>OX465595.1:152978269-157978269 GCA_950022295.1 Bromus sterilis
TTTTAATAAAGTTGGAAAATATTTAGAATATTACTTTAAAGTTTTTAAAATTTATTATGAGTATTATAAATAACTCTAAAATTATTTTAGGGATTTTATAATGCTAAGAGATTTTTATTTCATTAAAATGATTTATTAAATATTTAAAAAGAGTTGAAAAAAATATATTCCAATGGGATATTTTTATTTTACCAAATTATTTATTGGTTTGACAATTTTAAAATTGTGTTTTATTATTTAGAAATGGTTTGTAAATGCTTTTGACCAAATAAAAATATTTTTAATAATTTATTGGATTTTATTTGATTTATGAAAAGTATTTTATATTTGAATAAAGTATTTAGAAAATGTTTTTATTTTTATTTTCATTTTTCGAAAATGTATTCATTAAATAAATTTCTTTGTATTATTTGGTGAATTTAGAAATTTATTTCATATTTTTCTGATGAGTATTTATTTTTCTACATTTGTTTGAAGTTTCGGTTTTAAATAAAAAGAGAAATCCGTGCGCTGCCGGCCCAGTAGCCTTTTCCGCCCGCGAGCGCAATTCGAGCCCAAGTCGGACCCAATTTTTTTCCCTCTACTTATAAATAGAATTTCAGAAAATCCCTTTTTCCTTTACTTTATTTTTTTCTAAACCCTAATTTTCGCAGGAACTGCCGCCGCCGACGTCAGCCGTCGCCGCCTCGGGAGTTCGTCGACCGCCGCTCGCCGGAGCGCGCCACCATTGCCGGCCGCGCGCCACCCTTGCCGGAGCCGCGCCGCTCGTTGCCGCCTCCCCCACCGCAGCCCGGAGCTCGCGCCGCCTGCGGCCGCGGCAACCGACGGCCGCCGCTCGCAGGAGCAGCCCACGGCCGAGCCGCCGCCGCGCCGCCTCGCACCTCCACGCGCCCCCGAGCCGCCCCGACGCCCCACGCCGCCCCCACCGCGCTCCACTTGCCGGCCCCCACCACCCCTCACCGGAGCACAGCCGGAGTCGTCGGAGTCGAGCCCTCGCCGGAGCAACTCCGGTCAGATTCGCTCCAGGGACCCGATCGCGTTTTTCGTAAAAACTTTATTCGCGGATCAATCCTTTAGGCAGAAAACACCCCGACGCCGTACGTGCAGTATCTCCTTCATCGTGCGTCGGATTTAGGTGAATTTTTTTCCTACACGCTCGTGTTGTTCTGTACTTTCGCATGGAATAAATTTTTGCACACTTTGCACAATTTTGAATTTGAATTTATTTCAAGTTCAAATTCAAATCCCGGAGGCCATATCTTGTAAACCGTTGATCCAAATCGAGTGATTCTTTTTGCGTTGGATCACTCGTTCCATGTACTTTCTGTTCATAGCATGTGTACACTAAAATTCAAATGTTTCTTGATCTGTTTAAATCCAAATTCAATTCAATTTTGTACTTGCTATGACCTGTGTTGTAGAATTCCGTTTCACGTGATTCTTTTTGCATATCGGATCATTTGAGACACGTTATCGGTAAGATTCACAGACTTTTCATGAGGGCATGATATTCACCTTGACTTCATAAATGTCCATGATCACAATTCCTTACCGATGAATCTGTATCTGTTGACTCTCTTGAGATCACTTCCACTGATCACCTTCCAGCACATCGACACCTTTACCCTTCAAAACCTTTTTGTTGTGTTGCTAAAACCTTTGTGTTAGTTTGTTAATCTTTTGTTTGCCTTGTGGTGTGATTGCTTATTCGAGTTCCTTCGTTTGCGATAGATTTCTCGGAGTGTGACGAGTAGAGTTGACTGGACCGTGAGAGCGAAGAACTTCACCGAATGGAAAAGGCAAGTTACACTTTGACCATACCTCAGCCTATATTTTGTATTATGCATGTAGAAAATTATCACTCTATGCATGTGTACGATTATATATTAGTTATGATTTAAACCTAGTAGGATAGCCATATGCTCTGACCTTGTATTTCATTGTCTCCCTAGGATCGTGGTTGTTATATACTGCTATTGCTTTGTAGACGGGGATTGGTTGAGTTATCATTGAGCTATGTGAGGATTAATGACTTGACTAGCAAACTTAAATAGAAATCACCTCTGGGCGGGCAGGGAATGCATCCTGGGGCTCGTGCCTTGTCTAAGGAGGGACCAGGGCTAAATGATTCCCGAATGGTTGTTTTGGTGGTGAACCGGGTGCGTCATGGTGTCTACCCTCTGAACGCAGTGGGCGCCGTCCAGGCTCAAAAAGATCGGACAGACAGTCTGACTAGTAGCTTCCATGTACAACCACTGGCTATATGGGCTCTGGCTTAGATGAGTAAGTTGTGGGGAAACCGGCTACCAAAGGGTGGAGGCAACCTCTTCTGAAAGACTATGTCTCAATCTTTGGGTTGAGTCAAGTGGGGAAAGTGTACAAACCTCTGCAGAATGTAAAAACTGATCATGATTAGCCGTGTCCACGGTTACGGACAACTTTGAGCAACTGGGCATTATTGTTGTTGGATGGTCTTGACAGATAATTCACCTTAATAAGAATTTGAGTGGGAACTTTTAATAAAGGGATGGTTGGAATTGGTGTAGCCCGATTCAACCATACTTAGGACTAGCAAGATAAATTAAAATTTGATTAGTTGTAGTATGTGAGGGAAAAACTGGCTTTCTGCAAAACTAAACCATAAGCCTTTCCTTTGAATTACCTTGCATGTAGATGTAGGTTTGCTATATACTTTTTCGTGTGACTTGTCGTACAAATCAGATGTACTGACCCATTGTCGGGCTGTAACCTTCGGTGTTGCAGGATTGTATACAACGAGTAAGTGATGCGATGTAGGGTTACGATGTCTATACTCAACTATGCCGGTGGAGTTGATGGATGCCACGAAGCCTTTATTGTTTTGCCGCTGTATTATATTTGTAGGCTAGCCTTGAGCTATGCAGGTATGCTTTATTTGTAATACTGGATCTTCGATATAATATTTATGACATGTGGTTTATTCTTGATATTACATCTTGTACTGTGTGTGCTAGCTATTGATCCAGGGACTAGCATAGAATGCACAGAGACTTGGATTCTTAGTGAATCGGGTCGTTACATCCTCCATGCCCAATAAACATCGGTGAGCGGCAAATACCGTTAGAGAAGAAACAATACACGCATGTAAGCTTCCTTGCCTTACTAATGCAGTTCACTTATGCATTCTTTTTCAGCCTGTGCATTCTAGGTTAACAAATAAAAACATTTCATGTTGGTTGTGCAGAATGAGAACATGCTGCAAGAACTTGTGCCTGTGAAAGGTATGCAGTTCACCTCTTAAAATGAGGCACAAAACTTCTACAACACGTATGTCAGGCATGCAGGATTCGACACTCGTAGAGCTGGCAGACTCAAGACAAACAACTACATATTTTGCTCAAGGGAGGGCAAGAACAAGGAGACTGTGGCAGATTATGACAGAAAGCGAGAGAAAACAACAGAAAAAAACTGGCTGCAAGGAGAGAATAAGATTGAAAAAAATCAAGGATGTGTTTGTGGTAGCACATAATGAGCTTAATCACAACCACAAGATGATTGAGAGCCCAGCTATGCTTCTGCACATGCACTCGCATAAGAGGGATGACCCGTTACTTGATAAACTAGTGAAGGACATGCAGAGAGACAACCTAAAGCACACGCAGATGATGTCAACACTGTCAAGAATGTCAGGAGCACTGCACTTTATGGGACGCACTAGCCATGAATGGGTGAACAAGTACATTCGCTAAACAAAAGTGATCTCTCGTCTATTTGATGCAGTTCGCTTGTGCATTTCTATGTGACTAATGATGCAAGTATTATACTTCTTTTGAACTGCAGGAAGTACCAGTTCACAAAGGAGGAGACAGAGGACGATGTGAAGAAATTACTTTCTTTGTTTGAGAATATGCAGCAAATAAACCCAGAGTTATTTTACCATTATGACAAAGACGTCGATAACCGTGTAAGAAACATCTTCTGTGCGAACGCGAGCTGCCGGGGATCCTACAAAGACTTTGGAGAGTGTGTCACATTCGACACAACCTACAAGACCAACAAATTTCACATGCCTCTGGCCGTCTTCGTTGGAGTCAACCACCACCTACAAAGTACAATATTTGTTGTGGCTCTCGTCAGAGAAGAAACAATACCTACTTTTGCGTGGGTGTTCCAGACATTCTTGCGTTGCATGAACAACAAGCGGCCAATATGCATACATACAAGTATGCTATAAGAAATGGGTTTAAATAACAATGCAGTTCACTTTCGCAGTTTTGTAGTCTATTTCTTCCATCCAACAAAAAATTAGGAAAATAGCAGAAAGAAAAATGCATTTCTCTCAATAACTCACTCCTTATTTTAAAAAAAATGCAGATAAATGTACCTCCATGGATGCAGCAATAAAGAGTACACTGATAGGCACGCTGCACAAGTTATGTCGTTGGCGTATACTAAAAAAATATAAGGATCACCTGTCTTTGCTATACAAAGCGTATGAGACATTCAAATATGAGCTAACCTCAGTTCTCAACCACCCACTAATGCCATCGGAGTTTGAACGCGCTTGGCGTGAGCTCATGGAGAAGTATAACCTGCAAACTGATGAAATTGTGAAGGCGCTCTGGGCAGATGAGGAAGAATGGATATCAGCTTACTACAAGGAGGTGTTCTGTGCGCGGATGACATCGACACAGAGAAGTGAAAGCATGAACCGGATCTTGAAGAGAAACTTGTCAAGGAAAGACACGACCTGCACATCTTTGCATCGCAGGTGGACAGGTGCATCCAGATAAGGAAGGGCATCAAGCACACAGAGACCATAGCTAATGAGGTATACAACCAGAGCAAACAATTTAAGCATCAACCACGCTTTCTTGATTTTTTCTGTGAAAAAACAGATACTTAACTGGTTACTTTTGTTTCGTAGACGGAAATAAAAACGACTACTCAGTTTGATTTCGAGGTTCAGCTCTCCAATATTTACACCAGGGCGTTCTTTGCTGACTTCAAGCAAACGCACTACCGTAGCACTGCATTAAGATCGGAGCAATCCCCTGAAAACCCGATAAAATATTTAGTGCGCCACTACAACCAGTCTGATGATTTTCATTGGGCAAGACATGAATTCCAAGTTGTTGCTGATGTGATGAACTGTATCTATGAATGCAAATGCAAGCTGTGGACACACAGAGGTCAGTCAGGAAAAAATGATAAAAAATAAGCACACAAAAACATAATGAAGTTCACTTAGCACTGTTAACTAGAGATGAAAAAAAAACCTTAGTGAAATTCACTAGAAGACAAAACCAGGACATATTAGTAATGCAGTCCACAACCCAAATTAATTCGCATATTTATGTGAAAGTTTGATGACACAAAACAATTATTTTACCGCAGGCCTGTTCTGCGTGCACATCGTTTGCATGTTAGATCAGCTCCGGGTGGACAAGATACCTGAAGATTACATATTGAAGAGATACACTCGGAACGCGCGCCAAAATGCAACTTTTGACCGCAGAGACTATGAGAAAACTGACCGTAGGAGACTACTTGCAGAAACAGCGATGGACCTAGCAAACCGAGGTGTCAAATTAGATAGAGGGTACAACAGAGCTTTAACTGGGATGAGGGCACTCATAGAATAATTCAACGTACTAAACGAAGAAGAAGAACAGAGAAAATCGGGGATGCACGGAGTGAAGAACAAGGAGATGAGCGCGAACATGCCGCTGATGGTGCAGCTCATAATATGGATGAAACAATTCTTCCCTCACCTGTTTCAAACACAAAAGGGAGAAATAAAGAGAGCAAATCAGCAAATAAAAAAGCTACATCAAAGGATAAAGGTCCTGAAAAAAATACCAGGCCTGAGCCAGAACTTGACAGTGAAGGAAGACCACTTGGAGTGAGGATGTGAAAATCATGCAATAAGATTGCGGGGAACAACTCAAGAACGTGTAAGGAGAGGCTAGAAAATATCCAGGCTGAAAATGCCGCCACAACTCACCAAGCTGACCAACAAGATGATATGATAAAGAGAAGGCTATGCCGCATCTGCAACAAGAGAGAGAAGCATAACGCGAGAACTTGTCCAAATAGAACAGAGGGAAAAGATGAAGAAGATGCTGATGAGGAAGATGCTGACGAACAAGAGATCGAAGAAGAGAACAAAGATGATGTAACTCAAGAGGAAGATGAGGAAGAAGAAAAAGAAGATGAAGACATCGAAGTACCATCGAAGCTGATGTTAAGTAGCAGTAGCGCCCCTTTTATACAGGCGCTACTTCTAATGGCCTAGTAGTAGCGCCCCTCTTGTGCAGGGCGCTACTGCTAATTAGCAGTAGCGCCCCTTTTTGGGGGGCACTACTATTAAGCCTCTACCTATAAGATTTTTCCTAGTATTGTGCCATCGACGTGGTGCTTTTTCTCAACGGCAGGGTGGTGGTGTAGTGGCCGCCGGCGGCGGGGATCGGTGGGGTGCGATGCGCGCAGGAGGAGGAAGATGGTGGTTTGGAGGCGAATGATGCATGTGAGGGGATGGACGAGTCAACAGTTTTCCCCACTACGCATTCCTCCTTCTCAACTTCATGCAGTTTCTTTTTGAGCCTCAACTGCATGCAGTCAATTCTCCTTGGTAATGGCTCACTTCCCCGAGACGTGTGTGTAGTCCCATCGGTGCCTACAGAGAGGAACCACTGCTTCGTATGGCGCACCCGAACCTCAAACTGTGTCGTCCATGGCTTATATTTTCACGCATGATTGTTCTCACAAATCCTTGTAGGATAGTCACCCTATTACGGACGCCCGGAACACCCTTACCATGTGCGGTCTCTATCACTGCACCTACCCCGAGTGTTTGGAACTTAAGAGAGTTGGCTCAAAATTTAGGTTATGAGGGGTTCCATGGATAGTTTCCACTGTATGTCACATGTTTATTGAAAGGAACGTCGTGCAATGTATGTTCCCCCAGCTCAAGTTTTCAGTTTCCAAGCGAAATTGTCAGTATCCGCGCCTTATATGTGCGTATTTCCGCCTTCTTTTCACCCACCCAGCCCCCAACCCACCCATAATACCCCCTTCCCCTCCCCCCACTCCTCCGCCGCCACCATTTGCTCCGAGCCGCCACGCTCCTCTCGTTCTTACCAGGTAAACCACCAAGCTGCATCCCTTACTCGTACCATCTACCTGCATGGATCCAGAGAAACACCCTCTTTCATCCATATCCCCACACCCTACCCCAAAGCATCGCCGCCTAAGCATATCCACATATCTCCATGAGCTCGAGGAGGTAGATGTGGCCGCCGATAATCATCTCCCAGCCGCATTTGGTGGCTCGGCATAGCAGACCGCAATGCATTCCTTCCTTGTACCCCCGGATGAACACCTCACATCCGTTGCGGCCGATTGGGGTGCCTACTTTGCTAGGTTGGAGTGCATAAATAAGTGTGTGTGTGTGTGTGTCTTTCTTCAACTTCTGCGTGCTGGTCTCGACATCGAGCTCTTCAATAGCGACGGCTTGACAAGGGCTATGACACAGATGAAGTCTCCCAACTTTGATCTATTGTATGCCCCCCTCTGACCTCGTCGAGCGCTCATTGAAGGACATGCGATGAATGTACCCCTGCGAGCCCCTTTTGCTGTTTATGAAAGCCGCTTGCAGAAGCGGTGGCTCGACATGACCAACCGCCAAGTCAGATCTATTCGACAACTACAACCACGAGGAGGTCACCCACGACGTGTCCTCTTCCAAGGGGAAGGAGCTATTCAAATTACTATCTTTATCAAAAAAGCTAAAAAAGTTGGTTCTTGGGTAAGAATTTCTGGGGATGAAAACCATAAACATATCTCTTTGCACCAATACCATTTTAATGTCTCTATTTACGTACCAACTAGTCTGTTATGCTCCTTCTGTTGGTTTGATGATGCAATGACATGTTCAAATATGTTGTGTTTCACTATGTAATGCATGATCTGCTAGTATTTAACTAATAACAAATACTTGTTATAAGGGCTATATTTGGTTGTCATCGCTCATGGTCTAGTTAACATGATTTTTATTTTTTGTTCAGTTGCTTTACTATCATATTAATCTTCAAATTAAACTATCTTTCTTACTGTCATGATTTGCAAAGAGAGCAACATGGACGTCGAACGGTGACTTGTTTCTTACTGTCATTTGCGTCTATCTCTCTTACCCAAAATGGTTTACCCAAAATCAAGTCTGGTCCGTGCATAATGGTATTATTCTCTTGTGAGAACCTTTAATCCTATTTTAACTGCTCTTTGGCACCATGGCAAACAGTGCCACATTACAGGATTAGTTAGCCTCCACCATATATCTAGAAGGATCAAGTGAATCCACATACAGTATCTCTCAGGTGTGTTATACAAGGTCATTACTAGAGCTGGGCACCGTTATGCACAGATAAAAAACATGGTTCTTGGGTAAGCATTTTAGGGGATGACAATCATATACATATCTCTGTATAACTCATTCCAAGTTTCTAAATGGTGCTAATATGATCTACTTATTCGTTGAAACTGATGCCATGATATGTTAAACTTTGATCTGTTGGCCTCTGTTATGCGTACTGATATTTAGGTATCAACTAGTCACTTCGGTTCCACCAATACCATTTTAATGTCTATATTTGTTTGTTGCCAATCCCCATCTAGTTAACATGATTCCCTACTTTTCTATGTTACTTCCCTAGGATATTAATATACACAATCAAACTATCTTTTTACTGCCATGAACTATGCTGTGTTTCTTTCTTATGCACAATGTGATATTTAAATATTATTAAATAGTCAGTTAAACTTCACCAATACCAGTTGTAATCACCATAATTGGTTGTTGTCAATCATGTTCTAGTTAACATGCTTTTCTATTTGCATTCCGTTGCTTTACCATCATGTTAAATGCTCACATTCGAATGATCTATCCTGTGATTAATTTTGATTTATCTTATTATGTGTATATCCACCAAAACTATGGTCCAGTTTTACCCTGTAAGTGCATCTAGTGCCCCCTTTGAGGTTTTGCAATATTGACGACAAAACGGTTGTGGGACTGGTGTTTGAGAGTTTACACAGGAGAACAGTCCCTAAAGAATGGTTTAACCACCATTGTCGACCCCCAAAATGTTGAGGAACATTGAAGAAACTGGTGTTTTCCTAAAGTATGTCGTGGCGCAAAATCCTGAGGAAACTCGATCCTGAAGCATCCAGTTGATCCTGAGGAAGTCGTGCGCCATCTTGAGGCAAATCAAGTTGAAGCAAAAGTTGAAGCGTAGTCTTCGTTAAGCTTTTTATATTTCTTCAGTCGTAGGAAAACATCAAACTATTGGAGGGGTTGATGGTCTCTCGCCCTTCGTTGGTTACCCCAAGTGGAAGGTGGAGATGTAGCGCAGCAGGAAGTTTCCCTCGGTGAAGATACCAAGGTTTGTCTCCAGTAGGACTCCGGAGATGATAAGTAGGTGCCAGCGGCGCAACTGACGTGGACCTGCACACAGACACAGATAACTTTGTTCCCAATGAAGTTCAAGGAGGTTGTCAATCTCTCCGGTCTTGTTGTTCACAAAGGGTAAAACGCAAGGGATAATGATAGCAAATAAAAGCAGTAAAGTAAATATAGTGTGGAAATAATAACAAGGATATGGACCGGGATACGTGATGTTCACTAGTGATGTCTCTCTCCCAAAAGACGATAAAACTTCTATGCGAGGTAAACAAATTATAGAAGGGCAATTGACAGGATTATAAACGCACCGCAATGCTAACTATGCTACAAAAGAAAGGAAGAGGCTCAAAAGCACGGGCAGTACGCCAAAATAAGTAGACCGTAATCCAACTGCATCTACTACTAATCATCCACCTTGAGATATCTATCCAGAACATCTCGCTGGTATTAAGTTGCGAGCCCCACCCAAAGTGTAAACCCAAAGCAACAGACAACTGCATTAAAAATAACTCTGCGTAAAGTAAACTATCCTTGTAACCGCGGTTACAAGCACCGTTGTTTTCCCCCTTGTGGCAACAGCACATCCCCTAGACTCATGTTTCTTTCACTCAAGCATGTCATCGGGGGGCATGAATCCACAATCTAGCACAACGTTCCCTCTTGGAGTCACTACCTACTACTTGGCCAAAGCAATAAATAGCAACGGAGAACATGCAAGAATTACTTAGGAACAAAAATATAAGAGATAAAAACCAAATATATTACTCTATCACAATCTGAACATAATCTCATAATCCATCAGATCCCATCAAACTCAACATAGCAATAGAAGAAATATTACAAAAGTGCCTCGATCATGTAGGTCAGCTCACGAGGTCTAAACAATGAAGATCAAAGAGGGGAGGAGAACATCACATAGCTACTGATCACGGACCCTTGGTCCAAGGAAAACTACTCACGAGACATCCGGGGAGCATCCATGGTGGAGAGGAGACTCCCGGAGGTCAATCCTCCCTCCGGCAGGGTGCCGGGAAGAGGTCTTCTGGTGCTCCCGATCTCGGAAGCGCGGCGGCGGCGGAACAGAGGCAAGTTTGCGGAATAGGGTTCTTCTTCTGGAGTTTTCCCGTGACGGAGAATAAATAGGCGAAGGGGGGCAGCCAGAGGTGGACCAGGGGGGCCAGGCGCCCCCCTGGCGCGGCCAGGGGTAGGGCCGCGCCGGGTGTCTGCCTGGGCCCCCCTGGCTCCCCTCTGGCCCCTCTCGGGCTCTTCACGAAGATACCGTCACGCTGATTTTTTTATCTGAATTTTCCCGAATTTTTCTGGCACTTTATATGGGGGGAAACTGAAATAGAAAAACAGCAGAAAACAGGAACTGGCACTGGGGTGCACTGAGTTAATAGGTTAGTCCAAATATGATCAAAAATGTATGAAAGTGTATCTAGATCATAGCAATATCACACAAAACATGCATGGAGCAAGAAGAAATTATAGATACGTTTTGGACGTATCAGTGGTTGAGGAAAATGAGTTCCGAAGTTCTGAGGAATTTCTCAAATAGAAATCCTGAAGAAAACCCTGAGGAATCTCCTGCAGAAGAAGTTCAGTTCCTCGCGTGTCTGAGACGTTGTTCTTCCGGACACTGAGGAATCTGTCTTTGGTTGAGGAGTCGGGAAACTGCCAGTGCAGTTCTCCTAAAGAAACAGAGAGAGGGAATATTCCGACCGTGCCACATGTCGATTGGAGAGTTGCTGGAATCTTTCCAGACAACGGTTCGAAGGGTGGGCACGATGGTCTTTTCGTGCTTGGGCATGTATGTACTTTCAACTAGGGTTGCTCCGCGGCTATAAATAGCCGTCCCTAGTCCCATTTGCTGGTTGGCTGCTCCGAGAGAGAAACTGACACTTGTCATTTGATAGAAACCCACCTCTGAAGAACCTGAAGAACCTAAGTGAGGAAATCCACCAGCCTGAGTAGTTGAGAATTTCTGAGGAATTCAGTTCGAGTGATCCGAAGCTTTTTACTCTTGAAGACTGTGATCTTCCAGCCGGTGTAGGAGTCATCGTTTGAGGAATTCAAGATGCAATTGTGAATTCCCGAAGTGGACGAAGTCTGTGAAGGTTTCGGGAGTGTACCTTGAAGACTCAACTGAATGATTGGAAGGAGTATGACGACATTAGTTCAAGGAGAACAAGGTGAAGACTATTTCTTCTGAGTTGAATCTCATCCTGTCCAACCAGATGTAGATTTGTCACAGCAACTCGAACTGGTCTATAAAATCTGCGTCATTTGTGCCCTGGTGCTACTTCCTCAATCTCAATACTTCTGCTCTTGAACTGATGACTCTGTCCTGATACCTTTCATTCTGTCTTTCCTCTGTTATGTTTCCTCGTATTTTGCATCTGATGCATGTCTACATATCTCTTAGAATTTATTTCTGTTGAAAAATGTTGTTATGCACTAATGCTTACTTCCTGTAAAATTCTAAGCATCATCATTTTGTGAGTTTCCTCAGTATCGAACTGCCCCAATCTTGAGGAAATAAAAAATCTTCGGGAAAACTTAAAAATCTCCCATTCACCCCCCTCTGGTCGATAACATGTGCTTTCAATTGGTATCAGAGCAAGGTACTCCCTTGTTCTGTGTGTTTCGGTTTAACCACCTAGAGTTTTAGTTATGTCCACCTCAGGTACAATCAATGTTGCCTCGAACTGCCCTAACTTCGATGGGACGGACTACCCATACTGGGAACAAAATGAGAATGCATCTTGAAGCAATTGACAAGGACCTCTGGGACATTGTTTATCGAGGCATCCCTCCGACTACCTTGATGACTCCTCCGATGGTGTCAAGAGAAACTGGCAGCTTGATGCAAAAGCTCGAAGCATCCTTCATGGACATCTCAACAAAGCTCAGTTCAATCATATCAGTGGGCTTGATACTGCAAAAAAGATGTGGATGAGACTGTCAAAAGTAAATGAGGGAGTTTCCACACAACGAGACTCTCGAGTTGATACTATTCGTAGTCTCTTCAACAGATTCAATAGGCTCAACAACGAACATGTTCAGCAAACGTTTTACAGACTCACTTATATCAAATGAGCTTCAAGCACTCGGTGCCACTGATATCACTGATCATGAAGTGGTGAAGAAATTGCTGAGATCTCTGGATGACTCATTTGAAATTATATCACTGATGAGTCAAGAAAGGCCTGACTTGAAGACCCTTGACCCCGCTGATATCCTCGAGCGACTCAATGCTCATGAACTGAAGCTGTCTGAGAAATGGGACATGTATGGCTCTACTCCTATAGTCCGCGCGCTAAAAGCAAAGGCACGTATGGTGTCCTATAATGAAGAATCTGAAGATGACTCTGATGATCCTGAAACTCTTAGTCGGGAATTGGCTCTCCTCACCAGAAAATTCCAAAAGTTCATGAAGAAGAACCCCTTTGGAAATTCCTCAAGATCGGTTTCAAGAAGAAGCAAATATGATGACTCAGTCGACTCAAGAAAAAAGTGTGTCACAAGTGCAAGAAAATTGGTCATTACATTGCTGAATGTCCTCTCTAGGAAACGGAAACTAAGCTGAAGAAGAAGAAGAAAAAGAAAAGATGATAGTTCTGATGAACGGACCAAGAAGAAATCCTCACGATACTCAAAATCTGCTGGATACAAGAATAGCATCTCGCGCAAGGCTCGTGCTTATCTCGGTAAGGAATTAGATTCCGAGGAAGAAGACTCCGATCCTGATGCTGAGGAGAAAGAATCTAAAGAATTAGACAGCATTGCTGGTCTGGCTCTCGCCACAGCTTTGGTGCGGAAGTCAATCTTCAGCACTGAGGAATCAGTCACTCACAGCGTTCATTATGAGGTTGAAGACATCATCCCTGCCTTCTGCTTCATGGCCAAGAGCTCTAAGGTATCCTCTCACTCTTCCTGTGATGATGCTACTAATGAAGAACCTGATGAAAACTATGCTAAATTTGCATCAAATCAACAACGTGCTCTTGAGAAAATTCAGTACTCACTAAATAAAAGTGATGATATGTTGGTTGAGGAAATGAAGAAATATCAGAAGTTGACTGATGAATCTAAGATTCTTCAGTAAAAGTTTGATGATTTGATCAGTAGCCACGAGGCACTCCTCACCGATCATGAGAAGCTAGATCATGAGTTCCTCATGAGAAAGCAAGAACTTGAAAGGGTGAGGATGTCTCATGATGATCTAAGGAAATAAAATAACTCACTACTCACCCAACAGATCATCATGCCTCAAGAAAGGTTTGTTCCTCCTTGTTTAAAGTGCATTGAAAGTGACTCTATAACTGCATCTCCTAGCTCTTCAATTTCTTCAGAATCTATTATATCAACTGCCTCTGTGGTTGAAGAATCTCTTGGAGACTGGTATGTTCAAGAGTCTAAAATGGCATCAGATTCTATGTGACGTCCTCAAGAAGCAGATCCTCAACAGGAATCCGAGGAAAGAAGGCGTCGGTTTCACCCGAAACCTCAATGTCGATGGCTCTTACTGGAAAACAGAGAAATACCCAAAAAGGCCTCCTCCTGATCCCTATAATCTATCTGGATATGACAATGCTTCCTCAGATGTGATGGTTGAGTCCTTTGACTCAAACTATAAACTGTGTAAAGAAGTAAATGGTGAAGTATTCACTAGATACATCAGGACTAACTACAGGAATGGTGCTCCAGTGAAGCAGATTTGGGTTCGGAAGGAACTCATTAATAATCTCCCTGTGAATGCAGATGCAAACGAGTTGAGGGTGTTGTTTGAGGACAATACCTCAAAAGGCCCTGAATTTGATCATGTCTCATCTAATCATTTTTTTCACAGGGAAGCTCAGCACAAGAATGCTTATTCATTTGTGTATTCTGATATAACTAACCATCATTGTCGGGTGGATAGCCCATGGCTAGAGCCGGCCAGGAGACTGAGTTAGCTCAAAGACAGGTCCTGAAGACTAGAGTCAGCATGAAGACAGGTCCTGGAGACTAGAGTCGGCCTGACGGTGAGTCACCTCCATGAGTCGGCCTGACGATGAGTCACCTCCTTGATTCAGCCCGACGCTAAGTCACCTCCATGAGTCGTCTAACATAAGTCACCTCCTTGAATAGGCTGACATGAGTAGGCAAACATGAGTCGGCTGACATGAGTAGGAAAACATGAATCGGCTGACATAAGTATGCAGACATGAGTCGGCCTGACGAAGACTCTCCTGCATGAGTCATCCTGACGGAGACTTTCCTAACTTGGAAGACTACAATACTTAGAGTAGGACTCGGATTGATATCCGACTTGTAATACAAGATGAGACTAGTTTGTATCAGAACAAGACTCTACATGTAAGCCTCCCCCTTCCACCTATATAAGGAGGGGTAAGGCGCCCATAGAGGCTAGGTCCACAAAGTAGGCTTTCGCCTAGTAGCACAAAGTAGGCTTTCGCCTAGTAGCACAAAGTAGGCTTTCGCCTAGTTCTCCAAAGTAGTCTCGGAGTCATCTAAACTCGGAGCAACCAGATACAATTGTAACAGAGTCGGCGACACACCAATGAATCCCCGTGAGCAAAGGAATAAGACCTAGCCAAAAATAGCCTGTAGGGTCTTAACCGGATGATGTTTCCCTGGGCCTGAAGCTATATAAAGATGCGTTTCTCTTTCTCTATGATGTTTCTTTTTCCTCGTACACTCATAGCAAAGGCCCCATAATCAAGTCCAACTCTACGGACATCTGACGTGTTAATCCCACGACCGTTGGCGCCCACCTTGGGGCCTACGCACAAGGGTGTTATCATCTTGGAGGAAGTCCTCACAGGGATCGAGAAACATGTGATCAGCCGGACGAAGAAGAACCGTCACGGATGAATCTAAATCAAAAAATCGAAGATCCGCCGACTCTGGCAGGACTCGATCTGACCCGGGTGCATTGCAACCTCAGTTTCTTCAACATCGACATCAAGATCTATATCAAGTTCATGGAAAAAAATTCAACCGCGTGCCTCGAAACTCGACTTCAACATTGACCCTCAGGCGAAGCCTGCAGGATAGGAAGAACGTCTGTGTTGAAGAGTCTCCAGATAAAATTCCAACTCTCCGATGAGTCACTGGAAAAAATTCCGACTCTCCGATGAGTCACCAGAAAATATTCCGACTCAGAGATGAGTCTACGGAATAAATTCTGACTCCTGAACAGATGAGTCTAAAAAATTCTGTGTGGGCATGCGGTCCGCTACGCTAGTGCTAAATCAAAATTTTCTACCGCGCACAACCAAGATCACTGCTACTGGAGATGAACTACATGATTAGGGTTTACCACTAGACGTGCAGTCACGACAGCGGAAGGAGAGTTGGTGATGCGCGTCGGCGGTTGCTGCTCGAATCCCTCGAACCGATCCCTCGTACCGATCCCACGAACGGAGTGCCGCGATCTGATCCCGCGAACTGTTCGTCCAAGCGCCGCAGGTGCAGCGCCTCCAAGGGATGCGCACGTACAAGGAGGAGCGTCGGGCGGCGGACTGCTAGGTCCGGCGGCTCGGCCTGGGGTGGAGTGGCGGCTAGGGTTGTGGTCTGACCTCTCCCCTTCGGGGTTCACCCTAGCCCTTATATAGGCACCCGTGGAATGGCCTCAACCCTTGAGGCAATCCGGACCCTCCATCCATATTCTATTCGAATCACATCCGAATGGGCTCCTTTCCTCTTAAGCGTGCGACCCTATAGGTTCACGTACACATGAAAACGTCCCGAATCACATCCAGTTTGATAGTCGGTAGCGGTTCCTAGCAGAACGTGCCGACTCCCATATATGTGTAAAGTCATAAGACGAACCATTACAAAGTGTCATATGCAACATTCCTTTTGCCTCACGATATATGTTGTCAAGCTCAAGGCGAGTACTTGTCACCCTTGTGATAGCTTGACCTCTCTTCTCGAAACCGTGATACAGATTCCTGAACCGGGTTAACACTTAACACATATTGCATGGCCATGCTTTCTGAACCTTATCACTCGAGAGGGCCCAGAGAATATCTCTCCAAAGTGGAGGGGCAAATCCCATCTTGATCAACCATGTCTCGCGGCATGTATCATGACTCATCCGTAAGCTACCTTTCTAACTACCCAGTTACATTGTAGCGTTTGATAGTCCCTAAGTGACTCATTCCTCATCCCGAGAACATGCGAGGACCTCAGGTCTAGGACATGGCATATACATTGTATTGAGACTAACAGATGACAATATCTCGCTGCATCTCAAAGCTGGTCTCTGTCCAACTCAGTAATCCCATCACTAAGTCCATACTATCGGTAGCATCTCCATGCTCATGACTTGTGAAACATAGTCATCAATAGAATCATATACTAGTCAAGGATATGTGTCCGCATAACCTTATCAACTAGGGATCATTAGAACAATCATCATAGAATATATAGTCTCACAAACAAGTCACATACTTATTGATACATATCAGTGATGATGTTCAAGGACAGTACAAATAACTCATGAATACATAAGGAGATAACATCATAACATGATTGCCTCTAGGGCATATATCCAACAAATTCTGACTCCCGCAGAAAAGAGTCTACAAAATTCCGAATCTACAAAAGTGAAGAGTCCACAGAAAAATCCCGGCTCAGATTCCGGTTCACAGAAAAATTTCGGCCCAGATTCCGGTTCATTGGAAAAATTCCGGCTCAGATTTCGGTTCATTGGAAAAATTCCGGCTCTTTAATTGGGTACCAGATCATTGGTAGAATCCCGGCTCAGATTCCGGTTCATTGGGAAAATTCTGGCTCTTTCATTGAGTTCCGGTTCATAAAAAATTCCGGCTCCCTTCTCGAGTTCCGGTTTATTGAAAAATCTCGGCTCCGCAATGAGATTCCGGTTCATCAAAAATTCTGGCTCCTCGATGAGTTTCAGTTCATCAAAAATTCCGGCTCCTCGATGAGTTCCGGTTCATCAAAAAAATTTGTCTCCTTTATCCAGGATCATTACAAACTACCGGCTTCACAAGAAATCTCGGTAAGACTCGGCACTTCTGGAACCCAGAATTTGTCATCTTATGCATTGCACCTTTATTTTCATATCATGATGCATTGCAACATTATGCATCATTATTCATTGCACCTTTATTTTCATATCATGGTGCATTGCATCTTCTGCATTCTTAAGTCGACTTCCATCGCACCGGCTATCGCCATAAAATCTGTAAAGTCGACTATTCATCGCAACAGTCTCTCGCCATACTGTCAAAAGTCTATTTTTGTCGCAATTGGCTCTCGCCACATTACAACTTTCGACTAAACCAACTCTAGTCGCATTAACCCCCCCCCTTACATTACATGCACTTCATACATTTACTATTTTGAATCATACATTGCATAAAATGAATTATTATAAATCTCAGAAACCTGGGGGCTTCATCAAACCCTTTATTGGTATCTGAGCATGTATGTGTTTATTTCAGGGGAAATTTAGAGGGCTTGATGACACTCATCAATCTTTAACTGAGAAAACCCGGCACATGTGTAATTTGCATGTATATGACTTATTTCAGGGAAATCTTGGGGGCTCGACTATACTCATCGAGTCTTAACTGAGAAAACTCGGCATATACATGTGGCACTCCATGCGTTATAACTGCCTGTATGTTTGATGCTCATACGATCTAAAAAACGTGAAACCTGGTTAAAGACTCTCAAGAGAGTCTTAAAGCAAAAAACAGAAAAACGCTAATCAATGTGAGAAGGCTTACGGAGAAGCTCCGACTCCTGGATAACCCGATAAATTTTTCTCAAACACGAGAAAATGAGGAAATATGAATACAGAGCCGACTTCTATATGAGCAATTTGTACTTTACTCTTTTCATACATCATCATAAGCACATTGTTTATTTAGCATGCGTATATTATAAAATCATACTTCCGGGTTATACAAAGAGTGAAAACCTATGTGACTCGGTAATGTGTCAAAGATGCACATGCTGACTCATAGGAAAGTTATCTCAAAAAATTCCTATGTGATTCGGAAAAGTGCCAAGATACACATGCCGACTCATCGGAACTTTATCTCAAAAAATTCCTATGTGATTCGGCAAAGTGCCAAGATGCACATGCTGACTCATTGGAACTTTATCTCAAAAAATTCCTATGTGATTCGGCAAAGTGCCAAGATGCACATGCCGAGTCATAGGAACTTTATCTCGAAATATTCCTATGTGATTCGGACAAGTGCCAAGATGCACATGCCGACTCATAAGAACTTTATCTCAAAAAATTCCTATGTGATTCGGCAAAGTGCCAAGATGCACATGCCGACTCATAGGAACTTTATCTCGAAAAATTCCTATGTGATTCGGCAAAGTGCCAAGATGCACATGACGACTCACAAGAACTTTATCTCGAAAAATTCCTATGTGATTCGGAAAAAGTGCCAATATGCACATGCCGACTCATAGGAACTTTAACTCAAAAATCTCTGTGACCCGGCATGATACAAAGTTACTCATACCTTCTCATGGGGACTATACCTCGAACTTTTCTAAAACTCAGCATGACACAAAAATGCTCATACCGACTCTTGGGGACTATAACCCGAAATTATCTATGATTCGGCAAAAACTTGTCGACTCCAATATAACAACAGTGAACAAAAGAAACGACTATCAAAGTCGGAAACAAAGGACCAAAGTCCAAACCATGCCGACTCTCATCACAAAGATTGGCATCCAAAGGCCAAATGGAAAATTCAAGACAGAATATCACAAGGTATCTGACCACACGCTGGTCACAAGCCACGGAACATGTTTTCCAAACCCAACACCTGGGGGCTTTTTAAGAATGTCCATCAAAGACATAACAGTTGGCAAACATTATTACGGGTTGCTGAAGGAAACATATTCCAGCACTCGAAGCACCACTCTATTTGGAAGCTGGGAACATAACCTAGCATATCATATCTACCGGCTTCAGCAAACTCGCATTCACCGGCTTTTATCAGCAAGCAAACTTTTGCCGACTTCACCAAAATTTACCGGCTTTAGCATATAAAACTTTTCGACTTCAGGTAAAAAACAAGAAATTGTAAGTCCTAGGTTGCTACATGCAAGACAAACCGGCACTTGGGGGCTACACTACTTCGAAGAAAATTTCACAAGTACAAATCCCAGGTTGCTGCAAGCAAAACAACCGGGCACTTGGGGGCTACACCAGCATGGCTATTTTATATACGAAACTCCAAGTCATCACGAGGTGATACACTCAGAGCTTGGGGGCTACAGGAGATATGGACATAAAATTTCCCGTAATTTTTTTCCTGAGTCCTTTTGACAAGACACGGAAGAGCAAAAAGCAACATTGAACTCGAAAGTGAAAGATCTCAAAATTGTATCATATCGGGTTCATTGACATGAATCAGTGGACCAAGCCGACCTAATGGTTTGGCCTCCAGACCCGGTCTTTATCCTAACTATTCATTATATTGAAAGTTTACCATGGACGCGCACCTAGCATTCTCTTCTATGACAAACTCATTTCCAAAGAAAAGGAGAGGAAAATGAAGCCCACGCCAAGATTGCGTCCTAGCTAAACTTGGGGGCTACTATCGGGGGGATAGCCCACGGCTAGACCCGGCCTGGCGACTGAGTCGTCTCAAAGACAGGTCCTGAAGACTAGAGTCGGCACGAAGACATGTCCTGAACACTAGAGTCCGCCTGACGGTGAGTCACCTCCATGAGTCGTCCTGACGATGAGTCACCTCCATGATTCGGCCTGACGGTAATCACCTCCATGAGTCGGCTGACATAAGTCACCTCCTTCAGTCAGCTGACATGAGTACGCAAACATGAGTCGGCTGACATGATTAGGCAGACATGAGTCGGCTGACATAATTAGGCAGACATGAGCCGGCCTGACGGAGACTCTCCTGCATGAGTCATCCTGACAGAGACTCTCCTAACTTGGAAGACTACGAGACTTATAGTAGGAATCCGATTGATATCCGACTGGTAATACAAGATGAGACTAGTTTGTATCAGAATAGGACTCTACATGTAAGCCTCCCCCTTAAACCTATATAAGGAGGGGAAAGGCACCCATAGAGGCTAGGTACACAAAGTAGGCTTTCGCCTAGTAGCACAAAGTAGGCTTTCGCCTAGTTCGCAAAAGTAGGCTCCGAGTCATCTAAACTCGGAGCAACCAGATACAACTGTAAGAGAGTCGGCGACACGCCAATAACTCCCCTTGAGCAAAGGAATAAGACCTAGCCACAAACAGCATGTAGGCTCTTTACCGGATGATGTTTCCCGGGTCCTGAAGCTGTATAAAGTCACGTTTCTCTTTCTCTGTGATGTTTCTTTTTCCTCGTACACTCATAGCAAAGGCCCCATAATCAAGTCCAACTCTACGGACATCTGACGTGTTAACCCCACGACAATCATCCCATTAGACACTATCTCCCTCGTCGTTCCTCATATGTTTCAAGACCACCCATTCGAATGTGGGTGGTAAAGAAGAACTAATCTTCTTCGCAAGAACGCATCCTGAGGAAACCATAATTTTCTACAGATTTTATGCCCAGGACGATGTCAGTTGTGCCAGTTGAAGAAAGTTAAAAATCTCTGATTATGAGGAATCAATCCTGAGGAATCATCCCGAGGAATTAATTTAGAGAAATCTTAATTCTTCAAACTGATACTGGCTCATAACATGTTGTATGAGATACTAATTCTTCTGCAAGAAAAATCATCTGGCTAGACAGAGTGGGTGATGGATAGTGGATGCACTAATCACATGACGGGTGACAGAAGTCTCCTCATGGAATCATCACTGAGTCCCTCATCAAAGAAAACCAACACCATCGTTGATAAAGGTAAAAGTAAGGTATTGGGTCTCGGCAGAGTCGCAATCTCTCGAGACCAACATTTTAACAATGTCATGCTTGTTGATTCCCTCAGATACAACCTGATGGCTTTGTCCATGCTATGTGATATTGATCTCATTGTTTTCTTCGGAAAATATGGATGTGTTGATCAAATGGTTAGTGATTACTCCATCGTATTTCGAGGAGTTAGAAAAGGAGACATGTATGTTGTAGATTTTTTTGAAGGTCCTCAGGTCGCTACTTGCCTGATGACTCGAGCCACAGAGTTCTAGCTATGGCATCGAAGACTCAGACAGGCTGGGATGAGGAATCTACAAAAACTGGCGCGGAAGAAAGATGTCCTCGGGATTGAGGAAATCTGATTCACCAAGGACCGACTCTGCGGTGCCTGTGAAGAAGGAAAGATCGCCAAGGCCAAGCATGCCAAGACCATCATGAGAACTACACGACTTCTAGAACTTCTTCATATGGACCTATTTGGTCCCCCAAAGTACTAAAGCTTTGGAGGAAATGTGTATGGTCTCGTTATTGTTGATGACTTTTCATGATACACTTGGGTGCATTTTCTTATCTGTAAGTCAGAGACTCAAGCTGTCTTCAAGCGCTTCGCCCAGCGCGTCATGAACAACTATGATCTGAAGATCAAACACATTCGAAGCGACAACGGCACCGAGTTCAAGAATACCGGCGTACAGGAATTCCTTGATGAGATGGGCATCACTCATGAGTTCTCTGCACCTTACACTCCTCAGCAAAATGGTGTTGTTGAGAGGAAGAACAGAACTCTCATCGAGATGGCTCGAACAATGCTTGTCGAGTATAATACTCCACTCAAATGGTGGGTTGAAGCTGTCAACACTGCATGTCACATCATCAATCGAGTGTATCTTCATAAGTTCTTCAAGAAACATCATACAGCTAATGGTCGGTAAGAAACCCAATGTGAGTTACTTCAAAGTCTTTGGTGCACCTTGTTGGATTCGTGATTGATACGTCCAAAAAGCATCACTATTTTATATTGTGATTTCACCCTATTCATTGATATATTCCACTTTAAAGTATTGTTCTTATGTTGTTTTGGCTTATTTTACACAGTTTACAACTTTCCGGTGCCGAAGCAGCAGAACCAGAATTCAGGGGTAAAAAGTGGATACCAAGTTGCTTAATCAGATCAAGTCCAAATGCGATGAAATTTTACGGGGAGCATTTTTATGAAGATTGACTGGGGATCATCGAAGGAGGAGGTGAGGGGACCCACCAGGCAGCCAGAAGGGTGCCTGGCGCGGCCCCCCTCCTGGCCGCGCCAGGCACCCTCCTGGGTGCCTGGTGGCCCCCCTCGGTGCCCCCTTTCGCCTATATAATCCCCCTGGGGAGGAAACCTCTAAAGAAGAGTTGTTTCCATGTTTCGCCGCCGCCATGGGGCGGAAACCTACAGAGGAGAAAAGCCATCTCCGGCGGGCAGATTCCACCGGGGAGATCACCTCCCGGAAGGGGAGATCGTCGCCATCATCATCATCATCGTCACGGGCATCATCGAGATCATCATCAACATCATCCCCAACATCAGCACCATCTCCATCTCCATCCCATCTCATCTCACAATTGCAACTTGTGTTGTAATCCGTACTATCTATCCTCTCTACTCTGTTGGTGTTGATTACTACTTTGTGGTGAATGCTATTGAGTTTTGTTGGAGAAATATCATTCTGTCCAGATTGTTTATCACCCATCTATCACCTCTGATCATGATCTCTTTTATGTCTTGTGAGTAGTTACTTTAGTTCTTGAGAACATGGGAGAAGTTTAGTTGTTAGTAGTCATACTATGTTGAAGTACTATGTGTTGTTTGATACTTTAGTTGTGTTGTTATTTCTCTAGTGGTGTTATGTGAGTCGAACACATAACACTTCACCTTTCATGGGCCTAGAGGAATACATTGTGCACAAAGGATGCTTATGGTGGGTTGCCGGAGTGAAAGAAACCTGAACCCAAGTTCGCAGACTTTCGCACAAGGGAGTTATGGATCCTTGATTGTAATGATGTGGTTAGGCTTATGTCTTAATTACTACCTTGTATTTGCGGATGCTTGCAAGGTGTGTAATCATAAGAGTACACTTATCTTAGTCTAGAAGGTGTACTAGCATTGATCCACCCACCGACACTTATCAACACGATACATATTACTTGGCGGAGTATGGTGAAAGTGACTTGACTATCTCTCCCGTGTTTTCTCGAGAACGCTTTAGCTTTTATAAGTTCACTTCCTAGGCTTATCCTTGTGAAAGGATTGGGCCACTTGCTACTCCTCAGTTACCCTGTTTACTTTGCCTGTCTTTTACTTTTCTGTTGCTTAAACCAAAAACCCCTAAATATTTACCTTTGAGTGTTTGCAACCCTTTCCTTATCCAGTGTCACTTATCAACACCTTCTGCTCCTCGTGGGATCGATACTCTTATTTATCGAAAAGCTACAATTGATCCCCTAGACTTGTGGGTTATCAAGAATCGTTTATTGGCGCGGTTAACAGGGAAGGAAACCCAACTAAACCTATTAACTTCTCCGCCATCAACGAGCTTTTCTGGCGCCATTGTCGGGGAGTGTAGCGCTATTGGTAAGTGAAGCCGGTAAGGGAACTTTTATTTTCTGTTTTTACTTTCAGTCCTTATGGACTCTTCTGTTGTTGGTTCGTTGCTGGTAAGGAGCCGCCCCACGACTGTGGTGGTCACTCCTACCCCTACTGAAATTTTGCCCTATAAAATACCATCTCGTATTGTTGATTATTTCTTGGCTAATCGTTATACAGGAGAAGGACATCCGGGAGAACACCTGCTATATTTATCACAATTATGTTCTTTATTTAAGCTTGCAGGTGTGACGATGGAGTTCGTCATGAAGAAACTATTCTCCATATCACTCAAAGATAAAGCTTCAGATTGGTATAAGCTACTCGATAACTCTGATCTGCTTGAATGGCTAGAGCTTATGTCTCTCTTTTATGCAAAGTTTTATCCTCTTCGTGAAATTCACCAAGACAGGAACTACATCTACAACTTTTGGTCTCGCGACGGAGAGAGCATCGCTCAAGCTTGGGGGAGACTGAAGTCCTTGATGCTCAAATGCCCAAACCATGAGCTCCCCAAGGAAATTATACTTACAAATTTTTATGCCAGGCTTTCTCGTCAGGACAAGGAGATGTTGGATGCCTCCTCTAGTGGGGTATTCCAGACCAGAAGTATGGAAGAAAAATGGGATCTTATAGAAAGGATCCAGAAGAACACTGAAGACTGGGAAATTGATAAAGGTATTGAACCCGCTATAAACTATGAGCATGACTACATTGAGAGTTATGTGAAGACTGATTACTTTAATACCTTTTGCTCTAAAATTGGTCTTGATTCCCAGCTAATGGTTGACTTTTGCAAGGACTTTGCTTCTCATATTGATTCTTCCAGGAAGAAGGAGAGTCAACATCATAAACCTTTCAAGGAGTCACCAATTGAGATTAATGTTACTGATCCTGTTTTACCTGCAGTTGTGTATGAACAACCTCCTTATCCCTCCAGGATAAAGGAGCACTCTTTTGTTACAGGTATTCTAAACAAGAATAGAAGGACCACTGACGAACCTGAGGACATGATCAAGGTCCAGCCTCAAGTTGCAATGGTCAAGGATCTAGTAACCAGTGATATCGAAGAATGCACTATTAGTTTTTGTGTTGTTGCCACTAACATTGTCACAGCCAGGAACAAAGGCCCAATTTTAGGTACACCAGTTGTATCTGTCAAAATAGGAGATCATAATTACTATGGGCTATGTGATTTGGGATCTAGCGTCAGCGCTATTCCCTTCACACTTTATCAAGAGATCATGCACGAGATTCAGCCGTGTGAGATCGAGGACATAGATGTCACTATCCATCTTGCAAATAAACAAACAATCTATCCAGTTGGGATTGTAAGAGATGTTGAAGTACTGCGGGAAGGTAAAATATCCTACAGACTTTCTTGTACTTGGTTCAGTGCAAGATAGTTTTTGCCCTATTATCTTTGGTAGGCCCTTCCTCAACACTTGCGGAGCTATAATAGATTGCAAGAAAGGTAAAGTTTATGTTGAATTCAACGGTGAGCCGTATGAATTATTGAAGAATTATTGAAGAAATTTCTTCCATTGCTATTCCTCCAGTGACACTTTGCAGCAATTTATGGAAGACCACGAGAATGATATACATATGCAGGAGAGGGATGAACTAGAAGACATATTTTTAAGACAAGCTCCCATCCTGAAGCACAACCTCCCGGTTGAACCTTTAGGAATCCTCTCGCAACCGAAAGAAGACCCGGTGTTCGACCTAAAACCACTACCCGATACGCTCAAGTATGCTTATTTAGATAAAAAGAAAGTATATCCTGTTATTATCAATTCTAACCTTTCAGGGTATGAAGAAGAGCGATAATTGGAGACACTCCGCAGACACCGAGGTGCTATTGGCTATACTCTTGATGATCTGAAGGGTATTAGTCCATCCATTTGCCAACATACTATCAATCTCGAGTCCGATGCTAAACCGGTTGTTGATCATCAACGACGGTTGAACCCAAAGATGAAGGACGTGGTTAGGACGGAGGTTCTCAAACTTCTAGCCGCGGGTATCATATGTCCTATAGCTGATAGTAAGTGGGTAAGTCCCGTTCATTGTGTTCCTAAGAAAGGAGGTATGATTGTTGTTCCTAATGAAAAAAATGAACTAATACTTCAGAGGACTATTATTGGATATAGAATGTGTATCGATTTCAGTAAGTTAAACAAGGCCACCCGGAAGGACCACTATCCTTTGCCCTTTATTGATCAGATGCTCGAGCGGTTGTCTAAAATCACCCACTTCTGCTATCTTGATGGGTACTCTGGCTTCTCCCAGATTCACGTCAACACCGCGGATCGAGAGAAGACCACTTTCACGTGTCCTTACGGTACTTATGCTTATAGGTGTATGCCTTTCGGTTTGTGTCATGCACCTGCTACTTTTCAGAGGTTTATGTCTGCAATATTTCATGGTTTCTGTGAGGAGATTGTAGAAGTTTTCATGGACTACTTTTCCGTCTATGGAAACTCCTTTGACCGTTGTCTCCACAATCTTAATAAAGTTTTGCAGAGATGTGAAGAAACAAATTTGGTGCTCAATTGGGAGAAGTGCCATTTCATGGTTAACGAAGGGATAGTTCTTGGACACAAGATTTCCTAAAGGGGAATTGAAGTGGACAAGGCAAAAATTGAAGCTATTGAAAGGATGCCTTATCCAAGGGACATTAAAGGTATTCGTAGTTTTCTAGGTCATGCTGGTTTCTATAGAAGATTTATCAAGGACTTTTCTAAGACCTCGAGACCCCTTACCAATCTTCTCCAGAAGGATGCTCCTTTTGTATTTGATGAAGATTGTAAGGAAGCTTTTGAAGTTCTTAAGAAAGCCTTGATAACCGCTCCTATAGTACAACCACCTGACTGGAATTTGCCCTTTGAAATTATGTGTGATGCTAGTGATTTTACTGTTGGAGGTGTTTTAGGACAAAGGGTTGACAAGAAGTTGAATGTCATACACTATGCCAACAAAACACTTGATAGTGCTCAAAGGAATTATGCTACTACCGAGAAGGAATTCTTGGCAGTGGTGTTTGCTTGTGATAAGTTTAGGCAGTATATTGTTGTTTCTAAAGTTATTATTCTGTCAGAACCCTCTGTTAGGTAATGTGCTAGGATCAAGTAACCTTGCATCATGTCAAAATTTCAAAGGAAATCAACTTCAAAATAAAAATGGGAGAAGGAACCCCCCCCCCCAGATGAATTAATTCAAAAGGCCAGATAAAAATCTTCTCCAAAAATTCATGTTAGATTTTTGAAAAGTCTTATAAATGAGTGTGATCACATATCAAGTGATGTGGGACCCATCCCATGCTCATAGATTTTTCAAATATTCAAACAGTGCCTTGGAATTAATCAAATACCCCTATTTGATTTAAGATTCAAATTATTTGAATTTTAAAAATGTTGAAACTTTATGAGTGGCTAGTTTATATTATTATGAGGCCACATAAAAGTTTTCAGCATTTAATAAAATGTTTAGCTATTTTATTTAGCTAAACAGAAAAAATGTCAGAAGAGAAAACAGAAAAGAAAAATAGAAAAGGAAGCAGAAACCTTACCAGACGCCCAGGCGAAGCCGGCCCACCCCAGCCCAGCCGGCCCACAGGGGCAGCGGCGTCTTCTTCCCAGTCCCGCGCCTCCAAGCTGCTCGGTGGAATGCCACCGAGCTAGCCGGGGACGACACGTCGTCGTCGAAGAGCTTCCAGGCCGCCCCGTGCCTCTTCTCGCGTCCTGGAGACGTACCGCAGCCGCCCCAGTCCATTCCCCCCCTCCAGAGCTTCCTCCTCCTCCTCCCGTGCTCGAATCTGTCGCCGCCCGAAGCCTCACTGGAGCGCACCGCCGTGGACGACGTGGCCACCGTGCCCTAGAGCTCAAGCCAGCAAGTCCACCGTGCTCCTCGTCCGCGACTTCGTCTTCAAGCAGAAGCTGGAGCCCTAATTCCTCCCCGAGCCGACGCCATCGTCTTCAACCTCTCGCTGGACCCGCGAGCTCGCCGCCGTCGATTCGCCGCCGTTGAAGCCTCCCCAAGCTTGCCGTTTCTTCCGTTCGAACCGCGGTGAGCTACTGAGTGTTTTCCCTAAGCTTCCAGCACCCCGCGACCCCTCTATCCGTTTTCGCCATGGATGCCGAAGCACGTCGCCGCCATGGACGACAATGAGGTCGCCCCTGTGCCCCATCATCGCGTCCAGCGCGCGCGTTTGACCCCCAGTGACTCTAGATTTCGAACGCACGCGAGCTCAGCCCAAACCGTGCACTACAACTTCAACTACGACCTCGCCGCCGTTCTGTTGTCACCGGAGTCGTCGCCGTCGTCGCTCCCGACCACCCCGTGACCCCCTGTTGCCTCCAGAAGATGCGGACGAGGATGCTGAGCAAAATGGTGTCCTCCCCGTGGCCTCCCGTGGCCCCTAGCCCATTCCCGTGCAGCGCCGCCGTGGCTCCAGTCGCCGGCGTTTAGCCGCCGGCGAGTTAGCCAGACCCCCCCCCCCCCCCCCGTTAATCTCGGCTAATGACCCCCTAGGTCACTGACCAGTGGGCCCAGTGGCTTAATTAAGCCACTGGATTAATTTAACCCACGGGTTATTTAAGTCCAGTCACTGACACCCTGGACCCACATGTCAGCTGACGCAATAAATCATTTTATGAATTTCCAGAAAATCAAAATGAATTAAAGAATTCCAGAAATTCCAGAAAATACCCCAAACTTTGGAAATTCATAGAAAATTCATATTAACTCCAAATTGGACAAATAATATATGAAAAATGATCAGGAGAAAATTATCTTTCCAAATATGCAACTTTCAACTATGTTTGAGTTGAATTTAAATTGGGACCAGTAGCATATGTCATTTGGTTTATTTGAATTTAATTCAAATTCAAATCAAATGATCTTGCAACTTGGACCATGGATTTGTGTTATAATTGAACCACACATCAGAGGCATATCTTATAAAATTGAAGATAATTCAAAATGATCAAACAATGTCATATACAACTTGGTTAATTTCAATTCAAATGTGGAGTTTGAATTTGCAATTCAATTTGCAATATACTCCATTTAAATGGAATGCTCAACACATCAGTACCATGAACATCACCCTTTCAATCTTATTCATGTGATTGTGCATTGTACATTATGTTGATCCTATGATTGTCATGTTGCTGATAGAAGTGGAGCCGGAACCCGAGGTCACCCCCTACGTTGAAGACCCCGAACCCGAACCTCGTCAGCAAGGCAAGCAAACCCCCATTGATCATGTCGATAAAATCCCACTTCCCTCTCATGTCTCGCTTATGCATTGTTTAGGATGATCACCATGATTCGTTTCTACCGCATAGATGAACCCATTCCTTTGCATGACCTATCATTTTGTTACAGTAGTAAGAAAACCACAATCCTAGCAAATGTAGGAGTTGTTTGATATCATGTGGCCCCTTCAATGTTACTGCTTATTGCATGCTTAGTAAGATACCATGTTGTTCTGGTAGGTCTGTGGCCTGGATGCTCAGTGAGAGAATGGCTCATCCGAGACCGGCTTATGCACCACGCATACATCACATGGGTCCACTTCGGTAAACCGGCCGGGTTCACGATTGTGGTAACCAACCCAAGTAGGCGGCTTTCTCGGACTAGATCGGCTATGAGGTAACAGTTGTGGTGAGCATCCTCGCTGGCACCCCTTGAATGGTGTCGAGATCAAAGGCGGTAAATGATGGTCATGTGTGTGTAGCGGTACACCCTTGCAAGGTTAACAAAACTATTCGAATAGCCGCGTCCGCGGTTATGGACTGCTTGGAAAGCTTAGCTTGATTATTAGACAACTTGAACTGGATACTTCGAAAACACACCAAGATAAGTGTGAGTGCTATGGCGTGCTTCCTCGTGGGGAAGTCGAGGAAGGCACCATAGTGGTGTATTGGTTGGAGAAAGTAGTGGACTCGTGTACGCTTCTTACCTCAAAGTCTGGTACTCGTAGTTCAGGATTAGCCAAGTCAAAGCTGGCATTTCTGCAAGTGAACTCCACCTCCCTTTACCTTGATACATGTGCATGAGTAGTATAGCTCCTATGTAAGTCTTGCTGAGTACGACTTTGTACTCACGTTTGCTCAATCTATGTTTTAGATGATGCCACTGACCCCGAAGGTGGCTTCTTCATCGAGCTGGACGACTGAAGACCAACTAGTCTAGTCCCAGTCAGACGACTGGTTCCCTCGTGGAGGGCTTGTGTTTAAATAAGGCTTCTTAAGCCATTTGTTAAACTTGTCTGTACTCAGACATAATTTGCTTCCGTTTGTGTTGTAATGTTGGATCACATGTTTGTGATCTCTGTTTGCACTCTATAAGAGTTATCAATAAAATTGTACACTTTGTAGAGAATTGCAATGATACCTGCTGTTCATACAAGGCATGTGTGCTGCGTGTATGTTTATAACATGCATGTCTTTGTATGGGTTTTCGAGACCTTAGTTGTGTTCTGGCTGGCGGTCTTTCATACACCAAGTGGCCCTTAGATGTGCGCAGCATGGGGCATCGCGATGCGATTGTTCGAGACTCCGTCTCGTGCACACTTTGTGGTATGATCGAGCCCGCCCTAGACCCCGACTAAGTGATCGGGCTGGAGTAAGTATATGTAAGAGTTTTGAGATAGTTGATAGTATGGTTGAGGCGACTTGTCTTTGAATATGGGAGTTCACCACCCATATCATTAGACTTGTGTGCGGACGATGAGGACCCATCTCAGTTGATCATCCGGCCTGGATGGGATGCCCCTCACGTACGATGCTTTCCGAGAACGTTCTGTGCTTGGCCTTGTCTGCTTAGACAAGTGGGTACGGTTCTCGGCTCTCCATATGACTATGTCTTAACTGTACTTGCATACGCTAACCCCGGGTCCCGACAGACTTGGTATCAGAGCAGGACTGACTGTAGGACTAGTAGCCTTGGCCGGAGTCGAGTCTAGCTTTCTATAGTTATATAGTTACTCTGGGTATATAAGGGAATAACGTAAGGCTTCTTTTTTCTCCTTACCCCCTTCTTTCTGAGTTTTGAGTCACCCTCATCTTATTCTACGGGAAGATAGGACTAGGCTCTCCTCTGTCTGATTAGAACATCTCGTTGTTTGTTTCCTTGTAGCCGTAGGAAAGTTGTGATCGGTTTGGTAGATTGGTTATGCTCCTTGTTTTATTACATCGTATGTAAGTGTTGTTTCCATGTTGGAAGAAATTGTCATTTCTTACAATTACAGCCGTTATGCTGTCCGAGTCATTCCAAGTTTATCTCATAATCTGATGCATTTGCAAACTCCTTTCTGTTTCAGATGGCAGATCTTCCCCCTCGACAGATTGTTCGTTTGACCAGGTGCCTCGGTGTGCGTGGCCATCCCGCCACGTTGATCGAGATGATGTCCTATGTGGGATATCGATGGTACCCTGAGTACACCGTCGAGGAGCAGTTCCACGACTTCAACCAGACGCAGTTCCACTACATTGTTCGGATCTATCCGCACCACGTTGGAGTCACTCAGCCTATCCACTTTGGACATTGCATTGGCGTTACCGAGAACATGGCTGTGCAGGATGCTGCATACTCATGTATGACACTGCTGAGAGAGGAGCACACTTTGCTGAGAGAGACTTCTTTCCGCTATATTCCTGCTGCACTTCTAGGAGAAGAGGGATATTACACCGGACTCTACTCAGATCACTCTGCAGAGGATCCCGCACTTCAGATGACTGCTAGGTTTGCTAGTGACAGAGATCGTGATGCACGCGCTCTCCGTTTCGAGCTCCACGCCACCCGTGTTCGTCTGTATCGAGCACTCACACTTTTGGCCCCCTTTGTGAGCGTTGGATCAGTTGAGTTTGATGCGATCTACCCAGTGAGGACTCAGATGCCTTCTCGAGTTGCTTGGCCCGAGATTGGAGGCATTTTTCCACCCCGTGGTCCTTTGCTTCCACCCTAGGCTGGACCTAGGCCCCATCCTTGCCTAAATGGATATCAGGGTCCACAAGCCTCCGTGTTTTCCGATGGTCACCTCCAGCTACCGGGATACACGGGTAACTTTTATGAGGACTACTATGGAGATGGAGATGAGTGAGACCGCCTGTGGTCTTACTTAGTGATGATGTAGTAGTATCTTAGTATATTGTAAGCAAGGTGTCTAAGTTCCAGAGGCTTAGATAAATAATGTATAGGAAGTCAGAGTGCCTCTGAAGGATGTATCATCTTCATCACGTTTGTATTAGCTTGGTGCTTGTACTAAAACGATGTATGGCTTGTATGACAGCTTGTGAATATATGGCTTGTATGCTTTTATCACCATGTTGTCAAGATGATTACTTCCTTTGCTCTGTAATCCTTCCAGTACTTCAATACCTTGTTTAGACTCTCCCAATCAACTCTGTTTGACTTTGATTTTTCACCTTCAGGATGTCTCAAGGAACCCGTGGCCAGGTTGGTCGTAACCAAGGTCGTGGGAATGATCAGGAGGAAGGCAACCTTCCACCCCCACGCACGATGGCACAGGTTCTGATGGAAGTCGAGAGGAACCGCTGAGACTCTCACCACTTGTTGGAAGTCATTGCTCGCAACACCACTCAGCAGCGCAATGAGTGGGTGTCCCTGAACGACTTCATCCGACTTCATCCCCCGGTTTTTAGGTACTCCACCGAGCCCCTTGACGCCGATGACTGGCTTCGCAGCATCGAGAGGAAGCTCCAAGCAGGCCGTGTTGCAACTGGTGACAAGGTCAGCTATGCCACCTATCACCTCGAAGGTGCAGCTAGCTCTTGGTGGGAGAACTTTCTGAATATGCATCCCGTTGGACCACCTGCGTCTTGGGAGGAATTCTGCACGTCCTTCCGTGAGCACCACATTCCCAAGGGTCTTATGGACCGCAAGCGTGAGGAGTTCTGTAACCTCACTCAAGGCAGAAGGACCGTTGATGAGTTTAGTCGTGAGTTCAACCGACTGGCTCGTAATGCTACCGAAGAAGTCTCCACCGACTCCAAGAAACAAGAGAGGTTCCGTCGTGGCCTCAACACTGGACTTCGTCGTGAGCTCAATCTTCATGACTTTGCCACCTTCCAGGTCCTTGTCAACAAGGCCATCAAAGCAGAGGACATGGACACCCCCAACGATTTTCGCAAACACCCCAGAGATGATGGTTCATCCAGTTCTAGCTCCCAGAAGCGCAAGATCTGGATTCCAAACATTATGTTCCGCCAGAACAACCCACCGAGGCCATCCTATGTGGCGCCTCGTCCACCAACCCAGTTCCACCCAGCTCCACGCACTATTTTTGGAGCCTGTTACAAGTGTGGTCAGGCAGGCCACTACTCTCGTGAGTGTCCCCAGAACCAGCTCCAGCATCAGAATGCTCCACCACGTGCCGGAGGCAACAACAACAACAATGGTCGTGGCAAGACACCCCAGAAGGTCTACACCGCCAAACCCGCTCCTCCCGCCACTCGTGGACGTGTGAACCAGATCGCCGCCGAAGAGACTGACGACACCACAGACGTCATTCTTGGTACGCTCCCAGTCAATTATGTTCCTACTTCCGTTCTTTTCGACCCAGGAGCATCTCATTCATTCATGTCGGAAAGTTATGCACTTCGTCATGAGTTATCTTTTGTTGAATTGTCCACTCCAATGATTATTCAAACTCCAGGGTCAAGATGGCAAACTAATAGAGTAAGCCATGGTAATCAAATTGCAATTGAGGGTTTAGTATTCCTTGCTTCACTCATTGCCCTCAAGTCTTCAGACATTGATGTCATCCTTGGCATGGATTGGCTATCAAGACAGAATGCCTACCTGGATTGCAAAGGCAAATCCGTGAAACTCACCCACCCTTCAGGCAAAACAGTCAACTATACCTCACCCAGAACAAGAACCCAAGTGCATTCCTTGAATGTACTTCCCCTTCCCGAACTTGAAGATATTCCGGTGGTTCGTGACTTCCCGGATGTCTTTCCTGAAGAGCTGTCGGGAATGCCACCCGACAGATGTTTAGAGTTTATAGTGGATCTTGCCCCAGGAATCGCACCAATTTCTAGACGCCCATACAAAATGGCCCCACGTGAGTTGGCTGAGCTTAAAACCCAACTGGAAGCTTTGTTGGAGAAAGGCTTCATCCGCCCTAGCTCATCGCCATGGGGTTGCTCCGTTCTGTTCGTAACGAAGAAAGATGGAACAGAAAGGATGTGCGTAGACTATCGCCCGCTAAATTTAGCGACGATAAAGAACAAGTACCCATTGCCCAGGATCAATGATCTTTATGATCAACTTGCAGGATCCTCTGTCTTCTCCAAGATGGATTTGAGATTAGGTTATCATCAAATCAAGATCCGAAACGAGGACATTCCCAAAACGGGTTTTACTACTCGTTATGGTCTTTACGAGTACACCGTCATGTCCTTTGGTTTAACCAATGCCCCCGCCACTTTCTCACGCATGATGAATTCGATCTTCATGGAGTATTTGGACCAGTTCGTCGTGGTTTACCTCGATGACATCCTTATATACTCGAAGAACGAAGAAGAACATGCCGAACACCTAAGGCTGGTATTGATGAAACTTAGAGAGCATCGCATGTATGCTAAATTCTCCAAGTGTGAATTTTGGCTACCAGAAGTGACCTACTTAGGCCACGTGATTTCTGCAAAAGGCATTGCTGTGAATCCCGAGAGAGTTCAGGCAGTCCTTGACTGGACTCCACCTGAATCGGTTAAGCAAGTTAGAAGTTTTCTTGGCCTAGCCAGCTATTACCGTCGCTTCGTCGAGAACTTTTCTACAGTTGCAAAGCCTCTAACTGAACTCCTCAAGAAAGATAAGAAATTCTTATGGACTCCCAAGTGCGAGGAAAGCTTTCAAGAGCTAAAAAGAAGATTGACTTCTGCACCTGTACTTGCACCTCCAGACACCAAAAAGGATTTCGAGATCTATTGTGATGCATCACGGAGAGGGTTAGGATGCATACTTCTGCAAGATCGACATGTGGTAGCTTATGCTTCACGCCAGTTGCGGCCACATGAAGAGAACTATCCTACCCATGACCTTGAACTCGCTGCCGTAGTTCATGCCCTAACAACTTGGCGACATTACCTCCTTGGTAACCGTTGCGAGATTTATTCCGACCACCAAAGCCTCAAATATATTTTCACCCAGCCAGATCTTAATCTCAGGCAAAGACGCTGGATTGAGTTGATAAAATATTACGACGTAGTAATTTCTTACACCCCAGGCAAAGCCAATGTCATGGCTGATGCACTACGTCGTAAGTCGTATTGTAACAACCTCATGTTACAACAGTATCAACCACTTCTTCATGAGGACTTTCTCAAGCTCAACCTTGAGATTGTTCCTCATGGCTATCTTTCTACCTTGGTGGCGAAACCAACTCTTGAGGATCAAATCATAGTTTCCCAAAGGCGTGCACGAGGTGTTCGCCGGATCAAGGAGAACATTGCTAGCGGAGTTGCTAAATGTTTCTCCACAGATAGCAAAGGAACGGTATTCTTTGAAAATCGTTTGGTAGTACCTAAGAATAGGGAACTAAGGCAACTCATCCTCAAGGAAGCCCATGACACACCCCTCTCAATTCATCCCGGTAGCACAAAAATGTACCGAGATCTACGCCAGAGATTTTGGTGGACTAGGATGAAGAGAGACATTTCTCAATTTGTTGCTGAATGTGATGTTTGTCGTCGCATTAAGGCAGAACATCAAAGACCTGCTGGTACACTTCAACCTTTGTCTATTCCCGAGTGGAAATGGGACAAAGTCGGTATGGACTTCATAACCGGCTTTCCAAGAACCCAGAAAGGAAACAATGCCATCTTCGTTGTCATAGATAGGCTTTCCAAAGTTGCTCACTTCCTTCCGGTTCGCGAGTCTATAACTGCTAGCCAGTTAGCGGACTTGTACATCTCTAGAATTGTATCAATTCATGGTGTTCCTTTGGAAATCAATTCTGATCGCGGTAGCCTTTTCACCTCTAGATTTTGGGGAAGCTTTCAGAATGCTATGGGAACTCATCTCTCCTTTAGTACAGCCTTCCATCCTCAGTCTAGCGGTCAAGTCGAAAGGGTTAACCAAATTCTTGAAGACATGCTCAGAGATTGTGTTATCTCATTCGGAAAGAATTGGGAGAAGTCTCTTCCATTTGCCGAATTTGCTTATAACAATAGTTTTCAATCTAGTCTGAACATGGCTCCTTTTGAACTCCTTTATGGACGACGATGTCGAACACCACTAAACTGGTCAGAAACCGGTGAAAGACAATTCTTTGGACCGGAAATGATCAAGGAAGCAGAAGAGCAAGTTCGCATTGTTCGTGATCAATTGAAAGCACCCCAGTCTCGTCAGAAAAGCTACTATGATCGTCATCATAGGCAAGAGAGCTACAATCTGGATGAGAAGGCTTACCTTCGGGTTACTCCTCTGAAGGGAACCCAACGTTTCGGTATCAAAGGCAAGTTGGCCCCACGTTACATCGGACCTTTCCGCATTATTGCTAAACGTGGAGAAGTTGCCTACCAACTTGAACTACCTCCACACCTCTCCCGAGTACATGATGTATTCCATGTGTCCCAACTCAGACGTTGCTTCAAGGACCCCATCCGCGAAGTCGACCATGAAACGCTTGATCTCCAAGATGACCTTTCTTATCGAGAATACCCCGTTCGTATTCTTGATTCCACAGAGCGTGTCACTCGTCGTCAGAAGATTAGGTTTCTGAAAGTGCAATGGTCACACCACTCCGAAAGAGAAGCTACGTGGGAGAGAGAAGACCGTCTCAGTGACGAGTACCCCACTTTCCTCCCGCAGACTTCTGAATCTCGGGACGAGATTCTGTTGAGTGGGGGCGAGTTGTCAGAACCCTCTGTTAGGTAATGTGCTAGGATCAAGTAACCTTGCATCATGTCAAAATTTCAAAGAAAATCAACTTCAAAATCAAAATGGGAGAAGGAACCCCCCCAGATGAATTAATTCAAAAGGCCAGATAAAAATCTTCTCCAAAAATTCATGTTAGGTTTTTGAAAAGTCTTATAAATGAGTGTGATCACATATCAAGTGATGTGGGACCCATCCCATGCTCATTGATTTTTCAAATATTCAAACAGTGCCTTGGAATTAATGAAATACCCCTATTTGATTTAAGATTCAAATTATTTGAATTTTAAAAATGTTGAAACTTTATGAGTGGCTAGTTTATATTATTATGAGGCCACATAAAAGTTTTCAGCATTTAATAAAATGTTTAGCTATTTTATTTAGCTAAACAAAACAAATGTCAGAAGAGAAAACAGAAAAGAAAAATAGAAAAGGAAGCAGAAACCTTATCAGACGCCCAGGCGATGCCGGCCCACCCGAGCCCAGCCGGCCCACAGGGGAAGCGGCGTCTTCTTCCCCGTCCCGCGCCTCCAAGCTGCTCGGTGGAATGCCACCGAGCTAGCCGGGGATGACACGTCGTCGTCGAAGAGCTTCCAGGCCGCCTCGTGCCTCTTCTCGCGTCCTGGAGACGTCTCGCAGCCGCCCCAGTCCATTCCCCCCCTCCAGAGCTTCCTCCTCCTCCTCCCGTGCTCGAATCCGTCGCAGCCCGAAGCTTCACCGGAGCGCCCCACCGTGGACGACGTGGCCACCGTGCCCTAGAGCTCAAGCCAGCAAGTCCACCGTGCTCCTCGTCCGCGACTTCGTCTTCAAGCAGAAGCTGGAGCCCTAATTCCTTCCCGAGCCGACGCCATCGTCTTCAACCTCTCGCTGGACCCGCGAGCTCGCCGCCGTCGATTTGCCGCCGTTGAGGCCTCCCAAGCTTGCCAATTCTTCCGTTCGAAGCGCGGTGAGCTACTGACTGTTTTCCCTAAGCTTCCAGCACCCCGCGACCCCTCTATCCGTTTTCGCCATGGATGCCGAAGCACGTCGCCGCCATGGACGACGATGAGGTCGCCCCTGTGCCCCATCATCGCGTCCAGCGCGCGCGTTTGACCCCCAGTGACTCTAGATTTCGAACGCACGCGAGCTCAGCCCAAACCGTGCACTACAACTTCAACTACGACCTCGCCGCCGTTCTGTTGTCACCGGAGTCGTCGCCGTCGTCGCTCCCGACCACCCCGTGACCCCCTGTTGCCTCCAGAAGATGCGGACGACGATGCTGAGCAAAATGGTGTCCTCCCCGTGGCCTCCCGTGGCCCCTAGCCCATTCCCGTGCAGCGCCGCCGTGGCTCCAGTCGCCGGCGTTTAGCCGCCTGCGAGTTAGCCAGACCCCCCCCCCCCTGTTAATCTCGGCTAATGACCCCCTAGGTCACTGACCAGTGGGCCCAGTGGCTTAATTAAGCCACTGGATTAATTTAACCCACGGGTTATTTAAGTCCAGTCACTGACACCCTGGACCCACATGTCAGCTGACGCAATAAATCATTTTATGAATTTCCAGAAAATCAAAATGAATTAAAGAATTCCAGAAATTCCAGAAAATACCCCAAACTTTGGAAATTCATAGAAAATTCATATTAACTCCAAATTGGACAAATAATATATGAAAAATGATCAGGAGAAAATTATCTTTCTAAATATGCAACTTTCAACTATGTTTGAGTTGAATTTAAATTGGGACCAGTAGCATATGTCATTTGGTTTATTTGAATTTAATTCAAATTCAAATCAAATGATCTTGCAACTTGGACCATGGATTTGTGTTATAATTCAACGACACATCAGAGGCATATCTTATAAAATTGAAGATAATTCAAAATGATCAAACAATGTCATATACAACTTGGTTAATTTCAATTCAAATGTGGAGTTTGAATTTGCAATTCAATTTGCAATATACTCCATTTAAATGGAATGCTCAACACATCAGTACCATGAACATCACCCTTTCAATCTTATTCATGTGATTGTGCATTGTACATTATGTTGATCCTATGATTGTCATGTTGCTGATAGAAGTGGAGCCGGAACCCGAGGTCACCCCCTACGTTGAAGACCCCGAACCCGAACCTCGTCAGCAAGGCAAGCAAACCCCCATTGATCATGTCGATAAAATCCCACTTCCCTCTCATGTCTCGCTTATGCATTGTTTAGGATGATCACCATGATTCGTTTCTAGCACATAGATGAACCCATTCCTTTGCATGACCTATCATTTTGTTACAGTAGAAAGCAAACAACAATCCTAGCAAATGTAGGAGTTGTTTGATATCATGTGGCCCCTGCAATGTTACTGCTTATTGCATGCTTAGTAAGATACCATCTTGTTCTGGTAGGTCTGTGGCCTGGATGCTAAGTGAGAGAATGGCTCATCCGAGACCGGCTTATGCACCACGCATACATCACTTGGGTCCACTTCGGTAAACCGGCCGGGTTCACGATTGTGGTAACCAACCCAAGTAGGCGGCTTTCTCGGACTAGATCGGCTATGAGGTAACAGTTGTGGTGAGCATCCTCGCTGGCACCCCTTGAATGGTGTCGATATCAAAGGCGGTAAATGATGGTCATGTGTGTGTAGCGGTACACCCTTGCAAGGTTAACAAAACTATTCGAATAGCCGCGTCCGCGGTTATGGACTTCTTGGAAAGCTTAGCTTGATTATTAGACAACTTGAACTGGATACTTCGAAAACACACCAAGATAAGTGTGAGTGCTATGGCGTGCTTCCTCGTGGGGAAGTCGAGGAAGGCACCATAGTGGTGTATTTGTTGGAGAAAGTAGTGGACTCGTGTACGCTTCTTACCTCAAAGTCTGGTACTCGTAGTTCAGGATTAGCCAAGTCAAAGCTGGCATTTCTGCAAGTGAACTCCACCTCCCTTTACCTTGATAGATGTGCATGAGTAGTATAGCTCCTATGTAAGTCTTGCTAAGTACGAGTTTGTACTCACGTTTGCTCAATCTATGTTTTAGATGATGCCACTGACCCCGAAGGTGGCTTCTTCATCGAGCTGGACGACTGAAGACCAACTAGTCTAGTCCCAGTCAGACGACTGGTTCCCTCGTGGAGGGCTTGTGTTTAAATAAGGCTTCTTAAGCCATTTGTTAAACTTGTCTGTACTCAGAAATAATTTGCTTCCGTTTGTGTTGTAATGTTGGATCACATGTTTGTGATCTCTGTTTGCACTCTATAAGAGTTAACAATAAAATTGTACACTTTGTAGAGAATTGCAATGATACCTGCTGTTCATACAAGGCATGTGTGCTGCGTGTATGTTTATAACATGCATGTCTTTGTATGGGTTTTCGAGACCTTAGTTGTGTTCTGGCTGGCGGTCTTTCATACACCAAGTGGCCCTTAGATGTGCGCAGCTTGGGGCATCGCGATGCGATTGTTCGAGACTCCGTCTCGTGCACACTTTGTGGTATGATCGAGCCCGCCCTAGACCCCGACTAAGTGATCAGGCTGGAGTAAGTCTATGTAAGAGTTTTGAGATAGTTGATAGTATGGTTGAGGCGACTTGTCTTTGAATATGGGAGTTCACCACCCATATCATTAGACTTGTGTGCGGACGATGAGGACCCATCTCAGTTGATCATCCGGCCTGGATGGGATGCCCCTCAAGTACGATGCTTTCCGAGAACGTTCTGTGCTTGGCCTTGTCTGCTTAGACAAGTGGGTACGGTTCTCGGCTCTCCATATGACTATGTCTTAACTGTACTTGCATACGCTAACCCCGGGTCCCGACATATTCATACTGACCATGCTGCCATTAAGTATCTTATGCAGAAAAAGGATGCCAAACCAAGACTCATTAGGTGGGTAATCCTTCTTCAAGAATTTGATTTGAAGATTGCCGATAGAAAAGGAGAAGACAATCCGGTGGCGGATAATCTTTCAAGGATGGAAGATATCCCGCACGATCCTATTCCAGTCAACGACAGTTTCCCAGATGAACAGCTTGCTGTTGTAAAATTACAATCTCATTCCGACCCTTGGTTTGCAGATTATGCTAATTTTATCGTTGCAAAGTTTTTGCCTCCAGGTTTCACATTTCAGCAGAGGAAGAAATTCTTCACGGATTTGAGGCATTACTTTTGGGATGATCCACATCTTTATAAAGAAGGTGTGGACGGGATCGTAAGAAGGTGTATACCGGAGCACGAGCAGCAGGACATTCTTCGGCAATGTCACGATAGTCCCTATGGAGGACATCATGCCGGTGAAAGGACCGCACATAAAGTTTTACAATCAGGTTTTTATTGGCCTACTCTCTTTAAGGACGCCCGAAGGTACGTTCTATCTTGTGATAAGTGTCAGACAGTTGGTAACATTAGCAGGAGAAATGAGATGCCTATGAATTACTCACTAGTGATCGAACCTTTCGATTGCTGGGGTTTTGATTTTATGGGTCCTTTTCCTCCTTCACACAAGTACACACACATCTTAGTTGTTGTTGATTATGTAACCAAGTGGGTTGAAGCAATCCCCACTGAGAGTGCTGATCACAAGACATCTTTGAAAATGCTCAAAGATGTAATTTTTCCTAGGTTTGGAGTACCAATGTACCTCATGATAGATGGAGGGTCACACTTCACGCATGGAGCTTTTAGGAAAGCTCTAGCCAAGTACGATGTCAATCATAGGATTGCATCACCGTACCACCCTCAAACTAGTGGGAAAGTTGAGCTCACCAATAGGGAGATCAAGTTGATCTTGCAGAAAAAAGTAAACAGTTCTAGAAAGGACTGGTCAAAGAAGTTAGGAGATGCTTTGTGGGCGTATAGAACTGCTTACAAAAACCCCATGGGCATGTCTCCGTATAAGATGGTCTATGGCAAGGCTTGCCATTTACCATTAGAGTTAGAGCATAAAGCTTTCTGGGCTGTCAGAGAGATGAATGCTGACCCAAAGTTAGCTGGTGAAAAGCGTCTCATGAACTTGACTTCTCTAGATGAGTGGAGAAGTGAATCTTACAAGAGCGCTAGAATGTTCAAGGAAAAGGTAAAGAAGTGGCACGATAAAAGAATTCTGAGACGAGAATTTAATGTTGGTGATAATGTTTTGTTGTTTAGATCTCGTTTCAGGTTTTCTCCAGGTAAACTACTTTCCAGATGGGAAGGACCTTTTCATATCGAAGAAGTATATCGGTCCGGTTCTATCAAGATCAATAATTTCGAAGGCACCGAACCTCAAGTTGTGAAGGGACAAAGACTCAAACATTATATGGCAGGTGATCCAATCAATGTGGATGCAAACATGATATATACAAGTACTCATGAAGAACATGTTGCAGCCTAGTTTCAGACTCCGGCAGGAGCTGAACTAGAAAAGGTATGGATTATGGTAAGAAAACACCGGAGAGGAGCTCTAGGGTGGCCAGGAGGCCCCCTGGCACGGCCCCACTCCTGGCCGCGCCGGGCACCCTCCTGTCTGCCCTGGACTCCGCCTCCGACTCCACCTAGGCTTGAAAACTTCCTTCTGTTGCAGAAATTTTTGCTATATATTAGCCCGGATCGTCCCGGCACCGTATCTCGCGATTTCATGTGTTTTATTTCTCGGTCTGTTTCTGCCAGGAAAACTTTCAGCAGATCTAGGTGCCATGGGTTCTCCAAGTTCCCCCAAGGACAAGTTCGTCGTCAATATCATCAACCCTTATCTCGCAGAGGTGAAGAAGAACCCCTAGGTCCTTCATGTGGAGGACGGTGTCCTCCGCAAGGAAGATCTGGAGGAACCAGTCAAAGAGGGGAGCACCGAAGATCGGCTGAAGGAGACGGAACATGAAGTTTTCAAGTTCAAGAAGATGGTGGAGCGTGGTGTTGAAGCCAACTTCGACATCATCAAAGAGCTAAAGACTCTCTACTTGGAAGAGCTAAGGGAGACTTGGTCAAGCGTGACTGAACTTGAAGAAAAAGCAATTGAAGTCCAGGGGCAGATCTATGATCTACAGAATCGAAACTGTGAGTATGAGCTTAGGTTTTCAAACTTGAGTTCGTCTTCAGGAAACAAGGCCGTGGATTTTGAAATATCAACCAAGGGACCCCTGCCCTGGAAGGACTTCATTGAAAACTACTGGAGTAACATTCATAAAGAGCATGCAAAGTGGGATTAAATTTCCTCGGGTAATGGCGACCCCTTAGCTTGTTCCAAGCTTGGGGGAGTGCCCGGTATCTTTATCTTTATCTTTGTCTTTAGGAGTCAAGTAGAGTCGTATCATGTCTAGGGAGGTCACTTTATGAAATAGGTGTTGCTTTGAGGTCTATCACTCCTCTTGTGGAGAGCTTTGTATCCGTGAGTGTGGAGTCGTCTATGAAGGAATATTAATGAGAAGTCTATTGGTTTCTTCGCTGCACTTGGTATTCTCTTCACGCAATCGACATTATGAGCTGATTCTTATGGGGAGTTTCGACCTTATATCAGGTATGGCTTGGAAAACTTTATTTAATCTTGGCAAGTATAGCTTTGGTCATAACAACAAGCATGTTTTTCTCAAAGTAGCGACATAGCCAAAACCTTTGTGTTATTATGCTTGAAGTGTTATGTTGACAAGGAAGACAACTTGATGTTTCATGCTAGTTTTAATGTTTATGCTTTGTATTGCTTGCATCTAAGTTGTCATCAATCGTCTGCTCTCTCAAAGCCTTGTGTAACAGCCCAGTTTTCACAAAAATTAAAAATTTAGTTTACGGTGTGAATTGTTTGATTGTCTTATTTGTTTGCGGTGTTTGCATCCCTGATTTATCGATCGGCGATTATTTTTCCCCCTCTTATCTCGTACCGGACGGAGACCGACCCTTGCCACCCTGACACTCGACCTTTGCGACACCGGGTTTCACCCGATCACCGTCGCGAAAACCGCACGAGACCAGCCGCAGCCAACGGAACGAAAAACCCCGTTTAATAATTAAACGGGTTATTTTTATAGCGCGTCGGAAAGTATTCTCCGAACGGTCCCAGCGCGAGGTTAACGCCTCCGGCTCGACGCGATGATCGCGCAGTTTGATGTTTTACCCGAATCGGAGGTACTGCGGACCCCCGGCGGTCAGAAACGTGAGCACCGCGCGCGCGAGAGAAAAAACCGGGGATGTTTTTGCAAACTGCCAGCCACCGGGGCTATATAAAGACCACCACACTCCCACCCATTTCTAGGGTTTCCCTAGCCACAAAATTTGCAGCCACAGCCCCAGTTTTGCTCAATTTTCTGCCCAATGAGTTCTGGGCCGTAAGATCGTCAGATCCGACGGCCTGGGATCGTTCACGTCAGCCTCGCACCTAGCTCTCTCCTCTCTCCTCACCGCGAGCAACCTCCTGCCCGTGGGCATGTCGTCACCGCCCGCGCTCGATCCGGCCCGGCCGCCCCGCCTTGCCACTCCGGGAGCCGCCCCTGCAGGTCGCCCCTGCCCCGTGGCCCTCCTCTCTCTTTTCCCTGCCTCCTCCTTCCTCCTCTAACCCTCTCTCTTCTCTCTCTGCGAGCATGGCGCCATGGACGGGAGGTTCGTGGAGCTCGCTCGTACCCCGCCCGATCTCGCCGGTGACTCCCCCCAACGCCCAGATCCGGTCGCCGCGGGCCCATTCCGGCCGTCCCCGTCACCCGGCGTCGCCAGCCACTCGGCGGACCGCCGCCGGCTTGGCCGCCGCGGCAAGCCTGGCCGCACGCCACGGACGTGCTCTGGAACGAGCGCGTCGCCTCCCGCTGCACCCCTGTGGGCCGACCTCGCTCGTGCCCTAGCGGCCCACCCCCAACCAGAAGGCCCAGGCGCCCCTCCAACTCCCCAGCCGGCCTGGGCCACGGCCCAACAGTGAGCGCCCCAGCCTTTCCTCTTTTTTTATTTTTTTTTCTCTGCTGTGGGGTCTAGGTTTTTTTATTTAGGTAGATTTAGTTTTTTTTGCGAGGCTCATATCTTTTCACCGGTAGCTCCGATGGAGACACTTTCTATATGAAAGTTGCTCCGTTTTGCGCGTAGATTATTAAAATGTTGTTTGTTGCCATGTATGAATTTGTTTACATGCTATTTAATTGCTAATTAGAACTGCTTGCCACTTTAAACTGTAATTGCCATAACTTTTTAACCGTTGCTCTGTTTAAAATGTTCTTTATATGTAACTTGACAAGAATTGCATGTAGATTGTGTTTATGCTGCTCTTGCTTGCTAATAAAAACAATAAATTATTGTTTAGGGAAAAACGGTACCAAATGCAATAAACATCGTGGGGTCCGCAATAGTTTGCCATGTCTAGGATTTCACCCCACTTAAATTGACTAGCTTAGGTAGTTTATTTATGCTTCACCTCTTGTAATATTTGTTTGTTATGCCATGCTTGAGTGAGTTTCCATGTTAACAAACTTTGTTGATCACCTGTAGCTAAACAACTTGAACCACCATAAACGTGCGGTTTCGTCGTGTGTGACGAGTACTCCACTTAACCTGTTAGTAACTGCTCTCGACGGTAGGTGCGATGTCTCGTGTTGCCTTCTTATTGATGCTTGCTCGTGTTTGCCTCGTAGTAATAGATGCTTGCTCGTTGATTGCTTTCCAGTGTTTCCGTCTTGTGTGCTTCCGCAGGTACCTCTCGGAGACGATGCGAGTTTCGACCGACTACACCTTCGGAACCCGACTTATCAACAGGCAAGGACTATACATTACTTATGATCCATTCTATTTCAACCAGCGGTTTGCATGCTAGTCTAGGTTAGGTTCGATGTTTGATCCTACAACATGTTTACAGCCTCTTTCAAACCGATACAGCCATGTCCCTTCCCAGCAAACCTTGTACTGCTATGTTACTATTGCTCGTTGCTCAGCCCCTGCTTAGTATGCATGCTTAGGATGCTACGATGTTACCCTGTTACTCCTGGGTTTGGGATAACACATTATTATATTGTTGTTGATGATATGATTATTATAAATGTTGCCTATATTCGACGAAGGATGGAAGGTCTAGGCTATCCCGCCCCGACACTTTGTTCCATTAGAGTCACCTAGGACCCGAGTTCCGGGTATTGGTTTTAAGACTGAGCGTGCCTAACCGCGTGTGGGATTTTATGGGGTCCCCTTTTCTTACCTACCTAGCTTCAAACATTTCTAGAGGTGGCCCAAGCTGGTTTTACCATTTGAAAACCGTGTGTGTGACTGGTGAGCTCCCAGCAGATTTTCAAACAACTCGGGCCAGCGGAGACATGGTTTCTTTGTTGGTCCACACCTGGAAGCTAGGGGGCTGCCCACAGCTGTTAGGGTAGCTAACCCGACCTCGTCCAGCCGGAAGAGTCTGATCCGATAGCGCGGCCGGCCATTGGATTGGGTGTCGACTCCTCGGGGGCCACCCGGTTTTGTTCGTTGTTAGTTAGAGGGACCCGTCGTTTCGGATCTCTCGGAACTAAATCATAAAATGTTGCCTGTGATGGGTAGCAACTGAGAGAGATGAGCGTGCGTGCGGAGCCTTGTAATGGGCAGTTGGTACACCCCTTCAGGGATAAATCTTTTCGAGAAGCCGTGTCCACGGTTATGGACGACTTGAGACCTACTCCTTGTTCATAGACAACAACAGCTGAGATAATCTTAATATAACTTGATCAACGTGTGTGTGTGTGCCTTGACTGCTTCTTCTTCGTCGGGATGCGAAGAGGAGGACAAGGATAGGATAGGTGTTATGATTGCATAATTAGCTGATAGCAAGACTTGTTGGAGGCGATTCCTCATCGAATGCTTGGCTTCTTATCTTACTCTCTAGATCGTTAGCCACTTCATAAATGCTAGTGCGGCAGCAACCTCACCACTTACCCCTTCCTTACCGTAAACTACTAGTTGTCCTAGAATGACGAGTGATGAAGTCCTTGCTGGGTCAGATGACCACTAAGTTGGATGTTGAGTACCTCTGTACTCATGATACTACCCCCAAACTCTTTTCAGGGTTCTTGATCGACGACAGGTATGGTGATCGACGTTTCACGTGGAGACTCGACGACGACTAGTTAGGCGAATCCCGGCGGAGGGCCTGGACCCGTGTGGTTATGGGATCGATGTTTTTCTCTTTGCCACTAGGCATTTTATTGTAGTCTGTACTCAGGCATGTACCTTCCGCTGTTGTATGCCGATTGTATGAGATGTTGTATCCTGTATCCGTAATGTTGTGATATCATGTTGGAAAATCCGGGGCATATGACATGTCGCGGTGGGACCGATATGTGCTTCGTCCCCGGATCTGGATGGAAACATCTAGATCTGGAAAAGTACCGCATATCGGGCCTTACAACTTGGTATCAGAGCCTTACCGACCGTAGGATCCCTTCTCTGGCCGAAGTCGAGTCTAGACAAAAATTATTTTGTAGTAACTAAGTTAGTTATCGGAGAGTAGGAATCTTTTTACTCCTTACCCTTGCTCTGGTCAGGACAAGTGTCGTAAGTGTTGTATTCTCGACTTATCCCCTTTCAAACAATAGGATCTCGAGTGTGTGGAGTATCGGAACCGTTACAATGCCTTGCTAGCAGCGTATTGTCTCGATGCCGATATCAGGTTGGGAATTTCTATAGTACCTTTAGCTTCTCCGATTTTGGGTATCATCTGAGTCATCCATTGCCATCCATCCTTTTGCCGGTGTTTTTACGACTTGCGTCGAAAATCACTATCCCTTGATCTGGTTTTAGCTCTCGTTCTTCCTCTTGACACTGACGGTTTCGTTTTTCCGACGATGTCTTCTCTCTGCGGAAATTTATCTCGACAGAAGTTTGACGTCAACATGGAGCAGAGTTCCTTGTTGGTGGTGTTGAAGATTGTCGTCTCTCTTCTCTCTTCCCCCTCTCCCCCGGATCGTCCTGGATCTCGGGACGAGATCCCTTGTTGGTGGTGTTGCATTGTAACAGCCCAGTTTTCACAAAAATAAAAATTTTTGTTTTCGGTGTGAATTGTTTGATTGTCTGATTTGTTTGCGGTGTTTGCATCCCCGATTTATCGATCGGCGATTATTTTCCCCCTCTTATCTCGTACCGGACGGAGACCGACCCTTGCCACCCTGACACTCAACCTTTGCGACACCGGGTTTCACCCGATCACCGTCGCGAAAACCACACGAGACCAGCCGCAGCCAACGGAACGAAAAACCCCGTTTAATAATTAAACGGGTTATTTTTATAGCACATCAGAAAGTATTCTCGGAACGGTTCCAGCGCGAGGTTAACGCCTCCGGCTCGACGCGCTGATCGTGTAGTTCGAAGTTTTACCCGAATCGGAGGTACTGCGGACCCCCGGCGGTCAAAAAAATTAGCACCGCGCGCGCGAGAGAAAAAACCTGGGATGTTTTTGCAAACTGCCAGCAACCGGGGCTATATAAAGACCACCACACTCCCACCCATTTCTAGGGTTTCCCTAGCCACAAAATTTGCAGCCACACCCCAGTTTTGCTCAATTTTCTGCCCAATGAGTTCTGGGCCGTCAGATCGTCAGATCCGACGGCCTGGGATCGTCCACGTCAGCCTCGCACCTAGCTCTCTCCTCACCGCGAGCAACCTCCTGCCCATGGGCATGTCACCGCCGCCCGCGCTCGATCCCGCCCGGCCGCCGCGCCTTGCCACTCCGGGAGCTACCCCTGTAGGTCGCCCCTGTCCCGTGTCCCTCCTCTCTCTTTTGCCTGCCTCCTCCTTCCTCCTCTAACCCTCTCTCTTCTCTCTCTGTGACCATGGCGCTATGGACAGGAGCTTCGTGGATCTCGCTCGTGCCCCGCCCGATCTCGCCGGTGACTCCCCCCAACGCCCAGATCCGGTCGCCGCGGGCCCATTCCGGTCGCCCCCGTCACCCGGCGTCGCCAGCCACTCGCCGGACCGCCGCCGGCTTGACCGCTGCAGCAAGCCTGGCCGCACGCCACGGACGTGCTCTGGAACGAGCGTGTCGCCTCCCGCTGCACCCCTGTGGGCCGACCTCGCCCGTGCCCTAGCGGCCCACCCCCAACCAGCAGGCCCAGGCGCCCCTCCAACTCCCCAGCCGGCCTGGGCCACGGCTCAACAGTGAGTTCCCCAGCCTTTCCTCTTTTTTTTTCTCTGCTGTTGGGCCTAGCAGCACTAGTTTCGGCCCGTTAGAGTTTTTTTTCCTTTCTAGGTTTTTTTATTTAGGCAGATTTAGTTTTTTTTGCGAGGCTCGTATCTTTTCTCTGGTAGCTCCGATGGAGACGCTTTCTACATGAAAGTTGCTCCGTTTTGCTCGTAGATTATTAAAATGTTGTTTGTTTCCATCTTTGACTTTGTTTACATGTTGTTTAACTGCTAATTACAACTGCTTGCCACTGTAAACTGTAATTGCCATAACTTTTTAACCGTTGCTCTGTTTAAAATGTTCTTTATATGTAACTTGACTAGAATTGCATGTAGATTGTGTTTATGCTGCTGTTGCTTGCTAATAAAAAAATATTGTTTAGGGCAAAACAGTACCAAATGCACTAAATATCGTGGGGTCCGCAATAGTTTGCCATGTCTAGGATTTCACCCCACTTAAATTGACTAGCTTAGGTAGTTTATTTATGCTTCACCTCTTGTAATGTTTGTGTGCTATGCCATGCTGGAGTGATTTGCCATGTTAACAACCTTTGTTGATCACCTATAGCTAAACAACTTGAACCACCGTAAACGTGCGGTATCGTCGTGTTTGACGAGTACTCCACTTAACCTGTTAGTAACCGCTCTCGACGGTAGGTGCGATGTCTCGTGTTGCCTTCTTGTTGATGCTTGCTCGTGTTTTCCTCGTAGTAATAGATTCTTTCGCGTTGATTGCTTTCCAGTGTATCCGTCTTGTGTGCTTCTGCGGGTACCTCTCGGAGACGATGCGAGTTTCGACCGACTACACCTTTGGAACCCGACCTATCAACAAGCAAGGACTATACATTACTTATGATCCATTCTATTTCAACCAGCGGTTTGCATGCTAGTCTAGGTTAGGTTCGATGTTTGATCCTACCACATGTTTATCGCCTCTTTCAAACCGATACAGCCATGTCCCTTCCCAGCAAACCTTGTACTGCTATGTTAGGATTGCTCGTTGCTCAGCCCCTGCTTAGTATGCATTCTTAGGATGCTACGATGTTACCCTGTTACTCCTGGGTTTGGGATATCACGTTATTATATTGTTGTTGATGATATGATTATTATAAATGTTGACTATATTCGACGAAGGATGGAAGGTCTAGGCTATCCCGCCCCGACGCTTTGTTCCCTTCGAGTCACCTAGGACCCGAGTTCCGGGTATTGGTTTTAAGACTGAGCGTTTCTAACCGCGTGTGGGATTTTATGGGGTCCCCTTTTCTTACCTACCTAGCTTCAAACATTTCTAGAGGTGGCCCAAGCTGGTTTTACCATTTGAAAACCGTGTGTGTGACTGGTGAGCTCCCAGCAGATTTTCAAACAACTCGGGCCAGCGGAGACATGGTTTCTTTGTTGGTCCACACCTGGAAGCTAGGGGGCTGCCCACAGCTGTTTCGGTACCTAACCCGGCCTCGTCCAGCCGGAAGAGTCAGATCCGATAGCGCGGCCGGCCATTGGATTGGGTGTCGACTCCCCGGGGGCCACCCGGTTTTGTTCGTTGTTAGTTAGAGGGACCTGTCATTTCGGATCTCTCAGAACTAAATCATAAAATGGTTGCCTGTGATGGGTAGCAACTGAGAGAGATGGGCATGCTTGTGGAGCCTTGTAATGGGCAGTTTGTACACACCTACAGGGTTAAATCTTTTCGAGAAGCCGTGTCCACGGTTATGGACGACTTGAGACCTACTCCTTGTTCATAGACAACAACAGCTGAGATAATCTTAATATAACTTGATCAACGTGTGTGTGTTCCTTGACTGCTTCTTCTTCGTCGGGATGCGAAGAGGAGGACAAGGATAGGATAGGTGTTATGATTGCGTAAGTAGATGATAGCAAGACTTGTTGGAGGCGATTCCTCATCGAATGCTTGGCTTCTTATCTTACTCTCTAGATCGTTAGCCACTTCATAAATGCTAGTGCGGCAGCAACCTCACCACTTACCCCTTCCTTACCGTAAACTACTAGTTGTCCTAGAATGACGATTGCTGAAGTCCTTGCTAGGTCAGATGACCACTACAGTTGGATGCTGAGTACCTCTGTACTCATGATACTACCCCCAAACTATTTTCAGGGTTCTTGATCGACGACAGGTATGGTGATCGACGTTTCACGTGGAGACTCGACGACGACTAGTTAGGCGGATCCCGGCGGAGGGCCTGGACCTGTGTGGTTATGGGATCAATGTTTTTCACTTTGCCGCTAGGCATTTGCTTGTAGTCTGTACTTAGACATGTACCTTCCGCTGTTGTATTGTATTTGAGGCAGTTGTATGCCGATTGTATGAGATGTTGTATCCTGTATCCGTAATGTTGTTGAAAGGGCATGTGCCCTTATGTTTGGTTTTGGTAATTGATGACAATCTTTATGGACTAATGGTTTCCTTGAGTTATACTTTATGGTTTGTCCATAGGCAACGCTTGAAGATCATATGGTGGCTTCAAGGTTGTAAGATGAAGATTACGTGTTGACCAAGGTGGTGTTCATGGAGCTATCCAAAGATTGGTCAAGTAGATGTGTGCATGGTCAAGAGGAGCATCACAAAGATATCGTATGCTTGGAGCTTGCCGACCATTTGGCGTTTATGGTCTTGTGAAGATGTGCCTAAAAGAGGCTCACCCGTAATGAGTATGGGGGAGCTATCTAAAAGTCTTCATCGAGCCGGCGGAATAAAGGAAGATGTTCCAACTTGAGGCGGGCATGATCGTCATCATCAAGCTCAAGTGGATTATGCGCAAGACAAAGGTTTGACTAGATAGGTGTCTAGTTTACCGGTCTCTTGGTAGTAGTTAGGAGACCGTGTTATAGGCTAGGTCGAGTCATTCGTGGAGAGCTCAAACCTTTTTGCATACTTGGCATCATCTTTATTGGTTCTTCTTTGGATTTTCTCTTTGTGGGTTTTGGAGCTTGTGGTCTTCTTCATGACAAGCTCTTGTTCATCGAAAACGGATTTCATATGCATCTTCTCTTATGATTTTCGATGCGGGAGATTTGCCGGTTATTCATGGTTAGAGGTTTCACACCTCTATGTGTTTGGGATTTCTCCCTTGCCACTTCTAAATATTTCCACACTACCGTGGGCGAGTACCGCACTCACTACCGTAAGTCCACTGGACTTTGCGGTAGTGGGCACGGTACTAGCCCCCGGTAGTACCGTGGGGCGGTAGTACCGCTCCCAGTGCGGTAGTACCGTGCCACGGTAGTACCGCACCCAGCGCGGTAGTACCGCGCTACGGTAGTACGGCAGGCTAATACCGTAACCACTACCGCAAGCGTACTGACTAAGCGGTAGTGGTCACGGCACTAGGCTGCGGTACTACGGCATCACGGTAGTACCGCACCCACTGCGGTAGTACCGCTCCATCGGTTTGATTAGGCAGCTCTATTCGTTAGCTTTCCATCAAGCTTGAGTTTTCCTTAATCGGAGTCCATTTGCAGAAGTTGTGGCAGTTCAGGGTTTGCCTGTTTTATTTGGAGTTCATCTGTTGTGTGGCCTGGGCTCCCTGGTTCTGCCAGGGTGGTAGTACCGCTCTTGGAGCGGTAGTACCGCGCCACGGTAGTACCGTGGGCGAGTACCGCACTCACTACCGTAAGTCCACTGGAGTTTGCAGTAGTGGGCACGGTACTAGCCTCCGGTAGTACCGTGGGGCGGTAGTACCGCTCCCAGTGCGGTAGTACCGTGCCACGGTAGTACCGCACCCAGCGCGGTAGTACCGCGCTACGGTAGTATGGCAGGTTAATACCGTAACCACTACCGCAAGCGAACTGACTAAGCGGTAGTGGTCACGGCACTAGGCTGCGGTACTACGGCATCACGGTAGTACCGCACCCACTGCGGTAGTACCGCTCCATCGGTTTGATTAGGAAACTCTATTCGTTAGCTTTCCATCAAGCTTGAGTTTTCCTTAATCGGAGTCCATTTGCAGAAGTTGTGGCAGTTCAGGGTTTGCCTGTTTTATTTGGAGTTCATCTGTTGTGTGGCCTGGGCTCCCTGGTTCTGCCAGGAGCGGTCGTACCGCGCCACGGTAGTACCGTGGGCGAGTACCGCACTCACTATCGTAAGTTCACTGGACTTTGCGGTAGTGGGCACGGTACTGGCCCCCGGTAGTACCGTGGGGCGGTAGTACCGCTCCCAGTGCGGTAGTACCGTGCCACGGTAGTACCGCGCTACGGTAGTACGGCAGGCTAATACAGTAACCACTACCGCAAGCGTACTGACTAAGCGGTAGTGGTCTCGGCGCTAGGCTGCGGTACTACGGCATCACGGTAGTACCGCACCCACTGCGGTAGTACCGCTCCATCAGTTTGATTAGGCAGCTCTATTCGTTAGCTTTCCATCAAGCTTGAGTTTTCCTTAATCGGAGTCCATTTGCAGAAGTTGTGGCAGTTCAGGGTTTGCCTGTTTTATTTGGAGTTCATCTGTTGTGTGGCTTCGGCTCCCTGGTTTTGCCAGGGCGGTAGTACCGCTCTTGGAGCGGTAGTACCGCGCCACGGTAGTACCGTGGGCGAGTACCGCACTCACTACCGTAAGTCCACTGGACTTTGCGGTAGTGGGCACGGTACTGGCCCCCGGTAGTACCGTGGGGCGGTAGTACCGCTCCCAGTGCGGTAGTACCGTGCCACGGTAGTACCGCACCCAGCGCGGTAGTACCGCGCTACGGTAGTACGACAGGCTAGTACCGTAACTACTACCGCAAGCGTACTGACTAAGCGGTAGTGGTCACGGCACTAGGCTGCGGTACTACGGCATCACGGTAGTACCGCACCCACTGCGGTAGTACCGCTCCATCGGTTTGATTAGGCAGCTCTATTCGTTAGCTTTCCATCAAGCTTGAGTTTTCCTTAATCGGAGTCCATTTGCAGAAGTTGTGGCAGTTCAGGGTTTGCCTGTTTTATTTGGAGTTCATCTGTTGTGTGGCCTGGGCTCCCTGGTTCCTATAGGGCGGTAGTACCGCTCTTGGAGCGGTAGTACCGCGCCACGGTAGTACCGTGGGCGAGTACCCCACTCACTACCATAAGTCCACTGGACTTTGCGGTAGTGGGCACGGTACTAGCCCCCGGTAGTACCGTGGGGCGGTAGTACCGCTCCCAGTGCGGTAGTACCGTGCCACGGTAGTACCGCACCCACCGCGGTAGTACCGCGCTACGGTAGTACGGCAGGCTAGTACCGTAACCACTACCGCAAGCGTACTGACTAAGCGGTAGTGGTCACGGCACTAGGCTGCGGTACTACGGCATCAGGGTAGTACCGCACCCACTGCGGTAGTACCGCTCCATCGGTTTGATTAGGAAGCTCTATTCGTTAGCTTTCCATCAAGCTTGAGTTTTCCTTAATCGGAGTCCATTTGCAGAAGTTGTGGCAGTTCAGGGTTTGCCTGTTTTATTTGGAGTTCATCTGTTGTGTGACCTGGGCTCCCTGGTTCTGCCAGGGCGGTAGTACCGCTCTTGGAGAGGTAGTACCGCGCCACGGTAGTACCGTGGGCGAGTACCGCACTCACTACCGTAAGTCCACTGGACTTTGCGGTAGTGGGCACGGTACTAGCCCCCGGTAGTACCGTGGGGCGGTAGTACCGCTCCCAGTTTGGTAGTACCGTGCCACGGTACTACCGCACCCAGCGTGGTAGTACCGCGCTACGGTAGTACGGCAGGCTAATACCGTAACCACTAACGCAAGCGTACTGACTAAGCGGTAGTGGTCACGACACTAGGCTGCGGTACTACGGCATCACGGTAGTACCGCACCCACTACGGTAGTACCGCTCCATCGGTTTGATTAGGTAGCTCTATTCGTTAGCTTTCCATCAAGCTTGAGTTTTCCTTAATCGGAGTCCATTTGAGGAAGTTGTGGCAGTTCAGGGTTTGCTTGTTTTATTTGGAGTTCATCTGTTGTGTGGCCTGGGCTCCCTGGTTCTTCCAGAGCGGTAGTACCGCTCTTGGAGCGGTAGTACCGCGCCACGGTAGTACCGTGGGCGAGTACCGCACTCACTACCATAAGTCCACTGGACTTTGCGGTAGTGGGCACGGTACTAGCCCCCGGTAGTACCGTGGGGCGGTAGTACCGCTCCCAGTGCGGTAGTACCGTGCCACGATAGTACCGCACCCAGCGCGGTAGTACCACGCTACGGTAGTACGGCAGGCTAATACTGTAACCACTACCGCAAGCGTACTGACTAAGCGGTAGTGGTCACGGCACTAGGCTGCGGTACTACGGCATCATGGTAGTACCGCACCCACTGCGGTAGTACCGCTCCATCGGTTTGATTAGGAAGCTCTATTCGTTAGCTTTCCATCAAGCTTGAGTTTTCCTTAATCGGAGTCCATTTGCAGAAATTGTGGCAGTTCAGGGTTTGCCTGTTTTATTTGGAGTTCATCTGTTGTGTGGCCTGGGCTCCCTGGTTCTGCCAGAGCGGTAGTACCGCTCTTGGAGCGGTAGTACCGCGCCACGGTAGTACCGTGGGCGAGTACCGCACTCACTACCGTAAGTCCACTGGACTTTGCGGTAGTGGGCACGGTACTAGCCCCCGGTAGTACCGTGGGGCGGTAGTACCGCTCCCAGTTTGGTAGTACCGTGCCACGGTACTACCGCACCCAGCGGGGTAGTACCGCCCCACGGTACTACGGCAGGCTAATACCGTAACCACTACCGCAAGCGTCCTGACTAAGCGGTAGTGGTCACGACACTAGGCTGCGGTACTACGGCATCACGGTAGTACCGCACCCACTGCGGTAGTACCGCTCCATCGGTTTGATTAGGCAGCTCTATTCGTTAGCTTTCCATCAAGCTTGAGTTTGCCTTAATCGGAGTCCATTTGCAGAAGTTGTGGCAGTTCAGGGTTTGCCTATTTTATTTGGAGTTCATCTGTTGTCTGGCCTGGGCTCCCTGGTTCTGCCAGGGCGGTAGTACCGCTCTTGGAGCGGTAGTACCGTGGGCGAGTACTGCACTCACTACCGTAAGTCCACTGGACTTTGCGGTAGTGGGCACGGTACTAGCCCCCGGTAGTACCGTGGGGCGGTAGTACCGCTCCCAGTGCGGTAGTACCGTGCCACGGTAGTACCGCACCCAGCGCGGTAGTACCGCGCTACGGTAGTACGGCAGGCTAATACCGTAACCACTACCGCAAGCATACTGACTAAGCGGTAGTGGTCACGGCACTAGGCTGCGGTACTACGGCATCACGGTAGTACTGCACCCACTGCGGTAGTACCGCTCCATCGGTATGATTAGGCAGCTCTATTCGTTAGCTTTCCATCAAGCTTGAGTTTTCCTTAATCGGATTCCATTTGCAGAAGTTGTGGCAGTTCAGGGTTTGCCTGTTTTATTTGGAGTTCATCTGTTGTGTGGCCTGGGCTCCCTGGTTCTGCCAGGGTGGTAGTACCGCTCTTGGAGCGGTAGTACCGCGCCACGGTAGTACCGTGGGCGAGTACCGAACTCACTACCGAAAGTCCACTGGACTTTGCGGTAGTGGGCACGGTACTAGCCCCCGGTAGTACCGTGGGGCGGTAGTACCGCTCCCAGTGCGGTAGTACCGTGCCACGGTAGTACCGCACCCAGCGCGGTAGTACCGCGCTACGGTAGTACGGCAGGCTAATACCGTAACCACTACCGCAAGCGTACTGACTAAGCGGTAGTGGTCACGGCACTAGGCTGCGGTACTACGGCATCACGGTAGTACCGCACCCACTGCGGTAGTACCGCTCCATCGGTTTGATTAGGCAGCTCTATTCGTTAGCTTTCCATCAAGCTTGAGTTTTCCTTAATCGGAGTCCATTTGCAGAAGTTGTGGCAGTTCAGGGTTTGCCTGTTTTATTTGGAGTTCATCTGTTGTGTGGCCTGGGCTTCCCTGGTTCTGCCAGGGCGGTAGTACCGCTCTTGGAGCGGTAGTAGCGCGCCACGGTAGTACCGTGGGCGAGTACCGCACTCACTACCGTAAGTCCACTGGACTATGCGGTAGTGGGCACGGTACTAGCCCCCGGTAGTACCGTGGGGCGGTAGTACCGCTCCCAGTGCAGTAGTACCGTGCCACGGTATTACCGCACCCAGCGCGGTAGTACTGCGCTACGGTAGTACGGCAGGCTAATACCGTAACCACTACCGCAAGCGTCCTGACTAAGCGGTAGTGGTCACGACTATAGGCTGCGGTACTACGGCATCACGGTAGTACCGCACCCACTGCGGTAGTACCGCTCCATCGGTTTGATTAGGCAGCTCTATTCGTTAGCTTTCCATCAAGCTTGAGTTTGCCTTAATCGGAGTCCATTTGCAGAAGTTGTGGCAGTTCAGGGTTTGCTTGTTTTATTTGGAGTTCATCTGTTGTGTGGCCTGGGCTCCCTGGTTCTGCCAGGGCGGTAGTACCGCTCTTGGAGCGGTAGTAACGTGGGCGAATACTGCACTCACTACCGTAAGTCCACTGGACTTTGCGGTAGTGGGCACGGTACTAGCCCCCGGTAGTACCGTGGGGCGGTAGTACCGCTCCCAGTGCGGTAGTACCGTGCCACGGTAGTACCGCACCCAGCGCGGTAGTACCGCGCTACGGTAGTACGGCAGGCTAATACCGTAACCACTACCGCAAGCGTACTGACTAAGCGGTAGTGGTCACGGCACTAGGCTGCGGTACTACGGCATCACGGTAGTACTGCACCCACTGCGGTAGTACCGCTCCATCGGTATGATTAGGCAGCTCAATTCGTTAGCTTTCCATCAAGCTTGAGTTTTCCTTAATCGGAGTCCATTTGCCGAAGTTGTGGCAGTTCAGGGTTTGCCTGTTTTATTTGGAGTTCATCTGTTGTGTGGCCTGGGCTCCCTGGTTCTGCCAGGGTGGTAGTACCGCTCTTGGAGCGGTAGTACCGCGCCACGGTAGTACCGTGGGCGAGTACCGAACTCACTACCGAAAGTCCACTGGACTTTGCGGTAGTGGGCACGGTACTAGCCCCCGGTAGTACCGTGCCACGGTATTACCGCACCCAGCGCGGTAGTACTGCGCTACGGTAGTACGGCAGGCTAATACCGTAACCACTACCGCAAGCGTCCTGACTAAGCGGTAGTGGTCACGACACTAGGCTGCGGTACTACGGCATCACGGTAGTACCGCACCCACTGCGGTAGTACCGCTCCATCGGTTTGATTAGGCAGCTCTATTCGTTAGCTTTCCATCAAGCTTGAGTTTGCCTTAATCGGAGTCCATTTGCAGAAGTTGTGGCAGTTCAGGGTTTGCCTATTTTATTTGGAGTTCATCTGTTGTGTGGCCTGGGCTCCCTGGTTCTGCCAGGGCGGTAGTACCGCTCTTGGAGCGGTAGTACCGTGGGCGAGTACTGCACTCACTACCGTAAGTCCACTGGACTTTGCGGTAGGGGGCACGGTACTAGCCCCCGGTAGTACCGTGGGGCGGTAGTACCGCTCCAAGTGCGGTAGTACCGTGCCACGGTAGTACCGCACCCAGCGCGGTAGTACCGCGCTACGGTAGTACGGAAGGCTAATACCGTAACCACTACCGCAAGTGTACTGACTAAGCGGTAGTGGTCACGGCACTAGGCTGCGGTACTACGGCATCACGGTAGTACTGCACCCACTGCGGTAGTACCGCTCCATCGGTATGATTAGGCAGCTCAATTCGTTAGCTTTCCATCAAGCTTGAGTTTTCCTTAATCGGAGTCCATTTGCAGAAATTGTGGCAGTTCAGGGTTTGCCTGTTTTATTTGGAGTTCATCTGTTGTGTGGCCTGGGCTCCCTGGTTCTGCCAGGGTGGTAGTACCGCTCTTGGAGCGGTAGTACCGCGCCACGGTAGTACCGTGGGCGAGTACCGAACTCACTACCGAAAGTCCACTGGACTTTGCGGTAGGGGGCACGGTACTAGCCCCCGGTAGTACCGTGGGGCGGTAGTACCGCTCCAAGTGCGGTAGTACCGTGCCACGGTAGTACCGCACCCCGCGGTAGTACCGCGCTACGGTAGTACGGCAGGCTAATACCGTAACCACTACCGCAAGCGTACTGACTAAGCGGTAGTGGTCACGGCACTAGGCTGCGGTACTACGGCATCACGGTAGTACCGCACCCACTGCGGTAGTACCGCTCCATCGGTATGATTAGGCAGCTCTATTCGTTAGCTTTCCATCAAGCTTGAGTTTTCCTTAATCGGAGTCCATTTGCAGAAGTGGTGGCAGTTCAGGGTTTGCCTGTTTTATTTGGAGTTCATCTGTTGTGTGGCCTGGGCTCCCTGGTTCTGCCAGGGCGGTAGTACCGCTCCTGGAGCGGTAGTACCGCGCCACGGTAGTACCATGGGCGAGTACCGCACTCACTACCGTAAGTCCACTGGACTTTGCGGTAGTGGGCACGGTACTAGCCCCCGGTAGTACCGTGGGGCGGTAGTACCGCTCCCAGTGCGGTAGTACCGTGCCACGGTATTACCGCACCCAGCGCGGTAGTACTGCGCTACGGTAGTACGGCAGGCTAATACCGTAACCACTACCGCAAGCGTCCTGACTAAGCGGTAGTGGTCACGACACTAGGCTGCGGTACTACGGCATCACGGTAGTACCGCACCCACTGCGGTAGTACCGCTCCATCGGTTTGATTAGGCAGCTCTATTCGTTAGCTTTCCATCAAGATTGAGTTTTCCTTAATCGGAGTCCATTTGCAGAAGTTGTGGCAGTTCAGGGTTTGCCTATTTTATTTGGAGTTCATCTGTTGTGTGGCCTGGGCTCCCTGGTTCTGCCAGGGCGGTAGTACCGCTCTTGGAGCGGTAGTACCGCGCCACGGTAGTACCGTGGGCGAGTACCGCACTCACTACCGTAAGTCCACTGGACTTTGCGGTAGTGGGCACGCTACTAGCCCCCGGTAGTACCGTGGGGCGGTAGTACCGCTCCCAGTGCGGTAGTACCGTGCCACGGTAGTACCGCACCCAGCGCGGTAGTACCGCGCTACGGTAGTACGGCAGGCTAATACCGTAACCACTACCGCAAGCGTACTGACTAAGCGGTAGTGGTCACGGCACTAGGCTGCGGCACTACGGCATCACGGTAGTACTGCACTCACTGCGGTAGTACCGCTCCATCGGTATGATTAGGCAGCTCTATTCTTTAGCTTTCCATCAAGCTTGAGTTTTCCTTAATCGGAGTCCATTTGCAGAAGTTGTGGCAGTTCAAGGTTTGCCTGTTTTATTTGGAGTTCATCTGTTGTGTGGCCTGGGCTCCCTGGTTCTGCCAGGGTGGTAGTACCGCTCTTGGAGCGGTAGTAGCGCGCCACGGTAGTACCGTGGGCGAGTACCGCACTCACTACCGTAAGTCCACTGGACTTTGCGGTAGTGGGCACGGTACTGGCCCCCGGTAGTACCGTGGGGCGGTAGTACCGCTCCCAGTGCGGTAGTACCGTGCCACAGTAGTACCGCACCCAGCGCGGTAGTACTGTGCCACGGTAGTACCGTGGGCGAGTACCGCACTCACTACCGTAAGTCCACTGGACTTTGCGGTAGTGGGCACGGTACTAGCCCCCGGTTGTACCGTGGGGCGGTAGTACCGCTCCCAGTGCGGTAGTACCGTGCCACGGTAGTACCGCACCCAGCGCGGTAGTACCGCGCTACGGTAGTACGGCAGGCTAATACCGTAACCACTACCGCAAGCGTACTGACTAAGCGGTAGTAGTCACGGCACTAGGCTGCGGTACTACGGCATCACGGTAGTACCGCACCCACTGCGGTAGTACCGCTCCATCGGTATGATTAGGCAGCTCTATTCGTTAGCTTTCCATCAAGCTTGAGTTTTCCTTAATCGGAATCCATTTGCAGAAGTTGTGGTAGTTCAGGGTTTGCCTGTTTTATTTGGAGTTCATCTGTTGTGTGGCCTGGGCTCCCTGGTTCTGCCAGGGCGGTAGTACCGCTCTTGGAGCGGTAGTACCGCGCCACGGTAGTACCGTGGGCGAGTACCGCACTCACTACCGTAAGTCCACTGGACTTTGAGGTAGTGGGCACGGTACTGGCCCCCGGTAGTACCGTGGGGCGGTAGTACCGCTCCCAGTGCGGTAGTACCGTGCCACGGTAGTACCGCACCCAGCGCGGTAGTACCGCGCTACGGTAGTACGGCAGGCTAGTACCGTAACCACTACCGCAAGCGTACTGACTAAGCGGTAGTGGTCAAGGCACTAGGCTGCGGTACTACGGCATCACGGTAGTACCGCACCCACTGCGGTAGTACCGCTCCATCGGTTTGATTAGGCAGCTCTATTCGTTAGCTTTCCATCAAGCTTGAGTTTGCCTTAATCGGAGTCCATTTGCAGAAGTTGTGGCCGTTCAGGGTTTGCCTGTTTTATTTGGAGTTCATCTGTTGTGTGGCCTGGGCTCCCTGGTTCTGCCAGGGCGGTAGTACCGCTCTTGGAGCCGTAGTACCGCGCCACGGTAGTACCGTGGGCGAGTACCGCACTCACTACCGTAAGTCCACTGGACTTTGCGGTAGTGGGCACGGTACTGGCCCCCGGTAGTACCGTGGGGCGGTAGTACCGCTCCCAGTGCGGTAGTACCGTGCCACGGTAGTACCGCACCCAGCGCGGTAGTAACGCGCTACGGTAGTACGGCAGGCTAATACCGTAACCACTACCGCAAGCGTACTGACTAAGCGGTAGTGGTCACGGCACTAGGCTGCGGTACTACGGCATCACGGTAGTACCGCACCCACTGCGGTAGTACCGCTCCATCGGTTTGATTAGGCAGCTCTATTCGTTAGCTTTCCATCAAGCTTGAGTTTCCCTTAATCGGAGTCCATTTGCAGATTTTGTGGCAGTTCAGGGTTTGCCTGTTTTATTTGGAGTTCATCTGTTGTGTGGCCTGGGCTCCCTTTTTCTGCCAGGGCGGTAGTACCGCTCTTGGAGCGGTAGTACCGTGCCACGGTAGTACCGTGGGCGAGTACCCCACTCACTACCGTAAGTCCACTGGACTTTGTGGTAGTGGGCACGGTACTGGCCCCCGGTAGTACCGTGGGGCGGTAGTACCGCTCCCAGTGCGGTAGTACCGTGCCACGGTAGTACCGCACCCAGCGCGGTAGTAACGCGCTACGGTAGTACGGCAGGCTAATACCGTAACCACTACCGCAAGCGTACTGACTAAGCGGTAGTGGTCACGGCACTAGGCTGCGATACTACGGCATCACGGTAGTACCGCACCCACTGCGGTAGTACCGCTCCATCGGTTTGATTATGCAGCTCTATTCGTTAGCTTTCCATCAAGCTTGAGTTTTCCTTAATCGGAGTCCATTTGCAGAAGTTGTGGCAGTTCAGGGTTTGCCTGTTTTATTTGGAGTTCATCTGTTGTGTGGCCTGGGCTCCCTGGTTCTGCCAGGGCGGTAGTACCACTCTTGGAGCGGTAGTACCGCACCACGGTAGTACCGCGCCACAGTAGTACCGTGGGCGAGTACCGCACTCACTACCGTAAGTCCACTGGACTTTGCGGTAGTGGGCACGGTACTGGCCCCCGGTAGTACCGTGGGGCGGTAGTACGGCAGGCTAGTACCGTAACCACTACCGCAAGCGTACTGACTAAGCGGTAGTGGTCACGGCACTAGGGTGCGATACTACGGCATCACGGTAGTACCGCACCCACTGCTGTAGTACCGCTCCATCGGTTTGATTAGGCAGCTCTATTCGTTAGCTTTCCATCAAGCTTGAGTTTGCCTTAATCGGAGTCCATTTGCAGAAGTTGGGGCCCTTCAGGGTTTGCCTGTTTTATTTGGAGTTCATCTGTTGTGTGGCCTGGGCTCCCTGGTTCTGCCAGGGCGGTAGTACCGCTCTTGGAGCGGTAGTACCGCGCCACGGTAGTACCGTGGGCGAGTACAACACTCACTACCGTAAGTCCCCTGGACTTTGCGGTAGTGGGCACGGTACTAGCCCCCGGTAGTACCGTGGGGCGGTAGTACCGCTCCCAGTGCGGTAGTACCGTGCCACGGTAGTACCGCACCCAGCGCGGTAGTACCGCGCTACGGTAGTACGGCAGGCTAATACCGTAACCACTTCCGCAAGCGTACTGACTAAGCGGTACTGGTCACGGCACTAGGCTGCTGCGGTACTACGGCATCACGGTAGTACCGCACCCACTGCGGTAGTACCGCTCCATCGGTTTGATTAGGCAGCTCTATTCGTTAGCTTTCCATCAAGCTTGAGTTTTCCTTAATCGGAGTCCATTTGCAGAAGTTGTGGCATATCAGGGTTTGCCTGTTTTATTTGGAGTTCATCTGTTGTGTGGCCTGGGCTCCCTGGTTCTGCCAGGGCGGTAGTACCGCTCTTGGAGCGGTAGTACCGCGCCACGGTAGTACCGTGGGCGAGTACCGTACTCACTACCATAAGTCCACTGGACTTTGCGGTAGTGGGCACGGTACTGGCCCCCGGTAGTACCGTGGGGCGGTAGTACCGCTCCCAGTGCGGTAGTACCGTGCCACGGTAGTACCGCACCCAGCGCGGTAGTACTGCGCTAAGGTAGTACGGCAGGCTAGTACCGTAACCACTACCGCAAGCGTACTGACTAAGCGGTAGTGGTCACGGCACTAGGGTGCGATACTACGGCATCACGGTAGTACCGCACCCACTGCTGTAGTACCGCTCCATCGGTTTGATTAGGCAGCTCTATTCGTTAGCTTTCCATCAAGCTTGAGTTTGCCTTAATCGGAGTCCATTTGCAGAAGTTGGGGCCCTTCAGGGTTTGCCTGTTTTATTTGGAGTTCATCTGTTGTGTGGCCTGGGCTCCCTGGTTCTGCCAGGGCGGTAGTACCGCTCTTGGAGCGGTAGTACCGCGCCACGGTAGTACCGTGGGCGAGTACAACACTCACTACCGTAAGTCCCCTGGACTTTGCGGTAGTGGGCACGGTACTAGCCCCCGGTAGTACCGTGGGGCGGTAGTACCGCTCCCAGTGCGGTAGTACCGTGCCACGGTAGTACCGCACCCAGCGCGGTAGTACCGCGCTACGGTAGTACGGCAGGCTAATACCGTAACCACTTCCGCAAGCGTACTGACTAAGCGGTACTGGTCACGGCACTAGGCTGCTGCGGTACTACGGCATCACGGTAGTACCGCACCCACTGCGGTAGTACCGCTCCATCGGTTTGATTAGGCAGCTCTATTCGTTAGCTTTCCATCAAGCTTGAGTTTTCCTTAATCGGAGTCCATTTGCAGAAGTTGTGGCATATCAGGGTTTGCCTGTTTTATTTGGAGTTCATCTGTTGTGTGGCCTGGGCTCCCTGGTTCTGCCAGGGCGGTAGTACCGCTCTTGGAGCGGTAGTACCGCGCCACGGTAGTACCGTGGGCGAGTACCGTACTCACTACCATAAGTCCACTGGACTTTGCGGTAGTGGGCACGGTACTGGCCCCCGGTAGTACCGTGGGGCGGTAGTACCGCTCCCAGTGCGGTAGTACCGTGCCACGGTAGTACCGCACCCAGCGCGGTAGTACCGCGCTACGGTAGTACGGCAGGCTAGTACCGTAACCACTACCGCAAGCGTACTGACTAAGCGGTAGAGGTCACGGCACTAGGCTGCGGTACTACGGCATCACGGTAGTACCGCACCCACTGCGGTAGTACCGCTCCATCGGTTTGATTAGGCAGCTCTATTCGTTAGCTTTCCATCAAGCTTGAGTTTGCCTTAATCGGAGTCCATTTGGAGAAGTTGTGGCAGTTCAGGGTTTGCCTGTTATATTTGGAGTTCATCTGTTGTGTGGCCTGGGCTCCCTGGTTCTGCCAGGGCGGTAGTACCGCTCTTGGAGCGGTAGTACCGCGCCACGGTAGTACCGTGGGCGAGTACCGCACTCACTACCGTAAGTCCACTGGACTTTGCGGTAGTGGGCACGGTACTGGCCCCCGGTAGTACCGTGGGGCGGTAGTACCGCTCCCAGTGCGGTAGTACCGTGCCACGGTAGTACCGCACCCAGCGCGGTAGTACCGCACCCAGCGCGGTAGTACCGCGCTACGGTAGTACGGCAGGCTAGTACCGTAACCACTACCGCAAGCGTACTGACTAAGCGGTAGAGGTCACGGCACTAGGCTGCGGTACTACGGCATCACGGTAGTACCGCACCCACTTCGGTAGTACCGCTCCATCGGTTTGATTAGGAAGCTCTATTCGTTAGCTTTCCATCAAGCTTGAGTTTGCCTTAATCGGAGTCCATTTGCAGAAGTTGTGGCAGTTCAGGGTTTGCCTGTTTTATTTGGAGTTCATCTGTTATGTGGCCTGGGCTCCCTGTTTCTGCCAGAGCGGTAATACCGCTCTTGGAGCGGTAGTACCGCGCCACGGTAGTACTGTGGGCGAGTACCGCACTCACTACCGTAAGTCCACTGGACTTTGCGGTAGTGGGCACGATACTGGCCCCCGGTAGTACCGTGGGGCGGTAGTACCGCTCCCAGTGCGGTAGTACCGTGCCACGGTAGTACCGCACCCAGCGCGGTAGTACCGCGCTACGGTAGTACGGTAGGCTAATACCGTAACCACTACCGCAAGCGTACTGACTAAGCGGTAGTGGTCACGACACTAGGCTGCTGCGGTACTACGGCATCACGGTAGTACCGCACCCACTGCGGTAGTACCGCTCCATCGGTTTGATTAGGCAGCTCTATTCGTTAGCTTTCCATCAAGCTTGAGTTTTCCTTAAGCGGAGTCCATTGTCAGAAGTTGTGGCAGTTCAGGGTTTGCCTGTTTTATTTGGATTTCATCTGTTGTGTGGCCTGGGCTCCCTGGTTCTGCCAGAGCGGTAGTACCGCTCTTGGAGCGGTAGTACCGCGCCACGGTAGTACTGTGGGCGAGTACCACACTCACTACCGTAAGTCCACTAGACTTTGCGGTAGTGGGCACGGTACTGGCCCCCGGTAGTACCGTGGGGCGGTAGTACCGCTCCCAGTGCGGTAGTACCGCACCCAGCGCGTTAGTACCGCGCTACGGTAGTACGGCAAGCTAGTACCGTAACCACTACCGCAAGCGTACTGACTAAGCGGTAGTGGTCACGGCACTAGGCTGCGGTACTACGGCATCACGGCAGTACCGCACCCACTGCGGTAGTACCGCTCAATCGGTTTGATTAGGCAGCTCTATTCGTTAGCTTTCCATCAAGCTTGAGTTTTCTTTAATCGGAGTCCATTTGCAGAAGTTGTGGCAGTTCAGGGTTTGCCTATTTTATTTGGAGTTCATCTGTTGTGTGGCCTGGGCTCCCTGGTTCTGCCAGGGCGGTAGTACCGCTCTTGGAGCGGTAGTACCGCGCCACGGTAGTACCATGGGCGAGTACCGCACTCACTACCGTAAGTCCACTAGACTTTGCGGTAGTGGGCACGGTACTGGCCCCCGGTAGTACCGTGGGGCGGTAGTACCGCTCCCAGTGCGGTAGTACCGTGCCACGGTAGTACCGCAACCACCGCGGTAGTACCGCTCTACGGTAGTACGGCAGGCTAGTACCGTAACCACTACCGCAAGCGTACTGACTAAGCGGTAGAGGTCACGGCACTAGGCTGCGGTAATACGGCATCACGGTAGTACCGCACCCACTGCGGTAGTACCGCTCCATCGGTTTGATTAGGCAGCTCTATTCGTTAGCTTTCCATCAAGCTTGAGTTTGCCTTAATCGGAGTCCATTTGCACAAGTTCTAGCAGTTCAGGGGTTGCCTGTTTTATTTGGAGTTCATCTGTTGTGTGGCCTGGGCTCCCTGGTTCTGCCAGGGCGGTAGTACCGCTCTTGGAGCGGTAGTACCGCGCCACGGTAGTACCGTGGGCGAGTACCGCACTCACTACCGTAAGTCCACTGGACTTTGCGGTAGTGGGCACGGTACTGGCCCCCGGTAGTACCGTGGGGCGGTAGTACCGCTCCCAGTGCGGTAGTACCGTGCCACGGTAGTACCGCACCCAGCGCGGTAGTACCGCGCTACGGTAGTACGGCAGGCTAATGCCGTAACCACTACCGCAAGCATACTGACTAAGCGGTAGTGGTCACGGCACTAGGCTGCTGCGGTACTACGGCATCACGGTAGTACCGCACCCACTGCGGTAGTACCGCTCCATCGGTTTGATTAGGAAGCTCTATTCGTTAGCTTTCCATCAAGCTTGAGTTTTCCTTAATCGGAGTCCATTTGCAGAAGTTGTGGCAGTTCAGGGTTTGCCTGTTTTATTTGGAGTTCATCTGTTGTGTGCCTGGGCTCCCTGGTTCTGCCAGGGCGGTAGTACCGCTCTTGGAGCGGTAGTACCGCGCCACGGTAGTACCGTGGGCGAGTACCGCACTCACTACCGTAAGTCCACTGGACTTTGGGGTAGTGAGCACGGTACTGGCCCCCGGTAGTACCGTGGGGCGGTAGTTCCGCTCCCAGTGCGGTAGTACCGTGCCACGGTAGTACCGCACCCAGCGCGGTAGTACCGCGCTACGGTAGTACGGCAGGCTAGTACCGTAACCACTACCGCAAGCGTACTGACTAAGCGGTAGTGGTCACGGAACTAGGCTGCGGTACTACGGCATCACGGTAGTACCGCACCCACTGCGGTAGTACCGCTCCATCGGTTTGATTAGGAAGCTCTATTCGTTAGCTTTCCATCAAGCTTGAGTTTTCCTTAATCGGAGTCCATTTGCAGAAGTTGTGGCAGTTCAGGGTTTGCCTATTTTGATTGGAGTTCATCTGTTGTGTGGCCTGGGCTCCCTGGTTCTGCCAGGGCGGTAGTACCGCTCTTGGAGCGGTAGTACCGCGCCACGGTAGTACCGTGGGCGAGTACTGCACTCACTACCGTAAGTCCACTAGACTTTGCGGTAGTGGGCACGGTACTGGCCCCCGGTAGTACCGTGGGGCGGTAGTACCGCTCCCAGTGCGGTAGTACCGTGCCACGGTAGTACCGCAACCACCGCGGTAGTACCGCGCTACGGTAGTACGGCAGGCTAGTACCGTAACCACTACCGCAAGCGTACTGACTAAGCGGTAGAGGTCACGGCACTAGGCTGCGTTAATACGGCATCACGGTAGTACCGCACCCACTGCGGTAGTACCGCTCCATCGGTTTGATTAGGAAGCTCTATTCGTTAGCTTTCCATCAAGCTTGAGTTTGCCTTAATCGGAGTCCATTTGCAGAAGTTCTGGCAGTTCAGGGTTTGCCTGTTTTATTTGGAGTTCATCTGTTGTGTGGCCTGGGCTCCCTGGTTCTGCCAGGGCGGTAGTACCGCTCTTGGAGCGGTAGTACCGAGCCACGGTAGTAACGTGGGCGAGTACCGGACTCACTAAAGTAAGTCCACTGGACTTTGCGGTAGTGGGCACGGTACTGGCCCCCGGTAGTACCGTGGGGCGGTAGTACCGCTCCCACTGCGGTAGTACCGTGCCACGGTAGTACCGCACCCAGCGCGGTAGTACCGCGCTAATGTAGTACGGCAGGCTAATGCCGTAACCACTACCGCAAGCATACTGACTAAGCGGTAGTGGTCACGGCACTAGGCTGCTGCGGTACTACGGCATCACGGTAGTACCGCACCCACTGCGGTAGTACCGCTCCATCGGTTTGATTAGGCAGCTCTATTCGTTAGCTTTCCATCAAGCTTGAGTTTTCCTTAATCGGAGTCCATTTGCAGAAGTGGTGGCAGTTCAGGGTTTGCCTGTTTTATTTGGAGTTCGTCTGTTGTGTGCCTGGGCTCCCTGGTTCTGCCAGGGCGGTAGTACCGCTCTTGGAGCGGTAGTACCGCGCCACGGTAGTACCGTGGGCGAGTACCGCACTCACTACCGTAAGTCCACTGGACTTTGCGGTAGTGGGCACGGTACTGGCCCCCGGTAGTACCGTGGGGCGGTAGTACCGCTCCCAGTGCGGTAGTACCGTGCCACGGTAGTACCGCACCCAGCGCGGTAGTACCGCGCTACGGTAGTACGGCAGGCTAGTAACGTAACCACTACCGCAAGCGTAGTGACTAAGCGGTAGTGGTCACAGAACTAGGCTGCGGTACTACGGCATCACGGTAGTACCGCACCCACTGCGGTAGTACCGCTCCATCGGTTTGATTAGGAAGCTCTATTCGTTAGCTTTCCATCAAGCTTGAGTTTTCCTTAATCGGAGTCCATTTGCAGAAGTTGTGGCCGTTTAGGGTTTGCCTATTTTATTTGGAGTTCATCTGTTGTGTGGCCTGGGCTCCCTAGTTCTGCCAAGGCGGTAGTACCGCTCTTGGAGCGGTAGTACCGCGCCACGGTAGTACCGTGGGCGAGTACCGCACTCACTACCGTAAGTCCACTGGACTTTGCGGTAGTGGGCACGGTACTGGCCCCCGGTAGTACCGTGGGGCGGTAGTACCTCTCCCAGTGCGGTAGTACCGTGCGACGGTAGTACCGCACCCAGCGCGGTAGTACCGCGCTACGGTAGTACGGCAGGCTAGTACCGTAACCACTACCGCAAGCGTACTGACTAAGCGGTAGTGGTCACGACACTAGGTTGCGGTACTACGGCATCACGGTAGTACCGCACCCACTGCGGTAGTACCGCTCCATCGGTTTGAGTAGGCAGCTCTATTCGTTAGCTTTCCATCAAGCTTGAGTTTTCCTTAATTGGAGTCCATTTGCAGAAGTTGTGGCAGTTCATGGTTTGCCTGTTTTATTTGGAGTTCATCTGTTGTGTGGCCTGGGCTCCCATGTTCTGCCAGGGCGGTAGTACCGCTCTTGGAGCGGTAGTACCGCACTCACTACCGTAAGTCCACATCGGTATTTGTGAGACTGACTGTTCTCTCAGTGCAACCTATTCGGCATCGATATCTGGACAACCAATTCATGCCAAGTACCACATCTATACCCTCTGTCCCTAACACGATCAGGTCAGCTGGGAACTCAACTCCATGAATTACTATGGGAACTCCGGAACAAGCTAAAATGGCTCGGGTTTTGGATCCGGGTATTTGGACTATCATGGGCCTCCTCATTTCACTAGGTGACAACTTACTTCTATCCACAAATTTCTTCGTAACAAATGAGTGTGAAGCACCAGAATCAAACAATACTTGAGCAGGTACTGAATTAACTGGAAACGTACCCAAGATAACGTCTGCTGCCTCCAGGGCTTCCTCGGCTTGCACATGGTTCAGACGTCCCTTGGCGGCGTTGGGCGCACCGCGCTGGACATTGTTGCGGCCAGGGTTCCCTCTGGCTGGTGTTGGAGCATTGGGGCGTGGGGCAGCATTCGCCTTATTGGTGAAGGTAATGGCGTAGTGACCCTTCTGGCCAAACTTGAAGCAGATCACGTCTGATGCAGGGTCGCGGGGAACTCCGCCTGCTGGGCGCGGAACTCCACCAGGGCGAGCAGGAGCATTGGGGCGTGGCGCTGGGTAAGGGCTCCTCTGAGGCTGGGGTGCTGGCCTTGGTGGCTGTGCTGGACGCAGTCGGGGGTTGCTGGATCCACCCTGTTGCATCATGCGGCGCTTGCGGTTCTCAGATGCCGTCTTGAGCTTGCCCTCCATCATGATAGCAGCGTCGGTAAGAGACTCAAGATCGGGGAACTGCATAGCCACCAGGACGACCTGCAGCTCATCGTGCAATCCATCCAGGAAACGGTCCTTTCGCTTCTCCTCGGTGTCCACCTCCTCCGGGTCATACCTCGACAGCTGAGTGAAGCGGTCAAGATATCCCACCACAGTCATGCCTCCTTGCTTGAGGTGGCGGAACTCGTCCTTCATTCTCATGATCAGTGCAGTCGGGATGTGCACCTTCTTGAACTTCTCGGAGAACTCCGCCCAGGTGAGTACTTGCCCCGCAGGAAGACGGGCACGCACTCCTTCCCACCAGCTCCTTGCGGTGCCGGTGAGATAGTGGGTGGCATACATGACCTTCTCGTTGTTGCCAACAGCGGCGACGGCGAGATTGTTCTCCATGGTGCGGAGCCAATCCTTAGCATCCAAGGGCTCCTTCGTCTGCGAGAACACGGGCGGATTGGTGTTCTGGAAATCTCGGAGCCGAGACCTGGGCTCCTCATTCCCACCAGCTCCTCCGCCTCCTTGGTTGGCATTGGTGGCGGCCTGGACTAGCTGCTGGAGTGCAGCCATGTTCGCCTGGCGCTCGTCACGAGCGGCCTCGCGCTCCTCCATCAGCAGTCGCAGAAGCTGCGCCATGTTCGGGTCGGGTGGTGGCGGTGGCGCGTCACCGGACCCACTTGGGTTGGCGCGGGAGCTCCTCGGCATCCTGAGTTTGGTGCGCAAGATAAGAGGGAATTCAGTCTACAAGGGGGGGTAAGTTCCTAACAATCTATTTATCACACACAAGCAAGACTTACAAAATATGTAATAATCATGCAACTAGCAAGCACCACATGGCAGCATAACGATAGCACAAGTCTCATACATAATCAAGTCTTACAGGTAACCAACCACACATGCAACGTCTCACGCCTATCTCCAACAGGGCATCCAACAACTAACGACGCCTAGAGCTCATCCTCCTCGCGATCATCGATGAAGTCCTCATCATCGGTGTCCGGAACCTCCTCGTACTCCTCATCCATCCAGAGCTCATCATCACTGATATGAGCGTTCTCACCCTTCTGGATGTCCTCGCCATCATCCAGGGCATCAATCTCCTCCTCCAAGTCGTCGCACTTACGCTTCAGGCTCCTGTTCTTCTTCTTCAACATCTTGTCACTCTCCTCCAGACTGGCGACCTTGTCCTGCAGCTCCTTGATAATGTTTTCCCTAGTCTCCAGCTCGATGGGGGCGACGGGGGCGGGACCATCGGTCTGGAGGTTGTAGTCATGCTTGACCCGGACCTCATCCAGCTGAGCCTGAGTCAGAGCCAGGTGTGTCTCTAGAGCGAACAAGTGGTCCTTCAGGACCGGGTGAAGCACACCAGGAGTGGGATCTCCCTCACCATCGTGCATCCCATAGTGACGGAACCGCGTGGTACCCAGCTCGTACTGGTGAAACCTCACCAGGAGAGAAATCGCCTCCTGACAAGCTCGGCCCAGACCCTCCTCCCAGGTACGAGCGTACACTGTGAAGCTGATAGGATCCGACCGTGGAGTCACCTCCGAACCTCGGAGCTCACACCGCACAATCAGGCGGAGCTCGGTGTCCTCCCCATTGGTGATCTGGAAAGCCCTGAACTCCGCAGCTGGGCGGTGAACGAGCGCAAGCAGATCCATCAGATCCTGAGCAAAGGGCGTCTTCCCAGCCTGAGTCAACTGGAGGTGGTGCACAGGAACTCCAGCCATCTACAAGTTTTAAGAGTTTAAGTTAGATGACAAGTGTGCAAGATTTTAACATAGTAAAACATTTAATAGTTTACTATAGAGGGGATAAGAGAGGTAAGCATTCTATACTATGCATTTGACCATCTCTTTAGTTTAGAAAATAGTTTTTGATTTCCCCCCATCCTATCTACCGACCAACCTAACTAGGCTGCTATGGTCTGAACAGAGGCTCTGATACCAAGTCTGTGGGCACCCCGGACTATATGTCCGAAGCGACCAGCTGTGTATACGGTCATGCTCCCATGATCATTTCGCATGACACACAACTCGACATGGATATCATAGTCTCAATGTTCATGCAATAACAAATACAAGTCATACATTAATAAAGTCTTACAAGGCCTCGTCGGGCTCAAATAGCAGCGGAAAAGCAAAAGCAACAAGGGTAGGGGCGACACAATCCACAGGGTAGATCAGAGCATAACACGTCCTAGTATTCGCCGGTAGCATCGTCGTCATATACCTGCTCCTCCAAGCCTAGCCGATGGAATAACCAGGGACAAAGCCGTGAGTACATACAAAGTACTCGCAAACCACCTAAAGAAAGAAACAAAGTTTTGTACAAGAAAATAATGGGATGGCTATATGGTGGAGTTTTTCATAGGGGTTTCCTATCTACTCAATATTATTATTAAGTTGGCAAAGTTTTAAACTTGGCAAGTTTTATTCCCCACATTGCATTTGGATAAGTCAAGTCCAACCCTTTTTCAACTATAACAACACCATCATCGCGAACCATAAACTCAGTACCGGCTTTCTCATCTATTCCCCACAAAGTGTGGCCTCACTAGCTGTCCATGATCGTGGACTCCGGCTACTCGAATAGATTTACACTCTGCAGAGGTTGTACACTTTACCCACCACATTCGATACATCCGCCGTGTGTCCCCACGGATCGTCATACTTCAGTATGCGGGTCTCGGATAATCGAACTTAGCTTTCCCCTTGTCTGCCCTAGTACAGGTGAATCCACCCCTTGCGTACTGCATGGACTTTACGTGTGACAGGTCATGCTCCTCTTGGACCCAAGCCTGCACCGTAGTTGAAGAGTACCAAGGTTCCTTCCGACACTAAGCCTAGCGAATTTCACCCATCGACTTCGAGGGCTATCGGATTCGTGGAATCACGCATCCATGTGTAGGTATAGGACCCCCGTACTAAGACAAACAAGCTTCCAACTAGCCCTGTCCCATACCAGAGTATAGTGGTTGTACTGTAATGCTAGATTTTGGCGGCACAAATAGAGAGTCCCTCCAGACTTTGTCCATGTCCGACGATGTTCCACAATCCCGGCTATACCACCTTCTTAGGTGAATGCCGTACCAAAAGGATGAAGTATGACTTTCCAAGTTGTTATGTAATGCTAAATACTAGAGCTGGGTGATGGTCTCGACAGAATGCCGGGATCATCGGGGTTCTACTTAGCTTTTCCCAATTAGGTAGGCTATGGGGTGGTGTGGAGTTTCTCTAACACAACTAATACAATCCCAAACCATATGAATATAATACTAGTATGATACAATATAAATGATACCAACAAAGGGAGGAGTCTTCACCTGCAACGTACGGCGTATCGTCTACACGTTGCGGAAGAAACAGATTCATCATTACAAACGGGAAAAACAAACAAGGCACACAACACTCAACTTTACTATCAAACAACTAGTAATTAAGAGTATCATTTGTACTAGCATTGAAATACTAAATCAATCACTTCAAAGTTAAATATCAAAACAGGGCATTGGAATAAATTTAATAGGATTACCACAACAAGATTTTATTAAGCAATTCTTAACTAGAGTTATGTTAAGTGATTTACTAACAACTTATTAACTTGTTTTAATTCCAAAACCAAGTTCATAGCAATAACATTCTGACCACATGCTAGTTTAATATTAAACTAACAATAAAAAAAGTACTAACATAAGTTACAAAGGAAATAACAAGCAATAGTAATAATAATAATAATAATAATAAAAAGGTCACAAATTTATTTAGTCCAAATATTATTCTACACACACCGAAAAATCAAGAATAATCACAGGAGTAAATAAAAATCAACATTACATTTTTAGGGTTTACAGGGAATTGATTAAAACTATTATTAGCTGCTAAAAAGCAAAATTAACTAGTTTAAACTAAATCAATTAATTTGACACTGCATAAAAATTATTCTAAGTATACAGAAAAATAAAACACAATTTTCTAAACCACACAAAATTTATTTCACATTTTTCTGAGATATGGTTATTTGTCTAGAATTATTTTAGTGCTGCAGTTTTTAAGAAAAAGGAAAAAAAATTACAGCCGGCCCATGGCTACTGGACGCACCCGGGCACAGTCTCTATTATTTATTTATTTTTTAACGGGCCGAGCCCAGTGTCGGGACCCGGGGTTAGCGTATGTAATTCCAGTCACGATACAATCACATGGAAAGCCGAGAACCGTACCCACTTGTCTAAGCAGACAAGGCCAAGCACAGAACGTTCTCGGTACATAGACTTACTCATAGACAAGTCGCCTCAACCATGTTATCGATTGAATCCTAACTCTTACATAGACTTACTCCAGCCCGATCACTTAGTCGGGGTCTAAGGCTGGCTCGATCATACAACAAAGTGTGCTACGTGACAGAGTCATGAGCAATCGCATCGCGATGCCCCAAGATGCGCACATCTAAGGGCCACTTGGTGTATAAAAGACCGCCAGCCAGATCACAACTAAGGTCTCGAAAACCCGTACTAAGACATGCATGTTATAAACATACACGCAACACACATGCCTAGTATGAACAACAGGTATCATCACATAACTCTACAAAGTACTCTTTATTGATATACACATAGAGCATACAAAGATCACATGTCTGTGATCAACATTTCATCATACAACGGAAGCAAATTAGGTCTGAGTACAGACAAGTTTAACAAATGGCTTAGAGAAGCCTTGTAAACAAACATGCCCTTCCACGAGGGACCAGACTGCTGTCTGGGACTATGCTAACTTAGTCAACGTCAAGCTTCACGAAGGTGACTCCATCGAGATACGGTTCTTATCTAAAACATAGAATAAGCAAACGTGAGTACAAAGTCGTACTCAGCAAGACTTACATCAGAACTACACTACTCATGCTCAAGTATCAAGGTAAAGGAGGTGGGGTTTCATCATGCAGAAGTGCCAGCTTTGACTTGGCTAATCCTGTACTACGAGTACCAGACTTTTAGGTAAGAAGCGTACACGAGTCCACTACATCTCCAACCAATACACCACTATGGTTACTTCCTCGACTTCCCCACGAGGAAACCCACCATAGCACTCACGCTTATCTTGCGAGTTTTATAAGTATCCATTCGAGTTGTCTATGATCAAGTAGAGGTCTCCAAGTAGTCCATAACCACGGACACGGCTATTCGAATAGGTCATTAACCCTGCAGGGGTGTACATCTTCACACGCGTGTCATCACTTATCGCCTCGTTCTTGGCATCCTTCAAGAGGATGTCGGACGTGGATGAAACCAAGGCACTAACCTCACATCACCTTCTCTAATCCACGAGTCGACTACCTGAGTTTGGCACCGCTCGAGAGTCCGGCCGGTTCCACGAAACGGACTCAGATAATGTAAGGGACCGAGACGCCACCTCTGCCAGATGGTTTCACTGCCTCACAAGTCCACCCACATATCTAGGATGATGCAACCTTTTCTTCATACTTTTTCTATGCACATGCCAAATGGAAAGCCCGAATCTATTGTGACTCCTGGACCGGATCGGGTACGTAAAGAGGCCAAACGGGGCTCCCATAAAACCCTACATGTGGTCATACTCTGTGTCTTGGATCACAAAACAGGAACTCGGGGCCTAGGGCAGTGTTCAACGAGACAACCCACTGTGTACTCCTACACAGCCTCTCATCGTTCACCTTTGTTTAGGTGGATTCACCAACACGTTTCACTTTCATCAACACCACTGTGTTCATTCCATACCGACTCACAATCAAAACATCCTCGTGGTATCACTAAGCAGCAAAAGCAGTAACAGTTGCAGGGGCCACATGCTCATCATTCAACTCCTAAATCTGCTAGGATTATGGTTTGCTTAATACGGTGACAGAAAGATAGGTCATGCATCGGAATGGGTTCAACTATGCGAAAGAACGTGTCTCGGTGATCTCCTAAACATGCATAAGCGAGACTGAGAGGGAAAATAGGATTTTATAGACATGATCAAAGGGGTTTGCTTGCCTTGCTGACGAGGTTCAATATCGGTGTCTTCAACGAAGGGGGTGGCCTCCGGTTCCAGTTGCACGTCTATCGAGCAAACAATCAAACAAGGTATAAATTTATTTGCAATGCATCAAACACATGATCAATATTGAAATGGTGATGTTCTTGGTCACAATGTGGGTACAATTCCATTTAAAAGAAGTCAAATGCAAAGTCATTTGCAAATGTGCTTCAAATTTGAATTTGAAATAAAGCCATATGGATGTTTTGCACTGTTCACCCAATTTTAATTGGTCAAACATGAAAAAATATCCCAAATTCATAATCCTTGGATTTTTCTGATATTTTTAGACATATTATTTGTTATATTTGGAGTTAAAATGAATTAGTTATGAATTTTCCAAGTTTAACTCATTTTCTGGAATTTTCTCTGTTTTATTTAAATCATTTCTATTTTCTGGAATTGAATTATTGCGCCAGCATGGCGTGGGGGTGACGTCAGGGGGGGACTGACCAGTGGGGTCCCCATGTCAGCCTCACAGGGGTTAATCCCTCTGTTAGTTTAACTAACAGTGGGTTAGGGGTGGCCTGGGGCCCACTTGTCATGGACTCGGGGGGGTTAAGCTAGGTCATTAGGCGTTAAAAAGCTCGGCCCGCCGGCGGTTAGCCGCCGGTGACCTTGGGCACGGCGGAGTGGTCGCCGGAGTGACCAAACGGCCACGGGAGAGCACAGGGAAGGCGCCAAATCGATCCCCACGTGCCCCCGCATCCATCTGTGCTATCCGGGGGTCTCCAGGGGGGCTGTGGCGACGGCGGCTTCATGAACGGCAGCGGTTGTGGCTCTGCTCAGGTGAGAAATAGCTACGTGCAGTGGGGCATGGCGCGGATAGAGGCAAAATGACCGTGAGCTCACCAGCAACGCGTTGGTGATGGCGCCGGAGTCGAAGGGGCTACGATGGTGACGAATTCCTCGTCGGAGTCGAAGGCGGCCGGCGGCAAGATCTTGGGGTGGCCGTCGTCTGGAGAGCTCGCACGGCTCGATTGGATCCGCGGGAAGACGAAGACGGCGATGCTGGTGCTTCTGGACAAGTCAGGGCGGCTTGGGGTGGCTTCTGGCCGCGGCAGCGCGCGGCGGCGCTCTCCGGTGCGCTCGGTTCGTGACGAAGACGGCGAGAGGAGGCAGGGGAGACGAGCAGCGAGAGGGGGGAAAGGTGCGGGGGGTCCTGGGGCGTACTCGTGGCGCGCCTAGAAGCCAGGGGAGGGTCCAGGGGGGACGTGGCCCTCGCCGGCGTCGGCATGCTCGCCACCGAGCAGCTTGTCGACGCGGCGGGGAAGACGACAAGGCCAGGTGGGCCTGGGCCGTGGGGGGGGGGGGGGTTAGTTGGACCTGCGGCCTGGCCGGGTGGGCTTGCTTTCTTTTTTTCTTTTCTTCTGTTTTTCTTTCTGTAATTTGTTTTGCCCCAAAAATAAATAGCAAGGCATTTTTAAAAATCATGAAAACTTTTATGTGGGCTTATAACATATATAGCTAGCCACTCATAAGTTTTGGTGATTTTTGAAATTCAAACAATTTGAATTTAAATTCAAATTGGAGTTTAATTTAATTTCCAATGCACCTTTTGAATTTTTGAATATTCCATGGGAATGGGAAAATCCCCAAACCACTTTTGCAATGATCAGCAAAAATTCTAGGAATTTTCCAAACATTCAAATTATTTTTGGAAAAAGATTTATTTCTGGCCTTTTTATTTAATTCATTTAGGGCTTTTCTTTTCCCCAATTTGAATTTCATTTGAATTTTTGCATGATGCAAAGGGATCAAACAATCCTAGCACTTACCCTAGTTGGGGTTCTGACAACTCGCCCCCACTCAAAAGAATCTCGTCCCGAGATTCAGAAGTCGTCGGGAGGAAGGTGGGGTACTCGGCACGGAGGCGGTCTTCTCTTTCCCAGGTTGCTTCTTTCTCGGAGTGATGTGACCATTGCACTTTGAGGAACTTGATCTTCTGACGACGAGTGACACGCTCTGCTGAATCAAGAATACGAACAGGGTACTCTCGATAAGAAAGGTCATCTTGGAGATCAAGCGTTTCATGGTCGACTTCGCGGATGGGATCCTTGAAGCAACGCCTGAGTTGTGACACATGGAATACATCATGTACTCGGGAAAGGTGAGGGGGTAGTTCAAGTTGGTAGGCAACTTCTCCACGTTTAGCAATAATGCGGAAAGGTCCGATGTAACGTGGGGCCAACTTGCCTTAGATACCGAATCTTTGGGTTCCCTTCAGAGGAGTAACCCGAAGGTAAGCCTTCTCATCAATATTGTAGCTCTCCTCTCTATGATGACGATCATAGTAGCTCTTTTGACGAGACTGAGCGACTTTCAAATGATCACGAACAATGTGAACTTGCTCTTCTGCTTCCTTGATCATATCCGGTCCAAAGAGTTGTCTTTCACCGGTTTCTGACCAGTTAAGGGGTGTTCGACATCGTCGTCCATAGAGGAATTCAAAGGGAGCCATGTTCAGACTAGATTGATAGCTATTGTTATAAGAAAATTCGGCAAATGGAAGAGATTTCTCCCAATTCTTTCCGAATGAGATAACACAAGCTCTGAGCATGTCTTCCAAGATTTTATTAACCCTTTCAACTTGACCGCTAGATTGAGGGTGGAAAGCTGTACTAAAGGATAGATGAGTTCCCATAGCATTTTGAAAACTTTCCCAAAATCTAGAGGTGAAAAGGCTACCACGATCAGAATTGATCACCAAAGGAACACCGTGAAGAGACACGATTCTAGAGACATACAAGTCCGCCAACTGACTAGTAGTTATAGACTCGCGAACAGGAAGAAAGTGAGCAACTTTGGAAAGTCTATCAATGACCACGAAGATGGCATCATTTCGTTTCTGGGTTTTTGGAAAGCCGGTGATGAAGTCCATACCAATTTTGTCCCATTTCCACTTGGGAATAGACAATGGTTGAAGAGTACCAACAGGTCTTTGGTGTTCTGCCTTAATGCGACGACAAACATCACATTCGGCAACAAATTGTGCAATGTCTCTCTTCATCCGGTTCCACCAAAATCTCTGGCGTAGATCTCGATACATTTTTGTGCTACCGGGATGAATGGAGAGGGGAGTATCATGAGCTTCCTTAAGGATCAGTTGCTTTAGGTCTTCGTTTTAAGGAACTACTAAACGATTTTCAAAGAATATCGTTCCTTGATCATTTGCAGAAAAACATTTAGCAACTCCGCTAACAATGTTCTGCTTGATCTCTTGAATACTACTATCTTGTTTCTGGGCGGCTATGATTTGATCCTCAAGGGTTGGTTTCGCCACCAAGTTGAAAAGAGATCCACGAGGAACTATCTCAAGATTGAGCTTTCGAAATTCCTCATGAAGAAGTGGTTGATACTGCTGTAACATGAGGTTGTTACAGTACGACTTACGACTTAGTGCATTAGCCATGACATTGGCTTTGCCTGGGGTGTAAGAAATTCCTAAGTCATAATCTTTTATCAACTCTATCCAGCGTCTTTGCCTGAGATTAAGATCTGGCTGGGTGAATATGTATTTGAGGCTTTGGTGGTCGGAATAGATCTCACAACGATTACCAAGGAGGTAATGTCGCCAAGTCTTCAGGGCATGAACTACGGCAGCGAGTTCAAGATCATGGGTAGGATAATTCTCTTCATGTGGCCGCAACTGGCGTGAAGCATAAGCTACCACATGACGATCTTGCATAAGTATGCATCCTAACCCTTGCCGTGAAGCATCACAATAGATCTCAAAATCCCTTTTGGTGTCTGGAGGTGCAAGTACGGGTGAAGAAGTCAATCTTCTTTTCAGCTCTTGAAAGCTTTCCTCGCACATGGGAGTCCATTGGAATTTCTTATCTTTCTTGAGGAGTTCAGTAAGAGGCTTTGCAACTGTAGAAAAGTTCTCGACGAAGCGGCGGCAATAGCTGGCTAGGCCAACAAAACTCCTAACTTGCTTAACCGATTCAGGTGGAGTCAAGTCAAGGACGGCCTGAACTCTCTCGGGATTGACTACAAAACCTTTCGCAGAAATCACGTGGCCTAAGTAGGTCACTTCTGGTAGCCAAAATTCACACTTGGAGAACTTGGCATAAAGGCGGTGCTCTCTAAGTTTCATCAATACCAACCTAAGATGTTCTGCGTGCTCTTCTTCGTTCTTCGAGTAGATGAGAATGTCATCAAGATAAACCACAAAAAATTTATCTAGGTACTCCATGAAGATCGAATTCATTAAGCGTGAGAATGTGGCGGGGGCATTGGTTAAACCAAAGGACATGACGGTATACTCGTAAAGACCATAACGAGTAGTGAAAGCCGTCTTGGGAATGTCCTAATTTCGGATTTTGATTTGATGATAGCCTAATCTCAAATCCTTCTTGGAGAAGACAGAGGATCCTGCAAGTTGATCATAAAGATCATTGATCCTGGGCAGTGGGTACTTGTTCTTTATCGTCGCTAGATTTAGCGGGCGATAGTCTACGCACATCCTTTCTGTTCCATCTTTCTTTGTTACGAACAAAACGGGGCAACCCCATGGCGATGAGCTAGGACGGATGAAGCCTTTTGCCAACAAAGCATCAAGTTGGGTTTTTAGCTCAGCTAACTCATGTTGGGCCATTCTATATGGGCGTCTCGAGATTGGGGCTGTGCCTGGCATAAGATCCACTATGAATTCTACACACCTGTCGGGTGGCATTCCCGGCAACTCTTCAGGAAAGACATCCGGGAAGTCACGAACCACCGGTACATCTTCAAGGTCTGGAAGGGGAAGCACATTCAAAGTATGCATATGGATTCTAGAGCTGGGTGATGTGTAGTCAATGGTCTGGCCTGAAGGATGGGTGAGTTTAACTGATTTGTCTTTACAATCAAGGAAAGAATTCTGCCTTGATAACATATCCATTCCTAGGATGACATCAATGTCTGAAGACTTGAGGGTTATAAGTGTAGCAAGGAATATTAAACCCTCAATTTCAATTTGATTGCCATGGCTTACTCTATTAGTTTTCCATTTGGAACCAGGAGTTTGAATGATCATAGGGGTGAACATTTCTTCAAAGGATACATCATGACGAAGTGCATGACTCTCCGACATGAATGAATGAGAAGCTCCTGGATCGAAAAGAACGGAGGCGGGGACATGATTGACTGGGAGTGTGCCAAGAATGACGTCAGAAGCCTCAGTGGTTTCCTCAACTGAGATTTGGTTCACACAACCACTACTTGTGGCGGAAAGCTTTGCTGGGAAGGCTTTTGTGACTGATTTCTTTGGAGGTTTGGGTCGAGAATGACGTGGTGCCATCAAGACCTGAGGGCATTGACGATAGTAATGTCCTGGAAGACCACACTTAAAGCATACCCTGTCTGAATTTCTGGGAGTGGGATTGCTTGGTTGCACACCATCATTCCGGGGTGGAATAATGTGTTGAGGTGGATGGCATATACTGGAGGTTGGTCTCTGCAAAAAGTTTTGAGGTATGGCTCTGGTTGGAATCCAAATTCGGCGTTTCTGAGGGGTTGCACTTGAATAAGGAGCAAGCTCAAGAGCATGCTTGCGGAACTCTTCGAAAATTTCATTGCCATGCTCAGCTCTGAAGGATCTGTTGACTAAATCCTCAAAGGTGGTAAATTCGATGAGGTTGAGATCATGGCGAAGGACGGGGCTAAGTCCCTTACGGAACCTTGCCTGCTTTCTGGCATCGGTGGTGATCTCATCTTGGGCATACCGAGCAAGACGGTTGAACTCTCTCACATACTCATGGATGGACATCTCTCCTTGAGTGAGATTGCAGAACTCTTCCTTCTTGCTCTCCATCAACTCATCCAGAAGGTGGTACCCTCGAAAGGCAACACAGAACTCCTGCCAAGTCACTACATGACTATCTGGCTGCATAGCAACATAGTTCTCCCACCATTGAAGAGCAGCACCTTCCAAGAAGTATACCGCAAAAACAACTCGGTCATCGGGAGCAACATGTGCAGTGTCAAGCTTACGCTCGATGGAACGGAGCCAATCATCAGCTTCAAGGGGCTCAAAAGAACATCGGAATACCGGTGGCTTGAGGAGGATGAAGTCCTGAATGCTCACAACCACATTGCGATGACGTGAGGTATTCTTCTCGATGAGCTCCAGAAGGCGTGTTTGGTCACGTTGATTCTTCTCAGCTTCCATCATGATTTCCGCCGCAGAAGGCGGTGGTAGAGGTTCATCATCATTTCGATTCCAAACACGGTCTCGATTCCGACGAACAGCACTACGAGTTCCACCTGACATCCTGTGTGATAAAAAATCAACAATCAGAACAGGTTGAATGATGGATTCAAGGATAACAAGACATGATGAAGGAGGAAAGGATTATAATGCGAAGGAAAAGGTTCATAGAAACACGGAATAAATCTGGCAGCATAACGGCTACACTGGGATGGAAAACAAGACAACGTCGAGGAGATTGGACAGAACTTCCTCAAGGAACTCAACAGAACGATGAGTCTGGACGACCACAACTATCCTACGGCTACAAGGAAGCACTTAGCGAGATGTTCTAGTAAGACATAGATGAGCCTAGTCCTATCATCCCGTAGAAAATATAAGGGTGACTCAGAACTCACATCGATGAGGGTAAGGAGAAAAAGAAGCCTTACGTTGTTCCCTTATATACCCAAGTAACTATATAACTATAGAATGCTAGACTCGACTTCGACCAAGGGTTTGATAAGCCTACAGACAGTCCTGCTCTGATACCAAGTCTGTCGGGACCCGGGGTTAGCGTATGTAATTCCAGTCACGATACAATCACATGGAGAGCCGAGAACCGTACCCACTTTTCTAAGCAGACAAGGCCAAGAACAGAACGTTCTCGGTAAGCATCGAACGTGAGGGGCATCCCATTCAGGCCTGATGATCAACTGAGATGGGTCCTCAACGTCCGCTCACAAGTCTAAAAGCTTATGGGTGGTGAATCCCATACTCATAGACAAGTCGCCTCAACCATGTTATCGATTGGATCCTAAATCTTACATAGACTTACTCCAGCCCGATCACTTAGTCGGGGTCTAGGGCGGGCTCGATCATACAACAAAGTGTGCTACGTGACAGAGTCACAAGAAATCGCATCGCGATGCCCCAAGCTGCGCACATCTAAGGGCTACTTGGTGTATAAAAGACCGCCAGCCAGATCACAACTAAGGTCTCGAAAACCCATACTAAGACATGCATGTTATAAACATACACGCAGCACACATGCCTAGTATGAACAGCAGGTATCATCACATAACTCTACAAAGTACTCTTTATTGATATACACATAGAGCATACAAAGATCACATGTCTGTGATCAACATTTCATCATACAACGGAAGCAAATTAGGTCTGAGTACAGACAAGTTTATCAAATGGCTTAGAGAAGCCTTGTAAACAAACATGCCCTTCCACGAGGGACCAGACTGTTGTCTGGGACTATGCTAACTTAGTCAACGTCAAGCTTCACGAAGGTGACTCCATCGAGATCCGGTTCTTATCTAAAACATAGAATAAGCAAACGTGAGTACAAAGTCATACTCAGCAAGACTTACATCAGAACTACACTACTCATGCTCAAGTATCAAGGTAAAGGAGGTGGGGTTTCATCATGCAGAAGTGCCAGCTTTGACTTGGCTAATCCTGTACTACGAGTACCAGACTTTGAGGTAAGAAGCGTACACGAGTCCACTACATCTCCAACCAATACACCACTATGGTTACTTCCTCGACTTCCCCACGAGGAAACCCACCATAGCACTCACGCTTATCTTGCGAGTTTTATAAGTATCCATTCGAGTTGTCTATGATCAAGTAGAGGTCTCCAAGTAGTCCATAACCGCGGACACGGCTATTCGAATAGTTCATTAACCCTGCAGGGGTGTACATCTTCACACGCGTGTCATCACTTATCGCCTCGTTCTTGGCATCCTTCAAGCAGATGTCGGACGTGGATGAAACCAAGGCACTAACCTCACATCACCTTCTCTAATCCAGGAGTCGACTACCTGAGTTTGGCACCGCTCGAGAGTCCGGCCGGTTCCACGAAACGGACTCAGATAATGAAAGGGACCGAGACGCCACCTCTGCCTGATGGTTTCACTGCCTCACAAGTCCACCCACATATCTAGGATGATGCAACCTTTTCTTCATACTTTTTCTATGCACATGCCAAATGGAAAGCCCAAATCTATTGTGACTCCTGGACCGGATCAGGTACGTAAAGAGGCCAAACGGGGCTCCCATAAAACCCTAAATGTTGTCATACTCTTTGTCTTGGATCACAAAACAGGAACTCGGGGCCTAGGGCAGTGTTCAACGAGACAACCCACTGTGTACTCCTACACAGCCTCTCATCGTTCACCTTTGTTTAGGTGGATTCACCAACACGTTTCACTTTCATCAACACCACTATGTTCATTCCATCCTGACTCACAATCAAAACATCCTCGTGGTATCACTAAGAAGCAAAAGAAGTAACAGTTGCAGGGGCCACATGCTCATCATTCAACTCCTAAATTTGCTAGGATTGTGGTTTTCTTAATACGGTGACAGAAAGATAGGTCATGCATCGGAATGGGTTCGACTATGCGAAAGAACGTGTCTCGGTGATCTCCTAAACATGCATAAGCGAGACTGAGAGGGAAAATAGGATTTTATAGACATGATCAAAGGGTTTTGCTTGCCTTGCTGACGAGGTTCGATATCGGTGTCTTCAACGAAGGGGGTGGCCTCCGGTTCCAGTTGCACGTCTATCGAGCAAACAATCAAAAAAGGTATAAATTTATTTGCAATGCATCAAACACATGATCAATATTGAAATGGTGATGTTCTTGGTCACAATGTGGGTACAATTCCATTTAAAAGAAGTCAAATGCAAAGTCATTTGCAAATGTGCTTCAAATTTGAATTTGAAATAAAGCCATATGGATGTTTTGCACTGTTCACCCAATTTTAATTGGTCAAACATGAAAAAATATCCCAAATTCATAATCCTTGGATTTTTCTGATATTTTTAGACATATTATTTGTTATATTTGGAGTTAAAATGAATTAGTTATGAATTTTCCAAGTTTAACTCATTTTCTGGAATTTTCTCTGTTTTATTTAAATCATTTCTATTTTCTGGAATTGAATTATTGCGCCAGCATGGCGTGGGGGTGACGTCAGGGGGGGACTGACCAGTGGGGTCCCCATGTCATCCTCACAGGGGTTAATCGCTCTGTTAGTTTAACTAACAGTGGGTTAGGGGTGGCCTGGGGCCCACTTGTCATGGACTCGGGGGGGTTAAGCTGGGTCATTAGGCGTTAAACAGCTCGGCCCGCCGGCGGTTAGCCGCCGGTGACCTTGGGCACAGCGGAGTGGTCGCCGGAGTGACCAAACGGCCACGGGAGAGCACGGGGAAGGCACCAAATCGATCCCCACGTGCCCCCGCATCCATCTGTGCTATCCGGGGGTCTCCAGGGGGGCTGTGGCGACGGCGGCTTCAAGAACGGTGGCGGCTGTGGCTCTGCTCCGGTGAGAAATAGCTACGTGCAGTGGGGCAAGGCGGGGATAGAGGCAAAATGACCGTGAGCTCACCAGCAACGCGTTGGTGATGGCGCCGGAGTCGAAGGGGCTACGGTGGTGACGAATTCCTCGTCGGAGTCGAAGGCGGCCGGCGGCAAGATCTTGGGGTGGCCGTCGTCTGGAGAGCTCGCACGGCTCGATTGGATCCGCGGGAAGACGAAGACGGCGATGCTGGTGCTTCTGGACAAGTCAGGGCGGCTTGGGGTGGCTTCTGGCCGCGGCAGCGCGCGGCGGCGCTCTCCGGTGCGCTCGGTTCGTGACGAAGACGGCGAGAGGAGGCAGGGGAGACGAGCAGCGAGAGGGGGGAAAGGTGCGGGGGGTCCTGGGGCGTACTCGTGGCGCGCCTAGAAGCCAGGGGAGGGTCCAGGGGGGACGTGGCCCTCGCCGGCGTCGGCATGCTCGCCACCGAGCAGCTTGTCGACGCGGCGGGGAAGACGACAAGGCCAGGTGGGCCTGGGCCGTGGGGGGGGGGTTAGTTGGACCTGCGGCCTGGCCGGGTCGGCTTGCTTTCTTTTTTTCTTTTCTTCTGTTATTTCTTCTGGTTTTTTTTCTGTAATTTGTTTTGCCCCAAAAATAAATAGCAAGGCATTTTTAAAAATCATGAAAACTTTTATGTGGGCTTATAACATATATAGCTAGCCACTCATAAGTTTTGGTGATTTTTGAAATTCAAACAATTCGAATTTAAATTCAAATTGGAGTTTAATTTAATTTCCAATGCACCTTTTGAATTTTTGAATATTTCATGGGCATGGGAAAATCCCCAAACCACTTTTGCAATGATCAGCAACAATTGTAGCAATTTTCCAAACATTAAAATTATTTTTGGAAAAAGATTTATTTCTGGCCTTTTTATTTAATTCATTTAGGGCTTTTCTTTTCCCCAATTTGAATTTCATTTGAATTTTTGCATGATGCAAAGGGATCAAACAATCCTAGCACTTACCCTAGTTGGGGTTCTGACACCCAGCGCAGCAGTAAGGTTTTTTTTTAAACGAAATGGTATGGGGCTCCCTGGGCCGTTAGATCTCGGAAGATAGGACGACCAGGGAGCTTTCTTCCAGCTCGGGCCGGCTGGAGCTCGGGAGGAGCTCCTATGGCGTCCAGGGGGCGGCCTGGCCTCGCCGGCGGCCCTCCGGCGGCCGGCGGCCAGCGGCAAGGGGCGGCGGGCGTTGGGGACCCCTGGGGGGTTCCATTTTTGCCCAAAAACGGAGCATGCAACGCAGAAAAAAAATTACGGCCAAGGCGTACAGTAGGCGTCGGGTGGGCTCACCGGGGGCGTTTCCGGCGACGGCGGGCGGCTTGGATGGGCGGCGGGCGTAGAGGACGGCGGGGGCGGCTCGTTTTTGGCGTCGGGGCGGTCTGTGGAGGTCGTGGTGGTCGTCGGCGTGGGGTAGATGAACGGGCGGCGGCTCCTCCGGGATCCCTCCTCGGCGGCGACTCCTTCGACGGCGGGGGCTCCAGCGTGGGTCGCGGGAGTGGAGAGGCGCGCCGGCCTCTCCCTCCTCTCCTTCTTCTTCCTCCTCCCTCCCACCTTCTTCTTCTTCCTTCTCCCTCCTTTCTTTCCTTTTTCTCGGCTCTCTCTGTCTCGGGCGAGTGGTGTGGAGCGGGGCTGCTGTGGTGTGGAGTGGCGAGGAGAGGCTGGGGCAGGGGGGTTTTATAGAAGGAGGGAAGAGGGGTGTGGGGGTGGGAGAGGCGAGCGGAGGGAGCAGCTTCTTGTCTACTGGCCAGTCCAAACGGTGCGAGGGCTTGCGTCACCGGGGAAGCCTGGGGGTGATGTCAGGAGAGGGAGGGTACCGTGCGAGCTGGGGAGAGAGAGGGGGAGAGAGATGGGTTGCGGCCCAAGTATTGTAGGTTTCCTCTCTCCTTTTTTTTGTACAGTTAGCAATTGTGTTGAAAAAAAAAACTACTTTTGTTTTTATTAAGTTTAAAAAAATTCAAAACCAAAACTTCCAATTACGTTTAAAACTCACAGAATTATTATTATAATTGTTTTTGGAAATTATAGAATATTTAATGAAGTTAATAATATTATCATTATTATAATAAAAGCAAATAATCATTTAGCACAAATTAAATATTCTAATTAAACATCTTTTGCTATAGAGATATTTTCAATTATTTAAATAGTGAATTTTCATAAGGACAAGCATTTACTTGGGAGTCATTTTATTGGCTTTAATTATTTATGGGTCACTAGATGTGGTTGTTTGAGGTTTGGTGCTGTGAGTTTGTTCCCCTATTTAGGTGGATTCTTTAGTCAAGGAAAGGCACATCGTGAGGAAAGGCAAAAATTAAGCACGGCAAGACAGGGCATAGAAATCAAGGCAAAGCCTAGCCAAACAAAACAAGTAACAAGCAGGTATGACATGTCACTTTTACTAGTATCACATCTCAACCAAGCAAAGTTTCTGTTACCCCTAATTTTTGGCTACTCTAATAACAGGGTAATAAAAGTCGGGATGTGACAGCTGCGGTACTACGGCATCACGGTAGTACCGCACCCAGTGCGGTAGTACCGCTCCATCGGTTTGATTAGGCATCTCTATTCGTTAGCTTTCCATCAAGCTTGAGTTTGCCTTAATCGGAGTCCATTTGCAGAAGTTGTGGCAGTTCAGGGTTTTCCTATTTTATTTGGAGTTCATCTGTTGTGTGGCCTGGGCTCCCTGGTTCTGCCAGGGCGGTAGTACCGCTCTTGGAGCGGTAGTACCGCGCCACGGTAGTACCGTGGGAGAGTATCGCACTCACTACCGTAAGTCCACTGACTTTGCGGTAGTGGCCACGGTACTGGCCCCCGGTAGTACCGTGGGGCGGTAGTACCGCTCCCAGTGCGGTAGTACCGTGCCACGGTAGTACCGCGCTACGGTAGTACGGCAGGCTAGTACCGTAACCACTACCGCAAGCGTACTGACTAAGCGGTAGTGGTCACGGCACTAGGCTGCGGTAGTACGGCATCACGGTAGTACCGCACCCACTGCGGTAGTACCGCTCCATCGGTTTGATTAGGCAGCTCTATTCGTTAGCTTTCCATCAAGCGTGAGTTTGCCTTAATCGGAGTCCATTTGCAGAAGTTGTGGCAGTTCAGGGTTTGCCTGTTTTATTTGGAGTTCATCTGTTGTGTGTCCTGGGCTCCCTGGTTCTGCCAGGGCGGTAGTACCGCTCTTGGAGCGGTAGTACCGCGCCACGGTAGTACCGTGGGCGAGTACCGCACTTACTACCGTAAGTCCACTGGACTTTGCGGTAGTGGGCACGGTACTGGCCCTCGGTAGTACCGTGGGGCGGTAGTACCGCTCCAGTGTGGTAGTACCGTGCCACGGTAGTACCGCACCCAGTGCGGTAGTACCGCGCTACGGTAGTACGGCAGGCTAGTACCGTAACCACTACCGCAAGCGTACTGACTAAGCGGTAGTGGTGACGGCACTAGGCTGCGTTACTACGGCATCACGGTAGTACCGCACCCACTGCGGTAGTACCGCTCCAACGGTTTGATTAGGCAGATCTATTCGTTAGCTTTCCATCAAGCTTGAGTTTGCCTTAATCGGAGTTCATTTGCAGAAGTTGTGGCAGTTCAGGGTTTGCCTGTTTTATTTGGAGTTCATCTGTTGTGTGGCCTGGGCTCCCTGGTTCTGCCAAGGCGGTAGTACCGCTCTTGGAGCGGTAGTACAGCGCCACGGTAGTACCGTGGGCGAGTACCGCACTCACTACCGTAAGTCCACTAGACTTTGTGGTAGTGGGCACGGTACTGGCCCCCGATAGTACCGTGGGGCGGTAGTACCGCTCCCAGTGTGCAGTAGTACCGTGCCACGGTAGTACCACACCCAGCGCGGTAGTACCGCGCTACGGTAGTACGGCAGGCTAGTACCGTGACCACTACCGCAAGCGTACTGACTAAGCGGTAGTGGTCACGGCACTAGGCTGCGGTACTACGGCATCACGGTAGTACCGCACCCACTGCGGTAGTACCGCTCCATCGGTTTGATTAGGCAGCTCTATTCGTTAGCTTTCCATCAAGCGTGAGTTTGCCTTAATCGGAGTCCATTTGCAGAAGTTGTGCCAGTTCAGGGTTTGCCTGTTTTATTTGGAGTTCATCTGTTGTGTGGCCTGGGCTCCCTGGTTCTGCCAAGGCGGTAGTACCGCTCTTGGAGCGGTAGTACAGCGGCACAGTAGTACCGTGGGCGAGTATCGCACTCACTACCGTAAGTCCACTAGACTTTGTGGTAGTGGGCACGGTACTGGCCCCCGATAGTACCGTGGGGCGGTAGTACCGCTCCCAGTGTGCAGTAGTACCGTGCCACGGTAGTACCACACCCAGCGCGGTAGTACCGCGCTACGGTAGTACGGCAGGCTAGTACCGTGACCACTACCGCAAGCGTACTGACTAAGCGGTAGTGGTCACGGCACTAGGCTGCGGTAGTACGGCATCACGGTAGTACCGCACCCACTGCGGTAGTACCGCTCCATCGGTTTGATTAGGCAGCTCTATTCGTTAGCTTTCCATCAAGCGTGAGTTTGCCTTAATCGGAGTCCATTTGCAGAAGTTGTGGCAGTTCAGGGTTTGCCTGTTTTATTTGGAGTTCATCTGTTGTGTGTCCTGGGCTCCCTGGTTCTGCCAGGGCGGTAGTACCGCTCTTGGAGCGGTAGTACCGCGCCACGGTAGTACCGTGGGCGAGTACCGCACTTACTACCGTAAGTCCACTGGACTTTGCGGTAGTGGGCACGGTACTGGCCCTCGGTAGTACCGTGGGGCGGTAGTACCGCTCCAGTGTGGTAGTACCGTGCCACGGTAGTACCGCACCCAGTGCGGTAGTACCGCGCTACGGTAGTACGGCAGGCTAGTACCGTAACCACTACCGCAAGCATACTGACTAAGCGGTAGTGGTCACGGCACTAGGCAGCGGTACTACGGCATCACGGTAGTACCGCACCCCTTGCGGTAGTACCGCTCCATCGGTTTGATTAGGCAGCTCTATACGTTAGCTTTCCATCAAGCTTGAGTTTGCCTTAATCGGAGTCCATTTGCAGAAGTTGTGGCAGTTCAGGGTTTGCCTGTTTTATTTGGAGTTCATCTGTTGTGTGGCCTGGGCTCCCTGGTTCTGCCAGGGCGGTAGTACCGCTCTTGGAGCGGTAGTACCGCGCCACGGTAGTACCGTGGGCGAGTACCGCACTCACTACCGTAAGTCCACTAGACATTGCGGTAGTGGGCACGGTACTGGCCCCCGGTAGTACCGTGGGGCGGTAGTACCGCTCCCAGTGCGGTAGTACCGTGCCACGGTAGTACCGCACCCAGCGCGGTAGTACCGCGCTACGGTAGTACGGCAGGCTAGTACTGTAACCACTACCGCAAGCGTACTGCCTAAGCGGTAGTGGTCACGGCACTAGGCTGCGGTACTACGGCATCACGGTAGTACCGCACCCACTACGGTAGTACCGCTCCATCGGTTTGATTAGGCAGCTCTATTCGTTAGCTTTCCATCAAGCTTGAGTTTGCCTTAATCGGAGTCCATTTGCAGAAGTTGTGGCAGTTCAGGGTTTGCCTGTTTTATTTGGAGTTCATCTGTTGTGTGGCCTGGGCTCCCTGGTTCTGCCAGGGCGGTAGTACCGCTCTTGGAGCGGTAGTACCGCGCCACGGTAGTACCGTGGGCGAGTACCGCACTCACTACCGTAAGTCCACTGGACTTTGCGGTAGTGGGCACGGTACTGGCCCCCGGTAGTACCGTGGGGCGGTGGTACCATGGGGCGGTAGTACCGCTCCCAGTGCGGTAGTACCGTGCCACGGTAGTACCGCACCCAGCGCGGTAGTACCGCGCTACGGTAGTACGGCAGGCTAGTACCGTAACCACTACCGCAAGCGTACTAACTAAGCGGTAGTGGTCACAGCAATAGGCTGCGGTACTACGTCATCACGGTAGTACCGCACCCACTGCGGTAGTACCGCTCCATCGGTTTGATTAGGCAGCTCTATTCGTTAGCTTTCCATCAAGCTTGAGTTTCCCTTAATCGGAGTCCATTTGCAGATTTTGTGGCAGTTCAGGGTTTGCCTGTTTTATTTGGAGTTCATCTGTTGTGTGGCCTGGGCTCCCTTTTTCTGCCAGGGCGGTAGTACCACTCTTGGAGCGGTAGTACCGTGCCACGGTAGTACCGTGCCACGGTAGTACCGTGGGCGAGTACCCCACTCACTACCGTAAGTCCACTGGACTTTGTGGTAGTGGGCACGGTACTGGCCCCCGGTAGTACCGTGGGGCGGTAGTACCGCTCCCAGTGCGGTAGTACCGTGCCACGGTAGTACCGCACCCAGCGCGGTAGTACAGCAGGCTAGTACCGTAACCACTACCGCAAGCGTATTGACTAAGCGGTAGTGGTCACGGCACTAGGCTGCGGTACTACGGCATCACGGTAGTACTGCACCCCTTGCGGTAGTACCGCTCCATAGGTTTGATTAGGCAGCTCTATTCGTTAGCTTTCCATCAAGCGTGAGTTTGCCTTAATCGGAGTCCATTTGCAGAAGTTGTGGCAGTTCAGGGTTTGCCTGTTTTATTTGGAGTTCATCTGTTGTGTGTCCTGGGCTCCCTGGTTCTGCCAGGGCGGTAGTACCGCTCTTGGAGCGGTAGTACCGCGCCACGGTAGTACCGTGGGCGAGTACCGCACTTACTACCGTAAGTCCACTGGACTTTGCGGTAGTGGGCACGGTACTGGCCCTCGGTAGTACCGTGGGGCGGTAGTACCGCTCTAGTGTGGTAGTACCGTGCCACGGTAGTACCGCACCCAGTGCGGTAGTACCGCGCTACGGTAGTACGGCAGGCTAGTACCGTAACCACTACCGCAAGCGTACTGACTAAGCGGTAGTGGTCACGGCACTAGGCTGCGGTACTACGGCATCACGGTAGTACCGCCCCCACTGCGGTAGTACCGCTCCATCGGTTTGATTAGGCAGCTCTATTCGTTAGCTTTCCATTAAGCTTGAGTTTGCCTTAATCGGAGTCCATTTGCAGAAGTTGTGGCAGTTCAGGGTTTTCCTGTTTTATTTGGAGTTCATCTGTTGTGTGGCCTGGGCTCCCTGGTTCTGCCAGGGCGGTAGAACCGCTCTTGGAGCGGTAGTACCGCGCCACGGTAGTACCGTGGGCGAGTACCGCACTCACTACCGTAAGTCAACTGGACTTTGCGGTAGTGGGCACGGTACTGGCCCCCGGTAGTACCGTGGGGCGGTAGTACCGCTCCCAGTGCGGTAGTACCGTGCCACGGTAGTACCGCACCCAGCGCGGTAGTACCGCGCTACGGTAGTACGGCAGGCTAGTACCGTAACCACTACCCACGGTAGTACGGCATCACGGTAGTACCACACCCACTGCGGTAGTACCGCTCCATCGGTTTGATTAGGGTTTGCCTGTTTTATTTGGAGTTCATCTGTTTTGTGGCCTGGGCTCCCTGGTTCTTCCAGGGCGGTAGTACCGCTCTTGGAGGGGTAGTACCGCGCCACGGTAGTACCGTGGGCGAGTACCACACTCACTACCGTAAGTCCACTGGACTTTGCGGTAGTGGGCACGGTACTGGCCCCCGGTAGTACCGTGGGGCGGTAGTACTGCTCCCAGTGCGGTAGTACCGTGCCACGGTAGTACCGCACCCAGCGCGGTAGTACCGCGCTACGGTAGTACGGCAGGCTAGTACCGTAACCACTACCGCAAGCGTACTGACTAAGCGGTAGTGGTCACGGCACTAGGCTGCGGTACTACGGCATCACGGTAGTACCGCACCCACTGCGGTAGTACCGCTCCATCGGTTTATTAGGCAGCTCTATTCGTTAGCTTTCCATCAAGCTTGAGTTTGCCTTAATCGGAGTCCATTTGCAGAAGTTGTGCCAGTTCAGGGTTTGCCTGTTTTATTTGGAGTTCATCTGTTGTGTGGCCTGGGCTCCCTGGTTCTGCCAAGGCGGTAGTACCGCTCTTGGAGCGGTAGTACCGCGCCACGGTAGTACCATGGGCGAGTACCGCACTCACTACCGTAAGTCCACTGGACTTTGCGGTAGTGGGCACGGTACTGGCCCCCGGTAGTACCGTGGGGCGGTAGTACCGCTCCCAGTGCGGTAGTACCGTGCCACGGTATTACCGCACCCAGCGCGGTAGTAGCGCGCTACGGTAGTACGGCAGGCTAGTACCGTAACCACTACCGCAAGCGTACTGACTAAGCGGTAGTGGTCACGGCACAAGGCTGCGGTACTACGGTATCACGGTAGTACCGCACCCACTGCGGTAGTACCACTCCATCGGTTTGATTAGGCACCTCTATTCGTTAGCTTTCCATCAAGCTTGAGTTTGCCTTAATCGGAGTCCATTTGCAGAAGTTGTGGCAGTTCAGGGTTTGCCTGTTTTATTTGGAGTTCATCTGTTGTGTGGCCTGGGCTCCCTGGTTCTGCCAGGGCGGTAGTACCGCTCTTGGAGCGGTAGTACCGCGCCACGGTAGTATCGTGGGCGAGTACCGCACTCACTACCGTAAGTCCACTGGACTTTGCGGTAGAGGGCACGGTACTGGCCCCCGGTAGTACCTTGGGGCGGTTGTACCGCTCCCAGTGCGGTAGTACCGTGCCACGGTAGTACCGCATCCAGCGCGGTAGTACCGCGCTACGGTAGTACGGCAGGCTAGTACCGTAACCACTACCGCAAGCGTACTGACTAAGCGGTAGTGGTCACGGCACTAGGCTGCGGTACTACGGCATCACGGTAGTACCGCACCCACTGCTGTAGTACCGCTCCATCGGTTTGATTAGGCAGCTCTATTCGTTAGCTTTCCATCAAGCTTGAGTTTGCCTTAATCGGAGTCCATTTGCAGAAGTTGTGGCAGTTTAGGGTTTGCCTGTTTTATTTGGAGTTCATCTGTTGTGTGGCCTGGGCTCCCTGGTTCTGCCAGGGCGGTAGTACCGCGCCACGGTAGTATCGTGGGCGAGAACCGCACTCACTACCGTAAGTCCACTGGACTTTGCGGTAGTGGGCACGGTACTGGCCCCTGGTAGTACCGTGGGGCGGTAGTACCGCTCCCAGTGCGGTAGTACCGTGCCACGGTAGTGCCGCACCGAGCGCGGTAGTACCGCGCTACGGTAGTACGCAAGGCTAATACCGTAACCACTACCGCAAGCGTACTGACTAAGCGGTAGTGGTCACGGCACTAGGCTGCGGTACTACGGCATCACGGTAGTACCACACCCACTGCGGTAGTACCGGTCCATCGGTTTGATTAGGGTTTGCCTGTTTTATTTGGAGTTCATCTGTTGTGTGGCCTGGGCTCCCTGGTTCTGCCAGGGCGGTAGTACCGCTCTTGGAGGGGTAGTACCGCGCCACGGTAGTACCGTGGGCGAGTACCGCACTCACTACCGTAAGTCCACTGGACTTTGCGGTAGTGGGCACGGTACTGGCCCCCGGTAGTACCGTGGGGCGGTAGTACCGCTCCCAGTGCGGTAGTACCGCACCCAGCGCGGTAGTACCGTGCTACGGTGGTACGACAGGCTAGTACCGTAACCACTACCGCAAGCGTACTGACTAAGCGGATTTGAGAGTTGGGGACTTGAGCACTTCGTTAGCTTTCCATCAAGCTTGAGTTTGCCTTAATCGGAGTTCATTTGCAGAAGTTGTGGCAGTTCAGGGTTTGCCTTCTTTATTCGGAGTTCATCTGTTTTGTGGCCTGGGCTCCCTGGTTCTGCCAGGGCGGTAATACTGCTCTTGGCGCGGTAGTACCGCGCCACGGTTGTACCGTGGGCGAGTACCGCACTCACTACCGTAAGTCCACCGTGGGGCGATAGTACCGCTCCGAGTGCGGTAGTACCGTGCCACGGTAGTATCGCGGGAAAGTACCGCACTCACTACCGTAAGTCCACTGGACTTTGCGGTAGTGGGCACGAAACTGGGCTTCGGTAGTACCGTGGGGCGGTAGTACCGCACCGAGCGCGCTAGTACCGCGCTACGGTAGTACGGCAGGCTAGTACCGTAACCACTACCACAAGCATAATGACTAAGCGGTAGTGGTCACGACACTAGGCTGCGGTACTACGTCATCACGGTAGTACCGCACCCACTGCGGTAGTACCGCTCCATCGGTTTGATTAGGCAGCTCTATTCGTTAGCTTTCCATCAAGCTTGAGTTTTCCTTAATCGGAGTCCATTTCTAGAAGTTGTGGCAGTTCAGGGTTTGCCTGTTTTATTTGGAGTTCATCTGTTGTGTGGCCTGGGCTCCCTGGTTCTGCCAGGGCGGTAGTACCGCTCTTGGAGCGGTAGTATTGCGCCACGGTAGTACCGTGGGCGAGTACCGCACTCACTACCGTAAGTCCACTGGACTTTGCGGTAGTGGGCACGGTACTGGCCCCCGGTAGTACCGTGGGGCGGTAGTACCGCTCCCAGTGCGGTAGTACCGTGCCACGGTAGTATCGTGGGAAAGTACCGCACTCACTACCGTAAGTCCACTGGACGTTGCGGTAGTGGGCACGGCACTGGGCTTCGGTAGTACCGTGGGGCAGTAGTACCGCACCGAGCGCGGTAGTACCGCGCTACGGTAGTACGGCAGGCTGGTACCGTAACCACTACCGCAAGCATACTGACTAAGCGGTAGTGGTCACGACACTAGGCTGCTGTACTACGGCATCACGGTAGTACCGCACCCACTGCGGTAGTACCGCTCCATCGGTTTGATTAGGCAGCTCTATTCGTTAGCTTTCCATCAAGCTTGAGTTGTCCTTAATCGGAGTCCATTTGCAGAAGTTGTGGCAGTTCAGGGTTTGCCTGTTTTATTTGGAGTTCATCTGTTGTGTGGCCTGGGCTCCCTGGTTCTGCCAGGGCGGTAGTACCGCTCTTGGAGCGGTAGTACCGCGCCACGGTAGTACCGTGGGCGAGTACCGCACTCACTACCGTAAGTCCACTGGACTTTGCGGTAGTGGGCACGGTACTGGCCCCCGGTAGTACCGTGGGGCGGTAGTACCGCTCCCAGTGCGGTAGTACCGCGCTACGGTAGTACGGCAGGCTAGTACCGTAACCACTACCGCAAGCGTACTGACTAAGCGGATTTGAGAGTTGGGGACTTGAGCACTTCGTTAGCTTTCCATCAAGCTTGAGTTTGCCTTAATCGGAGTTCATTTGCAGAAGTTGTGGCAGTTCAGGGTTTGCCTGCTTTATTTGGAGTTCATCTGTTTTGTGGTCTGGGCTCCCTGGTTCTGCCAGGGCGGTAGTACCGCTCTTGGCGCGGTAGTACCGCGCCACGGTAGTACCGTCGGGGAGTACCGCACTCACTACCGTAAGTCCACTGGACTTTGCGGTAGTGGGCACGGTACTGGCCCCCGGTAGTACCGTGGGGTGGTAGTACCGCTCCCAGTGCGGTAGTACCGTGCCACGGTAGTATCTTGGGAAAGTACCGCACTCACTACCGTAAGTCCACTGGACTTTGCGGTAGTGGGCACGGCACTGGGCTTCGGTAGTACCGCACCGAGCGCGGTAGTACCGCGCTACGGGAGTACGGCAGGCTGGTACCGTAACCACTACCGCAAGCATACTGACTAAGCGGTAGAGGTCACGGCACTAGGCTGGTGTACTACGGCATCACGGTAGTACCGCACCCACTGCGGTAGTACCGCTCCATCGGTTTGATTAGGCAGCTCTATTCGTTAGCTTTCCATCAAGCTTTAGTTGTCCTTAATCGGAGTCCATTTGCAGAAGTTGTGGCAGTTCAGGGTTTGCCTGTTTTATTTGGAGTTCATCTGTTGTGTGGCCTGGGCTCCCTGGTTCTGCCAGGGCGGTAGTACCGCTCTTGGAGCGGTAGTACGGCGCCACGGTAGTACCGTGGGCGAGTACCGCACTCACTACCATAAGTCCACTGGACTTTGCGGTAGTGGGCACGGTACTGGCCCCCGGTAGTACCGTGGGGCGGTAGTACCGCTCCCAGTGCGGTAGTACCGTGCCACGGTACTACCGCACCCAGCGCGGTAGTACCGCGCTACGGTAGTACGGCAGGCTAGTACCGTAACCACTACCGCAAGCGTACTGACTAAGCGGATTTGAGAGTTGGGGACTTGAGCACTTCGTTAGCTTTCCATCGAGCTTGAGTTTGCCTTAATCGGAGTTCATTTGCAGAAGTTGTGGCAGTTCAGGGTTTGCCTGCTTTATTTGGAGTTCATCTGTTTTGTGGTCTGGGCTCCCTGGTTCTGCCAGGGCGGTAGTACCGCTCTTGGCGCGGTAGTACCGCGCCACGGTAGTACCGTCGGCGAGTACTGCACTCACTACCGTAAGTCCACTGGACTTTGCGGTAGTGGGCACGGTACTGGCCCCCGGTAGTACCGTGGGGTGGTAGTACCGCTCCCAGTGCGGTAGTACCATGCCACGGTAGTATCGTGGGAAAGTACCACACTCACTACCGTAAGTCCACTGGACTTTGCGGTAGTGGGCACGGAACTGGGCTTCGGTAGTACCGTGGGGTGGTAGTACTGCACCGAGCGCGGTAGTACCGCGCTATGGTAGTACGGCAGGCTGGTACCGTAACCACTACCGCAAGCATACTGACTAAGCGGTAGTGGTCACGGCACTAGGCTGCGGTACTACGGCATCACGGTAGTACCGCACCCATTGCGGTAGTACCGCTCCATCGGGTTGATTAGGCAGCTCTATTCGTTAGCTTTCCATCAAGCTTGAGTTTGCCTTAATCGGAGTCCATTTGCAGAAGTTGTGGCAGTTCAGGGTTTGCCTGTTTTATTTGGAGTTCATCTGTTGTGTGGCCTGGGCTCCCTGGTTCTGCCAGGGCGGTAGTACCGCGCCACGGTAGTACCGTGGGCGAGTACCGCACTCACTACCGTAAGTCCACTGGACTTTGCGGTAGTGGGCACGGTACTGGCCCCCGGTAGTACCGTGGGGCGGTAGTACCGCTCCCAGTGCGGTAGTACCGTGCCACGGTAGTACCTGTCAGAACCCTAGTTTTGGTATGTGCTTTTATTATTAGAATAATTGCATCAAATAAAAGGCCTCAAAAAGAATTTGAAATAAAAGGCCAGATAAAAAGTTTTTCCAAAATTCCTCCAAACAATTTTGAAAAATCCTATAAATGAGTATGATCATTTTAAAAATGATTTGGAGTCAAACCCATGCTCCTGGATTTTTCAAATATTCAAACAGAGGCTTGGAAATTAAATTTAAATGCTATTTGAATTGGATTCAAGTAATTTGAATTCCAAAAATCTCCAAAACTTGGGAGTGACTAGTACTAGGTCACATATGTCCAAGATAAAAATTTGGGGATTTTTAAAAATGCTTTGATATTTTTTCAGAGCAAAACAAATAAAACAGAAAGCAGAAAAATAAAAAAATAAACAAAAGGGCCGAAGCCACCCACGTCCCTTACCTCCGGCCCACCTGGCCCAAACGCGGCAGAAGCCGGCCCAGCCTGCCAGGGGCAGGGGCGTCTTCAACCTCTGCCTTCTGGCAGAGGCGTGGAGCGCCTGCTCGCCGCGGCCGCCACGTCCTGCTAGCTCGGGGGGCCCCCTCGTCCCTATCCAACCGCCGTGGAGACCCCGTGCTCATCCCTTCCTTTCCCCCTCTTCCTCTGGTCCTCTCTCCCGCTCCCTCGTCGGATTCGCGCGTTCCCCCGAGACCAGCCGGACCGCGCCGCCGTGCCCGGCGTGGCCACCGAGCTCCTCTGCCCTCGCCTTGATGTCCAGGATGAAGCTCAGCCTCGACTTCGTCTAGCCGCACCCCCAATCGAGCCAGGAGGGCAGTGAAGACGACGCACGCATCGCCGATTTGCTCCGGCCGCCGAGGCATCCCTCCGGCGAATTCGTAACCGCCGTAGCTCCTTCGACTCCGGCGACCACTCCAGCACAACCAGGGTGAGCCGCGGTTCGTTTTCCCCATCTCGAGCCCCACCACACGCCCCGGTGCCCTCTTTCCATCTTCGGCCGAGCGGCGCCGCCGCAGAGCTCCTCACCACCGTGGCCTCCGGCCTCCTCCGATGGGTGTGTGTGCTCCCCTTGAAGCGCACGAGCGCGGGGAACCGTTTGGTGGTCGCCCCGTGGCCTCCCGTGCCCGGAGCCGCCGTCCAGAGCGGGCGCCGCCGTCTCCAGTGGCCACCGGTGGCTAACCGCCGGCCGTGCCCACGTGGCTTGGCCATTAGGCCCTAACCCCCACCCCACTAATCACTCTCTCTGTCACAGACATGTGGGGCCAGCCCCCTAATCCCCTGTTAAGTTTTTTTTTAAAACGGGATTAAACCCCAGAGTGAATGACAGATGGGCCCGGCATGTCACTTTGACCAGTCAGCACTCTGACGTCATCATGATGTCATGCCTGCGCAATTAATCCCTTTTCATTTTTAACAGAAATTCCAGAAAATGCTTAAATCTTTGAAATTCAATAACTTTTTATCCCTAACTCCAAATCAAATAAATTATATATGAAAAATAATCAGAAAAATGCAAGGATTCCAAATATCATACTTTCATGGATGAAAAACACATCTATGATGATGAACCAGTAGCATTTAGCTATATGGCTTATTTGGAATAATTCAAAAAAATGTTTAAATCATTTCAAATTAAATCTTTGCAATGCCAACCTTATCACATGAACATCAGAGGCATATCATACACATGACCACATGGTTTACCATATCCAAACATTAGCAAATGCAACTTGGGATATTTTGAACCACATTTGGAGTTTGAATTTGAATTTCTTATTCAAATCAACTTCAATTAAATTGTACAAATTAAACATAGATCACATCAGTACCATGCCATCTTTCATTCTTGAATGTGCATTGCAATGTGATGTTTATACTTTGTTGTCTCGGTGTTTGCTTCTTCTCGATAGATCCATCGCCGGACGTAGTCCCTGTTTTCTCCGAAGAGTGGCAACCCCGAGTCTCGACAATAAGGCAAGCAAACCCCCTTTGATCATATCTATAAAAACCCAGTTTCCCTCTTGTTCTCTTATGCATGATTAGGTGATTCACATGTTACCGTTCTACCGTTAGATGAACCCATCCTTTGCATGACCTATCATTGCTACCACAGTATTAAGCAAACCTCAACCTAGCAAATACCAGATTGTTTGTGGTCATCATGTGGCCCTTCATCCATGTTATGCTATGCCATGCTAGAGTTGTTTGCAATAAAGTTGATCCATCTGGGTGATGTATCGGGATGGTAGTGAACACATGCAACAAGGAGGTAACTTGTTGATGAAGTCACCCTAATATAAGTGAACAATGAGAGGCTGTGTAGGAGTACACAGTGGGTTGTCTCATTTACACTGCCCTAGGCCCCGAGTTCTTGTGTTGTGATCCAAGACACAGATTACTACCACATGTTGGGCTCATTGACCCCTCTCGACCTATTAACTCACCCCGACTAAGGTCCAGGATTCGCATGGGTTAAATTTATTCTATTTGCTTTCCTAACGTAGCACGGTTTTAGGCAAGCGCAACACCATCCGTCGAGGTGGGCTTGTCGGACCGTCCATACATCGTCTGGGTCCTGAACGGAAACCCTGGCCGGATTCCCGATTGGGGTACAACTCAGATAGGCGATTCCCTGGACTAGAGTTGGAGCCGTGAGGTAAGTGTCGTGGTACTATCCTCGCCGACACCGCTTGAAGGTGACGAGTTCTAGGCGAAAAGTGGTAGCTACGTATGTGAAGAAGTACACCCCTGCAGGGTTAATGAACTATTCGAATAGCCGTGTCCGCGGTTATGGACTACTTGGAGATCTTTACTTGATTATTAGACAACTCAAATGGATATTCTAAAATCACAAGATAAGTGTGAGTGCTTTGGGTTGCTTCCTCGTGGGGAAGTCGAGGAAGGATCCATAGTTGTGTATTGATGTGGTGATCCAGATTAGATGGACTCGTGTGCGCCTCTCATCTCAACTCTATGTAGTCGTAGTATAGGATAGCCAAGTCAAAGCTTTCTGGATTACAACCCCACTTGCCTTACCTTGACATCTGAGCATGAGTAGTATAGTTCTGACGTAAGTCTTGCTGAGTACGACTTTGTACTCACGTTTGCTTATTCTATGTTTTAGAGACGAGACCACTGACCCTGATGGTGGCCTCCCCCTTCAAGCTCGACATCGACGAAGTTATGTAGTCCCAGACAGTAGCCTGGTCCCTCTGGAGGGTCGTTGTGTTTTCTTAAAGGCTTCTTAAGCCATTTGTTAACCTTGTCTTTACTAAGACATAATTTGCTTCCGTTGTTGTATGATGTAATGTTGGATCACAGTGATGTGATCTCTGCTTGTAACACTACTATATCTGCTCTGTTTAGTAGATGCAATAAAGCTATGAGTTTGTAGAGTTCATGTTATGTTACCTGCTATTATACACTTGGCATGCATGCTGCGTGTATGTTTATATCATGCATGTCATGTGTGGGGTTCGATACCTTAGTTGTGTTCTCGCCGGCGGTCTTTTATACACCAAGTGGCCCTTAGAGGTGCGCAGCTTGGGGCATCGCGATGCGATTGCTCGTTACTCTGTCACATGGCACACTTTGTTGTATGATTGAGCCCGCCCGAGACCCCGACTAAGAGATCGGGCTGGAGTCTGTTTATGTAAGTGTTAGGATTCAATCGATAATATGGTTGAGGCGACTTGTCTATGAGTATGGGATTTCACCACCCATAATCATTTAGACTTGTGAGCGGGCGATGAGGACCCATCACAGTTGATCATCCGGCCTGGATGGGATGCCCCCTCACGTTCGAGTTTTCTGAGAGTGTCTTGTACTTGGCCTTGTCTGCTTAGACAAGTGGGTATGGCTCTCAGCTCATCATATGATTGAATTGTGACTGGATTTACATATGCAAACCCAGGGTCCCGACAGTACCGCACCCAACGCGGTAGTACCGCGCTACGGTAGTACGGAAGGCTAGTACCGTAACCACTACCGCAAGCGTACTGACTAAGAGGATTTGAGAGTTGGGGACTTGAGACCTTCGTTAGCTTTCCATCAAGCTTGAGTTTGCCTTAATCGGAGTTCATTTGCAGAAGTTGTGGCAGTTCAGGGTTTGCCTGCTTTATTTGGAGTTCATCAGTTTTGTGGTCTGGGCTCCCTGGTTCTGCCAGGGCGGTAGTACCGCTCTTGGTGCGGTAGTACCGCGCATCGGTAGTACCGTGGGCGAGTACCGCACTCACTACCGTAAGTCCACTGGACTTTGCGGTAGTGGGCACGGTACTGGCCCCCGGTAGTACCGTGGGGCGGTAGTACCGCTCCCAGTGCGGTAGTACCGTGCCACGGCAGTATCGCGGGAAAGTACCGCACTCACTACCGTAAGTCCACTGGACTTTGCGGTAGTGGGCACGGCACTGGGCTTCGGTAGTACCGTGGGGCGGTAGTACCGCACCGAGCGCGGTAGTACCGTGCTATGGTAGTACGGCAGGCTGGTACCGTAACCACTATCTCAAGCATACTGACTAAGCGGTAGTGGTCACAGCACTAGGCTGCGGTACTACGGCATCACGGTAGTACCGCACCCATTGCGGTAGTACCGCTCCATCGGTTTGATTAGGCAGCTCCATTCGTTAGCTTTCCATCAAGCTTGAATTTGCCTTAATCGGAGTCCATTTGCAGAAGTTGTGGCAGTTCAGGGTTTGCCTGTTTTATTTGGAGTTCATCTGTTGTGTGGCCTGGGCTCCCTGGTTCTGCCAGGGCGGTAGTACCGCTCTTGGAGCGGTAGTACCGTGCCACGGTAGTACCGTGGGCGAGTACCGCACTCACTACCGTAAGTCCACTAGACTTTGCGGTAGTGGGCACGGTACTGGCCCCCGGTAGTACCGTGGGGCGGTAGTACCGCTCCCAGTGCGGTAGTACCGTGCCACAGTAGTACCGCACCCAGCGCGGTAGTACCGCGCTACGGTAGTACGGAAGGCTAGTACCGTAACCACTACCGCAAGCGTACTGACTAAGCGGATTTGAGAGTTGGGGACTTGAGGACTTCGTTAGCTTTCCATCAAGCTTGAGTTTGCCTTAATCGGAGTTCATTTGCAGAAGTGGTGGCAGTTCAGGGTTTGCCTGCTTTATTTGGAGTTCGTCTGTTTTGTGGCCTGGGCTCCCTGGTTCTGCCAGGGCGGTAGTACCGCTCTTGGCACGGTAGTACCGCGCCACGGTAGTACCGTGGGCCAGTACCGCACTCACTACCGTAAGTCCACTGGACTTTGCGGTAGTGGGCATGGTACTGGCCCCCGGTAGTACCGTGGGGCGGTAGTACCGCTCCCAGTGCGGTAGTACCATGCCACGGTAGTATCGCGGGAAAGTACCGCACTCACTACCGTAAGTCCACTGGAATTTGCGGTAGTGGGGCACGGCACTGGGCTTCGGTAGTACCGTGGGGTGGTAGTACCACACCGAACGCGGTAGTACCGCGCTACGGTAGTACGGCAGGCTGGTACCGTAACCACTACCGCAAGCATACTGACTAAGCGGTAGTGGTCACGGCACTAGGCTGCGGTACTACGGCATCATGGTAGTACCGCACCCGCTGCGGTAGTACCGCTCCATCGGTTTGATTAGGCAGCTCTATTCGTTAGCTTTCCATCAAGCTTGAATTTGCCTTAATCGGAGTTCATTTGCAGAAGTTGTGGCAGTTCAGGGTTTGCCTGTTTTATTTGGAGTTCATCTCTTTTGTGGCCTGGGCTCCCTTGTTCTTCCAGGGCGGTAGTACCGCTCTTGGCGCGGTAGTACCGCGCCCCGTTAGTACCGTGGGTGAGTACCGCACTCACTACCGTAATTCCACTGGACTTTGCGGTAGTGGGCACGGTACTGGCCCCCGGTAGTACCGTGGGGCGGTAGTACCGCTCCCAGTGCGGTAGTACCGTGCCACAGTAGTACCGCACCCAGCGCGGTAGTACCGCGCTACGGTAGTACGGAAGGCTAGTACCGTAACCACTACCGCAAGCGTACTGACTAAGCGGATTTGAGAGTTAGGGACTTGAGCACTTCGTTAGCTTTCCATCAAGCTTGAGTTTGCCTTAATCGGAGTTCATTTGCAGAAGTTGTGGCAGTTCAGGGTTTGCCTGCTTTATTTGGAGTTCGTCTGTTTTGTGGCCTGGGCTCCCTGGTTCTGCCAGGGCGGTAGTACCGCTCTTGGCACGGTAGTACCGCGCCACGGTAGTACCGTGGGCCAGTACCGCACTCACTACCGTAAGTCCACTGGACTTTGCGGTAGTGGGCATGGTACTGGCCCCCGGTAGTACCGTGGGGCGGTAGTACCGCTCCCAGTGCGGTAGTACCATGCCACGGTAGTATCGCGGGAAAGTACCGCACTCACTACCGTAAGTCCACTGGACTTTGCGGTAGTGGGCACGGCACTGGGCTTCGGTAGTACCGTGGGGTGGTAGTACCACACCGAACGCGGTAGTACCGCGCTACGGTAGTACGGCAGGCTGGTACCGTAACCACTACCGCAAGCATACTGACTAAGCGGTAGTGGTCACGGCACTAGGCTGCGGTACTACGGCATCATGGTAGTACCGCACCCGCTGCGGTAGTACCGCTCCATCGGTTTGATTAGGCAGCTCTATTCGTTAGCTTTCCATCAAGCTTGAGTTTGCCTTAATCGGAGTCCATTTGCAGAAGTTGTGGCAGTTTAGGGTTTGCCTGTTTTATTTGGAGTTCATCTGTTGTGTGGCCTGGGCTCCCTGGTTTTGCCAGGGCGGTTGTAAGGCCCGATATGCGGTACTGTTCCAGATCTAGATGTTTCCATCCAGATCCGGGGACGAAGCACATATCGGTCCCACCGCGACATATGACATAGCCATATGCCCCGGATTTCCAATAGGATATCACAACATTACAGATACAAGAATACAACATCTCATACAATCGGCATACAACTGCCTCAAATATAATACAACAGCGGAAGATACATGTCTGAGTACAGACTACAATCAAATGCCTAGTGGCAAAGAGAAAAGCATCGATCCCATAACCACACGGGTCCAGGCCCTCCGCCGGGATCCGCCTAACTAGTCATCGTCGAGTCTCCACGTGAAACGTCGATCACCATACCTGTTGTCGATCAGAACCCTGAAAAGAGTTTGGGGGTAGTATCATGAGTACAGAAGTACTCAGCATCCAACTGTAGTGGTCATCTGACCCAGCAAGGACTTCATCACTCGTCATTCTAGGACAACTAGTAGTTTACGGTAAGGAAGGGGTAAGTGGTGAGGTTGCTGCCGCACTAGCATTTATGAAGTGGCTAACGATCTATAGAGTAAGGTAAGAAGCCAAGCATTCGGTGAGAAATCTCCTCCAACAAGTCTTGCTATCAACTACTGTCGCAAACATAACACCTATCATATCCTTGTCCTCCTCTTCGCATCCCAACGAAGAAGAAGCAGTCAAGGCACACACACATTGATCAAGTTATATTAAGATTATCTCAGTTGTTGTTGTCTATGAACAAGGAGTAGGTCTCAAGTCGTCCATAACCGTGGACACGGCTTCTCGAAAAGATTTAACCCTGCAGGGGTGTACCAACTGCCCATTACGAGGCTCCGCACGCACGTCCATCACTCTCAGTTGCTACCCATCACAGGCAACCATTTTATGATTTAGTTCCAAGAGATCCGAAACGACAGGTCCCTCTAGCTAACAACGAACAAATCTGGGTGGCCCCCGGTGAGTCGACACCCAACTCTAGAGCTGGCCACGCTCTCGAATCGGCCTCTACCGTCTGGACGAGGTCGGGTTAGTTACCCAAACTATGTGAGCAGCCCCCTAGCTTCCAGGGGTGGACCAACAAAGAAACCATGTCTCCGCTTGCCCAAGTTGTTTTAAAATAATATCTGCCAGGAGCGACCCAACAGACACACACACGGTTTTCAAATGGTAAAATCAGCTTGGGCCACCACTAGAAATGTTTGAAGCTAGATAGGTAAGAAGAGGGGACCCCATAAAATCCCACACGCGGTTAGGCATGCTCAGTCTTAAAACCAATACCCGGAACTCGGATCCTAGGTGACTCGAATGGAAGAAAGCGTCGGGGCGGGATAGCCTAGACCTTCCATCCTTCGTCGAATATAGTCAACATTAATAATAATAATCATATCATCAACAATAATAATAATAATGTGATATCCCAAACCCAAGGAGTAACAGGGTAACATCGTAGCATCCTAAGCATGCATACTAAGCAGGGGCTGAGCAACGAGCAATGGTAACATAGAAGTACAAGGTTTGCTGGGAAGGGACATGGCTGTATCGGTTTAAAAGAGGCTGTAAAAATGTGGTAGGATCAAACATTGAACCTAACCTATACTAGCATGCAAACCGCTGGTTGAAATAGAATGGATCATAAGTAATGCAAGTCCTTGCCTGTTGATAAATCGGGTTCCGAAGGTGTAGCCGATCGCAAGCTCGCATCGTCTCCGAGAGTATCCGCGGGAGCACACAAGACGGTAAACACTGGAAAGCAATCAACGGTGCACCACTATTACTACGGAGCAATACAAGAGCAAGCATCAACAAGAAGTAACACGAGACATCGCACCTACCGTCGAGAGCGGTTACTAACGATTTAAGTGGAGTACTCGTCACACACGACGAATACCGCACGTTTACTGTGGTTCAAGTTGTTTAGCTACAGGTGACCAAACAACGGTTATTAACATGGCAACTCAAGCAAGCATGGCATATCACACAAACATGTCAAGAGGTGAAGCATAAAATAAACTATCTATGCTAGACAATTTAAGTGAGGCACAACCTAAACATGGCATAACATAACACTAAGTGTCGCACGATGATTAAAAGATTTGGTACTGTTCTGCCCTAAACCATATTTTCGCTTGGTTAACAACAGCAAACAATAGCATAAACACAAAGAACACGAAAAACTAATCAAGTTACATATAAAGAACACCCCAAACGGAGTTACGGTTAAAAAGATATAAGCAAGACAAGTTATGCACACATGCTGTATAAACAGCGGTAAATCTATATGCAAAAGTGCAGCAACATGACATAGCAATACATGGGATGAAATTACACATGATGCTTAACAATATGCAATTGGAATCACTCAATTCCGATAAACGGTTGCGAAGCAATCATCATCCGAAGTTGCAACAAAATAACAGTTTCAGCAATAGCAGCACAATAACATCAGGATAGCTACTTTGGAGCAAGATATAAACATGATGCAACAAGCAAATATGGCATGTGAATGCATGAAACTGAAGTAGAAACATTGCTTAACGCAACGCAAAAGGAATCAATGCAGTAGGCGTCATGGATTTGTTACAATCATCATGCAAAGTTGCAACAAAATAATAACAGCAGCACTAAACAGGAAAAAGTAGCAGTTTAACGGCCTGATGCCCTGTTCAGCACACAATTACACAATCAAGATGAGCTCAAATGCAAATGCTCACAAAAGATGAATTAAAGTACACGCAAATCTGAGCAACTTTCGTTTTGGGGGCACGTTTATCGGAGCTACAGATCGCTTGCTATCGTCGTTGCAAAATTGAATCAGCAGCACAATTATCAGCACTTAGCAAAAATCCAGCAGGCTCAGGAAATAAAAAAAAAGGGATTCGGGCCCTCACCCACTGGGCTAGGACCAACTGGCAGAGGGGGTGGCCTGGCCTCGCAGGCCGGCTGGCTGCTGGGCCGGCCCAGCTGGGGGAGGAGCCGCTCGGGCGAGCGGGAGGCTGGGGCTACCTCGTCCCCGACGACAGCGGCGGCGGCGTCCCCCGTCGGTGGTCGGCGGCGCAGATCGAGGCGAGCGCGGCGGCGCTAGGCGGAGGCGGCGCCGGGATCCGGGGCGGCGCTAGGAGGAGGCGGGGCGGCGCGGGCTCCTCGGCGGCGCGGCTCGAGCTCGCTGGCTCGGGCTGGGCCTTCCATGGCAGAAACGGCGCGGCGGCGCCCGCTGGTTCCTGCAGGGGGAAGAGGGAGGTTAGGGAGAGAGGGAAGAGAGGGAAGAGGGCGCGGGGGGAGGAGAGGGAGGCGCCGGCGGCGGCTGGTCACGGGGAGGCTCGCCGGCGTCGGCTGGTCGTGAGCCCACGGGCGTGAGCAGGCGTGGAGGAGAGAGGAGACTGGCTGGGGCTGACGTGGCACGTCCGGAGCCCTCCGATCTCCCGATCCGACGGTTCCAAACAGATCTGAGCTAGGGTTTGCTGATTTGGGGGAAAAATGGGGGCAGATCTGAGACAGATCAGGGGGTGGCTGCAAAATTGGCTCAGGGAAACCCTAAAAATGGGTTGGAGTGTGGTGGCCTTTATATAGCATGGGTGGCTGGCAGTTTGCAAAAACATCATTTGTTTTTATCTCGCGCGCACGGTGCTCACGTTTCTAACCGCCGGGGGTCTGCAGTACCTCCGATTCGAGTAAAACTTTGAACTGCGCGATCAGTGCATCGAGCCGGAGGTGTTCACCTCGCGCTGGAACCATTCCGAAAACACTTTCCGACGCGCTATAAAAATATCCCGTTTAATTATTAAACGGGGTTTTTCGTTCCGTTGGCTGCGGCTGGTCTCGTGCGGTTTTCGCGACGGTGATCGGGTGAAACCCGGTGTCGCAAAGGTCGAGTGTCAGGGTGGCAAGGGTCGGTCTCCGACCGATACGATATAAGAGGGTGAAAAATAATTGCTGATCGATAGATCAGGGATGCAAACACCGCAAACAAATCAGACAATCAAACAATTCACACCGAAATCAAAAAATTTATTTTTTGTGAAAACTGGGCTGTTACAGCGGTAGTACCGCTCTTGGAGCGGTAGTACCGCGCCACGGTAGTACCGTGGGCGAGTACCGCACTCACTACCGTAAGTCCACTGGACTTGTCGGTAGTGGGCACGGTACTGGCCCCCGGTAGTACCGTGGGGCGGTAGTACCGCTCCCAGTGCGGTAGTACCGTGCCACGGTAGTACCGCACCCAGCGCGGTAGTACCGCGCTACGGTAGTACGGCAGGCTAGTACCGTAACCACTACCGCAAGCGTACTGACTAAGCGGATTTGAGAGTTGGGGACTTGAGCACTTCGTTAGCTTTCCATCAAGCTTGAGTTTGCCTTAATCGGAGTTCATTTGCAGAAGGTGTGGCAGTTCAGGGTTTGCCTGCTTTATTTGGAGTTCATCTTTTTTGTGGCCTGGGCTCCCTGGTTCTGCCAGGGCGGTAGTACCGCTCTTGGCGCGGTAGTACCGCGCCACGGTAGTACCGTGGGCGACTACCGCACTCACTACCGTAAGTCCACTGGACTTTGCGGTAGTGGGCACGGTACTGGCCCCCGGTAGTACCGTGGGGCGGTAGTACCGCTCCCAGTGTGGTAGTACCGTGCCACGGTAGTATCGCGGGAAAGTACCGCACTCACTACCGTAAGTCCACTGAACTTTGCGGTAGTGGGCACGGCACTGGGCTTCGGTAGTACCGTGGGGCGGTAGTACCGCACCGAGCGCGGTAGTACCGCGCTACGGTAGTACGGCAGACTGGTACCGTAACCATTACCGCAAGCACACTGACTAAGCGGTAGTGGTCACGACACTAGGTTGCGGTACTACGGCATCACGGTAGTACCGTACCCACTGCGGTAGTACCGCTCCTTCGGTTTCATTAGGCAGCTCTATTCGTTAGCTTTCCATCAAGCTTGAGTTTTCCATAATCGGAGTCCATTTGCAGAACTTGTGGCAGTTCAGGGTTTGCCTGTTTTATTTGGAGTTCATCTGTTGTGTGGCCTGGGCTCCCTGGTTCTGCCAGGGCCGTAGTACCGCTCTTGGAGCGGTAATACCGCGCCACGGTAGTACCGTGGGCGAGTACCGCACTCACTACCGTACGTCCACTGGACTTTGCGGTAGTGGGCACTGTACTGGCCCCCGGTAGTACCGTGGGGCGGTAGTACCGCTCCCAGTGCGGTAGTACCGTGCCACGATAGTACCGCACCCAGCGCGGTACTACCGCACCCAGTGCGTTAGTACCGCACCCAGCGCGGTAGTACCGCGCTACGGTAGTACGGCAGGCTAGTACCGTAACCACTACCACAAGCGTACTGACTAAGAGGATTTGAGAGTTGGGGACTTGAGCACTTCGTTAGCTTTCCATCAAGCTTGAGTTTGCCTTAATCGGAGTTCATTTGCAGAAGTTGTGGCAGTTCAGGGTTTGCCTGCTTTATTTGGAGTTCATCTGTTTTGTGGCCTGGGCTCCCTGGTTCTGCCAGGGCGGTAGTACCGCTCTCGGCGCGGTAGTACCGTGGGCGAGTACCGCACTCACTACCGTAAGTCCACTGGACTTTGCGGTAGTGGGCACGGTACTGGCCCCCGGTAGTACCGTGGGGCGGTAGTACCGCTCCCAGTGCGGTAGTACCGTGCCACGGTAGTATCGCGGGAAACTACCGCACTCACTACCGTAAGTCCACTGGACTTTGCGGTAGTGGGCACGGCACTGGGCCTCGGTAGTACCGTGGGGCGGTAGTACCGCTCCGACCGCGGTAGTACCGCGCTACGGTAGTACGGCAGGCTGGTACCGTAACCAATACCGCAAGCATACTGACTAAGCGGTAGTGGTCACGGCACTAGGCTGTGGTACTACGGCATCACGGTAGTACCGCACCCACTGCGGTAGTAACGCTCCATCGGTTTGATTAGGCTGCTCTATTCGTTAGCTTTCCATCAAGATTGAGTTTGCCATAATCGGAGTCCATTTGCAGAAGTTGTGGCAGTTCAGGGTTTGCCTGTTTTATTTGGAGTTCATCTGTTGTGTGGCCTGGGCTCCCTGGTTCTGCCAGGGCGGTAGTACCGCTCTTGGAGCGATAGTACCGCGCCACGGTAGTACCGTGGGCGAGTACCGCACTCACTACCGTAAGTCCACTGGACTTTGCGGTAGTGGGCACGGTACTGGCCCCCGGTAGTACCGTGGGGCGGTAGTACCGCTCCCAGTGCGTTAGTACCGTGCCACGGTAGTACCGCACCCAGCGCGGTAGTACCGCGCTACGGTAGTACGGCAGGCTAGTACTGTAACCACTACCGCAAGCGTACTGACTAAACGGATTTGAGAGTTGGGGACTTGAGCACTTTGTTAGCTTTCCATCAAGCTTGAGTTTGCCTTAATCGGAGTTCATTTCCAGAAGTTGTGGCAGTTCAGGGTTTGCCTGCTTTATTTGGCGTTCATCTATTTTGTGGCCTGGGCTCCCTGGTTCTGCCAGGGCGGTAGTACCGCTCTTGGCGCGGTAGTACCGCGCCACGGTAGTACCGCGCCACGGTAGTACCGTGGGCGAGTACCGCACTCACTACCGTAAGTCCACTGGACTTTGCGGTAGTGGGCACGGTACTGGCCCCCGGTAGTACCGTGGGGCAGTAGTACCGCTCCCAGTGCGGTAGTACCTTGCCACGGTAGTATCACGGGAATGTACCGCACTCAGTACCGTAAGTCCACTGGACTTTAAGGTAGTGGGCACGGCACTGGGCTTCGGTAGTACCGTGGGGCGGTAGTACCGCACCGAGCGTGGTAGTACCGCGCTACGGTAGTACGGCAGGCTGGTACCGTAACCACTACTGCAAGCATACTGACTAAGCGGTAGTGGACACGGCACTAGGCTGCGGTACTACGGCATCACGGTAGTACCGCACCCACTGCGGTAGTACCGCTCCATCGGTTTGATTAGGCAGCTCTCTTCGTTAGCTTTCCATCAAGCTTGAGTTTGCCTTAATCGGAGTCCATTTGCAGAAGTTGTGGCAGTTCAGGGTTTGCCTGTTTTATTTGGAGTTCATCTGTTGTGTGGCCTGGCCTCCCTGGTTCTGCCAGGGCGGAAGTACCGCTCTTGGAGCGGTAGTACCGCTCCACGGTAGTACCGTGGGCGAGTACCGCACTCACTACCGTAAGTCCACTGGACTTTGCGGTAGTGGGCACGGTACTGGCCCCCGGTAGTACCGTGGGGCGGTAGTACCGCTCCCAGTGCGGTAGTACCGTGCCACGGTAGTATCGCGGGAAAGTACCGCACTCACTACCGTAAGTCCACTTGACTTTGCGTTAGTGGGCACGGCACTGTTCTTCGGTAGTACCGTGGGGCGGTAGTACCGCACCGAGCGCGGTAGTACCGCGCTACGGTAGTACGGCGAGCTGGTACCGTAACCACTACCGCAAGCATATTGACTAAGCGGTAGTGGTCACGGCACTAGGCTGCGGTACTACGGCATCACGGTAGTACCGCACCCACGGCGGTAGTACCGCTCCATCGGTTTGATTAGGCAGCTCTATTCGTTAGCTTTCCATCAAGCTTGAGTTTTCCTGTATCGGAGTCCATTTACAGAAGTTGTGGCAATTCAGGGTTTGCCTGTTTTATTTGGAGTTCATCTGTTGTGTGGCCTGGGCTCCCTGGTTCTGCCAGGGCGGTAGTACCGCTCTTGGACCGGTAGTACCGCGCCACGGTAGTACCGTGGGCGAGTACCGCACTCACTACCGTAAGTCCACTGGACTTTGCGGTAGTGGGCACGGTACTGGCCCCCGGTAGTACCGTGGGGCGGTAGTACCGCTCCCAGTGCGGTAGTACCGTGGCACGGTATTACCGCACCCAGCGCGGTAGTACGACAGGCTAGTACCGTAACCACTACCGCAAGCGTACTGACTAAGAGGATTTGAGAGTTGGGGACTTGAGCACTTCGTTAGCTTTCCATCAAGCTTGAGTTTGCCTTAATCGGAGTTCATTTGCAGAAGTTGTGGCAGTTCAGGGTTTGCCTGCTTTATTTGGAGTTCATCTGTTTTGTGGCCTGGGCTCCCTGGTTCTGCCAGGGCGGTAGTACCGCTCTTGGCGCGGTAGTACCGTGGGCGAGTACCACACTCACTACCGTAAGTCCACTGGACTTTGCGGTAGTGGGCACGGTACTGCCCCCGGTAGTACCGTGGGGCGGTAGTACCGCTCCCAGTGTGGTAGTACCGTGCCACGGTAGTATCGCGGGAAAGTACCGCACTCACTACCGTAAGTCCACTGGACTTTGCGGTAGTGGGCACGGCACTGGGCTTCGGTAGTACTGTGGGGCGGTAGTACCGCACCGAGCGCGGTAGTACCGCGCTACGGTAGTACGGCAGGCTGGTACTGTAACCACTACCGCAAGCATACTGACTAAGCGTTAGTGGTCACGGCACTAGGCTGCGGTACTACGGCATCACGGTAGTACCACACCCACTGCGGTAGTACCGCTCCATCGGTTTGGTTAGGCAGCTCTCTTCGTTAGCTTTCCATCAAGCTTGAGTTTGCCTTAATCGGAGTCCATTTGCAGAAGTTGTGGCAGTTCAGGGTTTGCCTGTTTTATTTGGAGTTCATCTGTTGTGTGGCCTTGCCTCCCTGGTTCTGCCAGGGCGGTAGTACCGCTCTTGGAGCGGTAGTACCGCGCCACGGTAGTACCATGGGCGAGTACCGCACTCACTACCGTAAGTCCACTGGACTTTGCGGTAGTGGGCACGGTACTGGCCCCCGGTAGTACCGTGGGGCGGTAGTCCCACTCCCAGTGCGGTAGTACCGTGCCACGGTAGTACTGCACCCAGCGCGGTAGTACCGCGCTACGGTAGTACGGCAGGCTAGTACCGTAACCACTACCGCAAGCGTACTGACTAAGCGGATTTGAGAGTTGGGGACTTGAGCACTTCGTTAGCTTTCCATCAAGCTTGAGTTTGCCTTAATCGGAGTTCATTTGCAGAAGTTGTGGCAGTTCAGGGTTTGCCTGCTTTATTTGTAGTTCATCTGTTGTGTGGCCTGGGCTCCCTGGTTCTGCCAGGGTACCGCTCTTGGAGCGGTAGTACCGCGCCACGGTAGTACCGTGGGCGAGTACCGCACTCACTACCGTAAGTCCACTGGACTTTGCGGTAGTGGGCACGGTACTGGCCCCCGGTAGTACCGTGGGGCGGTAGTACTGCTCCCAGTGCGCTAGTACCGTGCCACGGTAGTACCGCACCCAGCGCGGTAGTACCGCGCTACGGTAGTACGGCAGGCTAGTACCGTAACCACTACCGCAAGCGTACTGACTAAGCGTATTTGAGAGTTGGGGACTTTAGCACTTCGTTAGCTTTCCATCAAGCTTGAGTTTGCCTTAATCGGAGTTCATTTGCAGAAGTTGTGGCAGTTCAGGGTTTGCCTGCTTTATTTGGAGTTCATCTGTTTTGTGGCCTGGGCTCCCTGGTTCTGCCAGGGCGGTAGTACCGTTCTTGGCGCGGTAGTACCGTGGGTGAGTACCGCACTCACTACCGTAAGTCCACTGGACTTTGCGGTAGTGGGCACGGTACTGGCCCCCGGTAGTACCGTGGGGCGGTACTACCGCTCCCAGTGCGGTAGTACCGTGCCACGGTAGTATCGCGGGAAAGTACCGCACTCACTAACGTAAGTCCACTGGACTTTGCAGTAGTGGGCACGGCACTGGGCTTCGGTAGTACCGTGGGGCGGTTGTACCGCACCGAGCGCGGTAGTACCGCGCTACGGTAGTACGGCAGGCTGGTACCGTAACAACTAGCGCAAGCATACTGACTAAGCGGTAGTGGTCACGGCACTAGGCTGCGGTACTACGGCATCACGGTAGTAACGCACCTACTGCGGTAGTACCGCTCCATCGGTTTGATTAGGCAGCTCTCTTCGTTAGCTTTCCATCAAGCTTGAGTTTGCCTTAATCGGAGTCCATTTGCAGAAGTTGTGGCAGTTCAGGGTTTGCCTGTTTTATTTGGAGTTCATCTGTTGTGTGGCCTGGGCTCCATGGTTCTGCCAGGGCGGTAGTACCGCTCTTGGAGCGGTAGTACCGCGCCACGGTAGTACCTTGGGCGAGTACCGCACTCACTACCGTAAGTCCACTGGACTTTGCGGTAGTGGGCACGGTACTGGCCCCCGGTAGTACCGTGGGGCAGTAGTACCGCTCCCAGTGCGGTAGTACCGTGCCACGGTAGTATCACGGGAATGTACCGCACTCACTACCGTAAGTCCACTGGACTTTAAGGTAGTGGGCACGGCACTGGGCTTCGGTAGTACCGTGGGGCGGTAGTACCGCACCGAGCGTGGTAGTACCGCGCTACGGTAGTACGGCAGGCTGGTACCGTAACCACTACTGCAAGCATACTGACTAAGCGGTAGTGGACACGGCACTAGGCTGCGGTACTACGGCATCACGGTAGTACCGCACCCACTGCGGTAGTACCGCTCCATCGGTTTGATTAGGCAGCTCTCTTCGTTAGCTTTCCATCAAGCTTGAGTTTGCCTTAATCGGAGTCCATTTGCAGAAGTTGTGGCAGTTCAGGGTTTGCCTGTTTTATTTGGAGTTCATCTGTTGTGTGGCCTGGCCTCCCTGGTTCTGCCAGGGCGGAAGTACCGCTCTTGGAGCGGTAGTACCGCTCCACGGTAGTACCGTGGGCGAGTACCGCACTCACTACCGTAAGTCCACTGGACTTTGCGGTAGTGGGCACGGTACTGGCCCCCGGTAGTACCGTGGGGCGGTAGTACCGCTCCCAGTGCGGTAGTACCGTGCCACGGTAGTATCGCGGGAAAGTACCGCACTCACTACCGTAAGTCCACTTGACTTTGCGTTAGTGGGCACGGCACTATTCTTCGGTAGTACCGTGGGGCGGTAGTACCGCACCGAGCGCGGTAGTACCGCGCTACGGTAGTACGGCGAGCTGGTACCGTAACCACTACCGCAAGCATATTGACTAAGCGGTAGTGGTCACGGCACTAGGCTGCGGTACTACGGCATCACGGTAGTACCGCACCCACGGCGGTAGTACCGCTCCATCGGTTTGATTAGGCAGCTCTATTCGTTAGCTTTCCATCAAGCTTGAGTTTTCCTGTATCGGAGTCCATTTACAGAAGTTGTGGCAATTCAGGGTTTGCCTGTTTTATTTGGAGTTCATCTGTTGTGTGGCCTGGGCTCCCTGGTTCTGCCAGGGCGGTAGTACCGCTCTTGGACCGGTAGTACCGCGCCACGGTAGTACCGTGGGCGAGTACCGCACTCACTACCGTAAGTCCACTGGACTTTGCGGTAGTGGGCACGGTACTGGCCCCCGGTAGTACCGTGGGGCGGTAGTACCGCTCCCAGTGCGGTAGTACCGTGGCACGGTATTACCGCACCCAGCGCGGTAGTACGACAGGCTAGTACCGTAACCACTACCGCAAGCGTACTGACTAAGAGGATTTGAGAGTTGGGGACTTGAGCACTTCGTTAGCTTTCCATCAAGCTTGAGTTTGCCTTAATCGGAGTTCATTTGCAGAAGTTGTGGCAGTTCAGGGTTTGCCTGCTTTATTTGGAGTTCATCTGTTTTGTGGCCTGGGCTCCCTGGTTCTGCCAGGGCGGTAGTACCGCTCTTGGCGCGGTAGTACCGTGGGCGAGTACCACACTCACTACCGTAAGTCCACTGGACTTTGCGGTAGTGGGCACGGTACTGCCCCCGGTAGTACCGTGGGGCGGTAGTACCGCTCCCAGTGTGGTAGTACCGTGCCACGGTAGTATCGCGGGAAAGTACCGCACTCACTACCGTAAGTCCACTGGACTTTGCGGTAGTGGGCACGGCACTGGGCTTCGGTAGTACTGTGGGGCGGTAGTACCGCACCGAGCGCGGTAGTACCGCGCTACGGTAGTACGGCAGGCTGGTACTGTAACCACTACCGCAAGCATACTGACTAAGCGTTAGTGGTCACGGCACTAGGCTGCGGTACTACGGCATCACGGTAGTACCACACCCACTGCGGTAGTACCGCTCCATCGGTTTGGTTAGGCAGCTCTCTTCGTTAGCTTTCCATCAAGCTTGAGTTTGCCTTAATCGGAGTCCATTTGCAGAAGTTGTGGCAGTTCAGGGTTTGCCTGTTTTATTTGGAGTTCATCTGTTGTGTGGCCTTGCCTCCCTGGTTCTGCCAGGGCGGTAGTACCGCTCTTGGAGCGGTAGTACCGCGCCACGGTAGTACCATGGGCTAGTACCGCACTCACTACCGTAAGTCCACTGGACTTTGCGGTAGTGGGCACGGTACTGGCCCCCGGTAGTACCGTGGGGCGGTAGTCCCACTCCCAGTGCGGTAGTACCGTGCCACGGTAGTACTGCACCCAGCGCGGTAGTACCGCGCTACGGTAGTACGGCAGGCTAGTACCGTAAACACTACCGCAAGCGTACTGACTAAGCGGATTTGAGAGTTGGGGACTTGAGCACTTCGTTAGCTTTCCATCAAGCTTGAGTTTGCCTTAATCGGAGTTCATTTGCAGAAGTTGTGGCAGTTCAGGGTTTGCCTGCTTTATTTGTAGTTCATCTGTTGTGTGGCCTGGGCTCCCTGGTTCTGCCAGGGTACCGCTCTTGGAGCGGTAGTACCGTGGGCGAGTACCGCACTCACTACCGTAAGTCCACTGGACTTTGCGGTAGTGGGCACGGTACTGGCCCCCGGTAGTACCGTGGGGCGGTAGTACTGCTCCCAGTGCGCTAGTACCGTGCCACGGTAGTACCGCACCCAGCGCGGTAGTACCGCGCTACGGTAGTACGGCAGGCTAGTACCGTAACCACTACCGCAAGCGTACTGACTAAGCGTATTTGAGAGTTGGGGACTTTAGCACTTCGTTAGCTTTCCATCAAGCTTGAGTTTGCCTTAATCGGAGTTCATTTGCAGAAGTTGTGGCAGTTCAGGGTTTGCCTGCTTTATTTGGAGTTCATCTGTTTTGTGGCCTGGGCTCCCTGGTTCTGCCAGGGCGGTAGTACCGTTCTTGGCGCGGTAGTACCGTGGGTGAGTTCCGCACTCACTACCGTAAGTCCACTGGACTTTGCGGTAGTGGGCACGGTACTGGCCCCCGGTAGTACCGTGGGGCGGTACTACCGCTCCCAGTGCGGTAGTACCGTGCCACGGTAGTATCGCGGGAAAGTACCGCACTCACTAACGTAAGTCCACTGGACTTTGCAGTAGTGGGCACGGCACTGGGCTTCGGTAGTACCGTGGGGCGGTTGTACCGCACCGAGCGCGGTAGTACCGCGCTACGGTAGTACGGCAGGCTGGTACCGTAACAACTAGCGCAAGCATACTGACTAAGCGGTAGTGGTCACGGCACTAGGCTGCGGTACTACGGCATCACGGTAGTAACGCACCTACTGCGGTAGTACCGCTCCATCGGTTTGATTAGGCAGCTCTCTTCGTTAGCTTTCCATCAAGCTTGAGTTTGCCTTAATCGGAGTCCATTTGCAGAAGTTGTGGCAGTTCAGGGTTTGCCTGTTTTATTTGGAGTTCATCTGTTGTGTGGCCTGGGCTCCATGGTTCTGCCAGGGCCGTAGTACCGCTCTTGGAGCGGTAGTACCGCGCCACGGTAGTACCTTGGGCGAGTACCGCACTCACTACCGTAAGTCCACTGGACTTTGCGGTAGTGGGCACGGTACTGGCCCCCGGTAGTACCGTGGGGCGGTAGTACCGCTCCCAGTGCGGTAGTACCGCGCTACGGTAGTACGGCAGGCTAGTACCGTAACCACTACGGCAAGCGTACTGACTAAGCGGATTTGAGAGTTGGGGACTTGAGCACTTCGTTAGCTTTCCATCAAGATTGAGTTTGCCTTAATCGGAGTTCATTTGCAAAAGTTGTGGCAGTTCAGGGTTTGCCTGCTTTATTTGGAGTTCATCTGTTGTGTGGCCTGGGCTCCCTGGTTCTGCCAGGGCGGTAGTACCGCTCTTGGAGCGGTAGTACCGTGCCACGGTAGTACCGTGGGCGAGTACCGCACTCACTACCGTAAGTCCACTGGACTTTGCTGTAGTGGGCATGGTACTGGCCCCCGGTAGTACCGTGGGGCGGTAGTACCGCTCCCAGTGCGGTAGTAACGTGCCACGGTAGTACCGCACCCAGCGCGGTAGTACCGCGCTACGGTAGTACGGCAGGCTAGTACCGTAACCACTACCGCAAGCGTACTGACTAAGCGGATTTGAGAGTTGGGGACTTGAGCACTTCGTTAGCTTTCCATCAAGCTTGAGTTTGCCTTAATCGGAGTTCATTTGCAGAAGTTGTGGCAGTTCAGGGTTTGCCTGTTTTATTTGGAGTTCATCTCTTTTGTGGCCTGGGCTCCCTTGTTCTGCCAGGGCGGTAGTACCGCTCTTGGCGCGGTAGTACCGCGCCCCGGTAGTACCGTGGGTGAGTACCGCACTCACTACCGTAATTCCACTGGACTTTGCGGTAGTGGGCACGCTACTTGCCCCCGGTAGTACCGTGCCACGGTAGTATCGCGGGAAAGTACCGCACTCACTACCGTAAGTCCACTGGACTTTGCGGTAGTGGGCACGGCACTGGGCTTCGGTAGTACCGTGGGGCGGTTGTACCGCACCGAGCGCGGTAGTACCGCGCTACGGTAGTACGGCAGGCTGGTACCGTAACCACTACCGCAAGCATACTGACTAAGCGGTAGTGGTCACGGCACTAGGTTGCGGTACTACGGCATCACGGTAGTACCGCACCCACTGCGGTAGTACCGCTCCATCGGTTTGATTAGGAAGCTCTCTTCGTTAGCTTTCCATCAAGCTTGAGTTTGCCTTAATCGGAGTCCATTTGCAGAAGTTGTGGCAGTTCAGGGTTTGTCTGTTTTATTTGGAGTTCAGCTGTTGTGTGGCCTGGGCTCCCTGGTTCTGCCAGGGCGGTAGTACCGCTCTTGGAGCGGTAGTACCGTGGGCGAGTACCGCACTCACAACCGTAAGTCCACTGGACTTTGCGGTAGTGGGCACGGTACTGGCCCCCGGTAGTACCGTGGGGCGGTAGTACCACTCCCAGTGCGGTACTACCGTGCCACGGTAGTACCGCACCCAGCGCGGTAGTACCGCGCTACGGTAGTACGGCAGGCTAGTACCGTAACCACTACCGCAAGCGTACTGACTAAGCGGATTTGAGAGTTGGGGACTTGAGCACTTCGTTAGCTTTCCATCAAGCTTGAGTTTGCCTTAATCGGAGTTCATTTGCAGAAGTTGTGGCAGTTCAGGGTTTGCCTGCTTTATTTCGAGTTCATCTGTTTTGTGGCCTGGGCTCCCTGGTTCTGCCAGGGCGGTAGTACCGCTCTTGGCGCGGTAGTACCGCGCCACGGTAGTACCGTGGGCGAGTACCGCACTCACTACCGTAAGTCCACTGGACTTTGCGGCAGTGGGCACGGTACTGGCCCCCGGTAGTACCGTGGGGCGGTAGTACCGCTCCCAGTGCGGTAGTACCGTGCCACGGTAGTATCGCGGGAAAGTACCGCACTCACTACCATAAGTCCACTGGACTTTGCGGTAGTGGGCACTGCACTGGGCTTCGGTAGTACCGTGGGGCGGTAGTACGGCACCGAGCGCGGTAGTACCGCGCTACGGTAGTGCGGCAGGCTGGTACCGTAACCACTCCCGCAAGCATACTGACTAAGCGGTAGTGGTCACAGCACTAGGCTGCGGTACTACGGCATCACGGTAGTACCGCACCCACTGCGGTAGTACCGCTCCATCGGTTTGATTAGGCAGCTCTATTCGTTAGCTTTCCATCAAGCTTGAGTTTGCCTTAATCGGAGTCCATTTGCAGAAGTTGTGGCAGTTCAGGGTTTGCCTGTTTTATTTGGAGTTCATCTGTTGTGTGGCCTGGGCTCCCTGGTTCTGCCAGGGCGGTAGTACCGCTCTTGGAGCGGTAGTACCGCGCCACGGTAGTACCGTGGGCTAGTACCGCACTCACTACCGTAAGTCCACTGGACTTTGCGGTAGTGGGAACGGTACTGGCCCCCGGTAGTACCGTGGGGCGGTAGTACCACTCCCAGTGCGGTAGTACCGTGCCACGTTACTACCGCACCCAGCGCGGTAGTACCGCGCTACGGTAGTACGGAAGGCTAGTACCGTAACCACTACCGCAAGCGTACTGACTAAGCGGATTTGAGAGTTGGGGACTTGAGCACTTCGTTAGCTTTCCATCAAGCTTGAGTTTGCCTTAATCGGAGATCATTTGTAGAAGGTGTGGCAGTTCAGGGTTTGCCTGCTTTATTTGGAGTTCATCTGTTTTGTGGCCTGGGCTCCCTGGTTCTGCCAGGGCGGTATTACTGCTCTTGGCGCGGTAGAACCGCGCCACGAGAGTACCGTGGGCGAGTACCGCACTCACTACCGTAAATCCACTGGACTTTGCGGTAGTGGGCACGGTACTGGCCCCCGGTAGTACCGTGGGGCGGTAGTACCGCTCCCAGTGCGGTAGTACCGTGCCACGGTAGTATCGCGGGAAAGTACCGCACTCACTACCGTAAGTCCACTGGACTTTGCGGTAGTGGGCACGGCATTGGGCTTCGGTAGTACCGTGGGGCGGTAGTACCGCATCGAGTGCGGTAGTACGGCAGGCTGGTACCGTAACCACTACCGCAAGCATACTGACTAAGCGGTAGTGGTCACGGCACTAGGCTGCGGTACTACGGCATCACGGTAGTACCGCACCCACTGCGGTAGTACCGCTCCATCGGTTTGATTAGGTAGCTCTATTCGTTAGCTTGCCATCAAGCTTGGGTTTGCCTTAATCGGAGTCCATTTGCAGAAGTTGTGGCAGTTCAGGGTTTGCCTGTTTTATTTGGAGTTCATGTGTTGTGTGGCCTGGGCTCCCTGGTTCTGCCAGGGCGGTAGTACCGCTCTTGGAGCGGTAGTACCGTGGGCGAGTACCGCACTCACTACCGTAAGTCCACTGGACTTTGCGGTAGTGGGCATGGTACTGGCCCCCGGTAGTACCGTGGGGCGGTAGTACCGCTCCCAGTGCGGTAGTACCGTGCCACGGTAGTACCGCACCCAGCACGGTAGTACCGCGCTACGGTAGTACGGCAGGCTAGTACCGTATCTACTACCGCAAGCGTACTGACTAAGCGGATTTGAGAGTTGGGGACTTGAGCACTTCGTTAGCTTTCCATCAAGCTTGAGTTTGCCTTAATCGGAGTTCATTTGCGGAAGTTGTGGCAGTTCACGGTTTTCCTGCTTTATTTGGAGTTCATCTGTTTTGTGGCCTGGGCTCCCTGGTTCTGCCAGGGCGGTAGTACCGCTCTTGGCGCGGTAGTACCGCGCCACGGTAGTACCGTGGGCGAGTACCGCACTCACTACCGTTAATCCACTGGACTTTGCGGTAGTGGGCACGGTACTGGCCCCCGGTAGTCCCGTGGGGCGGTAGTACCGCTCCCAGTGCGGTAGTATCGTGCCAAGGTAGTATCGCGGGAAAGTACCACACTCACTACCGTAAGTCCACTGGACTTTGCGGTAGTGGGCACGGCACTGGGCTTCGGTAGTACCGTGGGGAGGTAGTACCGCACCGAGCGCGGTAGTACCGCGCTACGGTAGTACGGTAGGCTGGTACCGTAACCACTACCGCAAGCATACTGACTAAGCGGTAGTGGTCACGGCACTAGGCTGCGGTACTACGGCATCAAGGTAGTACCGCACCCACTGCGGTAGTACCGCTCCATCGGTTTGATTAGGCAGCTCTATTCGTTAGCGTTCCATCAAGCTTGAGTTTTCCTTAATCGGAGTCCATTTGCAGAAGTTGTGGCAGTTCAGGGTTTGCCTGTTTTATTTGGAGTTCATATGTTGTGTGGCCTAGGCTCCCTGGTTCTGCCAGGGCGGTAGTACCGCTCTTGGAGCGGTAGTACCGCGCCACGGTAGTACCGTGGGCGAGTACCGCACTCACTACCGTAAGTCCACTGGACTTTGCGGTAGTGGGCACGGTACTGGCCCCCGGTAGTACCGTGGGGCGGTAGTACCGCTCCCAGTGCGGTAGTACCGTGCCACGGTAGTACCGCACCCAGCGCGGTAGTACCGCGCTACGGTAGTACGGCAGGCTAGTACCGTAACCACTACCGCAAGCGTACTGACTAAGAGGATTTGACAGTTGGGGACTTGAGCACTTCGTTAGATTTCCATCAAGCTTGAGTTTGCCTTAATCGGACTTCATTTGCAGAAGTTGTGGCAGTTCAGGGTTTGCCTGCTTTATTTGGACTTCATCTGTTTTGTGGCCTGGGCTCCCTGGTTCTGCCAAGGCGGTAGTACCGCTCTTGGCGCGGTAGTACCGCGCCACGGTAGTACCGTAGGCGAGTACCGCACTCACTACCGTTAGTCCACTGGACTTTGCGGTAGTGGGCACGGTACTGGCCCCCGGTAGTACCATGGGGCGGTAGTACCGCTCCCAGTGCGGTAGTACCGTGCCACGGTAGTATCGCGGGAAAGTACCGCACTCACTACCGTAAGTCCACTGGACTTTGCGGTAGTGGGCACGACACTGGGCTTCGGTAGTACTGTGCGGCGGTAGTACCGCACCGAGCGCGGTAGTGCCGCGCTACGGTAGGACGGCAGGCTAGTACCGTAACCACTACCGCAAGTATACTGACTAAGCGGTAGTGGTCACGGCACTAGGCTGCGGTACTACGGCATCACGGTAGTACCGCACCCACTGTGGTAGTACCGCTCAATCGGTTTGATTAGGCAGCTCTATTCGTTAGCTTTCCATCAAGCTTGAGTTTGCCTTAATCGGAGTCCATTTGCAGAAGTTGTGGCAGTTCAGGGTTTGCCTGTTTTATTTGGAGTTCATCTGTTGTGTGGCCTGGGCTCCCTGGTTCTGCCAGGGCGGTAGTACCGCTCTTGGAGCGGTAGTACCGCGCCACGGTAGTACCGTGGGCGAGTACCGCACATACTACCGTAAGTCCACTCGACTTTGCGGTAGTGGGCACGGTACTGGCCCCCGGTAGTACCGTGGGGCGGTAGTACCGCTCCCAGTGCGGTAGTACCGTGCCACGGTAGTACCGCACCCAGCGCGGTAGTACCGCGCTACGGTAGTACGGCAGGCTAGTACCGTAACCACTACCGCAAGCGTACTGACTAAGAGGATTTGAGAGTTGGGGACTTGAGCACTTCGTTAGCTTTCCATCAAGCTTGAGTTTGCCTTAATCGGAGTTCATTTGCAGAAGTTGTGGCAGTTCAGGGTTTGCCTGCTTTATTTCGAGTTCATCTGTTTTGTGGCCTGGGCTCCCTGGTTCTGCCAGGGCGGTAGTACCGCTCTTGGCGCGGTATTACCGCACCACGGTAGTACCGTGGGCGAGTACCGCACTCACTACCATAAGTCCACTGGACTTTGCGGTAGTGGGCACGGTACTGGCCCCCGGTAGTACCGTGGGGCGGTAGTACCGCTCCTAGTGCGGTAGTACCGTGCCACGGTAGTTACGCGGGAAAGTACCGCACTCACTACCGTAAGTCCACTGGACATTGCGGTAGTGGGCACGGCACTAGGCTTCGGTAGTACCGTGGGGCAGTAGTACCGCACTGAGCGCGGTAGTACCGCGCTACTGTAGTACGGCAGGCTGGTACCGTAACCACTACCGCAAGCATACTGACTAAGTGGTAGTGGTCACGGCACTAGGTTGCAGTACTACGGCATCACGGTAGTACCGCACCCACTGCGGTAGTACCGCTCCATCGACTTGATTAGGCAGCTCTATTCGTTAGCTTTCTATCAAGCTTGAGTTTGCCTTAATCGGAGTCCATTTGCAGAAGTTGTGGCAGTTCAGGGTTTGTCTGTTTTATTTGGAGTTCATCTGTTGTGTGGCCTGGGCTCCCTGACCTGCCAGGGCGGTAGTACCGCTCTTGGAGCGGTAGTACCGCGCCACGGTAGTACTCTGGGCGAGTACCGCACTCACTACCATAAGTCCACTGGACTTTGCGGTAGTGGGCACGGTACTGGCCCCCGGTAGTACCGTGGGGCGGTAGTACCGCTCCCAGTGCGGTAGTACCGTGCAACGGTAGTACGGCAGGCTAGTACCGTAACCACTACCGCAAGCGTACTGACTAAGCGGATTTGAGAGTTGGGGACTTGAGCCTTCGTTAGCTTTCCATCAAGCTTTAGTTTGCCTTAATCGGAGTTCATTTGCAGAAGTTGTGGCAGTTCAGGGTTTGCCTGCTTTATTTGGAGTTCATCTGTTGTGTGGCCTGGGCTCCCTGGTTCCGCCAGGGCGTTAGTACCGCTCTTGGCGCGGTAGTACCGTGGGCGAGTACCGCACTCACTACCGTAAGTCCACTGGACTTTGCGGTAGTGGCCACGGTACTGGCCCCCGGTAGTACCGTGGGGCGGTAGTACCGCTCCCAGTGCGGTAGTACCGTGCCACGGTAGTATCGCGGGAAAGTACTGCACTCACTACCGTAAGTCCACTGGACTTTGTGGTAGTGGGCACGGCACTAGGCTTCGGTAGTACCGTGGGGCAGTAGTACCGCACCGAGCGCGGTAGTACCGCGCTACGGTAGTACGGCCGGCTGGTACCGTAACCACTACCGCAAGCATACTGACTAAGCGGTAGTGGTCACGGCACTAGGCTGCGGTACTACGGCATCACGGTAGTACCGCACCCACTGCGGTAGTACCGCTCCATCGGTTTGATTAGGCAGCTCTATTCGTTAGCTTTCCATCAAGCTTGAGTTTGCCTTAATCGGAGTCCATTTGCAGAAGTTGTGGCAGTTCAGGGTTTGCCTGTTTTATTTGGAGTTCATCTGTTGTGTGTCCTGGGCTCTCTGGTTCTGCCAGGGTGGTAGTACCGCTCTTGGAGCGGTAGTACCGCGCCACGGTAGTACCGTGGGCGAGTACCGCACTCACTACCATAAGTCCACTGGACTTTGCGGTAGTGGGAACGGTACTGGCCCCCGGTAGTACCGTGTGGCGGTAGTACCGCTCCCAGTGCGGTTATACCGTGCCACGGTAGTACCGCACCCAGCGCGGTAGTACCTTGCTACGGTAGTACGGCAGGCTAGTACCGTAACCACTACCGCAAGCGTACTGACTAAGAGGATTTGAGAGTTGGGGACTTGAGCAGTTCGTTAGCTTTCCATCAATCTTGAGTTTGCCTTAATCGGAGTTCATTTGCAGAAGTTGTGGCAGTTCAGGGTTTGCCTGCTTTATTTCGAGTTCATCTGTTGTGTGGCCTGGGCTCCCTGGTTCTGCCAGGGCGGTAGTACCGCTCTTGGCGCGGTACTACCGCGCCACGGTACTACCGTGGGCGAGTACCGCACTCACTACCGTAAGTCCACTGGACTTTGCGGTAGTGGGAACGGTACTGGCCCCCGGTAGTACCGTGTGGCGGTAGTACCGCTCCCAGTGTGGTAGTACCGTGCCACGGTAGTACCGCACCCAGCGCGGTAGTACCGCGCTACGGTAGTACGGCAGGCTAGTACCGTAACCACTACCGCAAGCGTACTGACTAAGCGGATTTGAGAGTTGGGGACTTGAGCACTTCGTTAGCTTTCCATCAAGCTTGAGTTTGCCTTAATCGGAGTTCATTTGCAGAAGTTGTGGCAGTTCAGGGTTTGCTTTCTTTATTTGCAGTTCATCTTTTGTGTGGCCTGGGCTCCCTGGTTCTGGCAGGGCGGTAGTACCGTTCTTGGCGCGTAGTACCGCGCCACGGTAGTACCGTGGGCGAGTACCGCAATCACTACCGTAAGTCCACTGGACTTTGCGGTAGTGGGCACGGTACTGGCCCCCGGTAGTACCGTGGGGCGGTAGTACCGCTCCCAGTGCGGTAGTACCGTGCCACGGTAGTATCGCGGGAAAGTACCGCACTCACTACCGTAAGTCCACTGGACTTTGCGGTAGTGGGCACGGCACTGGGCTTCGGTAGTACCGTGGGGCGGTAGTACCGCACCGAGCGCGGTAGTACCGCGCTACGGTAGTACGGCAGGCTGGTGCCGTAACCACTACCGCAAGCATACTGACTAAGCGGTAGTGGTCACGGCACTAGGCTGCGGTCCTACGGCATCACGGTAGTACCGCACACACTGCGGTAGTACCGCTCCATCGGTTTGATTAGGCAGCTCTATTCGTTAGCTTTCCATCAAGCTTGAGTTTGCCTTAATCGGAGTCCATTTGCAGAAGTTGTGGCAGTTCAGGGTTTGTCTATTTTATTTGGAGTTCATCGGTTGTGTGGCCTGGGCTCCCTGGTTCTGCCAGGGCGGTAGTACCGCTCTTGGAGCGGTAATACCGCGCCACGGTAGTACCGTGGGCGAGTACCGCACTCACTACCATAAGTCCACTGGACTTTGCGGTAGTGGGAACGGTACTGGCCCCCGGTAGTACCGTGTGGCGGTAGTACCGCTCCCAGTGCGGTTATACCGTGCCACGGTAGTACCGCACCCAGCGCGGTAGTACCTTGCTACGGTAGTACGGCAGGCTAGTACCGTAACCACTACCGCAAGCGTACTGACTAAGAGGATTTGAGAGTTGGGGACTTGAGCAGTTCGTTAGCTTTCCATCAATCTTGAGTTTGCCTTAATCGGAGTTCATTTGCAGAAGTTGTGGCAGTTCAGGGTTTGCCTGCTTTATTTCGAGTTCATCTGTTGTGTGGCCTGGGCTCCCTGGTTCTGCCAGGCCGGTAGTACCGCTCTTGGCGCGGTAGTACCGCGCCACGGTACTACCGTGGGCGAGTACCGCACTCACTACCGTAAGTCCACTGGACTTTGCGGTAGTGGGAACGGTACTGGCCCCCGGTAGTACCGTGTGGCGGTAGTACCGCTCCCAGTGTGGTAGTACCGTGCCACGGTAGTACCGCACCCAGCGCGGTAGTACCGCGCTACGGTAGTACGGCAGGCTAGTACCGTAACCACTACCGCAAGCGTACTGACTAAGTGGATTTGAGAGTTGGGGACTTGAGCACTTCGTTAGCTTTCCATCAAGCTTGAGTTTGCCTTAATCGGAGTTCATTTGCAGAAGTTGTGGCAGTTCAGGGTTTGCTTTCTTTATTTGCAGTTCATCTGTTGTGTGGCCTGGGCTCCCTGGTTCTGGCAGGGCGGTAGTACCGTTCTTGGCGCGTAGTACCGCGCCACGGTAGTATCGTGGGCGAGTACCGCAATCACTACCGTAAGTCCACTGGACTTTGCGGTAGTGGGCACGGTACTGGCCCCCGGTAGTACCGTGGGGCGGTAGTACCGCTCCCAGTGCGGTAGTACCGTGCCACGGTAGTATCGCGGGAAAGTACCGCACTCACTACCGTAAGTCCACTGGACTTTGCGGTAGTGGGCACGGCACTGGGCTTCGGTAGTACCGTGGGGCGGTAGTACCGCACCGAGCGCGGTAGTACCACGCTACGGTAGTACGGCAGGCTGGTACCGTAACCACTACCGCAAGCATACTGACTAAGCGGTAGTGGTCACGGCACTAGGCTGCGGTCCTACGGCATCACGGTAGTACCGCACCCACTGCGGTAGTACCGCTCCATCGGTTTGATTAGGCAGCTCTATTCGTTAGCTTTCCATCAAGCTTGAGTTTGCCTTAATCGGAGTCCATTTGCAGAAGTTGTGGCAGTTCAGGGTTTGTCTGTTTTATTTGGAGTTCATCGGTTGTGTGGCCTGGGCTCCCTGGTTCTGCCAGGGCGGTAGTACCGCTCTTGGAGCGGTAATACCGCGCCACGGTAGTACCGTGGGCGAGTACCGCACTCACTACCGTAAGTCCACTGGACTTTGCGGTAGTGGGCACGGTACTGGCCCCCGGTAGTACCATGGGGCGGTAGTACCGCTCCTAGTGCGGTAGTACCGTGCCACGGTAGTACCGCACCCAGCGCGGTAGTACCGCGCTACGGTAGTACGGCAGGCTAGTACCGTAACCACTACCGCAAGCGTACTGACTAAGAGGATTTGAGAGTTGGGGACTTGAGCACTTCGTTAGCTTTCCATCAAGCTTGAGTTTGCCTTAATCGGAGTTCATTTGCAGAAGTTGTGGCAGTTCAGGGTTTGCCTGCTTTATTTCGAGTTCATCTGTTGTGTGGCCTGGGCTCCCTAGTTCTGCCAGGGCGGTATTACCGCTCTTGGCGCGGTAGTACCGCGCCACGGTAGTACCGTGGGCGAGTACCGCACTCACTACCGTAAGTCCACTGGACTTTGTGGTAGTGGGCACGGTACTGGCCCCCGGTAGTACCGTGGGGCGGTTGTACCGCTCCCAGTGCGGTAGTACCGTGCCACGGTAGTATCGCGGGAAAGTACCGCACTCACTACCGTAAGTCCACTGGACTTTGCGGTAGTGGGCACGGCACTGGGCTTTGGTAGTACCGTGGGGCGGTAGTACCGCACCGAGAGCGGTAGTACCGCGCTATGGTAGTACGGCAGGCTGGTACCGTAATCACTACCGCAAGCATACTGACTAAGCGGTAGTGGTCACGGCACTAGGCTGCGGTCCTACGGCATCACGGTAGTACCGCACCCACTGCGGTAGTACCGCTCCATCGGTTTGATTAGGCAGCTCTATTCGTTAGCTTTCCATCAAGCTTGAGTTTGCCTTAATCGGAGTCCATTTGCAGAAGTTGTGGCAGTTCAGGGTTTGCCTGTTTTATTTGGAGTTCATCTGTTGTGTGGCCTGGGCTCCCTGGTTCTGCCAGAGCGGTAGTACCGTGGGCGAGTACCGCACTCACTACCGTAAGTCCACTGGACTTTGCGGTAGTGGGCACGGTACTGGCCCCCGGTAGTACCGTGGAGCGGTTGTACCGCTCCCAGTGCGGTAGTACCGTGCCACGGTAGTATCGCGGGAAAGTACTGCACTCACTACCGTAAGTCCACTGGACTTTAAGGTAGTGGGCACGGAACTGGGCTTCGGTAGTACCGTGGGGCGGTAGTACCGCACCGAGCGCGGTAGTACCGCGCTACGGTAGTACGGCAGGCTGGTACCGTAACCACTACCGCAAGCATACTGACTAAGCGGTAGTGGTCACGGCACTAGGCTGCGGTACTATGGCATCACGGTAGTACCGCACCCACTGCGGTAGTACCGCTCCATCGGTTTGATTAGGCAGCTCTATTCATTACCTTTCCATCAAGCTGTAGTTTGCCTTAATCGGAGTCCATTTGCAGAAGTTGTGGCAGTTCAGGGTTTGCCTGTTTTATTTGGAGTTCATCTGTTGTGTGGCCTGGGCTCCCTGGTTCTGCCAGGGCGGTAGGACCGCTCTTGGAGCGGTAGTACTGCGCCACGGTAGTACAGTGGGCGAGTACCGCACTCACTACCGTAAGTCCACTGGACTTTTTGGTAGTGGGCACGGTACTGGCCCCCGGTAGTACCGTGGGGCGGTAGTACCGCTCCCAGTGCGGTAGTACCGTGCCACGGTATTACCGCACCCAGCGCGGTAGTACCGCGCTACGGTAGTACGGCAGGCTAGTACCGTAACCACTACCGCAAGCGTACTGACTAAGAGGATTTGAGAGTTGGGGACTTGAGCACTTCGTTAGCTTTCCATCAAGCTTGAGTTTGCCTTAATCGGAGTTCATTTGCAGAAGTTGTGGCAGTTCAGGGTTTGCCTGCTTTATTTGGAGTTCATCTGTTGTGTGGCCTAGGCTCCCTGGTTCTGCCAGGGCGGTAGTACCGCTCTTGGCGCGGTAGTACCGCGCCATGGTAGTACCGTGGGCGAGTACCGCACTCACTACCGTAAGTCCACTGGACTTTGCGATAGTGGGCACGGTACTGGCCCCCGGTAGTACCGTGGGGCGGTAGTACCGCTCCCTGTGCGGTAGTACCGTGGGGCGGTAGTACCGTGGGGCGGTAGTACCGCTCCCTGTGCGGTAGTACCGTGGGCGAGTACCGCACTCACTACCGTAAGTCCACTGGACTTTGCGGTAGTGGGCACGGCACAGGGCTTCGGTAGTACCGTGGGGCGGTAGTACCGCACCGAGCGCGGTAGTACCGCGCTACGGTAGTACGGCAGGCTGGTACCGTAACCACTACCGCAAGCATACTGACTAAGAGGTAGTGGTCACGGCACTAGGCTGCGGTACTACGGCATCACGATAGTACCGCACCCACTGCGGTAGTACCGCTCCACGGTAGTACCGCTCTCCGAGCGGTAGTACCGTGGTTGGTGGGCTGTTAACGGTTCCCAACGGCTGGATTCGTGGGAGACTATAAAAGGGGGTCTGCTTCCTCCTTTGTCTCCACCGGTTCTTTGCAAGTTCTTCCCCCCATTTTTGACCTCTTTGAGCTTTCTTACTCTCTTCCCCTCCTATGATTCTTGCTCCTTTTTGAGGGAAAAGAGAGAGGAGGTCTAGATCCACATTCTCCACCAAGCCATCTCTCCTCTAAGTGAGGGGAACCTTGTGGATATAGATCTTGGAGTTCTTCGTGTTCTCCTTGTTCTTCCTCTCATATTCCTCCATAGCTTTTGTTGCTTTGGTGGGATTTGAGAGTTGAGGACTTGAGCACTTCGTGTGCTCTTGCCATTGCATTTGGTGCATCGGTTTGAGTTCTCTCCGAGGATTCGTTGTAGTAAGTGAAGTTGAGAAGATAGTTACTCGTGAGTGCATTGGCACTCTAGAGCTTGTTCTGTTGAGTGCATTGGCACTCTAGATCTTGTTCCTCTTGGGTGCGTTGGCCCCTAGAGTCTTGTTTGTGCGGAGCTCAATCATTGTGGTGGAAAGCTTCGGGACGCTACGGGAGCCTCCAATTCGGTTGTGGAGATTGCCCCGAGCATTTGTACGGGTTCGGTGACCGCCCCCAAGAGTTGCCATTTGTACGGGTTCGGTGACCACCCTCAAGTGTCCTAATAGTGGAATCACGGCATCTTGCATTGGTAAGAGCGTGAGGAGAAATAGGGTGGCCCTCGTTGGCTTCGTGTGAGCATTGTGCTCCTCACCCTCTCCAAACGGAGACGTACTTCTCGCAAGAGAAGGAACTTCGGTAACAAATCCTCGTCTCCATCGGCTCCACTTGCGGTTATCTCTACCTTTACTTTGAGCAAGCTTATTACATTGTTTATCTTGTGCTTGCTCATATTATTGTACATTGCTTGTCCCATAGGTTGTTCTTCTAGTCAACCTATTTACTTGTGCACCTACTTTGTGATAGCCTTAGTGACCTTGTTATATATCTTGCTATCACATAGTTGTTTATCTTGCTTAGTATAAGTTGTTGGTGCACATAGTTGAGCCTAGCTTATTTAGGTTTCTTGCTTAGCAAATTAAACGTTAAGTTTTATTCCGCATTTGTTAAAGCCGAAACCGTAATTGTTTTTAAGCGCCTATTCACCCCCCCCCCTCTAGGCGACATCCACGTCCTTTCAGTTGTGATATCATGTTGGAAAATCCGAGGCATATGACATGTCGCGGTGGGACCGATATGTGCTTCGTCCCCGGATCTGGATGGAAACATCTAGATCTGGAACAGTACCGCATATCGGGCCTTACACCTTGCTAGCCAAAATTCTGTACTAAGCGGAATTCTGCTTGTACTTCCATACCTTGAAACCAACTTCTTCCACTTGAGTCCACCATACCTTCCTACTTGTGGTATTCCACTACCACTCCTAAAGTATATAATTTATGTGCTATCTTTAGATGTTCAAAATCTTCCACTTGAGTCCACCAGGCAGCCAGAAGGGTGCCTGGCGCGGCCCCCCTCCTGGCCGCGCCAGGCACCCTCATGGGTGCCTGGTGGCCCCCCTTGGTGCCCCCTTTCGCCTATATAAGCCCCCTGGGGAGGAAACCCCTAAAGAAGAGTCGTTTCCGTGTTTCTCCGCCGCCACGGGGCGGAAACCTACAAAGGAGAAAAGCCATCTTCGGCGGGCAGATTCCGCCGGGGAGATCACCTCCCAGAAGGGGAGATCATCGCCATCATCATCATCATCGTCATGGGCATCATCGAGATCAACATCAACATCATACCCAACATCAGCACCATCTCCATCTCCATCTCCATCCCATCTCATCTCACAATTGCAACTTGTGTTGTAATCCGTACTATCTATCCTCTCTACTCTGTTGGTGTTGATTACTACTTTGTGGTGAATGCTATTGAGTTTTGTTGGAGAAATATCATTGTGTCCAGATTTTTTATCACCCATCTATCACCTCTGATCATGATCTCTTTTATGTCTTGTGAGTAGTTACTTTAGTTCTTGAGAACATGGGAGAAGTCTAGTTGTTAGTAGTCATACTATGTTGAAGTACTATGTGTTGTTTGATACTTAAGTTGTGTTGTTATTTCTCTTGTGGTGTTATGTGAGTCGAACACATAACACTTCACCTTTCATGGGCCTAGAGGAATACATTGTGCACAAAGGATGATTATGGTGGGTTGCCGGAGTGACAGAAACCTGAACCCCAGTTCGCAGACTTTCGCACAAGGGAGTTATGGATCCTTGATCGTAATGTTGTGGTTACGCTTATGCCTTAATTACTACCTTGTATTTGCGGATGCTTGCAAGGTGTGTAATCATAAGAGTACACTTATCTTAGTCTAGAAGGTGTACTAGCATTGATCCACCCACCGACACTTATCAACACGATACATATTACTTGGCGGAGTATGTGAAAGTGACTTGACTATCTCTCCCGTGTTTTCTCGAGAACGCTTTGGCTTTTATAAGTCCAGTTCCTAGGCTTATCCTTGTGAAAGAATTGGGCCACTTGCTACTCCTCAGTTACCCTATTTACTTTGCCTGTCTTTAACTTTTCTGTTGCTTAAACCAAAAAACCCTAAATATTTACCTTTGAGTGTTTGCAGCCCTTTCCTTATCCAGTGTCACTTATCAACACCTTCTGCTCCTCGTGGGATCGATACTCTTATTTATCAAAAAGCTACAATTGATCCCCTAGACTTGTGGGTTATCAAGAATCATTTATTGGCGCGGTTAACAGGGAAGGCAACCCAACTAAACCTATTAACTTCTCCGCCATCAGTGATCCTCATCATCAATCTAAATTTGCACCAAAAGCATATGAGGGTTTCATGCTCGGTTATGGTCCTGAATCGCATATCTACAGAGTCTTCAACATTAATCATCACAAGGTGGTTGATACTGTAGATGTGCGGTTTGATGAATCTGACGGCTCGCAAAAATAGCACTTGGCAACTGTTTTAGATGAAGCATCTCCTGATGAACTGGTCAAAAAGATGGGTGCCGGTGAGATCATGCCCATTGACCATTCTGAAGAAACCCATATACCTCCTGCTCCTGAAGAACATCCAAATCCTGAAGAAAATGATCCTGATGATGACTTTGATACTGATGCTCCTGACACTCCTGATGCACCTAAAGCTGATGCTAATGAGTCTGATGAAAGTGATGATAACTCACCACAAGATCGTCGACCGCGACTTTCTCGTGTCGCGAATGAAGTTCAAATTGACAGAATTCTCATCAACGGCAATGTACCAGGTCCACTCACTCGTGCCAGAGCAAATCGAATAGCTAACTTTTGTGGGCATTTTGCATTTTTATCTATTTCAGATCCCACTAGAGTAGCTGAGGCATTCCAAGAAGCTGAGTGGATTCAGGCTATGCAAGATGAACTTCTTCAGTTCAAACTGAATGATGTCTGGGAAATGGTCAAGATACCAGATCCTTGTATTCACAATGTCATCGAGACAAAATGGATCTTCCGCAACAAGCTCGATGAAGATGGAAAAGTCACCAGAAACAAAGCTCGACTTGTGGCTCAAGGCTACACTCAGGTTGAGGGTATCGACTTCGGTGAAACTTTTGCACCTGTTGCTAGACTTGAGTCCATTCGCATTATGCTTGCCTTTTCTAACCATCATAATATCAAGTTATATCAAATGGATGTGAAAAGTACATTCCTAAATGGTAATATCGAGGAAGAACTATATGTTGCTCAACCTCCAGGTTTTGAAGACTCAAAGAAGCTTGACATGGTATATAGGCTGAAGAAAGCTCTATATGGACTTAAGCAAGCCCCTCAGGCTTGGTATGATACACTGAGAGATTTCCTCATCAGCAAGGGCTTCAAATCAGGTTCCCTCGACCCAACTCTCTTCACCAAACATTATGATGATGCACTATTCATAAGTCAAATTTATGTTGACGACATCATATTTGGATGCACTAACAAGAAATACAGTGAATATGCATTTTTGTTGAGTGAACAGTATCATATGTCCATGATGGGTGAACTGAAGTTCTTCTTGGGACTTCAAATTCACCAGCAACGCAACGACAACTTAATCTCTCAAGAGAAGTACCTCAAGGAGTGTCTGAGGAAATTCGGGATGCAAGACTGCAAAGGAATCAAGATCCCGATGCCTACGAATTGACAACTTGGCCCTGATGAAAATGGCAAGGACTACGATCAAAAGGTATACCGCTCTGCTATACTTATGTGCATCTAGGCCCGATATAATGTTGAGCGTTTGCATGTGTGCCCGATTCCATGTGGCACCGAAGGAATCGCATCACCAAGCGGTGAAACGAATTATTCGATATTTGGCTCACACCCCTACGCTAGGATGAATAAATCGCCGCTGGTGCTAGTTGCACACAACTTCTCTAGATGAAGCAATATCTCATGGACTAAGGTATCAACCTCGAAGAAAGTACCCCTTCTATGTGACAACGAGAGTTCCATCAAGATCTCTCAGAACCTTGTACAACACTCGAGGATGAAGCACATTGAGATACGATATCACTTTCTTCGGGGTCATGTGTTGAAGGAAGACTTCATCATCATCCACGTGAAGACTGAAGACCAACTTGCTGATATGTTCAATAAGCCTTTGGATGAGAAGCGATTTAGCGCCCTGAGGTGTGATCTAAGTATCTTAGATTCCTCAAATGTCCAGTGAATGGACACACATCCTAACGCTTAAACACTATTGAAGAATCCTGATGTACAACACACGATGCGTCGTACTCCTCAAATCACAAGGAACTACCTTGCTAAGTGTGAAGAAATTAACGTGGAATTGACTCATGATCCATACAACAATTGTATTGTATCAAGTGTCTCATTCCCTATAAGGTAGGTAGCGCCACCGCCCAAATTCCTTAGGAATTGGTTGTCTTCAGTTGCCTCGTTTTTTTCCTCAAACTTGATACCTAATTTTGTCCTCAACAACATTCACCTATAGTTTTTGGTCTTCAAGATTTGTTTTATCAACTAGGTGAATGTGACCGGACCCATCTCCTCCATTCTCACTCATCCAGTCCATCCATCTGTTGTATGCGTTCACTTGATACTCCTGAGTTTCGTCAAGCTGAGGCAACCATTGATACACAATAGCTTCCTCAAACCGAGGCATTGGTTGAAGCCTTATCCACTCGTCGGTTCCGCTTTTACCGCTCGCAGCTCTTATCCGATTTACTCAAATCCACCACACCGTGTCGATATCTGAACCTCCAGGGGTAATCTCGTCCAGAAAAATTGCTCTTTTAGGTGTTTACTCCTTCTACAAATAGCCACCCCGCTGTTATTTCCCCTCCTTGCCTCATTCCTCTCTCACGCCAATGCCCTTTAGATCTCTCAGATCTCACGTCGCCGTCGCCAGAGCTCGTCATCGCCGAAGACGACTGTCTTGAGTTTCCTCAGATCGCTCGCCTTGTTTTCGATATTACTATTGTCTCAACTTCTTATTGCCTCAGTACTGCTTCCACTTCCTCAAACACCATCTCCTTAGCAGTATTTAATCCTCAATGAGATTTATGAAAATTTAATTTGACTTCCTCAACACATTCCTCATGAAGGCATATGAACGTACCCCACTTCCCTCGTAACTTAATTCAGTCACAGGTACATGTCTGCTGAGGAATCCTATGGTTCTCACGGTCTCACTTCATTTGCATCTCGGTTATAACTCACAATTCCTCAGTCTCCTCAGCTGAAGCAGATGGGTTCTCGTCATCGCACTGGAACACCTCGTGACTTACCTCAGGCATTATATGATGAACTGAAGACTCTGCCACATAAGAATTCAGAAAATCACAAGGGCCTTTGCTAGGCGGTGGGCTGCTTACGAATCGCTGAATCCTCAACATGAGGAAATGTTTTCTGTGAACGCTCCAGTGAAGACTTTGAGCATCAAGTCTTGTCCTCCTCCTGCTCCCGGTATGGTTCCTCACCACTCAAGCCTGAAGACCAGAGATGATTTTCTTGAGAACTATCATCGCTACCTCAAGCGGACAGCTCATCTGGCTAAGTATTTCACCCGTGATCTGGCTGCCTCGGTTGAGATTCCACCTTAGCCAGCTGCCAAGCCTTAGAAAAAGAAGCTTGGCATCAAGAAGTCCATCCCAGTTGGATCAACTGCAGCTCCCTTAGCACCCAGTTCCTCATGTCAGTGCATGTTTGGGCCTACTCATGCCTCAAGAATTGGCACTGATGAATCTGGCAGTGCACCTGAAGCATCAACAATTGTGGCACAGCCTTATTTGAAGTCCAAGACTGTTATACGAAGAGGCTTCAGGCCCTCTGTAAGTGCATCTAGTGCCCCTTTGAGGTTTTGGAGTATTTGATGAAAAAACGGTTAAGGGACTGATGTGTTTATGAGTATACACAGGAGAACAGTCCCTGAAGAACAGGTTAACCACCGTTGTCGACGCCCCAAAATTTTGAGGAACATCGAAGAAATCGGTGTGTTTCCTAAAGACTGGCGTAGCGTGAAATCGTGAGGAAACAGGATCCTGAAGCATTCGGTTGATGCTGAAGAAGTTGTGCGTCATCCTGAGGCAAATCGTGTTGAAGCCGAAGTTGAAGTGTAGTCTACGTTAAGACTTTTATACTTCTTGAGTCATAGGAAAACACTGTACTGTTGGAGGGGTTGAGGAAAATGAGTTTCGTATTTCTGAGGAAGTGCTCAAATAGAAATCCTGAAGAAAACCTAGAGAAATCTCCTGCAGTAGAGGTTCAATTCCTCGGGTGTCTGAGACCTTTTTCTTCAGGACACTGAGGAATATAACTTCGGTTGAGGAGTCAGGAAACTGTTAGTGCAGTTTTACTGAAGAAGAGAGAGAGAGAGAGAGAGAGAGAGAGAGAGAATATTTTGGACCGTGCCACGTCTTGCATGGTAAGAGGCTAGAACCTGTCTAGAAACGGTCCGAAGGGTGGGCACGATGGTAATTTCGTGCATGGGCATTTATGGCCTTTCACCTGGGTTTGCTCCGCGGCTATAAAGAGCCGCCCCCAGCCACATTTGTGGGTTGGCTGCTCTGAGAGAGAAACTGACACTTGTCATTTGAGAGAAACCCACCTCTGAGGAATCTAAAGAACCTAATTGAGGAAAACCACCATCCAGAGTAGTTGAGCATTTCTAAGGAAGTCGGTTCGAGTGATCTGAAGCTTTTTACTCTTGAAGACTGTGATCTTCCAGCCGGTGTAGGAGTCATCGTTCTGAGGAAGTCAAGATGCAATTGTGACTTCCTGAGTGAACGGAGTCTGTGAAGGTTTCGGTAGTCTACCTTGAAGACTCACCTGAGTAATTGGACGGAGTCTGAGGACTTTAGTTCAAGGAGTATAAAGTGAAGACTATGTCTTCTGAGTTCAATCTCAGCCTCTCCAATCAGATGTGGAGTTGCCACAACAACTTGAACTGGTCCATCAAATCGTGTCTTCAGTGCCCTGGTGCTATTTATTCAAACTCTACTTTTCTGTTTATGCACTGATGACTTGTCCTGATACCTTCCCTTCTGAGTTTCCTCAGTTTTGATTCCTCATGCATTGCATCAGTTACACTATAGCTCTTTTGTTAGAAGTTTTTTTCCCCGCTCTATGATGTTCTGTAGTCATGTTTACTTTCAGTAATGCTTCTGTGCTTCTTCGTTCTGTGAGTTTCCTCAATTTTGAATTGCCTCAGTCCTGAGGAAATTGAAAATTCCTCAAGAAATTTGAAATTCTCCCATTCACTTTGTTCCGTGTGATTCGGTTTAACCACCTGGAGTTTTAGTTATGTCGACCTCAGGTACAATGAACGTTGCTTCGAACTGCCCCAGCTTTGATGGTACGGACTACCCGTATTGGAAGAAGAAGATGAGGATGCATCTTGAAGCTATTGACAAGGACCTGTGGGATATTGTTGATCAAGGAATTCCTAAAGCTACCTTGATGACTCCTCCTGATGTTGTCAAGAGAAACTGGCAACTCGACGCGAAACCTCGAAGCATCATTGGTGGCGACCTCAACAAGGCTCAGTTCAACCTTATCAGCGGTCTGGATATTGTGAAGAAGATGTGGACTAGACTGTCAAAAGTCAATGAGGGAGTTTCCGCACAATGAGACTCTCGAGTTGATACACTTCGCAGTCTCTTCAACAGGTTCAAGAGGCTGGACAATGAACATGTTCAACAAACCTTTGACAGGCTCACTGATATATCAAATGAGCTTCAAGCACTGGGTGCCACTGATATCACAGATCACGAAGTGGTGAAGAAACTACTGAGGTCTCTGGATGACTCATTTGAGTTTTTATCACTGATGATTCAAGAACGTCCTGACTTCAAGACTCTTGATCCTGATGACATCCTTGGGCGCCTCAATGCTCATGAACTGAAGCTTTCTGAGAAACGAGACTTATACGGATCCACCCCAAAAGTCCGTGCACTAAAAGCTAAGGCGCAAAAGGTATCCTCTGATGAAGAATCTGAGGCTGACTCTGATGATCCTGAAACTCTCAGTCGGGAATTGGCTCTCCCAACCAGAAAGTTCCAAAAGTTCACTAAGAAGAATCGCTTCGGAAATTTTTCAAGATCTTCCACAAGGAGAAACAAAGATGATGACTCAGTTGAGGCAAGAAAAATAGTCTTCCACAAATGCAAGAAACCTAGCCAGTACATCGCGGAATGTCCTCTTTGGGAAAAGGAAGCTAAGCTGAAGAAGAAAAAGAAGAAGAAAGGGAAAGATGACAGTTCTGATGAAAGGTTAAGGAAGAAATCCTCAAGATCCTCAAAGTCTGTTGGATACAAGAACAGCAGCTCTCGCAAGGCTCGCGCATATGTCGGCAAAGAATTGGATTCTGAAGAATCTGATTCTGATCCTGAAGCTGAGGAAGAAGGGTCAGAAGAATCTGAAGGTGTGGCTGGTCTCGCTCTTGCCATAGAACTAGTCAGCAAGTCAATCTTCAGCACTGAGGAATCTGTCACACACCGCGTTGATGACGAGGCTGAAGATACCTCCCCCACCTTCTGCTTCTTGGCCAAAACCTCCAAGGTATCTTCTCACTCTTCCTGTGATGATGCCTCAGATGAAGAACCTTATGAAAACAATGCTAAACTTGCTAAACTTGCCTCAAAGCAACAACGTGCACTTGAGAAAATTCAAAACTCATTAAACAAGAGTGATGATATGGAGGAAATGATGAAGTGTCAAAAGTTGACTGATGAATCTAAAATTCTTCAGTCAAAGTTTGATGATTTGATAAGTCGTCATGAGGCACTCCTCACCGATCATGAGAAGCTAGCTCATGAGTTCCTCATGAGAAAGCAAGAACTTGAGCGGGTGAGGATGTCTCATGATGATCTAAGGAAAGAAAATGACTCACTCCTCTCCCAATAGATCGTCATGCCTCAAGAAGGGTTTGATCCTCCTTGTTTAAAGTGCATTGAACATGACCGTATCACTTCAGTACCTAGTTCTTCAATATCTTCATAATCTGTTATATCAACTGCCTCTATGGTATCTAACCCCTCATCTGAGGATACCATAGACATTGCTGAAGAAAATGCTAGGTTGAAGAGTCTTCTGGAAACCGGAATGTTCAAGAGTCTGAAAGGGCATCAGATTCTTTGTGACATCCTCAAGAAACAGATCCTCAACAGAAATCCGAGGAAAGAAGGTGTCGGTTTCACCCAAAACCTCAATGTTGATCGCTCTTACTCGAAACTAGAGCAATACCCAAAGACCACTTGGGTTCTGGCAAAAATGCCTCCTCCTGATCCCTATACTTTATCTTGATATGACAATGCTTCCTTAGATGTGTTGGTTGAGTCCTTTGACTCAAACTATAAACTGTTTAAAGATGTTAATGGTGAGGTATTCTCCAGATACATCGGGACTAACTGCAGGAACGGTGCTCCAGCAAAGCAGATCTGGGTTCGAAAGGCACCTTCCTGTGAATGCAGATGAAAATGAGTTGAGGGTATCATCTGAGGACGATACCTCAAAGGGCAATGACCATAATTATGTCTCAGCTAATCATTTTGTTCACAGGGAAGCTCCTCGTAAGAATGCATATTCATTTGTGTATCCTGATACCACTATTCAGCATCCCATTAGATCTCATAATCCTCGTCGTTCCTCATATGCTTCAAGGCCACCCATTCGAATGTGGGTGGTGAAGAAGAACTAATCATCTTTGCAGGAACCCGTCCTGAGGCAATCATAAACTTTGCAGATCATATGCCAAGGACGATATTACTTGAGTCAGTTGAAGAAAAATTACACTATTTGATTCTGAGGAATCAATCCTGAGGAATATCCTGAGGAATTAATTCTGAGGAATCATAAATTCTTCAAACTGATACAGGCTCATAAACTATTGAATGAGATACTAATTCCTCTGCATGGGAAGACCGAATGGGTAATAGATAGTGTATGCACTAATCACATGACTGGTGATAGAAGCCTCCTCATGGAATCATCTCTGAGTCCTTCGTCAAAGAAAACCATCACCTTCGCCGATAAAGGTAAAAGTAAGGTATTGGGCCTCAGCAGAGTTGCTATCTCTCGAGACCAACACATTGACAAAGTCATGCTAGTTCAATCCCTCGGGTACAACCTGATGTTTGTGTCTATGCTATGTGATCTTGACCTCGTTGTCCTCTTCGGAAAATATGGTCGTGTTGTTTATATGGTTAGTTATAACTCCATCGTCTTTCGAGGAGTTAGGAATGGTGACGTGTATATTGTAGATTTTGCTAAAGGTCCTCGGGTCGCTACCTGCATCATGGCTCGAGCCTCAGAATGCTGGCTATGGCATAGAAGACTCAGACACGCTGGGATGAGGAACCTCCAAAAACTGGTTCTGAAGAAACATGTCCTCGGGATTGAGGAAATCGGATTCACCAAGGACCGGCTATGTGGAGCTTGCGAAGCTAGAAAGATTACCAAGGCCAAGCATCCTGCGAAGACCATCATGACGACAACAAGACCTCTGGACCTGCTTCACATGGATCTATTCAGTCATCCAAAGTATTCAAGCTTTGAAGGTAGTATGTATGATCTCGTTATTGTTGATGACTTCTCACGATATACTTGGGTGCATTTTCTTCTATATAAGTCAGAAACCCCATCCATCTTCAAGCGCTTCGCCCAGCGAGTCATGAACAACTACAACATGAAGATCAAGCACATTCTAAGCGACAACGGCACTGAGTTCAAGAACATTTGCGTGGAGGAATTCCTCGACGATTTGGGCATCACTCATGGTTCTCAGCACCCTATACTCCTCAGAAAAATGGAGTTGTTGAGAGAAAGAACAGAACACTCATCGAGATGGCTCGGACGATGCTTGCTGAGTACAACACCCCACTCATCTGGTGGGATGAAGCAATCAACACTGCCTGCCACATCGTCAATTGAGTGTATCTTCATAAGTTCTTCAAGAAAATGTCATATGAGCTAATGGTCGGTAAGAAACCAAATGTGAGTTACTTCAAGGTATTCGGTGCACCCTGTTGGATTTGTGATCCTCATCACCAATCCAAGTTTTTACCTAAAGCATGTGAGGGTTTCATGCTATGTTACGGTATCAACTCGCACACCTACAGAGTCTACAACATCAGTCATGACAAAATTGTTGAAACTGTAGATGTGCAGTTTGATGAATCTGACGGCTCGCAAAGAAAGCACATTCCACCTGTACTAGATCAAGAATCACCTGATGAACAGATCAAGAAGATTGGTGCTTGAGATATCATACCCGTGGACCATCCTGACGAAACACACATACCTCCTGCTCCTGAAGAACATCCAAATCCTGAAGCAAATGATCCCGATGACGATCCTGATCTTGAGGCTCCTGAGACTCCTGAAGCACCTGAAGCTGATGCTAATGAATCTGATGATAGTGATGATGATTCGCCTCAAGATCATCGACCTCGTCTTCCACGTGTAGCGAATGAAGTTCAAGTCGACAAAATCCTCGGCGACGTCAACATACCAGGTCCTCTCACTCGTGGCAGAGCAAATCGAATAGCTAACGTTTGTGTGCATTTTTCGTTTGTATCCATTTCAGAGCCCACCAAAGTTGCTGAGGCATTCCAAGAAGCGGAATGGATTCAGACAATGAAAGGCGAACTTCTTCAGTTCAAACTGAATGGTGTCTGGGAACTGGTCAAACAGCCTGATCCTCGAGTTCACAATGTCATTGGAACGAATTGGATCTACCGCAACAAAATCGATGAAGATGGCCAAGTCATCAGGAACAAAGCTCGTCTTTTAGCACAAGGATACACTCAAGTTGAGGTTATCGACTTCGGTGAAACCTTTGCTCCCGTTGCTAGACTTGAATCCATTTGCATTATGCTTGCCTTTGCTAACCATCATAATATCAAGTTATATCAAATGGATGTGAAAAGTGCATTCCTCAATGGTAATATCGAGGAAGAAGTATATGTTCTTGAACCCCCAGGTTTTGAAGACTCTAAGAATCCTGATATGGTGTACAGATTGAAGAAACCTCTTTACGTACTGAATCAAGCCCCTCGGGCTTGGTATGAAACACTAAGAGATTTCCTCATTAGCAAGGGCTTCAAATCTGGTTCCCTCGATCCAATTCTTTTCACCAAACGCTATGATGATGCTTTATTCATATGTCAAATCTATGTTGATGACATTATATTTGGATGCACTAACAAGAAATACAGTGAAGAATTTGCCTTCTTGATGAGTGAACAGTATAAGATGTCCATGATGGGCGAACTGAAGTTCTTCCTAGGGTTTCAAATTCGTCAGCAACGCAACGACATCTTCATATCTCAGGAGAAGTACCTCAAGGAGTGCCTGAGGAAATTTGGGATGCAAGACTGCAAAGGCATCAAGACACTGATGCCTACAAATGGACAGCTCAGTCCTGATGAAAATGGCAAGGACTACGATCAGAAGATATACCGCTTGTAACACCCTCAGTGTTATGGAACAGTAACACTTTAGATAATGAAGATTGATGTTTCTAATCACTGTTGCTAATCATGCTTTGATCACCTTGGATCAACTCAAACTCAAAATGCCTTTAGATGAATATTAAAAATAAGTGATGAATAAAACCTTGTCCAAAAATTGTGAAACCACTTTTGTAAAATCCCCAAAAACTAGTGACCATGATAAACCTGCAATGAGCATTTATTGCAATATCTAAATATTGCAAACAATTATTAACAGTAGCAAAACAGCACAAAAAGACCTTTCAAAATAAACAAAAATAATCCAATGAATTTATTTAATCACCAAACTTTTGTAGCATTGCTACATAGGGCAATAAAAAAAATAGGAGCAAGTCTCATGTCTAATAAAAATCATTTGATGGACCAACAAAAATAAAAATCAGTTGCAAACAGGAAAAAAAGTGCAGGAACTAAAGGGGGCTATCCCTCGCTTTGGGCGAGGCCCACCCAGCCCAGCCCACCTTCCCTCTCCCTTGTCTTCTTCCTCTCACCTTCTCCCTGCCCCCACCCACGACGCCATGGTTGTGGCCATGCCGCCCCCCCTTTACCTGCCCCCCTCACCTGCCTTCTCCTCCACCTTCTCCCCATGGGGATAAGGCCTCCCCTCTGTCGCCCCCCTGGTCATTCCCCCCCCCCTCACCCACGAGCTCCCTCCCTCTTCTTCCTCGGGTCCGAGCCGCCGTGGGCGCACCGCCACCGTGGGCGCGGCCAAGATCCTCCCCGGCGACCGCGGGCTGCGCTGTGATGTCCAGCCGCCCCGGAGGGCACGTCTTCGTCACCAACCGCGTTTAATCGAGCCCGATGCGCCCTCGAGCCGACGCCATCTTCAACTTCTTCCCCTACAGCCGCCGCGGTCGTCGCCGTCGACCTCGACCACCGGCGCCACCCCGTGCCCCCTGGCCTTCTCTGCAGCTCGCCGTGAGCCCCCTGCATCCCCCTTCTCGTCGTGCTTGATATGGTGCCCGTTGGTCACAATTTCCATGGACGCGTGCTCCCGGCCACCACTTGACCTCGCCGTGGCGAGCTGCCACTGCGCGCCTCACCGCACGCGGTTGCACCCCCCACCACGCCTTGGCTTGCCTCACCTACCCGCCATGGCTACGCCGCCGTGGCCTCTGGCCCTGGTCGCCGGAGTCCCTTGTACGCCCACCCGTGCGTGCCCAGTATGGGGGCTTGCTAGGCCACTGACCAGTGGGGCCAGCCCCTATAAAATAAAAATATATTTATTTATAATACTAATAATAATTAATTAGTTGATTAATTAATTTTACTTTACAGTCTATGACCAGTGGGCCCCCCACCTCTAATTGAGTTTAGTTATAAATGCTAATAAAATTGAGGCCATGACAAGTGGGCACCATGTGCTATTAAATTAAATAAATTCATTATTATTGTCTTTGAGTATGACATGTGGGTCCCAAGTGTCAGTTGACCAGTCAAAGTTACTATTCTGGATAATGTATGTTTAATTGATTTAAATAATAAAAGAAATTCTAATAAAATGATTAAATCTTTAAAAATCAATATCTTTTAATCCGTAACTCCGATGAAAATATTTTATATATCAAAGATGCTCAAAAAAATATAACGAATTTGAATACGCTACCCGTATACCCACCGCCCCCCTCTAACATACCGAACGTGGAACATTTCTTCTCCGGTTCATCTGTCTATCAGACGACCGGAGCCGGTAAAACTTTTCGGATGAAATTATTCTGAATATGAAAGTTGCTCAGAATGGATCAACTAACACGGATACACTATCCCCATGTCGGTCAGATGTCTCTAACACTGCAGACATGGAACCTTCCCCTCTGGATCATCTGTCCGGTAATCAACCGGTACCGATGAGTCATCCCCGGATAAATTCCCGCTTCGACTAAAATACTTAACACTGCGTTAGAGACACGTTGCTTTATATCTCCTATGTCATACAATTGTATTACTATTATTGTTGTGTATTTATTGTATCTCCCCCTTTATTCTCCGATAGACCTCGTTGCTCGCCGACAACGTTGCCGAGTACGACTACTTCGTCGACGACCGTACCCCTACTATCGAGCTTCCAGGAAAGCAGAGCCATTTTCCTTCCCCAAATATCACCTACCTTTCCGTACTTTTCTTGCACTAGGCATTGTTACTGCTGCTGCTATGTTGCTTACCTATTCAATTGCATAGCCTGTCATTGTCGCCCCTTGATGTACCTTTCCTTGTCCTATGTTGCCTTATAAATATATAAAATATTCAGCAGTAAACCCTACACATTGTTAGCTAGGTTTAGAATAGCGGGTCGTGATCACTCTGTTGAGTGAACGCGGATTACAAAACATTATAACTGCAACAGGTACGGATCAATGCAGACGCCCTAGGGAACCTACAACGGTGTGTCAGAACCCCAACTAGGGTAAGTGTTAGAGTAGCTTGTGTCCTTTGCATCATATGAAAATTTCAAAGGAAATTCAAAAAAATGGGGAAAAGAAAAGCCCTAGAGAATTTAATTCAAATGGCCAGACAAAATTTGTTCCAAAAATTCCTCTGGTATATTTCAAAAGTCTTAAAAATATGCATGATCACATATAAAGTGAAGTGGGTCCCACTGCATGCACCAAGATTTTTCAAATATTCCAAACAGGGCTTGGAAATTAAATAAAAACCCTATTTGAATTGAAATTCAAATAAGTTGAATTTCAAAAATCTTCAAATCTTGGGATTGACTAGTGTTATGCAATGTAAGTCCATATAAATAATTTGGGGATTTTATAAAATGTTTTGGTATTTTTTTATATCAAAACAAAACAAATGTCAGAAGAAATAAAAACAAAAACAGAAAGAAAGGCCTACCTGGCTTTTGGCCCAACTCATCCCCCTACGGCCCATCCCACCTCCTCCTCCCTTGTCTTCTTCCTCAAGCACCTCGCTGGAGGCAGCAAAGCGCTCGGCCAACGCCACCGCGACGCCTAGCAGCTTCCAGGCCTCCCCCTTGCCTCTAAGCGCGCCACGGAGGTGCCCACGACCCCCGTGCACCCTTTCCCCCTCCTCTGGCTCTCTCTCCACCCCTCCCTCGCCGGAAAACCGCAATGTCCGAGAACCACCGTGGAGCACGCCGTCGAGAACACGCGGCCACCGCTGACGAGCAGCCGCCTGGCCGTGTCCAACGTCTTCACCAACGTCGACTTCATCTCTGAGCAGATGATTGCGCGCTGAAGCTCACCAGGGCTGCCGAATCAAGTCGTCTTCTTCGACTACGGCCGCCGGAGTTCAACTACGAATTCGTCGTCTCCAGCCCTTCCCCAACCTCCCTGTCGCGTCTGTTGCGTATCTGGTGAGCAGGCAGTACGAAACCCTCTTATCCCTCCTCCTATCTCTGCCTCTTTCGCGATCTGCCATGGAAGCCGAGAGCCACCGCCGCCATTGCCGCCGACGTGCTAGATCCCATACCTGTTGTCCATACCGGCATGTCTATCGCGTTCCTGAGGCCCTCGAGAACTCGTAGCACCAGTCCACGCGCAAGGAGGAGAAGCACAACGACGACTGCATCACCGATGTGCCACGGCCACCGCAAAAGGTCGCCACCGACGAGGTTCCGGTGCCCCCCAAGTGTCATTGTGTGCACCATGCGATGCGGACGAGCCCGGACATCAGTTCGATGCCCTCCCCGTGCAAAGCAGTGGTCGGGAAGCCACTCCGGCGAGCCCTCCGCCGCATCTGTGGTCGCCGCCGGCGAGCGGTGACGTGGCCGTTTGATTAGGGGATTAATCACCCCCTAATCCCCCCTAAACCCAATGACAGATGGGCCCCAGGCCACCCCTAATACCTCTGTTAATTTAACAGAGAGGGGTTAACCCCCACTGAGGCTGACAACAGGGCCCCACTGGCCAGAGCCCACCCACGTCATGCTGATGTCATCATGACGCAGTAAACAGAAATTGTTTTAAAAGACTTCCAGAAAAAGAAAGAAAATCAGTTAAACTTCAATAATTCATAGAAAATTCATATTAACTCCAAATTAAATATATAATATATGAAAAATTATCAGAAAAATGCAACGATTAAGAATATGCAAAAAAAATTATGTTTAACCATTTTAAAATGGGGCCACAGTAGCAAGTTTGCATATGGCTTAATTTGAATTCAAATTTGAAGTTTGAATTTGCAATTCTTTTGCAATACACTTCAATTAAATGGAATTGTCAACACATCAGTACCATGTACATCATGTTTTCACAACTTATCATGTGCTTGAGCATCGCAATTATATTTATCTCTTGATTGCTTTGTTTGCTCGATAGAAGTGGAACCGGAACCGGAGGCCACCCCCTTCGTTGAAGACACTGTGTGTGAACCTCGTCGGCAAGGCAAGCAAACCCCATTGATCATGTCTATAAAATCCCAATTCCCTCTCAGTCTCGCTTATGCATGGTTAGGAGATCACCTTGTGTCGATTCTACCGCATAGTTGAACCCATATTCGATGCATGACCTATCATCTTGTCACAGTAGTAAGCAAACCACAATCCTAGCAGACAAAAATTTGTTCCAAAAATTCCTCTGGTATTTTTCAAAAGTCTTATAAATATGCATGATCACATATAAAGTGAAGTGGGTCCCACTACATGCACCAAGATTTTTCAAATATTCCAAACAGGGCTTGGAAATTAAATAAAAACCCTATTTGAATTGAAATTCAAATAAGTTGAATTTCAAAAATCTTCAAATCTTGGGATTGGCTAGTGTTATGCCATGTAAGTGCATATAAATAATTTGGGGATTTTATAAAATGTTTTGGTATTTTTTTATATCAAAACAAAACAAATGTCAGAAGAAATAAAAAAAAACAGAAAGAAGAAAGAAAGGCCTACCTGGCTTTTGGCCCAACTCATCCCCCACGGCCCAGCCCACCTCCTCCTCCCTTGTCTTCTTCCTCAAGCACCTCGCTGGAGGCAGCAGAACGCTCGGCCGACGCCACCGCGACGCCCAGCAGCTTCCAGGCCTCCCCCTTGCCTCTAAGCGCGCCACGGAGGTGCCCACGACCCCCCGCACCCTTTCCCCCTCCTCTGGCTCTCTCTCCACCCCTCCCTCGCCGGAAAACCGCGACGTCCGAGAACCACCGTGGAGCACGCCATCGAGAACACGCGGCCACCGCCGACGAGCAGCCGCCTGGCCGTGTCCAATGTCTTCACCAACGTCGACTTCATCTCTGAGCAGATGATTGCGCGCAAACGCTCACCAGGGCTGCCAAATCAAGTCGTCTTCTTCGACTACGGCCGCCGGAGTTCAACTACGAATTCGTCGTCTCCAGCCCTTCCCCAACCTCCCCGTCGCGTCTGTTGCGTATCTGATGAGCAGGTGGTACGAAACCCTCTTATCCCTCCTCCTATCTCTGCCTCTTTCGCAATCTGCCATGGAAGCCGAGAGCCACCGCCGCCATTGTCGCCGACGTGCTAGCTCCCGTACCCTGCTGTCCATACCGGCATGTCTATCGCGTTCCTAAGGCCCTCGGGAACTCGTAGCACCAGTCCACGCGCAAGGAGGAGAAGCACAACGCCGACTGCATCACCGATGTGCCACGGCCGCCGCAAAAGGTCGACGTCGACGCGGTTCCGGCGCCCCCCAAGTCTCTCCGTGTGCACCATGCGATGCGGACGATCCCGGGCATTAGTTCGATGCCCTCCCCTTGCCAAGCAGTGGCCGGGAAGCCACTCCGGCGAGCCCTCCGCCGCATCTGTGGTCGCCGCCGGCGAGCGGTGACGTGGCCGTTTGATTAGGGGATTAATCACCCCCTAATCCCCCCTAAAGCCAATGACAGATGGGCCCCAGGCCACCCCTAATCCCTCTGTTAATTTAACAAAGAGGGGTTAACCCCCACTGAGGATGACAACAGGGCCCCACTGGCCAGAGCCCACCCACGTCATGCTGATGTCAGCATGACGCAGTAAAAAGAAATTGTTTTAAAAGAATTCCAGAAAAAGACAGAAAATCAGTTAAACTTCAATAATTCATAGAAAATTCATATTAACTCCAAATTAAATATATAATATATGAAAAATTATCAGAAAAATGCAAGTATTAATAATATGCAATTTTTGTTTATGTTTGACCATTTTAAAATGGGGCCACAGTAGCAAGTTTGCATATGGCTTAATTTGAATTCAAATTTGAAGTTTGAATTTGCAATTCTTTTGCAATACACTTCAATTAAATAGAATTGTCAACACATCAGTACCATGTACATCATGTTTTCACAACTTATCATGTGCTTGAGCATCACATTTATATTTATCCCTTGATTGCTTTGTTTGCTCGATAAAAGTGGAACCGGAACCGGAGGCCACCCCCTTCGTTGAAGACACCGTGTGTGAACCTCGTCAGCAAGGCAAGCAAACCCCATTGATCATGTCTATAAAATCCCAATTCCCTCTAAGTCTCGCTTATGCATGGTTAGGAGATCACCTTGTGTCGATTCTACCGCATAGTTGAACCTATATCCGATGCATGACCTATCATCTTGTCACAGTAGTAAGCAAACCACAATCCTAGCTGACATAGGAGTTGATTGATATCATGTGTCCCCTGCAACTGTTACTGCTTATTGCATGCTTAGTGGTACAATGAGGTTGCTTTTTATGTGAGTCAGGATGATAGTGAACATGGTGTTGATGAAAGTGAAACTGTGTCGGTGAATCCACCCTAATACAAGGTGAACGATGAGAGGCTGTGTAGGAGTACACAGTGGGTTGTCTCATTGAAAACCGCCTTAAGCACCGAGTTATTGTATGGTAATCCAAGACAAAGAGTACAACCACACATTGGGCTCACTGACCCCTCTCGACCTAGTACCTTGATCCGTGTCGACGTCCAGGAGTCACATTAGTTCGGGCTTTCCATTTGGCATCTGCATAGAAAAAGAAGGAAGGAATGGTTGCATCATATAGATATGTGGGTGCACCTGTGAGGCAGGAAAACCATCTGCCAGAGGTGGCGCCTCGGTCACTTGCATTGTTTGAGTCCGTTTCGTTGATCCGGCCGGGCTCTCGAGCGGAGGCAACTCAGATAGTCGACTCCTGGAATAGACCGGTTGTGAGCGAAGTGTCCTGGTGAACAACCTCGCTGTCACCTCTTGAACGGTGGCGAGCAGAAGGCGGTAACCGATGATCATGTGTGTGTTTCTTACACCCTTGCAAGGTTAACAAAACTATTCGAATAGCCGCGTCCGCGGTCATGGACTACTTGGAACCTGTACCTGATTATTAGACAACTTGAATGGATACTTCTAAAACTCGCAAGATAAGCGTGAGTGCTATGGTGTGCTCCTCGTGGGGAAGTCGAGGAAGTAACCATAGTGGTGTATTGGTTGGAGACTTGGTAGTGGACTCGTGTACGCTTCTTACCTCAAGTTTGGTACTCGTAGAACAGGACTAGCCAAGTCAAAGCTGGCACTTATGCATGATGAAACCCCACCTCCCTTTAGCTTGATACTTGAGCATGAGTGGTGTAGTTCTGATGTAAGTCTTGCTGAGTACGACTTTGTACTCACGTTTCCTTATTCTATGTTTTAGATGGAAACCCAGAACCGATGGAGCCACCGACCTGAAGCTCGACGTTGACTAATCTAGTATAGTTCCAGACAGCAGTCTAGTCCCTCGTGGAAGGGCATGTATGTTTACAAGGCTTCTCTAAGCCATTTGTTAAACTTGTCTGTACTCACACCTAATTTGCTTCCGTTGTATGATGTAATGTTGATCACAGACATGTGATCTTTGTATACTCTATGTGTAAGTCAATAAAGAAGTACTTTGTAGAGTTATGTGATGATACCTGCTGTTCATACTAGACATGTGTGATGCGTGTATGATTATAACATGCATGTCTTGGTATGGGTTTTCGAGACCTTAGTTGTGATCTGGCTGGCGGTCTTTTATACACCAAGTGGCCCTTAGATGTGCGCAGCCTGGGGCATCGCGATGAGATTGCTCGTGACTCTGTCACGTGCACACTTTGTTGTATGATCGAGCCCGCCCTAGACCCCGACTAAGTGATCGGGCTGGAGTAAGTCTATGTAAGAGTTAGGATTCAATCGATAACATGGTTGAGGCGACTTGTCTATGAGTATGGGATTCACCACCCATAAGCATTTAGACTTGTGAGCGGGCGATGAGGACCCATCTCAGTTGATCATCCGGCCTGAATGGGATACCCTCATGTACGATGCTTTCCGAGAGTGTTCTGTGCTTGGCCTTGTCTGCTTAGACAAGTGGGTACGGCTCTCGGCTCTCCATGTGATTGCATCGTGACTAGAATTACATACGCATATTCCGGGTCCCGACACGGTGAGACTCTGCCGAGTCGCTTCGAGTTTGACTTACGAGTGGACGAACTCGTATTTCACTCTCGTCGGCTCAGTAGCGTAGCATCACTGGGATGATACGAGGGTATTCCTCTTTAGTTCATTCCGCTGGTGTCTCGGCACCACCGGGGTGATACGAGAATATTCCTCTTTAGTTCATTCCGCTGATGTCTCTGTCGAACCTCTTCAAGTGTACCATCGAGGGTGATTCCTCCTCGTTTCACTTGATGGTAGGCACTCGAATCAACTGGTGTCCTTACAGGTAAGTAGTCGGGTGACCCAACGGTGCCCGCGCAGGGTATCTTAGCGGAACGACAGGTCAGGTGTATTCCACCGGTGTGCGGCGGGCCTGGTACTATTCGTGGCCGACAGATATCCTGTTGTACGAAAGTCGAGCTCTTCGGAGCAAACAAGAGACAAGGTAAGGAGACGGTTCACCTTGTTGGTAACCGCACGAGTTGGTGGGACGTCAGGGCAGGCACCGATGTTACTGGTGGTCCTGACTGCTGTCGTTGTCCACGACTCATTCAATAAGGGGCAACGATAACGGTTGTCTCGACAGAAAATTAATAAAATGCTTAACGGGTTCGGCGGATGACTTGAGTAGCCTTTTGGCTTGTACGCACTACCTATACGTGGGAATTACGAGTATGGGCTCCTCGGCGACGTAGCCTCGTTCGAAAACTCTGAAAGACGTCCAGTTCAGGATTGCGGCACGTTCGGATCGCGCCGATGGCGCTGGAATTCACCATCCTCGCAATGACCCGGAGAGCGAGGGGTGATAGGCCCATGACTCCCTTGCCCTTAGGGCTGTAGACCGGCGGGGACCTCTCTGATGAGCCGTAGGATGGACTGCGTTGTGTCGGATAGCCTCGGTGGGGTGTTCCCTAACATGGTGTACGCCACCCTGGAGATCCGAGCGTGTAGGGTAACACTAGTGCAGCCCCTGCAGGGATGATAATCTATTCGGATAGCCGTGTCCACGGTAACAGGATGCTTTATGCTGAAGCCAGATCCTACCACTACATACTACTACTATTAAACTGTTGGTTCCGGGTTTTCTCCCTCGCGAGGAAGTCGATGGAGGGAACTCGGAGGCATTGTTAATTATGGTTACAACTTATTATTATACAATGCTGCAGCAACTTCTGCTGCATTGTTACTTTCATTATGTTATATTAACTGTTGGTTGATTCTTACCTCATGTTGCAAGACTCGTCGGAAGATGCTAATCTTCGATAGGCCTAGCTTCTTATCCTTATTCTGATTTCTACCTTGCAGTACACTATATACAGTCTCCCCTTTCCATTTTATACAAATGCATAATTGCTTAGTAGCGGACGTAAGACTCGTGGGTATGCTAGATACTCACCCTTGCTTTATTTCCCCCTTTTTGTTTTGCCTGATCGGCCGCTGCAGTTGACGTTGAAGCCCAGGAGCAGGAGATCCCCGATGCTGACCACCGCAACATGAAGATCCCCGATGCCTTCTACGACGTCGAGTTCCCCTTTGACCAGGAGTAGTTTGGAGGTTCACAGGCAGGAGGCCTCGCCTTTTCAATCCTTGTTGTTTTGGTGCTAGCCTTCTTAAGGAAGATCATGTGTACCTTGTGTCTGTACTCAGATACTATTGCTTCCGCTAACCTTGTGCTCTCGAGATGTTGTATTCGAGCCCTCGTGGCCCCTGGCTTGTATTAAACAGCTTGTATTATTTTATTTGTAGAGTTGTGTTGTGATGTCCCTGATCTCGATCGTGTACCTTGCGTGTATGATTACTGTGCACGGTCTGATTTTGGGGGCGTCACAAGTTGGTATCAGAGCCGACTACCTGTAGGACACCCCCTTCCAACTCCTTGGTCGAAGTTGAGTCTAGTCTTTGCAAAACTAGATTTCTAACAGTGTCGTGTGGCTTATCAGCCCACGTCGCAAACTGGGTGGGATTAGGATCTTTTCTCCGTACCTTTACTCTGGGACGCTGTTCTCTCTTCTTTTCGGGATAAATTTTTTGCTAACTCTTACATTAGGATCTCGTGACTACTTCTCCCGGAGAGACCTGCATTCCAGATGATCGCTTACTTCGCCAGAAGATTCTGACAATTACTCTTCAATAAGTTCCCGAGAACCTACATGTTCATCGCTTTGCAATCCCCTGCCACCGATAAGTCTGTATGGATAATTACATCTACTTCCCATTCTGGAAATCATAATTCCTTTGTACTTAAGCATCGAATTATTCCGATGCTTTATCACCCGTTGCCTTTGCATTCTTTCTCCTCCTGGTTGAGTGCCGATATTCACATCAGAGTCCTTGCGAACCACCCGACCCGTCGTAGATTATTATCCGACTAATCTTACATGGCTTATTCCATGTGTCAATTGGATTCACCTTGTGAAATACCATCCCTGCACCTCGATGATTTGTGTTATCATCGACAACCTCCCTTAACTCCCTGCCAATACAACTTGGTCGTGTATATCGTTCTCTGCTTTCCCTTGGGAAAGATATACACGTGATACTTGTGTATCATAACTTTTTCACTTCCATTGGTCTGTTTGATCAGACAATCACATTTTTCCCTTTCATTGGTTTGTTTAACCTTTCTTGTGATATAAATTATCTGAGCAGCGATAATTCCCTGCTTATGTAAACACTTCAGTGTACTACTCTGTCGGTACAACCTGTTACCATCGTGGATAACCTTTCGGTACCACCGATGGACGAGAACTTTGCCAAGTGGTCCTCTTCTTCTCTCACCCTTGGTACCGACCTTGTTACCGACAAAGCTGACAAACTGTCCCTGACAAACCTTGCAGTGTGATCGCATGAAATGTCGCCACCCTTCTCATTCAGTGTGGGCCCATAACCCACAGTTCCACAGGATCGAAACCTCACTCTCCTTTACCTTCGTGTTCCCGAGGTTATTCCCCGTTCTTGACCTCGGATGCAATTCACGAGTCACCTACATTGTAATATTCAGTCTGATGTCAGACTCGTGCTTATGCCTGATGCTTTTGACCCCCCCTATTCATTGTGCGTAATCGGCATCGAATAGATGTCTATCCGCTTGGAAACTTCTCAATCCTTCTTTTGATTCTCTCGATGTATTCTCATGAGTATAAACTCGGAAGATACTTTGTACCCCATTCCCTTGGACAACCTCGGTTGATTAACCTCATACCGATCCGTCCCCCTTAAGTTTCCACTCCTACCCTATCCGTAGGTACGATGAAGTTCTGAAGGAAGGATGACAACCCGTCGAGATGCGCCAATACAGAGGACTGAAGATAACTTTATCAAGGACCAGCTACTTAGAGAAGGGAAACAAGAGCCATGGGATTCATTAGAATACGAACCGAAACCTTACCCCTTTCACTACTTTTAATTCTCGGGACGAGAATTCTTTGTAGTGGGGGAGATTTGTAACACCCTCAGTGTTATGGAAAAGTAACACTTTTGATAATGAAGATTAATGTTTCTAATCACTGTTGCTAATCATGCTTTGATCACCTTGGATCAATTAAAACTCAAAATGCCTTTAGATGAATATTAAAAATAAGTGATGAATAAAACCTTGTCCAAAAAATGTAAAACCACTTTTGTAAAATCCCCAAAAACTAGTGGACCATGATAAACCTGCAATGAGCATTTATTGCAATATCTAAATATTGCAAACAATTATTAACAGTAGCAAAACAGCACAAAAAGCCCTTTTAAAATAAACAAAAATAATCCAATGAATTTATTTAATCACCAAACTTTTGTAGCATTGATACATAGGGCAATACAAAAATAGGAGCAAGTCTCATGTCTAATAAAAATCATTTGATGGACCAACAAAAATAAAAATCAATTGCAAACAGAAAAAAAAAGTGCAGGAAATAAAGGGGGCTATCCCTCGCTTGGGGCGAGGCCCACCCAGCCCAATCCACCTTCCCTCTCCCTTGTCTTCTTCCTCTCACCTGCTCCCTGCCCCCACCCACGACGCCATGGTTGTGGCCATGCCGCCCCCCTTCACCTGCCCCCCCCCCCTCACCTGCCTCCTTCTCCACCTTCTCCCCATGGGGATAAGGCCTCCCCTCTGTCGCCCCCCTGGTCATTCCCCCCCCCCCTCATGTCGGGACCCGGGGTTTGCATATGTAATTCCAGCCATAACTCAATCATATGAAGAGCCGAGAGCCATACCCACTTGTCTAAGCAGACAAGGCCAAGTACAAGACACTCTCGGAAAGCTCGAACGTGATGGGCATCCCATCCAGGCCCGGATGATCAACTGAGATGGGTCCTCATCGTCCGCTCACAAGTCTAAATGATTATGGGTGGTGAAATCCCATACTCATAGACAAGTCGCCTCAACCATATTATCGATTGAATCATAACACTTACATAAACAGACTCCAGCCCGATCTCTTAGTCGGGGTCTCGGGCGGGCTCAATCATACAACAAAGTGTGCCATGTGACAGAGTCACGAGCAATCGCATCGCGATGCCCCAAGCTGCGCACATCTAAGGGCCACTTGGTGTATAAAAGACCGCCGGCAAGAACTCAACTAAGCTATCGAATCCCACACATGACATGCACGATATAAACATACACGCAGCATGCATGCCAAGTGTATAACAGCAGGTAACACAACATGAACTCTACAAACTCATAGCTTTATTGCATCTGCTAAACAGAGCAGATATAGTAGTGTTACAAGCAGAGATCACATCACTGTGATCCAACATTACATCATACAACAACGGAAGCAAATTATGTCTTAGTAAAGACAAGGTTAACAAATGGCTTAAGAAGCCTTTAAGAAAACACAACGACCCTCCAGAGGGACCAGCCTGTTGTCTGGGACTACATTACTTCGTCGACGTCGAGCTTGAAGGGGAGGCCATCATCAGGTTTAGTGGTCTCGTCTCTAAAACATAGAATAAGCAAACTTGAGTACAAAGTCGTACTCAGCAAGACTTACGTCAGAACTATACACTCATGCTCAGGTATCAAGGTAAAGGCAAGTGGGGTTGTAATGCAGAAAGCTTTGACTTGGCTATCCTGTACTACGACTACATAGAGTTGAGATGAGAGGCGCACACGAGTCCATCTACTCTTGATCACCACATCAATACACAACCATGGATCCTTCCTCGACTTCCCCACGAGGAAGCAACCCAAAGCACCTACACTTATCTTGCGATTTTTAGAGTATCCATTTGAGTTGTCTAATAATCAAGCAAAGATCTCCAAGTAGTCCATAACCGCGGACACGGCTATTCGAATAGTTCATTAACCCTGCAGGGGTGTACTTCTTCACATACGTAACTACCACTTACCGCCTAGAACTCGTCACCTTCAAGCGGTGTCGGCGAGGATAGTACCACGACACTTACCTCACGGCCCCAACTCTAGTCCAGGGGATCACCTATCTGAGTATGTACCCCAATCGGGAATCCGGCCGGGGTTTCCGTTCAGGACCCAGACGATGTATGGACGGTCCGACAAGCCCACCTCAACGGATGGTGCTGCGCTTGCCTAAAACCGTGCTACGTTATGAAAGCAAATAGAAGAAAATTAACCCATGCGAATCCTGGACCATAGTCGGGGTGAGTTAATAGGTCGATAGGGGTCAATGAGCCCAACATGTGGTAGTAATCTGTGTCTTGGATCACAACACAAGAACTCGGGGCCTAGGGCAGTGTAAATGAGGCAACCCACTGTGTACTCCTACACAGCCTCTCATTGTTCACTTATATTAGCGTGACTTCATCAACACGTTACCACCTTGTTGCATGTGTTCACTACCATCCCGATACATCACCCAGATGGATCAACTTCATTACAAACAACTCTAGCATGGCATAGCATAACATGGATGAAGGGCCACATGATGAACACAAACAAACTTGTATCTGCTAGGTTGAGGTTTGCTTAATACTGTGGCAGCAATGATAGGTCATGCAAAGGATGGGTTCAACTAGCGATAGAACGGTAACATGTGAATCACCTAATCATGCATAAGAGAACAAGAGGGAAACTGGGTTTTTTAGATATGATCAAAGGGGGTTTGCTTGCCTTATTGTCGAGACTCGGGGGTGCCACTCTTCGGAGAAAACAGGGACTACGTCCGGCGATGGATCTATCGAGAAGAAAAAAAACACCGAGACAACAAAGTATAAACATTACATTGCAATGCACATTCAAGAAATGAATCATGGCATGGTACTGATGTGATCTAGGTTCAATTTGCAACAAGTTAATTGAAGTTGATTTGAATAAGAAATTCAAATTCAAACTCCAAATGTTGTTCAAATTATCCCAAGTTGCATTTGCTAATGTTTGGATATGGTAAACCAAGTGGTCATGTGTATGATATGCCTCTGATGTTCATGTGATAAGGTTGGCATTGCAAAGATTTAATTTGAAATGATTTAAACATTTATTTTGAAATATTCCAAATAACCCAAATAGCTAAATGCTACTGGTTCATCATCATAGATGTGTTTTTCATCTATGAAAGTATGATATTTGGAATCCTTGAATTTTTCTGATGATTTTTCATATATAAATTATTTGATTTGGAGTTATGGATTAAAAGTTATTGAATTTCAAAGATTTAATAGTTTTCTGGAATTCTGTTAAAAAGAAAAGGATTACTGCGTCAGCATGACATCAGGATGACATCATGGGGGGGCTGACCAGTCAACCTGACACGCGGGGCCCATCTGTCATTGACTCTGGGTTAATCCCCTTTTAGTTTAAGTTAACAGGGGATTAAGGGCGCCAAGGCCCCACCTGTCAGTGGCTTGGGGCCAATTAACCAGGGGGGTTAGGCCCTAATGACCGTGCCACGTCGGCACGGCCGGCGGTTAGCCGCCGGTGGCCAAACCGCACGGCGGCATTCACTGGAGGGGGGCCTTCCGGCCACCAGGGGGCTCGCGAGGGGCACCACTCGGCTGCCCGTGGCCTCGCGCACGCACTAGTGCAGGCCAGAGAACTCGGGGTGGCCTAGAGCCCTACCGGCGGCGAGGGAGCACGGCCGCCGTGCTCGGGTCCGACGGGAACGGTGACTGGGGAGACGGCTACGACCACGGGGAGAGGGGAAAGACGGCGAGCCTCACCCTGAGACTGTAGAGGAGCACGGAGGGGTCGGAGGATCTACGCCGGCGTCGAATTTGGCGGCGAAGGTTGGCGGCTCCGGCGGCAAGTCGGAGAAGGGGGCGTCGTCCTCGGGGGCTCCTCAAATCGATTGAAGGCGGTACTCGACGAAGACGTCGACGGCGGTCACGACGGACACCTCAGCTTGGCAGAAGAACGCCGTTGGTCACGGCAGTTCACGCGCTGCACTCCGGCGAGCCCTCGGGCAATGGCGAAACCGAGCGGGGAGAGAGCGGGAGAGAGATAGGAGAGGAGGGGGAAAGGCTTGGGGGCGTCCGCGGCTCTAGAAGGGGCCAGAGCAAGCAGCTCTGTGGCCTGGAAGCAGGAGGTGGCGCCCGGGCTCGGCATGCCCTCCACGGCGACGTCCTCCTGGCGCCAGGAAGAAGACGACAAGAGCCACTGGGCTGGGCTGGGCCCGGCCTGGTGGCTCCAGGTACGTTGGGCCTCTTTTTCTTTCTCTATTTTTTTTCTATAATATTTGTTTTGCTCTGAAAAAAAATACCAAAGCATTTTTTAAAATCCCCAAATATTTATCTTGGACATATGTGACATAAAACTAGTCACTCCCAAGTTTTGGAGATTTTTGGAATTCAAATTATTTGAATCCAATTCAAATAGCATTTAAAATTTAATTTCCAAGCCTCTGTTTGAATATTTAAAAAATCCATGAGCATGGGTTTGACTCCAAATCATTTTTAAAATGATCACACTCATTTATAGGACTTTTCAAAATTGTTTGGAGGAATTTTGGAAAAACTTTTTATCTGGCCTTTTTATTTAAATTCATTTTGAGACTTTTCCAAATCCCCAATTCTTAAACCAGAGAATTTAAACATGATGCAATTATTTCTAGTAATAAAAGCACATACCGAAACTAGGGTTGTGACACCTCACCCACGAGCTCCCTCCCTCTTCTTCCTCGGGTCCGAGCCGCCGTGGGCGCACCGCCGTCGTGGGCGCGGCCAAGCTCTTCCCCAGCCACCACGGGCTGCGCTGTGATGTCCAGCCGCCCCGGAGGGCACGTCTTCGTCACCAACCTCCTTTAATCGAGCCCGATGCACCCTGGAGCCGACGCCATCTTCAAGTTCTTCCCCCACAGCCGCCGCGGTCGTCGTCGACGACATCGACCACCGGCGCCACCGGCCTTCTCTGCAGCTCGCTGTGAGCCCCCTGCATCCCCCTCTTGTCGTGCTCGATTTGGTGCCCGTTGGTCACATTTGCCATGGACGCGTGCTCCCGGCCGTTGTTTGACCTCGCCGTGGCGAGCTGCCGCTGCGCGCCTCGCCGCACGCGGTTGCGCCCCCCACCACGCCTTGGCCTGCCGCACCTACCCGCCACGCCACCGCCCCCGACCTTGCCGGGGATGGCCGCCATGGCTACGCCGCCGTGGCCTCTGGCCCTGGCCGCCGGAGTCCCCTGTACGCCCACCCTTGTGTGCCCAGTGTGGGGGCTGGCTAGGCCACTGACCAGTGGGGCCAGCCCCTATAAAAGAAAAATATATTTATTTATAATACTAATAGTAATTAATTAGTTGTTTAATTAATTTTACCTTACAGTCTATGACCAGTGGGCCCCCACCTCTAATTGAGTTTAGTTATAAATACTAATAAAATTGAGGCCATGACAAGTGGGCCCCATGTGCTAATAAATTCATTATTATTATCTCTGAGTATGACATGTGGGTCCCAAGTGTCAGTTGACCAGTCAAAGTTACTATTCTGGATTATGTCTGTTTAATTGATTTAAATAATAAAAGAAATTCTAATAAAATGATTAAATCTTTAAAAATCAATATCTTTTAATCCGTAACTCCGATGAAAATATTTTATATATCAAAGTTGCTCAGAAAAATATAACGAATTTGAATACGCTACCCGTATACCCACCGCCCCCCTCTAACATACCAAACGTGGAATATTTCTTCTCCGGTTCATCTGTCTATCAGACGACCGGAGCCGGTAAAACTTTTCGGATGAAATTATTCTGAATATGAAAGTTGGTCAGAATGGATCAACTAACACGGATACACTATCCCCATGTCGGTCAGATGTCTCTAACACTGCAGACATGGAACCTTCCCCTCCGGATCATCTATCCGGTAATCAACCGGTACCGATGAGTCATCCCCGGATAAATTCCCGCTCCGACTAAAATACTTAACACTTCGTTAGAGCCCTGTTGCTTTATATCTGCTATGTCATACAATTGTATTACTATTATTTTCTGTGTATTTATTGTATCTCCGCCTTTATTTTCCGATAGACTTCGTTGCTACCGCCGACACCGTTGTCGAGTACAACTACTTCGTCGATGACCGTACCCCTACCGTCGAGCTTCCAGGCAAGCAGAGACATTTTCCTTCCCCAGATATCACCTACCTTTCCATGCTTTTCTTGCACTAGGCATTGTTACTGATGCTGTACGTTACTTACCTATTCAATTGCATAGCCTGTCATTGTCGCCCCTTGATGTACCTTTCCTTGTCCTATGCTGCCTTATAAATATATAAAATATTCAGAAGTAAACCCTGCGCATTGTTAGCTAGGTTTATAATAGCGGGTCGTGATCACTCTGGTGAGTGAACGCGGATTACAAAATATTATAACTGCAACAGGTACGGATCAATGCAGACGTCCTAGGGAACCTACAACGGCGAGACTCTGCCGAGTCGCTTCGAGTTTGACTTACGAGTGGACGAACTCGTATTTCACTCTCGTCGGATCAGTAGCGTAGCATCACTGGGATGATACGAGGGTATTCCTCTTTAGTTCATTCCGCTGGTGTCTCTGCACCACCGGGGTGATACGAGAATATTCCTCTTTAGTTCATTCCGCTGATGTCTTTGTCGAACCTCTTCAAGTGTACCATCGAGGGTGATTCCTCCTGGTTTCACTTGATGGTAGGCACTCGAATCAACTGGTGTGCTTACAGGTAAGGAGTCGGGTGACCCAACGGTGCCCGTGCAGGGTATCTTAGCGGAACGACAGGTCAGGTGTATTCCACCAGTGTGCGGCGGGCCTAGTACTGTTCGTGGCCGACAGATATCCTGTTGTATGAAAGTCGAGCTCTTTGGAGAAAACGCGAGACAAGGTAAGGAGACGGTTCACCTTGTTGGTAACTGCACGAGTTGGTGGGACGTCAGGGCAGGCACCGTTGTTACTGGTGGTCCTGACTGCTGTCGTTGTCCGCGACTCATTCAATAAGGGGCAACGATAACGGTTGTCTCGACAGAAAATTAATAAAATGCTTAACGGGTTCGGCGGATGACTTGAGTAGCCTTTTGGCCTGTACGCACTACCTATACGTGGGAATTACGAGTATGGGCTCCTCCGCGACGTAGCCTTGTTCGAAAGCTATGAAAGACGTCCAGTTCAGCATTGCGGCACTGTCGGATCACGCTGATGGCGCTGGAATTCACCGTCCTCGCAACTACCCAGAGAGTGAGGGGTGATAGGCCCATGACCCCCTTGCCCTTAGGGTTGTAGACCGGCGGGGACCTCTCTGATGAGCCGTAGGATGGACTGCGTTGTGTCGGATAGCCTCGGTGGGGTGTTCCCTAACAAGGTGTACGCCAGCCTGGAGATCTGAGCGTGTAGGGTAACACTAGTGCAGCCCCTGCAGGGATGATAATCTATCCGGATAGTCGTGTCCACGGTAACAGGACGCTTTATGCTGAAGCCAGATCCTACCACTACAAACTACTACTATTAAACTGTTGGTTCCGGGTTTTCTCCCTCGCGGGGAAGTCGATGGAGGGAACTCGGAGGCATTGTTAATTATGGTTACAACTTATTATTATACAATGCTGCAGGAACTTCTGCTGCATTGTTACTTTCATTACTGTTATATTAACTGTTGGCTGATTCTTACCTCATGCTGCAAGACTCATCGGAAGATGCTAGTCTTCGATAGGCCTAGCTTCTTATCCTTATTCTAATTTCTACCTTGCAGTCCACTATATACAGCATCCCCTTTCCATTTGATACAAATGCATAATTGCTTAGTAGGGAACGTAAGACTCGCGGGTATGCTAGATACTCACCCTTGCTTTATTTCCCCCTTTTTGTTTTGCCTGATGTCCCGCTGCAGTCGATGTTGGAGCCCAGGAGCAGGAGATCCCCGATGCCTTCTACGATGTCGAGTTCCCCTTTGACCAGGAGTAGTTTGGAGGTTCCCAGGCAGGAGGCCTCGCCTTTTCGATCGTTGTTGTTTTTGTGCTAGCCTTCTTAAGTGTCAGAACCCTCTGTTAGGTAATGTGCTAGGGTTAGCCAGTACTCTTGCATCATGTCAAAATTTCAAAAGAAATCCTTGAAATCAAAATTCAAAAGCAAATGGGAGAAGGAACCCACCCAGATGAATTAATTCTAAAAGCCAGATAAAAATCTTCTCCAAAAATTCATGTTAGATTTTTGAAAAATCTTATAAATGAGTGTGATCACATATCAAGTGATGTGGGACCCACCCCATGCTCATAGATTTTTCAAATATTCAAACAGTGCCTTGGATTTAATCAAAAACCCCTATTTGAGTTAAGATTCAAATTATTTGAATTTTAAAAATGTTGAAACTTTATAAGTGGCTAGTCTATATTATTATGAAGCCATATAAAAATTTTCAGCATTTAATAAAATGCCTAGCTAATTATTTTAGCACAGCAAAACAAATAGTAGAAAGAAAAACCGAGAGGAAAATAGAAAAGGGAAAGGAGCCCACTTACCTGGGCCACCCCGGCCCAACTTACCGTTTCGGCAGCCCGGCCCGCGAACTCGCCTGTCGTCTTCCTCCCCGCGCGCCAAAGCAGCTCGCTGGAGCGGCCGAGCACGCCGTGGACGCCACCTTGACGCCCAGGGGCTTCCAGGCCGCCCTAGGACTCCAAAGAGTGCCCAGGAGACGTCCGCATCGCCCCCTCTCACTTTCCCCCATCGCCGCCTCCTCTCAAGCTCTTTGTGCGTTTCCCCCCTTCTTCCCCGAGAGCAGCCGCCGCTCATCGTCGTGAGAAGCCGCGGCCAACGTCGACAAGAAGGCCAGCAACCGTGTCCCCCGTGCGCAGCGTCGTCGTCTTCGTCGATCTGCAGAAGAAGGCGAGCCCGGAGCCCTCCTAGTCACCGGAATCGAGCTCGAGCCGCCGCCGGACCCGCAAGAACTCTCCGTCGAATTCGTCATCATCACGCCGCCGTTTGCCTCACCGCCTGCTCTGCCGAGTTCCTGGTGAGCGCGGGATCAAAACCCCTATCTTTTTCTCCTCGATTGCTTCCTCTAGCCGTGGCCGCCATGAAGGCCGAAGCTCCTCGCCGCCGGGAACCATGGCGATGACCACCTGCTACGCAGTCGAGCTCGCCGTGTTGTCCATCGCGTTCCCCGTGCTCCACTTCTTCAAACCAGCCTAGCCCCACCTCAATTCGCGCCTTGTAGCGAATTCCCGATCACAGCCGTAGCTCCATCGCCGTGAAATTCGACGCCGGCAAGCGTACAGGGCACCCCAGCACTTGGAGTTGGTCTCTTTCGACGCGCAACGGCAAGGGCTTCAAGTTGGAGGTCACAGCGCTTCGATTGGTGCCCGGAATCAACCTCCCCGTGCAGCGCCGCCGCGGTTCTGGTCACCGGCGTTTAGCCGCCGGTGGGTTAGCCCTAATCCCCCCCTAATGACCCCCCTGGGTCGCTGACCAGTAGGCCCAGTGGCTTAATTAAGCCACTGGATTAAATTAACCAGCCGGGTTAATTAGCCAGTGTCACTGACACCCCTGGCCCACATGTCAGCCCCCCCCCACACGCCAGCATGACGTCAGTCTGGCGCCATAAATCGATTAAATGAATTTCCAAAGTAATTTGAATTAAAGAAATTCCAGAAATTCAAGAAAATACCCCAAACTTTGGAAATTCATAGAAAATTCATATTAACTCCAATTTGGACAAATAATATATGAAAAATGATCAGGAGAAAATAAGCTATCCAAAAATGCAACTTTAAACTATGTTGGAGTTGATTTTAAAATGGTACCAGTAGCATATGTCATTTGGTTTATTTGAAATTAATTCAAATTCAACTCAAATGATTTTGCAACTTGGACCATGGAATTATGCTATATTTTCAACCACACATCAGAGGCATATCATACACATTTGAAGATGATTCAAATTGATCAAACCATGTCACATATAACTTGACTAAGTTTGAATTCAAATTGGAGTTTGAATTTGCAATTCAATTTGCAATATACTCCATTTAAATGGAATTTCTTCACACATCAAAGCATTTACATCAAGTTCCAACCTTCCATCATGTGATTGTGCATTGTATTTACTTTGCTACTTTGCTTGTTGTTTGTCGAGTAGAGGTGGAACCGGAGCAGGAGGCTGCCCCCTTCGCTGAAGACCCAGAACCCGAACCTCGTCAGCAAGGCAAGCAAAACCCCATTGATCATGTCGATAAAATCCCACTTCCCTCTCATGTCTCGCTTATGCATTGTTTAGGATGATCACCATGATTCGTTTCTACCGCATAGATGAACCCATTCCTTTGCATGACCTATCATTTTGTCACAGTAGTAAGCAAACCACAATCCTAGCAAATGTAGGAGTTGGTTGATATCATGTGGCCCCTGCAAATGTTATCGCTTATTGCATGCTTAGTATGATACCATGATGATACTTTGATGTGAGTCGGGATGATAGTGATCATGTTGATGATGGTAGAAAAGTGTTGGTGAATCGACCCTAATACAAGGTGAACGATGAGAGGCTGTGTAGGAGTACACGGTGGGTTGTCTCGTTGAACACCGCCCTAAGTCCGAGTTCTTGTGTGGTGATCCAAGATGAAGAGTACAACCACACGTTGGGCTCACTGACCCCTCTCAACTTACTAACTCATCCCTTTCGATGTCCAGATGTCGCAATAGTTCGGAGTTCTGGTAGGCTTGTGGCCTGGATGCTGAGTGAGAGAACGGCTCATCCGAGACCGGCTTATGCACCACGCACACATCACTTGGGTCCACTTCGGTAAACCGGCCGGGTTCACGATAGTGGTAACCAACCCAAGTAGGCGGCTTTCTCAGACTAGATCGGCTATGAGGTAACAGTTGTGGTGAGCATCCTCGCTGGCACCCCTTGAATGGTGTCGCGATCAAAGGCGGTAAATGATGATCATGTGTGTGTAGCGGTACACCCCTGCAGGGTTAACAAAACTATTCGAATAGCCGCGTCCGCAGTTATGGACTGCTTGGAAATCTTAGCTTGATTATTAGATAACTTGAACTGGATACTTCTAAAATACACCAAGATAAGTGTGAGTGCTATGGCGTGCTTTCTCGTGGGGAAGTCGAGGAAGGCACCATAGTGGTGTAATTGGTTGGAGAAAGTAGTGGACTCATGTACGCTTCTTACCTCAAGTCTGGTGCTCGTAGTTCAGGACTAGCCAAGTCAAAGCTGGCATTTCTGCAAGTGAAACCCCACCTCCCTTCACCTTGATATATGTGCATGAGTAGTATAGCTCCTATGTAAGTCTTGCTGAGTACGACTTTGTACTCACGTTTGCTTAATCTATGTTTTAAATGATGCCACTAACCCCGAAGGTGGCTTCTTCATCGAGCTGGACGACTGAAGATCAACTAGTCTAGTCCCAGTCAGACGACTGGTTTCCTCGTGGAGGGCTTGTGTTTAAATAAGGCTTCTTAAGCCATTTGTTAAACTTGTCTGTACTCAGACATAATTTTCTTCCGCTTATGCTGTAATGTTGGATCACATGTTTGTGATCTCTGTGTGCACTCTATAAGAGTTATCAATAAAATATGTACACTTTGTAGAGAATTGCAATGGTACCTGCTGTTCATACAAGGCATGTGTGCTGCGTGTATGTTTATAACATGCATGTCTTTGTATGGGTTTTCGAGACCTTAGTTGTGTTCTGGCTGGCGGTCTTTCATACACCAAGTAGCCCTTAGATGTGCGTAGCTTGGGGCATCGCGATGCGATTGCTCGAGACTCCGTCTCGTGCACACTTTGTGGTATGATCGAGCCCGCCCTAGACCCCGACTAAGTGCTCGGGCTGGAGTAAGTCTATGTAAGAGTTATGAGATAGTCGTTAGTATGGTTGAGGCGACTTGTCTTTGAATATGGGAGTTCACCACCCATATCATTAGACTTGTGTGCGTACAATGAGGACCCATCTCAGTTGATCATCCGGCCTGGATGGGATACCCCTCACGTACGATGCTTTCCGAGAACGTTCTGTGCTTGGCCTTGTCTGCTTAGACAAGTGGGTACGGTTCTCGGCTCTCCATATGACTATGTCTTAGTTGTACTTCCATACGCTAACCCCGGGTCCCGACAGACTTGGTATCAGAGCAGGACTAACTGTAGGACTAGTAGCCTTGGCCGAAGTTGTGTCTAGCTTGCTATAGTTATGTAGTTACTCTGGGTATATAAGGGAATAACGTAAGGCTTCTTTTTTCTCCTTACCCCCTTCGTTCTGAGTTCTGAGTCACCCTCATCTTATTCTACGGGAAGATAGGACTAGGCTCTCCTCTGTCTGATTAGCACATCTCGTTGTTTTCTTCCTTATAGCCGTAGGAAAGTTGTGTCCGGTTTTCCTAGCATTGTTGTAATGTTGATTTCTTACATCGTATTATGTAAGTGTTGTTTTTCATGATTGGAAGAAATTGTCATTTCTTACAATTACAGCCGTTATGCTGTCTGAGTCATTCCAGGTTTATCTCATAATCTGATGCATTTGCAAACTCCTTTCTGTTTCAGATGGCAGATCTTCCCCCTCGGCAGATTGTTCGTTTGACCAGGTGCCTCGGTGTGCGTGGCCATCCCGCCACGTTGATCGAGATGATTTCCTATGTGGGATATCGGTGGTACCCTGAGTACACCGTCGAAGAGCAGTTTCACGACTTCAACCAGACGCGGTTCCACTGCATTGTTCGGATCTACCCGCACCACGTTGGAGTCACTCAGCCTATCCACTTTGGACATGGCATTGGCATTACCGAGAACATGGCTGTGCAGGATGCTGCATACTCATGTATGACCCTGCTGAGAGAGGAGCACACTATGCTGAGGGAGACCTCTTTCCGCTATATCCCTGCTGCACTTCCAGGAGAAGAGGGATATTATACCGGACTCTACTCAGATCACTCTGCAGAGGATCCCGCACTTCAGATGACTGCTAGATTTGCTAGTGATCGAGATCGTGATGCACGCGCTCTCCGTTTCGAGCTCCACACCACCCGTGTTCGTCTGTATCGAGCACTGACACTCTTGGCACCCTTTGTGAGTGAGGGATCAGTTGAGCATGATGCTATCTACCCAGTGAGGACTCAGATGCCTTCTCGAGTTGCTTGGCCCGAGATTGGAGGCATTTTTCCACCCCGTGGTCCTTTGCTTCCACCCTACGCTGGACCTAGGACCCATCCTTGCCCAAATGGATATCAGGGTCCACAGGCCTCCGTGTTTTCCGATGGTCACCTCCAGCTACCGGGATACGCGGGTAACTTTTATGAGGACTACTATGGAGATGGAGATGAGTGAGACCGCCTGTGGTCTTACTTAGTGAGGATGTAGTAGTATCTTAGTATATTGTACGCAAGGTGTCTAAGTTCCAGAGGCTTAGATAAATAATGTATAGGAAGTCAGAGTGCCTCTGAAGGATGTATCATCTTCATGACGTTTGTATTAGCTTGGTGCTTGTACTAAAATGATGTATGGTTTGTATGACAGCTTGTGAATATGTGGCTTGTATGCTTTATCACCATGTTGTCAAGATGATTACTTCCTTTGCTCTTTAATCCTTCCAGTACTTCAATACCTTGTTTAGACTCTTCAAATCAACTCTGTTTGACTTTGGTTTTTCACCTCAGGATGTCTCAAGGAACCCGTGGCCAGGTTGGTCGTAACCAAGGTCGTGGGAATGACCAGGAGGAAGGCAACCTTCCACCCCCACCCACGATGGCTCAGGTTCTGATGGAGGTCGAGAGGAACTGCCGAGACTCTCACCATCTGTTGGAAGTCATTGCTCGCAACACCACTCAGCAGCGCAACGAGTTGGTGTCCCTGAACGACTTCATCCGGCTTCATCCCCCGGTTTTCAGTTACTCCACCGAGCCCCTTGACGCCGATGACTGGCTTCGCAGCATCGAAAGGAAGCTCCAGGCAGGCCATGTTGCAGATGGCGACAAGGTTAGCTATGCCACCTATCACCTCGAAGGTGCAGCTAGCTCTTGGTGGGAGAACTTTCTGAATATGCGTCCTGTTGGACCGCCTGCATCTTGGGAGGAATTCTGCACTTCCTTCCGTGAGCACCACATTCCCAAGGGTCTTATGGATCGCAAGCGTGAGGAGTTCTGCAACCTCACCCAAGGCAGAAGGACTGTTGACGAGTTTAGTCGTGAGTTCAACTGACTTGCTTGTTATGCAACTGAAGAAGTCTCCACCGACTCCAAGAAACAAGAGAGGTTCCGTCGTGGCCTCAACTCTGGACTTCGTCGTGAACTCAACCTGCATGACTTTGCCACATTCCAGGTCCTTGTCAACAAGGCCATCAAGGCAGAGGACATGAACACCCCCAATGACTTTCGCAAACACCCTAGAGATGATGGCTCATCCAGTTCAGGCTCTCAGAAGCGCAAGATCTGGATCCCTAATAGTATGTTCCGCCAGAACAACCCACCGAGGCCATCCTATGTGGCGCCTCGTCCACCAACCCAGTTCCACCCAGCTCCACCAAACAACCCAGCTCCACGCACTATTTTCGGAGCCTGTTACAAGTGTGGTCAGGAAGGCCACTATTCTCGTGAGTGTCCCCAGAACCAGATCCAGAACCAGAATGCTCCACCCCGTGCCGGAGGAAACAACAACAATGGTCGTGGTAAGCCACCCCAGAAGGTCTACACCGCCAAACCCACTCCTCCCGCCACTCGTGGACGTGTGAACCAGATCGCCGCCGAAGAGACTGACGACACCACTGACGTCATTCTTGGTACGCTCCCAGTCAATTATGTTCCTACTTCCGTTCTTTTCGACCCAGGAGCATCTCATTCATTCATGTCGGAAAGTTATGCACTTCGTCATGAGTTATCCTTTGTTGAATTGTCCACCCCAATGATTATTCAAACTCCAGGGTCAAGATGGCAAACTAATAGAGTAAGCCATGGTAATCAAATTGCAATTGAGGGTTTAGTATTCCTTGCTTCACTCATAGCCCTCAAGTCTTCAGACATTGATGTCATCCTTGGCATGGATTGGCTATCAAGACAGAATGCCTACCTGGATTGCAAAGGCAAATCCGTGAAACTCACCCACCCTTCAGGAAAAACCGTCAACTATACCTCAGCCAGAACAAGAACCCAAGTTCATTCCTTGAATGTACTTCCCCTTCCCGAACTTGAAGATATTCCGGTGGTTCGTGACTTCCCGGATGTCTTTCCTGAAGAGCTTCCGGGCATGCCACCCGACAGATGTGTAGAGTTTATAGTGGATCTTGTGCCAGGAACCGCACCAATTTCCAGACGCCCATACAAAATGGCCCCACATGAGTTAGCTGAGCTAAAAATCCAACTTGATGTTTCGTTGGCAAAAGGCTTCATCCGCCCTAGCTCATCGCCATGGGGTTGCCCCGTTCTGTTCGTAAAGAAGAAAGATGGAACAGAAAGGATGTGCGTAGACTATCGCCCGCTAAATTTAGCGACGATAAAGAACAAATACCCACTGCCCAGGATCAATGATCTTTATGATCAACTTGCAGGATCCTCTGTCTTCTCCAAGATGGATTTGAGATTAGGTTATCATCAAATCAAAATCCGAAATGAGGACATTCCCAAAACGTCTTTTACTACTCGTTATGGTCTTTACGAGTACACCGTCATGTCCTTTGGTTTAACCAATGCCCCCGCCACATTCTCGCGCTTGATGAATTCGATCTTCATGGAGTACTTAGATAAATTTTTTGTGGTTTATCTTGATGGTATACTCATCTACTCAAAGAACGAAGAAGATCATGCCAAACACCTAAGGCTGGTATTGATGAAACTTAGAGAGCATCGCCTGTATGCTAAATTCTCCAAGTGTGAATTCTGGCTACCAGAAGTGACCTACTTAGGCCATGTGATTTCTGCAAAAGGCATTGCTGTGAATCCCGAGAGAGTTCAGGCCGTCCTTGACTGGACTCCACCTGAATCGGTTAAGCAAGTTAGGAGTTTTCTTGGCCTAGCCAGCTATTGTCGTCGCTTCGTCGAGAACTTTTCTAAAGTTGCAAAGCCTCTAACTGAACTCCTCAAGAAAGATAAGAAATTCTTATGGACTCCCAAGTGTGAGGAAATCTTTCAAGAGCTGAAAAGAAGATTGACTTCTGCACCAGTACTTGCACCTCCAGACACCAAAAAGGATTTCGAAATCTATTGTGATGCATCACGGCAAGGGTTAGGATGCATACTTATGCAAGATCGACATGTGGTAGCTTATGATTCACGCCAGTTGCGGCCACATGAAGAGACCTATCCTACCCATGACCTTGAACTCGCTGCCGTAGTTCATGCCCTAACAACTTGGCGACATTACCTCCTTGGTAATCGTTGTGAGATCTATTCCGACCACCAAAGCCTCAAATATATTTTCACCCAGCCAGATCTTAATCTCAGGCAAAGACGCTGGATTGAGTTGATAAAAGATTACGACGTAGGAATTTCTTACACCCCAGGCAAAGCCAATGTCATGGCTGATGCACTAAGTCGTAAGTCGTATTGTAACAACCTCATGTTACAACAGTATCAACCACTTCTTCATGAGGACTTTCGCAAGCTCAATCTTGAGATTGTTCCTCATGGCTATCTTTCTACCTTGGTGGCGAAAACAAACTCTTGAGGATCAAATCATAGTTGCCCAAAGGCGTGCACGAGGTGTTCGCCGGATCAAGGAGAACATTGCTAGCGAAGTTGCTAAATGTTTCTCCACAGATAGCAAGGGAACGGTATTCTTTGGAAATCGTTTGGTAGTACCTAAGAATAGGGAACTAAGGCAACTCATCCTCAAGGAAGCCCATGACACACCCCTCTCGATTCATCCCGGTAGCACAAAAATGTACCGACATCTACGCCAGAGATTTTGGTGAACTAGGATGAAGAGAGACTATGCTCGATTTGTGGCCGAATGTGATGTTTGTCGTCGCATTAAGGCAGAACATCAAATACCTGCTGGTACACTTCAACATTTGTCTATTCCCGAGTGGAAATGGGACAAAGTTGGCATGGACTCATCACCGGCTTTCCAAGAACCCAGAAATGAAACAATGCCATCTTCGTTGTCATAGATAGGCTTTCCAAAGTTGCTCACTTCCTTCCGGTTCGCGAGTCTATAACTGCTAGCCAGTTAGCGGACTTGTACATCTCTAGAATTGTATCCCTTCACGGTGTTCCTTTGGAAATCAATTCTGATCGTGGTAGCCTTTTTACCTCTAGATTTTGGGGAAGCTTTCAGAATGCTATGGGAACTCATCTCTCCTTTAGTACAGCTTTCCATCCTCAGTCTAGCGGTCAAGTCGAAAGGGTTAACCAAATTCTTGAAGACATGCTCAGAGCTTGTGTTATCTCATTCGGAAAGAATTGGGAGAAGTCTCTTCCATTTGCCGAATTTTCTTATAACAATAGTTTTCAATCTAGTCTGAACATGGCTCCTTTTCAACTCCTATATGGACGACGATGTCGAACACCCCTTAACTGGTCAGAAACCGGTGAAAGACAATTCTTTGGACCGGACATGATCAAGGAAGAAGAAGAGCAAGTTCGCATTGTTCGTGACCAATTGAAAGCAGCCCAGTCTCGTCAAAAAATCTACTATGATCGTCATCATAGGCAAGAGAGCTACAATCTGGATGAGAAGGCTTACCTTCGGGTTACTCCTCTGAAGGGAACCCAACGTTTCAGTATCAAAGGCAAGTTGGCCCCACGTTACATCGGACCTTTTCGCATTCTTGCCAAACGTGGAGAAGTTGCCTACCAACTTGAACTACCCCTGCACCTTTCCCGAGTACATGATGTATTCCATGTGTCCCAACTCAGGCGTTGCTTCAAGGACCCTATCCGCGAAGTCGACCATGAAACGCTTGATCTCCAAGATGACCTTTCTTATCGAGAATACCCCATTCGTATTCTTGATTCTGCAGAGCGTGTCACTCGTCGTCAGAAGATTAGGTTTCTGAAAGTGCAATGGTCACACCACTCTGAGAGAGAAGCTACGTGGGAAAGAGAAGACCGTCTCAGTGCCGAGTACCCCACCTTCCTCCCGCAGACTTATGAATCTCGGGACGAGATTCTGTTGAGTGGGGGCGAGTTGTCAGAACCCTCTGTTACGTAATGTGCTAGGGTTAGCCAGTACTCTTGCATCATGTCAAAATTTCAAAAGAAATCCTTGAAATCAAAATTCAAAAGCAAATGGGAGAAGGAACCCCCCCAGATGAATTAATTCAAAAAGCCAGATAAAAATCTTCTCCAAAAATTCATGTTAGATTTTTGAAAAATCTTATAAATGAGTGTGATCACATATCAAGTGATGTGGGACCCACCCCATGCTCATAGATTTTTCAAATATTCAAACAGTGCCTTGGATGTAATCAAAAACCCCTATTTGAGTTAAGATTCAAATTATTTGAATTTTAAAAATGTTGAAACTTTATAAGTGGCTAGTCTATATTATTATGAAGCCATATAAAAAATTTCAGCATTTAATAAAATGCCTAGCTAATTATTTTAGCACAGCAAAACAAATAGCAGAAAGAAAAATAGAGAGGAAAATAGAAAAGGGAAAGGAGCCCACTTACCTGGGCCACCCCGGCCCAACTTACTGTTTCGGCAGCCCGGCCCGCGAACTCGCCTGTCGTCTTCCTCCCCGCGTGCCAAAGCAGCTCGCTGGAGCGGCCGAGCACGCCGTGGACGCCACCTCGACGCCCAGGGGCTTCCAGGCCGCCCCAGGACTCCAAAGAGTGCCCAGGAGACGTCCGCATCGCCCCCTCTCACTTTCCCCCATCGTCGCCTCCTCTCAAGCTCTCTGTGCGTTTCCCCCCTTCTTCCCCGAGAGCAGCCGCCGCTCATCGTCGTGAGAAGCCGCGGCCAACGTCGACAAGAAGGCCAGCAACCGTGTCCCCCGTGCGCAGCGTCGTCGTATTCGTCGATCTGCAGAAGAAGGCGAGCCCGGAGCCCTCCTAGTCACTGGAATCGAGCTCGAGCCGCCGCCGGACCCGCAAGAACTCTCCGTCGAATTCATCATCATCACGCCGTCGTTTGCCTCACCGCCTGCTCTGCCGAGTTCCTGGTGAGCGCGGGATCAAAACCCCTATCTTTTTCCCCTCGATTGCTTCCTCTAGCCGTGGCCGCCATGAAGGCCGAAGCTCCTCGCCGCCGGGAACCATGGCGATGACCACCTGCTACGCAGTCGAGCTCGCCGTGTTGTCCATCGCGTTCCCCGTGCTCCACTGCTTCAAACCAGCCTAGCCCCGCCTCAATTCGCGCCTTGTAGCGAATTCCCGATCACAGCCGTAGCTCCGTCGTCGCGAAACTCGACGCCGGCGAGCGTACAGGGCACCCCAGCACTTGGAGTTGGTCTCTTTCGACGCGCAACGGCAAGGGCTTCAAGTTGGAGGTCACAGCGCTTCGATTGGTGCCCGGAATCAACCTCCCCGTGCAGCGCCGCTGCGGTTCTGCTAGCCGGCATTTAGCCACCGGTGGGTTAGCCCTAATCCCCCCCTAATGACCCCCCTGGGTCGCTGACCAGTGGGCCCAGTGGCTTAATTAAGCCACTGGATTAAATTAACCAGCCGGGTTAATTAGCCAGTGTCACTGACACCCCTGGCCCACATGTCAGCCCCCCCCACACGCTAGCATGACGTCAGTCTGGCGCAATAAATCGATTAAATGAATTTCCAGAGTAATTTGAATTAAAGAAATTCCAGAAATTCAAGAAAATACCCCAAACTTTGGAAATTCATAGAAAATTCATATTAACTCCAATTTGGACAAATAATATATGAAAAATGATCAGGAGAAAATAAGCTATCCAAAAATGCAACTTTAAACTATGTTGGAGTTGATTTTAAAATGGGACCAGTAGCATATGTCATTTAGTTTATTTGAAATTAATTCAAATTCAACTCAAATGATTTTTAAACTTGGACCATGGAATTATGCTATATTTTCAACCACACATCAGAGGCATATAATACACATTTGAAGATGATTCAAATTGATCAAACCATGTCACATATAACTTGACTAAGTTTGAATTCAAATTGGAGTTTGAATTTGCAATTCAATTTGCAATATACTCCATTTAAATGGAATTGCTTCACACATCAAAGCATTTACATCAAGTTCCAACCTTCCATCATGTGATTGTGCATTGTATTTACTTTGCTACTTTGCTTGTTGTTTGTCGAGTAGAGGTGGAACCGGAGCAGGAGGCTGCCCCCTTCGCTGAAGACCCAGAACCCGAACCTCGTCAGCAAGGCAAGCAAAACCCCATTGATCATGTCGATAAAATCCCACTTCCCTCTCATGTCTCGCTTATGCATTGTTTAGGATGATCACCATGATTCGTTTCTACCGCATAGATGAACCCATTCCTTTGCATGACCTGTCATTTTGTCACAGTAGTAAGCAAACCACAATCCTAGCAAATGTAGGAGTTGGTTGATATCATGTGGCCCCTGCAAATGTTATCGCTTATTGCATGCTTAGTATGATACCATGATGATACTGTGATGTGAGTCGGGATGATAGTGATCATGTTGATGATGGTAGAAAAGTGTTGGTGAATCGACCATAATACAAGGTGAACGATGAGAGGCTATGTAGGAGTACACGGTGGGTTGTCTCGTTGAACACCGCCCTAAGTCCGAGTTCTTGTGTGGTGATCCAAGATGAAGAGTACAACCACACGTTGGGCTCACTGACCCCTCTCAACTTACTAACTCATCCCTTTCGATGTCCAGATGTCGCAATAGTTCGGAGTTCTGGTAGGCTTGTGGCCTGGATGCTGAGTGAGAGAACGGCTCATCCGAGACCGGCTTATGCACCACGCACACATCACTTGGGTCCACTTCGGTAAACCGGCCGGGTTCACGATAGTGGTAACCAACCCAAGTAGGCGGCTTTCTCGGACTAGATCGGCTATGAGGTAACAGTTGTGGTGAGCATCCTCGCTGGCACCCCTTGAATGGTGTCGAGATCAAAGGCGGTAAATGATGATCATGTGTGTGTAGCGGTACACCCCTGCAGGGTTAACAAAACTATTCGAATAGCCGCATCCGCGGTTATGGACTGCTTGGAAAGCTTAGCTTGATTATTAGATAACTTGAACTGGATACTTCTAAAATACACCAAGATAAGTGTGAGTGCTATGGCGTGCTTTCTCGTGGGGAAGTCGAGGAAGGCACCATAGTGGTGTAATTGGTTGGAGAAAGTAGTGGACTCGTGTACGCTTCTTACCTCAAGTCTGGTACTCGTAGTTCAGGACTAGCCAAGTCAAAGCTGGCATTTCTGCAAGTGAAACCCCACCTCCCTTCACCTTGATACATGTGCATGAGTAGTATAGCTCCTATGTAAGTCTTGTTAAGTACGACTTTGTACTCACGTTTGCTTAATCTATGTTTTAGATGATGCCACTAACCCCGAAGGTGGCTTCTTCATCGAGCTGGACGACTGAAGATCAACTAGTCTAGTCCCAGTCAGACGACTGGTTTCCTCGTGGAGGGCTTGTGTTTAAATAAGGCTTCTTAAGCCATTTGTTAAACTTGTCTGTACTCAGACATAATTTGCTTCCGCTTATGTTGTAATGTTGGATCACATGTTTGTGATCTCTGTGTGCACTCTATAAGAGTTATCAATAAAATGTGTACACTTTGTAGAGAATTGCAATGGTACCTGCTGCTCATACAAGGCATGTGTGCTGCGTGTATGTTTATAACATGCATGTCTTTGTATGGGTTTTCGAGACCTTAGTTGTGTTCTGGCTGGCGGTCTTTCATACACCAAGTGGCCCTTAGATGTGCGCAGCTTGTGGCATCGCGATGCGATTGCTCGAGACTCCGTCTCGTGCACACTTTGTGGTATGATCGAGCCCGCCCTAGACCCCGACTAAGTGATCGGGCTGGAGTAAGTCTATGTAAGAGTTATGTGATAGTCGTTAGTATGGTTGAGGCGACTTGTCTTTGAATATGGGAGTTCACCACCCATATCATTAGACTTGTGTGCGTACGATGAGGAGCCATCTCAGTTGATCATCCGGCCTGGATGGGATACCCCTCACGTACGATGCTTTCCGAGAACGTTCTGTGCTTGGCCTTGTCTGCTTAGACAAGTGGGTACGGTTCTCGGCTCTCCATATGAGTATGTCTTAGCTGTACTTGCATACGCTAACCCCGGGTCCCGATATTAAGGCAGATCATGTGTACCTTGTGTCTGTACTCAGATACTATTGCTTCCGCTAACCTTGTGCTCTCGAGCTGTTGTATTCGAGCCCTCGTGGCCCCTGGCTTGTATTAAACAGCTTGTATTATTTTATTTGTAGAGTTGTGTTGTGATATCTCACCGTGAGTCCCTGATCTCGATCTTGTACCTTGCGTGTATAATTACTGTACACGGTCTGATTTTGGGGGCGTCACACCGCTCCATGATAGGTTCTCTTCTATATCTATGTGCATCTAGGCCTGATATAATTTTGGGTGTTTGCATGTGTGCCCGATTCCAAGTGGCACCAAAGGAATCGCATCACCAAGCGGTGAAACGAATTCTTCGATATTTGGCTCACACCCCGTCTCTAGGCTTATGGTATCCAAAAGGCACGCAGCTGGATCTTGTTGGGTAGTCAGACTCAGATTATGGTCGAGATCGCATGGATAGGAAGTCTACCTCATGAACATATCACTTCCTCGTACGCTCACTGGTATGCCGGTCATCGAAGAAGCAGAATTGTGTCTCCCTCTCCACTTCTGAAGTTGAATACATCGCCGCTGGTGAAAGCTGCTCACAACTTCTATGGATGAAGCAAACTCTCAAGGACTACAACATCAACCTGAAGAAAGTACCACTGCTATGTGACAATGAGAGTGTCATCAAGATCTCTCAGAACCCAGTACAACACTCGAGGACGAAGCACATCGAGATTCGGTATCACTTTCTTCGGGATCATGTGTTGAAGGAAGACATCATCATCAGCCACGTGAAGACTGAAGACCAACTTGCTGATATATTCACTAAGCCTTTGGATGAGAAGCGTTTTAGCACTCTAAGGTGTGAGCTAAATATCTTAGATTCCTCAAATGTCCAGTGAATGGACACACATCTTAACGCTTAAACACTATTGAAGAATCCTGATGTACAACACACGACGCGTCGTACTCCTCAAATCATGAGGAACTACCTTGCTAAGTGTGAAGAAATTAACGTGGAATTAACTCAAGATCCATACAACAATTGTATGGTATCATGTGTTTTATTCCCTATAAGGTGGTTAGCACCACCACCCAAATTCCTCAGGAATTGTTTGTCCTCAGTTGCGTCATTTCTGTCTTCATCCTGATACTTAAAGTTTTTTCCTCAACATCATTCACCTATAGTTTTTGCTCTTCAAAATTTGCTTCTTCATCTAGGTGAATGTGATCAGACCCGTCTTTCTATGCCCACTTATCCAATCCATCTATCTTAAGTATGCGTTCATTTGAAACTCATAAGTTTTTCAAACTGAAGCTTTAATTTTAAATCCTCAAATTTCTTATTGTCCTCAGTTTCCTCATGTTGAGGCCTCTGTTTGAAATCTTATCCCTTGATCGTTGCGATTTTGCCGTAGATCATGCCTATCCTAAAAACCAGATAAGCTCAAAATCCGAACCGCCAGGGGTAATCTCGTCCGCAAAACTCGCGACCCCTCAGTTTTACCCCTCTATAAATAGCCACCCCCACGGTCATTTCCCCCCCAAACCTCATTCCCTCTCGCGCAGCCGCCCTTGAGCTCTTCACGCTCTCGCGTAGTTGACGTCGGAGACCATCGTCGCCGGAGAAGACCATCTCGAGTTTCCTCAGCATTTGCCTCATCTCTGGTACGACCATGTCTCATATGTTAATTCCTCAGTACCGCAACTTCTTCAAGATTCTACAAGCCACTAAATTCCTCAGCAGTACTGAAATCTAACTGAGACATATGCTTCATCAATTCGATTTCCTCAACACTTTCCTCATGAACGCATATAACCGTACCCCACTTCCCTCGCAACTTAATTCTGTCACAGGTACATGTCAGCTGAGGAATCATATGGTTCTCGTAGTCTCACTTCATCTGCAGCTCAGCTCAAACTTACGATTCCTCAGTCTCCTCAACTGAAGAAAATGGCTCCTCGTTGTCGCCTCACAAAGACTGCTCGTGACTTGCCTCCAAAAGTCTATGCGAAGCTGAAGACTCCAGAACGTGAGACTGCAGGAGAACGCAAGAAGCGTATCCAGAAAATCACGAGGGAATGGGCTAAACGATGGGATGCATATGAATGGCTCAATCCTCAGCATGAAGAGTTGTTTGATATGAAACCTCCTGTGAAGATCTGTCACAACCCTAGTTTTAGTATGTGCTTTTATTGCTAGAAATAATTGCATCATGTTTAAATTCTTGGTTTAAGAATTGGGGATTTGGAAAAGCCTCAAAACGAATTCAAATAAAAGGCCAGATAAAAAGTTTTTCCAAGATTCCTCCAAACAGTTTTGAAAAGTCCTATAAAAGAGTATGATCATTTTAAAAATGATTTGGAATCAAACCCATGCTCCTGGATTTTTTCAAATATTCAAACAGAGGCTTGGAAATTAAATTTAAATGCTATTTGAATTGGATTCAAATAATTTGAATTCCAAAAATCTTCAAATCTTGGGAGTGACTAGTAGTATGTCACATATGTCCAGGATAAATATTTGAGGATTTTATAAAATGCCTAGGTAATTATTTTACCACAGCAAAACAAAGGTCAGAAGAATTAAACAGAAAAGAATTTAGAAAAGGGAAGAGGCCCACCTACCTGTCCCAACTCACCTAGGCCGGCCCAGCCCAGCTGGCCTCGGTGTCGTCTTCCTCTTCTGCCAGAAGGAGGGACGGCCGAGCCGTGCGCCTCGCATGGCCGCCACCTCCCGTGGCCACGGAGCTGCCTGCTCCCCCCCCCCCTCGTCCTCATCTCTTCGCCGTGGAGACCCTGGGCTAACCCCTTCCTTTTCCCCTCTCCCTTTGGTCCTCTCTCCCCCTCCCTCGTCGGAATCGCGCACTGCCCCGAGACCAGCCGGACCGCGCCGCCGTGCCCGGCGTGGCCACCGTGCCCCCCTCGCCGAGCCGAGTTGTCCAAGAGCTCCGCCTCCGCCGTCTTCATCACGCTGCGCAGTCAATTGGACCAAGGAACCCCGAGGGCCGTCGTCCCCTTCATCGTTTTCGTCGCCGGCCGCAGGAACTTCGCCGCCGAATTCGTCTTCGTCGTTGATCCTCCGCTTCCTCCGGCCTCCCCAACGCACTCACGGTGAGGCCCCGGTTCTTTTCCCCCTAGTCGTGCTCTGTTCCGCGCCCCGGTGCCCCTTTTTCCCCCACCATCCGAACGGCGCCGCCGCGGAGGTCCTTGCCGTCGTGGCCTCCGGCCTCCTCTGGCCAGCCCGTGTGCCTCAATGGATGCGCGGCTTCGAGGGCTCCATTCTGGTGCCCTTGGAGCACCTCCCCATGGCCGGAGCCGCCATCCGGAGCGGACGCCGCCGCGTCTAGAGGCCACCGGCGGCTAAACGCCGGCCAGCCTGCTAATCCCCCTCCTAATCCCTGTCTCACTCACTGACTGGTGGGACTCAACCCCCTAATCCCCTGTTAAGTTTTAATTAAAACGGGGTTAACCCCCAGAGGCAATGGTAGGTGGGTCCCAGGCGTCAGTTGACTGTTCAGCGGCCCCGTGATGTCATCCTGACGTCAGCCTTGCGGAATAAATCATTTTTTTCTTTTTTAACAGATTTCCAGAAAATAGTTAAATCTTTGAAATTCAATAACTTTTAATCCATAACTCCAAATCAAATAATTTATATATGAAAAATCATTAGAAAAATGCAAGGATTCCAAATATCATACTTTCATAGATGAAAAACACATCTATGATGGGGAACCAGTAGCATTTAGCTATATGGCTTATTTGGAATAATTCCAAATAAATGTTTAAATCATTTCAAATTAAATCTTTGCAATGCCAACCTTATCACATGAACATCAGAGGCATATCATACACATGACCACATGGTTTACCATATCCAAACATTAGCAAATGCAACTTGGGATATTTTGAACAACATTTGGAGTTTGAATTTGAATTTCTTATTCAAATCAACTTCAATTAACTTGTTGCAAATTGAACATAGATCACATCAGTACCATGACATGTTTCATTCTTGAATGTGCATTGCAATGTGATGTTTATACTTTGTTGTCTCGGTGTTTGCTTCTTCTCGATAGATCCATCGCCGGACGTAGTCCCTGTTTTCTCCGAAGAGTGGCACCCCCGAGTCTCGACAATAAGGCAAGCAAACCCCCTTTGATCATATCTATAAAAACCCAGTTTCCCTCTTGTTCTCTTATGCATGTTTAGGTGATTCACATGTTACCGTTCTACCGCTAGTTGAACCCATCCTTTGCATGACCTATCTTTGCTACCACAGTATTAAGCAAACCTCAACCTAGCAGATACAAGATTGTTGTGTTCATCATGTGGCCCTTCATCCATGATATGCTATGCCATGCTAGAGTTATTTGCAATAAAGTTGATCCATCTGGGTGATGTATCGGGATGGTAGTGAACACATGCGACAAGGTGGTAACGTGTTGATGAAGTCACCCTAAAATAAGTGAACAATGAGAGGTTGTGTAGGAGTACAAAGTGGGTTGTCTCATTTACACTGCCCTAGGCCCCGAGTTCTTGTGTTGTGATCCAAGACACAGATTACTACCACATGTTGGGCTCATTGACCCCTCTTAACCTATTAACTCACCCCGACTAGGGTCCAGGATTCGCATGGGTTAACTTTATTCTATTTGCTTTCATAACGTAGCACGGTTTTAGGCAAGCGCAGCACCATCCGTCGAGGTGGGCTTGTCGGACCGTCCATACATCATCTGGGTCCTGAACGGAAACCCCGTCCGGATTCCCGATTGGGGTACATACTCAGATAGGCGATTCCTTGGACTAGAGTTGGAGCCGTGAGGTAAGTGTCGTGGTACTATCCTCGCCGACACCGCTTGAAGGTGACGAGTTCTAGGCGGTAAGTGGTAGCTACATATGTGAAGAAGTACACCCCTGTAGGGTTAATGAACTATTCGAATAGCTGTGTCCGCAGTTATGGACTACTTGGATATCTGTAACAGCCCAGATTTCATAAAAATTAAAAATTTTGTTTTCGGTGTAAATTGTCTGATTGCCTGATTTGTTTGCGGTGTTTGCATCCCCGATTTATCGATCGGCGATTATTTTAACCCCTCTTATCTCGTATCGGACGGAGACCGACCTTGCCACCCTGACACTCGACCTTTGCGACACCGGGTTTCACCCGATCACCGTCGCGGAACCGCACGAGACCAGCCGCAGCCAACGGAACGAAAAACCCCGTTTAATAATTAAACGGGTTATTTTTATGGGGCACCGAAAAATGTTGTCAGAATGTCACCGCAGTGAGGTACAATCGAAGAGCTCGACGCGCTGAGCGCGTGGTTCGAGATTTCGTCGGAATCGGAGTCCGTATGCACCTCCGGCGGTCACGACCGCGATCGTCGTATGCGCGAGAGGGGTACCGGAGGTCATCCGGGGTATTTTCGTCATCCTGCCACCTAGCCTGCCCTATATAATGACCCCTCACCTCCCCCCTTGGAAATTAGGGTTTCCCTATGCAATTTTCGCAGCCACCCCCCTCCAAAATACCAGTTTTTACCCCCAAAACACCCTCCACCGAAACCCTAATCTCAGCCCCCGATCTGGACCATCAGATCCAGATCTGAGGGCTCAGATCACGCCCCCAGCTCCACCAACCTCCAGCCCCAGGCGCCTGGGCCCCGCAGGGCCGCCGCCGGGCCCGCCAGGCCCATCCGGGAAGCCGCCTCACCCGAGCTCCTCCCCGTGCAGCCATGGAGGCCGCCGCCTCCGGCCAGACCGCCGTTGCTGGCTTACCTCCTCCCTCGCCCTCTTCCTTCTCTTCCTCCCTCTCACCACCTCCCTCGCCCCTTCGCAGGTCCGCCGCCGGAGATCGAGGCGCCGCCGCGCCATGGTCAGGGGCCTCGAGCTCGCGGCCGCCATGGAGCTCGGAGCCGCCGCCGCTAGGGAGCTCCGCCCCGCTCCACCTCACCGTCCCGGCCGGATCCGCGCGCCGCCTGCGCCCCTCCTCTGCCCCCTCGCCTAGCGCCGCTCGCCGCCGGTGGCCGGCGTGCCACCGGGCAGCAGCCGCCGCCGCTCGTGGCTCGGGAGGAGCCCGAGCTGGAACCGCTCGGTCCGCCTACTGGGCTAGATGCGCCCCAGCGGCCCACTCGCCCCTCCAGCCGCGGCCCAGCTGGCCTCTCCACCGCAGTTGGGCCGAGCCCAGTGGTGAGGCCCGGCTCCCTTTTTTTTTTTCTTCTGTTGTTTTTCCATTTTTTCAGATTTTGCTAAGTCTGGAAAATATTGCTGCTGATTCAATTTTGCAATGCGATTTTCCGTTAATCCGTAGCTCCGATCGCGTTGCGCCCAAAAGACGAACTGCTTAGAATTGCGTGTACTTTAATCCGTATTTTGTGAGTTAATTGTTTTGAGGTTGTTTAGATATAGTTTTTTCTGTTCAAACAGGGCATCAGGCCGTTAATTGCATTTATTTCCTGTTATGTGCTGCTGGTATTATTTTGTTGCAACTTTGCATGATGATTGTAGGAAATCCATGAGGCCTATTGCATTGATTCCTTTTGCGTTGCGTTAAGCAATGTTTCTACTTCAGTTTTATGCATTCACATGCCATATTTGCCTGCTGCATCATATTTATATCTTGCTCCAAAGTAGCTATCTTGATGTTGTTGTGCTGCTATTGCTGAAACTGTTATTTTGTTGCAACTTCAGATGACGATTGCTTCACAACCGTTTATCGGACTGGAGTGATTCCAATTGCATTTTGTTAAGCATCATGTCTACTTTCATCCCATGTATTGCTATGTCATGTTGCTGCACTTTTGCATATAGATTTACCCCTGTTTATACAGCATGTGTGCATAAATTGTTTTGCTTGTATCTTTTTAACCGTAACTCCGTTTGGAGTGTGCCTTATATGTAACTTGATTAGTTTTTCGTGTTCTTTGTTTTTGTGCTATTGTTTGCTGTTGTTAACCAACCTAAAATATGGTTTAGGACAGAACAGTACCAAATCTTTTAATCATCGTGCGGCACTTAGTGTTATGCCATGTTTAGGTTGTGCCCCACTTAAATTGACTAGCATAGATAGTTTACTTTGTTCTTCACCTCTTGACATGTTTGTGTGCTATGCCATGCTTGCTTGAGTTGCCATGTTAATAACCGTTGTTTGATCACCTGTAGCTAAACAACTTCAACCACCGTAACCGTGCGGTATCGTCGTGTGTGACGAGTACTCCACTTAAATCGTTAGTAACCGCTCTCGACGGTAGGTGCGATGTCTCGTGTTACTTCTTGTTGATGCTTGCTCGTGTTTGCTCTGTAGTAATAGTGGTGCACCGTTGATTGCTTTCCATTGTTTCCTTCTTGTGTGCTTCCGCGGGTACCTTTCGGAGACGATGCGAGCTTGCGATCGACTACACCTTCGGAACCCGACTTCTCAACAGGCAAGGACTTGCATTACTTATGATCCATTCTATTTCAACCAGCGGTTTGCATGCTAGAATAGGTTAGGCGATGTTTGATCCTACCACATGTTTACAACCTCTTTTAAACCGATACAGCCATGTCCCTTCCCAGCAAACCATGTACTGCTATGTTACTTTTGCTCGTTGCTCAGCCCCTGCTTAGTATGCATGCTTAGGATGCTACGTTGTTACCCTGTTACTCTTTGGGTTGGGATATCACATTATTATATTGTTGTTGATGATATGATTATTATTATAACGTTGACTATATTCGACGAAGGGTGGAAGGTCTAGGCTATCCCGCCCCGACGCTTTGTTCCATTCGAGTCACCTAGGACCCGAGTTCCTGGGTATTGGTTTTAAGACTGAGCGTGCCTAACCGCGTGTGGGATTTTATGGGGTCCCCTTCTCTTACCTACCTAGCTTCAAACATTTCTAGTGGTGGCCCAAGCTGATTTACCATTTGAAAACGTGTGTGTGTCTGTTGGGTCGCTCCTGGCAGATATCATTTAAAACAACTCGGACCAGTGAGGACATAGTTCCCTTGCTGGCCCATCATGACCGGCTGAGGACCCGGTTATCCCAATGTGCGATGAACCGGCAATCCAAACCTGGAGTCATACGGTAGAGACCAGATCGAGAGCGCGGCCGGCTCCTGAGCTGGGTGTCGTCTCACCGGGGGCCACACGGATTTGTTCGTTGTTAGCTAGAGGGACCTGTCATTTCGGATCTCTTGGAACTAAATCATAAAATGGTTGCCTATGATGGGTAGCAACTGAGAGTGATGGACGTGCGTGCGGAGCCTCGTAATGGGCAGTTGGTACACCCCTGCAGGGTTAAATCTTTTCGAAAAGCCGTGTCCACGGTTATGGACGACTTGAGACCTACTCCTTGTTCATAGAAAACAACAACCGAGATAATCTTAATATAACTTGATCAACGTGTGTGTGCCTTGACTGCTTCTTCTTCGTCGGGATGCGAAGAGGAGGACAAGGATAGGATAGGTGTTATACTTGCGTAGTAGGTGGATAGCAAGACTTGTTGGAGGCGATTTCTCATCGAATGCTTGGCTTCTTACCTTACTCTCTAGATCGTTAGCCACTTCATAAATGCTAGTGCGGCAGCAACCTCACCACTTACCCCTTCCTTACCGTAAACTACTAGTTGTCCTAGGATGACGAGTGATGAAGTCCTTGCTGGGTCAGATGACCACTACAGTTGGATGCTGAGTACCTCTGTACTCATGATACTACCCCAAACTCTTTTTCAGGGTTCTGATCGACAACAGGTATGGTGATCGACGTTTCACGTGGAGACTCGAAGACGACTAGTTAGGCGGATCCCGGCGGACGGCCTGGACCCGTGTAGTTATGGGATCGATGCTTTTCTCTTTGCCAGTAGGCATTTGCTTGTAGTCTGTACTCAGACATGTATCTTCCGTTGTTGTATTGTATTTGAGGCAGTTGTATGCCGATTGTATGAGATGTTGTATCCTGTATCTGTAATGTTGTGATATCATGTTGGAAATCCGGGGCATATGGCTTTGTCATATGTCGCGGTGGGACCGATATGTGCTTCGTCCTCGGGTTCGGGCAGAAACGTCCGATTCTGAAACAGTACCGCATATCGGGCCTTACAATATCTTTACTTGATTATTAGACAACTCAAATGGATACTCTAAAAATCGCAAGATAAGTGTGAGTGCTTTGGGTTGCTTCCTCGTGGGGAAGTCGAGGAAGGATCCATGGTTGTGTATTGATGTGGTGATCAAGATTAGATGGACTCGTGTGCGCCTCTCATCTAAACTCTATGTAGTTGTAGTACAGGATAGCCAAGTCAAAGCTTTCTGCATTACAAACCCCACTTGCCTTTACCTTGATACCTGAGCATGAGTAGTTTAGTTCTGACGTAAGTCTTGCTGAGTACGACTTTGTACTCACGTTTGCTTATTCTATGTTTTAGAGACGAGACCACTGACCCTGATGGTGGCCTCCGCTTCAAGCTCAACTTCGACGAAGTAATGTAGTCCCAGACAGCAGCCTGGTCCCTCTGGAGGGTCGTTGTGTTTTCTTAAAGGCTTCTTAAGCCATTTGTTAACCTTGTCTTTACTAAGACATAATTTGCTTCCGTTGTTGTATGATGTAATGTTGGATCACAGTGATGTGATCTCTGCTTGTAACACTACTATATCTGCTCTGTTTAGCAGATGCAATAAAGCTATGAGTTTGTAGAGTTCATGTTGTGTTACCTGCTGTTATACACTTGGCATGCATACTGCGTGTATGTTTATATCGTGCATGTCATGTGTGGGGTTCGATACCTTAGTTGTGCTCTCGCCGGCGGTCTTTTATACACCAAGTGGCCCTTAGATGTGTGCAGCTTGGGGCATCGCGATGCGATTGCTCGTGACTCTATCACGTGGCACACTTTGTTGTATGATTGAGCCCGCCCGAGACCCCGACTAAGAGATCGGGCTGGAGTCTGTTTATGTAAGTGTTATGATTCAATCGATAATATGGTTGAGGCGACTTGTCTATGAGTATGGGATTTCACCACCCATAATCATTTAGACTTGTGAGCGGACGATGAGGACCCATCTCAGTTGATCATCCGGGCCTGGATGGGATACCCCTCACGTTCGAGCTTTCCGAGAGTGTCTTGTACTTGGCCTTGTCTGCTTAGACAAGTGGGTATGGCTCTCGGCTCTCCATATGATTGAATTGTGACTGGAATTACATACGCAAACCCCGGGTCCCGACAGACTTGGTATCAGAGAAGGACTGCCTATAGGATTAGTAAACCTTGGCCGAAGTCGAGTCTAGCATTCTATAGTTATATAGTTACTTTGGGTATAAGGGAACAAAGTAAGGCTTCATTTTTCTCCTTACCTCATCGATCTGAGTTCTGAGTCACCCTCATCTTTTCTACGGGAAGATAGGACTAGGCTCTTCTATGTTTATACTAGAACATCTCGTTGTTTGACTCTCCATAGCTGTAGGAATGTTTTGGTTGTCTAGAGTCACCATTCCATCAAGCCTTTTGAGAAGGTTTTGATCATTCTTGCAGATTGATTCATTTTTCCACCCCGGTACAGCCGTTATGCTGTCCGATTTGTTCCGTGTTTCCAGTGATTCCAATGCTTTTGCATTACAATCTCGTCCGCTCTTAAATTATGTCATCTTTGCTTTGATTCCATCATAAATCCTATTCTGATTGTTGAATTTTATCACACAGAATGTCAGGTGGAACTAGATGTGTTGAATCTGGTCACGGTAATCAAAGTGGTGATGATGGTCCTCCTTCACCGCCTTCTGCAGCGGAAATCATGATGGAGGCTGAGCGAAATCGACGTGATCAAACACGCCTTTTTGGAACTCATTGCGAAGAATACTTCTCTCCAGCGAGATGCGGTAATATCCATCCAGGATTTTATTCTTTTGAACCCGCCAGTTTTCCGATGTTCATCTGAGCCCCTTGATGCCGATGATTGGCTCCGTTCCATCGAGCGTAAGCTTGAGACGGCGCATGTTTCTCCAGATGATCATGTGATGTTTGCGGCATACTTTCTGGAAGGTGCTGCTGGTGAATGGTGGGAAAGTTTTGTTGCAATACAGCCTGATGGTCACGTAGTGACTTGGCAGGAGTTCTGTGATGCCTTCCAAGGGTACCACATTATGGATGAGCTGATGGAAAGAAAGAGAGAAGAGTTCTGCACCCTATCTCAGGGAAATATGACTGTTCATCAGTACAGGACTGAGTTCAACCGACTTTCTCGTTATGCCCCTGAGAAGATTTCAACCGATGCCAAGAAGCAAGCAAGGTTCCGCAAGGGACTTAGCTCTGTCCTTCGTCATGATCTCAATCTCCTTGAATTCGTCAACTTCGAGGATTTGGTCAATAGATCATTCAGAGCTGAGCATGGAAATGAGGTCTTTGAAGAGTCTCGCAAGCGTGATCGTGATCTTGCTTCCTCTTCTAGTTTGGGTTCTCAGAAACGTCGATTTTGGATCCCAACTAGTGCCATTCCTTCGCACTTGATTCCAAGACCATCTCCACAAAGCAAGAAAACCCAGAAAGGTAGTAGAGAGCTTTCCATACAAACTCCACAACCTAACAACCGTTTCTGCTACAAGTGTGGTAATCCTGGCCACATTGCACGACAATGTTCATTGCATGAGAATGTTCCTCCTCTTCCAAAACATAAAGCCAAAGCTAAGCCACCAAAGCCTTCCAAAGCCAAGTCCGCTATTGTTGAATACGGATGTGTGAACCATGCCACCATCAAAGAAGCCCAAGAGGATACGGAGGTTGTACTCGGTACACTTCCTGTCAACTCCAAACCTGCTTCTGTTCTATTTGATTCTGGAGCTTCTCATTCCTTTTTGTCTGAAAAGTTCGCACTCCTGCATGATATTTCATTTGAGGAGCTGCCTACCCCTTTCATGATTAAAACTCCAGGATCCACATGGCGTACCAATAGGGTAAGTCATGACAATGAAATTGCTGTTGAGGATATTGTATTCCTTGCTTCTCTCATAGCCCTCAAATCTTCAGATATCGATATCATCTTATGTATGGATTGGTTGTCCAAACACCGTGCCAAGATTGATTGTGCCACTAAATCAGTCCAAATCACTCATCCTTCCGGCAAGATAGTCCATTTCACATCTCAAGGTTCAGACACCCAGCTATATTCGTTGAATGAACATCCCCTTCCTAACCTTGAAGATATTCCGATAGTTTGTGACTTTCCGGATGTCTTTCCAGAAGAGATGCCGGGAATGCCACCCGACAGGTCTGTGGAATTCATAGTGGATCTTATACCAGGCACAGCCCCAATTTTCAGACGCCCATATAGAATGGCCCCACATGAGTTAGCTGAGCTAAAAACCCAACTTGATGCTTCGTTGGCAAAAGGCTTCATCCGCCCTAGCTCATCGCCATGGGGTTTCCCCGTTCTGTTCGTAACGAAGAAAGATGGAACAGAAAGGATGTGCGTAGACTATCGCCCGCTAAATCTAGCGACGATAAAGAACAAGTACCCACTTCCCAGGATCAATGATCTTTATGATCAACTTGCTGGATCCTCTGTCTTCTCCAAGATGGATTTGAGATTAGGTTATCATCAAATCAAAATCAGAAACGAGGACATTCCCAAGACGGCTTTCACTACTCGTTATGGTCTTTATGAGTACACCGTCATGTCCTTCGGTTTAACCAATGCCCCAGCCACTTTTTCGCGCTTGATGAATTCGATCTTCATGGAGTACTTAGATAAATTTGTTGTGGTTTATCTTGATGACATTCTCATCTACTCGAAGAATGAAGAAGAGCACGCAGAACATCTTAGGCTGGTATTGATGAGACTTAGAGAGCATCGCCTTTATGCCAAGTTCTCCAAGTGTGAATTTTGGCTACCAGAAGTGACCTACTTAGGCCACGTGATTTCTGCAAAAGGCATTGCTGTGAATCCCGAGAGAGTTCAGGTCGTCCTTGACTGGACTCCACCTGAATCGGTTAAGCAAGTTAGGAGTTTTCTTGGCCTAGCAAGCTATTGTCGCCGCTTCGTCGAGAACTTTTCTAAAGTTGCAAATCCTCTTACTGAACTCCTCAACAAAGATAAGAAATTCCAATGGACTCCCAAGTGCGAGGAAGGCTTTCAAGAGCTAAAAAGAAGATTGACTTCTGCACCCATACTTGCACCTCCAGACACCAAAAGGGATTTCGAGATCTATTGTGATGCTTCACGGCAAGGGTTAGGATGCATACTTATGCAAGATCGACATGTGGTAGCTTATGCTTCACGCCAGTTAAGTCCACATGAGGAAAACTATCCTACCCATGATCTTGAACTCGCTGCCGTAGTTCATGCCCTAAAGACTTGGCGACATTACCTCCTTGGTAATCGTTGTGAAATTTTTACCGATCACCAAAGCCTCAAATACATATTCACCCAGCCAGATCTTAATCTCAGGCAAAGACGCTGGATAGAGTTGATAAAAGATTACGACTTGAGTATCTCTTACACCCCAGGCAAAGCCAATGTCATGGCTGATGCACTAAGTCGTAAGTCGTATTGTAACAACCTCATGTTACAACAGTATCAACCACTTCTCTATGAGGAATTTCGAAAGCTCAATCTCGAGATTGTTCCTCATGGATTCCTTTCCACCTTGATTGTGAAACCAACCCTTGAGGATCAAATCAAAGCTATTCAACAACGTGCTCGAGGTATCCGATATATCAAGCAGAACATTGCTAGCGGTAAGGCAAGATGTTTTACCCTAGACAATGAAGGTACTGTGTACTTCGAGAATAGGATGGTAGTTCCGAAGAATAGGAATCTAAGGCAGCAGATCCTTAAGGAAGCCCATGACACCCCTCTCTCGATTCATCCTGGTAGTACTAAGATGTATCAAGATCTACGCCAGAGATTTTGGTGGACTAGGATGAAGCGAGAAATCGCTCAATTTGTTGCTGAGTGCGATGTTTGCCGTCGTGTGAAAGCAGAGCATCAAAGACCTGCTGGTACTCTTCAACCTTTAGCCATTCCTGAGTGGAAATGGGATAAAGTCAGTATGGATTTCATCACTGGCTTTCCGAAGTCTCAGAAGGGAAACAATGCCATATTCGTGGTCATTGACCGTCTTTCCAAAGTTGGTCATTTCCTTCCTGTTCGCGAGAGTATAACTGCTAGCCAGTTAGCGGATTTATATGTCTCCCGGATTGTTTCTCTCCATGGTGTTCCTTTGGAAATCAATTCAGACCGTGGAAGTCTTTTCACCTCTCGATTTTGGGAAAGTTTTCAAAATGCTATGGGAACCCATCTCTTCTTTAGCACCGCCTTTCATCCCCAGTCAAGTGGTCAAGTAGAAAGAGTCAATCAAATTCTCGAAGACATGCTCAGAGCCTGTGTTATCTCATTCGGAAAGAGTTGGGATAAATCTCTTCCATTCGCCGAGTTTGCTTACAACAACAGCTTCCAATCTAGCTTGGGCATGGCACCCTTCGAATTTCTCTATGGACGAAAATGTCGAACTCCATTGAACTGGTCAGAAACCGGTGAAAGACAATTCTTTGGACCGGATATGATCCAGGAAGCAGAAGAGAAAGTTCGCATTGTTCGTGAACAATTGAAAACAGCCCAGTCTCGTCAGAAAAGCTATTATGATCGTCATCATAGGCCAGAGAGCTACGAGCTGGACGAGAAGGCTTACCTCCGGGTTACTCCTCTGAAGGGAACCCATCGCTTCGGTATCAAAGGCAAATTGGCCCCACGTTACATAGGCCCCTTTCGCATTCTAGCTAAACGTGGAGAAGTTTCCTACCAACTTGAACTACCGCCGCATCTTTCTCAGGTTCACGATGTCTTCCACGTATCTCAACTCAGGCGTTGCTTCAAGGACCCCATCCGCGAAGTAGACCACGAAACGCTTGATCTCCAAGAAAACTTGTCATATCGAGAGTATCCCGGCTGTATCCTCGATGAAGCTGAGCGTACAACCCGACGTCAGAAGATCAAGTTCCTCAAAGTGCAGTGGTCCAATCATTCTGAGAAAGAAGCCACCTGGGAATGAGAAGATCATCTTCGAGTTGAATACCCCACCCTCTTCCCGACTACTTCTGAATCTCGGGACGAGATTCTTTTGAGTGGGGGCGAGTTGTCACAACCCTAGTTTTGGTATGTGCTTTTATTGCTAGAAATACTTGCATCATGTTTAAATTCTTGGTTTAAGAATTGGGGATTTGGAAAAGCCTCAAAAAGAATTCAAATAAAAGGCCAGATAAAAAGTTTTTCCAAAATTCCTCCAAACAGTTTTGAAAAGTCCTATAAATGAGTATGATCATTTTAAAAATGATTTGGAATCAAACCCATGCTCCTGGATTTTTTCAAATATTCAAACAGAGGCTTGGAAATTAAATTTAAATGCTATTTGAATTGGATTCAAATAATTTGAATTCGAAAAATCTTCAAATCTTGGGAGTGACTAGTAGTATGTCACATATGTCCACGATAAATATTTGAGGATTTTATAAAATGCCTAGGTAATTATTTTACCACAGCAAAACAAAGGTCAGAAGAATTAAACAGAAAAGAATTTAGAAAAGGGAAGAGGCCCACCTACCTGGCCCAACTCACCTAGGCCGGCCCAGCCCAGCTGGCCTCGGTGTCGTCTTCCTCTTCTGCCAGAAGGAGGGACGGCCGTGCCGTGCGCCTCGCATGGTCGCCACCTCCCCTGGCCACGGAGCTGCCTGCTCCCCCCGTCCTCATCTCTTCGCCGTGGAGGCCCTGGGCTAACCCCTTCATTTTCCCCTCTCCCTTTGGTCCTCTCTCCCCCTCCCTCGTCGGAATCGCGCACTGCCCCGAGACCAGCCGGACCGCGCCGCCGTGCCCGGCGTGGCCACCGTGCCCCCCTCGCCGAGCCGAGTTGTCCAAGAGCTCCACCTCCGCCGTCTTCATCACGCTGCGCAGTCAATTGGACCAAGGAACCCCGAGGGCCGTTGTCCCCTTCATCGTTTTCGTCGCCGGCCGCAGGAACTTCGCCGCCGAATTCGTCTTCGTCGTTGCTCCTCCGCCTCCTCCGGCCTCTCCAACGCACTCACGGTGAGGCCCCGGTTCTTTTCCCCCTAGCCGTGCTCTGCTCCGTGCCCCGGTGCCCCTTTTTCCCCCACCAGCCGAGCGGCGCCGCCGCGGAGGTCCTCGCCGTCGTGGCCTCCGGCCTCCTCTGGCCAGCCCGTGTGCCCCAATGGATGCGCGGCTTCGAGGGCTCCATTCTGGTGCCCTTGGAGCACCTCCCCGTGGCCGGAGCCGCCATCCGGAGCGGACGCCGCCGCGTCCAGAGGCCATCGGCGGCTAAACGCCGGTCGGCCTGCTAATCCCCCTCCTAATCCCTGTCTCACTCACTGACTGGTGGGACTCAGCCCCCTAATCCACTGTTAAGTTTTAATTAAAACGGGGTTAACCCCCAGAGGCAATGACATGTGGGTCCCAGGCGTCAGTTGACTGGTCAGCGCCCCCGTGATGTCATCCTGACGTCAGCCTTGCGCAATAAATCCTTTTTTTCTTTTTTAACAGATTTCCAGAAAATAGTTAAATCTTTGAAATTCAATAACTTTTAATCCATAACTCCAAATCAAATAACTTATATATGAAAAATCATCAGAAAAATGCAAGGATTCCAAATATCATACTTTCATAGATGAAAAACACATCTATGATGGGGAACCAGTAGCATTTAGCTATATGGCTTATTTGGAATAATTCCAAATAAATGTTTAAATCATTTCAAATTAAATCTTTTCAATGCCAACCTTATAACATGAACATCAGAGGCATATCATACACATGACCACATGGTTTACCATATCCAAACATTAGCAAATGCAACTTGGGATATTTTGAACAACATTTGGAGTTTGAATTTGAATTTCTTATTCAAATCAACTTCAATTAACTTGTTGCAAATTGAACATAGATCACATCAGTACCATGCCATGTTTCATTCTTGAATGTGCATTGCAATGTGATGTTTATACTTTGTTGTCTCAGTGTTTGCTTCTTCTCGATAGATCCATCGCCGGACATAGTCCCTGTTTTCTCCGAAGAGTGGCACCCCCGAGTCTCGACAATAAGGCAAGCAAACCCCCTTTGATCATATCTATAAAAACCCAGTTTCCCTCTTGTTCTCTTATGCATGTTTAGGTGATTCACATGTTACCGTTCTACCGCTAGTTGAACCCATCCTTTGCATGACCTATCTTTGCTACCACAGTATTAAGCAAACCTCAACCTAGCAGATACAAGATTGTTGTGTTCATCATGTGGCCCTTCATCCATGATATGCTATGCCATGCTAGAGTTGTTTGCAATAAAGTTGATCCATCTGGGTGATGTATCGGGATGGTAGTGAACACATGCGACAAGGTGGTAACGTGTTGATGAAGTCACCCTAAAATAAGTGAACAATGAGAGGTTGTGTAGGAGTACACAGTGGGTTGTCTCATTTACACTGCCCTAGGCCCCGAGTTCTTGTGTTGTGATCCAAGACACAGATTACTACCACATGTTGGGCTCATTGACCCCTCTCGACCTATTAACTCACCCCGACTAGGGTCCAGGATTCGCATGGGTTAACTTTATTCTATTTGCTTTCATAACGTAGCACGGTTTTAGGCAAGCGCAGCACCATCCGCCGAGGTGGGCTTGTCGGACCGTCCATACATCGTCTGGGTCCTGAACGGAAACCCCGGCCGGATTCCCGATTGGGGTACATACTCAGATAGGCGATTCCCTGGACTAGAGTTGGATGCGTGAGGTAAGTGTCGTGGTACTATCCTCGCCGACACTGGTTGAAGGTGAGGAGTTCTAGGCGGTAAGTGGTAGCTACGTATGTGAAGAAGTACACCCCTGCAGGGTTAATGAACTATTCGAATAGCCGTGTCCGCGGTTATGGACTACTTGGAGATCTTTACTTGATTATTAGACAACTCAAATGGATACTCTAAAAATCGCAAGATAAGTGTGAGTGCTTTGGGTTGCTTCCTCGTGGGGAAGTCGAGGAAGGATCCATGGTTGTGTATTGATGTGGTGGTCAAGATTAGATGGACTCGTGTGCGCCTCTCATCTAAACTCTATGTAGTCGTAGTACAGGATAGCCAAGTCAAAGCTTTCTGCATTACAAACCCCACTTTCCTTTACCTTGATACCTAAGCATGAGTAGTTTAGTTCTGACGTAAGTCTTGCTGAGTACGACTTTGTACTCACGTTTGCTTATTCTATGTTTTAGAGACGAGACCACTGACCCTGATGGTGGCCTCCCCTTCAAGCTCGACTTCGACGAAGTAATGTAGTCCCAGACAGCAGCCTGGTCCCTCTGGAGGGTCGTTGTGTTTTCTTAAAGGCTTCTTAAGCCATTTGTTAACCTTGTCTTTACTAAGACATAATTTTCTTCCGTTGTTGTATGATGTAATGCTGGATCACAGTGATGTGATTTCTGCTTGTAACACTACTATATCTGCTCTGTTTAGCAGATGCAATAAAGCTATGAGTTTGTAGAGTTCATGTTGTGTTACCTGCTGTTATACACTTGGCATGCATACTGCGTGTATGTTTATATCGTGCATGTCATGTGTGGGGTTCGATACCTTAGTTCTGCTCTCGCCGGCGGTCTTTTATACACCAAGTGGCCCTTAGATGTGCGCAGCTTGGGGCATCGCGATGCGATTGCTCGTGACTCTGTCACGTGGCACACTTTGTTGTATGATTGAGCCCGCCCGAGACCCCGACTAAGAGATCGGGCTGGAGTCTGTTTATGTAAGTGTTATGATTCAATCGATAATATGGTTGAGGCGACTTGTCTATGAGTATGGGATTTCACCACCCATAATCATTTAGACTTATGAGCGGATGATGAGGACCCATCTCAGTTGATCATCCGGGCCTGGATGGGATACCCCTCACGTTCGAGCTTTCCGAGAGTGTCTTGTACTTGGCCTTGTCCGCTTAGACAAGTGGGTATGGCTCTCGGCTCTCCATATGATTGAATTGTGACTGGAATTACATACGCAAACCCCGGGTCCCGACAAGATCTTAGGCATCAAGGCTCGTCCCCCACCTGGACCTGATGTCATTCCTGATCCCACGAGTCTGCGGACTCCTGATGACATCCCTGAGGCATATCAACGCTACCTCAAATGGACATCTCATCTGGCTCACAGTCTGGCCCGTGATTTGGTTGCCTCAGTGCAGATTCCGCCTGAGCCGACTGCACAGCCTTAGCCTGCTACACATCCTTAGCCTCGGCCTCTCGTTCATCTTCGTAGAAAGACTCCCGGCATCAGATCATCAAGCAAAACCTCAACTATGCTCCTAGTTCATCATGCCAACGGACATCTGGCGTTGCTCCTGCCTCAAGACTCCCAACCAATGAGTCTGGGAGTGCTCCTGAGGCATCCACCACTATGCCTCAGCCTCAACTAAAGACTAAGACCTCCATTCATCATGGCATCAGACCCTCTCCAATGAAAACTACCATGCGCGCTTCCATTCAGACTGCCTTCAGCTCAGATGAAGAAGTTGAGTTTGAAGATCTGGCCGGATTTGTGGCCACTGAAGAACAAAAGATTGAATATGTGCGTGGTGCTGCCAGACACAAAGCTGAAGCAACTAGCTCTGAGATACCACTCCTCCTCGATCCCAAGAAGATCTTGGAGTATATTGACATCTGGCTTGTGAAGCCTGATACTCCTCTTGATGACTTGGATATACCCAAAGAATTCAGATTCTATATTCAACAATTCCTCATCAATGAGATTCATCACCGTGACCTCAAAAAGCAGCTGCAAAGCCAACTGAAGAAAGTCCATCATGACTTCAAAAAGAAGCATGTCACTGATGTCACTCCTGCAAAGCCAACTGAAGAAATTTCAACGCCTCACTGATGAATTCAACGCCAAATGTGCCTATATAGGCAAATCAAAGGAACGTATGTCTCGATAAATGAACAATCTAATGAAACTTCAGCAGAAACAATCCTTAGTGCCCCCTACCGCCCCAGAGAAATGTACTGCCATGCCCGAGGATTCCCCACGATGCCTCAAGCGCATGCCTGAAGCCTCGCCCTCTACTCCACCTGCGGCAAAGAGGCCCGCACTTGAAGCTACTAATGAGGAGCCGATTGATGCTACTACGCTTTCCTCTGCTCCTCCAGCCTCAAAAGAAGCTGAAGCCACTGTACCGCCCACTGCTGCCTCAAGTACTCAAGTAAATCCTCAACGCAGAATCATAGTCTTCACCCCACCCTCCAAGGCTCTTGCCTCAGCTGCTGCCACCCCACTTGTTCCCACTCCTCAGTCCCCTCCTCCTCCTGTCATCACTGAGATTGAGGACATGGATGAGGATGTTGATATTGAAGATACTGGGACTCCTCGTATAATGGATGAGGACTATGATATGGAACATCAAGACTCCCCCACCCACGCAATTTTCTCGCTTGAGCCTCACTCCCCCATTGACACTGAGGTCTTACTTGATACGGTTCAAGACTCTGAGGACTCTGTGCATGGAGCCTCTGCTGCTGATGATGACGCTGATGATGCATCCGCTGCTTATGATGATGCTGATGAACCTGAAGCTGAGAGTGCTCCGCCAACCACTGAAACAGAGGCAGAGCATAGCACCAACGATGAACCCGATGCTGCAAAGGAGAGCTCGACTGAAAAACAGGTCACATCTCTCTCAGCCCCCGCTGCTTCACCAAAACCTGGCCCTGAAGCCTCAGAGGAAGCAACTGTTTTCCCACCAGTGCCTCCAAATGCTCCAGCCTCTCCAGTGCCTCAGGCTCACAATTCTGCACCTTCTCTCTTCCCGAAGCAGAAGCAACCATTTTACCGCAACATCGAGGCTAATGAACGCCCAAGATTCAATGTCGATTCTTTCTTCAATGCGATGAGCTTCTTTCAGGACGGGTTTCAAAATCCCTATCACTCTGCTCCGCCTCGTAAACTCCTCAGGTTTTGGACTGCAACCCAAAAGAACTATTATGCCTCAGTCCTCTACATGAAGCATAAGGTCTTTCCTCATAAGCACATTCCTCATTTGGATATGGAGGCATTCCATGCTTCAACAATGCGCTTCAAGACTTATTCTAGGAAAAATTGCTTCAGTTCTGCTCTGAGTGCATCCACTAGAATGAAGAGTTAGTGCTTCAATTCTATGCAACTCTATATGTCTCAGGCGATCCAAAGGACATCAACACTTGAGTTCTGGAATGGATGACTGAGCATCAGCACTATGCTGCTTCATTGCCTAAAATCATTGAGATTCTTCAGCTTCCTCTTTCTGATGCCTCAGTTCCCGGCACTTATGGCGCTCCACTTCTGCGGGATGATCTGATGAACATGCTCATGAAGCCTCAAGCCCCTGAATCTCCTCCTCGTACCAAGTTCCTCGTCACCGAGCTCCAGTATCTGCCAAGCACCCTCTACAGAATTCTGGCCAAGTCTTTCTTCCCAATCAAGGGGTATGAATCTACTGCTGAAGAAGTTGTTGGAATCATGAAGAATATACTGTACAATCTCTGCATGTCTGAGCCCATCAACATTTCAGACTTCTTCTTCAGGACCATGGTTGATGCAGCTCAAAACCCGCACATTCTAAAGCCTTATGCTCCATGGGTTATGAAGCTGATTGGTGCCAAGACAGGTATCAACTATAAGCCTGATCAGCCGAATCATCGCACGTATTTGCCTCCAGTCGAAGTGCTTCAGCACACACTTGCTTCAAATGCAAAAGGCAAAGATGTGTTCTATGATGAAGTTCTTCCAAAGAATTCTCTTGGTGGCAATATCAGACAGCCTCAGTCCAGAACCACTTATGAAGAACACACACATGCCTCAACTGAGGATACAACTCAAGCTCGCGTGATGACCGTCAGAGAGCTCCTCATCAGTCTTCATCAAAAGGTCGACCGCAACCATGACTGGACCAAGCATCAGATTGGCGACATCCTCAGCTACATGGCGCAAATGCATACATCTCAAAAGAAGATTCATCAGTATGCACATCACACCTATCAAAGACTTGATGCTCTTCTCACTGAAGTGATTGTGCCTGAAGACCTTGCCAAACTTGGCCTCAAGCAGCCTCAGGTCTCTGATATTCGGCCTCCTCGTCAGTTCCGCCGATGCAACACACCTCCTCTGGCGATGGATTCCTACTCTTCGCACCACCAGATATCTCCTGAGGACGCTGAAGACACTGCTGCTTTTCCTCACACTACAACGGCTTGCCTCCGGCCTGATTCACCTCAGCCGTGAGGCATTTCTCTTGGGACTCTAGTGTTAGTTCTCTCCTTTTTGTTCATTTTATGACAAAGTGGGAGAAATATTTTAGTCTTCAAGCGAGTCTATATGGGGTTCCTCAGTTACAACTCTCATTCTTCAGACTATTTTTCTAACGAATTGTAAACTGATACTTTTGTGATTGGCTGATACCTTTGCGTTATCTCTTGAAATTACTTAAGGTTGTTTTATACTCATGACATTCCTCAGCAATAATTTTCCTCAGTGTTGTGTTTAAACTTCAAGCATTCTAGTTTCAACACTGTTTTTAGATAATCCTGGATATAGGGGGAGCTCCTTATGTTTTTCCAAAAATATTTACTCAATACAAAGTTCTTTAATACATGCATATCCTCAGGGGGAGCATCTCTATATCCAGACAGTATGAATTTTTTTTCTTCAATTTTAATTCCTCAAAATTACTTATTTAATCCCATTGAAGCTTTAACCTAATTGTCATCAAATCACCAAAAAGGGGGAGATTGTAAGTGCATCTAGTGCCCCTTTGAGGTTTTGGAATATTTGATGACAAAAAGGTTAAGGGACTGATGTGTTTGTGAGTATACACAGGAGAACAGTCCCTGAAAAAGAGGGTAACCACCATTGTCGATCCCCAAAATGTTGAGGAACATTGAAGAAATCGGTGTGTTTCCTGAAGACTGGCGTAGCGCGAAATCCTGAGGAAACAGGATCCTGAAGCACTCGACTGATGCTGAAGAAGCTGTGCGTCATCCTGAGGAAACTCGCGCTGAAGCCAAAGTTCAAGCGTAGTCTACGTTAAGACTTTTATACTTCTTGAGTCGTAGGAAAACACCGTACTCTTGGAGGGGTTCAGGAAAATGAGTTCCGTATTTCCGAGGAAGTGCTCAAGTAGAAAACCTAAAGAAAACCCAGAGAAATCTCCTCCAGTAGAGGTTCAGTTCCTCGGGTGTCTGAGACCTTGTTCTTTAGGAAACTGAGGAATCTAACTTCGGTTGAGGAGTTTCCTGAAGAAGAGAGAGAGAGAATTGCAGCGCCCTTTCCTTTGTCCCGAACGCCTCCAAAGGAATACTATCCATAGGAAAGAAAACATGTTCGACTCCTGTAACAATCCTTAATCCGAATAGGGCCTTAGTGTGATCTATTAAATCTTACTGAACTATTAGTTCATCATAGATAGATCTCTCTTGCAACCATATGATTACGTGCATCCAGACCTGTTTTAGGAGCTCAATGTCCATGTTGTATGTTTATTTATATTTGATATGTATGTTCATAATGAATGCCGATTTTTGCAGCAACATCGATATTCTGAATCTCTACATTTCACTTAGTAGTCTGTGAATCACTTGTGAAGGTGCAGCCACCATGGACAGGAGGTGGATGGATGAGCCTAGGTACAACACACAATTTTAGTAGTTATAGGGCGCTTAGCAATTATTTAACTACATTTGATCCGATGCACACACACACACACACACACACACACACACACACACACAGATATATATATATATATATTTAACATGTAGGCACACAAAGGTGTATTTGGAAGGGGTGGAAAAATTCTTAAGCTTTGCATTTAGTAATTCATCTGGAGGACGTAACCTACGTTCTCAGTCAAGGCTAAATCATGATGTTGAAGATCCCCATAGGGCCACAATGAACCCATAGGGCATGGCTCAGATGACATTCAAGGTTTTCTAGTGCTGCTCTATCATTCTCATTTCTCCCTGCATTCTAAACTTTTTTATTTTCTGCACTCTTCAGATTTATGAGTGCGGATTTGCACTTCAGATTTGCTAATTTCATGTACTTAGTGCTGCTCCATCTTCTCACTCATTCCTTTTTTATTGTAAATCAAATGCTTCAGATATGACCGTACAACAAAAAAATAAGAGGAAGGGGTCCCACCGAATTAAAGAAGATATATGACAGAGACCAACCCAAACATTTTTTTTCACAATGAAGTCACAATGTGGAAACGTCCACTCCTTCGCCTCCTAATTCTATCTCTCGACCCATGGTAAAGTTCTTAGGTTATCAACTTTTGTTAAGACATGTGAATCATAGGTACACGAATTCATTTTTTGTTTGTTTCCCTCCATAGTTCTTGCGAATGTTGTATTGAAAAGAGAGGTGGAGCTTGCTTGTGGATACGATGGAATGCAAAAAATTGGCGATGGTCACCACATGTCCATTGCATGGCCATCAAATAAGGTAATATAATGCATTTTCCTACTCCAGTGTAAACTATCACCTGATGCTAACTAATTGTTATTTTTGTAGATCAAACCTTGTAGCAAGCCACCATTTCCATCATCACAGTGCTCAGGTACTATTCCTGTCAACATTACCATGTTCTATCTTACACTTGGAACCAAAAACAAGTAGTATATCACTTAGAAATGAAAACTACATGTGAAATTTAAAATCGGTCTAAACTGCATGTGAAAAAATTGTCTGATTGTAGCCAGCTAGCTAAAGTCAGCAAATGATTGTTTGATTGTAGAAGTAGTGTCCACTCTTTGACAAAGATGTGTCTGGACAAATCTCTGTTAGTACTACTTTCTTAACCGTACCAGATGCTTTGTTGATTGCTTTCTTTTTTGTCATCTAGTAGTGATTGAACAACTCTGATCAGCATCAGTGGCCAATGGTTCTTAATTTAATCTAATAAAAGGTATAGTAGCTAAAGATCTGGGCTAGTAAAGTCACACTCTTTTTGTTTTTCAGTAGCTAATTTCGTATGGTGTTGGGAACCAATAAATAGGTATGTTTCATTTTTAATTTGAGGGCGTGTCTGGTTGTTGTGCACATAGTTCATGAGGAAATTAACATGAATCATATCATCATTTGAAACTGATATTTTAATTGTTTACCGGTTGGAGGATGGTATCAAGTATGAATCACAGCTGATTTGTTGCATCTATAGTTAAGAACAGGACACCAAATCTAGTTTCAATTGAAAAACTTATTCTAGAAAATTATAGCAATTCAGTTTGTGCCTAGGATTTTTAGATCAAAGAGTCCATAGTTTTATTCTTGTTTCCCAAGCTTGTTGTATATTAATTTTAAATCTGAGCATTAGCTTGCATCTAGTTTTCTATAGTACATGAACACATACACATATTTGTTAAACTTTTCTAGGCGTGTCACGGTAGATACTGATCATTTTCATGAAGCTTCTATTAGCATGTTTATGCTATTAAGCTGTTATTTACCAGCCTATGCAACAAAACTATATGGATACTGGTCATTTTCGTGGAACTCCATCTTAACTTTAGCAAACCTACTACATTGTGAAACTTATTGTAAATGCCATGGATCTTGAATCTAGAATATTTGCGCTATGTTCGGATGCATTATGGTCCAGAACCTGCTACATTGTTAAGCATAGGTTCGGATGCACTATGGTCTAGAAAATTATGTACCTTCCATCGAGACTTATTTTTGTTGCATGTCCTTCTCATTTTCTATAATTGCTCAAAGATACAAGTTCTTTTGCAGGGACAAATGGGAGGAAGTAGCAAGTACTGAAGTTGATCTAGGATGTTCTACTGGTCGATTTTGTCCATAACATGGAACATGGTCGACACATTTTATTCATAATGTTGGCTTGATCAAAGACTTGGCATCTTCCATAATATTTTGTAGTACTCGTGATCGAACAATTAGTCTCTTGAGAACTTGCTCATAATATTATGTAACAGGCCATGACCTAGATGTTGGCTTGCGTATTTCCTTAATGGTTGTTGCAAATATTTTGTAACATTCCAGGACCTGAATATCAATTTGTGTATTTCCTTGATGTTTGTAGCTAACTTCAGTGAAGAAACCAGTGAATCTTCTATATATGTTGAATCTATCAATTGATAACTACTGTCTTGTGATGAATGGAAGAGTGAAATTGTATTGCTATTGAACATGAGTTAAATATTATGATTTTAATTTCATGTTAATATATGGTGCATTTACATTTATGATTAAATGTATGATCATCACAGTAAGTGTGTCGGTATAAGTGTTGCACGTCACATTATCTGTTGGCAAAACACACTGATTGAAAAATTGTCGGCATAGAAAGGCCATTGCATTATCTGTCGGCGTAGCTATGCTGGCACACAATCTGTTGTTGTATCATAATGTCAGATAATCTGTCGGCATAGAATGGTCTGTCGGTGTAGAAATGTCTGTCGCTATAGATCCTATTGACGCTATCATACTATCTGTTGGCATAGATAAATCTGTCGGCAAAGATCTTTCCCGGCAGGACTATAGGTGACAGATCCTTTCTGTCGGCATAGACCTATGCCGACACTAAATGTGTCGCCTTTGGTGACCTATGCCGACAATTTGTTTGACCTTGATTTGAGTGTCGTGGTGTAGTGACTCCCCGTAACATGGATGAGGCATATGATCTCGAACACTCAGACTCCCCCACTCACACCGTGTTCTCCATTGAGCCCCACTCTCCCATACCAACTGAAGTCCTCCCAGAAACAACTCAAGATTCTGAGGCCTCCGTTCATGAAGCCACTGCTCACTCTCATGAAGCTGATGCTGAACCTGAAGCTGAAAGTGCTCCACCTGCAACTGCAACTGAAACTGAAGAAGAGCACAACACCAATGTTGATCCTGATGCTTCCAAGGACAGCTCGGCTGACAAACAAGCCACCTCTCCCTCAGCCCCTGCCGCGTCTCCGAAACCTAGCCCTGATACTACAGTGGAAGCCGAGGTGTAACAGCCCAGTTTTCACAAAAATTAAAAAATTTGTTTTCGGTGTGAATTGTTTGATTGTCTGATTTGTTTGCGGTGTTTGCATCCCCGATTTATCGATCGGCGATTATTTTTCGCCCCTCTTATCTCGTATCGGACGGAGACCAACCCTTGCCACCCTGACACTAGACCTTCGCGACACCGGGTTTCACCCGATCACCGTCGCGAAAACCGCACGAGACCAGCCGCAGCCAACGGAACGAAAAACCCCGTTTAATAATTAAACGGGATATTTTATAGCGCGCCGGAAAGTGTTCTCGGAACAGTTCCAGCGGTAGGTGAACGCCGCCGGCTCGACGCGCTGATCGCGCAGTTCGAAGTTTTACCCGAATCGGAGGTACTGCGGACCCCCGGCAGTCAGAAACGTGAACACGGCACGCTCGAGAGAAAAACCGGGGATGTTTTTGCAAACTGCCAGCCACCGGGGCTATATAAAGACCACCACACTTCCACCCCTTTCTAGGGTTTCCCTAGCCAAAAATTGCAGCCACCCCCCTCCACTTTGCCCCAATCTGCCCTCTCTAGCCCCCAGATTCCCGAAACCCTAGCCATCCACTATTTCCAACCGTTGATCTGGCCGATCTGTGGCTCAGATCTGCGCCACGTTGCCCCAGCTAGCCTCACCATGGAACCGGGCCCCGCAGGGCCTGGAGCCGCCGCCGCAAGCCCGCCGAGCCCATCCGGAGCCACCACCAACCGCCTCACATGCCTTCCCCGCCGTCGGCCTCGCTTCACCGGCCGGCGAGCCGCCGTGGCCGCCGTCCCCGCAGGTCCCCTCCTCCAGCCGCGCCTTTCCTCCTCCCTTCCCTCCTCCTCTTCCTCAAGCCCCTCGCCCCCTCATGCAGGTCGCCGGAGCCACCAAGCACCGCCGCTGCCATGGCCCTGGCGCCCGAGCAGAGCTCGCCCGCACAACCCTACAACCCGTCGCCGGCGCCCCCCTCCACGATCTGGATCCGGAACCACGCGCCTCCAGGACCCCCTTCCTCGCCACCTCGCTCCAGCCCGCCGGCCGCCGCCGCGTACGGGATCGGGATCCCGAGCGCCCGCACGCTGCCTCCAGCCGCTGCACGTGGGCCGGCCAGGCGCCTCGCGGCCCAGCTCCCTTGCAGCGCCCCAGGCCCCCGCCGGTTTGGGCCACGGCCCAGCAAGGGTGAGCAACTTTTTTTTCTTTTCTTTTTATTTTTTTATTTACTGTTGGGCCTGATTGCCTCTGTTTCAACCCGTTTAGTTTTTTTTCTCTGCTAGGGTTTTTATTATTTTTGCAGTTTGTATTAGCTTTTTGCGGTAGCTATAACTTTTCACCGGTAGCTCCGATGGAGAAGCTTTCTACATGAAAGTTGCTCCGTTTTGCGCGTAGATTATTAAAATGTTGCTTGTTGCCATGTTTGACTTTGTTTACATGTTGTTTACCTGCTAATTACAACTGCTTTCCACTATAAACTGTAATTGCTATAACTTTTTAACCGTTGCTCGGTTTAAAATGTTTCGTATATGTAACTTGACTAGAATTTCGTGTAGATTGTGTTTATGCTGTTATTGCTTGCTAAATAAAAATAATAAAATATTTTTTAGGGCAAAACAGTACCACATGCAATAAATATCGTGGGGTCCGCAATAGTTTGCCATGTCTAGGATTTCACCCCACTTAAATTGACTAGCTTAGGTAGTTTATTTATGCTTCACCTCTTGCCATGCTTGAGTGAGATGCCATGTTAATAACCTTTGCTCACCTTGTGTAGCTAAAAAACTTGAATCACCGTAAATGTGCGGTATCGTTGTGTGTGACGAGTACTCCACTTAACCTGTTAGTAACCGCTCTCGACGGTAGGTGCGATGTCTCGTGTTGCCTTTTTGTTGATGCTTGCTCGTGTTTGCTTCGTAGTAATAGATGCTTGCTCGTTGATTGCTTTCCAATGTTTATCGTCTTGTGTGCTCCCGCGGATACCTCTTGGAGACGATGCGAGCTTGCGATCAACTACACCTTCGGAACCCGACTTATCAACAGGCAAGGACTATACATTACTTATGATCCATTCTATTTCAACCAGGGGTTTGCATGCTAGTCTAGGATAGGTTCGATGTTTGATCCTACCACATGTTTACAGCCTCTTTCAAACCGATACAGCCATGTCCCCTCCCATCAAACCTTGTACTGCTATGTTACTATTGCTAGTTGCTCAGCCCCTGCTTAGTATGCATGCATAGTATGCTACGATATTACCCTGTTACTCCTTGGTTTGGGATATCACCTTATTATATTGTTATTGATGATATGATTATTATAAATGTTGACTATATTTCGACGAAGGATGGAAGGTCTAGGCCATCCCGCCCCGACGCTTTGTTCCATTCGAGTCACCTAGGATCCGAGTTCCGGGTATTGGTTTTAAGACTGAGCGTGCCTAACCGCGTGTGGGATATTATGGGGTCCCCTTTTCGTACGTACCTAGCTTCAGACATTTCTAGTGGTGGCCCAAGCTGATTTACCATTTGAAACCGTGTGTGTGCTGGTCGGCCGCCAGTTGTTTACAAACCAACCTGGACCAGTGAGGACATAGTTCCCTTGCTGGCCCACCTTGTCCGGCTGAGGACCCGGTGTCCCACGTGTGATTAACCGGCTATCCAAACCTGCGACAGACGGTTGAGAACAGATCGAGAGCGCGGCCTGCTGCTGAGATGGATGTCGACTCACCGGGGGCCACCCGGATTTGTTCATTGTTAGTTAGAGGGACTGTCGTTTCGGATCTCTTGGAACTAAATCATAAAATGGTTGCCTGTGATGGGTAGCAACTGAGAGAGATGGATGTGCGTGCGTAGCCTCGTAATGGGCAGTTGGTACACCCCTGCAGGGTTAAATCTTTTCGAGAAGCCGTGTCCATGGTTATGGACGACTTGAGACCTACTCCTTGTTCATAGGCAACAACCACTGAGATAATCTTAATATAACTTGACCAACGTGTGTGTGTGCCTTGACTACTTATTCTTCGTCGGGATGCGAAGAGGAGGACAAGGATAGGATAGGTGTTATGTTTGCGCAAGTAGTTGATAGCAAGACTTGTTGGAGGCGTTTCCTCATCGAATGCTTGGCTTCTTATCTTACTCTCTAGATCGTTAGCCACTTCATAAATGCTAGTGCGGCAGCAACCTCACCACTGACCACATCCTTACCGTAAACTACTAGTTGTCCTAGAATGACGAGTGATGAAGTCCTTGCTGGGTCAGATGACCACTACAGTTGGATGCTGAGTACTCCTGTACTCATGATACTACCCCCAAACTCTTTTCAGGGTTCGTGATTGACAACAGGAATGGTGATCGACGTTTCACGTGGAGACTCGACGACGACTAGTTAGGCGGATCCCGGCGGAGGGCCTGGACCCGTGTGGTTATGGGATCGATGTTTTTCTCTTTGCCACTAGGCATTTGATTGTAGTCTCTACTCAGACATGTATCTTCCGCTGTTGTATTGTATTACGGCAGTTGTATGCCGATTGTATGAGATGTTGTATCCTTGTATCTGTATTGTTGTGATATCATGTTGGAAATCCGGGGCGTATGGCTTCGTCATATGTCGCGGTGGGACCGATATGTGCTTCGTCCCCGGATCTGGATGGAAACATGTAGATCTGGAACAGTACCGCATATCGGGCCTTACAACTTGGTATCAGAGCCTTACCGACTATAGGATCCCTTCTCTGGCCGAAGTCGAGTCTAGACAAAAAATTATTTTGTAGTTACTAAGTTAGTTATCGGAGAGTAGGAATCTTTTTACTCCTTACCTTTGCTCTGGTCAGGACAAGTGTCGTAAGTGTTTTGATCCTTATCTTACCCCCTTCAAACTCTAGGATCTCGAGTGTGTGGAGTTTCGGAATAGTTACAATGCCTTGCTTGCAGCGTATTGTCTCGATTCCGAGCTCAGGTGGGAATTCCTGTAGTACCTTCAGCTTCTCCGGTTTCGGATATCATCTGGATCATCCTCTGCCCTCCATCCTTTTTGCCCGGTGTTTTCACGACTTGCGTCGAAAACACTATCCTTTGATCCAGTTATCTTTGTCGTTCCTCCTCTTGTCACTGATGGTTTCTTTTTCCGACGTTGTTGTCTCTCTTCGGAAATTTATCTCGACAGAAGTTCGACGTCGACATGGAGCAGAGTCCCTTGTTGGTGGTGTTGAAGAATCATCGACTCTCTTTTCTCTCCCCTCCTCTCCCCCGGATCGTCCAGGATCTCGGGACGAGATCACTTATTGGTGGTGTTGTATTGTAACAGCCTAGTTTTCACAAAAATTAATTTTTTTGTTTTCGGTGTGAATTGTTTGATTGTCTGATTTGTTTGCGGTGTTTGCATCCCCGATTTATCAATCGGCGATTATTTCCCCCCCCCCTCTTATCTCATATCGGACGGAGACCGACCCTTTCCACCCTGACACTCGACCTTCGCGACACCGGGTTTCACCCGATCACCGTCGCGAAAACCACACGAGACCAGCCGCAGCCAACGGAACGAAAAACCCCGTTTAATAATTAAACGGGATATTTTATAGCGCGCCGGAAAGTGTTCTCGGAACGGTTCCAGCGCTAGGTGAACGCCGCCGGCTCGACGCGCTGATCGAGCAGTTCGAAGTTTTACCCGAATCGGAGGTACTGCGGACCCCCGGCGGTCAGAAACGTGAACACCGCACGCGCGAGAGAAAAATCGGGGATGTTTTTGCAAACTGCCAGCCACCGGGGCTATATAAAGACCACGACACTTCCACCCCTTTCTAGGGTTTCCCTAGCCAAAACTTGCAGCCACCCCCTCCACTTTTCCCCAATCTTCCCTCTCTAGCCCCCAGATTCCCGAAACCCTAGCCATCCACAGTTTCCAGCCGTTGATCTGGCTGATCTGTGGCTCAGATCTGTGCCACGTTGCCCCAGCTAGCCTCACCATGGAACCGGGCCCCGCAGGGCCTGGAGCCGCCGCAGCAGGCCCGCCGATCCCATCCGGAGAAACCACCAACCGCCTCACATGCCTTCCCCGCCGTCGGCCTCGCCTCACCGGCCGGCGAGCCGCCGCCGCCGCCGTCCCCGCAGGTCCCCTCCTCCAGCCGCTCCTTTCCTCCTCCCTTCCCTCCTCCTCTGCCTCAAGCTCCTCGCCCCCTCATGAAGGTCGCCGGAGCCACCAAGCACCTCCTCCGCCATGGCCCTGGCGCCCGAGCAGAGCTCGCCCGCACAACCCTACAACCCGTCGCTGGCGCCCCCCTCCACGATCTGGATCCGGAACCACGCGCCTCCGGGAACCCCTTCCTCGCCACCTCGCTCCAGCCCGCCGGCCGCCGCCGCGTACGGGATCGTGATCCCGAGCGCCCGCTCGCTGCCTCCAGCCGCTGCACGTGGGCCGGCCAGGCGCCTCGCGGCCCAGCTCCCCTGCAGCGCCCCAGGCGGCCCATTCCCCCGCCGGTTTGGGCCACGGCCCAGCAAGGGTGAGCACATTTTTTTTCTTTTTTTTTATTTACTGTTGGGCCTGATTGCCTCTATTTCAGCCCGTTTAGTTTTTTTTTCTCTGCTAGGGTTGTTATTATTTTTGAAGTTTGTATTAGCTTTTTGCGGTAGCTATAACTTTTCACCGGTAGCTCCGATGGAGACGCTTTCTACATGAAAGTTGCTCCGTTTTGCGCGTAGATTATTAAAATGTTGCTTGTTGCCATGTTTGACTTTGTTTATATGTTGTTTACCTGCTAATTACAACTGCTTGCCACTATAAACTGTAATTGCTATAACTTTTTAACTGTTGCTCGGTTTAAAATGTTTCTTATATGTAACTTGACTAGAATTTCGTGTAGATTGTGTTTATGCTGTTCTTGCTTGCTAAATAAAAATAATAAAATATTTTTTAGGGCAAAACAGTACCGAATGCAATAAATATCGTGGGGTCCGCAATAGTTTGCCATGTCTAGGATTTCACCCCACTTAAATTGACTAGCTTAGGTAGTTTATTTATGCTTCACCTCTTGCCATGCTTGAGTGAGATGCCATGTTAATAACCTTTGATCACCTGTGTAGCTAAACAACTTGAATCACCGTAAATGTGCGGTATCGTCATGTGTGACGAGTACTCCACTTAACCTGTTAGTAACCGCTCTCGACGGTAGGTGCGATGTCTCGTGTTGCCTTTTTGTTGATTCTTGCTCGTGTTTTCTTCGTAGTAATAGATGCTTGCTCGTTGATTTCTTTCCAGTGTTTATCGTCTTGTGTGCTCCCGCGGATACCTCTCGGAGACGATGCGAGCTTGCGATCAACTACACCTTCGGAACCCGACTTATCAACAGGCAAGGACTATACATTACTTATGATCCATTCTATTTCAACTAGGGGTTTGCATGCTAGTCTAGGATAGGTTCGATGTTTGATCCTACCACATGTTTACAGCCTCTTTCAAACCGATACAGCCATGTCCCCTCCCAGCAAACCATGTACTGCTATGTTACTATTGCTCGTTGCTTAGCCCCTGCTTAGTATGCATGCTTAGGATGCTACGATATTACACTGTTACTCCTTGGTTTGGGATATCACCTTATTATATTGTTATTGATCATATGATTATTATAAATGTTGGCTATATTTCGATGAAGGATGGAAGATCTAGGCTATCCCGCCCCGACGCTTTGTTCCATTCGAGTCACCTAGGATCCGAGTTCCGGGTATTGGTTTTAAGACTGAGCGTGCCTAATCGCGTGTGGGATATTATGGGGTCCCCTTTTCTTACCTACCTAGCTTCAGACATTTCTAGTGGTGGCCCAAGCTGATTTACCATTTGAAACCGTGTGTGTGCTGGTCGGCCTCCAGTTGTTTACAAACCAACCTGTACCAGTGAGGACATAGTTCCCTTGATGGCCCACCTTGTCTCACTGAGAACTCGGTGTCCCATGTGTGATTAACCGGCTATCCAAACCTGCGACAGACGGTTGAGACCAGATCGAGAGCGCGGCCGGCTCCTGAGATGGATGTCGACTCACCGGGGGCCACCCGGATTTGTTCGTTGTTAGTTAGAGGGACCTGTCGTTTCGGATCTCTTGGAACTAAATCATAAAATGGTTGCCTGTGATGGGTAGCAACTGAGAGAGATGGACGTGCGTGCGGAGCCTCGTAATGGGCAGTTGGTACACCCCTGCAGGGTTAAATCTTTTCGAGAAGCCGTGTCCACGGTTATGGACGACTTGAGACCTGCTCCTTATTCATAGACAACAACCACTGAGATAATCTTAATATGACTTGATCAACGTGTGTGTGTGTGCCTTGACTGCTTCTTCTTCGTCGGGATGCGAAGAGGAGGACAAGGATAGGATAGGTGTTATGTTTGCGTAAGTAGTTGATAGCAAGACTTGTTGGAGGCGTTTCCTCATCGAATGCTTGGCTTCTTATCTTACTCTCTAGATCGTTAGCCACTTCATAAATGCTAGTGCGGCAGCAACCTCACCACTGACCACATCCTTACCGTAAACTACTAGTTGTCCTAGAATGACGAGTGATGAAGTCCTTGCTGGGTCAGATGACCACTACAGTTGGATGCTGAGTACTTCTGTACTCATGATACTACCCCAAACTCTTTTCAGGGTTCGTGATCGACAACAGGAATGGTGATCGACGTTTCACGTGGAGACTCGACGACGACTAGTTAGGCGGATCCCGGCGGAGGGCCTGGACCCGTGTGGTTATGGGATCGATGTTTTTCTCTTTGCCACTAGGCATTTGATTGTAGTCTGTACTCAGACATGTATCTTCCGCTGTTGTATTGTATTAAGGCAGTTTTATGCCGATTGTATGAGATGTTGTATCCTTGTATCTGTATTGTTGTGATATCATGTTGGAAATCCAGGGCGTATGACTTCGTCATATGTCGCGGTGGGACCGATATGTGCTTCGTCCCCGGATCTGGATGGAAACATATAGATCTGGAACAGTACCGCATATCGGGCCTTACACGAGGCCATTCCTCCAACACCTCAAGAACCTCCAGTGTCTCAAGTGCCTCAAGAACAAGCATCAGCACGATCATTGTGTCCCAAGAAAAGGCAACCTTTCTACCGCAACATTTTTGCTGATGAACGTCCAAGATTCAATATTGATGCTTTCTATGCCAGCATGGGCTACTTTCAAGAAGGGATTCAAAATCCCTATCACACTGCACCGCCCCGCAAATTGTTGAGGTTCTGGACTACCTCTGAGAAAAATTATAATGCCTCAGTGCTATACAAAATAGAACAAGGTTTTTCCTCATAAACATATTCCTCATGATGATATGGAGGACATCCCTTGCTTCAACAATGCGCTTCAGGACTTGCATCATGGTAAGCTTCTTCAGTTTTGCTCTGAGTGCATACATTGGAATGAGGAACTTGTGCTTCTATTCTATGCCATGTTGTATGTCTCAGGAAATCATCAAGACATCAACACTTGGGTCCTCGAATGGATGACTGAGCATCAGCATCAAACCTCCACTGTGCTAGAGATTATTGAAATTCTTCAACTTCCTACTCATGATTCTTCTGTTCCGAGCACCTATGGCTCACCCGCTCTTCGAGATGATCTGATGAACTTACTGATGAAACCTAAAGAGCCTAATGTTGCTCCTCGCACCAAGTTTCTCATCACAGTGATTCAAATTTTTCCCAGCACCCTATATCGCACTTTGGCAAAGTCCCTCTGCCCTATCAAAGGCTACGAATCTACTGCTGAAGACATTGTGGGATGCATTAAGAATATTCTGTTCAATCTCTGCATGTCAGCTTCCATAAATCTTGTTGATTTCTTCTTCGGGACCATGGTTGATGCAGCATAGAATCCTCATATCTTGAAGCCATATGCACCCTGGATTATGAATCTTATCTGCATCAAGACCGGTGTCAATTATGAGGCTGATCCAGAAAATCACCGCGTCTACTTGCCTCCAGTTGAGGTTGTTCCTCACACCATTTCCTCAGTACAAGCTTCAGACAAGGGCAAAGGTCTCTACAATGAGAACTTTCTCCCTACGAAGTCCCTTGCCTTCAGCATTCGTCATCCTCAATCTTGCACCAGTGAAGAAGCTGGCACTAATGCCTCAACTAAGGAAACAACTCAATCTTGCATGATGACTGACAGAGAACTCCTCATCAGCCTGCCTATCACTGGCCGGATTCTTCTTCCTTCCTCATTTTCTGCCGCTGCTTCTGAGCTTGGCCTGGATGGTCTCTGGCTACACCTTCAGGGCTATCCCTACTGCCCGCTCTGGGTGATGCTTCTGGTGGAAACTTCATCCTTGGTTTTCCTAGAATCGAGTTGGAGGGTGGTCGCCCGTCAGTTTAATATGTGCAAGGGTGACAGCCTCTACCGCCGCTTCGACGGAGAAGAGACCCTCTCGATTAGGGCCTTTGACGCTGATGGAAATCGGCTGGAGCCTTGCAGGGAGAGCTCAAGTGAGACGAGTCCGGAGGCGTGGCTGGCGCTTCCGTTTCTTCTGCTAGCTTGTTGTCAGCTAGTTATCGCTCCTCCGAGTCGTCGACTAGTGGTGGTAGTGATATCTACTCCAGTTTTGAGCAGGATGCTGATGTCAAGCCTCCGATCAAGCGGCTCGCCGATGGGACAAGGCCAACAAGCTCGCCATAAGTCGAGTGTCGGGACCCAGAATATGCATATGTAATTCCTGTTACAACTCAATCATATGAAGAGCCGAGAGCCGTACCCACTTGTCTAAAAAGACAAGGCCAAGCACATTACACTCTCGGAAAGCTCGAGCGTGAGGGGCATCCCATCTAGGCCGGATGATCAACTAAGATGGGTCCTCATCGTCCGCTCACAAGTCTAAATGATTATGGGTGGTGAACTCCCATACTCATAGACAAGTCGCCTCAACCATATTATCGATTGAAATAACACTTACATAAACAGACTCCAGCCCGATCACTTAGTCGCGGTCTCGGGCGGGCTCAATCATACAACAAAGTGTGTCATGTGACAGAGTGACGAGCAATCGCATCGCCATGCCCCAAGCTGCGCACATCTAAGAGCCACTTGGTGTATAAAAGACCGCCGGCAAGAACACAACTAAGCTATCCAACCCCACACTAAGACATGCACGTTATAACCATACACGCAGCATACATGTCTAGTGTAAACAACAGATACTCATCACATGAACTCTATAAAGTATATCTTTATTGACTTACATAGAGTACACAAAGAGGTCACTTGACTGTGATCCAACATGACATCGAACAACGGAAGCAAATTAGGTCCGAGTATAGACAAGTTTAACAAATGGCTTAGAGAAGCCTTGTAAACATACATAGCCCTTCCACAAGGGACCAGACTGCTGTCTGGAACTATACTAGCTTAGTCGACGTCGAGCTTCAGGAAGGTGACTCCATCGGGGTCTAGGTTCTCATCTAAAACATAATCTAAGAAAATGTGAGTACAAAGTCGTACTCATCAAGACTTACATCAGAACTATACTACCTTATGCTCAAGTTTCAAGGTAAAGGGAGGTGGGGTTTCAATGCAGAAGTTCCATCTTTGACTTGGCTAGTCCTGTACTACGAATACCAGAATGAGGTAAGAAGCGTACTCGAGTCCACTACCAAGTCTCCAACCAATACACCACTATGGATACTTCCTCGACTTCCCCACGAGAAAGCACGCCATAGCACTCACACTTATCTTGGCAATTTTAGAGTATCTGTTGAAGTTGGCTAATAATCAAGCACAACTTTCCAAGTAGTCCATGACCGCGGACGCGACTATTCGAATAGGTTACTAACCCTACAGGGGTGTACCGCTATACACACATTACCATCAGTTACCGCGAAGTACTCGTCACCATTCAAGGGGTGCCGGCGAGGATGTTCACCATGACACTTACCTCACGACACCGTTCTAGTCCAAGGAGTCAACTATCTGAGTTTCAAACCCAACTGGAATTCCGGCCGAGTTTCCAGTCAGGACTCAAACCATGTAGGCACGACTGACAAGCCCACCTCGACGGATGGTTCTCCGCTTGACAAGTCATGTGCTACAAGCCCTACCATGAATGCCACATTTCATTTCCTTTATATTTCTATGCATATGCCGAATGGAAATCCCGAACTAGGTGTGACTCCTAGACTTCGATCGGGGTGAATTAATAGGTCAAGAGGGGTCAGTGAGCCCAATGTGTGGTTGTACTCTTTGTCTCGGATTACAATACAAGAACTCGGGCTTCAGGCAGTGTTCAACGAGACAACCCACTGTGTACTCCAACACAGCCTCTCATCGTTCACCTTGTTTAGGTCAAGTTCACCAACACATTTCCACCATCATTATCATGATCACTATCATCCTGACTCACAAAAGAGTAACCTCATTGTAACTCTAAGCATGCAATAAGCAGTAACAGTTGCAGGGGCCACATGATATCAATCAACTCCTACATCTGCTAGGATTGTGGTTTGCTTACTACTGTGACAAAATGATAGGTCATGCAAAGGAATGGGTTCAAATATGCGGTAGAAACGCATCATGGTAACATCCTAAATATGCATAAGAGAGAAAGAGAGGGAACTGGGTTTTTATCGACATGATCAATGGGGGTTTTCTTGCCTTGCTGACGAGGGTCGTACGGGGTATCCTCAACGGAGGGGGTGATCTCAGATTTCGGCTCCACCTCTATTCGATTGCAAACAATGCAAACAAGCTATCAAAAGAATGTACAATGCACATACACATGATCAAGTGTTATAATATGATGTACATGTTGCTGATGTGTGAACAATTCCATCTAAATGAAGTGTATTGCATTTGTGTAGCAAATTCAAAATCCACATTTGAATTTAAAGGGTTCATATGCACATTTTCTATTGTTCCCATTTTAAAATGGTCAAACATGAAAACAAAGTGGATATTCAGAATCCTTGCATTTTTCTAATAATTTTACATATATTATATGTCCAATTTGGAGTTAAAATGAATTAGTTATTATTTTCAAAAGTTTAATAGTTTTTCTGGATTTTCTTTGATTTATTTTTAAATAGAAAATGACTTATTGCGTCATGCTGACGCAGGGGGATCTGACCAGTGGGCCAACCCTGTCAGCCTCACTGGATTTAATCCCGGTTTAGTTTTAATTAACAGAGAGTTATTAAGGGGGTTGGCCCCACATGTCAGTGGCTCTAAGGGGGATTAGAGGGTGGTTAGGCCCTAAGCTAATCGAGTTCACCGGCGGCTCAAGGCCGGCGACATCCCGACGCGGCGGCGCTCGCACGGGACGGTGTCTCCGGCCACCGTTTGGCACGCCGCGACCACCAAAACGTGTCCCGTACTCGCCCACATCGAATGGAGCAGGTGGGCGTCTCCAGTGCTGCCAGAATCAACACCGGCGACGACTCGCGCGCGGCGGCCGAAGTTGAGCTCGACGGGCGCGGTGATTTCGTCCACGGGAAGGAGCGCGGAGTGGGGCAAGAGAGAGGGGAGCTCACCCCGGAGCTACTGGAAGGGACGGCGAGGTCGGAGGGCACCGGGTGATGGCGCAATCGCCGTTGAGCTCCACGACGGCCGACGGTGACTTGGCGGAGGTGGCGTCGACTACGGGGCCTCCCGGCTCGATTAATTACGCACGGAGATGAAGATGACGTCGAGGAAGGCGATGGACAACACGGTGGCTGCTATCTCGGTCGTTGTCCGCACGGGCGCTCGGCGGCGCTCTCCAGCGAGCTCCTTTCGGTGGCGGAAACGACGAACGAGAGCGGGGAAGAGAGCCGCGAGAGGAGAAAAGTGAACACGACGTCTCCTGACGTCGTCTTGGCAAAGCTAGAGGGGCAGGGAGCAGCTGCGTGGCCATGGCTCATTGGCGGCGTCGGTGGAGTGCTGCATGCATTCCACCAAGCACCTTAGGGGCGCGGGGAGGAAGAGACAAACGGGGGAGGTCGACTGGGCCGGCTAGCTGGGCCTGGGGGGTTAGTTGGGCCAGATACTTCTGCCTCTTTCCTTTTTCTATTTCTTTTATGTTTTCTTTTCTTCAATTTGTTTTGTTATGCTAACAAAATAGCTAGGCATTTTATTAAATGCTCAAAATTTATATATGGCTTTACATGACCAGTGGTGACGCCCCCAAAATCAGACCGTGTACATTAATCATACACGCAAGGTACACGATCGAGATCAGGGACTCACGGTAAGATATCACAACACAACTCTACAAATAAAATAATACAAGCTGTTTAATACAAGCCAGGGGCTACGAGGGCTCGAATACAACAGCTCGAGAGCACGAAGTTAGCAGAAGCAATAGTATCTGAGTACAGACACAAGAATACAAGGTTGCCTTAAGAAGGCTAGCACAAAATCAACACTCGATCGAAAAGGCGAGGCCTCCTTCCTGGGAACCTCCAAACTACTCCTGGTCAAAGGGGAACTCGACGTCGTAGAAGGCATCTGGGATCTTCACGTTGCGGTGGTCGACATCGGGGGATCTCCTTCTCCTGGACTCCAACGTCGACTGCAGCGGCCGATCAGGCAAAACAGTAAAGGAAATAAAGCAGGGTGAGTATCTAGTATACCCGCGAGACTTACGTCCGCTACTAAGCATTATGCATTGTATCAACGGAAAGAAGAGGCTGTATATAGTGGACTGGAAGACAGAAATCCAGAGCAAAGGTAAGAAGCTAGGCCTACGAAGACTAGCATCTTCCGACGAGTCTTGCAGCATGAGGAGAGAATAGCCAACAGTTTATATAAAGCATAAAGTAACAATGCAGCAGCAGTTGCTGCAGCATTGTATAATAATAAGTTGTAATAATTAACAATGCCTCCGAGTTCACCTCCTCGACATCCCCGCGAGGAAGAAAACCCGGAACCATACAGTTTAATAATAATAGTTTGTAGTAGTAAGATCCAGCTTCAGCATAAAGCGTCCTGTTACCGTGGATACGGCTATTCGAATAGATTAATCTTCCCTGCAGGGGTGCACTTGTGTTACACTACACGCACGGATCTCCAGGGTGGCAGGCACCTTGTTAGGGAATGCTCCACCGAGGCTATCCGACACTCCGTAGCCCATCTTTCAAACTCAACAGAGAGGTCATCCGCCGGACTATATCCTATGTACGCGGGGCTTTGGACCCTAACCCCGATGTACTCCTGCACGGTGCGAGGCTGGCCGGTGAAGTTAAAGCAAATACAAATAAGACACCACCGTGCGAGCAAATAAGACAACACCCCTTCCCGGCGCAGGCCGCGGTACTGCTGACGTCTGAAGAGTCCTCGGACGACACTACAAAGCAGAGGATCCAATAACTCGTAATTCTCACGGGTAGGTAGTGCGTGCATGGCATATAGCCAACTCAAGACATTCACTGAACCATTTAGCATTTTAATTAACCTGCGTGACAACCGTTATCGTTGCCTCCACTTAACTGACCCGCGACAACGATAACAGCGAGGACCACCAGTACATCGGTGCCTGCCCTGTCGTCCCACCAAGTCACTGCGGTTACCAACAAGGTGAACCGTCTCCTTACCTTGTCTCGCGTGTGCTCCTGGAGGATCTCGACTTTTGTGGTTTGGTAACTCTCGCGGCCAACGATCAGGGGCCAAGCACACCGGTACAGTGGTCGTACCCTCCCTGTCGTCCTGTCGCAATACCACTCGCGGGCACCGTTGGGTCGCCCGACTTTTTACCTTTAAGGACACCAGTTGGTTCGAGTTCCTACCATTAAGTGAAACCAGGAGGTATCACCCTCGATGGCACACTTAAAGAGGTTTGACAGAGACATCGGCGGAATGAACTAGAGAGGTAAACCTCGTATCATCCCGGTGATGCTACGCTACTGAGCCGACGAGAGTGAAATACGAGTTCGTCCACTCGTAAGTCAAACTCGAAGCGACTCGGCAGAGTCTCGCCGTTGTAGGTTCCCTAGGGCGTCTGCATTGATCCGTACCTATTGCAGTTGTAATATATCGTTCCCGCGATCACTCCCAGAGTGATCACGGTCCGCTATTCTAAACCTAACTAGCAATGCGCAGGGTTTACTACTGAATAATGTATAAGTAATAATAGGCAGCATAGGATTAAAGGAAGGTACATCAAGGGGCTACAATGACAGGCTATGCAATTGAATAGGATTTTAATCGTAGCAGCAGCAGTAACAATGCCTAGTTCAAGAAATGTACGGAAAGATAGGCGATATCTGGGGAAGAGAATGGCTCTGCTTGCCTGGAAGCTCGACGGTAGGGGTAGGGTCGTCGACGAAGTAGTCGTACTCAGCAGCGGTGTAGTAGGCGACAATAGCGGGGTCTACCGGAGATTAAGGGGGGAAGAAACAGTAAATACAAAGCAAGCATATATAAACAGGTGCATGGCATGACAGATGAAATGTTAACGATGTTCTAACGCAGCGCAATGCACGTTGCACGGAGCGGGAATTCATCCGTGGATGAACTGTCAGCTCCGGGTGATTATCGGACAGGGTGTCCGGAGGGGGAAGGTACCATGCCGGAGGTGTCGTGGACATCCGACAAACGTATGGGTGGGGCATCCGAGTTAGTTGAACTATTCTGAACAACTTTCGTGTTCAGAATAAATTCATCCGGATACTTTAACAATACCGGACAAATCATCGGACAAACGGTCCGGAGGGGGACAGTTTGATGTTCGGTGCGTTAGAGGGGTGTGGTTGGCATACAGATAGCGTATTCTTATTCTTTATATTTTTTGATCAATTTTGATGTATAAAGTTTTTGAATCTGAATTACGGTTTAAAAGATATTGAATTTTAAAGTTTAAACCATTATAAATCATTTTTGGATTTCTTTTATTATTTAAAATGCAACATTATCCACAGAGAGGTTGACTGGTCAAACCTGACCAGTGGGTCCCACTGGTCAGCCTCACAGTACAATAAAACATTTTATTAAATCAAAATAGCCACTAGGCCCACATGTCACTCTCTATGTTAATAAATTGATTTAATTAAATTTAAATATTAGTGGGGCCCAGCTGTCATAGACTTATACATTGTATTTCATTTAAAATAAATACACTGACAGTGGGGTCCCACATGTCAGCCCAACAGTTTTATTATTAATTTTAATCAAAGAGTTAAGTTGGTGGGGCCCATGTGTCAGCCGCTGGGTTTTCTAACTTAACAGTTTTTCATTTAGGTTAACCAGGGGGATTAGAAGGGGGTGGGGGCCACCTGTCAGTGGGGTTAGCCCACTGGATGGACCGTGCGTGCACGCCGGCGAAGGAATACACGGCGGCGAGGCCCCGGGGAGGCCGGTGGTTGCCGTTTGCCCGCCACGGTGCGCCAAAACTACCGCCATTGGATCCTACGCGAGCAGAACGACAAGCCGCACCCGTCCATGCCATCAGTACGATCCGAGCTGGTCCGTGGCGACGGCTACGAAGACAAAGGCGACGGCCGGAGCATGGTGTCCGTGGTAGCGCGGCTATATGACGAGATCGAAGGGGAAAAATGGGGCAATTGGAGCTGCGGCTCACCGTGGAGCGTGTAGGGGTAGCAGCGAGCTCGAGGGAGCTTCACGGGCGACGAATCGCGCGGTGGTGGCCGGCGACTGTGGCGGGGAAGAAGAGCTCGATTCCGACGATGGGGTGGCCGGCAGCTCGAGCGAGATGCTGGGGGAGACGAGGCCGTGCACGGGCAAGCTTCCGGACACTGTGGCGCGGCTAGTCTTCGCCGTTGGCCGCGTCGGCGCCGGAGCCGTGGCCGCGGGTGCACAGTCCTCACTGGCAGCAGAGAGAGAGAGAGCGAGGCGAGGGGGAGGGGAGGGAGTGAGGACAGGGGGGCAGCTGGGCATCCTTATCGTCGACGGGGCAGGTGAGAGAGGGGAGGGGAGCAGGTAGGAGGGGCCGGCGGCGTGGCCCTCTGCCATGGCGCCCTGGGCATGGGGGAGGGGGGAACAGTGAGGAAGAGAGGTGGGGGGGTGGGCCGGGTGGGCCTCGCCCAGTAGCGTAGGATAGTGTTTTCCCTTTTTTTTGTTTTTTTGTTTTTTGTTTGTTCTGTTTGTAATTAGTTTAATGTCTTTTATATTTTCTACAACATAAAATTTGTTCCAAAATTATGGTTGCATCATAGTTAAGTGCCACAAAATGTTTGGGCATTAATAAAAATCGTTTAGTACTTTGTTTTATTTAAAATACATTGATTGTCACTGTTTGACCGTTGTTATTATTTGTTTATCACTTTTAATCATGGTAGTAAAATCCCATTTCACTTTTAATATAGCTTACTGTTATTTAGGCATTTTAAAAAAATAGTTTCACAATTTTTATTTCGTTTAAAATTTGCACTTGTTTATTTTATTCCATGGCAATTTAATAATTCCCAAAGCTATTGTTTTTATTTCATAATACTTTTTAATCACTTTAATAGAATACCCATTGCTATTTTAACATGGCCCAAGATTGCTAGGCAATACTATTAATAGTTTTTACAGTGTTGGTTTAACTATGATTTCCATTCCCAATTTAATTCACTTGGCAATACAACAATCCGACATCCTTGGTGTCATAATCATCACTGACTTGTGTTTATTCAAATGGCTAGGAGTTGACTTGGTTTAGGTATTTGCAAAATGGTTATCATACACCCACAATTTCCTTGGAGCAAGATTATAATCTGAAAATTTTATCAGGGTGAGAATCTGACAGAGCCATGATCAAAGGTGATCATGGTTTGATCATCAACAATAATGACCACTAACAGTGGAATCACTGTAGTGATTACTGGTACTGATTCTGAGGGTGTTACAGATAGTCACATCCAAAGTTTGAACATTTTTTAAATTCAAATAGGGGTATCTTCTATATCTAAATAGTTAGCCCCCACTACCATATTTCTCTCAACATGCAAGAATGCCACATCATCATCCAACATGCATGAGAAAAGACCCACCTCAACATGCCACTATGTATATTAAAAATCCACCCTAACATGCAACATGCATGCATGAGGATTTCCATTCTACTATGATATATTTATTAAATTTGTATATTAATTCAAAAATTATTGTTTGAAATATTCATATTTTATTAATCAACAATTTCATTGAAATATATTGCAAAATTTCTCGCAACAACGTGCGGGGCATCATCTAGTTTGATTAATTCCAAGGTCCTGCTTGAATATTTGAAAAATCTATGAGCATGGGATTGATTCCAAATCACTTGATATGTGATCATACTCAATTGTGAGACTTTTTAAAAATGCAAAAGGAATTTTTGGAGCAAATTTTAAAGTGGCCATTGGAATTAAATTCATCTGGGGGTGTTCCTTCTCCCATTTCAATTTCATTTCGAAATTTTTGACATGATGCAAGGTGAGGCTTGATCCTAGCACATACCTAACAGAGGTTTCTAACAACTCGCCCCCACGAAAAAGAATGTCGTCCCGAGACTCAGAATTCATCAGGAGGAAGGTGGGGTACTCGGCACGGAGACAGTCTTCTCTTTCCCACGTGGCTTCTTTCTCGGGGTGGTGTGACCATTGCACTTTGAGAAACTTAATCTTCTGACGACGAGTGACACGCTCTGCTTAATCAAGAATACGAACGGGGTATTCTCGATATGAAAGGTCATCTTGGAGCTCAAGCGTTTCATGGTCGACTTCGCGGATGGGGTCCTTGAAGCAACGCCTGAGTTGTGACACATGGAATACATCATGTACTCGGGAAAGGTGCGGGGGTAGTTCAAGTTGGTAGGCAACTTATCCACATTTAGGAAGAATGCGGAAAGGTCCGATGTAACGTGGGGCCAACTTGCCTTTCATACCGAAGCGTTTGGTTCCCTTCAGAGGAGTAACCCAAAGTAAGCCTTCTCATCCAGATTGTAGCTTTCTTTCCTATCATGACGATCACAATAACTTTTATGACGAGACTCTTTCAATTGATCACGAACAATGCTAACTTTCTCTTCTGCTTCCTTGATCATATCCGGTCCAAAGAATTGTTATTCACCGGTTTCTGACCAGTTTAGGGGTGTTCGACATCTTCGTCCATAGAGGAATTCAAAAGTAGCCATGTTCAGACTAGATTGGAAACTGTTGTTATAAGCAAATTCGGCAAATAGAAGAGATTTCTATCAATTCTTTCCGAATGAGGTAACACAATGTAACATCCCAAAATTTTCTAAATTTTGGAATGTTAATAAATTAATTATAAGAATGGTTGTTTGCTTGATATATTAGTTTTTCACTAGGATCTGAAACTTTTGTAGTTTATTGAATATTAAAATGAGAGGGAATAAAAATAACTTTCCCTAATATTCACCGTTGGTGTTTTGGAATTTATTATTTAAAACAAATCCAACAAATGAAAATGAGAGAAGGTAATATGACTCCTTCGACATAATAAAGTGTTGGAAAATGTATTAAATAATTATTTAGATTTTCTAAATATTTTAAACATTTTTCAACTTAAGGCAATTTATTGGAGAGGATATAACATGACTTATCCCAATTTTAAATAAAGTTGAAAAGTGTTGAAAATATTTTTGGGTGTTTATAAACGGTGTCATAGGAATTATAAATGACTCAAAATTATTTTTGGGATTTTTTGTAATTTTTATACGGAGATTATTGCATCAAAAATATTTATTAAAATTGCATTATAGCCAAAATAGTAATTTTTGCAATATTAATTATTTTTATATTTTTTTGTGACTATTTCAAAATTAATAAGAAATTATTTTAAAAATATTGGCGTAGTCGGATCTCCGTTTAAAATTTTATTTAAAACAGAGTTCGTTTGGGCCTCCGGAGCCTTTTTTTGTTATTTTTTCGACCGCGGCGAGAATCTGTTAATGGGCCGGATTCGGATTAAAAAAAAATTCGCTGCCTATAATTAGATTTCGAAAAAATCCCTTTTCCTTTCTTGCAGAAACCCTAAATCGTCCGCGCCTTGTTTTCCGTGCCCGACACCGGCGAACTTCGGGATTCGCGCCGCCGCCGAGCCTCGATTTCCACGCCACGATCTCGATTTCCGCTTTAGCGAACCTCGATTTCCGCGCGCATCGGGCGAACCTCGAAATCCATTCCACCGGTGAACCTCGAATTTCGTGCCGCCGCCGCCTCGGTTTCCGTGTCGTTGCCACGTCATCATCGGTGAGCTGTAGTTTCGTCCTATAGCGAAAAGGACCTGTTCGCGATGAAGTTTATTTTCTTATTTACTATTCAGTACTGTCTTTCACAGATTAGTCCCCAGATTTGTATTAGCCATATCTTTTACACCGTTAGTTCGATTTAGGTGATTCAAAAGCCTAAATTTATCTTTTGAGCTTCTCTATCCAGTAAACATATTAAATCAACTTTTGAAACTATTTGAATTCGAATTTATTAGATTCAAATTCAACCTTCCGGAGGCCGTATCTTTTATACCGTTGATCCAATTCAATTGATTCTTTTTGCGTATGATCACACGTATCATATACTTGTTGTCTATATCATTTGTTCACCATATTAAAATACTTTTTGATCTGTTGAATTTAAATTTAATTCAAACATCACTATACTATAACCCGTGTTGTAGTATTCCATTTCACGTGATTCTTTTTGCATCACCATTTGAAACATCCTACCGGTGATACCCACACAACTTTTCATATTGGGATGATGTTCACCTTGAATTCAAAATTCCCTTGGTCATAATATTTTATATCAACAATCTTTATTTTTCCGTTGACTCACTCGAGTTCACGTTGACCTATCACCTTCTTGCACATAGACACCTATACTGTATCGAGCCTAGTTGTTTTTGTTGCTAAACCTTATTGTGTTTGATTTGTTGATCTTGTGGTTTATTTTGGCATGATTGTTTATTTGATCTCTTTCGTTGACGATAAATTGCTCGGAGTGCGACGAGTAGATTTATCTGGATCGTGAGAGCGAAGAACTTCATCGAATGTATAAGGCAAGTCATACTTTGACCATTTCATAACCTATATTTTTACTTATGCATGTAGCAATATCACCCTATGCATGTGTAGAAATGCTACTATATACTATTGCTACAAACCTGGTAGGGTAGCCATATGATCTTATCATGTTTGCTTAGATAACCTAGCACGCACTTGTTATATATTGTTATGCTTATAGACGGGGATTGGTTTGAGATTTCATTGAGCGGTGTAAGGATTTTAATGACTTGACTAGCAAATCTTATTTAGAATACACCTCTTGACGGGCAGGGAGTGCTCCCTGGAAGCTCGTACCTTATCTAAGGAGAGACCAGGTTGTACCCCTAATGGTTGTGTATGGTATGGAGGGAAGGCATCATGGGGTCGTGCACCTTATCTAAGTAATGCGCCCATGAGAGTGCACCCTAAGTGGGCGCCGTCCAGGCTCAAAAAGATCGGACAGACTTAGTGACTAATAGCTTCCATGTACAACCACTGGCTATATGGGCTCTGGCTTAGTTGAGTATGTTGTGGGGAGCCTGTCCCTGGTAGCTAGCAGATGTAGATATGATAGGTGTACCGGCTACCAAAGGGTGGAGGTGACCTCTTCTGAAAGACTTTGTCTCAATCTTCGGGTTGAGTCCAGTGGGGAAAGTGCACAAACCTCTGCAGAGCGTACAAACTGATCATGATTAGCCGTGTCCCCGGTTATGGACAACTTTGAGCAGATGGGCATTACTGTTGTTGGATGGTCTTGACAGATGAAACATCTTAATAAAACTTGAGTGGGAAAGATTTAATAAATGGTATGGGTTGGAACTGGTGTAGCCCAGTTCAACCTTAAGTAGTAAGATAAACTAAAATTTTGATTTAGGTAGATAGAGGAAAAAATCAGCTTTCTGAAAAATAAAACCATAAGCCTTCCTTTGACTTACCTTGCATGTAGCGATACGTTTGTTATATCCTGTTTTGTGTGACTTGACGTACAAATCAGATGTACTAACCCGTTGTCGGGTTGTAACCTTCGGTGTTGCAGGATTGAATACGCCTAGTAAGTGATGCGATGTAGGGTTACGATGTCTATACTCAACTATGCCGGTGGAGTTGATGGACGCTACGAAACTTTTATTGTTTTTCCGTTGTTTTCTATTTGTAAGCTAGCCTTGAGCTATGCAGGTATGCTTTATTGTAATACTGGATCTTATATGTAATATTTATGACATGTGGTTTATTCTTGATATTACATCAGGTACTGTGTGTGCTAGCTATTGATCCAGGGACTAGCACAAAATACACAGAGACTTGGATTCTTAGTGAATCGGGTCGCTACACACAAGCTATGAGCATGTCTTCGAGAATTTGGTTAACACTTTCGAATTGACCGCTAGACTGGGGATGGAAAGTTGTACTAAAGGAGAGATGAGTTCCCATAGCATTCTGAAAACTTTCCCAGAATCTAGAGGTGAAAAGGCTACCTCGATCAGAATTGATTTCCAAAGGAACACCATGAAGAGACACAATCCTAGAGACATACAAGTCCGCTAACTGGCTAGCAGTAATAGACTCGCGAACGGGAAGGAAGTGAGCAACTTTGGAAAGTCTATCAAAGACAACGAAGATGGCATTATTTCCTTTCTGGGTTTTTGGAAAGCCAGTGATGAAGTCCATACTGACTTTGTCCCATTTCCACTCGGGAATAGGCAATGGTTGAAGAGTACCGGCAGGTCTTTGATGTTTCGCCTTAATGCGACGACAAACATCACATTCAGCAATGAACTGAGCAATTTTTCGCTTCATCCTAATCCACCAAAATCTCTAGCGTAGGTCTTGGTACATATTTGTGCTACGAGGATGATTCGAAAGGGGAGTATCATGAGCTTTCTTAAGAATCATCCTCCTAAGATTGTGTTTTCGTGGTACAACTAAACGAGTGCCAAAGAAAACGACACCTTGATCATTTATGGAGAAACATTTAGCAACTCCACTAGCAATGTTCTTCTTGGTCTCTCGAATACCACTATCACGTTTCTGGGCTACTATGATTTGATCCTCAAGGGTTGGTTTCTCCACCAAGGTAGATAGATATCCATGAGGAACAATCTCAAGATTGAGCTTTCAAAATTCCTCATGAAGAAGTGCTACTTTTGTAACATGAGGTTGTTACAATACGACTTACGACTTAGTGCATCAGCCATGACATTAGCTTTGCCTAGGGGTGAAAGAAATTCGTAAGTCATAATATTTTATCAACTCTATCCAGCGTGTTTGCCTGAGATTAAGATCTGGCTGTGTGGATATGTATTTGAGGCTTTGGTGGTCGGAATAAATCTCATAACGATTAACAAGGAGGTAATGTCTTCAAGGCATGAACTACGGCAGCGATTTCAAGATCACGGGTAGGTTAGTTCTCTTCATGTGGACTCAACTAGCGTGAAGCGTATGCTACCACATGTCGATCTTGCATAAGTATGCATCCTAACCCTTGCCGTGAAGCATCACAATAGATCTCGAAATCTTTCTTGGTGTCTGGAGGTGCAAGTACGGGTGCAGAAGTCAATCTTCTTTTTAGCTCTTGAAAGCTTTCCTCGCACTTGGGGGTCCATTCGAATTTCTTATCTTTCTTGAGGAGTTCAGTTAGAGGCTTTTCAACTTTGTAGAAGTTCACAAAGAAGCGGCGGCAATAGCTTGCTAAGACAATAAAACTCCTAAGTTGCTTAACCGATTCAGGTGGAGTCTAGTGAAGGACAGCCTGAACTCTCTCGGGATTCACGGTAATGCCTTTTGCATAAATCACGTGGCCTAAGTAGGTCACTTCTGGTAGCCAAAATTCGCACTTAGAGAACTTGGCATAAAGGAGATGCTCTCGAAGTTTCATAAATACCAGCCTAAGATGCTCGACATGTTATTCTTCGTTATTCGAGTATATAAGGATGTCATCGACGTAAACCACGACGAACTTGTCCAAATACTCCATGAAGATCGAGTTCATCATGCGTGAAAAAGTAGCAGGGGCATTGGTTAAACCGAATGACATGACGGTGAACTCGTAAAGACCATATCGAGTAGTGAAAGCCGTCTTGGGAACGTCCTCGTTACGGATTTTGATTTTATGATAGCCTAATCTCAAAGCCATCTTAGAGAAGACAGAGGATCCATCAAGTTGATCATAAAGATCATTGATCCTAGGAAGTGGGTACTTGTTCTTTATCGTCGCTAGATTAAGCGGGCGATAATCTACGCACATCCTTTTTGTTCCATCTTTCTTCGTTACGAACAGAATGGGGCAACCCCATGGAGATGAGCTAGGGCAGATGAAGCCTTTTGCAAACAAAGCTTCAAGTTGGATTTTAAGCTCAGCTAACTCACGTGGGGCCATTTTGTATGGGCATCTGGAAATTGGGGCGGTTCCTGGCATAAGATCTACGATGAATTCTACACATCTGTCAGGAGGCATCCCTGACAGTTCTTCAGGAAAGACATCCGAGAAGTCACGAACCACCGGAATATCTTCAAGGTCGGGAAGGGGAAGCACATTCAAAGTATGCATCTGGATCCTAGAATTGGATGAAGTGAAATTGATTGTCTGACCTAACGGATGGGTAAGCTTAACTTTCTTGGTTTTACAATCAAGAACAACATTTTGTCTCGACAACCAATCCATTCCTAAGATGACATCAATGTCTAAAGACTTGAGGGCTATAAGAGAAGCAAGGAATACTAAACCCTCCATTGCAATTTGATTACCATGACTTACTCTATTAGTTTGCCACTTTGAACCAGGAGTTTGAATGATCATTGGAGAAAACATTTCTTCAAAGGTAAACTCATGCCGAAGTGCATAACTTTCCGACATGAATGAATGAGAGGCTCCTGGGTCGAAAAGAACGGAGGCGGGAACATGATTGACTGGGAGCGTACCAAGGATAACGTCAGAAGTATCAATAGCTTCCTCAACTGAGATTTGGTTCACACAACCACTAACAGTGGCTAAGGACTTTGATTGCAAGGAGTTGGAGGTTGATTTCTGTGAAGACTTAGCTTTGGAAGAATTGGGTGGGGTGGCATCATGTCTTGGACGAGGATCCACTTTCACCGACAATGAACATTTCCGCGCGATGTGGCCAGGCTGACCACACTTGTAGAAAACTCTGGTGTCAGGGGGTGGATCAAAGATGGCAGGCTCACTACCATAGCTGTTGGGATTCTTGTTTGGTGGAGGAGGTTGAGGCACCATATAGGATGGCCTTGAAATAAGGTGTGAAGGAATGGCACTAGTTGGAATCCATATCCAGCGTTTTTTAGGGGCCGAACTAGAAGATGGAGAAAGCTCGGAGCATTCTTGCGCGTGATACGTCCAAAACATATCTATAATTTCTGCTTGCTCCATGCATGTTTTGTGTGATATTGCTATGTTCTAGATACACTTTCATAAATTTTTGATCATATTTGGACTAACCTATTAACTCAGTGCACCCCAGTGCCAGTTCCTGTTTTCTGCTGTTTTTCTATTTCAGTTTCCCCCCATATAAAAAGTGCCAGAAAATTTCGGGAAAATTCAGATAAAAAATCAGCGTGGAGGAAGCTTCGCGAAGAGCTCGGGAGGGGCCAGAGGGGAGCCAGGGGGGCCCAGGCGGCCACCCGGCGCGGCCCCACCCCTGTCCGCGCCAGGGGGGCGCCTGGGGCCCCTGGTCCACCTCTGGCTGCCCCCCTTCGCCTATTTATTCTCCGTCACGGGAAAACTCCAAAGGAGGAACCCTATTCCGCGAACTCGCCTCTGTGCCGCCGCCGCCGCGCGTCCGAAGATCGGGAGCACCAGAAGACCTCTTCCCGGCACCCTGCCGGAGGGAGGATTGACCTCCGGGAGTCTCCTCTCCACCATGGATGCTCCCCGGATGTCTCGTGAGTAGTTTTCCTTGGACCATGGGTCCGTGATCAGTAGCTATGTGATGTTCTCCTCCCCTCTTTGATCTTCATTGTTTAGACCTCGTGAGCTGCCCTACATGATCGAGGCACCTTTGTAATATTTCTGCTATTGCTATGTTGAGTTTGATAGGATCTGATGGATTGTGAGATTATGTTCAGATTGTGATAGAGTAATATATTTGGTTTTTATCTCTTATATTTTTGTTCCTAAGTAATTCTTGCATGTTCTCCGTTGCTGTTTATTGCTTTGGCCAAGTAGTAGGTAGTGACTTCAATAGGGAACGTTGTGCTAGATTGTGGGTTCATGCCCCCCGATGACACGCTTGAGTGACAGAAACATGAGTCTAGGGGATGTGTTGTTGCCACAAGGGGGAAAACAACGGTGCTTGTGACCGCGGTCACAAGGATTGTTTACTTTACGCAGAGTTCTTTTTAATGCAGTTGTCTGTTGCTTTGGGTTTACACTTTGGGTGGGGCTCGCAACTTAATACCAGCGAGATGTTCTGGATAGATATCGATTAGTAGTAGATGCAGATGGATTTCGGTCTACTTATCTTGGCGTACTGCCTGTGCTTTTGAACCTCGTCCTTTCTTTTGTAGCATAGTTAGCATTGCGGTGTGTTCATAATCCTGTCAATTGCCTTTCTGTAATTTGTTTACCTCGCATAGCAATTTTATCGTCTTTTGGGAGAGAGACATCACTAGCGAACATCACGTATCCCGGTCCATATCTTCATTATTGTTTCCACGCTATATTTACCCTACTGCTTTTACTTGCTATCATTATCCCTTGCATTTTACCCTTGTGAACAACAAGACCGGAGAGATTGACAACCTCTCTGAACTTCGTTGGGAACAAAGTTATCTGTGTCTGTGTGCAGGTCCGCGTCAGTTGTGCCGCTGACACCTACTTATCATCTTTGGAGTCCTACTGGAGACAAACCTTGGTATCTTCACCGAGGGAAAACTGCTGCTGCACTACATCTCAACCTTCCACTTGGGGTAACCAACGAAGGGGCGAGAAGCCATCAAGCAAGTTTTCTGGCGCCGTTGCCGGGGACTCCAAGTGCTAAGATAGGGGAGTTGCACACTACCATTTACCTTTGTTTTTTTAGTCTTGTTAGTTTATATTTCAGTTTTTATCTTTGCGTCTTTTATCAAAAACTACAAAAAAATCTGCCACACTTGTTGCTACTATGGGTTCCACTGAAAACACCAAGTTGTGTGACTTCACTAGTCACAACAACCAAGACTTTATCTGCACTCCCATTGCCACACCTGCCACTTCAGCTACCTCTTATGAAATTAAACCTGCTTTGCTAAACCTTGTTATGAGAGATCAATTCTCTGGTGCTGGAGATGATGCTGCTTCACACTTGAATAATTTTGTTGAATTATGTGATATGCAAAAGTATAAAGAAGTAGAAGGTGATGTTGTTAAGCTCAAGCTCTTTCCTTTCTCTTTAAGGGGAGATGCTAAAATCTGGTTTCAATCTTTGCCTAGAAATAGTATAGATTCTTGGGATAAGTGCAAATATGCTTTTATAGGGAAGTACTACCCTCCTGCTAAGATTATCCAATTGAGGAGTAATATTATGAATTTTAAGCAATTGGATAATGAACACGTTGCCCAAGCTTGGGAACGAATGAAATCTCTTGTTAAGAAATGCCCTACACATGGTTTGACTACTTGGATGGTTATCCAGACTTTTTATGCAGGCTTGAACTTTACCTCGCGGAACCTGTTAGATTCAGCCGCGGGAGGAACCTTTATGTCAACTACACTTGGTGCTTCCACGAAGCTTCTCGATGAAATGATGACCAATTATTCCCAATGGCACACCGAACGCACTCCAACAGGTAGGAAGGTAAATTCTGTCGAGGAAATTACCTCCCTCAATGAAAAAGTTGACTTAATTATGTCTCTACTTACCAAGCAGCCCTCTATTGATCCTCATGATGTTCCTTTAAATTCTTTGGTTGCCCAAGAACAAGTAGATGTGAACTTTATTGCTAGAAACAACTTCAACAACAATGCTTATAGGGGGAATTTTTCTAGCAATCCTAGACCGTTTACATCCAACTATGGGAACAACAACACCTACCCTAGCAACAAGAACCCCTCCTCTGAATTAGAAAGCATGCTTAGAGACTTTATCACTACCCAAAAAGCCTTCAACAAAAATGTAGAAGAGAAATTAGCAAAAATAGATAATCTCTCTTTGAAGGTAGAAAGCTTAGCCCTTGATATTGAGATGCTTAAAATTAGAACCTCTCCCCTTGAGGAGAATAAGGCCAATCCTATTAATGCTATCCAGTTACAAATCAATGAAAATATTAGGATGCTGGCTAAACTTAAAGAAAGATGGGCTAGAGAAAAAGAGGAAGAGGATAGAATTAAGAGTCTTCCTACACACCACACAGTTGCTACTATCCAAATTGTTGAGGACACTCAAACTATTAGCACCCAATGCACTCCTAGTCCCGTTGGACCTATTAATGGTGATGCTAATACCTCAACCATAGAAAAAGAAACTCCTATGAACATAGACGGTTTCAAAAAAGTGAGCCTAGATGACACTACTACCACCTTTGATAGTAGTGATATTGATTTTGATAGTTGTACCCTCTCAGAAGTTATTAGCTTGCTACACAAAATGTCTAGAGACCCCCATACTAGCACACTTAATCTTGCCTTCACGGAGCATATCACAAATGCTCTCATCAAAGCTAGGGAGGAGAAGCTTAGAGTAGAAGCCTCCATACCTAGGAAGCTAGATGATGGTTGGGACCCTATGATCAAAATTAAATTGAATAACTTCTCTTGCTATGCTTTATGTGATGTTGGAGCTAGTACCTCCGTTATGCCCAAAAGAATATTTGATATGTTTGAATTGAAGCCTTTTGAGCCTTGTTCTTTTGGTATTCGTCTTGTTGATTCTTCCGTAAAGAAACCTTTGGGGAAGATCGACGATGTTCTTATCATTGTCAATGACAACTATGTTCCCGTCGATTTTATTGTTATGGATATAGAGTGTGAACCTTTATGTCCAATTATTTTGGGACGTCCTTTTCTTCGCACCGTTGGTGCGGTTATTGACATGAAAGAGGGGAATATTAAATTCCAATTCCCATTCAAAAAGGGGATGGAACACTTCCCTAGAAAGAAAATCAAGTTACCTTTTGAGTCCGTTACACGGGCTAGTTATTCTCTTTCTCTTGATAAAACTTGATTCTTCTTTTTGCATCATGCCTAGCTAATGGCTTTAAAGAAGCGCTTTCGGGAGGCAGCCCGCAACGAATTTAGGTGTTTCTTTTTTCTTTTGTTGTGTCTTGATGATTGTTACTTCTGTAGCAACATCATTGTATCTTTATTTTTCAGCTTTGTGCCAAGTTATAGCCTCTTACGGCAAGGGAAGTAAAAGTTGTGACATGCTGTCCAGAAAACAGATTCTGTCCTCGTGAGCAGAAAAATTCCAGCAAAATCCCAGTTCATCTTTTTGAGCTTAAATTTTTACACAGTATGCTCTATACAATTACGAAACTTCCGTATGTTCTGAGTTTTTTGATTTGAGTTGCAGAAGTGCCCCTAAAAAATTCTTTACTATCTGCTGTTCTGTTTTTCACAGATTCTGCCACGTTTTGTCTCTCCTTACTTTTGCAAACCTTAAGCTTTCTTTTTCTTTGCAAAAACTTTTTGGCACTCTTGAGAAACAGTATCTCTTCAAGATTATCTTTATATCCAGTGGGAAAAATATTTATTAATGGTACTAACCTCTCTAATCAGCTTATAATGAGTTATGTATGAAGGGAGTTTTCAAGTGTGCGATGGAAGATGATGAAAGAAGATCCAGGAGTGTCAAGCGCTCAAGCTTGGGGATGCCCCCATGCATCCCCAATAAATATTCAAGGAGACTCAAGCGTCTAAGCTTGGGGGTGCCCCCGTGCATCCCCTTCTCCATCAACAATCATCAGTTCGTCCTTCGTCTCACTATATTTTTATCACTTCATGCGTTATGTGCTATGCTTGGAGCGTCTCGCTCTTAGGTTTTGTTTTTAGTTTTCTTTAACTTTGCTTGCTGTTCATAACAAGTTAGATCCTTTCTTACTTTGTGTGGGAGAGAAACACGCTCCACTTTCAAAATTTAGAACACATCATAGGATTTTTCCTGCCTATCTTGTTGCTGTTGTGTGTTCTTTATCTTTTCATAGCTACTGCCTTGTTTAGTTTTAGTCTTAGTTTGTCTTTAGCAAGAACCTTGGCTTTTGTTTAGTTTGTTGCTGCAACTCTTTTTAGTTTTCATGTTTATCTTGTTAAGAGAGTTGGTTGTTGCACTGAGTTGTGTCTTGTCTTGAAAGTAGGTAATTGAGGTTGCTATTTAATTTTAGTAGTAGCTTGTAATAGTTTTGAGGTATTGATGTGAGTAATGTTTGAACTTTTGGTGTCAAGAGATCTAGACTATTAGTGATAGGTGTCGTATTTTGGGCAATCCGTGTGTATTTTCAAAACCTAGAAAACTAGTTGAGAACTCTAGCTACTAGATAGATCACTACTCTTCTGAGGGGTCGAATATCAGAGAACACTCACGTACCATGAGTCGAGGATGCGCAAGGATAACCAAACCCCCATACACTCCTCCTCGGGGTACTTGTCTCTTTGTGAACCACCTCATTAGATTGAGAGTTACCGATAATAAGTGCATGAGTTCTTCGGACTAATGTAAGTATTGAAAGTTGACACTTCCACCTTCCCATATTTTGCTAGCCTCTCCTGTGCCGTGCATTGCCTTCTTCTCACTCCGAGAGTTGGTGTCCACCTTCGCCGGTACATCCAAACCCTTGGCATGATACCGTCTGTCATCATAAGCCTCCTTATATCTTTCCTCAAAACAGCCACCATACCTACCTATCAAGGCATTTCCATAGCCTTTCTGAGTTACATTGCCATGCAACTTCCACCTCTTCATGACTTGATCTTCATGTCATACATGTTCTTTATACATTGGCAGCGACATACATTGCATACTTCATGATAGTTACATCTTCTTTATGATTTTGAGTACCTTGTAAAGTGTGAAAGATTTCCTTTACCTTCTTGTAAAATAGAGTGTTGCCCTTAAGTGAGGAAAAGATCCCAAAGTGGACACAATTAAAAGATCCCAAAGAGGACAAATGAGAGTTAAATAGAAAGAGCCATTGAGGCCACCAAAAAAATAAAAAAAAATAGAAAAAAGAGAAAAAGAAATAAAAAGAGAGAAAGGGGCAATACTACTATCCTTTTGAGAGATCCACACTAGTACTCCCTTTATATCCTTGTACTCCATAGAGATGATCGTTATGCATATCGCTATGTGGGGACCTTCACACTATAGAACTTGGCTTGAATATTCCAAGGATGAGCCTCCTCAAACGAGCTCTAGGTCTTCATGAGCGAGCAAGTTAGATGCACCCCCACTAGTTCCTTTGGAGAGCTTCTTAGCTCGTATGTGCATCCGTTGCATGGCAATCCCTACTCCTCACATCATATCTATCATTTGGCATCTCTTGCCTATGATTGTCCTCATTGATGTGAGCCTTTTCTTCCTTTTTGTCTTCCTCCTCCACCATATTTCTCTCTTTGCCATCCTAAGTGTCAACTCTCGTGCTTACGCTCATCCATTGCATGAGTGCTCGAAATATCAAAAAGGAGTGGATCAAATTGACTTGTACCTGGCTAGTGGTCTGGGGATGAGTCAAGATAAGATTCCAAAGAAGACCAAGTGTGAAACTTTAGTAGATGGAGTTCTCAACACAAAAATACTTTTTTCTCGTATTCCCTATCCCCCTTCTTGCACGCAAACACCATTTGGAGACATTCGAGTCACGGACAGCGAGAGATCTTGCACCTAATGTTCTTTTGTTACTTGTTTCAATGCTAATATAGACTCTTGCATGTTATGACTTGAATTGAATCTCTAACCTTGATTGCTTTACTTTTCAAAGTTCTTATATGGTTGCTAGCATGTCACCACAGAAATTATGCTGTTATCATTTACCTACTCGAGGACGAGCAGGAATTAAGCTTGGGGATGTTGATACGTCCAAAACGTATCTATAATTTCTTCTTGCTCCATGCATGTTTTGTGTGATATTGCTGTGTTCTAGATACACTTTCATACATTTCTGATCATATTTGGACTAACCTATTAACTCAGTGCACCCCAGTGCTAGTTCCTGTTTTCTGCTGTTTTTCTATTTCACTTTTCCCCCATATAAAAAGTGCCAGAAAATTTCGGGAAAATTCAGATAAAAAATCAGCGTGGAGGAAGCTTCGCGAAGAGCCCGGGAGGGGCTAGAGGGGAGCCAGGGGGCCCAGGCGGCCACCCGGCGCGGCCCCACCCCTGGCCGCGCCAGGGGGGCGCCTGGGGCCCCTGGTCCACCTCTGGCTGCCCCCCTTCGCCTATTTATTCTCCGTCACGGGAAAACTCCAAAGGAGGAACCCTATTCCGCGAACTCGCCTCTGTTCCGCCGCCGCCGCGCTTCCGAAGATCGGGAGCACCAGAAGACCTCTTCCCGGCACCCTGCCGGAGGGAGGATTGACCTCCGGGAGTCTCCTCTCCACCATGGATGCTCCCCGGATGTCTCGTGAGTAGTTTTCCTTGGACCATGGGTCCGTGATCAGTAGCTATGTGGTGTTCTCCTCCCCTCTTTGATCTTCATTGTTTAGACCTCGTGAGCTGCCCTACATGATCGAGGCACCTTTGTAATATTTCTGCTATTGCTATGTTGAGTTTGATAGGATCTGATGGATTGTGAGATTATGTTCAGATTGTGATAGAGTAATATATTTGGTTTTTATCTCTTATATTTTTGTTCCTAAGTAATTCTTGCATGTTCTCCGTTGCTGTTTATTGCTTTGGCCAAGTAGTAGGTAGTGACTTCAATAGGGAACGTTGTGCTAGATTGTGGGTTCATGCCCCCCGATGACACGCTTGAGTGACAGAAACATGAGTCTAGGGGATGTGTTGTTGCCACAAGGGGGAAAACAACGGTGCTTGTGACCGCGGTCACAAGGATTGTTTACTTTACGCAGAGTTCTTTTTAATGCAGTTGTCTGTTGCTTTGGGTTTACACTTTGGGTGGGGCTCGCAACTTAATACCAGCGAGATGTTCTGGATAGATATCGATTAGTAGTAGATGCAGATGGATTTCGGTCTACTTATCTTGGCGTACTGCATGTGCTTTTGAACCTCGTCCTTTCTTTTGTAGCATAGTTAGCATTGCGGTGCGTTCATAATCCTGTCAATTGCCTTTCTGTAATTTGTTTACCTCGCATAGCAATTTTATCGTCTTTTGGGAGAGAGACATCACTAGCGAACATCACGTATCCCGGTCCATATCTTCATTATTGTTTCCACGCTATATTTACCCTACTGCTTTTACTTGCTATCATTATCCCTTGCATTTTACCCTTGTGAACAACAAGACCGGAGAGATTGACAACCTCTCTGAACTTCGTTGGGAACAAAGTTATTTGTGTCTGTGTGCAGGTCCGCGTCAGTTGCGCCGCTGACACCTACTTATCATCTCTGGAGTCCTACTGGAGACAAACCTTGATATCTTCACCGAGGGAAAACTGCTGATGCACTACATCTCAACCTTCCACTTGGGGTAACCAACGAAGGGGCGAGAAGCCATCAGCGCGACTCTTCGAACACCTCATTGCCATACTCAGCTCTGAAGGATCTATTAACTAAATCCTCAAAGTTGACAAACTCATGAAGATTGAGATCATGACGAATAACAGGGCTAAGTCCCTTGCGGAACCTTGCTTGCTTCCTGGCATCGGTGGATATCTCCTCTTGGGCATAACGAGCAAGATGGTTGCACTCGGTCATATACTCGTGGATGGACATATCTCCCTAAGTCAGATTGCAAAACTCTTCCTTCTTTCTTTCCATCATCTCATCCAGAATGTGGTACCCTCAGAAGGCATCACGGAATTGCTGCCAAGTCACTACATGACCATCAGGTTGCATTGCAACATAGTTCTCCCACCATTCACCAGAAGCACCTTCCTGAAAGTAGGCCACAAACATCACACGATCATTCGGAGCAACATGCGCTGTCTCAAGCTTACGCTCGATGGAACAGAGCCAATCATCGGCTTCAAGGGCTCAGAAGATCATCGAAATATCGGCGGGTTGAGGAGAATGAAATCCTAAATGCTCACAACCACATTGCGCTGACGAGAAGTATTCTGTTCGATGAGCTCCAGAAGGCGTGTTTGATCAGGTCGATTCCGTTCAGCTTCCATCACGATTTCCGCCGCAGAAGGCGGTGGTGAAGGTTCATCATTACTTCGATTCCGATCACGGTCTCGATTGCGACGAACAACACTACGAGTTCCACCTAACATCCTGTGTGATAACAATCAACGATCATAACAGGTTGTACGATGGAATCAATATAAGAGGGCATGATTTAGGCGTAAAAGATTGTAATGCAAAGGCAAAGATTCCTAGAAACACGAAATAAATCGGGCAGCATAACGGCTACACCGGGATAGAAAATGAAACAACCTTGAAGAGATTGGACATAACTTCTTCAGGGAACTCAACAAAACGATGACTCTAGACGACCACAACAGTCCTACGGCTACAAAGAAGCAATCAACAAGATGTTCTAGTAATACATAGATGAGCCTAGTCCTATCTTCCCGTAGAACAAGATGAGGGTGACTCAGAACTCAGATCGATGAGGATAAGGAGAAAAAGAGTCCTTACGTTGTTCCCTTATACCCAAAGTAACTATATAACTATAGAATGCTAGACTTGACTTCGACCAAGGGTTGAATAATCCTACAGACAGTCCTGCTCTGATACCAAGTCTGTCGGGACCCGGAATATGCATATGTTACTCCTGTTACAACTCAATCATATGACGAGCCGAGAGCCGTACCCACTTGTCTAAGCAGACAAGGCCAAGCACAGAACACTCTCGGAAAGCTCGAACGTGAGGGGCATCCCATCTAGGCTGGATGATCAACTGAGATGGGTCCTCATCGTTTGCTCAAGTCTAAATGACTATGGGTGGTGAACTCCCATACTCATAGACAAGTCGCCTCAACAATATTATCGATTGAATTATAACACTTACATAAACAGACTCCAACCCGATCACTTAGTCGGGGTCTCGGGCGGGCTCAATAATACAACAAATTGTGTCATGTGACAGAGTCACGAGCAATCGCATCGCGATGCCCCAAGCTGCGCACATCTAAGGGCCACTTGGTGTATAAAAGACCGCCGGCAAGAACACAATTAAGCTATCGAACCCCACACTGAGACATGCACGTTATAACCATACACGCAGCATACATGTCTAGTGTAAACAGCAGGTACTCATCACATGAACTCTACAAAGTATATCTTTATTGACTTACATGGAGTACACAAAGAGATCACATGACTGTGATCCAACATTACATCGAACAACGGAAGAAAATTAGGTCTGAGTACAGACAAGTTTAACAAATGGCTTGAGAAGCCTTGTAAACATACATAGCCCTTCCACAAGGGACCAGACTGCTATCTGGAACTATACTAGCTTAGTCCACGTCGAGCTTCAGGAAGGTGACTCCATCAGGGTCTGGATTGTCATCTAAAACATAAAATAAGAAAACGTGAGTAAAAGTCGTGCTCAGCAAGAATTACATCAGAACTGTACTACTCATGCTCAAGTTTCAAGGTAAAGGGAGGTGGGGTTTCAATGCAGAAGTGCCAGCTTTGACTTGGCTAGTCATGTACTACGAATACCAGAATGAGGTAAGAACCGTACTCGAGTCCACTACCAAGTCTGCAACCAATACACCACTATGGATACTTCCTCGACTTCCCCACGAGAAAGCACGTCATAGCACTCACACTTATCTTGGCAAGTTTTAGAGTATCCGTTGAAGTTGTCTAATAATCAAGCACAACTTTCCAAGTAGTCCATGACCGCAGACGCGACTATTCGAATAGTTTAATAAACCTGTAGGGGTGTACCGCTACACACACATGACCATCAGGTAGCGCGAAGTACTCGTCACCATTCAAGGGCTGCCGGCGAGGATGTTCACCACGACACTTACCCGGAACCGTTCTAGTCCAAGGAGTCAACTATCTGAGTTTCAAACCCAACTGGAATTTCGGGTTTCCAGTCAGGACTCAAACCATGTAGGCACGACTGACAAGCCCACCTCGACGGATGGGTCTCCGCTTGACAAGCCATGTGTTACAAGCCCTACCATGAATGCCCCATTTCATTTCCTTTATATTTCTATGCATATGCCGAATGGAAATCCCGAACTAGGTGTGACTCCTGGACTTGGATCGGGGTGAGTTAATAGGTCGAGAGGGTCAGTGAGCCCAATGTGTGGTTGTACTCTTTGTCTCGGATTACCATACAAGAACTCGGGCTTAAGGCGGTGTTCAACGAGACAACCCACTGTGTACTCCTACACAACCTCTCATCGTTCACCTTGTTTAGGTCAAGTTCACCAACACATTTCCACCATCATTATCATGATCACTACCATCCTGACTCACAAAAGAGTAACCTCATTGTAACTCTAAGCATGCAATAAGCAGTAACAGTTGCAGGGGCCACATGATATCAATCAACTCCTACATCTGCTAGGATTGTGGTTTGCTTACTACTGTGACAAAATGATAGGTCATGCAAAGGAATGGGTTCAACTATGCGGTAGAAACGCATCATGGTAACATCCTAAACATGCATAAGCGAGAAAGAGAGGGAACTGGGTTTTTATCGACATGATCAATGAGGGTTTGCTTGCCTTGCTGACGAGGGTCGTACGGGGTATCTTCAACGGAGGGGGTGATCTCGGGTTTCGGCTCCACCTCTATTCGATTGCAAACAATGCAAACAAGCAATCAAAAGAATGTACAATGCACATACACATGATCAAGTGTTATAATATGATGTACATGTTGCTGATTTCTGAACAATTCCATCTAAATGAAGTGTATTGCATTTGTGTAGCAAATTCAAAATCCACATTTGAATTTAAAAGGGTTCATATGCACATTTTCTATTGTTCCCCATTTTAAAATGGTCAAACATGAAAAAAAGTGCATATTCAGAATCCTTGCATTTTTCTAATAATTTTACATATATTATATGTCCAATTTGGAGTTAAAATGAATTAGTTATTAATTTCCAAAGTTTAATAATCTTTCTGGATTTTCTCTGATTTATTTTTAAATAGAAAATGACTTATTGCGTCATGCTGGTGTCCTGCTGACGCAGGGGGGTCTTGCCAGTGGGCCAGCCCTGTCAGCCTCAGTGGAATTAATCCCGGTTTAGTTTTAATTAATAGAGAGTTATTAAGGGGGTTGGCCCCACATGGCAGTGGCTCTAAGGGGGGATTAGAGGGTGGTTAGGCCCTAAGCTAATCGGGTTCACCAGTGGCTCAACGCCCAGCGACATCCCGACGCGGCGGCGCTCGCACGGGACGGCGTCTCCGTCCACCGTTTGGCACGCCGCGACCACCAAAACGTGTCACGTACTCGCCCACATCGAATGGAGCAGGTGGGGGTCTCCAGTGCTGGCGGAATCAACACCGGCGATGACTCGCACGCGGTGGCCGGAGTTGAGCTCGAAGGGCGCGGTGATTTCTTCCACGGGGAGGAGAGCGGAGTGGGGCAAAAGAGAGGGGAGCTCACCCCAGAGCTACTGGAGGGGACGGCGAGGTCGGAGGGAACCGGGCGATGGCGCCATCGCCGTTGAGCTTCACGACGGCCGACGGTGACTCGGTGGAGGTGGCGTCGACTACGGGGCCTCCCGGCTCGATTGCTTGCGCACGGAGAGGAAGACAACATCGAGGAAGGCGATGGACATCACGGTGGCGGCTATCTCGGTCGTTGGCCACGCGGGCGCTCGGCGCTCTCCGGCGAGCTCCTGTCGGTGGCGGAAAGGACGAACGAGAGCGGGGAAGAGAGTTGCGAGAGGGGGAAAGTGAACACGACGTCTCCAGACGTCGTCGTGGCAAAGCTAGAGGGGAAGGGAAGCAGCTGCGTGGCCATGGCTCGTCGACGGCATCGGTGGAGTGCTGCATGCATTCCACCGAGCACCTTAGGGGCACGGGGAGGAAGAGACAAACCGGGGAGGTGGGCTGGGCCGGCTAGCTGGGCCTGGGGGTTAGTTGGGCCAGATGCTTCTGCCTCTTTCCTTTTTCTATTTATTTTCTGTTTTCTTTTCTGCCATTTGTTTTTCTGTGCTAACAAAATAGCTAGGCATTTTATTAAATGCTCAAAATTTATATATGGCTTTACATGACCAGTGGATAGTCACATCCAAAGTTTGAACATTTTCGAAATTCAAAATATTTGAATTCAAATTCAAATAGTGGTATTTGATTAATTCCAAGGTCCTGCTTGAATATTTGAAAAATCTATGAGCAGGGGATTGATTCCAAATTACTTGATATGTGATCATACTCAATTATGAGACTTTTCAAAAATGCAAAAGGAATTTTTGGAGCAATTTTTAAAGTGGCCATTTGAATTAAATTCATCTGGGGTGTTCCTTCTCCCATTTCAATTTTATTTTGAAGTTTTTGACATGATGCAAGGTGAGGCTTGATCCTAGCACATTTCTAACAGAGGGTTCTGACATCGAGCTTCACCATGTAGACTTAGGGTTGCAATTTTGCCTTCGTCTGTGATGATGCTCGACAAAATGTAGGGCAGTTCCAATTATCTCGGGATGTGCACACATGTAGAAGTCATAGTTGCTTGAGGTGTTGTCCCTGTAATCCATTTGGTGTAAAGAAAACTCCATTGTATGTCATGTTGTAGGAATTTGTGCAAATTAATATATGCCTGAGCAAATCTTTCTAAACTTGTGGAAGTGCTTTTGTCATAGTCTCCTTCTCGAATGGTCACTAATTTATCGGGTGTGCGGTAGCTCTCCCGATGGGAGTAGCCCTCGAGGCTTCGACCAATCGCTGGCGATTGGGCGAAGACTTGTAGATTTTCGAGTTGTTTCACTTATCCTTTGTTGTTGTTCCCGGACTCGTGGCTTTGAATCCTTGTAAGTAAGATGAGTCCTTCATCATGAATATTCACTGGTAGAGATGCTTAGACTGCTTGCGAGTCTTTGCAATGTTTTCCCTTAGGCCTTCTTTTATCTTGGCGTGCTTGGTGTGTGCTTCAGATTTTCGAGTCGTTGATCTATCGGGTGCGCGAACGCGCTCCCGATGGGAGTAGCCTCCGAGGCTTGGTCCAATCGCTTGTGATTGGATGAAGTCTCTATTAGTGCTTGCCTGAATATGTTTGATGTTCTGGCGTGCCGCCCTCGAAAGAGTCCTTCGGTGTTTCCGACTTGCGATCGAGTGTTGTGGGCCTCGAGGAAGGAGTGAAATGGCGCTCGAGTTTTCGAGTGTTATTGTCGCATGTGCGAGTAGGGCACTAGTGCAAAGAGGGGCTAACACGACACCCCTTTCCCAGTCCCTTCTCCGAAACTGTTTGCGATGCTATCAACGCAAACGGTATAAATAAAATACGGTGTGCCCGAAACTGAACCGTCTGCGAAATGTACGCGAACGGCCAAAATTCTAAAAATTATTGCATGGGTGATCTAGGGCTGACGGGTCCTTGAAAATCCGTCTGGAATATTTAGGGTGAAAACCCACAGTTGCAAATAAAGGACCGCCAGCCTGTCTACGCAATCGTTCATAGTTACCGAAATGTTTGGAATGCCTAATCTATCAGGTACGGTTCTGAAATCCTTTCATGTGTGAAATAAGGGCCGACGATTCGTTCAAACAACCGTCCGCATGAGCAGTCAGAAAACCCACGGTTGCAAAGAATGAACCGCTAGGCCTTCTTGACAATCATTTGTATATACTGAAACGTGTGGGATTTGTAATCTATCAGGCACGTTTCTATAAAACTTTGTGTTCGTTATGCACGACACACAGTTCCTACAATCAAGTGTTTGTGATTGCTCCTGAGAACACCTACGGTTCTAAAAAATGAATCACTACCTTAGTAAAGCAAACGTTCTGAATTAAAACATAGTGTGCAACGTAAGACATATCAGAAACATTTCTGAAAATCTAAGAGTTGGTGATGCACGACTTCTTCTTTTTTATTTTCTTTGTTTTCTGAAAGCTAGCTAGCTTCTCTTGCAGACGTTCAGAAATACAAAATTTTGTGCAATGATGTGGTGCAACACAAACAGGTTATTTATCAAAAATGTCTGCTATGTAGGCACACATTTTTGCAACTGCCACCCGTTTGATATATACTTGACAAAACAAAAGTTTCTATATTGAGAATTGTCTGCTCTGCCAAACAACTAAACTAAATGACCTATGAGTATAGTAATTCTTATCTCCAACAGATTGATTTCCGAAAGGATGGATGATTTTACTCCTCTGTTACCATCCCAGAAAACTGAAGAAATAACATACTCGACTGCATATGCAACAAAAGGATCTGACGAAGCATATATAACATACACCTCTGTTACCATCCCAGAAAACTGAAGAAATAATATACTCCACTGCATATGCAAGAAACAGAATGAGGATGCTTCAGTTCGTTCTGTCCTGCTAGTGGATGAAGCAGAGGAAAATTTCAACACACCTCTATCTTCTCAAGCGATGTCTGAAACTTGTGATCTGCAGGATGAGGTTGCTGGTTTTCCTATTCATCCGGAGGTTCATGATGTGTGGCAATACGATTGGGGCTCGAAATACACTTCAGCAAAATTTTGCAGATGCTCCTTCGCTGATCTTCACACCCACAACACTATGAAGAACATCTAGAAGTCCAAGTGCAGCATGAAGCTCAAAGTATTCGCCTGGTTATTACTCAATGATAGTCTCAATACCAAAAATATGCTAAGAAGAAGGCACTACAAAAATGGCCCCAGAACTAGTGAGAAATATCTATGTGTGCTTTGTGAGCATGGAAATATTTATACTGAGGAAGTTTGCGTTAGAATATTGCGGACAAGTTGCGTGCATTGCAGAGCGAAGCAACAAACAAAAGATTGCATCTAAATTACCCACTGCATATTGATGTCTACGCACGCTTCTATTCTTGTAGACTATGTTGGGCCTCCAAGCACAGAGGTTTGTAGGACAACAACAATTTACCTCAAGTGGATGACCTAAGGTTTATCGAACTCAGGGAAGTAGAGGTTGAAGATGGTCTCTCTCAAGCAACCCTGCAATTTAAGATACAAGAAGTCTCTTGTGTCCCCAACACACCTAGTACAACTAGGAGTTGTATAGGTGCACTAGTTCAGCGAAGAGATGGTAAAATACGAGTGATAGGTGTGGCAAAGCAAGGTAATATAAATCTGTAATAAAAAGTGTAGCAAGCAAACATGTGACAAAAGTGAGCACAAACGGTGTAACAATGGTGGAAACAAGGCCAAGGCTTCATACTTTCAATAGTGGAAACTCTCAACAACATTAACATAGTCTAATCACATGATATTTCCCATAAAACATGCAATGGAGACGCACTCGGAGGTCAATCCTTTGTGGTCAAGAGAGGATGAGAATTATGTAGGGCTACAAAAGCACACCTCAAAGTTCGTAGTTCTCAATCTATGGATTTCCAAATGTCACCGCGGCCATCCAAAGAGAGTACCACAATCACCACAACATATCTCAAGGATACTCAAAGACAAGCACCAAGAGACTCTCAATCTTCAATCAACACACAAAAGAGGAAATCACTCATGAAAATATTCTTCTAATCCATGTCCAATAGACCGCTGTCATCATGATCTCGGGGATTATACTAGATAAGATCAAGTGAGTACATCAATCCAATACATAGAGGAAGGGGAAATATCATGGGATCACCCTAGATTAACATAGCCTATGATCACAACGAAGATCACATCATGGGAGAGAGAGAAGAACACATAGCTACTGGTAGAAACCTCAGCCCCGAGGGAGAAATACTCCCGCTTCATGGAGGGAGGAAGCAACGTCGATGGAGATGAATCCGGCGGCACTTCCCCGTCCCGGCAGGGTGCCGGCACAGGAATTCTGTCCCCCCGAAACTTGATGGAGAAAAGGGTTCCGGTATCAAGGTTTCCTCCGCGGGGGTAAAAATAGGGCCAAAGGGGGGCACCAGGGGGGCCACAGGGCAGCCAGGAGGGTGCCCGGCGCGGCCTAGGGTGGGGCCGCGCCAGGGACCCTTCTGGAGTCCCTGTGGTGGCCCTCCCCTCCTTCCTTGGTGATTCCGGAAGCTTCCGGGACGCTGATTTTTTATATAATTTTTACGGAATTTTTGGAGCACTTTTAATGGCCGGAAAACCTGAAATAGAAAAACAGCAGAAAACAGGAACTGGCAACTGGGTGCACTGAGTTAATAGGTTAGTCCAAATATGCTCAAAAGTGTATGAAAGTTCAAGCAAAACATGGCAAAGTCACACAAAACATGCATGGAGCAAGCAGAAATTATAGATACGTTTGGGATGTATCAACATCACCAAGCTTAATTCCTGCTCGTCCTCGAGTAGGTAAATGATAACAAGCATAATCTTTGTGGTGACATGCCACACAACCATATAAGGACTTTTAAGTAAAGCAATCAAAGCACGCAATTCAATTCAAGTCTTAGCAAGCAAGAGTCTATATTAGCATTGACACAAGCAACAAAAGAACAAAAGGTGCAAGAGCTCTCGCTGTCCGTGACTCGAATGTCTCCAGATGGTGTTTGCGTGCAAGCAGGGGATTGGGAAAAAGAGAGAAAAAAGGTTGTTGAGAACTACTATCTACTAAAGTTTCACACTTAGTCTCCTTTGGATTCTTATCTGGACTCGTCTCCAGACCACTGGTCAGGTACAAGTCAAACTGATCCACTCCCTTTCGATATTTTGAGCACTCATGCAATGGATGAGTGTGAGCAAGAAATTTGACACCTAAAAGGCGAAACAGAAAGAAGGTGGAGGAGGAAGACAAAAAAGGTGTGAAAGGCTCACATCAATGAGGACAATCATAGGCGAGAGAAGGCCATATGATAGATATGATGTGAGGAGTAGGGATTGCCATGCAACGGATGCACATGTGAGCTAAAAGCTCTCCAAGGGAACTAGTGGGGTGCATCTAACTTGCTTGCTCAAGAAGACCTAGAGCTCGTTTGAGGAGGCTCATCATTGGAATATACAAGCCAAGTTCTATAGTGTCAAGGTCCCCACATAGCTATATGCATGATGATGATCTCTATGGAGTACAAGGGATAGAGGATGAATTACTAGTGTGGATCTCTCAAAAGGAATAGTAGTGTGCCCCCTTCTCTCTTTTTATTTTTTCTTTTTCTCTTTTTTCTATTTTTTTGTATTTTTTTGGTGGCCTCAATGGCTCTTTCTATTTAACTCTCATTTGTCCTCTTTGGGATCTTTTGATTTTGTCCTATTTGGGATCTTTTCCTCACTTTAGGGGAAACACTCTATATTTTACAAGAATATAGGAGATCTTTCACACTTTACAAAGGTACTCACATAAAGAAGATATAACTATCATGATGCAAATGTATGCCTCTGCCGGTGTAGCAGGATATGCAATGATACTAGCGCATCATGTAGCAATGATTAGGGAAAGAGCCAACTAGCATGCGGCTCATCGATTAAGCAAGTAGCATGTATGACATGAGGATCAAGTCATGAGAAGGTGGATGTTGCATGGCAATGTATCTTGGAAAGGCTATGGAAATGCCTTGTAGGTAGGTATGGTGGCTGTTTTGAGGAAAGATATAAGGAGGCTTATGATGACAGAGCATATCGTGCCAAGGGTTTGGATGCACCGGCGAAGTATGCGCCAACTCTAGAGGTGAGAAAGGGCAATGCACGGTACCGAAGAGGCTAGAAAAAGTATAGGTGGGTGGAAGTGTCAACTTTCGAATACTCACATTAGTCCGAAGAACTCATGCACTTATTATCGGTAACTCTCAATCTAATCAGGAGGTTCACAAAGAGACAAGTACCCCGAGGAGGAGTGTATGGGGGTTTGGTTATCCTTGCGCATCCTCGACTCATGGTACGTGTGTGTACTCTAATATTCGAACCTTCTAGAGGTTAGTGATCCATCTAGTAGCTAGAGTTCTCAACAGGGTTTTTTGGTTTTCGAAAAACACACGGATTGCCCAAAATACGACATCTATCACTAATAGGCTCGAGCTCTTGACACCAAAAGTTCAAACATTACTCTAGTCAATACCTCAAAACTATTGCAAGTTACTACCATAAAGAGAATAGCAATTATAAGCCTGATCAGCCGAATCATCACACGTATTTGCCTCCAGTCGAAGTGCTTCAGCACACACTTGCTTCAAATGCAAAAGGCAAAGATGTGTTCTATGATGAAGTTCTTCCAAAGAATTCTCTTGGTGGCAATATCAGACAGCCTCAGTCCAGAACCACTTATGAAGAACACACACAAGCCTCAACTGAGGATACAACTCAAGCTCGCGTGATGACCGTCAGAGAGCTCCTCATCAGTCTTCATCAAAAGGTCGACCGCAACCATGACTGGACCAAGCGTCAGATTGGCGACATCCTCAGCTACATGGCGCAAATGCATACATCTCAGAAGAAGATTCATCAGTATGCACATCACACCTATCAAAGACTTGATGCTCTTCTCACTGAAGTGATTGTGCCTGAAGACCTTGCCAAACTTGGCCTCAAGAAGCCTCAGGTCTCTGATATTCGGCCTCCTCGTCAGTTCCGCCGATGCAACACACCTCCTCTGGCGATGGATTCCTACTCTTTGCACCACCAGATATCTCCTGAGGACGCTGAAGACACTGTTGCTTTTCCTCACACTGCAACGGCTTGCCTCCGGCCTGATTCACCTCAGCCGTGAGGCATTTCTCTTGGGACTCTAGTGTTAGTTCTCTCCTTTTTGTTCATTTTATGACAAAGGGGGAGAAATATTTTAGTCTTCAAGCGAGTCTATATGGGGTTTCTCAGTTACAACTATCGTTCTTCAGACTATTTTTGTAACGAATTGTAAACTAATACTTTTGTGATTGGCTGATACCTTTGCGTTATCTCTTGAAATTACTTAAGGTTGTTTTATACTAATGACATTCCACAATAATCATTTTCCTCAGTGTTGTGTTTAAACTTCAAGCATTCTAGTTTCAGCACTGTTTTTAGATAATCCTGGATATAGGGGGAGCTCCTCATGTTTTTCAAAAATATTTACTCAATACAAAGTTTTTTCATACATGCATATCCTCAGGGGGAGCATCTCTATATCCAGACAGTATGAATTTTTTTCTTCAATTTTAATTCCTAAAAATTACTTATTTAATCCCATTGAAGCTTTAACCTAATTGTCATCAAATCACCAAAAAGGGGGAGATTGTAAGTGCATCTAGTGCCCCTTTGAGGTTTTGGAATATTTGATGACAAAAAGGTTAAGGGACTGATGTGTTTGTGAGTATACACAGGAGAACAGTCCCTGAAAAAGAGGGTAACCACCATTGTCGATCCCCAAAATGTTGAGGAACATTGAATAAATCGGTGTGTTTCCTGAAGACTGGCGTAGCGCGAAATCCTGAGGAAACAGGATCCTGAAGCACTCGGCTGATGCTGAAGAAGCTGTGCGTCATCCTGAGGCAACTCGCGCTGAAGCCGAAGTTCAAGCGTAGTCTACGTTAAGAATTTTATACTTCTTGAGTCGTAGGAAAACACCGTACTCTTGGAGGGGTTCAGGAAAATGAGTTCCGTATTTCCGAGGAAGTGCTCAAGTAGAAAACCTAAAGAAAACCCAGAGAAATCTCCTCCAGTAGAGGTTCAGTTCCTCGGGTGTCTGAGACCTTGTTCTTTAGGAAACTGAGGAATCTAACTTCGGTTGAGGAGTTTCCTGAAGAAGAGAGAGAGAGAATACTTTGGACCGTGCCACGTGTTGTGCGGTAAGAGGCTAGAACCTTTCTAACAACGGTCCGAAGGGTGGGCACGATGGTAATTTCGTGCATGGGCATTTATGTCCTTTCACCTGGGTTTGCTCCGCGACTATAAATAGCCGCCCCCAGCACCATTTGTGGGTTGGCTGCTCCGAGAGAGAAAATGACACTTGTTATTTGAGAGTAACCCACCTCTGAGGAATCTGAAGAACCTAAGTGAGGAAAACCACCAACCAGAGTAGTTGAGCATTTCCGAGGAAGTCGGTTCGAGTGATCCGAAGCTTTTTACTCTTGAAGACTGTGATCTTCCAGCTGTTGTAGGAGTCATCGTTCTGAGGAAGTCAAGATGCAATTGTGACTTCCCTGAGTGATCGGAGTCTGTGAAGGTTTCGGGAGTCTACCTTGAAGACTCACCTGAGTAATTGGACGGAGTCGCAGGACTTTAGTTCAAGGAGTGTAAGGTGAAGACTATGTCTTCTGAGTTCAATCTCGGCCTCTCCAACCAGATGTAGAGTTGTCACAGCAACTTGAACTTGTCCATCAAATCGTGTCTTCAGTGCCCTGGGGCTATTTCTTTAAACTCTACTTTTATGTTTATGCACTGATGACTTGTCCTGATACCTTCCCTTATGAGTTTCCTCAGTTCTGATTCCTCATGCATTGCATCAGATACACTATATCTCTTTCGTTAGAAGTGTTTTCCTCGCTCTATGATGTTCTGCAGTCATGTTTACTTTTAGTAATGATTTTGTGCTTCTTCGTTCTGTGAGTTTCCTCAATTTTGAATTGCCTCAGTCCTGAGGAAATTGAAAATTCCTCAAGAAATTTAAAATTCTCCCATTCACCCCCCTCTGGTCGATATACTGCACTTTCACCCTTTCCCAAGAAAACTGACAAGCGTGGCTCAATTCATGTTGTCCTACTGTCTGATGAAGATGATTAATTTGATGATGAAGCTGGTTTTGTTGCCACTAAAGAACAACAAATTTAATATTTGCGTGTTGCTGCTAAAGCAAAGCTGAAGCCACTAGCTCTGAGGTGCCTCTTCTCCTTGATCCAAATAAGATCCTGGAGTTCATCGACATTTGGCTTGTCAAGCCTGATACTCCCCTTGATGACCTTGATATACCTAAAAACATCAAGTTCTATCTGCAGCAGTTTCTTACCAATGAGCTTCATCATCAAGATCTCAAGAAGCAGTTGGAGCGGCAATTGAAGAAACTCCATCGTGAGTTCGAGAAGAAACTCTCAACTGCCACTCCAGTCTGAGGTGCAAAAACTTCAGCAGTATCAGTCTGAGGTGCAAAAACTCACTGGGGAGTTTGATCAGAAATGTGCCTACATTGACAAGTCCAAAGAACGTCTCTCGAGGCATGTTGACCACATGGTCAAAGATCATAATTAGCATGGATCAGTTCCTTCAGTTGCTTCAGTGCATCCTTTTGGACGACCTGATGACTCGCCTCCTCGACAGCCCGCATCCTCAAGACCCTCAAAGCGCAAGCCTGAGGCCACTGCTACAACTCCACCGGCTGCCAAGAAGCCAACACCGGCTGCCACAACTGAGGAGCCAATTGATGTTGCCCCCATATACTCAGCTTCTCCTACCTCAAGATATCCTGAGGCCACTGTACCACCAACTGCTGCCTCAAGTCCCCCTGCAAATGCTGAATGCAATTTGATTTTCTTCACTCCGCCGTCCAAGTTGGTTGTTTCGAATGCCTCAACCCCAATTCTTCCTACTCCTCAATCGCCGCCTCCTCCAGTCATCACTGAAGCAATGGATGAAGAGGTCAACATTGGTGATTTGGGGACTCACTACACCACGACACTACAAAGCCAACATGCATCTGTTGGTATAAGTGAGCATCCCCGACACTCTTTCTGCCCCTAACTATACCGACACACATTATGTTAGTACTATATAAGCTTATGACACATTATCTGTCGTCAAAACTCTACAGGAACACCGACATAATTTTCGTCGGCAGACGAAGCCTTTTCCATTTATTAGTGTGTCGTCAATTCGTAGGGACACAAAGAGTGTCGGCGTTGTTCGCCTCAGCCCCCACCCGAAAACTATGGCGCGAAAAGGAAACCATGCGTGCGCCATGCGAGCAGAAAAAAAACAAAAGAAAAGAAAACCTTCCATCCCCAAATCCCCAATCTCAGTCCTCTCTCTCTCTCTTGCCCACACAGAGCCCCGAGCCCTTGACCTAACCCGCCGCTGCCCTGACCTGCGACACGCCACCGCCCGTCCGTTACCCCCCTCCTCGCGCCACACCCCTCGAGCCTGCAGCGCACCACCTGCCCGGGAGCTACATCTCCGTCCGCCGCGGGAGGAGCAGCATCGTCGTCCGCTGCACCGCGGAGAAGTAGTGCGGGTCTGCCGCGGGAGGAGCAGCAGCACCGTCCGCTACACCGCGGAGAAGCAGCGCGGGTCCGCCGCGAGGAGAAGCAGCGCGTTCCTGTGCCGAGGAGCAGCAAACCGTCAACCACCACCGGACAGGAGCAGCAGCGGTTGCGCCGTTCGGAACCCCACCGGTGACCAGATCCGGAGGATCTGTCTTGCCGCGCCCGTTCCGGCCACCCAAGCCCCCTCCCGCGCTCCTCCGGTGAGGTGGCCGCCGCCGGCCTCTTCTGGATCGAGCGGAGGACCGTCCACGGGCCAGGAGAAACAAAGCCGTCGGCCCCAAGGATCCAACGTTGTTCATCCTCCATGGGCGACCTTCGTTCCTGCTGATTTACTTTCCTCCACCCCGCCTGCAAAATTTAAGAGGTAACCTTCTGCAGTTCACATTATTACTCATGATCTAATTGAATAATGCCTTCTTGATGATCTGATTCATTGAATTGCATGATATTTTTTCAGTTTCAATTTTTTATTATTCATTTTGTATTTCAAGTAGTTGCAGATTTGGTTGTGTGAACCCTACTTAGGCCCTGTTCGAAACATGGGTTCACAAAACAGAGGAATATAAAATGCAAAGGGATGGGATGGGAGTGCAAAGTGTAACCTACAGGCTTACAAAACAGAACCAAGTGTAATAAATCTGTCGTACTGATTATCAACTCTTATAATAGGTTTATTCCCTATCCTAAAACTATCATGAATCCATTTTATCTTTTACTAAAAGCACAGAAACAAGGCCCTTTTATTCAGAGCAACAACACTGAAGTACTAAGCTTCAAGATATGTTCTTAAATATAATTATTTAGAGGTGTTCAGAACCAATGCTCTCATGTAGCACGCTAGTGTCACTTAATGCTAGGATATCATACATGAAGCAGTAGAAGTAGCTCTTTCTGTTCGTTTACGCATCTAAACATTCTCAATCTGTGTGAACTATTCTTGTATGAAATCAATGAAAACTTTGTCTTTCATAAGGAAATTGCAGCGCCCTTTCCTTTGTCCCGAACGCCTCCAAAGGAATACTATCCATAGGAAAGAAAACATGTTCGACTCCTGTAACAATCCTTAATCCGAATAGGGCCTTAGTGTGATCTATTAAATCTTACTGAACTATTAGTTCATCATAGATAGATCTCTCTTGCAACCATATGATTACGTGCATCCAGACCTGTTTTAGGAGCTCAATGTCCATGTTGTATGTTTATTTATATTTGATATGTATGTTCATAATGAATGCCGATTTTTGCAGCAACATCGATATTCTGAATCTCTACATTTCACTTAGTAGTCTGTGAATCACTTGTGAAGGTGCAGCCACCATGGACAGGAGGTGGATGGATGAGCCTAGGTACAACACACAATTTTAGTAGTTATAGGGCGCTTAGCAATTATTTAACTACATTTGATCCGATGCACACACACACACACACACACACACACACACACAGATATATATATATATATTTAACATGTAGGCACACAAAGGTGTATTTGGAAGGGGTGGAAAAATTCTTAAGCTTTGCATTTAGTAATTCATCTGGAGGACGTAACCTACGTTCTCAGTCAAGGCTAAATCATGATGTTGAAGATCCCCATAGGGCCACAATGAACCCATAGGGCATGGCTCAGATGACATTCAAGGTTTTCTAGTGCTGCTCTATCATTCTCATTTCTCCCTGCATTCTAAACTTTTTTATTTTCTGCACTCTTCAGATTTATGAGTGCGGATTTGCACTTCAGATTTGCTAATTTCATGTACTTAGTGCTGCTCCATCTTCTCACTCATTCCTTTTTTATTGTAAATCAAATGCTTCAGATATGACCGTACAACAAAAAAAGAAGAGGAAGGGGTCCCACCGAATTAAAGAAGATATATGACAGAGACCAACCCAAACATTTTTTTTCACAATGAAGTCACAATGTGGAAACGTCCACTCCTTCGCCTCCTAATTCTATCTCTCGACCCATGGTAAAGTTCTTAGGTTATCAACTTTTGTTAAGACATGTGAATCATAGGTACACGAATTCATTTTCTGTTTGTTTCCCTCCATAGTTCTTGCGAATGTTGTATTGAAAAGAGAGGTGGAGCTTGCTTGTGGATACGATGGAATGCAAAAAATTGGCGATGGTCACCACATGTCCATTGCATGGCCATCAAATAAGGTAATATAATGCATTTTCCTACTCCAGTGTAAACTATCACCTGATGCTAACTAATTGTTATTTTTGTAGATCAAACCTTGTAGCAAGCCACCATTTCCATCATCACAGTGCTCAGGTACTATTCCTGTCAACATTACCATGTTCTATCTTACACTTAGAACCAAAAACAAGTAGTATATCACTTAGAAATGAAAACTACATGTGAAATTTAAAATCAGTCTAAACTGCATGTGAAAAAATTGTCTGATTGTAGCCAGCTAGCTAAAGTCAGCAAATGATTGTTTGATTGTAGAAGTAGTGTCCACTCTTTGACAAAGATGTGTCTGGACAAATCTCTGTTAGTACTACTTTCTTAACCGTACCAGATGCTTTGTTGATTGCTTTCTTTTTTGTCATCTAGTAGTGATTGAACAACTCTGATCAGCATCAGTGGCCAATGGTTCTTAATTTAATCTAATAAAAGGTATAGTAGCTAAAGATCTGGGTTAGTAAAGTCGCACTCTTTTTGTTTTTCAGTAGCTAATTTCGTATGGTGTTGGGAACCAATAGATAGGTATGTTTCATTTTTAATTTGAGGGTGTGTCTGGTTGTTGTGCACATAGTTCATGAGGAAATTAACATGAATCATATCATCATTTGAAACTGATATTTTAATTGTTTACCGGTTGGAGGATGGTATCAAGTATGAATCACAGCTGATTTGTTGCATCTATAGTTAAGAACAGGACACCAAATCTAGTTTCAGTTGAAGAACTTATTCTAGAAAATTATAGCAATTCAGTTTGTGCCTAGGATTTTTAGATCAAAGAGTCCATAGTTTTATTCTTGTTTCCCAAGCTTGTTGTATATTAATTTTAAATCTGAGCATTAGCTTGCATCTAGTTTTCTATAGTACATGAACACATACACATATTTGTTAAACTTTTCTAGGCGTGTCACGGTAGATACTGATCATTTTCATGAAGCTTCTATTAGCATGTTTATGCTATTAAGCTGTTATTTACCCTATGCAACAAAACTATATGGATACTGGTCATTTTCGTGGAACTCCATCTTAACTTTAGCAAACCTACTACATTGTGAAACTTATTGTAAATGCCATGGACCTTGAATCTAGAATATGTGCGCTATGTTCGGATGCATTATGGTCCAGAACCTGCTACATTGTTAAGCATAGGTTCGGATGCACTATGGTCTAGAAAATTATGTACCTTCCATCGAGACTTATTTTTGTTGCATGTCCTTCTCATTTTCTATAATTGCTCAAAGCTACAAGTTCTTTTGCAGGGACAAATGGGAGGAAGTAGCAAGTACTGAAGTTGATCTAGGATGTTCTACTGATCGATTTTGTCCATAACATGGAACATGGTCGACACATTTAAACCTATAAGGTTGCTGGGCAGGGAGCCTCCAGGGCGCTCCCCCGATTTTCATCCTTCTTTCGCTGGCCCGTTTGACCGCGTCGTGTCGATTGGATGGGGGATGAACTGTGGGCTCAGGCTGCGCGTTGTCCTCGCGTATATGGAGAGTGGGCGGGCGGGGATGACCTGTGGGCTCGAGCCGGCAGCGCCCGTATGGAGAGTGGTGACCGGCGGTCTCGTCGACTCCCTCGCGTATGGAGCGGCCGCGAGAGCCTCGTCTCGCGTAGTGGGGCAGGCGGCCTCGTCTTGCGTAGTTGGCGAACGACAGCGCCATGCCGCGTCATGTCCGGACCGTGCTGCTGCTGTCGCCGAACTGTGCGGGGCTAGGAGAACGGTCTCGTCTCGCGTAGTGGGCAAACGACAGCGCCATGCCACGTCGTCTCCGGGTCGTACTGCCGCTATCGATCTGTGCGCAGCTGGGCGGGGTGGGTGGTGGCCGGTGTCCTTTTCTCATCGATTTCCCCCTTTCTTTCTTCTTCTGCCACTCATTCTCTCCACACTCGTCTCTAGAATGGCTGAGCCGGACGCTCTCCTACGGTCCTCACAACGCCACCAAGCTAGGGAGAAGAAGCGAGAGCAAGGGAGAGCCACGACGATGGTGGGCGTCAGCTGCCACTTCCTCCCCTCGCCGGCGCCCACGAGGCCGCTGAGCTCTGCCACTTCCTCCCCTTGCCGGTGCCCACGACGTCGCTGAGGTCCCGCCCAGGCTTCGCCGCCGTCGGCGTCCCCTCCCACCAACCGTCGGCAGGGGTGTGCATGTGGGCTGCTCGTTGAGGTTGCTCTGTTCTTATTCCCGTCTTCCTGTGAGCTGCTGCCGAATGTGTTTCTAATTTGTGATTTGTTGCTTTGCTTGCTTCGTGCGTAGGTTGGTTCGATCCACCCTCACGGCTGCTTTGGATACTGGACGATTTCTTCTGTCCGTGTTGGGGTTCTTAGGTTGTTTCCTTGTTGTTCGTCATGCTCTCCTCCTCGATCTGCAACGTACCACCATTTGCTTCCATTCGTCGGCTTGGTAACTATGCTGCTTTGTTCTCTCTTTGTTCGTGTACAAAGCGCGGAGTATCTAACAAAAAAATCCAGCCTTGCGTACTACGCCCCTCAAAACAAAGCACAGATGGCTGAACCCGAGACCGGATCGAGAAGCGGGCAGCGGACCTGCTTGTGATGAGGAAGAAGATGTCACCCTCCTTGGCATGGGTCTACGCGGGAGCGTCGGGGATGGACGCCGCACTCCATGGAGCGTCGGGGACGAGCGGGAGAAGGAGCCGTGCAGTAGATGGGAGAAGGGGCCCTCGGCGCGAGGCGCCGGCGGCGCACCAGGCCGGGGTGAGGGGACATGCCGTGTGGCGTCGGGGACGAGCGAGAGCAGGAGCCGTGCAGCGCGCAGGCGAGGGCCCGTCAGTTTCCTTCTTCATATGCACAGAATTATTTGTTGTTCGTTGGTTGCTAGCTTGAGTAGGGGATATTGTTTTCTAGGAGAAACCAACCATCTCTGCTCAGCTTGGTGTTGAGAAATGGTTTCTTATGTGCGTTTGAGTGGGAACTCGGATTAGTTGCTGCTCTAAATCCAACAGTTCGGAGGAGGAATGCGCAAGAAGCGAGTCTCCCAGCGCCATCGATGGCAAGGTTGGTTGGTAACTAAAAGGGGAATAAATGTCTTGTCACCCAAATGGTGAACAATATCATTCTACAAAACAAAACAAAACAAAAAAGTCTCAAGAAGAGAACCAAAAGGGGCATACATAATTTGTGGCTTTGTGTTTTCTTTATTTGTTACTCCTTGACAACAGACTTTTCCAGTCTCGTTTTTCTTTCAAGTCTGATGCACATTTTCTTTCTCGTTTAGGAAGAAGAAACTATTCGCTCCAGACGAAGATGTCTAGCTTGCCTATGTGTCGTGACATTAATTATTGCATCAGGCCCAACGTTTTATGCACCAAATGGATTTGCTGCAGATATGATGACCAAGCCCGGCATGCAAAAAGCTGTATGCCGGAATTGTGGTGGCGGCGGTGCTATGATATGTAAGAGATTTGCATCACCTTGGTCTCTTTCTGTGTTATTATGTCTTCCTGATGTTCCATGCCTTTGACCGTTGGTTAGTTTGATGACTACAACTTCTAGGTTCAACAGTGTGTTATTAGGAATCAAGATGATGAAGAACAATTTCGTTGATTGTAATGACTAGGACTTGCAGTATATCATTCAAAAATAAATTTAGTAGATGCAAAGATCCTAAGGAGGCTGGCCAACTCGCTCCCAGGGAGCTCCCCCGGTGCCACCCTTTGCTAGTTGTTCAATCAGAGTTGACTGATCTGCTATCCGTTTGTTTCTTAATTAGTGTCGATGAACATGGGTATTGTTGATTGATAAAACTATGTTTGTTCCTCTTGTTTCTTCTTATGACAAAGGCATGTAATGCAACACTGTGAATTGTTCAGTTATTTGAAACTGAAGTCAAAATCTGTAGTTTTCTGAATGTGGTAGGGAAGCATTTGCTAATTAATTATTTAGTTCTCTAAAACTTAAAGTACGTTGGGATTAAAGTCACGTGCAAGCTTTTGCGCAAGATCAAGGGAGAAATGGTCCTTGCATGCATACTATTTTCTGACACCTCACTTCAAGTATCCCCTCTAAAAATCATGTGGTTGTGTGACACCCCAACCTTTCCTTCAGAATTTTTCCTTGATGATTAGTCGAATGCCTTGGTTACTACTCATTGCAGGTTCATTATTCTTTGATTCGTGTTACATATATGGATATATTCACCTTTTTGCCTTATTTGGTTCAAACTTGATTTTCTTTTGGTACTATTCTAAGATTTGCTTCTCGTCATATTTGCAGGATAACAAAGAAGACAACAAGATCAAGTTTCTTCAACCTTACCAGATGGAGTGAAAAGAAAGAAGTCCTCATAGAAATCAAGCCTTCAAATATTTAACTTTTATTGTCCGAATGCATTTTTTATGACAAGTTGTACTCTTTTATCTTCCATACCTTGCTTAATAACAAGCTCTGAACCTTTGTTTTGATTGTGTCAGAAGTGCATTTGCGCTTTATGGATCTAAGCATGGAAGCTATATTTTGATTACACATATTTGTTGCTGAATTTGATTGTGTGGGTTTGTGCTTTATGGAGCTGTTTTGCTAATTGTGTGTTGAAACTTGTTTCAAGTGGTATAATCTTTTAAATTCTAGAAATATTATAAAACTCATATTGAATCCAAACTTGGTGTGATTTTATTGATTCATGCCAAAATGGCAGCCATACATATATAGAAATATTTTCAATTCAGAAATCCTTGTGGCAGCCAAACATGTTTTTTGCAATTGAATTTTCATTTCAGCCAAATGAAATCCAAAGGATGATTTCATTTCATTTCATTTCATTTCAACCAAATGAAATGAAATAAGGATGCCAAACGAGCTATTAGTAGTTTTTAAAGTTCCTATTGATTATACAAATACTTTCTTTTTCCAAACTCATATTTGAAGCGTGATAAACATGTTTTAAAAATAACATGATTTAACCGATGGTCCTTGCCACATAAAACTATTTTCATCGATAATATGGCTTCAATAGGTCTCTGCGCCATTTGGCGCAACAGGTCAACTAGTTTTATTCATAATGTTGGCTTGATCAAAGACTTGGCATCTTCCATAATATTTTGTAGTACCCGTGATCGAACAATTAGTCTCTTGAGAACTTGCTCATAATATTATGTAACAAGCCATGACCTAGATGTTGGCTTGCGTATTTCCTTAATGGTTGTTGCAAATATTTTGTAACATTCCAGGACCTGAATATCAATTTGTGTATTTCCTTGATGTTTGTAGCTAACTTCAGTGAAGAAACCAGTGAATCTTTTATATATGTTGAATCTATCAATTGATACTACTGTCTTGTGATGAATGGAAGAGTGAAATTGTATTGCTACTGAACATGAGTTAAATATTATGATTTTAATTTCATGTTAATATATGGTGCATTTACATTTATGATTAAATGTATGATCATCACAGTAAGTGTGTCGGTATAAGTGTTGCACGTCACATTATCTGTTGGCAAAACACACTGATTGAAAAACTGTCGGCATAGAAAGGCCATTGCATTATCCGTCGGCGTAGCTATGCTGGCACACAATCTGTCGTTGTATCATAATGTCAGATAGTCTGTTGGCATAGAATGGTCTGTCGGTGTAGAAATGTCTGTCGCTATAGATCCCATTGACGCTATCATACTATCTGTTGGCATAGATAAATCTGTCGGCAAAGATCTTTCCCGGCAGGACTATAGGTGACAGATCCTTTCTGTTGGCATAGACCTATGCCGACACTAAATGTGTCGCCTTTGGTGACCTATGCCGACAATTTGTTTGACCTTGATTTGAGTGTCGTGGTGTAGTGACTCCCCGTAACATGGATGAGGCATATGATCTCGAACACTCAGACTCCCCCACTCACACCGTGTTCTCCATTGAGCCCCACTCTCCCATATCAACTGAAGTCCTCCCAGAAATAACTCAAGATTCTGAGGCCTCCGTTCATGAAGCCACTGCTCACTCTCATGAAGCTGATGCTGAACCTGAAGCTGAAAGTGCTCCACCTGCAACTGCAACTGAAACTGAAGCAGAGCACAACACCAATGCTGATCCTGATGCTTCCAAGGACAGCTCGGCTGACAAACAAGCCACCTCTCCCTCAGCCCCTGCCGCGTCTCCGAAACCTAGCCCTGATACTACAGTGGAAGCCGAGGTGTAACAACCCAGTTTTCACAAAAATTAAATTTTTTGTTTTCGGTGTGAATTGTTTGATTGTCTGATTTGTTTGCGGTGTTTGCATCCCCGATTTATCGATCGGCGATTATTTCCCCCCCCCTCTTATCTCGTATCGGACGGACACCAACCCTTGCCACCCTGACACTAGACCTTCGCGACACCGGGTTTCACCCGATCACCGTCGCGAAAAACGCACGAGACCAGCCGCAGCCAACGGAACGAAAAACCCCGGTTAATAATTAAACGGGATATTTTATAGCGCGCTGGAAAGTGTTCTCGGAACAGTTCCAGCGGTAGGTGAACGCCGTCGGCTCGACGCGCTGATCGCGCAGTTCAAAGTTTTACCCGAATCGGAGGTACTGCGGACCCCCGACAGTCAGAAACGTGAACACCGCAGGCTCGAGAGAAAAACCGGGGATGTTTTTGCAAACTGCCAGCCACCGGGGCTATATAAAGACCACCACACTTCCACCCCTTTCTAGGGTTTCCCTAGCCAAAAATTGCAGCCACCCCCCTCCACTTTGCCCCAATCTGCCCTCTCTAGCCCCCAGATTCCCGAAACCCTAGCCATCCACTGTTTCCAGCCGTTGATCTGGCCGATCTCTGTCTTAGATCTGCGCCACGTTGCCCCAGCTAGCCTCACCATGGAACCGGGCCCCGCAGGGCCTGGAGCCGCCGCCGCAGGCCCGCCAAGCCCATCCGGAGCCACCACCAACCGCCTCACATGCCTTCCCCGCCGTCGGCCTCGCCTCACCGGCCGGCGAGCCGCCGCGGCCGCCGTCCCCGCAGGTCCCCTCCGCCAGCCGCGCCTTTCCTCCTCCCTTCCCTCCTCCTCTTCCTCAAGCCCCTCGCCCCCTCATGCAGGTCGCCTGAGCCACCAAGCACCGCCGCCGCCATGGCCCTGGCGCCCGAGCAGAGCTCGCCCGCACAGCCCTACAACCCGTCGCGGCGCCCCCCTCCACGATCTGGATCCGAAACCACGCGCCTCCGGGACCCCCTTCCTCGCCACCTCGCTCCAGCCCGCCGGCCGCCGCCGCGTACGGGATCGGGATCCCCGAGCGCCCGCTCGCTGCCTCCAGCCGCTGCACGTGGGCTGGCCAGGCGCCTCGCGGCCCAGCTCCCCTGCAGCGCCCCAGGCCCCCGCCGGTTTGGGCCACGACCCAGCAAGGGTGAGCAACTTTTTTTTCTTTTCTTTTTCTTTTTTTATTTTTTATTTACTGTTGGGCCTGATTGCCTCTGTTTCAGCCCGTTTAGTTTTTTTCTCTGCTAGGGTTTTTATTATTTTTGCAGTTTGTATTAGCTTTTTGCGGTAGCTATAACTTTTCACCGGTAGCTCCGATGGAGACGCTTTCTACATGAAAGTTGCTCCGTTTTGCGCGTAGATATTAAAATGTTGCTTGTTGCCATGTTTGACTTTGTTTACATGTTGTTTACCTGCTAATTACAGCTGCTTTCCACTATAAAGTGTAATTGCTATAACTTTTTAACCGTTGCTCGATTTAAAATGTTTCTTATATGTAACTTGACTAGAATTTCTGTAGATTGTGTTTATGCTGTTCTTTCTTGCTAAATAAAAATAATAAAATATTGTTTAGGGCAAAACAGTACCACATGCAATAAATATCGTGGGGTCCGCAATAGTTTGCCATGTCTAGGATTTCACCCCACTTAAATTGACTAGCTTAGGTAGTTTATTTATGCTTCACCTCTTGCCATGCTTGAGTGAGATGCCATGTTAATAACCTTTGCTCACCTTGTGTAGCTAAACAACTTGAATCACCGTAAATGTGCGGTATCGTCGTGTGTGACGAGTACTCCACTTAACCTGTTAGTAACCGCTCTCGACGGTAGGTGCGATGTCTCGTGTTGCCTTTTTGTTGATGCTTGCTCGTGTTTGCTTCGTAGTAATAGATGCTTGCTCGTTGATTGCTTTCCAGTGTTTATTGTCTTGTGTGCTCCCGCGGATACCTCTTGGAGACGATGCGAGCTTGCGATCAACTACACCTTCGGAACCCGACTTATCAACATGCCAGGACTATACATTACTTATGATCCATTCTATTTCAACCAGGGGTTTGCATGCTAGTCTAGGATAGGTTCGATGTTTGATCCTACCACATGTTTACAGCCTCTTTCAAACCGATACAGCCATGTCCCCTCCCATCAAACCATGTACTGCTATGTTACTATTGCTCGTTGCTCAGCCCCTGCTTAGTATGCATGCATAGGATGCTACGATATTACCCTGTTACTCCTTGGTTTGGGATATCACCTTATTATATTGTTATTGATGATATGATTATTATAAATGTTGACTATATTTCGACGAAGGATGGAAGGTCTAGGCTATCCCGCCCCGACGCTTTGTTCCATTCGAGTCACCTAGGATCCGAGTTCCGGGTATTGGTTTTAAGACTGAGCGTGCCTAACCGCGTGTGGGATATTATGGGGTCCCCTTTTCTTACCTACCTAGCTTCAGACATTTCTAGTGGTGGCCCAAGATGATTTACCATTTGAAACCGTGTGTGTGCTGGTCGGCCGCCAGTTGTTTACAAACCAACCTGGACCAGTGAGGACATAGTTCCCTTGCTGGCCCACCTTGTCCGGCTGAGGACCCGGTGTCCCACGTGTGATTAACCGGCTATCCAAACCTGCGACAGACGGTTGAGAACAGATCGAGAGCGCGACCTGCTACTGAGATGGATGTCGACTCACCGGGGGCCACCCGGATTTGTTCGTTGTTAGTTAGAGGGACCTGTCGTTTCAGATCTCTTGGAACTAAATCATAAAATGGTTTCCTGTGATGGGTAGCAACTGAGAGAGATGGACGTGCGTGCGTAGCCTCGTAATGGGCAGTTGGTACACCCCTGCAGGGTTAAATCTTTTCGAGAAGCCGTGTCCACGGTTATGGACGACTTGAGACCTACTCCTTGTTCATAGACAACAACCACTGAGATAATCTTAATATAACTTGATCAACGTGTGTGTGTGACTTGACTACTTCTTCTTCGTCGGGATGCGAAGAGGAGGACAAGGATAGGATAGGTGTTATGTTTGCGTAAGTAGTTGATAGCAAGACTTGTTGGAGGCGTTTCCTCATCGAATGCTTGGCTTCTTATCTTACTCTCTAGATCGTTAGCCACTTCATAAATGCTAGTGCGGCAGCAACCTCACCACTTACCACATCCTTACCATAAACTACTAGTTGTCCTAGAATGACGAGTGATGAAGTCCTTGCTGGGTCAGATGACCACTACAGTTGGATGATGAGTACTCCTGTACTCATGATACTACCCCCAAACTCTTTTCAGGGGTCGTGATCGACAACAGGAATGGTGATCGACGTTTCACGTGGAGACTCGACGACGACTAGTTAGGCGGATCCCGGCGGAGGGCCTGGACCCGTGTGGTTATGGGATCGATGTTTTTCTCTTTGCCACTAGGCATTTGATTGTAGTCTGTACTCAGACATGTATCTTCCGCTGTTGTATTGTATTAAGGCAGTTGTATGGCGATTGTATGAGATGTTGTATCCTTGTATATGTATTGTTGTGATATCATGTTGGAAATCCGGGGCGTATGACTTCGTCATATGTCGCGGTGGGACCGATATGTGCTCCGTCCCCGGATCTGGATGGAAACATGTAGATCTGGAACAGTACCGCATATCGGGCCTTACAACTTGGTATCAGAGCCTTACCGACTATAGGATCCCTTCTCTGGCCGAAGTCGAGTCTAGACAAAAAAATATTTTGTAGTTACTAAGTTAGTTATCGGAGAGTAGGAATCTTTTTACTCCTTACCTTTGCTCTGGTCAGGACAAGTGTCGTAAGTGTTTTAATCCTTATCTTACCCCCTTCAAACTCTAGGATCTCGAGTGTGTGGAGTTTCGGAATAGTTACAATGCCTTGCTTGCAGCGTATTGTCTCGATTCCGAGCTCAGGTGGGAATTCCTGTAGTACCTTCAGCTTCTCCGGTTTCGGATATCATCTGGATCGTCCTCTGCCCTCCATCCTTTTTGCCCGGTGTTTTCACGACTTGCGTCGAAAACACTATCCTTTGATCCGGTTATATTTGTCGTTCCTCCTCTTGTCACTGATGGTTTCGTTTTCCGACGTTGCTGTCTCTCTTCGGAAATTTATCTCGACAGAAGTTCGACGTCGACATGGAGCAGAGTCCCTTGTTGGTGGTGTTGAAGAATCGTCGACTCTCTTTTCTCTCCCCTCCTCTCCCCCGGATCGTCCAGGATCTCGGGACGAGATCCCTTGTTGGTGGTGTTGTATTGTAACAACCAGGTTTTCACAAAAATTAAAATTTTTGTTTTCGGTGTGAATTGTTTGATTGTCTGATTTGTTTGCGGTGTTTGCATCCCCGATTTATCGATCGACGATTATTTTCCCCCCCTCTTATCTCGTATAGGACGGAGACCGACCCTTTCCACCCTGACACTCGACCTTCGCGACACCGGGTTTCACCCGATCACCGTCGCGAAAACCACACGAGACCAGCCGCAGCCAACGGAACGAAAAACCCCGTTTAATAATTAAACGGGATATTTTATAGCGCGCCGGAAAGTGTTCTTAGAACGGTTCCAGCGCTAGGTGAACGCCGCCGGCTCGACGCGCTGATCGAGCAGTTTGAAGTTTTACCCGAATCGGAGGTACTGCGGACCCCCGGCGGTCAGAAACGTGAACACCGCACACGCGAGAGAAAAACCGGGGATGTTTTTGCAAACTGCCAGCCACCGGGGATATATAAAGACCACCACACTTCCACCCCTTTCTAGGGTTTCCCTAGCCAAAAATTGCAGCCACCCCCTCCACTTTTCCCCAATCTGCCCTCTCTAGCCCCCAGATTCTCGAAACCCTAGCCATCCACTGTTTCCAGCCGTTGATCTGGCTGCTCTGTGGCTCAGATCTGTGCCACGTTGCCCAAGCTAGCCTCACCATGGAACCGGGCCCCGCAGGGCCTGGAGCCGCCGCCGCAGGCCAGCCGATCCCATCCGGAGCCACCGCCAACCGCCTCACATGCCTTCCCCGCCGTCGGCCTCGCCTCACCGGCCGGCGAGCCGCCGTCCCTGCAGGTCCCCTCCTCCAGCCGCGCCTTTCCTCCTCCCTTCCCTCCTCCTCTGCCTCAAGCCCCTCGCCCCCTCATGAAGGTCGCCGGAACCACCAAGCACCTCCGCCGCCATGGCCCTGGCGCCCGAGCAGAGCTCGCCCGCACAGCCCTACAACCCGTCGCCGGCGCCCCCCTCCACGATCTGGATCCGGAACCACGCGCCTCCGGGACCCCCTTCCTCGCCACCTCACTCCAGCCCGCCGGCCGCCGCCGCGTACGGGATCGTGATCCCGAGCGCCCGCTCGCTGCCTCCATCCGCTGCACGTGGGCCGGCCAGGCGCCTCGCGGCCCAGCTCCCCTGCAGCGCCCCAGGCGGCCCATTCTCCCGCCGGTTAGGGCCACGACCCAGCAAGGGTGAGCACCTTTTTTTTTCTTTTATTTTTATTTTTTTATTTTTTATTTACTGTTGGGCCTGATTGCCTCTATTTCCGCCCGTTTAGTTTTTTTTCTCCGCTAGGGTTTTTATTATTTTTGCAGTTTGTATTAGCTTTTTGCGGTAGCTATAAATTTTCACCGGTAGCTCCGATGGAGACGCTTTCTACATGAAAATTGCTCCGTTTTGCGTATAGATTATTAGAATGTTGCTTGTTGCCATGTTTGACTTTGTTTACATGTTGTTTACCTGCTAATTACAACTGCTTGCCACTATAAACTGTAATTGCTATAACTTTTTAACCGTTGCTCGGTTTAAAATGTTTCTTATATGTAACTTGACTAGAATTTCGTGTAGATTGTGTTTATGCTGTTCTTGCTTGCTAAATAAAAATAATAAAATATTGCTTAGGGCAAAACAGTACCAAATGCAATAAATATCGTGGGGTCCGCAATAGTTTGCCATGTCTAGGATTTCACCCCACTTAAATTGACTAGCTTAGGTAGTTTATTTATGCTTCACCTCTTGCCATGCTTGAGTGAGATGCCATGTTAATAACCTTTGCTCACCTTGTGTAGCTAAACAACTTGAATCACCGTAAATGTGCGGTATCGTCATGTGTGACGAGTACTCCACTTAACCTGTTAGTAACCGCTCTCGACGGTAGGTGCGATGTCTCGTGTTGCCATTTTGTTGATGCTTGCTCGTGTTTTATTCGTAGTAATAGATGCTTGCTCGTTGATTGCTTTCCAGTGTTTATCGTCTTGTGTGCTCCCGCGGATACCTCTCGGAGATGATGCGAGCTTGCCTATATGGATACTGGTCATTTTCGTGAAACTCCATCTTAACTTTAGCAAACCTACTACATTGTGAAACTTATTGTAAATGCCATGGACCTTGAATCTAGAATATGTGCGCTATGTTCGGATGCATTATGGTCTAGAACCTGCTACATTGTTAAGCATAGGTTCGGATGCACTATGGTCTAGAAAATTATGTACCTTCCATCGAGCCTTATTTTTTTTGCATGTCCTTCTCATTTTCTATAATTGCTCAAAGATACAAGTTCTTTTGCAGGGACAAATGGGAGGAAGTAGCAAGTACTGAAGTTGATCTAGGATGTTCTACTGATCGATTTTGTCCATAACATGGAACATGGTCGACACATTTTATTCATAATGTTGGCTTGATCAAAGACTTGGCATCTTCCATAATGTTTTGTAGTACTCATGATCGAACAATAGTCTCTTGAGAACTTGCTCATAATATTATGTAACAGGCCATGACCTGGATGGTGGCTTGCGTATTTCCTTAATGGTTGTTGCAAATATTTTATAACATTTCCAGGACCTGAATATCAATTTGTGTATTTCCTTGATGTTTGTAGCTAACTTCAGTGAAGAAACCAGTGAATCTTCTATATATGTTGAATCTATCAATTGATAACTACTGTCTTGTGATGAATGGAAGAGTGAAATTGTATTGCTACTGAACATGAGTTAAATATTATGATTTTAATTTCATGTTAATATATGGTGCATTTACATTTATGATTAAATGTATGATCAACACAGTAAGTGTGTCGGTATAAGTGTTGCACGTCACATTATCTGTTGGCAAAACACACTGATTGAAAAACTGTCGGCATAGAAAGGCCATTGCATTATCCGTCGGCGTAGCTATGCTGGCACACAATCTGTCGTTGTATCATAATGTCAGATAATCTGTCGGCATAGAATGGTCTGTCGGTGTAGAAATGTCTGTCGCTATAGATCCCACTGACGCTATCATACTATCTGTCGGCATAGATAAATCTTTCGGAAAAGATCTTTCCCGGCAGGACTATAGGTGACAGATCCTTTCTGTCGGCATAGACCTATGCCGACACTAAATGTGTCGCCTTTGGTGACCTATGCCGACAATTTGTTTGAACTTGATTTGAGTGTCGTGGTGTAGTGACTCCCCGTAACATGGATGAGGCATATGATCTCGAACACTCAGACTCCCCCACTCACACCGTGTTCTCCATTGAGCCCCACTCTCCCATAACAACTGAAGTCCTCCCAGAAACAACTCAAGATTCTGAGGCCTCCGTTCATGAAGCCACTGCTCACTCTCATGAAGCTGATGCTGAACCTCAAGCTGAAAGTGCTCCACCTGCAACTGCAATTGAAACTGAAGCAGAGCACAACACCAATGCTGATCCTGATGCTTCCAAGGACAGCTCGGCTGACAACCAAGCCACCTCTCCCTCAGCCCCTGCTGCGTCTCCGAAACCTAGCCCTGATACTACAGCGGAAGCCGAGGCCATTCCTCCAACACCTCAAGCACCTCCAGTGTCTCAAGTGCCTCAAGAACAAGCATCAGCACGATCATTGTGTCCCAAGAAAAGGCAACCTTTCTACCTCAACATTTTTGCTGATGAACGTCCAAGATTCAATATTGATGCTTTTTATGCCAGCATAGGCTACTTTCAAGAAGGGATTCAAAATCCCTATCACACTGCACCGCCCCGCAACTTGTTGAGGTTCTGGAATACCTCTGAGAAAAATTATAATGCCTCAGTGCTATACAAAATAGAACAAGGTTTTTCCTCATAAACATATTCCTCATGATGATATGGAGGCCATCCCTTGGTTCAACAATGCGCTTCAGGACTTGCGTCATGGTAAGCTTCTTCAGTTTTGCTCTGAGTGCATACATTGGAATGAGGAACTTGTGCTTCAATTCTATGCCATGTTGTATGTCTCAGGAAATCATCAAGACATCAACACTTGGGTCCTCGAATGGATGACTGAGCATCAGCATCAAACCTCCACTGTGCCAGAGATTATTGAAATTCTTCAACTTCCTACTCATGATTCTTCTGTTCCGAGCACCTATGGCTCATCCGCTCTTCGAGATGATCTGATGAACTTACTGATGAAACCTAAAGAGCCTAATGCTGCTCCTCGCACCAAGTTTCTCATCACAGAGATTCAGTTTTTTCCCAGCACCCTATATCGCACTTTGGAAAAGTCCCTCTGCCCTATCAAAGGCTACGAATCTAATGCTGAAGACGTTGTGGGATGCATGAAGAATATTCTGTTCAATCTCTGCATGTCAGCTTCCATAAATCTTGTTGATTTCTTTTTTGGGACCATGGTTGATGCAGCATAGAATCCTCATATCTTGAAGCCATATGCACCCTGGATTATGAAGCTTATTTGCATCAAGACCGGTGTCAATTATGAGGCTGATCCAGAAAATCACCGCGTCTACTTGCCTCTAGTTGAGGTTGTTCCTCACACCATTTCCTCAGTACAAGCTTCAGACAAGGGCAAAGATCTCTACAATGAGAACTTTCTCCCTACGAAGTCCCTTGCCTTCAGCATTCGTCATCCTCAATCTTGCACCAGTGAAGAAGCTGGCACTAATGCCTCAACTAAGGAAACAACTCAATCTTGCATGATGACTGACAGAGAACTCCTCATCAGCTTGCCTATCACTGGCCGGATTCTTCTTCCTTCCTCATTTTCTGCCGCTGCTTCTGAGCTTGGCCTGGATGGTCTCTGGCTACACCTTCAGGGCTATCCCTACTGCCCGCTCTGGGTGATGCTTCGGGTGGAAACTTCATCCTTGGTTTTCCTAGAATCGAGTTGGAGGGTGGTCGCCCGTCAGTTTAATCTGTGAAAGGGTGACAGCCTCTACCGCCGCTTCGACGGAGAAGAGACCCTCTCGATTAGGGCCTTTGACGCTGATGGAAATCGGCTGGAGCCTTGCTGGGAGAGCTCAAGTGAGACGAGTCCTGAGGCGTGGGTGGCGCTTCCGTTTCTTCTGCTAGCTTGTTGCCAGCTAGTTATCGCTCCTCCGAGTCGTCGACTAGTGGTGGTAGTGATAGCTACTCCAGTTTTGAGCAGGATGCTGATGTCAAGCCTCCGATCAAGCGGGCTCGCCGATAGGACAAGGCCAACAAGCTCGCCTTAAGTCGAGTGTCGGGACCCAGAATATGCATATGTAATTCCTGTTACAAATCAATCATATGAAGAGCAGAGAGCCGTACCCACTTGTCTAAGAAGACAAGGCCAAGCAAAGAACACTCTCGGAAAGCTCGAGCGTGAGGGGCATCCCATCTAGGCCGGATGATCAACTAAGATGGGTCCTCATCGTCCGCTCACAAGTCTAAATGATTATGGGTGGTGAACTCCCATACTCATAGACAAGTCGCCTCAACCATATTATCGATTGAATTATAACACTTACATAAACAGACTCCAACCCGATCACTTAGTCGCGGTCTCGGGCGGGCTCAATCATACAACAAAGTGTGTCATGTGATAGAGTCACGAGCAATCGCATCGCCATGCCCCAAGCTGCGCACATCTAAGAGCCACTTGGTGTATAAAAGACCGCCGGCAAGAACACAACTAAGCTATCCAACCCCACACTAAGACATGCACATTATAACCATACACGCAGCATACATGTCTAGTGTAAACAACAGATACTCATCACATGAACTCTACAAAGTATATTTTTATTGACTTACATAGAGTACACAAAGAGATCACATGACTGTGATCCAACATGACATCGAACAACGGAAGCAAATTAGGTCCGAGTACAGACAAGTTTAACAAATGGCTTAGAGAAGCCTTGTAAACATACATAGCCCTTCCACAAGGGACCAGATTGCTGTCTGGAACTATACTAGCTTAGTCCACGTCGAGCTTCAGGAAGGTGACTCCATCGGGGTCTGGGTTCTCATCTAAAACATAATATAAGAAAATGTGAGTACAAAGTCGTACTCATCAAGACTTACATAAGAACTATACTACCTTATGCTCAAGTTTCAAGGTAAAGGGAGGTGGGGTTTCAATGCAGAAGTTCCATCTTTGACTTGGATAGTCCTGTACTACGAATACCAGAATGAGGTAAGAAGCGTACTCGAGTCCACTACCAAGTCTCCAACCAATACACCACTATGGATACTTCCTCGACTTCCCCACGAGAAAGCACGCCATAGCACTCACACTTATCTTGGCAATTTTAGAGTATCTGTTGAAGTTGTCTAATAATCAAGCACAACTTTCCAAGTAGTCCATGACCGCGGACGCGGCTATTCGAATAGGTTATTAACCCTGCAGGGGTGTACCGCTACACACACATGACCATCAGTTATCTCCAAGTACTCGTCACCATTCAAGGGGTGCCGGCGAGGATGTTCACCATGACACTTACCTCACGACACCGTTCTAGTCCAAGGAGTCAACTATCTGAGTTTCAAACCCAACTTGAATTCCGGCCGAGTTTCCAGTCAGGACTCAAACCATGTAGGCACGACTGACAAGCCCACCTCGACGGATGGTTCTCCGCTTGACAATCATGTGCTACAAGCCCTACCATGAATGCCACATTTCATTTCCTTTATATTTCTATGCATATGCCGAATGGAAATCCCGAACTAGGTGTGACTCCTAGACTTGGATCGGGGTGAGTTAATAGGTCAAGAGGGGTCAGTGAGCCCAATGTGTGGTTGTACTCTTTGTCTCGGATTACAATACAAGAACTCGGGCTTAAGGCATTGTTCAACGAGACAACCCACTGTGTACTCCTACACAACCTCTCATCGTTCACCTTGTTTAGGTCAAGTTCACCAACACATTTCCACCATTATTATCATGATCACTACCATCCTGACTCACAAAAGAGTAACCTCATTGTAACTCTAAGCATGCAATAAGCAGTAACAGTTGCAGGGGCCACATGATATCAATCAACTCCTACATCTGCTAGGATTGTGGTTTGCTTACTACTGTGAAAAAATGATAGGTCATGCAAAGGAATGGGTTCAACTATGCGGTAGAAACGCATCATGGTAACATCCTAAATATGCATAAGAGAGAAAGAGAGGGAACTGGGTTTTTATCGACATGATCAATGGGGGTTTGCTTGCCTTGCTGACGAGGGTCGTACGGGGTATCTTAAACGGAGGGGGTGATCTCGGGTTTTGGCTCCACCTCTATTCTATTGCAAACAATGCAAACAAGCTATCAAAAGAATGTACAATGCACATACACATGATCAAGTGTTATAATATGATGTACATGTTGCTGATGTGTGAACAATTCCATCTAAATGAAGTGTATTGCATTTGTGTAGCAATTTCAAAATCCACATTTGAATTTAAAAGGGTTCATATGCACATTTTCTATTGTTCCCCATTTTAAAATGGTCAAACATGAAAACAAAGTGCATATTCAGAATCCTTGCATTTTTCTAATAATTTTACATATATTATATGTCCAATTTGGAGTTAAAATGAATTAGTTATTAATTTCCAAAGTTTAATAATTTTTCTGGATTTTCTTTGATTTATTTTTAAATAGAAAATGACTTATTGCGTCATGCTGACGCAGGGGGATCTGACCAGTGGGCCAACCCTGTCAGCCTCACTGGATTTAATCCCGGTTTAGTTTTAATTAACAGAGAGTCATTAAGGGGGTTGGCCCCACATGGTAGTGGCTCTAAGGGGGGATTAGGAGGGTGGTTAGGCCCTAAGCTAATCGAGTTCACCGGCGGCTCAAGGCCGGCGACATCCCGACGCGGCGGCGCTCGCACGGGACGGTGTCTCCGGCCACCGTTTGGCACGCCGCGACCACCAAAACGTGTCCCGTACTCGCCCACATCGAATGGAGCAGGTGGGCGTCTTCAGTGCTGCCGGAATCAACACCGGCGATGACTCGCGCGCGGCGGCCGAAGTTGAGCTCGACGGGCGCGGTGATTTCGTCCACGGGAAGGAGCGCGGAGTGGGGCAAGAGAGAGGGCAGCTCACCCCGGAGCTACTGGAAGGGACGGCGAGGTCGGAGGGCACCGGGCGATGGCGCAATCGCCGTTGAGCTCCACGGCGGCCGATGGTGACTTGGCGGAGGTGGCGTCGACTACGGGGCCTCCCGGCTCGATTAATTACGCACGAAGATGAAGATGACGTCGAGGAAGGCGATGGACAACACGGTGGCTGCTATCTCGGTCGTTGTCCACACGGGCGCTCGGCGGCGCTCTCCGGCGAGCTCCTGTCGGTGGCGGAAAAGACGAACGAGAGCGGGGAAGAGAGCCGCGAGAGGAGGAAAGTGAACACGACGTCTCCTGACGTCGTCTTGGCAAAGCTAGAGGGGCAGGGAGCAGCTGCGTGGCCACGGCTCATTGGCGGCGTCGGTGGAGTGCTGCATGCATTCCACCAAGAACCTTAGGGGCGCGGGGAGGAAGAGACAAACGGGGGAGGTCGGCTGGGCCGGCTAGCTGGGCCTGGGGGGTTAGTTGGGCCAGATACTTCTGCCTCTTTCCTTTTTCTATTTCTTTTCTGTTTTCTTTTCTGCCATTTGTTTTGCTATGCTAACAAAATAGCTAGGCATTTTATTAAATGCTCAAAATTTATATATGGCTTTACATGACCAGTGGTGACGCCCCCAAAATCAGACCGTGTACAGTAATCATACACGCAAGGTACACGATCGAGATCAGGGACTCACGGTAAGATATCACAACACAACTCTACAAATAAAATAATACAAGCTGTTTAATACAAGCCAGGGGCCACGAGGGCTCGAATACAACAGCTCGAGAGCACGAAGTTAGCGGAAGCAATAGTATCTGAGTACAGACACAAGAATACAAGGTTGCCTTAAGAAGGCTAGCACAAAATCAACACTCGATCGAAAAGGCGAGGCCTCCTGCCTGGGAACCTCCAAACTACTCCTGGTCAAAGGGGAACTCGACGTCGTAGAAGGCATCGGGGATCTTCACATTGCGGTGGTCGACATCGGGGATCTCCTACTCCTGGACTCCAACGTCGACTGCAGTGGCCGATCAGGCAAAACAATAAAGGAAATAAAGCAGGGTGAGTATCTAGTATACCCGCGAGACTTACGTCCGCTACTAAGCATTATGCATTGTATCAACGGAAAGAAGAGGCTGTATATAGTGGACTGGAAGACAGAAATCCAGAGCAAAGGTAAGAAGCTAGGCCTAACGAAGACTAGCATCTTCCGACGAGTCTTGCAGCATGAGGAGAGAATAGCCAACAGTTTATATAAAGCATAAAGTAACACTGCAGCAGAAGTTGCTGCAGCATTGTATAATAATAAGTTGTAATAATTAACAATGCCTCCGAGTTCACCTCCTCGACATCCCCGCGAGGAAGAAAACCCGGAACCATACAATTTAATAATAATATTTTGTAGTAGTAAGATCCAGCTTTAGCATAAAGCGTCCTGTTACCGTGGACACGACTATTCGAATAGATTAATCTTCCCTGCAGGAGTGCACTTGTGTTACACTACACGCACGGATCTCCAGGGTGGCGGGCACCTTGTTAGGGAATGCTCCACCGAGGCTATCCGACACTCCGTAGCCCATCTTTCAAACTCAATAGAGAGGTCATCCACCGGACTATATCTTATGTACGCGGGGCTTTGGACACTAACCCGACGTACTCCTGCACGGTGCGAGGCTGGCCGGTGAAGTTAAAGAAAATACAAATAAGACACCACCGCGCGAGAAAATAAGACAACACCCCTTCCCGGCGCAGGCCGCGGTACTGCTGACGTCTGAAGAGTCCTCGGACGACACTACGAAGCAGAGGAGCCCATAACTCGTAATTCCCACGGGTAGGTAGTGCGTACATGGCATATAGCCAACTCAAGACATTCACTGAACCATTTAGCGTTTTAATTAACCCGCGTGACAACCGTTATCGTTTCCTCCACTTAACTGACCCGCGGACAACGACAACAGCCAGGACCACCAGTACATCGGTGCCTGCCCTGTCGTCCCACCAAGTCACTGCGGTTACCACCAAGGTGAACCGTCTCCTTACCTTGTCTCGCGTGTGCTCCTGGAGGAGCTCGACTTTCGTGGTTTCGTAACTCTCGCGGCCAATGATCAGGGGCCAAGCACACCGGTACACTGGTCGTACCCTCCCTGTCGTCCCGTCGCAATACCACTCGCGGGCACCGTTGGGTCGCCCGACTTCTTACCTTGAAGGACACCAGTTGGTTCGAGTTCCTACCATTAAGTGAAACCAGGAGGTATCACCCTCGATGGCACACTTAAAGAGGTTTGACAGAGACATCAACGGAATTAACTAGAGAGGTAAACCTCGTATCATCCCGGTGATGCTACTCTACTGAGCCGACGAGAGTGAAATACGAGTTCGTCCACTCGTAAGTCAAACTCGAAGCGACTCGGCAGAGTCTCGCCGTTGTAGGTTCCCTAGGGCGTCTGCATTGATCCGTACCTATTGCAGTTGTAATATATCGTTCCCGCGATCACTCCCAGAGTGATCACGGCCCGCTATTCTAAACCTAACTAGCAATGCGCAGGGTTTACTGCTGAATAATGTATAAGTAATAATAGGCAGCATAGGATTAAAGGAAGGTACATCAAGGGGCTATAATGACAGGCTATGCAATTGAATAGGATTGTAATCGTAGCAGCAACAGTAACAATGCCTAGTTCAAGAAATGTGCGGAAAGATAGGCAATATCTGGGGAAGAGAATGGCTCTGCTTGCCTGGAAGCTCGACGGTAGGGGTAGGGTCGTCGACGAAGTAGTCGTACTCAGCAGCGGTGTAGTCGGCGATAGCAGCGGGGTCTACCGGAGATTAAGGGGGGGAAGAAACAGTAAATACAAAGAAGGCATATACAAACAGGTGCATGACATGACAGATGAAATGTTAACGATGTTCTAACGCAGCGCAATGCACGTTGCACGGAGCGGGAATTCATCCGTGAATGAACTGTCAGCTCCGGGTGATTATCGGACAGGGTGTCCGGAGGGGGAAGGTACCATGCCGGAGGTGTCGTGGACATCCGACAAACGTATGCGTGGGGCATCCGAGTTAGTTGAACTATTCTGAACAACTTTCGTGTTCAGAATAAATTCATTCGGATACTTTAACAGTACCGGACAAATCATCGGACAAACGGTACGGAGGGGGACGATTCGATGTTCGGTGCGTTAGAGGGGTGTGGTTGGCATACGGATAGCGTATTCTTATTCGTTATATTTTTCTGATCAATTTTGATGTATAAAGTTTTTGAATCTGAATTACGGTTTAAAAGATATTGAATTTTAAAGTTTAAAACATTTTAAATCATTTTTGGATTTCTTTTATTATTTAAAATGCAACATTATCCACAAAGAGGTTGACTGGTCAAACCTAACCAGTGGGTCCCACTGGTCAGCCTCACAGTACAATAAAACATTTTATTAAATCAAAATAGCCACTCGGCCCACATGTCACTCTCTATGTTAATAAATTGATTTAATTAAATTTAAATATTAGTGGGGCCCAGCTGTCATAGACTTATACATTGTATTTCATTTAAAATAACTACACTAACAGTGGGGTCCCACATGTTAGCCCAACAGTTTTATTATTAATTTTAATCAAAGAGTTAAGTTGGTGGGGCCCATGTGTCAGCCTCTGGGTTTTCTAACTTAACAGTTTTTCGTTTAGGTTAACCAGGGGGATTAGAAGGGGGTGGGGGCCACCTGTCAGTGGGGTTAGCCCACTGGCTGGACCGTGCGTGCACGCCGGCGAAGGAATACACGGCGGCAGGCCCCGGGGAGGCCGGTGGTTGCCGTTTGCCCGCCACGGTGCGCCAAAACTACCGGCATTGGATCCTACGCGAGAAGAACGACAAGCCGCACCCGTCCATGCCATCAGCACGATCCGAGCTGGTCCGTGGCGATGGCTACGAAGACAAAGGCGACGGCCGGAGCATGGTGTCCGTGGTAGTGCGGCTATACGGCGAGATCGAAGGGGAAAAATGGGGCAATTGGAGCTGCGGCTCACCGTGGAGCGTGTAGGGGTAGCAGCGAGCTCGAGGGAGCTTCACGGGCGACGAATCGCGCGGTGGTGGCCGGCGGCTGTGGCGGGGAAGAAGAGATCGATTCCGACGATGGGGTGGCCGGCAGCTCGAGCGAGATGCTGGGGGACACGAGGCCGTGCACGGGCAAGCTTCCGGACACTGTGGCGCGGCCAGTCTTCGCCGTTGGCCGCGTCGGCGCCGGAGCCGTGGCCGCGGGTGCACAGTCCTCACCGGCAGCAGAGAGAGAGAGAGCGAGGCGAGGGGGAGGGGAGGGAGTGAGGACAGGGGGGCAGCTGGGCATCCTTATCGTCGACGGGGCAGGTGAGAGAGGGGAGGGGAGCAGGTAGGAGGGGCCGGCGGCGTGGCCCTCTGCCATGGCGCCCTGGGCATGGGGGAGGGGGGAACAGTGAGGAAGAGAGGTGGGGGGGGTGGGCCGGGTGGGCCTCGCCCAGTAGCGTAGGATAGTGTTTTCCCTTTTTTTTGTTATTTTTGTTTTTTGTTTGTTCTGTTTGTAATTAGTTTAATGTCTTTTATATTTTCTACAACATAAAATTTGTTCCAAAATTATGGTTGCATCATAGTTAAGTGCCACAAAATGTTTGGGCATTAATAAAAATCGTTTAGTACTTTGTTTTATTTAAAATACATTGATTGTCACTGTTTGACCGTTGTTATTATTTGTTTATCACTTTTAATTATGGTAATAAAATCCCATTTCACTTTTAATATAGCTTACTGTTATTTAGGCATTTAAAAAAAATAGTTTCACAATTTTTAGTTCATTTAAAAATTGCACTTGTTTATTTTATTCCATGGCAATTTAATAATTCCCAAAGCTATTGTTTTTATTTCATAATACTTTCTAAACACTTTAATAGAATACCCATTGCTATTTTAACATGGCCCAAGATTGCTAGGCAATACTATTAATAGTTTTTACAGTGTTGGTTTAACTATGATTTCCGTTCCCAATTTAATTCACTTGGCAATACAACAATCCGGCATCCTTGGTTTCATAATCATCACTAACTTGTGATTATTCAAATGGCTAGGAGTTGACTTGGTTTAGGTATTTGCAAAATGGTTATCATACACCCACAATTTCCTTGGAGCAAGATTATAATCTGAAAATTTTATCAGGGTGAGAATCTGACAAAGCCATGATCAAAGGTGATCATGGTTTGATCATCAACAATAATGACCACTAACAGTGGAATCACTGTAGTGATTACTGGTACTGATTCTGAGGGTGTTACAAATAGTCACATCCAAAGTTTGAACATTTTTTAAATTCAAAATATTTGAATTCAAATTCAAATAGGGGTATCTTCTATATCTAAATAGTTAGCCCCCATTACCATATTTCTCTCAACATGCAAGAATGCCACATCATCATCCAACATGCATGAGAAAAGACCCACCTCAACATGCCACTATGTATATTAAAAATCCACCCTAACATGCAACATGCATGCATGAGGATTTCCATTCTACTATGATATATTTATTAAATTTGTATATTAATTCAAAAATTATTGTTTGAAATATTCATATTTTATTAATCAACAATTTCATTGAAATATATTGCAAAATTTCTCGCAACAACGTGCGGGGCATCATCTAGTTTGATTAATTCCAAGGTCCTGCTTGAATATTTGAAAAATCATTGAGCATGAGATTGATCCCAAATCACTTGATATGTGATCATACTCAATTGTGAGACTTTTTAAAAATGCAAAAGGAATTTTTGGAGCAAATTTTAAAGTGGCCATTTGAATTAAATTCATCTGGGGGTGTTCCTTCTCCCATTTCAATTTCATTTTGAAATTTTTGACATGATGCAAGGTGAGGCTTGATCCTAGCACATACCTAACAGAGGGTTCTGACAACTCGCCCCCACTAAAAATAATGTCGTCCCGAGACTCAGAATTCATCGGGAGGAAGGTGGGGTACTCGGCACGGAGACGGTCTTCTCTTTCCCACGTGGCTTCTTTCTCGGGGTGGTGTGACCATTGCACTTTGAGAAACTTAATCTTCTGACGATGAGTGACACGCTCTGCTTAATGAAGAATACGAACGGGGTATTCTCGATATGAAAGGTCATCTTGGAGATCAAGCGTTTCATGGTCGACTTCGCGGATGGGGTCCTTGAAGCAACGACTGAGTTGTGACACATGGAATACATCATGTACTCGCGAAAGGTGCGGGGGTAGTTCAAGTTGGTAGGCAACTTCTCCACATTTAGGAAGAATGCGGAAAGGTCCGATGTAACGTGGGGCCAACTTGCCTTTCATACCGAAGCGTTGGGTTCCCTTCAGAGGAGTAACCCAAAGTAAGCCTTCTCATCCAGATTGTAGCTTTCTTTCCTATCATGACGATCACAGTAACTTTTCTGACGAGACTGGGCTGCTTTCAATTGATCACGAACAATGCGAACTTTCTCTTCTGCTTCCTTGATCATATCCGGTCCAAAGAATTGTTATTCACCGGTTTCTGACCAGTTTAGGGGTGTTCGACATCTTTGTCTATAGAGGAATTCAAAAGGAGCCATGTTCAGACTATATTGGAAACTGTTGTTATAAGCAAATTCGGCAAATGGAAGAGATTTCTTTCAATTCTTTCCGAATGAGGTAACACAATGTAACATCCCAAAATTTTCTAAATTTTGGAATGTTAATAAATTAATTATAAGAATGGTTGTTTGCTTGATATATTAGATTTTCACTAGGATCTGAAACTTTTGTAGTTTATTGAATATTAAAATGAGAGGGAATAAAAATAACTTTCCCTAATATTCACCGTTGGTGTTTTGGAATTTATTATTTAAAACAAATCCAACAAATGAAAATGAGAGAAGGTAATATGACTCCTTCGACATAATAAAGTGTTGGAAAATGTATTAAATAATTATTTAGATTTTCTAAATATTTTAAACATTTTTCAACTTAAGGCAATTTATTGGAGAGGATATAACATGACTTATCCCAATTTTAAATAAAGTTGAAAAGTGTTGAAAATATTTTTGGGTGTTTATAAACGGTGTCATAGGAATTATAAATGACTCAAAATTATTTTTGGGATTTTTTGTAATTTTTATACGGAGATTATTGCATCAAAAATATTTATTAAAATTGCATTATAGACAAAATAGTAATTTTTGCAATATTAATTATTTTTATATTTTTTTGTGACTATTTCAAAATTAATAAGAAATTATTTTAAAAATATTGGCGTAGTCGGATCTCCGTTTAAAATTTTATTTAAAACAGAGTTCGTTTGGGCCTCCGGAGCCTTTTTTTGTTATTTTTTCGACCGCGGCGAGAATCTGTTAATGGGCCGGATTCGGATTAAAAAAAAATTCGCTGCCTATAATTAGATTTCGAAAAAATCCCTTTTCCTTTCTTGCAGAAACCCTAAATCGTCCGCGCCTTGTTTTCCGTGCCCGACGCCGGCGAACTTCGGGATTCGCGCCGCCGCCGAGCCTCGCTTTCCGCGCCACGATCTCGATTTCCGCTTCAGCGAACCTCGATTTCCGCGCGCATCGGGCGAACCTCGAAATCCATTCCACCGGTGAACCTCGAATTCCGTGCCGCCGCCGCCTCGGTTTCCGTGTCGTTGCCACGTCATCATCGGTGAGCTGCAGTTTCGTCCTGTAGCGAAAAGGACCTGTTCGCGATGAAGTTTATTTTCTTATTTACTATTCAGTACTGTCTTTCACAGATTAGTCCCCAGATTTGTATTAGCCATATCTTTTACACCGTTAGTTCGATTTAGGTGATTCAAAAGCCTAAATTTATCTTTTGAGCTTCTCTATCCAGTAAACATATTAAATCAACTTTTGAAACTATTTGAATTCGAATTTATTAGATTCAAATTCAACCTTTTGGAGGCCGTATCTTTTATACCGTTGATCCAATTCAATTGATTCTTTTTGCGTATGATCACTCGTATCATATACTTGCTGTCTATATCATTTGTCCACCATATTAAAATAGTTTTTGATCTGTTGAATTTAAATTTAATTCAAACATGACTATACTATAACCCGTGTTGTAGTATTCCATTTCACGTGATTCTTTTTGCATCACAATTTGAAACATCCTACCGGTGATACCCACACAACTTTTCATATTGTCATGATGTTCACCTTGAATTCAAAATTCCCTTGGTCATAATATTTTATATCAACAATCTTTTTTTTTCCGTTGACTCACTCGAGTTCACGTTCACCTATCACCTTCTTGCACATAGACACCTATACTGTATCGAGCCTAGTTGTTTTTGTTGCTAAACCTTATTGTGTTTGATTTGTTGATCTTGTGGTTTATTTTGGCATGATTGCTTATTTGATCTCTTTAGTTGACGATAAATTGCTCGGAGTGCGACGAGTAGATTTATCTGGATCGTGAGAGCGAAGAACTTCATCAAATGTATAAGGCAAGTCATACTTTGACCATTTCATAACCTATATTTTTACTTATGCATGTAGCAATATCACCCTATGCATGTGTAAAAATGCTACTATATACTATTGCTACAAACCTGGTAGGGTAGCCATATGATCTTATCATGTTTACTTAGATAACCTAGCACGTGCTTGTTATATATTGTTATGCTTATAGACGGGGATTATTTTGAGATTTCATTGAGCGGTGTAAGGATTTTAATGACTTGACTAGAAAATCTTATTTAGAATACACCTCTGGACGGGCAGGGAGTGCTTCCTGGGGGCTCATACCTTATCTAAGGCGAGACCAGGTTGTACCCCTAATGGTTGTGTATGGTATGGAGGGAAGGCATCATGGGGTCGTGCACCTTATCTAAGGAATGCGCCCATGAGAGTGCACCCTAAGTGGGCGCCGTCCAGGCTCAAAAAGATCGGACAGACTTAGTGACTAGTAGCTTCATGTACAACCACTTGCTATATGGGCTCTGGCTTAGTTGAGTTTGTTCTGGGGAGCCTGTCCCTGGTAGCTAGCAGATGTAGATATGATAGGTGTACCGGCTACCAAAGGGTGGAGGTGACCTCTTCTGAAAGACTTTGTCTCAATCTTCGGGTTGAGTCCAGTGGGGAAAGTGCACAAACCTCTGCAGAGCGTACAAACTGATCATGATTAGCCGTGTCCCCGGTTATGGACAACTTTGAGAAAATGGGCATTACTGTTGTTGGATGGTCTTGACAGATGAAACACCTTAATAAAACTTGAGTGGGAAAGATTTAATAAAGGGTATGGGTTGGAACTGGTGTAGCCTAGTTCAACCTTAAGTAGTAAGATAAACTAAAATTTTGATTTAGGTAGATAGAGGGAAAAATCAGCTTTCTGCAAAATAAAACCATAAGCCTTCCTTTGACTTACCTTTCATGTAGCGATACGTTTGTTATATCCTGTTTTGTGTGACTTGACGTACAAATCGGATGTACTGACCCGTTGTCGGGCTGTAACCTTCGGTGTTGCAGGATTGAATACGCCGAGTAAGTGATGCGATGTAGGGTTACGATGTCTATACTCAACTATGCCGGTGGAGTTGATGGACGCTACGAAACTTTTATTGTTTTTCCGTTGTTTTCTATTTGTAAGCTAGCCTTGAGCTATGCAGGTATGCTTTATTGTAATACTGGATCTTATATGTAATATTTATGACATGTGGTTTATTCTTGATATTACATCAGGTACTGTGTGTGCTAGCTATTGATCCAGCGACTAGCACAAAATACACAGAGACTTGGATTCTTAGTGAATCGGGTCGCTACACACAAGCTCTGAGCATGTCTTCGAGAATTTGGTTAACCCTTTCAACTTGACCGCTAGAATGGGGATGGAGAGTTGTACTAAAGGAGAGATGAGTTCCCATAGCATTCTGAAAACTTTCCTAGAATCTAGAGGTGAAAAGGCTACCTCGATCAGAATTGATTTCCAAAGGAACACCATGAAGAGACACAATCCTAGAGACATACAAGTCCGCTAATTGGCTAGCAGTAATAGACTCGCGAACGGGAAGGAAGTGAGCAACTTTGGAAAGTCTATCAAAGACAACGAAGATGGCATCATTTCCTTTCTGGGTTTTTGGAAAGCCAGTGATGAAGTCCATACTGACTTTGTCCCATTTCCACTCGGGAATAGGCAATGGTTGAAGAGTACCAGCAGGTCTTTGATGTTTCGCCTTAATGCGACGACAAACATCACATTCAGCAATGAACTGAGCAATTTGTGGCTTCATCCTAGTCCACCAAAATCTCTAGCGTAGGTCTTGGTACATCTTTGTTCTACCAGGATGATTCGAAAGGGGAGTATCATGAGCTTCCTTAAGAATCATCCTCCAAAGATTGTGTTTTCGTGGTACAACTAAATGAGTGCCAAAGAAAACGACACCTTGATCATTTATGGAGAAACATTTAGCAACTCCACTAGCAATGTTCTTCTTGATCTCTCGAATACCACTATCACGTTTCTGGGCGGCTATGATTTGATCCTCAAGGGTTGGTTTCACCACCAAGGTAGATAGAAAGCCATGAGGAACTATCTCAAGATTGAGCTTTCAAAATTCCTCATGAAGAAGTGGTACTTTTGTAACATGAGGTTGTTACAATACGACTTACGACTTAGTGCATCAGCCATGACATTGGCTTTGCCTAGGGGTGAAAGAAATTCGTAAGTCATAATATTTTTATCAACTCTATCCAGCGTGTTTGCCTGAGATTAAGATCTGGCTGTGTGAATATGTATTTGAGGCTTTGGTGGTCGGAATAAATCTCATAACGATTAACAAGGAGGTAATGTATTTGAGGTAACGAACTACGGCAGCGATTTCAAGATCACGGGTAGGTTAGTTCTCTTCATGTGGACGCAACTAGCGTGAAGCGTATGCTACCACATGTTGATCTTGCATAAGTATGCATCCTAACCCTTGCCGTGAAGCATCACAATAGATCTCGAAATCCTTCTTGGTGTCTGGAGGTGCAAGTACGGGTGTAGAAGTCAATCTTCTTTTTAGCTCTTGAAAGCTTTCCTCGCACTTGGGGGTCCATTCGAATTTCTTATATTTCTTGAGGAGTTCAGTTAGAGGCTTTTCAACTTTGTAGAAGTTCACAAAGAAGCGGCGGAAATAGCTTGCTAAGAGAAGAAAACTCCTAAGTTGCTTAACCGGTTCAGGTGGAGTCTAGTCAAGGACAGCCTGAACTCTCTCGGGATTCACGGTAATGCCTTTTGCATAAATCACGTGGCCTAAGTAGGTCACTTCTGGTAGCCAAAATTCGCACTTAGAGAACTTGGCATAAAGGCGATGCTCTCGAAGTTTCATCAATACCAGCCAAAGATGCTCGACATGTTCTTCTTCGTTCTTCGAGTATATAAGGATGTCATCGAGGTAAACCACGACGAACTTGTCCAAATACTCCATGAAGATCGAGTTCATCATGCGTGAAAAAGTAGGAGGGGCATTGGTTAAACCGAATGACATGACGGTGAACTCGTAAAGACCATATCAAGTAGTGAAAGCCGTCTTGGGAACGTCCTCGTTTCGGATTTTGATTTTATGATAGCCTAATCTCAAAGCCATCTTAGAGAAGACAGAGGATCCATCAAGTTGATCATAAAGATCATTGATCCTAGGAAGTGGGTACTTGTTCTTTATCGTCGCTAGATTAAGCGGGCGATAATCTACGCACATCTTTTCTGTTCCATCTTTCTTCGTTACGAACAGAACGGGGCAACCCCATGGCGATGAGCTAGGGCAGATGAAGCCTTTTGCAAACAAAGCTTCAAGTTGGATTTTAAGTTCAGCTAACTCACGTGGGGCCATTTTGTATGGGCATCTGGAAATTGGGGCGGTTCCTGGCATAAGATCTACGATGAATTCTACACATCTGTCAGGAGGCATCCCTGACAGTTCTTCAGGAAAGACATCCGAGAAGTCACGAACCACCGGAATATCTTCAAGGTCGGGAAGGGGAAGCACATTAAAAGTATGCATCTAGATCCTAGAATTGGATGAAGTGAAATTGATTGTCTGACCTGACGGATGGGTAAGCTTAACTTTCTTGATTTTACAATCAAGAAGTAAAAGTTGTGACATGCTGTCCAGAAAACAGATTCTGTCCTCGTGACCATAAAAATTCCAGAAAAATCCCAGTTCATCTTTTTGAGCTGAAATTTTTACACAGTATGCTCTATACAATTACGAAACTTCCGTATGTTCTGATTTTTTTCTTTGAGTTGCAGAAGTGCCCCTAAATAATTCTTTACTATCTGCTGTTCTGTTTTTCACAGATTCTGCCACGTTTTGTCTCTCCTTACTTTTGCAAACCTTAAGCTTGATTTTTATTTGCAAAACCTTTTTGGCACTCTTAAGGAACAGTAGCTCTTCAAGATTATCTTTATATACAGTGGGAAAAATTATTTATTAATGGTACTAACCTCTCTAATCAGCTTATAGTGAGTTATGTATGAAGGGAGTTTTCAAGTGTGCGATGGAAGATGATGAAAGAAGATCCAGGAGTGTCAAGCGCTCAAGCTTGGGGATGCCCCCATGAATCCCCAATAAATATTCAAGGAGACTCAAGCGTCTAAGCTTGCGGATGCCTCCGTGCATCCCCTTCTCCATCAACAATCATCAGTTCGTCCTTCGTCTCTCTATATTTTTATCACTTCATGCGTTATGTGCTATGCTTGGAGCGTCTCGCTCTTGGGTTTTGTTTTTAGTTTTCTTTAGCTTTTCTTGATGTTCATAACAAGTTAGATCCTTTCTTACTTTGTGTGGGAGAGAAACACGCTCCACTTTCAAAATTTAGAACACATCATAGGATTTTTCCTGCCTATCTTTTTGCTGTTGTGTGTTCTTTATCTTTTCATAGCTACTGCCTTGTTTAGTTTTAGTCTTAGTTTGTCTTTAGCAAGAGCCTTGGATTTCGTTTAGTTTGTTGCTGTAACTCTTTTTAGTTTTCATGTTTATCTTGTTAAGAGAGTTGGTTGTTGCACTGAGTTGTGTCTTGTCTTGAAAGTAGGTAATTGAGGTTGCTATTTAATTTTAGTAGTAGCTTGTAATAGTTTTGAGGTATTGATGTGAGTAATGTTTGAACTTTTGGTGTCAAGATCTCTAGCCTATTAGTGATAGGTGTCGTTTTTTGGGAAATCCGTGTGTATTTTCAAAACCTACAAAACTAGTTGAGAACTCTAGCTACTAGATAGATCACTACTCTTCTGAGGGGTTGAATATCAGAGAACACTCACGTACCATGAGTCGAGGATGCGCAAGGATAACCAAACCCCCATACACTCCTCCTCGGGGTACTTGTCTCTTTGTGAACCTCCTCATTAGATTGAGAGTTACCGATAATAAGTGCATGAGTTCTTCGGACTAATGTAAGTATTGAAAGTCGACACTTCCACCTTCCCATATTTTGCTAGCCTCTCCTGTGCCGTGCATTGCCTTCTTCTCACTCCGAGAGTTGGTGTCCACCTTCGCCGGTACATCCAAACCCTTGGCATGATACGCTCTGTCATCATAAGCCTCCTTATATCTTTCCTCAAAACAACCACCATACCTAGCTATCAAGGCATTTCCATAGCCTTTCTAAGTTACATTGCCATGCAACTTCCACCTCTTCATGACTTGATCTTCATGTCATACATCGTCTTGCTACACTGGCAGCTCATACATTGCATACTTCATGATAGTTACATCTTCTTTATGATTTTGAGTACCTTGTAAAGTGTGAAAGATTTCCTTTACCTTCTTGTAAAATAGAGTGTTGCCCTTAAGTGAGGAAAAGATCCCAAAGTGGACACAATTAAAAGATCCCAAAGAGGACAAATGAGAGTTAAATAGAAAGAGCCATTGAGGCCACCAAAAAAAATACAAAAAAATATAAAAAAGAGAAAAAGAAATAAAAAGAGATAAAGGGGAAACACTACTATCCAATTGAGAGATCCACACTACTACTCCATTTATATCCTTGTACTCCATAGAGATGATCGTTATGCATATAGCTATGTGGGGACCTTCACACTATAGAACTTGGCTTGCATATTCCTAGGATGAGCCTCCTCAAACGAGCTCTAGGTCTTCATGAGCGAGCAAGTTAGATGCACCCCCACTAGTTCCTTTGGAGAGCTTCTTAGCTCGTATGTGCATCCGTTGCATGTAAATCACTACTCCTCACATCATATCTATCATTTGGCATCTCTTATCTATGATTGTCCTCATTGATGTGAGCCTTTCTCTTCCTTTTTGTCTTCCTCCTCCACCATATTTCTCTCTTTTCCATCCTAAGTGTCAACTCTCGTGCTTACGCTCATCCATTGCATGAGTGCTCGAAATATCAAAAAGGAGTGGATCAAATTGACTTGTACCTGGCTAGTGGTCTGGGGTCGAGTCAAGATAAGATTCCAAAGAAGACTAAGTGTGAAACTTTAGTAGATTGAGTTCTCAACACAAAAATACTTTTCTCTCGTATTCCCTATCCCCCTTCTTACACGGAAACACTATTTGGAGACATTCGAGTCACGGACAGCGAGAGCTCTTGCACCTAATGTTCTTTTGTTACTTGTTTCAATGCTAATATAGAGTCTTGCATGTTATGACTTGAATTGAATCTCTAACCTTGATTGCTTTACTTTTCAAAGTTCTTATATGGTTGCTAGCATGTCACCACAGAAATTATGCTGTTATCATTTACCTACTCGAGGACGAGCAAGAATTAAGCTTGGGGATGTTGATATGTCCAAAACGTATCTATAATTTCTGCTTGCTCCATGCATGTTTTGTGTGATATTGCTATGTTCTAGATACACTTTCATACATTTTTGATCATATTTGGACTAACCTATTAACTCAGTGCACCCCAGTGCCAGTTCCTGTTCTCTGCTGTTTTTGTATTTTAGTTTTCCCCCATATAAAAAGTGCCAGAAAAATTTGGGAAAATTGAGATAAAAAATCAGCGTGGAGGAAGCTTCACGAAGAGCCCGGGAGGGGCCGGAGGGGAGCCAGGGGGGCCCAGGAGGCCACCCGGCGCGGCCCCACCCCTGGGGCCCCTGGTCCACCTCTGGCTGACCCCCTTCGCCTATTTATTCTCCGTCATGGGAAAACTCCAAAGGAGGAACCCTATTCCGCGAACTCGCCTCTGTTCCGTCGCCGCGCTTCCGAAGATCGGGAGCACCAGAAGACCTCTTGCCGGCACCCTGCCGGAGGGAGGATTGACCTCCGGGAGTCTCCTCTCCACCATGGATGCTCCCTGGATGTCTCGTGAGTAGTTTTCCTTGGACCATGGGTCCGTGATCAGTAGCTATGTGATGTTCTCCTCCCCTCTTTGATCTTCATTGTTTAGACCTCGTGAGCTGCCCTACATGATCGAGGCACCTTTGTAATATTTCTGCTATTGCTATGTTGAGTTTGATAGGATCTGATGGATTGTGAGATTATGTTCAGATTGTGATAGAGTAATATATTTGGTTTTTATCTCTTATATTTTTGTTCCTAAGTAATTCTTGCATGTTCTCCGTTGCTGTTTATTGCTTTGGCCAAGTAGTAGGTGGTGACTTCAAGAGGGAACGTTGTGCTAGATTGTGGGTTCATGCCCCCCGATGACACGCTTGAGTGACAGAAACATGAGTCTAGGTGATGTGCTGTTGCCACAAGGGGGAAAACAACGGTGCTTGTGACCGCGGTCACAAGGATTGTTTAATTTACGCAGAGTTCTTTTTAATGCAGTTGTCTGTTGCTTTGGGTTTACACTTTGGGTGGGGCTCACAACTTAATACCAGCGAGATGTTCTGGATATATATCTCAAGGTGGATGATTAGTAGTAGATGTAGATGGATTCGGTCTACTTATCTTGGCGTACTGCCTGTGCTTTTGAACCTCGTCCTTTCTTTTGTAGCATAGTTAGCATTGCGGTGCGTTCATAATCCTGTCAATTGCCTTTCTGTAATTTGTTTACCTCGCATAGCAATTTTATCGTCTTTTGGGAGAGAGACATCACTAGAGAACATCACGTATCCCGGTCCATATCTTCATTATTGTTTCCACACTATATTTAACCTACTGCTTTTACTTGAAATCATTATCCCTTGCATTTTACACTTGTGAACAACAAGACCGGAGAGATTGACAACCTCTCTGAACTTCATTGGGAACAAAGTTATCTGTGTCTGTGTGCAGGTCCGTGTTAGTTGCGCCGCTGACACCTACTTATCATCTCTGGAGTCCTGCTGGAGACAAACCTTGGTATCTTCACCGAGGGAAAACTGCTGCTGCACTACATCTCAACCTTCCACTTGGGGTAACCAACGAAGGGGCGAGAAGCCATCAAGCAAGTTTTCTGGCGCCGTTGCCGGGGACTCCAAGTGCTAAGATAGGGGAGTTCCACACTACCCTTTACCTTTTTTTTATTCTTCTTAGTTTATGTTTCAGTTTTTATCTTTGTGTCTTTTATCAAAAACTACAAAAAAATCTGCCACACTTGCTGCTACTATGGGTTCCACTGAAAACACCAAGTTGTGTGACTTCACTAGTCACAACAACCAAGACTTTATCTGCACTCCCATTGCCACCCCTGCCACTTCAGCTACCTCTTATGAAATTAAACCTGCTTTGCTAAACCTTGTTATGAGAGATCAATTCTCTGGTGCTGGAGATGATGCTGCTTTACACTTGAATAATTTTGTTGAATTATGTGATATGCAAAAGGATAAAGAAGTAGAAGGTGATGTTGTTAAGCTCAAGCTCTTTCCTTTCTCTTTAAGGGGAGATGCTAAAATATGGTTTCAATATTTGCCTAGAAATAGCATAGATTCTTGGGATAAGTGCAAAGATCCTTTTATAGGGAAGTACTACCCTCCTGCTAAGATTATACAATTGAGGAGTAATATTATGAATTTTAAGCAATTGGATAATGAACACGTTGCCCAAGCTTGGGAACGAATGAAATCTCTTGTTAAGAAATGCCCTACACATGGATTGACTACTTGGATGGTTATCCAGAATTTTTATGCAGGCTTGAACTTTACCTCGCGGAACCTGTTAGATTCGGCCGCGGGAGGAACCTTTATGTCAACTACACTTGGTTCTGCCACGAAGCTTCTCGATGAAATGATGACCAATTATTCCCAATGGCACACCGAACGCGCTCCAACATGTAGGAAGGTAAATTCTGTCGAGGAAATTACCTCCCTCAATGAAAAAGTTAACTTAATTATGTCTCTACTTACCAAGCAACCCTCTATTGATCCTCATGATGTTCCTTTAAATTATTTGGTTGCCCAAGAACAAGTAGATGTGAACTTTATTGCTAGAAACAACTTCAACAACATTGCTTATAGGGGAAATTTTTCTTGCAATCCTAGACCGTTTCCATCCAACTATGGGAACAACAACACCTACCCTAGCAACAAGAACCCCTCCTCTGAATTAGAAAGCATGCTTAGAGACTTTATCACTACCCAAAAAGCCTTCAACAATAATGTAGAAGAGAAATTAGCTAAAATAGATAATCTCTCTTTGAAGGTAGAAAGATTAGCCCTTGATATTGAGATGCCTAAATTAGAACCTCTCCCCTTGAGGAGAATAAGGAAACTCCTATTAATGCTATCCAGTTACAAATCAATGAAAATATTAGGATGATGGCTAAACTTAAAGAAAGATGGGCTAGAGAAAAAGAGGAAGAGGATAGAATTAAGAGCCTTCCTACACACCACACAGTTGCTACTATCCAAATTGTTGAGGACACTCAAACTATTAGCACCCAATGCACTCCTAGTCCCGTTGGACCTATTAATGGTGATGCTAATACCTCAACCATAGAAAAAGAAACTCCTATGAACATAGAGGGTTTCAAACAAGTGAGCCTAGATGACACTACTACCACCTTTGATAGTAGTGATATGGATTTTGATAGTTGTACCCTCTCAGAAGTTATTAGCTTGCTACACAAAATGTCTAGAGACCCCCACACTAGCACACTTAATCTTGCCTTCACGGAGCATATCACAAATGCTCTCATCAAATCTAGGGAGGAGAAGCTTAGAGTAGAAGCCTCCATAACTAGGAAGCTAGATGATGGTTGGGACCCTATGATCAAAATTAAATTGAATAACTTCTCTTGCTATGCTTTATGTGTTGTTGGAGCTAGTACCTCCGTTATGCCCAAAAGAATATTTGATATGTTTGAATTGAAGCCTTTTGAGCCTTGTTCTTTTGGTGTTCCTCTTGTTGATTCTTCTGTAAAGAAACCTTTGGGGAAGATCGACGATGTTCTTATCATTGTCAATGACAACTATGTTCCGTCGATTTTATTGTTATGGATATAGAGTGTGAACCCTTATGTCCAATTATTTTGGGACGTCCTTTTCTTCGCACCGTTGGTGCGGTTATTGACATGAAAGAGGGGAATATTAAATTCCAATTCCCATTAAAAAAGGGGATGGAAAACTTCCCTAGAAAGAAAATCAAGTTACCTTTTGAGTCCGTTACACGGGCTAGTTATTCTCTTTCTCTTGATCAAACTTGATTCTTCTTTTTGCATCATGCCTAGCTAATGGCTTTAAAGAAGCGCTTTCGAGAGGCAGCCCGCAACGAATTTAGGTGTTTCTTTTTTCTTTTGTTGTGTCTTGATGATTTTTACTTCTGTAGCAACATCATTGTATCTTTATTTTTCAGATTTGTGCCAATTTATGGCCTCTTACGGCAAGGGAAGTAAAAGTTGTGACATGCTGTCCAGAAAACAGATTCTGTCCTCGTGACCAGAAACATTCCAGAAAAATCCCAGTTCATCTTTTTGAGCTGAAATTTTTACACAGTATGATCTATACAATTACGAAACTTCTGTATGTTCTGAGTTTTTTGATTTGAGTTGCAGAAGTGCCCCTAAATAATTCTTTACTATCTTCTGTTCTGTTTTTCACAGATTCTGCTACGTTTTGTCTCTCCTTACTTTTGCAAACCTTAAGCTTGCTTTTTCTTTGCAAAAACTTTTTGGAACTCTTGAGAAACATTAGATATTCAATATTATCTTTATATCCAGTGGGAAAAATTATTTATTAATGGTACTAACCTCTCTAATCAGCTTATAATGAGTTATGTATGAAGGGAGTTTTCAAGTGTGCGATGGAAGATGATGAAAGAAGATCCAGGAGTGTCAAGCGCTCAAGCTTGGGGATTCCCCCATGCATCCCCAATAAATATTCAAGGAGACTCAAGCGTCTAGGCTTGGGGATGCCCCCGTGCATCCCCTTCTCCATCAACAATCATCAGTTCGTCCTTCGTCTCACTATATTTTTATCACTTCATGCGTTATGTGCTATGCTTGGAGCGTATCGCTATTAGGTTTTGTTTTTAGTTTTCTTTAGCTTTGCTTGCTGTTCATAACAAGTTAGATCCTTTATTACTTTGTGTGGGAGAGAAACACGCTCCACTTTCAAAATTTAGAACACATCATAGGATTTTTCCTGCCTATCTTTTTGCTGTTGTGTGTTCTTTATCTTTTCATAGCTACTGCCTTGTTTAGTTTTAGTCTTAGTTTGTCTTTAGCAAGAGCCTTGGCTTTTGTTTAGTTTGTTGCTGCAACTCTTTTTAGTTTTCATGTTTATCTTGTTAAGAGAGTTGGTTGTTGCACCGAGTTGTGTCTTGTCTTGAAAGTAGGTAATTGAGGTTGCTATTTAATTTTTGTAGTAGCTTGTAATAGTTTTGAGGTATTGATGTGAGTAATGTTTGAACTTTTGGTGTCAAGAGCTCTAGCCTATTAGTGATAGGTGTCGTATTTTGGGCAATCCGTGTGTATTTTCAAACCTACAAAACTAGTTGAGAACTCTAGCTACTAGATAGATCACTACTCTTCTGAGGGGTTGAATATCAGAGAACACTCACGTACCATGAGTCGAGGATGCGCAAGGATAACCAAACCCCCATACACTCCTCCTCGGGCTACTTGTCTCTTTGTGAACCTCCTCATTAGATTGAGAGTTACCGATAATAAGTGCATGAGTTCTTCGGACTAATGTAAGTATTGAAAGTCGACACTTCCACCTTCCCATATTTTGCTAGCCTCTCCTGTGCCGTGCATTGCCTTCTTCTCACTCCGAGAGTTGGTGTCCACCTTCGCCGGTACATCCAAACCCTTGGCATGATACGCTCTGTCATCATAAGCCTCCTTATATCTTTCCTCAAAACAACCACCATACCTAGCTATCAAGGCATTTCCATAGCCTTTCTGAGTTACATTGCCATGCAACTTCCACCTCTTCATGACTTGATCTTCATGTCATACATCGTCTTGCTACACTGGCAGCTCATACATTGCATACTTCATGATAGTTACATATTCTTTATGATTTTGAGTACCTTGTAAAGTGTGAAAGATTTCCTTTACCTTCTTGTAAAATAGAGTGTTTCCCTTAAGTGAGGAAAAGATCCCAAAGTGGACACAATTAAAAGATCCCAAAGAGGACAAATGAGAGTTAAATAGAAAGAGCCATTGAGGCCACCAAAAAATTACAAAAAATAGAAAAAAGAGAAAAAGAAATAAAAAGAGAGAAAGGGGCAACACTACTATCCAATTGAGAGATCCACACTACTACTCCATTTATATCCTTGTACTCCATAGAGATGATCGTTATGCATATAGCTATGTGGGGACCTTCACACTATAGAACTTGGTTTGCATATTCCAAGGACGAGCCTCCTCAAACGAGCTCTAGGTCTTCATGAGCGAGCAAGTTAGATGCACCCCACTAGTTCCTTTGGAGAGCTTTTTAGCTCGTATGTGCATCCGTTGCATGGCAATCCCTACTGCTCACATCATATCTATCATTTGGCATCTCTTGCCTATGATTGTCCTCATTGATGTGAGCCTTTCTCTTCCTTTTTGTCTTCCTCCTCCACCATATTTCTCTCTATGCCATCCTAAGTGTCAACTCTCGTGCTTATGCTCATCCATTGCATGAGTGCTCGAAATATCGAAAAGGAGTGGATCAAATTGACTTGTACCTGGCTAGTGGTTTGGGGACGACTCAAGATAAGATTCCAAAGAAGACCAAGTGTGAAACTTTAGTAGATGGAGTTCTCAACACAAAAATACTTTTTTCTCGTATTCCCTATCCCCCTTCTTGCACGCAAACACCATTTGGAGACATTCGAGTCACGGACAGCGAGAGCTCTTGCACCTAATGTTCTTTTGTTACTTGTTTCAATGCTAATATAGAGTCTTGCATGTTATGACTTGAATTGAATCTCTAACCTTGATTGCTTTACTTTTCAAAGTTCTTATATGGTTGCTAGCATGTCACCACAGAAATTATGCTGTTATCATTTACCTACTCGAGGACGAGCAGGAATTAAGCTTGGGGATGTTGATACGTCCAAAACGTATCTATAATTTCTGCTTGCTCCATGCATGTTTTGTGTGATATTTCTATGTTCTAGATACACTTTCATACATTTTTGATCATATTTGGACTAACCTATTAACTAAGTGCACCCTAGTGCCAGTTCCTGTTTTCTGCTGTTTTTCTATTTCAGTTTTCCCCCATATAAAAAGTGCCAGAAAAATTCGGGAAAATTCAGATAAAAAATCAGCGTGGAGGAAGCTTCGCGAAGAGCCCGGAGGGGCCAGAGGGGAACCAGGGGGGGGGGCAGGCGGCCACCGGGCGCGGCCCCACCCCTGGCCGCGCCAGGGGGGCGCCTGGGGCCCCTGGTCCACCTCTGGCTGCCCCCGTTCGCCTATTTATTCTCCGTCACGGGAAAACTCCAAAGGAGGAACCCTATTCCGCGAACTCGCCTCTGTTCCGCCGCCGCCGCGCTTCCGAAGATCGGGAGCACCAGAAGACCTCTTCCCGGCACCCTGTCGGAGGGAGGATTGACCTCCGGGAGTCTCCTCTCCACCATGGATGCTCCCCGGATGTCTCGTGAGTATTTTTCCTTGGACCATGGGTCCGTGATGAGTAGCTATGTGATGTTCTCCTCCCCTCTTTGATCTTCATTGTTTAGACCTCGTGAGCTGCCCTACATGATCGAGGCACCTTTGTAATATTTCTTCTATTGCTATGTTGAGTTTGATAGGATCTGATGGATTGTGAGATTATGTTTAGATTGTGATAGAGTAATATATTTGGTTTTTATCTCTTATATTTTTGTTCCTAAGTAATTCTTGCATGTTCTGCGTTGCTGTTTATTGATTTGGCCAAGTAGTAGGTAGTGACTTCAAGAGGGTACGTTGTGCTAGATTGTGGGTTCATGCCCCCCGATGACACGCTTGAGTGACAGAAACATGAGTCTAGGGGATGTGCTGTTGCCACAAGGGGGAAAACAACGGTGCTTGTGACCGCGATCACAAGGATTGTTTACTTTACGCAGAGTTCTTTTTAATGCAGTTGTCTGTTGCTTTGGGTTTACACTTTGGGTGGGGCTCGCAACTTAATACTAGCGAGATGTTCTGGATAGATATCGATTAGTAGTAGATGCAGATGGATTTCGGTCTACTTATCTTGGCGTACTTCCTGTGCTTTTGAACCTCGTCCTTTCTTTTGTAGCATAGTTAGCATTGCGGTGCGTTCATAATCCTGTCAATTGCCTTTCTGTAATTTGTTTACCTCGCATAGCAATTTTATCGTCTTTTGGGAGAGAGACATCACTAGCGAACATCACGTATCCCGGTCCGTATCTTCATTATTGTTTCCACGCTATATTTACCCTACTGCTTTTACTTGCTATCATTATCCCTTGCATTTTACCCTTGTGAACAACAAGACCGGAGAGATTGACAACCTCTCTGAACTTCGTTGGGAGCAAAGTTATCTGTGTCTGTGTGCAGGTCCGCGTCAGTTGCGCCGCTGACACCTACTTATCATCTCTGGAGTCCTACTGGAGACAAACCTTGGTATCTTCACCGAGGGAAAACTGCTGCTGCACTACATCTCAACCTTCCACTTGGGGTAACCAACGAAGGGGCGAGAAGCCATCAGCGCGACTCTTCGAACACCTCATTGCCATACTCAGCTCTGAAGGATCTATTAACTAAATCCTCAAAGTTGACAAACTCATGAAGATTGAGATCATGACGAATAACAGGGCTAAGTCCCTTGCGGAACCTTGCTTGCTTCCTAGCATCGGTGGATATCTCCTCTTGGGCATAACGAGCAAGATGGTTGAACTCGGTCATATACTCGTGGATGGACATATCTCCCTAAGTCAGGTTGCAAAACTCTTCCTTCTTTATTTCCATAATCTCATCCAGAATGTGGTATCCTCGGAAGGCATCACGGAATTGCTGCCAAGTCACTACATGACCATCAGGTTGCATTGCAACATAGTTCTCCCACCATTCACCAGAAGCACCTTCCAGAAAGTAGGCCACAAACATCACACAATCATTGGGAGCAACATGCGCTGTCTCAAGCTTACGCTCGATGGAACAGAGCCAATCATCGGCTTCAAGGGCTCGGAAGATCATCGAAATATCGGCGGGTTGAGGAGAATGAAATCCTAAATGCTCACAACCACATTGCGCTGACGAGCAGTATTCTGTTTGATGAGCTCCAGAAGGCGTGTTTGATCACGTCGATTCCGTTCAGCTTCCATAATGATTTCCGCCGCAGAAGGCGGTGGTGAAGGTTCATCATTACTTCGATTCTGATCACTGTATCGATTTCGACGAACAACACTACGAGTTCCACCTGACATCCTGTGTGATAACAATCAACGATCATAACAGGTTGTACGATGGAATCAATATAAGAGGGCATGATTTAGGCGTAAAAGATTGTAATGCAAAGGGAAAGATTCCTAGAAACACAAAATAAATCGGGCAGCATAATGGCTACACCGGGATAGAAAATGAAACAACCTTGAAGAGATTGGACAGAACTTCTTCAAGGAACTCAACAAAACGATGACTCTAGACGACCACAACAGTCCTACGGCTACAAAGAAGCAATCAACAAGATGTTCTAGTAAGACATAGATGAGCCAAGTCCTATCTTCCCGTAGAACAAGATGAGGGTGACTCATAACTCAGATCGATGAGGATAAGGAGAAAAAGAGTCCTTACGTTGTTCCCTTATACCCAAAGTAACTATATAACTATAGAATGCTAGACTTGACTTCGACCAAGGGTTGAATAATCGTACAGACAGTCCTGCTCTGATACCAAGTCTGTCGGGACCCGGAATATGCATCTGTAACTCCTGTTACAACTCAATCATATGAAGAGCCGAGAGCCGTACCCACTTGTCTAAGAAGACAAGGCCAAGCACAGAACACTCTCGGAAAGCTCGAACGTGAGGGGCATCCCATCTAGGCTGGATGATCAACTGAGATGGGTCCTCATCGTTTGCTCAAGTCTAAATGACTATGGGTGGTGAACTCCCATACTCATAGACAAGTCGCCTCAACAATATTATCGATTGAATTATAACACTTACATAAACAAACTCCAGCCCGATCACTTAGTCGGGGTCTCGGGCGGGCTCAATAATACAACAAATTGTGTCATGTGACAGAGTCACGAGCAATCGCATCGCGATGCCCCAAGCTGCGCACATCTAAGGGCCACTTGGTGTATAAAAGACCGCCGGCAAGAACACAATTAAGCTATCGAACCCCACACTGAGACATGCACGTTATAACCATACATGCAGCATACATGTCTAGTTTAAACATCAGGTACTCATCACATGAACTCTACAAAGTATATCTTTATTGACTTACATGGAGTACACAAAGAGATCACATGACTGTGATCCAACATTACATCGAACAACGGAAGAAAATTAGGTCTGAGTACAGACAAGTTTAACAAATGGCTTGAGAAGCCTTGTAAACATACATAGCCCTTCCACAAGGGACCAGACTCCTATCTGGAACTATACTAGCTTAGTCCACGTCGAGCTTCAGGAAGGTGACTCCATCAGGGTCTGGGTTGTCATCTAAAACATAAAATAAGAAAACTTGAGTAAAAGTCGTGCTCAGCAAGAATTACATCAGAACTGTACTACTCATGCTCAAGTTTCAAGGTAAAGGGAGGTGGGGTTTCAATGCAGAAGTGCCAGCTTTGACTTGGCTAGTCATGTACTACGAATACCAGAATGAGGTAAGAACCGTACTCGAGTCCACTACCAAGTCTCGAACCAATACACCACTATGGATACTTCCTCGACTTCCCCACGAGAAATCACGCCATAGCACTCACACTTATCTTGGCAAGTTTTAGAGTATCCGTTGAAGTTGTCTAATAATCAAGCACAACTTTCCAAGTAGTCCATGACCGCAGACGCGGCTATTCGAATAGTTTAAGAAACCTGCAGGGGTGTACCGCTACACACACATGACCATCAGGTAGCGCGAAGTACTCATCACCATTCAAGGGCTGCCGGCGAGGATGTTCACCACGACACTTACCCGGCACCGTGCTAGTCCAAGGAGTCAACTATCTGAGTTTCAAACCCAACTGGAATTTCGGGTTTCCAGTCAGGACTCAAACCATGTAGGCACGACTGACAAGCCCACCTCGACGGATGGGTCTCCGCTTGACAAGCCATGTGTTACAAGCCTTACCATGAATGCCACATTTCATTTCCTTTATATTTCTATGCATATGCCGAATGGAAATCCAGAACTAGGTGTGACTCCTGGACTGGGATTGGGGTGAGTTAATAGGTCGAGAGGGGTCAGTGAGCCCAATGTGTGGTTGTACTCTTTGTCTCGGATTACCATACAAGAACTCGGGCTTAAGGCGGTGTTCAACGAGACAACCCACTGTGTACTCCTACACAGCCTCTCATCGTTCACCTTGTTTAGGTCAAGTTCACCAACACATTTCCACCATCATTATCATGATCACTACCATCCTGACTCACAAAAGAGTAACATTGTAACTCTAAGCATGCAATAAGCAGTAATAGTTGCAGGGGCCACATGATATCAATCAACTCCTACATCTGCTAGGATTGTGGTTTGCTTACTACTATGACAAAATGATAGGTCATGCAAAGGAATGGGTTCAACTATGCGGTAGAAACGCATCATGGTAACATCCTAAACATGCATAAGCGAGAAAGAGAGGGAACTGGGTTTTTATCGACATGATCAATGGGGGTTTGCTTGCCTTGCTGACGAGGGTCGTACGGGGTATCTTCAACGTAGGGGGTGATCTCGGGTTTCGGCTCCACCTCTATTCGATTGCAAACAATGCAAACAAGCAATCAAAAGAATGTACAATGCACATAAATATGATCAAGTGTTATAATATGATGTACATGTTGCTGATGTGTGAACAATTCCATCTAAATGAAGTGTATTGCATTTGTGTAGCAAATTCAAAATCCACATTTGAATTTAAAAGGGTTCATATGCACATTTTCTATTGTTCCCCATTTTAAAATGGTCAAACATGAAAAAAATGCATATCCAGAATCCTTGAATTTTTCTAATAATTTTACATATATTATATGTCCAATTTGGAGTCAAAATGAATTATATGTCCAAAGGATCTAACGAAGCATATATAACATACACCTCTGTTACCATCCCAGAAAACTGAAGAAATAATATACTCCACTTCATATGCAAGAAACTGAATGAGGATGCTTCAGTTCGTTTTGTCCTGCTAGTGGATGAAGCAGAGGAAAATTTCAACACACCTCTATCTTCTCAAGCGATGTCTGAAACTTGTAATCTGCAGGATGAGGTTGCTGGTTTTCTTATTCATCCGGAGGTTCATGTTGTGTGGCAATACGATTGGGGCTCGAAATACACTTCAGCAAATTTTTTCAGATGCTCCTTCGCTGATCTTCACACCCACAACACTATGAAGAACATCTAGAAGTCCAAGTGCAGCATGAAGCTCAAAGTATTCGCCTGGTTATTACTCAATGATAGTCTCAATACCAAAATATGCTAAGAAGAAGGCACTACAAAAATAGCCCCAGAACTAGTGAGAAAGATCTATGTGTGCTTTGTGAGCATGGAAATATTTATACTGAGGAAGTTTGCGTTAGAATATTGCGGACAAGTTGCGTGCATTGCAGAGCGAAGCAACAAACAAAAGATTGCATCTAAATTACCCACTGCATATTGATGTCTACGCACGCTTCTATTCTTGTAGACTATGTTGGGCCTCCAAGCGCAGAGGTTTGTAGGACAACAACAATTTCCCTCAAGTGGATGACCTAAGGTTTATCGAACTCAGGGAAGTAGAGGTTGAAGATGGTATCTCTCAAGAAACCCTGCAATTTAAGATACAAGAAGTCTCTTGTGTCCCCAACACACCTAATACAACTAGGAGTTGTATAGGTGCACTAGTTCAGCGAAGAGATCGTAAAATACGAGTGATAGGTGTGGCAAAGCAAGGTAATATAAATCTGTAATAAAAAGTGCAGCAAGAAAACATGTGACAAAAGTGAGCACAAACGGTGTAACAATGGTGGAAACAAGGCCAAGGCTTCATACTTTCAATAGTGGAAACTCTCAACAACATTAACATAGTCTAATCACATGATATTTCCCATAAAACATGCAATGGAGACGCACTCGGAGGTCAATCCTTTGTGGTCAAGAGAGGATGAGAATTATGTAGGGCTACAAAAGCACACCTCAAAGTTCGTAGTTCTCAATCTATGGATTTCCCAATGTCACCGCGGCCATCCAAAGAGAGTACCACAATCACCACAACATATCTCAAGGATAGTCAAAGACAAGCACCAAGAGACTCTTAATCTTCAATCAACACACAAAAGAGGAAATCACTCATGAAAATATTCTTCTAATCCATGTCCAATAGACCGCTGTCATCATGGTCTCGGGGATTATACTAGATAAGATCAAGTGAGTACATCAATCCAATACATAGAGGAAGGGGAAATATCATGGGATCACCCTAGATTAACATAGCCTATGATCACAACGAAGATCACATCATGGGAGAGAGAGAAGAACACATAGCTACTGGTAGAAACCTCAGCCCCGAGGGAGAAATACTCCCGCTTCATGGAGGGAGGAAGCAACGTCGATGGAGATGAATCCGGCGACACTTCCCCGTCCCGGCAGGGTGCCGACACAGGAATTCTGTCCCCCCGAAACTTTATGGCGATGGCGGAGGAGATCGGAATTGCTTCTGGAGAAAAGGGTTCCGGTATCAGGGTTTCCTCTGCGGGGGTAAAAATAGGGCCAAAGGGGGGCACCAGGGGGGCCACAGGGCAGCCAGGAGGGTGCCCGGCGCGGCCTAGGTTGGGGCCGCGCCAGGGACCCTTCTGGAGTCCCTGTGGTGGCCCTCCCCTCCTTCCTTGGTGATTCCGGAAGCTTCCGGGACGCTGATTTTTTATATAATTTTTACGGAATTTTTGGAGCACTTTTAATGGCCGGAAAACCTAAAATAGAAAATCAGCAGAAAACAAGAACTGGCAACTGGGTGCACTGAGTTAATAGGTTAGTCCAAATATGCTCAAAAGTGTATGAAAGTTCAAGCAAAACATGGCAAAGTCACACAAAACATGCATGGAGCAAGCAGAAATTGTAGATACGTTTGGGACGTATCAACATCACCAAGCTTAATTCCTGCTCGTCCTCGAGTAGTTAAATGATAACAAGCATAATTTCTGTGGTGACATGCCACACAACCATATAAGGACTTTTAAGTAAAGCAATCAAAGCACGCAATTCATTTCAAGTCTTAGCAAGCAAGAGTCTATATTAGCATTGACACAAGCAACAAAAGAACAAAAGGTGCAAGAGCTCTCGTTGTCCGTGACTCGAATGTCTCCAGATGGTGTTTGCGTGCAAGCAGGGGATTGGGAAAAAGAGAGAAAAAAGGTTGTCGAGAACTACTATCTACTAAAGTTTCACACTTAGTCTCCTTTGGATTCTTATCTGGACTCGTCTCCAGACCACTGGTTAGGTACAAGTCAAACTGATCCACTCCCTTTCGATATTTTCAGCACTCATGCAATGGATGAGTGTGAGCAAGAAAGTTGACACCTAAAAGGCGAAACAGAAAGAAGGTGGAGGAGGAAGACAAAAAAGGTGTGAAAGGCTCACATCAATGAGGACAATCTTAGGAGAGAGAAGGCCATATGATAGATATGATGTGAGGAGTAGGGATTGCCATGCAACGGATGCACATGTGAGCTAAAATCTCTCCAAGGGAACTAGTGGGGGTGCATCTAACTTGCTTGCTCAAGAAGACCTAGAGCTCGTTTGAGGAGGCTCATCATTGGAATATACAAGCCAAGTTCTATAGTGTGAAGGTCCCCACATAGCTATATGCATGATGATGATCTCTATGGAGTACAAGGGATAGAGGATGAAGTACTAGTGTTGATCTCTCAAAAGGAATAGTAGTGTGCCCCCTTCTCTCTTTTTTATTTTTCTTTTCATCTTTTTCCTATTTTTTTGTATTTTTTTGGTGGCCTCAATGGCTCTTTCTATTTAACTCTCATTTGTCCTCTTTGGGATCTTTTGATTTTGTCCTATTTGGGATATTTTCCTCACTTTAGGGGAAACACTCTATATTTTACAAGAATATAGGAGATCTTTCACACTTTACAAAGGTACTCACATAAAGAATATATAACTATCATGATGCAAATGTATGCCTCTGCCGGTGTAGCAGGATATGCAATGATACTAGCGCGTCATGTAGCAATGATTAGGGCAAGAGCCAACTAGCATGCGGCTCATCGATCAAGCAAGTAGCATGTATGACATGAGGATCAAGTCATGAGAAGGTGGATGTTGCATGGCAATGTATCTCGGAAAGGCTATGGAAATGCCTTGTAGGTAGGTATGGTGGCTGTTTTGAGGAAAGATATAAGGAGGCTTATGATGACAGAGCATATCGTGCCAAGGGTTTGGATGCACCGGCGAAGTATGCGCCAACTCTAGAGGTGATAAAGGGCAATGCATGGTACCGAAGAGGCTAGAAAAAGTATAGGTGGGTGGAAGTGTCAACTTTCGAATACTCACATTAGTCCGAAGAACTCATGCACTTATTATTGGTAACTCTCAATCTAATCAGGAGGTTCACAAAGAGACAAGTACCTCGAGGAGGAGTGTATGGGGGTTTGGTTATCCTTGCGCATCCTCGACTCATGGTACGTGTGTGTACTCTAATATTCGAACCCTCCAGAGGTTAGTGATCCATCTAGTAGCGAGAGTTCTCAACAGGGGTTTTTGGTTTTCAAAAAACACACGGATTTACCAAAATACGACATCTATCACTAATAGGCTCGAGCTCTTGACACCAAAAGTTCAAACATTACTCTAGTCAATACCACAAAACTGTTGCAAGTTACTACCATAAAGAAAATAGCAACTTGAACTACCTACTTTCTAATCAAGACACAAAACTCAGTGCAACAGGCAAACTCTCTAACAAGATAAAATATGAAACCTATAGAAAGTTCAACCTGAGACAAAAGAAAAGCTCTAGAAGAAAACTAAAGCACTACAACTAAACAGGGCAGCAGGTAAGAAAAGAAAAAGAACAACTCACAGCTAAGGAAATAATCATGAAAATCCTATGAGGAGTTCTAGTTCAAACGAAGCGTGTTTCTCTCCCACACAAAGTAAGACGGGATCTAACTTATTATGAAAAGCAAGCAAAACTAAAGAAAACTAAAAATAAAACCTAAGAGCGAGACGCTCCAAGCATAGCACATAACGCATGAAGTGATAAAAATATAGTGAGACGAAGGGCGAACTGATGATTGTTGATGGAGAAGGAGATGCACGAGGGCATCCCCAAGCTTAGACGCTTGAGTCTCCTTGAATATTTTTTGGGGATGCATGGGGGCATCCCCAAGCTTGAGAGCTTGACACTCCCGAATCTTCTTTCATCATCTTCCATCGCACACTTGAAAACTCCCTTCATACATAACTCATCATAAGCTGATTAGAGAAGTTAGTACCCTTAATAAATAATTTTTCCCACTGGATATAAAGATATTCTTGAAGAGCTACTGTTTCTCAAGATTGCCAAAAAGTTTTTGCAAAGAAAAAGCAAGCTTAAGGTTTGAAAAAGTTAGGAGAGACAAAACGTGGCAGAATCTGTGAAAAACAGAACAGAAAGTAGTAAATAATTTTTTAGGGGTACTTCTGCAACTCGAATAAAAAAACTCAGAACAAACGCTCGAAATTAAATTGTATGGAGCACGCTGTGAAAAAAATTCAGATAAAAAAGATGATCTGGTGATTTTAGGCTAATTTTTCCGTCCAAGGACAGAATCTGTTTTCTGGACAGCATGTCACAACTTTTGAACTTTCTTGCAATCGGAGGCTAGACTTGGCACAAAGATTGAAAATAAAGATACAATGATGTTGCTACAGTAGTAACAATCATCAAGACCACTACAAACTGAAATTAAAAACTCAAACTAAAGATAGCAAGGGTTGTCTCCCTAGAGCTCTTTCTTTATAGCCATAAAGATAGGCTTAAGATTTCAATGATGCTCTCATAGGAATAAGGAATAAGAGTTGAAGAACAAAAGAGAGCATCAAGAAGCAAGTAACAAACACATTTAATTCTAACATGCTTCCTATGCAAAGGGATCTTGTAGAGGAAAAACTCATTGAAGCATAAAGATATTAGCATAGGAAGGCAAAATAAGTTCAACTTCAAAGCCTTCAACATAAAGAGAGGGAACTTGATATTATTGAAATATCTATAAGCATATGTTCCTCTCTCATAATAATTTTCAGCGGGATCATGAATAAACTCAACAATATAAGTATCACATAAAAAAATTCTTATCATGATCCACAAGCATAGAAAATTTGTTACTCTCCACATAAGCAATATCCTTTTCATTAGTAATAGTGGGAGCAAACTCAAGAAAATAGATATCACATGAATCATTGTTATTATGATGCACTTGCAAATATTTATTCTTTATAGCATAAGTGTCATCACAATAATCATCATAGATAGGAGGCAAAGTATCATCAAAATAAATTTCCTCATCAAAACTTGGGGGGCTAAAAAGATCATCTTCATAAAACATAGCATCCCCAAGCTTATAGCTTTGCATATCATTAGCATCAAAAGTATTCAAAGAAGACATGCAAATAACATTACTACTATCATGAGTGTTGTGCAAATAGTAAATCTCCATAGGCTTTTTGATTTTCTCTTAAAACACATCATGTCCCAACTCAAGGTAGAGCTCATAAAGCTCTCTCATAATATTTTTGTTCTTTTCCATAAGCCTAAATAGTGAAAATAAAAACAAGAAACAAACATATTTAATTGCAAGATCTAAAGATATACCTTCAAGCACTCACCTCCCCGGCAACGGCGCCAGAAATATCTTGATGTCTACGCACGCTTCTATTCTTGTAGACTATGTTGGGCCTCCAAGCGCAGAGGTTTGTAGGACAGCACCAATTTCCCTCAAGTGGATGACCTAAGGTTTATCGAACTCAGGGAAGTAGAGGTTGAAGATGGTCTCTCTCAAGCAACCCTGCAATTAAGATACAAGAAGTCTCTTGTGTCCCCAACACACCTAATACAACTAGGAGTTGTATAGGTGCACTAGTTCGGCGAAGAGATGGTAAAATACGAGTGATAGGTGTGGAAAAGCAAGGTAATATAAGTCTGTAATAAAAAGTGCAGCAAGCAAACATGTGACAAAAGTGAGCACAAACGGTGTAACAATGGTGGAAACAAGGCCTAGGCTTCATACTTTCACTAGTGGCAACTCTCAACAACATTAACATAGTCTAATCACATGATATTTCCCATAAAACATGCAATGGAGACACACTCGGAGGTCAATCCTTTGTGGTCAAGAGAGGATGAGAATTATGTAGGCCGACAAAAGCACACCTCAAAGTTCGTAGTTCTCAATCTATGGATTTCCCAATGTTACCGCGGCCATCCAAAGAGAGTACCACAATCACCACAACATATCTCAAGGATAGTCAAAGACAAGCACCAAGAGACTCTCAATCTTCAAGCAACACACAAAAGAGGAAATCACTCATGAAAATATTCTTCTAATGCATGTCCAATAGAGCGCTGTCATCATGGTCTCGGGGATTATACTAGATAAGATCAAATGAGTACATCAATCCAATACATAGAGGAAGGGGAAATATCATGGGATCACCCTAGATTAACATAGCCTATGATCACAACGAAGATCACATCATGGGAGAGAGAGAAGAACACAGAGCTACTGGTAGAAACCTCAGCCCCGAGGGAGAACTACTCCCGCTTCATGGAGGGAGGAAGCAACGTCGATGGAGATGAATCTGGGGGCACTTCCCCGTCCCGGCAGGGTGCCGGCACAGGAATTCTGTCCCCCGGAAACTTGATGGCGATGGCGGAGGAGATCGGAATTGCTTCTGGAGAAAAGGGGTCCGGTATCAGGGTTTCCTCCGCGGGGGTAAAAATAGGGCCAAAGGGGGGCACCAGGGGGGCCACAGGGCAGCCAGGAGGGTGCCCGTCACGGCCTTAGGGTGGGGCCATGCCAGGGATCCTTCTGGAGTCCCTTTGGTGGCCCTACCCTCTTTCCTTGGTGATTCCGGAAGCTTCTGGGACGCTAATTTTTTATATAATTTTTGCGGAATTTTTGGAGCACTTTTAATGGCCAGAAAACCTGAAATACAAAAACAGCAGAAAACAGGAACTGACAACTGGGTGCACTGAGTTAATAGGTTAGTCCAAATATGCTCAAAAGTGTATGAAAGTTCAAGCAAAACATGGAAAAGTCACACAAAACATGCATGGATCAAGCAGAAATTATATATACGTTTGGGACGTATCACATATGCATGAAAGGATCTGAACATCTAAATCTATAACTACCTAGTTAGGTAACCGCCCGATCGCCGATAGCGCCAATGATCGATGTTCGATCATCGGTACTACTTGGTCTTGGGAGGGCCCGCACCATCGTCGTTACGATGACGCTTGTTGGGAGGCAGCTTGTCATCGTCCGCGGCGGCGGCGGCAGCGACGACGTAGGCGGCATCATTGTCCTCCTTCTTCGCCTTTTACGGCTGCGGATGCTCCACCTACTACTGCGGCTGTGGATGCTCCTGATCCTCCTCCTCCTCCTGCTGCTGCTGCTTTTCTGACTCGGGACACTCAAGTTCCAAGTCGGTCTTGGGCTCCGGGGCTAGCACTTCCATGTTCTCCAAGAATGCGGGATCATCAGGGCCGGATGGCGGCAATGGCGGCGGCAGCGGCAGGCCATCCTCACTCATATGGACACGACCATTGTCGTCGTTGCTACTGGAGTCGCTGGTGTGACCGTGCCAGTCCTCTGGATGAGCCCAAGAACACATGGTGGCAATGGCCGGGAGGGCGAGCAAGAAAATTTGAAGAGTACTGTGTTGTTCAATGAGGGGGCAACTAAAGCAGACGGGTGGAAAGATAATTGTGTTTGCGTACTTAACTATACCGCACGGTTATATTTCCGAAGCGATGAGACGGTTTCCTACTTCATTTACTGATGATTGACGTGTGGCAACATGACAGGCGGGGTGAACGAGAAGACAACCCACACACACTTTGTAAAGCATTGCGTGTTCGATGGAGAAAATATTTGCTGACGGTGTGATGGACGACGAGTCACAACACTGTAATTTTTCGCATGGGGTGGTGAAACATCTGTCAATTTTGAACGTCCGCTTAGTTTGTCAATTTTAGGCAAAAAGATAAATTGAATGAATTGTGTGGGATAGATTTAAAATAAATTGTTTGATTTTAAAAATTGTGGGCTAATACAATTCTATGTCCCTCTGCCTATGGGCCCGGGCATGCGGCCGCGACGCACAACCCAGTACAAACGGTGTCATGGGGACCTCCTCAAGGGTTTAGAGGAACCAGCGAGTGCCTATAAAAAGTCAGTAGGCCGGCCAGAGCGACACCATAGCAGCATTATTACTAGCCCCAAGCACGCCACAGTGCGTCAGCACACGTCTCGAGAAAATCCTTGCCGAAGTTGAGTCCCTGCACACCGCCGCATCGGTTGAGCCGCATCAGCCGGCAGCGAGCCCCGTACGTGCGATGGATCTGTAAGTACTCCAGAGGTTTGCAGTTTTCCTCGCCGTCCTAAAGGTTTCGGACACCTACTCCAACGTCATGATCGGCCGTGTCGAGACCAGGGATGCACTTATCGCATGCAACTTCCCGGTCATTGCTCCGGTAGCGGCTGTCGTCAACCGCAACGTTGATACCACGGCCGCGGTTGTCAACCGCCCCGTTGAAGATCCTTCTGGCGCTCATAGCACCAGGAACTGACGCCGAAGTGCAGAGTTGTGTTCTCAGTAATGGATACAGCTTCAATGACTCAAGTCACATGACTTTGAGGGCACGACATGTGGGCCCAACAGTTATTGGACCCACCTATCATGCACCCAAAGTCATGTGACTTAAGTCACCAAAGCTCATTCCATCAGTAATATGTGCCTTCTATTCCAAAAGTTGGAGTTAATCATACTCGTCTTATTATTTGAAGTAGAAATGCGTGTGTTTTATTAAGTAGGTAACTACGTATCAAAATAATTTTATAACAGGTCATGATCTATATTTTCTGGGTGGTCTTATTAATCTTACATCTTAAGAAGTTGCTCCCAATTCTTTCAACATGCAAAGTTTCCACCTCAACATCCCCACTAAGCCATGCATTTAAATATTCTCTTCCACTATGCCATGCAAAACATGGCACATAAGCAAATTTAGAAATTACAATTGTATTTTGCATTAGTCTATGCATGTAATACAACCACATCATACATGCATGTTAGGCATCCTTCACATTATTGTTCAAAATGATATTTCTAGACACACTCATTTATTGATTTTCAAGCTTATTTTTTCATTAGATTTAGTTATTTTCAATAACTATTTATGCATATATTTTATCAATAAAGTTACCTCAGCAACGCGGCGGAAATCATCTAGTTTATTGTGTTTGTCTAAGTGGTTCAATCAAACTAGGAAGAAAAAGAAAAAAGAAAATATCCGCATGAATCTTCATGTAAAAACAATGGTATATGTGCCATAGCAAATCTGTAATTTATATCGTTACCTTAGGTAAGCAAACAATTAATAGACACTATCTTATGCTTGGTACTACTGTATGTGGTTTGTTCAGATCAATCACCAGATGTGTTATTATTAGTTGGACAACTGCCTGGCGTCCAGCATACGGTTTGCTGTACTGTTCTACTGACATAGTTAAAACAAACAACTCTACTTTCTGAACCGTCTAGCATAGCTAGTGTTAAAGTAGGGCGGCTACTCCGACGACACACAATATTTATTTCCCCTCCAGTCTCTCGGATCTTAACAATGGATCGGCCAACTTGATGCATCCCTACCACAAAAACCCCCTCCTAGAAAAACCAACGGATCGACCTGAACAAGCCTCCGAAGGTTATTCGATGCGGCAAGAGATCCTCAAGCCGCGGCGCTTTACGAACGGGCGCCATCGCCGATGATGCACCGTCACCGGTCTCTTTGACTCCCGATCGTGACATCAACGTTGATCCGGAGCTAGGAGACATCGCGGTGCAGGCGACGGGGCAAACATGCATACGCTCATCCGGGCACGCATGGTCTCGCCACGGTGCCGCGGTCGATGCAGGGCCACACATTGCGCACATGCTGGACATGGACATGGACTCTGGCTCTGACTCCGACTACACCCACGACAAGCTCCTCATCATCGACAACGACTCTGACACCGACCGCGAGTGTTCCATCGCAGAGCAGCAGGTGCACACTCTCCCGCTCCACCAGTCAGGACAGATGTGCGTTCGGAGTGCACGCCCCAGCATCTCGGCGAGGTGACCATCGGTGTAGCAGTGCGGCTTCGCCGCAGTGACACCCTTGTAGCGAGGCCACACATTGCGCGCGTGCTGGACATGGACATGGATACCGACTCCGACTCCGACCACATCGACGACAAGCTCCACGTCATCGACAACGACACCGACACCGACGACGAGAGCCCCATTGCAGAGCAGCATGAACGCGGTCTCCCGCTACCCAACTCCGGACGGCAACGCGTGCTGGTGTGCACGCCCCTGCTTCCCGACAAGGTTATCAGCGGTCCAGCTGGGCGGCTTCGCGATCGCCATGTGATGTGCAAGATATGATAATGGCTTCTCCCCTTCGTTGGTTACCCCCAAGTGGAAGGTGAGATGTAGGATAGCAGAAAATTTCCCCTAACGTATAGGATAGGGTTTGTCTCCAGTAGGACTCCAAAAGCTACAAGTAGGTGGTGAAGCGAGCAACGCGCCGTTTGAGATATTTCTCCCTTAACATAGACCTGCACACACACACAAGTAACTTTGCTCCCAACGAAGTTCAGAGAGGTTGTCAATCTCTCTGGACGTGTTGTTTACAAAGGATCAAACGCAAGGGATATAGGATAATAGTGACTGCAACTAGAAAGTAAAAGAAGGAAGTAAATTGAGCGTGTAAACAGTGATGAGAATATGGATCGGGGTCCCATGATGTTCACTAGTGATGTCTCTCTCCCAAAAGACGATAAAACTGCTATGCGAGGTAAAAAAATCACAGCTGGACAATTCACAGGATTAAAAGTGCACCGCAATGCTAACTATGCTACAAAGAAAGGAAGAGGCTCAAAAGCATGGGAAGTACGCCAAAAAAAGTAGACCGAAATCCAACTTCATCTACTACTAATCATCCACCTTGAGATATCTATCCAGAACATCTCGCAGGTATTAAGTTGCGATCCCCACCCAAGTGTAAACCCAAAGCAACAGACAACTGCATTAAAAGAATTTTGCGTAAAGTAAACAATCCTTGCAACCGCGGTTACAAGCACCGTTGTTTTCCCCCTTGTGGCAACAACACATCCCCTAGACTCATGTTTCTATCACTCAAGCTAGTCATCAGGGGCATGAACCCACAATCGAGCATAACGTTCCCTCTTGGAGTCACTACCTACTACTTGGCCAAAGTAATAAACAACAACGGAGAACATGCAAGAATTACTCATGAACAAAAATATAAAAGATAAGAACCAAATATATTACTGAATCACAAACTTAACATAGTCTCCTAATCCATCAGATCCAAGCAAACTCAGCATAGCAACAGCAAAAAGAATTACATATGTGCCTTGATCATGTAGGGCAGCTCAAAAGGTCTAATCCATGAAGAACAAAGAGGGGAGGAGAACGTCACATAGCTACAGATCATGGACCCATGGTCCAAGGTACACTACTCACGGATCATCCGGGAAGCGTCCATGGTGGAGGAGAAGCTCCCGGAGGTCAATCCTCCCTCCGGCATGGTGCCAGGAAGAGGTCTTTTGGTGCTGCCGATCTTGGAAGCGCGGTGGTGGCGCAACAGAGGCGAGATCGCGAAAAGGGTTCCGTCTTCCAAAGTTTCCCGTCATGGAGAGTATATGGGCAAAGGGGGGTGGGGTAGCCAGGGGGCCACCAGCGGTCCAGGCGCCCCCTGGCGCGGCCCCACCCTAGGGCACGCCGGGAGGGCGGTGGTGGCCCTCTGGCCCCACTTTGGATCTTCCGAAAGCTTCCGGTGAGGTTATTTTTTATTGTATTTTTCCGGAATTTTTGGAGCATTTTTAATACAGGGGAAACCTGAAATAGAAAAAACCATATAAGAACTTTGAAAGTAAATCAATCAAGTCATAACAGACAAGAGTCTATATCAGCATTGAAAAAAGAAACATAAGAACATAAAGGTGCAACATCTCTCGCTGTTCGTGACTCGAATGTCTCCAGATGGTGTTTGCGTGCAAGAAGCGGGGGATGGGAGTACGAGAGAAAAAATATATTTGTTGAGAACTCAATCTACTAAAGTTTCACACTTAGTCTTCTTTGGAATCTTATCTTGACTCGTCCCCAGACCACTAGCTAGGTACAAGTCAACTTGATCCACTCTCTTTCGATATTTTGAGCACTCATGCAATGGATGAGCGTAAGCACGAGAGTTGACACTTAGGATGGCAAAGAGGGAAATATGGTGGAGGAGGAAGACAAAAAGGGTGTGAAATGCTCACATAAATGAGGAAAATCATAGGCGATAAGGCAAAATGATAGATATGATGTGAGGAGTAGGGATTCCATGCAACGGATGCACATATGAGCTAAGACAAGCTCTCCAATGGAACTAGTGGGGTGCATCCAACTTACTCGCTCAAGAAGACTTAGAGCTCATTTGAAGAGGCTCATCACTGGAATATACAAGCCAAGTTCTATAGTTTGAAGGTCCCATAATAGCTATATGCATATATGATCATCTCCATGGAGCACAAGATAAAAGAGGGAGTACGAGTGTGGATCTTTCAAAAGGAATAGTAGTGTTGCCCCCTTCTCTCTTTTTATTTATTTTTCTCATTTTTCTATTTTTTGTATTTTTTGGTGGCCTCAATGGCACTTTCTATTTAACTCTCATTTGTCCTCTTTGGAATCTTTTAAATATGTCCTCTATGGGATCATTTCCTCACTTAAGGGCAACACTCTATTTTACAAGAAGTATAGAAGATCTTCACACTTTACAAAGTAATCAACATAAAGAAGACGTAGCTATCATGATGTATGCAAATGTATGCCTCTGCAAGTGAAGCAGGAACATGTATGACATGACGGTCAAGTCATGAGAAGGTGGATGTTGCATGGCAATGTATCTCGGAAAGTCTATGGAAATGCCTTGATAGGTAGGTATGGTGGATGTTTTGAGGAAAGATATAAGGAGGTTTATGATGACAGAGCGTATCATGCCAAGGGTTTGAATGCACCGACGAGGTGGACGCCAACTCTCGGAGTGAGAAGAGGGCAATGCACGGTACCGAAGAGGCTAGAAAATGTGAGGAGGTGGAAGTGTCAACTTTCAATACTTACATTAGTCTGAAGAACTCATACACTTATTATCGGTAACTCTCAATCTAATAAGGAGGTTCACAAAGAGACAAGTACCCCGACGAGGAGTGTATGGTGTAAGTGCATCTAGTGCCCCCTTTGAGGTTTTGGAGTATTTGATGAAAAAATGGTTAATGGACTGATGTGTTTGTGAGTATACAGAAGAGAACAGCCCTTTTAGAAGATGTTAACCACCATTGTCGACCCCCTCCCCCCAAAATGTTGAGGAACATTGAAGAAATCGGTGTGTTTCCTGAAGAATGCCGAGGTGCGAAATCCTGAGGAAACAGGATCCTGAAGCATTCGACTGATGCTGAAGAAGCCATGCGACATCCGGAGGCAAGTCGCGCTCAAGTTGAAGTTGAAGCATAGTCTACTTTAAGACTTTTGTACTTCTTGAGTCATAGGAAAACACCGCACTGTTGGAGGGGTTGAGGAAAATGAGTTCCGTATTTCTGAGGAAGTGCTCAAATAGAAATTCTGAAGAAAACCCAGATAAATCTCCCGCAGTAGAGGTTCAGTTCCTCGGGTGTCTGAAACCTTGGTCTTCAGGACACTGAGGAATCTAACTTCAATTGAGGAGTCAGGAAACTGCCAGTGCAGTTTTCCTGAAGAAGAGAGAGAGAGAGAATTCTTTGGACCGTGCCACGTGTTGCGTGGTAAGAGGATAGAACCTATCTAACAATGGCCCGAAGGGTGGGAACGATGGTAATTTCGAGCATGGGCATTTATGTCTTTTCACCTGGGGTTGCTCCCCGGCTATAAATAGCCGCCCCCAGCCCCATTGGAGGGTTGGATGCTCTAAGAGAGAAACTGACACTTGTCATCTGAGAGCAACCCACCTCTGAGGAACCTGAGGAACCTAAGTGAGGAAAACCACCAGCCTGAGTAGTTGAACATTTTTGAGGAAGTCGGTTCGAGTGATCCGAAGCTTTTTACTCTTGAAAACTGTGATCTTCGAGCTGGTGTAGGAGTCATCGTTCTGAGGAAGTCAAGATGCAATTGTGACTTCCCTGAGTGAACGGAGTTTGTGAAGATTTCCGGAGTCTACCTTGAAGACTCACCTGAGTAATTGGACGGAGTCTGAGCACTTTAGTTCAAGGAGAATAAGGTGAAGACTATGTCTTCTGAGTTCAACCTCAGCCTCTCCAACCAGATGTAGAGTTGTCACATCAACTTGAACTGGTCTATCAAATCTGTGTCTTCAGTGCCCTGGTGCTATTTCTTCAACCCCTACTCCTCGCATTCTACACTGATGACTTGTCCTGATGCTTTCCTCTCTCTGTTTCCTCTGTCTTGATTCCTCATGCATTGCATCAGTTACATTGCTGCATTTCCACTAGAGTTTAAGTCCCCTGCAATATGACGTTATGTCCTCATGTTTAAATTCTGTAATATTTCTGTGCTTCATCATTTTGTGAGTTTCCTCAATTTTGAATTGCCTCAGTCCTGAGGAATTTTTAATCCCTTAAGAAATTTGAAAATCTCCCATTCACCCCCCTTCGGTCGATATATTATTGCTTTCAATTGGATCAGAGCAAGGTACTGCCTTGTTCTGTGTGATTCAGTTTAACCACCTGGAGTTTTAATTATGTCGACCTCAGGTACAATGAACGTTGCTTCGAACTGCCCTAGCTTCGATCGTACGTACTACCCATACTGGAAGAACAAGATGAGGATGCATCTCAAAACGATTGACAAGGACCTCTGGGATATTGTTGATCAAGGCATTCGTGAAGCTACCTTGATGACTCCTACTAATGTTGTCAAGAAAAACTGGTAACTCGACGAGAAAGGTCGAAGCATCATTGGTGGCCACCTCAACAAGGCTCAGTTCAATCATATCAGCGGTCTGGATACTGCAAAGAAGATGTGGATGAGACTGTCAAAAGTCAATGAGGGAGTTTCCACACATCGAGACTCTCGAGTTGATACGCTTCGTAGTATCTTCAACAGGATCAAGATGCTGGATAATGAACATGTGCAGAAAACCTTTGACAGGCTTACTGATATATCAAATGAGCTTCAAGCATTGGGTGCCACTGATATCACAGATCATGAAGTCGTGAAGAAACTACTAAGGTCTCTGGATGACTCATTTGAGTTTTTATCACTGATGATTCAGGAATGTCCCGACGTCAAGACTCTCGATCCTCCTAACATCCTCGAGCGCCTCAATGCTCATGAACTGAAGTTGTCTGAGAAACGAGACTTATACGGATCCACCCCAAAAGTTCGCGCGCTAATAGCGAAGGCACGAAAGGTGTCCTCTGATGAAGAATCTGAGGCTGACTCTGATGATCATGAAACTCTCAGTTGGGAATTGGCTCTCACCACCAGAAAGTTCCAAAAATTCACGAAGAAGAATCGGTTCGGAAATTCCTCAAGATCTTCCTCAAGAAGAAAGAAAGATGATGATTCAGTTGAGGCAAGAAAAAGAGTCTGCCACAAATGCAAGAAACCAGGCCATTACATCGCTAAATGTCCTCTTTTGGAAAAGGAAGCTAATCTAAAGGAGAAGAAGAAGAAGAAGAAGAAAGGGAAACATGACAGTTCTGATGAAAGGTCAAAGAAGAAATCCTCATGATCCTCAAAGTCTGCTGGATACAAGAACAACTGCTCCCGCAAGGCTCGCGCATATCTCGACAAGGAATTGGATTCTGAAGAACCTGATTCTGATCCTGAAGCTGAGGAAGAAGGGTCTGAAGAATCTGAAGGTGTGGCTGGTCTCTCTCTTGCCACAACATTGGTCAGCAAGTCAATCTTCAGCACTGAGGAATCAGTCACTCACCATGTTGATGACAAGGCTGAAGATACCACTCCCGCCTTATGCTTCATGGACAAGACCTCCAAGGTATCTTCTCACTCTTCCTGTGATGATGCCTCGGATGAAGAACCTGGTGAAAACTATGCTAAACTTGCTAAACTTGCCTCAAAGCAACAACGTGCACTTGAGAAAATTCAAAACTCACTGAATAAAAGTGATGATATGTTGGTCGAGGAAATGAAGAAATCTCCAAAGTTGACTGATGAATCTAAAATTCTTCAATCAAAGTTTGATGATTTGATCAGTCGGCATGAGGCACTCCTCACCGATCATGAGAATCTGGCTCATGAGTTCCTCATGAGAAAGCAAGAACTTGAACGGGTGAGGATGTCTCATGACGATCCGAGGAAAGAAAATGACTCACTCCTCTCCCAACAGATCATCATGCCTCAAGATGGGTTTGATCCTCCTTGCTTAAAGTGCATTGAACATGACCGTATCACTTCAGTACCTAGTTCTTAAATATCTTCAGAATCTGTTATATCAACTGCCTCTGTGGTATCTAACCCCTCATTTGAGGATACCATAGACATTGCTGAAGAAAATTCTAGGTTGAAGAGTCTCCTGGAAACTGTAATGTTGAAGAGTCTGAAAGGGCATCAGATTCTTTGCAACCTCCTCAAGAAACAGATCCTCAACAGGAATCCGAGGAAAGAAGGTGTCGGTTTCACCCGAAATCTCAATGCTGATGGCTCTGGAAAAAATGCCTCCTCCTGATCCCGATACTTTATCTGGATACGATAATGCTTCCTCAGATGTGATGGTTGAGTCCTTTGACTCAAACTATAAACTATTTAAAGATGTTAATTGTGAAGTATTCGCCAGATACATCGGGACTAACTGCAGGAACGGTGCCCCAGTAAAGCAGATCTAGGTTACAAAGGAACTCATCACTAACCTTCCTGTGCATGCAGATGATAATGACTTGAGGGTATGATCTGAGGACGATACCTCAAAGGGAAATGACTACAACTATGTCTCAGCTAATCATTTTATTCACAGGGAAGCTCCTCATAAGAATGCCTATTCATTTGTGTATCCTGATACCTCTATCCAGAGTCCCATTAGAAACTATCATCCTTGTCGTTCCTCATATGCTTCAAGGCCACCCAATCGAATGTTGGTGGTGAAGAAGAACTAATCATCTTTGTAGGAACTAGTCCTAAGGAAATCATAACCTTTGCAGATCATATGCCCAGGACGATATTGATTGAGTCGGTTGAAGAAAATTAAAACTATCTGATTCTAAAGAATCAATCCTGAGGAACATCCTAAGGAATTAATTCTGAGGAATCTTAAATTCTTCAAACTGATACTGGCTCATAACTTGTTGTATGAGATACTAATTCCTCTACAGGGGAAGACCGAATTGGTAATGGATAGTGGATGCACTAATATATGATTGGTGATAGATTCCTTCTCATGGAATCATCTCTGAGTCATTCTTTGAAGAAAACCATCATCTTTGCTGATAAAGGTAAAAGTAAGGTATTGGGCCTCGGCAGAGTTGCTATCTCACGAGACCAACACATTGACAAGTCATGCTGGTTGAATCCCTCGGATACAACCTGATGTCTTTGTCCATGCTATGTGATCTTGACCTCATTGTTATCTTTGGAAAATATGGTTGTGTTGTTTCAATGGTTAGCGATAACTCCATCGTCTTTCGAGGAGTTAGGAAAGGTGAACTGTATATTGTAGATTTTTCTGAAGGTCCTCAGGTCGCTACCTACCTCATAGCTCAAGCCACAAAGTGCTGGATATGGCATAGAAGACTTGGGCACGTTGGGATGAGGAACCGCCAAAAACTGGTCATGAAGAAACATGTCCTCGGGATTGAGGAAATCAGATTCACCAAGGACCGGCTATGTGGAGCTTGTGAAGCTGGAAAGATCACCAAGGCCAAGCATCCCGCGAAGACCATCATGACGACAACAAGACCTCTGGAACTGCTTCATATGGACCTATTTGGTCCTCCAAAGTATTCAAGCTTTGGAGGTAGTATGTATGGTCTCGTTATTGTTGATGACTTCTCATGATATACTTGGGTGCATTTTCTTCTCTAAAAGTCAGAAACCCCAGTTATCTTCAAGCGCTTCGCCCAGCGAGTCATGAACAACTACAACCTGAAGATCAAGCACATTCGAAGCGACAACGACACTGAGTTCAAGAACATCTGCGTGGAGGAATTCCTCGACGAGTTGGGCATCCCTCATGATTTCTCAGCACCTTATACTCCTCAGCAAAATGGAGTTGTTGAGAGAAAGAACATAACACTCATCGAGATGGCTCAGACGATGATTGCTGAGTACAACACCCCACTCAAATGGTGGTATGAAGCAGTCAACACTTCTTGACACATCGTCAATCGAGTGTATCTTCATAAGTTCTTCAGGAAAACCTCATATGAGCTGATGGTCGGTAAGAAACCCAATTTAACGATGGAACACTTCTTGCCACATCGTCAAGACTTCCCCGATGCATATCAACGATACCTCAAACGGACTGGTCATCTTGCTCAGAGTCTGGCCCGTGACTTGGCTGCCTTAGTTGAGATTCCGCCTCAGCCTCGGCCTCCCGGATAGCCTCGCAAAAAGACTCCGGGCATCAAACCATCCATGAAATCCTAAACTATTCCTCAAGCTCCAAGTTCCTCATGCCAACGGACATCTGGAGCTGCTCCTGCCTCAAGACTTCGCACTGATGAGTCTGGCAGTGCCCCTAAGGCATCCACCACCTTGCCTCAGCCTCAGATGAAGACCAAGACTGCCATTCATCGAGGTGTAAGAACCTCTCCAAATAAAACTGCCATGCGCGGTTCAATTCATGTTGTCTTCAATTCTGATGAAGAAGAAGATGGATTTGAAGACTTGGCCGGTTTTGTGGCCACTGAAGAATAAAAGATTGAATATGTGTGTGCTGCAGCCAGACGCAAAGCTGAAGCAATAGGCTCTGAGATACCGCACCTCCTCGACCCCACAAAGATCTTGGAGTATATTGACATCTGGACCGTGAAGCCCGATACTCCTCTTGATGACTTGGATATACCCAAAGACCTCAGATTCTATATTCAACAATTCCTCATCAATGAGATTCATCACCAAGACCTCAAAAAGCAGCTGCAACGACAACTTCAGAAAGTCCATCGTGACTTCAAAAAGAAGCCTATCACTGACGTCTCTCCTGAAGAATTCATTGCGTATTAATCTGAAGTACAACAGCTCACTGCTGAATTTGACGCAAAATGTGCCTATATAGGCAAATAAAATGAACGTATGTCCCGGCAAATGGACAATCTGATGAAACTTCAGCAGAAACAATCCTTAGTGCCTCCTGCTGCCCCAGAGAAACCTGCTGACATGCCTGAGGATCCCCCATGAAGCCTCAAGTGCATGCCTGAAGCCTCTCCCTCCACTCCTCCCGCGGACAAGAGGCCCACACTTGAAGCTACTAATGAGGAGCCCATCGATGCTGCTCCCATCTCATCTGCTCCTCCTGCATCAAGAGAACCTGATGCCTCCGCCACACCCACTGCTGCCTCAAGCCAACAAGAAAATGCTAAGCGCAGCCTGATAGTCTTAACTCCGCCCTCCAAGGCCATTGTCTCAGCGTCTGGCACAACAATCATTCCAACACCTCAGCTCCCTCCTCCTACAGTCATCACTGAAATTGAGGACATGGATGCGGATGTCGATATTGAAGATTCTGGGACTCCATGTATCATGGATGAGGACTATGAGTTGCAACACCAAGACTCCCCCACTCACACTATTTTCTCGCTTGAGCCTCACTCCCCCACCACCGTGCATGAGGCTTCTGCTGCAGATGATGATGATGATGATGCAGCCACAACTAATGCTAAACCTGAAACTAAGAGTGCTCCACCGGCCGCTAAAACTGAGGCAGAGCACAGCACCAACATTGATCCTGATGCTACCAAGGAGAGCTCGGCTGACAAACAGGTCACAACTCTCTCAGCCCCAGCTGCCTCACCGAAACCTGGCCCTGATGCCTCAGCAGAATCAAATGTTTCCCCTCCTGTGCCTCCAACTGCTCCATCCTCTCTAGTGCCTCAGGTTAAAGAATCAACACTTTCTCTCTGTCCGAAGCAGAAGCAACCGTTTTACCGCAACATCGATGCTGATGCACGCCCAAGCTTCAATGCTGATGCATTCTTCAACGCGATAAGCTTCTTTCAGGATGGGATTCAAAATCCGTATCACTATGCTCTGCCCCGCAAGCTACTGAGCTTCTGGACTGCAACTCAAAAGAACTATTATGCTTCAGTCCTCTACAAGCAGCATAAGATCATTCCTCATAAGCACATTCCTCATTTGGATATGGAGGACATCCCTTGCTTCAACAATGCGCTTGCAGACTTATTCCATGCCAAACTGCTTCAATTGTGCTCTGAATGCATCCACTGGAATGAAGAGCTAGTGCTTCAATTCTATGCCACTCTTTATGTATCAAGCGATCCCAAGGACATCAATACTTGGGTTCTGGAATGGATGTCTGAGCATCAGCACTACACTTCTTCAGTGCCTGAAATCATTGAGATTCTTCAGCTGCCTCTCCCCGATGCATCAGTTCCAAGAACTTATGGCTCTCCTCTTCTGCGTGATGATCTGATGAACATGCTCATGAATCCTCAATCCCTGAAGCTCCTCCCCGTACAAAGTTCCTCGTCACAGAGCTTCAGTATCTGCCGAGCACCTTATACAGAATTCTTGCCAAGTCTTTCTGCCCAATCAAGGGTTATGAATCTACTGCTGAAGAATTCGTTGGCATCATGAAGAATATACTTTACAATCTTTGCATGTCTATGCCCATCAATGTCTCAGACTTCTTCTTCAGAACCATGGTTGATGCTGCTCAGAACCTGCACATCCTGAAGCCTTATGCTCAGTGGATCATGAAGCTGATCTGTGCCAAAATAGGTATCAACTACAAGCCTGATCAGCCGAATCATCGCACGTATCTTCCTCCCGTCGAAGTGCTTCAGCATACAATTGCCTCAAATGCCAGAGGTAAAGACCTGTTCTATGAGGAAGTTCTACTAGAGAATTCCCTTGGTGGTAACATTAGACAGCCTCAGTCCCGCACCACTGATGAACCTCGTACACATGCCTCAACTGAGTATACAACTCAAGCTCGCGTGATGACTGGCCGGGAACTCCTGATAAGTCTTCATCAGAAGGTCAACCGCAACCATGACTGGACCAAGCGTCAGATTGGTGGCATCCTCAGCTACATGCAACAAATTCATACGTCTCAAAAGAACATTCATCAATATGCACATCACACCTATCAACGACTTGATGCTCTTCTCACTGAAGTCATTGTACCTGAAGACCTTGCGAACCTTGGCCTCAAGCAGCCTCAGGTCTCTAAAATTCGGCCTCCTCGTCAGTTTTGCCGATGCAACACACCCCCTCTAGCGATGGATTCATACTCTTCGCACCAAGATATTTCACCCGAGGACGCTGAAGACACTGTTGCCTGTCCTCATACTACAACTGCTTGCCTCAGGGCTGACTCACCTCGGCCCTGAAGCATTTATATCGGGGCGCTAGTATCTATTCTCGCCTTTTTGTTCATTTAATGAAAAAGCGGGAGAAATATGTTAAGTCTTCAAGCGGGTCTATATGGGGTTCCTCGGTTACAACTCTCGTTCTCCAGACCATTTTTGTAACGAGTTGTAAACTGATACTTTTGTGATTGTCTGATACTTTTGCGTTACCTCATGATACTTCTGACGGTCGTTTAATACTCATGATATTCCTCAACAATCACTTTCCTCAGTGCTGTGTTTATTTCTCAAGCATCTTATTTTCAGCACTATTTTTAGATAATCCTGGATATAGGGGGAGCTCCTCATGTTTTCAAAAATATTCACTAAGTACAAAGTCTTTAATATAGGGGGAGCATCTCTATATACAGACAATATGAAATGTTTTCTTCAAGCTTAATTCCTCAATTACTTATTTAATCCCATTGAAGCTTTAACCTGATTGTCATCAAATCACCGAAAAGGGGGAGATTGTAAGTGCATCTAGTGCCCCCTTTGAGGTTTTGGAGTATTTGATCACAAAATGGTTAAGGGACTGATGTGTTTGTGAGTATACACAGGAGAACAGTCCCTCAAGAAGAGGTTAACCACCATTGTCGCCCCCCCCCAAATATTGAGGAACATTGAAGAAATCAGTGTCTTTCCTGTAGAACGCCGAGGCGCGAAATCATGAGAAAATAGGATCCTGAGGCATTCGTCTTATGCTGAAGAAGCCATGCGACATCCTCAGTCAACTCGCGCTGAAGCTGAAGTTGAAGCGTAGTCTACGTTAAGAATTTTGTACTTCTTGACTCATAGGAAAACACCGCACTGTTGGAGGGGTTGAGGAAAATGAGTTCCGTATTTCTTAGGAAGTGATCAAATAGAAATCCTGAAGAAAACCCAGAGAAATATCCTGCAGTAGAGGTTCAGTTCCTCGGGTGTCTGAGACCTTGTTCTTCAGGACAATGAGGAATCTAACTTCAGTTGAGGAGTCAGGAAACTGCCAGTGCAGTTTTCCTGAGGATGAGCGAGCGAGAGAGAGAGAATACTATGGACCGTGCCACGTGTTGCGTGGTGAGAGGCTAGAACATGTCTAGCAACGGTCTGAAGGGTGGACACGATGGTAATTTCGTGCGTGGGCATTTATGAACTTTCACGTGGGTTTGCTCCCGGGCTATAAATAGCCGCCCCAGCCCCATTGGAGGGTTGGCTGCTCCGAGAGAGAAACTGACACTTGTCATCTAAGAGAAGCCCACCTCTGAGGAACCTGAGGAACCTAAGTGAGGAAAACTACCAGCCTGAGTAGTTGAGCATTTTTGAGTAAGTCGGTTCGATTGATCTGAAGCTTTTTACTCTTGAAGACTGTGATCTTCCAGCCGGTGTAGGAGTCATCGTTCTGAGGAAGTCAAGATGCAATTGTGACATCCCTGAGTGAACGGAGTTTGTGAAGGTTTCAGGAGTCTACCTTGAAGACTCACCTGAGTAATTGGACGGAGTCTGAGGACTTTATTTCAAGGAGAATAAGGTGAAAATATGTCTTCTGAGTTCAATCTCAGCCTCTCCAACCAGATTTGAACTGGTCTATCAAATCCGTGTCTTTAGTGCCCTGGTGTTATTTCTTCAACCCCTACTCCTCGCATTCTGCACTGATGACTTGTCCTGATGCTTTCCTCTTTGTGTTTTCTCTGTCTTGATTCCTCATGCATTGCATCAGTTACATTGCTGCATTTCCGCTAGAGTTCAATTCCCCTGCAATATGACGTTATGTCCTCATGTTTACATTCTTTAATATTTTTGTGCTTCATCATTTTGTGAGTTTCCTCAATTTTGAATTGCCTCAGTCCTGCGGAATTTTTAATTCCTCAAGAAATTTGAAAATCTCCCATTCACCCCCCCTCTGGTCGATATATTGTGCTTTCATATGGGGGTTTGGTTATCCTTGCGCATCCTCGACTCATGGTACGTGAGTGTTATCTAATATCCGATCCCTCCAAAGATTAGTGATCCATCTAGTAGCTAGAGTTCTCAACTAGTTTTTGTAGTTTTTGAAAATAAACACGGATTTCACAAAATACGACACCTATCACTAATAGGCTAGAGCTCTTGACACCAAAAGTTCAAACATTACTCAAAACAATACCTCAAAACTATTGCAAGTTAGTACTACAATTGAATAGCAACCTCAATTACCTAATTAAAGACAAGACACAACTCACTTCAACAACCAACTCTCTTAACAAGATAAACATGAAAACTAAAGAGAGTTCCAGCAAAAAACTAAACAAAAGCTAAGGCTCTTGAGAAACATAAAGATGAAAACTAAGAGCTAAACATGGCAGTAGCTACTAAAAGATAAAGAACACACAACAGAAGAAAGATAAGCATGAAAATCCTAGGATGTGTTCTAGTTTGAAGTGGAGAGTGTTTCTCTCCCACACAAAGTAAACTGGGTTCTAACTTGTTATGAACAGCAAGCAAAGCTAAAGAAAACTAAAATGGAAACCTAAGAGCGAGACGCTCCAAGCATAGCACATAACGCATGAACTGATAAAAATATAGTGAGACGGAGGACGAACTGATGATTGTCGATGCAGAAGGGGATGCACGGGGGCATCCCCAAGCTTAGACGCTTAATTCTTCTTGAATATTTATTTGGGATGCATGGGGGCATCCCCAAGATTGAGAGTTTGACACTCCCGGATCTTCTTTCATCATCTTCCCTCGCACCCTTGAAAACTCCCTTCATACATAACTCATCATAAGCTGATTAGATATGTTAGTACCTTAATAAAATAATTTTCCTCTACTAGAAATAAAGATATTCTTGAAGAGCTAATGTTTCTCTAGATTGCCAAAAAGTTTTTGCAAAGAAAAAGCAAGCTTAAGGTTTGAAAAAGTGAGGAAAGGCAAAACATGGCAGAATCTGTGAAAAACAGAATAGCAGGTAGTAAGTAAATTTTTGGGGGTACTTCTGCAACTGAAATAAAAAAACTCAGAACAGACGCTCGAAAGTCTATTGTATGGAGCACTCTGTCAAAACAATTCAGATAAAAAAGATGATCTGGTGATTTAAGGAAAAAACTTTCGTCCAAGGACAGAGTCTGTTTTCTGGACAACATGTCACAACTTTTGAACTTTCTTGCAATCGGAGGCTAAACTTGGCAGAAAGCTTGAAAATAAAGATACAATGATGTTTCTACAGTAGTAACAATAATCAAGACCCCTAAAAACAGAAATAAAGACATCTTGGGTTGCCTCCCAACAAGCGATTTCTTTTACGCCTTTAAGCTAGGCATAAAGCAAATAGAAGAATCAAAGGTCCCCGGGACCAGCGGAGTCATAAAAACCTTCAAATTGATTTTCAACAACTTCATTCTTATTTTTCCTAGGGAAGATGTACTTCCCTTTCGATTTTCCATGTAAGCGTATGTGCCCCTTACCAATATCAATGAATCCTTTCATAACTCGGAGGAAGTCCCTTCCAAACACGATGTTACTTTGATTTGGCTCCATGACGAAGAAATCCATCGTTGCAACCCTTTTAAGGAATGTAACTTGGACTTGTTTTAACTTTCCCTTAATCTTTGAAATATCTCCATTAGCATGTTCACAATAATATGACAAATTATCCATGTCTAGTTTCAAATAAAATATGGATCCAATATCACAAAAAGCAAGGAAGTCTTGGTTGGAGATGTGAATCGTAACAAAAGGCTCCCAATCATCATCTATCTCCAACATTTCTTCCTTGTTGGACTTAAGTTCCTCTACTTTTCTCAAGTATAGAGCATCCATCCTCTTTTCAATAGTGACAAGTCTATCTATAACAGTATCAAAACTACGATCACAAACAAAATAACTAGATAGACCATGAAAAATATCAAGAGCTCTAGCTTCATCAGACTCTAAAAAGTATCCTTCAGCCATAATATCAAGAGAGTGTTTACACCACTTAAATAGACCATGGTAATAATTTCTAAGCACAATATTTATAGGTATCCAAGGCATAATTCTCCTATGTGCTTCAGAAATTCTGTCCCATGCCTTCTTAATATTCTCTCCATCTCTTTGATGGAAATCTAGAACTTCCGATTCCCTCAAAGCATCAAGTCCTAACATGCTTAACTAAACAAGGACTACTAAAACCAAGGTAAATAATTTTTTTGTGATTTTCGATAAAGCACACTAAGATAAAAACTAAAAGGTAAACTAACAAGACTAAAAAGCAAAGGTAAAAGATAGTGTGCAACTCACCTATCTTGTATATTGGAGTCCTCGGCAACGGCGCTAGAAATTTGCTTGCTGCGCGAGATATGATAATGGCTTCTCGTCCTTCTTCTGTTACCCCAAGTGGAAGGTGAGATGTAGGATAGCAGAAAATTTCCCCTAATGTGGAGGATAGGGTTTGTCTCCAGTAGGACTCCGAATGCTACAATTAGCTGGTGAAGTGAGCAACGCGCCGTTTGAGATATTGCTCCCTTAACCTGGACCTGCACACACACAAGTAACTTTTCTCCCAACGAAGTTCAGAGAGGTTGTCAATCTCTCTGGCCTTGTTGTTTACAGAGGATCAAACGCAAGGGATAAATGATAATAGTGACTGCAACTAGAAAGTAAAAGCAGGAAGTAAATTAAGCGTGTAAACAGTGATGAGAATATGGACCGGGGTCCCATGATGTTCACTAGTCATGTCTCTCTCCCAAAAGATGATAAAACTGCTATGCGAGGTAAAGAAATCACAGCTGGGCAATTGACAGGATTAAAAACGCACCGCAATGCTAACTATGCTACAAAAGAAAGGAAGAGGCTCAAAAGCATGGGCGCTACGCCAAAATAAGTAGACCTAAATCCAACCGCGTCTACTACTAATCATCCACCTTGAAATATCTATCCAGAAGATCTCGTTGGTATTAAGTTGCGAGCCCCACCCAAAGTGTAAACCCAAAGCAACAAAAAACTGCATTAAAAGAACTTTGTGTAAAGTAAACAATCCTTGCAACCGAGGTTACAAGCACCGTTTTTCCCCCTTGTGGCAACAACACATCCCCTCGACTCATGTTTCTATCACTCAAGGTAGTCATCAGGAGGCATGAACCCACAATCGATTGGCCAAAACAATAAACAACAACGGAGAACATGCAAGAATTACTCAAGAACACAAATATAAAAGATAAGAACCAAATATATTACTCAATCACAAACTGAACATAGTCTCATAATCCATCAGATCCCAGCAAACTCAGCATAGCAACAGCAGAAAGAATTACATATGTGCCTTGATCATGTAGGGAATCCCACAAGGTCTAATCCATGAAGAACAAAGAGGGGAGGAGAACATCACATAGCTACTGATCATGGACCCATGGTCCAAGGTGGACTACTCACGGATCATCCGGAAAGCGTCCATGGTGGAGGAGAAGCTCCCGGAGGTCAATCCTCCCTCCGGCAGGGTGCCAGGAAGAGGTCTACTGGCGCTCCCGATCTTGGAAACGCGGCGGCGGCGGAACAGAGGCGAGATCGCGAAAAAGGGTTCTATCTTCCGAAGTTTCCCGTCACGGAGAATACATAGGCGAAGGGCGGAAACTAGGGGTCCAGGCGCCCCCTGGCGCGGCCCCACCGTAGGGCGCGCCGGGAGGGCTCCTGGGGCCCTGGTGGTGGCCCTCTGGCACCAATTTGGCTCTTCCAGAAGCTTTCGGTACGTTGCTTTTTATTGTATTTTTCCGGAATTTTTGGAGCATTTTTAATATGGGGGAAACCTGAAATAGAAAAATAGCAGAAAACAGGAACTGGCACTGGGGTGCACTGAGTTAATAGGTTAGTCCAAATATGATCAAAAGTGTATGAAAGTGTATATAAATCAAGCAATATCACACAAAACATGCATGGATCAAGCAGAAATTATATATACGTTTGGTACGTATCACTGTGCCGCCGTCGAAGCACGGTCACTTGTTGCGAGCATGGTGACCATGGACATTCACAACGACTCCGACACTAAGGAGGAGCGCTGTATCAAAGAGCAGCAGTAGTGCGCTCTCTCGCTCCCGCACTCCAAACACCGGCGCATGGAGGAGTGCACACCACAGCAGCCCCTCGAGGTTGCCATGAGTGCAGCTGGGTGCCTTCGCTGCAGTGCTGACGTCGAAGCAGGTCCACCCGTTGCGCGCATGATGGACATGGACATGGACTCCGGCTCCGACTCTGACTACACCGATGATGTGCGCCGCATCGCTGAGCGTCAGCACGCAACCCTGCTCCGCCTCTCCGGACAACTTCACGATCTAGAGTGCAGGACCCAGCAGCCCATCAAGGTTACCGTCAGTGCATCTAGGAGCCTTCGCCGCAGTGCTCGACTTCATCTCCAACTAGGGAATTAATTTAGTCTCTTTTTAGTTTTGTATGGCCCTGACAAGGAACTTTTAGTGATCTATTTTGGGTGTAATAGTTGAAAACCTCGCATTATATGTGAGAAGAAGGAAATTAATTAAACATAGACGGATCTGATTGAATAGCCGTCGGTGATGAGTTCCGTTGTAACACGGACGAGTGGATGGGAACAACCGTTTGCCACACGTCGCCTCCTCCACTTCTCGCGCCGGCAAACTGGCTTCCTCATCACCAGAGCACGCTCGTCCCGGCAGCCAAAGCATGGGCTCCACAAGGATTTTCAAACTTTTGTTATTTCCTCCCGTGCGCTTTAGCCGATCCTTCCCGCGCAAGAGCCCACCAGGGAAAACATCGATCCCCAATCCGGGCGCTATCTCTACAAATAAAGCTCGCCATGGCAAGTGGCGACAGGAACACACAAACACACGCTCATCCCTAGTTCACCACCACTACCACCACAACCGTCGCCTCATCAGCTATAGCTCTCCACCCCCACCACCACACCCATTGCATATGGACCGCGCCTGGATGGAGGTGGGCGATGGAGGAGTCAACATGTCTAGCGCAATGCTGGCCGGCATTGTGTTGGGCGCACAACCCGCGACTCCCAACGATGATGACCCCAAGTTCAATCGCATGATGGAGATGGCCATAGCCCAGTCCCTCAAGGATTCGTGCTTTGAGGCGGACCTCTGCGACCTGGATGATTGCGAGCTCCAACTTGGGTTGGAGCAATCCGTCGCTTTTGTCGAGGACCTCGCCGTGAATAGGGATCGGAAGCGATTGGTACTGCGTCAACGGGAGAGGCTGGAGTGGAAGAGGCTTTGGGAGGAGGGGCAGGAGGAGGGCACCCGAAGGCGCCATCGCAGGCTCCTGTTTGAGTTCGAGCCGAAGGAGCAGACATATGCGGAGGCCATGGCGGCAGGCCAGGAAATGTCATCGTGTGAGTCAGCAGCACCGCCGCGCGGGCAGGGAGCGCATGCGCGTGTCGTGGCCACCGCATTCGGGCACGGTATGGAGATCGTCGACCTGAAAAGATCCTCCTCCGCAAGTGGAACCTACTGAGAGCACAGAGGATCTGCGATGGTAAAACTTTGACGCCCGACGATGGAGTACAAGCACGTCAGTGCTATATGGATGCATGACGAATAACTTAAGGGTAGTAGCTATATTATGCAGTTCATAGCTACGGATGGCATGGCCTGCACCGTCAAATGCGCACCGAACGGACACCAATGAACCAACATCGTGTTGTTGTAGTTCCGGTGGATATTGTATTTAACTCTTTTTTACGGTTTGTAAGTGCAATAGAATGTTTAAAAATACCAAAATTACAAGGAATGTGTGCAAAATTCAAAGACATATCACGTATAGACGCGTGACACATGTGGAAAAAAAAATCAACCACAATCGACGAAGTAACGATACAGTCTACTTGTAACCCGAACATTTCACGACTCGTTCCATACATATCGAAACCATGGTCCCTCACGTGAGATGCCCCCGTTTGCAAGGCGATCGCATGATAACCTTTCTTAAAATGTCTGAAAATTTTACCACGTCGTTGTTTTTTTTGAAGCTTTAAGACTGAAGGGTAGAATACCCCCCAGCATTTTATTAATGCCACACAATATTTACAGAATTTACAACAAAGCTTCAAAAAAATTGGCTCTCAAGGGGGCAAAGAGTCAATCCATCTAAGTAATTCATCTTTAAACGTAGATTTAATCCTGTAGCTAAGCAAAGTGAGGTCATGGGTGAAGCCCATTTACCACGTCGTTGTTATACCTTATCACGGCGACACGCAAAGTATCGTATATTTCCGAGCTATTCTCAATTTTTTTTGAATTTTTTGTAATTAAAAAAACACCGACCTCAATCTCTCCCTGTCGAAAGATGTGACCAAGGTGCATCAACTTCATTCCAATTCAATGTATGTGTGCTACACGTTAACCCGAGAGCAGATACATGAATTTTCAGCACACATTTGGACAAATTTCATTGCACTTGTAGTTCAAATACAAATAAATTCATATCGAGTGCACATAAAACAAACTTAGCACCTATTCTTCTAACAATTTTGCACTGCAACGGACGCTAATGAGAATTGCACTGCTGACTTACAAGCACTGCAGCTCGGGTAAAACAGAATCGCATGTAGTATTTTCATTCTATATTTTTATCCGTTCATCGGAATTGAGCGTATGATACACCGTTGGATTCGTATGGAAAAGGAGCATCTTTTGTATGTTAAACACTTCTTCCAATTCTTCACGGATTAAGAGAAGTTTTGAAAACGGTGCGGAGGCCCACTTACACAGCGGAAGATTTTTGCGATTTATCTTAAACCAATTTTCAGAATGATACGTATGATACACCGTTGGATTCGTATAGAGGAGGAGAACAATTCATATAATTAATTTTTTTAGATTATTCACGGTTTTGAAGTAATTTCAAAAATCGTGTTCTCCCCTCATGTGGGCAGCGGTCGTTTTGACGTAAAAAAATCGATTCGTTCGTTCGATCGATGCAATTGATACACCATTGGATAGCTATCGTCGAGGCGCTCCATTTGTATGTAGATCATATCCTCTAATTCATTACGGTTTAAGAGCAACGTCGATTTTAGTAAATCGCGAAACTCTATTTTTTCACGTACCCGGAACCGACGAAGTGAACTGGATTCGCCGGGTAGCCGGACCGCACCCGACAGGAAAGCGCACTGCATTATCGCCAAAAAGAAATGCACGTCTTTCTTGCGGATCCAGAATCAGTGAAGCGAACTGCATCCAACGGGCGACCACATTGCATTTACTGATAAAAAGAGCTGCACGCATTTTTTTGTTCTTTTCAGAAAATTGTCGCGGTTAACCGCCGCACAGAAGAAGTGAACTGCATGTTTTTTAATTTTTCCAAGATAGCTACTGATTTCTTCTCTTTTTGCCAAAAGTGAACCGCATCTTTCAAATTTATTATAGAGCGAACCATTTACTCGCTACAAATAAACTGCACTGATTTTCTATTACACCTTTCTCAACACAGAACATCAATCGAATGAACTACATTTTACTTCTCTTAATTATTCCAACATACACACCAACATAAAAGGGAAGATACCCACAACACAAACTGCACACCTCAAACTCAAATCAATTATTTTTCTACAGTTTTTGCCACAATGGCGGACTGCATGCATGCGCCTCATACAATGCACTGGTACACGCCACAAAATTCAGAAGCTTCAAAGTATGGGTACAAAATTTGTGCAAAAAAAGTATGAGAATGCTCGTAGGTGATGCGTGGGAATATCAAACTGCATGGAGCCAATGAATGTTTTTTACCCTATCAAAAATATGAATGTGTTTGCCCATCTCCGCTACGTGCACTGCAAGTGGAGGCGTGGCTAGATCTGGCAGCCGGGATCGTGAGTGAGGCACTCGATGGCGAGGCGCAGCAGTCAACTGCTTGATCCTTGCTGGGGGCCGGTGAGGAGCAAGGACACGATGGAGGGAGGCCGAGGCGGCGCCGATCCTCTAGTGTCCTATTGCTATGAGCCGCGGCCTGGCAGATCCGTGGTGTCCGGCCGGTCGGAGTCGCCGCTAGATAGATCCGGTGGCCGATTGCTCCTGGCCGCCGCTCACCAGATCCACATGAGCGAAGGGGCGGCTCGAGTGGTGGCCGAGGAGGCCGACGCGAGTTGACGGCTGGTCGGCCGACGTGTGGTGGCGAGAGATGGACAGCGCAAGGCGCATCTTTGATCTGGGCGCTCGGTGGTGCCTCTGGACGCCGGCATGCGGTGACATTTGGGACAACCGGCGCGAGGTGAAGCCATGGTCCGGTGGCGCTTGGGGTTGCCATCGCGAGGTGGAGCCCTGGTCCGGTGGAGGGGGCTGGAGATTGACGACGAGGGGGGAGGTGGGTGCGCGGTGGTTTAGGAACTGAGGATATGTACGAGGGGTGGGGGTGGAGTCGATCCGTGTCGGGGTGGGTGGGGATACGTACGAGTGGGTGGGGCAGGTGACTTTTTTTTAACTAGATGATACCCCGCGCCTTGCTGCGGAAATTGGTCGCTCGATATTTCAACAAAATTTAATAATATAAATTTTAAAATTTTAGATTAATAAAAGATGAATCAAAAATTTGAAAACACATGCAATTTATTATATTTGATTATTATTAGTTATTGATTTTTTTGAATATAAGTATAATAAGAGAATGAAAAATAGTTTTCCATGCATAGTCGCATGTTGAGGTGGGCTTTATCCCATCCGTAATTGTGTGATGATAGGACATGCTTGTATGTTGACATAAATAAGCTAGTGGGAATCATGTGAATTGGTTGTCTTATATTTCAACAAAAAATTAATTACGCGAATTTTAAATATTTATATTAATAACAAATGAACAAAAAATTAAAAAAACACATACAACTTACTATATTTGATTGTGTATATTTACAATTTTTTTTAATATAATTGTAATAAGGGAATGAGATAAGGTTGCATGTGGTTGTGAGTCTTGTTTCATGCATGGTTGCATGGTGAAGTGGACCTTATCCTAATCATAATTGTGTGGTGATGTGGCATGCTTGCATGTTGAGATAGATAAGATAGTGGGGATCAACTATTATAGTATTATAGATTATCCGCGGGCGTGAGTGGACGGGGTGGAGTGAATTTTGTTTTTTTGGTTCGCTCGGTGGGGTGCGGTACATGGTCAGTTTTAACAGTGTTAGTGTTAGGAGAATAACAATTTTGTTACCAGAATAACACTCTTAAGGGTGTTAGCACAATAGACCCACCATATATATATATATATATATATATATATAGGGTGGGTCTATTCTACTAACACCCCTTAAGAGCTTATTTTATTAAAAAAATCTTATTCTGCTAACGCCCTTCTAACCCAAGTTTCTAGCGCATGCAGTGCTCTGTGTCGACAAATGCGATGCGGTTGCCCGTTCGATGCACTTCACTTGGCCGTTTCCGGATCAGCGAAAAACAAGTGCGTTCTGTTTGGCGATAATGCAGCGCGCTTGCCTGTCGGATGCAGTGCGCTTGCCTGTCGGATGCGGTGCGGTTGCCCGGCGAATGCAGTTCACTTGATCGATTTCGGCTCTACGAAGAACGGAGTTCCGCGTTTTTAGTAGAATCGACACAACTTTTAAACCGTAAGGAATTAGAAAGTGTGTTCTACATGAAAATGGAACAACTCGACGATATCTATCCAACAATGTATCAATTGCATAAATCGGATAAGCGAATTAAAAGAATTTACGCAAAAACGCCCGCTGTCCCAAATGTGGACAGCCACACCGTTTTTAAATTAGTTCAAAACCATGAGGAATTTGGAAAAGTGTTCAACATATGGATTGTTCTCATACTCCATACGAATCCATCGGCGTGTCATACGTATCGTTCGGAAAAGACGTTAAAAAGTTTGAATCTCTACAAGATCCGGCGGCAAAAACAAAGTGTCCGTGTTTATTTGCGGCTAGATTTCTCTCAAATAGGTAGTGAATTAGACAAATTGTTCTACATATGGATGAAGCGCCTGATCAATATCTTTCCAACGATATATCGTTTGCATCATTCCAATAAACGGTTTAAGAGAAATCATGGAAAAACTGCCGCTGCGCAAGTGGGCCGCCGCACTGTTTTTTAAACTTCTCTTAATCTGTGAAGAATCGGGGGAAGTGTTCAACATACGAAATATGCTCCTTTTCCATACGAATCCAACGCTGTATCATACGCTTAATTCCGACCAACGGTTAAAAAGTTAGAGCAAAAACGGTAATGCGGTTCGAAAAACAAGTGCGTTCTGTTTGGCGATAATGCAGTGCGCTTGCCCATCGGATGCGGTGGGTTGCCCGGAGAATGCAGTTCACTTGGTCAATTTTGGGTCCGCGAAGAACAGAGTTCCGCGTTTTTAGTAGAATCGACACAGCTTTTAAACCGTAAGAAATTAGAAAGTGTGTTCTACATGAAAGTGGAGCGCCTCGACAATATCTATCCAACGGTGTATCAATTGCATCAATCAGATAAGAGAATCAAAATAATTTACGCAAAAACGCCTGCTGCCCCAAATGTGGACATCCACACCGTTTTTCATATTACTTCAAAACCGTGAGGAATTTTGAAAAGTGTTCAACATATGGATTGTTCTCCTACTCCATACGAATCCAACGGTGTATCATACGCATCGTTCGGGAAAGCGGTTAAAAAGTTTGAATCTCTACAAGATCCGGCGGCGAAAAATAGAGTGTGCGCGTTTTTTTGCGGCTAGATTTCTCTCAAATCCGTAGAGAATTAGACAAAGTTTTCTACATATGGATGGAGCGCCTGATCGATATCTTTCCAACGGTATATTGTTTGCATCATTCTGATAAAAGATTTAAGAGAAATCGCGGAAAAACTGCCGTTGCGAAAGTGGGCCGCCGCACCATTTTTGAAACTGCTCTTAATTCGGGAAGAATCAGGGGAATTGTTCAACATAAGAAAGATGCTCTTTTTCCATACAAATCCAACGGTGTATCATACGCTCAATTCCGTTCAACGGTTAAAAAGTTAGAGAGAAAATACTACATGAAGTTCTGTTTCACCCGAGCTGTAGTGCTCGTGAGTCAGCAGTGCGGTTCTCATTAATGTCCGATGAAGTGCAGAAGTGTTAGCAGAATAGACGGGTAATATATATATATATATATATATATATATATATATATATATATATCAAACGAAAGATGAAAATGAGAAAAAAAATCATAGCTCAAATGTAAATAAACCCATAGAAACTTCCTAATCTACACTTGATGACTTAATTATATAAAACAAATCCCGTTGCATGCCAAAATTTTGGTGACACGGTAAAGCACACGGTTCGTGTATTACAACCGTTCACTTAACCTATACCCTGCGAAATTCGCTCGTGCGTTCTGATTGGCCAAAACGCAGCACCACGGATCGCACGCCCTCCACCGTCCAATGCGCACGGACCGAACAATCACCAATGAACCTGGATATAGGTTTTTATTTAACTCCTTTTTACGGTTTGTAAGAGCAATAAAATGTTTTAAAATACCAAAATAACATGGAATGCATCCAAATTCGAAGACATATCACGTAAGGCGCGTGGCAGCTGTGAAAAAAAAAAACCAACCACAATCGACGAAGTAACGATACAATCTACTTGTAACCCGAATATTTCACGACTCGTTCCATACATATCGAAACCATGGTCACTCATGTGAGATACCCCTGTTTGCAAGGCGATCGCATGGTAACCTTTCTCAAAATGTCTAAAAATTTTACCACGTCATTGTTTTACCTTATCACGGCGACACGCAAAGTCTCATATATTTCCGAGCTATTCTCAATTTTTTGAATTTTTTGTAATGGAAAAAACACCGACCTCAATGTCTCTCGCTCGAAAGACGTGACCAAGGTGCAGCAAGTTCATTCCGATTCCACGTATGTGTGCTACACATTAACCCGAGAGCACATACGTTATTTTTCAGCGCCCATTTGGTCAAATTTCGTTGCAATTGTAGTTCAAATCTGGTGCACATGAAACAGACTTAGCGCCTTTTATATATATCAAATAGAAGATGAAAATGACAAAAAATCATAGAATGTAAATAAACCCATAGCAACTTCCTATTCTACACTTGATGAATTAAATATATCAATCAAAGCCCGTTGCATGGCAAAATTTCGGTGATACGGTAAAGCACACGGTTCGTGTATTACAACCGTTTTCTTAACCTATACCCTGTGAAATTCGTCCGTGCGTTCTGATTGGCCAGAACGCGGTGTTGGGAATGTGCCCTAGAGTCAAATAAAATATGTTTTATTAGCATATTCCATTAGTTCATAATAAGTTTTGTACTGTGCTATAACTGTATTAAGCGGAAACATTAATACACGTGTGGTATAAAACAACCAGGTCCCTAGTTAACTCTAGTATATTAGTCCATTGGGCAATTGATGATCAAGGTTTCCTGATCATGAGACAAATAAGTCTATTGACAATGGGGTCATATCATTGGTAGAATGATATGATGGACACACACCCACTACACTACAAGAAATATGCTCATACATGACGTTCTCGACGTGGTCATGGATGAATTCATCATAAATCTATGACGATTTCATACAAGATGGTCACAAACCGTCTGAGGGGGGTCCAATCCCTATAAATTTACGACGATGTGAGTCAAACACGTCATAATCGCATATGATGAAATCGTCGTAAACTGAGCCACACAGTTTACAAAGTTATTTTTAGTCGGTTATGACATATTTGGATCGTCATAACATTTACGACGATTATAATAACGTTGTAACCCGTTCTAACTATGCCTACATGTCATTCGTGGAGTCCATTCGATCCCACCTCATCCATCTATCGATCTTTCATTGCTAGGTGTTACACTTGACAAACTTTTGGTGGATCTATGATGAGACAGCTACTTGTTTTCCTATAAATAATTTCTGGGACCAATAAAAAGCAAACTATCTAGCACATGTAGTTTAAATTTGACCCAATGCCAACTAAATCGGCAATTTTTTTTATTATTTATGGAAGGTGTATGAAAAACATTTAACATGTAACTATTTGGTCAATTGGACATAAAATGCGGTCTAAATTTTTTTGAAAAATGGGTTAGTAAAATTTTGCAACAAATATTTGGTAGGTTCTTAAAAAAATAGCCAATAATGATCACCACTAAAACTTAGCATTAATTAAAAAAAATCTAAATTACTTATTGCTTCAATAATTAATTATGATAAAAATAAATAAAAATACCCCTATAGCAAAAGGTATTTATTTCAAACATTTTAAAATAGAACAGATAATTAATTGCTATTAAGATAATACTATAATTGTATTAACCTAAAAAAGTCCAATAAAAACCTAATCAAATTAGGATAATACTTATATAATATTTTTATTTATTACTGAGATTTAAATTTAAGTTTAAAATTTCATTTTGAAATAAAAATAGAAAATAATATGAAGAAACAATAAAAAACAAAAGAAAAAAATAAAATCTAGCCCTACCGGCCCGCTATAGTCTCTCCCTAAACCACACCCTCTCTCTCCAACATAGACACATTTCTAGGCCCCACAGCTAATGACACTTGCTGTCTAACCCCTTTGTAAAAAAAATCATTGGATTTATGTTTTATCAATTTTTTTAGAAAATGCAATAAACTTTGAAATTCAATATCTGTTAAATCACAAGTCATATGAAAATGATTTATATATGAATAATAATCAGAAAAATGTGTTATATCCAATTAAATCAGCAAAAATTTGTCTTATTTATGAGAGGTGAATGAAAAACATTTTACATCCGACCATTTGGTCAGTTGTACGTACAATGTTGTCTAATATTTTTTTTAATGTTTTGGTACAATTTTGCAACAAAGATTTTGTAGGTTTTTCATAGAAAATAGACAATAAGGATCACCATTAAACTTAGCATTAATTCAAAAAAAATGCATTATTTCTTGTGGAATTATTTATTATTTAAATAAATAAAAATACCTCGATAGCATAAAGTATTTAATAAAAATACTAAAAAGGACAAATATAATTAATTGATATTCAAATAATATTACAACCCCATGCTTGGTATGTGTTAAGTTAACTAACTTAGCATTGCATCATGTTTAGATTGAAGAAGTAATAAATATTAAAAAATGAAATGTCTTTGTAACACATGAATTTTCCTTCAAAACCCTTATACTTCCGAAAAATATGGTCTAGTTTGTACACGAAGTGCATCAATTTTTTCCGTAACCCTCTCAAATGTTTAGCTCATAATATATGTGTGAAATGATGATACCATGCCAAGTTTCAACCATTTCTAAGTTGATCTGTCGTGGTTTTCAGTTTCAGAATTATGCAGATCAAAATAAATAACTAGATGCACGAAAACTAATAAATGAAGTAAAAAAGGTTTGAAATTTGGTGTGGTGTAAATGATTGATTCATATTGAATACACAAAAATATTAAAGAAGAAATAAATGTTAAAAAATGAAATGTCTTTGTAACACATGAGTTTTCCTCCCAAACCCTTATACTTCCGAAAGAGACGGTCTAGTTTTCGACACAAAGTGCATCCTGTTTTTTCGTAACCCTCTCAAATTTTTAGCACATAATATATGTGTTAAATGATGATATCATGTCAAGTTTCAACCATTTCTGAGTTGATTATGTAGTGGTTTTTAATTTTAGGGTTATTAGATCAAAATAAATCACTAAATGCATGAAAACTAGTAAATGAAGTAAAAAAGGTTTGGAATTTGGGAAGGTGGCTATGATTGATTTATATTGAATACACAAAAAGATGGAAGAAGAAATAAATGTTAAAAAATGAAATGTCTTTGTAACACATGAGTTTCATCCAAAACCCTTATACTTTCCGAAAGATGGTCTAGTTTATACACGAAGTGCATTCAGTTTTGCCGTAACCCTCTCAAATTAAAATAAAACGGAGCTACAGTTTAAAAGATATAGATAAAACGGTTCTAGGGTGACATCTGAGAAAAAGGGCCTAATCGCAATTAAAATAACTCCTCTGCCGCGAACAGGTCCTCGGCTACGAAGCGAACGGCGTCCACTCTGGCGAACGGTCCGGCGAGCGTTCACTGTATAGCGAAACCGCGGTTAACCGGAATAAACCGAAACCCTAATAAAAAAACCGAAACCAGATCTGGGCAACTCCCAATCTAATCTGGGCCGTCCGTCCTCGGATCGGACGTCCGAGAACGGCCGGCGGCCAACCGACGGCGGCGGCGGCGTCCCGCAGCGGCTCCAGGCGAGTGGGGCGACGCGGCTAGGGCGGTGCGCTCACCTCGGTGGCCGGCGGCGGCGTCTCCAGACAGCGGCGAGACGGCGGCGGCGGCGAAAAACGGCGGCAGCGGCGAAAAACGGCGGCGGCGGCGACTAGGGCGCGGGTCCCGCGACGAGATTAAGGTTTCGAAAAAAATTAAAATCGGGAAAAAAAAATTATATATAGGCCTAAAAAATAATTTTTTTCTGAGTCCGAATCGAACCTGAATGCACGCTGCGCAAAATAGCCGTCTAGGTCGCTGAAAGGCCCAAAACGAAAACACGTTTTTTTTAATTTTATTTGGTCAACCGACTACGGAGAACATTTTTGAATAATAAAATATAAAATTTAAAAATGTCACAACAATAAAATAAAATAATAAAAATAATTATTTTTGCCGAAATTACTATTTTCGCTATTATGCAATTTTCATAAATACTTTTTATGCAATAAACTCTGTATAAAAATTATAAAAATCCAAAAAATAAATTTGAGTCATTTATAATTCCTATGACACAGTTTTTAAACGCCCAAAAATATTTTCCACACTTTTCAACCTAATTTAAAATGGGGATAAGTCATATTATATCCTCTCCAATAAAATTGCCTTAAGTTGAAAAATGTTTAAAATATTCATAAAATCCAAATAATGCAAAACTCCAGCATGACATGCATAAGATGATCTATTAACATCCGAATTTAGAAAATTGGGATGTTACAAACCTACCCCCCTTAAGATGAATCTCGTCCTCGAGATTCGGGCTGGCTAGCAAAGAGGTGTGGATGATCTTGCTTCAAATCTTCTTCTCGCTCCCAAGTGGCTTCTTCCTGAGCATCTTTGATCAGGTTTGGTCCAAACAACTGACGTTCTCCTACCTCATACCACATCAACGGTGTTCTGCACTTTCTGCCATACAGTAACTCAAATGGTGCCATCTGCAGACTAGCCTGATAACTGTTGTTGTATGAGAACTCCGCGTATGGTAGATTATCATCCCATCTAGACCCATAGTCTAATGCGCAAGCTCTCAAAATATCCTCCAGAATCTGATCCACTCTCTCTGTCTGCTCATCTGTCTGTGGATGAAAAGCAGTACTGAACTCCAGCCTGGTGCCCAAGGTCTCATGCAACTGACGCCAAAACTTGGATGTAAACTGAGTACCTCTATCAGACACTAGCTTGCTTGGAACTCCATGCAGACAAACGATCCTGGTCATATAAATCTTGGCTAGCTTAGCACTTGTATAAGTTCTCTTTACTGGAATGAAGTGAGCAACCTTGGTCAAATGATCAACAATCACCCAAATAGAATCATATCCTGACCGAGTCCTGGGTAAACCAGTAATAAAGTCCATACCTATCTGATCCCACTTCCAATCGGGTATAGGAAAAGGCTGCAACAATCCTGCTGGCTTCTGATGCTCAGCTTTAACTCTCTGGCAAACATCACACAATGCAATATACTGGGCTATCTCTCACTTCAGGCTAGGCCACCAAAATCTCTCCCTCAAGTACAAATACATCTTGGTATTCCCGGGATGGATACAATAAGGTGAATCATGTGCCTCCTAAAGAATCTATTTCCTGATCTCTGCATCTTGCGGTACACAAATGCGCTTCTCAAACCAAATGGCTCCATGTTCATCCTCACGGAAACCCTCTGCTTTCCCTTTGGTCATATTCTCCTTTATCTCATCAATTTCTGCATCACCCTTCTGAGCTTCTCTGATTATTTCCAACAGATTTGGCTTCACTTCCAATGTTGCCACATATCCCTTAGGAACTATCTCCAACCTGAGATTCTTGAACTGCTCACATAACTCATGTGGCATATCCTCAACATTAGCAACATTGATATGACTCTTACGGCTCAATGCATCAGCAACCACATTCGCTTTACAAGGATGATACTGCACATTCAAATCATAATCCTTAATGAGCTCTAGCCATCTACTCTGCCTGAGATTCAACTCCTTCTGAGTAAAGATATACTTCAAACTCTTACGATCAGTAAAAACATCACAATGATTTCCAACAAGATATTGCCTCCATGTTTTCAATGCATGAACAACTGCAGCTAACTCCAAATCATGCGTAGGATAATTCTGCTCATGGTTCTTAAGCTGACGTGAAGCATAAGCAACAACTTTACCTCCTTGCATCAAAACACAACCAAGTCCTCGACGAGATGCATCACAATATACTTGGAAATCTTTATGTATATCAGGCAAACATAAAACAGGTGCAGTTACTAACCGTTTCTTCAACTCCTGAAAGCTGGTTTCACATTCCTCACTCCAAACGAACTTATTCTCTTTCTTTAACAGCTCAGTCATTGGTTTTGCAATCTTGGAGAAATTCTCAATGAACCTCCTATAATATCCTACAAGCCCCAAGAAATTGCGAATGTCTCCAACTGTCGTGGGTGTCTCCCATTCTGTAATTGTTGAAACCTTGGATGGGTCCACAGCTACTCCTTCTCCTGACACAACATGTCCAAGGAATCCTACTTCCTTCAACCAAAACTCACACTTGATGAACTTGGCATACAATTTGTGCTCCCTGAGCTTCTCCAATACCAAACGCAGATGTGCTTCATGCTCTTGCTCATTCTTGGAATACACCAATATATCATCAATGAACACCACAACGAATTTATCCAAGAACTCCATAAACACCTTATTCATCATATTCATGAAGTATGCAGGAGCATTAGTCAATCCAAATGACATAACGGTATACTCATACAATCCATACCTTGTAGTAAAAGAAGTCTTCGGAATATCTTTCTCCCGAATCTTCACTTGATGATAACCAGAACGAAGATCAATCTTAGAGAACACACAAGCTCCCTCCAACTGGTCAAATAGATCATTAATCACAGGTAGAGGATACTTGTTCTTGATAGTAACATCATTCAGAGAACGGTAATCCACACACATCCTCTGGGTTCCATCCTTCTTCTCAACAAACAACACTGGTGATCCCCAAGGTGACGACCTTGGGCGAATGAATCCCTTTGCCTGCAATTATCTAATCTGCTCCTTCAACTCTACAAGTTCATTAGCGGGAATCCTATACGGCCTCTTAGCAATAGGCCCCGTGCCTGGTATTAAATCAATAAGAAACTCAATCTCCCTATCCGGTGGCATACCTGGCAACTCCTCTGGAAACACATCCGGATAATCCCTCACAACACGCACATCATCCAGGCTACCCCCTTAAGAGAATTCACCTGAGCGTGCTGATGCTTATACTTGGATACATATCTGATCTTCTGCCCAGTCGGTGTACGGAGAGTGATGGACCGACTAGCACAATCAATAACACCTTCGTACTTGGCTAGCCAATCCATGCCCAATATAACATCCAAACCTTGTGACTTCAATATAATCAAATCCGTAGGAAAATCATGCTTCCCTATGGCTAGGCTTATCTGATAGCATCCCAAACTAGCTGACATCTCTGCTCCCGGAGAACTTATAACCATAGATGACTTAAGAACTACGGTAGGTAACTCATGCTTATCCACAAATACCCTTGATATGAATGAATGCGATGCACCAGAATAGAAAAGAACAAGTGCGGGTACTGAATTGATAAGGAACTTACCAATCACAGCATCAGACTCATCATAAATCTCCTCCACGTTGACATGTTTCACATGTCCCTTGTTGAAGGGGTTGGGCTTGACGACTCCAGAAACCTTATTCTCCGGGAAATCTGTTGCGTAATGCCCCATATTATTGCACTTGAAACACTGAACTTGACTCAAGTCTCTTGGCGCACGCACAATCTGACGGTTGTGACTGTTATTCCCTCCATTGCCATTACCTCCATTGCCATTTCCTTTCCCATTGCCATTGCCATTTCTATGCCCATTGTGGTGGTTGTGGCCATTATGCTTGTGGCCATTATGGTTGTGGCCATTCCCTCCATTGCCATTATGTCCATTTCCACCATGATGATTATGTCCATTCCCACCATGATGGTTATGTCCTCCGTTCCCATTATAGGAAGTGCGCTGCTTCTGTTGTGGCCCTGAGTTGTACTTATTGTTGTTTTTGTTGTTGTTGTTGTTGTTGTTGTTGTTGTTGTTGTTGTTGTTGTTGTTGTTGTTGTTGTTGTTTTTGTTGTTGTTGTACTTCCTCTTGCGGTACTCCATAGCCTGATGTTTCCCTTCCAGCACAATGGCCTTATCAATGAGTACTTGGCAATTGTTGAAAGTAGACACCGTCAACTGAACTCCCAACTCATCGTTGAGACCCTCCAAGAATTTCTCTTGCCTAGCTGCATCCGTGTTGACATCATTTGGAGCATAGCGGGCCAGCTTGTTGAATTCCTCTACATACTCCTCTACTGTGCGACCTCCTTGGCGCAAGCTGCGGAACTCCTTCTTCAAATCCATGGCGCCTGCAGAGACATGTGCGGCGCGAAACGCAGCCTGAAACTGCGCCCAAGTGATGGTGTCGATGGGATAAGTCACCAAGTAGTTGTCCCACCATGCAGCGGCAGGACCCTCCAGCAAATGTAAGGCAAACCTCACTCTCTCTGCCTCAGTACAACCAACTGTCTCCATGTTCCGGCTCACTGAACGAAGCCAGTCATCCGCCACTATGGGTTCAGGAGTGCTAGAGAACCTCTGAGGATTCAGCCTCTGGAACCTCGCAAGCGTGTCCACAGGTGGTGGTGGTGGTGGTGGCACATTGTTGTTGTTGTTGCCCATGTTCTGAGTGAGCAACTGGATCAACTGAGCTTGTCCTTGAAGTAACCGCTGCATGTAAGCTGGCACTTCATTGTTGTTGTTCCCATTTCCCGTGGGATCATGTCTCGGAGGCATCTGTTGGGCAAGAATAGGTAAGTTACAGACAGAAAGTAGCTAGGGAAATATATCCTACCCCATATGCTTATTATGATCAAAAAAACATATACATATACAACATATCATACCACACAATCATCATACAATTATCACCAATCATCAATCATCAATATCATCAAGCGATAGCACTCATACCAATAAGCAAATACAATCACACCATATAGTCTCAAAATATATTGCATAACTAATATAAGATCCTCAACACAATCACGAATTTAAGAGTATATCAAACAACCTAGTACTGCCATACCGAATAAGTCGACATGGTCAAATACGCTAACACGATAACGATAGTAAACTAATTGCTGGTGAAGTAATTCCAAACGCTGTCTTTGCTAAACAACATACGGTATTCACGCCCGCTAATGCGGTTGCGCCTCTTGGGACTCGGTTCATCTTGTTCTTCCGAAGTCTCCAGTTCTGGTTCCTCTTCCTTTTCTTCAACATCATTGTCCTTCAGCTTCTCCTTTAGCCTCTTGATCTCCGCTTGCATCTCCATCTTCTCATTCTTCAGCTTGTTGGTGTCCCTCTTGAGCTTAGTGTTCTTCTGCTGCAACTCAGTGATGGTGTAGAGATCCGACTGGGTGCTCTTCTCCAGGTTGTGGATGTGCTTCTCCAGGCTCTGGATGAAGTAGGTAGTTTTACCTGGCCAAATGGTCCCAGGCACATACTTGAACTTCTTTGGCCATATGTTCCCCGATGGAAGGATCTTGGTCATCTTCTCGTACACCATACCCTTTAGCTGGCCGGCATACCGGTCGACGATGCGTCCAAGAGCCATGTGAGCGGCTATGCGCAAACACTGCTCCTTCTTCAGGTCATGCACCTCGAATGACTCCGTGATCACCCTTTCTTCTGTCATGCTTCCGAGAGGAAATGCTTCCACTTGCCAGTAGTCATCAGCTCCCCTTGTCTCCATTATGTCCGGCTGAAAGACTGGCGCGTAGATGTTCAGGTGATGGCAAATCCCCCTTAGCTCAGGGCCAAACGCCATAGAGCGGTAAGACAAAGTAGTCATCTATAATCAAAGCGAGGAAAGGCAAGATTAGAACATGTATGAATACGAGATAGAGAAGGTAAGTAAGAACAAGACAGAGTGACATAAAGTAATATTTTCATTCCTATGGCTTTTCTAATCAATTTTCTAGGGTCACGTCCTACAGTCAACACACTGCTCTGATACCATCTGTAACGACCCAATTCACATAGAATTGAAGTCTCTGTGATCAAGTGCCATTCCCTGGATCGAACTCGCTGGCATACACAGTATCATAGATGTATATGAAAGTACAAGTGCATCATTATTACAACGTATGATCCAGAATACTATAAATAACAAGTTGCATAGCTCAAGGCTAGCTTATTCAACATAAATATAGAGGAAGCAAAAGCAAATAATAAGGAGTCCCATCAACATCCACAAGCGAACATGCTGAGTGAAGACCCGCGACCCTAAACACAACTTACTGGTCGTCTGAAAAACCTGCAACACCGAAGGTTACAGCCCGACAACGGGTCAGTACATCTGATTTGTATGGCAAGTCACACGGAAAAGGATATGACAGTCCTATCGCTACATGCAAGGATAAGTCAAAGGAAAATCTTATGGTTTTTTTTGCAGAAAGCTAAATTTTCCCAATCTACCTAATCCAAAATTTTAGTTTAACTTAGTACATAAGGTTGAACTGAGCTACACCAGTTCCAACCCATACCCTTTATTTGTCTTTCCCACTCAAGTTTTATTAAAGTGTTTCATCTGTCAAGACCATCCAACAACAGTAATGCCTAGTTGCTCAAAGTTATCCATAACCAGGGACACGGCTAATCATGATCAGTTTGTGTGCTCTGCAGAGGTGTGTACGCTTTTCCCACTGGACCCAACCCGAAGATTGAGACGAAGTCTTCAGAAGAGGTCACCTCCACCCTTTGGTAGACGGTACACCTATCATATCTACATCAGCTAGATACCAGGGCCAGGCTCCCTACAACCTACTCGACTAAGCCAGAGCCCATATAGCCAGTGGTCGTACATGGAAGCTACTAGTCACTAAGTCTGTCCTATCTTTTTGAGCCAGGACGGCGCCCACTTAGGGTGCACTCTCATGGGCGCATTGCCTTAGATAAGGTTCACGACCCCACGATTCCTTCCCTCCAAACCATTGTAAAGCCCGATATGCGGTACTGTTCCAGATCTAGGTGTTTCCACCCAGATCAGGGGACGAAGCACATATCGGTCCCACCGCGACATATGACAAAGCCATATGCCCAGGATTTCCAACATGATATCACAACATTACAGATATAGGATACAACATCTCATACAATCGGCATACAACTGCCTTAAATACAATACAACAACGGAAGATACATGTCTGAGTACAGACTACAAGAAAATGCCTAGTGGCAAAGAGAAAAGCATCGATCCCATAACCACACGGGTCCAGGCCCTCCGCCGGGATCCGCCTAACTAGTCTTCGTCGAGTCTCCACGTGAAACGTCGATCACCATACCTGTTGTCGATCCGAACCCTGAAAAGAGTTTGGGGGTAGTATCATGAGTACAGAGGTACTCAGCATCCAACTGTAGTGGTCATCTGACCCAGCAAGGACTTCATCACTCGTTATTCTAGGACAACTAGTAGTTTACGGTAAGGAAGGGGTAAGTGGTGAGGTTGCTGCCGCACTAGCATTTATGAAGTGGATAACGATCTAGAGAGTAAAATAAGAAGCCAAGCATTCGATGAGGAATCGCCTCCAACAAGTCTTGCTATCCACCTACATACGCAAACATAACACCTATCCTATCCTTGTCCTCCTCTTCGCATCCCGACGAAGAAGAAGCAGTCAAGGCACACACACACGTTGATCAAGTTATATTAAGATTATCTCAATTGTTGTTGTCTATGAACAAGGAGTAGGTCTCAAGTCGTCCATAACCGTGGACACGGCTTCTCGAAAAGATTTAACCCTGCAGGGGTGTACCAACTGCCCATTACGAGGCTCCGCACGCACGCCCATCTCTCTCAGTTGCTACCCATGATAGGCAACCATTTTATGATTTAGTCCCAAGAGATCCGGAACTACAAGTCTCTCTAACTAACAACGCACAAATCCGGGTGGCCCCGGTGAGTCGACATCCAACTCAAAAGCCGGCCGCGCTATCGAGTCGGCCTCTACCGTCTGGACGAGTTCGGGTTAGCTACCCAAACAGATGTGGGCAGCCCCCTAGCTTCCAGGTGTGGACCAACAAAGGAACTAAGTCTCCGCTGGCCCGAGTTGTTTGAAAACTTGCGAGGTCGACACTCGCACACACACGTTTGCAAAAGGTAAAACCAACTTGGGCCACCACTAGAAATGTTTGAAGCTAGATAGGTAAGAAGAGGGGACCCCATAAAATCCCACACGCGGTTATGCACGCTTAGTCTTAAAACCAATACCCGGAACTCGGATCCTAGGTGACTCGAATGGAGCAAAGCGTCGGGGCGGGATAGCCTAGACCTTCCATCCTTCGTCGAATATAGTCAACATTTATAATAATCATATCATCCATAACAATAATGATAATGTGATAGCCCCCCAGAAGTAACAGGGTAACATCGTAGCATCCTAAGCATGCATACTAAGCAGGGGCTAAGAAACGAGCAATAGTAACATAGCAGTACAAGGTTTAGTGGGAGGGGACATGGCTGTATCGGTTTGAAAGAGGCTGTAAACATGTGGTAGGATCAAACATCGAACCTAACCTACACTAGCATGCAAACCGCTGGTTGAAATAGAATGGATCATAAGTAATGTATAGTCCTTGCCTATTGATAAGTCGGGTTCCGAAGGTGTAGCCGATCGCAAGCTCGCATCGTCTCTGAGAGGTACCCGCGGGAGCACACAAGAAGTAAACACTGGAAAGCAATCAACGGTGCACCACTATTACTACGGAGCAATACAAGATCAAAGAGACAACACAAGGCACGACAACGCGATACGGATCTATCGTTGAGAACGGTTACTAACAGTTTAAGTGGGGGATCGGTCACACACGACGAATACCGCACGTTTACGGTGGTTCAAGTTGTTTAGCTACAGGTGATCAACCAACGGTTATTAACATGGCAACTCAAGAAAGCATGGCATAGCACACAAACATGACAAGAGGTGAAGCACAAAGTAAACTATCTATGCTAGTCAATTTAAGTGAGGCACAACCTAAACATGGCATAACACTAAGTGCCGCACGATGATTAAAACATTTGGTACTGTTCTGTCCTAAACCATATTTTAGGTTGGTTAACAACAGCAAACAATAGCATAAACACAAAGTACACGAAAAACTAATCAAGTTACATATAAAGAACACCCCAAACAGAGTTACGATTAAAAAGATACAAGCAAAACAAGTTATGCACACATGCTGTATAAACAGGGGTAAATATATATGAAAAAGGGCAGCAACATGACATAGCAATACATGGGATGAAATTAGACATGATGCTTAACAATATGCAATTGGAATCACTCAATTCCGATAAACGGTCGCGACACACTCGTCGACCGAAGTTGCAACAAAATATAAACAACAGCACACTAACAGCAGGATAGCTACTTTGGAGCAAGATTTAATCTATATGAAGCAAGCAAATATGGCATGTGAATGCATGGAACTGAAGTATAAACAATGCTTAACAGGATGCAAAAGGAATCAATCAATTCCGATGAACGGTTGCGAAGCAATCGTCACCCGAAGTGCAGCACTTAACAGGAAATAAAAGCATTTAACGGCCTGATGCCCACTTCAACGCAGAATTAAACTATCTAGACGGCCTCAAACGGAAAAACTTTCTACATACGAACACTAGAGCACGCAAAACTAAGCAACTTTCGTTTTGGGGGCACGTTCATCGGAGCTACGGATTCACGGGAAATAACGTTGCAAAAACGTAACAACAACAATTAACACATGACTTAGCAAAAATGGAAAAACAATAAAAACAGAAAAAAGGCTTGGGATCCTCACCTATCAGGCCGGCCCAAGAGGCTGGCGGCGGCTTGGGCTTGGAGGCGCCTGGGCCAGGGAGGCCTGGCCTGGGCCGTGGCCCACGTGGCCGGATCGAGCGGCGAGGAGGCAGGGCTCGGCTCCTCCTCCCGAGCTTGAGCAGGGGCAGCAGTGCTAGCTCCCGCCGGCGAGGAGGCCGCGGCGTGGGGCGCTGGAGGGAGGCCGGAGGGGGCGTGCGCGGGCGGTGCTGGCCCGGATCCGGCCGGTGGCGGGGCTGGTCTGGCCGGAGGGCCCCTGGCGGCGGCGGGCAGAGCTCCAAGCTCGGGCCCTTCCATGGTGGTGGAGGCGCCCCGTGCGGTTCCTGCGAGAGGGAGGTGGTCAGGGGGAGAAGAGAGAGGGAGGAGGGAGAGAGGAAGAGAGGGACAAAGAGGAGGGCAGCGCCGGAGCCTTGCCGGCGGCTGGCCGGAGGGAGGCGCGGCGGCGTGGCTCGGCCTCCATGGGCTGCGTGTTGGGGGGAGGAGAGAGAGATGGCTAGTGACGTGGCACAATCCTAGCTTCCCGATCGCGCGATCCGACGGTCCGAAAAATCTGGGATCTGGGAGGCAAAAATAGGCAAAGTGGAGGGGGGTGGCTGCAAATTTGTGGCTAGGGAAACCCTAGAAAGGGGTGGGAGTGTGGCGGTCTTTATATAGCCTAGGTGGCTGGCAGTTTGCAAAAACATCCCCGATTTTTCTCTCGTGCGCGCGGTGCTCACATTTCTGACCTCCGGGGGTCCGCAGTACCTCCGATTCGGGTAAAAATTCGAACTGCGCGATCAGCGCGTCGAGCCGGAGGCGTTCACCTCGCGCTGGAACCGTTCCGAAAACACTTTCCGGCGTGCTATAAAAATAACCCGTTTAATTATTAAACGAGGTTTTTGTTCCATTGGCTGCGGCTGGTCTCGTGCGGTTTTCGCGATGGTGATCGGGTGAAACCCGGTGTCGCAAAGGTCGAGTGTCAGGGTGGCAAGGGCCGGTCTCCGTCCGGTGCGAGATAAGAGGGGAAAAAAATAATCGCCGATCGATAGATCGGGGATGCAAACACCGCAAACAAATCAGACAATCAAACAATTCACACCGAAAACAAATGTTTTAATTTTTTGTGAAAACTGGGCTGTTACAACCATTCACAACCATTAGGGGTAGAACCTGGTCTCGCCTTAGATAAGGTACGAGCCCCCAGGAAGCACTCCCTGCCCGTCCAGAGGTGTATTCTAATTAAGGTTTGCTAGTCAAGTCATTAAAATCCTTACACAACTCAATGAATTCTCAAACCAATCCCCGTCTACAAGCATAGCAATATATATAACAAGCACGTGCTAGGTTGTCTAAGCAAACATGATACATATGGCTACCCTACCAGGTTTGCAGCAATAATATATAGTAGCATTTCTACACATGCATAGGGTGATATTGTTACATGCATAAGTAAAAATATAGGTTATGAAATGTTCAAAGTGCAACTTGCCTTGATCCTGTTCCCGACGATCACACTCTTCACAGAACGAAGCGTTGCACTCCGGACAGTCTACACAATCAAACAATATAGCATTCAATACACCATATAACACATAAACAATGCAACAGTAAAAGAAACAAATGAACAGCAAGAAAACCAACAAAGTGTAGCTAAACGATAACTACAAGTCACCACGATCCCAACGCAACTGGAATCGGCGAAAACGGATACACCGTATAAAAGATACGGTCACCAGAAGTTTGAATTTAAATCTGTACAAAATTCAAATTCGAAAAGTTTAATAGTGGAAAGTGCATACTACTGTAAAGTAGTCTTCGCTACGGTCGCAACGCAAAAAGAATCACCTAAAGCGGAGCTACGGTTTAAAAGATATAGCTAAAACGGTTCTAGGGTGAAATCTGGGAAAAATGGCCTAATCGCAATTAAAATAACTCCTCTGCCGCGAACAGGTCCTCGGCTACGGAGCGAACGGCGTCCACTACGTCGAACGGTCCGGCGAGCATTCACTGTATAGCGAAACCGCGGTTAACCGGAATAAACCGAAACCCTAATAAAAAAACCGAAACCAGATCTGGGCAACTCCCGATCTAATCTGGGCCGTCCGTCCTCGGATCGGACGGCCGGGAACGGCCGGTGGCCAACCGGCGGCGGCGGCGGCCCCAGGCGAGCGGGGCGACAGGGCGATGGGGGGCGCGGCGGCTCCAGGCGAGCGGTGCGACGGGGCGATGGGGCGGCACGCTCACCTCGGTGGCCGGCGGCGGCGGCTCCAGGCGGCGGCGAGACGCCGGCGGCGAAAAACGGCGGCGGCGGCGACTAGGGCGCGGGTCCCGCGGCGAGATTAGGGTTTTGAAAAAAATTCAAATCGGGAAAAACAAAAACTATATATAGGCCTAAAAAATATTTTTTCCTGAGTCTGAATCGGACCCGAACGCACGCGGCGCAAAATAGCCGTTTGGGCCGCTGAAAGGCCCAAAACGAAAACCTGTTTTTTTTAAATTTTATTTGGTCAACCGACTACGGAGAACATTTTTAAATAATAAAATATAAATCTAAAAAATGTTACAACAATAAAATAAAATAATAAAAATAATTATTTTTGCCGAAATTACTATTTTAGCCATTATGCAATTTTCATAAATACTTTTTATGCAATAAAATCCGTATAAAATTATAAAAATCCCAAAAATAAATTTGAGTCATTTATAATTCCTATGACACAGTTTTAAATACCCAAAAATATTTTCCACACTTTTCAACCTTATTTAAAATGGGGATAAGTCATATTATATCCTCTCCAGTAAAATTGCCTTAAGTTGAAAAATGTTTAAAATATTCATAAAATCCAAATAAGGCAAAACTTCAGCATGACAAGCATAAGATGATTTATTAACATCCGAATTTAGAAAATTGGGATGTTACAATCATGTAGTGGTTTTCAATTTCAAGGTTATGTAGATCAAAATAAATCACTAAATGCATGAAAACTAGTAAATAGAGCAAAAAATGTTTGAAATTTGGGGAAATGGCTATGATGGATTTATATTGAATACACAAAAAGAATGAAGAAGAAATAAATGTTAAAAACTGAAATGTCTTTCTAACACATGAGTTTCCTCCGAAACCCTTATACTTTCCGATAGAGATGGTCTAGTTTCTACACGAAGTGCATTCAGTTTTTTCCGTAACCCTCTCAAATTTTTAGCACACAATATATGTGTAAAATTATGATATCATGCCAAGTTTCAACCATTTCTGAGTTGATCATGTATTGGTTTTCAATTTCAGGGTTATGTAGATTAAAATAAATCACTAAATGCATGAAAATTAATTAATAAAGTCAAAAAGGTTTGAAATTTAGGGATATGGCTATGATTGATTTATGTTGAATACGTAAAAATATTGATGAAGAAATAAATGTTAAAAAATGAAATGTCTTTGTAACAATTTGCATGTAGTTCAAATTTTACCCGATTCCTACTGAATCGACGGGGATTTATCTTTTTTACTTGAGGTATATGAAAAATATTTACATGCAACAATTTGGTCAATTCTACATAAAAATGTGACCTAATATATGCAAAAAATAGTGTGGTGCAATTTCTCAACTGAAATTTGTTAGTTTCTTCACAAAGAACCCCATTTTTAATATTTAGAAATGAAAAATGATTTTTTTCGTGCAATGAAAAGGAAAACTTCCTTTTGCAACATTGTTTGCCATTCCATAATGAACGTTTGAACAAACTATGCCCATATCTCTCTCTCAGAGCATTTCCAACATGCGCTGGAAAACCGCGTCGCAGCGCGCGCAATACGCATTTACCGCGACGCGCCCGAATATCCTCCATCGGGCGCGCTAAAACGCTACGCGCTAAAGTGGAAAAAAGTCTCCCAACAGACGCGGTAAAATCAAGCGCGCGCCAACACTTTTTACCAGAAACTGGCATTCACAAGATCTAGAAATTAGGCCAAAATATATTACATAGAACACTAAAAAGACTAGACATAGTTCATATTACAGAAAATACTAGATACTACTAGAAAATACTAGATATACTACTAGATACTAATAGGAACTAGTCGCTATCCAAGTTAATGACCTCGTCCGTTGTTGCCGGTGACGTGTCGGACACTGGCGACGAAGACCAAAGGTCCATCCAACGGTCGTCGTTGTCAGATATCGTCTGTGGGCCGGCCTGCTGCGCCTCGATGAACGCACGACGCTCCGCCTTGCCGGCACGGTGCCGAGGACAGTCCTCGTGCTTGGAGGCCCTCACCGCCGCCTTGGTCGCCGCTTCCTCGGCCGCTTGATCGGCTTCGTGTCGCGCCTGCGCAGCGACGTCCTGGGGAAGCGACACTTCCACTCCTCCAGCGCATGCTCGTCGCGCTCTGAGATGAGGAGGCGCCTCTCGGTCTTCACCCGGAAGTGGAGCTCCTCTTTGGAGACGAGGCGCGGCGGCGACGCGAGATCCTCGGCTTGCTGGCGCGTCCAGACGTCGTGGAAGTTCATTTGCCTGCGCGGGCGCCCGAGCCGCCATGCCACGACGTGTAGGAGCGCGCCGCCTCGTGCGTCGTCTCGAACGTGCCGAGGCCGATGCACTCGTCGCCGGTCCGCATCTCGGCGTAGAACATTCCATTCGAGCGCGCGTGGACGCCGGGGTAGCCAGAGGAGGAGCGACGCAGCAGCATGGCACGACGCAACGCCTGGGCTGCGCTGGTGCGGTGAAAGCGATGGAGGAAAAGAATAAGATGGCTTGGCGCGAAGGAAGCGATGTCGATTGTCCTTTAGTGCACGCGCACGTTTTATACCGCGCGCGCTCGTCGGTGCAGCAAATAAAGGGCGCGGGCGTAGGAGCGGCAAAGTTTTTCCTGTGCGCGGGAGGATCGCGCGCCCGCTGGAGCTCGCCGCGCGGGACTTGACGCTGTAAACGAGCCGTTTTTTAGCGCGCGGCTGATAACCTACAACTACAGGGGATCGACATAGTCTTCGTAGGTAAGAATAACCCAATTTATAGATTTGACTCAAGGGGAGGCAAAGAATATCCACAAGCTTTGATAGTGGAGTTGTCAATTCCACCGCACCTGAGATACACTTACTTGCAACAAGATATTAATAGTAACTGCGGTATGGAAGTGATGATGGCAACGGTAATATTGGTGGTGAAATAGCGACAGTAAAACAGCAAAAGTAAACAGCTAGTAACCTACAGAATTAAAACACTGTAGGCTAGGGAGATGGATGGTTGGGCGCTGCATGGATAAGGCACACCATGTATTTAACTTGGGGCAAGGCACACAGAAAAGCAATGATCATCTAGGCATAAATCAAACATCAGGCATGTACCCAAAGGTAGTTGTACGTGCTTGCAATAAGAACTTGCAAAACATCTTTTGTACTACCATCCCGCTACGAACGGGGCCAAAAGGAACTTATGGAGATTAAGGTGCTCCTGTCAAAGAGCACCGGAACAAAGCATTAACAATCAAAGGATACACGGAATCCTCAAACTATAGTCCATCCCCTTTGGTGTCCCAAGCTGTCACCTTTAGGATCGCCGGTTCCAAACTATAACAGGTGCATACAACTCAGAGATAGGATCAAGAACACAAATATATTCATGAAAACACATAGGGTTCAGATCTGAAATCATGGCACTCGGGCCCAAAGTGACAAGCATTAAGAGCAACAAGTTGAAGCAGAGATGATAAACAACAATCTAGATGATAGGAAACATGCCCCCAACAATCTGATAAACTATTACATGATCTATCTCATCCAATCCCTACCACCCCCTTGCCTACATCAGGGAATTACTCACACATGGATGGAGAAGTCATGGAGAGAGGATGGAGTGGTGATGATGATGACGATGGCGACGATCTTCCCTCACCGGAGGCCAAAACAACCTCCAGATTAGCCCTCCCGGAGAAGAACAGAGGGTGGCGGCGGCTCCGCGACGTGGATTGGAAAAACGATTTCTGTTTTGGGGTTTCTCCGTCACGGGAATAAATAGGAGCCTCGGTAGGGCAGCGGAGGAGGGGGGAGGCCCCAAGGCGGCCAGAGGGCACGACCCCACCCCTGGCCGCGCCAGGGGGCGCCTGGGGCCCCCTTGGCTGCCTTCTGGTCCCACTTCTGGCACAGTGGCCCTTCGGGTGCGTGGATTTTCTGTGATTTGTCCTGGAATTTTCTGAGACACCTAAAAATCCATTTTCCTGCGCACAATAAAACCATACAGGCAGCTCTGCTGAAAACAGCGTTAGTCCGGGTTAGTTTCGTCCAAATCATGCAAGAATGAGGGCAAAAGAATAGCAAAAGTGTTTGGAAAAGTAGATACGTTTGAGACGTATCAACTCCCCCAAGCTTAGCATATTGCTTGTCCTCAAGCAATTCAGTACAACGAACTGAACACGACAAAGAAAACTTTGACAAACTCTTTTGCTTCAATGAATGTATATAAGCATATACTACGAACATAATTTAGCAAATATCAAAACAATGCTATGAGGACAATGCACGAAGCAATCATTCTTTCAAGTGATCAATCACAAAAAACTAAAAGTAAATAATATGCTACTAAAAATCAAGACAAGATTACAATGCACAAAGCTTGAACATACTAGAGTGGTATTTCGCTAGCCTCCATGAGTGAAGCAAAACATAAATGCAGAAACTCCTCCGGAGTTTTAAAGGAGACTAGAACTAAGAACTTCAGAATAAGTAATACCACAATCATGCAAAAGACAATGTAGTACTTTGGGACAATGCACATTACACTCAGAATGACAATTATGCTCTCCTAGTTGGTGCTTTGAAGAAAGAAGGTGGAGACTCTTGAACCGTGGAGTTTGATGGAAAGGTTGAAAACCTGTGGTTGGAAGCAAAGACTAAACTTGTACCAGAGCTCTTGGTTTTGAAAACATATATAAAAAGTTTTTGGGAGGTGCATGATTCGTCAACGAATGCTAGTAGACAACTCAATCACCTCTTACTCTAGACATGTTTCGAGGAACGGCTCCCAAGATGGAGACGATCACATCCCCTTACTCTCCTTTGTTTATCACTGTCAAAGTTTTCTGATTTCTCATAGACAAAGCGTGAAGGAGGGTTTGTTGGTTGTGATTATCTTTTGTGAGCTGGGCGCACTCATGCCAGTCCCTCCTCGTATTAGGGGTTTGCAGATTAGACATGCAATCCCGGAATAAAAAATGTCTAACATAAGACGGTCATGAATTACCTACGACTTCCTCATGAGCTAAAACAGAGGCACAACACATGAGTGCTTTTGAATAATTTCGAGAGGTACAAGATATTCTTCGTTAGGATGGCCGGTAAATACCACATAGGAAGGAATGGTGGACTCATATGGAAAAACTGGTTTCAAGGATTTTGGATGCACAAGCAGAAATCCACTTAGTGCGAGCGAAGGCTAGAAAAAGACTGGGAAGCGACCAACTAGAGAGCAATAACAATCATAATCATGCAGAGCGACAAAATAACATTGAATTGGGCATGAAAATGATATGACTATTCTGAAATTCAAAGATCATCAAGGCATAGTAGAATTTTCAGTCATAAACATGTGTAAGCATGTGCCAAGTCATTCCAAGAATTCTCCAAAGGGAAATACCACTTCAGTATGCCAAACTATGAACAATGCAATGCATGTAAAACATTCCAACAACACATTATGTACTCTAGCTATTTGAGATTAGCCACAAGGAAAGCAAGAACACTGGGAATGCATTGTAAACATAGCACTATGTCGCTACAAACTGGTCTCTAATCATAAGTACAAGCATATGTACAAAAGTAGAAACAAAAAGAGTTCATACCGGTTTTTCTTGTTGCATCCCTTTCGTCGATCTTCGTCATAACTTCCTTGTCGCTTGCATGGTTGAATGTAGGAAATATAATCAAGTGCAAATGCTATCACGGACTCGAGCTGAACTCTGCAACAAAGAAAACTAAAGAGAGAAAAGAAAATATTTTTGGATTCTTTTTCAAAGATTTAGCGAAAGAAAAAGAAAGGGAAATATTTTTGTTGTTTTGCAAAATAAAAGAACAAAGAAGAATGGGCAAAAACTTCGAAAAGATCAAAGCGAACAAAATGAAAACGGATAATACAATGGAAAGGTGAGAAGGAAACGTACTCCCCCAAGCTTAGGCTTTTGGCCTAAGTTGGTAGAAGCTACTGCCCCCAGGGGCCTCCTTCTCCGGGGTGATGGTAAGTCCAGGAATCGTATGAGCCCTCCAGTGCGTACACTGAATTCCTCGGGTCCTCCCATGAGGAAGGCCCTGCGCTCCAAGCAAAAGAATATCCCTCGCCATGCTCGGTGAAGGTCTCTCCCTGGAAAAGTGGGAACTCACCATGCTCCTCCTCATCGGGCACAACCCCCTCCATGGGGTTATGCGGCTGGTAATGAGCCATGAACTCATCGAACTGAATCTCGTTGAAAGACCATCCGTTCCTGCGAGTGCTATCAAACCAAAGTGGTGCAGGTAGACGAATCTCATGAGTAATGGTCCTTTCAAACCTCGAAATATAATCAAGGTTTCCAAACTGGGAAGTCATGGTAACAAACTTATGCCTCTTCATAGCCGCAAGATCGAGACTCGCGTATGAAAAGGGAACATCATCAGGATGCGGGGTGCGCTCAAGAGACTCAAGGATAAGTGTGGCGTAAACGCCACCATATAAATCGCCTTTGTTACTGTTCGTAACAAGGCGCCGAGCAATCAAGGCACCCACATTATACTCATTCTTATCAGAGAGGGCGTTCGCATAAATAGCGAAATTTGGTGCAGAGCCATAGCTCGTGTTGTCACGAGCTAACACCCCTCTAGCAACAAAATACGCAAAATACCTGAGGTGTGGAAACTGAATGCTGGAAATCTTCGTACGCCGAATGTCGGTCTCCTCCTGGAAACAAAGGGAGTTGAAGAGAGTCCTCAACCCGGAAGGCTGCATGGTCATCTTCCTTGTCTGGCCAACGTTCGGCACACCTATTATATCACAAAACTGTGCCAAAGACATGGTTATGACATCATTATAAAGTTTGAACTCGACGGTTCCAACATCATGGTTATAACAAAAACCGTTAACAAAGCAGGAGGTAAGCTTTTTGTATTGTACCACACGGCATAATGCTAGCCGTGTCAAACCTGCATTGGCACAAAGGCCATAAAATTCCTCCTTAATTCCTGCAGTTGTAAGAAAATCATCGCACGGATAAATCATTGCGCATGCTAGACTTGTGTCTTCCAACAACTCCAGGGGCACATGATCTTCATTGTAGCTCACCCTAACTGCTGAGGGTGAAGCTGCAACTCGAGTAACTCGATCGGAGCGCTCGGGCTTCTTCTTCCCAAGCCACCCCTTTGCTTTTCCAAAGAAACTTATTTCTGAATTTTTTTACAATTCACAAAAACAAGGATTTAAACAAAGTGAGTTGAGGAAAACTACTCTACTCACTTACCTAAGGCATAAACTTGCATCAAAACTCGGAAAATAAATTTCTACACATGCAGGCAAGCTCATAAGAACATCACCAAGAGCTACTAAATACTCACAAATGAAGCCACAAATCAAAATCTAATTGGAGGGGTGAAGGAGTTACATACCAGGGAGTATTTTCTCAAAATCTCAGCTCGAATGATGGGCTGTAGAGAGAGTTCGAAAATAGCCTCCAAGAATAGCAAGAACGCAAGAACTTGAGCAGAACTCGTGTTTTTGGAGAGAGAGGAAGAAGCGGGAAGAAGACATACCTGGAGGTGGGGCCTGTGGGCCCTAGGCGCTCTGTGGGCGCGGCCGGGGGGAAGGCCGCGCCAGCTGGTCGCCTGGGCCACTGGTGGCCCCCCTGGTCAGCCCTAGGTGCCTCTGGGTCACTCCCGGTATGGAAATCTTTAATATAATTTTTCTGGAATTTTTTTGACAACTTCACCGTTGAAAAAATTTCGGAGTTCAAAAAGCTGCGAAACTTTCTGAAAACTTGGAGCAGTGATTAGAGTTGTGAAGCTTCAAAAACATATAAGCTTGGTACAGCAAGAAAGATAAAGCTAAAAGAAATGCAAACATGATAACTTCTACTTTTTACTTATATAAAACTCATCTAATAGCAAGGTTGATCAAGTCCTACTACCAAACTAGCAATACATAGAGCAAAAAGTTTCACTTACTATGAAGCATTCATGGTACCTCTACTTTAATGGATATTGTCCCCACCATAATGGTTTTGTATTTGTGGTGCACATGTAGAGGACAATCCCAATCACCAATCTTCATGGTCTCGATATTCTCTATAGATTTGAGGCCATGCCTTTTGTCAATGTTCTTCGGAAAATACACCGTGTGTTCTTTATCATTCACATTAAAAGTAACCTTCCCTTTATTGCAGTCAATAATAGCACCTGTGGTGTTAATAAAAGGCCTACCAAGAATAATAGACATGCTCCCATCCTCGGGCATGTCAAGCACAACAAAATCAGTAAGGATTAAACAATTAGCAACTTCAACGGGAACATCCTCACAAATACCAATGGGAACGGCTATTCACTTGTCACCCATCTGAAGAGAGATATCTGTAGGGATTAGTTTCTCTAAACAAAGTCTCTTGTAAAGAGAAAAAGGCATAACACTCACTCCTGCTCCAAGATCACATAGAGAAGTCTTGACATAATTATTCTTTATGGAGCAAGGAATGGTGGGTATACCTGGATCACCAAGCTTCTCAGGAATCTTTCCACTAAAAGAGTAGTTAGCAAGCATAGTAGATATTGCTTCATTAGGAACTTTTCTTTTATTAGTAACAATATCTTTCATATATCTCGAATAAGGAGGTAACTTAATAGCATCAGTCAAAGGAATTTGAAGAAAAAGAGGTTTCATCCATTCACAAAACATATTGTAATGCTCTTCTTCTTTGGTTTTGAGAGACTTACCTGGAAAGGGCATGGGTTTCTGTACCCATGGTTCTCTTTCCTTCCCATGTCTTCTTGCGATGAAGTCTTCTCTAGTGTATTTCTTGCATTTATCGGGTGCTTCTTCTTCTCGAACTTCGGGTGCATCATTCTTTTCAATATCCTTTTCCGGTTCAGCACCGTCTTCAGTCCCAGCATCGGAGGTAGATATACTATTTGGATCATTGGAATTGTCAGCTTCTTTGTGCTTCTTCTTCTTCTTCAGAGAGCTAACGATTTATTCTTCCTGTATTTTAGAATCTTGCTCAATCCTCTTTGGATGCCCCTCCGGATAGAGAGGATCTTGAGTTCTTGTTCCTCCTCGGGTTTTAATCTCAAAGGCCTGTATATCCTGTTTGGCATTATTAACAAGCAAATCTTTTTGCACATTAGAAATTTGATCAAGCTGAGTTTGAACCATATGAAAATGCTTCACAAGACATTTAACATCATTAACTGTTCTACCTAGAACTTCAAGCAAGCTTTTGATAGCAAGAGAATTATCATGCAACTGGCTTTGTATCTTCTCATTAAAGTGATTTTTCTTCATAATAAAATTATCAAGCTCATCTAAACATTGATCAGGAGGCTTACCATGGGGAGTGTCACTTGCATTGAAATCTAAAAGAGAGTGTACCTCTACCATTGGAGGGTTAGTGGTAGGCTCACACAACTTCTCAATAGAGTGTAGATTCTTTATGTCTTCAGTTTTAACACCCTTCTCTTTAATAGACTTCTTCACTTCTTGCATATCTTCGGGGCTTAGGACAAGCATGCCCCTTTTTCTTGGTGGTGGAGGTGGTTCAGGGACGGACCAATCTTCGTAGTTCTTGGCAATCTTTCCCATTAATTCTTCTGCATCGTCCGGTGTTCTTTCCTGAATACACAACCAGCACAACTGTCCAAATAGGATCTAGATTCATCAGTTAGACCAGCATAAAATATATCAATTAATTCATTATTAGGGACTCCATGTCCCGGTCTAGCCTGGATCAAACCGCAATACCTCCCCCAAGCTATAGGGAGGTTCTCATCCTGCAATTGTTTAAAGTTATAAATTCTTCGTAAAGCAGCATGTTGCATATGAGCAGGAAAGTACTTATCAACAAAAGAGTGATCTAAGTCTTGAGGACTCCTAATGGAACCACATGGTAGTGCATCATACCACGCCTTAGCACCTTCCTTTAAAGAGAAAGGAAGAATCTTAGTAACATAGAAGTTTCGTATCTTTTCATCTGTAGTAAACAGGCCACCCAACTCAGTGAGTTTGGTCAGGTTTGCAATAGCATCATCATTTTCTCTGCCATAAAAGGGGTCATCTTCAACCATAGATATAAGTGAAAGATCAACAGAGAAATTATAATCAGGATCATTGATGCATATAGGAGATGTAGAAAATTTAGGATCAGGAACGGTCTTGTTCTTCAGGGAGTGTTTTTCGAGAAGCTTCTTAATAGCATCAGGGTCAGAGTCGACAAACTCTGTTAGCTCCCTGCATAAATCATCATCAAGTATAATATAATCATCATCAAGGAGTCTCTCGTTGAGTTTACTCAAATCAGGATAATTGTAAGTTCCATCAAAAGGGTAGCAAGTATTGGTAATTTCAATTCCAGATTTTTTTTTGCAGCAGCGATTTGTTTCTCAAGAGCGTGACTAAGTGAACCAATATCACCAAGAGTAGTAGAAGCATCATCAAAAGTATCGAACATAGTAATAGATTCAGTAGAAGCATCATGTGGTGGACGTGAAGCAAACTTACTCATAACTGAAGGTGAATCAAGTGTAGAACTAGTGTTTAGAACAGTACCTTTTCTCGTACAGGATGGTAAGATCGGGACCTTGGGGTCTCCTTTCTAACCCATAGCGGATAAATTGCAGAAGGTAAAATACTTCAAATAAACTTGTGAATAAAGCTATGCTCCCCGACAACGGCGCCAGAAAATAGGCTTGATAACCCACAACTGCAGGGGATCGAGATAGTCTTCGCGGGTAAGGATAACCCAATTTATAGATTCGACTCAAGGGTAGACAAAGAATATCCGCAAGCTTTGACAGTGGAGTTGTCAATTCCACCGCACCTGAGATACACTTAATTGCAACAAGATATTAATAGTAACTGCGGTATGGAAGTGATGATGGAAACGGTAATAGTGGTGGTGAAATAGCGACAGTAAAACATCAAAAGTAAACAGGCAGTAACTAGCAGAATTAAAACCCTGTAGGCTAGGGAGATGGATGGTTGGGCGCTGACGAGGGGGTGACCCCACGACTCCTACGTATGAGTCTACCTGGTGCGTATGAAGACAGAAGGCCCACTATCAAGCTACGACAAACCCATGATTGGCCCAACCAAGCACCGACGTAGGAGTCAACGACTAACATGGAAGGTGCAACTTGGCGTACAAGGCAGGACTAGAATTAGGAAACTACCTATGTAACCTAGCACGGACTCCCCGAGACCTAGCCTAGTATATAAAGGCTGGGAGGGGAGACGCCGAAATCATCTCAATACGCATCTACTCATCCTGGCCTTGCAAGAACTCGCCTTGGCCTCCACTGTAATCGCCCCCTCACGTAATAATATCGAGCAGGAAATGATTCTCCTGTTAGCCGACGAGTATCGCCCAACCTGTTCCATCTCTATGACTAACCCAGGGTCCCTGACCATGGGATTTGCCAGGGTTGATCCCCGTCAATTGGCACTGACCGTGGGGACTACACAGGTTGAAATCATGATCTCGGTGGTCCCAACTTAAACGGATCAAGACTCGAGAGCTAGAGCCAGATCCAGCCCGCTCGGAAAATTTAAGTTCACCGCAAGCATCTCCATCGCCCCATCAGGGTCACCCAGCCTGCAGCCGAACCAAGTCAACCACCTCGACGACAGCCAGATTCATCACCGACGGAAAAGAACTCGATGACCCAGAAGACAAGCACAAGGAGGCTACCCGAGAATCCCACTCGAGGAGTCGCAGCGCGTGGCCGAAGGCTCGCCCATCAGTCGACGACCCGCCGCCACCCGGACTCCCACCACGCGCCGAGACAGCGACTCCGAGACCTAGTCCGGAGACTACTACGACCCAGATCGAAGGCCAGACGAATTCGCCAATTTCATCCAGAGCCAATCACTTAGTGACGGGATAGAACTTGACCCAAGAGTCCACAACCGAGCAGAAGACCACTCGCATACCTTCCAAGTCTCAAGGAGAAGAAGGCACGCCGGCTCCAGCAGATTCACGGCTAAAGAGAAACTTGAAGGACCCTACGCGATCCACTGTTTTGAAGAAAGCCGAGGACATCTCAGAGCAAGCCACACCCTGGGAGATTTCCTCTTATTCGCCGAACTCTCCAATAGCCTCAAGGAGGAGAAGCAGCGTGAAGCCAAACGCACTCGAAGAAGCACGCAGTCACCCACACCAAGTGCAGAGGAGCAATATCCCGCGTCTCAGGGACAAATCTGCAAGATCCAAGAAGGAAGACCCTCGAAAGCAAAGCAAGATGCCTACACCCTGCAAGCCGAAGCAGCCGAAGGCCTAAAGATAACTCAAACCTACCAACTGAGTGGCGCTGAGACCAGCATCACCTTCTCACAGAGCGACCATCCACCTGTAGTCCCGAGACCTGGGCACGCACCCCTGGTCCTCGAAGCCCAGATCGGAGGATACGACATGGACATAATCTTCATGGACGGAGGCAGCAGTCTAAACATAATCTTCGCCAGCACTCTACGCAAGATGTTCATCCCACGATCAGTGTGGAAGAATTCAGGAACCACAATATACGGCGTAGTACCGGGCGAAGCAGCCACCTCTAGCGGAGCAATACAGCTTGATGTGATCTTCGGCAGCAAGCGCAACTTCACAAAGAAAGCACTCGAGTTCGAAGTGCTCGACTGACAGTCGCAGTATCACGCCATACTCGGGCGACCGACGTTCGCACAGTTCATGGCGGTTCCACACTATGCATATCTCAAGCTCAAGATGCCAGGACCTGCGGGAATCATCACAGTCAAGGGAAGCTTCATAAAATCGGACCAGTGCGACCGGGATTTCCACAAAGTCTCCGACGCATTCGGAGCCCAGCTACAGCTCCAAGAAATAGCCATGGTGACGGACAAAAGCATATTTCCACTAGCAAACAGAAGCGAGAAAAAGGAATTTGGTCGCGACTTCAGCGTCGACAACGACACGATCACACACCAAGTACACCCGATAGACCTAGAGAAGACAGTCCGCGTATATGCCCACCTTCCAAAAGAGCAAGCAACCGCCCTCATAACTTTCCTTCGTGAAGAATGGGAAATTTTCGCCTGGTGCCCAGCCGACATGCAAGGGATACCACGAGAATTCGCGGAACACGCGCTCCACATCAAGCCAAACACGAAGCCAGTAAAACAAGCGTTGCGACGGTTCTCAGAACCCAAACGTAGAGCAATCAGAGAAGAAGTCCATCGACTACTCGACACACAATTCATCAGAGAGACAAATAAAGCAACATGGATAGCAAACCCAGTCCTAGTCCCTAAAAAGGACACCGAGGTACTGAGGATGTGTGTCGACTATGGGCCTATCAACAAGCATTTCCCAAAAGACCACTTCCCCCTGCCAAGAATCGATCAAATAATCGACTCCACAGTAGGATGCGACCTCCTATCTTTCCTCGACGCATACTCAGGGTACAATCAGATCAGGATGAAGGAAGAAGACGAAGAGCACACCTCGCTCATCACCCCCTACGGAGTATTCTGTTACCAAACTATGCCCTTCGGACTAAAGAATGCTGGAGCCACGTACCAGTGGATGATGCAAGCATGTTTGAGAGGCCAGATCGGAAGGAACTTCCAGGTCTATGTAGACAACATTGTCATCAAAACCTATAGCGCAAACACACTACTCGACGACCTCCGCGAGACGTTTGTGGCCCTCAACAAGTACAGGATCAAGCCGAACCCCAAAAAACGCGTGTTTGGCGTCTCGGCCGGAAAGTTACTCGGGTACATGGTCTCTGCCCGAGGAATCGAAGCAAACCCTGAAAAGGTTCAAGCAATCGCCAAAATGAAAAGGCCAACCAACATCAGAGGAATACAACAGCTCACAGGAAAGCTCGCAGCATTGAGCCGCTTCATCAGCAGGCTAGGCGAAAGGACCCTACCTTTCTACAAACCGCTGAGGAAAGGAGAAAAATTCGAGTGGACCGAGGAAGCCAGCAATGCATTCACAGACTTGAAGAAGACCCTCTCTACCCCACCAATTTTGGCGGTGCCTAAAGAAAGGGAAATGTTGTATCTCTACATAGCAGCACGCAGCAGCGTCGTGAGCACAGTGGTTGTCGTCGAGCGTGCAGAAGAAGGCAAAATCCAGAGCATCCAAAGACCAATTTATTACCTGAGCACGCTACTCACGAAGCCACAGCAGCGGTACCCACATTACCAGAAGCTACTGCTCGCCATCATCATGACCTCCAGGAAAGTATTGCACTACTTTGACGAACACTCCGTCACAATCGTGAGCAGTGCACCACTCGCGGACATCCTCAACAATCCCGGCGCGACCGGTCGAGTCGCCGAGTGGAACATGGAGCTCAGCCCGCGAGACCTACAGTTCAAACATCCAACAGCAATCAAAGCCCAAGTACTCCCAGACTTCCTGGTCGAGTGGGAAAAAGTCCAAACACCAGGGCCCCCAGATTTGTCCAACTCATGGATGATGTACTTCGACGGATCCAAAAGACAGCAAGGAGTCAGAGCAGGCGTCGTCCTAGTATCCCCCAAAGGAATGAAGCTCAAATACATCCTCCAGATCAAATTCAGCAACGCTTCCAACAATGAAGCAGAATACGAGGCACTACTCCACGGCATGCGCATGGCAAAAACATGCGGCGCCACTCGCCTAGCGATCTATGGCGACTCCAACCTCATCGTCCAACAGGCGATGAGAGACTGTAATGCAGTCGCAGACAACATGGCAGCCTACCAAAAGCTCTACAACGCTCTAGAGGGAGGTTTCGACGGCTGTGAACTCAACTACATCCCAGATCAAATAACAAAGAAGCCGACGAACTCGCGAACATCGGATCGACTCGAGGACCAATACCACCAGGCGTTTTCCTCGAGAGCATCAATCATAGATCAATAAAAGAAAAGCCTGCGGAGCCCAAAGCAGTCGCAGAAGAAAAGGACACAAATGAGCCAACACAGGTGACAGAAATGAGCGCAACTGACTCTACAAACAGCCAAGCAATCGAAGTCGAAGCACCAGCGACACTCGAAGACCCGGCCTGGGCAAGACCTTTTCTTCAGTTCCTAATCGAAGGCACCCTACCACAAGACATTGCAGAAGCCCGACGCATCAGTAGACGATCCAAAGCATTCACAGTAATCAATAGGAAGCTCTACAAGCGCAACATCTCCCAGGTCCTACAAAAGTGCATAGACGAGGAAGACGACAAAGCCATGCTACTAGAGATCCACGAAGGCACCTGCGGTCATCATGCCAGCAGTCGATCACTCGTGGCAAAAGCCTTTTGGGTAGGATTCCACTGGCCGAACGCCATGAGAAATGCATAGGATATCATACGACGTTGCATCGCCTGCCAAAAATTCACCAGCAGGCCACATGCCCCAGCATCGGAACTCAAAACCATAACGTTATGATGGCCATTCGCCACATGGGGACTCGCCATGGTAGGCCCACTCAAGAAATCCTCAAAAGGAGGAAGAACACACCTACTGGTCGCAGTCGACAAGTTCACCAAATGGATCGAAGCAGTACCAATCACCAGCTCAACAGCCCTCACGGCAGTCAACTTCATCAAATCAATCATCTTCAGATTCGGAGTACCACACAACATCATCACAGACAATGGTACCAACTTCACGGCAGCAGAGTTCCAAAACTTCTGTCAAGAGTTGAGCATCAAAATCAACTATGCATCAGTCGCACACCCGTAGTCTAATGGCCAAGTGGAAAAAGCAAACGGCTTAGTATGTGGGGGATTAAAGAAGTGACTCCTAGCACCGCTCGAACAGGACGCAGGCCACTGGAAAGAGGAGCTCCCTGCAGTCCTATGGAGCCTACGCACCACCCTAAAAATCTCAACCCAATATACGCCTTTCTTCTTGGTATACAGGGTAGAAGCAGTGCTACCGCATGACCTAAAATTCGGAGCACCCAGAATCTCAGGGTACGAAGAGGAAGAGGCAGAAGAAGCACTGCAGAACGACAAAGACATAGCAGACGAAGCACGAGACAAAATCCTCACAAAATCTGAAGGATACCAAGACAAGCTGCGCACCTATCAAAGAAGTCGACTATGGACCAGATCATTCAATAAAGGAGATCTCGTGCTACGACTAATAGAGGAAAAAGTGCACAAACTTTCCACACAATGGGAAGGGTCATTCATCATCACGGAAGTCATAGGAGGAGGAGCATACAGATTGGCAAATCCGAAGACCAATGAGGACGTGGGAAATCCATGGAACGTAGCAAACCTGCGCTTGTTCTACCCATAGTTCCCTAGGCATTATGAAGACATCGGCAGCAGCACCGATCGACAACTCATGTAAAAATTCGAAGGAATAAAGCAATGTTGCCCAAAACACCTTACAAGCACTTAGGGGCTCGAGCCTAGAACTCCCCCCGAGAGGCCTATCTTCGCAAACGCGACTTTTACTTACAAGAACTCGGGGGATCGAGCCTAGAACTCCCCCCGAGAGACGCTATCTTCGCAAACGCGACTTTTACTTACAAGCACTCGGGGGCTCGAGCCTAGAACTCCCCCCGAGAGACGCTATCTTCGCAAACGCGACTTTTTTACTTACAAGCAATCGGGGGCTCGAGCCTAGAACTCCCCCCGAGAGACGCTATCTTCGCAAATGCGACTTTTACTTACAAGCATTCGGGGGCTCGAGCCTAGAACTCCCCCCGAGAGGAGCTATCTTCGCAAACGCGAATTTTACTTACAACCACTCGGGGGCTCGATCCTAGAACTCCCCCAAAGAGGCGTTATCATCGCAACCGCGATTTTTGCTTAATAAAAAGACTCGGGGGCTCGAACATAAAACGTCCCCTGAAAGACGTCCTCGCTAAAAACGCGACTCTCACCAAACAACAAAGCTCAGGACATAGAAAGTTGCATCTTTAGTCTTCACCCGATCGCAAGCGATCGCCTAAAGACTCGGGGGCTACTCCCATCGGGAGCGCTGCCGCGCACCCGATCTAAACTTGGAAAAATTCAAAGACAACTACAAACCGGCGAGGCAAAAAATTCATAAAGCCTGCACTTGATTCTGCAAATCAAACGCAGCCTTGGGGGCTACTCCCATCAGGAGCGCTGGCGCGCACCCGAGAAGACAACTCTCATTACAAAGGAGTCGAAGGCACTCTCATTACAAAGGAGTCGAAGATAACTCTCATTACAAAAGGAGTCGAATGCACTTTCATTACAAAGGAGTCGAAGACAACTCTCATTACAAAGGAGTCGAAGGCACTCTCATTACAAAGGAGTCGAAGGCACTTTCATTACAAAAGAGTCGAAGGCACTCTCATTACAAAGGAGTCGAAGGCATTCTCATTACAAAGGAGTCGAAGGCATTCTCATTACAAAGGAGTCGAAGCCATTCTCATTACAAAGGAGTCGACGGCATTTCATTACAAATAAGTCAAAACGACAGTTTGCCACTACAGAAGGACCTGCTAAACTAAAAACTGGGCTACATTCAAACTTCTACATGTGTGCTCATGCTGAGATAATTGGCACGTTCGTGCCATAGCCCGGCGGTCATCATCACAGAAAAAGTAGCAGCCCAGCCGAAGAGGAAAAAGCTCGCCGTCCTCCTGTTCTACAAGGTCGCCGCCTTCTAGTTCTACAAGGTGCCTCGCCTACTGACGCAGCCTCTTGATGACCGGTTTGACGTCCAGTTCTTCCCTAGAACTAGAAGAGCAAACACCATTGCCCGAGGGATCAGTTGAAGATGAAGACACGGGAGAATCAGGCGAACCACCACTCGAGCCATCAGAACCTCTATTGCTTGATTCCCCACAGTATGGATCCAGACGGTTACCACCAGCATCAAATGCACAGATAATAACAATATTTTCCCCGTCAAAGCGACAACAAAGACTGTATCCGTCGCGCAGATTCAGCCGACGAGAAAACAACCTCCAGCGAGAACCAAGAAAGATCAAGGACGAAGTATCAACTTCCAGCTCCACCCAAGAAGAAGAACGAGAGCTCCCGTGAAGACGGAGCCAGAAGCCCCTCAAGTTACGCTCAGAAGCAATGGACGCAAACAAAAAGGGAAGAGGAATCCAGGCAGAATTCCGCCCAAGAACATGCAAAAGAAAGTCATAGCGCCAAAAACCCTCCTCCATGGAGGAAGAGGAAGTAGGTGCCAACGTAGTACCATGGCGTCCACCTTGCGAAGAACGAGGTGTGCGGCCACCACGACCACGGCGGCCACGACTTCGCCCAGCCACACCTCTACCACGCTTGGGCGCCATATGAAGAAGAAGAAGAAGAAGAAGAAGAGAAAGATGCGAAGAATGGATGCCAAGGACGGGCAACCAAAGGAAGCATTTATAGCTCAATCCAAGGGCAAACGAGGAAAAACACATAGAAGCCCAGGCGGCGTCATCATTGCAACAAAGACCGCCAGGCCGAGCGTTACGAATTCCAAGGCAAAGATGCCTTCACACGGTCAGCATTATTTACAGGACGCGTAAAATCTCGCCGGTTTCCCATACGAAGCCTTGGAAACCCAACGGGCAGCAGGCAACACGACGTCCAAACCATCATTATGACGGTCCAGAAGACGCGACGGATCAAGAAATCAAACATCATCACAGGTCATCCAACAACATGTCAGCACGACATCTCAAAAGGGACGGATCAAGATAAAAAGAGTTGGCAAAAAACCAAAAGATTCCAAAAGCCAGCTATACGTCCAAATTTTCTGACTCTCCAAAATTCTTACTCCCATCGGGAGTACCCTTTTGAGTCCGGGTGCTCCCTCACCCAGAAAGCAAAGATGTGCTCGAGTGATCACTCGCACCAGCAGACACAAAATACTCTCAGAGTTTGGGTGCCCCCTCACCCAAAAGAGCAGAAAAAGCACTCGAGTGACCACTCGCAGAAAAAGACTCAGCAATTCAGCAAGCATGACTTACTCGCGCACTTGACGGTATTCCGAGTGGGCGCCATCTTATTTTCCTCGCCTGAGATCGCTACAAGCTTCGCGATTGACGACTAAAACAACTTACTTGATTGTTTATTCCAAGTGGGTGCATTGCTAAATCAGGCTCCGTGCCTCAAAACAAAAAAATATCATACCTGGGCTACGACACACTGTACCCAGATTCCACGCAAGCTTAGCATGTAGGTAAGATCCCGCTGCGCAGAACGGCCGGGCCGGGACTTGCCGCAGAGCGATTTCACTCCCGACATTTTCCATGCGCTCGCATGATAGAAAGAGCCGAGCGGATGCGCTCAGGCTATGTGCTTAGACGGGAAGCAATTGATCCTATAAGACCTGCAGCGGCATGACTTTTCTTGAAACCAGTGTTCCCAGTTCACGTCGAGGGACGTGGGCTTGATTGGGCTACTGCGGTGTTTGTCACTAGCACAATTCACCAAGGCTCGACCATTCGACTCCTTGGGCCCTTTCAACTTAGCAATCCCTCGAAACAGATATTTTGATGGCTCAAAACTGCCAGCGACCCATGGCGATACCACGCTTAAAAACAATAAGGCGCAGATGAATTCGAGTCCCTGCGCGACTCTTCGAGTCCCCCAGGCACTCGGGGGATACTGACGAGGGGGTGACCCCACGACTCCTACGTATGAGGCTACCTGGTGCGTATGACGACAGAAGGCCCACTGGGAAGCTACGACAAACCCATGATTGGCCCAACCAAGCACCGACGTAGGAGTCTGCGACTAACATGGAAGGTGCAACTTGGCGTACAAGGCAGGACTAGAATTAGGAAACTACCTATGTAACCTAGCACGGACTCCCCGAGACCTACCCTAGTATATAAAGGCTGGGAGGGGAGACGCCGAAATCATCTCAATACGCATCTACTCATCCTAGCCTTGCGACAACTCGCCTTGGCCTCCACTGTAATCGCCCCCTCACGTAATAATATCGAGCAGGAAGTGCTTCTCCTGTTAGCCGACGAGTATCGCCCAACCTGTGCCATCTCTATGACTAACCAGGGGTCCCTGACCATGGGATATGCCGGGGTTGATCCCCGTCAGGCGCTGCATGGATAAGGCACATCATGTATTTAACTTGGGGCAAGGAACACAGAAAAGCAATGATCATCTAGGCATAAATCAAACATCAGGCATGTACCCCAAAGGTAGTTGTACGTGCTTGCAATAAGAACTTGCACAACATCTTTTGTCCTACCATCCCGCTACGAATGGGGCCAAAAGGAACTTATGGAGATTAAGGTGCTCCTGTCAAAGAGCACCGGAACAAAGCATTAAAAATCAATGGATACACGGAATCCTCAAACTATAGTCCATCCCCTTTGGTTTCCCAAGCCGTCGACTTTGGGATCGCCGGTTCCGGACTATAACAGGTGCATACAACTCATAGATAGGACCAAGAACACAAATATATTCATGAAAACACATAGGGTTCAGATCTGAAATCATGGCACTCGGGCCCAAAGTGACAAGCATTAAGAGCAACAAGTTGAAGCAGAGATGATAAACAACAATCTAGATGAGAGGCAACATGCCCCCAACAATCTGATAAACTATTACATGATCTATCTCATCCAATCCCTACCATCGCCTTTGCCTACAACAGGGAATTACTCACACATAGATGGAGAAGTCATGGAGAGAGGATGGGGTGGTGATGATGATGACGATGGAGATGATCTCCCCTCACCGGAGGCCAAAACAACCTCCAGATTAGCCCTCCCGCAGAAGAACAGAGGGTGGCGGCGGCTCTTCGACGTGGATTGGAAAAACGACTTATGTTTCGGGGTTTCTCCGTCACGGGAATAAATAGGAGCCTCGGTAGGGCACCCGCGGAGGGCAGAGGCCCCCAGGAGGCTAGAGGGCGCGGCCCCACCCCTGGCCGCACCAGGGGGGCGTCTGGGGCCCCCATGGCTGCCCTCTGGTCCCACTTCTGGCACAGTGGCCCTTCGGGTGCGTGGATTTTCTGTGATTTTTCCTGGAATTTTCTGAGACACCTAGAAATCCATTTTCCTACGCACGATAAAACCATACAGGCAGCTATACTGAAAACAGCGTTAGTCCGGGTTAGTTTCGTCCAAATCATGCAAGAATGAGGGAAAAACAATAGCAAAAGTGTTTGGAAAAGTAGATACGTTTGAGACGTATCAGCGGCCCGTTTCCAGCGTCTGTTGGAGTTGCAACAGATTTCCCAGTGTCTGTTGGAGTTTCCAATGTCTGTTGCAGTTTCTCTTACACAACACATATTTCCCAGAGTCTCAAAAAAACACACAACATATTCCCCCCCCATTCAATTCCAAAATTTCGCTCGGCGACAACTTATACCGTCTGCCAATTTATTGGTTTGATTGAAATGACCGAATTACCCTAGAAACCTCGACTCACACATGACCTGAATAACCAGGGGCACGTTCGTGATTTCCTACAGACCACTGATACGTCCCAAACGTATCTATAATTTCTGCTTGCTCCATGCATGATTTGTGTGACTTTGCCATGTTTTGCTTGAACTTTCATACACTTTTGATCATATTTGGACTAACCTATTAAATCAGTGCACCCAGTTGCCAGTTCCTGTTTTCTGCTGTTTTTATATTTCAGTTTTTCCGGCCATTAAAAGTACCAAATAAATTCCGGAAAAAGTATATAAAAAATCAGTGTCCCGGAAGCTTCCCGAAGAACCAAGGATGGAAGGGAATGGACCCACCAGGGCCCCAGGAGGGTCCCTAGTGCCCCCCCTAGGGCGCGCTGGGCACCCTCCTGGCTGCCCCGTGTCCCCCCTCGGTGCCCCCTTTGGCTCCTATTTATTCTCCCATCGTGAAAACCCTGATTCCAGACCCCTTTTCATCAGTTCGTCCTTCGTCTCACTATATTTTTATCACTTCATGCGTTATGTGCTACAGTTGGAGCGTCTCGCTCTTAGGTTTTATTTTTAGTTTTCTTTAGCTTTACTTGTTGTTCATAATAAGTTAGATCCCGTCTTACTTTGTGTGGGAGAGAAACATGCTCCACTTTCAAAATCTAGAACACATCATAGGATTCTTCATGCCTATCTTTTTCCTCTTGTGTGTTCTTTATCTTTTCATAGGTACTGCCCTGTCTAGTTTTAGTCTTAGTTTGTCTTAGCAAGAGCCTTGGCTTTTGTTTAGTTTTTCTCTGGAACTCTCTTTAGTTTTCATGTTTATCTTGTTAAGAGAGTTGGTTGTTGCACTGAGTTATGTCTTGTTTCTGAGAAGTAGGTAATTGAGGTTGCTATTTAATTTCATTAGTAATTTGCAATAGTTTTGAGGTACTAATGTGAGTAACGTTTGAACTTTTGGTGTCAAGAGCTCTAGCCTATTAGTGATAGGTGTCGTATTTTTGGCAATCCGTGTTTATTTTCAAAAACCTACGAAACTAGTTGAGAACTCTAGCTACTAGATGGATCACTACTCTTCTGAGGGGTCGCATATTAGAGTACACTCACGTATCATGAGTCGAGGATGCGCAAGGATAACCAAACCCCCATACACTCCTCCTCGGGGTACTTGTCTCTTTGTGAACCTCCTTATTAGATTGAGAGTTACCGATAATAAGTGCATGAGTTCTTCGGACTAATGTAAGTATTGAAAGTTGACACTTCCACCTCCTCATATTTTCTAGCCTCTCCCGTGCCGTGCATTGCCTCCTTCTCACTCCGAGAGTTGGCGTCCACCTTCGCCGGTACATCCAAACCCTTGGCATGATACGCTCTGTCATCATAAACCTCCTTATATCTTTCCTCAAAACAACCACCATACCTACCTATCAAGGCATTTCCATAGCCTTTCCGAGATATATTGCCATGCAAGATCCACCTCTTCATGACTTGATCTTCATGTCATACATGTTCCTGCTACACTGGTAGCGGCATACATTGCATACATCATGATAGCTACATCTTCTTTATGTTTTGAGTACCTTGTAAAGTGTGAAAGATCTTCTATACCCTCTTGTAAATTAGAGTGTTGCCCTTAAGTGAGGAAAAGATCCCAAAGTGTACAAATCAAAAAATCCCAAAGAGGAAAAATGAGAGTTAAATAGAAAGAGCCATTGAAGCCACCAAAAAATACAAAAAATAGGAAAAAAGAGAAACAGAAAATAAAAAGAGAGAAAGGGGCAACACTACTATCCTTTTGAAAGATCCACACTAGTACTCCCTCTTATCCTTGTACTCCATAGAGATGATCACTCATACATATAGCTATGTGGGGACCTTCACACTATAGAACTTGGCTTGCATATTCCAAGGATGAGCCTCCTCAAAAGAGATCTAGGTCTTCATGAGCGAGCAAGTTGGATGCACCCCCACTAGTTCCATTGGAGAGCTTTTCTTAGCTCATATGTTCATCCGTTGCTTGGCAATCCCTACTCCTCACAACATATCTATCATTTGGCCTTGTCGCCTATATATGATTGTCCTCATTGATGTGAGCCGTTCTCACCCTTTTTGTCTTCCACCTCCGCCATATTTCTCTCTTTGCCATCCTAAGTGTCAACTCTCATGCTTACGCTCATCCATTGCATGAGTGCTCAAAATATCGAAAAGGAGTGGATCAAATTGACTTGTACCTGGCTAGTGGTCTAGGGACGAGTCAAGATAAGATTCCAAAGAAGACCAAGTGTGAAACTTTAGTAGATTGAGTTCTCAACAAAAATACTTTTTCATCTCGTATTCCCTATCCCATTTCTTGCACGCAAACACCATTTAGAGATATCCGAGTAACGGACAGCGAGAGCTCTTGCACCTAATGTTCTTTCGTTGCTTGTTTCAATGCTAATATAGACTCTTGCATGTTATGACTTGAATTGAATCACATACCTTGATTGCTTTACTTTTCAAAGTTCTTATATGGTTGCTAGCATGTCACCACAGAAATTATGCCTGTAATCATTTACCTACTCGAGGACGAGCAGGAATTAAGCTTGGGGATGTTGATACGTCCCAAAAGTATCTATAATTTCTTCTTGCTCCATGCATAATTTGTGTGACTTTGCCATGTTTTTCTTGAACTTTCATACACTTTTGAGTATATTTGGACTAACCTATTAACTCAGTGCACCCAGTTGCCAGTTCCTGTTTTCTGCCGTTTTTATATTTCAGGTTTTCCTGCCATTAAAAGTACCAAATAAATTCCGGAAAAATTAAATAAAAAATCAGCGTCCCGGAAGCTTCCCGAAGAACCAAGGATGGAAGGGAGTGGACCCACCAGGGCCCCAGGAGGGTCCGTGGCGCGCCCCCCTTAGGGCGCGCCGGCCACCATCCTGGCTACCCTGTGGCCCCCTCTGTGCCCCCTTTGGCTCCTATTTATTTTCCCGTTGCGAAAACCCTGATTCCAGACCCCTTTTCTCCAGAAGCAATTCCGATCTCCGACGCCATCGCCAACAAGCTTCAGGGGAACAGAATTCCTGTGCCGGCACCCTGCCGGGACGGGGAAGTGCCCCCGGATTCATCTCCATCGACGTTTCTTCCTCCCTCCATGAAGCGGGAGTAGTTCTCCCTCGGGGCTGAGGTTTCTACCAGTAGCTATGTGTTCTTCTCTCTCTCCCATGATTTGATCTTCGTTGTGATCATAGGCTATGTTAATCTAGGGTGATCCCATGATATTTCCCCTTCCTCTATGACGAGGGGATACCCCCACGACTCCTCTACGTGAGGGTACCTGGTGCGTGTCATGGCTGGCGGCCCACCAGAGGCCCACTCGTGGACACCGACATAATTGAATAAGACGTGAAGACGAAGACTTGAGGCGCAAGACAAGGACTCCTACTTGTAGTCGACTAGGACTCATGTAAACCCTACCTGGCTATCTATATAAAGCGAGGTAGGGTCACCACAACAGAAGCTCTCAACCCCCACACATAGGACTAGACAGATCTCTCTCCACCAAAGCCCTCACGAAATCTCTGTACATCATCATCAATACAAGATCAGACAAGAAGCATGTAGGGTTCTCCCTCCGGGGGCCTGAAGCTGGGTAAATCGTGCCCCATGTGTCGCTTGTCACCTCCGAATCCTACCAACGCGCAGGCCACGTCGCTGTCTTTCCTCCTACACGAAACCTAGGGTCCCTGACCATAGGATTTGTCGGGGTTGATCCCCGTCAATTGGCGTCGTCTGTGGGAAAGACATGCGCATTGGAATCACAGATCGGCGGCTCAAACCTACATCGGCAATCGACGATCCGTCGACTTCGGCAGGATCTATTCAAGTTGGGTTCCTCGCAATGTCGGCTCCTTCAACAACTACATCAAGATCTACATCAAGCTCACGGAGAAAAAGAAAATTTTCGAGCGCTCCACTCGAAGATCGACATCAACAAAAGCGCTCACGCGCAGCCCACATGAAAAAAAAAACGTCTGTGTTGCGGGAACTCGCGACAGCGACTCGAAGATCCTCTCGCCGATCCCTTTGGTGGCAAAATGCGAAATCCAATTTTCGAAAAACTGTGAAAATTTCAGCAAATTCTAACGGCTGGATCTCCCTCGGTGACCCGCGCACTGAAGCACTCTCGGAATCTGACGGAACTCCGCGCGACTCCATAAGATAAATTCTTGAAATTAGCTCGGACATCAACACGAAGATCCCTCCGGTGAAAGGATGCAGGATACAATCCCTCATCAGCAGAAAAAATTTCAGAAAATTCCAACGGTTAGATCTCCGTCAGCGGCTCTCGCACTGTAATGCGTTTTTGGATCTACGCGAGATCGCGAATTTCCAATCGCGAATGCGGGTTCAATCTTGACCCACAAGGCTTCTACTCCAACTCGACATGCCATGGATGACTCACCAATGTTTCTACATCGACTCAAGCCGCTACAACAACAGCACACGATGAGCAATCGACAACTCAACGACTCGGCGACTACATCAACAATGATTCACTATGAAGATCCAGATCAAAGAAAAAAAAACGCAGTCGAAACCGTCGCCGCAAGAGATTACGGAATCAGGCTGCGCACGTCTACGGGCGAGTCATCGACTCCGTCCGCCACATCAACTCCGTCCTCTACATCGACTTCGGGCGCGACATCGACCACGGCCGCGGCATCGACTCTGTCATCTACATCAACCACGGACGAATCAAGACGCGCACTCGATGCTCGAGGGCTGGCACTTTTTTGACATCAACAACGACATCAGCTTCATCGGCTCCAGTGCGGATACACGCCGCGAAATGTCGTCACGTCAACTCCGCCAGGCGCGCCGAGTCCTTCTCGGTCACTCGCCGCACCGTCGACTCCAAGCACACAAATCATCCCGTGATGAGCTCCTTTGTATGGGCTCTCCCGTACCGAGCTCCATCGCGCAGGAATCGCCACGTCGAGTCCTCTCGTCGCTCGCCGAACAACTTCATCACGATGACTTCACTGTGCAACTCCGCCACCTCAACACTCGGGGCTCGCGGACTCGGGGGCTGAACGTCGCAGTCGCCATCATATCTACTCCGTTTCGCCACGTCGACTGCTCATCGTCGACTACTCGACTGCTCATCTTCGACATCCTCCGCCGCGTCGATCCTACAGCTAAGTTTTCTTTACACTCTTATATTCTATGATTCGAAAACCTATATGCATTCTCGATCTGTCGTCAATACGACTATGCAGTCGCACACAAACCTCGAGGGCTTCAAAACCATCCTTTGGATCATGCTCAGTTTTATATGATGTTTATTTGCATTCGTCAAAGTAGTGAGTCTGGGTACCAAAGGTCGCTCTTGTCTCCGGGTTCAACAAGTCTGGCATCGCGTCCCTGTTACCCGGAAGGAGTTTGCTGCTGGAGGGCTTACTCACAGAAAAACACGCTTAAACCATATATGCAGCTACATTTTCCAGTCGACAAAAGTGCAATGTCTACAAATCACGTACCTTACAATTGTTTTTCGCACAAGTACACCTTAATACGGTTACACCTTTTTCTCCTTCTCAGCAGATGCTCGGGGGCTGGGCGCCCTCATGATGCGGCGACGCCAACCTCCTCGTCCACGACTGATCCCTACAACAACTGTCACAACCTCAAGTTAGGTATGTGCTAGAATAGCAAGTCACTTTGCATCATGTTAATTTTTTTTCAAAAGAAATTGAAATGGGAGAGAAAAACCCCCCAGATGAATTTAATTCAAATGGCCAGAATAAAAGTTGCTCCAAAAATTCCTTTTTCATTTTGAAAAGTCTCATAAATGAGTGTGATCACATATCAAGTGATGTGGGACCAACCCCATGCTCATGGATTTTTCAAATATTCAAACAGGAGCATGGATTTAAATTTAAACCCCTATTTGATTTAAAATTCAAATGATTTGAATTTTAAAAGTGTTCAAATTTTATAAGTGGCTAGCTCTCTATTTTATGAGGCCATATAAAATAATTTGGGCATTTATAAAAATACCCAGCTATTTTATTTAGCTAGGTCAAACAAATTACAGAATTGAATAAAAGAAAAAGAAAGGCAGAGACTTACCTTGCGCCATAGGCGAAGGCCCACCTTGCCTCGGCCCGCCCAGCCCAGCCCCTCGCCCTATCGTCTTCTACCCCGCGGCTCCAAGCAGCTCGCTGGAGTAGAGCGTGCGCGAGAAAGCCACGGCGACAGCAGCCCCCTTCCAGGCCTCCCTTTTCCCCCAGTGTGTGCCACGGCGACGCCACAATCCCCCGCACCCATTTTCCTCTCTCCCAGCTCTCTCTTCGTCGTCTCCGGCGAGTTCTAGCGCAGCGGACGAACCCTAGAAGAACACCGGCGAGCAGAGCGTGTGGCCACCGTGCTCCTCCGTCCTCGCCGCCTTGTCCAATCGATCCGGCGCCGTCGGCTTCCTCCGTAGCCCTCGTCAATCGAAGGCCATCACCACCAGAGACGACGCCCGCTTCGCGAGTTCACTGCCAGCCGCCGAGGAGAAGGTCTCCAATTGCGCCGCCACCAAGCACTCCCCGGCTCCGCCGTCTTCTCCACTCGATCCAGGGTGAGCGTCCCGTTCGATTGCTCCGTTCTCTGCCTCCTCCCGTGCCCTCGCGTGCGATTCCGGCGAAGACAGTAGCCAGCCGCCGCTGCTCATCGTTGTAGCCGTGCACCAGAGCGTCGTCTTGGCCCCCCAATGGCACCACGCGACGCGCGGCCTCCCCAGCTCCCTCCCAGTGCACGCAGCTCCCTCCCCCATGCCCTAAACCAAGTTTCGGCGGAACTCCGGCGAGTTCCCCGGCGAGCTCGCCGTTAATCCCCTCCCCTCTCTCACTGTCCCGTGGGCCCAAGGCCACTAAGCTAACCACCCCCCTGGGCCACTGACTAGTGGGCCCAGGCCCTATTCTAATTAGGATTAGATTAACATAACGGTTTAACCCCCCCTCTCACTTACTAGTGGACCCCAGCAGTCAGCCCCCCTTGACGTAACAGTGACATCAGGCTGACGGAGTAAACCTTTTTTCCAATTCAAAGAAATCAAAGAAATTGCAGAAAATACTTTAAACTTCAATAATTCATAGAAAATCCATATTAACTCCAAATTGGACAAATAATATATGAAAAATGATCAGCAGAAAATAATCTATCCAAATATACAAGTTTCAGCTATGTTTGAGTTGAAATTAAAATGGGACCAGTAGCTTTTGCTATTTGGTTTAAATGGAATTAATTCAAATTTAATACAATTGCTATTCCAACTTCAACCATTGAGATGCAAAGATGATCACTTACACTTCCGAAGCATTTCACACACATGATCACATGGTTTACAAAGTACAAACATTAGCAAATGCAACTTGGACCAATTTGAATACATTTGGAGTTTGGACTTGAATTTCCTTTTCAAATCAACTACAATTAACATGTGACCAATTGAACCTAGATCACATCAATACCATTCACATCTTGTGACAACATAAACATGTGCTTGAGCATTGCATTAAATTTATACCTTGATTGCTTTGTTTGCTCGATAGACGTGCAACCGGAACCGGAGGCCACCCCCTTCGTTGAATACACCGTTATCGAACCTCGTCAGCAAGGCAAGCAAACCCCCATTGATCAAGTCGATAAAATCCCACTTCCCTCTCATGTCTCGCTTATGCATTGTATAGGATTAATACCATGCTACGTTTCTACCGCATAGATGAACCCATTCCTTTGCATGACCTATCATTTGTCACAGTAGTAAGCAAACCGCAATCCTACCAAATGTAGGATTTGATTGATATCATGTGGCCCCTGCAATTGTTACTGCTTATTGCATGCTTAGAGTGATACAATGTTGGTACTGTGATGTGAGTCGGGATGGTAGCAATCATGTTGTTGATGGTGGAAATGTGTTGGTGAATCTACCCTAATACAAGGTGAACGATGAGAGGCTGTGTAGGAGCACACAGTGGGTTGTCTCGTTGAACACCGCTTTAAGTCCGAGTTCTTGTGTGGTGATCCAAGAAGAAGAATGCAACCACACATTGGGCTCACTGAACCCTCTCATCCTAGTACCTCACCCCGTTCGAACCCCAGAAGTCGCAGTAGTTCGGAGTTCTGGTAGGGCTGTGGCACGGTCTACGAAGTGGATGAACGGCTTTTCAAGACTGGCTTGGGACCCTGCACACATCATTTGAGGCTGTACTGGAACCTCGGTCGGACTTCCATACGGATCCCCCTCAGATAGGCGACTCTCTGGACTAGAACAGAGCTGTGGGCGAAGTGTCGTGGCAACATCCTCGCCGGTACCCGCTTGAAGGGTCCCACTCCCAGGCGGTAACTGATGCGTGTGTGTGTAGAGCGGTACACCCCTGCAGGGTTAACAAAACTATTCGAATAGCCGCGTCCGCGGTTATGGACTGCTTGGAAAGCTTAGCTTGATTATTAGACAACTTGAACTGGATACTTATAAAACTTGCCAAGATAAGCATGAGTGCTATGGCGTGCTTTCTCGTGGGGAAGTCGAGGAAGGCACCATAGTGGTGTAATTGGTTGGAGATGTAGTGGACTCGTGTACGCTTCTTACCTCAAGTCTGGTACTCGTAGTTCAGGACTAGCCAAGTCAAAGCTAGCACTTCTGCAATTGAACCCCACCTCCCTTTACCTTGATACATGTGCATGAATAGTATAGTTCCTACATAAGTCTTGCTGAGTACGACTTTGTACTCACGTTTTCTTATTCTATGTTTTAGATGAACCCCCTTACCCCGAAGGTGGATTCTTCCTTGAGCTCGACGACTGAATACCAAGCTAGTGTAGTCCCAGTCAGACGACTGGTCCCTCGTGGAAGGGTTTGTTTATAGATAAGGCTTCTCTAAGCCATTTGTTAAACTTGTCTGTACTCAGACCTACTTTGCTTCCACATGTTTGATGTAATGTTGGATCACATACTTGTGATCTCTGTGTGCACTCTGTAAGAGTTATCAATAAAGTTGTACATTTTGTAGAGAATTGCAATGATACCTGCTGTTCATACTAGACATGTGTGTTGCGTGTATGATTATAACATGCATGTCTTAGTATGGGTTTTCGAGACCTTAGTTGTGATCTGGCTGGTGGTCTTTTATACACCAAGTCGCCCTTAGATGTGCGCATCTTGGGCATCACGATGCGATTGCTCGTGACTCCGTCACGTGCACACTTTGATGTATGATGGAGCCCTCCCTAGACCCCGACTAAGTGATCGGGCTGGAGTAAGTCTATGTAAGGGTTATAATACAATCGATAGTATGGTTGAGGCGACTTGTCTATGAGTACGGGAGTTCATCACCCATATCATTTAGACTTGTGTGCGGACGATGAGGACCCATCTTAGTTGATCATCCGGCCTGGATGGGATGCCCCTGACGTTCAATGCTTTCCGAGAATGTTCTGTGCTTGGCCTTGTCTGCTTAGACAAGTGGGTACGGTTCTCGGCTCTCCATATGATTGTGTTGTAGCGAGTCTTGCATACGCTAACCCCGGGCCCCGACAGACTTGGTATCAGAGCAGGACTGACTGTAGGATTATCATCCTTCGTCGAAGTTGAGTCTAGCTTGCTATAGTTATATAGTTACTCTGGGTATATAAGGGAACAACGTAAGGCTTCTTTTTTCTCCTTACCTTCATCGTTCTGAGTTCTGAGTCACCCTCATCTTTTCTACGGGAAGATAGGACTAGGCTCATCTATGTCTTACTAGAACATCTTGTTGTTTGCTTCCTTGTAGACGTAGGAAAGTTGTGTTCGGTTTACTAGCGTTGTTATGCTTCCTGATTTCTTACATCGTATGTAAGTGCTGTTTCTACATTGCAAGAAAAGACATTTCTTACAATTACAACCGTTATGCTGTCCGAGTCATTCCAGGTTTCTTCATAATCTGATGCGTTTGCAAAATCTTTACCTCTATTTCGGTTGTCCTTCCAGAAGATTATTTAGGTGGCATGCCCGACAGTTCCATAGTGTTTGATGTAGGTTTTCTTCAAGAAACCTATAGTCATTCATTTGCAGCTCTTCCTCCCCCTTTAGATGTCTTCCAGCCAGAATAGCCACACTAAGCATTGTGTTGGGTACTTTTCTACTCTGACATATCGGTTCTAGCCCCTAGTAAACCTTGGTCATCCTCAGGAAAACCATCCAGTAACCCAACCCCTTAAATCTATCCACCCGACAGATGTGTAGAGTTCATAGTGGATCTTATGCCAGGAACCGCACCAATTTCCAGACGCCCATACAAAATGGCCCCACGTGAGTTAGCTGAGCTTAAAATCCAACTTGAAGCTTTGTTGGCAAAAGGCTTCATCCTCCCTAGCTCATCGCCATGGGGTTTCCCCGTTCTGTTCGTAACGAAGAAAGATGGAACAGAAAGGATGTGCGTAGACTATCGCCCGCTAAATCTAGCGACGATAAAGAACAAGTACCCACTGCCCAGGATCAATGATCTTTATGATCAACTTGCTGGATCCTCTGTCTTCTCCAAGATGGATTTGAGATTAGGTTATCATCAAATCAAAATCCGAAACGAGGACATTCCCAAAACAGCTTTCACTACTCGTTATGGTCTTTACGCGTACACCGTCATGTCCTTCGGTTTAACCAATGCCCCCGCCACTTTCTCGCGCATGATGAATTCGATCTTCATGGAGTACTTAGATAAATTTGTTGTGGTTTATCTCGATGACATTCTCATCTACTCAAAGAACGAAGAAGAACGTGCCGAACATCTAAGGCTGGTATTGATGAAACTTAGAGAGCATCGCTTGTATGCTAAATTCTCCAAGTGTGAATTTTGGATACCAGAAGTGACCTACTTAGGCCACGTGATTTCTGCAAAAGGCATTGCTGTGAATCCCGAGAGAGTTCAGGCCGTCCTTGACTGGACTCCACCTGAATCGGTTAAGCAAGTTAGAAGTTTTCTTGACTTAGCAAGCTATTTTCGCCGCTTCGTCGAGAACTTTTCTAAAGTTGCAAAGCCTCTAACTGAACTCCTCAAGAAAGATAAGAAATTCCAATGGACTCCCAAGTGCGAGGAAAGCTTTCAAGAGCCAAAAAGAAGATTGACTTCTGCACCCGTACTTGCGCCTCCAGACACCAAAAAGTATTTCGAGATCTTTTGCGACGCCTCACGGCAAGGGTTAGGATGCATACTTATGCAAGATAGACATGTGGTAGCTTATGCTTCACGCCAGTTGCGTCCACATGAAGAGAACTATCCTACCCATGATCTTGAACTCGCTGCCGTAGTTCATGCCCTGACAACTTGGCGACATTACCTCCTTGGTAATCGTTGTGAGATCTTTTCTGACCACCAAAGCCTCAAATATATATTCACCCAGCCATATCTTTATCTCAGGCAAAGACGCTGGATTGAGTTGATAAAAGATTCTGACTTAGGAATTTCTTACACCCCAGGAAAAGCCAATGTCATGGCTGATGCACTAAGTCGTAAGTCGTATTGTAACAACCTCATGTTACAACAGTATTGTAAGGCCCGATATGCGGTACTGTCCCAGATCTAGATGTTTCCATCCAGACCCGGGGACGAAGCACATATTGGTCCCACCGCGACATATGACGAAGTCATATGCCCCGGATTTCCAACATGATATCACAACATTACACATACAAGGATACAACATCTCATACAATCGGCATACAACTGCCTTAAATACAATACAACAACGGAAGATACATGTCTGGGTATAGACTACAATCAAATGCCTACTGGCAAAGAGAAAACATCGATCCCCATAACCACACGGGTCCAGGCCCTCCGCCGGGATCCGCCTAACTAGTCGTCGTCGAGTCTCCACGTGAAACGTCGATCACCATACCTGTTGTCGATCACGGACCCTGAAAAGAGTTTGGGGTAGTATCACGAGTATAGAGGTACTCAGCATCCAACTGTAGTGGTCAACTGACCCAGCAAGGACTTCATCACTCGTCATTCTAGGACAACTAGTAGTTTACGGTAAGGAAGGGGTAAGTGGTGAGGTTGCTGCCGCACTAGCATTTATGAAGTGGCTAACGATATAGAGAGTAAGGTAAGAAGGCAAGCATTCGATGAGGAATCTCCTCCAACAAGTCTTGCTATCAACTACTTACGCAAAAATAACACCTATCCTATCCTTGTCCTCCTCTTCGCATCCCGACGAAGAAGAAGCAGTCAAGGCACACACACATTGATCAAATTATATTTAGATTATCTCAGCTGTTGTTGTCTATGAACAAGGAGTAGGTTTCAAGTTGTCCATAACCGCGGAGTTACGGGTGTAGGGGAACGCAACAGAAAACAAAAATTTCCGCACTACGAACACGCCCAGGACCACTATGGAGACTGCATACAAGCTTTTGATCTGATCGTTACCGACTCGTAGCGCAGCGGAAGTAGAGTCGATGTAGATCATCGGTGCAGATCCCCGCAGCTAGGATTTACAACCTCCCAACCGCGAGGATGTTCTCCCTCTTCTGCTCCTCGAACAACGCTCCAGGAGGCGGTCGGACAGTCCCTCGGACGGTGTCACGGACAGCCCTTCGGGAGGCCCCTCGAAACTCGATTGGTAACTCGGACAGCCCTTCGGGAGGACCCTTGAAACTCGAACGATAATTTGGATAGCCCTTCGGGCAAAAGATCGAAACTACGACCTCTCTACGGGGTTGCACACATACGGTGTCAGCTATCCGACAGGGCTTCGCCGTCCAGAACTAGTTCCTGCCGGAACCTAGACAGCCTTTCGGCTCTACGAAACTATTTCGCTGGGAGGGAGAGAGAAAGCCAGATCATGCATGGCATTTGTATAGAACTCAAGGGAGAGCTTGGATCAAGGATATGGGGCTGCCCTCACACCTCTATTTATAGGAAACCCAAGGGGGCTTTCTTGGCTCCCAAGTCCTTCTAGAAGGCTTTCCAAAAATATCCCAAGTAGTGCTTTTTACTATTCATAACACCACTTTTTCGCGTCCGAAAAATCCGAAAATATTTCTGTGGGTCTTAGAATAATTCCAATACCCACTAAAATGATTTTGGGCGCATTCCGAAACAATTTCGGATTAGTGATTTTCATCTGCGAAAAGCAACCTAAGCATTTCCGGCAGCTCCGGAACATTTCCGGCAGCTCCGAAATATTTCGAAAAAAATATTTTATTCTTTTCTCCAGAAAAATTCCAGAAGTTACCAGAACAATTCTGGCACCCTCCAAAAGTACCAGGTGCTTACCGAAACCTTTTCGGCTTAGTGGTTCACTCCGAAACAACTTTTCGGTTTTACCGAAACTATTCCGGTGTTCTCTCTCCGGAACTTTTCCGTTTTCTCCGAAACCTTTTCGGTGACTTTCTCTCAAACTCCCTGTCTAGTATTCAGCAGATAGATGACCCTTAAGCGTGTGACCCTATAGGTTCGGTGAAGTATAGACATGACCCAGAACGCTTTCCGATCAATGGTCAACATCGGAGCCGTGGACACCCATATTGACCCCTATACCCACACGAATAAATATTCGAGTGAACCTCCAGTTGCCATGTGCTATTCCTGTTGCTTCGCGATATGTTACAAACACCCGAGGTGAGACTTATCGGCATCCCCGTGAATCAACAACTTGTCCACTATGCCAGTTACCTCGTTTCCGGTATTGTTCTCTTTTCTCGTTCCCGTGTTCCGGCATCCCTGTGATCAAATCACACTGTGTCTGGCCAGACGATGGTGGATACTATAACACCGAGAGGGCCCGAAGAATATCTCTCCATCGACGGAGGAGCAAATCCCAATCTTGAGTTACCTAGTTCCTGGTCATACTTTTCCGTGAACCCGTAAGCCGCCGTAATAGCCACCCTTTTACAGATGACGTTTAACAAACCCCAAAGTTCACGAAGCAAGTACGAAGGAACTCGATACTCTCATGGTCTAAGGAATTATGCAAACGCTCAACTTTCTCTGTGTTATAATCCATTAACTGGTGACGAATGTATCTCATAGCATAACATGAATCTGGGTCGATTCAACACAAATGTTCTTCTAACATTGTGCCCTCAAAGTTGCCGGCATAGTATGCCCATGATCAGGAAAACAGAACCATCATGCAACACTTGAGCTAGTCTTAGAGGCGAGACTAGGAATATATATTTTATCCGTTTATTATTCCACACGTGCATATGAGTCTTCCTCCGAGCCTCGTGGTTATTGCAGACTCGAGAACCATTGCAGTTATAGCATGGAATATAAACATAATTACAAACATGGAGATAAATAATAACATTTATTATTGCCTCTAGGGCATATCTCCTACAGACTCCCACTTGCACTAGAGTCAATAATCTAGTCAATGCTAATGCACTTTACACCTATGGCATACTGGTGTAAAATATGCTCCGCTTGTGGTATAGCCTGATGTCCAACGGATCTGACAACTTCAGCTCCGTGTGTATCTTTGCATATCCTCGCGTTTTCACGCTATCACAAAAATCATATTTTGTGTGGACTCGGCTTTGTATATATGTGAATCACTGGTCGAACCTTGATTCCTCAGACTGAGCTATGGAGCAACTATCTTCAATAGTGTTCCATTGACCAAAGCCATTTTGGAACCATACTAAGTTCATGAATGAACTATATGATTCAACATCTTCTTTGTCGCTTCTAAAGCGTCATCATACTCAGCCTTTGTTATAGAATTTGCCACAGTAACCTGTTTGGAACAATTCCAACTTACTGTGCCACCATATCGTGTATCACACAAAAACCCTTAACTTAGATCGAAAATCGCATGGAGCATTGATGAAGACTATATTGATGTAATTACTTACAACAAGCACTTCATAATCTCTTCTTGCGAGAAAACATGTCATCAGTGCTACTTTAGTACTCAATGACATTTTTCACTTTTGTCCCATGATCAGTACTTTGATCACTTTGGTATCTATACTCGCAACAACTTGGGAGTACTGGACATATCTGGTTGTTTTATATACCATGGAATACATGATTAATCCAAACACAAAGGTGTATGGAATATCCATCATGTATTTTTCTCATCAGTGTTTTAGGACACCGAGTCTTGCAAAAACTCTTTCCATGTGACTTCAGCAAGAATCACTCCTTGGCGTTTTTAACGCTAAACTGTTTTAGCATCTTGTCAATATGTATTTTGGCTTAGCCCTCTTAGGCAATTATATCTCGTAGATAATTATGCCTAATATCAAGACTACTTAGCCCAAGCACTTCGTCGAAAAACTATTTTCAATGAAGTCTTAATTTGTGTCAAGAAATTTATATTATTTCCAATTAACAATGTGTTAGGCACACAAGGTTTTTAGAAATATTATTATGCTCCCACTTACTTTCTTGTAGCCACAAGCATCTTCGTTATCCATCGATGAAATCAAACTCTTTTGATTATTTCATCAAAAACGAAGATTCCAACTCCATTATGCTCTCTTTTGTCCATCGTAGGAACTCTGAAGTTTGCATACTTACTAGCATCCTCTGGACTGACAAAATACCTTGGACTGTATCTCCAAGGCAGTATTTCCATCTCATGGAAATCCTTTTGTCATCCATGTTTCATATCTCATGAATGAAATACGTATTAATTGCTAGTTTAACCCGAACCGACTTTAAGCATCGCTACGGAGAGACAATCTCGCCGTAGTTAATTCCTTGAAATTGTTATAAGCAACAAGTCGAGCTTTATGGATAAAACATTTTTATCCGTATCAGTTTATAGTTCCATTAATATTCGTTAGACTCTAAGTCTTCCGAATGGTCCATCAAGATACAATCTTGAATTACGTATATGGAAACTATCTCGGATTTGTATTGGCATTTAGCCAATTCCGGAGTCAGGGCCCATCATCGCTTCCTTGATTATCGTAGGTATGTTGTTGTCTAACAACAATATCTCGTTTGCGCACCTGAGAGGTTTGCACGAGTTTTTCCTACGTGGCTCAGTTGCAAGTTTGACCGAAGTCCATACATCTCATGTAGAGGCTTCCGTATCAGTCGTAGTAGGAAACTCTGGAATCACTTCCAAGGTTCCTTTCCTTTGATCTGATGACGAAGATATTGTTATCTCGTCGAGTTGCACTGTCCTCCGACTCACCTTTTTGCAAGAACCATTCTCTTTAAAAGCATACCGTTCTTTGTGGCAAAACCTTTTGCCTCGGTATAGTGGTGGAGGAATTCCCAATAATTTGGGATAACCTACAAAGTAGCAATTGTCTGATTTGGAATAGGTTTGTAAACAGTTTACACAAGCCCCATATTCCAAATGTTAAGAAAAGATAAAACATGGTTGGGCGTACCATACCATGGCGTCATTTCAACAGACCTGATGGCGCTCCTTTCAGTGTAAAAGCCGCAGTCTCTAAAGCATTACATTAAAAGGGATAATGGCAAATTGATTTATGTCATCTTTGATCTTACCATGTCATAAATGGTTTGATTACATCTTCAAGGACATTCCACTTGCAGTGGTGTTCCGGGAGGTGCAAGTTATGAAAACTCTTTTCACAACTCATCAGACATTGGCTAAACTTGTAACTCAAAAATTCCTTTCTGCAATCGAATTGTAGAAACATAATTTTCTTGTCACAATAACTTTCACTTCATTTTTGAAAACCTTTCGAATGATTTCAAAAGATCCAGACTTACGTCTTATCAAGTAAATATCCATATATCTACTTGAGTCTTTTCTGAAGATAGATAAATCCACTACTAACAACATTTATCGGACTACACACATCAAATGTATGATCACCAATAAGTTTGTTGTTCGTTCCTCATGGCCTGTGAACGGTATTTCAGTCACTTAACTTTTCGGACGAAAGTTGCAAGTGTGAGATGATTCATAATCAAATGAATTCAAAATCCATCATTATGGAATTTCTCCATGCGGGTTTCTCCAATGTGACCAAATGTAGTGCCACACATATGTGGTATTCTTTTAGTCTTTCGACATTTAGCGTCATTGTTATGGATGTATCATATTACCATCAATATTTGTAACATACATCCCATCCCCGATGGAAGCATGGCCCTTTATGTTATTGATAATACTGAACAACAATTGTTCTTTTATGAACAACCTTCTTGCAACATACTTTATGCAATGGGCTAGAGTGTATAAAACTCTAAAACGAATTATGAAAATAAATACAGATGGTGATACACCGATGGAAGGTATAGTAACTTTTACTATGTTCCATGCGCGTATCTAAACCTCATTACTGGCAAGTCTTTTAGGCCGTAGTGGTTCTTGCATCGAGTTGCAACAGAATGCAATCGAGCGGGTATTCTTGTGATCAACTTTTAATCATAATACCCAAGAATTATGGACTAACTGTTTAATCACAATTCCCAAGAACTATTTATTTTTGACCAGCCTTCCATACATCAATAACTTTCATGACTTTTATACATGGGCTGGACATTCCATTCTTCTTTCTTTTTGCCCTTATAATTTTAACAGTTTAACTTTCAATATATTTCTCCTACTCTCAGAAGAAGCACCCAACTTTAAGAGTGGCGTTAGCCCCGGACTTCCTAGGCGTGTGAGTCATACTAACACCCTTGGGACATTTCCTTTCTCTTTAAGTTGTTTGTTTTATTCACCTTCATCATATGACAGGCGTTCTTCTGGATCCCTCTCTTATCAGCCAAATGCCCAGTAAACACTTTACTAATACTTTGCAAACAAATGTTGCTTTGGATATCTCATATCTTTTAGCCTTTGTCTGTATCTGAAAACAATTTTCAGTTCCATGAATATTACATAACTATCCCAAAATTTGTGAAGTTCGGGTTTTATGGAAGCAAACGTATTGCACTTGACCACAATGGAATTCTAGCTTTTGGATCGAAGGATGAGAGTCACATCATCCATAGCATTAGCGGGAGGACACCGAAAGCATGCGATAGGACAAAATCCTTCTCGGCACTCTTGAGGACAATCCTCACATTACGTTACCAACCGTAAAGTTTTGACCAGATATTTAACAACTTATTCAAATTTAATAGGGAAGGTGGAAACACGAGCCATTATTCTACAACTATTATGCAAATTATACTTAGACAATGTTCATAATTAATTGCACTCAGAATTAAACAAGTTAATTCTAAAATGCGCTCCCACTCAAATCAATATCTCTCAAAATTGATTATGAGTGATTCAAGATCCAAATATCAATACAACGCCATAGAATCATCATCTCATGACGAGGATTTTGATTTGGTAGGCCAACTTGCCGATCACATCTCTATGTGACTCTTGTTCATCTTTCGATGCGTGTGTTCCGAGCTCAGGACGATCCTACCATGAACGTCAAGACAACCAAGTGATCTTGCTGCGAGGTCTGACCTCACCCGCCTTACATTTCTCCAGTCGTTCGTACCCATGCATCCATGGCGCACCCCGAAAGGATAGATGCTGTGACGGTGCTACATTTGGGAGAACACTAACTACTTGATATTTTAAGTGAGAGATCACCCTAATAAAAAGCGACTACCGCGCAATCAAGAAGGGTGCAACTTAAGGGATAAACATCTCAGGTAATTCATAATTGCATGATATGGTATAGCCCCTTCTGACGGAGAAGTCAAGTATTTTCTTCGTCTTTGGCATTTGCGTCGGAGTTCACCTTCGCGAAGTTTGCCACCACCTTGTCGATGCACCAAATAATATTGCTATCTCTATAGCTAATAAAATAAGTGCATTACATAAGGTTGACTCGCAGGTCATTAAAGTGACAATCATATGGCTCCAGCCATCATGTCGAATCATGACACGCAGGTCATGTTAATAAATTTACATTATATAGTCATCTCATACATAATCAAATTAATATGAGCTTTGCTATACCACATCACATGCACATCCTGCAAAACCAAGTTAGACGCCTCTAATCGGTTTAGGAAATTTTTTATTTTACGTGGCTTCTAAGGTTTCAACCAAACCGCAGCTACCAACGTTTTATCATCAAGTATGATTATTCAAGTCGCTAGATTAACATCGCGGGGTGTATGAAGCACGAGATAATAAAGTCTCGAACCCCATACTGAACTTCGTCATACGCGTGATCCCCGTGCAGATCATATCTGCATTGCCCTTTAGTCTGCGAAATTTCTTCTTTCTTTAACTACGGTGGAATTCAACGAACTGTTAGCACTTCTTTGATCAATCAGGATCGCAGATTGCCAGAACTTTGAAACTCCACCATACTGTTATCGACATCAGAAATATGCAAATTCTAGGGAAGCAACAAGAACATCGAGTAACAGATTTCATCTGCCACCCGCATAAATAATTTTCAGCAATAGATCTAATCTACTCCAAAATTATATTATGCAATACCCATACATCTCTATGTATTCTAGATCGCAACATGCATCTACACATAGCACGGCTCTGATACCACTGTAGGGGAACGCAACAGAAAACAAAAATTTCCGCACTACGAACACGCCCAGGACCACTATGGAGACTGCATACAAGGTTTTGATCTGATCGTTACCGACTCGTAGCGCAGCGGAAGTAGAGTCGATGTAGATCGTCGGTGCAGATCCCCGCAGCTAGGATTTACAACCTCCCAACCGCGAGGATGTTCTCCCTCGTCTGCTCCTCGAACAGCGCTCCAGGAGGCGGTCGGACAGTCCCTCGGACGGTGTCACGGACAGCCCTTCGGGAGGCCCCTCGAAACTCGATCGGTAACTTGGACAGCCCTTCGGGAGGACCCTTGAAACTCGAACGATAATTTGGACAGCCCTTCGGGCAAAAGATCGAAACTACGACCTCTCTACGGGGTTGCACACATACGGTGTCAGCTATCCGACAGGGCTTCGCCGTCCAGAACTAGTTCCTGCCGGAACCTAGACAGCCTTTCGGCTCTACGAAACTATTTCGCTGGGAGGGAGAGAGAAAGCCAGATCATGCATGGCATTTGTATAGAACTCAAGGGAGAGCTTGGATCAAGGATATGGGGCTGCCCTCACACCTCTATTTATAGGAAACCCAAGGGGGCTTTCTTGGCTCCCAAGTCCTTCTAGAAGGCTTTCCAAAAATATCCCAAGTAGTACTTTTTACTATTCATAACACCACTTTTTCGCGTCCGAAAAATCCGAAAATATTTCTGTGGGTCTTAGAATAATTACAATACCCACTAAAATGATTTTGGGCGCGTTCCGAAACAATTTCGGATTAGTGATTTGCATCTGCGAAAAGCAACCTAAGCATTTCCGGCAGCTCCGGAACATTTCCGGCAGCTCCGAAATATTTCCGAAAAAAATATTTTATTCTTTTCTCCAGAAAAATTCCAGAAGTTACCAGAACAATTCTGGCACCCTCCAAAAGTACCAGGTGCTTACCGAAACCTTTTCGCCTTAGTGGTTCACTCCGAAACAACTTTTCGGTTTTACCGAAACTATTCCGGTGTTCTCTCTCCGGAACTTTTCCGTTTTCTCCGAAACCTTTTCGGTGACTTTCTCTCAGACTCCCTGTCTAGTATTCAGCAGATAGATGACCCTTAAGCGTGTGACCCTATAGGTTCGGTGAAGTATAGACATGACCCAGAACGCTTTCCGATCAATGGTCAACATCGGAGCCGTGGACACCCATATTGACCCCTATACCCACACGAATAAATATTCGAGTGAACCTCCAGTTGCCGTGTGCTATTCCTGTTGCTTCGGGATATGTTACAAACACCCGAGGTGAGACTTATCGGCATCCCCGTGAATCAACAACTTGTCAACTATGCCAGTTACCTCGTTTCCGGTATTGTTCTCTTTTCTCGTTCCCGTGTTCCGGCATCCCTATGATCAAATCACACTGTGTCTGGCCAGACGATGGTGGATACTGTAACACCGAGAGGGCCCGAAGAATATCTCTCCATCGACGGAGGAGAAAATCCCAATCTTGAGTTACCTAGTTCCTGGTCATACTTTTCCGTGAACCCGTAAGCCGCCGTAATAGCCACCCTTTTACAGATGACGTTTAACAAACCCCAAAGTTCATGAAGCAAGTACGAAGGAACTCGATACTCTCATGGTCTAAGGAATTATGCAAACGCTCAACTTTCTCTGTGTTATAATCCATTAACTGGTGACGAATGTATCTCATAGCATAACATCAATCTGGGTCGATTCAACACAAATGTTCTTCTAACATTGTGCCCTCAAAGTTGCCGGCATAGTAATGCCCATGATCAGGAAAACAGAACCATCATGCAACACTTGAGCTAGTCTTAGAGGCGAGACTAGGAATATATATTTTATCCGTTTATTATTCCACACGTGCATATGAGTCTTCCTCCGAGCCTCGTGGTTATTGCAGACTCGAGAACCATTGCAGTTATAGCATGGAATATAAACATAATTACAAACATGGAGATAAATAATAACATTTATTATTGCCTCTAGGCATATCTCCTACAACGGGCATAATCTGCCAACATCACGAAGCACACTTTAGAGCAATGCATAAAAAGGACAATCAATGCAAACATGCTCACAAATGATATGGAACTAAAGTAGAGATGACAAGGAAGGCATGGCAAAAAGAATCATGCAAATAGGCATCATAGATCAAAAGATATTAATCATGCAACATGGCATCGGAACGTTACAGACTAAGAGAAAAATAGAGGTGGCTGTCAAAAACAGAAGCATATCAACTTTGTAGCTAATTATCTATATGACCAGGAAAGCTAACATGAAGATGCAATACATATAATGGAAGTAGACATGATGCTTAACAATATGCAAAAAGAATCACTCAATTCCGATAAACGGTCGCGACACACTCGTCGATCGAAGTTGCAACAAAATACAAACAGCAACACACTAACAACAGGGTAGCTACTTTGGTTGAAGATACAATCATGATGCAGCAAGCAATTATGGCACGTGAATGCATGAAACTGAAGTAGAAACATTGCTTAACGCAACGCAAAAGGAATCACTCAATTCCGACGTACGGTTGCGAAGCAACCGTCGCCCGAAGTTTCAACAAATTAACAGTTTCAGACATATTCACAGCAGTTTAGCAGTTTAACGATCTGGTGCTCTGTTTGACCAAAAATTAACCAAACAAGATGACCTCGGATCAAGATGCTCACAGAAGGTGGATGTTAGAGTACAAAGAGCACAAAAATACAAAAATACAAAAAAGGAATCACTTCGTTCCGTCCTACGAGACAACGGGAAATCGCATTACAAAACGGGTACACGGAGTAGAAAATCTGAGACTTAGAGAAAATTACAGGGGGTCGAGCTCGGGTCCAGCTCGTCCATGGCGGGCTGGAGGTGCTGCTGGCCGGCGGTTGGGAGGTCGGACAGGTGCTGGGAGGCTTGGGGATGGCCGGGCTCGGTGGAGGAGGACCGGAGGTGGGAGAAGGCCACGTGGCGGCCTCCGGGGCCGTCGGATCTCAGATCTGACGGTCCTGGATGCCTGGGAGCTAGGGTTTCGCTAGAAATTCGGATCTGGGGGCTATTGGACGAAAATTTGGACCAAATCTGGGGGTGTGGCTGAAATTTTGTGGCTAGGGAAACCCTAGAAAGGGGTGGGAGTGTGGTGGTCTTTATATAGCCCAGGTGGCTGGCAGTTTGCAAAAACATCCTCGGTTTTTATCTCGCGTGCGCGGTGCTCACGTTTCTGACCGCCGGGGGTCCGCAGTACCTCCGATTCGGGTAAAACTTCGAACTGCGCGAACAACGCGTCGAGCCGGTGGCGTTCACCTCACGCTGGAACCGTTCTGAGAACACTTTCCGGCGCGCTATAAAAATAACCCGTTTAATTATTAAACGGGGTTTTATTTGTTCCGTTGGCTGCGGCTGGTCTCGTGCGGTTTTTGCGCCGGTGATCGGGCGAAACCCGGTGTCGCAAAGGTTGAGAGTCAGGATGGCAAGGGTCGGTCTCCGTCCGATACGAGATGGGAGGCGGAAAAATAATCGCCGATCGATAAATCGGGGATGCAAACACCGCAAACAAATCAGACAATCAAACAATTCACATCGAAAACAAAATTTTTATTTTTTGTGAAATCTGGGCTGTTACATGTATCAACCACTTCTTCATGAGGAATTTCGAAAGCTCAATCTCGAGATTGTTCCTCGTGGATCTCTTTTCAACTTGGTGGAGAAACCAACACTTGAGGATCAAATCATAGTTGCCCAAAGGCGTGCACGAGGTGTTCGCCGGATCAAGGAGAACATTGCTAGCGGAGTTGCTAAATGTTTCTCCACAGATAGTAAAGGAACAATATTCTTTGGAAATCGTTTGGTAGTACTTACGAATAGGGAACTAAGGCAACTCATCCTCAAAGAAGCCCATGATACAACCCTCTCAATTCATCCCGGTAGCACAAAAATGTACCGAGATCTACGCCAGAGATTTTGGTGGACTAGGATGAAGAGAGACATTGCTTGATTTGTTGCCGAATGTGGTGTTTGTCGTCACATTAAGGCAGAACACCAAAGATATGCTGGTACACTTCAACCTTTGCCTATTCCAGAGTGGAAATGGGACAAAGTCGGTATGGACTTCATCACCGGCTTTCCAAAAAGCCAGAAAGGAAATGATGCCATCTTCGTTGTCATTGACCGACTTTCAAAAGTTGCTCACTTCCTTCCAGTTCGCGAGTCTATAACTGCTAGCCAGTTAGCGGACTTGTATGTCTCTAGAATTGTGTCACTTCATGGTGTTCCTTTGGAAATCAATTCTGGTCGCGGTAGCCTTTTCACCTCTAGATTCTGGCAAAGCTTCCATAATGCTATGGGAACTCATCTCTCCTTTAGTACAACTTTCCATCCTCAGTCTAGTGGTCAAGTCGAAAGGGTTAACCAAATTCTAGAGGACATGCTCAGAGCTTGTGTTATCTCATTTGGAAAGAATTGGGAGAAGTCTTTTCCATTCGCCGAATTTTCTTATAACAATAGTTTCCAATCTAGTCTGAACATGGCTCCTTTTGATCTCCTATATGGACGACGATGTCGAACACCCCTAAACTGGTCAGAAACCGGTGAAAGACAATTCTTTGGACTGGACATGATCATGGAATCATAAGAGCAAGTTCGCATTGTTCGTGATCAATTGAAAGCAGCCTAGTCTCGTTAGAAAAGCTACTATGATCGTCATCATAGGCAAGAAAGCTACAATCTGGATGAGAAGGCTTACCTTCAGGTTACTCCTCTGAAGGGAACCCAAAGATTCGATATCAAAGGAAAGTTGGCCCCACATTACGTCGGACCTTTCCGCATTCTCGCAAAACGTGGAGGAGTTGCCTACCAACTTGAACTACCTCCGCACCTTTCCCGAGTACATGATGTATTCCATGTGTCACAACTCAGGCGTTGCTTCAAGGACCCCATCCGCGAAGTCGACCATGAAACGCTTGATCTCCAAGATGACCTTTCTTATCGAGAATACCCCGTTCGTATTCTTGATTCAGCAGAGTCTGTCACTCGTCGTCAGAAGATTAGGTTTCTAAAAGTGCAATGGTCACACCACTCTGAGAAAGAAGCAACATGGGAAAGAGAAGACCGCCTCCGTGCCGAGTACCCCTCCTTCCTCCCGACGACTTATGAATCTCGGGACGAGATTCTTTTGAGTGGGGGCGAGTTGTCACAACCCATGTTAGGTATGTGCTAGAATAGCAAGTCACTTTGCATCATGTTAATTTTTTTTCAAAAGAAATTCAAATGGGAGAGAAAAACCCCCCAGATGAATTTAATTCAAATGGCCAGAATAAAAGTTGCTCCAAAAATTCCTTTTTCATTTTGAAAAGTCTCATAAATGAGTGTGATCACATATCAACTGATGTGGGACCAACCCCATGCTCATGGATTTTTCAAATATTCAAACAGGAGCATGGATTTAAATTTAAACCCCTATTTGATTTAAAATTTAAATGATTTGAATTTTAAAAGTGTTCAAATTTTATAAGTGGCTAGCTCTCTATTTTATGAGGCCATATAAAATAATTTGGGAATTTATAAAAATACCTAGCTATTTTATTTAGCTAGGTCAAACGAATTACAAAATTGAATAAAAGAAAAAGAAATCCAGAGGCTTACCTTGCGCCATAGGCGAAGGCCCACCTTGCCTCGGGCGGCCCAGCCCAGCCCCTCGCCCTGTCGTCTTCTACCCCGCGGCTCCAAGCAGCTCGCTGGAGCAGAGCGTGCGCGAGGACACCGCGGCGACATCAGCCCCCTTCCAGGCCTCCCTTATCCCCCAGTGTGTGCCACGGCGACGCCACAATCCCCCGCACCCGTTTGCCTCTCTCCCTGTTCTCTCCTCGTCGTCTCCGGCGAGTTCTAGCGCAGCGGCCGAACCCTAGCAGAGAACCGGAGAGCAGAGCGTGTGGCCAGAGTGCTCCTCCGTCCTCGCCGCCTTGTCCAATCGATCCGGCGCCGTCGGCTTCCTCCGTCCCCCTCGTCAATCGAAGGCCATCACGACCAGAGACGACGCCCGCTTCGCGAGTTCACCGCCCGCCGCCAAGGAGAAGGTCTCCAATTGCGCCGCCACCAAGCACTCCCCGGCTCCGCCGTCTTCTCCACTCGATCCAGGGTGAGCGTCCCATTCGATTGCTCCATTCTCCGCCTCCTCCCGTGCCCTCGCGTGCGATTCCGGCGAAGACAGTAGCCAGCCGCCGCTGCTCATCGTTGTAGCCGTGCACCAGAGCGTCGTCTTGGCCCCCCAATGGCACCACGCGACGCGCGGCCTCCCCAGCTCCCTCCCAGTGCACGCAGCTCCCTCCCCCATGCCCTAAACCGAGTTTCGGCGGAACTCCGGCGAGTTCCCCGGCGAGCTCGCCGTTAATCCCCTCCCCTCTCTCACTGTCCCGTGGGCCCAAGGCCACTAAGCTAACCACCCCCCTGGGCCACTGACCAGTGGGCCCAGGCCCTAATCTAATTAGGATTAGATTAACATAACGGTTTAACCCCCCCTCTCACTGACTAGTGGACCCCAGCAGTCAGCCCCCCCTGACGTCACGGTGACATCAGGCTAACGCGGTAAACCTTTTTTCCAATTAAAAGAAATCAAGGAAATTGCAGAAAATACTTTAAACTTCAATAATTCATAGAAAATTCATATTAACTCCAAATTGGACAAATAATATATGAAAAATGGTCAGCAGAAAATAATCTATCCAAATATACAAGTTTCGGCTATGTTTGAGTTGAAATTAAAATGGGACCAGTAGCTTTTTCTATTTGGTTTAAATGGAATTAATTCAAATTTAATACAATTGCTATTCCAACTTCAACCATTGAGATGCAAAGATGATCACTTACACTTCCGAAGCATTTCACACACATGATCACATGGTTTACAAAGTACAAGCATTAACAAATGCAACTTGGACCAATTTGAATACATTTGGAGTTTGGATTTGAATTTACTTTTCAAATCAACTTCAATTAACATGTGACCAATTGAACCTAGATCACATCAATACCATTCACATCTTGTGACAACATAAACATGTGCTTGAGCATTGCATTAAATTTATACCTTGATTGCTTTGTTTGCTCGATAGACGTGCAACCGGAACCGGAGGCCACCCCCTTCGTTGAATACACCGTTATCGAACCTCGTCAGCAAGGCAAGCAAACCCCCATTGATCATGTCGATAAAATCCCACTTCCCTCTCATGTCTCGCTTATGCATTGTATAGGATTAATACCATGCTACGTTTCTACCGCATAGATGAACCCATTCCTTTGCATGACCTATCATTTTTCACAGTAGTAAGCAAACCGCAATCCTACCAAATGTAGGATTTGATTGATATCATGTGGCCCCTACAATTGTTACTGCTTATTGCATGCTTAGAGTGATACAATGTTGGTACTGTGATGTGAGTCGGGATGGTAGCAATCATGTTGTTGATGGTGGAAATGTGTTGGTGAATCTACCCTAATACAAGGTGAACGATGAGAGGCTGTGTAGGAGCACACAGTGGTTTGTCTCGTTGAACACCGCTTTAAGTCCGAGTTCTTGTGTGGTGATCCAAGAAGAAGAGTACAACCACACATTGGGCTCACTGACCCCTCTCATCCTAGTACCTCACCCCGTTCGAACCCCAGAAGTCGCAGTAGTTCGGAGTTCTGGTAGGGCTGTGGCACGGTCTGCGAAGTTGATGAACGGCTTTTCAAGACTGGCTTGGGACCCTGCACCCATCGTTTGAGGCTGTACTGGAACCTCGGCCGGACCTCCATATGGATCCCCCTCAGATAGGCGACTCTCTGGACTAGAACGGAGCTGTGGGCGAAGTGTTGTGGTGGCATCCTCGCTGTCACCTCTTGAACGGTGTCTCAAAAGACGGTAAGTGATGACACGTGTGTGTAGTATTACACTGTGACATCCTGGCTTAATAGGAATAATAGAGTACTCATATCAACAAGGTGCACCTTCTTTTCCGGAAGCACATCTTCAAAGAACTCCAAAGTTAAGCGTGCTTGGCTTGGAGAAATTTGAGGATGGGTGACCGACTGGGAAGTAGCTCCCAGGTGCGCACGAGTGAGGACAAAGTGCGCAGGAAAGACTAGTGTTGGTCTGTGGGGACAGTCTAGATCCAGCCAGGCGTACGCCGGGAACCGGTGGCTGTGGACGGGGCGTAACAAATGGTATCAGAGCCGACCCTCGCGGTTACACGGGCGTGTGTGGGTTAGTTGCGCGAACATGTGGGACATGTGTCGGCACTGGACACACAGACGTGTGCCAAGGGGGAACGTTCCTGTGGGCCGATGAGGACATCGGTTCCTTTGAGTGGGGGTGTATGTGACATCCTGGCTTAATAGGAATGATAGACTACTCATATCAACAAGGTGCACCTTCTTTTCCGGAAGCACATCTTCAAAGAACTCCAAAGTTAAGCGTGCTTGGCTTGGAGCAATTTGAGGATGGGTGACCGACTGGGAAGTAGCTCCCAGGTGCGCACGAGTGAGGACAAAGTGCGCAGGAAAGACTAGTGTTGGTCTGTGGGGACAGTCTAGATCCCGCCAGGCGTACGCCGGGAACCGGTGGATGTGGACGGGGCGTAACATACACCCCTGCAGGGTTAACAAAACTATTCGAATAGCCGCGTCCGCGGTTATGGACTGCTTGGAAAGATTAGCTTGATTATTAGACAGTTGAACCCAATCCTTTGCATGACCTATCATTTTGTCACAGTAGTAAGCAAACCACAATCCTAGCAAATGTAGGAGTTGGTTGATATCATGTAACCCCTGCAACTGTTACTGCTTATTGCATGCTTAGAGTTACAATGAGGTTACTCTTTTGTGAGTCGGGATGGTAGTGATAATGTTGATGATGGTGGAAAGGTGTTAGTGAATCTACCCTAATAGAAGGTGAACGATGAGAGGTTGTGTAGGAGTACACAGTGGGTTGTCTCGTTGAACACCGCCTTATGTCCGAGTTCTTGTGTGGTGATCCAAGAGGAAGAGTACAACCACACATTGGGCTCACTGAACCCTCTCGACCTAGTACCTCACCCCGTTCGAACCCCAGGAGTCGCATTAGTTCGCAGTTCTGGTAGGGCTGTGGCACGGTCTGCGAAGTGGATGAACGGCTTTTCAAGACCGGCTTGGGACCCTTCACACATCGTGTGAGGCTGTACTGGAACCTCGGCCGGACTTCCATACGGATCCCCCTCAGATAGGCGACTCTCTGGACTAGAACAGAGCTGTGGGCGAAGTGTCGTGGCAACATCCTCGCTGGTACCCGCTTGAAGGGTCCCACTCCCAGGCGGTAACTGATGCGTGTGTGTGTAGAGCGGTACACCCCTGCAGGGTTAACAAAACTATTCGAATAGCCGCGTCCGCGGTTAAGGACTGCTTGGAAAGCTTAGCTTGATTATTAGACAACTTGAACTGGATACTTATAAAACTTACCAAGATAAGCGTGAGTTCTATGGCGTGCTTTCTCGTGGGGAAGTCGAGGAAGGCACCATAGTGATGTAATTGGTTGGAGATGTAGTGGACTCGTGTACGCTCCTTACCTCAAGTCTGGTACTCGTAGTTCAGGACTAGCCAAGTCAAAGCTGGCACTTCTGCAATTGAATCCCACCTCCCTTTACCTTGATACATGTGCATGAGTAGTATAGTTCCTACGTAAGTCTTGCTGAGTACGACTTTGTACTCACGTTTTCTTATTCTGTGTTTTAGATGAACCCCCCTTGCCCCGAAGGTGGATTCTTCCTCGAGCTCGACGACTGAAGACCAAGCTAGTGTAGTCCCAGTCATACGACTGGCCCCTCGTGGAAGGGCTTGTTTATAGATAAGGCTTCTCTAAGCCATTTGTTAAACTTGTCTGTACTCAGACCTACTTTGCTTCCGCATGTTTGATGTAATGTTGGATCACATACTTGTGATCTCTGTGCGCACTCTGTAAGAGTTATCAATAAAGTTGTACATTTTGTAGAGAATTGCAATGATACCTGCTGTTCATACTAGACATGTGTGCGGCGTGTATGATTATAACATGCATGTCTTAGTATGGGTTTTCGAGACCTTAGTTGTGATCTGGCTGGCGGTCTTTTATACACCAAGTGGCCCTCAGATGTGCGCAACTTGGGAATCGCGATGCGATTGCTCGTGACTCCGTCACGTGCACACTTTGATGTATGATCGAGCCCGCCCTAGACCCTGACTAAGTGATCGGGCTGGAGTAAGTCTATGTAAGGGTTATAATACAATCGATAGTATGGTTGAGGCGACTTGTCTATGAGTATGGGAGTTCATCACCCATATCATTTAGACTTGTGTGCGGACGATGAGGACCCATCGCAGTTGATCATCCGGCCTGGATGGGATGCCCCTCACGTTCGATGCTTTCCGAGAACGTTCTGTGCTTGGCCTTGTCTGCTTAGACAAGTGGGTACGGTTCTCGGCTCTCCATATGATTGTGTTGTAGCGAGTCTTGCATACGCTAACCCCGGGTCCCGACAACAACTCACGCCTACGGCACAAGACCCGAGTTGAGCGCTTCCTCGGATGACAATTACTCGACAACGAAGAAGTCTTGAGTCGATGCTCAACTACAAGCAGTCGAACATAGCCTCGGGGGCAACTCCCATCAGGAGCGTTGACGCGCACCCGACGAGCACTACTCGCGCATCCGACAAGAATGAAGGGGTTAGCTTAAAAACAACTTGAGCCAATGCGCGACTCTATGAGTCGCACATAGCCTCGGGGGCTACTCCCATTGGGAGCGCTGACGCGCACCCGACGATCGCTCGACTTGGCAACTTCTCCCCACCCGACGATGAAACAAGAAGACGAATCGGACTACAATTTCGATGCTTCATCCAAATACTCCCATCGGGAGCGTACTCACAACATCTTCGACTGCTCATCAGCAACTGATCAGCACGCACTATGGCGGGTACTACATATTCGACTTGGGGGCTACTGATGAGGGGATACCCCCACGACTCCTCTACGTGAGGGTACCTGGTGTGTGTCATGGCTGGCGGCCCACCAGAGGCCCACTCGTGGACATCGACATGATTGAATAAGACGTGAAGACGAAGACTTGAGGCGCAAGACAAGGACTCCTACTTGTAGTCGACTAGGACTCATGTAAACCCTACCTGGCTATCTATATAAAGTGAGGTAGGGTCACCTCTCTAGAAAACCACAACAGAAGCTCTCAACCCCCACGCATAGGACTAGACATATCTCTCTCCACCCAAGCCCTCACGGCATCTCTGTACATCATCATCAATACAAGATCAGACAAGCAGCATGTAGGGTTCTCCGTCCGGGGGCCTGAAGCTGGGTAAATCGTGCCCCATGTGTCGCTTGTCACCTCCGAATCCTACCAACGCGCAGGCCACGTCGCTGTCTTTCCTCCTACACGAAACCTAGGGTCCCTGACCATAGGATTTGCCAGGGTTGATCCCCGTCACTCTATGTATTGGATTGATGTACTCAATGATCTTGTATAGTATAATCCCCGGGACCATTGGTGATAGCGATCTATTGGACATGGCTTAGAAGAATATTATCATGAGTGATTTCTTCTTTTGTGAATTGATTGAAGATTGAGATTCTCTTGGTGCTTGTATTTGACTATCCTTGAGATATGTTGTGGTGATTGTGGTACTCTCTTTGGATGGACGTGGTGACATTGGGAAATCCATAAATTGAGAACTACGAACTCTGAGGTGTGATTTTGTAGCCCTACATAATTCTCGTCCTCTCTTGATCACAAAGGAATGAACTCCGAGTACGTCTCTAATGCATGTTTTAGTGGAAATATCATGTGATTAGACTATGTTAATGTTGTTGGGAGTTGCCACTAGTGAAAGTATGAAGCCTAGGCCTTGTTTCTAGCATTGTTACACCATTTGTGCTCACTTTTGTCACATGTTTGCTTTCTGCACTTTTTATTACAGATTTATATTACTTTGTTTTGCCACACCTATCACCCATATTTTACAATCTCTTCGCCGAACTAGTGCACCTATACAACTCCTAGTTGTATTAGGTGTGTTGGGGACAAAAGAGACTTTTTGTATCTTAATTGCAGGGTTGCTTGAGAGAGACCATCTTCAGTCTCTAGTTCCCTGAGGTCGATAAACCTTAGGTCATCCTCTTGAGGGAAATTGTTGTTGTCCTACAAACCTCTGCACTTGGAGGCCCAACATAGTCTACAAGAATAGAAGCGTGCGTAGAAATCAACCACAGTATAACCCCACCACGCCACCTTAAAACCCTAGCCGCTCCTGTCCATTCCCCACTTCCAAGTTCCAAGGGAACGCCAGATCTTCCTAACCTTCCCCCTATCTCGCAGACGTCGGCTCGCTCTTTTCAACTGGCACCAAGCCTCCCAGTCCCCCTCCGTTTGGCGCCGGCCATCGGGTTGACGGCAATCGGGCTGACGGCCATCGACGACGACGCCAACGGCCGCTGCCTGCCTCGCCATCAACGACGAAGGTGAGAAGGCATTTCTCGGGATAGCAAGCGGTGGACAGCGTCGCAGCCTTCCCCTCCGATGTGCCGTCCTCCCGAGATTACGACCATGGTGAGCCTCCTCCCCTTACACCCTACCCTGTCGCTTGGGTCCGTTCCCCATGGTTTCGGCACCCCTGGCCTACCTAGGGTTTTCAAACCAATTTGCTTTGCTCTAACTTACCATGGATGCGATGGTGGGTGCAGGAGGGCAACCTGGATGCGTTGATGATTTGCTCCTGAGCGTGGAGAAGCAGTGTCGACGGTTGGCTGGGAGCATGGCCACCGATTTATGGTATTTTTGTGTTTTTTTGGTGGGGAATCAGCACCAAGCTGTGTTCTTAGATGTAACTTTAGGAACCTATAATTCATCTATGCTGAATTCAAGTGTTGAAACAAAGATTCGATTAGTTCTCTAAATTGTGATGCAGGAGAAATTTGATTACTACTTCAATAATTAGCTCAGCTGTTCTGCCAAATGCATGCATTAGAAATTTGGGGATTTCTGGGAATATTAATGCTTCAGATTTGGGGATATATCTTAGTATAAAAATAATTTATTCATTTTCCCCTTCAAATTCAAACTTAAACCAAAACCATAAATTAATTACAGTGGGAAACTTAAGTATTTTGAACATCTAGTGGAAAATCTTTAGGAGACCACATACCACAGCTTAGTTTTGTGCATCTTCCCAGCCTAGTGGAAAATATTCTCCCACATTTTTTATCCTAAAAAGAACTTAGTATTGGCAATAATTTTAAAGGTGTCGCTATTTAGCTATGCATGTTTAGTCGATTCATTTGCAAGCTAACATATTTGCTCAGTGTGCTATTAAAACAATCGTTCTGTTATATCAACTGTTGCAGTGCATTTCTGTTTAATATCTAAATAGTCACCCTATTTTACATATTTTAGCAGTTAATCACCATGTCTTTCCATCACCGAATGGTATTTGACAAGGACCCTCTTTTTCTAATAATCTTGGATACTCACAACTTTAGAATGGGAAACTTTGGATCAATGAGCTTAGTTTTGAAGATGTGCCTGTTTGCTGATTGCTTTGTTTTTATAGTGCTCTTGAAGAACATCAAATGATTAAAGTGCTCTTGAAGAACATCAAATGATTAAAGTTTTTTCAACTATTTACTTGATAGAATATGCTCTTGTGTACATGTAGGATTTATTCTTGTTAGTTGCTTACTATTAATTCCTCTGTTCACAATTATAAGATGTTCTACCTCACTCACTAGTTTTAAGCAACTGTTATTTTCCAGGACTTGCATATGATGTCTGCCAACAATCAACCATGGATGTTTGTGACATTGATCATCATGGTATCTTGCCTTGCTTAACTACTCTTAAGAATGCACAATTGTCTTGTTAGTCTGTTGCGATGTCTTGCAGCTTTATTTTTGTTGCTTTCCTGTTTGACAGCAATTGTAACTTTTGTTAGATAGTGGCCTTGATGAGATTATTTTCTTTGACAAGCCTAGGAGATTATGTTGCTTTCCTGCCGTAATCGCCACTAGTTTGGACCCTTCTTTGGTGTCCTTAATTTTTGGTTGGCATGTTGGTTTATCCTATGGTTGCTGGTTAAAAAGTTTGTGTCACATGGTTAGTTCAACTGATGTGCAAACTTGCAAAGTTCTAGATATTTTCTTGGTGCCTGCCAGGTTTGGATTTTGATGTAGGGGTGGGTTCTGAATCTTCCCTCTATTGTTTCTGCAACCTAACTAGATTCTTCATTTCTGGTTCATTTGACGTGGTTGTAGCAAAACTAGCAGATGCTCTTATTGATACAATGTAGTTCAGCCATTCTAGATCTCAATTATGGATCTATGGTTCTTTTGATTTGTATAATTTCGTTTTCCAGTGATCCATTTACTTGAGTAGATGTCACTGCAGTTTCGTTTGAACCTCACAAATTATGTTGGTGACTTGAATCTATTGTATTTGTAAATAAAGTGTGATTAAATATCAGATGTTTCTTTTCTGGATCCACGCAACTGCGTCAACATGGACAAACAAATACTATAGATTTACTCTCTTTTGTTTTTATTTTCAAAGTGGAATCAAACCGGTTCATGCAAAGAAAAGGGAATCAGTCTGCTGGTCTAGCCTGTTTTTTTAGCTATTATGTTTTTATTTTACACAAGTATATTGTGATTTCTTCCTAACTGAATGGTCTCTCCAATATGATTTTAAAAGGTATAAATACAAGCAGATTCAAATGTATTTTGCTAAAAAACCACACTTGAATCATTCACATCAGTAGCTATTTTCTTTGCAAAGGATACATAGCTTACATGATTTTAGGCCAGCCCAATTGGCCTTTTGTTGCTGAACGTCGAGGTTGAGATAGTGCGATACATTTTGCCTTCTATGTCTGTTGGCATGCTAGCAGCCTTATGTTTAAATGTCTTAACTGTTTTATTTTGCCTCATATTGGTTCAACTTATTTCAGCAGTATATATCAATATAGTATTAGATCTGGTGATTTTATCCTATTTTTCACATTTGTCTGCATTTTATATCTAGAATTAGAACTGTTAAATGCACTGTTAAAACTGAAATAACTTGGTCACTCGTTCCTTCTACAAAGTTTGATGCACGTGATGAAAAACTGTACAATAATACTCTGCTGCTTACCATGTGATACTCTGCTTATTTTTACTGTATATCATTGCTCCTCTCATCTGTTCGCATGGATTTGTGTGGTGTGTTTCAGAAGAAGAGCAAGGGGAAGAAAAAGGAGGTCAAATTGGAGTGCTTTTTGACCAGGTTGCCTACAACTTGCTACCAGTTGTGACATCCATGAAGAGCTGAATATTTTTGTTGCAGTCAACATCATCAGCAGGTACTACCGGAGCGAGTGATGGTTGTTTGCGTGCATTGGCTAGTATTATCAAGTCATGTTAGTTGAATGGTTGATAGTAGAAAAATAGTTTATTCAAATTAAATACTTAAAATACAGTATATTGATTTTCTTTCACTCATAATTTTTTATAGACGCCCCTAAATCCAAAGCATGTTATATCTGTTTGCTAGATTAGTGTTCGGATCATAGTGTTGGTTTTAGTATTATTTCTGTACACAGGTGGCATAGTAATTAACATGTTACTATTTTATCCCTATTTCAGTCTGTCAAAGGAGCTGGAGTACTAGAGTAATGAAGCTGGTGATGTACACCAAGTAAGTGATTGAACAGTCCCGTCCGTCTTCTAGTTCAGTTTCGTTTGATGTACACCACGACACTGCGGTCGCAGCCTTATGTTCACTGCAGTGGAATATTTTTCTCTCGATTTGCTGAGTGTTTGGTTTCTTCTGATCAATGCAAATATCCAAACTGCTTGTGTGATGAAAATAGACCTACTCTAAATTAAATCCAGTTAACTTCTTTTCTTAATGCATTGCTTGAGTACGCAACACTTGTTCTATAGTGCTACTTTTGGGTAGGGAGCATTGTTCTTCTCTACTTGTGTTTGACTTGTGAAAATACAGAAATGTGATATTTTCTCTTCTGTTATATTGTATCTTCTTTTGTTGCTCTTTTACTTGACCTTGCGTTGTTTGAATTTGCAGGCGAAGGCTTGTTCATATCCAAGTTAAAGTTCAGGGCGAAAGAGCTTATCTAAGAATTTTCTGCCTTCGACAAGTCTGAAGAAGCCATCTTAGAGCCTGTTCGGTTCTCCTCCGCTCCAGGAGCGGAAGGAGCGGAGCGGGGCTGCGCGTAGTGTAATTTCGTGGAGCTGGCAAAACCTTGCTCCAGATTTTTTGGGAGTGGAGCCGAGTCGAGGAGAACCGAACAGGCTCTTAGTACATAGAATCCAGTACCAAAAATTTTCATGTCGTCTCATCTGGCCGTGATGTGTTATTTTTTATCCTTTTGTATGTTCAGTTTTTTGATGGTTGTGATGCTGGAGTTTAGACTATTTTTTTGTAAGTTCATATTTTCTGAAAAAATCCTAGGCTGACCTGAACTGGATTTGGTTAAATGTGCATAGTAGTGGAGAGAACGCTAGGCTTTGGTTACTTCCACTGGATTGAATAGTAGTTTGATTTAGAGAGATTTGGGCATCAAAAAGCCATCGCCAAAATAAGTTAATGAAATATTTCTTAAAAGGGTTGAAAAAAGCTATTGTTAACAAAAGCTTCCATGGCCCAAAATGGAAAATGTTGTAAAAAGGCTTAGGCCCGAAAGGAAAATGGAACAAAAAAGGCCATAAATCAGGAAAGAAAAAGGCTATAATTATTGGGCTTGGCCCATGTAAACCATTGAATCGGACTGGGCTGATTTTAATTTACGATGATTTGATTTCGTCGCAATTTTTCCACGTAGGATTGGACTAAATTGCCCGTGATGATTTAACATCGTCGTAAAGGTTATGACGATCCGGAAATCGTCATGAAAGTTACGACGATTTCGACCAAAATGTCGTTTTTTTCAGTTTTTGACGCCTCGTTTTTTACGCTCGGTTTTTTTTCGTAAGATCATCGTAAATTAAAAACCGTGACGCTGTAGCGACGAAAATATAGCGTCGTGTATTAGCATATTTCTTTTAGTGCTAGAAGTGTTGCAATGTGATCTAGTCACACAGTTCAACATTGCGATAACTATAACGTAGTGACAAGATCCTTTGACCGTAATGATCATACATAATTGCTATCTATGAGGAATGTGACGCCCCAAAAATTAGACCATGTACAGTAATCATACACGCAAGGTACACGATCGAGATCAGGGACTCACGGTAAGTTATCACAACACAACTCTACGAATAAAATAATAAAAGTTGTTTAATACAAGCCAGGGGCCACGAGGGCTCGAATACAACAGCTCGAAAGCACAAAGTTAGCGAAAGCAAAAGTATCTGAGTACAGACACAAGGTACACATGATCTGCCTTAAGAAGGATAGCACATAAACAACAACGATCGAAAATGCGAGGCCTCCTGCCTGGGAACCTCCAAACTACTCCTGGCCAACGGGGAACGCGACATCGTAGAAGGCATCGGGGTTCTTCATGGTGCGATGGTCGGCATCAGGGATCTCCTGCTCCTGGAATCCAAGGCTTTTAACGTCGACTGCAGCGGCCGATCGGGCAAAACAAAAGGGGGAAAATAAAGCAAGGGTGAGTATCTAGCATACCCGCGAGTCTTACGTCCGCTACTAAGCATTTATGCATTTGTATCAAATGGAAATGGGAGGATGTATATAGTGGACTGCAAGGTAGAAATCAGAATAATGATAAGAAGCTAGGCCTAACGAAGACTAGCATCTTCTGACGGGTCTTGCAGCACAAGATGAGAACAACCAACAGTTTATATAAAGCATAAAGTAACAATGAAGCAGAAGTTGCTGCAACATTGTATAATAGTAAGTTGTAATGATTAATAATAATAAATGCATTCGAGTTTTCCTCCTCGACTTCCCTGCGAGCAAGAAGACCCGGAACCATACAGTTTAATAGTAGTAGTTTGAAGTGGTAAGATCCAGCTTCAACATAAAGCGTCCTATTACCGTGGACACGGCTATTCGAATAGATTAAACTCCCTGCATGGGTGCACTACTGTTCAGCCTGCACGCTCGGATCTCCAGGGTGGCGGGCACCTTGTTAAGGGAATGCTCCACCGGAGTTATCTGACACGCCGCAGCCCATCCTAGGCTCAACAGAGAGGCCATCCGCCGGACTACATCCTATGCGATCAGGGGTCTAGGAACCCTCACCCTTCACGCTCCTGCACGGTGCGTGGCTGTCCGGTGAAGCAATAGCAAATCCAAATACACCGTCCAGACGAAGAAGACACCACTTCTCGGCGCAGGCCGCGGTACTGCTGAGGTATGAAGAGCTTTCGGGAAAACTATGACGCAGGGGAGCCCATAACTCCTTATCCCACGTGAAGGTAGTGCGTACAGACCAACGGGCCTCTCAAGTCATCCACCGAACCATTTAGTATTTTATTATTATCTCGCAGACAACCGTTATCGCTGTCTGACTAACAACACAATGGACAAAGAATAGCAACAAGGACCACCAGTAACGTCGGGGCCTGCCCTGTCGTCCCGTCAAAGCACGTGGTTACCAACAAGGTGAACCGTCTCCTTACCTTGTCTCGCGTGTTCTCTTGGTAGAGCTCGACTCTTCGTGCTTTGGTAACTCTCACGAGATACGAGAAGGGGCCAAGCACGCCAGTAATGTCGGTCGTACCCTCCTTGTCGTTCCCGGCGCAATACCGCTCGCGGGCACCGTTGAGTCACCCGACTCTTACCTTTAAGGACAACCGGTTCTCAGGTACCTAGAGAGACTATACAGAGTCAGCAACGAGTGGAGTACAAGGATTACTCCTTGATAGGTCACACTTGATGGTGGCTCGTCAAAGCCGACCTAGGGGGCCTTAGGCGGTGTTTGCATTGTACCGTACCTGTTGCAGTTAATATATTGTATCCGCGTCACTCCCCTGAGTGATCATGGCCCGCTATCTAAACCTTGTTTTATAACAAAGAGCAGGGCTCACTGCTGAATAATGCATAAGTAATAATAGGCAGCACAGGATAAAGGGAGGTACATCAAGGGGTGACAAAAACAGGCTATGCAATTGAATAGGATTGTAATGTAGCAGCATCAGTAACAATGCCTAGTGCAAGAAATGTACGGAAAAGATAAGTGATATCTGGGGAAGAGAATGGCTCTGCTTGCCTGGAAGCTCGCGGGAGTGGTACGGTCGTCGACGACGTAGTCGATCACAGAGGCATCGGCAGCGGTCGTCGGGACTACCGGACAATAAGAGAGGGGGAGAAACAATAAATACACATCAATAATAGCAATACAAATTCAAGACAAGGCAACACATTGTTGGCGGTGTTCTAACGCAGTACAATGTATTATGCTCGGAGTGGGAATTCATCCGGAGATGAAATACCGGCTCCGGGTGATAATCGACAAACGGCCCGGTGGGGGAATGTTCCAAGTCTGTACTGTTAGAGATATTTGACAGACAAGTGGATAGTGTAACTGTGAACGTTGATGCATTCCGAACAACTTTTATGTTCGGCACATTTCCATCCGGAAAGTTTTACCGGTATCGGGTAATTACCGGAAAGTGCAATCGGAGGGGGATGTCCCGTGTGCGGTATGTTAGAGGGGTGTGGTGGGGGTATGGGTAGCGTATTTGAATTAATTGTATTTTTCTGATCAATTTTCATGTATAAAATTTTTCGATCCGAGTTACGGTTTAAAAGATATTGATTTCCGAAGTTTAAATCATTTAAATTTTTTTATGGATTTCATTTAATTGTTTAATAAAAATTATCCACAATAGTGCATTTGACCAGTCAAATGACATGTGGATCCCACATGTAAGCCTCTGGTTATTTAAATAATCATTTTCTATTTTAATCTGGGCACTGGACCCACATGTCATAGACTGTAAATTAAAAGTAATCAATTTATTTATTAAATCTGCCAGTGGGGCCCAGGTGTCATAGAGATAGATTTAATCTAACAGTTATTCTTACTAAACAAAGGATTAAGTGATGCTGGGCCCACATGTCACTGACCTATTAGTCTAAACAAAGTTTAATTAGCAGAGATTAATTTGTAAGGGCCCACATGTAAGTCTCACATAGTTATCTCTCCATTTAACTTAACAAGAAAGATTAAGGGGGGTGGGGGCCTCTTTTCATTGGCTGCTAGGCTGTGGTTAATCTGAAAGGGGTGGTTAACCCGTGGCCAACCCGATGGTGTAAGCGCGTGCCCACGGGGAGGGACAAAGCGACGACGGCGAACAAAAGCGGCGGCGGCAGAAGACCGACACCCATGGCAGCGTGGCCAGACGGCAGAATTGATGGGGGAAAGGGGGCAATTCGAGCGGCGGCTCACCGTGGAGCTCAAGGGATGCTCGTGGAGGCGCTGGGAGGGCCGGGGTGGCTGAAATTTCTCGGTGAGGCGGCGCGGCCGTGGTGGAAGGGGCGGCCCGATTCAGCCGATGCAGTGGTCCTTGGCCCGAACCAAAGCGCGGACTCGACGTAGGGGAATCCAGAGGAGTTGTTGGACGTCCTCGTGAGGCCCGGGATGCGGAGTGGCCGCGGTAATGGCGCATGGCGGCGACAGATGCGCACCGGTGTGGTTCCAGTGGGGGAGAACGGGCGAGGGGAGACATATACTATGAGGTCGAGGGAGGGGAATGGAGGGGGCTAGGGTTCCAGGGGCTCGGGGGCAAGGTCTTGTAGTCGTCCATGCCTACAGAGGGGCACCGCTGTCCCTCATCGCGCGGTGCATCTCATCCATGGAGGGCGTGCTGCCGACACGCAATGAGAGAGAGGGGAGGAGGGAGAAGGAGGCAGGGTGGGCTGGGCCCGGGGGGTTGGGCCGTGGGGGAAAAATTCTCTAGGTGTTAGTTAGGTTTTCTCCATTCTCTTTTCTTTTCTTTTGTGCATTTCTTTTCTGTTGTATTTATTTAGCCAACATATGATTTCTGAAAAAGGTGAAACCATCCCCAATAATAGTGTTGCATATTATTGTGATGTTACAAAAAGTTTTGTGGCTCACTAAATTCATTTAGGGTTTCTTTTGAATATGTAACAATTAAAATGGGTTGTTTTGACACTGTTTTGAATTGTTTTAAATATTTAAATGCCATAATAAATATCTATCACCATGGCCTCATGGTCTACTGAATTTTTTATAAAAAAAATTGAACAATTTTTTGAACAACTTTATTTTCCCACATTGTTTGGAATTTATAAATGAGTTTGAATTTTAAATCGACTGATTAAGGGTGATTAATATTATTAGAATGATCATGATGACTTGGAAATTAACAAGGTGATCACTATAGCGTGACACCCGGGGTGTTACAAGGAAGCTTTGATTTACTACCCACCGCCTGACTGAAATATGCTGGCTATAAAGGTGTACTTTGGGTATTCTGAAATAGATATGTTGATGAGTATGCCAATAGATCAAAGAGGGATTTGTCCATCCGTGTGACGGATAGGTACTCTAGGCCCACTCGGTGATATTACATCATAAAGATTGCAATCATGTGACTAGGTCTCAGGGTTGTAATATCACGGGAACGAGTAAACATGTTTGTCGGTAACGAGGATGAACTAGGTATATTGGATACCGACGATCAAACCTTGGACAAACAAAGTACCGCAGGACAAAGTGAACATGCACTACGTTAACGGATCCAACATCGATGAAGTTTCATTCGATGTAAGAGCAGGGGCTATCTAGGATTGTAACCAGGTCCTATTGATGGTCATTGATCAAGAGAGTGTCTTGATCATGTCTGTTGTTTCCCGGACCGTAGGGTACCACACTTAAGGGTATTCGACGCATTAAGGATTGATTCGGGATCACTGGAGAAATAAGAGAGAAGACCGTAATTGTTCTGGTGGAGGCCCGAAATGGTTCTTGGGATTTTGAATTGTTCAAAATATTGATTAAATATGTTTTAGTATTCAATTATTGAATTAAACATTAAAATCTGATTTAAATAATAAAATAATGAATTACAAGGCACATGTGCCTCATAGGGCCCATTAGGGGAAGAGGGAGTCTTCCCCCATGGGCCATGGCGCCAAGAAGGGGCCCACCCCCTTAGGGGTGCGCCACCCCCCTTCCCTTGGGATTAGTCGCACCTGGGAAGTTGAGGGAGGTCCCCCCTTCCTTGGCCTATATAAGGAGGGTTAGGGGTGCCCTTTTATTCATCAAATTAATTCTCTCTCTCTCTCTCTCTATTTTCTCCTTTCTTGAGTGGACTCCCCTTGTTTGGAGTGTACACTTGGTTGGGGATTTCTTCACCACAAGCAGGCAGTCGTGCCGCTTGAATCGGGATCCGAATCCATCTTCTTTCCGTTGCTCTTCTGGTTCGGAGCCCGGAGGGATGTCGGGTACACCGTATGTGTGTAATCCCGTGAGGCACTGCACTTGTGGTGCTACTTCATCATCGTTGCTGTATCACGAGGTCTTCACCGACAACGTTCCGACGGGGATGTAATCCCGTCATCGGTCTACAAGGACCTGGTGTCTACTGGGGTCATCGTGGATCTGAGCGGCATCGGGGATTGCCGGGACGACTACATCAACCACGTTCACGCAGGAACATTTCCCGCTTAATGAACTACATACTAGTATGTGACCTATTTCCATCCGTTACTTGCATCGCCATAGCATATGTCTTTGGCTTGGGTGTCGTAGGTTATGAAAAATTATTGTTTTCTGCCCCGAACCCCAACAGTGGTATCGGAGCAAGGCTATGCATAGAAGTATTGTACGGATAGAACACATCTAGTATCTGGCATCAATTCTCCAATTGTTACCCTTCCATGTGTACTCGTTTAGCATTGCGGTAATGTCCTGATGAAGCGTCCCCGACCGACCTTACGCGTTTACGCGAGACTGGTTCCACACGTGACATATGGCTTGTAGCATATAAGTGGCTTTGGGGGAATCTGTCTCTCTAACATTAGCTTTGCGAAGACGTTTGCAACAGAGCGCCCCGATAGGGGTGTAATAGAGACAATTTTTGAGTTGTTGTGGTTGTATGTTCGTAGGCATAGAAACGGTTCTATCTCGAAAGCCCTAGCAGCCACGTAAAACTTGCAAAAGATAAAGTAGATGTGTCTAAACTTTAATTTACAGAGGGGCATCATAGTTAGTATGATTTATATTGTTGCATCCTGTTTTGCTAATATGTTAGATATACGACGGTAGCATTATAGGATGATCCCTCACTAATCCAACAAAGTGTCCTTCCTTAGTGAAGCACCATCTGGAAAGTTCTTCATTATGGAGGCATCACGTGTCACACGGGTGTCAGACATTTTTACATTCACAAGAGATGGGTGTAGCAAGACTGGCATATGTATATGATATGGCCTTGAATGACAAAGCATATAATCACTAAGTTATTGTGGCGATCCTGGCATATGTATGTGATATGGCCTCGGGACAAAAGAGACCAAAAGGTCGAGCATGAGTCACATAGATGATGTGATTGGCATGACAGCCTACCTTGGACAACATACTGATGGCCGTGACGATCGGGGGAGGTATGTTCTTCAAGGATCGTGTAATCATTAGAACAAACTATGAGGGATGTTTGTGTGAGTGGGAGTTCCAAAATTGTTTTAAAACATGAACTCCATATTATGAACTTAATCTTCATGTCTTAGCAAATATCATTGTAGATAATGTCATACCCAAAATGATTACAACTATGGCTATTTTAGTGTGATGTAGAACTTAAGATAAATGTGTCTTACTTCATTGATTGTTACCAACACCATTAGAGACATACTCGTTAGTAATGACTTGCTAAACGTAATACGAGAACTGTTAGGACATACACATGATAACTCTATAATTAAGGAAGATGATGATACATATCCTACTCACCATCACTTATTAATGGCTGTCCAATACACCATACTTCATTCTATGGAATCTGAATTGTGAATGCATGTTAATGACACCAAACACGTATGACTGATAACCCACAAGTGTAGGGGATCACAACAGTCTTCGCGGGTAGGTATAACCCTAGTTTATTGATTCGACACAAGGGGAGCCAAAGAATACTTATAAGCCTTAGAAGTTGAGTTGTCAATTCAACAAAACATGAAAAAGCAATAGATAATATATTTAGTAGCAATGGTGTGTTGACGGGTGTAGCCTTTAAGACTTCCCCAATCACCAACACCAGAAAGTAGTAACAAAATAGTAGCAACAGTGATGAGAGCAATAGTAACAACGAAGGTAATGAAGATGAAAGATGGACCGAGGTTCTAGGTTTCACTAGTGGTAACTCTCCAAGAAAAAAGAAAAGTGTTGGGTGAACAAATTACAGTTGGGCAATTGACAAAATTGCACAAACTCTAGCCAAAGAACAAACTAGAGCAATCCTAGTCTAAGAACCAAACGTAGGCATGTGTTCTATATGTAGTTGTACGTGCTTGCAATAAAACTTGCACAAAATCTATTGTCCTACCATCCCGCTACGAACGGGGCCAAAGGGAACTTACGAAGATTAAGGTGCTCCTGTCAAAGAGCACCGGAACAAAGCATTAACACTCTATGAAAACATGTGATCCTCAAATTATAGCCCATACCCTTTGGTGTCCCAAGTTGTCACCTTTGGGATCGCCGGTTCCGGACTATAATAGGTGCATACAACCGTAGATAAGATCTAGAAAAAATTAATAATCATGCAACCATAAAGTGCTCTGATCTGAAATCATGCTACTTGTGCACTAGTAACACGCATTAAGAACAAAAAAATTGCAGCAACTATAATTCATAAACCTCTTAGGATTGAACAAGGTAACAGTTCTTCGGATCCCAATAAACACAACACCAATTACGTCATATGGATCTCAATCATGTAGGGAAGCTCATGAGAAATTTGTATTGAAGATTTAGGGGGATAAGATACCACTTAGCTACTGCCAAGAACTCGTAGTCCAAGGAGGAACTACTCACAATCCATCATGGGGTGAAGAAGAGTTGATGAAGATGGCCCCGGAGGCCAAGGCCCTCTCTGGCAGGATGCCGGAGCAGGATCCTAGTGACCCCCGAAACTAGGTTTCGATGGCGGCGGAGATCGGGAGCGCTTCTGGAAAAGACGTTTGGATATCTCAGGTTTTTGCGTCACGATTAAATTTATAGGCCAAGGGGGGGGGTCCGAGGTGGTGCCCAGGTCACCCAGGCGGCCACCTAGCATGGGGGCTGGGTCCACCTCCTGAATCTGTCCTCCGGATGGAGGACTCTTCCGATGTAAATATTTTTTGGTAATTTTTTGGGAATTTTCCGAGCAACTTCATTTTTGGAATTTTTCTGCAATGCAAAGACAAAAAAGGCAAGAACTAGCACTGGGCTCTATATTAGTAGGTTAGTCCAATAAATGATTCGAAAGCATGGCAAAAAGATGTAGCAAAGACACAAAAAGGGCATGGAACGTGCAAAAATTATAGATACGTTTGAGACGTATCAATGACGTGCTAGGTGAACTTGAAAGAACTAAGTCACAAATCAGAGTAATGGATTATGAGTATATGGACGAGGTTTCTTTTAACTAAGGTGGAAGGAACATCCTGCTGAGAAAGTCACATGGAAAATGGATAAGATACATGAACACCTTGTGTATAACTTGGACTACTAAATGACTCGTTATTTTGAGATAACTGAGGAGTCGCATCCACTTCCTCCGAGCTACAAAGACCACGCCTAGACTATGTCATGAAGGAGAATCGTTCACCTGTCATGAGATCATGGTTAAATTTGTGAACTTTAGATGTAGAACCAATGGAGGAATAATCATTGACGGAGAAGTTATATTTGATATACGGGTTATAAATATCTTTCCCCACAAAACAATAATTGTAGTCGATTAAGTATTTGATGCTTGAACATCCTGCTCATAGAGTGTCTTGGAAGGGATGAGGTGACAATGTGTGGTCACGGTAATTAAGATAGTTGATGGTCGACAACACTGTCCCTCTACATCTATCATTTGATTAATATATGAATAAATTTATGATCGTTTGAATGTGAACTTTATTAGTGTGTCTTGCATCTCGCGAAGACAGTTATTCATATTAGTGAGTAACAAGTCAGTTGTTCTCCGTTTATAAATGATATCTTTTATGGTCACATTACGATTATGAATGAGTTATTCTTATATTGATGATAGTAGTTTGATCATGTAATGCCAAGAATTATCCAAACTTAATAATGACACTACCGTTTAAGTCATGAATGGTATGCTGGAGTGTTGAAATACTTGATTTCTTGACACATGCAAACCATCCCTTTTAGGTGAGATGACTGAAACCTCGCGTTCTGGTAAAAAAGAGTGTGTATTGATTGTTGAATATCATACATAGTGATGTATCGTATTTCAGCAAGTAGTGAATTTCATTATTTCGTGAACTTCATATGTGGACTTAGATGAATATATGTATTCACTAATGAAACATGAGCCTGAAATAATTTGATATGATCAAAGGGATTTCAGAATGAAGACGAGTATTAAATTAAGAAGAAAGACAAGTCTCGATGATTTGATCAAAGTGACAAATGTTTTGAGTTAGTCTTGGGCATAAAGACTTGTGAAAGTTGTTCCACAAATTACGATGTTTTGAGACACTTCAATATTGTTGATGTGCCTGAACATTATAATCATACTATATTGAATAGTGTATGCTCTAAGTTATCTCTTACTGAGTTATGTTATTATTATTGCTTAGAGTTATTAATTTAATATGCAAAATCTCACTTCAGTATAGGGAACCATCTGAGTTCGTGGAAACCAACACTATATAAGTTATGGTGTGTCGTGTTTTCTACCAAGTGTGATTTATGTGATAAATTATCTTTGTAGTGTATCCTTAGACTACTATGGATGCATCTTCCATAACTAGAACCAAAGGAGAAAAACTTGTGTTGCTAAGTTTGTTGTTTTTCAAGAAGTGTTCTTGATAAATTTGTTAATGGAAGAAAGTGAAATTTCAACTAAGTTAGTTGACCTTGCCTACAGATGTCAAAGTAGTGCAAAGGAATATGTTCCAGAAGCAAAGCTCTACAATTATAGGAGAAACTAATGATAATGATCATGATGTTTCAGTTAAAGCTTTTACTAGACAAAGTAGGATTCAAGAATACATATTTTCCCTTCTGCAAATAACATTCATGATTCACTTGTCAAGTTAATGGAACAAGACATACCAATGAACTACGAAGAAGCGATGGTGGAACTAAGTATGAGATATGACTATGAGTCATGAAATCCTATATTGAGTTATATTTAAGATTGCTTGAATCTTATCAAGTAAGGAGGTTACTTGATATTCTCAATAACTTCGAAGTTATAGTGAATAAATGTGAACATCGAAGAAGGCATCAAGATTGATTTTTCACAAATAATGTTTCTGAAAAATTCAAATAGGTTGACTACAATTTGTAGCGATGCTTGAGTCAATGGGATATTCACTACGATTGATCCAAATTGTTATTAATACCGTGACTTCCTCAAATCCTGTGTTTTGAAGAAGTGTTTTAATTTCTACAACAAGAAGGTTTTGAAAACATATGGATGCTAGTGTCTCATAAACGGAATTCTTGTTTTGATGGATGATCAAAGGATTTTGGACTTGGCCAAAATATCGAGGAAACATGCATTTGCATGAAACTGAGTGGGAGATAAATAGTTTCCTAAACGTAATATGTGGACGACATATTTTGAGTGGGAGCTATGGGAGTATTATATCCTAAACTTAATATGTGGATGACATATTTGAGTGGGATCTTTGTGGATTTTATCCTGATCTTATATGTGGCGGACATATTTGAGTGGGAGCTTTGAGAGTGTCATCTTAATCTTATATGTAGTTGACATATTTGAGTAGGAGCATGACAACTTTCTCATATATGGATAACATATTGTGAATGGTGTAGATAGTATTAATGATTATTGTAATCTTTCATGAATGAAGTTAAGCAATGAAAATCTATTAAGATAGATCAATGCGTTTAATAACATTGAGTCGGAATACTTTCCTGGATAAGATTATGAAGGAGTTCAGAATGGGACAAGTCAAGAAGGTAGTTCTTACTTGTATATCCAAAAGAAGTATCGAGTTAATCTCATTACAAGAACAATGGTTAAATGAAAGAAATGGATGTGCTACATCTTCTATGCCTCTGTCATAGGTTCTTTCCTATAAAACCAGAGTTATGTACTCGATGTAATGTGACCGAAATTCTTAGCAAGAAGAACATGCTGTGATATAATTTATGAGTAAATCATTGAACAAAGAGTTAAGTTTAACCTTTAGTGTCTGGGGAGAACTGGGGATACATCTCTAATTTATAAAGGATAGTGAACTTGATCATAAATGTTATGCTGGTTCAAGTTCTAACACTAACCTAGAAAATTGAGATATCATACTAATGAATGCCTAAGTTGAAAAAAATGGTTAGACATCAAAGTTGCATACAATGCACTAAGGATTAAATCTACATTTATGCGTCTGCTTTAGAAGTGGCAAGAGTTATATTTTGGCTTAAGAAGTTTGACTTCTAACTGAGTGAGTTTCAGTGTGCATGACTATGGGAAACTACGCGTGACCCACCATATGTCATTGCTGAAACACAACAGGCGAAGTCTCACTCTACCGCCATATATATATATATATATGTACCTCAACATTATAATGGATAATGAAGGAATGTCAGACTAGGTGACAGTAATGATTTGCAAAAGGACATACGGATCTGAATGGTACACAGACCGTTGTTACAACCTTTTCCAAAAGCAAGCATGATCAATAAACATATAGATGATATGGAGTTATGATCCACAAAAAAATACAGCTAGATTATTTGTACTCTATTGCAAGTGGGAGACTGTTGGGAATGTGCCCTAGAGGAAAATAAAATATGTTTTATTAACATATTCCATTAGTTCATAATAAGTTTTATACTGTGCTATAAATGTATTAAGAGAAAACATTAATACGCGGGTGGTATAAAACAATCAGGTCCCTAGTTAACTCTAGTATACTAGTCCATTGGGAAATTGATGGTCCATGTTTCCTGATCATGAGACAAATAAGTCTGTTGACAATGGGGTCATATCATTGGGAGAATGATATGATAGAAACACACCCACTAGAAGTGTTGCAATGTGATCCAGTCAGATAGTTCAACATTGCGATAACTAAAACGTAGTGACCAGATCCTTTGACCGTAATGATCATACATAATTGCTATCTATGATGATGCTTTGATTTACTACCCACCGCTTGACTGAAATATGCTGGCAATAAAGGTGTACTTTGGGTATTCCGAAATAGATATGTTTATGAGTATGCAAATAGATCAAAGCGGGATTTGTCCATCCGAGTGACAGATAGGTACCATGGGCCCACTCTGTGATATTACATCATAAAGATTGCAATCATGTGACTAGTTCACGGGGTTGTAATATCACGGGAACGAGTAAACGTGTTTGTCGGTAACGAGGATGAACTAGGTATATTGGATACCGACGATCAAACCTTGGAAAAACAAAGTATCGCAGGAAAAAGGGAACATGCACTACGTTAACGGATCCAACAACGATGAAGTTTCATTCGGTGGAAGCGCAGGGGCTATCTAGGATTTTAACCAGGTTCGATCGATGGTCATTGATCAAGAAAGTGTCTTGATCATGTCTGCTATTTCCCGGACCGTAGGGTGTCACACTTAAGGGTATTCAACGCATTAAGGATTAATTCGGGATCACCAAAGAAATAAGAAAGAACACCGGAATTGGTTCTGGGGATTTTGAATTGTTCAAAATATTATTTAAATATGTTTTAGTGTTTAATTAATGAATTAAATATTAAAAATTTGATTTCAATAATTAAATAATGAATTAAAAGGCACATGGGCCTCATAGGGCCCATTAGGGGAAGAGGGAGTCTTCCACCATGGGGAAAGGCGCCATGAAGGGGCCCATCCTCCCTTAGGGGTGCGCCACACCCCTTCCCTTGGGATTAGTCGCACATCGAAAGTTGAGGTAGGTTCCCCCCTCCTTGGCCTATATAAGGAGGGGTAGGGGTGCCCTTTTATTCATCCAATTAATTCTCTCTCTATTTTCTTCTTCCTTGAGTGGAGTCCCCTTGTTTGGAGTCTACAGTTGGTTATGGATTTCTCCACCATATGCACGTCGTCGTGCTGCTGGAATTGGGATCCGAGACCATCTTCTTTCCGCTGTTCTTCTTGTTCGGAGCCCGGAGGGACGTCGGGTACACCTTATGTGTATAATCCCGCGAGGCACTACATTTGTGGTGCTACTTCATCATCATGGCCGTATCGCGAGGTCTTCACCAACAATGTTCCTACAGGGACGTAATCCCGTCATCGGTCTACGAGGACCGGGTGGCTACTGGAGTCATCGTGGATCTACGCGGCATCCGGGATTGCCAGTACAACTACATCAACCACGTTCACGCGGGAATGTTTCCCGCTTAACGGACTACATACTCGTATGTGACATATTTCCATCCGTTACTAGCATCGCCATAGCATAGGTCTTGGGCTTGGATATCGTAGGTTATGAAAAATTATCATTTTCTGCCCCGAACCCCAACACGCAGCACCACGGACCGCGGGCCCTGCACCTTCCAATGCGCATGGATCGAATGGTCACCAATGAACTAACATCATGCTGCTGTAGTTCCGGTGGATATTGTATTTAACTCCTTTTTACGGTTTGTAAGTGAAATAAAATGTTTAAAAATACCAAAATAACAATGACTGTGTGGAAAATTCAAACAAATGTCACGTATAGACGCGTGACAGTTGTGGAAAAAACAACCACAATCGACGAAGTAACGATACATTCTACTTGTAACCCGAATACATATCGAAACCATGGTCCCTCATGTGAGATGCCCCCTTTTGCAAGGCGGTCGCATGATAACCTTTCACAAAATGTCTAAAAATTTTACCACGTCATTGCTTTACCTTATCATGCCGCCACGCAAAGTTTCATATATTTCTGTGCGATTTTAAATTTGTTGGAATTTTAAAACCACTGAACTCAATGTTTCCCGATCGAAAGACGTGACCGGGGTGCAACGAGTTCATCCTAATACTGTACGTGCAGCTTATACGCTAACATGACATATATGACTTCCCATTATATCTTTGTGAAATTTTAGTGAACTCGTAGTTCAAATGCAAATAAATTCATAGTGAGTGCATATGAAACAGACTTAGCGCGTTATATGTATCAAAAGGAACATGAAAAATGACAAAAAAACACCATAGCTCAGGTGTAAATAAATCCATAGCAACTGCGTAATCTACACTTAATGACTTAAATATATCAATCACACAACACTTTAAGTGGACAATTTTCGGTGGCACGGTTAAGCACACAGTTTGTATGTTAGAACTGTTTGCTTAACCCATACCCTGCGCAATTTCGTGATCATATATATACAATTCACAAATAATCAAGTATTGTGAATTATACACCAATAGTAAATACATATATAACTGCATGCATAATCAGATAGTTTAATTGAAACAGACTAATAAGTGAATTACTACCATATACTCCAAATGCAAGTTTGGTTCGCTCGTCGTTCTCACACGCGCTTCGTCATCGTCGTCGACTCCTTCTTCTTTCCACTTCTCGCCACCAAATCATCCGCATGATCATAAAGGATTTCTTGTAGGACGAGGCACTCCTCACTACTAGGGAAATAGCTATACATGGAAAGCTTATTAGTGGCGCATATAGAAAGCCATGCGCCACCATCTGTTAGGGGTGGCGCACTGGAAAATAGTGCGCCACCCATAAGGTCTTATGGGTGGCGCATTATTTTACAGTGCGCCACCCGTAAGAGTGGCCAGCCTAGATGATCTTATACGTGGCGCATCTAGAAATATGCGCCACCCCTAAGAACCTTATAGGTGGCGCATATACAGAATGCGCCACCTATAAGGTTCTTAGGGTTGGCGCATATCCCTAATGCGCCACCCATAAGAGCTTAGGGGTGGCGCATTCTGTGAATGCGCCACCTATAAGGTTCTTAGGGGTGGCGCATATCCCTAATGCGCCACCCATAAGAGCTTAGGGGTGGCGCATTTCAGAAATGTGCCACCACTGACTTTCTATATGCGCCACTAAATGCCTAGAGCTGCCCTTATCTACTCCACCCCACCTACCACCTCTCATTCACTCCACACAATTCTCAAACTAGATCCACTCTTCTCACCCTAGATCTATTCGGTTTTCTCCTCCTCCCCACCTCATTTCTTCCATTTATCCATCGATACTTGGCATTACATCTATTTTGTTTCATATTGAAGTAAGTGGACCTCCTCCCAAACTCTTTTGTTCCCTTTATGACCCATATACTTGCCTTTATTAGCTTGGAGTTTGTTGTATATGTGAAGCTTGGGTTTGATGTATATGTGAAGCTTGTGGTGGTTTGATGTATATGTGAAGCTTATGGTGGTTTGATGTATATGTGTATCTTGAGTGGCAAATGTTTTACCGAAATGTCGATTCATTTCCGTTTCGGCAAATTTCTGGCGCACTCTCCGCATGCTCCCATGCATTATTAGGGAAGGTCATGCCGAATTTTTCCGGCGACGACTGTGATATATAATTGTGTTGCTCTCTCCATGCACGCAGGTGATCGACCATGGTCCGCGAGATGCTGAGCGATATCATCGTGGCTAGGTGGATGCAATGTGCGACCAACGACATGCTAAGGAATAATAGGTCGGATATAAGATGTCCGTGTCGGAGATGCAAACTGCAGTGCGTGACCGAGCCTGATTCCGGAATATTGCAAAGACAGCTGAAGCGTAATGGTTTGATGGATGGCTACACACGATGGATAAGTGATGAAGCTGGTGAGGAGGAGGACGTCAATGGTGGGGTGCCAGTAAATGAGGAAGGGCAACCAGAAAACAACGGTGGGCGAGATGACGAAGAGCATCTCGTACATGATCATGAAGAAGATGCCGAAGCGGATCATGTAGATCAAGATGCCGGACATGAAGATCAAGATGTTGGACATGATGAGGATTCAAGCTGGGTGCGGGACCTCATGTTCAAAAGCTGCTTGTCAAAGAGGCGTTGAACGCAAGAGGTGCAGCTAGAGAGAAAGCCAAGATGGCGCAACTCGAGAAAGACGCGATTACGAAGTTGTACGAAGGATGCAACGACGGGGATACCCGCTTGAATGTAACACTTGGGGCTATGGAGATGAAGGCAAAACACAAATGGACCGACGAAAGCTTCGATGATAACATGGCATTCTGGCACGATCGTCTTCCGAAGGGCAACACGTGCCCAACTAGTATCGCTGAGGCCAAGAAAGTCCTTTGCCCTCTCGATCTTCCGCACGTTAAATACCACGTCTGCATAAATGATTGCATGATCTATCGGGGTGAGGACGAAGATAAAACCACATGTTCGGTGTGCGGTGTTAGTCGATACAAGAGAGGGAAGAAAGTTCCTAGAAAAGTGGTATGGTACTTTCCGATCACTCCTCGTCTGCAGAGGTATTTCGTAGATCCCGAGGAAGCAAAGCTCATGACCTGGCACGCGGATAGAAAGAAGCTAAAAGAGGATGACCCGAACCTGGATCCGGAAAAGGAGGACATGTTGAGGCACCCTTCAGATGGTAGCCAATGGACTGCGTTGGACCTCGAATCCCCAGATTTTGGGAAAGAACCAAGGATCCTCAGGATTGGTGTGAGCGCTGATGGAGTCAATCCGTTTGGCGGCCAGAGCAGCACACACAGTACCTGGCCCGTGTTTGTATGCATATACAACCTTCCCCCCTGGAAGTGCATGAAGAAAAAGTACATAACAATGTGTATGCTAGTTCAAGGGCCGAAACAACCAGGTACGGACCTCAATCTATATCTGCAGCTGTTGAAAGAGGAGCTAGAAACGTTATGGAAAGACGGAGTCAATACGTGGGACGCCGCGGCAAAAGAATATTTCCCAATGAAAGCCGCGGTGATCACGACGATGCACGACTATCTCGGATACGGATATTTCTCAGGGCAGGTGGTCCAAGGATTCTGTGCATGAGTTAGGTGCATGGATAATACAACGTACCGCCAGCTACCAAAAGATCCCGGATCTTCAAAAACCGTGTTCCAGGGGTCTCGGAGGTGTCTTCCCAAGAAACACGCGTGGAGAAAACAGGGACATCTGTTCGATGGAAGCGAGGAGCTCCGAGCACCCCCAGCTCGAAGGAGCGGCAAAGAAATCGACAACTTGCTGAAAACTTGGAAAGAGTGCCCCGCGCCGGGAAAGAAAAAAAAGAAGACTCAGCCGTTGATGAGGGTATGGAAAGCGAGGTCTGTTTTCTGGGATTTGCAATACTGGAGTCTACTCCGCAGTCCTCATAGCCTTGATCTAATGCATATCACAACGAACGTGTTCGAGAGCTTGTTTGGCACGCTGCTCAACATGCCGGAGAAGACCAAGGACGGGCCAAAAGCAAGGAATGATTTGAAATTTATGGGCCTCAGGAGGGAACTTCACCCCCCTAGTGACGACGATGATGAGCCGGAGGAGGAAGAGGATACGGAAACGCAAAACTCTCGCAAACAAAAAAGACGACCAAGAAGAAGACCGGTATTGATCACTGCCCCCCGGCATGCTTCACTCTGTGCGAGGAGGAGATCAAGCGGTTTATCCACTGCCCCATAGGAGTAAAATTTCCGAACGGCTACGCGGGGAAGATAAGCAGATACCTAGACGAGGAGAAGCAGCGTTTCAGCGGGATGAGATCTCACGACTGTTTCGTGCTGATGACGCAGATTCTCCCGGTTCCGATGCGAGGGATAATGGACGAGCACGTCCGTAAAACGTTGTTTGGCCTTTGCAAATTTTTTGACGTCATCTGCCGGAAGTCGAATTTCGCTACGCAACTCAAAAGGCTACAGGAGGAGATCGTGCTCATACTATGCGATCTTGAGATCTATTTCCCGCCCGCGTTCTTCGACATTATGGTGCATCTTCTGATCCACGTCGTGGAGGATATCGTCCAACTCGGGCCTGCGTTTCTGCGCAGCATGATGCCGTTCGAAAGGATGAATGGGCACATCAAAAAATACGTTCGTAACAGGTCCCGTCCAGATGCAAGCATAGCGAAGGGCTTTCTAACCGAAGAGTGCATCTCTTTTTGCACGAATTATCTCAACACCGAGAACCCTATTGGTCTGGCCGTCAACAAGCACTTTGGCAGGACCGATGGGTGTGGTCACCACGAGGGAAGCCGCGCAATGCATGTCAACTTTGACGGTCGAGACATCGACTTTGAAAGAGCAAGCCTAGTCGCGCTACAACACATCCAGCTGGTCGATCCTTGGATAGTAAAGCACAAGGATTTAATCAGGAAGAAGTACAGTGACCAGGGCCTACAGATAAAGGACCGAGATCCACGGCTAATCAAAGAGCACAACTCCGGTTTCATGACTTGGTTCAGGGACGAGCTTCGTGCTAATCCCCTGCGAAGGAACACTTCCGAGGACGAAAAGATGATATTCCCCTTGTCACAGGGTGCTGCACGCAACCTGATGACCTATCAAGCGTATGATATCAACGGCTACACATTTTACACGGAGGAAAAGGACAATAACTTCGATTACCAGAACTCAGGGGTAACGGGGATATTCTACACCGATGACGTCAAGGAAAGATTCTGTGGAAGGACCGAGGACATATGGGAGCTCGACTACTGTGGAGAGAAGGCCAAGAGCGTCGTAAAATAAGACCGGTACTTCACCACCATGGTTATACCCGAAGCCAAATCCAAGTCTGCGGGCGCAAACGTCACCGCGAAAAATGAGCCATGGGTACTGGCTAGCCAAGTGGACCAATTCTTCTTCATTACCAACCCATCAAAGCCGAGCCGCGTTGTAGTGAGGAGAGGCAAAAGAAACATCATCGGAATGGATGGAGTCGCCAACGAGCAAGACTTTGACAAGTACGGCGACCCGAAGATGGAGGATGACTACGCCGCTCAGGATACATACACCACAACCCTACCGAAGAAAGTTAGCTCCCTCCGATGTGAAGGCGTTCCGGGCCTAAATTATTCAACCACGACAAAGAAGGGCAAGAAGAAGATTGTGAGGAAACGATAGCTAGATAGCTAGCTCCAAATTTAAGTAAAATATTTTGTAATTCATGATCACTTTGTGTATGCATGGATTTAATATGCACTTTGTAATTGATGATCACAATCTTATGTTTCCAAATGCCGCTACACCTTGTGTTTGTGGAATTGGTTCGGCGACGACACGGTTAAGGCATGGTACGTGGATCGATATGATCACAATCGAAGTACTCCCTCCATTTCTTTTTACTCCGCATATAAGATTTGGTCAAAGTCAATCTTAATAAAGTTTGACCACTTTTACAAAAAAATGTAATCCATATTTAATATTTTTAAATGGTTTCACTTTAATTAAAAAATAAATAATTGCTTAAACTTTAATTAAAAAATAAAAAAATCTTAGGGGTGGCGCATATTGCTGAAATGCGCCACTAAGTTCTCTTAGGGGTGGCGCATTTTGCCAAAATGCGCCACCAACAGGTTCCTTATGCGTGGCGCATTTTTCCGAGATGCGCCACGCATAAGAAACCTGTTGGTGGCGCATTCTGGCGAAATGCGCCACCCCTAAGCCTTAACCTCCATCGGCCCCCTCCCCTTTCCCGTGCCCATTCCCCATTCGCTCGTCCCATTCCCCATTCCTCGCCGCACCGGAGCCCTAGCGCCGCCGCACCGGAGCCCCTCGCGCCACCGGAGCCCCCTCGCGCCACCGCCTCGCGCCACCGGAGTCCCCCCTCTCCTCGCCGACTGCCTCCACCGCAGACGCCCCCGCCCCCGCCCCCTCTGTTCACCGGAGACGCCCCGACCCCTCCACGGCGACCTAGGCGACGCCCCTCCACCGCCAGGTACCCCCTCCCTCCCCTTGCTGGCTTCCGACGACGGCCATGGTCACTGTTTTGTATAATTGCTTAGGGTCATTGTTTTGATTTGATTTGTATAATTGCTTAGGGTCACTGTTTTTTATAATTGCTTAGTGAAATTGGTTATGTGCCATGTACAATTGCTAGTATAAATAAAGTACAAATTTTGATTTGATTTGATTTGTACAAATTTTGATTTAAAAAATTTCTTAGGGTCACTGTTTTAAGATAGATAGAGGGAGAGCTGTTGAAAAATTTTCTGTTGAAAATTTTGGCTGCTGAATTAGGTCTTGCTGCTGCTGCTCAATTATAGTCATTTTTATTTGATTTGATGCATATAGAACAAGCCATTTCTGGATGCATATAAACAAGCCATTTTTTTGGGCCCAAACTAAGCACTTTCTGGATGCATATAGAGCAATTGATCTGCTAAATGCAGAACACACTTGCACCTTTGAAATGTTAGCACTAGTCATAGCATAGATGTTACTCCATCCCTCTTGAAATAAAATCATGTGGGTGTGAATGATGTTGTTAATAAGACATTAACTGCAAGAGACATGCAAGAGCAATATCCTACATATTAAATTGTTGGAGAAATAATTTTGAAAGTGTTATGAGTCTTGCAAGAGCTAGGACAGTGGAGCAGCATTGAACATCATGTTACAATTAAAACACTCAAAATTTCTGCACTTTAGTACTAGCCTCCTATATAATTCAAAACACGTCACAATATATCATACTCTTTTGTTCTTGTGGAGCATCATGGCTTTGGGGATGGTGACAAAATAAGAAATGAGGTTATGTTTATCTCATCGTGTTTGTCCGCTGTTTTAGTCAAGCTCATTTTTTATCCATTTGCAAGTATACAGAATTTGCAATGCATTTTTTATCATATGAAATTTACCTATATATATGTTTCTTCAATATCTATTTTTGTGCATTGTTGTGCCTACATGTAGGCATATGTTTTGTGCAGGTACAAATTATTATCCCCTTTCTCCCGAATTGTTGATTAACTTCCGTTTCGGTTGAGAATGGGGCACTCTCACGTTAAGAAAAAGAGCAAAGGTCATGCCGAATTTTTCCGTGAATTCGTGCATGACCTTTGCTATTTTTCTTAACATGAGAGTATTTGCATTTATTTATTGTGCTAATTAATTAAGTAGTTGCATTTCTTAATATTGTACTAGTGCAAACATGTCGACCGGAGCCGACGCCGGTCCTTCTTCTCAGCCGGGAGAAAAAAGGAAGCAATTTTGGGAATACTCCGAGGAGGAGGTCGAGGAGCAGAGAGAAGAGGAAGTACCTCCGGGCGAGGAGGAGTATGAGGAGGAGATAGAGTCAGAGTCCGACTCATCGGATGATGACCTAGAGGAGGAGGCCGGTACGACAGACGGCGAGAGGAACATCGGCGAGGATGATGGGACCGGTGGCTCCAACACATATGGTACCCAGTCGAAGAAGAGGAATCGGAAACCGAGCAAGGTCGGCGTCATCAGGCAAGAGTTTACTGTTGTGACCGCCATCGGGATTCCTAAAGAGCCCGAACGTTTTTCGGAAGGGTACGTCCGTCAAGTCGCGGCGATCCTCCACAACACCGTGCCGATCACCACGATTAACCTCAGGAGTCGTGAGAATATTCATTATTGTCAGCTTCTTATCAACAAGCTGCACGGACGATACAAGTTTCCGGAGCCGTACGATAACACCAAACTGAGAGGGAACAAATTAAACACATGGGCCCTCAGGAAGATGAGCAAGGCCTTGTCCAGTTGGAAAACCCGGGTGAAGAGGGCAATTTTTGAAAAGAACAAAACCTAGGAGGAGCTCAAGGAGAAAGAGCCGTTGATCGACGAAGCTACCTACAACCTTTTCAAGGCTAGGTGTGAGTCCGAGCAAGCCAAGGCCGCGAGTGCAAAGGGCAAGGCCATGCGGTCGCAGGTCATAGGTAACCACCGTCTCGGAGCCGGTGGTTACAAAAGTTCGAAGCCTAAATGGCACAAGGAGGATGCCGAGTACGCCGCTGCGGGCATACCTAACCCCTTCCAGCAATACAAAGATGATCCGCAGACCGAATTCTTTGTGAGGGCCCGGAGCTATAAGGACAAAGCAACCTCGAAAATAATTATCGATCCTAAGATTCAGGAGTTTACGACTGCCGTGGTAAGTAGTTTACCACACGACCTTGTCGATTGAATTCTCGAGTGAAGTTCACAATTTCTTAACGTTTCACATTCTTTTTGCAGCAAGCGGAAATGAAAAATCGCCTCATCGCAGGAGTCGTCGGTTAAGCCGGCCGGCCCGTGGGACAACGCCTTTAACAGGGCGTTGAACAAGGTCAAGAAGGTTGACGACATGACGGCGAAGCCATCGTCAGCCGCCGTGTGGTCGACTTTGGTGCGGACCTAAATTGGTCCGAATATTATGGAAAATCGGCGGAGCAGTCCGGTTCGAGGGGGCGCAAGGCGAGAAGGACCGAATAAGATGCCGCTTATGTTCGTGGACTGGAGGAGAAGGTGAACATGCTTCCGCAGCTTGTCCAGGACGAAGTGGCGAAGACGATGAACACTCTCCTTCCAGATATGATGCAGTCGCTCGCGAATTGGCAAGCGCGTGGTGGACAAGGGCCCATACCAGTCCCCAGCATGGTCGGCAGCAACTCGGGCCCCGCGGCGCCTGCAGTCCTGACTCCGGCCGTAGTGGTGGCTCCCGCACCGACTCCCGGCGTATTGGTGACTCCGGCCGCCAACACCGCGGCGGCGATGCCGGACGTGATGGTAAATTCTCCGGCCACGATCGAGCAACCGGGGCATAACAATAATGCACCCGGCGGTAGCGCAAATAGGGCGACCGACGCCACGGGAGGAAGCGCTCCCTCCGTCTCTTGCATGCCCGCCGTCATCGGCGGGGTCTCTGACGGCGGGGTCTCTTCACTAGCCGACCTCGACGCCCTCAAGGTAACTATAAGAGTCTGCAACTCAAACGAGGACTTCATCTCCTTTCCTTTTTAGTGGAATCTCTCTGATGCCGTACATGCATATATATATCTCTTTCGCAGGAGGACACTCCATGCATTCTATTACAAGTCGTGGACGGCGAGTTGAAGGATGTTGCCGAAGGTAAAATCATTCAACCACAAAATCGAATCATGCACAATATGCCGATGGCACCGGAGATGCATAGGGTTCAAATATCTATCGTGATTTCGGGCTACGAGAGAGTTGAACCTCCCATTCAACCCCCCGGATACGATGAGGACAAGCCGGCGCCACACCTAGGACACCGAGTGACTTTTTCAACCAAATATGCCTATGGCCGAAGAGCCAAATGCCTTTAATGACGGGGGAAAGGGGCACCACACCTAGGACAACACCGCTAGTCATCGTGTCGGCGCCACATGATCCCATCGGCGCACAACAAGAAGACGATGATCTTGATGATGATATCTGCGCCGACCAGTTCATCAATACTTTGTATGATGCTGATGACTTATTCATGCCTCCTGCTGAAGGAGCCTATCAGCATGACGAGGAATCTCGCGGTCCAGCTGATCCTGCGGCGAAGCCTGCTTGCTCCACGCGTCTCTTCGCTGCTTCTCAGGACATGTCTCCAGCAGCTTGCGCCTTCACCGAGCCTCAAGCAGATGCCACAAGATCTATTCTCAGCCCGTCCACACTCCATAAGGCGGCCACTGAGAAGATAAAGGCCGGTGACTTCTCAAAATCAGAAAAGAAGAAGGGACGGAAAAGAAAGAAGAGCATCACTTCTAGTAGCCAACCTTCGATGCCGATCTGGGCTCAGGACGGGCCACCAAGACCCAAGGATCTCTCGTTTTTAAATCCATGTGGCTGGTAGGGCGATGCTACCTAAGGACATGCTAGACCTTGCAACTTCGGATATGCAGAGTGTGCATCATAGTATTATGGCATTAGAGAAGATTCTTCTTCGAGAAGAGAATCCCTCGTACCCGGTTTTCATGGCCAAGGTGCCACTCAACATGGGCTTCATCAACACTATCCCCGCGGATATGATAATCCTGCGATTTTCGGAGATCTTCAATTTGTACCATCTCAAGAGGCTGGACCATAGCCTTATCCGTCTGTTCTCGCTCAGCCTTTCTATGAGTATCAGGAGAGATAAGACCCCGAGCGTCGCGATATTGGACCCCTTCTACATGCGTGAAAGCATCTTGATGGACGACGGGGACGCGGCTCTCGCGGCGGGGTACATCACAGACTTCATGCTACAGAACGCCGACAAGGATTCATTTCTTATGACATACTCTCCCAAGTAAGTCATTCGCTCGCCTCCGTAGCATATATGCTTTCTTAGCTTTCCATTGTCCTCTTCCAACATTCCTTTTGGATTATTTTAATTATGCAATGAGGATCAAGACTGCGTGCTCATCTGCTTTTCACCGCAACACTCGCATGCCGTGTATTTAGACTCGGGGAGTGTGAAGAAGAAAGATTACAAGTATACATTAGAGTTTTGGATGATGCTCTCGTCGGCTACATAAAAGCCGGAGGCAAGATCATGAAGCACAAGTTTAGGAAAAATCAGCCTGGCGTGAACGTGTTCAACCACGTAACGCAGTTCCCGTGCATCAAGCAGCCGGCTGGCAGTGTGAGGGATGCGTACTACGCCCTTCATCACATGAGGGAGATTGTACAGGAACAACGCAACCTTACGCTGCCAAGTCATCTCAGAGCGTGGGCCGAAAGGAAGGCGGAAATCGCTGATGCAAATCTGACGAAGGAGTTCTTTCACATCCAAGCGCAGATGGCGACTATCATCCGTCATGAAGTACAAATGAAGGGGGCGATCTTACACTCCAACATTGCACCATCCAATGGGGAGATAGAAGTCCGCCTAAAGGCCCTGCGTGACACAGGGCCTTTCAAGACGAAAGAAGGATGCCGCCCATTCCCCGAGCCGAGTCAGAACAATTGAATGTACTCTTTGTGTATTTTGGATGTAATTTGGATGTACTCTTTGTGTAGTAGATGGTAGTGTCAAATACTCTTGGTGCTCTTTGTATATAAAGGTCACTGCATATGCATTTTTATGCATATGTGCATGCTTCTCACCATTGATCGACTTGCTTTAAGTTGTTGATAAGAATAGATGCTAGATTGCTTTGTTCTCCTTTGGTATGATTCATATGGATGTGACCTCTAAAGCTTTGTTTTGTGCAGGTTGACGAGCAAACAAGATATGATGACGAAAGTAGCTTTCGGTTTTCAATAATTGTTGGACTCATTGTAATTTTGTGATGGATGTAATCTTGTGAATCTTGTTGGCCTCTAAACCTTTGTAATAAAAATTATAATGCAATTCTTTTGTATCAATAATTGTTGGCCTCATTGCTATATTGTATTTTGCATTTCTGTAATATAATAAAAATATCTGTAATGCTTTTGTTCTTTTCTATAATTCTTTTTTTTTGTTTTCTGTAATTATTTAGTGGCGCATATTTTCAGGATTTAGTGGCGCACTGTGAATGCACCACCCCTAAGGCCCTTAGGCGTGGCGCATACCAGAATGCGCCACCCCTAAGAGCTTAGAGATGGCGCATTCTGAGATGTGCCACGCTTAAGGGCCTTAGGGGTGGCGCATCCAGAATGCGCCACCTCTAAGACCTTATTAGTGGCTTGTAGTTAGTGGCGCATCCCTAATGCGCCACTAAACTCAAAAAGAGTGCGCCACCATAAGGCTATTCCCTAGTAGTGCCTGCATTGTTGAGATGCGCTTTTACGAGTCTTAACTAACAAAGGCGTCCAACACCGCGTAGACGGTGTGAGGCGGAGTGAGGTCGCCCTCCCATGTCGAGTGCAACCGTTTCTTCGTAAGAGTGTCCATCCCGCTCTTCTTTCCTTTGTAAGCAGGACATATGATGGAAACGACAAGGTCTTCAAGGGAATCCCTTTCACCCGCCTTCTTGGGGCTTCCCGCCACCCTGTACTGCTTCTATAGGTCGACGAGGTTGCTTACCTGCAAGCCAGATTTTTTGTGCACCTTCTTGTCGTTTGCGGTATCGACGGTGGCAAAGGTGTACTTCTTGATGGTGTTTGGGGCAGAAAACAATAAAAAAAATTGAAGCTTGAAAATAATAACTTTTCATAACCTACGATACGCAATCCCAAGACCTATGCTATGCCGATGCAAGTAACGGATGGAAATATGTCACATACCAGTATGTAGTCCGTTAAGCGGGAATTTTTTCCGCATGAACATGGTTGATGTAGTCGTACCGGCAATCCCCAATGCCGCGCAGATCCACGATGACTCTATAAGCCACCCAGTCCTCGTAGACCGATGACAGGATTACATCCCCATCGGAACATTGTCGATGAAGAGCTCGCGATACAGCCACGATGATGAAGTAGCACCACAAGTGTAGTGCCTCGCGGGATTACACACATACGGTGTACCCGACGTCCCTCCGGGCTCGGAACAGAAGAGCAGCGGAAAGAAGATGGATTCGGATCCCGATTCCAGCAGCATGACGGTGTGCGTATGGTGGATAAATCCCCAACCAAGTGTAAACTCCAAACAAGGGGAGGCCACTCGAGGAAGGAGATAATAGAGAGAGAGAATTAATTGGATGAATAAAAGGGCACCCCTACCCCTCCTTATATAGGCCAAGGAGGGGGGGAACCTCCCTCAACTTCCCATGTGGGACTAATCCCAAGGGGAGGGGGTGGGCCCCTTCATGGCGCCATGGCCCATGGGGGGAAGGCTCCCTCTTCCCCTAATGGGCCCTATGAGGCCCATGTGCCTTTTAATTCATTATTTAATTATTTAAATCAGATTTCTAATATTTAATTCAATAATTATATAATAAAACATATTTAAATAATATTTTGAACAATTCAAAATCCCTAGAACCATTTCTGGCCTCCACCGGAAAAATTCCGCTGTTCTCTCTTATTTCACCGTTGATTCCGAATCAATCCTTATTGCGTTGAATACCCTTAAGTGTGACACCCTACGGTCCGGGAAAGAACATACATGATCAGACACTCTCTGACCAATGAATAATTAATTGGACCTGGTTACATTCCTTGATGGCCCATGTGCTTCCATCGATTGAACTTCATCGTTGTTGGATCCGTTAACGTTGAGCCTGTTCCCTTTGTCCTCCGGTAGTTTTCTTTTCCGAGGTTTGATCATCGGTATCCAATATACCTATTTCATCCTCGTTACCGACAAACATGCTTACTCGTTCCTGTGATATTACAACCTGGTGACCTAGTGTAAGAGCAACTTCTGCCCCCGAAGGTTTTGGAAATTGTTGGACAAAGCAGTAGTGGAACTAATATTGTTTTCGAGTATAAACAGATACTAGGTTCGAAAAGTATGGAGTTTTCAAATAGAAGGTCGAAGGAAAACTCACTGTAGCGAAGCTGCAGTCAACTACCGAAACCTTTGAAGGAAGGCGACCCCCAAAAATGTCGTCGAAAAATAAGATGCTCTCGGGTAAAAGCGCAACGAGGAGAAAGCTGAAGCTGGCCGAAGGCTTAGTCTTTTTACTAGTTTCTCTTTACTTTTTAAGTCGTAGGAAAAACCATACTATCAAGAGGGGTTTCCTAGTTAAGATCTTTGTCAAAGTGAATTTGCTCTGCTCAACCTAAATCCACAAAAGCCTACCGAGAGAAATCTTACTGAGTCGAGTGAATAGCTCGAAGGCAAAGTCATCGCACTTCGTGCCTTCGAGAGAGAACTCGTTTGGTAAGTCAGCTTACTTGTTCCTCAAGTAAAGTTGCGCAGTGATTGAAATCCGACCGTTGTGGACACGCGCCAAGCAGTTGCATTGGGTCACTTCAGTCATTTTACCCATCAGGATCGCCACATATAAATACCCCACACCTACCCGCCATTTCGGGTTGGCGGCTCCACTGAAGATTCTAAGACAGAAGTACTGTGAGCATCCCAAGAGAAATCCATCGAGAGAAAACCCAAACCCAATTATAAACTGAGTTGAGCAATTCACAGAGACTTAGGTCGATATTAGCCGATCTTTTTATCTTGGAGAACTGCAAGTCTCCTAGACGGTTAGGCGTCGCCTGTCAAGCAGTCGAATAGAAATTGTCGCTGTTGAAGGAATTTTGTGAAGGTCTCGGAGATGTCCTGAATCATCTACCACGAGTGAAAACTGGAGAAGCTCGAGGAGTTTGTTGTAGTGGAGAATAGGACGGAGAGAGTTTTGCTCCAGGTGTTCAATCACCAGTCCCTCCAACCAGACGTAGCACTTTGCAGAGTGTGAACTGTTTTACCAAATATCGTCATGTCAGGCTCATTTTCCTTCTCGTATTTACATTTAGTATTTACTCGTTGACTGTTTTCCTTCGATGTTCTCTTTCGCTCCCAATCCTTTCGACCTATGCATGTCTTTCAATACTGTATTTCCTTTGAGATGCATGTAGTCCTTCGCAGTTTGCATGAATTCCTTCTAAGTTCATTAGAATTTTTAGAAGTGATCATTCAACCCCTCCCCCTCTGATCATTCTTGAGCTTTCAATTGGTATCAGAGCTAGGCACTCCCTACGCTCTGCGTATTTTGGTCTAACCACCTGGAGTGTTTTCAAGAATGTCATTTGAAGCTGCTCGCTCGGGGGAACCGATTCCTATTTACAATGGGAAGTACTATCCTTATTGGAAGGACAAAATGAAGAGCAACATCATGGCCATCAACTCTGCCGCTTGGGAAGTTGTCAAGAATGGTGTAACTGTCAAAGACAAAAGTGCTATCACCCCTGAAGAGGAAAAGAAGATGTCCCTTGATTCTGAAGTCTGGGTGTTCATGACAAACCATCTGACTCCAGAAAAATATCATGAAGTCAAGAATATTTCTACGGCCAAAGGTGTCTGGGACTATCTCGAGAAATTGGTGAAGGTGTCTCTACTCAGAAAGATGCTCGCATTGACACCCTTCGAAGCAAATTCTATCGATTCAAGAGGCACGAGGGAGAGAAAGTTAACTCCATATATAGCAGACTCACTGCTCTGTCAAATGAACTGATTTCCCTCGGTGTCGAAGACATTACCAGTCGGATTGTTGTCAGAACTTTGCTCCGTTCCCTTGATGATTCCTTTGATCACATTGTGCTGATGATCAAGGAAAGGAATGATTTCAAGGATCTTGTTGCCACTGATATTCTCGAGAGACTAAACACCTTTGAGATGGAAGAAGAAGAAAAAACGAGATGTGAATGGAACTCGAAGAAAATCTCATGCACTCAAGGCCAAAGCTACACATCATTCCTCCCTTGAAGCCATTTCTGAATCTGGAGGTGCCTTAGATGACCCCGAGAATTTTGGAAAAGATCTGGCACTGATAATGAAAAGATTCAACCGCTTCCAGAGAAGGAATTCCTCTTCACCGAAGAAAAACTACTCCCGACATTCGAGTAATTCATCACAACATCGATCATCATCCAAAAACTCTTCAACGAAAGATAACTGCTGCTACAAATGCAAGAAGCCAGGTCACTTCATTACTGATTGTCCTCTCTGGGAAGTTGAACATAGATCGAAGCATTCTCACAGACTCTCTTCGAGCAAGTCACACGGTCCGAGCAAAAACTATGAGTCGAAGAGATATGATTCAAAGTCCAGAAAATACAAGAAAGATGGTTTTGATGATGACAAGAAGAAGAACTATCACAAACATCGTGAGAGTTCTTCCTCGAAATCACATTCCTCTCGTCGAAAGAATTCTCACCGTGCCAAAGCTTATCTGGGTAAAGAGATGAACTCTGAAGATGAAGCCTGTGGTTCCGAAGCTGAATCAAACTCAAGATCTGGTTCTGGTTCTGGTTCTGGATCTGATGGAGTTGCTGGTCTAGCATTTCCTTCGAACAAGACTTCAAGTTCATTCTTCACCAACCAAAGCAGTGAAGATGAATCTCCAGCTTACTTCTTCATGGCCAAGGCTAAGGTATCCTCTTCTAAGAATTCCTACGATACTTCTGATGGATCTGCTTTAGATAGTCACTCTAGGATAAGCTATGCCAAAGTTGCTAAAATTGCTTCTATCCAACAAGATGAAATAGATTCTCTAAGTGAAACTATTCAAAAATCTGAGACTTTGTTGATCGATGAGATTGAGAAAGGTCAAACTTTGACGAATGAGCATGCTGCTCTGAAGGAAACGTATGATGAACTTTCCTCTCGGCATGATCTTCTCTCAGTGGACTACGAGAAACTAACCTATGAATTCCTTCAAAGGAAAATGTCTCTCGAGAAACTGAGAGAGGCTCATGAAGAGTTGGAGAATGTCAATCTCACGCTCATTGCTCAACAGAGCTCAGAAGCTAAAAATGAATCTACTTCACCTTGCTTAACTTGTTTGGAACGAAGTAAAATTGAGTCTATTTCTGAGAAATAGAAAGGAAAAGAACCTATTGTCATTGATGATGCTAACCCCTCGAACGAGGAAACCATTACCGAGGAACTCCTCAGGTTGAAAGATTTATTTGAAACAGGCATGTTCAAAAGTGTTCAGGGACACCAGTATCTATGTGATATCCTAAAGAAGGAACTTCTTCATAGGAATCCTCAAAAGGAAGGAGTTGGTTTTGAAAGGAAACTCAACCCTGATGGCACCTACTGGGAACCCGAGCAGTATCCTAAAACTGTCTGGGTTCTGGCAAAGGAAAAGCCCATTGATATTGCTAACCTTTCAGGTTTCAACTGCAAAATTGATAAGGCTATTGTTGATGAATCACTTGATTCTGACTACAAGCTTATCAAAGATCAGGAAGGAAAGGTGTCTGTTGAATTCGTTGGTACTCCTCCGAAGAATGGTTTCTATAAGCGTCAGATGTGGGTTCGCAAATCTCTCGTAGAAAAACTGTCGTCTAACCATTCTATGCAGGGAAAACCTTCGGTACCACCGAAACACTACTATTCTCTCGAGGATATAAATGAACCCTTTGTGCCTGCTTCAAATGTTCCCTAGAAGGAATACTATCAAGTTGATAGAAATTTTTATCGTCATTGTGACAATAACAACAAAATTGCTTTTACCTACCAGTAATCTAACCCCTCATCGAGGAATTATGTTTATGGTGTGCTTGATGGCCCCCCTCGCCAATATGATCCTGTTCGCTATAGTACCGCTTTTTATCTAGCACTTCCATGCCTTCTCAGTCACCAGCTCGTTTGTGGGTGGTTAAGAAGAACTAATTCTTTTGCAGGGCTATGTCTCCGGGGGATCCGAATGGGTCATGGATAGTGGTTGTACAAATCATATGACTGGAGACAAAGGTTTGTTCACCGAAGACAAACTTACTGAATCTTCTCAGAGATATATTACCTTCGGTGACAACAACAAAGGAATAGTACTTGGTTTGGGTAAGGTTGCTATATCGAAGGATAAGCATATTGACAAGGTTATGCTTGTTCAATCTCTAGGATATAATCTCATGTCTATCTCAAAACTTTGTGATATGGGTATGCTTGTACTGTTTTCTGCTTCTCGTTGTGTTATCTTTTCACAGGATGATTATTCCTTCGTTTTCGAAGGATATCGCAAAGGTGATCTTTATATTGTCGATTTATCTTCGGGACCTGCAATGTCCACATGCTTAAATTCTAGAGCCACATCTGGTTGGTTATGGCATCGAAGACTTGATCATGCAGGAATGAAAAATCTTCAAACTCTTATCTCGAAGAAGAATATCGTTGGAATTGATAATGTGAAATTTGACAAAGATCGTCTATGCAGTGCTTGTGAAGAAGGAAAGATTGCCAAGAAACATCACCCAGCAAAGACTATCATGACTACTACTCATCCTCTTGAATTGATTCATATGGATTTATTCGGTCCTCAAAATTATCCTAGCCTTGGAGGTAACAAGTATAGTCTGGTTATTATTGATGATTTCACTCGATATACTTGGGTTTTATTTCTAGATGACAAGAGCAAGGTTGTTGAAAATTTCAAAACTTTCACAAAGAGAGCACAAACTGAATATGAATTATCTCTCAAGCATATCAGAAGTGATAATGGTACATAATTCAAAAACACTCATATCGAATAATTTCTTGATGAATATGGCTTTACTCATGAATTCTCGGCTGCTTATACACCGCAAAAGAATGGTGTGGTCGAGAGAAAGAACCAAACTCTAATTGAAATGGATAGAATAATGCTTGCTAAATACAAGACTCCTATCAGGTTTTGGGCCGAAGAAATTAATACCGTATGTCATATCATCAACAAGGTTTATCTGCACAAATTTCTGAAGAAAACTTCACATGAGTTTATCACTGGTAAAAAGCCAAATGTTTCATATCTCAGGGTTTTTAGTGCTCCATGTTATATCAGAGATATAAATCACAGCTCAAAGTTTTCCCCAAAGGCACACGAAGGTTTTCTCCTAGGTTATGGTTCGAATTCTCACACTTACAGAGTTTACAACTCTCATCTTGGCGAAGTTGTAGAAACTGTAAATGTTCGATTTGAGGAAACTAACGACTCTCGAAAGCAGCAATTACCTCTTAACTTGGATGAACCACCTTTGGATGAAGTTATTAGGTACATGGCTATTGGAGATATTCGGCCTGTCGATGGAAATGCACATCAAGTCAACAAGGATGATGATGGTCCAATGTTCCCACACATAGACCGGGGCGTTGGAGATCAACATCATGAAGCAAATGATGTACAAGTCGAAGGAGAACGCATAAACGAAGAAAATGTTCAACCCGAAGGTCAAGCTGAACCCGAAGGAAATGATCCCGAAGGACAAGCTGATCCTGAAGGCCAAGCTGATCCCGAAGAACAACCGGATCCTCAAGCTGTCGAAGGAGCTTTATCTTGTGTTCGAAGGAGAGTGGACGTCGACTCAATACTCGAAGAGATTCGTCTACTAGGTCGTCCTACCACTCGCTCTGGCACTCGTTTAGCTAACTTCTGTGGAAATTTCTCGTTTGTATCCATGCTAGAACCGTCGAAATTTGATGAAGCCATGAAGGACTAAAACTGGATGACTGCAATGCTCGAAGAACTTAATCAGTTCGAGAGAAATAAAGTCTGGTCCCTTGTCGATAGACCTGATCCCAAGAAGCATAATATCATTGGAACGAAGTGGATTTTTCGCAACAAATAAGATGAAGATGGTTTTGTTATAAGGAATAAAGCTCGACTAGTTGAGCAAGGTTCCACCCAAATCAAAGGTATTGATTTTGGTGAGACTTATGATCCCGTTGATCGACTTGAATCCATTCGTGTCATACTTGCTTTTTCCAATTACAATGGTATATTGCTATTTCAAATGGATGTCAAAAGTGCATTTCTTAACGGTGAAATCGAAGAAGAAGTATATGTTATGCAGCCTCCAGGTTTTGAAGACCCGAAGAATCCTGATAAGGTGTACAGGTTGCACAAGGCCCTATATGGGTTAAAGCAAGCACCTCGTGCTTGGTATGAAACACTGAAGGATTTCCTTCTGAAGAAGGGCATCAAACCAGGAACAACTGACCCGACTCTTTTTACTCATGCATACAAAAATGATCTTTTTGTGTGTCAAATTTATGTCGATGATATTATATTTCGCCGTACTAACCCTGATATCAGCGAAGAATTTTCTTTTATGATGTCGAAGAAGTATGAAATGTCTATGATGGGTGAATTGAAGTTCTTTCTCGGACTTCAAATCCGTCAACAGAAGAATGGAACATTTATCTCTCAAGAGAAGTATCTCAGATATTGCCTGAAGAAGTTTGATCTCATCAATTGCAAAACTATCAAGACTTCAATGCCTACAAATGTCCTTCTAGATGTAGATGAGAAGGGAAAACCTTTCGATCAGAAGAAATATCGCTCGATGATCGGTTCGCTTCTTTACCTTTGTGCATCTAGACCTGACATTATGCTATCAGTTTGTATGTGTGCTCGTTTTCAGGAAAACCAGAAAGAATCACATCATATTGCTGTCAAGCGAATTCTTCGATATCTGGCTCATACACCTACCTTGGGACTTTGGTATCCCAAGGGTGCCCAGTTTGATCTCGTTGGATATTCTGATTCTCACTGGGCTGGTGATCGAGTCGATGGGAAATCTACCTCAGGCACATGTCATTTTCTCGGTAGATCTCTTGTATGTTTGGCTTCGAAGAAACAAAATTTTGTATCCATCTCTACGGCTGAAGCCGAGTACATTGCTGCTGGTTCATGCTGCACTCAAATTCTGTGGCTCAAGCAAACGCTGAAAGATTATGGTATTATTGTGAAGAAAATTCCATTGCTATGTGATAACGAGAGTGCTATCAAAATTTCCCATAATCCAGTGCAACACTCTCGAACGAAGCATATTGATATTCGTCATCATTTTCTTCAAGATCACGTTCAGCGAGAAGATATTGTTATCAGTCATGTTCGCACCGAAGATCAATTGGCTGATATTTTTACGAATCCCCTGGATGAGAAAAGGTTCTGTGCACTAAGTTGTGAGTTGAACATATTGGACTCACGCAATGTGCAGTAAGATCATAATTATCGGTACTCTGTATTATATGTTTTCTTTCTATAAGTAGTTTACTTTCGTTGGTTTTCTATCGTGTTTCTTATCGTTTGTTTTTGTTCGTTTGGTGTTGACCTATACACTTATCTCTCCGAGTTTCCTTATCGTTTGTTTTCTCTCGGATTGATTAAGTATCAGACCCTGTTTTCCCTCTATTCTATCCCTACCCCATCTCTGCTTTTCTTTCGTGAACATGTATATTTTACTCGATTGAAATTCCCTTCGAATGTCATTGATTCCGAAGGAATATCTATCAAACTTTTATCTACTTTTATACTCGATGTTCGATGAGTTTGGTCTCGGACGTAGAGCAACTTTCTTTCGGTACGTTGGGATTTTCCAGCGATTACCGCCACAAAATCCGCCCGTTGAATTCAGAGAGAAGCGAAATCTGCGCCGTTGGATCGGATTTGACGGTTACGTCAGACCCCAACTCTATAAATACCGATCCACCCCACCAACATAGACCACGCATTCCCTCGACTTCATCTCTCCGCTCCCGAGATCTCGCGCACTGCCGTGCTGTTCATCGCCATCGATTCCCTCGCCACTTCACTGCCGGAAGGAATTCGCCGGAGACCTTCTCGTCGACGAGGATCTTCATCCGCGCCGCCGTAGTCGCCGCACATCACCAAGTTAGGGTATGCACGACTCTGGACTCGATTCCGATCTCTTTTGTTCTTTGTTGTCCAGATTTGTTCTTGATTTTCTCTTATTTTTTTAGGTCTGTTTGATCCGTTCGGATCGTTGAACTTTGGGAAATCTGTTCTTGAGTTCTCTGTCGATTTCCCATCTGATCTAGGTAAGAAATCTCTCGGATTTTCTCACTTAGGCAAATACCGCATATGCATATCGATAGATTCATGCTTGTGCAATTCTTTCTTACAAGTTCTTCGTTAGATTTGCACCCGATGAAAATATAGCCCATCACTTCCATGAAAAACTTGCTTCAAGAAAAATTTATCGATAGGTTTACTGCGTTCAAAACGTTTTCCCTCGAAAATGGCTGGTACATGTTCACAACTTTCCTATATTCCCTCGTACCTATCTATTTCGCAGGAAAATGTCTGAGAATGAAGGAAATTTCAGAGAGCCCAAGTTTGTTGGAGGTCGAACAAGAATCACCAACAATTCTGAAGGTCTGTCAGAGGATCTAATTATTGAGAAGAAGTTGAGAACTCTAGAAGGCTCAGTTGAAGATGATCGTTTGAGAGAAAACAGACTGCAAGAGATTCGAAGGCTTCAAGCGCTTCGATGGTATGAATACAAGTCACTTATCCCTCATTGGGAAACACTGTTTGCACTGAAGAATCCCTGGTCTGATGTCAAGGCATTGAGGCCCAAGTGGACGAAGGAAAATAGACCACTTCCTCCGCCCGATGCTCACACATCCTCTCTAAAAACACTTGATGATTTCAAAGAGTTGGTTGCTGCTCGAGTTGAACGAGTGAAAAATAGAAAGGAAGCTAAAGCCAGGAAGGAGGCTGCTGCTGAGGGCACCGAGGATGTTGGTCCAAGCACAAAATCGAAGTCTGGCAAAAAATCTGCCAAGCGAAAGAAAAATGAAGTTATTGTTTCTCCAGCAGAGGCAACTTTTGCCGAAGAAGAAGCCAACTCAGATGGTCAAGACCCTGGCACAGAGGCAGATGTTGAGGACATTGCTTAGAAAAAACCAAGTAAGAAGGGCGTCATGATCCAGGAGCCAGCTGCTAAGGCTCCTCGAGCAACTATTGACATGACCAATTTGGTCACTGATCCACAAATTTCCTCTACTCCCCAGTGCCAACTCGCGGACAAAAACCCTCGGGCAAGTCCAGGGGAAAGCAAGCCCGAGTGGCTGAAGATGATGAGACTTTGATCCAGCGAAAGGAAAGGTTGGCCAAGCAAAAGGAACATGAAGCGCAAGATTTGATAAAGTCCAAGCTACTCAACTTCCACAGTCAGCCCGAGCATAAGAAGGCTCAGGTTTCTCAACAATTGGGCATCCTGCATCTGGTAAAAGAGAGATATAGACGCCAAATCGTAGGAGGTACTGTCCCCAGTACTTCGAAGGAAAAGGTTGTGGCCCCAAGTGCTACCGAGAAAGTAGTGACTCCCACAGTCACGAAGGATAAGGATGCAGTCGCTAGTGTTGCGAAGAAAAATGCTGAGGCCACTAGTGCCTCGAAGGATAAAGTTGCGGCCCCCAGTGCCGTAACTAAACCGGTTGGTGCTGCTAAGGCCACAAACGAGGCCGAAAGGAAAGCCAAAGAGGCTAGGCAGAATGCTCAGGCTGCTCCAGTCCCTCGAGCTGCCCCTGCTCTTGCCCCTGCTGCACCAGTTGTGTCCGGCCCTCGTGCCGATGAAGAAACCTCCAACGAAGGAAATACTGCTGCCAATGTTGCATGAGATACAGTTCAGATTTCCAACGTTCTTTGGCATATGGCCACTACACCGAGCAAAGTGACTGCCGAGGATGATGTTCCTCTTGAGATCCAAGAACGAGTAGCTCGCTACATGATTCGATGGGATGGATATCTAACCTAGGATCGCAAGGACGAAGAGCAAGAAATTTTTTATTCAAAGCATCTTCGAGAAGAAACTGAGGACCTTATGTCTCGACAGTTTTTCAAATACAAGCTTGCTACACTTTCTGATTCCAGAAGACCTCAGAAAGAAAATATCACTGCTGCCAATGAAAAGTTTCGACAGATAGTGAGCGATATGTGCAAGGAGCACAATGCCACCCTCACCGAGAGACAATCTCGAAAGAGAAAGTCTGCTGCCCCATCCTCTGCGCGTGGGACGCCAGAGATCAAGAAAATTGCTAAGAAGCAGAAGTCTGCCGAAGTCGTTGCTGCAATAGCACGATAGGAAACTGCACCAACCCCCGCCAAGAAACCCACTCCACCCCGTAAAAAAACTCCACCACCTCGGCAAACCACTCCACCACCTCGCCAAACCATTCCACCAGCTCGCCAAACCACTCCTCCACCTCGCCAACAAACTCCACCTGCACGTCAACCTTCACCACCAAAAGCTTTGTCGCCACCACCCAACCCACCATCACCACGACAAGTCATTCGATCGTCCACCCCATCCATCGAGCCCCAGGCTAATATTGTGACCGAGCAACCTGCTCAGGTCGAGCAAGAACCACCTGCCCAAATCCCATCAGTGCAGAAGGATTATTCCTCTTCCCAGACTCTGAACGAAGGAGAAGAAGCCGAAGTCGACATAACAACTGTTTCTTCTCGTCAAGATGCTGCCGAAGGAGAAAGTTCTGGCGATGCTAGTTCGAGTGATAGTTCCTCCTCCTCTTCAAACTCTTCGAATGAAGAAATGATTGATTCCTTTTCACAACTTGATGAAGATCTTGATGCAATGGAGACAGAGGAGGCCGCGTAAAATGCTAATGTCGACGAAGGAGATGCCGTCGATGAGAAGGCCGAGGAAAATTCTCCTGCATCTATCCCATCTTAGGACATCGTAAATGTTCCATCTTCACATTCTCGCCCTATTGAACCATTTCTTGAAATGCCAGATAATGCAGCTGAAGTATTTCCAGTTGATGAGCTGCTGCACTCTGCGCATCCGAGAGAAATGCTTCCCTTGTCCCGCCCCGATGTTCCTCAAGGAGGCCCTATCTTCAAGAGGCGGGAACACAAGCCATTTTTCTTCGGGACCAATCCCTACGAGAAGCCAAGGAATGCATATTCTCTTCGGTTTTGGACCCAGGAGAAAACCATCTATTACACTCGTGTGTTGTACAACAAGGCTAGGATTTTCCAACATCAGTACCTTGATATGCCTTCGGTGTATGCCACTTCATGTTTCGATAATGTTGTCGAAACAATTGATGGTCTGCATGCTCATAAGATGTTTGCTCTCGATTGTGGCTACAATCCTGAGCTCATCAAGAGTAATTTTATGCCACTTTGTATGTCACTGGTGATCCTGAGAATTCGAAGAATTGGAAATTTGATTATATGATTCAAGGCCAAGTGTTCCACATGACCGTCGATCAATTTCTGGCCATCATCAATTTACCTCGTTTCGAAGGATTACCACACAAGCTTCATGATCTTCCTGCTCCTACTCCAGCTGAATTCTCTTTGCTGATGAATCCAGACGTCGTAGGAGATCACTACCCGGATGAGCTGAAGCCAAGGCATCTAGTATTTGAATTAAAGCCATGGTTTTATATTCTTTCGAAGACTTTGATGCCAATGCTCGACGTGCACGATGATTTTCCCATTCCCCATGATGTGCAACTTGCTCTGTTGAAGTTAGTCCATGGTCATCCCTTCGATTTTCAAGACTACTTCATTCGCACGTTGGTTTCCTGTGCTGATGATCACAATTCTCACAAGCCATATGCACCCTGGATGATGGCGATCTGCAATTACTCCCGGGACGTTCCATTTCCCGTATCAATTTTCCCCAAGATTTTTACTCCACCTGTAAGGGAAGTATTCCAGATTATTGCTCGACCCAACGATCAGTTTGCAGAGCACACTAGCATCCGCGCCCAAATGACAGAGCACAATATTTGCTCAAAGTTCATCAAGCCAGTGCATCACATGGAGGTGTCTCTTTGGTCTCATCAGATGCTTCAACATCATATCGACCAAGATTTCCTTCAGAAACAAAAGATGATGGATGAAATCAACCATCTGCGCAACATTGCTATGAAACATAATCAGATGTTGCGTGAATGCCTTCGCCGCGATTTGAAAGGGCTGCGCAAGTTCAATTCCCTCGGTCAACTACAGTGTTGCGGCTTCGAATAATATCCTTCGCGTCTGAACATGCACCTGACAAATGATGATCGTGTCGATCGACCAGATTTCAACATACCATTGCTGCCGAAGAACAGGAACGTGATAACTGTCGATGATTTCTATCACATCACGGTGAATACCAATTCCTCCGACTCCGACAGAGATGACGCTCCTCGACGCCAAGCGAGAGTTTACTCTCCACTTCCTCGAAGCCCCAGGACCCCGCCGGAATCGTAACTGGAATCATCTGGAGATCATCATTCCTTCAGAACAAAGATCACTCCACCAGGCGGGCTCCCCATTCGTCGTCCTTCAACTCTTGCGGAATCCTCTCGACGTCGCCCGCGCCGCTCAGACGAATAGGGATTTCTTTTGACCCTATTCTCTCGACTTTTTGTATGTTGTGAAAAAAGGGGGAGATGTAGTGGCATCGAAGAAATTAGTTTGCCATCGGGGTTAAGGGCTTTGCTATTCGTTCATTGAACTTTTGAACTTTGAGTTTCTGAGTAGTTTCAACAAACTTTCGATTCAAACTCGGTCTGGTTGTAACTAACTCTAAGTAGGTCTGTGAACTGCTACTTTTATCGTAAGATATCTATCTGCTGCTTGTGATACTTAACCTTTTGCAGGAAGTTATCTTTCATATAAGTTCACATGTTATTCGAAGAGATTTCATATTTCTCATTGAATGTTATTTGGACTGCAATCTTTCTCGCTAAGATTATTAATGTTTTTCCCTCGACTCAATTATTGTCGAATATGCACTTCACTGGAAATTCACATCTTCCGTGCATACATCAAGGGGGAGTATTTCATCGATCTTAGCACTGGTTTATCATCGAAAACTCAAAACTTTCAAATTATTTATCGATGCCTGTTTTGTCAACAATCGTCCAAAAATGGGGAGATTGTAAGAGCAAGTTTTGCCCCCAAAGGTTTTGGACATTGTTGGACAAAGAAGTAGTGGAACTAATATTGTTTTCGAGTATAAACAGATACTAGGTTCCAAAAGAATGGACTTTGAACGTAGAAGTTCGAAGGACAACTCACTGCAGCGAAGCTGCAGTGAACTACCGAAACCGTTGAAGGAAGGCGACCCCCAAAAATGTCGTATAAAAAGAAGATGCTCTCGGGTAAAAGTGCAACGAGGAGAAAACTGAGTGGTTAAAGGCTTAGTCTTTTTACTAGTTTCTCTTTACTTTTTAAGTCATAGGAAAAACCGTACTATCAAGAGGGGTTTTCTAGTTGAGATCTTTGTCGACGTGAATTTGCTCTGCTCAACCTAGATCCACAAAAACCTACCGAGAGAAATCTTACTGAGTCGAGTGAATAGCTCTAAGGCAAAGCCATCGCACTTCGTGCCTTCGAGAGAGAAATCGTTTGGTAAGTCAGCTTACTTGTTCCTCAAGTAAAGTTGCGCAGTGATTGAAATCCGACCGTTGTGGAAATGCGTCAAGCGGTTGCATCGGGTCACTTCAGTCATTTTACCCATCTGGATCGCCACCTATATATACCCCGCACCTACCCGCCATTTCGGGTTTGCTGCTCCACTGAAGATTCTAAGGCAGAAGTACTATGAGCATCTGAAGAGAGATCCATCGAGAGAAAACCAAAACCCAAGTATGAACTGAGTTGAGCAATTCACAGAGACTTAGGTCGATATTAGACAATATTTTTATCTTGGAGAACTGCAAGTCTCCTAGACGGTTATGCGTCACCTGTCAAGCAGTCAAAAAGAAATTGTCGCTGCTGAAGGAAGTTTGTGAAGGTCTCGGAGATGTCCTGAATCATCTACCACGAGTGAAAACTGGACAAGCTTGAGGAGTTTGTTGCAGTGGAGAATAGGACGGAGAGAGTTTTGCTCTAGGTGTTCAATCACCAGCCCCTCCATCCAGACGTAGCACTTTGCAGAGTGTGAACTGGTTTACCAAACATCATCGCGTCAGGCTTGTTTTCCTTCTCATATTTACATTTAGTATTTACTCGTTGCCTGTTTGCCTTCCATGTTCTCTTTCGCTCCCAATCCTTTCGACCTATGCATGTCTTTCGATACTGTATTTCCTTCGACATGCATGCAGTCCTTCGCAGTTTGCATGAATTCCTTCTAAGTTCCTTAGAATTTTTAGAAGTGATCATTCACCCCCTCCCCCTCTGATCATTCTTGAGCTTTCACCTATTCACACGATTGCAATCTTTATGATGTAATATCACCGAGTGGGCCTAGAGTACATACCCGTCACTCGGATGGACAAATCCCGCTTTGATCTATTTGCATACTCATTAACGTATCTATTCGGAATACCTGAAGTACACCTTTATGGCCAGCATATTTCAGTCCGCCAGTGGGTAGCAAATCAAGGCGTCCTAATAGACAATAATTATGTACGATCATTACGGTCTAAGGATCTGGTCACTACGTTATAGTTATCGCAATGTTGAACTTATGTGACTCGATTACATTGCAACACTTCTGGTGGGTGGGTGTCCATCGTATCATTCTCCCAATGACATGACCCCATTGTCAATAGACTTATTTGTCTCATGATCAGGAAACCTTGATCATCAATTTCCCAATGGACTAGTATACTAGAGTTAACTAGGGACCTGGTTGTTTGTATACCACACGTGTATTAATGTTTACTCTTAATACAATTATAGCATAGTATAAATCTTCTTATGAACTAATGGAATATGCTAATAAACATATTTTATTTGCCTCAAGGGCACATTCCCAACGGTCTCCGAGTTGCACTAGAGTACAAATAATCTAGCTAAATTTTTCTTCGGTTCATAACTCCATATCATCTATATGGTTATTGATCTTGCTTGCTTGTGGAAAAGGTTGTATCAACGGTATGGGTACCATTCAGATCCGTATTTCTTTTGCAAATCATTAATGTCACCTAGTTTGACATTCCTTCATTATTCATTGTAATGCTAAGGTGTATATATATTTGGCGGTAGAGTGAGAATTCGTTTGTTGTGTTTCAGCAATGAGATCCGGTGGGTCACACAGACTTTCCCATAGTCATGCACACTGAAACTCACTCAGTCAGAACTTCTTAAGCAAAAATATAACTAATGCCACTTTTAAAGCAGCCACATCAATGTAGATTTAATCCTTAGTGTATTGTATGCAACTTTGATGCCTAACCATGTTTCTTTCAACTTAGGCATTTCTTAGTATGATATCTCAATTTTCTAGGTTAGTGTCACATCTTGAACCATCATAACATTTATGGTCAAGTCCAATATCCTTTACAAATTAGAGATGTATCCTCAGTTCTCCCCAGACACTGAAGGATAAAATTAACTCTTTGTTCAATGATTTACTCATAAATCATGTCACAACATGTTCTTCTTGCTAATAACTTGGGTCACATTACGTCGAGTACAAAACTTTGGTTTTATATGAAAGAACCTATGACATAGGCATAGAGGATGTAGCACATCCATTTCTTTCATTTAACCATATTTAACCAATGTTCTTGTATTGATATTAACTCAATATTTCTCTTGGATAAACAAGTAAGAACTACCTTCTTAACTTCTCCCATTCTGAACTCCTTCAGAATCTTATCCAGGCAAGTATTCCGACTCAATGTTATTAAACGCGTTAATCTATCTTATTATATTTTCAATAGTTAACTTCATTCATGAAAGATTTCAATAATCATTAATACCATCTACACCATTCACAATATGTTATCCATATATGAGAATGTTGTCATGCTCTTACTCAAATATGTCAGCTACATATAAGATTAGGATGACACTCTCATAGCTCCCACTCAAATATGTCCGTCACATATAAGATCATGATAACATCCACACAGCTCCCACTCAAATATGTCATCCACATATTAAGTTCAGCATATAATACTCCCATAGCACCCACTCAAAATATGTCTTCTACATATTAAGTTTAGGAAACTATTCAGCTCCCACTCAGTTTCATGCAAATGCATGTTTCTCAATATTTTGGCTAAGTCCAAAATCACTTTGATTATCAATAAAATTGAGAATTCAAGTTACGAGACACTAGTATCCATATGTGTTCTGTCGGTAAACGGATACTGGGGGTACCACGTTTCCCTGGTTCCGAATATGCCTCTCGGACAGCCCATGTGCGACCATGGAGGATTCCGACAAGGAGATGCCGGAAACGCTGCCGAAGAGTGCTCAGGACCAGTTCCAGGAGGATGGAGTAATCCAGTTGGCTCCCACCGCCCGACAAAGGAGACAGTGCATTAAATGCACTAGAAGACAAGCATGCACCACCGACAGGAGGCAGCTTACACCTGGCGGGCTACCTCGTGTGTACTCAGCGCATGCATGCTCCAATCGTCCCCGCGAAGCCACGAGACCTTCCCAGAACATCCCGGAATGCCTCGTGTCCACAAGCATAAGATAACCTCCCTTACATTAACTGTCAGTGGGACTGTGGCGAGCCCCTTTCTCTTAAAAGGGAGACGCCAACCACATCAGGGAAGGGGGATCTGAGAAGAAGAGAAAGAAGAAAGGCAGAGAAGAAGGAAGATTCATCAAAGTGAGAAGCCACCACCTCCATGCATCCCTCTCTGGATGTATCCACACCAAAGAAGGAAAGGAAGTTCGCCTCCAGAGCTTCCCGGGAAGACCTTCTAAGGATCTCCCTTGGGAGGGTGAGTAACTCAATCACCAGGAGAGGAGTATAGTGTAGGGTATCTTCTCTCAGAAGATCGCCTTGTACTATGTTCTACTTCACTACCAGCAAGAAGATCAGACATGCAGGAGTACGGCTTTTAGTCTCCGGACAGCCTGAACCTGGGTAAACCCCCGTGTTTACTCGCATCAGCCCATTGCCGTTTCGACGCCGCAACAACCTTCGTCTACATCAAGCAACCGAGAACCCAGCGTGTTCCCTGTCCCGCACGTTCTCCGGGCCGTGACCTCCTAGGATCGGACCTCCCAGAAGGTGTTCTCGGGGCAGCGTCGCCGCTGTCCTCCCCTGCATCTGGCCCGACAGGAGAGTGGCACTAGAAGGAAGGCCTAAGGAATTCGACCCAAGATAGATTGGCGCTAGAAGGAGGGCAGGCGATCACGTCAGCCGTAATGTTTTTTCCTTTTGCAGGTTGTGGAGTTTATTTGTATCTTCATCGAGCTGTAACAGGCACCACTGGTGCGGGAATCGTCCCGAGCAGTCTCTCACCATGCCCGTCGAGGTGGTCATATGGTTTTTGCGCTCAGGGGCTTCTCGGCGCACCCTCGTGGGTGCTTCGCATAACGTCGCCTCCCAGGTCCTCAGGGATGACATCTCGAATGGTTTTTGTGCCGGATGTCTCTCCCCGACATGTTGTTGGACGCTTTCCCATGATAAGGTTCCAACGGTTGGTCCTCACCTCCAGGGATCCAGCCATCCCAGAGAGACCGGGCTGGAGTCCCCGTCAAGCACCCGTGAAGACGAATGTACAAGATTCCCCAAAAGACTCACTATAAAGAACCGCACAACTCGGACCCCAAACCGAGGCACCATCATAGCACCCTTGAGTTTTGCGCTTCCACGAACCCGTCGATTATCAAATTCGTTTTATCCATGAGGAAAACCAGTGGAAATGAGTACTCACTGCTCATATTGACATCCATATTCTCATTGAAATGCGCCTGCTGCACGCAGTGGAGAATTCCTGCAGTACTCCTTCGGTAATCCGTGCAAGAGATCGAAGCAAAGTTACCAGAATCCGCTTGTCGGATGTTCTCTTTCTCGGAGGTCAATGACATGGAAAGGTATCCATGAGGTACGAAAAAGAACAAGTTCCTAAAGAGTTACTGCATTCATTACTACTACCCCGTAGGGGATTTTACCGGAACCGAAGCACTGCTTGGGTCTGTCTAGATTACTATTTACATCTTGCGCTAACCAGACGGAGTGGTTACACTACTACCACTGTCCACCTACTGCTAAGTACAAAATTACAGGGCCAAAATAAGAAGAGCCTAACAGGGGTGAACAAGCCGGATTTAAGTTGCAACCCTCGCTCGGACCTTTCCGGCAGCGTCCTGCCTCCTTATTGATCGGCGGTCGGCTTAGCAATCATGAAGTCATGGACGACTCCCACGGTGTGACGCCCCCAAAATCAGATCGTGTACATTAATCATACACGCAAGGTACACGATAGAGATCAGGGACTCACGGTAAGATATCACAACACAATTCTACAAATAAAATAATACAAGCTGTTTAATACAAGACAGGGGCCACGAGGGCTCGAATAAAACAGCTCGAAAGCACAAAGTTAGCGGAAGCAAAGTATCTGAGTACAGACACAAGGTACACATGATCTTCCTTAAGAAGGCTAACACAAAAAAAACAACGATCGAAAAGGCGAGGCCTCCTACCTGGGAACCTCCAAATTACTCCTGGTCGAGGGGGGAACTCCACAATGAAGCAAGCACCAGGGATCTTCTGCTCCTGGACTCCAAGGCTCCAACGTCGACTGCAGCGGCCGATCAGGCAAAAAAAAGGGTGATTATCTAGCATACCTGCGTGTCTTACGTCCGCTACTAAGCATTTATGCATTTGTATCAAATGGAAAGGGGAGGATGTATATACTGGACTGCAGGGTAGAAATAAGAATAAGGATAAGAAGCTAGGCCTATCGAAGACTAGCATCTTCCGACGAGTCTTGCAGCACAAGAAGAGAATAGCCAACAAATCATATAAAGCATAAAGTAACAATGCAGCAGAAGTTGTTGCAGCATTGTATAATAGTAACTTGTATTAGATAACAATTAATAATGCCTCTGAGTTCCCTTCCTCGACTTCCCTGCAAGGAAGAAGACCCAGAACCATATAGTTTAATAGTAGTAGTTTATAGTAGTAAGATCCAGCTTCAGCATAAAGTGTCCTGTTACCGTGGACACGACTATTCGAATAGATTAAACTCCCTGCAGGGGTGCACTATTGTTTAGCCTGCACGCTCGGATCTCCAGGGTGGCAGGCACCTTGTTTGGTAACGCTCCACCAAACCTACCCGACACGGCGCAGCCCATCCTAGGCACAACCGAGAGGTCATCCGCCGGACTATATCCTATGCGCTCAGGGGTCTAAGTCCCTTACCCTTCCACACTTCTGCACGGTGCGAGTCCGGCCGGTGAAGAAAAAATAAACTCCAAATACACTGTCCGGACGAAGAATACACACCACTTCCCAGCAATCATGCCGCGGTACTGCTGACATCTGAAGATCTTTCGGACAAACTACGACGCAGGGGAGCCCATAACTCCTTATCCCACGTGAAGGTAGTGCGTATAGACCAACAAAACTCTCAAGTCATCCACCAAACCATTTAGCATTTTATTATTATCTCGCAGACAACCGTTATCGCTGTATGACTAACAACACAAAGGACAACGAATAGCAACAAGGTCCACCGGTAACATCGGGGCCTGCCCTGTCGTCCCGTCAAAGCACGCGGTTAACAACAAGGTGAACCGTCTCCTTACCTTGTCTCGCATGTGCTCTTGGTAGAGCTCGACTTTTCGTGGTTTGGTAACTCTCGCGAGATACGAGCAGGGGCCAAGCACGCCAGTAACGTCGGTCGTACCCTCCTTGTCGTTCCCGACGCAATACCGCTCGCGGGCACCGTTTTGTCGCCTGACTCTTACAGGGACAACCGTTGCTCAGGTACCTAGAGTGGCTATACAGAGTCAGCAACGAGTGGAGTACAAGGATTACTCCTTAATAGCTCACACTTGATGGTGGCTCGGCAGATCCGAGCTAGGGAGCCTTTGGCGGTGTCTGCCTTGTACCGTACCTGTTACAGTTAATATATTCTATCCATGTTCACTCCCCAGAGTGCTCACGGCCCGCTATATAGTCCTAGTTGACTAACAAAGCGCAGTGCTCACTTCTGAAAATAATATTTTTTATTGGCAGCATAGGATAAGGAAGGTACATCAAGGGGCGACAATGACAAGATATGCAATTGAATAGGTAAGCAATGTATCAGCAGCAGTAACAATGCCTAGTGCAAGAAAAGTATGGAAATATAGGAGATATCTGGGGCAGGAAAATGGCTCTGCTTGCCTGGAAGCTCGACGGTAGGGGTACAGTCGTCGACGAAGTAGTTGTACACAGGGGCATCGGCAGCGGGCGTCGAGACTACCGGACAATAAGGGGGGGGAATAAATAATAAATACATGGCAATAATAGCAATACAAATACAAGACATGGCAAACGTTAAGCTATAGGTGAACTAACGCGTTGCTACACGTTGCAGACGAAACGGGAATTTAATTGGCAATTTTACCGGCTCCGGGCGATTACCGGACAGTGCAACCGGAGGGGGGATGTTCCATGTTCGGTATGTTAGAGGGGTGTGGTGGGCATACGGGTAGCGTATTTTTATTCGTTATATTTTTCTAATCAATTTTGATGTATAAAGTTTTTGAATCTGACTTACAGTTTAAAAGATATCAATTTTCTAATATTTAAATGCTTTTAGGAATTTCTTTTATTATTAAATCCAACATTATCCAGAACAGTGGGATGACTGGTCAAACCTGACATGTGGGTCACCCTGTCATAGGCTGGAGCCTTTGACTGCTCAAACTGACCAGTGGGTCCCACATGTCATACATAGTGGCATAATAAATCATTTTTATTTATTCACCTAGCAGATGGGCCCCACATGTCATGGACTAGTTAGTTCACCAAAACATTTATTTAAACAAAATAACCTTTAGGGCCCACATGTCATACTCACAGAGTCAATTTAACTACTTAATTTATCTAATCACTGAAGGGGGGCCCATCTGTCATCTGCTCTAGGGGTTAATCTCATCTGATGTTAATTAACCGTTTTAACTAAACTAGTTACTTTGCAGGGGCTTAATAGGGTCTGGGGCCAGCAGTCAGAGGTGAGAGGGGGCTATCCACGGCCGACAAGCCCGTGCCCGCCGGCGAGAAAAGCACGGCGTCGAGGCGAGGGGGGGAGGCCGCGACGACGGTGTGGCCGCGCAGGGGCACGTACGAGGCGCAACCGGAGCGTGCGCTGGGCGTGGCTAGGGGAGGCATGGTGCGCGTGGCCAGGGCGCGTCCATGGCGGCCGATGGCTCGGCCACAGGTGCGGTGAGCGCGGCGGAGGCGGGCAACAGGGTAAGCGGGCTGGCGGGCCTGCACGGTGGGCGTCCAAGGGCCGACGGCGCAGTCGACAGCAGCAGCTCGCGCCCACGGGGCCGACGGTCACGGCGAGCGCGATGGCTGGAGTATGCGCGTTTGGGGGCAGTTTCTACGGCGTGGAATTCTGGGAGGGGAGAGGGGGAAGATCGAGCAGCTCACCAAGAGCTTGAAGGGGAGGTCGATGAGGCCTAAGGCGCGACGACGACGTATCGCTCTGCGAGGCGCGGTGGCCCTAGCGGAAGGGAACGACGAGCAGGCGAGCACCCGCTGCGCCCCGAGCTCGATTGACGGCGCGGGGAGATGTAGATGTTCACGGAGAGGCTTGTAGACATCCCATGGCGGCGCGGGGAGGTCGTCGGCGGCGACCACGGTGATTGCACGGCGACAGCCATGGCGGGCTCACACGGGGAAAGAGACAGGGAGCCTGAGAGAGGAGGGGAAAGTGGGAAGGGGCGGCTAGGGTTTGCGCTGGGGTGTGCCGGGGTCCTTATCCTCCAGGCCAGCCCGGGGATGGCCGCCATGGCGTGGCCGCGGCCATGGCCGGTGTGGATGGCTGCCACGGGGTGGGGGTGAGTAGTGTAGGGGATGAAGTGGAGAGGGGGGTGGGAAGGGATTGGCCCAGTGGGATGTTGCGCCCTGGGCGAGTTATAGGTTTTTTCTAATTTCCTTTGTTTTCTGTTTCTTTTTCTTTTCTGTTTTATTTTAAATAGCCACCAGATGGTTTTTGTAAAATATGAAACTTGCTCTATTATTAGTGTCACATAGAATAACAATGCCACAAAAAGTTTTGTGCCAAAATAAAATCAATTGCATTTTTGTTTTATTTAAAAGGGGTCAAAAGCTACTATTTTGCTATTGTTTTGATTTGATTACAATATTTAAACCTTGTAATAATTGCCCACTATTATTTTAATATGACCGAATGATTATTATGCATTTAATAAAATTGGTTGCACAATTATTGGATCAAGTTTTATTTCAACTTTGTTCATTGAAATTCAAAGGGGCAATTTAATAATTCCAAAATAATGATTAAAATGCTATAAGTGCTTATGGGTTATTTACAAGTCATGAACCTTGGTGTTTAACCACTTTTGAAAAGTTTTATCTTGACTTGCTTTTTTTTAAATACATTGGAGGGGAATTATTGCCTAATGAAAAATTTAATGAGATTGGTTATGAGGACAAGACAATCCAGTTAGCTTAATGACAGTGACAAGATTGGGGGTGTTACAAATCTCCCCCACTACAAAGAATTCTCGTCCCTAGAATTAAAAGGTAGTGGAAGGGGTAAAGTTTTGGTTTCGTATTATAACGAATCTTCTGGGTCTTGTTGTCCTTCTCGAAGCAGTTAATCCTTCTTGTTGACGTCTTCATTTCTCTGCATCGGTGCATCTCGACCGAGTTGTTATCCTTCCTGCGGGGTCTTCGTCGTACCTACGAATAGGCTAGGAGGAAAATTTAAGGGGGTTGGATTGGTACCCAGTTGATCAACCGAGGTTGTCTTAGGGAATGGGGTACAAAGTATCTCACGAGTTAAACTCAGGGAGATACATCAAGCGAAACAAAAGAAGGCATGAGAAGTTTTCAAGCGGATATGCAAGCATTCGACAATGATAACGGAGGATGAAAAGGGGTCCAAAGCATCAGGCATAAGCACTGAGTCTGATATCGAACTGAATATCACAAGGTAGAGGACTCGTGAATTGTATACGAGGTCAAGCAAGCGGAATAACCTCGAGAATAGAAAGGTACAAGAGAGTCAGGTTTCAATCCTTTGGAACTGTGGGTTATTGGCCCACATTTGATTAAGAAGGGTGGGGACATTCCATGCGATCATGATGCAAGGTATGACGGAGAACAGCTTGTCAGCTATGTCAGCAACAACATCAGTGTCAAGGGTGAGGACGAAGAGAACCATCTTCCTGCTCCTTAAGACAAGGCGGACCAATTGACAAATTCTCATCCATCGGTGGTCACCGAAAAGTCATCAACAATAGTAACAGGTTGTACGGACAAAGTAGTACACCGAATTGTTTACATAAGCATGGAATCATCACTGCTCAGATAATTTATATTAAAAGAAAGGTTAATCAGACCAATGGAAAGGAAATTTTGATGATACACAAGTATCAGGTGTAATTCTTTCCCAATGGAAGGTAGAGCAAGATATACATGACCAAGTTTGTATTGGCAGGGAGTCAAAGGATGTTGTCGATGATAACACAAATCATCGAGGGGCAAGGATGGTATTTCTCTTCCTGAATTTAATAGACACATGGGAGAAATCAAAATGTTGATTATGAGAACGAAACATTATGCCGAGGGGTTTCAGGAGAATGCAATCGAATAGTGACGACATCGAGCAAATGGAAAGGTGAGGCAATTGGTATTCGATGTTCTCGGTTAACGGCAACCCAGAACCCATGGTGTGGCTATGACAGGGAAAGGCATTGTTTCATCACAATTCATAAGATGTAGTTCAAAGTCATGATATCCTCGGGATACCAGGAGTAATACTCGAAGGTAGAATGGTGGGTCACAGGTGTAGAACAGTTTATACCAAGGTGGTTAATTATCTTTACGAGAAGCTTTCATGATAAGTTCTACATAGTATCCATGGGCATGAGCACAAATTTTCAGGATCGACTCCCACTTCTTCAATGCATAGTCTTTCATTCACTTCTCGCTGTCGATGAATTTTTAGCGTTCAAAAATTTATCTGGCATAACACCAGTAGAGTAAGATCCGTAGAAGTTCATGGGTTCACACAGATGGATGAAGCATAGATACACCCATAGGGACATTTTATGAATCCATACGACAAACAACATGAACAAGATATACAAGTTTGAAAGCAGAAGGTTGATGACACGGACCAGATGATACCGTTCGCCAAAGGCATTTCGTATCAGGGGAAGCTCATCAATGATTTAGGACACAAGGGGACGGCAGGTAGTAATCCACCAAAAAGTTCAGGTGGCGTACAGAGAGTCCGGGGCGAGTATCGGTACTCAACCATAAGAAGAAAGAATGCCAAAGCATTGGAGATAAAAGCATCGGAATAATTAGATGCTTAAGTACAAATGGATTATGACTTCCATATCGATGTATCAGATTCAGATACATCGATCAAACATGTATAAGTTGAATAGAATCTTGACGGTTAATCAATTAAGGTTTGATATACCGAGAACCATCTCATGTCCGAAATGACGTCTGAGCCAGAAGGATGGATTCATAGGGATCAACTGATGATTGCGTGCACTAGCACACACGCTGATTCAACAGATCAGAATGGCAATGACAAGGGAGGTCATCAAAGACTACAAGACAAACGGGATTAATCATAGTGCAAGAAGGTAAGAAGAATCTCCAAAGCAGTAGGCTGCCGAGGATTGTCGCGAGATCGAATAGTATTTCAAAGTATTTTTGGAATCACAGGAACCACTTGATACGGTGAGGATAGTTCTCACTCCTCGTTGGTTACCCCAAGTGGAAGGTGAGATGTAGCGTAGCAGCAAACTTCCCTTAGCGAAGATGCTAAGGTTGAGTATCGAACCAGTAGGACTCGCAGAGATGCAAGAAGGTGGTAAAGTGAACAATGGCGCCGTTCACAACCGAGGTTGCTAACTTCACCTGGACTTGCACATAGATACATATAACTTTGCTCCCAACGAGTACACAGGAGTTGTCAATTCCTCCGGCCTTGTTGTTTACAAAGGATAAACGAAAAGATAATGATAGTGATAGCAACTAAAAAGTAAACTAAGGATGTAAACAGTGATATGCATATGGACCGGGGTCCCGTGATTTTCACTAGTGATGTCTCTCTCCCAAAAGACGATAAAAGTGCTAGCGAGGTAAACAAATCACAGTTGGGAAATTGACAGGATTATGAAGGCACCGCAATGCTAACTATGCTGCAAAGAAAGGAAGGGCTCAAAAGAAATGGGCAGTACGCCAAGGTAAGTAGACCGAAATCCATCTACATCTGCTACGAATCATCCACCTTGAGATATCTATCTAGAACATCTCGCTGGTATTAAGTTGCGAATCCCACCCAAAGTGTAAATCCAAAGCAACAGACAACTGCATTAAAAGAACTTTGCGTAAAGTAAACAATCCTTGCATCCGCGGATACAAGCACCGTTGTTTTATCCCTGGTGGCAACAACACATCCCCTAGTCTCATGTTTCTGTCACTCAAGCTAGACATCAAGGGGCTGAACCAACAATCAAGCATAACGCTCCCTCTTGGAGTTTCAACAAATCACTTGGCCAAAGTAAAATACGGCAACGGAGAACATGCAAGAATTTACTCAAGAACAAAATATAAAAGAGAAGAACCAAATATATTACTCATCACAATCTGAACATAGTCTCATAATCCATCAGATCCCAACAAACTCAGCATAGCAACAGCAGAAAATTACAAAGGTGCCTCGATCATGTGAGGCAGCTCACGAGGTCTCGAAAGTGGAGGCACAAAGAGGGGAGAGATAGATCACATAGCTACTGGTCACAGACCCATGGTCCAAGGGAAATTACTCACGGTACATACGGGAGGCGTCCATGGCGATGGATGGTCTCCCGGAGGGGGTAGATTCTCCCGGCAGGGTGCCGGAGCAGCTTATCCAGGCAGCCCCGATCTAGAAACGGCGGTGGCGGCGGTACAGAGGTGAGATCGTGAAATAAGAGTTCTCTCTAGGGGTTTCCGTCACTGGGGGGTAAATATAGGCGAAGGGGGGCACCGAGAGGGGCCACAGGGCAGCCAGGAGGCTCCCTGGCGCGGCCTAGGGTGGGGCCGCACCAGGGACCCTTCTGGAGTCCCTGTGGTGGATCCCCTTCCCTCCTTTGGTGTTTCTGGAAGCTTCCGTGTCGCTGATTTTTTATCTGATTTTTCCGGAATTTTTGGAGCACTTTTAATGGCCGAAAAACCTGAAATACAAAAACAGCAGAAAACAGCAACTGGCAGCTGGGTGCACTGGGTTAGTAGATTAGTCCCAATATTCTCAAAAGTGTATGAAATTTGGCAGCTGGGTGCACTGGGTTAATATATTATTCCAAATATGCTCAAAAGTGTATGAAAGTTCAAGCAAAACATGGCAAAGTCACACAAAACATGCATGGAGCAAGCAGAAATTATAGATACGTTTGGGACGTATCAACATCCCCAAGCTTAATTCCTGCTCGTCCACGAGTAGGTAAATGATAACAATCATAATTTCTGTGGTGACATGCCAAACAACCATATAAGAACTTTGTAAGTAAAGCAATCAAAGCATGCAATTCAATTCAAGTCTTAACAAGCAAGAGTCTTGTCAGAACCCCAACTAGGGTAAGTGCTAGGGCTTGCTTGTCCCTTTGCATCATGTGAAAATTTCAAAAGAAATTCAAAAAATGGGGAGAAGAAAAGCCATTAGAACATTTGGAAAATTCCTATAAATGATGGTGATCATTTCAAAAGTGGTTTGGGTTCATTCCCATTCCTATGGAGTTTTCTAAAATTCAGAAGATGCTCTGGAAATTAAAGTTGACCCCTATTTGAATTGAGATTCAAATTTATTGAATTTCAAAAATGCACAAAAGTCATAAGTGGTTTGTTACTGGTCACCTAGGGTTTTTAGAATTATTTGGGCATTTTACTAAAATGCCTAGCTATTTAATTCTAGGCACAACAAAAGTTAGAAAAGAAAAAAAACAGAAACAAAATAGAGAAAAATAAAAAAAGGAAAGAGGCCAAGCCAGTAGGCCTAACCGGCCCAACTCGGGGAGGTGGCCCAGCCCAGGGGCACCATCGTCTTCCTCCCTGATCAGGCAGGCAAGGCGCTGCGTGCCGCCCATGCCGGCGTCGCCAGGCCGCCCACGGCTCCATGCCGTGCTTATCCCGCACCAAGGACGACGCCCACAGAGCCCCCTTCCTTTCCCCTCTCTCCCTGGTCTCCCCACTGTCTCCGAGCTCGCGTTTTTTCCCGACGCAAAGACCACGCCGGAGCGGCCCCAAGCAGACCACGCGGCCACAGGCCTCCATCCTCCTCGCCGCCATATCCAGGAGGTCGGCCACCCTCTTCTCCGTCTAGCCGCGCGTCGAATCGAAGCCAGGGGCTCTTGCTGCGACGCTAGGATCAAGATTCCACCGCCGGTCGCCTTCGACTCCGGCGAGCAATTCGCCTGCTCCGAGCCCCCTCAAGCCTCGCCGTGCCCGCCGTTGACTTCTGATGAGCTCTGCAATCCTTTTCCCCCTTTCCTTCCTTCCTCCCAAGCCGTGCAGCACCATCTTCGCCAAGGTCAGTGACCGGCAGCCGCCTCCGTCGTCGTAGCCATGGCCACAGGCCTCCTCCAGATCCCCCTGGTGGTCCACTAGATGCGCAAGGCCACGAGGCACACGCCCGTGCCCTCAGTTCCCCTCCCCGTGGCCTGAATCCCAAGTCCGGCGCAGCGCCGCCGTGTCCAGAGGCCGCCGGCGTCAAGCCGGCCATTAGGCCCCTCTAACCCGTGTGCTAATAAGCCCCCACGCCACTGACAGATGGGCCCCAGGCCAACTAATTAACCCAGATTAAGTTAACAGAAACAATTAACCCCCCCAGCCACTGACAGCTTGGCCCCACCGGGCAGTTGGACCGGTCAACACAGATGACGTCAGCATGACGTGTTGCCTGCGCAATAATTCCTTTTCCGAAATTTAAAATATTCCAGAAATCCCAGAAAATTGCATAAACTTTGAAATTCAATAACTTTTTAATCCTAACTCCAAATTGGACATATAATATGTCTAAAATTATCAGGAAATGCAAGGATTATGAATATGCAACTTGTTTCTATGTTGGACCATTCTAAAATGGGCGAACAGTAGTAAACATGCATATGACATAATTTGAATTTGAATTTGAAGTTTGAATTTGCAATTCAATTGAAATACACTTCATTTAACTTGAATCTTCAAAACATAAGTGCTATAGACTTAATATCACAACCTTAACATGTGCTTGTGCATTTACATTCAATGTTGCCCCCCTTCTGTTGATGTTTGTGCCGGTAACAGTGCCTCCGAGACGGTGATCACCCCCGAAGGAGAAGAAGTTCGGTAAACCCCATGTATCGTTAGCAAGCCAAGCAAACCCCATTGATCATGTCTATAAAATCCTACTTCCCTCTCAGTGCCGCTTATGCATGTTTAGGAGATCACCGAGACACGTTCTTTCGCATAGTTGAACCCTTTCCGATGCATGACCTATCATTTTGTCACCGTATTAAGCAAACCACAATCCTAGCAGATATAGGAGTTGAATGTGAGCATGTGGCCCCTGCAACTGTTATTGCTTATTGCTGCTTAGTGATACAATGAGGTTACATTGTTTGTGAGTCGGGATGGATATTCATAATGGTGCTGATGATAACGTGTTGGTGAATCTACCCTAATACAAGGTGATCGATGAGAGGCTATGTAGGAGTACACAGTGGGTTGTCTCGTTGAACACTGCCTTAAGCACCGAGTTCTTGTATGGTAATCCAAGATGAAGAGTACAACCACACATTGGGCTCACTGACCCCTCTCGGCCTAGTAACTTGATCCGTGTTGACGTCTAGGAGTCACATTAGTTCGGGCTTTCCATTTGACATATGCATAGAAAAAGAGTGAGTGGAAATGTTGCATCATCCTAGATATGTGGGTGGATCTGTGAGACAGTGAAACCATCTGTCAAAGGTGGCGTCTCGGTTGCCTACATTGTCTGAGTCCGTATCGTTGATCCGGCCGGACTCTCGAGCGGTGAAAAACTCATATAGTCGACTCCTGGAATAAACCGGTTGTGAGCGAAGTGTCGTGGTGAACATCCTCGCTGTCACCTCTTGAACGGTGGCGAGACCTGGCGGTAACTGATGGTCATCGGTGTGTAGTTTACACCCTTGCAAGGTTAACAAAACTATTCGAATAGCCGCGTCCGCGGTCATGGACTACTTGGAAAGTTGTGCTTGATTATTAGACAACTTGAATGGATACTTCTAAAACTCGCAAGATAAGCGTGAGTGCTATGGTGTGCTTCCTCGTGGGGAAGTCGAGGAAGTATCCATAGTGGTTTATTGGTTGGAGACTTGGTAGTGGACTCGTGTACGCTTCTTACCTCAAGTCTGGTACTCGTAGTACAGGACTAGCCAAGTAAAAGTTGGCACTTCTGCATGATGAACCCCACCTTCCTTTACCTTGAAACTTGAGCATCAGTAGTATAGTTCTGATGTAAGTCTTGTTGAGTACGACTTTGTACTCACGTTTGCTTATTCTATGTTTTAGATGAGAACCTAGACCCCGATGGAGTCACCTTCCTAAAGCTCGACATTGACTAAGTTAGTATAGTCCCAGACAGTAGTCTGGTCCCTCGTGGAAGGGCATGTATGTTTACAAGGCTTCTCTAAGACATTTTTTAAACTTGTCTATACTCAAACCTAATTTTCTTCTGTTGTATGATGTAATGTTGATCACAGACATGTGATCTTTGTATGCTCTATGTGTAAGTCAATAAAGATACACTTTGTAGAGTTATGTGATGATACCTGCTGTTCATACTAGGCATGTGTGCTGCGTGTATGTTTATAACATGCATGTCTTAGTATGGGTTTTCGAGACCTTAGTTGTGATCTGGCTGGCGGTCTTTTATACACCAAGTGGCCCTTAGATGTGCGTAGCTTGGGGCATCGCGATGCCATTGCTCGTGACTCTATCACGTGCATACTTTGTTGTATGATCGAGCCCGCCCTAGACCCCGACTAAGTGATCGGGCTGGAGTCTGTTTATGTAAGGGTTATGATTATATCGATAACATGGTTGAGGTGACTTGTCTATGAGTATGGGATTTGACCACCTATAATCATTTAGACTTGTGAGCGGGCGATGAGGACCCATCTCAGTTGATCATCCGGCCTGGATGGGATGCCCCTCACGTACGATGATTTCCGGGAGTGTTCTGTGCTTGGCCTTGTCTGCTTAGACAAGTGGGTACGGATCTCGGTTCTCCATGTGATTGAGTAGTGACTGGAATTACATACACATATTACGGGACCCGACAAGTCTATATTAGCATTGACACAAGCAACAAAAGAACAAAAGGTGCAAGAGCTCTCGCTGTCCGTGACTCGAATGTCTCCATATGGTGTTTGAGTGCAAGCAGGGGATAGGGAAATACGAGATAAAAAATGTAACTATTGAGAACAACTATCTACTAAAGTTTCACACTTAGTCTCCTTTGGATTCTTATCTTGACTCATCCCCAGACCACTAGCCAGGTACAAGTCAAACTGATCGACTCCCTTTCGATATTTTGAGCACTCATGCAATGGATGAGCGTGAGCAAGAAAGTTGACACCTAAAAGGAGAAACAGAAAGAAGGTGGAGGAGGAAGACAAAAAGGTGTGAAAGGCTCACATCAATGAGGATAATCATAGGCGAGAGAAGGCCATATGATAGATATGATGTGAGGAGTAGGGATTGCCATGCAACGGGTGCACATGTGAGCTAAAAGCTCTGCAAGGGAACTAGTGGGGGTGCATATAACGATGATGATCTCTATGGAGTACAAGGGATAGAAGATGAAGTACTAGTGTGGATCTCTCAAAAGGAATAGTAGTGTGCCCCCTTCTCTCTTTTTATTTTTCTTTTTCTCTTTTTTCTATTTTTTTGTATTTTTTTGGTGGCCTCAATGGCTCTTTCTAGTTAACTCTCATTTGTCCTCTTTGGGATCTTTTGATTTTTTCCTCTTTTGGGTCTTTTCCTCACTTAGGGGCAACACTCTATATTTTAGAAGAATATAGGAGATCTTTCACACCTTACAAAGGTACTCACATAAAGAAGATATAACTATCATGATGCAAATGTATGACATGAGGATCAAGTCATGAGAAGATGGATGTTGCATGGCAATGTATCTCGGAAAGGCTATGGAAATGCCTTGTAGGTAGGTATGGTGGCTGTTTTGAGGAAAGATATAAGGAGGCTTATGATGACGGAGCATATCATGCCAAGGGTTTGGTTGCACCGGTGAAGTGTGCGCCAACTCTCAATCTAATTAGGAGGTTCACAAAGAGACAAGTACCCCGAGGAGGAGTGTATGGGGGTTCGGTTATCCTTGCGCATCCTCGACTCATGGTACGTGAGTGTACCCTAATATTCGAACCCTCCAGAGGTTAGTGATCCATCTAGTAGCTAGAGTTCTCAATAGGGGTTTTTGGTTTTCGAAAAACACATGGATTGCCCAAAATACGACATCTATCACTAATAGACTCGAGCTCTTGACACCAAAAGTTCAAACATTACTCTAGTCAATACCTCAAAACTATTGCAAGTTACTACTACAAAGAGAAAAGCAACTTCAACTACCTACTTCTAGTCAAGACACATAACTCAGTGCAAAAGGCAAACTCTCTAACAAGATAAAACATGCAACCTATAGAAAGTTCAACCTAAAACAAAAGAAAAGCTCTAGGAAAACTAAAGCACTACAACTAAACAGAGCAGCAGCTAAGAAAAGAAAAAGAAAAACTCACAGCTAAAAGAATAAGCAAGCAAATCCTATGAGGAGTTCTAGTTCAAGCGGAGCGTGTAATTCTCCCACACAAAAGAAAGTAAGCTGGGATCTAACTTGTTACTACAGCAAACAAAGCAAAAGAAAACTAAAAACAAAACCTAAGAGTGAGACGCTCCAAGAATAGCACATAATGCATGAAGTGATAAAAATATAGTGCAACGAAAGATGCACTGATAATTGTTGATGAAGAAGGGGATGTACGGGGGCATCCCCAAGCTTAGACGCTTGAGTCTCCTTGAATATTTATTGGGGGTGCACATGGGCATCCCCAAGCTTGAGCGTTTGATACTCCATGATCTCCTTTCATCATCTTCCATCGCACACTTGAAAACTCCCTTCATACATAACTCATTGTAGACTGATTAGAGAGGTTAGCACCCTTATAAAATAAATTTTCTCTTACTGGAAATAAAGATAATCTTGAAGAGCTACTGTTTCTAAAGATTGCCAAAAAGTTTTTGCAAAGAAAAAGCAAGCTTAAGGTTTGCAAAAGTGAAGAGAGACAAAACGTGGCAGAATCTGTGAAAAACAGAACAGCAGATAGAAACAATTTTTTTAGGGATACTTATGCAACTCAAATCAAAAAACTCAGAACATACGCAAGTTTCATAATTGTATAGAGCATGCTGTGTAAAAATTTCATCTCAAAAAGATGAACTGGGATTTTTCCATGATTTTTCTAGTCACGAGGACAAAATCTGTTTTCTGGACAGCATGTCACAACATTTACTTCCCTTGTCGTATGAGGCTATAAAAGGCACAAAGCTTAAAAAGTAAAGATAGAATGATGTTGCTACAGTAGTAACAATAATCAAGACCACTAAGAACAGAAGAAAATAAAAAAGAAAATCCTAAATTCGTTGCTGGCTGCCTCCCGAAAGCTAGGCCTATCGAAGACTGGTATCTTCAATGCAAAGGTTCAGGGTCGACTCCCACTTCTTCAATGCAATACCTTGCATTCACTTCTCGCTTTCGATGACTTTGTAGCACTCAAAAATTTATCTGTCATAACACCAGTAGAGTAAGAGCCGTAGAAGTTCATGGGTTCACACAGATGGATGAAGCATAGATACAACCCATAGGGACATTTTACGAATCTATACAACAAACAATAGTAATAAGGGATCCAGTTTGAAAGCAGAAGGCTGGTGACGCGGAGCAGATGATACCATTAGCCGGAGGCATCTTGTATCAGGGGAAATTCATGAAGGACTTAGGACACAAGGAAACGGTAGGTAGTAATCCACCAAAAGGTCAGGTGCCGTACCGAGAGTGTGGTATGAGTATCGGTACTCAGCGATGAGAAGAAAGAATGCAAAGACATCGGAGGTAGAAGCATCTGAATAATCCGATGATTGAATTCAAATGAATTATGATTTTCGGAATGAGGGGTCGGAAGCAGAAGCTCCGATCAAAAGACGAGTATGCTGAACGGAACTGGACGAACAATCAATCAAGGTTCGATTTACCGAGATCCAGCTCATGTCCGAAACGATGTCTAAGCTGGAAGAATGAATTCATAGGGATCAATGGATGATTGCATGCATTCTCACACAAAATGATTCAATACCATCATAATGGCAATGACAAGGGAGGTCATCGAAGACTACACGACAAACGGGAATAATCATAGTGCAGACAGGTAAGAAGAATCTCTAAAGCAGTAGGGTGCCGAGGATTGTCGCGAGATCGAATAGTATTTCGAAGTATTTTGGGAATCACAGGAATCACCGAGGATGAACGGATCCTCAATAAAGGTGAGGAATTATCCGCTGGGTGAAAAGAAGCTGCAGGGCAGTATGCACAAATGATTTACCAATCAACAGAGAGTATTTCGAGAAATATTGTAAACACAAGAGCATCTGGGTTTGTATGGATGAACGAAAGGTGCATGCAGTTATCCATATTAACTTATCGGTGGTAGGGAATAGCAAGGGTGATGGGCACACAGGGTCTCGACAATTTATCGGAGAGCATCTTCGGGATCTTCTGGTGAATCCGGTGATCATCTGCAATGAGGGGCACTCCGGAAGGAAGGTAGTCACGTGAGCCTAATGTCAGAGTTAGTAAAATTTTACCCGAAAGGATGAGAGAGTAGAGTCCCAGAGTAAAGGTTCGGAGAAAAAGATCCTAATGCCACCCAGTTTGCGACGTGGGCCGATAAGCCACACGACACTGTTAGTAAATTGGTTTTACAAAGACTAGACTCGACTTCGACCAAGGAGTTGGAAGCGGGTGTCCTACAGGCAGTCGGCTCTGATACCAACTTGTGACGCCCCCAAAATCAATCTGTGTACAGTAATCATACACGCAAGGTACACGATCGAGATCAGGGACTCACAGTGAGATATCACAACAAAACTCTACAAAAAAAATTAATACAAGCTGTTTAAATCAAGACAGGGGCCACAAGGGCTCGAATACAACAGCTCGAAAGCACAAAGATAGCGGAAGTAATAGTATCTGAGTACAGACACATGGTACACATAATCTTCCTTAAGAAGGCTAGCACAAAAACAACAAAGATCGAAAAGGCAAGGCCTCCTGCCTGGGAACCTCCAAACCACTCCCGGTCACCGAGGAACTCGACGTTGTAGAAGACATCGGGAATCTTCACGTTGCGGTGGTTGACATCGGGGGTCTCCTGCTCCTGGACTTTAAGGCTCCAACGTCGAATGCAGCGGCCGATCAGGAAAAACAAAAAGGGGTAAATAAAGCAAGGGTGAGTATCTAGCATACCCGTGAGTCTTACGTCCGCTACTAAGCATTTATCCATTGGTATCAAATGGAAAGGGGAGGCTATATATAGTGGACTGCAAGGTAGAAATCAGAATAAGGGTAAGAAGCTAGGCCTATCAAAGACTGGTATCTTCCGACGAGTCTTGCAGCATGAGAAGAGAATAGCCAACAATTTATACAAAGCATAAAGTAACAATGCAGTAGAAGTTGCTGCAGCATTGTATAATAGTAAGTTGTAATAATTATCAATGCCTCCAAGATCACCTCCTCGACTTCCCTACGAGGAAGCAAACCCGGAACCAAATAGTTTAGTAATAATAGTTTGTAGTAGTAGGATCTGGCTTCAGCATAAAGCATCCTGTTACCGTGGACACGGCTATTCGAATAGATTAATCTTCCCTACAGGGGTGCACTTGTGTTACACTACAATGCACGGATCTCCAGGGTGGCGTACACCTTGTTAGGGAATGCCGCATCGAGGCTATCCAACACTCCATAGCCCATCTTTCAAACACAACAGAGAGGCCATCAGCCGGTCTAAATACTAAGTTCGCAGGGCCTTGGACCCCAACCCCGACGTACTCCTGCACGGTGCGTGGCTGGCCGATGAAGCATAAGCAAACAAAATAAGACATCACCGCGCGAGCGAATAAGACAACACCACTTCCCGGCAATTAGCCCGCGGTACTGCTGACATCTGAAGAGTCCTCAGACGAGACTACGAAGCAGGGGAGCCCATAACTCATAATTCCCACGTGTAGGCAGCGTGTATAAGCCAAAAGGCTACTCAAGTCATCCGTTGTACCCTTAGTCATTTTATTAACTTGCGGGAAAACCATTATCGTTGCCTCGACTTAACTGACCCGCGAATAACGACAACATTCAGGACCACCAGTACATCGGTGCCTGCCCCGTCGTCCCACCAAGTCTCTGCGGTTACCAACAAGGTGAACCGACTCCTTACCTTATCTCGTGTGTGCTCCTGCAGGATCTCTACTTTCGTGGTTTGGTAACTCTCGCTGCCAACGATCAGGGTCCAAGAACACCGGTACATTGGTCCTACCCTCCCTATCGTCCCGTCGCAATACCACTCGCTGGCACCATTGGGTCACCCGACTTCTTGCATTAAGGACAACCGTGGCTCAGGACCCTAGGGCGGCTATACAGAGTCAGCAACGAGTGGAGTACGAGGATTACTCCTCAATAGCTCCACTTGATGTGGCTCGAGAGAGCCGAGGTAGGGGCCTTAGGCGGTGTCTGCATTGTACCGTACCTGTGCATTTATATATATTTCGTATCCGCGTTCACTCCCCAGAGTGTTCACGGCCCGCTATCTAATCTTAGTTAACTAATAATGCGCAGGGCTCACTGCTGCATATCATATACATATTTATAGGAAGCATAGTATGAAGGAAGGTACATTAAGGGGCTACAAAAATAGGCTATGCAATGGAATAGGATTGTAACATAGCAGCAGCAGTAGCAATGCCTAGTGCAAGAAATGTACGGAAAATATATGCGATATCTGGGGAAGATAATGGCGCTGCTTGCCAGGAAGCTCGATGGTAGGGGTAGGGTCTTCGACGAAGTAGTCGTATCCAGCAGCGGAGTAGTCGGCGGCAACAGCGGGGTCTACCGGAGAATAATGGGGGGACAGTAAATATAAAGCAAGCATAACAAACAGATGCATGACAAGACATATGCATTGATATCGGTGCTCTAACGCAGTGCAATGTAATATGCTCCGAGCGGGAATTTATCCGGGGATTAAAGACCGGCTCCGGGTGATTATCGACAAACGGCCCGGAGGGGGAATGTCGATGTTCGTTGTGTTAGAGGGGGGTGGTGGGGGGTATGGGTAGCGTATCCATATTCTTTGTATTTTTATGATCAATTTTCATGTATAAATTATTTTAATCTGACTTACGGTTTAAAAGATATTGAATTTCCAAATTTAAATCAATTTAAAAGAATTATTGGATTTTCTTTTATTAATAAATAAACATTATCCAAAACAGTGATATTGACCTAGTCAAACCTGACAAGTGGGATCCACTGACTAGTGGGTCCCACATGTCATTCACTTGTTATTTAAATAAAACAATTTACTAATTAATCTACCAGTGGGGCCCAAGTGTAAGTGGCACTGAACTAACTAACAATTATTTAAATTGTCTAATGGCCTAGGGCCCACTAGTCATTGACATAGGGGTGCTTTCCAGTTAAATTAAACAAAGGGGGATTAAAAGGGGGGAGGCCCACCCGTAAGTGACATGGAGGGGGGGTTAGTGCTAATGACCCTACTGACGCGCGGGCCCCACATGGCGGTGGCATAGGAGCACGCCGATGAGGAGGAGCTCACGGCCGGCGACCGTGCGCTCGATCCCAGCGATTAGAGCGGGCGTGGGGGGGGGGGTTCAAACGAACAAGGAGCATGAGCCACGTACAACGGTGGTCGTATCGCAGCCGTAGGTAGCCGGAGACGAGTACACGGACGACGGCGGCGACGATAAGCGTACGGATCCAACGGCATTCGGCGATGCGAGGGGAAATAGAGTGCCTGTTTTGGCCAAATCAATCGTATAGCCCACGGAGAGCACGTTGGTGCAGTCAGCACGAGCAGAGCGGCACAGGGGGCACGGCTGCGACCATTCACGGCGGCGGCGGGAGCGTGCAAAAGGGGAAACATGCCTACGGGCTTAGAGCATGGCTTAGGCTAGTTGGCGATGGCTTATCAGCTCACCAGGATCAAGACGTGGAAGACGGCAGGCTCGGGGAGGGGTGGGGCAGCGGGAATTCTTCGTTGATCTCGCCAGTGCAGAGGAAGACGACGACCTCGATTAAGCTCGGGGTAGGCGCTCCGGGCTCGGCTACTTCAGCGTGGAGACGAAGACAAAAATGGAGCAGCCTCTGGACACCACGATGTGGCGGCTCGAGCTCGTTGGCCATGACCGGCCACGAAAATGGCGACGGCGGTGGCCGCGCGATTTTTCCCGAGCGAATGCAAGGAGAAACGGGAGGGGAATGGCGGAGGGGGCGTGTCCAGGGTGCTCGGGGGGCGCCCTTATCGCCAACGCGTGCACAGGGGAGGGGCGCAGGTGAGGGAGGGGCCGACATGGCCATCGTGTCGCCGTCTCCACGGGTTTAGGGAGAAGGTGAGGTGGGGGGGGGGGAAGAAGTAAAAGGGAAGGGGTGGCTGGGCCGAGGTGGGCCTCGCCCTGAGCAAGGTTTCGAGAGTTTACAGTTTTGGTTTTTCTTTTCTTTTTGTCTTTTCTTTCCTGTTTTGTTTTAGTGGCTTTTATATTTTTATAAAAATGTGTAACTTGCTTCAATATTAGTGTTGCACTTTATAATAGTGCCACAAAAAGTTTTATTCACAATTAAATTCATTTCACTATTGTTAATTATTTTAAAGTATTAAAGGGTGTTCTTTAACTACTGTTAGGATTTCTTAATCGCACCAAATCACTTTAATAAAAACCCTATTCAAATTTAATATTACCTACTAACATTTAGGCATTTAATAAAAATGACTTCACAATTTTTAGTTCAATTATAATTTCCACTTGTTTAATAAAATCTAAGGAAATTTAATAACTCACCATTATTGGTTTTATATTTACCAACTACTTGGGATTCTTGTTGCATACTGTTAAGAATCATGTCTATTTAAGTTATATGCTTTAACTTGTCATGTTGGCCTTTTGCATGTTGATTGTATCCTCACCCAAAATAGCTACCCTGCTGTTAGTGCGCTACTGTTAATGTAAAATGCAAAATTTGCTGCCCTATATCTTTTTAACCGTGCATCCTATTGAGGATTGCAATATGTCATTTTGATCTATGCCATGTCTACTTTCATTATATGTGTTACATTGTCATGTTTGCATTCCTGGTCATAGTTATATTCAGCTCCAAAGTTACTATCCCGCTGTTTTTGACGGCCACCTCCAAAGTCTGTAACTTTCCGAAGCCATGTTGCACGCTTAATATCTTTTGATCTGTAAGGCCTATGACCATGATTCTTGTTTGTACCTGATCACCATCATGTCTACTTCATGCCCACATATTTCTATGTCATGTTGCTTCCCTTTTGCATATAGTTTTACCCCTATTTATACAGCTTTCTATTAACAGTTTCTGCCCTGTTTTCCCGATTTTTCACTAAGTTCATGACCAGTAATGTTTAATAGTTTTTTGTGTTGCTTATAACTAGTGAAAAATGATGCCTATTTGCATGATTCCTTTTGCCATGCCTTACTTGCCATGTCTAATTTAGTTGAATATCATTTTTGTGCTTGTTTACAACCTTTTGCTTGTTTATTTTTGCTCTAAAGTGTGCCACCTAATGTTGGCAGATTGTGCCCGTAACTTGTATTGCATGTATTGTTTTAACCGTAACTCCGTTTGGAGTGTTCCTTACATGTAACTTGATTAGAATGTCATGTACTTTGTGTTTATGCTATTGTTTTCTGTTGTTAACCAACCTAAAATATGGTTTAGGGCAGAACAATAATAAAACTATAATTCTCGTGGGGTACTTAGTGATATGCCATGTTTAGGTTGTGCCTCACTTAAATTGACTAGCATAGATAGTTTATCTTATGCTTCACCTCTTTTCATGTTTGTGTGCTATGACATGCTTGAGTGAGATGCCATGTTAATAACCTTTGATCATGTTGTGTAGCTAAACAACTTGAACCATCCGAAATGTGCGGTACCGTCCTCTGTGACGAGTTCTCCACTTAACCTGTTAGTAACCGCTCTCGATGATAGATGCGATCGTATTGCGTTGTCTCATGTTGCCTTCTTGTTATTGCTTGCTCGTGATTGATTCGTAGTAATAGATGCTTGCTCGTTGATTGCCTTTTCCAGTGTTTCCTTCTTGTGTGCTTCCACGGGTACCTCTCGGAGACGTTGCGAGTTTACGATCGACTACACCTTGGGCTTCGTCTTCTCATCAGGTAAGGGGGAGCATATATCATGCTTATAACTTTCAGGTCACTCGCGCCTAGGTGTAGGATAGAACGATTGCTTGATCCTACCACTTCATATTCATGCCTCTTAAATAAACCCAAACATCCATGTCCTCCACGTCCCAACAAACCTTGTTCAGCTATGTTACATTTGCTCGCTGCTCAGCCACTGCTTAGTATGCATGCTACGATGTTATCAATTGTTATCCTGTTACTCCTTGGATTGGGCTATTACATTATTGTATTGTTGTGGATGATATGATTATTATAATGTTGACTATACTCGACGAAGGATGGAAGGTCTAGGCTATCCCGCCCCGACGCTTTGTTCCATTCGAGACACCTAGGACCTGAGTTCCGGGTATTGTGTCTCTTGACGAGCGTGCCTAACCGCGTGTGGGATTCTATGGGGTCCTCTTTTCTTACCTACCTAGCTTCAAACATTTCCAGTGGTGGCCCAAGCTGATTTACCATTTGAAAACCGTGTGTGTGTTTGTTGGGTCGCTCCTAGCAGACTTTCTTTAAAACAACCCGGACCAGTGGGGACATGGTTTCCCTATTGGTCCACCTTTGAGCGGAGAGGGCCCGGGACCTCACATGAGGTGTCCCGGTACCCCAAACCCTGTTGAGACGGAAGAGGCCGATCCGAGAGCGTGGCCGACTTTTGGATTGGGTGTCGACTCCCCGAGGGCAACCCGGATTTGTTTGTTGTTAGCTAGAGGGACCTGTTGTTTCGGATCTCTCGAAACTAAATCATAAAATGGCTGCATGTATCCTTGTAGCTGTAATGTTTTGATATCATGTTGGAAATCCGGGGCATATGGCATTTTCATATGTCGCGGTGGGACCGATATGTGGTTCGTCCCCGGATCTGGATGGAAAACATCTAGATCTGGAACAATACCGCATATCGGGCCTCACAACTAGCATCTTCCGACGAGTCTTGCAACACAAGAAGAGAACAACCAACAGCTCATATAAAGCATAAAGTAACAATGCATCAAAAGTTGCTGCAGCATTGTATAATAGTAAGTTGTAATGATTAATAATAATAAATGCCTCTGAGTTCCCCTCCTCGACTTCCCGGCGAGGAAGAAAACCCGGAACCAACAGATTAATAGTAGTAGTTTGTATTAGTAGGATCCGGCTTCAGCATAAAGCGTCCTGTTACCGTGGGCACGACTATTCGAATAAATTAAACTCCATGCAGGGATGCACTACTGTTCAGCCTGCACACTCGGATCTCCTGGGTGGCGGGAACCTTGTTAGGGAATGCTCCACCAAAGCTATCTGACACGGCGCAACCCATCCTAGGCTCAGTAGAGAGGCCATCCGTCGGACTATATCCTATGCGCTCAGTGGTCTAGGTGACTCACCCTTCCAAGCTCCTGCACGGTACGAGACTGGCCGGTGAAGCAAAAGAAAATCCAAATACATCTGCTGCAGCAAAGAAGACAATAACGCTTCGCGGCAATCAGCACGTTGTAATGCTGACGTCTGAAGAGCTTTTGGACAAACTACGACGCAGGGGAGCCCATAACACCTTATCCCACGTGAAGGTAGTGCGTACAAGCCTTTGCGGCCTCTCAAGTCATCCACCGAACCATTTAGCATTTTAATATTATCTCGCAGACAACCATTATCGCTGTTTGACTAACAACACAACGGACAACGAACAGCAACAAGGTCCACCAGTAACGTCGGGGCCTGCCCTGTCGTCCCGTCAAAGCACGCGGTTACCAACAAGGTGAACCGTCTCCTTACCTTGTCTCGCGTGTGCTCTTGGTAGAGGTTGACTTTTCGTGGTTTGGTAACTCTCGTGAGATACGAGCAGGGGCCAAGCACGCCTGTAACGTCGGTCGTACCCTCCCTATTGATCCCGACGCAATACTGCTCGCAGGCACCGTTGGGTTGCCCGACTCTTACCTTTAAGGACAACTATTGCTCAGGTACCTAGAGGGTCTATACAGAGTCAGCAACGAGTGGAGTACGAGGATTACTCCTCGGTAACTCCACTTGATGTGGCTCGGCAGAGCCGAGGTAGGGGCCTTAGGCGGTGTCTGCATTGTACCGTACCTGTTGCAGTTATAATAAATTGTATCCGCGCCACTTCCCTGAGTGATCACGGCCCGCTATCTAATCCTAGTTGACTAACAAAGCGCAGGGCTCACTGCTGAATATACTATATATCTATAGGCAGTATAGGATAAAGGAAGGTACATCAAGGGTCGCCAAAAACAGGCTATGCATTTGAATACGATTGTAACGTAGCAGCAGCAACAGTATAAATGCCTAGTGCAAGAATGTACGGAAAAGATAGGTGATATCTGGGGAAGAGAATGGCTTTGCTTGCCTGAACGCTCGCGGGAGGGGTACGGTGGTCGACGAAGTAGTCTTACTCAGTAGCGGTGTAGTCAGCAACAATCGCGGGGTCTACCAGAGAATAAAGGGGGGAGGGACAGTAAATACAAAGTAAGGTTATACAAAAATATGCATGACATGACAGATGCAAAGTTAACGGTGTTCTAACGCAGTGCAACGTGTTTTGCTCGGAGCGAGAATTTATCCGGGGATGAAATACCGGCTCCGGGTGCTTATCGACAGACAGCCCAGAGGGGGAAGGTTCCATATTTGTAGTGTCATAAATACCCGACAGACATGTGGATAGCGTATCCATGATCGTTGATGCATTCCGAACAACTTTTATGTGCAGAACATTTCCATCCGGAAAGTTTTACCGGTACCGGGTAATTACCGGAGAGATAATCCAAAGGGGAAAGTCTCGGGTTCGGTATGTTAGAGGGGTGTGGTGGGTGTATGGGTAGCGTATCCGTATTCTTTATATTTTTCTGATCAATTTTCATGCATAAAGTTTTTTATCTGAGCTACGGTTTAAAAGATATTATTTCTGAAGTTTTTGAACCATTTAAAAGAATTTCTGGATTTTCTTTTATTATGAAACTAACATTATCCAGAATAGTGTAGTTTGCTGGTCAAACCTGACTAGTGGGTCCCACTGGTCAGCCTCACATTTTTTATAAATCATTTTATTAAATTTAATTATCCACTGGACCCACATGTCATCCACTCAGTATTAATAAAACATTTAATCGAATTTAAATAAGCATTGGGCCCACATGTCATACACTGCAACTTCTATTAATTCTTTTAATTAAATTAAACTGACAATGGGGTCCCATGTGTAAGTGACACAGAGACAAATATCTAGTTTATTTTAATATAATGGCCTGGGGCTCACATGTCATTGACAGAAAGGTTATCTACATTTTCTTTTAATAAGCAGTTTTAAACAGAGGGCAGGTCCCACTGTCATACAAATGGGGGGGGGGGGTATCTCCACTTTCTTTAATCACAGGTTAATTAAGGGGGGCATGGACCACATGTAAGTGTCTAGGGTTATTCTTAATCTATTTTAGTTAGCAGCCTAATTAGGGGAACGGGCCCACTGGTCAGTGGGGTTAGTCCACAGTTTAACATCTTTGGTGCTCGCCGACGACGAACAGGGGCTCGACTCCGGCAACCGTGCGCAGGACTCCGGCGACGGTTAGACGCCGGGTTGGGTTCGTTCGAACGCTGAGTTCCTCCCGCGTCGAACGGTGGTCGTTCTACGGTTGGAAGTGACCGGGGCAGAGCCCACGGCGAGGTGCGGCGGCTGCCAGAGGTCGGCCTCGCGGTAATGGCGCCACCGGAAGCGGGGAAGAGAGGGACAATGTTAGTGGGGTGTGTGGGCTCACAGTGAACTCGGGGGGGGGTGTGCTCGGGGAGGCCGGGGCGTGGCGGCGACAATGAATTTGACGATGGGGCTCGCGGCGCCCGGCGGCGAGGAAGAAGAGGGGGCGACGTCCTGCGGGCTGTCCCGGTTCGATTCCACGCGCGCGAAGACGAAGGCGACCTTGAAGAGCTCACCGGACACACCAACTGGGCTCGGGGAGGCCGATGGCCGCGACGGCGCACGACGGCGACCACGAGCGCGCATGGGCGAGATGGGGGAAGGTGAGCTGTGGCGCGAGGGGAGGGGGAGAATGACCCAGGGCTCGACCTAGGGTTAGGGTTGGGTGTGCCGGAGCTTTAACCACGCTGGGGTTGCGAGATAGCCGCCACGCCGACGGCGGTTGCCGTGGAGCCGGTGGATGCGTGCCACATAGTCAGAGGTGAACAGGGGAAGAAGAGGGTGCCAGGTTGGGCTAGGCCCAGGGGGGTTGGGCTGGGTTGGGGGTGGGCCTCGCCCAGGGCGAGGGATAAGTTTTTCCTTTTTATTTTTATTTTTATTTTCTGTCTTTCTACTAGCAATTATTTTATTAGCTTTTGTATTTAAATAAAACATGTAATATGTTCCATTATTAGTATGGCACAACAATAGAGTGCCACAAAAAGTTTTGGCCTTTTATAAATTCATTTAATATATATTTTTAAATAACAAATGATTAAAATGGACTATTTAAGCTACTGTTTGAATTTTTTGATTTATTTTATAGCTTAATAAATTCTCTTACCCACATGGACATGGTCCACTGAATATTGGGCATTTTAGAAAAGTGGTTGCAAAGTTTTTGGTTGAACTTTTATTTGCCACATTGTTTTTAATTTCAATCATAGGAAAATTTGAATTTGAATTAATCCAAAGATGATCAAGGAATGATTTGCAACAGTAAACATCATCAAGAAAAAGCATGTATGACAATGAAAGATCAAGTCATGAAAAGATGGATGTTTCATGGCAATGTATCTCGAAAATGCTATGGAAATGCCTTGATGGGTAGGTATGGTGGTTGTTTTGAGGAATATAGAATGAGGCTCATTATGATAGAGCATATCATGCCAAGGATTTGGATGCACCGGCAAAGTTTGCACAAACTCTAAAGATGATAAAGGACAATGCATGGTACCGAAGAGGCTAGCAAAATATGGATGGTGGAAGTGCCAACAATCGAATACTCGCATTAGTCAAAGGAACTCATCCACTTATTATCGGAAACTCTCTATTTAGTCAGGAGATTCACAAAGAGAAAATTACCCCTAGGAGGAGTGTATGGGGGCTTGGTTATCCTTACGCATCCTCGACCCATGATATCGTGAGGGTACTCTATATATTACAACCCCTCCAATGGTTAGTGATACATCTAGTAGCTAGAGTTCCCGACTAATTTTTGTAGTTTTCGGGAATAAGGACGTTGAACAAAAATACGACACCTATCACTAATAGGGTTGAGCTCTTGACACACAGAAGTCCAAACATTACTCGAAACAACACCTCACAACTATTGTGGCGGACCTCCTTCAAGCCCGCGGCGTCATGGTTCGCAACGTGCAACCGTGGTTCCTTGGCGTAGGGCTGTTCCAAGTCCGGGATGCAGCCGTCAGATACTCGCTACCCCAGCATGCCCCCTTCGACCTTGGTGGAGGTAGAATTTTTCGGTTCCACAATCATGACCAAGGATAAGGGTTTCGAGGTGCATACGACTACCGTATGGGCTGGCTTATGCTCCTTGGGGTGCCGCTCGACTATAGGAACACCAAGAATCTGTCAGAGGCAATTAACACTTTCGGAAAATTTCATTCTTGGAACTCTAAGGATCCTTATTTGGTTCGTTCCATGGTGCACGCATCTTTCCCATCCACTGCACTGGTGCCGCGGGATGTTGTGTTCGGAGACTACGCTGAATGGGGAGGCAATCGGGTCAACTGGACTGCGACTTGCTATGTGTTGGGAGATGACTGGGCTAATCAGATGCCACAAGATGAGGATCCCATGACCCTGAATGGCAACCCCCATCCTCTGCCTGGCCAGTTCGTGTCGGACAACATTCCATGGGTTCTCCCTCCGTATCCAGCAGTGGGTTGGAACGACGTACCGGCGCATCTGCCTAACAATGAACTAGTGGAACACAATGATCCCCCAGGCTGGCGGAATGCAGTGTGGGGAGAGGACGCGCACCCTGAGGAGACTCAGCCAGAGCAACATGATGCACCAGAACAAGATCAACAATCCATGGTCCTGGACCATCCTAAAATGTCAGAATCGGTCAAGCAGCCAGTCCTGGAGGTTATCCATGTTCATGACGATGAAGTGCAGGTTCAGCAGCCACCTGCTGTGGAAGAGCCTATCTTGGCGCTGGTTCCATACATACCACCCCCAATTCCCCCACAACAAGTTTATGAGGGGATGATCAAGATTTCTGCTGGTCCGGAGCTTCCTCCGGAGATGGTCTGGAACAGAGCCTTCTCCAGACTGCTGCCTGAACTATACACAATGTAGGTGCCCAAGAATTTGAAGCTCAGTCCAGTTCTGCCCCTGGTCTATCCCAAGAGGTCCTAGAGCATGGCGTTTGATGAAAATTCTCTTGAGTTCTCCATCTCCTACATTGAAGAGGATGAGCTATTAACTGAAACTGCTCCTTCCCAGACTCTGTTGGAGCTCCCAAAGGAATTCACCTTCTCCAGCCCTCCTCTGGTGGCAACGGCAAAAACCAGACGCAGGAAAAGGGAAACTCCAGCGGTGGATACTTCTGTCAGGCGCTGCACTCGCAGCACGGCCAAGCGTGATGGTTTCAAGGAGGGAAACCTCACTGAGCTTCCCTTGGCTCCAAAAATAAAGAAGCCCAGAACCAAGCCTATCCCCATGGTGCTGCCAGATCCAGCTGCAGATGAAGCCCAAGGCCCAGCACAGGAGGAGGTACCGGTGGTTCCCCCCACACCAATCAAGGTCATGCAGGTGATCGGCATCGAGCAGTAGATTGATCCATATCTGGTGACCAAGGAGAAGCTTATGGTGACTTCAACATCTACGGATGCACAAGATGCTGATGCTGATGTTTAGTTTTCCATTATGCTTCTGGGTTTGGCAAGCCCCTAAATTGGCCAGTTGTGCTACAATTGTTGGGCAGTCCTTTTTTGGCCCATGTTTATACTTTTGGTTGTGTATTTTAGCTGTAATGTTTATAGTTATCTTTCTACCTTTCTACTTTGTTTTCTATGGATCATATATCTACTCTAGAGATTGGAAGGTGCTCTGTTGGAATGTTAGAGGTCTAAATTCTGCTGCGAGACAATGAGCTGTTCGAGAGAAGATTGAAGAAAGCCAATGTGCTGTTGTTTGCTTGCAGGAAACCAAGTCTGAATTCATTGACCACAATTTTATCCAATCCTTTTGTCCCAGACGATTTGATCAATTTGCGGTGGTTCCCTCGAGGGGTGCATCTAGTGGAATTCTAACCATCTGGAACTCTAGCATTTTTTATGGAATGCTAGTGGATACAAAAGATTTTGGGCTAGTGATTCAATTCACCTCTACACATAATGAAGAATCTTGGACTTTGGTTAATGTGTACGACCCATGTGAGCAGCACAATAGGTATTTATTTGTGGATTGCCTCTATCACCTGAATATTCCTTTTGATGCTAACTGGCTACTTCTTGGGGGTTTGAATTTAATCAGGTCAATGGATAACAGGAACTTGCCTAGGGGTGATGTAAATGATATGTTTATCTTCAATGAGATAATTGGACACTTGGGACTTCTGGAACTCCCTCTGAAAGGAAGGAGATTTACTTGGCCCAACATGCTGGATGATCCTTTATTGGAACAGGTGGACTTGTTTTTCACATCTGAAAATTGGATTTCCACTTACCCTTCCTCACAAGTGCTTCCATTGGCTAAAACTTCATCTGATCATGTACCTTGTGTTGTGGTCATCAATACCACTGTTACAAAGGCAAATATTTTCAGATTTGAGAACTTCTGGGTGGAGATGGCTGGTTTCATGGACTGTGTAAAAAACTCTTCGGAGGTTCCCTCCAATAAATCACACCATGTGGCAATCTTAGTTGAAAAATTAAAGAGACTGAGAAGGGCTCTTAAGCATTGGCAGAAGAATTTCTCCACTACTAAAGTGTTGATAGCCAAACGCAATAGAGTAATCTTCATTTTGTATTGCCTGGAAGACATTAGAAGGATCACTGTTCCTGAGTCCAATTTCAGGAAGATTGTTAAAGTGAATCTTGAGAAACTCTTACACTGGCAACATTTGTACTGGAAGAAAAGATGCACACAGAGATATATCAAGGTGGGGGGGGAGAAGAATTCCAAGTTTTTTCAAGCAATGGCCTCTGAGAGGCATAGGAGGAATTCTATTGCCTCTCTGTAGTTGGCTGATGGTACTTCATGCTCCAATCATGATATCCTTGCAGTTGCTTTCTGGGCTGCATTCAGAAACATGATGGGAGTGGCCAAGGGCATTGTTATGTCCTGTGATTTGAATGCTCTGCTTGTCCCTGTGGATGGGCTTGAGCCCCTAGTGGCTCTTTTTGATAAAAAGGATATGGATGACACAATCAAATTCATGCCCTCTGATAAATCTCCTGGACCTGATGGTTTGAATGGTAAATTCCTTAAGTCATGTTGGTCTCTCATATGTTCTGATTTTTACAGCCTTGCTGAGGAATTCCATAGTGGAGAGGCAGATCTGGAGGGTCTTGAAAGTCCAAGTATGTGATCAGAGGGGGATGGGGTGAATGATCACTTCAAAAATTTTGACTGAAACTATGAAGTGAAGCATAAGTAAGGTGGAACAGCGAAGTAAAACTGGAAGCGAAACTAAATGCAGTGAATCAAATCACATTGAAGCATAATCGCGAAGCAAATGCAATACAGAAGGTAAGTGCTTGAAGTAAAACGAACTGAGACTCGGCGATGTTTGTTCGACCAGTTCACGCTCTGCAAAGCGCTACGTCTGGTTGGAGGGACTGGTGATTGAACACCTGGAGCAAGTCTCTCTCTCTGTCCATTGCTCCACTGCACCAAACTCCTTGAGCTTGGTCAGTTCTTCACTCGTGGTTGATTATTGAGGGAATCACCGAAACCTTTGACAAACTGGACTTCGAGGCGACAATTACTCTTCGCTCTCTGAAGAACAACACTCTAACCATCTAGGAGAATTGCAGTTCTCCAAGATAAAAAAGGCTAGTAAGCTTTCACCTAACTCATCTCGAATCTACTCAGATCAATGGGACTTAGGCTTCAACATTCTGGATTTTGGGTTTTGCTTCGGTGGCGTTTTTTGGGTGCTCTCTTCAATCTCCCTCAGGAATATTCTTAGAGCAGCCACCCGCAAATGGAGGACGGGGTGGCCAATTTATAGGTGGCGATCCCGAGGTGCGGAATGACCAAATTGACCTGAAGTGACAGCTTGACACGTGTCCACAACGGTTGGATTTTTCATCACTGCACAACTTTACTTGCCGAACAAGTAAAATGACTCACGGACTTAGTTCTGCTTCAGAAGCCAAAGAACGAAGTCTTTGCTACTGAAACTTAACTTAGTGCACATGAGATTTCTTCACTCAGTCTTCTCACTTGGTTTGGATTTGATCTGAGCATTTTCTCAAAAACTTCGGTGTCCACAAACTAAAGACCCCTCTTGATAGTACGGTTTGTCCTATGACTCAAAGAACAGAAAAATAACTACACAAAAACATCTAAGTCTTGCGCCGTCTTCTTCATTTCCTTCAATGAGTTGGGCTTCAGGACACCTTCATTTTTGGGGGTCATCCTCCGTGATTAAGCTTCGCTCAGGGGGTAATTCTTCGATAACTTGAAAACCTTCCCTGAGGCTTTATCACCTAGCTTGTCCTTCAGGAACCTATTCAACTGTTTATACTAGAAAACATTGTTAGTTCCTCTACTGTCTTGTCCAACAATATCCAAAACACACGGGGGCAAAACTTTGCTCTTACAATCTCCCCCTTTTTGGACTATTGTTGTCAACAGGCATCGATAAAAGATATTGAAGTTTTTGTGAAGTGATGGGACAAACACTAAGATATGAACTTTTTGGCTCCCCCTGAATGCAAGCATCGAAGATTTATATAATCGAAGTTAATTCTTGAGAGAAATTTCTTCAGTGGAGAGCAAAACAAATATCTTAGCGAAGACAATTGGAGTTGAAGATATATATCTAGTAATGTATGCAATTGCTTCCAATGACCTGTGACTTAGAAAATAATAACCACCTGCAAGATAGAAGATACGAGGCAAAACCTGCAAGCAAAGGGGTTATTAAAACTTAAGCATAGCACAGGAGTAGCAAGACCGAAGTTAAACTTAAGTTACAACCCAATCAAAATGAATGGAAATTTTGTTGTAACTTAACCAAGTGAAGCAAAAGCAAATAGCAAAAGCCCTTTCCCCGATGCAAATCTAACTCATCGATGCCCTCATTCTCCCCCTTTCAATGATTTGACAAAAGGTTGGGAAGAGGTTCGAGAGATCTATTGCGCGGCATCAGCACCCTGGGAACCCGACGAAGTTGAGCTTCACGAAGACTCATCCGACGAAGATTGATCGCCAGAGGATTCTTCTTCAGAAGAAGACGAAGGAATGGCTTCGTGGCGCGTCTGGGTGATGAGTTTGATGTCGAGGTCGCTGTCGTCGAGACCTTCGTCTTCCTTTGATGTGATGGAGTCGTTCTCAAAGACGGTGTCAGGCCGGATGGGTTCAGGTTCGTTGACGAAGAAGACTTCATCAATCTTGTGTAGGGGAGGGATCTTTTGATTCGGGCGGTCCACAGTATCATCACGAGAAAAGTTTCGCTGGAGGTGCTCATATTCTTTGTAGATGCAATCTTTACGAAGGCCTTTTACAGAGTTGAATTTCCGGAGCCCCTTCCAGGAATGACGTTTGAGAGCACGCAGATACTGATTGTTATTGAGCGCAATTTTGCCAACGCGGTTGATCTCATCAGCAAGAAATTGCATCTGGCGTTGATTGGCTTCAATGTAGTTTTCAAGCATTTGCTGCGACCGACGATTAACTTCAAAGTGGTGGCAGTCTTTCTGGAATTGCTTGGATAAGTTTCGCTCATTGACTTCATGGCGCACGCCAACATAAGTGGCAAAAGGATAATTGGGCTTCCTCAGCAATTCCAAAGTATCACGCACTGGTGGAAGGAAAAGCTTCGGATGATGGCGAGCCACAAAGTCTTCATTCCTGCCGTAATCGCAGACAACTTGCAGCCAGGGAGCATAAGGCTTCAGTGTGAATGGCAGCTCTGCTGCATGAACCAAGTTCCTAATGAAGCAGTCTTCAAAGTCAAAGATGAGACCATGAGTGAGCTTCATAATTGCATGCCTTGTCTCTGGATAAATATTCGATTCTTCCGAAGCAGTACTCAATGGAATCAAAGAGTTGGACAAGATGTAGAACCAAGTCCTGGAGATGAAGTTCAAATGCTTCGGGCAAATGTTTTCAGGAAAGTAGTTTGCAGAGACTTTAGTATCCAACAGGGTAGAAAATTGTTCTTCAGCCAGATCAGGTTCTAAGTGAATCTTTTCTTGAACTCCAGAATGCCTTGGAATATTGACTATCTCCATGAATTCGGCTGAAGACATTCTGAAGATTTGACCTTGAATCATCCATTCCAACGCCCATGAGCTGGGTTCATTTGCATCAGCAGAAACATAAAGAGTGGCATAGAATTGCTTGATGAGTTCAGAATTGAAGGGAGTGCTTAAAGAAAACAACCGATTCAGATTCGGATTCTCAATGGTTTCGGTGATGTTCTGAAAGCAAGTGGCAGTGGAAAGACTTCGCATATCCAGATATTTGTGCCTAAACAGAACTCCTTGCTGACAGAAGACTTTGGTGTATAAAATTTGTTGCTCTGCAGTCCAGAAGAGAAGATCATCTGCAGTTCGATCTGAAGCATAAGGACTGACACCAAAGAAACGGTGACGCTTCTAATGATGTTCTAAGCTGAAATCTGGACCATGCCTTGAAGAATAACCAGCGCCCTTGAAGATAGGAAAAGTTTCACGAGGGTAATTTGAGTCAAGCTGGGTGTCTTGGCAGGGGCGCGAATGAGCGCGAAACCTTTGCAGAGTAGCTATTTGAGTGGCTCTAGAAGGGCCAACAGTTTGAGCGAGTATAAGTGCTTGCTCTTGCGAAAGATTCAGTATTTGTACTTGTTCGTCTTCATCTTCATGTGCTTCGGTGCGAGGCACATTGGATTCGGACTCTTGAGCGGTTCTGGCAAGGGAATAGTCTCAGGTGCCACGGGTTCTGGAGTGGGTTGGAGAGGGTACATTTGCTTCATGGGGAGGTGATGGAGGTGGTGCGGGAGCAGCTGGTGGTGTGGGAGTCCTTTGCGGTTCGGGGGTTGGAGCACAGATGGGTGTGGGTGCATGGGGTGGAATGGGTGCGGGAGTTGGTGCAGGTGTTGGAGTTGGGGTAGGGATTCTCTTGGGGGTAGGAGCTTTTTGTGGTGGAGTTGGCTTGGGAGTAGATCTAGTAGGAGGAGGTGTGGGGGTTTTGGTGGGTAGAGCTGAAGTTTTTGGTATGGGCTGGGATGGTTTTGGCTTCGGAACAGGAGTGGGAACTGCTTCAGGGGTTTCCTTCGGCTGGTAATCACTAGTGTCCATGTCAGCAGCTGAAGCCAAAGTGATCTTCTTCTTCTTGGTAGATCTCTTCTTGGGAGAAGGGTCCGAAGCCTTTGAAACAGTAGCCTTGGCAGCAACTGGTTTTGCAACAGCAGGTTCAGCTTCTTGCGGAGCCTTGCGCTTCCGTGAATCTCTTTCCATAATGGACGCATTATAGGTCTTCACCATTTCATCGACAGCGGCTTTAATCTTGCCCCTGAAGATTTTGATGTTATCCTTGGTGGTGGTGTTGACGTCTGTCACTTGCTGAAGCAATTTCAATGCGTGCTGTTTGAATTCTTCATCATGTTCAGTTTCAGCGCTCTTCTGATAGTTGTGAATCTTTGTAACTTCAGATCTATCTCTTGAATGCAAATCCTTCAGCTGACTAATCATTGTGGAGATCATTTCTTCGATGGAGCTTGAGATATAAACTTCACCTAGATCAATAGCTTCAGGTTCTTCAGCAACACACTTTTCCCAAAGGGCTTCAGTGATGCCCAACTGATCCCACAGTTCGCCTTCACATGGGTCAGGGAACTGATGTTCACTATGACGATCAGCTTCAGTTTGAGCTTCAGGCAAAGATATGCCTTTCTGCTTCGGTGGAATAGCTTCAGTGGAGGGAGTCATATCAACAACAGACTTTTTCTGACTAGCCCTAGCCGCTTTCTCATCTTTCTTTGTCCTGAGGCCTTCTAGAGAGGCCTTGCGTTTAGCTTCATGCTCAGCCAGCTGTTTGGCTTCAGCGGCAGCTTTCTCTTCATTCTTTTCGGCTTCGGCGAGCTTGTGCTTCGTCTCAGCCTTTTCAGCAGCCAATCTAGCGGAGTCCAACTCCTCTTGTTTTCTTGCGGCTTCCTCATCTGATTTCTGCTTTTCTACAACGCTTCTTGTGAGAATGTTTCGCTCAAGTGTCTCTGCGAGGTCTTTCTGTTTTAATTCTTCTTCAGCGAGCTTTCGCTTCGTTGAAGGGTTTGGTGGGGCAGACTGCTTGGGCTTCGCTGGTGCAGCAGCCTTTGCAGATTGTTGTTTGGCAGCCTCACGCCTCTTCTTCGATCGCCTCTCAGTGTTGAGAGCAGCAGCCGGTGGCTTGGATGCCAAGGGCTTCGCAACCACCAAGTTGGATAGGTCAATGGTGGGGTGAGCAGAGGGATTGTCCTTGGGGTCTTGAATATTTATACCTTTGGTAGCCGGTTTTTCTCCTGGTTTCTTCTTCAAAAAAATCCGAAGCCTTTGCTTTTTGGGGGGAGGAGGATCTGATTCATCATCTCCTTCAGAATCAGATTCATTATCGGCAGCAGCATTTGATTCTTTCAACATTGAATCTTCCAGAACAGCTTGTTCTAGTCTGGTTTGCTCTTCATCATCTGTGGAAGCATGAGGAGGAGAAGCTGATTTCTTCTTAAGTTTCTTTTTCTTCTTTGAGCTAGCCCCAACATCATTTTCTTCTTCAGCTTCAGCTAACTTGGCAGCTTTCTTAGTTTCCTTGGGTCTCTTTCTCTCAGCAGCGATTCTCAATCTCTTTTGCTCATCAGGGTAGTCATCTGGAGTCTTGAGAGTATTGGGGTGAGGGACCTTGGGTGGAACTGGGTAGTACAAATGTCGATTTTCTTCGGTGTACTGACTGCACATGGCAGAAGTGTATTGATAGGGCGGACTGAAGGCAAATTGCATAGCCCACTTCCAGTCAGGGATGCTTTTGTAATTGTACCATCTGACAGCCTAGTAACGACCAATGTTTTGCAAGCGAATCTTGCGCTGATCTCTGGTTTCTCCAGGAGGCGTATCATATCCAAGCTCAATGCGAATGGATTCGGGGATGCCTCGAGAATTGTTGGTTTCCTTGGTTCTGCCACCTTTCTTCTTCGGAGCAGCTTGTTCTGCTTCATTGATGTGATCAAGATTTGGGGACTCATTCCCGAAGCCTAAATCCTCAGACATCCTGTGAAAAGCATATGGTAGCGAGGGAAAGAGGCAAGTATGGAATGAGCAGCAGCGAAAGTTTCGACCCAAAACAAAAGGTTTTGACAAGAGATTCAGTGTTGAATATGGGAGAGATATCCAATCTGTTCTGAGCTAGAATTAGCAACCAATTGAGTGAAAAACCCTAACACAGAACAAATAGTATCTAACCCTAGCTTCTAACCTGAATCGAGATGGGAAGCTTTTGCTAGCAGAAACAAGTTTTCCAACGGAGCAAAGATCCAACGGATCAAAGAAACCTAAGAAAATCATCCCAACAAGAGGACTAAGAACTTGGATCCAATCTAGAATAGGATGAACAGAGAGAAACAGAGATTGGATCGAGGGCTCGACGTACCCTAACTCGGTGGCGTTGAGCAGCTACGGCGGCGATGAGCGGAGAGGAAGTGCTCGTCAACAGCGTGAAGTCCATGGCGGCGCTCTTCCGGCAGTGAAGCGGCAAGAACGGCGACGGAGATGAGGAGCTCGGCGGCGCGCTCGGGAGCGATAGGGTTCCGGAGAGATGTGAATGAGGACGTGAGATGGATTCGCTGGGGGACGCCTTATATAGAGAGGTCTGACAGGAGTTGTCAGAGATGATCGAACGGCTTCCAGCATCCGTCTCTCCGGATTCTACGACAAGGATTGCGTGGAGGATCGCGAGAAAATCTGAACGACCCGGATTTGACGAGATATCAACGACCGAAGAATATGTCTTCGATTTGAGTAAAACTTCGATAGAAATTGGAAGCATTTGATTCGGAACACAATGACGTTCGAAGAAAAATACTTTCTGTTTGAATTGTGCTCAACCACTTTGGACAGATAGAATAAGAAAGAAGAAGAACATAAGGCGTAGGGTCCGAAACTTGTCACCTCGAAGAAAAACCAAACGAAGCAAAAGGTGATAAGCATTGAGGACTAAATCCAAGAAAAATAAAGTTGAAGCAAAAGCAAGTAACGAAACCAAAAGATAAAAACACGAAGTAAATGAATATATACAAGGAAGTAAAGGTTCGGTCTTGCAGTACATTGCGTGAGTCCAATATATTGAGCTCACACCTTAGTGCACATAACCTTTTCTCATCCAATGGTTTCGTGCATATGTCAGCCAATTGATCTTCAGTTCTGACATGACTTATGACAATATCTTCACGCTGAACATGATCACGAAGAAAATGATGGCGAATGTCAATATGCTTCGTGCAAGAGTGCTGCACAGGATTGTGAGCAATTTTGATTGCCCTCTCATTATCACAGAGAAGGGGAATTTTCTTCACATGAATACCATAATCCTTCAGCGTTTGCTTCAGCCAAAGAATCTGAGTACAACATGACCCAGCAACAATGTATTCGGCTTCAGCAGTAGATATTGAGACACAGTTTTGCTTCTTCGAAGCCCAACACACAAGTGATCTTCCAAGGAAATGACAAGTCCCTGATGTTGATTTCCTATCCACACAATTACCAGCCCAGTCTGAATCTGAATAGCCAAGGAGATCAAATTGAGCTCCCTTGGGATACCACAAGCCCAAGGTTGGTGTGTGAGCAAGATACCGAAGAATTTGCTTTACAGCAGTATGATGTGATTCCTTTGGATTAGCCTGAAAATGAGCACAAATACATACTGAAAGCATAATGTCAGGTCTAGATGCACAAAGATATAAAAGTGATCCAATCATAGACCGATATTTCTTCTGATCGAAGGCTTTTCCCTTCTCATCTGCATCTAAGAAGCGATTGGTAGGCATTGGAGTCTTAATAGTTTTGCAATTAGTAAGACCAAACTTCTTCAGGCAATCCTTGAGATATTTTTCTTGATAAATAAAGGTGCCATTCTTCTGTTGACGAATTTGAAGTCCAAGGAAAAACTTATATTCACCCATCATTGACATCTCATATTTCTTCGACATCATTTTGGAAAATTCTTCCCTGATTTCAATGTTAGTGCAGCCAAAATAATATTATCTACATATATTTGACATACAATGAAATCACCATTATAAGAACGAGTGAAAAGAGTTGGGTCAGTTGTTCCTGGTTTGAAGCCTTTCTTCAGGAGGAAGTCCTTCAATGTGTCGTACCAAGCACGAGGTGCTTGTTTCAACCCAGAGAGGGCCTTGTGCAACCTGTACACCATGTCAGGTTTCTTTGGGTCTTTAAAACCTGGAGGATGCATAACATAAACTTCTTCTTCGATTTATCCTTTAAGAAAAGCACTTTTCACATCCATTTGATAAAGTAGAAGACCATTGAAATTTGCAAAAGCAAGCATAACCCGAATGCATTCGAGACGAGCAACTGGAGCATAAGTTTCACCGAAATCGATACCTTCGATTTGGGTGTAGCCTTGTGCTACCAGTAGTTCTTTGTTTCTTACCACTATACCATCTTCATCTTGCTTGTTGCGAAAAATCCAATTTGTACCAATGATGTTGTGCTTCGTGGGATCAGGTCTATCAACCAAGGACTAGACTTTGTTTCGCTCGAACCAGTTAAGTTCTTCGAGCATAGCAGTTAACCAATCTGGATCCTTCATGGCTTCATCAAACTTTGAGGGTTCTAGCATGGAGACAAACGAAAAGTTTCCACAGAAGTTAACCAAGCGAGTACGAGAACGAGTTGTGGGACGACCTGGTTGATGAATTTCTTCAAGGATCGAATCAACATCAACTCTTCTTCGAACTCGTGATAAAGTTGAATCATTTTCTTCAGGCTCAGCTTCTGCTTCAGGATCTTCTTCTGCTTCAGGATCTACTTCAGCTTCAGGATCTGCTTCACCTTCAGCTTCAGCATTTCCTTCATTCCCTTGCTCTTCTTCGTCCAGTTCACCATTAGCTTCACGATGTTGATCTCAAGCGCCCCAGGCTATGTGTGGGAACATTGGACCATCATCATCCCTATTAGCTTGATGAGGATTGGCTTCAACAGGGCGAATATCTCCAATAGCCATGGACCTGATCACTTCATCAAGTGGCGGTTCATCTAGATCATGAGGAAAATGCTCTTTTTGAGAGCCATTAGTTTCATCAAACCTCACATTTACAGTTTCCATAACTTTCCCAAAGTGAGAGTTATACACCCTGTAAGTGTGAGAATTTGAGCCATAACCTAGAAGAAAACCTTCATGTGCCTTAGGGGGAAATTTGGAGCTATGATTCATATCTCTAATAAAACAAGGAGCACCAAATACCCTAAGATACAAAACATTTGGTTTGTTACCAGTGATAAGCTCATGTGAAGTTTTCTTCAGAAATTTGTGAAGGTAAACCTTGTTGATGATGTGACATGCAGTGTTAATTGCTTCGGCCCAGAACCTGATAGGTGTCTTGTATTCAGCAAGCATAGTTCTGGCCATTTCAATAAGAGTTCTATTCCTTCTTTCAACAACACCATTCTATTGAGGTGTGTAAGCAGCAGAAAACTCATGAGTAAAGCCATGATCATCAAGAAAATCTTCAATATGAGTATTTTTGAATTCGGTTCCATTATCACTTCGGATATGCTTCAGAGATAATTCATATTCTGTTTGAGCTCTCTTAGCGAATGACTTGAAGATTTCAACAACTTTGCTCTTGTCATCCAGAAAGAAAACCCAAGTATATCGAGAAAAATCATCAACAATAACAAGACCATATTTGTTTCCTCCCAGACTTGCATAATTTTGAGGACCAGAAAGATCCATATGAAGCAATTCAAGAGGACGAGTAGTAGTCATGATAGTCTTCAGTGAGTGATGTTTCTTCCTAATTTTACCAGCTTCACAAGCACTGCAGAGACGATCCTTATCGAATTTTACTTCGCTAAGGCCAATAACATGCTTCTTCTTCACTAGATAATGAAGATTTCTCATCCCTGCATGACCAAGTCTTCCATGCCATAACCAACCAGATGAAGCTTTTGCCATTAAGCATGTGGATACGGCAGGGCCCAAAGAAAAATCAACAATGTATAAATCTCCTTTTCGGTATCCCTCGAAGACAAACGTATAATCATCTTGTGAAAAGACAACACAACGCGAAGCAGAAAATAGAACAAGCATACCCATATCGCATAACTTCGAAATACACATAATATTATATCCAAGTGATTGGACTAGCATAACCTTGTCAATGTGCTTATCTTTCAATATGGCAACCTTACCCAAACCTAAAACTTTACCCTTGTTGTTATCACCGAAGGTAATGTACTTCTGAGAGGATTGAGATAGTTTTTCTTCGGTGAATAACTCCTTGTCCCCGGTCATATGATTTGTGCAACCACTATCCATGACCCATTCGGATCCACCAGAGACATAGCCCTGCAGAAGAAATAGTTCTTCTTAACCACCCACAAACGAGCAGGTGGCTGAGAAGAGGTTGAAGCACTGGTTGAAGCAATATTAAAGCGAACAGGAGTGTTTTGCTTCGGTGTACCATCAAGCACACCATAAATGTAAGTCCTCTGCGAATGGTTAGGATAAGAATGAGCATATGAAATCTTAGTATTGTTATCATGAGGATGATAAGTATAACGACCAGTGCGATAGTATTGCTTCCGCGGAACATTTGATTCGGGCACCAGTGAATAATTTCTCGTTTCTAGAGAATAGAAATGATTCGGTACCGAAGGCTTTCCCTACATAGTATGGTTAGCAGGTGGTTTTTCCACAAGTGCTTTCTGCACCCATATTTGCCTCTTATAGAAGCCATTCTTAGGAGGAGTGCCAACATACTCAGCAGTAACCTTTCCCTATTCGTCTTTAATGAGCTTGTAGTCTGAATCAAGTGATTCATCCACAATGGCTTTGTTCATTTTGCAGTCGAAACCTGAAAGGTTAGCAATATCAATAGGTTTCTCCTTCGCTAGGACCCAAACAGTCTTAGGATACTTCTCAGGTTCCCAATAGGTGCCATCAAGATTTATCTTTCTCTCGAAACCAACACCCTCATTTCTGGGATTCCTGTGAAGGAGAGCCTTCCTCAGGATATCACAGAGATACTGGTAAACTTGCACACTTTTGAACATGCCTGTTTCAAATAAGTTTTTCAACCTGAGGAGTTCCTCGGTAACAGCAGGATTTTCCTCATTAGAGGCATTAGTATCATCAATAACAATATGAGCTTTGCCTTTGGAATCAGTTTTGCTTCGTTCCAGACAAGTTAAGCAATGTGAATCAGTTTTATGATTTGCTTCAGAACCTTGTTGAGCCATGAGAGAGAGATTGACATTTTCCAACTCTTCATGAGCCTCTTTCAGTCTTTCGAGAGCCATTTTCCTTTGAAGAAATTCATAGGTGAGCTTCTCATAATCAACTGAAAGAAGATCATGCCTAGAGGATAATTCTTCGAACTTTTCCTTCAGAGCTGCATGCTCATTAGTTAAAGTTTGAACTTTCTCTATCTCATCGATCAATAGAGTTTCTGATTTCTTAATGGTTTTTCTTAGCGAATCAAGTTCATCTTGTTGGATTGAAGCAATTTTAGCAAGTTTAGCATAGCTTATCTTCGAATCACTATCATATGAGGAACAATCAGAAGTATCATAGTTAGATTTGGATGAAGATACCTTCGCCTTGGCCATGAAGCAATATGCAGGAGTTTCATCTTCACTACTGTTGTTGGTGAAGAATGAGCTCGAAGCTTTGGTTGAAGCATCTGCTGAAGCGAATGCCAAACCAGCAACACCATCTGATTCGGATCCAGACACAGACCTTGAGCCTGATTCAGCTTCGGACCCAGAAGCTTCGTCTTCAGAGTTCATCTCCTTTCCCAAATAGGCCTTGGCACGGTGAGAACTGCTTCGACGAGACGAGTGAGTCTTCGATGAAGAACCCTCACGCTTCTTATGATACTTCTTCCTCTTTTCATCATCAGAATCTGTCTTATTTTCTCTTCTTGAACTGGAATCATGTCTCTTGGATTCATAGCTTCTGGAGGATCTGTGGGACTTGGTTGAGGAGTCTCTGAGCGAATGCTTAGATTTCTTCTCAGCTTCCCACAGAGGACAATCAGCAATGTAGTGACCTAGTTTCTTGCACTTGTAGCAGCAGTTGTCCTTCGATGGAGAGCTTCTTGAGGATGAGCGGTGAGACGAGTGACATGAGCTTCTTGAAGAATAACTCTTTTTCGGTGAAGAAAAACCTATTCTTTGGAAGCGGTTGAAGCGTCTCATGATCAATGCTAAATCTTTCCCAATGCTTGCAGGATCAACTGATTCGACACCTGAAGCAGAACTGACTTCGGGTGAAGAATGACGCGAAGCTTTTGCTTTCAAAGCATGTGATCTTCTTCGAGAGCCATTTATGTCACGTTTCTCATCTTCTTCCATTTCAAAAGTATTGAGTCTCTCAAGAATATCAGCGGCAACAAGACGTCTGAAATCAGTTCTTTCCTTGATCATCAGCACAATGTGATCAAACGAATCATCCAATGAGCGAAGCAAAGTTCTTACAACTGAGTGAGGAGTAATTTCATCAGCACCGAGGGAAATCAACTCATTTGCAAGAGCAGTGAGTCTGCTGTAAATGGAGCTGACTTTTTCACCCTCGTTTCTCTTGAAGCGATAGAATTTGCTTCGGAGTGTGTCAATTCTGGCATCCTTCTAGGTAGAAACACCTTCACCAATCTTTTCAAGATAGTCCCAGACACCTTTGGCAGATAGAATATTCTTCACTTCATGATACTTTTCTGCTGTCAGATGATTGGTGATGAAAACCCAAACTTCAGAATCAAGATCAATCAGTTTTGCTTCTTCAGGAGTGATGGCCTTCTCATCGGCAACTGTGACTCCATACAAGACAAATTGCCAGGCAACAGAATTGATAGCCATGATATTTCTCTTCATTTTGTCCTTCCAGTAGGGGTAGTCCTTCCCATTGAAAACAGGAATAGGTTCGCCCGAGCGAATAGCTGCAAAAGACATACTTGAAGACACTCCAGGAGGTTAATCCAAAACACACAAAGTGTAGGCAGTGACTAGCTCTGATACCAATTGAAAGTCCAAGTATGTGATCAGAGGGGGAGGGGGTGAATGATCACTTCAAAATTTTCGACTGAAACTATGAAGTGAAGCATAAGTAAGGCGGAACAGCGAAGTAAAATTGGAAGCGAAACTAAATGCAGTGAATCAAATCACATTGAAGCATAACTGCGAAGCAAATGCAATACAGAAGGTAAGTGCTTGAAGTAAAACGAACTGAGACTCGGCGATGTTTGTTCGACCAGTTCGCGCTCTGCAAAGCGCTACGTCTGGTTGGAGGGACTGGTGATCGAACACCTGGAGCAAGTCTCTCTCCGTCCGTTGCTCCACTGCACCAAACTCCTTGAGCTTGGTCAGTTCTTCACTCGTGGTTGATTATTGAGGGAATCACCGAAACCTTTGAAAAACTGGACTTCGAGGCGACAATTACTCTTCGCTCTCTGAAGAACAACACTCTAACCGTCTAGGAGAATTGCAGTTCTCCAAGATAAAAAGGCTAGTAAGCTTTCATCTAAGTCATCTCGAATCTACTCAGATCAATGGGACTTAGGCTTCAGTATTCTGGATTTTGGGTTTTGCTTCGGTGGCGTTTTTGGGGTGCTCTCTTCAATCTCTCTCAGGAATATTCTCAGAGAAGCCACCCGCAAATGGAGGAGGGGGTGGCGTATTTATAGTTGGCGATCCCGAGGTGCGAAACGACCAAATTGACCCGAAGTGACAGCTTGACACGTGTCCACAACGGTCGTATTTTTCATCACTGCGCAACTTTACTTGCGGAACAAGTAAAGCTGACTCATGGACTTCGTTCTGCTTCAGAAGCCAAAGAACGAGGTCTTTTCTACTGAAACTTAACTTAGTGCACATGAGATTTCTTCACTCAGGCTTCTCACTTGGTTTGGATTTGATCTGAGCATTTTCTCAAAAACTTCGGTGTCCACAAACTAAAGACCCCTCTTGATAGTACGGTTTGTCCTATGACTCAAAGAACAGAAAAATAACTACACAAAAACATCTAAGTCTTGCACCATCTTCTTCATTTCCATCAATGAGTTGGGCTTCAGGACACCTTAATTTTTGGGGGTCATCCTCCGTGATTAAGCTTCCCTCAGGGGGTAATTCTTCGATAACTTGAAAACCTTCCCTGAGGCTTTATCATCTAGCTTGTCCTTCAGGAACCTATTCAATTGTTTATACCAGAAAACATTGTTAGTTCCTCTACTATCTTGTCCAACAATATCCAAAACACACGGGGGCAAAATTTTGCTCTTACAGGTCTCAATAGTTCCTTTATCACTTTAATTCCCAAGAAAAATAATCCTGAAACTGTGAATGATTTTAGACCCATCTCACTTACTAGTGTGGGTATTAAATTTCTCACCAAAATGGCAGCAAACAGACTTCAGAAGGATATCAAAAGGTGTATTCATAAGAATCAATATGGGTTTATCAAGGAAAGATCCATTCAGGACTGCATTGCCTGGACCCTGGAATACTTACATCAGTGTCATCAGTCCAAGAGACCTCTGATCTTGATAAAAAATGACTTTGAGAAAGCTTTTGATTCCATTGAGCATGAAGCCATTTTGGAAATTCTAAAACACAAAGGCTTCCCTCATAAATGGAGAGTGTGGGTGCAACAACTCTTGGATAGTGGCTCCTCCTCTGTTCTGTTAAATGGCATTCCAGGTAGACTGTTCAAGTGGAAGAGAGGGGTCACGCAGGGTGATCCTTTATCTTCCTTGCTGTTTGTTCTGGCTGCTGATCTTTTGTAATTAGTGGTGAATGATCTGCTTAGGAGGGGGCAGCTCAATTTACCTATACCCTCTCATGATCCTGACTTTTCCATTGTGCAATATGCTGATGACACCATTCTGCTGATGCCTGCTGAAGTGCAGCAAGTGCTTAAGCTAAAAGAGGCACTGAGGATTTTTTCTGAGTCCACTGGACTGGATATCAATTATAACAAATCCTCCATGATACCTATCAACATTGATGATGCTGATGTGACTCAAATGGCTGCAGCTTTTGGTTTTCAAGTGGGGAAACTTCCTTTCACATATTTGGGTCTGCCTGTTGGTGCCACTAGTCCCAAGATTGTGGATCTTCTCCCTTTGGTTGATTGCATGGAGAGGAGACTTACTGCTAGCTCATGTTTCTTAAATCAGGAGGGTAAACTTCAACTGCTCAATTCTGTTATCTCCTCCATGCCCATTTACTTCCTTTGTTCCTTGCACATCCCTGCTGGAATTATCAAACAGCTTGAAAGGAGTCAGCGACAATGCCTTTGGAGAAAGTATGGCCAAGATTCAGGTAAATCTCTGGCTTCTTGGGAGCTAGTTTGCAGACCAAAGAATAAAGGTGAAGTGGGAATTCTCAACCTGCAGCTCCAGAATCAGTCCCTCCTGATGAAGCATCTGAACAAGTTCCATAATAAGGAGGATGTTACTTGGGTTTCACTGATCTGGAACACTTACTACCATCAAAGAGTTCCCCATGCAACTGAACTCTGTGGCTCTTTTTGGTGGAAAGATGTGGCCAAGAATATGGACTGTTTTGTGGATGTTTCCAAGATCAAAATTGAGTCTGGGGAGAGTGTGCTGCCGTTGAATGACTTCTGGATTGATCACACTAATGGTACTTTGGCACAGAAGTTTAGAAGGCTGTTCTCCTTCTCAAAATACCCCCTCATCTCAGTGCAGGAGGCACTGGCTGCTTCAAACCTTAAAGTGCTCTTCAACTTACCACTCTCTGCACATGCTTTTCAAGAGTTAAATGAACTGCAGGATATTCTCCAGAATAATAGATCTGATGATATCAAGGACTTCTGGACCTGGAGGCTGGGCAACAAGGGACAATACGGTGCTAAGAAATTTTACACCATGGTGCATGCTCCTATTCAATCCAGCCCTCTCTTAAATTGGATTTGGAAATCTTGCTGCACCCTCAAGATCAAGGGTTTTGTCTGGCTGGCGAGCATGGATCATCTCAACACCAAAGATTTGATTGTATGAAGACACTGGCATATTGAGGATGGTCCTGAATGTGTCTTATGTCTCACTCAACACCTGGAGACCATAGATCACTTGTTCTTCTAGTGTAATTTTAGTGTTAGAGTCAGGGCTTTTCTTCAAATTGACTAGAAAAATGGAATAGACATGGTGCAGGTTGCCAAGGAGGCCAGGGAATCCTTTCATAAACCCTTGTTTGCTGAAGTGGTGTGTACTGCATGGTGGAACATCTGGCTGGTTAGGAATGCCAAATGTTTCAAGCATGAAAGGAAACCTTTTGCTAAATGGATAGTAGGCTTCATTCATGACCTCACACTGCTTAGTTATAGAATTAAGCCCAGATTTAAGGATGAGTTACTTAGATGGATAGACTTTCTGCCCCCTTGAAGGGATATTTTTTTGAAGCTTTTGTTGTACATTTGTAAATATTGTGGCTAAAGTAATAAAATGCTGGGGGTGCTTTACCCTTTAGTCTTAAATCTTCAAAAAAACTATTGCAAGTTACTACTTAACTTATAATAGCAACCTCAATTACCTATTCAAAGAAAGACACACATTTAGTGAAATAGGCCAACTCTCTAAACAAGATAAGAAAGAAACTCAATAGAGTACTAAAAACAATATCCTAAACAAAATCTCTTAAAGATAAACATGAAGAAGGAGAGCTAAACATGATAGCAGCTAGAAATAATAAAGAACACTCAACAAATATAGTAATGAAAACTATGAGCATTCTAGGAAAAAGTGGAGTGTGTTTCTCTCCCAAGGATGGCATGCTAGGGTCCAACTTGTTATGAACAACAAACAAAACTAAACTAAGCAAAGAAAATTAAAAATTAAATGCAAGACGCTGCAAGCATAGAACATAACATATGAAGTGATAAAAATATAGCGTGGAGAAGGACGAACTGATGATTATTGATGTAGAAGGGGATGCACCCGTGCATCCCGAAGCATAGACGCTTGAGTCTCCTTGAATGTTTCTTGAGAGTGTCTGGGGTATCCCTAAGATTGACCTTTTTGTCACTCCTGAATCTTATTTCATCATCTACCTTCGCACACTTGAAAACTCCCTTCATACGAAACTCATCATAAACTGATTAGAGCGGTTAGTACCTTAAATAAATTAATTCCACTTAACCTTTGTTGGGAACAAGGATTTTCAACATGGGCTACTGTTTCTCAAGATTTACTATAAGTTTTTTCAAGGAAAAAGCATGCGCAAAATTTGCAAAACTGAAGAAGCGCAAAACAAGGCAGAATCTTGGCTAAACAGAACAGAAGGTAGTAAATAATTTTTTCATGGTACTTCTGCAACTCAAATCAAAAATCTCTGAACAGGTGGTAGCTTCACAATTATATAGATCATATTGTCAATAACATTCAGATCAAAAATATGATATGGTGATTTTATTCGAATTTTTCCATCAAGGAGACATAATCTTTTTTCTGGACAACATGTCACAACTTTTGATTCACTTGTCACCGGAGGCTAAAACTTGGCATAAAGCTTTAAAATAAAGACACAATGATGTTTCTACAGTAGTAACAAGCATCAAGACCACTAAACTTTAAAGCAAAAACATTTTTGGTTGCCTCCAAATAAGCACTTTCTTTTATGCCTTTGAGCTAGGCATGATGCAACAAGATCAAGTTTTGTCAATATCAAAAGCATAGCTTGCCTAAATAACGGAATCAAAAGGCAACTTAATCTTCTTTATTTGGAAATGTTCCATGCACTTCTTGAGGGGAAATTGGAGTCTTATAGTCCCTTCTTTCATGTCAATGACAACTCCAACGGTGCGCAGAAAAGGTCGTCCCAAAATAATTGGACATGAGGGATCACACTCAATGTTAATGACAAGAAAATCAATGGGAACATAATTATCATTGACAACAATAAGCACATCATCAATCCTTCCTAAAGGTTTCTTTATGGAATAATCAACAAGATGGACAACAAAATAACAAGGATCAGAAGGTTTCAATTCAAGCATATCATACATTCTTTTGGGTAAAACGGAGGCACTAGCTCCAACATAACATAAAGCAAAGCAAGAAAAATTATTCAATTTAATCTTGACCATAGGATCCCAACCATCATCTAGTTTTCTAGGAATAGAAACCTCTAGTTTAAGTTTATCCTCCCTAGATTTGATAAGAGAATTAGTGATATGCTCGATGAAGGCAATGTTAAGTGAACTTGTGTGGGGGTTGTCGCCGTAATGTGAAGACAGATGCCATGGGGATGGCTAAAGTGAGCGGAAGGTCCGAGGTATGTGTCGATGGTGCCGGAAACGACAATGGGGACAAGCACAGTGAGACACTAATGGTGTGTTAATGACACTCCCCATTGGTTACCCCAAGTGGAAGGTTGAGATGTAGACAGTGGAAAATTTCCCTCAGTAAAGATACCAAGGTTTATGTCTCCAGTAGGACTCCAAGAAATACAAGTAGGTGTCAACAGCGCAAGAACTTTGCCAAAGGATTCGATGTTGACGTGGACCTACACACAACAATAAATAACTTTGGTCCCAACGAGTCAGAGAGGTTGTCAATATATCCAGTCTTGTTGTTTACAAAGGATCAAAACACAAGTGAAAATAGTAGTGTGATTGCAAAGTAAAGTAAACAAAAGCAATAAAGATTAACAGTGTAAACTATGGTGGAAATATGGACCAGGGTACCATGACTTTCACTAGTGATGTCTCTCTCCCAAAAGATGATAAACAACTATGTTGGGAGAACAAATTATAGCTGGGCAATTGACAGAATTATAAACGCACCGTAATGCTAATTATGCTACAAGAAAGCTAGAGGCTCAATCGTATGGGCGGTACGCCGAGACGAGCACACCGTTTATTCATCAGCATCTACTCACTAATTATCCACCTTGAGATATCTATCCAGGACATATGTGCTATGGGAAGCTCTCCAATGGAACTAGTGGGGGTGCATCCAACTTGCTTTCTAGGGAAGACCTAGAGCACATTTGAGGAGGCTCATCATTGGAATATACAAGCCAAGTTCTATAGTGTAAGGATCCCCACATAGTTATGCATGAATGATATGAAAACTCTCTATGAAGTACTAATACTATTTGGAGCACGAGTGTGGGTCTTTCAAAGGAATAGTAGTGTTGCCCCTTCTCTCTCTTTTTTTTCTTTTTTTCTTTCTTTTTCAATTTTTTGTGGCCTCTTTGGCTCTTTCTATTTATCCCTCATTTGTCCTCTTTGGGATCTTTTATTTGTCCTCTTTTGGGATATTGTATTGGTGTCCTAGTTGGGATCTTTTCCTCACTTTAAGGGCAAGACTCTATATTTCACAAGGATATGGAACATCACACACTTTACATGAAGTACTCAACATAAATAAAACTGAAAACTATCATGATGTATGCAAATGTATGCCTCTACCAGTGTAGCAGGATATGAAATGATACTAGTGCGTCATGTAGCAATTCTAAGGGCAAGGACTAACTAGCATGCGGCTCTAAGATCAAGCAAAATCATGTATGACAATAAAAGATCAAGTCATGATAAGATGGATGTTGCATGGCAATATATCTCGGAAATTCTATGGAAATGCCTTGTAGGTAGGTATGGTGGATGTTTTGAGGAAAGATACAATGAGGTTTATGATGACAGAGCGTATCATGCCAAGGGTTTGGATGTGAAAGGATCGAAATGTCGACTAGAGGGGGGGTGAATAGGCGACTAACAATTTTTAAGATTTTTTAACAAATTGAGGCTCAACAAGAAATGTAGGTTGTCTAGATATGCAACTAGGTGAACAACCTATATGACAACTAGAGAAACAATAAGAGAGCAAACAATAGATAAGCAATGAATGATAACTTGCACAAAGTAAAGGTAAAGGGAACACGGAAGACAAGGATATGTTTCCGAAGTTCCTTCTCTTCCGAGAAGTACGTATCCGTTTGGAGAGGGAGCGGAGCACAATGCTCACACGAAGGCCAACGAGGTCCACCTTATTCTCCTCACGCTCTCACCAATGCAAGATGTTGTGATCCACTATGCGGTGGCCTTGAAGGCAGCGACTGAACCTTTACAATACAAGGTTGGGGAAATCTCCACAACTTAATTGGAGGCTCCCAATGAAACCACGAAGCTTCACCACAATGGAATATGGTTTTGAGCTGACCTCTTCCGTCTAGGCAACCAACACGCCCAAGAGTAACAAGACCCACAAGGGATTAATGGGGGGAATCAAATATCCTTTGGTGGAAGTGTAGATCGGGGCCTCCTCTTCCAAACGTTAGAGAATCAACAAGTTTTGATAGCTAAGGAGGGAGATCGGGAAAGAATGGAGCTTGGGCGTCAATGGAGGAGAGGGCAATAAATGAGGCGAATCTCAATGGGGAAGAAGACCCCCTTTTATAGGTGAGCATTGAAACAACCATTGGACCCCCACCAACCACAGTACTACTGCTCCAGGAGCGGTACTACCGTGGCGTGGTACTACCGCAACCGGAGCGGTACTACTGCCCCGCGGTAGTACTGCGGCCCAGTACCGTGCCCACTACCGCCGAATCCAGATGGGTTGCGGTAGTGGATGCAGTACTAGGACCACGGTACTACCGCAGCCGGAGCGGTACTACCGCCCCGTGGTAGTACTATGGCTAAGTACCATGTCCACTACCGCCGAGTCCAGTGGAATTGCGGTAGTGGATGCGGTACTATGGCCACAGTACTACCGTGGCACGGTACTACAACAACCGGAGCGGTACTACCGCCCCGCGGTAGTACTGCGGCTCAGTACCGTGCCTAGTACTGCCGAGTCCAGTGGGATTGTGGTAGTGGATGCGGTACTAGGGCCGCGTTACTACCGTGGCGCTGTACTACCGTAACCGAAGCGGTACTACCGCCCTGGCAGAGCCAGGGAGCCAATGCCGCCATGTCAAACTCCTCCACGACGCGATGAAAAATATGTGGGTGCAGAGAGTGTGTATGTTTGATGATTCCACTCACCATTCCAGAGCGGATCCCCACTTCAGAGTACAGTTTTCCTACTACTCAAATCATAAATAGAAATCGCAAGGAAAAATCCATCTTCATGCTCCATCAACCAAGGGGAAAATATCTGTGTTGTGCCCTGAGTATAATTATCTCAAATGTTCATTGTCACACGGTTAATCCGCGAATGCATTGTCATCAATCACTAAAACCAATCAAAGGGAAATATGCCCTATCAATCCCCCCTTTTAGGTGTATTTATGACAACACAAGATTTGCACAATATATGAATAGGAAAAGTAAATCATGCCATATATCTACAAAATATAGTTGGGCACCCCCTCGATGTGTGCATCAATTTGTATATGCCTTTGGAGTGCAAGACACACACATTGGGAGGACACTCCCCCTGTATTTTATAAACTAGGCCATATTAGCAACACAAATGTGAGAATAAAGATAGTAAACCATAATAGCATCACATAACCAGACATAAGAGTACTTAATCATAAGATAGTGTATGTCTTACACCATACTTCACGGAAGTCTCACAAGACGAACTAAAACTAAGCCAAATAAACCGAGTTCACAAGCGGAGCAAATGAGACAAATAAAACACGCTTGTGACTCGCCAAACCCTAAAAGATGCCAATCGGAGTTCTAAACCCTCTCCCCCTTTGGCATCGAGATGCCAAAAAGGCAGAGAGCGACCTAGCGCCCAATGGTGATGGACTACTCCTCGTTCTCGTCATAGTCCCGGTCCTCGGACTCTCCAGAAGCCTCGGACTCCACTGCTGCCTCTGTCTCATATGTAGCTGGCTGCTGAGCGGTGGAAGAGGGGACATGCACATCATCAAAGAGATCCCAATCACTGAACTTGGAGATCCACTTATCCTCGGGAGTGATGCTCTTATCGGACCCTATCTCCACTTGTATCCCCTGCTTCCTGTAGAAGTCTTTCTGAAGCCTGCAGTTCTCCTTCTCCCTCCTGTGAGCCTCATACATCCGGTGTTGAATGTCAGTCTGGAGAAAAAAGAGCTTCCTCACCTTCCTGGTGAGCTTTCCCACCTAGGTTTCTCAGGGTCCCGTGCAGAGGACCGAGTACCAACTCCAAAGCTCGCGCCAGAGCGAGTGCGGGGAACATTGCCACCACCAGTAGCCGGCTCGTCATCACCACCAGCACCAGTCTCATCATCCATGTACTCATCTGAGGCGGCTGGAGAAACATGAACAGGACCATGTCCCCCAGCCCACATGTCCTTGATACGCAGCTGCACAACCTCATGCCTGCTAAGAGTCCCAGTAGGAAGATGATTGTTCTCAAAGGTGCCATCCCATGTCTTCTCGAAGATCACCTGAAGATATGGCCCATAGATAGGACCTTGTGGTCCATCACAGCAGTGTAGAGCTCCTCCCACATAATGGAGCACACATCAAGAGTCATCTGGGTGTTCTTGTACTCCTCGCATAGCAGCAACATGTTCACCAGGTAGCTGTGAACCTTGTCCAGGTCTCCAACACGAGGGAACAGAGAGGTCCTTAAAATCCTATGAATGATATCCAGGAACGGGTTGAGAACCACACGTTACTTCTCGTTGCCCTTAGCATCAGTGTAGTTGATCATGGTCTGGAATGGGGCCAACTCATTCTTGTTCCTTGCTGCTTCCTTCGTGTGAGGACAGAGCCCAAGTGCCTCGTCCGGAGTAGAGACCGGAACTCCCAGAGAGTGCATGAAAGACTCCAACGTGTAACTCAGAAGCTCCTCATGGCACATCCAAGCAATGGTCCGGTCAGACTTGTTGGTGAAGTAGACGGTGGCAAAGAACTAGGACAGGAAGTCAGCATCAAAGTCCTTGTTGAACGAGATGATGTTGCAGATCCCAAACTGCTAACAAAGAGCATGAACCACACCAAAATAGTCCGGATGATACCTCAAATGTTGTAGGCCGACTAACTTCACATTGGGAACAAAACAATTCTTCCTGTCCTTCAGAATTAAGTGGTACACGTCGGGTTGATTCTTGTTCCAGAACTTGGTGTTCAGAAGATCTGGATCTTGAGGCTTGTCATATGGGTTGGTCTTGCGATACGCCCTATATTCTGGAAGTGGGAGCTCAAACACTGGCTTGACTGGTTCCTTCTTCTTTTGTGCAGTCCTCTTCACGGAGCTAGAGCCTGCCTTGCTGGGACTCGTGTCCTTGCGCTTGAGGTGTTGACGAGAAGACACACCACCTGACCACACCCAAAAGCGAGAAAAATAAAACAAGACACGTGAGATGCAACAGCCCGGACATTGGTGAACGAAACAAATCTGTTGTAGAAGTATCAATCTCAGGACACACGGTTGTACCGTAGAAAAAGTGGTAATACCGCTCGGCGGTAGTACCACACGTGTACTAGCGGTAATACTGCGCGAGCGGTAGTATCACACGTGTACCAGCGGTAGTACCGTCCTGGTGCCTGTGAACACGGATCTTAGATCCGGTACTACCGGGGTTCCAAAAATTCAAACCAATCCAACACATGTACTCCATTCCTATCTAGCAGTCTTTCTAAGTCCTCAAAGTGCCTAGGTATAGCCAAAGACCTAGCAGATCTACAAGTATTTCCCTAACCACAAAGTTCAAGAGAATAAACCAAAGAGAGAAAGGAACGGGGAAATACCGGCATCCATGGCACTCGGGGAGGGTGGGGATCGATCCCACCGGAGGAGAACGAAGAAGGACGGCACGGAGGCGGCACACCAGGGTGGCTGCCGGGGTGGGCGCCGCTGCTGCAGAGGTTTGGGAAGGAGAAACTGAATGGGGTATGGGGAAGAACTCCCCGTACCCCTTCGGTTGTATCACTCCCCGATACAGCGGTAGTACCGCACGGGGCACGGTAGTACCGCGGAAGTGGTAGTATCATGCCATCGAGCGGTAGTACCACTGGCACCAGAGCAACCCAGCCAAGTACTAAACAAGATTGAGCTTTTGCATCGAAAGTGTTAGGGGGATGGGCTTGGGTTGGAGGCTCTAAAACAACAGCTGGATGGGAACACTCCGAGATCGAACCATCGATAAATTGCACGAGCAATCTCGGAGTGATCAAAATTCAAACCAAAAGAAGACCCAAACATAAAACGAGCCAACCCTCCCAAGGGGAGGGGTAGTGGCTGAGGCCACCATGTTTGAGCTTATTTGGTATGACACCATACAGATGTATCTTGGGTTCATTTCCAATGCTCTTCTTTGAGGCACCGTTGTCACTTTGGGTGACCATTAGCTAGGCTTAAAGCAGAAGATCAAGTTTTTTCAAGAGAATAGCTAGCCCGTGTGACGGACTCAAAAGGCAACTTAATCTTTTTCCTAGGGAAATGTTCCATCCCTTTTTTGAGAGGGAATTGAAATTTAATATTCCCCTCTTTCATGTAAATAACAACACCAACTGTGCGAAGAAAAGGACGTCCCAAAATAATTGGACAAGAAGGTTCACATTCAATGTCCATAATAGTAAAATCAACGGGAACATAATTGTCATTGACAATGATAAGAACATCGTCGATCTTCCCCAAAGGTTTCTTTATGGAAGAATCAACAAGACGAACACCAAAAGAACAAGAATCAAAAGGTTTCAATTCAAGCATATCATACATTCTTTTGGGCATAACAGAGGTACTTGCTCCAACATCACAAAGAGCATAACAAGAGAAGTTATTCAATTTGATTTTATCATAGGATCCCAACCATCTTCTAGCTTCCTAGGTATGTAGGCTTCTAGTCTAAGCTTCTCCTCCCTAACTTTGATTAGAGCATTGGTGATATGCCATGTGAAGGCAAGTGTCACAACCCCAAGCTAGGTATGTGCTAGGAATAGCAAGTCCCTTTGCATCATGTAAAAATTCAAAAGAAATTCAAAAATGGGGAAAAGAAAAGCCCTGAGAAATTAATTCAAATGGACAGACAAAAATTTCTTCCAAAAATTCCTCTGGTATTTTTGAAAAGTCTTATAAATATGCATGATCACATATAAAGTGAAGTGGTTCCCACTGCATGCACCAAGATTTTTCAAATATTCCAAAAAGGGCTTGGAAATTAAATTTAAACTCCAATTTTAATTTAAATTCAAATTGTTTGAATTTCAAAAGTCACCAAAACTTGTGAGTGGCTAGTGGCTTGAACCCTAAGCCCACATAAAAGTTTTGGGGATTTTTAAAAATGCTTTGCTATTTTTGCTAGCAAGCCAAAACAAATTACAGAAAGAAAATAGAAACAGAAATTAGAAAAGGGCTTATCTGGCTTTTGGCCCAACTAGCCGCACCACGGCCTAGGCCCACCTCCTCCTCTCTTGTCCTCTTCCTCAAGCTGCTCGCTGTCGAGCAGAGAGCACGCAGCCGACGCCACGTTCTAGGCCTCCCCAGGCCCTGCCTCCTCGCCACGTTAGCGCCAGAACCCCCCCCCCCCCCCCCCCGTGCTCCTCCTTTCACTCTCTGGTCGTCTTCCCCCTCTCCTCCTCGCCATTCCCGTGCGACCCAAGAACCCGCCGGAGCACGCCGACGCACCCACGCGGCCACCGTCTTCCTCGAGCTGCCCCAAGGTGTCCAGAAGACTCGCCGTACTCGTCTTCGTCTCCCCAAGCGCGTAATAGAGCCCAGAAGACCCGAGGTCGTTGCCATCTTCAACGAGACGCCGCCGGCCGCCGTGGAGCTCGTCGACGAATTCGTCGTCTCCAGCCCTTCCCCAACCTCCTCGTCGGCTCCGTTCGCATCACGGTGAGCTCGCGCCGTTTTCCCCTCAAGTTTTGGCGCCCCTCCCTTCTCCTAGCCCGTTTTTCCATGAACACCGAGAGGCACCGCCGCCATGAACGACGGCCACGCTGCTCCCCTTCTCTTCTGGTTCGCCCGTGATGCGCACCGTGTTCCCCAGCTCCACAGCTTCGCAACGCCCCACTCCCTGGTCAAAAGCGCGCTCCAGAGCGTCCTCCCGACATCTCCAAAGCCACAGCCTCCGCCTCCCTCGACGCCGGCGATGCACCGGTGACTCCCAAGCTCGCCTGTTGGTCCAGGGTGACGCGCGGGAGCTTCCTGGTTCGAATGGAGGTCACGGCCTCCTTATTGGCGCAGGGAATCGTCCTCCCGAGCTCGTCGGTCTCTCTGACCTCGCCGGCGACTCGCCGGAGTTGACCACGGCGACGTGGCAGTGATTAGGGTCCTAACCCTCTGGGTTAGTTGACCCAGGTCACTGACCAGTGGGTCCCTGGCCCCCTTAATACCTCTGTTAGATTAATCTAACAGGGATTTAACCCGGAGAGGCTGACCAGTGGGTCCCTGGCCCCCTTAATACCTCTGTTAGATTAATCTAACAGGGATTTAACCCGGAGAGGCTGACAAGTGGGGCCCCTTGTCAGTTTGACTCGGGTCGAACCCCCTGACGCCAGCATGACACCACAGTCACGCATTAATCCCTTTTTCCAAATTAAAGAATCCAGAAATTACAGAAAATGGCCAAAACTTCAATACTTCATAGAAAATTCAATTTAACTCCAAATTGGACAAATAATATGTCTAAAATTATCAGAAAAATACAAGGATTATGAATATGAAACTTGTTTCTATTTTTGACCATTTTAAAATGGGTGAACAGTAGCAAACATGCATATGGATCCTTTTCAAATTCAAATTTGGAGTGAATTTGCAAATGACTTTGCAACACATTTATTTTAGATGGATTCATCCACACATCAGAAAAATTACTTCAACTATACCACATCACTTCATGATCAACATTTTCAAATGAACATTCATGCATTCAAATGCATTTGAAATTCATCGATAAATCAAATGGAGTTTGAATTTGCATTTCAAATGCAATATACTCCTTTTAAATGGAATGCTCAACACATCAGTACCATGAACATCACCATTACAATCTTATTCATGTGCTTGTGCATTGTACATTATGTTGATCCTATGATTGTCATGTTGCTGATAGAAGTGGAGCCGGAATCTGAGATCACCCCCTTCGTTGAAGACCCCGTGACTGAACCTCGTCAGCAAGGCAAGCAAACCCCCATTGATCATGTCGATAAAATCCCACTTCCCGCTCATGTCTCGCTTATGCATTGTTTAGGATGATCACCATGATAACGTTTCTATCGCATAGTTGAACCCATATACTTTGCATGACCTATCATCTTGTCACAGTAGTAAGCAAACCACAATCCTAGTAGATGTAGGAGTTGGTTGATATCATGTGGCCCCTGCAACTGTTACTGCTTATTGCATGCTTAGTGGTACAACGAGGTTGCTTTTGATGTGAGTCAGGATGATGGTAAATATGCTGTTGATGAAAGTGAAATGTGTTGGTGAATCTACCCTAATACAAGGTGAACGATGAGAGGCTGTGTAGGAGTACACAGTGGGTTGTCTCGTTGAACACCGCCTTAAGTCCGAGTTCTTGTGTAGTGATCCAAGAAGAAGAGTACAACCACACATTGGGCTCACTGACCCCTCTCATCCTAGTACCTCACCCCGTTCGAACCCCAAGAGTCGCAGTAGTTCGGAGTTCTGGTAGGACTGTGGCACGGTCTGCGAAGTGGATGAACGGCTTTTCAAGACCGGCTTGGGACCCTGCACACATCGTTTGAGGCTGTACTGGAACCTCGGCCGGACTTCCATACGGATCCCCTCAGATAGGAGACTCTCTGGACTAGAACGGAGCTGTGGGCGAAGTGTTGTGGTGAACATCCTCGCCGACACCCCTTGAATGGTGTCGAGGCCAAAGGCGGTAACTGATGGTCATGTGTGTGTAGTAGTACACCCCTGCAGGGTTAGCAAAACTATTCGAATAGCCGCGTCCGCGGTTAAGGACTGCTTGGAAAGCTTAGCTTGATTATTAGACAACTTGAACTAGATACTTCTAAAACACACCAAGATAAGCGTGAGTGCTATGGTGTGCTTCTCGTGGGGATGTCGAGGAAGTAACCATAGTGGTGTATTTGGTTGAAGAGATGTAGTGGACTTGTGTACGCTTCTTACCTCAAGTCTGGTACTCGTAGTTCAGGACTAGCCAAATCAAAGCTGGCACTTCTGCAAGTGAAACCCCACCTCCCTTACCTTGATACATGTGCATGAGTAGTATAGTTCCTATGTAAGTCTTGCTGAGTACGATTTTGTACTCACGTTTGCTTAATCTATGTTTTAGATGAACCCACCGACCCCGATGGTGTCTTCTACCCGAAGCTCGAAGATTGAAGACTCAGACCAAGACAAGGCTAGTGTAGTCCCAGTCAGACGACTGGTTCCCTCGTGGAGGGCTTGTTTTTAGATAAGGCTTCTCTAAGCCATTTGTTAAACTTGTCTGTACTCAGACCTACTTTGCTTTCGCTTGTCTGTTGTAATGTTGGATCACATGCTTGTGATCTCTGTGTGCACTCTGTAAGAGTTATTAATAAAGTTGTATACTTTGTAGAGAATTGCAATGATACCTGCTGTACATACAAGGCATGTGTGTTGCGTGTATGTTTATAACATACATGTCTTTGTATGGGTTTTTGAGACCTTAGTTGTGATCTGGCTGGCGGTCTTTTATACACCAAGTGGCCCTTAGATGTGCGCAGCTTGGGGCATCGCGATGCGATTGCTCGAGACTCCGTCTCGTGCACACTTTGATGTATGATCGAGCCCGCCCTAGACCTTGACTAAGTGATCGGGCTGGAGTAAGTCTATGTAAGGGTTATAATACAATCGATAGTATGGTTGAGGCGACTTGTCTATGAGTATGGGAGTTCACCACCCATATCATTTAGACTTGTGTGCGGACGATGAGGACCCATTTCAGTTGATCATCCGGCCTGGATGGGATGCCCCTCACGTTCGATGCTTTCCGAGAACGTTCTGTGCTTGGCCTTGTCTGCTTAGACAAGTGGGTACGGTTCTCGGCTCTCCATATGATTGTGTTGTAGCGAGGCTTGCATACGCTAACCCCGGGTCCCGACAGACTTGGTATCAGAGCAGGACTGACTGTAGGATTTTCAGCCTTGGCCGAAGTCGAGTCTAGCCTTCTATAGTTATATAGTTACTCTGGGTATATAAGGGAACAACGTAAGGCTTCTTTTTCTCCTTACCCTCATCGATCTGAGTTCTGAGTCACCCTCATCTTATTCTACGGGAAGATAGGATTAGGCTCTCCTCTGTCTGATTAGAACAACTCGTTGTTTGCTTCCTTATAGCCGTAGGATGGTTATGGTTGTCCAGAGTCTCCGTGTTTTGAGTTCCTTGAAGAAGTTCTGTCCAATTTCTTCAAGGTTGTTTCATTTTCCATCCCAGTGTAGCCGTTATGCTGCCGGATTTGTTCCGTGTTTCTTTGAGTCATCGCCTTCGCATTATTATCTTTTCCTCCTTAAATCATATCCTTTTATCCTTGCCTCCATCGTACAACCTGTTCTGATTGTTGATTTCTATCACACAGGATGTCAGGTGGAACTCGTAGTGCTATTGTTCGGAATCGAGACCGTGATCGGAATCGAAATGATGATGAACCTCCAACCCCGCCTTCTACGGCTGAAATCATGATGGAAGCCGAGCGAAATAGACGTGATCAAACACGCCTTCTGGAGCTCATCGAGCGGAATACCGCCCACCATCGTAATGTGGTGGTCAGCATTCAGGACTTCATCCTCCTCAAGCCACCGGTATTCCGATGTTCTTCTGAGCCCCTTGAAGCTGATGATTGGCTCCGTTCCATCGAGAGTAAGCTTGACACTGCACATGTTGCTCCCGATGACCGAGTTGTTTTCGCGGTATACTTCTTGGAAGGTGCTGCTCTTCAGTGGTGGGAGAACTATGTTGCAATGCAGCCAGATGGTCACGTAGTGACTTGGCAAGAGTTCTGTGTTGCCTTTCGAGGGTACCACATTCTGTATGAGTTGATGGAGCGCAAGAAGGAAGAGTTCTGCAATCTGAATCAAGGAGAGATGTCCATTCATGAGTATGTGAGGGAATTCAACCGTCTTGCTCGTTATGCCCAAGATGAGATCACCATCGATGCCAGAAAGCAGGAAAGGTTCCGCAAGGGACTTAGCCCCATCCTTCGTCATGATCTCAACCTCATCGAATTTTCCACCTTTGAGGATTTAGTCAACGGATCCTTCAGAGATGAGCATGGCAATGAAGTTTTCGAGAAGTCTCGCAAGCATGCTCTTGAGCTTGCCCCTTCTTCCAGTTCACGCCCTCAGAAGCGCATGATCTGGATTCCTAACAGTTTGATCCACCAAAACAACCCACCGAGGCCATCCCTTGTGCCGCCACGTCCACCAGCTCCACCAAATAACCCATCTCCCCGCACTATCTTTGGAGCCTGCTTTAGATGTGGCCAGCCTGGTCACTATTCTCGTGAGTGCCCCGTCAACCAAAATGCTCCACCCCATGCCAAAGGAAACCCCACTGTTCGTGCCAAGCCACCCCCAAAGGTTTCCACCGCTAAGCCATCCACCTCAGAAAATCTTGGACGTGTGAACCAAATCTCAGCTGAGGAAACTGATAGTACTTCTGACGTCATTCTTGGTACGCTCCCAGTCAATTTTGTTCCCACTTCTGTCCTTTTCGATCCAGGAGCATCTCACTCATTCATGTCGGAGAGTTATGCACTTCGGCATGAGATATCCTTTGATGAAATGTTCACCCCTATGATCATTCAAAATCCTGGTTCCAAATGGCAAACTAATAGAGTAAGCCATGGCAATCAAATTGCAATTGAGGGTTTAGTATTCCTTGCTTCACTCATAGCCCTCAAGTCTTCCGACATTGATGTCATCCTTGGTATGGATTGGTTATCAAGACAACATGCTTTTCTTGATTGTAAAGCCAAGTCAGTTAGACTTACACATCCTTCAGGCCAGACAATAGTTTACTCCTCACCAAGAACAAGAACCCAGGTGCATTCTTTGAATGTGCTTCCCCTTCCTGACCTTGAAGATGTTCCGGTGGTTCGTGACTTCCCGGATGTCTTTCCTAAAGAGCTGCCGGGAATGCCACCCGACAGATGTGTAGAATTCATTGTAGATCTTGCCCCAGGAACCGCACCAATTTCCAGACGCCCATACAAAATGGCCCCACGTGAGTTAGCTGAGCTTAAAAACCAACTGGAAGCTTTGTTGGAAAAAGGCTTCATCCGCCCTAGCTCATTGCCATGGGGTTGCCCCGTTCTGTTCGTAATGAAGAAAGATGGAACAAAAAGGATGTGCGTAGACTATCGCCCGCTAAATCTAGCGACGATAAAGAACAAGTACCCACTGCCCAGGATCAATGATCTTTATAATCAACTTGTTGGATCCTCTGTCTTCTCCAAGATGGATTTGAGATTGGGTTATCATCAAATCAAAATCCGAAACGAGGACATTCCAAAAACGGCTTTTGCTACTCGTTATGGTCTTTACGAGTACACCGTCATGTCCTTTGGTTTAACCAATGCCCCCGCCACTTTCTCACGCATGATGAATTCGATCTTCATGGAGTACTTAGATAAATTTGTTGTGGTTTATCTCGATGACATTCTCATCTACTCGAAGAACGAAGAAGAACATGCCGAACACCTAAGGCTGGTATTGATGAAACTTAGAGAGCATCGCCTGTATGCTAAATTCTCCAAGTGTGAATTTTGGGTAGCAGAAGTGACCTACTTAGGCCACGTGATTTCTGCAAAAGGCATTGCTGTGAATCCCGAGAGAGTTTAGGCCGTCCTTGACTGGACTCCACCTGAATCGGTTAAGCAAGTTAGGAGTTTTCTTGGCCTAGCCAGCTATTGCCGCCGCTTCGTCGAGAACTTTTCTAAAGTTGCAAAGCCTCTTACTGAACTCCTCAAGAAAGATAAGAAATTCCTATGGACTCCCAAGTGCGAGGAAAGCTTTCAAGAGCTAAAAAGAAGATTGACTTCTGCACCCGTACTTGCACCTCGAGACACCAAAAAGGATTTCGAGATATATTGTGACGCATCACGGCAAGGGTTAGGATGCATACTTCTACAAGATCGACATGTGGTAGCTTATGCTTCACGCCAGTTGCGGCCACATGAAGAAAACTATCCTACCCATGACCTTGAACTCGCTGCCGTAGTTCATGCCCTAACAACTTGGCGACATTACCTCCTTGGTTATCGTTGTGAGATCTATTCCAACCACCAAATCCTCAAATACATTTTCACCCAGCCAGATCTTAACCTCAGGCAAAGACGCTGGATTGAGTTGATAAAAGATTATGACTTAAGAATTTCTTACACCCCAGGCAAAGCCAATGTCATGGCTGATGCACTAAGTCGTAAGTCGTATTGTAACAACCTCATGTTACAACAGTATCAACCACTTATTCATGAGGAATTCGAAAGCTTAATCTCGAGATTGTTCCTCGTGGATCTCTTTTCAACTTGGTGGCGAAACCAACCCTTGAGGATCAACTCATAGTTGCCCAAAGACGTGCATGAGGTGTACGCCGGATCAAGGAGAACATTGCTAGCGGAGTTGCTAAATGTTTCTCCACAGATAGTAAAGGAACGGTATTCTTTGGAAATCGTTTGGTAGTACCTAAGAATAGGGAACTAAGGCAACTCATCCTCAAAGAAGCCCAGGACACACCCCTCTCGATTCATCCCGGTAGCACAAAAATGTACCGAGATCTACGCCAGAGATTTTGGTGGACTAGGATGAAGAGAGACATTGCTCAATTTGTTGCTGAATGTGATGTTTGTCGTCGCATTAAGGTAGAACATCAAAGACCTGCTGGTACACTTCAACATTTGCCTATTCCCGAGTGGAAATGGGACAAAGTCGGTATGGACTTCATCACCGGCTTTCCAAAAACCCAGAAAGGAAATGATGCCATCTTCGTTGTCATAGATAGGCTTTCCAAAGTTGCTCACTTCCTTCCAGTTCGCGAGTCTATAACTGCTAGCCAGTTAGCGGACTTGTATGTCTCTAGAATTGTGTCTCTTCATGGTGTTCCTTTGGTAATCAATTCTGATCGCGGTAGCCTTTTCATCTCTAGATTTTGGGGAAGCTTTCAGAATGCTATGGGAACTCATCTCTCCTTTAGTACAGCTTTCCATCCTCAGTCTAGTGGTCAAGTCAAAAGGGTTAACCAAATTCTTGAAGACATGCTCAGAGCTTGTGTTATCTCATTCGGAAAGACTTGGGAGAAATCTCTTCCATTCGCCGAATTTGCGTATAACAATAGTTTTCAATATAGTCTGAACATGGCTCCTTTTGAACTCCTATATGGACGACGATGTCGAACACCCCTTAACTGGTCAGAAACCGGTGAAAGACAATTATTTGGACCGGACATGATCAAGGAAGCAGAAGAGCAAGTTCGCATTGTTCGTGATCAATTGAAAGCAGCCCAGTCTCGTCAGAAAAGCTACTATGATCGTCATCATAGGCAAGAAAGCTACAATCTGGATGAGAAGGCTTACCTTCGGGTTACTCCTCTGAAGGCAAGTTGGCCCCACGTTACATCAGACCTTTCCGCATTCTTGCTAAACTTGGAGAAGTTGCCTACCAACTTGAACTACCCCCGCACCTTTTCCGAGTACATGATGTATTCCATGTGTCACAACTCAGGCGTTGCTTCAAGGACCCCATCCGCGAAGTCGACCATGAAACGCTTGATCTCCAAGATGACCTTTCTTATCGAGAATACCCCGTTCGTATTCTTGATTCCGCAGAGCGTGTCACTCGCCGAAAGAAGATCGAGTTTCTGAAAGTTCAATGGTCACACCACTCTGAGAGAGAAGCCACGTGGGAAAGAGAAGATCGTCTCAGTGCCGAGTACCCCCTCCTTCCTCCCGCAGACTTCTGAATCTCGGGACGAGATTCTTTTGAGTGGGGGCGAGTTGTCACAACCCCAAGCTAGGTATGTGCTAGGAATAGCAAGTCCCTTTGCATCATGTAAAAATTCAAAAGAAATTAAAAAATGGGGAAAAGAAAAGCCCGGAGAAATTAATTCAAATGGCCAGACAAAAATTTCTTCCAAAAATTCCTCTGTTATTTTTGAAAAGACTTATAAATATGCATGATCACATATAAACTGAAGTGGGTCCCACTGCATGCACCAAGATTTTTCAAATATTCCAAAAAGGGCTTGGAAATTAAATTTAAACTCCAATTTGAATTTAAATTCAAATTTTTTCAATTTCAAAAGTCACCAAAACTTGTGAGGGGCTAGTGGCTTGAACCCTAAGCCCACATAAAAGTTTTGGGGATTTTTAAAAATGCTTTGCTATTTTTTCTAGCAAGCCAAAACAAATTACAGAAAGAAAATAGAAACAGAAATTAGAAAAGGGCTCACCTGGCTTTTGGCCCAACTAGCCGCACCACGGCCCAGGCCCACCTCCTCCTCTCTTGTCCTCTTCCTCAAGGTACTCGCTGTCGAGCAGAGAGCACGCAGCCGACGCCACGTTCTAGGCCTCCCCAGGCCCTGCCTCCTCGCCACGTTAGCGCCAGAACCCCCCCCCCCCCCTGTGCTCCTCCTCTCACTCTCTGGTCGTCTTCCCCCTCTCATCCTCGCCATTCCCGTGCGACCCAAGAACCCGCCGGAGCACGCCGACGCACCCACGCGGCCACCGTCTTCCTCAAGCTGCCCCAAGGTGTCCAGAAGACTCGCCGTACTCGTCTTCGTCTCCCCCAGCGCGTAATCGAGCCCAGAAGACCCGAGGTCGTCGCCATCTTCAACGAGACGCCGCCGGCCGCCGTGGAGCTCGTCAACGAATTCGTCGTTTCCAGCCCTTCCCCAACCTCCCCGTCGGCTCCGTTCGCATCATGGCGAGCTCGCACCGTTTTCCCCTCAAGTTTTGGCGCCCCTCCCTTCTCCTAGCCCGATTTTCCATGAACACCGAGAGGCACCGCCACCATGAACGATGGCCACGCTGCTCCCCTTCTCTTCTGCTTCGCCCGTGACGCGCACCGTGTTCCCCAGCTCCACAGCTTCGCAACGCCCCACTCCCCGGTCAAAAGCGCGCTCCAGAGCATCCTCCCGACATCTCGAGAGCCACAGCCTCCGCCTCCCTCGACGCCGGCGACGCTCCGGTGACTCCCGAGCTCGCCTGTTGGTCCAGGGTGACGCGCGGGAGCTTCCTGGTTCGAATGGAGGTCACGGCCTCCTTTTTGGCGCAGGGAATCGTCCTCCCGAGCTCGCCGGTCTCTCTGACCTCGCCGGCGACTCGCCAGAGTTGACCACGGCGACGTGGCAGTAATTAGGGTCCTAACCCTCTGGGTTAGTTGACCCAGGTCACTGACCAGTGGGTCCCTGGCCCCCTTAATACCTCTGTTAGATTAATCTAACAGGGATTTAACCCGGAGAGGCTGACCAGTGGGTCCCTGGCCCCCTTAATACCTCTGTTAGATTAATCTAACATGGATTTAACCCGGAGTGGCTGACCAGTGGGGCCCCTTGTCAGTTTGACTCGGGTCGAACCCCCCTGACGCTAGCATGACACCACAGTGACGCATTAATCCCTTTTTCCAAATTAAAGAAATTCCAGAAATTACAGAAAATGGCCAAAACTTCAATAATTCATAGAAAATTCATTTTAACTCCAAATTGGACAAATAATATGTCTAAAATTATCAGAAAAATACAAGGATTATGAATATGCAACTTGTTTCTATGTTTGACCATTTTAAAATGGGTGAACAGTAGCAAACATGCATATGGATCCTTTTCAAATTCAAATTTGGAGTGAATTTGCAAATGGCTTTGCAACACATTTATTTTTGATGGATTCATCCACACATCAGAAACATTACTTCAACTATACCACATCACTTCATGATCAACATTTTCAAATGAACATTCATGCATTCAAATGCATTTGAAATTCATCGATAAATCAAATGGAGTTTGAATTTGCATTTCAAATGCAATATACTCCTTTTAAAGAGAATGCTCAACACATCAGTACCATGAACATCACCATTACAATCTTATTCATGTGCTTGTGCATTGTACATTATGTTGATCCTATGATTGTCATGTTGCTGATAGAAGTGGAGCCGGAATCCGAGATCACCCCCTTCGTTGAAGACCCCGTGACTGAACCTCGTCAGCAAGGCAAGCAAACCCCCATTGATCATGTCGATAAAATCTCACTTCCCTCTCATGTCTCGCTTATGCATTGTTTAGGATGATCACCATGATAACGTTTCTATCGCATATTTGAACCCATATCCTTTGCATGACCTATCATCTTGTCACAGTAGTAAGCAAACCACAATCCTAGCAGATGTAGGAGTTGGTTGATATCATGTGGCCCCTGCAACTGTTACTGCTTATTGCATGCTTAGTGGTACAACGAGGTTGCTTTTGATGTGAGTCGGGATGATGGTAAATATGGTGTTGATGAAAGTGAAATGTGTTGGTGAATCTACCCTAATACAAGGTGAACGATGAGAGGCTGTGTAGGAGTACACAGTGGGTTGTCTCGTTGAACACCGCCTTAAGTCCGAGTTCTTGTGTAGTGATCCAAGAAGAAGAGTACAAACACACATTGGGCTCACTAACCTCTCTCATCCTAGTACCTCACCCCGTTCGAACCCCAACAATCGCAGTAGTTCGGAGTTCTGGTAGGACTGTGGCACGGTCTGCGAAGTGGATGAACGGTTTTCAAGACCGTCTTGGGACCCTGCACACATCGTTTGAGGCTGTACTGGAACCTCGGCCGGACTTCCATATGGATCCCCCTCAGATAGGAGACTCTCTGGACTAGAACGGAGCTGTGGGCGAAGTGTTGTGGTGAACATCCTCGCCGACACCCCTTGAATGGTGTCGAGGCCAAAGGCGGTAACTGATGGTCATGTGTGTGTAGTAGTACACCCCTGCAGGGTTAACAAAACTATTCGAATAGCCACGTCCGCGGTTAAGGACTGCTTGGAAAGCTTAGCTTGATTATTAGACAACTTGAACTAGATACTTCTAAAACACACCAAGATAAGCGTGAGTGCTATGGTGTGCTTCTCGTGGGGATGTCGAGGAAGTAACCATAGTGGTGTATTTGGTTGAAGAGATGTAGTGGACTCGTGTACGCTTCTTACCTCAAGTCTGGTACTCGTAGTTCAGGACTAGCCAAATCAAAGCTGGCACTTCTGCAAGTGAAACCCCACCTCCCTTACCTTGATACATGTGCATGAGTAGTATAGTTCCTATGTAAGTCTTGCTGAGTACGATTTTGTACTCACGTTTGCTTAATCTATGTTTTAGATGAACCCACCGACCCCGATGGTGGCTTCTACCCGAAGCTCGAAGATTGAAGACTCAGACCAAGACAAGGCTAGTGTAGTCCCAGTCAGACGACTGGTTCCCTCGTGGAGGGCTTGTTTTTAGATAAGGCTTCTCTAAGCCATTTGTTAAACTTGTCTGTACTCAGACCTACTTTGCTTTCGCTTGTCTGTTGTAATGTTGGATCACATGCTTGTGATCTCTGTGTGCACTCTGTAAGAGTTATTAATAAAGTTGTATACTTTGTAGAGAATTGCAATGATACCTGCTGTACATACAAGGCATGTGTGTTGCGTGTATGTTTATAACATACATGTCTTTGTATGGGTTTTTGAGACCTTAGTTGTGATCTGGCTGGCGGTCTTTTATACACCAAGTGGCCCTTAGATGTGCGCAGCTTGGGGCATCGCGATGCGATTGCTCGAGACTCCGTCTCGTGCACACTTTGATGTATGATCGAGCCCGCCCTAGACCTTGACTAAGTGATCGGGCTGGAGTAAGTCTATGTAAGGGTTATAATACAATCGATAGTATGGTTGAGGCGACTTGTCTATGAGTATGGGAGTTCACCACCCATATCATTTAGACTTGTGTGCGGACGATGAGGACCCATTTCAGTTGATCATCCGGCCTGGATGGGATGCCCCTCACGTTCGATGCTTTCCGAGAACGTTCTGTGCTTGGCCTTGTCTGCTTAGACAAGTGGGTACGGTTCTCGGCTCTCCATATGATTGTGTTGTAGCGAGGCTTGCATGCGCTAACCCCGGGTCCCGACAGCAAGATTAAGTGTGCTAGTGTGGGGGTCTCTAGACATCTTGTGTAGGAAACCAATAACTTCAGATAAAGTGTAGTTGTCAAAGTCTAGATCACTACTATATATCAAGGAGGTAGTGATATCATTTAAGCTCACTTTCTTGAAAGCCTCTACATTCATAGAGGTTTCTTCATCTATGGTTGAGGTGGTAGCATCACCATTGGTAGGTCCAGTGGGACTAGGGGTGTGATGCGTGCTAACAGTTTGGACATCCTCAACTACTTGGATAGTGGCCACTGTGTGGTAGGTAGGAAGGCTCTTAATTCTACCCTCTTCCTCTTTTTCTCTAGCCCATCTTTCTTTAAGTTTAGCCATCATCTTAATGTTTTCATTGATTTGTAACTGGATAGCATTAATAGGAGTGATCTTACTCTCCTCAAAGGAAGAGGTTCTAATTTTTAACATCTCAACATCAAGGGCTAAGTTATCTACCTTCAAATAAAGATTATCTAATTTAGCTAGTTTTTCTTCCACATTCTTGTTGAAGGCTTTTTTGGTAGTGATAAAGTCTCTAAGCATACTCTCCAGTTCAGAGATGGGGTTCTTGTTGCTAGGGTAGGTGTTGTTGTTCCCATAAGTGGATGGAAACGGTCTAGGATTGTTGCTACCAAAATTACTCCTATAAGCATTATTATTGAAGTTGTTTCTAGAGATAAAGTTCACATCTATTTGTTCTTGAGAAACCAAAGAATTTAAAGGAACATTCTGAGGATCAATAGGAGCTTGCTATGTAAGTAGAGACATGACAAGGTCAACCTTTTCATTTAGAGAGGATATCTCCTCGACAGAATTTACCTTCTTACCAGTCGGAGATCTTTCGGTGTGCCACTGAGAGTAGTTCAGCATCATCTCATCAAGTAGCTTTGTGGCAGCACCAAGTGTGGTTGACATAAAAGTTCCTCCCGTGGCCGAATCTAACAGGTTCCGCGAGGTAAAGTTCAAGCCTACATAAAAAGTCTGGATAACCATCCAGGTAGTCATTCCATGTGTGGGGAAGTTCTTGACAAGCGTCTTCATACGTTCCCAAGCTTGGGCAACATGTTCATTATCCAATTGCCTGAAATTCATAATGTTACTCCTCAATTGAATAATTTTAGCAGGGGGATATTACTTCCTGATAAAAGCATCCTTGCACTTATCCCAAGAATCTATGCTATTCTTAGGCAAGGATTGAAACCAGATTTTAGCTTCATCCCTTAAAGAGAAAGGAAAAAGCTTAAACTTAACAATTTCACCATCTACTTATTTGTACTTTTGCATATCACAAAGCTCAATAAAATTATTTAAATGCAAAGCAACATCATCACTAGCACCAGAGAATTGATCTTCCATAACAAGGTTTAGAAAAGCAGGTTTAATCTCATAAGAAGGTGCTGAAGTATCAGGTGTAGCAATAGGAGTGCAGATAAAGTCACTGTTGTTGTGACTAGTGAAGTCACACAACTTGGTGTTTTCATGGGAACCCATAGTAGCAGCAGGTATTTTTGGTATTTTTGATAAGGGACACAAAAGTAAAAACTGAAAGGTAAACTAACAAGACTAAAAAGAAAAGATAAAAGATAGTGTGCAACTCCCCTATCTTGTAGACTGGAGTCCACGGCAACGGCGCAAGAAATTGGCTTGATACGGTGAGGATAGTTCTCACTCCTCGTTGGTTACCCCAAGTGGAAGGTGAGATGTAGCGTAGCAGCCAATTTCCCTTAGAGAAGATGCTAAGGTTGAGTATCGAACCAGTAGGACTAGCAGAGATACAAGAAGGTGGTAAAGTGAACAATGGCGCCGCTCACAACCGAGGTTGCTAACTTCACCTGGACCTGCACACAGATACAGATAACTTTGCTCCCAACGAGTACAGAGGAGTTGTCAATTCCTCTGGCCTTGTTGTTTACAAAGGATAAACGCAAAAGATAATGATAGTGATAGCAACTGAAAAGTAAACTAAGGATGTAAACAGTGATATGCATATGGACCGGGGTCCCGTGATTTTCACTAGTGATGTCTCTCTCCCAAAAGACGATAAAAGTGCTAGCGAGGTAAACAAATCACAGTTGGGCAATTGACAGGATTATGAAGGCACCGCAATGCTAACTATGTTGCAAAGAAAGGAAGGGCTCAAAAGCAATGGGAAGTACGCCAAGGTAAGTAGACCGAAATACATCTGCATCTACTACGAATCATCCACCTTGAGATATCTATCCAGAACATCTCGCTGGTATTAAGTTGCAAATCCCACCCAAAATGTAAATCCAAAGCAACAGACAACTGCATTAAAAGAACTTTGCGTAAAGTAAACAATCCTTGCATCCGCGGATACAAGCACCGTTGTTTTATCCCTGGTGGCAACAGCACATCCCCTAGTCTCATGTTTCTGTCACTCAAGCTAGACATCAAGGGGCTGAACCCACAATCAAGAATAACGCTCCCTTTTGGAGTTTCAACAAATCACTTGGCCAAAGTAAAATATGGCAACGGAGAACATGCAACAATTTACTCAAGAACAAAATATAAAAGAGAAGAACCAAATATATTACTCATCAGAATCTGAATATAGTCTCATAATCCATCAGATCCCAACAAACTCAACATAGCAATAGCAGAAAATTACAAAGGTGCCTCGATCATGTGAGGCAGCTCACGAGGTCTCGAAAGTGGAGGCACAAAGAGGGGAGAGATAGATCACATAGTTACTGGTCACGAACCCATGGTCCAAGGGAAACTACTCACGGTACATACGGGAGGCGTCCATGGCTATGGATGGTCTCCCGGAGGGGGTAGCTTCTCCCGGCAGGGTGCCGGAGCAGCTTCTCCAGGCAGCCCCGATCTAGAAACGGCGGTGGCGGAGGTACAGAGGCGAGATCGCGAAAGAGGAGTTCTCTCTAGGGGTTTCCATCACGGGGGGTAAATATAGGCGAAGGGAGGCACCGAGAGGGGCCACAGTGCAGCCAGGAGGCTCCCTGGCGCGGGCTAGGGTGTGCCACGCCAGGGACCCTTCTAGAGTCCCTGTGGTGGGCCCCCTTCCCTCCTTTGGACTTTCCGGAAGCTTCCCTGTCGCTGATTTTTTATCTGATTTTTCTGGATTTTTTGGACCACTTTTAATGGCCGGAAAACCTGAAATAAAAAAACAGCAGAAAACAGCAACTGGCAGCTGGGTGCACTGGGTTAATAGATTAGTCCAAATATGCTCAAAATTGTATGAAACTTCAAGCAAAACATGGAAAAGTCACACAAAACATGAATCGAGCAAGCAGAACTTATAGATACGTTTGGGACGTATCACCACTTAGAATGAACGGATCCTCGATAACTGTGAGGAATTATCCGCAGGGTGAAAAGAAGCTGCAAGGAAGTAGGCTCAAAGGATTCCCGAAACAACGGAAAGTATTTCGATGCATCTTGTGAACACAAGAGCAAATGGGATTGAATGGATGAACGGAAGGTGTATGTGGTTATAGATACGGACTTATCGGCTGAAGTGAATTGTAAAGGTGATGGGAACATATGGTCTCCGGAATTTTATCGAAGAGTAATCTTCGGAATCTTCTCATGAAGCAAGCGATCATCTGTAATGAGGGGCTCTCCGGGAGGAAGTAGGCACGAGAACCTAATATCAGAGTTAGAAAAATCTTTAACCCGAAAGAGAAGAGAGATCAGAGTCCCAGAGTAAAGGTACGGAGTAAAAGACCCTAATACCACCCAGTTTGCGATGTGGGCCGATAAGCCACACGACACTGTTAGTAAAGTGGTTTTGCAAAGACTAGACTCGACTTCGACCAAGGAGTTGGAAGGGGGTGTCCTACAGGAAGTCGGCTCTGATACCAACTTGTAACGCCCCCAAAATCATACCGTGTACAGTAATCATACACGCAAGGTACACGATCGAGATCAGGGACTCACGGTAAGATACCACAACACAACTCTATAAATATATAATACAAGCTGTTTAATACAAGCCAGGGGCCACGAGGGCTCGAATACAACAGATCAAAAGCACAAAGTTAGCGGAAGAAATATTATGTGAGTACAGACACAAGGTACACATGATCTGCCTTAAGAAGGCTAACACAAAAACAACAACGATCGAAAAGGCGAGGCCTCCTGCCTGGGAACCTCCAAACTACTCTGGTCGTGGGGGGCGAGGGAACTCCATAATGAAGTAAGCACCGGGGATCTTCTACTCCTGGACTCGAAGGCTCCAACGTCGACTGCAGCGGCCGATCAGGCAAAACAAAAGGGGGAAATAAAGCAAGGGTGAGTATCTAGCATACCCGTGAGTCTTAGTCCTCTACTAAGCATTTATGCATTAGTATCAAATGGAAGGGGAGGCTGTATATAGTGGACCGCAAGGTAGGAATAAGAATACGGATAAGAAGCTAGGCCTATCGAAGACTAGCATCTTCCGACGAGTCTTGCAGCACAATAAGAGAACATCCAACAGTTCATATAAAGCATAAAGTAAAAATGCAGCCGAAGTTGCTGCAGCATTGTATAATAGTAAGTTGTATTAGATAACAATTAATAATGCCTCCGAGTTCCCTTCCTCGACTTCCCTGCGAGAAAGAAGACCCAGAACCATACAGTTTAATAGTAGTAATTTGTAGTGGTAAGATCCAGCTTCAACATAATGTGTGCTGTTACCGTGGGCACGGCTATTCAAATAGATTAAACTCCCTGCAGGGGTGCACTACTGTTCATCCTCCCCGCTCGGATCTCCAGGGTGGCGGGAACCTGGTTAGCGAACGCTCCACCAGAGCTATCCGACACGGCGCATGTCAGAACCCCAACTAGGGTAAGTGCTAGGGCTTGTTGCTCCTTTGCATCATGTGAAATTTTCAAATGAAATTCAATATTGGGGAAAAAGAAAAGCCCTAAAGAAATTAATTCAAATGGCCAGATAAAAATATTTTTCCAAAAATCATTTGAACATTTGGAAAATTCCTATAAATGATGGTGATCATTTCAAAAGTGGTTTGGGTTCATTCCGGTGCCCATGGAATTTTCTAAAATTCAAAATGTGCCTTGGAAATTAAATAATACCCCTATTTGATTTGAAATTCAAATTATTTGAATTTCAAAAATCCCCAAACTTTGTGTGTGGCTAGCTATAGGCATTGAAAGGCCACATAAAAATTTGGAGGATTTATAAAAATGTCTAGCTATTTTTTTAGCAAGACAAAACAAATTGCAGAAGAATAAAAACAGAAGAAAAATAAAAGAAGGAAAGCATCCCACCTAGCCCACTTACCTGGCGGCCCAGCCCAGCCCAGGGGGGCATATGCGTCTTCTTCTCGCCAGGCAGGCACGCAGGTCGCCGGCGAGCGACATGCGGCCGCCAGGCAGCTGCCTACCTCCCCTTGCCCTATCTCCTCGCCGTGGAGACCGCTTCGAAGCCCTCCTCCACTTTCCCCTATCTCTGGTTCCCCTCCTCTCTCTCCCGCGCGGTTTTTCACACACCCGAGAACTCGCCGCAGATCACCGTCGCGCCCCGGCGTGGCCAACGACGTAGAGGAGGAAAACCGGCGTGTCCATCGCGTTCCCCGTCGTCGACTTCGTCACCAAGCCAACTTCCGCGAGCTGGAGAGCTCCGACGATGGCAAATCGAGCTTTCTTCCTCCGCCACGGCCGCCGCACACCGGTGATGAATGTGTCGCCTTCGGAGCTCCTGCGACCCCGCCGTCTTCTCTGTTATCACTTGGGTGAGCTTCCCCTTATTTTGCCCCTTGCAGCGCTCCTCCCTGTGGACGAAATAACCGCGCCCGTCGAGATCAACTCCGGCCGCCGCGCGCGAGTCGTCGCCGGTGGAGTTTCTGGCAGCCCAAGAGATCCCCATCTGATCCATTCGATGCGGGTAAGAACGAGGAGCACGCCAGTGCCCTCCGTTTGGCCTTTGGAGCCCTGCACCGCCGTCCCGTGAGGCCGCCGCCGCGTCTGGTGTCGCCGGAGTTGAGCCGCCGGCCTCTACTGACGTGGCTGGGCGATTAGTGCTTAACCACCCCCTAATCCTCCCCAGTGACACTGACACTGACAGTGCCCCCCACCCCCCTAATCATTTCGGCTTAATTTAAATAACCACGGGGATTAAACATACAGAAGAATGTAAACATACAGCCACTGACAGCCCGGCGCTACTGGTCAGTTTGACCAGTCAGCAGCCCTGACGTCAGCATGACACAATGCTGATGCAGAAAAGCCTTTTCCTGTTTAAAATAATTCCAGTAATTCCAGAAAATAGAATAAACTTTGGAATTCAATAACTTTTAAACCTTAACTCCAAATTGGACAAATAATATATGAAAAATGATCAGCAGAAAATAAACTATCCAAATATACAACTTTCAGCTATGTTTGATTTGAATTTAAAATGGGACCAGTAGCTTTTGCTATTTGGTTTAAATGGAATTAATTCAAATTTAATTCAAATGCTTTTCCACTTTGAACCAACACAATGTAAACTTGGTCACTTGTACATCAGAGACATATTACACACATGATCACATGGTTTTCAAAAAACAAACAATAGAAATTGCAATTTGGTTAAATTGAAATTCATATCTGGAGTTTGAATTTGCATTTCAAATGCAATACACTTCATTTAATTCAAATGTACCACAAACCAACACCATTCACATCATGTGACAACATAAACATGTGCTTGTGCATTTACTTCCGAAGTTGTCCCCCCTTGTTGATGATTGCCTCCAATGACAGACGTTCCGAGACGGTGATCACCCCCGAAGAAGAAGACCACCGTTAAGACCCGTGTATCGTCAGCAAGGTAAGCAAACCCCATTGATCATATCTATAAAATCCTAATTCCCTCTCAGTCTCGCTTATGCATGTTTAGGAGATCACCGAGACACGTTCTTTCGCATAGTTGAACCTATTCCGATGCATGACCTATCATTTTGTCACCGTATTAAGCAAACCACAGTCCTAGCAGATTTAAGAGTTGAATGATGAGCATGTGGCCCCGGCAACTGTTACTTCTTATTGCTGCTTAGTGATACAATGAGGATGTTATGATTGTGAGTCGGGATGGAATGAACACAGTGATGCTGATGATAACGTGTTGGTGAATCAACCCTAAACAAAGGTGAACGATGAGAGGCTGCGTAGGAGTACACAGTGGGTTGTCTCCTTGAACACTGCCCTAGGCCCCGAGTTCCTGTTTTGTGATCCAAGACAAAGAGTATGACCACATGTAGGGTTTATGGGAGCCCCGTTTGGCATCTTTACGTACCCGATCTGGTCTAGGAGTCACACTAGATTCGGGCTTTCCATTTGACTTGACCATAGATATGTGGGTGGACCTGTGAGGCAGTGAAACCATCTGTCAAAGGTGGCATCTCAGTCCCTTGCATTATCTGAGTCTGTTCCGTAGAACCGGCCGGACTCTCGAGCGGTGACAAACACAGGTAGTCGACTCCTGGATTAGAGAATGTGAGGGTAGTGCCTTGGTTCCATCCACGTCCGACACCCGCTTGAAGGGTGACAAGAACGAGGCGATAAGTGATGACACGCGTGTGAAGATGTACAGCCCTGCAGGGTTAATAAACTATTCGAATAGCCCTGTCCGCGGTTATGGACTACTTGGAGACCTCTACTTGATCATAGACAACTTAAATGGATACTTATAAAACTCGCAAGATAAGTGTGAGTGCTATGGCGTGCTTCCTCGTGGGGAAGTCGAGGAAGTATCCATAGTGGTGTATTGGTTGGAGACTTGGTAGTGGACTCGTGTACGCTTCTTACCTCAAGTCTGGTACTCGTAGTACAGGACTAGCCAAGTCAAAGCTGGGACTTCTGCATGTTGAACCCCACCTCCTTTACCTTGAAACTTGAGCATGAGTAGTATAGTTCTGATGTCAGTCTTGCTGAGTACGACTTTGTACTCACGTTTTCTTATTCTATGTTTTAGATGAGAACCCGGACCCCGATGGAGTCACCTTCGTGAAGCTCGACGTTGACCATTGTAGTATATTTCCAGACAGCAGTCTGGTCCCTCGTGGAAGGGCATGTATGTTGAACAAGGCTTCTCTAAGCCATTTGTTAAACTTGCCTGTACTCAGACCTAATTTGCTTCCGTTGTATGATGTAATGATGATCACCGACATGTGATCTTTGTATGCTCTATGTGTAAGTCAATAAAGATACACTTTGTAGAGTTATGTGATGATACCTGCTGCTCATACTAGGCATGTGTGCTGAGTGTATGTTTATAACATACATGTCTTAGTATGGGTTTTCGAGACCTTAGTTGTGATCTGGCTGGCGGTCTTTTATACACCAAGTGGCCCTTAGATGCGCGCAGCTTGGGGCATCGTGATGCGATTGCTCGTGACTCTGTCACGTGCACACTTTGTTGTATGATCGAGCCCGCCCTAGACCCCGACTAAGTGATCGGGCTAGAGTCTGTTTATGTAAGTGTTATAATTCAGTCAATAATATGGTTGAGGCGACTTGTCTATGAGTATGGTATTTCACCACCCATAATCACTTAGACTTGTGAGCGGGCGATGAGGACCCATCTCAGTTGATCATCCGGCCAGGATGGGATGCCCCTCACGTACGATGCTTTCCGAGAGTGTTCTGTTCTTGGACTTGTCTTCTTAGACAAGTGGGTACGGCTCTCGGCTCTCCATATGATTGAGTTGTGACTGGAATTACATACGCATATTCCGGGTCCCGACAGACTTGGTATCAGAGCAGGACTGTCTGTAGGATTATCAAACCTTTGGTCAAAGTTGAGTCTAGCATTCTATAGTTATATAGGTACTTGGGTATATAAGGGAACAACATAAGGCTTCTTTTTCTGCTTACCCTCATCAATCTGAGTTCTGAGTCACCCTTATCTTTTCTACGGGATGACAGGACTAGGCTCGTCTATGTATTACTAGAACATCTCGTTGAATGCTTCCTTGTAGCCGTAGGAAAGTTGTGTTCGGTCTTCTAGAGTCGTTGTGCTTCCTATTTTGAGACTTCCTATGTAAGTGTTGTGGTTATGTTGTGAGAATTTTCATTTCTCTTGCAATTACAGCAGTTATGCTGTCCGATTCATTTCAGGTTTCTTCATAATCTGATGCATTTGGAAAATCCTTCTATCTTTTTCGGATGTCTTTCCATAAGAATTATTAGGTGGCATACCCGACAGTTCCATAGAGGTTGTTGTAGGTTTTACTATAGAAACCTATATTGATGCATTTGCGGTTCTTTCTCCCACTTTAGATGTCTTCTAGCCAGAATAACCACACTAACCATTGTGTTGGGGTACTTTGCTACTCTGACATATCTGTTGTAGCCCCTAGTAAACCTTGGTCATCCTCTAGGAAGCTATCTAGAGATCCAACCCCTTAAACCTAGCCACCCTACAGATGTGTAGAGTTCATAGTTGATCTTATACCAGGCACAACCCCAATTTCCAGACGCCCATATAGAATGGCCCCACATGAGTTAGCTGAGCTAAAACCCCAACTTGATGCTTCGTTGGCAAAAGGATTCATCCGCCCAAGCTCATCGCCATGGGGTTGCCCTGTTCTGTTCGTAACAAAGAAAGATGGAACAGAAAGGATGTGCGTAGACTATCGCCCGCTAAATCTAGCAATGATAAAGAACAAGTACCCACTGCCCAGGATCAATGATCTTTATGATCAACTTGCTCGATCCTCTGTCTCTCTAAGATGGATTTGAGATTAGGTTATCATCAAATCAAAATCTGAAATGAGGACATTCCAAAAACGGCTTTCACTACTCGTTATGGTCTTTAGGAGTACACCGTAATGTCCTTCGGTTTAACCAATGCCCCCGCCACTTTCTCGCGCATGATGAACTCGATCTTCATGGAGTATTTGGACAAGTTCGTCGTGGTTTACCTCGATTAAATCCTCATATACTCGAAGAACGAAGAAGAACATGCTGAGCATATTAGGTTGGTATTGATGAAACTTCGAGAGCATCGCATGTATGCTAAATTCTCCAAGTGTGAATTTTGGCTACCAGAAGTGACCTACTTAGGCCATGTGATTTCTGCAAAAGGCATTGCTGTCAATCCCGAGAGAGTTCAGGCCGTCCTTGACTGGACTCCACCTGAATCGGTTAAGCAAGTTAGAAGTTTTCTTGGCTTAGCAAGCTATTGCCGCCGCTTCATCGAGAACTTTTCTAAAGTTGCAAAGCCTCTAACTGAACTCCTCAAGAAGGATAAGAAATTCCTATGGACACCCAAGTGCGAGGAAAGCTTTCAAGAGCTAAAAAGAAGATTGACTTCTGCACCCGTACTTGCACCTCCAGACACCAAAAAGGATTTCGAGATCTTTTGTGACGACTCACGGCAAGGGTTAGGATGCATACTTATGCAAGATAGACATGTGGTAGCTTATGCTTCACACCAGTTGCGTCCACATGAAGAGAACTATCCTACCCATGATCTTGAATTCGCTGCCGTAGTTCATGCCCTGAAGACTTGGCGACATTACCTCCTTGGTAATCGTTGTGAGATCTATTCCGACCACCAAAGCCTCAAATACATATTCACCTAGCCAGATCTTAATCTCAGGCAAAGACGGTAGATAGAGTTGATAAAAGATTATGACTTAGGAATTTCTTACACCCCAGGCAAGGCCAATGTCATGGCTGATGCACTAAGTCGTAAGTCGTATTGTAACAACCTCATGTTACAACAGTATCAACCACTTCTTCATGAGGAATTTTGCAAGCTCCATCTTGAGATTGTTTCTCATGGCTTTCTTTCTACCCTGGTGGCGAAACCAAACCTTGAGGATCAAATCATAGCCGCCAAGAAACAAGATAGTGGTATTCGAGAGATCAAGGAGAACATTGCTAGCGGAGATGCTAAATGTTTCTCTACAAATGATCAAGGAACGATATTCTTTGAAAATCGTTTAGTAGTTCCTGAGAATGAAGACCTAAAGCAGCTGATCCTTAAGGAAGCCCATGACACACCCCTCTCGATTAATCCCGGTAGCACAAAAATGTACCGAGATGTACGCCAGAGATTTTGGTGGACCCGGATGAAGAGAGACATTGCACAATTTGTTGCCGAATGTGATGTTTGTCGTCGCATTAAGGCAGAACACCAAAGACCTGCTGGTACTCTTCAACCATTGTCTATTCCCGAGTGGAAATGGGACAAGGTCGGTATGGACTTCATCACCGGCTTTCCAAAAACTCGAAAAGTAAATGATGCCATATTCGTGGTCATTGAACGACTCTCAAAAGTTGCTCACTTCCTTCCTGTTCGCGAGTCTCTAACTGCTAGTCAATTAGCGGACTTGTATGTCTCTTCACGGTGTTCCTTTGGAAATCAATTCTTATCGTGGTAGCCTTTTCACCTCTAGATTTTGGGGAATCTTTCAGAATGCTATGGGAAATCATCTCTCCTTTAGTACAGCTTTCCATCCCTAGTCTAGCGGTCAAGTTGAAAGGGTTAACCAAATTCTCGAAGACATGCTCAGAGCTTGTGTTATCTCATTCGGAAAGAATTGGGAGAAGTCTCTGCCATTCGCCGAATTTGCTTATAAAAATAGTTTCCAATCTAGTCTGAACATGGCTCCTTTTGAACTCCTCTATGGACGACGATGTCGAACACCCCTAAAATGGTCAGAAACCGGTGAAAGACAATTCTTTGGACCGGATATGATCAAGGAAGCAGAAGAGCAAGTTCGCATTGTTCGTGATCGATTGAAAGCCGCCCAGTCTCGTCAAAAAAGCTACTATGATCGTCATCATAGGCAAGAAAGCTACAATCTGGATGAGAAGGCTTACCTTCGGGTTACTCCTCTGAAGGGAACCCAAAGATTCGGTATCAAAGGCAAGTTGGCCCCACGTTACATCGGACCTTTTCGAATTCTCGCTAAACGTGGAGAAGTAGCCTACCAACTTGAACTACCCCCGCACCTTTCCCGGGTACATGATGTATTCCATGTGTCACAACTCAGGTGTTGCTTCAAGGACCCCATCCGCGAAGTCGACCATGAAACGCTTGATTTCCAAGATGACCTTTCTTATCGAGAATACCCTGTTCGTATTCTTGATTCCGCAGAGCGTGTCACTCGTCGTCAGAAGATCAAGTTCCTCAAAGTGCAATGGTCACATCACTCCGAGAAAGAAGCAACCTGGGAAAGAGAAGACCGCCTCTGTGCCGAGTACCCCTCCTTCCTCCCGACAACTTCTGAATCTCGGGACGAGATTCTGTTGTGTGGGGGCGAGTTTTCAAAACCCCAACTAGGGTAAGTGCTAGGGCTTGTTGCTCCTTTGCATCATGTGAAATTTTCAAATGAAATTCAAAATTGGGGAAAAAGAAAATCCCTAAAGAAATTAATTCAAATGGCCAGATAAAAATATTTTTCCAAAAATCATTTGAACATTTGGAAAATTCCTATAAATGATGGTGATCATTTCAAAAGTGGTTTGGGTTCATTCCCATGCCCATGGAATTTTCTAAAATTCAAAATGTGCCTTGGAAATTAAATAATACCCCTATTTGATTTGAAATTCAAATTATTTGAATTTCAAAAATCACCAAACTTTGTGTGTGGCTAGCTATAGGCATTGAAAGGCCACATAAAAATTTGGAGGATTTATAAAAATGTCTAGCTATTTTTTTAGCAAGACAAAACAAATTGCAGAAGAATAAAAACAGAAGAAAAAGAAAAGAAGGAAAGCAACTCACCTAGCCCACTTACCTGGCGGCCCAGCCCAGCCCAGGGGGCACATGCGTCTTCTTCTCGCCAGGCAGGCAAGCAGGTCGCCGGCGAGCGACGTGCGGCCGCCAGGCAGCTGCCTGCCTCCCCTACCTATCTCCTCGCCGTGGAGACCACTTCGAAGCCCTCCTCCACTTTCCCCTATCTCTGGTTACCCTCCTCTCTCTCCCGCGCGGTTTTGCACACACCCGAGAACTCGCCGCAGAGCACCATCGAGCCCTGGCGTGGCCAACGACGTCGAGGAGGCAAACCGGCATGTCCATCACGCTCCCCGTCGTCGACTTCGTCACCAAGCCAACTTCTGCAAGCTGGTGAGCTCCGACGACGGAAAATCGAGCTTTCTTCCTCCGCCACGGCCGCCGCACGCCCGCGAGAAATTTGTCGCCTCCAGAGCTCCTACGACCCCGCCGTCTTCTCTGTTATCACTGGGGTGAGCTTCCCCTTATTTTGCCCCTTGCAGCGCTCCACCCTGTGGACGAAATAACCGCGCCCGTCGAGCTCAACTCCGGCCGCCGCGCGCGAGTCGTCGCCGGTGGAGTTTCTGGCAGCCCAAGAGATCCCCATTTGATCCATTCGATGCGGGTGAGAAAGAGGAACACGCAAGTGCCCTCCGTTTGGCCTTTGGAGCCCTGCACCGCCGTCCCGTGCGGGCGCCGCCGTGTCTGGTGTCGTCGGCGTTGAGCCGCCGGCCTCTACTGACGTGTCTGGGCGATTAGTGCTTAACCACCCCCCTAATCCGCCCCAGTGACACTGACAGTTACCCCCACCCCCTAATCATTTCGGCTTAATTTAAATAACCACGGGGATTAAACATACAACCACTGACAGCCCGGACCTACTGGTCAGTTTGACCAGTCAGCAGCCCTGACGTCAGCATGACACAATGCTGATGCAGAAAAGCCTTTTCCTTTTTAAAATAATTCAAGTAATTCCAAAAAATAGAATAAACTTTGGAATTCAATAACTTTTAAACCTTAACTCTAAATTGGACAAATAATATATGAAAAATGATCAGCAGAAAATAATCTATCCAAATATACAAATTTCAGCTATGTTTGATTTGAATTTAAAATGGGACCAGTAGCTTTTGCTATTTGGTTTAAATGGAATTAATTCAAACTTAATTCAAATGATTTTCCACTTTGAACCAACACAATGTAAACTTGGTCACTTGTACATCAGAGACATATTACACACATGATCACATGGTTTTCAAAAAACAAAGAATAGCAATTGCAATTTGGTTAAATTTAAATTCATATCTGGAGTTTGAATTTGCATTTCAAATGCAATACACTTCATTTAAATCAAGTGTACCACAAACCAGCACCATTCACATCATGTGACAACATAAACATGTGCTTGTGCATTTAGTTCCGAAGTTGTCCCCCCATGTTGATGATTGCCTCCAATGACAGACGTTCCGAGACGGTGATCACCCCCGAAAAAGAAGACCACCGTTAAGACCTGTGTATCGTCAGCAAGGCAAGAAAACCCCATTGATCATATCTATAAAATCCTAATTCCCTCTCATTATCGCTTATGCATGTTTAGGAGATCACCGAGACACGTTTTTCGCATAGTTGAACCCATTCCGATGCATGACCTATCATTTTGTCACCGTATTAAGCAAACCACAATCCTAGCAGATTTAGGAGTTGAATGATGAGCATGTGGCCCCTGCAACTGTTACTTCTTATTGCTACTTAGTGATAAAATGAGGATGTTATGATTGTGAGTCGGGATGGAATGAACACAGTGATGTTGATAATAACGTGTTGGTGAATCCACCCTAAACAAAGGTGAACGATGAGAGGCTGTGTAGGAGTACACAGTGGGTTGTCTCGTTGAACACTGCCCTAGGCCCCGAGTTCCTGTTTTGTGATCCAAGACAAAGAGTATGACCACATGTAGGGTTTATGGGAGCCCCGTTTGGCCTCTTTACGTACCCGATCCGGTCCAGGAGTCACACTAGATTCGGGCTTTCCATTTGACTTGACCATAGATATGTGGGTGGACCTGTGAGGCAGTGAAACCAACTGTCAAAGGTGGTGTCTCGGTCCCTCGCATTATCTGAGTCCGTTTCGTAGAACCGGCCAGACTCTCGAGCGGTGACAAACTCAGGTTGTCATCTCCTGGATTAGAGAAGGTGATGTGAGGGTATTGCCTTGGTTTCATCCACGTACGACACCCTCTTGAAGGGTGACAAGAACGAGGCGATAAGTGATGACACGCGTGTGAAGATGTACACCCATGCAGGGTTAATAAACTATTCGAATAGTCGTGTCCGCGGTTATGGACTACTTGGAGACCTCTACTTGATTATAGACAACTTAAATGGATACTTATAAAACTCGCAAGATAAGCGTGAGTGCTATGGCGTGCTTCCTCATGGGGAAGTCGAGGAAGTATCCATAGTGGTGTATTGGTTGGAGACTTGGTAGTGGACTCGTGTACGCTTCTTAGATCAAGTCTGGTACTCATAGTACAGGACTAACCAAGTCAAAGCTGGCACTTCTGCATGTTGAACCCCACCTCCTTTACCTTGAAACTTTAGCATGAGTAGTATAGTTCTGATGTAAGTCTTGCTGAGTACGATGTTGTACTCACGTTTGCTTATTCTATGTTTTAGATGAGAACCCGGACCCCGATGGAGTCACCTTCGTGAAGCTCGACGTTGACCATTGTAGTATAGTTTCAGACATCAGTCTGGTCCCTCGTGGAAGGGCATGTATGTTGAACAAGGCTTCTCTAAGCCATTTGTTAAACTTGTCTGTACACAGACCTAATTTGCTTCCGTTGTATGATGTAATGATGATCACAGACATGTGATCTTTGTATACTCTATGTGTAAGTCAATAAAGATACACTTTGTAGAGTTATGTGATGATACCTGCGGTTCATACTAGGCATGTGTGCTGAGTGTATGTTTATAACATGCATGTCTTAGTATGGGTTTTCGAGACCTTAGTTGTGATCTGGCTGGCGGTCTTTTATACACTAAGTGGCCCTTAGATGCGCGCAGCTTGGGGCATCGCGATGTGGTTGCTCGTGACTCTGTCACGTGCACACTTTGTTGTATGATCAAGCCCGCCCTAGACCCCGACTAAGTGATCGGGCTGGAGTCTGTTTATGTAAGTGTTATAATTTAGTCAATAATATGGTTGAGGCGACTTGTCTATGAGTATGGGATTTCACCACCCATAATCACTTAGACTTGTGAGCGGGTGATGAGGACCCATCTCAGTTTATCATCCGGCCTGGATGGGATGCCCCTCACGTACGATGCTTTCCGAGAGTGTTCTGTGCTTGGCCTTGTCTGCTTAGACAAGTGGGTACGGCTCTCGGCTCTCCATATGATTGAGTTGTGAATGGAATTACATAAGCATATTCCGGGTCCCGACAGACTTGTTATCAGAAGAGGACTGTCTGTAGGATTATCAAACCCTTGGTCAAAGTCGAGTCTAGCATTCTATAGTTATATAGTTACTTGGGTATATAAGGGAACAACGTAAGGCTTCTTTTTCTCCTTATCCCACATGAAGGTAGTGCGTACAGACCAACGTGCCTCTCAAGTCATCCACCGAACCATTTAGCATTTTATTATTATCTCGCAGACAACCGTTGTCGCTGTCTGACTAACAGCACAACGAACAACGAACAGCAACAAGGTCCACCAGTAACTTCGAGGCATGCCCTGTCGTCCCATCAAAGCACGCGGTTACAAACAAGGTGAACCGTCTCCTTAAATTGTCTCTCGTGTTCTCTTGGTAGAGCTTGATTTTTCGTGGTCTGGTAACTCTCGCGAGAGACGAGCAGGGGCCAAGCACGCCAGTAACGTCGGTCGTACCCTCCATGTCGTTCCCGACGCAATACCGTTCGCGGGCACCGTTGGGTCTCCCGACTCTTACCTTTAAGGAAAACTGTTGCTCAGGTACCTAGAGCGTCTATAAAGAGTCAGCAACGAGTGGAGTACAAGGATTACTCCTTGATAGCTCACACTTGATGGTGGCTCGGCAGAGTCGAGCTAGGGGGCCTTAGGCGGTGTCTGCATTGTACCGTACCTCTTACAGTTAATATATTGTATCCGTGATCACTCCCCAGAGTGTTCACGGCCCGCTCTCTATTCCTAGTTGACTAACAAAGCGCAGGGCTCACTGCTGAAAATAATGTATATTTTTATTGGCAACATAGGATAAGGAAGGTACATCAAGGGGCGACAATGACAGGATATGTAACTGAATAGGTAAGCAACGTAGCAACAGCAGTAATAATTCCTAGTGCAAGAAACGTACATCAAGATAGACGATATCTGAGGAAGGATAATGGCTCTGCATGCCTGGAAGCTTGACGGTAGGGGTACGGTCGTCGACGAAGTAGTCGTACACAGGGGCATCGGCAGCAGACGTCGAGACTACCGGACAATAAGAGAGGGGGAAGAAACAATAAATGTCGTGGTAATAAATAAAGGTGTACCCCTAGGCAAGGGAAACCAAGGGGTACCCTTAAGCCCTTGGTTCTCTAAACACACCCAACAAAATAAGATCAGTAAAAAACATGGAGCATTAACGACCTCCGAGTAACAATTTACTCGGAGAACAGAAACCACTTCCGAGTAAGCTGCTACTCGGAAGACCAGTAAAATCCGAGTAGATCAGCACTCGGAAGAGATCGGCCAGCCATTCTTTACTCTGAAGACAGGAACGCAATGGACAGGAAGCATTCAAAGCTGCGGGCGTTTCTCCTCCTTTATTAGTAGTAATGGGCAGACCGTTTCTTGTATTTAGTACGCATTTAATCCTGTAATTAAGACCCATTTAAGCCGAGATATTAAGGGGGCAGGGGCGCACTCTATATAAGCCTCCCACCTCCTCCAGTTTGGGCACGCGCAACTCTAATCCTCTGAATTTTGAGCAAGAACAGCCCAGTCAGCCTGGGACAGGACTAAGGTTTTTATCCCCAAGGAGATGCCTAACATGTATAATTCTCCCTACGTCAACCACTCTACGTACAGATTCATTCAGCTCCTATTACACCCCTATATCTATTGTCAGGATTATATCCCTGACAATTGGCGCCCACTGTGGGTCTGAGTTGATCAGCAATCGTAGAGATGGCAATTTCTTCATCCTCTTAGCCGGTCCATGGCCCCGAGCTCATCGTCGGAGAGGTTTTCCGTTTCGGATCATTGGCTTTCATAGCTGACGATTCCGCCTGGTTGGTGGATTCTCCGCTCGAGGCACAACTGCTGCCTTCAAGAGGCAACGTCCACTTCCGAGCTGAGGAGTTGGGGGCCCTGCGCCTCCAACTGTTGGCCCATCGTCAAGCACCTGGGCCGTTATCTGTCCGCCATAAGAAGAAGCGCTCGGGACGCCCGCGCGCTCATCATCGTGGAAAATCGATCAAGATACAACAGGTGGCAGTCATCGACTCGGTGGAGTCAGCCCAGAAGGCCCTAGATGAACTGATTGCAAGAGAAGGCTCCACAGCATCTCTCTTGCCTCTGTTCGACTCGGTCGAAGAAGAAGGCATGGCGGCTCTGACCCCGAGTCGGGCGCCGAGCAAGAGGGAAGCAGCGGCGCCCCAGTTGTAGTCGCAGAAGTGTGCATGGCCGAGACTCCGTCCTCTCAGCCATCACCGGCTCGGGATAATCATGCCCGAGATGAAGCCAACAGTCCATCTAGGGCTGGCGTTCGGGAGCCGTCCTGGCGTGTATCCGCTTTCCGAATGTTAGAACTCGGAGAGGCAAGTCGACAACCCCGCCCCTTACTCGGGAGGAGCGGGAAGAAGCAGAAGCGGTTGAGCGGCTGCTACACACCCCCATTGACACAAGCACTCCAGAAGGGCGCTGCCTGGAGGCAGCCAGATTAACTAACTTGGCTGAGCGAGAGCGCCTGGCCGAGCTAGAAAACACTTTGGAGCGCTAAGCTCAGGAGGTAGCTCGGCTCAGGCAAAGCAGAACAAGTCGACAACTGCGGGGCCCAGGCTGGGAATCTTTCCGAGCTATGGGTACCCCAGTAGAAAATCTCATAGCGGCAACTCGGATTGCAAATTCTCTGCAGCCCAGTGGATCGGCAGCAGAAGAAATTCAGCACCTGGCATTTTTGGTGCAAACTGCACTGGATCAAAATGCTGCTGTGAGTCAATCACAACAGCGAATTCATTCCCAAGTCCCCCCTGCAAGAACGTCACTGTCGGTGCACATGCCCTATGGAGAAGCATGGAGAAACAAGAACAATTCACCTCGGCACAGAGATGAACCCCGAGGAGATCGCCACCAAGAGCAGTATCGCATGAAGATCACAGGAGGGCAGAAGCTCGAGGGACGGGTCGGCCCGCACCACAGAGAGAGGAGTTCCCTCGACACCGGGATGACCGTCATTTTGATGTTGAAGACGACGCCCGAAGCCACCTAGTACAGAGCCGAGTCGACCGCGCTAGATCGCATCGCCAGGACCAAGCTCGGCCCTCAATGGCCACAGGGCCAGTTTGCTTCAGCGAAAGGATTCGGTCTACCCCTATTCCGCCCCACTTCAGGATAGCTCAAGGGGTGGATAAATACCGAGGTGATGCTAAACCTCAGACATGGTTAGACGACTACAGAATAGTCGTGCAAATCGGAGGAGGAGGGGACGAGATAGCCATGATGCACCTGCCGTTGATGCTAAAAGGCTCAGCTCGGGCATGGTTCAATCAACTCCCCCCTAGTAGCATATGGGTTTGGGAAGACCTCGAGAAAGTGTTCGTCAAGAATTTTGAAGGGATCTACAAGAGTCCCGGGGATCTAACCGAGCTACAATTGTGTGTCCAGAGCAATACCGAATCTACTCGGGATTATATCCAGGGATGGATCACACTTCATAACTCGGTTGAAGGAGTCTCCGAGTTCCAGGCCATTCATGCCTTCAAGCAAGGGGTCAAGTACAGAGAGCTGAGTCTCAAGTTGGCAAGGTCGCCTCACGTCACCTCACTCGGAAAACTGATGGAGATAGCGAATAAGTATGCCAACGTGGAAGAGGAGATTCGGCAGAAGAACCAGCATCATAGAGGAGGCAGCAGCTCGGCGCCTAACCCGACATAGAAGACCGGAGGCAAGAACAAGCGAAAAGCAGAGGACGCCCCAACGGACGCAGAGTTAGTGGCCGCAGCAAACGCTTCAGGCATTCATGGCAAGGGTCAGCCACGAAAGGAGTGGCAGCCGCGGCAGAAAAAGCCGTCCAATGACGATGAAGTCCTAGATCAACCTTGTCCTCTTCATACCACCCGAGATGCCGAGGGAAAGTTAGTTATTCCAAAGCATACAACTCGGCAATGTCGCCTAATAAAAAGAGCGGCCCAGAATGCAAGGACAGGTCCTCAACAAGATAAGGATACCGGAAAAAAGAAAGCGCCCAGCCCGGATCTGGACAGCAAAGGCTTCCCAAGAGAAGACGGAGTGTTAGTCATCTTCGCAGGACGAGAGTCGAAGAGGGTAGAAAAGATAAGGTTCAGACAAGTTAACTCGGCAGCTCCGGCAGTTCCGAGTTATATGAAGTGGGCTGATGTCCCAATCACTTTCGACCAGACGGTTCACCCTCCTCACTTCCCTCACCCAGGAAGGCACGCTCTGATTGTTGATCCTTTGGTGGAAACAGGAAATGGGAACTTCAGGATGAGAAATGTTTTGATGGATGGTGGCAGTGGAATTAACATCCTATATGCAAGCACTCTGAAGAGCATGAACATTCCAATGTCCAAGCTTTGCAAAAGCTATCTAGAATTTCATGGGATAATCCCGGGGAAAAAGTCATACTCACTCGGAATGATCTAACTCAATGTGGTCTTTGGTACTCCGAGTAACTTCCGGAAAGAAAAGATCACCTTTGAAGTGGTGGATTTTCCGAGTGCATACCATGCCTCACTTGGAAAACCAGCCTATGAAAAATTCATGGCCATCCCCTATTACGTCTATCTGAAACTAAAGATGCCTGGCCCGCACGGCGTGATCACTGTCTCGGGAGATTACAAGCAAGCCGAAGAAATGTTGTAGAAGGGGTCCCTGATAGCTGACCAGCAAATGGCTGAGGTCGAGCTGGCCGAGTACAAAAAATCCGCTGACTCATCCGAGTTACTGCAACCAAAGAAAACCTCTTCATTCGAGTCAGCTGGACAGACCAAGAGGGTACAGATACATCCCACAGATAAAGACAAATACACCAACATTGCAACCGATTTGGATCCCCAATAGGAACTCGAGCTCATCAACTTCCTCCGTGAGAATTGGGATATCTTCGCATGGAAGCCTGCTGATATGCCTGGATTCCCAAGGGAGTTGGCCGAGCACAAATTACACATTGATCCGAAAGCAAGACCGGTGAAAGAGTCCCTTTGGTGGTTCTCCTCCGAGAAAAGGAAGGCCATCGGACAGGAGATAGCTAGATTATTAGCAGCCGGATTTATTAGGGAAATCTTCCACTCCGAGTGGTTAGCGAGTCCTGTAATGGTTCCGAAGAAAGATAAATCTTGGAGAACTTATGTTGATTTCCGTCATATCAATAAAGTTTGTCTAAAAGACCATTTCCCTCTTCCTCGCATTGACTAGATTGTGGATTCCATATCGGGTTGCGACAGATTATGTTTCCTCGATGCGTACTCGGGTTATCATCAAATCCGACTTTATGAACGAGATGATCTTAAAACAGCATTCATAACCCCATTTGGATGTTTTTGTTATATCACGATGCCATTCGGACTTAGAAACGCAGGCTCTACGTATCAACGCATGATGCAGAACTGCCTGATCTGGAAAATCGGCAGAAATGTGGAGGTCTACATGGATGACATCGTGATCAAGTCGGTTCAAGGAAGTAGTTTGCTAGCCGACTTAGCTGAAACTTTTCAGAGCCTCCGAGCCTACAGCATCATGATCAATCCGGAAAAATGCGTTTTTGGTGTGCCAGCGGGGAAGCTACTCGGATTCATGGTCTCCGAGCGGGGGATAGAAGCCAACCCGAAAAAAATCGCGGCAATTCAAAACATGAAGCCACCCAAGCAGCTCCGAGACGTCCAAAAATTCACAGGCTGTCTCGCAGCACTCAGTAGGTTCATTTCCAGGCTGGGAGAGAAAGCCCTACCCCTATACCAGCTGATGAAAAAATCACCAAATTTCGTTTGGACGGAAGAAGCTCAAATGCCGTTTGAAGAGCTAAAAAAGCAACTGTCCACTCGGCCGGTCCTGGCAGCACCTCAAGAAAAAGAGCCGCTCTTGTTATATATTGCAGCCACAAGCCGAGTTGTCAGCGTAGCTATAGTGGTGGAAAGAGAAGAAGAAGAAGAAGGAAAGTCACAAAAGGTACAAAGACCGGTGTACTTCATCTCCGAAGTCCTCACACCATCCAAGCAGAGATATCCCCACTACCAGAAGTTCGCAATGGGAATTTACTTGGCATCGAAGAAGCTTGCACATTATTTCCAGGATCATTCCATCATAGTGGTCTCTGAAGCTCCCCTAGCAGAAATCATGAACAACAGATACTCAACAGGCAGAATAGCGAAATGGAGTTTGGACCTACTGCCCTTTGACCTCAATTACCAAGCCAAAAAAGCAATCAAGTCGCAAGCACTGGTGGATTTCCTGGCCTAGTAGATTGAGGTCCAACATCCTCCACAGCCCACACTAGAGCATCTGACGATGTTCTTTGATAAGTCCAAGATGCTGAATGGATCAGGGGCAGGGGTGGTACTGGTTTCACCAAGGAAAGATGAGATGAGATACGTCCTCCAAATCCATTTCCCAGCAACAAATAACGAAGCCGAGTACGAAGCTCTTTTGTACGACATGCGAATGGCCATTTCACTCGGAATCAGGAGACTCATGATATTCGGAGATTCAGACCTAGTAATCAATCAAGTAATGAAAGAGTGGGACATCCGGAGTCCAGCAATGAAAACCTACTGTGTAGCGGTGAGAAAATTGGAGAAAAAATTTGATGGGCTGGAGCTCCATCACATTCCAAGGTTTAAAAATCAAGCAGCAGATGACCTAGCCAAGTTGGGTACTACTCGGGGTCAGATCCCGCCAGGGATTTATTTGGAGCACTTGCACTCTCCAACAGTCAAGGAAGACCCTTTCCTAGAAGCCGATCCAGATATGCTGCCTGACAAAAACATCCCCAACAAAGAAGATATACCCGCAGTAGTTGACATGCTGTTTGATGTGGAGATCATTCCCCCCGAGTGCACAGTTCCAATCCTTGCTTATCTTCAAAAACAAGAGTTGCCTGATGATGAGATAGAAGCTAAGAAAATCGTCCGCAAATCAAAGTCTTACTCAGTGATCAATGGGGAGTTATACAGAAATAGCATCACTCAGCTCCCCCAGCGATGCATCTCCGAGGAGGAAGGCCGCTGCATCCTACGAGACATCCATGTGGGAGATTGTGGCCACCATGCCTCAAGTCGAACGTTGGTGGAAAAAGCTTGCCGAGCTGGTTTCTTCTGGCCTGAAGCCCTCAGCGATGCTCGGTACATCGTGGACCACTGCGAAGGCTGTCAGTTTTATGGCAACCAGCCACGCAAACCAGCCTCCGAGCTGAAGACAATCCACCTAGCCTGGCCATTCGCAGTATGGGGACTGGATATGATCGGACCGCTCTGAACGGGAAAGCATGGTTTCACCCACATTTTGGTTGCAGTAGACAAGTTTACAAAATGGATAGAAGCAAAACCTATCAAGGCCCTAGACTCTGCCATAGCAGACAACTTTATGCAAGGCATCATACATCGGTTTGGTGTTCCACATGACATCATCACTAATAATGGGTCGAATTTCAACTCGGCTGAATTCAAGAAATTTTGTTGGACCAATGGTATTCAGGTCAACTTCGCCTCAGTCGCACACCCACAGTCCAACGGCCAGGTCGAACGAGCAAACGGATTAATACTCAAAGGAATCAAGCCTCGGCTACTTCGGGAACTGAAGGAAGTAGCGGGTGCCTGGGTCAACGAACTCCCTTCGGTCTTGTGGGGATTGCGGACAACTCCCAATCGCTCAACTCGGTCAACCCCTTTCTTCCTCGTTTACGGTTCAGAAGCAGTTCTCCCGAGTGACCTTAAGCACAATGCCCCACGTGTAAGCCAGTACATAGAAGCCGAAGCCGAAGTAGCACGACAAGATGGTGTTGATCTCTTGGAAGAAGAGATAAACCTATCTCTCACCCGCTCGGTGTTCTATCAGCAAGACCTTCGCCGATACCACGACCGACATGTCCGAGCTTGCTCATTTCATGAGGGCGATATGGTACTTCGCATCAAGCAAACTTCGAACCACAAACTAGCTCCCCCATGGGAAGGCCCATATGTCATCTCTAGAGTACTGCACAATGGGGCCTATCACTTGTACGATGTAACTAATAAGATAGAAGAGCCTCATGCATGTAACGCCCAGTTATTGCGACGTTTCTATGCATGAGTACGCTTGTAAGATCTGAATAAAATATTATTTCATACACACAGTGTGCCTTGCTCAACCTATTTTCCATTACTCAAAATCGGGTTTTCTTCCGACCTGTGCCCAGCTCGGACGAAAACTCACAATCAGGTTTTCTATCCGAGTTGTGCGCAGCTCGGACGAGAACTTCGAAAACACATTCTAAGTGCTTGCCAACACCCAAGAGGCTTCGGGAAGCACAACATCATCTGCATTGAGGATCTTGTCTACAAGATCGACAAGATCATCAATAGAAAATTTTCTAAGTACTTTCCAAGTCTTAGGAGACTTGGGGGCTGCTTAAAGTTATAAAATCAGGTTTTCTTCTGAGCTGCGCCCAGCTCGGACGAAAATTCACAATCAGGTTTTCTATCCGAGCTGTGCGTAGCTCGGACGAGAACTTAGAAAACACATTCTAAGTGCTTTCCAACACCCAAGAGGCTAGGGGAAGCACAACATCATCTGCATTGAGGATCTTGTCCACAAGACCGACAATAGAAAATTTTCTAAGTACTTTCCAAGTCTCAGGAAACTTGGGGGCTGCTTAAAGTTATAAAATCAGGTTTTCTTCCGAGCTATGCCCAGCTCGGACAAAAATTCACAACCAGGTTTTCTATCCGAGCTGTGCGCAGCTCGGACGAGAACTTAGAAAACACATTCTAAGTGCTTGCCAACACCCAAGCGGCTTGGGGAAGCACAACATCATCTGCATTGAGGATCTTGTCTACAAGACCATCAATAGAAAATTTTCAAAGTACTTTCCAAGTCTCAGGAGACTTGGGGGGCTTCTTAAAGTTATAAAATTAGGTTTTCTTCCGAGCTGTGCCCAGCTCGGACGAAAATCCACAATCAGGTTTTCTATCCGAGCTGTGCGCAGCTCGGACGAGAACTTAGAAAACACATTCTAAGTGCTTGCCAAGACCCAAGAGGCTTGGGTCAGCACAACATCATCTGCATTGAGGATCTTGTCTACAAGACCATCAATAGGAAATTTTCTAAGTACTTTTCAAGTCTCTGGAGACTTGGTGGCTGCTTAAAGTTATAAAATCAGGTTTTCTTCCGAGCTGTGCCCAGCTCGGACGAAAACTCAGAATCAGGTTTTTTATCCAAGCGGTGCGCAGCCCGGACGAGAACTTAGAAAACACATTCTAAGTGCTTACCAACACCCAAGATGCTTCGGGAAGCACAACATCATCTGCATTGAGGATCTTGTCTAAAAGATCATCAATAGAAAATTTTCTAAGTACTTTCCAAGTCTCAGGATACTTGGGGGCTACTTAAAATTATAGAATCAGTTTTTCTTCCGAGCCGTGTGCAGCCCAGATGAAAACTAAGAAAATTCCAACAAGGACAAAACAAAGCATCGGCAGATAAATACGTTTTCCACCGGCAAACAGAATCGGAATCCATAAAACGAAGGAGTGCCCAGTACCTAGATCATGACATCGAGCAGAATACCTTATTACAAAGTCACTCGGCATTCCGAGGCAAATTCAACATCAGTGTTTTTTCTGACACACTTGTCCAATCGGGCTCACTCATTCCTCGCCCGCCTCGTCAGAATCACTTGTTACACCAGTCGATTCTACGAAGAAGTCCAGTTCAGGCATCAAGGCAACACGGCTGGCAGTCTCAGCATATCGTGGCAGAAAGGCGGTGCAGCTCGGACCATCCTTTGGATCACCACCGCCAACATGCTCCAGATTATGGACCCGCTCCGGAAAATGTGCTTTGGTCAAAGCCAGCGCATAATTTGCACCACTCCGTGCCGCTGAACGCTTCACGCGTGCCAGCTGCTGAGGGGCCTCTCGGAGGACGGGCACAACAGTGTCCAGCCTCACCCTGTTTCCCTCAGCCAAAGACAGTTTGCTCTTCAAAGCCATAGTAGCGCCCATAACTTCCTGATTAAACTTCTTCGCCTTCGCACACCTCATGGTCAGCACACCCCGAGCCAGAGAAAATTCTGTCGTTACCGGCGTATAATTGTCCCTTTTCATCATCTCGGAAAACTCAGCCATACGCGCTTGCTCGGCATCCGGGTCCGTCCCATACGCTGCATCAATAAGGAAGATGAGTACATAATGAAAGACATGGGAACATTTCTCCGTCGCACTTGGGTCACAAAACTCACCAAACAAGGTTTCACTGAAAACAGCAAACCGCCCAGCGCAATACTCCTCATCTGCCTTCACCGCCTTCCGAGTAGTTTCCAACTCGGCTTGATGTTTCTTTTCATCCTCGGCACGCAGCTCGGATAACTTCTCCAAGTCAGACTCCAGTTTCGTGATACAAGCTTCGTTCTCCTTCACCGCCTGTTTGTAATGGTACAAACTTGTTTCCAAAGCCTTCTTCTCCTTGGCCCGCCTCTCAACTTGGTCTATCTCTTTCTTCATTTTTGCAACGAAATCATCGTTCTCTTTAACCTTGGAGTCAAAGGCTTTCATCACCGCTACTGCAAATAGAGTTCCAAACGTATAAATAGGAAGATGAAATAAACCAACATAGGAACACAAGAGTCCTTACCATTGTCCTCGGCATGCTGTTTCTTGAGCTTATTATGCTCTTCAAGCAGCGCCTCGTACGCACTCTTGGCAGCACTGTTCTCCTCCTACAGCTTCACGAAGGCCGATCCAAGCTTGCATGCCTCCTATGAAGACGAAAGGAATACCACGTGATAAATAAAAACTTCCTATCAAAAGACTCTGAATAAATTCACAAAGTTACTCGGAGCCTTGGGGGCTACACCCAGTGGGTGCACTAAGAAGTGCTCCCACTGGAAGTTCATCAAAATAAAAACCTCCTATCAAAAGACTCAGAATAACTTCACAAAGTTACTCGGAGCCTTGGGGGCTACACCCAGTGGGTGCACTAAGAAGTGCTCCCACTGGAAGTTCATCAAAATAAAAACCTCCTATCAAAAGACTCCGAATAACTTCACAAAGTTACTCGGAGCCTTGGGGCTACACCCAGTGGGTGCACTAAGAAGTTCTCCCACTGGAAGTTCATTAAAATAAAAAAAACCTCCTATCAAAACACTCTGAATAACTTCACAAAGTTACTCGGAGCCTTGGGGGCTACACCCAGTGGGTGCACTAAGAAGTGCTCCCACTGGAAGTTCATCAAAATGAAAACCTCCTATCAAAAGACTCCTAATAACTTCACAAAGTTACTCGGAGCCTTGGGGGCTACACCCACTGGGTGCACTAAGCAGTGCCCCCAACGGAGATTTCAAACCTGCAGAATAACAGCACGCCCAAAGGTCATTCCGACACCCACTACGTAGAAAACTTACATAAGTACTTACGTGCATGTTGGACTTCACCAACTCGGCCTCGGAAGCCAGCTCACGCAGCCGCAATTCAAATTGATTCGCCTTTACCAAAGACTCCTTCAAACCACCAACGATGGCACTCTCCACCGAGGCACCGACTGGAATGGATGGCGAGACAGCAGGGTCTCCTTAACAACCTCCTCAGCAGTAACGTCAGGTCCGGCAGAAGAGGACACCGTTCCCCCAAGAACAATCTCCTCAGGAGGAGCGGTCTCAGTAGCGGCTGGCTCAGTCACGATCCGAGTTGGGCCAGCAGGGGAGTCAATATCCATATCTGCGATAGATATAGCAAACAATCAAAAGAAGGAAGATGACAGTAGTAGGAGCCTCAACAGAGACAATGAAGAATTCTCACCAACGTCCACAACATCTTCCGGAATAGTGTCCATGACAGGAAAGTCAGTCACCCTGCAAGTACTGACATCCTCGAAAGCTTCAACCCCGGGATCCTCCATGCCAGGCAGCGACTCAGAACCACTCGGACGTACACTGCAAAATAAAACAGTTGAGGAAGGACACGGGAAACCAACAGAGCTCTAAATCTTAAGAGAACCAACGTCATTACTTATGGACGATCTTCAAAACACGCCTCGGGGGAGCAACCCTGGCTGGACCAGTTCCAGCCCCCTTGGCCATTTCAACAGCAACCCCCCCCCCCCGAGGGGTTAGCCTCTCGGCCACCAAGCGTGACAAGTTTCTTCTTCTTCGTAGGCGCAATCTTCCCAGAATAGAGGCTTAAGGGTGGAAGTTTCCCGCTTCCTTCTTCGCCACTCGGAGTATGAGCCCTCTTGCGTGTCCGAGTGAGCCCCTCCCGCGCCGACTCACGGTCCTGGTTGCCCTTGGAGCGTTGCTCGGACGCCGCCTGAGCCCGGGTCACCTCGGATTCCAACTCCTCCCCCGCTTCAACTCCCATCCCCGCACCAGCAGTACTATCCTCATCCTCCTCGGCAGGATGTTGCGGAGCCAGAGGAATAGAAGAGTGGAACTGAGAGAAATCCTTGAAAAAAATAGAGAAGTCCGAGTCAGACCCAACAAACGATACACACTCAAGATACGCATGGCGCGGGACAGCATACCAAGGTCGGAGGATTCTCGATGCTGAGGGGCCTCACTCGGCCAGTCGGCTGAAGACCATGGGTCACGCTAGTTATCATCTTCATCTGGACCTCAAATTCATCCAGGGCCATCTCGGTGTTATTATAACGGGTGTCATCCTGTAACCCGGAGTACGCCCACATCCCCCGAGCCCTGGCTTGAAGAGGGTGAATCTTCCGAATCACGAAGGTGGCTATCAAATCCATGGCATCCAAGCCATTCTTCTTCAGCCTAATGACTTCACGCGTCAAGGGGAGCACCTGCTCCTTCTCAGCACTAGTGAGTCGAGATTCTAGCCCTGGGAGAAAGTTAGCCTAACGTCCGAGTAGGGAGGCAAGGTACGCACTCCCGGCCCCTCAGCCACCTTGCAATAAAACCAACTGTTTTGCCAATTCTTAACAGAATCCGACAGACTAGAAGAAAAGTACTGCACCCCTTGTTTCCTAGCCAAGAACAGACCGCCGCACAAGTGATTGAACTCCACGCCACCACCCTCCCCAGATTTCTTCGCCTTTTGAGGCTTAATGTCATATATGCTACGGAAAAGGTGCCAGTGAGGCTCTATGCCTAAGAATCCCTCACAGAGGGTGAAGAAGCTACAGAGGAGAGTAATAGCGTTGGGGACAATATGATGAAGCTAAGCACCCGTAAAGGCCTAGAAATCCAAAAAGAAGGGATGCGGAGGAAGAGAAAACCCACGGTCCACATGCGAAAGCAAAAGGACCCTCTCACCATCCCGTGGAGCGGGCTCGTCTTCTCCAGCCGCAGGAAGGCGACAACCCTCACGGGGAACCAGGCCAGCATCCTGTTACCCCAGCAGCATGTCCTCCGTCACGATTGACGGAAGCCATTCCTCTGCAGACATGGTCTCGGCGACGGTGGAAGGGCAGCGCGAGTGACGACCTCCCAGGATGGAGCACGGACGACCGGCGAAGGTTCCCCGGCGGCGAAATCAAGTGAGCGAGAAATAGGTGGAGCGAGAGAGAGAAGTGAGAGCGGCTGCGTGGGGGAAAGTGAGAAGATCTGCTCCAACCCGAAAGGAGGGAGCGATTTTATAGCTTGAGGTGGCAACTGCCACGCGTCAGATCCGCACCCCATTATGGGCCTGCCGGTTGCCCTCCCCATAAAACCGCTCCACTTCCCCATAATACCTCCCACTTCCCCACGGGCAGTTAATTATTATCCTATAAGACCGTCGCGGGAATCGAGGAGATAGGCCCAACATCCCGCCCACTTGTCTGGGCAAGAAGATTCTCTGACAAGGCAAGATCCTTTTTATAGAACCGAATCAGATTTTGATTCAAATCTCGAAACCGCTTCAACTACTCGGAAGACACGAAGCATAGCATACACCGACAAAAACTCTCCGAGTACGCCATCACTCGGAAGAAATCACTAAGCTCCCGCGGCGACCGAGTAAGTTGTCACTCGGAAATACAACGAAGAGAACCACTTGGGGCTTTCCGCAAAACGAAAAATCTTGCACCCAACTACTCGAGCAAAAATCAATGTAATTAACTCGCTGGTGGCCCGTCTCTGACGTAGAATGCCAGGTCACCAGTAAGACCCGGCGCAGGGGGTAAAGGAACAATATCCCACGTGGCATGGCCTAGGACTCGTTATATTTCCTAGGACGTTGAACTTTAAAATTTTTGGTTCATATGGAGTTTAAGGCCTTTTACTCCGAGACACGCCTTCCGAGGCCTCAGTCCACCTCTTCCGAGAGACGTTTGAGTGTTGCCAAATTTTTCCGCTAACCTGCCCAACCCACACTCGAGGGAAAAGTTCAAACATCAATAAAGCCCTTCCGGGCCTCTTCTTGAGTTTAATCTTCGCATACCTCAGAAAATCTGAAAAATGTCAGTTGCCTCAATTACGAGCACCCGAAAGCGCTTGGGGGCTACTATCGTGGTAATACTAAAGGTATACCCCTAGGAAAGGGAAACCAAGGGGTACCCTTAAGCCCTTGGTTCTCCAAACACACCCAACAAAATAAGATCAGTAAAAAACATGGAGCATTAACGACCTCCGAGTAACAAGTTACTCAGAGAACATAAACCACTTCCGAGTACGCTGCTACTCGGAAGACCAGTAAAATCCGAAACGGACAGGAACGCAACGAATAGGAAGCCATTATTTACTCGGAAGAAAGGAAAGCAACGGACAGGAAGCATTCAAAGCTGCGGGCGTTTCTCCTCCTTTATTAGTAGTAATGGGCAGACCGTTTCTTGTATTTAGTACGCATTTAATCCTGTAATTAAGACCCATTTAAGCCGAGATATTAAGGGGGCACGGGCGCACTCTATATAAGCCTCCCCCCTCCTCCGGTTTGGGCACGCGCAACTCTAATCCTCGGACTTTTGAGCAAGAACACCCCAGTCAGCCTGGGACAGGACTAAGGAGAGGCCTAACCTGTAAGGAGAGGCCTAACCTGTATAATTCTCCCTGCGTCAACCACTCTACGTACAAATTCTTTTAGCTCCTATTACACCCCTATATCTATTGTCAGGATTATATCCCCGACAATAAATACATGACAATAATAGCAATACAAATACAAGACATGGCAAACGTTAAGATAGAGGTGAACTAACGCGGTGCTACACGTTGCAAACGAAACGGGAATTTAACCGGCAATTTTACGGGCTCCGGGCGATTACCGGCAGTGTTCCATGTTCGGTATATTACAGGGGTGTGGTAGACATACAGGTAGCATATTTGTATTATTTATATTTTTCTGATCAATTTTGATGTATAAAGTTTTTGAATCTGACTTACGGTTTAAAAGATATTTCTTTTCTAATATTTAAATGCTTTTAGGAATTTATTTTATTATTAAATCCAACATTATCCAGAAAAGTGGGTTGACCGGTTAAACTTGACATGTGGGGACACGTTGTCATTGGCTGGCGCCTTTGACTGGTCAAACTAACCAGTGGGTCCCACATGTCATACATAGTATAATAAATTATGTTTATTTATTCATCTAGCAGATGGGCCCACATGTCATGGACTAGTTAGTTAACCAAAACATTTATTTAAACAGAATAACCTTTGGGGTCCACATGTCATACTCACAGAGTCAATTTAACTAATTAATTTATCTAAACACTGAAGGGGGGCCATCTGTCATCTGATCTAGGGGTTAATCTCCTCTAATTTTCATTAACCGTTTTAACTAAACTAGTTACTTTGCAGGGGGTTAAAAGGGCCTGGGTCCAGTAGTCAGAGGTGAGGGGGGCTAGCCACGACCGACAAGGTCGTGCCCGCCGGCGAGCCGAGCACGGCGTCGAGGCCGCTTCGGCGAGGCGAGGGGGGGGGAGGACGCAACGGCGGTGTGGCCGGTAAGGGGCACGCACGAGGCACAACCGAAGCGTGCGCTAGGCGTGGCTAGGGGAGGCATGGTGCGCGCGGCCAGGGCGCGTCCATGGAGGCCGGTGGCTCGGCCACAGGTGCGGTGAGCGTGGCGGAGGCGGGCAGCAGGGCAAGCAGGCGGGCGGGCCTGCATGGCGGGCATCCAAGGGCGGAGGGAGCAGACGACAGCAGCAGCTCGCGCCCACGAGGCCGACGGTCACGGCGAGTGCGACGGCCGGAGTACGCGTGGTTGGGGGCAGCTGCTATGGCGTGGAACTCGGGGTGGGGAGAGGGGGAAGATCGAGCAACTCACCAGGAGCTTGAAGGGGAGGTCGATGAGGCCTAGGGCGCGGCGACGACGACGTATCGCTCCGCGAGGCGCGGTGGCCGTGGCGGAAGGGAACGAAGAGCTGACCAGCACCCGGTGGCGGCAAGGCTTGTAGACATCCCATGGCGGTGCGGGGAGGTCGCCGTTCGCGACCACGGTGATGGCACGGCGACAGCCGTGGAGGGCTCATGCGGGGAAGACACAGGCAGCGCGAGAGAGGATGGGAAAGTGTGCAGGGGTGGCTAGGGTTCGCGCTGGGGTGTGCCGGGGTCCTTTTCCTTCAGGCCAGCCGGGGGATGGCCGGCACAGCGTGGCCGAGTCCATGGCCGGCGTGGATGGCTGCCACGGGGTGGGGTGAGCAGTGTAGGGGATGAAGTGGAGGGGGGGTGGGCTGGGCTTGGCCCAGTGGGAGGCTGCGCCCTGGGTGGGTTATAGTTTTTTTTCTAATTTCCTTTGTTTTTTGTTTCTTTTTCTTTTCTGTTTTATTTTAATTAGCCACCAGAAGGTTTTTGTAAAAATATGAAACTTGCTCTATTATTAGTGTCACATAGAATAACAATGCCACAAAAAGTTTTGTGCCCAAATAAAATAAATTGCATTTTTATTTTATTTAAAAGGGGTCAAAAGCTGCTTTTTTGCTATTTTTTTGATTTGTTTACAATATTTAAACCTTGTAATAATTGCCCACTATTATTTTAATATGACCTAATGATTATTATGCATTTAATAAAATGGGTGCACAATTTTTGGATCAAGTTTTATTTCAACTTTGTTTATTGAAATTCCAAGGAAAATTTAATAATTCCAAAATAATGATTAAAATGCTATAAGTGCTTATGGGTTATTTACAAGTCATGAACCTTGGTGTTTAACCGCTTTTGAAAAGTTTTATCTTGACTTGCCTTTTTTTTAAATGCATTGGAGGGGAATTATTGCCTAATGAAAATTTTAATGAGTTTGGTTATGAGGACAAGACAGTCCAGTTAGATTAATGACAGTGACAAGATTGGGGGTGATACAAATCTCCCCCACTACAAAGAATTCTCGTCCCGAGAATTAAAAGGTAGTGGAAGGGGTAAAGCTTTGGTTTCGTATTCTAACGAATCTTCTGGGTCTTGTTGTCCTTCTCGAAGCAGTTAATCCTTCATGTTGAAGTCTTCATTTCTCTGCATCGGTGCATCGTTGCATCTCGACAATGGCGCCGTTCACAACTCAGGGTTGCTTACTTTACCTGGACCTGCACACACAACAAATAACTTTGCTCCCAACGAGTACAAAGAGGTTTTCAATCTCTCTTGCCTTGTCGCTTATAAAGGATCAACGCAAGAGATAATGGTAGGGATAATTTCAATTAAAACTAGAAGAAGGAAGTAAATTGAAGGTGTAAAAAGTGGTGGAAATATGGACCGGGGTCCCATGAAGTTCACTAGTGATGTCTCTCTCCCAAAAGACGATAAACAGCTATGCAAGGTGAACAAATTACAGCTAGGCAATTGATAGGATTAAAAATGCCCCGCAATTGTCACTATGCTAAAAAGAAAGGAAGAGGCTCAAAAGCATGGGCAGTAGGCCAAGACAAGTAGACCAAAATCCATCTACATCTACTCACTAATCATCCACATTGAGATATCTATCCAGAACATCTTGCTGGTATTAAGTTGCGAGCCCCACCCAAAGTGTAAACCCACAGCAACAGACAACTGCATTAAAATAACTTTGCGCAAAGTAAACAATCCTTGCAACCGCAGTTACAAGCACCGTTGGTTTCCCCCTTGTGGCAAAAACACATCCGCTAGACTCATGTTTTTTTCACTCAAGTTAGTCATCAGGGGGCATGAACCCAGAATCATTCATAACGCTCCCTCTTGGAGTTGCAATCTAACACTTGGCCAAAGTAATAAAAAGCAACGGAGAATATGCAAGAATTACTCAAGAGGATAAATATAAAAGGAGAAGAACCAAATATATTACTCATCACAATCTGAACCTAATCTCATAATCTGTTAGATCCCAACAAACTCAACAGAGCAACAACAGAAAGAATGACATATGTGCCTTGATCATGTAGGGCAGCTCACAAGGTCTAATCCACGAAGAAAAAAGAGGGGGAGAGGACATCACATAGATACCGATCATGGACCCATGGTCAAAGGTGTAATACTCACGGTTCATCCGGGAAGCGTCCATTGTGGTGGAGAATCTCCCGGAGGTCAATCCTCCCTCTGGAAGGGTGCTGGGAAGAGGTCTTCTGGTGCTCCTGAGCTTGGAAGGGCGGCGGCGGCGGAACAGAGGCGAGATCACAAAAAAGGGTTCTGTCCTCAGGGGTTTTGGGACGAGAGATATATATAGGCGAAGGGGGCAGCCAGGCGGGCACTAGGAGTCCAGGCGGCCTCCCAACGCGGCCCCACCCTAGGTCGCGCCCCCTGGCCGCCTGATCACCAGGTGGGGCCCCTCTGGCCCCCCTTCGGGCGTCTATAAGCTTCTGGTATGCTGATTTTTTATATAATTTTCCCAGAATTTTTCTGGCACTTTAAGTAATGGGAAAACCTAAAATACAAAAACAACAGAAAACATAAAATGGCACTGTGGTGCACTGAGTTAATAGGTTAGTCCAAATATGATCAAAAGTGTATAAAAGTGTATGGAGCAAGCAGAAATTATAGTTACGTTTGGAACGTATCAACATCCCCAAGCTTAATTCCTGCTCATCCTCGAGTAGGTAAATGATAACAAGCATAACTTATGTGGTGACATGCTACCTTCCATATAAGAACTTGTAAGTAAGGCATTCAAGGCATGTAATTCAATCCATGTCATAACAAGCAAGAGTCTATATTAGCATTGAAACAAGCACATAAGAACATAAAGGTGCAAGAGCTCTCGCTGTCTGTGACTCGAATGTCTCCACATGGTGTTTTCGTGCAAGAAGTGGGAGATGGTAATACGAGAGAGTAAAAACATAATATTTATGTTGGTTGAGAACTCAATCTACTAAAGTTTCACACTTAGTCTTTCTTGGTATCTTATCTTGACTCATCCCCAGACCACTAGCCAGGTACAAGTCAAACTGATCCACTCCCTTTCGATATTTTGAGCACTCATGCAATGGATGAGCGTCAGAAAGAAAATCTACACTTAGGATGGCAAAGAGAGAAAGAGATGGTTGAGGAGGAAGACAAAAAGGTGTGAAAGGCTCACATCAATGAGGACAATCGTAGGCGAGAGAAAAATAAATGATAGATATGATGTTAGGAGTAGGGATTGCCATGCAACGAATGCACATATGAGCTAAGGTAAACTCTCCAAGGGAACTAGTGGGGGTGCATCCAACTTGCTTGCTCAAGAAGATCTAGAGCTTATTTGAGGAGGCTCATTATTGGAATATACAAGTCAAGTTCTATAGTGTAAGGTTCCCCACATATCTATATGCATGTATGATGACCTCTATGGCGTACAAGATATAAGAGGGAGTACGAGTGCGGATCTCTCAAAAGGAATAGTAGTGTGCCCCTTCTCTCTTTTTACTTTCTTTTTCCCATTTTTCTATTTTTTGTATTTTTTGGTGACCTCCATGGCTCTTTCTATTTAACTCTCATTTTTCCTCTTTGGGATCTTTAAATTTTTCCTCTTTGGGATCTTTTCCTCACTTAGGGAAACACTCTATTTTACAATAAGTATAGAAGATCTTTCACACTTTACAAAAGTACTCAGCATAAAGAAGAATCTATCATGATGTATGCAAATGTATGCCTCTGGCAGTGTAGCAGGATATGCAATGATAGTAGCGCATCATGTAGAAATGATTAGGGCAAGGCCCAACTAGCATGCGACTCATCGGTCAAGCAAAAGCATGTATGACATGAAGATCAAGTCATGAGAAGGTGGATGTTGCATGGCAATGTATCTCGAAAAGGCTAGGGAAATGCCTTGATAGGTAGGTATGGTGGTTGTTTTGAGGAAGGATATAAGGAGGTTTATGATGATAGATCATATCATGCCAAGGGTTTGGATGCACCGGCGAGGTAGGCGCCAACTCACAGAGTGAGAAAAGGCAATGCACGGTACCGAAGAGACTAGCAAATATCAGGAGGTGGAACTGTCAACTTTCAAATACTTACATTAGTACGAAGAACTCATGCACTTATTATTGGTAACTCTCAATCTAATCAGGAGGTTCACAAAGAGACAAGTACCCTAAGGAGGAATGTATGGGGGTTTGGTTATCCTTGCGCATCCTCGACTCATGGTACGTGAGTGTACTCTAATATCCTGTCCCTCCAAAGATTAGTGATCCATCTAGTATCTAGATTTCTCAACTAGTTTTTGTTTTTGTAGTTTTTCAAAAATAAACACGGATTGCCCAAAATACGACATCTATCACTTATAGGATAAAGCTCTTGACACCAAAAGTTCAAACATTACTCAAAACAATACCTCAAAACTAGTGCAATTTACTACTACAATTGAATAGCAACCTCAATTACCTACTTCAAGTTAAGACACACAACTCAGTGCAACAGGCCAACTCTCTAAACAAGATAAACATGAAGACTCAAGAGAGTTCCAGCAACAAACTAACTAAAAGCTCTTAAAAAGATAAGCATGAAAACTAAGAGCTAAACATGTCAGCAGCTACGAAAAGATAAAGAACTCAACAAAAGAAAGATAGGCATGAGAATCCTATGATGTGTTCTAGTTTAAAGAGGAGCGTGTTTTTCTCCCACACAAAGAAAGTTGGGTTCTAACTTGTTATGAACAAAAAGCAAAGATAAAGAAAAATAAGCAGTAAAGAGGAAGACACTCCAAGCATAGCACATAACGCATGAAGTGATAAAAATATAGTGGAACGAAGGAGGAACTGGTAATTGTTGATGGAGAAGGGGATACACGGGGGAATCCCCAAGCTTAGACGCTTGGGTCTCCTTGGATAATTCTTGGGGTGCATGGGGGCATCCCCAAGGTTGAGCGTTCGACACTCCCGGATCTTCTTTCATCATCTTACCTCGCACACTTCAAAACTCCCTTCATACATAACTCATCATAAGCTGATTAGAGAGGTTAGTACCCATAATAAAACAATTTGCCTCTACTGGAAATAGATATATTCTTGAAGGGCTACTGTTTCTCAAGATTCTCCAAAAGTTTTTGAAAAGAAAAGCTAGCGTAAGACTTGAAAAACTGGGAAATGGAAAAACGTGGTAGAATCTGTGAAAAATAGACCAACGGGTAGTAAATAATTTTTTTGGGGTACTTCTGCAACTCAAATCAAAAAACTCAGAACAGACACTCGAAAGATAATTGTATAGAGAATGTTGAAAAACAATTCAGATCAAAAAGGTGATCTGGTGATTTTAGCCGAATTTTTCCGTCCAAGGACAGATTTTTTTTTCTGGACAGGATGTCACCACTTTAGAACTTTATTGCAAATCGGCGGCTAAACTTGGTACAAAACTTGAAAATAAAGATACAATGTTGTTGCTACAGTAGTAACAATCATCAAGACCACTAAAAATAGAAGGAAAAACATCTTGGGTTGCCTCCCAACAAGCGCTTTCTTTTACGCCTTTGAGTTAGGCAAGAAGCAAAAAGAGGAATCAAAGATCATCATAATTGTCGAAGTTATAAAACCCTTCAAATGGTTCCTCAACAAGAACATTCTTATTCGTTTTAGGAAAGGGGTACATACCTTTTGTCTTCCCACGTAAGCGTATTTGTCCATTACCTACATCAATGAAGCCCTTCACGGCTCGGAGGAAATCCATTCCAAGCACTATGTTTCCTTGGTTTGGCTTCATGATGAATAAATCAACCATTGCAATACCTTTAAGGAATGTAACTGGTACGTCTTTTATCTTTCCCTGGATATTAGAAATATCTCCATTAACATGTTCATGATAGGATGACAAATTGCCCATGTTTAATTTAAAGAATCATAAACTACTTTTGCCATTGAAGAAAGCATGGATCCAATATCACAAAAAGCAAGGAAATCTTGGTTAGAGATGCTAATTCTAATAAAAGGCTCCAAGTCATTATCTATCTCTAGGATATCTTTCTTAGTGGGCTTGGGTTTCTCTAATTTTCTCAAGTCTAGAGCATCCATTCTCCTCTCAATATTAGCAAGTCTATCTATAACAGTATCAAAACTATGATCATGTATAACTAGATAGACCATGTATAATATCAAGATCTCTGGCTTCATCACACTCTAATAAATCTCCTTCACCTATAATATCAAGAGAGTGTTTAAACCATTTAAAAAGACCATGGTAAAAATTTCTAAGCACAATTTCTATAGGTATCCAAGGCATAATTCTCCTATGTGCATCAGAAATTCTATGCCATGCCTTCTTCATATTCTCTCCATCCCCTTGATGGAAATCTAGAACTTCTGATTCCCTCAAAGCACGAAGTCCTAACATGCTTGACTAAACAAGAAGGACTACTAAAAGCAAGGTCACTAATTTTTTTGTGATTTTTGATAAAGGACACGAAGAGAAAAAAAATGAAAGGTAAACTAACAAGAATAAAAAGCAAAGGTAAAAGATAGCGTGCAACTCCCCTATCTTGAAGATTGGAGTCCCCGGCAACGGTGCCAGAAATTACTTGATTGCTAGGACGTTGGTTACCCCAAGTGGAAGGTTGAGATGTAGCATAATGGTAATTTCCATTGGAAAAGATAGCAAGGTTGAGATCGAACCAGTAGGACTCCAACGACGACAAGTAGGTGGTAAAGTGAAAAATGGCGCCGTCCACAACTCAGGGTTGCTTACATTACCTGGACCTGCACACACAACAATTAACTTTTCTCCCAATGAGTACAAAGAGGTTGTCAATCTGTCCGGCCTTGCCGTTTACAAAGGATCAACGCAAGAGATAATTGTACGGATAATTCCAATTAAATGTAAAAGAAGGAAGTAAAATGAAGGTGTAAAAAGTGGTGGAAATATGGACCGGGGTCCCATGAAGTTCACTAGTGATGTCTCTCTCCCAAAAGACGATAAACAGCTATGCAAGGTGAACAAATTACAGCTGGGCAATTGACAGGATTAAAAACGCACCGAAATGCTAACTATGCTACAAAAGAAAGGAAGAGGCTCAAAAGCATGGGCAGTACGCCAAGACAAGTAAACCGAAATCCATCTGTATCTACTCACTAACCATCCACATTGAGATATCTATCCAGAACATCTCGCTAGTATTAAGTTGCGAGCCTCACCCAAAGTGTAAACCCAAAGCAACAGACAACTGCATTAAAAGAATTTTATGTAAAGTAAACAATCCTTGCACCCGCGGTTAGAAGCACCGTTGTTTTCCCCCTTGTGGCAACAACACATCCCCTAGACTCATGTTTCTTTCACTCAAGCTAGTCATCACGGGGCATGAACCCACAATCATGCATAACGCTCCCTCTTGGAGTTTCAATATAACTCCTGGACAAAGTAATAAAAAGCAACGGAGAACGTGAAAGAATTACTCAAGAACATAAATATAAAAGCAGAAGAACCAAATATATTACTCATCACAATTTGAACATAATCTCATAATCCATCAGATCCCAGAAAACTCAGCATAGCAACAGCAGAAAAAATTACATATGTGCCTTGATCATCTAGGGAAGCTCACAAGGTCTAATCCATGAAGAACAAAGAGGGGGAGAGGACATCACATAGGTACTGATCATGGACCCATGGTCCAAGGTGGACTACTCACAGCTCATCCAGGAAGCGTCCATGGTGGTGGAGAAGCTCCCGGAGGTCAATCCTCCCTCCGGCAGGGTGCCGGGAAGAGGTCTTCTGGTTCTCCCGATCTTGGAAGGGCGGCGGCGGCGGAACAGAGGCGAGATAGGGAAAAAGGGTTCTGTCCTCGGGGGTTTCGGGACGAGAGAGATATATATGTGACGGGGGGCAACCATGGGGGCACCAGGAGTCCAAGCGGCCTCCCAGCGCGGCCCCACCCTAGGCCGCACCCCCTGGCCGTATTGGCACCAGGTGGGGCCCCTCTGGCCCCCCTTCGGGCGTCTGGAAGCTTACGGTATGATGATTTTTTATATAATTTTCCTGGATTTTTTCTGGCACTTTAAGTAATGGGAAAACCTAAAATACAAAAACAGTAGAAAACAGAAACTGGCATTGTGGTACACTGATTTAATAGGTTAGTCCAAATATGAGCAAAAGTGTATGAAAGTGTATCAAAAGCATAGCAATATCACCCAAAACATGCATGGAGCAAGCATAAATTATAGATACGTTTGGGACGTATCACCACTGCATTACCTCGAGTCTTGCCATCTTTTGCAGGGGCATCATCATCATCATCTGTCAAATCCGACTGGAAGCGCACCACGTGGCACCGCCTGCCCTGTCCCCGTGACATGACAGCCAGTGCAAACTCTACAAGAACTTCTCGGACGACTCAACTTTGATTCCGGGAAGCCTCCGTCAGAATCCGAGCCCGGGGGCTACTGTCGGTAACCGGATACTAGGGGTACCACGTTTCCCTGGTTCCGACTACGCCTCTCGGATAGCCCAAGTGCGACCATGGAGGATTCCAGCAAGGAGATGCCGGGAACGTTGCGGAAGAGGGCACAGGACCAGTTCCGGGAGGATGGAGTCATCCAGTTGGCTCCCACCTCCCAACAAAGGAGACAGTGCATTCAATGCACTAGAAGACAAGGATGCATCACTTACAGAAGGTAGCTTACACCTGGCGGGCTCCCTCGTGTGTACTCAGCGCATGCATGCTCCAATCGTCCCTGCGACGCCACGAGACCTTCCCGGAACATCCAGGAACGCCTCGTTTCCACAAGCATCCAGGAACGCCTCGTGTCCACAAGCATAAGATAGCCCCTTGCTCTAGAAAAGGGAGACGCCAACCACATCAAAAGGGGGGGATCAGAGAAGAAGAGAAAGAAGAAAGGCAGGGAGGAGAAACTAAAAGAAGGAAGAGAAGAAGGAAGAGAAGAAGGAAGATTCATCACAGTGAGAAGCCACCACCTCCACGCATCCATCTCTGGATGTATCCACACCAAAGAAGGCAGGGAAGTTCGCCGCCAAAGCTTCCCGGGAAGACCCTCTAAGGATACCCCATGGGAGAGTGAGTAACTCCATCACCAGGAGAGGAGTATAGTGGAGTGTAGTGTAGGGTATCTTCTCTTAGAAGATCGCCTTGTATTGTGTTCTACTTCACTACCAGCAAGAAGATCGGACATGTAGGAGTAGGGATTTTAGTCTCTGGACGTCATGAACCTGGGTAACCCCCCGCCCCCCCCGTGTTTACTCGCATCAGCCCATTGCCGTTTCGACACCGCAGCAACCTTCGTCTACATCAAGCAACCGGGAACCCAGCGTGTTCCCCGTCCCGCACGGTCTCCGGGCCGTGCCCTCCCGGGAACGGCCATCCCGGAAGGTGTTCTCGAGGCAGCGTCGCCGCTGTCCTTGTAACAGCCTGGATTTCACAAAAATTAAAAATTTTGTTTTCGGTGTGAATTGTTTGATTGTCTGATTTGTTTGCGGTGTTTGCATCCCCGATTTATCGATCGGCGATTATTTTTCCCCCTCTTATCTCGTATCGGACGGAGACCGACCCTTGCCACCCTGACACTCGACCTTTGCGACACCGGGTTTCACCCGATCACCGTCGCGAAAACCGCACAAGACCAGCCGTAGCCAACGGAACGAAAAAATCCCGTTTAATAATTAAACGGGTTATTTTTATAGCGCGCCGAAAAGTGTTCTCGGAACGGTTCCAGCGCGAGGTGAACGCCACCGGCTCGACGTGCTGATCGCGCAGTTCGAAGTATTACCCAAATCGGAGGTCCTGCGAACCCCCGACGGTCAAAAACGTAAGCACCGCGCGCGCGAAAGAAAAACCGGGGATGTTTTTGCAAACTGCCAGCCAGCTGGGCTATATAAAGACCACCACACTCCCACCTCTTTCTAGGGTTTCCCTAGGCACAAATTTGCAGCCACCCCCCTCAGAAATTCCCCAATTTTCGCAGTTTTACCCCCAATTCCAGCAAACCCTAGCTCCCCAACGATCTGGACCGTCAGATCGGCCGATCTGATGGCCAGAACGTGCTCATCCTCCACCCTCTCTCTCCTCCAACTACCTCCGACTCCACGCCCGAGGATAGAAAGCCGCCGCCGCCTCCTCCGGCCGGCGAGCCGCCGCCCGCCGGCGACCAGCAGCTGCCCGGCCAGCCTTCTCCTCCCCTCGCGCCTTCTTTCTCTCCTCTGCCTCAGCCTCCTCTCTCCCGTGTGCAGGACACCCGCACAGGAGCCGCCATGACCATGGCATGGAGAGCTCGCCCGCCATGGCGCCCGACCAGGGCTCGCCTCGCCGCCTCCAAGTCAGGCGACCTCGCCGCCGTCCTCTACCGCCACAGCAGCCGGGCTGCTGTAACACCCCCAGATCTAGTATAGTAATCACTAAAGTGATTCCACTGTTAGTGTTCATTACTGTTGATGATCAAGCCTTGAACACCTTTGATCACAGCTCATTGAAATTCCAACCCTAATAAAAATTTCAAATAAATGTGGATTGTAAATCTTGCTCCAAGGATTGTGGATGCCTGTCAATCAACTTGACCATGGTTAAACCAAATCCAATTAGCCATTTGAATAATCACAAGTCAATGCTAATGATGGAACCAATGTTGTGAGGTTATCACAATTGTTTTGAAACTTAATATATAAATGGAAATCATAGTTAAACCAAAGTTAATGAAACATATTAAATAAAATGCCTAGCAATCTTAGGCCATGATAATATAGCAATGGTTGTTTTATTAAAATGGTATAGTAATATTAAGGAATAATATTTAAAATAAAAACAATAGTCGCGAATTGTTAAATTGCCATGGAATAAAATAAACAAGTGGGAATTTTAAATGAACTAAAAATTATGGAAACAATTTTATAAAGTGCCTAATAATCTGTAGGCCATAATAAAAGTGAATTGGGGTTTTATTAAAATGTTTTAATATAATAAATAATTGAAAATAGTAGAAAAACAGTGGTTTTTAATACGTTTTAAAGAAAATAAGATATCAAATGATTTTTATAAATCACAAAAACTCTTAGTAATAATTCTATATTATATAACACTAATATTGGGGCCAGTCCCATGTTTTATAAATTTGATAAATGAGCTAGAATAAATTAAAACAGAAAAGAAAGAAAAAAACAAAACAAAAAACCCGCCTGTGGGCACAGCCCCCCGGGCCCAGCCCCCTCTCTCTCTTCCCCCTCCCCTGTTTTCCCCACCTGCCCCCCACCCCGCCGTGCGCCATGGCCAGGCCACTGTTGGCCATGCCCCACCTCACCTGCCCCCTCTACCTGCTCCCCCCTCTCTCCTCGCATGGATAAGACTGAAGCCCCCGCACCCCCCCCCCCTGGTCAACCCCCCTTTTCCCCCTCTCACTCTCCCTGTGCTCGCCGTGTTTGGCCATGGTGGAGCCGGGGCTGCGCCGACGAGCCCCCGTGGCCAACGGCCACCCAAGGTCCGGCTAGCGTGTCCACGACCTGCCCCGAGGCCGTCCACGTCTCCCCGTGCGGTTCAGCGTCGCCGGGACGCACTGCATCGCCAAATCGCCTCCCCCACATTTTCCCTCCTCCCTGCGCGTCGTAGCATCGCCGCCGCGAGCACGGGCTCCGCGGTCCGCCATGGGTGTCGGGCACGCGCGCCCGGTGCTTCTCTGCTCGCCCCTGATGCGCAGATCGACGCCGGGCTAAGAGGCCGTTCGAGCGGGCCCCGGCACGCTGGCTCCCGTGGCCTCTGTGCGGGCGCCGCCGCGTCCTCTTGCCGGCGTCGAGCCGCCGGCCAGGCCGGTATGGCCAGGGCCATTAGATGGCTAAACCCCCTCTGTGTGTCCCACTTCCAAGTGGGACCGGTTAAATTGAATTAATGGCTAACCCCCCCCCCCCCCTTAATCAAATTAACCCCTGTTAGTAAATAGAGGCACTTACATGTGGGGTCACCCCTGATTAAATAGTTAAAATGGTTTTATTAGTTTAGTAGTCATTGACATGTGGGCCCAGTGGCTATTTTGTTTTTATTAAAATGTTTTATAAATGAATAGAGGCTGACATGTGGGTCCCACATGTCAGGCACTGTTTTGGATAATGTTGATATAATAATAAAAATAAATTCAGAAAATCATTTAAATTGATTTAAACTTTGAAATTCAATATCTTTTAAACCGTAAGTCAGACTCAAAATCTTTATACATCAAAAAATTTCAGAAAATATAACTAATACGAATACGCTATCCGTATGTCTACCACACCCCTCTAACACAACGAACATCGAACCGTCCCCCTCCGGGCCGTCTGTCCGATAATTGCCCGATACCGTAAAACTCTCCGGATGAATTTATTCTGAACACGAAAGTTGTTCAGAATGGATCAACTAACACGGATACACCTTGCACATGTTTGTCGGATGTCCATGACATCTCCGACATGGAACCTTCCCCCCCCTCCGGGTCGTCTATCGATAATCACCCGGAGCCGTTATTTCATCCCCGGATGAATTCCCGCTCCGAGCAACGTGCGTTGCACCGCGTTAGAACACTGTTAACATTTCATCTGTCAGGCCATGCAACTGTTTTTATATGCTTGCTTTGTATTTACTGTTTCTCCCCCCCCCCCCCCCGCTTAATCTCCGGTAGACCCCGCTGCTGCCGTCGACTACACTGCTACTGAGTACGACTACTTCGTCGACGACCCTACTCCTACCGTCGAGCTTCCAGGCAAGCAGAGCCATTCTCTTCCCCAGATATCACATATCTTTCCGTACATTTCTTGCACTAGGCATTGTTACTGCTGCTGCTACGATTACAATCCTATTCAATTGCAGAGCTTGTTTTTTGTCGCCCGTTGATGTACCTTCCTTTAATCCTATGCTGCCTATTATTACTTATGCATTATTCAGCAGTAAACCATGCGCATTGTTAGCTAGGTTTAGAATAGCGGGCCGTGATCACTCTGGCGAGTGAGCGCGGACTACAAAATATTATAACTGCAACAGGTACGAATCAATGCAGACGCCCTAGGGAACCAACAACGGCGAGACTCTGCTGAGTCGCTTGAGTTTGACTTGCGAGTGACGAACTCGTATTTCACTCTCGTCGGCTATGTAGCGTAGCCTCACTGGGATGATATGAGGGTATTCCTCTTTAGTTCATTCCGCTGGTGTCTCGGCACCAACGGGGTGATATGAGAATATTCCTCTTTAGTTCATTCCGCTGATGTCTCTGTCGAACCTCTTCAAGTGTGCCATCCTGGTTTCACTTAATGGTAGGCACTCGAATCTACCGGTGTCCTTACAGGTAAGGAGTCGGGTGACCCAACGGTGCCCGCGCAGGGTATCTTAGCGGAACGACATGTCAGGTGTATTCCACCAGTGTGCGGCGGTCCTGGTACTGTTCGTGGCCGACAGATATCCTGTTGTTCGAAAGTTGAGCTCTTCGGAGCAAACGCGAGACAAGGTAAGGAGACAGTTCACCTTGTTGGTAACCGCACGAGTTGGTGGGACGTCAGGGCAGGCACCGATGTTACTGGTGGACCTGACTGCTGTCGTTGTCCGCGACTCACCTAAATAAGGACAGCGATAACGGTTGTTCCGACAGAAAATAAATAAATTTCTAAATGGTTCGGTGGATGTCTTGAGTTGGCTATATGCCATGTACGCACTACCTACCCGTGGGAATTATGAGTTATGGGCTCCTCTGCTTCGTTGTGTCGTCCGAGGACTCTTCAGACGTCAGCAGTACCGCAGCCTGCGCCGGGAAGTGGTGTTGTCTTATTTGCTCGCGCGGTGGTGTCTTATTTGTATTTTCTTTAACTTCACCGGCCAGCCACGCACCGTGCAGGAGTACGTTCGGGTTGGGGTCCAAGGCCCGGCGTAATTAGGATTTAGACTGGCGGATGCCCTCTCTGTTGAGTTTGAAAGATGGGTTATGAAGTGTCGGATAGCCTCGATGGAGCTTTCCCTAACAAGGTGCCCGCCACCCTGGAGATCCGTGCATGTAGTGTAACACAAGTGCACCCCTACAGGGAAGATTAATCTATTCGAATAGCCGTGTCCACGGTAACAGGACGCTTTATGCTGAAGCTGGATCTTACCACTACAAACTATTATTATTAAACTGTATGGTTCCGGGTTTGCTTCCTCGCAGGGGAGTCGAGCAGGGAACTCGGAGGCATTGTTAATTTTCAACCTTATTATTATACAATGCTGCAGCAACTTCTGTTGCATTATTACTTTATGCTTTATATAAACTGTTGGCTAATTCTCTCCCCATGCTGCAAGACTCGCCGAAAGATGCTAGTATTCGATAGGCCTAGCTTCTTACCCTTATTCTGATTTCTATCTTGCAGTCCACTATATATAGCCTCCCCTTTCTGTTTGATACAATGCATAATTGCTTAGTAGCGGACGTAAGACTCGCGGGTATGCTAGATACTCACGTGCTTTGTTTTCCCCTTTTATTGTTTTGCCTGATCGGCCGCTGCAGTCGACATTGGAGTCCACGAGCAGGAGATCCCCGATGCCGAACACCGCAACATGAAGATCCCCGATGCCTTCTACGACGTCGAGTTCCCCTTTGACCAGGAGTAGTTTGGAGGTTCCCAGGCAGGAGACCTCGCCTTTTCGATCGAGTGTTGATTTTGTGCTAGCCTTCTTAAGGCAACCTTGTATCCTTGTGTCTGTACTCAGATACTATTGCTTCCGCTGACTTGTGCTCTCGAGCTGTTGTATTCGAGCCCTCGTGGCCCCTGGCTTGTATTAAACAGCTTGTATTATTTTTATTTGTAGAGTTCTGTTGTGATATCTCACCGTTAGTCCCTGATCTCGATCGTGTACCTTGCGTGTATGATTACTATACACGGTCTGATTTTGGGGGCGTCACAGCTGCCCGCGCCGCTGATGGAGCGACAGTTGATGGGTGTAGTCTTCTCGCCCTTCATTGGTGAGCCCCAAGTGGAAGGCGTGATGCAACACAGCAGCAAATTTCCCTTAGTAAGATACCAAGGTTTGTCTCCAGTAGGACTCCAGAGATGATAAGTAGGTGTTAGTGGCGCTACTGACGCGAACCTGCACACAGACACAAATAACTTTGTTCCCAACGAAGTTCAGAGAGGTTGTCAATCTCTCCGGTCTTGTTGTTCACAAAGGATCAAACACAAGAGATAATGATAGCAACTAAAAGTAAAAGCAGAAAAGTAAATGAGCATGGAAACAGTAATGAGGATATGGACCGGGATACGTGATGTTCACTAGTGATGTCTCTCTCCCAAAAGACGATAAAACTGCTATGCGAGGTAAGCAAATTACAGAAGGGCAATTGACAGGATTATGAACGCATCGCAATGCTAACTATGCTACAAAAGAAAGGAAGAGGCTCAAAAGCACGGGCAGTATGCCAAAATAAGTAGACCGAAATCCAACTGCATCTACTACTAATCATCCACCTTGAGATATCTATCCAGAACATCTCGCTGGTATTAAGTTGCGAGCCCCACCCAAAGTGTAAACCCAAAGAAAAATACAACTGCATTAAAAAGCACTTTGCGTAAAGTAAACAATCCTTGCAACCACGGTTAGAAGCACCGTTGTTTTACCCCTTGTGGCAACAGCACATCCCCTAGACTCATGTTTCTGTCACTCAAGCGTGTCATCGGGGGGCATGAACCCACAATTGAGCATAACGTTCCCTCTTGGGGTTACTACCTACTACTTGGCCAAAGCAATAAACATCAACGGAGAACATGCAAGAATTACTTAGGAACAAAAATATAAGAGATAAAAACCAAATATATTACTCAATCACAATCTGAACATAATCTCATAATCCATCAGATCCCATCAAACGCAGCATAGCAATAGCAGAAAGATTACAAAAGTGCCTCGATCATGTAGGGCAGCTCACGAGGTCTAACCATGAAGAACAAAGAGGGGAGGAGAACATCACGTAGCTACTGATCACGGACCCATGGTCCAAGGAAAAATACTCACGAGACATCCGGGGAGCATCCATGGTGGAGAGGAAACTCCCGGAGGTCAATCCTCCCTCCGGCAGGGTGCCGGGAAGAGGTCTTCTGGTGCTCCCGATCTCGGAAGCGCGGCGGCGGCAGAACAGAGGCGAGATCGCGAAAAAGGGTTCTCTTTTCCAAAGTTTCCCGTGACAGAGAATATATAGGCGAAGGGGGGCAGCTAGAGGTGGACCAGGGGCCCCAGGCGCCCCCCTTGGCCCGGACAGGGGTGGGGCCGCGCCGGGTGGCCGCCTGGGCCACCCCTGGCTCCCCTCTGGCCCCACTCGGGCTCTTCGCGAAGCTTCCTGTACGCTGATTTTTCCTATATTTTTCCCGGAATTTTTCTGGCACTTTTTATATGGGGGAAAACTGAAATAGAAAAACAGCAGAAAACAGGAACTGGCACTGTGGTGCACTGAGTTAATAGGTTAGTCCAAATATGATCAAAAGTGTATGAAAGTGTATCTAGATCATAGCAATATCACACAAAACATGCATGGAGCAAGCAGAAATTATCGATACGTTTTGGACGTATCAACATCCCCAAGCTTAATTCCTGCTCGTCCTCGAGTAGGTAAATGATAACGGCATAATTTCTGTGGTGTCATGCTAGCAACCATAAAAGAACTTTGAAAAGTAAAGCAATCAAGGTTAGAAACTCAATTCAAGTCATAACATGCAAGAGTTTATATTAGCATTGAAACAAGTAACAAAAGAACAAAACGTGCAAGAGCTCTCGCTGTCCGTGACTCGAATGTCTCCAAATGGTGTTTGCGTGCAAGAAGGGGGATAGGGAATACGAGAAAAACATTTATTTGTTGAGAACTCAATCTACTAAAGTTTCACACTTGGTCTTTTTCTGGAATCTTATCTTGACTCGTCCCCAGACCACTAGCCAGTTACAAGTCAATTTGATCCACTCCTTTTTCAATATTTTGAGCACTCATGCAATGGATGAGCGTAAGCATGAGAGTTGACACTTTGGATGGAAAAGAGAGAAATAGTGTGGAGGAGGAAGACAAAAAAAAGGTGAGAAAGGCTCACATCAATGAGGACAGTCATAGGAAAGAGATGCCAAATGATAGATATGATGTGAGGAGTAGGGATTGCCATGCAACGGATGCACATACGAGCTAGGAATCTCTCCAATGGAACTAGTGGGGGTTCATCTAACTTGCTCGCTCATGAAGACCTAGAGCTCGTTTGAGGAAGCTCATCCTTGGAATATGCAAGCCAAGTTCTATAGTGTGAAGGTCCCCACATAGCTATATGCATAATGATCATCTCTATGGAGTACAAGGATATAAAGGGAGTACTAGTGTGGATCTCTCAAAAGGATAGTAGTGTTGCCCCTTTCTCTCTTTTTATTTATTTTTCTATTTTTTCTATTTTATTTTTATTTTTTTGTGGCCTCAATGGCTCTTTCTATGTAACTCTCATTTGTCCTCTTTGGGATCTTTTATTGTGTCCACTTTGGGATCTTTTCCTCACTTAAGGGCAACACTCTATTTTAGAAGAGGGTAAAGGAGATCTTTCACACTTTACAAGGTACTCAAAATCATAAAGAAGATGTAACTATCATGATGTATGCAATGTATGTCGCTGCCAGTGTAGCAGGAACATGTATGACATGAAGATCAAGTCATGAAGAAGTGGAGGTTGCATGACAATATATCTCGGAAAGGCTATGGAAATGCCTTGATAGGTAGATATGGTGGCTGTTTTGAGGAAAGATATATGGAGGTTTATGATGACAAAGCGTATCATGCCAAGGGTTTGGATGTACCAGCGAAGGTGGACACCAACTCTCGGAGTGAGAAGAAGGCAATGCACGGCACGGGAGAGGCTAGCAAAATATGGGAAGGTGGAATGTCAACTTTCAATACTTACATTAGTCCGAAGAACTCATGCACTTATTATCTGTAACTCTCAATCTAATAAGGAGGTTCACAAAGAGACAAGTACCCCGAGGAGGAGTGTATGGGGGATTGGTTATCCTTGCGCATCCTCTACTCATGGTACGTGAGTGTACTCTAATATCCGATCCCTCCAAAGATTAGTTATCCATCTAGTAGCTAGAGTTCTCAACTAGTTTTGTAGGTTTTGAAAATAAACATGGATTGCCCAAAATATGACACCTATCACTAATAGGCTAGAGCTCTTGACACCAAAAGTTCAAACATTACTCACAACAATACCTCAAAACTATTGCAAGTTACTACTAGAATTTAATAGCAACCTCAATTACCTACTTTCAAGAAAAGACACAACTCAGTGCAACAACCAACTCTCTTTAACAAGATAAACATGAAAACTAAAAATAGTTCCAGAAACATACTAAACAAAAGCCAAGGCTCTTGATAAAGAAAAACTAAGACTAAAACTAAACATGGCAGTAGATACGAAAAGATAAAGAACACACAACAGCAAAAAGATAAGCAGGAAAAATCCTATGATGTGTTCTAGATTTTGAAAGTGGAGCGTGTTTCTGTCCCACACAAAGTAAGAAGGGATCTAACTTGTTATGAACAGCAAGCAAAGCTGAAGAAAACTAAAAATAAAACCTAAGAGTGAGACGGTCCAAGCATAGCACATAACGCATGAAGTGATAAAAATATATTGAGACGAAGGACGAACTGATGATTGTTGATGGAGAAGGGGATGCACGGGGGCATCCCCAAGCTTAGACGCTTGAGTCTCCTTGAATATTTATTGGGGATGCATGGGGGCATCCCCAATCTTGAGCGCTTGACACTCCTGGATCTTGTTTCATCATCTTCCATCGCACACTTGAAAACTCCCTTCATACATAACTCATCATAAGCTGATTAGAGAGGTTAGTACCCTTAATAAAATAATTTTTCCCACTTTATATAAAGATATTCTTGAAGAGCTACTGTTTCTCAAGAGTGACAAAAAGTTTTTGCAAAGAAAAAGAAAGCTTAAGGTTTGCAAAAGTTAGGAGAGACAAAACATGGCAGAATCTGTGAAAAACAGAACAGCAGGTAGTAAAGAATTTTTTAGGGGCACTTCTGCAACTCAAATCAAAAAACTCAGAACATACGGAAGTTTGAAAATTGTATAGATCACTCTGTAAAAAAAAATCAGATCAAAAAGATGATCTGGAGATTTGATTCGAATTTTTCTGTCAAGGGACAGAATCTGTTTTCTGGACAGCATGTCACAACTTTTGCTTCCCTTATCATAAGAGGCTATAACTTGGCACAAAGCTGAAAAATAAAGATACAATGATGTTGCTACAGTAGTAACAAACATCAAGACACAACAAAAGCAAAAAGAAAAACCTAAATTCGTTGCGGGCTGCCTCCCGAAAGCGCTTTCTTTTATGCCTTTAAGCTAGGCATAATGCAAAAGAAGAATCAAGTTTTATCAAGAGAAAGAGAATAACTAGCCCGTGTAACGGATTCAAAAGGTAACTTGATTTTCTTTCGAGGGAAGTGCTCCATCCCCTTTTTGAATGGGAATTGGAATTTTATATTCCCCTCTTTCATCTCAATAACCGCACCAACGGTGCGAAGAAAAGGACGTCCCAAAATAATTGGACACAAAGGTTCACACTCTATATCCATAACAATAAAATCAACGGGAACATAGTTGTCATTGATAATGATAAGAACATCTTCGATCTTCCCCAAAGGTTTCTTTATGGAAGAATTAACAAGACGAACACCAAAAGAACAAGGCTCAAAGGGCTTCAATTCAAACATATCAAATATTCTTTTGGGTATAATGGAGGTACTAGCTCCAACATCACATAAAGCATAGCAAGAGAAGTTATTTAATTTAATTTTGATCATAGGTTCCCAACCATCATCTAGCTTCCTAGGTATGGAGGCTTCTACTCTAAGCTTCTCCTCCCTAGCTTTTATGAGAGCATTTGTGATATGCTCCGTGAAGGCAAGATTAAGTGTGCTAGTGTGGGGGTCTCTAGACATTTTGTGTAGCAAGCTAATAACTTCTGAGAGGGTGCAACTATCAAAATAAATATCACTACTATCAAAGGTGGTAGTAGTGTCGTCTAGGCTCACTTGTTTGAAACCCTCTATGTTCATAGGAGTTTCTTCATCTTTGGTTGAGGTATTAGCATCACCACTAATAGGTCCAACGGGACTAGGAGTGCATTGGGTGCTAATAGTTTGGGTGTCCTCAACAATTTGGATAGTGGCAACTGTGTAGGAAGGCTCTTAATTCTATCATCTTCCTCTTTTTCTCTAGCCCACCTTTCTTTAAGTTTAGCCATCATCTTAATATTTTCATTAATTTGTAATTGGATAGCATTAATAGGAGTGGCCTTATTCTCCTCAAGGGGAGAGGTTCTAATTTTAAGCATCTCAATATCAAGGGCTAAGCTTTCTACCTTCAAAGAGAGATTATCTAATTTAGCTAATTTCTCCTCTTCATTTTTGTTGAAGGATTTTTGGGTAGTGATAAAGTATCTAAGCATGTTTTCCAATTCAGAAGAGGGATTCTTGTTGCTAGGGTAGGTGTTGTTGTTCCCATAGTTGGATGGAAACGGTCTAGGATTGCTAGAAAAATTACCCCTATAAGCATTGTTGTTGAAGTTGTTTCTAGCATAAAGTTCACATCTACTTGTTCTTGGGCAACCAAAGAATTTAAAGGAACATCATGAGGATCAACAGAGGGTTTCTTGGTAACTAGAGACATAATTAAGTCAACTTTTTCATTGAGGGAGGTAATTTCCTCGACAGAGTTTACCTTCCTACCTGTTGGAGCGCGTTCGGTGTGCCATTGGGAATAATTGGTCATCATCTCATCGAGAAGCTTCGTGGCAGCACCAAGTGTAGTTGACACAAAGGTTCCTCCCGCGGCCGAATCTAACAGGTTCCGCGAGGTAAAGTTCAAGCCTGCATAAAAAGTCTAGATAACCATCCAGGTAGTCAAACCATGTGTAGGGCATTTCTTAACAAGAGATTTCATTCGTTCCCAAGCTTGGGCAACGTGTTCATTATACAATTGCTCAAAATTCATAATGTTAATCCTTAATTGGATAATTTTAGGAGGTGGGTAGTACTTCCCTATAAAAGCATCTTTGCACTTATCCCAAGAATCTATGCTTTTCCTAGGCAAAGATTGAAACCAGATTTTAGCGTCTCCCCTTAAAGAGAAAGGAAAGAGCTTGAGCTTAACAATATCACCTTCTACTTGTTTATACTTTTGCATATCACATAATTCAACAAAATTGTTCAAGTGTAAAGCAGCACCATCTCCAGCACCAGAGAATTGATCTCTCATAACAAGGTTTAGCAAGGAAGGTTTAATTTCATAAGAGGTAGCTGAAGTGGCAGGTGTGAAATGGGGTGCAGATAAAGTCTTGGTTGTTGTGACTAGTGAAGTCACACAACTTGGTGTTTTCAGTGGAACCCATAGCAGCAACAAGTGTGGCAGATTTTTTTGTGATTTTTGATAAAAGACACAAAGATAAAAACTGAAAGGTAAACTAACAAGACTAAAAATCAAAGGTAAAGGGTAGTGTAAAACTCCCCTATCTTAGCACTCGGAGTCCCCGGCAACGGCGCCAGAAATTTTCTTGATGGAGCGAGAGTTGACGAGTGTAGTCTTCTCGCCCTTCGTTGGTGAGCCCCAAGTGGAAGGCGTGATGCAGCACAGCAGCAAATTTCCCTCAGTAAAGATACCAAGGTTTGTCTCCAGTAGGACTCCAGAGATGATAAGTAGGTGTTAGCGGCGCTACTAACGCGGACCTGCACACAGACACAAATAACTTTTTTCCCAACGAAGTTCAGAGAGGTTGTCAATCTCTCCGGTCTTGTTGTTCGCAAAGGATCAAACACAAGAGATAATGATAGCAACTGAAAGTAAAAGCAGAAAAGTAAATGAGCGTGGAAACAGTAATGAGGATATGGACCAGGATACGTGATGTTCACTAATGATGTCTCTCTCCCAAAAGACGATAAAACTGCTATGCGAGGTAAACAAATTACAGAAGGGCAATTGACAGGATTATGAACGCACCGCAATGCTAACTATGCTACAAAAGAAAGGAAGAGGCTCAAAAGCACGGGTAGTACGCCAAAATAAGTAGACCGAAATCCAACTGTATCTACTACTAATCATCCACCTTGAGATATCTATCCAGAAAATCTCGCTGGTATTAAGTTGCGAGCCCCACCCAAAGTGTAAACCCAAAGCAATAGACAACTGCATTAAAAAGCACTTTGCGTAAAGTAAACAATCTTTGCAACCGCGGTTACAAGCATCGTTGTTTTCCCCCTTGTGGCAACAGCACATCCCCTAGACTCATGTTCTATCACTCAAGCGTGTCATCGGGGGGCATGAACCCACAATCGAGCATAACGTTCCCTCTTGGGGTTACTACCTACTACTTGGCCAAAGCAATCAACAACAACGGAGAACATGCAAGAATTACTTAGGAACAAAAATATAAGAGATAAAAACCAAATATTTTACTCAATCACAATATGAACATAATCTCATAATCCATCAGATCCCATCAAACTCAGCATAGCAATAGCAGAAAGATTACAAAAGTTCCTCGATCATGTAGGGCAGCACACGAGGTCTAAACCATGAAGAACAAAGAGGGGAGGAGAACATCACATAGCTACTGATCACGGACCCATGGTCCAAGGAAAACTACTCACGAGACATCCGGGGAGCATCCATGGTGGAGAGAGACTCCCGGAGGTCAATCCTCCCTCCGGCAGGGTGCCGGGAAGAGGTCTTCTGGTGCTCCCGATCTCGGAAGCGCGGCGGCGGAGGAACAGAGGCGAGATCGCGAAAAAGGATTCTCTTTTCCGAAGTTTGCCGTGACGGAGAATATATAGGCGAAGGGGGGCAGCCAGAGGTGGACCAGGGGCCCCAGGCGCCCCCCTGGCGCGACCAGGGGTGGGGCCGCGCCGGGTGGCCGCCTGGGCCACCCCTGGCTCCCCTCTGGCCCCACTCGGGCTCTTCGCGAAGCTTCCTGTACGCTGATTTTTCATATATTTTTCCCGGAATTTTTCTGGCACTTTTTATATGGGGGAAAACTGAAATAGAAAAACAGCAGAAAACAGGAACTGGCACTGTGGTGCACTGACTTAATATGTTAGTCCAAATATGATCAAAAGTGTATGAAAGTGTATCTAGATCATAGCAATATCACACAAAACATGAATGGAGCAAGCAGAAATTGTAGATACGTTTTGGACGTATCAGACCCCTCAACCGGCCCGCAGCCGTCCTCGGCTCGTCGCCGGCCAAGAAGCCGCCGCCGGCAGCCTCCCGTTGTCGATCCAATCGGGATCGGGACGAGGCCACCCCGGCCACCGTGGCTGGGCCGGCCTGCCAGCGTTCCCATGACCCACCGCGCGGCCCAGGCGCCCCAGCCCGGTCCGCCCAGATCCGCTAGGCCTGATGGGCTGAAGTCCTGTAATTACTGTTGCTGATTCAATTTTGCGATGTAATTTGCGACTAATCTGTAGCCCGTATGACGTTGCGCCCAAAAGGAAAATTGCTTAGAATTGTGTGTACTTCAATCCATCTTTTGTGAGCATTCTGATTTGAGGTCATCTTGGTGTTGATAATCTGTGTTGAAGTGGGCATCAGGCTGATAACTACTGCTAATTTCCGTTAAGTGCTGCTAATGTTATTTTGATGCAACTTTGATTGATGATTGTGACAAATCCATGAGGCCTATTGCAATGATTCTTTTCCTATGTGTTAAGCATCATGTGTACTTCATTTCTATGCTTTAACTTGTCATGTTTGGGTGCTTTAGCTATATTAAATCTTGCTCCAAAGTGGTGACCCTGATGTTAATGTGCCGCCGTGCTGAAAACTGTTAATTTGTTGCAACTTCGGTCGACGAGTGTGTCGCGACCGTTTATCGGAATTGAGTGATTCCAATTGCATATTGGTAAGCATCATGTCTACTTCCATTATATGTATTGTATTGTCATGATATGCTTGCTGGTCATATAGTTATTGAGCTCCAAAGTTGCTATGCTACTGTTTTTGACAGCCACCTCTGTTTTTCTCTAAGTGTGTAACGTTTCGATGCCATGTTGCATGCTTAATATCTTTTGATGTATGATGCCTATTTGCATGATTCTTTTTGCCATGCCTTCCCTGTCATGTCTACTTTAATTTCATATCTTTTGTGAGCATGTTTGCATTCATTATCCTATTTATACATTGCTCTAATTTGTGCTTCGTGATGTTGCAGATTGTGCCCGTAACTTATTTTGCTTGTATATTTTTAACCGTAACTCCGTTTGGAGTGTGCCTTATATGTAACTTGATTAGTTTTTCGTGTAATTTGTGTTTATGCTATTGTTTGTTGTTTTTAACCAACCTAAAATATGGTTTAGGACAGAACAGTACCAAATCTTTTAATTGTCGTGCGGCACTTAGTATATGCCATGTTTAGGTTGTGCCTCACTTAAATGGACTAGCATAGATAGTTTATCTTATGCTTCGAATCTTTCCATGTTTGCGTGCTATGCCATGGTTTCTTGAGTTGCCATGTTAACAACCTTTGTTGATCACCTGTAGCTAAACAACTTGAACCTCTCTAAATGTGTGGTATCGTCGTGTGTGACGAATACTCCACTTAACCTGTTAGTAACCGCTCTCGACGATAGGTGCGATGTGTCGTGTTGCCTTCTTGTTGATGCTTTCTCGTGTTTCCCTCGTAGTAATAGATGCTTGCTTGTTGATTGCTTTCCAGTGTTTATCATCTTGTGTGCTTCCGCGGGTACCTTCGGAGACGATGCGAGCATGCGATCAACTACACCTTGGGAACCCGACTTATCAACAGGCAAGGACTATACATTACTTATGATCCATTCTATTTCAACCAGCGGTTTGCATGCTAGTCTAGGTTAAGTTCGATGTTTGATCCTACCACATGTTTACAACCTCTTTCAAACCAATACAGCCATGTCCCCTCCCAGCAAACCATGTACTTCTATGTTACTATTGCTCGTTGCTCAGCCCCTGCTTAGTATGCATGCTTAGGATGCTACGATGTTACCCTGTTACTCCTTGGTTTGGGATATCACATTATTATATTGTTGTTGATGATATGATTATTATAATGTTGACTACATTCGACGAAGAATGGAAGGTCTAGGCTATCCCGCCCCGACGCTTTGTTCCATTCGAGTCACCTAGGATCCGAATTCCAGGTATTGGTTTTAAGACTGAGCGTGCCTAATCGCATGTGGGATTTTATGGGGTCCCCTCTTCTTACCTATCTAGCTTCAAACATTTCTAGAGGTGGCCCAAGCTGATTTACCATTTGAAACCGTGTGTGTGCTGGTCAGCTGTCAGTAGTTTTCAAACAACTCGATCCAGCGGAGACAGAGTTCCTGTGTTAGTCCACACTGGTGAGCTAGGGAAGTCCCCTGTTATATAGGTGAGACTAAACCCGACCTTGGCCATACGGAAGAGTCCGATCCGAGAGCGTGGCCAGCTTTTGGATTGGGTGTCGACTCCCCGGGGGCCACCCGGATTTGCTCGTTGTTAGTTAGAGAGAAATGTCATTTCGGATCTCTTGGAACTAAATCATAAAATGGTTGCCTGTGATGGGTAGCAACTGAGAGTGATTGTCGAGCATGCGACGCCTCGTAAAGGGCAGTTAGTACACCCCTGCAGGGTTAAATCTTTTTGAGAAGCCGTGTCCACGGTTATGGACGACTTGAGACCTACTCCTTGTTCATAGACAACAACAGCTGAGATAATTTTAATATAACTTGATCAATGTGTGTGTGCCTTGACTGCTTCTTCTTCGTCGGGATGCGAAGAGGAGGACAAGGATAGGATAGGTGTTATGTTTGCGTATGTAGGTGGATAGCAGACTTGTTGGAGGAGATTCCTCATCGAATGCTTGGCTTCTTATCTTACTCTCTAGATCGTTAGCCACTTCATAAATGCTAGTGCGGCAGCAACCTCACCACTTACCCCATCCTTGCCGTAAACTACTAGTTGTCCTAGAATGACGAGTGATGAAGTCCTTGCTGGGTCAGATGACCACTACAATCGGCATACAACTCTTTTCAGGGTTCTTGATCGACAACAGGTATGGTGATCGATGTTTCACGTGGAGACTCGACGACTAGTTAGGAGGATCCCAGCGGAGGGCCTGGACACCTGTGGTTATGGGGATCGATGTTTTTCTCTTTGCTAGTAGGCATTTGATTGTAGTCTGTACTCAGACATGTACCTTACGCTGATGTATTGTATTTAAGGCAGTTGTATGCTGATTGTATGAGATATTGTATCCTTGTATCTGTAATGTTGTGATATCATGTTGCAAATCCGGGGCATATGACTTCGTCATATGTCGCGGTGGGACCGATATGTGCTTCGTCCCCGGATCTGGGTGGAGACATCTAGATCAGGAACAGTACCGCATATCGGGCCTTACAGTCCTCCCCTGCTTCTGGCCCGACAGGAGAGTGTCCCTAGAAGGAGGTCCTGAGGAATTCGATCCCCGACATTGTCAAAACCTTATTGTTGTACCAATTACAACACTTCTTCAAATGCAGGATTTGTGGAAGTCACGGTATTGATAACAATTTTGATTAATCGTAGTGAATATCCCATTGACTCAAGCATCGCTACATATTATAGTCAACCCTTTTGAATTTGTCAGAAACATTCTTTGCGACAAATCGATCTTGATATCTTCTTTGATGTTCACATTTATTCCTCATAACTTTGAAGTTATTGGGAATATCAAGTAACCTCTTTACTCGATAAGATTCAAGTAATCTTAAATGTAACTCAATATAGGATTGCATGACTCATAGTCATATCTCGTACTTAGGTCCACCATTGCTTCTTCGTAGTTCATAGGTATGTCTTTTTCTTATAAACTTGACAAGTGAATCATGAATACTATTTTGCACAAGGGCAAATATGTATTCTTGAATCCTACTTTGTTCAGTAAAAGCTTTAACCCAAACTTTATGATCATTATCATCAGTTTCTCCTCTAATTGTAGAGCTTTGGTTCCAGAACATATTCCATTGCGCTACTCTGACATTTGGAGGCAAGGTCAATTACCTTGGTTTAACTTTCACTTTTCTTCCATTAACACATTCATCAAGAACATTTCTTGATAAACACCAAAACACTTAGCAACACAAGTTTTACTCTTTTGGTTCTATTTGTGGAAAATGCATCCATAGTTGTCTAAGGATATACTACAAAGATAATTTATCATATAAAACAAGTTTCCTAGAAACTACAACACACCATAACTTATATAGTGTTGGTTTCTATGAACATAGATGGTTCCCTATATTGTAGTGAGTGTTTGCATATTAAAATAATAACTAAACAATAATAATGTAACTCGGTAAGAGATAACTTAGACCATACACTATTCAATAGAGTATGATTATAATGTTCAGGCACATCGATAATATTGCAGTGGTCCAAACATTGTAATTTGTTAAACAACTCTCACAAGTCTTTATGCCCAAGACTAACTCAAAACATTTGTCACTTTGATCAAATCGTAGAGACATGTCTTTCTTGTTAATTTAATATCCATCTTTATTCTGAAATCCCTTTGATCAGATCAAATTATTTCAGACTCATGTTTAGTTAGTGAATACGCATATTCATCTAATTCCACATATGAAGTTCACGAAATAATTAAATTCACTCCATGCTGAAATATGATACATCACAATGTATGATATACATCAATCATTACACACTCTCTTTTACTAGAATGCGAGGTTTCAGTCATCTCACCTAAAGAGTCATGGTTTGCATGTGTCAAGAGATCAAGTATCTCAAGACTCCATCACGCCATTCATGACTTAAAACGGTAGTGTCATTATTAAGTTTGGATAGTTCTTGGCATTACAATATTTCTTATAAATGATCAAGCTACTATCATCAATATAAGAATAACTCATTTATAACCGTAATGTGACCATAAAATATATCATTCATAAAAGGAGAACAACTGGCTTGTTTCTCACTAATATGAATAATTGTCTTCGCAAGATGCAAGACACACTAATAATATTCACATTTGCACAATCATAAATTTATTCATATAATTAATCAAATGTTAGATGTAGAGGGAGAGTGTTGTCGACCATCAACTATCTTGATTGCCGTCAGCAGACATTTTCACCTCATCCCTTCCAAGACACTCTATAAGCAGTAAGTTCAAACATCAAATAATTAATCAACCACAATTACTGTTTTGTGGGGAAAGAGATTTATAACTCGTATATCAAATATACCTTCTCCGTCAATGACTGTTCCTTCATTGGTTCTACCTTTAAAGTTCTCAACTCTAACCATGACCTCATGACAGGTGAACGATTATCCTTGATGACATAGTCTAGACACGGTCTTTGTAGCTGGAAGGAAGAGGGTGCAACTCCCCAAGTATCGCAAAGTAAACAGTCATTCAGTAGTCCAAGTTATACACAAGGTGTTCATGTATCTTATACAGTTTCCATGTGACTTTCTCAACAGGTTGTTCCTTCCACCATAGTTGAAAGAAACCTCGTCCATATACTCATATTCCATTACTATGATTTGTGACTTAGTAAGTTCACCTAGCACGTCATACGTATTGGTGTCGTTAACATGCAATCACAATTCAGATTCCATAGAATGAAGTATGGTGTATTGGACAATAATTCATAAGTGACGATGAGTACGATACTCATCATCATCTTCCTTAATAACGGAGTTATCGGGTGTATCTCCTAGTAGTTCTCGTTTTACGTTTAGCAAGTTATTACTAATGAGTATATCTCTAACGGTGTTGGTAACAATCAATAAAGTAAGACCCATTTACCTTAAGTTCTACATTACATTAAAATATCCATAGTTATAAACATTTGGGTATGACATTGTCTACAATGATATTTGCTAAGACATGAAGATTAAGTTCATAATAGGAGTTCATGTTTTTAAAACAATTCTGGAAATCCTACGCATACAAACATCCCTCATAGTTTATTCTAAGTGATTACACAATCCTTGCGAACTATACCTCCCCTGTGTGACATGACCATCAGTATATTCTCAAGGTAGGCCATCATGCCAATCACATCATCCATGTGACTCATGCTCGATCTTTCTATCCTTGTGGACCGAGGCCATATCTGCATATGCCATGCTCGCCATAATAACATTAGTGATTATATGTCGTGTATGCAAGGCCATGTTTCTGGACATGCTAGGCTTGTTCCACCCATCTCATTTGAACGTTAAAATGTTTGACACCCGTGTGACACGTGATGCCTCCATAATGCGGATCTTTCCAGATGGTGCTTCACTAAGGAAGGACACTTTGTTGGAGTAGTGAGGGATCATCCTATAATGCTAGCATCGTAACATAGTAGCAAATCAGGATGCAACCATATAAATCAGACTAACTATGATGCCCCCCTGCAAGTTAAAGTTTAAACGCCTCTACTTTATCTTTTGCAAGTTATACGTGGCTGCTAGGGCTTTCGGGATAGAACCGTTTCTATGCCTACAAACATACAACAACAACAATTCAGCAATGGTCTCTATTACACCCCTGCCGGGGTCCTCCGTTGCAAACGTCTTCGCAAAGTTAATGTTAGAGAGACAAACACCCCCAAAGCCACTTATATGGTACAAGGCTACAAGCCATATGTCAAGCGTGGAACCAGTCTCGCGTAAACGCGTAAGGTCGGTCGGGGCCGCTTCATCAGAACATTGCCACAATGCTAAACGAGTACACGTGGGAGGGTAATAATTGGAGAATTGATGCCACATATTAGATGTGTTCTATCCGTAGATCTATGCATAGCTTTGCTCATGATACCACTGTTGGGGTTCAGGGCAGAAAACAATACTTTTTCATAACCTACGATACCCAATCCCAAGACCTATGCTATGCCGATGCAAGTAACAGATGGAAATAGGTCACATACCAGTATGTAGTCCGTTAAGCGGGAAATGTTCCCGCGTGAACGTGGTTGATGTAGTCGTACCGGTAATCCCCGATGTCGCGCAAATCCATGCTGACTCCATAAGTCACCCGGTCCTCATAGACCAATGACGGGATTACGTCCCCGTCGGAACGTTGTCGATGAAGACCTCACAATACGGCCACGATGATGAAGTAGCACCACAAGTGTAGTGCCTCGCGAGATTACACACATACCATGTACCCGACGTCCCTTCGGGCTCCGAACCAGAAGAGCAGTGGAAAGAAGATGGATTCGGATCCCGATTCCAGCAGCACGACGGCGTACGTATGGTGGACAAATCCCCAACCAAGTGTAAAATCCAAACAAGGGGAGTCCACTCGAGGAAGGAGAGAATAGAGAGAGATAATTAATTGGATGAATAAAAGGGCACCCCTACCCCTCCTTATATAGGCCAAGGAGGGGGGGAACCTCCCTCAACTTCCCATGTGGGAGTAATCCCAAGGGGAGGGGGGTGGCGCACCCCTAAGGGGGGTGGGGCCCTTCATGGAGACATGGCCCATGGGGGGAAGAATCCCTCTTCCCCTAATGGGCCCTATGAGGCCCATGTGCCTTTTAATTCATTATTTAATTATTTAAATCAGATTTTTTATATTTAATTCATTAATTAAATTATAAAAGATATTTAAATAATATTTTGAACAATACAAAATCCCTAGAACCATTTATGACCTCCACAGGAACAATTGCGGTGTTCTCTCTTATTTCACCGTTGATCCCGAATCAATCCTTATTGCCTTGAATACCCTTAAGTGTGAAACCCTACGGTCCGGGAAATAGCAGACATGATCAGACACTCTTTCACAATTAACTAATCAATTAGACCTAGTTACAATCCTTGATAGCCCCTGCGCTTCCATCGAATGAACTTCATCGATGTTGGATCCGTTAACGTTGAGCATGTTCCCTTTGTCCTGAAGTACTTTGCTTGTCCGAGGTTTGATCGTCGGTATCCAATATACCTAGTTCATCCTCGTTACCGACAGACATGTTTACTCGTTCCTATGATATTACAACCCCGTGACCTAGTCACATGATTACAATATTTATGATGTAATATCACCGAGTGGGCCCAGAGTACCTATCCGTCACTCGAATGGACAAATCCCACTTTCATCTATTTGCATACTCATGAAGGTATCTATTCGGAATACCTGAAGTACACTTTTATGGCCAGCATATTTCAGTCAGGCGGTGGGTAGCAAATCAAGGCATCCTAATAGACAGTAATTACGTATGATCATTACGGTCTATGGATTTGGTCACTACGTTATAGTTATCTCAATGTTGAACTTATGTGACTCGATCAGATTGCAACACTTCTGGTGGTTGTGTGTCCATCATATCATTCTCCCAATGACATGACCCCATTGTCAATAGACTTATTTGTCTCGTGACCAGGAAACCTTGATCATCAATTTCCCAATGGACTCGTATACTAGAGTTAACTAGGGACCTGCTTGTTTGTCTACCACACATGTATTAATGTTTCCGCTTAATACAGTTATAGATGACCACACGAGCGATTGCCTCCTGCATCGCTTGGCGCATACCCTCTTCCCAGGTACGATTCCGGGTGAAGTACCCGGCCTTGGAGGATACACTCCATGATAACGCGGATCTCGCGCTGGTCATCCACGAGAACCACTCTGCCAGTGAACTCAGCACAGGCGCGATCGACAAGTTGGAGTAGCTCGATCAGATCGGGACCAAAGGTGGTCGTGTCTGCGGTAGCGCTCGTCAGATGCAAGTAGTGCGAGAAAGGAGCTACCATCTACAAATTTTAAGACTTTAAGTTAGATGACAGGTGTGCAAAATTTTAACACAATAAACGGTTATAAATGGTTTACTATAGAGGTGATAAGAGAGGTAAGCATTCGGTACTATGCATTTTACCATCCCTTTATTTTAGAAAATAGTTTTTGATTTCCCCCCATCCTATCTACCGTCCATTCTAACTAGGCTGCTATGTTCTGAACAGAGGCTCTGATGCCAAGTCTGTGGGCACCCCGGACTATATGTCCGAAGTGGCCAGTTGTGTATACTGTCATGCTCCCATGATCTGTTCGCATGACACACAACTCGACATGGATATCATAGTGTCAATGTTCATACAATACCGAATACAAGTCTTACAATAACATAGTCTTACATGGCCTCATCGATCTCAAATAGCAGCGGAATAAGCAGAAGCATCAAAGGTAGCTGCGGCACAATCCACAGGGTAGATCAGATCATATCACGTCATAGTAATCTTCGGTAGCATCATCGTCATATACCTGCTCCTCCAAGCCTGGCCGATTGAATAACCAGGGACAAAGCTGTGAGTACATACAAAGTACTCGCAAACCACCTAAAGAAATAAATAAAGTTTTGCATACGAAAAATAATGCGATGGCTATATGGTGGAGTTTTTCATAGGGATTTCCTATATACTCAAGTTTATTATTAAGTTGGCAAAGTGTTAAACTTGGCAAGTTTTATTTCCCACAAATGAATTTGGATAAGTCAATTCCAACCATTTTCGAATAATATCAACATCATCATCGCGAACCATAAACTCAGTACCGGGCTTTCTCATCTATTCCCTACAAAGTCTGGCCTCACTAGCTGTCCATGACCGTGGACTCCGGCTACTCGAATAGTTTTCACTATGTAGAGGTTGTACACTTTACCCACCACATTCGATACATCCACCGTGTGTCCCCACGGATCGTCATACCTCAGTATGCGGGTCTCGGATAATCGACCATAGTCTTCCCCTTGCCTACCCTAGTACAGGTGATCTACCCGATGCCCACATCCCGAACTCTCCGCGTGCAAGGTCATGCTCCTCTTGGACACATGCCTTCACCGTAGTAGAGGTGTGGAAAAGTTCCGTGCCACCGCTGCCTCGGCAGCGACCTCACCTCCGACGCATCAGTAGGCTTATAGGCTTCTAGGTACTCTCGTGTACCTCCATCATATAGTTAGAAGATCCCCGTACTAAGATATGCAAGCTTCCAACTAGCCATATCCCATACCAGAGTATAGTGGTTGTACTGTATGGCTAGGTTTTTACGGCACTTATAGAGAGTCCCTCCAGACTTTATCCATGTCCAACGATGTTCCACAATACCGGACTTACCACCTACTTAGGTCTATGACGTACCATATAGGGTGAAGTATGACTATCCATGTTGTTATGTAATGCTAATTACCAGAGCTGAGTGATGGTCTCGACAGAGTGTCGGGATCACTGGGGTTCTACTTTGCTTTCCCAAATAGGTAGGCTGTGGGGTGTGTGGAGTTTTCCTACTATAACTAATATAGTCCCAACCATATTAACATACTAGCATGATACAATATAGATGATATACAGAAAAGTAAAAAGGGTAATGCGGAGTTTGAGTTTTGACGGTGGCTTGCCTTCGTCGATGATGTACCCTGGACCGGCTTCTTCGACGGCTTGTGTAACATCCCAAAATTTTCCAAATTTTTGAATGTTAATAAATAAATTATAATAATGATTGTTTTCTTGATATGTTTGATTTTCACTAGGATCTAATACTTTTGGAGTTTAAATGAGTATTCGAATTAGAGGGGTTAAAATGACTTTCCCAAGTATCGATATCTTATCTTATTTGAATTTTATTATTTGAAACAAAACCCAACTCAAGAATAAAATAAACATAAAATGAGAGAAGGTAATATGACTCCTTCAACGTATTCAAAGAGTTGGTAAATGTTTGAAATAATTAGTTGGATTTTATTTTAAGTTTAAAACTATTCTGGGAATTATTTATAAACCTAAATTAATTTTAGGATATATTTATAAGGCCTAAGATAATGTTATACAAAAATTGTTTGTAATTAATTTATTTGGCATTGAGAATAATTGTCATGTGGTCTATATTACTATTAATATTTTACTATATTCTTTGATGATTTTATAAATTATATTTATAGTTCCTAGCTAAGTAGTTTATTTTCTGTGAAAATAGAAAACAAATGCGCACTAGCGTAGGCCAGCCCAGAGCCGTGGCCCAACCTTTTCTCGCCCACATGCACGATAGTAGAAGCAACGCCAGTGGGCCGGCTCAGTGCATTTCGGCAGCGAGAGCAGCCCAGCGCCACAGTGCACCCTCATCCTTTTTTTGTTTTTTCCCTTCTATTGTCAACTCGTGTTGTACGTGTTCGTAAAGGAAACTACCAAATCTCAATTGACTAAACCGATCGCTTCGATCAATCTCTAAGGTTCTCACATTGTCCTTAAACCTTATTCGCATATACCTCATCCCCTTGACCTCTTTTCTTCTTTCCCCCCAAGCCAAGACGACGGCGCCAAAGTTCCAGATCTTGCCGAGTTCTCATCCGCCGCCGCTTTTGCTCGTCGTTTGCGTCGCCACCGGTACATCCTAGTCAATCCCGTTATGTCCTCTTGAATCTTCACTGAGTACCTCACCCGATAGACAAGGTTTTCTGGTCTAGGTCGCAAGTTCACGCCACTGCCGCGGTCGAACTAAAATCCAGCCGCCGCTTTTGTTAGCGCCATCGTATTGCCCTCCATACGGGTCACATGATAGACATCTTTTGTTCAATGGAAAGTCACCGGAACCGACCCCATCGACGTCGGTAGCCAACGATGCTCAAGTTCTATATGTCCTAGTAATCCATCAGCCATCCGTTCTCTTGTTTTTTTTTACTACTTCTTGTTGCCGATATGGGCCAAATCCAGCCATATGTTGGCACTTAATACAATGGATGTTGTTCAATTCCTATGAAGATTCATCTGCCAATGACATCATGCTAAGTGGCAGCGCCACACTAGCCAGCTAATTCAATATATTTATTTGGGAAGATTTTTATCAAAAATCGTTTAGCTATTTTTTATAAACCGTAACTCGCAAGATTCTTTTTCCTATGTGTTTATATTGATTTGTAGATTAATGAAAAAAATTATTTTTCACACTGTTGCACATCTTCAATTTGAATATCTTCATATTCAAATTCAACTTTTCGGAGGCCAAAATATTTTGAATCATTGACCCAATTCAATCGATTTCTTTTCCTTAGTAACACTCATATCATATACTTGTTGTCCACATCATGTATATACAAGATCAAATGTTTATTATCTGTTTGAATTTAAATTTAATTCAAACCCTGACCTACTACAACTTGTGATGTACTATTCTGTTTCACGCGATTCTCTTTGCATATTGGATCATTTGAAACATCTTATCGGCAATACCACACACCTCTCATTGACATGATGTTCACCTTCAATTGATAAAGCCTTTGGCCATAATCTTTTATATCAAAAATTCTTTTTCCGTTGACTCACTCGAGTTCACGTTTCATCTATCACCTTCGAGCACATCAACACTTGTACCGTGTCAAGCCTAGTTATTTTGTTACTAAACTTTGTTGTGTTTGATTTGTTGATCTTTTGAATCTTTCTTTTGGCATGATTGCTTACTCGAGTTCTTTCATTAACGATAGATTGCTCGGAGTGTGAAGAGTAGAGTTATCTGGATCGTGAGAGCGAAGTACTTCATTGAATGTATAAGGCAAGTTACACTTGGACCATACATCATCCTATATTTTTCATTATGCATGTAGTACTTTATCACCCTATGCTTGTGTAGGAATATTATATATTATTATTTTGCAAACCTGGTAGGATAGCCATATGATCTGATCATGTATTCTTTGTGGTCTTAGCTCGTGATTGTTATATATTGCTATGCTTGTAGACGTGGATTGGCTTGAGAATACATTGAGTTGTGTGAGGATTTAATGACTTGACTAGAAAACTTAAATAGAATTCACCTCTGGACGGGCAGGGAGAGCATCCTGGGGCTCGTGCCTTATCTAAGGTGGGACCAGGGCCAAATGCTTTCCGAATGGTTTGTTTTGGTGGTATAAATATCAGACATACTTGGTGACTAGAAGCTTCCATGTACATCCACTGGCCATATGGGCTCTGGCTTAGTTGAGTACGTTGTAGGAAGCCTCTCCCGTGCAAAGCTAGCAGATGTAGATATGATAGGTGTATCGGCTTGCCGTTGGGTGTAGGTGACCTCTTCTGAAAGACTTCGTCTCAAGCTTTGGGTTGAGTCCAGTGGGTAAAGTGTACAAACCTCTGCAGAGCGTACAAACTAATCAAGATTATCCGTGTCCCCGGTTATGGACAACTTTGAGCAACTAGGCATTACTGTTATTGGAGGATCTTGACAGATGACTCACCTTAATAAAACATGAGTGGGAAGATTTATTAAAGGGTATAGGTTGGCATTGGTGTAGCCCAATTCAACCTTATGTAGTAAGATAAACTAAAATTTTGATTTAGGTAGATTAAGGGAAAAATCAGCTTTCTGCAAAATAAAACCATAAGCCTTCATTTGAGTTATCCTGCATGTAGATGTAGTTCTGTTATATCCTTTTTCGTGTGGCTTGCCGTACAAATCAGATGTACTGACCCGTTGTCGGGCTGTAACCTTCGGTGTTGCAGGATTGTATACGATGAGTAAGGGATGCGTTGTAGGGTTAAGATGAATATACTTAACTGTGCCGGTGGAGTTGATGGACGCCACGAAGCTCTTTCTTTTTTTCCGCTATATTTTATTGTAAGCTAGCCTTGAGCTATGCAGGTATGCTTTATTGTAATACTGGATCTTCGATGTAATATTTATGACATGTGGTTTATTCTTGATATTACATCATGTACTGTGTGTGCAAGCTATTGATCCAGGTACTAGCACAGAATGCACAGAGACTTCGATTCTTAGCGAATCGGGTCGTTACAGATGGTATTAGAGCCCATGTTGACTGTAGGTCGTGACCCTAGAAAATGGATAGGAAAAGCCATAGGAACAAAACTATTATTTTACTCTTTAGTTAATTACTCTTCTAACTAGTATCTCTCATCTATTATTCATCTTCTAAATTCCTCTTTTTTATTGTAAATGACCATCCGAGTTGGTTATGCCCCTGAAGATATGACTTTGAGAAGTACATCATCAACCTCGTGGATCAATTGAAGTTACCACTACCAGAATTAGAAGGATTGTCCTATGGATTCAATAAGGATTAGTTTTGACACTACGAGAGGATTTACAAGATCAGCTTAGCTGTGAAGAATGAAGTTTAGATTCAGACCACCACTTTTAGGTGAAGTTAGATAAACGATTTGCGCATAGTATGATGAGATCGTATGTCTTGCACATATGACCTTACTCTAGGTGTTGTTTGTGTGGTTGACTTTTGTGACCGTATTGATTGATGTTATGTAGTGTTGTTTGAATGTTGGTTTTGCCTTATTCTTGTCTGTGTGCATGTGCTCGGTTCTACCTTTAGGTTTGTTTTCTTGTCTGTATCCTAGTTTTCCCTGACCTTTGTCGTTTGGGCTCAATAGATGGAGTATGTAGTAGGAATCGCCTTTTCTGGGGCGATGACTAGACTGAAGGTGGAGAAATGGATTCATAATATGGAGGAGCACATGCAGAGTAACAAGGTTGGAAGTGAGGATATGGTCCACTATGATGTCAAGTACATGGTAGAAGAGGATGCTACTTGGTGGCCAATGCATGAGGCGATTAACGAATCAACAAGGAAGATTACTTGGAAGGAGTTTACAAAGATTTTGTTAAGATCTCGCCTCGTCACCCCGATGCAAAGGACGGTATCCCGTAAGAGGCCCCATGTCTGCAAAATTTGCGGGGAAGTAGGACACTCCTACGAAGGACACCAAGATGGATGTCCCTATTGTGAGGAAATGCACTGGGTTGAAGAATGTCCCACTGCTCAAGTCACATGTTTTATGTGCAAAGGAAGTGATCATTACCCCGCTCAATGCCAATTTTTCATCATGACGCACCAAGTAATGCAACAACAAAAGTAAGGAATGAAGACGATTATCCAGGAGTTCAAGGAAGCACCAGTGAAGAAGAAAAAGAAAGATCTTAGCGAACTTCAGTGTTACCGGTGCAGGAATATGGGACACTAGCCAACATGTGTCCACGATTGAAGAGAAAGAAGAAGATGTGAACATGGGAGCAAAGACGTTGACATATTAAAGCTTATGTTTTGCAATTGGAGAATAGAATATTCGTAAGTGTGAACTAAGTGTACGATGTTACCTTTTAATGTTAGTTGGAGTTGTGGATCGATGCATGTTTTTGCTGTGAATGAACTAGATGTTTTATGTCAGGATTTTTTAGGTTTTGCTTGTGTCCTTTGACCCTGATATGCCTTTGATTGATGTTGTGTGTTGTGCCTTGCGTTTCTCCCACGTGAGGAGAATAAGTTTACGTACCTTAGACCCCTCATCTATTTAGTATGCTTTAAGACTGAAGGAGACCTAACAACAAGAAGAATAAGTTGACAAGTGACTCAACGATATGAAGATTGCTACGCCAACACAAAACTGAAGCTACCAACATCGGAGACTTGAAGACCTGAAAGATTCAAAGTTCAACAGTTAGACCTTTTATTCTGAACTGTCATTTCTTGATTTTTCGACAGCTACACATCAAAACTTATTTTCAAAACTAGTGTGATGTTTGTATGGGTATATCTCTCTCTCTATGTTCTATTCCCCCTCACCTTAATTCCTACACTGAAGGAGTTACTACAATGGCTTCTAAATTTCAAGGCTGGAATAAAGATGGATGCAACCAATAATGAGTTCAAGGATAACCTCGTGTGCCAGGATCTTACAACAAGCAAGAACAATCTTGCTGAAGGAAGAACCCTGGAGGAAGTTGTAGTTCACTAGTTCCCATTTATATTAGTTTGCGTAAACCTGAGAGTTGTGAAGAAACGATAGCTGATTTGTTTGGCTTGCAGAATCAATGGATTTATCTGAACCTAGTTCGTGAACAAGAGAAACTTTCTGCAATGCTCGTGAGGATGTCCGAGTGTTAGATTGCGAGATTCGCTAAACCATATACAAGGTAATGATTTGGGTGCGTAATGGATTGGCCCCCATGACGACTACTCTTATTATTCGCTTTTGCTATGCGGGATAGTAAATCTTGAGTGGCTTACCTATAGCAAAGAGAAGATGATGTTAAGCCTGAGTCATAGAATGGTACGATGTTTGACCCCTATAAAAGATTATCGTTAATAATATTAAGTCATACGGTGAGTATAGGCCCAGACCATTTTCTGCAGGTATTCCGTAAAAGTATTCTTGATAACCACCATGAGGAAATTGATAGTTGCTTAGTATTGGCGCCTGACTTGTCAGCCATGAAGGTTCGGTATGCGGAAGAATGCTCTTTCGCTAAGGATTCAAGACCTGAGAGGAGTTGGTGAAATCCCTATGAAGGATGTCATCGATGGAGCAAGACTCATCAAGACCGTGTCGCATTCCTTTTAAGGGTGGTAGCACCCTAGCTCATCGGAGGATCGATGGACAGTCATAAAGACCCAAACCCTAACCGTTATTTCTAGCCTTTTCGAATCTCGAGGACGAGATTCCTTTTAAGGGTGGTAGTCCTGTAACATCCCAAAATTTTCCAAATTTTGGAATGTTAATAATTAAATTATAATAATGACTGTTTTCTTGATATGTTTGATTTTCACTAGGATCTAAAACTTTTGGAGTTTAAATGAGTATTCGAATGAGAGGGGTTAAAATGACTTTCCCAAGTATCGATATCTTATCTTATTTAAATTTTATTATTTGAAACAAAACCCAACTAAAGAATAAAATAAATATAAAAAGAGAGAAGGTAATATGACTCCTTTCAACATATTCAAAGAGTTGGTAAATGTTTGAAATAATTAGTTGGATTTTATTTTAAGTTTAAAACTATTTTGGGAATTATTTATAAACCTGAATTAATTTTAGGATATATTTATAAGGCCTAAGATAATGTTATACAAAAAAATTTTGTAATTAATTTATTTGGCATTGAGAATAATTTTCATGTGATCTATATTAATATCAATATTTTACTATATTCCTTGATGATTTTATAAATTATATTTATAGTTCCTAGGCAAGTATTTTATTTTCTGCGAAAATAGAAAAAAAATGCACACTAGCGTAGGCCAGCCCAGAGCACGCGGCCCAACCTTTTCTCGCCCACATGCACGATAGGTCAATCACTAATTAGTGGGCACCCTCCCACGCGCCCCCGCAGAGGTCACTTTCGGCTTTCTCTGGATCCGACACGTGTCGCGTTTTTACTGTGTCCCGCGCGAACAACAACGGTGGCTGCGCGCGGACTCTCCTGTGGCTTGAACTGTGGCAGAGTTGTGGCTGAAAAAAACTGTGGCTATGGCTGAAAAAACTATGGCTTTGGCTGAAAACTGGAATGTGGCAGAGAGTTGTGGCTGAAATAATTGTGGTTGTGGGTGAATTTTTTTTACTTTTGCTGAAAACTGGGCTGTGGCTGGGAGTTGTGGATGAAAAAACTGTGCCTTTGGCAGAAGCTGTCGCTGAAAAAACTGTGACTGTGTGGCTGTGGCTGAAAAACTGAGCTGTGGCAGGACTTGGCTGCACGGAAAACTGTGGCTGAATCTGACCTACGCTGTGGCTGCCTGTTGTGCGTCCAAAACGTGCCACGTGACGACACCGGATCGCACGAAAAATGATCTCTGGGAGGGGTGCGAGAGGGTACCCGCTAATTAGTTGCTCCCGCACGATAGTAGAAGCAGCGCGAGTGGGCCGGCTCGGTGCATTTCGGCAGCGAGAGCAGCCCAGCGCCACAGCGCATCGTCAACCTTTTTTATCCTTCTATTGTCAACTCGTGTTGTACGTGTTCGTAAAGGAAACTACCAAATCTCAACAGACTAAACCGATCGCTTCGTTCAATCTCTAAGGTTCTACCTCATCCCCTCGACCTCTTTTCTTCTTTCCCCCCCAAGCCGAGACGAGGGTGCCGAAGTTTCAGATCTTGCCGAGTTCTCATCCGCCGCCCTTTTGCTTGTCGTTTGCATCACCATCGGTACATCCTAGTAAATCTCGTTATGTCCTCTTGAATCTTCACTGAGTACCTCACCCGATTGACAAGGTTTTCTGGTCTAGGTCGCAAGTTTGCACGCTCCGCGAAACAAGCCGGCACCATCGGAGAGAGCCAGAGTTCACCGGGTGCACGGGGTTCACGCCATTGCCCTGGTCGAATTAAAATCCGGCCGCCGCTTTTGTCAGCGCCATCGCGTTGCCCTCCATACGGGTTACGTGATAGACAGCTTTTGTTCAATGGAAAGTCACCCGAGCCGACCCAATCAACTTCGGTAGCCAACGATGCTCATGTTCTGTGTGTCCTAGTAATCCATCAGCCATCCGTTGTCTTGTTTTTTTTTACTACTTCTTGTTGCCGATGTGGGCCAAATCCAGCCATACGTTGTCACTTAATCCAATGGATGTTGTTCAATTCCTATGAAGATTCATCTGCCAATGACATCATGCTAAGTGGCAGTGCCACACTGGCCAGCTAATTCAATATATTTATTTGGGAAGATTTTTATCAAAATTTGTTTAGCTATTTTTTATAAACCGTAACTCGCAAGATTCTTTTTCCTACGTGTTTATATTGATTTGTAGATTAATGAAAAAATATTTTTCACACTGTTGCACATCTTCAATTGGAATATCTTCATATTAAAATTCAACCTTTCGGAGGCAAAAATATTTTGAACCGTTGACCCAATTCAAACGATTCCTTTTCCTTAGTAACACTCATATCATATACTTGTTGTCCACATCATGTATATACAAGATCAAATGTTTTTCATCTGTTTGCATTTAGATTTAATTCAAACCCTGACTTACTACAACCCGTGTTGTAGTATTCTGTTTAACGCGATTCTCTTTGCATATTGGATCATTTGAAACATCTTATCGGCAATACCACACACCTCTTATTGACATGATATTCACCTTGAATTGATAATGCCTTTGGTCATAATCTTTTATATCATAAATTCTTTTTCCGTTGACTCACTCGAGTTCACGTTTCATCTATCACCTTCGAGCACATCGACACTTGTATCGTGTCAAGCCTAGTTGTTTTGTTACTAAATTTTGTTGTGTTTGATTTGTTGATCTTTTGAATCATTCTTTTGTCATGATTGCTTATTCGAGTTATTTCGTTGACGATAGATTGCTCGGAGTGTGGCGACTAGAGTTATCTGGATCGTGAGAGCGAAGAACTTCATCGAATGTATAAGGAAAGTTACACTTTGACCATACCTCATCCTATATTTTTCATTATGCATGTAGTAATTTATCACCCTATGCTTGTGTAGGAATATTATATATTATTATTTTGCAAACCTGGTAGGATAGCCATATGATCTGATCATGTATTCTTTGTGGCCTTAGCTCGTGATTGTTATATATTGCTATGCTTGTAGACGTGGATTGGCTTGAGAATACATTGATTTGTGTGAGTATTTAATGACTTGACTAGAAACCTTAAATAGAATTCACCTCTGGACGGGCAGGGAGAGCATGTCATGCCTTATCTAAGGCGGGACCAGGGCCAAATGCTTCCCGAATGGTTTGTTTTGGTGGTATAAAGAACGTCATGGTATCTACCCTCTGAACGTAAGTGGGCGCCGTCCAGGCTAAAAAAGATCAGACATACTTGGTGACTACAAGCTTCCATGTACAGCCACTGGCCATATGGGCTCTGGCTTAGTTGAGTACGTTGTAGGAAGCCTCTCCCGTGCAAAGCTAGCAGATCTAGATATGATAGGTGTATCGGCTTGCCGTTGGGTGTAGGTGACCTCTTCTGAAATACTTCGTCTCAATCTTCGGGTTGAGTCCAGTGGGTAAAGTGTACAAACCTCTACAGAGCGTACAAACTAATCATGATTAGCCGTGTCCCCGGTTATGGAAAACTTTGAGCAACTAGGCATACCTGTTATTGGAGGATCTTGACAAATGACTCACCTTAATAAAACATGAGTGGGAAGATTTAATAAAGGTTATGGGTTGGAATTTGTGTAGCCAAATTCAACCTTATGTAGTAAGATAAACTAAAATTTTGATTTAGGTAGATTAAGGGAAAAATTAGCTTTCTGCAAAATAAAACCATAAGCCTTCATTTGACTTATCCTGCATTTAGATGTAGGTCTGTTATATCCTTTTTCGTGTGGCTTGCCGTACAAATCAGATGTACTGACGCGTTGTCAGGCTGTAACCTTCGGTGTTGTAAGATTGTATACGACGAGTAAGTGATGCGTTGTAGTGTTACGATGTATATACTCAACTGTGCCAGTGGAGTTGATGGACGCCACAAATCTCTTTATTGTTTTTACACTATATTTTATATTAAGCTAGCCTTGAGCTATGCAGGTATGATTTATTGTAATACTGGATCTTCGATGTAATATTTATGACATGTGGTTTATTCTTGATATTACATCATGTACTGTGTGTGCTAGCTATTGATCCAGGGACTAGCACAGAATGCACAGAGACTTCGATTCTTAGAGAATTGGGTCGTTACAGCTTGGAAGGAGTCTTCACCTGCAGCGTCAAGCGTATCGTCTACACGTTGCGGAAAATAATACACACCATTACAACGGGGTTAGCGTATGTAATTCCAGTCACGATACAATCACATGGAGAGCCGAGAACCGTACCCACTTGTCTAAGCAGACAAGGCCAAGCACAGAACTTTCTCGGTAAGCATCAAACGTGAGGGGCATCCCATTCAGGCCGGATGATCAAGTGAGATGGGTCCTCAACGTCCGCTCACAAGTCTAAATACTTATGGGTGGTGAATCCCATACTCATAGACAAGTCGCCTCAACCATGTTATCGATTGGATCCTAACTCTTACATAAACTTACTCCAGCCCGATCACTTAGTCGGGGTCTAGGGCGGGCTCGATCATACAACAAAGTGTGCACGTGACTGAGTCACGAGAAATCGCATCGCGATGCCCCAAGCTGCGCACATCTAGGGTCACTTGGTGTATAAAAGACCGCCAGCCAGATCACAACTAAGGTCTCGAAAACCCATACTAAGACATGCATGTTATAAACTTACACGCAGCACACATGCCTAGTATGAACAGCAGGTATCATCACATAACTCTACAAAGTACTCTTTATTGATATACACATAGAGCATACAAAATCACATGCCTGTGATCAATATTACATCAATACAACGGAAGCAAATTAGGTCTGAGTACAGACAATTTTAACAAATGGCTTAGAGAAGCCTTGTACAACAAACATGCCCTTCCACGAGGGACCAGACTGCTGTCTGGGACTATGCTAACTTAGTCAACGTCGAGCTTCAGGTTGATGACTCCATCGGGGTCCGGTTTCTCATCTAAAACATAGAATAAGCAAACGTGAGTACAAAGTCGTACTCAGCAAGACTTACATCAGATCTATACTACTCATGCTTAAGTATCAAGGTAAGGGAGGTGGGGTTTCATCATGCAGAAGTGCCAGCTTTGACTTGGCTAGTCCTGAACTACGAGTACCAGACTTGAGATAAGAAACGTACACGAGTCCACTACATCTCCAACCAATTACACCACTATGGTTACTTCCTCGACTTCCCCACGAGGAGGCACACCATAGCACTCACGCTTATCTTGCGAGTTTTATAAGTATCCATTTAAGTTGTCTAATAATCAGGTACAGGTTCCAAGTAGTCCTTAACCGCGGACGCGGCTATTCGAATAGTTTTGTTAACCTTGCAAGGGTGTAAACTACACACACATGACCATCGGTTACCGCCAGGTCTCGCCACCGTTCAAGAGGTGACAGCGAGGATGTTCACCACGACACTTCGCTCACAACCGGTCTATTCCAGGAGTCGACTATCTGAGTTTGCCTCCGCTCGAGAGCCCGGCCGGATCAACGAAACGGACTCAAACAATGTAGGTGACCGAGACGCCACCTCTGGCAGATGGTTTTCCTGCCTCACAGGTGCACCCACATATCTATATGATGCAACCATTCCTTCATTCTTTTTCTATGCAGATGCCAAATGGAAAGCCCGAACTAATGTGACTCCTGGACGTCGACACGGATCAAGGTACTAGGCCGAGAGGGGTCAGTGAGCCCAATGTGTGGTTGTACTCTTTGTCTTGGATTACCATACAAGAACTCGATGCCTAAGGCAGTGTTCAACGAGACAACCCACTGTGTACTCCTACACAGCCTCTCATCGTTCACCTTGTATTAGGGTGGATTCACCGACACAGTTTCACTTTCATCAACACCATGTTCATCATCATCCCGACTCACATCGAAAGCAACCTCATGTAACACTAAGCATGCAATAAGCTGTAACAGTTGCAGGGGCTTCATGATATCAATCAACTCCTATGTCAGCTAGGATTGTGGTTTGCTTACTACTGTGACAAGATGATAGGTCATGCATCGTATATGGGTTCAACTATGCGGTAGAATCGATACAGAGTGATCTCCTAAACATGCATAAGCGAGACTGAGAGGGAATTGGGATTTTATAGACATGATCAATGGGGTTTGCTTGCCTTGCTGACGAGGTTCGATATCGGGGTCTTCAACGAAGGGGGTGGCCTCCGGTTCCGGTTGCACGTCTATCGAGCAAATAATCAAACAAGGTATAAATTTATTTGCAATGCTCAAACACATGATCAATATTGAAATGGTGATGTTCTTGGTCACAAAGTGGGTACAATTCCATTTAAAAGAAGTCAAATGCAAAGTCATTTGCAAATGTGCTTCAAATTTGAATTTGAAATAAAGCCATATGGATGTTTTGCACTGTTCACCCATTTTAAAATGGTAAAACATGAAAACAGAGCCCATATTCATAATCCTTCGATTTTTCTGATAATTGTTTATATATTATATGTTTAATTTGGAGTTAGTATGAATTTTCTATGAATTTCCAAAGTTTAATCAATTTTCTGTAATTTCTGGAATATTTTAAATCATTTCTATTTTTCTGGAATTGAATTATTGCATCAGCATGATGCAATGCTGACATCAGGGGGGGTCTGACTGCTGGGTCCCCCATGTCAGTCTCACAGGGGGTTAACCCCTCTCTGTTAATTAAAACAGAGGGGTTAGGGGGTTTTGGGCCCACTTGTCAGCCACTGTGGGGGGGGGGGTTAAGCTTGGTTTAGCGCTAATTAAATCGGCCCGCCGGCGGTTAGCCGCCGGTGACCAAACCGCACGGCGGCGCACACGGCTGCCGGCGTATTCGGCCATGGGAGAGCACGGGGAGACCACCAGCACACTCCTCGTGCTTGTCCGCTTCTGCTGCTGCCCACGGGGAGGCAAGGGGGTGGCCGAGCCTCGCCGGCGTCGAGATGGCGCGGCGGCCGTGGCGCCATGCAGACGAAGTCGACGAGAACGGGCACGGGAGGGCACGCGGAAGAGGGCAACCTGAGCAGGAGCTCACCCTGGGGCCGATGGAGTTGTCGGGGAGGCCGGAGGACGAGCAGCGGCGGCGAATTCGGCGGCGAGTCCTTGCGGTTCCGGCGGGGATTCGTTGAAGGGGACGACGCCTATGGAGCTTCCACTCTCGATTCCGCGCGGTTGAAGACAAGGACGACGGTGCTGATGCGGAAGGACACGACGGTGCGGCGTGGGATCCACGGTGGCCACGGTGGCGCACAGCCGTGCTCCGGCTAGGGCTTCGGGTGTCGCAAGAACGGCGAGGAGGAGAGGGGGAGGAGGTCCAGAGAGAGGGGTAATGGACGCGGTGGCCTTCTGGGCGTCTCCAGGCGCCACGGGAAGAGAGGGGGAGGCAGGTAGCTGCCTGGCACGCCCATGGCGGTCGCCGGCGTGCTGCCTGCCTGCCTGTCCTAGGGAGGAAGACGCATGTGCCCTCCCCAGGTGGGCTGGGCTGGAAGGCTGGGGGGGGCTTCAGTTGGGCCACTTCCTCTTTTCTACTTTTCTTTGTTTTGTTTCTGTTTTTAACTTTTCTGTAATTGGTTTTGCCCCAAAATAAAATAGCAGAGCAATTTAATAAAATGCCCAATTAATTTTATAAATACTAGGTGGTCAGTAGCAAACCACTTATTACTTTTGGGCATTTTTGAAATTCAGTAAATTTGAATTCCAAATCAAATAGGGGTTTATTTAATTTCCAAAGCCACTGTTTGAATATTAGAAAATTCCATGTGCATGGGATTGATCCCAAACCACTTTTAAAATGATCAGCAACATTTCTAGGAATTTTCCAAGCATTCAAATGATTTTTGGAAAAAGATTTTTATCTAGCCATTTATTTGAATTCTCAGGGCTTTCTGTTTTCCCCATTTTTGAATTTTCCTGTTGAATTTTTGCATGATGCAAAGGGATCAAACAACCCTAGCACTTACCCTAGTTGGGGTTCTGACAGGATGGGATTCAGCCCATGGGGGGTTTCTCTCTGCTTCATTTTTTATTTAAAAAAACATTGTTGCTCTAATTTTTATTTATTTTCCATAGCTTATATTTGAGTTTAACAAATCGAACTTAAACTCTGGAATATACTCCTAATTAATATAGAGTTATTATCTAATGGTGATAGAATTTTTAGAGAATATTCAGTAGTGTCAACAATATTATTATTATTATACTAGTAGCAAATAACCATTTAGCAGTTTTTAATTATTTTAATTAAATACTTCCTGCTTTAGTGGTATTTTTAGTTATTTGAATAATGAATTTCTATGAAGTCAAAAATTTATTTAGAACATTTTTTATCTATTCTTATTTCCTATGGTGGTAAAAGTGTGGCTATTATAATATGAGTAGAGTGACCTAAACATTCCTTTATGGGTTCATTCTTTTGTTTTTAGCAAGACACTGCAATAACATAACATAGCATTAGCGCAAGACAAGAAACTATCAAGCATGACATAGCAACAAAGCATAAGGCAAGCATGGCATGGCAATTTCATTCGCATCACATCACAACTTTAGCAAGTTTTTGTTACCCCTAATTTCTACTACTCAAATAACAGGGTAATAAAAGTTGGGATGTGACAGAGGAGGACTTTCTGCCCGACGCAGAACTGCACGACGGTGGCCCTGCTGTGATTCTTGGTGTACTCGATGTCAAGGCTGAGAACCTTGTCGCACAGCGTCTCCAGGTCTTCCTCAATCTCCTCGATGCAGATGGCGTCCTTGTTGGGGTCATTGGCGTACCAGACGAAGAGTTTCATCCCAAGGTGGACATCGATGGTGTGATCATGGATGATCTTCCGACATTCTTCCATAGGCGTGTGCTTTTTTGCAACGGCAGGGTGGTGGTGTAGTGTCCGGCGGCGGCGGGGATCGGTGGGGCGCGATGCGTGCAGGAGGATGAAGACGATGGTTTGGAGGTGAATGATGCATGTGAGGGCTGAGGGACCGGGTTATCATAGTGGGGATGGACGAGTCAGTGGTTTTTCCCACTACGCATTCCTCCTCTCAACTACATGCAGATTCTTCTTGAGACTCAACTGCATGCAGTCAAGTCTCCTTGGCAATGCCTCACTTCCCAGAGACATGTGTGTAATCCCATTGGTGCCTACAGAGAGGAACCGCCGCTTCTTATGGCGCACCCGGACCTCAAACCGTGTCGTCCACGGCTTATATTTTCACGCACGACTTTTCTCACAAATCTGTGTGGGATAGTCACCCTATTACGAACGCCCAGAACAACCTTACCGTGTGCGATCTCTATCACCGCACCTACCCCGAGTCTTTGGAACATAAGAGAGGTGGCTCAAAATTTCGGTTAGGAGGGGTTCCATGGATAGTTTCCCCTGTATGGCACACGTTTATCGAAAGTAACTGCGTGCAATGTATGTTTCCCCCGCTCAAGTTTTCAGTTTCCAAGAGAAATTTTCAGTATCCGCGCCTTATATGTGTATATTTCAGCCTTCTTATCCCCCACCCCAGCCCCCAACCCACCCATAATATCCCCCTTCCCCTCCCCCCCCCACTCCGCCGCCGCCACCATCTTCTCGGTGTTGCCTCGCTCCTGTCGTTCTTACCAGGTAAACCACCGAGCTGCATCCCTTCCTCGTACCATCTACGTACATGGATCCGGCAAAACTCCATGTTTCATCCATAACCCAACACCCTACCCCAAAGCATCCCCACCTAAGCATATCCGCATATCACCATGAGCTCGAGGAGGTAAATGTGGTCGCCGATAGTCATCTCCTGGCCGCACTAGCTGGCTCGGCACAGCAGACCGCAGTGCATTCCTTCCTTGTACCCCCGGATGAACACCTCACCTCCATTGCGTCCGAGTGGGTGCCTACTTTTCCAGGTTGGATTGTATAAATAAGCGTGCATGTGTCTTTCTTCATTTGCTGTGTGCTGGTCTCGACATCGAGCTCGTCAATAGTGATGGCTTGACAAGGGCAATGACACAGATGAAGTCTCCCAACTTTGATCTATTGGATGTCCCCCTCTGATCTCGTTGAGCGCTCATTGAAGGACATGTGATGCATGTAACCCTGCGAGCCCCTTTTGCTATTTATGAAAGCCACTTGCAAAATTGGTGGCTCGGCATCACCAACCGCCAAGTCAGATCTGTTCGAAAAATACAAACGAGGAGGTCACCCACAACGTGTCGTCTTCCAAGGGGAAGGAGCTATTCAAATTCTTATCTTTATCAAAATAGCTAAAAACGGGTGTTCTTGGGTAAGAATTTGTGGGGATGAAAACCATAAACATATCTCTTTGCAACAATACCATTTTAATGTCTATATTTAGGTATCAACTAGTCTGTTATGCTCCTTCTGTTGGTTTAATGATGCATTGACATGTTCAACTATACTGTGTTTGGCTATGTAATGCATGATCTTCAAAAAAAATTGGTTCTTGGGTAAGCATTTCTGGGGATGAAAATCATAAACATATCTCTTTGAACTAATACCATTTTAATGTCTATATTTAGGTATCAACTAGTCTCTTATGCTCCTTCTGTTGGTTCGATGATGCAATGACATGTTCAACTATGTTGTGTCTGGCTATGTAATGCATGATCTGCTAAAAACTTGGTTCTTGGGTAAGAATTTCTGGGGATGAAAAACATAAACATATCTCTTTGCAACTCATTCCAAGTTTCTAAATGGTGCTAATATGATCTACCTCTTCACTGATATTGATGACATGATATGTAAACTATGATGTGTTTGTCTGTGTTATGCACACTAATATTTAGGTATGAACTAGTCAGTTCGATTCCACCAATAACATTTAATGTCTATATTTAGGTATCAAGTACTCCCTCCGATCCTAAAAAAGTTTCTTGGAAAAACAACTAGAATAGTTATAACTTATAGTGTAACTTGCGACACTTTTTTAGGATCGGAGGGAGTAGTTTTTTATGATCCTTCTGTTGGTTTGATGATGCACTGACATGTCCAACTATGTTGTGTTTGGCTATGTAATGCATTATCTGCTAAAAACGTGGTTCCTTGGTAAGCATTTCTGGGGATGAAAATCATAAACATATCTCTTTGCAACCCATTCCAAGTTTCTTAATGGTGCTGATATGATCTAAATCTTCACTGATATTGATGTCATGATATGTTCAACTATGATGTGTTTGTCTGTGTTATGCACACTGATATTTAGGTATCAACTAGTCAGTTCGATTCCACCAATTCCATTTAATGTCTATATTTAGGAATCAACTGGTCTATTATGCTCCTTCTGTTGTTTTGATGATGCAATGACATGTTCAACTATGTTGTGTTTGACTATGTAATGCATGATCTGCTAGTATTGAACTAATAAAAAATACTTGTTAGAACGGCTATATTTGGTTGTCATCACTCATGGTCTAGTTAACATGATTTTCATTTTTTGTTCAGTTGCTTTACTATCAAATTAATCTTCAAATCAAACTATCTTTCTTACTGTCATGATTCGCAAAGAGAGCAACATGGACATCGAACGGTGACTTGTTTCTTACTGTCATTTGCATCTATCTCTCTTACCCAAAATGGTTTACCTAAAATCAAGTCCGGTCCATGCATAATGGTATTCTTCTCTTGTGAGAACCTTTAATGCTATTTTGACTGCTCTCTGGCACCATGGCAAATGGTGCCACATTACAGGATTAGTTAGCCTCCACCATATATCTAGAAGGATCAAGTGAGTCCACATACAGTATCTCTCAGGTATGTTATACAAGGTCCTTACTAGAGTTGGGTACCATTATGCACAGATAAAAACCTTAGTTCTTGCGTAAGAATTTTTGGGGATGACAATCATATACATATCTCTTTGTAACTCATTCCAAGTTTTTTAATGGTGCTAATATGATCTACTTATTCATTGACACTGATGCCATGATATGTTAAACTTTGATCTGTTGGCCTCTTTTATGAATACTGATATTTAGGTATCAACTAGTCACTTCGATTCCACCAATACCATTTTTAATGTCTATATTTGTTTGTTTCCAATCCCCTTCTAGTTAACATGATTCCCTACTTATCTATGTTGCTTCCCTAGGATATTAATCTACACAATTAAACTATCTTCTTACTGCCATGTTCTTCCATGAACTACGTTGTGTTTCTTTATTATGCACAATGTGATATTAAAGTATTAATAAATACTCAGTTAAACTTCACCAATACCAGTTGTAATAACCATAATTAGTTGTTTCCAATCATGTTCCAGTTAACATGCTTTTCTATTTGCATTCCATTGCTTTACCATCATGTTAAATGCTCACATTCGAACGATCTATACTGTGATTAATTTTGAGTTATCTCATTATGTGTATATCCACCAAAACTATGGTCCAGTTTTTACCTTGTAAGTGCATCTAGTGCCCCCTTTGAGGTTTTGGAGTATTGATGACAAAACGGTCGCGGGACTTATGTGTTTGCGAGTTTCCATAGGAGAACAGTCCCTGAAGAATGGTTTAACCATCGTTGTCAACGCCCCAAAATGTTGAGGAACATTGAATAAACTGGTGTTTTCCTGAAGTATATCGTGGAGCAAAATCCTAAGGAAACTGGATCCTGAAGCATCCAGTTGATCCTGAGGAAGTCGTGCGCCATCCTAAGGCAACTCAAGTTGAGCGTTGTCTTTTTTATGCTTTTTATGTTTCTTGAGTCATAGGAAAACATCACACTGTTGGAGGGGTCGAGAAAAATGAGTTCCGAAGTTCTGAGGATTTTCTCAAATAGAAATCCTGAAGAAAACCCTGAGGAATCTCCTGTAGAAGAAGTTCAGTTCCTTGGGTGTATGAGATGTTTTTCTTTAGGACACTGAGGAATCTGTCTTCGGTTGAGGAGTCAGGAAACTGCCAGTGCAGTTCTCCTGAAGAAACAGAGAGAGAGAGAGAGAGAGAGAATATACTGACCGTGCCATGTGTCGCGTGGAGAGTTGCTGGAATATTTCCAGACAATGGTTCGAAGGGTGGGCACGATGGTATTTTCCTTCTTGGGCATTTACGTCCTTTCACCTGGGGTTGCTCCGCGGCTATAAATAACTGCCCCCATCCCCATTTGCAGGTTGGCTGCTCTGAGAGAGAAACTGACACTTGTCATTCGAGAGCAACCCACCTCTGAGGAACCTGAACAACATAAGTGAGGAAATCCACCAGCCAGAGTAGTGTAGAAATTCTGAGGAATTCGGTTTGAGTGATCCAAAACGTTTTACTCTTGAAGACTATGATCTTCTAGCCGGTGTAGGAGTCATCATTCTGAGGAATTCAAGATGCAATTGTGAATTCCGAAAGTGAAAGAAGTCTGTAAAGGTTTCGGGAGTCTACCTTGAAGACTCACCTGAGTGATTGGAAGGAGTCTGGGGACTTTAGTTCAAGGAGAACAAGGTGAAGACTATGTCTTCTGAGTTGAATCTCAGCCTCTCCAACCAGATGTAGAGTTGTCACAGCAAATTGAACTGGTCTATCAAATATGCGTCATCTGTGCCATGGTGCTACTTCCTCAATCTCAGTAGTTTTGCTCTTGCACTGATGACTCTTTCATGAGGCCTTTCATTCTGTGTTTCCTCTGTTATGTTTCCTCGTATTTTGCATCTGATGCATGTCTGCATATCTGTTTGAATTTATTTCTGTTGCAAAATGTTGTTAGGCACTCATGTTTACTTCTTGTAAAATTTCTGAGCATCATCATTTTGTGAGTTTCCTCAGTATCGAACTGGCTCAATCCTGAGGAAATCAAAAATCTTCGGGAAAACTTAAAAATCTCCCATTTACCCCCCCCCCCCTCTGGTCGATAACATGTGCTTTCAATTGGTATCAGAGCAATGTACTCCCTTATTCCGTGTGTTTCATTTTAACCACCTAGAGTTTTAGTTATGTTGACCTCAGGTAAAATCAATGTTGCCTCGAACTGTCCTAGTTTTGATGGGACGGACTACCCATACTGGAAGAACAAAATGAGAATTCATCTTGAAGCCATTGACAAGGACATCTGGGACATTGTTGATGAAGGAATCCCTCCGACTACCTTGATGAATCCTCCTGATGTTGTCAAGAGAAACTGGCAGCTTGATGCAAAATCTCGAAGAATCATTGGTGGACATCTCAACAAATCTCAGTTCAATCGTATCAGTGGGCTTGATACTGCAAAAAAGATGTGGATGATACTGTCAAAAGTAAATGAGGGAGTTTCCACACAACGAGACTCTCGAGTTGATACTCTCCGTAGTCTCTTCAAAAGATTCAAGAGGCTAGACAATGAACGTATGCAACAAACATTTGATAGACTCACTGATATATCAAATGAGCTTCAAGCACTCGATGCCACTGATATCACTGATCATGAAGTGGTGAAGAAACTGTTGAGATCTCTGGATGACTCATTTGAAATACTATCACTGATGATTCAAGAAAGGCCTGACTTCAAGACCCTTGACCCCGCTGATATCCTCGAGCGACTCAATGCTCATGAACTGAAGCTTTCTGAGAAACGGGACCTGTATGGCTCCACCCCTAAACTCTGTGTGCTAAAAGCAAAGGCATGTAAGGTGTCCTCTGATGAAAAATCTGAAGATGACTCTGATGATCTTGGAACTCTTAGTCCGGAATTGGCTCTCCTCACCAGAAAATTCCAAAATTCACGAAGAAGAACCGCTTTGGTAATTCCTCAAGATCGGTTTCAAGAAGAAGCAAAGATGATGACACGGTTGAGTCAAGAAAAAGAGTGTGTCACAAGTGCAAGAAACATGGTCATTACATTGATGAATGTCCTCTTTCGGAAAAGGAATCTAAGCTGAAGAATAAGAAAAAGAACAAAGATGACAGTTCAGATGAAAGGACCAAGAAGAAATCCTCACGATACTCAAAATCTGCTGCATACAAGAACAGCAGCTCGCGTAAGGCTCGTGCTTATCTCGGTAAGGAATTAGATTCTGAGGAAGAAGACTCTGATCCTGATGCCGAGGAGCAAGAATCTGAAGAATCCAATGGAGTTGCTAGTCTGGCTCTCGCCAGAGCTTTGGTGAGCAAGTCAATCTTTAGCACTGAGGAATCAGTCAATCGCAGCGTTCATGATGAGGTTGAAGACACCATCCCTGCCTTCTGCTTCATGGCCAAGATCTCTAAGGTATCCTCTCACTCTTCCTATGATGATGCTACTGATGAACAACCTGATGAAAACTATGCTAAACTTGCATCAAAGCAACAACGTGCTCTTGAGAAAATTCAGAACTCATTAAATAAAAGTGATGATATGTTGTTGAGGAAATGAAGAACTCTTAGAAGTTGACTGATGAATCTAAGATTCTTCAGTCAAAGTTTGATGATTTGATCAGTAGCCATGAGGCACTCCTCACCGATCATGAGAAGCTGGCTCATGAGTTCCTCATGAGAAAGCAAGAACTTGAAAGGGTGAGGATGTCTCATGATGATCTGAGGAAAGAAAATGACTCACTACTCACCCAACAGAACATCATGCCTCAAGAAGGGTTCGGTCCTCCTTGCTTAAAGTGCATTGAAAATGATTGTATCATTTCATCTCCTAGATCTTGAATGTCTTCAGAATCTTTTCTATCAACTACCTCTGTGGTATCTAACCCCTCATCTGAGGATACCATAGATATTGCTGAAGAAAATGCTAGGTTGAAGAATCTCTTGGAGACTGGTATGTTCAAGAGTCTAAAAGGGCATCAGATTCTATGTGACGTCCTCAAGAAACAGATCCTCAACAGGACTTCGATGAAAGAAGGCGTCGGTTTCACCCGAAACCTCAAGGCTGATGGCTCTTACTGGAACCAGAGAAATTCCCAAAAACCATTTGGGTTTTGGAAAAAATGCCTCCTCCTGGTCCATATACTCTATCCGGATATGACAATGATTCCTCAAATGTGATGGTTGAGTCCTTTGACTCAAACTATAAACTGTTTAATGATGTAAATGGTGAAGTATTATCCAGATACATCGGGACTAACTGCAGGAATGGTGCTCCAGTGAAGCAAATTTGGGTTCGGAAGGAACTCATTACTAATCTCCTTGTGAATGCAGATGCAAACGAGTTGAGGGTGTCGTTTGAGGACAATACCTCAAAAGGCCCTGAATATGATCATGTCTCATCAAATCAATTTGTTCATAGTGAAGCTCAGCACAAGAATACTTATTCATTTTTTTATCCTGATATCACTAACCATCATCCCATTAAACACTATCTCCCTCGTTGTTCCTCGTATGATTCAAGACCACCCATTCGAATGTGGGTGGAAAAGAGGAACTAATATTCTTCGCAGGAACACGTCCTGAGGCAACCATAATTTTCTGCAGATTTTATGCCTAGGACGATGTCGGTTGTGCCAGTTGAAGAAAGTTAAAACTCTCTGATTCTCAGGAATAAATCCACAGGAATTAATTCTGAGGAATCTTAATTCTTCAAACTGATACTGGCTCATAACCTGTCGTATGAGATACTAATTCTTCAGCAGGGAAAATCATCTGGCAAGACAGAGTGGGTGATGGATAGTGGATGCACTAATCACATGACGAGTGACAGAAATCTCCTCATGGAATAATCATTGAGTCCCTCATCAAAGAAAACCATCACCTTCGCTGATAAAGGTAAAAGTAAGGTATTGGGTCTCGACAGAGTCGCAATCTCTCGAGACCAACATATTGACAAAGTCATGCTTGTTGAATCCCTTGGATACAACCCGATGTATGTGTCCATGCTATGTGATCTTGATCTCATTGTTCTCTTCGGAAAATATGGATGTGTTGTTCAAATGGTTGGTGATAACTCCATCGTCTTTCGAGGAGTTAGAAAAGGTGACCTATATATTGTAGATTTTTCTGAAGGTCCCCAGGTCGCTAGTTGCCTGATGGCTCGAGCCACATAGTGCTGGCTATGGTATCGAAGACTCGGACACGCTGGGATGAGGAATCTACAAAAACTGGTGCTAAAGAAACATGTCCTCGGGTTTAAGGAAATCAGATTTACCAAGGACCGACTCTGCGGTGCCTGTGAAGCAAAAAAGATCACCAAGGCCAAGCATCCATCCAAGACCATCATGACGACTACACGACATCTGGAACTCCTTCATATGGACCTATTTGGTCCCCCAAAGTGCTCATGCTTTGGAGGAAATATGTATGGTCTCGTTATTGTTGATGATTTCTCACGATACACTTGGGTGCATTTTCTTATCTATAAGTCAGAGACTCAAACTTTCTGCAAGCGCTTCGCCCAGCGCGTCATGAATAACTATGATCTGAAGATCAAGCACATTGGAAGCGACAACGACACCGAGTTCAAGAATACCGGCGTACAGGAATTCCTCGATGAGACGGCATCACTCATGAGTTCTCCGCACCTTACACTCCTCAGCAAAATGGTGTTGTTGAGAGGAAGAACAGAACTCTCATCGATATGGCTCGAACAATGCTTCTCTAGTAGAATACTCCACTCAAATGGTGGGCTGATACTGTCAACACTGCATGTCACATCATCAATCGGGTATATCTTCATAAGTTCTTCAAGAAAACATCATACGAGCTAATGGTCAGTAAGAAACCCAATCTTAGTTACTTCAAATTCTTTGGTGCACCTTGTTGGATTCGTGATCCTCATCATCCATCTAAATTTGCACCAAAAGCATATGAGGGTTTCATGCTCGGTTATGGTCTCGAATCGCATACCTATAGAGTCTTCAACATTAATCATCACAAGGTGGTTGAAACTATAGATGTGCGGTTTGATTAATCTGACGGCTCGCAAAAAGAGCACTTGCCACCTGTTTTAGATGAATCATCTCCTGATGAACTGGTCAAAAAGATGGGTGCGGGTGAGATCATGCCCGTAGACCATCCTGAAGAAACCCATATACCTCCTGCTCCTAAAGAACATCCAAATCCTGAAGAAAATGATCCTGATGATGACTTCAATACTGATGCTCCTGACACTCCTGATGCACCTAAAGCTGATGCTAATGAGTCTGATGAAAGTGATGATAACTCACCACAAGATCGTCAACCGTGACTTCCTCGTGTTGCGAATGAAGTTCAAATTGACAGAATTCTCGTCGACATCAATGTACCAGGTCCACTCACTCATGCCAGAGCAAATCGAATAGCTAACATTTGTGGGAATTTTGCATTTGTATCTATTTTAGAGCCCACTAGAGTAGCTGAGGCATTACAAGAAGATGAGTGGATTCAGGCTATGCAGGATGAACTTCTTCAGTTCAAACTGAATGATTTCTGGGAATTGGTCAAGAGACCCGATCCTCGTATTCACAATGTCATCAAGACAAAGTGGATCTTCCGAAACAACACTCGACTTGTATCTCAAGGCTACACTCAGGTTGAGGGTATCGACTTCGGTGAAACTTTTGCACCTGTTGCTAGACTTGAGTCCATTCGCATTATGCTTGCCTTTGCTAACAATCATAATATCAAGTTATATCAAATGGATGTGAAAAGTGCATTCCTCAATGGTAATATCGAGGATGAAGTATATGTTGCTCAACCTCCAGGTTTTGAAGACTCAAAGAAGCCTGACATGGTATATAGGCTGAATAAAGGTCTATATGGATTGAAGCAATCCCCTAGGGCTTGGTATGATACACTGAGAGATTTCCTCATCAGCAAGGGATTCAAATTTGGTTCCCTCGACCCAACTCTGTTCACCAAACATTATGATGATGCACTATTCATATGTCAAATTTATGTTGACGACATCATATTTGGATGCACTAACAAGAAATACATTGAAGAATTTGCATTTTTTATGAGTGAACAGTATCAGATGTCCATGATGGGTGAACTGAAGTTCTTCTTTGGAATTCAAATTCGTCAGCAACGCAATGGCATATTGATACGTCCCAAACGTATCTATAATTTCTGCTTGCTCATGCATGTTTTGTGTGACTTTGCCATGTTTTGATTTAACTTTCATACACTTTTGAGCATATTTGGAATAATCTATTAACCCAGTGCACCCAGCTGCCAGTTGCTGTTTTTTGCTGTTTTTGTATTTAAGGTTTTCCGGCCATTAAAAGTGCTCCAAAAAATCTGTAAAAATCAGATAAAAAATCAGCGACACCGAAGCTTCCGGAAACACCAAAGGAGGGAAGGGGGGCCACCACAGGCACTCCAGAAGGGTCCCTGGCACGACCCCACCCTACGCCGCGCCAGGGAGCCTCCTGGCTTCCCTGTGGCCCCTCTCGGTGCCCCCCTTCGCCTATATTCACCCTCCGTGATGAAAACCCCTAAAGAGAACTCCTCTTTCGCGATGTCGCCTCTGTACCGCCGCCACCGCCGTTTCTATATCGGGGCTTCCTGGAGAAGTTGCTCCGGCACCCTACCGGGAGAAGCTACCCCCTCCGGGAGACCATCCATAGCCATGGACGCCTCCTGTATGTACCGTGAGTAGTTTCCCTTGGACCATGGGCCCGTGGCCAGTAGTTATGTGATCAATCTCTCCCCTCTTTGTGCCTCCACTTTCGAGACCTCGTGAGCTGCCTCACATGATCGAGGCAACTTTGTAATTTTCTACTGTTGCTATGCTGAGTTTGTTGGGATCTAATGGATTATAAGACTATGTTCAGATTGTGATGAGTAATATATTTGGTTCTTCTCTTTTATATTTTATTCTTGAGTAAATTCTTGCATGTTCTCCGTTGCCGTATTTTACTTTGGCCAAGTGATTTGTTGCAACTCCAAGAGGGAGCGTTATGCTTGATTGTGGGTTCAGCCCCTTGATGTCTAGCTTGAGTGACAGAAACATGAGACTAGGGGATGTGTTGTTGCCACCAGGGATAAAACAACGATGCTTGTATCCGTGGATGCAAGGATTGTTTACTTTACACAAAGTTCTTTTAATGCAGTTGTCTGTTGCTTTGGATTTACACTTTGGGTGGGATTAGCAACTTAATACCAGCGAGATGTTCTGGATAGATATCTCAAGGTGGATGATTCTTAGTAGATGCGGATGGATTTCGGTCTACTTACCTTGGCGTACTGCCCATTTCTTTTGAGCCCTTCCTTTCTTTGCAGCATAGTTAGCATTGCGGTGCCTTCATAATCCTGTCAATTGCCCAACTGTGATTTGTTTACCTCGCTAGCACTTTTATCGTCTTTTGGGAGAGAGACATCACTAGCGAAAATCATGGGACCCCGATCCATATTCATATCACTGTTTACATCCTTAGTTTACTTTTCAGTTTCTATCACTATCATTATCCCGTGCGTTTTATCCTTTGTAAACAACAAGGCCGAAGGAATTGAAAACTCCTCTGTACTCGTTGGGAGCAAAGTTATCTGTATCTGTGTGCAGGTCCACGTCAAGCGTCGTGACACCTTCTTGTATCTCTTGGAGTCCTACTGGTTTGATAACCTTGGTATCTTCACCGAGGGAAAGTTGTTGCTACGCTACATCTCACCTTCCACTTGGGGTAACCAACGAGGAGTGAGAAGTATCCTCACCGTATCAAGCCAATTTCTGGCGCCGTTGCCGGGGACTCCAGTCTACAAGATAGGGGATTTGCACACTATCTTTTATCTTTGCTTTTTAGTCTTGTTAGTTTACCTTTCAGCTTTTTACTTTTGTGTCCCTTATCAAAAGTACCAAAAATACCTGTTACCTTTCTTGTGTGGTCAAGTATGTTAGGAGTTAGTACTATGAGGGAATTCAAGGTTTTGGATTTCCACCAAAGGAACGGGGATAATATGAAGAAGGTATGGGACAGAATTTCTGTGGCACATAAGGCAAACATGCCTTGGTTACCTATAAGAATTGTGCTTAGAAATTTTTACTTTGGCCTTTTTAAGTGGTGTAAGGACTCTCTTAATCTTATAGCTGAAGGAGACTTTTTAGAGTGTGATGAAGCTAGAGCTCAATTATACATGGTTTATCTAGTTATTTTGTTTATGATGGTCTTGATACTGTTATAGATAGAATTACTGCTATTGAGAAAAAACTTGATGCTCTAGACTTAAAAGTTGTAGAAAAAACAAATCCTCCTAGAGAGGAGATTTTGGAAATAGAAAATGACTGGGAGCCTTTTGTTAGGATTGTTATCTCTAATCAAAACTTCCTTGCTTTTTGTGACATGGGATCTACAGTTTCTATAATGCCTAGCTTTATTTATGATTCTTTGTACCTTGCAAGCATGGAAAATTTTCTATCTTTCCATGAACATTCTAATGGTGATATTTCTGAGATCCAGGGAAGATTGAAAGATGTCCAGGTCATGTTTCTAAAAAGGAGTGTGGAGATTGACTTCTCCATCATGAAGGCCAATCAAGGAAATATAGTGCTTGGAAGGGACTTCCTCCGAGCCATGAAAGGCTTCATTGATATAGGTAAAGGACAAATACGTTTGCGTGGTAGAGCAAAAGGTATGTACCTTTTCCCTCGGAAGAACAAGTATGAGCTTATTGAAAACCCTTTTGAGATCCTTGGTGAACCTTCCGATGATTTTGGAGAACTTTGATCTTCTGCTTTAAGCCTAGCTAATGGCTCTAAAGAAGCGTTTTCTGGAGGCAGCCCGCAAGGAATTTAGGATTTTATTTTTTATTTTCTTATGTTCTTAGTGGTCTTGATGATTTTTACTACTGTAGCAACATCATTGGATCTTTACTTTTTAAGATTTGTGCCTTTTATAGCCTCATACGACAAGGGAAGTAAAAGATGTGACATGCTGTCCAGAAAACAGATTCTGTCCTCGTGACTAGAAAAATCATGGAAAAATCCCATTTCATCTTTTTGAGCTGAAATTTTTACACAGCGTGCTCTATACAATTATGAAACTTGCGTATGTTCTGAGTTTTTTGATTTGAGTTGCAGAAGTATCCCTAAAAAAATTGTTTCTATCTGCTGTTCTGTTTTTCACAGATTCTGCCACGTTTTGTCTCTCTTCACTTTTGCAAACCTTAAGCTTGCTTTTTCTTTGCAAAAACTTTTTGTAAATCTTGAGAAACAGTATCTCTTCAAGATTATCTTTATTTCCAGTAAAGGAAAAATTATTTTATTAGGGTGCTAACCTCTCTAATCAGTCTACAATAAGTTATGTATGAAGGGAGTTTTCAAGTGTGCGATGGAAGATGATGAAAGAAGATCCTGGAGTGTCAAACGCTCAAGCTTGGGGATGCCCATGTGCACCCCCAATAAATATTCAAGGAGACTCAAGCGTCTAAGCTTGGGGATGCCCCCGTGCATCTCCTTCTTCATCAACAATTATCAGTTCGTCTCTCGTTGCACTATATTTTTATCACTTCATGCATTATGTGCTATTCTTGGAGCGTCTCTCTCTTAGGTTTTGTTTTTAGTTTTCTTTTGCTTTGTTTGTTGTAGTAACAAGTTACATCCCAGCTTACTTTCTTTTGTGTGGGACAATTACACGCTCCGCTTGAACTAGAACTCCTCATAGGATTTGCTTGCTTATTCTTTTAGCTGTGAGTTGTTCTTTTTCTTTTCTTAGTTGCTGCTTTGATTAGTTGTAGTGATTTAGTTTTCCTAGAGCTTTTCTTTTGTTTTAGGTTGAACTTTCTATAGGTTGCATGTTTTATCTTGTTAGAGAGTTTTCCTGTTGCACTAAGTTTTGTGTCTTGACTAGAAGTAGGTAGTTGAAGTTGCTTTTCTCTTTGTAGTAGTAACTTGCAATAGTTTTTAGGTATTGACTAGAGTAATGTTTGAACTTTTGGTGTCAAGAGCTCGAGCCTATTAGTGATAGATGTCGTATTTTGGGCAATCCGTGTGTTTTTCGAAAACCAAAAACCCCTGTTGAGAACTCTAACTACTAGATGGATCACTAACCTCTGGAGGGTTCGAATATTAGAGTACACTCACGTACCATGAGTCGAAGATGCGCAAGGATAACCAAACGCCCATACACTCCTCCTCGGGGTACTTGTCTCTTTGTGAACCTCCTAATTAGATTGAGAGTTACCGATAATAAGTGAATGAGTTCTTCGGACTAATGTGAGTATTCGAAAGTTGACACTTCCACCCACCTATACTTTTTCTAGCCTCTTTGGTACCGTGCATTGCCCTTTCTCGCCTCGAGAGTTGGCGCATACTTCGCCGGTGCATCCAAACCCTTGGCACGATACACTCTGTCATCATAAGCCTCCTTATATCTTTCCTCAAAACAGCCACCATACCTACCTACAAGGCATTTCCATAGCCTTTCCGAGATACATTGCCATGCAACAACCATCTTCTCATGACTTGATCCTCATGTCATACCTTTGCGTCATGATAGTTATATCTTATTTATGTGAGTACCTTTGTAAAGTGTGAAAGATCTCCTATATTCTTGTAAAATATAGAGTGTTGCCCCTAATTGAGGAAAAGATCCCAAAGAGGACAAAATCAAAAGATCCCAAAGAGGACAAATGAGAGTTAAATAGAAAGAGCCATTGAGGCCACCAAAAAAATACAAAAAATAGAAAAAAGAGAAAAATAAAAATAAAAAGAAAGAAGGGGGCACAGTACTATTCCTTTTGAGAGGTCCACACTAGTACTTCATCTTCTATCCCTTGTACTCCATAGAGATCATCATCGTGCATATAGCTATGTGGGGACCTTCACACTATAGAACTTGGCTTGTATATTCCAATGACGAGCCTCCTCAAACGAGCTCTAGGTCTTCTTGAGCAAGCAAGTTAGATGCACCCCCACTATTTCCCTTGGAGAGCTTTTAGCTCACATGTGCATCCGTTGCATGGCAATCCCTACTCGTCACATCATATCTATCATATGGCCTTCTCTCGCCTATGATTGTCCTCATTGATGTGAGCCTTTCACACCTTTTTGTCTTCCTCCTCCACCTTCTTTCTATTTCGCTTTTTAGGTGTCAACTTTCTTGCTCACGCTCATCCATTGCATGAGTGCTCCAAATATCGAAAGGGAGTGGATCAGTTTTACTTGTACCTGGCTAGTAGTCTGTGGACGAGTCAAGATAAGAATCCAAAGGAAACTAAGTGTGAAACTTTAGTAAAAAGTTGTTCTCAACAGTTAACTTTTTTTATCTCGTACTTCCCAGTCCCCTGCTTGCACGCAAACACCATCTGGAGACATTCGAGTCACGGACAGCGAGAGCTCTTGCACCTTTTGTTCTTTTGTTGCTTGTGCCAATGCTAATATAGACTCTTGCTTGTTAAGACTTGAATTGAATTGCATGATTTGATTGATTTATTTACAAAGTTCTTATATGGTTGTGTGGCATGTCACCACAGAAATTATGCTTGTTATCATTTACCTACTCGAGGACGAGCAGAAATTAAGCTTGGGGATGTTGATACGTCCCAACGTATCTATAATTTTTGCTTGCTCCATGCATATTTTGTGTGACTTTGCCATGTTTTGCTTTAACTTTCATACACTTTTGAGAATATTTGGACTAATCTATTAACCCAGTGCACCCAGCTGCCAGTTGATGTTTTCTTCTGTTTTTGTATTTTAGGTTTTCCGGTCATTAAAACTGCTCCAAAAAATCCGCAAAAATCAGATAAAAAATCAGCGACACGGAAGCTTCCGGAAACACCAAAGGAGGGAAGGGGGCCACCATAGGAACTCCAGAAGGGTCCCTGGCGCGGCCCCACCCTAAGCCGCGCCAGGGAGCCTCCTGGCTGCCCTGTCGCCCCTCTCGGTGCCTCCCTTCGCCTATATTTACCCCCCCCCCCCCCCGTGACAGAAACCCCTAAAGAGAACTCCTCTTTCGCGATCTCGCCTCTGTACCGCCGCCACCGCTGTTTCTAGATCGGGGCTTCCTGGAGAAGCTGCTCCGGCACCCTGCCCGGAGAAGCTACCCCCTCCGGGAGACCATCCATAGCCATGGACACCTCCCGTATGTACCGTGAGTAGTTTCCCTTGGAGCATGGGTCCGTGACCAGTAGCTATGTGATCTATCTCTCCCCTCTTTGTGCCTCCACTTTCGAGACCTCGTGAGCTGCCTCACATGATTGAGGCACCTTTGTAATTTTCTGTTGTTGCTATGCTAAGTTTGTTGGGATCTGATGGATTATGAGACTATGTTCAGATTGTGATGAGTAATATAATTGGTTCTTCTCTTTTATATTTTGTTCTTGCGTAAATTCTTGCATGTTCTCTGTTTCCGTATTTTACTTTGGCCAAGTGATTTGTTGAAACTCCAAGAGGGAGCATTATGCTTGATTGTGGGTTCAGACCCTTGATGTCTAGCTTGAGTGACAGAAACATTAGACTAGGGGATCTGCTGTTGTCACCAGGGATAAAAGAACGGTGCTTTTATCCGCGGATGCAAGGATTGTTTACTTTACGCAAAGTTCTTTTAATGTAGTTGTCTGTTGCTTTGGATTTACACTTTGGGTGGGATTCGCAACTTACTACCAGCGAGATGTTCTGGATAGATATCTCAAGGTGGATGATTCGTAGTAGATGCAGATGGATTTTGGTCTACTTACCTTGGCGTACTACCCATTGCTTTTGAGCCCTTCCTTTCTTTGCAGCATTGTTAGCATTGCGGTGCCTTCATAATCCTGTCAATTTCCCAACTGTGATTTGTTTACCTCGCTAGCACTTTTATCGTCTTTTGGGAGAGAGACATCACTAGTGAAAATCACGGGACCCCGGTCCATATTCATATCACTGTTTACATCCTTACTTTACTTTTCAGTTGCTATCACTATCATTATCCCGTGCGTTTTATCCTTTGTAAACAACAAGGCCGGAGGAATTGACAAATCCTCTGTACTCGTTGGGAGAAAAGTTATTTGTATCTGTGTGCAGGTCCACGTCAAGCGTCGTGACACCTTCTTGTATCTCTTGGAGTCCTACTAGTTCGATAACCTTGGTATCTTCACCGAGGGAAGTTTGCTGCTACGCTACATCTCACCTTCCACTTGGGGTAACCAACGAGGAGTGAGAACTATCCTCACCGTATCACATATTCATCTCTCAAGAGAAGTGCCTCAAGGAGTGCCCGAGGAAATTCGGTATGCAAGACTGCAAAGGCATCAAGACCCCGATGCCTAAGAATGGACAACTCGGCCCTGATGAAAATGGCAAGGACTACGATGAAAAGGTATACCGCTCCATGATTGGTTCTCTTCTATACTTATGTGCATCTAGGCCCGATATAATGTTGAGCGTTTGCATGTGTGCCCGATTCCAAGCGGCACCGAAGGAATCGCATCACCAAGCAGTGAAACGAATTCTTTGATGTTTGGCTCACACCCCTACGCTAGTCTTATGGTATCCAAAAGGAACACAGCTGGATCTCGTTGGGTACTCAGACTGAGATTATGCTGAAGATCGTTTGGATAGGAAGTTGTAACAGCCCAAAACTAGCAAATTCCATATAAATTTTCATTTTTATTTTTCCCATTGGGAGGAAAATTTGCAAAAAAAAAATTAACATAATCCATGTGACATAAAAATTTCAAGCATTTTTCTTATTACTTAAAAGGATTATTTTCTATTTCTTCTTTTCTTGCATTTTTTCTGTTGTCTTTTTGTTCAACGATTAAATGCAGAGAGAAGCAATCCAGTGCCATTTGGTCCAAATCCTTTTCTCCTCAAGACCAACTCCTCTTCCAGCCCAAACCGTAGCCCACTCCTACGGGACCCACACATCATCCTCCTCCTCTGCTCCCCTCTCACCTTTTCTCCCTCGACAGAAAGCAGAGAGGAGAGCTCGGCGTGGAGCCCTCCCGGCAGCCTCTCTCTCCCTCCCTTATTAAGTCCCCTCTCGCCCCCTCCTCCCAGACGCCGTCTCCCAATTCTCCCCTTTTTCTCTCAGCAGCGCCATGGACAGGAGGTCCACGGCTAGAAGTTCGCGAGCCCCGATCGCCGTCGCCGTGGACGCTGTTACGTCCCAAACGTATCTATAATTTCTGCTTGCTCCATGCATGTTTTGTGTGACTTTTCCATGTTTTCCTTGAACTTTCATACACTTTTGAACCAATTTGGACTAACCTATTAACTCAGTGCATCCAGTTGCCAGTTTCTGTTTTCTTCTGTTTTTGTATTTCAGGTTTTTCGGACATTAAAAGTGCTCCAAAAAATCTGGAAAAATCAGATAAAAAATCAGCGTCACGGAAGCTTACGGAAACACCAAAGGAGCGAAGGGGGGCCACCACCAGGAGTCCAGGAGGGTCCCTGGCGCGGCCCCACCCTAGGCCGCGCCAGGAGGCCTCCTGGCTGCCTGGTGGGTCCCCTCGACACCCCCCTTCGCCTATATTTACCCATCGGGGTGGAAACCCCTAGGACGGACTCCTTTTTCGCGATCTCGCCTCTGTTCCACCGCCGCCGCCGTTTCTAGATCGGGGCTGCCTAGAGAAGCTGCTCCGGCACCCTGCCGGGAGAAGCTACCCCCTCCGGAAGACCCTCTATGGCCATGGACGCCTCCCGTCTGTACCGTGAGTAGTTTCCCTTGGACCATGGGTCCGTGACCAGTAGCTATGTGATCTATCTCTCCCTGTTTTGTGCCTTCACGTTCGAGTCCTCGTGAGCTGCCTCACATGATCTAGGCATCTATGTAATTTCTGTTGTTCCTATGCTGAGTTTGTTGGGATCTGATGGATTATGAGACTATGTTCAGATTGTGATGAGTAATATATTCGGTTCTTCTCTTTTATATTTAGTTCTTGAGTAAATTCTTGCATGTTCTCCATTGCGGTATTTTCTTTGGCCAAGTATTTTATTTGCAACTCCAAGAGAGAGCGTTATGCTCGATTGTGGGTTCAGCCCCTCGATGTCTAGCTTGAGTGACATAAACATGAGACTAGGGGATGTGATGTTGCCACCAGGGATAAAACAACGGTGCTTGTACCTGCGGGTGCAAGGGTTGTTTACTTTACGCAAAGTTCTTTTAATGCAGATGTCTGTTGCTTTGAGTTTACACTTTGGGTGGGATTCGTAACTTAATACCAGCGAGATGTTCTGGATAGATATCTCAAGGTGGATGATTCTTAGTAGATGCAGATGGATTTCGGTCTACTTACCTTGGCGTACTGCCCATTGCTTTTGAGCCCTTCCTTCCTTTGCAGCATAGTTAGCATTGCGGTGCCTTCATAATCCTGTCAATTGCCCAACTGTGATTTGTTTACCTCGCTAGCACTTTTATCGTATTTTGGGAGAGAGATATCACTAGTGAAAATCACGGGACCCTGGTCCATCTTCATATCACTATTTACACCTTAAATTTACTTTTAGTCTTTACTTTCAGTTACCACTATTATTATCTCTTGCGTTGATCCTTTGTAAACAACAAGGCCGGAGGAATTGACAACTCCTCTATACTCGTTGGGAGCAAAGTTATTTGTATCTGTGTGCAGGTCCAGGTGAAGTTAGGAACCTCGGTTGTGAACGGCGCCATTGTTCACTTTACCACCTTCTTGTATCTCTGCGATTCTTACGGGAGACAAACCCTATCCTCTACATAGGGGAAATTTGCTGCTACGCTACATCTCACCTTCCACTTGGGGTAACCAACGAGGAGTGAGAACCATGCTCAACGTATCAAGCTAATTTCTGGCGCCGTTGCCGGGGACTCCAGTCTACAAGATAGGGGAGTTGCACACTATCTTTTACCTTTGCTTTTTAGTCTTATTAGTTTTCCTTTCAGTTTTTACTTTAGTGTCCTTTATCAAAAATCCAAAATATATATATAGTATGTCTAGTTCCTTACTTGCCAATCAATGTCTGACTTCTTTGAAACCAGATCTTATTGGCATGGAGGATTCACCGAGGATCAACAAAGGTGGTACAAGGAACACCGCTTGTCTCAAAAGGGGATACACTTATGGAAACAAATACATCAGTTGTATGAGTATGCTAGAAACTTGTGCTCAATATATAATATATCTTTCTGCAGGGATGAATCTTTTTGCTTTATGATGCATAAACACCTTGATTTCCAATGTGAGTACAATGATGATGAAACCTTAGCTTCTTATGCTAAGAGAAACTATGATTTTTATGATGTAGAGGAAATAGAAGAATTTGTTGCTTATAAGTGCCTATGAAATTACTTCTCTTCTTAAAAATATTGATGATGCCCCTTACAAATCTGAGAGGCTTGATATACTTAACTATTGTTTGGAAAATTACGATGCAAATTACTATATTACTGATCATCTTGAGAGAATCTCTCCTCCAAAGGAAGAGACTAATGTTTTGCAGGACTCTATGGAAGAAGAAATTACTAAACCTGAAAGCTCCTTGGATGAAAAAGAGGAGGAGAGTGACGAACAAGAGGAGAAAGAATGGAGACATCCATGTCTACCTTCTAATGAGAGTAACTCTTTGACTCTTACCTTATATGAGTGTTATGATCCTATGGATTCTTTTGAAATATCCCTTTTTGATGAAGTTGATACCTTCTATGCTTATGGCCGTGATGCCACTATGGATGATGCTTACGGAGATGAACTTTCTATAGTTCCTCATGTTAAGAATGAAATTGTTGCTATTGCACCCACACTTGATTGTCCTATTATCCTTTTGTAATCTCCAACTTATATTCCGGAGAATTGTGCTCTTATTGAGGCTCAATGTGATGGAATGCATTTATCTTATGATCCAAAAGACCGTGTTGAAAACTATACACGTGTGCTTGTAGGTCATGAACAACATGATTTATGTGATAGTTATATTCTTGATGTTGTTCATGATACTACTGAAAATTATTTTGAGAGAGGGAAGTTTGGTTGTAGAAACTTCCATATTACTAAAACTCCTCTCTTTATGTTGAAAGTTTTAAAGTTGTTCTTGTTCCACCTTCCTATGCTGGTTTCTTTGTGCTTCTTTGATTTATTTTCTTACAAGATCCCTATGCATAGGAAGTGGGTTAGGCTTAAATGTGTTTCATATTTGCTTAATGATGCTCTCTTTTGCTTCAAAACTCTTATTCTTGTGAGAGCATCTTCTATAATCTTTAAGCCTAGCTATGACTCTAAAGAAGCGCTTTCGGGAGGCAGCCCGCAAAGAATTTAGGTTTTTATTTTTGCTTTTTTTCTGTTCTTAGTGGTCTTGATGATTGTTACTACTGTAGAAACATCATTGTATCTTTACTTTTCAAGTTTTGTGCCAAGTTTAGCCTCATACGGCAAGGGAAGTAAAAGTTGTGACATGCTGTCCAGAAAACAGATTCTGTCCTCGTGACTAGAAAAATCAGAGAAAAATCCCAGTTCATCTTTTGAGCTGATATTTTTACACAGCGTGCTCTATACAATTACGAAACTTCCGTATGTTCTGAGTTTTTTTATTTGAGTTGCAGAAATACCCCTAAAAAATTCGTTTCTATCTGCTATTCTGTTTTTTACAGATTCTTCCACATTTTGTCTCTCTTCACTTTTGCAAACCTTAAGCTTGCTTTTTCTTTGAAAAAACCTTTTGGAAATCTTGAGAAACAGTAGCTCTTCCTGGAAATATTTATTTTCAGTAGAGGAAAATTATTTTATTAGGGTACTAACCTCTCTAATCAGCCTACAATGAGTTATGTATGAAGGGAGTTTTCAAGTGCACGATGGAGGATGATGAAAGAAGATTCAGGAGTGTCAAACGCTCAAGCTTGGGGATTCCCATGTGCACCCCCAATAAATATTCAAGGAGACTCAAGCGTCTAAGCTTGGGATTCCCCCGTGCATCCCCTTCTTCATCAACAATTATCAGTTCGTCTCTCGTTACACTATATTTTTATCACATCATGCGTTATGTGCTTTTCTTGGAGCGTCTCGCTCTTAGGTTTTGTTTTTAGTTTTCTTTTGCTTTGTTTGCTGTAGTAACAAGTTAGATCCCAGCTTACTTTCTTTTGTGTGGGAAAGATACATGCTCCTCTTGAACTAGAACTCCTCATAGGATTTGCATGCTTATTCTTTTAGCTGTGAGTTGTTCTTTTTCTTTTCTTAGCTGCTGCTCTGTTTAGTTGTAGTGCTTTAGTTTTTCTAGAGATTTTCTTTTGTCTTAGGTTGAACTTTCTATAGGTTGCATGATTTATCTTGTTAGAGAGTTTGCCTGTTGCACTGAGTTCTGTGTCTTGACTGAAAGTAGGTAGTTAAAGTTGCTATTCTTTTTGTAGTAGTAACTTGCAATAGTTTTGAGGTATTGATTAGAGTAATGTTTGAACTTATGGTGTCAAGAGCTCTTGCCTATTAGTGATAGACGTCGTATTTTGGGAAATCCGTGTGTTTTTCGAAAACCAAAAACCCCTGTTGAGAACTCTAGCTACTAGATGGATCACTATCCTCTGGAGGGTTCGAATATTAAAGTACACTCACGTACCATGAGTCGAGGATGCGCAAGGATAACCAAACCCCCATACACTCCTCCTCGGGGTACCTGTCCCTTTGTGAACCTCATGATTAGATTGAGAGTTACCGATAATAAGTGCATGAGTTTTTCGAACTAATGTGAGTATTCGAAAGTTGACACTTCCACCCACCTATACTTTTTCTAGCCTCTTCGGTACCGTGCATTGCCATTTTCTCACCTTGAGAGTTGGCGCATACTTCGCCGGTGCGTCCAAACCCTTGGCATGATACGCTCTGTCATCATAAACCTCCTTATATCATTCCTCAAAACAGCCACCATACCTACCTACAAGGCATTTTCATAGCCTTTCCGAGATACATTGCCATGCAACATCCACCTTCTCATGACTTGATCTTCATGTCATACATTCGCATCATGATAGTTAAATTTTCTTTATGTGATTACCTTTGTAAAGTGTGAAAGATCTCCTATATTCTTGTAAAATATAGAGTATTTCCCCTAAAGTGAGGAAAAGATCTCAAAGAGGACAAAATCAAAAGATCCCAAAGAGGACAAATGAGAGATAAATAGAAAGAGCCATTGAGGCCACCAAAAAAATGAAAAAAAAGAGAAAAAGAGAAAAATAAAAAGAGAGAAGGGGGCATACTACTATTCCTTTTGATAGATCCACACTAGTACTTCATCTTCTATCCCTTGTACTCCATAGAGATCATCATCATGCATATAGCTATGTGGGGACCCTTCACACTATAGAACTTGGCTTGTATATTCCAATGATGAGCCTCCTCAAACGAGCTCTAGGTCTTCTTGAGAAAGCAAGTTAGATGCACCCCCACTAGTTCCCTTGGAGAGCTTTTAGCTCACATGTGCATCCGTTGTATGGAAATCCCTACACCTCACATCATATCTATCATATGGCCTTCTCGCGCCTATGATTGTCCTCATTGATGTGAGCCTTTCACACCTTTTTGTCTTCCTCCTCCACCTTCTTTCTGTTTCTCCTTGTAGGTGTAAACTTTCTTGCACACGCTCATCCATTGCATAAGTGCTCAAAATATCGAAAGGGAGTGGATCAGTTTGACTTGTACCTGGTTAGTGGTCTGGGGACGAGTCCAGATAAGAATCCAAAGGAGACCAAGTGTGAAACTTTAGTAGATAGTTGTTCTCAAGAACCTTATTTTTTCTCTCGTATTTCCCTATCCCTTGCTTGCACGCAAACACCATCTGGAGACATTCGAGTCACGGACAGCAAGAGCTCTTGCACCTTTTGTTCTTTTGTTGCTTGTGTCAATGCTAATATAGACTCTTGCTTGTTAAGACTTGAATTGAATTGCATGCTTTGATTGCTTTACTTAAAACTCCTTTTATGGTTGTGTGGCATGTCACCACAGAAATTATGCTTGTTATCAGTTACCTACTCGACGACGAGCAGGAATTAAGCTTGGGGATGTTGATACATCCCAAACGTATCTATAATTTCTGCTTGCTCCATGCATGTTTTGTGTGACTTTGCCATGTTTTGCTTGAACTTTCATACACTTTTGAACCAATTTGGACTAACCTATTAACTCAGTGCACCCAGTTGCCAGTTTCTGTTTTCTGCTGCTTTTGTATTTAAGGTTTTCCGGCCATTAAAAGTGCTCCAAAAAATCCGGAAAAATTAGATAAAAAATCAGCGTCACGGAAGCTTCCGGAAACACCAAAGGAGCGAAGGGGGGCCACCACCAGGAGGCCAGGAGGGTCCCTGGCGCGGCCCCACCCTAGGTCGCGCCAGGAGGCCTCCTGGCTTCCTGGTGGGTCCCCTCGACACCCCCCCTTCGCCTATATTTACCCCTCAGGGTGGAAACCCCTAGGACGGACTCCTTTTTCGCGATCTCGCCTCTGTTCCGCTGCCGCCGCCGTTTCTAGATCGGGGCTACCAGGAGAAGCTGCTCCGGCACCCTGCCGGGAGAAGCTACCCCCTCCGGGAGACCCTCTATGTCCATGGACACCTCCCGTATGTACCGTGAGTAGTTTCCCTTGGACCATGGGTCCGTGACCAGTAGCTATGTGATCTATCTCTCCCTCTTTTGTGCCTTCACTTTCGAGTCCTCGTGAGCTGCCTCACATGATCCAGGCATCTATGTAATTTCTGCTGTTGCTATGCTGAGTTTGTTGGGATCTGATGGATTATGAGACTATGTTCAGATTGTGATGAGTAATATATTTGGTTCTTCTCTTTTATATTTTGTTCTTGAGTAAATTCTTGCATGTTCTCCGTTGCGGTATTTTCTTTGGCCAAGTATTTTATTTGCAACTCCAAGAGAGAGCGTTATGCTCGATTGTGGGTTCAGCCCCTCGATGTCTAGCTTGAGTAACAGAAACATGAGACTAGGGGATATGTTGTTTCCACCATGGATAACACAACGGTGCTTGTACCTGCGGGTGCAAGGATTGTTTACTTTACGCAAAGTTCTTTTAATGCAGTTGTCTGTTGCTTTGAGTTTACACTTTGGGTGGGATTCGCAACTTAATACCTGCGAGATGTTCTGGATAGATATCTCAAGGTGGATGATTCGTAGTAGATGCATATGGATTTCGGTCTGGCGTACTGCCCATTGCTTTTGAGCCCTTCCTTTATTTGCAAAATAGTTAGCATTGCAGTGCCTTCATAATCCTGACAATTGCCCAACTGTGATTTGTTTACCTCGCTAGCACTTTTATCGTCTTTTGGGAGAGAGACATCACTAGTGAAAATCACGGGACCGTGGTCCATCTTCATATCACTGTTTACACCTTCAATTTACTTTTAGTCTTTACTTTCAGTTACCACTATTATTATCTCTTGTGTTGATCCTTTGTAAACAGCAAGGCCGAAGGAATTGACAACTCCTCTGTACTCGTTGGGAGCATAGTTATTTGTATCTGTGTGCAGGTCTAGGTGAAGTTAGCAACCTCGGTTGTGAACGGCGCCATTGTTCACTTTACCACCTTCTTGTATCTCTGCGAGTCCTACGGGAGACAAACCCTCTCCTCTACATAGGGGAAATTTGTTGCTAGGCTACATCTCACCTTCTACTTGGGGTAACCAACGAGGAGTGAGAACAACACTCACCGTATCAGACGCCTTTGTCGTTGTAAGGCCCGATATGCGGTACTGTTCCAAATCTAGATGTTTCCATCCAGATCCGGGGACGAAGCTCATATCGGTCCCACCGCGACATATGACATAGCCATATGCCCCGGATTTCCAACATGATATCACAACATTACAGATAAAAGTATACAACATCTCATACAATCGGCATACAACTGCCTTAATACAATACAACAGCGGAAGATACATGTCTGAGTACAGACTACAATCAAATGCCTACTGGCAAAGAGTAAAACATCGATCCCCATAACCACACGGGTCCAGGCCCTCCACCGGGATCCGCCTAACTAGTCGTCGTCGAGTCTCCACGTGAAACGTCGATCAACATACCTGTTGTCGATCAAGAACCCTGAAAAGAGTTTGGGGGTAGTATCATGAGTACAGAAGTACTCAGCATCCAATTGTAGTGGTCAACTGACCCAGCAAGGACTTCATCACTCGTCATTCTTGGACAACTAGTAGTTTACGGTAAGGACGGGGTAAGTGGTGAGGTTGGTGCCGCACTAGCATTTGTGAAGTGGCTAACGATCTAGAGAGTAAGATAAGAAGCCAAGCATTCGATGAGGAATCGCCTCCAACAAGTCTTGCTATCAACTACTTACGCAAACATAACACCTATCTTATCCTTGTCCTCCTCTTCGCATCCCGATGAAGAAGAAGCAGTCAAGGCACACACAAACGTTGATCAAGTTATATTAAGATTATCTCAGTTGTTGTTGTCTATGAACAAGGAGTAGGTCTCAAGTTGTCCATAACCGTGGACACGGCTTCTCGAAAAGATTTAACCCTGCACGGGTGTACCAACTGCCCATTACAAGGCTCCGCACGCACGCCCATCTCTCTCAGTTCCTACCCATCATAGGCAACCATTTTATTATTTAGTTCCGAGAAATCCGGAACGACAGGTCCCTCTAACTAACAACGCACAAATCCGGGTGGCCCCCGGGGAGTCGACACCCAATCCAAAAGCCGGTCGCGCTCTCGGATCGGACTCTTTCGTATGGCCAAGGTCGGGGTTAGCCTCACCTGAACAGTAGGTGACTTCCCTAGCTCACCAGTGTGGACCAACAGAGAAACCATGTCTCCGCTGGCCTGGGTTGTTTAAAAACTGCGAGGGGATCCACCAAGCACACACACGGGGTTTCAAATGGTAAATCAGCTCGGGCCACCACTAGAAATGTGTGAAGCTAGGTAGGTAAGAAAAGGGGACCCCGTAGTATCCCACACGCGGTTAGGCACACTCATCAAGAGACACAATACCCGGAACTCGGGTCCTAGGTGACTCGAATGGAACAAAGCGTCGGGGCGGGATAGCCTAGACCTTCCATCCTTCGTCGAATATAATCAACATTATAATAATCATATCATCAACAACAATAATATAACAATGTGACACCCCAAACCTAGGAGTCACAGGGTAACATCGTAGCATCCTAAGCATGCATACTAAGCAGGGGCTGAGCAACGAGCAATAGTAACATAGCAGTACATGGTTTGCTGGGAGGGGACATGGCTGTATTGGTTTGAAAGAGGTTGTAAACATGTGGTAGGGTCAAACATCAAACCTAACCTAGTCTAGCATGTGAACCGCTGGTTGAAATAGAATGGATCATAAGTAATGTATAATCCTTGCCTGTTGATAAGTCGGGTTCCGAAGGTGTAGTTGATCGCAAGCTCGCATCGTCTCTGAAAGGTACCCGCGGAAGCACATAACACGGTAAACACTGGAAAGCAATCAACGAGCAAGCATCTATTACTACGAGGCTAACACGAGCAAGCATCAACAAGAATCAACACTAGAAATTGCACCTACCGTCGAGAGCGGTTACTAACAATTTAAGTGGAGTACTCGTCACACACGACGATACCGCGCATTTAGAATCGGTTCAAGTTTTTTAGCTACACAAGGTGAGCAAAAGGTTGTTAACATGGCATATCACACAAGCATGGAATATCACACAAACATGGCAAGAGGTGAAGCACGAAATAAACTATCTATGCTAGTCAATTTAAGTGAGGCACAACCTAAACATGGCATACACTAAGTGTCGCACGACAATTGAAACATTTGGTACTGTTCTGCCCTAAACAATATTTTAGGTTGGTTAACAACAGAAAACAATAGCATAAACACAAAGTACACGAAAAACTAATCAAGTTGCATATAAAGAACACTCCAAACGGAATTACGGTTAAAAAGATACAAGCAAAACAAGTTTGGAACACAATCTGCCATCATCAGGAAGCACAGGTTAGAGCAATGCATAAACAAGATAATGAATGCAAACACGCTCAAAAATGATATGGAACTAAAGTAGACATGACAAGGAAGGCATGGCAAAAAGAATCATGCAAAAAGGCATCATGAACAACTAATTATAGCTCATGCAAAATGCAGTTAAACATTACTGGTCAAGGACTTAGTGAAAATCAGGAAAACATGGCAGAAACTGTTATTTTTATGCTGTATAAACAGGTCCAAAACTATATGCAAATGTGCCGCAACATGACATAGGCATGATGAGGATCAGGTACAAACAAGAATCATGGTCATAGGCATAACAGATCAAAAGTTATTAAGCATGCAACATGGCATCGGAAAGTTACAGACTTAGTGAAAAACAGAGGTGGCTGTCAAAAACAGCAGCATAGCAACTTTGGAGCTCAATAACTAGATGACCAGCAAGCATATCATGACAATGCAATACATATAATGATGTATACATGATGCTTAACAGTATGCAAAAAGAATCAATGCAATAGGCCTCATGGATGTGTCACAATCATCAACCAAAGTTGCAATAAAATAACAGCAGCAGCACACTAACAGGAAATAATAGCAATTAACAGCCTGATGCCCACTTCAACACAGATTATAAACATCAAGATGGCCTCAAATCAAAATTCTCACAAAAGATGGATTGAAGTACACACAATTCTAAGCAATTTTCATTTTGGGCGCAACGTGATCCGAGCTACGGTTTACTCGCAAACTACGGCGCAAAATTGAATTAGCAACAATTTTATCTCAGACTTAGACAAATTTACAGGAGCAGAAAAAAAACAATAAATTAAAAAAAAGGGAAGGTCGGCTCACCATGGGCCTTGGCCCAGGAGGCCGAGGTGGCTGTTGGGGGGGTGTTGGGCCAAAGGGGCGAGCTGAGCCGGCTGGCTGGCGCGGCCCACCTGGCGGCTGGCTGCCCGATCCCGATCTAGAATGGGTCGCCGTGGCTGGCCGACTGCGGCGGCGGACGCCGGCTCCGGCGAGGGCGAGCGGCGCTAGGTAGCGAGGCCGGGCTGGATGGCGCGACGGAGGAAAGACCGCAGGCAGCGGCGGTCCAAGCCGGCCCGGCGAGGCGGCGAGGCCGTCGGTTGCCACGGTGGTGGCGCGGTCGAGCTCGTGCTTGCCGGCCTCCATCCATGGCGCGATGGAGGTGAGCGGCGGCGCTGGTCCTGCAGAGAGAGGGAGGAAAGCGTGGTCAGGGCAGAGGGAAAGAGGAGGAGGCCGGCGGTGGAGACTCACCGGGGTTGTTAGCGCGGAGGTCGCCGGCTTGGAGCTCGTCGGCCGGCGAGGCGACTCCTCCACGGCCAGGGCGTGGGAGGCAATGGCGCGATCCGGGCCCGGGGCGGGCCGCGGTGGCAGAGGAGGGTCCTGCGGGGCCCAAACCGGCTGGGAGGCTACGTGGCACACTGGGAACGCTCCGATCTGGATCTAACGGTCCAGATCAAGGGTTTGGGCTAGGGTTTCCGCTGGTGGAGGGATTTTTGGGCAGTTATGAGATAAATCAGGGGTGTGGCTGTAAATTTTTGGCTAGGGAAACCCTAGAAAGGGGTGGGAGTGTGGTGGTCTTTATATAGCCCAGGTGGCTGGCAGTTTGCAAAAACATCCCCGGTTTTTCTCTCTCGCGCGCGGTGTTTACGTTTCTGACCGCCGGGGGTCCGCAGGACCTCCGATTCGGGTAAAACTTCGAACTGCGCGATCAGCGCGTCGAGCTGGCGACGTTCACCTCGTGCTGGAACCGTTCCGAGAACACTTTCCGGCGCACTATAAAACTATCCCGTTTACTTATTAAACGGGGTTTTTGTTCCGTTGGCTTTGGCTGGTCTTGTGCCGGTTTTCGCGATGGTGATCGGGTGAAACCCGGTGTCGCAAAGGTTGGGTGTCAGGGTGGCAAGGGTCGGTCTCCGTCCGGTACGAGATAAGAGGGGAAAATAATCGCCAATCTATAAATTGGGGATGCAAACACTGCAAACAAATCAGGCAATCAATCAATTCACACCGAAAACAAAAAAAATTAATTTTTGTGAAATCTGGGTTGTAACAATACAACACCACCAACAAGGGATCTCGTCCTGAGATCCAGGACGATCCGGGGGAGAGGGGGGAGATAAAGGAGAGACGACGATCTTCAACACCACCAACAAGGGACTCTGCTCCATGTCGAATGACGAACTCCGTCGAGATACTTTCCGCAGAGAGACGACATCATCGGAAAAACGAAATCGTCAGTGTCAAGAGGAAGAATGACCACGAAAACCGGATCAAGGGATAGTGATTTTCGACGCAAGTCGTAAAAACACCGGTAAAAGGAGGGATGGCAACGGATGACCCAGATGATATCTTAAATCAGAGAAGCTAAAGGTACTACAGGAATTCCCACCTGAGCTCGGAATCGAGACAATACGCTGCAAGCAAGGCATTGTAACGGTTCCGATACTCCACACACTCGAGATCCTAGAGTTTGAAGGGGATAAGACGAGAGTAAAACACTTACGTCACTGGTCCTGACCAGAGCAAAGGTAAGAAGGAAAAAGAATCCTACTCTCCGATAACTAACTTAGTAACTACAAAATAGTTTTTGTCTAGACTCGACTTCGGCCAGATAAGGGATCCTAAGGTCGGTAAGGCTCTGATACCAAGTTGTAAGGCCCGATATGCGGTACTGTTCCAGATCTAGATGTTTCCATCCAGATCCGGGGACGAAGCACATATCGGTCCCACCGCGACATATGACATAGCCATATGCCCCGGATTTCCAACATGATATCACAACATTACAGATACAAGTATACAACATCTCATACAATTGGCATACAACTGCCTTAATACAATACAACAGCGGAAGATACATGTCTGAGTACATACTACAATGAAATGCCTATTGGCAAAGAGTAAAACATCGATCCCTAAAACCACACGGGTCCAGGCCCTCCTCCAGGATCCGCCTAACTAGTCGTCGTCGAGTATCCACGTGAAACGTCGATCACCATACCTATTGTCGATCAAGAACCCTGAAAAGAGTTTGGAGGTAGTATCATGAGTACAGAAGTACTCAGCATCAACCTGTAGTGGTCAACTGACCCAGCAAGGACTTCATCACTCGTCATTCTAGGAAAACTATTAGTTTACGGTAAGGATGGGGTAAGTGGTGAGGTTGCTTCCGCACTAGCATTTATGAAGTGGCTAATGATCTAGAGAGTAAGATAAGAAGCCAAACATTCGATGAGGAATCGCCTCCAACAAGTCTTTCTATCAACTACTTACGCAAACATAACACCTATCCTATCCTTGTCCTCCTCTTCGCATCCCGACGAAGAAGAAGAAGTCAAGGCACACACACGTTTATCAAGTTATATTAAGATTATCTTAGTTCTTGTTGTTTATGAACAAGGAGTAGGTCTCAAGTCGTCCATAACCGTGGACACGGCTTCTCGAAAAGATTTAACCCTACAGGGGTGTACCAACTGCCCATTACAAGGCTCCGCACGCACACCCATCTCTCTCAGTTTCTACCCATCATGGGAAACCATTTTATGATTTAGTTCCGAGAGATCCGAAACGACAGGTCCCTCTAACTAACAACGCACAAATCCGGGTGGCCCTCGGGGAGTCGACACCCAATCCAAAAGCCGGTCGCGCTCTCGGATCGGACTCTTCCGTATGGACAAGGTCGGGGTTAGCCTCACCTGAACAGTAGGGGACTTCCCTAGCTCACCAGTGTGGAACAACAGAGAAACCATGTCTCCACTGGCCCGGGTTGTTTAAAAATTGCGAGGGGATCCACCAAGCACACACACGGGGTTTCAAATGGTAAATCAGCTCGGGCCACCACTAGAAATGTTTGAAGCTAGGTAGGTAAGAAAAGGGGACCCCATAGTATCCCACACGCGGTTAGGCACGCTCGTCAAGAGACACAATACTCGGAACTCGGGTTGTAAGGACCCGATTCACTAAAGAATCCGAGTCTCTGTGCATTCTGTGCTAGTCCCTGTAATATCAAGAATAAACCACATTTCATATATATCTTACATCGAAGATCCAGTATCTCAATATAGCATACCTGCATAGCTCAAGGTTAGCTTACAAATAGAATACAGCGGAAAAACAACAAAAGCTTTGTGGCGTCCTTCAACTCCACCGGCATAGTTGAGTATAGCATCGTAACCCTACATCGCATCACTTACTCGTCGTATACAATCCTGCAACACCGAAGGTTACAGCCCGCCAACGGGTCAGTACATCTGATTTGTACGGCAAGTCACACGAAAAAGTATATATAACAGACCTACACTACATGCAGGATAAGTCAAAGGAAAGGCATATGGTTTAGTTTTGCAGAAATCCAGTTTTTTCCCTCACATACTACAACTAATCAAATTTTAATTTATCTTGCGAGTCCTAAGTATGGCTGAATCGGGCTACACCAATTCTAACCATCTGTCACAACCCTAGTTTTGGTATGTGCTTTTACTACTAGAAATAATTGCATCATGTTTAAATTCTTTGGTTTAAGAATTGGGGATTTGGAAAAGCCTCAAAAAGAATTTAAATAAAAGGCCAGATAAAAAAAATCCAAAATTCCTCCAAACAATTTTGAAAAGTCCTATAAATGAGTATGATCATTTTAAAAATGATTTGGGGTCAAGCCCATGCTCCTGGATTTTTCAAATATTCAAACAGAGGCTTGGAAATTAAATTTAAATGCTATTTGAATTGGATTCAAATAATTTGAATTCCAAAAATCTTCAAAACTTGGGAGTGACTAGTACTATGTCACATATGTCCAAGATAAATAATTGGGGATTTTTAAAAATGCTTTGATATTTTTTTCAGAGCAAAACAAATAAAACAGAAAGCATAAAAGAAAGAAAAAGAATAACAAGGCCAGAGGCCACTTACCTCTTCTGCTGACCTAGCCCACCTGGCCCAGCAGAGGAGGCCCAGCCCAAAAGGGCAGGGTCGTCTTCCTCCACTGGACAGGCAGACAGCCAGGTCGCCGGCGAGCCCGGCATGGCCGCCAGGCAGCTGCCTGGCTGCTGCCCGCCCCTTTAGCGGCGCCGTGGACGCGCCTGGACGTCTCTCCTTCCTTCCCCCCCCCCTCTGGAACCCTCTCGCCCCTCTCTCCCGTGCGTTCCCGCGAGGACCCGAGCGCTACCGTCGCCGCCAACGTGTGCCAGCGCGGCCACTGGCCTCCACTCGCCGCGCCAGCTGGTCCAGTGCGTCCGCCATCGTCGACTTACTCATCCCGCGCCTTCAATTGGACCAAGGAGCCCCGAGGGCCGGCGTCCCCTTCGTCGTTCTCGTCACCGGCTGCCGGACCTCGCCGTCGAATTCGCCGCCTACCGGACCTCCCCGACCTCGCCGGCGCCTTCTTCAAACTCCTGGTGAGCGTGCGCTCCTCCTGACCCTCTTTGCGGTCCTTCCCGAGATCCCAGTCGCCAGCTCCGTCGAGCACGAGCCCGGCCGCCGTGCTCCATCATCGCCGTCGTGGCTCCAGGCCGCCTCGAGGTCGCTGGCATGCACCAGTGGGTGCGCGAGGCCACGGGGAGCACTTTGGTGCCCCCCCCCCCCCCCGTGCCTTCCCGTGGCTGGAATCGCCACTCCGGCGTGCCTTCGCCGCGTCCTGTGGCTGCCGGCGGCTAAACCCCCCTCTTAATCCCTCTCTCTCTCACTGACTGGTGGGACCCAGCCCCCCTAATCTCCTGTTAAGTTTTAATTAAAACGGGGTTAACCCCAGAGTCTTTGACAGATGGGCCCCGCATGTCAGTTGACTGGTCAGCGCCCCATGACGTCATGCTGATGTCATGCTTGCGAAATAAATCATTTTCTATTTAACAGATTTTCCAGAAATTGATTAAATCTTTGAAATTCAATAACTTTTAATCCATAACTCCAAATCAAATAATTTATATATGAAAAATCATCAGAAAAATGCAAGGATTCCAAATATCATACTTTCATAGATGAAAAACACATCTATGATGGGGAACCAGTAGCATTTAGCTATATGGCTTATTTGGAATAATTCAAAATAAATGTTTAAATCATTTCACATTAAAACTTTGCAATGCCAACCTTATCACATGAACATCAGAGGCATATCATACACATGACAACATGGTCTACCATATCCAAACATTAGCAAATGCAACTTTGGCTAAATTGAACCACATTTGGAGTTTGAATTTGAAATTCTTATTCAAATCAACTTCAATTAACTTGTTGCAAATTGAACCTAGATCACATCAGTACCATGCCATGTTTCATTCTTGAATGTGCATTGCAATGTGATGTTTATAATTTGTTGTCTCGGTGTTTTCTTCTTCTCGATAGATCCATCGCCGGACGTAGTTCCTGTTTCTTCGAAGAGTGGCACCCCCGAGTCTCGACAATAAGGCAAGCAAACCCCCTTTGATCATATCTATAAAAACCCATTTTCCCTCTTGTTCTCTTATGCATGATTAGGTGATTCACATGTTATCGTTTTACCGCTAGTTGAACCCATCCTTTGCATGACCTATCTTTGCTACCACAGTATTAAGCAAACCTCAACCTAGCAGATACAAGATTGTTTGTGTTCATCATGTGGCCCTTCATCCATGATATGCTATGCCATGCTAGAGTTGTTTGCAATGAAGTTGACCCATCTGGGTGATCTATCGGGATGGTAGTGAACACATGCAACAAGGTGGTAACGTGTTGATGAAGTCACCCTAAAATAAGTGAACAATGAGAGGCTGTGTAGGAGTACACAGTGGGTTGTCTCATTTACACTTCCCTAGGCCCCGAGTTCTTGTGTTGTGATCCAAGACACAGATTAGTACCACATGTTGGGCTCATTGACCCCTCTCGACCTATTAACTCACCCCGACTAGGGTCCAGGATTCGCATGGGTTAACTTTATTCTATTTGCTTTCATAACGTAGCACGGTTTTAGGCAAGCGCAGCACCATCCATCGAGGTGGACTTGTCGGACCGTCCATACATCGTCTGGGTCCTGAACGGAAACCCCGGCCGGATTCCCGATTGGGGTACAACTCAGATAGGCGATTCCCTGGACTAGAGTTGGAGCCGTGAGGTAAGTGTCGTGGTACTATCCTCGTCGACACCGCTTGAAGGTGACGAGTTCTAGGCGATAAGTGGTAGCTACGTATGTGAAGAAGTACACCCCTGCAGGGTTATTGAACTATTCGAATAGCCGTGTCCGCGGTTATGGACTACTTGGAGATCTTTACTTGATTATTAGAGAACTCAAATGGATACTTTAAAAATCGCAAGATAAGTGTGAGTGCTTTGGGTTGCTTCCTCGTGGGGAAGTCGAGGAAGGATCCATGGTTGTGTATTGATGTGGTGATCAAGATTAGATGGACTCGTGTGCGCCTCTCATCTCAACTCTATGTAGTCGTAGTATAGGATAGCCAAGGCAAAGCTTTCTGCATTACAACCCCACCTGCCTTTACCTTGGTACCTGAGCATGAGTAGTTTAATTCTGACGTAAGTCTTGCTGAGTACGACTTTGTACTCACGTTTGCTTATTCTATGATTTAGAGACGAGACCACTGACCCTGATGGTGGCCTTTCCCCTTCAAGCTCGACATCAACGAAGTTATGTAGTCCCAGACAGCAGCCTGGTCCCTCTGGAGGTTCGTTGTGTTTTCTTAAAGGCTTCTTAAGCCATTTGTTAACCTTGTCTTTACTAAGACATAATTTGCTTCCGTTGTTGTATGATGTAATGTTGGATCACAGTGATGTGATCTCTGTTTGTAACACTACTATATCTGCTTTGTTTAGCAGATGCAATAAAGCTATGAGTTTGTAAAGTTCATGTTGTGTTACCTGCTGTTATACACTTGGCATGCATGTCGCGTGTATGTTAATATCGTGCATGTCATGTGTGGGGTTCGATACCTTAGTTGTGCTCTCGCCGGCGGTCTTTTATACACCAAATGGCCCTTAGATGTGCGCAGCTTGGGGCATCGCGATGCGATTGCTCGTGACTCTGTCACGTGGCACACTTTGTTGTATGATTGAGCCCGCCCGAGACCCCGACTAAGAGATCGGGCTGGAGTCTGTTTATGTAAGTGTTATGATTCAATCGATAATATGGTTGAGGCGACTTGTCTATGAGTATGGGATTTCACCACCCATAATCATTTAGACTTGTAAGCGGACGATGAGGACCCATCTCACTTGATCATCCGGGCCAGGATGGGTTTCCCCTCACGTTCGAGCTTTCCGAGAGTGTCTTGTACTTGGCCTTGTCTGCTTAGACAAGTGGGTATGGCTCTCGGCTCTCCATATGATTGAATTGTGACTGGAATTACATATGCAAACCACGGGACCCGACAGACTTGGTATCAGAGCAGGACTGCCTGTAGGATTAGTAAACCTTGGCCGAAGTCGAGTCTAGCATTCTATAGTTATATAGTTACTTTGGGTATAAGGGAACAACGTAAGGCTTCATTTTTCTCCTTACCTCATCGATCTGAGTTCTAAGTCACCCTCATCTTTTCTACGGGAAGATAGGACTAGGCTCATCTATGTCTATACAAGAACATCTCGTTGTTTGACTCTCCATAGCTGTAGGATTGTTTTGGTTGTCTAGAGTCACCATTCTATCAAGCCTTTTGAGAAGGTTCTGATCATTCTTGCAGATTGATTCATTTTTCCACCCCGGTACAGCCGTTATGCTGTCCGATTTGTCCCGTGTTTCCAGTGATTCCAATGCTTTTGCATTACAATCTTGTCCGCTCTTAAGTTGTATCATCTTTGCTTTGATTCCATCATAAATCCTACTCTGATTGTTGATTTTTATCACACAGAATGTCAGGTGGAACTAGATGTGTTGAATCTGGTCACAGTAATCAAAGTGGTGATGATGATCCTCCTCCACCGCCTTCTGCAGCGGAAATCATGATGGAGGCTGAGCGAAATCGACGTGATCAAACACGCCTTTTGGAGCTCATTGAGAAGAATACTTCTCTTCAGTGAGATGCGGTAATATCCATCCAGGATTTTATCCTTTTGAACCCGCCAGTTTTTCGATGTTCATCTGAGCCCCTTGATGCCGATGATTGGCTCCGTTCCATCGAGCGTAAGCTTGAGACGGCGCATGTTTCTCCAGACGATCGTGTGATGTTTGCGGCATACTTTCTGGAAGGTGCTGCTAGCGAATGGTGGGAAAGTTTTGTTGCAATGCAGCCTGATGGTCACGTAGTGACTTGGCAGGAGTTCCGTGATGCCTTCCAAGGGTACCACATTCTGGATGAGCTGATGGAAAGAAAGAGGGAAGAGTTCTGCAACCTATCTCAGGGAAATATGACTGTTCATCAGTACAGGACTGAGTTCAATCGTCTTTCTCGTTATGCCCCTGAGAAGATATCAACCGATGCTAAGAAGAAAGCAAGGTTCCGCAAGGGACTTAACCCTGTCCTTCGTCATGATCTCAATCTCCTTGAATTCGTCAACTTTGAGGATTTGGTCAATAGATCATTCAGAGCTGAGCATGGAAATGAGGTCTTTGAAGAGTCTCGCAAGCGTGATCGTGATCTTGCTTCCTCTTCTAGTTTGGGTTCTCAGAAACGTCGAATTTGGATTCCAACTAGTGCCCTTCCTTCGCACTTGATTCCAAGACCATCTCCACAAAGCAAGAAAACCCAGAAAGGTAGTAGAGAGCTTGCCATACAAACTCCACAACCTAACACCCGTTTGTGCTACAAGTGTGGTAATCCTGGCCACATTGCACGACAGTGTTCTTTGCATGAGAATGTTCCTCCTCGTCCAAAACCTAAAGCCAAAGCTAAGCCACCAAAGCCTTCCAAAGCCAAGTCCGCTATTGTTGAATACGGACGTGTGAACCATGCCACCATCAAAGAAGCCCAAGAGGATACGAAGGTTGTACTCGGTACACTTCCTGTCAACTCCAAACCTGCTTCTGTTCTATTTGATTCTGGAGCTTCTCATTCCTTTTTGTCTGAAAAGTTCCCACTCCTGCATGACATTTCATTTGAGGAGTTTCCTAACCCTTTCATGATTAAAACTCCAGGATCCACATGGCGTACCAGTAGGGTAAGTCATGACAATGAAATTGTTGTTGAGGATATTGTATTCCTTGCTTCTCTCATAGCCCTCAAATCCTCAGATATCGATATCATCTTAGGTTTGGATTGGTTGTCCAAACACCATGCCAAGATTGATTGTGCCATTAAATCAGTCCAACTCACTCATCCTACCGGCAAGATAGTCCATTTCACATCTCAAGGTTCAAAAACCCAGCTGTATTCGTTGAATGAACATCCCCTTCCTAACCTTGAAGATATTCCGATAGTTTGTGACTTTCCGGATGTCTTTCCTGAAGAGCTGCCGGGAATGCCACCTGACAGGTCTGTGGAATTCATTGTGGATCTTATACCAGGCACAGCCCCAATTTCCAGACGCCCATATAGGATGGCCCCACATGAGTTAGCTGAGCTTAAAACCCAACTGGATGCTTCGTTGGCAAAAGGCTTCATCCGCCCTAGCTCATCGCCATGGGGTTGCCCCGTTCTGTTTGCAACAAAGAAAGATGGAACAGAAAGGATGTGCGTAGACTATCGCCCGCTAAATTTAGCAACCATAAAGAACAAGTACCCACTTCCCAGGATCAATGATCTTTATGATCAACTTGCTGGATCCTCTGTCTTCTCCAAGATGGATTTGAGATTAGGTTATCATCAAATCAAAATCAGAAACGAGGACATCCCCAAGACAGATTTTACTACTCGTTATGGTCTCTATGAGTACACCGTCATGTCCTTCGGTTTAACCAATGCCCCAGCCACTTTTTCGCTCTTGATGAATTCGATCTTCATGGAGTACTTAGATAAATTTGTTGTGGTTTATCTTGATGATATTCTCATCTACTCGAAGAACGAAGAAGAGCACGCAGAACATCTTAAGCAGGTATTGATGAAACTTAGAGAGCATCGCCTTTATGCTAAATTCTCCAAGTGTGAATTTTGGCTACCAGAAGTGACCTACTTAGGCCACGTGATTTCTGCAAAAGGCATTGCTGTGAATCCCGAGAGAGTTCAGGCCGTCCTTGACTGGACTCCACCTGAATCGGTTAAGCAAGTTAGGAGTTTTCTTGGCCTAGCAAGCTATTGTCGCCGCTTCGTAGAGAACTTTTCTAAAGTTGCAAAGCCTCTTAATGAACTCCTCAAGAAAGATAAGAAATTCCAATGGACTCCCAAGTGCGAGGAAAGCTTTCAAGAGCTAAAAAGAAGATTGAATTCTGCACCCGTACTTGCACCTCCAGACACCAAAAGGGATTTCGAGATCTATTGTGATGCTTCACAGCAAGGGTTAGGATGCATACTTATGCAAGATCGACATGTGGTAGCTTATGCTTCACGCCAGTTGCGTCCACATGAAGAAAACTATCCTACCCATGATCTTGAACTCGCTGTCGTAGTTCATGCCCTGAAGACTTGGCGACATTACCTCCTTGGTAATCGTTGTGAAATCTATACCGATCACCAAAGCCTCAAATACATATTCACCCAGCCAGATCTTAATCTCAGGCAAAGACGCTGGATAGAGTTGATAAAAGATTACGACTTGAGTATCTCTTACACCCCAGGCAAAGCCAATGTCATGGCTGATGCACTAAGTCGTAAGTCGTATTGTAACAACCTCATGTTACAATAGTATCAACCATTTCTCTATGAGGAATTTCGAAAGATGAATCTCGAGATTGTTCCTCATGGATTCCTTTCCACCTTGATTGTGAAACCAACTCTTGAGGATCAAATCAAAGCTGTTCAACAACGTGCTCGAGGTATCCAACATATCAAACAAAACATTGCTAGCGGTAAGGCAAAATGTTTTACCCTAGACAATGAAGGTACTGTGTACTTCGAGAATAGGATAGTAGTTCCGAAGAATAGGAATCTAAGGCAGCAGATCCTTAAAGAAGCCCATGACACCCCTCTCACGATTCATCCTTGTAGTACTAAGATGTATCAAGATCTACGCCAGAGATTTTGGTGGACTAGGATGAAGCGAGAAATCGCTCAATTTGTTGCTGAGTGCGATGTTTGCCGTCGTGTGAAAGCAGAGCATCAAAGACCTGCTGGTACTCTTCAACCTTTAGCCATTCCTGAGTGGAAATGGGATAAAGTCAGTATGGATTTCATCACTGGCTTTCCAAAGTCTCAGAAAGGAAACAATGCCATCTTCGTGGTCATTGACAGTCTTTCCAAAGTTGCTCATTTCCTTCCTGTTTGCGAGAGTATAACTGCTAGCCAGTTAGCGGATTTATATGTCTCTTGGATCGTTTCTCTCCATGGTGTTCCTTTGGAAATCAATTCAGACCGTGGGAGTCTTTTCACCTCTCGATTTTGGGAAAGTTTTCAAAATGCTATGGGAACCCATCTCTCCTTTAGCACCGCCTTTCATCCCCAGTCAAGTGGTCAAGTAGAAAGATTCAATCAAATTCTCGAAGACATGCTCAGAGCCTGTGTTATCTCATTCGGAAAGAGTTGGGAGAAATCTCTTCCATTCGCCGAGTTTGCTTATAACAACAGTTTCAATCTAGCTTGGGCATGGCACCCTTTGAATTTCTCTATGGACGAAAATGTCGAACACCATTGAACTGTGAAAGACAATTCTTTGGACCGGATATGATCCAGGAAGCAGAAGACAAGGTTCGCATTGTTCGTGAGCAATTGAATACAGCCCAATCTCGTCAGAAAAGCTTTTATGATCGTCATCATAGGCCAAAGAGCTACGAGCTGGACGAGAAAGCTTACCTCCGGGTTACTCCTCTGAAGGGAACCCATCGCTTCGGTATCAAAGGCAAATTGGCCCCACGTTACATAGGCCCCTTTCGCATTCTAGCTAAACGTGGAGAAGTTGCCTACCAACTTGAACTACCGCCGCATCTTTCTCAGGTTCACGATGTCTTCCACGTATCTCAACTCAGGCGTTGCTTCAAGGACCCCATCCGCGAAGTAGACCACGAAACGCTTGATCTCCAAGAAAACCTGTCGTATCGAGAGTATCCCGTGGGTATCTTCGATGAAGCTGAGCGTACCACCCGACGTCAGAAGATCAGGTTCCTCAAAGTGCAGTGGTCCAACCATTCTGAGAAAGAAGACACCTGGGAACGAGAAGACCGTCTCCGAGTCGAGTACCCCACCCTCTTCCCGACTACTTCTGAATCTCGGGACGAGATTCTTTTGAGTGGGGGTGAGTTGTCACAACCCTAGTTTTGGTATGTGCTTTTATTACTAGAAATAATTGCATCATGTTTAAATTCTTTGGTTTAAGAATTGGGGATTTGGAAAAGCCTCAAAAAGAATTTAAATAAAAGGCCAGATAAAAAGTTTTTTCCAAAATTCCTCCAAACAATTTTGAAAAGTCCTATAAATGAGTATGATCATTTTAAAAATGATTTGGGGTCAAGCCCATGCTCCTGGATTTTTCAAATATTCAAACAGAGGCTTGGAAATTAAATTTAAATGCTATTTGAATTGGATTCAAATAATTTGAATTCCAAAAATCTTCAAAACTTGGGAGTGACTAGTACTATGTCACATATGTCCAAGATAAATAATTGGGGATTTTTTAAAATGCTTTGATATTTTTTCAGAGCAAAACAAATAAAACAGAAAGCATAAAAGAAATAAAAAGAATAAAAAGGCCAGAGGCCACTTACCTCTTCGGCTGACCTGGCCCACCTGGCCCAGCAGAGGAGGCCCAGCCCAAAAGGGCAGGGTCGTCTTCCTCCACTGGACAGGCAGACAGCCAGGTCGTCGGCGAGCCCGGCATGGCCGCCAGGCAGCTGCCTGGCTGCTGCCCGCCCCTTTAGCGGCGCTGTGGACGCGCCTGGACGTCTCTCCTTCCTTCCCCCCCCCCCCTCTGGAACCCTCTCGCCCCTCTCTCCCGTGCGTTCCCGCGAGGACCCGAGCGCTACCGTCGCCGCCGACGTGCGCCAGCGCGGCCACTGGCCTCCACTCGCCGCGCCAGCTGGTCCAGTGCGTCCGCCATCGTCGACTTAGTCATCCCGCGCCTTCAATTGGACCAAGGAGCCCCGAGGGCCGGCGTCCCCTTCGTCGTTCTCGTCGCCGGCTGCCAGACCTCGCCGTCGAATTCGCCGCCTACCGGACCTCCCGACCTCGCCGGCGCCTTCTTCAAACTCCTGGTGAGCGTGCGCTCCTCCTGACCCTCTTCGCGGTCCTTCCCGAGATCCCAGTCGCCAGCTCCGTCGAGCACGAGCACGGCCGCCGTGCTCCATCGTCGCCGTCGTGGCTCCAGGCCGCCTCGAGGTCGCTGGCATGCACCAGTGGGTGCGCGAGGCCACAGGGAGCACTTTGGTGCCCCCCCCCCCCCCCGCGCCTTCCCGTGGCTGGAATCGCCACTCCGGCGTGCCTCCACCGCGTCCTGTGGCTGCCGGCGGCTAAACGCCGGCCGGCCTGCTAAACCCCCCTCTTAATCCCTCTCTCTCTCACTGACTGGTGGGACCCAGCCCCCCTAATCCCCTGTTAAGTTTTAATTAAAACGGGGTTAACCCCAGAGTCTTTGACAGATGGGCCCCGCATGTCAGTTGACTGGTCAGCGCCCCATGACGTCATGCTGATGTCATGCTTGCGAAATAAATCGTTTTCTATTTAACAGATTTTCCAGAAATTGATTAAATCTTTGAAATTCAATAACTTTTAATCCATAACTCCAAATCAAATAATTTATATATGAAAAATCATCAGAAAAATGCAAGGATTCCAAATATCATACTTTCATAGATGAAAAACACATCTATGATGGGGAACCAGTAGCATTTAGCTATATGTCTTATTTGGAATAATTCAAAATAAATGTTTAAATCATTTCAAATTAAATCTTTGCAATGCCAACCTTATCACATGAACATCAGAGGCATATCATACACATGACAACATGGTCTACCATATCCAAACATTAGCAAATGCAACTTTGGCTAAATTGAACCACATTTGGAGTTTGAATTTGAAATTCTTATTCAAATCAACTTCAATTAACTTGTTGCAAATTGAACCTAGATCACATCAGTACCATGCCATGTTTCATTCTTGAATGTGCATTGCAATGTGATGTTTATACTTTGTTGTCTCGGTGTTTGCTTCTTCTCGATAGATCCATCGCCGGACGTAGTTCCTGTTTCTTCGAAGAGTGGCACCCCCGAGTCTCGACAATAAGGCAAGCAAACCCCCTTTGATCATATCTATAAAAACCCAGTTTCCCTCTTGTTCTCTTATGCATGATTAGGTGATTCACATGTTATCGTTCTACCGCTAGTTGAACCCATCCTTTGCATGACCAATCTTTGCTATCACAGTATTAAGCAAACCTCAACCTAGCAGATACAAGATTGTTTGTGTTCATCATGTGGCCCTTCATCCATGATATGCTATGCCATGCTAGAGTTGTTTGCAATGAAGTTGATCCATCTGGGTGATGTATCGGGATGGTAGTGAACACATGCAACAAGGTGGTAACGTGTTGATGAAGTCACCCTAAAATAAGTGAACAATGAGAGGCTGTGTAGGAGTACACAGTGGGTTGTCTCATTTACACTGCCCTAGGCCCCGAGTTCTTGTGTTGTGATCAAAGACACATATTACTACCACATGTTGGGCTCATTGACCTCTCTCGACCTATTAACTCACCCCGACTACGGTCCAGGATTCGCATGGGTTAACTTTATTCTATTTGCTTTCATAACGTAGCACGGTTTTAGGCAAGCGCAGCACCATCCGTCGAGGTGGGCTTGTCGGACCGTCCATACATCGTCTGGGTCCTAAACGGAAACCCCGGCCGGATTCCCGATTGGGGTACAACTCAGATAGGCGATTCCCTGGACTAGAGTTGGAGCCGTGAGGTAAGTGTCGTGGTACTATCCTCGCCGACACCGCTTGAAGGTGACGAGTTCTAGGCGATAAGTGGTAGCTACGTATGTGAAGAAGTACACCCCTGCAGGGTTATTGAACTATTCGAATAGCCGTGTCCGCGGTTATGGACTACTTGGAGATCTTTACTTGATTATTAGACAACTCAAATGGATACTTTAAAAATTGCAAGATAAGTGTGAGTGCTTTGGGTTGCTTCCTCGTGGGGAAGTCGAGGAAGGATCCATGGTTGTGTATTGATGCGGTGATCAAGATTAGATGGACTCGTGTGCGCCTCTCATCTCAACTCTATGTAGTCGTAGTACAGGATAGCCAAGTCAAAGCTTTCTGCATTACAACCCCACCTGCCTTTACCTTGGTACCTGAGCATGAGTAGTTTAGTTCTGACGTATGTCTTGCTGAGTACGACTTTGTACTCACGTTTTTCTTATTCTATGTTTTAGAGACGAGACCACTGACCCTGATGGTGGCCTTTCCCCTTCAAGATCGACATCGACGAAGTTATGTAGTCCCAGACAGCAGCCTGGTCCCTCTGGAGGGTCGTTGTGTTTTCTTAAAGGCTTCTCAAGCCATTTGTTAACCTTGTCTTTACTAAGACATAATTTGCTTCCGTTGTTGTATGATGTAATGTTGGATCACAGTGATGTGATCTCTGTTTGTAACACTACTATATCTGCTCTGTTTAGCAGATGCAATAAAGCTATGAGTTTGTAAAGTTTATGTTGTGTTACCTGCTGTTATACACTTGGCATGCATGTTGCGTGTATGTTAATATCGTGCATGTCATGTGTGGGGTTCGATACCTTAGTTGTGCTCTCGCCGGCGGTCTTTTATACACCAAGTGGCCCTTAGATGTGCGCAGCTTGGGGCATCGCGATGCGATTGCTCGTGACTCTGTCACGTGGCACACTTTGTTGTATGATTGAGCCCGCCCGAGACCCCGACTAAGAGATCGGGCTGGAGTCTGTTTATGTAAGTGTTATGATTCAATCGATAATATGGTTGAGGCGACTTGTCTATGAGTATGGGACTTCACCACCCATAATCATTTAGACTTTTAAGCGGACGATGAGGACCCATCTTAGTTGATCATCCGGGCCTGGATGGGTTGCCCCTCATGTTCGAGCTTTCTGAGAGTGTCTTGTACTTGGCCTTGTCTGCTTAGACAAGTGGGTATGGCTCTCGGCTCTCCATATGATTGAATTGTGACTGGAATTACATATGCAAACCCCGGGACCCGACACCATCCCTTTATTAAAAGTTCCCACTCAAATTCTTATTAAGGTGAATTATCTGTCAAGACCATCCAACAACAATAATGCCAGTTTCTCAAAGTTGTCCGTAACCGTAGACACGGGTAATCATGATCAGTTTTTACACTCTGCAGAGGTTTGTACACTTTCCCCACTGGACTCAACCCAAAGATTGAGACATAGTCTTTCAGAAGAGGTTGCCTCCACCCTTTGGTAGCCGGTACACCTATCATATCTACATCAGCTAGCTACCAGGGCCAGGTTCCCCACATCTTACTCATCTAAGCCAGAGCCCATATAGCCAGTGGTTGTACATGGAAGCTACTAGTCACACTGTCTGTCCGATATTTTTGAGCCTGGACGGCGCTCACTGCGTTCAGAGGGTAGTCACCATGACCCACCCGGTTCACCACCAAACAACCATTCGGGAAGCATTTATCTCTGGTCCCTCCTTATCCACGGCACGAGCCCCAGGATGCATTCCCTTCCCGCCCAGAGGTGATTTCTATTTAAGTTTGCTAGTCAAGTCATTAATCCTCACATAGGTCAATGATAACTCAACCAATCCTCGTCTACAAAGCAATAGCAGTATATAACAACCACGATCCTAGGATGACAATGAAGTACAAGGTCAAAACATATGGCTATCCTACTAGGTTTAAAACATAACTAATATATAATCCTACACATGCATAGAGTGATAATTTGCTACATGCATAATAGAAAATATAGGTTGAGGTATGGTCAAAGTGTAACTTGCCTTATACATTCGATGAAGTCCTTCGCTCTCGCGATCCAGTCAAATCTACTCGTCTCACTCTGAGAAATCTATCGCAACGGAAGGAACTCAAATAAGCAATCACATCACAACAAGACAAACAAAAGATCAACAAACAAACGCAAAGGTTTTAGCAACAAAACAAAAAGGTTTGACACGGTACAAGTGTCGATGTGCTCGAAGGTGATCGGTGGAAGTGAACTCGAGAGAGTCAACCGATAAAGATTCATCGGTAAGGAATTTTGATCATGGACATTTATGAATTCAAGGTGAATATCATTCCTACATTAAATGTGTGTGAATCTTACCGATAACATGTCTCAAGTGATCCGGTATGCAAAAAGAATAACGTGAAACGTAATACTACAACGCTGGTCATAGCAAGTGCAAAATTGAATTGAATTTGAATTTAAAAAGATCAAGAAACATTTGAATTTTTGTGTACACATGATATAGACAGAAAGTACATGGAACGAGTGATCCAACGCAAAAAGAATCACTCGATTTGGATCAACGGTTTACAAGATATGGCCTCCGGGATTTGAATTTGAATTTGAAATATATTCAAATTCAAAACTGTGCAAAGTGTGCAAAAATTTATTCCATGCTAAACTACAGAACAACGCGAGCGTGTAGCAAAAAGTTTCACCTCGATCCGATGCACGGTGTGGGAGATATTGCACGTACGGCGTCGGGGTGTTTTCTCCCAATAGGGACCTATCCCCAAATAAAGTTTTTCGCAAAAAGCGATCGGGTTCCTGGCGGCGGATCTGGCCGGAGTAACTCCGGCGAGCTCCGTTTTGCTCCGGCGAGGGTGCGGGGGGGGGGGGGGGGGGGGGCTCCGGCGAGGGGCGGCCGGTGGGAGGCAGCGTGGGGCGCGGGGAGGCCGACCGGTGTAGGGGCAGCGCGCGGCGCGCGGGAGGGCTCGGCGGCCGGCAGAGCCGCGGTGCTGGCGGCGCGCTCCGGCCACGGGCGGCGAGGCCACGGGAGGAGGCGGTCGGCGAGGCGCGGCCGGGTTGGCGGCCGGCGGCGACAGCACGGGCGGTGGGGGTGGCCGGGCTGTCTGTGGGGACTCCGGCAGGCGGCTCCGGCGAGATCCAGCTGACGCGGGCCGACACGGCGGCGGCGGCGGGTCCCGCTATGGTGATTTAGGGTTTTCAAAAAAAAGAAAAGGATTTCCAGAAAACTATAAATAGAAGGAGAAAAAGAAAAAAAAACAAACCGACTCGGGTAGAAATAAGCTATTGGGTCGGGCTACGGATTTTCTTTTTTATTTAAAACCGAAACTTCAAACAATATTAGAAAAATAAATACTTACCGGAAAAATATGAAATAAATTTCTAAATTCATCAAATAATACAAAGAAATTTATTTAATGAATATATTTTCCAAAAAGAAAAATAAAAATAAAAACATCTTCTAAATAATTTATTTAAATATAAAATACTTTTCATAACTCAAATAAAATCCAATAAATTGTTAAAAAAAAATTATTTGGTCAAAAGCATTGACAAACCATTTATAAATAATAAAATATAAATTTTAAAGTTGTCACACCTATAAATAATTTGGTAAAATAAAAAAATATCCCATTGGAATATTTTTTTAACTCTTTTAAAATATTTAATAAATCATTTCAATGAAATAAAAATTCTCTTAGCATTATAAAATCCCTAAAATAATTTTAGAGTTATTTATAATACTCAAAATAAATTTTAAAAACTTTAAAGTAATATTCTAAATATTTCCCAACTTTATTAAAAGGGGATAAGTCATTTTATATCCTCTCAAATGAATTTCCTTGAGTTAAAAAATGTTTTGAATATTCAGAAGAATTCCAATAATGATTTAAAACATTTTCCAACCTTTTAATATATTGAAGGAGTCATATTACCTTCTCTCATTTTGTTTTGTTGGTTTTATTTTAAATAATAAATTCCAAAAATACCAATTATGAATATTAGGGAAAGTCCTTTTATTCCCTCTCTTTTTAATATTCAATAAACTCCAAAAAGTTTTAAAACCCAGAGAAAATCAAACACATCAAGCAAACAATCATTATCTATTTAATTTTATTAACATTCCAAAATTCAGAGAATTTTGGGATGTTACACACTACCACCCTTAAAAGGAATCTCGTCCTCGAGATTCGAGAAGGTTAGAAAGAAAGGCTAGGGTTCGGGTCTTCACGGCAATCCTTTGATCCTCCGAAGGTCTAGGATACTAGCACCCTTAAAAAGAAAGCGACCTGGTCTACAAAAGCTTGCTCCATCAATGACCTCCTTCATAAGAGATTCACCTCCTCCTATCAGGTCTTGAATCCTTAGCAAAAGAGGAGTCTTCCGTATACTGAATCCTCATGGCTGACAGGTCAGGCGCCAATACTAAGCAACTATCGGTTCCCTCATGGTGGTCATCAAGCATACTTTTACGGGATACCTGTAAGAAATGGTCTTGGTCTATACTCACCGTATAACATACTATTATAAACGGTAATCTTCTTCAGGGGTCAAACCTTGTACCATTCTCTGGTTCAGGCTTAACATCGTCGTCTCTCTGCTATAGGTAAGTCACTCAGGATTTACTGTCCCGCATAGCAAGAGCGAATAATAAGAGTAGTCGGCATGGTGATCAATCCATCCCGCACCCAAATCATTTCCTTGTATAGGTTTAGCGAATCTCGCAATCTAACACTCGGTCATCCTCACAAGCCTTGCAGAAGTCCTTCTTAATCATGAACTAGGTTCAGATGATCCTTTGTTCTGCAAGCCAAACAACATCTATCGTTCCTTCACCACTCTCAGGTTTACGTGAACTACTGACAAACGTACACTTGCGAACTCCAAATTCCTCTTGGGTTCCACCTTCGGCAAGTTTGTGCTTGCTTGTTGTAAGATCCTGGCTCATGGGGTTAAGTTTGAGCTCATCATTGGTTGCATCCATCTTTATTCCAGCCTTGACATTAGCAGCCATTGCAGTAGCTTCTTCATTTTAGGAACGAGGGGGAATAGAATGTAGATAGCGAGGTAGCGAGAGAGAGAGCGAGAGATACCCGTACAAACATCACACTAGTTTTGGTAATAAGTTTTGATGTGTAGCTGTCGGTAAAACCATGAAATGACAGCTCACAAAAACGACCTAACGGTAGGAATCTTGAATCTTCCAGGTCTTCGGGTCTCCAATGACGGTAGCTTCAGTTTTGCATTTTCGAAGAAATCTTTGTATCGTCGAGTCACTTGTGAACTCATTCTTCTTGTGGTTGTGCCTCCTTTAGTCTTGAAGCATACTAAATACATGAGGGTCTAAGGTAACATAGGCCTATTCTACTCACAGAAGAACCACAAGGCACAACACATCACATCACAACAAAGACATATCAGGGTCAAGGCCACAAGCAAAACCAAACAAAACAATCAGACATAACACACCTAGTTCAACCAGCAAAGCAAACATGCACCGATCCACATCTCCAACTAGCATTAAAATGTACCACCGTACACTTAGTGCACGCCTACGAATATTCTATTCTCCAATTGCAAAACATAAGCTTCTCCAAGTCATCATCCTTGCTTCCACGTTCACAACTTCTTCTCTCCCTTCAATTTTGGACACATGTTGGCGTAAAGTCCCATATTCCTGCACCGGAAACACTGAATCTGGCTAATTTCCTTCATCTTCTTCCTCATGGGTGCTTCCTTCAACTCCTGAATAACTTTCTTCATTCCTTCTTTTTGATGTTGAAGCACTTGTTGTGTCAGGATGAAAAATTTACACTGAGAGGGGTAATGATCAGTTCCTTCGCACATAAAACATGTGACTTGAGTAGTGGGACATTCTTCTCCCGAGTGAGTTTCCTCACAATAGGGACATCCATCCTGGTGTCCTTCATAGGAGTGTCCTACTTCCCCACAAATTGTGCAGGCACGGGGCCTCTTAAGGTTTACCGTCCTTTGTGTCGAGGTGACAAGGCGGGATCCCAACGAAATCTTTGTAAACTCCTTCCAAGTAATCTTCCTTCGTGATTCGTCAATCGCTTGGTGCATTCTCCACCAAGTAGCAGCCTCTTCTACCAAGTACTTAACAGCATAGGGACCATGTCCTCACCTCCAACCTTGTTTATCTTCATGTGCTCCTCCATACTACGAATCCATTGCTCCACCTTCAATCTCGACAACGCCCCAGAAAAGGCGAGTCCTACTGCGTAATCCATCTATTAAACCCATACAGCAAAGGTTACGGGAAAAACTATAAAACCGACAAGAAAACAAACTAGGATAACACCAAACATATGCACTCAAACAAGGAAGAGAAGAAAAACACCTACGTTCAAAGGCAACACATAACCGCAAACAATACAGTCACAAAAGTCAAAACACACAAACAACTCCTAGGGTAAGGTCATATGTGCAAGACATACGATCTCATCATGCTACGCGAAATTTCGTTCATCTAACTTCACATAAAAGGTGGTGGTCTGATTCTAAGCTTCATCCTTCTCAGCTAAGCTGATCTTAAAGATTCCTCTCGTAGTGTCAAACTTATTGATCCACAAAGGGTATTCCTTCTGGTTCTTGTGGTCATAACTTCAATTAATCCACGAGGTTGATGATGTACTTCTCAAATGTCTTGTCTTCAGGGGTAAGCAACTCAGAGGGGTATTTACAGTAAAACAAGATGAGAAGTTTAGAAGATGAATAATACATGAGAGATACTAGTGGAGAGAGTAAGTAATCAATGATTGATAAAATATTTTTGTTCCTATGGCTTTTCCTATCCATTTTCTAGGGTCACGACCTACAGTCAACATGGGCTCTGATACCATCTGTAAGGACCCGATTCACTAAAGAATCCAAGTCTCTGTGCATTCTGTGCTAGTCCCTGGATCAATAGCTAGCACACACAGTACATGATGTAATATCAAGAATAAACCACATGTCATATATATATTACATCGAAGATCCAGTATCTCAATATAGCATACCTGCATAGCTCAAGGCTAGCTTACAAAAAGAATATAGCGGAAAAATAACAAAAGCTTCGTGACGTCCATCAACTCCACCGGCATAGTTGAGTATAGACATCGTAACCCTACATCGCATCACTTACTCGTCGTATACAATCCTGCAACACCGAAGGTTACAACCCGACAACGGGTCAGTACATCTGATTTGTACGGCAAGTCGCACGAAAAATTATATATAACAGACCTACAACTACATGCAGGATAAGTCAAAGGAAAGGCTTATGGTTTAGTTTTGCAGAAAGCCAGTTTTTCCCTCACATACTACAACTAATCAAATTTTAATTTATCTTGCTAGTCCTAAGTATGGCTGAATCGGGCTACACAGATTCTAACCATCCCTTTATTAAAAGTTCCCACTCAAATTCTTATTAAGTTGAATTATCTGTCAAGACCAACCAACAACAATAATGCCTAGTTGCTCAAAGTTGTCCGAAACCGTGGACACAGCTAATCATGATCAGTTTCTACACTCTGCAGAGGTTTGTACACTTTCCTCACTGGACTCAACCGGAAGATTGAGACATAGTCTTTCAGAAGAGGTTGCCTCCACCCTTTGGTAGCCGGTACACCTATCATATCTACATCAGCTAGCTACCAGGGCCAGGTTCTCACATCTTAATCATCTAAGCCAGAGCCCATATAGCCAGTGGTTGTACATGGAAGCTACTAGTCACACTGTCTGCCCGATCTTTTTGAGCTTGGACGGCGCCCACTGCGTTCAGAGGGTAGTCACCATGACACACCCGGTTCACCACCAAACAACCATTCGGGAAGCATTTAGCCCTGGTCCCTCCTTATCCAAGGCAAGAGCCCCAGGATGCATTCCCTGCCCGCCCAGACGTGATTTCTATTTAAGTTTGCTAGTCAAGTCATTAATCCTCACATAGCTCAATGATAACTCAACCAATCCCCGTCTACAAAGCAATAGCAGTATATAACAACCACGATCCTAGGGCGACAATGAAGTACAAGTTCAGAACATATGGCTATCCTACTAGGTTTAAAACACAACTAATATATAATCCTACACATGCATAGAGTGATAATTTGCTACATGCATAATAGAAAATATAGGTTGAGGTATGGTCAAAGTGTAACTTGCCTTATACATTCGATGAAGTCCTTCGCTCTCGCGATCCAGTCAACTCTACTCGTCTCACTCCGAGAAATCTATCGCAACAGAAGGAACTCAAATAAGCAATCACATCACAACAAGACAAACAAAAGATCAACAAACAAACGCAAAGGTTTTAGCAACAAAACAAAAAGGTTTGACACGGTACAAGTGTCGATGTGATCGAAGGTGATCGATGGAAGTGAACTCGAGAGAGTCAACCGATAAAGATTCATCGGTAAGGAACTTTGATCATGGACATTTATTAATTCAAGGTGAATATCATGCCCACATGAAAAGTGTGTGAATCTTACCGATAACATGTCTCAAGTGATCCGATATGCAAAAAGAATCACGTGAAACGGCATACTACAACACAAGTCATAGCAAGTGCAGAATTGAATTGAATTAGAATTTAAACAAGGCAAGAAACATTTCAATTTTTGTGTACACATGATATAGACAGAAAGTACATGGAACGAGTGATCCAACGCAAAAAGAATCACTCGATTTGGATCAACGGTTTACAAGATATGGCCTCCGGGATTTGAATTTGAATTTGAAATAAATTCAAATTCAAAAGTGTTCAAAGTGTGAAAAAATTTATTCCATGCTAAACTACAGAACAACAGGAGCGTGTAGCAAAAAGTTTCACCTCGATCCGATGCACGGTGTGGGAGATATTGCACGTACGGCACCGGGGTGTTTTCTGCCAACAGGGACCTATCCGCAAATAAAGTTTTTCGCAAAAAGCAATCGGGTCTCTGGCGGCGGATCTTGCCGGAGTAACTCCGGCGAGCTCCGTTCTGCTCCGGCGAGGGTGTGGGGGGCGGCTCCGGCGAGCGGCGGCCGGTGGGAGTCGGCCGGCCGGTGTTGGGGCGGCGCGCGGGAGGGCGCGGCGGCCGGCATAGCCACAGCGGTGGCGGCGCGCTCCGGCCACGGGCGGCGCGGCCACGGGAGGAGGCGACCGGCGGCGACAGCACGGGCGGCGGGGGTGGCCGGGCTGTCCGCGGGGACTCCGGCGGGCGGCTCCGACGAGGTCCGGCAGACGCGGGACGAGGCGGCGGCGGCGTGAGAAGCTTCGGCGGCGGCGACGTGGCGGCGGCGGCGGGTCCCGTGGTGGTGATTTAGGGTTTTCAAAAAAAAGAAAAGGATTTCCAAAAAACTATAAATAGACAGAGAAAAAGGAAAAAAAACAAACCGACCCGGGCTCGAATTGCGCTCGCGGGCAGAAATAAGCTATTGGGTCGGGCTACGGATTTTCTTTTTTTATTTAAAACCGAAACTTCAAACAATATTAGAAAAATAAATACTCATCGGAAAAATATGAAATAAATTTCTAAATTCATCAAATAATACAAAGAAATTTATTTAATGAATATATTTTCCAAAAAGTAAAATAAAAATAAAAACATCTTCTAAATAATTTATTTAAATATAAAATACTTTTCATAACTCAAATAAAATCAAATAAATTGTTAAAAATATTTTTATTTGGTTAAAAGCATTGAGAAACCATTTATAAATAATAAAATATAAATTTTAAAGTTGTCACGGCTATAAATAATTTGGTAAAATAAAAAAATCCCACTGGAATATTTTTTAACTCTTTTAAAATATTTAATAAATCATTTCAATGAACGAAAAATTCTCTTAGCACTATAAAATCCCTAAAATAATTTTAGATTTATTTATAATACTCAAAATAAATTTTAAAAACTTTAAAGTAATATTCTAAATATTTCCCAACTTTATTAAAAGGGGATAAGTCATTTTATATCCTCTCAAATGAATTTCCTTGAGTTGAAAAATGTTTTGAATATTCAGAAGAATTTCAATAATGATTTAAAACATTTTCCAACCTTTTAATATATTGAAGGAGTCATATTACCTTCCCTCATTTTGTTTTGTTGGTTTTGTTTTAAATAATAAATTCCAGAAATACCAATTATGAATATTAGGGAAAGTCCTTTTATTCCCTCTCTTTTTAATATTCAATAAACTCCAAAAAGTTTTAAAACCCAGAGAAAATCAAACACATCAAGCAAACAATCATTATCTATTTAATTTTATTAACATTCCAAAATTCGGAGTATTTTGGGATGTTACACGGGTCCTAGGTGACTTGAATGGAACAAAGCGTCGGGGGGGATAGCCTAGACCTTCCATCCTTCGTCGAATATAATCAACATTATAATAATCATATCATCAACAACAATAATATAACAATGTGATAGCCCAAACCAAGGAGTAACAGGGTAACATCGTAGCATCCTAAGCATGCATACTAAGCAGGGGCTGAGCAACGAGCAATAGTAACATAGCAGTACATGGTTTGCTGGGAGGGGACATGGCTGTATCAGTTTGAAAGAGGCTATAAACATGTGGTAGGGTCAAACATCGAACCTAACCTAGTCTAGCATGCAAACCGCTGGTTGAAATAGACTGGATCATAAGTGATGTATAGTCCTTGCATGTTGATAAGTCGGGTTCCGAAGGTGTAGTTGATCGCAAGCTCGCATCGTCTCCGAAAGGTACCCGCGGAAGCACATAAGACAGTAAACAGTGGAAATCAATCAACGAGAAAGCATCTATTACTACGAGGCTAACACGAGCAAGCATCAACAAGAAGCAACACGAGACATCGCACCTACCGTCGAGAGCGGTTACTAACAATTTAAGTGGAGTACTCGTCACACACGACGATACCGCACATTTAGAATCGGTTCAAGTTGTTTAGCTACACAAGGTGAGCAAAAGGTTGTTAATATGGCATATCACTCAAGCATGGAATAGCACACAAACATGGCAAGAGGTGAAGCACGAAATAAACTATCTATGCTAGTCAATTTAAGTGAGGCACAACCTAAACATGGCATACACTAAGTGTCGCACGACAATTGAAACATTTGGTACTGTTCTGCCCTAAACAATATTTTAGGTTGGTTAACAACAGCAAACAATAGCATAAATACAAAGTACATGAAAAATTAATCAAGTTGCATATAAAGAACACTCCAAACGGAATTACGGTTAAAAAGATACAAGCAAAACAAGTTTGGAACACAATCTGCCATCATCAGGAAGCACAGGTTAGAGCAATGCATAAACAAGATAATGAATGCAAACACGCTCAAAAATGATATGGAACTAAAGTAGACATGACAAGGAAGGCATGGCAAAAAGAATCAAGCAAAAGGCATCATGAACAACTAATTATAGCTCATGCAAAATGCAATAAAACATTACTGGTCAAGGACTTAGTGAAAATCAGGAAAACATGGCCAAAACTGTTATTTTTATGCTGTATAAACAGGTGCAAAACTATATGCAAATGTGCAGCAACATGACATAGCAATATATGAGCCTGGAGTAGGCATGATGAGGATCACGTACAAACAAGAATCATGGTCATAGGCATAACAGATCAAAGTTATTAAGCATGCAACATGGCATCCGAAAGTTACAGACTTTGGAGCTCAATAACTAGATGACCAACAAGCATATCATGACAATGCAATACATATAATGAAAGCAGACATGATGCTTAACAGTATGCAAAAAGAATCAATGCAATAGGCCTCATGGATGTGTCACAATCATCAACCAAAGTTGCAATAAAATAACGGCAGCAGCACACTAACAGGAAAATAATAGCAATTAACAGCCTGATGCCCACTACAACACAGATTATCAACATCAAGATGGAATCAAATCAAAATTCTCACAAAATATGGATTGAAGTACACACAATTCTAAGCAATTTTCATTTTGGGCCCAACATGATCCGAGCTACGGTTTACTCGCAAACTACGGCGCAAAATTGAATAAGCAGCAATTTTATCTCAGACTTAGACAAATTTAAAGGAGCAGAAAAAAAAACAATAAATTAAAAAAAGGGAAGGTCTTCTCACCATGGGCCTTGGCCCAGGAGGCCGAGGTGGTCGTTGGGGGGTGTTGGGCCAAAGAGGCGAGCTGGGCCGGCTGGCTGGCACGGCCCACCTGGCTGCTGGCTTCCCAATCCCGATCTGGATTGGGTCGCCGTGGCTGGCCGGCTGCGGCGGCGGACGCCGGCTCCAGCGAGGGCGAGCGGTGCTAGGCGGCGAGGCCGTCGGTTGCCACGGTGGTGGCGCGGCCGAGCTCGTGCTTGCCGGCCCCCATCCATGGCGCGATGGAGGCGAGCGGCGGCGTCGGTCCTACAGAGAGAGGGAGGAAAGTGCGGTGAGGGCAGAAGGGAAGAGGAGGAGGCCGGCGGTGCAGGCTCACCGGGGTTGTTGGCGCGGAAGTCGCCGGCTTGGAGCTCGCTGGCCGGCGAGGCGGCTCCTCCACGGCCAGGGCGTGGGAGGCGACGGCGGATCGGCCCGATCCGGGCCCGGGCGGGCCGCGGTGGCAGAGGAGGGCCCTGCGGGGCCCAAACCGGCTGGGAGGCTACGTGGCACACTTGAAATGCTCCGATCTGGATCTAACGGTCTAGATCGAGGGTTTGGGCTAGGGTTTCGGCTGGTGGAGGGATTTTTGGGCAGATCTGAGATAAAGCAGGGGTGTGGCTGTAAATTTTTGGCTTGGGAAACCCTAGAAAGGGGTGGGAGTGTGGGGGTATTTATATAGCCCAGGTGGCTGGCAGTTTGCAAAAACATCCCCGATTTTTCTCTCGCGCGCGCGGTCTTTACGTTTCTGACCGCCGGGGGTCCGCAGGACCTCCGATTCGGGTAAAACTTCGAACTGCGCGATCAGCGCGTCGAGCCGGCAACGTTCACCTCGTGCTGGAACCGTTCCGAGAAAACTTTGCGGCGCGCTATAAAAATATCTTGTTTACTTAATAAACGGGGTTTTCGTTCCATTGGCTTCGGCTGGTCTTGTGCCGGTTTTCGCGATGGTGATCGGGTGAAACCCGGTGTCGCAAAGGTCGGGTATGAGGGTGGCAAGGGTCGGTCTCCGTCCGGTACGAGATAAGAGGGGAAAATAATCGCCGATCTATAAATCGGGGATGCAAACACCGCAAACAAATCAGGCAATCAATCAATTCACACCGAAAACAAAATTTTTAATTTTTGTGAAATCTGGGCTGTTACAGTCCTCCCCATCCCCGTGCGCGCTCCCGAGCAGAAGCACCGAGGCCTTCATGCCTCGGATCATCGTCACCTTCCTCTAGTGTGACCTCCTTCCTCATCATCGTCTTCCCCATTTGGGAGCCCGGCTTCTTCGCCGTCGTCTTCTCCCACGACCACGAGCCCTATCGACTCAGCAGCCTCCCCTCTGTGAGCCTTGCCTCCTCCTCGTTCTCCCTCTCTCTTCGCCTAGGCCGCTGTGGTGCTTCATGTATGCTTGTAGCCCTTCGTAGCCGCTCCTTTTTAGCACCATTCTCCGTATCTTGGCCATGGTCGTCTCGACCAGTGTGTGCCCCGAGCACGTCCATGCTTGCGACCGTGAGCAAACTCGAGTTTTGAATTGAGCCGGTGGTCGCGCTGAGCGTGCCCATTGCAGCCGCCTCGTTGTTTCGCCCGTAGACATTCGTCACTGCCCGTGTTGTCCTGATCCGTGTCGTCGGTGTCCTTCCGTGCGCCCATCATGGCCAGAGCACGCCAACGACCATGCCCAGAGCCCCAAGGCCATGCCTTTGGCCTCCCGGGAGCGCCCACCGTTTTCCCTATCGTTTTCTTTAGTTTCGATTGGATTCATTTAGCGCGCTATAGATTCTACTTGTCGCCTCGGTCTTGTATTGTGTCAAGGTATGAGTAGTAACCCAGTTGTTTGAGCGCCCTGGAATTATACCAGGAGGGCGTGGGATTGAATCCCCTGTTGCATAAGGTGCCCCCTTTTCCTCTGTTTTTCCATCGTTAGTGTTCCAGGTTGATTCAGAATTCAGTATCCCGAGCATCATTACCTATCTTCATTAAGTTAGCAATTGTATTGTGATTCGATGAATAGCCTAGTCGTGTGGGCGCCATGGTTGCAACCGGAGATCCCTGGTTCGATCCTGTTCTGGAAGCATGTACGTTGATTGCTTTCTAGTGTTTACTTCTTGTGTACTCCCGCGGATACTCTCAGAGACGATGCGAGCTTGCGATCGACTACATATTTGGAACCCGACTTATCAACAGGCAAGTACTATACATTACTTATGATCCATTCTATTATAACCAGCAATTTGCATGCTAGTCTAGGTTAGATTCGAAGTTTGATCCTACCACATGTTTACCACCTCTCTTAAACCGATACAGCCATGTCCCGTCCCAGCAAACCATGTACTACTATGTTAGTATTGCTCGTTGCTCAGCCCCTTCTTAGTATGCATGCTTAGGATGCTACGAATGTTACCTCCTGTTACTCCTTGGATTGGGCTATCACACTATTATCTTGTTGTGGATGATATGATTATTATGCTGCTGACTATATTTGACGAAGGATGGAAGGTACAGGTTATCCCGCACTGATGCTTTGTTCCATTCAAGTCACCTTGGATTCGAGTTCCGAGTATTGGTTCTAAGACTGAGCGTGCCTAACTGTAACAGCCCGGGATTTTCACCCAAATTAAAAAAATTGTTTGTTGCATTATTTTGTTGATTGCTAGAATTTTTTGTAGTATTTTCTTCGCCGGTTTATTAATCGGTGATATTATTTTACCCCTCCTTCTCGCATCGGCATCCGTGAACGACCCATTTCCACCATGCCACGACCGTTGCGACACCGGGTTCACCCGAGCACCGTCGCAACTTTCGGCACAAGTCCAGCCATCGCCATCGAAATGAAAAACCCCATTTAATAATTAAATGGATTATTTTATTGGGCGCCATAAAAATGTTCTCGGAATGGTATCGAAGTGAGGTAGAACTGACGGGATCGCCGCGCTGAGCGCGTGGTTCAAGATTTCGTCTGAATCAGAGTTAACATGGACTCCCGGCGGTCAGAAACATATTCACCGGACGCGCGCGAGAGAGAAGCCGAGGGCATTTGCGTAAACCCGCTCGCCAGGCAAGCCTATATAAAGACCACCACTCTCTCCTAGCCCTTCTAGGGTTTCCCCTTGTAAAAATTGCAGCCGCCCCCTACACATACCCGGATCTTCCCATTTTATCCCAAAAATCCCGAACCCCTAGCCCCCCTAGCCAGTTCTAACCCTGGCCGTCAGATCTGACCAACGGAGGGTTGAGATCGATCCATGTCACCCTCTCTCCCAAGCACCCAGCATCCCATCGCGGTTAGGTACCCGTAGGGCCGTAGATCTCGTCGTCGGCCTGCTCGGGCCCGATCCGGGCCGAGCCGCCGCGCCCGACACCAGCGAGCACGTCGTCGCTCCGGTGAGCCGCCCCTCACCGCCTTGTGCCTCCTCCTCTCCCTCTCTCACCTCCCTCCTCTCCTTCCTCTGCGCAGGGAGTCGTCGGCGCCCATCACGGTCGAGGCCAGCCGCTGCCAGTACAACCGCCATGGACGGCCCGAGCCAAGCTCGTGGCGTCGCCCGGTCTCCTTGAAATGCGCCGCCGCCAATTGACCACGCCGGCGCCGCCCCAAACCGACCGAATCCGCTGCCTCGCGGCCGTCCTCGCCGTCCGCGACCCCTGGCCGGAGCCCCGCCGCACGGCTGCCGGAGCGCCGCCGCCGCCACCCTGTACGGGACTGGATCGGGGCCGATCCAGTCACCGCCGCTGCTTGTGCCGTCGTGGGCCGCGCAGTGCCTCCCGGCCCACCTGCATCCGCAGTCCGTGGCTCTTCTCCGCCCCGAGCGCCCCTCGGCTATCCCTCGCCCATCCGCGACCTGGGCCAGGCCCAGCTCAGTGAGCGCCCCAGCCTCCCTTTTTTTCTGTTCGTTGTTGGGCTCGGCCCAGTGCTATGTGACATGTTGTGCGTGCCTTATCTATCTTACGCCAGCCCCAGATTAGCCCATTAGCCTCAGTTTCGTCCCAGAACTCTTAGTAGTATTTTTTCTGGTTAATTAATATGGCATATTGTATTGCTATTTTCCGAGGCTTGTATCGTTTAGACCGTAGATCGGATTGCGACGATCTTAACATGAAACTTGCTCCGTTTTTTGCGTAGTTTAATAAAATGTTCTCTTTGTCATGTTTGAACTTGTCTACATGCTGCTTCACTGATATTTACATCGCATGCCACCGTAAACTGTTTCTTTAATTACTTTTTAACCGTAACTCCAATAAAAATGATCTTTCTATGTAATTACTAGAATTGCATGTAGACTGTGATTATGCTGCTCTTGCTTGCTACTAAAAATAATAAAATATTGTTTAGGGAAAAATAGTACCAACAACTATTATTTTCGTGGGGTACTTAGTATATGCATTGCTTAGGGCTTTATCCCACTTAACTTGACTAGCATAGATAGTTTGATGTATGCTTCACCTCTTGTCGTGGTTGTGTGATATGCTATGCTTGTGTGAGATGCCATGTTAACAACCTTGCTCATGTTGCGTAGCTAAACAACTTGAACCGATGATAAATGTGCAGTATCGTCGAGTGTGACGGATACCCCACTTAACCTGTTAATAACCGCTCTCGACGGTAGATCCGTATCGTAGTGGGTTGTCTCGTGTTGCCTTCTTATTGATGCTTGCTCGTGATTGCTTCATAGTAATAGATGCTTGCTCGTCGATTGCCTTTTCCAGTGTTTCCTTCCTGTGTGCTTCCCCGGATACTCTCCGAGACGTGCGAGCTTCCGATCGACTACACCTTCGGTTTCGTCTTCTCATCGGGTAAGGGGGAGCATATATCATGTGTTTATGTTTCTGTGCTATAATTTCAATGACCCTTACTATGAGATTCAGAAGAAAACTCATTTGCATGTGTGAAATGTAAACAATAAGAGTTCCTGGTTTAGCCTCTAAGACCAGCTCATGTGCTAACTGATGATTACGTTTTCTTAATCATGGAAATCGTTCTTGCAACATGGATGTCAGTAGAAATGAGAACATATTGCTAGCAGAACAATGATGTTAAACCGACCCCAGTATTAAATGATATACTTAGAGATAACATCGTAACTACCTTATAAGTCTATCATGATTTGTTATCATATACGTAATTCCCTAGACCATGAGAATATCGGGTTACTTCACACAGGAAGATATACTTTGGTTCTTAGATGAATCCTCCCGTAACTGGGAAGTAGTAAAATAAGTTTTGGGTATATCGGATAGTGTGTCTAATAACAGCGATAGTTCAAGAATGGGATTTGATCCTCCACGATGGAGAGATATTGACTTTGGCCCCACTCGGTATAACGATATCCATTATAGTCTAGCCAGAAACTTTGTGATTTAGCCATGGGGATACCAGAATACAAAACGAGGAATGAAGACAAACGAGCAATGAGGATAATGGGTGGCTTGTGTTCAAGAAGTTGTTACACATGGGTGCCAAACTTCTCTCCTCTAACTTTGTCATATATCGCGAAGCAAAGGGAATGGTGCATGTATAACATAAAGGTTCACTCGAAGTTTCTTCGAGTATGTGCGGGAGTCAACATGGGTGTCCATGGCTCCGCTGTTCATTATTGGCTATTGACAATAGGCTGGTGTCCTACGTCCGGAAGACGTTCCGAGTCATGCCGCATAATACCGAACCTATTGGGTCACACACTTAACGAGTAGTAATCTGTTAGAGAACTAGGAGATGAAAAGAAAAAGGGTACCAGAATTGTTTCGGGTGGAACCGGTATTGTTCTGGATAGAAATAGAAATGTTCTAGGTGGTACCAAATGGTCTCGGATGATTCCGGAACATTCAAGAATGGTCTTGAGTGGTCATAAGACATTTGGTGATAGGTGTTTGAAAGGATACGGAACATCAGGAAATTGTTCCGGGACTTCCAGAAATGTTCTTGTCGGGACCCGGGGTTAGCGTATGTAATTCCAGTCACGATGCAATCCCATGGAGAGCCGAGAACCGTACCCACTTGTCTAAGCAGACAAGGCCAAGCACAGAACGTTCTCGGTAAGCATCGAACATGAGGGGCATCCCATCCAGGCCGGATGATCAACTGAGATGGGTCCTCATCGTCCGCTCACAAGTCTAAATGCTTATGGGTGGTGAATCCCATACTCATAGACAAGTCGCCTCAACCATGTTATCGATTGAATCCTAACTCTTACATAGACTTACTCCAGCCCGATCACTTAGTCAGGGTCTAGGGCGGGCTCGATCATACAACAAAGTGTGCACGTGGCAGAGCCACGAGCAATCGCATCGCGATGCCCCAAGCTGTGCACATCTAAGGGCCACTTGGTGTATAAAAGACCGCCAGCCAGATCACAACTAAGGTCTCGAAAACCCATACTAAGACATGCATGTTATAACCATACACGCAGCACACATGCCTAGTATGAACAGCAGGTATCATCACATAACTCTACAAAGTACTCTTTATAGATATACACATAGAGCATACAAAGATCACATGTCTGTGATCACATTACATCATACAACGGAAGCAAATTAGGTCTGAGTACAGACAAGATTAACAAATGGCTTAGAGAAGCCTTGTACAACAAACATGCCCTTCCACGAGGGACCAGACTGCTGTCTGGGACTATGCTAACTTAGTCAACGTCGAGCTTCAGGTCGGTGACTCCATCGGGGTCCGGGTTCTCATCTAAAACATAGAATAAGAAAACGTGAGTACAAAGTCGTACTCAGCAAGACTTACATCAGATCTATACTACTCATGCTCAAGTATCAAGGTAAAGGAGGTGGGGTTCAACATGCAGAAGTGCCAGCTTTGACTTGGCTAGTCCTGAACTACGATTACCAGACTTGAGGTATGAAGCATACACGAGTCCACTACATCTCCAACCAATACACCACTATGGTTACTTCCTCGACTTCCCCACGATAAAGCACGCCATAGCACTCACACTTATCTTGGTGTATTTTAGAAGTATCCAGTTCAAGTTGTCTAATAATCAGGTACAGGTTCCAAGTAGTCCTTAACCGCGGACGCGGCTATTCGAATAGTTTTGTTAACCTTGCAAGGGTGTAAGCTACACACACATGACCATCGGTTACCGCCAGGTCTCGCCACCGTTCAAGAGGTGACAGCGAGGATGTTCACCACGACACTTCGCTCACAACCGGTCTATTCCAGGAGTCGACTATCTGAGTTTGCCTCCGCTCGAGAGCCCGGCCGGATCAGCGAAACGGACTCAAACAATGTAAGTGACCGAGACGCCACCTCTGGCAGATGGTTTTCCGGCCTCACAGGTGCACTCACATATCTATATGATGCAACCATTCCTTCATTCTTTTTCTATGCAGATGTCAAGTGGAAAGCCCGAACTAATGTGACTCCTGGACGTCGACACGGATCAAGGTACTAGGCCGAGAGGGGTCAGTGAGCCCAATGTGTGGTTGTACTCTTTGTCTTGTATTACCATACAAGAACTCGGTGCTTAAGGCGGTGTTCAACGAGACAACCCACTGTGAACTCCTACACAACCTCTCATCGTTCACCTTGTATTAGGGTGGATTCACCAACACAGTTTCACTTTCAGCGACACCATGTTCACCATCATCCCGACTCACAACAAAAGCAACCTCACTGTAACACTAAGCATGCAATAAGTTGTGACAGTTGCAGGGGCCACATGATATCAACCAACTCCTACATCTGCTAGGATTGTGGTTTGCTTACTACTGTGACAAGATGATAGGTCATGCATCGAATATGGGTTCAACTATGCGGTAGAATCGATACAAAGTGATCTCCTAAACATGCATAAGCGAGACTGAGAGGGAAATGGGATTTTATAGACATGATCAATGGGGTTTGCTTGCCTTGCTGACGATACACTGGGTTTAACGGTGGTCTTCTTCTTCGGGGGTGATCACCGTCTTGGAGGCACTGTTATCGGCACAATCATCAACAAAAGGGGGGGCAACATTGTAATAGAATGCACATGCACATGATTATGTTATCCATGATGTGAATGGTGCTGGTTTGTGGTACATTTGATTTAAATGAAGTGTATTGCATTTGAAATGAAAATTCAAACTCCACATATGAATTTCAATTTAACCAAATTGCATTTGAAAAAGTTTGATCATTTGAAACCATGTGATCATATGTGTGATATGCTTCTGAAGTACCAGGGAGATATGGTGTATTGCAATGGTTCAAAATTGAATTGCATTTGGAATAAATTTGAATTAATTCCAATTAAGACAAATAGCAAAAGCTACTGGTCCCATTTTAAAATCAACTCAAACATGGTTGAAAGTTGCATATTTGGATAGAGAATTTTATGCTGATCATTTTTCATATACTATTTGTCCAATTTGGAGTTCATATGAATTTGCTATGATTTATTGAAGATTGGCTAATTTTCTGGAATTTCTGTAGTTATTAAAATCATTTCTACATTTCTGGAATTTGACTTATTGCATCAGCATGATGCAATGCTGACATCAGTGCGGGGCTGACATGTGGGTCCAGGGTGTCAGCCTCAGGGGGGTTAATCCACTCTGATTAAGAATAAACCGGTTTAATTAGTGGGCTCGGGCCCACTGTCAGTGAGAGAAGGGAGGGTTAGGAGTTGGTTTAGGCCCTAATGGCCATGGCGTCACCGGCGGTGCCACTGTAGCCGCCGGAGCATCGCCGGGATCGCGATTTAGGCCACGGGGGAGGGATCTACGGGCACTGGAACGTAGCCCGCAGGCTGGCGCATCTCGGGGAGCAGGCGGGGGTCAAGAAAACGCTCGGGGGCGTCGGCTACTCCAACGGAGGCGGCGGCCGGCCACTGGTGCGGGCGGTTCTACGCTACAGGCCACGGCGAGAGGCGCGGAGGAGCTGGGGCGAACGGGGAGCTCACCCTGGTGCAAATGGAGCCGACGGGGAGGCCGGAGGGTGGATGGACGGAGGAGAATCGCTCGCCGGCGTCCACTGTGCCCGGCGGTGGCTCGATGAAGAGAACGTCGTCGCTGTCGGCTCCCGATCCAAATTGAAGGCGCAGCTCGATGAAGTCGATGCCGGGGAACCTCCTGGACAACTTGCGGCGTCGAAAGGGGCACGGTGGCCACGAGCTCTACGGCGGCGTGCTCTGCTAGGGCTACGGGTCGGCTCGGTTTCTCGCCGGGGAGGAAGAAGGAAGGCCAGGGAGAAGGGGGAATGAGGAGAGGAGACTTGGGGTTTCTCCTCGACGCCTAGAAGACGACGTGGAGGCCCTAGAGCAAGCAGGAGGTGGCAGCCTCGGCCGGCATGCCCGCCACGCCTCTGCCAGGAGGCAGAGGTTGAAGACAACCCTGCCCCTGGCGGACTGGGCTGCCTTCTGAGGCATATGGGCCAGGAGGGCCGAGAGGTAAGGGAGGTAGGCCTCTTTTCTTATTCCATTTTTCTTTTTGTTTTGTTTTTCTTTCATTTGTTTGTTCTGATAATTAAATACCAAAACATTTTATAAAAATGCCCAACTAATTTTATAAATACTAGGTGACCAGTAGCTAGCCAAAGATAGAATTTGGACATTTTTGAAATTCAATATATTTTGAATTTCAATTCAAATAGGGTCAAATTTAATTTCCAGGGCACCTTTTGAATTTTTGAATATTCCATGGGCATGGGAATGAACCCAAACCAATTTTAAAATGATCACCATCATTTATAGGAATTTTCCAAATATTCAAATGATTTTTGGAAAAAGATTTTTATCTGGCCATTTGAAATAATTTCTCAGGGCTTTCTGCTTCCCCATTTTTTAATTTCTTTTGAATTTTTGCATGATGCAAAGGCACAATAAAACCCTAGAACTTACCTAACTTGGGGTTCTGACAACTCGCCCCAACTCAAAAGAATCTCGTCCCGAGATTCAGAAGTCTGTGGGAGGAAGGAGGGGTACTCGACACTGAGACGGTCTTATCTTTCCCACGTGGCTTCTCTCTCAGAGTGGTGTGACCATTGAACTTTCATAAACTTGATCTTCTTTCGGCGAGTGACACGCTCTGCTGAATCAAGAATACGAACAGGGTATTCTCGATAAGAAAGGTCATCTTGGAGATCAAGCGTTTCATGGTCGACTTCGCGGATGGGGTCCTTGAAGCAAAGCCTGAGTTGTGACACATGGAATACGTCATGTACTCGGCAAAGGTGCGGAGGTAGTTCAAGTTGGTAGGCAACTTCTCCACGTTTAGCGAGAATGCGGAAAGGTCCGATGTAACGTGGGGCCAACTTGCCTTTGATACCGAAACGTTGGGTTCCCTTCAAAGGAGTAACCCGAAGGTAAGCCTTCTCATCCAGATTGTAGCTTTCTTCTCTACGATGACGATCATAGTAGCTTTTCTGACGAGACTGAGCGGCTTTCAATCGATCACGAACAATGCGAACTTGCTCTTCTACTTCCTTGATCATATCCGGTCCAAAGAGTTGTCTCTCACCGGTTTCTGACCAGTTAAGGGATGTTCGTCATCGTCGTCCATAGAGGAGTTCAAAAGGATCCATGTTCAGACTAGATTGAAAACTATTGTTCTAAGCAAATTCAGAGAATGGAAGAGATTTCTCCCAATTCTTTCCAAATGAGATAACACAAGCTCTGAGCATGTCTTCAAGAATTTGGTTAACCCTTTCAACTTGACCGCTAGACTGAGGATGGAAAGCTGTACTAAAGGATAGATGAGTTCCCATAGCATTATGAAAACTTCCCCAGAATCTAGAGGTGAAAAGGCTACCACGATCAGAATTGATTACCAAAGGAACACCGTGAAGAGACACAATTCTAGAGACGTACAAGTCCTCCAACTGACTAGCAGTTATAGACTCGCGAACGGGAAGGAAGTGAGCAACGAAGATGGCATCATTTCATTTCTGGGTTTTTGGAAAGCCGGTGATGAAGTCCATACCGACTTTGTCCCATTTCCACTCTGGAATAGGCAAAGGTTGAAGTGTACCAGCAGGTCTTTGGTGTTCTGCCTTAATGCGACGACAAACATCACATTCAGCAACAAATCGAGCAATGTCTCTCTTCATCCTAGTCCACCAAAATCTCTGGCGTAGATCTCAGTACATTTTTGTGCTACCGGGATGAATCGAGAGGGGTGTGTCATGGGCTTCTTTGAGGATGAGTTGCCTTAGATCCCTGTTCTTAGGTACTACCAAACGATTTTCAAAGAATACCGTTCCTTTACTATCTGTGGAGAAACATTTAGCAACTCCGCTAGCAATGTTCTCCTTGATCCGACGAACACCTCGTGCACGCCTTTGGGCAACTATGATTTGATCCTCAAGGGTTGGTTTCGCCACCAAGTTGAAAAGAGATCCACGAGGAACAATCTCGAGGTTGAGCTTTCGAAATTCCTCATGAAGAAGTGGTTGATACTGTTGTAACATGAGGTTGTTACAATACGACTTACGACTTAGCGCATCAGCCATGACATTGGCTTTGCCTGGGGTGTAAGAAATTCCTAAGTCATAATCTTTTATCAACTCTATCTAGCGTCTCTTCCTGAGATTAAGATCTGGCTGGGTGAATATATATTTGAGGCTTTGGTGGTCAGAATAAATCTCACAACGATTACCAAGGAGGTAATGTCGCCAAGTCTTCAGGGCATGAACTATGGCAGCGAGTTCAAGATCATGGGTAGGATAGTTCTCTTCATGTGGCCGCAACTGGCGTGAAGCATAAGCTACCACATGTCAATCTTGTATAAGTATGCATCCTAACCCTTGCCGTGAAGCATCACAATAGATCTCGAAATCCCTTTTGGTGTCTGGAGGTGCAAGTACGGGTGCAGAAGTCAATCTTCTTTTTAGCTCTTGAAAGCTTTCCTCGCACTTGGAGGTCCATTGGAATTTCTTATCTTTCTTGAGGAGTTCAGTAAGAGGCTTTGCAACTTTGGAGAAGTTCTCAACGAAGCGGCGACAATAGCTTGCTAGGCCAAGAAAACTCCTAACTTGCTTAACCGATTCAGGTGGAGTCCAGTCAAGGACGGCCTGAACTCTCTCGGGATTGACTGCAACACCTTTCGCAGAAATCACATGGCCTAAGTAGGTCACTTCTGGTAGCCAAAATTCACACTTGGAGAATTTAGCATACAGGCGATGCTCTCTAAGTTTCATCAATACCAGCCTTAGGTGTTATGCGTGCTCTTCTTCGTTCTTCGAGTAGATGAGAATGTCATCAAGATAAACCACAACAAATTTATCTAGGTACTCCATGAAGATCGAATTCATTAAGCGCGAGAAAGTGGCGGGGGCATTGGTTAAACCGAAGGACATGACGGTATACTCGTAAAGACCATAACGAGTAGTGAAAGTCGTTTTTGGAATGTCCTCGTTTCGGATTTTGATTTGATGATAGCCTAATCTCAAATCCATCTTGGAGAAGACAGAGGATCCTGCAAGTTGATCATAAAGATCATTAATCCTGGGCAGTGGGTACTTGTTCTTTATCGTCGCTAGATTTAGCGGGCGATAGTCTACGCACATCCTTTCTGTTCCATCTTTCTTCGTTACGAACAGAAAGGGGCAACCCCATGGCGATGAGCTAGGGCGGATGAAGCCTTTTGCCAACGAAGCATCAAGTTGGGTTTTTAGCTCAGCTAACTCATGTGGGGCCATTCTATATGGACGTCTCGAGATTGGGGTTGTGCCTGGTATAAGATCCACTATGAATTCTACACACCTGTCGGGTGGCATTCCCGGCAGCTCTTCAGGAAAGACATCCGGGAAGTCACGAACCACCGGAATATCTTCAAGGTCGGGAAGGGGAAGCACATTCAAAGTATGCATCTGGGTTCTAGAGCTGGGTGAGGTGTAGTCAATGGTCTGGCCTGAAGGATGGGTGAGTTTGACTGATTTGGCTTTACAATCAAGGAAAGCATTCTGCCTTGATAACCAATCCATTCCTAGGATGACATCAATGTCCGAAGAATTGAGGGCTATATGTGAGGCAAGGAATACTAAACCCTCAATTGCAATTTGATTGCCATGGCTTACCCTATTAGTTTGCCACTTTGAACCAGGAGTTTGAATGGTCATTGGAGAAAACATTTCTTCAAAAGAAAACCCATGCCGAAGTGCATAACTCTCCGACATGAATGAATGAGAAGCTCCTGGATCGAAAAGAACGGAGGCGGGGACATGATTGACTGGGAGTGTGCCAAGAATGACGTCAGAAGCAGCAGTGGTTTCCTCAACTGAGATTTGGTTCACACAACCACTACTAGTGGATAAAGGCTTTGCTAGAAAGGCTTTGGTGGTTGATTCCTTTGGAGGCTTGGGTCGAGAATGACGTGGTGCCATCAAGACCTGAGGGCATTGACGATAGTAATGGCCTGGAAGACCACACTTAAAGCATACCCTGTCTGAATTGTTGGGGGTGGGGTTACTTGGCTGCACACCATCATTCCGGGGTGGAATAATGTGTTGGGGTGGATGGCGTATATTTGGTGGTGGCCTCTGGAGAAGGTTTTGAGGTATGACACTGGTTGGAATCCAAATTCGGCGTTTCTGAGGGGCTGAACTTGAAGAAGGGGCAAGCTCAAGAGCATGCTTGCGGGACTCTTCGAACACTTCATTGCCATGCTCAGCTCTGAAGGATCTGTTGACTAAATCCTCAAAGGTGGCAAATTCGATGAGGTTGAGATCATGACGAAGGATGGGGCTAAGTCCCTTACGGAACCTTGCCTGCTTTCTGGCATCGGTGGTGATCTCATCTTGGGCATATCGAGCAAGACGATTGAACTCTGTCACATACTCATGAATGGACATCTCTCCTTGGGTCAAATTGCAGAACTCTTCCTTCTTGCGCTCCATCAACTCATCCAGAAGGTGGTACCCTCGAAAGGCATCACAGAATTGCTGCCATGTCACTAGGTGACCATCAGGCTGCATCGCAACATAGTTCTCCCACCATTCAGCAGCAGCACCTTCCAGAAAGTATGCCGCGAATATAACTCGGTCATCGGGAGCAACATGTGCAGTATCAAGCTTACGCTCGATGGAACGGAGCCAATCATAAGCTTCAAGGGGCTCAGAAGAACATCGGAATACCGGTGGCTTGAGGAGGATGAAGTCCTGAACGCTCACAACCACATTACGCTGACGAGCGGTATTCTGCTCGATGAGCTCCAGAAGGCGTGTTTGATCACGTCGATTCTTCTCAGCTTCCATCATGATTTCCGCCGCAGAAGGCGGTGGTAGAGGTTCATCATCATTTCGATTCCGAACACGGTCTCGATTCCGACGAACAGCACTACGAGTTCCACCTGACATCCTGTGTGATAAAAATCAACAATCAGAACAGGTTGTACGATGGAATCAAAGACAAGAAGGACATGAAGAAGACGGAAAAGATTATAATGCGAAGGCAATGGTCCACAGAAACTCGGAATAATTCCGGCAGCATAACGGCTACACCGGGATGAAAAATGAAACAACCTCGAAGAAATTGGACAGAACTTCTTCAAGGAACTCAAAACACGAAGACTCTGGACAACCACAACTGTCCTACGGCTACAAGGAGGCAAACAACGAGATGTTCTAGTAAGACATAGATGAGCCTAGTCCTATCATCCCGTAGAAAAGATAAGGGTGACACAGAACTCAGATCGATGAGGGTAAGGAGAAAAAGAAGCCTTACGTTGTTCCCTTATACCCAGAGTACTATATAACTATAGAATGCTAGACTCGACTTTGACCAAGGGTTTGATAGTCCTACAGACAGTCCTGCTCTGATACCAAGTCTGTCGGGACCCGGGGTTAGCGTATGTAATTCCAGTCACGATGCAATCACATGGAGAGCCGAGAACCGTACCCACTTGTCTAAGCAGACAAGGCCAAGCACAGAACGTTCTCGGTAAGCATCGAATGTGAGGGGCATCCCATCCAGGCCGGATGATCAACTGAGATGGGTCCTCATCGTCCGCTCACAAGTCTAAATGCTTATGGGTGGTGAATCCCATACTCATAGACAAGTCGCCTCAACCATGTTATCGATTGAATCCTAACTCTTACATAGACTTACTCCAGCCCGATCACTTAGTCGGGGTCTAGGGCGGGCTCGATCATACAACAAAGTGTGCACGTGGCAGAGCCACGAGCAATCGCATCGCGATGCCCCAAGCTGCGCACATCTAAGGGCCACTTGGTGTATAAAATACCGCCAGCCAGATCACAACTAAGGTCTCGAAAACCCATACTAAGACATGCATGTTATAACCATACACGCAGCACACATGCCTAGTATGAACAGCAGGTATCATCACATAACTCTACAAAGTACTCTTTATAGATATACACATAGAGCATACAAAGATCACATGTCTGTGATCACATTACATAATACAACGGAAGAAAATTAGGTCTGAGTACAGACAAGATTAACAAATGGCTTAGAGAAGCCTTGTACAACAAACATGCCCTTCCACGAGGGACCAGACTGCTGTCTGGGACTATGCTAACTTAGTCAACGTCGAGCTTCAGGTCGGTGACTCCATCGGGGTCTGGGTTCTCATCTAAAACATAGAATAAGCAAACGTGAGTACAAAGTTGTACTCAGCAAGACTTACATCAGATCTATACTACTCATGCTCAAGTATCAAGGTAAAGGAGGTGGGGTTCAACATGCAGAAGTGCCAGCTTTGACTTGGCTAGTACTGAACTACGATTACCAGACTTGAGGTAAGAAGCGTACACGAGTCCACTACATCTCCAACCAATACACCACTATGGTTACTTCCTCGACTTCCCCACGAGAAAGCACGCCATAGCACTCACACTTATCTTGGTGTATTTTAGAAGTATCCAGTCCAAGTTGTCTAATAATCAGGTACAGGTTCCAAGTAGTCCTTAACCGCGGACGCGGCTATTCGAATAGTTTTGTTAACCTTGCAAGGGTGTAAGCTACACACACATGACCATCGGTTACCGCCAGGTCTCGCCACCGTTCAAGAGGTGACAGCGAGGATGTTCACCACGACACTTCGCTCACAACCGGTCTATTCCAGGAGTCGACTATCTGAGTTTGCCTCCGCTCGAGAGCCCGGCCGGATCAACGAAACGGACTCAAACAATGTAAGTGACCGAGACGCCACCTCTGGCAGATGGTTTTCCTGCCTCATAGGTGCACTCACATATCTATATGATGCAACCATTCCTTCATTCTTTTTCTATACAGATGTCAAGTGGAAAGCCCGAACTAATGTGACTCCTGGACGTCGACACGGATCAAGGTACTAGGCCGAGAGGGGTCAGTGAGCCCAATGTGTGGTTGTACTCTTTGTCTTGGATTACCATACAAGAACTCGGTGCTTAAGGCGGTGTTCAACGAGACAACCCACTGTGCACTCCTACACAGCCTCTCATCGTTCACCTTGTATTAGGGTGGATTCACCAACACAGTTTCACTTTCAGCGACACCATGTTCACCATCATCCCGACTCACAACAAAAGCAACCTCACTGTAACACTAAGCATGCAATAAGTTGTAACAGTTGCAGGGGCCACATGATATCAACCAACTCCTACATCTGCTAGGATTGTGGTTTACTTACTACTGTGACAAGATGATAGGTCATGCATCGGATATGGGTTCAACTATGCGGTAGAATCTATACAAAGTGATCTCCTAAACATGCATAAGAGAGACTGAGAGGGAAATGGGATTTTATAGACATGATCAATGGGGTTTGCTTGCCTTGCTGACGATACACTGGGTTTAACGGTGGTCTTCTTCTTCGGGGGTGATAACCGTCTTGGAGGCACTGTTATCGGCACAATCATCAACAAAAGGGGGGGCAACATTGTAATAGAATGCACAAGCACATGATTATGTTGTCCATGATGTGAATGGTGCTGGTTTGTGGTACATTTGATTTAAATGAAGTGTATTGCATTTGAAATGCAAATTCAAACTCCACATATGAATTTCAATTTAACCAAATTGCATTTGAAAAAGTTTGATCATTTGAAACCATGTGATCATATGTGTGATATGCTTCTGAAGTACCAGTGAGATATGGTGTATTGCAATGGTTCAAAATTGAATTGCATTTGGCATAAATTTGAATTAATTCCAATTAAGACAAATAGAAAAAGCTACTGGTCCCATTTTAAAATCAACTCAAACATGGTTGAAAGTTGCATATTTGGATAGAGAATTTTATGCTGATCATTTTTCATATATTATTTGTCCAATTTGGAGTTCATATGAATTTTCTATGCTTTATTGAAGTTTGGCTAATTTTCTGGAATTTCTGTAGTTATTAAAATCATTTCTACATTTCTGGAATTTGACTTATTGCATCAGCATGATGCAATGCTGACATCAGTGGGGGGGCTGACATGTGGGTCCAGGGTGTCAGCCTCAGGGGGGTTAATCCCCTCTGATTAAGAATAAACCGGTTTAATTAGTGGGCTCGGGGCCCACTGTCAGTGAGAGAAGGGAGGGTTAGGAGTTGGTTTAGGCCCTAATGGCCATGGCTTCGCCGGCGGTGCCACTGTAGCCGCCGGAGCATCGCCGGGATCGCGATTTAGGCCGCGGGGGAGGGATCTACGGGCACTGGAACGTAGCCCGCAGGCTGGCGCATCTCGGGGAGCAGGCGGGGGTCAAGAAAACGCTCGGGGGCATCGGCTACTCCAACGGAGGCGGCGGCCGTCCACTGGAGCGGGCGGTTCTACGCTACGGGCCACGGCGAGAGGCGCGGAGGAGCTGGGGCGAACAGGGAGCTCACCCTGGTGCAAATGGAGCCGACGGGGAGGCCGGAGGGTGGATGGGCGGAGGAGAATCGCTCGCCGGCGTCCACTGTGCCCGGCGGTGGCTCGATGAAGAGAACGTTGTCGCTGTCGGCTCCCGATCCAAATTGAAGGCGCAGCTCGATGAAGTCGATGCCGGAGAACCTCCTGGACAACTTGCAGCGTCGAAAGGGGCACGGTGGCCACGAGCTCTACGGCGGCGTGCTCCGCTAAGGCTACGGGTCGGCTCGGTTTCTCGCCGGGGAGGAAGAAGGAAGGCCAGGGAGAAGGGGGGAATGAGGAGAGGAGACTTGGGGTTTCTCCTCGACGCCTAGAAGACGACATGGAGGCCCTAGAGCAAGCAGGAGGTGGCAGCCTGGGCCGGCATGCCCGCCACGCCTCTGCCAGGAGGCAGAGTTTGAAGACAACCCTGCCCCTGGCGGGCTGGGCTGCCTTCTGAGGCATATGGGCCAGGTGGGCCGAGAGGTAAGGGAGGTAGGCCTCTTTTCTTATTCCATTTTTCTTTCTGTTTTGTTTTTCTTTCATTTGTTTGTTCTGATAATTAAATACCAAAACATTTTATAAAAATGCCCAACTAATTTTATAAATACTAGGTGACCAGTAGCTAGCCACAGATAGAATTTGGACATTTTTGAAATTAAATATATTTTGAATTTTAGTTCAAATAGGGTCAAATTTAATTTCCAGGGCACCTTTTGAATTTTTGAATATTCCATGGGCATGGGAATGAACCAAACCAATTTTAAAATGATCACCATCATTTATAGGAATTTTCCAAATATTCAAATGATTTTTGGAAAAAGATTTTTATCTGGCCATTTGAAATAATTTCTCAGGGCTTTCTGCTTCCCCATTTTTGAATTTCTTTTGAATTTTGGCATGATGCAAAGGCACAATAAAACCCTAGCACTTACCGAACTTGGGGTTCTGACAGTTCTGGGAGGTTCCGGGAGGTTCCCGGGAGCTTATGGAAGTATCCGGAGGGTTATGGAACTCTCCAGGATGCGGAAACCAAAGCTAGACAAAGTAGGAAGGTCCACAAGGTCGTAGGCCGGTGGAAAAGGAAGTTTCCTCTGGGGCAAGGGGAAACGCCATGGTCCTTGGCGTTCCCCCCCCCCCCCCGAGACGCCAGAGTCTCTGGCGTTTCCCCCCTGGACCCGGTAGTCCGCGGCGTTTCGTATTGGAATCCGTGTTGGACTCCTCCTGGTGGCCAAAACCGACTTCGGGGAGAAACCTCGCCCAAGTTGCGACCCCAGGCTTCCAACTATATATACGGGGGCAGGGGTAGCCCAAAAGACACACCAGAAAATCCCCAAGATTGCCCTAGCTAATTCCACGCGCCTCTAATTCTCTTCGAGCTAGATCGTTCTAGTACGGACGTCGCTGGGCTCTTATCCATCTAGTTTCTCTCGGTGGCGTTCTTCTCTGGAGAGCACAGCGCTGCTGGATTGCTGCATCGGGACGTGTGGATACCGGTAGAGGGATCATAACTTTGGTACTTCTTCGAGGAGCTTCTTCTTCCTCGGAGATCTTGTTCGCGGGACGGATCGAGGGATTGTTCGTGGGACGATTCGCGAGATCTACTTCAACAAGCTTCACCAACTCTACTTACGCTACATCCGTTGGTGAGCTATAGCCAAAACCTTGTATGCCATCTTCTTGGATGATCTTGGGTTCCTGCTTCGTAGGCACGATTTTTTTTCTACTACGTTTCCCAACACTAGATGGATTGCTAATCTTTGGAGGGATCGAATATTAGAGTACACTCACGTACCATGAGTCGAGGATGCGCAAGGATAACCAAACCCCCATACACTCCTCCTCGGGGTACTTGTCTCTTTGTGAACTTCCTGATTAGATTGAGAGTTACCGATAATAAGTGCATGAGTTCTTCAGACTAATGTAAGTATTTGAAAGTTGACACTTCCACCTTCCCATATTCTGCTAGCCTCTTCGGTACCGTGTATTGCCCTTTTCTCATCTCGGGAGTTGGCGCATACTTCGCCGGTGCATCCAAACCCTTGGCATGATACGCTCTGTCATCATAAACCTCCTTATATCCTTCGTCAAAACAGCCACCATACCTACCTATCAAGGCATTTCCATAGCCTTTCCGAGATATATCACCATGCAACATCTATCCTCTCATGACTTGATCTTCATGTCATACATGTTCCTGCTACACTGGCAGAGGCATACATTTGCATACATCACGATAGATCCATCTTCTTTATGCTGAGTACTTTTGTAAAGTGTGAAAGATCTTCTATACTCCTTGTAAAATAGAGTGTTGCCCCTAAAGTGAGGAAAAGATCCCGAAGAGGACAAATTAAAATATCCCAAAGAGGACAAATGAGAGTTAAACAGAAAGAGCCATTGAGGCCACCAAAAAAATACAAAAAATAGAAAAAAGAGAAAAAGAAAATAAAAAGAGAGAAGAGGGCACACTACTATTCCTTTTGAGAGATCCACACTCATACTCCATCTTGTATCTTGTACTCCATAGGATGATCGTATATGCATATAGCTATGTGGGGACCTTTACACTATAGAACTTGGCTTGTGTATTCCAATGATGAGCCTCCTCAAATGAGCTCTAGGTCTTCTTGAGCAAGAAAGTTGGATGCACCCCCACTAGTTCCATTGGAGAGCTTTCCATAGCTCACATGTGCATCCGTTGCATGGCAATCCCTAATCCTCACATCATATCTATCATTTGGCTTTCTCTCGCCTATAATTGTCCTCATTGATGTGAGCCTTTCACACCTTTTTGTCTTCCTCCTCCACCATCTCTCTCTTTGCCATCCTAAGTGTCAACTTTCTTGATTATACTCATCCATTGCATGAGTGATCAAAATGTCGAAAGGGAGTGGATCATTTTGACTTGTACCTGGCTAGTGGTCTGGGGACGAGTCAAGACAAAATTTGGAAGAAGACCAAGTGTGAAACTTTAGTAGATTGAGTTCTCAACTAAAATAAATAGTAAGTTTTTCTCTCTCGTATTCCCATCTCCCACTTCTTGCACGCAAACACCATTTGGAGACATTCGATTCACGGACAGCGAGAGCTCTTGCACCTTTATCTTCTTACTTATGTTGCTTGTTTCAATACTAATATAGACTCTTGCTTGTTATGACTTGAGATGAATTACATGCCTTACTTGCTTTACTTAAAAGTTCTTTTACGGTTGGTAGCATGTCACCACAGAAATTATGCTTGTTATCATTTACCTAATTGAGGACGAGTAGGAATTAAGCTTTGGGATGTTGATACGTCTCAAACGTATTTATAATTTATGCTTGCTCCATGCATGTTTTGGGTGATATTTTTATGCTTTTGATGCACTTCCATACACTTTTGATCATATTTGGACTAACCTATTAACTCAGTGCACCCTAGTGCTAGTTTCTATTTTCTGTTGTCTTTTTATTTCAGGTTTTTCCATTACTTAAAGTGCCAGAAAAATTCCGGGAAAATATATAAAAAATCAGAAACCCGGAAGCTTCCAGACTCCCGAAGGGGGGCCAGGGGGCCCACCAAGAGTCTAGGCGACCATGGGGCGCGGCCTAGGGTGGGGCCGCGCCGGGAGGCCGCTTGCACCTGCCCCCCTTCGCCTATATTTACCCCTCATCACGAAACCCCCGAAGACGGAACCCTTTTTTGCGATCTCGCCTCTGTTCCGTCGTCGCCGTGCTTCCAAGATCGGGAGCACCAGAAGACCTCTTCCCGGCACCCTGCCGGAGGGAGGATTGACCTCCGGCTTCTCCACCAGCATGGATGCTTCTCAGACGAGCCATGAGTAGTCCACCTTGGACCATGAGTCCATGATGAGTAGCTATGTGATGTCTTCACTCCACCTTTTCTCTTCATTGAATAGACCTTGTGAGTTGTCCTACATGATCAAGGCACATATGTAATTCTTTCTGCTGTTGCTATGTTGAGTTTGCTGGGATCTGATGGATTATGAGATTATGTTCAGATTGTGATGAGTAATATATTTGGTTCTTCTCCTTTTATATTTATGTTCTTGAGTAATTCTTGCATGTTATCCATTGTTGTTTATTGCTTTGGCAAGTAGTAGGTAGTACTCAAAGAGGGAGCGTTATACATGATTGTGGGTTCAGGCCCCCTAATGACTAGCTTGAGTGATAGAAACATGAGTCTAGGGGATGTGCTGTTGACACAAGGGGGAAAACAATGGTGCTTGTAACTGCGATTGCAAGGATTGTTTACTTTACGCAAAGTTCTTTTAATGTGGTTGTCTGTTGCTTTCGGTTTACACTTTGGATGGGGCTCGCAACTTAATACCAGTGAGATCTTCTGGATAGATATCTCAAGGTGGATGATTAGTGAGTAGATGCAGATGGATTTCAGTCTACTTGTCTTGGCGTACTGCCAATGCTTTTGAGCCTCTTCCTTTGTTTTGTAGCATAGTTAGCATTGCGGTGCTTTTTTAATCCTGTCAATTGCCCAGCTATAATTTGTTCACCTCGCATAGCTGTTTATCGTCTTTTGGGAGAGATACATCACTAGTGAACATCATGGGACCCTGGTCCATATTTCCACCACTGTTTACACCCTCAATTTACTTCCTGTTTTACTTTCTAGTTGCAGTTATCATTATCATTATCTCTTGCATTTGACCCTTTGTAAATGACAAGGCCGAAGGGATTGACAACCCCTTTGTACTCGTTGGGAGCAAAGTTATTTGTTGTGTGTGCTGGTCCAGGTAATGTAAGCAACCCTCGGTTGTGAATGGCGCCATTGTTCACTTTACCACCTACTTGTCGTCGTTGGAGTCCTCCTGGTTCGATCTCAACCTTGGTATCTTTTCCAAGGGAAATTTTCTGCTATGCTACATCTCAACCTTCCACTTGGGGTAGCAAACGAGGAGCACTACTTCAGTGCCATCAAGGTTTCAAAGATGTCCTGAATCATCTACCCCGAGTAAGAACTGGACAAGCTCGAGGAGTTTGTTGCAGTGGAGAATAGGACAGAGAGAGTTTTTCTCCAGGTGTTCAATCACCAGTCCCTCCAACCAGACGTAGCGCTTTGCAGAGCGTGAACTGGTTCACAAAAAATCGTTGTGTCAGCCTCGTTTTCTTTCTCGTATTTACCTTCTGTATTTACTCTATTGCTTGTTTGCCTTCGATGTTTCCCCTCATCTCATTCTCTTTCGACTTAGGTATGTCTTTTGGTACCGAAATTCTTTTGATTCTCTTCTAGTCCTTCGCTGTTTGTGTTATTTCCTTCTAAGTTTCGTAGAAGTTTTAGAAGTGATCATTCACCCCCTCCCCCTCTGATCATTCTTTGAGCTTTCAATATGAATTATCCTTTATTGTCATATTGCTTTGCATGATCTCATAGCCAGCATGTAGTTGGGCTTTGCCCGCTATCATATTTTTGCTGCTTGTTGCGCTTGATCATTGCACATACTGCTACAATGGCAGAGGCATTCATATAGAGTCATTACTGTTTGATTCAGAGTTGTAAGTAAATAAAAGTGTGTTGATGTTCTTATAGAGTGTTGCCCCTATAGTGAGGAAAGGAATAAAAGATCCCAAAGTGGACGAAATACAAAGTAAAAGATCCCAAAGAGGACGAAAGAAAAAAAAAGAGAATAAAGAGCCACGGAGGCCACCCAAAATCAAAAAAATACAAAAAAGGTGAAAATGGATTAAATAAAAGAGAGGGGGCAACACTACTATCCTTTATTCCACACTTGTGCTTCAAAGTAGCACCCGTACTTCATCGAGAGTTTTCATATCATTCATGCATAACTATGTGGGGATCCTTTCACTATAGAACTTGGATTGCATATTCCAAGGATGAGCCTCCTCAAAAGAGCTCTAGGTCTTCACGAGAAAGCAAGTTGGATGCACCCCCACTAGTTCCATTGGAGGGCTTTCATACACTTATAGCTCTTTGTGCATCCGCATGTTGGATGGAAATCCCTACTCCTCACACCATATCTATCATTTGCCTTTCTCTTACCTATGATTGTCCTCATTGGTGTGAGCCTTTCTCACTTTTTGACTTCCTATCCCCCTCATTATTCTATTTTGTCATCCTAAGTGCCAACGTATCTTGCTCGCGCTCATCCATTGCATGAGTGCTCAAAGTCGAAAGGGAAAGGATCAGTTTGACTTGTACCTGACTAGTGGCCTGGGGACGAGTCATAATAAGATTCCAAAGGGACCATGTGTGAAAATTAGTAGATTGATTTCTCAAAAACTATTCAGTATTTTTATGCTCTAAAACTTCCCCACTCTTGGCACGGGAACTCCGATTGGAGACATATTATTCACGGACAGCAAAAGCTCAATTGTCTATATGTTCTTTCATTGCTTGCTTTAATATCAACTATAGACTATTGCTTTATATCACTTTGTTTTTTTACTTATATATCTTCATTACATTAGATTGGTTGCCTTTACTCCTAAGTAGCATGTCACATAAAAAACTATCTTGTTATCATTTACCTACTCGAGGACGAGCAGGAATTAAGCTTGGTGATATTGATACGTCTCAAACGTATCTATAATTTTTGTTTGTTCCATGCTCATTTTGTGACATTGCTACATCTTTTTTCCTTGCTTTTGAATCATTTATTGGACTAACCTACTAATATAGAGCCCAATGCTAGTTTTTGTCTGTTTTTTCTTTGCAATGCAGAAAAAGTCAAAAAAATGAAGTTGCTCAAAAAATTCCCAAAAAATACCAAAATTCTTATTCATCAAAAGAGTCCTCTAGCTGGAGGAGGAGCTCTGGGGGAGGTCCACAGCCCCCATACGCCCTCTGTGCGCGGCCAGGGGGGACCCGCGCCACTTGGCCGCCTGGGTGACCTGTGACCCCCCCCCTCGGTCTCCCCTTTGGCCCTATTTATTTCCCCCGAAGCGAAAACCCGAGATATCCAACTCCTTTTTCAATAAGCGATCCTGATCTCCGCCGCCATCGAAATCTAGCTTCGGGGGTCACCAGGATCCTGCTTCGGTACCCTGTCGAAGAGGGCCTTGGCTCCCGGGGCCATCTTCATCAACTCCTCTTCGCTCCATGATGCTTCTTGAGTAGTTCCCCTTGGAATACGGGTTCTTGGTAGTAGCTATGTGGTATCTTCTTCCACTAGATCTTCTATACAAAGTTCTCATGAGCTTCCCTACATGATTGAGATCCATATGATGTAATTGGTGTTGTGTTTGTTGGGATTCGATGAATTGTTACATTTTTATTCAGTCCTAAGAAGTTTATGAATTATTTTTGCTGCAATTTGTTGTTCTTAATGCTTATTACTAGTGCACGAGTAGCATGATTTCAGATCTGAGCACGTTATGGTTGCATGATAATAGTTGTTGTTCTAGATCTTATCTACGGTTGTATGCACCTGTTATAGTCCGGAATCGGCGACCCCAATGGTGATAGCTTGGGACACCAAAGGGGATGGGTTATAATTTGAGGATTACATGTGTTCATAGAGTGCTAATGCTTTGTTCCGGTTCTCTTTGACAGGAGCACCTTAATCTCCATAAGTTCCTTTTGGCCCCGTTTGTAGCGGGATGGTAGGACAAAAGATGTTGTGTAAGTTCTTATTTGGTTCTTAGACTAGGATATTATAGTTTGTTCTTTGGCTAGAGTTAGTGCAATTTTCTCAATTTCCCAGCTGTAATTTGTGCACCCAACACTTGTTCTTTTGCTTGGAGAGTTACCACTAGTGAAACCTTGAACCCTGGTCCATATTTCATCTTCATTGCCATTGTTGTCACTATTAATCTCATTACTGCTGCTACTACTTTGTTACTATTTTGTGGTGTTGGTGATTGGGGAAGTCTTAAAGGCTACACCCTTCAACACACTGTTGCTACTAAATATCGTGTCTAGTGCTTTTCCAGGTGTGGTTGAATTGACAACTCAACTGCTAAGGCTTATAAGTATTCTTTGGCTCCCCTTGTGTCGAATCAATAAATTGGGTTATACCTACCCGCGATAACTATTGCGATCCCCTACACTTGTGGGTTATCAATATTAGAATTCCTCCAGAGGTTAGCGATCCATCTAGTAGCTAGAGTTCTCAAATAATTTTTGTAGTTTTTGAAAATAAGCACCGATTGCCCAAAATACGACACCTATCATTAATAGTCTAAAGCTCTTGGCACCAAAAGTCCAAACATTACTCAAATCAATACCTCAAAACTATTGCAAGTTACTACTACACTTATAAGAGCAACCTCAATTACCTACTCTTGCAAGACACACAACTCAGTGTAACAGACCAACTCTCTAAACAAGATAAACATGATAACTCAAGAGAGTTCCAAAAGCAACAACCTAAATAAAAGCTCTTATAAAGATAAGGATCAAAACTAAGAGCTAAGCATGACAACAGCTATGAAAAGATAAAGAAGACGCACAAAAAGATAATCATGAAAACCTATGTTGTGTTCTAGGGTGGAGTGGAGCGTCTTTCTCTCCAAAACAATGAACGCTAGGGTCCAACTTGTTATGAACAACAAGCAAAACTAAAAAAAAACTAAAAAGTAAAGAGCGAAACGCTCCAAGCATAGCACATAACACATGAAGTGATAAAAATATAGCATGGAGAAGGACAATCTGATGATTGTTGATGGAGATGGGGATGCACTAGGGCATCCCCAAGCTTAGACGCTCGAGTCTCCTTGGATATTTCTTGGGGGTGCACGAGGGCATCCACAAGCTTGAGCTTTTGACACTCCCGGATCTCCTTTCATCATCTTCCTTCGCACACTTGAAAACTCCCTTCATATGAAACTCATCATAAGCTGATTAGAGTGGTTAGTGTCAATAATAAAATAATTTTTATCCACTGGAAATAAATATTTTCATGAAGATCTACTGTTTCTCAAAATTTCCAAAAAAATTTGCAAAGAAAAAGCAAGCTTAAGATTTTCAAAACGGAGGAAACGCAAGACGTGGCAAAATATGTGAAAAATAGACCAGCAGGTAGTAAATAATTGTTTCGGGGAACTTCCCCAACTCAAATAAAAAAACTTAGAACACACGCTAGAAATCCAATTGTATAGAGCATACTTTCAAAAAAATTCAAATAAAAAATATGACCTGGTGATTTTTGATGAATTTTTCAGACAAGCAGACAAAATCTGTTTATGGATAACATGTCACAACTTTTGAACTTTCTTGCAATCGGAGGCTAAAACTTGGCACCAACCTTGAAAATAAAGATATAACAGTGTTGACATAGTAGTAACAAGCATCAAGACCACTAGAACTTAAAGTAAAAACATTTTGGGTTTCCTCCCAATAAGCGCTTTCTTTTATGCCTTTTAGCTAGGCATGAAGATTATAAAAGATGCTCACAAGAGAATAAGAATTTAAGCAAACGTGAGCATCAAGAAGAAAATATTAAACACATTTAATCCTAACCCACTTCCTATGCCTAGGAACCTTGTAAAGAAATAAATCAGTAAAGAACAAAGTAATAGGCATAGGAAGGTATAAGAAGAACAACTTCAAAACTTTCATCATAAAGAGAGGAGTTTTAGTAACAAGGAAGTTTCTACAACCAATCTTTCCTCTCTCAAAATAATTTTCAGTAGCATCATGAACAACATCAAGAATATAACTATCACATAAAGCATGTTGTTCATGACCTACAAGAACACGTGTATAGTTTTCAACACGGTCTTTAGGAACATAAGATAAATTCAACCCATCACTATGAGCCTTAATAAGAGTAAAATTCTCCGGAGTTGGAGATTTCAAAAGGATAATAGGACAATCAAGTGTGGGTGCAATAGCAACAATTTCATTCTTAACATGAGGAACTCTAGCAAGTTCATCTCCATAAGCATCTTCCATAGTGGCATCACGACCATAAGTAATAGAAGGCATCAACTTCATCAAAAAGGGATATTTCAAAAGAATCCATAGGATCGTAATACTCGTCAATATAGCACGCGTCATATAAAGTAAGCGTCAAAGAGTTACTCTCATTAGAAGGTAGACATGGATGGCTCCATTCTTCCTCCTTTTGTTCGTCACTCTCCTCCTCTCTTTCATCCAAGGAGCTTCCAGTTTCAGCAATTTCTTCTTCCATAGAGTCCTGCGAAGCATTAGTCTCTTCCTTTAGAGGAGAGATTCTCTCAAGATAATCAGTAATATAATAATTTTCAAAGCAATACTGAAGTATAGCAAGGCTCTCAGATTTGTAAGGGGCATCATCAATATTTTCAAGAAAATAAGTAATTTCATAGCCACCCTTAAAATCAACAAATTATTCTATTTGTTCTGCATCATAAAAATCATAATTTCCCTTAGCATAAGAACCTAAGGTTTCATCATCATTGTACTCACATTGGAAAGCAAGGTGTTTATGCCTCATAAGAAAACAAGAATCATCCCTGCACAAAGATGTATCATATATTGAGCACAAGTTTCTAGCATAATCATACGATTGATGTATTAGTCTCCATAAGTGTATCCCTTTTTGAGACAAGCGGTATTCCTTGTAATATTCTTGTTGATCCTCGGTGAATCCTCAATGCCAATAAGATCTAGTCTCAAAGAAGTTAGACATTGATGGTAAGTAAGGAACTAGACATACTATTTTTTGGGGTTTTTGATATATGACTCCAAAGCAAAAACTAGAAAGTAAACTAACAAGAATAAAAAGAAAAGGTAAAAGATAGTGTGCAACTCCCCTATTTTGAAGATTGGAGTCCCCGTTAACGGCGCCATAAATTATAAATTACCCTTGGTGAAGATACCAAAGTTTATGTCTCCATTAGGACTTCGAATTCTTAAAGTAGGTGTCAACGGCGCCAGAAATTAAGTTGTCAAATTGGTTCGAGGTTGATGTGGGCATGCACACAGAAACAAATAACTTTGCTTCCAACGAGTTCAGAGAGGTTGTCAATCTCCCCGGCCTTATCGTTTACAAAGGATCAAACGCGCGATGGAAATAGTGATGGTTATTGCAACGAAAAGGAAATAAAGCGGTAAAGAGTTGAGGTGTAAACAATGGTGGAAATATTAACCGGGGTCTGATACGGTGAGGATAGTTCTCTCACTCCTCGTTGGTTACCCCAAGTGGAAGGTGAGATGTAGCATGGCAGCAAATTTCCCTCGGTGAAGATACCAAGGTTTGTCTCCAGAAGGACTCGCAGAAATACAAGAAGGTTCCAACAGAGCCAGAAATTGGCTTCTGACTAGGGAGTTGACAGCACCTGCACACAGAAACAAATAACTTTGCTCCCAACGAGTACAGAGGAGTTGTCAATTCCTCCGGCCTTGCTGTTTACAAAGGATCAACGCAAGAGATAATAATAGTGGCAACTGAAAGTAAAGACTGAAAGTAAACTAAGGATGTAAACAGTGATGTGAAGATGGACCGGGGTCCCGTGATTTTCACTAGTGATGTCTCTCTCCCAAAAGACGATAAAAGTGCTAGCGAGGTAAACAAATCACAGCTCGGCAATTGATAGAATTATGAAGGCACCGCAATGCTAACTATGTTGCAAAGAAAGGAAGGGCTCAAAAACAATGGGCAGTACGCCAAGGTAAGTAGACCGAAATCCAACTGCATGTACTATGAATCATCCACCTTGAGATATCTATCCGGAACATCTCACTGGTATTAAGTTGTGAATCCCACCCAAAGTGTAAACTCAAAGCAACAGAAAATTGCATTAAAATAACTTTGCGTAAAGTAAACAATCCTTGCACCCGCGGATACAAGCACCGTTGTTTTATCCCTGGTGGCAACAAGACATCCCCTAGTCTCATGTTTCTGTCACTCAAGCTAGACATCAAGGGGCTGAACCCACAATCAAGCATAACGCTCCCTCTTGGAGTTGCAACAAACTACTTGGCCAAAGTAAAATACTACAACGGAGAACATGCAAGAATTTACTCAAGAACAAAATATAAAAGAGAAGAACCAAATATATTACTCATCACAATCTGAACATAGTCTCATAATCCATCTGATCCCAGCAAACTCAGCATAGCAACAGCAGAAATTACAAAAGTGCCTCGATCATGTGAGGCAGCTCACGAGGTCTCGAAAGTGGAAGTACAAAGAGGGTAGAAGTACATCACATAGCTACTGGTCACGGACCCATGGTCCAAGGGGGACTTCTCACGGTACATCCAAGAGATGACCATGGCTATGGATGGTCTCCCGGAGGGGGTTCCTCCTCCCGGCAGGGTGCCGGGGCAGCTTCTCCAGACAACCCTGATCTTGAAACGGCGGCGGCGGCGGTACAGAGGCGAGTTCGCGGAAAAGAGATCGATATTAGGGGTTTCCACCCCGAGGGCTAAATATAGGAGGATGGGGGTGTCGAGGGGACCCACAGGGCAGCCGGGAGGCTCCCTGGAGCGGTCTAGGGTGGGGCCGCACCAGGGACCCTTCTGGAGTCCCTGTGGTGGCCCCCCTCCGCTGCCTTGGTGATTCTGGAAGCTTCCGGGTCGCTGATTTTTTATCTGATTTTTCCGGATTTTTTGGAGCACTTTTAATGGCCGGAAAACCTGAAATACAAAAACAGCAAAAAACATCAACTGGCAGCTGGGTGCACTGGGTTAATAGATTAGTCCAAATATGCTCAAAAGTGTATGAAAGTTCAAGCAAATCATGGCAAAGTCACACAAAACATGCATGGAGCAAGCAGAAATTATAGATACATTTGGGACGTATCAACATCCCCAAGCTTAATTCCTTCTCGTCCTCGAGTAGGTAAATGATAACAAGCATAATTTCTGTGGTGACATGCCACACAACCATATAAGGACTTTTAAGTAAAGCAATCAAAGCATGCAATTCAATTCAAGTCTTAACAAGCAAGAGTCTATATTAGCATTGACACAAGCAACAAAAGAACAAAAGTTGCAAGAGCTCTCGCTGTCCGTGACTCGAATGTCTCCAGATGTTGTTTGCGTGCAAGCAGGGGACTGGGAAAAAGAGAGAGAAAAAGGTTGTTGAGAACAACTATCTACTAAAGTTTCACACTTAGTCTCCTTTGGATTCTTATCTTGACTCGTCCCCAGACCACTAGTCAGGTACAAGTCAATCTGATCCACTCCCTTTCGATATTTTGAGCACTCATGCAATGGATGAGCGTGAGCAAGAAAGTTGACACCTAAAAGGCGAAACAGAAAGAAGGTGGAGGAAGAAGACAAAAAAGGTGTGAAAGGCTCACATCAATGAGGAAAATCATAGGCGAGAGAAGGCCATATGATAAATATGATGTGAGGAGTAGGGATTGCCATGCAACGGATGCACATGTGAGCTAAAAGCTCTCCAAGGGAACTAGTGGGGGTGCATCTAACTTGCTTGCTCAAGAAGACCTAGAGCTCGTTTGAGGAGGCTCATCATTGGAATATACAAGCCAAGTTCTATAGTGTGAAGGTCCCCACATAGATATATGCATGATGATGATCTCTATGGAGTACAAGGGATAGAGGATGAAGTACTAGTGTGGATCTCTCAAAAGGAATAGTAGTTTTCCCCCTTCTCTCTTTTTATTTTTATTTTTATCTTTTTTCTATTTTTTCTATTTTTTGGTGGCCTCATTGGCTCTTTCTATTTAACTATCATTTGTCCTCTTTGGGATCTTTTCCTCACTTTAGGGGCAACACTCTATATTTTACAAGAATATAGGAGAACTTTCACACTTTACAAAGGTACTCACATAAAGAAGATATAACTATCATGATGCAAATGTATGCCTCTGCCAGGATAGCAGGATATGCAATGATACTAGCGCGTCATGTAGCAATGATTAGGGAAAGGCCCAACTAGCATGCGGCTCATCGATCAAGCAAGTAGCATGTATGACATGAGGATCAAGTCATGAGAAGGTGGATGTTGCATGGCAATGTATCTCGGAAAGGCTATGGAAATGCTTTGTAGGTAGGTATGGTGGCTGTTCTGAAGAAAGATATAAGGAGGCTTATGATGACAGAGCCTATCGTGCCAAGGGTTTGGATGCACCGGCGAAGTATGCGCCAACTCTCGAGGTGAGAAAGGGCAATGCACGGTACCGAAGAGGCTAGAAAAAGTATAGGTGGGTGGAAGTGTCAACTTTTGAATACTCACATTAGTCCGAAGAACTCATGCACTTATTATCGGTAACTCTCAATCTAATCAGGAGGTTAACAAAGAGACAAGTACCCCGAGGAGGAGTGTATGGGGGTTTGGTTATCCTTGCGCATCCTCGACTCATGGTACGTGAGTGTACTCTAATATTCGAACCCTCCAGAGGTTAGTGATCCATCTAGTAGCTAGATTTCTCAACAGGGGTTTTTGGCTTTCGAAAAACCCACGGATTGCCCAAAATACGACATCTATCACTAATAGGCTCAAGCTCTTGACACCAAAAGTTCAAACATTACTCTAGTCAATACCTCAAAACTATTGCAAGTTACTACTAAAAAGAGAATAGCAACTTCAACTACCTACTTCTAGTCAAGACACAAAACTCAGTGCAACAGGAAAAATCTCTAACAAGATAAAACATGCAACCTATAGAAAGTTCAACCTAAAAAAAAGCTCTAGAAAAACTAAAGCACTTCAACTAAACAGAGCAGCAGCTAAGAAAAGAAAAATAACAACTCACAGCTAAAAGAATAAGCATGCAAATCCTATGAGGAGTTCTAGTTCAAGCGGAGCGTGTAACTCTCCCACACAAAAGAGTAATCTGGGGTCTAACTTGTTACGAACGGCAAACAAAGCAAAAACAAACCTAAGAAAAGTAAAGAGCGAGATGCTCCAAGCATAGCACATAACGCATGAAGTGATAAAAATATAGTGCAACGAGAGACGAACTGATAATTGTCGATGGAGAAGGGGATGCACGGGGGCATCCCCAAGCTTAGACGCTTGAGTCTCCTTGAATATTTCTTGGGGATGCATGGGGGCATCCCCAAGATTGAGCGTTTGACACTCCAAGATCTTCTTTCATCATCTTCCATCGCGCACTTGAAAACTCCCTTCATACATCACTCATTGTAGACTGATTAGAGAGGTTAGTGCCCTACTAAAATATTTTTTCCTCTGCTGGAAATAAAGATAACCTTGAAGAGCTACTGTTTCTCAAGATTTAAAAAAAATTGCCAAGAAAAAGCAAGCTTAAAGTTTGCAAAAAGAAGAAAAGGCAAAACAGGACAGAATCTGTGAAAAACATACCAGCAGGTAGAAACGAATTTTTTAGGGGTACTTCTGCAACTCAAATCAAAAAACTCAGAACATACAAAATTTCCGTAATTGCATAGAGCACGCTGTGTAAAAAATTCAGCTCAGGAAGATGAACTGGGGTTTTTTTTATGATTTTTCTAGTCACGAGGACAGAATCTGTTTTCTGGACAGCATATCACAACTTTCACTTTCCTTGTCGTATGGCTATAAAAGGCACAAAGCTTGAAAAATAAAGATACAATGATGTTGTTACAGTAGTAACAATCATCAAGACCACTAAGAACAGAAGAAAAGAAGCAAAAAGAAAAACCTAAATTCGTTGCGGGCTACCTCCCTAAAGCGCTTCTTTAAAGCCATTAGCTAGGCTTAATGCAGAAGATCAAGTTGTATCCATTGAACCATCATCACGATCATCAAAAAGATCTTCAATAGTACAACTAGTCTTAATAGGTTTCTCAAATAAAGGACGAATGAAAATGCTTCTTGGAATAAAATCAAAAGGAGGGAAATCAATTGGAGTTTCATTGAAGTTAAAGATAGGTGTCTCCTCCAAAGTTTTCACCGTTTCATCTCTCTTGGCAATGGGTGTGTTTTCTTTAGCTCGAGGAACCTTGGGGACGTAAACGAACTTAGGTTCCTTCTTTGCCGGAGTTTCATCTTTTTTGGTTTTGATTGAGGAAAAGGTAGTTCCTAGAGTTTCAATAACTTCCTCAATCTTTTCTATCCTAGAAGACTTCTCATCAAGGGATTTAATAGTCTCCAAAGTGTTGACAATTTTCTGCATGGAGTTATCTAGCCTATTCAAATTCCCTTGAATACTAAGATCCAACTCATTCACCATATCAATACTTGGCATCTCTAGCTCTATTTTTTCAAGTTTTCTCATAATGTGAGCTAAAGTAATGTCCTCCTTAATACTAACAACTGGGAGACTTCCAACAAGATTTTCAATAACATTAAGGGCTTCCCAAACTGGGGTCTCTATGAAGTTCCCATTGATAGCAGTGTCTAAAAGAAACCTATTCCAAGAAGTGATCCCATCATAAAAATTTCTAAGCAAGATAGTAGTGGATTGCTTCTTGGTGGCTCTTTTTTGAGAATCATTAATTCTATACCAAGCATCTTTCAAACTTTCACCACCTCTTTGGGTAAAGGTAAGTACTTCTGCCTCACCAAAGGCAAAAGGACCAGCCATAGTGGTAACTACTGACAAGGTAGCAGGTATTTTTTGGTATTTTTGGTAAGGGACACAAAAGTAAAAACTAAAAGGTAAACTAACAAGACTAAAAAGCAAAGATAAAAGATAGTGTGCAACTCCCTTATCTTCTAGACTTGAGTCCCCGGCAACGGCGCCAGAAATTAGCTTGATACGGTGAGGATAGTTCTCTCACTCCTCGTTGGTTACCCCAAGTGGAAGGTGAGATGTAGCGTAGCAGCAAATTTCCCTCGGTGAAGATACCAAGGTTTGTCAGCAGTAGGACTCGCAGAAATACAAGAAGGTGCCAATAGCGCCAGAAATTGGCTTCTGACTAGGGAGTTGACATGACCTGCACACAGAAACAAATAACTTTGCTCCCAACGAGTACAGAGGAGTTGTCAATTCCTTCGGCCTTGCTGTTTACAAAGGATCAACGCATGAAATAATAATAGTGGCAACTGAAAGTAAACTAAGGATGTAAACAGTGATGTGAAGATGGACCGGGGTCCCGTGATTTTCACTAGTGATGTCTCTCTCCCAAAAGACGATAAAAGTGCTAGCGAGGTAAACAAATCACAGCTGGGCAATTGACAGAATTATGATGGCACCGCAATGCTAACTATGCTGCAAAGAAAGGAAGGGCTCAAAAGCAATGGGCAGTATGCCAAGGTAAGTAGACCGAAATCCAACTGCATCTACTACGAATCATCCACCTTGAGATATCTATCCAGAACATCTCGCTGGTATTAAGTTGCCAATCCCACCCAAAGTGTAAACTCAAAGCAACAGACAACTGCATTAAAAGAACTTTGCGTAAAGTAAAAAATCCTTGCACCCGCGGATACAAGCACCGTTGTTTTATCCCTGGTGGCAAGAGCACATCCCCTAGTCTCATGTTTCTGTCACTCAAGCTAGACATCAAGGGGTTGAACCCACAATCAAGCATAACGCTCCCTCTTGGAGTTGCAACAAACTACTTGGCCAAAGTAAAATACTGCAATGGAGAACATGCAAGAATTTACTCAAGAACAAAATATAAAAGAGACGAACCAAATATATTACCCATCACAATCTGAACATAGTCTCATAATCCATCAGATCCCAGCAAACTCAGCATAGCAACAGCAGAAATTACAAAAGTGCCTCGATCATGTGAGGCAGCTCACGAGGTCTCGAAAGTGGAAGCACAAAGAGGGGAGAAGTACATCACATAGCTACTGGTCACAGAACCATGGTCCAAGGGGGACTACTCACGGTACATCCGGGAGGCGTCCATGGCTATAGATGGTCTCCCGGAGGGGGTTCCTCCTCCCGGCAGGGTGCCGAGGCAGCTTCTCCAGGCAGCCCGGATCTTGAAACGGTGGCGGCGGCGGTACAGAGGCGAGTTCGCGGAAAACAGATCGATATTAGGGGTTTCCACCCCGAGGACTAAATATAGGCGGAGGGGGTGTCGAGGGGACCCACAGGGCAGCCAGGAGGCTCCCTGGCGCGGCCTAGGGTGGGGACGCGCCAGGGACCCTTCTGGAGTCCCTGTGGAGGCACCCCTTCGCTGCCTTGGTGATTCCGGAAGCTTCCAGGTCGCTGATTTTTTATCTGATTTTTCTGGATTTTTTGGAGCACTTTTAATGGCCGGAAAACCTGAAATACAAAAACAGCAGAAAACAACAACTAGCAGCTGGGTGCACTGGGTTAATAGATTAGTCCAAATATGCTCAAAAGTGTATGAAAGTTCAAGCAAATCATGGCAAAGTCACACAAAACATGCATGGAGCAAGCAGAAATTATAGATACGGTTGGGACGTATCAGGGTCCCATAATGTTCACTAGTGATGTCTCTCTCCCAAAAGATGATAAAACAGCTAAGTTGGGTGAACAAATTATAGCTGGGCAATTGACAGAATTATAAACGCACTGCAATGCTAACTATGCCACAAGAAAGTTAGTGGCTCAAAAGTATGGGCAGTACACCAAGACAAGTAGACTGTTTATTCATCAGCATCTAATCACTAATCATCCACCTTGAGATATCTATCCAGAACATCTCGCTGGTATTAAGTTGCGAGCCCCACCCAAAGTGTAAACCCAAAGCAACAGCCAACTGCATTAACAAATTTTGCGGAAGGTAAACAATCCTTGCAACCGCGGTTACAAGCATTGTTATTTTCTCCCTGGTGGCAACAACACATCCCCTAGTATCATGTTTCTGTCACTCAAGCTAGACATCGGGGGGCATGAACCCACAATCAAGCATAACGCTCCATCTTGGAGTTACTGTCTACTACTTGGCCAAAGCAATAAAAAGCAACGGAGAACATGCAAGAATTACTCAAGAATAAGATATAAAAGGAGAACCAAATATATAACTCATCACGATCTGAATATAATCTCATAATCCATCGGATCTCAGCAAACACAACATATCAACATCAGAATGATTACATAAGTGCCTTGATCATGTAGGGTAGCTCACAAGTACTAATAATTGAAGCACAAGATTGGAGAAAAGACATCACATAGCTACTGGTCATGGACCCATGGTCCAAGGGGGACTAATCACGGCACATCCGGGAAGCGCTCAGTGAAGAAGCTCCCAGAGATCAATCCTCCCTCCGGTAGGGTGCCGGGACGAGGTCTTCTGGCGATGCGATCTCGGGATCGCGGCGGCGGCATAACAGAGGTAAAAATTATGATGCGTGGTATTTTTTCAGGGGTTCTATACCGAGGACTAAATATAGGCCGAAGGGGGGCACCGGGGGAGGTGTCCTCCTCCCAGGCGGCCTATGGGCGCGACCCCACCCCTGGCCGCGCCAGGAGGTCGCCTGGGAGGGGTGGCCCCCCTTCGGCTCTCCTTCGGGCTTCTGGAGTCTTCCATTACGCTGATTATTTATTTATTTTACTTAGAATGTTTTTGGGCACTGTAAATATGGGTATAAACTGCAATTAACAGACATCATCAGAAAGAAACTGGCATTGGGTGAACTGAGTTAGTAGGTTAGTCCAAATATGTGTAAAAAGGTATGAAAATGTAGAAAAACACATAGCAATGTCACCCAAATGAGCATGGAACAAGCAGAAATTATAGATACGTTTGGGACGTATCATCCCTCCGTTCCAAATTAGATGACTTCAAATGGAAGTCATGTAATTTGGAACAGAGGGAGTACATGACATTAGGGGGTTTGCAAGGTTGTCTTTGAAATTATAGACATATTACTTTGCACAATCATTTTGTTCTTGCATGTAACTTGAACAAAGCACATATATGATGTATAAGAGCACGAGTGTTTACAAATTCAAGTTTGCTGGGGTGGGTGGGGGGGTTCACATCATACTTTAGCATCTACTTTGCATGTGGACATGTGCCACCATCTAAAGAATTTGAGAGATTACGAGCCCGAACACACTCCATACTTTGTAATCATGCTTCATACCACATAGTGGAGAGTATTTCAAAAAAAATCATTAACAAAAATTCATTGCAATAGAAGGAAACACCTTAACAAGGAACAAAAAAAAACATAGGTTATGCATGGTGTCATATATTGGCCATAGGTGATTGTCCAAAAATTCTATCTGCATTTGTTGTTTGTTTGGTTCTATGTACTTTATTTGTAATGTGTCCATGCGGTAGGATGTTCCTCGTATATTGTAGGTCAATCCAAAAGGTTTGCAATGCACAATCATTTTATTCATGCATGTTACTTGAACAAAGCACATATATCATGTGTAGTGTCACAAAGGTTTAAAAATTGAAGTTTGTGGTGTCGGTTATCATGTTGTACTTTGAGATACTACTTTGCATGCGAATAGGTGCAACCATATGAAGGATTTGAGGTATAATGTGAGAGCTTTTAGAAATATTTGTATTCCCCTTCATAAATAGAGTGACATTTGAAGAAATTTGTGTATTTGCTTTCAGAAAAAGGTTTGTAATGGAAAATCATTTAATTTTTGCACTTACAAGATCTTATATTTTCCACAACTGTTACCACATTGAACTAGTGATCAACACAAGAATGATGTTCTTTTAAAAAAAATTATAGGACAAAAAAAGAAAGCAATGTATGGACACAACTTCGTGTGCTTCCTCATCCACCTTGAAAAAGGGGCGCTTCGTATGCCTCACCATTCAAAATGTTTTGGCAACCTCGTCATCTTCCTCCAAGATTTAAGCGATTTTCAAGTTCCATCCACAAAAAACAAATGCATCTGAATATCTCTCTCTCCAATATCTCGTGCTTAGCATCACTAGAACCATTCCTCGCGCTCGATCTCCCTGCAACTGTGATGGTGGCAATATTGTGTTGCCCAGTTCATAGAGAATCACGAGGTCTTAGTCCATGGCATCCACAAGATCCGCCAAATGTACACAAACTAGAATAACGTTTTCTAATTATGGATAGTAGATGTTGAGGTGTATCTCTATGTTTTGTTGGCACGGATTTCGAGTTCAGTACCTCGTTATCCAAGGGATAGATTCTTGTCAAAAAGTAAGAGGCAATCTTGATCCAACTCTACCGCGGTAGCAGGTGTCTCCTTTACGAGGTGAGTCAGGCGAAAAGGTGAGCAGATTCCTTTGCCAGGTCCTCCTGATGGATACGTACACATTCATTGATTTTTTTACATCGACGACAACGTAGACAAGATGAAGTCTTGGGTCACCAGGTTCAAAAATTACTTGGACATCCAGAAGGAATGGGTTGACTTGGATGGATAAAATGATCTTGATTCGCTAGCGGACATCGTGGGAATCATCCTTAATAACTCCCAACTCCAGATAAAGAGTAAGTTTAACAAGGACCATCACCAATGTTGGGCTGAGCGGTTGTGTGAGGAGCAAGTCTTGTACGCCTATCAGGGCGGATATGCATGATATGTCGTATGGAACAGGATCCATGTCATCGAGGAGGGTGTGATGGAAGCAAAAGAGAGGAAATTGATGAAGGTCATTCAGGAAAGCATCAACAAGTCGGAGGTGTTGCGTCAAAAGGAACTTAGATAGATCAGTTTATGCTTATGTTCTGAACATTGATTTTAACTTAATAAGTTAATATAACACTCCCCCTTTAAAAATGCTCTCAGATTACTTTTGTAGTTACATATCGATTGTAATCAATTGTCAGATAAATCATGTGCTCTGATCAGATTACTTTTAGAAAATGTTTGGAAACCCTTTTATAAATAACTTGGATAGCTTCTAGAAATTGTTGACAACACTTTCTGAAATACCACTAGATAGCAAATTCAAAAGTGAATGCGATCTTCAATACCAGTCTCACCTAATAAGGCATTACAACAATGCCTTCAACAAGCCAAGCAACATGCTAATATCAGAACTTTTATTTAAGATCACTATCAAAATCTTTTGGATATAGTTCTTCCTCGTCCACCCATCCATCATCGTTGTATTTAAAGTCTTCAATGTCTTTGGCCGATTTACGCTTTTTATCTTCAACAACATGAGCAAGAAATTCATCCACCCCTCTTCATCCTCAAAATCGGCAACAATACGATGTGATGTGTTCTGCAATGAGGTCAATGAGGACGGATGGAAACAGAGGGAAAATGGGGGTCGATGGATTTGCAGCAGCTTAGCGGCAGTTTGAGGGGGAGGCAGAGAGGAAATGCAAAGGGTTCTGAGGGCTTTAAAATGGGGGCAAGCCCACGAGCCCGAGAGGCATCATGGACGAGTGGGGCGTCATGGCCATGACGGTTGCCGAGGTGGCCATGGGTGCGTGGTCTATGAGGGAGATGACATATGGGCTAGGCTGGAAGTGAGAGAAAGGGGAAAATGTGCTCGACTCGCATCGTTGGGGTAGATGGGCCGAGGGGTGAGGCTAAGTTAGCCGGGCTTCAACCTTTTCTTCTTTTTCTTTTTTCTTTTATTCATTTTTTGTTTTTTGTTTTTCTATTTCTTTCTTCTGTTTTTCTTTTTCTTTTGAATTGGAATTTAGTTTTCAAACTAAATGTGCTTCAAACCCAATTAAAAATAATAAAAATATCTCACAAAATTAATATGAATTAAGAGAAAACAATTTCTTTGTCAGTTTTTTAAAAAGAGTTAATTTAGTTTTTTTATATAGATTTAACAATTAAATATTTATTTAGATTTAACAAATTTATTAATTCTTTCCAAAATAATTTTTAAATAATAATTGATTTATTTTCCCTTTTTTCAACTTACTTACAAAAGAATATTTATATATTTTTAAAAGTAAATCAATGATTTATTTGAATAATAATTGGGACTTAAAATAATTATAATTTATCTCAATTCAAATGAATAAATGATTTTCCCTAAATACTTAGGAATAAAATTATTCCCTTGAATGCGTTAGTATTTAATTAAATTCTAAAATTAAACTTAAGGTTCAATTTAATATCTAGAATTTATTGAAAATAATTTCTAACCAAAATTTTGTCTTTATATTTGGGTTAGAAATAATTTATTGCCCAGTATATATCATCTATTAGAGTACAATGGAGCCCTATTTTATATCAACTATTGACACGAAAATATTTAAAGTGATGCATTATGCACTCCCCCTGTTCTTTTTAGTTTCTATGTTTATATAATTTAAGTAAAAAATTTAAAGTTTGATCAACTTTCTAGCAAAACATATCAGCATATACTATACTAAGGTTAGTATAATATAAAAAATAAATTCGTAATGCATCTAATGATACAATTTTTTAATGGTGAATGTTAATAATTTTTTATAAAGTTTAATTTCAAACAAATCTTATATGCAAAATAAAAAAGACCGAAGAAAGTGTTTTTTTAATGATGTGCAACTACTTTTTATGTGTCTAAGAGCCTGTTTGGGACTGCTCCGCTCTCTAAAATTTAGTTCCGCTTCAAAAAACGCAAGCCAAACGGGGTAACTTCATGATATGTCGCTTCGAAAATAAACTAGAATCTGGGGTACAACTCCTAATTTTTTGTGAAGCTTCCCAGGGGGTGCTCCAAATAAAATTTAGAAGCTGGAGTTGGGGAGAATTACCCACCAATGCCACCAGTAAGTGAATACCCCTTCATCAACCAATCAAATAGATCTTTTCAAGAAAAAATTTCTTTTTTAAATCTGAAGCTAGTTGCAAGCCAAACATGATACAACATTTCTTTGATAAATCTACAACTCCAACATAAAGCTGCTCCAAAAAGAATTTAGTGGAGTGAAGCTAATTTTTTTGAAGCGGAGTAATCCCAAACACAAACAGACCATAATATATACATTGGACAGCACGACCGAACCCGAGCTCCAGTTTTCTTCCCCCGAGCTTCCACCGTTCCACGAGAGAGAAAGACAGAGCGAGCAGAGCAGCGGCGCGATGCTCTACATAGTCGGCCTCGGCCTCGGCGACGAACGGGACATCACCGTGCGGGGTCTCGACGCCGTCCGCCGCTGCGCAAAAGTCTACATGGAGGCCTACACCTCCCTCCTCTCTCTCGGCCTCGACCCCGCCTCGCTTGCTAACCTCGTGCGCCTCTCTCTCCTTCTTGGCTTGGATGCCCACCACCTGTTCGCGCAAATGTCCGCGCGCCCCTCACCTCCATTTACTGCCCGTTCCGTTGCAGGAGAAGATGTACGGCAAGGAGATTACGGTCGCCGACCGCGAGATGGTAGAGGAGCGCGCGGACCAGATGCTGAGCGAGGCAGCTGACGCCGACGTCGCCTTCCTCGTCGTGGGCGACCCGTTTGGGTAATGCTTGCTTCCGTTTCTGTCTTTGTCCATTCACATGTGTGCCCTGGATGCATGATCCTGTTTCTGTACATGCCATTGTGTGTGTGCACTTTCTTTTATGTGTGATATTCTTGTTGTATTCACAGTTTCTTATTAGTCCAACCTTTATCCTGCACATAATTTCTTACAGGGCGACTACTCATACTGATTTGGTTGTTCGTGCCAAGAACATGGGGGTAGAGGTTAAGGTTATCCACAATGCATCTGTCATGAACGCTATTGGCGTTTGTGGGTTGCAACTTTACCGCTATGGAGAGACCATATCCATACCTTTCTTCACAGAGACATGGAGACCAGATAGTTTCTACGAGAAAATTCAGAACAGTCGCCGACTTGGCTTGCATACTCTTTGCCTACTAGGTTGGTATTGCTTTCTTGAACCATGCAAAAAGTATTTAGCACTTGGCATTCCTAAGATTGACCATGACAGACCGAGATAGATGTCATGCCTGACTGTTAACATTTCTTGACATGATATCGGGTATTTATTCTGTTTATGAGAAATGCACAAATGCTCAACATATTTATGCACAACGACAAGATTAAGATATAATTCGTATTTGGATGATGTGCCTTGATTGCTAGTTGGGTGTGTGGTTTTCGCCAGTTTTCCTTAATTAACAACCGTACCCTTGTGTAGTTTTGGGTTCCGCTTACCATCATTAACTGGATCAATTCTTCTTCTTAATGCAATGCCAGAGCTCCCCGCCCTCTGGTGAGGTTCCATCACAAAGATACAATTTTGATGACTGTGTGAGATTATTAGAAATTTGCATATTTCCTAGTCACTGTTTCTTGTAATAGTGAAATTAGTACGGGATATTCAAATCTGAGCCCGGGCTCGTATGCTCTTGCACAAGAAATTTTTAAAAAGACATGAAAAAAAGCTCAAAAAATTCCAAATTTTATTATGGTGAAAGATGCTTAGGGTCCAGATGTTCGTGTAAAATTTGAGCTTTTTTGGACATCTAGGGAGCTCACGGAAAAAAAAGACAAATTCAATCCGGAATAGTACATGAATAGTAGCGTTTAAAGAAACTGCAAATTTGTCTTTTTTGCCGCGAGCTCTCCAGATATCCGAACTTCTTCAAAATTTGCACGAACATCTTAGACGTAAGCGTCTTCCACCACAAAAAGTTTGAATTTTTTTGAGCTTTTTTCATTTTTATTTTCTTTTTTTTGTCTCCCCGGGTGCAGATGCACCCGGGCACCAAATCGACTCTCCCAATAAGTACCGATTACTTTGTCTGCATGTCATGATATAAATCTGATGAATATACAACATTACTAGACATTTGGATATTTCCTAGTCATGGTTTCTTGTAATTTAACAGCAATTGTTGCTCCTCCAATCACTCTGCAAGTTAAGGTATACTAGTTTCTTTATCGCAAACAAAAGGTATACTAGTTCTGATGATTTGAACGTACGGCAGGTTTGTTATCAGTGCTAGTGCTCAATACTACTACTACCACTTTATCTGCTATATCTAGTGGGGCCTGGTTAGGTGTCGTGGTTATCAGATAACATAGTAATTTTCTTATACAATGCAGATATCCGTGTTAAGGAGCCAACACTCGAGTCCTTATGCAGGTAATTTAAGCAGTTTCTATCTTTGAAGCATGTTCTACAACATTTCTAACGAGAATCAGATATGCACGAGATGTCTTGTCTATGCATTCTCCTCCCATAGACTTGCTCGGTGTCCTGTGATGCAAGTAGTCTTTTGCCATTGGGTATAATTGAGTTGTTCACTTAATTTCAGAGGAAAAAAAGTGTACGAACCAGCAAGATTCATGACTGTGAACACTGCAATAAGTCAGCTTTTGGAGGTGGAGGAACTGCATGGGGGTTCTGGTATTTTCTTGTGTTTCTGAACTTATGTTCCTACATTTAGCTTTATCTGGAACATTCTGATCAATATCACAGTCTGATCAATACGGTAGTGAGTCGAGTCTTATTCATTATGAACACTGAAATATGATCTATTTGCAGCATATGACCCAGATTCACTATGTATGGGTGTAGCTCGACTTGGAAGCGATGATCAGAAGATTGTGGCTGGACCCATGAAGAAACTACTAGATGTTGATTTCGGAGCACCCCTTCATTGTCTCATTATAGTGGGAGAGACTCACCCTGTGGAAGAAGAGATGCTAGAATTCTACATGGTCAAGTAGCGATCAGGTTTGATGGGAGTTTGACTCCTTCCCTCACTCAAGAAAACGTACGGTCATTAAAAGGCATGTTTACACCTTTTGCTGTCACCGGTGTTGGGTCTACTTATGTCTACATTAGGAACTTGTTACGCATCTTTTGAACCTTGTTTACGGTGTGCGCGTGTGCCTATGTGATCATGTAAAACAACGTATGAGATATTAGTACTCAGTTCACAAACATTGATGAGAATAGTGTGTGCTGTTGCAAAGTCATGACTGAAAAATCTCCATCTTGTATGATGTGTGTCATCATTGAAAGTAAGTTTGCAGATCCATGCTGCTGGATTATCGCACAGCTCAGTTTGAGGATGCTTTTTTCCAGTGAAAAGCATGAAGAGACCCAGACCCAGAGCGTCGCCAGAACAAGGTAAGTAATTTTGCGTCACATTATTACAAGTGGTACTCCCTCCATTCCATAATGTAGTGCATCTTTTGATTTTAAAAAGTCAAACATGTCTATATTTGACCAAGATTATAGAAAAAAGTATCAATATATAAATTCCAAAATTACTATCATTAGAGTCACCATGAAGTGTACTTTCATATTATATGCATTTTATATTTTAGTTGTTAATAGTTTATTCTATAAACTTGGTCAAATGTAGAGATGCTTGACTTTTCTAAAACAAAATACGCACTACATTTTGGAACGGAGGGAGTAGTAGTTTTGTGCCTAGCGTATCGGGGTGGTGTAGTGCTCCATGTGCTGCATCTGCTGCAGGGCAGCTTCAGAGCCGAAGCTGTGGCGGCTGGGGGACCTCCTGGAGCGGGACCTGGACGGCGTCATGGGGATGATGGGGGTGCCCTTGACACGCCTTGGCCTGGTGGAGCGAGCAAAGCCCATGTCGCTGGCGATGGAGGGGATGGGCGACATGAGGTGGTCGGCGAAGCACTGCTCCGAGTATGCGTGGGACGGCACGGCGAATCGCTCCTTGGGCGTGCTCATTGACCTGAACTTGGCCTTGGCGGACGCGGTGGACGCCATGTACCCTGGGAAGGCCACCGCCGGCGAGCACACGTCGTCCACGTCCGACGGCCTCCCAGGAGTGCGCCTGGCGCGGACGAAAGACCGCCTGGACGAGTACCCGAGCTGGCTGGCGTAGTCGTCGTCCTCCTCCTCGAGGAAGGATGGATGGGGGTGGCGGATGACGTCGACGGCGACGTCCTTTTGGAAGGGCTGGGGCTGGGGCTGGGAGCCGACCCACTCCTCGAGCCAGGTCCAGCGCTGGTTGAGCGTCTCCATCTCGTCCCTGGACATAGGCTGCCTTCTGATGCCCATCTTCTCCTGCCATCCCCGAATTCCAGACAAGTCAGCCACATTGCGCAAAAATGTTGACACATTGACAGAGAGACAAGAGCATCAGCTTACGTTGTGGACGGAGGCGTAGTGCAGCGCGCGCACGCGCTTGATGGCGGCTTCCTCCCTGTTTCGAATCATGGCGCCCATCTCTTGCTTGGACAGGGTGCTGCCGTCCCACCCCTCCTTGCTGCTGCTGTTCTTCTCCTGCTGTTGCTGCTGCTGCTGCTGCTCCTGCACCACACACGCCACGGCATGAGGCCCCAAAGCGAAAGTAGAAACAAGATAGATACTCCAGCCAGCGCCATCATTTCTCCCCGGCAGTTCATTCATTCACTGACGGGTGCAGCAGTAACTGGCACTACGCCATCTCACTTTTGACGGCAGAGGTGCAATGGTGCAAGGCACGGTTTGGCTGCCAACGAACGGCAGACACACCACGTGCTCAAACGTACTAAGTGAATAACATGCGCAGGAATAAACAGAGCAGCCACATGCACAGCAACACCATGGAACATCTCTCACATCACATGCATATGCATGCACGTGCTACAACTAGTTAGTGCATTTCTAACCTATCCCTTCAAATTAGTGAAGTATTTCTTCCGTTTCAAAATAATTGTCTTAGCCTTAGTATAATTTTTATACTAAAGCTAATACAAAGTTGAGACAGTTGAGATCGTTATTTTAAAACGAAAGGAGTAAAGTTACTCAAGTAAAACTTTACTCCAATAACGATAGCCGCACCTAACCAATCTCCCATAGTTAGCAGAGTAAAATTAAATGTTTAAACGTTTTGTATACTAACCGCACAAACACAATCTCTACACAATACACATATCTTAAAACCATTCAAATTAAAGCATGAATAGCAATAATCATCACAAAATATAAAGTTTCATCATTGCATTTTTCAAATTTAAACATTCAAAGTTCACCCAAAAAACACCACTTCAATCACAATGTTTGATTCAAAATCAACACAGACATAGCATGTATATGTTGTGGATTGAGCCAATCTTTGGCATGCACCACCATTCTCTCGGCCACCACCACTCAAACAACCTCCGGGGCAAAGAAATCAACCTCGACATCCTCTCGGCCACCATCACAATCGTCTCGGCATCCTCCTCGGCCTCCTCCCAAATCGAGTCATAGTTGAGATCATCAAGGCCAACAGTGCCCAAGGACTCCAATGATGCGAGGAATTCGACTGTGCTCACCTTTGCGCTTGTTGGCATTTCATCGAGCAATCGTGGCCGCGTTTTTTGTTGCCGTTTGCGCCCGCCGCTTGAGCCGGAGTTGCCACATGAGGCGTTGCCACAGTCTTCTGCATCTTCTTCTTGGCGTCCGCCTCCGCCATCGACTTTCAAGTCCGTTTGCCTCTTGTTGGTGCGACGGGAGGGGCGGCGTGCCGTTGCCGGAGATGCGGTGGCCACCCCAGATACCATTGGTGCGGTTAGAGGCGGAGCTTGGACCCGGTGGTTCTTTGTCATTTCCAAGCTTTTTTCGTCATTGGTACGGTTAGAGGCGGTGCTTGGACCCGGTGGTTCTTTGTCATTTTCAAGCTTTTTTTCGGCACCAACGTTGGCGCGTGGGTGGTTTTCGACGGCAAAAAGCCGACGCCGATGGCCGGCGGGGTGAGCGAGGGGGGTGACGTTGGCTATCCATTCGAGACGGCTCGGAGGTCATCGGTGGCGCGGGGGTGGCGGCGCGGGAGGGCGTGAGTGAGTTTTATTCGATCATCGCAAGATGAAGTATATTTAGAAAAATCATGGAGGAAATAGAAAGTTAAAGTAAAAATTGTACCCTGTTAACGTTTTTAAAGGATTTTTTTGTGTACAACGTAGACGTTCACATACACGAGTATACACTCACCCTTATGAACACACACGCACACCCTACCCTTATGAGCATCTTCGCAATACTGAGCCGACACATCATCTTGAAATTAACGAAGTCATCACCTCATCTTTGACGGGAACGTCTCCTCCCACTGAAAATGCATCGCCGAAAGGGCTGGAATAAATCCAGGAAAATGCGACACCAATGTCAAATCTGAGATTTGAACTCTGATAGGCTAGGGATACCACTGCCCCTTCAATCAACTCAACCATCAATCAACTCAACCATGCCGTTTTTAAAGGATCGGCTAGATCAATCGTAATGGTGTAAACTTTAAATTTTACTCCTCTATGATCGTATCGAAGATCGGATAAAAATGCCCTTACTACCCGGATATTCAATTTTGATCCCGAGCTTATATGGACTTGGTATCTCTGCTGTTGTTTATTCCCGTAATCTCTTCCCCTGTCACTATTTGTTGTGCGTATATTTCCTCAGGGACGGGTCTGCCTCCTTAGGCAACCTCACGGCTCACGCCCATTGCCGGCACCTCCATCTACAGCCAGTACTGGGTTTCCTCGCCTGCCTAATGAGCGTCCGCACCTACGTTAACACGTACGGGAGGCTCACCGGCACAATCCGTGAGTCCCTGGTCAGCCTCTCCGCTGCATCGGAGTTTCAGGTTCTTGATCTTGGCCAACAACCGGCTTACACCAGCTGACCCATCGGCCTTCGAGCTGTTCGGCATCATGAAAGCCGATGGCCAGTTGTCGAGGAACGAGCTGCACGAGTCCATCTATGCCCGTGTGCAGAAACACCGTGTCCCTTACTACCGGTCTATTCTATCAAAAAAATAAATAAAAAGATACTACTAGTCCACTCACTCGGTACGAAAACAAAGTCACTAGTGATCTAAGAGCAGGCAGGGGCAGGGGGAAGGGGCCGATATGAAAGCTGCAGCAGCAGGACTGCTGCCAACTTTAACCCACATGACTGACACATGCTGTTGCTGGATCGATCCAGCGGCGCAATCGCATGTGCGATGCAAATCATTCGCACCTTCGTTCACACACACCGGCTGACCAGACGCCGCAGAGTCATCCTCAGTGAAAGACAGACAGACTTACGTGCAGGGCGGCGGCATGCAGCTCCCGGCCTCTCCTCAGCAGGGCGTCCATGGCGTCGCCGTCGCGCTGCCTGGCCTGGATCTTGACGAGCGACTCCAGGCCCCGCAGCGTCGCCGTCGTTTGCCGCCGCACCGCCTGCCCGCGGATCAGCGCCTGCAGCCTCACTAGCCCCTTGAGCGCGCGCAATGCCCTCCGCGCCTGCACACAAACCATTAGACTTACACATGCAGAGCAACCTGTAAATTGCCCAACCGCAATGCTGCCACACTTACCAGGTATCCGCGATAGGCCGACTGGATCGCCACGGCGGCCAAAACAGAAGCATCGGGGTCACTCGTCCGCGCCGATGAGGGCGGGGGTGTGAAGCCAGCTACCTCGGCCGCCACCGCCACTGCGTGCTCGCTCTGCTCTTCCTCCGCCTGCCTTATCTGAATCTGATCCGTCGCCGGCTCCGGCACCGGCTCCGGAGCTGGCAGGGCAAACGACTGCTGGGTCTTGAGCTTCCCTACCAGCCATCTCTTGCTCTTCACCTTCTCACATACATACATACATTTTTTTCCGCATCGTCACCTCCATGAATCAGCTGTAACAAACATTAATTAACAAACAAGAGGTACCTTGTCTGGCGCGGGTTTCTTCTGCTTGGGCTCGGAGATGAAGAGCCTCTTGATGCGCTCCAACCACCCCTTCTTCTTCCTCCTCTCCATATCTGCCCTGGATGTCTGCAACAAGCAACAAGGGAAAATGATCACCATTCAGCAGAAACGTATGAAGAGGATTTTTCCTAGATAGATCATATGTCCCAATCGTACGATCTGATCTACGGAGGTGTTGGAAAATGGTCCGGCTCTTTGCTGCCAATGCAAGTCACTATCCATGTGCAAATCAAGAAAACCACAAGGCAGAAATATAGAGCAAGGAACAAGGAAGGGGGGGGGGGGGGGGGAGAGCGAGGTAGACTTAGACAAACAACTCCCCATGAGAAGGGAAGGTAAGTGATTTCCAAGTACCTTGTAGGGGAAAGTGCAGTGATCCAAGAATGAAATACCCCAGCCTTTCAGCAGCTTCTTGTGGAGCTCATGGCAAGGTCTGAAACTCTGAATGGCAAAGAGAGAGAGAGAGAGGGTCTCTCTCATGTAGACAAATCAGACTCGTGCTTGCCACATGTGGGAACCAAATGCCAGCAATTAGTCGTCATGCTCACTGAACCCCACATGCATGTGTGAGAACTCAGAACACACGCACTCTCTTTCTGAGTCTCACTGTTTATGTAGAATGGCCCACTTGCAAAGATCCCCTTCACAATTGGCAAACTGATTCCTGCAAAAACAAAAACAAAAAACAATGGGGGTGTGTAGAGAAGGATTTGTGCATCGATAATTCAATTGATCATGCATGAGGCATATATATATATAGGTACAAGGGGCACTCAAGTCTTGTCTCCTAAGTTACATACACGTTACAACGGGAGGGAGACGTGACAGGTGCAAACACACAACCTGGACCTATACAACATGTTCAACACCCCCCGCAGTCGAAGCATCGCCGGTGACGCAAAGACTGGACCGAAAGGCCTCAAAGGTCAACGTAGCACTACTAGAGAATACCCTTTTTAGTGGCGTCCTTTTTAGGGATTTAGTGGCACATTAGGGATGCGCCACTAAAATCAAGCCACTAATAAGGACTTAGGGGTGGCGCATTCTGGATGCACCACCCCTAAGGCCCGTAGGCGTGACGCATTTCAGAATGCGCCACCTCTAAGCTCTTAGGGGTGGCGCATTCTGATATGCGCAATGTTCAAGATATCGCTTATCGTTAACTTATCGGTCGAGCCCCGATAAGGGATAAATCGGCTTATCGACCGATTTATCGGTTATATCGGTCGATCATTTATCGGCAAGTTTTTTTTTAAAAAACTCATGTTTTTCTAAGAGAAATAATATAAAATATGCTATATTAACTATTACACACATGACAAACAAGTTCTCTCAGCATTCAAAATATGCTATATTTTTTTTTGAACAATCACCGGGGGGAAAGGCTCCCCACCTGAATATATTACTCAAAGGGTTCGTGGACGCCGTCCACAAAGAGGGTTACAATTAGAGCAAAGGTCGAGAGGAGAGGTAGTTCCGCCAAGACATGGCGGCCTCTTTACAAGCAGGATCCCTAAAACGATGGGTCCAAAGAGAGAAATCTGAAGTAATGTTCCGAACGGTGGTGGCTGGGGGGTGGCGTTCGCCCCTAAAGACGAGCGCATTACGAGAGTCCCACAGCTTCCACAGAATAGTAAGAGCAACGGTGGGCCAGATAGAGTAGTCCAGGCCCGGGGGAGTGTGAACGTCCCAGATGTCCTCCATGGATGCCAGTGCGTCGATGCCCAGCAACAGCCACACCTGGGCCGCCGAGGGGCAGGTCAGAGCAAGGTGCGTAGCGTCCTCGTGGTGGTGGTCACTGGTCCTGCAGCAGGCATCAGCTGCGATCGTCTTGCGGTGCAGATTCGCCATCGTGTTCAACCTGTCACGACAAAGCAGCCAACCAAAAACCTTAACCTTAATGGGTACCGAGGAGCTCTAGATGTGGCTCGCGTTGCCGTCCAGGTCCCTGGTCGGCAAGAGTAGCGAGTAGGCGGCCCGAGAGGAGAAGTCTGAGCCATGGTGGAGGTAGCGTTAGTCCGGCGCATCGCTAGGCATAACATCCTGCAGCAACAACAAAATAGCATCGAGCTCCGAAGAGGCAGTAACAGTTAGGCGATCCCGCAGGGATTGCAAGTAAACCATTAAGCATAACATGGCAGACCCGGATAGAGGTATTTGTGGAGTGGGAGAAAAGGTGTGGGAAGGCCATGGAAAGAGGTTGGCTTAAGAGCCAGGTGTCTAGCCAAAAGAACGTGGAGATGCCGTTGCCGGTCAGGACGAAGGAAATGTCGCGAAGGGAGGGCAATTTTTGGTGGACAATCTTAGAGAGGAAGGAGTTGGTGTTAGGTTTGCGGTTAGAGTCTAGAGGGTATTGAGAGTGAAACCAATCAACCCAGGGAGTGCGCGGAGTCTGAAGGACCTTGGCCGCGAACTTCATGAGGAGACAGTTGTTTTGAAGCTGAAGGTTTTTTATGCCAAGTCCGCCATTTTCCTTTGGGAGGCAAATGTCTTTCCAAGCTATGAGGCAGGCCGCTCCAGAGCATTTTTCTTCGGCCTTCCAAAAGAAGGATCGTCGAATAGCATCGAGCTTCGTGATGATCTATATCAGTGTACAAGCGCGAGCAATCTGAAGCAGACATCTACATAAATAAAAGGAAACACCCATATCAGCCATCTACATAGTTTACCAATGATTAACTAATATAAATACAATCTGCCATCTAATGGACCAACTAATAAATTTGAAATGATAAAATCATGCATCACCCTTTGCACTGCCTAATATTATCTCAAAATTTGCTGACTAGAGAAATAAAATCAAGGGAGAAGAGAAATCCTACCGTGGTGCTGCTCTTCTGTAAAAATCGAAAAATGGGTAAAAAAGGGTAAAAATCGGTCTGACAGCTGATATATCGGCCTGAGCGATAAATCATGAAGATAAGTGTTTATCCTATCGGTAGGACCCCGATAAGAGATATATCGGCCGATATTTGGAACACTGGATATGCGTCACGCCTAAGGTTACAGAAAAAAAAAGAAATACAGAAAACAATAAAATGGTACAGAATTACAAACATTACAAATATTTTTATCATATTACAAAAATTCAAAAGACAATATTACAATGAGCCCAACAATTATTGATACAAAAGAATTGCATTACATTTCTTATTACAAAGATTTACAAGATTACATCCATCATCGTCTAAGGTTTAGAGGCCAAAGATTCACAAGATTACATCCATCACAATATTACAATGAGCCCAACAATTATTGAAAACATAAATCTACTTTCTTCATCATCTCTTGTTTGATCTTCAACCTGCACAAAACAAAGATTTAGAGGCCACATCCATATGAATTCATAGCAAAGGACAACAACACAATATAGCATATATTCTTATGATCAACAACATAAAGAAAATCGATCAATGGCCAGGAGCATGCACATATGCATAAAAATGCATATGCAGTGACCTTTATACACAAAGAGCACCAAGAGTATTTGACACTACCATCTAACTACACAAAGAGTACATCCAAATTACATGTAAGGCACACATTCATCAAACGACTGCCATATATTACATAAATTGATCACTTGTTCTGACTCAGCTCAGGGAATGAGCGTCATCCTTCTGTCGTCATGAAAGGCCTTGTGTCACGCAAGGCCTTTAGGAGGGCTTCTGTCTCGCCATTGGATGGTGAAATGTTGGAGTGGAAGATCGACCCCTTCATTTGTACTTCATGACGGATGATAGTCGCCATCTGTGCTTGGATGTGAAAGAACTCCTTAAGATTTGCATCGGCGATTTCCGCCTTCCTTTCGGCCCACGCTTTGAGATGACTTGGCAGCGTAAGGTTGCGTCGTTCCTGTACAATCGCCCGCATGCGATGGAGGGTGTAGTACGCATCCCTCACACTGTCAGTCGGCTGCTTGACGCACGGGAACTGTGTTACGTGGTTGAACACGCTCACGCCAGGTTGATTCTCCCTGAACTTGTGCTTCACGATCTTGCCTCTGGCTTTTTTGTAGCCGGCGAGAGCATCATCCAAAACTCTCATGATATACTTGTAATCTTTCTTCTTCACACTCCCTGAGTCTAAATACACGGCATGCGAGTGTTGCGGTGAAAAGAAGATGAGCACACAGTCTTGATCCTCACTGCATAATCAAAACAATCCAAAAGGAATGTTGGAAGAGGACAATGGAAAGCTAAGAAAGCATATATGCTATGGCGGCGAGCGAATGACTTACTTGGGAGAGTAGGTCATAAGAAATGAATCCTTGCCGTCGTTCTCTAGCATGAAGTCTCTGATGTACCCCGCCGCGAGAGCCGCGTCCCCGTCGTCCATCAAGATGCTTTCACGCATGTAGAAGGGGTCCAATATCGCGAAGCTCGGGGTCTTATTTCTCCTGATACTCATAGAAAGGATGAGCGAGAACAGATAGATAAGGCTATGGTTCAGCCGCTTGAGATGGTACAAATTGAAGATCTCCGAAAACCGCAGGATTATCATATCCGCGGGGATAGTGTTGATGAAGCCCATGTTGAGTGGCACCTTGGCCATGAAAACCGGGTACAAGGGATTCTGTTTTCGAAGAAGCATCTTCTCTAATGCCATAATACTGTGATACACACTCTGCATATCCTAAGTTGCAAGGTCGAGCATGTCCTTAGGTAGCATCGCCCTACCCGCCACATGGATTCCAAACGAGAGATCCTTGGGTCTTGGTGGCCCGTCCTAAGCCCGGATCGACATCGAAGGTTGGCTGCTCGAAGTGATGCTCTTCTTTCTTTTCCGTTCCTCCTTCTTTTCTGATTTCAAGCAATCACCAGCCTTTATCTGCTCAGTGGCCGCCTTATGGAGTGTGGACGGGCTTAGAATAGATCTCCTTGTGGCATCTTCTTGAGGCTCGATGAAGGCGCAAGCTGCTGGAGACATCTCCTGAGAAGCAACAAAGAAACGCGTGGAGCAAGCAGGTTTCACCGCAGGATTAGCTAGACCGCGAGCTTCCTCGTCATGCTGGTAGGCTCCTTCAACATGAGGCATGAATAAGTCATCATTACCTTCATGAAAAAGAGTGTTGATGAACCCGTCGGCGTTGATATCATCATCATCATCAAGATCGTCGTCCTCTTGTTGTGCGCCGATGGGATCATGTGGCGCCGGCACGACGACTACCAGTGTTGTCCTAGGTGTGGTGCCCATTTCCCCCGTCATTAAACACATTTGGGTCTTCGGCCATAGGCATATTTGTCCGAAACAATCACTGAGGACTGTCGGCTCGTCCTCATCGTATCCCGGGGGTTGAATGGGAGGTTCAACTCTCTCGTAGCCGGAAATCACGAGCGAGATTTTAACCCTATGCATCTCCGGTGCCATCGGCATATTGTGCATGATTCGATTTTGTAGTTGAAGGATTTTACCTTTGGCAACATCCTTCAACTCACCGTCCATGACTTGTAATAGAATGCATGGAGTGTCCTCCTGCGAAAGAGATATATGCATGTAGGACATCAGAGAGATCCCACTAAAAAAAGGCAAGGAGATGAAGTCCTCGTTTGAGTTGCAGACACTTATAGTTACCTTGAGGGCGTCGAGGTCGGCCAATGAAGAGACCCCGCCAATGACGGCGGGCATGCAAGAGACGGAGGGCGCGCTGCCTCCCGTGGCGTCGGTCGCCCTATTTTCGCTGCCGCCGGGTGCATTATTGTTATGCCCCGATTGCTCGATCGTGGCTGGAGGAGTTACCATCACGTCCGGCGCCGCCGCCGCGGTGTTGGCGGCCGGAGTCACCTATAAGCCGGGAGTCGGTACGGGAGCCACCAATACGGTGGGAGTCGGGACTTCAGGTGCCGCGGTGCTCGAGTTGCTGCCGACCATGCTGGGGACCGGTATGGGCCCTTGTCCACCACACACTTGCCAATTCGCGAGTGACTGCATCATATCTGGAAGGAGGGCGTTCATCGTCTTTGCCAGTTCGTCCTGGACAAGCTGCGGAAGCATTTTCACCTTCTCCTCCAGTCCACAAACATAAGCGGCGTCTTCTTCGGTCCTTCTCGCCTTGCGCCCCCTCGAACCCGACTGCTCTGCCGGTTTCCCATAATATTCAGACCAATTTAGGTCCGCACCAAAGACGACCACACGGCCGGCCGACGATGGCTTCGCCGCCACGTTGTCAACCTTCTTGACTGTGTTCAATGCCCTGTTAAAGGCGATGTCCCACGGGCCGGTCGGCTTAACCGACGACTCCTGCGATGAGGCGAGTTTCATTTCCGCTTGCTGTAGAAAGAATGTGAAACATTAAGAAATTGTGAACTTCACTAGAGAATTCAATCGACAAGGTCGCGTGGTAAACTACTTACCATGGCAGTCGTAAACTCCTGAATCTTAGGATCGACAACTATTTTTGAGGTTGCTTTGTCCTTATAGCTCCGGGCCCTCACAAAGAATTCGGTCTGCGGATCACCTTTGTATTGCTCGAATGGGTTAGGTATGCCCGCAGCGGCGTACTCGGCATCTTCCTTGGCCCATTTAGGCTTGGAACTTCTATAAACACCGGCTCCGAGACGGTGTTTACCTATGACCTGCGACCGCATTGCCTTGCCCTTTGCACTCGCGTCCTTGGCTGCCTCGGACTCACACCCAGCCTTGAAAAGGTTGTAGGTAGCTTCGTTGATCAACAAATCTTTCTCCTTGAGCTCCTCCCTGGTTTTGTTATTTTCAATACTTGCCTCCTTCACCCGGGTTTTCCATCTGGACAAGGCCTTGCTCATCTTCCCGAGGGCCCATGTGTTTACTTTGTTCCCCTTGAGTTTGGTGTTATTGTACGGCTCCGGGAACTTGTATCGTCCGTGCAGCTTGTTGATAAGAAGCTGACAATAATGACTATTCTCACGACTCCTGAGGTTAATCGTGGTGATCGACACAGTGTTGCGGAGGATCGCCGCGACTTGACGGCCGTACCCTTCCGAAAAACGTCCGGGCTGTGTAGGAATCCCAACGGCGGTCACGGCAGTAAACTCTTGCCTGATGGTGCCGACCTTGGTCGGTTTCCGATTCCGCTTCTTCGACTGGCTACCATCTGTGTTGGAGCCACCGGTCGCATCATCCTCGCCGGTGTTCCTCTCGCCGTCTATCGTACCGGCCTCCTCCTCCATGTCATCATCCGATGAGTCAGACTCCGACTCTATCTCCTCCTCGCCCGGACGTACTTCCTCTTCTCTTTGCTCATCGACCTCCTCCTGGGAGTATTCCCAAAATTGCTTCCTTTTTTTCCCGGCTGAGAAGAAGGACCGGCATCGGCTCCGGTCGACATGTTTGCACTAGTACAATATTAAGAAATGCAACTACTTAATTAATTAGCACAATAAATAAATGCAACTACTCTCATGTTAAAAAAAATAGCAAAGGTCGTGCACGTATTCACGGAAAAATTCGGTATGACATTTGCTATTTTTCTTAACATGAGAGTGCCCATTCTCAACCGAAATGGAAGTTAATCAACATTTCGGGAGAAAGGGGATAATGATTTGTACCTGCACAAAAAAATGCCTAGTATGTAGGCACAACCAACACATATATAGTGTAGAACAATGCAGTAAAATAGATATTCAAACAGTAGATATTCAACCAGCAGCGGTAGTGAGCAATGTTCAAAAAGTAGATATTCAAATAGAACAAATGCATTAGTAGTAAGCAATGTTCAAACAGTAGATATTCAACCAACATATATATGGGTAAGTTTCAAGCAATGCACTAGAATAGATACTAAAACATTGGATAAAAATGCTGAGATAAAACATTAGATAAAAGAATTGTATTGCAAAGTTGTTCATGTCACAAATTAAAAATGTATTGCAACTGAAACTGAAAGTTGCTTAAAAAAATTGACCAACAACCATACCGAACGCCCCTAATCTATCACATATTCATCCACATGGATATAAGGGCTAGCTGAGCCCCCTCTCGTCTAAACATAACATAGGGAACCATTCCGTATACTTGCAAGTTCTACTTTGCAACACCTAAAAAGCTGAAAATTTGGACCAATAGGGCATTTTCAAGAACTCAGAAAATTCAGACGAATCACCATGGCACCATTGTTAGCTGAAAATTCAGACAATTTTTTTTCAGCAGGGGACATTTTAGCACTGACATTGCATGATTTTTTTTCATGTCTAACTATTGTTTTTTAGAGCACAAAGAAAACATTTAAGCACTGACATTTGAGCTAGAACCATGTAAGACATCTTACATGTAAGAACCAGAACTAGAATCACTAGTTCAAACTTCCACCTTTCTAGAAGACTATGACCATGCAAGCAATTGAAATGTACAACAGTTAAACACTTTCTTGTTGAGTAACTTCTTGGCGCCGATGTCGCGGAAATTATAGATACGTTTGGGACGTATCAGTCGTCATCAACCTTGGCGCCGATGTCGCGGAGTTCATCCGCCAACATCTTCAAGCGGCGGCAGTAGTCATCGATGTACTGATCATCTTGATGACAGTCAAAAAGTTCTTGCTGCAAAAAAAAATGCGGCGCTCAAGCTTGTTGTCTGTGAAGAGTCCATTGATCTTGACCCACACCGCGCGTGCATCGTCGCCATCGCTCAGGACGGTGTGGAACAAGTCCTTGGAGATGGTGGTGAAGAACCACCGGATGAGCGTGGCGTCGATCGCAGTCCACTCGGAGTCACCCACCATGGCTCGGGATTCGACGGAGCCGTCCACGTGATCCACGAGATTGTTCTCATGGAAGAGGAGAGAGAAGTACGTCTTACACGCAAAGTACGTGGAGTCGGTGGCGTCGAGGATGACGGGGACGCGGTCATGGATGTTGATGTCGCACACGTCGGTGGGGTCCGGTCCGGCGAAGGGGTTGGAGTGAGTGGAGGCGTTGGAGGACATGGCGGCGGTGAGGTGGAGGATCGGCGGCGGCTAGGGTTGTGGAAGGGGGGGGGTGGGCGGCGGCGGCTAGGGTTGTAGGAGGGGGAGGCAGCACACGAAGGAGAGGGGCGCGACGACTAGGGTTTGAGGAAGGGGGAGGGGTGGTGGCGCGACGGCAAGGAGGGGAGGCAGCAGTGCGTGGGGGGGGGGGGGAGAGGGGCGGCGGCGGCCGCAGGGTGCGACCGGGGGGAGGCACAGCGCAGCTAGGGTTGGGCGGAAGCGGGATGGTAGGGGATCTTGGGGGAAACTGTAGAGAGGGATTTGTGCATCAATAATTCCATTGATCATGCACGAGGCATATATATAGGTACAAGGGGGCACTCAAGTCTTGTCTCCCAAGTTACATACACGTCACAAAGGGAGGGAGACATAACATGTGCAAACACACAACCTGGACCTATACAACATGTTCAACAGGGTGGAACGCAGAAACAAGCAGGGAAAGTTTCGTTTAACGATTGCACGGCTGTAAAGGTATGGACCGAAGTCCTTCTTGGGTACTGTGCCGTTTGGGACAAGATCCGATCGCTGCTTTGGGTATGCTTGGATTATGACCAGAGTTGATCATTATTTTGAGTATTCTCAACATTTAAGCATGCGCATAGCATCAACACATGTGGAATGTGCTTGTCCCGTCTTATGCTTGTTTTCGTCCCCCGCGTGGCGGCCGGGAGGCCCCTAGATCCCGTCGTCCGGATGCCCCCTCTCTTCCTCCTCCTCCCTCGTTGCCGCCCAAGGGCACGGCCAGGAAAAGCCTTGCCGTCTCCGCTGGCGGCGTGGACTCGTGGTTCTCCCACTCGTATGGGGCTAGCGCGGGCCGGCGTCCCCGGGCCAGATCGTGGCGTCGGGCCGGACGTCATGGCGGGAGTGGCGGTGCTCCGACGATTCCGTTCCTCCGCAGCAGGCGGCCTCGTGGTCTGGTGCATCACGATAGCCAGGGACGGTCGCAGTGTGACCCGATCGGTTGGCGGCGCCGCCGCCAGATCTGGGCCCAGGCGTGGGCCTTGGTCGCTGGATTGCCGTCGGCGCGATGGCGGGTGCGACACTTTGCTAGTTGGGCCGATCTGTCGGGATTCACCTTTGTTGGGTCCTTGACAGCGCGGGAAACTCCGGGGAAAACCCTAGATCTCCTTGGGATCGAGCGGTGGCAGTGCTTTTGCGTCGTAGTCACTCTTCAGGGCATCATTTTGGAGTTTTCTCCGGTTGAAGGGACCAACGAAGCCGATGGCACCTGCCTAGTGGAGCAATTTCCGATGAAAATCGCACCAACTACGGTCATGGCGGACGATTGCGGCGTCTTACATGTCATTCCCTTGTCGAGGCATCGTCATTGCAGTTTGTGTCATCTGGCTCGGGATGCTCCTCGGGAAACCCTAGATCTGGGTCTCCCGGATTGGACGATGATGGAGTTTTACGAATTTCCCTCATGGGGGCATCATTTTGGAGCAAGTGATGGCTGGTGGGGACAAGAGGAGGAGCGGTGTTACATCTACCGCAAGGCCGACTGTGGATCCCGACGGTATGGCGCTGCGGAGGTTTGGCGACGGGCGCGTGTGGACGAATACGTGTAGGGTGGTGGAGTTGTATGGCACTGTGGTGGCTTCGACGGCAGGACATGCAAGGTCGAAGCGTCAGTTCCTTCTCTAGAGATGGACCGGTGGAAAATGGTGGCGGTAGCCTCTGAGAGTGCGTCGGACCGGTGTGTGACCGACCTAGTATGTGGCTGGATTGGGGAATTCGGCTATAGATGTTAGGCTTTGGTGCGATGTATATTTGGTATTAGGCTCAGACAATCGACAAACCTTCATCAAGGGGATATGAGTAGCAACAAGTGTTGTCTAGATGGTGGCCTCAGGCTTACTGATGTATTACTCTGTCTGTTATTTATGAATAATTAATAAAATGGTCGCATGCATCGTTCAGATGAAGAGGTCGGGGTATATCCTCCTTTCCCAAGAAAAAAAATGCTTGTGTGCATCAGTCGATGCATATGTCGAAGGTTTTTTTGCGAGAGCATATGTTGAAAGTTACTCCCATTTTTTGAGAAAAAGATATTTCATGATGATCTAGTTATGCACAACTCAAACAATGGTATGTATGAAGCAAAATTGAACTCCTTCTACTTCATATTATCTGTCCCTGAAACAGGCGCATTTTTGAAACACGTCGAGATACATCTATTTTAATGACATTTAATATGGAACAGAGTATATTTTAAGCATACAATAATTAGTTGAGGGGTGTATAGCAACCCGACATTTTCTCGAACTAGAAACTGCTTTTTATTTTTATTTTTGCTTGTCGAAGTTGTTGAGTTAGTATTTACATAAATTGAATATTTTATTTTGCCACTTTTCAATTGGTTAATCGTACTCCCTTTTTGTAAGGCCCGATATGCAGTACTGTTTCAGATCTAGATGTTTCTATCCAGATCCGGGGACGAAGCACATATCGATCCCATCGCGACATATGACACTGTCATATGCCTCGGATTTCCAACATGATATCACAACATTACAACTATAAGAATACAACATCTTATACAATATGCATACAGATGCCTTAATACAATACATCAACGGAAGATATGTTTGAGTACAGACTACAATCAAATGCCTAGTGGCAAAGGTAAAACACATCATTCCCGCAACCACACAGGTCTAGGCTCTCCACCGGGATCCGCCTAACTAGTTGTCGTCGAGTCTTCATGAAGGCGTCCAGAAGAAGGGTAGTCGAGCTCCTCTATAGTCCAAGATCGTTTGCATAACATGCGTAAAAGAGAGAAGAAAGGGGTGAACTATATCAACAAGTCTTGTAACTAACTTCTCACGGTAAGATGGGGGTAGTGGTTGAGGTTGCAGTCGCACTAGCAATATATGAGATGGCTAAAGATCTATTTAGAGTAAGATGAGAACCAAGCAGTCGATGAGGAATCGCCTCCAACAAGTCTGCTATCAGCTACTTACGCAAACATAACACCTATCCTATCCTTGTCCTCCCGTTCATCACCCGATGAAGAAGAAGCAGTCAAGGCACACACACGTTGATCTGGTTTTAATTATGATTCAGTTGATGTTATCTATGAACAAGACATAGGTCCCAAGTCGTCCATAATCGTGGACACGGCTTCTCGAAAAGATTTAACCCTGCAGGGGTGTACCAACTGCCCATTATAAGCTTCTCATGTACGCCCGGTTTCCACTTGGTTGTGTGAAGACGCCTGAAACTCCGGAACGTCAGAGTCCCTCTAACTAACAACGCACAATTCTGGGTGGCCCCCGGTGAGTCGACATCCAACTCAAAAGCCGACCGCGCTCTCGAATCGGCCTCTACCGTCTGGACGAGGTTGGGGTAACTAACCAAAACCATGTGGGCAGCCCCCCTAGCTTCCAGGTGTGGACCAACAAGAGAAACCATGTCTCCGCTGGCCCGGGTTGTTTTAAGAAGAAGTCTGCTTGGAGCGACTCGACAAACATATGCATGGTTTGCAAATGGTAAATCAGCTTGGGCCACCACTAGAACTGTTTGAAGGTAGGTAGGTAAGACAAGGGGACCCCATAGAATCCCACACACAATTAGGCACGCTTAGTCTTAGAACCAATACCCGGAACTCGGATCCTAGGTGACTCAAATGGAACAAAGCACCAAGGCGGGATGGCCTAACCTTCCATCCTTCGTCGAATATAGTCAACATTATAATAATCATGTCATCCACAACAATATAATAATGTGATAGCCCAATGCAAGGAGTAACAGGAGAACATGTTTAGCATCCTAAGCATGCATACTAAGCAGTGGCTAAGCAAGCAAGGTACATGGCCAAACAAAGGTTTGCTGGGATGTGGAGGACATGGTTGTTTGGATTTATTTGAGAGGCATAAATATGAGGTGGTAGGATCAAGCAATAGTTCTATCCTATACCTAGGCACAAGTGAGCTGAAAGTTTTAAGCATGATATATTATCCCCCTTACCTGATGAGAAGACGATTCCAAAAGGTGTAGTCGATCGCACGATTGCATCGTCTCCGAGAGCAACCGCGGGAGCACACAAGAAGGAAACACTCGAAAGGCAATCGATGAGAAATCATCTATTACTACGAAGCAATCACGAGCAAGCAACATCAAGAAGGCAACACGAGACAACGCTCTACGGTATCGCATCTATCGTCGAGAACGATTACTAACAGGTTAAGTGAGGTATCGGTCACACATGACGATACCGCACATTTAGAATCATTCAAGTTGTTTAGCTACACAACATGAGCAAAGGTTGTTATCATGACATCTCACTCAAGCATGGAATGTCACACAATCATGGCAAGAGGTGAAGCAAAAAGTAAACTATCTATGCTAGTCAATTTAAGTGAGGCTAAATCCTAACCATGACATATCACTAAGTGCCCCACGACGATCAAAGAATTTGGTACTGATCTTCCCTAAACCATATGTTATTCTTTTAGCAAGCAAGAGCAGCATAAACAAGATCTACACGCAATTCTAGTGAAGTTACATGTAAAGAACATTTTAATCGGAGAAACGGTTATTAAGTTATGGCCTATTACATTTACAGGGGCATGACATGTAATTAGCAGTGAAACAACATGTAGACAAGTTCAAACATGGGAAAGGGTTACATTTTATTAACCTACACGAAAAACTAAGAAACTTTCGTGTAAGACGCGTCGCGATCGGAGCTACGGTTGCAAAGATACGGGCCTCTCCAAATCGTATATTAATCTGCCAATAAATATAAGCAGAAAAAATACTTTTAAGCTCTCTGGGCCGAATCTGCACTAGACGGGCCTAGACAGTAGGGCGCAACTTAACTAAACAGTACCTGAGCGCAACATAGCAGCAACGAACCGGGCGAAGCCCACCGCAACAAGGAAAAAAAGGGGAGCGAGGCTGCTCACCGAGCGGCCCACGACCCATGGAGAGTAGGCGGCGCAGGATAGGCGGATCTCGCCCATGGTGATGGGGCGCTGTGGGCCGGGGCAGGGGGAGGTGGCCGCAGGGCGTGCTGGACCTGGGCCGTGGCACCACACTAGCCCACGCGGGCGCATCGAGCGGGAGGCTCTCCCCGAGCGGATCCCGACGAGGGGTTCCCGACGGTGGCGGCGCGGAGCTTCTCCGGCGAAGGGGCGCAGGCGGCTCTGGGCGGCGTGGAGAGGCGGGGATGAGCGCGAGGACGGTAGGGCGACCGGATCTGGTGAGGGAGAGGTCGCCGGTGGTCGGGCTCGAGGTGGAGGCGGGCTAGCGGGCTCGGCCTTGGCCATGGTGGCAGCTCAGGACGAGGTCGCACATGGCGGTGGCTTCCTGCGCGCAGAGAGGTAGAGGGAGGTGAGGGAGAGAAAGTAAAGAGGGGTGGTGTCGCAGGTGACCTGGGGACGGCCGGCGGTGAGAGTGCGGTGGTTGGAGGCGGTGTGGCGCGCTGCGGCAGCTGGCTCCTGCGGCCGGCGGCATGGTGCGTCCTGGTCCGGCCCTGGAGGAGCCCGGCGGTGGATCTCGGGCCCTGCGGGGTTCGGTTTGTCTGGAGAAGGCTGGAGGGGCGACGTGGCGCTTTCCTGGCCGTGGATCTCGCGATCCAACGATCAGATCTGGTGGGCAGCTAGGGTTTTGGTGGGGAGAGGGATTTGGGGGCATATTTGGTGATTTTGGGAGGGGGTGGCTGCAAAAATGGACTAGGGGGAACCCTAGAATGGGTGGGAGAGAGTGGTGGTCTATTTATAGGCTGGCCTGGCTGGAAAGTTTGCGCAAACGCCCTCGGTTTCTCTCTCGCGCTTCCGGTGTTTACGTTTCTGACCGCCGGGAGTCCATACGACCTCCGATTCGGGTAAATCTTCGAACCACGCGCTCAGCGCGGCAAGCCGGTCACTTATACCTCACTTTGATACCGTTCCGAGAAGATTTTCCGACCACCAATAAAATAATACGTTTATTAAATAAACAGGGTTTTCGTTCCGATGGCGATGGCTGGTCTTGTGCCGAAAGTTTCGAAGGTGCTCGGGTGAAACCCGGTGTCGCAAAAGGTCGTGTGCCATGGTGGAAATGGTCGTTCACGCATGCCGATACGAGGAGGGGAAAATATAATCACAAATTAATAAATTGGTGAAACAAATACTGCAAAAAATTCTAAGAAGCAACAAACAATTTTTTTAATTTGGGTGAAAATCCCAGGCTGTTATACTTTTCTCGTATCAGTATGTGTGTCAAGAGCCATCCACATTGCACACGACCCAATTATGGCATTCGGTGGTCATCCGATCCAATTCGTAACTTTTGATACATGACCGACCAACAACAACGGTGCAAAAAATCAAATTTATTTAATAAAGAAATTATTTTATTGAGTGATATTTGAGTGTTCTCAAAATGGAGCAAATCATGTAGGACGAAGTTGATTTACTGTAGCGAGAACGTGGTTCCAGTTTCATCGGATTCTGATTTCGTTTGGTGCCTGAACGACCGCATATGAGAGGTCTAGTAACCATTATATTCCTCGGGGGCGTTTTCATAAAATAGCCAGATCAGCTAGCCACTTCCCCTCTCCATTCTAAACCTAGAGGCCCACCTAATTCCAGAGGAAATCACGCCTAAACCAATCAAATTAGCATGCAAAATAGCTCATTGAGCCATTCCTTGGTTCCTTCCATACATATACAATATTATGAGTTGTGAGTAGATCTTTTGGTTTTTGAGGACATAAGAGAATTCTTGTTGCTAGTAGTCATGTGAAGGTGATCACCACTCAATGTTATGATATTATGTTGTGTTGTTACTCCTCTAATGGTGTTATGTGAACATCGACTACATGGCACTTCACCATCATTGGGCCTAGGGGAAGGCATTGTGCAATTAGTTTGTAGGTGATGGGTTGTGGGAGGGACAGAATACCTATCCCTAGTTTGTGAACTATTCCATAAGGGGCTATTTTGGATCCTATGTTCAACGATATGGTTAGATTTATCTTAATTACTTCTCTTTCATTTGCGGATGCTTGCATGGAGGGTATAACCATAAGTAGGTGTTTTTCCTAAGTAAGGACAACATCTTAACATTGATTCACCCATGCAACAATTATCAAATCAATGAATGTTAAGTTGATAGAACATGGTGAAAGTATTTGACTAGGTTACCATGTGTCCTCGAGAACACCTTGCCCATTGATACATCCCAAACATCTCAATAATTTCTGCTTGTTCCATGCACTTTTATGTGACAGTGCTACATGTTTTGCTACACTTTTATATCATTTTACACATATTTGAACTAACCTACTAACTCAGTGCTCCCAGTGCTAGTTCATGTCTGCTGATGTCTTTAGTTGCAGTGATTTTTCGCCAATTTAAAATGCCAGAAAAATTCCAGAAAAATCAGAATAAAAATCAGTGTACAAGAAACTTCCGGAACCAACGAAGGAGAGCCGGAGGGGGGCACCCCCTCCCAGGTGTCCAGGTGGTGCGGCCCCACCCTTGGCCGCGACACCAGGGCGCCTGGAAGGTGGGCCCCACCTCTAGTGCCCCTTCGGCCTAGTTTTACCCCTCTACCAGGAAACCCTCGAGGAGAAGCCCACATCGCAAATTACCTCTCTGCTCCGCCACCTCCGTGCTCCAAAGATCGGGAGCACCAAAAGACCTCTTCCCGGCACCCTGACGAAGGGAGGATTGACCTCCGGGAGCCTCTCCACCACCATGGACGCCTTGAGTAGTCCCCCTTGGACCATGGGTCCGTGATCAGTAGCTATGTGATGTCTTCTCTCCACCTTTGTTCTTCAATGTTTAGACCTTGTGAGATTCCCTAGATGATCAAGGCACCTATGTAATTTTCCTGTTGTTGCTATGCTGTGTTTGCTGTGATCCGATGGATTATGAGATTATGTTCAGATCGTGATGAGTTATATATTTGGTTTACCTTTTATATTTTGTTCTTATTAATTCTTGCATGTTCGCCATTGCTTTTTATTGCTTTGGCCAAGTAGTAGATAGTGACTCCAAGAGGGAACGTTATGCATGATTGTGGGTTCATGCCCCCGATGTCTAGCTTGAGTGACAGAAACAGGAGACTAGGGGATGTGTTGTTGCCACCAGGGAGAAAAAAGTGGTGCTTGTAACCGCGGTTGCAAGGATTGTATACCTTACGCATAGATTGTTAATGCAATTGTCTGTTGATTTGAGTTTACACTTTGGGCGGGGCTCGCAAATTAATACCAGTGAGATGTTCTAGATAGATATCTCAAGGTGGATTATTAGTGAGTAGATGCAGATGGATTTTGGTCTACCTTTCTTGGCGTACTGCCCATACTTTTGAGCACTCTTACTTTCAAGTAGCAAATTGGTATTGCGGTGCCTTTATAATGCTGTCAATTGCCCAGCTGTAATTTGTTCACCCTACTTTGGTGTTTATCGTCTTTTTGGAGAGAGACATCACTAGTGAACATCAAGGGACCCCGGTCCATATTTCCACCATTATTTACTCCTCCACTTTACTTATCGTATTTACTTTACTTTGCTATTATCATTACCACTATCATTATCTCTTTTGTTTGATCCTTTGTAAAAGGCAAGGCAAGAGGGATTGACAACCCCTCCATACTCGTTGGGAGCAAAGTTACTTATTGTGTGTTCATGTCCAGGTAAAGGAAGCAACCCTCGGTTGTGAACGACGCCATTGTTCACTTTACCACCTATTTGTCTTCGTTGGAGTCCTACTGGACTGACTCTCAACCTTGATATCTTTGCTAAGGGAAATTACTGCTACGCTACATCTCAACTTTCCACTTGGGGTAGCCAACGAGGAGCACTACTTCAGTGCCATCACTCGTTATAAAACGAATCACCAACTTGTCCTTAGCATACTTAAGGATTGGGCCACATGCGTGTGACGCCCCCAAAATCAATCCGTGTACAGTAATCATACACGCAGGGTACACGGCTAAGATCAGGGTGCCACGGTGAGAATATCACAACACAACACTAAACACAAAAGGATAAACCAATATGTTACAATACCAGGGATCACGAGGATCCGAATACATAAGTTATACAATCATAATATCTGAGTACAGACATAGTTAGTCAAGTTTTGCCTTAAGAAGGCTAGCACAAATAGCATCAGAGATACAGATAAAAAAGGCGAGGCCTCCTGCCTGGGATCCACCGAACTACTCCTGGTCAATGGGGAACTCGACGTCGTAGTAGTCGCCTCTGGGGTACTCCTGCTCCTGGGCTCCAACGTCGACTGCAGCGGCCGATCAGGCAAAACGAAAAAGGGGAAATAAAGCAAAGGTGAGTATCTAGCATACCCGCGAGTCTTACGTCCGCTACTAAGCATTTATGCATGTATCAAATGGAAAGGGGAGGCTATATATAGTGGACTGCAAGATAGAAATCAGAATAAGGGTAAGAAGCTAGGCCTAACGAAGACTAGCATCTTCCGACGAGTCTTGCAGCATGAGAAGAGAATAGCCAACAGTTCAATAGCATGAATGTAATAACAATGCAGCAGAAGTTGCTGCAGCATTGTATAATAGTAAGTTGTATTATATAACAATTGCATATGCCTCCGAGAATCCCTCCTCGACTTCCCTGCGAGGAAGAAAACCCGGAACCAATCAGTTTAGTAGTAGTAGTTTGTAGTAGTAGAGTCTGGCTTCAACATAAAGCGTCATGTTATCGTGGACACGACTATCCGAATAGATTATCATCCCTGTATACTGTTACCCTACACGCTCGGATCTCTAGGGTGGCGTACACCTTGTTAGGGAATGCCCCGCCGAGGCTATCCGATACGCCGAAGTACATCCTTCGAGCACAACATAGAGGCCATCCGCCGGTCTAAATCCTAAGTACAAAGGAACTTTGGACCCCTGTCCTTTGTACTCCTGCACGGTACGCGACTGGCCGGTGAAGCAGACCCACTTCCCACTACCGGAGTAAGCGGTCCAAGCACGACAATCAGCCCGAGGTAAAGCTGACGTCTGAAGAGCACTCGAACGAGGCTACAACGCAGAGGGCCCACACCGTAATCCCACATGGAGGTAGTGCGTAAAGGGCACGACGACCCACTCAAGTCATCCACCTGACCCATTAAGCATTTTAATTATTATCTATCGGAACAACCGTTATCGTTGTCCTTATTTAGGTGAGCCGCGGACAACGACAACAGTCAGGTCCACCCCCATTACCAGAGCCAGTGGCCACCTGCCCTGTCGTCCCACCAACTCGTGCGGCTACCAACAAGGTGAACCGTCTCCTTACCTTGTCTCGCGTTTGCTCCGAAGAGCTCGACTTTCGTACAACAGGATATCTGTCGGCCACGAACAGTACCAGGCCCGCCGCACACCGGTGGAATACACCTGACCTGTCGTTCCGCTAGGATACCCTGCGCGGGCACCGTGGGGTCACCCGATTCCTTACCTGTAAGGACAACCGTGGTTCAGTACCCTAGGCCGGCTATACAGAGTCAGCGACGAGTGGAGTACAAGGATTACTCCTCAATAGCTCACACTTGAGGTGGCTCGGCAGAGCCGGGGTAGGGGCCTGTATCGGTGTCTGCTCTGAACCGTACCTGTAGCAGTTTATAATGTATCGTTTCCACGATCACTCCCAGAGTGATCACGACCCGCTATCTAATCCTATTGACTAACAAAACGCAGGGCTAACTGCTGAATATAATATATATATAATAGGCAGCATAGGATAAAGGAAGGTACATCAAGGGGTGACAATGATAAGCTATGCATTTGAATAGGATTGTAACGTAGCAGTAGCAGCAATGCCTAGTGCAAGAAATGTACGGAAAGATAGGAGATATCTGGGGAAGAGAATGGCTCTGCTTGCCTGGAAGCTCGACGGTAGGGGTAGGGTCGTCGACGTAGTAGTCGTACTCAGCGGCGGTGTAGTCGGCGGCAGCAGCAGGGTCTACCGGAGAATAAAGAGGGAGAAACAGTAAATATAAAGCAAACATAGCAATCAAATGCATGACATGACAGATGAAATGTTATCGGTGCTCTAACGTAGTACGAAGCAATATGCTCGGAGCGGGACTTCATCCGTGGATGAACTGTCAGCACCGAATGATTACCGGACAGGGTGTCCGGAGGGGGAAGGTACCATGCCGGAGGTGTCGTGGACATCGGACAAACATACGGAGGGTGTATCCGTGTTAGTTGATCCATTCTGAACAACTTTCGTGTTCGGAATAAATTCATCCGGAGAGTTTTGCGGTATCGGGAAATTATCGGACAAACGACCCGGAGGGGGGAATGTCGATATTCGTTGTGTTAGAGGGGGGTGGTTTACATACGGATAGCATATTCGTATTCGTTATATTTTTCTAATCAATTTTGATGTATAAAGTTTTTGAATCTGACTTACGGTTTAAAAGATATTGATTTCTGAAGTTTTAATCATTTTTAAATCATTTCTACAATTATTTTTAATAATAAAACAGAGACATTATCCACAACAGTTTGACTAGTCAAACCTGATAGTGGGTCCCACATGTCAGTGACCCAATTTTAATAAATCAAATTTTATATAAAAAACCCCGGTGGGGTGGCTCACATGTCATACACATATCAATATTTCATTTAATAAAACAATTATCTCACGGGGGGCCCATGTGTCATACACTCTAAGCTAATAACCCAGTTAATTTTATTTTAACAGGCCCGGGCCCACTAGTCAGTGACATGAGGGGGGTTTTCTCCTGTTAGCAACTTGATTAGGCACTAATCATGGGCGGACCCACTGGTCTGTGAGGGTGAGAGGGGGTTAAGCCCCACGGCTGTTTGCAGCCACGCCGGCGACGACCGTGGCACGACGTCGAGTGAAACGGCGAGGGGGGTAAGGCAGGGGGCGGGGCGCGGCCACGCGCGCGTGTGCACGCCCCGGACCTGGGGTACGCAGCCCGGGCGCGATGTAGTTGCTCGCGGAGAGGCGTGGGCGCGGCCACGGGAGCTTGAGCTCCGGTTTATGGCGGCTGGCGGGGAGAAACCCTACCGGGACAGAACGGCGAGAGAGATGGGGGGATGTGCGGCGGCTCACCGCAAGGGTAGGGGAGGGGTCTGGGCCGGAGGATGCCGGAGGCCGGCGAATTCGGCCTCGTCGAATGGCAGCCGTGGTGGAGAAAGGGGACGCGGGCGGCGTCCACGGCACGAATCCCGTCGATTAGAAGCACAGGGCGACGAAGACGAGGGAGCTGCGGCTCTTGGACATTCTCACCGTGCTCGGGGACGAAGCGGGCCGCCACAGCGTGCAACCGGCGGCGACGGCTGCTTCGGGCGGGCCTCGGGTTTGAGTGGGGAACGGCGCGAGGGAGGTGGGTGAGATCCGTGAGGGAGGGGGCTAGGGTTTGGGGCCACGCCAGGGCGAGGAGAGGCACTTGTAGGCCGCCGGGAGTCCCCGGATTCGTGCCACGGCACGGCCATGCCGCCGTGGCCAGCCGGATCCCCTCCACGGGGGTGGGGTGAACAGGGCAACGGGGAGGGGTGAGGTGGGCTGGCGGTTGGGCCGGCCCGAGGGTGGGGGGTTTGCCCCTGGGCGTAGAATAGGACTGTTTGAACTTTATTTTATTTATTTATTTTGTATTTTCTCTTGCGTTTCTTTTATTTGTTTTACAGTTTTGTAAAATATGTTAGGTGTCTCTAAATTAGTATAGCACTATAAAGCAGTGCCACAAAAGTTTTGGAGGAAAAATAAATGCTTTACATATTTCTTTTAACTTTTAAATGATTAAAATGGGCAATTTAAGCTACTGTTTTAATTGTTTGATTTATTTGGTAGTTCAATAGATAACCACAACTATACAAACATGGTCCAGAGATTATTAGTGATTTTATAAAAGTGGTTTCATAATTTTTGGACAAAGTTTATTTTGCACCTTGGTTTTAATATTCCACCAAAGGCATTTTGAACTTTGATTTGATTTCAAATATAAATGTTTTGGACTTTGTTATTGATCCATGATGATCAAGGCCCAAGGTTCACATTACATTCAATAATAACAAAGGGGAATTGAATTTGAGCTGAACCAAGTTGATCAAACAAAAAATTTGAACAGTAGTGATCAACAGTAATGGTGATTATTGTTCACTGACAGTGAGAGTGTTACAATGCGGCACTTTATTACTTGGTACTTGGTTGCGGGCTATATTACTATAAAACTATCCATCACAACTACTTTACAACACTTGTAGGGAAACCTTGCTGAAAACTGCTGGTCAATTCTTTCTGCTCCTTGTAGGGTTCAACACTCTTATTGAAAGGACCACGATCCCATATACTTGTGGGTCATCAAGGGGTCAACGATGTCTAACTAAGTATGGGAACACATTTTTAATCATACCATGCAGCCCATCAAACATGTCGGGAAGAAGCGCGATAATAGTGCATCGAGGGTACTCTAGAAGGAACCACATGTAATGTTCCAGTTTACCCCATGCGCACAGGGGCCTTGACCGCTCTGCCCACGGGATACTAAGAAACTTCATGTGTACCGCATGTGCACGGCGTAGCGTCGTTCCTCTTGAGTACCCCGTGCATACGGGGCCTTTTAGCCCGTGCACATGTTCATCCTAAATTTCACATCCTCCTCATTCTACTTGTCCTAAATGGAATGGGTCGTTGATTGGTGTTAGACAAGGCCGTGTTGTAAAGATTCACACTCGGGGAAGTTACCACCACTCAGTCACATTCTCGATAATTATTTTCATGTCGTTGAGTACTTACCGGGGAATTATACGATTAGGTGGGATTGATGCCGCTGAAGAGACAATCTGTTAACCCAAACCAGTAGGACATGGTCTTCTATGTAGTCGAGTATTGCAGAAACAAAATATGTTTATGAGAGGTGTATATACAAAGCAAACAATCATGGGTTGTTGTTTGCATAGAACTACTGATAATTGGTGTGTTGTAGTAACATTTGCATCTTAGACTGATAGGTTGTTCTCCATGCTTCTGATTAAGCTTCATGTTTTTATTTCGTGTGTAGAATCATAGTCCGCACAATAGAGTTATGATCTTGCTAATCATATGGAATTGTAACACAAACTGACACGTGATGGCGAGAGAGTTGACGGGTGCAACACCTCTCCTCGTTGGTTACCCCAAGTGGAAGGTGAGATATAGGATAACGACAAATTTTCCCTATGTACAGGATAGGGTTTATCTCCCGTAGGACTCCGGTAATGATAAGTAGGTGGTTTGACAAGTGATGCTCTGTCTGAAAAGAACCACTTGCCTTCCCTGGACCTGCACACAACACAAATAACTTTGCTCCTAACGAGTACAGAGAGGTTGTCAATCTTTCCGGCCTTGTTGTTTACAAAGGATCAACACAACAGATAATAATGATAATGATAGCATCTAGAAAGTAAAAGCAAGAAAGTAAATAAGTGTGTAAAGAGTGATGAGAATACGGACCGGGGTCCCGTGATGTTCACTAGTGATGTCCCTCTCCCAAAAGACGATAAAACTATTATGCGAGGTAAACAAATTACAGCTGGGCAAATGATAGGATTAAAAACGCATCGCAATGCTAACTATGCTACAAAGAAAGGAAGAGGCTCAAAAGCATGTGCATTACGCCAAAATAAGTAGACCGAAATCCAACTTCATCTACTACTAATCATCCACCTTGAGATATCTATCCAGAACATCTCGCTGGTATTAATTTGCGAGCCCCACCCAAACTGTAAACCCAAAGCAACAAACAACTGCATTCAAAACCACTTTGCGTAAAGTAAACAATCCTTGCAACCGCGGTTACAAGCACCATTGTTTTCCCCCTTGTGGCAAACACACATCCCCTAGACTCATGTTTCTGTCAGTCAAGCGTGTCGTCGGGGGGCATGAAACCACAATCGAGAATAACGTTCCCTCTTGGAGTTACTACCTACTATTTGGCCAAAGCAATAAACAACAACGGAGAACATGCAAGAATTACTTAGGAACAAAAATATAAAAGATAAGACCCAAATATATTACTCTATCACAATCTGAACATAATCTCATAATCCATCAGATCCCGGAAAACTCAGCATAGCAACAGTAGAAAGATTACATATGTGCCTCGATCATGTAGGGCAGCTGACGAGGACTAAACCATGAAGAAAAAATGGGGGAGGAGAACATCACATAACTACTGATCAAGGACCCATGGTCCAAGGAAAACTACTCACGACACATCCGGGAAGCGTCCATGGTGGAGGGGAAGCTCCCGGAGGTCGATCCTCCCTACGGTAGGGTGCCAGGAAGAAGTCTGCTGGCGCTCCCGATCTTGGAAGCGCGGCAGCGACAGAACAAAGGCGAGATCGCGAAAAAGGGTTTTGTATTCAAGGGTTTCGCGTCACGGGAAATAAATAGGCGAAGGGGGCAGCCAGGGGGGCCACCAAGTGTCCAGGCGGCCACCCGGCGCGGCCCCACCCTAGGCTGCGCCACCTGGCCTCTTGGGCACCAGGTGGGCCCCCTCTGGCCCTCCTTCGGGGCTGTGGAAGGTTCCTTTTTCATCCAATTTTTCCTGAATTTTTGGAGCACTTTTAATATGGGGGAAACCTGGAATAGAAAAACAACAGAAAACAGGAACTAGCACTGTGGTGCACTGAGTTAATAAGTTAGTCCAAATATGATCAAAAGTGTATGAAAGTGTATCTAGATCATAGCAATATCACACAAAACATGCATGGAGCAAGCAGAAATTATAGATACGTTTGGGACGTATCAACATCCCCAAGCTTAATTCCTGCTCGTCCTCGAGTAGGTAAATGATAACAAGCATAATTGTTGTGGTGACATGCTAGCAACCACATAAGAACTTTTAAAATTAAAGTAATCAAGGTATTTGATTCAATTCAAGTCATAACATGCAAGAGTCTATATTAACATTGAAACAAGTAACAAAAGAACATTAGGTGCAAGAGTTCTTGCTCCGTGACTTGAATGTGTCCAAATGGTGTTTGCGTGCAAGAAAGGGGATAGGGAATACGAGAAAAGTATTTTTTTTTGAGAACTCAATCTACTAAAGTTTCACACTTGGTCTTCTTTGGAATCTTACCTTGACTCGTCCCCAGACCACTAGCCAGGTACAAGTCAATTTGATCCACTCCTTTTCGATATTTTGAGCACTCATGCAATGGATGAGCGTAAGCACGAAAGTGGACACTTAGGATGGCAAAGAGAGAAATATGGTGGAGGAGGAAGACAAAAAGGTGATAAAGGCTCACATCAATGAGGAAACTCATAGGCGAGAAGGCCAAATGATAGATATGATGTGAGGAGTAGGGATTGCCATGCAACGGATGCACATATGATCCAAGAAAAGCTCTCGAATTGAACTAGTGGGGGTGCATCCAACTTGCTCGCTCATGAAGACCTAGAGCTCGTTTGAGGAGGCTCATCCTTGGAATATGCAAGCCATGTTATATAGTGTGAAGCCCACATAGATATATGCATAAATGATCATCTCTATGGAGTACAAGGATAAGAGTGTTGCCCCTTTCTCTCTTTTTATTTTATTTTTTCTATGTTTTTGTATTTTTGGTGGCCTCAATGGCTCTTTCTATTCAACTCTCATTTGTCCTCTTTGGGGTCTTTTATTTTCTCCATTTTGGGATATTTTCCTCACTTAAGGGCAACACTCTAATTTACTAGAGGGTATAGAAGATCTTCACACTTTACAAGGTACTCAAACTTAAAGAAGATGTAGCTATCATGATGTATGCAATGTATGCCTCTGCCAGTGTAGCAAGAACATGTATGACATGAAGATCAAGTCATGAAGAGGTGGATGTTGCATGGCAATATATCTCGGAAAGGCTATGGAAATTACTTGATAGGTAGGTATGGTGGCTGTTTTGAGGAAAGATATGAGGAGGTTTATGATGAAAGAGCGTATCATGCCAAGGGTTTGGATGTACTAACAAAGGTGGACGCCAACTCTCAGAGTGAGAAGAGGGGAATGCACGGCATGGAAGATGCTAGCAAATATGAGGAGGTGGAAATGTCAATCTAATGTGGAGGTTCACAAAGAGACAAGTACCCCGAGGAGGAGTGTATGGGGGTTTGGTTATCCTTGCGCATCCTCGACTCATGGTACGTGAGTGTACTCTAATATTCGATCGCTCCAAAGATTAGTGATCCATCTAATAGCTAGAGTTCTCAACTAGTTTTGTAGGTTTTGAAAATAAACATGGATTGCCCAAAATACGACAGATATCACTAATAGGCTAGAGCTCTTGACACCAAAAGTTCAAACATTACTCACGTCAATACCTCTAAACTATTGCAAGTTACTACTACAATTAAATAGAAACCTCAATTACCTACTTTCAATACAAGACACAACTAAGTGCAACAACCAACTCTCTTAACAAGATAAACATGAAAACTAAAGAGATTTCCAGCAACAAACTAAACAAAAGACAAGGCTCTTGCTAAAGACAAACTAAGACGAAAAATAATCATGGTAGTAGCTACGAAAAGATAAAGAACACACAACAGTAAAAAGACAAGCATGAAAAATCCTATGATGTTTTCTAGATTGGAGTGGAGCGTGTTTCTCTCCCACACAAATTAAGCAAAGCTAAAGAAAACTAAAAAGTAAACCTAAGAGCGAGACGCTTCAAGCATAGCACATAACGCATGAAGTGATAAAAATATAGTGACGAAGGACGAACTGATGATTGTTGAAGGAGAAGGGTATGCACGGGGGCACCCCCAAGCTTAGATGCTTGTGTCTCCTTGAATATTTATTGGGTATTCATGCGGGCATCCTCAAGCTTGAGAGTTTGACACTCCTGGATCTTCTTTCATCATCTTCCATCGCACACTTGAAAACTCCCTTCATACATAACACATCATAAGCTGATTAGAGAGGTTAGTACCCTTAATAAAATAATTTTTCCCCACTGGATATAAAGATATTCTTGAAGATCTACTGTTTCTCAAGATTTCCAAAAGGTTTTTTCAAAGAAAAAGAAAGCTTAAGGTTTGCAAAAGTAAGGAAAGGCAAAACGTGGCAGAATCTGTGAAAAACAGAACCGCAGGTAGTAGAGAATTTTTTCGGGGCACTTCTGCAACTCAAATACAAAAACTCACAACATACGAAAGTTTTTCAAATTTATAGAGCATGCTGTGTAAAAAAATCAGCTAAAAAGATGAACTGGTGTTTTGTTTCGATTTTTGCCGTCAAGCAGGCAGAATCTGTTTTCTGGCCAGCATGTCACAACTTTTCCTTCCCTTATCATAAGAGGCTTTAACTTGGCACAAAGCTTGAAAATAAAGATGCAATGATGTTTCTATAGTAGTAAAAATCATCAAGACCACTAAAAACAGAAGTAAAAACATCTTGGGTTGCCTCCCAACAAGCGCTTTCTTTTATGCCTTTAAGCTAGGCATTAAGATTATAGAAGATGCTCTCACAAGGATAAGAATTTTGAAGAAAAAGAGATCATCGAGAAGCAAATATGAAACACATTTAAGCCTAACCCACTTCCTACGCATATGCATCTTGTAAGAAAATAAATCAAAGAAGCACAAAATGACATGCAGAGGAAGGTGGAACAAGAACAACTTCAAAACTTTCATCATAAAGAGAGGTGTTTTTGTAACATGAGAGTTTCTACAACCAAACTTTCCTCTCTCAAAATAATTTTCAATAGCATCATGAATGTAAGGCCCCCGATGCGGTACTATCTCGAGTTAATCACTTTTGCGTCCGACTTGAGATAGAAGCGCATAAGTGGCCACCGACGCACGATAGTCGCACTCGTATCGCTATCGGATTCTCGACAACGGGTAAATGAAGCATGAACAACGAAGAAATAAATATATATAAGTCCAGGGCATACACTCGCCACTGGTATTTATTACATCATCTTAGAGATCATAAGATCCAACAGTACATCATAACATCATGCGGAAGGTACACACGACCAAGTACGGTCAAAATCCAAATGGCCCTAGAGAGGGCTGCACATAAACAAGTCCATCCACGGAACGTCGGTACCCAACTATAGGCCTACTGGGCGAAGTCCTCCTTATCGTCCTCCTCCGGTGGAACCTCCACAAAGTAACCTGCAGTCCTCGGGTCGAGGTAGTAATCAACTGCAGCGGCCAATCAGGCAAAACAATAAAAGGGGAAAGAAAAGTAAGAGGTGAGAATATATCAATGTAGTATAACTAACTTCTCACGGTAAGGAAAAGTAGTGGTTGAGGTTGCAGCCGCGCTAGCATATATGAGTGGCTAACAAACTATTAGAGTAAGGGGAGATCCAAGAACTCGTTGACAACGTGTCCTAAGTCTGCTATCCACCTACTTACACAAAACATAACACAACCTTGTCCCCTCTTTGTCGCCCCGGACGAAGAAGAGAAATCAAGGCAACTCACACGTTGGTAACTTTTAAAGCATGCGTAACTTGATGTTGTTCTATGAACAAGGAGTAGGTCTCAAGTCGTCCATAACCACGGACACGACTTTTCGAAAAGATTTAACCCTACAGGGGTGTACCAACTGCCCATCATAGGCTTCGCATTCACGCCCGGTTTCCACTTGGCTGGGTAAGCGCCTGAAACTCTAGAACGTCAGATTCCCTCTAACTAACAACGCACAATTCCGTGTGGCCCCCGGTGAGTTGACATCCAACTCAAAAGACGGCCGCGCTCTCGAATCGGTCTCTACCGTCTGTCTCAGGTTTGGATTACCGGTGAATTCTCACATGAGTCCGGGTCCTCAGCTGGACAAGATGGTCCAACAAAGGAACCATGCCCCTGCTGGCCCAAGTTGTTTTAAAACAGCTGGAGCGCAAAACCAGACACACACACGGGTTCAAATGGTAAATCAGCTCGGGCCACCACTAGAACTGTTTGGAGCTAGATAGGTAAGACAAGGGGACCCCATAGAATCCCACACACGATTAGGCACGCTCGTAAAGAAACACAATACCCGTAACTCTGGACCTACGTGACTCGAATGGAACAAAACACCCGGCGGGAACATCCCAGTCTCCCATCCTTCGTCAAGTAAGTTAACATCATAACAATAAATATCAACCAATTTCTGATAATAGCATGATAAACCACCAAGCAGCAATGGGTATAAGCAGTAGGTTTAGGGGCCTACACATACTAAGCAATGGTTAAGAAAACAAGGTACATAGCCAAACAAGGTTTTGCTAGGATTTGGGGGCATGGCTGTTTGGGTTTAATTGAGAGGCAAAGTATATGGTGGTAGGATCAAGCAACCGTTCTAATACATCTAGGAAAGCGAGTTGAAATCTATAAATAATGATATATAAACCCCCTTGCCTGGGTAATTAGTCGACGGAGCAGACGTAGCAGGGTCCTCGGGCTCGGTGTCGGAAATCTCCACGAAATTCTCCTCGGCAATCTCAGGTGCTAATGTAAGGTATCGGCAAGGAAAAGCACACAAGTAAACATCGAGACCAAAATGCTCAAGCATGGATGGGATGATCAAGTTTTAAATTAGGCATGCTATGACCCTATCTAGTCAAGTTTAAATGAAGGTGGTGACGACACGTCAACAACTCCACATGCAATTACTAATAATCTTATGGCTTTGGTCATAGCCTTAACTTTGGTGTAAGTAACATGGCAACATGACATGGCATGATCAACAATAGCAAGTTAAAAATAAGAAATTGCATCGTGAAATTAATCTATCGATTCCGAAGACGAAAAGGTGTCGATGAAAGTTGACACCGGATAACTCTTTAAAGGAAGGAACGGAGACCCGCCACTCTCATATAACAATATGTTTGGGGCTGTCCAAAGGATCAAGATCACAGATTGATGACATGGTGCATGATCCAAAGAAAAGAAAGGATTTGGGCAAGCTGGTGTATGTGAAAGGTTCACGCCACTTTGTATTTAGCAAAAATACAAATGGTCAGCACCCCTTAGTCAACACTCCACAATCTCTGCCCCATCTCGATGGCATGGACACCATGAGGCAAAAGCATAGGATTTGATAAGCAAAAAAAATTTAAGGTGGCATACATATGGGCAACCCCTATATCATTCATTTTTATGTTGCTCAAAACATAAAAATGTTGCCACCACAATAATCCTTGGATTTTTCTACCCCATAAACATGTACAACATGTCAGCATTTGAATTGAGGTTCAAATACTATAAGGGTTTGAAAATAATTTGCTAAAAGAAAAAGAAAACAGACAAAAGAAAAAATAGAAGAGGGGTGTCAGAACCCCAACTAGGGTAAGTGCTAGGGCTTGTTGATCCCTTTGCGTCATGAAGAAAAATTCAAACGGAAATTCAAAAAATGGGGAAAGAAAGCCCTGAAGAATTTAAATAAATGGCCAGACAAAAATTGCTTCCAAAATTCCCCCTGTTATTTTTTAAAAGTCTTATAAATATGCATGATCACATATAAAGTGGAGTGGGTCCCACTGCATGCACTAAGATTTGTCAAAAATTCTAAATAGGGCTTGGAAATTAAATAATACCCCTATTTGATTTGAAATTCAAATTGTTTGAATTTCAAAAATTCCCAAACTTTATAAGGGGCTAGCTATATGCTTTGTAGGTCCAGATAAAAACTTGGGGCATTTTGGAAAATTTCTAGCTATTTTTTCCAGCAAGGCAAAACAAAATACAGAAAATTAAAAGAAACAGGAAAAGGAAAAGGAAGCTTACGAGGAAACCGGCCCAACTCGGGGAGGTGGCCCAGCCCAGGGGCACCACTGTCTTCTTCCCCGAACCAGGCAGGCAGGGCGCTGCGTGGCGACCATGCTGACGTCGCCAGGCCGCCCACGGCTCCCCGCCGTGCCTATCCTGCGCCAAGGAGACGCCCAGAAGCCCCCGCTTCTTTTCCCCCTCTCGGAGCTCGCTTCCCTCATCTCCCCTCGCCGTTTTCTTCGCCGCCAGTGAGGTCCCGAGCGCCACGGTCGCCTTTGCTCCGTCGTCGGCGTGGCCAACGAGCCCCTCTCGCCGCGCCAGCTTGTCCAGGAGGAGCGTCGTCTTCGCCTACTTCCCCCAGTGCACTCAATCGAGCCGCGGAGACCCTGGAGCTGACGCCAGCTTCACCTCGACCTCACCGGCCGCAACGGACTCCGGTGAGAAATTCTCAGTTAGCGCTGCTTCCCCGACCTCCCCGTCCTCTCCAAAGAAACTAGGGTGAGCTCCTCTCCCGTTTGCCCCTCCCTGCGCTACTAAACCCAGCCGGAAACCCGTTTTCCACCGGAGCAGAGCCACGACCACCGCGAAAGGTTGTCGCCGACGAGGTTCCGGCGCCCCCCAAGTGTCCCCGTGTGCACCATGCGATGCGGGCGAGCCTAGGGAGCAGATCCCTGCCCTCCCCGTGCCAAATGGTGGCCGGGAGGCGCATTCCGGCGAGCCATTCGCCGCTGTTTTGGTCGCCTCCGGCGAGCCCGCCATTAACCCTAACTAACCCCTCTAATGACCCCCCTAACAGAGGCTGACAGTGAGCCCTGCCACTAATCTAACCCCCCCCCCTATTTAAAACTAACCGCAGGAATTAACCCACTGTGGATGACAAGCCTAGCCCACATGTCAGCCCCCTGGTGACGCCAGCATTGCATCAGCATGATGCAATAAATGGAATAAAAACATTAAAGAAAATCCAAAAATTACAGAAATTAGTATAAACTTCTAAAATTCATAGAAAATTCATACGAACTCCAATTTTAACATATAATATATGAAAATTGATCAGCGGAAAATGCTCTATCCAAATTTCCAACTTTCAACTTTGTTTGAGTTGATTTTAAAATGGGACCAGTAGCTTTTGCTATTTGGATTAATTGGAATTAATTCAAATTAAATTCAAATGCTATTCCAATTTGAACCATTACAATGCAAACATGATCACTTGTACATCAGTGGCATATCACACACATGATCACATGGTTTACAAAGATCAAACAATGGCAAATGCGATTTGGCTAATTTGAAAATCATATATGGAGTTTGAATTTGCATTTCAAATGCAATACACTTCATTTAAATCAAATGTGCCACAAAACAGTACCATTCACATCATGGACAACATGGTCATGTGCTTGTGCATTTAAATTCAATGTTGTTCCCCCCCTTTTTGTTGATGATTGCTCCGGTGACAGACGTTCCGAGATGGTGATCACCCCCGAAGAAGAAGACCACCGTTAAGACCCGTGTATCGTCAGCAAGGCAAGCAAACCCCATTGATCATGTCTATAAAATCCCACTTCCCTCTCAGTCTCGCTTATGCATGTACAGGAGATCACCTTGTTGTCGATTCTACCGCATAGTTGAACCCATATCCGATGCATGACCTATCATCTTGTCATAGTAGTAAGCAAACCACAATCCTAGCTGACATAGGAGTTGATTGATATCATGAGGCCCCTGCAACTGTTACTGCTTATTGCATGCTTAGAGTTTACAACGAGGATGCTTTTGATGTGAGTCGGGATGATAGTGAACATGGTGTTGATGAAAGTGAAACTGTGTTGGTGAATCTACCCTAATACAAGGTGAACGATGAGAGGCTGTGTAGGAGTACACAGTGGGGTGTCTCGTTGAACACCGCCTTATGCCCGAGTTCTTGTATGGTAATCCGAGACAAAGAGTACAACCACACATTGGGCTCACTGACCCCTCTCGACCTAGTAACTCACCCCGATCCAAGTCCAGGAGTCACACCTAGTTCGGGTTTTCTATTCGGCATATGCATAGAAAGATAAAGGAAATGAAATGTGGCATTCATGGTAGGGCTTGTAGAACATGGCTTGCCACGCGGAGAACCATCCGTCGAGGTGGGCTTGTCAGTCGTGCCTACATGGTTTGAGTCCTGACTGGAAGCTCGGCCCGAACTCCAGTTGGGTTTGGAACTCAGACCGTTGACTCCTTGGACTAGAACGGAGCTGTGGGCAAAGTGTTGTGGTGAACATCCTCGCCGACACCCCTTGAATGGTGCCGAGACCTGGCGGTAACTGATGGTGATGTGTGTGTAGCGGTACACCCCTGCAGGGTTAACAAAACTATTCGAATAGCCGTGGCCGGGAACCATGCTCCGGCGACCCGCCGTCGTGTTCAGAGGCCACCGGCGGCTAGCCGTCGATGCCTGGACGATTAGGGCCTTAATTACCCCTAACCCCTGTGCTAATTAACCCCTAGCCGATGACAGGTGGGCCAGCCCCCCCTTAACCACTCCTTAATTTAAACTAAACATCAATTAAAACTGGGCCACTGACATGTAGGCCCCACATGTCAGCCCCCTACTGATGTCATGCTGACGCAGTAAAAGGATTTCTATTTAAAATGATTAATAAGAAAATCAGAAAATTGCAGAAAATCATATAAACTTTGGAAATTCATAATTAATTAACCATAACTCCAAATGAGGCATATAATATGTCTAAAATTATCACAAAAATGCAAGGATTATGAATATGCAATTTGTTTTCATGTTTGACCATTTTAAAATGGGTGAACAGTAGCAAACATGCATATGGCATAATTTGAATTTGAAGTTTGAATTTGCAAATTCTTTGCAATACACTTCAATTAAATGGAATGTGCCACAAACCAGTACCCTATACCTCACGTCACAAAATTAACATGTGCTTGAGCATTGTACTTTATTTGTGTCCCCCCCCTTTATTGATGATTGCTCCGGTGACAGACGTTCCGAGACGGGGATCACCCCCGAAGAAGAAGACCACCGTTAAGACCCGTGTATCGTCAGCAAGGCAAGCAAACCCCATTGATCATGTCTATAAAATCCCACTTCCCTCCCAGTCTCGCTTCTGCATGTTTAGGAGATCACCTTGTATCGATTCTACCGCATAGTTGAACCCATATCCGATGCATGACCTATCATCTTGTCACCGTAGTAAGCAAACCACAATCCTAGCTGACATAGGAGTTGATTGATATCATGTGGCCCCTGCAACTGTTACTGCTTATTGCATGCTTAGAGTTTACCATGAGGATGCTTTTGATGTGAGTCAGGATGATAGTGAACATGGTGTTGATGAAAGCGAAACTGTGTTGGTGAATCTACCCTAATACAAGGTGAACGATGAGAGGCTGTGTAGTAGTACACAATGGGTTGTCTCGTTGATCACCGCCTTAAGCCTGAGTTCTTGTATGGTAATCCGAGACAAAGAGTACAACCACACATTGGGCTCATTGACCGCTCTCGACCTAGTAACTCACCCCGATCCAAGTCCAGGAGTCACACCTAGTTCGGGATTTCCATTCGGCATATGCATAGAAAGATAAAGGAAATGAAATGTGGCATTCATGGTAGGGCTTTTAGCACATGGCTTGTCAAGCGGAGAACCATCCGTCGAGGTCGGCTTGTCAGTCGTGCCTACATGGTTTGAGTCCTGGCTGGAAGCTCGTCCAGAACTCCAGTTGGGTTTGGAACTCAGACAGTTGACTCCATGGACTAGAACGGAGCTGTGGGCGAAGTGTTGTGGTGAACATCCTCGCCGACACCCCTTGAATGGTGCCGAGACCTGGCGGTAACCGATGGTCATGTGTGTGTAGCGGTACACCCCTGTAGGGTTAACAAAACTATTCGAATAGCCGCGCCCGCGGTCATGGACTACTTGGAAAGTTGTGCTTGATTATTAGACAACTTGAATGGATACTCTAAAACTCGCAACATAAGCGTGAGTGCTATGGCGTGCTTCCTCGTGGGGAAGTCGAGGAAGTAACCAAAGTGGTGTATTGGTTGGAGACTTGGTAGTGGTCTCGTGTACACTTCTTACCTCAAGTCTGGTAATCGTAGTTCAGGATTAGCCAAGTCAAAGCTGGCACTTCTGCATGTTGAAACCCCACCTCTCTTTACCTTGAAACTTGAGCATGAGTAGTGTAGTTCTGATGTAAGTCTTGCTAAGTACAACTTTGTACTCACGTTTGCTTATTCTATGTTTTAGATGAGAACCCGGACCCCGATGGGTCACCTTCCTAAAGCTCGACGTTGACTAAGCTAGTATAGTTCCAGATAGCAGTCTGGTTCCTCGTGGAAGGGCATGTATGTTGAACAAGGCTTCTCTAGGCCATTTGTTAAACTTTTCTGTACTCAGACCTAATTTTCTTACGTTGTATGATGTAATGTTGATCACAGACATGTGATCTTTGTATGCTCTATGTGTAAGTCAATAAAGATACACATTGTAGAGTTATGTGATGATACATGCTGTTCATACTAGGCATGTGTGCTGCGTGTATGTTTATAACATGCATGTCTTAGTATGGGTTTTCGAGACCTTAGTTGTGATCTGGCTGGCGGTCTTTTATACACCAAGTGGCCCTTAGATGTGCGCGGCTTGGGGCATCGCGATGCGATTGCTCGTGACACTGTCACGTGCACACTTTGTTGTATGATCGAGCCCGCCCTAGACCCCGACTAAGTGATCGGGCTGGAGTAAGTCTATGTAAGAGTTAGGATTCAATCGATAACATGGTTGAGGCGACTTGTCTATGAGTATGGGATTTAGCACCCATAAGCATTTAGACTTGTGAGCAGACGATGAGGACCCATCTCAGTTGATCATCCGGCCTGGATGGGATGCCCCTCACGTATGATGCTTTCCGAGAGTGTTCTGTGTTTGGCCTTGTCTGCTTAGACAAGTGGGTACGGCTCTCGGCTCTCCATGTGATTGCATCGTGACTGGAATTACATACGCATATTCCGGGTCCCGACAAAATTGCAATTGAGGGTTTAGTATTCCTTGCTTCTCTTATAGCCCTCAAGTCATCAGACATTGATGTCATCCTAGGAATGGATTGGTTATCAAGACAGAATGCTTTCCTTGATTGTAGATCCAAGTCAGTTGAACTTACACATTCTTCAGGCCAGACCATTGACTACACCTCACCCAGTTCTAGAATCCAGATGCATACTTTGAATGTGCTTCCCCTTCCTGACCTTGAAGATATTCCGGTGGTTCGTGACTTCCTGGATGTCTTTCCTAAAGAACTGCCAGGAATGCCTCCTGACAGATGTGTAGAATTCATTGTAGATCTTGCACCAGGAACCGCCCCAATTTCCAGACGCCCATACAAAATGGCCCCACGTGAGTTAGCTGAGCTGAAAATCCAACTTGAAGCTTTGTTGGCAAAAGGCTTCATCCGCCCTAGCTCATCGCCATGGGGTTGCCCCGTTCTGTTCGTAACGAAGAAAGATGTAACAGAAAGGATGTGCGTAGACTATCGCCCGCTAAATCTAGAGACGATAAAGAACAAGTACCCACTGCCCAGGATCAATGATCTTTATGATCAACTTGCAGGATCCTCTGTCTTCTCGAAGATGGATTTGAGATTAGGCTATCATCAAATCAAGATCCGAAACAAGGACATTCCAAAAACGGCTTTCACTACTCGTTATGGTATTTACGAGTTCACCGTCATGTCCTTTGGTTTAACCAATGCCCCCGCCACTTTTTCGCACATGATGAACTCGATTTTCATGGAGTATTTGGACAAGTTCGTCGTGGTTTACCTCGATGACATCCTTATATACTCGAAGAACGAAGAAGAACATGCCGAGCATCTTAGGCTGGTATTGATGAAACTTCGAGAGCACCGCCTTTATGCCAAGTTCTCCAAGTGTGAATTTTGGCTACCAGAAGTGACCTACTTAGGCCACGTGATTTCTGCAAAAGGCATTGTTGTCAATCCCGACAGAGTTCAGGCTGTCCTTGACTGGACTCCACCTGAATCGGTTAAGCAAGTTAGGAGTTTTCTTGGCTTAGCAAGCTATTGTCTCCGCTTCGTTGAGAACTTTTCCAAAGTTGCAAAGCCTCTGACTGAACTCTTCAAGAAAGATAAGAAATTCGAATGGACCCCCAAGTGCGAGGAAAGCTTTCAAGCGCTAAAGAGAAGATTGAGTTCTGCACCCGTACTTGCGCCTCCAGACACCAAAAAGGATTTCGAGATCTATTGTGATGCTTCACGGCAAGGGTTAGGATACATACTTATGCAAGATAGACATGTGGTAGCTTATGCTTCACGCCAGTTGCGTCCACATGAAGAGAACTATCCTACCCATGATCTTGAACTTGCTGCCGTAGTTCATGCCCTAACAACTTGGCTACATTACCTCCTTGGTAATCGTTGTGAGATCTATTCCGACCACCAAAGCCTCAAATATATATTCTACCAGCCAGATATTAATCTCAGGCAAAGACGCTGGATAGAGTTGATAAAACATTATGAGTTAGGAATTTCTTACACCCCAGGGAAGGCCAATGTCATGGCTGAAGCACTAAGTCGTTAGTCGTATTGTAACAACCTCATGTTACAACAGTATCAACCACTTCTTCATGAGGAATTTCGAAAGCTCAACCTCGAGATTGTTCCTTGTGGATCTCTTTTCAACTTGGTGGCGAAACCAACCCTTGAGGATAAAATCATATTTTCCCAAAGGCGTGCACGAGATGTTCTCCGGATCAAGGAGAACATTGCTAGCGGAGTTGCTAAATGTTTCTCCACAGATAGCAAAGGAATGGTATTCATTGAAAATCATTTGGTAGTACCTAAGAATAGGGATCTAAGGCAACTAATACTCAAAGAAGCTCATGACACACCCCTCTCAATTCATCCCGGTAGCACAAAAATGTACCGAGATCTACGCCAGAGATTTTAGTGGACTAGGATGAAGAGAGACATTGCTCGATATGTTGCCGAATGTGATGTTTGTCGTCGCATTAAGGCAGAACACCAAAGACCTGCTGGCACACTTCAACCTTTGCCTATTCCCGAGTGGAAATGGGACAAAGTCGGTATGGACTTCATCACCGGCTTTCCAAAAACTCAGAAAGGAAATGATTCCATCTTCGTTGTCATAGATAGGATTTCCAAAGTTGCTCACTTCCTTCCAGTTCGCGAGTCTATAACTGCTAGCCAGTTAGCGGACTTGTATTTCTCTAGAATTGTGTCTCTTCACGGTGTTCCTTTGGAAATCAATTCTGATCGTGGGAGACTTTTCACCTCTAGATTCTGGGGAAACTTCCAGAATGCTATGGGAACTCATCTCTCCTTTAGCACAGCTTTCCATCCTCAGTCTAGCGGTCAAGTTGAAAGGGTTAACCAAATTCTTGAAGACATGCTCAGAGCTTGTGTTATCTCATTCGGAAAGAATTGGGAGAAATCTCTTCCATTCGCCGAATTTTCTTATAACAACAGTTTCCAATCTAGTCTGAACATGGCTCCTTTTGAACTCCTCTATGGACGACGATGTAGAACACCCCTTAACTGGTCAGAAACCGGTGAAAGACAATTATTTGGACCGGATATGATCAAGGAAGCAGAAGAGCAAGTTCGCATTGTTCGTGATCGATTGAAAGCCGCCCAGTCTCGTGAGAAAAGCTACTATGATCGTCATCATAGGCAAGAAAGCTACAATCTGGATGAGAAGGCTTACCTTCGGGTTACTCCTCTGAAGGGAACCCAACACTTCGGTATCAAAGGCAAGTTGGCCCCACGTTACATCGGACCTTTCCGCATTCTTGCAAAACGTGGAGAAGTTGCCTACCAACTTGAACTACCCCCACACCTTTTCCGAGTACATGATGTATTCCACGTGTCACAACTCAGGCGTTGCTTCAAGGACCCCATCCGCGAAGTCGACCATGAAACGCTTGACCTCCAAGATGACCTTTCTTATTGAGAGTACCCTGTTCGTATTCTTGATTCAGCAGAGCGTGTCACTCGTCGTCAGAAGATCAAGTTCCTCAAAGTGCAATGGTCACATCACTCCGAGAAAGAAGCAACATGGGAAAGGGAAGACCGCCTCCGTGCCGAGTACCCCACCTTCCTCCCGACGACTTCTGAATCTCGAGACGAGATTCTTTTGAGTGGGGGCGAGTTGTCAGAACCCCAACTTGGGTAAGTGCTAGGATTTGATTGTGCCCTTTGCATCATGAAGAAATTTCAAAATAAATTCAAAAATGGGGGAAAAGAAAAGCCCTGAGAATTTAATTCAAATGGCCAGATAAAAAATTCTTCCAAAATTTCCTCTGGTATTTTTGAAAAGTCCCATAAATGAGTATGATCACATATAAAGTGATGTGGTAGCACTCCCATGCTCATGGATTTTTCAAATATTCAAATAGGGGCATGGAATTAAATAAATATCCTATTTGAATTTGAATTCAAATATTTTGAATTTAAAAAATGCTCAAGTCTTGGAAGTGACTAGGTACTGGTCACATAAAGCCATATAAATTTTTTAGGCATTTATAAAAATACTTTGGTATTTATTTATCAGAGCAAACTTCAGTATGATCACATATAAAGTGTTGTGGTGAACATCCTCGCCGACACCCCTTGAATGGTGCTGAGACCTGGCGGTAACTGATGGTCATGTGTGTGTAGCGGTACACCCCTGCAGGGTTAACAAAACTATTCGAATAGCCGCGCCCGCGGTCATGGACTACTTGGAAAGTTGTGCTTGATTATTAGACAACTTGAATGGATACTCTAAAACTCGCAACATAAGCGTGAGTGCTATGGTGTGCTCCTCGTGGGGAAGTCGAGGAAGTAACCATAGTGGTGTATTGGTTGGAGACTTGGTAGTGGACTCGTGTACGCTTCTTACCTCAAGTGTGGTACTCGTAGTACAGGACTAGCCAAGTCAAAGCTGGCACTTCTGCATGATGAAACCCCACCTCCCTTTACATTGAAACTTGAGCATGAGTAGTATAGTTCCGATGTAAGTCTTGCTGAGTACGACTTTGTACTCATGTTTTCTTATTCTATGTTTTAGATTGCAACCCCAGACCCCCGATGGAGACACCTTCCTGAAGCTCGACGTTGACTAAGATAGTATAAGTCCCCGACAGCAGTTTGGTCCCTCGTGGAAGGGCATGTATGTTTACAAGGCTTCTCTAAGCCATTTGTTAAACTTGTTTGTACTCAGACCTAATTTGCTTCCGTTGTATGATGTAATGTTGATCACAGATATGTGATATTTGTATATTCTATGTGTAAGTCAATAAAGAAGTACTTTGTAGAGTTATGTGATGATACCTGCTGTTCATACTAGACATGTGTGCTGTGTGTATGATTATAACATGCATGTCTTAGTATGGGTTTTCGAGACCTTAGTTGTGATCTGGCTGGCGGTCTTTTATACACGAAGTTGCCCTTCGATGTGCGCAGCTTGGGGAATCGCGATGCGATTGCTCGTGACTCTGTGACGGGCACACTTTGTTGAATGATCGAGACCGCCCTAGACCCCGACTAAGTGATCGGGCTGGAGTTTGTTTATGTAAGGGTTATGATTCAATCGACAACATGGTTGAGGCGACTTGTCTATGAGTATGGGATTTCACCACCCATAATCATTTAGACTTGTGAGCGGGCGATGAGGACCCATCTCAGTTGATCATCCGGCCTGGATGGGATGCCCCTCACGTACGATGCTTTCCGAGAGTGTTCTGTGCTTGGCCTTGTCTGCCTAGACAAGTGGGTACGGCTCTCGGCTCTCCATGTGATTGAGTTGTGACTGGAATTACATACGCATACCCCGGGTCCCGACATGTGGCCAGGCTGACCACACTTGTAGCAAACTCTGGTGTCAGTGGGTGGAGAAAGGATGGCAGGATCACTACCATAGCTGTTGGGATTCGTGTTTGGTGGAGGAGGTTGAGGCACCATATAGGATGGCCTTGAAATAAGGTGTGAAGGAATGGCACTAGTTGGAATCCATATCCGGCGTTTCTGAGGGGCCGAACTAGAAGATGGGGAAAACTCACGAGCATGCTTGCGAGACTCTTCGAACACCTCATTTCCATACTCAGCTCTGAAGGATCTATTGACTAAATCCTCAAAGTTGACAAACTCATGAAGATTGAGATCATGACGAATAACAGGGCTAAGTCCCTTGCGGAACCTTGCTTGCTTCCTGGCATCAGTGGATATCTCCTCTTGGGCATATCGAGCAAGATGGTTGAACGCGGTCATATACTCGTGGATGGACCTCTCTCCCTGAGTTAGATTGCAAAACTCTTCCTTCTTTCTTTCCATCATATCATCCAGAATGTGGTACCCTCGGAAGGCATCACGGAATTGCTGACAAGTCACTACGTGACCATCAGGTTGCATTGCAACATAGTTCTCCCACCATTCACCAGCAACACCTTCTAAGAAGTATACCGCCAACATCACACGATCATTGGGAGCAACATGCGCCGTCTCAAGCTTACGCTCGATGGAACGGAGCCAATCATCGGCTTCAAGGGGATCAGAATAACATCAGAATACTGGTGGCTTGAGGAGGATGAAATCCTGAATGTTGACAACCACATTGCGATGACGAGTGGTATTCTGCTCAATGAGCTCCAGAAGGCGTGTTTGATCACGTCGATTCCGTTCAGCTTCCATCATGATTCCCGCCGCAGAAGGTGGCGGAGGAGGATCATCATCACTTCGATTCTGATCACGGTCTAGATTGCGACGAATAGCACTACGAGTTCCACCTGACATCATGTGTGATAAAAATAAACAATCAGACTAGGTTGTATGATGGAATCAAAGATAAGAGGACATGATTAGAAGGAAAAGATTGTAATGCAAAGGCAAAGATTCCTAGAAACACGGAATAAATCGGGCAGCATAATGACTACACCGGGATAGAAAATGAAACAACCTTGAGGAGATTGGACAGAACTTCCTCAAGGAAATCAACAACCAGATGACTCTGCACGACCACGACAGTCCTACGGCTACAAAGAAGCAATCAACGAGATGTTCTAGTAAGACATAGATGAGCCTAGTCCTATCTTCCCGTAGAAAAGATAAGGGTGACCAAGAACTCAGACCGACGAGGGTAAGGAGAAAAAGAAGCCTTACGTTGTTCCCTTTATACCCAAGTAACTATATAAATATAGAATGCTAGACTCGACTTCGACCAAGGGTTTGATAATCCTACAGACAGTCCTGCTCTCATACCAAGTCTGCCGTCACCCTCCCCGTGGCCGGGAACCATGCTCCGGCGACCCGCCGTCGTGTTCAGAGGCCACCGGCGGCTAGCCGTCGATGCCTGGACGATTAGGGCCTTAATTACCCCTAACCCCTGTGCTAATTAACCCCTAGCCGATGACAGGTGGGCCAGCCCCCCCTTAACCACTCCTTAATTTAAACTAAACATGAATTAAAACTGGGCCACTGACATGTAGGCCCCACATGTCAGCCCCCTACTGATGTCATGCTGACGCAGTAAAAGGATTTCTATTTAAAATGATTAATAAGAAAATCAGAAAATTGCAGAAAATCATATAAACTTTGGAAATTCATAATTAATTAACCATAACTCCAAATGAGGCATATAATATGTCTAAAATTATCACAAAAATGCAAGGATTATGAATATGCAAATTTTTTTCATGTTTGACCATTTTAAAATGGGTGAACAGTAGCAAACATGCATATGGCATAATTTGAATTTGAAGTTTGAATTTGCAAATTCTTTGCAATACACTTCAATTAAATGGAATGTGCCACAAACCAGTACCCTATACCTCACGTCACAAAATTAACATGTGCTTGAGCATTGTACTTTATTTGTGTCCCCCCCCCTTTATTGATGATTGCTCCGGTGACAGACGTTCCGAGACGGGGATCACCCCCGAAGAAGAAGACCACCGTTAAGACCCGTGTATCGTCAGCAAGGCAAGCAAACCCCATTGATCATGTCTATAAAATCCCACTTCCCTCCCAGTCTCGCTTATGCATGTTTAGGAGATCACCTTGTATCGATTCTACCGCATAGTTGAACCCATATCCGATGCATGACCTATCATCTTGTCACCGTAGTAAGCAAACCACAATCCTAGCTGACATAGGAGTTGATTGATATCATGTGGCCCCTGCAACTGTTACTGCTTATTGCATGCTTAGAGTTTACCATGAGGATGCTTTTGATGTGAGTCAGGATGATAGTGAACATGGTGTTGATGAAAGCGAAACTGTGTTGGTGAATCTACCCTAATACAAGGTGAACGATGAGAGGCTGTGTAGTAGTACACAATGGGTTGTCTCGTTGATCACCGCCTTAAGCCCGAGTTCTTGTATGGTAATCCGAGACAAAGAGTACAACCACACATTGGGCTCATTGACCGCTCTCGACCTAGTAACTCACCCCGATCCAAGTCCAGGAGTCACACCTAGTTCGGGATTTCCATTCGGCATATGCATAGAAAGATAAAGGAAATGAAATGTGGCATTCATGGTAGGGCTTTTAGCACATGGCTTGTCAAGCGGAGAACCATCCGTCGAGGTCGGCTTGTCAGTCGTGCCTACATGGTTTGAGTCCTGGCTGGAAGCTCGTCCAGAACTCCAGTTGGGTTTGGAACTCAGACAGTTGACTCCATGGACTAGAACGGAGCTGTGGGCGAAGTGTTGTGGTGAACATCCTCGCCGACACCCCTTGAATGGTGCCGAGACCTGGCGGTAACCGATGGTCATGTGTGTGTAGCGGTACACCCCTGTAGGGTTAACAAAACTATTCGAATAGCCGCGCCCGCGGTCATGGACTACTTGGAAAGTTGTGCTTGATTATTAGACAACTTGAATGGATACTCTAAAACTCGCAACATAAGCGTGAGTGCTATGGCGTGCTTCCTCGTGGGGAAGTCGAGGAAGTAACCAAAGTGGTGTATTGGTTGGAGACTTGGTAGTGGTCTCGTGTACACTTCTTACCTCAAGTCTGGTAATCGTAGTTCAGGATTAGCCAAGTCAAAGCTGGCACTTCTGCATGTTGAAACCCCACCTCTCTTTACCTTGAAACTTGAGCATGAGTAGTGTAGTTCTGATGTAAGTCTTGCTAAGTACAACTTTGTACTCACGTTTGCTTATTCTATGTTTTAGATGAGAACCCGGACCCCGATGGGTCACCTTCCTAAAGCTCGACGTTGACTAAGCTAGTATAGTTCCAGATAGCAGTCTGGTTCCTCGTGGAAGGGCATGTATGTTGAACAAGGCTTCTCTAGGCCATTTGTTAAACTTTTCTGTACTCAGACCTAATTTTCTTACGTTGTATGATGTAATGTTGATCACAGACATGTGATCTTTGTATGCTCTATGTGTAAGTCAATAAAGATACACATTGTAGAGTTATGTGATGATACATGCTGTTCATACTAGGCATGTGTGCTGCGTGTATGTTTATAACATGCATGTCTTAGTATGGGTTTTCGAGACCTTAGTTGTGATCTGGCTGGCGGTCTTTTATACACCAAGTGGCCCTTAGATGTGCGCGGCTTGGGGCATCGCGATGCGATTGCTCGTGACACTGTCACGTGCACACTTTGTTGTATGATCGAGCCCGCCCTAGACCCCGACTAAGTGATCGGGCTGGAGTAAGTCTATGTAAGAGTTAGGATTCAATCGATAACATGGTTGAGGCGACTTGTCTATGAGTATGGGATTTAGCACCCATAAGCATTTAGACTTGTGAGCAGACGATGAGGACCCATCTCAGTTGATCATCCGGCCTGGATGGGATGCCCCTCACGTATGATGCTTTCCGAGAGTGTTCTGTGTTTGGCCTTGTCTGCTTAGACAAGTGGGTACGGCTCTCGGCTCTCCATGTGATTGCATCGTGACTGGAATTACATACGCATATTCCGGGTCCCGACAAAATTGCAATTGAGGGTTTAGTATTCCTTGCTTCTCTTATAGCCCTCAAGTCATCAGACATTGATGTCATCCTAGGAATGGATTGGTTATCAAGACAGAATGCTTTCCTTGATTGTAGATCCAAGTCAGTTGAACTTACACATTCTTCAGGCCAGACCATTGACTACACCTCACCCAGTTCTAGAATCCAGATGCATACTTTGAATGTGCTTCCCCTTCCTGACCTTGAAGATATTCCGGTGGTTCGTGACTTCCTGGATGTCTTTCCTAAAGAACTGCCAGGAATGCCTCCTGACAGATGTGTAGAATTCATTGTAGATCTTGCACCAGGAACCGCCCCAATTTCCAGACGCCCATACAAAATGGCCCCACGTGAGTTAGCTGAGCTGAAAATCCAACTTGAAGCTTTGTTGGCAAAAGGCTTCATCCGCCCTAGCTCATCGCCATGGGGTTGCCCCGTTCTGTTCGTAACGAAGAAAGATGTAACAGAAAGGATGTGCGTAGACTATCGCCCGCTAAATCTAGAGACGATAAAGAACAAGTACCCACTGCCCAGGATCAATGATCTTTATGATCAACTTGCAGGATCCTCTGTCTTCTCGAAGATGGATTTGAGATTAGGCTATCATCAAATCAAGATCCGAAACAAGGACATTCCAAAAACGGCTTTCACTACTCGTTATGGTATTTACGAGTTCACCGTCATGTCCTTTGGTTTAACCAATGCCCCCGCCACTTTTTCGCACATGATGAACTCGATTTTCATGGAGTATTTGGACAAGTTCGTCGTGGTTTACCTCGATGACATCCTTATATACTCGAAGAACGAAGAAGAACATGCCGAGCATCTTAGGCTGGTATTGATGAAACTTCGAGAGCACCGCCTTTATGCCAAGTTCTCCAAGTGTGAATTTTGGCTACCAGAAGTGACCTACTTAGGCCACGTGATTTCTGCAAAAGGCATTGTTGTCAATCCCGACAGAGTTCAGGCTGTCCTTGACTGGACTCCACCTGAATCGGTTAAGCAAGTTAGGAGTTTTCTTGGCTTAGCAAGCTATTGTCTCCGCTTCGTTGAGAACTTTTCCAAAGTTGCAAAGCCTCTGACTGAACTCTTCAAGAAAGATAAGAAATTCGAATGGACCCCCAAGTGCGAGGAAAGCTTTCAAGCGCTAAAGAGAAGATTGAGTTCTGCACCCGTACTTGCGCCTCCAGACACCAAAAAGGATTTCGAGATCTATTGTGATGCTTCACGGCAAGGGTTAGGATGCATACTTATGCAAGATAGACATGTGGTAGCTTATGCTTCACGCCAGTTGCGTCCACATGAAGAGAACTATCCTACCCATGATCTTGAACTTGCTGCCGTAGTTCATGCCCTAACAACTTGGCTACATTACCTCCTTGGTAATCGTTGTGAGATCTATTCCGACCACCAAAGCCTCAAATATATATTCTACCAGCCAGATATTAATCTCAGGCAAAGACGCTGGATAGAGTTGATAAAACATTATGAGTTAGGAATTTCTTACACCCCAGGGAAGGCCAATGTCATGGCTGAAGCACTAAGTCGTTAGTCGTATTGTAACAACCTCATGTTACAACAGTATCAACCACTTCTTCATGAGGAATTTCGAAAGCTCAACCTCGAGATTGTTCCTTGTGGATCTCTTTTCAACTTGGTGGCGAAACCAACCCTTGAGGATAAAATCATATTTTCCCAAAGGCGTGCACGAGATGTTCTCCGGATCAAGGAGAACATTGCTAGCGGAGTTGCTAAATGTTTCTCCACAGATAGCAAAGGAATGGTATTCATTGAAAATCATTTGGTAGTACCTAAGAATAGGGATCTAAGGCAACTAATACTCAAAGAAGCTCATGACACACCCCTCTCAATTCATCCCAGTAGCACAAAAATGTACCGAGATCTACGCCAGAGATTTTGGTGGACTAGGATGAAGAGAGACATTGCTCGATATGTTGCCGAATGTGATGTTTGTCGTCGCATTAAGGCAGAACACCAAAGACCTGCTGGCACACTTCAACCTTTGCCTATTCCCGAGTGGAAATGGGACAAAGTCGGTATGGACTTCATCACCGGCTTTCCAAAAACTCAGAAAGGAAATGATTCCATCTTCGTTGTCATAGATAGGATTTCCAAAGTTGCTCACTTCCTTCCAGTTCGCGAGTCTATAACTGCTAGCCAGTTAGCGGACTTGTATTTCTCTAGAATTGTGTCTCTTCACGGTGTTCCTTTGGAAATCAATTCTGATCGTGGGAGACTTTTCACCTCTAGATTCTGGGGAAACTTCCAGAATGCTATGGGAACTCATCTCTCCTTTAGCACAGCTTTCCATCCTCAGTCTAGCGGTCAAGTTGAAAGGGTTAACCAAATTCTTGAAGACATGCTCAGAGCTTGTGTTATCTCATTCGGAAAGAATTGGGAGAAATCTCTTCCATTCGCCGAATTTTCTTATAACAACAGTTTCCAATCTAGTCTGAACATGGCTCCTTTTGAACTCCTCTATGGACGACGATGTAGAACACCCCTTAACTGGTCAGAAACCGGTGAAAGACAATTATTTGGACCGGATATGATCAAGGAAGCAGAAGAGAAAGTTCGCATTGTTCGTGATCGATTGAAAGCCGCCCAGTCTCGTGAGAAAAGCTACTATGATCGTCATCATAGGCAAGAAAGCTACAATCTGGATGAGAAGGCTTACCTTCGGGTTACTCCTCTGAAGGGAACCCAACACTTCGGTATCAAAGGCAAGTTGGCCCCACGTTACATCGGACCTTTCCGCATTCTTGCAAAACGTGGAGAAGTTGCCTACCAACTTGAACTACCCCCGCACCTTTTCCGAGTACATGATGTATTCCACGTGTCACAACTCAGGCGTTGCTTCAAGGACCCCATCCGCGAAGTCGACCATGAAACGCTTGACCTCCAAGATGACCTTTCTTATTGAGAGTACCCTGTTCGTATTCTTGATTCAGCAGAGCGTGTCACTCGTCGTCAGAAGATCAAGTTCCTCAAAGTGCAATGGTCACATCACTCCGAGAAAGAAGCAACATGGGAAAGGGAAGACCGCCTCCGTGCCGAGTACCCCAACTTCCTCCCGACGACTTCTGAATCTCGGGACGAGATTATTTTGAGTGGGGGCGAGTTGTCAGAACCCCAACTAGGGTAAGTGCTAGGGCTTGTTGATCCCTTTGCATCATGAAGAAAATTTCAAAAGGAAATTCAAAAAATGGGGAAAAGAAAGCCCTGAAGAATTTAAATAAATGGCCAGACAAAAATTGCTTCCAAAATTCCTTCTATTATTTTTGAAAAGTCTTATAAATATGCATGATCACATATAAAGTGGAGTGGGTCCCACTGCATGCACTAAGATTTGTCAAAAATTCCAAATAGGGCTTGGAAAATAAATAATACCCCTATTTGATTTGAAATTCAAATTGTTTGAATTTCAAAAATGCCCAAACTTTATTAGTGGCTAGCTATATGCTTTGTAGGTCCATATAAAAACTTGGGGCATTTTAGAAAATTCCTAGCTATTTTTTCCAGCAAGGCAAAACAAAATACTGAAAATAAAAAGAAACAGGAAAAGGAAAAGGAAGCTTACCAGGAAACCGGCCCAACTCGGGGAGGTGGCCCAGCCCAGGGGCACCACCGTCCTCTTCCCCGAGCCAGGCAGGCAGGGCGCTGCGTGCCGACAATGCCGGCGTCGCCAGGCCGCCTACGGCTCCCCGCCATGCCTATCCTGCGCTAAGGAGACGCCTAGAAGCCCCCGCTTTTTTACCCCTCTCGGAGCTCGCTTCCCTCATCTCCCCTCGCCGTTTTCTTAGTCGCCAGTGAGGTCTCGAGCGCCACGGTCGACTTTGCTCCGTCGTCGGCGTGGCCAACGAGCTCGTCTCGCCGCGCCAGCTTGTCCAGGAGGAGCGCCGTCTTCGCCTACTTCCCCCAGTGCATTCAATCGAGCCGCGGAGACCCTGGAGTTGACGCCAGATTCACCTCGACGTCGCCGGCCGCAACGGACTCTGGCGAGAAATTATTTGTTAGCGCTACTTCCCCGACCTCCCCGTCCTCTCTAAAGAAACCAGGGTGAGTTCCTCTCCCGTTTGCCCCTCCCCCGCGCTCCGCAACCCGGCCGGAAACCCGTATTCCACCGGAGCAGAGCCACGGCCACCGCGAAAGGTTCTCACCGACGAGGTTCCGCCGCCCCCCAAGTGTCCCCATGTGCACCATGCGATGCGGGCGAGCCTGGGGAGAAGATCCCTGCCCTCCCCATGCCAAATGGTGGCCGAGAGGCGCATTCCGGCGAGCCCTTCGCCGCTGTTTTGGTCGCCGCCGGCGAGCCCGCCATTAACCCTAACTAACCCCGCTAATGACCCCCCTAACAGAGGCTGAGAGTGGGCCCTGCCACTAATCTAACCCCCCTGTTTAAAACTAACGGCAGGAATTAACCCACTGTGGCTGACAAGCCTGGCCCACATGTCAGCCCCCTGGTGACGCCAGCATTGCATCAGCATGATGCAATAAATGGAATAAAAACATTAAAGAAAATCCAGAAATTACAGAAATTAGTATACACTTCTAAAATTCATAGAAAATTCATATGAACTCCAAATTTAACATATAATATATGAAAAATTATCAGCAAAAAATGCTCTATCCAAATTTCCAACTTTCAACTTTGTTTCAGTTGATTTTAAAATGGGACCAGTAGTTTTTTCTATTTGGATTAATTGGAATTAATTCAAATTAAATTCAAATTCTATTCCAATTTGAACCATTTCAATGCAAACATGATCACTTGTACATCAGAGGCATATCACACACATGATCACATGGTTTACAAAGATCAAACAATGGCGAATGCAATTTGGCTAATTTGAAAATCATATATGGAGTTTGAATTTGCATTTCAAATGCAATACACTTCATTTAAATCAAATGTGCCACAAAACTGGACCATTCACATCATGGACAACATGGTCATGTGCTTGTGCATTTAAATTCAATGTTGTCCCCCCCTTTTTTTGTTGATGATTGCTCCGGTTGCAGACGTTCCGAGACGGTGATCACCCTCGAAGAAGAAGACCACCGTTAAGACCCGTGTATCGTCAGCAAGGCAAGCAAACCCCATTGATCATGTCTATAAAATCTCACTTCCCTCTCAGTCTCTCTTATGCATGTATAGGAGATCACCTTGTTGTTGATTCTACCGCATAGTTGAACCCATATCCGATGCATGACCTATCATCCTGTCACAGTAGTAAGCAAACCACAATCCTAGATGACATAGGAGTTGATTGATATCATGAGGACCCTGCAACTATTACTGCTTATTGCATGCTTAGAGTTTACAATGAGGATGCTTTTGATGTGAGTCAGGATGACAGTGAACATGGTGTTGATGAAAGTGAAACTGTGTTGGTGAATCTACCCTAATACAAGGTGAACGATGAGAGGCTGTGTAGGAGTACACAGTGGGTTGTCTCGTTGAACACCTCCTTAAGCCCGGGTTCTTGTATGGTAATCCGAGACAAAGAGTACAACCACACATTGGGCTCACTGACCCCTCTCAACCTAGTAACTTTCCCCGATCCAAGTCCAAGAGTCACACCTAGTTCGGGTTTTCCATTCGTCATATGCATAGAAAGATAAAGGAATGAAATGTGGCATTCATGGTAGGGCTTGTAGAACATGGCTTGCCAAGCGGAGAACCATCCGTCGAGGTGGGCTTGTCAGTCGTGCCTACATGGTTTGAGTCCTGACTTGAAGCTCGGCCGGAACTCCAGTTGGGTTTGGCACTCAGACAGTTGACTCCTTGGACTAGAACGGAGCTGTGGGAGAAGTGTTGTGGTGAACATCCTCGCCGACACCCCTTGAATGGTGCCGAGACCTGGCAGTAACTGATGATCATGTGTGTGTAGCGGTACATACCCTGCACGGTTAACAAAACTATTCGAATAGCCGCGTTCGCGGTCATGGACTACTTGGAAAGTTGTGCTTGATTATTAGACAACTTGAATGGATACTCTAAAACTCGCAAGATAAGCGTGAGTGCTATGGCGTGCTTTGTCGTGGGGAAGTCGAAGGAGTATCCATAGTGGTGTATTGGTTGGAGGCTTGGTAATGGACTCGTGTACGCTTCTTACCTCAAGTCTGGTACCCGTAGTACCGGACTAGCCAAGTCAAAGCTGGCACTTCTGCATGATGAAACTCCACCTCCCTTTACCTTGATACTTGGGCATGAGTAGCATAGTTCTGATGTAAGTCTTGTTGAGTACGACTTTGTACTCACGTTTTCTTATTATATGTTTTAGATGAGAACCCGGACCCTGATGGAGTCACCGACCTAAAGCTCGACGTTGACCTTGGTAGTATAGTTCCAGACAGCAGTCTGGTCCCTCGTGGAAAGGCATGTATGTTTACAAGGCTTCTCTAAGCCATTTGTTAAACTTGTCTGTACTCAGACCTAATTTGCTTCCGTTGTTTGATGTAATTATGGATCATAGTTATGTGATCTTTGTATGCTCTATGTGTAAGTTAATAAAGAGGTACTTTGTAGAGTTATGTGATGATACCTGTTGTTCATACTAGACATGTGTGCTGCGTGTATGATTATAACATGCATGTCTTAGTATGGGTTTTCGAGACCTTAGTTGTGATCTGGATGGCGGTTTTTTATACACCAAGTGGCCCTTATATGGGCGCAGCTTGGGGCATCGCGATGCGATTGCTCGTGACTCTTTCATGTGCACAATTTGTTGTATGATCGAGCCCGCCCTAGACCCCGGCTAAGTGATCGTGCTGGAGTCTGTTTATGTAAGAGTTATGATTCAATCGATAACATGGTTGAGGCGACTTGTCTATGAGTATGGGATTTCACCACCCATAATCATTTAGACTTGTGAGCGGGCGATGAGGACCCATCTCAGTTGATCATCCGGCCTGGATGGGATGCCCCTCACGTCCGATGCTTTCCGAGACTGTTCTGTGCTTGGCCTTGTCTGCTTAGACAAGTGGGTACGGCTCTCGGGTCTCCATGTGATTGAGTTGTGACTGGAATTACATACGCATATTCCGGGTCCCGACAAGGGGCTCGGCCTCTGGAACACTGGGCTGAATCCAGCCATACTGGCCCAACCTGGGCCGAACTGGACAAGCCAGCAACCCACCGCGGTCGTTGCTACTGGAAGGTGGAGCCCACCTGTCAGCCAGACAACCAAACAAATGGGGCTAAATCAACATGCCCGGGGGGGATTCGAACCTAAGACCACTTGGTCAGGCAAGCGCTCAAACCATCCAAGCTACTAAGGGAATCGCGTCACAACAGCGGACATAGCCTAGGTAACTTGTGCAACACGGGTTAACTGAAGAAATGTGAACATTCCTGGCGAAATTGAACCCGACGCCGACCTCCTGCGCAGGCGATCTTCAGGCGACCGTGGCTCATGCCGCAACCCACCAGCGACTCAACGGCGAGGTACCGCGCGTACAAGGGACATCCAGGAGCCCGTTTCTCCATCAAGCTCGACTCGGTGCCCTCAAAGGCGGTAGCTTGGTTCGCCGGAAGACCACGGCGGAGGACCTTCTCTGCATCATTAGGGAGATCACGCCGGGGTCGCTGCTCGCGGGCAACACAGACCTGGGAGCGCTCTGCTGTGCTCTCCAGGCACTCCACACGCGCGCACACGCTACTTGAACGCCAGGGACACGCGCATGGCATGCACGGCGGCGCGACTCGACAGAAATGTCTCCAGCAACGACAGGAACTATGACGCGACGCTAGAACGAACTACAGCGACTGCGGACGGGAATGAGGGGCACTATGCTCACCTAGGGGTTGCTGGAGACGGCCTCGGGCGCGACGAGGAGGATGGAGCCGCCGTAATCGTCGTCGGGGACGGAGACGTGCTCGGCGAGGAGGACGACGGCGCGGACGGGCGCGGCTCCTTGCTCCTGTCTGCGAGAAGGAAACAGATGCATACACGATTAGAGGCACGGACGCGAGTGCAGGTCAACTACGAGACACGACGGCGGCGAATTCGGCGACTCACCGAAGAAACATGGAAGGGGCTCCTCTCCCATGGCGGCGATGGTGGGCGGAATTGAGGAGGGGGAAGGAGCAGGCTAGGGTTCCCGAGGTGAGGGGGAGCCCTGCCTAAAAAGGGGCGAGGAGGAGAGGCTGGCGAGGGGGCTCCACGCCGGCTCCTCTCCTTCCTTGCTCTCTGACGACGGGAGAAAGGAGGGGGAAAAGGTGGGGGGAGACGACGCTGGCAAGCGGGCCCGGGGCGAGAGAGAGAGGGAGAAGAAAAAAGGAGCAGCGGGGGTTCCTTGCTGGGCTGGATTCGGTAGGCCCAAGTGGGTTGTCTCCACTGCAGCAGAAGAAAAGAAGAAAAAGGAGGCCTTTCCATTAAAAAAACAAACAGGGCATCCAAGAATTTTCTAGAGCGAAATAGAGAGAAATAGAACATATAAAAATATGTTTTATTATGAGGGGAATTCCCTTGATTTTATAAAATTGGTTTGACCCAATTTGGAGCAAATAAAATCAGGGGCAAAAAGAATTAGATTCCAATGGCTTTGAGCTTTACTTGATTTTTTTCCAGAGAGGTAAAAATCAAAGTAAAAATTATGGGCATGGGGGAAAATCCGAGGAATTGCATATGCAAAGTTTGGACTTAAGGGGAACACAAATGGAGCAAGGAAAACCCCACATCACCTTTCTTTAGCCATCCAAAATAAATTCAAAATAAAATCAATTGGACTCCAAGTACCTTGCCATTTAAAATCATCACATGAATTGCAACAACCCATCACCATGTCAAGTTGGAAGTCAAAAGATAAAGGAAGATTACATGATGATTACAATAATTACTCTTGGGCTGTTACAATGAACAACATCAAGAATATAACTATCACATAAAGAATGTTGTTCATGATCTACAAGCACACGTGTGTAGTTTTCAACACGGTCATTAGGAACATAAGATAAATGCAACCCATAACATTGAGCCTCAATAATAGCACAGTTCTCCAGAATATGAGTTGGAGATTTCAAAAGGATAATAGGACAATCAAGTGTGGGTGCAATAGCAACAATTTCATGCTTAACATAAGGAACTATAAAAAGTTCATCTTCGCAAGCGTAATCCATATTGGCATCACGGCCATCAGCAAAGCAAGTATTAAGTTCATCAGAAAGGGAAGTATCAAGTGAGTCCCTGGAATCATGGGATTCCTCATCAAAGCAATCATTAGCCTCTTCTTGGGCAGCAAACATTTTATTTTTAAAATCCTCAATATAAGAATTGGAAGTATAATTCTCGAAGCAATAAGCAAGAACTGCAAAGTTTTCGGACTTGTGAATAGTATCATAATACTTTTCAATCAAAGAAGAAATCTCATAAGCACCTTTAAAAGCATCAAAATCTTCAATCTTTTCAACATCAAAGTAATCATAAACACCTTTAGCATAAGAAGATAAGATCTCATTTTCATTAAACTCACATTGGAAAGGAAGGTGTTTACGATCTATATTAGAGAAGCAGGTGATACATAAAAAATGCATCACTATTTTATATAGCAATTCTTTCCTATTCATTGATATATTTCATGTTACGATGCTATTCTTATGTTGTTTTGGCTTATTTTACACAGTTTGCAACTTTCCGATGCCGAAGCAGCAGACGCAGAATTCAGCGATAAAAAGTGGACGCTGAGTTGCTGAAGGAGAAGATCTCCAAATTACCTGAAAATCGACGGAGGGTATTTTCCAGAAGGATGACAAATACATGCACAAGAGGGGCCAGAGGGGGGCCACAGGGTTCCCAGGCGGCCACCTGGCGCGCCCCCACCCTGGCCGCGCGGGTAGGGCGCCTAGACCCCTAGGGCCACTCCCGGCTCGCCCCTTTGGCCTATATATCACTCGTCGTCCGAAAACCCTAAAAGAGGAGGAGTTTCGCGAGTTCCTCCACCGCTCCGTGGCGGAAACCATCAGAGGAGAAAAGACATCTCCTGCGGGCATATTCTGCCGGGGAGAACACCTCCCGGATGGGGAGATCATCGTCATCGTCATCACCATCGTCACGGGCATCATCGAGATCATCATCAACATCATCCCCAACATCAGCACCATCTCCACCACCATCCAATCTCACCTCACAAGTTCAACTTGTGTTGTAATCTGTACTATCTATCCTCTCCACTCTACTGGTGTTGATTGCTACCGTGTGATGAATGCTATTGAGTTTTTTTGGAGACATATCATTGTGTCCAGATTGGTTATCATCTATTTATTCCCAATGATCATGATCTCTTTTATGTCTTGTGATTAGTTACTTTAGTTCTTGAGGACATGGGAGAAGTCTCATTGTTAGTAGTCATATGATGTTGAAGTAATATGTATTGTTTGATATTTAAGTTGTGTTGTTATTTTCCTAGTGGTGTTGTGTGAGTCGAAAATTCAACACTTTGCCTTACTAAGGACCTAGGGGAATGCATTGTGTATAAAGAATGCTTACGGTGGGTTGCCGGAGTGACAGAAACCTGAACCCCAGTTCGCACGCTTTTGCACAAGGGAACAATGGATCATCGATCAAATTGCTATGGTCAGACTTTTTTCCTTAATTACTATCTTGTATTTGCGGATGCTTGTAAGATGTTTAATCATAAGAGTGCACTTATCTGAGTCTAGAGGGTGTACTAGCATAGATCCACCCACTCAACACTTATCAGCACAACACATAGTACCGATGCGGAAGATGGCGAAAGCATGTAACTATTTCTCCCGTGTGTCCCCAAGAACGCTTTAGTCTTTATAAGTTCAGTTTCTAGGCCCATCCCTTGCTTAGGGCTTTATCCCACTTAACTTGACTAGCATAGATAGTTTTCTTTATGCTTCACCTCTTGCCATGGTTGTGTGATATGCTATGCTTGTGTGAGATGCCATGTTAACAACCTTGCTCATGTTACGTAGCTAAACAACTTGAACCGATGATAAATGTGCAGTATCGTCGAGTGTGACGGATACCCCACTTAACCTGTTAGTAACCGCTCTCGATGGTAGATCCGTATCGTAGTGGGTTGTCTCTAGTTTCCTTCTTGTTGATGCTTGCTCGTGATTGCTTCATAGTAATAGATGCTTGCTCGTCGATTGCCTTTTCAAGTGTTTCCTTCCTGTGTGCTTCCGCGGATACTCTCGGAGACGTGCGAGCTTGCGATCGACTACACCTTCGGTTTCGTCTTATCATCAGGTAAGGGGGAGCATATATCATGTGTTTAAATTTCTGTGCTATAATTGCAACGACCCTGACTATGAGATTGAGAAGAAAACTCATTTGCATGTGTGGAAATGTAAACAACAAGATTTCCTGGTTTAGCCTCTAAGACCAGCTCATGTGCTAACTGATGATTACGTTTTCTTAATCATGTACATCGTTCTTGCAACATGGATGTCGGTAGCAATGAGAACATGTTGTTAGCAGAACAATGATGTTGAACCGACCCCAGTATTAAATGATATACTTAGAGATAACATCGAACTACCTTATAAGTCTATCATTATTTGTTATCATATACGTAATTCCCTAGACCATGAGAATATCGGGTTACTTCACACAGGAAGATATACTTTGGTTCTTAGATGAATCCTCCCGTAACTGGGAAGTAGTAAAATAAGTTATGGGTATATAGGATAGTGTGTCTAATAACAACGATAGTTCAAGAATGGGATTTGCTCCTCCACGATGGAGATATATTGACTTTGAGCCCACTTGGTATAACGGTATCCATTATAGTCTGGCCAGACACTTTGTGATTTAGTCATGGGGATACCAGAATACAAAATGAGGAATGAGGACAAACGAGCAATGAGGATAACGGTTGGCTTGTGTTCAAGAAGTTGTTACACATGGGTGCCAAACTTCTCTCCTCTAACTTTGTCATATATCGCGAAGCAAAGGGAATGGTGCATGCATAACATAAAGGTTCACTCGAAGTTTCTTCGTGTATGTGCGGGAGTCAACATGGGTGTCCATGGCTCCGCTATTCATTATTGGCTATTGACAATAGGCTGGTGTCCTACGTCCGGAAGACGTTCTGAGTCATGTACGCATAATACCGAACCTATTGGGACACACACTTAACGAGTAGTAATCTGTTAGAGAACTAGGAGATGAAAAGAAAAAGGGTACCGGAATTGTTTCGGGTGGAACCGGTATTGTTCTGGATAGAAATAGAAATGTTCTAAGTGGTACCAAATGGTCTCGGATGATTCCGGAACATTCAAGAATGGTCTTGAGTGGTCATAAGACATTTGGTGATAGGTGTTTCAAAGGTTACGAAACATGGGAAATTGTTCCGGGACTTCCAGAAATGTTCTGGGAGGTTCCGGGAGGTTCCCGGGAGCTTATGGAAGTATCCGGAGGGTTATGGAACTCTCCAGCACGCGGAAACCCAAGCTAGACCAAGCAGGAAGGTCCACAAGGTCGTAGGTTGGTGGGAAAGGAAGTTTCCTTGGGGGCAAGGGGAAACACCAAGGTCCTTGGCGTCCCCCCCCCCCCCCGAGATGCCAGAGTCTCTGGCGTTTCCCCTCTGGACGCCGTAGTCCGCGGCGTTTCGTATTGGAATCCGTGTTGGACTCCTGCTGGTGGCCAAAACCGACTTCGGGGAGAACCCTCGCCCAAGTTGCGACCCCAGGCTTCCACCTATATATACGGGGGCAGGGGTAGCCCAAAAGACACACTAGAAAAGCCCCAAGGTTGCCCTAGCTAATTCCACGAGCCTCTAATTCTCTTTGGGCTAGATCGTTCTAGTCCGGACGCCGCTAGGCTCTTATTCATCTTGTTTCTCTCGGTGGCGTTCTTCTCTGGACTACCGGAGCGCTGCTAAATTGCTGCATCGGGACGTGTGGATACCGGTAGAGGGATCATAACTTTGGTCCATCTTCGAGGAGCTTCTTCTTCCTCGGAGATCTTGTTCGTTGGACGGATCGCAGGATTGTTTGTGGGACGATTCGCGAGATCTACTTCAACAAGCTTCACCAACTCTAATTCCGCTACATCCGTTGGTGAGCTATAGCCTAAACCTTGTATGCCATCTTCTTGGATGATCTTGGGTTCCTTCTTCGTAGGCACAATTTTTTTTTCTACTACGTTTCCCAACACTATATGGATCACTAATCTTTGGAGGGATCGAATATTAGAGTACACTCACGTACCATGAGTCGAGGATGCGCAATGATAACCAAACCCCTATATACTCCTCCTCGGGGTACTTGTCTCTTTGTGAACCTCCTCATTAGATTAAGAGTTACCGATAATAAGTGCATGAGTTCTTCAAACTAATGTAAGTATTTGAAAGTTGACACTTCCACCTTCCCATATTCTGCTAGCCTCTTCGGTACCGTGCATTGCCCTCTTCTCATCTCGGGAGTTGGCGCATACTTCGCCGGTGCATCCAAACCCTTGGCATGATACGCTCTGTCATCATAAACCTCCTTATATCCTTCCTCAAAACATCCACCTTACCTACCTATCAAGGCATTTCCGTAGAATTTCCGAGATATATTGCCATGCAACATCCATCCTCTCATGACTTGATCTTCATGTCATACATGTTCCTGCTACACTGGCAGAGGCATACATTTGCATACATCATGATAGTTCCATCTTCTTTATGCTGAGTAGTTTTGTAAAGTGTGAAAGATCTTCTATACTCCTTGTAAAATAGAGTGTTGCCCCTAAAGTGAGGAAAAGATCCCAAAGAGGACAAATTAAAAGATCCCAACGAGTACAAATGAGAGTTAAACAGAAAGAGCCATTGAGACCAACAAAAAAATAGAAAAAATAGAAAAAAGAGAAAAAGAAAATAAAAAGAGAGAAGGGGGCACACTACTATTCCTTTTGAGAGATCCACACTCGTACTCCCTCTTGTATCTTGTACTCCATAGGATGATCATATATGCATATAGCTATGTGGGGACCTTTACACTATAGAACTTGGCTTGTATATTCCAATGATGAGCCTCCTCAAATGAGCTCTAGGTCTTCTTGAGAAAGCAAGTTGGATGCACCCCCACTAGTTCCATTGGAGAGCTTTCCATAGCTCACATGTGCATCTGTTGCATGGCAATCCCTAATCCTGACATCATATCTATCATTTGGCTTTCTCTCGCCTATAATTTTCCTCATTGATGTGAGCCTTTCACACCTTTTTGTCTTCCTCCTCCACCATCTCTCTCTTTGCCATCCTAAGTGTCAAATTTCTTGCTTATGCTCATCCATTGCATGAGTGCTCAAAATCTCGAAAGGGAGTGGATCATTTTGACTTGTACCTGGCTAGTGGTTTGGGGACGAGTCAAGATAAAATTCGGAAGAAGACCAAGTGTGAAACTGTATTAGATTGAGTTCTCAACTAAAATAAATAGTAAGTTTTTCTCTCTCGTATTCCCATCTCCCACTTCTTGCACGCAAACACAATTTGGAGACATTCGAGTCATGGACAGCGAGAGCTCTTGCACCTTTATATTCTTATGTTGCTTGTTTCAATGCTAATATAGACTCTTGCTTGTTCTGACTTGAATTGAATTACATGCCTTACTTGTTTTACTTACAAGTTCTATTACAGTTGGTAGCATGTCACCACAGAAATTATGCTTGTTATCATTTACCTACTCGAGGACGAGCAGTAATTAAGCTTAGGGATGTTGATACGTCTCAAACGTATCTATAATTTATGCTTGCTCCATGCATGTTTTGGGTGATATTATTATGCTTTTGATGCACTTCCATACACTTTTGATCATATTTGGACTAACCTATTAACTCAGTGCACCCCAGTGCTAGTTTCTATTTTCTGCTGTCTTTTTATTTCAGGTTTTCCCATTACTTAAAGTGCCAAAAAAATTCTGGGAAAATATATAAAAAATCAGAAACCCGGAAGCTTCCAGACTCCCGAAGGGGGGCCCCACCAGGAGTCTAGGCGGCCAGGGGGCGCGGCCTAGGGTGAGGCCGCGCCGGGAGGCCGCCTGCACCTGCCCCCTTCGCCTATATTTACCCCTCGTCACGAAACCCCCAAAGACGGAACCCCTTTTCGCGATCTCGCCTCTGTTCCGCCGCCGCCGTGCTTCCAATATCGGGAGCACTAGAAGACCTCTTCCCGGCACCCTGCCGGAGGGAGGATTGACCTCCAGGAGCTTCTCCACCACCATGGACGCTTCCCGGACGAGCCGTGAGTAGTCCACCTTGGACCATGAGTCCATGATCAGTAGCTATGTGATGTCTTCACTCCACCTTTTCTCTTCATTGATTAGACCTTGTGAGCTGCCCTACATGATCGAGGCACATATGTAATTCTTTCTGCTATTGCTATGTTGAGTTTGCTGGGATCTGATGGATTATGAGATTATGATCAGATTGTGATGAGTAATATATTTGGTTCTTCTCCTTTTATATTTATGTTCTTGAGTAATTCTTACATGTTGTCCATTGTTGTTTATTGCTTTGGCAAGTAGTAGGTAGTAACTCAAAGAGGGAGCGTTATACATGATTGTGGGTTCATGCCCCATGATGACTAGCTTGAGTGACAGAAACATGAGTCTAGGGGATGTGTTGTCGACACAAGGGGGAAAACAATGGTGCTTGTAACCGCGGTTGCAAGGATTGTTTACTTTACGCACGGTTCTTTTAATGCAGTTGTCTGTTGATTTCGGTTTACACTTTGGATGGGGCTCACAACTTAATACCAGCGACATGTTCTGGATAGATATCTCAATGTGGATGATTAGTGAGTAGATGCAGATGGATTTCAGTCTACTTGTCTTGGCGTACCGCCAATGCTTTTGAGCCTCTTCCTTTGTTTTTTAGCATAGTTAGCATTGCGGTGCGTTTTTAATCCTGTCAATTGCCCAATTATAATTTGTTTACCTCGCATAGCTTTTTATCGTCTTTTGGGAGAGATACATCACTAGTGAACATCATGGGAACCTGGTCCATATTTCCACCATTGTTTACACCCTCAATTTACTTCCTGTTTTACTTTCTAGTTACAGTTATCACTATCATTATCTCTTGCATTTGACCCTTTGTAAACGACAAGGCCGAAGGGATTCACAACCCCTCTATACTCGTTGGGAGCAAAGTTATTTTGTGTGTGTGCAGGTCCAGGTAATGTAAGCAACCCTCGGTTGTGAATGGCGCCATTGTTCACTTTACCACCTACTTGTCGTCGTTGGAGTCCGCCTGGTTCGATCTCAACCTTGGTATCTTTTCCAAGGGAAATTTGCTGCTATGCTACATCTCAACCTTCCACTTGGGGTAGCAAACGAGGAGCACTACTTCAGTTCCATCATGGTTTCAAAGATGTCCTGAATCATATACCCCGAGTAAGAACTGGACAAGCTCGAGGAGTTTGTTGTAGTGGAGAATAGGACGGAGAGAGTTTTGCTCGAGGTGTTCAATCACCAGTACCTCCAACCAGACGTAGCGCTTTGCAGAGCGTGAACTGGTTCAACAAACATCGCTATGTCAGCCTCGTTTTCTTTCTCGTATTTACCTTCTGTATTTACTCTATTTCCTGTTTGCCTTCATGTTTCCCCTCATCTCATTATCTTTCGACTTAGGCATGTCTTTTGATACCGCAATTCTTTTGATTCTCTTCTAGTCCTTCGCTGTTTGTGTGATTTCCTTCTAAGTTCCGTAGAAGTTTTAGAAGTGATCATTCACTCCCTCCCCCTCCGATCATTCTTGAGATTTCAATATGAATTATCCTTCATTGTCATATTGCTTTGCATGATCTCATAGCCAGCATGTAGTTGGGCTTTGCCCGCTATCATATTTATGTTGCTTGTTGCGCTTGATCATTGCACATACTGCTACAATGGCAGCGGCATTCATATAGAGTCATTACTGTTTGATTCAGAGTTGTAAGTAAATAAAAGTGTGTTGATGTTCTTATAGAGTGTTTCCTCTATAGTGAGGAAAGGAATAGAAGATCCCAAAGTGGACGAAATACAAAATAAAAGATCCCAAAGAGGACGAAAGAAAAAAAGAGAGAATAAAGAGCCATGGAGGCCACCCAAAATCGCAAAAATACAAAAAAGGTGAAAAAGAATTAAATAAAAGAGAGGGGGCAACACTACTATCCTTTATTCCACACTTGTGCTTCAAAGTAGCACCCATACTTCATTGAGAGTTTCATATCATTCATTCATAACTATGTGGGGATCCTTTCACTATAGAACTTGGATTGCATATTCCAAGGATGAGCCTCCTCAAAAGAGCTCTAGGTCTTCACGAGAAAGCAAGTTGGATGCACCCCCACTAGTTCCATTGGAGGGCTTTCATACACTTATAGCTCTTTGTGCATCCGCATGTTGCATGGAAATCCCTACTCCTCACACCATATCTATCATTTGGCTTTCTCTTGCCTATGATTGTCCTCATTGGTGTGATCCTTTCTCACTTTTTGACTTTCTATCCCCCTCATTATTCTATTTTGTCATCCTAAGTGCCAACGTATCTTGCTCGCGCTCATCCATTGCATGGGTGCTCAAAGTCGAAAGGGAAAGGGTCAATTTGACTTGTACCTGACTAGTGGTCTAGGGACGAGTCATAATAAGATTCCAAAGGGACCATGTGTGAAAATTAGTAGATTGAGTTCTCAAAAACTATTCAGTATTTGTATGCTCTAAAACTTCCCCACTCTTGGCACGGGAACTCCGATTGGAGACATATGCTTCACGGACAGCAAAATCTCAATTGTCTATATGTTCTTTCATTGCTTGCTTTAATATCAACTATAGACTATTTCTTTATATCACTTTGTTTTTTACTTATATATCTTCATTACATTAGATTGGTTGCCTTTACTCCTAAGTAGCATGTCACATCAAAAACTATCTTGTTATCATTTACCTACTCGAGGACGAGCAGGAATTAAGGTTGGGGATATTGATACGTATCAAACGTATCTATAATTTTTGCTTGTTCCATGCTCATTTTGTGACATTTCTACATCTTTTTTCCATGCTTTTGAATCATTTATTGGAATAGCCTACTAATATAGAGCCCAATGCTAGTTTTTGTCTGTTTTGTCTTTGCAATGCAGAAAAAGTCAAAAAAATGAAGTTGCTCATAAAATTCCCAACACAATACCGAAATTCTTATTCATCAAAAGAGTACTCCAGCTGGAGGAGGAGCTCTGGGGGAGGTCCACAGTCCCCAGGCGCCCTCTGGGCGCGGCCAGGGGGGACTGATGTCTACACATGCTTCTATTCTTGTAGACTATGTTGGGCCTCCAAGCGCAGAGGTTTGTAGGACAGCAACAATTTCCCTCAAGTGGATGACCTAAGGTTTATCGAACTCAGGGAAGTAGAGGTTGAAGATGGTCTCTCTCAAGCAACCCTGCAATTAAGATACAAGAAGTCTCTTGTGTCCCCAACACACCTAATACAACTAGGAGTTGTATAGGTGCACTAGTTCGGCGAAGAGATGGTAAAATATGGGTGATAGGTGTAGCAAAGCAAGGTAATATCAATCTGTAATAAAAAATGAAGCAAGCAAACAAGTAGTAAACGTGAGCGCAAACGGTATTGCAATGGTGGAAACAAGGCCTAGGCTTCATACTTTAACTAGTGGAAACTCCCAACAACATTAACATAGTCTAATCACATGATATTCCTCATAAAACATGCAATGGAGACGTACTGGGAGGTCATTCCTTTGTGGTCAAGAGAGGACGAGAATTGTGTAGGGCTACAAAAGCACACCTCCGAGTTCGTAGTTCTCATCTATGGATTTCCCAATGTCACCGCGGCCATCCAAAGAGAGTACCACAATCACCACAACATATCTAAAGGATAGTCAAAGACATGCACCAAGAGACTCTCAATCTTCAATCCACACACAAAAGAGGAAATCACTCATGAAAATATTCTTCTAACCCATGTCCAATAGACCGCTGTCACCATGGTCTCGGGGATTATACTAGATAATATCAAGTGAGTACATCAATCCAATACATAGAAGAAGGGGAAACATCATGGGATCATCCTAGATTAACATAGCCTATGATCACAATCAAGATCACATCATGGGAGAGAGAGAAGACCACATAGCTACTGGTAGAAACCTCAGCCCCGGGGAGGAACTACTCCCGCATCATGGAGGGAGGAAGCAACATTGATGGAAATGAATCTGGGGGCACTTCCCCGTCCCAGCAGGGTGCCGGCACAAGAATTCTGGTCCCCCGAAGCTTGTCGGCGATGGCGCCAGAGATCGGAATTGCTTCTGGAGAAAAGGGGGTTCGGAATCAGGGTTTTCGCGATGCGAGTAAAAATAAGGGCCAAGGGGGGCAGCCAGGGGGGCCACCAGGAGTCTAGGCGGCCTCCCGGCGCGACCATCCCCCTAGGCCGCGCCCACTGGCCGCCTAGGCACCGGGTGGGGCCCCTCTGGCCCCCCTTAGGGCGTAATGAAGCTTCTGGAACGCTGATTTTTTATATATTTTTCCCAGAATTTTCTGAGCACTTTTAATAATGGGAAAACCTGAAATACAAAAACAACAGAAAACAGAAACTGGCACTGGGGTGCACTGAGTTAATAGGTTAGTCCAAATATGATCAAAAGTGTATGGAAGTGCATCAATATCATAGCAATATCACACAAAAGATGCATGGAGCAAGAAGAAATTATAGATACGTTCTGGACGTATCAACATCCCCAAGCTTAATTCCTGCTCGTCCTCGAGTAGGTAAATGATAACAAGCATAATTTCTGTGGTGACATGCTACCAATAATATAAGAACTTTTAAGTAAAGCAGTCAAGGCATGTAATTCAATTCAAGTCATAACAGACAAGGGTCTATATTTAGCATTGAAACAAGCAACATAAGAACATAAAGGTGCAAGAGCTATCGATGTCCGTGGCTCGAATATGTCCAAATGGTGTTTGCGTGCAATAAATGGGATACGGATATACGAGAAAAAGGTGTTTTTGTGTTGAGAACTCAATCTACTAATGTTTCACACGTGGTATTCTTTGGAATCTTATCTTGACTCATCCCCAGACCACTAGCCAGGCACAAGTCAAAAGGATCCACTCCTTTTCGACATTTTGAGCACTCATGCAATGGATGAGCGTAAGAAAGAAAGTTGACACTTAGGATGGCAAGGAGAGAATATGGTGGAGGAGGAAGTCAAAAAGGTGAGAAAGGCTCACATCAATGAGGACAATCATAGGCGAGGGAAAGCCAAATGATAGATATGATGTGAGGAGTAGGGATTGCCATGCGACGGATGCACATGTGAGCTAAGGTAAGCTTTCCAATGGAACTACTGGGGGTGCATCCAACTTGCTTGCTCAAGAAGACCTAGAGCACATTTGAGGAGGCTCATCATTGGAATATACAAGCCAAGTTCTATAGTGTGAAGGTTCCCACATAGCTATATGCATGAATGATAATCTCTATGGAGTACAAGATATAAGAGGGAGTACGAGTGTGGATCTCTCAAAAGGAATAGTAGTGTGCCCCCTTCTCTCTTTTTATTTATATTTCTATTCTTTTCTGTTTTTTTTTGCTTTTTTTGTATCTCTCAAAAGGAATGGCTTTTCTATTTCTCTCATTTGTACTCTTTGGGATCTTTTCCTCACTTTAGGGAAACACTCTATACATTACAAGAAGTATAGAAGATCTTTCACACTTTACAAAGGTACTAAAATCATAAAGAAAATGAAACTATCATGAAGAATGCAAATGTATGCCTCTGCCAGTGTAGCATAATATGCAATGATACTAGCGCGTCATGTAGCAATGAATAGGGCAAGGAACAACTAGCATGTGGCTCATCGATCAAGAAAGTAGCATGTATGACATAAAGATCAAGTCATGAGAAGATGGATGTTGCATGGCAATGTATCTCGGAAAGGCTATGGAAATGCCTTGATAGGTAGGTATGGTGGCTGTTTTGAGGAAGGATATAATGAGGTTTATGATGACAGAGCGTATCGTGCCAAGGATTTGGATGTACCGGCGAAGGTCGACGCCAACTCTCGGAGTGAGAAGAAAGCAATGCACGACACAGGAGAGGCTAGAAAAATATGGAAAGGTGGAAGTGTCAACTTTCAAATACTCACATTAGTCCGAAGAACTCATGCACTTATTATTGGTAACTCTCAATCTAATAAGGAGATTCACAAAGAGACAAGTACCCCGAGGAGGAGTGTATGGGGGTTTGGTTATCCTTGCGCATCCTCGACTCATGGTACGTGAGTGTACTCTAATATTCGACCCCTCAGAAGAGTAGTGATCCATCTAGTAGCTAAAGTTCTCAACTAATTTTGTAAGTTTTGAAAATAAACACGGATTTCCCAAAATACGACATCTATCACTAATAGGTTAAAGCTCTTGACACCAAAAGTCCAAACATTACTCAAAACAATATCTCAAAACTATTGCAAGTTACTACTACAAATGAATAGCAACCTCAATTACCTACTTCAAGTCAAGACAAAAAACTCAGTGCAACAGGCAAACTCTCTAAACAAGATAAACATGAAAACTCAAGAGAGTTCCAGCAATAAACTAAACAAAATCTCTTAAAAATATAAGCATGAAAACTAAGAGCTAAACATGACGGTGGCTATGAAAAAGATAAAGAACACACATAACAAAGATAAGCATTAAAATCCTATGTTGTGTTCTAGATTTTGAAAGCGGAGCGTGTTTCTCTCCCACACAAAGAAAGCTGGGTTCTAACTTGTTATGAACAGCAAGCAAAGCTAAAGAAAACTAAAAATAAAACCTAAGAGCGAGACGCTCCAAGCATAGCACATAACGCATGAAGTGATAAAAATATAGTGAAACGAGAGACGAACTGATAATTGTTGATGAAGAAGGGGATGCACGGGGGCATCCCCAAGCTTAGACGCTTGAGTCTCCTTGAATATTTCTTGGGGATGAATGGGGGCATCCCCAAGCTTGAGCGCTTGACACTCATGAATCTTCTTTCATCATCTTTCCTCACACACTTGAAAACTCCCTTCATACATAACTCATCATAATCTGATTAGCGAGGTTAGTACCCATAATAAAATAATTTTTTATCTACTGGAAATAAGGATATTCTTGAAGAGATACTGTTTCTCAAGATTGCACAAAAGTTTTTGCAAAGAAAAAGCAAGCTTAAGGTTTGCAAAACGAAGAAAAGGCAAAACAGGACAGAATCTGTGAAAGACAGACCAGAAGGTAGTAAAGAATTTTTTAGTGATACTTATGCAACTCAAATCAAAAAACTCAGAACATACGAAAGTTCGGTAATTGTAAAGAGCACTCTGTGTAAAAATTTCAGATCAAAAAGATGAACTGGGATTTTTCTGTGATTTTTCTAGTCACGAGGACAAAATCTGTTTTCTGGACAGCATGTCACAACTTTCACTTCCCTTGTCATATGAGGCTATAAATGGCACAAAGCTTGAAAAGTAAAGATACAATGATGTTTCTACAGTAGTAACAATCATCAAGACCACTAAAAACAGAAGAAAAATAAAAAAGGAAAGCCTAAATTCGTTGCGGGCTACCTACCGAAAGCGTTTCTTTAAAGCCATTAGCTAGGCTTAAGATTTTAATGATGCTCTCGCAGGAATAAGAGTTGAAGAACAAAAAAGAACATCAAGAAGAAAATACGGAAAACATTTAAGCCTAACATGCTTCCTATTCATAGGAATATTGCAATAGAATAATTCATTGAAGCACAAACAAATAAGCATAGGAAGGAAAAACAAGTGCAGCTTCAAAACCTTCAACATAAAGAGAGGTAACTTGATATTATTGAAATATCTATAAGCATGTGTTCCATTCTCATAATAATTTCCAGTGGGATCATGAATAAACTCAATAATTTAAGTATCACATAAAGCATTGTTACCATGATCCACATGCAAAAAGGTACTCTTACTCTCCACATAAGCATAATCTTTCTCATTGGTAATAGTGGGAGTAGGACTATCGTAAACAACTTGAACACTATAGATTAATTGTGCATTAGAAAGATGGTGTTCAGCAAGGGAGTAATCCCCTCCATGATTATGACAAGTTTCGTAAGGATAATTTCTCCTTATGTCATAGGTACCTTTACAATCACAATAGATAGGAGTTATAACATCATCATAGTAGAGAAGAGCATTATCATTGCTAGCAACTATATTTGTAAACATGTTGTCTTTATTCTTACTAGCAAAAGAATTATCAATTACCACATCACTAATGGGTAAAGGACTTGCAATACTATCATCCCCAAGCTTAGAGCTTTCCATATCATCATTTTCAGAGTTGGCACCAAAAAGATTTTCAAGATCATAAGTAGCATTATCTTCATCTTCCCAATCACAATAAGTAACATGCATATCATAATCAAAATAATCTTCAATAGTGCCTATGGACTTAAAATCAGGATAATAATGAATGCAATCAAGCTCACCATCCTCCATAAAAATTGATGCGAGGAATATGCTCAGGCCAGGTTGATACCCATTCTTCTTCCTTCTTGCTCCTCTTCTTTTTCTTCTTCTTCACCTTAGGAGGGAGTGGTTGGATATGAAGTTTCTCCATATATCCTGCATTATCATTAGAAACAATAGGGGAAACTTGGGAGAAACTCTCCTTTTTATTAGTAGAAATATAAGAGAAATTTTTATACTTTGGTAAAGTTCCCTCCTTTCTAATCTTACTTATGTAATCATTTTCATGGCAATTAAGAACACAATAGATATGGCAATTTTGCAAAGTGTTGTTTATTCCTAAGGCATCAACATGTAGCCAAGAAGTCTTTTCTGATAACTCTTCACACATCAAAAATAACATAAGTTCATCATAAAGATCAGGGGCGATCATGTTATCACACAACTGGTTAACAGTTATGTTTTGAAAGTTCATGCATTGAAAATTAAAGTGACCCTATATACCACAAAGTTCACAAGTAAAAGGATAAAGGTCACACAATTCTCTAGCAATTTCATTTAAATCTTTGACCCAAGTGATTGTTCTTTCATGCTTATATTGCTTACAATACTTCTCTTCTTCAATCATAGGCCTTTCACAAGGTCTATCCACTCCACAAAAATTAACATGCTTATATAAAACTTCATTTTCAGGAATTGGATCATGCATGTTGCAATCATCATGAACAAATTTATTTTCTTTGCAAATCTCTTTAAAAGTTTCATGATGCTTGATCCAATCCTCCTTAGGCGTATTAAGATGTGAAGAAAAAGATTTGAGGAAATCAACAAGGAGTTGAGAATCAAGCCCAAACTTAGCACTAAACTTATTAAAACTTGTAGTTTCAACAAAGAACTTAATTCAATCATACTCAAAAATTATACCTGACTCTTTACCTTTGTCGATCTCCCAATCTTCAGTGTTGCGTTGGATTCTTTCAAGGAGTTCCCATCTAGCATCAATCTTTTCGTTTGTGAAAACACCCATAGAGGAAGCATCGAGCAAGTCTTATCCTGTCGAGAGAGCCTTGCATAAAAATTAGTAATATCACACAAAAGATGCATCAATATCTATAGTGTGAAGGTCCCCACATAGCTATATGCATGAATGATAATCTCTATGAAGTACAAGATATAAGAGGGAGTACGAGTGTGGATCTCTCAAAAGGAATAGTAGTGTGCCCCCTTCCCTCTTTTTATTTATTTTTCTCTTTTTTCTATTTTTTGTATTTTTTTGGTGGCCACAATGGCTCTATTTATTTCTCTCATTTGTCCTCTTTGGGATCTTTTTATTTTGTCCTCTTTGGGGTCTTATCCTCACTTTAGGGGCAACACTCTATATATTACAAGAAGTATAGAAGATCTTTCACACTTTACAAAGATACTAAAATCATAAAGAAAATGAAACTATCACGAAGTATTCAAATGTATGCCTCTGCCAGTGTAGCAGGATATGCACTGATACTAGCGCGTCATGTAGCAATGAATAGGGCAAGGCCCAACTAGCATGTGGCTCATCGATCAAGCAAGTAGCATGTATGACATGAAGATCAAGTCATGAGAAGATGGATGTTGCATGGCAATGTATCTCGGAAAGGCTATGGAAATGCCTTGATAGGTAGGTATGGTGGCTGTTTTGAGGAAGGATATAATGAGGTTTATGATGACAGAGCGTATCATGCCAAGGATTTGGATGTACCGGCGAAGGTGGACGCCAACTCTCGGAGTGAGAAGAAAGCAATGCACGACACAGGAGAGGCTAGCAAAATATGGGAAGGTGTAAGTGTCAACTTTCGAATACTCACATTAGTCCGAAGAACTCATGCACTTATTATCGGTAACTCTCAATCTAATAAGGAGATTCACAAAGAGACAAGTACCCCGAGGAGGAGTGTATGGGGGTTTGGTTATCCTTGCGCATCCTCGACTCATGGTACGTGAGTGTACTCTAATATTCGACCCCTCAGAAGAGTAGTGATCCATCTAGTAGATAAAGTTCTCAACTAATTTTGTAAGTTTTGAAAATAAACATGGATTGCCCAAAATACGACATCTATCACTAATAGGCTAAATCTCTTGACACCAAAAGTCCAAACATTACTCAAAACAATACCTCAAAACTATTGCAAGTTTCTACTACAAAAGAATAGCAACCTCAATTACCTACTTCAAGTCAAGACACAAAACTCAGCGCAACAGGAAAACTCTCTAAACAAGATAAACATGAAAACTCAAGAGAGTTCCAGCAACAAACTAAACAAAATATCTTAAAAAGATAAGCATGAAAACTAAGAGCTAAACATGACAGTAGCTATGAAAAAGATAAAGAACACACACAGCAAAGATAAGCATGAAAAATCCTATGTTGTGTTCTAGATTTTGAAAGTGGAGTGTGTTTCTCTCCCACACAAAGAAAGCTGGGTTCTAACTTGTTATGAACAGCAAGCAAAGCTAAAGAAAACTAAAAATAAAACCTAAGAGACAGACGCTCCAAGCATAGCACATAACGCATGAAGTGATAAAAATATAGTGAAACGAGAGACGAACTGATAATTGTTGATGAAGAAGGGGATGCACGGGGGCATCCCCAAGCTTAGACGTTTGAGTCTCCTTGAATATTTATTGGGGATGCATGGGGTCATCCCCAAGCTTGAGCGCTTGACACTCCTGAATCTTCTTTCATCATCTTCCCTCACACACTTGAAAACTCCCTTCATACATAACTCATCATAATCTGATTAGCGTGGTTAGTACCCATAATAAAATAATTTTTCTCTACTGGAAATAAGGATATTCTTGAAGAGCTACTGTTTCTCAAGATTTCCAAATAGTTTTTTCAAATAAAAAGCAAGCTTAAGGTTTGCAAAACGAACAAAAGGCAAAACAGGACAGAATATGTGAAAGACAGACCAGCAGGTAGTAAAGAATTTTTTAGGGATACTTCTGCAACTCAAATCAAAAAACTCAGAACATACGAAAGTTCCGTAATTGTATAGAGCACGCTGTGTATAAATTTCAGCTCAAAAAGGTGAACTGGTATTTTCTGCGATTTTTCTAGTCACGAGGACGGAATCTGTTTTCTGGACAGCATGTCACAACTTTCACTTCCCTTATCATATGAGGCTATAAATGGCACAAAGCTTGAAAAGTGAAGATACAATGATGTTGCTACAGTAGTAAAAATCATCAAGACCACTAAAAATAGAAGAAAAATAAAAAGGAAAGCCTAAAATCATAAAGAAAATGAAACTATCATGAAGTATGCAAATGTATGCCTCTGCCAGTGTAGCAGGATATGCATTGATACTGGCGCGTCATGTAGCAATGAATAGGGCAAGGCCCAACTAGCATGCGGCTCATCGATCAAGCAAGTAGCATGTATGACATGAAGATCAAGTCATGAGAAGATGGATGTTGCATGGCAATGTATCTCGGAAAGGCTATGGAAATGCCTTGATAGGTAGGTATGGTGGCTGTTTTGAGGAAGGATATAATGAGGTTTATGATGACAAAGCATATCATGCAAAGGATTTGGATGTACCGGCGAAGGTGGACGCCAACTCTCGGAGTGAGAAGAAAGCAATGCACGACACAGGAGAGGCTAGCAAAATACGGGAAGGTGGAAGTGTCAACTTTCGAATACTCACATTAGTCCGAAGAACTCATGCACTTATTATCGGTAACTCTCAATCTAATAAGGAGATTCACAAAGAGACAAGTTCCCCGAGGAGGAGTGTATGGGGGTTTGGTTATCCTTGAGCATCCTCGACTCATGGTACGTGAGTGTACTCTAATATTCGACCCCTCGGAAGAGTAGTGATCCATCTAGTAGCTAAAGTTCTCAACTAATTTTGTAAGTTTTGAAAATAAACACGGATTGCCCAAAATACGACATATATCACTAATAGGCTAAAGCTCTTGACACCAAAAGACCAAACATTACTCAAAAAAATACCTCAAAACTATTGCAAGTTACTACTACAAAAGAATAGCAACCTCAATTACCTACTTCAAGTCAAGACACAAAACTCAATGCAGCAGGAAAACTCTCTAAACAAGATAAACATGAAAACTCAAGAGAGTTCCAGCAACGAACAAAAAAAATATCTTAAAAAGATAAGCATGAAAACTAACAGCTAAACATGACAGTAGCTATGAAAAAGATAAAGAACACACACAGCAAAGATAAGCATGAAAAATCCTATGTTGTGTTCTAGATTTTGAAAGTGGAGCGTGTTTCTCTCCCATAAAAAGAAAGTTGGGTTCTAACTTGTTATGAACAGCAAGCAAAGCTAAAGAAAACTAAAAATAAAACCTAAGAGAGAGACGCTCCAAGCATAGCACATAACGCATGAAGTGATAAAAATATAGTGAAACGAGAGACGAACTGATAATTGTTGATGAAGAAGGGGATGCACGGGGGCATCCCCAAGCTTAGAAGCTTGAGTCTCCTTGAATATTTCTTGGGGATGCATGGGGGCATCCACAAGATTGAGCGCTTGACACTCCTGAATCTTCTTTCATCATCTTCCCTCGCACACTTGAAAACTCCCTTCATACATAACTCATCATAATCTGATTAGCGAGGTTAGTACCCATAAAAAAATAATGTTTTCTCTACTGGAAATAAGGATATTCTTGAAGAGCTACTGTTTCTCAAGATTGCAGAAAAGTTTTTGCAAATAAAAAGCAAGCTTAAGATTTGCAAAACGAAGAAAAGGAAAACATGACAGAATCTGTGAAAGACAGACCAGCAGGTAGTAAAGAATTTTTTAGGGATACTTCTGCAACTCAAATAAAAAAACTCAGAACATACAAAAGTTCCGTAATTGTATAGAGCACACTGTGTAAAAGTTTCAGCTCAAAAAGATGAACTGGTATTTTCTGTGATTTTTCTAGTCACGAGGACAGAATCTGTTTTCTGGAAAGCATGTCACAACTTTCACTTCCATTGTCATCTGAGGCTATAAATGGTACAAAGCTTGAAAAGTAAAGATACAATGATGTTGATACAGTAGTAACAATCATCAAGACCACTAAAAATAAAAGAAAAATAAAAAGGAAAGCCTAAATTCGTTGCGGGCTGCCTCCCGAAAGCGCTTCTTTAAAGCCATTAGCTAGGCTTAAGATTTTAATGATGCTCTTGCAGGAATAAGAGTTGAAGAATAAAGAGAGCATCAAGAAGAAAATACGAAACACATTTAAGCCTAACATGCTTCCTATGCATAGGAATATTGCAATAGAATAATTCATTGAAGCACAAAGCAATAAGCATAGGAAGGCAAAAAAAGTGCAGCTTCAAAACCTTCAACATAAAGAGAGGTAACTTGATATTATTGAAATATCTATAAGCATGTGTTCCCTTCTCATAATAATTTCCAGTGGGGTCATGAATAAACTCAACAATATAAGTATCACATAAAGCATTGTTACCATGATCCACATGCAAAAAGGTACTCTTACTCTCCACATAAGCATAATCTTTCTCATTGGTAATAGTGGGAGTAGGACTATCATAAACAACTTGAACACTATAGATTAATTGTGTATTAGGAAGATGGTGTTCAGCAAGGGAGTAATCCCCTCCATGATTATGACAAGTTTCATAAGGATAATTTCTCCTTATGTCATAGGTACCTTTACAATCACTATAGATAGGAGTTATAACATCATCATAGTAGAGAAGAGCATTATCATTGCTAGCAACTATATTTGTAAACACGTTGTCTTTATTCTTACTAGCAAAAGAATTATCAATTACCACATCACTAATGGGTAAAGGACTTGCAATCCTATCATCCCCAAGCTTAGAGCTTTCCATATCATCATTTTCAGAGTTGGCACCAAAAAGATTTTCAAGATCATAAGTAGCATTATCATCGTCTTCCCAATCACAATAAGTAACATGCATATCATAATCAAAATCATCTTCAATAGTGCCTACGGACTTAACATCAGGATAATAATGAATGCAATCAAGCTCACCATCCTCCATAAATTTATGTCCGTTAGGATAAAAATTGATGCGAGAAATATGGCCAGGCCAGGTTGATACCCATTATTCTTCCTTCTTGCTCCTCTTCTTTTTCTTCTTCTTCACCTTAGGAGGGAGTGGTTGGATATGAAGTTTCTCCATATATCCTGGATTATCAGTAGAAACAATAGGGGAAACTTGGGAGAAACTCTCCTTTTTATTAGTAGAAATATAAGAGACATTTTTATACTTTGGTAAAGTTCCCTCCTTTCTAATCTTATGTAACCATTTTCATGGCAATTAACAACACAATAGAGATGGAAATTTTGCAAAGTGTTGTTTATTCCTAAGGCATCAACATATAGCCAAGAAGTCTTTTCTGATAACTCTTCACAGATCAAAAATAACATAAGTTCATCATAAAGATCAGGGGAGATCATGTTATCACACAACTGGTTAATAGTTACGTTTTGAAATTTCATGCATTGAAAATTAAAGTGACCCTCTATACCACAAAGTTCACAAGTAAAAGGATAAAGGTCACAAAATTATCTAGCAATTCCATTTAAATCTTTGACCCAAGTGATTGTTCTTTCATGCTTATGTTTCTTACAATACTTCTCTTCTTCAATCATAGGCCTTTCACAAGGTCTATCCACTCCACAAAAATTAACATGCTTATATAAAAATTCATTTTTAGGAATTGGATCATGCATGTTGCAATCATCATGAACAATTTTATTTTCTTTGCAAATCTCTTTAAAAGGTTCATGATCCTTGATCCAAGCCTCCTTAGGAATATTAAGATGTGAAGCAAAAGATTTGAGGAAATCAACAAGGAGTTGAGAATCAAGCCCAAACTTAGCACTAAACTTATTAAAACTTGTAGTTTCAACAAAGAACTTAATGCAATCATACTCATAAATTATACCTGACTCTTTACCTTTGTCGATCTCCGAATCTTCAGTGTTGCGTTGGATTCTTTCAAGGAGTTCCCATTTAGCATCAATCTTTTCGTTTGTGAAAGAACCCATAGAGGAAGCATCGAGCAAGTCTTTATCCTGTCGAGAGAGCCCTGCATAAAAATTAGTAATATCACACAAAAGATGCATCAATATCGGCATCGATCAAGTCTTCAGTGTATGGAAGTGCATCAATATCATAGCAATATCACACAAAAGATGCATGGAGCAAGCAGAAATTATAGATACGTTTTGGACGTATCAGGGACCCGCGCCACCTGGCCGCCTGGGTGACCTGTGACCCCCCTCAGTCTCCCCTTTGACCCTATTTATTCCCCCGACGCGAAAACCCGAGATATCCAACTCCTTTTTACAGAAGCGATCCCGATCTCCGCCGCCATCGAAATCTAGCTTCGGGGGTCACCGGGATCCTGCTTCGGTACCCTATCTAAGAGGGCCTTGGCTCCCAGGGCCATCTTCATCAACTCCTCTTCGCTCCATGATGCTTCTTGAGTAGTTCCCCTTGGAATACGGGTTCTTGGTAGTAGCTATGTGGTATCTTCTGCCACTAGATCTTGTATACAAAGTTCTCATGAGCAGACCTGCATGATTGAGATCCATATGATGTAATTGGTGTTGTGTTTGTTGGGATCCGATGAATTGTTACATTGTTATTCAGTCCTAAGAAGTTTATGAATTATTGTTGCTTCAATTTGTTGTTCTTAATGCTTATTACTAGTGCACGAGTAGCATGATTTCAGATCTGAGCACTTTATGGTTGCATGATTATAGTTGTTGTTCTAGATCCTATCTACGGTTGTATGCACCTGTTATAGTCCGGAACCGGCGACCCCAATGGTGATAGCTTGGGACACCAAAGGGGATGCGCTATAATTTGAGGATTACATGTGTTCATAGAGTGTTAATGCTTTGTTCCAGTGCTCTTTGACAGGAGCACCTTAATCTCCATAAGTTCCTTTTGGCCCCGTTTGTAGCGGGATGGTAGGACGAAAGATGTTGTAACTTCTTATTGCAAGCACGTACAACTACATACGGAACACATACCTACGTTTGGTTCTTAGACTAGGATACTATAGTTTGTTCTTTGGCTAGAGTTAGTGCAATTTTCTCAATTGCCCAACTGTAATTTGTGCACCCAACACTTGTTCTTATTCTTGGAGAGTTATGACTAGTGAAACCTTGAACCCCGGTCCATATTTCATCTTCATTGCCTCCGTTGTCACTATTGATCTCATTAGTGCTGCTACTACTTTGTTACTATTTTGTGGTGTTGGTGATTTGGGAAGTCTTAAAGGCTACAGCCGTCAACACACTGTTGCTACTAAATATCTTGTCCCGTGCTTTTTCAGGTGTGGTTGAATTGACAACTCAACTGCTAAGGCTTACAAGTATTCTTCGGCTCCCCTTGTGTAGAATCAATAAATTGGGTTATACCTACCCGCGATAACTGTTGCGATCCCCTACACTTGTGGGTTATCAATATTCGAACCCCTCCAGAGGTTAGCGATCCATCTAGTAGCTAGAGTTCTCAACTAATTTTTGTAGTTTTTGAAAATAAGCACGGATTTCCCAAAATACGACACCTATCATTAATAGTCTAAAGCTCTTGGCACCAAAAGTGCAAACATTACTCAAATCAATACCTCAAAACTATTGCGAGTTACTACTACACTTATAATAGCAACCTCAATTACCTACTCTTGCAAGACACACAACTCAGTGTAACAAACCAACTCTCTAAACAAGATAAGCATGATAACTCAAGAGAGTTCCAAAAGAAACAACCTAAATAAAAGCTCTTAAAAATATAAGGATGAAAACTAAGAGCTAAGCACGACAACAACTATGAAAGGATAAAGAACACGCACAATAAGATAATCATGAAAACCTATGTTGTGTTCTAGGGTGGAGTGGAGCGTCTTTCTCTCCAAAACAATGAACGCTAAGGTCCAGCTTGTTATGAACAACAAGCAAAACTAAACAAACTAAAAAGTAAAGAGCGAGACGCTCCAAGCATAGCACATAACACATGAAGTGATAAAAATATAGCATGGAGAAAGACAACCTGATGATTGTTGATGGATATGGGGATGCACGGGGGCATCCCCAAGCTTAGACGCTCGAGTCTCCTTGGATATTTCTTGGGGGTGCACGGGGGCATCCCCAAGCTTGAGATTTTGACACTCCCGGATCTCCTTTCATCATCTTCCTTCGCACACTTGAAAACTCCCTTCATACGAAACTCACATAAGCTGATTAGAGTGGTTAGTGCCCATAATACAATATTTTTTCTCCACTGGAAATAAAGATTTTCATGAAGAGCTATTGTTTCTCAAAATTTCCAAAAAAAAATTGCAAAGAAAAAGCAAGCTTAAGATTTTCAAAATGGAGGAAACGCAAGACGTGGCAAGATATGTGAAAAACAGACGAGCAGGTAGTAAATAATTTTTTCGGGGAACTTCCCCAACTCAAATAAAAAAAACTCAGAACAAGACGCTAGAAATCCAATTGTATAGAGCATACTGTCAAAAAATTCAAATAAAAAATATGACCTGGTGATTTTTGATGAATTTTTCCAACAAGCAGACAAAATCTGTTTCTGGATAACATGTCACAACTTTTGAACTTTCTTGCAATCGGAGACTAAAACTTGGCACAAACCTTGAAAATAAAGATATAACGATGTTGACACAGTAGTAACAAGCATCAAGACCATTACAACTTAAAGTAAAAACATTTTGGGTTGCCTCCCAATAAGCGCTTTCTTTTATGCCTTTTAGCTAGGCATGAAGATTATAAAAGATGCTCACAAGAGAATAAGAATTTAAGCAAACGAGAGCATCAAGAAGCAAATATGAAACACATTTAATACTAACACACTTCGTATGCCTAGGAACCTTGTAAAGAAATAAATCATGAAAGAAAAAAGTAATAGGCATAAGAAGGTATAAGAAGAACAACTTCAAAACTGTCATCATAAAGAGAGGAGTTTTAGTAACAAGGAAGTTTCTACAACCAATCTTTCCTCTCTCAAAATAATTTGCAGTAGCATCATGAACAACATATGAATATAACTATCACATAAAGCATGTTGTTCATGACCTACAAGAACATGTGTATAGTTTTCAACACGGTCTTTAGGAACATAAGATAAATTCAACCCATCACTATGAGCCTTAATAAGAGTAAAATTCTCCGGAGTTGGAGATTTCAAAAGGATAAAAGGACAATCAAGTGTGGGTGCAATAGCAACAATTTCATTCTTAACATGAGGAACTCTAGCAAGTTCATCTCCGTAAGCATCTTCCATACTGGCATCACGACCATAAGTATAGAAGGCATCAACTTCATCAAAAAGGGATATTTCAAAAGAATCCATAGGATCGTAACACCCGTCAATATAGCACTCATCATATAAAGTAAGCGTCAAAGAGTTACTATCATTAGAAGGTAGACATGGATGGCTCCATTCTTTCTCCTTTTGTTCGTCACTCTCCTCCTCTCTTTCATCCAAGGAGCTTCCAATTTTAGCAATTTCTTCTTCCATAGAGTCCTGCGAAGCATTAGTCTCTTCCTTTGGAGGAGAGATTCTCTCAAGATAATCAGTAATATAATAATTTTCATTGTAATTTTCAAAGAAATACTGAAGTATAGCAAGGCTCTCATATTTTTAAGGGGCATCATCAATATTTTAAAGAAAATAAGTAATTTCATAGCCACCCTTAAAAGCAACAAATTATTCTATTAGTTCTGCATCATAAAAATCATAATTTACCTTAGCATAAGAAGCTAAGGTTTCATCATCATTGTACTCACATTGGAAAGCAAGGTGTTTATGCCTCATAAAGCAACAAGCTTCATCCCTACAGAAAGATGTATCATATATTGAGCACAAGTTTGTAGCATAATCATACGATTGATGTATTAGTCTCCATAAGTGTATCCCTTTTTGAGACAAGCGGTATTCCTTGTAATATTCTTGTTGATACTCGGTGAATCCTCAATGCCAATAAGATCTGGTCTCAAAGAAGTTAGACATTGATGGCAAGTAAGGAACTAGACATACTATTTTTTTGGGTTTTTGATATAAGACTCTAAATCAAAAACTAGAAAGTAAACTAACAAGACTAAAAAGCAAAGGTAAAAGATAGTGTGCAACTCCCCTATTTTGAAGATTGGAGTCCCCGGTAAAAAGCCATAAATTATAAATTTCCCTTGGTGAAGATACCAAGGTTTATGTCTCTATTAGGACTTCGAATTCTTAAAGTAGGTGTCAACGGCACCAGAAATTAAGTTGTCGGATTGGTTCGAGGTTGATGTGGAAATGCACACAGAAACAAATAACTTTGCTTCCAACGAGTTCAGAGAGGTTGTCAATCTCCCCGGCCTTGTCGTTTACAAAGGATCAAACGCACGATGGAAATAGTGAAGGTGATTGCAACGAAAAGGAAATAAAGCAGTAAAGAGTTGAGGTGTAAACAATGGTGGAAATATGGACCGGGGTCCCATGATGTTCACTAGTGACGCCTCTCTCCCAAAAGATGATAAAACAGCTAAGCTGGGTGAACAAATTATAGCTGGGCAATTGACAGAATTATAAACGCACTGCAATGCTAACTATGCCACAAGAAAGTTAGTGGCTCAAAAGTATGGGCAGTACACCAAGACAAGTAGATTGTTTATTCATCAGCATCTACTCACTAATAATCCACCATGAGATATCTATCCAGAACATCTCGCTGGTATTAAGTTGCGAGCCCCACCCAAAGTGTAAACCCAAAGAAACAGACAACTGCATTAACAAATTTTTCGTAAGGTAAACAATCCTTGCAACCGCGGTTACAAGCATTGTTATTTTCTCCCTGGTGGCAACAAGACATCCCCTAGTCTCATGTTTCTGTCACTCAAGCTAGACATCGGGGGGCATGAACCCACAATCAAGCATAACGCTTCATCTTGGAGTTACTGTCTACTAGTTGGCCAAAGCAATAAAAAGCAACGGAGAACGTGCAAGAATTACTCAAGAATAAGATATAAAAGGAGAACCAAATATATAACTCATCACGATCTGAATATAATCTCGTAATCCATCGGATCCCAGCAAACAGAACATATCAACATCAGAATGATTACATAAGTGCCTTGATCATGTAGGGTAGCTCACAAGAACTAAGAATTGAAGCACAAGATTGGAGAGAAGACATCACATAGCTACTGATCATGGACCCATGGTCCAAGGGGGACTACTCACGGCACATCCGGGAAGCGCTCAGTGAAGAAGCTCCCAGAGATCAGTCCTCCCTCCGGTAGGGTGCCGGGACGAGGACTTCTGGCGATGCCGATCGCGGGATCGCGGCGGCGGCAGAACAAAGGTGAAAATCATGATGCGTAGTCCTTTTTCAGGGTTTCTGTACCGAGGACTAAATATAGGCCGAAGGGGGGCACCGGGGAAGGTGTCCTCCTCCCAGGCGGCCTATGGGCGCGACCCCACCCCTGGTCGCGCCAGGAGGTCGCCTGGGAGGGGGTGGCCCCCCTTCGGCTCTCCTTCGGGCTTCTGTAGTCTTCCATTACGCTGATTATTTATTTATTTTACTTATAATTTTTTGGGCACTGTAAATATGGGTATAAACTGCAATTCACAGACATCGGTAGAAAGAAACTGGAATTGGGTGAACTGAGTTAGTAGGTTAGTCCAAATATGTGTAAAAAGGTATGAAAATGTATCAAAACACATAGCAATGTCACCCAAATGAACATGGAACAAGCAGAAATTATAGATACGTTTGGGACGTATCATCCCTCCGTTCCAAATTAGATGACTTCCATTTGCCCACATCTGTATCTAGACATGTAGATAAATGAAAGTCATCTAATTTGGAACGGAGGGAGTACATGACATTAGGGGTTTGCAAGGTTGTCTTTGAAATTATAGACATATTACTTTGCACAATCATTTTGTTCTTGCATGTAACTTGAACAAAGCACATATATCATGTATAAGAGCACGAGTGTTTACAAATTCAAGTTTGCTGGGGTGGGTGGGGGGGTTCACATCATACTTTAGCATCTACTTTGCATGTGGACATGTGCCACCGTCTAAAGAATTTGAGAGATTACGAGCCCAAACACACTCTATACTTTGTAATCATGCTTCATACCACATAGTGGAGAGTATTTCAAAAAAATCATTAACAAAAATTCATTGCAATAGAAGGAAACACCTTAACAATGAACAAAAAAAACTTAGGTTATGCATGGTGTCATATATTGGCCATAGGTGATTGTCCAAAAATGCTATCTGCATTTGATGTTTGTTTGGTTCTATGTACTTTATTTGTAATGTGTCCATGCGGTAGGATGTTCCTCATGTATTGTAGGTCAGTCCAAAAGGTTTGCAATGCACAATCATTTTATTCATGCATGTTACTTGAACAAAGCACATATATCATGTGTAGTGTCACAAAGGTTTAAAAATTGATGTTTGTGGTGTCGGTTATCATGTTTTACTTTGAGATCCTACTTTGCATGCGAATAGGTGCAACCATATGAAGGATTTGAGGTATAATGTGAGCGCATTTAGAAATATTCGTATTCCCCTTCATAAATAGTGTGACATTTGAAGAAATTTGTGTATTCGCTTTCAGAAAAAGGTTTGTAATGGAAAATCATTTAATTTTAGCACTTACAAGATCTTATATTTTCCACAACTGTTACCACATTGAACTAGTGATCAACAGAAGAATGATGTTCTTTTAAAAAAATTATAGGGCCACAAAAGAAAGCAATGTATGGACACAACTTCGTGTGCTTCCTCATCCACCTTGAAAAAGGGGCGCTTCGTATGCCTCGCCATTCAAAATGTTTTTGCAACCTTGTCATCTTCCTCCAAGATTTAAGAGATCTTCCGGAAGCCCCCTCTCTTCCTCCGCCTCCCTCGTTGCCGCCCAAGGGCACGGCCAGGAAAAGCCTTGCCGTCTCCGCTGGCGGCGTGGATTCGTGGTTCTCCCACTCGTATGGGGCTAGCGCGGGCCGGCTTCCTCGGGCCAGAGCATGGCGTCGGGCCGGACGTCATGGCGGGAGTGGCGGTGCTCCGACGATTCCGTTCCTCCGCAGCAGGCGGCCTCGTGGTCTGGTGCATCACGATCGCCAGGGACGGTCGCAGTGTGACCAGATCGGTTGGCGGCGCCGCCGCCAGATCTGGGCCCATGCGTGGGCCTTGGTCGCTGGATTTCCGTCAGCGCGGTGGGGAGTGCGACACTTCGCTAGCTGGGCCGATCCGTCGGGATTCACCTTTGTCGGGTCCTTGACAGCGCGGGCAACTCCGGGGAAAACCCTAGATCTCCTTGGTATCGAGCGGTGGCGGTGCTTTTGCGTCGTAGTCACTTTCAGGGCATCATTTTGGAGTTTCCTCCGGTTGAAGGGACAAACGAAGCCTTCGGCACCCGCCTAGTGGAGCAATTTCCAATGGAAATCGCACCAACTACGGTCATGGCGGACGATTGCGACGTCTTAGATGTCATTCCCTTGTCGAGGCATCATCATTGCAGTTTGTGTCATCAGGCTCGGGAGGCTCCTCGGGAAACCCTAGATGTGGGTCTCCCGGATTGGACGATGATGGCGTTTTATGACTTTCCTTGATGGGGGCATCATTTTGAAGCAAGTGATAGCTGGTGGGGACAAGAGGAGGAGTGGTGTTACATCTACCGCAAGGCCGACTGTGGATCCCGACGGCATGGCGCTGCGGAGGTTCGGCGACAGGCGCGTGTGGACGAATACGTGTAGGGTGGTGGAGTTGTATGGCGCTGTGGTGGCTTCGACTGAAGGCCATGTAAGGTCGAAGCGTCATTTCCTTCTCTGGATATGGACCGGTGGAAGATGGTGGCGGCAGCCTCTGAGAGTGCGTCGGAACAGTGTGTGACCGATCCCAGTATGTGGCTGGATTGGGGAATCCAGCTATAGATGTTAGGCTTTGGTGCGATGTCTATTTGGTATTAGGCTCGGACAATCGACAAACCTTCATCAAGGGGATAGGAGTAGCAACAAGTGTTGTCTAGATGGTGGCCTCAGGCTTACTGATGTATTAATCTGTCTGGTATTTATGAATAATTAATAAAATGGCCGCATGCATCGTTCAGATGAAGAGGTCGGGGTATATCCTCCTTTTCCCATAAAAAATGCTTGTGTGCATCAGTCGATGCATATGTCGAAGGTTTTTTTTTTGCGAGAGCATATGTTGAAGGTTACTCCCCTTTTTTGAGCAAAAGATATTTCATGATGATCTAGCTATGGACAACTCACACAATGGTATGTATGAAGAAAAAATTGAACTCCTTCCGCTTCATATTATTTGTCCCTGAAACAGGCGCATCTAATATTGAAACACGTCGAGGTACATCTATTTTAACGACATTTAATATGGAACGGAGTATATTTTAATATACAACCCGACATTTTTTCGAACTAGAAACTGCTTGTTATTTTTATTTATTTTTTGATGGAACGCCAAAGGCGTACCAAATTTTTATAGAAGGGGAGCATTATATGGCGCACACCTTACAGAGGTAACGAGGCGGAAAGGGGACACCAACACCTACACCTAGAAAAAAGAAAAGCCTACTCTCGCGTCATGAATTGTAAACTCCTAGCTCCCGCCTTCAACCAGTCCGAGAGCTCCTCTATGATAGCCAAATATAATTGCCTAGGTGTCTTGATCTGCTCGGGGCGGTTGAACATCCTCGCATTCCTCTGCTTTCAACACTACTAGAAAACAGGCTATAGATAATATGAACATTAATGGCGCACTATACATGTGGTGCGCCACTACTATATAGAAATGGTGCACCTATACATAGTGAGCCATTAGTAACCTAAATAGAAATGGCGCACCTGATAAAAAAATGCGCCATTACTATATTTGACCAAGATTTGACCCATTTCTGAACATAATAATGGCGCATTTTTCATAGATGCGCCGTTAGTAAGTTAACATAGCAATGGCGCACCTTTATAAAAATGCGCCATTACTATGTCCAGAAATGAACGTGAATGACGCATCATAAGGGTGCGCCATTGGTAAGCGCTGATGCCTCGCACATGCCTGCCCACGGCCCCACCCTTCCACCCACCGCACACACCAACACAGCCCCATCCTTTCTCTTCTCAATCCCCTCCCACCTCTCTCCCAATATTTTCCCCGGCTCCTCTCGTCCTCCTCCAGATCCCCCGCAACCCCAGCCCCAAACCCTAGCCGTCGGGGAGCTCATCTAGGCCAAGACGAAGGGCCGCCACCACTGGTGGCTCGCTCGCATCCACGCCCCCGACGCCCTGTCACCGACTACTCCGACGACCAGCGCCCCACCACCGCCCCGCCAGCGTCGTCAAGCCCTTCCTCGCCGCGCCGACGCCGACGAGATCGCCAAGGCCAACACCGCGCTCGCCTTCCTCGCCGTCGTCGCCCAAGCCAGGGCCGCAGCCGTCTAGATCCTCCACGATGCCCTCACCTGCCGTCGGCCTCGACCCCCCTGCTGTTGGCCTGCTAGACCGCGCCAGGCTCGAGAGCTTGGTCTGCGCGTTCAATAAGGGTGGGGCCTGATGGACCCGACCGCTACACAGAGACGGCGACGATGTGGATCCTGGAGGAGGCGTCCGAGGAGGTGAGGCGGAGCACCTCCTGCACGTGGATCTAGTCTGTAGTACGTACGAGCACCTCACACATCGTCGCTTGATCGTTTTTTGTTTGTCATTTGTTTTCCGTTCTTGTTTTTCAATTCCTTGGCACATCACATCTTTTGTTTGCGTTGATTTCTTTTATTAGAAGAAATGGCGAGTCGGCAGTCCTAGGAAGCATGCATGCATGAGAGGATTATATTGAAGTGTATACATGGATATGATTGAGATATGCGACATGTGCTCTGTTGAAATGCTCTGCTCCCTTTTGTTTCTGGCATGCTTTTAACTTCCAGAAATTCAGTTTGTAAACTGAAAATTGAGATTAAGGAAAAGTTTGGGTTCCAATGATGCAACGAAGATGAAAATATATAAACTCATATTTGGTCTGATTTGGGCACAACTTGACTTTTGCGTGTGAATAGGATTTTATGCGTTGACACTGAAATCAGTAAGGTAATTGATTGAATTCCACTTTGCATATCCTGGTGGTTTTCCACAGAATGTTGTGCCTGCTTTACATTAAGGTAGTTGATCGAATTCCACTTTGCAGTGCGTTGGCTGTTGCTTTACTTCAAAAATTAGTATGCGGTCTATTTTCAGTGTCAGTTTTCAGACAAAAAAGTATTGGTTTATTGAATGTTGTTTTCACTTATCCATTCTTCAGTTTCAAGGTAGGAATTGCTTTTTCAAATGTTGAAGTTGTCTTCTTTTTTTCAAGCCTCTAACTCAATTATGTATTTTAATGAAATTCCATATTGCATACAGTAAAGAATGAAGTTGCAAACATACTTATGTCTATTACTTGTTTGATTAAGGTTTATAATTAAAAAAATGATCTTTTAAAAGAATAGCTCCTCCTTCATCTCCTGTTTGCAGGGCATGGATGGCCATGAAGAGAAAAACCAGAAAGGGCAAGAGGACGACATTCCCCCACTGCCTGGTGCTACCAGCCCCATAGGCCACCACTGCCTCCTCTGGCTCTCTAACCGAGACACAGAGGCCATGGTGGCGGCCCAGCTCGACGCCAACACTGCCTCTCTGTCGTCTCTGATGCGCGGCCCATCGACAAGAGGCTTCTCCGCTCCTTGATTGCGTTATTTTCTTTTTTGTAGGGTCCTAGCTGCAAAGTTTAGAAATTTTGGTTTTTTTTCATTTAGGTCCTGTAATAACTCTGATTTGTAATAGAATAAAGAGGCTTTTTTTAAACTGGTCAACCCATATTCACCGCATCTAAAAAAATCCAGATTCACCGTCTGCCACACCCAGGCCCACGTGGCCTTTTAATTTATTCGGTAAGCAGTGGCGCACACGGTGAGTATATCAATGGCGCACTTTATTGGTATAACAGTGGCGCACATGGAAGTTATTAATGGCGCATGTCTTGGTGCGCCATTATTATCTGAGATAGTAATGGCGCACAAAATGTGCGCCATTACTATAAGTTAGTAGTGGCGTGCTAGTAATGGCGCACCGGATGTGCGCCATTAGTAGCAAAAATAGGTGCGCCATTAATGTCCTATTTTCCAGTAGTGCAAGCCATCCATGTCACGACAATGAACACCGTGTCAAGCGTCCTCCTGCCCACATGGACCACCTGCAGCCTCTCTCTCAGCCACCAGTCAGCGAGGCCATCCTCAGCAATGGGACTGCCAATGGTTAGACCCAGGTGGGTAGCGCATAGATGCCAAGTCTCCCTAACGTACACACATCTACACAGAATGTGATCAACCGAGTCCAGCCTTTGAAGGCAGAGGGGACATGGAGAGGTGCTAGCTTGCATGCCATGCCTAGCACGCCGCTTCGTGGTCCATAATCTGTCCTGGAACGCCAACCATATGAAAATTTTGCACTTCAAAGTTGCCTGACTCCTCCAGATTGTACTCGCCAGCGGAGATCTAACCATGCCCTCACACAGCCTGTTGTACACCGAGCGCGCCGAATAGCGCTTGGATACATCACACGGCCAAGAGAACACGTCCTCTCCCTCACTGTTCATGGGCACTTGCATAATCGCAGCGCTCAGGTGGGTGAGCTGCAAGTGAGCAGAGAAAGAAAGAGCACCTTGTATGTCCTCCATCCAGGCCCCATTCATCATACCCTGGGCCACCGTCCTGCTGTTAATCGTTCTCGTGCGCACCAAGTACACGATCAGCGGCGCAATGTCACGAGGGGAGAAGCCTGAGATCCATCTGTCGCGCCAAAACAGGACCTTGTGCCCGTTTCCCACCTCAATCTGGACGAGGCTGTCAAACACCCGACGGGCCTCAGGATCCGGGATCATGGGAAATCCGATCCAAGGTCTGTTAGGATCCGTGCGTAACAACCACTCCCATCGCACACAGAGGGCAAGGCCTTGAAGTTTCAAATTCTTGATGCCCAGACCACCAAAGCAAGTAGGGCGGCAGACCATGTTCCAAGCGACTGCACAATTTCCTCCGTTTGCTCTAGCCTTACCAGCCCAGAAGAAGGACCGCATCCATGACTCAATTTCATCGAACACCCATTGAGGAGCATCGGTAGCCAACAGGTGATGAACAGGTCTGGCGGAGATCACTGATTTGACGAGCACCAGTCTCCAAGACCGCTTAAGAATCCCTCGTTGCCAAGCTGGGACGAAGAAGCGGACCTGATCCAGCAGGGGTTCCCACTCCGCGCGGTTTAGTTTACGAATGGCGAGCTGCAGTCCGAGGTATTTACATGGGAAGGATCCCAAGTCGCATCGCAATATGTTGCCAACTCTCTTTCCATCCTCCGCATTACCTCGAATCAAGATGGCTTTGGACTTCCGAAAGTTAACTTTGAGCCCAGAGGCATTCCCAAAACAACTAAGGATCTCACGGGCGCCCATCAGATCCGAGGTCTCCGGTTTGAGGAACATGGCGACGTCGTCTGCGTATATGGATATGCGCTGGAGCGCCGATATCCCAGGGATAGTCGCAAGGATGCCCTCCTCCATCGCTTTAGCGACCATGGCAGATAGCACATCCATAGCTAGGACGAATAGGAGCGGCGAGATTGGGTCCCCCTGCCTGAGACCTCACGCATGGGTGAATTTCCTCCCGGGGCTACCATTGACCAGAACTTTCGTGCTCGCCGTTCTAAGAAGGATGCTAATCCAACCTAACCACCGTGGTCCAAAGCCCTTCGCTCGCAGCACCTCAAAAAGGAAGGGCCAGGAGAGGGAATCAAATGCCTTGGATATATCCAATGTAAGGAAAGTCCCACGTTCCTTCCTAGCGTGAATTCTGCGAGCCACCGAACGAACCAACAGGAAGTTGTCATGTAAACTCCTGTTCTTGATGAAAGCCGACTGGTTCTGGAGAACGATCTCCTGCATACGCAGCCGGGCTCTGTTGGCAAGGGTCTTGGAGAAGAGTTTAGAGAAGCTATGGACCAGGGTGATGGGGCGATAGTCACCAACCTCCTCCGCATTCTGTTTCTTCGGGATCAAGGTGATCAGACCCTTATTGAGTTTAGAAAAACCTCTCCCATCCCCCACATAGAGCTTAAGCAAAGCCGTCATGATATCCTCTCTGATAATATGCCATGCCTTCTGATAGAAAGCGCCAATGAACCCATCCGGCCCTGGCACGCGATCCGGTGGCAACTCCTGCACCACCTTCCAAATCTCCTCCTCCGTGAAAATCGCCTCCAAGGAAGTAAGGTCAAACTCCTCCAGGTTCAAATAGCCAAGGTCTAGAGTATATGGCCTGGCACTGTCCGATCCTAGGAGTTCCTCATAGGCATCCGAGAAGATCTGCTCCTTGTGTTGCTGGTCGGTAAAGGTTGCCTCCCCAACCTTCATGCAGGCGACGTGGTTCCTGGCTCTCCGCCCATTAGCAAAAGCATGGCATAGATCCGTGTTGGCATCCCCGTCCTTGAGCCATCTGATACGTGATCTCTAACGTGCAATGGTACGCTCCAGGGAGGCTAGCCCGAGCAACGAGAGCTTAAGAGTTCTCCGCAGCCAGGTCTCAATCGAGCTCAAACCACGGCTCTCCTGGGCTCTGTCCAGCTTGCGTATCACCCAATTTTCCACCGCCATATGCAGCTTCACCTGGCCAATCCTCTTCTGGCCCCACGACTGGAGTGCCACCGCCGTATTACGAAACTTTGTATCCAGGCGTTTAAACGGGTCCCCCACGCTCGCGTCGCAGGCCCAGGCCTCAGCCACCACATCCAGGAACCCATCGAACTTGAACCAACACATCTCAAACCGAAAGCCTCTCGTCGATCCAACTCCTCCAAGGCAGTGCAAGTGTAGCGGCGTGTGATCCGATACGTTGGTGGAAAGCGCATTGAGAATATACTCAGGGTTGCTCAGCTCCCAATCTACTGAAACCAAAACCCGATCGATCTTGGTCAAGGTAGGGATCTCGCGCTCGTTCGACCAAGTGAACCTCCTCCCGTGCATATAGACGTCCTTGAGCTCAAGCTCCTCAACCCAAGCGCGAAACCGCGACATAATGTTGCGGTTGAGGTTCAGGTTGTTCTTCTCCGACGCGCGAAGAATCATGTTGAAATCTCCAAGGATAGCCCAACGGCCCGGGCACACCGCACGCCTCGCGCTAATTTCTCCAATGAAGTTAATATTCTCCTCATCCCCTTGTGGTCCATACACAGTGGTGATCCACCAGTCATCACCATGCATGGGGTGGACTGATCCTGTGATGGCGTGCGTATCAATCGCGACGTTATCCACCACGAATTTAAGCGGATCCCAAGCAAGGATAATACCCCCACGGGTGTCAATGGCCGGCAAGTAAGAAAAACCATCGAAAGATGGTCCGATGCATTCCCATATAATGAACCTATCCACATGATCTAATTTGGACTCTTGAATGCAAACTAGGCTCGCATGCGTGGTAGCAATCATCTCACGCACCGCCCTCCGTTTCGCAGGACTATTGAGTCCGCGCACGTTCCAGCAGAATATCTCATGCTTAGCATCCATGGAAAACTCGATCAACGCATCAACTCCTAGGGAACCGCACGTACTCAGGCTTCCCGTACGGTATCCGCATCCTCCAGCTCGCACCGGACTGGCATAGATTTGCCGAAGATCGCCGCGATCACCCTGACGTGCTGCTCACGCAGCGGGGAGTCGAAAAGGCTCTTCAGTTCCTGAATGGACTCCTCATCCACCGTTAGATCTTGAGCCGCCAGTCCGAGTGCCCGGAGAAGAACGCTTTCTGTTGGTGTTGCCTTCGAGCAAGGCTCCTCCATCTTCTTAGACCCACGGGTACTGCGCCTAGGTGTACACATCTCACTTCCCTTGCGGGCATTGACTGCTTGAACTTCACGTAGCAACGGCGGCGCCAACTTCTTCACTATGTTGGAGCAAAAGGTTTTAAGTTTGTCGTACGCCTGTGCCTCTTGGGCGGTCATACCGTTAGTACAGTGCTCCTCCTGTCCACCCAAGCTATGCATGGATGGGACGCACGTACCCTCAGCAGCGACGAAATCATCAGGCTCCACCACCGCCTCTTGGGCCATCTCAAGTTGTAGCAATTGGTCACAAGGGCCCAGGTAATCCACAGCTGCTCCACCCTGCTCCAAGGGCGTCCCGATCACCAAGACAGGTTCAAGGGAAGGGACGGCCTCGTCGGTCTCCTGCGCGGGTACCGGTTCCACCAAGACAGGCTCACGGGATGGGACGGCCACGTCTGTCTCCTGCGCGGGTATCGGGTCCACCGCGTCCGTGACCACGGCCGAGGGGGAAATTATATTGCAATCATTCGCCCTCATTTGATCCTCCACCAACCCCAGCGGGTCCCGTAGACTAGCGATAGACACACAGGGCTCCGTGGTAACATGTGTCTCCTCGGCCGCCGAGGCAGGCGAGGGAGCCGGGCATGGGACCGCGCAGGATCCAAACTTGTCTCCCACCTCCTGTGGGGCCACCACAGCAGGGCCATCCTGCATTCTCTGATCGCAAAGCGAGCCAGACAGCTCACGGTCCGCTAATGGGCTAGGTGCAGCCTTCGCGGCCATAGTATCTTCCACGCTGACCGGGTCCGCCGCGCCTCGTGTCGAGCGGGGGTTGGTCGGGCTAGAGCCCGGCCCCATCTGAACTGGCCCCACCACCACCAACTCGCGGCTTTCCAGCTGGTTCAAATTTCCAGAAGCCACCAACTCTCCACGCGGCAACGGATTCAAATTCTCAGAGGCCTCTATTGCTTTTCCTATCCGGTCAAAAGCCGACTACCTGACAGACAGTCTCTGCACCACTGGCACCAAAGGAAGTGCAGGAGCCACCTTTTCCAACGGACCCAAGGGCGGCAATTTCCAATCCAAGTTCGTCGGCGCCGCCGCGCACCCCGCGCCACCGAAACTTCCATGCCTTGTTGTGCCCCTGGCACCACTGCGCTGATCACGCACGCCGCGCGTCCAGTCAAACTGCTTCACCGGAGCTCCGCCACCACCTCCAACCTCAGACGGGAGGCCGCTCTGTCCACTATCAGATGAACCTCCCAAGAACCAAGGCTCCTCCGCCTCCGCGAAGAACTTGGCAGAGTCGACGTGGATCAACACCTTATACTGGAGGGTCGCCGGTTCTAACATGGGCGGCACGGCCGTCGGCTCCGGCACCGAGAGCCACCGCAGCGACGGGATGGTCTCAATGTCAAATGTCCAAGCCGAGAGCTTGAAGAACTCCATGTCCTCTCTTGAACTTGTCTCCGGCGCAAATGAATCTACCAGGCATGAATCCCCGAGCAGACTCTCCACAGTCTCCCGATCCCAGGCATGTGGGGGTATGCCCTCGATCTCCAGGTACACCTTGGTGCGGAGCATGGCGTGCGTCGCCTGCGCTTGCCGATTCCACGGCCTGAAGAACAGTCGAACACCTCCGAACTCAACCGTGGGCTGGGCACTAACTCTGTTGCGATGCTCAGCGCGCGCAAAGACGACCAGGTAGTCCTCAGGATGGTACTTGTGGATCGACATCAACTCCGGGTCAATCCCTCTGCCCTGAACCAGCGCATCCCGGACGAACACCGACGAGAGCGCACCACTGGCGCCGCCCGCATGAACCACCATCGCACGGGTCCGGAGAACAAAGCAGAGCTCAGTAGGCGCAAACTCACCTTCTTCCACCTCCGGGAGCAGCCGCGGCGCGTTGAGGATTGGCCAGACTGGTGGCGGCAGAGCAGCACGGGGCGGCGGCGGGGGAGGCGGTGCCCGCCCGCGAACCGAGGATGGAGGGGCGGCGCCTCCCGAAGCAACCCCCACGTGGCCCCCAGCAACGGCCACATACGCTCCAGCAGGGAGCGCCTCGGCCTCCACCCTGCACGGAATCTTGGCCACCGCAGCAGCACGGAGCTCCGCCTCCGAATCAGGGCTGCGCGGACGCTTGCAGTCCCGAGAGCCGTGACCCAGCAGGCCACAACGGAGGCAGACCATGTCGTTGGTGTAGTCCTGGCGGAAGTGGCCTTCCTCAAAACACCTGAAGCAGCGACCATCCATCTCCGGCGAGACTTCCCGACGCGGCTGTGGCGGAGCAAACTGGGTTTCCGGCGCTAACCCGTGGCAGAGCTCCTTCTTGGAGAGCTGCGGGCGTTGCCACAGTCCAGGGCCCCTACGTGGCGCCGGCTGGGTGCGCGGGGCCACCGGCAAGCGCGACGGCCCGGCCTCCGCACGAGGCATCGCCGAGGAGACCTCCATGCCCGGATCAGACCCGTAGCCGCCGGAGGAAGCACCGCGAGAGGAGAGCAGACTGGAAACCACCGGGCGCTCGCCCGCCAGCCGAGCCGCGGAGGAAGCTGAACGTGGACTCGCCATGGAGGCAGGCGCGGGTGGACGCTGGCACCGGAGTGGTGCACGGCGGGAGGAGCGCTCGGGAGGGAGGATCAGGAGGAGTTGTTTTTATTTTTGCTTCTCGAAGTTGATTGAGTTAGTATTTACATAAATTGAATATTTTATTTTGCCACTTTTAAATTGGTTAATCGTACTCCCTTTTTGTAAGGCCCGATATGCGGTATTGTTTCAGATCTAGATGTTTCCATCCAGATCCGGGGATTAGGCACATATCGATCCCACCGCGACAAATGAAACTGCCATATGCCTTGGATTTCCAACATTGTATCACAACATTAGAACTATAAGAATACAACATCTTATACAATCGGCATACAACTGCCTTAATACAATAAATCAACGGAAGATATGTTTGAGTACAGACTACAATCGAATGCCTAGTGGCAAAGGTAAAACACATCATTCCCGTAACCACACGGGTCCAGGCTCTCCACCGGGATCCGCCTAACTAGTCGTCGTCGAGTCTTCATGAAGGCGTCCAGAAGAAGGGTAGTCGAGCTCCTCTATAGTCCAAGATCGTTTGCATAACATGCGTAAAAGAGAGAAGAAAGGGGTGAACTATATCAACAAGTCTTGTAACTAACTTCTCACGGTAAGATGGGGGTAGTGGTTGAGGTTGCAGTCGCACTAGCAATATATGAGATAGCTAAAGATCTATTTAGAGTAAGATGAGAACCAAGCAGTCGATGAGGAATCGCCTCCAACAAGTCTACTATCAGCTACTTATGCAAACATAACACCTATCCTATCCTTGTCCTCCCCTTCATCACCCGATGAATAAGAAGCAGTCAAGGCACACACACATTGATCTGGTTTTAATTATGATTTAGTTGATGTTATCTATGAACAAGATGTAGGTCCCAAGTCGTCCATAATCGTGGACACGGCTTCTCGAAAATATTTAACCCTGCAGGGGTGTACCAACTTCCCATTATAAGCTTCGCATGTACGCCCGGTTTCCGCTTGGTTGTGTGAAGACGCCTGAAACTCGGAACGCCAGAGTCCCTCTAACTAACAACGCACAATTCTGGGTGGCCCCCGGTGAGTCGACATCCAACTCAAAAGCCGACCGCGCTCTCGAATCGGCCTCTACCGTCTGGACGAGGTTGGGGTAACTAACCAAAACCATGTGGGCAGCCCCCCTAGCTTCCAGGTGTGGACCAACAAGAGAAACCATGTCTCCGCTGGCCCGGGTTGTTTTAAGAAGAAGTCTGCTAGGAGCGACTCGACAGACATATGCATGGTTTGCAAATGGTAAATCAGGTTGGGCCACCACTAGAACTGTTTGAAGGTAGGTAGGTAAGACAAGGGGACCCCATAGAATCCCACACACGATTAGGCACGCTCAGTCTTAGAACCAATGCCCGGAACTCGGATCCTAGGTGACTCGAATGGAACAAAGCGCCAAGAAGGGATAGCCTAACCTTCCATCCTTCGTCTAATATAGTCAACATTATAATAATCATGTCATCCACAACAATATAATAATGTGATAGCCCAATGCAAGGAGTAACAGGAGAACAGTTTTAGCATCCTAAGCATGCATACTAAGCAGTGGCTAAGCAAGCAAGGTACATGGCCAAACAAAGGTTTGCTGGGATGTGGAGGACATGGTTCTTTGGGTTTATTTGAGAGGCATAAATATGAGGTGGTAGGATCAAGCAATCGTTCTATCCTATACCTAGGCACAAGTGAGCTAAAAGTTTTAAGCATGATATATGATCCCCCTTACCTGATGAGAAGACGATTCCAAAAGGTGTAGTCGATCGCAAGATTGCATCGTCTCCGAGAGCAACCGCGGGAGCACACAAGAAGGAAACACACGAAAGGCAATCGACGAGCAATCATCTATTACTACGAAGCAATCACGAGCAAGCAACATCAAGAAGGCAACACGAGACAACGCTCTACGGTATCGCATCTATCGTCGAGAACGATTACTAACAGGTTAAGTGAGGTATTGGTCACACACAACGATACCGCACATTTGGAATCATTCAAGTTTTTTAGCTACACAACATGAGCAAAGGTTGTTATCATGACATCTCACTCAAGCATGGAATCTCACACAATCATGGCAAGAGGTGAAGCATAAAGTAAACTATCTATGCTAGTCAATTTAAGTGAGGCAAAATCCTAACCATGACATATCACTAAGTGCCCCACGACGATTAAAGCATTTGGTATTGTTATGACATAAACCATATTTTATTATTTTTATTAGCAAGCAAGAGCAGCATAAACAAGATCTACACGCAATTCTAGTCAAGTTACATGTAAGAACATTTTAATCGGAGCAACGGTTATTAAGTTATGGCCTATTACATTTACAAGGGCATGACATGTAATTAGCAGTGAAACAACATGTAGACAAGTTCAAACATGGAATAGGGTAACATTTTATTAATCTACACGAAAAACTAAGAAACTTTCGTGTAAGACGCATCGCGATCGAAGCTACGTTTGCAAAGATACGGGCCTCACCAAATCGTATATTAATCTTCCAATAAATATAGGCAAAAAAAATACTTCTAAGCTCTCTGGGCCGAATCTGCACTAGACGGGCCTAGACAGTAGGGCGCAACTTAACTAAACAGTACCCTGAGCGCAACATAGCAGCAACGAACCGGGAGAAGCCCACCGCAACAAGGAAAAAAAGGGGAGCGAGGCTGCTCACCGAGCGGCCCACGACCCATGGAGAGTAGGCGGCGCAGTATAGGCGGATCTCGCCCATGGCGATGGGGCGCTGCGGGCCGGCGCAGGGGGAGGTGGCCGCAGGGCGTGCTGGACCTGGGCCGCGGCACCACGCTGGCCCACACGGGCGCAGCGAGCGGGAGTCTCTCCCCGAGCGGATCCCGACCAGGGATTCCCGACGGTGGCGGCGCGGAGCTTCTCCGGTGAGGGGGCGCAGGCGGCTCTGGGCGGCGTGGAGAGGCGGGGACAAGCGCGAGGATGGGATGGCGGCCGAATCTGGCGAGGGAGAGGTCGCCGGTGGTCGGTCTCGAGGTGGAGGCGGGCTAGCGAGCTCGGCCATGGCCATGGTGTCAGCTCGGGCCGAGGTCGCCCATGGCGGCGGCTTCCTGCGCGCAGAGAGGTAGAGGGAGGTGAGGGAGAGAAAGGAAAGAGGGGTGGTGGTGCAGGTGACCTGGGGGACGGCCGGCGGCGAGAGTGCGGTGGTCGGAGGCGGTCTGGCGCGCTGTGGCAGCTGGCTCCGGCGGCCGGCGGCAAGGTGCGTCCCGGTGTGGCCCTGGAGGGGCCCGGCGGTGGATCTCGGGCCCTGCGGGGTCCGGTTTTTCTGGAGAAGGCTAGAGGGGCGACGTGGAGCTTTCCTGGCCGTGGTTCTCGCGATCCAACGGCTAGATCTGGTGGGCATCTAGGGTTTCGGTGGGGAGAGGGATTTGGGGAAGATTTGGGGATTTTGGGAGGGGGTGGCTGCAAAAATGGACTAGGGGGAACCCTAGAATGGGTGGGAGAGAGTGGTGGTCTATTTATTGGCTGGCCTGGCTAGAAAGTTTACGCAAACGCCCTCATTTTCTCTCTCGCGCTTCCGGTGTTTACGCTTCTGACCGCCGGGAGTCCATACGACCTCCGAATCGGGTAAAGCTTCGAACCACGCGCTCAGCGCGGCAAGCCGGTCACTTATACCTCACTTAAATACCGTTCCGAGAAGATTTTCGGACGCCCAATAAAATAATTTCTTTATTAAATAAACGGGGTTTTCGTTCCGATGGCGATGGCTGGTCTTGTGCCGGAAGTTGCGAAGGTGCTCGGGTGAAACCCGGTGTTGCAAAAGGTCGTGTGCCATGGTGGAAAGGATCGGTCACGCAAACAATTCTAACAAGCAACAAACAAAATTTTTAATTTGGGTGAAAATCCTGGGCTGTTACACTTTTCTCGTATTAGTATGTGTGTCAAGAGCCATCCACATTTCACACGACCCAATTATGGCATTCGGTGGTCATCTGATCCAATTCGTAACTTTCCATACATGACCGACCAACAGCAACGGTGCAAAAATCACATTTATTTAATAAAGAAATTATTTTATTGAGTGATATTTGAGTGTTCTCAAAATGGAGCAAATCATGTAGGACGAAGTCGATTTACTGTAGCGAGAACGTGGTTCCAGTTTCATCGGATTCTGATTTCGTTTGGTGCCTGAACGAGCGCATATGAGAGGTCTAGTAGCCATTATATTCCTCGGGGGCGTTTTCATAAAATAGCCAGATCAGCTAGCCACTTCCCCTCTCCATTCTAAACCTAGAGGCCCACCTAATTCCAGAGGAAATCACGCCTAAACTAATCAAATTAGTATTCAAAATAGCTCATATCGTTCCTTCCATACATATACAGTATTATGAGTTGTGAGTAGATCTTTTGGTTTTTGATGATATAAGAGAAGTCTTGTTGCTAGTAGTCATGTGAAGGTGATCACCACTCAATGTTATGATATTATGTTGTGTTGTTCCTCCTCTAGTGGTGTCATGTGAAAATCGACTACATGGCACTTCACCATCATTGGGCCTAGGGGAAGGCATTGTGCAATTAGTTTGTAGGTGATGGGTTGTGGGAGGGACAGAATACCTAGCCCTAGTTTATGAACTATTCCATAAGGGGCTATTTTGGATCCTAAGTTCAATGATTTGGTTAGATTTATCTTAATTACTTCTCTTTCATTTGCGGATGCTTGCATGAAGAGTATAACCATAAGTAGGTGTTTTTCCTAAGTAAGGACAACATCTTAACATTGATTCACCCATGCAACAATTATCAAAGCAATGAACGTTTAGTTGATAGAACATGGTTAAAGTATTTGACTAGGTTACCATGTGTCCTCGAGAACACCTTGCTCATTGATACGTCCCAAACATATCAATAATTTCTGCTTGTTCCACGCACTTTTATGTGACATTGCTACATGTTTTGCTACACTTTTATAACATTTTACACATATTTGAACTAACCTACTAACTCAGTGCTCCCAGTGCCAGTTCCTGTCAGCTGATGTCTTTAGTTGCAGTGATTTTTCGCAAATTTAAAATGCCAGAAAATTCCCGAAAAATCAGAATAAAAATTAGCGTACAGGAATCTTCCGGAACCAGCGAAGGAGAGACGGAGGGGCGCCACCCCCTCCCAGGCGTCTAGGTGGCGCAGCCCCACCCCTGGCCGCGCCACCAGGGCGCCTGGGAGGTGGGCCCCACCTCTAGTGCCCCCTTCGGCCTATTTTTACCCCTCGTCCAGGAAACCCTCGAGGAGAAGCCGACATCGCGAATTACCTCTCTGCTCCGCCGCCGCCGCGCTCCAAAGATCGGGAGCACCAAAAGAACTCTTCCCGGCACCCTGCCGAAGGGAGGATTGACCTCCGGGAGCCTCTCCACCACCATGGACGCCTTGAGTAGTCCCCCTTGGACCATGGGTCCATGATAAGTAGCTATGTGATGTCTTCTCTCCACCTTTTTTCTTCAATGTTTAGACCTTGTGAGATTCCCTAGATGATCAAGGCACCTATGTAATTTTCCTGTTGTTGCTATGCTGTGTTTGTTGTGATCTGATGGATTATGAGATTATGTTCAGATCGTGATGAGTTATATATTTGGTTTACCTTTTATATTTTGTTCTTATTAATTCTTGCATGTTCTCAATTGCTTTTTATTGCTTTGGCCAAGTAGTAGATAGTGACTCCAAGAGGGAACGTTATGCATTATTTTGGGTTCATGCCTCCCGATGTCTAGCTTGAGTGACAGAAACATGAGACTAGGGGATGTGATGTTGCCACCAGGGAGAAAACAGTGGTGCTTGTAACCACGGTTGCAAGGATTGTATACCTTACGCATAGATTGTTAATGCAATTCTCTGTTTCTTTGAGTTTACACTTTGCGCGGGGCTCGCAACTTAATACCAGTGAGATGTTCTGGATAGATATCTCAAGGTGGATGATTAGTGAGTAGATGCAAATGGATTTTGGTCTACCTTTCTTGGCGTATTGCCCATACTTTTGAGCACTCTTACTTTCAAGTAGCATAATTAGCATTGCGGTGCCTTTATAATTCTGTCAATTGCCCAGCTGTAATTTGTTCACCCTACTTAGTTGTTTATCGTCTTTTGGGAGAGAGACATCACTAGTGAACATCACGGGACCCCGGTCCATATTTCCACCATTGTTTACTCCTCCACTTTATTTATCGTATTTACTTTACTTTGCTATTATCATTACCACTATCATTATCTTTTGTGTTTGATCCTTTGTAAACGGCAAGGCCAGAGGGATTGACAACCCCTCCATACTCGTTGGGAGCAAAGTTACTTATTGTGTGTGCATGTCCAGGTAAAGTAAGCAACCCTTGGTTTTGAACGGAGCCATTGTTCACTTTACCACCTATTTGTCGTCGTTGGAGTCCTACTGGACTGACTCTCAACCTTTGTATCTTTGCCAAGGGAAATTACTACTACGCTACATCTCAACTTTCCACTTGGGGTAGCCAACGAGGACCACTACTTCAGTGCCATCACTCGTTATAAAATGAATCACCAACTTGTCCTTAGCATACTTAAGGATTGGGCCACATGAGGCACTTTATTACTTGGTACTTGGTTGCGGGCTATATTACTATAAAACTATCCATCACAACTACTTTACAACACTTGTAGGGAAACCTTGCTGAAAACTTCTTGCCAATTCTTTCTGCTCCTTGTAGGGTTCAACACTCTTATTGAAAGGACCACGATCCCATATACTTGTGGGTCATCAAGGGGTCAACGATGTCTAACTAAGTATGGGAACACATTTTTAATCATACCATGCAGCCCATCAAACATGTCGGGAAGAAGCGCGATAATAGTGCATCGAGGGTACTCTAGAAGGAACCACATGTAATGTTCCAGTTTACCCCATGCGCACAAGGGCCTTGACCACTCTGCCCACGGGATACTAAGAAACTTCATGTGTACCGCATGTGCACGGCGTAGCGTCGTTCCTCTTGAGTACCCCGTGCGTACGGGGCCTTTTAGCCTGTGCACATGTTCATCCTAAATTTCACATCCTCCTCATTCTACTCGTCCTAAAGGGAATGGGTCGCTGATTGGTGTTAGACAAGGCCGTGTTGTCAAGATTCACGCTCGGGGAAGTTACCACCACTCGGTCACATTCTCGGTAATTATTTTCATGTCGTTGAGTACTTGCCGGGGAATTATATGATTAGGTAGGATTGATGCCACTGAAGAGACAATCTGTTAACCCAAACCAGTAGGACATGGTCTTCTATGTAGTCGAGTATTGCAGAAAAAAATATGATTATGAGAAGTGGATATACAAAGCAAACAATCATGGGTTGTTGTGTGCATAGAACTACTGATAATTGGTGTGTTGTAGTAACATTTGAATCTTAGACTGATAGGTTGTTCTCCATGCTTCTGATTAAGCTTCATGTTTTTATTTCGTGTGTAGAATCATAGTCCCCACAATAGAGTTATGATCTTGCTAATCATATGGAATTGTAACACAAACTGACACGTGATGGCGAGAGAGTTGACGGGTGCAACACCTCTCCTCGTTGGTTACCCCAAGTGGAAGGTGAGATGTAGGATAACGACAAATTTCCCCTATGTAGAGGATAGGGTTTGTCTCCCGTAGGACTCCGGTAATGATAAGTAGGTGGTTCGACAAGTGATGTGCCGTATGAAAAGAACCACTTGCCTTCCCTGGACCTGCACACAACACAAATAACTTTGCTCCCAACGAGTACAGAGAGGTTGTCAATCTCTCCGGCCTTGTTGTTTACAAAGGATCAACACAACAGATTATAATGATAATGATAGCAGCTAGAAAGGAAAAGCAAGAAAGTAAATAAGTGTGTAAACAGTGATGAGAATATGGACCGGGGTCCCGTGATGTTCACTAGTGATGTCCCTCTCCCAAAAGATGATAAAACTGTTATGCGAGGTAAACAAATTACACCTAGGCAATTGACAGGATTAAAAACGCATCGCAATGCTAACTATGCTACAAAGAAAGGAAGAGGCTCAAAAGCATGTGAAGTACGCCAAAATATGTAGACCGAAATCCAACTGCATCTACTACTAATCATCCACCTTGAGATATCTACCCAGAACATCTCGCTGGTATTAATTTGCGAGCCCCACCCAAAGTGTAAACCCAAAGCAACAAACAACTGTATTAAAAAGCACTTTGCGTAAAGTAAACAATCCTTGCAACCACGGTTACAAGCACAATTGTTTTCCCCCTTGTGGCAACAACACATCCCCTAGACTCATGTTTCTGTAACTCAAGCGTGTCATGGGGGGCATGAAACCACAATCGAGCATAACATTCCCTCTTGGAGTTACTACCTACTACTTGGCCAAAGCAATAAACAACAACGGAGAACATGCAAGAATTACTTAGGAACAAAAATATAAAAGATAAGACCCAAATATATTACTATATCACAATCTGAACATAATCTCATAATCCATCAGATCCCGGCAAACTCAGCATAGCAACAACAGAAAGATTACATATATGCCTCGATCATGTAGGGAAGCTGACGAGGACTAAACCATGAAGAACAAAGAGGGGAGGAGAACATCACATAACTACTGATCAAGGACCCATGGTTCAAGTAAAACTACTCACGATACATCCGGGAAGCGTCCATGGTGGAGGGGAAGCTCCCAGAGGTCGATCCTCCCTCCGGTAGGGTGCAGGGAAGAAGTCTGCTGGCGTTCCCGATCTTGGAAGCGCGGCGACGGCGGAACAAAGGCGAGATCGCGAAATAGGGTTCTGTCTTCAGGGGTTTCGCGTCACGGGAAATAAATAGGCGAAGGGGGCAGCCAGGGGGGCCACCAGGTGTCCAGGCGGCCACCCGGCGCGGCCCCACCCTAGGCCGCGCCACCTGGCCGCCTGGGCACCTGGTGGGCTCCAAAGAAATAAATATGAAAGTGTATCTAGATCATAGCAATATCACACAAAACATGCATGGAGCAAGCAGAAATTATAGATACGTTTGGGACGTATCAACATCCCCAAGCTTAATTCCTGCTCGTCCTCGAGTAGGTAAATGATAACAAGCATAATTTCTGTGGTGACATGCTAGCAACCACATAAGAACTTTGAAAATTAAAGTAATCAAGGTATTTGATTCAATTCAAGTCATAACATGCAAGAGTCTATATTAGCATTGAAACAAGTAACAAAAGAACATTAGGTGCAAGATTTCTCGTTGTCCGTGACTCGAATGTCTCCAAATGGTGTTTGAGTGCAAGAAAGGGGATAGGGAATACGAGAAAAGGTATTTTTTTTAGAACTCAATCTACTAAAGTTTCACACTTGGTCTTCTTTGGAATCTTATCTTGACTCGTCCCCAGACCACTAGCCAGGTACAAGTCAATTTGATCCACTCCTTTTTTATACTTTGAGCACTCATGCAATGGATGAGCGTAAGCACGAAAGTTGACACTTAGGATGGAAAAGAGAGAAATATAGTGGAGGAGGAAGACAAAAAGGTGAGAAAGGATGACATCAATGAGGAAACTCATAGGCGAGAAGGCCAAATGATAGATATGATGTGAGGAGTAGGGATTGCCATGCAACGGATGCACATATGAGCTAAGAAAAGCTCTCCAATTGAACTAGTGGGGGTGCATCCAACTTGCTCACTCATGAAGACCTAGAGCTTGTTTGAGGAGGCTCATCCTTGGAATATGCAAGCAAAGTTCTATAGTGTGAAGGTCCCCATATAGCTATATGCATAAATGATCATCTCTATGGAGTACAATGATAAGAGTGTTGCCCCTTTCTCTCTTTTTATTTTCTTTTTTCTATTTTTTTGTATTTTTTGGTGGCTTCAACGACTCTTTCTATTTAACTCTCATTTGTCCTCTTTGGGATCTTTTATTTTGTCCACTTTGGGATCTTTTCCTCACTTAAGGGCAACACTCTAATTTACAAGAGGGTATAGAAGATCTTCACACTTTACAAGGTACTCAAACTTAAAGAAGATGTAGCTATCATGATATATGCAATGTATGCCTCTGCCAGTGTAGCAGGAACATGTATGACATGAAGATCAAGTCATGAAGAGGTGGATGTTGCATGGCAATATATCTCGGAAAGGCTATGGAAATTCCTTGATAGGTAGGTATGGTGGCTGTTTTGAGGAAAGATATGAGGAGGTTTATGATGAAAGAGTGTATCATGCCAATGGTTTGGATATACCGATGAAGGTGGACGCCAACTCTCGGAGTGAGAAGAGGGAAATGCACGGCACGGAAGAGGCTAGAAAATATGAGGAGGTGGAAGTGTCAACTTTCAATACTTACATTAGTCCGAAGAACTCATGCACTTATTATCGGTAACTCTCAATCTAATGAGGAGGTTCACAAAGAGACAAGTACCCCGAGGAGGAGTGTATGGGGGTTTGGTTATCCTTGCACATCCTCGACTCATGGTACGTGAGTGTACTCTAATATCCGATCGCTCCAAAGATTAGTGATGCATCTAGTAGCTAGAGTTCTCAACTAGTTTTGTAGGTTTTGAAAATAAACACGGATTGCCCAAAATACGACAGATATCACTAATAGGCTAGAGCTCTTGACCCCAAAAGTTCAAACATTACTCACGTCAATACCTCAAAACTGTTGCGAGTTACTACTACAATTAAATAGCAATCTCAATTACCTACTTTCAAAACTCGGTTCAACAACCAACTCTCTTAACAAGATAAACATGAAAACTAAAGAGAGTTCCAGCAACAAACTAAACAAAAGACAAGGATCTTGCTAAAGACAAACTAAGACTAAAACTAATCATGGTACTAGCTACGAAAAGATAAAGAACACACAACAGTAAAAAGAAAAGCATGAAAAATCCTATGATGTGTTCTAGATTGGAGTGGAGCGTGTTTCTCTCCCACACTAAGTAAGCAAAGCTAAATAAAACTAAAAAGTAAACCTAAGAGCGAGGCGCTTCAAGAATAGCACATAACGCATGAAGTGATAAAAATATAGTGAGACGAAGGACGAACTGATGATTGTTGAAGGAGAAGGGTATGCACGGGGGCATCCCCAAGCTTAGATTCTTGTGTATCCTTGAATATTTATTGGGGATGCATGGGGGCATCCCCAAGCTTCAGCGTTTGACACTCCTGGATCTTTTTTCATCATCTTCCATCGCACACTTGAAAACTCCCTTCATACATAACTCATCATAAGCTGATTAGAGAGGTTAGTACTCTTAATAAAATATACGAAAGTTTTGAAATTGTATAGAGCATGTTGTGTAAAAAATCAGCTAAAATAGATGAACTGGTGTTTTGTTTCGATTTTTTCCGTCAAGCAGGCAGAATCTGTTTTCTGGCCAGCATGTCAAAACTTTTCCTTCTCTTATCATAAGAGGCTATAACTTGGCACAAAGCTTGAAAATAAAGATGCGATGATGTTGCTACAGTAGTAAAAATCATCAAGACCACTAAAAATAGAAGTAAAAACATCCTGGGTTGCCTCCCAACAAGCGATTTATTTTACGCCTTTAATCTAGGCATTAAGATTATAGAAGATGCTCTCACAAGGATAAGAATTTTGAAGAAAAAGAGAGCATCGAGAAGAAAATATGAAACACATTTAAGCCTAACCCACTTCCTACACATAGGCATCTTGTAAGAAAATAAATCAAAGAAGCACAAAATGACAAGCATAGGAAGGTGGAACAAGAACAACTTCAAAACTTTCATCATGAGGAAAGGTGTTTTTGTAACATGAGAGTTTCTACAACCAAACTTTCCTCTCTCAAAATAATTTTCAGTATCATCATGAATGTAAGGCCCCCGATGCGGTACTATCTCGAGTTAGTCGCTTTCGCGTCCGACCTGAGATAGAAGCGCATAAGTGGCCACCGACGCATGATAGTCGCACTCGTATCGCTATCGGATTCTCGACAAGAGGTATATCAAGCATGTACAACTAAGAAATAAATATATATAAGTCCAGGGCATACACTCGCCACTGGTATTAATTACATCATCTCAGAGATCATAAGATCCAACAGTACATCATAACATCATGCGGAAGGCACACACGACCGAGTACGGTCAAAATCCAAATGGCCCTAGAGAGGGCTGCACATAAATAAGTCCACCCACGGAACATCGGTACCCAACTATAGGCCTACTGGGCGAAGTCCTCCTTATCGTCCTCCTCCGGTGGCACCTCCACGAAGTAACGTCCAGTGCTCGGGCCGATCAGGCAAAACAATAAAAGGGGAAAGAAAAGCAAGAGGTGAGAATATATCAATGCAGTATAACTAACTTCTCACGGTAAGGAAAAGTAGTGGTTGAGGTTGCAGCCACGCTAGCATATATGAGTGGCTAACAAACTATTAGAGTAAGGGGAGATCCAAGAACTCGTTGACAACGTGTCGTAAGTCTGCTATCCACCTACTTACACAAAAATAACACAACCTTGTCCCCTATTTGTCGCCTCAGACGAAGAAGAGAAATCAAGGCAACTCACATGTTGGCAACTTTTAAAGCATGATTAAATTGATGTTGTTCTATGAACAAGGAGTAGGTCTCAAGTCGTCCATAACCGCGGACACGACTTTTCGAAAAGATTTAACCCTGCAGGGGTGTACCGACTGTCCATCATAGGCTTCGCATGTACGCTCGGTTTCCACTTGGCTGGGTAAGCGCTTGAAACTCTGGAACGTCAGAATCCCTCTAACTAACAACGCACAATTCCGGGTGGCCCCCGGTGAGTCGACATCCAACTCAAAAGACGACTGCGCTCTCGAATCGCTCTCTACCATCTTTCGCAGGTTTGGATTACCGGTGAATTCTCACATGAGTCCGGGTCCTCATCTGGACTGGATGGGCCAACAAAGGAACCATGCCCCTGCTGGCCCAAGTTTCTTTAAAACAGCTTGAGCGCAAAACCTGACACACACACACGGGTTCAAATGGTAAATGAGCTCGGGCCACCACTAGAACTGTTTGGAGCTAGATAGGTAAGACAAGGGGACCCCATAGAATCCCAGACACGATTAGGCACGCTCGTCAAGAAACACAATACCCGGAACTTGGGACCCCGGTGACTCGAATGGAACAAAACACCCGGCTGGAACAGCCCGGTCTCCCATCCTTCGTCAAGTAAGTTAACATCATAACAATAAATATCAACCAATTTCTGATAATAGCATGATAAACCACCAAGCAACAATGGGTATAAGCAGCAGGTTTAGGGGCCTACACATACTAAGCAATGGTTAAGCAAGGAAGGTACATAGCCAAACAAGGTTTTGCTAGGATGTGGGGGCATGGCTCTTTGGGTTTAATTGAGAGGCAAAGTATATGGTGGTAGGATCAAGCAACCTTTCTAATACAGCTAGGCAAGCGAGTTGAAAGCTATAAAGAATGATATATAAAACCCCTTGCCTGGGTAATCAGTCGACGGAGTAGACGTAGCAGGGTCCTCGGGCTCGGTGTCAGAAATCTCCAGGAAATTCTCCTCGGCAGTCTCAGGTGCTAACGTAAGGTACCGGCAAGGAAAAGCACACAAGTAAACATCGAGACCAAAATGCTCAAGCATGGATGGGATGATCAAGTTTTAAATTAGGCATGGTGTGACCCTATCTAGTCAAGTTTAAATGAAGGTGGTGACGACACGTCAACAACTCCACATGCAATTACTAATAATTTTATGGCTTTGGTCATAGCCTTAACTTTGGTGTAAGTAACATGGAAACATGACATGGCATGATCAACAATAGCAAGTTAACAATAAGAAATTGCATCGTGGAATTAATCTATCGATTCCGGAGAAGAAAAGGTGTCGATGAAAGTTGACACCGGATAAGTCTTTAAAGGAAGGAACGGAGACCCGTCACTCTCATATAACAATATGTTTGGGGCTGTCCAAAGGATCAAGATCACAGATTGATGACATGGTGCATGATCCAAAGAAAAGAAAGGATTTGGGCAAGGTGGTGTATGTGAAAGGTTCACCCCACTTTGTATTTAGCAAAAATACAAATGGTTAGCAACCCCTTACTCAACACTCCACAATCTCTGCCCCATCTCGATGGCATGGCCACCATGAGGCAAAAGCATAGGATTTGATAAGAAATTTTTTTTAAGGTGGCATACATATGGGCAACCCCTATATCATTCATTTTTATGTTGCTCAAAACATAAAAATGTTGCCACCACAATAAACCTTGGATTTTTCTACCCCATAAACTTGTACAACATGTCAGCATTTGAATTGAGGTTCAAATACTACAAGGGTTTGAAAATAATTTGCTAAAATAAAAAGAAAAAATAAAAGATAAAAAAAAAGAGGGGCTCGGCCTCTGGAACACTGGGCTGAATCCATCCATACTGGCCAAACCCGGGCCAAACTGGACAAGCCAGCAGCCCACCGCGGTCTGTGCTACTGGCAGGTAGAGCCCTCCTGTCATCCAACCAACCAAAAAAATGGGGCTAAATCAACATGCCCGGGGGGATTCGAACCTAAGACCACTTGGTCAGGCCACGCGCTTAAACCAGCCAAGCTACTAAGGGAATCACGTCACCACAGCGGACATAGCCTAGGTAACTTGTGCAATACGGGTTAACTGAAGAAATGCGAACATGCCTGACGAAACTGAACCCGACACCGACCTCCCGCGTAGGCGATCTTCTGGCGACCGTGGCTCATGCCGCGACCCACCAGCGACTCAACGGGGAGGTACCGCGTGTACAGGGGACATCCAGGAGACCGTTTCTCCATCAAGCTCGACTCGGTGCCCTCAAAGGCGGCAGCTTGGTTCGTCGGAAGACCACGATGGAGGACCTTCTCTGCATCATCAAGGAGCTCACGCCGGGGTCGCTACTCGCGGCCAACACAGCCCTGGGGGCGCTCTGTTGCGCTCTCCACGCACTCCACACGCGCACGCACGCTACTTGAACACCAGGGATACGCGCATGGCGTGCACGGCGACGCGAGTCTACAGAAACGTCTCCGGCGATGACAGGAACTACGACGCGACGCTAGAACGAATTATGGCGACTGCAGACGGGAATGAGGGGCACTATGCTCACCTAGGGGTTGCTGGAGACGGCCTCCGGCACGACGAGGAGGATGGAGCCGCCGTAGTCGTCGTCGCAGACGGAGACGTGCTCGGCGGGGAGGACGACGACACGGACGGGCGCGGCTCCTTGCTCCTTTCTGTGAGAAGGAAACGAACGCATACACGATTAGAGGCACAGAAGCGAGCGCACGGCCACCTACGAGACACGACGGCGGCGAATTCGGCGACTCACCGAAGAAACAGGGGAGGGGCTCCTCTCCCATGGCGGCGGCGGCGGGCAGAATTGAGGAGGGGGAAGGAGCAGGCTAGGGTTCCCGAGGCGAGGGGGAGCCCTACCTAAAAAGGGGCGAGGAGGAGAGGTTGGCGAGGGGGCTCCACGCCGGCTCCTCTCCGTCCTTGCTCTCTGACGACGGGAGAAAGGAGGGGGAAAATGTGGGGGAAGACGACGCTGGCAAGCAGGCCCGGGGCGAAAAAAGGAGCAGCGGGGGCTGCTTGCTGGGCTAGATTCGGCAGGCCCAAGTGAGTTGTCTCCACTGCAGCCAGAGAAAATAAGGAAAAGAAGGCCTGTCCATTAAAAAAAATAGGGCACCCAAGAATTTTCTAGAGCAAAACAGAGAGAAATAAAACATATTTTCCCTTGATTTTATAAAATTGGTTTGACCCAATTTGGAGCAAATAAAATCAGGGGCAAAAAGAATTAGATTCCAATGGCTTTGAGCTTTACTTGATTTTTTTTTCCAGAGACGTAAAAATTGTGGGCATGGGGGAAAATCCAAGGAATTGCCTATGCAAAATTTGGACTTAAGGGGAACACAAATGGAGCAAGGAAAACCCCACATCACCTTTCTTTAGCCATCCAAAAGAAATTCAAAATAAAATCAATTGGACTCCAAGCACCTTGCCATTCGAAATCATCACATGAATTGCAACAACCCATCACCATGTCAAGTTGGAAGTCAAAAGATAAAGGAAGATTACATGATGGTTACAAGAATTGCTCCTGGGCTGTTATAATGAACAACATCAAGAATATAACTATCACATAAAGCATGTTGTTCATGATCTACAAGCACACGTGTGTAGTTTTCAACACGGTCTTTAGGAACATATGATAAATGCAACCCATAACATTGAGCATCAAGAAGAGCACAGTTCTCCAGAATATGAGTTGGAGATTTCAAAAGGATAATAGGACAATCAAGTGTGGGTGCAATAGCAACAATTCATGCTTAACATAAGGAACTATATCAAGTTCATCTTTGCAAGCGTAATCCATATTGGCATCATGGCCATCAACAAAGTAAGTATTAAGTTCATCAGAAAGGGAAGTATCAAGTGAGTCCCCGGAATCATGGGATTCCTCATCAAAGCAATCATTATCCTCTTCTTAGGCAGCAAACATTTTATTTTTAAAATCCTCAATATAAGAATTGTAAGTATAATTCTCGAAGCAATGAGCAAGAACTGCAAAGTTTTTGGACTTGTGAATAGTATCATAATACTCTTCAATCAAAGAAGCAATCTCATAAGCACCTTTAAAAGCAAAAAACTCTTCAATCTTTTCAACATCAAAGTAATCATAAACACCTTTAGCATAAGAAGATAAGATCTCATTTTCATTAAACTCATATTGGAAAGGAAGGTGTTTACGATCTATATTAGAGCAGCAGGTGATATGTAAAAAAATGCATCACTATTTTATATAGTAACTCTTTTCTATTCATTGATATATTTCATGTTATGATGCTATTCTTATGCTGTTTTGGCTTATTTTACACAGTTTGCAACTTTCCGATGCCCAAGCAGCAGACGTAGAATTCAGCGGTAAAAAGTGGACGATGAGTTGCTGAAGGAGAAGATCTCCAAATTACCTGAAAATCGACGGAGGGTATTTTCCAGAAGGATGACGAATACACGCACAAGAGGGGCCAGAGGGGGCCACAGGGTTCCCAGGCGGCCACCTGGCGCGCCCCCACCCTGGCCGCGCGGGGAGGGCGCCTGGACCCCTGGGGCCACTCCCGACTCCCCCTTTGGCCTATATATCACTCGTCATCCGAAAACCCTAAAAGAGGAGTTTCACGAGTTCTCTGCCGCTTCGTGGCGGAAACTATCAGTGGATAAAAGACATCTCCTGCGGGCAGATTTTGCTGGGGAGAACACCTCCCGAAAGGGAGATCATCGTCATCGTCATCACCATCGTCACGGGCATCATCGAGATCATCATCAACATCATCCCCAACATCAGCACCATCTCCACCACCATCCAATCTCACCTCACAAGTTCAACTTGTGTTGTAATCTGTACTATCTATCCTCTCTACTCTACCGGTGTTGATTGCTACCGTGTGATGAATGCTATTGAGTTTTGTTGGAGACATATCATTGTGTCCATATTGGTTATCATCTATTTATTCTCACTGATCATGATCTCTTTTATGTCTTGTGAGTAGTTACTTTAGTTCTTGAGGACATGGGAGAAGTCTTGTTGTTAGTTGTCATATGATGTTGAAATAATATGTATTGTTTGATATTTAAGTTGTGTTGTTATTTTCCTAGTGGTGTTATGTGAGTCGAACACTCAACACTTCGCCTTATTAAGAACCTAGGGGAATGCATTGTGTATAAAGAATGCTTACGGTGGGTTGCCGGAGTGACAAAAACCTGAATCCCAGTTCGCACGCTTTTGCACAAGGGAACAATGTATCATCGATCGTATTGCTATGGTTAGGCTTTTTCCTTAATTACTATCTTGTATTAGCGGATGCTTGCAAGATGTTTAATCATAAGAGTGCACTTATCTGAGTCTAGAGAGTGTACTAGCATAGATCCACCCACTCAACACTTATCAACACAGCACATAGTACCGATGCGAAAGATGGCGAAAGCACGTGACTATTTCTCCCGTGTGTCCCCAAGAACGCTTTAGTATTTATAAGTTCAGTTGCTAGGCCCATACTTTGCTCAAAGGGATTGGACCACCTGTTACTCCTCAGTGCCTTTCAATTTGCTCGCTTTTACCTTTTTGTTGCTTATATCAAAAACCCCTAAAAAGCTATCTTTCAGTTCCTACAGCTATTTCTTTGACAAAGTCACTTACCAATACATTTTGATCCTCGTTGGGTTCGACACTCTTATTTATCAAAAACGCTACAAACGATCCCCTACAGGTGAGGGTCATCAAGTACTATTTTCTGGCGCCGTTGCCGGGGAACGTAGCTCTATTAGTAAGTGAAGCTGGTAAGGAGGTCTTTATATTTCTGTTTTTATTTTTGCCATTGCTACTTTTGTCCTTATGGATTCCTCTACTCTTGGTTCGTTGATTATGGGGAAACGCCCCACAACTGTGGTGGTCACTCCCACCCCTACTGAAATTGTGCCTTACAAAATACCATCTGGTATTATCAATTACTAGATGACCAGTTACGCCAAATGGCCCAAAGTCCCAATTGAAATCATGTAATCATAGAAACAAAATGCACTTTCAGAACCAATCAGTGTTATCTTTATACCCATTTAAATACGGAATTATCAACCAAACCAACAATTAATCAAGATAAATTACGAACTGCAATTTCTGATGCTATATAACCAAGCACTATATTAAATGCAATCCATGGAGTATATAACACAATTCATAATATATATGAATCAATAGCAAACATAATGATTACCAAGATAACAATTTTACATTCATGCCAAGGCACTTCACTCGAAACAAAAAAGATACAAAAGGGAACCAAATGTGAAGCGGCTGAAAACATAGAGGGCCGCTTGGCTGGTTAAGGAATCCATGAATGATGCATGTATACAATACGACACCAGCAAGACAAAGAGAATGTTCTCTAGGTACGACATCGGTGATTACTGAAGATGGGTTGATGGAGTAATTTAAATGGCCACATGCCATCACAAAACAACTTCTTTAATGTACGAAACAAGGAAAAGAATGTTACATATAAAATCGAAAGGCTCAGACTCTTATTCGCAGATTCAAAAACAAATTCATCGATGGAACATCTAAACATATCATACTCACTGGGAATCAAACATATCTGATAAACTTATACAAGTTCAACCATTTGACCATTCTCAACCTCATTGCTCATGAATTATGAATTTGCATTGGTTTTGATAAAAGCTAATACTATGGTTTTTAAGGTTTCCATCTCTATCTTTTCATTACAAAGGGAAGAAGGGTAAAATCCTCATAGTCGATAGCTTCTTCTGAAGAGTCTCTTTCTGGAGACATGGATACATCACAATTAAATAAGTTAAATAATTATAACTCCAGAAACAAGATTCGGGGGATCCTGGACCGAGTGACATGAATATCACCTCTTTAACACCCTTGGGAAGGTAGTGATGTCGATGGCGGCAGACAAAAGACAAGAGGGCGGCAGCTGGACGGGGTGATAGTGGAGGAGGCACAGAGGTGGTCGTGCCCGAGGGGCAGGGAGACACCGTTGTCGACGCGTGTTCGCGATGCCTGGCCTCCACCCCAAGGGAGGAAGGAGGGGTCGTTCTGCCCAGTCTACCCCTGTCATCGGACCGCCCCGCCCACCACCCCTCCTGATCTCCCCCTTCCTTTCCGCTCATGTCATATGGGAGAAGGAATTAAATAGAGTTCAGAAATCATGACAAACGATTTTATGTTCTCTAGTGAATTGTATATGTGGTTTCTAAGCAGAAATAGAGAAGTTCAGGCAGCCAAAGATATTTGAAGAGTATATGTAAGCCAGGTCGGGGAATTAATTTGAGAGATGGATTGCTGGAAGAAAGTGTGAATTTTACAGCAAGCATCTAATAAAAACTAAAACCTAGATCAAATTTGGATAAATTCCAGCATTTCAAATCTGAATCGAAAAATGCAGAGAGCACAATTCCTAAATATGTAAGAATGCATGCCTTATATTTTATTTCGCATTAAAGTGTGCAACAAGTATTTAGTAAATGCACACTTTGGAGAAAGACACAAGAAATGAATGAATGACTATACAACAATGATAGTTAACCTTAGTCACAGATAAACTGAACAACAATGATTAATTTTAACTAACTCGAGTAAAACATGCAAGAGAAGGTTGCAGATCAATTTTAATACTAAGAGAGGGAATGAGCTTATTATTTAGCAAAAAATTATGTAACTTCTTTGTTGCTTCAATTATGTAACTTTGAACCTTATGTTTTAAAGTAATAAAAGTATAACAACAAACATCTGTACGTTTCCTCTGAAAGTTTTACCCTTTTCGTGAAAATAAGAAAGTTTTACCTTAAATTAGCAAAGTACATGATAGCAGACATAGTGCTTGACCACCTAATTTTGCATCAAACATCAGCTATCCTACAAATACACACATAAAATAAGTCCTTCTACTACCACACTAATATAATCTAATACTTCCCCGTTCACAAATAGATGACATGGTTGTAGTTCAAATTTGAACAAAATCCAGGTCATCTATTTGTGCACGGAGGAGTAGCTAAATATATTCACACTATCACATGATCTAGAAAGTTAAACCAAGTCATAGAAGAGCCAATTCTCCACCAATAGATAAACGCCACCGAGGATTTTTTATAAGCGAAACCATAAGATAGAATTTATCAATATGTTGAAGGGTATCTCTCCTCGCTCTAGAAATAAAATGAAATCACTTTGTTCAAATTTCATTTGTGGTTCAAGCAGGTATGATCTAAATATTTGAAATTCAGGGCATGCCAAGATGATTCTAAATAGGAATTATGGTTGCGAAAGTAGGTTCTTGTATGCAAGACAAACTGCAGCTTTAACCTTACTAATGTGTCCATTATAGAGTACAAAATAGATATATGTTGTGAGGAAATCAGCAATTCTTATTTATCTGCACTCCCACAGTTATGCTATTAAAATTGGAGGTACACAATATTAATGGCAGGAAGCAAAAAAGTAAGGTTTCTAAGGAGCCTCATGCTGATAAGTTTTACTTGCAAACATGTATGTTTCAGTAAATACCCTCAACGTGTATATCATGCAAAACAAACGTATAATATGATGTTTGGTTCAAAAAAGGAAAACCAAAAATAAGTGTAGTGGCATCATCTTCCCTTTCTCATCTTTGTCAGAAGACCAAAACTGCAGGGTCTATAAGGACCGTGCATGATTCCTCACCCAATGAAATATATATACATAACACATCAGTGCATAACATACTAATAGATCCATGCATGGTTATGTAACCAATGGAGAATCCATATGAGGCAGCAAGGAAAAGTATTTATCAAGAACATATCAGACAAAGCAAGCCAGAGTAATTTCAACACACAACCACATATTCATGCTACGGGAAAGTCACCGTCAAAAGATTAGACACCAGAGCAGTCATGGAAGGCATTAATTAGAACTAAAATGATCTAACTAAAATGTGCGCGCTCGTAAACAATTTGTGTAGACCGGAGATGGAGAAAGCTCACCAAACGAAATCACCAAAAGGATAGGAACTTGTATGGCATATGGAGCTTACATCTAATAATTTTTATCCTCTCAGAATCTAACATATAAAGATTAAAGCCTCCTCACCATGAGTCCAAGACTGGCAGAGTTACGTCTCTAAGTAGCAGCTACCACTACATGACCACCAGACGCCTGCCGCTGCAACCATGTTCAAGGGTACCTATCAACATCATACATAAGGATATGAACATATCATGAAGTGATTGAAATCAGCAAGTGGTTGCCTTCTTTGTGTTCTCTGTATAGATGTGTAACATTAAGCAAACGTCATCATGAACAAAGTCACAGCAGCAAGTTGCTGCTCTCTTTTCTGATCTCTCTCTATCTCTCTAAATGCAATGGCAGTATTACAGAACATCAAAATTAGCAAAAACAGAGTAGTATCTGAAAAATAGTATAAATAGCTAAAAAGATTCAAATGTGCTTATTTTGGCATACTGTAACATTTAATGTGTATGTTCGAGTTCGACACCAACAGTAGGTTTTTAAGTTTATTCACAACTGCTTGTTCCAAAGTTGCATATCCTAACAACGGATATATGTATAGATGTACATCATAAATAAGCAGTGACTTGCCAATATATCTATTGCCGAAAAACAATAATTGTTTTACCTGATCACATAAATGAGCTTTCATAGCACATTCTCTGCACCCAGCATTTTAAAAGAACCATCAACCTGCACTGGTTCAGGAAGCGACTCCTGAGAAGATTCACAAAAAACTGAATTCATTAATGAAGCTAGTTAGCCCATTAATAACAATAATTAGTAGAGTATCACCTGGTTAAATACTTGATCATTAAAAAATAGTTCTATAGGCTCTTAAAATCAATCTGAATTTTCACATCGATGGAGATAACAAAATACAAAAATCTATGCAAATACTTTCCATTAAGAGGAGCTAAAAATAGGTCAGCTAAAAAGCATAGTTTAAAAAATAACTTGTAAATGAGTAACAAACACTTGTAAGGTAAGAATTTGATATGCTAGAAGTGGTGGTACCTAGGAAGACATCAGATAGCCTCAAGGCACAACGGCTATACACAAATGCCCTAAAGTGGAGGGAAAAGGTAAGAGTAAAACACGTCTAAGGTCTAAGATCGTACGGACATTTGAAAGAGAAATCTATCCAAAGCACAAGCTGAAATATATTTGTCTGCTATGCAAAGCACAACCAACAACATACTATGCATGCCTCAAAGAGGGAAGGTTCAAGTGCGCTTCTTGGTCTTCTCAGGCCCTGAACCAAGAAATTTAATCAAAAATAAATGCGGAAGGCGGAAACTACACAACAATCTGGCCTAAAGTGTAGACCAGGGTATAACTAGAAGCAAGCGTAAGGAGCAAATAAGGAGATGGATTTGTTGCATTGCCTATGAAAGCTTGGAGTGGCAGAAGCATGCCAAGAGAGAGAAAGTGGCCTACTACCCAGACACCATAGTTGAAATTAGAGGCTTATGTAGGATAAAGAAGTACCAAGCCAACATGCATGAAAACATTAAAGAGATGGCAACTGGATCCTACAGCCCGTACTTCACCTTTTGTGGCTACTTAATTAACTTCCACCTATTAGTGAGCAGCAAGCATTACTCTTTGCATATGTAAATGGTAGTGAGAAAAAACATTACTCTTTTCATATGCAAATAGTAAAAGTGATCTGATGGATTCTAGAATAGATGTATTAAATATTTGTATAGGCATCTTTCCTTCATTCGCAAGAAGAAACTATTGGTTTGAGCAAGAAAAATTAAGCCAGTATGAAATGAAAATAGTAGACATACAGTCTACTGCGCTATGAAACCCACAATTTTCTCTTTTTCCCACTTAATTAACTTCCATCTATTAGTGAGAAACAAGCATCACCTTTTGCATATGTAAACAATAGGAGGTGATATGATGGATTGTATAACCTGCCATTCATCGGCAAGCATCATATCCATAGCAGGTGAACCCTCAACATGTAGATAGCCAACCTAACTGCACAAACACAAAGAGTTCATGGAATATGTACCAAGACCCAATCAAGGAAGCCGGTCAGAAGAAACTAATCTTGTTAGTCAATGAACCGCATGTTAAATGAATAAAAAAAGAACCTGCCTAGCATCAACGACGCGCACGTCAAACGAATCAAGAAAGAACCTGCATCCGAAAGGAAACATGGAACAGAAAATGTCTCAGCTCATTCATTTTATCAGGAAACATGAAGAAGAACATAACCACCTGATGTAGTTGGAAAACCGAATCGGTGAGTCAAACGACGTCTCAAATGATCCTGCACAAACATGGGAAGGAGAGGTGAGAAAAAGGAAAACCTAGGGGTGGAAGACAAGACAATAGAAAATCTACACAACCATGGACGACGGCAGGCTGGACGCGTGAGTCGCTGATCCATCGCCATTTACGTGCTCGTCACGGGCGTCGTAGCCCTTCTACTTCTGGTGGCCACCACCGACGGAGAAGCTCGCCTCCGTCCAGCCGCCGCCGCTGGAGAAGCTCGCATCCGCGACCGCAGAGTGGGGATGGAAAAGGCAACTAGCGTGGGAAGATGGAGAGAGCGAGTGGCGATGGCTGCAGCATGGAAGAGGAGGGGCGGAGGCGTAGGAGAGAAGGGGCGGCGGCGTGAGGATAGAGGCAAGTGGGAGTGAGGGGCTCAGCGCAAGAGGGATTGTGGGCTAGGGTTGGGCAGTTCACACGACAGGCACGCGACGCGCAAGGAAGGACTGGTCGTTTCTCACCTTCCTGTGAGTTGACCTAGCCAGCACGCAACCCACACGAGCCCACAGGTCATTGGTTCCCACCAAATCAGCAAACGGTACGAACAACAAGCAGCAATATCCAACGATGCAAAACAATTAGAACATCAGATCGAACGGCTAGCATTGGTTGCCCCCGGGAAAGGGCTGGGAGGCCGAGTTGGCCATTGAACTTTAAGAGTTAAATGTCTTAGCTAATCGTTATGCAGGGGATAGGCATCCAGGTGAATACTTGCTATATTTATCACAACTATGTTCATTATTTAAGCTTGCAGGTGTGTCAATGGGGTTCGTCATGAAGAAATTATTCTCCATATCACTTATAGATAAATCTTCAGATTGGTATAAGATCCTTGATAACTCACATCTACTTAATTGAGAAGAGCTTATGTCTCTCTTTTATACAAAGTTTATCCTCTTCATGAAATTCATCGAGACAGGAACTACATCTATAATTTTTGGTCTCGTGACGGAGAGAGCATTGCTCAATCTTGGGGGAGACTTAAATCCCTAATGTTCAAATGTCCTATCCATGAACTCCCCAAAGATATTATAATTACAATTTTTTATGCCAGGCTTTCTCTTCAGGATAAGGAGATGTTGGATGCCTCCTCTAGCAGGGTATTACAAACAAGAAGCGCTGAAGAAAAATGGGATCTCATTGAGAGGATCCAGAAGAACACTGAAGATTGGGAAATCGATAAAGTTATTGAACCCGCTATAAATTATGAGCATGATTACATTGAGAGCTATGTGAAAACTGATTATTTTAATATCTTTTGTTCTAAGATTGGTCTTGATTCCCAGTTCATGATTGATTTCTTTAAGAACTTTGCCTCTCACATTGACTCTTCTAAGAAGGAGAAGGATCAGTATCATAAACCCTTTAAAGAATTGCATGTTAATATAAATGTTGCCGACCCTATTATGCCTGCAGTTTTCTATGAAAAGCCCCCTTTTCGTACAAGGATGAGAGAGCACTCTTTTTTCATAGGCATAATAAATAAAAGTGAGAGAAGAACTTACGAACCTGAGGACCTGATCAAGGTCGATCCTCAAGTTGCGGTGGTTAAAGATATAATTACTGATGATGTTTCAGATTCCATTATAATTTTTTTTGTTGTTTCAACTAAGATTGTCACAACCAAGAATAAGAGCCCAATTTCAGGTACACCAGTTGTATCTGTCAGAATAGGAGATCGCAATTATTACGGTCTATGCGATTTGGGATCGAGTGCTAGCGCTATTCCTTATTCACTCTACCAGGAGATAATGGGTGAGATTTCACCCTGTGAACTTGAAGAGATTGATGTTACTATTTATCTAGCAAACAAAGAAACTATCTCTCCCATTGGAATTGTGAGAGATGTTGAAGTCCTATGCGAAAAGGTAAAGTATCCTACCGATTTTCTTGTACTTGGTTCAGTGCAAGATAGTTTTTGCCCTATTATTTTTGGTAGACCTTTCCTCAGCACTTGTGGTGCTATAATAGATTGCAAAAGAGGTAAAGTTTCTGTTGAATGAAATGGTGAGCCATATGAATTTAACTTTTCTAAGTTCTCCAAGCGGCCTCGTGGTGCTAATTTACCTAGTGATGCTAAAATTATTGAAAATATTCCTTCTATTGCTATTCCTCATAATGATCCTTTGCAGCAATATATGGAAGACCACGGGAATGATATGCATATGTAGGAGAGAAATGAGTTAGACGAAATATTTGCAAGACAAGCCGCCATCCTGAAGCACAACCTTCCGGTTGAGCCTTTAAGGATCCTAGCACAACCAAAAGAAGACCCGGTGTTTGACCTCAAACCGCTTTCCGATACGCTCAAGTTTGATTATTTAGATGAAAATAAAATATATCCTTTTATTATCAATGCTAACCTTTCAGGATTTGAAGAAGAGCAATTATTGGAGACACTTCGCAGACACCGTAGTGCCTTAGGCTACACCCTTGATGACCTTAAGGGGATTAGTCCATCGATTTGCCAACACACTATCAATCTTGAGCCTGATGCTAAGCCAGTTGTTGATTATCAACGAAGGCTGAACCCAAAGATGAAGGACGTGGTTAGGACGGAGATTCTCAAGCTTCTGTGACGCCCCCAAAATCGATTCGTGTAAAGTAATCATACACGCAAGGTACACGATCGAGATCTGGGACTCATGGTGAGATATCACAACACAACTCTACAAATAAAATAATACAAGTTGTTTAATACAAGCCAGGGGCCACGAGGGCTCGAATACAACAGCCCGAGAGAACAAAGTTAGCGGAAGGAATATTATCTGAGTACAGACACAAGAATACAAGGTTGCCTTAAGAAGGCTAGCACAAATAACAACAGATCGAAAAGGCGATGCCTCCTGCCTGGGAACCTCCAAACTACTGTTGGTCAACGAGGAACTCGACGTCATAGAAGGCATCGGGGATCTCCTGCTCCTGGACTCCAAGGCTCCAACGTCGACTGCAGCGGCCGATCAGGCAAAACAAAAAGGGTGAAATAAAGCAAGGGTGAGTATCTAGCATACCCGCGAGTCTTACGTCCGCTACTAAGCATTTATACACTTGTATCAAATGGAAAGGGGAGGCTGTATATAGTGGACTGCAAGGTAGAAATCAGAATAAGGATAAGAAGCTAGGCCTATCGAAGACTAGCATCTTCCGACGATGTCTTGCAGCATGAGGAGAGAATAGCCAACAGTTCATATAAAGCATAAAGCAACAATGAAGCAGAAGTTGATGCAGCATTGTATAATAGTAAGTTGTAATGATTAATAATAATAATGCCTCCGAGTTCCCTTCCTCGACTTCCCTGCGAGGAAGAAAACCCGGTACCATATAGTTTAATAGTAATAGTTTGTAGTGGTAAGGTCCTGTTACCGTGGACATGGCTATTCGAATAGATTAAACTCCCTGCAGGGGTGCACTAATATTCAGCCTGCACGCTCGGATCTCCAGGGTGGCATACACCTTGTTAGGGAATGCCCCACCGAGGCTATCCGACACATCGCAGTTCATCCTAGGCTCAGCAGAGAGGCCATCCACCGGACTATGTCCTATGCGCCAAGGGGTCTAGGTCCCTCACCCTTGCACGCTCCTGCACGGTGCGAGTCTGGCCGGTGAAGCAAAAGCAAATCCAAACACCTGCTGCAACAAATAAGACAACACCACTTCCCGGCGATCACGCCGCAGTACTGCTGACGTCTGAAGAGCTTTCGGACGAACTACGACGCGGAGGGATCACACCGTAATCCCACGTGTAGGTAGTGCGTACAGACCTACGGGTCTCTCAAGTCATCCGCCAAACCATTTAGCATTTTAATTAACCTGCGTGACAACTGTTATCGTTGCCTTGACTTAACTGACCTGCGGACAACGACAGCAGTCAGGACCACCAGTACATCGGTGCCCGCCCTATCGTCCCACCATTTCTCTGCGGTTACCAACAAGGTGAACCGACTCCTTACCTTATCTCGCGTGTGCTCTTGGTAGAGCTCGACTTTCGTGGTTTGGTAACTCTCGCGAGATACGAGCAGGGACCAAGCACGCCAGTAACACCGGTCGTACCCTCCTTGTCGTTCCCGACGCAATACCGCTCGCGGGCACTGTTGGGTCGCCCGACTTCTTACCTTAAGGACAACCGTTGCTCAGGTAACTAGATCGGCTATACAGAGTCAACAACGAGTGGAGGTACGAGGATTACTCCTCGGTAGCTCCTCTTGATGGTGGCTCGGCAGAGCCGAGCTAGGGGGCCTAACTAACAATGTGCAGGGCTCACTGCTAAATAATGCATAAGTAATAATAGGCAGCATAGGTTAAAGGAAAGGTACATCAAGGGGCGACAATGACAGGCCATGCAATTGAATAGGATTTTAACATACCAGCAGCAGTAACAATTCCTAGTGCAAGAAATGTACGGAAAGATAGGCGATATCTGGGAAAAGAATGGCTCTGCTTGCCTGGAAGTTCGATGGCAGCGGTAGGGTCGTCGACGACGTAGTCGATCACACGGGCGTCAACAGCGATCGCCGGGTCTATCGGACAATAAGAGGGGGGGGAGAAACAATAAATACATGGCAATAATAGCAATACAAATACCAGACATGGAAAACACAATGTAAACGGTGTTCTCACGCAGCGCAACGTGTTTTTCTCGGAGCGGGAATTCATCCGTGGATGAAACACCGGCTCCGGGTGATTATCGACAAACGGCCCGGAGGGGGAAGGTTCAATGTCTGTAGTGTCGTGAATATCTGACATACATGTGGATATTGTATCCGTGCTCGTTGATCCATTCAGAACAACTTTCATATACAGAACATTTTCATCCGGAAAGTTTTACCGGCTCTGGTCGGTTACCAGACAGTGCAACCGGAGGGGGAATGTCTCGTGTTCGTTTTGTTAGAGGGGTGTGATTGGTATATGGATAACGTATTCGTATCCGTTGTATTTTTCTGATCAATTTTGATGTATAAAATATTTTCATCGGAGTTACGGATTAAAAGATATGATTTTCTGGAGTTTTAAATCATTTTAAAACAATTCTGTAATTCTTTTATTTATTTATCCAGCATTATCCAAAATTGGACATTTGACCAAGTCAACTGACATCAGGGGCCCATATGTCATACAGAAAGGTTAAGTATATTATTTTAATTGTTTTAATAGCAAAGGGCCCACCTGCCATACACACATTGATTAATTTCTCTGATATAAACATCTATTAAGCCACTGGCCCACATGTCATACAAAGGGATGTTATAAAAATATTTGTTTAATATAGCAGCCAGTGGGAACCTGATGTCATTGTCATGCACTCACTCCTAATTAACTGATTTAATTGACATGGATTAAGTTCATGGCCTAGGGCCCACATGTCATCTACCGGGGGGGGGGGGGGGTTAATCCCCTGGCCATTGCTCGCCTGCACATCGGCCATCCACAGCCATGGCCGGCGGCAGCTGCGGCCGGAGGTGGGCAGCAGGACACGACCGCGCGTGTGGGCTGGGTGCGGTATGCCAGAGAGCATGCAGGGGTCATGGCCAGGGGCGTCCGACTCGCAGACGTGCGCAGGCAGAGCCGCCGCGGCTCGGGCTTCGGCTATGGTGACCGTGTACATGGGCGAGCGAAAAAGGACACCAAACAGCGAAGGGGAGAGGGGGCATCGGGAGAAGGCCTCAAAGTGAGGGGGAGGACGTGCTCGGAGAGGTTGGGGAGGGAGCGGCCGCGGCGAATTTGACCGGGGCAAGCCGGCGGCCCGAGGAGTAAGAAGGCACCACGGGGGGCGATGCGGTGGCTCCTGGCTCGCATTCTTCTCCAGGGCGACGAAGACGACGCAGAGGAGGTGGAAGGGCATGTCGGCGGTGGCTCGGGGGAGCAGTGGCCGCGCGAGCTCGTTGGTGTGCGCCCACGGAGGCGGCAACCGCTTTTCCTTACGGGGGAAAAGAGAGAGGCCGAGTGAGAGGGGAGGGAAAAGATTTGGGCTCGTCCACAGGGCACTGGGGTCTCCCTTATCCTCCCAGGACGAGTGCAGATGCAGCGGCGCGAGCTGGCTCGGCGGGGACTACGCCCTGCCACGGTTGCCATGGCCTCCGGTCGGTGGAACAGTGGGAGGGAAGAAGGAGGAGGGAAGTGGCTGGGCCGGGGGTGGGCCTCGCCCTGGGCATTAGATTAGGATTTTTCATTTTCATCTATGTTTCTATTTTGTTTAGGTAGCTTTAGATTTTATAAAAATGTGAAACTTGTTCCATTAATTTTATTACACTATAATATGTTACTGGGAAAAGTTTGAGCCTTTTATAAAATCACTTGATTTTTATCTAAATTATAAATGATTAAAATGGACTGTTTGGCTACTGTTTGAATTGTTGAAAATATTTAGACAATGTAATAAAATACCATTGCCATTTTATTGTGACCTACTGATTTTTAGACAGTTAATAAAAGTGGTTGCAATATTTTTGGATTAAGTTTTATCTCCACTTATATCTGGAAATTTTATTTGGTTTGAATTTGAACAAGCTTTGATCAAGGTGTTCATCACAATTTAATCAAGGTGACTTGGCATTAGCACAATGTGATTACTGTAGCGTGACACCCGGGGCGTTATAGCTTCTAACCGCAGGTATCATCTATCCTCTAGTTGATAGTAGGTGGGTAAGTCCAGTTCATTGTGTTCCTAAGAAAGAAGGTATGACTGTTGTTCCTAATGATAAAAATGAACTAATACCCCAAAGAGTTGTTATTGGATATTTGATGTGTATCAATTACAGGAAATTGAACAAAGCGACCAGGAAGGACCACTACCCGCTACCCTTTATTGATCAGATGCTAGAGAGGTTGTCTAAAAACACCCACTTTTGCTATCTTGATGGGTATTCTTGTTTCTCACAAATTCATGTCAATACTGCCGATCAAGAGAAGACCACTTTCACGTGTCCTTACGGTACTTATGCTTACAGGCGTATGCCTTTTAGAATATGCAATGCACCTGCTACTTTTCAGAGATGTATGTCTGCTATTTTTCATGGTTTCTGTGAGGAGATTGTGGAAGTCTTCATGGACGATTTCTGTCGGGACCCGGGGTTAGCGTATGTAATTCCAGTCACGATGCAATCACATGGAGAGCCGAGAGCCGTACCCACTTGTCTAAGCAGACAAGGCCAAGCACAGAACACTCTCGGAAAGCATCGAACATGAGGGGCATCCCATCCAGGCCGGATGATCAACTGAGATGGGTCCTCAACGTCCGCTCACAAGTCTAATGCTTATGGGCGGTGAATCCCATACTCATAGACAAGTCGCCTCAACCATGTTATCGATTGAATCTTAACTCTTACATAGACTTACTCCAGCCCGATCACTTAGTCGGGGTCTAGGGCGGGCTCGATCATACAACAAAGTGTGCACGTGACAGAGTCACGAGCAATCGCATCGCGATGCCCCAAGCTGCGCACATCTAAGGGCCACTTGGTGTATAAAAGACCGCCAGCCAGATCACAACTAAGGTCTCGAAAACCCATACTAAGACATGCATGTTATAAACATACACGCAACACACATGCCTAGTATGAACAGCATGTATCATCACATAACTCTACAAAGTACTTATTTATTGACTTACACATAGAGTATACAAAGATCACATGTCTGTGATCAACATTACATCATACAACGGAAGCAAATTAGGTCTGAGTACAGACAAGTTTAACAAATGGCTTAGAGGAGCCTTGTAAACATACACGCCCTTCCACGAGGGACCAGACTGCTGTCTGGAACTATGCTACCAAGGTCAACGTCGAGCTTCAGGTCAGTGACTCCATCGGGGTCCGGGTTCTCATCTAAAACATTGAATAAGAAAACGTGAGTACAAAGTCGTACTCAGCAAGACTTACATCAGAACTACACTACTCATGCTCAAGTATCCAGGTAAAGGGAGGTGGGGTTTCATCATGCAGAAGTGCTAGCTTTGACCTGGCTAGTCCTGAACTACGAGTACCAGACTTGAGGTAAGAAGCGTACACGAGTCCACTATCCAAGTCTCCAACCAATACACCACTATGGTTACTTCCTCGACTTCCCCACGAGGAAGCACGCCATAGCACTCACGCTTATCTTGCGAGTTTTAGAAGTATCCATTCAAGTTGTCTAATAATCAGGTACAGGTTCCAAGTAGTCCTTAACCGCGGACGCGGCTATTCGAATAGTTTTGTTAACCTTGCAAGGGTGTAAGCTACACACACATGACCATCGGTTACCGCCTTTTTGCTCGCCACCGTTGAAGAGGTGACAGCGAGGATGTTCACCACGACACTTCGCTCACAACCGCTCTATTCCAGGAGTCGACTATCTGAGTTGCCTCCGCTCGAGAGCCTGGCCGGATCAACGAAACGGACTCAAACAATGTAAGTGACCGAGACGCCACCTTTGGCAGATGGTTTTCCTGCCTCACAGGTGCACCCACATATCTATATGATGCAACCATTTCCTTCGTTCTTTTTCTATGCACATTTCAAATGGAAAGCCCGAACTAATGTGACTCCTGGACGTCGACACGGATCAAGGTACTAGGCCGAGAGGGGTCAGTGAGCCCAATGTGTGGTTGTACTCTTTGTCTTGGATTACCATACAAGAACTCGGTGCTTAAGGCGGTGTTCAACGAGACAACCCACTGTGTACTCCTACACAACCTCTCATCGTTCACCTTGTATTAGGGTGGATTCACCAACACAGTTTCACTTTCATCAACACCGTGTTCACCATCATCCCGACTCACATCAAAAGCAACCTCATTGTACCACTAAGCATGCAATAAGCAGTAACACTTGCAGGGTCCACATGATATCAATCAACTCCTATGTCAGCTAGGATTGTGGTTTGCTTACTACTGTGACAAGATGATAGGTCATGCATCGGATATGGGTTCAACTATGCGGTAGAATCGATACAAGGTGATCTCCTAAACATGCATAAGAGAGACTGAGAGGGAATTGGGATTTTATAGACATGATCAATGGGGTTTGCTTGCCTTGCTGACGAGGTTCACACACGGTGTCTTCAACGAAGGGGGTGGCCTCCGGTTCCGGTTCCACTTCTATCGAGAAAACAAAGCAATCAAGGGATAAATATAATTGCGATGCTCAAGCACATGATAAGTTGTGAAAACATGATGTACATGGTACTGATGTGTTGAGAATTCCAATTAATTGAAGTGTATTGCAAAGGATTTGCAAATTCAAACTCCAAATTCAAATTCAAATTAAGCCATATGCACATTTGCTACTGTTGCCCCATTTTAAAATGGTCAAACATGAAAACAAATTGCATATTCTTAATCCTTGCATTTTTCTGATAATTTTTCATATATTATTTGTCCAATTTGGAGTTAATATGAATTTTCTATGATTTATTAAAGTTTTGGCTATTTTCTGGAATTTTCTGATTTCTCTGGAATTATTTTAATTTGTTTTTCTGATTATTGCGTCAGCATGACGCAGTGCTGAAGTCACAGGAGGGGCTGACCACAGGGGCCCACCTGTAAGTCACAGTGGAGTTAATCCCGTGGTTAAAATTTAAACAGGGGATTAGATTAGTGGCTGGGCTCCACCTGTGAGTGACTCCCGTGGGGGTTAGTGGTTAAACTAACCACGCCACGTCATGGCCTGCCGGTGGCTAGCCGCCGGTGGCTCCAGTGCGCGGCGGCGCTACTCGGGAGGGCGATTCCGTCAACGACTTGAAGCGCCGAGACCACCTGGAGGTAGCCCATGCACGCGCGCGTCTCCTCGTGCATGCTGGCGACCACGGGGAGGTCCACGGAGACGGCGGCGACCTCAACGGCGCCGACAGAGACACGGCGGCGACGCGGGCATCGCCTCAGTGCGCTAGAGGACCCGAGGATAGGTGCGTTCGATGCCTACGGGCGCGGCGGTTCTAAAGGACGTGGTCTGGGCCACGTCTGCGTTGCGTGTGCTCGCCGACGAGCACCGCGGCGACGCTGTACTCCGGCGTCATGGCGAACGGCGACGGAGACGCTGCGGGTTTCGAGGGGGTTAGGGGTTGTGGCCAGAAGCTCACCAGGAGCACGTTGGAGAGGTCGGGAGAGGCGGAGGAGCGACAGAGGCGGCGAATCGACGACGACGAACTTGCGGCTCCGGCGGCGACTCGTTGAAGCTGGCGTCACTTGTGTGCTTGCTCGGCTCAATTCAAAGGGGGCTTCGACGAAGACGACGTCGCTGCACGTGATGGACAAGGTGGCGAGGGCTGAGGAGCTCGTCGGCCACGGGATTTCCATGGTGGTGCTCCGGCGTGCGCTCGGGCCGCGCGGGATTGGAGAAACAGAGAGGGATAGAACGTGCGCGAGGTAGGGGAAAGGAACGCGGGGTTCTCGGGAAGCTGCGTGGCGAGAGGAGAGGGAAAGGGCTCGCCTAGAACGCCCGGTTGTCGTCGTGTCGTCGTCGACGTCCTCCCAGCTCCAGCGAGCTGCTTGGAGCTGCGGGGAGGAAGAGGACAAGCCGGCGAGCTGGGCTGGGCCGAGGCCAAGGTAAGTGGGCCGTGCCCTGGGCGACAGGTAGGTCTTCTCTCTTTCTGCTTTTGTTTTTCTTTTTAAATTTCTGTAAATAGGTTGGCCCCACTAAATAAATTATCTAGGCATTTTGAATAAATCTCCAAATAGTTTTATAAATCCTAGGTGACCAGTAGCTAGTCACATTTAGGATTTGGACATTTTTGAAATTCAAATTATTTTAATTTTCCAAGGCACATTTTGAAGTTTTGAATATTCCATGGGCATGGTAAAGAACCCAAACCACTTTTAAAATGATCAACATCATTTATAGGAATTTTCCAAATATTCAAATGATTTTTGGAAAAGATTTTTATCTGGCCATTTGATTTATTTTCTCAGGGCTTTTCTTTTCCCCATTTTTGAATTTTCTTTTGAATTTCTGCATGATGCAAAGGGGAACTCAAACCCTACCACTTACCCTAGTTGGGGTTCTGACAATTTCTCCGTCTATGGAACTTCCTTTGACCACTGTCTCCACAATCTTAATAAAGTTTTGCAAAGATGCGAGGATACAAACTTAATTTTAAACTGGGAGAAGTGCCATTTCATGGTTAACAAAGGGACCGTTCTTGGTCACAAGATTTCCGAGAGGGGAATTGAAGTGGACAAGTGTAACGCCCTCAGTTGCTTGTAACAGTAACCATCATTACTGTTGGATTATCACTGATTGATCTCCCTTGTCCTTGATAAAACTTTGTGATGCTAACGATCAAACCTTGCTCTGGTTGATCAACACCCCATGCACCATGTACTTGAGCCCTTGGGATCAAAACCCAAAGCCAAATGCACCTTGCTCATCTAACAAACCAAACCCTAGTTGAAACTTCTTTGAATGAAAAATAAAACAAAAGTGCTCAAATAAAGTTGTTCCAAAAATCATGAAACTATTTTGTAAATTGCCTAAAATCATTATAATCATGTTGGACCAACTTTGGAAATTTTTGCAGTTATGGAAAATCCCAAACAATTATAACAGTAGCTTATAAGGCCCTTTTTAATCCTAAATATTTAAAAGAAATACCCACTGAGTTTTAAAATGCATCAAATCTTTTATGTAACCTACAGGTGACATACAACTAATTTACAAACCACCAACACATTTAAATAAAATGCAGAAGTGATTAATTTAATTTCAACAGTAAACAAAAGCAAAGGAAAAGAATAAAACAAACCGAAGACTTACCTGTCGCCCCTGGGCGAAGCCCACACCACGGGCCACCCCGGCCCGTCTTCCACCTCCCACCTGCTCCCGTCACGTCGGCCAACTGCTCGACGCCGTGGCACAGCCGTGGCCACGGGCGCCGCTGGAGCCCTCCCCTCCCTCACCTGCTCCCTACGACCGGGGAGGCGATAAGGCCAACCCCAGCAGCTCCCTGGGCAACCCCCACCCCTTTTCCCCTTCCCCCTCACCTCGCGCTCGGCGAGGAAAGAACCGCCCGAGGCCACCGTCGCCATTGCCGCGGCAACTCGCGGCCATCGACGACGACGGGCCACGAAAACGTGTCCATCGGGAGCGCAGACGACGACTTCATCACCTCGGAGGAGAGGCCGTGCCCGGAGCCCCTGTACGCAGCGAATCGGCGCCGGCTTCATCTTCGACTCCGGCGTGCCTCCGGCCAAATTCCGGCCGCTACGGACCACCACCGCGCCCGCTGCCCTCCTCTACCGTCTCAGGGTGAGCTGGGTCACCTTCCCCATGTACTCGCGCCCCCTCTCTCTCCCTGTACTGGCCGCCGCCATTGGAGCCGAGCACGTCTCCGCCGAGGAAGGACGTGCGCTCGCTCCAGTGAGCTTTAGCTCATGCCGCTTGCACCACTGTGTTCCTGGAAGAGCATAGGTTCGGTTAAGATGAGTTGCGCGCTCGATTTCACCCCGTACCCCTGATTTCCATTTGACCCGAGCGCTGCCTCCGCTATTGTCGACGGCTAGCTTCACTCCGGCCACCCCCGGTCGCTGCTACGACCACCATTCGACGCGCTGTTCTCCCCTCTGTCGAACGCGCCCAGCCCCAGCCCCTCCCGTGGCCCCAGTCGACAGCAGGGCCAACCTCGGCGCCGTCCTGTGTCGCCGCCGGCGAGCACAGCCCGGGATGGCTCACTGACTGGTGGGACCCGCCCGAGTGATTAGCACTAATGGAGGAGATAAAACTCCCACTGAGTATGACAAGTGGCCCCCCTGGGTTAATTAAATAAATTAATTGATTTATTAGTGTACTGTGTATGACATGTGGACCCAAAGGATTTTGGAATAAAAATAAAGATTTAATTAAATAACTAGAGGCTGACAGGTGGGTCCCCTCTGTCAGTTTGACCTGGTCAACCCTCTCTGTGGATAATGTTCTGTTTAATAATAAAATAAATTAGAAATTGATTTAAAAGGATTTAAACTTTGAATTTGAATATCTTTTAAACCGTAACTCGGATTCAAAAACTTTATACATGAAAATTGATCAGAAAAATATAACGAATACGAATACACTATCCGTATGCCTATCACACCCCTCTAACACAACGAACATCGAAACGTTCCCCCTCCGGACCGACTGTCCGATAAATTGTCCGGTACTGTTAGAGTGCCCGGATGCATTTATTCCGAACACGAATGTTTCACGGAATAGATCAACTAGCACGGATACGCCCCCCTTATGTTTGTCCGGTACCCACGACACCTCCGGCTTGATCCTTCCCCCTCCGGACACCTTGTCCGATAATCACCCGGAGCTGGCAGTTCATCCCCGGATGAATTTCCGTTCCGAGCAATGTGCATTGCACTGCGTTAGAATACCGTTAACATTTCATCTGTCATGTCATGCATCTGTTTGTATATGCTTGTTGTGTGTTTACTGTTTTCTTTCCCCCCTTAATCTTCCGTAGACCCCGCTGCTGCCGTCGACTACACCGCTGCTGAGTACGACTACTTCGTCGACGACCCTACTACTACCGTCGAGCTTCCAGGCAAGAAGAGCCATTCTCTTCCCCAGATATCGCCTATCTTTCCGTACCTTTCTTGCACTAGGCATTGTTCCTGCTGCTGCTACGTTACAATCCTATTCAATTGCATAGCCTGTTTTTGTCGCCCCTTGATGTGCCTCCTTTATCCTATGCTGCCTATTATTATGCATTATTCAGCAGTGAGCCCTGCGCATTGTTAGCTAGGATTAGATAGAGGGCCGTGATTACTCAGGGGAGTGAACGCGGATACCAATATTATAACTGCACAGGTACGGTACAATGCAGACACCGTCTAAGGCCCCTATCTGGGTTATGCCTAGTCACCTCAAGTGTGAGCTATCAAGGAGTAATCCTTGTACTCCACTCGAGGCTGACTTTGTCTTACCGCCATAGGGTCTTGAAAACGGTTGTCCTGCAGGTAAGGAGTCGGGCGACCCAACGGTGCCCGCGAGAGGTATTGCGACGGGACGACAGGGAGGGTATGACCAGTGTACCGGTGTGCTTGACCCCTGATCGTTGGCAGCGAGAGTTACCAAACTACGAAAGTCGAGCTCCTCCAGGAGCACACGCGAGACATGGTAAGGAGACGGTTCACCTTGTTGGTAACCGCAGTGACTTGGTGGGACGACGGGGCAGGCACCGATGTACTGGTGGTCCTGGCTGCTGTCGTTGTCCGCGGGTCAGTTAAGTCGAGGCAAAAATAACGGTTGTCACGCAGGTTAATTAAAATGCTAAATGGTTCAGTGAATGTCTTGAGTTGGCTATATGCCATGTACGCACTACCTACCCGTGGGAATTACGAGTTATGGGCTCCTTTGCTTCGTAGTGTCGTCCGAGGACTCTTCAGACGTCAGCAGTACCGCGGCCTGCGCCGGGAAGTGGTGTTGTCTTATTTGCTCGCGCGGTGGTGTCTTATTTGGATTTGCTTTAACTTCACCGGCCAGCCACGCACCGTGCAGGAGTACGTTCGGGTTGGGGTCCAAGGCCCGGCGTACTTAGGATTTAGACCGGAGGATGGCCTCTCTGTTGAGTTTGAAAGATGGGCTATGGAGTGTCGGATAGCCTCGGTGGAGCGTTCCCTAACAAGGTTCCCGCCACCCTGGAGATCCGTGCGTGTAGCGTAACACAAGTGCACCCCTGCAGGGAAGATTAATCTATTCGAATAGCCGTGTCCACGGTAACAGGACGCTTTATGCTGAAGCTGGATCTTACCACTAGAAACTATTATTAAATTGTATGGTTCCGGGTTTTCTTCCTCGCGGGGATGTCGAGGAGGCGAACTCGGAGGCATTGTTAATTATTACAACTTATTATTATACAATGCTGCAGCAACTTCTGCTGCATTGTTACTTTATGCTTTATATAAACTGTTGGCTGATTCTTACCTCATGCTGCAAGACATCGTCGGAAGATGCTAGTCTTCGTTAGGCCTAGCTTCTTACCCTTGGTCTGGATTTCTGTCTTTCAGTCCACTATATATAGCCTCTTCTTTCCGTTGATACAATGCATAATGCTTAGTAGCGGACGTAAGACTCGCGGGTATACTAGATACTCACCTGCTTTATTTCCTTTACTATTTTTCCTGATCGGCCGATGCAGCCGACGTTGGAGCCCAGGAGCAGGAGTACCCCGGAGGCGCCTACTACGACGTCGAGTTCGCCGTTGACCAGGAGTAGTTCGGTGGATCCTAGGCAGGAGGCCTCGCCTTTTCGATCTGTATCTCTGATGTGATTTGTGCTAGCCTTCTTAAGGCAAAACTTGACTAACTATGTCTGTACTCAGATATTATGGCTTGTATGACTTATGTATTCCGGTCCGCGTGACCCCTCTATTGTAACATATTTGTTTATCCTTTTGTGTTTAGTGTTGTGCTGTGATATTATCACCGTGGCACCCTAATCTCAGTCGTGTACCCTGTGTGTATGATTACTGTACACGGTCTGATTTTGGGGGCGTCACAACAAGGCGCAGATTGAAGCTATTGAAAGGATGCCCTATCCAAGGGACATTAAAGGTATTCGTAGTTTTCTCGGTCATGATGGTTTCCATAGAAGATTTATTAAAGACTTTATTAAGACCTCGAGACCCTTCACTAATCTTCTCCAGAAGGATTTTCCTTTTGTATTCGATGAAGATTATAAGGAGGCTTTCGAAGTTCTTAAGAAAGGTTTGATAACCGCTCCTATAGTACAACCGCCTGACTGGAAATTTCCCTTTGAAATTATGTGTGAGTCTAGTGATTTTGCCGTTGGAGCTATTTTAGGACATAGAGTTGATAAGAAGTTGAACATTATACATTATGCTAGCAAAACCCTTGATAGTGCTCAAAAGAACTATGCTACTACTGAGAAGAAATTCTTAGCAGTAGTGTTTTCTTGTGATAAGTTTAGACCCTATATTGTTGATTGAAAAGTCATTATTCATACTGACCATGCTGATCTTAAGTACCTTATGGCGAAGAAGGATGCCAAACCAAGACTCATCAGGTGGGCACTCCTTCTTCAAGAATTTGATTTACAGATTGTTGATAGAAAAGGAGCTAAGAATCCGGTGGCACACAATCTTTCAAGGATGGAAGATATACCGCATGACCTCATCCCAGTCAATGACAGTTTTCCAGATGAACAACTTGCCGTTGTAAAAGTACAATCTCTCTCTGATCCTTGGTTTGCATATTATGCTAATGTTATCGTTGCAAAGTATTTGCCTCCAGGTTTAACATTTCAGCAAAGGAAGAAGTCCTTCCATGATTTGAGGCACTACTTTTGGGATGACCCTCATCTTTTCAAAGAAGGTCCGGACAGGATCGTGAGAAGATGCATACCGGAACACGAGCAGAAGGACATTCTTAAGCAATGTCACGATAGTCCTTATGGAGGGCATCATGCCGGTGAGAGGAACACACATAAGGTTATCCAATCAGGTTTTTATTGGCTTACTCTCTTTAAAGATGCTAGAAATTATGTCTTATCTTGTGATAAGTGTCAGAGAGTTGGTAATATTAGTAGGAGGAATGAGATGCCTATGAATTACTAGTGATTGAGCCTTTTAATTGATGGGGTTTTGATTTTATGGGTCCTTTTCCTCCCTCACACAAGTACACTCACATTTTCGTGGTTGTTGATTATGTAACCAAGTGGGTTGAAGCAATCCCCACTGAAAGTGCTGATCATAAAACATCTTTGATAATGCGCAAGGATGTAATTTTCCCTAGGTTTGGTTTACCTAGGTATCTTATGACTGATGGAGGATCACACTTCGCGGATGGAGCTTTTAGAAAAGCTCTAGCCAACTATGATGTCAATCATAGAATTGCTTCACCGTACCATCCTCAAACCAGTGGGCAAGTTGACCTCACCAATAGAGAGATCAAGTTGATCTTACATAAGAAAGTTAACAGTTCTAGGAAGGACTAGTCAAAGAAGTTAGGATATGCTTTGTGGGCGTGTAGAACTGCTTAGAAAAACCCCATGGGCATGTCTCCCTATAAGATGGTCTATGGCAAGGCTTGCCATTTGCCATTAGAATTAGAACACAAAGCTTTCTGGGATGTTAGAGAGCTTAATGCTGACCCAATGTTAGCTGGTGTAAAGCGCCTCATGAACTTGACTTCTCTAGACTAGTGGAGGAGTGAAGCTTACGAGAGCGCTAAAATGTTTAAGGAAAAGGTAAAGAAGTGGCATGATAGCAGGATTTTGAAACGTGAATTTAATGTCGGGGATAAAGTTTTTTGTTTAGATCTCGTTTCAGGTTTTCTCCAGGTAAATTACTTTCCAGATGGGAAGGGCCATTTCATATCGAAGAAGTATACCGCTCCGGTGCAATCAAGATTAACAATTTGGATGGCACCAAACCTCAAGTTGTGTCGGGACCCGGGGTTAGCGTATGCAAGTCCTGCTACAACACAATCATATGGAGAGCCGAGAACCGTACCCACTTGTCTAAGCAGACAAGGCCAAGCACAAAATGTTCTCGAAAAGCATCGAACATGAGGGGCATCCCATCCAGGCCGGATGATCAACTGAGATGGGTCCTCATCCTCTGCACACAAGTCTAAATGATACGGGTGATGAACTCCCATATTCATAGACAAGTCGCATCAACCATACTATCGATTGTATTATAACACTTACATAGACTTACTCCAGCCCGATCACTTAGTCGGGGTCTAGGGCGGGCTCGATCATACAACAAAGTGTGCACGTGACAGAGTCACGAGCAATCGCATCACGATGCCCCCAAGCTGCGCACATCTAAGGGCCACTTGGTGTATAAAAGACCGCCAACCATATCACAACTAAGGTCTCGAAAACCCATACTAATACATGTATGTTATAATCATACACGCAGCACACATGTCTAGTATGAACAGCATGTATCATTGCAATTCTCTACAAAGTGTACAACTTTATTGATAACTCTTACAGAGTGCACACAGAGATCACATTTCGGTGATCCAACATTACATCAAATACGCGGAAGCAAAGTAGGTCTGAGTACAGACAAGTTTAACAAATGGCTTAGAGAAGCCTTATCTATAAACAAGCCCTTCCACGAGGGACCATTCGTCTGACTGGGACTACAATAGCTTGATTAGCCGTCAAGCTCCAGGAAGAATCCACCTTCGGGGTCAATGGGTTCATCTAAAACATAGAATAAGCAAACGTGAGTACAAATTCGTACTCAGCAAGACTTACGTAGGAGCTATACTACTCATGCACATGTATCAAGGTAAAGGGAGGTGGGGTTCATAAGCAGAAGTGTCAGCTTTGACTTGGCTAGTCCTGAACTACGAGTACCAGACTTGAGGTAAGAAGCGTACACGAGTCCACTACATCTCCAACCAATTACACCACTATGGGTCCTTCCTCGACTTCCCACGAGAAAGAATGCCATAGCACTCACGCTTATCTTGGCAAGTTTTATAAGTATCCAGTTCAAGTTGTCTAATAATCAAGCTAAGATTTCCAAGCAGTCCATAACCGCAGACGCGGCTATTCGAATAGTTTTGTTAACCGTGCAGGGGTGTACCGCTACACACACACACGCAACAGTTACCGCCTGGGAGTGGGACCCTTCAAGCGGGTACCGGCGAGGATGTTGCCACGACACTTCGCCCACAGCTCCGTTCTAGTCCAGAGAGTCGCCTATCTGAGGGGGATCCGTAAGGAAGTCCGGCCGAGGTTCCAGTACGGCCTCAAACGATGTGTGCAGGGTCCCAAGCCGGTCTGAATAGCCGTTCTTCCACTTCGCAGACCGTGCCACAACCCTACCAGAACTTGCGAACTAATGCGACTTCTGGGGTTCGAACGGGGTGAGGTACTAGGTCGAGAGGGGTCAGTGGGCCCAATGTGTGGTTGCACTCTTCTTCTTGGATCACCACACAAGAACTCGGGCTTAAGGCGGTGTTCAACGAGACAACCCACTGTGTACTCCTACACAGCCTCTCATCGTTTACCTTGTATTAGGGTAGATTCACCAACACAGTTTCACCTGCTTCAACATGATTGCTACCATCCCGACTCACAAAAGAGTAACATCATTGTAACTCTAAGCATGCAATAAGCAGTAACAGTTGCAGGGGCCACATGATATCAACCAACTCCTACATCTGCTAGGATTGTGGTTTGCTTACTACTGTGACAAAATGATAGGTCATGCAAAGGATATGGGTTCAACTATGCGGTAGAATCGATAACAAGGTGATCATCCTATTTCATGCATAAGCAAGACTGAGAGGGAAATGGGTTTTTATGTAACGACCCAATTCACACCGAATTGAAGTCTCTGTGCTCAAGTGCCAGTCCCTGGATCGAACTCGCTGGCACACACAGTATAATAGATGTATATCAAAGTACAAGTGCATCATTATTACAACGTATGATCCAGAGTAAATAAATAACAAGTTGCATAGCTCAAGGCTAGCTTATTCCATATAAATATAGCGGAAGCAAAAGCAAATAACGTGGAGTCCCATCAACAGCCACATGCGAACATGCTGAGTGTAGACTCGCAACCCCTAAACGCACCTTACTGATCGTCTGAAAAACCTGCAACACCGAAGGTTACAGCCCGACAACGGGTCAGTACATCTGATTTGTACGGCAAGTGACACGGAAAAGTTTATATAAAGGACCTACTTCTACATGCAAGGTAAGTCAAAGGAAAGGCTTATGGTTTAGTTTTGCAGAAAGCCAATTTCTCCTGAACTAAACTAGTCAAAGTTTTAAGTTGAAAACTACCTGTAACACACAGCAACCCATGCTACTCTTGTCTCAACCAAATTATTATTAAGTGTTCATCTGTCAAGATCATTCATCAACAATACTGACTAGTTGCTCAAAGTTCGTCCGTAACCGTGGACACGGCTAATCATGATCAGTTTATACACTCTGCAGAGGTTGTACACGTTCCCCATTGGACTCAAGCCGAAGATTGAGACAAAGACTTTCTGAAGAGGTTGCCTCCACCCTTTGGTAGCCGGTACACCTAACCACACATCTACATCAACTAGCTACCAGGGCCAGGTTCCCCGCAACGTACTCGTGCTAAGCCAGAGCCCATATAGCCAGTGGCTGTACACGGAAGCTACTAGTAATATTGCATGTCTGATCTTTTTGAGCCTGGACGGCGCCCACTGCGTCAGAGGATACTCTCCATGACGCACCCGGTTCACCACCAAAACAACCATTGGGTGCATTTAACCCCGGCACTGTCCTCAACCGAGGCACAACTACCGGGTTGCAACCCGCCCGTCCAGAAGTGATTTCTATTATATTAAAGTTGCTACACAGCTTATTAGAAATAGCTCACATGCACTCCATGAATTCTCACAACCCAACCACGTCTACAAAGCATAGCAATAGAGTAACAACACGGCTAGGTTGATCTACGGTAGACAAGTCAAAACATGTGGCTATCCTAACTGGTTTGCAGCAACAGTAAAGTAAACTACCTATAATGCAATAGGGTGATATTTCTTAACATAATGCATATATAAAATATAGGTATGGGTATGGTCAAAGCATCACTTGCCTTATACATTCGATGAAGATCTTCGCTCTCACATTCCAGTCAACTCTACTCGTCACACTCCGAGCAATCTATCGTAACAAAGGAACTCAAATAAGCAAACACATCACAACGAGACAAACAAAAGATCAATAACACAAACACAAAGGTTTAGCAACAAAACAAAAACCTTAAAATGCAAAGGTGTGGATGTGCTCGAAGGTGATCGGTGGAAGTGACCTCGAGAGAGTCAACGGGTAAGGAATTGCCGACAAAGAAAACAATGACTAAAGATACTGAGAACTAAAGATACATAACATGGCAATATGAATGGTGTGTGGATATTGCCGATAGGATGTTACATGTGATCCAATATGCAAAAAGTATCACGTGAAACGGAATACTACAACACAAGTTAAAGTAAAGTGAAGTTTGAACTAAATTTAAATTCAAACAGATCAAAACATAATTGAATATGGTGGACAAATGATCTGGACAAAGAGTATAGGACATGAGTGATCCTATGAAAAAAGAATCAATTGAATTGGATCAACGGTATAAAAGATATAGCCTCCGGAAGTTTGAATTTGAATTTGAACAAATTCAAATTCAAAAGTTTCAAAAGGTTGAGTTGATAGGTTTACTGGTTAGAGGAGCTCAAAAGATGAATCTAGGATTTGGAATCAACTAAATTGGATCTACAATTTAAAAGATATAACTAAACAAATTTTGATCAAAAATCTGCCCAAAATTAGCTGGGCTAATATGACGATTGTCACTTAGCAAAACCTCATAAACAGATACGCAATCAGAGGAAAGCAATTCGATCAAGTGATAATGGATGACTAAGTATAGGCCACGTTGAAAGTTGACGGTAGATGAAAAGGAAAAAAAAGAATAAAAACGTGAGGCTCACCTCGTACAGGAAAAGGTCAGTACAGAACTAGGACAAGTGTGCCTTCGGATGTAGATGGCGACGGCTCCGGTAATTATCCGGCAAAGAAAAGATGTCTAGCGCATGTGCCGTACGTAGGGGAACGCGATGGTGCTGTCGGAATCGAGGGAGGAGTCTTTGATGGACGGCAGTGACGACGTCAATTGTGTGCTCCCGGTGAACTCCACGTGCTCTCCGATGACATCGGCTCACCCGCGGAGCGCACAAATTGGCGAACTGGAAAAAAAGATGTCAACCACGTGAAGCGTACAAAGGGCAAAGCGATGGAGTTGTTGGAAGCGATGGCCGGATTTTAGTTCGACCGCGGCAATGGCGTCAACCCAATGCTCTCGGTGAACTCCGTCGACCTACGAAGTTGCGACGTAGCCATCGAAACCTTGTCAAACAGATGAAGCACTGAGGAAAGGTTCAAGAGGAGTAGATGGGGGCATCGGATAGGCACTTACGGCGACGAAATCGACAAGCAAAGACGACAACAGATGAGAACTTGGCGAGATCTGAACTTGTGCGCCGTCGTCTCGGTTTGGGGAAAAAGAAAGAAAAGAGGGCTAGGTGATGCGGTATGGGTTTATAAGGACCGAGGACAAGGAGAGAAATACGGGAATAGACTAATCCATCGTTAGAATCATCTTTGATTTGGTTTAGATTCAGTTTCGGTTGTTTCACCGTGTTCCTGTAGAACACGTAACGTGAAGGAAAGAAAAAAAAAGAACAAAGGGATGTGCAGGGTTGCCTCTGCTGCTGATTGAGACGGCCCAGGTGGATGCTGGCTGCGGAGCGCGCACGCACAAGCGAGAAAAGCTACTGGGCCGTTGCTAGGCTGCTAGTCGTTTATTTGTGTGTTTTTTACACGAAACAAATTAGACTAAAAGAAAAGTAAATAAATTCTAAAAATCACCAATGCATACAGAAAATTATTACTAATAATATAGATCACAAAAAAAATTATTTGCAATGCCAAATAAATTATTTTCAAACAATAGTTTAAAATATTATTTTGGGCTTTATAAATACTCCCTAAAATTAACTTAGGGTTATAGATAATTGCCAAAATATTTAAAAAATCCAAATATAACCCAAATAATTTTTTAAAAAACATTTACCAACTCTTTTAATGTATTGAAGGAGTCATATTACCTTCTCTCATTTTAATTTATTGGATTTGTCTTCAATAATAAATTCCAAAACACCAAAAATGAATATTAGGGAAAGTCCTTTTATTCCCTCTCATTTCAATATTCATTTAAACTCCAAAAGTTTTAGCTCCAAGTGAAATCAAACACATCAAACAAACAATCATTATCTATTTCATTTTATTAACATTCCAAAATTCGGAGAATTTTGGGATGTTACACACTACCACCCTTAAAAGGAATCTCGTCCTCGAGATTCGAGAAGGCTAGAAAGAAAGGCTAGGGTTCGGGTCTTCATGATAGTCCGTTGGTCCTCCGATGAGCTAGGGTGCTACCACCCTTAAAAGGAAAGCGACATGGTCTTCAACAGCTTGCTCCCTCAGCGAGCTCCTCACACATACTCTTCATACTCCATTGGGGCATGGAATTCTTCATCACAAGTGTGGGCTTCCAGTATCTTAGTCCATCGATGACATTCTCTGTACAGGTTTCACCTGCGGTCTTCGAGGTTTCACGAATTCCTCCTTTGAGGTTTCCATTCCTTAGCCAGAGAGTGGTTTTCCAAGTATTGAGACTTCATGGATGACAGCTCAGACGCCACTACTAAACAACTATCGATACTCTCTTGGTGGTCATCAATAATACTTCCACGGGATACCTGCAGCAGACGGTCTTGGTCCATACTCACCGTATAATACAAACGGAAATCTCCTACAGGGGTCACACATCGTACCATTCTATGGTTCATGCTTAACATCGTCGTCTCTCTGCTATAGGTAAGTCACTCTAGATTTACTATCCCGCATAGCAAGAGCGAATAATAAGGGTAGTCGTCATGGGGGCCAATCCATTCCGCACCCATATCATTACCTTGTATATGGTTTAGTGAATCTCGCAATCTAACACTTGGTCATTCTCACAAGCATTGCAGAAATTCCCTTGATCCTGAACTAGGTTCAGATAAATCCATGGTTCTGCAAGCCAAACAAAAGATCTATCGTTTCCTCACAACTCTCAGGTTTTCGCAAACTGCTATAAAACGTGCACTGATGGACTCCAACTTCCTCCGGGGTTCTTCCTTCAGCAAGATTGTGCTTGCTTGTTGTAAAATCCTGGGACCTGTGGGTTATCCTTGAACTCAGCATTAAATTGCATCCATCTTTATTTCCAGCTTTGACATTTGCAGCCATTGTAGCAGCTTCTTCAGTGTAGGGTTTGAGGTGAGAGGGAACAGAATGTAGATAGCGAGGTAGAGAGATAGCGAGAGATACCCATACAAACATCACACTAGTTTTGAAACATATAAGTTTTGATGTGTAGCTGTCAGTAAAACAAGAAATGACATCCCACATAATCGATCTAACGATAGAAACTTTTAATCTTCCAGGTCTTCAAGTCTTCAATGCCGGTAGCTTCAGTTTTGAAATGTCGAAACAATCTTCATATCGTTGAGTCATCTGTCAAGTTATTCTTCTTGTTGTTGTGTCCTCTTTAGTCTTGAAGCATACTAAATAGATGAGGGTCTAATGAAACGTAAACTTATTCTACTCGCATAGAAGAAACACAAAGGACAACACATCACATCAATCAAATACATATCAAGGCCACAGGGTACAAGACAAAACATAACAAAACAATCACGACATAAAACATCTAGTCAATCCATAGCAAACACGCATCGATACACATCTCCAACTAACATAAGAAGGTAACAACGTACACTTAGTGCACACCATGAAAATTCTATTCTCCAATTGACAAAACATAAGCTTCTTCGAGTCAGCATCCTTGCTTCCACGTTCACAACTTCTCCTTCCCCTTCAATTCTGGACACATATCGCGGTAGTGTCCCATGTTCCTGCACCGAAAACAATGAATGCGGCTAATGTCCTTCTTTTTCTTCTTCACGGGTGCTTCCTTCAATTCTTGGATAATTTTCTCCATTCCTTCCTTTTGATGCTGAGAAACTTGTTGTGTCATGATGAAAAATTGACACTGAGCCGGGTAATGATTATTTCCTGCACACACGAAACATGTGACTTGTGCAGTGAGGCATTCTTCATCCGAGTGAATTTCTTCACAATAGGGACATCCATCTTGGTGTCCTTCATGGGAGTGTCCTACTTCCCCGCAAATTGTACAGGCACGGATCCTCTTAAGGGTTACCGTCCTTTGCATCAGGGTGACAAGGCGGGATCCCAACAAAACCTTAGTGAACTCCTTCCAAGAAATCTTCCTTCGTGATTCGTCAATCGCTTGGTGCATTCTCCACCAAGTAGTAGCCTCTTCTACCAAGTACTTAACAGCATAGGGGACCATGTCCTCACTTCCAACCTTGTTACGCTCCAAAAGCTCCTCCCTATTACGAATCCATTGCTCCACCTTCAGTCTCGACATCGCCCCAGAAAAGGTGAGTCCTACTTCATACTCCATCTATTAATCCCATACGACAAGGGTTAGGGAAAAACTATAGCACCGACAAGACAACAACTAAGGATAACACCAAACATATGCACTCAAACAAGAGAGCGGCAAAAACTTCTACGTTCGACAGTAACACATAACAAAAAACAATACAGTCACAACAGTCAAAGCACACAAACAACTCCTAGGGTAAGGTCATATGTGCAAGACATACGATCTCATCATACTACTCGAAATTCGTTCATCTAACTTCACATAAAAGGTGGTGGTCTGATTCTAAGTTTCATCCTTCTCAGCTAAGCTGATCTTAAAGGTTCTGCTCACAGTGTCAAACTTATTGATCACCGTAGGTTATTCCTTCTAGTTCCGATAATCATAACTCCAATTGATCCCCGAGGTTGATGATGTTCTTCTCAAATGTCTTGTCTTCAGGAGTAAGCAACTCAAGGGGTATTCATAATAAAACAAGATGAGAAGTTTTAGAAGATGAATAATAGATGAGAAATAATAGTGAGAGAGTAAGGGGTCAAGGAGTGATAAAATATTTTTGTTCCTATGACTTTTCCTATCCATTTTCTAGGGTCACGTCCTACAGTCAACAACCTGGCTCTGATACCATCTGTAACGACCCAATTCACACCGAATTGAAGTCTCTGTGCTCAAGTGCCAGTCCCTGGATCGAACTCGCTGGCACACACAGTATAATAGATGTATATCAAAGTACAAGTGCATCATTATTACAACGTATGATCCAGAGTAAATAAATAACAAGTTGCATAGCTCAAGGCTAGCTTATTCCATATAAATATAGCAGAAGCAAAAGCAAATAACGTGGATTCCCATCAACAGCCACATGCGAACATGCTGCGTGTAGACTCGCAACCCCTAAACGCACCTTACTGATCGTCTGAAAAACCTGCAACACCGAAGGTTACAGCCCGACAACGGGTCAGTACATCTGATTTGTACGACAAGTGACACGGAAAAGTTTATATAAAGGACCTACTTCTACATGCAAGGTAAGTCAAAGGAAAGGCTTATGGTTTAGTTTTGCAGAAAGCCAATTTTCTCCTGAACTAAACTAGTCAAAGTTTTAAGTTGAAAACTACCTGTAACACACAACAACCCATGCTACTCTTGTCTCAACCAAATTATTATTAAGTGTTCATCTGTCAAGATCATTCATCAACAGTACTGACTAGTTGCTCAAAGTTCGTCCGTAACCGTGGACACGGCTAATCATGATCAGTTTATACACTCTGCAGAGGTTGTACACGTTCCCCATTGGACTCAAGCCGAAGATTGAGACAAAGACTTTCTGAAGAGGTTGCCTCCACCCTTTGGTAGCCGGTACACCTAACCACACATCTACATCAGCTAGCTACCAGGGCCAGGTTCCCCGCAACGTACTCGTGCTAAGCCAGAGCCCATATAGCCAGTGGTTGTACACGGAAGCTACTAGTAATATTGCATGTCTGATCTTTTTGAGCCTGGACGGCGCCCACTGCGTCAGAGGATACTCTCCATGACGCACCCGGTTCACCACCAAAACAACTATTGGGTGCATTTAACCCCGGCACTGTCCTCAACCGAGGCACAACTACCGGGTTGCAACCCGCCCGTCCAGAAGTGATTTCTATTATATTAAAGTTGCCACACAGCTTATTAGAAATAGCTCACATGCACTCCATGAATTCTCACAACCCAACCACGTCTACAAAGCATAGCAATAGAGTAACAACACGGCTAGGTTGATCTACGGTAGACAAGTCAAAACATGTGGCTATCCTAACTGGTTTGCAGCAACAGTAAAGTAAACTACCTATCATGCAATAGGGTGATATTTCTTAACATAATGCATATAGAAAATATAGGTATGGGTATGGTCAAAGCATCACTTGCCTTATACATTCGATGAAGATCTTCGCTCTCACGTTCCAGTCAACTCTACTCGTCACACTCCGAGCAATCTATCGCAACAAAGGAACTCAAATAAGCAAACACATCACAACAAGACAAACAAAAGATCAATAACACAAACACAAAGGTTTAGCAACAAAACAAAAACCTTAAAGTGCAAAGGGGTGGATGTGCTCGAAGGTGATCGGTGGAAGTGACCTCGAGAGAGTCAACGGGTAAGGAATTGCCGACAAAGAAAACAATGACTAAAGATACTGAGAACTAAAGATACATAACATGGCAATATGAATGGTGTGTGGATATTGCCGATAGGATGTTACATGTGATCCAATATGCAAAAAGTATCACGTGAAACGGAATACTACAACACAAGTTAAACTAAAGTGAAGTTTGAACTAAATTTAAATTCAACAGATCAAAACATAATTGAATATGGTGGACAAATGATCTGGACAAAGAGTATAGGACATGAGTGATCCTATGAAAAAAGAATCCATTGAATTGGATCAACGGTATAAAAGATATAGCCTCCGGAAGTTTGAATTTGAATTTCAAAAGTTTCAAAAGGTTGAGTTGATAGGTTTACTGGTTAGAGGAGCTCAAAAGATGAATCTAGGATTTGGAATCAACTAAATTGGATCTACAATTTAAAAGATATAACTAAACAAATTTTGATCAAAAATCTGCCCAAAATTAGCTGGGCTAATATGACGATTGTCACTTAGCAAAACCTCATAAACAGATACGCAATCAGAGGAAAGCAATTCGATCAAGTGATAATGGATGACTAAGTATAGGCCACGTTGAAAGTTGACGGTAGATGAAAAGGAAAAAAAAGAATAAAAACGTGAGGCTCACCTCGTACAGGAAAAGGTCAGTACAGAACTAGGACAAGTGTGCCTTCGGATGTAGATGGCGACGGCTCCGGTAACTATCCGGCAAAGAAAAGATGTCTAGCGCATGTGCCGTACGTAGGGGAACGCGATGGTGCTGTCGGAATCGAGGGAGGAGTCTTTGATGGACGGCAGTGACGACGTCAATTGTGTGCTCCCGGTGAACTCCACGTGCTCTCCGATGACATCGGCTCACCCGCGGAGCGCACAAATTGGCGAACTGGAAAAAAAGATGTCAACCGCGTGAAGCGTACAAAGGGCAAAGCGATGGAGTTGTTGGAAGCGATGGCCGGATTTTAGTTCGACCGCGGCAATGGCGTCAACCCAATGCTCTCGGTGAACTCCGTCGACCTACGAAGTTGCGACGTAGCCATCGAAACCTTGTCAAACAGATGAAGCACTGAGGAAAGGTTCAAGAGGAGTAGATGGGGGCATCGGATAGGCACTTACGGCGACGAAATCGACAAGCAAAGACGACAACAGATGAGAACTTGGCGAGATCTGAACTTGTGCGCCGTCGTCTCGGTTTGGGGAAAAAGAAAGAAAAGAGGGCTAGGTGATGCGGTATGGGTTTATAAGGACCGAGGACAAGGAGAGAAATACGGGAATAGACTAATCCATCGTTAGAATCATCTTTGATTTGGTTTAGATTCAGTTTCGGTTGTTTCACCGTGTTCCTGTAGAACACGTAACGTGAAGGAAAGAAAAAAAAAGAACAAAGGGATGTGCAGGGTTGCCTCTGCTGCTGACTAAGACGGCCCAGGTGGATGCTGGCTGCGGAGCGCGCACGCACAAGCGAGAAAAGCTACTGGGCCGCTGCTAGGCTGCTAGTCGTTTATTTGTGTGTTTTTTACACGAAACCAATTAGACTAAAAGAAAAGTAAATAAATTCTAAAAATCACCAATGCATACAGAAAATTATTACTAATAATATAGATCACAAAATAAATTATTTGCAATGCCAAATAAATTATTTTCAAACAATAGTTTAAAATATTATTTTGGGCTTTATAAATACTCCCTAAAATTAACTTAGGGTTATAGATAATTGCCAAAATATTTAAAAAATCCAAATATAACCCAAATAATTTTTTTAAAAACATTTACCAACTCTTTTAATGTATTGAAGGAGTCATATTAGCTTCTCTCATTTTAATTGATTGGATTTGTCTTAAATAATAAATTCCAAAACACCAAAAATGAATATTAGGGAAAGTCCTTTTATTCCCTCTCATTTCAATATTCATTTAAACTCCAAAAGTTTTAGCTCCAAGTGAAATCAAACACATCAAACAAACAATCATTATGTATTTAATTTTATTAACATTCCAAAATTCGGAGAATTTTGGGATGTTACATTTTATCGACATGATCAATGGGGGTTGATTGCCTTGCTGACGAGGTTCAGTCACGGGGTCTTCAAAGAAGGGGGTGATCTCGGGTTCTGGCTCCACCTCTATTCGAGCAAACAACACAAATATTGCAATCAATATAATGTACAATGCACAATCACATGATCAAGTTGTATAACATGATGTATATGGTGCTGATGTGTTGCAAATTCCATTTAATTGAAGTGTATTGCAAAAGGTTTGCAAATTCAAACTTCAAATTGGAATTCAAATTATGTCATATGCACGTTTGCTTCTGTTCACCCATTTTAAAATGGTCAAACATAAAAACAAATTGCATATTCATAATCCTTGCATTTTTCTAATAATTTTTCATATATTATATGTTTAATTTGGAGTTAATATGATTTTTCTATGATTTTCCAAAGTTTATAGTCTTTTCTGCCTTTTTCTGAATTAAATAAATTGATTTAACCATTTATTGCGTCAGCCTGATGTCACTGTGATGTCAGGGGGGGGCTGACTGGTGGGCCAGAGCTATCAGTGGCTGGGGGGTTTAATTAGCTCATGTTTATTTTAAACTTGCTTAATTAGGCAGCCTGGGCCCACTGGTCAGTGGCCCAGGGGGTGATTAGGAGGGGGGTTAGCACGGGTTAAGGCCCTAATGGCCATGGCGTCGCCGGCGGTGCCACTGTAGCCACCGGAGCATCGCCTGTTATTCGATTTAGGGCACGGGAGTGGGCTTGGAGAGCACGGGAGCGTAGCCCGCGGGCTGGCGCATCCACTGGAGCGAGCGGGGTGTGAAGGGGAGGCCCCAGGCCACGGCTATGAAGATGCCCGCGGCGGGCGGAGTTTCTGTCCACGGCGAGATCGCGTGGCAGTGCACGGGGCAAGCAGCAGGAGGGGGAAAACGAGGCGGGAGCTCACCGTGAAGACAAAGACGAGCGCAGCGTCGTTGGGGAGGAGCTCAGCGGCGAGTAATTTCTCGTCGGAGCTCTCTGCGGCCGACGGGAACTCGAAGAAGGAAGCGTCGTCTCCGGTGGCGCCTGGCTCCAATTGACGCAGCGGCTTTACGAAGTCGACGGCTGTGGACGCGCTGGACAAGGTGGCGCTTCTGGAGGAGCTCAGTCGCCACGGTGGCGCTCGGCCATGCTCCGGCTAGGGATTCGGTTGCGCGCGGGAAACAGCGGCAGAGGCGAGGGGAAAGAGCCAAGAGAGAGGGAGAAGGTGCGGGGCGTCCCTGGGCGCTGTCGTGGCTAGAGGAGAGAGACCGAGAGGGTCTAGGGGGGACGTGCCCCTCGCCGGCGTCGGCATGGCATCCACCGAGCTGCTTGCCACGCGCGGGGGAAGACGACAAGCCCCTAGGTGGGCTTGGGCCGGGGAGGGATAAGTTGGGCCCGAGGCCTGTAGGGGTGGGCTGGGATTCCTTTTTCCTTTTTCTTCTTTTTGCTTTCTGTTTTCTATTTTCTGTCTTTTGTTTTGCCCCAAATAAAATACAAGACATTTTATTAAATCTTCAAAACTTTTATGTGGACTTAGAATATACATAGCTAACCACTCACAAGTTTTGGAGATTTTTGAAATTCAAACAATATGAATTTCAAATCAAATAGGGGTTTAATTTAATCTCCAAGCCTTGTTTGGAATTTTTGAGAAATCTTGGTGCATGCAGTGGGACCCACTTCAATTTATATGTGATCATGCATATTTATAAGAATTTTCAAAAATACCAGAGGAATTTTTGGAAGAAATTTTTATCTGGCCATTTGATTTAAATTCTATTGGGGGTTTTCTTCTTTCCCCATTTGGATTTCTTTTGAAATTTTTTGCATGATGCAAAGTCAAGCTATCCCTAGCACACACCTAAGTTGGGATTGTGACAAGTTGTGAATGGGAAAAGACTCAAGCATTACATGGCGGGAGACCCCGTCAATGTTGATGTAAATTTAATGCACATAACAACTCACGAAGAATATGTTGCAGCCTGTTTTCAGACATCAGCATAAGAAGAATAATAAAAGGTATGTATTACGGTAAGGAAACATCGTGAGCTGCCATAAAAGTTCAAAATTACAAGTTTTTGAAAAATATAGAAAATTCAGAGCCTAATTGGAGCCGGAGAGGAGCTCCAGGAGGCCCAGGGGCCACCCTGGCGCGGCCTACCTCCTGGCCGCGCCGGGTGGCCGCCTGGGCACCCCGGAGTCTGTCTCTGACTCCACTTTGGCTCGTTACCTTCCTTTTGTTGCAGAAATTTTTGCTATATATTTGCCCGGATAGCCCCGGCACCGTATCTCGCGATTTTGTGTGTTTTATTCTCGAACTGTTTTTGCCAGGATAAGGAAGCTACTTTTAGAGATGTCTTCTTGTGGCTCAAGCAGAGAAGACTTCTTGGGGCGACGTCTACGCCAAGTTCAGAAGGATCTAAACCAAGGGAAGAACATTGATTGGGCTACAGATGAAGAAATTGCCGCAAGACAAGCGGAGATGGAGCGCTCTGTGAGAGAGGAAGTCAAGATTATCACTGCCCAGCAACAGGGAGGGCCAAGCAATCCTATCATGGTGGGATCTGTGCAACCTCATTATGATCTTTCTCTTAACCTTTCAGGACCCGATATGTGGTACTGTTCCAGATCTAGGTGTTACCACCCAGATCCGGGGACGAAGCACATATCGGTCCCACCGCGACATATGACAAAGCCATATGCCCCGGATTTCCAACATGATATCACAATATTACAGTTACAAGGATACAACATCTCATACAATCGGCATACAACTACCTCAAATACAATACAACAGCGGAAGATACATGTCTGTGTACAGACTACAATCAAATGCCTAATGGCAAAGAGCAAAACATCGATCCCTATAACCACACGGGTCCAGGCCCTCCGCCGGGATCCGCCTAACTAGTAGTCGTCGAGTCTCCACGTAATACGTCGATCACCATACCCGTTGTCGATCAAGAACCCTGAAAAGAGTTTGGGGGTAGTATCATGAGTACAGAAGTACTCAGCATCCAACTGTAGTGGTCAACTGACCCAACAAGGACTTCATCACTCGTCATTCTAGGACAACTAGTAGTTTACGGTAAGGAAGGGGTAAGTGGTGAGGTTGCTGCCGCACTAGCATTTATGAAGTGGCTAACGATCTAGAGAGTAAGATAAGAAGCCAAGCATTCGATGAGGAATCGCCTCCAACAAGTCTGCTATCTACCTACTACGCAAAAATAACACCTATCCTATCCTTGTCCTCCTCTTCGCATCCCGGCGAAGAAGAAGTAGTCATGGCACACACACGTTGATCAAATTATATTAAGATTATCTCAGCTGTTGTTGTCTATGAACAATGAGTAGGTCTCAAGTCGTCCATAACCGTGGACACGACTTCTCGAAAAGATTTAACCCTGCAGGGGTGTACCAACTGCCCATTACAAGGCTCCACACGCACGCCCATCTCTCTTAGTTGCTACCCATGACAGGCAACCATTTTATGATTTAGTTCCAAGAGATCCGAAACGACAGGTCCCTCTAACTAACAACAAATAAATCCGGGTGCCCCCCGGGGAGTCGACACCCAATCCAAAAGCTGTCCACGCTCTTGGATCGGACTCTTCTGTCTCAATAGGGTTTGGGTTACCGAGACGCCTCACGTGAAACGTCGATCACCATACCCGTTGTCGATCAAGAACCCTGAAAAGAGTTTGGGGGTAGTATCATGAGTACAGAAGTACTCAGCATCCAACTGTAGTGGTCAACTGACCCAGCAACGACTTCATCACTCGTCATTCTAGGACAACTAGTAGTTTACGGTAAGGAAGGGGTAAGTGGTGAGGTTTCTGCCGCACTAGCATTTATGAAGTGGCTAACGATCTAGAGAGTAAGATAAGAAGCCAAGCATTCGATGAGAAATCGCCTCCAACAAGTCTGTTATCCACCTACTACGCAAACATAACACCTATCCTATCCTTGTCCTCCTCTTCGCATCCCGGCGAAGAAGAAGCAGTCATGGCACACACACGTTGATCAAATTATATTAAGATTATCTCAGCTGTTGTTGTCTATGAACAAGGAGTAGGTCTTAAGTCGTCCATAACCGTGGACATGGCTTCTCGAAAAGATTTAACCCTCCAGGGGTGTACCAACTGCCCATTACAAGGCTCCGCACGCACGCCCATCTCTCTCAATTGCTACCCAAGACAGGCAACCATTTTATGATTTAGTTCCAAGAGATCCGAAACGACAGGTCCCTCTAACTAACAACAAACAAATCCGTGTGGCCCCCGGGGAGTCGACACCCAATCCAAAAGCTGGCCACGCTCTCGGATCGGACTCTTCCGTCTCAACAGGGTTTGGGTTACCGAGACGCCTCACGTGAGGCCTCGGGCCCTCGCCGGTCAAAGGTGGACCAACAGGGAAACCATGTCCTCACTGGTCCGGGTTGGTTTAAAAACTACTGGCAACTGACCAGCACACACACAGTTTCAAATGGTAAATCAGCTTGGGCCATCACTAGAAATGCTTGAACCTAGGTAGGTAAGAAAAGGGGACCCCATAAAATCCCACACGCAGTTAGGTACGCTCAGTCTTAAAACCAATACCCGGAACTCGGATCGTAGGTGACTCGAATGGAACAAAGCGTCGGGGCGGGATAGCCTAGACCTTCCATCCTTCGTCGAATATAGTCAACATTATAATAATCATATCATCAACAACAATATAATAATGTGATATCCCGAACCAAGGAGTAACTGGGTAACATCGTAGCATCCTATGCATGCATACTAAGCAGGGGCTGAGCAACGAGCAATAGTAACATAGCAGTACATGGTTTGCTGGGAGGGGACATGGCTGTATCAATTTGAAAGAGACTGTAAACATGTGGTAGGATCAAACATCGAACCTATCCTAGACTAGCATGCAAACCGCTGGTTGAAATAGAATGGATCATAAGTAATGTATAGTCCTTGCCTGTTGATAAGTCGGATTCTGAAGGTGTAGTGGATCGCAAGCTCGCATCGCCTCCGACGGTACCCGCGGAAGCACACAAGACGATAAACACTGGAAAGCAATCAATGAGCAAGCATCTATTACTACGAGGCAAACACGAGCAAGCATCAACAAGAAGGAAACACGAGACATCGCACCTACCGTCGAAAGCGGTTACTAACAGGTTAAGTGGAGTACTCGTCACACACGACGATACCGCACATTTATAAAGGTTCAAGTTGTTTAGCTAGAGGTGATCAACAAAGGTTGTTAACATGGCAACTCAAGCAAGCATGGCATATCACACAACCATATCAAGAGGTGGAGCATAAAGGAAACTATCTATGCAAGTCAATTTAAGCGAGGCACAACCTAAACATGGCATAACATTAAGTGCCACATGATGATTAAAACATTTGGTACTGTTCTGTCCTAAACCATATTTTAGGTTGGTTAACAACAATAAACAATAGCATAAACACAAAGTACATGAAAAACAAATCAAGTTACATATAAGACACACTCCAAACGGAGTTACGGTTAAAAAGATACAAGTAAAAAAAGTTACGGGCACAATCTGCCAACATCCGAAAGCACACTTTAGAGCAATGCATAAACAGGATAATCAGTGCAAACATGCTCACAAACGATATGGAACTAAAGTAGACATGACAGGGAAGGCATGGCAAAAAGAATCATGCAATTAGGCATCATAGATCAAAAGATATTAAGCATGCAACATGGCATCGGAACGTTACACACTTAGAGAAAAACAGAGGTGGCTGTCAAAAACAGCAGCATAGCAACTTTGGAGCTCAATAACTATATGACCATAAAGCATATCATGACGATGCAATACATATAATGGAAGCAGACATGATGCTTAACAATATGCAATTGGAATCACTCAATTCCGATAAACGGTTGCGACGCAACCGTCACCCGAAGTTGCAACAAATTAACAGTTTCAGCAACAGCAGCACATTAACATCAGGGTCACCAGTTTGGAGCAAGATTTAATATAGCTAAAGCACCCAAACATGACAAGTTAAAGCATGGAAAAGAAGTGCACATGATGCTTAACACATAGGAAAAAGAATCAATGCAATAGGCCTCATGGATGTGTTACAATCATCAATCAAAGTTGCAACAAAATAACATCAGCAACACTTGACAGAATTTAGCAACAGTTAACAGTCTGGTGCCTACTTCAACACAGATTTTCACCATCAATATGACCTCAAAATAAATAACTTCCTAAAGATGAACTCTAGAGCACACAAAGCACAACCAAACAAAAAAAGAATCACTTCATTCGGAGCTACGAGTCAACGGGAAAATACGTTGCAAACCGGGATCAGCAGCACAATTTTTACAGGACTTAGAAAAATTCGCAGGGTGCTATGATAAAAAAATAAAATAAAATAACAACCTCATGGGTTGAGGCCCAACAGGCCGAGGAGGCGGCTCGGGCCACTGGCTGGGCTGCGGAAGCTAGTGGGCCGCCGGGCCCATGGAGGTTGGAGGTGGCCTGGCTCGCCCGATCCCATCTGGATCGAGGCAGAGCCCGACGGCGGCGGCGCTCCGGCCACCGGAGCACGGCGAAGGCGGGAGACGGCGAGCTGGAGGAGCCCGCGGGGCTGGCCGGAACAGGCGTGGAGGGCGGCGGGTCACCGGAGGGGACCGGGCCCGGCCGGTGGGAGGATCCGGCGGCGGGCCCTCCGCCGTGAGCTCAAGCTGGCCGAGCCGCGGCCATGGTGGCCGGCCTGCTGTTCCTGCGAGGAGAGGCAGAGGGGTGAGAGCAGGGAGAGGAGAGGGAAGGGAGGAGAAGGAAGGGAGGGAGGCGCGCCGGCGGCAGCACGGCAGGAGTTGGCCGGACGGAGGGAAGCGGCGGCGGTTCCACGGGCAGGCGGCAGCTGCCAGAAGGAGAGGTGGTTGGTGGGATGCTAGGGTGGATCTGGGCCGTCGAATCGCAAGTCTGACGGTCCAGATCGCAGGGGAGCAAAATTTTCGGAATTTTGGGATAAATTGGGCAGATCTGAGAAAACTCAGGGGGTGGCTGCAATTTTGTGGCTAGGGAAACCCTAGAAAGAGGTGGGAGTGTGGTGGTCTTTATATAGCCCAGGTGGCTGACAGTTTGCAAAAACATCCCCGGTTTTTCTCTCGCGCGCGCGGTGTTCACGTTTCTTACCGCCGGGGGTCCGCAGGACCTCCGATTCGGGTAAAACTTCGAACTGCGCGATCAGCGCGTCGAGCCGGTGGCGTTCACCTCGCGCTGGAACCGTTCCGAGAACACTTTCCGGCGCGCTATAAAAATATCCTGATTAAATATTTAAACGGGGTTTTTGTTCCGTTGGCTGCGGCTGGTCTCGTGCGGTTTTCACGACGTGATCGGGTGAAACCCGGTGTCACAAAGGCCGAGTGTCAGGGTGGCAAGGGTCGGTCTCCGTCCGATACGAGACAAGAGGGGGAAAAATAATCGCCGATCAATAAATCGGGGATGCAAACACCGCAAGCAAATCAGACAATCAAACAATTCACACCGAAAACAAATTTTTTAATTTTTTTGAAAACTGGGCTGTTACAATTCAACACCACCAACAAGGGATCTCGTCCCGAGATCCAGGACGATCCGGGGGAGAGGGGAAGGGGGTGAGAAAAGAGAGTCGACGATCTTCAACACCGCCAACAATGACTCTGCTCCATGTCGACGTCGAACTTCTGTCGAGATAAAGTTCCGCAGAGAGACGGTAACGTCGGAAAACGAAACCACCGGTGTCAAGAGGAAGAACGACAATTCAAAGTGACGATCAAGGGAAGCATTCTCACTGGAATTGTGAAGATACTGGGAAAGAGGACTGAAGTCAACAGATGACCAAGAGGTTTACCCAGAGTCGGAAGAACTAAAGGTACTTCAAGATTTCCCAGACCTGAGATCGGAATCGAGACAATACGCTGCAAGCAAGGCATTGTAACAGTTCCGACACTGCACACTCTCGAGATCCTAAAGTTTGAACGGGATAAGACGAGAATAAAACACTTACGACACTTGTCCTGATCAGAGCAAGGGTAAGGAGTAAAAATATTCCTACTCTCCGATAACTAACTTAGTAACTACAAAATAGTTTTTGTCTAGACTCGACTTCGGCCAGAAAAGGGATCCTACGGTCGGTAAGGCTCTGATACCAAGTTGTAAGGCCCGATATGCGGTACTGTTCCAGATCTAGGTGTTACCACCCAGATCCGGGGACGAAGTACATATCGGTCCCACCGCGACATATGACAAAGCCATATGCCCCGGATTTCCAACATGATATCACAACATTACAGTTACAAGGATACAACATCCCATACAATCGGCATACAACTACCTCAAATACAATACAACAGCGGAAGATACATGTTTGTGTACAGACTACAATCAAATGCCTAATGGCAAAGAGAAAAACATCGATCCCTATAACCACACGGGTCCAGGCCCTCCGCCGGGATCCGCCTAACTAGTCGTCGTCGAGTCTCCGCGTGAAACGTCGATCACCATACCCGTTGTCGATCAAGAACCCTGAAAAGAGTTTGGGGGTAGTATCATGAGTACAGAAGTACTCAGCATCCAACTGTAGTGGTCAACTGACCCAGCAACGACTTCATCACTCGTCATTCTAGGACAACTAGTAGTTTACGGTAAGGAAGGGGTAAGTGGTGAGGTTTCTTCCGCACTAGAATTTATGAAGTGGCTAACGATCTAGAGAGTAAGATAAGAAGCCAAGCATTCGATGAGGAATCGCCTCCAACAAGTCTGCTATCCACCTACTATGCAAACATAACACCTATCCTATCCTTGTCCTCCTCTTCGCATCCCGGCGAAGAAGAAGCAGTCATGGCACACACACGTTGATCAAATTATATTAAGATTATCTCAGCTGTTGTTGTCTATGAACAAGGAGTAGGTCTTAAGTCGTCCATAACCGTGGACATGGCTTCTCAAAAAGATTTAACCCTCCAGGGGTGTACCAACTGCCCATTACAAGGCTCCGCACGCACGCCCATCTCTCTCAATTGCTACCCAAGACAGGCAACCATTTTATGATTTAGTTCCAAGAGATCCGAAACGACAGGTCCCTCTAACTAACAACAAACAAATCCGTGTGGCCCCCGGGGAGTCGACACCCAATCCAAAAGCTGGCCACGCTCTCGGATCGGACTCTTCCGTCTCAACAGGGTTTGGGTTACCGAGACGCCTCACGTGAGGCCTCGGGCCCTCGCCGGTCAAAGGTGGACCAACAGGGAAACCATGTCCTCACTGGTCCGGGTTGGTTTAAAAACTACTGACAGCTGACCAACACACACACGGTTTCAAATGGTAAATCAGCTTGGGCCACCACTAGAAATGCTTGAAGCTAGGTAGGTAAGAAAAGGGGACCCCATAAAATCCCACACGCGGTTAGGCACGCTCAATCTTCAAACCAATACCCAGAACTCGGATCCTAGGTGACTCGAATGGAACAAAGCGTCGGGGAGGGATAGCCTAGACCTTCCATCCTTCGTCGAATATAGTCAACATTATAATAATCATATCATCAACAACAATATAATAATGTGATATCCCGAACCAAGGAGTAACTGGGTAACATCGTAGCATCCTATGCATGCATACTAAGCAGGGGCTGAGCAACGAGCAATAGTAACATAGCAGTACATGGTTTACTGGGAGGGGACATGGCTGTATCGGTTTGAAAGAGGCTGTAAACATGTGGTAGGATCAAACATCGAACCTATCCTAGACTAGCATGCAAACCGCTGGTTGAAATAGAATGGATCATAAGTAATGTATAGTCCTTGCCTGTTGATAAGTCAGATTCCGAAGGTGTAGTGGATCGCAAGCTCGCATTGTCTCCGAAGGTACTCGCGGAAGCACACAAGACGATAAACACTAGAAATCAATCAACGAGCAAGCATATATTACTACGAAGAAAACACAAGCAAGCATCAACAAGAAGGAAACACGAGACATCGCACCTACTGTCGAGAGCGGTTACTAACAGGTTAAGTGGAGTACTCGTCACACACGACGGTACCGCACATTTAGAAAGGTTCAAGTTGTTTAGCTACAGGTGATCAACAAAGGTTGTTAACATGGCAAATCAAGCAAGCATGGCATAGCACACAAACATATCAAGAGGTGGAGCATAAAGGAAACTATCTATGCTAGTCAATTTAAGTGAGGCACAACCTAAACATGGCATAACATTAAGTGCCGCACGATGATTAAAACATTTGGTACTGTTTTGTCCTAAACCATATTTTAGATTGGTTAACAACAACAAACAATAGCATAAACACAAAGTACATGAAAAACTAATCAAGTTACATATAAGACACACTCCAAACGGAGTTACGGTTAAAAAGATACAAGCAAAACAAGTTACGGGCACAATCTTCCATCATCCGGAAGCACACTTTAGAGCAATGCATAAACAGGATAATCAATGCAAACATGCTCACAAACGATATGGAACTAAAGTAGACATGACAGGGAAGTCATGGCAAAAAGAATCATGCAATTAGGCATCATAGATCAAAAGATATTAAGCATGCAACATGGCATCGGAACGTTAAAGACTTAGAGAAAAACAGAGGTGGCTGTCAAAAACAGCAGCATAGCAACTTTGGATCTCAATAACTATATGACCAGAAAGCATATCATGACGATGCAATACATATAATGAAAGTAGACATGAAGCTTAACAATATGCAATTGGAATCACTCAATTCCGATAAACGGTTGCGACGCAACCATCACCCGAAATTGCAACAAATTAACAGTTTCAGCAACAACAGCTCATTAACATCAGGGTCACCACTTTGAAGAAAGATTTAATTCCTCCTATAAATCACTCTACCCAACCCGACCTCACAGCGATTTGAGCTTGTTTAGAGGATCTGGTCCGTTAAATTCGCTGGTAAACACTACCATTACCATCGTTGGCTTCAAGATCTAGCGCAGATTAATTAAGCCTCGAAGTAAATTTGGTTTAGCGCCCATGACTGGTGGCCCTGCTTCTACTGGTTCCTATGCGCGCGCGGTGAATATTGGTTGCCTGCGCTGCTGCCTCTGGCGATGGGTCCCGACATTTCCTGTAGACCATGATGAGCCCTGAGAAAAGATCTGACCTCCTCGACCAAGACCAAAACCCGTACCTCCCCTCTCTTTCTGCCGCCTCCTCTCCCTCCGCCACCCCTTCCTTCCTCCTCTGAGATGCATCGGCGGCCCTCGATCTGAGAGAGGAGAGAAAGGATTTTCGCATGGGGCGAAGGAGGGGTACCCCTCCCTCCTCCCTCCCGGGCACCAATGCGTGGGGTCGCGTGGCGTGAGGATAGTGGAGGAGATCGAGGAAGGGGAGCGCGTTGCTTCCGGCAAGACAGCATAAGATGCAGCGGCACTGCCTTCTCCTCTCCCCGGGTTGCCTCCTGCTCGTCGGTGAGCCCTCCTCTCCTCCTCTCATTTTCCTCCTCCCCTAGCCAGCCCTCTTTTCTTCCTCGTTCTTCCTCCTCCTCTTATCTCACCCAATCGATCTCTCTCTGCTGCCTCCCTGCCACTACAGGAGGATCTCGTGGTGGCCAGCTCTACACCACAGACCCACCTCAGATGTGCATAGGAAAGAGGAGAGGTACGGATGGTATATCTCAATTTTGGTACTGGATAGTCAGCATGTAATTATGTTATTAAGTGATGACCCATGGTATGGGTGAAGGAAATGCAAATTAATTTTTTGTTGTTGTTCTTTGCATTGCAGGAGGTATAAATAATCTTATGATTTAACCCCCAGATCATTCATTAATGCCTGAGGCAAGATTGGTAAGCCAACTAATTTTAATGAAAATTCTTTCTCTATTTATTTACATTTACTGAGAAAAGAAAAAATCCATCGCTCTTTTCTGCACTTATTATATCTTGAAAAAAAATGATCTTTTGTAATTCCCTGTTTAGATTTTATAGCCATAAATATATATTGGACAATAGTCTTGATGGTCCAGTTCCAACGAAAATGTCTATGGATTTATTTCTGCCGCCATGCTTGGAGAGGTCATGGCTATGATTACTTCGCACTTGATTTTATACAAAGATATATGAGAAGGATTGCATCTAAGAAAACCAAGCAATGCATGTGAAAACATTTTTACTCTGGAAATTCTTCAGATATTTTTCCGGCTTGCTGGTTCAGTTTACCAATTTCAGTGCTTCATATAATTGTGACATGCTATAATTGTAACCATGATGATATATAACTTCCTCTGCATATAAATGTATAGAAATATTTTTAGCTTTTCTTATGTACTTAAACAAAATGGGCCAGGGTCTCAAAATTTACTTCTTTATAATGGAATAAGGGCTGGTATTCCCTGCTGATACTTGACATTACTGCTGAGCTTGACGCAAGCTTTGGTTCATCGATTACCTTATGTTTTTTATATACATAATACTTTTAGAATTTACCCTATTATTTTCTTGCTTCTTTTTTCTACAGCGCCAAGAGGATGGCCTAAGCACGCACTTTAGGTGACGAGGCGATAGTTTGGGAGGCCATGAGCGAGAGGAAGCAAGCTCTTATCCTCCCTTGGCTGCCTCTTGGATCTGGAGGAAGAAGAGGATGCCACGGGTTGAGACAGAGCATTCTTCATCTCCCTCCCCCTACGTCCCAAGTCCAAGGTTTCTATTTTTTTTATCATTTTAGTTTTCTTTTGGAGAGCTCGCTTATTTGGGGGTATGTACAGCTAGGGTTTACAAGCATAGATCTCGAATTTGCAGGTGTGTACAGTCAAGAGTCGACATGAAAGATGTTGTCTTACATGCCCATATTCAATGCCTTGTTGAGCAAGCAGCAGGTGAGGATAATTTTACAATGAGCATCAAGGAAGTTGTTCGTAGAGAAGTGTTGATGAAGGCACTATTTACAGTTCACTTTTGCCTTCAAGGCACCATGTTCATAGTTTAAGATGTCAAGCTCACGTAATAGCCTTTTGTTTAGTTGTCTGAATAAGGAGGGGGCCAGCGAGGAGGGCAAGCACCAGGGGGAGAGGGGGCGCCACCTCTCCTATTCTCCATTGTGTCGCCATCTCGTACGCCCTTCCCCGCCAAGGGCAAGCGGAGGGAGGGGAAGAGTGGGAGATGCATTGGTCGCGGCACTCCGACCACGGGCCTCGACGGACATGTGGCGAGAGCCCCCCTCTCTGTTTACTTCTTTCCCGACCTTCTTGCCTTCCTCACTGATCCTCCTCCTCCAATCTCTCCGGTTCGTGAGATGCATCAGTACGTCATCAGTACAGTCGACATGCAGACAGTCTTTCCCTTGTTTAGGCTAAAAGAAATCTGACATCCAAATCGAACAGGAACAATGTCATTAAGGAAATATTTTTTTTGGATTGGGTGATAACAACGTCAAATTAATATCATGCATGACAAAAATATAGTAGTGTACAAGAAGGTTTGCTGAACCTTGCCGCCAACATCATGACTGTTGTTGTTGAAATACAAGTTATGCATACATTCAGTTGCTAATAATGCATACATTTTAAAATAATGCAACTATATGTTTGTCATGTAAGTTAAAATATGTTGACTGGTCCAATTTTTATGTTTCCGTATGTATCCATTTTTATTAAAGAGTCCAGCAACATACATACATCTTTTGTCATGTACATTTCTCTTTTGGTTGATGATTTTATTTTTCTTGCCTTATTGTTCAACTGCTAGACACTTAAGCAAAAACCGTGGTGATATTATTTACCAAGAGAATTGAGTTTGCTATACCAAGTGAAATGGTTAAGATGGTAAAGAAAAAGGTGGCGATACTAATTCAGTGGCTAATTCTTGTTTTGCTAGATTTAAGTACCTCCATTTTGATCCTATATTTATCTTTGCAGCCAGACTTAAACGTTTGGGGAGAAAATATTGAGCCTAATTGACACATGGCAAGTTGCTTTTGGAGGTCCTTCTGGGAGATATGCCCACTATCACACTGCATATCAAGAACTCAGGATACCTTCCACTTACGTCTATTTCATTGTTACCTAATGAACATTTTCCTTAACTATTTTCCCCTCAACTTACACTGTTGCATTTCAGATTTCCACTGCACACTAAGATAGAATATGCCGAGTTATTAAGATAAATCCTCCAATATGAAATCATGATCAGGATGCCTCTCCTTTTGTTTCTGCACGCATCTGGTGTCGATTTTCCATCCCGTGAGAAGAATACGGTTTCACTGTTTACACCTCCTCAGACTCACCTTTGAGGCAGCCACATCTATATCCTTCAGGTCAAAGCTATGAATATGTAGCTATACAAGCTTCTCTCGACAAGCGCCCAGAGTTCAGTTTTATCTTTTCTATTTACCTCTGATTATTGCATTTTAAAATGTGCTGAATCATTTTCCCCTTTCTTATTTACCTCTGATTGTGCATTTTATTCATGGTTAAAGTGGTTTCATGGCACCAGGTTCTTTTATAAAATGATTAGATGGAAGATCTACACAATAGCTTATCACTTGAGCTATTTTTTTGGGAAATAAAGGCATTGTTTATGCACACAAGTTTTATACTATACCATTTTGTGTAAAAAGTAGAGAGAAACAGGTCTTTGAATCTATAGAGATCACAAAAGATTTAAGAATTAAGCTTTTTGGGAATTATTATAATTAGTTTTCTGATGGACACTTTGATTTCTTGAGCTACCAATGTGCAGCTCATTGGTGTGTTGGCATATGATGAAGTTCCTCACAACATAAATGATGTGATACGTTCAGGTAATTGGTCATTTACTAAGGAGGTGTACGACGGGCGAGCACATCCGCACGGGGCCGAAAACACGGGGCCTTCTCCTCTCCCCGCGCCGCCGCCTGCTCGTCTTTCGGTCATCCCTCCTCTACATTTCCTCCTCACGTGTTTTCTTCCTCGAGCCGTCGCCGCCTGCTGCCCTCCTCTCCTTTCATCCACTGGCGGCCCCCGTGTGAGAAAGATACGGTCCTCTCTCTTCTCCCTTGAGATGCCGCCGCCTCCTACCGTGCCCTCGCCCTCGCCCTCGCCCGCGAGAGAGAGGAAATCCAGAAGAGGAAGAGGGTTGAGATGACCAGAGGTCACCGGTGCCACCCTCCTGGTTCCTTTTTTCCTCCAGATCTGTCCGCTCGCCATAGCTCCTCAGGGGGGAGGAGGAGGCCGGCAAGGAGGGCAAGCAGCTGAGCACTTCATCAAGATCCCCATTGTCATTTAGTGATATGCCAATACCTATTATGCATCTCGATAAGTTGATCTCCCGTTCAAGATTTTTTTATGCAGTTTTTGGTGCATTGAGAAGCAAAGTTGGGGACCCTACTGGTCCTTTTCAATTGCACAAATGCATTATGGATTGGTAAGATTGAAATATTTATTCTCATGTACAACAAAACATTTATTTCGCACCAGATTTGTGTGTAATAGATTTTTATTAGTGCCTTCTCCTGTGACCTGCTCGCTTGTTCCATGAACGAAGCCTCGACATAGGGCACCCAAAATCACAGTTTTTTATAATTTTGTACTGATCTTCTAAAAAATGTTATGTTTTCTTCAAACTTCCCATGTTATTTTAAGTCATAAATCTAGGATAATTTTATTAGTTCCTGAAAGGTTCCTGAAAGAGACCTAAAGGACTGTGCTATCAACAAAGATCTAGCTCTGGACAGGGGTGCGTGGAAGTTAGCTATCCACGTGCCAGAACCGTGATTTGGTTACAATATCTTTTGGGTTTCAGCTCTAGCCTACCCCAACTTGCTTGGGACTGACAGGCTTTGTTGTTGTTGTTGTTGTTGTTGTTGTTGTTGCCTGAAAGGTTTCTCTGTTGCAAATGAATTAAGATCACAAATTATTCATTAGTCCTTTAATTATAAATGCTATATGCTGCATGATGGAATCCATTTACCATATGTTCCGAAACTTCAAAGCTCTGAACAATCTTTAAAGCTTTTGCTTGCTTCTCTTTTGCATATCTAGCAGCTTAGTAGAGTACTCGTTTGAACAACTATAATATGTAGCAGTACACTAACCAGGTTACTTCCTTTATGATCTGTTTTGCCCTTTACCATTCTTTGATGCAACAGAATTCGTGGGAAATGTTACTAACAGATAGGAAGGCAGTTTAATTTCCATGTAAGTATGAATATGCACTTGTGGGTTCTGTTCTTCACGCTGTTCATCACACAAGTAATTTGTTCCTTACCAGTTCTTCCAGCATAAACTATAAAACCAAACAAACTGTCTTCCATAGCCTAATTTCTACGTGTTTGTTTAGATGCATTTGTAGTTTTGTACAATCGGATATCTATGAGGCCGTAGGTTTGTTTTATTTCAGTTTTTTATTCAATTATTTGGTTGGTGCGAATATTTATTTTGAATTATAATGGATTGTGCCCAGATCTTGTTATTTTCTATGAATTGTAGGTGACCTATTCTTCCTATTTTTATAGAGAATATTTTCTTTCTAATATTCAGTTTTCTTACTGAATTAATGATGATTTCTCTCTTCTTTCAGTTTAACAAAATTTATTTACCTTTGTTGCACCTTTGATTGAAAATTAGCATTCGTTCACTCATAACTATTGACTCATTCAGTTAGTTTATAGATCTACATATCATAATTTCTGTTTACACAATTGCACTTCTATTTTAAATTTGTAGGGCCCGGTTCCAGATAATATTTTATCTCGGTTGTGGTCAAATACTTTTGTTTATTGGATACCTATGTGCTCTGATTTTCGAGTGAGCCTTACCAGTTCCAGATGATATTTTATCTCGGTTGTGGTCAAATACTTTTGTTTATTGGATACCTATGTCTCTGATTTTCGAGTGAGCCTGTGTCTGGAACTTTTTGGTGTTCAGTTCTATTCCATTCAGCTGCATTTGGTTCCAGCTCTTATGCCCATGCATGTACAGTACTTTCTTTATTCTTTGTAGACATGATATGGATCAGATTTGATGCATTATATCTTGATTATTGTACAAAAATGGATATAATTTGCAAAACAGGGTTTCCTCGTGACAATTGTTGTGTGAACTGATGTTATTTAGAGAAACACATAGCTTATAGGTTTTGCTTTCCACTTGGCATGGTGCAAGTGCTTTTTAGTCAGTGCACATCGGAACAGAATTAATATATCTCTTTACTTTATTTTCATTTTGTTTTACCCCATTTTTGTTAGTATTTTTTTGCACCAAAGAAAAAATATCTCTCAATGGACTTGCAATTCTGGGCGACTTCAAGTGTGGTGTATTTAAAATTTCTCCTTATAATTCAGTCGACAACTCTTTCCACATGTTTATATTGTTCTCGGTTACTTAGGTATCATGTGTTATCACTTTAGATATGTGTGTCGTTTTTTAAATGTCAACATCTTCTATTTTCCTATGTGATACATTTGGCCATCAATTTTGGTTCAATAAGCTTTTCATTTTGTAGGCTTCTATTGTGGAGTCTCAAAAGCTTGATGAAGCTACAAAGGCTAAAAAACGTAGCGTGTAATTTAGCTCTGGCGCTTTGTGAAAATATGAGCATGATGTCAAGTGGATCTTTCTAATTCTGAATATTATTAACCACATGTTATAACATGCTTAATAGCTCAAATATTAATGCATGATGTAGTCCATTGGCTTCCCTTTTTGGATAAAGTTTGTCCAAACTATTTCTATAGGGTATTCTTAGACATGGTCTGAAACTCTAGATGAACCCTTGTGCTTGAGTTATTTGTTCGGGGCTTTCATTTATATGCATGTGACATCCTGGCTTAGTAGGAACGAAAGACTACTCATGTCAACAAGGTGCACCTTCTTTTCCGGGAGCCTAGATCCAAAGAACTCCAAAGTTAAGCGTGCTTGGCTTGGAGCAATTTGAGGATGGGTGACCGACCGGGAAGTTGTTCCCGGGTGCACACGAGTGAGGACAAAGTGTGCAGGAAAGACTAGTGTTGGTCTGTGGGGACAGTCTAGATCCCGCCAGGCGTAACGGCCGAGAACCGGTGTGTGACCGGGGCGTTACAATGCACTTGTGCCGTATTTCACTATTTCAAATACTACCCTGCTATGATTCAGATCTGTCTGGTTGAGATTTTGCTTAAGTTGGAGAATGACATTTAGTTATGCTAATTTAACAAAGTGTTTGTGACTGTATGGTATTATTAGTTCATCCTAGATGCTATTTTATCCTTGGCTGAATGACATGAAAAGTCACACATTTTTAGTCACACTTTTGAAAATTGCTTTGTGCTTATAATTATGTTGCTTGCTGTGTGTAACGTTTTCCCATGTCTCCTATTTTCTGCAGTTGGAGATTCAAACTATTTCATCTTTGCAACCATGAGTGGAGTGACATGTTGCCTGAGATTCCCTGGTCTTTCGTCTTGCCGTCTATAGCCTCTAAGACATAGTGTAGTTAACATCGATGTTGATAACCGCCACTACGATGAACCTGCCTCTATCCTTTATTCAGGATACTTTTGTGAAGTTTTTAATCTAAGCTACCTTTATATGCCTCTACCAGAACTGGCGTTGAGAGCTCTCTAATATGCATGCCCATGTATCTATCTACTATAGTTGCGAAGTCTGTAATCTAAGCTACCTTTATATGCTACCTCTATATGCTTCTACATGCACTGGCATTTTGACCAATCTGATCTACCAATGTACCTATCTACTGCGCTTATATGCTTCAAGTCTAAGTATATTCATCGTCTATGAGAACCTGGTTTTATTATTCCTTTTGCGCCATTGGCGCAACGGGTCATCTAGTATAGCTAAAGCACCCAAACATGACAAGTTAAAGCATGGAAAAGAAGTACACATGATGCTTAACACATAGGAAAAAGAATCAATGCAATAAGCCTCATGGATGTGTCACAATCATCAATCAAAGTTGCGACAAAATAACATCAGCAGCACTTGACAGAATTTAGCAACAGTTAACAGTCTGGTGCCTACTTCAACACAGATTTGCACCATCAATATGACCTCAAAATAAATAATTCCTAAAGATGAACTCTAGAGCACACAAAGCACAACCAAACAAAAAAAGAATCACTTCATTCGGAGCTACGAGTCAACAGGAAAATACGTTGCAAAACGGGATCAGCAGAACAATTTTTACAGGACTTAGAAAAATTTGCAGGGTGCTATGATAAAAAAAAACAACCTCATGGGCTGAGGCCCAACAGGCCGAGGAGGTGGCTCGGGCCACTGGTTGGGCTGCGGAAGCTAGTGGGCCGCCGGGCCTGATGCCCCACAAACATAAGGGATCGAGATAGTCTTCGCGGGTAAGTTAACCCAATTTATTGATTCGACACAAGGGGAGCCAAAGAGTATTTACAAGCTTTGACAGTTGAGTTGTCAATTCAACCGCACCTGAAATATACTTGCTTGCAACAAAAGATAAGTGGTAAAGGTAATATGATAGTGATGGTGACGACAGCAAAAGTAAACAGCAAAAGTAACAACTAATGACCAGCAGGATTGAAAACACTGTAGGCTAGGGAGATGGATGGTTGGGCGCTGCATGGATGAGAGTGAACATGTAATAGATTCTAACACGGGGAAAGGCACACAGAAAAGCAATGATCATCTAGGCAAATATCAAACATTAGGCATGTATCCCGTAGGTAGTTGTGCGTGCTTGCAATAAGAACTTACACAACATCTTTTGTCCTACCATCCCGCTACGAACGGGGCCAAAGGGAACTTATGGAGATTAAGGTGCTCCTGTCAAAGAGCACCGGAACAAAGCAATAAACTCAATGGATACATGGAATCCTCAAATTATGGGCCATCCCCTTTGGTGTCCCAAGCTGTCACCTTTGGGATCGCCGGTTCCGGACCATAATAGGTGCATACAACTCATAGATAGGATCAAGAACACAAATATATTCATGAAAACACATAGGGTTCAGATCTGAAAACATGGCACTCGGGCCCAAAGTGACAAGCATTAAGAGCAACAAGTTGAAGCAAAGAAGATAAACACCAATCTAGATGATAGGCAACATGCCCCCAACAATCTGACGAACTATTACATGAACAAACTCATTCAATCCCTACCATCCCCTTTGCCTACAACAGGGAATTACTCACACATGTGAAGAGAAGTCATGAAGGAGGGATGGATTGGTGATGGTGATGACGATGGCGACGATCTCCCCTCTCCGGAGGCCAAATCAGCCTCCAGATTAGCCCTCCCGAAGAAGAACAGAGGGTGGCGGCGGCTCCGCGACGGAAACTGGAAAAACGACTTCTTTTCTGGGGTTTTCCCGTCACGAGAATAAATAGGAGCATCGGTAGGGCACCAGAGGAGGGGGGAGGCTCCCAGGCGGCCAGAGGGTGCCGCCCCACCCCTGGCCGCGCCAGGGGGGGCGCCTGGGGCCCCCAGGGCTCCCCTCTGGTCCCACTTCTGGCATCTGGCTCCTTCGGGTGTGTGGATTTTCTATGAATTTTCCCGGAATTTTCTGCGATACCTAAAAATCCATTTTCCTGCACACAATAAAACCATACAGGCAGGTCTGCTGAAAACAGCGTTAGTCCGGGTTAGTTTCGTCCAAATCATGCAAGAATGAGGGCAAAACAATAGCAAAAGTGTTTGGAAAAGTAGATACGTTTGAGACGTATCAACTCCCCCAAGCTTAGCATATTGCTTGTCCTCAAGCAATTCAGTTCAACGAACTGGAAGCGACAAAGAAAACTTTGACAAACTCTTTTGCTTCATTATATGTATATAACCATGTACTACGAAAAGAGTTTAGAAAGTATTGAAACAATGCTATAAGGACAATGCACGAAGCAATTCTTCTTTCATGTGATCAATCACAAAAAACTAAAAGTAAATAATATGCTACTGAAAATCAAGACAGAATCACAATGCACATAGCTTGAACATACTTGAGTGGCATTTCGCTAGCCTCCATGAGTGAAGGAAAACATAAATGCAGAAACTCCTCCGGAGTTTTAAAGGTGACTAGAACTCAGTATTTCAGACTAGCAATAACACAAGCATGCAGAAGACAATGTAATACTTTGGGACAATGCGTGTTACACTAAGAATGACAATTATGCTCTCATAGTTGGTGCTTTGAAGAAGGAAGGGGAGACTCTCGAACCGTGGCTTTTGATGGCAAGGTTGAAAACCCGTGAAAGGAAGCGAAGACTAAACATGTGCCAGGGCTCTTGGTTTTGAAAACAGAGATAAAACTCTTTTGAGAGGTGTAACTTTCCATTCAACGGTGAACGGTGAAGGTCTCTCAATATCTCCCATGCCAACCATATTAATGCCTTTTGCTTACACATATTACCTTATCCATAAATCCCTTAATGGTCTACGGAACCTTTTATTTTGCCTCAAGGATGGAAGGAGGGTATCGTTCCATCTATCATAAGCAACATTTGGTCCATTTCACTCCATCATCAAGTATGGGGGAGGTGTAACTCTCATTTTTTTTTTGAGTAGTTAAAACATCCGTCAAAATATTTTTGGCATGCAAGATACTGATTTCCCCTCACCGCACCATGAGCTTGTACGGTTACAAAAGGGAAGCTTTTGAATAAATTTCGAGATGGCACAAGAAAGTCTAAGTTAGGAGTGGCCGGTAAATACCACATATAGGAAGGTATGGTGGACTCATATGGAACAACAGGGTTTGAAAAGGAGTTTGGAAGCACAAGCAGAATTTCGCTTAGTGCGAGCGAAGGCTAGCAAAAGACTGGGAAGCGACCAAATAGAGAGCAATAACTGTCATAATCATGCAGAGCGACAAAGCAACATTGAATCGGGCATGAAAGTGATATAACTATTCTGAAACAAAAAGATCATCAAGGCACAATAGACTTTTTAGTCATAAACATGTGTGAACATGTGCCAAGTCAGTCCAAAAATTCTCCGAAGGGAAATACCACTTCAGTATGCCAAACCATGAACAATGCAATGCATGTAAATCATTTCAACAACACATTATGTACTCTAGCTATTTGAGATTAGCCACAAGGAAAGCATGAACACTGGGAAAGCATTGTAAACATAGCACTATGTCGCTACAAGATGGTCTCTAGATCATAAGTACAGGCATATGTACAAAAGTAGAAACAAGAAGAGTTCATACCGGTTTTCCTTGTTGCTTCCCTTTCGTCGATCTTCGTCATTACTGCCTGGTCACTTGCACGATCGAACATGGGAAATATAATCAAATGCCATCACGGACTCGAGCTAAACTCTGAAAACAAAGCAAACTAAAGAGGGAAAAGAAATCTTTTTGGGTTTTTAAAAGGTTTAAACGAGAGCAAAAGAAAAGAGAAAAACTTTTTGTTGTTTTTGCAAAGAAAGAAAGAAAGAAGAACAAGCAAAAAATTCGAAAAGATCAAAGAGAACAAAAATAAAACGGATAATACAATGGAAAAGTGAGAAGGGTACGTACTCCCCCAAGATTAGGCTTTTGGCCTAAGTTGGTAGTAGCTAATGTCCCCAGGAGCCTCCTGCTCCAGGGTGGTACTGGTGAGTCCAAGGGTCGTATGAGGCTTCCGGTGCGTACACCGAAGTCCTCGGATCCTCCCACGAAGAAGGATCCGCGCTCCAAGCAGAGGAAGACCCTTCACCAAACTGGGTGAAGGTCTCCCCCTGGAAAGGTGGGAACTCACCATGCTCCTCCTCGTCGGGCACAACCCCCTCCATGGGGTTATGAAACTGATGTTGGACCACGAACTCATCGAACTGGGTAGCATCAAAGGACCATCCGTTCCTGCGAGAAAAATCGAACAAAAGAGGTGCAGGTAGACGGATCTTGCGTTCCGTGGTGGCTCCGAAACGCAATATATAATCAAGGTTACCAAACTCGGAAGTCATGGTAACAAACTTATGCCTTTTCATAGCAGTAAGATCAAAACTTAAATAAGTAAAAGGCTTATCATCGGGGTGTGGGGTGCCATTAAGAGACTCTAGGATAAGTGTGGCGTAAACGCCACCAAATAAATCTCCCTTGTTACCGTTCATAGCAAGGCGTCGAGCAATTAAGGCACCCACATTATAATCAAACCTCCCTGAGAGGGCGGTTGCCAGGATAGCAATATCTGGCGCAGATATGTTGCTCGTGTTGTCACAAGCTAACACCCCTCTAGCAATATAGTACGCAAAATACCTGAGGTGTGGGAATAAGATGCTGGAGATCTTTGACCGATGAATATCCCTTGTATCCATGCTACAGAGAGAGTTGAAGACAGTTCTCAGCTCGGAGGGCTGAGAGCTCATCTTTGCCGTCAATCCAACGTTTGGCACACCTATTATTTCACAAAACTTTTCCAAAGGCATGGTCAAAAGATCATTGTAAATTTTAAACTCAACAGAACCATTATCAGGTTTATATCTAAAACTGTTAATGAAACAGGAGGTGAGTTTTTGATACTGAGCAACACGGCACGTTGCGAGCCGCGTCAGACCTGCATTAGCACAAAGATTATAGAACTCCTCCTTAATTCCTGCAACTTCAAGGAATTCATCGCACGGGAAAGTCATTGCACGTGCTGGATTTGTGTCCTCAAACAACTCTAAGGGCACATGATCTTCGTTGTAGCTCACCCTAGCAGTCGAGGGTGAAGCTGCAGCTCTTGTAACTCGATCGGAGCGCTCGGGCCTTTTCTTCCCAAGCCACCCCTTTGCTCTTTCTAGCAAACTCATTTCTGAAATTTTTGACAAATTACAAAAACAAGGATTTAAACAAAGTGAGTTAAGGCAAATTACTCAACCCCCTTACCTAAGGCAAAAACTTGCATCAAAACTTGGAAAATAAACTTCTACACATGCATGCAAGCTCATCTAAACAACACCAAGAACTACTAAATACTCACAAATGAAGCCACCAACCAAAAATCTAGTTGGAGGAGTGGAGGAGTTACACACCAGGGAGTATTTTCCCAAAATCTCAGCTCAAATGATGGGTCGTAGAGAGAGATCGATATTCTAGACGGAGAGCAGCAAGAACACAAGAACAAAGTGCAGAACTCGTGTTTTTGGAGTGAGAGGAAGGAGGAGGAAGAAGACTTACCTGGCTGGCTGACCTGTGGGCCCCAGGCGCCCTGTGGGCGCGGCTAGGGGGCAGGCCGCGCCAGCTGGCCGCCCCCCTGGTTAGCCCTAGGTGCCTCTGGGTCACTCCCGGCATGGAAATTTTTATTTTTATTTTCCTGGAATTTTTCTGAAAACTTCACTGTTGAAAATTTCTCGGAGTTCAAAAAGCTGCAAAACTTTCTGAAGACATAAAGCGGTGATTAGTATTGTGAAGCTTCAAAAACACAAAAACTTGGTACAGCAAAGAGAATAAAAGCTAAAGCAAATGAAAAGATAACAAGCTTAACTTTTTACCTATATAAAACAAGCTCACTAGTAAGGTTGATCAAGTCTTACCAACAAACCGGTGATATATAGAACAAGAAGTCTCACCTCTTATGAAGTGATCATTGCACCTTTACTTTAATGGACATTGTCCCCACCATGATGGTTTTGTATTTGTGGTGCACATGTAGTGGACAGTCCCATTCTCCAATCTTCACGGTCTCAACATTCTCTATAGAGTTAAGGCCATGCCTCTTGTCGATCTTCTTTGGAAAATACACCGTGTGTTCTTTATCATCAACGTTGAAAGTGACTTTTCCTTTATTGCAATCAATAATAGCACCTGCAGTGTTAAGAAAAGGTCTACCAAGAATAATGGACATGCTCCCATCCTCGGGCATGTCAAGCACAACAAAATCAGTAAGGTTCAAACAATTAGCAACTTCAACGGGAACATCCTCACAAATACCAATGGGGACAGCTGTTGACTTGTCAGCCATCTGAAGAGAGATATCTGTAGGGATTAGTTTCTCTAAACAAAGCCTCTTGTAAAGAGAAAAAGGAATAACACTCACTCCTGCACCAAGATCACATAAAGCAGTTCTGACGTAATTATTCTTTATGGAGCAAGGAATGGTGGGTATACCTGGATCACCAAGCTTCTTAGGAATCTTGCCACTGAAAGAGTAGTTATCAAGCATAGTAGATATTGCTTCATTAGGAACTTTTCTTTTATTAGTAACAGTATCTTTCATATATTTCGAATAGGTAACTTAATAGCATCAGTCAAAGGAATTTGAAGAAAAAGAGGTTTCATCCATTCACAAAACTTATTATAATGCTCTTCTTCTTTAGATTTGAGGGACTTACCTGGAAAGGGCATGGGTTTCTATATCCATGGTTCTCTTTCCTTCCCATGTCTTCTTGCGATGAAGTCTTCTCTAGAGTACTTCTTGCGTTTATCAGGTGTTTCTTCTTCTCTTACCTCAGGAGAATCATCCTTCTCCGTGTCCTTTTCTTCAGGCTCGGCACCGTCTTCTGTTTCAGCATCGGAGGTAGATATGCTATTAGGATCAACAGCTGGCTTTTCACTTATAATAGGATCATCGGAATTGTCAGCCTCCTTGTGTTTCTTCCTTTTCTTCGGAGGGCTAACAGTCTCGTCTTCTTCTTGTACTTGAGAATCTTGCTCGATCCTCTTTGGATGCCCCTCAGGATAGAGTGGGTCCTGGGTGTGTGTTCCACCCCTAGTTTTGATGCCATAAGCTTGTATGTCCTGTTTGGCATTATTAGCAAGAAAATCTTTTTGCACATTAGAAATTTGTTCAAGATGAGTTTGAACCATATGAAAATGCTTAACAAGACATTTAACATCATTAACTGTTCTTTCTAGAACACCACACAAACTTTTGATAGCAAGAGAGTTATCATGCAACTGACTTTGTATCCTCCTATTAAAATGATCTTGCTTAATAATAAAATTATCAAGCTCATCTAAGCATTGGTCGGGAGGCTTACCTTTAGGGATGTCACTTTCAGTAAAGTCTAATAGAGAGTGTACCTCTACCAAGGGAGGGTGAGTAGTAGTCTCACACAACTTCTCAATAGGCGGTAAATTCTTCACTTCTTCGGCTTTAATACCTTTTTCCTTTATAGAATTCTTTGCTTCTTGCATATCTTCGGGGCTCAGAACAAGCATGCCCCTCTTTTTCGGTGGTAGAAGTGGTTCAGGAACGGACCAATCTTCATAGTTCTTGGCAATTTTGCACATTAATTCTTCTGCATCTTCCGGTGTTCTTTCCCTGAAAACACAACTAGCACAACTATCCAGATAGGATCTGGATTCATCGGTTAAACCAGCGTAAAATATATCAAGCAGTTCATTCTTGGGGACTCCATGTCCCGGCATAACCTTAAGTAAATCACAAGACCTCCCCCAAGCTTTAGGGAGGTGCTCATCCTGCAATTGTTTAAAGTTATAGATTCTTTGCAAAGCAGCATGTTGCATATGAGTTGGGAAATATTTATCAATAAAGAATTGGACTAAGTCCTGAGGACTCTTAATGGAACCATAGGGTAGTGCATCGTACCATGATTTAGCGTCTTCCTTCAAAGAAAAAGGAAAAAGCTTGGCCACATAGAAGTTTCGTATCTTCTCATCAGTAGTGAATATGTTACCTAGCTCAGCGTGTTTGGTCAAGTGTGCTATAGCATCATCATTTTCTCTGCCATAAAAGGGGTCAGCCTCGACTGTAGATATAAGTGAAAGATCAACAGAGAAATCATAATCAGGATCAATGATGCATATAGGGGATGTGGAAAATTTAGGATCAGGAATAACTTTGTTCTTCATGGAGTGCTTTTTGAGCAACTCCTTAACAGCACTAGGGTTAGAGTCGACACACTCTCTGAGTTCCCTGCAAAAATCATCATCAAGAGTAACATAATCATCATCAAGGATTCTCTCCTTGAGTTCATCTAAGCACGGGTAACCAAAGGTTTTGCAGGTAGGAATATAGGTAGCAGGGGTCTCGGTCTTGGATTTCGCTGCAGCCTTAGCAGTCTGAGTTTCAATATAGTAACCAAGAAAAGTAGTATCATCTAGAGTAGTGGAAGCATCATCAAAAGTATCGGACATAGTGACAGACTCAGTAAAAGGATCATGTGGTGGTGGTGAAGTAAACTTTCTCATAACAGAAGGTGAATCAAGTGTAGCACTAGTGTTCAGAACAGTACCTTTTCTTGTACGGGATGGTAAAATCGGAACCTTGGGGTCTCCTTTCTTACCCATAGAGGATGATGTGCAGCAGACAGGATACTTCAAGTAGACTTGTAAATATTGCTATGCTCCTCGGCAACGGCACCAGAAAACGCTGCTTGATGCCCCACAAACGTAAGGGATCGAGATAGTCTTCGCGGGTAAGTTAACCCAATTTATTGATTCGACACAAGGGGAGCCAAAGAGTATTTACAAGCTTTGACAGTTGAGTTGTCAATTCAACCGCACCTGAAATATACTTGCTTGCAACAAAAGATAAGTGGTAAAGGTAATATGATAGTGATGGTGACGACAGCAAAAGTAAACAGAAAAAGTAACAACTAATGACCAGCAGGATTGAAAACACTGTAGGCTAGGGAGATGGATGGTTGGGCGCTTCATGGATGAGAGTGAACATGTAATAGATTCTAACACGGGGAAAGGCACACAGAAAAGCAATGATCATCTAGGCAAATATCAAACATTAGGCATGTATCCCGTAGGTAGTTGTGCGTGCTTGCAATAAGAACTTGCACAACATCTTTTGTCCTACGATCCCGCTACGAACGGGGCCAAAGGGAACTTATGGAGATTAAGGGGCTCCTGTCAAAGAGCACCGGAACAAAGCAATAAACTCAATGGATACATGGAATCCTCAAATTATGGGCCATCCCCTTTGGTGTCCCAAGCTGTCACCTTTGGGATCGTCGGTTCCAGACCATAATAGGTGCATACAACTCATAGATAGGATCAAGAACACAAATATATTCATGAAAACACATAGGGTTCAGATCTGAAAACATGGCACTCGGGCCCAAAGTGACAAGCATTAAGAGTAACAAGTTGAAGCAAAGAAGATAAACACCAATCTAGATGATAGGCAACATGCCCCCAACAATCTGACGAACTATTACATGAACAAACTCATCCAATCCCTACCATCCCCTTTGCCTACAACAGGGAATTACTCACACATGTGAAGAGAAGTCATGGAGGAGGGATGGATTGGTGATGGTGATGACGATGGAGACGATCTCCCCTCTCCGGAGGCCAAATCAGCCTCCAGATTAGCCCTCCCGAAGAAGAACAGAGGGTGGCGGCGGCTCCGCGACGGAAACTAGAAAAACGACTTCTTTTCTGGGGTTTTCCCGTCACGAGAATAAATAGGAGCATCGGTAGGGCACCAGAGGAGGGGGAGGCTCCCAGGCGGCCAAAGGGCGCGGCCCCACCCTGGCCGCTCCAGGGGGGCGCCTGGGGCCCGCAGGGCTCCCCTCTGGTCCCACTTCTGGCATCTGGCTCCTTTGGGTGCGTGGCTTTTCTGTGAATTTTCCCAGAATTTTCTGCGATACCTAAAAATCCATTTTCCTGCACAAAATAAAACCATATAGGCAGCTCTGCTGAAAACAGCGTTAGTCCGGGTTAGTTTCGTCCAAATCATGCAAGAATGAGGGCAAAACAATAGCAAAAGTGTTTGGAAAAGTAGATACGTTTGAGACGTATCAGGGCCCATGGCGGTTGGAGGTGGCCTGGCTCGCCCGATCCCATCTGGATCGAGGCAGAGCCCGACGGCGGCGGCGCTCCGGCCACCGGAGCACGGCGAAGGCGAGAGGCGGTGAGCTGGAGGAGCCCCCGGGGCTGGCCGGAACAGGCGTGGAGGGCGGAGGGTCACCGGAGGGGACCGGGCCCGGCCGGTGGGAGGATCCCGCGGCGGGCCCTCCGCCGTGAGGTCAAGCTGGCCGAGCCGCGGCCATGGCGGCCGGCCTGCTGTTCCTGCAAGGAGAGGCAAAGGGGTAAGAGCAGGGAGAGGAGAGGGAAGGGAGGATAAGGAAGGGAGGGAGGCGCGCCGGCGGCAGCACGACCGGAGTTGGCCGGACGGAGGGAAGCGGCGGCGGTTCCACGGGCAGGCGGCGGCGGCTAGGAGGAGAGGTGGTTGGTGGGAGGCTAGGGTGGATCTAGGCCGTCGGATCGCGAGATCTAACGGTCCAGATCACAGGGGAGCAAAAATTTCGGGATTTTGGGATAAATTGGGCAGATCTGAGCAAACTCAGGGGTTGGCTGCAATTTTGTGGCTAGGGAAACCCTAGAAAGAGGTGGGAGTGTGGTGGTGTTTATATAGCCCAGGTGGCTGGCAGTTTGAAAAAACATCCCTGGTTTTTCTCTCTCGCGCGCGGTGTTCACGTTTCTGACCGTCGGGGGTCCGCAGGACCTCTGATTCGGGTAAAACTTCGAACTGCGCGATCAGCGCGTCGAGCCGGCGGCGTTCACCTCACACTGGAACCATTCCGAGAATAATTTCCGGCACGCTATAAAAATATCCCGATGAAATATTTAAATGGGTTTTTTGTTCCGTTGGTTGCGGCTGGTCTCGTGCGGTTTTCACGACGTGATCGGGTGAAACCCGGTGTCGCAAAGGTCGAGTGTGAGGGTGGCAAGGGTCGGTCTACGTTCGATACGAGATAAGAGGGGGAAAATAGTCGCCGATCGATAAATCGGGGATGCAAACACCGCAAACAAATCATACAATCAAACAATTCACACCAAAAACAAAATTTTTATTTTTTGTGGAGACTGGGCTGTTACAGTTGTCAAGGAAGACAACTTGATGTGCCATGCTTACCTTAATGTTTATGATTTATATGTTTTGCATCTAAGTTAGCATCAATTGTCTATTCTCTCAAAGCCTTTGCTAGCCAAACCCTTTGCCTAGCAGATTTCTTCTTGCGCATCCATACCCTGAAACCAATATCTTCCCTATGAGTCCACCATAACTTCCTATTCGTGGTATTTCTCTACCACCTCTAAAAGTATAGAATTTATGTGTTATCCTTAAATGTTCAAAATCTTCTGTTTTGTGCCTCTTGTTTAGCTCATGAGGAAGTAGTAGGTAATTCATGATCCTCTTAAGTTGGATAAGTTGTACCCCGGGATTGCATGCCTAATCTGCAACCCATAATACGAGGAGGAACTGGCATGAGTGCGCCCAGCTCGAAAGATAATACAACAAACAAACCCTCCTGCACACTTGGTCTATGAGAAATCAGAAACTTTGGCAGTGATAAACAAAGGAAAGGGGATGTGACTGTCCCCACTTGTGAGCCGTTCCTCGAAACTTGTCCATCTTGAGAAGTAATTGAGCTATCTATTAGCATTCTTTGACAAACTATGCACCTCCCAAAATTTATTTTCATTCTGTTTGATTTAAGGATAGCACATGAGTTTTCCCTGCTTGCCTACAGTAAGGCCTATCTTTTATCTTTTTGAGTCAGTGTTCCCACTTCCTTCCTTCCTTAAAGAGAACAAACACTTGATGTAGAGGAGGATTCATTCATATAATGCTGCATTAAGTTTTGCCATGCTACATCCTTGTTGACATTATCTTCTGATAAGTAAGTTGTTCGTGAAAGCTTTTGCTAAGAAGGCATCTTCCTTTGTGTTAGCATTTGCACTTCATGACTAATAACATGTTCTTTCAAAAGCTTCAAATTGTTTCATTATAAATAGAAAGAGCAAAAGTAAAAGTTATTAGTTGTCCGTTGACCAAGGATATGTTTGCCATAATTTGATGAGTTTTCTCATCCCTACTTTTGATAATAATTATTACTACTTTCTCATAAGGACCTTATGAGTTGTGGTTGCTGTTGAGGATGCTTGATTTTGGTGAATAAATCATGATGCTTCTTGTCCGTATTCTATTTATTGACACTTCACTCTATAAACTTGTGGACATATTTACCGAGCTCAGCATTCGCTTGGGGACAAGCGAGGTCTAAGCTTGGGGGAGTTGATACGTACAAAATGGATCACTATTTTATATAGTAATTATTTCCTATTCATTGATATATTTCATGTTACGATGCTATTCTTATGTTGTTTTGGCTTATTTTACAATATTCAACTTTCCGATGCCCAGCAGACGCAGAATTCAACGGTAAAAACTGGACGCTGAGTTGCTGAAGGACAAGACCTCAAAATTACCTGAAAATCGATGGAGTGTATTTTCCAAAAGGATGACGAAGACACGCAAAAGAGGGGCCAGAGGGGGGCCATAGGGTGCCCAGGCGACCACCTGGGGCGGCCCCCACCCTGGCCGCGCGGGGAGGGCGCCTGGACCCCTTGGGCCACTCCCGGCTCCCCCCTTTGGCCTATATATGTTACTTTTCATCCGAAAACCCTAAAATAGGAGGAGTTTCGCGAGTTCCGTCGCCGCTCCATGCCGGAAACCATCAGAGGAGAAAAGACATCTCAGGCGGGCAGATTCTGCAGGGGAGAACACCTCCCGGAAGGGGAGATCATCGCCATCGTCATCACCATCGTCACGGGAATCATCGAGATCATCATCAACATCATCCCCAACATCAGCACCATCTCCTCCACCATCCAATCTCACCTCACAAGTTCAACTTGTGTTGTAATCCGTACTATCTATCCTCTCTACTCTACCAGTGTTGATTGCTACCGTGTGATGAATGCTATTGAGTGTTTTTGGAGAAATATCATCGTGTCCAGATTGTTTATCATCTATTTATCCCCACTGATCATGATCTCTTTTATGTCTTGTGAGTAGTTACTTTAGTTCTTGAGGACATGGGAGAAGTCTAGTTGTTAGTAGTCATATGATGTTGAAGTAATATGTATTGTTTGATATTTAAGTTGTGTTGTTATTTTTCCTAGTGGTGTTGTGTGAGTCGAACACTCAACACTTCGCCTTATTAAGGACCTAGGGGAATGCATTGTGTATAAAGAATGCTTACGGTGGGTTTCCGGAGTGACAGAAACCTGAACCCCAGTTCGCACGCTTTTGCACAAGGGAACAATGGATCATCGATCGTATTGCTATGGTTAGGCTTTTGCCCTAATTACTATCTTGTATTTGCGGATGCTTGCAAGATGTTTAATCATAAGAGTGCACTTATCTAAGTCTAGATGGTGTACTAGCATAGATCCACCCACTCAACACTTATCAACACAACACATAGTACTGATGCGGAAGATGGCGAAAGCACGTGACTATTTCTCTCGTGTTCCCCAAGAACGCTTTAGTCTTTATAAGTTCAGTTGGGCCCATCCTTTTCTCAAAGGGATTGGACCACCTGTTACTCCTCAGTGCCTTTCACTTTGCTCGCTTTTAGCTTTTTGTTGCTTATATCGAAAACCCCTAAAAAAGCCATCTTTCAGTTCCTGCAGCTATTTCTTTGCCAAAGTAACTTACCAATACCTTCTGCTCCTCGTTGGATTTGACACTCTTATTTATCGAAAACTCTACAAACGATCCCCTACAGTTGATGGTCATCAGCAGGTAAAATCATAAATGTGGCATAAACACTTAGCATAGCAATAAGAAGTTTGTCTTTGATCCCATAAGTGTTCCCCTTTCTGAGATAGGCGGTGCCGCGTATAATGAGCATGCTCATTCAATGATTTTCCCTCAACCAAGTCGGTTGGGTTTTTAGCGCGAGCACAATTTGATCGAAGACGATCCAAGTGAAACATGTCCATCCTAACATATTTGGGTGGTTCCACACTGTAACAGCCCAGTTTTCACAAAAATTAAAATTTTTGTTTTCGGTGTGAATTGTTTGATTGCTTGATTTGGTTGCGGTGTTTGCATCCCTTATTTATCGATCGGAGATTATTTTCCCCCCTCTTATCTCGTACCGGACGGAGACCGACCTTGCCACCTTGAAACTCGACCTTTGCGACAACGGGTTTCACCAGATCACCGTCGCGAAAACCGCACGAGACCAGCCGCAGCCAACGGAACGAAAAAACCCGTTTAAATAATAAAAAATGTTATTTTTATAGCACGCCGGAAAGTGTTCTCGGAACGGTTCCAGCGCGAGGTGAATGCCTCCGGCTCGACGCGCTGATCGCGCAGTTCGAAGTTTTACCCGAATCGGAGGTACTGCGGACCCCCGGCGGTCACAAACGTAAACACCGCGCGCGAGAGAGAAAACCCGGGGATGTTTTTGCAAACTGCCAACCACCTGGGCTATATAAAGACCACCACACTCCCACCCCATTTCTAGGGTTTCCCAAACAAAAAATTGCAGCCACCCCCTCCACTTTGCCCCAAATCTACCCCAATATCGTCCAGATCCAGTGGTTCGATCCGGACCGTCGGATCCAGATCGGGCGTTCCATAGTGCGCCACGTCAGCAGATGGAGAGCCCCAGCCTGCAGCCTCCCGTGGAGGCTCCTCCGCACCCGATCCACCCCGCCACTGCCTCACCTCGGCCAATTCCGGCAGCCACCGCCTTCCGCTCCGGTGAGCCGCCCCACCTGCGCCGCGCCTCTCCTCCCTCACCTCGCCCTCTCTCTACCAGGAGCCGCCGGAGCTGAGCCAACCGCCGACGCCATGAAGGCTCGAGCAGCCGTGCCATGGACAGGAGGCCCCGAGCTCGGCCTCGCCGCCGCTTGGTTCGGCCGCCAGCCGGCGACCACGCCACCGCGGCTGGATCCGGCGCCCCGACGACCCCGCGCCCGTCCCGTGTGACGCCCCCAAAATCAATCCATGTACAGTAATCATACACGCAGGGTACACGGATGAGATTAGGGTGCCACGGTGAGAATATCACAGCGCAACACTAAACACAAAAGGATAAACCAAAATGTTACAATAAAGGGGGTCACGCGGACCCGAATACATAAGTTATACAAGCCATAATATCTGAGTACAGACATAGTTAGTCAAGTTTTGCCTTAAGAAGGCTAGCACAAATAACATCAGAGATACAGATCGAAAAGGCAAGGCCTCCTGCCTGGGAGCCTCCGAAACTACTCCTGGTCCTGGTCAGCGGGGGTCTGGACGTAGTAGTATCCGCCTCCGGGGTACTCCTGCTCCTGGGCTCCAACGTCGACTGCAGCGGCCGATCAGGAAAAACAGTAAAGGAAATAAAGCAGGTGAGTATCTAGTATACCCGCGAGTCTTACGTCCGCTACTAAGCATTATGCATTTGTATCAACGGAAAGGGGAGGCTGTATATATAGTGGACTGCAAGATAGAAATCAGAATAAGGATAAGAAGCTAGGCCTATCGAAGACTAGCATCTTCCGACGTTGTCTTGCAACATGAGAAGAGAAACAACCAACAGTTTATATAAAGCAATAAGGTCACAATGAAGCAGAAGTTGCTGCAACATTATATAATATAAGTTGTAATGATTAATAATAATAATGCCTCCGAGTTCACCTCCTCGACATTCCTGTGAGGAAGAAAACCCGGAACCATACAGTTTAATAATAATAGTTTCTAGTGGTAAGATCCAGCTTCAGCATAAAGCGTCCTGTTACCGTGGACATAGCTATTCGAATAGATTAAACTCCCTGCAGGGGTGCACTACTGTTCAGCCTGCACGCTCGGATCTCCAGGGTGGCGTGAACCTTGTCAGGGAACGCCCCACCGAGGCTATCCGACACGACGCAGCCCATCCTAGGCTCAGCAGAGAGGCCATCCGCCGGACTATATCCTATGCGCCAAGGGGTCTAGGTCCCTCACCCTTGCATGCTCCTGCACGGTACGAGACTGGCCGGTGAAGCAAAAGCAAATCCAAAACACACCTGCTGCAGCAAATAAGACAAGACCGCTTCCCGGCTATCAGCCCGTGGTACTGCTGACGTCTGAAGAGCTTTCGGACAAACTACGACGCGGAGGGCCCACACCGTAATCCCACGTGTAGGTAGTGCGTACAGACCAACGGGCTTCTCAAGTCATCCGCCGAACCATTTAGCATTTTAATTAACCTGCGTGACAACTGTTATCGTTGCCTCGACTTAACCGACCCGCGGTCAACGACAGCAGTCAGGACCACCAGTACATCGGTGCCTGCCCTGTCGTCCCACCAAGTCACTGCGGTTACCAACAAGGTGAACCGTCTCCTTACCTTGTGTCGCGTGTGCTCTTGGTAGAGCTCGACTTTCGTGGTTTGGTAACTCTCGCGAGATACGAGCAGGGGCCAAGCACGCCAGTAACGTCGGTCGTACCCTCCCTGTCGTTCCCGACAAAATACCTCTCGCGGGCACCGTTGGGTCGCCCGACTTCTTACCTTAAGGACAACCGAGGTTCAGAACCCTATGGCGGCAAGACAAAGTCAGCCTCGGGTGGAGTACAAGGATTACTCCTTGATAGCTCACACTTGAGGTGACTAGGCATAACCCAGATAGGGGCCTTTGGCGGTGTCTGCTTTGTACCGTACCTGTGCAGTTGTATATATAGTATCCGTGTTCACCCCCCTGAGTGATCACGGCCCTCTATCTAATCCTAGCTAACAAAGCGCAGGGCTCACTGCTGAATAATGCATAATAATAATAATAGGCAGCATAGGATAAAAGAGGTACATCAAGGGGCGACAAAAACAGGCTATGCAATTGAATAGGATTGTAACGTAGCAGCAGCAGTAACAATGCCTAGTGCAAGAAATGTATGGAAAGATAGGCGATATCTGGGGAAGAGAATGGCTCTGCTTGCCTGGAAGCTCGACGGTAGGGGTCGGGTCGTCGACGAAGTAGTCGTACCCGGCAGCGGTGTAGTCGGCGGTAGCAGCGGGGTCTACCGGAGATTAAGGGGGGGGGGAACAGTAAATACACAACAATAATATATAAACATATGCATGACATGACAGATGAAATGTTATCAGTGTTCTAACGCAGTGCAGTGCACGTTGCTCGGAGCGGGAATTCATCCGGGGATGAACTACCGGCTCCGGGTGATTACCGGACAGGGTGTCCGGAGGGGGAAAGGTTCATGCCGGAGGTGTCGTGGACATCCGACAAGCATAAGGGGGGTGTATCCGTGTTAGTTGAACCATTCCGGACAACTTTCGTGTTCGGAGTAAATTCATTCGGGTACTTTTTATCGGTACCGGGAATTATCGACAGATAGCCCGAAGGGGGGAATGTCGATGATCGGTGTGTTAGGGGGGTGTGGTGAGGGTATGGATAGCGTATTCTTATCCGTTGTATTTTTCTGATTAACTTTCATGTATAAAGTTTTTCGATCCGAGTTACGGTTTAAAAGATATTGATTTTCTAATATTTAAATCATTTTTAAAAGAATTTCTGAATTATTTTTATTATTAAAACAGAACATTATCCAAAATAGTTTGACTGGTCAAACCTGACTAGTGGGACCCACTAGTCAGCCTCACATGGCTAACAAATCAATTAATTAAATTTAATACCAGTGGGGTCCCACATGTCATAGACTATTAGCACTTCTATTACTATTAACTTAATTCCTTACAGGAGGGACCCAGTTGTCAGTCTAACAGTTTCTATTTAAATTAAAGTGAAGGGTTATCTGGTGGGGCCCATATGTCAGCCCCACAGGTTATAACTAACAGTTTTTAATTAGCAAGGGTTAATTAACCCGTTTTTAAACAGAGCTTAACCAGGGCATGGGCCCACTTGACAGTGGCTCAAGCCACTGGCTAACACGGGCGCGCCCCGCCGACGACTAGCCGGAGCACGGCGGCGCAGGGAGGGAGGCACTCCGGTGACCATTTGAGCGGCGGAGGGGACGGAATCGGGCGAGGGTGGCGTCGTGTAACGAATGGGTCAAGCAGCTGGCGTCGGGGTGGTCGGAATCGGCGGCCCGAGGAGGTCCCACGGCAGCAGCAGCTCGGCCACGGTGCACGGCACATACAACGCTAACCAGAGGACGAACGCGAGGGGGAAGAGAGGGATTCGCGCGGGGGTGCTCACGAGGAGGGCAGAGGAGCGGTCTGGGCGGCCGGGGGCGGTCGAGGGACGACGACTCGCGAGGTGGGGAGGCGGCGACCGTGGCGGCGGGCGGCGTCAAATTCGTCGCCCACGAAGCCTCCGAGCCCGATTCCGTGCGCGGAGGGATGGGGAGGACGACGACAGAGCTCCTGGACGCGACGGCGGCGGACAATTTGGCGAGTGGCCGCGGCGTTCACGAGCAGGCGTCCATGGCGGTTCTGGTTTGGCGCGAGGAGGAAGAAAATGGGGGGCGCGAGGGGGAGGAGAAGGAGGAGGCCTAGGGTTAGGGTTCGGGCGCAGGGGCGGCACGGGGCGCCTTGTAGGCCGCCGGGGTGGGGTGGGATGGCCGCCACGGCGGCTCGGCGGCGTCTGGCCGCGCGATGCGCGCCACGCCATGCCATGCCGTACAGGAGGAGGGAGACAACCGGGGGTGGTGGGCTGGGCCGGATTCGGTCCAGGGGGAAGGGTAGGTTGGGGGGAAATGGGCCTGTGCCCAGGGGCGTAGGTTAGGCTAGATTTCTTTTTATTTTCTCCTTTTCTTTTCTGTTATTTCTTTTAGCAATTATTTTATATACCTAGGAAATTTTGTAAAATATGGGATGTGTCCCATATTTATTGTTACACCATATATTACTGCCACAAGAAGATTGGGCACTTATAAAAGTCATTTAATATTTTATTATAATATTAAATGATTAAATTGGGGTTTTTAGCTACTGTTTTGATTTTTTTGGAATTTTCAGTAGCCCAATAAATACCAATGATCACATGGGCATGGTCCCATGATTATTTGGGATTTTATAAAAGTGGTTCCAAGATTTTTGAAAAATATTTTATTGTCACAATATTTTTAATATTCATCAACATGCATTTAGAGTTTGTTTGAATTTCAATTCAAATGGCTTGGACTTGTTTTGATTCCTGATGATCCAGATCCATTATCACATTGCATCCAAGAACAACAAAGGAAAATATCAAGTTTGAGATGAACCACATTGATCAGACAAAAGTTTTGAACAGTGCTGGGGAACAGTAATGGTGATTACTGTTCATCTGACAGTGAGGGTGTTACATCCCGGCTGCCCCCTCCTCGCCGCCGTTGCCAGCCGGCCAGCGCCTCCGTCGGCCTCCCCGTACGGGATCGGGAGAGAGCCCGACCTGGCTGGCTCCAACCGATGCTGCCCACGTGGGCCTCGCGCGCCCCAGCGGCCCATCTGCTGCCCACAGCCGGCCTGGGCCAGGTCCAAGGTGAGGCCACTACAAGAAATATGCTCATACATGACATTCCTTAAAAGGTCGTGGCTGAATTCGTCGTAAATCTATGACGATTTCACCCGAGATAGTCGTAAATCATTTTCAGGGATCAAATCCATATATAAATTACGACGATGTGAGTCAAAAAGGTCGTAACCGCATAAAATGAGATCGTCATAAACTAAGCCACACAGCTTACAGAGTTATTTTTAGTTGATTACGACCTATTTAGATCGTCATAACATTTAAGATGATTATAATAACGTCCTAACCTGTTCTAACTGTGCTTACATGTCTCTCGTGGGGTTCATTCGATCCCACCTCATCCATCTATTTGGTGTTCGTAGATAGGTCTTTATTCTTGACAAATTTTGGTAGATCTTTGATAAAAATAACTACTTGTTTTCTTATCAATTATTTTTGTGATAAATAAAGAGAAAACTATCTAGCACCTTTAGTTTAAATTTGATTCAGTTCCAGCTGAATCTGCATAATTTTGTTTTTTTATGAGAGGTGTATGCAAAACATTTTACATCCAACTATTTCGTGAATTATACATAAATTATGGTCTAATATTTACCTAAATTGGTTTGGTACAATTTTGGAATAAAGATCTGGTAGGTCTTCATAAAAAATAGCTACATGTGTTTTGTTACCACCACTAAAACTTAGCAATATTTAATCATTTCCTAAATAAATTATTTCTTGGGTAATTAATTATTATTTAAATAAATAAAATCACCTCTATAGTAGAAGCTATTTTTTTAAAATATTAAAAAGGGAAAATATAATTAATTGTTATTAAGATAATAGTAATAGTAACATTAACCTAAATAAAAGTTAAATAAAAACCCAAACAAATTATTATTATAATTATATAATATTTAAAAGTTTTGATGTTTTTGTTTGATTTTTAATTCAAATTTAAACTAAAAACAAAATTGTTTTGAAGATATAACTAAAAACGAAAGAAAAGGACAAAACCTAAGGGTGGCATAGATGTTCTTAGCTACGGGTGGAATCTGGGGAAACTATAGTTCAAATTTGACCCGGTCCCCGCTGAATCGACATAGATTTGTCTTTTTCATGAGAGGTGTATAGAAAATATTTTACATGTAACTATTTAATTAATTATACATAAAATATGGTCTAATATTTTTGTAAAATAGTTTGGTACAATTTGTTAACATATATTTGGTAGTTTTTTTTACAAAAACCCCGTGTTACCGATTCTCAGAAAATGAAAATATTTTTTTGTGCAAAGAAAAGGTAAAATTACTTCAACAACATTATTCATCATCCCAAGCTCCACACCTGTTCACAATATGGGCAGATTTCGACAAACTATGCCATGAGTGTGGCCATAATATTGGTCATTTGGCTTTAAAGCCATGCATCTTTGTTCGTGATAACCCATTTTTGTGAACACTTTTTTTAAGAAATGTGATGTATTATAGGTTTATTCTTTTCCTTGATTCTAGGTCACATGAAATGACGCAACGCGAAGGTTTTCCATTTTTTGAATTTTTATGCCCGTTTCATAATACGGTAAAAACGTTGGGCATGGTTGTTGTTAGCTACGGCTTTATCGTTTGACCTTGCTTTTTTTTCCGCTTTCAACATACACCACAAAATCCTTCATGTTAAATGTTGACACTTTTTAAAGCTTGTTTGCTATATTTAAACCATTTAGTATATTTTTAGGTATTTAATGAATACAAATATAAACTATAACTACATAAAACATTGCACAAAAACATGTCCAAGTATCATATATAGGTTACAGAATATATTTGATGACTCATAGAAGAAATGAATAGAAATTTTGAGGATTTACCTAGAAAAATCAACCACAAGCATGAAGTTTACTGAGTTTTTTAATTATAAAAATAATTTTAAACAGTACTATTTTCTGATTGGTTGAAAAGACCTCCCACGGATCATGCCATAACCACCGTTCATCTGATTTTGATCCAACGGTCCACCCCGAGAGCTAACCCTCCCACCGCACTTCTCCTCCCTCTCGAAGTCTCCCCCACCTCTCCACTCCCTCCCGCAGCCGTCCCCCACCTTTCTCTCCACTCTCGATCTCTATCCATCCCCCTCCCCATTCTACTCTCGCCGCTAACGGATGGTGACCCCGGCAGTCCAGGGCGGTGGAGATCCGCTCGTGTGCGACCATGCGAGTGCTGGACGGCCAGGAGAGGGCGTGCGCGGCCAGGCGCGGGCGACCGCGTGCGAGCGTGTCCACGGGTCAGGCAGGGCCAGGCGAGCGCGGCTAGGGACGAGCAGATCCGCTCGTGTGCGGGCATGCGAGTGGCGCGGTGCGCTGGCCGGCCTCGGCGAACCGACCACGCGAGGGCGTGCGCAGCCAGGTGCGGCACAGTCGGCAGATGCGCGCGAGCACAGGCCGGGGCATGCGCGTCTAGGCGCGGGCGACCGCGTGCGAGCGCGTCCATGGGTCAGGCGGGGCCAGGCGAGCACGGCCAGGGACGAGCACGGAACTAGATCCGCGACCATCGACACTGCTCTTCCCCGGCCTCATGGTCACCGCCGCCCTGCTCCTCCGCCTCCTCCGCGCGCTCTCCCTCGCCGTCCACATCCGGGTGTTCTGCGTCCTCAGCGCCCCTTCATTGCCAACACCACGCTCGTATCCTACGCCTTCGACCGCGAGATCTACGACTCCGGGGCTGGCCTCATCGCCTATGAAGTTTGAGATAGAGGCTGTGAGATCTCTATCCCTTTCTTTTGTTTTCTCTGTTTTCCTCCCAAGCCCTCAACACTGACGCTGCTTTGCCGCTTCGTCTTTTTTAGTCAGCCACCCGACACGCTTCATAGTGAGAGTGGAGGAGCAGGGAGGCAAGAAGCGGCGGGGGCAATCGCTCTTCCACCTCTTCTATGACATGGGATGCAGCAGCAGGGGAGAGGAAGTAGGCTGACTACAGAAGTAAAGGACAGATCGGCCCTCCTTCAAGGTTGTCTATTGGATCTGGATAATTATATGTAGCTAGTGTGGCTGAAAACTGCAAAGTATATGAACATAAAATTTCAGAATATTATCTTAGTTCAAACAAAAATTATATGTTGATGTTTTACATGTAGCAGCCTACAAGTTTCTAGATAAGCTACTTCCTGTCATGCCTAGATGGAATTGAGCACTTCTGCATGATTATTTGTGTGATATTTTTCAGGCCAAACACTTGTGTATAACGATGAGCATATGTTTTTCCGACCTCACCACCTCAGTGGCTCAGCCGATGGCGCCATTGATTTTCCTCACGCTTGGCGGATGACGTTTCATTGTGGCTCTATAACAGGTGGATCCATTGAGCCAGAACGCAAGTGTGCGCACACAGTCACACGCACTAACTAACACAATTTTATTTTTATATAGTTACCGACTGTGGTTTCGAGAATCACCAAAATATTCTCAGACTTATTGAAAGAAATAGCTAAGAAAATTATGTGGTATGTCGTAGATCTTCCCTTCATGTTTAATAATTGTGGTCTACATGCTACAATCATATTTATTTTAATGTTTCTCTCCATGTTTAATGATCATAGTCAACACCCTACAATCTGTTTGTGATATATTTATTTTTGTGTTAATTGCTATATGCTCATGCACAGATTGGGGTTATGCTCACATGCATCATTTGTTATTTTTAGTGACATGCACTACAATTCAATGTTGATACTTTAAAGGCAATGGATTTTAACCTATTTTCTTCACGTCATCCAGCTTCTGTTGACTAAATTTGTTGATGAATGCTCATTGATATACTAGATAGACCGTTCATGAGTAGAGGAACACAAAGAAGGAATTGCAGGCAGTTAGATAGAAGCTATCTATGCTACTTGAGGTGTACCCATTGGCTACTTTTTTTAGATTCTTATTCTTTGTGAAAAAATATTTGAATCAGATGTTTCAGTTTATTTGTTTTTGCTTGGATTTACACATCATTGGATAAGCTACACAAATGACTCCATTTTACGCTTGTAATCTCAACCTATATTACCTGGCTTTGTTTGCTGCATTTTTATTTTATTTTCCTCCGCAATATTAGTATGTGCGATACGCTTGCTCAATATATTGTATTACGTTCGCCTATAATATATTTGCATTGCTTGTTTGGAAACTTTGTTCAGGCCTACTTGAGCCACATAGAGGCTATTATATGATCCATATTTTTCTTTTCAATTGACAGTTCTGTTACCAAGTTGGATACATTGACCAATTAATAAGAACGAATCTTAGACAGATCAGCCATATACTATTGATGATTATTAACACAAAAACATACCACAAAAAAATCATAACATAATCTTCCTGTGCAGCAAAGCGCGCCTAAACCTTCTAGTTTCGTGTTTAATTCTGGCTGATCTCAAGGATTAAGTATTACCTTTAATATCCTTGCCAAAAAAGTGATACTGAGAGCTCACATGTGAATTGCTTGGTCTATTAAATATGACATTTTATCTTGTAGGTGAATATCTATTTTGTTTGTGAGGGCAGTGATATCTGAGAGGGAGGTCAGCAACAAAAAATGTCGGCTACTTAGGCTTCCATGTCGTTGTGTTGTGCTGATGTTGTGTCCTGCCTAGAGTATCTAGCTTATTGTGTTGATGTTGTGTCCTGACTGAAGTATCTTGTTGTTCTGCTGTTGTCCTACCTGGAGTAGCTTGTTGTGCTGCTGTTGTCCTCCTTGTAGTAGCTTGCCGTGCTGCTTTTGTGTCCTACTTGGACTATCTTGTTGTGCTTCCAGTTTGCCGATGTTTCACAATCTAGTGTTTATTATTTGAAAGAAAAACAAATTTCTAGCATGTCGACATACAATTTTTTTGGCTGATCGTAAATCAGTATGAAGCCTTGTTAGTAAGGGCACATAAGCTTTTAGTGTTTAACTCTGGCTGATCTCAAGGATTAAGTAAGCATTACCTTTAATGTCCCTGCCAAAAAAGCGATACTGAGAGCTCACATGTGAATTGCTTGGTCTATTAAACATGTCATTTTATCCTGTAAGTGAATATCTATTTTGTTTGTGAGGGCAATGACATCTGAGAGGGAGGTCAGCAACAAAAAAAGTCGGCTACTTAGGCTTCCAAGTCGTTCATCATTTGACTAAGATAAGTGCTTCACCCAACTTTGTTGTGCTGCGTCCTGCCTAGAGTACCTTGTTGTGCTCATGTTGTCCTTCCTGGAGTAGCTTATTGTGTTGATGTTGTGTCCTTGCTGAAGTATCTTCTTGTGATGTTGTTGTCCTACCTGGAGTAGCTTGTTGTGATGATGTTGTCCTCCCTAGAGTAGCTTGATGTGCTGCTTTTGTGTCCTACCTGGACTATCTTGTTGTGCTTCCAGTTTGCTGATGTTGTCCTGCCTAGAGTAGCTTGTTGTGCTTCCAGTTCTCAAATGGACCCTTCCAGTTTCTGAATTGTACACTTGCTATTTATGAATTGGACACTTGCTATTTATGAACTGGAAACTTTCTATTTATGAATTATTGATGCTGCCTCTGAATTGGATTTTCAGGATAAGAGGAGCGGCGGATCTGGGTTAGCATGTTCTAGGCTGGGGTTGGATCTGGATCAGAGGAGAGGTGGATCTACATCAGGGCTCCAGGCTGAGGAGAAGCAGCAACACTTGGGAGCAGGGGCTTTGAGTCGGCGCCTGGGAGCCGATGCCTGGGAGGAGTGGCTTCTGACCAAAGAGGAGTTTGGCGAGTAGGAGTTGCTGGGTGTGGCGAGCTTCTGGATTGTAATAAATCATACATATGTGATGGCTGTGGCGAGTTGCTGGGCTAATTTACTATTATTTTAGATGAAGTTCATGTGTTAACTCTGTCCTGTTTGAAATAACGATTGTGTATGTGATTTGAAAATATGTGAAATGAAAACCTGATCAGTAGGCTCACTTGTAAAATAATCTTGCAAATATGAACCATTTTGACATGTGGGACTAGTTTATGGGATGAAGTTGACAAGTGGACACATCTCACTAGTGGGACCAGTATCAGAATATAACGTTGAGAAAAGAAAAAAGTTGCTGAATTCAAAAATGAAAAAAGGTCAAAACTGAACTGGCCCAAATGTATTTGGGCACTAAAAGGTCAGGGCCCAAATTATAATGATCAAAAGTAATTTGATTTTTTTTCTAGAAGGGTTGTAAATATGCTAAAGCTCCAAAAGAAGCCCAACAAGAAAAGCCCAAAAATTCAAAATCAGCCCATGTGATCAACTGAAATGGGTTGGGATGATTTCAGCCACGACGTTTTGATTTCATCGCAATTTTGCCACATAGGACTACCACGTAGGATTGGGTTAGATTGCCAATGACGATTTAGGATCGTCGTAAAGGTTACGACGATCCAGAAATCGTCGTGAAAGTTACGACGATATCAACCAAAACGTCGTTGCTTTCAGTTTTTGACGCCTCGTTTTCGACGCTTGGTTTTTCGTCGTAAGATAGTCGTAAATTAAAAACCATGACGATGTAGCGACGAAAATATAGCGTCGTGTATTAGCATATTTCTTGTAGTGGGCGCCCCCCTTTTGTTTTTTTTCTTGGTTTTTTTCTCTGTTGGGCAGGCCCAGTGGCATAGATTCGTCCCGATTAGTTTTTTTTTTCTTTTCTGTTAGGCTTTTCTATTATAATTGGCAGATTGTAATAGATTTTTGTGTTGCCCGTATCTTTTAGCTCGTAGCTCGGACCGCGACGCTTTAAACATGTAAATTGCTTAGTTTTTTGTGTAGATTATTAAAATGTTGCTTGTTGCCATGTTTGAACTTGTTTACATGCTGTTTTCCTGCTAATTACACTGCCTGCCGCTGTAAATTGTTTATTTAATAACTTTTCAACCGTTGCTCAGATTAAAATGTTCTTTATATGTAAATTGACTAGAATTGCATGTAGATTGTGTTTATGCTGTTCTTGCTTGCCAATAACAAATATAAAATATTGTTTAGGGCAAAATAGTACAAAATTCCATTTTTATCGTGGGGTCTGCAATAGTTTGCCATGTCTAGGATTTCACCCCACTTAAATTGACTAACTTAGGTAGTTTATTTATGCTTCACCTCTTGCCATGTTTGTGTGATATGCCATGCTTGAGTGAGATGCCATGTTAACAACCTTTGTTGATCACCTGTAGCTAAACAAATTGAACCTTGCTAAACGTGCGATATCGTTGTGTGTGACGAGTACTCCACTTAACCTGTTAGTAACCGCTCTCGACGGTAGGTGCGATGTCTCGTGCTGCCTTGTTGTTGATGTTTGCTCATGTTTGCCTCGTATTAATAGAGTGCTTGCTCGTTGATTGCCTTTTCCAGTGTTCCATTCTTGTGTGCTGCCGCGGGTACCTCTCGGAGACGATGCGAGCTTGCGATCAACTACACCTTCGGAACCCGACTTATCAACAGGCAAGGACTATACATTACTTATGATCCATTCTATTTCAACCAGCGGTTTTCATGCTAGTCTAGGATAGGTTCGATGTTTGATCCTACCACATGTTTACAACCTCTTTCAAACCGATACAGCAATGTCCCCTCCCAGCAAACCTTGTACTGCTATGTTACTATTGCTCGTTGCTCAGCCCATGCTTAGTATGCATGCTTAGGATGCTACGATGTTACCCTGTTACTCCTTGGTTTGGGCTATCACATTATTATATTGTTGTTGATGATATGATTATTATAAATGGTGACTATATTCGACGAAGGATGGAAGGTCTAGGCTATTCCACCCCGACGCTTTGTTCCATTCGAGTCACCTAGGATCCGAGTTCCGGGTATTGGTTTTAAGACAGAGCGTGCCTAACCGCGTGTGGGATTTTATGGGGTCCCCTTTTCTTACCTACCTTGCTTCAAACATTTCCAGTGGTGGCCCAAGCTGATTTACCTTTTGAAACCGTGTGTGTGCTGGTCGGCCGCCAGTAGTTTTCAAACCAACCTGGACCAGTGAGGACATAGTTCCCTTGCTGGCCCACCTTGTCCGGCTGAGGACCTGGTTTCCCATGTGTGATTAACCGTCTATCCAAACCTGTGACAGACGGTAGAGACCAGATCGAGAGAGCGCCCGGCTCCTGAGATGGATGTCGACTCACCGAGGGCCACCCGGATTTGTTCGTTGTTAGTTAGAGGGACCTGTCATTTCGGATCTCTTGGAACTAAATCATAAAATGGTTGCCTATGATGGGTAGCAATTGAGAGAGATGGGCGTGCGTGCGGAGCCTTGTAATGGGCAGTTGGTACACCCCTGCAGGGTTAAATCTTTTCGAGAAGCCGTGTCCACGGTTATGGACGACTTGAGACCTACTCCTTGTTCATAGACAACAACAACTGAGATAATCTTAATAAACTTGATCAACGCGTGTGTGTGCCTTGACTGCTTCTTCTTCATCGGGATGCGAAGAGGAGGACAAGGATAGGATAGGTGTTATGATTGCGTAAGTAGTTGATAGCAAGAATTTTTTGGAGGCGATTCCTCATCGAATGCTTGGCTTCTTATCTTACTCTCTAGATCGTTAGCCACTTCATAAATGCTAGTGCGGCAGCAACCTCACCACTTACCCCTTCCTAACCGTAAACTACTATTTTTCCTAGAATGACGAGTGATGAAGTCCTTGCTGGGTCAGATGACCACTATAGTTGGATGCTGAGTACCTCTGTACTCATGATACTACCCCAAACTCTTTTCAGGGTTCTTGATCGACAACAGGTATGGTGATCGACGTTTCACGTGGAGACTCGACGACGACTAGTTAGGCGGATCCCGGCGGAGGGCCTGGACCCGTGTGGTTATGGGATCGATGTTTTTCTCTTTGCCAGTAGGCATTTGATTGTAGTCTGTACTCAGACATGTATCTTCCGCTGTTGTATTGTATTTGAGGCAGTTGTATGCCGATTGTATGAGATGTTGTATCCTTGTATCTGTAATGTTGTGATATCATGTTGGAAATCCGGGGCATATGGCTTTGTTATATGTCGCGGTGGGACCGATATGTGCTTCGTCCCCGGATCTGGGTGGAAACACCTAGATCTGGAAAAGTACCGCATATCGGGCCTTACACACACCCATGGTAAAGATAGCATCAGTAGGCAGACAAAGACAAAGGAAAAAGATAGAAACTATTTTTTTGGTTTTTTGATAAAATACACTAAGATAAAAACTGAAAGGTAAACTAAAAAGACTAAAAAGAAAAGGTAAAAGGTAATGGAAACTCCCCTATCTTAGCACTCGGATTCCCCGGCAACAGCGCCAGAAATTTACTTGATGGCGAGAGAGTTGACGGGTGCAACACCTCTCCTCGTTGGTTACCCCAAGTGGAAGGTGAGATGTAGGATAAAGGCAAATTTCCCCTATATAGAGGACAGGGTTTGTCTCTCCTAGGACTCCGGTAATGATAAGTAGGTGGTTCGACAAGTGATGCGCCGTCTGAAAAGAACCACTTTCCTTGCCTGGACCTGCACACAACATAAATAACTTTGCTCCCAACGTGTACAGAGAGGTTGTCAATCTCTCCTGCTTTGTTGTTTACAAAGGATCAACGCAACAGATAATAATGATAATGATAGCAGCTAGAAAGTAAAATAAAGAAAGTAAATAAGCGTGTAAACAATGATGAGATTATGGACCGGGGTCCCGTGATGTTCACTATTGATGTCTCTCTCCTGCTTTGCTTGTTCCATGCACTTTTATGTGACATTGCTACATGTTTTGCTACACTTTCATATCATTTTACACATATTTTGACTAACCTATTAACTCAGTGCACCCAGTGCCAGTTTCTGTCTGTTTATGTCTGTAAGTTGCAGGTATTTTTTCACCAATTTACAGTGCTCCAAAAATTCCAGAAAAATCAGAATAAAAAAGCAGTGATACGGAAGCTTCCGGAACCCCGAAGGAGGGCCAGGGGGCCCCACCAGGCACCCGGGCGACCTGGTGGCGCGGCCACCCCCTTGGCCGCGCCAGGTGGCCGCCTGGGCGCCCTGGCCCACTCCTGGCTGCCCCCTTTGGCCTATATTACCTCCTCGTCCCAAAAACCCTCGAGGAGAACCTCGCATCGCGAATTTCCTCTTTGTTCCGCTGCCGCCGCGCTTCCAAGATTGGGAGCACCAGAAGACCTCTTCCCGCCACCCTGTGGGAGGGAGGATTGACCTCCGGGAGCTTCTCCACCACCATGGACGCTTCCCGGATGTGCCTTGAGTAGTCCCCCTTGGACCATGGGTCCATGACCAGTAGCTATGTGATGTCTTCTCTCCAATCTTGTTCTTCAATTCTTAGCCCCTATGAGCTTCCCCTGAGGCACCTATGTAATTTTCCTGTTGTTGTTATGCCGTGTTTGCTGGGATCCGATGGATTATGCGATTATGTTCAGATCGTGATGAGTTATATATTTGGTTTACCTTTTATAATTTGTTCTAGAGTAATTCTTTCATGTTCTCCGTTACCTTTTATTGCTTTGGCCAAGTAGTAGATAGTAACTCCAAGAGGGAGCGTTATGCATGATTGTGGGTTCATGCCCCCCGATGTCTAGCTTGAGTGCCATAAATATGAGACTAGGGGATGGGCTGTTTCCACCAAGGAGAAAACAACGGTGCTTGTAACTGTGGTTGCAAGGATTGTTTACCTTACACAAAGTTTGTTAATGCAGTTGTCTGTTGCTTTGAGTTTACACTTTGGGTGGGGCTAGCAACTTAATACCAGCGAGATGTTCTAGATAGATACCTCAAGGTGGATGATTAGTGAGTAGATGCAGATGGATTTTAGTCTATTTGTCTTGGCGTACTGCCCATACTTTTGAGCCTCTTGATTTCCAGTAGCATAATTAGCATTGGAGTGCGTTTATAATTCTGTCAATTTCCCAGCTGTAATTTGTTTACCCAGCTACCTATTTTATCGTCTTTTGGGAGAGAGACATTACTAGTGAACATCATGGGACCCCGGTCCATATTTCCACCACTGTTTACACCTCCACTTTATTTACTGCTTTTACTTTTGATGCAATTATCACTACTATCTACCCTCGCGTTTGATCCTTTGTAAACAACAAGGCCGGAGAGATTGACAACCTCTCTGAACTCGTTGGGAGCAAAGGTACTTGTTGTGTGTGCAGGTCCTGGTAACGCAAGTGATTTTCATCAAACGGTACATCACTTGACGAACCACCTACTTGTCGACCTTCGAGTCCTACTAGACTGACTTAAACCTTGGCATCTTTGCCAAGGGAAATTTACTGCTAGGCTACATCCAACCTTCCACTTGGGGTAACCAACGACGAGCACTACTTCAGTACCATCAATATGTCATGAGTAGTCGACCTTGGACCATGGGTCCTGATACGCGAGAGATGATAATTTTTCTCGCCCTTCGTTGGTTACCCCAAGTGGAAGGTGAGATGCAGCGTAGAGGCAAGTTTCCCTTGGTGAAGATACCAAGGTTTTAAGATTGTCTCCTGTAGGACTCCGACAATGATAAGTAGGTGGTTCGGCAAGTGATGCACCGTTTGAAGATAATCCCTTGCTTCCCCTTGACCTGCACACAAACACTAATAACTTTGCACCCAACGAAGTTCAGAGAGGTTGTCAATCTCTCCGGTCTTGTTGTCTACAAAGGATCAAACAGAAGGGATAATGATAATGATGATAGAAACTGAAAGTAAATACGGAAAATTAATTGAGCGTGTAAACAGTGATCAGAATATCGACCAGGGTCCAGTGATGTTCACTAGTTATGTCTCTCTCCCAAAAGACGATAAAACTGCTATGTGCTTGATGCACGAGGTGATGATGATTTCTCGCCCTTCGTGGGTAAACCCCAAGAGGAAGGTATGATGTAGCACAGCAGAAAATTTCCCTCAGTAAAGATACCAAGGTTTGTCTCCAGTAGGACTCCGGAGATGATAAGTAGGTGTCAGCGGCGCAACTGACGCGGCCCTGCACACAGACACAAATAAGTTTGTTCCCAACGAAGTTCAGAGAGCTTGTCAATCTCTCCGATCTTGTTGTTCACAAAGGATCAAACACAAGGGATAATGATAGCAACTGAAAGTAAAAGCATAAAAGTAAATGAGTGTGGAAACAGTGATGAGGATATGGACCGGGATACGTGATGTTCACTAGTGATGTCTCTCTCCCAAAAGACGATAAAACTGCTATGCGAGGTGAACAAATTACAAAAGGGCAATTGACAGGATTATGAATGCACCGCAATGCTAACTATGCTACAAAAGAAAGGAAGAGGCTCAAAAGCATGGGCAGAACGCCAAAATAAGTAGACCAAAATCCAACTGCATCTACTACTAAACATCTCGCTGGTATTAAGTTGCGAGCCCCACCCAAAGTGTAAACCCAAAGCAATAGACAACTGCATTAAAAAGCACTTTGCGTAAAGTAAACAATCATTGCAACCGCGGTTACAAGCACGGTTGTTTTCCCCCTTGTGGCAACATCACATCCCCTAGACTCATGTTTCTGTCACTCAAGCGTGTCATCAGGGGGCATGAACCCACAATCGAGGATAACGTTCCCTCTTGGGGTTACTACCTACTACTTGGCCAAAGCAATAAACAGCAACGGACAACATGCAAGAATTACTTAGGAACAAAAATATAAAAGATAAGAACCAAATATATTACTCTATCACAATCAATCAGATCCCATCAAACTCAGCATAGCAACAGCAGAAAGATTACAAAAGTGCCTCGATCATGTAGGGCAGCTCACGAGGTCTAAACCATGAAGAACAAAGAGGGGAGGAGAACATCACATAGCTACTGATCACGGACCCATGGTCCAAAGGAAACTACTCACGGCACATCCGGGAAGCGTCCATGGTGGAGAGGAGACTCCCGGAGGTCGGCCCTCCCTCCGGCAGGGTGCCGGGAAGGGGTCTGCTGGTGTTCCCGATCTCGGAAGCGCGGCGGCGGCGGAACAGAGGCGAGATCGCGAAAAAGGGTTCTTGCCTCGAGGGTTTCTTGTCACGGAGAATATATAGGCGAAGGGGGCAGCCAGGGGGGCCACCAGGGCTCCAGGCGCCCCCCTGGCGCGGCCAGCCCCTAGGGCGCGCCACCAGGGCGCCTGGGCCCCTGGTGGTGGCCCTCTGGGCCCACTCAAGTTCTTCCGGAAGGTTCTTCTGCGCTGCTTTTTATCTGATTTTCCCGAATTTTTGGAGCACTTTTTATATGGGGGAAAACTGAAATAGAAAAACAGCAGAAAACAGGAACTGGCACTGTGGTGCACTGAGTTAATAGGTTAGTCCAAATATGATCAAAAGTGTATGAAAGTGTATCTAGATCATAGAAATATCACACAAAACATGCATGGAGCAAGCAGAAATTATAGATACGTTTTGGACATATCAACATCCCCAAGCTTAATTCCTGCTCGTCCTCGAGTAGGTAAATGATAACAGCATAATTTCTGTGGTGACATGCTAGCAACCATATAAGAACTTTGAAAAGTAAAGCAATCAAGGTTAGAGATTCAATTCAAGTCATAACATTTAAGAGTCTAGATTAGCATTGAAACAAGTAACAAAAGAACATTAGGTGCAAGAGCTCTCGCTGTCCGTGACTCGAATGTCTCCAAATGGTGTTTGTGTGCAAGAAGGGGGATAGGGAATACGAGAAAAATATTTATTTGTTGAGAACTCAATCTACTAAAGTTTCACACTTGGTCTTTTTCTGGAATCTTATCTTGACTCGTCCCCAGACCACTAGCCAGGTACAAGTCAATTTGATCCACTCCTTTTTCAATATTTTGAGCACTCATGCAATGGATGAGCGTAAGCACGAGAGTTGACACTTAGGTTGGCAAAGAGGGAAGTACGGAGGAGGAGGAAGACAAAAAAAAGAATGAGAAAGGCTCACATCAATGAGGACAACCATAGGCAAGAGATGCCAAATGATAGATATGATGTGAGGAGTAGGGATTGCCATGCAACGGATGCACGTATGAGCTAGGAAGCTCTCCAATGGAATTAGTGGGGGTGCATCTAACTTGCTCGCTCATGAAGACCTAGAACTCGTTTGAGGAGGCTCATCCTTGGAATATGCAAGCCACGTTCTATAGTGTGAAGGTCCCCACATAGCTATATGCATAATGATCATCTCTATGGAGTACAAGGATATAGAGGGAGTACTAGTGTGAATCTCTCAAAAGGATAGTAGTGTTGCCCCTTTCTCTCTTTTTATTTTTTTTATTTTTTCTATTTTTTTGTGTTTTTTTGTGGCCTCAATGGCTCTTTCTATATAACTCTCATTTGTCCTCTTTGGGATCTTTTATTGTGTCCACTTTGGGATCTTTTCCTCACTTAAGGGCAACACTCTATTTTACAAGAAGGTATAGGAAATCTTTCACACTTTACAAGGTACTCAAAATCATAAAGAAGATGTAACTATCATGGTGTATGCAATGTATGTCGCTGCCAGTGTAGCAGGAACATGTATGACATGAAGATCAAGTCATGAAGAGGTGGATGTTGCATGGCAATATATCTCGGAAAGGCTATGGAAATGCCTTGATAGGTAGGTATGGTGGCTGTTTTGAGGAAAGATATAAGGAGGCTTATGATGACAGAGCGTATCATGCCAAGGGTTTGGATGTACCGGCGAAGATGGACACCAACTCTCGGAGTGAGAAGAAGGAAATGCACGACACGGGAGAGGCTAGAAAAATATGGGAAGGTGGAAGTGTCAACTTTCAATACTTACATTAGTCCGAAGAACTCATGCACTTATTATCGGTAACTCTCAATCTAATAAGGAGGTTCACAAAGAGACAAGTACCCCGAGGAGGAGTGTATGGGGGTTTGGTTATCCTTGCGCATCCTCGACTCGTGGTACGTGAGTGTACTCTAATATTCGATCCCTCCAAAGATTAGTGATCCATCTAGTAGTTAGAGTCCTCAACTAGTTTTTGTAGGTTTTGAAAATACACACGGATTGCCCAAAATACGACACCTATCACTAATAGGTTAAAGCTCTTGACACCAAAAGTTCAGACATACTCACATCAATACCTCAAAACTATTGCAAGTTACTACTAGAATTAAATAGCAACCTCAATTACCTACTTCCAAGACAAAACAGAACTCAGTGCAACAACCAACTCTCTTAACAAGATAAACATGAAAACTAAAGAGAGTTCCAGCAACAAACTAAAAAAAAGCCAAGTCTCTTGCTAAAGACAAACTAAGACTAAAACTAAACATGGCAGTAGATACGAAAAGATAAAGAACACACAACAACAAAAATATAAGCAGGAAAAATCCTATGATGTGTTCTAGATTGGAGTGGAGCGTGTTTCTCTCGCACACAAAGTAAGATGGGGTCTAATTTGTTACGAACAGCAAGCAAAACTAAAGAAAACTAAAAATAAAACCTAAGAGCGAGACGCTCCAAGCATAGCACATAACGCATGAAGTGATAAAAATATAGTGAGACGAAGGACGAACTGATGATTGTTGATGGAGAAGGGGATGCACGGGGGCATCCCCAAGCTTAGACGCTTGAGTCTCCTTGAATATTTATTGGGGGTGCACGGGGGCATCCCCAAGCTTGAGCGCTTGACACTCCTGAATCTTCTTTCATCATCTTCCATCGCACACTTGAAAACTCCCTTCATACATAACTCATCATAAGCTGATTAGAGAGGTTAGTACCCTTAATAAAATAATTTTTCCCCACTGGATATAAAGATATTCTTGAAGAGCTACTGTTTCTCAAGAGTACAAAAAAGTTTTTGCAAAGAAAAAGCAAGCTTAAGGTTTGCAAAAGTGAAGAGAGGTAAAACGTGGAAGAATCTGTGAAAAACAGAACAACATGTAGTAGAGAATTTTTTCGGGGCACTTCTGCAACTCAAATAAAAAAACTCAGAACATAAGAAAGTTTCACAATTGTATAGAGCATGCTGTCAAAAAATTCATATCAAAAAGATGATCTGGTGATTTTATTCGAATTTTCTGTCCAGGGACAGAATCTGTTTTCCTGACAGCATGTCACAACTTTTGCTTCCCTTATCATAAGAGGCTATAACTTGACACAAAGCTTAAAAATTAAGATACAATGATGTTGCTACAGTAGTAACAATCATCAAGACACAACAAAAGCAAAAAGAAACCTAATTCGTTGTGGGCTGCCTCCCAAAAGCGCTTTCTTTTATGCCTTTAAGCTAGGCATGATGCAAAAAGAAGAATCAAGTTTTATCAAGAGAAAGAGAATAACTAGCCCGTGTAACGGACTCAAAAGGTAACTTGATTTTCTTTCTATGGAAGTGTTCCATCCCTTTCTTGAGAGGGAATTGGAATTTTATATTCCCCTCTTTCATGTCAATAACCGCACCAACGGTGCGAAGAAAAGGACGTCCCAAAATAATTGGACACAAAGGTTCACACTCTATATCCATAACAATAAAACCAACGGGAACATAGTTGTCATTGACAATGATAAGAACATCGTCGATCTTCCCCAAAGGTTTCTTTACGGAAGAATAAACAAGACGAACTCCAAAAGAACAAGGCTCAAAGGGCTTCAATTCAAACATATCATAAATTCTTTTGGTCATAACGGAGGTACTAGCTCCAACATCACATAAAGCATAGCAAGAGAAGTTATTTAATTTAATTTTGATCATAGGGTCCCAACCATAATCTATCTTTCTAGGTATGGAGGCTTCTACTCTAAGCTTCTCCTCCCTAGCTTTGATGAGAGCATTTGTGATATGCTCCGTGAAGGCAAGATTAAGTGTGCTAGTGTGGGGGTATCTAGACATTTTGTGTAGCAAGCTAATAACTTCTGAGAGTGTGCAACTATCAAAATCAATATCACTACTATCAAAGGTGGTAGTAGTGTCATCTAGGCTCACTTGTTTGAAACCCTCTATGTTCATAGGAGTTTCTTCATCTTCGGTTGAGGTATTAGCATCACCATTAATAGGTCCAACGGGACTAGGAGTGCATTGGGTGCTAATAGTTTGGGTGTCCTCAATAATTTGGATAGTGGAAACTGTGTGGTGTGTAGGAAGGCTCTTAATTCTATCCTCTTCCTCCTTTTCTCTAGCCCACCTTTCTTTAAGTTTAGCCATCATCCTAATATTTTCATTAATTTGCAACTGGATAGCATTAATAGGAGTGGCCTTATTCTCCTCAAGGGGAGAGGTTCTAATTTTAAGCATCTCAATATCAAGGGCTAAGCTTTCTACCTTCAAAGAGAGATTATCTAATTTAGCTAATTTCTCCTCTACATTCTTATTGAAGGATTTTTGGGTAGTGATAAAATCTCTAAGCATGTTTTGTAATTCAGAAGAGGGGTTCTTGTTGCTAGGGTAGGTGTTGTTGTTCCCATAGTTGGATGGAAACGGTCTAGGATTGCTAGCAAAATTACCCCTATAGGCATTGTTGTTGAAGTTGTTTCTAGCAATAAAGTTCACACCTACTTGTTCTTGGGCAACCAAAGAATTTAAAGGAACACCCCGAGGATCAATAGAGGGTTGCTTGGTAAGTAGAGACATAATTAAATCAACTTTTTCATTGAGAGAGGTAATTTCCTCGACAGAGTTTACCTTCCTACCCGTTGGAGCGCGTTCGGTGTGCCATTGGGAATAATTGGTCATCATCTCATCGAGAAGCTTCGTGGCAGCACCAAGTTTAGTTGACATAAAGGTTCCTCCCGCGGCCGAATCTAACAGGTTCCGCGAGGTAAAGTTCAATCCTGCATAAAAAGTCTGGATAACCATCCAGGTAGTCAAACCATGTGTAGGGCATTTCTTAACAAGAGATTTCATTCGTTCCCAAGCTTGGGCAATGTGTTCATTATCCAATTGCTTAAAATTCATAATGTTACTCCTTAATTGGATAATTTTAGCAGGTGGGTAGTACTTCCCTATAAAAGCATCTTTGCACTTATCCCAAGAATCTATGCTATTCCTAGGCAAAGATTGAAACCAGATTTTAGCTTCTCCCCTTAAAGAGAAAGGAAAGAGCTTGAGCTTAACAATATCACCTTCTACTTCTTTATACTTTTGCATATCACATAATTCAACAAAATTTTTCAAGTGTAAAGCAGCATCATCTCCAGCACCAAAGAATTGATCTCTCATAACAAGGTTTAGCAAGGCAGGTTTAATTTCATAAGAGGTAGCTGAAGTGGCAGGTGTGGCAATGGGGGTGCAGATAAAGTCTTGGTTGTTGTGACTAGTGAAGTCAGACAACTTGGTGTTTTCAGTGGAACCCATAGCAGCAGCAAGTGTGGCAGATATTTTTTTGTGATTTTTGATATAGGACACAAAGATAAAAACTGAAAGGTAAACTAACAAGACTAAAAAAAACAAAGGTAAAGGGTAGTGTGCAACTCCCCTATCTTAGCACTCGGAGTCCCCGGCAACGGCGCCAGAAATTCTTTGCTTGATGCGCGAGGTGATGATGATTTCTCGCCCTTCGTTGGTAAACCCCAAGAGGAAGGTATGATGTAGCACAGAAGAAAATTTCCCTCAGTAAAGATACCAAGGTTTGTCTCCAGTAGGACTCCGGAGATGATAAGTAGGTGTCAGCGGCGCAACTGACGCGGACCTGCACACAGACACAAATAACTTTGTTCCCAACGAAGTTCAGAGAGGTTGTCAATCTATCCGGTCTTGTTGTTCACAAAGGATCAAACACAAGGGATAATGATAGCAACTGAAAGTAAAAGCAGAAAAGTAAATGAGTGTGGAAACAGTGATGAGGATATGAACCGGGATACGTGATGTTCACTAGTGATGTCTCTCTCTCCCAAAAGACGATAAAACTGCTATGCGAGGTGAACAAATTACAGAAGGGCAATTGACATGATTATGAACGCACCGCTATGCTAACTATGCTACAAAAGAAAGGAAGAGGCTCAAAAGCATGGGCAGAACGCCAAAATAAGTAGACCGAAATCCAACTGCATCTACTACTAATCATCCACCTTGAGATATCTATCCAGAACATCTCGCTGGTATTAAGTTGCGAGCCCCACCCAAAGTGTAAACCCAAAGCAACAGATAATTGCATTAAAAAGAACTTTGCGTAAAGTAAACAATCCTTGCAACCGCGGTTACAAGCACCGTTGTTTTCCCCCTTGTGGCAACAGCACATCCCCTTGACTCATGTTTCTGTCACTCAAGCGTGTCATCAGGGGGCATGAACCCACAATCGAGCATAACGTTCCCTCTTGGGGTTACTACCTACTACTTGGCCAAAGCAATAAACAGCAATGGAGAACATGTAAGAATTACTTAGGAAAAAAATATAAAAGATAAGAACCAAATATATTACTCTATCACAATCTGAACATAATCTCATAATCCATCAGATCCCATCAAACTCAGCATAGCAACAGCAGAAAGATTACAAAGGTGCCTCGAGGGGAGGAGAACATCACATAGCTACTGATCACGGACCCATGGTCCAAAGGAAACTACTCACGGCACATTCGGGAAGCGTCCATGGTGGAGAGGAGACTCCCGGAGGTCGTCCCTCCCTCCGGAAGGGTGCCGGGAAGGGGTCTGCTGGTGCTCCCGATCTCGGAACCGCGGCGGGGGCGGAACAGAGGCGAGATCGCGAAAAAGGGTTCTGGCCTCGAGGGTTTCTTGTCACGGAGAATATATAGGCGAAGGGGGGCAGCCAGGGGGGCACCAGGGGTCCAGGCGCCCCCCTGGCGCGGCCAACCCCTAGGGCACGTCACCAGGGCGCCTGGGCCCCTGGTGGTGGCCCTCTGGCCCCACTCAGGTTCTTCCGGAAGGTTCTTCTGCTCTGATATTTTATCTGATTTTCCCGAATTTTTGGAGCACTTTATATATGGGGGAAAACTGAAATAGAAAAACACCAGAAAATAGGAACCGGTACTGTGGTGCACTGAGTTAATAGGTTAGTCCAAATATGATCAAAAGTGTATGAAAGTGTATCTAGATCATAGCAATATCACACAAAACATGCATGGAGCAAGCAGAAATTATAGATACGTTTTGGACGTATCACTATGCGAGGTAAACAAATTACAGATGGGAAATTGTTAGGATTATAAAGGCACCGCAATGCTAACTAAGCTACAAAGAAAGGAAGAGGCTCAAAAGCATGTGCAGTACGCCAAAATAAGTAGACCGAAATCCAACTGCATCTACTACTAATCATCCACCTTGAGATATCTATCCAGAACATCTCGCTGGTATTAAGTTGCGAGCCCCACCCAAAGTGTAAACCCAAAGCAACAGACAACTGCATTAAAAATAACTTTGCGTAAAGTAAACAATCCTTGCAACCAGGATGACAAGCACCGTTGTTTTCCCCCCTTGTGGCAACAACACATCCCCTAGACTCATGTTTCTGTCACTCAAGCGTGTCATCAGGGGGCATGAAGCCACAATCTAGCATAACGTTCCCTCTTGGAGTCACTACCTACTACTTGGCCAAAGCAATAAACAACAACGGAGAACATGCAAGAATTACTTAGGAATAAAAATAATAAAAGATAAGAACCAAATATATTACTCTATCACAATCTGAAGATAATCTCATAATCCATCAGATCCCATCAAACTCAACACATCAAAAGCAGAAAGATTACATATGTGCCTCGATCATGTAGGGCATCTCACGAGGTCTAAACCATGAAGAACAAACAGGGGAGGAGAACATCACATTGCTAATGATCACGGACCCATGTTCCAAAGGAAACTACTCACGGAAGATCCGGGAAGCGTCCATGGTGGAGGGGAAGCTCCCGGGGGTCGACCCCCCTCCGGCAGGGTGTCGGGAAGGGTCCTGTAACGACCCAGTTCATCACAAACCGGAGTCTCCGTGCATTCTGTGCTAGTCCCTGGATCAAAAGCTAGCACACACAGTACATGATGTAATATCAAGAATTAACCACATGTCATATATAATACACCGAAGATCCAGTATTACAATAAAGCATACCTGCATAGCTCAAGGATCGCTTACAAATAAAATACAGCGAAAAACGATATAAGGTTCGTTGCATCCATCAACTCCACCGGCATAGTTTATGATAGACATCGTAACCCTACATCGCATCACTTACTTGCGTATAAAATCCTGCAACACCGAAGGTTACAGCCCGACAATGGGTCAGTACATCTGATTTGTACGGCAAGTCACACGAAAAAGTATATAGCAGACCTACATCTACATGCAAGGTAAGTCAAAGGAAAGGCTTATGGTTTAGTTTTGTAGGAAGCCAGTTTTTCCCTCACATACTACAACTAATCAAATTTTAATTTATCTTGCTAGTCCTAAGTATGGTTGAATCGGGCTACACCAATTCCAACCATCCCTTTATTAAAAGTTCCCACTCAAATTCTTATTAAAGTTAATTATCTGTCAAGACCATTTAACAACAATAATGCCAAGTTGATCAAAGTTGTCCGTAACCGTGGACACGGCTAATCATGATCAATTTTTACACTCTACAGAGGTTTGTACACTTTCCCCACTGGACTCAACCCGAAGATTGAGACATAGTCTTTCAGAAGAGGTTGCCTCCACCCTTTGGTAGCCGGTACACCTATCATATCTACATCAACTAGCTACCAGGGCCAGGTTCCCCACATCTTACTCATCTAAGCCAGAGCCCATATAGCCAGTGGTTGTACATGGAAGCTACTAGTCACACTGTCTGTCCGATTTTATTGAGCCTGGACGGCGCCCACTGCGTTCAGAGGGTAGATACCATGACGCACCCGGTTCACCACCAAAACAACCATTCGGGAAGCACTTAGCCTTGGTCCCTCCTTAGCCAAGGAACGAGCCCCAGGTTGCATTCCCTGCCCGCCCAGAGGTGATTTCTATTTAAGTTTGCTAGTCAAGTCATTAATCCTCACATAGCTCAATGATAACTCAACCAATCCCCGTCTACAAAACAATAGCAGTATATAACAACCACGATCCTAGGGCGACAATGAAATACAAGGTCAGAACATATGGCTATCCTACAAGGTTTAAAACATAACTAATATATAATCCTACACATGCATAGAGTGATAATTTGCTACATGCATAATAGAAAATATAGGTTGAGGTATGGTCAAAGTGTAACTTGCCTTATACATTTGATGAAGATCTTCGCTCTCACGGTCCAGTTAACTCTACTAATCACACTCCGAGCAAATATATCGCAAACGAAGGAACTCAAATAAGCAATCACATCACAAGGCAAACAAAAGATCAACAAACAAACACAAAGATTTTAGCAACAAAACAAAAAGGCTTTGAAGTGCAAAGGTGTCGATGTGCTCGAAGGTGATCGGTGGAAGTGGTCTCTAGAGAGTCAACAGATACAGATTCATCGGTAAGGAATTGTGATCATGGACATTTATGAATTTAAGGTGAATATCATGCCCACATGAAAAGTGTGTAAACCTTACCGATAACATGTCTGAATGATCCGATATGCAAAAAGAATCACGTGAAACGGAATACTACAACGCAGGTCATAGCAAGTGCAAAATTGAATTGAATTTGAATTTATCCAGATCAAGAAACCTTTCAATTTTTGTGAACACATGATATAGAGAGAAAGTACATGGAACGAGTGATCCAACGCAAAAAGAATCACTCGATTTGGATCAACGGTTTAAAAGATACGACCTCCGGAATTTGAATTTGAATTTGAAATAAATTCAAATTCAAAAGTGTGCAAAGTGTGAAATTTTTTACTCCATGCTAAAGTATAGAACAACACGAGCGTGTAGGAAAAAGTTTCACCGCGATCCGACTTACGGTGAAGGAGATATTGCGAGTACGGCGCCGGGGTCTTTTCTGCAAAAAGGACCTATTCGCAATTATAATATCTTCGCAAAAAGCAATCGGGTCCTTGGTCCGGATCTGGCCGGAGTTGACTCCGGCGAGGGCGTGCTCCGGCGAGGGCGGCGGTCCGGCGAGTCACAGGCGGTGGCTCAATCAACGGGGGCGGCACGGGCGCGCGGCGAGGCGGCGCGAGGAGGCCGGACGGGTGCCTGCGTGGCGTCGGGTGGCGCTCGGAGAGGCGCCGGCACTCCGGCGAGCGGCCGGTGGCAGAGGCCGTGGGGTGGCCGGCGGCGGCTGTCACCGGCGCGGTTGGCGGCGCAGCCCACCCGGGGAGGCGCGGCGACGCGCGTGTGGTGGCCGGCGGCGGCGGCTTGCTCCGGCGGCGAGCGTCGCGGGACGGGGAGGCAGCGTGGGCAGCCGGAGAGTGCCGGGGTCGGCGAGCGGAGGTCGACTCCGGCGATGGCGAGGCGGGAACCACTAGGGTTTTCCAAAAAAAAAGGAAAAAGAGTTTTCTGAAAAACCTTAAATAGACAGAGCAAAAGAAAAAAAACCCGACTCCGGCCGAAATTGCTCCATGGGCGAAAACAGACTACTGGGCCGGCTCGGCTACGAGTTTTCTTTTTATTTAAAAATCACAAACTTCAAACAATTTTAGAAAAATAAATACTCATCAGAAAAATATGAAATAAATTTCTAAATTCGTCAAATAATACAAAGAAATTTATTTAATGAATACATTTTCGAAAAAGGAAAATCAAAATAAAAACATTTTTTAAATACTTTAATTAAATATAAAATACTTTTCATAAATCAAATAAAATCCAATAAATTATTAAAAGTATTTTTATTTGGTCAAAAGCAATGACAAACCATTTCTAAATAATAAAATATAAATTATAAAATTTTCACACCAATAAATAATTTGGTAAAATAAAAATATCGCATCAGAATATTTTTTAACTGTTTTAAAATGTTTAATAAATCATTTTAATGAAATAAAAACTCTCTTAGCATTATAAAATCCCTAAATTAATTTTAGAGTTATTTATAATACTCATAATTTTTTTTAAAACTTTAAAGTAATATTCTAAATATTTTCCAACTTTATTAAAAAGGGGATAAGTCATTTTATATCCTCTCAAATGAATTTCCTTGAGTTGAAAAATGTTTTGAATATTCAGAAGAATTCCAATAATGATTTAAAATATTTTCCAACCTTTTAATATGTTTAAGGAGTCATATTACCTTCTCTTATTTTGTTTTGCTGGTTTTGTTTTAAATAGTAAATTCCAAAAACACAAATTATGAATATTAGGGAAAGTCCTTTTATTCCCTCTCTTTTTAATATTCAATAAACTCCAAAAAGTTTTAAAGCACAGAGAAAATCAAACACATCAAGCAAACAATTATTATCTATTTAATTTATTTATTAACATTCCAAAATTTAGAAATTTTTGGCATGTTACAGACTACCACCCTTAAAAGGAATCTCGTCCGCGAGATTCGAAGAGGCTAGAAAGAAAGGTTAGGGTTCGGGTCTTCACGACAATCCTTTGATCCTCCAAAGGTCTAGGGTGCTACCACCCTTAAAAGGAATGCGACGTGGTCTTCAAAATCTTACTCCATCGATGACCTCCTTCAAAGAGATTCACCTCCTCCTATTAGGTCTTTAATCCTTAGCAAAAGAGGAGTCTTCCGTATACTGAACCTTCATGGCTGAAAGGTCAGGCGCCAATACTAAGCATCTATCGATACTCTCTTGGCGGCCATCAAGAATACTTCCACAGGATACCTGCAGCAAATGGTCTTGGTCCATACTCCCCGTATAACACAAACGGTAATCTCCTACAGGGGTCACACATCGTACCATTCTATGGCTTAGGCTTTAACATCTTCGTCTCTCAAACATAGGTAAGTCACTTAAGATTTACTATCCCGCATAGCAATAGCGAATAATAAGGGTAGTCTTCATGGGGGCCAATCCATTCTGCACCCAAATCAATACCTCGTATTTGGTTTAGTGAATTTCGCAATCTAACACTCGGTCATCCTCACAAGCATTGCAGAAACTCCTCTTGTTCTTGAACTAGGTTCAGATAAATCCATTGGTTCTGCAAGCCAACCAAACATCTATCGTTTCTTCACAACACTCGGGTTTGCGCAAACTACTACAAAACGAGCATTGGTGAACTACAACTTCTTCGAGGGCTCTTCCTTCAGCAAGATTGTGCTTGCTTATTGTAAGATCCTGGCACACAGGGTTAACTTTGAACTCATCATCGGTTGCATCCATCTTTATTCCAGCCTTGACATTTAGCAGCCATTGTAGTAACTCCTTCAGTGTAGGGATCGGGTTGAGGGGGAATGGGATGTAGATAAAGAGGTACAGAGAGATAGAGAGAGATACCCATACAAACATCACACTAGTTTTGGAAAATAAGTTTTTGATGTGTAGCTGTCAGTAAAACAAGAAATGACAGCCCACATAATCGATCTAACGATAGAAACTTTAACTCTTCCAGGTCTTCAATTCTTCAGTGTCGGTAGCTTCAGTTTTACATCGTCGAAGAAATCTTTCTATCGTCGAGCCAATTGTCAACCTATTCTTCTTGTTGTTATGTCTCCTTCAGTCTTGAAGCATACTAAATAGATGAGGGTCTAAGGAAACGTAAACTTATTCCACTCACATAACGGAAACGCAAGGAACATCACACAACATCGATCAACGACATATCAGGGTCAAAGGGCACAAGACAAAACTTAACAAAAAATATCATGACAGAACACATCCAGTTAATCAACAACAAAACATGCATCGATACACATCTCCAACTAACATTAAAAGGTAACATCGCACACTTAGTACACACCTACGAATGTCTATCCTCCGGTTGTCAAACATAAGCTTCAATATGTCGACATATTTTCTTCCGCGTTCACATTTTCTTCTTTCTCTTCAATCCTGGACACATGTTGTTGTAGTGTCCCATGTTCCTGCACCGATAACACTCAATTTGGCTAAGGTCCTTCTTTTTCTTCTTCACGGGTGCTTCCCTGAATTCCTGGATAATTTTCTCCATTCCTTCCTTTTGATGCTGAGATACTTGTTGTGTCATGATGAAAAATTGACACTGAGTGGGGTAATGGTTATTCCCTTCGCACACAAAACATGTGACTTGAGCTGTGGGACATTCTTCACCCAAGTGAATTTCCTCAAAATAGGGACATCCATCTTGGTGTCCTTCATAGGAGTGTCGTACTTCCCCGCAAATTTTTCAGGCACGAGGCCTCTTACGGGTTATCGTCCTTTGCATCGGGGTGACGAGGCGAGATCCCAACAAAATCTTTGTAAACTCCTTCTAACTAATCTTCTTTGTTGATTCGTTAAATGCCTGATGCATTGTCCACCAAGTAGCAGCCTCTTCTACAAAGTACTTGACAGCATAGTGGAACATGTCCTCACTCCCAACCTTGTTACGCTCCATTTGTTCCTCCATATGATGAATCCATTGCTCCACCTTCAGTCTGGTCATCGCCTCGGAGAAGGTGAGTCGTACTTCATACTCCATCTAGTGAGCCCAAACGACAAGGTTAGGGGCAACTAGGATATATACAAGAAAACAATCTAAACCTAGCACCAAGCAAAAGCACCCAGACAAGAATAAGGATAAACACCTACACGCAAAAAACAACACATAACAACAATCACTCAAGTCGCAAAAATCAAACCACACAAACAACTCCTAGAGTAAGGTCATATGTGCAAGACATACGATCTCATCATACTACACGCAATTCGTTTAACTAAATTCACCTAAAATTGGTGGCTGAATCTAATGCTTCATCCTTCTCAGCTAAGATGATCTTAAAAATCCTTAGTGTCAAAACTTATTGAACCCATAGGATACTCTTTCTAGTTCCGGTGGTTGGAACTTCAATTGATCCACGAGGTTGATGATGTACTTCTCAAATAGATATCTTCAGGGCATACACAACTCGGAGGGGTATTTACATTAAAACAAGATAAGGAGTTTATAAACTGAATAATAGATGAGAGATCCTAGTGAGGAGAGTAAGTAACCAAAGAGTGATAACATATTTTTGTTCCTATGGCTTTTTCTATCCATTTCCAAGGGTCACGACCTACAGTCAACATGGGCTCTGATACCATCTGAAACGACCCAGTTCATCCCAAACCGGATTCTCTGTGCATTCTGTACTAGTCCCTGGATCAATAGCTAGCACACACAGTACATGATGTAATATCAAGAATAAACCACATGTCATATATATTACATCGAAGATCCAGTATTACAATAAAGCATACCTGCATAGCTCAAGGACAGCTTACAAATAAAATACAGCGGAAAACAATATAAGCTTCGTGGCGTGCATCAACTCCACCGGCATAGTTGAGTATAGACATTGTAACCCTACATCGCATCACTTACTCGTCGTATAAAATCCTGCAACACCGAAGGTTACAGCCCGACAACGGGTCAGTACATCTGATTTGTACGGCAAGTCACACGAAAAAGTATATAGCAGACCTACATCTACATGCAAGGTAAGTTCAAGTAAAGGCTTATGGTTTAGTTTTGCAGGAAGCCAGTTTTTCCCTCACATACTACAACTAATCAAATTTTAATTTATCTTGCTAGTCCTAAGTATGGTTGAATCGGGCTACACCAATTCCAACCATCCCTTTATTAAAAGTTCCCACTCAAATTCTTATTAAAGTGAATTATCTGTCAAGACCATCCAACAAAAATAATGCCCAGTTGCTCAAAGTTGTCCGTAACCATGGACACGGCTAATCATGATCCGTTTTTACACAATGCAGAGGTTCATACACTTTCCCCACTGGACTCAACCCGAAGATTGAGACATAGTCTTTCAGAAGAGGTTGCCTCCACCCTTTGGTAGCCGGTACACCTATCATATCTACATCAGCTAGCTACCAGGGCCAGGTTCCCCACAACTTACTCATCTAAGCCAGAGCCCATATAGCCAGTGGTTGTACATGGAAGCTACTAGTCACACTGTCTGTCCGATCTTTTTGAGCCTGGATGGCGCCCACTGCGTTCAGAGGGTAGATACCATGACACACCCGGTTCACCACCCAAACAACCATTCGGGAAGCATTTAGCCCTGGTCCCTCCTTAGCCAAGGCACGAGCCCCAGGATGCATTCCCTGCCCGCCCAGAGGTGATTTCTATTTAAGTTTCCTAGTCAAGTCATTAATCCTCACATAGCTCAATGATAACTCAACCAATCCCCGTCTACAAAGCAATAGCAGTATATAACAACCACGATCCTAGGGCGACAATGAAATACAAGGTCAGAACATATGGCTATCCTACTAGGTTTAAAACATAACTAATATATAATCCTACACATGCATAGAGTGATAATTTGCTACATGCATAATAGAAAATATAGTTTGAGGTATGCTCAATGTGCAACTTGCCTTATACATTCGATGAAGATCCTCGCTCTCACGGTCCAGTCAAGTCTACTCGTCACACTCCGAGAAAATCTATCGCAAACGAAGGAACTCGAATAAGAAATCACATCACAAGTCAAACAAAAGATCAACAATGTCGGGACCCGGGGTTAGCGTATGCAAGTACAGTTAAGACATAGTCATATGGAGAGCCGAGAACCGCACCCACTTGTCTAAGCAGACAAGGCCAAGCACTGAACATTCTCGAAAAGCATCGTACGTGAGGGGCATCCCATCCAGGACGGATGATCAACTGAGATGGGTCCTCATCGTCCGCACAGAAGTCAAATGATATGGGTGGTGAACTCCCATATTCAAAGACAAGTCGCCTCAACCATACTACTGACTATCTCAAAACTCTTACATAGACTTACTCCAGCCCGATCACTTAGTCGGGGTCTAGGGCGGGCTCGATCATACCACAAAGTGTGCACGAGACGGAGTCTCGAGCAATCGCATCACGATGCCCCAAGCTGCGCACATCTAAGGGCCACTTGGTGTATGAAAGACCGCCAGCCAGAACACAACTAAGGTCTCGAAAACCCATACAAAGACATGCATGTTATAACCATACACGCAGCACACATGCCTTGTATGAACAACAGGTATCATTGCAATTCTCTACAAAGTAAATATCTTTATTAGTAACTCTTACAGAGTGCACACAGAGATCACAAGCATGTGATCCAACATTACAACAAGCATACGGAAGCAAAGTAGGTCTGAGTACAGACAAGTTTAACAAATGGCTTAGAGAAGCCTTATCTAAAAACAAGCCCTCCACGAGGGAACCAGTCTGCTGACTGGGACTAGACTAGCTTAACTTCAGTCGTCCAGCTCGATGAAGAAGCCACCTTCGGGGTCAGTGGCGTCATCTAAAACATAGATTAAGCAAACGTGAGTACAAAGGCGTACTCAGCAAGACTTACGTAGGAGCTATACTACTCATGCACATGTATCAAGGTAAAGGGAGGTGGGGTTCACTTGCAGAAATGCCAGATTTGACTTGGCTAATCCTGAACTACGAGTACCAGACTTTGAGGTAAGAAGCGTACACGAGTCCACTACTTTCACCAACCAATTACACCACTATGGTACCTTCCTCGACTTCCCGACGAGAAAGCACGCCATAGCACTCACACATGACCATCATTTACCGACTTTGATCTCGACACCATTCAAGGGGTGCCAGCGAGGATGCTCACCACAACTGTTACCTCATAGCCTATCTAGTCCAAGAAAGCCGCCTACTTGGGTTGGCTACCACCATCGTGAACCCGGCCGGTTTACCGAAGTGGACCCAAGCGATGTGTGCGTGGTGCATAAGCCGGTCTCGAGTGAGCCGTTCTCTCACTTAGCATCCAGGCCACAAGCCTACCAGAACTCCGAACTACTGCGACATCTGGACATCGAAAGGGATGAGTTAATAGGTTGAGAGGGGTCAGTGAGCCCAATGTGTGGTTGTATTCTTCATCTTGGATCACCACACAAGAACTCGGACTTAGGGCGGTGTTCAACAAGACAACCCACCGTGTACTCCTACACAGCCTCTCATCGTTCACCTTGTATTAGGGTCGATTCACCAACACTTTTCTACCATCATCAACATGATCACTACCATCCCGACTCACATCACAGTAACAACATGGTATCATACTAAGCATGCAATAAGCGGTAACATTTGCAGGGGCCACATGATATCATTCAACTCCTACATTTGCTAGGATTGTGGTTTGCTTACTACTGTGACAAAAGATAGGTCATGCAAAGGAATGGGTTCATCTAAGCGGTAGAATCGTAACATGGTGATCATCCTATACAATGCATAAGCGAGACATGAGAGGGAAGTGGGATTTTATCGACATGATCAATGGGGTTTTGCTTGCCTTGCTGACGAGGTTCGGGTTCGGGGTCTTCCACGAAGGGGGTAGCCTCTTGCTCCGGTTCCACCTCTACTCGACAAACAAAGCACGAAGTAGAAATCAATATGAATGCAATGCTCAAGCACATGATTGAATGTTAATGCTTGAAGTACAAGTTTTGATGTGTGAGGCAATTCCATTTAAGTGGAATATATTGCATTTAAAATGCAAATTCAAACTCCACATTTGAATTCAACATTAACCAAGTTATATGTGATATAGTTTGATCATTTTGAAATATCTTCAAATGTGTATGATATGCCTCTGATGTGTAAGTGAAATGTAGCATGTTGCCATGGTTCAAGTTGCCAAAAATATTTGAATTGAATTTGATTTAATTCCATTTAATTCAAATAGCAAATGCTACTGATCACATTTTAAATTCAACTCAAACAGAGTTGAAAGTTGCATATTTGGAAAGATAATTTTCTCCTGATCATTTTTCATATATTATTTGTCCAATTTGGAGTTAATATGAATTTTCTATGAATTTCCAAAGTTTGGGGTATTTTCTGGATTTTCGGGAATTCTTTTTAATTAGAAAAGCTTTTATTGCGCCAGCACTGCATCAGCATGACGTAGGGGTTTTTGACCCCGGTCAAACTGACCAGTGGGCTAGGGCTGTCAGCCTCTCATCTAATTTCCCTGTTAAATTAATCTAACAGAGAGGATTAGAGGGGGCTGGGCCCACCTGTAAGTGACCCAGGGGGGTTGGTTTAGTGGTTAACCACCCCAGCCACGTCAGGCTTGCCGGCGGCTAGTCGCCGGCGACCAACCGACGCGGCGGCGTTGCGAAAGACGGCAGCACAGGCCACCATTTGGCAAGCCAAGGCCACCAAAATGGAGCCCATGCACGCGCAGTTCAACCCGCACACACGGGGAGGCTCGGGAGTCGCCGGAAGCTCGTCGACGACGTGCTCAGGCGGCGGCTGTGGCACGGTCCGGGGTGGAAGTCGCTGCGGTGCACCAACAGAAGCAGACATGGTCGCAATCGAAGCTTTGGAGCACTGCGAAGACGTCAGACAAGGAGCCGGGCTCGATTGCGCAACAGGGGGTCGTCTCCATGGATCTCGGCGGCGAGGAGCTCCGGCCTTAATGGCAAAACACGGTACAGGACAAGAGGGTGGCCGTGTAGTAGATGGGGTGAAGCAGAAGCTCACCACGATTGCAGTGGAGGCGGTGGTGTGGTCGGAGGAGCTCTGTGGCCGGAGTAACCGACGACGGCGGCTTGCGGGTCCGGCGAGCTCTCGGTGAAGCGTGCGTCGTCCTCAGGTTCGATTAGGACGCCATCTTCTCCAGATCGGGGTAAACGGCGACGCTGCGCACGATGGACAGGTTCTTCAGGCTTCTCTCCGGCGCTGGCTACGGTTCTCGTCGACGACGAACGGCGGACGCTCTCGGGGAAGAAGGGGAAAACAAGGAGAGGAAGGGAGAGCACGAGAGAGGAGGGGGAAAAGATTCACGGCTTCACGGCGGTTCTCCAGGACACGAGAAGATGGCACGGGGCGGCCTGGAAGGTCGAAGACGTCGCGGTGGCGTCCACGGCGTCGGCGCTCTGCCACGGAGCTGCTTGGACGCGCGGGAGGAAGACGACAGAACGGTTCGGGTGGGCTGGGCCGGCTGGAGAGGTGGGCCTCGCCCCAGGCGAGAGGTAAGCCTTTTCCCTTTTTCTCTCTGTTTAAACTTTCCTTTCTTTTTCTGTAATATGTTTTGGCTCTGATAAAAATACCAAACCATTTTATTAAATGCTGAAAACTTTTATGTGGCCTCATAAAAATATAGACTAGCCACTCATAAACTTTCAACATTTTTAAAATTCAAATGATTTGAATTTTAAATCAAATAGGGGGATTTCTTTAATTCCAAGGTACCGTTTGAATATTTGAAAAATCTATGAGCATGGGGTGGGTCCCACATCACTTGATATGTGATCACACTCATTTATAAGACTTTTCAAAACTCTAACATGAATTTTTGGAAAATATTTTTATCTGGCCTTTTGAATTAATTCATCTGGGGGGTGTTCCTTCTCCCATTTGGATTTTGAATTTGATTTCCAAGATTTCTTTTTGAAATTTTTACATGATGCAAAGGTACTAACTAACCCTAGCACATACCTAACAGAGGGTTCTGACAACTCGCCCCCACTCAAAAGAATCTCGTCCCGAGATTCAGAAGTCTGCGGGAGGAAGGTGGGGTACTCGGCACTGAGACGGTCTTCTCTCTCCCATGTGGCTTCTCTTTCAGAGTGGTGTGACCATTGCACTTTCAGAAACCTAATCTTCTGACGACGAGTGACACGCTCTGCGGAATCAAGAATACGAACGGGGTATTCTCGATAAGAAAGGTCATCTTGGAGATCAAGCGTTTCATGGTCGACTTCGCGGATGGGGTCCTTGAAGCAACGCCTGAGTTGGGACACATGGAATACATCGTGTACTCGGGAAAGGTGCGGAGGTAGTTCAAGTTGGTAGGCAACTTCTCCACGTTTAGCAATAATGCGGAAAGGTCCGATGTAACGTGGGGCCAACTTGCCTTTGATACCGAAACGTTGGGTTCCCTTCAGAGGAGTAACCCGAAGGTAAGCCTTCTCATCCAGATTGTAGCTCTCTTGCCTATGATGACGATCATAGTAGCTTTTCTGACGAGACTGGGCTGCTTTCAATTGATCACGAACAATGCGAACTTGCTCTTCTGCTTCCTTGATCATATCCGGTCCAAAGAATTGTCTTTCACCGGTTTCAGACCAGTTTAGTGGTGTTCGACATCGTCGTCCATAAAGGAGTTCAAAAGGAGCCATGTTCAGACTAGATTGAAAACTATTGTTATAAGCAAATTCGGCAAATGGAAGAGAATTCTCCCAATTCTTCCCGAATGAGATAACACAAGCTCTGAGCATGTCTTCAAGAATCTGGTTAACCCTTTCGATTTGACCGCTAGACTGAGGATGAAAAGCTGTACTAAAGGAGAGATGAGTTCCCATAGCACGTTGGAAGCTTCCCCAAAATCTAGAGGTGAAAAGGCTACCGCGATCAGAATTGATTTCCAAAGGAACACCGTGAAGGGATACAATTCTGGAGATGTACAAGTCCGCTAACTGACTAGCAGTTATAGACTCGCGAACCGGAAGGAAGTGAGCAACTTTGGAAAGCCTGTCTATGACAACGAAGATGGCATTGTTTCCTTTCTGGGTTCTTGGAAAGCCGGTGATGAAGTCCATACCGACTTTGTCCCATTTCCATTCGGGAATAGACAAAGGTTGAAGTGTACCGGCATGTCTTTGATGTTCTGCCTTAATGCGACGACAAACATCACATTCGGCAACAAATTGAGCAATGTCTCTCTTCATCCTAGTCCACCAAAATCTCTGGCGTAGATCTCGGTACATTTTTGTGCTACCGGGATGAATTGAGAGGGGTGTGTCATGGGCTTCTTTGAGGATGAGTTGCCTTAGTTCCCTATTCTTAGGTACTACTAAACGATTTTCAAAGAATACCGTTCCTTTGCTATCTGTGGAGAAACATTTAGCAACTCCGCCAGCAATGTTCTCCTTGATCCGGCGAACACCTCGTGCCCGCCTTTGGGCAACTATAATTTGATCCTCAAGAGTTGGTTTCGCCACCAAGGTAGAAAGATAGCCATGAGGAACAATTTCAAGGTTGAGCTTGCGAAAGTCCTCATGAAGAAGTGGTTGATACTGCCGTAACATGAGGTTGTTACAGTACGACTTACGACTTAGTGCATCAGCCATGACATTGGCCTTGCCTGGGGTGTAAGAAATTTCTACTTCGTAATCTTTTATCAACTCAATCCAGCGTCTTTGCCTGAGATTAAGATCTGGCTGGGTGAAAATATATTTGAGGCTTTTGTGGTCGGAATAAATCTCACAACGATTACCAAGGAGGTAATGTCGCCAAGTTGTTAGGGCATGAACTACGACAGCGAGTTCAAGGTCATGGGTAGGGTAGTTCTCTTCATGTGGCCGCAACTGGCGTGAAGCATAAGCTACCACATGTCGATCTTGCAGAAGTATGCATCCAAACCCTTGCCGTGATGCGTCACAATAGATCTCGAAATCCCTTTTGTGTCTGGAGGTGCAAGTACGGGTGCGGAAGTCAATCTTCTTTTTAGCTCTTGAAAGCTTTCCTCGCACTTGGGAGTCCATAAGAATTTCTTATCTTTCTTGAGGAGTTCAGTTAGAGGCTTTGCAACTTTAGAAAAGTTCTCGACGAAGCGAGGACAATAGCTGGCTAGGCCAAGAAAACTTTTAACTTGCTTAACCGATTCAGGTGGAGTCCAGTCAAGGAAGGCCTGAACTCTCTCGGGATTCACAACAATGCCTTTTGCTGAAATCACGTGGCCTAAGTAGGTCACTTCTGGTAGCCAGAATTCACACTTGGAGAATTTAGCGTACAGGCGATGTTCTCTAAGTTTCATCAATACCAGCCTTAAGTGTTCGGCATGATCTCCTTCGTTCTTCGAGTAGATGAGAAAATCATCGAGATAAACCACAACAAATTTATCTAGGTACTCCATGAAGATCGAATTCATCAAGCGTGAGAATGTGGCGGGGGAATTGGTTAAACCAAAGGACATGACGGTGTACTCGTAAAGACCATAACGAGTAGTAAAAGCCGTTTTGGGAATGTCCTCGTTTCGGATTCGGATCTGATGATAACCTAATCTCAAATCCATCTTGGAAAATACAGCGGATCCTGCAAGTTGATCATAAAGATCATTGATCCTGGGCAGTGGGTATTTGTTCTTTATCGTCGCTAAATTTAGCGGGCGATAATCTACGCACATCCTTTCTGTTCCATCTTTCTTCTTTACGAACAGAACGGGGCAACCCCATGGCGATGAGCTAGGGCGGATGAAGCCTTTTGCCAACGAAGCATCAAGTTGGGTTTTTAGCTCAGCTAACTCATGTGGGGCCATTTTATATGGGCGTTTGGAAATTGGTGCGGTTCCTGGAACAAGATCCACTATAAATTCTACACACCTGTCGGGTGGCATGCCCGGCAGTTCTTCAGGAAAGACATCCGGGAAGTCACGAACCACCGGAATATCTTCAAGTTCGGGAAGGGGAAGTACATTCAAAGAATGCACTTGGTTTCTTGTTCTGGGTGAGGTATAGTTAACGGTTGTGCCTGAAGGGTGGGTGAGTTTCACGGATTTGCCTTTGCAATCCGGATAGGCATTTTGTCTTGATAGCCAATTGTAACAGCCCAGATTTCACAAAAATTAAAAATTTTGTTTTCGGTGTGAATTGTCTGATTGCCTGATTTGTTTGCGGTGTTTGCATTCCCGATTTATCGATCGGCGATTATTTTAACCCCTCTTATCTCGTATCGGACGAAGACCGACCTTTGCCACCCTGACACTCGACCTTTGCGACACCGGGTTTCACCCGATCACCGTCGCGAAAACCGCACGAGACCAGCCGCAGCCAACGGAACGAAAAACCCCGTTTAATAATTAAACGGGATATTTTTATAGCGCGCCGGAAAGTGTTATCGGAACGGTCCCAGCGCGAGGTGAACGCCTCCGGCTCGACGCACTGATCGCGCAGTTCGAAGTTTTACCCGAATCGGAGGTACCGCGGACCCCCAGCGGTCAGAAACGCGAGTACCGGACGCGCGAGAGCAAAACCGGGGATGTTTTTGCAATCTGCCAGCCACCCATGCTATATAAACACCACCACACTCCCACCCATTTTTAGGGTTTCCCTAGCCACAATTTTGCAGCCACCCCCTCACAATAGTCTCAATTTTTGCAATTAGCCAATTTTGCCAAAAAAATCCAGCTCCATGCGATCTGGACCGTTGGATCGGCCGATCCAACGGCCCAGGGAGCTCCCCATCCTTCTAGCCTTCTCTATCTTCCGTGGACGCAGCCGCCCGAGGGCAGCAAGCCGTCGCCGCCCGCGCTGCGGCAGGCTGGCCGGCGAGCCACCGCGCAGCCACGCCCCGCAGGCCGGCGCCTCTCCTCCTTCCCTCTCTCCCTCCATCTCCCTGCTTTTCACCTCTCCTCTCTCCATTCCGCAGGGAACGCGCCACCGCCGGTGGGATTCGAGCCGGAGCTCGCCCGCCATGGCGCCGCCCGGAGCTCGGCTCGCCGCCGACCCGCCTCGCCCGGAGCCGCCGGGACCCCGCCGCCTCGCCCGGATCCGCGTCGCCACCCGAAGCCGGCCTCCCTGCCTCCACGCGCGCCTCGCCGGAGGATGGCCGCGGCCGCCGCCGCTGGCGTGCACGGGCACGGGAGCCGCCCGAGCCAGCCGGCCTCGCTCGTCCTCCAACGGCCACACGGGCCACAGCCCATCTCCTGGCCATGCACGGCCCGCTCCAGCGCGCAGGCCCAGCCGCCCCAGCCTGAGCAGCCCAGGCCGGCCAGATGCGGCCTGCCAGGCCAGATTCGGCCCGTTTGGGTGAGGCCACCGTTTTTTTTATTTTCTCTGTTATTTTTTTTTCTTCCCTGCTGCTAAATCTGCTAAGTCCTTTATAATTGTGTGCTGATTCAATTTTGCAACGACGATAGCAAGCGATCTGTAACTCCGATGAACGTGCCCCCAAAACGAAAGTTGCTCAGAATTGCGTGTACCTTAATCTGTATTTTGAGAGTTAATTGTTTTGAGGTTGTTTAGATATAGTTTTTGCTGTTCAAACAGGGCATCAGGCCGTTAATTGCATTTATTTCCTATTATTGTGCTACTGTTGTTATTTTGTTGCAACTTTGCATGATGATTGTAAGAAATCCATGAGGCCTATTGCATTGATTCCTTTTGCGTTGCGTTAAGCAATGTTTCTACTTCAGTTTCATGTATTCACATGCCATATTTGCCAGCTGCATCATATTTATATCTTGCTCCAAAGTAGCTATCTTGATGTTATTGTGCTGCTATTGCTGAAACTGTTATTTTGTTGCAACTTCGGATGACGATTGCTTCGCAACCGTTCATCGGAATTGAGTGATTCCAATTGCATATTGTTAAGCATCATGTCTACTTTCATCCCATGTATTTCTATGTCATGTTGCTGCAATTATGCATATAGATTTACCCCTGTTTATACAGCATGTGTGCATAAATTGTTTTGCTCGTATCTTTTTAACCGTAACTCCGTTTGGGGTGTTCTTTATATGTAACTTGATTAGTTTTTCGTGTTCTTTGTGTTTATGCTATTGTTTGCTGTTGTTAACCAACCTAAAATATGGTTTAGGACAGAACAGTACCAAATCTTTTATTCATCGTGCGGCACTTAGTGTTATGCCATGTATAGGATTGTGCCTCACTTAAATTGTCTAGCATAGATAGTTTACTTTGTGCTTCACCTCTTGACTTGTTTATGTGCTATGCCATGCTTGCTTGAGTTGCCATGTTAATAACCGTTGTTTGGTCACCTGTAGCTAAGCAACTTGAACCACCGTAAACGTGCGGTATCGTCGTGTGTGACGAGTACTCCACTTAAATCGTTAGTAACCGCTCTCGACGGTGGGTGCGATGTTTCGTGTTACTTCTTGTTGATGCTTGATCTTGTATTGCTCCGTAGTAATAGTAGTGCACCGTTGATTGTTTTCCAGTGTTTACTTCTTGTGTGCTCCCGCGGGTACCTCTCGGAGACGATGCGAGCTTGCGATCGACTACACCTTCGGAACCCGACTTATCAACAGGAAAGGACTTGCATTACTTATGATCCATTCTATTTCAACCAGCGGTTTGCATGCTAGTATAGGTTAGGTTCGATGTTTGATCCTACCACATGTTTACAGCCTCTTTTAAACCGATACAGCCATGTCCCTTCCCAGCAAACCTTGTACTGCTATGTTACTTTTGCTCGTTGCTCAGCCCCTGCTTAGTATGCATGCTTAGGATGCTACGATGTTACCCTGTTACTCTTTGGGTTGGGATATCACCTGATTATTATATTATTGCTGATGATATGATTATTATTATAATGTTGACTATATTCGACGAAGGATGGAAGGTCTAGGCTATCCCGCCCCGACGCTTTGTTCCATTCGAGTCACCTAGGCCCCGAGTTCCGGGTATTGGTTTTAAGACTGAGCGTGCCTAACCGCGTGTGGGATTTTATGGGGTCCCCTTCTCTTACCTACCTAGCTTCAAACATTTCTAGTGGTGGCCCAAGATGATTTACCATTTGAAACCGTGTGTGTGCTGGTTAGCTGCCAGTTGTTTTCAAACCAAACCAGGGCCATGAGGACATAGTTTCTTGGCTGGCCCAACTAGACCGGCTGAGGACCCGGTTATCCCAATGTGCGATGAACCGGCAATCCAAACCTGGAGTCATACGGTAGAGACCAGATCGAGAGCGCGGCCGGCTCCTGAGCTGGGTGTCGTCTCACCGGGGGCCACCCGGATTTGTTCGTTGTTAGCTAGAGGGACCTGTCGTTTCGGATCTCTTGGAACTAAATCATAAAATGGTTGCCTATGATGCGTAGCAACTGAGAGTGATGGACGTGCGTGCGGAGCCTCGTAATGGGCAGTTGGTACACCCCTGCAGGGTTAAATCTTTTCGAGAAGCCGTGTCCACGGTTATGGACGACTTGAGACCTACGTCCTGTTCATAGACAACAACAACTGAGATAATCTTAATATAACTTGATCAACGTGTGCGTGTGCCTTGTCTGCTTCTTCTTCGTCGGGATGCGAAGAGGAGGACAAGGATAGGATAGGTGTTATGTTTGCGACAGTAGTTGATAGCAAGACTTGTTGGAGGCGATTCCTCATCGAATGCTTGGCTTCTTACCTTACTCTCTAGATCGTTAGCCACCTCATAAATGCTAGTGCGGCAGCAACCTCACCACTTACCCCTTCCTTACCGTAAACTACTAGTTGTCCTAGAATGACGAGTGATGAAGTCCTTGCTGGGTCAGATGACCACTACAGTTGGATGCTGAGTACCTCTGTACTCATGATACTACCCCCAAACTCTTTTCAGGGTTCTGATCGACAACAGGTATGGTGATTGACGTTCACGTGGAGACTCGACGACGACTAGTTAAGCGGATCCCGGCGGACGGCCTGGACCCGTGTGGTTATGGGATCGTTGTTTTTCTCTTTACCACTAGGCATTTGTTGTAGTCTGTAACACCCTCAGATGCCTGTAACAATAATCATCATCACTGTTGACTATCACTGTTTGTTAATCACTGTTATCCCCTGTCCTTAATCAAACTTTGCTTCAGCTCTTTTCAAACCATGCTGGTTGGTAATCAAAACAGAAAGCCCAATGCATTTTGCTCATCATGAAACCAACCCTAGTTGAAACTACCTCAAATGGAAATTAAAACAAAAGTGCTCAAATAAAGTTGTTCCAAAAATCATGGAACTATTTTTGTAAATTGCCTAAAATCATTACAGTCATGTGGGACCAACTTTGATAATTTTTGGAGTTGCAGAAAATTCCAAACAATTCAAACAGTAGGTTAAAACCCCTACTTTGGGCATTTAATATCTAAAAGAAATATCCAATGAATTTATTTTGCTGCAATACTTTTTGTGGCACCTCAGTAATATATAAACCTAATTTACAAACACCAATAATATTTTTAAAAAATGCTAGGGTTAACAAATCAATTACAGAAAGGAATTTGAATTAGCAGAAAACCAGAAAATGGGAAAAACGCAATAACCCGCCTGGGGCGAGGCCACCTCAGCCCAGCCCACCCCGGCCCGTCTTCCACCTCCCACCTTCCCCCATCACGTCCGCCACCTGCTCGACGCCGTGGCGCCGCCGTGGCCACGGGCGTCCCTGGAGCCCTCCCCTCCCTCACCTGCTCCCTCCCGCCATGGACCCGATAAGGCCAACCCCCGCAGCCCCCTGGACAACTCCCCCACCCCATTCCCCTCCTCCTCCTCTGGCCGACGTCGGGGAAAGCTTTCCCGAGCGCCACCGTCGCCCTGGCAGTGAGCTCACGCGGCCAGTGAGCTCGCGACGCCACCCCGCCGTGTCCAGCGTGTCTCTCGTCGTCGTCCTCGTCTCCGAGCGGAAGGAATCGAGGCGGGAGCCTCCACCCCGAGCCCACGGTCATCTTCCCCAACTCCGGCCGCCGCGACGTCGCGGAGGAAATCCGGCGCCACCCCGACGCCACCGAGGCCGCTCTCTGCACCGTTACGTTCCTGGTGAGCTCCTGCGCCTCCCCCAACTCCCCGACGAGCCGTTTGTGCCCTGTAGCCCACCCCGCCATTAGGGCAGAAGCGCCTCGCCGCCGGCGAGCTCTCCACCGTGTCCTGGAGCACGTTTTTGGCGCATGGTACGCGTCACGCGGGTGCCCGCGCCCCCCTCGTTCGAATGCGCTAAGCCACACCCCTCGCAGCACCGTAGGTCGTCGTCGTCGTCTTCACCCGGAGGTTTCCGCCGTCACCGTCGATGTCGCGCTCCGCTCCGGCCACCCCCGACACCCCCGCTACCTCAAATCGAACGCGCAGGTCGCCAGGAACCCGTAGCCACCAGCGGCGCTCCAAACCGTGCCCGGATTCGAGCTCGGGCTCGGCCTCGCCGAAGTCCAGCCGCCGGCGAGCTCCTACGGTGGCTGCCAGGTGGGCCCGCTGGATTAGCCCCTAATCCCCACTGACAGTGGCCCCCCCCGGCTAATTACCCTGTTAGGTTAACTGAGTAGATTAACAGGAAATAATACCCCTCCCAGTCGCTGACAGGTGGGTCCCCTCTAAATAATTAACTAAATGATTTAGGTTAATCCAATTAATTAAGAACTAGTCACTGACATGTGGGTCCAGAGGCATTTTTCCAATTTAATTATATGTTTTATAAATAACAGAGGCTGACATGTGGGTCCCACATGTCAGCACTGTTCTGGATAAGGTTGTGGATAATGTTTTGGATAATACTAAATAAATAATAAAAGAAATTAAGAAAATCATTTAAATTGATTTAAACTTTGAAATTCAATAACTTTTAAACCGTAACTCGGATTCAAAAACTTTATACATGAAAATTGATCAGAAAAATATAACGAATACGAATACGCTATCCGTATGTCTACCACACCCATCTAACACAACAAACATCGAACATTCCCCCTCCGGACCGTCTGTCCGATAAATTGTCCGGTACTGTTAGAGTGCCCGGATGAATTTATTCCGAACACGAAAGTTGTCCGGAATGGTTCAAATAGCACGGATACACCCCCCCTTATGTTGTTCCGATAACTACGACACCTCCGGCTTGATCCTTCCCCTCCGGACACCCTGTCCGATAATCACCCGGAGCCGGTAGTTCCTCCTCAGACGAATTCCCGCTCCGAGCCTATTCCATTGCACTGCGTTAGAACAACGTTAACTTTTCATCTGTCATGTCTTGCATATGTTTGTATATTATTGTTGTGTATTTATTGTTTCTTCCCCCTTTAATCTCCGGTAGACCCCGCTGCTGCCGTCGACTGCACCGCTGCTGAGTACGACTACGTCGTCGACGACCCTACTACTACCGTCGAGCTTGCAGGCAAGCAGAGCCATTCTCTTCCCCAGATATCGCCTATCTTTCCGTACATTTCTTACACTAGGCATTGTTACTGCTGCTGCTACGATTACAATCCTATTCAACTGCATAGCTTGAATTTTGTCGCCCCTTGATGTGCCTTCCTCTATCCTATGCTGCCTATTAATTTTATTATGCATTATTCAGCAGTGAGCCCTGCGCATTGTTAGCCAGGATTAGATAGAGGGCCGTGATCACTCAGGGGAGTGAACGCGGATATAAATAATATAACTGCACAGGTACGGTACAATGCAGACTCCGTCTAAGGCCCCCTATCTGGGTTATGCCTAGTCACCTCAAGTGTGAGCTATCAAGGAGTAATCCTTGTACTCCACTCGAGGCTGACTTTGTCTTACCGCCATAGGGTCCTGGAAACGGTTGTTCTTCAGGTAAGAAGTCGGGCGACCCAACGGTGCCTGCGAGAGGTATTGCGATGGGACGACAGGGAGGGCACGACCAGTGTACCGGTGTGCTTGGCCCCTGATCGTTGGCCGCGAGAGTTACCAACCCACGAAAGTCGAGCTCCTCCAGGAGCACACGCGAGACAAGGTAAGGAGATGGTTCACCTTGTTGGTAACCGCAGTGACTTGGTGGGACGACGGGGCAGGCACCGATGTACTGGTGGTCCTGGCTGCTGTCGTTGTCCGCGGGTCGGTTAAGTCGAGGCAACGATAACGGTTGTCACGCAGGTTAATTAAAATGCTAAATGGTTCAGTGAATGTCTTGAGTTGGCTATATGCCATGTACGCACTACCTACCCGTGGGAACTACGAGTTATGGGCTCCTCCGCTTCTTAGTGTCATCCGAGGACTCTTCAGACGTCAGCAGTACCGCGGGCTGATTGCCGGGAAGTGGTGTTGTCTTATTTGCCGCGGCGTGTGATTTGTATATTGCTTTGATTTAACTTCACCGGCCAGTCACGCACCGTGCAGGAGTACGTCGGAGTTAGGGTCCAAAGCCCCGCGTACATAGGATATAGTCCGGCGGATGACCTCTCTGTTGAGTTTGAAAGATGGGCTATGAAGTGTCGGATAGCCTCGGTGGAGCGTTCCCTGACAAGGTTCCCGTCACCCTGGAGATCCGTGCGTGTAGCGTAACACAAGTGCACCCCTGCAGGGAAGATTGATCTCTCGATAGCCGTGTCCACGGTAACAGGACGCTTTATGCTGAAGCTGGATCCTACCACTAGAAACTATTATTAAACTGTATGGTTCCGGGTCCTCTTCCTCGCGGGGATGTCGAGGAGGTGAACTCGGAGGCATTGTAAATTATTACAACTTATTATTATTCAATGTCGCAGCAACTTCTGCTTCATTGCTGCTGTATTGCCTTATATAAACTGTTGGCTGATTCTTACCTCATGCTGCAAGACTTCGTCGGCAGATGCTAGTCTTCGATAGGCCTAGCTTCTTACCCTTGCTCTGAACTTCTGTCTTCAGTCCACTATATACAGCCTCTTCATTCCGTTGATATCATGCATAATGCTTAGTAGCGGACGTAAGACTCGCGGGTATACTAGATACTCACCTGCTTTATTTCCTTTACTGTTTTGCCTGATCGGCCGCTGCAGCCGACGTTGGAGCCCAGGAGCAGGAGTACCCCGGAGGCGCCTACTACGATGTCGAGTTCCCCGTTGACCAGGAGTAGTACTGTGGATCCCAGGCAGGAGGCCTCGCCTTTTCGTTCTGTATCTCTGATGTGATTTGCGCTAGCCTTCTTAAGGCAAAACTTGACTAACTATGTCTGTACTCAGATATTATGGTTTGTATGACTTATATATTCGGGTCCGCGTGACCCCCTCTATTGTAATATATTTGTTTATCCTTTTGTGTTTAGTGTTGTGCTGTGATATTATCATCGTGGCACCCTAATCTCAGTCGTGTACCCTGTGTGTATGATTACTGTACACGGTCTGATTTTGGGGGCGTCACAAGTTGGTATCAGAGCCGACTGCCTGTAGGAAGCCACCCCACCACTACCTGGTCGAAGTTGAGTCTAGACTTTGAAAAACTATTTTTCTAACTTAATATTTGGCTTACGGGCCCACATCGATGTCACTACGTGTGATATCTATGGTATTAGGATCCTTTTCTCCTTACCTATGCTCTGGGAATCTACTCTCTTATCCCTGCTGGTAAGTTTTACAAAAGCTGACATTAGGATCACGTTCTCTTGATTCCACCCGGCGTTTTTCTGGTGCATCCCCCATTGATTGAGTCGTGTTGCAGGCGTCGTACGCCAGATCCCAGACCGCGGATCCCATTCTCATTCTGGGCAGGCCGCGCGTTCTCTGGCATCAACTCCTGTGACCAACAGTTTTCTTGCGGCGTGATTGACATAGTGGAATCTATGTCGCGTCGTGTAATCCTTACCGAGGTCTGCGCGCCGCCTAGAGAGTCCTTTTTCCTTAATTTCTACGACGTTACGCTGCCCGATTTTCGGTTGATTCTATGTGTGGATGTGTATGTCTTATATGACTACTCCTATATATCCGCGCCTCTTCCTTGTTGTCGCTTTACCTCTTACTCGTTTCCGGTATTTTCGTTAAGTTGTTCATCGCTGAAATACCCCTGTTAAATTCTAGCAGGATGGCTGGTCGTGGTGGTCGTGGTCGTGGTCGTGCTGCTAACGACCCACCTCCGCCACCGGATTACATGGCCGCGATGATGCAGCAGTTCGAGATGAACCGTCAGTTCCTGCAGAATATCATGGCTCAGTTCCCCCAGCCGAATCAGAATGGGCACCACCATCAGCATGCCACCGTGACTCTGCACGACTTCACCCGCCTCAACCCCACTATGTTCCGCAACACTGTTCAGCCGCTGGATGCTGATGACTGGCTTCGCGACATCACTCACGAGCTGGAGTCTGCTAATGTCGATCCAGCCGACTATGTGAACTTTGCGTCTTATCATCTGAAAGGCGCCGCTGCTCAGTGGTGGAGCACCCACAAGCGTTCCCTGCCAGTCGAAGAAGTCATCACTTGGGATGAATTTCAGTCTGCTTTCCGCGCCCGCTACATTCCTCAGGGGATCATGGATCGTAAGGCGGAGGAATTCCGTAACCTCACTCAGGGCGACATGACTGTTGAAGCCTATCAGCGCGAGTTCCTCAACCTCTCTCGCTATGCGGAAGGAGAGATCGCCACTGATGCTCGTAGGCAGCAGAAGTTCCGTCGTGGCCTCAACCCAGAACTCAGGCTCGCTCTTGCCGTTCATGATTTCGCCAACTTCGCCACCATGGTGAACAAGGCTATCACCGTCGAGACTGCCCAGATGGAGCACAAGACCTCTCTGAAGCGTTATCGTGACGTTGGCTCATCTTCGGGCGCAACGCAGAAGCGTCGTATCTGGCTCCCTACCAGTTTGACCCACTCAGCTTCCCCTGCTCCAAGGCCGTCTTATGCTGCACCCCGTCTGCCTCCGCCACCGCAGATGCCAAGAGCTCTGCCTGCACCACCCAATGCACCACCCCTTCGACCTCAGGATGGATTGTGCTTCACGTGCCGCCAACCTGGGCATTATTCTCGAGAGTGTCCCCTGAAACAGAAGCAACTGGTAGTTCACCCCGCTGGCCGTGGAAATGGTCGTGGCAACAACCGGACCCCCAACTATAATACTGGGTCTGCTTCTCATACTCGTGGTCACGCGAACAACATCAGTGTTGATGAAGCTCAACAACAACCCGCTACCGTGATGGGTACCCTTCTCGTTAATTCCATACCTGCTACTGTTTTATTCGATACAGGAGCATCTCATTCATTCTTGTCAGAAGCATTTGCATTGTCGCATAATTTTACGCTTGAGGATATGAACCCACCGATGGTTGTCCGCACCCCGATAGGCCATGCCCACACCTCCAAGATAGTGCCCGGAACCATTGTTGAAATTGAAGGGATTGATTTCCGTGCTTCCCCCATCGTTCTGAAGTCTTCCACCATAGACCTAATTCTGGGCATGGATTGGTTGAAATTTCACGATGCCGCACTGTATTGTGGCACCAGCTCTGTCCGACTTTTACACCCCTCCGGCGAGATTGTTACCCACACCACCAGAGTAACCCGTAATGCTGAAACACAGATATTTATGATGAATTCTTTGAATGCCGCCCCCCTTGAAGGCATCGAGAACGTTCCGGTCATTCGCGACTTTCCCGACGTCTTCCCAGAAGAACTGCCGGGAATACCCCCGATCAGAGAAGTTGAATTCGTCATCGACTTGAAGCCGGGCACTGTTCCTATTGCCAAGCGTCCTTACAAGATGCCGCCACATGAACTCCTGGAACTTAAGGAGGAAATCGACAAGGCACTTCAGAAAGGATTCATTCGCCCCAGTTCCTCAGCTTGGGGAGCACCTTCGCTCTCTGTCAAGAAGAGCGATGGGACAAACCGACTGGTCCAAGATTATCGGCCCATTAACCAAGCCACCATCCAGAACAAATACCCACTTCCCCGGATCAACGACCTGTATGATCAACTTGCCGGATCTAAGGTGTTTTCTAAACTCGACTTGAGGTTGGGTTATCACCAAATCCGAGTCCGTGATGAGGACATTCCGAAGACTGCCTTCATTACTCGTTATGGTTCATACGAGTACACTGTCATGTCCTTTGGCTTAACCAATGCTCCAGCCACCTTCTCCAGACTGATGAATTATATTTTCATGGAGTACCTCGACCAGTTCGTCGTGGTTTATCTAGATGATATCTTGATATATTCCAAGAATGAAGAAGAACATGCTGAACATCTTCGTCTTATACTGGAGAAGCTTCGAGAACACAAACTCTACGCTAAGTTTTCTAAGTGTGAGTCCTGGCTTCCCGAAGTAACCTACCTTGGACATGTGATTTCCAAGGATGGCATTGCCGTCACCCCAGAACGTATCCAGGCTATTCTTGACTGGACTCCTACCAAGACTGTCAAGAAGGTCCGCAGTTTTCTCGGGCTCGCTAGTTATTGCCGCCGTTTCGTCGAGAATTTTTCCAAGATTGCCAGGCCTCTGACTAATCTGCTTCACAAAGGCGTCAAGTTTGAGTGGACAGATAAATGTCAAGAAAGTTTTCAAGCCCTCAAGGACAAGCTAACTTCTCCCCCGGTGCTCGCTCCCCCTGATACTCAGAAGGACTTCGTGATATATTGCGACGCGTCCCGTCAAGGATTAGGCTGTGTCGTATTGCAAGAGCGCAAAGTGATTGCTTATGGCTCTCGTCAGTTGCGTTCTCACGAAGACAAATATCCAACACATGATCTCGAATTGGCAGCAGTAATTTATGCATTGAAGCTGTGGCGACATTACCTCGTTGGTAATCATTGCGAGATCTACACCGACCACCAAAGCCTGAAGTACTTGTTTACTCAGCCCGACCTGAATCTCCGCCAACAAAGATGGCTCGAGACAATAGCCGATTTTAATATGGATATTCATTACACCCCTGGCAAAGCTAATGTGATGGCTGATGCCCTGAGCCGTAAAGCTTACTGTAGTGAACTTGAGGTGCAGTTAGAACAACCACCTCTGTATGAAGATTTTCAGAAGTTGAACCTCGAGATTGTTCCTCAAGGTTGTGCAAATAACCTGGTCATTGAACCGGATCTCGTCAAATCTGTCAAGTGTATACAGTTCTATGATGATTTCGTACACAAGATTAAGCGCGATATCGCCAATGGGAGACCCTCACCCTTCACCCTTGATAGTAATGGTGCGGCGTTCTACCAGAACCGTTTAGTGGTTACTCACAGCAAGGGCAGGCATGAGAACCTGGATATGACCCCGAAGGTCATGAAAGCGGCTCACGATACCCCGTTGTCCATTCATCCTGGAAGCACCAAGATGTACCAAGACATTCGTCAGCAATTCTGGTGGCCCAACATGAAGCAAGACATTGCCCGATATGTTTCTGAATGTGACGTTTGTCGTCGCGTCAAGGGGGAACATCAAAAACCCTCTGGAAAACTACAACCACCTGAAATCCCTGTATGGAAGTGGGACAAGGTTCAGTTGGACTTCGTCACCGGTTTTCCCCGATCACAGAAAGGTAACGATGCTATCTTTGTCGTCATCGACCGTTTCTCCAAGGTTGCTCACTTTATACCAGTCAAGGAGAAGATCACGGCGGCTCAGTTAGCGGAATTATATATCGCCCAGATCGTGTCGCTCCACGGTATTCCGTTGGAGATCAGTTCAGATCGTGGCAGCCTTTTCACCTCAAGATATTGGCGGAGTTTCCAAGAAGCTCTGGGGACTACTCTGCATCTCAGCACCGCTTATCACCCCCAGTCACAGGGCCAAGTCGAACGCGTCAATCAAATACTTGAAGATATGCTTCGAGCTTGTGTCATCTCCTTCGGCAAGAAATGGGAGGAATCTCTTCCATTTGCTGAATTCTCGTACAACAATAGCTATCACGCTAGTCTGAAGATGGCACCCTATGAAGTTCTCTATGGACGTAAGTGTCGGACCCCTCTGAGTTGGTCAGAGACTGGGGAACGTGCACTCATTGGCCCAGATATTATTCAGCAAGCTGAAGACCAAGTTCACGTCATCCGTGAACATTTGAAGGCCGCTCAGTCCCGCCAGAAGAGCAACTATGACCGCAAACACTGTGAAATGGAGTATCAACCTGGTGAATACGCTTACCTTCGTGTCACTCCCATGAGGGGCACTCATCGCTTCGGTATCAAGGGCAAGTTGGCTCCTCGCTACATTGGCCCGTTCCGTATCCTTTCCAGGAGTGGACCCGTGGCATACCGGTTGGAATTGCCGCCGAACCTCTCCCAAGTCCACGATGTCTTCCATGTGTCGCAACTCCGTCGCTGCTTCAAGGATCCTATCCGCGAAGTGGAGCATGATATGATCGAGCTGCAACAAGACTTGACTTATCGAGAACATCCGAGCCGCATTCTCGATCAGTCTGAACGCCGAACCCGCAACAAGACCGTCAAGTTCCTCAAGGTTCAGTGGTCGAATCATTCTGAAGATGAAGCCACTTGGGAACGCGAAGATCTCCTTCGCGATGAATACCCCGATCTTTTCCTCGCTACCACTTAAATTCTCGGGACGAGAATTCTTGTAGTGGGGGAGATTTGTAACACCCTCAGATGCCTGTAACAGTAATCATCATCACTGTTGACTATCACTGTTTGTTAATCACTGTTATCCCCTGTCCTTAATCAAACTTTGCTTCAGCTCTTTTCAAACCATGCTGGTTGGTAATCAAAACAGAAAGCCCAATGCATTTTGCTCATCATGAAACCAACCCTAGTTGAAACTACCTCAAATGGAAATTAAAACAAAAGTGCTCAAATAAAGTTGTTCCAAAAATCATGGAACTATTTTTGTAAATTGCCTAAAATCATTACAGTCATGTGGGACCAACTTTGATAATTTTTGGAGTTGCAGAAAATTCCAAACAATTCAAACAGTAGGTTAAAACCCCTACTTTGGGCATTTAATATCTAAAAGAAATATCCAATGAATTTATTTTGCTGCAATACTTTTTGTGGCACCTCAGTAATATATAAACCTAATTTACAAACACCAATAATATTTTTAAAAAATGCTAGGGTTAACAAATCAATTACAGAAAGGAATTTGAATTAGCAGAAAACCAGAAAATGGGAAAAACGCAATAACCCGCCTGGGGCAAGGCCACCTCAGCCCAGCCCACCCCGGCCCGTCTTCCACCTCCCACCTGCCCCCATCACGTCCGCCACCTGCTCGACGCCGTGGCGCCGCCGTGGCCACGGGCGTCCCTGGAGCCCTCCCCTCCCTCACCTGCTCCCTCCCGCCATGGACCCGATAAGGCCAACCCCCGCAGCCCCCTGGACAACTCCCCCACCCCATTCCCCTCCTCCTCCTCTCGCCGACGTCGGGGAAAGCTTTCCCGAGCGCCACCGTCGCCATGGCAGTGAGCTCACGCGGCCAGTGAGCTCGCGACGCCACCCCGCCGTGTCCAGCGTGTCTCTCGTCGTCGTCCTCGTCTCCGAGCGGAAGGAATCGAGGCGGGAGCCTCCACCCCGAGCCCACGGTCATCTTCCCCAACTCCGGCCGCCGCGACGTCGCGGAGGAAATCCGGCGCCACCCCGACGCCACCGAGGCCGCTCTCTGCACCGTTACGTTCCTGGTGAGCTCCTGCGCCTCCCCCAACTCCCCGACGAGCCGTTTGTGCCCTGTAGCCCACCCCGCCATTAGGGCAGAAGCGCCTCGCCGCCGGCGAGCTCTCCACCGTGTCCTGGAGCACGTTTTTGGCGCACGGTACGCGTCACGCGGGTGCCCGCGCCCCCCTCGTTCGAATGCGCTAAGCCACACCCCTCGCAGCACCGTAGGTCGTCGTCGTCGTCTTCACCCGGAGGTTTCCGCCGTCACCGTCGATGTCGCGCTCCGCTCCGGCCACCCCCGACACCCCCGCTACCTCAAATCGAACGCGCAGGTCGCCAGGAACCCGTAGCCACCAGCGGCGCTCCAAACCGTGCCCGGATTCGAGCTCGGGCTCGGCCTCGCCGGAGTCCAGCCGCCGGCGAGCTCCTACGGTGGCTGCCAGGTGGGCCCGCTGGATTAGCCCCTAATCCCCACTGACAGTGGACCCCCCCGGCTAATTACCCTGTTAGGTTAACTGAGTAGATTAACAGGAAATAATACCCCTCCCAGTCGCTGACAGGTGGGTCCCCTCTAAATAATTAACTAAATGATTTAGGTTAATCCAATTAATTAAGAACTAGTCACTGACATGTGGGTCCAGAGGCATTTTTCCAATTTAATTATATGTTTTATAAATAACAGAGGCTGACATGTGGGTCCCACATGTCAGCACTGTTCTGGATAAGGTTGTGGATAATGTTTTGGATAATACTAAATAAATAATAAAAGAAATTCAGAAAATCATTTAAATTGATTTAAACTTTGAAATTCAATAACTTTTAAACCGTAACTCGGATTCAAAAACTTTATACATGAAAATTGATCAGAAAAATATAACGAATACGAATACGCTATCCATATGTCTACCACACCCCTCTAACACAACAAACATCGAACATTCCCCCTCCGGACCGTCTGTCCGATAAATTGTCCGGTACTGTTAGAGTGCCCGGATGAATTTATTCCGAACACGAAAGTTGTCCGGAATGGTTCAAATAGCACGGATACACCCCCCTTATGTTGTTCCGGTAACTATGACACCTCCGGCTTGATCCTTCCCCTCCGGACACCCTGTCCGATAATCACCCGGAGCCGGTAGTTCCTCCTCAGACGAATTCCCGCTTCGAGCCTATTCCATTGCACTGCGGTAGAACAACGTTAACTTTTCATCTGTCATGTCTTGCATATGTTTGTATATTATTTTTGTGTATTTATTGTTTCTTCCCCCTTTAATCTCCGGTAGACCCCGCTGCTGCCGTCGACTGCACCGCTGCTGAGTACGACTACGTCGTCGACGACCCTACTACTACCGTCGAGCTTGCAGGAAAGCAGAGCCATTCTCTTCCCTAGATATCGCCTATCTTTCCGTACATTTCTTTCACTAGACATTGTTACTGCTGCTGCTACGATTACAATCCTATTCAACTGCATAGCTTGAATTTTGTCGCCCCTTGATGTGCCTTCCTCTATCCTATGCTGCCTATTAATTTTATTATGCATTATTCAGCAGTGAGCCCTGCGCATTGTTAGCCAGGATTAGATAGAGGGTCGTGATCACTCAGGGGAGTGAACGCGGATATAAATAATATAACTGAACATGTACGGTACAATGCAGACTCCGTCTAAGGCCCCCTATCTGGGTTATGCCTAGTCACCTCAAGTGTGAGCTATCAAGGAGTAATCCTTGTACTCCACTCGAGGCTGACTTTGTCTTACCGCCATAGGGTCCTGGAAACGGTTGTCCTTCAGGTAAGAAGTCGGGCGACCCAACGGTGCCTGCGAGAGGTATTGCGACGGGACGACAGGGAGGGCACGACCAGTGTACCGGTGTGCTTGGCCCCTGATCGTTGGCCGCGAGAGTTACCAACCCACGAAAGTCGAGCTCCTCCAGGAGCACACGCGAGACAAGGTAAGGAGACGGTTCACCTTGTTGGTAACCGCAGTGACTTGGTGGGACGACGGGGCAGGCACCGATGTACTGGTGGTCCTGGCTGCTGTCGTTGTCCGCGGGTCGGTTAAGTCGAGGCAACGATAACGGTTGTCACGCAGGTTAATTAAAATGCTAAATGGTTCAGTGAATGTCTTGAGTTGGCTATATGCCATGTACGCACTACCTACCCGTGGGAACTACGAGTTATGGGCTCCTCCGCTTCTTAGTGTCGTCCGAGGACTCTTCAGACGTCAGCAGTACCGCGGGCTGATTGCCGGGAAGTGGTGTTGTCTTATTTGCCGCGGCGTGTGATTTGTATATTGCTTTGATTTAACTTCACCGGCCAGTCACGCACCGTGCAGGAGTACGTCGGAGTTAGGGTCCAAAGCCCCGCGTACATAGGATATAGTCCGGCGGATGACCTCTCTGTTGAGTTTGAAAGATGGGCTATGAAGTGTCGGATAGCCTCGGTGGAGCGTTCCCTGACAAGGTTCCCGTCACCCTGGAGATCCGTGCGTGTAGCGTAACACAAGTGCACCCCTGCAGGGAAGATTGATCTCTCGATAGCCGTGTCCACGGTAACAGGACGCTTTATGCTGAAGCTGGATCCTACCACTAGAAACTATTATTAAACTGTATGGTTCCGGGTCCTCTTCCTCGCGGGGATGTCGAGGAGGTGAACTCGGAGGCATTGTAAATTATTACAACTTATTATTATTCAATGTCGCAGCAACTTCTGCTTCATTGCTGCTGTATTGCCTTATATAAACTGTTGGCTGATTCTTACCTCATGCTGCAAGACTTCGTCGGCAGATGCTAGTCTTCGATAGGCCTAGCTTCTTACCCTTGCTCTGAACTTCTGTCTTCAGTCCACTATATACAGCCTCTTCATTCCGTTGATATCATGCATAATGCTTAGTAGCGGACGTAAGACTCGCGGGTATACTAGATACTCACCTGCTTTATTTCCTTTACTGTTTTGCCTGATCGGCCGCTGCAGCCGACGTTGGAGCCCAGGAGCAGGAGTACCCCGGAGGCGCCTACTACGATGTCGAGTTCCCCGTTGACCAGGAGTAGTACTGTGGATCCCAGGCAGGAGGCCTCGCCTTTTCGTTCTGTATCTCTGATGTGATTTGCGCTAGCCTTCTTAAGGCAAAACTTGACTAACTATGTCTGTACTCAGATATTATGGTTTGTATGACTTATATATTCGGGTCCGCGTGACCCCCTCTATTGTAATATATTTGTTTATCCTTTTGTGTTTAGTGTTGTGCTGTGATATTATCATCGTGGCACCCTAATCTCAGTCGTGTACCCTGTGTGTATGATTACTGTACACGGTCTGATTTTGGGGGCGTCACATAGTCTGTACTCAGACATGTATCTTCCGCTGTTGTATTGTATTTAAGGCAGTTGTATGCCGATTGTATGAGATGTTGTATCCTGTATCTGTAATATTGTGATATCATGTTGGAAATCCGGGGCATATGGCTTTGTCATATGTCGCGGTGGGACCGATATGTGCTTCGTCCCCGGATCTGGGTGGAAACACCTAGATCTGGAATAGTACCGCATATCGGGCCTTACAACTTGGTATCAGAGCCTTACCGACCGTAGGATCCCCTCTCTGGCCGAAGTCGAGTCTAGACAAAAACTAATTTTTAGTTACTAAGTTAGTTATCGGAGAGTAGGAATCTTTTTACTCCTTACCTTGCTCTGGTCAGGACAAGTGCCGTAAGTGTTTTATTCTCGCCTTACCCCCTTCAAACTTGAGGATCTCGCTGTGTGTGGAGTATCGGAACCGTTACAATGCCTTGCTTGCAGCGTATTGTCTCGATTCCGAGCTCAGGTGGGAATTCCTGTAGTACCTTTAGCTTCTCCGATTTTGGATATCATCTGGGTCATCCATTGCCATCCATCCTTTTGCCAGTGTTTCTACGACTTGCGTCGAAAATCACTATCCCTTGCGTCGAAAAGCCACGACGGAACCTCTCTTGTTTCTTGGAGTCGGTGGAGACTTCGTCAGTTGCATAACGAGCAAGTCGGTTGAACTCACGACTAAACTCGTCCACGGTTCTTCTGCCTTGAGTGAGGTTACAGAACTCCTCACGTTTGCGGTCCATGAGACCCTTGGGGATGTGGTGCTCGCGGAAGGATGTGCAGAACTCCTCCCAAGATGTAGGTGGTCCAACTGGGCACATATTCGGAAAATTATCCCACCAAGAGCTTGCTGCACCTTCAAGGTGATAGGTGGCATAATTGACCTTGTCGTCATCTGCAACATGGCCGGCTTGGAGCTTCCTCTCGGTGCTGCGGAGCCAGTCATCGGCGTCAAGGGGCTCGGTGGAGTAACTAAAAACCGGGGGATGAAGCCGGATGAAGTCGTTCAGAGACACCAGCTCATTGCGCTGCTGAGTGGTGTTGCGTGCGATGACTTCCAGCAGGTGGTGAGAGTCACGGCGGTTCCTCTCGAGCTCCATCAGAACTTGGGCCATCGTGGGTGGGGGTGGAAGGTTGTCTTCCTCCTGGTTGTTCCCACGACCTTGGTTACGACCAATCTGGCCACGTGTACCTTGAGACATCCTGAAGGTGAAAAAAAAATCCAAAGTCAAACAGAGTTGATTTCAAGAGTCTAATCAAGGTATTGAAGTACTGGAAGGATTACAGAGCAAAGGAAGTAATCATCTTGACAACATGGTGATAAAGCATACAAGCCATATATTCACAAGCTGTCATACAAACCATACATCGTTTTAGTACAAGCACTAAGCTAATACAAACGTGATGAAGATGATACATCCTTCAGAGGCACTTTGACTTCCTATACATAATTTATCTAAGCCTCTGGAACTTAGACACCTTGCTTACAATATACTAGGATACTACTACATCCTCACTAAGTAAGACCACAGGCGGTCTCACTCATCTCCATCTCCATAGTAATCCTCGTAAAAGTTACCCGCATATCCCGGTAGCTGGAGGTGACCATCGGAAAACACGGAGGCTTGTGGACCCTGATATCCATTTGGGCAAGGATGGGGCCTAGGTCCAGTGTAGGGTGGAAGCAAAGGACCACGGGGTGGAAAAATGCCTCCAATCTCGGGCCAAGCAACTCGAGAAGGCATCTGAGTCCTCACTGGATAGATCGCATCGTACTCCACTGATCCCACGCTCACAAAGGGTGCCAAGAGCGTCAGTGCTCGGTACAAACGAACTCGAGTAGCGTGGAGCTCAAAACGGAGAGCACGTGCATCACGATCTCTGTCACTAGCAAACCTAGCAGTCACCTGGAGTGCTGGATCCTCTGCAGAGTGATCTAAGTAGAGTCCGATGTAATATCCCTCTTCTCCTGGAAGTGCAGCAGGGATATAGCGGAATGAAGTCTCTCTCAGTAGGGTGTGCTCCTCTCTCAGCAGTGTAATACATGAGTATGCAGCATCCTGCACAGCCATGTTCTCGGTAACGCCGATGCCATGTCCAAAGTGGATAGGCTGGGTGACTCCAACGTGGTGCGGGTAGATCCGGACAATGCAATGGAACCGCGTCTGGTTGAAGTCGTGAAACTGTTCCTCGATGGTGTACTCAGGGTACCACCGATATCCCACATAGGACATCATCTCGATCAACGTGGCGGGATGGCCACGCACACCGAGGCACCTGGTCAAACGAACAATCTGCCGAGGTGGAAGATCTGCCATCTGAAACAGAAAGGAGTTTGCAAATGCATCAGATTATGAGATAAACCTGGAATGACTCGGACAACATAACGGCTGTAATTGTAAGAAATGACAATTTCTTTCAATCATGAAAAACAGCACTTACATAATACGATGTAAGAAATCAGCATTATAATAATGCTAGGAAAACCTGACACAACTTTCCTACGGCTATAAGGAAGCAAACAACGAGATGTGCTAATCAGACAGAGGAGAGCCTAGTCCTATCTTCCCGTAGAACAAGATGAGGGTGACTCAGAACTCAGAACGAAGGGGGTAAGGAGAAAAAAGAAGCCTTACGTTGTTCCCTTATATACCCAGAGTAACTATATAACTATAGCAAGCTAGACTCAACTTCGGCCAAGGCTACTAGTCCTACAGTCAGTCCTGCTCTGATACCAATTCTGTCGGGACCCGGGGTTAGCGTATGCAAGTACAGTTAAGACATAGTCATATGGAGAGCCGAGAACCGCACCCACTTGTCTAAGAAGACAAGGCCAAGCACTGAACATTCTCGAAAAGCATCGTACGTGAGGGGCATCCCATCCAGGCCGGATGATCAACTGAGATGGTTCCTCATCGTCCGCACACAAGTCAAATGATATGGGTGGTGAACTCCCATATTCAAAGACAAGTCGCCTCAACCATACTACCGACTATCTCAAAACTCTTACATAGACTTACTCCAGCCCGATCACTTAGTCGGGGTCTAGGGCGAGCTCGATCATACCACAAAGTGTGCACGAGACGGAGTCTCGAGCAATCGCATCGCGATGCCCCAAGCTGCGCACATCTAAGGGCCACTTGGTGTATGAAAGACCGCCAGCCAGAACACAACTAAGGTCTCGAAAACCCATACAAAGACATGCATGTTATAACCATACACGCAGCACACATGCCTTGTATGAACAGCAGGTATCATTGCAATTCTCTACAAAGTAAATATCTTTGTTAGTAACTCTTACAGAGTGCACACAGAGATCACAAGCATGTGATCCAACATTACAACAAGCATACGAAAGCAAAGTAGGTCTGAGTACAGACAAGTTTAACAAATGGCTTAGAGAAGCCTTATCTAAAAACAAGCCCTCCACGAGGGAACCAGTCTGCTGACTCGGACTAGACTAGCTTAACTTCAGTCGTCCAGCTCGATGAAGAAGCCACCTTCGGGGTCAGTGGCGTCATCTAAAACATAGATTAAGCAAACGTGAGTACAAAGGCGTACTCAGCAAGACTTACGTAGGAGCTATACTACTCATGCACATGTATCAAGGTAAAGGGAGGTGGGGTTCACTTGCAGAAATGCCAGCTTTGACTTGGCTAATCCTGAACTACGAGTACCAGACTTTGAGGTAAGAAGCGTACACGAGTCCACTACTTTCACCAACCAATTACACCACTATGGTACCTTCCTCGACTTCCCCACGAGAAAGCACGCCATAGCACTCACACTTATCTTGGTGTGTTTTAGAAGTATCCGGTTCAAGTTATCTAATAATCAAGCTAAGCTTTCCAAGTAGTCCATAACCGCGGACGCGGCTATTCGAATAGTTTTGTTAACCTTGCAAGGGTGTACCGCTACACACACATGACCATCATTTACCGCCTTTGATCTCGACACCATTCAAGGGGTGCCAGCGAGGATGCTTACCACAACTGTTACCTCATAGCCTATATAGTCCAAGAAAGCCGCCTACTTGGGTTGGCTACCACCATCGTGAACCCGGCCGGTTTACTGAAGTGGACCCAAGCGATGTGTGCGTGGTGCATAAGCCGGTCTCGAGTGAGCCGTTCTCTCACTTAGCATCCAGGCCACAAGCCTACCAGAACTCCGAACTACTGCGACATCTGGACATCGAAAGGTATGAGTTAATAGGTTGAGAGGGGTAAGTGAGCCCAATGTGTGGTTGTACTCTTCATCTTGGATCACCACACAAGAACTCGGACTTAGGGCGGTGTTCAACGAGACAACCCACCGTGTACTCCTACACAGCCTCTCATCGTTCACCTTGTATTAGGGTCGATTCACCAACACTTTTCTACCATCATCAACATGATCACTACCATCCCGACTCACATCACAGTAACAACATGGTATCATACTAAGCATGCAATAAGCGGTAACATTTGCAGGGGCCACATGATATCATTCAACTCCTACATTTGCTAGGATTGTGGTTTGCTTACTACTGTGACAAAAGATAGGTCATGCAAAGGAATGGGTTCATCTAAGCGGTAGAATCGTAACATGGTGATCATCCTATACAATGCATAAGCGAGACATGAGAGGGAAGTGGGATTTTATCGACATGATCAATGGGGTTTTGCTTGCCTTGCTGACGAGGTTCGGGTTCGGGGTCTTCCACGAAGGGGGTAGCCTCTTGCTCCGGTTCCACCTCTACTCGACAAACAAAGCACGAAGTAGCAATCAATATGAATGCAATGCTCAAGCACATGATTGAATGTTAATGCTTGAAGTACAAGTTTTGATGTGTGAGGCAATTCCATTTAAGTGGAATATATTGCATTTAAAATGCAAATTCAAACTCCACATTTGAATTCAACATTAACCAAGTTATATGTGATATAGTTTGATCATTTTGAAATATCTTCAAATGTGTATGATATGCCTCTGATGTGTAAGTGAAATGTAGCATGTTGCCATGGTTCAAGTTGCCAAAAATATTTGAATTGAATTTGATTTAATTCCATTTAATTCAAATAGCAAATGCTACTGATCACATTTTAAATTCAACTCAAACAGAGTTGAAAGTTGCATATTTGGAAAGATAATTTTCTGCTGATCATTTTTCATATATTATTTGTCCAATTTGGAGTTAATATGAATTTTCTATGAATTTCCAAAGTTTGGGGTATTTTCTGGATTTTCTGGAATTCTTTTTTAATTAGAAAAGCTTTTATTGCGCCAGCACTGCATCAGCATGACGTAGGGGGTTTTGACCCCGGTCAAACTGACCAGTGGGCCAGGGCTGTCAGCCTCTCATCTAATTTCCCTGTTAGATTAATCTAACAGAGAGGATTAGAGGGGGCTGGGCCCATGTAAGGCCCGATATGCGGTACTGTTTCAGATTCGGACGTTTCCGCCCGAACCCGAGGACGAAGCACATATCGGTCCCACCGCGACATATGACAAAGCCATATGCCCCGGATTTCCAACATGATATCACAACATTACAGATACAATGATACAACATCTCATACAGTCGGCATACAACTGCCTTAAATACAATACAACAGCGGAAGATACATGTCTGAGTACAGACTACAACAAATGCCTAGTGGCAAAGAGAAAAACAACGATCCCATAACCACACGGGTCCAGGCCGTCCGCCGGGATCCGCCTAACTAGTCGTCGTCGAGCCTCCACGTGAAACGTCGATCACCATACCTGTTATCGATCAGAACCCTGAAAAGAGTTTGGGGGTAGTATCATGAGTACAGAGGTACTCAGCATCCAACTGTAGTGGTCATCTGACCCAGCAAGGACTTCATCACTCGTCATTCTAGGACAACTAGTAGTTTACGGTAAGGAAGGGGTAAGTGGTGAGGTTGCTGCCGCACTAGCATTTATGAAGTGGCTAACGATCTAGAGAGTAAGATAAGAAGCCAAGCATTCGATGAGGAATCGCCTCCAACAAGTCTTGCTATCAGCTACTACGCAAACATACACCTATCCTATCCTTGTCCTCCTCTTCGTATCCCAACGAAGAAGAAGCAGTCAAGGCACACGCACACGTTGATCAAGTTGTATTAAGATTATCTCAATTGTTGTTGTCTATGAACAAGGAGTAGGTCTCAAGTCGTCCATAACCGTGGACACGGCTTCTCAAAAAGATTTAACCCTGCAGGGGTGTACCAACTGCCCATTACGAGGCTCCGCACGCACGTCCATCACTCTCAGTTGCTACCCATTATAGGCAACCATTTTATGATTTAGTTACAAGAGATCCGAAACGACAGGTCCCTCTAGCTAACGACGAACAAATCCGGGTGGCCCCCGGGGAGTCGACACCCAATCCAAAAGCCGGCCACGCTCTCGGATCGGACTCTTCCGTATGACGCAGGTCGGATTACCGGTTAGTTCTCTTATGACACCGGGTCCTAGCTGATCAGGTGGACCAACAGAGAAACCATGTCTCCACTGGCCCAAGTTGTTTTAAAACAATATCTGCCAGGAGCGACCCAACAGACACACACACGATTTTCAAATGGTAAATCAGCTTGGGCCACCACTAGAAATGTTTGAAGCTAGGTAGGTAAGAGAAGGGGACCCCATAACATCCCACACGCGGTTAGGCACGCTCAGTCTTAAAACCAATACCCGGAACTCGGGGCCTAGGTGACTCGAATGGAACAAAGCGTCGAGGCGGGATAGCCTAGACCTTCCATCCTTCGTCGAATATAGTCAACATTATAATAATAATCATATCATCAACAATAATAATATAATCAGGTGATATCCCAACCCAAAGAGTAACAGGGTAACATCGTAGCATCCTAAGCATGCATACTAAGCAGGGGTTGAGCAACGAGCAACAGTAACATAGCAGTACAAGGTTTGCTGGGAAGGGACATGGCTGTATCGGTTTAAAAGAGGCTGTAAACATGTGGTAGGATCAAACATCGAACCTAACCTAGACTAGCATGCAAACCGCTGGTTGAAATAGAATGGATCATAAGTAATGCAAGTCCTTGCCTGTTGATAAGTCAGGTTCCGAAGGTGTAGTTGATCGCAAGCTCGCATCGTCTCCGAGAGGTACCCGCGGGAGCACACAAGAAGTAAACACTGGAAAGCAATCAACGAGCAAGCATCTATTACTACGAGGCAAACACGAGCAAGCATCAACAAGAAGCAACACGAGACATCGCACCTACCGTCGAGAGCGGTTACTAACAATTTAAGTGGAGTACTCGTCACACACGACGATACCGCACGTTTACGGTGGTTCGAGTTGTTTAGCTACAGGTGATCAAACAACGGTTATTAACATAGCAACTCAAGCAAGCATGGCATAGCACACAAACATGTCAAGAGGTGAAGCACAAAGTAAATTATCTATGCTAGACAATTTAAGTGAGGCACAATCCTATACATGGCATAACACTAAGTGCCGCACGACAATTAAAAGATTTGGTACTGTTCTGTCCTAAACCATATTTTATCTTGGTTAACAACAAAAAACAATAGCATAAACACAAATAACACGAAAAACTAATCAAGTTACATATAAAGAACACCCCAAACGGAGTTACGGTTAAAAAGATACAAGCAAAACAATTTATGCACACATGCTGTATAAACAGGGGTAAATCTATATGCAAAAGTGCAGCAACATGACGTAGCAATACATGGGATGAAAGTAGACATCATGCTTAACAATATTCAATTGGAATCACTCAATTCCGATGAACGGTTGCGAAGCAATCGTCATCCGAAGTTGCAACAAAATAACAGTTTCAGCAATAGCAGCACAATAACATCAGGATAGCTACTTTGGAGCAAAATATAAACATGATGCAGCAGGCAAATATGGCATGTGATTTCATGAAACTGAAGTAGAAACATTGCTTAACGCAACGCAAAAGGAATCAATGCAATAGGCCTCATGGATTTGTTACAATCATCATGCAAAGTTGCAACAAAATAATAACAACAGCATCTAAACAGGAAAAGTAGCAGTTTAACGGCCTGATGCCCTGTTTGAACAGCAAAAACTATATCTAAACAACCTCAAAACAATTAACTCACAAAAGACGGATTAAAGTACACACAATTCTAAGCAGTTTTCGTTTTGGGGGCACGTTCATCGGATCTACGGTTTAACGGGAAATAACGTTGCAAAATTGAATCAGCAGCAAAATTTAGTTCCAGACTTAGTAAAAAAAACAGACTTAACAGAAAAATAAATAAAAAGAAAAAAAAACGCTTGGGCTCACCCCAGCTGGGCTCGGCCCAACAAGCCAGAGGAGGCCGGCGGCTGGCTGGGCCTGGGAGGCGGCTCTGGGCCGGCCCAGGTCGTGGCCCACGTGGGCGTTGGAGGGGCTGGAGCCGCTCGGCTCGCTCCTCGTCCCGATCGGAGGCTGGCCGCGGCGGCGGCTGTCGCCGGCTCCGATGAGGGCAGCTAGGCGGCGGAGGAGGCCGCCGTGGGGCGCGGCACAGGGGCGGATCCGGGGCGGCGGCGCCTGATCCCGCAGTTGGCTGGGCGAGACGAGCTCCACGGGGCGCGGCTCGAGCTCGGGCCATGGCTTCCATGGCGCGCGGCGGCGCCGGCTGTCCTGGTTCCTGCAGGCGAGGGAGGAGAGGGTGAGGCGAGACGGAGGGGAGGAGGAAGGACGCGGGGAGGAGAGGAGGTGGCCGAGCTCGCTGCTGGTCGCCGGCGGCGGCCTCCATGGCTGCACGGGGAGGAGCTCGGGTGAGGCGGCTGCCCGGATGGGCCTGGCGGTCCCGGCGGCGGCCCTGCGGGGCCCGGGGTGCGGTGGAGCTGGCCAGCTCTGGTTGGGGTGACGTGGAGGCTTCTCAGCCCCAGATCTGAAGATCTGACGGCTGGGAGCTCCTGGGGGCTAGGGTTTCGGTTTGGAGGGGTTTTTTTTTGCAGATCTGGAGGTTTGTGAGGGGGGTGGCTGCAAATTTCCAGAGGGGGAAACCCTAGAAGGCCTAGGGAAGTGTGGTGGTCTTTATATAGGCAGGTTGGCTGGTCTGTTGACGCAAACGCCCTCGGTACCCCTCTCGCGTGTCCGGTGATCGCGTTCGTGACTGCCGAAGTTGCATACGGACTCCGATTCCGATGAAATCTCGAACCACGCGCTCAGCGTGTCGAGCTCTTCGATCGTACCTCACTGCAGTGACGTTCCGACAACATTTTTCGGCGCCCCATAAAAATATCCCGTTTAATTATTAAACGGGGTTTTTCGTTCCGTTGGCTGTGGCTGGTCTCGTGCGGTTTTTGCGACGGGGATCGGGTGAAACCCGGTGTCGCAAAGGTCGAGTGTCAGGGTGGCAAGGGTCGGTCTCCGTCCGATACGAGAATACGGGGAGAAAAATAATCGCCGATTGATAAATCGGGGATGCAAACACCGCAAACAAATCAGGCAATCAATCAATTCACACCGAAAACAAAATTTTTTAATTTTTGTGAAATCTGGGCTGTTACAGCCCACCTGTAAGTGACCCAGGGGGGTTGGTTTAGTGGTTAACCACCCCGGCCACGTCAGGCTTGCCGGCGGCTAGTCGCCGGCGACCAACCGACGCGGCGGCATTGCGAAAGACGGCGGCACAGGCCACCATTTGGCAAGCCAAGGCCACCAAAATGGAGCCCATGCACGCGCAGTTCAACCCGCACACACGGGGAGGCTCGGGAGTCGCCGGAAGCTCGTCGACGACGTGCTCAGGCGGCGGCTGTGGAACGGTCCGGGGTGGAAGTCGCTGCGGTGCACCAACAGAAGCAGACATGGTCGCAATCGAAGCTTTGGAGCACTGCGAAGACGTCAGACAAGGAGGCGGGCTCGATTGCGCAACAGGGGGTCGTCTCCATGGATCTCGGCGGCGAGGAGCTCCGGCCTTAATGGCAAAACACGGTACAGGACAAGAGGGTGGCCGTGTAGTAGATGGGGTGAAGCAGAAGCTCACCACGATTGCAGTGGAGGTGGTAGTGTGGTCGGAGGAGCTCTGTGGCCGGAGTAATCGACGACGGCGGCTTGCGGGTCCGGCGAGCTCTCGGTGAAGCGTGCGTCGTCCTCAGGCTCGATTAGGACGCCATCTTCTCCAGATCGGTGTAAACGGCGACGCTGCGCACGATGGACAGGTTCTTCAGGCTTCTCTCTGGCGCTGGCTACGGTTCTCGTCGACGACGAACGGCGGACGCTCTCGGGGAAGAAGGGGAAAACGAGGAGAGGAAGGGAGAGCACGAGAGAGGAGGGGGAAAAGATTCACGGCTTCACGGCGGTTCTCCAGGACACGAGAAGATGGCACGGGGCGGCCTGGAAGGTCGAAGACGTCGCGGTGGCGTCCACGGCGTCGGCGCTCTGCCACGGAGCTGCTTGGACACGCGGGAGGAAGACGACAGAACGGTTCGGGTGGGCTGGGCCGGCTGGAGAGGTGGGCCTCGCCCCAGGCGAGAGGTAAGCCTTTTCCCTTTTTCTCTCTGTTTAAACTTTCCTTTCTTTTTCTGTAATTTGTTTTGGCTCTGATAAAAATACCAAACCATTTTATTAAATGCTGAAAACTTTTATGTGGCCTCATAAAAATATAGACTAGCCACTCATAAACTTTCAACATTTTTAAAATTCAAATGATTTGAATTTTAAATCAAATAGGGGGATTTCTTTAATTCCAAGGTACTGTTTGAATATTTGAAAAATCTATGAGCATGGTGTGGGTCCCACATCACATGATATGTGATCACACTCATTTATAAGACTTTTCAAAACTCTAACATGAATTTTTGGAAAATATTTTTATCTGGCCTTTTGAATTAATTCATCTGGGGGGTGTTCCTTCTCCCATTTGGATTTTGAATTTGATTTCCAAGATTTCTTTTTGAAATTTTTACATGATGCAAAGGTACTAACTAACCCTAGCACATACCTAATAGAGAGTTCTGACAAACAAACAAACAAAAAGGTTTTAGCAACAAAACAAAAAGGCTTTGAAGTGCAAAGGTGTCGATGTGCTCGAAGGTGATCGGTGGAAGTGGTCTCGAGAGAGTCAACAGATACAGATTCATCGGTAAGGAATTGTGATCATGGACATTTATGAATTCAAGGTGAATATCATGCCCACATGAAAAGTGTGTGAACCTTACTGATAAAATGTCTCAATGATCCGATATGCAAAACGAATCACGTGAAACGAGATACTACAACGCAGGTCATAGCAAGTGCAAAATTGAATTGAATTTGAATTTAACCAGATCAAGAAACATTTGAATTTTTGTGAACACATGATATAGAGAGAAAGTACATGGAACGAGTGATCCAACGCAAAAAGAATCACTTGATTTGGATCAACGGTTTAAAAGATACGACCTCCGGAATTTGAATTTGAATTTGAAATAAATTAAAATTCAAAAGTGTGCAAAGTGTGCAAAAATTTATTCCATGCTAAAGTACAGAACAACACGAGCGTGTAGGAAAAAGTTTCACTGCAATCCTACTTACGGTGAAGGAGATATTGCGAGTACGGCGCCGGGGTCTTTTCTGCAAAAAGGACCTATTCGCAATTATAATATCTTCGCAAAAAGGAATCGGGTCCATGTTCCGGATATGGCCGGAGGTGACTCCGGCGAGGGCGTGCTCCGGCGAGGGCGGCGGTCCGACGAGTCACTGGCGGCGACTCAATCCACGGGGGCGGAACGGGCGCGCGGCGAGGCGGCGCCAGGAGGCCGGACGGGCGCCGACGTGGCGTCGGGTGGCGCTCGGTGAGGCGCCGACACTCCGGCGAGCGGCCGGGGGAATAGGCCGTGGGGCGGCCGGCGGCGGCTGTCACCGGCGCGGTTGGCGGCGCAGCCCAGCCGGGGAGGCGCGGCGACGCGCGTGTGGTGGCCGGCGGCGGGCTTCACGGGACGGGGAGGCAGCGCGGGCAGTCGGCGAGTGGCGGCGTCGGCGAGCGGAGGTCGACTCCGGCGACGGCGCAGTTCCGACGGCGTCGAGGCGAGACCCGCTAGGGTTTTTCCAAAAAAAAGGAAAAAGACTTTTCCGAAAAACCTTAAATAGACGGAGCAAAAGAAAAAGAAAAAGAAACAAACCGACTCGGGCCCAAATTGCTCCATGGGAGAAAACAGACTACTGGTCCGGCTCGGCTACGAGTTTTCTTTTTATTTAAAAATCACAAACTTCAAACAATTTTAGAGAAATAAATACTCATCAGAAAAATATGAAATAAATTTCTAAATTCGTCAAATAATACAAAGAAATTTATTTTATGAATACATTTTCAAAAAAGTAAAATAAAAATAAAAACATTTTCTAAATACTTTATTTAAATATAAAATACTTTTCATAAATCAAATAAAATCCAATAAATTATTAAAAGTATTTTTATTTGGTCAAAAGCATTGATAAACCATTTCTAAATAATAAAATATAAAATTTTAAAATTGTCACACCAATAAATAATTTGGTAAAATAAAAATATCCCATTGGAATTTTTTAACTCTTTTAAAATATTTAATAAATCATTTTAATGAAATAAAACTCTCTTAGCGTTATAAAATCCTTAAATTAATTTTAGAGTTATTTATAATACTCATAATAAATTTTAAAACTTTAAAGTAATATTCTAAATATTTTCCAACTTTATAAAAAAGGGGATAAGTCATTTTATATCCTCTCAAATGAATTTACTTGAGTTGAAAAATGCTTTGAATATTCAGAAGAATTCCAATAATGATTTATAACATTTTCCGACCTTTTAATATGTTTAAGGAGTCATATTACCTTCTCTCATTTTGTTTTGTTGATTTTGTTTTAAATCAAAAATTCCAAAAACACCAATTATGAATATTAGGGAAAGTCCTTTTATTCCCTCTCTTTTTAATATTCAATAAACTCCAAAAAGTTTTAAATCCCAGAGAAAATCAAACACATCAAGCAAACAATCATTATCTATTTAATTTATTTATTAACATTCCAAAATTTAGAAATTTTTGGGATGTTACAGGTCCCGATCTTGGAAGCACGGCGGCGGAACAGAGGTGAGTTCGCAAAAAAGGGTTATGTCTTTGGAAGTTTCACATCACGGGAGATATATAGGCAAAGGGGGCAGCCAGGGGGGCCACCAGGGGTCCAGGCGCCCCCCTGGCGCGGCCACGCCGTAGGCCGCGCCAGCTAGGCGCCTGGGGCCCTGGTGGGTCCCAACTGGCCGCCCTTCGGGACTCCGGAAGGTTCCTTCACACTGATTTTTATCTGATTTTCCCGAATTTTTTGATCACTTTTAATTTGGGGGAAAACTGAAATAGAAAAACAGCAGAAAACAGAAACTGGCACTGGGGTGCACTGAGTTAATAGGTTAGTCCAAATATGAAAGTGTATCTAGATCATAGAAATATCACACAAAACATGCATGGAGAAAGCAAAAGTTATCGATACGTTTGGGACGTATCAACATCCCCAAGCTTAATTCCTGCCCGTCCTCGAGTAGGTAAATGATAACAAGCATAATTTCTGTGGTGACATGCTAGCAACCATATAAGAACTTTGAAAAGCAAAGAAATCAAGGTATGTGATTCAATTCAAGTCATAACATGCAAGAGTCTATATTAGCATTGAAACAAGTAACAAAAGAACATTAGGTGCAAGAGCTCTCGCTGTCCGTGACTCGAATGTCTCCAAATGGTGTTTGCGTGCAAGAAGAGGGATAGGGAATACGAGAAAAGGAAGTATTTTTGTGTTGAGAACTCAATCTACTAAAGCTTCACACTTGGTCTTCTTTGGAATCTTATCTTGACTCGTCCCCAGACCACTATCCAGGTACAAGTCAATTTGATCCACTCCTTTTAGATATTTTGAGCACTCATGCAATGGATGAGCGTAAGCACGAGAGTTGACCCCTAGGGTGGCAAAGAGAGAAATATGGTGGAGGAGGAAGACAAAAAGGATGAGAAAGGCTCACATCAATGAGGACAATCATAGGCGAGAAGGCCAAATGATAGATATGATGTGAGGAGTAGGGATTTCCATGCAACGGATGCACATATGAGCTAAAAAGCTCTCCAATGGAACTAGTGGGGTGCATCTAACTTGCCCTCTCATGAAGACCTAGAGCTCTTTTGAGGAGGCTCATCCTTGGAATATGCAAGCCAAGTTCTATAGTGTGAAGGTCCCCACATAGCTATATGCATGAATGATCATCTCTATGGAGTACAAGGATAAGAGGGAGTACTAATATGGATCTTTCAAAAGGATAGTAGTGTTGCCCCTTTCTCTTTTTTATTTTATTTTTCTCTTTTTTCTATTTTTTGTATTTTTTTGGTGGCCTCAATGGCTCTTTCTATTTAACTCTCATTTGTCCTCTTTGGAATCTTTTATTTTGTCCACTTTGAGATCTTTTCCTCACTTCAGGGCAACACTCTAATTTACAAGAGGGTATAGAAGATCTTTCAGACTTTTTTGAAGCTTTAAGACTGAAGGGTAATGCACCCCCATCATTTTATTACTTTAGCGACAATATTTACAAATGTACAACCAAAGCTTCAAAAAATACCCCTTCACGGGGGCAGAAAGTCCATCCATCTAAGTAACTCATCCTTAAATCTAGGCTTAATTCTATAAGTAAGCAGTGTGAGATCAAGAATGAAGCCTACTCTCCATTTGGCAAAAGATTGCCTTTCATGCTTGAAACATTTGGCATTCCTAACCAGCCAAATGTTGCACCAAGCTGTGAACACCTGTAAGGCCCCCGATGCGGTGTTAACTCGAGTTAGTCGCTTTCGCGTCCCGCTCAAGTTAGTAGCGCATAAAGAGCCACCGACTCATGACACTCGCAATCGTGTCGCTGCCGGATTCTCAACAACAAGTATAAGAACAAAGAACTTTATCTAAGACATAAACATATAGGTCCAGGGCATACACCGCCATTGGAATTATTACAACATCTCAGAGGTCCGTAGACCCAACAGAATATCATGCAACAAAGCGGAAGACAAACACGACCGAGTACGGTCAAGATCCAAATTGCCCTAGAGACGGCTGCACATAAAGGGTCCACCCACGGATCGTCGAAGCCCAACTGTAGGATCTACTGAAAGAGGTCGATCTCATCGTCATTCTCCGGGGGCATCTCCACGAAGTATCGTCCAGAGCTCGGGTCGAGGTAGTACTCCACTGCAGCCGTCGATCAGGCAAAACAGTAAAAGCACAAAAGGAAAACAGGGGTGAGATTATATCATTACAGGATAACTAACTTCCTACGGTATGACAAGGTAAAGATAAAGGTTGCAACCGCGCTAGCATATATGGTGGCTATCGTTCTAATAGAGTAGAGGTAAGATCCAAGAAGTACACGTGACATCGCATCATAAGTCTGCTATTCACCTACTTACGTCAAACATAACACAACCTGGATCTTCTCTCGGTCCCCCTCGACGAAGAAAAGCAACCAAGGCACTCACACGGTAGGCAAGTTTTAATTATGATTAAAATTGATGTTATTCTATGAACAAGGAGTAGGTCTCAAGTCGTCCATAACCGCGGTCACGGCTTTTCGAAAAGATTTAACCCTGCAGGGGTGTACCAACTGCCCATCATAGGCTTCGCATCTACGCCCGGTTTCCACTTGGCTAGGTAAACGCCTGAAACTCCGGAACGTCAGAGTCCCTCTAACTAATAACGCACAACTCCGGGTGGCCCCCGGTGAGTTGACACCCAACTCAAAAGCCGGCCGCGCTCTCGAATCGGCCTCTACCGTCTGTCGCAGGTTTGGATACCCGGTTAATCACACATGGGACACCGGGTCCTCAGCCGGACAAAGTGTGCCAGCCAAGGCACAAGTCCTCCTGGCCCAAGGTGGTTTGTAAACATTTGGGGTACCACCAGCACACACACATTGCAAATAGTAAATCAGCTCGGGCCACCACTAGAATTGTATGAAGCTAGGTAGGTAAGACAAGGGGACAACATAGAATCCCACACAAAATTAGGCACGCTCGTCAAGAAACACAATACCCGGAACTCGGGACCTAGGTGACTCAAATGGAACAAAACACCTGGCGGGAACAGCCTGGTCTCCCATCTTTCGTCAAGTATAAATTAACATCATCAATAATAAATATCAACCAACTTCTTTAAATAACATGATATCCCAAGCCATATCATAGGGTAAGCAGCAAGTTTTCCAACATGCACTAAAATTGGAATGATGTAAAGAAAGGAAAAGACAGATTGATTCTGGATGAGGTGGTCACACCCTGTCCAAATGAGTTGCACAAAACATCATGAGGGCATCATCATTACAATCCTTGCAGAAATCTACCCCAAAACCATATAGGATATGGTATCCTCTGAATTTGCAAACACAGTTGCATTTCAAAAGAATTTCAGGGGGCTGAGTGCAAAATTGCACTAGATGCATTTTGGAAAAGGCTTAAATGGGTAAACCATTATCACCATGCAACTCCTTGTTTGAAACTACCGAAAAATCATATATGGCATGGCCATTTTTGAATTTGGGCAAAACTTGGCAGAAACAAAGAATTGAAAGGGGCTTAACTGCAAAATTGTCACACTCCAATTATTTAGAGGGGCAAAGTGCAAAAATGAACCTCACCATGATGATCAGTGGGTCAAGATACCCCAAAAACATATATGGCATGACATGTTTGGGGTGGCAAGTTCAAAAGTCCAGAATCAGATTTGAATTAGAATTCAAATCAAATTTGGAAAATAAACAGAAAAGAAAAACAAAAGAAAAAGGAAAAAGAAAAGGACTCAGCCTCTCTGGGCTGGTCTCGGGAGAATCCGGCCCATCTAGCTTCCCTGGCCCGCACTGGGCTCAGCCCACTCGGCTCTGGACAACCTGGGTCGCTGACATGCGGGACCCAGGTGTCAGCCTCTGCATAAAAATAAAAAATGGGGGCGTCGGGCTGGGATTCGAACTCGAGACGCGTCGCTCATCTCCACTGGCCTCGCCACTGCACTACGAATCGTTTTCTGAAACGAAACATGCAGCTGACGAGTTAAGTTAACCCCCTCGGTTAATTGAACTGAAACACACCGACAGGCACCACTGCAGCGAGGTTCCGACGAACACCGGCTCGCACTCCGGCCACCTCCGGCCACTCCACCATGGGGAAACACGAGAGGGTACTCAACCCTACACAGGGATGCACTCCACGACCACCAACTCCTCTCTACCTCGCCGGCATCTACACGGGAACAGCACGGCGGCGACACCTCTGCAACTTGTTCAGAGCCCGAACACGGAGACAAACTCCGGCGAGCATAGCGGGGCGTACAGCTCGACGGCGCCCAGGCCACGGTGCCCTACACGTAGCTGGGACATCCTTCTACACATCTGCACCTCGAACTCGTCCCTACGCTTCACGACGGCGACGCGAGGCTCAACGGAAAAACACGGTGGCGCCACTGACCCACACGCAGAGCTTCAGACACGGGCGCGGCTACGGCCAAAACTTGCGCAAAGGGGCTCCTTTGAGTCCATATGCGTGGCCAGAGCACGCCTAGGCACGCACGAGCGCACCCCGGGCATGCCATAGACAGGGCGGCCACGGTGGCTCATCGGCGACGACGACGCGCGGAAGATTCAGACAAGCTACCACGCGGGGAACTAGGCTACGCGCTACGGGAGGAAGAAGGGCACCACGGGGATCACCTTGGGGGTGTCGTGGTCGAACTCAAGCAACCGGAGAGGAAGGAGACGACCCTGGCAACGACGAGGTGGTGCGGGTTCCCGACGGCGTCCACGGCTCTGCTGCGAACCCGTGCCTCCTACCGGTTCCTCCGACCAGGAATGGGTCAAGCACACGCAGGAAAGGGTGCGTTCAAACGCACGATCCAAGAAAGGGAAGGACGGTGAGGAATTTGACGGAATTGGCCGGCGGCCTGGGCGGAACAGTGGAGGACCTCGGGGTCAAATCCGGCGGCGGCGGCGGAACCTGGAGGGACGAAGGGGTTCCTAGGGTTCCCAGAACGCGCTCGGGCCAGCTTATAAAGGGGGGAGGCCCGCAGCCACTCTGGCCGTCATCGACGTCGACGCCGGCGTCGGTTGTGAGAGGGGAGCTCGGGGGGACCTCGTCCACGCTGGAAAGACGAAAGAGGAGGGCGCTTGGATCCTGATCGGACGGCTATCGAGCCACTCCGCATACCGCTTCGCTGGAAAGGATCCAAGTGGGCTGCGGGGAGGAGGCTAGGTGGGCTTTGGCCTCCAGCAGGGATTGAAAAATAAAAACGAGCTGTGGATCCATTTTCTATTTAAATAAAATAGAAAAGATCCAGGGTTTTTCTGGGTGAAATACAAGTAAGAAAAATACATAAAAATATGTATAATTATCCTTGCATTATTCCTCAATTTCCAAAAATGGTTTGGGAATTTTTGGCAACAGCAAAATTGTGAGCCCATTTTGAATTCAAAATCATTTTGAACTAGAGCCCATATTTTTGATGATGGCAAAAATGATTTGAGGTTTTTAAAACCCTTACCATTGCAAAGGAAATGGCTAGGCCAAGTTTGGGGTCAAGGAGAGCATGCATGCAACAATGAAAATTCTTCAAACACCTTTCTTGAACCAGTTTGTAAGCAAACTCAACCAACCCAGATGGGCTCCAATCCTAATGCAAATTTAAATCACCACATGAAATTACAACCTTTAGCATCATGCCAAGTTACAAAGTCAACAGACAAAGTACAAACTCATGGTGTTTTCTATTTATTGCACATGGGCTGTTACAACACCACTTCAGCAAAGAAGGGGTTCCGAAAGGATTCCCTGGACTCCTTGGCAACCTGCACCATGTCTGTTCCATTTTTCCAATCAATTTGAAGATAAGCCCAGACTCTAGTACTGAAGTTTCATTGAAAGAACATGTGATCCCTGGTCTCCGGGTGTTGAGTGGTACATAACACACATTCAGGGCCATCCTCAATATGCCAGTGTCTTCTAAGAATCAAATCTTTGGTGTTGATACGATCCATGATCACCAGCCAGGCAAAAACCTTGATCTTGAGGGTGCAACAAGATTTCCAAATCCAATTGAGGAGAGGGTTGGATTGGATAGGAGCATGCACCATAGTGTAGAATTTCTTAGCAGTGTATTTCCCCTTGTTGCCCAACCTCCAGGTCCAGCAGTCCTTGATTTCATCAGATCTATGATTCTGGAGGATATCCTATAGTTCATTCAACTCTTGAAAAGCTTGAGCAGAGAGTGGCAGGTTGAAAAGCTTTGTGAGGTATGAAAAAGCCAAAGCCTCCTTACAGAGATGAGTGGGTCTTTAGAGAAAGAAAACAATCTTCTAAACTTTTGTGCCATAGTAGCATTAGTGTGGTCAATCCAGAAGTCATTCCACAAAAGCACTGTATCCCCAGACCCAATTTTGATCCTGGAAACAGCCACAAAACTATCCATATTCTTGGCCACATCTTTCCACCAGAAAGAGCCACAGAGCTCAGTTGCATGGGGTACTCTTTGATGATAGTAGGTGTTCCAGATCAGGGAAACCCAAGGCACATCCTCCATATTATAGAACTTGTTCAGATGCTTCATCAGGAGAGACTGATTCTGGAGCTGCAGGTTAAGAATGCCCAACCCACCTTTATTCTTTGGTCTGCAAACTAGCTCCAAAGCAGCTAGAGATTTACCTGACTCTTGGCCATACTTTCTCCAAAGGCACTGTCTCTGAATACTTTCAAGCGTTTGATGATCCCAGCAAGGATGTGCAAGGAGCAGAGGAAATAAATGGGCATGGAGGAGATAACAGAATTGAGCAGTTGAATTTTGCCTCCCTGATTAAGAAAACAAGATCTAGCAGTAAGTCTCCTCAACATGCAGTCAACCAAGGGGATAAGATCTACAATCTTGGGTCTGGTGGTACCCACAGGCAGACCCAAATATGTGAAAGGAAGTTTCCCCACTTGACAGCCAAAAGTTGCAGCCACTTGAGTCACAGAATCATCATCAATGTTGATAGGTATCATGGAGGATTTGTTATAATTGATATATAGGGAAGTGGACTCAGAAAAGCTCCTAAGTGCTTCTTTCAGCCTAAGCACTTGTTGCTCATCAACAGGCATTACCAGAATGATGTCATCAGCATATTGCACAATTGGAAAGTCAGGGTCATGAGAGGGTATAGGTAAGCTGAGCTGCCCTCTCTTAAGCAAATCATTCACCACTGATTGTAGAAGATCAGCAGCTAGAACAAAAAGCAAGGGAGATAAAGGATCACCTTGCCTGACCCCTCTTATGCACTTGAACTACCTACCTGGGATGCCATTTAACAGAATAGCAGATGAGCCACTGTCAAAGAGCTTCTACACCCAGCTTCTCCATTTATGAGGGAACCCTTTATGTTTCAGAATTTCCAAAATGGCTTCATGTTCAATGGAATCAAAAGGCTTTTCAAAATCAATTTTGATCAAAATCAAAGGTCTCTTGGACTGATGGCACTGATGCAATTATTCTAGGGTCCAGGCAATGCAGTCCTGAATGGATCTTTCCTTGATGAATCCATACTGATTCTTATGAATACACCTTCTGGTATCCTTCTGAAGCCTGTTTGCTGCCATTTTGGTGAGGAATTTTATGCCCACACTAGTAAGAGAGATTGGTCTAAAATCATTCACAATTTTAGGGTTATTTTTCTTGCGGATTAGAGTGGTAAAGGAACTGTTGAGACCCTCCAGATCAACATCTCAACTATGAAAATCCTCAGCGAGACTGTAAAATTCAGAACATATGAGAGACCAACATGACATAAGGAATTTACCATTGAAACCATCAGGTCCAGGAGATTTATCAGAAGGCATGAATTTAATTGTGTCATCCATCTCCTTTTTATCAAAAGGGGCAACTAGGGGCTCCAGTCCCTCCACAGGGACCAGTAGAGCATTCAAATCACATGACATAACAATGCCCTTGGCCACTCCCATCCTGTTTCTGAATGCAGTCTAGAAAGCAGCTTCCAAGATATCATGATTGGAGCATGAAGTACCATCAGCCAACTGCAGAGAGGCAATAGAATTCCTTCTGTGTCTCTCAGAGGCCATTGCATGAAAGAACTTGGAATTATGCTCCCCCACCTTGATATATCTTTGTGTGCATCTCTTTTTCCAGTACAAATGTTGTCAGTGTAGGAGTTTCTCTAGATGCATTTTAACAATCTTCCTGAAATTGGACTGAGGCACAATAAGCCTTCTAATGTCTTCTAGACAATCCAAAATGAAGATGACCCTATTGCATTTGGATATAAACACTTTAGTAGTGGAGAAATTATTTTGCCAGTGCTTAAGAGCCCTTCTCAGTCTCTTGAATTTGTCCACTAACGTTGCCACAGGGTGGGATTTGTTGGAGGGCACCTCCCAAGAGTTTTTGACACAGTCCATGAAACCAATCATCTCTACCCAGAAGTTCTCAAATCTGAAAATATTGGCCTTTGGAATGGTGGTATTGAGGACCACAACACAAGGCACATGATCAGAGGCAGTTTTGGCCAATGGAAGAACTTGTGAGGAGGGGTAGTTGGAAATCCAATTCGCAGATGTGAAAAACCAGTCCAATTGCTCCAATAAAGGATCATCCTGCATGTTGGACCAAGTAAATCTCCTTCCTTTCAGAGGTAACCCCAGAAGAACCAAGTGACCAATAATCTCATTGAAAATGAACATGCCATTCACATCACCCCCAGGTAAGTTCATGTTCTCCATTGACCTAATTAATGAAGTTAAAATCTCCAAGCAGCAGTCAGTTAGCATCAAAGGGAATATTTAGGTGATAAAGCCAATCCACAAATAAATCCCTGCTGTGCTGTTCACATGGACCATAGACATTAACCAAAGCCAAGGATTATGCATTATGTGTAGAAGTGAATTGAATCACCAGCCCAAAAACTTTTTTATCCACCAGCCGTCTATAAAAAATGCTAGAATTCTAGATGGTTAGAATTCCACCAGATGTGCCCCTTGAGGGAACCACATCAAATTGGTCAAAACGTCTGGGACGAAATGACCGGATAAAGTTGTGGTCAATGTTTTCACACTTGGTTTCCTCCAAGCAAACAACTTCACATTGGCTTTCCTCAATCTTCTCTCGAACAGCTCATTGTCTCATAGCAGAATTAAGACCTCGAACATTCAGACAAAGCACTTTCCAATCTATAGTAGTAGATATATGATCCATAGAAAACAGAGTAAAGAGGTAATAAGATAACTGTAAACATTAAAACTAACATCCACAACCAAAAGTATAAGCATGGGCCAAAAAATGACTGCCCAAATGTATCACAACTGGCCAATTTAAGGGCTTGCCAAACCCAGAAGCATAATGGAAAACTAAACATCATCATCAGCATCTTGTGCATCAGTAGACGTTGAAGTCGCCATAAGCTTCTCCTTGGTCAGCAGGGAAGGATCAATCTGCAACTCAGTGCCGATCTCCTGCATGACCTTGATAGGTGTGGGGGGAACCACAGGTACCTTCTCCTATGCTGGGCCTTGGGCTGCATCTGGTGTTGAAACTGGAAGCATCATGGGGATGGGCTTGGACCTGGGCTCCTTCTCTTTGGAGCCAAAGGGAGTTCAGTGAGGTTTCCTGCCTTGAAACCATCACGCTTGGCCGTGCTGCGAGTGCAGCGCCTGACAGCAGTGTCTACAATTGGAGTAGTTCTTTTCCTGCGCCTGGTTTTCGCCGCTGCCACTAGAGGAGGGCTAGAGAAAATGAGGTCCTAAGGGAGCTCCAACAAAGACTGTGAAGGAGCAGTTTCAAGATCTTCCTCTTCAATGTATGAAATGGAGATCTCCAAGGAATTTTCATCAAAAGCCATGGTCCAGGACCTCTTGGAGCAGATCAGGGGCAGCACCGGACTGAGCTTCAGATTACTGGGAACTTGTAGAGTGCAGAGTTCAGGCAGCATTCGAGAAAAGGCTCTGTTCCAGACCATCTCCGGGGGGAGGTCTGGGCCAGCAACAATTTTGATCATCCCCACATAAACTTGCTGTGGGGGAATTGGGGGGGGGTGGTATGTATGGAACCAGCCCAAGTATAGGCTCCTCCACAACAGGCGGCTGCTGAACCTGCACTTCATCATCCTGAACGTGAATGACCTACAAGACCGTCTGCTCAACCGAGTCTGACATGTCAGGCTGGTCCAGGACCATGGATTGCTGATCTTGTTCTGGAACATCTTGATGTTCTGGCTGGGCATCCTCAGGGTGTGCCTCCTCACCCACACTGCATTTCCCCAACCCGGGAGATCGTTGTGTTCCACTGGCTCATTGTTGGACAGACGCGCAAGGACGTCATTCCAGACCAATGCTGGATACGGAGGGAGAAACCATGGCACGTTGTCCAGCACGAACTTCCCGGGCAGAGGGTGGGGGTTGCCATTGAGGGGCATGGGATCCTCGTCTTGCGGCATCTGATTAGCCCAGTCAGCTCCCAGCACATAGCAGGCTATCGTCTAGTTGACCCGATTGCCTCCCCATTCAGCGTAGTCACCGAAAACAACATCCCGTGGAACCAATGCAGTGGAAGGGAATGAATCATGCACCATGGAGAGGACCAGATAGGGATCCTCAGAGTTCCACGAATGAAATATTCCAAAAGTGTTGATTGCCTCTGACAGATTCTTGGTGTTCCTATAGTCTAGCGGCACACCAATAAGCATAAGCCAACCCGTACGGTAGTCGTCCGCACCACGAAACCCTTCTCCTTGGTCATGGTTGTAGAATCAGACAAATCTATCTCCACCAAGATCGAAGGGAGCATGCTGGGAGAGCGAGTACCTGACAACTGCATCACGCACTTGGAACAACCCGACGCCAAGGAACCAAGGTTGCACGGTGCGGACCATGACGCCGTGAGCTTGGAGGAAATCTGCCACTATGGGGGAGGAGGCATGACCTCGGCCAACATGAAGTCCTCGTGGCGTCGCTCCGGCCAGACGCCCGCCGTGACGAAAGTGCACAACTGATGTCTACGCACGCTTCCATTCTTGTAGACTATGTTGGGCCTCCAAGCGCAGAGGTTTGTAGGACAACAGAAATTTCCCTCAAGTGGATGACCTAACGTTTATCGAACTCAGGGAAGTAGAGGTTGAGAATGGTATCTCTCAAGCAACCCTGCAATTAAGATACAAGAAGTCTCTTGTTTCCCCAACACACCTAATACAACTAGGAGTTGTATAGGTGCACTAGTTCGACGAAGAGGTTGTAAAATATGGGTGATAGGTGCGGCAAAACAAAGTAATATAAATCTGTAATAAAAAGTGCAGCAAGCAAACATGTGACAAAAGTGAGCACAAACTGTGTAACAATGGTGGAAACAAGGCCTAGGCTTCATACTTTCACTAGTGGCAACTCCCAAAAACATTAACATAGTCTAATCACATGATATTTTCCATAAAACATGCAATGGAGACGTACTCGGAGATCATTCCTTTCTGGTCAAGAGAGGACGAGAATTATGTAGGGCTACAAAAGCACACCTCGAAGTTCGTAGTTCTCAATCTATGGATTTCCCAATGTCACCGCGGCCATCCAAAGAGAGTACCACAATCACCACAACATATCTCAAGGATAGTCAAAGACAAGCACCAAGAGACTCTCAATCTTCAATCAACACACAAAAGAGGAAATCACTCATGAAAATATTCTTCTAACCCATGTCCAATAGACCACTGTCACCATGGTCTCGGGGATTATACTAGATAAGATCAAGTGAGTATATCAATCCAATACATAGAGGAAGGGGAAATAGCATGGGACCACCCTAGATTAACATAGCCTATGATCACAACAAAGATCACATCATGGGTGAGAGAATTGACCACATAGCTACTGGTAGAAACCTTAGCCCCGAGGGGAACTACTCACACATGGACATGGTGAGAGGGAGAGTTGTCTATGGAGAGGTGCAGCCGGAGGAGATGAAGGAGACGGCGGCCACGGCGGCGACGCCCATGGCAACGGCGGTGGCCACGGCCCTTGGGGGAAGAGGCCCTTGGCCCCTTCTTCTTCCTTGGAGATGGTGCTTCTGTGGAGATTGATCTCCCCCTCAAGACGGCTTCCAAGGGGGGGGAATTTCGTGGTGTCCTTTGACCTAGGTTTCCTCTCTTTATATAGACTCTCGGATTCCCGTCATCCAGATTACGTATTCGGTATTTTGGGGCTCCAGGGAGCATCCGAACTCCGATTGGGCCGAATTTTATGTCTCGATCCACCGAATTTTTTCCCTACAACTTTGTAGTTTTAAGTTTTTCCGTTTGAGGCCGTCTTCTAGCGTTTCCGAGGCGATATTTAAAACCTGTCTGGTGGGGACAGATTTTGGGAGAGTTAGAGTCCAACTCCTACAAGGCTCCTTTTTGTGATTTTTCCTTTAGCCAAATAATTCCTACACATAAAGGACAAAAACAAGAACTTGTGCACTCTTTCAACCATTAATAGGTTAGTTCCAAAATATGTTATAAAAAGATATGAAAGTGTAGAAAACACATAGCAATAACACCCAAAACATGCATGGAGCAAGCAAAAATTATAGATACGTTCGGGATGTATTAACAGCAGACGGGTTGGACCGCCATCAATGATGTTGTGGCCGGCGGGAAGGAAGCGTAGGGGGTCAAGCTCGTAGACCGCCATGGGGGCTGGGGACAATTTGCAGCAGTTTCTCGGCGGAACACTGTGGTCAATTTGGGGCGGCGAAGCGTGTAACACCCTCAGTTGCTGTAACAGTAATCATCATCACTGTTGACCACCACTGTTTATTAATCACTGTTATCCCCTGTCCTTAATCAAACTTTGCTTCTGCTCTTTTCAAACCATGCTGGTTGGTAATCAAAACCCTAATCCCAATGCATCTCCCTCATCAAGAAACTATACCCTAGTTGAAACTACTTTGAATGGAAATTAAAACAAAAGTGCTCAATTAAAGTTGTTCCAAAAATCATGAAACTATTTTTGTAAATTGCCTAAAATCATTATAATCATGTTGGACCAACTTTGGTAATTTTTGAAGTTGCAGAAAATTCCAAACAATTCAAACAGTAGGTTAAAACCCTTACTTTGGGCATTTAATAATTAAAAGAAATATCTAATGATTTTATTTTGCTGCAAAAACTTTTGTGGCACCTTAGTAATATGTAATCCTAATTTACAAACACCAATAACCTTTTACAAAAATGCTAGGGTTAATAAATCAATTACAGAAGGAAATAGAACAAACAGGAAAACAAAACAAAATATAAAAGGCTTAAAGCTCGCCTGGGGCGAGGCCCACCCCAGCCCAGCCCACCTCACCCTTGTCTTCTTCCTCCCCCACCTGCTCCCACATGCCCCGTACGGTGGCCGCCGTGGGAACGCCGCTGGCAGCCCGGACCCGCCTCCACGTGCTCCCTCCCGGCGTCGACGCGATAAGGGCGACGCCCCCTCCCTCCTGGACACGCCCAACACCTTTTCCCCTCCCTTTGCAGCTCACCATTGACGGGGAAAAACCCACCCGACGCCGCCGTGGTCACCCCGGTGAACCACCGTGGCCACTGACGCCCTCTCGTCTGTCCGAGCTGTCCGGAGTGTGCGCCCGTGTCGTCCTCGTCATCCCCCTGGAGCAATCGAACCCGTGCGCCCTCAATACGACGCAGTCGTCGTCGTCGTCGTCTTCCTCTGGCCGAGGAGGTCGTCGTCCGATTCCGGCGACGCCAGGACTTCACCGAGCCCGCTGCCTCCCTCAACACCTCCCCGGTGAGCTTCTCACCCGTCGCCAACCGCCCTTTGAAGCCCGTAGAGTCCCAACACGAAAGCCCCCTTCTGCTAGTTCCGGCCGCCGCGGTCTGTCGCCGAAGTCGTGCCCACAGGTCGCCCCAGCTCACGATTTTGGCGTGCACGAGTTGCTGCTGGACTGCACTTCCAACTTGACGCGTTAGACTGCTCGTTTGCCTCACAAATCGCGATACGTCATTGACGCCCGAGCTCGGTTCCGCCGCGGTTGACCTAGCCATCGCCTCGGTGCGTCCCCGCTCGTGAAACAAGTCCAGGTCGAAGCGTCGTTCTCCTGCGGTTCGAACGCGACCGGCGGCGTGCCCAACGGTGCCCTGTGGCGAGCTCCCCGTCGACCTCGCCGGCGGCGGGCTCCGGTGACCCTCCGGTGAGGCTGCCATACGGGGCCCCCTCGTCAGTGGTGTGATTAGCGTTAAGCTAATCCCCCGTGAGCCACTGACAGTGGGCCCAGCCCCGGTTAATTATCTCTTTGGTTAATTAAAATGGAAATAACTTTCAGCCACTGACATGTGGGCCGTAGTCATTAGGATAATCACTGGATTAATAAAAAGGTTTAATTAGTGCTGGGTCAATGACACCTGGGCCCCCTTTGTCAGTTTATTATTTAAAAGATTTAATAAGAAATTCCAGTGGCTGACAGGTGGGTCCAGAGGCATTTTCTGATTTAATTAAATGTTTTATAAATAACAGAGGCTGACATGTGGGTCCCACATGTCAGCACTGTTCTGGATCATGTTTTGGATAATGTTCTGGATAATGTTCTGGATAATGTTGAATAAATAATAAAAGAAATCCAGAAAATCATTTAAATTGATTTAAACTTGGAAATTCAATAACTTTTAAACCGTAACTCGGATTCAAAAACTTTATACATGAAAATTGATCAGAAAAATATAACAAATAAAAATACGCTATCCGTATGTCTACCACACCCCTCTAACACAATGAACATCGAACATTACCCCTCCGGACCGATTGCCTGATAAATTGTCCGGTACTGTTAGAGTGCCCGGATGAATTTATTCTGAACACGAAAGTTGTTCGGAATAGATCAACTAGCACGGATACACCCCCCTTATGTTTGACCGGTACCCACGACACCTCCGACTTGATCCTTCCCCCTCCGGACACCCTGTCCGGTAGTCATCCGGAACCGGTAGCTCATCCTCAGATGAATTTCCGTTCCGAGCAATGTACATTGCACTGCGTTAGAACACCGTTAACATTTCATCCGTCTTGTCATGCATATGTTTGTATATATTGCTTTGTATTTACTGTTTCTCCCCCCCCTTTATTCTCCGGTAGACCCCGCTGCTACCACCGACTACACCGCTGCCGGGTACGACTACTTCGTCGACGACCCTACCCCTACCGTCGAGCTTCCAGGCAAGCAGAGCCATTCTCTTCCCCAGATATCGCCTATCTTTCCGTACATTTCTTGCACTAGGCATTGTTACTGCTGCTGCTACGATTACAATTCCTATTCAATTACATAGCCTGATTTTTGTCGCCCCTTGATGTGCCTTCCTTTATCCTATGCTGCCTATTATTATTATGCATTATTCAACAGTGAGCCCTGCGCATTGTTAGCTAGGATTAGATAGAGGGCCGTGATCACTCAGGGGGGTGGACGCGGATACAAATATTATAACTGCACAGGTACGGTACAATGCAGACACCGTCTAAGGCCCCTATCTGGGTTATGCCTAGTCACCTCAAGTGTGAGATATCAAGGAGTAATCCTTGTACTCCACTCGAGGCTGACTTTGTCTTACCGCCATAGGGTCTTGAATGGCGATTGTCCTTAAGGTAAGAAGTCGGGCGACCCCATGGTTCCCGCGAGAGGTATTACGACGGGACGACAGGGAGGGTACGACCAGTGTACCGGTGTGCTTGGCCCCTGATCGTTGGCCGCGAGAGTTACCAAACTACGAAAGTCGAGCTCCTCCAGGAGCACACGCGAGACAAGGTAAGGAGACGGTTCACCTTGTTGGTAACCGCAGTGACTTGGTGGGACGACGGGGCAGGCACCGATGTACTGGTGGTCCTGGCTGCTGTCGTTGTCCGCGGGTCAGTTAAGTCGAGGCAACGATAACGGTTGTCACGCAGGTTAATTAAAATGCTAAATGGTTCAGTGAATGTCTTGAGTTGGCTATATGCCATGTACGCACTACCTACCCGTGGGAATTACGAGTTATGGGCTCCTCTGCTTCTTAGTGTCGTCCGAGGACTCTTCAGACGTCAGCAGTACCGCGGGCTGATTGCCGGGAAGTGCGCTGTCTTCTTGGCTCGAGCTGTGTTGTTTTTGTTACGGCTTCCCGGCCACCCACGCACCGTGCAGGAGTACGTCAGGGTTGGGGTCCAAGACCCTGAGTACTTAGGATTTAGACCGGCGGATGGCCTCTCTGTTGAGTTTGAAAGATGGGCTATGAAGTGTCGGATAGCCTCGGTGGAGCGTTCCCTAACAAGGTTCCCGCCACCCTGGAGATCCGTGCGTGTAGCGTAACACAAGTGCACCCCTGCAGGGAAGATTAATCTATTCGAATAGCCGTGTCCACGGTAATAGGACGCTTTATGCTGAAGCTGGATCTTACCACTAGAAACTATTGTTATTAAACTGTATGGTTCCGGGTTTTCTTCCTCGCGGGGATGTCGAGGAGGTGAACTCGGAGGCATTGTTAATTATTACAACTTATTATTATACAATGCGGCAGAAACTTCTGCTTCATTGTTACTTTATGCTTTATATAAACTGTTGGCTGATTCTTACCTCATGCTGCAAGACATCGTCGGAAGATGCTAGTCTTCGTTAGGCCTAGCTTCTTACCCTTGCTCTGGATTTCTGTCTTTCAGTCCACTATATACAGCCTCTTCTTTCCGTTGATACAATGCATAATGCTTAGTAGCGGACGTAAGACTCGCGGGTATACTAGATACTCACCTGCTTTATTTCCTTTACTGTTTTGCCTGATCGGCCGCTGCAGCCGACGTTGGAGCCCAGGAGCAGGAGTACCCCGGAGGCGCCTACTACGACGTCGAGTTCCCCGTTGACCAGGAGTAGTCCGTGGATCCCAGGCAGGAGGCCTCGCCTTTTCGATCTATATCTCTGATGTGATTTGTGCTAGCCTCCTTAAGGCAAAACTTGACTAACTATGTCTGTACTCAGATATTATGGCTTGTATGACTTATGTATTCGGGTCCGCGTGACCCCCTCTATTGTAACATATTCGTTTATCCTTTTGTGTTTAGTGTTGTGCGGTGATATTATCACCGTGGCACCCTAATCTCAGTCGTGTACCCTGTTTGTATGATTACTATACACGGTCTGATTTTGGGGGCGTCACAAGTTGGTATCAGAGCCGACTGCCTGTAGGAAGCCACCCCACCACTACCTGGTCGAAGTTGAGTCTAGACTTTGAAAAACTATTTTGCTAACTTAATATTTGACTTACGGGCCCACATCGATGTCACTACGTGTGATATCTATGGTATTAGGATCCTTTTCTCCTTACCTATGCTCTGGGAGTCTGCTCTCTTATCCTTGCTGGTAAGTTTTACAAAAGCTGACATTAGGATCAAGTTCTCTTGATTCCACCCGGCGTTTTTGGTGCTTCCCCCCATTGATTGAGTCGTGTCGCAGGCGTCGTACGCCAGATCCCAGACCGCGGATCCCATTCTCATTCTGGGCAGGTTACGCGTTCTCTGGCATCAACTCCTGTGGCCAATAGTTTTCTTGCGGCGTGATTGACATAGTGGAATCTATGTCGCGTCGTGTAATCCTTACCGCGGTCTGCGCGCCGCCTAGAGAGTCCTTTTTCCTTAATTTCTACGACGTTACGCTGCCCGATTTTCGATTGATTCTGTGTGCGAATGTGTATGTCTTATATGACTACTACTTTATATATCTGCGCCCCCTTTTCGTTGTCGTTTTTACTTCAGGCTTGATTCCGGTATCTCGTTAAATTTTCATTGCTGAAATACCCCTGTTAAATTCTAGCAGGATGGCTGGTCGTGGTGGTCGTGGTCGTGGTCGTGGTCGTGCTGCCAACGACCCACCTCCGCCGCCGAATTACATGGTCGCGATGATGCAGCAGTTCGAGATGAACCGTCAGTTCATGCAGAATATCATGGCTCAGTTCCCTCAGCCGAATTAGAATGGGCACCACCATCAGCATGCCACCGTGAATCTGCACGACTTCACCCGCCTCAACCCCACTATGTTCCGCAACACTGTTCAGCCGCTGGATGCTGATGACTGGCTTCGCGACATCACTCACGAGCTGGAGTCTGCTAATGTCGATCCAGCCGACTATGTGAACTTTGCGTCTTATCATCTGAAAGGCGCCGCTGCTCAGTGGTGGAGCACCCACAAGCGCTCCCTGCCAGTTGAAGAAGTCATCACTTGGGATGAATTTCAGTCTGCTTTCTGCGTCCGCTACATTCCTCAGGGGATCATGGATCGTAAGGCGGAAGAATTCCGTAACTTCACTCAGGGCGACATGACCGTTGAAGCCTATCAGCGCGAGTTCCTCAACCTCTTTCGCTATGCGGAAGGAGAGATCACCACTGATGCTTGCAGGCAGCAGAAGTTCCGTCGAGGCCTCAACCCAGAACTCAGGCTCGCTCTTGCCGTTCATGATTTCGCCAACTTCGCCACCATGGTGAACAAGGCTATCACCGGCGAGACTGCCCAGATGGAGCACAAGAACTCCCTGAAGCGTTATCGTGACGTTGGCTCATCTTCGGGCGCAACGCAGAAGCGTCGTATCTGGCTCCCTACCAGTGTGACCCATTCAGCTGTCCCTGCTCCAAGGCCGTCTTATGCTGCACCCCGTCTGCCTCCGCCACCGCAGATGCCAAGAGCTCTGCCTGCACCACCCCATGCTACCCCACTTCGTCCTCAGGATGGATTATGCTTCACGTGCCGCCAACCTGGGCATTTTTCCAGGGAGTGCCCCCAGAAACATAAGCAACTGGTAGTTCACCCCGCTGGCCGTGGAAATGGTCGTGGCAACAACAGGACCCCACCTATAATACTGGGTCTGCTGCTCATGCTCGTGGACATGCTTACAACATTAATGTGGAAGCAGCTCAGGAACAACCCGCTACAGTGATGGGTACCCTTCTCGTTAATTCCGCACCTGCTACTGTTTTATTTGATTCAGGAGCATCGCATTCATTCATGTCGGAAGCATTTGCATTGTCGCGTAACATTACGTTTGAGAGGATGAACCCACCGATGGTTGTCCGCACCCCTGGAGGCCGTTGCCAAACCTCCATGATGGTACACGATGTCACCATTGACGTCGAAGGGATTATATTCCTTGTGTCCCCCATCATCCTGAAAACCTCCACCATTGACCTAATTCTGGGCATGGATTGGTTGAAATTTCACGATGCCGCACTTTATTGTGGCACCAAGTCTGTCCAACTTTTTCACCCCTCCGGCGAGATTGTTAACCACACCACCCGAGTTATCCGTAATGCTGAAACACAGATATTTATGATGAATGCTTTGAATGCCGCCCCCCTCGAAGGCATCGGGAACGTTCCAGTCGTTCGCGATTTTCCCGACGTCTTCCCAGAAGAACTGCCGGGAATACCCCCGATCAGAGAAGTTGAATTCGTCATCGACTTGAAGCCAGGCACTGTTCCTATTGCCAAGCGTCCTTACAAGATGCCTCCACATGAACTCCTTGAACTTAAGGAGGAAATCGACAAGGCACTTCAGAAAGGATTCATTCGCCCCATTTCCTCAGCTTGGGGAGCACCTTCACTTTTTGTCAAGAAGAGCGATGGGACAAACCGATTGGTCCAAGATTATCGGCCCATTAACCAAGCCACCATCCAGAACAAATACCCACTTCCCCGGATCAACGATCTGTATGATCAACTTGCCGGATCCAAGGTGTTTTCTAAACTCGACTTGAGGTTGGGTTATCACCAAATCCGAGTCCGTGATGAGGACATTCCGAAGACTGCCTTCATTACTCGCTATGGTTCATACGAGTACACCGTCATGTCCTTTGGCTTAACCAATGCTCCAGCCATCTTCTCCAGATTGATGAATTATATTTTCATGGAGTACCTCGACCAGTTCTTCGTGGTTTATCTGGATGATAAAGTGATATATTCCAAGAATGAAGAAGAACATGCTGAAAATCTTCGTCTTATACTGGAGAAGCTTCGAGAACACAAACTCTACGCTAAGTATTCTAAGTGTGAGTTCTGGCTTCCCGAAGTAACCTACCTTGGACATGTAATTTCCAAGGATGGCATTGCCGTCACCCCAGAACGTATCCAGGCTATTCTTGACTGGACTCCTCCCAAGACCGTCAAGCAAGTCCGCAGTTTCCTCGGGCTCGCTAGCTATTGCCGCCGTTTCGTCGAGAATTTTTCCAAGATTGCCAGGCCTCTGACTAATCTGCTTCACAAAGGCGTCAAATTTGAGTGGACAGATAAATGTCAAGAAAGTTTTCAAGCACTCAAGGACAAGCTAACTTCTCCCCCAGTGCTCACTCCCCCTAATACTCAGAAGGACTTCGTGATATATTGCGACGCGTCTCGTCAAGGATTAGGCTGTGTCCTATTGCAAGAGCGCAAGGTGATTGCTTATGGCTCTCGTCAGTTGCGTGCTCACGAAGACAAATACCCAACACATGATCTCGAATTGGCAGCAGTAATTTATGCACTGAAGCTATGGCGACATTACCTCGTCGGTAATCGTTGCGAGATCTACACCGACCACCAAAGTCTGAAGTACCTGTTTAGTCAGCCAGACCTGAATCTTCGTCAACAACGATGGCTCGAGACAATAGCCGACTTCAAGATGGATATTTCCTATACCCCTGGCAAGGCTAATGTGATGGCCGATGCCTTGAGCCGCAAAGCTTACTGTTCTGAACTTGAGGTTCAGGTGCAGCAACCACTTCTGTATGAAGAGTTTCGCAAGTTGAACCTAGAGATTGTTCCTCAAGGTTACGTCAATAACCTGGTTCTCGAGTCAAAACTCGACGCCCTCATCAAGAGTAGACAATCTCTGGCCCCTGACATTGTGAAGATCAAGCAGGACATCGCCGAAGGAAAGCCCTCCTCTTTTACCATTGATGCTAATGATGGTGATACTGTGTACTTCAAGGGCCGCTTAGTAGTTCCTGTGAGTCCGCCCCTCAGTAACTGTGGTCCAGATATCATGGAAGAAGCCCATAATTCTCCCTTGTCAATCCACCCTGGCAGTACCAAGATGTATAAAGACCTTCGTCAACAGTACTGGTGGCCTTACATGAAGCAAGACATCGCCCGCTATATTTCTCAATGTGACGTTTGCAGTCGCGTCAAAGCCGGACATCAGAAACCTGCTGGTTGGTTGCGACCACTCCCTCCTCCTGATTGGAAGTGGGACAAAGTCGAAATGGACTTCGTCACCGGTTTTCCTAAGTCACAGAAAGGTAACGATGCCATCTTTGTCGTCATCGACCGATTCTCCAAGATTGCACACTTCCTGCCGGTCAAGGAGACGATCACTGCTAGTCATTTAGCACACTTGTATATCTCCCGAATTGTGTCACTTCACGGTATTCCGATGGAGATCAGTTCAGACCGTGGCAGCATTTTCACCTCACGATACTGGAATAGTTTCATGGAAGCTTTCGGGACTCGTCCGAATCTCAGCACCGCTTATCACCCCCAGTCGCAAGGCCAAGTTGAACGAGTTAATCAAGTGCTGGAAGACATGCTTCGCGCTTGTGTCCTTTCTTTCGGCATGAAATGGGAGGATGCCCTCCCGTACGCGGAATTCTCGTACAACAATAGCTATCAGGCTAGCTTGAAGATGGCCCCTTCGAAGTTCTATACGGACGTAAATGTCGAACCCCCCTGAATTGGTCAGGAACTGGGGAACGACCCTATTTCGGACCGGATCTTGTCCAAGAAGCTGAAGAACAAGTTCGCATTATGCAAGAAAATCTCAAGGCCGCACAGTCTCGTTAGAAGAGCAACTATGACCGCAAACACCGTGAAATGGAGTATCAGCCTGGTGAATACGCATACCTCCGTGTCACTCCCATGAGGGGCACTCATCGCTTCGGTATCAAGGGCAAGTTGGCTCCTCGCTACATTGGCCCGTTCCGTATCCTTTCCAGGAGTGGACCCGTGGCATACCGGTTGGAATTGCCGCCGAACCTCACCCAAGTCCACGATGTTTTCCACGTGTCGCAACTCCGTCGCTGCTTCAAGGATCCTATCCACGAAGTGGAGCATGATATGATCGAGCTGCAACAAGACTTGAATTATCGGGAACATCCGAGCCGCATTCTCGATCAGTCTGAACGCCGACCCCGCAACAAGACCGTCAAGTTCCTCAAGGTCCAGTGGTCGAATCATTCTGAAGATGAAGCCACTTGGGAACGCGAAGATCGCCTTCGCGATGAATACCCCGATCTTTTCCTCGCTACCACTTAAATTCTCGGGACGAGAATTCTTGTAGTGAGGGAGATTTGTAACACCCTCAGTTGCTGTAACAGTAATCATCATCACTGTTGACCATCACTGTTTATTAATCACTGTTATCCCCTGTCCTTAATCAAACATTGCTTCTGCTCTTTTCAAACCATGCTGGTTGGTAATCAAAACCCTAATCCCAATGCATCTCCCTCATCAAGAAACTATACCCTAGTTGAAACTACTTTGAATGGAAATTAAAACAAAAGTGCTCAATTAAAGTTTTTCCAAAAATCATGAAACTATTTTTGTAAATTACCTAAAATCATTATAATCATGTTGGACCAACTTTGGTAATTTTTGAAGTTGCAGAAAATTCCAAACAATTCAAACAGTAGGTTAAAATCCTTAATTTGGGCATTTAATAATTAAAAGAAATATCTAATGATTTTATTTTGCTGCAAAAACTTTTGTGGCACCTTAGTAATATGTAACCCTAATTTACAAACACCAATAACCTTTTACAAAAATGCTAGGGTTAATAAATCAATTACAGAAGGAAATAGAACAAACAGGAAAACAAAACAAAATATAAAAGGCTTAAAGCTCGCCTGGGGCGAGGCCCACCCCAGCCCAGCCCACCTCACCCTTGTCTTCTTCCTCCCCCACCTGCTCCCACCTGCCCCGTACGGTGGCCGCCGTGGCCACGCTGCTGCCAGCCCGGACCCGCCTCCACCTGCTCCCTCCCGGCGTCGACGTGATAAGGGCGACGCCCCCTCCCTCCTGGACACGCCCAACACCTTTTCCCCTCCCCCTGCAGCACGCCATCGACGGGGAAAAACCCACCCGACGCCGCTGTGGTCACCCCGGTGAACCACCGTGGCCACTGACGCCCTCTCGCCTGTCCGAGCTGTCCGGAGTGTGCGCCCGTGTCGTCCTCGTCATCCCCCTGGAGCAATCGAACCCGTGCGCCCTCAATACGACGCAGTCGTCGTCGTCGTCTTCCTCTGGCCGCGAAGGTCGTCGTCCGATTCCGGCGACGCCAGGAATTCACCGAGCCCGCTGCCTCCCTCAACACCTCCCCGGTGAGCTTCTCACCCGTCGCCAACCGCCCTTTGAAGCCCGTAGAGTCCCAACGCGAAAGCCCCCTTCTGCTAGTTCCGGCCGCCGCGGTCTGTCGCCGCAGTCTTGCCCACAGGTCGCCCCAGCTCACAATTTTGGCGTGCACGAGATGCTGCTGGACTGCACTTCCAACTTGACGCGTTAGACTGCTCGTTTGCCGCACGAATCGCGATACGCCATTGACGCCCGAGCTCGGTTCTGCCGCGGTTGACCTAGCCATCGCCTCGATGCGTCCCCGCTCGTGAAACAAGTCCAGGTCGAAGTGCCGTTCTCCTGCGGTTCGAACGCGACCGACGGCGTGCCCAACGGTGCCCTGTGGCGAGCTCCCCGTCGACCTCGCCGGCGGCGGGCTCCGGTGAGGCTGCCATACGGGGCCCCCTCGTCAGTGGTGTGATTAGCGTTAAGCTAATCCCCCGTGAGCCACTGACAGTGGGCCCAACCCCGGTTAATTATCTCTTTGGTTAATTAAAATGGAAATAACTTTCAGCCACTGACATGTGGGCCGTAGTCATTAGGATAATCACTGGATTAATAAAAAGGTTTAATTAGTGCTGGGTCAATGACACCTGGGCCCCCTTTGTCAGTTTATTATTTAAAAGATTTAATAAGAAATTCCAGTGGCTGACAGGTGGGTCCAGAGGCATTTTCTGATTTAATTAAATGTTTTATAAATAACAGAGGCTGACATATGGGTCCCACATGTTAGCACTGTTCTGGATAATGTTTTGGATAATGTTCTGGATAATGTTGAATAAATAATAAAAGAAATCCAGAAAATCATTTAAATTGATTTAAACTTGGAAATTCAATAACTTTTAAACCGTAACTCGGATTCAAAAACTTTATACATGAAAATTGATCAGAAAAATATAACGAATACAAATACGCTATCCGTATGTCTACCACACCCCTCTCACACAATGAACATCGAACATTCCCCCTCCGGACCGACTGTCCGATAAATTGTCCGGTACTGTTAGAGTGCCCGGATGAATTTATTCTGAACACGAAAGTTGTTCGGAATAGATCAACTAGCACGGATACACCCCCCTTATGTTTGCCCGGTACCCACGACACCTCCGGCTTGATCCTTCCCCCTCCGGACACCCTGTCCGGTAGTCATCCGGAACCGGTAGCTCATCCTCAGATGAATTTCCGTTCCGAGCAATGTACATTGCACTGCGTTAGAACACCGTTAACATTTCATCCGTCTTGTCATGCATCTGTTTGTATATATTGCTTTGTATTTACTGTTTCTCCCCCCCTTTATTCTCCGGTAGACCCCGCTGCTACCACCGACTACAGCGCTGCCGGGTACAACTACTTCGTCGACGACCCTACCCCTACCGTCGAGCTTCCAGGAAAGCAGAGCCATTCTCTTCCCCAGATATCGCCTATCTTTCCGTACATTTCTTGCACTAGGCATTGTTACTGCTGCTGCTACGATTACAATTCCTATTCAATTGCATAGCCTGATTTTTGTCGCCCCTTGATGTGCCTTCCTTTATCCTATGCTGCCTATTATTATTATTATGCATTATTCAACAGTGAGCCCTGCTCATTGTTAGCTAGGATTAGATAGAGGGCCGTGATCACTCAGGGGGGTGGACGCGGATACAAATATTATAACTGCACAGGTACGGTACAATGCAGACACCGTCTAAGGCCCCTATCTGGGTTATGCCTAGTCACCTCAAGTGTGAGATATCAAGGAGTAATCCATGTACTCCACTCGAAGCTGACTTTGTCTTACCGCCATAGGGTCCTGAACGACGATTGTCCTTCAGGTAAGAAGTCGGGGGACCCCACGATGCCCGCGAGAGGTATTACGACGGGACGACAGGGAGGGTACGACCAGTGTACCGGTGTGCTTGGCCCCTGATCGTTGGCCGCGAGAGTTACCAAACTACGAAATTCGAGCTCCTCCAGGAGCACACACGAGACAAGGTAAGGAGACGGTTCACCTTGTTGGTAACCGCAGTGACTTGGTGGGACGACGGGGCAGGCACCGATGTACTGGTGGTCCTGGCTGCTGTCGTTGTCCGCGGGTCGGTTAAGTCGAGGCAACGATAACGGTTTTCACGCAGGTTAATTAAAATGCTAAATGGTTCAGTGAATGTCTTGAGTTGGCTATATGCCATGTACGCACTACCTACCCGTGGGAATTACGAGTTATGGGCTCCTCTGCTTCTTAGTGTCTTCTGAGGACTCTTCAGACGTCAGCAGTACCGCGGGCTGATTGCCGGGAAGTGCGTTGTCTTCTTGGCTCGAGCTTTGTTGTTTTTGTTACGGCTTCCCGGCCACCCACGCACCATGCAGGAGTACGTCAGGGTTGGCGTCCAAGGCCCTAAGTACTTAGGATTTAGACCGGCGGATGGCCTCTCTGTTGAGTTTGAAAGATGGGCTATGAAGTGTCGGATAGCCTCGGTGGAGCGTTCCCTAAAAAGGTTCCCGCCACCCTGGAGATCCGTGCGTGTAGCGTAACACAAGTGCACCCCTGCAGGGAAGATTAATCTATTCGAATAGCCGTGTCCACGGTAACAGGACGCTTTATGCTGAAGCTGGATCTTACCACTAGAAACTATTGTTATTAAACTGTATGGTTCCGGGTTTTCTTCCTTGCGGGGATGTCGAGGAGGTGAACTCGGAGGCATTGTTAATTATTACAACTTATTATTATACAATGCGGCAGAAACTTCTGCTGCATTGTTACTTTATGCTTTATATAAACTGTTGGCTGATTCTTACCTCATGCTGCAAGATATCGTCGGAAGATGCTAGTCTTCGTTAGGCCTAGCTTCTTACCCTTGCTCTGGATTTCTGTCTTTCAGTCCACTATATACAACCTCTTCTTTCCGTTGATACAATGCATAATGCTTAGTAGCGGACGTAAGACTCGCGGGTATACTAGATACTCACCTGCTTTATTTCCTTTACTGTTTTGCCTGATCGGCCGCTGCAGCCGACGTTGGAGCCCAGGAGCAGGAGTACCCCGGAGGCGCCTACTACGACGTCGAGTTCCCCGTTGACGAGGAGTAGTCCGGTGGATCCCAGGCAGGAGGCCTCGCCTCTTCGATCTATATCTCTGATGTGATTTGTGCTAGCCTCCTTAAGGAAAAACTTGACTAACTATGTCTGTACTCAGATATTATGGCTTGTATGACTTATGTATTCGGGTCCGCGTGACCCCCTCTATTGTAACATATTTGTTTATCCTTTTGTGTGTAGTGTTGTGCTGTGATATTATCACCGTGGCACCCTAATCTCAGTCGTGTACCTTGTGTGTATGATTACTATACACAGTCTTATTTTGGGGGCGTCACAAGTTGGTATCAGAGCCGACTGCCTGTAGGAAGCCACCCCACCACTACCTGGTCGAAGTTGAGTCTAGACTTTGAAAAACTATTTTGCTAACTTAATATTTGGCTTACGAGCCCACATCGATGTCACTACGTGTGATATCTATGGTATTAGGATCCTTTTCTCCTTACCTATGCTCTGGGAATCTGCTCTCTTATCCTTGCTGGTAAGTTTTACAAAAGCTGACATTAGGATCACGTTCTCTTGATTCCACCCGACGTTTTTGGTGCTTCCCCCCATTGATTGAGTCGTGTCGCAGGCGTCGTACGCCAGATCCCAGACCGTGGATCCCATTCTCATTCTGGGCAGGCCGCGCGTTCTCTGGCATCAACTCCTGTGGCCAACAGTTTTCTTGCGGCGTGATTGACATAGTGGAATCTATGTCGCGTCGTGTAATCCTTACCGCGGTCTGCGCGCCGCCTAGAGAGTCCTTTTTTCCTTAATTTCTACGACGTTACGCTGCCCGATTTTCGATTGATTCTGTGTGCGAATGTGTATGTCTTATATGACTACTACTTTATATATCTGCGCCCCCTTTTCTTTGTCGTTTTTACTTCAGGCTTGATTCCGGTATCTCGTTAAATTTTCATTGCTGAAATACCCCTGTTAAATTCTAGCAGGATGGCTGGTCGTGGTGGTCGTGGTCGTGCTGCCAACGACCCACCTCCGCCGCCGGATTACATGGTTGCGATGATGCAGCAGTTCGAGATGAACCGTCAGTTCATGCAGAATATCATGGCTCAGTTCCCCCAGCCGAATCAGAATGGGCACCACCATCAGCATGCCACCGTGACTCTGCACGACTTCACCCGCCTCAACCCCACTATGTTCCGCAACACTGTTCAGCCGCTGGATGCTGATGACTGGCTTCGCGACATCACTCACGAGCTGGAGTCTGCTAATGTCGATCCAGCCGACTATGTGAACTTTGCGTCTTATCATCTGAAAGGCGCCGCTGCTCAGTGTTGGAGCACCCACAAGCGTTCCCTGCCAGTTGAAGAAGTCATCACTTGGGATGAATTTCAGTCTGCTTTCCGCGCCCGCTACATTCCTCAGGGGATCATGGATCGTAAGGCGGAAGAATTCCGTAACCTCACTCAGGGCGACATGACCGTTGAAGCCTATCAGCGCGAGTTCCTCAACCTCTCTCGCTATGCGGAAGGAGAGATCACCACTGATGCTTGCAGGCAGCAGAAGTTCCGTCGAGACCTCAACCCAGAACTCAGGCTCGCTCTTGGCGTTCATGATTTCGCCAACTTCGCCACCATGGTGAACAAGGCTATCACCGTCGAGACTTCCCAGATGGAGCACAAGAACTCCCTGAAGCGTTATCGTGACGTTGGCTCATCTTCGGGCGCAACGCAGAAGCGTCGTATCTGGCTCCCTACCAGTGTGACCCATTCAGCTGTCCCTGCTCCAAGGCCGTCTTATGCTGCACCCCGTCTGCCTCCGCCACCGTAGATGCCAAGAGCTCTGCCTGCACCACCCCATGCTACCCCACTTCGTCCTCAGGATGGATTATGCTTCACGTGCCGCCAACCTGGGATTTTTTCCAGGGAGTGCCCCCAGAAACAGAAGCAACTGGTAGTTCACCCCGCTGGCCGTGGAAATGGTCGTGGCAACAACAGGACCCCCAACTATAATACTGGGTCTGCTGCTCATGCTCGTGGACATGCTTACAACATTAATGTGGAAGCAGCTCAGGAACAACCCGCTACAGTGATGGGTACCCTTCTCGTTAATTCCGCACCTGCTACTGTTTTATTTGATTCAGGAGCATCACATTCATTCATGTCGGAAGCATTTGCATTGTTGCGTAACATTATGTTTGAGAGGATGAACCCACCGATGGTTGTCCGCACCCCTGGAGGCCGTTGCCAAACCTCCATGATGGTACACGATGTCACCATTGACGTCGAAGGGATTATATTCCTTGTGTCCCCCATCATCCTGAAAACCTCCACCATTGACCTAATTCTGGGCATGGATTGGTTGAAATTTCACGATGCCGCACTTTATTGTGGCACCAAGTCTGTCCAACTTTTTCACCCCTCCGGCGAGATTGTTAACCACACCACCCGGGTTATCCGTAATGCTGAAACACAGATATTTATGATGGATGCTTTGAATGCCGCCCCCCTCGAAGGCATCGGGAACGTTCCAGTCGTTCACGATTTTCCCGACGTCTTCCCAGAAGAACTTCCGGGAATACCCCCGATCAGAGAAGTTGAATTCGTCATCGACTTGAAGCCAGGCACTGTTCCTATTGCCAAGCGTCCTTACAAGATGCCGCCACATGTACTCCTTGAACTAAAGGAGGAAATCGACAAGGCACTTCAGAAAGGATTCATTCGCCCCAGTTCCTCAGCTTGGGGACCACCTTCAGTTTTTGTCAAGAAGAGCGATGGGACAAACCGATTGGTCCAAGATTATCGGCCCATTAACCAAGCCACCATCCAGAACAAATACCCACTTCCCCGGATCAACGATCTGTATGATCAACTTGCCGGATCCAAGGTGTTTTATAAACTCGACTTGAGGTTGGGTTATCACCAAATCCGAGTCCGTGATGAGGACATTCCGAAGACTGCCTTCATTACTCGCTATGGTTCATACGAGTACACCGTCATGTCCTTTGGCTTAACCAATGCTCCAGCCACCTTCTCCAGATTGATGAATTATATTTTAATGGAGTACCTCGACCAGTTCGTCGTGGTTTATCTGGATGATATATTGATATATTCCAAGAATGAAGAAGAACATGCTGAACATCTTCGTCTTATACTGGAGAAGCTTCGAGAACACAAACTCTACGCTAAGTATTCTAAGTGTGAGTTCTGGCTTCCCGAAGTAACCTACCTTGGACATGTAATTTCCAAGGATGGCATTGCCGTCACCCCAGAACGTATCCAGGCTATTCTTGACTGGACTCCTCCCAAGACCGTCAAGAAAGTCCGCAGTTTCCTCGGGCTCGCTAGCTATTGCCGCCGTTTCGTCGAGAATTTTTCCAAGATTGCCAGGCCTCTGACTAATCTGCTTCACAAAGGCGTCAAATTTGAGTGGACAGATAAATGTCAAGAAAGTTTTCAAGCACTCAAGGACAAGCTAACTTCTCCCCCAGTGCTTGCTCCCCCTAATACTCAGAAGGACTTCGTGATATATTGCGACACGTCTCGTCAAGGATTAGGCTGTGTCCTATTGCAAGAGCGCAAGGTGATTTATTATGGCTCTCGTCAGTTGCGTGCTCACGAAGACAAATACCCAACACATGATCTCGAATTGGCAGCAGTAATTTATGCACTGAAGCTGTGGCGACATTACCTCGTCGGTAATCGTTGCGAGATCTACACCGACCACCAAAGTCTGAAGTACCTGTTTACTCAGCCAGACCTGAATCTTCGTCAACAACGATGGCTCGAGCCAATAGCCGACTTCAACATGGATATTTCGTATACCCCTGGAAATGCTAATGTGATGGCCGATGCCTTGAGCCGGAAAGCTTACTGTTCTGAACTTGAGGTTCAGGTGCAGCAACCACTTCTGTATGAAGAGTTTCGCAAGTTGAACCTCGAGATTGTTCCTCAAGGTTACGTCAATAACCTGGTTCTCGAGTCAAAACTCGACGCCCTCATCAAGAGTAGACAATCTCTGGCCCCTGACATTGTGAAGATCAAGCAGGACATCGCCGAAGGAAAGCCCTCCTCTTTTACCATTGATGCTAATGATGGTGATACTGTGTACTTCAAGGGCCGCTTAGTAGTTCCTGTGAGTCCGCCCCTCATTAACTGTGGTCCAGATATCATGGAAGAAGCCCATAATTCTCCCTTGTCAATCCACCCTGGCAGTACCAAGATGTATAAAGACCTTCGTCAACGGTACTGGTGGCCTTACATGAAGCAAGACATCGCCCGCTATGTTTCTCAATGTGACGTTTGCAGTCGCGTCAAAGCCGGACATCAGAAACCTGCTGGTTGGTTGCGACCACTCCCTCCTCCTGATTGGAAGTGGGACAAAGTCGAAATGGACTTCGTCACCGGTTTTCCTAAGTCACAGAAAGGTAACGATGCCATCTTTGTCGTCATCGACCGATTCTCCAAGATTGCACACTTCCTGCCGGTCAAGGAGACGATCACTGCTAGTCAGTTAGCACACTTGTATATCTCCCGAATTGTGTCACTTCACGGTATTCCGATGGAGATCAGTTCAGACCGTGGCAGCATTTTCACCTCATGATACTGGAATAGTTTCATGGAAGCTTTCGGGACTCGTCTGAATCTCCGCACCGCTTATCACCCCCAGTCGCAAGGCCAAGTTGAACGAGTTAATCAAGTGCTGGAAGACATGCTTCGCGCTTGTGTCCTTTCTTTCGGCATGAAATGGGAGGATGCCCTCCCGTACGCGGAATTCTCGTACAACAATAGCTATCAGGCTAGCTTGAAGATGGCCCCCTTCGAAGTTCTATACGGACGTAAATGTCGAACCCCCCTGAATTGGTCAGGAACTGGGGAACGACCCTACTTCGGACCGGATCTTGTCCAAGAAGCTGAAGAACAAGTTCGCATTGTGCAAGAAAATCTCAAGGCCGCACAATCTCGTCAGAAGAGCAATTATGACCGCAAACACCGTGAAATGGAGTATCAGCCTGGTGAATACGCATACCTCCGTGTCACTCCCATGAGGGGCACTCATCGCTTCGGTATCAAGGGCAAGTTGGCTCCTCGCTACATTGGCCCGTTCCGTATCCTTTCTAGGAGTGGACCCGTGGCATACCGGTTGGAATTGCCGCCGAACCTCTCCCAAGTCCACGATGTTTTCCACGTGTCGCAACTCCGTCGCTGCTTCAAGGATCCTATCCGCGAAGTGGAGCATGATATGATCGAGCTGCAACAAGACTTGAATTATCGGGAACATCCGAGCCGCATTCTCGATCAGTCTGAACGCAGAACCCGCAACAAGACCGTCAAGTTCCTCAAGGTCCAGTGGTCGAATCATTCTGAAGATGAAGCCACTTGGGAACGCGAAGATCGCCTTCGCGATGAATACCCCTATCTTTTCCTCGCTACCACTTAAACTCTCGGGACGAGAATTCTTTTAGTGGGGGAGATTTGTAACACCCTCAGTTGCTGTAACAGTAATCATCATCACTGTTGACCATCACTGTTTATTAATCACTGTTATCCCCTGTCCTTAATCAAACTTTGCTTCTGCTCTTTTCAAACCATGCTGGTTGGTAATCAAAACCCTCATCCCAATGCATCTCCCTCATCAAGAAACTATACCCTAGTTGAAACTACTTTGAATGGAAATTAAAACAAAAGTGCTCAATTAATGTTGTTCCAAAAATCATGAAACTATTTTTGTAAATTGCCTAAAATCATTATAATCATGTTGGACCAACTTTGGTAATTTTTGAAGTTGCAGAAAATTCCAAACAATTCAAACAGTAGGTTAAAACCCTTACTTTGGGCATTTAATAATTAAAAGAAATATCTAATGATTTTATTTTCTTAAAAAACTTTTGTGGCACCTTAGTAATATGTAACCCTAATTTACAAATACCAATAACCTTTTACAAAAATGCTAGGGTTAATAAATCAATTACAGAAGGAAATAGAACAAACAGGAAAACAAAACAAAATATAAAAGGCTTAAAGCTCGCCTGGGGCGAGGCCCACCCCAGCCCAGCCCAGCTCACCCTTGTCTTCTTCCTCCCCCACCTGCTCCCACCTGCCCCGTATGGTGGCCGCCGTGGGCACGCCGCTGCCAGCCCGGACCCGCCTCCACCTGCTCCCTCCCGGCGTCGACGCGATAAGGGCGACGCCCCCTCCCTCCTGGACACGCCCAACACCTTTTCCCCTCCCCCTGCAGCACGCCATCGACGGGGAAAAACCCACCCGACGCCGCTGTGGTCACCCCGGTGAACCACCGTGGCCACTGACGCCCTCTCGCCTGTCCGAGCTGTCCGGAGTGTGCGCCCGTGTCGTCCTCGTCATCCCCCTGGAGCAATCGAACCCGTGTGCCCTCAATACGACGCAGTCGTCGTCGTCGTCTTCCTCTGGCCGCGAAGGTCGTCGTCCGATTCCGGCGACGCCAGGACTTCACCGAGCCCGCTGCCTCCCTCAACACCTCCCCGGTGAGCTTCTCACCCGTCGCCAACCGCCCTTTGAAGCCCGTAGAGTCCCAACGCGAAATGCCCCTTCTGCTAGTTCCGGCCGCCGCGGTCTGTCGCCGCAGTCGTGCCCACAGGTCGCCCCTGCTCACAATTTTGGCGTGCACGAGTTGCTGCTGGACTGCACTTCCAACTTGACGCGTTAGACTGCTCGTTTGCCTCACGAATCGCGATACGCCATTGACGCCCGAGCTCGGTTCCGCCGCGGTTGACCTAGCCATCGCCTCGGTGCGTCCCCGCTCGTGAAACAAGTCTAGGTCGAAGTGCCGTTCTCCTGCGGTTCGAACGCGACCGGCGGCGTGCCCAACGGTGCCCTGTGGCGAGCTCCCCGTCGACCTCGCCGGCGGCGGGCTCCGGTGACCCTCCGGTGAGGCTGCCATACTGGGGCCCCTCGTCAGTGGTGTGATTAGCGTTAAGCTAATCCCCCGTGAGCCACTGACAGTGGGCCCAACACCTGTTAATTATCTCTCTGGTTAATTAAAATGGAAATAACTTTCAGCCACTCACATGTGGGCCGTAGTCATTAGGATAATCACTGGATTAATAAAAAGGTTTAATTAGTGCTGGGTCAATGACACCTGGGCCCCCTTTGTCAGTTTATTATTTAAAAGATTTAATAAGAAATTCCAGTGGCTGACAGGTGGGTCCAGAGGCATTTTCTGATTTAATTAAATATTTTATAAATAACAGAGGCTGACATGTGGGTCCCACATGTCAGCACTGTTCTGGATAATGTTTTGGATAATGTTCTGGATAATGTTGAATAAATAATAAAAGAAATCCAGAAAATCATTTAAATTGATTTAAACTTGGAAATTCAATAACTTTTAAACCGTAACTCGGATTCAAAAACTTTATACATGAAAATTGATCAGAAAAATATAACGAATACAAATACGCTATCAGTATGTCTACCACACCCCTCTAACACAATGAACATCGAACATTCCCCCTCCGGACCGACTGTCCGATAAATTGTCCGGTACTGTTAGAGTGCCCGGATGAATTTATTCTGAACACGAAAGTTGTTCGGAATAGATCAACTAGCACGGATACACCCCCTTATGTTTGCCCGGTACCCACGACACCTCCGGCTTGATCCTTCCCCCTCCGGACACCCTGTCCGGTAGTCATCCGGAACCGGTAGCTCATCCTCAGATGAATTTCCATTCCGAGCAATGTACATTGCACTGCGTTAGAACACCGTTAACATTTCATCCGTCTTGTCATGCATCTGTTTGTATATATTGCTTTGTATTTACTGTTTCTCCCCCCCCCTTTATTCTCTGGTAGACCCCGCTTCTACCACCGACTACACCGCTGCCGGGTACGACTACTTCGTCGACGACCCTACCCCTACCGTCGAGCTTCCAGGCAAGCAGAGCCATTCTCTTCCCCAGATATCGCCTATCTTTCCGTACATTTCTTGCACTAGGCATTGTTACTGCTGCTGCTACGATTACAATTCCTATTCAATTGCATAGCCTGATTTTTGTCGCCCCTTGATGTGCCTTCCTTTATCTATGCTACCTATTATTATTATTATTATTATTATTATTATTATTATTATTATGTATTATTCAACAGTGAGCCCTGCGCATTGTTAGCTAGGATTAGATAGAGGGTCGTGATCACTCAGGGGGGTGGACGCGGATACAAATATTATAACTGCACAGGTACGGTACAATGCAGACACCGTCTAAGGCCCCTATCTGGGTTATGCCTAGTCACCTCAAGTGTGAGCTATCAAGGAGTAATCCTTGTACTCCACTCGAGGCTGACTTTGTCTTACCGCCATAGGGTCCTGAACGGCGATTGTCCTTCAGGTAAGAAGTCGGGCAACCCCACGGTGCCCGCGAGAGGTATTACGATGGGACGACAGGGAGGGTACGACCAGTGTACCGGTGTGCTTGGCCCGTGATCGTAGGCCGCGAGAGTTACCAAACTACGAAAGTCGAGCTCCTCCAGGAGCACACGCGAGACAAGGTAAGGAGACGGTTCACCTTGTTGGTAACCGCCGTGACTTGGTGGGACGACGGGGCAGGCACCGATGTACTGGTGGTCCTGGCTGCTGTCGTTGCCCGCGGGTCGGTTAAGTCGAGGCAACGATAACGGTTGTCACGCAGGTTAATTAAAATGCTAAATGGTTCAGTGAATGTCTTGAGTTGGCTATATGCCATGTACGCACTACCTACCCGTAGGAATTACGAGTTATGGGCTCCTCTGCTTCTTAGTGTCGTCCGAGGACTCTTCAGACGTCAGCAGTACCGCGGGCTGATTGCCGGGAAGTGCGCTATCTTCTTGGCTCGAGCTGTGTTGTTTTTGTTACGGCTTCCCGGCCACCCACGCACCGTGCAGGAGTACGTCAGGGTTGGGGGCCAAGGCCCTGAGTACTTAGGATTTAGACCGGCGGATGGCCTCTCTGTTGAGTTTGAAAGATGGGCTATGAAGTGTCGGATAGCCTCGATGGAGCATTCCCTAACAAGGTTCCCGCCACCCTGGAGATCCGTGCGTGTAGCGTAACACAAGTGCACCCCTGCAGGGAAGATTAATCTATTCGAATAGCCGTGTCCACGGTAACAGGACGCTTTATGCTGAAGCTGGATCTTACAACAAGAAACTATTGTTATTAAACTGTATGGTTCCGGGTTTTCTTCCTCGCGGGGATGTCGAGGAGGTGAACTCGGAGGCATTGTTAATTATTACAACTTATTATTATACAATGCGGCAGCAACTTCTGCTGCATTGTTACTTTATGCTTTATATAAACTGTTGGCTGATTCTTACCTCATGCTGCAAGACATCGTCGGAAGATGCTAGTCTTCGTTAGGCCTAGCTTCTTACCCTTCCTCTGGATTTCTATCTTTTAGTCCACTATATACAGCCTCTTCTTTCCGTTGATACAATGCATAATGCTTAGTAGCGGACGTAAGACTCGCGGTTATACTAGATACTCACCTGCTTTATTTCCTTTACTGTTTTGCCTGATCGGCCTCTGCAGCCGACGTTGGAGCCCAGGAGCAGGAGTACCCCGGAGGCGCCTACTACGACGTCGAGTGCCCCGTTGACCAGGAGTAGTCCGGTGGATCCCAGGCAGGAGGCCTCGCCTTTTCGATCTATATCTCTGATGTGATTTGTGCTAGCCTCCTTAAGGCAAACCTTGACTAACTATGTCTGTACTCAGATATTATGGCTTGTATGACTTATGTATTTGGGTCCGCGTGACCCCCTCTATTGTAACATATTTTTTTATCCTTTTGTGTTTAGTGTTGTGCTGTGATATTATCACCGTGGCACCCTAATCTCAGTCGTGTACCCTGTGTGTATGATTACTGTACATGGTCTGATTTTGGGGGCGTCACAAAGCGGAATCGGCAGGGAGGGTTTTCTCGAGTGAGACGCTTGAAGCGATAGGGAAGGAGGGGGAGTTGGAGCGAGACTCAATAAGAGGTGGTGAATCCGGTGTGGACTCAATGCGTAATTGCGTGTGAACAGGTCTCCAAACACGTCCTTCCTTACGTGCTATCGCATCGCAGTCCCGTCGACGGTGGCCCACCTGGTTGCAGGCCATGCAGACCCAGACAGTAGGGCAGGCCGATGAAAGGTGGCCCTGGATATTGCATATGGAGCAGGTCATGATACGGGCCACCATGTCATCTACCATGGCTTCAAAGTCATCCATGGCAGGCACGGCTGATGTGGTAGCCTGATCCGAATCCAGCTGCGTCTGCTGATGAGATACACCGGGTTTGGTTATGAGCCGGTCCGCCACGTGTGGAGAGACACATTTATCCAAGGATGGAAGGAGATCCCATTGCACATTGTCCGTTGCTGAAGATCCTGGATTAGCTAACAAACCCAAGGAAACTGGAACCATCACAAATTGAATCACCGGAGTGTCCGTAGTCCGGTGAACCACCAACGGCGGTGACAGTGGCGGAAACTCATCAGAGAGTAACTCATAACCAGCCTCAAGAAAATCATTACGTACCTCCGGTTGCACCCGCATATTGTAACTCTTACAAGCATCATAGTCCATGATAGTGGCAAAACGTATATATTTGAACTTAGACGGGCCACCTTCATCGCTGATTTCTTAGGAAGAGAACGTAGGGCACTCATCCCAGCTTGAGCGCGTTTGTTTGTAGGACATCTTTCACACTTTACAAGGTACTCAAATCATAAAGAAGATGTAGCTATCATGATGTATGCAATGTATGTCGCTGCCAGTGTAGCAGGAACATGTATGACATGAAGATCAAGTCATGAAGAGGTGGATGTTGCATGGCAATATATCTTAGAAAGGCTATGGAAATGCCTTGATAGGTAGGTATGGTGGCTGTTTCAAGGAAAGATAATAAGGAGGTTTATGATGACAGATCGTATCATGCCAAGGGTTTGGATGTACCGGCGAAGGTGGACGCCAACTCTCGGAGTGAGAAGAAGGCAATGCACGGCACAAGAGAGGCTAGCAAATATGAGGAGGTGGAAGTGTCAACTTTCAATACTTACATTAGTCCGAAGAACTCATGCATTTATTATCGGTAACTCTCAATCTAATAAGGAGGTTCGCAAAGAGACAAGTACCCCGAGGAGGAGTGTATGGGGGTTTGGTTATCCTTGTGCATCCTCGACTCATGGTACGTGAGTGTACTCTAATATTCAATCCCTCCAAAGATTAGCGATCCATCTAGTAGCTAGAGTTCTCAACTAGTTTTGTTTTTGAAAATAAACATGGATTGCCAAAAATACGACACCTATCACTAATAGTCTAGAGCTCTTGACACAAAAGGTTCAAACATTACTCACATCAATACCTCAAAACTATTGCAAGTTACTACTAAATTTAAATTGCAACCTCGATTACCTACTTTCAAGACAAGACACAACTCAGTGCAACAACCAACTCTCTTAACAAGATAAACATGAAAACTAAAGAGAGTTCCAGCAACAAACTAAACAAAAGCCAAGGCTCTTGCTAAAGACAAACTAAAACTAAAACTAAACATGGCAGTAGCTACGAAAAGATAAAGAACACACAATAGCAAAAAGATAAGCATGAAAAATCCTATGATGTGTTTTAGATTGAAGTGGAGCGTGTTTCGCTCCCACACAAAGTAATACGGGGTATAACTTGTTATGAACAGCAAGCAAATCTAAAGAAAACTAAAAGTAAAACCTAAGAGCGAGACGCTCCAAGCATAGCACATAACACATCAAGTGATAAAAATATAGTGAGACGAAGGACGAACTGATGATTGTTGATGGAGAAAGGGATGCACGGAGGCATCCCCAAGCTTAGACGCTTGAGTCTCCTTGAATATTTATTGGGGATGCATGGGGGCATCCCCAAGCTTGAGCGCTTGACACTCCTGAATCTTCTTTCATCATCTTCCATCGCACACTTGAAAACTCCCTTCATACATAACTCATCATAAGATGATTAGAGAGGTTAGTTCCCTTAATAAAATATTTTTCTCCACTGGATATAAAGATATTCTTGAAGATCTACTGTTTCTCAAGATTTCGAAAAGGTTTTTGCAAAGAAAAAGAAAGCTTAAGGTTTGCAAAAGTAAGGAGAGACAAAACGTGGCAGAATCTGTGAAAAACAGAACAACAGGTAGTAGAGAATTTTTTCGGGGTACTTCTGCAACTAAAAAAACTCAGAACATACGAAAGTTCCGAAATTGTATAGAGCACGCTGTGTAAAAATTTCAGCTGAAAAAGATGAACTGGTGATTTGATCCGATTTTTTCCGTCACGAAGACATAACCTGTTTTCTGGATAGCATGCCACAACTTTTGCTTCCCTTGTCATATGAGGCTATAACTTGGCACAAAGCTTGAAAATAAATATACAATGATGTTGCTATAGTAGTAACAATCATCAAGACCACTAAAAACAGAAGTAAAAACATCTTGGGTTGCCTCCCAACAAGCGCTTTCTTTTACGCCCATAAGCTAGGCATAAGGCAAAAGAAGAATCAAAGGTCTCAAAGATCGTCGGAATCATAAAAACCTTCGAATTTATTTTCAATAAGCTCATTCTTCTTCTTCCTAGGAAAGAGGTACTTACCTTTCGCCTTACCTCGTAAGCGTATGTGCCCATTACCAATATCCATAAAGCCTTTCATAGCTCGGAGGAAGTCCTTTCCAGGCACGATGTTACTTTGGTTTGGCTCCATGATGAAGAAATCCATCGGTGCAATCCTATGAAGGAATGCAACTTGGACTTCTTTTACCTTTCCTTTGACCTCTGAAATATCTCCATTAGCATGTTCATGATAAGATGACAATTTATCCATATCTAGTTTCAAAGAATCATAAACTATTTTTGGCATAGTAGAAACCATGGATCCAATATCACAAAAAGCAAGGAAGTATTGGTTAGAGATGCTAATCCTAACAAAGGGATCCAAATCATCATCTATCTCCAACATCTCTTTCTTGTTGGTCTCTACTTTTCTTAAGTCTAGAGCATCCATCCTTTTTTCAATAGCGGCAAGTCTATCTATAACAGTATCAACGCTACGATCATAAACAAAATAACCAGATAGACCATGCAAAATATCAATAGCTCTAGCTTCATCACACTCTAAAAAGTCTCCTTCTGCTATATATGAAGAGAGTGCTTACACCACTTAAAAAGACCATGGTAAAAATTCCTAAGCACAATTTTTATGGGTATCCAAGGCATAATTCTTTTATGTGCTTTAGAAATTCTGTCCCATGCCTTCTTCATATTTTCTCCATCCCTTTGACGGAAATTAAGAACTTCCGATTCCTGCAAAGCATCCTGTCCTAACATGTTCATCTAAACAAAGAAGACTACTAACAGGAAGATAAATAAATTTTTTGTGATTTTTGATATAAGACACAAAGATAAAAACTGAAAGGTAAACTAACAAGATTAAAAAGTAAAGGTAAAAAGTAGTGGGCAACTCCCCTATCTTATCACTCGGAGTCCCCGACAACGGCGCCAAAATTTGCTTGAGACGCGAGAGATTATAATTGCTTCTTGCCCTTCGTTGGTTACCCCAAGTGGAAGGTGAGATGCAGTGTAGCGGCAAGTTTCCCTTGATGAAGATACCAAGGTTTTAAGATTGTCTCCCGTAGGACTCCGGCAATGATAAGTAGGTGGTTCGGCAAGTGATACGCCTTTTGAAGATAATCACTTGCTTCTCCTGGACCTGCACACAAACACTAATAACTTTGCTCCCAACGAAGTTTAGAGAGGTTGTCAATCTCTCCGGTTTTGTTGTTTACAAAGTATTAAACGCAAGGGAATGATAATGATGATAGAAACTAAAAGTAAATACAGAAAAGTAAATGAGCGTGTAAACAGTGATGAGAATATGGAACGCGGTCCCGTGATGTTCACTAGTGATGTCTCTCTCCCAAAAGACGATAAAACTGCTATACGAGGTAAATAATTAAAGATGGGCAATTGACAGGATTATAAACGAACCGCAATGCTAACCATGCTACAAAGAAAGGAAGAGGCTCAAAAGCATGGGCAGTATGTCAAAATAAGTAGACCGAAATCCATTTGCATCAACAACTAATCATCCACCTTGAGATATCTATCCAGAACATCTCGCTGGTATTAAGTTGCGACCCCCACCCAAAGTGTAAACCCAAAGCAACAAACAACTGCATTAAAAAGAAATTTGCGTAAAGTAAACAATCCTTGCAACCGCGGTTACAAGCATCATTGTTTCCCCCCTTGTGGCAATAGCACATCCCCTAGACTCATGTTGTTGTCACTCAAGCGTGTCATCAGGGGGCATGAATCCACAATCGAGCATAACGTTCCCTCTTGGAGTCACTACCTACTACTTGGCCAAAGCAATAAACAGAAACGGAGAACATGCAAGAATTACTTAGGAACAAAAATATAAAAGATAAGAACCAAATATATTACTCTATCGCAATCTGAACATAATCTCATAATCCATCAGATCCCATCAAACTCAGCACAGCAAAAGCAGAAAGATTACATATGTGCCTCGATCATGTAGGGAAGCTCACAAGGTTTAAACCATGAAGAACAAATAGGGGAGGAGAACATCACATAGCTACTGATCACGAACCCATGGTCCAAAGGAAACTACTCACGTCACATCCGGGAAGCGTCCATGGTGGAGGGGAAGGTCCCGGAGATTGATCCCCCCTCCGGCAGGGTGCCGGTAAGGGTCCTGCTGGTGCTCCCGATCTTGGAAGCGCGACAGCGGCGGAACAGAGGCGAGATCATGAAAAAGGGTTCTGTCTTCGGAAGATTCACGTCACGGGAGATATATAGGCGAAGGGGGGCAGCCAGGGGGCCACCAAGGGTCCAGGCCCCCCCTCGTGCGGCCAAGCCCTAGGCCGCGCTAGCTAGGCGCCTGGGGCCCTGGTGGGTCCCACCTTGTCCCCCTTCGGGACTCCGGAAGGTTCCTTCACGCCGATTTTTTTTACCTGATTTTCCCGAATTTTTTGAGCACTTTTAATATGGGGGAAAAGTGAAATAGAAAAACAGCAGAAAACAGAAACTGGCACTAGGGTGCACTGAATTAATAGGTTAGTCCAAATATGATCGAAAGTGTATGAAAGTGTATCTAGATCATAGCAATACCACACAAAACATGCATGGAGCAAGCAGAAATTATCGATACATTTGGGACGTATCAGGTCCATGACTGTAGCTATGTGATGTCTTCTCGCCAATCTTGTGCTTCAATGTTTAGCCCTTGTGAGAAGACTACCGTGATCAAGGCATCTATGTATTAGTTCCTGTTTTTCTATGCTGTGTTTGTTGGGATCCGATTGATTATGACATTATGTTCAGTTTGTGATGACTAATATATTTGGTTTACCTTTATATTTTAGTTCTTGAGTGTGCTTGCATGTTCCCCGTTATGTCTGTTGCTTTGGCCAAGTAGTAGATTGTAACTCCAATAGGGAGCGTTATGTATGATTGTCGGTTCATGCCCCCCGATGTATAGCTTGAGTGACAGAAACATGAGACTATGGGATGTGTTGTTTCCACCAAGGAGAAAACAACGGTGCTTGTAACTGCGGTTGCAAGGATTTCTTACACTACTCAAACAGTGTTAAAGCAGTCATCCGTTGGTTTGAGCCTACAGTTTGGTTGGGGTTCGCAACTTAATACCAGCAAGATGTTCTGGATAGATATCTCAAGGTGGATGATTAGTGAGTAGATGATGATGAATAAACGGTCTACTTGATTTGGTGTAATGCCCGCATGATTTAGCCTCTAGCTTTCTTGTAGCATAATTAGCATTGCGGCGCGTTTATAATTCTGTCAATTGCCCAGCTATAATTTGTTCACCTAGCATAGTTGTTTTCTTCTTTTGGGGGAGAGAAATCACTAGTGAAAATCACGGGACACCGGTCCATATTTTCATCATAGTTTACATCACTCCAATTTACTGATTTTATTTCCTTTCCATTGCAATCACCACTATTATTGTTCCCTTGTGTTTTGATCTTTTGTAAATAAAAATATCAGAGAGATTGGCAACCTCTCTAACTCATTGGGAGCAAAGTTATTTGCTTTTGTGTGCAGGTCGAGGTTAAGTGAGTGATTTCTATTCAGACGGTGCGTCACTTACTTCACCACCTTCTTGTTAATCCTTGGAGTCCTCCTGGATTTGATAAACCTAATAGTCCTCATGTAAGGGAAATTCATTGTTGTCTACATCTCAACCTTCCAGTTGGGGTAGCCAACGAGGAGCACTAACCAGTGCCATCAAGAGAATTTCTAGAGCCTTTGCCGGGGACTCCAGTCTTCAAGATAGGGGAGTTTCTTTCCTTTTTAGTCTTGTTACTTTATCTTTCAGTTTTTGCTTTAGAGTCTTATAGAAAAAACCACAAAATAATCCGTTGCTTTGTTCTTGCTTGCTGTTATTACGGGTACTTATAAGAGTAACGGACCTTGTGACTACACAGTTATGACCGGGAATTATGCCCATGGCATGGTCTCCCGGGTAAGAAACCAAATTTATGGTTCGATGCTGCCCCAAAATATCCTCAAACTTGGGAGGATGTGAAAGAAGTTATGTCTGAAAGTAAGTCGAACCAAGAAGATATCACTACCACTTTAATTAATGGTAGTGAACTTGATTTTGATAATTGTAGTATTTCTGAAGTTATTAAGTTTTTGCAAAGAATGGCCAAAGACCCCCACACTAGTTCACTTAACATTTCCTACACTAAGGATATCACTAATGCTCTTATAAAAGCTAGGGAGGAGAAACTTAAACTAGAGGTTTCTATTCCTATAAAACTAGAAGATGGTTGGGATCCTATGGTCAAGAACAAATTGAATAACTTCTCTTGCTTTGCTTTATGAGATGTTGGAGCTAGTGCCTCTGTTTTACCCAAAAGAATTATGATATGCTTGGATTGAAACCTTTTGATCCTTCCTCTTTTGGTGTTCGTCTTGTTGATTCTTCCGTACAGAAACCTTTAAGAATGATTGATGATGTTCTTATTGTTGTCAATGATAATTATGTTCCCGTTGATTTTCTTGTCATGGACATTGGGTGTGACCCCTCATGTCCAACTATTTTTGGACGACCAGTTCTTCGCACCGTTGGTGTTATCATTGACATGAAAGAAGGGACTATACTATTCAAATTTTCCCTCAAGAAGGGCATGGAACATTTCCATAGAAAGAATATTAAGTTACCTTTTGAGTCTATTATACGTCCAAGCTATGATTTTTATATTGATAAAACTTGATCTTGTTGCTTCATACCTAGCTCAAAGGCATAAAAAAGCTCTTATTGGGAGGCAACCCAAAAAAATTTACTTTCAGTTTTTAGTGGTCTTAATGCTTGTTACTACTATAGCAACATCATTGTATCTTTATTTTCAAGCTTTATGCCAAGTTTTAGCCTCCGGTGGCAAGTAGATCAAAAGTTGTGACATGCTGTCCAGAAACAGATTATGTTTGATTCACTGCAAAAATTCTTAAAAATCACCAGATCATCTATTTTATCTGATTTTTTTGATAGTATGCTCTATACAATAGACTATCTGGCACCTGTTCTGAGTTTTTTTTTTCGAGTTGTAGAAGTAAACCTAAAAAATTATATACTACCTGCTGGTCCGTTTTCCTAGATTCGGCCCTGTTTTGCGTTTTCCCAGTTTGCAAATATTGCGCATGCTTTTTCTTTGAATTTTTTTTGGCAATCTTGAGAAACTGTAGCCCTTGTGAAAATATTTATTTCCACCAGAGGCAAATTATTTTATTATGGGTACTAACCACTCTAATCAGCTTATGATGAGTTTTGTATGAAGGGAGTTTTCAAGTGTGCGAAGGAAGATAATGAAAGAAGATCCGAGAGTGTAAAAAGCTCAAGCTTGGGGATGCCCCCATGCACCCCCAAGAAATATTCAGGGATACTCATGTTTCTAAGCTTGGGGATGCCCCCGTGGATCCCCTTCTCCACACTATATTTTTATCAATTCATATGTTATGTTCTATGCTTGGAGTGTCTTGCATTTATTTTTTAGTTTTCTTTGCTTAGTTTTAGTTTTGTTTGCTGTTCATAACAAGTTGGACCCTAGCATACCTTGTTTGGGATAGAAACATGCTCCACTTTCACCTAGAATGCTCATAGTTTTCATGCTTATATTTTTGTTGTGTGTTCTGTACTTTTTCTAGTGGTTGTCATGTTTAACTCTTGTTTTTCATGTTTATCTTTAAGAGCTTTTATTTAGGTTGTTGCTTCTAGAACTCTCTTGAGTTTCATGCTTATCTTGTTTACATAGTTGGCCTGTTGCACTGAGTGTGTGTCTTACTGTGAGTAGGTATTTTAGGTTGCTATTATAAGTTTAGTAGTAACTTGTTATGCCCCGGCCACAGCCACCGGTTCCTGGCGTACGCCTGGCGGGATCTAGACTGTCCCCACAGACCAACACTAGTCTTTCCTGCGCACTTTGTCCTCACTCGTGCGCACCTGGGAGCTACTTCCCAGTCGGTCACCCATCCTCAAATTGCTCCAAGCCAAGCACGCTTAACTTTGGAGTTCTTTGAAGATGTGCTTCCGGAAAAGAAGGTGCACCTTGTTGATATGAGTAGTCTATCATTCCTATTAAGCCAGGATGTCACATAACTTGCAATAATATTGAGGTATTGTTTCAAGTAATGTTTTGGACTTATGTCTGTCAAGAGCTCAAGCCTATTAGTTATAGGTATCGTATTTTGGTTCAATGTGCTTATTTTCGGAAACTACAAAAATTACTTGAGAACTCTAGCTACTAGATGGATCACTGATGACCCACAAGTGAAGGGAATCTATCGTAGCCTTTTCGATAAGTAAGAGTGTCGAACCCAACGAGGATCAGAAGGTAATAACAAGTGATCTTGAGCATGGAATAACTACAAGTACTGAAAGGTAACTCTTTATGGGTTTTCTGGAATAAGCAACAAGTAAATAAAAGCAGGCAAATTAATTGATGACAAGGTGCATCAAGTGGCCCAATCCTTTTGAACACAAAGGATAATCCAAAGGATTTAACTTATAAAGACTAAAGCGTTTATGAGGACACATTGGAAAGATAGTCAAGTTACTTTCGCCATACTCCGTCTAGTACTATGTTTTGTTTGGATAAGTGTTGCGTGGGTGGACCTATGCTAGGACACCGCCTGGACTAAGACAAGTGCACTCTTATGATTAAACCTCTTGCATGCATCCGCAAATAAGTACAAGAGAGAAATTAAGGTAAAACCTAACCATAGCAATAAACTCTGGGATCCAATACTCCCTCATGCAAAAGTGTGCAAACTGAGGTTTAGGTTTCTGTCACTCCGGCAACCCACCATAAGCATCCTTTATACAAAATTCATTCCCCTAGGTCCTTAAAAATATGAACTGTTATGTAGTCGACGTTCGCATAACACCACTAAAAGAATAACAACACAACTTAAATATCAAATCAACACATGTTACTACAACATCATACGACTACTAACAACAAGACTTCTCCAATGCCCTCAAGAATTATAGTAACTACTCACAAGACGTAAAAGAGATCATGATCAGAGGTGATGAATATATGATGAACAACCTGGTAATAACGATAATCCTCCAACAAAATTTAATAGCATTGACCACAAAAGAGTAATCAACGCCGATAAAGTAGAGGGGATGAATAGTGGAAGGTACAAACGAATTGCAATGGTAAAGTAAGATGGGATGAAGATGGAGATGGTGATGGTGATGGGGGTGATGGTGATGATGATATCGATGATGCTCGTGACGATGGTGATGACGATGAGGATGATCTCCGCCTTTGGAAGGAGTTCTCCCTGTGAAACCTGCCCGCCGGAAATGTCTTTTCTTCTCTGGTGGTTTCCGCCTCGGAGCGGCGGCAGAACTTCTGATCTAACTCGCCCACTGAAGAATTAGGTCACGAGGGATATATGTGCCAAAGGATTGCCTCGGGGATGGGCCCCCCTCAACAGGCGGCCACCTAGCGCAGCCTAGGGGGTGGCCGCGCCACCAGGCCGCCTGGTGGCCCCCCCTCCGGAAGCACTTTTCCTTGCCCTTCTGAATCCTTCAGAAAATGATCCCTTGAAATTTTCAGGTTATTTGGGGATGTGCTAATATGTCCACTCCGCGTGCACTTTTCCCCGCTGATTCCTGAGTCTGGTGTTTCGGCACCGGAAAGTTGTAAACTGTGTGAAACAAGCCAAAACACCATGAGAACAGTGTCATAATATGAAATATATCAATGAAAAGTGGTAAATTATGATACAAAATAGTGATGCATTTTTTACGTATCAACTCCCCCGAGCTTAGACCTCGCTTGTCCCCAAGCGAATACTGAGCTTGGTAAATCTGTTCACAAGTTCAGAGTGTGAAGTGTTAGTAAATAAGAATAAAGACAAGAAGCATCACATTCTCTCTACTAAACTCAAGCATTCTGAACAGCAATATCAATTCATAAGGTCCTCATGAAAGAGTAATATTAATTATAATCAAAATTAGAGCCGATGAAAACTCATTGAATCATGGCAAACATGTTCTTAGTCAGAGAACAACTAACAACTTTTAAAATTTTTCTCTTCCTCTTACATTTTTTATGAGATCATTGAAGCTTTTGAAAGAACATGTTATTAGTCAAGAAGTGAAAATTCTAACACAAAGAAAGATGTTTGATGTAGCCAATCTGAACAAACAACTTATTTATCTTGATTGTTAATGTCAACAAAGATGTGATATGGCAATTCTCAATGAAACAATATATATGAATGCATCCTTGTCAACATAAGGTGTCTGCTCCTTTAAAGGATAGAGGGAAGTAGGTTTACTGACTCAACATAAAAGTAAAGGCTAGACCCTTCGCAGAGGGAAGTAGGGAAAGCTCATGTGCTAGAGATTTTAGTGTTTTTGAAACCAATAAGATTGTAACATAAGCTTTTGGGTGCATAATTCGTCAATGACTGCTAGCAGATAGCCCAATACTTCTCCAATTGGACAAGTTTCGAGGAACGACTCCCAAGGAGGGACGATCACATCCCATTAAACTCCTTTGTTTATCACTACCAAAGTTTTTTGATTTCTTATGAACAAAGTGTGAAGGAGGTTCTGTTTCTTGTTATTATCTTTTACGAGCTGGCGCACTCATGCCAGTCCCTCGTATTAGGGGTTCGCAGATTAGACATGCAAACCCAAGATAAAGCTTGTCCAGTATGAGAAGACCATGAATTATCTACTACTTCATCATGAGCTAAAACAGAGGCACAAAATAAGGAACAATACAATTTTGAAGGTTTTAAGATAGCACATCAATAATACACTTTAGGAGTGGCGGTGAAATACCACATAAAGGAAATTTATGGTGGACTCTTTTGGAAGGTTGAGGTTTCAAGGTATGGGTGCACAAGCAGCATTCCCGCTTAGTACAAGGTTTGGCTACCAAAGTCTTTTGAAAGCAGATAGATGATGTTGACTTGGATGCAAACCAGTATAAAGTATAAAATTAAGGATTGACATGAAACATCAAGTTGTCTTGACATAACACTTCAAGCATAAGAACATAAAGGTTTTGAATAGAACTTAATAAAAGAAAACGCATGCTTGGTGTTTTGACCAATGTTATGCTTGCCAAGATTAAATAAAGTCTTCAAAACCATACATGATGTATAAGGTCAATACTCCCATAAGAATCATCATATAAGGGCGATTGCGTGGAAAGAATAACAAGTGTAGTGAAGAAAACCAATACACTTCTCATTAATATTCCTTCATAGACGACTACACACTCACAGATACAAGAGTTTCCATAAAGGAGTGATAGACCAAAATGCATACACCTATTTCATAAGATAACTTCCCTAGACATGATATGACACTAAACTTTGACCACAAAAAGATAAAAGATAAATATAAAGATACCGGGCACTCCCCCAAGCTTGGAACAAGCTAAGGGGATGCCATTACCCATCAAGATTTCAATCCCGGTTTTTCTTGGAGCTCTTCATGTGCTCATTAGCAAAAAGCTTCCACGGAAGTGGCCCTCCATCCACGCATGATTCCTCTGTCTCCAGGATCCTACAGCTAGAAGCCGTGCTCATGCGCATAAACCTTAGTTCATACTCACAGTTCTAGTTGTGCAGATCATAGATGTGCCCTTGAAGCTCGAACACCTTGGTCACCAGTGAGGCCATACTAGATCACACTTCCTTTATCTCCTTCTCATGTTGTGCCTTCATCTCGGCGATGATATCTATGTTAGCTTGACCACCACGCTTGATCATCTTCTTATACATGAAAACTTCTTGCTCCACTTCTTCCAATATTGCTTTGGTGCTTCCCTCCTTGACAGGTCCCTTCAGATCTTCTTTGTGCAGGACGCCGTCCTCCACCCAAAAAGCTTGAGGATGCCTCATCACCTCTTCAAGATGAGGGTTGATGACGTTGACGAGGAATGTGTCCTTGGGATAGCTTGGGAAGCCATGGCACCTAGGTTTTGTTGAAATATTTCCTGGCAACAACAGATCGAAAAAGAAAACACACGAAATCACAAGATACAGAGCCAGGATGATCTGGGAAAATATATAGCAAAAATTTCTGCACCAGAAGGAAAGTAGAGAGCCAAATGGGAGTCGGATCACTACAGGAAACAAGAGTTTTGCCGTCAGCTTCGGGCTTTGCCGTCAGCTTTTCATCGTGGCAGACGGCAAACCATGGGTTGTCGTCAGCTAGTGGAAAAGCTAACGGCAAAGAAACAGCTGTAGGCAAAGGAACGTTAGCCGTCCGCCTATTCAACGCCGTCAGTTAGCTGACGGCAAAGCTCAGAAAGGCTGACGGCATAGAGAACCTGACGGCAACGTATGCCTAGACCCCACCACGCGGCAGTGATATAACGGCCCGCCGCTTGGCCGTCAGCCAGCTGACGACAAAGCCGCGTTGCCGTCAGCTGGCTGACGGCCAAGCGGCGGGCCGTTATCTCGGCTCTGGCCAAACCTAACCGGCCAGTACTCTCTCCCTCACCCCGCTCGAGCACTCTCTCACCCTCCAACGCGCCGCCGCCGCCACCGGAGCACCCCGGCCGCGTCTTCCCGCCGCCGCCAGTGAGCCGCCGCCTCCCCCGCACCACGGCCGCCCCCTCCCGCGCTCCCCACTCTCTCTCTCTTCTCATGCCCACTGCTCCTCTCCTCCTTTGCAGCTCCACCCCGCCGCCGCCGTCGCTTCATCTGGGCCTCCGCCACTGCCACCGGAGAGCCTGCTCCCCCTGCCTCGACGGTGAGCTGCCACGGCACTCCGTCCGGGCCGCTTCCGCCACTCTCCGGTGAGCGCACATCCACCCCTTCTCCCTTTTTTTATGTGTTAGATTTTAGTTATCTTAGTGTAGATCTGTTAGTGGCATGTAATTTTAGTTAGTGTAGTGTAGATCTACATCTGTTAGTGTAGATTTATGTTCATTGTTAGTTGTTGTCAGAAATTAGTTGTTAGTATTTTGATATTGTTAGTTGCTAGCTAGGTTAGTGAAGGTTAGATATATAGCTAGGTTTTTGTTATTGTTATTTTATAGGATCTATTTTAGTTATTGTTAGTTGTTATAGCTAGGTTTATTACTACTAGTTTGGCATAATCTTTTAGTTAGTTCTATTCTATTATTATTTAGTTAGTTAGTAAGTTTAATTAGGTTATAATCAAAGTAAAGTGAAAGAATGAAATTTTTTATTAGTAAAGTGAAAAGAAAAGTAGGGCAGATGAAGAAGAGGGGTAGATGAGGAGAGGCTCACCAGCCTGATGTCGAGGAGGAGGATTTCCAACCATCGAAAAAAAGACGAAGAGGAGCTCCATCTCCCACTTCACCCTCTCCTCCTTTCCATTCCTTCTAACCTCCCCGTGCGTTCGTGGGGGAGCACAAATCTCCTCCCGGTGCGTTCGATGACACTAGCTAGATAGGTAGATTTAATAATTAAAATTTAGATTTAAGGTTCCATTGCGTAACCCATATGCGTCTCCCGTTCGAAAGATTCCATTTATAAATATGCATTCATTTGCATATTTATAATTGGATTCTTTCGAATTGTCCAACGTTATCCATGGATATCCCGAGTATGTGTAGATTGGATTCATTTCCCCATATATGCTCTCCTCCGGATCGGACGCAGGATTTCGTCAGCGCCACCTTGTTGTTCTCCGGGTACACATCCTCTCGGTTTATGCTGAGACGTGTATCAGGAGAACAGCGGGGAGGTGCTGTCGAAATTTTGCGTCGGATCGGGAGGAGAGTATGGGGAAATGAATCCAATCTACACATACTCGGGTGGGATTAGGACCTATATTTACCTATTAGCTAGTGTGCATATGCCGTATCACCGTAATTAATTATATGCCTTCTGGTGTTAATTTGTACTAGCTAGCTAGCCAGAATGAATGATCGTGCGTGGATGTACACCGGTCACCCTAGTCAAAAAAATATGACTGAGGAATGGTTGACCAAGACCGAGGAGTTCCAAGAGGTTGCATTTAGTGCTGGCCAACCAAGAACATGGTGCCCCTGCACTAGATGTAAGAACTATTCACAACAGACAAAGGATGTAATGGGTAAACACCTGCAAATACGTGGTTTCATGCCTGATTATACGTTGTGGTCATTTCATGGCGAGTCGGCCCAACGTGACAGACATGAGGTAGTCCGTCAGCGCATTGAGGATTGTGGTACAGGGATCGAAGACATGGTCAATGACTAAAACGATGCTCGTATTGAGGACGAAGAACCGGAGGAAACTGCCAAGGCCTTTTATGCCATGCTAGAGTCTTCAAAACTCCCACTGCATGCGCACACCAAGCTTTGTCAACTAGATGCCATCGCACAAACAATGGCTCTTAAGGCACAATTCAACTTGTCCAGAGAGTGCTATGATGTGATGATGACCTTATTCGGGCGCTTTCTACCGGACGGTCATATTATGCCTGGAAACCTATACCACTCAGACAAAATACTCGGTGCACTGAAGATGCCCATCGAGCGGATACATGCTTGTGAGAAAGGATGCGTCTTATTTAGGCATGAGTATGCGGATGATAATTATTGTCCACGCTGCAAGTCCTCCAGGTATATTGTCGTAGACAACGGTCTTGGTGAGAAGACGCAGAGCAAAATACCCGTAAACATTCTTCGGTACCTACCGATCTTACCAAGACTTCAACGGCTTTACATGCTTGAAGAAACATCAAAAAAAATGACATGGCACAGAGATGGAATTAGACGTGCTACAGATGAATACGGGAATTTGATGTTGACCCACCCCTCTGATGGTGAAGCGTGGAAGATGTTCAATGAAATACATAAAGAAGGACACGTGGCGGCAGCTTGTGCAATCTGGGCTGTGGAAGTGACCATTTGGTCACGGCTTTGCCATCGGCCTTCAACCGACTGACGGCAAAGAGTAGGCTGGCTGACGGCAAACTGCTGACATGTGGGCCAAGGCAAGGGCTTTGCCGTCAGCCAGACGGCTAGCTGACGGCAATGCACGCCGTTAACTCAGCCCACGGGGGTTAAGTCAGAGCTGGCTGTACGAGCGGCTTTGCCGTCCGCCAGTACAAAAAGGCTGACGGCAAAGGCGTTGCCGTCGGTCGATCTTGAGCTGACGGCAAAGCAGCTCACTGCCGACTGATGAGTTGACAACAGGTTTGCCGTCGTGGAGCTGACGGCAAAGCCTTTGCCGTCAGCCTTTCATAAGTTTGCCGTCAGCTTTGGCTGACGGCAAAACTCCTGTTTCCTATAGTGGGAGGTGTTCACCTGGTGGACCAGGCGGCCACCTAGCGCGACCAGGAGGTAGGCCGCGCCACCAGGGCGCCTGGCCCATCGGGAGATTCTCTCTGGCTCCTCTTTGGCTTGTAATATTTCTTATTTTAAAAAAACTGATAATACGGAACTTTATGTCTTTTTGCGAAGTTTTCTTATCGTATTACATACCTATTTGCTTTCTGCTTCTGCTGGTGTCTGACACGGTGCTGCAATATGTTCTTCATGAGTAGCTATCTGTATCACATCCACCTCAACATTGATAGGGTCTCTTGCTATGTAATTCTTGAGGCTTTTCCTATTCACTACTTGTGGTTTGGTGCCTTCAAAATTGTTAATCTTGATTGTACCGGAGCGGTAAACTTCTTCAATATGGTACGGTCCTTCCCTTTTGGAAAGAAATTTACTAGGAGAAAACCTGAAACGAGATCTATACAACAAAAGTTTATCACCAACATTAAATTCCTGTTTCAAAATTCTCTTGTCATACCACTTCTTTACCTTTTCTTTGAACATTTTTGTGCTCTCATAAGCCTCACTTCTCCACTCATCTAGAGAAGTCAAGTTCATGAGAGGATTTTCACCAGCAAGTTTGGGGTCAGCATTAATCTCTCTAATAGCCCAGAAAGCTTTATGCTCTAGCTCTCGAGGTAGATGGCAAGCCTTTCCATAGACCATCTTGTAAGGAGACATGCCCATGGGTTTTTTGAAGCAGTTCTATACGCCCACAAAGCATCTCCTAACTTTTGGACCAATTCTTTCTAGAACTATTAACTGTCTTTTGAAGGATCAACTTGATCTCTCTATTGGTGAGCTCAACTTTCCCACTTGTCTGAGGGTGGTAGGGTGAAGAAATTCTATGATTGACATTATACTTGGCAAAAGATTTTCTAAAAGTATCATGTGTAAAATGTGATCCCCCGTCAGTCATAAAGTACCTTGTTACACCAAACCTAGGAAAAATAACATCTTTAAGAATTTTTAAAGATGTCTTGTGATCAACACTTTCAGTGGGGATTGCTTCAACCCACTTGGTTACATAATCAACAGCTACTAAAATGTGAGTGTACTTGTGAGAAGTAGGAAAAGGACCCATATAATCAAAACCCTAGGAATGAAAAGGCTCAATGACTAGAGAATAATTCATAGGCATCTCATTTCTCCTACTAATGTTACCAACTCTCTAACACTTATCACAAGACAAGACATAATTTCTAGCATCTTTAAAAAGAGTTGGCCAATAAAACCTGATTGAAGAACCTTGTGCATGGTCCTATCACTGGCATGATGTCCTCCATAAGGGATGTCACGACAGTCTCTCAAGATATCCTTCTGCTCGTGCTCTGGTATGCATCTTCTCACGATTCCATCTTCATCTTCTTTATAAAGATGTGGCTCATCCCAAAAGTAGTGCGTCAAGTCATGGAAGAATTTATTCCTTTGTTGAAATGTTAAACCTAGAGGCAAAAACTTTGCAACAATAAAATTAGCATAATCTACAAACCAAGGGCTGGAAAGAGATTGTACCCTTTAAAACAACTAGCTATTCGTCAGGAAAACTACCGTTGACGGGAATGGGATCATGTGGTATATTCTCCATCCTACAGAGGTTGTCCGCCATAGGATTGTCTGCTCCCTTCCTATCAGCAATCTGCAAATCAAATTCTTGAAGAAGAAGTACCCATATGATAAGCCTTGGTTTGGCTTCCTTCTTCTCGATAAGATACTTAATAGCAGCATGGTCGGTATGAATAATAACTTTAGAATCAACAATATAAGGCCTAAACTTATCACAAGCAAATACCACTACTAAAAACTCTTTCTGAGTAGTAGCATAATTCTTCTGAGAACTATCAAGGGTTTTGCTAGCATAATGTATAACATTCAATTTCTTATCAACCCTTTGTCCTAAAATAGCTCCAACACCAAAATCACTAGCATCACACATAATTTCAAAGGGCAAACTCCAATCAGGTGGTTGGACTATAGGGGCGGTTATCAAAGCTTTCTTAAGAACTTCAAAGGCCTCCTTACAATCTTCATCAAATACAAAAAGAATATCCTTCTGGAGAATATTAGTTAGGGGTCTCAATGTTTTAGAAAAATCTTTAATAAATCTCCTATAGAAACCAACATGCCTGAGGAAACTACAAATACCTTTGATGTCCCTTGGATAGGGCATCCTCTCAATTGCTTCAATTTTCGCCTTGTCCACTTCGATTCCCCTCTCCGAATTCTTATGACCAAGAAAAATCCCTTCGTTGACCATGAAATGGCACTTCTCCCAATTAAGCACCAAGTTCGTCTCCTCACATCTCTGCAAAAATTTATTAAGTTTATGGAGACAGTGGTCAAAGCAAGTTCCATAAACGGAGAAATCGTCCATGTAAACCTCCATAGTCTCCTCATAGAAACCATGAAAGATAGCAGACATACACCTTTGAAAAGTAGCAGGGGAATTGCATAAACCAAAAGGAATACATCTATAAGCATAAGTACCATAAGGACAAGTGAAAGTAGTCTTCCCTTGATCAGCAGCGTTAACTTGAATTTGAGAGAAACTAGAATACCCATCAAGATAACAATAGTGAGTGTTTTTGGATAACCTTTCAAGCATTTTATCCATGAAAGGCAGCGGGTAGTGGTCCTTCCTGGTTGCCTTGTTCAGTTTCTTGTAATCAATACACATTCTATATCCAATAACAATTCTTTGAGGTATTAGTTCATTCTTATCATTAGGGACCACAGTCATACCTCCTTTCTTGGGAAAACAATGTACGGGACTCACCCACCTACTATCAGGTACGAGATAGATGATACCTGCGGCTAGAAGCTTGAGGCCTTTGGTCCTAACCACATCTTTCGTCTTCGGGTTCAACCGTTGTTGATGATTAACAACCGTCTTAGCATCAGGCCTGAGGTTAATAGTATGTTGAAAAATTGATGGACTAATCCCCTTGAGGGGTATATCAAATAGCCCCTCGGTGTTTGCAAATGGTTTCCAATGATCTCTCTTCTTCATATCCTGAAAGTTTAGCATCGATAATAACATGATATACTTTATTTTCATATAAATAAGCATACTTGAGTCTAACAAGAAGAGGTTTTAGATCAAACACCGGGTCTTCTTTTGGTTGTCATAGGATTCCTATAGGTTCAACCAGTAGGTTGTGCTTTAGGATAGCAGGTTGTCTCAAGAATATGTCATCTAGCTCATTCCTTTCCTGCATATGTATATCATTCTCGTGGTCCTCCATAAATTGCACAAGGCTTCTTAAATTTTTTAGAAAATTTAAATTCATATGGCTCACCATTGAATTCAACGAATACTTTTCCTTTCCTTCAATCTATGATAGCTCCACAAGTTTTGAGAAAAGGTCTACCAAAGATAATAGGGCAAAAACTATCTTGCATTGAACCAAGTACTAAAAAGTCGGTAGGATATTTTACCTTGCCACATAGGACTTCAACATCTCACAATATTCCAATAGGAGATATAGTTTCTTTGAATAGTAACATCAATATCTTCAATTTCAGAAGGTAAAATTTCGTTCATGATCTCTTGATAAAGTGCGAAAGGAATAGCAGTTGCACTGGATCCCAAATCACATAGCCCATAATAATTATGATCTCCTATTTTCACAGATACAACTGGAGTACATAAAATTGGGTCTTTATTCTTGGCTGTAACAAGGTTAGTGGAAAAAACACACAAATTTATAATCCAATCCTCAATTTTACTAGTTACAAGATCCTTGACTAATGCAACTTGGGGATTGACCTTAATCAGGTCCTCATGCTCACTAGTTGTTCTTTCACTCTTATTCACTATCCCTGTGACAAAAGAATGCTCCCTTATCCTCGTGGGAAAAGGGGGTTTCTCATAAAAACTGCAGGTAATATAGGTTCAACAACATTAATATCAATAGGTAATTCCTTAAAAGGATTATGATGTTGACCTCCTATTTTTTGGAAGAATCAACATGAGAGGCAAAGTCTTTGCGAAAATCAACTAAAATGTGGGAATCAAGACCAATCTTAGCACAAAAGGTATTGAAGTAATTAGTTTTCACATAGCTCTCAGTATAATCATGGTCCTAATTTATAACGTGTTCAATTCCTTTATGAATCTCCCAATCTTCAGTATTTTTTGGATCCTTTCAGTTAGATCCCATCTAGCTTCAACACTTTTGTTTGGAAATACCCCACTAGAGGAGTCATCAAGCATCTCTTTATCATGACGAGAAAGTCTTGCATAAAAATTTGTAAGAATAATTTCCTTGGGGAGCTCATGATTGGAAAATTTGAGCATTAGGGATTTCAATCTCCCCCAAGCTTAGGCGATACTTTCTCCGTCACGAGACCAAAATTTATAAATATAGTTCCTGTCTCGATGTATTTAATGAAGAGGATAGAGTTTGCATAAAACAGATGCATACTCTTGCCAGTTAATAGATGAGAGTTATCGAGAAGCAGTAATCATACAAGCAAGGTACACGATCGAGATCAGGGACCCAACACAACTCTACAAACAAAATAACACAAGATGTTTAATACAAGCCAGGGGCCACGTGTGGAGGCACACGGTACGCTACGCTAGCGCTAAATCAAAATTTTCTACCGCGCACAACCAAAATCACTGCTACTGGAGATGGACTACGTGATTAGGGTTTACTACTATACGCGCAGTCATGGCAGCGGAAGGAGAGTTGGCGATGCACGTCGGCGGATGCTCCTCGAATCCCTCAAACCGATCCCTCGTACCGATCCCACGAACGGAGTCCCGTGATCCGATCCCGCGAATAGTTCGTCCAAGCGCCGCAGGTGCAGCGCCTCCAAGGGATGCGCACGTACAAGGAGCGCCGGGCGGCGGACTGCTAGGTCCGGCGGCTCGGCCTGGAGGTCGAGTGGCGGGTAGGGTTGTGGTCTATCATGTACCCCTTCGGGGTTCGCCCTAGCCTTTATATAGGCGCCCGTGGAATGGCCTCAACCCTTGAGGCAATCCGGACCCTCCATCCATAACCCATTCGGATCACATCCGAATGGGCTCCTTTCCCCTTAAGCGCGCGATCCTATAGGTTCACGTACACATGGACACGTCCCGAATCACATCCGGTTCGATAGTCGGTAGTGGTTCCTAGAAGAACATGCCGACTCCCATATATGCGTAAAGTCATAAGCCGAACCATTACAAAGTGTCATATGCAACATTACTTTTGCCTCACGATATATATTGTCAAGCTCAAGGCGAGTACTTGTCACCCTTGTGATAGCTTGACCTCTCTTCTCAAAACCGTGATACAGATTCCTGAACCGGGTTAACACTTAACCCATGTCGCATGGCCATGCTTTATGAATCTTATCACTCGAGAGGGCCCAGAGAATATCTCTCCAAAGTGGAGGGGCAAATCCCATCTTGATCAACCATGTCTCGCGGCATGTATCATGACTCACCCGTAAGCTACCTTTATAACTACCCAGTTACAGTGTAGCGTTTGATATTCCCTAAGTGAGTCATTCCTCATCCCGAGAACATGCGAGGACCTCAGGTCTAGCACATGGCATATACATTGTATTGAGACTAATAGATGAAAATATCTCGCTGATTCTCAAAGTGGGTCTCCGTCCAACTCAGTGATCCCATCACTAAGTTCATACTATCGGTAGCATCTCCATGCTCTTGACTTGTGAAACATAGTCATCAATCGAATCATTTACTAGTCCAGGATATGTGTCCGCATAACCTTATCAACTAGAGCCATTAGAACAATCATCATAGAATATATAGTCTCACAAACAAGTCACATACTTATTGATACATATCAGTGATGATGTTCAAGGACAATACAAATAACTCATGAATACATAAGGAGATAACATCATAACATGATTGCCTCTAGGGCATATCTCCAACAGTCTCCCACTTGCACTAGAGTCAATCAGTTAGGCATCTAAGGCCCATGGCTCTTACGTGCGCCTCATGCTTCGGCATCGGGAGAGGATTTGTCAAAGAATCAGCAACGTTCGCATCCGTGTGTACTTTGCATACATTTATATTACCATCATCTATGAATTGTCGTATGAGATGATAAAGTCTTTCTATGTGCTTGGATTTCTGGTGATGCCTTGGCTCCCTGGCCTGTGCGATGGCACCACTATTATCACAATAGAGGTCCAACGGGTTTCCCGAGTCTAGAACCACACCAAGTAGGGTAATGAAATCCCTTATCCAAACACCTTCCTTTGAAGCTTCAGAAGCTGCAAGGTACTCGGCCTCTGATGTAGAATCAGCTACCGTCTCTTGCTTGGAACTCTTCTAGCTCACTGCACCTCCATTTAGAATGAACACATAACCAGATTGCGAACGAAATTCATCCTTGTCGGTTTGGAAACTAGCATCGGTGTAACCCTTTACAACGAGCTCATCCTCACCTCCCTAAACTAGGAACATAACCTTAGCCCTTTTCAGGTACTTTAGGATGCTCTTAACTGCTGTCCAGTGGATCTCGCCTGGATTAGCCTTGGTATCTGCTCGTAGTGCTTAGAGCATAGGAAACATCTGGACGAGTACATACCATAAAATACATGATAGACCCGATGGCCGAAGCATACGGAATCTTATCCATGCATCTTTGCTCATCAGGAGTCGATGGACCTTGAGTCTTGCTTAGATGAATGCCATGTGACACAAGCAAGAACCCTTTCTTAGCCTCATGCATGTTGAACCTTTTCAACACCTTGTCAATATACGTACACTGGCTTAATCCAATAAGCCTCCTTGATCTATCTCTATAGATCTTGATTCCCAAAATGTAAGCTGCTTCTCCCAAGTCCTTCATTGCAAAACTATTTTTCAATGAGTCCTTGACAGCTTCAGGCATTGGAATGTCATTCCCAATCAGTAATATGTCATCCACATATAAGATTAGAAATACGATTGAGCTCCCACTAAACTTCTGGAACACACAAGGTTCCTTTTCGTTCTTGATGAAGCCAAATGATTTGACAACCTCTTTAAAACGAATATTCCAAATCCGAGATGCTTGCTTCAATCCATAAATGGATTTCTGAAGTTTGCATACCTTACTAGCATTCTCTGGATCGACAAAACCCTCGGGCTGTATCATATACACGTCCTCTTCTAGATTTCCATTAAGGAAAGCTGTTTTGACATCCATTTGCCATATCTCATAATCGAAATAGGCAGCTATAGCTAGAATAATCCGAACTGATTTAAGCATCGCCATAGGCGAGAAGGTCTCGTTGTAGTCAATTCCTTGAACTTGTCGAAACCCCTTAGCGACAAGTCGAGCTTTATGGATTTGAAAATTTCCATCCATATCAGTCTTCTTCTTAAAGATACATTTGCACTCAATGGTTCTTGCACCATTTGGCAGATCAACCAAGTTCCAAACTTGATTGTCATCCATGGACTTTAACTTGGATCTCATGGCCTCAAGCCGTAACTTGGAATCTGGATCCACCATCGCTTCCGCATATGTCAAAGGCTCATCGTTGTCCAACAACAATACATTGCTTGCATTACGCAGCCTTTCTGACCTTCGTGGTGCGGGTGCTACTTCAACCACGGTATCACTGACTGGATCTGCCATAATGGCATCACTTGTCGTGTCTTGCCCGAGTGGTTTATCTCGAACCTCTTCGAGTTGCACCGTCCTCCCACTAGCCTTCCTATTGAGAAACTCTTTCTCAAGGAAGGTACCATGTCGAGCGACAAACACTTTGCCCTCTTGTCAGTTGTAGAAGTAATACCCTAAGGTTTCCCTTGGATATCCGACGAATATGCACTTATCCGATTTGGGTGCGAGATTGTCCGACTGAAGTCGCTTGACAAAAGCTTCACAACCCCAAATCTTTAGAAAAGAAAACTGTGACGCTTCCTATTCCATATCTCATATGGTGTCTTATCTACGGATTTAGATGGTACTCTGTTTAGTGTGAAAGCTGCAGTTTCTAGAGCATGACCCCAAAAGGAAACTGGTAGATCTGACTGACTCATCATCGATCGAACCATGTCCACCAAGGTGCGATTCCTCCGTTCCGATACACAATTTCTTTGAGGCGTTCCAGGAGGAGTGAGTTGTGGAACTATTCCACGACTCTTGAGATGATCATCAAACTCTTGACTCAGATATTCACCTCCACGATCTGATCGTAGAAGTTTGATCGTCTTGCCGAGTTGATTCTCTACTTCATTCTAAAACTCCTTGAAATTTTCAAAGGTTTCCGACTTGTGGCTCATCAAGTAGATATATCCATATCTACTCAAGTCGTCGGTGAAAGTCACGAAGTACTGTTAACCACCTCTAGCAGTCGTGCTCATTGGTCCACACACATCAGTATGTATGAGTTCCAACAAGTCGGATGCCCTCTCGCAACTCTTTGCAAAATGTGTCTTGGTCATCTTCCTGAGTAGGCACGATTCGCATGTCTCGAATGATTCAAAATCAAACGAATTTAAAAGTCCATCATCATGGAGCTTCTTCATGCACTTTTCACTAATATGACCAAGCCGACAGTGCCAAAAGTAAGTTGTATTCAGATCGTTAGGTTTAAGCCTCTTGGCATTTATATTATCGACAGATTCACCTTCAAGATTCAAAATGAATAACCCATTCACAACGGGCGCCAAGCCATAAAACATCTTATTAAAATATATAGAACAACCATTGTCCTTAACAATGAATTCATAACCTTGTCTCATCAAACATGAGGCAAAAATAATTTTTCGACTTAACGATGGAACATAATAACAATTATCAAGCTCCATTACAAATCCAGAAGGTAAATTAAGTTGCATGGTGCCGACGGCTAATGCAACAAATCTTGCTTTATTCCCGACGCGAATGTCAACTTCTCCTCTTGCGACATCTCTACTTCTTTTTAGTCCCTGCATCGAGTTGCAAATGTGAACAACCGATCCGGTATCATATACCCAAGAACTATTAGAAATATCCGCAAGATAAATGTCTACAACACATACAACAACTGTACCTGTAGAAGACGTACTCCCACTGCTCTTGCCCTTGCTGGCGAGCCACTTGTTGAAGTTCCTCTTCCAGTGACCATTCTCGTTGCAATTGAAGCAAATGGCCTCCGCGTCAGGTCCAGGCTTAGGCGCCGGGGCTGGAGTCGGGATCACATCCTTGTCCTTTCCCTTTGCGTTAGCCTTCTTCTTGGTCCATGACTTCTTGAACTTGGCCGTGTTCTGCACCATCAACACTTGATGTGTGCCCTTCTTAATGTCCTGCTCTGCTATCTTAAGCATCCAATGCAATTCAGTGGGCTTGTTTTCCATGCCATGCATATGAAAGTTCGTAATGAACGAGTTATAGCTTGGCGGAAGAGAACCCAGAATTGTATCTGTAGCTGACTCAGGAGTCAACAGATGCCCAAGACGATCCAAAGCTTGCATGTATCCCATCATTTTGATGACATGCGTCTTAGTGGATCACCCTCTTTCAGCTTGCAATCCATCAGGGATCGCCAGACGTTGAACCTTTCGTTCCTAGACTGAACCTGAAACATGCCCTTAAGACTCTCGATCATATTGAAAGCCCTAATGTCTTCGAACTGCCGTTGCAGCTCGGGCTCCATAGAAGCCAGCATGAGGCAGCTGATCTCAGTAGACTCATCCTTGAGTTTCTGATAGGCATTCTTAGCAGCAGCGGTAGCATTATCAGCCGGTTCCTCTGGAAGAGGTTCCTCTAGAACTTTTTCCTTTTTATCATGCTTGAGAACAATTCTCAGATTTCTATACCAGGTGGTAAAGTTTGTTCCATTCGGTTTATCTTTCTCAAGGATGGATTTCAACGCAAAATTGGTAACTGGAGCAGGTGGTTCCATTGATCTACAACATAAAAAGAAAAATAATAAGACATGTATTCATGAAGAGCAATTCAGATTAAACGCTTTAATAAAATTACTCCCACTAAGTTCAACATCCCTCTAGTTGACACTAAGTGATTCAGGATCCGATGGGGCGAATTGACTAGTGAGCTTTTGCATCACTGCTAGCCGACTCGACCTACCGGTAAGCAACTCCTTGTTAATCGCATCAATCATAAGACTCCTGTTTGTTGATGCGCATCACATACACACTAACACCTATGCCCCGAAGCCCAAAACTATTTTGATATCCTCGACAAGTTAACCAAGTGCTATCCGTGTAAGTGTCCGACACAAACCCATCACGCTAAGGAGATATAGCAGCACCCTAATTTTATAGGCCTACTACTAAACATACATGACATGTGATGTGCAACAATTGGGCAGGCAAATTTTACTTGACATTCTTTGAGGGATCATCCTACTTAAAACATCTACCATGTCAAAGAAGGATGCATAAATGGATAAACTTTCACAGGAAGTTTATACAAGTGATATGGTATAGCCCCTTTATCATAGCGCATGGTGATCTCCATCTCCATGTGCGCGAACCTCCCATGGCGATCTCCATCTCCATGTACGGTTGTCCTCGTGGTGATCTCCATCGCCATGCCATGGTGTCAACCGCCAAGTGTTACATAAGTTACTATGCTATTACAAACTAATAGCTGTGAAAGTAAATTACATTACATGGCTCCACAAGTTGACACGCAGGTCATTAATACAATAATAAGACAACCATATGGCTCTAGCCGATTGTCAAAACCATGACACGCAGGCCATGAATAATAACATACACAATGGGCTATACCAAATCACATTCATACCCTGCAAAACCAAGTTAGACGTTCTACCGCCGTCTAAACCTCTTTTAGCACTAGTCAAACTAGCACTTGTCGCTGTTTTGCATATCTTTTCATTCTGCATCGTTTGGTAGGTCACGGAGCTCAATCGGAGTTCATATGACCAAGATATGGCCTCTGAACCGAACCTGCTCACAGATTTTTGGACAGCGCAGATCATATCTACGTCGTGTCCTGATCCGTGTCCCAGATCAATCACCTAGTGATATCCGCATGCCACAATAGGGTTTACGGCACACTGTCTATCCCAATGGCGGATAACCGACCTCTAGGGATAGGTTGTGGCACGACCTAAGTAGCTCGTGCCTCGGGACAGATCATGAAATCAAGAACCTCAAACATACATGCAAAACCGATCTGATCTACACATCTCTATATGCAAATTCATCCCGAATTCACCACCAAATAGAAGAGGCTCTGATACCACTGTTGAGGCACACGGTACGCTCCATTAGCGCTAAATAAAAAAATTGTACCGCGCACAACTAAGATCACTGCTACTGGAGATGAACTACGTGATTAGGGTTTACCACTAGACGCGCAGTCACGGCAGCGGAAGGAGAGTTGGCGATGCGCGTCGGCGGCTGCTCCTCGAATCCCTCGAACCGATCCCTCGTACCGATCCCACGAACGGAGTCCCGCGATCCGATCCCGCGAACAGTTCGTCCAAGCGCCGCAGGTGCAGCGCCTCCAAGGGATGCGCACGTACAAGGAGGAGCGTCGGGCGGCGGACTGCTAGGTCCGGCGGCTCGGCCTGGAGGTGGAGTGGAGGCTAGGGTTGTGGTCTGTCCTGTACCCCTTCGGGGTTCGCCCTAGCCTTTATATAGGCTCCCGTGGAATGGCCTAAACCCTTGAGGCAATCCGGACCCTCCATCCATAATTCATTCGGATCACGTCTAAATGGGCTCCTTTCCCCTTAAGCGCGCGACCCTATAGGTTCACGTACACATGTACACGTCCCAAATCACATCCGGTTCGATAGTCGGTAGTGGTTCCTAGCAGAACGTGCCGACTCCCATATATGTGTAAAGTCATAAGACGAACCATTACAAAGTGTCATATGCAACATTCCTTTTGCCTCACGATATATGTTGTCAAGCTCAAGGCGAGTACTTGTCACCCTTGTGATAGCTTGACCTCTCTTCTCGAAACCGTGATACCGATTCCTGAACCGGGTTAACACTTAACCCATGTCGCATGGCCATGCTTTATGAATCTTATCACTCGAGAGGGCCCAGAGAATATCTCTCCAAAGTGGAGGGGCAAATCCCATCTTGATCAACCATGTCTCGCGGCATGTATCATGACTCACCCGTAGGCTACCTTTATAACTACCCAGTTACGGTATACCGTTTGATAGTCCCTAAGTGAGCCATTCCTCATCCCGAGAACATGCGAGGACCTCAGGTCTAGGACATGGCATATACATTGTATTGAGACTAACAGATGGCAATATCTCCAACACCACGAGGGCTCGAATACAACAGCTCGAGATACACAAAGTTAGCGGAAGCAAAATTATCTGAGTACAGACACAAGGTACACATGATTTGCCTTAAGAAGGCTAGCACAAATATCAACAACGATCGAAAAGGCGAGGCCTTCTGCCTGGGAACCTCCAAACTACTCCTGGTCAATAGGGAACTCGATGTCGTAGAAGGCATCGGGGATCTTCATGTTGCGGTGGTCGGCATCGCGGATCTCCTTCTCTTGGACTCCAACGTCGACTGCAGAGGTCGATCAGACAAAACAAAAAGGGGCAAATAAAGCAAGGGTGAGTATGTAGCATACTCGCGAGTCTTACGTCTGCTACTAAGCATTTATGCATTTGTATCAAATGTATAGGGGAGGTTGTATATAGTGGACTGCAAGGTAGAAAGTTAGAATAAGGATGAGAAGCTAGGCCTATCGAAGACTAGCATCTTTCGACGAATCTTGCAGCATGGGAAGAGAATAGCCAACTGTTCATATCAAGCATAAAGTAACAATGCGGCAGAAGTTCCTGCAACATTGTATAATAGTAAGTTGTAATTATATAACAATTAACAATGCCTCCGAGTTCCCTTCCTCGACTTCCCTGCGGGGAAGACCCGAAACCATACAATTTAATAGTAGTAGTTTGTAGTGGTAAGATCCAGCTTCAGCATAATGTGGCATGTTACCGTGGACTCGGCTATTCGAATAGATTAGACTCCCTGCAGGGGTGCTCTAATGTTCAGCCTGCACGCTCGGATCCCCAGGGTGGTGGGCACCTTGTTAGGGAACGCTCCACCAAAGCTATCCAAAACGGCACATCACATCCTAGGATCAACAGAGAGGTCATCCGCTGGACTATATCCTATGCGCTTAGTGGTCTAGGTCCCTCACCTTTCCACGCTCCTGCACGGTGCGAGTTTGGTCGGTGAAGCAGAAAGCAAATCCAAATAAACCATCCGGACGAAGAAGACACACCACTTCCCGGCAATCAGGCCGCAGTACTGCTGACGTCTCAAGATCTTTCGGACAAACTACGACGCAGGGGAGCCCATAAATACTTATCCCACGTGAAGGTAGTGCGTACAGACCAACGGTCCTCTCAAGTCATCCACCGAACCATTTAGCATTTTATTATTATCTCGCAGACAACCGTTATCGCTGTCTGACTAACAACACAACGGACAACGAACATCAACAAGGTCCAACAGTAACGTCGGGGCATGCCTTGTCGTCCCGTCAAAGCGCGCGGTTACCAAGAAGGTGAACCGTCTCCTTACCTTGTCTTGCGTGTGCTCTTGGTAGAGCTCGACTTTTCGTGGTTTGGTAACTCTCGTGAGATACGAGAAGGGGCCAAGCACGCCAGTAACGTCGGTCGTACCCTCCTTGTCGTTCCCGACGCAATACCTCTTGCGGGGCACCGTTGGGTCGCCCGACTCTTACCTTTAAGGACAACCGTTGCTCAGGTACCTAGAGCGGCTATACAGAGTCAGCAACGAGTGGAGTACAAGGATTACTCCTTGATAGCTCACACTTGATGGTGGCTCGGCAGAGCCTAGGTAGGGGCCTTAGGCGGTGTCTGCACTGTACCATACCTGTGCAGTAATATATATTTGTATCCGCGTTCACTCCCTAGAGTGGTCACGCCCCTCTATCTAACCCTATTTGACTAACAAAGCGCAGGGCTCACTGCTGAATAATATATATATATATATATATATATATCCCTGGGTGAGCGATAGTTATTCTTCACCCCCCTCTGATTTGACATTAATACACCATAATTTTACATTTCGTAAACTACATCTTATTCCATACATAAAATGAGAACGTAAACAAATATAATCACCATAAAATATATTTTATGTTAGGTAAAATTACAAACGTAAAAATAATGGGGTAAAATATACATAAAATGTAATGTTTTTGATCTTATGAACTATATTTTTGTTTTTTTATGTTAAAATTTATGTAGTGAATCCATATTAATGTAATTATTTGTATTACAAATATAAAAAAATTATGAAAGGTTCGTAAAATTACCTCGGGTGAAGAATAAATTATTCTGTACCCTGGGTGATGAATAGCTTCACTATATATATATATATATATGCAGCATAGGATAAAGTAAGGTACATCAAGGGGCGACAATGACACGCTATGCAATTGAATAGGATTGTAACGTAGCAGCACCAGTAGTAGCAATGCCTAGTGCAAGAAAAGTACGGAAAAGATAGGCGATGTCTGGGGTAGAGAATGTCTCTGCTTGCCTGGAAGCTCGACGGTAGTGGTGCGGTCGTCGACGACGTAGTCGATCACAGGGGCATCGGCAGCGGTCGTCGGGACTACCGGACAATAAGAGAGGGGGATGAAACAATAAATACATGACAATAATAGCAATACAAATACAAGACATGGAAAACGCAGTGTTAGGGGTGAACTAATGTGGTGCTACACGTTGCAGACGAAACGAGAATTTAACCGGCAATTTTACCGGCTCCGGCCGATTACCTGACAGTACAACCGGAGTGGGAATGTCTCGTGTGCGGTATTTTAGAGGGGTGTGATGGGGGTATGGGTAGCGTATTCGTATCCGTTATATTTTTTTTTTCAATTTTCATGTATAAAATATTTTCATCGGAGTTACGGTATAAAAGATATTGAATTTCAAAGTTTTATTAAATTTAAAAAGATTTCTAGAATTTCTTTTATTAAATAACCAACCTTATCCAGAATAGTGTATTTGACCTGGTCAACTGGCAGTGGGGCCCCACCTGTACGTAGGTTGACTGGTCAAACCTGACCAGTGAGTCCCATGTGTCAGCCACCCATTTAGTAAAAGCATTTTATTTATCTAAACAGTACAGGGGCCCCACATGTCATAGTCACAGGGTGTTACTCCATTTAGTTTTAATCTCTCATGAAATAAAGGGACAGGGCCCACCTGCTATATAGACACATGTTCTAATCGTTTATTTAAATATCTAAAAAAAGGTTGGGTCCACCTGTAAGTGACTAGGGGGTTTAGTTAGCTTTAATTAGCAGGTAAATAGGGGGGCTAGTCAAGGGGTTAGGGGGTGTTGCCCATGGACGAACCAGCCGTGCACGCTGGCGTCGAGGGTGGAGGGGCACGGCGGTGAGGCCATCGCAGCCAGGGCCAGTAGGGCGAGCGGGGATGCGCGACGAGGCCTCGACCGCAAGCGGCGCACAAGGGAGCGGGGCGCGTGGCCATGGAGACGGCCTGCTCGCGGCCATGGAAAGCTCGGCCGTAGCCGGGAAGGGGCACGACGGGGCAAGGTCAAGTGTGGGCGGGTACGCGGGGGGGGGGGGGTGCTCCAGGGCGTGGCCATGGGCGTCTATAGCACGCCGGGCGCGGGGCAGAGCCGCGGTGAGCGCTTGCCACGGACATGGAGACACGGTGGCGACCGGAGAGCGACGTGGAGGAGCTACGGAGTCGGATCGAAGGTGGTTTCGAGGGGGATCGATGCGGCAGCTCCCAGTGATGCTCGTAGGCGGGGTTTTGAGTCGCGGGACGGCGTGTAGTCAAGGTAATCGACGGCGATGTTCCCGGCGGTCATAGTCAGGGATGGGCTCGATTCACGAGATGTGGTGGCATCTAGGTCGAGCTGCTGTGTGGGGTGACGAAGACGTCGGCACTGGATCCTTTGGACACGTCGGCGCGGCGAGGCGGGGCCGTTAGCCACGAGCACGGCGGCGGCGCGACGTCGCGGCGCCCACGGGCGAGCGATGAGAGAGAGTAGAGGGGCGCAAGGTGAAGGAGGGGAAAAGGCAGGGGGGCGGCTAGGTTTTTCCAGCGGCAGGGGTCAGTCTCCTCTTAACCATGACGGAGCTTCCCTCGATGGTCGCCACGGCGACAGCGGCACGGCCGGCCGGGGGATGCCTGCCACGACTCCCCCCGTGTACAGTAGGTAGGGGACAATGGAGTGGGGTGGGAGCTCGGCTGGGATTGGGTAGGTGGGTGGGCCTGTTGTCCAGGGCGTACGATAGTAATTTTATTTTTTTTCTTTTGTTTTCTTTTATTTCTCTTTGGTTCTTTTCTGTTCTAATTTGCTTGGTATCATTTGCATTTTTGTAAATTATGTAACCTGTTCCATAATTGATGTTATACCTTAGTAGAGTACCACAAAAAGTTTTGTGTAAGAATAATTTCAATTGATCACCATATAATTATTTATTGGGTATTTGGGCTACTTTTGCGACTGATTTGAATTGTTTGAATTATTTAAACCTTGAAATAAATACCCAAGTTGGTCCAAGATGGTCCAATAGTTTTTAGGGATTTTACAAAATTGGTTCCACAATTTTTGGACAGAGTTTCATTGTCACATGTTTCTGGAATTTTGATTGAGTTGATTTTTTGAACAAGCCATGGGTAAGGGTGATCATCACATGCCTAATCAAGATGCCTTAGCCTTAATCAAAGTAATTACCATTGGATTACTGTAGTGTGACACCCGGGGTGTTACAAATACCCACCACTACAAAGAATTCTCGTCCCGGGAATTAAAAAGCGTGTAAGGGGTAAGGTTTTGGTTTCGTATTCTAACGATTCTTCTGGTTCTTGTTGACCTTCTCGAAGAAGTTAATCCTTCACGTTGATGTCTTCATCTCTCTACATCGGTGCATCTTGATGAGTTGGGATCCTTTCTTTGGGCTCTTCATCGTACTTACGCATAGGCTAGGAGGAAAAACTGAAGGGGAGTTAGATCGGCACCCGGATAATCAATCGAGGTTGTTTGAGGAAATGGGGTACAAAGTATCTCACGAGTTAAACTCAGGGAGATACATCGAGAGAAACAAAACAAGGCATGAGAAGTTTTCAAGCGGATAGGCAAGCATTCGACAGTGATAACGGAGGATAAAAGGGGTCCAGAGCATCAGGCATAAGCACTGAGTCTGATATCGAACTGAATATCACCAGGTAGAGGACCCGTGAATTGCATACGAGGTCAAGCAAGAGGAATAACCTCGAGAACAGAAATGTACAAGAGAGTCAGGTTTCGATCCTGTGTAACTGTGGGTTATGGTCCCACATTAAATACGAATGGTGGTGACAAACAATGCGATCAAGTTTCAAGGTAAGTCAGAGAACAACTTGTTAGCTATGTTGGCAACAACGTCAGTAGCAAGGCGAGGGACAAAGAGAACTGTTTTCCTGCTTGTTAAGACGAGGCAGACCAGTAGGCAAAGTTCTCGTCCATCGGTGGTTATCAAAATGTTATCAACAATAGTAACAGTTGGTTATGACAGAGTAGTGCACCGAAGTGTTTACATAAGCAGGGGATTATCACTGCTCAGACAAGATACATTACAAGAAAAGTTAAACAGACCAATGAAAGGGAAGATGTGATTATCCGATTAATCATACCAATGGAAGGGAAAATGTAATGATACACAAGTATCACGGGTATATCTTTCCCAAGAGAAAGCAGAGCAAGATATACATGACCGAGTTTGTATTGGACGAGAGTCAAAGGATGTTGTCGATGATAACACAAATCATCGAGGGGCAAGGATAGTATTTCTCACCATGAATTCAATTAACACTTGGTAGAAGCCAAGATGTAGATGATGACCACGACACATCATGTCAAAAGCTTTCAAAAAAATACAATCGAATAGCGATGACATCAAGGAAAGGAATGGTGAAGCCAAAGGTATTCAGTGTTCTCGGCTGACGACAACTCAGAACCTGTGGAGTGGTTACAACGGGGAAAGGTATTGTTTCATCACAATTCATAATATGTAGTGCAAAGGCATGATATCCTCGAGATACTAGGGGTAATACTCGAAGGTAGAATGGTGGATCATAGGCGTAGGAGAATTTATACCAAGGGGGTTAATTATCTTTACGAGAAGCTTTCATGATAAGTTCTACATAGGATCCATGTGCATTAACACAAAGGTTCAGGGTCGACTCCCACTTCATCAATGCATAAGCCCTCATTCGCTTCTCGCTTTAGGGGAGGTGGTAGGATTGAAAGCTTATCTGACGGGAGGCCAGTAGAGTATAGCCCGCATAAAGTTTGAGTTCATACAAATTAGGGGAAGCATAGGGTTGACCCATCGGGGCATTTTTAAACCCATACAACAAACATCATAAGCGATGGATACAAGTTCGAAAGCAGAAGGCTGACGACACCGAGTAGATGATATCATTTGCTAGAGGCGTCTGATATCAGGGAAAAATTCATGAATGACTTAGAGCACAAGGGGACGGTAGGTAGTAATCCACAAAAAGGTCAGGTGGCGTACAGAAATTCTGATGTGAGTATCAGTACTCAAGCATAAGGAGAAAGAATTCAAAGGCATCAGATGGCAGAAGCAGCTAAATATTTCGATGCTCAGTTTTCAAAGGAATTATGATTTCCAGAATGAAGGGTCGGAAGCAGACGCTCTGATCAAAGGATGAGTAAGTTGAATAGAATTAGTCGGACAATCAATCAAGGTTTGATTTACCGATATCCAACTCATGTCCGGAATGACGTCTGAGCCAGAAGAATGAATTCATAGGGATCAACGGATGATTGCATGCATTAGCACATATGACGATTCAACAGATCAGAATGGCAATGCCAAGGGAGGTCATCAAAGACTACAAGACAAACGGGATTAATCATAGTGCAAGCAGGTAAGAAGAACCTCCAAAGCAGTAGGCTGCTGAGGATTGTCGCGAGATCGAATGGTATTTCAAAGTATTTTGGGAATCACAGGAACCACTTAGGATGAACAGATCCTCGATAAATATGAGGAATTATCCCGAAACAACGGAAAGTATTTCGATGCATCTTGTGAACACAAGAGCAACTGGGATTGAAGGAATGAACGAAAGGTGTATGTGGTTATACATACAGACTAATTGGTGGTAAAGAATTGTAAAGGTGATCGACACATATGGTCTCGGGAATTTATTTGAGAGTAATCTTCGGGATCTTCTCATGAAGCAAGCGATCATCTGGAATGAGGGGTCTCCGAGAGGAAGTAGTCACGAGATCGTAATGCCAGAGTTAGCAAAATCTTTATCCCGAAAAGAAGAGAGAGCAGAGTCCTAGAGTAAAGGTATGGAGAAAAGGATCCTAATACCATCCAGTTTGCGACGTGGGCCGATAAGCCACACGACACTGTTAGTGAAGTAGTTTTGCAAAGACTAGACTTGACTTCGACCAAGGAGTTGGAAGGGGTGTACTACAGGAAGTCGGCTCTGATACCAACTTCTGACGCTCCCAAAATCAGACCATGTATAGTAATCATACACGCAAGGTATACGATCGAGATCAGGGTCTCACGGTAAGATATCACAACACAACTATACAAATAAAATAAAGAAGATGGTTAATACAAGCTAGGGGCCACGAGGGCTCGAATACAACAGCTCGAGATACACAAAGTTAGCGGAAGCAAAACTATCTGAGTACAGACACAAGGTACACATGATCTTCCTTAAGAAGGCTCGCGCAAATATCAATAACGATCGAAAAGGCGAGGACTCTTGCCTGGGAACCTCCAAACTACTCCTGGTCAACAGGGAACTCAACGTCGTAGAAGGCATCGGGGATCTTCATGTTGCGGTGGTCGGCATCGGGGATCTCATGCTCCTTGACTCCAACGTCGACTGCAGCGGCCGATCAGGCAAAACGAAAAAGGGGGAATTAAAGCAAGAGTGAGTATCTAGCATAACCGCGAGTCTTACGTCCGCTACTAAGCATTTATGCATTTGTTTCAAATGGAAAGGGGAGGCTGTATATAGTGGACTGCAAGGTAGAAAGTCAGAATAAGGATAAGAAACTAGGCCTATCGAAGACTAGCATCTTCTGACGAGTCTTGCAGCATGGGAAGAGAATAGCCAACTGTTCATATAAAGCATAAAGTAACAATGCAGCAGAAGTTGTTGCAACATTGTATAATAGTAAGTTATAATTATATAACAATTAACAATGCCTCCGAGTTCCCTTCCTCAACTTCCCTGCGAGGAAGAAGACTCGAAACCATACAGTTTAATAGTAGTAGTTGGTAGTGGTAAGATCCAGCTTCAGCATAAAGCGTCATGTTACCGTGGACACGGCTATTCGAATAGATTAAACTCCCTGCAGGGGTGCACTACTATTCAGCCTGCACCCTCGGATCCCCAGGGTGGCGGGCACCTTGTTAGGGAACGCTCCACCAAAGCTATCCGACATGGCGCAACCCATCCTAGGCTCAACAGAGAGGTCATCCGCTGGACTATATCCTATGCGCTTAGGGGTCGCAGTACTTCTTACGTCTGAAGAGCTTTCGGACAAACTACGACGCAGGGGACCCCATAACTCCTAATCCCACGTGAAGGTAGTGCGTACAGACTAACGAGCCTCTCAAGTTATCCACCGAACCATTTAGCATTTTCTTATTATCTCGCAGACAATCGTTATTGATGTCTGACTAACAACACAACGGACAATGAACAACAACAAGGTCCACCAGTAACGTCGGGGCCTGCCCTGTCGTCCCGCAAAGCGCTCAGTTACCAACAAGGTGAACCGTCTCCTTACCTTGTCTCGCGTGTGCTCTTGGTAGAGCTCAACTTTTCGTGGTTTGGTAACTCTCGTAAGATACGAGAAGGGGCCAAGCACGCCAGTAACGTCGATCGTACCCTCCCTGTCGTTCCCGAAGCAATACCGCTGGAGGGCGCCGTTGGGTCGCCCGACTCTTACCTTTAAGGACAACCGTTGCTCAGGTACCTAGAGCGGCTATACAGATTCAGCAACGAGTGGAGTACAAGGATTACTCCTTGATAGCTCACACTTGATGGTGGCTCGGCAGAGCCGAGGTAGGGGTCTTAGGCGGTGTCTGCATTGTACCATACTTGTGCAGTTATACATGTTTGTATCCGCGTTCACTCCCTAGAGTGATCACGACCCTCTATATGTATATATATATATACATATATATATATATAGACGGTCTATTCTGACATCGTTGTCAGAATAACTACTCTGACAACATTCCGAATTGCATCATATCGCAAAGAGAACCACACTGCTGTATTCGAAGCGCTACAGCTTGGGTAAAACAGAACTGCATGTATCGTTTTCTCTTCAAATTTTTAACCATTCATCGTAATTGAGTGTATGATACACCGTTGGATTCGTATTGAAATGGATCATCTTCCTTATGTTGAACACTTCTTCTAATTCCTCACGGATTAAGCGCAGTTCCGTAAACGGTGCGGCGGCCCACTTTCACACCAGGAGTATTTTCGCGATTTCTCTTCAACCGTTTGTCGGAATGATGCGTATGATACATCGTTGGATTCGTATGGAGTAGGAGAATAATTCATATAATTAACACTTTTCGAGATTCTGCGCGGTTTTGAAGTAATTACAAAAATCGTTTTCTACCCTCACATGGGCAGCAGATCGTTTTTGCGTAAATTCTTTTGATTTCTTCGTCCGATCGATGAAATTGATAAACCATTGGATAGGTATCATCGAGGCGCTCCATTTTTATGTAGAACACATCCTCTAATTCCTTACGGTTTAAGAGCAACGTCGATTTTACTAAATCACGAAACTCTGTTTTTCCGCGGACCGGAAATCGACGAAGTGAACTACATTCGCCGGAAACCGCACCGCATCCGACAGTCAAGCGCACTGCATTATCGCCAAACAGAATTGCGCGTGTTTTTCGCGGAACAAAAAATCGGCGAGTGAACTGCATCCACGGGGCACCCGATTGCATTTGTCAACAGAAAGAACTGCACATGATTTTTTCACATGGCAAAGAGAAATACGCGTATTTTTTCACGGACCCAGAATCGACGTAGAGAACTGCATTCGACCGATACAGGTTGTATTTATTTACAGAGAGAACTGCATTTGTTTTGTTAACTTTTAACATTATTTTTTGTCAACGAGCGTGCACCGTAAGGACGAGGTGGGTGAACTGCATTTATTTTGTTCTTCCAATTATGTTCTTCTATTTTTACACACGCCAATAAAGTGAGCTGCATATTTTTTCTTCTCTACAGTACAAACACATACAAATTACAATGTGAGAAGAACTCATCCGCACTGCATCGAACTAAATATCATACGGATGTCTTCTTTTAAGCAATCTGCGCAAGGAATTTTTAATCTATTAATACATAAAAAAAACTTGTAGTTATTGCTAACTAGCATCTGTTTGAGTAAATGGTTCAAAGCAGACAATCATGATAGCTTTAACTTTGACTAGCGGTGCCACATAATCAAACCAAACTGCAGGCTTTCTTTTTAAAACCACAAGTGGAAAACAAGAAAAGTGGACTACACGCTTCGGGTAAGTGGCCGTGTTGCGCGCATCCAGTGGACTGCATGGGCGCCTCGAAGAAGCAGGGCAGAGGATGAAGAATAGAGCCTCCCCTGCATATCCAGGGAAGTGACCAACCATACCTCCGAGCAGCTCGCCGGACCAAACATGCCATGGACGAAAGGCACCAATGTCAGTGTAAAAATCAAACCACGCTACACAAAAATAAATGGGATGGATGAAGGAACGAAAATACTAGTACCGAAGTGCACTGCTTTGGTGTTAACTTTTCTCCTAGTCACCAAAATACCAAACATCACCAAACGCCTTTTCTCTCCTTCTCGGGGGATGATGTGGACTGGAGGATAGGGAAATTCTTCCCGGTGGAACTGAACTACAACAAAACACCGAGGGATACCTGACGGGGTGAGCTCCAGGATGGGGGGTGCGCTGGCGATTGGATGTGGCTTGGGCGGCGCGCCGAGCAAGGAAGGTGAGAGGTGGTTGAGGACGCGAAATCAGACGATGTGGGAGGTGGTAGGGGGTCTTCGGCCGTGGGATGGGCGCCGGCGCTCGCCGGGGTGGGAGGCTTGGCCGGTTTGAGTCGGGGGTGGGTGGGGGTCTGTTTCTGGTCGTGGGGGTGGGGCGTGCTAGAAGAAGGTAGGAGGTGGGGGTGATGTTGTGTGTTGTTAGAATAAGAGTCGTAAGGGAAACAACACCCCTTAAGACTCTTATTCTAACAACATCCCCTCCTAACCTAGTTTCTAGCGCGGAGCGTCCATCGTGGACAGCACCCACCCTCCCACGCTTTATCCCCACCCACCGGAGAGAAAAACCGGAGATGTTTTTTCAAACTGCCAGCCACCGGGGCTATATAAAAACCACCACCCCACATAGGGTTTCCTAAAAAGCACCTAGGCAGCCACCAGCCCCCAGATCTGGAAAAATATCCCCAATTTTCGTAACCCTAGCTCCACCAGATCTGGAAAATTGTCCAATTCGTCCTGGACCGTCAGATCCGGAGATCCGATGGCCCCGGAGGCTGCCACGTCGCCCGGAATGGATCCCGTGGAGCAACCCACCATGCCCGAGCCGCCGTGCTCGTCCGCCTGCGCCTCCGACCCCGCAACTCCGGCGACCAGCGGAGCCGCGCCCCGGCCACCCCCGCAGGTCGCGCCGCCTCTTCTCCCTTCTCTCCCTCTCCTCCTTCCCCTCTAACTCCCTCTCTTACCTCTCCGGTCCGGCCCGAGCGCCATGGACGCAAGGAGCAGCAACAGCCGCCCCTGAACTCCACCCCGCTGCCCGAGCTCGCGCCGCCGGTCTTGGTCCTCGCCGGCGACCCTTCCGCGGACGGACCCTCCTTGCGCCGCCCCCGAAGCCTAGCCTCCTTGCCTCCACCCGCCGACTGGCCGGAGCGCCACCGGCCGGCGAGCGACGCCGCTGCCACCAGTTCCGCTCGGGAACGAGCCGAGCGCTCCACCGCGTGGGCTGGCACCGCCCCACGGCCCAGCGCGCCAGAGGGCCCAGCTGGCCACCCGAGCCAGGCCGCCAACCCCTCTCCAGCCGCCTTGGGCCGAAATCCCACTCGGGTGAGGCTCTCTTTTTTTTTCTGTTATGTTTTTTTTCTTTTTCTTTTATTTGTTTTTTTTGCAGATTGTGTAGTAGTTTTTGCGGTAGCTATAACTTTTCACCGGTAGCTCCGATGGAGACGCTTTCTACATGAAAGTTGCTCCGTTTTGCGCGTAGATTGTTAAAATGTTGTTTGTTGCCATGTTTGAATTTGTTTACATGTTTTTTACCTGCTAATTACAACTGTCTGCCACTGTAAACTGTAATTGCTATAACTTTTTAACCGTTGCTCCGATTAAAATGTTTCTTATATGTAACTTGAATAGAATTGCATGTAGGTTGTGTTTATGCTGTTCTTGATTGCTAATAAAAATAATAAAATATTGTTTAGGGAAAAACAGTACCAAATTACATTTTTATCGTGGGGTCCGCAATAGTTTCCATGTCTAGGATTTCACCCCACTTAATTTGACTAGCTTAGGTAGTTTATTTATGTTTCACCTCTGGCCATGCTTCTGTGCTTTGCCATGTTAACAACCTTTGTTGATCAACTGTAGCTAAACAACTTGAACCACCGTAAATGTGCGGTATCGTCGTGTGTGACGATTACTCCACTCAACCCGTTAGTAACTGCTCTCGACGGTAGGTGCGATGTCTCGTGTTGCCTTCTTGTTGATGCTTGCTCGTGTTTGCCTCGTAGTAATAGAGTGCTTGCTCGTTGGTTGCTTTCCAGTTTTATCGTCTTATGTGCTTCCGCGGGTACCTCTCGGAGACGATGCGAGCTTGCGATCAACTACACCTTCGGAACCCGACTTATCAACAGGCAAGGACTATGCATTACTTATGATCCATTCTATTTCAACCATCAAACAGAACGCAAGAGTTTTTTGCGTATCTGAAATCGGCGAAGGGAACTGCATCGGGCGGACAATCGCAACGCATTTCCTTGACAGAAAGAACTGCATGCATTTTTTATTCATTTATCAGAACATCGTAGTTTGCACGGAGGAAAGTTAAACACGTCACATATTGAAGTGAACTGCGCACCTTCCTAATTATTTTTCGTGATTCGCATATATGGTAAATATTATTTTGTAAATTGCATCGAAACACCAAATGCACTGCAACATTATTCACTGAATTTGCATCAAAACCCCAAGCGCACTACAAAGTAAATAAAGCAAACAACACAGGATTAAATCGCTCTACATCAAACGGACAAGTGAGCTGCAATGTTTCTTTTACTATACATAAATCACTGAAAAAAATCACACTTTTGTTGTTCCATCTGAACTAAACTGGAACACACCGACAATTTAATTAAAGTGCAATGCACTGCAAAATTAAAAAAAATACACACACAATTTTTTTTTTGAACTACAACAACGTAGCATCCAATCCATCTCGTCACAAAAAAACAAAACACAGTGGACTATGCTCCAATCTGCACTTGAATGGAAACGAACTGCAATAAGAACCGCCTGAACAAAAAAATGTAGAGTCGGGAGGGCGAGGGTGGCAGGGAGTGGCCCGCGATGGGGACGGCAACAGTGGCCGGGACCGGCCGGCGCGAGGTGACGCCGCGGTCTGGATGCGCAAATGTCCGCGGTCGCCCCTGGCCAATCTTCGCTGCTGCAGGTCGGGGTGGACCCTTGCCGGTGGATGTGGCGGATCTCCGCTACAGCCGGGTGGCCGCGCGCCTTCCAGATCCATGGCGCCGCTATCCGGAGGACGCTGCCCGCAACGTGAGAGACAAGAGTCGGCGAACCTCGGGCTCGATGAGGGCTTGCACCGTAGGAGCTGCTCGATCTGCTTGTCGAGGCAGCCATGCGGGTCCCCCAATCCTCTCCTGCTCGCACCAGGTGCGCGTCGACTCCTCGGGGCCCTGTCCGCCGACGGCGCGAACCCTGGAACCAGATCTATCGGGGAGAGGTGGGGCCGCCTGGATGGCCTCCGCTCGTGGAGATCCAAGAGCTGGATGGAGGGAGCCGTTCAAGGGGCGGGGCCTATACGAAGGCGCGGAGGATGGATGGGGCTGCGGGGAAGATGGGGGCGGGGCCGGCGGTGATGGGCCGGCGGGGATGATGGGGGAGCCGGCGGCTGCGGCTGGCGTGGGAGCGGGCGGCCGACGGGGAAGATGGGGGAGCGGGCAGCTGCGGCTGCTGGGGTGGCGTGCCGAAGAACGTGGGAAGGGAGGGGCGTGGCGGCGGGGCAGATCGAGGGAGGTGGCCCGCAAAATGGGGGTGGTTGTCGTGGGGTGAAGAAGGTGGGGATATATATATATAGCCGGTCTATTAATAGCTATTCTGCCAACACTTCCGAACTATCACTGAAAGCTATGCGCACTGCTTCTGTATACCGTTACGAACCGCATTCGAGGTAATGGAGAACTGCATCAACGGTGTAGCATTTCCGACTAGTTTTGATTGTTTCGTTAGTTGATTTTGCGCCCATGGTGATCCGCGATGATGTATTGTGTGCTAAAACACGAAATTTCTCGAAAGAATCACCGGAATCGATGTATGTAGCGGAATTGTCTCGGTTCTTCGTCCCGAGCAGTGCCCTGCCATCGTTTTCGCGGGGATCACGCTCAATTACGTCACAAATTCATTGTGTTTGTAAGATCGCGAATCTATTTGTGTTAATCCGCGATGAATTGAGTTGCTAATTCGTACAATTTGTTGGTTAATTTGGTGAATTTTTGCACCTGGGCGAAGAACTCGGTCGCGCGTTGTGTTCGACTTTGACGCGCGATTGCTTGTTGTGATGCATTGCATTTCTAATGTTGGCGTTCTTGTTGCGCGAATTGCGGAGAGGAACTAGGCATATCTAGTTGTTAGTTATCAATTTTGTTTTTGACTGGGCACGCACAACCAGCTGCAATTATTTGCCATACGAGCTGAATTTGATCACTGTCCAGCACTGCATCTAACTATATCTCCGAACTTCTTTAGTTTTTGATTTTGCATCTTTTTTTTCTTGGTGTCAGTTGTGTATATATACGGCTGGGTCCATTTCCACCCGTCATATCTTATCCGTGGCGACCAGCAGATAGTCCCCTCGCCTCCCACCACCCCACCCTCGTGTTCCCATCAGATCCGTGTTCTTCCCCCCAACCATATCCTTTTCCCCTAGCAAAATGAATTGCTCGTGCGGCTTCTTGGCAAGGATGGAGCCCATTCTGGAGACCTGCGTGTTCTCTGAAGGTTTGGTTCAGAATCACAAGAAGCGGCACAACGCTCGATGTTCCCTTCTGTACTCTCCATATATTGGATTCAGGGCTCCCTTCTTCCACCAAATGACCCACGTTAATGTCATCTTTTTTTCCTTTGTTTTGTTGTGTGTATTTATCTGTAGATTAATATTTGTAGAAGGATTCAGTTTTCTGTAGAAACATTTGTTTTTAGCTGCACTGGTGAACTGCTTTCCCATAGATTCATCTGTATGTATTTCCCATATATTTTTGTCTTTCTGTTTGTGTGCAGTTCTGCCCGATCTGATTAATGTAGTAGTATTAGTTTCTGAAGAAACATATTTTGCAGCAGCAGTAGTGAACTGCTTTCATATAGATCTTTATATTATGAAGATTGCAGCATAATTTAGTTTCTGAAGAAGCATTTTTAATATTTTTTTGTTAGTTTAAGTGAACTGCTTTCATATACAGGGTTTTATTATGAAGATTGTAAACAACAGCTGTTGAATATTTTCCTTTTGTTACACTCTATTTATATTCTTAAAGAAACATTTTTCTCAGCAGCACTAGTGAACTTCTTTCATATATATCTTTCAGCAGAATTAGTTTGTGAAGAAGCATTTTTTAATATTTGTTAATTTAAGTGAACTGCTTTTTATATAGAGTTTTATTATGAAGATTGTAAACAACGGCAACTGTTGAATATTTCCTGTGTTATTCTCTATTTATAATTTTTTGTTGTTGTTTTGCAGAAATTCCCTTCTGGTCTAGTCAGGGTTACAGAAAGTTGTGTTAATCTGGTCTTTGTTAGCAAGAATGGGTATCATAATGTCGACGTCATGTACTCTGTCGGCTTTGATGTTTGTTTGGTCCTCAAAGATGGCTGGAAGGAATTGGTGGAGGAATCTGGTCTTCACGCTGGGTATGTTGTCATGGCTATGTTTTATAGGCATGCAAATTGTTTGGAAATCAAGTTAAATTTGCTTTCGATCAGTTCTGTTTTATTTTAGCAGCTGCATGAAAACATTTTGTTGTAATAATGTGCCATACTGTGTGGCATCTAGTTTATATTTTTTTAAATAGTGTGTTATCAAGTAAGTTTGAATGGCGAACAATCTTTTTGTGTCCTTTTTTGGTTTGAAAAGGAAGTGAAACATTATATTAATATTGTCCACTTTCTGCTGAGAATGGCATGTGTTTCTGCTTGATATGTTACCTTCTTTTTCGACAAGATTTATAAGCGAACTACTTTCAGAGAGAGTTTTTATGTATAAGATAGTAGACTAGAGTAGAAGTGAACAAGAGTAGAAGTGAACAGCAGTTGAAGAGATATCCAGAATGGAAGCACCCTCATAGCTTCATTTTTCCAAGCAGACCACACACGGAACTACAGTGACCAAATCTCCAAACTCTTCATAGGAACCCCGACAGCTTGCGTTCACCCAGAAGATGTTTTGCACACGGTTATCGGCATCTTTGTTGTAATCATAGAAGAACTCCGGATTTATTTCCTGCATCTTCTCAAATAAAGTTAGCAGTTTCTTCACATGGTCCTCAGTTTCCTCCTTTGTGAACTGGTACTTCCTGAAGTTTGAAAGAAGAGCATACCTCAGCATTAAACAACACACAGAAACGCACAAGCGAACTACATCAAGTAGACGAGATATCAGCTAGTTTAATGTATGTACTTGTTCACCCGGTCATGGCTAGTGCGCCCCATATATTGTAGCCCTCCTGACGTTCTCGACAGGGTTGACATCATTTGTGTGTGTGTCAGGTTGTCGATCTGCATGTCCTTTACTAGTTTATCAAGCAATGGATCATCCCTCTTATGCGAGTGCAAGTGTTGAAGCATAGATGGGCTTTCAATCGTTTGGTGGTTGTGATTGAGCTCAACATGTGCTATCACAAAGACATCCTTGATCTTTTTCACTCTTATTTTCTCCTTGCAGCCAGTTCTTTTCGTTGTTTTATCTCGCTTTCTATCATAATCTGACACAGTCTCTTGGTGGTTGCCCTCTCTTCAGCAAACTATGTAGTTGTTCGTCATGTGCGCCCCCCTTTTTCGTGTGCCGAAGCCTGCATGCCTCGCATATGTGTTGTAGAACTCGTGTGCCGCCGCGACAGAGTTGAACTGCATAACTGTCACAACCACAAGTTTTTGCAGCAAGTTCTTGTTCTGCACCGCAACATGAAAATGATTTTCTTTTGTTAACGAAGAATGCGCAGGCTGAAAAAGATTTCATAAGCGAACTGCAGCAGTAAGTCAAGGAATCTTACATGTGTGTACTGCTTATTCTCCATTAGTGTTTGCATATCACCAATGTTTATTGGTCATGGAGGAGTTACAACAGACCTGTGTATTCGAGGATCTCGGGGAGGCAGAAGTGTTGAGAACTGTACATTTCTTGTTGCCTGTGTCTTTTTCTGATCCGGGGGCTGATCCATTTGATGTGTGCGAGGTGGCCTCGGCGGAATCCCACTGTTTCTGTGTCGACGAACCGGTTGCTCCCGAACCGTCTCGTGTTCAACATTGGTTTCTAGAGGCGCAACACTGTTTTGTGGAGGCGCAATATCATCCACTCTTATCTGCTGACCAAATGTTTCAATAACGTCTGTGTACCTTGGCTGCATAACTGTTATGAGTTGCTCTTTATCGTTGTCATCATCATCGTCTCGCTGCGCATGCTCCCCCATGTATATCAGATCATCGTCCTCCTCATCTTGGCCGCTATATTCTATTCCGTCTACATCTTCGTCGTCTACATCTTCCTCCACTGAGTATGCAGTCATGTTTGTCGTGTTGAAAAAACCTCCAGGTATCTCTGGTGTTATCCATGCAGCCATCTCTGTAAGGCCCGATATGCGGTACTGTTCCAGATCTAGGTGTTTCCACCCAGATCCGGGGACGAAGCACATATCGGTCCCACCGCGACATATGACAAAGCCATATGCCCCAGATTTCCAACATGATATCACAACATTATAGATACAAGGATACAACATCTCATACAATTGGCATACAACTGCCTCAAATACAATACAACAAGTGAAGATACATGTCTGGGTACAGACTACAAGCAAATGCCTACCGGCAAAGAGAAAAACATCGATCCCCATAACTACACGGGTCCAGGCCCTCCGCCGGGATCCGCCTAACTAGTCGTCGTCGAGTCTCCACGTGAAACGTCGATCACCAAACCTGTTGTCGATCAAGAACCCTGAAAAGAGTTTGGGGGTAGTATCATGAGTACAGAAGTACTCAGCATCCAACTGTAGTGTTCATCTGACCCAGCAAGGACTTCATCACTCGTCATTCTAGGACAACTAGTAGTTTACGGTAAGGATGGGGTAAGTGGTGAGGTTTCTGCGTACTAGCATTTGATGAAGTGGCTAACGATCTAGAGAGTAAGATAAGAAGCCAAGCATTCGATGAGGAATCGCCTCCAACAAGTCTGCTATCCACCTACTACGCAAACATAACACCTATCCTATCCTTGTCCTCCTCTTCGCATCCCGACGAAGAAGCAGTCAAGGCACACACACGTTGATCAAGTTATATTAAGATTATATCAGTTGTGGTTGTCTATGAATAAGGAGTAAGTCTCAAGTCGTCCATAACCGTGGACACGGCTTCTCGAAAAGATTTAACCCTGCAGGGGTGTACCAACTGCCCATTACAAGGCTCCGCACGCACGTCCATCTCTCTCAGTTGCTACCCATCATAGGCAACCATTTTATGATTTAGTTCCAAGAGATCCGAAACGACAGGTCCCTCTAACTAACAACGAACAAATCTGGGTGGCCCCCGGGGAGTCGACACCCAATCCAAAAGCTGGCCACGCTCTCGGATCGGACTCTTCCGCCTCAACAGGGTATGGGTTACCGAGACGCCTCACGTGAGGCCTCGGGCCCTCGCCGATCAAAGGTGGACCAACAGGGAAACCATGTCTCCGCTGGTCCGGGTTGTTTAAAAATTGCGAGGGGAACCACCAAGCACACACACGGGGTTTCAAATGGTAAATCAGCTCGGGCCACCACTAGAAATGTTTGGAGCTAGATAGGTAAGAAAAGGAGACCCCATAAAATCCCACACGCGGTTAGGCACGCTCAGTCTTAAAACCAATACCCGGAACTCGGATCCTAGGTGACTCGAATGGAACAAAGCGTCGGGGCGGGATAGCCTAGACCTTCCATTCTTCGTCGAATATAGTCAACATTATAATAATCATATCATCAATAACAATAATAGCAGGGTAACATAGTAGCATCCTAAGCATGCATACTAAGCAGGGGTTGAGCAACGAGCAATAGTAACATAGCAGTACAAGGTTTGCTGGGAGGGGACATGGCTGTATCGGTTTGAAAGAGGCTGTAAACATGTGGTAGGATCAAACATCGAACCTAACCTAGACTAGCATGCAAACCGCTGGTTGAAATAGAATGGATCATAAGTAATGTATAGTCCTTGCCTGTTGATAAGTCGGGTTCCGAAGGTGTAGTTGATCGCAAGCTTGCATCGTCTCCGAGAGGTACCCGCGGAAGCACACAAGACGATAAACACTGGAAAGGAATCAACAAGCAAGGACTCTATTACTACGAGGAAAACACGAGGAAGCATCAACAAGAAGGCAACACGAGACATCGCACCTACCGTCGAGAGCGGTTACTAACAGGTTAAGTGGAGTACTCGTCGCACACGACGATACCGCACGTTTAGAATCGGTTCAAGTTGTTTAGCTACAGGTGAGAAAAAGGTTGTTAACATGGCAACTCAAGAAAGCATGGCATAGCACACAAACATGTCAAGAGGTGAAGCACAAAATAAACTATCTATGCTAGTCAATTTAAGTGAGGCACAACCTAAACATGGCAAACTATTACGGACCCCACAATATTTATTGCACTTGGTACTGTTTTCCCCTAAACAATATTTTATTATTTTTATTAGCAAGCAAAAGAAGCATAAACACAATCTACATGCAATTCTAGTCAAGTTACATATAAAGAACATTTTAAACAGAGCAACGGTTAAAAAGTTATTGCAATTACAATTTGCAGTGGCAGGCAGTGTAATTAGCAGGTAAACAGCATGTAAACAAAGTCAAACATGGCAACAAGTAACATTTTATTAATCTACGCGCAAAACGGACCAACTTTCATGTAGAAAGCGTCTCCATCGGAGCTACCGATGAAAAGATACGGGCACCGCAAAAAGCTAATACAATCTGCAATTAAATAAAAAACCTAAGAGCAGAAAAAAAAACTAAACGGGCTGAATCTACTGGGCCCAACAGAAAAAAAATTACAAAAAATAAAAAAAAAGGGCGCCTCACCAGTTGGGCCGGGCCCATGGAGGCGGTTGGACTGGCCTTGTGGCGCCTGGACTGGGCCGCTGGAGCCGGGCCGGCCCAGTTGGAAGCAGCCCACGCGGGAGGGCACGGGCGGCTCGTTCGGGGAGGCCGAGCTCTTCTGCTCGTTCCCGTCCGAGGCCACCGGCGGCGGCGCTCCGGCCACCGGAGCGAGGCGAGGGCGGGGGACTCCGGGAGCGAGGCCGCGGTGGGGGAGGCTGCCGGATCCGAGGTTTGAAGGGGTCGCCGGCGTGGTTTAGGGTGGCCGCGGCAGGGAGCTCCTCGAGGCGAGGCCCTCGGCCATGGCGACCTGCGTGCTACGGGGAGAGAGGAAAAGGGGATGAGGGAGATGGGAGAGGAGAGGGTGCGCGAGGAGGAGGCGACCTCGGCGTGCTGGCGCCGGCACGGCTCGCCGGAGTCGTGGCCGGAGGAGAGGCGGCGGGGGCGCTCGGGCAGAGGAGGAAGAGAGGACCTCGGGCGGCTCGGGTGGCTGTGGGGCCACGTGGACGACTGGGAGCCCTTCGATCTGGATCTGATGGTCCAGATCGAGGGTTAGGGCTAAGGTTTCGAAAAATTTGAGGTAGATTGGGCAGATCTGCGAATTTTTAGGGGGGGTGGCTGCAATTTTGGACTGGGGAAACCCTAGAGAGGGGTGGGAGTGTGGTGGTCTTTATATAGCCCAGGTGGCTGGCGGTTTGCAAAAACATCTCCGGTTTTTCTCTCGCGCGTGTGGTGCTCACGTTTCTGACCGCCAGGGGTCCGCAGGACCTCTGATTCGGGTAAAACTAAGAACTGCGCGATCAACGCGTCGAGCCGGAGGCGTTCACCTAGAGCTGGAACCGTTCTGAGAACACTTTCCGGCACGCTATAAAAATAACCCGTTTAATTATTAAACGGGATTTTTCGTTCCGTTGGCTGCGGCTGGTCTCGTGTGGTTTTTGCGACGTGATCGGGTGAAACCCGGTGTCGCAAAGGTCGAGTGTCAGGGTGGCAAGGGTCGTTATCCGTCCGATACGAGATAAGAGGGGAAAAATAATCGCCGATCGATAAATCGGGGATGCAAACACCGCAAACAAATCACACCGAAAACAAAAATTTTAATTTTTGTGAAAACTGGGCTGTTACAATCTCACACTCTTCTCTCTCAACGCAGTTTAGGGTCTGATTGTCGTGAATCACTCGCTGCATCTTCTGGCTTCTCTACACAGCTTTATCCATCATAGGAGAATAGGAAGCGAACTGCACTTTAGTATCTAATCCATAGTGGTACTTTTTTTATCTGTAGAATAGTGAACTACACTGTATTTTTTCCATACTATATGTCATTCTGTACGCAACAAGCAAAAACTGCTCTGCACTGCATTGTTACTTTGCAGTTCAGTTACTTTGAAACTATATGTTTTTTGGATGCAATGTACTCCACTAATGCATTCTGCATTCAATGTACTCCCATCCAGTTCAGTTCAAAGACACAGTGCTCAACATATATAAACAATGTGCACTGCATTTTTTCACAAACTACTACATAATGTAAGGCATGGGGAGAGACACGAACACATTTTTTGATGCAAGAACGCACTGCATTGCAAACAAAAAGAGCACTGCATTATGAATTCACGTAGTAGGACTTCTTACATTAGTTGGATGTGCCACCTTCCTCTTGAAAGCAGCTCTGCTGTTCTGTAGATGCAGTTCGGGTTGTTGTTGACGTGCAGCCCACCTGCGTTGCAGGAACACATGGACCTTCTCAACCTGCGCCCTCGTCGCCGGAGAAGGTTGTATGGGCGATATGACCATTGCAGTTCGCTCCCACGACGACTGCGAGTTCGGCGGAGAAGGCCTCCTTGTAGTTCGCTTCCCTCGACCATGCATCACCGCCGCTGGATGCCTCAATTTTCTAAACGGCGGCGGATCTCGCAGGGTAGGAGATCGGAACTGAGGCAGTGGTGGAGCTGCAAGCGGTGTCGGCGCTGAATCGTGGAACGATCCGCCGAATCTGCGCCGCATGGTGGCTCTCAGCATCGTTTTCCGCCGGCCTTGGGCGCTGCCGCACCAGGAAGCGGGAGGGGTGGGGTTCGCCGCCGGCCTTGGGCGCTGCCGCGCCAGGAAATGAGAGGGTGGGGGTTGTCGTCGGTCGTGGGCGCTGCCGCGCCAGGAGGCGTGGAGGGGTGGGGGTCGCCGCCGGCTTCTAGTGTAAAACAGATGGTTAGATTCCTGAAGTTATAGGTTGGTGATAAAGCTTCAACGAAGATTTATATACTTACTGAAGCATATCCTCTGGAGTGAAGCTCATCACGGATGTCGACCCCTAAAAAGATAAGGAATCCTGAAGCACGTCTCATCGAAGGAGATGACCAAGATGGCGCAAGTCTTAGTAGTTTTTGCGTAGTTCTTTTTTATCACTTCTTTGAGTCGTAGGAAAAACCGTACTATCAAGAGGGGTTTAGTAAATGTACTCCGAATGTTTTGGTGAAAAGACTCAGATCAAATCCAAAACTGTGAGAAGCTAGAGATGAGAAATCTCATGTGCACTAGGTAATGCTTCACCAGCGAAGACTTTGTTCTTTCGGCTCCTGAAGCAGAACCAAGTCCGTGAGTCAGCTTTACTTGGACCGCAAGTAAAGTTGCGCTTTTATTGGAAATATGACCGTTGCGAACAGGTGTCAAGCTGTCGCATCGGGTCTTTTAAGAAATTTCACACCTAGGGATTTCCACCTATAAATACGCCACCCCCGCGCTCATTGGCGGGTGGCTGCTCCAAGAATATTTCCTAACAGTGAAGAGAAAGAGCAACCCCACCGAAGCAAACCAAAACCCATCCACCGAAGCATAAGTCCTATTGATCTGAGTTGATTCATTATGACTTAGGAAGAAGTTTGTTAGCCTTTTATCTTGGAGAACTGCAATTCTCCTAGACGGTTAGAGCGTTGTTCTTCAGAGAGCGAAGAGTTATTGTCGCCTCAAAGTCCAGTTTGTCAAAGGTTTCGGTGATTTCCTCAATAATCAACCACGAGTGAAGAACTGACCAAGCTCAAGGAGATTGGTGCAGTGGAGATACGGACGGAGAGAGGTTAGCTCCTTTGTTCAATCACAAGTCCCTCCAACCAGACGTAGCACTTTGCAGAGTGTGAACTGGTCGAACAAACATCGCCGAGTCAAGAGTTCATTTTACTTTCCGCACTTACATTCAGTTTAGCAATTTCTTCAGTGATTTGATTCAATGCAATTGATTCGATGCTTTTGATTCGCTATGTTATGCTTCAATCCAGTTCTGCTTCAATGTTTACCTTTCTGTTGAAACTCTTCTGCTGCTAAGTTATGCTTCACTTCATAGTTTCATGCAAAAAAATTGAAGTGATCATTCACTCCCTCCCCCTCTGATCACATACTTGGACTTTCAATTAGTATCAGAGCTAGTCACTCTTTGTTTGGATTAACCTCCTCGAGTGTTTTGCAAGTATGTCTTTCGCAACCATTCGCTCCGGCGAACCTATACCCATGTTCAATGGAAGGACTACCCATACTGGAAGGACAAAATGAAAAGAAATATCATGGCTATCAACTCGACTGCCTGGCAAGTTGTCTTGTATGGAGTTACAGTTGCAGACAAGAATGCCATCACTCCTGAAGAAGCGAAGCTGATCGACCTTGATTCTAAAGTTTGGGTTTTCATCAACAATCATCTGACACCAGAGAAGTATCATGAAGTGAAGAATATTCCTTCTGCCAAAGGTGTCTGGGACTACCTTGAAAAGATTTGTGAAGGTGTTTCTACCTAGAAGGATGCCAGAATTGACACACTTCGAAGCAAATTCTATCGATTCAAGAGAAACGAGGGTGAAAAAGTCAGCTCCATTTACAGCAGACTTACTGCTCTTGCAAATGAGTTGATTTCCCTCGGTGCTGATGACATTACTCCTCACTCAGTTGTTAGAACTCTGCTTCGCTCATTGGATGATTCGTTTGATCTCATTGTGCTGATGATCAAGGAAAGGACTGATTTCAGACGTCTTGGTGCTGCTGATATTCTTGAGAGACTCAATACTTTTGAAATGGAAGAAGATGAGAAATGTTACATAAATGGTTCTCGAAGAAGATCACATGCTTTGAAAGCAAAAGCTTCGCGTCATTATTCACCCGAAGTCAGTTCTACTTCAGGTGTGGAATCTGATGATCCTGCAAGCATTGGGAAAGATTTAGCATTGATCATGAGACGCTTCAACCGCTTCCAAAGAAAAGGTTTTTCTTCACCCAAAAAGAGTTATTCTTCAAGAAGCTCAAGTCACTCCTCTCACCGTTCATCCTCAAGAAGCTCTCTATCGAAGGATAACTGCTGCTACAAGTGCAAGAAACCCGGTCACTACATAGCTGATTTCCCTCTATGGGAAGCTGAGAACAAATCGAAGCATTCTCTCAGAGACTCCTCAACAAAGTCCCACAGATCCTCCAGAAGCCATGGGTCCAAGAGACATGATTCCAGTTCGAGAAGAGAAAAGAAGAAAGATTCTGATGATGATAAGAGGAAGAAGTATCATAAGAAGCGTGAGGGCTCTTCATCGAAGACTCACTCGTCTCGTCGAAGCAGCTCGCAACGTGCCACGGCCTATCTGGGAAAGGAGATGAACTCAGAAGATGAAGCCTCTAGTTCCGAAGCTGAATACTGCTCAAGATTTGGGTCTGGGTCCGAATCAGATGGTGTTGCTGGTTTGGCTTTCGCTTCGACAGATGCTTCAACTAAAGCTTCGAGCTCATTCTTCACCAACAACAGTAGTGAAGATGAAAATCCTGCATATTGCTTCATGGCCAAGGCGAAGGTATCTTCATCCAAATAAAACTATGATACTTCTGATTTCTCCTCATATGATAGTGATTCAAAGATAAGATATGCTAAACTTGGTAAAAATGCTTCAATCCAACAAGATGAACTTGATTCACTGAGCAAAACCATTAAGAAATCAGAAACTCTGTTGATCAATGAGATAGAGAAAGGTCAAACTTTGACTAATGAGCATGCTGCTCTGAAGGAGAAGTTTGAAGAATTATCCTCTCGGCATGATCTTCTTTCAGTTGATTATGAGAAGCTCACCTATGAATTTCTTCAGAGGAAAATGGCTCTCGAAAGACTGAAAGAGGCTCATGAAGAATTGGAAAATGTCAATCTCTCTCTCATGGCTCAACAAGGTTCTGAAGCAAATCATAAAACTGATTCACCTTGCTTAACTTGTTTGGAACGAAGAAAAACTGATTCCAAAGGGAAAGCTCCTATTGTTATTGATGATACTAATGCCTCTGATGAGGAAAATCCTGCTGTTATCGAGGAACTCCTGAGGTTGAAAAAATTATTTGAAACATGCATGTTCAAAAGTGTGCAAGGTCACCAGTATCTTCGTGATATCATGAGGAACGCTCTCCTTCACAGGAATCCCAGGAATGAGGGTGTTGGTTTCGAGAGAAAGATAAACCCTGATGGTACCTATTGGGAACCTGAGCAGTATCCTAAGACTGTTTGGGTCCCAGCGAAGGAGAAACCCATTGATATTGCTAACCTTTCAGGTTTCGACTGCAAAATGAACAAAACCATTGTGGATGAATCACTTGATTCAGACTACAAACTCAGCAAAGATGAACAGGGAAAAGTTACAGCTGAGTATGTAGGTACTCCTCCGAAGAATGGCTTCTATAAGAGGCAGATATGGGTGCAGAAAGCACTTGTGGAAAAACTGCCTGCTAACCATACTATGCAGGGAAAGCCTTCGGTACCACCGAATCATTTCTATTCTCTAGAAACGAGACATGATTCACTGGTGCCCGAATCAAATGTTCCGCAGAAGCAATACTATCGCACTGGTCGTTATATTTATCGTCCTCATGATAACAATACTAAGATTGCATATGCTCATTCTCATGCTAACCATTCGCAGAGGACTTACATTTATGGTGTGCTAGATTGTACACCGAAGCAATACACTACTGTTCTCTTTAATATTGCTTCAACTTGTGCTTCAACATCTTCTCAGTCACCTGCTCGTTTGTGGGTGGTTAAGAAGAACTAATTCTTCTGCAGGGCTATGTCTCCGGTGGATCCGAATGGGTCATGGATAGTTGTTGCACAAATCATATGACCGGAGACAAGGAGTTATTCACCGAAGAAAATCTATCTCAATCTTCTCAGAAGTACATTACCTTCAGTGATAACAACAAGGGAAAAGTGTTAGGTTTGGTTAAGGTTTCCATATCGAAAGATAAGCACATTGACAAGGTTATGCTAGTCCAATCTCTTGGATATAATCTTATGTCTATTTCAAAGTTATGAGATATGGGTATGCTTGTTCTATTTTCTGCTTCGCGTTGTGTTGTCTTTTCACAAGATGACTATACGTTTGTCTTCGAGGGTTACCGAAAAGGAGATTTATACATTTATTATTTTTCTTCGGGCCCTGCTGTATCCACATGCTTAATGGAAAAAGCTTCATCTGGTTGGTTATGGCATCGAAGACTTGGTCATGCAGGGATGAGAAATCTTCATAACTTAGTGAAGAAGAAGCATGTTATTGGCCTTAGCGAAGTAAAATTCGACAAGGATCATCTCTGCAGTGCTTGTGAAGCTGGTAAAATCATGAAGAAACATCATTCAGGGAAGACTATCATGACTACCACTCGTCCTCTTGAATTGCTTCATATGGACCTTTTTGGTCCTCAAAATTATGCAAGCCTGGGAGGAAACAAATATGGTCTTGTTATTGTTGATGATTTCTCTCGTTATACTTGGGTTTTCTTTTTGGATAACAAGAGCAAAGTTGTTGAAATCTTCAAGTCATTCGCTAAGAGAGCTCAAACTGAATATGAATTATCTCTGAAGCATATCCGAAGTGATAATGGAACTGAATTCAAAAATACTCATATTGAAGATTTTCTTGATGATCATGGTTTTACTCATGAGTTCTCTGCTGCATATACACCTCAACAGAATGGTGTGGTTGAAAGGAAGAATAGAACTCTTATTGAAATGGCCAGAACTATGCTTGCTGAATACAAGACTCCTATTAGGTTCTGGGCCGAAGCAATTAACACTGCATGTCACATCATCAACAAGGTTTACCTTCACAAATTCCTGAAGAAAACTTCACATGAACTTATCACTGGTAAACCAACCAAATGTTTTCTTACCTTAGGGTATTTGGTGCTCCATGCTTTATTAGAGATATGAATCATAGCTCCAAATTTGCCCCTAAGGCACATGAAGGTTTTCTTTTAGGTTATGGCTCAAACTGTCACACTTACAAAGTGTATAACTCTCACTTTGGGAAAGTTATGGAAAATGTAAATGTGAGGTTTGATGAAACTAATGGCTCTCAAAAAGAGCATTTGCCTCATGATCTAGATGAACCTCCACTTGATGAAGTGATCAGGTCCATGGCTATTGGAGAGATTCGCCCTGTTGAAGCCAATCCTCGTCAAGCTATTAGGTATGATGATGGTCCAATTTTCCCACACATAGCCCGGGGCGCTGGAGATCAACATCCTGAAGCTAATGGTGAACAGGACAAAGAAGGAAAAGGGAATGAAGGAAATGCTAATCCTTAAGGAAATGCCGAAGCTGAAGGTGAAGCAGATCCCGAAGCTGATGCAGATCCTGAAGCAGAAGCGGAGCCTGAAGCAAATGATACTACGTTATCACGAGTTCGAAGAAGAGTTGATGTTGATTCGATCCTCGAAGATATTCATCAACCAGGTCGTCCCACTACTCGATCTCGTACTCGCTTGGCTAACTTCTATGGAAGTTTTTCTTTTGTTTCCATGCTAGAGCCTTCAAAATATGATGAAGCCATGAAGGACCCTCATTGGTTATTGGCTATGATGGAAGAACTTCACCAGTTTGAAAGAAACAAAGTTTGGTCACTTGTTGACAGGCCTGATCCCACGAAGCATAATGTTATTGGCACAAAGTGGATATTTCGCAACAAGCAAGATGAAGATGGTATTGTGGTAAGAAATAAGGCTAGATTGGTAGCACAAGGTTACACCCAAATCGGAGGCATTGATTTTGGTGAAACCTATGCTCCAGTAGTCCGTCTCGAATCCATTCGTGTCATGCTTGATTTTGCTAACCACAAAAATATATTGCTATATCAAATGGATGTCAAAAGTTCTTTTCTTAATGGTGAAATAGAAGAAGAAGTATATGTTATGCAGCCTCCAGGTTTTGAAGACTCGAAGAATACTGATATGGTGTATAGGCTTCACAAAGCTTTGTATGGACTGAAGCAAGCACCTCGTGCTTGGTATGAAACATTGAAGGATTTCCTCTTGAAGAAAGGCTTCAAACCTGGAACCAATGACCCCACTCTTTTCACTCGATCATATAACAATGATCTATTTGTGTGTCAGATATATGTAGATGATATTATTTTTGGCTGTACTAACAATGAAATCAGCGAAGAATTTGCAAGAATGAAGTCGAAGAAATATGAGATGTCCATGATGGGTGAATTGAAGTTTTTCCTTGGACTTCAGATTCGCCAACAGAAGAATGGAACCTTTATTTCACAAGAGAAATATTTGAAGGATTGCCTGAAGAAATTTGATCTTGCTGAATGCAAGACCATCAGAACTCCCATGCCTACCAATGGTTTTCTTGATGCTGATGAGAAAGGGAAACCCTTCGATCAGAAGAAGTATCGGTCTATGATAGGATCACTCTTATACTTATGTGCATCTAGACCTGATATTATGCTATCATTTTGTATTTGTGCTCGTTTTCAGGCCAATCCGAAGGAATCACATCATACTGCAGTGAATCGAATTCTTCGATATCTAGCAGATACTCCTTCTTTGGGACTTTGGTATCCCAAAGGAACTAAGTTTTATTTGATTTGATATTATGATTCAGACTGGGCAGGTGATAGAGTTGACAGGAAATCTACCTCAGGCACTTGTCATTTTCTTGGTAGATCTCTTGTGTGTTGGGCTTCAAAGAAACAAAACTATGTCTCAATATCTACTGCTGAAGCCGAATACATTGCTGCTGGCTCATGCTGCACTCAGATACTTTGGCTTAAGCAGACGCTGAAAGATTATGGTATTTATGTGAAGAAAATCCCTCTGCTTTGTGATAATGAGAGTGCTATCAAAATTTCACACAATCCTGTGCAACACTCTCGAACGAAGCATATCGATATTCGTCACCATTTTCTTCGAGATCATGTTCAGCGCGAAGACATTGAGATCAGCCATGTTAGAACTGAAGATCAATTGGCAGATATATTCACGAAGCCATTGGACGAGAAAAGGTTCTGTGCATTGAGATGTGAGCTAAACATCCTAGACTCACACAATGTTCAGTAAGATCGAAACTTTTCCCTTGTACATATTCAGCTTCGTTGTGTGTTTGTTTAGTTTCGCTTGAGTTTTCCTTCGTCCAAGTTTGTGTGTTTAGCTTTGCTTGCCATTTGGTTTCAGTTCTGTGTTGTTTTTATTTATTCGTTTTTTTTGTCCCCTGTACTTATCACTTTTAGCTTCATTGTTGTTTTTCTTCGAAGTGATAAGTTACAGACCCTACCCCTCCATTCCGATTCGCTCCCAATCTATTCTGTCTTGAATGGTTAAGCACATTTGAAACGGAAAGCATATTGCTTCGAACGTCATTGAGTTCCGAATCAAATGCTTCCAACTTTATCGAAGTTTTTGCTCTCGGTCAAGACTTATTCTTCGGCCGTTGAGTCCCCGTCTTTCTCGGGTCGTTGAGATTCCCTCGCGAACCGCCACTCCATCTGAGCCGTTGAATCGGAAGTGGTGGGGGCGCCACAAGTGGGGAGGAGTCCTCCTTGGACTCAAACTCCCCGGTGGGAAGGACTCCCTTTGGGAGTAGGAGTCCCAGGGGGACTCCACACCTCTCAGGTCGGCCAGGACAGCCCCCTGGCCACCTATATAATGAGGGGCAAGGGTGGGGGGCGCAACACAACTAAACCCCAAGGCCTATGCGCCACCCTCCCTCCCCTAAACCCCGTTGCTCCACAATTAGACCCTAGTTTAGACTCTGTTCTAGATCGGAATCCGTTAGGGTTTTCTCCCTCTAGTTTTCTCGGTGGGGTTCATCTCTGGAAGGCGGAGCGTTGCTGGATTGCTTCTACGGAACGTGTGGATACTAATAGAGGGATCATATCTTTGGTCCTTCTCCGAGGAGCTTCTTCTTCCTCGGAGATCTTGTTCGAGGGACTTGCTCGAGGGAGTTGTGCGTGGGACGGATCGAGGTGCTTCTTCTTCCTCGGTGATCTTGATCGAGGGACTGTTTGTGGGACGATCCGCGAGATCTACTTCAACGAGCTACACCAACTCTACTTCCGCGACATCGGTTGGTGAGCCATGACCTAAAACCTTGGATGCAATCTTCATGGATGATCTTGGGTTCTTGATTCGTAGGCCGAATTTTTTTGTTTTCTACTGCGTTTCCCAACGGATGAAAGATTATCACTCTTCCAAACCCAACTGCAAAGCCAAAAGTTCCCGAAGTCATTCCACCCCGTGCTCCAACTCCACCTCCTCCTCAACCCGCTCCTCAACCATCGCACCACGACAACTTTGAGCCAGAGCCTTCTCCTCAAGCTCAAGACATACCAATTCCTTCAAAGGATTATTCTTCGGCTCACTCTGCAGATGAGTCCGAAGAATAATAAGAAGAAGCCAAAGAACAAGTTGTTCCAGAAGAGCCTGAAGCCGATGCAGAAGCTGAAGCCAATGAATTGGCAATTATGACTCAACCTCAAGAGCGAGCCATAGTTGCTCGAAGGCAAGCTCCGCACTGCATTCCTGCGCAAGATACCCAACTGGACTCCATCTACCCACGTGAAACTTTTCCTATTTTCTTGGGAGATGGTTCTTCTTCAAGACATGGTCCTGAGTTTGACCTCGAAGTTCATCGCCAGAAGCTTCGCTTCTTTGGCGCAAGTCCTTATAATTCACCCCGGACTGCTGATGACCTTCGCTTCTAGACAGCCGAGCAACAAATTCTGTACACGAAGCTATACTGCCAGAAGGGTGTTCTATTCAGGCACAAGTACTTGGATATGCGAAGTCTAACTTCTGCAACATGCTTCCAGAACATTATGGAAACCATCGAAGCACAGAATCTTACCAGCGTGTTTGCTATGGAAACACCATTCAATTCCGAGCTAGTGAAGCAATTCTATGCCACTCTCTATGTCTCTGGAAATCCTGATGACACAAGATCTTGGATACTTGAGTGGATGATTCAAGGAAAAGTCTTTCGAATGCATTCTAATTAATTCATGGATATTGTGAACATCCCAAGGCACACTGGAAAACTTGCAAAGGTTCACTTGATGCCTGATCCTACTGAAGATGAATTTGCTTCACTGCTGGATCCCGAAGTCACTGGAGACCACATGCCAGAAAACATTCTCCCTAAGCATCTGGTATTCATATCGAAGACTTGGTTCAATATCTTGTCTAACTCACTGATGCCTCTCAGCACTGCAAATGATGAGTCCAACATTCATTATCGTACACGTCATGCTTTGCTGAAGCTTACCCATGGTCATGTGTTTGACTTTGAGGATTGTTTTCTTCATTATATGGTCCAAGCTGCTGAACTTGTACATCAATTGAAGCCATATGCTCCCTGGCTCCAAGCCATTTGCAATCATGGATGCAGTGAAGACTTCGTTGCGAAGCATCACCCGAAGTTGTTCTGTCGTCCTGTGCGTGATACAATGAATATCTTCAGAAGGCCAAATGATCAATTTTCCACATATGTCGGAGTCAGACAACATGTCAATGAACGCAACATGTCGAAGTCATTCCAGAAAGAAGTTTATCACTTTGAAGTTGGGATTCGCTCACAACCGTTATTGGAAAACTTCATCGAAGGCAATCAACGCCAAATGCAACATCTCTCTGATGAAATCAATCGAGTTGGCAATATTGCTTTGAACAATAACCAGTACCTGAAGGTTTTGAAGCTCCACTCTTGTAAAGGTTTAAGGAAGTTCAACTCAGTAAAGAAGCTTGAAGCTGATCGGATTTTCAAGGGGTATCCGCACCTTCAACGCCATTTCTCCAGAAATGATTCGATAGACCGCCCCAACCCAAAGATCCCTCCGCTGGAAAAGATTGATGAAGTCTTATTTGTTAATCCAGCTGAACAGATTCGCCCTGATACTCTCTCTGATGAAGACTACCACACATCGAAGCAAGAAGATGACCCTCTCAACGACAGTGATCTTGATTTGCTTCAAGCGCCGCTGGACATTGAAGAAATGGAGTCGTCTGCTTCAACCGAAGGAGACACTTCAGGAGATGCATCTTCTTCCGGCGAAGACAATCAGTAGGGTCCCCGGGTTGCAGCCAACGCGTAAATACGCTTGATCTACCTCTCAACCTTTTGTCCAATTATTGACAAAAAGGGGGAGAAAGTAGCATCGATTGAGTTTAGATTCGTTGTGGGGTTTTAGGGTTTTGATTCGATCTTTTGTGTGTTAAGTTACAACAAACTTTCCATTCGCTTCGATTGGGTTGTTACTTAAGTTTTACTTCGTCTGTGAACTGCTACATGTTATGTGTTAATAACCCCCGTGCTTGCAAGTTGCTCTCGTATACTTTTGTCTTGCAGGTGGTTATTCTCATTAAGTTCACATGTCATTGGATGATTGCATATTCTTCAAGACTAATATCTTTTAAATGCAATTGATTCGCTAAGATATGTGTTAGGCTTCCCATCAAATATATCCTTCTTCAAGCATTCACTTCGATTATATAAATCTTCGATGCTTGCATTCAGGGGGAGTCAAAAGCTTCATATCTTAGAGTTTGCTCTCAACTCAACTCAAAATTCCATATTTTTATCGATGCCTATTTTTTCAACAATAGTCCAAAAAAGGGGAGATTGTAAGAGCAAAGTTATGCCCCCATGAGTTTTGGATATTGTTGGACAAAATAGTAGAGGAACTAACAAGTTTTCTAGTGTAAAACAGATGGTTAGGTTCCTGAAGTTATAGGTTGGTGATAAAGCTTCAACGAAGATTTACATACTTACTGAAGCATATCCTCTGGAGTGAAGCTCATCACGAATGTCGACCCCTAAAAAGATAAGGAATCCTGAAGCACGTCTCATCGAAGGAGATGACCAAGATGGTGCAAGACTTAGTAGTTTTTGCGTAGTTCTTTTTTTCACTTCTTTGAGTCGTAGGAAAAACCGTACTATCAAGAGGGGTTTAGTAAATGTACTCCGAAGGTTTTGGTGAAAAGACTTAGATCAAATCCAAAACTGTGAGAAGCCAGAGATGAGAAATCTCATGTGCACTAGGTGATGCTTCACCAGCGAAGACTTTGTTCTTTCGGCTCCTGAAGCAGAACCAAGTCTGTGAGTCAGCTTTACTTGGACCGCAAGTAAAGTTGCGCTTTGATTGGAAATATGACCATTGCGGACAGGTGTCAAGCTGTCGCATCGGGTCATTTAAGACATTTCGCACCTAGGGATTGCCACCTATAAATACGCCACCCCCGCCCTCATTGGCGGGTGGCTGCTCCAAGAATATTTCCGACAGTAAAGCAAACCAAAACCCATCCACCGAAGCATAAGTCCTCTTGATCTGAGTTGATTCATTATGACTTAGGAAGAAGTTTGCTAGCCTTTTTATCTTGGAGAACTGCAATTCTCCTAGACGGTTAGAGCATTTTTCTTCAGCGAGCGAAGAGTTATTGTCGCCTCGAAGTCCAGTTTGTCAACGGTTTCGGTGATTTCCTCAATAATCAACCACGAGTGAAGAACTGACCAAGCTCAAGGAGATTGGTGCAGTGGAGATACGGACGGAGAGAGGTTAGCTCATGTGTTCAATCACAAGTCCCTCCAACCAGACGTAACACTTTGCAGAGTGTGCACTGGTCAAACAAACATCACCGAGTCAAGAGTTCGTTTTACTTTCCGCACTTACATTCAGTTTAGCAATTGCTTCAGTGATTTGATTCAATGCAATTGATTCGATGCTTTTGATTCGCTATGTTATGCTTCAATCCAGTTCTGCTTCAATGTTTACCTTTCTGTTGAAACTCTTCTGCTGCTAAGTTATGCTTCACTTCATAGTTTCATGCAAAAAAATGAAGTGATCATTCACCCCCTCCCCCTCTGATCACATACTTGGACTTTCATATATATATATATATATATATATATATATATATATATAGTGAAGCTATTCATCACCCAGGGTACAGAATAATTTATTCTTCACCCGAGGTAATTTTACGAACCTTTCATAAAAAAATTACGTTTTTAATACAAATAGTTACATTAATATGAATTCGCTTCATAAATTTTGACATAAAAAAATTGGTCATAAGATCAAAGAAATTACATATTATGTATATTTTACACCATCATTTTTACCTTTGTAATTTTACGTAATATAAAATATATTTTACGGCGATTATATTTTTTTACGCTCTCTTTTTAAGTATGAAATGAGACAAAATTTACAAAATGTAAAATTACGGTGCATTGATGTGAAAACAAAGGGGTGAAGAATAACTATTCCTCACCCAAGGTGACGAATAGTCCATCCCTATATATATATATATATATAGGCAGCATAGGACAAAGAAAGGTACATGATACGTCCAAAACGTATCTATAATTTCTGCTTGCTCCATGCCTCTTTTGTGTGATATTGCTATGATATTGATGGACTTCCATACACTTTTGATCATATTTGGACTAAACTATTAACTCAGTGCACCCAGTGCCAGTTCCTGTTTTTTGCTATTTTTCTATTTCAGGTTTCCCCCATATTAAAAGTGCTCCAAAAATTCAGGAAAAATACAATAAAAAATCAGCGCAGAAGAAGCTTCGGGAATCACCGAGGGGGGGCCAGAGGGGACCCACCAGGGCCCCAGGCGCCCTCCCGGCGCACCCTAGGGTGGGGCCGCGCCAGGGGTCGCCTGGACCCCTGGTGGCCCCCTGGCTACCCCCGTTCTCCTATATATCCCTCGTGACGTGAAACCCCCGACGGGAACCCTTTTTCGCGATCTCTCCTCTGTTCCGCCGCCGCCGCGCTTCCAAGATCGGGAGCACAAGAAGACCTCTTCCTGGCACCCTGCCGGAGGGAGGAACCACCTCTGGGAGCTTCTCCACCACCATGGATGCTTCCCGTATGAACCGTGAGTAGTCCACCTTGGACCATGGGTCTATGATCAGTAGCTATGTGATGTTCTCCTCCCCTCTTTGTTCTTCATGGATTAGACCTCGTGAGCTGCCCTACATGATCGAGGCACATATGTAATCTTTCTGCTGTTGCTATGCTGAGTTTGCTGGGATCCGATGGATTATGAGACTATGTTCAGATTGTGTTTGAGTAATATATTTCATTCTCCTCTTTTATATTTATGTTCTAGAGTAATTCTTGCATGTTCTCCGCTGTTGTTTATTGCTTTGGCCAAGTAGTAGGTAGTGACTCCAAGAGGGAGCGTTATGCATGATTGTGGGTTCATGCCTCCTGACGACTAGCTTGATTGACAGAAACATGAGTCTAGGGGAAGTGTTGTTGCCACAAGGGGGGAAACAACGGTGCTTGTACTTGCGGGTGCAAGGATTTTTTACTTTACGCAAAATTCTTTAATGCAGTTGTCCGTTGCTTTGAGTTTACTCTTTCGGTGGAATTCACAACTTAATACCAGCGAGATGTTCTGGATAGATATCTCAAGGTGGACTATTAGTAGGTAGATGCAGATGGATTTCGGTCTACTTGTCTTGGCGTACTGCCCATGCTTTTGATCCTCTTCCTTTCTTTACAGCATAGTTAGCATTGGTTTGCGCACATAATCCTGTCAATTGCCCAGCTGTAATTTGTTTACCTCACATGGCTATTTTATCGTCTTTTGGGAGAGAGATATCACTAGTGAACATCATAGGACCCCGGTTCATATTTCCAATACTTTTTACACCCACTATCAATTTACTGCTTTATTTAAATTTCCGTTGCTATCACTATCATTATTATCCCGTGCGTTTGATCCTTTGTAAATGACAAGGCCGGAGGAATTGACAACTCCTCTTTACTCGTTGGGAAGCATATTTATTTGTTGTGTGTGCAGGTCCAGGAGAAGCAAGTGATTATCAAACGACGCATCACTTGTCGATCCACCTTCTTGTATCTGTTGGAGTCCTACTGGTTCGATACTAAACCTTAGCATCTTTGCTAAGGGATACTTGCTGCTGTCTAAATCTCAACCTTCCACTTTGGGTAATCAACGAGGGGGCGTTAATTCGTACCATCAAAAGAAATTTCTGGCACCGTTGCCGGGGACTCCACTCTTCAAGATAGGGGAGTTGCACACTATCTTTTATCTTTTCTTTTTAGTCTTGCTAGTTTACCTTTCAGTTTTTTTTTCTTTTTTGTCTTATATGAAAAACCAAAAAACTAGTTTCTACCTTTTGCCTTTGTCTTGCTTTGCCTAGTTATGCTATCCTCACCATGGGTGCTGAACCACCCAAATATGGTAGGATGGACATATTTGACATGTTTCACCTGGATCGTCTTCGATCAATTTGTTCTCGCGCTAAATACCCAACCGACTTGGTTGAGGGAAAATAATTGGATGAGCATGCTCATTATACGCAGCACCTCCTATCTCAGAAAGGGAAACACTTATGGGATCAAATACATGTTTCTTATTGCCATGCTAAACTTTTGTGCTACAATTATGATTTTACTTGTTGTTCTAATATAGATCATAAACACCTCCCTTTCCAATGTGAGTTCAATGAAAATGAGATCTTATCTTTTTATGCTAAAGGTGTCTATGATTACTTTGATGTTGAAAATATTGAAGTGTTTGTTGCTTTTAAAGGTGCTTATGAGATTGCTTCTTTGATTGAAAGGTATCACGATACTATTCACCAGTCCGAAAACCTTGCAGTTCTAGCTTATTGCTTCGAGAATTATACTTCCAATTCTTATATTGAGAATTTTAAACATAAAATGTTTGCTGCCCAAGAAGATCCCAATGATTGCTTTGAGGAGGAATCCCATTATTCCGAGGACTCGCTTGAAATATTCCTTTCTGAAAATTTTGATACTTGCTTTGTTGATGGCCAAGATGCCACTATGGATGATGCTGACAAAAATGAACTCTCTATAGTTCCTTATGTTAAGCATGAAATTGTTGCTATTGCACCCACACTTGATTGTCCTATTATCCTTTTGAAATCTCCAACTCATATTCTGGAGAACTGTGCTCTTATTAAGGCTCAATGTGATGGGTTGCATTTATCTTATGATCCTAAAGACCGTGTTGAAAATTATACACGTGTGCTTGTAGGTCATGCACAACATGATTTATGTGATAGTTATATTCTTGATTTTGTTCATGATACTACTAAAAATTACTTTGAGAGGGGAAAGTTTGGTTGTACAAACTTCCATGTTGCAAAAACACCTCTCTTCATGTTGAAAGTTTTGAAATTGTTCATGTTCCACCTTTCTATGCATGTCACTTTGTACTTCTTTGACTTATTTTATTACAAGATGCCTATGCATAGGAAGTGGGTCAGGCTTAAATGTGTTTCATATTTTCTTCTTGATGCTCTCTTTTGCTTCAAATTCTTATTCTTATGAGAGCACCTTTTATAATCCTCAAGCCTAGCTAATGGCTTTAAAGAAGCGCTTTCGGGAGGCAGCCCGCAACGAATTTAGGTTTTCCTTTTTGTTTTCCTTATGTTTTTAGTGGTCTTGATCATTTTGACTACTGTAGAAACATCATTGTATCTTTACTTTTCAAGCTTTGTTCCAATTATAGCCTCATATGACAAGGGAAGTGAAAGTTGTGACATGCTGTCCAGAAAAAAGATTATGTCCTCGTGACTGGAAAAATGACAGAAAAAATCCCAGTTCATCTTTTTGAGCTGAAATTTTTACACAGTGTGCTCTATAGAATTACGGAACTTTCGTATGTTCTGAGTTTTTTTATTCAAGTTGCAGAAGTATCCCTAAAAAATTCTTTACTACCTGCTGGTCTGTTTTTCACAGATTCTGTCCTGTTTTGCCTCTTCTTCATTTTCCAAACCTTAAGCTTGCTTTTTCTTTGCAAAAACTTTTTGGCAATCTTGATAAACAGTAGTTCTTCAATAATATCCTTGTTTCCAGTAGAGAAAAAATTATTTTATTATGGGTACTAACCTCACTAATCAGATTATGATGAGTTATGTATGAAGGGAGTTTTCAAGTGTGTGAGGGAAGATGATGAAAGAAGATTCAGGAGTGTCAAGCGCTCAAGCTTGGGGATGCCCCCATGCATCCCCAAGAAATATTCAAGGAGACTCAAGAGTCTAAGCTTGGGGATGCACGGGGGCATCCCCTTCTTCATCAACAATTATCAGTTCGTCTCTCGTCTCACTATATTTTTCTCACTTCATGCGTTATGTGCTATGCTTGCAGCGTCTCGCTCTTAGGTTTTATTTTTAGTTTTATTTAGATTTGCTTGCTGTTCATAACAAGTTAGAACCCAGCTTTCTTTGTGTGGGAGAGAAACACGCTCCACTTTCAAAATCTAGAACACAACATAGGATTTTTCATGCTTATCTTTGTTGTGTGTGTTCTTTATCTTTTTGATAGCTACTGTCATGTTTAGCTCTTAGTTTTCATTCTTATCTTTTTAAGAGATTTTGTTTAGTTTGTTACTGGAACTCTCTTGAGTTTTCATGTTTATCTTGTTTAGAGAGTTTGCCTGTTGCACTGAGTTTTGTGTCTTGACTTGAAGTAGGTAATTGAGGTTGCTATTCTTTTGTAGTAGTAACTTGCAATAGTTTTGAGGTATTGTTTTGAGTAATGTTTGGACTTTTGGTGTCAAGAGATTTAGCCTATTAGTGATAGATGTCGTATTTTGGGAAATCCGTGTTTATTTTCAAAACTTACAAAATTAGTTGAGAACTTTAGCTACTAGATGGATCACTACTCTTCTGAGGGGTCGAATATTAGAGTACACTCACGTACCATGAGTCAAGGATGCGCAAGGATAACCAAACCCCCATACACTCCTCCTCGGGGTACTTGTCTCTTTGTGAAACCTCCTTATTAGATTGAGAGTTACCGATAATAAGTGCATGAGTTCTTCGGACTAATGTGAGTATTCGAAAGTTGTCACTTTCACCTTCCCATATTTTTCTAGCCTCTCATGTGCCATGCATTGCTTTCTGCTCACTCCGAGAGTTGGCGTCCACCTTCGCCGGTACATCAAAACCCTTGGCATGATACGCTCTGTCATCATAAACCTCCTTATATCCTTCCTCAAAACAGCCACCATACCTACCTATCAGGCATTTCCATAGCCTTTCCGAGATATATTTCCATGCAACATCCATCTTCTCATGACTTGATCTTCATGTCATACATGCTACTTGCTTGATCGATGAGCCGCATGATAGTTGGGCCTTTCCCTAATCATTGCTACATGACACGCTAGTATCATTGCATATCCTGCTACACTGTCAGAGGCATACATTTGCATACATCATGATAGTTACATCTTCTTTATGATTTGAGTACTTTTGTAAAGTGTGAAAGATCTTCTATACTTTTTGTAATATATAGAGTGTTGCCCCTAAAAGTGAGTAAAAGATCCCAAAGTGTACAAATTAAAAGATCCCAAAGGGGACAAATTAAAAGACCCCAAAGAGGACAAATGAGAGAAATAGAAAGAGCTATTGAGGCCACCAAAAAATACAAAAAATAGAAAAAAGAGAAAAAGAAATAAAAAGAGAGAAGTGGCACAGTACTATTCCTTTTAAGAGATCCACACTTGTACTCCCTCTTATATCTTGTACTCCATAGAGATTATCATTTATGCATCTAGCTATGTGGGGACCTTCACACTATAGAACTTGGCTTGTATATTCCAATGATGAGCCTCCTCAAATGAGCTCTAGGTCTTCTTGAGCAAGCAAGCTGGATGCATGATACGTCCAAAATGCATCACTATTTTATATTGTAATTCATCCTTATTCATTGATATATTTCACATTATGATGATGTTCTTATGTTGTTTTGGCTTATTTTACATAGTTTTCAACTTTCCGGTGCCGAAGCAACAAACGCAGGATTCAGCGGTAAAAAGTGGACGCTGAGTTGCGGAAGAAGAATACCTCAAAATTACCTGAAAATCGACGGGGGGTATTTTCTAGAAGATTAACGAAGACTCGCCGAAGAGGGGCCAGAGGGGGGCCATAGGAGCCCCAGGCGGCCACCTGGCGTGGCCCCACCCCTGGCCGCGCCGGGAGGGCTCCTGGAGCCCTAGGGCCACTCCCGGCTCCCCCCTTTGGCCTATATACTCCTCGTTACGCGAAAACCTAAAAAGAGAGAAGCTATACGGAGTTCCGCCGCCGCTCCATCGCGGAAACCTACAGAGAAGAAAAGGGCTCTCCGGCGGGAAGATTCCGCCGAGGAGATCACCTCCCGAAAGGGGAGATCATCGCCATCGTCATCACCATCATCACGGGCATCATCGAAATCATCATCAACATCATCCCCAACATAAGCACCATCACCACCACCATCCAATCTCACCTCACAAGTTTATCTTGTGTTGTAATCCGTATTATCTATACTCTCTACTCTATCGGTGTTGATTACTACTTTGTCGTGAATGCTATTGAGTTTTGTTGGAGAAATATCATTATGTCCAGGTTGTTTATCATATATTTATCACCTCTGATCATGATCTCTTTTATGTCTTGTGAGTAGTTACTTTAGTTCTTGAGGACATGGGAGAAGTCTAGTTGTTAGTAGTCATATGATGTTGAAGTAATTTGTGTTGTTTGATATTTAAGTTGTGTTGTTATTTTCCTAGTGGTGTTGTGTGAGTTGAACACTCAAAACTTCGCCTTATTAAGGACCTTGGGGGATACATTCTGTATAAAGAGTTCTTACGGTGGGTTGCTGGAGTGACAAAAACCTGAACCCCAGTTTGCACACTTTTGCACAAGGGACTAATGGATCCTTGATCTTATTGCTGTGGTTAGGCTAGCATAGATCCACCCACTCAACACTTATCAGCACAACACTTGTTATCGATACGGAGTATGGCGAAAACACGTGACTACCTCTCCATGTGTCGTCAAGAGCGCTTTAGTCTTTATAAGTTTAGTTGCCAGGCTTATCCTTTGCTCAAAAGGATTGGGCCACTTGCTGCTCCTCAGTACTATTTACTTTGCTTGCTTTTATGTTGTTGTTGCTTATATCGAAAACCCCTAAAATGTTATCTTTCAGTGCTTGCAGTTATTCCTTGTCCAAAATCACCTATCAATACCTTTCGCTCCCCGTTGGGTTCAACACTCTTACTTATCGAAAACGCTGCAATAGATCCCTTTCCGTTGAGGGTCATCAAGTAATTTTTTCTGGCGCCGTTGCCGGGGAGCATAGCGCTATTGGTAAGTGAAGCTGCTAAGGAATTTTCTTTTACCTTGTTATTTTTATTTTGCTGTTGCTGTTCTTTGTCCGTATGGACAACCTAGCTATTGGATCGTTGCTTATGGGGAAACACCCCACATCTGTGGTGGTTGTTCCTCCCCCTACTGAAATTGTGCCTTATAAAATACCAGCTGGTATTATCGATTGTGTTTTGGTTAATCGTTATGCAGGAGACAGACATCCCAGTGAACACTTGCTATATTTATCACAACTTTGTTCACTATTTAAGCTTGCAGGTGTATCAATGGAGTTTGTCATGAAGAAACTGTTCTCCGTATCGCTTATAGATAAAGCTTCAGATTGGTATAAGCTTCTCAACAACTCTCATTTGCTTGAATGGCATGAGCTTATGTCTCTCTTTTATACTAAGTTTTATCCTCTTCATGAAATTCATCGAGACATGAATTATATCTATAACTTTAGGTCTCGTGACGGAGAAAGCATCGCTCAAGCTTGGGGGAGATTGAAATCTCTAATGCTCAAATGTCCTATTCATGAGCTCCCCAAGAAAACTATACATACAAATTTTTATGCTAGACTTTCTCGTCAGGATAAGGAGATGTTGGATGCCTCCTCTAGTGGGGTATTTCAGAAAAAAAGCATTGAAGAAAGATGGGATATCCTTGAAAGGATCCAGAAGAATACCGAAGATTTGGAAATAGATAAAGGTATTGAATCCACTATTAATTATGAGCATGATTATATAGAGAGCTATGTGAAAACTTATTATTTTAATGCCTTTTGCTCTAAGATTGGTCTTGATTCCCATCTAATGGTTGATTTTTGTAAGGCCTTTGCCTCTCATATTGACTCTTCTAAGAAGAAGAAGAATCAGCATCATAAACCCTTCAAAGAATTACCTATTGATATTCATGTTGCTGACCCCATTGTGCCTGCAGTTATATATGAAAAGCCCTCTTTTCCCTTAAGTATAAGGGAGCACTCTTTCGTGACAGGCATAATCAATAAGAGTGAGAGAAGAATTGATGATCCTGAGGACCAGATCAAGGTCGATCCTCGAGTTGCATTGGTTAAGGATCTTATTACTAATGATGCTTTAGATTCCAATATAAATTTTTGTGTTGTTTCCACTAACCTTGTCACAACCAAGAATAAAGGCCCAATTTCAGGTACTCCAGTAGTATCTGTTAAAATAGGAGATCACAATTATTACGGGCTATGTGATTTGGGATCGAGTGCTAGTGCCATCCCGTATTCGCTTTATCAAGAGATCATAGGTGAAATTTCACCTTGTGAACTTGAAGAAGTTGATGTTACTATTCATCTTGCAAACAGAGCAACTATATCTCCTATCGGAATTGTGAGAGACGTTGAAGTCTTATGCGGAAAGGTAAAATATCCTACCGAATTTCTAGTACTTGGTTCAGTAAGGGATAATTTTTGTCCTAGTATTTTCGGTAGACCTTTTCTCAGAACTTGTGGAGCTATAATAGATTGCAAGAAAGGTAAAGTTTCTGTTGAATTCAATGGTGATCCATATGAATTTAATTTTTCTAAGTTCACTAAGCAGCCTCGTGGTACTAATTTGCCTAGTAATGATAAGGTTATTGAAGATATTGCTTCCATTGCTATTCCTCCTAATGATCCTTTGCAGCAATATATGGAGGACCACAAGAATGATTTGCATATGCAGGAGAGGAATGAGCTGGACAAAATATTCTCAAGACAACCCGCTATCCTAAAGCACAACCTTCCAGTTGAGCCTTTGGGAATTTTATCGCAACCAAAAGAAGACCCAGTGTTTGATCTTAAACCTCTTCCCGATTCGCTCAAATATGCTTATTTAGATGAAAAGAATGTATACCCTGTTATTATCAATTCTAACCTTTCAGGGTATGAAGAAGAGAGACTATTGGAAGTACTTCACAAACATCGAGGTGCAATTGGCTATACCCTTGATGACCTTAAGGGGATTAGTCCGTCTATTTGTCAACATACCATCAACCTTGAGCCTGATTCTAAACCAGTTGTTGATCATCAACGAGGGCTGAATCCAAAAATAATGGATGTTGTAAGAATAGAAATTCTCAAGCTTCTAGCCGCAGGTATTATCTACCCTATAGCTGATAGTAAGTGGGTAAGCCCGGTTCATTCTGTTCCAAAGAAAGGAGGAACAACTGTGGTTCCTAATGATAAGAATGAACTAATACCTCAGAGAATTATTATTGGATATAGAATGTGTATTGATTACAGGAAGCTGAACAAGGCAACCAGGAAGGACCACTACCCGTTGCCGTTCATTGACCAAATGCTTGAGAGGTTATCCAAAAATACTCACTTTTTTTTATCTTGATGGTTATTCTGGCTTCTCTCAAATTCATGTTAACACTGCTGATCAAGAGAAGACCACTTTTACTTGTCCCTATGGTACTTATGCTTACAGGCGTATGCCTTTTGGTTTATGTAATGCCCCTGCTACTTTTCAAAGGTGTATGTACGCTATCTTTCATGGTTTTTGTGAAGAAATTGTGGAGGTATTCATGGACGATTTCTCCGTCTATGGAACCTCTTTTGACCATTGTCTCCACAACCTTAATAATGTTTTACAGAGATGTGAGGAGAAAAATCTGGTGCTCAACTGGGAGAAGTGCCACTTTATGGTCAACGAGGGAATTGTTCTTGGCCTCAAGATCTCCGAGAGAGGAATTGAGGTGACAGGGCCATGATCGAAGAAATTGAAAAGATGCCCTATCCAAGGGACATCAAAGGTATTCGTAGTTTTCTCGGTCATGCTGATTTCTATAGAAGATTTATTAAAGACTTTTCTAAGACTTCAAGACCCCTCACTAATCTTCTCCAGAAGGACATTCCTTTTGTTTTTGATGAAGATTGTAAGGAAGCCTTCGAAGTTCTTAAGAAAGCTTTAATAACTGCTCCTATAGTACAACCACCTAATTGGAATTTACCTTTTGAAATTATATGTGATGCTAGTGATTTTGCTGTTGGAGCTGTTGTAGGGCAAAGGGTTGATAAGAAGTTGAATGTTATATCTTATTCTAGCAAAACCCTTGATAGTGCTCAAAAGAATTATGCTACTACTGAGAAGGAATTCTTAGCAGTAGTGTTTGCCTGTGATAAGTTTAGGCAGTATATTGTTGATTCTAAGATTATTGTTCATACTGACCATGCTGCCATTAAGTATCTTGTGGAGAAGAAGTATGCCAAACCAAGGCTCATCCGATGGGTAATCCTTCACCAAGAATTTGATTTGCAGATTGTCGATAGGAAAGGAGCAAACAATCCGGTGGCGGCTAATCTTTCAAGGATGGAAGATATACCGCATGATCCCATTCCAGTCAACGATAGTTTTCCAGACGAACAGCTAGCTATTGTAAAAGTACAATCTCTCTCCGATCCTTGGTTTGCAGATTATGCTAACTTTATCGTTGCAATGTTTTTCCCTCCAGGTCTAACATTTCAGAAAAGGAAGAACTTCTTTCATGATTTGAGGCATTACTTTTGGGATGACCCACATCTTTTCAAAGAAGGTCCAGATGGGATCGTGAGAAGATGCATACCGGAACACGAGCAGAAGGACATTCTCAAACAATGTCACGACAGTCCATATGGAGGACATCATGCTGGTGAGAGGACCGCACATAAGGTTCTTCAATCAGGTTTTTATTGGCCTACTCTGTTTAAAGATGCTAGAAGTTATGTTCTATCCTATGATAAGTGTCAGAGAGTTGGTAATATTAGTAGAAGGAATGAGATGCCTATGAATTACTCTCTAGTGATTGAGCCTTTTGATTGCTGGGGTTTTGATTTTATGGGTCCTTTTCCTTCCTCACACAAGTAAACTCACATTTTAGTTTCTGTTGATTATGTAACCAAGTGGGTAGAAGCAATCCCCACTGAAAGTGCTGATCACAAGAAATCTTTGAAAATGCTCAAAGATGTGATTTTTCCTAGGTTTGGAGTACCCAGGTACCTCATGACTGATGGGGGTTCGCACTTTACACATGGAGCTTTTAGAAAAGCTTTAGACAAGTACGATGTCAATCATAGAATTGCTTCACCGTACCACCCCAAACTAGTGGGCAAGTTGAGCTCACCAATAGAGATATCAAGTTGATCTTAAAGAAGACAGTCAATAGGAATAGAAAAGATTGGTCAAATAAGTTAGAAGATGCTTTGTGGGCGTATAGAACTGCTTACAAAAACCCCATGGGCATGTGTACCTATAAGATGGTCTATGGAAAGGCTTGCCATCTGCCATTAGAATTAGAACACAAAGCTTTCTGGGCTATTAGAGAGCTTAATGCTGACCCGAAGTTGGCTGGTGAAAAGCGTCTCATGAACTTGACTTCTCTAGATGAGTGGAGAAGTGAAGCTTACGAGAGCGCTCAAATGTTCAAGGAAAAGGTAAAGAAGTGACACGATAGGTGGATTCTGAAATGTGAATTTAATGTTGGTGATAAAGTTTTGTTGTTTAGATCCCATTTCAGGTTTTCTCCGGGTAAACTACTTTCCAGGTGGGAAGGGCCATTTCATATTGAGGAAGTCTACCGCTCGGGTGCAATCAAGATTAACAATTTCGAAGGCACCAAACCTCAAGTGGTGAATGGGCAAAGACTTAAGCATTACATAGCAAGAGATCCTGTCAATGTTGATGTGGATTTGGTATACACAACAACTCATGAAGAAAATGTTGCAGCCCTATTTCGGAAACCAGCAGAAGAAGAATCAGGAAAGGTATGTACGTATTACGGTAAGGAAACATCGCGAAACCGCCATAAAAGTTTCAGATTACGAGTTTTTGCAAAATATAGCAAATTTGAGGCAGAAGTGTAGCCGGATACCAGCTCCAGGGGGGCCAGGCGCCCCCCTGGCGCGGCCCCACCCCTGGCCGCGCCGGGAGGCCGCCTGGGCACCCCGGAGTCCGTCTCCGACCCCGCTTTGGCTTGTTACCTTCCTTTCTGTGCAGAATTTTTTTCTATATATTTGCCCGTATCGTTCCGGCAACGTATCTCACGATTTTGCGTGTTTTCTTTTCGAGCTGTTTCTGCCAGGAAAGATTTCAGCTAAACCTAGGTGCCATGGCTTCCCCAAGATCCCCGAAGGACAAGTTCGTGTTCATAGTCATCAACCCTTACCTCGCTGAGGTGAAGAAGCACCCCTAGATCCTTCATGTGGAGGATGGTGACCTCCACAAGGAGGATCTGAAGGGACCAGTCAAGGAGGGGAGCACCGAGGAGCGGCTGAAGGAGGTGGAACATGAGGCCTTTAAGTTCAAGAAGATGGTCGAGCGTGGTGTTGAAGCTAACTTCGACATCATGAACGAGATAGAGGCTTCCCACAAGAAGGACATGTGGTCAAGTTTGGCCGCACTAGAAGAAAAAGTTTATGGGCTCCAAGCACAGATCTATGATCTGCAGAACCAGAACTGTGAGTATGAACTAAAGTTTCTGCGCATGGCTTTGGGTGCTGAGTGCAGGATCCTAGAGACGGGAATGTCCTTTGAGACTGGAGAACAGCTGCCATGGAAGCGCTTCGCCAAGGAGTACGTGACCGACAAGAACAAGGATGAGAATTAAATCACCTCGGGTAATGGCATCCCCTTAGCTTGTTCCAAGCTTGGGGGAGTGCCCGGTATTTTTATCTTTATCTATGTCTTTTAGAGTCAAGTAGAGTCGTATCATGTCTAGGGAAGTTATCTTATAAAATAGGTGTTTGCTTTGAGGTCTATCACTCCTTTTTGGAGAGTTATGTATCCGTGAGTGTGGAGTCTTCTATGATGGAATATTAATGAGAAGTCTATTGATCCCTTCGCTGCACTCGGTATTCTCTTCACGCAATCAACCTCATGATGGTTCTTATGGAGAGTATTGACCTTATATCAGGTATGGCTTTGAAAACATTATTTAATCTTGGCAAACATAGCTTTCGTCATAACAACAAGCATGTTATTTTTCTCAAAGTAGCGACATAGCCAAAACCCTCTTTGTTATTATGCTTGTAGTGTTATGTTGACAAGGAAGACAACTTGATGTGCTATGCTTGTTTTAATGTTTATGCTTTATATTGCTTTTCATCCAAGTCATCATCAATTGCCTGTTCTCTCAAAGCCTTTGCTAGCCAAACCTCTGTACTAAGAGGAATTCTGGTTGTACGTCCATACCCTGAAACCAGTATCTTCCATATCAGTCCACCATACCTTCCTATTCGCGGTATTCCACTACCACTCCTAAAGCATAGAATTTTTGTGTTATCCTTAGATGTTCAAAATCTTCTATTATGTCCCCCTGTTTTAGCTCATGAGGAAGTAGTAGCTAACTCATGATCTTCTTAAGTTGGACAAGTTTTACCCCGGGATTGCATGTCTAATCTGCAAACCCATAATACGAGGAGGGACCGACATGAATGCGCCCAGCTCACAAAAGATAATACAGCAAACAAACCCTCCTTCACGCTTTGTTCATGAGAAATCAGAAAACTTTGGCAGTGATAAACAAAGGAGATTGCGGGGATGTGATCGTCCCCGTTTGGGAGCCTTTCCTCGAAACTTGTCCAATCTGAGAAGCAATTGAGTTGTCTATTAGCATTCGTTGACAAATCATGCACCTCTCAAAACTTGTTTTCATTCTGTTTGATTTAAGGATAGCACTTGAGTTTTCCTTGCTTGCCTTTGACAAGGCTTTTTCCCTTACTTTTATGTTGAGTCAGTTTTCCCTACTTCCTCCTTTCCCAAAGAGAACAAACACTTGATGCTGATGAAGATTCATCCATATAATGCTGCATTAAAGTTTTTCCATGCCATATCATTGTTGACATTATCTCTTGATAAGTACATTCTTTGCAAAAGCATTTGCCAAGCAAACATATTCCTTTGTGTTAGCATTTGCACTTCATGACTAATAGCTTGTTCTTTCAAAAATTTCCAAATTTTCTCTTCAAAATATAAAGAGAAAGAGCAAAGGTAAAAGCTATTAGTTGTTCTTTGACCAAAGGACTTGTTTGCCATGATTTGATGTGTTTCCTTAGCCCTACTTTTGATTATAATTGTTATCACTCTTTCATAAGGGTTTTATCAGTTGAAGATTGCTGTTGAGGATGTTTGAGTTTGGTGAAGAGATCATGATGCTTCTTGTCCGTATTCCATTTATCGACACTTCACTCTCTAAAATTTTGGACAGGTTTACCGGGCTCAGTTTTCGCTTGGGGACAAGCGAGGTCTAAGCTTGGGGGAGTTGATACGTCCAAAATGCATCACTATTTTATATTGTAATTCATACTTATTCATTGATATATTTCACATTATGATGATGTTCTTATGTTGTTTTGGCTTATTTTACACAGTTTGCAACTTTCCGGTGCCGAAGCAACAGACGCAGGATTCAGCGGTAAAAAGTGGACGCTGAGTTGCTAAAGAAAAATACCTCCAAATTACCTAAAAATCGACGGGGGGTATTTTCCAGAAGATTAGCGAAAACTCGCCGAAGAGGGGCCAGAGGGGGGCCACAGGAGCCCCAGGCGGCCACCTGGCGCGGCCCCACCCCTGGCCGCGCCGGGAGGGCGCCTGGAGCCTTGGGGCCACTCTCGGCTCCCCCACCGGCCTATATACTCCTCGTTACGCGAAAACCTAAAATGAGAGAAGCTTTACGGAGTTCCGCCGCCGCTCCGTGGCGGAAACCTACAATGAAGAAAGGGCTCTCCGGTGGGCAGATTCCGCCAAGGAGATTACCTCCCGGAAGGGGGGATCATCGCCATCGTCATCACCATCGTCACGGGCATCATGGAGATCATCATCAACATCATCCCCAACATCAGCACCATCTCCACCACCATCCAATCTCACCTCACAAGTTTATCTTGTGTTGTAATCCGTACTATCTATACTCTCTACTCTATCGTTGTTGATTATTACTTTGTGGTGAATTCTATTGAGTTTTGTTGGAGAAATATCATTATGTCCATATTATTTATCATATATTTATCACCTCTGATCATGATCTCTTTTATGTCTTGTGAGTAGTTACTTTAGTTCTTGAGGACATGGGACAAGTCTAGTTGTTAGTAGTCATATGATGTTGAAGTAATTTGTGTTGTTTGATATTTAAGTTGTGTTGTTATTTTCCTAGTGGTGTTGTGTGAGTCGAACACTCAACACTTCGCGTTATTAAGGACCTAGGGGGATACATTGTGTATTAAGAGAACTTACGGTGGGAAGGGCCATTTCATATTGAGGAAGTCTACCGCTCGGGTGCAATCAAGATTAACAATTTCGAAGGCACCAAACCTCAAGTGGTGAATGGGCAAAGACTTCAGCATTACATAGCAAGAGATCCTGTCAATGTTGATGTGGATTTGGTATACACAACAACTCATGAAGAAAATGTTGCAGCCCTATTTCGGAAACTAGCAGAAGAAGAATCAGGAAAGGTATGTACGTATTACGGTAAGGAAACATCGCGAAACCGCCATAAAAGTTTCAGATTACGAGTTTTTGCAAAATATAGAAAATTTGAGGCCGAAGTGTAGCCGGATACCAGCTCCAGGGGGGCCAGGCGCCCCCCTGGCGCGGCCCCACCCCTGGCCGCGCCGGGAGGCCGCCTGGGCACCCCGGAGTCCGTCTCCGACCCCGCTTTGGCTTGTTACCTTCCTTTCTGTGCAGAATTTTTTTCTATATATTTGCCCGTATCGTTCCGGCAACGTATCTATCGATTTCGCGTGTTTTCTTTTTGAGCTGTTTCTGCCAGGAAAGATTTCAGCTAAACCTAGGTGCCATGGCTTCCCCAAGATCCCCGAAGGACAAGTTCGTGTTCAACGTCATCAACCCTTACCTCGCTGAGGTGAAGAAGCACCCCTAGATCCTTCGTGTGGAGGATGGTGACCTCCACAAGGAGGATCTGAAGGGACCAGTCAAGGAGGGGAGCACCGAGGAGCGGCTGAAGGAGGTGGAACATGAGGCCTTTAAGTTCAAGAAGATGGTCGAGCGTGGTGTTGAAGCTAACTTCGACATCATGAACGAGATAGAGGCTTCCCACAAGAAGGACATGTGGTCAAGTTTGGCCGCACTAGAAGAAAAAGTTTATGGGCTCCAAGCACAGATCTATGATCTGCAGAACCAGAACTGTGAGTATGAACTAAAGTTTCTGCGCATGGCTTTGGGTGCTGAGTGCAGGATCCTAGAGACGGGAATGTCCTTTGAGACTGGAGAACAGCTGCCATGGAAGCGCTTCGCCAAGGAGTACGTGACCGACAAGAACAAGGATGAGAATTAAATCACCTCGGGTAATGGCATCCCCTTAGCTTGTTCCAAGCTTGGGGGAGTGCCCGGTATTTTTATCTTTATCTATGTCTTTTAGAGTCAAGTAGAGTCGTATCATGTCTAGGGAAGTTATCTTATAAAATAGGTGTTTGCTTTGAGGTCTATCACTCCTTTTTGGAGAGTTATGTATCCGTGAGTGTGGAGTCTTCTATGATGGAATATTAATGAGAAGTCTATTGATCCCTTCGCTGCACTCGGTATTCTCTTCACGCAATCAACCTCATGATGGTTCTTATGGAGAGTATTGACCTTATATCAGGTATGGCTTTGAAAACATTATTTAATCTTGGCAAACATAGCATTCGTCATAACAACAAGCATGTTATTTTTCTCAAAGTAGCGACATAGCCAAAACCCTCTTTGTTATTATGCTTGTAGTGTTATGTTGACAAGGAAGACAACTTGATGTGCTATGCTTGTTTTAATGTTTATGCTTTATATTGCTTTTCATCCAAGTCATCATCAATTGCCTGTTCTCTCAAAGCCTTTGCTAGCCAAACCTCTGTACTAAGAGGAATTCTGGTTGTACGTCCATACCCTGAAACCAGTATCTTCCATATCAGTCCACCATACCTTCCTATTCGCGGTATTCCACTACCACTCCTAAAGCATAGAATTTTTGTGTTATCCTTAGATGTTCAAAATCTTCTATTATGTCCCCCTGTTTTAGCTCATGAGGAAGTAGTAGCTAACTCATGATCTTCTTAAGTTGGACAAGTTTTACCCCGGGATTGCATGTCTAATCTGCAAACCCATAATACGAGGAGGGACCGACATGAATGCGCCCAGCTCACAAAAGATAATACAGCAAACAAACCCTCCTTCACGCTTTGTTCATGAGAAATCAGAAAACTTTGGCAGTGATAAACAAAGGAGATTGCGGGGATGTGATCGTCCCCGTTTGGGAGCCTTTCCTCGAAACTTGTCCAATCTGAGAAGCAATTGAGTTGTCTATTAGCATTCGTTGACAAATCATGCACCTCTCAAAACTTGTTTTCATTCTGTTTGATTTAAGGATAGCACTTGAGTTTTCCTTGCTTGCCTTTGACAAGGCTTTTTCCCTTACTTTTATGTTGAGTCAGTTTTCCCTACTTCCTCCTTTCCCAAAGAGAACAAACACTTGATGCTGATGAAGATTCATCCATATAATGCTGCATTAAAGTTTTTCCATGCCATATCATTGTTGACATTATCTCTTGATAAGTACATTCTTTGCAAAAGCATTTGCCAAGCAAACATATTCCTTTGTGTTAGCATTTGCACTTCATGACTAATAGCTTGTTCTTTCAAAAATTTCCAAATTTTCTCTTCAAAATATAAAGAGAAAGAGCAAAGGTAAAAGCTATTAGTTGTTCTTTGACCAAAGGACTTGTTTGCCATGATTTGATGTGTTTCCTTAGCCCTACTTTTGATTATAATTGTTATCACTCTTTCATAAGGGTTTTATCAGTTGAAGATTGCTGTTGAGGATGTTTGAGTTTGGTGAAGAGATCATGATGCTTCTTGTCCGTATTCCATTTATCGACACTTCACTCTCTAAAATTTTGGACAGGTTTACCGGGCTCAGTTTTCGCTTGGGGACAAGCGAGGTCTAAGCTTGGGGGAGTTGATACGTCCAAAATGCATCACTATTTTATATTGTAATTCATACTTATTCATTGATATATTTCACATTATGATGATGTTCTTATGTTGTTTTGGCTTATTTTACACAGTTTGCAACTTTCCGGTGCCGAAGCAACAGACGCAGGATTCAGCGGTAAAAAGTGGACGCTGAGTTGCTAAAGAAAAATACCTCCAAATTACCTAAAAATCGACGGGGGGTATTTTCCAGAAGATTAGCGAAAACTCGCCGAAGAGGGGCTAGAGGGGGGCCACAGGAGCCCCAGGCGGCCACCTGGCGCGGCCCCACCCCTGGCCGCGCCGGGAGGGCGCCTGGAGCCTTGGGGCCACTCTCGGCTCCCCCACCGGCCTATATACTCCTCGTTACGCGAAAACCTAAAATGAGAGAAGCTTTACGGAGTTCCGCCGCCGCTCCGTGGCGGAAACCTACAATGAAGAAAGGGCTCTCCGGTGGGCAGATTCCGCCAAGGAGATTACCTCCCGGAAGGGGGGATCATCGCCATCGTCATCACCATCGTCACGGGCATCATGGAGATCATCATCAACATCATCCCCAACATCAGCACCATCTCCACCACCATCCAATCTCACCTCACAAGTTTATCTTGTGTTGTAATCCGTACTATCTATACTCTCTACTCTATCCTTGTTGATTATTACTTTGTGGTGAATTCTATTGAGTTTTGTTGGAGAAATATCATTATGTCCATATTATTTATCATATATTTATCACCTCTGATCATGATCTCTTTTATGTCTTGTGAGTAGTTACTTTAGTTCTTGAGGACATGGGACAAGTCTAGTTGTTAGTAGTCATATGATGTTGAAGTAATTTGTGTTGTTTGATATTTAAGTTGTGTTGTTATTTTCCTAGTGGTGTTGTGTGAGTCGAACACTCAACACTTCGCGTTATTAAGGACCTAGGGGGATACATTGTGTATTAAGAGAACTTACGGTGGGAAGGGCCATTTCATATTGAGGAAGTCTACCGCTCGGGTGCAATCAAGATTAACAATTTCGAAGGCACCAAACCTCAAGTGGTGAATGGGCAAAGACTTCAGCATTACATAGCAAGAGATCCTGTCAATGTTGATGTGGATTTGGTATACACAACAACTCATGAAGAAAATGTTGCAGCCCTATTTCGGAAACTAGCAGAAGAAGAATCAGGAAAGGTATGTACGTATTACGGTAAGGAAACATCGCGAAACCGCCATAAAAGTTTCAGATTACGAGTTTTTGCAAAATATAGAAAATTTGAGGCCGAAGTGTAGCCGGATACCAGCTCCAGGGGGGCCAGGCGCCCCCCTGGCGCGGCCCCACCCCTGGCCGCGCCGGGAGGCCGCCTGGGCACCCCGGAGTCCGTCTCCGACCCCGCTTTGGCTTGTTACCTTCCTTTCTGTGCAGAATTTTTTTCTATATATTTGCCCGTATCGTTCCGGCAACGTATCTATCGATTTCGCGTGTTTTCTTTTCGAGCTGTTTCTGCCAGGAAAGATTTCAGCTAAACCTAGGTGCCATGGCTTCCCCAAGATCCCCGAAGGACAAGTTCGTGTTCAACGTCATCAACCCTTACCTCGCTGAGGTGAAGAAGCACCCCTAGATCCTTCGTGTGGAGGATGGTGACCTCCACAAGGAGGATCTGAAGGGACCAGTCAAGGAGGGGAGCACCGAGGAGCGGCTGAAGGAGGTGGAACATGAGGCCTTTAAGTTCAAGAAGATGGTCGAGCGTGGTGTTGAAGCTAACTTCGACATCATGAACGAGATAGAGGCTTCCCACAAGAAGGACATGTGGTCAAGTTTGGCCGCACTAGAAGAAAAAGTTTATGGGCTCCAAGCACAGATCTATGATCTGCAGAACCAGAACTGTGAGTATGAACTAAAGTTTCTGCGCATGGCTTTGGGTGCTGAGTGCAGGATCCTAGAGACGGGAATGTCCTTTGAGACTGGAGAACAGCTGCCATGGAAGCGCTTCGCCAAGGAGTACGTGACCGACAAGAACAAGGATGAGAATTAAATCACCTCGGGTAATGGCATCCCCTTAGCTTGTTCCAAGCTTGGGGGAGTGCCCGGTATTTTTATCTTTATCTATGTCTTTTAGAGTCAAGTAGAGTCGTATCATGTCTAGGGAAGTTATCTTATAAAATAGGTGTTTGCTTTGAGGTCTATCACTCCTTTTTGGAGAGTTATGTATCCGTGAGTGTGGAGTCTTCTATGATGGAATATTAATGAGAAGTCTATTGATCCCTTCGCTGCACTCGGTATTCTCTTCACGCAATCAACCTCATGATGGTTCTTATGGAGAGTATTGACCTTATATCAGGTATGGCTTTGAAAACATTATTTAATCTTGGCAAACATAGCATTCGTCATAACAACAAGCATGTTATTTTTCTCAAAGTAGCGACATAGCCAAAACCCTCTTTGTTATTATGCTTGTAGTGTTATGTTGACAAGGAAGACAACTTGATGTGCTATGCTTGTTTTAATGTTTATGCTTTATATTGCTTTTCATCCAAGTCATCATCAATTGCCTGTTCTCTCAAAGCCTTTGCTAGCCAAACCTCTGTACTAAGAGGAATTCTGGTTGTACGTCCATACCCTGAAACCAGTATCTTCCATATCAGTCCACCATACCTTCCTATTCGCGGTATTCCACTACCACTCCTAAAGCATAGAATTTTTGTGTTATCCTTAGATGTTCAAAATCTTCTATTATGTCCCCCTGTTTTAGCTCATGAGGAAGTAGTAGCTAACTCATGATCTTCTTAAGTTGGACAAGTTTTACCCCGGGATTGCATGTCTAATCTGCAAACCCATAATACGAGGAGGGACCGACATGAATGCGCCCAGCTCACAAAAGATAATACAGCAAACAAACCCTCCTTCACGCTTTGTTCATGAGAAATCAGAAAACTTTGGCAGTGATAAACAAAGGAGATTGCGGGGATGTGATCGTCCCCGTTTGGGAGCCTTTCCTCGAAACTTGTCCAATCTGAGAAGCAATTGAGTTGTCTATTAGCATTCGTTGACAAATCATGCACCTCTCAAAACTTGTTTTCATTCTGTTTGATTTAAGGATAGCACTTGAGTTTTCCTTGCTTGCCTTTGACAAGGCTTTTTCCCTTACTTTTATGTTGAGTCAGTTTTCCCTACTTCCTCCTTTCCCAAAGAGAACAAACACTTGATGCTGATGAAGATTCATCCATATAATGCTGCATTAAAGTTTTTCCATGCCATATCATTGTTGACATTATCTCTTGATAAGTACATTCTTTGCAAAAGCATTTGCCAAGCAAACATATTCCTTTGTGTTAGCATTTGCACTTCATGACTAATAGCTTGTTCTTTCAAAAATTTCCAAATTTTCTCTTCAAAATATAAAGAGAAAGAGCAAAGGTAAAAGCTATTAGTTGTTCTTTGACCAAAGGACTTGTTTGCCATGATTTGATGTGTTTCCTTAGCCCTACTTTTGATTATAATTGTTATCACTCTTTCATAAGGGTTTTATCAGTTGAAGATTGCTGTTGAGGATGTTTGAGTTTGGTGAAGAGATCATGATGCTTCTTGTCCGTATTCCATTTATCGACACTTCACTCTCTAAAATTTTGGACAGGTTTACCGGGCTCAGTTTTCGCTTGGGGACAAGCGAGGTCTAAGCTTGGGGGAGTTGATACGTCCAAAATGCATCACTATTTTATATTGTAATTCATACTTATTCATTGATATATTTCACATTATGATGATGTTCTTATGTTGTTTTGGCTTATTTTACACAGTTTGCAACTTTCCGGTGCCGAAGCAACAGACGCAGGATTCAGCGGTAAAAAGTGGACGCTGAGTTGCTAAAGAAAAATACCTCCAAATTACCTAAAAATCGACGGGGGGTATTTTCTAGAAGATTAGCGAAGACTCGCCGAAGAGGGGCCAGAGGGGGGCCACAGGAGCCCCAGGCGGCCACCTGGCGCGGCCCCACCCCTGGCCGCGCCGGGAGGGCGCCTGGAGCCTTGGGGCCACTCTCGGCTCCCCCACCGGCCTATATACTCCTCGTTACGCGAAAACCTAAAATGAGAGAAGCTTTACGGAGTTCCGCCGCCGCTCCGTGGCGGAAACCTACAATGAAGAAAGGGCTCTCCGGTGGGCAGATTCCGCCAAGGAGATTACCTCCCGGAAGGGGGGATCATCGCCACCGTCATCACCATCGTCACGGGCATCATGGAGATCATCATCAACATCATCCCCAACAACAGCACCATCTCCACCACCATCCAATCTCACCTCACAAGTTTATCTTGTGTTGTAATCCGTACTATCTATACTCTCTACTCTATCGTTGTTGATTATTACTTTGTGGTGAATTCTATTGAGTTTTGTTGGAGAAATATCATTATGTCCATATTATTTATCATATATTTATCACCTCTGATCATGATCTCTTTTATGTCTTGTGAGTAGTTACTTTAGTTCTTGAGGACATGGGACAAGTCTAGTTGTTAGTAGTCATATGATGTTGAAGTAATTTGTGTTGTTTGATATTTAAGTTGTGTTGTTATTTTCCTAGTGGTGTTGTGTGAGTCGAACACTCAACACTTCGCGTTATTAAGGACCTAGGGGGATACATTGTGTATTAAGAGAACTTACGGTGGGTTGCCGGAGTGACAGAAACCTGAACCCCAGTTTGCACACTTTTGCACAAGGAACTAATGGATCCTTGATCTTATTGCTGTGGTTAGGCTTTGCCTTAATTTCTATCTTGTATTTGCGGACGCTTGCAAGATGTTTAATCATAAGAGTGCACTTATCTTAGTCTAGAAGGTGTGCTAGCATAGATCCACCCACTCGACACTTATCAGCACAACACTTGTTATCGATACGGAGTATGGCGAAAGCACGTGGCTACCTCTCCATGTGTCCTTAAGAACGCTTTAGTCTTTATAAGTTCAGTTTCCAGGCTTATCCTTTGCTCAAAAGGATTGGGCCACTTGATGCTCCTCAGTACTATTTACTTTGCTTGCTTTTATCCTATTGTTCCTTATATCGAAAACCCCTAAAAAGTTATCTTTCAGTGCTTGCAGTTATTCCTTGTCCAAAATCACCTATCAATACCTTTCGCTCCTCGTTGGGTTCGACACTCTTACTTATTGAAAACGCTGCAATAGATCCCTTTACGTTGAGGGTCATCAATGCACCCCCACTAGTTCCATTGGAGAGCTTACCTTAGCTCATATGTGCATCCGTTTCATGGCAATCCCTACTCCTCACATCATATCTATCATTTGGCTTTCTCTTGCCTAAGATTGTCCTCATTGATGTGAGCCTTTCACACCTTTTTGTCTTCCTCCTCCACCATATTCTCTCTTTGCCATCCTAAGTGTAAACTTTCTTGCTTATGCTCATCCATTGCATGAGTGCTCAAAATGTCGAAAAGGAGTGAATCATTTTCACTTGTACCTGGCTAGTGGTCTGGGTATGAGTCAAGATAAGATTCCAAAGAAGACCAAGTGTGAAACTTTAGTAGATTGAGTTCTCAACACAAAAATATTTTTTCTCATATATCCCTATCCCCTTTCTTGCATGCAAACATAATTTGGAGACATTCGAGTCACGGACAGCGAGAGCTCTTGCACCTTTATGTTCTTATGTTGCTTGTTTCAATGCTAAATATAGACTCTTGCCTGTTTTGACTTGAATTGAATTACATGCCTTGATTGCTTTACTTAAAAGTTCTTATATGGTTGTTAGCATGTCACCACAGAAATTATGCTTTTAGCATTTACCTACTCGAGGACGAGGAGGAATTAAGCTTGGGGATGTAGATACGTCCAAATCGTATCTATAATTTCTGCTTGCTCCATGCCTATTTTGTGTGATATTGCTATGATATTGATGACCTTCCATACATTTTTGATCATATTTGGACTAACCTATTAACTCAATGCACCGTAGTGCTAGTTCCTGTTTTCTGTTGTTTTTATATTATAGGTTTCCCTCATATTAAAAGTGCTCCAAAAATTCGGGAAAAATACAATAAAAAATCAGCGCAGAAGAAGCTTCGAGAATCACCGAGGGGGGCCAGAGGGGACCTACCAGGGCCCCAGGCGCCCTCCCGGCGCGCCCTAGGGTGGGGCCGCGCCAGGGGGCCGCCTGGACCCCTGTTGGCCCCCTTGGCTGCCCCCTTCGCCTATATATCCCTCGTGACGTGAAACCCCCGTGATGGGAACCCTTTTTCGCGATCTCTCCTCGGTTCCGCCGCCGCCGCGCTTCCAAGATCGGGAGCACCAGAAGACCTCTTCCCGGCACCCTGCCGGAGGGAGGAACCACCTCCGGGAGCTTCTCCACCACCATGGATGCTTCTCGGATGAACCGTGAGTAGTACACCTTGGACCATGGGTCTATGATCAGTAGCTATGTGATGTTCTCCTCCCCTCTTTGTTCTTCATGGATTAGACCTCGTGAGCTGCCCTACATGCTCGAGGCACATATGTAATCTTTCTGCCGTTGCTATGCTGAGTTTGCTGGGATCCGATGGATTATGAGACTATGTTCAGATTGTGTTTGAGTAATATATTTCATTCTCCTCTTTTATATTTATGTTCTAGAGTAATTCTTGCATGTTCTCCATTGTTGTTTATTTCTTTGGCCAAGTAGTAGGTAGTGACTCGAAGAGGGAGCGTTATGCATGATTGTGGGTTCATACCCCCTGATGACTAGCTTGACTGACAGAAACATGAGTCTAGGGGATATGCTGTTGCCACAAGGGGGAAAACAACGGTCCTTGTACTTGCGGGTGCAAGGATTGTTTACTTTACGCAAAGTTCTTTAATGTAGTTGTCTGTTGCTTTGAGTTTACACTGTGGGTGGGATTCACAAGTTAATACCAGCGAGATGTTCTGGATTGATATCTCAAGGTGGATGATTAGTAGGTAGATGAAGATGGATTTTGGTCTACTTGTCTTGGCGTACCTCCCATGCTTTTGAGCCTCTTCCTTTCTTTATAGCATAATTAGCATTGGTTTGCGCACATAATCATGTCAATTTCCCAGCTGTAATTTGTTTACCTCACATGGCTATTTTATCGTCTTTTGGGAGAGAGACATCACTAGTGAACATCATAGGACCCCGGTCCATATTTCCAATACTGTTTACACCCACTATCAATTTACTGCTTTATTTACTTTTCCGTTGCTATCACTATCATTATTATCCCGTGCGTTAGATCCTTTGTAAATGACAAGGCCGGAGGAATTGACAACTCCTCTTTACTCGTTGGGAAGCAAAGTTATTTGCTGTGTGTGCAGGTCCAGGAGAAGCAAGTGATTATCAAATGGTGCATCACTTGTCGATCCACCTTCTTGTATCTGTTGGAGTCCTACTGGTTCGATACTAAACCTTAGCATCTTCGCTAAGGGAAACTTGCTTCCGTCTACATCTCAACCTTCCACTTTGGGTAACCAACGAGGGGGCATTAATTCGTACCATCAGTACATCAAGGGGCGACAATGAGAGGCTATGCAATTGAATAGGATTGTAACGTAGCAACAGCAGTGGTAGCAATGCCTAGTGCAAGAGAGGTACGTAAAAGATAGGCGATATCTGGGGAAGAGAATGGCTCTGCTTGCCTGGAAGCTCGACGGTAGAGGTGTGTTCGTCGACGACGTAGTCGATGACAGGGGCATCGACAGCGGTCGTCGGGACTACCGGACAATAAGAGAGGGGAAAGAAACAATAAATACATGACAATAATAGCAATACAAATACAAGACATGGCAAATGCAGTGTTAGGGGTGAACTAATGCGGTGCTACACGTTGCAAACGAAACGAGAATTTAACTGGCAATTTAACCGGCTCCGGTCGATTACCGGATAGTACAACCAGAGGGGGAATGTCTCGTGTGCGTAATGTTGAGGGGTGTGATGGGGGTATGGGTAGCGTATTCATATTTGTTATATTTTTTGATCAATTTTCATGTATAAAATATTTTCATCGGAGTTACGGTTTAAAAGATATTGAATTTCAAAGTTTTATTCAATTTAAAAAGATTTCTAGAATTTCTTTTATTAATAATCAACCTAATCCAGAATAGTATATTTGACCTGGTCAACTGGCTGTGGGGCCCACCTGTCAGTAGGTTGAATAGTCAAACCAGACCAATGGGTCCCATGTGTCAGCCACCCATTTAGTAAAAGCATTTTATTTATCTAAAAAGTATAGGGGGCCCCACATGTCATAGTCACAGGGTGTTATTGCATTTAGTTTTAATCTCTGGTTAAATAAAGGGACAGGGCCCACCTGCCATAGACACATGTTCTAATCGTTTATTTAAATATCTAACAAAAGGTTGGGTCCACCTGTAAGTGACTAGGGGGTTTAGTTAGCTTTAATTAGCAGGTAATTAAGGGGGCTAGTCAGGGGGTTAGGGGGTGTTTCCCATGGACGAACCAGCCGTGCACGCCGGCTTCGAGGGCGGAGGGGCACGGCGGCGAGGCCATCGCAGCCAGGGCCAGTAGGGCGAGCGGGTATGTGCGACGAGGCCTGGACCGCAAGCGGCGCACAAGGGAGCGGGGTGTGTGGCCATGGAGACGGCCATGGAAATCTCGGCCGCAGCCGGGCACGGGCACGACGGGGCAAGGTCAAGTGTGGGCGGGTACGCGGGGGGGGGGGGGTGCTCCAGGGCGTGGCCATGGGCGTCTAGAGCACGCCGGGTGCGGGGCAGAGGCGCGGTGAGCGCGTGCCACAGACATGGAAACACGACGGCGATCGGAGGGCGACGGGGAGGAGCTACGGAGTCGAATCGAAGGGGGTTTCGAGGGGGGTCGATGAGGCAGCTCAAAGTGATGCTCGTAGGCGGGTTTTTGAGGCGCAGGGCAGCGTGTAGTTGAGGTAATCGACGTCGATGTTCGCGGCGGTCGTAGTCGGGGATGGGCTCGATTCACGCGATGTGGTGGCATCCAGGTCGAGCTGCTGTGCGGGTTGATGAAGACGTCGGCACTGGATCCTTTGGACACGTCGGCGCGACGAGGCGGGGTCGTTGGCCGCGAGCACGGCGGCGTTGCGGCGTCGCGGCGCCCACGGGCGAGCGGCGAGAGAGAGCAGAGGGGCGCAAGGGGAAGGAGGGGAAAAGGCAGGGGCGGCTAGGGTTTTCCAGCGGCAGGGGTCGGGCTCCTCTTAACCACGCTGGAGCTTCCCTCGATGGTCGCCACGGATAACAGCGGCATGGCCGGCCGGGGGATGCCCGCCAAGACTCCCTCCATGTACATTAGGTAGGAGACAATGGAGTGGGGGTGGGAGCTGGGCTGGGCTGGGATGGTGTAGGTGGGTGGGCCTGTTGCCCAAGGCGTAGGATTGTATTTTTATATTTTTTATTTTGTTTCTTTATTACTCTTCGGTTCTTTTTTGTTTTAATTTGTTTGATAGCATTTGCATTTTTGTAAATTATGTAACCTGTTCAATAATTAATGTTATACCTTAGTAGAGTACCACAAAAAGTTTTGTGTAAGAATAATTTCAATTGATCTCCATATAATTATTTATTGGGTATTTGGGCTACTTTTGCTACTGATTTGAATTATTTAAACCTTGAAATAAATACCCAAGTTGGTCCAACATGGTCCACTGGTTTTTAGGGATTTTACAAAATTGGTTCCACAATTTTTGGACAAAGTTTTATTGTCACATGTTTCTGGAATTTTGATTGAGTTGATTTTTTGAACAAGCCATGGGTAAGGGTGATCATCACTTGCCTAATGAAGATGCCTTAGCCTTAATCAAAGTGATTACCGTTGGGTTACTGTAGTGTGACACCCGGGTTGTTACACGGCGAAACTTCTGATATAACTCGCCCCACTGATGAATTAGGCCACGAGGGATATATGTGCCAAAGGAGAGGCCCGGGGGTGGTCCCCCCTCACGAGGCCGCCTGTTGGCCTAGTGGCGCCTCTTCGGGGGCCCTTTTTCTTACCCTTCTTAATCCTTCAGAAAATGATCCCCTGAAATTTTCAGATCATTTGGAGATGTGCTAATATGTCCACTCCGCGTGAAATTGTCCCCGCTGATTCCTGAGTCTGCTGTTTCGGCACCGGAAAGTTGTAAACTGTGTGAAACAAGCCAAAACACCATGAGAACAGTGTCATAATATGAAATATATCAATTAATAGTTGTAAATTATGATACAAAATCGTGATGCATTTTGGACGTATCAATCACTAACCTCTGGAGTGGTTGTAATATATAGAGTAACCTCACGTTATCATGGGTCGAGGATGCGCAAGGATAACCAAGCCCCCATACACTCCTCCTAGGGGTATTTGTCTCTTTGTGAATCTCCTGACTAGATAGAGAGTTACCGATAAGAAGTGGATGAGTTCCTTTGACTAATACGAGTATTCGATTGTTAGCACTTCCACCACCCATATTTTGCTAGCCTCTTCGGTACCGTGCATTGCCCTTTCTCATTTTGAGAGTCGGTGCAAACTTCACCGATGGATTCAAATCCTTGGCATGATACGCTCTGTCATCATAACCCGCTTTATATCCTTTCTCAAAACAGCCATCATACCTACCTATCAAGGCATTTCCATAGCCTTTCTAAGATACATTGCAATGCAACATCCATCTTCTCATGACTCGATCTTTCATTATCATACATGATTTTTATTGATCGTAGAGCCGCATGCTAGTTGGGCCTTACCCCTTATAACTTCTACATGACGCGCTAGTATTATTACATATCCTGCTACACTGGCAGAGGCATACATTTGCATACATCATGATTTATTTTTCAGTTTTCTTTATGTTGAGTACTTCTTATAAAGTGTGTGATCTTCTACATCCTTGTAAAATATGGATTGTTGCCCTTATAGTTAGGAAAAGATCCCAAATAGGACACAAATAAAGATCCCAAAAGAGGACACATGAAAAGATCACAAATAGGACAAATGAGAGATAAATAGTAAGAGACAAAGAGGACAAAAAAATACAAAAAAGAGAAAAAATAGAAAGAGAAAAAAGAAATAAAAAGAGAGAAGGGGGCAACACTACTATTCCTTTTGAAAAATCCACACTTGTGCTCCAAAGTAGTATTTTTACTTCATAGAGAGCTTCATATCATTCATGCATAACTATGTGGGGATCTTTACACTATAGAACATGGCTTGTTTATTCCAGTGATGAGCCTCCTCAAATAATCTCTAGGTATTCATGGTAAAGAAAGTTGGATGCACCCCCACTAGTTCCATTGGAGAGCTTCCCATAGCTCATATGTGCATCCGTTTCATGGCAATCCCTACTCCTCACATCATATCTATCATTTGGCTTTCTCTCACCTATGCTTGTCCTCATTGATGTGACCCTTTCAAACCTTTTTTGTCTTCCTTCCCCATCATTTATTCTATTTGTCATCCTAAGTGCCAACATATATTTCCCGCGCTCATTCATTGCACGAGTGCTCAAAATAAAAAAGGAGATGATCAGTTTGACTTGTACCTGGCCAGTGGTCTGGGGATGAGTCATAATAATATTCCAAAGGAGACTAAGTATGAAGTTTTAGTAGATTGAATTATCAACAACTACTAGTATTTTTATGCTCTAAACCCATCTCCCACTTTCTTGCATGGGAACACCGATTGGAGACATTCGAGTCACGGATAGAGAGAGCTCTTGCACTTTTATGTTCTTACTTTGCTAGTTTCAATAGATATAGACTCTTGCTTGTTATTTTCTTGAATTGAATTGCATATCTTACTTGTTGTATCTTTATTATCATTTACCTTCTCAAGGACGAACATAAATTAAGTTTGGGGATGTTGATACGACTCAATCGTATCTATAATTTCTGCTTGTTCCATGCTTATATTGGTGATATTGCTATGTGTTTTGCTGCACTTTCATACCTTTTACAACATATTTGGACTAACCTAACCACTCAGTGCCAAAGTGCCAGTTTTTATCTGCTGTTGTCCGTGCATTGCAGGAAAATGCAAAATATTAAAGTGATTGGAAAAACCCCAGAAACATCATATAAAAAATCAGCAGTCCGGAAGACTCCAGAGGCCCGAAAGGTGGCCAGAGGGCCGCCACCACCTGACCAGCCAGGTTCCTGGCGCGGCAAGGGGGGGGGTGCGCCCCGCCTGGTCACGTGGGACTCCCCTAGTGCCCTCCTTTCGCCTATATATCACCCTCGCTCCAAAAACCCTCGGGAGGAGCCCCGTTACGCGATTTCATCCACTGCTCCGCCGCCGCCGTGATTCCGATCTCGGGATCGCCAGGAGAAGTTGTCCTGACACCCTGCCGGAGGGAGGATTGACCTCTGGAGACCTCTCCACCACCATGACCGTCTCCGGGATGTGTCGTGAGTATTCCCCTTGGACCATGGGTCCATGGCTAGTAGCTATGCGATGTCTTCTCTCCAATCTTGTGCTTCAATATTTATCCCTTGTGAGCTACCTATCATGATCAAGGCATCTATGTATTAGTTCATGTTTTGCTATGTTGTGTTTGCTTGGATCTGATGGATTATGAGATTATGTTCAGTTTGTGATGAGTAATATATTTGTTTTACCTTTATATTTTAGTTCTTGAGTGTTCTTGCATGTTCTCCATTGATTTTTATTGATTTGGAAAAGTAGTAGATAGTAACTCCAAAGTGGGAGTGTTAAGCATGATTGTGGGTTCATGCTCCCCGATGTCTAGCTTGAGTGACATAAACGTCAGACTATGGGATGTGATGTTGCCACTAGGGAGAAATGTGTTTGTAACTGCGGTTGCAAGGATTGCTTACATTACGCATAGAGTGTTAAGACAGACGTCCGTTGCTTTAAGCCTACAGTTTGGCTGGGGTTCACAACTTAATACCAACAATATGTTTTGGATAGATATCTCAAGGTGGATGATTAGTGAGTAGATGGTTATGGATAAACGGTCTACTTGTTTTTTGTAATGCCCGCATGATTGAGCCTCTAGATTTCTTGTAGCATAATTAGCATTGCGGTTCCTTTATAATTCTGTCAATTTCCCAACTGTAATTTGTTCACCCATCATAGTTGTTTTCGTCTTTTGGGAGAGAGACATCACTAGTGAAAATCATGGGACCCCGGTCCATATTTCCATCGTAGTTTACACCGCTCCAATTTACTGTTTTTATTTCCTTCCCATTGCAATCAACACTATTATTATTCCCCTTGTATTTTGATTCTTTGTAAGCAATAAGACCGGAGAGATTAACAACCTCTCTGACTTGTTGGAAGTAGAGTTATTTGCTTTTGTGTGCAGGTCCAGATTAAGTGAGTGATTTCTATTCAGACGACGCATCACTTACTTCACCACCTTCTTGTTGATCCTTGGAGTCCTCATGGATTCGATAAACCTTATAGTCCTCGTGTAAGGGAAATTAACTGCTATCTACATCTCAACCTTCCACTTGGGGTAGCCAACGAAGAGCACTAACCAGTGCCATCAGCTAGCAAGACGTGGGGCAACGATGCATGCATATACTTTAGAAGAGGAATGCGATGATGTGATAGATGAGGTTGTCATGGAGTGTGTTGATGCGGTCTTCACCGATGGAGAGAGAGAGAAAGATTCATAGTGGAGTTGCATGATTAGTTGGGCTAGGGAAGTGTCGGAAGCCAGTTCCCCTTAGCATTGGTTTAGGGATTTATTCTCTATCATATATATTAAATGATATTGATTGGTTGCCTTGCGTGCTAGTTTCTTTATTTCAATGGTATTCTTTGTTTTGTCCTACATCTTGGTTTGGGAAAAGGTGGTGAATTGATCTAAAATGAATAATGTATATTTTTTTGGTTCTATAATTTTGAATGATATGTGGCATAAGTAGTGCCCTATTATTTTGTGAGGTTGACTGGGAAACATTCAAGAAGATATGACACAATCTTGTACTTAATCTAGAAGTTCTTCCTTTTCATTGTTCAGGTTGCCCTCATTGCAAAATTGTGTCCCGTAATGTTGTTTACCATTGGAGGTTTACTTGCTTCGGGTATGAGAATTGAAAAAGAACTTAACTTTTTACAGCTAATATAGTTGGTCCAAGAAGGAAAAAGTCTAAAAATAAAAATATTTGGACCAGGTGAACCATGGGCATAGGTGCATGTTTTTAAGACCCAAGCAACGGTGAAGGGGCATCAGATGCGGCAAGACACTTGGTTCATGCCAACTTTAGGGTATATCTGGTATAAATGTGGCATCAATTCTTGAATTATCTATATCATGCCATTTGGAATGTTTAGAGAACACTTTGTGAAATTTTGATATACTTTGGTTTCATTCATTGTTATGCCATTGAATTATAATTTTTTAAAATTTAATATTGTTGCATGCCATTTTATTCATGTTGGTTGTTGATTTGGTCTTTGCATTAGTATCCTAAATCCCCCCTTGTTCCATCGTCTGTTGACCCTCACGTTTCATGGCATCCTTGTCCTATCAAGGCAACTGGTGTTCTCTTTGTAGGTATGAGCCATGAGAGAAATATAAGGCAGACAAAGTTGAGGCGACAAGGTGGTACCAGTTCTTCGAAGGCATTGGGAACTATTTGATTTCTTGAAGGGTCATTTCTGATCGAGCATCAATATACAAGGAAGAAAGTGTTTATGGCAGTGCCTTTGGCTCTCATCCTCGTACGGGGGTCCTATTGTTTTCTAAGGGATAAGATTATTCAAGTAGATGACAAAGACTACTACGATTAATTAGATTGAAAGTTCCATGTGATTACGGGTACTAGTGCAAAATGGAATGGCATCAACCACTAGGCCAGGTCAATGCTACGACTCTATGGCCGAAGGCTAACTTCCTGGTGCATGAACACTCCTCTTTAAGCAACCACACCATACTTTCTATACTATTCCCCAGCTCTAATCAGCTTTCAAGATTTTTCGGAGGGCAATTAGCAGGCGCTAATGACGAATATGAGGCTGGCACGTGTAATTCCAGCTAAGCATGGTTGCGCATGGGACTGACACGTGTAATTGCAATTGGCTACTTTTTTTAATCAGTGATTGGTCAAGGTTGTTTCTCTTGCGTGTCTGTTCTGTGTACGTGGTGGTACCTGGTTGCTTGCATCGCAGGATGGGGTGTACGTCGTTTTCTGCTTGCGGTTTCTGGTTGCTTCTGGGTGTCTTGACTTGCCGCTTTGACTGCCAGAGGTCGGTTGTTTTTGGCTATAAATAAGGACCATGATTGTTGTGCATTTTTCACAGCTTAAAGAAAGGTTCCTGGTTGAAAGGTTTAGTGGTTATGGTACGTGATGGGTGTGCTTCGCGCCATCGAGGCTGTCCGTGTACTATTCCTGTTCGAGCGTCTCGCACTTCTGGTGTGCCTGCACCTGTTGTTGATCGTTCATCTGATGTTAGTTCTACCCGGTCTACTTCGCGTGTGCTGTCTTTTGTTCGACCTGGTTCAGCTGTGGTCCGTGTCGTTCGTCTTCGATTTTGCGATCTGGTGTGTCGAGAGGGGTGCGATCAGCGGGTCGGCATTTAGGTTTAATTTTTCATTCATTTTTATCCATGTTTCTCTTGGTTACTTATATGTGTGTTCTGTTATTGTTTTAGAACGTGGCGGCGGGTCTGCTTCTTTTTCTGGAGATGTATTTTCTAATGGTGACGGTTCGGTTGTGGACTCTCGGTCATCTGCATCAGCGAAAGTTTTTCCTACTTTTCATAGTGGTTGGTTATTTGTGATTGGTTTGTTTTTGTTCAGCGTTATTGATTTATTAATTTATATTGTGTTTTTTTTTCAGATATCGATGTTGGCCTTGGTTCTTCTTCTCAAGAAGCGCAGCGTCGCCGATCGGAAATTCGCTACAATGGTTGGTTATTTGTAATATTTTTTATTTAGTGTTATTGTTTTGCTAATTTATATTTTGTTGTTGATTTAGAGATTGATGCTGGCCTTGGGTCTTCTTCTCAAGAAGCGCGGCGTCGTCGACAGGAAATTCGCTTGGTAAAGCGACCTATTGATCATACTCAGGGTTAGTGGTTTATTTCTCTGTTCGTAATATTTCTTTTGTTGATTATTAGTCTTAATTAGAATTTGTTTTATGTGTGTTTGGATGTATTTTATTTTTTTGAAGCATTTTCTTTTTGGGATGTCGGCTCTCATTTAGGGGCATCTTCCTTTCGGGATGCCGATTTTCACTCGGGTATGTTGTAGTTTGTTTTTTGGTTGTTGCATATGCATATTTCTTCGTTGTTTTTGTTGATATTATTTGTTTGTTTAAAGCAGGTGGAATGGTTAGTGGTGGTGTTATTGGCTTTAATGCCGGGGTGTTTGGAATGAATATTGTGCAATCCAGTGAAAGGGTACAATCTAATGAGGGATGTGATGGTATTTTGTTTGATGGGTATCATGGTTTCAATGATCAGTTTTCATTTGTTCGTCCACGTGTTGTTCCGTTGTTGAGTGTTGGATCCTATTACAGACCTACTCCTTCGGGTTTGTTTATTTTTTGATCTGTATTTTTATTTTTGTTGTTTTCTATCGGTTTGTAAGTTTTTTTATTAATTATTTTTATGTGTAGTTTTAGGTACTCCTGTTTTGAATCATGTGGATACTTCTTATAATCGACGTAAGAGTAAATTGTTAAGAGATTTTCACTAGGGAAGAAAAAAAGGTATTATTTGTTGTTGTTTTTGTATTAATTATATTTTATTATGTATGTTATGTTCTCCTTTTTTTCCTTTTTAGTGAAATCTATGGAGCCTCCTTTTTCTAAGGAATACATTTCTTGGTTGAAAGGTGATGTCATCTACTTGTTTTGTTACATGTTTGTGATGTGTTTGGGTAAAAGTATGTGTTACATGTTTTTTTTGCAGCCATTTCTCGGAAGCGCTCTTATTACGGTACTCTAAGTTTTACTTGTTAGAATTGTGGTTCGTATTACTGGTTTCTTGAGGGGTCAACACGTCATAAAGAAGCTAATACTCGGCAACCTATATATACTGGTTGTTGTTGAGGTGGTAAAATTTCTTTGCCAAAGTTTGCTGAATGGCCGCGTCCGTTGAAATATTTGCTTCGTTTTGACGGTGGTCCAGTGTGTTCGCGCTTTTTGCGTTCAATTAGAAATTACAATTATATGTTCGCTTTTACTTCTGTTGGTGCACAAATTGATCATGCTATTAATGTTGGAGGAGGCCCGTATGTATTTAAGATGAATGGTGTGGTTTATCATCAAGCTGGGTCTCTTTTACCTTCTGGGGATGAACGTCCTAAATTTGCACTGTTATATATGGTTGATTCGGCTGATGAGGTTGGATGTAGAATTAATGTTCTTGATTGGGAGGATGCTTCTTTTCTTGAGCCTGATCCTCAGATAGTGGCGTGTCTTATTAACATGTTAAATGAAAGTCATCCTTTGGTACGTAAGTATAGAATTGCTCGCCAAAATTTGTGTTCTACTGATGGGCCAAAGGTTTCTATTCAATTTTTGGGAAATGATAATATTGGTCATGGAAATGTTTTTTTGGTCCAACTACTTCTGAGGTAGCTGTTGTTATTGTTGGTGATCTTACCCCTGAACGTAAAAAGTTTGATGTTGTTGTTGAGACTTACGGTGGTAAGCTGGAGCATGTGTCATCTCTTAATCCTAATCTTATGGATTTGCAATATCCCTTGCTTTTTCCATATGGAGATAAGAGTTATCATTTGGGCATTAAATATGTTATTGTTGTTGATGATGATGTGGATAATATTGTTATTGAGGAAACAAGTGATGGTGATATTGTAGCTTCTGGACGGCTTAAATCTAAGCGAAAGCATGTTTCTATGTTGGAATATCATGGTTATTATATGCATTATCATGAGCATGAGCCGAATCCATATACTTGCTGTGGTCGGTTGAGTCAACAAATTACTGTAAATGCTTATTCTTGTGTTGAGTCTGATCGTTTGGGGTTTCATTTTTGGAACCAAGACAAGTTGAGATCCAAGACTTATCAAGGAATATCAGATGCAGTAGGGGAAGGTGATTTAACTGGAAAGAATATCGGTATAGAGTTTATATTTCACGAAATTTTTACTGGTACTAAATTATCATGATGGTATGCCAGTTTGTCGTGAGTATGGAGCTCCAGATTTGTTTATCACTTTTACTTGCAATCCAAAGTGGCAAGATATTGTTGATGCTTTAGGTTCTGCGCCTGGGCAAGTTCCTGCTGATCGACCAGATATTGTTTCACGGGTTTTTAATATGAAGTTTGCTGAGTTTTGAAGTGATTTGAAAAGTGGTTCGTTGTTTGGTTCTATTGAAGCATGTAAGATACTCTTATATGTTTTGTATGGTTTAATGTAATGGTTATATGTTGTTATACGATTTTTTTATTTATTTTAATATTAATTTGCATGTTATTGTACTTTCTAATATTTTTGTGGACGTTTATTTGTTTTTGTGGGCAGATTTTGTACGTTGTTGAATTTCCAAAGTGGGGTCTTCCTCATACTCATACATTGGTTTGGTTGACAGCAAATACAAAAGAGCCTTCTCCTTCTTTTATTTATGAAATAATTTGTGCGGAATTGCCAGATCCTTTGGTGGACCCTCTTGGATATGCTCTTGTGGATGAATTCATGATTCATTGTCCATGTGGGGTCCACAATGTTAAATGTGCGTGCATGAAAGATAACAGTTGTTCTAAAAGGTTTCCAAAATCCTTTAGTGATGAAACTCTGGTTGATGATGTTGGGTTTCCTGTACATCGCCGTCGCGATGGTCGATTTTTATTTAGGAAAAATAAGGCACTCTTCGTCTTGGAAATCAATGGGTTGTTCCTATAACATGAAGTTGCTTAAACAGTTTGAAGCTCATATAAATGTCGAGTGGTGTAATAGGATTAATCTTTTGAAGTATTTTTTCAAATATCTTACAAAAGGTAATGATGTTGTGAGGATGCGAGTTGATACAAATCAGGGACGAAGAGGTGTGTTTACAGTGCTTTTTCCAACGGGGAGAAATGAAATCGACGATTACATAACATGCAAGTATGTGTTTTTTCCTATAGTATTTTGTGTGTATTGTTCGTTAACTTATTTATTTATTTATTTATTTGAAGGTATTTATCTGTGTAACACCCCGGGTGTCACGCTCCATAATCCAATAGTAATCATTTTTTTTATTAACGCTAAGCCACTGTGATTAGCCATGTTGATCGCGTCTTGGTCCAAACTCAAACCAAACTCAATTTTTCTTCGGTTGGAATTAAAAACAAAAGTGGAAATAACTCAACTTCAATTTCAAAGTGCAAATGCCAGTCGAGTTAGAACATGTGCAATAGTTAAACCAAATTTATCAATAACATTATAGATAATCCTAGGCCAATAATAAAATAACAAAGTCCAATTTGGAATATTTAGTTGCACTGAATTATTATTAAGCAAAATTGGAAATTATAGTTCAATCAAAAGTTGGACAACAAAATTTATTTAATAGCCAATAATCATTAGGTCGTGGTAAAGTATCTATGGGTATTTATTATAATGTTTAAATATATTAAACAATTCAAAACTGTAGCAAAGTAGCCCGTTTTATTCATTAAATAATTATAAGAAAATACTAATGATTTTATGAAAGGGTTCAAATGTTTTTTAGTAATATATTACTGGGCCATTAAATTATTGGAGAAAATTTCATATTTTTATAAAATCTAATGATGTATAAAAAAATGGAAACCAAAATAATAATAAAGAAATTGAAAAAGGGGCCCTATACTACGCCCTGGGCAGAAAGCCCACCCTTCTAGCCCCAGCCGAACCCCCCCCCCCCCCCCCCGCACTTTAGCCAGGCCCGAGCACCCCCCACCATCGTCAACCCCCCGTCCCCCCCCCACGATCCCCATCTCGCTCATCTCCCTCCTTCCGCCCCGATCCCCTTCCTCCTGGGTCCCTCGCGCCGCGGCCGCCGCCGGCTGCTCCCCTCGTCGCAGCTCCCCCCCTCTCAACCGAAGAAGGCCCGCCGCCTCCTCCCTGGCGCTCGCCCTGGACGGCCTAGCCGCCATGCCGCGCTGGACCCGGCGCCGCCGTGGATGGCTCCGGCGTTCCCCCGGTGGTCGCCACCGCCACCCCACCCCGTGTAGCCGCGACCCCCTCCCTCCACTGTGAGCCGCCGCCTCTTCCCCTTTTTCCTTTTCCCCCCACTGCCCTGGCCGCCCCCTCCCATAGCGCGCTCCCCTTGGCTGGCCCTGCTGTCGCGGCAATGGCGCCCAGCCTACACGCGGTCGTGCTCGTCGAGACAGTCCCCCCCCCCCCCGCCCTTGCCGTGGCCCTCGCCGGAGTTTCCCCTGCACTCGCCGCCAGCACGAGTTTTCCCATGGCCTAACCGTGGGCTAATCCCCCCCTTGCTAATTACCCCCTGGCTAGTATTAGAGTCTATGAACAGTGGGGCCATACCCCCCCTTAATCATCTGTGTAAAAATTGTAAATTGTTAGATCAAATGGCAAATGACATGTGGGGTCCCCCTGTGGATTTGCTAATTAAAATGTTTAATATAAATAGTGTGTGTATGACCAGTGGGCCTGCCCCTGTTAGTTTAATTGAGTTAAATTATAATTAATGTGGAGGCTATGACATGTGGGACCAATACTGTAATTAAATAGAAATGTTTTGATTAAATACCAGTGGCTGACAGGTGGAGCCCACATGCCAGCACTGTTCTGGATAATGTTTGAGTTAATAGATAAAAGAAATACAAAATGATTATAAATTGATTTAAAAAATGATTTAAACTTTGAAAAATTATATAAAATAAACCGTAAGTCAGATGAAAATATTTTCTATATAAAAATTGATCAGAAAAATATGGCGATAACGAATACGCTGTCCGTTACTCTACCCCACCCCCCTAACACACCGAACATCGAACCGTCCCCCTCCCGGGTCGTCTGTCGGTAATTTCCGGTACCGATAAAGGTTGCCCGGATCAAAATACTTTGTATACGAAAGTTGCTCAGAACAGATCACCAAATACAAATACGATACCCATACCCTCACCACACCCCTCTAACATACCGCACACGAGACTTGTCCCCCTCTGGTACCGTCAGCTCGATAATTGACCGATACCGATAACACTTCGGATGAATTTATTCCGAACACGAAAGTTGTTCAGAATGGATCAACTAACCCGGATACCCCACCCATACGTTTGTCGGATGTCCACGACAACTCCGGCATGATCCCTTCCCCTCCGGACACCTTGTCCGGTAATCACCCGGAGCTGGCTGTTCATCCCCGGATGAATTCCCGCTCCGAGCATATTGCATCGCACTGCGTTAGAGCCCCGTTGCTTTGTATCTTCTATGTCATACATTTGTATTGCTATTATTGTTGTGTATTTACTGTTTCTTGCCCCCCCCCTTATTCTCCGGTAGACCCCGTTGCTGCCGCCGATGACACCACCGAGAAAGAATACTTCGTCGACGACCCTACCCCGACCGTCGAGATTCCAGGCAAGCAGGCCTATCTTTTCCGTACATTTCTTGCACTAGGCATGGTTACTGCTGCTTCTACGTTACAATACTATTCAATTGCATAGCCTGTTTTTGTCGCCCCTTGATGTACCTTCCTTTACCCTATGCTTCCTATAAATATATATAATATTCAACATTAAACCCTGCGCATTGTTAGCTAGGTCTAGAATAGCGGGCCGTGATCACTCTGGTGAGTGAACGCGGATTACCAAATATTATAACTGCAACAGGTACGGATCAATACAGACACCCTAGAGGACCTACAACGGCGAGACTCTACCGAGTCGCTTCGAGTTTTACTTATGAGTGGACGGACTCGTATTTCACTCTCGTCGGCTCAGTAGCGTAGCATCACAGGGATGATACGAGGTTTACCTCTTTAGTTCATTCCGCAGGTGTCTCGACACCACCGGGGTGATACGAGAATATTCCTCTTTAGTTCATTCCGCTGATGTCTCTGTTGAGCCATCTCAAGTGTATCATCGAGGGTGATTCATCCTGGTTTCACTTGATGGTAGGCAATCGAATCAACTAGTGTCCTTACAGGTAAGGAGTCGGGTGACCCAACGGTGCCCGCGCATGGTATTTTAGTGGAACGACGGGTCAGGTGTATTCCACCGGTGTGCGGCGGGCCCGGTACTGTTCGTGGCCGACAGATATCCTGTTGTACGAAAGTCGAGCTCTTCGGAGCAAACGCGAGACAAGGTAAGGAGACGGTTCGCCTTGTTGGTAACCGCACGAGTTGGTGGGACGACAGGGCAGGCGGACACTGGCTCTGGTAATGGGGGTGGACCTGGCTGCTGTCGTTGTCCGCGGCTCACCTAAATAAGGACAACGATAACGGTTGTTCCGAAAGATAATAATTAAAATGCTTAATGGGTCAGGTGGATGACTTGAGTGGGTCATCGTGCCCTTTACGCACTACCTCCACGTGGGATTACGGTGTGGGCCCTCTGTGTTGTAGCCTCGTTCGAGGGCTCTTCAGACGTCAGCTTTACCTCGGGCTGATTGCCGGGCTTGGACCGCCTACTCCGGTAGTGGGAGGTGGGTCTGCTTCACCGGCCAGTCGCGTACCGTGCAGGAGTACAAAGGACAGGGGTCCAAAGTTCCTTTGTACTTAGGATTTAGACCGGCGGATGACCTCTCTGTTGAGCTCGAAGGATGGACTTCGGCGTATCGGATAGCCTCGGTGGGGCATTCCCTAACAAGGTGTACGCCACCCTGGAGATCTGAGCGTGTAGGGTAACAGTAGTGCAGCCCCTGCAGGGATGATAATCTATTCGGATAGCCGTGTCCACGGTAACAGGACGCTTTATGCTGAAGCCAGACTCTACTACTACAAACTACTACTATTAAACTGTTGGTTCCGGTTTCTCTTCCTCGCAGGGAAGTCGAGGAGGGGATCTCGGAGGCATATATAATTGTTATATAATACAACTTACTATTATACAATGCTGCAGCAACTTCTGCTGCATTGTTACTTTCATTACTTTTGTATTAAACTGTTGGCTGATTCTTACCTCATGCTGCAAGACTCGTCGGAAGATCCTAGTCTTCGTTAGGCCTAGCTTCTCTTCCTTATTCTGGTTTCTGACTTTCGTTCCACTATATATAGCCTCCCCTTTCCATTTGATACATGCATAAATGCTTAGTAGCAGATGATACGTCTCAAACGTATCTACTTTTCCAAACACTTTTGCTATTGTTTTGACCTCATTCTTGCATGATTTGGATGAAACTAACCCGGACTAACGCTGTTTTCAGCAGAGCTGCCTGTATGGTTTTATTGTGTGCAGGAAAATGGATTTTTAGACATCCCGGAAAATTCCCAGAAAATTACCAGAAAATCGACGCACCCGATGGAGCCAGGAGCCAGAAGTGGGACCAGAGGGGAGCCCTGGGGGCCCCAGGCGCCCCCCTGGCGCGGCCAGGGGTGGGACCGCGCCCTCAGGCCGCCTGGGCTGCTCCCCCCTCCTCTGGTTCCCTACCTAGGCTCGTATTTATCCCCGTGACGAGAAAACCCCAGAACAGAAGTCGTTTTCCCAGTTTCCGTCGCGGAGCCGCCGCCACCCTCTGTTCTTCTTCGGGAGGGCTAATCTGGAGGCTGATTTGGCCTCCGGAGAGGGGAGATCATCGCCATCATCATCACCATCACCACTCCATCCATCCTCCATGACTTCTCTTCACATGTGTGAGTAATTCCCTGCTGTAGGCAAAGGGGATGGTAGGGATTGGATGAGTTTAATCATGTAATAGTTCGTCAGATTGTTGGGGGCATGTTACCTATCATCTAGATTGATGTTTATCTTCTTTGCTACAACTTATTCTTAATTCTTGTCACTTTGGGACCGAGTGCCATGTTTTCAGCTCTGAATCCTATGTGTTTCCATGAATATATTTGTGTTTTAGATCCTATCTATGAGTTGTATGCACCTTTTATGGTCCGGAACCGGCGATCCCAAAGGTGACAGCTTGGGACACCAAAGGGGATGGTCCATGATTTGAGGATTCCATGTATCCATTGAGTTTATTGCTTTGTTCCGGTGCTCTTTGACAGGAGCGCCTTAATCTCCATAAGTTCCTTTTGGCCCCGTTCGTAGCGGGGTGGTAGGAAAAAAGATGTTGTGCAAGTTCTTATTGCAAGCACGCACAACTACCTACGGGATACATGCCTATTGTTTGATATTTGCCTAGATGATCATAGCTTTTCTGTGTGCCTTTCCCCGTGTTAGAATCTATTATATGTTTACTCTCATCCATGCAGCGCCCGACCATCCATCTCCCTAGCCTATAGTGTTTTCAATCCTACTGGTTATTAGTTGTTACTTTTTGCTATTTACTTTTGTTGTTGCTATCATCACTATCATATCACCGTTACCACTTATCTATTGTTGCAAACAAGTATATTTCAGGTGCGGTTGAATTGACAACTCAACTGTCAAAGCTTATAAATACTCTTTGTCTCCACGTGTGTCGAATCAATAAATTGGGTTAACTTACCCGCGAAGACTATCTCGATCCCTTACGCCTGTGGGGCATCAAGCAGCGTTTTCTAGTGCCGTTGCTGGGGAGCATAGCAATATTTACAAGTCTACTCGAAGTATCCTGCCTGCTTCATATCATCAGCTATGGGAAAGAAAGGAGACCCCAAGGTTCCAATCTTACCATCCCGTACAAGAAAAGGTACTGTTCTGAACACTAGTGCTACACTTGATTCACCTTCTGTTATGAGTAAGTTTACTTCACCACCACTACATGATGCTTCTATTGAGTCTGTTACTATGTACGATACTTTTGATGATGCTTCCACTACTCTGGATGATGCTACTTTTCTTGGTCGCCATATTGAAACTCAGACTGCTAAGGCTGCAGCAAAATCCATGACCGAGACCCCTACTACCTATATTCCTACCTGCAAAACCTTTGGTTACCCGAGCTTAGATGAACTCAGGGAGAGAATCCTGGATGATGATTATGCTACCCTTGATGATGATTTTTGCAGGGAACTCAGAGAGTGTGTCGACAATGACCCTGGAGCTGTTAAGGAGCTGCTCAGAAAGCACGCCATGAAGAACAAAGTTATTCCTGATCCTCAATTTGCCACATCTCCTATATGCATCACTGATCCTGATTATGATTTCTCTGTTGATCTTTCACTTATATCTACAGTCGAGGCTGACCCCTTTTATGGCAGAGAAAATGATGATGCTATAGCACACTTGACCAAACTCGCTGAGTTAAGCAACCTGTTTAGTATTGATGAGAAGATACGAAACTTCTATGTGGCCAAGCTTTTTTCTTTTTCTTTGAAGGAGGACGCTAAATCATGGTACGATGCAGTACCCTATGGTTCCATTAAAAGTCCTCAGGACTTAGTCAAATTCTTTGTTGATAAATATTTTCTGGCTCATCTACAACATCCTGCTTTGCAAAGAATCTATAACTTTAAACAATTGCAGGATGAGCACCTCCCAAAAGCTTGGGTGAGGTTTTGTGATTTACTTAAGGTTATGCCGGGACATGGAGTTCCCAAGAATGAACTGCTTGATATATTTTACGCTGGTTTAACCGATGAATCCAGAACCTATCTGGATAGTTGTGCTAGTTGTGTTTTCAGGGAAAGAACACCGGACGATGCAGAAGTACTAATGTGCAAAATTGCCAAGAACTATGAAGATTGGTCTGTCCCTGAACCACTTCAACCACCGAAAAAGAGGGGCATGCTTGTTTTGAACCCCGAAGATATGCAAGAAGCAAAGAAGTCTATAAATGAGAAAGGTATTAAAACCGAAGACGTGAAGAATTTACCACCTATTGAGGAGTTGTGTGAGCCTACTACTCACCCTGCCTTGGTAGAGGTACACTCTCTATTAGACTTTACTGAAAGTGACATCCCTAGAGGTAAGCCTCCCGACCAATGCTTAGATGAGCTTGATAATTTTATTGTTAAGCAAGGCCATTTTAATAGGAAGTTACAAAGTCAGTTGCATGATAATTCTCTTGCTATCAAAATTTTATGTGATGTTCTAGAGAGAACAGTTAATGATGTTAAATGTCTTGTTAAGCATTTTCATATGGTTCAAACTCAGCTTGCACAAATTTCTAATGTGCAAAAAGATTTTCTTGCTAATAATGCCAAGCAGGACATACAAGCTTATGGAATCAAAACAAGGGGTGGAACACACACCCAGGACCCACTTTATCCTGAGGGGCACCCGAAGAGGATCGAGCAAGATTCTCAGGTACAAGAAGAAGACGAGGCTGTTAGCTCTCCAAAGAAGAAAAAGAAGAAGAAGAAACACAAGGAGGCTGACAATCCCGATGATCCTATTACAAGTGAAAAGCCAGCTGTTGATCCTAACAACATATCTATCTCTGATGCTGAAACAGAAGACGATGTCGAGCCTAAAGAAAAAGACGCCGAGAAGGATGATCCACCCAAGGTAAGAGAAGAAGAAGCACCCGATAAACACAAGAGGTACTCTAAAGAAGACTTCATCGCAAGAAGACATGGAAGGGAAAGAGAACCATGGATACAGAAACCCATGCCCTTTCCAGGTAAGTCCCTCAAATCTAAAGAAGAAGAGCATTATAATAAATTTTGTGAATGGATGAAGCCCATTTTTCTTCAAATTCCTTTGACTGATGCTATTAAGTTACCTCCTTATTCGAAATATATGAAAGATATTTTCAGTAATAAAAGAAAAGTTCCTAATGAGGCTATATCTACTATGCTTGCTAACTACTCTTTCAGTGGCAAGATTCCTAAGAAGCTCGGTGATCCAGGTATACCCACTATTCCTTGCTCCATAAAGAATAATTACGTCAGAACTGCTTTGTGTGATCTTGGGGCAGGAGTGAGTGTTATGCCTTTCTCTCTTTACAAAAGGCTTTGTTTAGAGAAACTAATCCCTATAGATATCTCCCTTCAGATGGCTGACAAATACCCAGCTGTCCCAATAGGTATTTGTGAGGATGTACCCGTTGAAGTTGCTAACTGTTTGATCCTTACAGATTTTGTTGTGCTTGACATGCCCGAGGATGGGAGCATGTCCATTATCCTTGGTAGACCTTTTCTTAACACCGCAGATGCTATCATTGATTGCAATAAAGGAAAGGTCACCTTCAACGTTGATGATAAAGAACACACGGTTTATTTTCCAAAAAAGATCGACAAGAGGCATGGCCTTAACTCTATAGAGAATATCGAGACCGTGAAGATTGGAGAATGGGACTGTCCACTACACGTGAACCACAAATACAAAACCATTATGGTGGGGACAATGTCCATCAAAGTAAGGGCACAATGATCACTTCATAAGAGGGGAGACTTCTTGTTCTATATATCGCCGGTTTGTTGGTAAGACTTGATCACCCTTACTAGTGAGCTTATTTTAAATAGGTAAAAAGTCAAGCTTGTTATGTTTTCATTTGCGTTAGCTTCCATTCTCTTTGCTGTACCAGTTTTTATGTTTTTGAAGCTTCACAATATTAATCACCACTTTAAGTTTTCAGAAAGTTTTGCATCTTTTTGAACTCCGAGAAATTTTCAACAGTGAAGTTTTCAGAAAAATTCCAGAAAAATAAGAATAAAAATTTCCATGCCGGGAGTGACCCAGAGGCACCTGGGGCTGACCAGGGGGGCCACCAGTGGCCCAGGCGGCCAGCTGGCGCGCCCTGCCCCCTGGCCGCGCCCACAGGGCGCCTGGGGCCCACAGGCCCCACTTCCAGGTATGTCTTCTTCCTCCTCCTTCTTCTCTCTCCAAAAACACGAGTTCTGCACTTTGTGCTTGCGTTCTTGCTGTTCTTGGAGGAAATTTTCGATCTCTCTCTACAGCCCACCATTCATGCTGAAATTTTGAGAAAATACTCCCTGGTATGTAACTCCTTCACCCCTCCAATTAGATTTTTGATTGGTGGCTTCATTTGTGAGTATTTAGTAGCTCTTGGTGCTGTTTATATGAGCTTGCATGCATGTGTAGAATTTTATTTTCCAAGTTTTGATGCAAGTTTATGCCTTAGGTAAGTGAGTTGAGTAGTTTGCCTTAACTTACTTTGTTTAAATCCTTGTTTTTGTAATTTTTCAAAAATTTCAGAAATGAGTTTGCTAGGAAGAGCAAAGGGGTGGCTTGGGAAGAAGAGGCCCGAGCGCTCCGATCGAGTTACAAGAGCTGTAGCTTCACCCTCGACTGCTAGGGTGAGCTATAACGAAGATCATGTGCCCTTGGAGTTGTTGGAGAACACAAATCAAGCACGTGCAATGACTTTCCCGTGCGATGTATTCCTTGAAGCTGCAGGAATTAGGGAGGAGTTCTATAATCTTTGTGCTAATACAGGTTTGACGCGGCTCGCAACGTGCCGTGTTACCCAGTATCAAAAACTCACTTCCTGTTTCATTAACAGTTTTAGATATAACCTTGATGCTGGTTCTGTTGAGTTTAAAATTTACAATGATCTTTTGACCATGCCTTTGGAAAGGTTTTGTGAAATAATAGGTGTGCCGAATGTGGGACAGACGGCGAAGATGAGCTCTTAGCCCTCCGAGCTGAGAACCGTCTTCAAATCGCTCTGTAGCATGGATACAAGGGATATTCATCGGTCAAAGATCTCCAACATCTTATTCCCACACCTCAGGTATTTTGCGTATTTTATTGCTAGAGGGGTGTTAGCTCGTGACAACACGATCAACATATCTGCGCCGGATATTGCTATCCTGGCAACCGCCCTTTCAGGGAGGTTTGATTATAATGTGGGTGCCTTAATTGCTCGACGCCTTGCTATGAACGGTAACAAGGGAGACTTATTTGGTGGCGTTTACGCCGCACTTATCCTAGAGTCTCTTAATGGCACCCCACACCCCGATGATAAGCCTTTTACTTATTTAAGTTTTGATCTTGCTGCTATGAAAAGGCATAAGTTTGTTACCATGACTTCCGAGTTTGGTAACCTTGATTATATCTTGCGTTTCGGAGCTACCACGGAACGCAAGATCCGTCTACCTGCACCTCTTTTGTTTGATTTTTCTCGCAGGAACGGATGGTCCTTTGATGTTATCCAGTTCGATGAGTTCGTGGTCCAACATCAGTTTCATAACCCTATGGAGGGGGTTGTGCCCGACGAGGAGGAGCATGTTGAGTTCCAACCTTTCCAGGGGGAGACCTTCACCCAGTTTGGTGAAGGGTCTTCCTCTGCTTGGAGCGCGGATCCTTCTTCGTGGGAGGAGCCGAGGACTTCGCTGTATGCACCGGAAGCCTCATACGACCCTTGGAATCACCCGTCCTACCCTGGAGCAGGAGGCTCCTGGGGACATTAGCTACTACCAACTTACGCTAAAATCCTAAGCTTAGGGGAGTACGTGCCCTTCTCACTTTTCCATTGTATTATCCATTTTATTCTCTTTGATCATTTTCGAAGCTTTTGCCCGTTTTCTCTTTCTTTCTTTCTTTGCAAAAACAACAAAAAGATTTCCTCTTTTCTTTTTGATTTCTTTTAACCTTTGAAAAACCCAAAAAGATTTCCTTTCTCTCTTTAGTTTGCTTTGTTTTCAGAGATCAGCTCGAGTCCGTGATGGTATTTGATTATATTTCCTACGTTCGATCGTGCAAGTGACCAGGCAGTAATGACGAAGATCGACGGAAAGGAAGCAACAAGGAAAACCGGTATGAACTCTTCTTGTTTCTACTTCTGTACATATGCCTGTACTTATGATCTAGAGACCAGCTTGTAGAGACATATTGCTATGTTTACAATGCTTTCCCAGTGTTCATGCTTTCATTGTGGCTAGTCTCAAACAGCTAGAGTACATAATGTGTTGTTGAAATGATTTACATGCATTGCATTGTTCATGGTTTGGCATACTGAAGTGGTATTTCCCTTCGGAGAATTTTTGGATTGACTTGGCACATGTTCACACATGCTTATGACTAAAAAGTCTACTTTTGCCTTGATGATCTTTTTGTTTCAGAATAGTTATATCACTTTCATGCCTGATTCAATGTTGCTTTGTCTCTCTGCATGATTATTATAGTTATTGCTCTCTAGTTGGTCGCTTCCCAGTCTTTTGCTAGCCTTCGCTCGCACCAAGCGGATTTCTGCTTGTGCTTCCAAACTCCTTTTTCAAACCCAGTTGTTCCATTTGAGTCCACTATACCTACCTATATGTGGTATTTACCGGCCACTCCTAACTTAGACTTTCTTGTGCCATCTCGAAATTTATTCAAAAGCTTCCCTTTTGTAACCGTACAAGCTCATGGTGCGGTGAGGGGAAATCAGTATCTTGCATGCCAAAAATATTTTGACAGATGTTTTCACTACTCAAGAAAAAAATGAGAGTTACACCTCCCCCATACTTGATGATGGAGTGAAATGGACCAAATGCTGCTTATGATAGATGGAACGATACCCTCCTTCCATCCTTGAGGCAAAATAAAAGGTTCCATAGACCATCAAGGGATTTATGGATAAGGGAATATGTGTAAGCAAAAGGCATTAATATGGTTGGCATGGGAGATATTGAGAGACCTTCACCGTTCATCGTTGAATGGAAAGTTACACCTCTCAAAAGAGTTTGATCTCTGTTTTCAAAACCAAGATCCCTGGCACATGTTTAGTCTTCGCTTCCTTTCACGGGTTTTCAACCTTGCCATCAAAAGCCACGGTTCGAGAGTCTCCCCTTCCTTCTTCAAAGCACCAACTATGAGAGCATAATTGTCATTCTTAGTGTAACACGCATTGTCCCAAAGTATTACATTGTCTTCTGCATGCTTGTGTTATTGCTAGTCTGAAATACTGAGTTCTAGTCACCTTTAAAACTCCGGAGGAGTTTCTGCATTTATGTTTTCCTTCACTCATGGAGGCTAGCGAAATGCCACTCAAGTATGTTCAAGCTATGTGCATTGTGATTCTGTCTTGATTTTCAGTAGCATATTATTTACTTTTAGTTGTTTGTGATTGATCACATGAAAGAAGAATTGCTTCGTGCAATGTCCTTATAGCATTGTTTCATTACTTGCTAAACTCTTTTCGTAGTACATGCTTATTTACATCTAAAGAAGAAAAAGAGTTTGTCAAAGTTTTCTTTGTCGCGTCCAGTTCGTTGAACTGAATTGCTTGAGGACAAGCAATATGCTAAGCTTGGAGGAGTTGATACGTCTCAAGCCTATCTACTTTTCCAAACACTTTTGCTATTGTTTTGACCTCATTCTTGCATGATTTGGACGAAACTAACCCGGACTAACGCTGTTTTCAGCAGAGCTGCCTGTATGGTTTTATTGTGTGCAGGAAAATGGATTTTTAGACATCAAGGAAAATTCATAGAAAATCCACGCACCCGATGGAGCCAGAAGCCAGAAGTGGGACTAGAGGGGAGCCCTGGGGGGCCCAGGCGCCCCCCTGGCGTGGCCAGGGGTGGGGCCGCGCCCTCAGGCCGCCTGGGCTGCTCCCCCCTCCTCTGGTGCCCTATCGAGGCTCCTATTTATCCCCGTGATGAGAAAACCCCTGATTAGAAGTTTTTTTCCCAGTTCCCATCGCAGAGCCGCCGCCACCCTCTGTTCTTCTTCGGGAGGGCTAATCTGGAGGCTGATTTGGCCCCCGGAGAGGCGAGATCATCGCCATTGTCATCACCATCACCACTCCATCCATCCTCCATGAATTCTCTTCACATGTGTGAGTAATTCCCTGCTGTAGGCAAAGGGGATGGTAGGGATTGGATGAGTTTAATCATGTAATAGTTCGTCAGATTGTTGGGGGCATGTTGCCTATCATCTAGATTGGTTTTTATCTTCTTTGCTACAACTTGTTGTTCTTAATGCTTGTCACTTTGGGCCCGAGTGCCATGTTTTAAGATTTGAATCCTATGTGTTTCCATGAATATATTTGTGTTTTAGATCCTATCTATGAGTTGTATGCACCTATTAGGGTCCGGAACCGGCGATCCCAAAGGTGACAGCTTGGGACACAAAAGGGGATGGTCCATGATTTGAGGATTCCATGTATCCATTGAGTTTATTGCTTTGTTCCGGTGCTCTTTGACAGGAGCGCCTTAATCTCCATAAGTTCCTTTTGGCCCCCTTTGTAGCGGGATGGTAGGACAAAAGATGTTGTGCAAGTTCTTATTGCAAGAACGCACAACTACCTACGGGATACATGCCTATTGTTTGATATTTGCCTAGATGATCATAGCTTTTCTGTGTGCCTTGCCCCGTGTTAGAATCTATTATATGTTTACTCTCATCCATGCAGCGCCCGACCATCCATCTCCCTAGCCTACAGTGTTTTCAATCCCGCTGGTTATTAGTTGTTACTTTTTGCTATTTACTTTTGCTGTTGCTATCATCACTATCATATCACCGTTACCACTTATCTATTGTTGCAAGCAAGTATATTTCAGGTGCGGTTGAATTGACAACTCAACTGTCAAAGCTTATAAATAATCTTTGGCTCCCCGTGTGTCGAATCAATAAATTGGGTTAACTTACCCGCGAAGACTATCTCGATCCCTTACGCCTGTGGGGCATCAACGGACGTAAGACTCACGGGTATGCTAGATACTCACCCTTGCTTTATTTCCCCCTTTTTGTTTTGCCTAATCGGCCGCTGCAGTCGACGTTGGAGCCTAGGAGCAGAAGATTCCCGATGCCTTCTACAACGTCGAGTTCCCCTTTGACCAGGAGTAATTTGGAGGTTCCCAGGCAGGAGGCCTCGCCTTTTCGATCGTTGATGTTTTTTTGCTAGCCTTCTTAAGGCAACCTTGTATCCTTGTGTTTGTACTCAGATACTATTGCTTCCGCTAACTTTGTGCTCTCGAGCTATTTTATTCGAGCCTTCGTGGCCCCTGGCTTGTATTAAATAGCTTGTATTATTTTTATTTGTAGAGTTGTGTTGTGGTATCTCACCGTGAGTCCCTGATATCGATCGTGTACCTTGCGTGTATGTTTACTGTACACGACTTGATTTTGGGGGCGTCTCAAGTTGGTATCAGAGCCGACTGCCTGTAGGACACCCCATTCCAACTCCTTGGTCGAAGTCGAGTCTAGTCTTTGAGAAACTACTTTACTAACAGTGACGTGTGGCTTATCGGCCCACATCGCAAACTGGAGGGTATTAGGATCCTTTTCTCCGTACCTTTACTCTGGGATTCTATTCTCTTATTCTTTCGGGAAATTTTGCTAACTCTGACATTAGGTTCTCGTGGTTACATCTACCCGGAGAGCCCTGTATTCCATACAATCAGTTGATTAACCAGAAGATCCCGAAGATATTCTCCGATAAGTTCCCACGCACCTATGTGTTCATCGCCTTTGCAATCCCCTGCCACCGATAAGTCCCTATGGGTATTTACATCCACCTCCCGATCTGGAAATCATAATTCCCTTGTACTTAAGCATTGAATTATTCGGATGCTTCTATCACCCGATGCCTTTGCATTCTTTCTCCTTCTGGTTGGGTGCAGATAATCATATCAGATTCTTTGCGAACCACCCGACCTTTGGTGGATTATTATCTGACTAATCTTACATGGCTTCTTCCATGTGACAATTTAATTCATCGTGTGAAATACCATCCCTTCCCCTCGATGATTTGTGTTATCATCGTCAACGTCCTTTTGTGACGCCCCCAAAATCAATCCGTGTACAGTAATCATACAAGCAGGGTACACGGCTGAGATTAGGGTGCCACAGAGAGAATATCACAGCACAACACTAAACACAAAAGGATAAACCAATATGTTACAATAAAGGGGGTCACGTGGACCCGAATACATAAGTTATACAAGCCATAATATCTGAGTACAGACATAGTTAGTCAAGTTTTGCCTTAAGAAGGCTAGCACAAATAACATCAGAGATACCGATCGAAAAGGCAAGGCCTCCTGCCTGGGAGCCTCCGAAACTACTCCTGGTCCTGGTCAGCGGGGGTCTCGACGTAGTAGTATCCGTCTCCGGGGTACTCCTGCTCCTGGGATCCAACGTCGACTGCAGCGGCCGATCAGGAAAAACATAAAAGGGGAAATAAAGCAAAAGTGAGTATCTAGCATACCCGCGAGTCTTACGTCCGCTACTAAGCATTATGCATTTGTATCAAAGGAAAGGGGAGGCTGTATATAGTGGACTGCAAGATAGAATATCAGAATAAGGATAAGAAGCTAGGCCTATCGAAGACTAGGATCTTCCGACGTTGTCTTGCAGCATGAGAAGAGAAACAACCAACAGTTCATATAAAGCAATAAAGTAACAATGAAGAAGAATTTGCTGCAACATTGTATAATATAAGTTGTAATGATTAATAATAATAATGCCTCCGAGTTCCCCTCCTCGACTTCCCTGCGAGGAAGAAAACCGGGAACCATGCAGTTTAATAGTAGTAGTTCGTAGTGGTAAGATCCAGCTTCAGTATAAAGCGTCCTGTTACCGTGGACACAGCTATTCGAATAGATTAAACTCCCTACAGGGGTGCACTACTGTTCAGCCTGCACGCTCGGATCTCCAGGGTGGCATGAACCTTGTGAGGGAACGCCCCACCGAGGCTATCCGGCACATCACAGCCCATCCTAGGCTCAGCAGAGCGGCCATCCGCCGGACTATATCCTATGCTCCAAGGGGTCTAGGTCCCTCACCCTTGCACGCTCCTGCACGGTACGAGACTGGCCGGTGAAGCAAAAGCAAATCCAAACACACCTGCTGCAGCAAATAAGACAAGACCGCTTCCCGGCTATCATCCCGTGGTACTGCTGACGCCTAAAGAGCTTTCGGATGAACTACGACGCGGAGGGCCCACACCGTAATCCCACGTGTAGGTAGTGCGTACAGACCAACGGGTCTCTCAAGTCATCCGCCGAACCATTTAGCATTTTAATAATATCTCGCGGACAACCGTTATCGCTGTCTGACTAACAACACAACGGACAACGAACAGCAACAAGGCCCACCGGTAACGTCGGGGCCTGCCCTGTCGTCCCGTCAAAGCGCGCGGTTACCGACAAGGTGAACCGTCTCCTTACCTTGTCTCGCGTGTGCTCTTGGTAGAGCTCGACTTTTGCGTGGTTTGGTAACTCTTGCGAGATACGAGCAGGGGCCAAGCACGCCAGTAACGTCGGTCGTACCCTCCCTGTCGTTCCCAACGATATACCGCTCGCGGGCACCATTGGGTCGCCCGACTTCTTACCTTAAGGACGACCGCTGTTCAGGACCCTATGGTGGCAAGACAAAGTCAGCCTCGAGTGGAGTACAAGGATTACTCCTTGATAGCTCACACTTGAGGTGACTAGGCATAACCCATATAGGGGCCTTTGGCGGTGTCTGCTTTGTTCCGTACCTGCAACAGTTATAATTAATGTATCCGCGATCGCTCCCTTAGTGATCACGACCCTCTACCTAACCCTAGCTAACAATGCGCAGGGCTCACTGCTGAATAATGCATAAGTAATAATAGGCAGCATAGGATAAAGGAAGGTACATCAAGGGGCGACAAAAGCAGGCTATGCAATTGAATAGGGTTGTAATCGTAGCAGCAGCAGTAACAATGCCTAGTGCAAGAAAGTACGGAAAAGGTAGGCGATATCTGGGGAAGAGAATGGCTCTGCTTGCCTGGAAGCTCGACGGTAGGGGTCGGGCCGTCGACGAAGTAGTCGTACCCGGCAACGGTGTAGTCGACGGTAGAAGCAGGGTCTACCGAAGGTTAAGGGGGAGGAAACAGTAAATACACGTCAATAATATACAAACATATGCATGACATGACAGATGAAATGTTAACGGTGTTCTAACGCAGTGCAATGCACGTTGCTCGGAGCGGGAATTCATCCGGGGATGAACTACCGGCTCCGGGTGATTACCGGACAAGTTGTCCGGAGGGTGAAGGGTTCATGCCGGAGGTGTCATGGATATCCGACAAAGATAACGGGGGTGTATCTGTGTTAGTCGAACCATTCCGGACAACTTTCGTGTTCGGAGTAAATTCATCCGGCAGGTTTTTACTGGCACCGGGAATTATCGACAGACAGCCCGGAGGGGGGGAATGTCGGTGTTCGTTGTATTAGAGGGGTGTGGTTGGCATACGGATAGTGTATCCGTATTCGTTACATTTTTCCGATCAATTTTGATGTATAAAGTTTTTGAATCTGACTTACGGTTTAAAAGATAGTCAAATTCAAAGTTTTAACTCATTTAAAAGATTTTCTGGAATTATTTTTATTAATAAAACAGTAACATTATCCACAACAGTTTGACTGGTCAAACCTGACCAGTGGGTCCCACTGGTCAGCCTCACATGCTAATAAAACATTTTAATTAAATCTAATTACAGTTGGGTCCCACATGTCATACACTGGATTTGATACTAATTCATTTTAATTAACAAAACTGACAGGGGGGGCCCATGTGTAAGTGGCACCCAATTTAACTAACAGTTTTCTATTTGTTTAATTAACATGTAATTTTAACAGGGGGTGGGGGCCACTGGTCAGTGGGTCATTAACACTAATGACACTACTGACAGGCGGGACCCGCAGGTCAGCCTCACCGGCGAGCACACCGGCGAGGCCAACTCCGGCGAGGTCGCCGTTCGTGCGATATATGGGACCATTTCGCGCGCGGTTTGTTCCTACTGATCGAGCAGAACGCGCCGCGTCGAACGGTAGTCGGGGCGTGGCCGGAGGTGGTCGGAATCAACGGCGGCGTCGACATCGAGTGGCGGTTGCGCACGGACCTCGTTGGAATCGCGTCTACGGAGGGAGATCTCGAGCATGCTCTACGAGGTGGAGTTCCTTGGGACGCAACGAACGAACGGACACGCACGACGTGCCATATACGCGAGCTAGGCCATGGTGGGGAGCTCGCCGGCGGCAATAAGCTACGGCTTCAATGGCGTCGACGCCTACAGGGCATGGGGAGCGCAACGGAGAGGTGGAGAAGGTGGACCTGCTCACCAGGAACACGTAGAGGAGGGAAGCGGGCTCGGGGAAGGTTTGTAGTCGCCGGAATTGACGCGAAGACGGCGGCGATGCAGAGGGGAAACGGCGACCGTGAGCTAGTTGTGGTGGCGCCGGGCTCGATTCCTTCCGCGAGCTGACGAAGACGAAGGCTGCGCTTTGATTGGACACGGTGGCTCGGTCTGGGGGGCACAGTGGCCGCGCGTGGGCACGACGGCGGCCGGCGATGGCTCGGGAGAAACTTTCCCCGACGAGAGCGACGCGAGGAGAGGGGGAAATGGGCTAGGGTTTCGCCAGGGCGTCGAAGGGGGAGTACATCACGGCGAGGCGGGTCCTGTAGCAGCGCGGTGGCAGCCATTGCGCGGTGCATCGCGTTGAGCACCTCTGCCATGGCGCCACGCACAGGGGAGGGGAACAGTGAGGAGGGGGATGACCCTGGGTGGGCCTAGTGGGCCAGGTGGGTTGCACTGTGCACTTTTTGTACTGGGTTGGAGCCTTTTATTCTTTTTATTTCTTTTCTGCTTTTCTTTTATGTTTGGTATTTTTGTTTTGCTTTGAAATGATTTTTGCCACATGTGAAACTTGTGGTTATATTTGTGTTGCATATATTAGAGGTGCCACAAAAGGTTTGGTCACTTATAAAATTCATTTAATATTTTATTAAAATATTAGATGATTAAATTGGGGTTTTTAGCTACTGTTATGATTTGTTTGGAATTTTCTATAACTTAATAAATACCCAAACCCAAATGGCTTTGGTCCACTGAATATTTGTGATTTTATAAAAGTAGTTTCACAATTTTTTGACCAAGTTTATATTCCACTTTGTTTTTATTATTGCACCAAAGGCATTTTGAGATTTGATTTGATTTCAATCCAAAGGCAATTGAATTGAGCTTGGAGTTGTTTTCATTCCACCATGACCAAGGTACATGATCACATTGCATTCAACAATATCAAAGGAGAATTTGAATTTGAACTGAACCAGTTGATCAAACAAAAGTTTTGAACAGTAGAGATGAACAGTAACCCTGATTACTGTTCACTGACAGTGAGGGTGTTACAAATCTCCCCCACTACAAGAATTCTCTTCCCGAGAATTTAGGTGGTAGAGGGGAAAAGATCGGGGTATTCATCGCGGAGACGATCTTCGCGTTCCCAAGTGGCTTCATCTTCAGAATGATTCGACCACTGAACTTTGAGGAACTTGGTTGTCTTGTTGCGGGTCTTGCGTTCAGACTGATCGAGAATGCGGCTTGGATGTTCTTGATAAGTCAAGTCTTGCTGCAGCTCAATCATATCATGTTCCACTTTTCGAATAGGGTCCTTGAAGCAGCGTCGGAGTTGCGACACGTGGAATACATCGTGGACTTGGGAGAGGTTCAGCGGCAATTCCAAGCGGTATGCCACTGGTCCACTCCGGGAAAGAATACGGAACGGGCCAATGTAGCGAGGAGCTAACTTGCCTTTGATCCCGAAGCGGTGAGTGCCTCTCATTGGAGTGACACGGAGGTACGCGTATTCGACAGGTTGATAGACCATATCTTTGTGCTTGCGATCATAGTTGCTCTTCTGGCGGGACTGAGCAGCCTTCAAGTGTTCACGGATAACACGAACCTGATCTTTGGCATGCTGAATAATGTCCGGACCAATGAGAGTTCGTTCTCCAGTTTCTGACCAATTCAGAGGGGTTCGACACTTACGTCCATAGAGAACTTCAAAGGGTGCCATCTTCAAACTAGCCTGGTAGCTATTGTTATACGAGAATTCGGCAAATGTAAGAGATTCCTCCCATTTCTTACCGAATGAAATGACACAAGATCGAAGCATGTCTTCGAGCACTTGGTTGACTCGTTCGACTTGGCCTTGCGAATGGGGGTGATAAGCGGTGCTAAAATTTAGGTGAGTGCCCATAGCTTCTTGGAAACTATCCCAGAACATCGAGGTGAAAATGCTGCCTCGGTCGGAACTGATCTCCAACGGAATACCATGGAGGGAAACAATTCTGGAAACATATAAGTCTGCTAACTTACTAGCAGAGATCGTCTCCTTGACAGGCAGAAAATGAGCAACCTTGGAGAATCGGTCGATGACGACAAAGATGGCATCATGACCTTTCTGTGATCGGGGAAATCCGGTGACGAAGTCCATTTCAATCTTGTCCCATTTCCATTCAGGAATAGAGAGTGGTTGCAGAGTTCCAGCAGGTCTTTGATGTTCGGCTTTCATGTCGGGACCCGGGGTTAGCGTATGCAAGCCTCGCTACAACACAATCATATGGAGAGCCGAGAATCGTACCCACTTGTCTAAGCAGACAAGGCCAAGCACAGAACGTTCTCGGAAAGCATCGAACGTGAGGGGCGTCCCATCCAGGCCGGATGATCAACTGAAATGGGTCCTCATCGTCCGCACACAAGTCTAAATGATATGGGTGGTGAACTCCCATACTCATAGACAAGTCGCCTCAACCATACTATCGATTGTATTATAACCCTTACATAGACTTACTCCAGCCCGCTCACTTAGTCGGGGTCTAGGGAGGGCTCGATCATACATCAAAGTGTGCACGAGACAGAGTCTCGAAAAATCGCATCGCGATGCCCCAAGCTGCGCACATCTAAGGGCCACTTGGTGTATAAAAGACCGCCAGCCAGATCACAACTAAGGTCTCGAAAACCCATACAAAGACATGCATGTTATAAACATACACGCAGCACAGATGCCTTGTATGAACAGCAGGTATCATTGCAATTCTCTACAATGTATATATCTTTATTAATAACTCTTACAGAGTGCACACAGAGATCACAAGCATGTGATCCAACATTACAACAAACAAGCGGAAGCAAGTAGGTCTGAGTACAGACAAGTTTAACAAATGGCTTAGAGAAGCCTTATCTAAAAACAAGCCCTCCACGAGGGAACCAGTCATCTGACGAGCTTGGTCTTGGTCGGAGTCTTCATTCTTCGAGCTTCGGTTAGAAGCCACCATCGGGGTCGGTGGGTTCATCTAAAACATAGATTAAGAAAACGTGAGTACAAAATCGTACTCAGCAAGACTTACATAGGAACTATACTACTCATGCATATGTATCAAGGTAAAGGGGGGTGGGGTTTCACTTGCAGAAGTGCCAACTTTGACTTGGCTAGTCCTGAACTACGAGTACCAGACTTGAGATAAGAAGCGTACACGAGTCCACTACATCTCTTCAACCAAATACACCACTATGGTTACTTCCTCGGCTTCCCCACGAGATGCACACCATAGCACTCACGCTTATCTTGCGAGTTTTTGAAGTATCTAGTTCAAGTTGTCTAATAATCGAGCATAGCTCTCCAAGCAGTCCTTAACCGCGGACGCGGCTATTCGAATAGTTTTGTTAACCTTGCAAGGGTGTACCGCTACACACACGTGTCATCAGTTACCGCCTTTTGCGTGTCACCGTTCAAGAGGTGACAGCGAGGATGCCACCACAACACTTCGCCACAGCTCCGTTCTAGTCCAGAGAGTCGCCTATCTGAGGGGGATCCGTATGGAAGTCCGGCCGAGGTTCCAGTACAGCCTCAAACGATGTGTGCAGGGTCCCAAGCCGGTCTTGAAAAGCCGTTCATCCACTTCGCAGACCGTGCCACAGCCCTACCAGAACTCCGAACTACTGCGACTCTTGGGGTTCGAACGGGGTGAGGTACTAGGATGAGAGGGGTCAGTGAGCCCAATGTGTGGTTGTACTCTTCTTCTTGGATCACTACACAAGAACTCGGGCTTAGGGCGGTGTTCAACGAGACAACCCACTGTGTACTCCTACACAGCCTCTCATCGTTCACCTTGTATTAGGGTAGATTCACCAACACGTTTCACTTTCATCAACACCATGTTTGTCATCCCGACTCACATCATAAGCAACCTCATTATACCACTAAGAATGCAATAAGTAGTAACAGTTGCAGGGGCTACATGATATCAACCAACTCCTACATCTGCTAGGATTGTGGTTTGCTTACTACTGTGACAAGATGATAGGTCATGCAAAGGATATGGGTTCAACTATGCGGTAGAAACGTTATCATGGTGATCATCCTAAACAATGCATAAGAGAGACATGAGAGGGAAGTGGGATTTTATAGACATGATCAATGGGGGTTTGCTTGCCTTGCTGACGAGGTTTCGATAATGGAGTCTTCAACGAAGGGGGTGATCTCGAGCTCCGAATCCACTTCTATCAGCAACATGACAATCATAGGATCAACATAATGTACAATGCACAATCACATGAATAAGATTGTAATGGTGATGTTCAAGGTACTGATGTGTTGAGCATTCCATTTAAAAGGAGTATATTGCATTTGAAATGCAAATTCAAACTCCAGTTGATTTATCGATGAATTTCAAATGCATTTGGATGCATGAAAGTTCATCTGAAAAGTTTGATCATGAAGTGATGTTGTATAGTTGAAGTAATGTTTCTGAGGTGTGGATGAAACCATTGGAAATAAGGGTGTTGCAAAATCATTTGCAAAATCATCCCAAATTTGAAATTGAAAAGGGTCCATATGCATGTTTGCTACTGTTCACCCATTTTAAAATGGTCAAACATGAAAAAAATTTGCATATTCTTAATCCTTGTATTTTTCTGATAATTTTAGACATATTATTTGCTATATTTGGAGTTAGGATGAATTTTCTATGAATTTCCAAAGTTTGGGGTATTTTCTGGAATTTCTGGAACTAACTAAACCATTTAACTGATTTACTGCGTCAGCCTGACGCCAGGGTGACGTCAGGGGGCTGCTGACGCGTGGGTCCGGGCTGTCAGTGGGGGGGGTTAATTAACCCGGTTAGTTAAACTAACCAGGGGTTAGTTAGTGGCCTTGGGCCCACGAGTCAGTGGGATTAGGGGGTGATTAGGGGTGGCTTAACTCCTAAGTGCCCGGCGGTTAGCCGCCGGCGTCCAGTGCGCGGCGGCGCTCTACCGGAACGGCGTTACGGGACATGGGGAGGAGGCTGGGGGCACTGGGACGAAGCCTGCGACGTCGCGCGTCGTCTGGACTAGGAGGGGTTCGAGGGGGAGGCTCTAGGCCATGGCTTCGACGTCGGGAGGCGGCGGACGAAGACAGTGTCCAGGGCGGACTAGCATAGAGAGCCCGGGGAGATGCACAGATGGGGGGGAAATGGAGCTGGGAGCTCACCAGTGGCGATGGAGAGGACGAAGGGGTCGGGGAAAGCAGCACGGCGTCGAAATCGACTTGGGGGTCGTCGGCGGCCGGCGGCAACTCGAAGACACGGGCGACGCCTGGGGAGCTCCTCGGTTCGATTCTGTGCGGGAGATGACGAAGACGACGGCAGCGGATGCACTGCACAGCTCGGCTCGGCGAGGGGGGCACGGTGGCCACGTCGGGGCGTCGCCGCGCTCCGGCTGTGCTTCGGGGGTGCTCGGTTTCTCGTCGCCGGAGGGGAAGGAGAGGGTCTGGGAGAGAACTGGGGTGCGGGGGGGGGGGGCTTCTGCGCGACTCCGTGGCACAAGAGAGAGGGAGGGGGAGGTCTAGAAGGGCCTGGACGTCGCCGTGCTCTGCCCTCCAGCGAGGTGCTTGGAGGGGTGGGGAGGAAGAAGACAAGGTGGCTCGGTGGGCTGGGCCGGGGCCAAGGAGGTGGGCCTTGCCTGGTGCGAGAGGTAAGCTCTCTGCTTTCTCTTTTATTTTTATTTAATTCTGTTCTATTTGTTCTGCCTAGAAAACAAAATACCTAGGCATTTTATTAAATGCCCCAAATTTTTATGTGGCCTCATAAAATAGAGAGCTAGCCACTCATAACTTTTGGGCATTTTTGAAATTCAAATAATTTGAATTTCAAGTCAAATAGGGTTTTATTTAATTTCCAAAGCCACTGTTTGAATATTAGAAAATTCCATGAGCATGGGATTGCTCCCAAACCATTTTTAAAATGATCAGCACCATTTATAGGAATTTTCCAAATACTCAAATGATTTTTGGAAAAAGATTTTTCTCTGGCTATTTGATTTAATTTCTCAGGGCTTTCTTTTCCCCATTTTTGAATTGCAATTTGAAATTTTCGCATGAATGCAAGGTACCTCTGATCCTAGCACATACCTAACTTGGGGTTGTGACATTTCACGCGACGGCAAACGTCACACTCATCAACATAACGAGCAATGTCTTGTTTCATGTTGGACCACCAGTACCGCTGACGAATGTCTTGGTACATCTTGGTACTACCAGGGTGAATCGACAAGGGTGTATCATGAGCTTCTTTCATGACATCAAAGGCGTAATTCAGGTTGGCCTTGGCTACCAGAACCACTAAACGACCTTTGAAGTACACCTCATTATCATCATTTGCATCAATAGTGAAGAATGAGCGCTCTCCGTTGGCGACACGACGCTTAATCTTCCAAATGTCAGAGTCATAATGTTGTACCGTCTTGATGCGGGTGTCGAGGTCTGGTTGGACCACCAGGGAGTTCACATATGCCTGCGGAAAAATTTCGATGTTCATCTTGCGGAGTTCTGTATACATACGTGGCTGTTGCACTTGAACTTCAAGTTCACTACAATAGGCTTTGCGGCTTAAGGCATCGGCCACCACATTAGCTTTTCCCGGGGTGTTAGAAATTCCCATGTTGTAGTCGGCTATTGTCTCGAGCCATCTCTGTTGGCAGAGATTCAGGTCGGGTTGAGTAAACAGGTACTTCAGGCTTTGGTGGTCGGTGAAGATCTCGCAACGATTACCAACGAGGTAATGTCGCCACAGCTTCAATGCATAAATTACCACTGCCAATTCGAGATCATGAGTTGGATAGTTTTCTTCGTGAGCACGCAACTGAAGAGAGCCATAAGCAATCACTTTGCGCTCTTGCATTAGGACACAGCCTAATCCTTCACAAGACGCGTCGCAATAAATCACGAAGTCCTTCTGAGTATCAGGAGGAGCAAGAACCGGGGGTGAAGTGAGCTTGTCCTTCAGAGCTTGAAAACTTTCTTGACATTTATCAGTCCACTCAAACTTGACGCCTTTGTGAAGCAGATTAGTCAGAGGCTTGGCAATCTTGGAGAAATTCTCAACAAAACGGCGGCAATAGCTGGCAAGGCCGAGGAAACTTCGGACTTGCTTGACAGTCCTGGGCGGAGTCTAGTCAAGAATAGCCTGAGTACGTTCGGGGTTGACGGCAACGCCATCCTTGGAAATTACATGACCAAGGTAGGTTACTTCAGGAAGCCATAACTCACACTTAGAATACTTAGCATAGAGTTTGTGTTCTCGAAGCTTTTCCAGTATAAGACGAAGATGTTCAACATGTTCTGCATCGGCCTTGGAGTAAATAAATATATCATCCAGATAAACCACGACAAACTTGTCGAGGTATTCCATGAATATATAGTTCATCAATCTGGAGAAAGTGGCTGGGGCATTCGTCAAGCCAAAGGACATGACAGTGTACTCGTATGAACCATAGCGAGTAATGAATGCGGTCTTCGGGATGTCCTCATCACGGACTCGGATTTGATGGTAACCCAACCTTAAGTCGAGTTTTGAAAACACTGTGGATCCAGCAAGTTGATCATAAAGATCATTGATCCGAGGGAGAGGGTACTTGTTCTGTATCGTGGCCTGGTTGATAGGTCGGTAATCTTGGACCAAACGGTACGTGCCATCACTCTTCTTGACAAAGAGCGAAGGTGCTCCCCAAGCAGAGGAACTTGGACGGATGAAGCCTTTCTCGAGGGCAGTGTCAATCTCCTTCTTCAATTCAAGGAGGTGGTGAGGTGGCATCTTATATGGGCGCTTGGCAATAGGGACGGTGCCAGGCTTCAAGTCGATGACGAATTCAACTTCCCTAATTGGGGGTATCCCCGGCAGTTCTTCTGGGAATACGTCGGTAAAATCACAAACGATTGGGACTTTCTCAATCCCTTCGAGAGGTGCGACATTCAAGGCATTCAGAGCATATATACGAGCTTCGGCATTCATCGACACATGGCAGTGTGACTCACAATCGCGCCAGAAGGATGAAAAAGTTGGATGACCTTGGTGCCATAATAAAGTGCGGCATCGTGGGCTTTCAGCCAATCCATACCCAAGATAAGGTCAATAGTGGATGTTTTCAGAATATGTGGGGAGACAAGGAACTCAATCCTTTCAATCTCGACGGTGATGTTAGGTGCTAGCATGTCAACATGACACATGCCGCCGGGTGTTTTTACGGCCAAGGGAGTACGCATCTTTTCGTGGAATATGCCATGCTTAGATGCAAATGCTCCAGACATAAATGAATGCGATGCTCCTGTATCAAATAAAACAGTAGCAGGTATTGATTTAACGAGGAGTGTACCCATCACAGTAGCGGGCTGTTCCTGAGATGCTTCAACATCAATGTTGTAAGCATGACCACGAGCATGAGGATTTGACCCAGTATTATAGTTGAGGGTCCCATTGTTGCCACGACCATTTCCGCGGCCAGCAGGGTGAACTACCAATTGATTCTGTCGCTGAGGGCAGTCTCTGGAAATATGGCCTGGCTGACGACACTTGAAACACAGGCCATCTTGAGGACGGAGGGGTGCATTCTCAGTCTTCGGCTGTCTCGGCGGGGGCGGAGGCAGACGGGGTGCAACATACGACGGCCTCGGTGCAGGGGCAGGTGGACGATACACACTGTGTGGAAGCCAAACGCGTTGCTTCTGTGCTGTTCCCGAAGATGAGCCAGCATCACGGGGGCGCTTCGGCGAACCACCGAACTTAAGCTGAGCGGTCTCAAGAGTGATAGTCTGGTTCACCATGGTGGCGAAGTCGGGGAAGACGTTCAAAGCCAGTGCAAGCTGGAGATCTGGGTTGAGTCCATCACGGAACTTCTCTTGCCTACTTGCATCATTCGGAAGGTCACTTGCAGCATAGCGGGAGAGGCGGAGGAATTCCCTCTGTTATGCCTCGACAGTTTTGTTGCCCTGAACGAGGTTGCGGAACTCGGCCTTCATACGGTTCATAATCGCCTGGGGGACATAACGAGCGCGGAAGGCAGTCTTGAAGTCATTCCAGGTGACGACAGTCCCTTCAGCTAGCGAGCCCTTGTAAGTGTCCCACCACTGAGCAGCGGGGCCACGCAGGAAATAGGACGCAAAGTTGACGTAATCAGCAACGCTCACATTAGCGAACTCCAGCTGACGAGTGATGTCACGAAGCCAATAATCGGCATCCAGCGGCTGTTCAGGTTGGTGGAAGAGAGGGGGATTGAGACGCATGAAATCCCGCAGAGTAACTACAGGCGGTTGGTTCTGATGCTGGTTCTGGTTTTGGTTCTGATTCTGGAGCTGATCTATGACTCCTTGCATAAACACTTGGTTCATCTGAAACTGCTGCATCATCGCGGCCATGTAGTCCGGCGGCGGAGGTGGATCGTTGGCACCACGACCACGACCACGACCACCACGACCAGCCATCCTGCTAGAATTTAATAGGGGTATTTCAGCGATGAACATTTTAACGAGATGCCGGAAACGAGTAATAGGTAAAGCGACAACAAGAGGAGGCGCGGATATATATAGGAGTACTCATATAAGACATACACATCCACACATAGAATCAATCAAAAATCGGGCAGCGTAACGTCGTAGAAATTAAGGAAAAAGGACACACTAGGCGGCGCGCAGACCGCGGTAAGGATTACACGACGCGACATAGATTCCACTCTGTCAATCACGCCGCAAGAAAACTGTTGGCCACAGGAGTTAATGCCAGAGGACGCGCGGCTTGCCCAGAATGAGAATGGGATCTGCGGTCCGGGACCTGGGGTATGACTCCTGCGACACGACTCAATCAATGAGGGAAGCACCAAAAATGCCGGGCGGAATCAAGAGAACGTGATCCTAATGTCAGAGTTTGTAAAACTTACCAGCAAGGATAAGAGAGCAGATTCCCAGAGCATAGGTAAGGAGAAAATGATCCTAATACCATAGATATCACACGTAGTGACATCGATGTGGGACCGTAAGCCAAACATTAAGTTAGCAAAATAGTTTTTCAAAGTCTAGACTCAACTTCGACCAGGTAGTGGTGGGGTGGCTTCCTACAGGCAGTCGGCTCTGATACCAACTTGTGACGCCCCAAAATCAATCCGTGTACAGTAATCATACACGCAGGGTACACGGCTGAGATTAGGGTGCCACGGTGAGAATATCACAGCACAACACTAAACACAAAAGGATAAACCAATATGTTACAATAAAGGGGGTCACGCGGACCTGAATACATAAGTTATACAAGCCATAATATCTGAGTACACACATAGTTAGTCAAGTTTTGCCTTAAGAAGGCTAGCACAAATAACATCAATGATACCGATCAAAAAGGCAAGGCCTCCTTCCTGGGAGCCTCCGAAACTACTCCTGGTGCTGGTCAGCGGGGGTCTCGACGTAGTAGTATCCGCCTCCGGGGTACTTCTACTCCTGGGATCCAACGTCGACTGCAGCGGCCGATCAGGAAAAACATAAAAGGGGAAATAAAGCAAAGGTGAGTATCTAGCATACCCGTGAGTCTTACGTCCGCTACTAAGCATTATGCATTTGTATCAAAGGAAAGGGGAGGCTGTATATAGTGGACTGCAAGATAGAATATCAGAATAAGGATAAGAAGCTAGGCCTATCGAGGACTAGCATCTTCCGACGTTGTCTTGCAACATGAGAAGAGAAAAAGCCAACAGTTCATATAAAGCAATAAAGTAACAATGAGGCAGAAGTTGTTGGAGCATTGTATAATATAAGTTGTAATGATTAATAATAATAATGCCTCCGAGTTCCCCTCCTCGACTTCCCTGCGAGGAAGAAAACCCGGAACCATACAGTTTAATAGTAGTAGTTCGTAGTGGTAAGATCCAGCTTCAGCATAAAGCGTCCTGTTACCGTGGACACGGCTATTCGAATATATTAAACTCCCTGCAGGGGTGCACTACTGTTCAGCCTGCACGCTCGGATCTCCAGGGTGGCGTGAACCTTGTTAGGGAACGCCCCACCGAGGCTATCCGACACATCGCAGCCCATCCTAGGCTCAGCAGAGAGGCCATCCGCTGGACTATATCCTATGCGCCAAGGGGTCTAGGTCCCTCACCCTTGAACGCTTCTGCACGGTACGAGACTGGCTGGTGAAGCAAAAGAAAATCCAAACACACCTTCTGCAGCAAATAAGACAAGACCGCTTCCCGGCTATCAGCCCGTGGTACTGCTGACGCCTGAAGAGCTTTCGGACGAACTACGATGCGGAGGGCCCACACCGTAATCCCACGTGTAGGTAGTGCGTACAGACCAACGGGTCTCTCAAGTCATCCGCCGAACCATTTAGCATTTTAATATTATCTCGCAGACAACCGTTATCGCTGTCTCACTAACAACACAACGGACAACGAACAGCAACAAGGCCCACCGGTAACGTCGGGGCCTGCCCTGTCGTCCCGTCAAAGCGCACGGTTACCGAAAAGGTGAACCGTCTCCTTACCTTGTCTCGCGTGTGCTCTTGGTAGAGCTCGACTTTTGCGTGGTTTGGTAACTCTCGCGAGATACGAGCAGGGAACAAGCACGCCAGTAACGTCGGTCGTACCCTCCCTGTCGTTCCCAACGATATACCGCTCGCGGGCACCGTTGGGTCGCCCAACTTCTTACCTTAAGGACAACCGCTTTTCAGGACCCTATGGCGGGAAGACAAAGTCAGCCTCGAGTGGAGTACAAGGATTACTCCTTGATAGCTCACACTTGAGGTGACTAGGCATAACCCAGATAGGGGCCTTTGGCGGTGTCTGCTTTGTTCCGTACCTGCAAACAGTTATAATTAATGTATTCGCGATCGCTCCCTTAGTGATCACAGCCCGCTACCTAACCGTAGCTAACAATGCGCAGGGCTCACTGCTGAATAATGCATAAGTAATAATAGGCAGCATAGGATAAAGGAAGGTACATCAAGGGGCGACAAAAGCAGGCTATGCAATTGAATAGGGTTGTAATCGTAGCAGTAGCAGTAACAATGCCTAGTGCAAGAAAGTACGGAAAAGGTAGGCGATATCTGGGGAAGAGAATGGCTCTGCTTGCCAGGAAGCTCGACAGTAGGGGTCGGGTCGTCGACGAAGTAGTCGTACCCGGCAGCAGTGTAATCGACGGTAGCAGCAGGGTCTACCGAAGGTTAATGGGGGGAGGAAACAGTAAATACACGGCAATAATATACAAACATATGCATGACATAACAGATGAAATGTTAACGGTGTTCTAACGCAGTGCAATGCACGTTGCTCGGAGCGGGAATTCATCCGGGGATGAACTACCGGCTCCGGGTGATTACCGGACAAGGTGTCCGGAGGGAGAAGGGTTCATGCCGGAGGTGTCGTGGACATCCGACAAAGATAACGGGGGTGTATCCGTGTTAGTCGAACCATTCCGGACAACTTTCGTGTTCGGAGTAAATTCATCCGGCAGGTTTTTACCGGCACCGGGAATTATCGACAGACAGCCCGGAGGGGGGGAATGTCGGTGTTCGTTGTATTAGAGGGGTGTGGTTGGCATACGGATAGCGTATCCGTATTCGTTATATTTTTCTGATCAATTTTGATGTATAAAGTTTTTGAATCTGACTTACGGTTTAAAAGATATTCAAATTCAAAGTTTTAAATCATTTAAAAGATTTTTTGGAATTATTTTTATTAATAAAATAGTAACATTATCCACAACAGTTTGACTGGTCAAACTTGACCAGTGGGTCCCACTGGTCAGCCTCACATGCTAATAAAACATTTTAATTAAATATAATTACAGTTGGGTCCCACATGTCATACACTGGATTTGATACTAATTCATTTTAATTAACAAAACTGACAGGGGGGCCATGTGTAAGTGGCACCCAATTTAACTAACAGTTTTCTATCTGTTTAATTAACATGTAATTTTAACAGGGGGGTGGGGCCACTGGTCAGTGGGTCATTAACACTAATGACACCACTGACAGGCGGGACACGCAGGTCAGCCTCACCGGCGAGCACATCGGCGAGGCCAACTCCGGCGAGGTCGCCGTTTGTGCGATACATGGCACCATTTCGCGCGCGGTTTGTTCCTACTGATTGAGCAGAACGCGCCGCGTCGAACGGTAGTCGGGGCGTGGCCGGAGGTGGTCGGAATCAACGGCGGCGTCGACATCGAGTGGCGGTTGCGCACGAACCTCGTTGGAATCGCGTCTACGGAGGGAGATCTCGAGCATGCTCTACGAGGTGGAGTTCCTGGGGACGCAACAAACGAACGGACACGCACGACGTGCCATATACGCGAGCTAGGCCACGGTGGGGAGCTCGCCGGCGGCAATAAGCTACGGCTTCAATGGCGTCGACGCCTACAGGGCATGGGGAGCGCAACGGAGAGGTGGAGAAGGTGGCCCTGCTCACCAGGAACACGTAGAGGAGGGAAGCGGGCTTGGGGAAGGTTTGTAGTCGCCGGAATTGACGACGAAGATGGCGGCGATGCAGAGGGGAAACGGTGACCGTGAGCTAGTTGTGGTGGCTTCGGGCTCGATTCCTTCCGCGAGCTGACGAAAACGAAGGCTGCGCTTCGATTGGACACGGTGGCTCGGTCTGGGGGGCACAGTGGCCGCGCGTGGGCACGACGGCGGCCGACGATGGCTCGGGAGAAACTTTCCCCGATGAGAGCGGAGCGAGGAGAGGGGGAAATGGGCTAGGGTTTCGCCAGGGCATCGAAGGGGGAGTACATCACGGCGAGGCGGGTCCTGTAGCAGCGCGGTGACAGCCATCGCGCGGTGCATTGCGTCGAGCACCTCTGCCATGGCGCCACGCACAGGGGAGGGGAACAGTGAGGAGGGGGATGACCCCGGGTGGGCCTAGTGGGCTAGGTGGGCTGCACTGTGCACTTGTTGTACTGGGCTGGAGCCTTTTATTCTTTTTATTTCTTTTCTGCTTTTCTTTTATGTTTGGTATTTTTGTTTTTCTTTGAAATGATTTTTGCCACATGTGAAACTTGTGGTTATATTTGTGTTGCATATATTAGAGGTGCCACAAAAGGTTTGGTCACTTATAAAATTCATTTAATATTTTATTATAATATTAAATGATTAAATTGGGGTTTTTAGCTACTGTTTTGATTTGTTTGGAATTTTCTATAACTTAATAAATACCCAAACCCATATGGCTTTGGTCCACTGAATATTTTTGATTTTATAAAAGTAGTTTCACAATTTTTGGACCAACTTTATATTCCACTTTGTTTTTATTATTGCACCAAAGGCATTTTGAGATTTGATTTGATTTCACGCCAAAGGCAATTGAATTGAGCTTGGAGTTGTTTTCATTCCACCATGACCAAGGTACATGATCACATTGCATTCAACAATATCAAAGGATAATTTGAATTTGAACTGAACCAGTTGATCAAACAAAAGTTTTGAACAGTAGAGATGAACAGTAACCCTGATTACTGTTCACTGATAGTGAGGGTGTTACAAATCTCCCCCACTACAAGAATTCTCGTCCCGAGAATTTAGGTGGTAGAGGGGAAAAGATCGGGGTATTCATCGCGGAGACGATCTTCGCGTTCCCAAGTGGCTTCATCTTCAGAATGATTCAACCACTGAACTTTGAGGAACTTGGTTGTCTTGTTGCGGGTCTTGCGTTCAGACTGATCGAGAATGCGGCTTGGATGTTCTTGATAAGTCAAGTCTTGCTGCAGCTCAATCATATCATGTTCCACTTCTCGAATAGGGTCCTTGAAGCAGCGTCGGAGTTGCGACACGTGGAATACATCGTGGACTTGGGAGAGGTTCGGCGGCAATTCCAAGTGGTATGCCACTGGTCCACTCCGGGAAAGAATACGGAACGGGCCAACGTAGCGAGGAGCTAACTTGCCTTTGATAGACCATATCTTTGTGCTTGCGATCATAGTTGCTCTTCTGGCGGGACTGAGCAGCCTTCAAGTGTTCACGGATAACGCGAACCTGATCTTTGGCATGCTGAATAATGTCCGGGCCAATGAGAGTTCGTTCTCCAGTTTCTGACCAATTCAGAGGGGTTCGACACTTACGTCCATAGAGAACTTCAAAGGGTGCCATCTTCAAACTAGCCTGATAGCTATTGTTATACGAGAATTCAGCAAATGTAAGAGATTCCTCCCATTTCTTACCGAATGGAATGACACAAGCTCGAAGCATGTCTTCGAGCACTTGGTTGACTCATTCGACTTGGCCTTGCGACTGGGGGTGATAAGCGGTGCTAAAATTTAGGTGAGTGCCCATGCTTCTTGGAAACTATCCCAGAACTTCGAGGTGAAAATGCTGCCTCGGTCGGAACTGATCTCCAACGGAATACCGTGGAGGGAAACAATTCTGGAAACATATAAGTCTCCTAACTGACTAGCAGAGATCGTCTCCTTGACAGGCAGAAAATGAGCAACCTTGGAGAATCGGTCGATGACGACAAAGATGGCATCATGACCTTTCTGTGATCGGGGAAATCCGGTGACGAAGTCCATTTCAATCTTGTCCCATTTCCATTCAGGAATAGAGAGTGGTTGCAGAGTTCCGGCAGGTCTTTGATGTTCGGCTTTCACGCGACGGCAAACGTCACACTCATCAACATAACGAGCAATGTGTTGTTTCATGTTGGACCACCAGTACCGCTGACGAATGTCTTGGTACATCTTGGTACTACCAGGGTGAATCGACAAGGGTGTATCATGAGCTTCTTTCATGACATCAAAGGCGTAATTCATGTTGGCCTTGGCTACCAGAACCACTAAACGACCCTTGAAGTACACCGCATTATCATCATTTGCATCAATAGTGAAGAATGAGGGCTCTCCGCTGGCGACACGACGCTTAATCTTCCAAATGTCAGAATCATAATGTTGTACCATCTTGATGCGGGTGTCGAGGTCTGGTTGGACCACCAGGGAGTTCACATATCCCTGCGGAAATTTTTCAATGTTCAGCTTACGGTGTGGGCCCTCTGCGTTGTAGCCTCGTTCGAGGGCTCTTCAGACGTCAGCTTTACCTCGGGCTGATTTCCGGGCTTGGACCGCCTACTCCGGTAGTGGGAGGTGGGTCTGCTTCACCGGCCAGTAGCGTACCGTGCAGGAGTACAAAGGACAGGGGTCCAAAGTTCCTTTGTACTTAGTATTTAGACCGGCGGATGACCTCTCTGTTGAGCTCGAAGGATGGACTTCGGCGTATCGGATAGCCTCGGTGGGGCATTCCCTAACAAGGTGTACGCCACCCTGGAGATCCGAGCGTGTAGGGTAACAGTAGTGCAGCCCCTGCAGGGATGATAATCTATTCGGATAGCCATGTCCACGGTAACAGGACGCTTTATGCTGAAGCCAGGTTTCTCTTCCTCGCAGGGAAGTCGAGGAGGGGATCTCGGAGGCATATATAATTGTTATATAATACAACTTACTATTATACAATGCTGCAGCAACTTCTGCTGCATTGTTACTTTCATTACTGTTGTATTAAACTGTTGGCTGATTCATACCTCATGCTGCAAGACTCGTCGGAAGATGCTAGTCTTCGTTAGGCCTAACTTCTCTTCCTTATTCTTGTTTCTGACTTTCAGTCCACTATATATAGCCTCCCCTTTCCATTTGATACATGCATAAATGCTTTGTTGGGGACGTATGACTCACGGGTATGATAGATACTCACCCTTGCTTTATTTCCCCCTTTTTGTTTTGACTGATCGGCCGCTGCAGTCGACGTTGGAGCCTAGGAGCAGAAGATTCCCGATGCCTTCTACAACGTCGAGTTCCCCTTTGACCAGGAGTAGTTTGGAGGTTCCCAGGCAGGAGGCCTCGCCTTTTCGATCATTGATGTTTTTGTGCTAGCCTTCTTAAGGCAACCTTGTATCCTCGTGTCTGTACTCAGATACTATTGCTTCCGCTAACTTTGTGCTCTCGAGCTATTGTATTCGAGACCTCGTGGCCCCTGGCTTGTAGTAAATAGCTTGTATTATTTTTATTTGTAGAGTTGTGTTGTGATATCTCACCGTGAGTCCCTGATCTCGATTGTGTACCTTGCGTGTATGTTTACTATACACGACTTGATTTTGGGGCGTCTCAATCTGCGTGTGAATATGTGTGGAGGATGTTTTCTTACTATATTCATGGACGGCAACCATCGGTTGAAAGATTGGTTGTTCACTTGCCTAATATGAATAGAGTTATCTTTGATGAAAATGATAGTCTTGATGGAGTTTTGAACAATCCTCTTGCTTTGAAAACAATGTTAACAGAATGGTTTGTTGAAAATCGTAAGTACGCTTCGGCTAGGGTGCTTACCTATTTGGAATTTCCCACTAAGTGGGTTTGGAATTCTAGCAAAAAAATCTGGACCAAGAGGAAGCAAGAAAAAAAACTTGGTAGTAAAATTGGTCGTATTTATCATGTTCATCCATCTACTAGCGAGTTGTTTTTTCTTACAATGTTACTCATGGTTGTTTGTGGTGCGACATTTTATGAGGATCTAAGAAAGTACAATAGTCGACTTTATGATACTTATAAAGAAGCATGCCAAGCTAGAGGATTAGTTGGTGATGATAATGAATGGTTCAAGTTGTTTGATGAAGCTATTGTATGGGCAAGTCCTTTTCAATTGAGGCATCTTTTTATGCCTGATCTTCTTCATTGTGAAGTTGGAAATGGGCGTGCTTCGGTTGATAGATTTTGGCCAAGTATGGCTGAGGATATAGCTTTTCGATTATCTAAAGTTTTAGATAATCCTAAGTATAGGATTCCACAAGAGTTTTTGCAAGATCAATTGCGTTATGAGCTTTCTTCAATGTTTGTCAAAAATGGTTCATGTCTTGCCTCCTTTAATGTGACTTGACGTACTATTCCTATCAGAAATGAGTGCATGAATAGATTGGAAGTTGAAGAGTTAAGTTATGATACAACTAGTTGGCATCTGAATCTGAAACATTATATCACAGTTTAAATGATGAGAAAAGAGATATATATTTTGAGGTGCTAGATGTTCTTCGGATGGAAAAAGGTGGTGTTTTCTTTGTTTCTGGATATGGTGGAACTGGCAAGACATTTCTTTGGAATTAAATTATTTCCACACTTAGGTCTCAAAGAAAAATAGTACTTGATATTGCTTCATCTGGGGTAGCCTCTCTTCTTCTTCATGGTGGTCGAACTGGACATTCTAGATTTAAAATTCCATTTCACGTTAATGACCAGAGTTAGTGTGGGATATAAAGAAGTTCTATGTTGGCTGCATTATTCCAAAGGGCATGTTTGATTTTATGGGATGAAGCTCCTATGTCACATCGTTTCTCTTTTGATGCTTTGGACAGAACATTAAAGGACATTCTTTCAATTGATAACGAAGAAAATCAGTTTTTACCGTTTGGTGACAAAGTAGTTTTGTTTGGTGGTGATTTTAGACAGATTTTAACTGTTGTTGAAGGTGGTACAAAAGAGGACATTATTGATGCAGCTTTGATGAGCTCACCTTTATGGCCATAGGTCAAAGTTTTGAAGTTACATACTAATATGCGGTTATCGAATCCTAATCTGTCTCGGGATGAACGTGCTGAATTGGAAAAATTTTCAAATTTGGTTCAACATATTGGGAATGGAACTATAGATATGTATTGTAAAAATGATGAAATTACACCGTCTTGGATTTCTATCCCCGATAATATGGTGTTGGATCCTATGGGAGACGATACGTGTGCTGCTGTTAATGATACTTATGATTCCTTTGAAACCAATTACAATAATGGTGATTATTTATCCCATCGTGCTATTGTATGTCCAACCAATGTCGTGGTGGATGATTTGAATGATGTGGTGTTCAATTGTGTTCCTGGGAATCGCACAGATTATATAAGTTGTGACTCGATTTCAAAATCTATAGATCCTATTGATGAGGTTGAATTATTTTATCATCCTTAGCTATTGAATTCTATAAGTATCAATAATTTTCCGCAGCACAAGATTGGTCTTAAGGTGGGTGTTCCTATTATGCCTCTTCATAATATAAATCAATCTTTGGGTTTGTGTAATGGAACTCGGTTAATTACTTAATTATCACTCGATTGGGTGAGAAAGTGTTAGAAGGAAAAATTATCGGTGGTTCAAACAAAGGCCAGCGTGTGTGTATTCCACACATTGTTTTAAATTTTGCTGGTTGCAAATGGCCCTTTACATTAAGGAAAATTACGTCTTTGCTATGCAATGAAAATCAACAAAAGTCAGGGGCAAACTTATCAAAAGTGTGTGTATATTTTCGAGAACCGGTATTCTCTCATGGACAATTATATGTTGCTGTTTCGCGTGTTACTTCTCGGAGTGGTCTCAAATTTCTTATTGAGGATCAAACCGGATGTCTTTCATGTGAAACTAGAAATGTTATTTATAAGGAAATAATTTATCGGCTTTAGAGGTATTTATGGTTTAAATAGAAAATATTCATATTAAGATTAAGGAATTTTTAACTAAAAGGTATTCTTTAGGTACGGTGTGTTGATGAAATAAAATTGTTCATTACAGATGTGTGTGTGCAATTTACGGAGTTGTTTTCAGCAAGGAAATAATATAACGACTTTAAAGGTATTACTAATTTGAAGTTGTAATTTTGCTGTTGTTTGTGAATGGTACTGTAACAACCCAGATATCATAAAAAAATCAAATTGTTTTCAGTGTGAATTGTTTGATTGTCTGATTGTTTGCGGTGTTTGCATCCCTGATTTATCGATCGACGATTATTTTTCCCCTCTTATCTCGTACAGGACGGAAACCGACCCTTGCCACCCTGACACTCGACCTTTGCGACACCGGGTTTCACCCGATCACTGTAGCAAAAACCCGCACAAGACCAGCCGTATCCAATGGAACGAAAATCCCGTTTAATAAGTAAACCGTATATTTTTATAGCGCGTCGGAAAGTGCTCTCGGAACGGTTCCATCGCGAGGTGAACGCCGCCGTCTCGATGCGCTGATCGCGCAGTTCGAAGTTTTACCCGAATTGGAGGTCCTGCGTACCCCTGGCGGTCAGAAACGTAAACACCGCGCGCGCGAGAGAAAAAACGGGGATGTTTTTCCAAACTGACAGCCACCTCGGTTATATAAAGACCACCACTCTCCCACCCCTTTCTAGGGTTTCCCCTAAGCCAAAATTGCAGCCACCCCCTTCACAATAGCCCCAATTTTCGCATTTTGCCCATTTTTCTAGCAAACACTAGCCAGATCCATCATGGACCGTCAAATCTCGCGATCCGACGGCCCAGGGACCTCCCCACCTACCCACCGCTCTCCTATCTTTCTCCTCCTGCACGCCTCCGGTCAGGGAGCCGCCACCGGCCACCTCCCTCCTCACCTCTGCTGCGGCCCTTCTCCTTCCCGCTCTCTTCTTCTTCTCCTCCCCTCACCCCGTTTCCTTCTCCTCTTACAGCCAAGGACCGAGCCTCCATGGAAGGCACGGCTGAGCTCGTGCCGCCCCGATCTGCTAGCCGAGCCGCCGGCGAGCTCCCCCGCGTCAGATCCGGCCGCCATGGATCCGTTCTCGCCTACCCTCGTGTCGTCCAGCCACCTCCTCGCCGGAGTCGCGGCAACAGCGCCGCCGCTGCAACTAGTTCCCGTCGGGACGACCAGGAGCGACCGCCCGCTCGGTCCGGCCAGGTGGGCCGGCCCAGCCACGCGCCCCGCCGCGGCCCAGGCGCCCCATGCGGCCCACCGCACTAAGCCGGCCCATCTCCAGCCGCCACAGCCCAGCCGCCAATGGGCCTCGGCCCAAGGTGAGATCCAGCCTGTGCCTTTTTTCCCCTGTAACACCCTCAGATCCAGTACAGTAATCACTAGAGTGATTCCACTGTTTAAGGCTCATTACTGTTGATGATCAAGCCATGATCACCTTTGATCATAGCTCTCTCACTTTCCAACCCAGGTAAAATTTTCAAATTGGGTAAATTATAAATTCTCTCCAAGACTTGTGAATTCCTGTCCATCATTTGATCATGGTTAAACCAAAATCACCCTAGTCATTTGCATAATCTCAAGTCAATGATAATCATGAAACCCATAAGGTTGGATTATCCAAATTGCCATAAACTTTAAAATGGAAATGAAAATCTTTGTCAAACCAAAATTTGTGGAACATATTAAATAAAATGCCTAGCAATCTTAGGCCATGATAATGTAGTAATGGATATTTTATCTAAAGTGATTTAGTAATACGAAATAAAAATAAATGCTTGGGAATTATTGAATTGCCATGGTAATTATAATAAACAAGTGGATATAATAATTTAACTAAATATTATGCAATCATTTTTATTAAATGCCTAATAATCATTAGGCCATAATAAAAGTGAATTAGGGTTTTTATTGTAATGTTTTAATAATATAGATAAATAAATACAGTAGAAAAATAATAGCTTTTACCTCATATTAAATAATTTAAAGGTCTAAAGGATTTTTTTTGCCCCAATCTTTTTGTGGTATTGCTATACTTTGCAATGCTAATTATGGAACATGTTACACATTTTACAAAATATATAAAAAAACTAATAAAATAATTACAACAGAAAAGAAAAAAAATAAGAAAAAACCTAACCTACGCCTGGGGCAAAGGCCCACCCTAGGCCCAACCCCCTCTCTCCTTCCCCTGTCCCTTCCCCCACCTGCCCCCACCCCACGACGCCATGGCCATGCCCATGCCGTGGCCACGCCATGGCCCCCTCCACCTGCTCCCTCTCCCCCAACTCACCTGCCCCCCCGCATGCCCCGTGGATAAGAAGACCGCCCCTCGGGAACCCTAACCCTAGCCGCGCCTCTCCCAACTCTCCCCATCGCCTCCCCCTCCTCTCCCGCAGCTCGGCTGCGCCGCCGTGGGTGCGTCGCCGCTGTGGACACGGCCACCAGCCACCCCGCATCGCTCTGAGATGTCCTGGAGGACCGCAGCGTTCGTCTTCGTCGCCTCCGCACAACGGTTCGGGTCGGGAACCCGCCACACCCTCCCCATCGTCACCGTTCTCTCCGGCGGCCGCCGCCGTCCATTGCCGCGATTTGTGCCTCCCCGAGCTTCCCGGGACCTGCTGCCAGCCCCTACGCGGTCCAATGTGAGCCCTCTTCGTTTTGACCCTCGTCGTGTCCGATTCCGTGCGCTGCTCGCCGTTCCCGTGATGTGCGTGCTCCGACCGCCATGGATGGAGCTCTGCTTCCCCTACCCCGCGCGTCATGCCGCTGCTCGTCGTCCCTCGCGAGCGTGCCTGCCCGCCGCCGCGCAACCCCCCCCCCCCCTTGGGCTGCCCCCGCACATCCACCGCGACCTTCCCCTCGCCTCGCCGAATTTCCCTCGCCGCCGGGCTCTGTTGCCGGTGGCCACGGTTGTTGGCAACCGTGGGCAACCACCCCACCCCCCTCACTGCCATGTGGCCCAGGTGTCCCTAATTACCCCCCCTAATTGAATTGTTAGATTAATAAAGAAAACCCATGTCTCACTTACATGTGGGTCCAGTACCACTTAACCCTGTGGTTAATTTAAAACAGTTGATTAAGTCACTTTGAGTATGACAACTGGGTCCCACTTGTATGTAAATAAATAAACTTGGTTTAGTATTATTCCAGTGTATGACAGGTGGACCCCACTGACTTTTTAATAATTAAATTGATTTAAATTACTTCTCTGAATGACATGTAGGTCCCACTGATTATTTGGATTTAATAAAAGGAATTATTGAAATGTGAGGCTGACATGTGGAGCCCACATGTCAGCACTGTTGTGGATAAGGTTCTGGATAAGGTTGGATTTTAATAATAAAAGAAATTCAGAAAATCATTTAAATGATTTAAAACTTTGAAATTCAATAACTTTTAAACCGTAACTCGGATTCAAAAACTTTATACATGAAAGTTGATCAAAAAAATATAACGAATACGAATACGAACACGCTACCCATGGGAATTAAGAGTTATGGGCTCCTCTGCTTCGTAGTGTCGTCCAAGGACTCTTCAGACGTCTGCAGTACCGCGGCCTGCGCCGGGAAGTGGTGTTGTCTTATTTTCTCGCGCGGTGGTGTCTTATTTGGATTTTCTTCAACTTCACCGGCCAGCCTTGCATCGTGCAGGAGTACGTCGGGGTTAGGGTCCAAAGCCCCGCGTACATAGGATATAGTCCGGCGGATGACCTCTCTGTTGAGTTTGAAAGATGGGCTATGAAGTGTCGGATAGCCTCGGTGGAGCGTTCCCTAACAAGGTCCCCGCCACCCTGGAGATCCGTGCGTGTAGCGTAACACAAGTGCACCCCTGCAGGGAAGATTAATCTATTCGAATAGCCGTGTCCACGGTAACAGGACGCTTTATGCTGAAGCTGGATCTTACCACTAGAAACTATTATTATTAAACGGTATGGTTCCGGGTTTTTCTTCCTCGCGGGGATGTTGAGGAGGTGAACTCTGAGGCATTGCTAATTATTACAACTTATTATTATACAATGTTGCACCAACTTCTGCTGCATTGTTACTTTATGCTTTATATAAACTGTTGGCTGATTCTTACCTCATGCTGCAAGACATCGTCGGAAGATGCTAGTCTTCGTTAGGCCTAGCTTCTTACCCTTGCTCTGGATTTCTGTCTTTCAGTCCACTATATACAGCCTCTTCTATCCGTTGATACAATGCATAATGCTTAGTTGCGGACGTAAGACTCGCGGGTATACTAGATACTCACCTGCTTTATTTCCTTTACTGTTTTGCCTGATCGGCCGCTGCAGTCGACGTTGGAGCCCAGGAGCAGGAGACCCCCGATGCCTTCTACGACGTCGAGTTCCCCGTTGACCAGGAGTAGCTTGGAGGTTCCCAGGCAGGAGGCCTCGCCTTTTCGATCTGTTGTTATTTGTGCTAGCCTTCTTAAGGCAACCTTGTATTCTTGTGTCTGTACTCAGATACTATTTGCTTCCGCTGACTTTGTGCTCTCGAGCTGTTGTATTCAAGCCCTCGTGGCCCCTGGCTTGTATTAAACATCTTGTATTATTTTATTTGTAGAGTTGTGTTGTGATATCTCATCGTGAGTCCCTGATCTCGATCGTGTACTTTGCGTGTATGATTACTGTACACGGCTTGATTTTGGGGGCGTCACAAGTTGGTATCAGAGCCGACTGCCTGTAGGAAGCCCTAACCACTCCTTGGTCGAAGTCGAGTCTAGTATTTGCAAAACAACTTGCTAACTTAATGTTTGGCTTACGGGCCCACATCGATGTCAGTACGTGTGATATCTTTGGTATTAGGATCTTTTTCTCCGTACCTATGCTCTGGGACTTTGCTCTCTTATCTTTGCTGGTAAAGTTTTATTAACGCTGACTTTAGGTTCTCGTACCTCCTTCCTTCCGAAGAGCTCTGCATTCTCGATGATCGCCTGATTCACCTGAAGATCCCGACAATTACTCTCTGATAAATTTCCGAGAACCTGCGTGTTCATCGCCTTTGCAATCCCCTGCCACCGATAAGTCCGTATGGATGATTGCATCCACCTCCCGTTCTGGAAATCACAATTTCCTTGTACTTAAGCATCAAGTTATTCCGGTGCTTTTGTCACCCGATGCCTTCGCGTCCTTTCCCCTTCTAGTTGAGTGCCGATACTCACATCAGATTCTTTGCGAACCACCCGACCTTTGGTGGATTATTATCCGACTAAGCTTACGTGGCTTCTTCCATGTGTCAATTGGATTCATCGTGTGAAATACCCTCCATGCCCCTCGATGATTTGCGTTATCGTCGACAACCTACCTTGTCTCCGTGCCAATACAACTTGGTCGTGTACATCGTGCTCTGCTTTCCCTTGGGAAAGATATACACCTCATACTTGTGTATCATCACATTTTCCTTTCCATTGGTCTGTTTAACCTTTCTTGTAATGTATCTTATCTAAGTAGTGAAATTCCCTGCTTATGTAAACACTTTGGTGTGCTACATTGTTTGTACAACCAGTTACGATTGTTGATGGCTTTTCGGTGACCACCGATGGACAGGAACTTTGCCAATTGGTCCGCCTCGTCTTAACGAGCAGGAAAATGGTTCTCTTCGTCCCTCGCCCTTGGCACTGATGATGTTGCCGACATCGTTGACAAGTTGTTCTCTGACAAACCTTGCCTCGTGCTCGCATGGAATGTCGCCACCCTTCATACCTTCTATGGGCCCATAACCCACAGTTCCACAAGACCGAAACCTGACTCTTGTTATCTACCTTGTGATATTCCGTCCAATATCAGACTCAGTGATTGTGTATGATGATCGGGGGCCCTTTCCCATCTTCCGTCATCGACATCGAATACGTGCCTATCCGCTTAAAACTTCTCACGATGTACTTCCCTGAGGTTAAACTCGGAAGGACTTTGTACCCCCTACCCTTGAACAACCCCATTTGATGGACCTTGTATCGATCTGACCCCCTTAAGTTTTACCTCTTAACCTGTTCATGAGTGCGATGAAGCCCCCGAGGAAAGGATGAAAATCCATCGAGATGCACCAATGCAAAGATATGAAGGCCTCAACATGAAGGGTTAATTTCTTCGAGTAGGACAACAAGAACCAGAAGATTTGTTAGGAGGAAAAACCGAAACTCTACCCCTTACACTACTTTTAATTCTCGGGACGAGAATTCTTTGTAGTGGTGGAGATTTGTAACACCCTCAGATCCAGTACAGTAATCACTACAGTGATTCCACTGTTTAAGGCTCATTACTGTTGATGATCAAGCCATGATCACCTTTGATCATAGCTCTGTCACTTTCCAACCCAGATAAAATTTTCAAATTGGGTAAATTATATATTCTCTCCAAGACTTGTGAATTCCTGTCCATCATTTGATCATGGTTAAACCAAAATCACCCTAGTCATTTGCATAATCTCAAGTCAATGATAATCATGAAACTCATAAGGTTGGATTATCCAAATTGCCATAAACTTTAAAATGGAAATGAAAATATTTGTCAAACCAAAATTTGTGGAACATATTAAATAAAATGCCTAGCAAGCTTAGGCCATGATAATGTAGTAATGGATATTTTATCTAAAGTGATTTAGTAATACGAAATAAAAATAAATGCTTGGGAATTATTGAATTGCCATGGTAATTATAATAAACAAGTGGATATAATAATTTAACTAAAAATTATGCAATCATTTTTATTAAATGCCTAATAATCATTAGGCCATAATAAAAGTGAATTAGGGTTTTTATTGTAATGTTTTAATAATGTAGATAAATAAATACAGTAGCAAAATAGTAGCTTTTACCTCATATTAAATAATTTAAAGGTCTAAAGGATTTTTTTGCCCCAATCTTTTTGTGGTATTGCTATACTTTGCAATGATAATTATGGAACATGTTACACATTTTACAAAATATAAAAAAAAACTAATAAAATAATTACAACAGAAAAGAAAAAAAATAAGAAAAAACCTATCCTACGCCTGGGGCAAAGGCCCACCCCAGGCCCAACCCCCTCTCTCCTTCCCCTGTCCCTTCCCCCACCTGCCCCCACCCCACGACGCCATGGCCATGGCCATGCCGTGGCCACACCATGGCCCCCCTCCACCTGCTCCCTCTCCCCCATCTCACCTGCCCCCCCCCCCCCATGCCCCGTGGATGAGAAGACCGCCCCTCGGGAACCCTAACCCTAGCCGCGCCTCTCCCAACTCTCCCCATCGCCTCCCCCTCCTCTCCCGAAGCTCGGCTGCGCCGCCGTGGGCGCGTCGCCGCTGTGGACGCGGCCACCAGCCACCCCGCATCGCTCTGAGATGTCCTGGAGGACCGCAGCGTTCGTCTTCGTCGCCTCCGCACAACGGTTCGGGTCAGGAAGCCGCCACACCCTCGCCATCGTCACCGTTCTCGCCGGCGGCCGCCGCCGTCCATTGCCGCGATTCGTGCCTCCCCGAGCTTCCTCGGACCTGCTGCCAGCCCCTACGCGGTCCAATGTGAGCCCTCTTCGTTTTGACCCTCGTCGTGTCCGATTCCGTGCGCTGCTCGCCGTTCCCGTGATGTGCGTGCTCCGACCGCCATGGATGGAGCTCTGCTTCCCCTACCCCGCGCGTGATGCCGCTGCTCGTCGTCCCCCGCGCGCGTGCCTGCCCGCCGCCGCGCAACCCCCCCCCCCCTTGGGCTGCCCCCGCACCTCCACCGCGACCTTCCCCTCGCCTCGCCGGATTGCCCTCGCCGCCGGGCTCTGTTGCCGGTGGCCACGGTTGTTGCCAACCGTGGGCAACCACCCCACCCCCCACACTGCCATGTGGCCCAGGTGTCCCTAATTACCCCCCTAATTGAATTGTTAGATTAATAAAAAAACACATGTCTCACTTACATGTGGGTCCAGTACCACTTAACCCTGTGGTTAATTTAAAACAATTGATTAAGTCACTTTGAGTATGACAACTGGGTCCCACTTGTATGTAAATAAATAAAATTGGTTTAGTATTATTCCAGTATATGATAGGTGGACCCCACAGACTTTTTAATAATTAAATTGATTTAAATTACTTCTCTGAATGACATGTAGGTCCCACTGATTATTTGGATTTAATAAAAGGAATTATTGAAATGTGAGGCTGACATGTGGAGCCCACATGTCAGCACTGTTGTGGATAAGGTTCTAGATAAGGTTCGATTTTAATAATAAAAGAAATTCAGAAAATCATTTAAATGATTTAAAACTTTGAAATTCAATAACTTTTAAACCGTAACTCGGATTCAAAAACTTTATACATGAAAGTTGATCAGAAAAATATAACGAATACGAATACGCTATCCGTATGTCTATCACACCCCTCTAACACAACGAACATCGAACCGTCCCCCTCCGGACCGCATGTCCAATAAATTGTCTGGTACTGCTAAAGTACCCGGATGAATTTATTTCAAACACGAAAGTTGTTCGGAATAGATCAACTAACCCGGATACACCACCCACACGTGTGTCGGATGTCCACGACACCTCCGGCTTGATCCTTTCCCCCCCTCCGGACACCCTGTCCGGTAATCACCCGGAGCCGGTATTTCATCCCCAGATGATTTCCCGCTCCGAGCATATTGCATCGAACTACGTTAGATCCTTGTTAGCTTTTCATCTGTCATGTAATACCGTTGATTGCTATGTTTGCTTTGTATTTACTGTTTCTTCCCCCCTTATCTCCGGTAGACCCCGATGCTGCCGCCGACGACAGCATTGCCGAGTACGACTACTTCGTCGACGACCGTACCGCTACTACCGAGCTTGCAGGCAAGCAGAGCCGTTCTCTTCCCCAGATATCGCCTATCTTTTCGTACATTTCTTGCACTAGGCATTGTTACTGCTGCTGCTACGATTACAATCCTATTCAATTGCATAGCCTGTTTTTGGTCGCCCCTTGATGTACCTTCCTTTAATCCTATGCTGCCTATTATTACTTATGCATTATTCAGCAGTAAACCCTGCGCATTGGTAGCTAGGATTAGATAGCGGGCCGTGATCACTCTGGGATTGATCGCGGGAACGATATATTACAACTGCAACAGGTACGGATCAATGCAGACACCCTAGGGAACCTACAACGGCGAGACTCTGCCGAGTCGCTTCGAGTTTGACTTACGAGTGGAATGGACTCGTATTTCACTCTCGTCGGCTCAGTAGCGTAGCATCACCGGGATGATACGAGGTTTACCTCTTTAGTTCATTTCGTTGATGTCTCAGTCAAGCCAACTCAAGTGTACCATCGAGGGTGATTTCTCCTGGTTTCACTTAATAGTAGGGACTCGAACCAACTGGTGTCCTTAAAGGTAAGAAGTCGGGCGACCCAACGGTGCCTGCGAGTGGTATTGCGACGGGACGACAGGGAGGGTACGACCAGTGTACCGGTGTGCTTGGCCCCTGGTCGTTGGCCGCGAGAGTTACCAAACCACGAAAGTCGAGCTCCTCCAGGAGCACACGCGAGACAAGGTAAGGAGACGGTTCACCTTGTTGGTAATCGCAGTGACTTGGTGGGACAACGGGGCAGGCACCGATGTACTGGTGGTCCTGGCTGCTGTCGTTGTCCGCGGGTCAGTTAAGTCGAGGCAACGATAACGGTTGTCACGCAGGTTAATTAAAATGCTAAATGGTTCAGTGAATATCTTGAGTTGGCTATATTCCATGTACGCACTACCTACCCGTGGGAATTACGAGTTATGGGCTCCTCTGCTTCGTAGTGTCGTCCGAGGACTCTTCACACGTCAGCAGTACCGCGGCCTGCGCCGGGAAGTGGTGTTGTCTTATTTGCTCGCGCGGTGGTGTCTTATTTGGATTTGCTTCAACTTCACCGGCCAGCCTCGCACCGTGCAGGAGTACGTCGGGGTTAGGGTCCAAAGCCCCGCGTACATAGGATATAGTCCGGCGGATGACCTCTCTGTTGAGTTTGAAAGATGGGCTATGAAGTGTCAGATAGCCTCGGTGGAGCGTTCCCTAACAAGGTCGCCGCCACCCTGGAGATCCGTGCGTGTAGCGTAACACAAGTGCACCCCTGCAGGGAAGATTAATCTATTTGAATAGCCGTGTCCACGGTAACAGGACGCTTTATGCTGAAGCTGGATCTTACCACTAGAAACTATTATTATTAAACGGTATGGTTCCGGGTTTTTCTTCCTCGCGGGGATGTCGAGGAGGTGAACTCGGCGGCATTGCTAATTATTACAACTTATTATTATACAATGCTGCAACAACTTTTGCTGCATTGTTACTTTATGCTTTATATAAACTGTTGGCTGATTCTTACCTCATGCTGCAAGACATCGTCGGAAGATGCTAGTCTTCGTTAGGCCTAGCTTCTTACCCTTGCTCTGGATTTCTGTCTTTCAGTCCACTATATACAGCCTCTTCTATCCGTTTATACAATGCATAATGCTTAGTAGCGGACGTAAGACTCGCGGGTATACTAGATACTCACCTGCTTTATTTCCTTTACTGTTTTGCCTGATCGGCCGCTGCAGTCGACGTTGGAGCCCAGGAGCAGGAGACCCCCGATGCCTTCTACGACGTCGAGTTCCCCGTTGACCAGGAGTAGCTTGGAGGTTCCCAGGCACGAGGCCTCGCCTTTTCGATCTGTTGTTATTTGTGCTAGCCTTCTTAAGGCAACCTTGTATTCTTGTGTCTGTACTCAGATACTATTTGCTTCCGCTGACTTTGTGCTCTCGAGCTGTTGTATTCGAGCCCTCGTGGCCCCTGGCTTGTATTAAACAGCTTGTATTATTTTATTTGTAGAGTTTTGTTATGATATCTCATCGTGATTCCCTGATCTCGATCGTGTACTTTGCGTGTATGATTACTGTACACGGCTTGATTTTGGGGGCGTCACATCCCCTGACCCTCTGTAATTTTGCTAAGTCCTTATTTTATTGCAGCTGATTTAATTTGGCGCTGTAATTTGCGAGTAAACCGTAGCCCGGATGACGCTGCGCCCAAAAAGAAAATTATTTAGTTTTGTCTGTACTTCAGTTCATCTTTTGTGAGCATTTTGATTTGAGGCCATCTTGATGTTGTTAATCTGCGTTGAAGTGGACATCCGACTGTTAACTGCTACCAATTTCTTTCATGTGCTGTGGCTATTATTTTATTGCAAGTTTGATTGATGATTGGGACACATCCATGAGGCCTATGCTATTAATTCTTGTTGCATACTGTTAAGCACCATGTGTACTTCAATCCTATGCTATCTCTTGTCATGCTTGCCTGTTGTTGCTATGTTATTTATTGATCCAAAGTGGTGACCCTGTTGTTAGTGTGCTGCCATTTATATAAAGTTTCTACTTTGTTGTCCTATATCTTTTTAACCGTGCGTCCTATTGAGCATGGCAATATGTCATTTTGATCTATGCCATGTCTACTTCCATTACATCTATTGCATTGTCATGTTTACATTTCTGGTCATAAATATGTTTAGCTCCAAAGTTGCTATGCCGGTGTTGTTGACAGCCACCTCTATTTTTCACAAAGTCTGTAACTTTCCGATGCCATATTGAATGCTTAATATCTTTTGATCTGTTATGCCTATGACCTTGATTCTTATTTGTACCTGACCAACATCATGTCTACTTCATGCCCACATATTGCTATGTCATGTTGCTGCAAATTTTCTTATAGTTTTGCTCCTGTTTATACAGCATGAAAATAACATTTTCTGCCATGTTTTCCTGATTTTCACTAAGTCCTTGACCAGTAAAGTTTTATAGATTTTTGTGTTGCTTATAACTAGTGAACCATGATGCCTATTTTCATGATTACTTTTGTCATGCCATGCCTTCCATCTCTACTTTAGTTTCATATCATTTTTTTGCATTTTTACAACATTTTGCTTGCTTATGTGTTGCTCTAAAGTGTGCTACCTCATGTTGGCAGATTGTGTGCATAACTTGTATTGCTTGTATCTTTTTAACCGTAACTCCGTTTGGAGTGTTCTTTATATGTATCTGGATTAGAATTTCATGTAATTTGTGTTTATGCTATTGTTTGTTGTTGTTAATCAACCTAAAATATGTTTTAGGGAAGAACAGTACCAAATCCTTTAATCGTCGTGGGGCCCATTGTGTTACGCCATGTTTAGGTTGTGCCTCACTTAAATTGACTAGCATAGATAATTTCCTTTATTCTTCACCTCTTGTCATGTTTGTGTGCTATGCCATGCTTGAGTGAGATGCTATGTTAATAACCTTTGCTCATGTTGTGTAGCTAAACAACTTGAACCTTTCTAAATGTGCGGTATCGTCGTGTGTGACGAGTACTCCACTTAACCTGTTAGTAACCGCTCTCGACGATAGATACGATGCTGTATTGTGTTGTCTCGTGTTGCCTTCTTGTTGATGTTTGCTCGTGATTGCTTCGTAGTAATAGACGCTTGCTCGTCGATTGCTTTTTCCATTGTTCCTTCTTGTGTGCTTCCGCGGGTACCTCTCGGAGACGTTGCGAGCTTGCCATCGACTACACCTTCGGTTTCGTCTTCTCATCAGGTAAGGGGGAGCATATATAATTCTTATTACTTTCATCTCACTCGCTCCTAGGTGTAGGATAGAACGATTGCTTGATCCTACCACTTTATATTCATGCCTCTCAAATAAACCCAAACAGCCATGTCCCTCCAAATCCGAGCAAACCTTGTTTGGCTATGTTATTATTGCTCGCTTCTCAGCCACTTCATAGTATGCATGCTAGGATGTTATCAATTGTTCTCCTGTTACTCCTTGGATTGGGCTATCACATTATTATATTATCGTGAATAATATGATTATTATAATGTTGACTATATTCGACGAAGGATGGAAGGTCTAGGCTATCCCGCCCCGACGCTTTGTTCCATTCGAGTCACCTATGATCCGAGTTCCGGGTACTGGTTTTAAGACTAAGCGTGCCTAACCGCGTGTGGGATTTTATGGGGTCCCCTTTTCTTACCTACCTAGCTTCAAACATTTCTAGTGGTGGCCCAAGCTGATTTACCATTTCAAAACCATGCATATATGTCTATCAGGTCGCTCCTAGCAGATATCCTTTAAAATAACTTGGGCCAACAGAGACATGGTTTCTCTTGTTGGTCCACCCCAGGGAGCTAGAGGGATGCCCACATGGTTTGGGTAGCTAACCCGACCTCGTCCAGATGGTAGAGTCCAATTCGAGAGCGCGGCCGGCTTTTGAGTTGGATGTCGACTCACCGGGGGTCACCCGGATTTGTGCGTTGTTAGTTAAAGGTACCTGTCGTTTCGGATCTCTCGGAACTAAATCTTAAAATGGCTGCCTCTGATGGGTAGAAACTGAGAGAGATGGCCGTGTGTGCGGAGCCTTGTAATGGGCACTTGGTACACCCCTGCAGGGTTAAATCTTTTCGAGAAGCCGTGTCCACGGTTATGGACGACTTGAGACCTACTCCTTGTTCATAGACAACAACACCTGAGATAATATTAATAAACTTGATCAACGTGTGTGTGCCTTGACTGCTTCTTCTTCGTCGGGATGCGAAGGAGAGGACAAGGATAGGATAGGTTTTATGTTTGCGTATGTAGTTGATAGCAAGACTTGTTGGAGGCGACTCCTCATCGAATGCTTGGGTCTCATCTTACTCTAAATAGACCGTTAGCCACTCATATATTGCTAGTGTGTCTGCAACCTCACCACTACCCCCATCTAATCCGTGAGAAGTTAGTTATAAGACTTTGATATATTCTCACCCCTTACTTTTCTTTTCCTTTTTATGTTTTGCCTGATCGGCCGCTGCAGTTGATTACCACCTCGACTCTTCTTCTGGACGCATACATTGACTAGTTAAGTGGATCCCGGCGGAGAGCTTGGACCCGTGTTGTTACGGGAATGGTGTGTTTTACCTTTGCCGCTAGGCATTTTGATTGTAGTCTGTACTCGGACATGTATCTTCCGCTGATGTAGTGTATTAAGGCAGTTGTATGCCGACTTGTATGAGATGTTGTATCTTTGTAGTTGTAATGTTGTGATATCATGTTGGAAATTCGGGGCATATGGCATTGTCATATGTCGCGGTGGGACCGATATGTGCTTCGTCCCCGAATCTGGATGAAAACATCTAGATCAGGAACAGTACCGCATATCGGGCCTTACAGGTACGATGATGTGATATTTTTGTTTTGTTGCAGCTTTATGTTCACAAGTTGATAAAATAGATGAAGGAGTTTTGATTTACGAGGCACAATCATGAAGACTCTTCAAATTTTTAGTGTGTGTTCTGGCCTCAGAGGTATTACTAATTTGAAGTTATATTTTTGCTGTTGTTTGTGAATGGTATGCTGATGTAATAATTTTTCTTTGTTCCAGCTTTACATTTACATGCTGATAAAATGACGAAAGGATTTTTATAATATGAGGCACAATCATGCAAGGCTCTTCAACTTTTTAGTGTGTGTGTTGTGACGCCGATGTATTTTATTCTGGTTGTATGATAAAGGAGTTTGTATATTGTCATCATCAATAAAAATAACAGTTCTTAGTCCTAAATGTGAGCAAGAAATACTTATTTCACTAACCATGAACAATTTTATTATTAACTAACATATAAATAATAAAAATAAAAATATTAATATATACAAACAAACAAGCAAAGGCGCGGCGTTGCGTCGCGCGGGTTATGGCTAGTTACATCTAAGGCTCAAAAATCTTCCATCCAAGGACAGGTGAACAACTCAAGAATGTGTCGTTGATGGACATGATTATGGCTTTCATGGTTCGGATAAGATCCATAGCAACGCACATGCATATTTATTTGTAAAGACTAAATTATCGATCTGTTTAATATATGTTGTTGTTCTGATTTTGTAAGTTTCTCTACATCTTCACTAAAAACCAGAGTACTTTTCAGAGCGTAGTAGGAGTACCTCCACATCATAATCCTTCATGTCGTAATTGGCTCGCAACCTTCCAGCAGTGGTGACTTCTAAAAAGACCTCCAGCACTGGTAGCACCTACGACAGGAGCGCGTTTAGGTCGATGAACTATTTGTTTGCAACATCTATAGAACCCGGCAGGAAATAATTACGATCCCAAACGGCAAAGCTACTATCCACTGCTGCCACGCGCTCTACATACTCCTCTATCTGACGCGCCCGACGGAACTTAGAGGCGTAGCGATCAGGACACGTGTTGTACCTAATCTGAGAGGTCGGGCCACCGCGGGTGGAGTATGCCGGTGCATATGGATGGCATGAGCTGCTCGTTGGGGAGCTCTGAGATACGATCTGACCCTCCTACCCCTTGCTTGTATGAAAAACCGTGTCATGCAAAGGATTTGGATGCACTGACGAAGTTCGCACCAGCTCTCAAGATGATAAAAGTCAATGCACGGTACCGAAGAGTCTAGCGAAATATGGATAGGTGGAAGTGCCAACAATTGAATACTCACATTAGTCAAAGAACTCATTCACTTATTATCGGTAACTCTCAATCTAGTTAGAAGATTCACAAAGACCCAAGCACCCAAAGAGGAGTGTATGGTGGTTTGGTTATCCTTGCGCATCCTCGACACATGATATGCTGGGGTACTGTTTTACAACCACAAAGAGATTAGTGATCTTATTAGTAGCTAGAGTTCTCAAATAATATGTTGTAAATTTCAAATATAATCACATTGAGCCAATATACGACACCTATCACTAATAGGCTTGATCTCAAACACACAAAAGTCAAACATTACTTGCATCAACACCTCAAAACTATTGCAAGTTATTACTAAACACAATTTAGCAATCTAGATTACCTACTCAAAGTAAGATACACACCTAGTGCAACAAATCCAACTCTCTAAACAAGATAAGCATGAAAATCAAGAGAGTAATAGAAATTATATTTCAATCTCTTAGAAATAAATAAGCATGAAAAGTAAGAGCTAAACACGGCACCAGCTAGAATAAAAAGTGAACACTCAAAAAGATAGAAGTGAAAACATGAGCATTCCACGCAAAAGTGGAGCGTGTTACTCTCCCAAACAAGGCATTCTAGGACCCATGTTTTTATGACCAGAAAACAAAACAAATGAAAACTGAAAACTAAAGAGCAATACGCTCCAAGAAAAGCACATAACATGTGAAGCAGTAAAAATATAGAGCTAGGAACGACGAACTGATACTTGTTGATGAAGAAGGGATGCATGGGGGCATCCCCATGCTTAGATGCTTGAGTCTCCTTAAATATTTCTTGGGGGCGCCGGGGAAACCCCAAGGTTAAGCTTTTGGCATTCCTTGAAATCCATTCATCATCTTCCTTCGTAATGCTTGAAATCTTCCTTCACACGAAACTTCTCATAAAGTGATTAGAGCGGTTAGTGCCAAATAATAATAAAGTTTTAGTTGGGTACTATTGGAACACATTGGAACACTCAAATTAAAAATTAGCTACTGTTCCCTAACCTTTTTTTAGGGATTTACCCCCAAAAAACCACGAAAAAAGTGCGTAAAAGAAGCAAATGCAATTACAAGGAAGAAATCTAGGAAAAGATAATAGTCTGTGAAACTCGAATTATTTGAGGCACTTCTGTAGCTAAAATAAAAAAAACTCAAAAGTAATGAAAGTTGCAAAATTGTATAGAGCATTTTGTGTAAGAATTTCACATCAAAAATATGATCTGGTCATTTTTAAAGATTTTTGCACAAAAGTGTACATAATCTGTTTTCTGTCAGCATGTCACAACTTTTGTCTTCCGCATCATTAGAGGCTAAAAGTTGACCCAAAACTTGAAAATAAAGATACAATGGCATTGATACAGTAGTAACAAGCACCAAGACACACTAAAGCACAAAGAACAAGTTGAAAGTAAAAGCATCTTGGGTTGCCTCCCAATAAGCGCATTCTTTAATTCCTTTGAGTTAGGCATGAAGCACAAGATCAAAATTTATCAAAATCAAAAGCACAGCTAGCTCGTATAACAAACTCAAAAGGTAACTTCATCTTATTTCTAGGTAAATTTTCCATGCCCTTCTTTAGGGGAAATTGGAATCTTATAATCCATTTTGTCATGTTAATGATAGCACCAACGGTGCGAAAGAAAGGTCTTCCAAAAATAATTGGACATGAAGGATCACATTCAATGTCCATAACAAGGAAATCAATGGGAACATGATTATAATGACAACAATAAGCACAACATATATTCTTCCTATAGGTTTCTTAATGGAAGAATCAACAAGTCGAACAACCAAAGAGAAAGGATCAATATATTTCAATTCAAGCACATCATAAAGTCTCTTTGGCATAACAGAGGCACTAGATCCAACATCACATAAAGCATGGCACACAAAATTATTGATTTTAATTATAATTGTAGGCTCCCAAGCATCTTATAATTTCCTAGGGATAAAAACTTCTAGTGTAATTTTTTCTTCCCTAGCCTTCATGAGAGCATTAGTGAATGCTCGGTGAGAGCCATATTTAGTGAACTAGTGTGGGGATATTTGACCATCCTTTGGAGGAATTGGAGAACTTCAAAGAGATTGCATTTGTCAAAGTTAAGTTCACTACTTTCAATTAAAGTGATAGTGCTATTATCTAAAACTATTTTACTTTTTATCCCACTTTCTACTCTATTTACTATGACATTCTCCCGAAAAGTAGGATCCTCTTGTCCTAAAGTTGAGGTTTCAACATTCCCATTCAGAGGTCCATTGCTAGGGCTAGGGATGTGATAGGAATTTCCATATGAGTGGTTATTTGAAGGGAAAGGCCAAGGATTGTTGTGATGAAAGTTACTCCTATAAGCATTATTATTAAAGTTCTTCCTAGAAATAAAATTAACATCAACTTGCTCTTCCTCTTAAGAGCTACCAAAGAATTCAAATGATCATCATGAGGATCAACAGGAACTTTCTTAGTAAGCATAGACATAATCACATCAACCTTTTCATTTTAAGAGGAGATCTCCTCAACAGAGTTTACCTTTCTACCTGTTGGAGATCGTTCGGTGTGACATTGATAATAATTTGTCATCATATCATCCAATAATTTTGTCGCAGCACCAAGAGTGATGGACATGAACTTTCCTCTCGTGGCTGAATCTAACAAATTCCGCGAGGTAAAGTTCAATCCTGCATAAAAGGTTTGGATAACCATCCAAGTAGTTAGTCCATGAATGGGACAATCCTTAACTAGAGATTACATTCTTTCTCAAGCTTGAGAAACATGTTCATTATCAACTTGTCTAAAGTTTATAATGTTACTCCTTAATTGGTTTTTTTTGCAGGGGGTAGTACTTCCTAATAAAAGCATCCTTACATTTATCACAAGAATCTATGCTATTCCTAGGTAAGGACTAAAGCCACTCCTTAGCTCTCCCTCTCAAGGAGAAAGGAAAAAAGCTTGAGCTTAATAATGTCACCATCTACTTCCTTATACTTTTGAATATGACATAATTTAAAAAAGTTATTGAAGTGCAACACATCATCTTCTCCTACTCTAGAAAATTGCTCTTTCGTGAAAAGATTGAGCAAACCAGGTTTAATTCCATAAGAAATTGTCGAGGTGGCAAGTGGAACAATAGGAGTGCAAATAAAGTCATTATTGTTGTGACTTGTGGAGTCATAAATCTTGGTATTCTTAGTAGAACCCATGCTAGCAGCACTAAAGTAAACAAACTAGAACAAGATAAATAAAATTTTAAATTTTTTGAATAAAGACACACAAGCAAAGATTAAAAAACTAAAGATAAACTAACAACACTAAAAAGCAAAGGTAAAAGGTAGTGTGCATCTCCCCTATCTTTAAGCTTGGAATCCCCGACAACGGCAACAGAAATTGGCTTGATGGGTGCAGATAATACATCCTTGTTGGTTACCCCAAGTGGAAGGTTCTTATGTAGATAGAATCAAATTTCCCTTACGTGGTAACTGTAAGGTTTATCGAACCAAGAGGATTACTGAGATGACAAGAAGGTGGCTAGTAACTTCACTGGCGCTTAGAAATTACTTGACCTGAACCTGCACATAAACACAAGTAAGTTTGCTCCCAATTATTAAGAAGGGGTGTCAATTCCTCCCGCATTATTGTTTACAAAGGTTAAAACGCAAGAGGTAGTAAAAAGTGCAACGAAAAGGAAAATAAAGCAGTAAATGGTAGTGATGTAAATATATGGTGGTTATATGGACCGAGGGGTCATGTCGCTCACTAGTGTTGTGTCTCTCTCAAAAGACGATAAAAATTATGTTGGGTGAACAAATTACAACTAGGCAATTGACAGAATTATGTACGCACCGCAATGCTAATTCTGCTAGCAGAGAGTGCAAGGTTCAATTGTATGGGAATTACACCAAGACAAGTAGACCGTTTACTCATCAACATCTACTTACTAATCATCCACCTTGAGATATCTATCCATTACATCTCGCTGGTATTAAGTTGCGAGCTACAATCATATGTTACGAACTCAAAGCAAGGGACGACTGCATTAACACTCTATGCATAATGTAAGCAATCCTTGTGATGCGCAGTCACAAGCATCGTTGTTTTACCACTCATGGAACATCACATTCCCTAGTCCTATGTTTCTGGTACTCAAGTCGAACATCAGGAGACATGAACCCATTATCTAGCATAACACTCCCTCTTGGAGTCACAACTTACCAAAGCAACAAACTATAACGGAAAACATGCATGACTACTCAAGAACACAATATAAAAGAGATCAAAATATATTACTTCCACAATATGAACATAATCTCATAATGCATCGGATCCTAGCAAACACAGCATAACAACATGGAAACTACATATATGCCATGATCATGATAGACAGCTCACAAGGACTAAACATTGAAGAACAAGATTGGAGAGAATACATAACCTAGCTTGTTGTCACGAACCCTACGTCCAAGGAGGAACAACTCTTGAAGCATATCAGAGGGAAGCATGGTGACGCAAGAGCCTCTGGAGATAATTCCTCCCTTCGATAGGGTGCGGGGGCAGGAACTTCTGTTGATCCCGATCTCATAAACAACTAAAAGGAGTCCTCTCTAAGGGTTTTCAGAATGAGAGGGATAAACAGGCGCTTGGTAAGGCACCAGGGGGTGGCCTATTGGGAATGTGCCCAAGAGGCAAATAAAATGTGTTTATTAGCATATTCCAAAAGTTCATAGTACGTTTTATACTGTGCTATAACTGTATTAAGCGGAAACATTAATACACATGTGGTATAAAACAACCAGGTCCCTAGTTAACTCTAGTATACTGGTCCATTGGGCAATTGATGATCAAGGTTTCCTGATCATGAGCAATTAAGCTGTTGACAATGGAGTCGTACCTTTGGGAGAATGATATGATCGAGACACACCCCCCATAAGTGTTGCAATGTGATCGAGTCACATAAATTCAACATTGCGATAACTACAACATAGTGATCAGATCCTTTGACCGTAATGACCATACGTAATTACTATCTATGAGGACGCTTTGATTTGTAACCCACCGCCTGACTGAAATATGCTAGCCATAAAGGTGCACTTTGGGTATTCCGAATAGATACGTTAATGAGTATTCAAATAGATCAAAGCGGGATTTTTCCATCCGAGTGAGGGATAGGTACTCTGGGCCCACTCGGTGATATCACATCATAAAGATTTCAATCATGTGACTAGGTCACGAGGGTTGTAATATCACGGGAACGAGTAAACATGTTTGGCGGTAACGAGGATGAACTAGGTATATTGGATACCGACGATCAAACCTTGGACAAGCAAAGTACCGCAGGACAAAGGGATAATGCTCAAAGTTAAACGGATCCAACATCGATGAAGTTTCATTCAATGGAAGCGCAGGGGCCATCTAGTTTTTCAACCGGGTCTGACCGATGGTCATTGATCAAGAGAGTGTCTTGATCAGGTCTGCTATTTCTTGGACCGTAGGGTATCACACTTAAGGGTATTCGATGCATTAAGGATTCATTGGGGATCACCGGAGAAATAAGAGAGAACACCGGAATTGTTTCCGGTGGAGGCCTGTAATTGTTCTTGGAAATTTGAAAGGTTCAAAATGTTATTTAATAATGTTTAAATATTTTTCATTATTTAATTATCTAAATTAAATATTAAAATATAATTAAATATAATTAAACTAGAATAAAAACGCATATGGGCCTAAAGAGGTCCATTAGGGAAGGAGGGAGCCTCCCCCCTTGGCCCATGGTGCCAAGGGAGGGCCCATGCCCCCCTAGGCGCATTTGCCTCCCCTTTCCTTTGGTTTAGTACCACATGGGAAGTTGAGGGAGGTGTGCCCCCCTCCTTGGCCTATATAAGGAGGGGTATGGTGCCCTTTTTCCTTCATCCAATTTTGAGACAAGTTCTCATCTCTCTCTCCCTGTTTCTCCCTCCTATGAGCAGGCTCCCCTTGTTTGGAGTCTGCACCGGGTTGGAGGTTTCTCCACGATACGCACGCCGTCGTGCTGCTGGAATCGGGATCTGAATCCATCTTCTTTCTGCTGCTCTTCTGGTTCGGAGCCCGGAGGGACGTCGGGTACACTGTATGTGTGTAATCCCCCTAGGCGCTACACTTGTGGCGCTACTTCATCGTCGTGGCCGTATCGCGGAGTCTTCACCGATAAAGCTCCGACGGGGACCTAATCCCGTCAACGGTCTCAAGGACCGGGTGGCTATTGGAGTCATCGTGGAGCTGCGCGGCATCGGGGATTGCCGGTACGACTGCACCAACCACGTTCATGCGGGAACGTTTCTCGCTTAACGGACTACATACTGGTATGTGATCTATTTCCATCTGTTACTTGCATTTCCATAGCATAGGTCTTGGGTATGGGTCTCGTAAGTTATGAAAAAATTGTGTTTTCTTCCCTGAACCCCTACAGTGGTATCATGAGCAAGGCTATGCGTAGATGTATTGTACGAATAGAACACATCTAGTATGTGGCATCAATTCACCAATTTTTACCCTCCCACATGGACTCGTTTAGCATTGCGGAAATGTCTTGATGAAGAGGCCCTGGCCGACCTTACGCGTTTACGCGAGACTGGTTCCACGCTAGACATATGGCTTGTACCATATAAGTGGCTGGGGGTGTCTGTCTCTCTAACATTAGCTTTGCGAAGACATTTGCAATGGAGGGCCCCGACAGGGGTGTAATAGATACAATTGCGGAATTGGTGTTGTGGCTTGTTTTCGTAGGATAGAAGAGGTTCTTTTCTCGAAACCCCTAGCAGCCATATAAAACTTGCAAAAGATAAAGTAGAAAGGCGTTTTCAACTTTAATTCGCATGTTGGGGGGGAATCATAGTTAGTATGATTTATATTGTTGCATCCTGTTTTGCTAATATGCTAGATATACGACGGTAGCATTATAAGATGATCCCTCACAAAAACCAGCATAGTGTCCTTACCCTAGTGAGCACCACCTGGAAAGATCAACATTATGGAGGCATCACGTGGCACACGAATGTCAAACATGTTCGCGTTCAAATGTATATGATATGGCCTTGTATATGTATATGATATGGCCTTGCATGACACATCAACAAATCACATAGGGTATGGTGGCGAGCATGACATATGTATATGATATGGCCTCGGGACACAAGAGACCGAAAGGTCGAGCATGAGTGACATAGATGATGTGATTAGCATGATGTCCTACCTTGGACAACATACTGATGGCCGTGACGATCGGGGGAGGTATGTTCTTCAAGGATCGTGTAATCATTAGAACAAACTATGAGGGATGTTTGTGTGAGTGGGAGTTCCAAAATTGTTTTAAAACATGAACTCCATATTATGAACTTAATCTTCATGTCTTAGCAAATATCATTGTAGATAATGTCATACCAAAGATGTTTAAAACTATGGATCTTTTAGTTTGATGTAGAACTTAAGGAAAATGGTTCTTACTTCATTGATTGTTACCAACATCTTTAGCGACATACTCATAACTCATTAGTAATTACTTACTAAACGTAATACGAGATTTGCTAGGAGATATACCTGATAACTCCGTAATTAAGGAAGATGATGATAAGTATCGTACTCACCGTCACTTATGTATGACTGTCCAATACACCATACTTCATTCTATGAAATCTGAATGGTGTATGCATGTTAAGGGCACCAACACGTATGACGTGCTAGGTGAACTTGAAAGCACTTAGTCACAAATCAGAGTAATGGAATATGAGTATATGGACGGGGTTTCTTTCAACCATGGTGGAAGGAACAACCTACTAAGAAAGTCACTTGGAAAATGTATAAGATACATGAACACCTTGTGTATTACTTGAAATACTGAATGACTAGTTATTTTGCGATAACTGGGAAGTGGTATTCGCTTCCTCCCAGCTACAAATACCATGTCTAGACTATGTCATGAAGGAGAATCGTTCACCTGTCATGATGTCATGATTAAAGTTGAGAACTTTAAATGTAGAACAATGCAGGAATGGTCATTAACGGAGAAGGTATATTTGATATACAAGTTATAAATGTTTTTCCCCACAAAATACTAATAGCGATTGATTAAGTATTTGATGCTTGAACATACTACTTAAGGAGTGGCTTAGAAGGGATGAGGTGACAATGTGTGCTGCCGGTAATCAAGATAGTTGATGGTCGACAACACTCTCCCTCTACATCTATCATCTGATTAATATATGAATAAATTTATGATCATTTGAATGTGAACTCTATTAGTGTGTCTTGCATCTTGCGAAGACAATTATTCATATTAGTGAGAAACAAATCAGTTTTTCTCCTTTTATGAATGATATCTTTTATGGTCACATTACGGTTATGAATGAGTTATTCTTATATTGATGATAGTAGTTTGATCATTTATAAGAAATATTGTAATGCCAAGAATTATCCAAACTTGATAATGACACTACCGTTTAAGTCATGAATGGTATGATGGAGTTTTGAGATACTTGATCTCTTGACACATGCAAACCATGCCCTTTTAGGTGAGATGACTAAAACATCGCGTTTTGGTAAAACATAGTGTGTACTGATTGTTGAATATCATACATAGTGATGTATCGTATTTCAACATGTAGTGAATTTCATTATTTCGTGAACTTCATATGTGGACTTAGATGAATATGTGTATTCACTAATTTAACATGAGTCTGAAATAGTTTGATCTGATCAAAGGGATTTCAGGATGAAGACGGGTATTAAATTAACAAGAAAAACAAGTCTCTATGATCTGATCAAAGTGACAAATGTTTTGAGTTAGCCTTGGGCACGGACTTGTGTGAAAGTTGTTCCACAAATTATAATGTTTGGAACACTTCAATATTGTTGATGTTCCTGAACATTATAATCATACTCTATTGAATAGTGTATGGTGTAAGTTATCTCTTACCAAGTTCCGTTATAATTTTTTAGAGTTATTAATTTAATATGCAACCACTCACTTCAGTATAGGGAACCATCTAAGTTCGTGGAAACAAACACTATATATGTCATGGTGTATTGTGGTTTCTACGAAGCTTAATTTATATGATGAATTGTCTTTGTAGTGTATCCTTAGACAACTATGGATACGTCTTCCATAACTAGAACCAAAAGAGAAAAACTTGTATTGCTAAGTTTGGTGTTTGTCAAGAATTGTTCTTGATAAAATGTGGTAATGGAAGAAAAGTGAAAGTTCAACCGAGGTAATTGACCTTTCCTCCAGATGTCAGAGTAACGCAACGGAATATGTTCCGGAAGAAAAGTTGTACAATGAGAGGAGAAACTAATGATAAATGATCATTATGTTTCGATGGAAGCTTTTACTGAACAAAGCAGGATTCAAGAATACATATTTTCCCTTGTGCAAAATAATATTCATGATTCACTTGTCGTGTTAAGGAAAAAATACATACCTATGAACTACAGAGAAGCGATGGTGGACCTAAGTACAAGATATGACTATGAGTCATGAAATCCCATATTGAATCACATTTAAGATTACTTGAATCTTATCGAGTAAGGAGTTTACTTGATATTCTCAATAACTTCAAAGTTATAAGGAATAAATTTGAACATCAAAGAAGACGTCAAGATCGGTTTGTCTGACAGAATGTTTCTGATAAATTCAAAAGGTTGACTACAATAAGTTGCGATGCTTGAGTCAATGGGATATTCCAAATTGTTACAATACCGTGACTTCCTCAAACCCTGCATTTGAAGAAGTGTTGTAATTGGTACAACAAGAAGGTTTTGAAAACATATGGATACTAGTGTCTCGTAATATGAATTCTCAGTTTGATGGATGATCAAAGTGATTTTGGACTTAGCCAAAATATTAAGAAACATGCATTCGCATGAAACTGAGTGGGAGTTGAAGAGTTTCCTAAACTTAATATGTCGACGACATATTTTGAGTGGGAGCTATGGGAGTATTATCCTAGTCTTATATGTGTCTGACATATTTGAGTATGAGCTATGTGGATGTTATCCTTACCTTATATGTAACTGACATATTTGAGTGGGAGCTATGTGAGTGTTATCCTGAACTTAATATGTGCATAACTTATTTGATTTGGAGCATGAAAACATTCTCATATATGGATAACATATTAAGAATGATGTAGTTGGTGTTAATAATTACTAAAATCTTTCATGAATGAAGTTGAGCATTGAAAATCTGTTAAGATAGATTAATGCGTTTAATAACATTGAGACGGAATACTTTCCTGGATAAGATCTTGAAGGAGTTCAGAATGGGAAAAGTCAAGAAGTAGTTCTTACTTGTATATCTAGGAGAAGTATCGAGTTCATCTCAGTACAAGAACAATGGTTAAATAAAGGAAACAAATGGATGTGCTACATCCTCTATGCCTCTATCATAGGTTCTTTCATATAAAACCAGAGTTATATACTCGACGTAATGTGACCCAAGTTCTTAGCAAGAGGAACATGTTGTGATATGATTTATGAGTAAATCATTGAACAACAGTTAAGTTTATCCTTCAGTTTCTGGAGAGAACTGAGGAAACATCTCTAATTTTTAAAGGATAGTGGACTTGACTGTAAATGTTATGCTGGTTCAAGTTGTGACACTAACCTAGAAAATTGAGATATCATACTAATGAATGCCTAAGTTGAAAGAAACATGGTTAGACATCAAAGTTTCATACAATGCACTAAGAATTAAATCTACATTGACGTGGCTGCTTTAGAAGTGGTAGGAGTTATATTTTGGCTTAAGAAGTTCGAATTTTGACTGAGTGAGTTTTAGTGTGCATGACGATGGGAAAGTCCTCGTGACCCACCGGATGTCAATGCTGAAACACAACAAATGAAGTCTCATTCTACCGCCAGATATATATACCTCATCATTACAACGAATAATGAAGGAAAGTAAAACTAGGTGACATTAATGATTTGCAAAGGACATACGGATCTGAATGGTACCTAGACCGTCGATACAACCTTTTCCACAAGCAAGCATGATCTATAACCATATAGATGATATGGAGCTATGATCCACAGAAAATTGCAACTAGATTATTTGTACTCTAGTGCAAGTGGGAGACTGTTGGGAATGTGCCCTAGAGGCAAATAAAATGTGTTTATTAGCATATTCCATAAGTTCATAATACCTTTTATACTGTGCTATAACTGTATTAAGCGGAAACATTAATACACGTGTGGTATAAAACAACCAGGTGCCTAGTTAACTCAAGTATACTAGTCCATTCGGCAATTGATGATCAATGTTTCCTGATCATGAGCAATTAAGCTGTTGATAATGGAGTCGTATTGTTGGGATAATGATATAATGGACACACACCCACCAGAAGTGTTGCAATGTGATCGAGTCACATAAGTTCAACATTGCGATAACTACAACGTAGTGACCAGATCATTTGACCGTAATGATCATACATAATTAATATCTATGAGGATGCTTTGATTTGTAACCCACTGCCTGACTGAAATATGGTGGCCATAAAGGTGCAATTTGGGTATTCCGAATAGATACGTTAATCAGTATGCAAATAGATCAAAGCGGGATTTGTCCATCTGAGTGAGGGATAGGTACTCTGGGACCACTCGGTGATATTACATCATAAAGATTGCAATCATGTGACTAGGTCACGAGGGTTGTAATATCACGGGAACGAGTAAACATGTTTGTCGGTAACGAGCATGAACTAGGTATATTGGATACCAATGATCAAACCTTGGACAAGCAAAGTTACGCAGGACAAAGGGATAATACTCAACGTTAAACGGATCCAACAGCGATGAAGTTTCATTCGATGGAAGCGCAGGGGCTATCTAGGATTGTAACCAGGTCTAATCGATGGTCATTGATCAAGAGAGTGTCTTGATCATGTCTGCTGTTTCCCGGACAGTAGAGTGTCACACTTAAGGGTATTCGACGCATTAAGGATTGATTCGGGATCACCGGAGAAATAAGAGAGAACACCTGAATTGTTTCCGGTGGAGAATAGAAATTGTTCTGGGAATTTTGAAAGGTTCAAAATGTTATTTAATAATGTTTAAATATGTTTTATTATTTAGTTATCTAAACGAAATATTAAAATATAATTAAATATAATTAAAATAGAAGAAAAAAGGCATATGGGCCTAAAGAGGCCCATTAGGGAAGGACGGAGCCTCCTCCCTTGGCCCATGGCGCCAAGGGAGGGGGCCATGTCCCCCCTTGGCGCATTTGCCCCCCTTTCCTTTGGTTTAGTACCACATGGGAAGTTGAGGGAGGTGTGCCCCTTCCTTGTCCTATATAAGGAGGGGTAGGGTGCCCTTTTTCCTTGATCCAATTTTGAGACAAGTTCTCATCTCTCTCTCCCTCTTTCTCCCACCTATGAGCAGATTCCCCTTGTTTGGAGTCTGCGCTAGGTTGGAGGTTTCTACACCATACGCACGCCGTCGTGCTGCTGGAATCGGGTTCCGAATCCATCTTCTTTCCGCTGCTCTTCTGGTTCGGAGCCCAGAGGGACGTCGGGTACACCGTATGTGTGTCACCCCGCGAGGCGCTACACTTGTGGTGCTACTTCATCGTCGTGGCCGTATCGCGGCGTCTTCACCGATAACGTTCCGACTGGGACGCAATCCCGTCATCGTTCTCAAGGACCGGGTCGCTATTGGAGTCAACGTGGAGTTACGCGACATCGGGGATTGCCGGTACGACTACACCAACCACGTTCACGCGGGAACATTTCCCGCTTAACGGACTACATACCGGTATGTGATCTATTTCCATTAGTTATTTGCATCTCCATAGCATAGGTCTTGGGTATGGGTCTCGTAGGTTATGAAAAATATGTGTTTTCTGCCCCGAACCCCAACATGGCCCACCTAGCCAAGCGACCAAGGGGCACGACCACCCCCTGGACGCGCTAGGTGGCCTCCTGGTATGGGGTGGCTCCCCCTGCCCTTTGGGCTTCTGGAGTCTTCAAATGAATAAGAATTTATCTATTTTTTTCGGATTTGTTCCACAATTTTTGTACCTTTTTCTGGAATGCACGAACAAAAACAGACAGAAATTGGCACTAGTCACTAGGTTAATAGGTTAGTCCCAACTATGTTGTAAAAGGTATGAAAGTTCATCAAAACATCTAGCAAAGTCACCAAAACAAGCCTGCAACAAGAAAAAAATATAGAAATTATAAAATGTCGGAGGACTCTAAAACCCCGAAGGGGAGCTTGAGGGGACCCAGTCCTTGGCTAGGCTCTCCCCTTGCGTGGACAGGGGTGGGCCGCGCCCTCTGGCGCCTGGCCAGGTGGGGCCTCCCCAGGTGCCCCCCTTTGCATCTATTTCGTCTTCGTCTTCCGAAAATCCTAGAGGACGACCCCTTTTTCTAGTTTATGTCTCTGTTCCACCACCATCACGATCCCGAGATCGGGATCAGCAGAAGTTTTGTCCCAGCAACCTACCGGAGGGAGGACTGATCTCCGGAGGCCACTACTTCGCCATGATTTCCTCCGTGATGCATCATGAGTAGTTACCCCTTGGACCTAGGGTTCATGGCAGCAAGCTAGTTGACGTATTCTCTCCAATCTTGTGCTTCATTGTTTATTCCTTGTGAGTTGCCTATCATGATCAAGGCCTATATGTTATAGTTACTGTGTTGTTATGTTGTGTTTGCTGGGATCCGATGGATTATGAGATTATGTTTAGATTTTGGAATTAATATATATATATATATATCCCTTTTATATTGTGTTCTTGAGTGGTCTTGCATGTTCTCCATTGTAATTTCTTTATTTGGCCAAGAAGTAGATTGTGACTCCATGAGGGAGTGTTATCCTAGATGGTGGGGTTCATGTCTCCCAATGTCCAGCTTGAGTGACAGAAACATGGGACTATGGAATTGTTGTTGCCATGAAGGGTACAACAGTGGTGCTTGTGACTGCGTGTCACAACTATTTCTTACATTACACATAGAGTGTTAAAGAAGTTGTTTGTTGATTTGGGTTTACAACACATAGTTGTCGCTCGCAACTTAATGCCAGTGAGATGTTCTGCATAGATATCTCAAGGACGATTTGTTGGATATGTGCCCTAGAGACAAATTAATAAAGATATTTGTCACATATCCGTTTTGTTCATAATACGTTTTATACTGTGCTATAACTGTATTACTTGGAAATACTAATACAGGTGTAGTATAAAACATGGTCCGTAGTTTAACTCGGGTAAACTATCTCATTGCGCAATTGATTGATCAAGCTTTCTTGATCATGGCGACACTTAAGTCCATTGACAATGAGGTCATATCGTTAAGGGGAATGATGTGATGGACGTACACCCACCTAAAGTATTGCAATGTAATCGAGTCACATAGTTCAGCGTTGCTATGACTTTGTAACGTATGGCTTAGTCCTTAGACCGTAACGATCATACATAATTGTCATCTATGAGGAGACTTTGATTTGTATCCCACCGCCTGACTGAAATATGCTGGCGTGCACTTTGGGTATTCCGAAATAGATGGTTGATGAGTATGTTAATAGATCAGAGCGGGATTTGTCAGTCCTTGTGATAGGACAGGTACTCTGGGCCCACTCGGTGATATTGCATCAACACCATGCAAGGACGTGACTAGGTCACAAGAGATGCAATGATCATGGACGAGAGAAGTTGTTTGTTTTGAACGAGATATGAACACGGTATGTAGGATACCGACGATCAAACCTCGGACAAACAAAGTACCGCAGCACAAAGGGATTACGTCAAATCGTTAACGGTTTCGAAAAGCTATCGAAGTTCATTCGATGGAAGCGCAGGGGCTGTCAAGGATTGTAACCAGGTCCAGCTGACTAGTCATTGGTCAATGAGAAGAGTCTCGACCATGTCTTCTGTTTCCCGGACCATTAGGGTGTTACACTTAAGGGCAATCGATGCATAGGACTGTTACGGGATCAATCGGTGAAATAGGAGGAAACACCGGAATAGTTCCGGAGGAGGACGGAAGGGTTTCCGGACATTTTGAATAGTTCGAAATAAAGTTTAATTGTTTTAATAATGTTTTATTATTTAATTATCTGAATTAAATATTTAAAACATATTAAATAGATTAAAAAATGGGAAAAGCCTAAATGGGCCCATGGGGCCCATTAAGGGAGGAGGGGGTCTCCCCCCTTGGGCTTGGCGCCAAGGGTGGGGCCCACCACCCCCCTTGGCCGGCGCACTCCCCCCCCCCTTGGGAGTTTAGTCCCACATGGGGGAGGGGAGGAGGATGACACCCCCCTTGGCCTATATAAGGAGGGGTAGGCCCCCCTTTTTCCAACACATCAATATCTCCTTCTTCCTCCTTTTCCTTCCCGGAAGTGGACTCCCCTTGTTTGGAGTCTGCACCTGGATTGGAGTTCTCCACCATAAGGCAGGCCGTCATTCAGCTGGAGTCGGGACCCGTAGCCGTCTTTCTTCCGCTGCTCGCCTGGTTCGGGGCCCGGGAGGAACATCGATTGTACCGTACGTGTATAATCTCTTCGAGGCACTACACCTGTGGTGCTACTTCGTTGCTGGAGGTTTACCGGGAATCATCCTCGCCGGTGGTGGTCTTCTACACGACAAGGAGGTCATAGTTCCGAGTCTACGCCAGCCACGTTTGCAAGAACGTTTCCCTCTTTCGGTCTTCAAAGGTATGAACACTGATTCCCTCCGTTACTTTACATCGCCATAGCATAGATCTTGGGTTCGGGTACCGTAGGTATGAAAATTTTGTGTTTTCTGTCCCGTATCCCAACAGTGGTATCAGAGCTAGCTATGCGTAGATGTATTGTACGGGTAGAACACATCTAGGATGTGGGCATCGAATCTTCATTCGTTACCCTCCCACGTGTACTCCTTTAGCATTGCGACAATGTTTGATGAAGCGGCCCCCGACCGACCTTACGCGTTTACACGAGACTAGTTCCACGCTTGACATATGGCTTGTACTATATAAAGTGGCTGGGGGGGGTGTCTGTCTCTCTGCATTAGCGATGCGAAGATGTAATAGAGACGGATGGGAGACGGTGTTGTGGCATGTTTTTTCGCAGGATAGAAACGGTTCTCTCTCTCGAAACCCCTACCAGTCACGTAAAACTTGCACAAGCTAAAGTAGAAAGGCGTTTAACTTTGCTTTGCATAAAGGGGGATCATAGGTTGTATGATTTACAGTTTTACTTCCTGTTTTATGCTAGTATGCTAGATATATCGACGGTAGCACGAAACAGGACCATCTCTCACGATACCAACATTGTGTTCTCCCTTGGTGGGCACCGCCTGGAAGGTTCTCCCATATGGCTTGATGCTCCGTACATACCGGAGTTTTCCTACATATTCAACGGAGTTCGCATGAGGTTGGGTTCGGCAAGCCTGGCATATGCAGATATGGCCTTGCTGAACAGCTAACATCAAGGTTTGATTGGCAGGCTTGACGTATGTAGATGCGGGCCTGGAACACAAGAGACCGAAAGGTTGAGCACGAGTAACATGCCTGATGTGATTGGCTTAGAGGCCTACCTAGTTCGCATACTGATGGTCGTGACGATCGGGGGAGGTATGGGGGCTGGGATTGTGTAATCACTTAGTTAAATTGAGAGGTGCTTATCTAAGTGGGAGCTTTTTAGAATTTTAAGATTAAATTGAAACTCCACATTATGAACAAAAGTCTAAATATGTATCCTTGTGAATCAACCTTGTAGATGGCAGCACCTCGCCCCTTGTTCAATTAGGATCATTTCTACAGAAAGATAAGCTAAAAACAGATGGGACAAACTTCACCAACTGGTTCCGCACCCTGAGGATTCTCCTCGTTCCCCTCAAGATGGCATATGTACTAGAGGGCACGTTAGGTGACGCACCAGCAGATGATGCCAGTCAGGCCGAGAAGAATTTTTATCTCTCCAGGACTGATGATTACAACCTTGTCTTGAGTGGCATGCTCTACTCCATGGAGGCTGAGCTGCAGAAACGCTTTGAAAGGATGGGTGCATATGAGATTATCACTAACCTCAAGGCGGTCTTTGCACCTCAAGCCAGGGCTGAACGGTACGAGGCTCTGAAGCCTTCTTCTCAGCAAATATGGACGAGCACGGCAGCGTGAGTGAGCACGTAGTCAAAATTTCTGGCTACGTTCAGCGCTTGAATGCTCTGGAATGCCAGATTCCAGATGAACTTGCTGTTGATAGGGTGTTGCAGTCACTTCCCCCTAGCTACAAAGGCTTTGTGCTGAACTACAACATGCAGGGGATGACCAAAACCCATTACGAGTTGTTTTCCATGCTGAAGAGCGCCGAGGTTGAGATCAAGAAGGAGCACGCCGTCTTCATGGTCAACAAGACCACTGACTTCAAGAAGTCAAGCAAGCGGGAGAAGGCCAAGAGAGGTGGCCCCAAGAGGGATGGCAAGTCAGTTGCCGCTCCTCCCAAGGCACCCAAGCCTAAACCCGGAGTGGAGTGCTTCTACTGCAAGGGTGAAGGTCACTGGAAACTCAACTGCCCCAAGTACCTAAAGGACAAGAAGGCTGGCAAGGTCGCCAAGAGAGGCGAAGGTATATTTGATATACATATTGTTGATCTTCTCTTGACAAGCGCCGGGAAGACATCCTGGATACTTGATACACGATCTGTCGCTCATATTTCTAATTCCATTCAGGGACTAAGGAATAGGAGACGCTTGCTCAAGGATGAAGTGACGATGCGCCTGGGGAATGGCTGTCAAATTGAAGTCTTGGCGGTTGGCATGAAGCATCTTAGTCTCCCTTCGGGACTGGTTTTAGTTCTGAATAATTGCTACTATGTACCCGCGTTGAGTGTGAACATCGTTAGTGCCTCTTGCTTGAAGCGAGACCGCTATTATTTTAAGTCTGATACAATTGGTTGTTCGATTTATAAGGATGAAATGTTTTATGTTCACGCACCGGAGTTGCATGGTTTATTCCTACTTGATCTCGATGGTGACGTGTGTCACATTAACAATATTGAGGCCAAAAGGTTGAAGAATGATGAAGATCACATGAAGATGTGGCATTGCCGACTTGGTCATATTGGTATAAAGCGCATGGAGAAGCTCCGTAAGGATGGACTTCTTGAGTCCTTGGATTTTGGATCCCTTGATACATGTGAACCATGACTCATGGGCAAAATGACAAGGACTCCATTCAATGGGATAATGGAGCATGCGGATGACTTATTGGGGATCATACACACGGATGTATGTGGACCCATGAACTTCCCCACTCGCAATGGTCTTTGTTACTTCGTGACCTTTACTGATGACTTGAGAAGATATGGGTATATTTACTTGATGAAGCACAAGTCTGAAACCTTTGAAAAGTTCAAGGAATTTCAGAATGAGGTCGAAAATCAACTCGGAAAGAAAATCAAGCACCTTCAATCAGATCGAGGTGGCGAGTATTTGAGTCACGAGTTTGGCACTCATCTGAAGTCTTGTGGCATAGTACCACAGCTTACGCCGGCAGGAACACCTTAGAGAAACGGTGTGGCCGAGCGACGTAATCGAACCCTATTGGATAGTGTACGATCAATGATGTCTCATACTGATTTGCCTATGTCATTCTGGGGATATGCATTAGAAACTGCCACTCATATTCTTAATAGGGCACCATCCAAATCCGTAAAGACAACACTATTTGAAGAATGGCATGGCACGAAACCTAAGTTGTCTCACCTCAAGATTTGGGGTTGTGAGGCTTATGTTAGGAAACTACAGCCTTACAAACTTGAATGCAAGACGGATAAGTGCATCTTTGTGGGCTATCCCAAGGAAACTTGTGGATACACCTTCTACAACAAGTCTGACAGCAAAACGTTTGTTGCCAAGACGGGACACTTTCTTGAGAAGGAGTTTCTCGCGAAAGAGTTGAGTGGGAGGAAAATAGACCTCGATGAAGTGACTGACCAATCACTCCAATTGGAAGAAACGACTACGGAAATTGTTCTGGAACCATCTTCCACAGTGGGAGCTGAAGAAAATGGCCAGAACGACATTCATAACGATCATGACATTGATGATGATCATGATGAGAATGAAGAGGAACCTTTTATGCCCCGTAGGTCATCAAGAGTCCGTCAACCTACTGAGTTTTATGGACAGCTTGTGAATGCAATCTCGGCTGATGAGTCGGATGAACCTACAAGTTACAAAGAAGCAATGGAGGGACCCGAGTCCGAGAAATGGCTTGAAGCCATGAAATCCGAAATAGACTCCATGTACACCAACAAAGTATGGACTTTGGTGGATATTCCCGAGGACCGCAAGGCCGTCGAGAATAAATGTATTTTCAAGAAAAAGGCTGACGCAGACGGAAACGTATCTGTCTACAAAGCTCGACTTGTCGCGAAGGGGTTTCGACAAATTCAAGGAGTTGACTACGAGGAGACATTCTCTCCTGTAGCGATGATAAAGTCTATTCGGATCCTAGTAGCAATAGCTGCATATCATGATTACGAGATATGGCAGATGGATGTGAAAACTGCATTCCTAAATGGCAACATTGAGGAAGAGTTGTATATGATGCAACCAAAGGGGTTTGTCGACCTAAGGAACGCTGGTTAGGTGTGCAAGCTTCAACGGTCCATCTATGGGTTGAAGCAAGCATCTCGGAGCTGGAATCTTCGATTTGATGAGGTCATTAAAGCTTTTGGATTTTTCCAAAACATCGAAGAGTTCTGCGTCTATAAGAAACTGAGTGGGAGCTCTGTAGCATTCCTTGTGTTATATGTAGATGATATATTACTAATAAGGAACGATAAGAAATTCTTAGACGAAGTGAAGGAATATCTGAATGGACAATTTTCCATGAAGGACCTAGGTGAAGCTGCGTACATATTGGGGATTAAGATCTATAGAGATAGACCTAATCGAACGGTTGGCCTTGAGTCAGAGCACTTATATTGACAAGATATTGAAAAGGTTCAGTATGGGTAACTCCAAGAGAGGCCTCTTGCCAGTTATAAAAGGTGTCAAATTAAGCGTGACTCAATGCCCAACCACAGCAAAAGAGAAGGACGAGATGTCCTCAAAGCCCTATGCCTCAGCCATAGGTTCTCTCATGTATGCTATGTTATGTACCAGACCGGATTTAGCGCTGGCCATTAGTATGACTAATCGCTACCAGAGTAACCCGGGAATGGCTCACTGGACAGCAGTAAAGAACATCCTTAAGTACTTGAGAAGAACCAAGGATCTCTTTCTCGTTTATGGAGGAGTTGATGAGGAGCTCACCGTAAAGGGTTACGTTGACGCAAGCCTCGGCTCAGATCTAGATGACTCGAAATCCCAGACGGGATATGTTTTCATGTTGAACGGTGGCGCAATTAGCTGGACGAGCGGCAAACAGTCAGTCGTCGCCCAATCTACAATGGAGTCGGAGTATATTGCCGCTTGCGAAGCGTCTAACGAGGCGCTGTGGCTGAAGAAGTTCGTGATCGAGCTTGGCGTCTGTCCCAGCTGCACTGACCCCGTGGGAATCTTCTGCGACAACACGGGTGCCATTGCTAATGCGAAGGAGCCAAGAACTCACTCTACATCCAAGCACATCCTCTGAAAGTTCCATGTGACGCGAGACTACGTCAGGGATGGACACACTAGGATTCACAAGATACATACGGATCTGAAAGCAGCAGACCCAATGACTAAACCTCTTCCACAGGGAAAGTTTGAAGAACACCGAGAGACCAGTGGTGTTAGATACATACCTGATGTAAACTAGTGTAATTTGTACTCTAGTGCAAATGGGAGACTATTAGATATGTGCCCTAGAGACAAATTAATAAAGCTATTTGTCACATATCCGTTTTGTTCATAATACGTTTTATACTGTGCTATAACTGTATTACTTGGAAATACTAATACAGGTGTAGTATAAAACATGGTCCGTAGTTTAACTCGGGTAAACTATCTCATTGGGCAATTGATTGATCAAGCTTTCCTGATCATGGCGACACTTAAGTCCATTGACAATGAGGTCATATCGTTAAGGGGAATGATGTGATGGACGTACACCCACCTAAAGTATTGCAATGTGATCGAGTCACATAGTTCAGCGTTGCTATGACTTTGTAACGTATGGCTTAGTCCTTAAACCGTAACGATCATACGTAATTGTGATCTATGAGGAGACTTTGATTTGTATCCCACCGCCTGACTGAAATATTCTGGCTATAACGGTGCACTTTGGGTATTCCGAAATAGATGGTTGATGAGTATGTTAATAGATCAGAGCGGGATTTGTCAGTCCTTGTGACAGGACAGGTACTCTGGGCCCACTCGGTGATATTGTATCAACACCTTGCAAGGACGTGACTAGGTCACAAGAGATGCAATGATCATGGACGAGAGAAGTTGTTTGTTTTGAACAAGATATGAACACGGTATGTAGGATACCGACGATCAAACCTCGGACAAACAAAGTACCTCAGCACAAAGGGATTACGCCGTATCGTTAACGGTTTCCAAAAGCGATCGAAGTTCATTCGATGGAAGCGCAGGGGCTGTCAAGGATTGTAACCAGGTCCAACTGACTAGTCATTGGTCAATAAGAAGAGTCTCGACCATGTCTGCTATTTCTCGGACCGTTAGGGTGTTACACTTAAGGACAATCGATGCATAGGACAGTTACGGGATGAATCGGTGAAATAGGAGGAAACACCGGAATAGTTCCGGAGGAGGACAGAATGGTTTCCGGACATTTTGAATAGTTCAAAATAAAGTTTAATTGTTCTAATAATGTTTTATTATTTAATTATCTGAATTAAATATTTAAAACATATTAAATAAATTAAAAAATTGGGAAAAAGGCTAAATGGGCTCATGGGGCCCATTAAGGGAGGAGTGGGTCTCCCCCCTTGGGCTTGGCGCCAAGGGTGGGGCCCACCACCCCCCTTGGCCGGCGCACTCCCCCCTTGGGAGTTTAGTCCCACATGGGGGAGGGGAGGAGGATGGCACCCCCCTTGGCCTATGTAAGGAGGGGTAGACCCCCCTTTTTCCAACACACCAATATCTCCTTCTTCCTCCTTCTCCTTCCCGGAAGGGACTCCCCTTGTTTGGAGTCTGCACCTGGATTGGAGTTCTCCACCATAAGGCAGGCCGTCATTCAGCTGGAGTCGGGATCCGTAGCCGTCTTTCTTCCGCTGCTTGCCTGGTTCGGGGCCCGGGAGGAACATAAATTGTACCGTACGTGTATAATCTCTTCGAGGCACTACACCTGTGGTGCTACTTCGTCGCTGGAGGTTTACCGGGAGTCATCCTCGCCGGTGGTGGTCTTCTACACGACAGGGAGGTCGTAGTTCCGAGTCTACACTAGCCACGTTCGCAAGAACGTTTCCCTCTTTCGGTCTTCAAAGGTATGAACACCGATTCCCTCCGTTACTTTACATCGCCATAGCATAGATCTTGGGTTCGGGTACCGTAGGTATGAAAAATTTGTATTTTCTGCCCCATATCCCAACATGATTAGCAAGTAGATGTTGATGAATAAATGGTATAATTGTCTTTGTGTAATGCCCATACGATTAAACCTTGCACTCTCTACTAGCATAATTAGCATTGCGGTGCGTTCATAATTTTTTCAATTGCCCAGCTGTAATTTGTTCACTCCTCATATTTTTATCGTATTTTGGGAGAGAGACATCACTAGTGAGCGCCATGACGCCCCGGTCCATATCCTCATCATATATTTACACCGCTACAATTTAATCATTTTACTTTCCTTTTTTTTGCACTTTTGTTTTCTCTTGTGTTAATCATTTGTAATCAGCAGGACGGAAGGATTGACAACCCCTCTTACTCATTGGGTGCAAAGTTAGTGGTGGTTTCTATGTAGGTCTAGGTCGAGAAATTTCTATGCGCCAGGGAGATTTCTAACCACCTACTTGATGTATTCATAATCCTCCTGGATTCGATAAACTTACGCTTCTATGTGAGGGGAAAAGTTACTTCTATCTACATCATCCTCACCTTGCACTTGGGGTAACCAACGAGGGGCGTATCTACACCAACAAGTAAGTTTTCTGGCGCTATTGCCGGGGATTCCAAGCTACAAGATAGGGAACTTGCACACAACCTTTTACCCTTGCCTTTTTATCTTGCTAGTTTACTTTTTTTCTTTAGTTTTGTTAGTTTGTCCTTTATCAAAAAGTCCAAAAAATAGTTATGTAGTTTCTAGTTTTCTTTCTTGTTTAGTTTGTGTGCTTTTACTCTGCTAAGCAAGGGTTCTTCTGAGAATACCAAGCTTTGTGACTTTACAGGTCACAACAATAGTGAATTTATATGTACTCCTATTGCTCCACCTGCCACCTTGGTAGTTTCTCAAGAAATTAAACCTGATTTACTCAATCTTGTCATGAAAGATCAATTTTATGGAGTAGGAGAGAATGTTGCTTTGCATTTGAATAACTTTGTTGAATTATGTGATATGAAAAAGTACAAGGGAGTAGATGGTGATATTGTTAAGCTCAAGCTTTTTTCCTTTCTCCTTGAGAGGAAGAGCTAAAGAGTGGCTTCATTCCTTACCTAGGAATAGAATAGATGAAAGGACGTCGATGTCTCGTAGAGGGGAGGGGGTGAATAAGCGCTTAAAATAATTATGGTCTAGGCTTGAAAAAAGCGGAATAAAACAAACGTTTAATTTTCCAAGAAAGAAACCTAAATAAGCTAGGCTCAACTATGTGCACCAACAACTTATACTAATGTAACACCCTCAGTGTCATGTAATAGTAATCACATTTGCTAATGACAATTAATGTTACTAATCTTGCCTTGATAATCTTTGAATCAAAACAAATTCAAAATGCCCCTTGGTTGATATTAAAAATATTGTGGCAAATAAAATCTTGACCAAAAATTGTGCCACCAATTTTGTTAAATACCTAAAAATCAGTGGACCATGTTAAACCAACATTGAGCATTTATTTCAATATTTCAATATAGCAAACAATTCAACCAAGTGCTATAACAACACCATTTACCCATTGCATATTAAAAAGAATTACTAAATAATTTTTTAAGGCCCAAACTTTTTGTGGCACTCTAGTAATGTGCAATACTAATTATGGGACAAGTTCCATATTGTACAAAAATGCAAAAGCTAATAAAACAAATACAAACACAAATGAAAAGAAAAGAAAACAAAAAATAAAAAGAAAAGGGAAAACATATCCCTCGCCCAGGGAGAAGACCACCCCATCTCCTTCCTCCTCTTACTGCTCATCCCCACCATGTGGAGGCCATCCGCGCCGGCCATGGCCGCGGCCATCACCGTGGCGGCCATCCACGGCACCCCCGGCGAGGATAAGGGCAAGGCCACGACCCTGCCCCCCAAACCCTAGATCCACTGCCCACCATCTTCCCCCATCCACTGCACCACCCCAGCTCGGAATCGAGGCCGCCGTCGCCGCTGTTGCGCACCATTGCGACCAACGACGACGAGTAGATGCGCCACCGTGTCCGAGAGCCTCCCCGTCGACTGCATCATCATCTCACACGCTCAATCGAGGCCCTAGTGCTACGAGGACGCCTCCCATTCTCCCCCTTCGCCGACGGCCGCCACACCCCGCGGCTCGATTGGCCGCCACCTGCTCGCCTAAGCCTTCGACGAGCCTTTGTTGAGCTCCTATGTAACCTCCGCCCACTCCCCCATCTCATTTTGAGCTCGATTTCGAGCTCTAACCACACGCCCGTGCTCGACCAAAATGTCACCGCCGCGGGAGCTCGCCGTGTCGTCGCTCCCGTTCTCCCTGCCGCTTCCACTGCACAAATCGACGCGTGGCTCTTCCCGCGTTCGATTCCGCCCAGCTGCCCGGCTAGTGGTCGCCGGAGTTGGCCGATGTGGCCTCCGCTGTTGTAGGGCCACCGTCGTTCCTTAAGCTCGACGTTAGCGCGCTGTGATTAACAGTCAGTGGGGTTGTCCCAATCATTGGTGGCCCCTCCCCAGTTAGATTAGCTACTAATCCCCCATCTTAACCCCCTGTTAAGTTATTACTGTAACACCCTCGGTGTCAAGCTACAGTGATCACCTATTGTTAATGATTAATAAAAATGATTAATATTTCCTTGATCATATTCAAAATCAAATAGTATTAAAACCCCTTTGGATGGAAGTAAAAACAAAGTGGAAATAAAATTGAAACCAAAAATGTTGCAAACAATTTTATAAAATGTCAAAAAATCATTAGGCCATATTAAAATATAAATGGTATTTTATTACAATGTTTAAATATTTTAAGCAAATCAAACAGTAAGCAAAACAGCCACCTTTCTTCCTTTTTAAATAAATAAAAAATACAAATGAATTTATTTTGCAACCAAACTTTTTTTGGTGGTGTTAGAATGTATAAGAGCAATATTGCGACAAGTTCCACATTTTACAAAATCAGTAGCTAGCCAAACTAAAAAGAAAACAGAAAACAGAAAATGATAGAAATCAGAAAAAAGGGAAAACCTATGCTACGCCCTAGGCGCTAACCGCCCAGGCCCAAACCACCCCAGCCCATCTCCCATCTCTCTTTTTCCCTGCCTTGGTGGACAACCCACCTGAGCCGCCCCCCCATCCAATGTCTCTCTCTCTCTCGTCTCTCCTCGCCTCCGATCCCCTCATGGCGCTTGGCGACATGGCCGCGCAGCACCGATTCCGGCGGTCGCCGGCTGGCGTGGCCGGTGTCCTACACATCTCCGGCCTGCCCTGGGCTCGCTGTAGCTCCTCCACCTCATCGATCCGCCGCGCACCTCCTTCTCGCGCCCCCTGGGTGAACCCTAGCCGCCATGGGCTCGAGCTTGCCGCATCCATGGGTCGCCTGCGCTCGACGCCGCCATGGTTACTGCCATGGCCCCGGACGGCTCCCAACGCCGTCGTCCACGCTCACCTGCGAAGACACGACTCCATGCCGCCGCCCTGCTACTCGCCATCAAGACGCTACGACCGCCGTCGAGCCGCTGCCACCGCCGCCTCCTCTCCTCCGTCGAGCTCTTCCTCGGCATCAGTGTGAGCTTCGTCGCTGCTCCGCTTATTCCCGAGCTCGGATTCGAGCTCGAGCACGCTCGCCCCCGTGCCTGCATCCCATCGTTGTTGCTGTTGCATGCTACTCCCTCCGATCCATAATAAGTGTCGCAGATTTTATACTAAGCTAGTACAAACTTTGTACTAGATGAACGACACTTATTATGGATCGGAGGTAGAACTACATTTGCTACTACTACTGTTGTTGAGTGTGCACCTTTGTACAGCAGCAAAACACTAGCAAAACTAATTTTAATGTGGATGATTCCTATACCACATTGTAGATCACATAAACATGCTCAAAATTGATATAAGTCACAAAATCATAGGATGGACAGAACAAAAGTTGTGGCCCTCTGAAAACAGATAAGTGATGTTTACAATCTGAGGAATTCTCAGATTTGCTAAGTATCAGAATAGGAACATTTTATAGCCACTTTACAAGCTGAAATCTAGGTGCTATTGATTTTTGGTGATGAAGTAAAGGATATGGGCTTGTTTTACACATAACATAGTGCAAATAATGTGTACGACATGAATTTGTTTGAGGAACGATTAATTAATTATGGAATTCAGAAAAGATCAAGTTTTACTGAACATGGTGACAATGCAGATTAACACTATGCTGCCTATTTTGGACAGTTCAAACAGAGACATAACAAGGTGATCAAATCATGGAAATGGCATGTAGATGTAGCCTTCAAAGATCCTAACGAAACATGTGTAGATCATACATCCAAAAGGGCCACTGATAATCCGCAACATTAATCACAACGGGGTAAAAACTAACAGTTTCAGACTGGGTAGGATTTTAGAAAATAAAAAAGGAGTGAATGACAAGTGGGCCCATATGCTGATTTAAATAAATAAAATGATCTATAATCTCACTGAGTATGACATGTGGGTCCCAAGTGTCAGTTGACCCGTCAAAGTTACTATTCTGGATAATGTCTGTTTAATTGATTTAAATAACTAATAAATTCCAATAAGTGATTTAAAACTCCCGAGAATCATATCTTTTAATCCGTAACTCCGATGAAAATATTTTCAACATGAAAGTTGCTCAGAAAAATATCACGAATCCGAATACGATACCCGTATACCCACTGCACCCCTCTAACATACTGAACATGGAATATTTCTCCTCCAGTTCATCTGTCTGTCAGACGACCGGAGCCAGTAAAACTTTCTGGATGAAAATGTTCTGTCTATGAAAGTTGTTCAGAACGAATCAACGAGCACGGATACACTATCCACATGGATATCAGTTGCCTCTAACATTGCAAACATGGAACCTTCCCCTCCGGGTCATCTGTCTGGTAATCACCCAGAGCTGGTAGTTCATCCCCGGATGAATTCCCGCTCCGAACAGTACACCTTCCACTGTGTTACAACACCGTTAACAATGCTTCCGCCATGTGTTGTATTTGTATTGCTATTATTGTTGTGTATTTACTGTCCTTCCCCTTATTCTTTGGTAGACCTCGACATTGCCGCCGACGACACCGTTGCTGAGTACGACTAGTTCGTCAACGACCGTACCCCTACTATTGAGCTTCCAGGCAAGCAGACCCATTCTCTTCCCCAGATATCGTCTATCTTTTCCGTACATTTCTTGCACTAGGCATTTGCTGCTGCTGCTACGTTACATTCCTATTCATTGCATAGCCTGTCATTGTCGCCCCTTGATTTACCTTCCTTTGTCCTATGCTGCCTTATAAATATATATATATTATTCAGCAGTAAACCCTGCGCATTGTTAGCTAGGTTTAGAACAGCGGGCCATGATCACTCTGGTGAGTGAACGCGGATTACAAAATATTATAACTGCAACAGGTACGGATCACTATAGACGCCCTAGGGAACCTACAATGGCGAGATTCTGCCGAGTCGCTTCGAGTTTGACTTACGAGTGGATGGACTCGTATTTCACCCTCGTCGGCTCAGTAGCGTAGCATTACCGGGATGATACGAGGTTTACCTCTTTAGTTCATTCCGCTGATGTCTTTGTAGAACCTCTTCAAGTGTACCATCGAGGGTGATTCCTCTTAGTTTCACTTGATGGTAGGCACTCGAATCAACTGGTGTCCTTAAATGTAAGGAGTCGGGTTACCCAACAGTGCCCGCGCATGGATTGTATCGGGTCCTTTGACAAGCGGATACCATCGTGGGCCTGGTCCTTTCTCGTTGGCCGTGAGATACCCTGTAGTACGAAAGTCGAGCTCTTCCAAGAGCACACGCGAGATAAGGTAAGGAGACGGTTCACCTTGTTGGTAACCGCAAGAGTTGGTGGGACGACAGGGCAGGCACTGATGTACTGGTGGTCCTGGCTGCTATCGTTGTCCGCGACTCACCCAGATAACGGTTGACCCGACAGATAAAAATAAAATTCTTAACGGTTCAGCTGGATGACTTGAGAGGCCGCAAAGGCCTGTACGCACTACCTTCACGTGGGATTACAGTGTGGGCCCTCCGCGTTGTGGTCTCGTTCGAAAGCTCTGAAAGACGTCCAGTTCAGCATTGTGGCAGGGAAAGATCGCGCTGCGGCATAGGAATTCACCCTCCTCACACCAACCCGGAGAGCGAGGGGCGACGGCCCAAGAACCCCTTACCCTTAGGATTGTAGATCGGCGGGGACCTCTCTAATGAGCCATACGATGGGCCTCAGCGTGTCGGATAGCCTCAGTGGGGCATTCCCTAACAAGGTGTACGCCACCCTGGAGATCCGAGCGTGCATGCTGAACAGTAGTGCACCCCTGCATGGAAGATGGTCTATTCGAATAGTCGTGTCCATGGTAACAGGACGCTATATGCTGAAGCCAGAGCCTACTACTACAAACTAATAATATTAAACTGATTATTCCGGTTTCTCTTCCTCGCAGGAAAGTCGAGGAGGGGATCTCGGAGGCATTGATCATTATTAATAATTACAACTTACTATTATACAATGTTGCAGCAATTTCTGCTGCATTGTTACTTTATGCTTTCTATAAACTGTTGGCTATTCTCGTCGGAAGATGCTAGTCTACGATATGCTTAGTTTCTCTTCTTTATTCTGGATTTCTACCATTCAGTCCAGTATATATAGCCTCCCCTTTCCATTTGATACAAATGCATAAATGCTTAGTAGCGGACGTAAGACTCGCGGGTATGTTAGATACTCACCCTTTCTTTATTTCCCCCTTTTTGTTTTGCCTGATCGGCCACTGCAGTCGACGTCGGAGCCCAGGAGCAGGAGATCACCGATGCCGACTACCGCAACATGAAGATCCCCGATGCCTTCTACGATGTTGAGTTCCCCGTTGAACATGATTAGTTTGGAGGTTCCCAGGCAGGAGGCCTCGCCTTTTCGATCGTTGTTGTTTTTGTGCTAGCCTTCTTAAGGCAGATCATGTGTACCTTGTGTCTGTACTCAGATATTATTGCTTCCGCTAACTTTGTGCTCTCGAGACGTTGTTTTCGAGCCCTCGTGGCCCCTGGCTTGATATCTCACCGTGAGTCCCTGATCTCGATCGTGTACCTTGCGTGTATGATTACTGTACATGGTTTGATTTTGGGGGCGTCACAATTACCCCCCTAACTAAATAGATTTTAAATAACCTGAGACAACCCCTTGTGTATGACCAGTGGGCCCTAGGCCCTTAACTTAATTAAGTTGATTAATAAGCTAGCACATGTGCCCTAGGAATAAGATGCTGGAAATCTTCGAACGCTGAATATCCCTCGTCTCCTGGATGAAAAGAGAGTTGAAGAGAGTCCTCAGCTCGGAGGGCTGAGTGTTCATCTTTCCCGTCTGTCCAGCATTCGGCACACCTATTATTTCATAAAATCTTGACAAAGACATGGTCAAAATATCATTGTAAATTTTAAACTCAAAAATACCAGCATCATGATTATATCTGAAACTATGAATAAAACATGAGGTGAGTTTTTGATATTGAGCAACACGGCATGTTGCTAGCCATGTCAAACCTGCATTGGCACAAAGGCCGTAATATTCCTCCTTAATTCCTGCAGCTTTGAGGTATGCGTCGCACGGATATGTCATTGCACGTGCCGGACTTGTGTTTTCCAGCAGCTCTAGGGGCACATGATCTTCATTGTAGCTCACCCTAGCAGTTGAGGATGAAGTTGCAGCTCTAGTAACTCGATCGGTGCGCTCGGGCTTCTTCTTCCCAAGCCACCCCTTTGCTTTTCCTAGCAAACTCATTTATGAAATATTTGACAATTCACAAAAACAAGTATTTAAGCAAAGTGAGTCGAGGAAAACTACTCTACTCACTTACCTAAGGCATACACTTTCATCAAAACTTGGAAAATAAATTTCTACACATGCAATGCAAGCTCATATGCACAACACCAAGAACTACTAAATACTCACAAATGAAGACAACAATTAAAAATCTAATTGGAGGGGTGGAGGAGTCACATACCAGGGAGTATTTGCTCAAAATTTCAGCGCGAATGATGGGTTGAGGAGAGAGATCGAAAATCTCCTCAAAGAACAGCAAGAACACAAGTCCAAGTGCAGAACTCATGTTTTTGGAGTGAAAGAGAGAGAGGAAGAAGAAGTACCTGGCTGAATGACTTGTGGCCTCCAGGCGCCCTGTGGGCGCAACCAAGGGGCAGGACGCGCCAGCTGGACGCCTAGGCCACTGGTGGCCCCCCTGGTCAGCCCCAGGTGTCCCTCGGTCACTTTTGACGTGGAAACCTTGATTTTTATTTTTGTGGAATTTTTCTGACAACTTCACTGTTGAAAATTTTTTGAGGTTCAAAAAGCTGCGAAACTTTCTGAAAATATGAAAAAGTGGTTATAAATGTGAAGCTTCAAAAAAATAAAAACTTGGTACAACAAGGAGAACAAAAGCTAAAGCAAATGAAAACATAACAAGCTCCACTTTTTACCTATATAAAACATGCTAGTTAGCAAGGTAGATCAAGTATTACCAACAAACCAGCGATATATAAACTCTCACCTCTTATGAAGTTATCATTGTACCTTTACTTTAATGGACATTTTCCCTACAATGATGGTTTTGTATTTGTGGTGCACGTGTAGAGGATAATCACATTCTCCAATCTTCACGGTCTCGATATTCTCTATAGAGTTAAGGCCATGCCTTTTGTCGATCTTTGGAAAATACACCATGTGTTCTTTATCATCAACGCTGAAGGTAACCTTTCCTTTATTGCAATCAATAGTAGCACCTGCGGTGTTAAGAAAAGGCCTACCAAGAATAATGGACATGCTCCCATCCTCGGGCATGTCAAGCACAACAAAATCAGTAAGTATTAAGCAATTTGGCAACTTCAACCGGAACTTCCTCACAAATACCAATCGGGACGGCTGTTGACTTGTCATCCATCTGAAGAGACATATCTGTAGGGATTAGTTTATTTAAACATAGCCTCTTATAAAGAGAAAATGGCATAACACTCACTCCTGCTCCAAGATCACATAAAGACATAATTATTCTTTATGGAGCAAGGAATGGTGGGTATACCTAGATCACCAAGCTTCTTAGGAATCTTGCCACTGAAAGAGTAGTTAGCAAGCATAGTATATATTGCCTCATTAGGGACTTTTCTTTTATTAGTAACAATATCTTTCATGTATTTCGAATAAGGAGGAAACTTTATAGCATCAGTCAAAGGAGTTTGAAGAAAAAGAGGTTTCATCCATTCACAAAATTTACAAACTTGATAGCATCAGTCAAAGGGACTTGATAGCTCTTCATCTACTATGGGACCATTTGAATAGTCAGCTTCCTTGTCCTTCTTCTTCTTCTTCTTTTCTTAAGAGATCTAACAAATTCTTCTTCCTGCATTTGAGATTCTTGATCGATCCTCTACAGATGCCCCTCCGGATAGAGAGGGTCTTGGTTGTGTGTTCCACCCCGAGTTTTTATACCACAAGCTTGTATATCCTGTTTGGCATTCTTAGTAAGCAAATCTTTTTGCACACTAGATATTTGTTCAAGCTGAGTTTGAACCATATGAAAATTCTTAACAAGACATTTAACATCATTAACTGTTCTACCTAGAACATCAAGAAAACTTTTGATAGCAAGGGAATTATCATGCAACTGACTTTGTAGCCTCTCATTAAAGTGATTTTGCTTCATGATAAAATTATCAAGCTCGTCTAATCATTGACCAGGAGGCTTACCTTTAGGGATGTCACTTTCATTGAAATCTAAAAGTGAGTGTACCTCTACCAACGGAGGGTGAGTAGTACGCTCACACAACTTCTCAATAGGAGGTAGGTTCTTCACGTCTTCAGCTTTAATACCTTTCTCCTTTATAGAGTTATTTGCTTCTTGCATATCTTTGGGGATCACGACAAGCATGCCCCTCTTCTTTGGTGGTGGAGGTGGTTCAGGGACGGACCAATCTTTGTGCTTCTTGGCAATCTTGCCCATTAGTTCTTCCGCATTGTCCGGTGTTCTTTCCCTGAAAACACAACCAACACAACTGTCAAAATAGGATGTAGATTCATCGGTTAGACCAACATAAAATATATCTAGTAATTCATTCTTAGGGACTCCATGTCCCGGTCTAGCCTTAATTAAACTGCAATACCTACCCCAAGATTTAGGGAGGTGCTCATCCTGCAACTGTTTAAAGTTATAAATTCTTTGTAAAGCAGCATGTTGCATAGGAGCAGGAAAGTAGTTATCAACAAAAGATTGAGCTAAGTCCTGAGGACTCTTAATGTAACCATAGGGTAGTGCATCATACCATGCTTTAGCGTCTTCCGTCAAAGAGAAAGGAAAAAGCTTAGCCACATAAAAGTTTCGTATCCTCTCATCAGTAGTAAACAAGCCACCTAACTCGGTGAGTTTGGTCAGGTGTGCTATAGCGTCATCATTTTCTCTGCCATAACAGGGGTCATCTTCATCTGTAGATATAAGTGAAATATCAATAGAGAAATCATAATCAGGATCAGTGATGCATATGGGAGATGTTGAAAATTCAGGATGAGGAATAATCTTCTTCTTCATGGTGTGCTTTTCAAGCAGCTTCCTAACAACACCAGGGTCAGAGTCGGCACACTCTGTAAGTTCCCTGCATAAATCATCATCAAGAATAACATAATCATCCTCAAGGAGTCTCTCCTTGAGTTTATCCACGTCTGGGTAACCAAAGGCTTTGCAAGTAGGAAAATAGGTAGAAGGAGTTTCAGTCTCGGACTGTGCTGCAACCCTAGCCATTTGAGTTTCAAGATAGCGACCAAGAAAACCAATTTCCTCGAAATTAGTAGAAGCATCATCAAAAGTATCGGACATAGTACCAGACTCAGTGGAAGTAGCATTTGGTGGTGGTGGTGGTGGTGAAGCAAACTTACTTATAACGTAAGGTGAATTAAGTGTAGCACTAGTGCTCAGAACAATACCTTTTCTTGTAGTGGATGGTAAGATCGGAACCTTGGGGTCTCCTTCCTTAACCATAGCGGATAAAGTGAAGCAGGCAGAATACTTCAAGTGGACTTGTCAATAAAGCTATGCTCCTTGGATACAGCGCCAGAAAACAGTACTTGATGACCCTCAACTGTAGGGGATCGAGATAGTCTTTGCGGGTAAGATAACCCAATTTATTGATTCTACACAAGGGGAGGAAAATAATATTTATAAGATTTGACAGTTGAGTTGTCAATTCAACCGTACCTGAAATATACTTGCTTGCAACAAAATATTAATAGCAAAGGTGATATGATAGTGGTAATGGCAACAGCGAAAGTAAAACAACAAAGGCAAACTACTAGTAACCAACGAGATTGAAAGACTATAAACTAGGGAGATGGATGGTTGGGCGCTGCTTGGATGAGAGTGAACATGTAATATGTTTTGGGCAAAGCACACAGAAAAACAAGGATCATCTAGGAAAATATCAAACATTAGGCATGTATCCCGTAGGTAGTTGTGGGTGCTTGCAATAAGAACTTGCACAACATCTTTTGCCGTACCATCCCGCTATGAACGGGGCCAAAAGGAACTTATGGAGATTAAGGTTCTCATGTCAAAGAGCACCGGAACAAAGCATTAAGACTCAATGGATAATTGAAATCCTCAAATTATAATCCATCCCATTTGGTGTCCCAAGCTGTCACCTTTGGGATCGCCGGTTCCGGACCATAATAGGTGCATACAACTAATAGATAGGATCAAGAACATAAATAAACTCATAAAAATACAAGTGGTTCACATCTGAAAACATGGTACTCGGGCCCAAAGTGACAAGCATTAAGAGCAACAAGTTGTAGCAAATATGATAAACACCAAAGGAGATGATAGGCAACATGCCCCAACAATCTGACAAACTATTACATGATCTAACTCATCTAATCCCTACCATCCCCTTTGCGAACAACAGGGAATTACTCACACATGAGAAGAGAAGTCATGGAGGGATGATGCATTGGTACTGGTGATGAAGATGGTGATGATCTCCCCTCACTTGAGGCCAAAACAGCCTCCAGATTAGCTCTTACGGAGAAGAACAGAGGGTGGCGGCGGCTCCGCGACAGAAACTGGGAAAACAACTTCTTTTCTGGGGTTTCCTCGCCACGGGAATAAATAGGGGCATCGGTAGGGCACCAGAGGGGGGAGGACCGACCCAAGAGGCGTCCTGACGCGGCCAGGAGTGGGGCCGCACCAGCAGGGTGCCTGGCCCCCCTGGCTTCCCATCTGGACCCACTTCTAGCACAATGGCCCGTCGGGTGCGTGTATTTTCTATGAATTTTCCTGGAATTTTCTGAGACACCTAAAAATCCATTTCCTGCAAATAAGAAAACCATACAGGAAGCTCTGCTAAAAATAGCGTCAGTCCGGGTTAGTTTAGTTCAAATCATGCAAGAAGGAGGTCAAAACAATATAAAAAATGTTTGGAAAAGGTTATACGTTTGAGACGTATCAACCTGGAGAAGTTCGGAGGTTCCCAGGCAGGAGGCCTCGCCTGTTCGATCTGTTGTTATTTGTTCTATCCTTCTGAAAGCAACCATGTTAATCGTGTCTATACTCAGATACTATTGCTTCCACTAACTTTGTGCTCTCGAGCTGTTGTATTCGAGCCCTCGTGGCCCCTGGCTTGTATTATACAACTTGTATTAATTTATTTGTAGAGTTGTGTCGTGATATCTTGTCGTGAGTCCCTGATCTCGATCGTGTACCTTGCGTTTATGATTATTCGGGATAACTCTTCAATGAGTGTATTTAACGGGCCTTACTGAGAGAGCCGGCGTACATGCGGAGCTTATATTGGGCAGTTGGTACACCTCTGCATGGTGAAATCTTTTCGAGAAGCCGTGTCCACGGTTATGGACGACTTGGAAGCTACGTCTTGTTCATAGATAAAATCAACTAAATCATAGTTAAAACTTGATCAACGTGTGGGTTCCTTGACTGCTTCTTCTTCATTGGGTGATGAAGGGGAGGACAAGGATTGGATAGGTATTATGTTTGCGTAAGTAGCTGATAGCGAACTTGTTGGAGGCGATTCCTCATCGAATGCTTGGCTTCTTATCTTACTCTCTAGATCGTTAGCCACTTCATAAATGCTAGTGCGGCAGAACCTCACCACTTACCCCATCCTTACCGTAAACTACTAGTTATCCTAGAAAAACGAGTGATGAAGTCCTTGCTGGGACAGTTGACCACTACAGTTGGATGCTGAGTACTTCTGTACTCATGATACTACCCCAAACTCTTTTCAGGGTTCTTGATCGACAACAGGTATGGTGATCGACGTTTCACGTGGAGACTCGACGACGACTAGTTAGGAGGATCCCGACGGAGAGCCTGGACCCGTGTGGTTATGGGGATCGATGATTTTCTCTTTGCCACTAGGCATTTGATTGTAGTTTGTAGTAAGACAATATCTTCCGTTGTTGTATTGTATGAAGGAAGTTGTATGCCAATTGTATGAGATGTTGTATCCTTGTAGCTGTAATGTTGTGATATCACGTTGAAATCTGAGACATATGGCTTCGTCAAATGTCGCGGTGGGTCCGATATGTGCTTCGTCCTTGGGTCTGAACGGAAAGGTCCAGATATGAAAAAGTACCGCATATCAAGTCTTACAATCATCATCTTGCGCGCTCAATCGAGGCCCTTGTGCTACGAGGACGCCGCCCCCTTTTTCCTCTTCGTCGACGGCTGCCGCACCCCGCGACTTGATTCGCCGCCACCTGCGTGCCTAAGCCTTCGATGAGCCTTTCTTGAGCTCCTATGTAAGCTCCACCCTCTCCCTCGTATCATTTTGAGCTTGATTTCGAGCTCTAGCCGCACGCTCGTACTACCTGCCGCTTCCACTGTCCAAGTCGATGCACGACTCTTCCCGCGTTCGTTTCCACACAGCCGAACAGCTAGTGGTCGCCGGAGTTGGCCGATGTGGCCTCCGCCGTTGAAGGGCCGCCGTCGTTCCTGAAGCTCGCCGTCGACGCACTGTGATTAACAGCCAGTGGGGATATCACACTGACTTGTGGCCCCTCCCCGGTTAGATTAGCTACTAATCTCCGATCTTAACCCCCTCTTAAGTTATTAGGCCAATGCCGTGTGGGCCCTCATACCACCTAACTAAATAGATTTTAAATAACCTGAGGCAGCCCCTTGTGTATGACCATGGGCCCCAGGCCCTTAACTTAGTTAAGTTGATTAATAAGCACATGTGCCTATGACACCTGGGCCCATACTGTCAGTTATAATAAATAATATGAATTTTATAAAATTATAGTGTATGACATGTGGGTCGAGCTCATTATTTAAAATATAAATGAATTGTTTAAATAACCAGAGGCTGACATGTGGGACCCACATGTCAGTTGACTGGTCAGACCAGTACTGTTTTGGATAATGTTGACTTTATTAATAAAAGAAAATCCATAAATTCTTTTAAATTGATTTAAACTTTGAAAATTAATATCTGTTAAACCGTAAGTAAGATTAAAATAATTTATACACTAAACTTGTTCAGAAAAATACAATGATTACGAATACGCTACCCGTATACCAACCACCCCCCCTCTAACACAACAAACACGAGACATTTCCCCCTCCGGATCGTCTGTCGATAATCACCCGGACCTGGAAGTTCATCCACAGATGAATTCCCGCTCCGAGCATAACACTTTGTACTGCGTTAGAACACCGCCAACACTAAGTTTTCCATGTCTTGTATCTGTATTGCTATTATTTCCATGTATTTATTGTTTCTTCCCCCCTCTTATTCTCCGATAGACCAAGATACTGCCTGCGCTGACACCACCAAGTACGTCTACTACGTCGACGACTGTACCCCTACTGCCGAGCTTTCAGGCAAGCAAAGCCATTCTCCTTCCCCAGATATCACCTATCTTTTCCATACATTTCTTGCACTAGGCATTGCTACTCCTTCTATTATGTTAATTCCTATTCTGTTGCATAGACTTTTTTGTCGCCCCTTGATGTACCTTCCTTTGTACTATGCTTCCTATTATAATTTTGCAATATTCAGCAGTTGTCCCTGGGCATTGTTAGTTAACTAGGTTTAGATAGCGGGACGTGATCACTCTGTGGAGTGAACGCGGATACAAAATATATATAACTGCCACAGGTACGGTACATAGCAGACCCCGCCAAAGGCCCCTATCACGGCCCTGCCGTGCCACACCAAGTGTGAGCCATTGAGGAGTAATCGCCGTACTCCACTCGTTGCCGATTTTATAGTGCCGCCCTAGGGTTCTAAACCACGGTGGTTCTTAAAGGTAAGAATTCGGGTGACCTAACGGTTCCAGCGAGTGGTATTGCGACGGGACGACAGGGAGGGAATACCGACGTACTAGTGGGCTTGGACCCTGATTGTTGTCCGCGAGAGTTACCAAACCATGAAAGTCGAGCTCTTCCAAGACCACACGCGAGATAAGGTAAGGAGACGGTTCACCTTGTTGGTAACCGCGTGCTTTGATGGGACGACACGGCAGGCCCCGATGTATTGGTGGTCTTGACTTCTGTTCGTTGTCCGTTGTGTGAATTAGTCAGTCAACGATAACCGTTGTCTTCGAGATAATATTAAAATGCTTAAATGGGTCGGGTGGATGACTTGAGTGACTTGACGGGCCCTATACGCGGTAACTCCACGTGGGATTATGGTGTGGGCCTTCCGCGGCGTACAGTCTATCGAAATATCTTCAGACATCAGCAGTGCCGCGACATGATTGCCGGGAAGTGGTGTGTCTTTTTTCTGCAACGATGATATTTTATTTTTCTTCACCGGCCAGACTCGCATTGTGCAGGAGTACAAAGGGCAAGGGTCCAAAGTCCCTGCGTACATAGGATTTAGTTCGAGTGATGACCTCTCTATTGAGCCTAGGTAGGACTACGTCGTGTCGAATAACCTCGGTGGGGCATTCCTAACAAGGTGTACGCCACACTGGAGATCCGAGCATGTAGTGTAATAGTAGTGCATCCCCTGCAGGGAAGAAAATCTATTCGAATAGCCGCGTCCATGATAACAGGACGCTTGATGCTGAAGCCAGACTCTACTACTACAAACTATTACTACTAAACTGTTTGGTTCCGGGTTTGCTTCCTCGCAGGGAAATCGAGGAAGTGATCTCGGAGGCATTGATAATTATTACAACTTACTATTATACAATCTTGTAGCAACTTTTGCTGCATTGTTACTTTATGCTTTATATATAACTGGTGGCTATTCTCTTCTCATGCTGCAAGAATCGTCGGAAGATGCTACTCTTCGATAGGCCTAGCTTCTCATACTTATTCTGCTTTCTGCAGTTCATTCCACTATATAGCCTCCCGTTTCCATTTGATACCAATGCATAAATGCTTAGTAGTCAGACGTAAGACTCGCAGATATGCTAGATACTCACCCCTCTTGCTTTTCTATCTTTGTTTTATATACTCGGAATGCTGCAACAAGAGGTTGGCGCCCAGGAGAAGGAGTACCCCGGAGGCGCCTACTACGACGTCGAGTTCCCCGTTGACCAGGAGTAGTTCTGAGGTTCCCAGTAAGGAGGCCTCACCTTTTTGATCTATTGTTATTTTTCCTTGCCTTCTTAAGGCAACCATGTTATTTGTGTCTGTACTCAGATACTATTTCTTTCGCTAACTTTGTTCTCTCGAGATGTTGTATTCGAGCCCTCGTGACCCCTGGCTTGTATTATACAGCTTGTATTAATTTATTTTTAACGTTGTGTTGTGATATCTTGCGGCGAGTCCCTGATCTCAACCGTGTACCTTGCGTGTATGATTACTGTACCTGATCATAAATCAGGGGCGTCACAACTAAGCAAGATATACAACCATGTGATAGTAAGATATATAACAAGAACACTATGGCTATCACAAAGTAGGTGCAGAAGTAAATATGGGACAAGCAATGCAACAAAAATATGAGCAAGAACAAGATAAACAAGGTAATAAGCTTGCTCCAAGTAAAGGTGGAGATAACCGCAAGTGGAGCCGATGGAGACAAGGATGTGTTACCGAAGTTCCTTCTCTTGTGAGAAGTACACCTCCATTTGGAGAGGGTGTGGGGCGCAATGCTCACCACGAAGCCAACTAGGGCCACCATATTCTCCTCACTCTCCCACTAATGCGAGATGCCGTGATTCTACTATGGGACACTTGAGGACGGTCACCGAACCCGTACAAATGGAAACCCTTGAGGGTGCTCACCGAACACGTACAAATGCTCGGGGCTATCTCCACAAACGAATTGGAGGCTCCGTAGTGACCCGAAGCTTTACACCACAATGATTGAGTTCTGCAACAACAATCCTCTAGGGGCCAACGCACCCAAGAGAAACAAGCTTTAGAGTGCCATTGCACTCAAGAGAATAAGATCTAGAGTGTCAATGCAGTCAAGAGTAACTATCTTCTCAACTTCACTTACTATAGCAAATTCTCGGAGATAACTCAAACCGATGCACGAAATGCAATGGCAAGAGCACACGAAGTGCTCAAGTCCCCCACTCACAAATCCCACCAAAGCAACAAAACCTATGGAGGAATATGAGAGGAAGAACAAGGAGAAAAACAAGAACTCCAAGATCTAGATCCATAAGGTTCCACTCACTTAGTGGAGAGATGACTTGGTGGAGAATGTAGATCTAGATCTCCTCTCTCTATTCCCTCAAAAAGGAGAAAGAATCATGGGAGGGATAGAGAGATCTCAAGCTCGAAGATGTCAACGATGGAGGTGAAAAACGAGCTCAAGAACTATATTAACAATGGAGAACAAGACCCCCTTTTATAGGTCCCCATGAATCCAACCGTTATGTGCACTCTTCATCTACCACGGTAGTACCGCTCTGGGAGCGGTAGTACCGCCCGCGCGGTACTACCGAATATTAAGTACCGCCCTACTACTGCTTGGGTACAGAGAGATGAGCTATAGTGGCACGGTAGTAACCTCCGGTACTACTGCTGGCACGGTACTACCGCCCTGAGCACGGTAATACTTCCCTAGCGGTACTACCGAATATTTAGTACCGTTCTACTACCGCTCGGGTACAGAGACCTGAGTGGTAGTGGTACAGTAGTAAACTTCGGTACTACCGCTGCAGCGATACTACAGCGATGTCCACGATACTACCGCCCAGTCAAAACCAGGGGGCCCTTAGCACATAACATATGAACTCCAAAAGAAATAGGAAAACCCTCAACTGCCATAACTTCTGCAAATGAACTCCGATTAAGGAAAACTCAAGCTTCATGGAAAGCTAATGAACAGAGCTGCGAAACAAATAGAGGTGTGGAACCTATATCTGACAAGGACCGGCAAATCTCCCACGTCGAAAAAAACAAGAGAAGAAGCACATGAATTCCGTTTTCGATGAACACGATCTTGTCAAGAAGAAGACCACAAGCTCCAAAACTTACGAGGAGAAAAGCCAAACAAGAACCAGTAAATATGAAGCCAAGGATGCAAAGGTTTGAGCTCTCCACGAATGATGCGGTCTAGCCCATAACCCGGTCTCCTAACTAAATACCATGAGACTGGTAATTAGAAGCCTATCAAGGTGAAACCGCGCATAGTCCATTTTAGCTTGATGATGACGATCATGCACGCCACAAGTTGGAACATTTTCTTGATTCCGCTGGCTCAATGAAGACTTGTAGATTGCGCCCCCATACTCGATTATGGGTGAGCCTCTTTTAGGCACATCTTCATAAGACCATTATCACCAAATGGACGGGAAGCTCTAAGCTTATGATTTCTTTGTTATGCTCCTCTTGAACTTGGATACATCAACTTGACCAATCTTTGGATAACGCCATGAAGAACACCTTGGTCAAAACGTAATCTTCATCTTTCAACCTTGAAGCCAACATATGATAACCAAGTGTTTCCTATGGACAAACCTTAAAGTATAACTCAAGGAAACCATTACTCCATAAAGATTGTCATCAATTATCAAAACCAAACATGAGGGCACATGCCCTTTAAATAGATTCTTGGGATAAGTGTAAAGATGCTTTTGTTGGGAAGTACTATCTGACGCGGGTGGACCGAGACTGACAAGGGGATACACCCATGACTCCTCAGCATGAGGGTACCTAGTGCGTGTCAAGACAAAAGGCCCACTGGAGGCTTCGACTGGCCCAAGATAATCCCTCCCGAAGCAGTGAAGGCTACGCCTACGTGGAGTCCAAGCCGGTTCAGAGTCCAAGGCATGCCCGCCAAGACTAGCTAGATTAGGCAATCACCTTTGTAAACCTAGACCGACTCCCTGTGACCCAGCTTAGTATATAAAGGACGGGAGAGAGGGGACATCTAGGACATCCAATCTCGCATAGCTCCACCCTCAACGAGAGCACTCTTGCCGAGAACTCCAATGTAATTTCTTCCGCCATATAATACATCGAGAAGGAAGTAGGAGTTTTACCGACCGAGGGCCCTGAACCTGTGTAATCCCCGTCTTCTGTTGGCCGACGAGCATCGCGAACCTGTACTCCTTTCTCTACGATCTCAACCCAGGGTTCCTAACCATGGGATTTGCCGAGGCCGATCCTCGTTAGTTGGCGCCGACCGTGAGGAAGACGAAAGTTGGAATCATGATCTCGGCGGTTTCGTCAGCATCAATCGACAACTCGGCGACTTCATCAGCACTCGACGCGTCCATGACTCGCGCATAATCAGATCTATTCAGGTCCCTCGGCTTCGTCGCGCATCTTCCTATTTGGAAATCTGCTTTTGCATATCTGCGCAGAAGCGTCGACCTAACCTTCATCGGGTACCAGATCTACGTCAACCAATGGGGCACTCTCCGTCTCACGGATCGAGTCTGATCTCCTACATGACCAGCTGCGACATCGACAATGACAAAGAGCAATACACCCTCCCGCACGACAACCCCTCGTGTCGTCTGCGCCTCCCTCCTCAACCCGGTCTTCCACAACACTCGGAGAAATCAATGTGTAGCACTCGATTGGGATAACTACAGCAACAACACGACACCGACGAGAAGCAAAACATCATTTCAGGTGTACATGACGAACCGCGGCGAACCAGCCTTTTAGGACAGAGGAAACTCGGTAGACCCCAACAATCATGGAGGAACCAACATAGTCGGAAGGAATAATGATCACGCCAGCAACACCCTACCGACAGTTACGCTGGGAGCCCCTGGAACTATGCCACAAAAAACCGTAAGGCATGTAGGGAGCAACCCCGGGAGCGCTCCACCCAAAAGCAACGAGGGAAGAAGGGATCAGGCAAATGACCAAACCGAGAGCAACAAACCCGTGGGAAAAATAAAGACTTCCAAGGAAAGAATCACCCTAACTAGAAAAGAAATAGATAGGATGCCAAAATCAGCAAACGGCGGCAAGATCCTACCACAAGATGCCTCTCACGACGATCTCACGGTATACAAACCAGTTATCAAGAGACATTGCGAAAAAAATAGGAGGATACGATTGGAACAAGAAGAATGACGACGAGCCGCTGATGAGTCAAGTACCAGGCATCAAGAACATTCAGATGACTCCTTAGACAATAAGTCTCCTCATCAGCGCAAATCCAGAACCGACAACATGCACTGATAAGATAAGGATACAATCACCCGCAACCTGGACGACACTTTCCGAATCGAAGAAGGCGACTCCGAAAGCCACGAATAACTAACTCCAGCTGAACCACTCGTCACCGCAAAGACCTACCTCCGCTGCGCACAAACCGAAGACAAATAAGAACCACATCGCAACACCTCAAGAGCTTTTAAACTCATGAGTTACGCACTCACCGCATCAGCGTCTAAAATTCACCCAGAAGGCAAAGGACTCGAAAGCAGTCACCAGGAGGGGACCCAAGCTCATCCAACGATGATGAAGACGACCGCCGCAAACAACCCTATAGCAACTCGGACCGCGACCGGGAAAACCGTAGGGATCGAAGGAGCGATGACGAGCGACACGATGCCCGAGATGACATCACCCAAAACAAAGTTAACCAAGGACGCCACCAGCGTGCAACCCAACGAGGTCAATCGGTGTCACAACCCTAGTTTAGGTATGCGCTAGGATAGCAAGTAACTTTGCATCATGTGAAAATTTCAAACAAGAAATTGAAATGGGGAAAGGAAAATCCCCAAATGAATTGAATTCAAATGGCCAGACAAAAATTGCTTCCAAAAATCTTTCTAAACTTCTTGAAAAGTCCCATAAATGAGTGTGATCACATATCAAGTGAAGTGGATCACACTCCATGCTCTCTGATTTTTCAAAAAGTCCATAAGTGCTTTAGAAGTTAAATAAACCCCCTATTTGAATTCGAATACAAATACTTTGAATTTAAAAAATCACCAAAACTTAGGAGTGGCTATATATCTGCCATGTAAGGCCATATTAAAGTTTTGGAAATTTTATAAAATACGTTGGTATTTATTTTACCATAGCAAACAGAGGACCGAAAGGTCAAAAACAGTAATAAAAGGAAAGAGGAAATGAAGCCCAACTTACCCTTTAGAAACCAGGCCTGGCGCAGCCATCCTTGTCGTCTACCCCAATCAGCTCGATGTCGAGCATGTCGGGGGCGACGACCGCCACCACAATGCCCAGAAGCGTCTAGGCCTCCCCCTCGCCTCCAGGCACACCACGAGGACGCTCTGGAGCTCCCACACTCCCTCCCCCTCTCGCTACTCGCCTCTCCTTCCTCCCCTCGCCGTTCTCGTTGCCCCAAGGGCGCCGCCGCGGAGCGCGCCGCCGCCCCTTATCCTCCCCACCACCGGCCACCACGGGATCCCGACGAGGAGCCCTTCGCCGCCGAGCCCTCCCCGAGCTCAGCTTCTTTCTCCTAGTGAGCTTCTCCATCCTCTCTGTTCGGAAACGTAGTAGAAAACAAAATTTATCGGCCTACGAATCAAGAACCCAAGATCATCCAAGAAGATTGCATACAAGGTTTTAGGTCATGGCTCACCAACCGATGTAGCGGAAGTAGAGTTGGTGAAGCTCGTGGACGTAGTGGAAGTAGATCTCGCAAGTTCTCCCACGAATAGTCCCTCGATCAATCCCACGAACAAGTCCCGCGATCTAGTCCCACGGACAAGTCCCATGAACAAGCTCCTCGAAGAAGGGTCGAAGGTACGACCCCTCCATTAGTATCCACACATCCCGTAGCAGCAATCCAGCAGCGCTCCGCCGTCCAGAGATGAACGCCACCGAGAAAACTAGAGGGAGAAAACCCTAACGGATTCCGATCTAGAACAGCGTCTAAACCGGGGTCTAAAAGTGGAGCAACGGGGTTTAGAGGAGGGAGGGTGGCGCATAGGCCTTGGGGATTGATTGTGTGTCTTCCCCCCACCCTTGGCTCACCTTATATAGGTGTCCAAGGGGCCTAGGGCGCAGCTCAAGGAGGTTTGGGAGTCCAACTTGGACTCCCAAGCCTTCCAAACCTACACATACCTTCCCACCGGAAACCTTCCATAATGGTATTTGGAAATCCCACCTGGAGGATCTCCCACCCCTTTTTGGTGCGCCCCCACCACCTGGCCGGCCAGGGCAGCCTAGGTGGCTTGCCCCCCAAGGCCAGGGGTGCAGGGCAGTGGGTGGTACTGCCCGGAACCTTCTAGAAGCTTCCAGGACCTACCGGGACTGTTTCGGGACATTCCGGACACTTTTGGAGCACTTCCAATACCTTCCGGAACCTCTAACGAATGTTCCGGAGCCATCTAAATGGGTTTCGGAGCCATCCGGTCAAAGGTTATTATGTCCGGTGAACACAACATATTGTTTAAGCTGTCCACCGATCACCGAAACTATTCCGGTTGATCGTAAACTTTCCCATTACCATTTTCATATGTTCCGGAACCACCTGGGACTACTCCAGAGAGATCCGAACATATCATAAATACCCAGAACTACTTCTGGTGCCCTTATGAACTATTCCATAAATCTCCGGAACTACTTCCGGTACCCGTATGAACTATTCTGCTTTGCTTCCACTAAACCTTCTACCATACTAGTATTCTAACAGACTACTGCTCGTTAAGTGTGTGACCCAATAGGTTCGGTATAATGCGGACATGACTCAGAACATCTTCCGGACATAGGTCAACAGCCTTTCGTCAATAGCCAATAATCAACAGCGGAGCCATGGACACCCATGTTGACTCCCGCACATACACGAAGAAACTTCGAGTGAACCATTATGTTTATTCATGTACCATTCCCTTTGCTTCGTGATATATGACAAAGTTAGAGGAGAGATGTTTGGCACCCATGTGTAACAACTTCTTGAACACAAGCCACTCGTTATCCTCTTTGCTCGTTTGTCCATTTTCTCGTTATCGTATTCCGGTATCCCCGTGACTGAATCACAATGCGTCTGGCCAGACTATAATGGATACCGTCATACCGAGTGGGCCCGAAGTGAATATCTTCTTCATCGTGAAGGAGCAAATCCCATTCTTGAACTATCACAGTCACTAGCCACACCATCTGACATACCCAGAACTTATTTTACTACTTCCCATTTACGGGAGGATTCATCTAAGAACCAAAGCATGTCTTCCTATGTGAAGAAACTCGATACTCTCATGGTCTAAGGAATTACGTATATGATAACATTTCATGATATGACTTATAACGTAGTTACGATGTGATCTCTAAGTATATCATTCAATACTGGGGTCGGTTCAACATCATTGTTCTGCTAACAATATGTTCCCATTGCTACTGACATCCTTGTTACAAGAACAATGTCCATGATTAAGAAAACGTAATCATCAGTTAGCACATGAGCTGGTCTTAGAGGCTAAACCAGGAACTCTTGGTGTTTACATTTCCACACATGCAAGTGAGTTTTCTTCTGAATCTCATAGTCAGGGTCATTGCAATTATAGCACAGAAATATAAACATTAATTACGAACGTGGAAATATATATATAATAACATTTTATTATTGCCTCTAGGGCATATTTCCAACAGTCTCCCACTTGCACTAGAGTCAATAATATTATCAGTGCTTGAGCATTTTAGACCTATGGCATACCGGTGTAATACATGCTTCATTTGTGGTATAGACTTCATCATCGGATCTGATGCTTCAGGCCCGTTTGTATCTTGCATATCTTCGCGTTTTTCACGCTATCATAAAATTTACTAATTTTATCAGTTTAGCTTTGTATATGTTTGAATCATTTGGCAGGACCTTGGTTCCTTCAGAATAAGTCATGAAATCATTCGTCAATGTTCCATGAGCTTCAAGCATCTAGGAAACCATACCATGTTCATAAATGAACTGATGACTCAAAATACCCTCCCTTGTTACTTCTTTAAGCAACAATATACTTAGCCTTTGTTGTAGAATTCGCCACAGTATCTAACTTAACATAGTTCCTTCATACTGTGCCACCCTTACGTGTGAAACACATAATCCCAATTAAAATCGAAAATCGGTTGGAGTAAGTATGAATACTGAATTGGTGTAACTGTTTACATCAAAAATTCAGCTGGTGTAACTTGTTACAACGAGCTCTTCATTATCTCCATTTTCCGAGAAACATATCTTATCTATCATAAGTTTAACTTTTCACTGTTTGTCCAATGATCAACATATTGATCACTTTGGTATTTTGCTCACAACCTTTTGGAGCACTGGACATATCTGGTCGTTTTACATATTATGGTGTACATGATTAATCCAAACACATAGGTGAGTGAAATCCAATTCATGTGTTTTGCTTATCTGTGTTCATGAACACCGATTTCCGCAAACAACTTTTCACCATGACCTCGGCAAGAACATCCTTCTTGGCGTATTAATACTAAACTACTTTAGTATCATGTCAACATGTAATGTTGGCTTTAGCATGATCAGACACTTACTATCTACATAGATCATTGTGCTCAATACTAATGCTATATTAGCCCAAGAACTTCAGCTGAAAACTATTTCCAATAAAGTCCTTATTCGTGTCAAGAAATTTATATCATTTCTAATCAACAATATGTCATCTACATAAGGTTTTTAGAAATATTATTCAGCTCCCACTTACTTTCTTGAATATTCAAGCATCTTCGTTATTCCTGATGAAAACAAACTCTTTTGGCAATTTCATCATAACGAAAATTCCAACTCCATTATGCTAGCTCCAGTCCATCACTGGATATCCAAGGCTTGCATCTATTTTAGCATCCTTTGAATCGACAAAACATTCCGGTCGTATCACGTATACGTCCTTTGTTATATTTCCATGTAGGAACTTTGTTTTGACGTTCATTCTACCATATCCTATAAATGAGATATGTAGTAATTGCTAGTATAACCCGAACTAACTAAAGCATTTCTACGGTCGACACTATTTCGCCGTAGTCAACCTTTGAACTTGCTAGAAAACAATTTTCCAACGAGTTGAGCTTTATGGATAAAACAATTTCATCCGAATCAATTATAGATCCATATATATATTCTTCAGACTTTTAGTCTTTCCGAGGGTCTACCAAGTTCAAAACTTGACTTACTTCCATGGATACTATCTCGGATTATTTGGCATTTAGCCAAATCCCAGAGTCAGGGCCCATCAACGCTTCTTTGTATATCACAGGTTTATCATTGTCGAACAACAATATCCCGTTTTACATATCATGAATGTTTGTACGATTTTTGTCTAACCTGTGTGGTTCAGCTGTGTACTTCTCTGAAGATTCAACAATCTTTCACAAGTTGCACTGTCCTCCCACTCACTCTTTTGTAAGAAACTATTTTTCTTCAAAATACATTGTTCTTAACAGCAAACAGTTTTGCTTTTGTGTAGTGATAGAGGAATACCAAAACTTTTGGCATAACCTTAACAAAGTAACACTTATCTGATTTGGGGTTTTGAGTATGTCAAACATATGCCTCATATACCCAAATTTTAAGAAAAGACAACATGGTTTTAACATTCCATACCACATCTAATATGGTGTCATTTCAACAGATTTGATGATGCTCTTTTCAGTGTAAAAGTCGTAGTCACTAACGCATAACTTTAATAAGTATAATGGCAAATTGATAAACGTCATATTTGATCTTACCGTGTCATACATGGCTTGATTACATCTCTCGAACACTTTACTCATAGTGGTGTTCCGGGAGACGCAAGCTATGACACTTCTTCACAACTCATCAGACGTTCGCTAAACTTGTAACTCAAATATTACTTTCTACAATCTAATTTGAAGAAGCTTTATTTTCTTGTTACAATGAATTTCTATTTCACTCTAAAATTCCTTAAACATTTCAAAGATTTCAGAAGTATGTCTCTATTGAACAGATATCCACATATCTACTTCAACTCATGAGTGAAGATAGGGAATCCACTGCACAAAACTACACTTATTGGACTACACACATCATCATGTATGATTACCAATGGTTTAGTTTCCCGTTCATGTATGGCCTATCAACGGTGTTTTAGTCACGTTACTTCGAGACAAAGATCGCAAGCGTCAAGTGATTCATAATCATATGACTCGAAAGTCCATCACTTATGGAAATTCTTCATGCATGTTATGTCACTTGTGATAAACGGCAGTGCCACATCTATGTGGTATTTCTGTCAGTCTTGCGACGTTTAGCATCAGTGTTATGGATGTTTAGTATTATTATCAAGATTCATAACATACAACCTATTCATAATGGAAGTATGGCCTTTACGTTATTCATAGCTTTGAACAACTCTCTTGCAACAAACATGATTCAAAATGATGTTTTGCAACAAGGCTAAAGTGTAGTAACAATTTACTCAACTCTAAAATGAATTATGAAGATAATCATAGAGTCAACACACGGCATAGTAAACCTTTTACCGTGTTCCCAAGCGTGTCAAAACTCATCATTAGCTGGTCATAAAGGCCATAGTATTTCTTGCATCGAGTTGCAACAATATGCAATCGATGTGATATTCCGGTGATCAACAGTTTAATCACAATATACAGAATCCACAATTAACTGCTTAATCATGATTCCCAAGAATTACATCTCTTGACCAACAATGAATTCATCTATAACTCCGTATGACTTTCATTTCTGAGCTGGTTATTCCAGTCTTCTTTCGTTTTGCCTTTATACGTATCATAGTTCTATTTCCAATGTCACTCCTACTCACAAAAGATCACACATGATTAAGGATGGCACAGGCCATGGAATTTCCGGCGTGTAAGTCTTACTAACATCCTTTGGACTTCTTTCCCTTAATTCTCATCATCAGATGATCGGTGTTCTTCTGGATCCCACACTTATCAGTTTTGTTTAGAGCACAATGAACATTTTCACTAATGCTTACAATCATACATTGTACTAGATATCTTATATCCAACATTAATTGTCTTTCTACTGAAAACTTATTTTTCAATTCCATGAATATAACATAACTATCCCAAACTTTTCGAAGTTCGGGTTTCATGGTGGTGAAGACAATGCACTTAGCTGTGGTGGAATTCTAGCATTTTTGGATTATGGACGTAAGTCACATCATCCATAGCATCAGCGGGAGAGCATCAAAAATTTGCGATAGGACATGGTCCTTCTCGGCACTATTGAGGATAGTCCTCACAATACGGTACCAATCATAAAGTTTTCCCAGATAAAATAGTTAATCAAAATCAATTTGGGAAGGTGGTAACGCGAGCCATTATTCTACAACGATAATGAAAATACTAAGACTTTGTTCATAATTAAGTTGCACTTGTGATTAATCAATTTAATTACTAAGTGCGCTCCCACTCAGATCAATATCTCTCGTAATTTATGCTGGAGTGATTCAAGATCCGACCCAATCGTCCGCCATTGATGTGACATCACTGATGACTTAGATTGGACCGGTAGGCCAACTTGCCAATCACAACACATGTGATTCTTGTTCATCTTTCGATGGGCGTGTTCCGGTAGCAAAATTTTATCCAAACCGTCAAGACAACCAAGTGTAATGCGATGTGTGTTCTTTTAACACACCCGCCTTTTATGCGTCACACACGTGTGCACCCATGTGACATGACCTGCTCCGATGTGAAACATAGTATAGACGGTGCTACAGTTGGAAGAACACTATCAACTTGATATTGTTTTGCGAGAGATCACCCTAATAAAACACGACTACCGCGCATCAAACAAGGGTGCATCAAAGGGATAAACATCACAGGCAGTTCATAAAATTATGTGATATGATATAGCCCTTTGCTTCGTGAAGTCTTCGTAGTCTTCACGCCGTCGTGGTAGAAGTCACCGCGTCCACCAACTTTCTCCTTGGCACCGGGAACATCACCACGGCTTCCGGCATGTGCGTCGGGGTCCACCTCCGCATCGTAGATCATCACCTTGCATCTATCTATTGCTTTGCCTCGAGCTAATAAACAGTTCTGGCATGCAGGCCATAATTAAGTGACAATCATATGACTCCAGTCATCATGCCGTACCACGACACGCAGGTCACGAATAAATATTACATAACATATAGCATCTCATACAAACACATTGCAAATCTTGAAGGCTATACCACATCACATGCATACTCTGCAAAAACGAGTTAGATCGCCATCTACACGGGTTGTTGCAACTTTTATCGTGGTTGTTAAGCAGGTTTACAAGGCAAACGAGAAACCCTAGACAAAAAGAAACACGATACTTCTTTTGTTGCTAGTTTAACATACGGGGTGCGTGTAGCAACTAATGCCACAAGCCAAACTTCGTTAAACGCGTGACCCCCGTGTGGATTTGAGTTCATAAAATCCACAAGCCCGTTCATGTAAAATTTTCTATAGCAAGACTAGGATGAGATCCAAGGAATTTGATGTAGTCCATGATCAAGGCAACCAGCATACTAAGAGCAGCATAGAGGGATCATGGAAAAACACAAACCTTGTAGCAAAATCACATCATGCCGTCGAGCAAAGAAAAGATCACATGATAGGGAAGCAAACAAGAAAATCAATGCCTCATATCAACATATGATCTACCTAAACATGCATCTAATCAAGGATCGCTCATGATACCACTGTTCGGAAACGTAGTAGAAAACAAAATTTATCGGCCTACGAATCAAGAACCCAAGATCATCCAAGAAGATTGCATACAAGGTTTTAGGTCATGGCTCACCAACCGATGTAGCGGAAGTAGAGTTGGTGAAGCTCGTGGACGTAGTGGAAGTAGATCTCGCAAGTTCTCCCACGAACAGTCCCTCGATCAATCCCACGAACAAGTCCCGCGATCTAGTCCCACGGACAAGTCCCATGAACAAGCTCCTCGAAGAAGGGTCGAAGGTACGACCCCTCCATTAGTATCCACACATCCCGTAGCAGCAATCCAGCAGCGCTCCGCCGTCCAGAGATGAACGCCACCGAGAAAACTAGAGGGAGAAAACCCTAACGGATTCCGATCTAGAACAGCGTCTAAACCGGGGTCTAAAAGTGGAGCAACGGGGTTTAGAGGAGGGAGGGTGGCGCATAGGCCTTGGGGATTGATTGTGTGTCTTCCCCCCACCCTTGGATCACCTTATATAGGTGGCCAAGGGGCCTAGGGCGCAGCTCAAGGAGGTTTGGGAGTCCAACTTGGACTCCCAAGCCTTCCAAACCTACACATACCTTCCCACCGGAAACCTTCCATAATGGTATTTGGAAATCCCACCTGGAGGATCTCCCACCCCTTTTTGGTGCGCCCCCACCACCTGGCCGGCCAGGGCAGCCTAGGTGGCTTGCCCCCCAAGGCCAGGGGCGCAGGGCAGTGGGTGGTACTGCCCGGAACCTTCCGGAACCTTCTAGAAGCTTCCAGGACCTACCGGGACTGTTTCGGGACATTCCGGACACTTTTGGAGCACTTCCAATACCTTCCGGAACCTCTAAAGAATGTTCCGGAGCCATCTAAATGGGTTTCGGAGCCATCCGGTCAAAGGTTATTATGTCCGGTGAACACAACATATTGTTTAAGCTGTCCACCGATCACCGAAACTATTCCGGTTGATCGTAAACTTTCCCATTACCATTTTCATATGTTCCGGAACCACCTGGGACTACTCCAGAGAGATCCGAACATATCCTAAATACCCAGAACTACTTCTGGTTCCCTTATGAACTATTCCATAAATCTCCGAAACTACTTCCGGTACCCGTATGAACTATTCTGCTTTGCTTCCACTAAACCTTCTACCATACTAGTATTCTAACAGACTACTGCTCGTTAAGTGTGTGACCCAATAGGTTCGGTATAATGCGGACATGACTCAGAACATCTTCCGGACATAGGTCAACAGCCTTTCGTCAATAGCCAATAATCAACAGCGGAGCCATGGACACCCATGTTGACTCCCGCACATACACGAAGAAACTTCGAGTGAACCATTATGTTTATTCATGTACCATTCCCTTTGCTTCGTGATATATGACAAAGTTAGAGGAGAGATGTTTGGCACCCATGTGTAACAACTTCTTGAACACAAGCCACTCGTTATCCTCTTTGCTCGTTTGTCCATTTTCTCGTTATCGTATTCCGGTATCCCCGTGACTGAATCACAATGCGTCTGGCCAGACTATAATGGATACAGTCATACCGAGTGGGCCCGAAGTGAATATCTTCTTCATCGTGAAGGAGCAAATCCCATTCTTGAACTATCACAGTCACTAGCCACACCATCTGACATACCCAGAACTTATTTTACTACTTCCCATTTACGGGAGGATTCATCTAAGAACCAAGGCATGTCTTCCTGTGTGAAGCAACTCGATACTCTCATGGTCTAAGGAATTACGTATATGATAACATTTCATGATATGACTTATAGCGTAGTTACGATGTGATCTCTAAGTATATCATTCAATACTGGGGTCGGTTCAACATCATTGTTCTGCTAACAATATGTTCCCATTGCTACTGACATCTTTGTTACAAGAACAATGTCCATGATTAAGAAAACGTAATCATCAGTTAGCACATGAGCTGGTCTTAGAGGCTAAACCAGGAACTCTTGGTGTTTACATTTCCACACATGCAAGTGAGTTTTCTTCTGAATCTCATAGTCAGGGTCATTGCAATTATAGCACAGAAATATAAACATTAATTACGAACGTGGAAATATATATATAATAACATTTTATTATTGCCTCTAGGGCATATTTCCAACACTCTCCGGCTTCCATCGCTTGGTCCTGCGGCCCGCGTCGCCATGGCTGGCGAGCCCGAGCCCCGGTCGCCGTCGCGCCACGCTACTCGTCGTCGTTACATCCGGCCACCCCGTCGACGCCCGTGTGGTGTGCGTGGTGCGGGCGAGCACGGGGAGCACAACCATGCCCTCGGCTGGCAAACGACGCCCCGCAACGCCGTCCCTGTGCAGTGCCGCCGTATGGGTTGTCGCCAGCGACTAGCCGCCGGCGTGCCGACGTGGCCTGGCTTAATTAGCTTTAACCACCCCTCTAATTACCTGTCAGAACCCCAACTATGGTAAGTGCTAGGGTTTGATTGTGCCCTTTGCATCATGCAAAAATTCAAATGAAATTCAAAAATGGGGAAAATAAAAGCCCTGAGAATTTAATTCAAATGGCCAGATAAAAATATTTTTCCAAAAATCATTTGAATATTTGGAAAAGTCCTATAAATGAGTGTGATCATTTTAAAAGTGGTTTGGGTTATTTCCCATGCCCATGGAATATTCAAAAATTCAAAATGTGCCCTGGAAATTAAATTTGACCCCTATTTGAATTGAAATTCAAATTGATTGAATTTCAAAAATGCCCAAAATTCACAAGTGGCTTTCTACTAGCAACCTAGGGTTTTTAAAATTATTTGGGCATTTTTATAAAATGCTATGGTATTTTTACCAGAGAAAAACAAATAACAGAAATAAAGAAAAGAAGAAAAAAAGGAAAGAGGCCTTACCTGGCTTGGGCCCAACTAGCAGAAGCCAGGCCCAACCCACGCCGGCACCCTTGTCATCTTTCCAGGGCACGAGCACACAGTTGCGTGCCCGGCATGCCGACGCTGCCGTGGCCTCCACGTCCCTCGCAGCCTCCCCCGTCCTCATCTCCTCGCCTGGAGAAGGCCCTGGAAGCCTCCTCCATTCCCTCCCCCCCTCTTTGGTCGAGCCCCCTCTCGCCTCGCCTTTTTGTCACCGCCACCGAGGACGCCGGAGCACGCCGTTGTGCGCCCCCGTGCCCGGAGCCACCCCGAGGCCACTCCGACGTGTCCAGACGCCGCGCCATCTTCGTCTTCGTCGAACGGAGCTTCGAATCGAGCCCGGTTGCCCTACAGGCGTCGTCGTCTTCAACTTCCTGTCGCCGGAGCCGAAGAAGACCGTCGTCGATTGCGTCATCTACGCGTGCTCCCAGCCTTCGCCGTCCCCTCCATCGTGCTTGGGTGAGCTTCGCCGTCGTTTCCCCTCACATTCCGGCACCTCCCATGGCCCGATTCGTCGTGGTCGTTGAGCAGCGCTACGGCCGCCGCGGGAGCTCGATGTCAGCCTCGCTCCGGTGCCTCCCGAGGTCGCCCGCCTGCTCCCGAAGACACGCACGAGCGAGGGCTAGCTCCTGGTGCTCTTGGCGTGGCCAACCGTGGCCGGGAGGCCCTCTCCGGCGAGACGCCGCCGCCTCCCGTGGCCACCGGCGGCTAACCGCCGGCCTGCCCAATTAATTAGGGGACTAATCCCCCTGGTCATTTGACCCAAGGTCAATGACAGGTGGGCCCTGGCCCACCCTAATCTAATTAAAATTATTTAAGCAGAGGGATTAACCCCCCTGAGGCTGACACCCTGGCCCCACATGTCAGTCCCCCCTGTGACATCAGCATTGCATCAGCATGATGCAATAAACAATTTTCCAGAATTTTAAAGAATTAAAGAAATTACAAAAAATAGCTAATCTTTGGAAATTCATAGAATATTCATTTTAACTCCAAATTAAACATATAATATATGAAAAATTATCAGAAAAATGCAAGGATTAAGAATATGCATTTTTTTCATGTTTGTCCATTTTAAAATGGGGGAACAGTAGCAAATGTGCATATGGCTTAATTTTAATTCAAATTTGGAAATCCTTTGCAATACACTTCAATTAAATTGCATTGTCAACATACCAGTACCAAATACATCATGGACAACTATATCATGTGTATGTGCATTTTTCTTCCGAAGTTGTCCCCCCCTTGTTGATGATTGCCTCCGATGACAGACGTTCCGAGACGGTGATCACCCCGAAGAAGAAGACCACCGTTAAGACCCGTGTATCGTCAGCAAGGCAAGAAACCCCATTGATCATGTCTATAAAATTTGACTTCCCTCTCAGTCTCACTTATGCATGTTTAGGAGATCACCGAGACACGTTCTTTCGCATAGTTGAACCCATTCCGATGCATGACCTATCATTTTGTCACCATATTAAGCAAACCACAATCCTAGCAGATTTAGGAGTTGAATGATGAGCATGTGGCCCCTGCAACTGTTACTTCTTTTTGCTGCTTAGTGATACAATGAGGATGTTATGATTGTGAGTCGGGATGGAATGAACACAGTGATGCTGATGATAACGTGTTGGTGAATCCACCCCTAAACAAAGGTGAACGATGAGAGGCTGTGTAGGAGTACACAATGGGTTGTCTCGTTGAACACTGCCCTAGGCCCCAAGTTCCTGTTTTGTGATCCAAGACAAAGAGTATGACCACATCTAGGGTTTTATGGGAGCCCCGTTTGGCCTCTTTACGTACCCGATCCGGTCCAGGAGTCACACTAGATTTCGGCTTTCCATTTGACTTATGCATAGATATGTGGGTGGACCTGTGAGGTAGTGAAACCATCTGTCAAAGGTGGCGTCTCGGTCCCTTGCATTATCTGAGTCCGTTTCGTGGAACCGGCCGGACTCTCGAGCGGTGAAAAACTCAGGTAGTCGACTCCTGGATTAGAGAAGGTGATGTGAGGGTAGTGCCTTGGTTTCATCCACGTCCGACACCCACTTGAAGGGTGACAAGAATGAGGCGATAAGTGATGACACGCGTGTGAAGATGTAAACCCCTGCAGGGTTAATGAACTATTCGAATAGCCGTGTCCGCGGTTATGGACTACTTCGAAACCTCTACTTGATCATAGACAACTTGAATGGATACTTATAAAACTCGCAAGATAAGTGTGAGCGCTATGGCATGCTTCCTCGTGGGGAAGTCGAGGAAGTATCCATAGTGGTGTATTGGATGGAGACTTGGTAGTGGACTCGTGTACGCTTCTTACCTCAAAGTTTGTACTCGTAGTACAGGACTAGCCAAGTCAACTCATGAGGATTGCATGTTGATTTTTGGCATACAAAATATAGTTTGTGTCCGAATGCGAATATATGACCTTGACGATACCTTAACAAGCAAGTATACACCGACTTCCACGATAAAGGACGCGGTAAAGACTGGGACTATAGAAGGAATCATTGGCATACATAACGCATTCGACCGACTTCTAATATGAGCCAGGAACGACTTCCGTCGAAGAAAATCGTCTTTTCAAAGTAAACACAAGTCCACAAATACAAGCCAGTGTTCATCATCCAAAGGGATAAAGAAAGGAAGCAGTTCAAACAAAATTAAGATAGCTCAGATGCATACTACACACAAAAGATAAGTAGAACATTATTACATCATCCAAAATAAAGGCATTTCTAATGTTTCCAGCAAAGACTACTAAAAAAAAGATAGCTAACGCAATTTCAGAGCATCCCCTCAGTCGGCTTCATCTTCACAGTTGCGCATCAGTGTTCTCCACAGGGGTTACGAGGTTGTCACAACCATCGTAAAACTGCACGTTTGAAAGATCTTCAATCATTAGGTCATTGTCTTCCGCATCAGAAGACGGTTCGATAGAAGTTGCCGGGTCCGTAGACTTTAATGGAGGAAGCATGGAGAAGGCGACCGGCTCAGGAGAAGCAATCTTCCGCCTCTATTGCAACCATCGTAACCGGGTTCCAAGACAGATAGGTTTATTTCCTCAGCAATTTTTGTGGCAAACACACGAGTCTCCTTGATAATCTTGGAATAATCCTCGGCAGAAAACTGAGACCCATCAACATTCAGCTCAGGGAAGCCGTCCTCCAATAGCCCCGGCTTCAAATCTGGATGGTACGCTTTGGCAAGTTCTAGGCCATGCATCACACCCAACCGACATGCCGAGCACTTTACTACATGGACCCAAGCCGGTAATTTGAGAACAGTTCCATCAGGACGGCTAGTTTGGGTATAACAGCGGGCCGACTTTGAGTATCAACGATAGATTTGACGGCTCCCTCGCTGAGCTTCTTGATAAATGTATATATTAGAGTCATCTTCATGACTGGCGACTCCTGGAGAGCAGGGTGCTCCTTGCCTGTTTCAGAGTTTGCAAAAGTCAGCAAAATTCATGAGTGTATAACAACACAAAATTTCACTGTGCCAAAAATCAACTTACCAAACACAGCGACACCAAATTGATGAACACTTCTTTTGAGAATGTTCAACCTCTTCTCCATTTCTTGATACTTGGACATAACATCATCAACAGTTTTACTTAAAGCACTTTTCACCTCGGCATGATGCAATTGAACCGACTCAAGATCCTCGTTTTTCTTCTTCAGTTCATGAAGAAGTCGGTTAAACTCGTCATCAGCTTGCCGGCGGTTTTTCCGATTCATCTTGTAGCTTTTCCTCTAAATTTTTGGTCGCCTGGCCGGTTTCCAGAGTTAAAGCCTGCACACAGTAACGCACAAAAATCCCTGCTTACTACAAGTATGTAACTGATTACTTGTGGGCTACACTATTTCAAAAACATATTAACAAGTTCCAGATAGCTACAGGTAAAGACAACCTGACAATTAGGGGCTACACCACTATACTCACCTTATATATTATTTCGTAAAAAAATAAAACAAAGGGGGATAGTATATATACCTCATATCACTGCTTCATGCAGACGATCAAGTCGCATTTCTCACCAAGCGGACTCATCGATTGAATGTATAAATCTTCCAAGGAGGCCTTCTCAAGAGTCGACTTGAAAGATTGACTCGTAGATGGTTTATTAGCAGCAGTAATATGATTCTCACTCGCAATTTTTTTCCTCAGCCATAGAATTATTAGCTGGAGGAAGTCAGAACTGGATCTGGGACAGAAACTGACTCCTTAGATTGCGGAGCTGGTTCCTTATCATCTTTCTTGGAAGGGTTGTCTTTGTCAGTAGCAGAAGGACTTGACACAATTGGGGTGGCCTTTTCTGGCTGTGCCTCCTTTACAATAGAAACATAAGGCCTCTCTTTAGCCACGATTGCCAGCTCTTTTGATGTTCTCAAGTCGACTTTTGTTTTGATCTTCGCTTGAGCCCTAAAAATATCAAGAAAAACTCATGATCAAAACCATTTCATTTGTAACAACCATCATTTACTCCAAAATACGTACCCACTGTTGATGGGAAACTAGCGGGGAAGTCGAACAAATGACTCCCCAAAGGAGGGACTTCGCTCCTCGGCAGTAACAGTGGGTTCTTGTAGCTCGACGCCTCCTTTTTGGCAAACCTGGCGTGGAACATAAGGAATATAAGAGCAAGGGAAAATGATGGGTTCAGAGCTATCAGTCTGTTTTATTTTTCCTTGCCCCTATAATAAAAGAATATAAGACATAGTCTACAAAAAGGTTTATCCGAAAAGAAAGGGAATATAAAATACCTCTTGCTCAGGGTCTTTTTTCTTCTCCACCTTGGGGGAGTCGTCAGTGACTGGAGGATTTTTCTCTTCATTATTGCTATCACCATCTTTTTCTAAATCCTCCTGCATGGACGGAGAGGGGTCTTGGGTAGTGACCCACCATGAGTCGGTCAACTAGAAACATAACTAAAGATTGGAATGTCAGAACAAACAAACACAAAATTATGCCATGTACCAAGGAATAAATACTAGTTATAAACATACCGCTGGAGCCGGATTATCCATGCAGAAAGGAGCCAGACCGACTGTTTAAATATCGGATTTGCTCTCTGCGAGGAACTTCTTGCAGGATGATACAAGAACAGCCGAAGTAAGCTCTATGAGCGCGTACCGAATGAGGTCTTTTAGACCTGTATATTCACACATCAGCCGGTTCCTAAGGCTGAGAGGTTGAATTTGCCATCCGATCCAACACCAAATCAGATCGATACCAAGGAGCCCATGGGCAAGAAGTGCCTTTATCCTACCCAGCACATGCTTGAGCTTCTCTTTTTGCTCTGGCGAGGGGTAAGGGTTGAAGTGTCCCCTCATCAACAAGTCATCTCTCGCGAAAGCCGGGTAAGGGATTATCTTTCTCTGGGACTTCACCAGTACAATAAAAGAAAGACTTCTCCCAATTCCTCACGTGAGCGGCCAACTTAACAGAGGGATACATACTCATCTACTTCTTTTTGATGGAAACCCCACCACATTCCAGAAGTGGGCCTCCGCTATATTCAGTCTGTTTACTACCATAGAAGAACTCGACAAACAAGAGTAAAGTCGGCTTTCTGTGCAAATATACTTCGCAAAAACATGGAAGTTGTCGATGTTCAAAACAAAATTTGGGGGTAAGATCTTGAGGATGTAAGCCATATGCACCCAAGATGTTTCTGAAAAATCTAGACCCAGGAGGACAAAAACCCCGGGTAATGTGATCTTCGAAAACAACTACTTCACCTTCTCGGGGCTGAGGTCGAGTCTCGTCCCCAGGGGCACGCCAATGAATCTCCTCTCGGGGGGGGGGGGTGCAGAATTGGCGACCTCTCCATTTCTTCTAGCTGGTGCTGGGTCATTTTTGACCGCATCCAATTTGCCTCATAAATATTTTTGGGAGCCGGTTTCTTTTGAACCTGGGCTTTTTTAGAAGTCGGTTTCTTCCCCATGACAGAAGCAGGGAATCTGAGCCATGAATATGCAAAGCCGGTTGGAAAAATAATGGCTAAGAATATAATATATTTCGGATTCATTATCTACAAGTCGGGTTTTACGGAAAACAAGTTTCACACAAAGTGCTAAAGAAAATGGATCTACATGACCTAGAAGAGGTAAACGGAAAAGAAAGGATTTATTTCTCTGCGAAGGGACAAAAACATGAATGCAATATATCTGACACAGATCTAGAGGGTGGATATGTTGTGGTGATTGTGGTACGAAATGGGCGGTTCGTAAGTAGATTCAAATCTATCTACAAGCGGCTGAGAAAGGAACCGCCAGTCCGTATCATTCTCTCCGAATCTCAGAAGACAACAATGGCGATACAAAAAAATAAGAATGAAAGATGGAAGAAATACAGGGTTTAACTTACTCGAATAACGGGCGAGAGTGACGAAGATCCAAATCTTCTTCCGAGCAAGCGTGAGTAAAAAGGAGCGCTCGTAATTGACGCAGAGGATATTGGTAGGTTCTTCTCTGGTACGCGAGGAAGAAGAAGAAGCAGGGGTTGGAATGGATGAAAATGACCCGAAACAAGGGGGCCCACTCATAAAGGGCCACAGGCCGAAAATCGAGGCGCCATGAGTAAATTTTTCAGACTCCTAGGTTTCAATGGCATTCAAAGGATAAATATGTTAATGTGACAGAGGCATTCGAGGAAAGCGTTTCGAGAATCTTCGTAAAAAATGGAGAACATGATTTCTTACCATAAATGTGTCGATGAAGATCAATATGATTCGGATTTTAGAAGGGCCGACGTGAATGAATACAAAAAGAGTCGGAAAGATTACCGAGAAGCTAAACCGTCGTGCCAATCTTGGGGGCTAATGTCGGGGGGGGGGGATGGATCAAGACCATGACCTAGCATATAGAAGACCCAGTCCGACTCAGCCCATGGAAGTCCTAGAAGGAAATCACTTGTAACTAGATTAGGACTTCGTTTCGTGTAGAAGTCGAATTCTTGTAATCCTAGGAACCCGACATCTATATAAGTCGGCACCGCGGGGAACCAAAGGGACAACTCAACTGAGATCTTCTCGAGGAAGTGGTTAGCGATGGTGCATCTTTGTATTCTAGAAGTCGACACCCAATAATACAAAAGCAGGAGTAGGTATTTCCCTTTCGAGGGGCCGAAACCAGCGTAAATATCGTGTCTTGTGGTCTCTCCGACTTCATTCTCGTATTCACCTCGCAGCAAAGGTCCCACACTAAGTTCTCCAATGAGGACATCTTCCGTGACTTTCCCACGTCAGCTTGCGCACACGGGCCACCCCTCGAGGCGTTTTTCGCTTACGTGACTCAGCATATTGGCCTTCGAGGACTTGCGTGCATGGGGCACCCTCTGACACGTTTTTCGCTTACGCGACTCAGCATACTGGCACTCGGGGGCTTGTGCGCATCGGCCACCCTCCAAGGGGTTTCTCGCTTACACGAGTCGACGTAAATAACACTCAGGGGCTCACAAGCACAGGCCACCCCTCGAGACATCAATCGAGCAAACACAAAAGCAACAGACAGAAGACAAGTCTATATTTATTAGGATGCAATATATACAAAACTACGTCAAGACCTATATATCGGGCTCCTCTTCCACCTTATATTAGCGGGCACCGAGCACTCGGTCAATCACCTCACACGTTTTCTCCACTATCAGTCGTGAATGTTCATTTGCTGCCTCATAATGCTCGGCCATCGGTTCATAACGACCACGAGGAGGGCCTTGGACCGCCTGCATGATATCCACCCCAGGCCAATGGGTGCGAACCAAGGCCAAAGCACAGCGAGAATCCGCTTGGATTAGGTGCTTCACAATACGGCGGACCTCCAAAGGATCAGAAAACTTGCGGCACAACTTCTTCAAAGTCGAAGGAACCGGGTCCAAAGGATACATCTCGGTTACTATGAAGTAACCTATGGCAGCACTCAATAACCTTGGGAGCCATGTTAGCCCGCACATGAAGAATAACAAAGGCACATGCTTTACCTCTATCCATCCACAGTGGGTTGTTTGCCTGAATGGTCGGATCATCCAATCGTGACAATTCAGCCTACACGGCCTCCGCCTCCTTGCACTACAAAATCGGGGATATTTTTTTGACAAAACCAGCGTGACAGAGGGGAAAACGTCATTGAAGTTTGATTTTCTTTGACGAGTATCATCACAGGTAAATTACGCCCGATCCAGATCTTCGACATAATTTCAGTAACGTCCTAACCAAATTTTAAATGACACATTTGACCGTCACTATGACGTGTATTTTCTACGACGTTTTTTCGCGTCAAATGAAATGTTTGGAGCGTCATTTATTCACTGCGTAAAAAAGTTGTAACTATTTTTTGGCACGGTCGTTCTACGCGGTCGCTTTTTTCTCTTGGCAGGATTTCTTTTTTCCATGGCGGGATCTCTTATTTTTCATGGAGGGAGCTTGGAATTGGGATCTCTTATAAAAGGAATTGGGAAGGTCGACTTAGGTCCCTCCTATACTACTACATCTCCATCGAGGCTACAGGGCGGCACAGCAAGGTGAATGCGTCTGGGCGTTATGGCGAGGCGAGGAGCCCTGTTGAATGGAGAAGCGAGGCGCCCCTACTGAACGGAGAAGTGACGTGTGCAGCGGCGACAGAGTGAAACATGGGTGATTTCATGTGCGATCTATTTAAAAAGCCATGAGCGGTACATACAGTACGTGGCCTATTTTTCTCAATCTTAACGAACAATAAACCAAAAGACATTTTAACATAGGGGGTGGGTGGAGGCAGGAGCAACAGCAGCACGCAAGGAGCGCATTACTTCTTGCCCTTCTTCACAACGGGAGGAGCAGGAGGAAGAGGTCTTCCAACGATCAAGGGCACATGCCTGGCGTACTTGCGGAGGAAGACGGTGTAGGTTGCGTGCTTGGCCTTGTACTTGGGGGGCTGAGATGACGACATGATCATGTCCTTGGCATGGTGGAGAATGTTGTTGAAGTCCTCTGCTACCACCCTCCCACAGAATGGCATTTTATCTTGTCGTACCGCCCGTGGGTGCAGTAGGAGATCTCCTCAGACAGCAGCCTATGGAGGATGTGGCGAGACTTAGCGTCCCTGCTCTCCTTCTCCGAGTTGACCTCGTATCAAGCTTCCTGTTAATTAGTAAACACAAAGTATTAATTAAAATATGCAAATTTTGCACTGATGGAAAGGAGGGGTACAATATAAATAATTGTAGAATTTGTATCTTTATTGCTACACCCATAATGAAACACCTTACTCTTGTATAACTAGGCCAATTACAGTTGATTTATCAACACTCAATTCATAATCAAACATGTCTAAATAGAGAAGATTCATCATCAGTAGGTTCATAATGAAACTAGGGACATAACATCACATTCATCACACTAAATTCATTATCAAACTTGGATAAATAAAGAAGATTCATCATCGGTAGGTTCATAATAAAACTAGGGACATCACATCACATTCATCATCACTCAATTCATAATCAAAATTGGCTAGATAAAGAAGATTTATGATCAGCAGGTTCATATTCAATCTAGAAACATAACATCACATTCATCATCATTAAATACATAACAAAACAATGCAATTTAACCCAAATTACTTATCAGTACATTTAATATTCTAACTACTTCGATTCATCATATGTGTCCTATTTATCACAATTCAATGAATAACCAAACAGATTCATGCGAACATACATGCAGGCATAGAATGAAATATACTTCCTATGTTAGTCAATGGCAGATACATGCGAATATTGAATGAAATCCCGATAATAAATGGTAAGGTACAAAAAATGAATTTTGTATGTGGATGTCCCATGCATGGTATGTCTTACCCATGCATGCTACCCACCAGTTACACCACTTCATGTGGATTTCAAAATTATGCAACGTCAAACATATTTATATTTACGAAAAAATTGAGGGTTTCCTGATACAGCGTAAATTCTAGACCATATACATTACCCAAATCAAAGAAAGAACTAATCCGGTGCAAGAACCCTAGACCTGATTAGCAGAAGATTGCAACAGCAATCAAATGTCCCACAGGTATAAACATTTGAATCTCACTAGACGGAGAAAACCCCAATGCGACAACAAAACAGATTAGATTTCGAGATTTACCTCCGGGGCCTCGTCGCTGGCCTCCTCGGCGAACTCCACCGACTCTGTTGTCCTGGGGTTGAAGATAGGGTCGTAGAGGGCCTCATGGTACGTCGCATCGATCTTCTTGAAGTACCTGCGGCGCTGCTCGTTGACGGCCAGATATGCCACCCCCTGCTCCTGCACTTGCTCAACCGTGGTGGCGGCCAGTGCATTGGCGTACAAAGGAGGTGTAGTGGTGGGTTGAGCGTCAACCGTCGCCGAAATGGGAGAGGAGTGCGGCAGAACCGTCCCGGTAGCAGCCACCTCGACTTTCGCCTCTTCTTCAGCACTTGCGTGCTTCATGGCGTCGTCTTCTCGGTTGCGCTTCATCGTGAGTGGAGCGAGCGAGGTGGTGGTTGCCCGGTACGTGGAAGTGGTGTCGATGGGAGAATGTGGGTTTTCTGCCAGGATTGGGGAAGAAAAAGACGCGAGAGTGGGCACTGCTGAGAGAGAGAGACATGGTGGCAGTTGGGATAAAGATAGATGGGTTCATTACTTACTCCACCACCGGCGCCTTTTGCTCTTCTCGATTCGATGTGTGGCGCGGTGGTATCTTTTCCTGTTCTTCGACGCAGCCTTGGTCTCACATATGTCATGTGGGCCCACTAACACCAATATTGTTCCTCTTACAACTTGAGCTCTCCTTAATATATATAGACTCAAAAAATTTCTTAAGTATAACACATGAACAAATGATATTGGAATCCTTGGAATCACATATCACAACTAGGCCAACATGCACGAAACTTGATTTCGTTATTATAGACTCATATTTGATCTGAAGTACAACACATGCACAAATGATATTGAAATCCTTGGAATCACCTATCACATCTAGGCCAACATGCATCAATCTTGATTTCCTTATTATAGGCTCACCGTTTATTTGAAGGACTCATATAAAGAAATCAAACAAGTTCAAGTACAGACTTGGAAAACTAGACGATCAAAATGAACCCAAGTAGACTAGAACTTAGGTAAGTCTTACAAAATAATAGGCGGAAGGCTAGGAAGCCACCTTCATGTCTCGTAGGACCAGTACATAAACAGATCTACCAACAATATCCGGTCCCATACTCCGTTTCACAGTTATTGTTGAAGGACTTCTGCATTCTCTTATTCTCTACTGCATGTAGGCCCTACAAGATGAAGTCGACATGATTCCATATGGATTAGCATGCATATATGCGTCCTTTCATGCGTACATGATTTGCTCCTCTCAAAGTAGCTCCGCCCAGCGAACATGATAATCCTTGTTGAAGTCATCCTTTAGTTTTAAGGAGGAATCAACGAGGCATCCCGCCACGTCCGCTAGTGAACCAAGAGACTTTTCTGAGTAATTAGTTACTTCGATGTCCAATCGCCTCAGCATGTCTTTATCTCGCCCAATGCTAAATCCAACGAAACAGTACTTGGATTCGCGGAGGAAACTCTTCAGTTTTCGACTCACCTATTTTTCCAAGGATACCTGGTAAAGGAGACATCTCGTTCCACAAAAGAGTTGGATCAGGGCCGCCTTCTGCTTCTCGATAGGAACATACCCACGCTTCTGAGGTGGTGGAGTGTACTTGATGTCCATGCCGATGACATACTCTTCATGGTCTTCGAAATACGCCATGGAATGTTCTATCCATCGTCGGACTTCTCTAAAGTCATTGGTGTAGACAGTGGTTATCTTCATGTCGCCATGGCCTGGGAAATTCATGGTGTTTGCGAAGATCCTGCTCTGTCGGGGCGCCGCAATCTTGTGGCCGTGGCGTTCGTGGGTAAAATTAGAGCCAGGCATGGTTCAAGCTGGAAATGGTTAATTGTTACCCGCATCCCCATGGGTAATTACTCTATTAGGTGGAGGAAATGGGATATTTTTAACGCCCATGGGGAAGTTGATGGGTCACATACTTTACCCACCATGTTAGACGGGGACGGGGATGGCATGACATTACCCGTCTTACCCATGAAAGCTATATTGTTGGCCCTAAAATTATCAGAACTTGGGTAATTCTCACACATCACTACTAGGGAATAGCCTTATAGTGGCGCACTGTTTTTGAGTTTAGTGGCGCATTAGGGATGCGCCACTAACTACAAGCCACTAATAAGGGCTTAGAGGTGGCGCATTCAGGATGCGCCACCCCTAAGGCCCTTAGGCGTGGCGCATCTCATAATGCGCCACCTCTAAGCTCTTAGGGGTGGCGCATTCTGGTTGGCAGCGTAAGGTTGCGTTGTTCCTGTACAATTGCCCTCATGTGATGAAGGGCGTAGTACGCATCCCTCACACTGCCAGCCGGCTTCTTGACGCACGGGAACTGCGTTACGTGGTTGAACACGTTCACGCCAGGCTGATTTTTCCTGAACTTGTGCTTCATGATCTTGCCTCCGGCTTTTATGTAGCCGACGAGAGCATCATCCAAAACTCTCATGATATACTTGTAATCTTTTTTGTTCACACTCCCCGAGTCTAAATACACGGCATGCGAGTGTTGCGGTGAAAAGTAGATGAGCACGCAGTCTTGATCCTCACTGCATAATTAAAACAATCCAAAAGGAATGTTGGAAGAGGACAATGGAAAGCTAAGAAAGCATATATGCTACGGAGGCGAGCGAATGACTTACTTGGGAGAGTAGGTCATAAGAAATGAATCTTTGTCGGCGTTCCGTAGCATGAAGTCTGTGATGTACCCCGCCGCGAGAGCCGCGTCCCCGTCGTCCATCAAGATGCTTTCACGCATGTAGAAGGGGTCCAATATCGCGACGCTCGGGGTCTTATCTCTCCTGATACTCATAGAAAGGCTGAGCGAGAACAGACGGATAAGGCTATGGTCCAGCCGCTTGAGATGGTACAAATTGAAGATCTCCGAAAACCGTAGGATTATCATATCCGCGGGGATAGTGTTGATGAAGCCCATGTTGAGTGGCACCTTGGCCATGAAAACCGGGTACGAGGGATTATCTTCTCGAAGAAGAATCTTCTCTAATGCCATAATACTATGATGCACACTCTGCATATCCGAAGTTGCAAGGTCCAGCATGTCCTTAGGTAGCATCGCCCTACCAGCCACATGGATTTCAAACGAGAGATCCTTGGGTCTTGGTGGCCCGTCCTGAGCCCGGATCGGCATCGAAGGTTGGCTACTAGAAGTGATGCTCTTCTTTCTTTTCCGTCCCTTCTTCTTTTCTGATTTTGAGCAGTCACCGGCCTTTATCTGCTCAGTGGCCGCCTTATGGAGTGTGGACGGGCTGAGAATAGATCTTGTGGCATCTGCTTGAGGCTCGGTGAAGGCGCATGCTGCTGGAGACATGTCCTGAGAAGCAGCGAAGAGACGCGTGGAGAAAGCAGGCTTCGCCGCAGGATCAGCTGGACCGCGAGCTTCCTCGTCATGCTGACAGGCTCCTTCAGCAGGAGGCATGAATAAGTCATCAGCATCATACAAAGTATTGATGAACTGGTCGGCGCTGATATCATCATCAAGATCATCGTCTTCTTGTTGTGCTCCGATGGGATCATGTGGCGCCGACACGATGACTAGCGGTGTTGTCCTAGGTGTGGTGCCCCTTTCCCCCGTCATTAAACGCATTTGGCTCTTCGGCCATAGGCATATTTGGTTGAAACAGTCACTGAGGACTGCCGGCTCATCCTCATCGTATCCGGGGGGTTGAATGGGAGGTTCAACTCTCTCGTAGCCCGAAATCACGAGAGAGATTTGAACCCTATGCATCTCCGGTGCCATCGGCATATTGTGCATGATTCGATTTTGTGGTTGAATGATTTTACCTTTGGCAACATCCTTCAACTCGCCGTCCATGACTTGTAATAGAATGCATGGAGTGTCCTCCTGCGAAAGAGATATATATATATATGTATGTACGGCATCAGAGAGATTCCACTAAAAAAGGCAAGGAGATGAAGTCCTCGTTTGAGTTGCAGACGCTTATAGTTACCTTGAGGGCGTCGAGGTCGGCTAGTGAAGAGACCCCGCCGATGACGGCGGGCATGCAAGAGATGGAGGGCGCGCTGCCTCCCGTGGCGTCGGTCCCCCTATTTGTGCTGCCGCCGGGTGCATTATTGTTATGCCCGGGTTGCTCGATCGTGGCCGGAGGAGTTACCATCACGTCCGGCATCGCCGCCGCAGTGTTGGCGGCCGGAGTCACCAATACGCCGGGAGTCGGTGCGGGAGCCACCACTACGGCCGGAGTCGGGACTGCAGGCGCCGCGGGGCCCGAGTTGCTGCCGACCATGCTGGGGACTGGTATGGGCCCTTGTCCACCACGCGCTTGCCAATTCGCGAGCGACTGCATCATATCTGGAAGGAGAGCGTTCATCGTCTTCGCCACTTCTTCCTGGACAAGCTGCGGAAGCATGTTCACCTTCTCCTCCAGTCCACGAACATAAGCGGCATCTTCTTCGGTCCTTCTCGCCTTGCGCCCCCTCGAACCGGACTGCTCCGCCGATTTTCCATAATATTCGGACCAATTTAGGTCCGCACCAAAGCCGACCACACGGCCGGCTGACGATGGCTTCGCCGTCACGTCGTCAACCTTCTTGACCTTGTTCAACGCCCTGTTGAAGGCGTTGTCCCACGGGCCGGCCGGCTTAACCGACGACTCCTGCGATGAGGCGATTTTCATTTCCGCTTGCTGCAAAAAGAATGTGAAACGTTAAGAAATTGTGAACTTCACTCGAGAATTCAATCGACAAGGTCGCGTGGTAAACTACTTACCACGGCAGTCGTAAAATCCTGAATCTTAGGATCGATAATTATTTTCGAGGTTGCTTTGTCCTTATAGCTCCGGGCCCTCACAAAGAATTTGATCTGCGGATCATCTTTGTATTGCTGGAAGGGGTTAGGTATGCACGCAGCGGCGTACTCGGCATCCTCCTTGTCCCATTTAGGCTTGGAACTTTTGTAACCACCGGCTCCGAGACGATGGTTACCTATGACCTGCGACCGCATGGCCTTGCCCTTTGCACTCGCGGCCTTGGCTTTCTCGGACTCACACCTAGCCTTGAAAAGGTTGTAGGTAGCTTCGTGGATCAACGGCTCTTTCTCCTTGAGCTCCTCCCAGGTTTTGTTCTTTTCAAAAATTGCCCTCTTCACCCGGGTTTTCCAACTGGACAAGGTCGTGCTCATCTTCCTGAGGGCCCATGTGTTTACTTTGTTCCCTCTGAGTTTGGTGTTATCGTACGGCTCCGGAAACTTGTATCGTCCGTGAAGCTTGTTGATAAGAAGCTGACAATAATGAATATTCTCACGACTCCTGAGGTTAATCGTGGTGATCGGCACGGTGTTGCGGAGGATCGCCGCGACTTGACGGCCGTACCCTTCCGAAAAACGTTCGGGCTCTTTAGGAATCCCGACGGCAGTCACAACAGTAAACTCTTGCCTGATGACGCCAACCTTGGTCGGTTTCCGATTCCTTTTCTTCGACTGGGTACCATTTGTGTTGGAGCCACCGGTCCCATCATCCTCGCCGATGTTCCTCTCGCCGTCTGTCGTACCGGCCTCCTCCTCCAAGTCATCATCCGATGACTCGGACTCCGACTCTATCTCCTCCTCATACTCCTCCTCGCCCGGAGGTACTTCCTCTTCTCTCTGCTCCTCGACCTCCTCCTGGGAGTATTCCCAAAATTGCTTCCTTTTTGTACCCGGCTGAGAAGAAGGACCGGCGTCGGCTCCGGTCGACATGTTTGCACTAGTACAATATTAAAAAATGCAACTACTTAATTAATTAGCACAATAAATAAATGCAAATACTCTCATTTTAAGAAAAATAGCAAAGGTCATGCACGAATTCACGGAAAAATTCGGCATGACCTTTGCTCTTTTTCTTAACATGAGAGTGCCCCATTCTCAACCGAAGCGGAAGTTAATCAACATTTCGGGAGAAAGGGGATAATGAGAGTCCCTGCACATAAAAAATGCCTACATGTAGGCACAACCATCACATATATAGTGTAGAACAATGCACTAAAATAGATATTCAAACATCATATATATAGGTAAATTTCATATGATAAACAATGCATTGCAAATTGGCACTTGCTTGGGTTTTTTCATATTCAGTTGAAATATCTTATAACTAAGTCATTCAGTTCCAGCATGATGGATGGATGGATGGATGGTAAATCACCCTACTCATGTTGCCAAGATATAAATACATACTCATACCCTGGCACTACAGAAAACCACATGGCTTATTCTCATCATGAGGCAAAACAAAAATAATCCCAAATGAACCACAAACACCAACGATGACACAATAATAACAGTAGTATGAAATGATGCAACGCGCAACGAATATCATGTGTGCATCTTATTGAGCACACGGAAAACAAGATCTTTGCCGAGTGCATAGAGAAAATTGCTCGGCAAAACTATTACACTCGGTGAAGCATCACCTTTATCAAGCACCACGTGGGCGGGACTCGGGCACTAACTTGAAGCTTAGTGGTTATTCAATTCTAATTTTTTTTAAATAAGCCAGAGAAGCACAAAACCTGACAAGGTGGCATGATATGACATCTAGAGGTGTGATTAATTTTGAGAGTGTTTTTCAAAAGTTTTCACATAGGTTTCTTACAAACTAGGCCATCATTCAGCAACAAACTAGGTTTCGAGAAGGAATGAATCAGGTTTGCATTTGAAGTGACCGCTGATTCATTCGTTGACTTTAAAACTTTATCAACATTAAACGCACACCATTACATGTTTCATGTTCAAAAAAAATTCAGTTCTCTTTTCCTATATTTAGGCCATGCATTTCTTGTGATTTATGAATTTCCAAATTTCCATTCACAAAATTCTCCTCTCTCTTTTAATTCTGTTAACAACAAATTCAACACTTTCTTGGCTTTTTTCATATGGTAAAAAAGTTCAGTAGATCTTTCCAAAATTTCCAAAGTTCAGTGGACAAACATCATGGCAGCTTGTGCTGTTATGGGTGTTCATTATGCATCAGCAGTGATCCATAATTCATGTGGTGACCCTATATATGCCTCTGCATCTAGAAATCGTCATGCTCATCTCACTTGCCCTGTTTTCGCTGTTGAAAATACTAGTACTGCTGGATATGAACACCTCAAATCACCAGGAACTAGGCAATATGAAATTTGCTTATTTCCAAATTTCCATTCACAAAATGATATATTGCAGGACGTGATCATGAATTTCCATTCACAAAATTTCCAAATTTCCAAATTTCCATTCACAAAATTTCCATTCACAAACAAAATTTCCTTGTTTGCTATGCTAGCCGTGCAGTTGCAGGAGCAGGGGAGAGGGAGGGGGAGCAAGGGAGAGGGAGGGGGAGTAGGGGAGAGGGAGGGGGAGCAGGGGAGAGGGAGATGGAGTACCTGGACGTGCAGTTGCAGGACGGAGGGAGGGAAGGAGGCGGCGGCCGGAGGCGAGGCAGAGGCACGACGGCGACTGCGGGCTCGGGCTGCGGGCGCGGGCGGCGACGAGGACGGTGGCGGCTCCGGCGTCGGCGGCGAGGACGGTGGCGGCTCCGGCGTCGGCGGCGAGGACGGTGGCGGCTAGGGCTCGGCGTCGGCGGCGAGGACGAATGGGTATTGTGACCAGCAAGGGGGTGGGGGCCGTGGAGGTTAAGGCTTAGGGGTGGCGCATTTAGCCAGAATGCGCCACCAAGAGGTTCCTTATGCGTGGCGCATTCCGCCGAAATGCGCCACGCATAAGGAACCTCTTGGTGGCGCATTCTGGCTAAATGTGCCACCCCTAAGCACATTTAGTGGTGCATTTATGAAAGATGCGCCACCCATAAGAGTTTTTTAATTTTTTTTATTAATTGGACTAGCTATCTATCTGGTTTTTTATCGCTACTAAATATTTTTAAGGAGTTAGGCATGATGCTTCAATTGTGTATAAAAGTGGTCAAACTTTATTAAGATTGACTTTGACCAAATCTTATATGCGGAGTAAAAAGAAACGGAGGGAGTACTTCGATTGTGATCATATCGATCCACGTACCATGCCTTAACCGTGTCGTCGCCGAACCAATTCCACAAACACAAGGTGTAGCGGCATTTGGAAACATAAGATTGTGATCATCAATTACAAAGTGCATATTAAATCCATGCATACACAAAGTGATCATGAATTACAAAATATTTTTCTTAAATTTGGAGCTAGCTATCTAGCTATCGTTTCCTCACGATCTTCTTCTTGCCCTTCTTTGTCGTGGTTGAATAATTTAGGCCCGGGACTCCATCACTTTTCCTCTTGAACGGGAGGATACCTTTCTTCGGTAGGGTTGTGGTGTATGTATCCTGAGCGGCGTAGTCATCCTCCATCTTCGGGTCACCGTACTTGTCAAAGTCTTGCTCGTTGGCGACTCCATCCATTCCGATGATGTTTCTTTTGCCTCTCCTCACTACAACGCGGCTCGGCTTTGATGGGTCGGTAATGAAGAAGCATTGGTCCACTTGGCTAGCCAGTACCCATGGCTTATTTTTCGCGGTGACGTTTGCGCCCGTAGACTTGGATTTGGCTTCGGGTATAACCATGGTGGTGAAGTACCGGTCTTCCTTTACGACGCTCTTGGCCCATCTCACACGGAACATCGGCACTTTCTCTCCACAGTAGTCGAGCTCCCATATGTCCTCAATCCTTCCATAGAATCTTTCCTTGACGTCATCGGTGTAGAATATCCCCGTTACCCCTGAGTTCTGGTAATCGCAGTTATTGTCCTTTTCCTCCGTGTAAAATGTGTAGCCGTTGATATCATACGCTTGATAGGTCATCAGGTTGCGTGCGGCACCCTGTGACAAGGTGAATATCATCTTTTCGTCCTCGGAAGCGTTCCTTCGCGGGGGATTAGCACGAAGCTCGTCCCTGAACCAAGTCATGAAACCGGAGTTGTGCCCTTTGATTAGCTGTGGATCTCGGTCCGTTATCTGCAGGCCCTAGTCACTGTACTTCTTCCTGATTAAATCCTTGTGCTTTACTATCCAAGGATCGACCAACTGGATGTGTTGTAGCGCGACTAGGCTTGCTCTTTCAAAGTCGATGTCTCGACCGTCAAAGTTGACATGCATTGCGCGGCTTCCCTCGTGGTGACCACACCCATCGGTCCTGCCAAAGTGCTTGTTGACGGCCAGACCAACAGGGTTCTCGGTGTTGAGATAATTCGTGAAAAAAGAGATGCACTCTTCGGTTAGAAAGCCCTTCGCTATGCTTGCATCTGGACGGGACCTGTTACGAACGTATTTTTTGATGTGCCCATTCATCCTTTCGAACGGCATCATGCTGCGCAGAAACGCAGGCCCGAGTTGGACGATATCCTCCACGACGTGGATCAGAAGATGCACCATAATGTCGAAGAACGCGGGCAGGAAATAGATCTCAAGCTCGCATAGTATGAGCTCGATCTCCTCCTGTAGCCTTTTGAGTTGCGTAGCGCAAATCGACTTCCGGGAGATGACGTCAAAAAAGTTGCAAAGGCCAAACAACGTTTTAAGGACGTGCTCGTCCATTATCCCTCGCATCGCAACCGGGAGAATCTGCGTCATCAGCACGAAACAGTCGTGAGATTTCATCCCGCTGAAACGCTGCTTTGCCTCGTCTAGGTATCTGCTTATCTTCCCCGCGTAGCCGTTCGGAAATTTTACTCCTATGAGGCAGTGGATAAACCGCTTGATCTCCTCCTCGCACAGAGTGAAGCATGCCGGGGGGCAGTGATCAATACCGGTCTTCTTCTTGGTGGTCCTTTTTTGTTTGCGAGAGTTTTGCGTTTCCGTATCCTCTTCCTCCTCCGGCTCATCATCGTCGTCACTAGGGGGGTGAAGTTCCCTCCTGATGCCCATAAATTTCAAGTCATTCCTTGCTTTTGGCCCGTCCTTGGTCTTCTCCGGCATGTTGAGCAGCGTGCCAAACAAGCTCTCGCACACGTTCTTTGTGATATGCATTAGATCAAGGCTATGAGGACTGCGGAGTAGACTCTAGTATTGCAAATCCCAGAAAACAGACCTCGCTTTCCATACCCTCATCAACGGCTGAGTCTTCTTTTTTTTCTTTCCCGGCGCGGGGCACTCTTTCCAAGTTTTCAGCAAGTTGTCGATTTCTTTGCCGCTCCTTCGAGCTGGGGGTGCTCGGAGCTCCTCGCTTGCATCGAACAGATATCCCTGTGTTTCTCCACGCGTGTTTCTTGGGAAGCCACCTCCGAGACCCCTGGAACACGGTTTTTGAAGATCCAGGATCTTTTGGTAGCTGGCGGTACGTTGTATTATTCATGCACCTAACGCATGCACAGAATCCTTGGACCACCTTCCCTGAGAAATATCCGTATCCGAGATAGTCGTGCACCGTCGCGATCACCGCGATTTTCATTGGGAAATATTCTTTTGCCGCGGCGTCCCACGTATTGACTCCGTCTTTCCATAACGTTTCTAGCTCCTCTTTCAACAGCTGCAGATATAGATTGAGGTCCGTACCAGGTTGTTTCGGCCCTTGAACTAGCATACACATTGTTATGTACTTTTTCTTCATGCACTTCCAGGGGGGAAGGTTGTATATGCATACAAAAACGGGCCAGGTACTGTGTGTGCTGCTCTGGCCTCCAAACGGATTGACTCCATCGGCGCTCACACCAATCCTGAGGTTCCTTGGTTCTTTCCCAAAATCTGGGTATTCGAGGTCCAACGCAGTCCATTGGCTACCATCTGAAGGGTGCCTCAGCATGTCCTCCTTTTCCGGATCCGGGTTCGGGTCATCCTCTTTTAGCTTCTTTCTATCCGCGTGCCAGGTCATGAGCTTTGCTTCCTCGGGATCTACGAAATACCTCTGCAGACGAGGAGTGATCGGAAAGTACCATACCACTTTTCTAGGAACTTTCTTCCCTCTCTTGTATCGACTAACACCGCACACCGAACATGTGGTTTTCTCTTCGTCCTCACCCCGATAGATCATGCAATCATTTATGCAGACGTGGTATTTAACGTGCGGAAGATCGAGAGGGCAAAGGACTTTCTTGGCCTCAGCGATACTAGTTGGGCACGTGTTGCCCTTCGGAAGACGATCGTGCCAGAATGCCATGTTATCATCGAGGCTTTCGTCGGTCCATTTGTGTTTTGCCTTCATCTCCATAGCCCCAAGTGTTACATTCAAGCGGGTATCCTCGTCGTTGCATCCTTCGTACAACTTCGTAATCGCGTCTTTCTCGAGTTGCGCCATCTTGGCTTTCTCTCTAGCTGCACGTCTTGCGTTCAACGCCTCTTTGACAAGCAGCTCTTGAACATGAGGGTCCCGCACCCAGCTTGAATCATCATGTCCGACATCTTGATCTTCATGTCCGACATCTTGATCTACATGATCCGCTTCGGCATCTTCTTCATGATCATGTACGGGATGCTCTTCGTCATCTCGCCCGCCGCTGTTTTCTGGTTGCCCTTCCTCATTTACTGGCGCCCCACCATTGACGTCCTCCTCCTCACCAGCTTCATCACTTATCCATCGTGTGTAGCCATCCATCAAACCATTACGCTTCAGGCGTCTTTGCAATATTCCGGAATCAGGCTCGGTCACACACTGCAGTTTGCATCTCCGACACGGACATCTTATATCCGACCTATTATTCCTTAGCATGTCGTTTGTCGCACATTGCATCCACCTAGCCACGGTGATATCGCTCAGCATCTCGCGGACCATGGTCGATCACCTGCGTGCAGGGAGAGAGCAATACAATTATATATCACAGTCGTCGCCGGAAAAATTCGGCATGACCTTCCCTAATAATGCATGGGAGCATGCGGAGAGTGCGCTAGAAATTTGCCAAAACGGAAATGAATCGACATTTCCGCAAAACATTTGCCACTCAAGATACACATATACATCAAACCACCATAAGCTTCACACATACATCAAACCACCACAAGCTTCACATATACATCAAACCCAAGATTCACATATACAACAAACCCCAAGCTAATAAAGGCAAGTATATGGGTCATAAATGGAACAAAAGAGTTTTGGAGGAGGTCCACTTACTTCAATATGAAACAAAATAGATGTAATGCCAAGTATCGATGGATAAATGGAAGAAATGAGGTGGGGAGGAGGAGAAAACCGAATAGATCTAGGGTGAGAAGAGTGGATCTAGTTTGAGAATTGTGTGGAGTGAATGAGAGGTGGTAGGTGGGGTGGAGTAGATAAGGGAAGCTCTAGGCATTTAGTGGAGCATATAGGAAGTCAGTGGTGGCGCATCTGTGCAATGCGCCACCCCTAAGCTCTTATGGGTGGCGCATTACCACAATGCGCCACCCCTAAGGACCTTATGGGTGGCGCATATACAGAATGCGCCACCCCTAAGCTATTAGGGGTGGCGCATTCTGTATGTGCGCCACCTATAAGGTCCTTAGGGGTGGAGCATACTGCTAGATGCGCCACGTATAAGATCATCCAGACTGGCCCACTCTTAGGGGTGGCGCACTGGAATATAATGCGCCACCCATAAGGTCTTATGGGTGGCGCATTATTTTCCAGTGCGCCACCCATAACAGGTGGTGGCGCATCGCTTTCCATATGCGCCACTAATAGGCTTTCCATGTATATCTATTTCCCTAGTAGTGCATATCGACCTAAATTTTAATCATTCTAGACATTTGTCCCAAAAAGCCTAACGAAAACCCTAACATAGCCAGTATACATGCCCCAAAAGGCCTTACATATTAATTTTTGTGTTGAAATAATGTTTTTCTTCCAAAATACTGATGCACATTATCGCTGATTGCGGGTATGGGTTTCCCCGCGGGGATGAAATACAAAATCTAGTTACACGTGATTTCCTTGTGGGCCTTCCATGGGCTAAGATACTATTTTGCGTGTCGAAAAAAGTGGTAGTGTCATCATTTTCGTTTTTTATGACGGTGCGTCAATGACAGTTGGATTGACAGAGGCGAACCGTCGTTAGGGTGTTATTATTGATGAGAAATGATTTTCCATGACACAATTAGCCCATCAACTGGTATCGTTGATTTTGTAGTGTTGCGAGCACTACCAGATGCAACATTCAGGTAAAACCAGGAAAACTCAGCCACAAACAAGACAACAAAGCACGCACAAAGACTGGAGATCACAACCCACCTTCCAAGATGCCAGAAAGGTTCAACAGCCAGGCCACCAAGCTATCAAGAATAGCCTCCACCTTCTCTCTTTCGAGCGCTGGATAGCCAGGGCACCCTTGAGGAGATCACTCTCAAACTCAATGTTCTTCAGGAGAATTCGAAAGGACTCATACGCATGCTCGCGAGCATCCTCCCTCAAAGACCTCCAAGCATGAGAAACACTTGGAGCAGCCTACCGCAAGAGAAACAGAAGAAGTCAAGAGCCAAAAGTCAAAATGGCCCCGGGGGCTGCAAACCAACACAAAATTACCAAGCATGTTTCAAAATATCAAAGGAGTTCATTACACAAGTACCCCAACAGGGGCGACATCGCAAGAGATACACCAAATCTACAGCTACTCAGCATCCTCCTGGGCGTGCGCGTATTCCACCACAACCTTCTGTATACGGCAGGCCAGCTCCGAAGCCAAAAGACTTTGCTCCTCAGTGCACTCAGGGACACTCGACATGATAGTTTCGTAATCGGCAAACACACCATGGCCCATAAGCTCAAAACTACTCACCACGTTGTCCCGAGCGAAGTTCTCCAGGAAGCCGCCCTCTTTGTCGAAGGCACTCACCAAAGGCCCAAGAACTCGAGGTACCTCACGATCCGGAAACACGACGTCCTGTACCAGCTCAAGGACAGTCGAAGCATTGCAAGAAGCAACCTTTGTAGAATCCATGGCAGTCTCCATGGAGTTAACAGCACCACACAGAATATTGGACTACTCAGAAATGGCGCCAACAGATTCAATCCCGATAGCACCTACAGCAGAGCACTCGACAACATCAAGCAAAAATCTACATCAACAGTCAATAACTGAAGGAAGAAAAGTATCACTTCCAAGAGCACTCGAAAGGATGCGAAGGCGTTCATCCTAACAATCCCCATCCTGGTCGGTGTACTGAAGCTGCTCCTCGACCTGACAAAGGAACCCGACCTCACCACACTGTAGCTCCAGTTCATGCTCCTTTGCCTCCAAATTGCTACAGAGCAGCGCGAGCTCACCCTCCAACTCGACAGATCGTGCTTTAGCCTTCTTCGTCCACGCTACACAAAAAGAAATACATATCAAAGCTTGCCAAATCATAAGAGACATACGCAAAAACTTGAAGACACTAACCAACCATCTGGTCCAGCTTGGACGGAGCCTCGTCATGACAAAATCGATACCGATCAACCTCATTCAAAACGCGCTCGCATACCTTGAAGATCGACTACAACAGTGGAAGAAGCATGACAAAGTCAGTACACACGCCAATTTTAAGACTACGACCAATCACAAATGATTGCTCATAGCCTCACTGGCTACTCCCATTAGGAGCGCTGTTGTGCAACCGATAAATAAAAAGAACAGAAGTCGAAGGAACAGAGAAAATGAAGACGAAAATTACCTAACGAGCCATACGGTCCAACAAAGCCACCTTTTCCTCTGCAGCAAGTCCCTCCATTTCCAGTGTACATGCGAAGGAGGCGGAAGCAGAGAAGGAAGGAGCACTCGAAGGGGGAGCAACATCAGAAGTCGGAAATGGAGTACAGTCAAGTGGATCGCCCACAGGAACAACACCCGCTCTTGCCACTTCAGGAGTCGGCGTAGTGTCCGATTCACGCACCATAGCAGGTCCAGGAGCAGTGGTTTTAACCCTGAGAACAAGACAATCATATCGCCAACCAAGCGCGACAGGAAAAAATAACTCATCAAAAGGAAAACTGACCTAGCCCTGGCATCACCCAGCTGAAGAGTGAGGCCCAACCTCAGTTTCTTACGACCTCTGGGAGCAGGGCACGGAGCAGCCTCTGCAATAGTGGAGCCTTTCCCTAATAAACTAGGAGATGAAGACCTCTCTGGAGTGACAGGGCGGGACCTTTTGTATCGCTCCGACAAAGTAACCTGATCCTCCTCATCAACCATAGGAGGATGAGCAGCAGGCTCTCCGCCCAGAGACTGACCGCCCCCTTCTCCAAAGAGAGGCACAATAGGAACCAACGCATCTTCGAAATCCTCCTGCATATCAACAGCTTCAGGCTGCGGCGGATAATCAAGCACGGGAGCGTGGCCCTACAAAAAGCAACAAAGACAAGGCAGCAGAATTAGAGCAAGACAAACCAAAGAACAGGAAAGGCACAATTAAAAACTCATAAGCAAAATCATACCTGCAGGGTGGCAGAGTAGCAGATTACGGAGCCACGGAGCTTGCGAGGGCGGTACTCGAGCATTGGTTATGCGCTTTACTCGATCCAAAAGCTCACGACTAGAGATGTCCTCATGGAGACACCTTGGTGAGTTCCCGACTCTAGAATATTGCCACATCGGGCAAACTCGATGCTGCAGCGGATGAATAGACCTCTTCAGGAAGACGACGATAAGCTGTAAGCCGGTCATTTTCTTCTTAAGATCTACGACCGACTGCGCCATGGGATCCACCACCTTCAATTCAGTGGGCGTCAACTCATGCTACCAAGACTCCCGCCGCAGCGCTCATGCACCTAAATCAAACGGCGCTAACTCGTACAGTTGGCCGGGGGTAGTCTGATCCCTCAAGTAAAACCATTTTTTCCGCCACCCTTGGACGGAATCCAACTTCTCCAGGTCGAAGTACGCATCTTTATCCTTGATGGAGATGGCGGCACCTCCAACAAGATAGTCACCACAAGTCCTCTTCACATTTAAGAGGTCCCTCCAGTGACCCCAATGAGGGTAAACCCCCCAAGAAACACTCACACAGTGTAATGAAACAAGCTATGTGAAGAATCCCATTGGGGGTAACATCATGCAGCTGCAACTAATAGGAAAACAACAGTCCCCGAACAAAAGGCTGGAGGGGGAGAGAAAAACCACGCTGGGTGAAACTCTAAAAGCATACCCGCTCGTCAGCATGGGGTGCAGGCACCTCTTCTTCGCCAGGGATCCAAACAGCACCCTCCGCAATAACCCCATCCGCCACCAGAGACGTCAAATCTGACGCACGGAAGCTTGAAGGCTCCCATTGACCGGTGCGTCTGGCCATGGTGACACTGGAACAAACATATTGGAAGAAAAATGCGGGCACAAGAGAAATAGTGGAGGCAAGAAAGACGAAGGCAAGGGAGGCAGAAGCCACAGGCAGGGTAAAATCCCAATTTACCGCTAACCCCCTTATATACACAATAGTACAAGACCATTCACCTTCCATCTCGGCACCGAATCGGCGAGGCACAATCCCACGAGCCCCACGCGACATGGAAATTTCAATCGGCGCAGTAACCACTTCGCCCACTATGCACGAAAAACAAAGAGTCATCATCACACACCGCAAAGTTACTGCGACATGCCACTCCACATCATCTGTGACTGCGGCGCACAACTTTTCACAGCTATCAAAGCCTTTGTGACGTCACATCACCATAGAAGAGCTAAGCGCACGCACAGGCGAAGCCATGAGACGTTTTGACCGCACCCACGGGACCACATTCAGTCAAGCAGGTAATCTCAAACAACCTCTTCGAAGATTCAAGCTCCCTTCATTTGATTCCATGAAATGAACTCCCATCGGGAGCACTCTGTCACCGCTAAAGACAGGACAAAAGGTAGCATGACGCACGCTATGAGGGTTGCGAGTGACTACTCCCCTCGACGTATTTAGAACAACACATCTACAAGGCTTGTGTGCTTACTCGCCTCTACTACAAAGTGCTCAAGTGACTACTCGCAAGAAGATGCAAGGCGAAAAGAACTAGCAATTAACCCCCCGAGCACTCGGACGCTCCATAGGCTCCACAGGTGCTTATACTATAAGCGCACCCGATCGTTTTTCGAGTGGGTGCAATATATATCAATCCCATTCCTGAGCACTCGGACGCTCCGCAGGTGCTCATACTATAAGTCCACTCGATCATTTTACGAGTGGGTGCACTCTAATCTGGTAACGCACCCCTACTAAATGACCTGGGCTGCGATACATTGCACCCTAGATTCCACGCGAGCTAGCGTTTAGGTATAACCCCGAAAGAGGGGATACCCCCACGACTCCTCAGCATGAGGGTACCTTGTGCGTGTCTAGAAAGAAGGCCAACTAGAGGCTTCGGCTGGCCCAAGATCAGCCCACCCGAAGCACCGACAGTTGTGCCTACATGGAGTCCAAGACGGTTCATATTCCAAGGCATGCCCACCAAGAATAGATAGATTAGGCAATCTCCTTTGTAAACCTAGATGGACTCCTTGAGACCCAACCTAATATATAAAGCCTAGGAGAGGGGACATCCAATCTCGCATAGCTCCACCCTCGACGAGAGCACTCTCGCCGAGACCGCCACTGTAATCGCCTCCACCATATAATACGTTGAGAAGGAAGTAGGGGTTTTACCAGTTGAGGGCCCTGAACCTGGGTAATACATGTCTCCAGTTAGCCGATGAGCATCGCCAACCTGCACTCCTCTCTCTACGATCTAAACCCAGGGTTCCTAACCATGGGATTTGCCGAGGCCGATCCTCGACAATTTTCTTCGATCGTGAGAAAGACTCATGTTGGAATCACGATCTCAGCGGCTCCATCAACAACAGACGGCAACTCGATGACTTCATCTGCACTCGATGCGTCCACGACTCGCGCAGAATCAGATCTGTTCAGATCCCTCGGCTTCATTGTGCATCTTCGGATCTTGCAGTCTGCCTTCGCAGATCTGCGCACATGCATCGATCTAACCTTCGACGGGTACCAGATCTAGGTCAACCGATGGGGCACTCTCCGTCTCACGGATCGAGCCCAATCACCTGCATCATCAGCCGCGACATCAACAATGACTAAGAGCAAGACGCCCGCCCGTACGGCGACTCCCCTAGTCGATTGTGCCTCCCTCCTCAGCCCGATCTTCCACAACACTCATAGAAATCCAGGCGAGACACTCGATTGGGACGATTACAACAGCAACACGACGCGGACAACAAGCAAAACGCCGTTCCAGGTGTACATGACGAACCATGGCGAACCATCCTCCGACGATAGAGGCAGATCGGTCGACCCAAAGAGTCATGGCAGAACCAACGCAGTCGGAATGAGTAACGATCACACGAGCAATACCATACCCACAGTTATGCTGGAGCCCCTAGATCTATACCATAAAAAACCTTAAGGTATGTCGGGAGCAACCCTGTGAGCGCCCCATAAAAAGCAACGCGGGAAGAAGTGATCTGGCGAATGACCAACCCAACTACTGAAAATGCGTGGGAAAAAGGAAGACATCCAAGGAAAGAATCACCCTAACCAAAAAAGCAATGGACAGGGTGCAAAATGCAGTAAACGGAGGAAAGATCCTACCACAAGACGCTTCTTGCAATGAGCTCACGGTATACAACCATTTATTAAGAGACATTCCGAAGGAAAACAGAAGGATATGATTGGAACTCGAAGAACAACCGCGAGCCGCGGACGAGTCAAGTGCCAAGCGCCAAGCACTCTCGGACGACTCCTCAGACTACAGATCTCATCAGCGCAAATCCAGAACCAACGACATGGAGCGAAAAGATAAGGATACAATCACCTACAACCTGGATGACACTTTCCGACTCGAAGACGACGACTCTGAAAGTGACGAACAACTAACTCAAGTTGAAGCACTCGTCGCCACAAAAACCTACCTCCGTTGTGCGCAAATGTGAGACAAAGAAGAAGGACAACGCAACACCTCAATAGCTTTTAAACTCATGAGGGATGCACCGCATCAGCGTCTAAAAAATCTCCCGCAAGGCGAAGGACCCGAACGCAGTTACCAGGAGAGGATCCAAGCTCATCTGAGGACGATGATGGCGACGACGACGACCGTCGCAACCAACCCAATCACAACTCGGATCGTGACTGGGACAACCGCAAAGACATAAGGCGCGACGATGAGTGACGCGATGCCCGAGATGACATCACCAAAAACAAAGTAAAATGAGGACGCCGTAGGCGCGCAGCCCGACGAGATCACTCGGAAGCATCAGAATCAGAGAGAGACGTTGTCGGGACCCGGCGTTAGCGTATGTAATTCCAGTCACAATACAATCACATGGAGAGCCGAGAGCCGTACCCACTTGTCTAAGCAGACAAGGCCAAGCACAGATCACTCTCGGTAAGAATCGAATGTGAGGGGGCATCCCATCCAGGCCAGATGATCAACTGAAATGGGTCCTCATCGTCCGCTCACAAGTCTAAATGCTTATGGATGGTGAATCCCATACTCATAGACAAGTCACCTCAACCATGTTATCGATTGAATCATAACCCTTACATAGACTTACTCCAGCCCGATCACTTAGTCGGGATCTCGGGCGGGCTCGATCATACAAAAAAGTGTGCCACGTGACAGAGTCACGAGCAATCGCATCGCGATGCCCCAAGCTGCGCACATCTAAGGGCCACTTGGTGTATAAAAGACCGCCGGCAAGAACACAACTAAGCTATCGAACCCCACACTAAGACATGCATGTTATAATCATACACGCAACATACATGTCCAGTGTAAACAGCGGGTAATCACAACATGAACTCTACAAACTCATAGTCATTATAACTTCTGCTAAATAGAGCAGACATAGTAGTTGTATTACAAGCAGAGATCACATGGATGTGATCCAACATTACATCAAACATCAACGGAAGCAAATTATGTCTTAGTAAAGACAAGTTTAACAAATGGCTTAAGAAGCCTGAAAGAAAATACAACGACCCTCCAAAGGGCACAGGCTGCTGCCTGGAACTATACGACATTGGTCCACGTGAAGCTCGAGGTAGAGGCCACCATCAGGGTTAGTGGTCTCGTCTCTAAAACATAGAATAAGCAAACGTGAGTACAAAGTCGTACTCAGCAAGACTTACATAGGAACTATACTACTCATGCACATGTATCAAGGCAAAGGGAGGTGGGGTTTCACTTGCAGAAGTGCCAGCTTTGACTTGGCTAATTCTGAACTACGAGTACCAGAGAGAGGTAAGAACATACACGAGTCCAAGTAACAGTCTCCAACCAATACTCCACTATGGTGCCTTCCTTGGCTTCCCCACGAGGAAGCACGCCATAGCACTCACACTTATCTTGTTGTGTTTTAGAAGTATCCAGTTCAAGTTATCTATGATCAAGTAAAGGTCTCCAAGTAGTCCATAACCGCGGACACGGCTATTCGAATAGTTCATTAACCCTGCAGGGGTGTACTGCTACACACACGCCTCATCAGTTACCTCCTGGGGATGGACCCTTCAAGTGAGTACCGGCGAGGATGCTGCCACAACACTTCACTCACGACACCATCTCTAGTCCTAGGGAGTCGCCTATTTGAGTTGGGACCACAATCGGAATCCGGCCGATTGTTCCGATGCGGACTCAAACGTTGTGTGACCGCCATCAAGCTCAACTCGATCATGATCACTTGATTCAACGTGCCCACAACCTACGCCAACCACTTACCTTGGTTCCATCTGCTTGAGATCGTTAAAGGGCGAACTACTTGCGACTCCTGGACAGGTCCGGGGTGAGGTACTAGGCCGAGAGGGGTCAGTGAGCCCAATGTGTGGTCGTACTCTTAGTCTTGGATAACAACACAAGAACTCGGGCCTAAGGCAGTGTTCAACGAGACAACCCACTGTATACTCCTACACAGCCTCTCATCCTTCACCTTTGTTTAGGGTAGATTCACCAACACGTTACCACCATCATTCACATGATCACTACCATCCCGACTCACATGAAAGTAGCCTCAGGTAACAACTCTAAGCATGCAATAAGCTGTAACAGTTGCAGGGGCCACATGATATCAACCAACTCCTACATCTGCTAGGATTGTGGTTTGCTTACTACTGTGACAAAATGATAGGTCATGCAAAGGAATGGGTTCAACTAGCGGTAGAACGTATCATGGTGACATCCTAAACATGCATTTGCGAGAATGAGAGGGAACTGGGATTTTATAGACATGATCAAAGAGGGGGTTGCTTGCCTTGCTGACGATCACGATGTAACACTCTTCTGACGTGAGGTTGAACTCGTCTCCGAGATCAACTCTTCCGCTTCCGCTTCCAGTAGAGCTAGTAGGGGGGCTCGAGGAGGCCCTGGGCCACGGCTACGACGACGGGCGCGGCGGCTGGAGCTCCTGGTCATGGAGGACGACGACAGAGGGCACGGGAGCGAAGCGCAGATGGGGGGAAATGGAGCTGGGAGATCACCAGAGACGAAGGAGAGGACGGCGAGGCCGGGGGTGAAGAGGAGGCGACGGATTTCTCGCCGGGGTTGGCGGCGGCCGGCGGCTTCACGCTGAAGCTATCGTCGTCTCCATTGCCTCTCTCTCCAAATTGGTGGCGCTGCTCGAAGAAGTCGTCGCCGGGGCACCTCTTAGACAAGGTCTTGGCGCCTGGGGGGCTCGGTGGCTGCGCTGCTGCGGCGGCGTGCTCCGGCCGCGGCTCGGGAAAATGGCGGCAGAGGAGAGGAGGGAGGTCGCGAGGGGAGGAAGAGTGGCCTGGGGCCTTCTGGGCGTCTCCAGAGCGAGAGAGAAGAGAGGGGGAAGAGCAGGAGGTGGAGAGGAGGGGGAGGGCATGCCCGCCACGCAGCGCATGGCGCGGCTGCCTCTCCTTCTGGCAAGAGGAAGACGACAGAGGAGGGGGCCGGGCTGGGCCAGGTGGGCCGACGCCTAGGCAAAGGTAAACCCTTTTCTTCTGTTTTTCTTATTTTTCTCTTCTGTTATTTGTGTTGCCCTTTAAAATAAATAGCTAGGGCATTTATAAAAATCCCCAAACATTTTTATAAAACCTAGGTGACTATATAGAAGTCAACCCCAAGTTTTGGGAATTTTTGAAATTCAATTTATTTGAATTTCAATTCAAATAAGCAATTTATTTAATTTCCAAGGCACTATTTGAATTATTGAAAAATCTATGAGCATGGGATTAATCCCAAATCACTTTTAAAATGATCACACTCATTTTTAGGATTTTTCAGCACATCCAAAAGAATTTTGGAAAAAGATTTATTTCTGGCCTTTTTATTTAATTCCTTTAGGGCTTTTCTTTTCCCCAATTCCTTTTCTTTTGTAATTTTTTTCAAGATGCAAAAATGCAAGCTAGGTTAAACACAAACCTAAATTAGGGTTCTGACAACTCGCCCCCACTCAAAAGAATCTCGTCCCAAAATTCAGAAGTTGTCGGGAGGAAGGTTGGGTACTCATCTCGTAGACGATCCTCTCGTTCCCAGGTTGCTTCTTTCTCTGAATGATGTGACCACTGCACTTTGAAGAATCTGATCTTCTGACGTCTGGTGCTACGCTCGGCTTCATCAAGAATACGAACAGGGTACTCTCGATATGAAAGGTTATCTTGGAGATCAAGCGTTTCGTGGTCTACTTCACGGATGGGGTCCTTGAAGGAACGCCTGAGTTGAGAGACGTGGAAGACTTCATGAACCTGGGAGAGGGGAGGGGGTAGTTCCAATTGGTAGGCAACTTCTCCACGTTTAGCGAGAATGCGAAAGGGACCGATATAACGTGGGGCCAACTTGCCTTTGATACCGAAGCGATGGGTACCCTTCAGAGGAGTAACCCGAAGGTAAGCCTTCTCATACAGATTATAGCTTTCTTCCCTATGATGACGATCATAATAGCTTTTCTGACGAGACTGGGCTGTTTTCAACTTCTCACGAACAATGCGAACCTGCTCTTCTGCATCCTGAATCAAATCCGGTCCAAAGAATTGTCTTTCACCGGTTTCTGACCAGTTTAGGGGTGTTCGACATTTCCGTCCATAGACAAATTCAAACGGAGCCATGCCCAAACTAGATTGAAAACTATTGTTATACACAAATTCGGCAAAAGGAAGAGAATTCTCCCATTTCTTTCCGAAAGAGATAACACAAGCTCTGAGCATGTCTTCGAGAATTTGATTGACCCTTTCTACTTGACCACTGGACTGTGGGTGATAAGCGGTGCTAAAGGAAAGGTGGGTTCCCATAGCATTATGGAAACTTTCCCAAAATCGAGAAGTGAAAAGACTACCACGGTCTGAATTGATTTCCAAAGGAACACCGTGAAGTGACACGATTCGGGAGACATACAAGTCCGCTAACTGGCTAGCAGTTATAGACTCGCGAACTGGAAGGAAGTGGGAAACTTTGGAAAGTCTATCTATGACAACGAAGATGGCATCATTTCCTTTCTGGGTTTTTGGAAAGTCGGTGATGAAGTCCATACTGACTTTATCCCATTTCCACTCGGGGATAGGCAAAGGTCTAAGAGTACTAGCAGGTCTTTCATGTTCTGCCTTAATGCAACGACAAACATCACATTCAGCAATGAACTGAGCAATTTCTCTCTTCATCCTAGTCCATCAAAATCTCTGGCGTAGATCTCGGTACATTTTTGTGCTACCGGGATGAATCGAGAGGGGTGTATCATGGGCTTCTTTGAGGATGAGTTGCCTTAGTTCCCTATTCTTAGGTACTACCAAACGATTTTCAAAGAATACCGTTCCTTTTCTATCTGTGGAGAAACATTTAGCAACTCCGCTAGCAATGTTCTCCTTGATCTGGCGAACTCCTCGTGCACGCCTTTGGGCAACTATGATTTGATCCTCAAGGGTTGGTTTCGCCACCAAGTTGAAAAGAGATCCACGAGGAACAATCTCGAGGTTGAGCTTTCGAAATTCTTCATGAAGAAGTGGTTGATACTCTTGTAACATGAGGTTGTTACAATACGACTTACGACTTAGTGCATCAGCCATGACATTGGCTTTGCCTGGGGTGTAAGAAATTCCTAAGTCATAATCTTTTATCAACTCAATCCAGCGTCTTTGCCTGAGATTAAGATCTGGCTGGGTGAAAATGTATTTGAGGCTTTGGTGGTCGGAATAGATCTCACAACGATTACCAAGGAGGTAATGTCGCCAAGTTGTTAGGGCATGAACTATGGCAGCGAGTTCAAGATCATGGGTAGGATAGTTCTCTTCATGTGGCCGCAACTGGCGTGAAGCATAAGCTACCACATGTCTATCTTGCAGAAGTATGCATCCTAACCCTTGCCGTGAGGCATCACAGTAGATCTCGAAATCCTTTTTGGTATCTGGAGGCGCAAGTACGGGTGCAGAAGTCAATCTTCTTTTTAGCTCTTGAAAGCTTTCCTCGCACTTGGGAGTCCATTCGAATTTCTTCTCTTTCTTGAGGAGTTCAGTTAGAGGCGTTGCAACTTTAGAAAATTTCTCGACGAAGCGGCGACAATAGCTTGCTAAGCCAAGAAAACTCCTAACTTGCTTAACCGATTCAGGTGGAGTCCAGTCAAGGACGGCCTGAACTCTCTCGGGATTGACAGCAATGCCTTTTGCAGAAATCACGTGGCCTAAGTAGGTCACTTCTGGTAGCCAGAATTCACAGTTGGAGAATTTAGCCTAAAGGCGATGCTCTCTAAGTTTCATCAATACCAGCCTAAGATGTTCTGCGTGATCTTCTTCGTTCTTCGAATAGATGAGAATGTCATCAAGATAAACTACAACAAATTTATCTAAGTACTCCATGAAGATCGAATTCATCAAACGCGAGAATGTGGCGGGGGCATTGGTTAAACCGAAGGACATGACGGTGTACTCATAAAGACCATAACGAGTAGTGAAAGCCGTTTTGGGAATGTCCTCGTTTCGGATTTTGATTTGATGATAGCCTAATCTCAAATCCATTTTGGAGAAGACAGAGGATCCTGCAAGTTGATCATAAAGATCATTGATCCTGGGAAGTGGGTACTTGTTGTTTATCGTCGCTAGATTTAGCGGGCGATAGTCTACGCACATCCTTTCTGTTCCATCTTTCTTCGTTATGAACAGAACGGGGCAACCCCATGGCGATGAGCTAGGGCGGATGAAGCCTTTTGCCAACAAAGCTTCAAGTTGGATTTTGAGCTCAGCTAACTCACGTGGGGCCATTCTATATGGGCGTCTGGATATTGGTGCGGTTCCTGGGATAAGATCTACCACAAACTCTACAGATCTGTCAGGTGGTATTCCTGGCAGATCTTCTGGAAAGACATCCGGGAAGTCACGAACCACTGGAATATCTTCAAGGTCTGGAAGAGGAAGCACATTTAAAGAATGCACCTGGGTTTTAGAGCTTGGTGAGGTGTACTTGATTGTCCGGCCTGATGGATGGGTTAGTTTCACTGACTTGGCTTTACAATCAAGGACATCATTCTTTCTTGATAACCAATCCATACCTAAGATGACATCAATGTCTAAAGACTTGAGGGCTATAAGTGAGGCAAGGAATACTAAAACCTCAATTGCAATTTCATTCTCATGACTCACCATGGTGGTGTGCCATCTAGATCCAGGGGCTTGCACAACTAAAGGGGTGGATAACATCGAAAAATAGATATGATGTGACAGTGCAAAGTCCTGGGATATGAATGAGTGAGATGCTCCTGGGTCAAAAAGAACCGAAGATGGGGTGGAATTGACAGGAAGGGTACCGAGCACAACATCGGTTGACTTGTGGGAATCTAGAATGGATACATGATTCACATAACCATGTTCATAAATAGGAGGCTTGACATTGGAAGTCTTGGGTGGTGGCTTACCACGACGAAAGGCTTGCTTTGGATTAGGTGTGGTGGCTACATGATTTTGGGGACACTCTCGAACATTGTGACCTGATTGTCCACATTGGAAACAAACACCACGTGGAATGAAAGGAACTTGAGAACTTGATTGTCCAACAAAATTCCAAGGAGGAGGATTGGGTTGAGGTGGACGATATATGGTGGTGGGTGGTCTAGAAGAACTTACAGCACGACTGACGTCACTGAAGGGAATCCAAACACGGCGTTTCCGAGAAAAAGGGCCAGAAGGTTGGGCAAACTCACGATCACGCTTGCGAGACTCTTCATACAACTCATTTCCATACTCGGCCTTGAATGATTTGTCGACCAAGTCCCTGAAGTTGACGAACTCGTGAAGATTCAGGTCATGACGAAGGACGGGGCTAAGTCCCTTGCGGAACCTTTCTTGTTTCTTGGCGTCGGTGGATACTTCTTCTTGGGCATAACGAGCTAGACGAGTGAACTCGGTCCTATACTCATGAACAGTCATCTTTCCTTGGGTCAGATTGCAAAAATCTTCTTTCTTGCGCTCCATCAGCTGATCCGGAATATGATATCCTCAGAATTCATCACAGAACTCTTGCCAAGTCACCACGTGACCAACTGGTTGCATTGCCACGAAGTTTTCCCACCATTGAAGAGCAGCACCTTCCAGAAAGTATGCCGCAAATAGCACACGATCGCCTGGAGCAACATGGGTTGTCTCAAGCTTACGCTCGAGGGAACGAAGCCAATCATCGGCATCAAGGGGCCCGGAAGAACATCGGAATACTGGCGGGTTGAGGAGAATGAAGTCCTGGATGGTAACAACACTAAGATGCTGACGAGAAGGTATCTGCTCAATACGCTCGAGAAGACGTGTCTGATCACGACGATTTTGTTCAGCCTCCATCATGATTTCTGCCGTTGAGGTTGGTGGTGGAGGTTCTTCACCGTCTATGTTACCGTAACTGGGATCAACACCTGGATTTGCACCTGACATTCTGTGTGATAAGAATCAACAATCAGAATATGATTTAGGATACAATTCTATGCTAAGATAGAATACTGTAATGCAATAGCATCAAAGCCACAAACAGACAGCATAACGGCTGCACTGGAATGGAAATTGAGACAACCTACAGGATAACGGACATCACTTCCACAGAAATACTATGGAATGATGGCTCAGAAAGACCACAACACTCCTACAGCTACAAAGAAGCAATCAACGAGAGGTCCTAGTAAGACATAGATGAGCCTAGTCCTATCTTCCCGTAGAATAAGATGAGATTGACTCTGAACTCAGATCGATGAGGGTAAGGAGAAAAAAGAAGTCTTACGTTGTTCCCTTATACCCAAAGTAACTATATAACTATAGAATGCTAGACTCGACATCGGCCAATGGTTTGATAATCCTACAGGAAGTCCTGCTCTGATACCAACTCTGTCGGGACCCGGGGTTAGCGTATGTAATTCCAGTCACAATACAATCACATGGAGAGCCGAGAGCCGTACCCACTTGTCTAAGCAAACAAGGCCAAGCACAGATCACTCTCGGTAAGCATCGAACGTGAGGGGGCATCCCATCCAGGCCGGATGATCAACTGAAATGGGTCCTCATCGTCCGCTCACAAGTCTAAATGCTTATGGGTGGTGAATCCCATACTCATAGACAAGTCGCCTCAACCATGTTATCGATTGAATCATAACCCTTACATAGACTTACTCCAGCCCGATCACTTAGTCGGGATCTCGGGCGGGCTCGATCATACAACAAAGTGTGCCACGTGACAGAGTCACGAGCAATCGCATCGCGATGCCCCAAGCTGCGCACATCTAAGGGCCACTTGGTGTATAAAAGACCGCCGGCAAGAACACAACTAAGCTATCGAACCCCACACTAAGACATGCATGTTATAATCATACACGCAGCATACATGTCCAGTGTAAACAGCAGGTAATCACAACATGAACTCTACAAACTCATAGTCTTTATAACTTCTGCTAAACAGAGCATACATAGTAGTTGTATTACAAGCAGAGATGACATGGATGTGATCCAACATTACATCAAACATCAACGGAAGAAAATTATGTCTTAGTAAAGACAAGTTTAACAAATGGCTTAAGAAGCCTGAAAGAAAATACAATGACCCTCCAAAGGGCACAGGCTGCTGCCTGGAACTATACGTCATTGGTCCACGTCAAGCTCGAGGTAGAGGCCACCATCAGGGTCAGTGGTCTCGTCTCTAAAACATAAAATAAGCAAACGTGAGTACAAAGTCGTACTCAGCAAGACTTACATAGGAACTATACTACTCATGCACATGTATCAAGGCAAAGGGAGGTGGGGTTTCACTTGCAGAAGTGCCAGCTTTGACTTGGCTAATCCTGAACTACGAGTACCAGAGAGAGGTAAGAACGTACACGAGTCCAAGTAACAGTCTCCAACCAATACTCCACTATGGTGCCTTCCTTGGCTTCCCCACAAGGAAGCACGCCATAGCACTCACACTTATCTTGTTGTGTTTTAGAAGTATCCAGTTCAAGTTATCTATGATCAAGTAAAGGTCTCCAAGTAGTCCATAACCGCGGACACGGCTATTCGAATAGTTCATTAACCCTGCAGGGGTGTACTGCTACACACACGCCTCATTAGTTACCGCCTGGGGATGGACCCTTTAAGTGAGTACCGGCGAGGATGCTGCCACGACACTTCACTCACGGCACCATCTCTAGTCCTAGGGAGTCGCCTATTTGAGTTGGAACCACAATCGGAATCCGGCCGATTGTTCCGATGCAGACTCGAACGTTGTGTGACCGCCATCAAGATCAACTCGATCATGATCACTTGATTCAACGTGCCCACAACCTACGCCAACCACTTACCTTGGTTCCATCTGGTCGAGATCGTTAAAGGGCGAACTACTTGCGACTCCTGGACAGGTCCGGGGTGAGGTACTAGGCCGAGAGGGGTTAGTGAGGCCAATGTGTGGTTGTACTCTTAGTCTTGGATAACAACACAAGAACTCGGGCCTAAGGCAGTGTTCAACGAAACAACCCACTGTGTACTCCTACACAGCCTCTCATCGTTCACCTTCGTTTAGGTTAGATTCACCAACACGTTACCACCATCATTCGCATGATCACTACCATCCCGACTCACATCAAAGTAGCCTCAGGTAACAACTCTAAGCATGCAATAAGTTGTAACAGTTGCAGGGGCCACATGATATCAACCAACTCCTACATCTGCTAGGATTGTGGTTTGCTTACTATTGTGAAAAAATGATAGGTCATGCAAAGGAATGGGTTCAACTAGCGGTAGAACGTATCATGGTGACATCCTAAACATGCATTTGCGAGAATAAGAGGGAACTGGGATTTTATAGACATGATCAAAGAGGGGGCTGCTTGCCTTGCTGACGATCACGATGTAACACTCTTCTGACGTGAGGTTGAACTCGTCTCCGAGATCAACTCTACCGAGAAGATGCAATCACCGAAGCACTGGAAGTAAAACACAACCAAGATAGTACAATGCACAATCAATAAGTAAAACAAAGCATGGCAAAGTGCTGATGTGACTTATGTTTGAATTGCAACATGTTAATTGAAGTTGATTTGAAAGTGAATTCAAATTCAAACTCCAAATGTTATTCAAATTTGGTCAACTTTTATTTGCTAATGTTTGTTCATTGGAAACCAAATGTTCATGTGTGTGAAAAGCTTCTGAAGTACAAGTGATGTGTGGTGCATTTCAAAGTTTGAAGTTGGAATAGCAATTGAATTCATTTTGAATTAAATCCAATTAAATCAAATAGCAAAAGCTACTGATCCCTTTTTAAGACCAACTCCAACATAGCTGAAAGTTGGAAATTTGGATAGAGGATTTTCTCCTGATCATTTTTCATATATTATATGTTAAATTTTGAGTTAAAATGAATTTTCTATGATTTTTCAAATTTTCAGCCATTTTCTGGAATTTTACTGAATAAATTAAATGATTTAATCTTTACTGCGTCATCACTAGGTCATGCTGACGCCAGGGTTTGACCAGTCAACTGACAGGGCGGCCCACCTGTCAGCCCCACTGGGTTAGTTAGTTTCTGTTTAAATAAACACGGATTAACTAGGGGCCCTGGGCCCAGTGTCAGTGAGAGGACGGGGTGGGTTAGCAGGTTAATTAGGCCCTAATGGACTGGGCGTCGACGGCTAGCCGCCGGTGACCTCTGCACACGGCGGCGCCTCGCCGGAGGGCACGGGGGCGGCGGTGGAGGGCACCAGGACGTGCCTCTCGCTCTTCCACTTCCAGTAGAGCTAGCAGGGGGGCTCGAGGAGGCCCTGGGCCACGGCTACGACGACGGGCACGGCGGCTGGAGCTCCTGGTCATGGCGGACGACGACAGAGGGAACGGGAGCGAAGCGCAAATGGGGGGAAATGGAGCTGGGAGCTCACCAGAGACGAAGGAGAGGACGGCGAGGCCGGGGGTGAAGAGGAGGCGACGGATTTCTCGCCGGGGTTGGCGGCGGCCGGCGGCGTCACGTTGAAGCTATCGTCGTCTCCGTTGCCTCTCGCTCCAAATTGGTGGTGCTGCTCGAAGAAGTCGTCGCCGGGGCACCTCTTAGACAAGGTCTTGGCGCCTGGGGGGCTCGGTGGCCGCGCTGCTGCGGCGGCGTGCTCCGGCTGCGGCTCGGGAAAATGGCGACAAAGGAGAGGAGGGAGGTCGCGAGGGAAGGAAGAGTGGCCTGGGGCCTTCTGGGCGTCTCCAGAGCGAGAGAGAAGAGAGGGGGAAGAGCAGGAGGTGGCGAGGAGGGGGGGCATGCCCGCCACGCAGCGCACGGCGCGGCTTCCTCTCGTTCTGGCAAGAGGAGGAAGACGACAGAGGAGGGGGCCGGGCTGGGCCAGGTGGGCCGACGCCTAGGCGAAGGTAAACCCTTTTCTTCTGTTTTTCTTATTTTTCTCTTCTGTTATTTCTGTTGCCGTTTAAAATAAATAGCTAGGGCATTTATAAAAATGCCCAAACATTTTTATAAAACCTAGGTGACTATATAGAATTCAACCCCAAGTTTTGGGAATTTTTGAAATTCAATTTATTTGAATTTCAATTCAAATAAGCAATTTATTTAATTTCCAAGGCACTATTTGAATTATTGAAAAATCTATGAGCATGGGATTAATCCCAAATCACTTTTAAAATGATCACACTCATTTTTAGGATTTTTCAACACATCCAAAAGAATTTTGGAAAAAGATTTAGTTCTGGCCATTTTATTTAATTCCTTTAGGGCTTTTCTTTTCCCCAATTCCTTTTCTTTTGTAATTTTTTTCAAGATGACAAAATGCAAGCTAGGTTAAACACAAACCTAAATTGGGGTTCTGACAGACGTTGAACCATGCGACGCCCTCTGCTTCACTTGAGCAATATGGGAGACTCGTATGCCCAGAGGATTCAAGATAACCTCAACAACCCATAAGTACAACCGAGTTGAAGAACCAGAGGGTTGGCTCAACGACTACCTCATGGCAGTAAAATTTCAGTGCGGAACAAACACAACCACCATGCGCTATGTGCAACTCATGCTAGAAGGATCAACAAGACATTGGCTAAAAAACTTACAACATGGATCCATCGGCTCATGGAGGCAGTTCCACGCCTCGTTCATTGAAAACTTCAAATCCACATACGAACGGACAACTTCACTCGAAGAGCTATGAGCCTGCAAACAGGGAACCCGATAATCATTACGGAGCTACATCCGGCGGTGGACCATAATGAAAAACTCAAGAGAGGATATATTAGAAGAAAGCGCCATCGACGGATTCAGACGAGGACTCCAACGCATCAACTTCAAAGAGCATCTAGGACAGCTTAAGGTCCGCACACTCGCAAAGCTACTCGAAAACGCCAACAATTGGGCCAATGGAGAAGACACCATAAGCAATGACGCAGACATCACGGCCACTCGTGATGACCGTGACTACGACTATTATGACGGAGACAGAGGCTTCGACCGAAGACGAAAAAGGCCCAGGCGCAACTTCTATGACGACAGAGGGCCCGACATGGTCGCGGCTGGTTTCCCAAGTGACAGAGACGGCAGACGTCGTGACGACAACAGACCACAAAGAAGGGACAACAAGGATGACCCGAGACATAACCAAAAACGTGAGTGGCGACCATGACAACCGCGCGATGACAACCGACCGCTCCGCTCGGTAAAAGAACAACTCGATGGACCCTGCACGCTCCAGGGATTCAAGGATAAGCACGAAGAATACAGATCAGGGAACACACTAAGAAATTGCAGACGCTTCAATAAACTCTCAGAAGAGAAGTGTCGGAACACGCTGCCCGCCCCCCAACCAATCGCAAATGTAGTTCGTAGCAGATCACACACGACGCCCCGTCGGCTCCTTCCATGCCACTGCAACAAGTCGCCACCATCCAGCAAAGGTGTGCAACACCCCTGGAAGAGGGTGAATATCCAACCGTAGAAGGGCGTATATGCATGATCCAGGAAGGAAGACCATCAAACAGGAAGCAGAAGCAAGTCTCCTGACAAGTTTTTCTGGAAGTCATCTCATACCCAGCAGTACAAATATTTATTTGTGGTTCAGAAACAGACATCACCTTCTCTCATGAGGATCACCCACCAACTATTCCACGACCAAGACATGTTGTACTAGTGCTAGAATCAAGAATCGGAAACTATGATGTGTCGCGAGTGTTCATGGACGGAGGAAGCGGCATCAACATCATATTCACCAAGACCGTAGAAGAGATGTTCATCCAACATCCATACTCAATAACTCAGGAACGACCTTCCACGGAATCGTACCAGGCAAAGAAGTTTATCCCCTCGGCAAAATAAGCCTCGAGGTAGTCTTCGTCAACGAAAGCAACTTCAGAAAGGAGCTCCTAGACTTTGAGGTAGTCGACTGGAGATCGCAATACCACGCCATCCTTGTCCGACCAGCCTTCGCACGGTTCATGGCCGTCCCTCACTATGCATACCTTAAGTTGAAGATGCCTGAACAAACAGGGGTAATAACCATAAATGGCATCTTAATCAGATCAGACCGCTGCGACAAGGAGTTTCACAAAATCTCAGAAACTTTGGAGCACACCCAAGCAACGAAGCAGACCAGGTGACAACCTCGAAGCAGCACAACTACGAGTCTTGAAATACTCGCAAGAACCACGGGGACAAAGGCAGCAAAGTAGAAGACAACGCTTCACGCCTCTTCTACTCACTATCTTAGCAACAAGCTTACAATTTCTAGGGCTACTAAGCCATCGATCCAAATAAGGCTACTAAGCCATTAGTGCAAGAACCTCAGGGAAAGAGCAATAAAGTTCATCTTTTTCCAAAGTGTCTTACACCTGCACCTGGCACTCGAGGGCTTGCGTGCAGGGGCCACCCTCCGAGGCATTTTTTCGCTTACGCGACTCAGCATACATGCATTCGAGGGCTTGCGCGCACGGGACACCCTCCGAGGCGTTTTTTTCGCTTAAGCGACTCAGCATACCAACCCTCGGCGGCTTGCGCGCATGGGCCACCCTCTGAGGCATTTTTTAGCTTACGCGACTCATCATACAGGCACTCGTGGTTATGCGTGCACGTGCCATCCTCTGAGGAATTTTTTCGCTTAACATGAGTCAGCATACTGGCACTCGGGGCTTGCACGCACGGGCCACGCTCTGAGGCGTTTCTCTCTTACAGGACTCAGTATACCAGCACTCGAGGGCTCGCGCGCGCAAGCCGCCCTCGAGGTGTTTTCTCGTTCACACGACTCAATGTAAACAACACTCCTGGGCTCGCAAGCACATGACACCCCTCGAGACATTAATAGAGCAAACGTAAAAGAAACAGACAGAGAACAAGTCTATATTTACAAGTATGCAGCATATACAAAACTATGTCATGACCTATGGAGCGGGCTCCTCATTCACCTCATAATAGCGGGCACCGAGCACCCGTTCAGTCTCCTCGCACACCTTCTCCCCTATCAGTCAGGAAGGCTCATTTGCCGCCTCATAATGTTTTGACATCGGTTCATCCCGACCACAAGGAGGGCCTCGGGCCACCTGCATGAGATCCACCCCTGGCCAATGGGTGGGAACAAAGGCCAAAGAACAGTGAGCACCCTCCTGGATTTGGTGCCTCACAATACGGCGGACCTCCAAAGGATCAGAAAACTTGCGGCACAACTTCTCCAAGGTTGAAGGAACCAGGTCCAAAGGATAGTGCTCGACGAAGATGTTGCGGAACAACTTGCAGCATGTAACAGCCCAGTTTTTGCAAAAATTAAAAATTTTGTTTTCGGTGTGAATTGTTTGATTATCTGATTTGTTTGCGGTGTTTGCATCCCCGATTTATCGATCGGCGATTATTACCCCCCCCCTCTTATCTCCTATCGGATGGAGACCGACCCCTTCCCACCACGGCACACGACCTGTGCGACACCGGGTTTCACCCGAGCACCGTCGCAACTGGCACAAGTACAGCCATCGCCACCGGAACAAAAACCCCGTTTATTTAATGAACGGATTATTTTATGGGGTGCCGAAAAATGTTATCGGAATGTCACCGCAGTGAGGTACGATCGACGGGCTCGACGCGCGGAGCGCGTAGGTCGAAGTTTCGTCCGATTCGGAGTCCGTACGAAGTCTCGGCGGTCACGAACGCGATCACCGGACACGCGAGAGGGGTACCGAGGGCGTTTGCATCAACTCTCCAGCCAACCTGCCTATATAATGACCCCCACCTCCCAAACCAGCCAATTAGGGTCTACCCTAATGGAAAATTGCAGCCACACCCCCAGATTTGCTCCAAATTTCGCCCAAAATCCCCTGCACCTCGAAACCCTAGATCCCAGCGCTCCCAGGCCATCGGATCGCGAGATCGACGCTCCTGGGGCTGCCACGTCGCCTCCACCCCCTCCACCTTCCTCCTCCAGCCGCCGGGCCCCGCAGGGCCGCGCCCGGGCCTGATCTGGGCCGTGCCTCGCCGCCTCCCGAGCTTCCCGTGGAGGAGCCACGCCGGCGAGCCACTCCGGCCGTGCTGCCGCGGCGCCTCCTCTCACCTCCTCCGCGCCTCCCTCTCCCTCTCCTCCCTCCTGACCTCCTCTCCCTCTGCCGCAGGTCTGCCGCCGCCACGGAACGCCATGGACGCCGACCGAGCTCGAGCTCCGCGCCGCGCCTCCCTCGCGACCTCACCGTCGACCGGAGTCCGGCCGAATCCGGGACCCCGCGACGCCGCTTCCCCTTTCTCCGGCCTCCCTGCGCCTCCACGCCTTGCCGGAGGCCGCCCCTCATCGCCGGCGGTGGCCGCCGCCCGCCATTGCCTCGATCCAGGACGGGATCGAGCCGGCGCCAGCTTTTGGATTGGGTGTCGACTCCCAGGGGGCCACCCGGATTTGTTTGTTGTTAGCTAGAGGGACCTGTCGTTTCGGATCTCTTGGAACTAAATCATAAAATGGTTGCCTGTGATGGGTAGCAACTGAGAGAGATGGGCGTGCGTGCGGAGCCTTGTAATGGGTAGTTGGTACACCCCTGCAGGGTTAAATATTTTCGAGAAGCCGTGTCCACGGTTATGGACGACTTGAGACCTACTCCTTGTTCATAGACAACAACAACTGAGATAATCTTAATATAACTTGATCAACGTGTGTGTGTGCCTTGAAAGCTTCTTCTTCGTCGGGATGCGAAGAGGAGGACAAGGATAGGATAGGTGTTATGTTTGGGTAAGTAGTTGATAGCAAGACTTGTTGGAGGCGATTCCTCATTGAATGCTTGGCTTCTTATCTTACTCTCTAGATCGTTAGACACTTCATAAATGCTAGTGCGACAGCAACCTCACCACTTACCCCTTCCTTACCGTAAACTACTAGTTGTCCTAGAATGACGAGTGATGAAGTCCTTGCTGGGTCAGTTGACCACTACAGTTGGATATTGAGTACTTCTGTACTCATGATACTACCCCCAAACTCTTTTCAGGGTTCTTGATCGACAACAGGTATGGTGATCGACGTTTCACGTGGAGACTCGATGACGACTAGTTAGGCGGATCCCGGCGGAGGGCCTGGACCCGTGTGGTTATGGGGATCGATTTTTTTATCTTTGCCAGTAGGCTTTTGATTGTAGTCTGTACTCAGACATGTATCTTCCGCTGTTGTATTGTATTAAGGCAGTTGTATGCCGATTGTATGAGATGTTGTATCCTTGTATCTGTAATGTTGTGATATCATGTTGGAAATCCGGGGCATATGACTTCGTCATATGTCGCGGTGGGACCGATATGTGCTTCGTCCCCGGGTCTGGATGGAAACATCTAGATCTGGAACAGTACCGCATATCGGGCCTTACACAGCAATACTCAATGGCTCTCGGAACCTTGTTGATCCACCAATGAAGAACCTCAAAAGCTCGAGCTCGCACCCTATCCATCCACAAGGGATTGTAAGCTTGAAAAGCGGGTCATCCAGTCGCGACAATTCCGAATGCACCGCCTTTTACTCCACGCGGGAGATGCCAGACAAAACTTCAAAGAAAGCAAAGAACAAATTCAGCCACGGAGAATCAAAAAAGGCGCACACGAAATCACACCTAAGACTCACCCTTCATAAGACCAGACTACTTGGGAAGACAAGCCACCAGACCATCGAGCACGGCCTCAGCTCACTCCTGCTTCGTGCGCCAGATAGCAACAATGCCTTTGAGTCGGGTGTTGTCATGCTCAACATCCTTAAGGCGCACTAGAAGGGACTCGTACGCATCCTCGTGAGCATCCTATTTCAGAGACCTCCAAGTTCGAGGAACGCTCTGGGAGAGGGGATGTCTAGGGCGTCCAATCTCTCATAGCTCCACCCTCGACGAGAGAACTGTCGCTGAGACCTCCATAGTAATCGCCTACACCATATAATACATCAAGCAAGAAGTAGAGGTTTTACCGATCGAGGGCCCTGAACCAGGGTAATCCCTCTCTCCTGTTAGCCGACGAGCATCGCCAAACTACACTCCTCTCTCTACGATCTAAACCCAGGGTTCCTAACCATGGTATTTTCCGAGGCTGATCCTCGTCAACCCCACTAATCCGTCGGTTGGGCCGGGACTTTCCACATCGCGACTTCACTCCCGACGGTTCCATGCTCGGTGCATGAAGAAATTTAACCACTAACGGACGTGTTAGGGTCGTATTCAGTGCGGTAAACTGACGGCATAGATCCTATAAGCCCTCCGCGGCATGGACTTTGCTTGACACCACACTACAAAATCGGCGATATTTTTTGACAAAAACCCGCGTGATAGAGGAGCAAACATCATCGAAGGTTGTTCTTTTTTGATGGAAACCGTCACCAGGTAATGTTGTCTGGATCGGGAGCGTTAGGATAATATTGATGATGGTCGGTATGGTCTTTAAGGACGCATTTTTGCCGTCATTGGGTAATTAATTTTCAAGGACGGTATATATTTTCATGCAAAATGTTTGCCCGTCACTATAGATGTGCGCATACGTGATGGGATTTTATAGAAAAAATGCAGTGTTCAGGTACAGCTGTAGAGAGTGGGAGAAACAATTGCATATATTGTCCGTACCTCAAGGAAGTACTCATTTTACCCCCAAAAAAATGATCTTCGATCACCATGGACATTGGCCACCCTCATCATCGTCATCCGACTCGATTTTGATCGGCATAGAAGGTCCTACCCCCTCCTCCATCTTTATCGTCGTGTCCTTCTTGCTCTCGGTGTTCTTTCTCGCGAATAATTCGCACTCCGCCTCCACGAGATGCAGATTGGCTTTGGCAAACCTCGCCATAGCCATATCGTAAGTCTCATATATGGCGCACTGCTCCGCGACCATTCGTTCTTCATTCTCATCTTTGCGGGAGAAAACCCGCACTCTGGGAGCGAGGAACTCTGCCTCCTCGATGTTCGGGCAAAGTGGGAATTTCAGATCGTACCTCGACCGGCCTAACCTCCAAGCACGACGTCGTACGTGCACACAACATTCTCAAGCGTGTCGTAGGTACTGAGCCACCACCGCCTCCCATTACTCGTGATCTCGGCGGCGTAGCGCCCAGACCCCCGAATTCGACCACCGTGGAAACCCGATCTTCTCATGCGGCGGTGGTTTCGCGACATGCCCGAAACGAGGGGGTCAGGCGCCGATGCGTCGGAGGGATGCAGCGCTGGTGCTGGTGATGCAAGCGGTAAAGTTGTAAGGTGGAAGCGCGCAGTTGGAGGGTGTGCTCCGCGCGCGTTTGGATTTAGGCTTTGAAAACCACCGGCGTGGCAGATTTATTTAGGGGGTAAAGGGCAGCGACATACATATCTATTTTTCAAAATGTTGGAAATCAGCACTATGTATAAATTTTTTAGAATTTTATGAAACCAATGTATAATTATTGAATATGAAATAACAACATGGAAATAAGATCCACCTTTCACATTTCTAATTTCATTCAACACATGATAAACCACATTGGAAACCATAAGATCGACAGTCCCACACGCATCGAAAACCACGAAGGTAGGCCCTAGCTGATACTCCTTACCAGCTAGACAGAAGACACACACTCACAAGAAACTACAAAAGATTGGGGCGATAAGAGTACGAGGGGGCCTCCGCCCATGCAGGTCATGCGAGGGCCTTCTCCTTCCCCAACACCATCCTACGATCTGGTCCCAGTTATCATCCCAAACCCAGGAGATGCTTCAATTTTCTTGCCGACGACTTCTCCTTTCTTTTCCTGCACGGATGGTTACTAGTCCTGCAGAGACTTCCCCGCATGCGCTGGGTGTGCATGCGACTTGTTGTCTGGATGTGCACGTGGGGCGCACATTGCTTGTTGCTAGATCAGGCATGATCGACGGCAAACTACAGAATTCCAGTAGTGATACTTGCATGGTCGGTCTCGTGTTGCCAGTCGTTGTGAGAACCTCCGCGCTGACACCATTGCATGTTATCCAAGGGAGTGCGTGGTCCTCAAGAACCTTTGTGGTCGCCGTTGCATGCCGCCGGTTCGACATTGCGTGGTGTCACTATAAGAATATAGGCTATCAAGGCGTCAGACTACACATAGGTCATCCATCTTGCATTAGACGACACTTAATATAAAAAGGGACATGAAAAGTATGAAGAACAACACGATCAAGTGTGTATGGGTTAAACACCCGTGAAAGCATGAACTTCACAAATATAATTGGTATTGAATGTGTATAGTATATATATTCAACAATTCTCATTAGGTATACCAGAGGAGATGCATACAATCGACAAATTTGAAATCCAATGTGTCATATATATATATATATATATATATAAAGACGGTTTATTCTGACATCGATGTCAGAATAACTATTCTGACAACATTCCGAACTGCAGTATATTCGCAAAGAGAACCGCACTGCTGAATTCAGAGCACTGCAGTTCGGGTAAAACAGAACCGCGTGCACCGTTTTCGCGATAACTTTTCAACCGTTGGTCGGAATTGAGCGTACGATACACCGTTGTATTCGTATGGAAAAGGAGGATCTTCCTTATGTTGAACACTTCCCCCGATTCTTCACGGATTAAGAGCAGTAGCGAAAATGGTGTGACGACCCACTTTCACAGCTGCAGCTTTTTCGCGATTTCTCTTAAACCGTCCATCGGAATGATGCAACTGATATACCGTTGGAAAGATATCTATCATTAGATTCATCCATATGTAGAACACTTTGTCTAATTCGCTACGGATTTGAGAGAAATCTAGCCGCAAAAAAACGCAGCAACTCTGTTTTTCGTTTTCGGATCTTGTAGAGAGTAGAGATTTTTAACTGCTTGTCCGATCGATGCATATGATACACCGTTGGATTCTTTTGGAGTACTAGATTAATCCATATGTTGAACACTTTTACATATTCCAAACGGTTTTGAAGTAATTTGAAAAACAGTGTTGCTGCCCTCTTTTGGACAGCGGGAGTTTTTTCTTAAATTCGTTTGATTCGTTCGTCCGATTGATGCAATTGATACACCATTGGATAGCTATCGTCGAGGCGCTCCATTTGTATGTAAAACACATCCTCTAATTCCTTACAGTTAAAAAGTTGCGTCGATTTTAGTAAATCGCGGAACTCCGTTCTTCGCGGACCCGGAATCGACGACGAGAACTGCATTCGCCGAGGCAACCGCACTGCATTATCGCCAGACAGAACACACATGTTTTTCGCGGAACAAAAAATCGGCGAGTGAACTGCATCCGCGGGGCACTGCATTATCGCAAAACAGAATTGCACGTGTTTTTTGCGGATCGGAAATCGGCGAAGAGAACTTCATATGGTTTTGCATCCGACGTGCAACCGCACTGCATTACCGGTAAACAAAAATGCATGTGTTTTTCGTGGAACGGAAATCAGCAAAGTGAACTACATCGGCCGGAAAACCACACCGCATTTGTCAACAGAGAGCACTGCAAGTTTTTTTGTTATTTATCAAAATCACGCAGTTCGGCTTGGAAAGTTAAATCACAACACAGACCGCAATGAGCTGCACGTTTTTTTAATTTTTTTGCAACACAAAACGAAGCGAACTGCAAATTTACCTTATTTTTTGCAGTTCATATAAAAAATAAGTCAACACCGTTACTCTATCATGCAATTTCTTTCATCGTACAAAGATGAATCACAACGCCCGAAAAAATGAACCACAAGGCTTCGTACAAACGAACAGCATAAATTTTGGCTTCCATCTAGCTCGGGCGTACTGTCGGGACCCGGGGTTAGCGTATGCAAGTCCAGTTAAGACATAGTCATATGGAGAGCCCAGAACCGTACCCACTTGTCTAAGCGGACAAGGCCAAGCACAGAACGTTCTCGGAAAGCATCGTACGTGAGGGGTATCCCATCCAGGTCGGATGATCAACTGAGATGGGTCCTCATCGTCCACACACAAGTCTAATGATATGGGTGCTGAACTCCCATATTCAAAGACAAGTCGCCTCAACCATACTATCGACTATCTCATAACTCTTACATAGACTTACTCCAGCCTGATCACTTAGTCTGGGTCTAGGGCAGGCTCGATCATACCACAAAGTGTGCACAAGACAGAGTCTCGAACAATCGCATCGCGATGCCCCAAGATGCGCACATCTAAGGGCCAACTGGTGTATGAAAGAACGCCTGCCAGATCACAACTAAGGTCTCGAAAACCCATACAAAGACATGCATGTTATAAACATACACGCAGCACAGATGCCTTGTATGAACAGTAGGTATCATTGCAATTCTCTAAAAAGTATACATTTTTATTGATAACTCTTATAGAGTGCACACAGAGATCACAAACATGTGATCCAACATTACAACACAAGCGGAAGCAAAGTATGTCTGAGTACAGACAACTTTAACAAATGGCTTAACAAGCCTTATTTAAACACAAGCCCTCCACGAGGGAACCAGTCGTCTGACTGGGACTAGACTAGCTTGATCTTCAGTCGTCCAGCTCGATGAAGAAGCCACCTTTGGGGTCAGTGGTTTCATCTAAAACATAGATTAGGCAAACGTGAGTACAAAGTCGTACTTAGCAAGACTTACGTAGGAGCTATACTACTCATGCATATGTATCAAGGTAAAGGGAGGTGGGGTTTCACTTGCAGAAATGCCATCTTTGACTTGGCTAATCCTGAACTACGAGTACCAGACTTTGAGGTAAGAAGCGTACACGAGTCCACTACTTTCTCCAACCAATTACACCACTATGGTGCCTTCCTCGACTTCCCCACGAGAAAGCACGCCATAGCTCTCACACTTATCTTGGTGTGTTTTAGGAGTATCCGATTCAAGTTGTCTAATAATCAAGCTAAGCTTTCCAAGTAGTCCATAACCGCGGACGCAGATATTCGAATAGTTTTGTTAACCCTGCAGGGGTGTACCGCTACACACACATGATCATCATTTACCGCCTTTCATCTCGACACCATTCAAGGGGTGCCAGCGAGGATGCTCACCACAACTGTTACCTCATAGCCGATCTAGTCCGAGAAAGCCGCCTACCTGGGTTGGCTACCACTATCGTGAACCCGGCCGGTTTACCGAAGTGGACCCAAGTGATGTGTGCGTGGTGCATAAGCCGGTCTCGGGTGAGCCGTTCTCTCACTTAGCATCCAGGCCACAGACCTACCAGAACTCCGAACTATTGCGACATCTGGACATCGAAAGGGATGAGTTAGTAAGCTGAGAGGGGTCAGTGAGCCCAATGTGTGGTTGTCCTCTTCATCTTGGATCACCACACAAGAACTCGGACTTAGGGCGGTGTTCAACGAGACAACCCACCGTGTACTCCTACACAGCCTCTCATCGTTCACCTTGTATTAGGGTAGATTCACCAACACTTTTCTACCATCATCATCGTGATCACTACCATCCCGACTCACATAACAGTATCAACATGGTATAACTCTAAGCATGCAATAAGCAGTAACAATTGCAGGGGCCACATGATATCAATCAACTCCTACATTTGCTAGGATTGTGGTTTGCTTACTACTGTGACAAAATGATAGGTCATGCAAAGGAATGGGTTCATCTATGCGGTAGAAACGCATCATGGTAATCATCCTATACAATGCATAAGCGAGACATGAGAGGGAATTGGGATTTTATCGACATGATCAATGGGGGTTTGCTTGCCATGCTGACGAGATTCGAGTTCGAGGTCTTCAACGAAGGGGGCAGCCTCCTGCTCCGGTTCCACCTCTACTCGACAAACAACAAACAAGGTAGCAAAGTAAATACAATGCACAATCACATGATGGAAGGTTGAAACTTGATGTATATGCTTTGATGTGTGAAGCAATTCCATTTAAATGGAGTATATTGCAAATTGCATTTCAAATTCAAACTCATATTTGAATTCAAACTTAGCCAAGTTACATGTGACATTGTTTGATCAATTTGAATCATTTTGAGATGTGTATGATATGCCTCTGATGTGTGGTTGAAATGTAGCATGTTTCCATGGTCCAAGTTGCAAAATTTTTTGAATTGAATTTGATTTAATTCCATTTAAATCAAATAGCAAATGCTACTGACCACATTTTAATTCAACTCAAACAAAGTTGAAAGTTGGATATTTGGATAGGTTATTTTCTTCTGATCATTTTTCATATATTATTTGTCCAATTTGGAGTTAATATGAATTTTCTATGAATTTCCAAAGTTTGGGCTATTTTCTGGAATTTCTGGAATTTCTTTAATTCATTTCAATTTCTGGAAAAGTCTTTATTGCGTCAGCACTGCGCCAGCATGGCGTCAGGGGGGTCTGACTGGTGGGGTCGGCCTGTCAGTGGCTGGGTTAATTAACCCGGTTAGTTTAAATTAACCAGTGGCTTAATTAAGCCACTGGGCCCATTGTCAGTGACCTAGGGTCACTTAACCCGGGTGGGGTTAAGCCCTAATCATGGCCACGTCGGCGGGCCTGCCGGCGGCTAAACGCCGGCGTCACAGACGCGGCGGCGCTGCACGGGGAGGGTGCTCCCGGCCACCATTTGGCATGCCGCGACCACCAAACGGGAGCCCAGGCACGCGCACTTCATCTGGGACAGACGAGCAGCACGGGGGCTCACCGGAATGACGTCGGCGACGAGCAAAGGCGGCGGCAGAGAACCGGCGAGGTCGGGAGTGGGGCTAGAGGCCACGTCTTGAAGCTGGGACGGTCGCGTTCGAATGCTAGAGCCACTGGGAGTCAAACGCGCGCGCTGGACGAGATGATGGGGCACAGGGGCGACCTCATCGTCGTCCACGGCGGCGACGTGCTTTGGCAACCATGGCGAAAACGGCTAGAGGGGTTGCGGGGTGCTCGAAGCTTGGGGAAAACGCTCAGTAGCTCACCGCGAATCGAACGGAAGCAACAACAAGCTCGGGGAGGCTTCAACGGCGACGAATCGACGGCGGCGAGCTCGCGGGTCCAGCGAGAGGTTGAAGACGATGGCGTTGGCTCGGGGAGGAATTAGGGATCCAGCTTCTGCGTGAAGAAGAAGTCGAGGACGAGGAACACGGTGGACTTGCTGGTTGGAGCTCTAGGGCACGGTGGCCACGTCGTCCACGGCGGTGCGCTCCGGTGAAGCTTCGGGTGGCGACGAAATCGAGCACGGGAGGAGGAGGAGGAAGCTCTGGAGGGGGGGAATGGATCGGGACGGGAGAGAGACGTCTCCAAGCGTGGCTAGAAGGCACGGGGAGGCCTGGAAGGTGCTCGGCGGCGACGTGTCATCCACGGCTGGCTCGGTGGCATTCCACCGAGCAGCTTGGAGGCGCGGGGCGGGGAAGAAGACCCTGCTGCCCCTCTGGGCCGGGTGGGCCGGATGGGCTGCTCTCGCCTAGGCGCCAGGTAAACTTTTCTTCTTCTTTTTCTGTTTTTCTTTTCTTACATTTGTCTTGCTGTGCTAAAATAAATAGCTAGGCATTTTATTAAATGCTGAAATTTTTTATATGGCCACATAATAATATAGACTAGCCACTTATAAACTTTCAACATTTTTAAAATTCAAATAATTTGAATCTTAACTCAAATAGGGGTTTTTAATTAATTCCAAGGCACTGTTTGAATATTTGAAAATTCTATGAGCATGGGGTGGGTCCCGCATCACTTGATATGTGATCACACTCATTTATAAGACTTTTCAAAATTCTAACATGAATTTTTGGAGAAGATTTTTATCTGGCCTTTTGAATTAATTCATCTGGGGGGGTTTCCATCTCCCATTTTGCTTTTGATTTTGATTTCAAAGATTTCTTTTGAAATTTTAACATGATGCAAGAGTACTGGATAACCCTAGCACATTACCTAACAGAGGGTTCTGACACGTACGCAACCAGGAGTGGCACCGGAGGAGGAGCTTCGGGTGCGGGAGGCCGTAGCGTAGAGGGCCGCAGCCAGCAGCGGGCGGACGGGCGCAGACGGCCGAGCACAGCCTTGGCGCGTGCACGGGTGCATCCAGGGCCTCCTTGTCGCGGCGCCCCGCGCGAGATGGAGGGGGCAGATCCCGGCGACGTGCCCTGCACGGCCAGCGAGGGGGAGAGGTGGCGGCGCGGATCCATACGACGATGCCCCGCCGTCCAGCGTGAGGGAGAGAAGGCGGCGCGGATCCGGGCGGCGGCGCCCGGCGTCCAGCGTGGAGGACAGGAGGCGGCCTGCTCTTTGCGCATCCATGGGCAGCGAGGTGGAGTCGTGGCGTCCGGGTCTGTCGGCTTGCGCGCGGTGGGGGGCGGGGGCGACCTGTACGCGGCGGATCCAGGCCGGCGAGGTGCAGCCGTGGCGGCCGGCGCGTGGTGGCCGGGGCTGCCGGCGGCAGCGGCCTGGAGGAGGTTGGTGTGTGGGGTGGATAAGGTTTGACCGTGCGGGGGTGGGGTTGGTGAGGGAGAAGACAACGTGCTGGGTGGGGTGGGTGCTTTTTTCTTTTGTTCCTGCGCTGCGGGATCGGTATTCCATCTGTTTAATTAGTGTTGTTAGAATAAGGCAATGTTGTTAGAATAAGGTCTTAAGGGGTGTTGTTAGAATAGACCCACCCTATATATACTTATATATATATATATATATGTTGTATGCATTACGAGTTCAAAAGGATGCATGTTTGATTGTGTCATGTTGATGGTGGGTCGATCACAAGGTTTGGTAGTTACATGCTATCGGGAAGGAGTAATAAGAATCTAGAGCCACACGATCAATCGTATGACGACATTGAACTCCCATGATGACAACATGACATTTCACATGATACATCTCCTCTTTATAGTGTTGATCTAGAATGTACAATTACTAGAAGACTATATGTATGTATCATAATTCATGAATCGTCAACGATTTATCATGAACATGGGAGGATCATGCATGTATATAACATATGTTTATAGCATTTTCATATTGCCCAAGATATATATGACCACAGTCATAACTTCAACTTTTTGCAAAGATTAGTAAGTGTGTTTTGAATATATTTAAATAATAAATTCATAGAAAGAACTCATAATACGAAATGACAAGTAAATCATCTGATATTTGAAATCTCTTCCTTGAAAATCTGCGTTCTTGCCTAGGTACTAGATTTTCCCTTCAAAGGTTTTGTTTCCTCCTTGGTAGTACAACATTTTCCGTTGGAAATTTTCGTTCCCTCACATTTTCTGTTGGAAATTTTCGTTACCTCCACTACGTTTCAGCGGCCTGCTCTATCAACCCCACCCATCCTTAAATACCGTTTATCCTTTTAACTGCGCCCAAATCTCCTTCCAACAAACGAAGAGTTGCCTCGTATCTATCCTCTCACTTTCATCATGCCCCCTCGCCATCAGTGGATCTAGCTTCTGCCGATACAGATCGTTATGCATCCCCCTCCCCTCTTCGCGGCGCACGACATGAACTACGGTGTTCTGATCGGCTCCATCAACTCTCAAGGTAAAAGCTCTTTTTTATGTGTACATGCGTATAGATCCGTGCATGCAGTTCTTTCTTTTTTGTGTTCATGCATATAGATCTGTACATGTAGTTCCTTCTTGTATTGCAGATGTAATGTAAGATGGTGTTACTTCAAGAAGAACTAAGCTGTATGGGTTTCTATTAGGTGTTTAGAATGTTGTTCTTTATATCTAGGGTTCTACTGTGGGTACGATGTTATAAATAAATCGAGGTTCTAGGGTATAATCTACCAACTAATTACTCCATTTGCTTCAATTTCGAGCTTCTAGCTTTATCCAAACTTTGATTCTATGTTCTGGTTTAGGCCCTGTTTGGAATCTTGTTTTTTCTGTAAATACACTTGTAAGAAAAATACAGATCGAACTCAGCCGACTTGTAAAATACACTTGTCAATTAGACACCTCTGGATTAAATACATCCTATCCAAGCGTCGTCGTGTTTCTGTCCTTTCATATTTCTTTCGGTTCGCAGTTAATTTATCCTATTTATAGGAAGTACCTACATGTTTTCTCTCTTTTAATTTTCATCTCGTTTCATGCCTACTGTTTAATTGTTATCATCATTTAACAACAGCTTCTAAGAAGGTTGAGTACAAAGCTCAATATTTCAAGGATTTGCAATGCCTAGCACGTTCCATAGTAGTTGCTGGCATACCAGAGGAGACTAAGAACATGAACAACAGTCAAGTCATTAAACCAACTGCTCTAGAGCTGGAGTAGTATACACAAATCATGGAGGATGAATGTATACATGATGTGACAATATGTTTATGCATTGTTACATCCAAAGTTAGTTCAAACTATAGAATAAAATCTAACATGTTTAAATACATCATGATAGAGCACTAAATTCTATGAGAAGTCAAAACCAAAGAGGGGTATGGAAATAAGCCCAGGCACATTGAAGAGAAAGAGGTTTGTAATGGTTAGTTGACATACTTTTTATCGTAGCCATGTATAAATTCCAGCAAATGCGTCTTTACTTTGGATTTTGCCACACTTTATTACTATATAAAACATTAAACTAGATATATGATTCATTGTAGGGAGATATGGAATTCACAAATGCTGAGCATGAAGAGGATCAAAAAGGCAAGGAGGACATGGCAAATCATCTTGAAGAGACTGAAGCTGGAAAGGAGAACATGGAAAATCAGCTTGAAGATACTGAAGCTGGAAAGGAGAACATCGCAAATCAGCTTGAAGAGACTAAAGCTTGCAAGGAAAGCATGGCAAATCATCTTGAAGAGAATGAAGCTGGCAAGAAGGCCCTGCCAGTGCAGCAGTTAGACCTTGAAGTTGTCCAGAAGGCCGTGGAGAAGCAGCTGGTAGAATTTGAAGCTTTTCAGAATGCCTTGGAGAAGCAGAAGGTAGACCTTGAAGCTGTCCAGAAGGCCATGAATAAGCAGCAGGAAGAAATTGAAGCTATCAAGGAGGCCCTCAAAGAGCATCAACAAGTACTTGAATCTCTCAACTATGCCCAGCCAGAGCAGAAGGATGGATAGGTTGACATCAATGAAGAAGTTGTAACACCCTATTAGATCAATAAGAAGTTGTGCGTTACTATGTACCATGGTTCTTGTAATGTTTCTTAGACTCTGTGTGGCAGGTTTATGGTTTATGTTTTAATCAATTATATGAGAGCTAATTTTGCATTAAAAATTAGTTTTTCATAAATATGAATTTCATTCAAATCTGGCAACAAATAAAAGCATAAAACAACCTTCAAACTGTGACGTTATGTTAGCATAGTTGACTAATCAAAACTAACGGTAAATCACATTCGGTCCCACATGCAAGAAGCAACGTCAGCAAAAAGGAGGCCCCACTCGTCGGAAAGCTTACTAGTCAAACTAGCAAAAACAATTTCTAGCGACGGGTTTATCGTCAACGAAGACGACTGAAGGTGAAAAATTGGGCTTATTAGGAAACTGTTTAACCCTGTCATCGAAGATGAACATTATTGACGAGTTGGATACTGTCGCTAAAGAAGCGTTCTTTAAAGACGAAAAAAGTGGTACCGTCAACATTTTCGTTTTTAATGACGTCGCGTCAATGAAAGTTGGATTGACGAACGCGAACCATCGTTAGGGTGTTATTATTGACGAAAAATGATTTTCCAAGACACAATTAGCCCGTCAACTGATATCGTTGATTTTGTAGTGCCAGTTGTTTCCAAGTTCGTGTCGAGGGACTCGAGCTTGATTGGGCTATTGTGGTATTTGCCGCTAGCGCAATTCACCGAGGCTCGACCAGTCGAGTAACTTGGGCTCTTTAAGCTTAGCATCCCTCTCAAAACTATTTCTCATCAATAGAACATGTGGCTTACAGCTCGCCAAGCGACACGCACTATGATGACTATTGAAGGTTCGAGTCCCTGCGTGACTCTTTGAGTCCCTGATACGTCCAAAATGCATCACTATTTTAAATCATAATTTACCTCAATTCATTGATATATTTCATATTACGCTGATGATGTTATAGTTTTTTGGCTTGTTGTACACGTTTTACAACTTTCCGATGCCGAAACAGCAGACACAGGAATCTGCGGGGAAAAGTGCACATAGAGTGTCCATATCAGCACATCTCTAAATGAAATGAAATTCACGGGGAGGAATTTTCTGAAGATATAACGAAGACTGGCCGAAGGGCAGCCGGAGGGGGCCACCAGGGCTCCAGGCGCCCTGGTGGTTCCCCCCCTAGGCCGCGCCAGGTGGCCGCCTGGGGGGTGGGCCCCACCTCTGGTGCCCCCTTTGGCCTATATAACCCTCGTGACCTAAAAAATCCCAGGAAGGGAAGAGTTTCCGGAGTTCCGCCGCCGCTCTGTGGAGGAAACCTACAGAGAATAAAAGACCTTTCCGGCGGGAAGATTCCGCCGAGGAGAGCTCCTCCCGAAGGGGGAGATTGTCCTCATCGTCACCACCATCGTCGCGAGAATCATCGAGATCATCATCACCATCATCCTCATCACCATCTCCATCTACACCCCATCTCATCTCGCCATTGGAATCCGAGTTGTAACTTGCACTATTCATTCCCTCTATTCTACCAGTTTTGATTACTCTTTTGTGGTGAGTGCTATTGAGTTTTGTTGGAGAATAATTGTTATAGACATATTGTTTCTCATATACTCACCACCTTTGATCATGATCTATTTTAAGACTTGTGAGTAGTTCCTTTAGTTCTTGAGCACATGGGAGTATTCTAGTTGCTAGTAGTCATATGATGTTGAAGTAATATGTGTTGTTTGATATTTAAGTTGCGGTGTTATTCTTCTAGTGGTGTTATGTGAATGTCGACTACATAACACTTCGCCTTTTTAAGTACCTAGGGGAATACATTGTGTATCAAATATGATTATGGTGGGTTGCCGGAGTGACAGAAACCTGAACCCTAGTTCGTACACCTTTGAACGAGTGAGTGTGGGATTCTAAAGTTTATTGGTACGGTTAGGATTTCCCTTAATATCTCTCTTGTATTTCCGGATGCTCGCAAGAGGTTTAATCATAAGAGTGTACTTATCTTAGTCTAGAAGGTGCACTAGCATAGGTCCACCCACACAACACTTATCAACACAAAACATAGTATTAGATAGAATATGGCGAAAGCACAGGACTACCTCTCCCGCGTGTCCTCAAGAACGTTTTATCTTTTATAAGTTTTATCCTTCGTCTTATCCTTTGTTTAAAGGGATTGGGCCACTTGATGCAACTTAGCACAATTTACATTCCTTGCATTTATTTCCTTGTTTCTTATACCAGAAAACCCATAAAAATTTACCTTTCAGTACTTGCAGTTATTCCTTTCCCAAGACCACTTGTCATTACCTTCTGCTCCTCGTTGGGTTCGACACTCTTACTTACCTAAAAGGCTACGATAGATCCCTACACTTGTGGGTCATCATGAACATTTTCTAGCGTCGTTGCTGGGCAGTGTAGCGCTATTGGTAAGTGAAATTGGTAAGGAAACATTTACACTGCTCGTGTTGTTTCTATTTTGTTGTTGCCACTTTTTTTCCCTATGGACAACTCTGCTCTTGGGTCTTTGCTTGTGGGGAACCGTGCCACCGCTACTATGGTGGAGAAGGCTCCCCCACCTACTGAAATTGTTCCTTTCAAAATACCAACTGATATTGTTGATTATTTCTTGGCTAATCTATATGCAGGAGATAGACATCTAGGCGAACACTTGCTATATCTTTCACAACTATGCTCCTTATTTAAGCTTGCAGGCATATCGATGGATTTTGTTATGAGAAAACTATTCTCTTTATCATTGAAAGATAAGTCTTTGGATTGGTATAGGCTTCTCGATAACTCTCATTTACAAAATTGGCAAGAGCTTATGCCTCTCTTTTATGCAAAGTTTTATCATCATCATGAAATACATCAAGACAGGAACTATATTTATAACTTTTGGTATCGTGACGGAGAAAGCATCGCCCAAGCTTGGGGGATATTGAAGTTCCTAATGCTCAAATACCCAAATCATGAGCTCCCCAAGGAAATTATTCTTACAAATTTTTATTCAAGACTTTCTCGTCAAGATAAAGAGATGCTCGATGCCTCCTCTAGTGGGGTATTTGCAAATAGAAGCGTTGAAGAAAGGTGGAATCTTATTGAAAGGATCCAGGAGAACACTGAAGATTGGGAGTTTGATAAAGGTATTGAACCCGGTATAAATTATGAGCATGATTACGTCGAGAGTTATGTGAAAAATGATTACTTCAATACCATTTGTGCTAAGATTGGTCTTGATTCCAAACTTCTAATTGAATTTTCCAAATACTTTGCCTCTCATATTGATTCTTCTAAAATGAAGGAGGATCAACATCATGAGCCCTTTAAGGAGTTACCTTTTGATACTCATGTTGCTGACCCTATTTTGCCTGTAGTTATATATGAAAAGCCCCCTTTTCCCGCAAGGATGAGGGAGCATTCTTTTGTGACAGGAATATTAAATAAAAGTGAGATAAAGACTGATGAGCATGAGGACCTGATTAAGCTCGATCCTTAAGTTGCATGGGTTAAATATCTTGTTACTAGTGATATTGGAGATTCCATTATAAATTTTTGTGTTGTTTCTACTAACCTTTTCACAGCCAAGAATAAAGGCCCAATTTCAGGTACTCTAGTGGTATCTGTTTAAATAGGAGATCACAATTATTATGGGCTATGCTATTTGGGATCCGGTGCTAGTGCTATTCCTTATTCACTCTATCAAGAGATCATGAGTGAGATTTCACCTAGTGAACTTGAAGAAATTGATGTTACTATTCATCTTCCAAATAGAGAAACTATCTCTCCTATTGGAATCGTGAGAGATGTTGAAGTCTTATGTGGAAAGGTAAAATATCCTACCGACTTTCTAGTACTTGGTTTAGTGCAAGATAGTTTTTGTCCTATTATCTTTGGTAGAACTTTTCTCAAGACTTGTGGAGCTATTATAGATTGCAGAAAAGAAAAAGTATTTGTTGAATTCAATGGTGATCCATATGAATTTAACTTTTCTAAATTCTCCAAGTAAACTCGTGGTACTAATCTCTCTAGTAATGATAAAAAAATTTAAGATATTGCCTCTATTGCTATTCCTCCTAACAATCCTTTGGAGCAATACATGAAGGAACACGAGAATGACATTCATATGCAGGAAAGAAACGAACTACATGACATATTTTTGAGACAACCTGCTATCCTGAAGAACAACCTTCCGGTTGAACCTTTAGGAATTATTTCACAACCAAAAGAACACCCGGTGTTCGATCTAAAGCCTCTTCCCGATACGCTCAAGTCTGCTTATTTAGATGTAAAGAAAGTATATCTTGTTATTACCAATGCTAAACTTTCAGGATATGAAGAAGAGAGATTATTTGAAATCCTTCGTAAACACCGAGGAGCTATTGGATATACCCTTAATGATCTCAAGGGGATTAGTCAACCAATTTGTCAACATACGATCAATCTCTAGCCCGTTGTTAAACCCGTTGTTGGTCATCAACGACGGTTGAACTCGAAGATGAAGGACGTTGTGAGGTCCGAAATCCTCAAGCTTCTAGCCGCAGGTATTATCTATCCTATAGCTGATAGTAAGTGGGTATATCAAGTACATTGTGTTCCTAAGAAAGGAGGTACAACTGTTGTTCCTGATGATAAGAATGAACTAATTCCTCAAAGAATTATTATCAGATATAGAATGTGTATTGATTACATGAAGTTGAAAAAGGCGACTAGGAAGGATCACTACCCGTTGTCATTCATCGACCAAATGCATGAAAGGTTATCCAAAAACACCCACTTTTTCTATCTTGATGTATATTCTGGCTTCTCTCAAATTCATGTCAACACTGCTGATCAAGAGAAGACCACTTTTACATGTCCTTTTGGTACTTATGATTATAGACATATGTCTTTCGGTTTATGCAATGCCCCTGCTACTTTTCAAAGGTGTATGTCTGCTATTTTTCATGGTTTTTGTGAGGAAATTGTTGAGGTATTCATGGACGATTTCTCCGTCTATGGAACCTTTTTTGACAACTGTCTCCACAACCTTAATAATGGTTTTGAAGATATGTGAGGAGACAAATTTTGTGCTCAACTAGGAGAAGTGCCACTTAGTGGTCAACGAGGGAATTGTTCTTGGCCACAAGATTTCTGAAAGAGGAATCGAGGTGGACAGGGCCAAGATTGAAGTAATCGAGAGGATGTTAATGACCCACAAGTGCAGGGGATCGCGATAGTCTTCGCGGGTAAGATAATCCAATTTATTGATTCGACACAAGAGGAGCCAAAGAATATTTATAAGCTTTGACAGTTGAGTTGTCGATCCAACCGCACCTGAAAGATACTTGCTTGGCAATGAGATACTAGTAGTAACGGTGATATGGAAATGATGGTGGCAACGAATATAGTGGTGGCAAAGAAACAAAAGTAGATCGGTAAAAGTTAAGTAACTTGTAACCAGCAGAATTAAAACACTAGATAACATGTAATTTTCTTGGGGCAAGGCACACAGAAAAGTAATGATCATCTAGGAAAATATCAAACATTAGGCATGTATCCCAAGGTAGTTGTACGTGCTTGAAATAAGAACTTGCACAACATCTTTTGTCCTACCATCCCGCTACAAATGGGGCCAAAAGAAACTGATGGACATTAAGGTGCTCCTGTCAAAGATCACCAGAACAAAGAATTAACAATCAATGGATATATGGAATCCTCAAATTATAGTCCATCCCCTTTGGTGTCCCAAGATTTCACCATTGGGATCGCCAGTTCCGGACTATATAGGTGCATACAACTTATATATAGGATCAAGAACACAAATTTATTCATGAAAACGCATAGGGTTCAGATCTAAAATCACGGCACTCAGGCCCAAAGTAACAAGAATGAACAACAACAAGCAGTAGCAAGGATGATAAACACCATAGTAGATAATAGGCAACATGCCCCCAACAATCTGATGAGCTATTACATGATCTAACTCATCGAATCCCTACCATCCCCTTTTCCTACCGCAGGGAATTACTCACACATGAAAGGAGAAGTCATGGAAGGGTGATGGAGTGGAGATGGTGATGACGATGGCGATGATTCCCCCTCATCGGAGGCCAAAACAACCTCCAGATTAGCTCTCCCGGAGAAGAACAGAGGGTGGCGGTGGCTCCGCGATGAGAATTGGCAAAATGACTTCTGTTCTGGGGTTTCTCCGTGTCAGGTAAAAATAGGAGTCGAGGTAGGGCACCATAGGGGGTGGGACCCACCCAGGCGCCCTCCTGGCACGGCAAGGGGCCTGGCCGCGCCACCTGGACGCCTGGGCCAGGGGCAGCCCCCTCTGGCCCCTCTTCTAACATCTAGTTCGTCCCGGTGCGTGGATTTTCTCTATATTTTACTGGAATTTTCCGGAACACCTAAAAATCCATTTTACTCCACACAAGAAAACCATACAGGCAACTCTGCTGAAAACAACGTCAGTCCGGTTTAGTTTCATTCAAATCATGCAATAATGAGGCCAAAACAATAGAAAAAGTGTTTGGAAAAGTCGATACGTTTCAGGCGTATCAACTCCCCCAAGGTTAGCATATTGCTTGTCCTCAAGCAATTCAGTTCAACAAACTGGAAGTGACAAATAAAACTTTGACAAACTTCTTTTGCTTCATTAGATGTATATAAGCATGTACTACGAACAAGACTCGCAAGTTTTGGAACAATGCTACAAAGACAATGCATGAAGCAATCCTTCATGTGAAAAATTTCAAACAACCAGGAATGAATAATATGCTACTGAAAATCAAAACATGGTCGCAATGCACATGACTTGAACATACTAGAGTGGTATCTCGCTAGAGTCCATGAGTGAAGCAAAACATAAATGCAGAAGCTCCTTCAGAGTTTTAGAGGAGACTAGAAATAAATATTTCAGAATGAGTAATATCACAATCATGCAGAAGACAATGTGGTACTTTGAGACAATGCACACTACACTCAGAATGAAAATTATGCTCTCAATAGTTGGTTCTTTCAAGAAATTAGGGGAGACTCTCGAACCGTGTCTTTTGATGGCAAGGTTGAAAACCCGTGGCTAGATGCAAAGACTAAACAAGTACCAGTGCTCATGGTTTTGAAAACAGAGACAAAATGTTTTTGAGAGTGTAACTTTCCAGTCAACGTTAACGGTAAAGGTTCTCAATATCTGCCATAGCAACCATATTAATGGAGGTTCCCATGCTTTTTGTAATATACGTACACTTTTGTTCCCTTTCCATCAATTATAAACGGTCCATGGCCAGCAATGATTGTGTGGTGCCCTTCATCCCGCTTCAAGTATGGAAGGGGAGATTGTATCTCTTTCCACCAATCATTAGCAGTTGGTGTCCAACATAAGTTCCATTTCATTCCGTTATCAAGTATGGAGGGAAAGTGCAAGTTTTTTTTAAATGTAAAATAAGTGAGAATTGGGCATTCTCCAAACCCTCCTCTGCCTCATAAATTTTACTAGATTAAACTTTGTGAAGGAGTAAAACATTTTTAGCATGGAAGATAATGATTCCCCCTAACGCCCCATGAGCTTGTACGAATACAAAAGGAGAAGTGCATTTGAACAATTTTTGAGATGGTACAAGAAAATCTTCATTAGGATGGCCGATAAATACCATATATAGGAAGGTATGGTGGAATCATATGGCATAACTGGTTTCAAGGATTTTGGATGCACAAGAAGAATTCCACTTAGTACAGGCGAAGGCTAGCAAAAGACGGGGAAGCGACCAACTAGAGAGCAATAACGGTCATAATCATGAAGAGCAACAAATCGACATTGAATCAGGCATGAAAGTGATATAACTATTCTGAAATAAAAAGATCACCAAGGCTTGAAATACTCTCAGTCATAGACATGTGTAAGCATGTGCCAAGTCAATCCAAAAATTCTCCGAAGGGAAAATACCAATTCAATATGCCAAATCATGAACAATGTAATGCATGTAGATCATTTCAATAACACATTATGCACTCCAGCTATTTGAGACTAGTCACAATAAAGCATAAACTACTGGGAAAGCATTGTACACATAGCACTATGTCGCTACAAGCTGGTCTCTAGATCATAAGTATAGGCATATATACAAAATAATAAACAAAAAGAGTTCATACCGGCTTTCCTTGTTGCATCCCTTCCGTCGATCTTCGTCATTATTGCCTCGTCACTTGCACGATCGAACGTAGAAAGATATAATCAAGTGCAATTGCAACCATGGACGTGAGCTGAACTCTGCAAAAAAATAGAGAAAGGAAATCTTTTTGTATTTTTCAAAGGTTAATAGAAAGAAAAAGAAAGGAGAAATCTTTTTGTTGTTTTTGCAAATTAAGAAAGAACAAAGAAGAACATGCAAAAACTTCGAAAAGATTAAAGCGAACACCATGGATGATACAATGAAAGGGTAGAAGGGTACGTACTCCCCCAAGCTTAGGCTTTTGGCCTAATTTAAGCTCGAGTACTGCGGGCCCAGGAGCTTCCTCTAGCTCCGGGGTAGTACTGGTACGTCCACCCGTCGTACGAGGTCTCCGGTGCGTAGACGGACGTCGTGTCGTCCTCCCAGTAAGAAGGCTCCCCACTCCAAGAAGAAGGTCCCTAACCCCATTGGGCAAGAGGCTCCTCCTGGGGAGGCGGAATCTCCTCCGACTCCTCTTCCTCCAGAACAACCCCCTCCATGGGGTTATGGAACTGCTGCTGGATCACGAACTTGTCCAGCTCAACCACGGTGAAAGCCCATCCGTTCCTGCTAATATAATCAAACAAAAGTGGTGCAAGTAGACGGATCTCGCGAGTAGTAGTATCGTCAAACCTCATAACATAAACAAGGTTACCAAACTCAGAATTCCTAGTAACAAACTCATGCCTCTTCATAGCAGTAAGATCAAAGCTTAAGAAAGGAAAAGGCACATCATCACCACGTGCAGTGCGCTCGAGATGCTCAAGGATAAGCGTGGCATAAATACCACAAAAGTGAGTCCCCTTTCCGCTGTTAGCGACAAGGCGGTGAGTGATGACCCTCAACTGTAGGGGATCGATTGTAGCTTTTTTGATAAATAAGAGTGTCGAACCCAAAGAGGAGCAGAAGGTTTTGATAAGTGTCTTTGGTAGAGGAAATAACTGCAGGCAATGAAAGATAACTTTTTAGTGGTTTTCGGTATATGCAACGAGAAGATAAAAGCAAGAAAAGTGAAAGGCACTGAGGAGTAACAAGTGGCCCAATCCTTTTGAGCAATGGATAAGCCTAGCAACTGAACTTATATAGGCTAAAGTTTTCTTGAGGACACACAGGAGATAGTCATGTGATTTCACCATATTCTGTATCGATACTATGTTTTGAGTTGATAAGTGTTGAGTGGGTGGATATATGCTAGTACACCTTCTGGACTAAGATAAGTTCACTCTTATGATTAAACACCTTGAAAGAATCCACAAATACAATGTAGAAATTAAGGCAAAAGCCTAACTACAACAATACGATCAAGGATCCATTATTCCCTTGTGCAAAAGCGTGCAAACTGGGGTTCAGGTTTTTTTCACTTCGGCAACCCACCGTAAGCCTTCTTTATAGACAATGCATTCCCCTAGGTCCTTAGAAAGGCGAAGTGTTGAGTGTTCGACTCACACAACACCACTAGGAAAATAACAACACAACTTATATATCAAACAACACATATTAATTCAACATCATATGACTACTAACAACTAGATTTCTCACATGTCCTCAAGAACTAAAGTAACTACTCACAAGACATAAAAGAGATCATGATCAATGATTATAAATATATGATAAACAATCTGGACATAACAATATTTCTCCAACAAAACGCAATAGCATTCACCACAAAGTAGTAATAAAAACCGGTAGAGTAGAGAGGATAGATAGTACGGATTACAAAACAAGTTGCAATTATGAGATGAGACAGGATGGTGGTGGAGATGGTGCTGATGTTGGGGATGACGTTGATGATGCCCGTGACGATGGTGATGACGATGGCGATGATATCCCCTTTCGGGAAGTGTTCTCCCTAGTGGAATCTGCCCGTCGGAGATGTATTTTCTTGTCTGTAGGTTTCTGCCATGGAGCGGCGGCGAAACTCACGAATCTCCTCCTCTTGTAGGGTTTTCAGATGACGGAGAATAAATAGGCCAAAGGGGGGAGCCGGGGGTGGCCCCAGGGGTTCAGGCGACCTCCGGCGCGCCCCTGGTGGGGGCCGCGCCAGGAGGGCGTCTAGGCACCTGGTGGCCCCCCTCTGGCTCTCGTTTTGCGTGCCTCCGTCAATTTCTGGAAAAATAGCCTCCGTCGATTTTCAAGCCATTTGGAGGTCTTCTGATTCAGCAAATCTGTGTCCACTTTTAACCGTTGAATCCTGCGTCTGCTGCTTCGGCATTGGAAAGTTGCAAACTGTGTAAAACAAGCCAAACAACAGAAGAATGACATCATAACATGAAATATATCAATGAATAGGGGTGAATTACGATATAAAATAGTGATGCATTTTGGACGTATCAACTCCCATAAGCTTAGACCTCGCTTGTCCCCAAGAGACTACCGAGGTCGGTAAACCTGTCCACAAGTTTAGAGTGTGAAGTGTCGATAAATAGAATACAGAAAAGAAGCATCATGATTTCTTCACCAAACTCAAGCATCCTCAACAGCAACCTCAACTCATAAGGCCTTTATCAGAAAGTAATAACAATTATGATCAAAAGTAGGGCTAAGTAAACTCATCAAATTATGGCAAACATATCCTTGGTCAAAGGACAACTAATAAATTTTACTTTTGCTCTTTCGCTTTATAATGAAACAATTTGAAGATTTTGAAAGAACATGTTATTAGTCATAAGCTTTCGCAAACAACTTACTTATCAAATGAAATTTCAACAAGGATGTGGCATGACAAAACTTAATGCAACATTTTATGAATGAATCCTCATCATCATCAAGTGTATGTTCTCTTTAAGAATAGAAGGAAGTAGGGAAAACTGACTCAACGTAAAAGTAAAAGACAGGCCTTGTTATAGGCAAGTAGGGAAAACTCATGTAATATCCTTAAATCAAACAGAATGAAAACAAATATTGGGAGGTGCATAGTTTGTCAACGAATGCTAATAGATAGCTCAATTACTTCTCAAACTGGACAAGTTTCGAGGAACGGCTCCCAAGCAGGGACGATCACATCCCCTTAATCTCCATTGTTTATCACTACCAAAGTTTCTGATTTCTCAGAGACCAAGCATGAAGGAGGGTTTGTTTGTTGTATTATCTTACGAGATGGGCGCACTCATGCTAGTTCCTCCTCGTATTAAGGGTTTGCAGGTTAGACATGCAATCCCGGGGTAAAACTTTTCCAACTTAAGAAGATCATGAATTACCTACTACTTCCTCATGAGCTAAACCAGAGGCACAAAACAGAAGATTTTGAACATTTAATGATAACACATAAATTATTTAATTTAGGAGTGGTAGTGAAATACCACGAATAGAAAGTTATGGTGGACTCATATGGAAGATGTTGGTTTCAGGGTATGGATGCACAAGAAGAAATCTTCTTGGCAAAGATTTTGGCTAGCAAGGGCTTTGAGAAAATAGACAATTGATGATGACCTAGATGCAAAGCACATAAAGCATAAACATTAAGGTAAGCATAACACATCAAGTTGTCTTCCTTGTCAATATAACAATTCAAGCATAATAACATAAAGGTTTTGGCTATGTCGCTACTTGAGAAAATATGCATGTTGTCATGACCAAAGCTATGTTTTCCAAAATTTAAATAAAGTTTTCAAAGCCATACCTGATATAAGGTCAATACTCCCCATAATAATCATCATATAAGGTCGATTGCATCAAGAGAATACTGAGTACAGCGAAGGAACCAATATACTTCTCATTAATATTCCATCATAGACGACTCCACACTCACGGATACAAGACTCTCCAAAAAGGAGTGATAGACCTCAATGCAAACACCTATTTCATAAGATAACTTCCCTAGACATGATAAGACTCTACTTGACTCCAAAAGACTAAGATAAAGATAAAGATACCGGGCACTCCCCCAAGCTTGGAACAAGCTAAGGGGATACCATTACCCGAGGAGATTATACTCATCATTCATGTTCCTGTTGATAACTTAGTCCTTGGCGAAGAGCTTCCATGGAAGGGGTTCTCCGGTCTCATATGAGATGTCAGTCGCTGAGATCCTGCACTTAGTACCCAAATCCATGCGCGGAAACTTTAGTAAGTACTCACAGTTCTGGTTCTGAAGATCATAAATCTACCCTTGCATCTCAATAATTCTTTCTTCTGATGGGGTGATGCTTGACCACGTCTCCTTCATCACCTTATTGAAGTAAGTCTTCAGCTTGTTGATGATGTCAAAGTTAGCTTCAACACCACGCTCGACCATCTTCTTGTACTTCAAGACTTCTTGCTCCACTTCTTCCAATCTAGCCTCGATGCTCCCCTCCTTGACAGGTTCCTTCAAATCTTCTTGATGGAGGACACCATCCTCCACCCGTACGTTTTGAGGGTGCTTCTTCACCTCAATGAGGTAAGGGTTGATGACGTTGAGGACGAAATTGTCCTTGGGGGAACTTGGAGAAGCCATGGCACCTAGGTCTAGATGAAAGTTTTCCTGGCAGAAACAGCTCGAAAATAAAACACACGAAATCGCAAGATACGTTACCGGGACGATCCGGCCAAATATATATAGCAAAAATTTCTGCAATAGAAGGAAAGTAACGTTCCAAAGTGGGGTCGGAGACGGACTCCGGGGTTCCCAGGCAGCCTCCCGGCGCGGCCAGGAGGTAGGCCGCACCAGGGGCCGCCTGGGCCCCCTGGAGCTCCTCTCCGGCTCCAATTAGGCTTCGAATTTTTGTATTTTTGCAAAAGCTCATAATATGGAAGTTTTATGGCAGTTCGCGATGTTTCCTTACCGTAATACATACCTTTTCTTATTGTGTTCCTGCTGGTATCTGAAACAGGGCTGCAAGATATTCTTCATGAGTTGCTGTGTGTATTAAATTTACATCAACATTGACAGGATCTCCCGCCATGTAATGCTTGAGTCTTTTCCCATTCACAACTTGAGATTTGGTGCCGTCAAAATTGTTAATCTTGATTGCACCGGATTGGTAGACTTCTTCGATATGAAATGACCCTTCCCATCTAGAAAGTAATTTACCTGGAGAAAACCTGAAACACAATCTAAACAACAAAACCTTATCACCAGCATTAAATTCACGTTTCAGAATCCTTCTATCATGCCAATTTTTTACCTTTTCGTTAAACATTTTAGCACTCTCGTAAGCTTCACTTCTCCACTCATCTAGAGAAGTCAAGTTCATGAGGCACTTTTCACCAGCTAACTTTGCGTCAGCATTAAGCTCTCTAACAGCCTAGAAAGCTTTGTGTTCTAACTCTAATGGAAAATTACAAGCCTTGCTGATGCTAACTCCTTGTAGGTTACCACAAGTGGAAGGTTGGATGTAGTGTAGTCGCAAGATTTCCCTTGGCAAAGATACCAAGGTTGAGAGTCAGCCCAGTAGGACTCCAAGGTCGACAAGTAGGTGGTGAAGCGAGCAACGCGCCATTTAAGAAATATTTCTCACGCAACCTGGACCTGCACACAAATACAAATAACTTTGCTCCCAACGAGTACAGAGAGGTTGCCAATCTCTCCGGCCTTGTCGTTTACAAAAGTAAAAGCAGGAAATAAATTGAGTGTCTAACAGTGGTGGAAATATGGATCGGGGTCCCATGATGTTCACTAGTGATGTCTCTCTCCCAAAAGAAGATAAAACTACTATGCGAGGTAAACAAATCACAGCAAGGCAATTGGCAGGATTACGGGCGCAAACCAATCCTAACTATGCTGCAAAGAAAGGAAGAGGCTCAAAAGCATGGGTCGTACGCCAAAATAAGTAGACGGAAATCCATCTCCATCTAATACTAATCATCCACCTCGAGATATCTATACAGAACATCTCGCTGGTATTAAGTTGCGAGCCCCACCCAAAGTGTAAACCCAAAGCAACCGAAAACTGCATTAAAAGAACTCCGGGTAAAGTAAACAATCATTGCAACCGCTGTTACAAGCACCAATACCCGAAACTAGGATCCTAGGTAACTCAAATGGAACAAAGTGTCGGGGCGGGATAGCCTAGACCTTCCATCCTTCGTCGAGTATAGTCAACATTATAATAATCATATCATCCACAACAATATAATAATGTGATAGCCCAATCCAAGGAGTAACAGGATAAAAGTTGATAGCATCCTAAGCATGCATACTAAGCAGTGGTTAAGCAAGCAAGGTACATGGCCAAACAATGGTTTGCTAGGATGTGGGGGACATGGCTGTTTGGGTTTATTTGAGAGGCATAAATATAAGGTGGTAGGATCAAGTAATCGTTCTATCCTATACCTAGGCACAAGTGAGCTGAAATTCATAACCATGATATATGCTCCCCCTTACCTGAGAGAAGACGAAGTCGAAGGTGTAGTCGATCGCAAGCTTGCAATGCCTCCAAGAATAACCACAAGAGCACACAAGAAGGAAACACTGGAAATACAATCGACGAGCAAGCATCTATTACTACGAAGCAATCACGAGCAAGCAACAATAAGAAGGCAACACGAGGAAACACACTACGGTATCGCATCTATCGTTGAGAGCGGTTACTAACAGGTTAAGTGGAGTATTCGTCACACACGACGATAAAACACATTTAGGATGGTTTAAGTTGTTTAGCTACACAAAATGAGAAAAGGTTGTTAACATGACATCTCATTCAACCATTGCATATCACACAATCATGGCAAGAGGTGAAGCATAAATAAACTATCTAATCTAGTCACTTTAAGTGGGGGGGGGGGTAAAACCTATACATGGCAACTATTACGGAACCCACGATAATTATAATATTTGGTCTCTGTTCTGGCATAAACTACATTTTATTATTTTTATTAGCAAGCAAGAGCAACATATTCACAACCTACACGAAATTCTAGTCAAGTTACACCTAAAGAACATTTTATTTGGAGCAACGGTTAAAAAGTTACGGCCTATTACATTTACAGTGGCATGCGACGTAAATAGCAACGAAACAGCATGTAGACAAGTTCAAACATGGCAAAGAGCAACATTTTATTTAACTAAACTAAATTCTAAGCAAGTTTCATGTAGGGCGCATCTCCATCCGAGCAACGGTTAAAAAGATATAGCACTCGCAAGATCGCAATACAATCTGCCAATAATTAATAAACGACAGAAAAAAATACGATTAAGCGTCTCCGGGCCAAAAGCACGCTACTGGACTAAACAACTGGGCGCGGGAGATAACTAAACATCTCCTATGGCCGCACTATAGCAGGACACGAACTGGGCCAAGCCCAACAGTGCACAAGGAAAAAAAAGTGCACGGCGCTGCTCACCTCGTGGGCCAAGCCCAACTGCGAGGTGGGCGGAGGATAACGCCCTGACGCTCGCGGGCGAGAGGAGAGGCGTGGGATGGCATGGGGAGGTGGTCCGCTGGAGGCCGCTGCATGCTGCGCCGCATCAGGCGATGCTGGGCCTTGGGCGTTGGGGGAAGCCCACGTCGCGGCGATGGTTGGAGGCGGCTCCATGCTCGGGCCGAGCCATGGGCATGGAGGTGGTCGCCGGCTACGAGGAACGTCTGAGGTGGCTGGGCAGCGGGAGTACCCGGAGGCGGCGCATCCAGGCCAAAGGGAGGCAGAGGAGGCCCCTCGGGGCGACGCGACAGCGTCCTTGGGCGGCGCCTACGAGCTCGGGCTCACCGGCGAACTCGAACGACGGCTCCTGCGGAAGAGGGCGGCCGGAGTTGAGGGAGAAGGAGAAGAAGATAGGGAGGAGAGGAGGCGGCGACCTGCGGGGGCGGCGGTGGAGGCCGGCCGGTCGGCGGTGGCGCGCGGCAAGCTCGCGGGAGTCGGGCAGCGACGCGAGGAGCTCTACGGGCGGCTGCGCCAGATGGGCCGCGACGGCGGCGGCTCTGGGATGGCGGCGGATCTGAGGCCCTGCAGGGCCTAGATCCGATCTGGGAGGCTGGGGGCTAGATCTGAGCCGTTGGAGGCCAGATCCGACGGCTCTGATTTGCTAGGATCTAGGGTTTCGAGGGGAGGGAGTGTTTTTGGGCAGATCTGGACATTTGGAGGGGGGTGGCTGCAAATTTTACTAGAGGGAAAACCTACAAATGGTAGGGGAGGTAGTGTTCTATTCATAGGCTGGCCTGGATGGAAGGTTTACGCAAACGCCCACGAGTCTTCTCTCGTGTGTCCGGTGAAAACGTTTCTGACCGCCGGGAGTCCATATGACCTCCGATTCGTACGAAATCTCGAACCACACGCTCAACGCGGCGAGCCTTTCAGCCCTACCTCACTTCGATACCGTTTCGAGAATATTCTTCCGGCGCCCAATAAAATAATCCGTTTATTAAATAAACAGGGTATTCGTTCCGATGGCGATGGCTGGTCCTGTGCCGGTTGCGACGGTGCTCGGGTGAAACCCGGTGTCGCAAAAGGTCGTGTGCCATGGTGGAAAGGTTCAGTCACGCATGCAGGTACAAGAAGGAGGGAGGGAAAATAATCACTGACTAATAAATCGGCGAAGAAAATACTGCAAACAATTCTAACAAGCAACAAAATAAAGCAAAAAACATTTTTTTAATTAGGGTGGAATATCCGGGATGTTACAATACAACAACACCAACAAGGGATCTCGTCCCGAGATCCTGGACGATTTGGGAGAGAGGAGGGGAGAGAAAAGAGAGATGACGATCTTCAACACCACCAACAAGGGACACTGCACCATGTCGTACGATGACCTGCTGTCGAGAAAAATTTCCGTAGAGAAATGGCGACGTCGAGGAACGAAACCATCGGGAGATCAAGAGGAAGAAACAACAGTTCAACGCGATGATTAAGGGAAGCATTCTCACTCAAATCGTGAGGATACTAGGCAAAAGGAATGAAGTCAATGGACGACCATGATGTCCACCATAGTCAAAGTGCTAAAGGTACTACAGGAATTCCCAAACCTGAGATCGAAATCGAGACAATACGCTGCAAGCAAGGCATTGCAACGGTTCCGATACTCCACACTCATTCGAGATCCTAGGGTTTGAAAGGGGTTGAGACGAGAGTTAAAACACTTACGACACTTGTCCTGACCAGAGCAAGGGTAAGGAGTAAAAATATTCCTACTCTCCGATAACTAACTTAATAACTACAAAATAGTTTTTGTCCAGACTCAACTTCAACCAGAAAAGGGGCTCTACGGTCGGTAAGGCTCTGATACCAACTTGTAAGGCCCGATATGCGGTTCTATTCCAGATCTAGATGTTTCCATCCAGATCCGTGGACGAAGCACATATCGGTCCCACCGCGACATATGACAATCCCATATGCCCCGGATTTCCAACATGATATCACAACTGACGAGGGGGTGACCCCACGACTCCAGCGTGTGAGGATACCTGGTGCGTATGAAGACAGAAGGCCCTCAAGGAGCGTTGATGGGCCTGCGGCTGGCTCTCCCAAGGCACCGACGTAGGCGTCCATGACCGATATGGAAGGCACAAATTGGCGCACAAGGCAAGACTAGGGTTAGGAAACTATCTCTGTAATCTAGGACGGACTCCCTGAGACCTAGCCTAGTATATAAAGGCTGGGAGGGGAGACGTCTCGAGCATTCAATATCCAATCTACTCTCCTGGTCTTGCGAGAACTCGCCTTGGCCTCCCTTGTAATTGCCCTCTCACGTAGTAATATCGAGCAGGAAGTGCTTCTCCTGTTAGCCGACGAGTATCGTCCAACCTATTCCTTCTCTATGATAAACCCAAGGTCCCTGACCATGGGATTTGCCGAGGCTGATCCTCTTCAATTGGCACCGTCTGTGGGAACTGCGCAGGTTGGAATCACGATCTCGGCGGCCTCGTCACCATCATCCGTCAAGGCAGCGACTCCGTCAGCACTCATCGACTCCACGACTCGAGCAAACTCCGAACTGTTTGGGTCCCTCGGCTTCATGGCTCACCTTTCAACCCTTCGACCGGCCTTCGCTGATCTGCTCACTGGCATCAACCTGACCTTCGGCGCGTACCAGATCTACATCATCCATTGGGGAACCCTCCGCCTCATGGATAGCACCCGAGCACCTGCAACAACAGTCGCTACGGAAGCAATCGAAGCAACACCCTCCCGCATGGCGACCCTGCGACTCAGCCACGACTCCCAACCCAACACAAGACGCCACGTCACTCGCGACTACTCGAGTGGACCGACACCATGGAAGAAGTGCAACACGCACACAAGAAGGATAGCAGTCAGGACAACGTCCTAGGTGTTGATGGAGGACGTTCAAGAGCCAACCGCGGACGGCAAATGCCAAGACGACGACCCGAGCAGTCGTCGAGACGCTCGCTTAAGCAGAAAAATCAGTGACCCCGACAACACCAGCCAGGTCACCGTCACACTTGGAGAACCAGGAACCATACCATGAAAAGTGTATAAAGGACTGGAGCATAGCAATCACAGGAGCGATGAGCCAGAAAGAAGCAAGCGCAAGACCCCAGGCACGGCGAAAGAGGACAATCACGTAGAAAAAATCTACCTGTCCAAAGAAGCAATCGCCAGAGTAAAGGACGCAGTAAAACGTGGCAAACTACTCCCGAAAAACGCAACACGAGACGAGCTTAGAGCATACAACAAATTTTCAAGTGACATCACCAAGAAAACAAGACTACAACGTCTAGAATTAGAGAAGCAAGGAAAAACCGCCATCGACCTAAGGACCAACCGCAAGCCACCTCCTAGAAGCGACTCCTTCGACTACGATTCCCCTGTCCTAGCGAGATCCATATTTAGCAACGTGAGACGCATGGACAAGAAGAAGGTAGCCCACAAACTAGATGACGACTTTAAGCTAGAAGAGGACGACGATGAAGAAGAGCAACTCACGCCAGCAGAAGCCCTTTCAACTGCCTAAGAATACCTATCTCACGCTCAGAAGGGAAGGAAGGGTGGGTTAGACCGCAACACGATGATGGCACTCAAAATAATGAAAGACGCCATCACTTCGTCAGCCCCTAAAAAAGCGGGCGCAAGGCGAGTGCCCCGTGAGAAGACACCGGGCATGGACCCCAGTTCACCCGACGGCGACGACAACAGTGACGACTCGCGCAAGCGCTCAAACAGAAACAAAAACCATGACATCAACGACAACGGCAACAGACGCAATAGCAGTCAGTGAGACGCACGCGTCGACATAACACAGAAGAAGGTCAATCGCGGAAGACGAAGACGCACAGCCCGCGAAGATTACTCGGACGAGCAAGCTTCCGATGAGGACATAGAACCATGCGGAGCACTGTTCTTCACATGAACCATACGAGAGACACGGATGCCGAAAGGTTTCAAACTAAACTCCACAACGCAAAAGTACGATGGGCTGGAGGAGCCAGAAGCATGGCTCGACGACTACCTAACAGCCGTCAAATTCCAGCGAGGAACCAATATCACAGCACTGCAGTACGTGCAACTCATGCTCGATAGCTCGGCGCGACATTGGCTGAAGAACCTCCCGCGAGGATCAATCAGTTCCTGGAAGCAATTCCGCAGCGCCTTCATCGAGAACTTCAAGTCCACCTACAAACGACCAGAATCACTCGAGGAGTTGAGGGCCTGCAAGCAAGGAACCAGAGAGTCCCTGCGAGCATACATCCAGCGGTGGACCATACTAAAAAATTCAGCCAAGGACATATCAGACAAAAGCGCAATCGACGAATTTAGGAGAGGCTTGCAACGCATCGACTTCAAGGAGCAACCCGGGAAGATGAAGGTCTGAAGACTCGCACCCGTGAAGCAGATTATCCAGGAATTCAGGGAAGCACCCGTGAAGAAGAAAAAGAAGGACCTTAGCCAAATTGAGTTTTATCGGTGCAGGAATATGGGACATTACGCCAACATGTGTCCGGAATTGAAGGGGAAGAAGAGGTTTTGAACGCGGAAGAAAGGATGCTGACTTGAAGAAGATTATGTTCGGGCAATTGGAGGACTTACGTTCGTAGGTGTGCACTAAGTCTACGTTGTTACCTTTTCTTTGTTAGCTGGAGTTGTGGATCGATGCATGTTTTGCTGGTTAAAACTAGTTGTCTTGTGTCTGATTGTTTTGTTGGTTTTCGCTTGTGGCCTTGGCCCTGATATGTCTTTGTTGTCGTGTGTTGTCCTTTGTGTTTCTTCTATGCGAGTAGAATAAGTTTATGTTTCATTAGGCCCCTTATCTAATTAGTATGCTTCAAGACTGAAGAAGGTACAACTACAAGAACAATAAGTTCACAAGTGACTCGATGATACGAAGATTTCTTCGACAATGCAAAACTGAAGCTACCGTCATTGAAGACCTGAAGATTTGAAGACCTGGAAGATCAACGTTTCTACCGTTAGATAATTTTTTTGAGCTGTCATTTCTTAGTTTTACCGACAGCTACACATCAAAACTTATGTTTTCAAAACTAGTGTGATGTTTGTATGGGTATCTCTCCCTATCTCTCTCTCTACCTCACTATCTACATTCTATTCCCCCTCATCCCTAAACTGAAGAAGCTACTACAATGGCTGCTAATGTCAAGGTTGGAATAAAGAGGGATGCAACCGATGATGAGTTCAAAGTTAACCCCGTGTGCCAGGATCTTACAACAAGCAAGCACAATCTTGTTGAAGGACGAACCCCGGAGGAAGTTGGAGTTCACTAGTACGCGTTTATAGTAGTTTGCGAAAACCTGAGTGTTGAGGAAACGATAGATCTTTTGCTTGGCTTGCAGAACTATGGATTTGTCTGAACCCAGTTCATGATGAAGAGGAATTTTCTGCAACGCTTGTGAGGATGACCGAGTGTTAGATTGCGAGATTCGCTAAACCATAAACAAGGTAATGATTTGGGTGCGGGATGGATTGATCACCATGCCGACTACTCTTATTATTCGCTCTTGCTATGCGGGATAGTAAATCTTGAGTGACTTACCTATAGCATAGAGACAACGATGTTAAACCTGAGCCATAGTATGGTACGATGTGTGACCCCTGTAGGAGATTACCGTTTGTGTTATACGGTGAGTATATGCCAAGACCATTTTCTGCAGGTATCCTATACAAGTATTCTTGATGACCACCATGAGAAAATCGATAGTTTCTTAGTATTGGCGCCTGACCTGTCAGCCATGAAGGTTCAGTATACGGAAGACTCCTCTTTTGCTAAGGATTCAAGACCTGATAGGAGGAGGTGAAACTCTTTGAAGGAGGTTATCGATGGAGTAAGATTTTGAAGACCACGTCGCATTCCTCTTAAGGGTGGTAGCACCCTAGCTCATTGGAGGATAGATGGACTCTCATCAAGACCCAAACCCTAACCTTTTTCTTTCTAGCCTTCTCGAATCTCGAGGACGAGATTCCTTTTAAGGGTGGTAGTGTGTAACATCCCAAAATTCTCCGAATTTTGGAATGTTAATAAAATTAAATTGATAATGATTGTTTGCTTGATGTGTTTGATTTTCTCTGGGATTTAAAACTTTTTTGAGTTTATTGAATATTAAAAAAAAGAGGGAATAGAAGGACTTTCCCTAATATTCATAATTGATTTTTTTGGAATATATTATTTAAAACAACACCAACAAAACAAAATGAGGGAAGGTAATATGACTCCTTCAACATATTAAAAGGTTGGAAAATGTTTTAAATTATTATTGAAATTCTTTTGAATATTCAAAATATTTTCAACTAAAGGAAATTCATTTGAGAGGATATAAAATGACTTATCCCCTTTTTAATAAAGTTGGAAAATATTTAGAATATTACTTTAATGTTTTTAAAATTTATTATGAGTATTATAAATAACTCTAAAAATATTTTGGGATTTTTTAATGCTAAGAGAGTTTTTATTTCATTGATATAATTTATTAAACATTTTTAAAGAGTTGAAAAAGTATTCCAATGGGATATTTTTATTTTACCAAATTATTTATTGGGGTAACAATTTTACAATTTATATTTTATTATTTACAAATGGTTTGTCAATGCTTTTGACCAAATAAAAATATGTTTTATAATTTATTGGACTTTATTTCATTTATGAAAAGTATTTTATATTTAAATAAATTATTTAGAAAATGTTTTTATTTTTATTTTCCTTTTTGTAAAATGTATTCATTAAATAATTTTCTTTGTATTATTTGAAGAATTTAGAATTTTATTTCATATTTTTCGAAGTTACGGGTGATTTTATTTAATTGTTTGAAGTTTCGATTTTTAAATAAAAAGAAAAATCTGTAGCCCCGGCCCAGTAGCCTTTTTTCCGCCGCGAGCGCAATTCGAGCCCAACTCGGACCCAGTTTTATTTTTTTCCCCTCTGTCTATAAATAGATTTTGGAAAATCTATTTTCCTCTTTTCCTTTTTTCTCACAATAAAAAAATGAAAACCTAGCGCTGCGGGACCCGCGGGCCGCCGCCGCCAGGCCCCGTCTACGCCGCCGCGCCGGGCAACTCGCCAGAGAAGACGACGGCCGACGCGCCGCTGCTTGGGCTGGCCGTCGCCGCCCCGCCTTCTTCCGCGCCGCCGAGCAAGGCCGCCCCGCCGCCCGCCCGCGCCACCGCCGCCTCCCGTGCGCCGCTGGCCACCGGCGCCACCACTCGTCGCCGGCCCCGGCAGCCCCCTCTCTACGCCGCCACGCCGGGCAACTTGTTCAGTGTACGGCCGGCCACCAGCCGCCGCGCGCCGAAACCGACGCGCCGCCGGAGGTCGCCGGAGACCCGATCGCGTTTTCGGGAAGAATTTTAATTGCGGATCAGTCCTTTTGGCAAAAACCCCCCCATTCTCGCGTCCACAATATCTTCTACACCGTAAGTCGGATTACGGTGATTATTTTTCCTACACGCTCATATTGCTCTGTACTTTAGCATGGAATAAAAATTTTCAGACTTTGAATACTTTTGAATTTGAATTTATTTCAAATTCAAATTCAAATTCCGGTGGCTGTATCTTTTAAACCGTTGATCCAAATCGAGTGATTCTTTTTGCGTTGGATCACTCGTTCCATGTACTTTCTGTTCATAGCTTGTGTACACAAAAATTGAAATGTTTATTGATCTTTTTAAATTCAAATTCAATTCAATTTTGCACTTGCTATGACCTGCGTTGTAGTATTCCGTTTCACGTGATTCTTTTTGCATATCGGATCACTTGAGACAGGTTATCGGTAAGATTCACACACTTTTCATGTGGGCATGATACTCACCTTGGATTCATAAATGTCCATGATCATAATTCCTTACCGATGAATCTTTATCTGTTGACTCTCTCGAGGTCACTTCCACCGATCACATCGAGCACATCGACACCTTTGCATTTCAAAGCTTTTTGTTTAGTTGCTAAAACCTTTGTGTTTGTTTGTTGAACTTTTTTGTCTCGTTGTGATGTGATTGCTTATTCGAGTTCCTTCGTTTGCGATAGATTTCTCGGAGTGTGGTGAGTAGAGTTGACTGGACCGCGAGAGCGAAGAACTTCATCGAATGTATAAGGCAAGTTACACTTTGACCATACCTCAAACTATATTTTCTATTATGCATGTAGCAAATTATCACTCTATGCATGTGTAGGACTATATATTAGTTATGATTTAAACCTAGTAGGATAGCCATATGTTATGACCTTGTATTTCGTTGTCGCCCTAGGATCGTGGTTGTTATATACTGCTATTGCTTTGTAGACGGGGATTGGTTGAGTTATCATTGAGCTATGTGAGGATTAATGACTTGACTAGAAAAATTAAATAGAAATCACTTCTGGACGGGCGGGTTGCATCCTGGTGGCTGTGCCTTGTCTAAGGATAGTGCCGGGGTTAAATGCACCCAATGGTTGTTATGGTGGTGAACCGGGTGCGACATGGTGTCTACCCTCTGAATGCAGTGGGCGCCGTCCAGGCTCAAAAAGATCAGACAGACAATATTACTAGTAGCTTCCATGTACAACCACTGGCTATATGGGCTCTGGCTTAGATGAGTAAGTTTTGGGGAACCTGGCCCTAGTAGCTAGCTGATGTAGATATGATAGGTGTACCGGCTACCAAAGGGTGGAGGCAACCTCTTCTGAAAGACTATGTCTCAATCTTCGGGTTGAGTCCAGTGGGGAAAGTCTACAAACCTCTGCAGAGTGTAAAACCTGATCATGATTAGCCGTGCCCACGGTTACGGACAACTTTGAGCAACTGGGCATTATTGTTGTTGGATGGTCTTGACAGATATTTCATCTTAATAAGAATTTGAGTGGGAACTTTTAATAAAGGGATGGTTGGAATTGGTGTAGCCCGATTCAACCATACTTAGGACTAGCAAGAAAAATTAAAATTTGTTTAGTTGTAGTATGTGAGGGGAAAATCAGCTTTCTGCAAAATAAAACTATAAGCCTTTCCTTTGACTTACCTTGCATGTAGCGATAGGTCTCTTATATACTTTTTCGTGTGACTTGCCGTACAAATCAGATGTACTGACCCGTTGTCGGGATGTAACCTTCGGTGTTGCAGGATTGTATACGACGAGTAGGTGATCCGATGTAGGGTTACGATGTCTATACTCAACTATGCCGGTGGAGTTGATGGACGCCACGAAGCTTTTATTGTTTTCCGCTGTATTTTATTTGTCAGCTAGCCTTGAGCTAAGCAGGTATCTTCGATGTAATATATATGACATGTGGTTTATTCTTGATAATACATCATGTACTGTGTGTGCTAGCTATTGATCTAGGGACTAGCACAGAATGCACAGAGACTTGGATTCTTTAGTGAATCGGGTCGTTACAATTTCGCTCATTGGAACTCGGGGGCTCTCCGCAGTAGCCAACCCCCGAGGTGTTCTTCGCTTACGCGACTTAAAAATTGGCACTTGGGGGCTCTGTCGTGGGAAAGTAACGACATATGTCCGTATAGTCGGACTTATCATGGGACCTTTGTTGCGAGGCGAATTCGAGGAGAGAGTCGACATAGGCACAAGACTCGGAGAGTTACCCAGGTTCGGCCCCGTCGGTGCGGTAAAGACCTACTTCTGCTTTTTTGACTATAGGGGAATCGACTCTTCAATAGGAAGAGTCTATCGTATCAATTACAGTGATGATGTTTCGCAACCTTAGTCTCGTGGAGATCTATGTTGTAGCGCGAGTTGTCTAGTCCTGGCTTGATGTAAGTTCTGGCTCTGGCTCCCGTGGTCCTCGGCTTATAAAGGCGCCGGGTCCCGGGATTCCTAGAGTCCGACTCCTACACGATGTGGAGTTCTATTCTATTTTACAAGTTTTCTACGTGCTACACAAGGTAAGTAGAATTCCTTCTAGGGTTTCAATATTCACGCTTGGCATGTCAGACTCCTGGTCGGGTCTTCTTTATGGGCCTTCATATGTAGGTCGGCCCAGAGGTCTCTAATGCCGGGTCTATGGGCTTGATCCATCCCCCCGACATTAGGCCCCAGGATTGTTGTGATGCTTTAGTTTTCACAGCAATCTTCTTTATCTTCTTCATTGCCGCCGCCTCTTCATGGATCAGGGGCCGACTTTATGCTTGGCGTTGATTGGGAGTCGGAGTCGTCTCTCTTCAATCTTGCTCTAATTCCTTTATTTCCATGAAGTCGTCTCTTCTGGTTGAGTCATCTATCATCTGATGTTTTACTAGAAGTCGACGCCTAACCCTTTTTGGCTTCTCATTTCTTTTTACTTGAAGATTTTTCCTGTTAGGTTTTTATGATCACTCTGCCCGAAATGCCGGTTAGAGGCATTGATGTTTGTAGTGGTAATCGAGGAGTCTTTCCATAAATTCCATCTACAATGGGTAGTTATCCCTTATTTTTTATGGCATTAATGGTACCTCTCCTTGAATCTACTATAAATATCCCTTAGATAGCTTGATCTTTCAAGCGCATCCATCTTCTTCTTTCTCTTCTTGTTTTCTCCATGGCACCTAAGCTAGAAACATCTTCGCCTTTGGCATCCAACGAGCCTGATCCTCGTGCAAGTACTCGAGGTCGCGGCCGTGGTCGTTGTCGTGGCCGTGGAAGAGGTAGAGAAAGATGTACTCGTGATGCCTCTCCTTCTGAATCTCCCCCTTCTTTTCCTGAGAGGAGTGAGTTCTTGGTTCATATCCGGATGATTCGTTGCTGGATCAAACTTCCTGAGTCTTTTTCTCAACTTGTGATTGACTCGACGCCTTCGGGTCTTTGGCTCCGATCTGATGGATGTCCTCATGGGACTGTCTAGGTGACAGTTAGTTTTTCTAACCAAGGCACCATGTTTTTTGAGAAAGGTTGGAAAACTTTTCTTCATTCCAGGAATATTTCTCGAGGAGACACCATTGTCTTCAAATTTGATGGTGAAGACACATTGTCAGCTAGGATCTTCGACTTGGATGTAGACTGAGCCTGCTGTTGTGTGGAGAGCTCCAGCGATGAAGAACTCCTTAGTGAAGAAGAAACTTCAACGGAGGATGAAGCCGACTCTGAAGAACATGCCTGAAGCTGTGGGTTTTTCTTTTTAGTAGTATTTTTCCAAGTTTGGCTTTTTCTTGTAAGGTTGCCTACTTTGATGTAAAACCCAGTTGGTTTGATGAATGAAATTTATGAACTTTCATTGAGTCCATGAGTCGGTTTTATTCCTGACTTAAAATGTTTCTCATAGTGGATGAGAGCCAATTGTTTATGATAGTGCATGTATTTGTAGCCCCCTGAGTCGATTCAGTATATTGTAGTATCTGTTAATCGACTCATAGTACAGATCGATTTGTAGGACAGATCGACTTGTAGTCCCCATGAGATGGTGTGGTCATGTTTACATGCCGTACCAGGTCATCAAAGAAGAATATGTGTTTATGAAGCTTTCTTCAAAGTAGTGTAGCCCCCAAGTGTCGGGTTGTCTTGCCTGCAGCAACCTGGGACTTTACAATTTCTTGCATATTTTCTAAAGAATATTTTGAAGTGTTACTCCCCAAGAGTCGGTATACTCAACTGGGTGATGTACCGAGTCTTCTTTTGAAAAGAAACTTTGAAGTGTAGTCCCCATGAGTCGGTGTGTGCACCTGTGTGCAGTGCCGAGTCACATAGGTCTATCTTTGAATCTGTAAAGTCATATAGATATGACAAGATGGGTTTTGTTCCCAGTTTCCAAATAAGTCGGCGAGGGCCGGTTCGACGAATGTCGATATGTATACCTATGGCGAGAGTTGTCAGACCGAAGTCGACTTTTTATATGTATGGCGATAGTCGTCGCGACCGAGGTCGACTTTATATGTATGGCGATAGCCGTCGCGACCGAGGTCGAATTTATATGTATGGAGATAGCCGTCGCGACCGAAGTCGACTTTATATGTATGGCGATAGCCATCGCGACCGAAGTCGACTTTATATATGCAGAAGATGTAATGAAAAAATTGTAGTCCTGATGAGTCAGTATGAGCATCTTTTGTGTCATACTGATTCATAGATAATTTTTGAGGTATAGTCCCCATGAGTCAGTATGAGCATCTTTTGTGTCATACCGAGTCACACAGGTCAATGCTCAAGATATATTTTTTGGAAAAGATGTAAAGAGTATGTGATGATGCTAATGTATGCAGAAAGAAAATATAAAGGCTCATATAGAAGTGGACTCTGGATTCAACATGCCTCATCTTCTCGTACTTGAGATAGATTATTGGGTTATCCATGAGTCTAGACTTCTCTGTAAGCCGACTACATATGACTAGTGCTCCCTGTACTTTAAGACTAGATTCGGCAGGCATTTTTGTAAGCCCCCAAGGTATATAGAATAAGCCGGGTACACGTAGATCGTATGAGTTTAAGCTATACAGTCCAGGGCGTGTTTTTCCAGTTTATGTATATGTCGGGATTTCTTCGGATAAGAGTCGATGAGTGACATCGAGCCCCCCTAATGCCCCTGAATAAGCTTATACATAATTATTTTTACATATATATGCCCAGTTTTCGGATAAAGAGTCGATGATTGTCATCAAACTCCCCGATTCCCTTGAATAAGCAATATACATGATCAGTAACAATAGAGGGGTAGATCAAGCCCCCATGTCTCTGAGATATAATAATGCAATGTATGCAAATGTATGATGCAAAATAAATGCCATGAAATAAAAAGTAAATCGGAGTTGATATGGCAGTAGCCGTTGCGACGGAAGTCGACTTAGTTGTATGTTGCGAGAGCCAGCGCGACAGAAGTCGACTTATGTATATTTTGATGGCGAAAGCAGACACGACCTGTCAGCTTATATTTATATTGTGGCGAAAGCTAGTGCGACATGTGTCGACTTAGTGAAGCGTATAGTAATGTTCCTTATTCTACTCAAGTGTAATATGGACGAAGTTGTGCGATGTTCCACGGCCTAGGAGTCTCCTCCATGCTTGTGCGCGTGTCCTCTTTCTCGCGTATATTCACTAGGTAGTAGGATCCGTTGTACAGGTTCTTGCTGACCACAAACGGTCCTTCCCAAGGAGAGGATAACTTGTGCATTCCATCTTTCTTCTGTATGAGTCGGAGCACCAAATCACCTTCCTAGAAAGTCTGACTTTTGATGCGACGGCTATGGTAGCGTCGTAGATCTTGCTGGTAGATAGCCGACTGAGTTGCAGCCAAATATCGTTTTTCATCGAGAATATCTAAGGCTTCTTGTCTTGCTTTCTCATTTTCGGCTTCTACATAAGCAGTGACTCGAGGTGAGTCGTGACGTGTCACTTGGGAGGACGCCTTCCGCTACATAAACTAGGAAGAAGGGCATATAACCTGTCGACCTGTTGGGAGTCGTCCGGATGCTCCATAATACAGAGAGTAACTCCTCCTCCCAGCAACCCGGCATCCTTTGCAAAGGGACAATGAGTCGGGGTTTGATGCCTCGGAGCAACTCTTGGTTGGCTCTCTCGGCCTGTCCGTTGGATTGTGGGTGTGCTACTGATGCAAGGTCGAGTCGGATGTGCTCGTTCTGGCAGAATCGCTGCATAACACCTTCTGATAGGATAGAATCGTTATCAGTGATGATGCTGTGGGGGTAGCCGAATCTGTATATGTCGGAACCCGGGGTTAGCATATGAAAGGCTCGCTACAACACAATCATATGGAGAGCCGAGAACCGTACCCACTTGTCTAAGCAGACAAGGCCAAGCACAGAACGTTCTCGGAAAGCATCGAACGTGAGGGGCATCCCATCCAGACCGGATGATCAACTGAGATGGGACCTCATCGTCCGCACACAAGTCTAAGTGAGATGGGTGGTGAACTCCCATAGTCATAGAAAAGTCGCCTCAACCATATTATCGATTGTATTATAACACTTACATAGACTTACTCCAGCCCGATCACTTAGTCGGGGTCTAGGGCCGGCTCGATCATACAACAAAGTGTGCACGTGACAGAGTTAGGAGCAATCGCATCGCGATGCCCCAAGTTGCGCACATCTAAGGGCCACTTGGTGTATAAAAGACCGCCAGCCAGATCACAACTAAGGTCTCGAAAACCCATACTAAGACATGCATGTTATAATCATACACGCAGCACACATGTCTAGTATGAACAGCAGGTATCATTGCAATTCTCTACAAAGTTTACAACTTTATTGATAACTCTTACAGAGTGCACACAGAGATCACAAGTCGGTGATCCAACATTACATCAAACATGCGGAAGCAAAGTATGGTATGAGTACAAACAAGTTTAACAAATGGCTTAGAGAAGCCTTATTTATAAACAAGCCCTTCCACGAGGGACCAGTCGTCTGACTGGGACTACACTAGCTTGATCACTCGTCGAACTCCAGGAAGAATCCACCTTCGGGGTCAGTGGGTTCATCTAAAACATAGAATAAGGAAACGTGAGTACAAAGTCGTACTCAGCAAGACTTACGTCGGAGTTATACTACTCATGCACATGTATCAAGGTAAAGGTTGGTGGGGTTCATAAGTAGAAGTGCCATCTTTGACTTGGGTAGTCCTGAACTACGAGTACCAGACTTGAGGTAAGAATCGTACACGGGTCCACTACATGTCTCCAACCAATTACACCACTATGTGGCCTTCCTCGACTTCCCACGAGAAAGCACGCCATAGCACTCACGCTTATCTTGGAAAGTTTTATAAGTATCCAGTTCAAGTTGTCTAATAATCAAGCTAAGCTTTCCAAGCAGTCCATAACTGCGGACGCGGCTATTCGAATAGTTTTGTTAACCCTCCAGGGGTGTACCGCCGCTACACACACATGACCATCAGTTACCGCCTTTGGCCTCGACCCCATTCAAGGGGTGTCGGCGAGGATGTTCACCACAACACTTCGCCCACAGCTCCGTTCTAGTCCAGAGAGTCGCCTATGTGAGGGGGATCCGTATGGAAGTCCGGCCGAGGTTCCAGTACAGCCTCAATGTAACATCCCAAAATTCTCCGAATTTTGGAATGTTAATAAAATTAAATAGATAAGGATTGTTTGTTTGATGTGTTTGATTTTCTCTGAGATTTAAAACTTTTTGGAGTTTATTGGATATTATAATGGGAGGGAATACAAGGACTTTCCCTAATATTCGTAATTTATGTTTTTGAAATTTATTATCTAAAACAAAACCAACAAAACAAAATGAGAGAAGGTAATATGACTCCTTCAACCTATTAAAAGGTTGGAAAATGTTTTAAATCATTATTGGAATTCTTCTGAATATTCTAAACATTTTTTCAACTAAAGTAAATTCATTTGAGAGGATATAAAATGACTTATCCCCTTTTTAGTAAAGTTGGGAAATATTTAGAATATTACTTTAAAGTTTTTAAAATTTATTATGAGTATTACAAATAACTCTAAAATTATTTTAGGGATTTTATAATTCTAAGACAGTTTTTATTTCATTGAAATGATTTGTTAAATATTTTAAAAGAGTTGAAAAAGTATTCCAATGGGATATTTGTACTTTACCAAATTATTTATTGGTGTGACAATTTTAAAATTTATATTTTATTATTTAGAAATGGTTTTTCAACGCTTTTGACCAAATAAAATTATTTTAAATGATTTATTGGACTTTATTTGATTTATGAATAATATTTTATATTTAAATAAAGTAATTAGAAAATGTTTTTATTTTTATTTTCTTTTTTGGAAAATGTATTCATTAAATAAATTTCTTTGTATTATTTGATGAATTTAGAAATTTATTTCGTATTTTTCTGATGAGTATTTATTTTTCTACAATTGTTTGAAGTTTCGGTTTTTAAAGAAAAAGAAAATGCATACCGAGCCAGCCCAATAGCCTTTTCCGCCCACGAGCGCAATTTGAGCCCGAGACGGATTTAATTTTTTTTTCGTGCTATATAAGATTTCGAAATTTTTCTTTTTCGTTTTTTTCCGCGACGCGCCGCCTCGGTTTCCGTGCCCGGTGAACCTCGATTTCCGTGCCGGCGAACATCGGTTCCCGTGCCCCGCAAACTTTGATTTCCGTGCCCGGCGAACCTCGATTTCCGTGCCCGGCGAACCTCGATTTCTTTGCCGGCGAACCTCGGTTTCTGCGCCATCGCCACGTCATCGGTACGTCAGCAATTTTATTCTGTAGTGAAAAGGATCTGTCTGCGACAGAAATTTTTATTTTATTCACGAATAGGCCATTTTTCACAGTTTGCACCCTATAATCTTCGTAGCCGTATCTTTTAAACCGTGTATCGGAATTAGGTGATTCTTTTTCTTATACGCTCGTAGTGATCTGTACTTTATAATAGAGTAACCTTTTCACACCTTTGCACACTTTTTAATTTGAATTTATTTCAAATTCAAATTCAAATCCCGGAGGGCGTATCTTTTAAACCGTTGATCCCAATCGAGTGATTATTTTTGCGTTGGATCACTCGTTCCATGTACTTTCTGTCTATATCAAGTGTACACAAAAATTCACAAGTTTATTGATCTGTTTAAATTCAAATTCAATTCAATTTTGCACTTGCTATGACCCGTGTTGTAGTATTCCGTTTCACGTGATTCTTTTTGCATATCGGATCACTTGAGACATGTTATCGGTAAGATTCACACACTTTTCATGTGGGCATGATGTTCACCTTGAATTAATGAATGTCCATGATCAAAATTCCTTACCGATGAATCTTTATCTGTTGACTCTCTCGAGTTTACGTTCCACCGATCACCTTCGAGCACATCGACACCTTTGCACTTCAAAGCTTTTGTTTTGTTACTAAAACCCTTGTGTTTGTTTGTTGATCTTTTGTTTGTCTTGTTGTGATGTGATTTCTTATTTGAGTTCCTTCGTTGCGATTGATTCTCGGAGTGTGACGAATAGAGTTGACCGGACCGTGAGAGAGAAGAACTTCACCGAATGGAAAAGGCAAGTTACACTTTGACCATACCTCAACCTATATTTTCTATTATGCATGTAGCAAATTATCACTCTATGCATGTGTAGGATTATATATTAGTTATGATTTAAACCTAGTAGGATAGCCATATGTTCTGACCTTATAATTCATTGTCGCCCTAGGATCGTGGTTGTTATATACTGCTATTGCTTTGTAGACGGGGATTGGTTGAGTTATCATGGAGCTATGTGAGGATTAATGACTTGACTAGCAAACTTAAATAGAAATCAACTCTGGACGGGCAGGGAATGCATCCTGGTGCTCATGCCTTGGATAAGGAGGCACCAGGGAAAAATGCTTCCCGAATGGTTGTTTTGGTGGTGAACCGGGTGCGTCATGACGAGTACCCTCTGACGCAGTGGGCGCCGTCCAGGCTCGAAAATATCGGACAGACATTGTGACTAGTAGCTTCCATGTACAACCACTGGCTATATGGGCTCTGGCTTAGATGAGTAAGTTGTGGGGAACCTGGCCCTGGTAGCTAGCTGATCTAGATATGATAGGTGTACCGGCTACCAAAGGGCGGAGGCAACCTCTTCTGAAAGACTATGTCTCAATCTTCGGGTTGAGTCCAGTGGGGAAAGTGTAAGAACCTCTGCAGAGTGTAAAAACTGATCATGATTAGCCGTGTCCACGGTTACGGACAACTTTGAGCAACTGGGCATTATTGTTGTTGGTTGGTCTTGACAGATATTTCACCTTAATAAGAATTTGAGTGGGAACTTTTAATAAAGGGATGGTTGGAATTGGTGTAGCCCGATTCAACCATACTTAGGACTAGCAAGATAAATTAAAATTTGATTAGTCGTAGTATGTGAGGGAAAAACTGGCTTTCTGCAAAACTAAACCATAAACCTTTCCTTTGACTTATCCTTTCATGTAGATGTAGGTCTGTTATATACTTTTTCGTGTGACTTGCCGTACAAATCAGATGTACTGACCCGTTGTCGGGCTGTAACCTTCGGTGTTGCAGGATTGTATACGATGAGTAAGTGATGCGATGTAGGGTTACGGTGTCTATACTCAACTTGTCGGTGGAGTTGATGGACGCCACGAAGCTTATATTGTTTTCCGCTGTATTTTATTTGTAATCTAGCCTTGAGCTATGCACGTATGCTTTATTGTAATACTGGATCTTCGATGTAATATTTATGACATGTGGTTTATTCTTGATATTACATCGTGTACTGTGTGTGCTAGCTATTGATCCAGGGACTAGCACAGAATGCACGGAGACATGGATTCTTTAGTGAATCGGGTCGTTACAGATGGTACCAGAGCCCATGTTGACTGTAGGTCATGACCCTAGAAAATGGATAGGAAAAAGCCATAGGAACAAAAATATTTTATCACTCTTTGATTACTTACTCTCTCCACTAGTATCTCTCATCTACTATTCATCTTCTAAACTTCTTATCTTGTTTTAATACCCCTCTGAGTTGTTTATTCCTCGGAAGACAAGACATTTGAGAAGAATATCATCAACCTCGTGGATCAATTGGAGTTATGATTACCGGAACTAGAGGGAATAATCTACGGTGATCAATAAGTTTGACACTGCGAGAGGAGCCTTTAAGATCAACTTAGCTGAAGGATGAAGCTTAGAGTCAGACCACCACCTTTTAGGTGAAGTTAGATGAACGAATTTCGCGTCGTATGATGAGATCGTATGTCTTGCACATATGACCTTACTCTATGTGTTGTTTGTGTGTTTTGACTTTTGTGAATGTATTGTTTGTTGTTATGTGTTACTGTCGAACGTAGGTGTTTTTGCCGCTGTCTTGATTGAGTGCTTATGCTTGGTGTTATCTTTAGTTGTTGTCTTGTCGGTGTTATAGTTTTTCCCTAACCCTTGTCGTCTGGGCTTAATAGATGGAGTATGGAGTAGGACTCGCCTTTTTCGGGGCGATGTCGAGACTGAAGGTGGAGCAATGGATTCGTAATATGGAGGAGCACGTGAAGATAAACAAGGTTGGAAGTGAGAACATGGTCCCCTATGCTGTCAAGTACTTTGTAGAAGAGGCTGCTACTTGGTGGAGAATGCATCAAGCGATTGACAAATCACAAACGAAGATTACTTGGAAGGAATTTACAAAGATTTTGTTGGGATCCCGCCTCGTCACCCCGATGCAAAGGACGATAACCCTTAAGAGGATTCGTGCCTGTACAATTTGCGGAGAAACAGGGCACTCCTATGAAGGACACCAAGATGTATGTCCCTATTGTGAAGAAATTCACTCGGGTGAAGAATTCCCCACTGCACAAGTCACATGTTTTACGTGTGAAGGAACTGATCATTACCTCGCTCAATGTCAATTTTTCATCATGACACAACAAGTGGTTCAACATCAAAAGGAAGGAATGAAGAAAGCTATCCAAGAATTGAGGGAAGCACCCGTGAAGAAGAAAAAGAAGGACATTAGCCACATTCAGTGTTATCGGTGCAGGAATATGGGACATTACGCCAACATGTGTCCGGAATTAAAGGAAGCACCCGTGAGGAAGAAGAAACAAAAGGACCTTAGCCAAATTGAGTGCTATCGGTGCAAGAACATGGGACACTACAACAATACGTGTCCAGAATTGAAGGGAGAGAAGAAGTTGTGAATGCGGAAGCAAGGATGTGGACTCGAAAAAGCTTATGTTTGGCAATTGGAGAATAGACGTTCGTAGGTGTGCACTAAGTGCACGATGTTACCTTTTTATGTTAGTTGGAGATGTGTATCGATGCATGTTTTGCTGTTGATGAACTATATGTTTTATGCCATGATTGTTTTGTTAAGTTTTTTCTTATACCTTGTGGCCCTGATATGTATTTGATTATTGTCGTGTGTTGTGCCTTGTGGTTCTTCTTCGCGAGTAGAATGATCTTACGTTTCATTAGACCCCTCATCTATTTAGTATGCTTCTAGACTAAAGAAGACACAACAACAAGAAGAATAAGTTGGCAAGTGACTCGACGATACGAAGATTCACCAACACAGTTTCACCTTCTTCAACATGATTTCTACCATCCCGACTCACAGAAGAGTAACCTCATTGTAACTCTAAGCATGCAATAAGCAGTAACAGTTGCAGGGGCCACATGATATCAATCAACTCCTACATCTGCTAGGATTGTGGTTTGCTTACTACTATGACAAAATGATAGGTCATGCAAAGGAATGGGTTCATCTATGCGGTAGAAACGTAGCATGGTAATCATCCTAAAGAATGCATAAGCGAGACTGAGAGGGAAGTGGGATTTTATCGAGATGATTAATGGGGGTTTGCTTGCCTTGCTGACGAGGTTCGATAACCGTATCTTCAACGAAGGGGGTGGCCTCCGATTCCGGTTGCATGTCTATCGAGCAAACAAAGCAATCAAGGTATAAATTTATTTGCAATGCTCAAGCACATGATCAATATTATAGTGGTGATGTTCATGGTCACAATGTGTTGGCAATTCCATTTAAAAGAAGCCAATTGCGAAGTCAATTGCAAATGTACCTCAAATTTGAATTTGAATTAAATGCATATGGATGTTTGCCACTGTTCACCCAATTTAAATTGGTCAAAACTAGAAACAAAGTCCATATTCACATTCCTTGGATTTTTCTGATAATTTTAGACATATTATTTGTCCAATTTGGAGTTAAAATGAATTAATTATGATTTTCCAAAGTTTCGGCTATTTTCTGGATTTTTCTGGAATTAAATTAATCAATTTAATCGAGTTAATGCGTTAGCCTGACGTCAGGGTGACGTCAGGGGGGCTGACGTGTGGGCCTATGCTGTCAGTGGGAGGGGGCTAATTTAATCTTCTGTTTAAATTAAGCCAGCTTAATTAGGGACCTGGGCCCACTGGTCAGTGGCCCAAGGGGTAGATTAGGAGGGGGGGTTAGCTTAGGGTTAGGCCCTAATGGCGGGCTCGTCAGGGAACTCGCCGGAGCTTCACTAGACTTGCAAAAAAGGGCACGGGGGTGGGAGTTACGGGTACTGGGAGGTAGCCCGTGGGCTGGCACATCTGTAGATGCCATCGGGGGTCCAAGACGTGGCATGTGGCGCTGGCAGCGTCAACGGTGGCGGCGGCGGCTGAGGCACTGACCTCGCCGGAATTCAGTTGCGGGGCACGGGAGGAGGCGCGGTTAGGGGCAAATGAACGAGACGCTCACCCTGAGTTGAAAGGTGAAGACGGCGGGGCCGGGGGAAGCTCGATGGCGACATATTTGAAGGTCTCCTTCTCGGCAGCCGGCGGCGATTTCTCGAGGCTGGTGTCGTCTCCTGTGGCGCTGGACTCGAACTGACGCCGGGGTTCGACGAGGGCGTCTACTGCGGTGACTCTGGACACAGTGGTGCATCGCGAGGAGCCTGGTCGCCGCGTCGGAGCTTCGCCGTGCTCCGTCTAGGGCTACGGGTGCGGTGCGGAATCACCGGGGAAGAAGAACGGGGAAGCTAGGAGAGGGGCAAAGGGGTGAGGGGGCTTCTGGCACCTGCGTGGCTGGCCCGTGTGCGAGGGAGAGGCCTAGAAGCCCCTGTCCATTGCGGTGGTAGCCGGCGTCTCCCTGTCCTCCACGGAGCTGCTTCGGGGGGAGGGGATGTAGACGACAGGCTCGCCTGGTGGGACGGGCCAAGGCCAGGAAGTAGTGGGCCTTGCCCCTGGGCGCCAGGTAACTTCCTTCTTTTGTTTTTATTTTTATTTTTTCTGCTAATGTGTTGGCCTTTCTAATTTAATTGGCTAGGCATTTTTTTAAATGCCACAAATTTTTATGTGGGCTCACATTAAATAGTGCTAGCCACTTATAAAGTTTGGACATTATTAAAATTCAAATTATTTGAATCTTAATTCAAATAGGGTTTAATTTAATTTCAAAGGCACTTTTGGATTTTTGTAAAATTCCATGTGTATGAAGTGGGCCCCACAACACTTGGAACATGAACATACACATTTTCAGAAGTTTTACAAACAATCAAATGGATTTTTGGAAAAGATTTTTATCTGGCCATTTGAATTAAATTCAATTAGCTTTTGCTTCCACATTAGCGGCTGCTCTAGTCCTAGCACATACCTAGAAGAGGGTTCTGACAACTCGCCCCCACTCAAAAGAATTTCGTACTGAGATTCAGAAGTCTGCGGGAGGAAGGAGGGGTACTCGACACTGAGACGGTCTTCTCTTTCCCACGTGGCTTCTTTCTCAGAGTGGTGTGACCATTGCACTTTTAGAAACTTGATCTTCTAACGGCGAGTGACACGCTCTGCTGAATCAAGAATACGAACGGGGTACTCTCGATAAGAAAGGTCATCTTGGAGATCAAGCGTTTCATGATCAACTTCGTGAATGGGGTCCTTGAAGCAACGCCTGAGTTGTGACACATGGAATACATCATGTACTCGGGAAAGGTGCGGGGGTAGTTAAAGTTGGTAGGCAACTTCTCCATGTTTTGCACGAATGCGGAAAGGTCCACTGTAACGTGGGGCCAACTTTCCTTTGATACCGAAACGTTGGGTTCCCTTCATAGGAGTAACCCGAAGGTAAGCCTTTTCGTCCAGATTGTAACTTTCTTGCCTATGATGACGATCATAGTAGCTTTTCTGACGAGTCTGGGATGCTTTCAATTGATCACGAACAATGCGAACTTGCTCTTCTGCTTCCTTGATCATATTCGGTCCAAAGAATTGTCTTTCACCGGTTTCTGACCAGTTTAGGGGTGTTCGACATCTTCATCCATAGAGGAGTTCAAAAGGAGCCATGTTGACACTAGATTGGAAGCTATTGTTATAAGGAAATTCGGAAAATGGAAGAGACTTCTCCCAATTCTTTCCGAATGAGATAACACAAGCTCTGAGCATGTCTTCGAGAATTTGGTTAATCCTTTCAACTTGACCGCTAGACTGAGGATGGAAAGCTGTACTAAAGGAGATACGAGTTCCCATAGCATTCTAAAAACTTCCCCAAAATCTAGAGGTCAAAAGGCTACCACGATCAGAACTGATTTCCAAAGGAACACCACGAAGAGACACAATTCTAGAGACATAGAAGTCCGCTAACTGGCTAGCAGTTATAGACTCGCGAACGGGAAGGAAGTGTGCAACTTTGGAAAGTCTATCAACGACAACGAAGATGGCATCATTCCCTTTCTGGGTTTTTGGAAAGCCAGTGATGAAATCCATACTGACTTTGTCCCATTTCCACTCTGGAATAGGCAAAGGTTGAAGAGTACCAGCAGGTCTTTGGTGTTCGGCCTTAATGCGATGACAAACATCACATTCGGCAACAAATCGAGCAATGTCTCTCTTCATCCTGGTCCACCAAAATCTCCGGCGTAGATCTCGGTACATTTTTGTGCTACCGGGATGAATCGAGAGGGGTGTGTCATGGGCTTCTTTGAGGATGAGTTGCCTTAGCTCCCTATTCCTAGGTACTACCTAATGATTTCCAAAGAATACCGTTCCTTTACTATCTATGGAGAAACATTTAGCAACTCCGCTAGCAATGTTCTCCTTGATCCGGCGAACACCTCGTGCACGCCTTTGGGCAACTATGATTTGATCCTCAAGAGTTGGTTTCGCCACCAAGTTGAAAAGAGCTCCACGAGGAACAATCTCGAGATTGAGCTTTCAAAATTCCTCATGAAGAAGTGGTTGACACTGTTGTAACATGAGGTTGTTACAATACGACTTACGACTTAGTGCATCATCCATGACATTGGCTTTTCCTGGGGTGTAAGAAATTCCTAAGTCATAATCCTTCATCAACTCTATCCAGCCTTTTTGCCTGAGATTAAGATCTGGCTGGGTGAATATGTATTTGAGGCTTTGGTGATCGGAATAGATCTCACAACGATTACCAAGGAGGTAATGCCGCCAAGTTGTCAGGGCATGAACTACGGCAGCGAGTTCAAGATCATGGGTAGGATAGTTCTCTTCATGTGGACGCAACTGGCGTGAAGCATAAGCTACCACATGTCTATCTTGCATAAGTATGCATCCTAACCCTTGCCGTGAGGCGTCACAAAAGATCTCGAAATCCTTTTTGGTGTCTGGAGGCGCAAGTACGGGTGCATAAGTCAATCTTCTTTTTATCTCTTGAAAGCTTTCCTCGCACTTGGGAGTCCATTGGAATTTCTTATCTTTCTTCACGAGTTCAGTTAGAGGCTTTGCAACTTTAGAAAAGTTCTCGATGAAGCGGCAACAATAGCTTGCTAAGCCAAGAAAACTCCTAACTTTCTTAACCGATTCAGGTGGAGTCCAGTCAAGGACGGCCTGAACTCTCTCGGGATTGACAGCAATGCCTTTTGCAGAAATCACATGGCCTAATTAGGTCACTTCTGGTAGCCAAAATTCACACTTGGAGAATTTAGCATACATGCGATGCTCTCGAAGTTTCATCAATACCAACCTAAGATGTTCGACATGTTCTTCTTCGTTCTTCGAGTAGATGAGAATGTCATCAAGATAAACTACAACAAATTTGTCCAAGTACTCCATGAAGATCGAATTCATCATGCGCGAGAAAGTGGCGGGGGCATTGGTTAAACCGAAGGACATGACGGTGTACTCGTAAAGACCATAATGAGTAGTGAAAGGCGTTTTTGGAATGCCCTCGTTTCGGATTTTGATTTGATGATAGCCTAATCTCAAATCCATCTTGGAGAAGACAGAGGATCCAGCAAGTTGATCATAAAGATCATTAATCCTGGGCAGTGGGTACTTGTTCTTTATCATCGCAACATTTAGCGGGAGATAGTCTACGCACATCCTTTTTGTTCCATCTTTCTTCGTTACGAACAGAACGGGGCAACCCCACGGTGATGAGCTAGGGCGGATGAATCCTTTTGCCAACAAAGCTTCAAGTTGGATTTTAAGCTCAGCTAACTCACGTGGGGCCATTTTATATGGACGTCTAGAAATTGGTGCGGTTCCTGGCATAAGATCCACTAAGAACTCTACACATCTGTCGGGTGGTAGTATTTAAGGGTTTGGATTACTGGATAGTTTTCCTAAGGATGACCAGGGCTTACTAGGGGCTACAACAGATATGTCAGAGTAGCAAAGTACCCCAACACAATGGTTAGTGTGGCTATTCTAGCTGGAAGACATCTAAAGGGGGAGGAAGAGCTGCAAATGAATCAGTATAGGTTTCTAGGACAAAACCTACAACAAACTCTATGGAACTGTCGGGAATGCCACCTAGCAAAACTTCTTGTAAGACATCCGAAATAGATAGAAGGATTTTGCAAATGCATCAGATTATGAAGATAACTGGAATGGCTCGGATAGCATAACGGCTGTAATTGTAAGAAATGTCTTTTATTGCAATGTAGAAACAACAGTTACATAATAAGATGTAAGAAATCAGGAGTACAACAACTCTAGAAGACTGAACACAACTTTCCTACGGCTACAAGGAAGCAAACAACGAGATGTTCTAGTAAGACATAGATGAGCCTAGTCCTATCTTCCCGTAGAATAAGGTGAGGGTGACTCAGAACTCAGAACGATGAGGGCAAGGAGAAAAAAGAAGCCTTACGTTGTTCCCTTATATACCTAGAGTAACTATATAACTATAGAAGGCTAGACTTGACTTCAACCAAGGCTGATAATCCTACAGTCAGTCCTGCTCTGATACAAAGTCTGTCGGGACCCGGGGTTAGCGTATGCAAGGCCAGCTACAACACAATCATATGGAGATCCGAGAACCGTACCCACTTGTCTAAGCAGACAACGCCAAGCACATAACGTTCTCGGAAAGCATCGAATGTGAGGGGCATCCCATACAGACTAGATGATCAACTGAGATGGGTCCTCATCGTCCACACACAAGTCTATGTGAGATGGGTGGTGAACTCCCATACTCATAGACATGTCGCCTCAACCATACTATCGATTGTATTATAACACTTACATAGACTTACTCCAGCCCGATCACTTAGTCGGGGTCTAGGGCGGGCTCGATCATACAACAAAGTGTACACGTGACAGAGTCACGAGCAATCGCATCGCGATGCCCAAAGCTGCGCACATCTAAGGGCCACTTGGTGTATAAAAGACCGCCAGCCAGATGAAAACTAAGGTCTCGAAAACCCATACTAAGACATGCATGTTATAATCATACACACAGCACACATGTCTAGTATGAACAACAGTTATCGTTGCAATTCTCTACAACGTTTACAAATTTATTGATAATTCTTACAGAGTGCACATAGAGATTACAAGTCGGTGATCCAACATTACATCAAACATGCGGAAGCAAAGTAGTTCTGAGTACAGACAAGTTTAACAAATGGCTTAGAGAAGCCTTATTTATAAACAAGCCCTTCCACGCGGGACCAGTCGTCTGACTGGGACTACACTAGCTTGATCAGTCGTCGAACTCCAGGAAGAATCCACCTTTGGGGTCAGTGGGTTCATCTAAAACATAGAATAAGAAAACGTGAGTACAAAGTCATACTCAGCAAGACTTACGTCGGAGCTATACTACTCATGCACATGTATCAAGGTAAAGGGAGGTGGGGTTCATAAGCAGAAGTGCCAGCTTTGACTTGGCTAGTCCTGAACTACGAGTACCATACTTGAGGTAAGAAGCGTACACGAGTCCACTACATGTGTCCAACCAATTACCCAACTATATTTCCTTCCTCGATTTCCCACGAGAAAGCAAGCCATAGAACTCACACTTATCTTGGCAAGTTTTATAAGTATCTAGTTCAAGTTGTCTAATAATCAAGCTAAGCTTTCCATGCAGTCCATAGCCGCAGACGCGGCTATTCGAATAGTTTTGTTAACCCTGCAGGGGTGTATCGCTACACACACATGACCATCAGTTACCTCCTTTGGCCTCGAAACCATTCAAGGGGTGTCGGCGAGTATGTTCACCACAAAACTTCGCACACAGCTCCGTTCTAGTCTAGATAGTCGCCTATCTGAGGGGGATCCGTATGGAAATCCGGCCGAGGTTCCAGTACAACCTCAAACGATGTGTGCAGGGTCCCAAGCCGGTCTGAGTAGCCGTTCATCCACTTCGCAGACCGTGCCACAGCCCTACCAAAACTCTGAACTACTGCGACTTCTGGGGTTCGAACAAGGTGAGGTACTAGGTTGAGAGGGGTCATTGAGCCCAACGTGTGGTTGCACTCTTCTTCTTGGATCAGCACACAAGAACTCAGACTTAAGGCGGTGTTCGACGAGACAACCCAGTGTGTACTCCTACATAGCCTATCATCGTTCACCTTGTATTAGGGTGGATTCACCAACACAGTTTCACCTTCTTCAACATGATTGCTACCATCCCGACTCACAGAAGAGTAACCTCATTGTAACTCTAAGCATGCAATAAGTAGTAACAGTTGCAGGGGCCACATGATATCAATCAACTCCTACATCTTCTAGGATTGTGGTTTGCTTACTAATGTGACAAAATGATAGGTCATGAAAAGGAATGGGTTCATCTATGCGGTAGAAACGTAGCATGGTAATCATCCTTAACAATGCATAAGCGAGTGTAACGCCCCAGCCACACCCACCGGTTCCCGGCGTACGCCTGGCGGGATCTAGACTGTCCCCACAGACCAACACTAGTCTTTCCTACGCACTTTTTCCTCACTCATGCGCACCCGGGAACAACTTCCCGGTCGGTCACCCATCCTCAAATTGCTCCAAGCCAAGCATGCTTAACTTTAGAGTTCTTTGGATCTGGGCTCCTGAAAAAGAAGGTGCACCTTGTTGATATGAGTAGTCTATCATTCCTATTAAGCCAGGATGTCACAACAAGACTGAGAGGGAAGTGGGATTTTATTGACATGATCAATGGGGGGTTTCTTGCCTTGCTGACGAGGTTCGATAACGGTATCTTCAATGAAGGGGGTGGCCTCCGATTCCGGTTGCACATCTATCAAGCAATAAAAGCAATCAAGGTATAAATTTATTTGCAATGCTCAAGCACATGCTCAATATTGTAGTGGTGATGTTCATGGTCACAATGTGTTGGAAATTCCATTTAAAAGAAGCCAATTGCGAAGTCAATTGCAAATGTACCTCAAATTTGAATTTGAATTAAATGCATATGGATGTTTTCCACTATTCACCCAATTTGAATTGGTAAAACATCGAAACAAAGTCCATATTCACATTCCTTGGATTTTTCTAATAATTTTAGACATATTATTTGTCCAATTTGGAGTTAAAATGAATTAATTATGATTTTCCAAAGTTTGGGCTATTTTCTGGATTTTTCTAGAATTAAATTAATCAATTTAATCGAGTTACTGCGTCAGCCTGACGTTAGGGTGACGTCAAGAGGGGGGGGGGGCTGACGTGTGGGCCTAGGCTGTCAGTGGGAGGGGGCTAATTTACTCTTCTGTTTAAATTAAGCCAGCTTAATTAGGGACCTGGGCCCACTGGTCAGTGGCCCAGGGGGTAGATTAGGAAGGGGGGGTTAGCTTAGGGTTAGGCCCTAATGGCGGGCTCGCCGGGGAACTCAAAGGAGCTTCGCCGGACTTGCGAAAAAGGGCACGGGGGTGGGAGTTACGGGTACTGGGAGGTAGCTCGTGGGCTGGCGCATCTGTAGATGCCATCGGGGGTCCAAGACGTGGCCTATGGCGATGGAAGCGTCAACCGCGGCGGCGGCTGAGGAAATGACCTCGCCAGAATTCAGTTGCGGGGCATGGGAGGAGGCGGGGTTAGGGGCAAACAAACGAGACGCTCACCCTAAGTTGAAAGGTAAAGACAGCGAGGCGGGGGGAAGCTCGATTGCGACGTATTTGAAGGTCTCCTCTCGGCGGCCGGCGGCAATGTCTCGAGGCTGGTGTCGTCTCCTGTGGCGCTGGACTCGAATTGACGTCGGGGTTCGACGAGGCCATCCACTGCGGTGACTCTGGACATAGTGGTGCATCGCGAGGAGCCCGGTCGCCGCGTCGGAGCTTCGCCGTGCTCCGGCTAGGGCTACGGGTGCGGCGCGGAATCTCCGGGGAAGAAGAACGGGGAAGCTAGGAGAGGGGCAAAGGGGTGAGGGGGCTTCTGGCACCTGCATGGCGTGCCCGTGTGCGAGGGAAAGGCCTAGAAGCCCCTGGCCATCGCGGTGGCAGCCTGCGTCTCCCTTCCCTCCACCGAGCTGCTTCGGGGGGAGGGTAGGTAGACGACAGGCTCGCCTGGTGGGCTGGGCCAAGGCCCGGAAGAAGTGGGCTTTGCCGCTGGGCGCCAGGTAACTTCCTTCTTTTGTTTTTCTTTTTTTTTCTGCTAATGTTTTGGCCTTGCTAATTTAATTGGCTAGGCATTTTTTTAAATGCCAGAAATTTTTATGTGGGCTCACATTAAATAGTGCTAGCTATTTATAAAGTTTGGACATTATTAAAATTCAAATTATTTGAATCTTAATTCAAATAGGGTTTAATTTAATTTCGAAACCCACTTTTGGATTTTTGTAAAATTCCATGTGTATGAAGTGGGCCCCACAACACTTGGAACATGATTATACACATTTTCAGAAGTTTTACAAACAATCAATGGATTTTTTGAAATGATTTTTATCTGGCCATTTGAATTAAATTCAATTAGGTCTTCTGCTTCCCCATTTTTGAATTGCAATTTGAATTTTGAGCATGCATGCAAGGTAGCTCTAGTCCTAGCACATACCTAGAAGAGGGTTCTGACAGTATATGATCTTTTTCAAGAATTCAAGTGTTGTTGCAGCATCACATTTGCTGACCGGCTCTGCTTCAACCCATTTGGTGAATTTATCCACTGCCACTAATATGTGAGTATTCTTGTTAGCCGACCTTTTGAAAGGTCCCACCATATCAAGTCCCCATACTGCAAAGGGCAAGGTAATAGGTATCATCCTGAGTTCTTGAGCCAGCACGTGGGCTTGTTTCGCATAACGCTGACATCCATCACATTTCTTGACTATGTCCTCTGCATCCGCATGAGCTGTGAGCCAGTAGAAGTCGTGTCGAAAGGCTTTAGCTACAAGCGAACGAGAGCCGGCATGGTGTCCGCAGTCTCCAGAGTGTATTTCGTTGAGGATGGCTCTACCTTCTTCTGCTGAGACACATCTCTGAAAAACATCTGCGACACTTCACCGATGTAACTCACCATTGATGAGTACAAAGGATTGGCTTCTCCTGACGATTTTTCTGGCCAATATCTCATCTTGAGGAAGTATTCCTCGAGTCTTGTAATCCAAGTAAGGTACAACCCATGAGGGTGTAGCATGAATTGCAGCAACCAAAGCCAGCTCTGGGTACGGCTCTGCTATGTCTTGCTCTGTTGGTGGTTGTACAAACGGCTTTGTTAGGACATCCAGGAATACGTTTGGAGGGACCGGCTTTCGCTGAGAGCCGAGTCGGGAGAAGGCATCCTCTGCTTCGTTTTCCCTGCAGTCCACGTGATCCACCTAGTATCCAACCAAAAATCCGGCTTGTCTTTGCACTTCTCGTCTATAAGCTGCCATTATGGGATTTTTGGAATCCCATTTTCCTAACACTTGTTGAGAAACGAGATCAGAGTCGCCATAGTATTGGATCCAACTTATGTTCATCTCACGAGCTAGCCGTAGTCCATGAAGCAAGGCTTCATATTCTGCTGCAATGTTGGTACAAGTGAACTGTAACTGTAGAACATAGCAAAATTTCTCCCCTTTAGGTGAGGTAAGAACCACGCCGGCTCCTGACCCTTGGAGCTGCCGTCTTCCATCGAAGTGCATCGTCCAATAGTTGGTGACTGTATTTTCTGGTGATGCTTGGATCTATGTCCAGTCATTGATGAAGTCATCTAGCGCCTGGGACTTGATGGCCGTTCACGGCTTGTATTTGATATGATAAGCCCCCAACTCGATGGCCCACTTTGCAATCCTCCCCGTTGCTTCCCGGTTTTGGATGATGTGTGCAAGTGGTGCTGAGCTGGCCACAGTTATGGGGTGCTCGTGGAAGTAGTGTTTAAGTTTCCGACTTGCCATGAATACACCAAGAACCAATTTCTTCCAGTGAGGGTAGCGTTTCTTTGATAAAGTCAGAACTTCACTGACGTAACAAAGTAACATAGGTTCTTTAGGCTTGGGAGCCACCAATATTGGAGCCTGGGATAGTTGCTTCTTCAGTGACTCTAGGGCTTGATCGGCTTCGTTATCCCAGACAAACGTTTCTGATTTCCTCAAGAGTCGATACAGGGGGATTGCCTCACCCAGCAGGCAGACACATGCTCGAGTGATCACTCACACTAGCAGAAATAAACGTACTTTTAGAGTTCGGGTGCTCCCTCACCCTGAAGACAGTAAAGCATTCGAGTGACTACTCGCAAGGACTCCACAAAGTATTTGACACTATGGTCTACTCGCTCACTCGACGACCTTCCGAGTGGGCATTTTCTTATTTTCCTCGTCTGAGCTAGCAAAAGTTCTGGGAGTCACCGCTAATAGCTCACTTGATTGTTTATTCCAAGTGGGTGCATCTCTATTTAGGCTCCGCGCCTCTACAAAAAATGATGCCTGGGCTACGACACACTGTACTCAGATGCCACGCAAGCTTAGCGTGTAGGTAAGACCCCGCTGCGCGGAACGGCCAGGCCGGGACTTTCCATAGAGCGACTTCACTCCCGATCTTTTCCATGCGCTCGCATGATAGAAAGAGCCGATCAGACGCGCTTAGGCTATTTGTTCAGACTGGCAGCAATTGATCCTATAAGACCTGCAGTTGCATGACTTTTCTAGACACTGGTCGTTCCAAGTTCATGTCGAGGGACGTGGGCTTGATTGGGCTACTGTGGTATTTGCCACAAGCGCAATTCACCAAGGCTCGACCAGTCGACTCCTTGGGCACTTTCAGCTTAGCAATCCCTCGAAACAGGTATTGTCATGGCTCAAAACTGCCAGCGACCCAAAGTTGTGTTGCGCCTGCGATGATAAAACAATGACGAATGCGAGTCCCTACGTGACTCTTTGAGTCTCCCAGGCACTCGGGGGACACTAACGAGGGGGTGACCCCATGACTCCTGCGTGTGAGGATGCCTGGTGTGTATGAAGACAGAAGGCCCGCAACGAGCGTTGATGGGCCTGCGGCTGGCTCTCCCAAGGCACCGACGTAGGAGTCCACGACCGATATGGAAGGCACAACTTGGCGCACAAGGCAAGACTAGGGTTAGGAAACTATATCTGTAATCTAGGACAGACTCCCTGAAACCTAGCCTAGTATATAAAGGCTGGGAGGGGATACGTCTCAAGCATTCAATATCCAATCTACTCTCCTGGTCTTGCGAGAACTCGCCTTAGCCTCCCTTGTAATTGCCCTCTCACGTAGTAATATCGAGCAGGAAGTGCTTCTCCTGTTAGCCGACGAGTATCGTCCAACCTGTTCCTTCTCTTTGATAAACCCAGGGTCACTGACCATGGGATTTGCCGAGGCTGATCCTCGTCAACAACATTACAGGTACAAGGATACAACATGTCATACAATCGGCATACAACTTCCTTAATACATTACATCAGCGGAAGATACATGTATGAGTACAGACTACAATCAAATTCCTAGAGGCAAAGGTAAAACACACCATTCCCACGTCCATATGGGTCCATGCTCTCCGCCGGGATCCTCCTAACTAGTCGTCGTCGATTCTCCGCGAAGGCGTCCAGAAGAAGGGTCGTCGAGCTCCTCTGTAGTCCAATATCGTTTACATAACATGCTTAAAAAAGAAAAAGAAGGTGTGAGCTATTTCAACAAGTCTTGTAACTAACTTCTCACGGTAAGATGGGGGTAGTGGTTGAGGTTGCAGCCGCACTAGCAATATATGCGGTGGCTAACGATCTATTTAGACTAAGATGAGAACCAAGCAGCCGATGAGGAATCGCCTCCAACAAGTCTTTCTATCAGCTTCTTACGCAAACATAACACCTATCATATCCTTGTCATGCTCTTTCATCACCCGATGAAGAAGAAGAAGTCGAGGCACACACACATTGATCAAGTTATAGTTATGATTCAGTTGATGTTATTTATGACCAAGACGTAGGTTCCAAGTCGTCCATAACCGTGGACACGGCTTCTCGAAAAGATTTAACCCTGCACGGGTGTACCAACTGCCCATTACAAGGCTCCACACGCACGCCCATCTCTCTCAGTTGCTACCCATCACAGGCAACCATTTTATGATTTAGTTATGAGAGATCCGAAACGACAGGTCCCTCTAGCTAACAAAGAACAAATCCGGGTGGCCCCCGGTGAGTCGACATCCAGTTCAGGAGCCGTCCGCGCTCTCGATCTGGTCTCTACCATAAGCCTCGGGTTTGGATTGCCGGTAAATTATCACATGAGGCCGGGTCCTCAGCCGGACATGTTGGACCAACAAGGAAACCGTGTCCCCGCTGGCCCAGCTTGTTTTAAAGAATATCTTACAGGAGCTACCCAACAGACACACACACGGTTTTCAAATGGTAAATCATCTTGGGCGACCACTAGAAATGTTTGAAGCTAGGTAGGTAAGGAAAGGGGACCCCATAAAATCCCACACACGGTTAGGCACACTCAGTCTTAGAACCAATACCTGAAACTCAGATCCTAGGTGACTCGAATGGAACAAAGCGTCGGGGCGGGATAGCCTAGACCTTCCATCCTTCGTCAAGTATAGTCAGCATTATAATAATCATATCATCCACAAAAATATAACAATGTGATAGCACAATCCAAGGAGTAACAGGATAATAGTTAGCATCCTAAGCATGCATACTAAGCAGTGGTTAAGCAAGCAAGGTACATGGCCAAACAATGGTTTGCTAGGATGTGTGGGACATGGCTGTTTGGGTTTATTTGAGAGGCATAAATATAAGGTGGTAGGATCAAGCAATCGTTCTATCCTATACCTAGGCACAAGTGAGATGAAAGTTATAAGCATGATATATGCTCCCCCTTACCTGAGAGAAGACAAAGTCGAAGGTGTAGTCGATCGCAAGCTCGCAACGCCTCCGAGAATAACCGCGAGAGGAAACAAGAAGGAAACACTGGAAATGCAATCGACGAGCAAGCATCTATTACTACGAAGCAATCACGAGCAAGCAACAATAAGAAGGCAACACGAGGCAACACACTACGTTACGCATTTATCGTCGAGAGCGGTTACTAACAGGTTAAGTGGAGTATTTGTCACACACGACGATACATCACATTTAGGATGGTTCAAGTTGTTTAGCTACACAACATGAGCAAAGGTTGTTAACATGGGATCTCACTCAAGCATGGCATATCCCACAATCATGGGAAGAGGTGAAGCATAAATAAACTATCTAATCTAGTCACTTTAAGTGGGGGGGGGGGGTAAAACCTATACATGGCAACTATTATGGGCCCCACGATAATTATAATATTTGGTACTATTCTTCCATAAACCACATTTTATTATTTTTATTAGCAATAAAGAGTAGCATATTCACAACCTACACGAAATTCTATTCAAGTTACACCTAAAGAACATTTTATTTAGAGCAACGGTTAAAAAGTTACGGCCTATTACATTTACAATGGCATGCGATGTAAATAGCAACGAAAAATCATATAGACAAGTTCAAACATGGAAAAGAGCAACATTTTATTAAACTAGACAAAATTCTATGCAAGTTTCATGTAGGGTGCGTCTCCATCCGAGCAACGGTTAAAAAGATATAACACTCGCAAGATCGCAATACAATCTGCCAATAATTAATAAACCAGAGAAACAAAAATACGACTAAACGTCTCTGTGCCGAAAGCACGCTACTGGATCTAAACAGCAGGGCGTGGGGGATAACTAAACATCGCCTACGGGCGCACTATAGCAGGACACGAACTGGGCCAAGCCCAACAAGACACAACGGAAAAAAGGGCAAGGCGCTGCTCACCTCGTGGGCTAAGCCCAACTGCGGGGTGGGCGAAGGATAGCGCCCTGGCGCTCGCGGGCGAGAGGAGAGGCGTGGGCTGGCATGGGGAGGTGGTCCGCTTGAGGCCGCTGCGTGCTGGGACCCATCAGGCGTTGGTGGGCCTTGGGCGTTGGGGGCAGCCCACGTCGAGCCATGGTCGTGGCGGCGGTCGCCAGCTCCGGCGAGCGGCCAAGGTGGCGGTGCAGCGGGAGGACCTGGAGGCGGTGGATCCAGGCCGGAGGGAGGCGGAGGAGGCCGGTTGTAGTGCGTTGGAGGGCCCTCGGGGTGGCGCGGTAGCGTCCTTGGGCGGCGGCTCCGAGTTCGGGGTCGCCGGCGAACTCGGACGGTGGTGCGGCAGAGGGCGGACGGAGTTGAGGGAGGAGGAGAAGAGAGGTAGGAGAGGAGGTGGCGACCTCAGGGGGCGGCGGTGGAGGCCGGCCGGAAAGCGGTGGTGCGCGGCGAGGTCACCGGAGTCGGGCGGCACGCGAGGAGCTCCACGGGCGGCTGCGCTAGATGGGTCGTGGAGAGCCCGCGGCGGCGACGACTCTGGGCTGGCGGCGGATCTGAGGCCCTCCGGTGTCCGGATCCGATCTGGGAGGATGGAGCCTTGATCTAAGCCGTTAGAGGCCAGATCCGACGGCTCTGATTTGCTAGGATCTAGGGTTTCGAGGGGAGGGGGTGTTTTTGGGCAGATCTGGACATTTGGAGGGGGTGGCTACAAATTTTACCAGAGGGAAACCCTAGAAATGGTAGGGGAGGTGGTGGTCTATTTATAGGCTGGCCTAGATGGCAGGTTTACTCAAATGTCCTCGGGTCTTCTCTCCCGCGTGTCCGGTGAAAATGTTTCTGACCGCCGGGAGTCCATACGACCTCCAATTTGGACGAAATCTCAAACCACGCGCTCAACGTGGCGAGCCTGTCAGTCCTACCTCACTTCGATACCGTTCCGAGAACATTTTTCCGGCGCCCAATAAAATAATTTGTTTGTTAAATAAACGGGGTTTTCGTTCCGATGGCGATGGCTGGTCTTGTGCCAGTTGCGACGGTGCTCGGGTGAAACCCAGTGTCGCAAAAGGTCGTGTGCCATGGTGGAAAGGTTCGGTCACGCATGCCATTACGAGAAGGAGGGAGGTGTCCATGGCTAATAAATCGACAAAGCAAATACTACAAACAATTCTAACAAGCAACAAAATTAAGCAACAAAAAAATTAATTAGGATGGAATTTCCGGGCTATTACAGTAGCTCACAAGGTCTAATCCATAAAGAACAAAGACAGGAGGAGAACATCACATAGCTACTGATCATGGACCCATGGTCCAAGGTGGACTACTCACGGATCATCCAGGAGGTGTCCATGGTGGTGGAGAAGCTCCCGGAGGTCAATCCTCCCTCCGACAGGGTGCCGAGAAGAGGTCTGCTGGCGCTCCCGATCTTGGAAGCACGGCGGCGGCGGAACAGAGGCGAGATCGTGAAAAAGGGTTCTGTCCTCAGGGTTTCCGTGACGGGAGATAAATATAGGCAAAGGGGGGCAGCCAGGGGGCCCACCTGGGGTCCAGGCGGCCCCGTGGCATGGCCCCACTCCTGGCCTCGCTGGGAGGGCGCCTAGTGGGTCCCTTCTGGCCCTCCTCGGTGATTCCGGAAGCTTCCGAAGCGGTGATTTTTATTGTCTTTTCCCGGAATATTTGGAGCATTTTTAATACGGGGGAAACCTAAAATTGAAAAACCGCAGAAAACAGGAACTGGCACTGGGGTGCACTAAGTTAATAGGTTAGTCCAAATATGATGAAAAGTGTATCAAAGTGTATCTAAAACATAGCAATATCACACGAAACATGCATGGAGCAAGTAGAAATTATAGATACGTTTGGGACGTATCAACATCCCCAAGCTTAATTCCTTCTCATCCTCGAATAGGTAAATGATAACAAGCATAATTTCTGAGGTGACATGCTAACAACCATATAAGAACTTTTAAGTAAAGCAATCAAGGTATGTAAATCAATTCAAGTTATAACAAGCAAGAGTCTATATTAGCATTGAAACAAGCAACATAAGAACATAAAGGTGCAAGAGATCTCGCTGTCCGTGAATTGAATGTCTCCAGATGGTGTTTGCGTGCAAGAACTGGGAGATGGGAATACGAGAAAAAATATGCACTTGTTGAGAACTCAATCTATTAAAGTTTCACACTTAGTCTTCTTTGGAATCTTATCTTGACTCGTCCCCAGACCACTAGGCAAATAAAAGTCAATTTGATCAACTCCCTTTCGATATTTTGAGCACTCATGCAATGGATGAGCATAAGCACGAGAGTTTACACTTAGGATGGCAAAGAGACAGATATGGTCGAGGAGGAAGACAAAAAAGGTGTGAAAGGCTCACATCAATGAGGACAATCATAGGCGAGAGAAGGCCAAATGATAGATATGATGTAAGGAGTAGGGATTTCCATGCAATGGATGCACATATGAGCTAAGAAAAGCTGTCCAATGGAACTAGTGGGGGTGCATCCAAATTGCTAGCTCAAGAAGACCTAGAGCTCATTTGAGGAGGCTAATCATTGGAATATACAAGCCAAGTTCTATAGTGTGAAGGTCCCCACATAGTTATATGCATATATGATCATCTCTATGGACTACAAGATATAGAAGGGAGTAGAAGTGTGGATCTTTCAAAAGGAATAGTAGTGTTGCCCCCTTCTCTCTTTTTATTTCTTTTTTTGTATTTTTTGGTGGCCTCAATGGCTCTTTCTATTTAAATCTCATTTGTCCTCTTTGGGAAATTTTAATTTGTCCTTTTTGGGATCTTTTCCTCACTTAAGGGCAACACTCTATTTTACAAGTGTAGAAGATCTTCACACTTTAAAAGGTACTCAACATAAAGAAGATGTAGCTATCACGATGTATGCAAATGTATGCCTCTACCAGTGTAGCAGGAACATGTATGACATGAAGATTAAGTCATGAGAAGATGGAAGTTGCATGGAAATATATCTCAGAAAGGCTAGGGAAATGCCTTGATAGGTAGGTATGGTGGCTGTTTTGAGGAAAGATATAAGGAAGTTTATGATAACAGAGCGTATCATGCCAAGGGTTTGGATGCACCATCGTGGTAGACGCCAACTCTCAGAGTGAGAAGAAGGCAATGCGCGCTACTAAAGAGCCTAGAAAATATGAGGAAGTGGAAGTGTCAACTTTCAATACTTACATTAGTCCGAAGAACTCATGCACTTAATATCGGTAACTCACAATCTAATAAGGAGGTTCACAAAGAGACAAGTACCCCGAGGAGGAGTGTATGGGGGTTTGGTTATCCTTGCGCATCCTCGACTCATGGTACGTGAGTGTACTCTAATATCCTATCCCTCAAAAGATTAGTGATCCATCTAGTATCTAGAGTTCTCAACTAGTTTTTGTAGCTTTTGAAAATAAACACGGATTGCCCAAAATACGACACCTATCACTAATAGGCTAGAGATCTTGACACCAAAAGTTCAAACATTACTCACAATAATACCTCAAAACTATTGCAAGTTACTACTACAATTAAATAGCAACCTCAATTACCTACTTAAAGTCAAGAGACAACTCGGTGCAACAACCAACTCTCTTAACAAGATAAACATGAAAACTAAAGAGAGTTCCAGCAACAAACTAAACTAAAGCTCTTGAAAAAGATAAAGATGAAAACTAAGAGCTAAACATGACAGTGGCTACGAAAATATAAAGAACACACAACAAAAGAAAGATAAGCATGAAAATCATATGATGTGTTCTAGTTTGAAGTGGAGTGTGTTTCTCTCCCACACAAAGTAAGTTGGGTTCTTACTTGTTATGAACAACAAACAAAGCTAAAGAAAACTAAAAAGAAAACTAAAGAGCGAGACGCTCCAAGCATAGCACATAATGCATGAAGTGATAAAAATATAGTGAGACGGAGGACGAACTGATGATTGTTGATGGAGAAGGGGATGCACGGGGGCATCTGTCATGGGAAATTCACGGAAGATGTCCAAAGAGTCAAACTTAGCATGGGACCTTTGCGGTGAGGCGATTTCATGGAGAGAGTCGACATGGACAAGAGACTCGGCGATTTACCCAGGTTTCATCCCCTCTTTGTCTCGAGGTAAAAGTCTACTCCTGCTTTTTAATATTATGGGTTCCAACTCTCGAAAGAAGAGTCGATTGATAGATTACAAGAGAGTCGATTCGCAACCTTAGATCTCGAGGAGATCTAGGTTATGCCGAAAGTGTCTAGTCCTTCTTGGATAAAGATTGTACTTGACCCTGGACCCATGGACCTCGGCTTATAAAGGCACCGGGTCCCGGGATTCCGCGAGTCCGACTCCGACACGATGTGAAGTCCTATTCTACTTTACAAATATGCTACATTCTATACAAGGCAAGTCGAATTCCTTCTGCGGCTTCGATCTTCTTCTCTTGGCGCAGCCGGCCCGTGGCCGGGTCTTCTTTCGTGGGCCTTCTGTAGGTAAGTCAGCCCATGGATCTAATGCCGGGTTATGGGCTTGGTCCATCCCCCTGACATTAGCCCCCAGGATTGGTGTGGTGCTTTAGTCTTCATAGCAATCTTCTTGATTCTAACATGTTTTTGCCGACTCTTCAATTGGTTAAACCAACTCTCCTATCTTTTGAGATTTGTAGGGAGTCGGTGCCAATTCTCTTTTCTCTTCGCTTCATCTTCCAACCAGAAAATTTCTTTTAACTTTTTCAGTCAAAGATCCGATATTGCATTTATGATTGCACTGCCCGAAACGCCTGTTGGAGGCATTGATATTGTGGTGGGAATCGAGGTGTCTTACCATAAATGTCACCTACCATGGGTAGTTACCCATGTCATTATGGTATTGTTTGATCCTCTCCTCGGAACTACTATAAATAGCCATCCGGTAGTTTATCCTTTGAGTGCCCGCATCTTCTTCTTCCACTTCTCTCTTTGCTACTTTTACCATGGCTCCTAAGATAGGTGCTTGTGTTCCTTTGGCGGCCGATGATCCTGGTTTAGTGCAGGCGCTCGTGGTCGAGGCCCTGGCCACGGTCGTGGTCGTGGGCAAGGTCGCGGCCGTGGCAGGGGTAGGAGAAGAGGTGCGCGTACTACTTCTTCGTCTGAATCTACACCTTCTTCTCCTGAGAGGGGTGAGTTCTTGATACATGTTCAGACGATCCGTTGTTGGATCAAGCTTCCTGATTCCTTTGCTTAGCTTGTGATCGATTCAAGGCCTTCGGGTCTTTGGCTCTGCTCCGAGGGATGTCCTCATTGACTCATCGGGGTAGCTACTAGCTTTTCTAGCCACAACTCCAAGTTCTTGCAGAAAGGTTGGAAGCCTTTCCTCGTTCCAGGAACATCACAAGGGGAGATATCATTGTTTTTAGATATGATGGTGGTGACACCCTGTGGGCCAGGATCTTTGACTCGGATGGTGATCGAGCCGGTTGCTGTATGGAGAGTTCCAGCAGTTGTGACGAAGAATTCTACAACAATTAAGAGGAAGTCCAAATCTCTTCATCTGAAGACGATGCCGACTCTAAAGACGACGACTGAAGCCTTAGTTTTTCACTTAGTAGTATTTTGCCGACTTTGGATTTTACTTTACTGTAATGTAAGGCTTCACCTTTTGATGTAAGACTTGGTTGTTGATGAATGAAAATTTTAATTTCCCATCAAGTCTATAAGTCGGTTTTATTCCTGACTTTGAATGTTTTTGCATAGTGCACGAGAGCCAATATTTTTTGAGAGTGTCTGTATCTGTAGCCCCCTGAGTCGATTCGGAATAGCCTTGTATCATTGATCGACTCATAGGATAGATCGACTTGTAGCCCTCATGAGTTGGTTTGGTCATGTCGTGTGCCGTACCAGGTCATATAAATTTTGAAGTGATACTACCCAAGAGTTGGTATGATCATTATGGCGTCGTGCCAGATCTTGAAGAAGAATTTTTTTTGAAGTATTACTCCCCAAGAGTCGGTGTATGCATCTGGGTGCTGTACCGAGTCTTTGCTTGAGAATAAACTTTGAAGTGTAGTCCCCATGAGTCGGTATATGCATCTGGGTGCTGTGTCGAGTCACATAGTTCTAAATTTTATCTGTGAGAAAAAATATTACTCTTTATTGAGCGTGATGGTTTATATGCAAGACTGAAATGCAAAGGCTAGTATAAGTCGACTCATGCCTCATCTTCTCGCGTTGAGAGAGATTATTGATTCAAAAGTCGAAACTTCTCTGTAAAACTGGCTTATATGACTAGCGTGCCCGGCTCTTAGGACTAAATTCGATAGGTGTTTTTATGTAAGCCCCCAAAGTTTAGACCAACCGGGTTCGCGTTAGTCATATGAGCTTTAGTTATACATGTCGAACAGCGTGGGTGGCCAATTCATGTATATGCCGGAATTTCTTCGGTTAAGAGTTGATGGGTGCCATCGAACTCCCCTACTCCCCTTGACTAAGTCATACACATGAGAAGTTTTACATATATATGCCGGCTTCTCTATCAAGAGTCGATGAGTGTCATCGGGCACCCCGATTCTCCTGACTAAGCAATATACATGCTCAGAGCCGATAGAGGTTTGATCAAGCCCCCAGGTCTCTGAGAAAAAGTGTAAAAATATGTAATTGATGCAATATGATGCGATATGTATGATGTAATGTATTATAGAAATATGAAAAGATGTGCAAGCATGAAAGTATATGCAGTATGAAAGTTGATTTTAGGCACAGGTGTGGCGAGAGCCAGTGTGACGCGAGTCGACTTAAGATGTGGCGAAAGCCTAGTGCGATGAAAATCGACTTTGTTCATGGAGAAAGCCGATTGCGATGAAAATCGACTTTTTGGTGAAAGCATATTGCGATGAAAATCGACTTTTTGGCGAAAGCCTGTTGCAATGAAAATCGACTTGGTGTTAGATATGGAGATAGCCTATTTGCGACGAATGTCAATTTTATATTTTAAGTATGGCGATAGCCTAAATGCGATGAAGATCGACTTATTAATTTAACTGTGGCGAAATCCCAATGCGATGTATATCCACTTTATTTGCGGAGATAGACGGTGCGACGAATGTTGACTTATATATATATGGAGAAAGCCGGTGCGACGAATGTCGACTTATGTATAATAGTGTTCATGTTCTACTCAAGTATAATATGGACGGAGTTGTGTGATGTTCCAAGGCCTGGGAGTCTCCTCCATGGATGGGCATGATTTTCCTTCTCGCGTACATCAACCAAGTAGTAGGATCCATTGTACAGGTTCTTTCTGACCACAAACGGTCCTTCCCATGGAGAAGATTGCTTGTGCATTCCATCCTTTTTCTGTATGAGACGGAACACTAAGTCACCTTCCTGGAAACTCCGGCTTCTGATACGACGACTATGATATCGTTCATGGGCAGGTTCTTGTACAGGTTCTTGTACCCTTCGACTATGATATCCATTGTACAGGTTCTTGTTGGTAGATAGCCGACTGAGCTGCTGCTAATTCTCGTTTTTCATCGAGAACACCCAGGGCATCCTGTCTTGATTTTTCATTGTCGGATTCCACATAAGCTGTGACCCTTGGTGAGTCGTGACAAATGTCACTTGGGAGAACGGCTTCTCCTCCATAGACTAGTAATAAGGGTGTATAATATGTCGACCTGTTAGGAGTCGTGCTGATACTCCACAATGCTGAGTGTAATTCTTCCTCACAGCAACCCGATGTCCTTTCCAAAGGAACAAAGATTCGGGGGTTGATGCCTCGGAGCAACTCTTGGTTGGCCCTCTCGGCTTCCATTGGTCTGTGGGTGAGCCACTAACGCAAGGTCGAGCCGGATATGCTTGTTATGACGGAATCGCTGCATAAACCCCTCTGATAGGTTAGACCCATTATCAGTGATGATGCTGTGAGGGTAGAAGAATCTGTATACTATCTTTTTCAAGAATTTTAGCGCCGTTGCTGCATCGCATTTGTAACCAGCTCTGTCTCGACCCACTTGGTGAATTTTTCCACTCCCACTAATAAGTGTGTATTCTTGTTGGCTGACCTTTTGAAAGGTCCCACCATATCAAGCCCCCACACCGCAAAGGGCCAACTAATGGGGATCATCCTGAGTTCTTGAGCCGGCACACGAGCTTGCTTGGCATATCGCTGGCACCCGTCGCATTTCCTGACTATATCCTCTGCGTCCGCATGTGCGGTGGGCCAATAGAATCCGTGTATGTAGGCTTTAGCTACTAGCGAACGAGAGTCGGCATGATGCCCGCAGTCTCCAGAGTGTATCTTGTGAAGGATTTCTCTACCTTCTTCTGGTGACACACATCTTTGAAAGACGTCTGCAGGGCTTCGCCGATGTAACTCACCGTTGATGAGTACAAAAGATTTCCTTCTCCTGACAATTTGCCTGGCCCGTACCTCGTCAGTGGGTAAGATTTCCCGGGTCTTGTAATCCAAATAAGGCACGATCCATAAGGGGGTAGCATGTATCCGGCTTTGCTATGTCTTGCTCCATTTGTATTTTCACGGACGGCTTTGTCAGGACGTCAAGCAACACATTTGGTGGAACCGCGTGTCTTTGAGAGCCGAGCCGGGATAGAGCTTCTGTAGCTTCGTTTAGCTTGCGCTCCACATAATCCACTTGGTACCCAACAAAGAAATCGGCTTGTCTCTCTACCTCACGCTGATAGGCTGCCATGGTGGCTTATTTGGAGTTCCACCTTCCCGACACTTGCTGAGAAACAAGGAAGGAATCTCCATAGCATCGGATCCGGCTTATGTTCATCTCACGAGCCAGCCGCAGCCCATGGAGCAGAGACTCATATTCTGCTGCGTTTTTGGTGCAAGTAAACTGTAGTTGTAACACATAGAAAAATTGTTCTCCTTTGGGAGAGGTGATGACCACGCCGGCTCCTGACCCTTGGAGCTGCCGGCTCCCATCAAAGTGCATTCTCCAGTATTTGGTAACTTGCTTTTCTGGTGATGCTTGGATCTCTGTCCAGTCATTGATGAAGTCGACCAGCGCCTAAGATTTAATGGTCGTGCATGGTTCGTATTTGATATAGTAAGCCCCCAACTCTATAGCCCACTTTGCAATCCTTGCCGTGGCCTCCCGGTTCTGGATGATATCTGCAAGGGGTGCTGAGCTGACTACAGTTATGGGGTGCTCCAGGAAGTAATTCTCGAGCTTCCGACTCTCCATGAATACACCAAGGACCAGTTTCTACCATTGAGGGTAGCGGTGCTTTGATGAAGTCAAGACCTCACTAACATAATAAACTGGCCTCTGTAAAGCATGCCCTTTACCGGCTTCCATACATTCAATCACAACCACAGCGCTGACTGCTCGATTGTTGGAAGAAATATAGAGTAGCATCGGCTCTTTTGGCTTCGAAGCTGCCAGGATTGGAGCCTGGGACAATTGTTTCTTCAACGCTTCCAGAGCTTGATCAGCTTCATATTCCCATACGAATTTCTTCGACTTTCGTAAGAGCCGGTATAGTGGGATCTCTTTTTCTCCAAGTCGGTTTAGGAACCGACTCAGGGCAGCTACGCACCCTGTGAGCCGTTGGACTCCTTTCACCGAGGTCGGCTTCTCGAGAGCCATAATAGCGTTGATTTTCTTCGAGTTTGCCTCGATTCCTCTCTCTGACAGTATGTATCCGAGGAGCTTTCCTGCAAGGACCCCAAAGGTGCACTTTGTCGGGTTTAGCTTCATCTGATACTTGCGCAGATTCTTGAAGGTTTCCTGGAGGTCGCTGATGAGTGAGTCGGCGACCTGAGACTTGATGACTATGTCGTCCACGTAAGCATGCACATTGCGCCCAATTTTCTCCTTGAGGCAGTTCTCCTTTCGTCATTGAAACAACAAAGAATTGCTTGACTGGCTTCAGTTTTGGGTCAATGTTTAGGTGGTGCTTAGCGAGTTCCCTCGGGACCTCGCATGTCAGAAGGTTTCCATGCAAAAATGTCCCGATTCTCACGGAGGAACTCGATGAGCGTGCTTTCCTATTTGTCAGATAGCCCTGTCCCCATGATGAACTTCTTGGAAGCCTCACCAGGGACAAAGTAGACTTTCTTCCTGTCCTGAGCCGGTTGGCATTTGGGGTTGTTGTCAGGAGTCGGTTTCTTCCGGATGGTGGAGTCGGTTGGATCTACGTTTTCCTGGTATGCAGACAGGTTCTCCTTGGCACATGCTGAGTCGGAAAATTTGACGTCTTGCTCGTCACATTCCGTAGCCCTGGACCGGCTCCCATCTACCGTAATCGGGCCGAAGAGACCCGACATCTTTAGCTTCAAGTAAACATAGCATGGCCGAGCCATGAAACTGGAATAAGTCGGTCTGCCTAGGATTGCGTGATATGGGCTCTCGAGTTTTACCACCTCATAGGGTATGATCTCAGAGCGAAAGTTTTCTGCAGTTCCAAAAGCAGTCTCTAGGTAGATTTTGCCTATTGGGCGTGCCGACTTCCCTGGGACTATTCCATGGAACATGGGGTTGGAGGTTTGCAGCTGTTTGTGAATCAATCCCATCCTTCGGAACCTCTCGTAGTAGAGGATGTTGATACTAATTCCTCCATCCATGAGTACTTTCTCGAGTGTGTAGCACCCAATTTGTGGAGAAACTACCAGGGCTATGGAACCCGGGTTTTCTACCACTGGTGGGTGGTCATCCCTCGTCCAGGTGATCGGCTGTACAGACCAGTTAAGACATATGGGACAAGCCGGCTTAGTGGCCACAGACATGGAGGCTCTCTGCTGCAGCTTCCTGTCCCTCCGACAACTGCTGGTGGTGAAGACATGTGTGACATCCTGGATTTTGGAACTTTCTTTTTCCAAAAAAAATTCTGATTTATTTCTGGATTTGCCATTTGATTACATTTGGAGCACCTATTTGGACTTAAAACTTGAGCATATTTTCTTTCCGTGCTCAAGTACCCCTTGATTCCAAGCCTTTCCCATGTCATTCCATTGTTCCACCCATCCAAGCCACATTTTTATTCAAGCCATATATTCCTTTTCCAATAAAAGGGATATTCCTATTATTTGAGGTTTGTGAAGCAACCCATATTTTTATTTCTCCATAACTCCCCAAATAATTCCCACATTCTCTTGATGCCATATCTTTCCAAATTCTCTAACAATATTGCATGTCCCAAGTGGATTTTTCCTATAGAAAAATTCATTTGTCAGTGGGGGAAGATTGGAGCTTTGTGAAGGGAGTGCCATTTTAATTGATCCATTGCTGGTGAAACTTTTTGTGCAATCAATGTGATCATATAATTGGCCTACAACAAATTCCACCACCATTTGTCTATCCAAACTCCCACAATAAAATCCCAAAGTTTGGATGCAGCAAGGGGGCATTGTGAAGCAAGTGCATGACAGGGGATCCCATTTGCCTGGAAACTTTTTGTGCCTATTCCCACACCCAAATGACTCCACCAAACCAAGTTTGAGCCAAATCACATAATCCATGTGAGTGCACCATCAAGTGTAAGATTCTAGGCAGCAGGACACCTTGTGAAGCAAGTACTAGCTAGGCTTGTCCAATGGCCACGAAATTTTACAAACATGTGCACACCACAAAATTACCTCACTCCACCAATTTTCAGACAATTCCATAAACCCTATTAGATGCTAGCTTCAACTTTGCATTCTGGCCTATTTGGACATTTGCAAAGGAAGTACTAGCTACATTGGTCCATTTGAGGTGAAACATGGTACATCTACTCACCCTCGTGTATGATTAAGCTCAGCCAATAATCATGCACAGGAGAGCCATGTGCAAGCCACACCACAGTACAAACACCTTCAGCCTACATGGTACATTTGCAAAGTAAGTGCCATCTACAGTGATTATTTTGAGCCCAAACTCCACAGAACCATAGTCCTTCCTATCCTAAGCCCAGAAGACAACCTGGCACCACCCCAATCCCCGCCATGTGAGCCCAGCTTGCCTTCCAAGTTATGTATCCAACTCTTTCTTGAGAAAGAGCTCACCACAGTACACCTCGTGGCCAGCCAAGCATACCACAGTGATCAGCATTGAAAGGACTACACACTTGACAAAGTTCGCCACGATAAAACCTCCCCTAGGTGAACCTCCCCTTGGTGGCCGCGCTCTTGGCTGCATCTGGCATGCTCTGGCCGCACTCCGCGCGTGCCCGACGCGTCCACGTCGAGCTCCAGTGCGCTCTTGTACTCTTCCCGTTGTCAACCCGCGCCTCATGGCTTTCTGCAGCCCGCGTGCGCCACGCCACCCCCTCTCGAACATCCTTGACGCCACTCGGAGCATCGCCAGCTCACCCGCCATGGCCGCACCCCTTTTTCTCGGCCCCGAGCTCGAATCCGCCTTTCCCCTATAAAAAGCCATGCTCCCGAGCCTCCCAGCACCACCAACAGCTTCCCCCACATCCCCTCCTAGTCCGTCCCCTTCCAATTTCTCGCCAGATGCCCGCCATTGCCCTTACTGTCACCATGGCCACCGGCACCCTCCGTCCAAATTCGACCTAGACGAGCCCTCTCTCTCCTCCTAGGCACTCCCATAGCACCACCTAGCCGCCCCCCCTGAGCTTCCCCGCCTCCAAGCCTCGCCGGCGCCCCATCCCCGCCTCGCCGTGCCCCGTGGCTGCGGTGCCCAGGTGGGAGGATGACGCCACCGAAGGTCGCCCCGTGGCCCTACTGGCACCGGCGAGCACGCCCGGGCAAGCCGCACCCCGCGCCCCTTCGCCGCCGGCCGCCGTGCCCTTCCCCTGTTGGTGCGGGCTCCGGCCTCGGCCTCCTCTGTCCCGTGGAGAAACAGGGGAGGAGATAGGAGGGAGATGAGCCGTCGGCCCCCCGTGTAAGCGGCTCAGCATGGCTGACCGCTGGGTCCCACACGATTAAGTGGAGGCGCCCCCAGAAAATACATTTCTTCAACTGAAAGCGTACTCCTCGCCTCTTCTGTCCAAAATACGTTTTCACCGTTTGAAAGCGTATTTCCTTCTTCAATCAGCCCAAAATGCGTTTTCACTAAGAAAAAAGTGTATTTCCACCAAAAATCAGCCCCTAAACTTCCTGAGCTCGTATCTCCGCAACGTAAGTCCAAACGAGGCGACTCTTTTTGCGCTGGATTTATTTTGTTCCCCTCTTCAGTTTGGCATAGGTTTTGTGCCATGTTTTGATGTTCTTATTTGCTGGTAAAATGAAAGATGGTGTTTGACTTTTGGTCGTGCTTTCTTTCAAAAATGGTTGCAGGTGTTGAAGATCCGAAGGTTCTTCACACCACATTGGTGAAGGCAATCCACAACTTCTTTTGCACCTTCGTAAAGCTTTGACGTGTTTTAAAAGTTGTCGTGACATTCGGTGATACAACCTTCTTGATATGCGTCGATCATGTTGCTATTGTGCTATGTTTTGATCATAATATTACCATGAGATGCTTGAACCTATGATCATGACATGCCTTTACTATGTTATGCTTATGCTTTGATCAAGTTATCTATGTTATGCTTGTATGCATCGTAATATCCACCATGCTCATGACAATGTTGTATCATGTTGATACCGTGTGGATCATTGTAACCTGGTTAAGTTAATCATGTAAACATGCCTGGTAATGATTCAACTATAACTGTACCTTGGATGGTTTCTCCATGTATTGCATAATAACGTTATATGAATGCTCATGTTGAATCTGATGTTTGTGTTGCTGTTGGAGACATGTTTCGTGCGAAGTAGATCAAGTGCCACCAAACTGAGCTTATCTGGTGCAGCCACACTCGCCTGTATGGGAAGGCCTTGGCTTGGTCTATCGGTGGTTTCTCTTATACGTATCACCAAGTAGGGAAGGCTATGCGCGCGCTGATTACCCTATCCCGGTAAGCGGCAGTAGTCTTGAGAGCCGGTTGTTGATGATTTGGGCCCGTCCCTGATTGGGACAAAGTTTATGGACTATGCGATGGTCAGTTTCCATGCGATGGCTGGTGTGTCTGGAGGACACGGGGCTACCCAAGGCATGAATTACGAAGTATGTCGGGTGGTACGGTAAGGGGAGGCACCGTTAGAACGGTCTCATTTGAGAAATCCTAGTCCACTCCTGGGAGACGTTCCAAGGTACTTGTCAGAACCCCAACTAGGGTAAGTACTAGGTTTATTTGAGCCCTTTGCATCATGCAAAAATTCAAAAAGAAATTCAAAATGGGGAAAGAAAAGCCCTAGAAATTTTAATTCAATTAGCCAGAGAAAAATCTTTTTCCAAAAATCTTTTGAACATTTGGAAAATTCCTATAAATGATGCTGATCATATTAAAAGTGGTTTGGGTATTTTTCCATACTCATGGAATTTTCTAATATTCAAATAGTGCTCTGGAAATTAAAGTTTACCCCTATTTGAATTGAAATTCAAATTTATTGAATTTCAAAAATGTCAAAATTATTTATGTGACTAACTACTGGTCACCTAGTATTTATAAAAGTATTTGGGCATTTTTATAAAATGCTTTGGTATTTTTACCAGGGCAAAACAAAAGGCAGAAAAACAAAACAGAAGAATTAAAAGGAAAAGGGACCCCGTGGCTTCTAGCCCAACTGAAGTCCCCCGAGCCCACCAGCCTGGCCCAGCCCGCAGCCTCCTCTGTCGTCTTCCTCACCGACAGGCAAGCAGCTCGGTGGCGAGCGCCGTGGACGTCACCGAGGCCCCTGGAGCCTCCTCTTCTCTCCGCGGACGCCACGGAGACGCCCAGAGCACGCCACTCCTTTTTCCCCTCTCCCTGGACCTCCTCCCCCTCTCCTCTTCGCGAATCCAGAGCCGCCCCGAAGCCAGCCGGAGCACGCCGTCGTGCCAGTCGCGGCCACTGGCCTCCATGTTGCTCGCCGTGATGTCCAGACGAACCAGCGCTGCCGTCTCCACCGGACCACCTAGCTAATCGAGCCCGAGGACGCCCGGAGCCCACGCCAGCTTCTTCGAGACCCCGCCGGAGCCGGAGAAGACCGCCGTCCAATTGCGTCGTCTCCGCGCGCCCCAGCCTTCTCCGTTGCCTCCGTGAGCTTCAGGGTGAGCTCCTCGCCATTTTCCCCCATTCCGCGCTCTCTCCCGTGCACCGTAGCCCCACCTCCACCTCACCAGTGGCTGGCCGCCGCACCTCGTCGTCGCCGGCGTCGTTTTAGCCCTCCCCGAGACCCCCTGGTGGCACAGCTTGAAGCGGACGAGCCCGGCGCATCTTTCCGTGGTCTTCCCGTGCCAATTGGTGGCTGGAAACCCACTCCGGCGAGCCCTCCGCCGCGCCTGTAGCTGCCGCCGGTTAGCCACCGGTCATTAACCCTAATGACACGGCTTAACCCCCCCCCCCCTGAGTCCATGACAGGTGGGCCAGCCCCCCCTTAAGCTCCTGGTTAATTTAAATCAAACCGGGTTAACCCCTTGAGAGACTGACAAGCCGACCCCACTGGTCAGCCCCCCCCTGACGTCATCCCCACGCAATGCTGACGCAGTAAAGAATTTCCAAAAATAGAAAAGAATTAAAGTAATTCCAGAAAATTCCAGAAAATCATTTAAACTTGGGAAATTCATAACTAATTCATATGAACTCCAAATATAACAAATAATATGTCTAAAAATATCAGAAAAATCCAAGGATTATGAATATGGGCTCTGTTTTCATGTTTGACCAATTAAAATTGGGTGAACAGTGCAAAACATCCATATGGCTTTAATTCAAATTCAAAAATGAAGCACATTTGCAAGTGACTTTGCATTTGACTTCTTTTAAATGGAATTTTACCAACATTGTGACCAAGAACATCACCATTTCAATATTGATCATGTGTTTGATGCATTGCAATTAAATTTATACCTTGTTTGATTGTTTGCTCGATAGACATGCAACTGGAATCGGAGGCCACCCCCTTCGTTGAAGACCCCGATATCGAACCTCGTCAGCAAGGCAAGCAAAACCCCATTGATCATGTCTATAAAATCCTATTTTACCTCTCAGTCTCGCTTATGCATGTTTAGGAGATCACCGAGACACGTTCTTTCGCATAGTGGAACCCATTCCGATGCATGACCTATCTTTCTGTCACCGTATTAAGCAAACCACAATCCTAGCAGATATAGGAGTTGAATGATGAGCATGTGGCCCCTGCAACTGTTACTGATTTTGCTGCTTAGTGATACAATGAGGATGTTTTGATTGTGAGTCGGGATGGAATGAACACAGTGGTGTTGATGAAAGTGAAACGTGTTGGTGAATCCACCCTAAGCAAAGGTGAACGATGAGAGGCTGTGTAGGAGTACACAGTGGGTTGTCTCGTTGAACACTACCCTAGGCCCCGAGTTCCTATTTTGTGATCCAAGACAAAGAGTATGACCACATGTAGGGTTTTATGGGAGCCCCGTTTGGCCTCTTTACATACCCGATCCGGTCCAGGAGTCACAATAGATTCGGGTTTTTCCATTTGGCATGTGCATAGAAAAAGAATGAAGAAAGGTTGCATCATCCTAGATATGTGGTGGACTTGTGAGGCAGTAAAACCATCTGGGAGAGGTGGCGTCTCGGTCCCTTACATTATCTGAGTCCGTTTCGTGGAACCGGCCGGACTCTCGAGCGGTGCCAAACTCAGGTAGTCGACTGCTGGATTAGAGAAGGTGATGTGAGGTTAGTGCCTTGGTTTCATCCACGTCCGACATCCGCTTGAAGGATGCCAAGAACGAGGCGATAAGTGATGACACGCGTGTGAAGATGTACACCCCTGCAGGGTAAATGAACTATTCGAATAGCCGTGTCCGCGGTTATGGACTACTTGGAAACCTCTACTTGATCATAGATAACTTGAATGGATACTTATAAAACTCGCAAGATACGTGTGAGTTCTATGGTGTGTTTCTTCGTGGGGAAGTCGAAGAAGTAACCATAGTGGTGTGTTGTTTGGAGATGTAGCGGACTCGTGTACGCTTCTTACCTCAAGTCTGGTACTCGTAGTACAGGATTAGCCAAGTCAAAGCTGGCACTTCTGCATGATGAAACCCCACCTCCTTTACCTTGATACTTGAGCATGAGTAGTATAGATCTGATGTAAGTCTTGCTGAGTACGACTTTGTACTCACGTTTGCTTATTCTATGTTTTAGATAAGAAACCGGACCCCGATGGAGTCACCTTCGTGAAGCTCGACGCTGACCTTGGTAGTATAATCCCAGACAGCAGTCTGGTCCCTCGTGGAAGGGCATGTTTGTTTACAAGGCTTCTCTAAGCCATTTGTTAAACTTGTCTGTACTCAGACCTAATTTGCTTCCGTTGTATGATGTAATGTTGATCACAGACATGTGATCTTTGTATGCTCTATGTATAAGTCAATAAAGAATACTTTATAGAGTTATGTGATGATACCTGCTGTTCATACTAGGCATGTGTGCTGCATGTATGTTTAAAACATGCATGTCTTAGTATGGGTTTTCGAGACCTTAGTTGTGATCTGGCTGGCGGTCTTTTATACACCAAGTGGCCCTTAGATGTGCGCATCTTGGGGCATCGCGATGCGATTGCTCGTGACTCTGTCACGTGCACACTTTGTTGTATGATCGAGGCCCGCCCTAGACCCCGACTAAGTGATCGGGCTGGAGTAAGTCTATGTAAGAGTTACGATCCAATCGATAACATGGTTGAGGCGACTTGTCTATGAGTATGGGATTCACCACCCATAAGCATTTAGACTTGTGAGCGGACGATGAGGACCCATCTCAGATGATCATCCGGCCTGAATGGGATGCCCCCTCACGTTCGATGCTTATCGAGAACGTTCTGTGCTTGGCCTTGTCTGCTTAGACAAGTGGGTACGGTTCTCGGCTCTCCATGTGATTGTATCGTGACTGGAATTACATACGCTAACCCCGGGGTAAACTTTAATTTCCAGAGCACTATTTGAATATTAGAAAATACCATGAGTATGGAAAAATACCCAAACCACTTTTAAAATGATCAGCATCATTTATAGGAATTTTCCAAATGTTCAAAAGATTTTTGGAAAAAGATTTTTCTCTGGCTAATTGAATTAAAATTTCTAGGGCTTTTCTTTCCCCATTTTGAAATTCTTTTTGAATTTTTTCATGATGCAAAGGGCTCAAATAAACCTAGTACTTACCCTAGTTGGGGTTCTGACAGTACTGGATTCAGGAGGGACTCCATAGTGTGGGTAAAGTGCACAAACTCTACAGAGGCACACAAATCTATTCGAATAGCCGAGTCCACGGTATTGGACACAGTTCATGGTAGGTCACACCATGATATCAACATGAGTTCGGTGGATGGTTGTGAAGTTGATGGTCATGTGATGACCGGTGCTTGAGTCGGAAGGGACTCCGAGGTAAGCCACATGATCGTGCGGTGATCATGTGGGGTCCATGTGACCTTAAGCGATGATGGGTTGTGCATTAGTCTAAAATGCTGATAATATGTTCATAACATGCTGATGATATATTGATGGTATATGACTACCTGTTTGCATGATGTTAATGATCACTTGTTTAATTCACTAATATACTTTAACCTGTTGCCATGTTATTGTTTTTCCTTGGTGCATGGTTGTTGTGAGCTTGCAAGTACATTCGATGTATTGACCTGGCGTTTCATGCCAGATTTGCAGGCCGTGCTTTAGATGCGTAGGATGACGTTCCCGGTGTTTGCGAGCTAGGAGGTGTCCCAGCCAGTGTCCCTGTGGAGTGGAGTTCATCACCGTCGTCGTTGTTCCGCTGCCGAGTTATATTCCACGGCTAGAGATTTAGTCTGCTTCTTGATGTAGATCCGTGGCGAGCTTGAGGAGCAAGCTTGTTCTCCGTCTCGCTCTGCCAGCGTTGTAATAAAACCCTTATACCAGTATTATTTTTTAATAGAAAGTCGTTCAGTTCTATATCAAGCAGTGTTGTGTTCTAGAAGACTTGATCTCTGGGCTGGAGCATGGGGCGTTCCGGTCCTCTGAGCCGGGGTGCCACAACGCTTGGTATCAGAGCAGTACTGGCTGTAGGACCCGCTAGCCCGCGCAAACGTTAGAAGGACGCTAGATTAATGTTAGAGTTAGAGTTATAGCTTTCTTGTGTGCTACACTCGATTGCTGCATTTGGTTGCTGCATATAGATATCATCCTTCCTTTCTCTAACGAGCTGTTTGATGAGTGTAGGTGGCGGAGTATCCACTCGATCACCTATCCTCCTCCTCACCAACCAGCTTCGCCCATCTTCTTGCCGATGTTTGGTGGACTCTCTCCCCCAATGGAGATATTCCACGGTACCAAGTAACCCCAACGTCAATCGGAGGGTCGATGTTGGACTACAGTGCCAAGGTCCTCATAGCAGTCAACCTCCCCATTGGCATGCGCGCCTACGACTTCCAAGGTGGCTCCGCTCCGACCCCAGATCGTGTCGTCCAGCTAGCTGCTTTGGTAGGACTCGCCGGCGTTCGCCAGCAGGAGAGCGCGATTTACCAGGATCGGGACTTTTATTTCTATCCCACCTTGATCTCTAATCCTCAACATATAGGATTTCCCAGGCCGCTTGCAGAAGCCGGCGCAGCGGTGACCTGTATGTCTCGCTACATGGTCGCCGAGTACGCCCTCCTCGTCGAGCTACTCAGTGATGCAAGGGAAGCAAGGAGGATTCTTGCTGCCTCCTTGGCTTCAGCAACTCCTCCGCCAGATCCCCCTGCTTACGGCAATCAGTTGTTGGACAGTAGCGCCTAAGTCTCGCATAAGTCGTAGTGCATGTTGTTTGTTGCATGTTGATTGATGTTGTGCTAGTAGTAATATGTGATCTAGGTACCTGTAATCCGAGGCACTGTCGGTATTATTGATCTTTGCTTCATTGAGTTTCCTCGTCAACTCCGCATTTGTTTCTTCAATGTTTATCGAATATGTTTTGCGGGTAGTATATGAACCAGCGGAACCCTTGGTCGATTTCTCTTGGATGATGGCACCATGCCTGGTTCTGAGTTGATTCATGGTCGGCCGTCCGGGGTGGAGGCCTACTTTTCATTTCTCTTTTCAACAACCGTCCCGTGTTCTGAGCTGTTTTCTCGGCCGTCTCGGGCAGTTGTTGAGTTTCTCTTTGCAGTGGTGACCCTATGTTCTGAGCTGTTTTCTCGGATGTCTTAGGGGACCTCTGCATTCTCTTTGCCAATGATGTCTCGTGGTCTGAGCGGATTCTTGGTCGGCCGTCTTGAGTAGTGCTTGAGCTATTCCAGTAAATGTCCAAGAACAGAGTTGTGAAAACCGTTCTGGTGGCTACTGGGTTATTTTCCGGTTTTATGCAAGGGATTCAGATGGTCATCAACTACCGCTAAAGCTTTTGAAGTGGTTCTTCTATTGATGGATGTCAATCTTCGCTCCATTGGACTTCTTCGTTGATTTTGCTTCGTTCTTCGTTTGGTTGTTTGGTGTCACCTTATCCACCCCGATGGAAAGTTCCTCAGGACCCCGACATACCTCGAAGGCTCAGTACGGATTGCAGAACGTCACAAAAGCTACCAAGTCAAGAAGGGTGCTCGCAGGTCGTGTTTGGAATATCTGGTTCCCGCATAAGCTCCGCTGGGCTGAACCGTTCAGGGAAGGACCGCAGAGCATCATGGAGACACCAAGTCAGGGACTCATTTACATGAGGAACTTTTGGCCCCAAGTTAATCAGGTAAAGGCCGCAATGAATGGGGAAATCAGCAAGTCATAATGGACTCATACCCGATTGCATTGAACTATATGGCTCACGTATGGATGCTACCGAAGCCCCATGTAATTCAAGTCTGCATCGGCTACGACATCCGCGAATGTTCAAGCAAAAAGAAGAATATAAGTTTTGACCCATGCACATATGCATCAAAAGCATAACATACACCAGGTGCAACCGTGGACAACACAAGTCATTACGTTCCGGTATATTCTGGGAGACTGCCAGAACATATCGTGAAGCCACATCCAGCAGAGGAATGGTTGGGAAATTTTTTCTCTCTAACAAGCTAGCAGTCAATAAATTGTCAGGAACCACGTTCAGTTTGGTCCTCACGTCATTTTGGGAAAGCTTCGGACCTAAGGAACCTCAGTCTTCCGCGACAAGATATCGGGCACAGCCGACATAGTGTATCAGCATTCCCAAGTACACTATCGTCCAAGACATTCAAATGTCCACCACAAGTCGCCGAGTAAAGTTTACGGTGCAAGACACCCCAGTCGTGCTCAGTACGCCCCATGAAAGGAGTCTAGCACAAGCCACCCAACTGTCCACAGTAAACTGCCGCAAAAACTCCAGCACGAGTGACCGGTGCAACAACACTGCAAAGAGGCAAACTTCAGAGACAAGACAACACATCCTCTTCAGTAAGCTATCAGGAAAGCTTCCAAGGCAAGACACTCAGTCTTCTTCAGCAAGCTATCAAGGCAGCTTCCCATGTACGACACCCCGTCTTCCTCGATACGCCACCGGAGAAAGCTTCTGAGGTAGGACACCCAATCTTCCCCAGCAAGCTACCCGGCCAAGCTTCACAGACAGGCTACCCAGTCTTCCTCGACACGCCATCATGCCTGCAATGGTATTGTCAGAAATCCGATTATTCAAAAACAGTAAAGGCTTCAACACCGTGAGGACATGCACGTTCTATGGGCATTCTTCTCAAGGATATAGGTTACCCGGTGTGGAGACAACCATGCTTGAAATCAAGAAAGGATTATGCACATGAACAGCAATAAAGAACCGAAAATCTCGGAAGACAAGTCAGCAGAAGAATCAGATACACACCTCAGCCTGGAAGGAAGACCAGCAAAGTCATGAAGAAGCACCCTGAGGAAAGGAAGCAATGAAGCATTGGACCTTGCCCCAATCACCAGGGTAAGCTCCTCAAGTTCGACTAGACACCAAATAAGGATAACCTTGAGGCCCCGCTCATTGCAACCAAGGTTATCATGATGAGCCAAAAGGCAAAAGGTGGAGGTAACCCGTCTGTCTCAGAGGAAGAGGCCGACAGGATAATCAGCAGTTATGCAAGAAGTACAAACAAAGAATGTTGACAAAGGTAAAGCCAGTACCGGAAGATTATGGTTACAGTAATAGGACCCGGAGCAGACATTCATGGCCCATGTCTAATCGCGCTGCAATATATGCTATGAGAATAAGCGTTGCACCTCGCAGGCTGTCAAAAGTATGCAACTCTTGTGAGCTCGACGGGTAAGGAAAAAGGATGAATTGTATGGACCTCAGGGTCAAATGTTTCCTCGACCAGTTGAAGACATATGGATCACCATAGACACCTACAACGAAGAAATCTCACTCTATGAGCTAAATACCGCGTACCCAGCCCGTCAGCCCAAGAAGTTACTCAAGCTTGGAATTGTCTGTTCTGCTAAGATACCCCAGTCTGCTTCGTTGAAGATCACCCACCCAGGTCAACATTTTGACTATAAGTACCGCGTCAAAGCGTAACATGGCCTATCACCACCGATGGATATGACAGTCGGACAAGTGAATCTCAGCATGAGGAAACATTCGTAATTTGTGCCCCGGTCAAAACTCAAGATGGACGAGCAAAAAGCAAAGCAGTGGAACCCCACGCACGGACAGTCCAAGTCTCGCACCATGGAACACCACGACTGTAATCAGCCCGAGATATCAGTTACCCATAAAGGCCAAGCTCTTTTTTCTCGAAGAGGCCAACACAAAGGATTCAAGACCGTGCCACAGATAAAGCCCGAAATACCCCGAGAATAAAATGGGTATCGTCAGCCTATGGCCTATGGCAGGACAGCCCGTTATCAGACAAGTCAACAGACACGAGGATAGAAGTCAGCAGGAAAGGATCTGATATGGAAAGGAAGAGCATTCAGTCAGGGATATGGATTGGGTGAAGCAAGCCCCCTGAGCCAGAGATATTGGATGCTACTGAGGGAACAATATGCGGTATAGAGGAAATCCGAGAAGCAATAAGTTGCCTAAGGATGGTAAGTTTGCAATGGTTCCCTGAGCAACCAAATGACTCAAGTACCCCTAGATTCCAAGCCTTTCCTATGTCATTCCATTGTTCCACCCATCCAAGCCACATTTTTATTCAAGCCATATATTCCTTTTCCAATAAAAGGGATATTCCTATTATTTGAGGTTTGTGAAGCAACCCATATTTTTATTGCTCCACGAATCCCCAAATAATTCCAACATTATCTTGATGCCATATTTTGCCAAATTCTCCAAAAATATTGCATGGCCCAAGTGGATCTTTCCTCTAGAAAAATTCATTTGTCTGTGGGGGCAGATTGGAGCTTTGTGAAGGGAATGCCATTTTTCTTGATCCATTGCTGGTGAAACTTTTTGTGCAATCTCATATGATCATATAATTGGCCTACAGAAAATTCCACCACCATATGCCTAGCCAAACTCCCACAATAAAATCCCAAAGTTTGGATGCAGCAAGGGGGCATTGTGAAGCAAGTGCATGACAGTGGATCCCATTTACCTTGAAACTTTTTGTGCCTATTCCCAAAACAAAATGACTCCACAAAACCAAGTTTGAGACAAATCACATAATCCATGTGAGTGCACCATCAAGTGTAATATTGTGGGTAGAAGGACACCTTGTGAAGCAAATGCTATCTAGGCTTGTCCAATGGCCATGAAATTTTACACACATGTGCACACCACCAAATAACCTCACTCCGCCAAATTTCAGACAATTACATAAATCCTATGAGATGCTAGCTTCAACTTTGCAATCTGGCCTATTTGGACATTTGCAAAGGAAGTACTAACTACATTGGTCCATTTGATGTGAAACATGGTACATCTACTGACCCTGGTGTATGATTAAGCTCGGCCAATAATCATGCATAGGGGAGCATGTGCAAGAAACACCACAGTACAAACACCTTCAGCCTCCATGGTACATTTGCAAAGGAAATACCATGTACAGTGATTATTTTGAGCCCAAAGTCCACAGAACCATAGTCCTTCCTATCCTAAGCCAGAAGACAACCTGGCACCACCCCAATCCCCACCATGTGAGCCCATCTTGCCTTCCAAGTTTAATGTGTCCAATTGTTTCTTGAGACAGAGCTCACCACAGTACACCATGTGTCCAGCCAAGCATAACACAATGATCAGCGTTGAAAGTACTACACACTTGACAAAGTTCGCCACAATAAAACCTCCCCTAGATGAACCTCCCCTTGGTGGCCGCGCTCTCGTCTGGATCTGGCGTGCTCTGGCCGCGCTCCGCGCGTGCCCGATGCGTGCACGTCAAGATCCAGTGCGCCCCTGTCCTCTTCCCGTTGTCAACCCGCAACGCACGGCTTTCTACAGCCCGCGTGTGCCACGCCACCCCCTCTCGGACCTCCTCGACGCCACTCGGAGCATCACCAGCTCACCCGCCATGGCCGCACCCCTTTGTCTCGGCCCCGAGCTCGAATCCTCCTTTCCCCTATAAAAGGCCATGCTCCCGAGCCTCCCAGCACCACTAGCAGCCTCCCCCACATCCCCTTCTAGTCCGTCCCCTTCCAATTTCTGTCCAGATGCCCGCCATTGCCCCTACTGTCACCATGGCCACCGGCACCCTCCGACCAAATTCGAGCTAGCCGAGCCCTCTCTCTCATCCTAGCCACTCCCATAGCCCCACCTAGCCGCCCCTCTGAGTTTCCCCGCCTCCAAGCCTCGTCGGCGCCCCAGCCCCGCCTCGTCGTGCCCCGTGGCTGCGGCTCTCAGGTGGGAGAAGGACGCCACCTCAGGCTGCCCCGTGGCCCTGCTAGCACCGGCGAGCGCGCACGGGCAAGCCGCACCCCGCGCCCCTTCTCCGCCGGCCACCGTGCCCTCCCCCTGCCGGCGTGGGCTCCGGCCTCGGCTTCTGTCCCGTGGCGAAGAAGGGGATGTGGCACCCCGGCTCAGAGGACCGGAACGCCTCGTGCACCAGCCCAGAGATCAAGTCTTCTGGAGCACGGCACTGATTGATATAGAACCGAACAACTTTCTATTACCGTAGATAGGAGTACACGAGGTCTATTACAAGGCTAGCGGAGACACAACTTGATCCTCAGGCTAGCCTCAACTCTACACAAGGCAGCAACATAACTCTAGCAGCGGAATATCGACGGCAGCGGAACAATAACGGCGATCACGAACTCCAATCCACAGGGACACTGGATGGGACACCTCCTAGCTCGCAAACACCGGGAACGCCGTCCTACGCATCCAAAGCACAGCCTGCAAATCTGGCATAACACGCCAGGTCAGTACATTGAATGTACTTACAAGCTCAAAACAACCATGCAACAAGGCAAAACAATAACATGGCAACAGGTTAAAGTATCTTAGTGGATTAATCAGGTGAGCAACACACAATGGACCCCACATGATCGTCGCATGATCACGTGGCTTACCTCGGAGTCCTTACAGACTCAAGGACCGGGTCACCTCGTGACCAATCACTTCCACGGGTCGTCGCATGACCAAACGGGTCATCGCACGACCATTCAACGGGTTAGGTGTCCCTCCTTACCACCCAACCAATCCACTCATCGCACAACCATCCACTTACCACAAACTTACCATCGAACTCAAGTTGATCATATGGTGTGACCTAGTACGAACTATGTCCCATGACTGAGGACGCGGCTATTCGAATAGATTTTGACTCTGCAGAGTTTGTGCACGTTATCCACACTATGGAGTTCTTCCTCCATCCAGCACCCCGGTACTTTTCCCACGGGATCCTTGGAACTCGCCCCGCAGGAGTGAACTAGGACTTCTCCAACGAGACCAATATACCGAGTGTCCCTCTTACCGTATCACCGACATTCCGTCTTGGGTATCCCTGTGGTTAGGTGTCCATGTTACCACCCGAACCACTCGGCCACCTTGTGGCAAATACTGTCCCAACGGGGACTGAGCTCATGACAACACTGGCTGTCAGGACTACCGCCGCCTGCCTGATCGGGGTAGCGCGAGCGCGTAGCCCCCCCTACTTGGTGATAAAAATAAGAGAACCCACCGACAGACCGAATCAAGGCCCGCCCATACAGGCAAATGTGGCTGCACGGATAAGCCCGGTTCGGTGGCACCTGATCAACTTGTTACGAAGCATATCTCCAACAGCGAACACAAGCATCAGGTGCAACATGAGTATCAGATCATAACAATGCATAGCATATTAACATGATAGTTTTAGATATGATCAAACACATTTTAGATGGTGAACTTATCCGTGTTACAAAGATTAAGTTATTAACATGGCAATATTATGAATGCAGTTGAGCAAAACTTAGGCATACATGAACAGGTGTAACATGAGCAACTTAACATGGTGTTTGTATGTGATGGTTACGATGATGCAGAGTATAACATGGAAAAGATATGATCAAAGCATGGACTGGATATAACATGGCAAAACATAGCATAGCAATAGCATATTAAAAGATAGCATGGCAGTATAACATCAATCATAGCATAGAAACATGATCATAATCATCGATATAAGAATATCATCAAAAAACAATTTTAGAAGCACGTCAAAGCTTTGCAAAGGTGCAAAGATTATTGTGGCTTGCCTTTCACCAGAGGAGTGTGAAATACTCCCGGATCTTCAACACAAGTAGAACCCTGCAAAGTATTTTATAAAAAGAAATGGGCAAAAGGTCAAATGCCATCTTTTTTTTTGACCAGCAAATAACAACATAAAAACATGGAACAAACCTTACCACAAACAGAAGAGGAGCTCGATACGAAGACAACGAAAAAAGAATCAACCCGTTTGGACTTACGGTTGCGGAGATATCAACGAAACGGTGCCGGGGGGTTGGATTTTGGAGAAAAGTACGCTTTCTTTGCGGGGTGGCGCACTTCGGGCTGAAAAGGAAGAAATACGCTTTCCTTAGGGGGGAAACGTGTTCTGAGGAATGCGCGTCCACTAAAGGAAAATGGGCCCGGGGCCTCTGTGTATGACGGGCGGGGGCCACCCGTCAGTCTCCCATATCTCTCGTCCTCTGCCTTCCTCCTTCTACCTCTCGCCCGCGACAGCAAACACAGGGGAGGGCCACGGCCTGGGCGGCGCCGGCGAGGGGAGATGAGCAGCCCGGCCGCGTAGGGGGCGCGGGGTAGGCTCGCTCAGGCACGGCCGCCTGCGGTTTCTGCGTCGAGCGGGGAGGCCAGCGGCACCGTGCCCCCACTATCGGGCGGGGCAGCCACGGGCTCGCGGCTAAGAGACAAGGGAGGCGCTCTGGCAGGGCGTGGCGACGGGGGAGAATCAGGGGCGAATATGAGCTGGTACAGGGGGAGAGGGAGGTACCGGCTGCGCGAAATTTTTGGAGGGGCTGGCGACGACAGTGAAAGCCCGTGGAGGCAATGGCGAGTCTCCGGCGAGGAATTGGTAGGGGGATTGGAGGCCAGGGAGGTCGGGGAGGCTGCTGGATGCTCTGGGGAGGGCTCGGGCGAGCTCCCTTATATAGGGGAAGAGGAGATGCGAGCTCTGGGCCGCGACAATGGCTAGCGGCCGGGGCGTGGGCTAGCTGGCGGGGTGGCATGAGGCAGACGTGTCGAGCACGCGCGGTGCGTGGCCAGAGCACGCCTGGTGCTGCCAAGAGCATGGCCAGAAAGGGGAGGGTGCAACCGGCGGAGTTATATCGTGTCCACAGGTGTCTACAGTGGAGTCCTTCGAATGATGATCACAGTGATGGGCCTGGATGTCCACATGGGCTACTGTGGTGAGCTCTATCTCATCCTGATGTTTGATGCAGCAAACTTTGAGCAGAAGCAAAGCTCACATGGGGTGGATTTGGATAGGACCAAGCTGTCTTTTTGGATGAGGATAGGAAGGACTAGGCTTCGGTGGAGTTGGGGCTCAAACAAAGCAATGTACAGGGTACATCCTTTGCAAATGTAGCAATGCTGCAGAAGGTGTTTGTGCTGTGGTGTGGCTTGTACATAGCTCCCCTATGCATGATATTTTGCATAGCTCAATCATACACTAGGGTGAGTATGTATGCCAAGTTTCACATCATTTGGAGCAATATTTTTGGTACTTCCTTTGTAAAGCAACAAATGGGTCAGAGTGGTGTTGGTGAGGCTAGCATCACATAGGATTATTGGAATTGGCTAAAAATTGGTGTAGCTTGGTTACTTGGCATGGTGCACCTGTGTATAAAATTTCATAGCCATTGGACACACATAGCTAGCACTTGCTTCACAATGTGGCCCACTGGTCAGAAACTTCAACATGATTGTGCACACACATGGGTGATTGGATTTGGCTGAAATTTGGTTTGGTGGATTTATTAGGTCGTAGGATCATGTACAAAAAGTTTCAAGGCAAATGGGATCCCCTATCATGCACTTGCTTCACAATGCCCCTTTGCTGCACCCAAACTTTGGGAATTTATTGTGGAAGTTTGTCTACTCAAATGGTGGTTTAATTTGGTGGAGATCAATGATATGACCATATGAGATTGCACAAAAAGTTTCACCAGCAATGGATCAAGGAAAATGGCACTCCTTTCACAAAGCTCCAATCTGCCCCCACAGATAAATGAATTTTTCTAGAGGAAAAATCCATTAGGGCTATGAAATCTTTTTGGAGAATTTGGCAAGATATGATGTCAATGACATGTGGGAATTATTTGGGGATTTATGGAGCAACATAAATAGGGATTGCTTCACAAAACTCAAATAATAGGAATATCCCTTTTATTGGAAAAGGAATATATGGCTTGAACAAAATGGTGGCTTGGATGAGGTGGATCAATGGAATGGCATTGGAAAGGCTTGAAATCAAGGGTCACTTGAGCATGGAAAGAAAATAAGCTCAAGTTTCAAGTCCAACGAGGTGATCAAAAGAAAACCCAATAGCAAATCCAGAATTAAATCAGAAAAGTTTTTGGAAAAAGAAAGTTCCAAAATCCAGGGTGTCACAAACCTACCCCCCTTAGAAAAATCTCGTCCTCGAGATTTGGTTGCTCAGGGAACCATCGCAAACTTACCGTCCTTTGGAAACTTGCTGCTTCGCGGATTTCCTTTTTACCGCATACTGTTCCCATAGTAGCACCCAATATATCTCTGCTGAGGGGGTTTACTTCACCCGGTCTGTAGCTCTGACAGAATGTTCTTCCTTGAGACCTCACATCCTTTCTTGCTGATTTCCATCCTCATATCTTCTGACTTGTATGATAACATGATGTCTTGTCATAGGTTGAATGCTGACGATACCCATACTGTTTCTAGGGTACCTCGGGTTTTATTCGTGGTATGGTCTTGAATCTTTGGGTTGGCCTCTTCGACAAGATCTTGGACTTCATCGGTAGTTGGTATCTCAGAATGTTTATTATCGGATCTTGACTGACGGCACGTGGGGTTTCCTCGTATATCTTTCGGCTTGTCTGCCGTGCTCAAGGGTTCGGAGCGGGGCACAAATTCTGGACATTCACTTATGCTGAGATTTTCCTGACAGGTGGCCCTATCCGGGTGGCGATAAGTCACAATATGCTTCAATCCGGTCCTTGTATTTAAAATGCTGAGAGGGTGACCTTTAATGAAGCAGACTGTGGTATCTTGGCAAGACGGACGATGCCGAACTTGAGGAACTGCTCAGGCTAACTGGATCGGTACACGGTCCTTGGCCCATAGTGAATGAGCTTTCTTTGGGGTAGATATTCACGGTGGTCCACCTGACTTCAACTGATCGCGACAAATTTGACTTGAGGTCCATGCAATTCATTCTGCCTAACCCATCGGGCTCGAGAGTTGCATACCTCTGACAACTTGCGAGGTGCCACGTTTGCTCAGATTGCAGCAAGGTTTGACACCTACCCTGACTGTTTGTCCTGGGTCTTGCCTTTGCGGCAATCACCTCTTGTACTGGATTTTCTTTAGTCAGAGTTCTTTCCTTGTTGCATAACTTCTTATTGTTCTGCCGCAATCTTTGAGATAGACAGGTTACCATCCCCTTTTGTCTCTTGTTTCATCTTGATAACCATGGTTGCAATGAACGGGGGTCTCCAGATTATTCTTCTTCGGCGCCTTGTCGGTCGTGAGGATCTGACCTTCATGACGGGAGCAGGATCCAATGCTCCTTGCTTCCTTTCTTCAGGGTGACTTTGTCAGTCTTTCTTCTAGGCTGAGATGTGTATCCTCCTCTTCTGCTGACTTGTTTCCCGAGAGCTATGGTTCTTCACCGTCGTTCATATGCATAATTCTTCCTTGATTACGAGCATGGTGGTATCCGCACCGGGGTAGCTTTCATACTTGATAAGAATACCCATCACCATATGCGGGTCCTGACGATGCTGAAGTCTTCACTGTCCTGCATGGCTGGATTTCTGACAATACTGTTGCAGGTATGATGACGCGTCGAGGAAGACTTGTATCTTGTCCACGAAGCTTGGGGTAGCTTGCTGGGGAAGGTTGGGTACCGTACCCCGGAAGCTTGCTCCGGTGGCGTATCGAGGAAGGCAGGGTGTCGTACACGGGAAGCTGCCTCGGTAGCTTGCTGAAGAAGACTGGGTGTCTTGCCTTGGAAGCTTTCTTAATCACTTACTGACGAAGATGGGTTGTCTTGTCCTGGAAGTTTTCCTCTTTATAATGTGGATGCATCGGTTCCTTCTGCTGGAAGTTTCAGCGGCAGTTTACTGTAGACGGCTGAGCATCTTGTGCTGGAGTCCATCCCTGTGGCGTACCGAGCACGATCGAGTGTCTTGCACTATAAGCTTATGTCGGTGGCTTGTGGAGGAAAGCTGACTGTCTTGGCTGAGAAGATATCCCGGTAGTGTACTGAGGAAGGCTGATACACTGTACAAGTCGGCTGTGCCTGGTACCTTGTTACGGAAGGATGAGGTTCCTTCTGCTGGAGGCTTTCCCTCAATGACGAGGAGACAGATCTGACCACGGTGTCTGACAAGCTTCTGACTGCCGACTGGTGAGGGGGAAACATTCTTCCAATCATTCTTTTGCTGCATGTGAGCTTCATGATACTCTCTGACCATCTTCCAGAATATACTGAATTAATTTGTATTGCATAGGACTGTAGCTGGTGTTTGTCCTGCCTTGGGTGCATATGCTCGTAGGTCATAGTCTTTTCTTATCTTTGCATGAATCTCTGCGGTTGTCATGGTTGATGCGAACTTGATTCAAGTGATGTCTTGGGTAGCATCCAATCGTGAGCCATAAGCTTCCCACGCAACTGGGTAAAAGTCCTGTTTGACTTGCTGATTTCCCGCATCATTGCGGCCTTTAACTGTCTGAGTCTTTAGGCTGTTCCGGTAACGGAAGGAATGCAGGCCTGGTGGTTGCCGCATGATTCGCACTTGAGCCAGAATGCTTTGGATGCAATTGGTTACGAGCCATTCATGTCTTGCTGAGTTTCCTTATTTCTTTGCGGTCTTCCACTGATAGAATCTTCATGACTGTAACATCCACCGGAAAAATGCTGACTTGGTTCATTCAGGCAGAACTCATATGGGGTTGAACACTTCTGCTGCAAGCTGGTGTGGGTCCTTGACTTGGTGTCTTCACGCTGCTCTGCGGTATTGCACTGGTTCTTTGAGGTATGCGGGGTTATGAGCAACTTTCCATCGGGCGGATAAAGTGACACCAAAGAACCAAAAGAAGAACCAACGAAGAAAACCACGGAGCAAAAGCAAACGGGAAGCGGCTCGCTACTTCATCAGCTTTAGCGGTGGTCAATGACTATCCAGACTCCTTGCAAAGAAAACAGCGAATAACCCAGTAGCCACCAGAATGGTCTTTACAACTCAGATCTGGGACTTGTACTGGAGTAGCTCAAGCATTGCTCAAGACGGCCTGTCCGAAATCAGCTCAGAGCATGAGGAAATGTTGATAAAAAGAATGCAGAGGTCCCCTAAGACGGCCGAGAAAACAGCTCAGAGCATAGGGTCTCCACTGCGAAAAGAAACTCAACAACTACCCGAGACGGCCGAAAAGCAGCTCAGAACACGGGTCGGTTGTTGAAAAGAGAAATGTAAAACAGGCATCCACTCCGGACGGCCGATGATGCATCAGCTCAGAACCAGACGTGGTGCCAATATCGAAGGACAACAAGCAAGGGTCCGTCCAAGTCATCTAACACCTGCCAAAACAGGGTTATTAACTGCCGAACAAACTGAAAAAAGAACCAACAATGAGAACCAACTGAGTAGGGAAAGCAATACTGAACAAGCACTGTGATCACACGCAGGATCTCCACTTATTGCTACACACATCAACATGCAACAAGCAACATGCAACACTACTACTCATGCGCTACGAACTACACGAAACTCAGGCGTTCTGATCTGACGGCGGGTTGCCGGGGGTCGCGGACGAGGATCCTGTGTATCCCACCGGATATTCCGCCATCTACACTCGTCAGATCAGATCGTTAGCAAAAACATAGCGTCTATATGCAGCAAACAAATGCAGCAGGCAATAGCATCACACAAGCAATCTATACTCTAGCTCTAACGTCAATCTAACGTCCTTGTAACGTTTGTGCGGGCTAGCGGGTCCTATAGCCAGTCCTGCTCTGATACTAACCATTGTGGCACCCCGTCTCAGAGGAACGGAACGCCCCGTGCACCAGCCCAGAGATCAAGTCTTCTGGAGCACGGCACTGACTGATATAGAACTGAACAACTTTCTATTACCGAAGATAGGAGTACACGAGGTCTATTACAACGCTAGAGGAGACACAACTTTCTCCTCAGGCTAGCCTCAGCTCTACACCAAGCAGCAACATAACTCTAGCAGCGGAATATCGACGGCAGCGGAACAATAACGGCGATGACTAACTCCAATCCACAGGGACACTGGCTGGGACACCTCCTAGCTCGCAAACACCGGGAACGTCGTCCTACGCATCCAAAGCACGGCCTGCAAATCTGGCATAACACGCCAGGTCAGTACATTGAATGTACTTGCAAGCTCACAACAACCATGCAACAAGGAAAAACAATAACATGGCAACATGTTAAAGTATCTTAGTGGATTAAACAGGTGAGCAAAAAATCATGCAAACAGATATTCATCAAGCATATTATCAGCATTAAGACTAATGCACACACAATGGACCCCACATGATCGTCGCATGATCACGTGGCTTACCTCAGAGTCCTTACAGACGCAAGCACCGGGTCACCTCGTGACCAATCACTTCACGGGTCGTCGCATGACCAAACGGGTCATCGCACGACCATTCAACGGGTTAGGTGTCCCTCGTTACCACCCAACCAATCCACTCATCGCACAACCATCCACTTAACACAAACTTACCATCGAACTCAAGTTGATCATATGGTGTGACCTAGTACGAACTGTGTCCCATGACCGAGGACGCGGCTATTCGAATAGATTTTGACTCTGCAGAGTTTGTGCACCTTACCCACACTATGGAGTTCTTCCTCCATCCAGCACCCCGGTACTTGTCCCACAGGATCCTTGGAACTCGCACCGCAGGAGTGAACTGGGACTTCTCCAATGAGACCGATATACCGAGTGTCCCTCTTACCGTATCACCGACATTCCGTCTTGGGTAGCCCTGTGGTTAGGTGTCCACGTTACCACCAGAACCACTCGGCCACCTTGTGGCAAATACTGTCCTAACGGGGACTGAGCTCATAACAACACTGGCTGTCAGGACTACCGTCGCCTGCCTGATCAGGGCAGCGCGAGCGCGTAGCCCCCCTACTTGGTAATACAAATAAGAGAACCCACCGGCATACCGAATCAAGGCCCGCCCATACAGGAAAATGTGGCTGCACGGATAAGCCCGGTTTGGTGGCACCTGATCAACTTGTTACGAAGCATATCTCCAACAGCGAACAAAAGCATCAGGTGCAACATGAGTATCAGATCATAACAATGCATAGCATATTAACATGATAGTTTCAGATATGATCAAACACATTTTAGATGGTGAACTTATCCGTGTTACAAAGATTAAGTTATTAACATGGCAACATTTTGAATGCAGTTGAGCATAACTTAGGCATACATGAACAGGTGTAACATGAGCAACTTAACATGGTGTTGGTATGTGGTGGTTACGATGATGCAGAGTATAACATGGCAAAGATATGATCGAAGCATGGCATGGATATAACATGGCAAAACATAGCATATCAATAGCATATTCAAAGATAGCATGGCAGTATAACATCAATCATAGCATAGCAACATGATCATAATCATCGATATAAGCATATCATCGAACAACAATTTTAGAAGCACGTCAAAGCTTTACAAAGGTGCAAAGGGTATTGTGGCTTGCCTTTCACCAGAGGAGTGTGAAATACTCCTGGATCTTCAACACAAGGAGAACCCTGCAAAGTATTTTATAAAAAGCAATGGGAAAAAGGTCAAACGCCATCTTTTGTTTGACAAAGAAATAACAACATAAAAACATGGAACAAAACTTACGCCAAACAAAAGAGGAGCTCGATACGAAGACAACGCAAAAAGAATCAACCCGTTTGGACTTACGGTTGCGGAGATATCAACGAAACGGTGTCGGGGGTGGATTTTGCAGAAAATACGCTTTCAGAAAAGTGAAAGCGTACTTCGGGCTTCTGAACAGTAAAGTACGCTTTCTTTGCGGGAAGGCGTAGTTCGGGCTGAAAAGGAAGAAATACGCTTTCCTTAGAGGGGAAACGTGTTCTGAGGAATGCGCGTCCACTAAAGGAAAACGGGCCCGGGGCCTCTGTGTATGACAGGCGGGGGCCACCCATCAGTCTCCCATATCTCTCCTCCTCTGCCTTCCTCCTTCTACCTCTCGCCGGCGATAGCAAACGCAGGGGAGGGCCACGGCCTGGGCGGCGCCGGCGAGGGGAGATGCGCAGGCCGGCCTCGTAGCGGGCGCGGGGTAGGCTCGCTCGGGCACGGCCGCCTGCGGTCTCGGCGTCGAGCGGGGCGGCCAGCGGCGCCGTGCCCCCACTTCCGGGCGGGGCAGCCACGGGCACGTGGCTAAGAGGCGAGGGAGGCGCTCTGGCAGGGCGTGGCGACGGGGGAGACTCAGGGCCGAATAGGAGGTGGTCCAGGGGGAGAGGGAGGTATCGGCAGGTACCGGCTGCGCGAAATTTTTGGAGTGGCCGGCGGCGACAGTGAAAGCCCGTGGAGGCAATGGCGAGTCTCCGGCGTGGAATTGGAAGGGGGATTGGAGGCAAGGGAGGTTGGGGAGGCTTCTGGATGCTCTGGTGAGGGCTCGGGCGAGCTCCCTTATATAGGGGAAGAGGAGATGCGAGCTCCGGGCCGCGACAATGGCTAGCGGCCGGGGCGTGGGCTAGCTGGCGAGCTCGAGAGGATTCGAGAAGGGCACGCGGCGCACGCGAACTGCAGAAAGCCGTGCGGCGCGGCTAGACAAGGAGAAGACGATGCGCGCGCACAGTGGCATGAGGCAGACGTGTCGAGCACGCGCGGTGCACGGCCAGAGCACGCCTGGTGCTGCCAAGAGACGGGCCACAAAGGGGAGGGTGCAACCGGGGGAGTTATATCGTGGCCAAAGGTGTCTACAGTGGAGTCCTTCGAGTGATGATCATAGTGATGGGCCTGGATGGCCACATGGGCTACTGTGGTGAGCTCTATCTCATCCTGAAGTTTGATGCAGCAAACGTTGAGCAGAAGCAAAGCTCACATTGGGTGGATTTGGATAGGACCAAGCTGTCTTTTGGGATGAGGATAGGAAGCACTAGGCTTCTGTGGAGTTTGGTCTCAAACAAAGCAATGTATAGGGTACATCCTTTGCAAATGTAGCAATGCTGTAGAAGGTGTTTGTGCTGTGGTGTGGCTTGTACATAGCTCCCCTAGGCATGATATTTTGCATAGCTCAATCATACACTAGGATGAGTATGTATGCCAAGTTTCACATCATTTGGAACAATATTTTTGGTACATCCTTTGTAAAGCACCAAATGGGTCAGAGTGGTGTTGGTGAGGCTAGCTTCAAATAGGATTATTAGAATTGGCTAAAAATTGGTGTAGCTTGGTTACTTGCCATGGTGCACCTGTGTATAAAATTTCATAGCCATTGGACACACATAGCTAGCACTTGCTTCACAATGTGGCCAACTGGTCAGAAATTCAACATTATGGTGCACACACATGGGTGATTGGATGTCGGGACCCGGAATATGCGTATGTAATTCCAGCCACGATGCAATCGCATGGAGAGCCGAGAGCCGTACCCACTTGTCTAAGCAGACAAGGCCAAGCACAGAACACTCTCGGAAAGCATCGAACGTGTGGGGCATCCCATCCAGGCCGGATGATCATCTGAGATGGGTCCTCATCGTCCGCTCACAAGTCTAAATGCTTATGGGTGGTGAATCCCATACTCATAGACAAGTCGCCTCAACCATGTTAACGATTGAATCCTGACTCTTACATAGACTTACTCCAGCCCGATCATTTAGTCGGGGTCTAGGGCGGGCTCGATCATACAACAAAGTCTGCACATGACAGAGTCACGAGCAATCGCATCGCGATGCCCCAAGCTGCGCACATCTAAGGGCCACTTGGTGTATAAAAGACCTCCAGCCAGATCACAACTAAGGTCTCAAAAAACCCATACAAAGACATGCATGTTATACACATACACACAGCACACATGCCTAGTATGAACAGCAGGTATCATCACATAACTCTACAAAGTGTATCTTTATTGACTTACACATAGAGCATACAAAGATCACATGTCTATGATCAACATTACATCATACAACGGAAGTAAATTAGGTCTGAGTACAGAAAAGTTTAACAAATGGCTTAGAGAAGCCTTGTAAACATACATGCCCTTCCACGAGGGACCAGACTGCTGTCTGGAACTATACTAGCTTAGTTAACGTCGAGCTTCAGGTCGGTGACTCCATCGGGTCTGGGTTTCCATCTAAAACATAGAATAAGCAAACGTGAGTACAAAGTCATACTCAGCAAGACTTACATCAGAACTACACTACTCATGCTCAAGTATCAAGGTAAAGGGAGGTGGGGTTTCAACATGCACAAGTGCCAGCTTTGACTTGGCTAGTCCTGAACTACGAGTACCAGACTTGAGGTAAGAAGCGTACACGAGTCCACTACCAAGTCTCCAACCAATACACCACCATGGATACTTCCTCGACTTTCCCACGAGGAAGCACGCCATAGCACTCACACTTATCTTGCGAGTTTTATAAGTATCCATTAAAGTTGTCTAATAATCAGGGACAGGTTCCAAGTAGTCCTTAACCGCGGACGCGGCTATTCGAATAGTTTTTTTAACCTTGCAAGGGTGTAAGCTACACACACATGACCATCGGTTACCGCGTTTTGCTCGCCACCGTTCAAGAGGTGACAGCGAGGATGTTCACCACGACACTTCGCTCACAACCGGTTTATTCCAGGAGTCGACTATCTGAGTTGCCTCCGCTCGAGAGCCCGGCCGGATCAACGAAACGGACTCAAACAATGAAAGTGACCGAGACGCCACCTCTGGCAGATGGTTTTCCTGCCTCACAGGTGTACCCACATATCTATATGATGCAGCCATTCCTTCATTCTTTTTCTATGGAGATGCCAAATGGAAAGCCCGAACTAATGTGACTCCTGGACGTCGACACGGATCAAGGTACTAGGACGAGAGGGGTCAGTGAGCCCAATGTGTGGTTGTACTCTTTGTCTTGGATTACCATACAAAAACTCAGTGCTTAAGGCGGTGTTCAACGAGACAACCCACTGTGTACTCCTACACAGGCTCTCATCGTTCACCTTGTATTAGGGTGGATTCACCAACACAGTTTCACCTTCATCAGTAACATGATCATAACCATCCCGACTCACAGATCATTGTAACCTCAATGTAACCTCTAAGAATGCAATAAGCTTTAACAGTTGCAGGGTCCACATGATATCAAACAACTCCTATGTCAGCTAGGATTGTGGTTTGCTTACTACTGTGACAAGATGATAGGTCATGCATCGGATATGGGTTCAATTATGTGGTAGAATCGATACCAAGGTGATCTTCTAAACATGCATAAGCGAGACTGAGAGGGAAGTGGGATTTTATAGACATGATCAATGGGGTTTGCTTGCCTTGCTGACGAGGTTCGGTATGGTGTCTTCAACGAAGGGGGTGGCCTCCGGTTTCGGTTCCAATTCTATCGAGCAAACAAAGCAATCAAGGGATAAATGTAATTGCGATACTCATGAACATGATAAGTTGTGAAAACATGATGTACATGGTACTGATGCGTTGACAATTCCATTTAATTGAAGTCTATTGCAAAAGAATTGCAAATTCAAACTTCAAATTTGAATTCAAATTAAGCCATATGCAAACTTGCTACTGTTGCCCCATTTTAAAATGGTCAAACATGAAAACAAATTGCATATTCTTAATCCTTGCATTTTTTTGATAATTTTTCATATATTATATGTTTAATTTGGAGTTAATTTGAATTTTCTATGAATTTCTGAAGTTTAATCATTTTTCTGGATTTTCTGATTTCTTTTAAAACAATAAAAGGGTTATTGCGTCATTGCTGCGTCAGCATGACGTGGGGGGGGGGGCTCTGACCAGTGGGCCATGGTTGTCAGCCTCAGGGGGTTAAATCCATGTTAGTTTAAATTAACAGGGGCTTAATTAGGACCCTGGGCCCCACTGTCAGTGTCTCTAAGGGGGGATTAGGGGGTCAATTAGCGCTAATTAAACTGCCCACCGGCATTTAGCCGGCGGCGACCTCAGCACACGGCGGCGCCCGCATAGAGGGCACGGGAGCGGGAGCTGGGGGTTCCAAACGGAAGCCCTTGCTCGACCGCGTCTTCTAGAGCCCGCAGGGCACTCAAGGGAGGCTTGAGGCCTTGACGGCGTCAAGGTCCGCGGCGGCCGGAGCAGCAGCACGACGTCCATGGCGATTGGGGGCAAGGGAAGGAGCTCGGGGGGCTGGGGAGAAGGGGAAGCTCACCCTGAGCACGTCTAGGTGGTCGGGGTGGCCGGAGGGGCACCGGGGAGGGGGAAATTCCTCGCCGGAGATGGACGGCCGTGGCGGCGGGACTTGGAGCTGGCATCGTCGTTGAAGCCTCTCGACGCAAATTGACCGGGCGCGAAGACGAAGACGGCCGCGGGGATCTCCTTGGACAGCTCGGCGCAGCTCGAGGGGCATGGTGGCCACGCAGACACACGACGGCGGCGATTTGGCTTCCTTGGGTACGGCAAGAACTCGACGGGAGAGGGAGCTAGAGGGAACAGGAAGAGGGGAAAGGACGTGGAGGCCTTCCAGGCGTCTCCAGGCGTCGGGGGATAGAGGGAGGGAGGCAGGTAGCTGTCTCGCACGCCCACGGTGATCGCCGGCGTGCTTCCTGCCTTCCTGGCCTGGGGAGGAAGACGGATGTGCCCTCCCCAGGCGGGCTGGGCTGGGCCAGGAGGCTGGGGGGCTTCAGTTGGGCCAGATCCAGGTAGGCCTTTTTCTTATTTCTCTTCTGCTTTTCTTTTTATTTCTCCTGACATTTGTTCTGTTTTGATATAAAAAAATACCAAAATATTTTATAAAATCCCAAAATTATTTATATGGACTTACATGGCATAACACTAGCCAATCCCAAGATTTGAAGATTTTTGAAATTCAACTTATTTGAATTTCAATTCAAATAGGGTTTTTATTTAATTTCCAAGCCCTGTTTGGAATATTTGAAAAATCTTGATGCATGCAGTGGGACCCACTTCACTTTATATGTGATCATGCATATTTATAAGACTTTTCAAAAATACCAAAGGAATTTTTGGAAGAAATTTTTATCTAGCCTTTTGAATTAAATTCTGTAGGGCTTTTATTTTCCCCATTTTTGAATTTCTTTTGAAATTTTTACATGATGCAAAGGGCACTCAAATCCTAGCACTTACCCTAGTTGGGGTTGCCACATTGGATTTGGCTCCAATTTGGTTTGGTGGAGTTATTAGGTGGTAGGATCATGCACAAAAAGTTTCAAGGCAAATGGGATCCCCTATCATGCACTTGCTTCACAATGCCCCTTTGCTGCACCCAAACTTTGGGAATTTATTGTGGGAGTTTGGCTACTAAAATTGTGGTGGAATTTGGTGGAGATCAACGATATGACCATATGAGATTGCACAAAAAATTTCACCAGCAATGGATCAAGGAAAATGGCACTCCCTTCACAAAGCTCCAATCTGCCCCCACAGACAAATGGATTTTTCTAGAGGAAAAATCCACTAGGGCTATGAAATGTTTTTGGAGAATTTGGAAAGATATGATGTGAATGACATGTGGGAATTATTTGGGGATTTATGGAGCAACATAAATAGGGTTTGCTTCACAAAACTCAAATAATTGGAATATCCCTTTTATTGGAAAAGGAATATATGGCTTGAACAAAATGGTGGCTTGGATGAGGTGGATCAATGGAATGGCATTGGAAAGGCTTGAAATCAAGGGTCACTTGAGCATGGAAAGAAAATATGCTCAAGTTTCAAGTCCAACGAGGTGATCAAAAGAAAATCCAATAGAAAGTCCAGAAGTAAATCAGAAAAGTTTTTGGAAAAAGAAAGTTCCAAAATCCAGGGTGTCACAGGGGAGGAGTGTAAGGCCCGATATGTGGTACTATTCCAGATCTAGATGTTTCCATCCAGATCCGGGGACGAAGCACATATCGGTCCCACCGCGACATATGACAATGCCATATGCCCCGGATTTCCAACATGATATCACAACATTACAGATACAAGGATACAACATCTCATACAATCGGCATACAACTTACTTAATACAATACAACAGAGGAAGATGTATGTCTGAGTACAGACTACAATCAAATGCCTAGTGGCAAAGAGAAAATCATCGATCCCGATAACCACACGGGTCCAGGCCCTCCGTCGGGATCCGCCTAACTAGTCGTCGTTGAGTCTCCACGTGAAACGTCGATCACCGTACCTGTTGTTGATCAAGAACCCTGAAAAGAGTTTGGGGGTAGTATCTTTGTTCAGAGGTACTCAGCATCCAACTGTAGTGGTAAACTGACCCAGCAAGGACTTCATCACTAATCATTCTAGGACAACTAGTAGTTTACGGTAAGGATGGGGTAAGTGGTGAGGTTGCTGCCGCACTAGCATTTATGAAGTGGATAACGATCTAGAGAGTAAGATAAGAAGCCAAGCATTCGATGAGGAATCGCCTCCAACAAGTCTTGCTATCAACTACTTACGCAATCATAACACCTATCCTATCCGTGTCCTCCTCTTCGCATCCCGACGAAGAAGAAGCAGTCATGGCACACACACATTGATCAAGTTTATTAAGATTATCTCGGTTGTTGTTGTCTATGAACAAGGAGTAGGTCTCAAGTCGTCCATAACCGTGGACACGGCTTCTCGAAAAGATTTAACCCTGCAGGGGTGTACCAACTTCCCATTACAAGGCTCCGCACGCACGCCCATCTCTCTCAGTTGCTACCCATTATAGGCAACCATTTTATGATTTAGTTCCGAGAGATCCGAAACGACAGGTCCCTCTAACTAACAACGAACAAATCCGGGTGGCCCCCGGTGAGTCGACACCCAACTCAAAAGCCGGCCGTGCTATCGAATCGGTCTCTACTGTCTGTCGCAGGTTTGGATAGCCGGTTAATCTCACATGGGAAACCGGGTCCTCAGCCGAACAAGGTGGACCAACAAGGAAACCATGTCCCTGCTAGCCCAGGTTGGTTTGAAAACTACTGGCGGCCAACTAGCAGACACATGGTTGCAAATGGTAAATCAGCGTGGTCCACCACTAGAAATGTTTGAAGCTAGGTAGGTAAGAAAAGGGGACCCTATAAAATCCCACACGCGGTTAGGCACGCTCAGTTTTAAAACCAATACCCGGAACTCGGGTCCTAGGTGACTCGAATGAAACAAAGCGTCGGGGCGGGATAGCCTAGACCTTCCATCCTTCGTCGAATTATAATAATCATATCATGCACAACAATATAATAATGTGATAGCCCAATCCAAGGAGTAATAGGGTAACATTCATAGCATCCTACGCATGCATACTAAGCACGGGCTGAGCAACGAGCAATAGTAACATAGCAGTACATGGTTTGCTGGGAGGGGACATGGCTATATCGGTTTGAAAGAGGCTTTAAACATGTGGTAGGATCAAACATCGAACCTATCCTAGACTAGCATGCAAACCGCTGGATGAAATAGAATGGATCATAAGTAATGCATAGTCCTTTCCTGTTGATAAGTCGGGTTCCGAAGGTGTAGTTGATCGCAAGCTCGCATCGTCTCCGAGAGGTACCCGCGGAAGCACACAAGAGAGAAACACTGGAAAGAAATCAACGAGCAAGCATCTATTACTACGAAGCAAACACAGGCAAGCATCAACAAGAAAACAAAACGAGACATCGCACCTACCGTCGAGAGCGGTTACTAACAGGTTAAGTGGAGTACTCGTCACACACGACGATACTACACATTTACAACGGTTCAAGTTGTTTAGCTACAGGTTATCAACAAAGGTTGTTAACATGGCATCTCATTCAAGCATGGCATAGCACACAAATATTGCAAGAGGTGAAGCTCGAAGTAATCTATCTATACTAGTCAAGTTAAGAGAGGCACAATCCTAAACATGGCATAACACTAAGTGCCCCACGACAATTTAAGTAGTTGGTACTATTCTGCCCTAAACCATATTTTAGGTTGGTTAACAACAGAAAAAATAGCATAAACACAAAGTACACGAAAAACTAATCAAGTTACATATAAAGAACACTCCAAACGGAGTGGCGGTTAAAAAGATACAAGCAATACAAGTTTGGAACACAATCTGCCAACATCAGGAAGCACACTTTAGAGCATTGCATAAATTGGATAATGAATGCAAACATGCTCATAAATGATATGAAATTAAAGTAGACATGGCAGGGAAGGCATGGCAAAAAGAATCATGCAAAAAGGCATCATGTTTCACTAGTTATAGCCCATGCAAAATGCAATAAAACATTACTGGTCAAGGACTTGGTGAAAATCAGAGAAACATGGCATAAACTGTTATTTTTATGATGTATAAACAGCAGCATAGCTATATGCCAAAGTGCAGCAACATGACATAGCAACATGATGATTATCAGGTACAAAAAATAATCAAGGTCATAGGCATCATAGATCAAAAGATATTAAGCGAACAACATGGCATCGGGACGTTAAAAACTTAGAGAAAAACAGAGGTGGCTGTCAAAAACAGCAGCATAGCAAGTTTGGAGCTAAAAATAACTATGACCAGGAATGCAAACATGATAATGCAATACATGTAATGGAATTAGACATGATGCTTAACAATATGAAAAAATAATCAATGCAATAGGCCTCATTGATGTGTCACAATCATCAACCAAAGTTGCAATAAAATAACAGCAACAACACATAAAACAAATTAGTAGCAGTTAACGGCCTAATGCCCACTTCAACACAGATTATCAACATCAAGATGGCATCAAATCAAAATGCTCACAAAAGATGAACTGAAGTACACACAATTCTAAACAAATTTCCTTTTGGGCGCAACGTCATCCGAGCTACGGTTTGATCGCAAACTTTATCGCAAAACAGCATCAGCAGCACAAATTCAGGGACTTAGCAAAAATTAGAGAACGGAAAAAAAACACTGAGAAAAAAAAATGGCTCGGGCTGGATCACCATGGGCCAAGCCCATCTGGCCGGCGGCTGGCGCTGGGCCTCGGTGCTCGCAGGCCGGCTGGACTTGGGCCGCGAGGGGAGCCGCGGCTGGGCCGCTAGGGGCGACCGAGTGAGCAACCGAGCGCTCCTCCTCGTCTTGACAGGGGCAGGAGGCGGCGGCGTCGGCTTCCTCCAGCCGGAGCTCTCCGGATCCGGCGCAGGTGATGGGGCAGGCCAGGAGCGGTCCTTGGGAGGCCGATCCGGGCGCGGGGACCAGGGGACGACGACGAGGTGGTGAGGCCGCGGCGGCGACCAATGCGGCTCGGGCGAGCTCAAGCTTCTGGCTTCCATGGCGCTCGGGCCGGACCTGTGAGGGAAGAGAGGGAGTTAGAGGGGAAGGAGGAGAGGGAGAGTGAGGAAAGGGAGAGGGGAGAAGGGGCGCCGCGAGGGGCTGGCCTGCTGGCGGCTGCTGCCGGCGGCGAGGCGTCGGCGCTCGCCGAAGCGGGCGGAGGCGGTTGGCGGCGGCTTCCAGGAGAGAGAGGAGAGGAGCACAGGTTGGTGGGGAGCTCCCTGGGCCGTCGGATCGCGAGATCTGACGGTCCAGGATTGATCTGGATAGGATTTGGGCAAAAAAATGGGCTAATTGCAAAAGTGGGGTATTTTTGGGGCAAAGTGGAGGGGGTGGCTGCAATTTTGTGGCTAGGGAAACCCTAGAAAGGGGTGGGAGTTTGCAAAAACATCCCTGGTTTTTCTCTCGCGCACGGTGTTTACGTTTCTGACCGCCGGGGGTCCGCAGGACCTCCGATTTGGGTAAAACTTCGAACTGCGCGATCAGCGCGTCGAGCCGGCGGCGTTCACCTCGAGCTGGAACCGTTCCGAACACTTTCCGGCGCGCTATAAAAATATCCCGTTTAGTTATTAAACGGGGTTTTTCGTTCCGTTGGCTGCGGCTGGTCTCGTGCGGTTTTCGCGACGGTGATCGGGTGAAACCCGGTGTCACAAAGGTCGAGTGTCAGGGTGGAAAGGGTCGGTCTCCATCCGATACGAGAGAAGAGGGGAAAAATAATCCCCAATCGATAAATCGGGGACGCAAACATCGCAAACAAGTCAGACAATCAAACAATTCACAGCAAAAACATTTTTTTTTAATTTTTGTGAAATCTGGGCTGTTACAAGGAGAGAGGAGGGAGATGAGCCGTGGGCCCCGCGTGTAAGCGCCTCAGCGTGGCTGACCGCTGGGTCCGCACGGTTAAGTGGAGGCGCCCTCGGAAAATACATTTTCATCAAGTGAAAGCGTACTCCTCACCTCTTCTGTCGAAAATACGTTTGAAAGCGTATTTCCTTCTTCAATCAGCCCAAAATGAGCTTTCACTAAGCAGAAAGCGTATTTCCACCAAAAATCAGCCCCTGAACTTCCTGCCCTCGTATCTCTGCAACCGTAAGTCCAAACGAGGCGATTCTTTTTGCATTGGATTTCTCTTGTTCCCCTCTTAAGTTTGGCATAGGTTTTGTGCCATGTTTTGATGTTCTTATTTGCTGGTAAAATAAAAGATGGTGTTTGACTTTTCGCCATGCTTTCTTTAAAAAATGGTTGCAGGTGTTGAAGATCTGGAGGTTCTTCCCACCTCACTGGTGAAGGCAAGCCACAAATTCTTTTGCACCTTCGTAAAGCTTTGACGTGCTTTAAAAGTTGCCGTGACATTCGGTGATACAACCTTCTTGATATGCTTCGATCATGTTGCTACTGTGCTATGTTTTGACCATAAATTACCATGAGATGCTTGAACCTATGATCATGAAATGCCTTTACTATGTTATGCTTATGCCTGGATCAAGTTATCTATGTTATGCTTGTATGCATCGTATTCTCCACCATGCTCATGACAATGTTGTATCATGTTGATACCGTGTTGATCATTTTAACCTGGTTAAGTTAATCATGTAAACATGCCTGGTAATGATTCAACTATAACTGTACCTTGGATGGTTTCTCCATGTATTGCATAATAACGTTATATGAATTCTCATGTTGCACCTGATGTTTGTGTTGCTGTTGGAGACATGTTCCGTGCCAAGTTGATCAAGTGCGACCGAACTGAGCTTATCTAGTGCAGCCACACTCGCCTATATGGGAAGGCCTTGGCTCGTTCTATCGGTGGTTTCTCTTATGCGTATCACCAAGTAGGGAAGGCTATGCGCGCGTTGATTACCCTGTCCCAGTAAGCGACGGTAGTCTTGAGAGCCGGTTGTTGATGATTTGGGCCCGTCCACGATTGGGACAAAGTTTATGGACCATGCGATGGTCAGTTGCCATGCGATGGCTGGTGTGTCTGGAGGACATGGGGATACCCAAGGCATGACTTGCGAAGTATGTAGGGTGATACGGTAAGGGGAGTCACCAGTAGAACGGTCTCGTTGGAGAAATCCTAGTCCACTCCTGGGAGACGTTCCAAGGTACTGGATGGAGGAGGGACTCCATAGTGTGGGTAAAGTGCACAAACTCTGCAGAGTCACACAAATCTATTCGAATAGCCGAGTCCGGTATTGGACACAGTTCACAGTAGGTGACACCATGAGATCAACATGAGTTTGGTGGATGGTTGTGAAGTTGATGGTCATGCGATGACCAGTGCTTGAGTTAGAAGGGACTCTGAGGTAAGCTACATGATCGTGCGGTGATCATGTGGGGTCCATGTGGCCTTAAACGATGATGGGTTGTGCATTAGCCTAAAATGCTAATAATATGTTGATAACAGGCTGTTGATATATTGATGGTATATGATTAAGTGTTTGCATGATGTTAATGCTCACATGTTTAATTCACTAATATATTTTAACTTGTTTCCATGTTATTGTTTTGCCTTGGTGCATGGTTGTTGTGAGCTTTCAAGTACATTCTATGTACTGACCTGGCGCGTCATGCCAGATTTTCAGGCCGTGCTTTGGATGTGTAGGACGACGTTCCTGGTGTTTGTGAGCTAGAAGGTATCCCAGCCAGTGTCCCTGTGGAGTGGAGTTCATCACCGTCGCCGTTGTTCCGCTGCCTAGTTATATTCCGCTGCTAGAGAGTTAGTCTGTTGCTTCATGTAGATCCATGGCGAGCTTGAGGAGCAAGCTTGTTCTCCGTCTCGCTCCGCGAGCATTGTAATAAACCCCCTTGTACCCGTATTATTTGTTAATAGAAAGTTGTTCAGTTCTAAATCAAGTAGTGACGTGTTCCAAAAGACTTGATCTCTGGGCTGGAGCACGGGGCGTTCCGATCTGAGCCGGGGTGCCATAACATGATAAGCTGAGTGGTCTTGGAGCTGCTTTGGGTTTGATTGGAATCCATCGAGTCTCGATTGGTTTTTCTGTCCTCCTCCCTAGGGTCCTTGTTAGTGTGGTGCTTCCCCAGCTCCCTGGTGGCCAAAATTTTGGTTGTTGTTGTTTTGACCGGCTCCGCCACCTGACCTAGGGGGGTCCTGACCTCCAAGACGTGCGAACTCTTTCATGAAGTTGCAATCTTCCCAAGTGTGACTGGATGGACGGTCGGGTTTTCTGTTTTGTGGGAAGGGTCTCTTCAGAGCTTCTTCAAAGCTGAGTAGGGGTTGGAAACTTCGTTCCAACATGCGGTAGTTGTTTCCCCCCTGCTTCTGCCTTTGGGAGCTTACATTTTTGTTGGCAACCAAGTCGGAAGTATTCTGGTCGAGTCGTCGCTTGGTCTGTTGGTTCTGGCTCTGAGATCCCTTGTCGTTATTCTTTTTATTCCGGACGACTTTGTCCTCTTCCTGATCAGCATCCTTGGTTTTGTCAGACTCGGCATACTTGATGACCGTTTTCATGAGCTCACCCATGTTACTGACCGTCCTCTTGAGTCGGCCAAGCTTGTGCACTAGGGGCTCAAACTTGTCGTTTCTTTCCAAGATGATCACTGCTGTCTGAGAAGTAATAGTGTCTGAGGAATGGACTATGTCTGCGACTCGTCGTGCCCAGCTTAGGGCCGTCTCTCCTTCCTTCTGGACACAGTGCTCTAAGTTGACGATTGTGGTGGCTCGCTGGCAGGTGCCTTGGAAATTCTTGATGAAATTCTCTTTGAGATCCGCCAAAGAGGTGATGGAATTCTCTAGAATATTTTTGAACCATGTGCGAGCCGGCCCTTCCAACATCATTGTGAAGTAACGGGCACAGAGCTCTTCGCCGGCTTGCAGCATGTCCATGGAGAGGTCATAGCTTTTGATCCAAGTGGTCGGGTCCATGTGAGCCGTGTAGTTTGGGATCTTACGCGGTCCTTTGAAATCTGGGGGCAAGCATGTGTTCCTGCGGGGGGAGTTGGGCCACCGGCTCTACGTGATGGTTGGTGTTAGGATCCAGTAAGTCCATAATTATCAATGCCCCTGAGGGCTCAGAGGCGGAGGCGCTCTATGGTGGTGATGGCTGCCCGAGGCTGCAGAAGCCGGTGACTCTGCCTGCCGGCTCACACTTCGATATGGAGTTCCATGTATGTATGGGACCCCATGTGAGTATTGCCCCTATTGTGTGATCTCGGTCTTGAGGAAGTCGATGGCCTCACGGGAGGCACGATCTGCTTGGGTGTCTCCATGAATTGGCGCGTTGGTGAGGTAACGGGTCGCCACCATGACATTAGCCATGGGGTTGTCGAAGTGGTGAGGAGGTGTATGGAAGCGATCTTGGCGTGGCGAAGGAGCCGGCTTTCTGGGAGGGGGTGAATCCTGGGGGAGTCGACTGGTCAGGGCTGTGGAATAGCGTTCGTCCTTGGTAGTCAAGGGGGAAACGACTCGTGTACCCCTGTGGCTGCGTATGAGTTAGGCTCAATCACTGAGCGTCTATCAGATCTGACTCTCGCCGGAGGCGCGCGGCTTCCTGAACGAGCCGGGCATCTCTCTCAACCATTTGTTCTCTTTCGATGTTGACTTCCGCTGTAAGTTCGCTACCCGTACCTTGAGTTCGTTACCCTTGTCTTACAGGCCTCCTGATTTTCCATTGTTACCGTCATGGCCAAAGCCTCATCAAGGGAGTTTAGGAAATTTGTGAGGGCTTCGGCTACAGTGGGGACTTGTGCTGACGAGCGGGCTGCAGGGTCCCTATTTTCATTAGGGGCCGCGGCGGCCGCCGACTCTGCACCTTGATTTTGAGTTGCCTGACTCTCCAGTCCTCCAATGTCGGCCATGAACACCGTGGCACAATATGGAGGTTCAAAGTGAGGGTAATCCGGGTTATATTCTGGCACACCGGTGCCGAGTCTGTTGTTTCCCATGGATCGGATGGACCCCTCATCTGAGAAGCTTCCTTCACTTGGATATGAGTCGTCATCAGTCAGTTCTTCCGAGATGTCGTACATTGGGGACTCGATAGAGCGCTCCGACTCTGGAGGCTCATCAATGAATCCGACGAAAGTGCTTTTGGCGCCGGCATGTTGCCGACTTGAAGTTTCGATGGGAATTTCAGGATCTAGCTCTGGCTCTGATCCGTCCGTTCTGTCGATGAAGATGTGGATAGACATAATCGGGACCCGATATCCTGATTCGACCGAATCTGCTTCAGGGCCCCAAGTTGAGTCGTCGATACAGAGCTTCCCGCGTCGGCTTCTCGTGATCCGTCCAGCGACGAATCCCTCCAAGCCTTGCAGAGCTCCCTCCAGAATCTCAACACCTGCAAGCGTAGGCCCTACGGTGGGTGCGAACTGTCGTGGGAAAGTCACGACAGATGTCCGAAGAGCCGAACATAGAATGGGACCTTTGCTGCGAGGCGATTTTATGGAGAGAGTCGACATGGACAAGAGACTCGGCGATTTACCCAGGTTTCAGCCCCTCTTTGTCTCGACGTAAAAGCCTACTCCTTCTTTTTATTATTATGGGCTCCGACTCTCGAAAGAAGAGTCGGTTGATCGATTACAAGAGAGTCGGTTCGCAACCTTAGTTCTCGAGGAGATCTAGGTTACGTCGAAAGTGTCTAGTCCTATCTTGGATTGAGATTGTTCTTGACCCAGGATCCCATGGACCTTGGCTTATAAAGGCACCGGTTCCGGGATTCCGCGAGTCCGACTCCGACACGAGGTGGAGTCCTATTCTACTTTAAAAATATGCTACATGCTATTCAAGGGAAGTCGAATTCCTTCTATGGCTTCGATCTTCTTCGCTTGGAGCAGACGGCCCGTGGCCGGGTCTTCTTTCGTGGGCCTTCTGTAGGTAGCATTAAATCCATGAGCCGACAGGGTTATGTGCTTGGTCCATCCCCCCGACAGCATCCCCAAGCTTAGACGCTTCGGTCTCCTTGAATATTTATTGGGGATGCATGGGGGCATCCCCAAGCTTGAGGGTTTGATACTCCCGGATCTTCTTTCATCATCTTCCCTTGCACACTTGAACACTCCCTTTATACATAACTCATCATAAGCTCATTAGAGGGGTTAGTACCCTTAATAAAATAATTTTCCTCTACTGGAAATAAAAAATTTCTTGAAGGGATACTATTTCTCAAGATTGCCAAAAAGTTTTTGAAACTAAAAAGCTAGCACAATTCTTGCAAAAGTGAGGAAAGGCAAAACGTGCCAGAATCTGTGAAAAATAGACCAGCATGTAGTAAATAATTTTTGCGGGGTACTTCTGCAACTCAAATCAAAAAACTCAGAACAGACGCTCGAAAGGCAATTGTATGGAGCACGCTATCAAAACAATTCAGATCAAAAATATGATCTGATGACCAAGGACAAAATCTGTTTTCTGGACAACATGTCACAACTTTTGAACTTTCTTGCAATCGGAGGCTAAACTTGGCCCAAAGCTTGAAAATAAAGATACTATGATGTTGCTACAGTAGTAACAATCATCAAGACCTGTAAAAACATAATTAAAAACATCTTGGGTTGTGTTGGGACCCGAGGTTAGCGTTTGTAATTCCGGTCACAACGCAATCACATGGAGAGCCAAGAGCCGTACCCACTTGTCTAAGAAGACAAGGCCAAGCACATATCACTCTCGGAAAGAATCGAACCTGAGGGGCATCCCATCCAGACCGGATGATCAACTGAGATGGGTCCTCATCGTCCGCTCACAAGTCTAATGCTTATGGGTGGTGAAGTCCCGTACTCATAGACAAGTCGCCTCAACCATGTTATCGATTGAATCATAACCCTTACATAAACAGACTCCAACCCGATCACTTAGTCGGGGTCTAGGGCGGGCTCGATCATACAAAAAAGTGTGCACGTGACAGAGTCACGAGAAATCGCATCGCGATGCCCCAAGGTGCGCACATCTAAGGGCCACTTGGTGTATAAAAGACCGCCAGCCAGATCACAACTAAGGTCTCGAAAACCCATACTAAGACATGCATGTTATAATCATACACGCAACACACATGTCTAGTATGAACAGCAGGTATCATCACATAACTCTACAAAGTACTTCTTTATTGACTTACACATAGAGCATACAAAGATCACATGTTTGTGATCAACATTACATCATACAACGGAAGAAAATTAGGTCTGAGTACAGACAAGATCAACAAATGGCTTAGAGTAGCCTTGTTCAACAAACATGCCCTTCCACTAGGGACCAGACTGTTGTCTGGAACTATACTACAAAGGTCAACGTCGAGCTTCAGGTCGGTGACTCCATCAGGAGTCCGGGTTCTTAGCTAAAACATAAATAAGCAAATGTGAGTACAAAGTCGTACTTAGCAAAACTTACATCAGACTATACTACTCATGCTCAAGTTTCAAGGTAAAGGAGGTGGGGTTTAACATGCAGAAGTGCCATCTTTGACTTGGCTCGTCCTGAACTATGAGTACCAAACTTGAGGTAAGAAGCGTACACGATTCCACTACCAAGTCTCCAAACAATACACCACTCTGGTTACTTCCTCCACTTCCCCACGAGGAAGCCCACCATAGCACTCACGCTTATCTTGCCCCATTCAAGTTGTCTAATGATCATGTAGAGGTCTCCAAGTAGTCCATAACCGCGGACACGGCTATTCGAATAGTTCATTACCCTGCAGGGGTGTACATCTTCACACCCGTGTCATCACTTATCGCCTCATTCTTGTCACCCTTCAAGCGGGTGTCGGACATGGATGAATCCAAAGCACTACCCTCACATAACCTTCTCTAATCCAGAAGTCGGCTACCTGAGTTTGGCACCGCTCGAGAGTCCGGCCGGTTCAATGAAACGGACTCACATAAGGCAAGGGACCGAGACGCCACCTCTGCCAGATGGTTTTACCGCCTCACAGGTCCGCCCACATATCTATATGGTGCAACCTTTTATTCATTCTTTTCGATGCATATGCCAAATGGAAAGCCTGAATCTAGTGTGACTCCTGGACTGGATCGGGTAAGTGAAGAGGCCAAACGGGGCTCCCATAAATCCTACATGTGTTCATACTCTTTATCTTGGATCACAAAACAGGAACTCGAGGCCTAGGACAGTGTTCAACGAGACAACCCACTGTGTACTCCTACACAGCCTCTCATCATTCACCTTTGTTTAGGGTGGATTCACCAACATGTTATCAGCAGCACCATTATGATCAACCATCCCGACTCACAATCGAAGTAAACTCATTGTAACACTAAGAAGCAATAAGCAGTAATAGTTGCAGGGGCCACATGCTCATCATTCAACTCCTATATCTGCTAGGATTGTGGTTTCCTTAATACGGTGACAAAATGGTAGGTCATGTATCGGAATGGGTTCAACTATGAGGAAGAACGTATGTCGGTGATCTCCTAAACATGCATAAGAGAGACTGAGAGGGAAGTGGGATTTTATAGACATGATCAATGGGGTTTGCTTGCCTTGCAGACGATACATGGGTTTAACGGACTTCTTCATCTTCTTCGGGGGTGATCACCGTCTCGGAAAGTCTGTTATCGGAGGCAATCATCAACAAAGGGGGGCAACATCGAAAGTAAATGCACAAGCACATGATATAGTGATTCATGATTTATATGCTACTGGTTGGTTGACAATTCCTTTTAATTGAAGTGTATTGCAAAGGATTTGCAAATACAAACTCCAAATTCGAATTCAAATTAAGCCATATGCACATTTGCTACTGTTACCCCATTTTAAAATGGTCAAACATGAAAATAAATTGCATATTCTTAATCCTTGAATTTTTCTGATAATTTTTCTTATATCTTTGTCCACTTTGGAGTTAGTATGAATTTTCTATGATTTTTCAAAGTTTAATTGAATTTCTGGAATTTTCTGAATTATTTTAATCTGGAAAAAGGATTATTGCATCATGCTGGCATCAGCATGGCGTGGGAGGGGGGGGTCTGACCCATGGTCCAGCCCTATCAGTGGCTCAGGGGGTTAACCCCGGTTTAATTAAAAACCCTAGATTAACTTAGGGCTAGGGGGCCCACCTGTCATTGGCTTAGGGGGAGGGTTAGAGGGGTAATAAGCCCTAAACTAATCAGCCTACCGGCATTTAGCCGGAGGCGACCATAGCGCACGGCGGAGGGCTCGCCGGAGTAGGTTCTCGGCCACCATTTGGCGTGGGGAGGGCATCAAAAGGATACCTGCTCACGTCCGCATCACCGTGCATCCACGGGGAGGCCTAGGGGTCGCCGGTGTCTCGTCGGCGTCGTGCTCGGGCTGCGGCCGTGGCTCTGTGAAGACGAAGACGGCGTAGGAGGCTACCGAAGGAGCACGGGATGGGGAGTCGACGCGTATGCTCATAGTGAGGCCAACAGCGTCGACGGCGAAGACGGAGGAGGCGCGCCGGCGAGGAATTTCTCTCCGGGATCCGTGGCGGCCGGTGATGAAGACGACAAAGGGAGCAGCATCTGTGGAGCTTGCCGGCTCGATTACTCGCATGTGAAGATGAAAGCGACATCGAGGAGTCTTCTGGACATCTCGGTGTAGCTTGTGGGGGCAGTTGGCCGCGGCGGTGTACGGCGGCGATCCACTGTTGCTGGGGCGGTGACGAATATGACTAGGGGATAGGAGGAGAATGGACCAGAGGAGGGGGGAAAGGATGCACGGCTGCTAGGGCGTCTCCGTGGCGCTCCTAGAAGGCCCGAGGTGGCCTGGAACGTTGTCGGCGTCGCGATGGCTTTCTTCGCCCCCGGCATGCTCGACAGTGAGCTGCTTGGGGTAGACGACAAGCCATTAAATTCTTTAGGGCTTTTGCTTTCCCCATTTCAAATTCTTTTGAAAAATTTAGCATGATGCAAGGTTACTTGCTAACCATAGCACATACCTAAACTTGGGTTGTGACAACTCGCCCCCACTCAAAAGAATCTCGTCCCGAGATTCAGAAGTCATCGGGATTAAGGAGGGGTACTCGGCACGAAGTCGGTCTTCTCTTTCCCAGGTTGCTTCTTTCTCGGAGTGATGCGACCATTGCACTTTGAGGAACTTGATCTTCTGACGACGAGTGACACGCTCTGCGGAATCAAGAATACGAACAGGGTACTCTCGATAAGAAAGGTCATCTTGGAGATCAAGCGTTTCATGGTCGACTTCGCGGATGGGGTCCTTTAAGCAACGCCTGAGTTGTGACACATGGAATACATTGTGTACTCGGGAAAGGTGTGTAGGTAGTTCAAGTAGGTAGGCAACTTGGCCACGTTTGGCAAGAATGCGGAAAGGTCCGATGTAACATGGGGCCAACTTGCCTTTGATACCGAATCGTTGGGTACCCTGCAGAGGAGTAACCCGAAGGTAAGCCTTCTCATCAATATTGTAGCTCTCTTCCCTATGATGACGATCATAGTAGCTTTTCTGACGAGACTGGGCGGCTTTCAATCGATCACGAACAATGCGAACTTGCTCTTATGCTCCTTGATCATATCCGGTCCAAAGAATTGTCTTTCACCGGTTTCTGACCAGTTTAGGGGTGTTCGACATCGTCGTCCATAGAGGAGTTCAAAATGAGCCATGTTCAGACTAGATTGGAAACTGTTGTTATAAGAAAATTCGGCGAATGGAAGAGATTTCTCCCAATTATTTCCGAAAGAGATAACACAAGCTCTGAGCAGGTCTTCGAGAATTTGATTAACCCTTTCAACTTGACCGCTAGACTGAAGATGCAAAGCTGTACTAAAGGAGAGATGAGTTTCCATAGCATTCTGAAAACTTTCCCAGAATCTAGAGGTGAAAAGGCTACCACGATCAGAATTGATTTCCAAACGAACACCTTGAAGAGACACAATTCTAGAGACATACAAGTCCACTAACTGGCTAGCAATTATAGACTCACGAACAGGAAGGAGGTGAGCAACTTTGGAAAGTCGATCAATGACAACGAAGATGGCATCATTTCCTTTCTGGGTTTTTGGAAAGCCGGTCATGAAGTCCATACCGACCTTGTCCCATTTCCACTCGGGAATAGATAATGGTTGAAGAGTACCAGTAGGTCTTTGGTGTTCTTCCTTAATGCGACGACAAACATCACATTCAACAAAAAATTGAGCAATGTCTCTCTTCATCCTGGTCCACCAAAATCTCTGGCGTAGATCTCGGTTCATTTTTGTGCTACCGGGATGAATTGAGAGAGGAGTTTCATGAGCTTCGTGAAGGATCAGCTGCCTTAGTTCTTGATTCTCCGGGACTACTAAACGGTTCTCAAAGAATACCGTTCCTTGACCATTTGCAGAGAAACATTTAGCATCTCCGCTAGCAATGTTCTCCTTGATCTCTCGAATACCACTATCTAGTTTCTGGGCGGCTATGATTTGATCCTCAAGGGTTGGTTTCGCCACCAGGGTAGAAAGAAATACATGGAACTATCTCAAGATTGAACTTGCGAAATTCCTCATGAAGAAGTGGTTGATACTGTTGTAACATGAGGTTGTTACAATACGACTTATGACTTAGTGCATCAACCATGACATTGGCTTTGCCTGGGGTATATGAGATTCCTACGTCATAATCTTTTATCAACTCTATCCAGCGTCTTTGCCTGAGATTAATATCTGGCTCGGTGAATATGTATCTAAGGCTTTGGTGATCAGAATAGATCTCACAACGATTACCAAGGAGGTAATGTCGCCAAGTCTTCAGGGCATGAACTACGACAGCGAGTTCAAGATCATGGGTAGCATAGTTCTCTTCATGTGGACGCAACTGGCGTGAAGCGTATGCTACCACATGTCGATCTTCCATAAGTATGCATCCTAACCCTTGCCGTGAAGCGTCACAATAGATCTCGAAATCCCTTTTGGTGTCTGGAGATGCAAGTACGGGTGCAGAAGTCAATCTTCTCTTTATGTCTTGAAAGCTTTCCTCGCACTTGGGGGTCCATTGGAATTTCTTATCTTTCTTGAAGAGTTCAGTAAGAGGCTTTGCAACTTTGGAGAAGTTCTCAACGAAGCGGCGACAATAGCTTGCTAAGCTAAGAAAACTCCTAACTTGCTTAACCGATTCAGGTGGAGTCCAATCAAGGACGGCCTGAACTCTCTCGGGATTGACAGCAATGCCTTTGGCAGAAATCATGTGGCCTAATTAGGTTACTTCTAGTAGCCAAAATTCGCACTTAGAAAACTTGGCATAAAGGCGATGCTCTCGAAGTTTCATCAATACCAACCTAAGATGTTCTGCGTGCTCTTCTTCGTTCTTCGAGTAGATGAGAATGTCATCAAGATAAACCACAACAAATTTATCTTGGTACTCCATGAAGATCGAATTCATTAAGCGCGATAATACATGACGGTGTACTCGTACAGACCATATCGAGTAGTGAAAGCCGTCTTGGGAATGTCCTCGTTTCAGATTTTGATTTGATGGTAGACTAATCTCAAATCCATCTTGGAGAAGACACAGGATCCAGCAAGTTGATCATAAAGACCATTGATCCTGGGCAGTGGGTACTTGTTCTTTATCGTCGCTAGATTTAGCGGGCGATAGTCTACGCACATCCTTTCTGTTCCATCTTTCTTCGTTACGAACAGAACAAGGCAACCACATGGCAATGAGCTAGGGCGGATGAAGCCTTTTGCCAATGAAGCATCAAGTTGGATTTTTAGCTCAGCTAACTCATGTGGGGCCATTCTATATGGGCGTCTGGAAATTGGGGGTGTGCCTGGTATAAGATCCACTATGAATTCTACACATCTGTCGGGTGGCATGCCCAGCAGCTCTTCAGGAAAGACATCCGGGAAGTCACGAACCACCGGAATATCTTCAAGGTCAGGAAGGGGAAGCACATTCAAAGTATGCATCTGGATTCTAGAGCTGGGTGATGTGTAGTCAATTGTCTGGCCTGAAGGATGGGTGAGTTTAACTGACTTGTCTTTACAATCAAGGACAACATTCTGTCTCGATAACCAATCCATTCCTAGGATGACATCAATGTCTGAAGACTTGAGGGCTATAAGAGAAGCAAGGAATACTAAACCATCAATTGCAATTTGATTGCCATGGCTTACTCTATTAGTTTTCCATTTGGAACCAGGAGTTTGAATTATCATTGTAGAATGTCGGAACCCGGGGTTAGCGTATGTAATTCCAGTCATGATACAATCACATGGAGAGCCGAGAACCGTACCCACTTGTCTAAGCAGACAAGGCCAAGCACAGAACGTTCTCGGTAAGCATCGAACGTGAGGGGCATCTCATTCAGGCCGGATGATCAACTGAGATGGGTCCTCAACGTCCGCTCACAACTCTAAATGCTTATGGGTGGTGAATCCCATACTCATAGACAAGTCGCCTCAACCATGTTATCGATTGGATCCTAACTCTTACATAAACTTACTCCAGCCCGATCACTTAGTCGGGGTCTAGGGCGGGCTCGATCATACAACAAAGTGTGCACGTGACAGCGTCACGAACAATCGCATCGCGATGCCCCAAGCTGCGCACATCTAAGGGCCAGTTGGTGTATAAAAGACCGCCAGCTAGATCACAACTAAGGTCTCGAAAACCCATACTAAGACATGCATGTTATAAACATACACGCAGCACACATGCCTAGTATGAATAGCAGGTATCATCACATAACTCTACAAAGTACTCTTTATTGATATACACATAGAGTATACAAAGATCACATGTCTGTGATCAACATTACATCATACAACGGAAGCAATTTAGGTCTGAGTACAGACAAGTTTAACAAATGGCTTAGAGAAGCCTTGTAAACAAACATGCCCTTCCACGAGGGACCAGACTGCTATCTGGGACTATGCTAACTTAGTCAACGTCGAGCTTCACGAAGGTGACTCCATCAGGGTCTGGTTTCTTATCTAAAACATAGAATAAGCAAACGTGAGTACAAAGTCGTACTCAGCAAGACTTACATCAGAACTACACTACTCATGCTCAAGTATCAAGGTAAAGGAGGTGGGGTTTCATCATGCAGAAGTGCCAGCTTTGACTTGGCTAATCCTGTACTACGAGTTCCAGACTTTGAGGTAAGAAGCGTACACGAGTCCACTACATCTCCAACCAATACACTACTATGGTTACTTCCTCGACTTCCCCACGAGGAGGCACACCATAGCACTCACGCTTATCTTGCGAGTTTTATAAGTATCCATTCAAGTTATCTATGATCAAGTAGAGGTTTCCAAGTAGTCCATAACCGCAGACACGACTATTCGAATAGTTCATTAACCCTACAGGGGTGTACATCTTCACACGCGTGTCATCACTTATCGCCTCGTTCTTGGCATCCTTCAAGCGGATGTCGGACGTTGATGAAACCAAGGCACTAACCTCACATCACCTTCTCTAATCCAGGAGTCGACTACCTGAGTTTGGCACCGCTCGAGAGTCCGGCCGGTTCCACGAAACGGACTCAGATAATGTAAGGGACCGAGACGCCACCTCTGCAAGATGGTTTCACTGCCTCACAAGTCCACCCACATATCTAGGATGATGCAACCTTTTCTTCATACTTTTTCTATGCATATGCCAAATGGAAAGCCCGAATCTATTGTGACTCCTGGACCGGATCGGGTATGTAAAGAGGCCAAACGGGGCTCCCATAAAACCCTACATGTGGTCATACTCTTTGTCTTGGATCACAAAACAGGAACTCGGGGCCTATGGCAGTGTTCAACGAGACAACCCACTGTGTACTCCTACACAGCCTCTCATCGTTCACCTTTGCTTAGGGTGGATTCACCAACACGTTTCACTTTCAGCAACACCACTGTGTTCATTCCATCCCGACTCACAAAAAAAACATCCTCGTGGTATCACTAAGCAGCAAAAGCAGTAACAGTTGCAGGGGCCAAATGCTCATCATTCAACTCCTAAATCTGCTAGGATTGTGGTTTGCTTAATACGGTGACAAAATGATAGGTCATGCATCGGAATGGGTTCAACTATGAGAAAGAACGTGTCTCGGTGATCTCCTAAACATGCATAAGCGAGACTGAGAGGGAAATAGGATTTTATAGACATGATCAATGGGGTTTGCTTGCCTTGCTGACGAGGTTCGATAACGGTGTTTGCAACGAAGGGGGTGGCCTCCAGTTCCGGTTGCACGTCTATTGAGCAAACAATCAAACAAGGTATAAATTTATTTCCAATGCTCAAACACATGATCAATATTGAAATGGTGATGTTCTTGGTCACAATGTGGGTACAATTCCATTTAAAAGAAGTCAAATGCAAAGTCATTTGCAAATGTGCTTCAAATTTGAATTTGAAATAAAGCCATATGGATGTTTTGCACTGTTCACCCATTTTAAAATGGTCAAACATGAAAACTGAGCCCATATTCATAATCCTTGGATTTTTCTGATATTTTTAGACATATTATTTGTTATATTTGGAGTTAAAATGAATTAGTTATGAATTTCCCAAGTTTAAATGATTTTCTGGAATTTTCTGGATTAAATTAATTCTTTGGAAAATGTTTATTGCGTCAGCATGACGCAATGGTGATGTCACTAGGGGGCCTGACAGGTGGGTTCGGCTGGTCAGTCACAGAGGGGTTTAAACCGGTTTAATTAGCTAAACCGAGTCATTAGGGGGGGGGGCTAGGGCCCACCAGTCAGTGACCTAAGGGTCAACTGACAGGGGATTAGCCCCTAAGCTAAATGGCTCGCCGGCGGTTAGCCGCCGGTAACCAAACCGCATGGCAGCGCCCGTTGCGGACGGCGTTTCCGGGCACGGCTGGGCACGCGGAGGGCACCGGAGTGATGCCCGTGCTCGTCCGCTTCGAGCTACGCCATCGGGGGCTCAAGGGGAGGCCCGAAAGCTCGTCGGCGGCGACCTCTTGCAGTGGCCGTGGACTGGACAAAGGTGGAACGCGATTCGGGCACGGATTCAAGCGGCAAAAAGAGGGGAATTGAGCGCATGCTCACCCTGGTTGCAGAGACGGGCTCGAGGAAGCCGGAGGATGCGAGGCGACGGCGAATTCCGGCAATGGCGTACGGCGGCCGTGGAGAAGAACTTGAAGCTGGCGGCTCTTCCAAGGGTTCCTGGCCTCGATTCGTTGCGCGGCTTGAGGAAGTCGATGCCGGCGGAGCTTCTGGACAGCTTGCGGCGACGAGTGGTGCACGGTGGCCGCGAGTTCTACGGTGGCATGCTCCGGCTGGGCTTCGGGTCCGTGTGAAAACGAGAGAGAGAGGGCGTGGGGAGAGAGCCAGAGGAGGGGGAAGACTGCGGGGCTTCTGGGCGAGCTGCGTGGCGCCTTGAAAGAGAAGAGGGGGCTCCAGAGAGGCCTCGGTGGCGTCGGCGCACCCACGGCTCGCCACCGAGCTGCTTGGGATCGAGGGGAGGAAGAAGACAAGGTGGCCGGTTGGGCTGGGCCAGGCCGAGGTAAGGTGGGCCTCGCCTGTGGGCGTTAGGTAAGGTCTCTGCTTTCTTTTTCTTTTTAGTTTTTCTGTTTCATTTGTTTTGCCTAGATTTAAAATAGCTAGGCATTTTTAATAAATGTCCAAATACTTTTATAAATACTAGGTGACCAGTAGCTAGTTACATAAATAATTTGGACATTTTTGAAATTCAATAAATTTGAATTTCAATTCAAATAGGGGTAAACTTTAATTTCCAGAGCACTATTTGAATATTAGAAAATTCCATTTGTATGGGAAAATACCCAAACCACTTTTAAAGTGATCAGCATCATTTATAGGAATTTTCCAAACATTCAAATGATTTTTGGAAAAAGATTTTTATCTGGCCATTTCAAATAAATTCTCAGGGCTTTCTGCTTCCCCATTTTTGAATTTCATTTGAATTTTTGCATGATGCAAAGGGATCAAACAATCCTAGCACTTAACCTAGTTGGGGTTCTGACATAGAAAACATTTCTTCAAATGGGAATTCATGCCGAAGTGCATAACTCTCCGACATGAATGAATGAGAACCTCCTGGATCGAAAAGAACGGAGGCGGGAACATGATTGACTGGGAGTGTACCAAGGATGACGTCAGAAGTAGCAGTGGTTTTCTGAGATTTGGTTCACATATCCACTAGCTGTGACTGAAAGCTTTGTTGGAAAGGTTTTGGTGGTTGATTTCTTTGGAGGCTTATGTCGAGAATGACATGGTGTCATCAAGACCTGAGGGCATTGACGAAAGTAACGGCCTGACAGACCTCACTTGAAACACACCCTTCCTGAATTGCTGGGAGCAGGATTACTTGATTGCACACCATCATTCCTGGGAGGAACAATATGTTGAGGTGGATGGCATATATTGGATGGTGTCCTCTGAAGAAATTTTTGAGGTATGGCACTAGTGGGGATCCATATTCGGCGTTTCTGAGGGGCTAAACTTGAAGAAGGAGCAAGCTCAAGAGCATGTTTGCGAGACTCTTCGAAAACTTCATTGCCATGCTCAGCTCTGAATAATTTGTTGACTAAATCCTCAAAGGTGGAAAATTCAAGGAGGTTGAGATCATGACGAAGGATGGGGCTAAGTCCTTTGCGGAACCTTGCCTGCTTTCTGGCATCGTTGGTGATCTCATCTTGGGCATAACAAGAAAGACGGCTGAACTCCATCACATACTCATGAATGGACATCTCTCCTTGAGTCAGGTTGCAGAACTCTCCCTTCTTTCTTTCTATCCATCATCTCATCCAGAATGTGGTACCCTCTGAAGGCATCACGGAATTGTGGCCATGTCACTATGTGACCATCAGGCTGCATTGCAACATAGTTCTCCCACCATTCAGCAGCAGCATCTTCCAGAAAGTATGCCACGAATATAACTCGATCATTGGGAGCAACATGTGCCGTTTCAAGCTTACGCTCGATGGAACGGAGCCAATCATCGGCTTCAAGGGGCTTAGAAGGACATTGAAATACCGGTGGTTTGAGGAGGATGAAATCCTGAATGCTGACAACCACATTGTGCTGACGAGAAATATTGTGCTCGATGAGCTCCAGAAGGCGTGTTTGATCACGTCGATTTTGTTCAGCTTCCATCATGATTTCCGCCGTAGAAGGCGGTGGTGGAGGTTCATCATTACTTCAATTCCGATCAAGGTCTCGATTGCGACGAACGGCACTACGAGTTCCACCTGACATCCTTTGTGATAAAAATCAACAATCAGAACAGGTTTTATGATGGAATCAAATATAAAAGGATATAACTAGGCGGAAAGGATTGTAATGCAAAGACAAAGATTCCTAGAAACACGGAATAAATCGGGTAGCATAACGGCTACACCGGGATAGAAAATGAAACAACCTTGAAGATAAAGGGCATCACTTCCTAAGAAACAGTAGGGAATGATGACTCGGAAGACCACAACAGTCCTACGGCTACAAAGAAGCAATCAACGACATGTTCTAGTAAGAAATAGATGAGCCTAGTCCTATATTCCCATAGAACAAGATGAGGGTGACTCAGAACTCAGATCGATGAGGGTAAGGAGAAAAAGAAGCCTTACGCTGTTCCCTTATACCCAAGTAACTATATAACTATAGAATGCTAGACTTGACTTCGACCAAGGGTTTGATAATCCTACAGACAGTCCTGCTCTAATAACAAGTCATTCGGGACCCGGGGTTAGCGTATATAATTTCGGTCACATAGCAATCACATGGAGAGCCGAGAGCCGTACCCACTTGTCTAAGCAGACAAGGCCAAGCACATATCACTCTCGGAAAGCATCGAACGTGAGGGGCATCCCATCTAGACCGGATAATCAACTAAGATGGTCCTCATCGTCCGCTCACAAGTCTAATGCTTATGGGTGGTGAAGTCCCATGCTCATAGACAAGTCGCCTCAACCATGTTATCGATTGAATCATAACCCTTACATAAACAGACTCCAACCCGATCACTTAGTCGGGGTCTAGGGCGGGCTCGATCATACAACAAAGTGTGCACGTGATAGAGTCACGAGCAATCGCATCGCGATGCCCCAAGTTGCGCACATCTAAGGGCCACTTGGTGTATAAAAGACCGCCAACCAGATCACAACTAAGGTCTCGAAAACCCATACTAAGAAATGCATGTTATAATCATACATGCAGCACACATGTCTAGTATGAACAGCAGGTATCATCACATAACTCTACAAAGTACTTCATTATTGACTTACACATAAAGCATACAAAGATCACATGTCTGTCATCAACATTACATCATACAACGGAAACAAATTAGGTCTGAGTACAGACAAGATTAACAAATGGCTTAGAGAAGCCTTGTTCAACAAACATGCCTTTCCACTAGGGACCAGACTGCTATCTGGAACTATACTACAAAGGTCAACGTCGAGCTTCAGGTTGGTGACTCCATCGGGGGTCCGGGTTCTCATCTAAAAACATAAATAAGCAAACGTGAGTATAAAGTCGTACTCAGCAAGACTTACATCAGACTATACTACTCATGCTCAAGATTCAAGGTATAGGAGGTGGGGTTCAACATGCAGAAGTGTCAGCTTTAACTTGGCTAGTCCTGAACTACGAGTACCAGACTTGAGGTAAGAAGCGTACACGAGTCCACTACCAAGTCTCCAAACAATACACCACTATGGTTACTTCCTCGACTTCCCCACGAGGAAGCCCACCGTAGCACTCACGCTTATCTTGCGAGTTTTATAAGTATCCATTCAAGTTGTCTAATGATCAAGTAGTGGTCTCCAAGTAGTCCATAACCGCGGACACGGCTATTCGAATAGTTCATTACCCTGCAGGGGTGTACATCTTCACACGCGTGTCATCACTTATCGCCTCATTCTTGTCACCCTTCAAGTGGGTGTCGCACGTGGATGAAACCAATGCACTACCCTCACATCACCTTCTCTAATCCAGGAGTCGACTACCTGAGTTTGGCACCGCTCGAGAGTCCGGCCGGTTCAACGAAACAGACTCAGATAATGCAAGGGACCGAGACGCCACCTCTGCCAGATGGTTTTACTGCCTCACAAGTCCGCCCACATATCTATATGGTGCAACCTTTTCTTCATTCTTTTCTATGCACATGCCAAATGGAAAGCCCGAATCTAGTGTGACTCCTGCACTGGATCGGGTAAGTGAAGAGGCCAAACGGGGCTCCCATAAACCCTACATGTGGTCATACTCTTTGTCTTGGATCAAAAAATAGGAACTCGGGGCCTAGGGCAGTGTTCAACGAGACAACCCACTGTGTACTCCTACACAGCCTCTCATCTTTCACCTTTGTTTAGGGTGGATTCACCAACACGTTATCATCAGCACCATTATGATCAACCATCCCGAATAAAAATCAAAGTAACCTCATTGTAACACTAAGAAGAAATAAATAGTAATAGTTGCACGGGCCACATGCTCATCATTCAACTCCTATATCTGCTAGGATTGTGGTTTGCTTAATACGGTGACAAAATGATAGGTCATGCATCAGAATGGGTTCAACTATGCGGAAGAACGTATCTCGGTGATATCCTAAACATGCATAAGCGAGACTGAGAAGGAAGTGGTATGTTATAGACATGATCAATGGGGTTTGCTTGCCTTGCTGATGATACACAGGATTAACGGACTTCTTCATCTTCGGGGGTGATCACCTTCCCGGAAAGTCTGTTATCGGAGGCAATCATCAACAAAGGGGGGCAACATCGAAAGTAAATGCACAAGAACATGATATAGTGATTCATGATGTATATGCTACTGGTTGGTTCACAATTCCTTTGAATTGAAGTGTATTGCAATGGATTTTCAAATTCAGACTCCAAATTTGAATTTAAATTAAGCCATATGCACATTTGCTACTGTTTCCCCATTTTAAAATGGTCAAACATGAAAGAAAATTGCAAAATCTTAATCCTTGCATTTTTCTGATAATTTTTCATATATTATTTTTCCAATTTGGAGTTAATGAATTTTCTATGATTTTTCAAAGTTTAATTGAATTTCTGGAATTTTTTGAATTATTTTAATCTGGAAAAGGGATTATTGCGTCATGCTGGCATCAGCATGACGTGGGGGGGGGGTCTGAACCGTGGGCCAGCCCTGTCAGTGGCTCAGGGGGTTAACCCCGGTTTAATTAAAAACCCTGGATTAAGTTAGGGCTAGGGCGCCACCTGTCATTGGCTTAGGGGGAGGGTTAGAGGGGTAATAAGCCCTAAACTAATCAGCCCACCGGCGTTTAGCCGTCGGCGACCATAGCGCACGGCGGAGGGCTCGCTGCAGTATGTTCCCGGCCACCATTTGGCGCGGGGAGGGCATCAAAAGGATGCCCGTGCACGTCCGCATCACCATGCATCCACGGGGAGGCCTAGGGGTCGCCAGAGTCTCGCCGGCGTCGTGCTCGGGCTGCAGTCGTGGCTCTGTGAAGACGAAGACGGCGTAGGAGGCTATGGGAAGGAGCACGGGATGGGGGAGTCGACGCGTATGCTCACCGTGAGGCCAACGGCGTCGACGGCGAAGACGGAGCAGGCGCGCAGGCGAGCAATTTCTCGCCGGGATCCGTGGCGTCCGGCGATGAAGACGACGAAGGGTGCGGCGTTTGTGGAGCTTTCCGACTCGATTCTCCCACGTGAAGACGAAGGCGACGTCGGGGAGTCTTCTGGACATCTCGGTGTAGCTTGTGGGGGCCGTTAGCCTCGGCGGCGCACGGCGGCGATCCACTGTTGCTCGGGGCGGCGACGAATACGACGAGGGGAAAAGAGGAGAACGGGAAGGAGGAGGGGGAAAGGATGCACGAAAGCTAGGGCCGTTGTGTTTTTCTTTTTATTTCTTCTGACATTTGTTCTGTTTTGATATAAACAAATACCAAAACATTTTATAAAATCCCCAAGTTATTCATATGGACTTACATGGCATACTTAAACTTGCTAACCCTAGCACATACCTAAACTTGGGTTGTGATAGGTTGCCTCCAACAAGAGCTTTCTTTTACACTTTTAAGCTAGGCAAGAGGCAAAAATTAGAATCAAAGGTCCCCGAGATCATCGGAGTCATAAAGACCTTCGAATTGATTTTCAACAAGTTCAGTCTTCTTTTTCCTAGGGAAGAGGTACTTACCTTTTGCCTTAACACGTAAGCGTATGTGCCCCTTAACAATATCGATGAAGCCTTTCATAGCTTGAAGGAAGTCCCTTCCAAGCACGGTGTTACTTTGGTTTGGCTTCATTATGAAGAAATGCATCGTTGCAGTCCATTTAAGGAATGTAACTTGGACTTATTTTACTTTCCCCTGGATATTAGAAACATCTCCATTAGCATGTTCATGCTAAGATGACAAATTATCCATGTTTAGTTTCAAATAATCATAAACTATTTGTGGCATTGTAGAAACCATGGATCCAATATCACAAAAAGCAAGGAAGTCTTGGTTAGAGATGCAAATCCTAACAAAAGGATCCCAGTCGTCATCTATTTCCAACCTTTCTTTCTTGTTGGGCTTAAGTTCCTCTACCTTCTTCAAGTCTAGAGCATCCATTTGACGGGGATCAACCCCGGCAAATCCCATGGTCAGGGACCCTGGGTTAGTCATGAGAAGCACAGGTTGGACGATAGCTTGTCGGCAAACAGGAGGACACGTTCCTGCTCGATATTATTGATGAGGGAGATGCGATTATAGTGGATGCCAAGGCTGGAGCGCTCAAGGCTAGGGTTACAGATGATATTGGATGCCTTTGGCATCACCCCTCCTAGCCCTTATATACTGGGCTAGGTCTCGGGGAGTTCATCTACGTTTATAGGTAAGCTTTCCTAACCCTAGCTTGCTCCGTACGACAGGTCTTCGCACCTTCCTTGTGAGTCGCAGACTCCTATGTCGATGCCAACTAGCGGTCCAAGGTGGGTCCAGGCGGGTCTTCATTGGCCTTCTATCTTCACGGACACCGGCTAGGCTTATCCGTAGGAGTCGTGGGGTCATCCCCTCGTCAGTAGCCCCCGAGTGCCCGGGGGACTCGAAGAGTCGCGCAGGGACTCGAGTACATCCATTTGTCGGTCATTTGTATGCGTGGTATAACCGCGGGTTGCTGGCAGTCTGGTGCCATGACAAAACCTGTTTCGAAGGATGCTAAGCTGAAAGGGCCCAAGGAGTAGACTGGTCAAGCCTTGGTGAATTGCGCTAGTGGAAAATACCGCAGTAGCCCAATCAAACCCACGTCCCTCGACGTGAGCTTGGAACACTGGTGTCGAGCAAAAATCCTGCCGCTTCAGGTCTTACGGTGTTCATTTGCCGCCAGTAATGTGCGTAGCCTAAGGCGCGTCCGCCCGGCTTTTTCTATCATGCGCAGCGCATGGAAAAGGTTGGGAGTGAAATCTCTCTTCGGCAAGTCCCAGCCTAGTCGAACTTCGCAGCAGGGTCTTACCTACACGCTAATCTTGCGTGGCATCTGGGCACAGTGTATCGTGTTCCAGGAATGTGTGTTTTTGAGGCGCGGAGCCTAATAGTATTGCACCCGCTTGGAAAAATCATCAAGCGAATTGTTCACTCATTCACCCGCGGAGCTTGTTTCGAGTGCTCAGACGGGGGGTTCTTCGCGAGTAGTCACTCGAATGTCGTTTCGGAACTTGAGGTGAGGGAGCACCTGAGACTCTAGCGTCGTATGATCTTGGCGAGTGAATGTTTGTCTTGCGTCGGGTTGAGGGAGCACCCGAGACTCTCGTGAGTGCGAGTGATCACTCGAGCACATTGCTGACCTTTGGGTGAGGGAGCACCTGGGACTCTCGTGAGTGTGAGTGATCACTCGAGCACATTGCTGACCTTTGGGTGAGGGAGCACCTGGGACTCTCATGATGTGCTCTCCCGATGGGAGTAAGATGTTTTTATTCATCGGGAAAAAGATCAGAAAGATAGAATCTCTGAGCCTTGATGGAGTACTCAGTACGTCTTGCTGTGATATGACATTCGCATGGTATTCTGGAGTTTTTGACCACTGTAGCCTGCCGAAGGAAATGACTTCGCACTGTCCCGCCGAAATTTTCGTGTCGCGCGATCATGGTCCTCTTTTTACGCGCGAAGTGGGCGGTGTTGTTACTGCGTCGGTTGGATTTTCCATACTTTTCGCCTGTTTATCGGATCGTGCCACGTTTTCTGGGCGATAAGGTTGGACGATGGCCCTTCTTTCTAGGCTCTTGAGTTAAATACCATGCGGCTGGGTAAATTGTAGGTTTTACCCATCGATTGCCTTCCTCCTCTTTCTCTGTTTCCTTTCTTGTTCCTGAGCCTTCATCTTTTCTCCTCTGCGGGCTGTTGCGGGATCTATGACCAAGCGCCCCCGTACTGCTGTAGAGTCGGCCAAGATGTCCGGCAAGTGGGAGCGGTCCACGTTTGGGACAGGAGATCTGGATGCGCTGGTTGCTGACAGCGTGGTGGTGGAGGGTGATGTGTGTCTCCCTGGTGATGAGTCGATTCTAACGGCGGCGGCGGACGAGCGGGTATGCTTACAGGCTTTCTTCCACCGTGGGTTTGCTCTTCCGCTGCATCCTTTCGTTCGTGGCTTGTTGTATTCCTATCGGCTCCAATTGCATGACCTCACTCCCAACGGAATTTTGCACATTGTGTGTTTCATCACTCTTTGTGAGGCCTTCCTAGGGATTTACCCCCATTGGGGACTTTTGAGGCGCCTTTTTAGTATAAAAAGGACGAACTCTGAGTACGCCGTGGGTCGGGTGGGTATCTCCATTGCGGATAAAAATTCGTATTTTGACTTGGAAAAGATTGATTCCGTTAGCGGCTGGCGAAAAGGCTGGTTTTATCTGAAGGATCGCTGCGTTGTTGGTCAACAATTTGGTCTTGCTTCTTTCAATCCGGGAATGCGGGTGGTCAGACAGCCTTCGTTGTCTCATTCCTTGACCGAGGTGGAATCGTCCGAGATGACTCCGTTTTTGGAGAGGATTGCTGTGTTGAAGGATAACTTGACTGGTGGTCAGCTCATCTCTATTTTTGTGGGGAGGCGAGTTCAACCGTTGCAGCGTCGAACTCGTCCTATGTGGCAGTACGAGGGACTCGGTGACTCGACGAGATGCTCGCCTCAAGAGATTGAACCTGACGCCCTGCTGACTAGCATCCAACATGTGACCAAGTGTTAGAGTATTTCGGAAATGCGCCTTGCCCTTCCATATGCTTCTGATCACTCTCCGCCGCCAGTTGGTGTCCGTGTTCATTCGTTTGTTTGGACAAGTACCTAGTTTTGCTCTCTTGTTGACATTGCTTGCCTCGCAGGGCCATGCTCCGGCGCTGTGTAATCCTCCGCAGCCGGAGGACGCCGATATTCTTGAAGAACCTGGTGCTTCCGCAGCTGATGATGCTGCTCCAACTGTTGATACTGAGGCTATGCTGGTGGAAACTGGGGAGAGTGAACGTTCGAGTCCCTTTCGCGTGAAGCGGTCGCGTCCCTTGAGCGCTGAAGATCATGATGCATTAAGTGATGTTGTCCCACCGGCTGCTCCGTTTGATGGGCCTTCCCCTTCGGCTGCTACTCCGGCCGCTGCTCCGAAGAGGGTCAGGCTTGGGAGGCTGGGGCGCCCTCGTGCTGCGTGTGTCGGGTAAGAATCTGCTGGATTTTTGCCCATTCCCTTTTCCTTGTTCCTGCGTCTGATAATGTTTATCTTGTAGTGCTGCGACTGCTCCGGCTGCTTCGTGCACCAGTGCAGCTACTACTGACTTGAAGTCGACGGACTTTGGGGCGGCAGCCAAGCATCTTGAGGACCCCTCGACTGCTGCTGGTCAATCTGGGCCGTCGGCGACACCTGCCGTTCCAACTGCGGGTGTAGTTCCTGGTGCGCCCTCTTCTGAGGCGCCTGGTGCTGTTGCTCCTGAGTCCAAGCCTACTGAACTTGGTCCCCCCGTACTTTGGCCGGCTTGATCTGGCGATTGAAGAAAAGGCTCGTGTTTTCGACCACGTCTCCAAGCTGGTAAGTTGATTCGTGCCTGTGCGACTTTATCATTGGGGGAACGACAGTGCTCCCGATGGGAGTAGCCCCCGAGGCTACAAGTAACTTCTTGCAGTTGCTTGTAGTCTTTTCTTTCCTAATCATCTGATTGTCTGGATTTTGCAGCCTGTTGTTCTGTTTTTCACAGATTCTGCCACGTTTTGTCTCTCCTTACTTTTGCAAACCTTAAGCTTGCTTTTTCTTTGCACAAATCTTTTGGCAATCTTGAGAAATAGTAGCTCTTCAAGAATATCTTTATATCCAGTGGGAAAAATTATTTTATTAAGGGTACTAACCTCTCTAATCAGCTTATGATGAGTTATGTCTGAAGGGAGTTTTCAAGTGTGCGATGGAAGATGATGAAAGAAGATCCAGGAGCGTCAAGCGCTCAAGCTTGGGGATGACCCCATGCATCCCCAATAAATATTTAAGGAGACTCAAGCATCTAAGCTTAGGGTTGCCCCCGTGCATCCCCTTCTCCATCAACAATCATCAGTTCGTCCTTCGGCTCACTATATTTTTATCACTTCATGCGTTATGTGCTATTCTTGGAGTGTCTCGCTCTTAGGTTTTATTTTTAGTTTTCTTTAGCTTTGTTTTTTGTTCATAACAAGTTAGACCCCATCTTACTTTGTGTGGGAGAGAAACACACTCCACTCCAATCTAGAACACATCATAAGATTTTTCATTCTTATCTTTTTGCTGTTGTGTGTTCTTTATCTTTTCGTAGCAACTGCCATGTTTAGTTTTAGTTTTCGTTTGTCTTTAGCAACAGCCTTGGCTTTTTTTAGTTTGTTGTTGGAACCCTCTTTAGTTTTCATGTTTATCTAGTTAAGAGAGTTGGTTGTTGCACTGAGTTGTATCTTGTCTTGAAAGTAGGTAATTGATCTTGCTATATCATTTTAGTAGTAACTTGTAATAGTTTTGAGGTATTGATGTGAGTAATGTTTGATCTTTTGGTGTCAAGAGGTCTAGCCTATTCGTGATAGGTGTCGTATTTTGGGCAATCTGTGTTTATTTTCAAAACCTATAAAACTAGTTGAGAACTCTAGCTACTAGATGGACCGCTAACCTTTGGACGGATCGAATTTTAGAGTACACTCACGTACCATGAGTCGAGGATGCGCAAGGATAACCAAACCACCATAAACTCCTCCTCGGGGTACTTGTCTCTTTGTGAACCTCCTTATTGGATTGAGAGTTACTGATAATAATTGCATGAGTTCTTCGGACTAATGTAAGTATTGAAAGTTGACACTTCCACCTCCATATATTTGCTAGCCTCTCCTGTGCCGTGCATTTCCTTCTTCTCACTCCGAGAGTTGGTGTCCACCTTCGCCGGTACATACAAACCCTTGGCATGATACGCTCTGTCATCATAAACCACCTTATATCTTTCCTCAAAACAGCCACCATACCTACCTATCAAGGAATTTTCATAGCCTTTCCGAGATATATTGCCATGCAATATCCACCTCTTTATGACTTGATCTTCATGACATACATGTTCCTGCTACACTGGCATCGGCATACATTGCATACATCATGATAGATACATATTCTTTATGATTTGAGTACCTTGTAAAGTGTGAAAGATCTTCTATACCCTCTTGTAAATTAGAGTGTTTCCCTTAAGTGAGGAAAAGATCCCAAAGTGGACAAAATAAAAGATCCCAAATAGGACAAATGAGACTTGAATAGAAAGAGCCATGGAGGCCACGAAAAAAATACAAAAAAATAGAAAAAGGAGAAAAAGGGGCAACACTACTATCCTTTTGAAAGATCCACACTAGTACTCCCTCTTATCCTCGTACTTCATAGAGATGATCATTAAGGCATATAGCTATGTGGTACCTTCACACTATAGAACTTGGCTTGCATATTCCAAGGATGAGCCTCCTCAACAGATCTCTAGGTCTTCATGAGTGAGCAAGTTAGATGCACCCCCACTAGTTCCATTGGAGAGCTTTTTAGCTCATATGTGCATCCGTTGCATGGAAATCCCTACTCCTCACATCATATCTATCATTTGGCCTTCTCGCCTATGATTGTCCTCATTGATGTGAACCTTTCTCATCCTTTTTGTCTTCCTCCTCCACCATATTTCTTTCTTTGCCATCCTAAGTGTCAACTCTCGTGCTTACGCTCATCCATTGCATGAGCGCTCAAAATATCGAAAAGGAGTGGATCAAATTGACTTGTAACTGGCTAGTGGTCTGGGGACGAGTCAAGATAAGATTCCAAAACAGACCAAGTGTGAAACTTTAGTAGATTGAGTTCTCAACACAAAAAAGATACTTTTTTCTCTCGTATTCCCTATCTATCTTCTTGCACGCAAACACCTTTCAGAGACATTCGACTCACGGACAGCGAGAGCTCTTGCACCTAATGTTCTTTTGTTACTTGTTTCAATGCTAATATAGACTCTTGCATGTTATGACTTGAATTGAATCACATACCATGATTTCTTTACTTTTTAAAGTTTTTATATGGTTGCTAGAATGTCAACACAGAAATTATGCTTGTTATCATTTACCTCCTCCAGGACGAGCAGGAATTACGCTTGGGGATGTTGATACGTCCCAAACGTATCGATAATTTCTGCTTGCTCCATGCATGTTTTGTGTGATATTCCTATGATCTAGATACACTTTCATACACTTTTGATCATATTTGGACTAACCTATTAACTCAGTGCAACCCAGTGCCAGTTTATGTTTTCTGTTGTTTTTCTATTTCAGTTTTCCCCCACATAAAAAGTGCTCCAAAAATTCGGGAAAATTCAGATAAAAAATCAGCATGAAGGAACCTTCCGGAGTCCCGAAGAGGGACCAGGTGGGACCCACCAGGGCCCCAGGCGGCTACCTGGCACGGCCTAGGGCTTGGTCGCGCCAGGGGGGCGCCTGGACCCCTGGTGGCCCCCCTGGCTGCCCCACTTCGCCTATATATCTCTCGTGACGTGAAACTTCCGAGGACATAACCCTTTTTCGCGATCTCGCCTCTGTTCCGCCGCCGCGCTTCCAAAATCGCGAGCACCAGCAGACCTCTTCCCAGCACCCTGCCGGAGGGAGGATCGACCTCCGGGAGCTTCCCCTCCACCATGGACGCTTCTCGGATGTGCCGTGAGTAGTTTCCTTTGGACCATGGGTCCGTGATCAGTAGCTATGTGATGTTCTCCTCCCCTCTTTGTTCTTCATGGTTTAGACCTCGTGAGCTACCATACATGATTGAGGCACATATGTAATCTTTCTGATGTTTCTATGCTGAGTTTGATGGGATCTGATGGATTATGAGATTATGTTCATATTGTGATAGAGTAATATATTTGGTTCTTATCTTTTATATTTATCTTCCTAAGTAATTCTTGCATGTTCTTGAGACCGTGAGGATCTCTCACTCCTCGCTGGTTACCCCAAGTGGAAGGTGAGATGTAGCGTAGCAGCAAATTTCCCTCGGTGAAGATACCAAGGTTATCGAACCAGTAGGACTCCAAGAGATACAAGAAGGTGTCACGGTGCTTGACGTGGACCTTCACACAGTACAGAGAACTTTGCTCCCAACGAGTATAGAGGAGTTGTCAATTCCTCTGGCCTTGCTGTTTATAAAGGATTAACGCAAGAGATAATGATAGTGATAGCAACTGAAAAGTAAACTAAGGATGTAAACAGTGATATGAAGATGGACTGGGGTCCCGTGATTTTCACTAGTGATGTCTCTCTCCCAAAATACGATAAAAGTGCTAGCGAGGTAAAAAAATCACAGTTGAGCAATTGACAGGATTATGAAGGCACCGCAATGCTTACTACGCTACAAACAAAGGAAGGGCTCAAAAGCAATGGGAAGTACGCCAAGGTAAGTAGACCGAAATCCATCTGCATCTACTACGAATCATCCACCTTGAGATATCTATCCAGAACATCTCGCTGGTATTAAGTTGCGAATCCCACCCAAAGTGTAAATCCAAAGCAACAGACAACTGCATTATAAGAACTTTCTGTAAAGTAAACAATCCTTGCATCCGCGGATACAAGCACCGTTGTTTTATCCTTGGTGGCAACAGCACATCCCCTAGTCTCATGTTTTTTTCACTCAAGCTAGACATCAAGGGGCTGAACCCACAATCAAGCATAACGCTCCCTCTTGGAGTTGCAACAAATCACTTGGCCAATGTAAAATACGGCAACGGAGAACATGCAAGAATTTACTCAAGAACAAAATATAAAAGAGAAGAACCAAATATATTACTCATCACAATCTGAACATAGTCTCATAATCCATCAGATCCCAACAAACTCAGCATAGCAACGGCAGAAAATTACAAAGGTTCCTCGATCATGTGAGGCAGCTCACGAGGTCTCGAAAGTGGAGGCACAAAGAGGGGAGAGATAGATCACTTAGCTACTGGTCATGGACCCATGGTCCAAGGGAAACTACTCACGGTACATACGGGAGGCGTCCATGGCTATGGATGGTCTCCCGGAGGGGATAGTTTCTCCCGCCAGGGTGCCGGAGCAGCTTCTCCAGGCAGCCCCGATCTTGAAACGGCGGTGGCGGCGGTACAGATGCGAGATCACGAAAAGGGAGTCCCTTCTTAGGGGTTTCCACCCCGAGGGGTAAATATAGGCGAAGGGGGTATCGAGGGGACCCACCAGGCAGCCAGGAGGCCTCCTGGCGCGTCCTAGGGTGGGGCCGCGCCAGGGACCCTCCTGGCCTCCTGGTGGTGGCCCCCCTCCGCTCCTTTGGTGTTTTCGGAAGCATCCGTGTCGCTGATTTTTTATCTAATTTTTCCAGATTTTTTGGAGCACTTTTAATGGCCGGAAAACCTGAAATACAAAAACAGCAGAAAATAGCAACTGGCAGCTGGGTGCACTGGGTTAATAGATTAGTCCAAATATTCTCAAAAGTGTATGAAAGTTCAAGAAAATCATGGCAAAGTCACACAAAACATGCATGGAGCAAGCAGAAATTATAGATACGTTTGGGACGTATGAACATCCCCAAGTTTAATTCCTACTCGTCCTTGAGTAGGTAAATGAGAACAAGCATAATTTCTGTGGTGACATGCCACACAACCATAAAAGGACTTTTAAGTAAAGCAATCAAGGCATGCAATTCAATTCCAGTCTTAACAAGCAAGAGTCTATATTAGCATTGACACAAGCAACAAAAGAACAAAAGGTGCAAGAGCTCTCGCTGTCCGTGACTCGAATGTCTCCAGATGTTGTTTGCGTACAAGCAGGGGATGGGGAAATACGAGATAAAAAAGGTAATTGTTGAGAACAACTATCTACTATAGTTTCACACTTAGTCTCCTTTGGATTCTTATGTTGACTCATCCCCAGACAACTAGCCAAGTACAAGTCAAAATGATCCACTCCCTTTCGATATTTTGAGAACTCATGCAATGGGTGAGCGTGAGCAAGAAAGTTGACACCTAAAAGGAGAAACAGAAAGAAGGTGGAGGAGGAAGACAAAAAGGTGTGAAAGGCTCACATCAATGAGGACAATCATAGGCGAGAGAAGGCCATATGATATATATGATGTGAGGAGTAGGGATTTCCATACAACGGATGCACATATGAGGTAAAAGCTCTCCAAGGGAACTAGTGGGGGTGCATCTAACTTGCTTGCTCAAGAAGACCTAGAGCTCGTTTGAGGAGGCTCATCATAGGAGTATACAAGCCAAGTTCTATAGTGTGAAGGTCCCCACATAGCTATATGCATGATGATGTTCTCTATGGAGTACAAGGAATAGAGGATGAAGTACTAGTGTGGATCTCTCAAAAGGAATAGTAGTGTGCCCCCTTCTCTCTTTTTATTTTTATTTTTCTCTTTTTTTCTTTTTTTTGTATTTTTGGTGGCCTGAATGGATCTTTCTATTTAACTTTCATTTGTCCTCTTTGGGATCTTTTGATTTTTTCCTCTTTGGGATCTTTTCCTCACTTAGGGGCAACACTCTATATTTTACAAGAATATAGGAGATCTTTCACACTTTACAAAGGTACTCACATAAAGAAGATATAACTATCATGATGCCAAGGTATGACATGAGGATCAAGTCATGAGAAGATGGACGTTGTATGGCAATGTATCTCGGAAAGGCTATGGAAATGCCTTATAGGTAGGTATGGTGGTTGTTTTGAGGAAAGATATAAGGAGGTTACTGATGACAGAGTGTATCGTGACAAGGGTTTGGATGCACCGGCGAAGTATGCGCCAACTCTCGAGGTGAGAAAGGGCAATGCACGGTACCGAAGAGGCTAGAAAAAGTATAGGTGGGAGGAAGTGTCAACTTTCGAATACTCACATTAGTCCGAAGAACTCATGCACTTATTATCGGTAACTCTCAATGTAATCAGTAGGTTCACCAAGAGACAAGTACCCCGAGGAGGAGTGTATGGGGGTTTGGTTATCCTTGCGCATCCTCGACTCATTGTACGTGAGTGTACTCTAATATTCGAACCCTCCAGAGGTTAGTGATCCATCTAGTAGCTAGAGTTCTCAACAGGGGTTTTTGTTTTTGGAAAAACACACGGATTGCCCAAAATACGACATCTATCACTAATAGGCTCGAGCTCTTGACACCAAAAGTTCAAAGATTACTCTAGTCAATACCTCAAAACTTTTGCAAGTTACTACTACAAAGAGAAAAGCAACTTCAACTACCTACTTCTAGTCAAGACACAAAAATCATTGCAACAGGCAAACTCTCTAACAAGATAAAACATGCAACCTATAGAAAGTTCAACCTAAAACAAAAGAAAAGCTCTAGAAAAACTAAAGCACTACAACTAAACAGAGCAGTAGCTAAGAAAATAAAAAGAACAACTCACAACTAAAAGAATAAGCAAGAAAATCCTATGAGGAGTTCTAATTCAAGCGGAGTGTGTAACTCTCCCACACAAAATAAAGTAAGCTGGGATCTAACTTGTTACTACAGCAAACAAATCAAAAGAAAATTAAAAACAAAACCTAAGAGCAAGACGCTCAAAGAATAGCACATAACGCATGAAGTGATAAAAATATAGTTCAACGAGAGACGAACTGATAATTGTTGATGAAGAAGGGGATGCATGGGGGCATCCCCAAGCTTAGACGCTTGAGTCTCCTTGTATATTTATTGGGGGTGCACATGGGCATCCCCAAGCTTGAGCGTTTGACACTCCAGGATCTTCTTTCATCATCTTCCATCGCACACTTGAAAACTCCCTTCAGACATAACTCATTGTAGACTGATTAGAGAGGTTAGTACCATAATAAAATAATTTTCTCTCTACTGGAAATAAAGATAATCTTGAAGAGCTACTGTTTCCCAAGATTTCTAAAAAGTTTTTTCAAAGAAAAAGGAAGCTTAAGGTTTGCAAAAGTGAAGAGAGACAAAACATGGTAGAATCTGTGAAAAACAGAACAACAGGTAGAAAAGAATTTTTTAGGGGTACTTCTACAACTCAAATAAAAAGACTCAGAACATAATCAAGTTTCGTAATTTTATATAGCACGCTGTGTAAAAAACTCATCTAAAAAAGATGAACTTGGATTTTTCCATGATTTTTCTAGTCACGAGGACAGAATCTGTTTTCTGGACACCATGTCACAACTTTTACTTCCCTTGTCGTATGAGGCTATAGAAGGCACAAAGCTTGCAAAGTAAAGATACAATGATGTTGCTACAGTAGTAACAATCATCTAGACCACTAAGAACAGAAGAAAAGAAAAAAGAAAAACCTAAGTTCGTTGCGGCTGCCTCCCGAAAGCTCTTCTTTGGAGCCATTAGCTAGGCTTAAAGCAGAAGATCAAGTCTTTTGAAGAGAATAACTAGCCCGTGTGACGGACTCAAAAGGCAACTTAATCTTTTTTGTAGGGAAATGTTCCATTCCTTTCTTGAGAGGGAATTGTAATTTTATATTCCCCTCTTTCATGTCAATAACAGCACCAACTGTGCGAAGAAAAGGACGTCCCAAAATAATTGGACAAGAAGGTTCACATTCAATGTCCATAATAGTAAAATCAACGGGAACATAATTGTCATTGACAATGATAATAACATCGTCGATCTTCCCCAAAGGTTTCTTTACGGAAGAATCAACAAGACAAACACCAAAGGAACAAGGATCAAAAGGTTTCAATTCAAGCATATCATACATTTTTTTGGGCATAACTGAGGTACTTGCTCCAACATCACAAAGAGCATAATAAGAGAAGTTATTCAATTTGATTTTTATCATAGGATCCCAACCATCTTCTAGGTTCCTAGGTATGGAGGCTTCTAGTCTAAGCTTATCCTCCCTAACTTTGATTAGAGCATTGGTGATATGCTCAGTGAAGGCAATATTAAGTGTGCTAGTGTGGGGGTCTCTAGACATCTTGTGTAGGAAACCAATAACTTCAGGTAAAGTGCAGTTTTCAAAGTCTAGATCACTACTATCTATCAAGGAGGTAGTGATATCATTTATGCTCACTTTTTTGAAATCCTCTATGTTCATAGAGGTTTCTTCATCTATGGTTGAGGTGGTAGCATCACCATTGATAGGTCCAGTGGGACTAGGGGTGTGATGGGTGCTAACAGTTTGGCCATCCTAAACTACTTGGATAGTGGCTATTGTGTGGTAGGTAGGAAGGCTCTTAATTCTATCTTCTTCCTCTTTTTATCTAGCCCATCTTTCTTTGAGTTTAGCCATCATCCTAATATTTTCATTGATTTGTAACTGGATAGCATTAGTAAGAGTGACCTTACTCTCCTCAAGGGGAGAGGTTCTAATTTTTAACATCTCAACATCAAGGGCTAAGTTATCTACCTTCAAACAAAGATTATCTAATTTAGCTAGTTTTTCTTCCACATTCTTGTTGAAGGCTTTTTGGGTAGTGATAAACTCTCTAAGCATACTCTCTAGTTCAGAGGTAGAGTTTTTGGTTCTAGGATAAGTGTTGTTGTTCCCATAGTTGTTGGATGGGAAAGGCCTAGGATTGTTGCTACCAAAATTACTCCTATAAGCATTATTATTGAAGTTGTTTCTAGAGATAGAGTGCACATCTATTTGTTCTTGAGCAACCAAAGAATTTAAAGGAACATTCTGAGGATCAATAGGAGCTTGCTTGGTAAGTAGAGACATGATAAGGTCAACCTTTTCATTTAGAGAGGAGATCTCCTCGACGGAATTTACCTTCTTACCAGTTGGAGATCTTTCGGTGTGCCACTGAGAGTAGTTCAGCATCATCTCGTTAATTAGCTTTGTGGCAGCACCAAGTGTGGTCGACATAAAGGTTCCTCCAGCGGCCGAATCTAACAGGTTCCGCGAAGTAAAGTTCAAGCCTGCATAAAAAGTCTGGATAACCATCCAGGTAGTCAGTCCATGTGTGGGGCAGTTCTTGATAAGCGTCTTCATACGTTCCCATGCTTGGGCAACGTGTTCATTATCCAATTGCCTGAAATTCATAATGTTACTCCTCAATTGAATAATTTTAGCAGGGGGATAGTACTTCCCGATAAAAGCATCCTTGCACTTATCCCAAGAATCTATGCTATTCTTAGGCAAGGATTGAAACCAGATTTTAGCTTCATCCCTTAAAGAGAAATAAAAAAGCATAAGCTTAACAATTTCACCATCTACTTCTTTGTACTTTTGCATATCACAAAGCTCAATAAAATTATTTAAATGCAAAGCAGCATCATCTCTAGAACCAGAGAATTGATCTTTCATAACAAGGTTTAGCAAAGCAGGTTTAATCTCATAAGAAGGTGCTGAAGTAGCAGGAGTAGAAATAGGAGTGCAGATAAATTCACTATTGCTGTGACTAGTGAAGTCACAAAACTTGGTGTTTTCATTGGAACCCATAGTAGCAGCAGGTATTTTTGGTATTTTTTATAAGGGACACAAAAGTAAAAATTGAAAGGTAAACTAACAAGACTAAAAAGCAAAGATAAAAGATAGTGTGCAACTCCCTATCTTGTAGACTGGCGTCCCCAACAACGGCGCCAGAAATTGGCTTGATACGGTGAGGATATCTCACTCCTCGTTGGTTACCCCAAGTGGAAGGTGAGATGTAGCGTAGCAGCAAATTTCCCTCGGTGAAGATACCAAGGTTATCGAACCAGTAGGACTCCAAGAGATACAAGAAGGTGTCACGGTGCTTGACGTGGACCTTCACACAGTACAGATAACTTTGCTCCCAACGAGTACAGAGGAGTTGTCAATTCCTCCGGCCTTGCTGTTTACAAAGGATTAACGCAAGAGATAATGATAGTGATAGCAACTGAAAAGTGAACTAAGGATGTAAACATTGATATGAAGATGGACCGGGGTCCCATGATTTTCACTAGTGATGTCTCTCCCAAAAGATGAAAAAAGTTCTAGCGAGGTAAACAAATCACAGTTGGGAAATTGCCAGGATTATGAAGGCACCGCAATGCTAACTATGCTGCAAAGAAAGGAAGGGCTCAAAAGCAATGGGCAGTATGCCAAGGTAACTAGACCAAAATCCATCTGCATCTACTACAAATCATCCACCTTGAGATATCTATCCAGAACATCTCGCTGGTATTAAGTTGCGAATCCCACCCAAAGTGTAAATCCAAAGCAACAGACAACTGCATTAAAAGAACTTTGCGTAAAGTAAACAATCCTTGCATCCGCGGATACAAGCACCGTTGTTTTATCCCTGGTGGCAACAGCACATCCACTAGTCTCATGTTTCTGTCACTCAAGCTAGACATCAAGGGGCTGAACCCACAATCAAGCATAACGCTCCCTCTTGGAGTTGCAACAAATCACATGGACAAAGTAAAATACGGCAACGGAGAACATGCAAGAATTTACTCAAGAACAAAATATAAAAGAGAAGAACCAAATATATTACTCATCACAATCTAAACATAGTCTCATAATCCATCAGATCCCAACAAACTCAGCATAGCAACGGCAGAAAATTACAAAGGTTCCACGATCATGTGAGGCAGCTCACGAGGTCTCGAAAGTGGAGGCACAAAGAGGGGAGAGATAGATCACTTAGCTACTGGTCATGGACCCATGGTCCAAGGGAAACTACTCACGGTACATACGGGAGGCGTCCATGGCTATGGATGGTCTCCCGGAGGGGATAGTTTCTCCCGCCAGGGTGCCGGAGCAGCTTCTCCAGGCAGCCCCGATCTTGAAACGGCGGTGGCGGCGGTACAGAGGCGAGATCACGAAAAGGGAGTCCCTTCTTAGGGGTTTCCACCCCGAGGGGTAAATATAGGCGAAGGGGGTATCGAGGGGACCCACCAGGCAGCCAGGAGGCCTCCTGGCGCGGCCTAGGGTGGGGCCGCGCCCGGGACCCTCCTGGCCTCCTGGTGGTGGCCCCCCTCCGCTCCTTTGGTGTTCCGGAAGCTTCCGTGTCGCTGAATTTTTATCTGATTTTTCTGGATTTTTTGGAGCACTTTTCATGGCCGGAAAACCTCAAATACAAAAACAGCAGAAAACAGCAACTGGAAGCTGGGTGCACTGGGTTAATAGATTAGTCCAAATATGCTCAAAAGTGTATCAAAGTTCAAGAAAATCCTGGCAAAGTCACACAAAACATGCATGGAGCAACCAGAAATTATAGATACGTTTGGGACGTATCAGTTCTCCGTTGTAGATAGTAACTCCAAGAGGGAACGTTATGCTCGATTGTGGGTCATGCCCCCTGATGACACACTTGAGTGACAGAAACATGAGTCTAGGGTATGTGTTGTTGCCACAAGGGGGGAAATAACGGTGCTTCTAACCGCGGTTGCAAGGATTGTTTACTTTATGCAAAGTTCTTTTTAATGCTGTTGTCTATTGCTTTGGGTTTACACCTTGGGTGGGGCTCGCAACTTAATACCAGCGAGATGTTCTGGATAGATATCTCAAGGTGGCTGATTAGTAGTAGATGCAGATGGATTTCGGTCTACTTATTTTGGCGTACTGCCCATGCTTTTGAGCCTCTTCCTTTCTTTTGTAGCATAGTTAGCATTGCGGTACGTTTATAATCCTGTCAATTGCCCATCTGTAATTTGTTCACCTCACGTAGTAGTTTTATCGTCTTTTGGGAGAGATACATCACTAGTGAACATCACGGGACCCTGGTCCATATTCTTGTCACTATTTACTCGCTTATTTACTTTTCAGCTTTTATTTTTAGTTGTTATCATTATCCCTTGTGTTTTGATCCTTTGTAAACAACAAGACCGGAGATATTGAAAACCTCTCTGAACTTCGTTGGGAGCAAAGTGATTTGTGTCTGTGTGCAGGTCCTGGTCAAAGAAGCAACTTTTGTCTAAAACGGTGTCATTGTTTCCTTGCGACCTACTTATCATTGTCGGAGTCCTACTGGTCGATACTCAACCTCGGTATCTTCACCGAGGGACACTTGCCGCTACGCTGCATCTCACCTTCCACTTAGGGTAAACAACGAAGGGCGAGAAGCAATTATCCTCTCTCGCGTATCACTGCTTCTGAAATTCTGTCCCATGCCTTCTCCATATTTTCTCCATCCCTTTGATGGAAATCAAGTACTTCCGATTCCCTCAAAGCACCAAGTCCTAAAATGATTAACTAAACAAGAAGGACTGCTAAAAGCAAGGTAAATATTTTTTTGTCGTTTTTTATAAAGGACATGAAGATAAAAACTGAAAGGTAAACTAACAAGACTAAAAAGCAAAGGTAAAACATAGCGTGCAACTCCCTTATCTTGAAGATTGGAGTCCCCTGCAACGGCACCAGAAATTGCTTGATGCTAACTCCTTGTTGGTTACCCCAAGTGGAAGATTGGATGTAGTGTAGCAGCGAGATTTCCCTTGGCAAAGATACCAAGGTTGAGAGTCATCCCAGTAGGACTCCAAGGTCGACAAGTAGGTGGTGAAGCGAGCAACGCGCCGTTTAAGAAATATTGCTCACTCAACCTGGACCTGCACACAAATACAAATAACTTTGCTCCGAACGAGTACAAAGAGGTTGTCAATCTCTCCGGCCTTGCCGTTTACAAAGGATCAACGAAACAGATAATAGATAGTGATAGCTACTAAAAAGTAAAAGCAGGAAATAAATTCTGTGTGTAACAGTGGTGGAAATATGGACCGGGGTCCAATGATGTTCACTAGTGATGTCTCTCTCCCAAAAGAAGATAAAATAGCTATGCGAGGTAAACAAATCACATCTGGGAAATTGACAGGATTACGGGCGCAAACCAATGCTAACTATTCTGCAAAGAAAGGAAGAGGCTCAAAAGCATGGGTGGTGCGCCAAAATAAGTAGACCGAAATCCATATGCATCTACTACTAATCATCCACCTCGAGATATCTATCCAGAACATCTCGCTGGTATTAAGTTGCGAGCCCCACCCAAAGTGTAAACCCAAAGCAACAGACAACTGCATTAAAAGAACTTTGCGTAAAGTAAACAATCCTTGCAACCGCGGTTAAAAGCACCGTTGCTTTCCCCCTTGGGCAACAGCACATCCCTTAGGCTCATGTTTCTATCACTCAAGCTAGTCATCAGGGGGCATGAACCCACAATCAAGCATAACGCTCCCTCTTGCATTCACTACCTACTACTTGGCCAAAGCAATTAACAGCAACGGAGAACATGCAAGAATTACTCAAGAACAAAAATATAAAAGATAAGAACCAAATATATTACTCAATCATAATCTGAACATAGTCTCATAATCCATCAGATCCCAGCAAACTCAGAATAGCAACAGAAGAAATAATTACATATGTGCCTTGATCATGTAGGGCAGCTCACAAGGTTCAATCCATGAAGAACAAAGAGGGGAGGAGAACATCGCATAGCTAATGATCATGGACCCATTGTCCAAGGTGGACTACTCACGGATCATCCGGGAGGTGTCCATGATGGTGGAGAAGCTTCCGGAAGTCAATCCTCCCTCCGGAAGGGTGCCGGAAAGAGGTCTGCTAGCACTCCCGAACTTGGAAGCGCGGCGGCGGCGGAATAGAGGCGAGATCGTGAAAAAGGGTTCTGTCCTCAAGGTTTCCGCGACGGGATATTAATATAGGCGAAGGGCGCAGCCAGGGAGCCATGGTGGGTCCCCTCTGGCCCCTCCTCAGTGATTCCGGAAGCTTCCGAAGAGTTGATTTTTTATTGTATTTTCCCGGAATTTTTGGAGATTTTTAATAGGGGGGTAACCTGAAATAGAAAATAGCTGAAAATAGGAACTGGCACTGGGATGCACTGAGTTAATAGGTTAGTCTAAATATGATCAAAAGTGTATGAAAGTGTATCTAAAACATAGCAATGTCACACAAAACATGCATGGAGTAAGCAGAAATTATAGATACGTTTGGGACGTATCACTTGCCATAGACCATCTTATAGGGAGACATGCCCATGAGGTTTCTGTAAGCAGTTCAATACGCCCACAAAGCATCTCCTAACTTCTCTGGCTAGTCCTTTCTAGAACTGTTAACTGTCTTTTGTGAGATCAACTTGATCTCTCTATTGGTGAGCTCAACTTGCCCACTAGTTTGAGGATGGTACGGTGAAGCAATTCTATGATTGACATCATACTTGGCTAGAGCTTTTCTAAAAGCTCCATGCGTGAAGTGTGATCCTCCATCAGTCATAAGATACCTTCATACACCAAACCTAGGAAAAATTACATCTTTGAGCATTTTCAAAGATGTCTTGTGATCAGCACTCTCAGTGAGGATTGCTTCAGCCCACTTGGTTACATAATCAACAACTACTAAAATGTGAGTGTAATTGTGTGAGGGAGGAAAAGGATCCATAAAATCGAAACCCCAGCAATCAAAAGGCTCAATCACTAGAGAGTAATTCATAGGCATCTCATTCCTCCTACTAATATTTCCAACTCTCTGACACTTATCACAACATAAAACATAATTTCTAGCATCTTTAAAGAGAGTAGTCCAATAAAAACCTGATTGGTGAACCTTATCTGCGGTCCTCTCACCGGCGTGATATCCTCCGTAGGTACTATCGTGACATTATCTAAGAATGTCCTCCTGTTCTTGTTCTGGTATGCATCTTCTCACGATCCAGTCTGGACCTTGTTTGAAAAGATGAGGGTCATCCAAAAAGTAATGCCTCAAATCATGGAAGAACTTCTTCCTTTGCTGTAATGTTAAACCTAGAGGCAAATACTTTGCAACAATTAAATTAGCATAATCTGCAAACCAAGGATCGGAGAGAGATTGTACTTTTACAATAGCTAGTTGTTCGTCTGGAAAGTTGTCGTTGACTGGAATGGGATCATGCGGTATATCTTCCATCCTTAAAAGATTATCCTCCACCGGATTGTCTGCTCCTTTCCTATCAACAATCTGTAAATCAAATTCTTGAAGAAGGAGTACCCACCTGATGAGTCTTGGTTTGGCATCCTTCTTCTCCAAAAGATACTTAAGGGCAGCATGGTCAGTATGAATAATAACTTTAGAATCAACAATATAAGGTCTAAACTTATCAAAAGAAAATACTACTGCTAGGAATTCCTTCTCAGTAGTACCATAATTCTTTTGAGCACTATCAAGGATTTTTCTAGCATAATGTATAACATTCAATTTCTTATCAACCCTTTGTCCTCAAACAGCTCCAATATCAAGATCACTAGCATCACACATAATTTCAAAGGGCAATTTCCAATCAGGTGGTTGTACTATAAGAGCGGTTATTAAATCTTTCTTAAGAACTTCGAAGGCTTCCTTACAATCTTCATCGAATACAAAAGGAACATCCTTCTAGAGAAGATTAGTGAGGGGTCTCGAAGTCTTACAAAATTATACAATAAATCTTCTATAGAAACCAGCATGACCGAGAAAACTACGAATACCTTTGATGTCCCTTGAATAGGGCATCCTTTCGATAGCTTCAATCTTCGCCTTGTCCACTTTAATTCCCCTATCGGAAATCTTGTGACCAAGAATGATCCCTTTGTTAACCATGAAGTGACACTTTTCCCAGTTTACAACTAAATTTGTGTCCTCGCATCTCTGCAAAAATTTATTAAGATTGTGGAGACAGTGGCCAAAGGAAGTTCCATAGACGGATAAATCGTCCATGAAGACTTCCACAATCTCCTCACAAAAACCATGAAAAATAGAGACATGCAGCTCTCAAAAGTAGCAGGTGCATTACATAAACCAAAAGGCATACCCTATAAGCATAAGTACCGTAAGGACACATGAAATTGGTTTTCTCTTGATCGACAATATTAACATGAATTTAAGAGAAGCCAGAGTACCCGTCAAGATAGAAAAAGTGGGTGTTTTTGGACAACCTCTCAAGAAATTGATCGATGAAAGGTAGCAGGTAGTGGTCCTTCCTGGTGGCCTTGTTTAACTTCCTGTAATCAATACACATTCTATATCCAATAACAACTCTTTTAGGTATCAGTTCATTTTTATCATTAGGAACAACAGTCATACCTCCTTTCTTAGGAACACAATGAACTAGGCTTACCCACCTACTATCAGCTATAGGATAGATGATACATGTGACTAGAAGCTTGAGCATTTCAGTCCTAACCACGTCCTTCATCCTTGGATTCAACCATCGTTGATGATCAACAACTAGTTTAGCATTGGGCTCGAGATTGGTAGTATGTTGGCAAATCGACGGACTAATCCCCTGTAAGGCCCCTGATGCGGTACTATCTCGAGTTAGTCGCTTTCGCGTCCAGCCTGAGATAGAAGCGCATAAGTGGCCACCGATGCACGATACTCGCACTCGTATCGCTATCGGATTCTCGACAACAGGTAAATAAAGCATGAACAACTAAGACATAAAATATATAAGTCCAGGGCATACACTCGCCACTGGTATTTATTACATCATCTCAGAGATCATAAGATCCAACAGTACATCATAACATGTCATCCACCCGCGGATCATCGAAAACCCAACTACAGGATCTACTAAACGAAGTCGTCGTCATCCTCCTCCGGCGGAACCTCCACGAAGTACTTGCCGGTGCTCGTGTCGAAGTAGTAGTATGAGGGCCCAAACATTTGTACATAGCATGAAAGAAAATGCATGAGGTGAGTATATATCAATACAGTATAACTAACTTCTCGTGGTAAGAAAAGGATAGTGGATTGAAGTTGCAGCCGCACTAGCATATATGAGTGGCTACCATTGTATTAGAGTAAGGGAAGATCCAAGAACTCATTGAAGATCGCATCAATAGGTCTCTATTCCACCTACTTACGTCAATCATAACACAACCTTGTCCCCTCTTTGTCGCCCCGGACGAAGAAGAGCAATCAAGGCAACTCACACGTTGGCAATTTTATAAGCATGATTAAGTTGATGTTATTCTATGAACAAGGAGTAGGTATCAAGTCGTCCATAACGGCGAACACGGCTTTTCGAAAATATTTAACCCTCCAGGGGTGTACCAACTTCCCATCATAGGCTTTTCATGTACGCCTGGTTTCCACTTGGCGAGTGAAGGCGCCTGAAACTCTGGCCTGTCAGAGTCCATCTAACTAACAACACACAATTTCGCGTGGCCCCCGGTGAGTCGACATCCAACTCAAAAGCCGGCCACGCTCTCAAGTCGGCCTCTATCGTCTGGACGAGGTCGAGATGACCTTCCCTCGCCCGGGCAGGCTCTCTAGCTTCCAGGTGTGGACCAACAGGATATACCATCCCCCTAGCCCCTTTTGTTATGAATCCACTGGAGTGCTAACCAGTTACACACATGGGTTTCAAAAGGTAAAATCAGCTTGGGCCACCACTAGAACTGTTTGGATCTAGGTAGGTAAGACAAGGGGACCCCATAGAATCCCACACACGATTAGGCACGCTCATCAACAAACACGATACCCAGAACTCGGGACCTAGGTGACTGGAATGGAACAAAACACCCGGCGGGAACAGCCCGGTCTCCCATCCTTCGCCAAATATGAAATTAACACCATATTAATAAATATCAACCAATTTCTAATAATAGCATGATATTCCACCAAGCAGCAATGCTTATAAGCAGCAGGTAAGGGCCTACACATACTAAGCAATGGTTAAGCAAGCAAGGTACATAGCCAAACAAGGTTTTGCTAGGATGTGGGGGCATGGCTGTTTGGGTTTAATTGAGAGGCAAAATTATATGGTGGTAGGATCAAACAACCGTTCTAATACAGCTAGGCAAGTGAGTTGAAAGCTATAAGGAATGATATATAAACCCCCTTTCCTGGGTAGGTAGTCGACGAAGCAGACGTAGCAGGGTCCTCGGGCTCGGTGTCGAACAGCTCCACGTAGGTTTCCTCGGCAAGCTCAGGCTCTAACGTACGGTACCGGCGAAGAAGAACAACACAAGTAAGCATCGGGATCAAAATGCACAAGCATTGTTGCATGTTCAAGTTTATATCATGGTGTGACCCTAGCTAGTCAAATTTAAATGAAGGTGGTGGCGACACATCAACAAATCCATATGCATTTGTTAATTTATTATGGCTTTGGTTATACCATTAGCATTTGGTGTAAGTGACATGGAAACATGATAAGGCAATGATCAACGATAGCAAGTAAACAAATAAATGCAACGTGAAAAATATACTATCGATTCCGGAGACTGAAAGGTGTCGACGGGAGGTGACACCCGGAGAAGTATCAAAGAAGAAAACAGGAAGGCAAGTCACTCTCATATCACAGTATGTTCATGACATTGCAATAGACAAGGAAACAAGATGGAAGGAAACTTGGATTGCCAAACTGGTTACTATGTGCATCACATAGCGACTAGTGCATGAAGGGATTGGATGTACCCACCAAGGGGAGACCCAAATACACACATGCAAGAAAGAGAACAAAATGATGTGGGGGTGAATTTCTTGCTTACTTCTTGCACCTTTTGTCAAACAACCCCAACCAGCACCACATATTACAATCAACACCACAATGTCCCCTCCAAAACAGTGGAGGAAAACAGCATGGTGAAGTGCACCAACATTGCTCAAAAAATCTATGGTGCAAAAGTGATCTACACATGACTCCATTTTTCTATTGCTGAAAACAGAAAAATAATGCACCATGATATTCCTTGAATTTTTCTACCCCATTTTCATATATAAATGTGGCAAAACCATTTGGGGACAAAATAAAAATAAAAGGAAAAGAAATGAGCAGAAAAGAAAAAGAAAACAGGGAAGGAAAAAACACAGAGGGGCTAGCCCTCTCTAGCCAACCCAGGCTGGCCTGCTCTTCTCTGGCCCAACAGGGCCTACCTGTCAGGCCTATACTGCAGCCCACCTTACTGGCAGGTGGGGCCTGCTGGTCAGCCTCACAAAAATAAGCAAAAAAAATGGGGGGCATCTGCGCTGGCTGGGTTTCGAACCCACACCGCGCTCTCCACACGCAGGCCCCCTTGCCACTACGCCACTCGAAAGAACTCGACAGAGGAGGGGTAGCAGGAAAGGTGAGTTAACACCGAAGCTCTAACTGAACCTGATCGACACCTGACAGACACGCCAGTGGTAGACGGCGGCGACACTAGCGTTGGCTACGCAGCGGCGCTGAGTCAATGGACACCAGGGGCCTCTAGCCGGCACATCCACGCACGCCAACACGCTGGGATCTGTCCGGAGCCGCAACGACGGGGACGCTATTCTCGCTGGAAGACAGGCGCGGCGCCACTACAACTTCAGGCGATAGACACTAGTCCACGGAGAGCACCGAGCGGCGCAAAGGCGTCGCCTTGGATGCAATGCGCACGCTCTGGAAGCTCACAGAGCACGGCCGCGTAGTTCTAGAGCATGTCGTGGCCACGGCAGCTACAATGGCACGGCTGCCACGGACGGGACATGGAGCTACTACGGGGGCGACAGACACGAGCGGGAAGGAGGAAACGGGAAGGCATCTTTCACCTAGGGTGGTGACGACGACGTGATGAGGCGCGTGATACGTCTCAAACGTATCGACAATTTCTGCTCGCTCCATGCATGTTTTGTGTGATATTTCTATGATCTAGATACACTTTCATACACTTTTGATAATATTTGGATTAACCTAGTAACTCAGTGGACCCCAGTGCCAGTTCCTGTTTTCTTCTGTTTTTCTATTCCAGGTTTCCCCCATATTAAAATTGCTCCAAAAATTCGGGAAAATCGGATAAAAATCAGGGCAGCGGAGTCTTCCAGAAGCACCCAAGTGGGGCCAGAGGGCCACCACCAGGGGCCCAGGCACCTGGCGCGGCCAAGGGCCTGGCCGCGCCAGGGGGGAGCCTGGACCCCTGGTGGCCCCCTGGCTGCCCCCCTTCGCCTATTTATTCTCCGTCACGGGGTTACTCCGAAGACAGAACCCGAAGATCGGGAGCGCCGTTAGGACCCTTCCCGGCATCCTACCGGAGGGAGGATCGACCTCCGGGAGCTTCTCCTCCACGATGGACGCTTCTCGGATGTGCCGTGAGTAGTCTACCTTAGACCATGGGTCCGTGATCAGTAGCTATGTGATGTTCTCCTCCGCTCTTTGTTCTTCATGGTTTAGACCTCGTGAGCCGCCCTACATGATCGAGGCACAGATGTAATTCTTTCTGCTTTTTCTATGCTGATTTTGATGGGATCTGATGGATTATGAGATTATGTTCAGATTGTGATAGAGTAATATAATTGGTTCTTATCTTTTGTATTTTTGTTCCGAAGTAATTCTTGCATGTGCTCCGTTGCTATTTATTTCTTTGGCCAAGTGGTAGGTACTGACTTCAAGAGGGAATGTTATGCTCGATTGTGGGTACATGCCCCCTGATGAAGCGCTTGAGTGACAGAAACATGAGTCTAGGAGATGTGATGTGGCCACAAGGGGGAAAACAACGGTTCTTGTAACCGCGGTTACAAGGATTGTTTACTTTGCAAAAAGTTCTTTTCAATGCAGTTGTCTATTGCTTTGGTTTGACACTTTTGGTGGGGCTCGCAACTTAATACCAGCGAGATGTTCTGGATAGATATCTCAAGGTGGATGATTACTAGTAGATGCAGATGGATATCGGTCTACTTATTTTGGTTTACTGCCGATGCATTTGATCCTCTTCCTTTCTTTTGAAGCATAGTTAGCATTGCGATGCATTTATAATCGTGTCAATTGCCCTTCTGTAAATTTTTTACCTCACATAGGAGTCTTATCGTCTTTTGGGAGAGAGACATCACTAGTGACCATCACGGGACCCCGGTCCATATTCTCATCACTGTTTACACACTCATTTACTTTCTTGCTTTTTACTTTCAGTTGCTATCATTATCATTATCCTGTGTTTTGATCCTTTGTAAAAAAACAAGACCGGAGAGATTGACAACCTCTCTGAACTTCATTGGGAGCAAAGTTAATTGTGTTGTGTGCAGGTCCGCGTCAGGTGCGCCGCTGACGCCTACTTATCATCGCCGTAGTCCCATTGGTCGATACTCAACCTCGGTATCTTCACCGAGGGAAACTTGCTGCTACGCTGCATCTTACCTTCCACTTGGGGTAACCAATGAAGGGAGAGAAGCAATCCTCTCTCGCGTATCAAGCGAATTTCTGGCGCCGTTGCCGGGGACTACGAGTGATAAGATAGGGGAGTTGTGCACTACCTTTTACCTTTACTTTTTAGTCTTGTTAGTTTACCTTTCTGTTTTTATCTTTGTGTTTTATATCAAAAATCACAAAAAAAAATTATCTTTCTTTTAGTAGTCCTCCTTGTTTAGATGAACATGTTAGGACTTGGTGCTTTGCGAGAATACGAAGTTCTCGATTTCCGTCAAAGGGATGGAGAAAATATGAATAAGGCATGGGACAGAATTTTTGAAGCACACAAACGAATTATGCCTTGGATACCTATAAAAATTTCTTAGGATTTTTTACCATGGTCTTTTTAAGTGGTGTAAACACTCTCTTGATATTATAGCTGAAGGAGACTTTTTAGAGTGTGATGAAGCTAGAGCTCTTGATATTTTGCATAGTCTATCTAGTTATTTTGTTTATGATCGTAGTATTGATACTGTTATAGATAGACTTGCCACTATTGAAAAGAGGATGGATGCTCTAGACTTGAGGAAGGTATAAGAACTTAAATCCAACAAGAAATAAATGTTGGAGATAGATGATGATTGGAAGCCCTTTTTTAGGATCAGGACTTCCTTGCTTTTTGTGACATTGGATCCATGGTTTCTACTATGCCAAAATTAGTTTATGATTCTTTGAAACTAGATATGGATAAACTTTCACCTTAGCATGAACATGCTAATGGAGATATTTCAGAGGTTAAAGGAAAGGTAAAAGAAGTCCAAGTTACATTCCTTCATAGGATTGCATCGATGGATTTCTTCGTCATGGAGCCAAACCAAAGCAACATTGTGCTTGGAAGAAACTTCCTGCGAGCCATGAAAGGCTTCATTGACATTGGTAACGGGTTCATACGCTTACGCGGTAAGAGGAAAGGTAAGTACCTCTTTCCTAGGAAGAAGAAGAATGAGCTTATTGAAAATCAATTTGAAGGTTTTTATGATTCCGACGATTTTGGAGACCTTTCATTCTTCTTTTGCCTTATGCCTAGCTTAAAGGCGTAAAAGAAAGCGCTTGTTGGGAGGCAACCCAAGATGTTTTTACTTCTGTTTTTAGTGGTCTTGATGATTGTTACTACTGTAGCAACATCATTGTATCTTTATTTTTCAAGATTTGTGCCAAGTATAGCCTCATATGACAAGGGAAGTGAAAGTTGTGACATCTGTCCAGAAAACAGATTCTGTCCTCGTGACGGGAAAAATCAGAATAAATCACCAGTTCATATTTTTTAGCTGAATTTTTTACACAGCGTGCTCTATACAATCACGGAATTTTCGTATGTTCTGAGGTTTTTTATATGAGTTGCACAGGTGTCCCTAAAAAAATTCTTTACTACCTTCTATTCTGTTTTTCATAGATTCTACCATGTTTTGTCTCTCCTAACTTTTGCAAAATTTAAGCTTTCCTTTTCTTTACAAAAACCTTTTGGAAATCTTGAGAAACAGTATCTCTTCAAGAATATCTTTATATTCAGTGGGGAAAAAATATTTATTAAGGGTACTAACCTCTCTAATCATCTTATGATGAGTTATGTATGAAGGGAGTTTTCAAGTGTGCGATGGAAGATGATGAAAGAAGATTCGGGACTGTCAAGCGCTCAAGCTTGGGGATGCCCCCATGCATCCCCAATAAATATTCAAGGAGACTCAAGCGTCTAAGCTTGGGGATGCCCCCGTGCATCCCCTTCTCCATCAACAATCATCAGTTCGTCCTTCGTCTCACTATATTTTTATCACTTGATGCGTTATGTGCTATGCTTGGAGCGTCTCGCTCTTAGGTTTTATTTTTAGTTTTCTTTAGAATTTCTTGCTGTTCATAACAAGTTAGATCCCGTCTTACTTTGTGTGGGAGAGAAACACGCTACACTTTCAAAATCTAGAACACATCATAGGATTCTTCAAGCCTATCATTTTGTTGTTGTGTGTTCTTTATCTTTTCGTAGCGACTACTATGTTTAGTTTTAGTTTTAGTTTGTCTTTAGCAACAGCCTTCGCTTTTGTTTAGTTTATTGATGAAACTCTCTTTAGCAACAGCCTTGGAAGTAAAAAAAGGTGAGAAAGTCTCACATCAATGAGGACAATCGTAGGCGAGAAGGACAAATGATAGATATGATGTGAGGAGTAGGGATTGCCATGCAACGGATGCACATATGAGCTGAAAAGCTCTCCAATGGAACAAGTGGGGGTGCATCTAACTTGCTCGCTCATGAAGACCTAGAGCTCTTTTGAGGAGGCTCATCCTTGGAATATGCAAGCCAAGTTCTATAGTGTGAAGGTCCCCACATAGCTATATGCATAATGATCATCTCTATGGAGTACAAGGATATAAAGGGAGTACTAGTGTGGATCTCTCAAAAGGATAGTAGTGTTGCCCCTTTCTCTCTTTTTATTTATTTTTTTTCTTTTTTCTATTTTTTTGTATTTTTTTGTGGCCTCAATGGCTCTTTCTATTTAACTCTCATTTGTCCTCTTTGGGATCTTTTATTGTGTCCACTTTGGGATCTTTTCCTCACTTAAGGGCAACACTCTATTTTACAAGAAGGCAAAGGAGATCTTTCACACTTTACAAGGTATTCAAAATAATAAAGAAGATGTAACTAACATGATGTATGCAATGTATGTCGCTGCCAGTGTAGCAGGAACATGTATGGCATGAAGATCAAGTCATGAAGAGGTGGATGTTGCATGGCAATATATCTCGAAAAGGCTATTGAAATGCCGGCGAAGGTGGACACCAACTCTCGGGGTGAGAAGAAGGCAATGCACGGCAAGGGAGAGGCTAGCAAAATTTGGGAAGGTGGAAGTGTCAACTTTCAATACTTACATTAGTCCGAAGAACTCATGCACTTATTATCGGTAACTCTCAATATAATAAGGAGGTTCACAAAGAGACAAGTACCCCGAGGAGGAGTGTATGGGGGTTTGGTTATCCTTGCGCATCCTCGACTCATGGTACGTGAGTGTTCTCTAATATTCGATCCCTCCAAAGATTAGTGATCCATCTAGTAGCTAGAGTTCTCAACTAGTTTTGTAGGTTTTGAAAATACACACGGATTTCCCAAAATACGACACCTATCACTAATAGGCTAGAGCTCTTGACACCAAAAGTTCAAACATTACTCACATCAATACCTCAAAACTATTGCAAGTTACTACTAGAAGAAAATAGCAACCGCAATTACCTACTTTCAAGACAAGACACAACTCAGTGCAACAACCAACTCTCTTTAACAAGATAAACATGAAAACTAAAAAGAGTTCCAGCAACAAACTAAACATAAGCCAAGGCTCTTGCTAAAGACAAACTAAGACTAAGACTAAACATGGTAGTAGCTATGAAAAGGTAAAGAACACACAACAGCAAAAAGATAAACAGGAAAAATCCTATGATGTGTTCTAAATTTTGAAAGTGGAGCGTGTGTCTCTCCCACACAAAGTAAGACGGGATCTAACTTGTTATGAACAGAAATCAAAGCTAAATAAAACTAAAAATAAAACCTAAGAGCGAGACGCTCTAAGCATAGCACATAACGCATGAAGTGATAAAAATATAGTGAGACGAAGGACGAACTGATGATTGTCGATGGAGAAGGAGATGCACGGGGGCATCCCCAAACTTAGACGCTTGAGTCTCCTTGAATATTTGTTGGGGATGCATGGGGGCATCCCCAAGCTTGAGCACTTGACACTCCTGGATCTTGTTTCATCATCTTCCATCGCACACTTGAAAACTCAGTTCATACATAACTCATCATGAGCTGATTAGAGAGGTTAGTACCCTTAATAAATAATTTTTCCCCACTGGATATAAAGATATTCTTGAAGAGATACTATTTCTCACGAGTGCCAAAAAGTTTTTGCAAATAAAAAGCAAGCTTAAGGTTTGCAAAAGTTAGGAGAGACAAAACGTGGCAGAATCTGTGAAAAACAGAACAGCAGGTAGTAGCGAATTTTTTAGGGGCACTTCTGCAACTTAAATCAAAAAACACAGAACATACGGAAGTTTTGTAATTGTATAGAGCACGCTGTGTAAAAATTTCAGCTCAAAAATATGAACTGGGATTTTTCTGGAATTTTTCTGGTCACAAGGACAGAATCTGTTTTCTGCACAGCATGTCACAACTTTTACTTCCCTTGCCGTAAGAGGCTATAACTTGGCACAAAGCTGAAAAATAAAGATACAATGATGTTGCTACAGTAGTAACAATCATCAAGACACAAAAAAAGCAAAAATAAACCTAATTCGTTGTGGGCTGCCTCCCAAAAGCGCTTCTTTAAAGCCATTAGCTAGGCTTAAAGATTGTAAAAGGTGCTCTCATAAGAATAAGAATTTGAAGCAAAAGAGAGCATCAAGAAACAAATATGACACACATTTAAGCCTAACCCACTTCCTATGCATAGGAAACTTGTAAGAAAATAAGTCAAAGAAGCACAAAGTGACATGCATAGAAAGGTGGAATAGGAACATCTTCAAAACTTTCAACATAAAGAGAGGAGTTTTAGTAATATGGAATTTTCTACAACCAAACTTCCCTCTCTCAAAATAATTTTCAGTAGTATCATGAAAAACATCAAGAATATAACTATCACATAAATCATGTTGTTCATGAACTACAAGCACACGTGTATAGTTTTCAACACGGTCTTTAGGATTATAAGATAAAAGCAACCCATCACATTGAGCCTTGATAAGAGCAAAGTTCTCCGGAGTTGGAGATTTCAAAAGGATAATAAGACAATCAAGTGTGGGTGAAATAGCAACAATTTCATGCTTAACATAAGGAACTATAGAGAGTTCATTTTTGTCAGCATCATCCATAGTGGCATCTTGGCCATCAACAAAGCAAGTATCAAATATTTCAGAAAGGGGTATTTCAAGTGAGTCCTCGGAATCATGGGATTCCTCCTCAATGCAATCATTGGCCTCTTCCTGGGCAGCAAACATTTTATTTTTAAAATCCTTAATATAAGAATTGGAAGTATAATTCTCGAAGCAATAAGCAAGAACGGCAAAGTTTTCAGACTCGAAAATAGTATCGTGATATTTTTCAATCAAAGAAGCAATCTGATAGGCACCTTTAAAAGCAACACACTCTTCAATCTTTTCAACATCAAAGTAATCATAAACACCTTTAGAATAAGAAGATAAGATCTCATTTTCATTAAACTCACATTGGAAAGGGAGGTGTTTATGATCTATATTAGAACAGCAAGTAAAATCATAAATGTGGCACAAAAGTTTAGCATGGCAATAAGAAACATGTATTTGATCCCATAAGTGTTTCCCTTTCTGAGATAGGCGGTGCCGCGTATAATGAGCATGCTCATCCAATGATTTTTCCTCAACCAAGTCGGTTGGGTTTTTAGCGCGAGCACAAATTGATCGAAGACGATCCAAGTGAAACATGTCCATCCTACCATATTTGGGTGTTTCATCACCCATGATGAGGATAGCATAAATAGGCAAAGAAACACAAAGGCAAAAGGTAGCAACTATTTTTGTGGTTTTTCATAAAGTACACTGAGATAAAAAGTGAAGGGTAAACTAACAAGACTAAAAAAACAAAGGTAAAGGGTAGTGTGTGACTCCCCTATCTTAGCACTCGGAGTCCCCGGCAACGGCGCGAGAAAACTTTCTTGATGGCTTCTCGCCCCTTCGTTGGTTACCCCAAGTGGAAGGTTGAGATGTAGTGCAGCAGCAGTTTTCCCTCGGTGCTCCAGTAGGACTCCAGAGATGATAAGTAGGTGTCAGCGGCGCAACTGACGCGGACCTGCACACAGACACAGATAACTTGGTTCCCAACGAAGTTCAGAGAGGTTGTCAATCTCTCCGGTCTTGTTGTTCACAAGGATAAAATGCAAGGGATAATGATAGCAAGTAAAAGAAGTAAGGTAAATATAGCGTGGAAACAATAATGAATCTATGGACCGGGATACGTGATGTTCGCTAGTGATGTCTCTGTCCCAAAAGACGATAAAATTGCTATGCGAGGTAATCAAAATACAGAAAGGCAATTAACAGGATTATGAACGCACCGCAATGCTAACTATGCTACAAAAGAAAGGACGAGGTTCAAAAGCACAGGCAGTACGCCAAGATAAGTAGACCGAAATCCATCTGCATCTACTACTAATCATCCACCTTGAGATATCTATCCAGAACATCTCGCTGGTATTAAGTTGCGAGCCCCACCCAAAGTGTAAACCCAAAGAAACAGACAACTGCATTAAAAAGAATTCTGCGTAAAGTAAACAATCCTTGTGACCGCGGTCACAAGCACCGTTGTTTTCCCCCTTGTGGCAACAGCACATCCCCTAGACTCATGTTTCTGTCACTCAAGCGTGTCATCGGGGGGCATGAACCCACAATCTAGCACAACGTTCCCTCTTGAAGTCACTACCTACTACTTGGCCAAAGCAATAAACAGCAACGGAGAACATGCAAGAATTACTTAGGAACAAAAATATAAGAGATAAAAACCAAATATATTACTCTATCACAATCTGAACATAATCTCGTAATCCATCAGATCCTATCAAACTCAACATAGCAATAGCAGAAATATTACAAAGGTGCCTCGATCATGTAGGGCAGCTCACGAGGCCTAAACAATGAAGATCAAAGAGGGGAGGAGAACATCACATAGCTACTGATCACGGACCCATGGTCCAAGGAAAACTACTCACGAGACATCCGGGGAGCATCCATGGTGGAGAGGAGACTCCCGGAGGTCAATCCTCCCTCCGGCAGGGTGCCGGGAAGAGGTCTTCTGGTGCTCCCGATCTTCGGAAGTGCGGCGGCGTCAGAACAAAGGCGAGTTCACGGAATAGGGTTCCTCTTATGGAGTTTTCCCGTGACGGAGAATAAATAGGCGAAGGGGGGCAGCCAGAGGTGGACCAGGGGCCCCAGGCGCCCCCCTGGCGCGTCCAGGGGTGGAGCCGCGCCGGGTGCCCGCCTAGGCCCCCCTGGCTCCCCTCTGGCCCCTCCCGGGCTCTTCGCGAAGCTTCCTCCACGCTGATTTTTTATCTGAATTTTCCCGAATTTTTATGGCACTTTTTATATGGGGGAAAACTGAAATAGAAAAACACAAGAAAACAGGAACTGGCACTGGGGTACACTGAGTTAATAGGTTAGTCCAAATATGATCAAAAATGTATTAAACTGTATCTAGATCATAGCAATATCACACAAAACATGCATGGAGCAAGCAGAAATTATAGATACGTTTTGGACGTATCAGGGACGAGTCAAGATAAGATTCCAAAGAAGGCAAAGTGTGAAACTTTAATAGATTTAGTTCTCAACAATAATACTTTTTTCTCGTACTCCCTATCCCCTTTCTTTCACACAAACAACATTTGGAGACATTCGTGTCACGGACAGCGACAGCTCTTGCACCTAACGTTCTTTCGTTGCTTGTTTCAATGCTAATATAGACTCTTGCATGTTATGACTTGAATTGAATTACATACCTTGATTTCTTTACTTTTCAAAGTCCTTATATGGTTGCTAGAATATCACCACAGAAATTATGCTTGTTATCATTTACCTACTCGAGGACGAGCCGGAATTAAGCTTGGGGATGTTGATACGTCTCAAACGTATTGATAATTTCTGCTCTCTCCATGCATGTTTTGTGTGATATTGTTATGATATAGATACACTTTCAAACACTTTTGATCATATTTGGACTAACCTACTAACTCAATGCACCCCAGTGCCAGTTCCTGTTTTCTGCTGTTTTTCTATTCCAGGTTTCCCCCATATTAAAAATGCTCCAAAAATTCAGGAAAATCGGATTAAAAATCAATGCAATGGAGTCTTCAAGAAGCACCCAAGTGGGGCCAGAGGGACACCACCAGGGGCCCAGGCGGACAGGGGCCTGGCCGCGCCAGGGGGGCGTCTGGACCCCTGGTGCCCCCCCTTCGCCTATTTATTCTCCTTCACGGGGAAACTCCGAAGACAAAACCCTATTTCGCAAATTCTCCTCTTTTCTGCCGCCTCAGCGCTTGCAAGATCGGGAGCACCATCAGGACCCTTCCCGGCACCCTGCCGGAGGGAGAATCGACCTCCGGGAGATTCTCCTCCACCATGGACGCTTCCCGGATGTGCTGTGAGTAGTCTACCTTGGACCATGGGTCCGTGATCATTAGCTATGTGATGTTCTCCTCCCCTCTTTGTTCTTCATGGATTAGAACTCGTGAGCTACCCTACATAATCGAGGCACATATGTAATTCTTTCTGCTTTTGTTATGCTGAGTTTGATGGGATCTGATGTATTATGAGATTATGTTCAGATTGTGATAGAGTAATATAATTGGTTCTTATCTTTTGTATTTTTGTTCCGAAGTAATTCTTTTATGTTCTACGTTGCTATTTATTGCTTTGGCCAAGTGGTAGGTAGTGACTCCAAGAGGGAACATTATGCTCTATTGTGGGTACATGCCCCCTGATGACACGCTTGAGTCACAGAAACATGAGTCTAGGCGATGTGCTGTGGCCAGAAGGGGGAAAACAACGGTGCATGTAACCGCGGTTACAAGGATTGTTTACTTTACGCAAAGTTCTTTTTAATGCAGTTGTCTGTTGCTTTGGGTTTGCCTTTGGGTGGGGCTCGCAACTTAATACCAGCGAGATGTTCTGGATAGATATCTCAAGGTGGATGATTAGTAGTAGATGCAGATGGATTTCGGTCTACTTATCTTGGCGTACTGCCATGCTTTTGAGCCTCTTCCTTTCTTTTGTAGCATAGTTAGCATTGCGGTACGTTTATAATCCTGTCAATTTCCCTTCTGTAATTTGTTTACCTTGCATAGCAGACTTATTGTCTTTTGGGAGAGAGACATCACTAGTGAACATCACGGGACCCTGGTCCATATTCTCATCATTGTTTACACGCTCATTTACTTTCTTGATTTTTACTTTCAGTTGCTATCATTATCGTTATCCTGTGTTTTTTATCCTTTGTATACAACAAGACCGGAGAGATTGACAACCTCTCTCAACTTCGTTGGGAGCAAAGTTAATTGTGTTGTGTGCAGGTCCGTGTTAGGTGCGCCGCTGACGCCTACTTATCATCGCCGGAGTCCTACTAGTCGATACTCAACCTCGGTATCTTCAACGAGGGAAACTTGCTGCTACGCTGCATCTTACCTTCCACTTGGGGTAACGAACGAAGGGAGAGAAGCAATCCTCTCTCACTTATCAGCGCGCCGGAGTGCTGGAAGAAGACGAGGTCGTCGTCGGGGAAGATGACGCCGTGGCGGAGGTCGACGTCGCGGGGGCCCTCTGCTTCACCTAGCGTGGACCGAATTCATGGCGGAACAGGGGAGGACTGAGTGAATGAAGGAGGGCAGCAGCAGAGAAATTGGAGGGGGAATGGCTCGACTAGGGTTCCCGAGCTCGAGGCGAGCTCTGGTTATAAAGGGGAGGCCACCTGGCCACGTCGACGGTCAGAATGCCCCCGTGTCTCGCCGGTGTGAGAGGAGAAGGCGAGGTTCCCCCAGCCACGCTGGAAAGAGGCTCTGTGCGAGCCGTTGGATGGAGATCAAACGGCCGAAACGAGCCCAGCGTACCCCTTCGGAGCTGGGCTGGAGCCCGAGACGGGCAGGCGCAAGTGGGTTGGGCCGATTTAGACTTTCTCTAGGGAAAAGAAAAACCTAGGGCCTTGCTATTAAAAAAAACAGTGACCCCTTGAGATTTTTTCCAGAGCAAAAGAGATAGATAAAAACATAATAATATATGTTTTGGGCTCCAGAGAATATTCCTGATTTTACAAAATTGGTTTGAACCAATTTGCTGCAAGTAAAATCTTGGGCTTGATTCAAAATCAAATTCAATTTGAACTGCAACTCAAATTTCCAGAGAGCTAAAAATGGAAGCAAGGGTTTGAAAAATCTTGGAAGGGGGAGCAATTTGGTTATGCCAAAGTTGAAGCCTACGGGAGCACACGTGCAAGTGGGACAATTGCCACGAAACTCTTCTTTGATCACAAAGTTTGGTTTGAGTTCAAATTCAAATGGGCTCCAACATGGATGGCATTTAAGATCATCACATCATCTTGCATTTCACCAAGTTTGATAGATATATGACAAAGCAAAAATACAACATGAATAGTAAATTTTCTTATGGGCTGTTACAGCTCTCCCCTACCAACGCAGGATTTCGTCTGAGATCTAATCCTGAAACAACTCTGGATACTCGGAACGGAGATGATCTTCACGCTCCCAAGTTGCTTCTTTCTCCGAATGATGCGACCACTGCACCTTCATGAATTTGACGGTCTTGTTGCGTGTCTTGCACTCGGAAGTCTCAAGAACACAGACTGGATGTTCTAAGTAGGAAAGGTCCGCACTCAGCTGGATCTCGCCAAAGTCAACAGCCTGCTCTGGCTGCTTGAAGCACTGCTTCAGCTGGGACACGTGAAACACATCGTGCACCATCGATAGACTTTCAGGAAGCTCAAACCGAAAGGTGAGAGGTCCCCTAGTATCCAGGATACGAAGGGCACGACGAATCTTGGGGCAAGCTTTCCTTTTATTCCAAAGCGATGAGTTCCCCTCAATGGAGACACTCTCAGGTACGCCCAATCACCAACCTGAAAAGCTACACCACGGTGCCTTTTGTCATAATAGGCCTTCTGTCTTGACTGTGCTGCCCTGAGGTGCTCTCGGACAATCTTCACTTTATCCTCTGCCTCGTGGATCACATCTGGACCGAACAACTTCCTTTCTCCTATCTCGGACAAGTTCAAAGGTGTCCTGCACTTCCGGCCATACAAGACCTCAAAAGGTGCTGCCTACAGACTTTCATGATGGCGGTTGTTGTAAGAAAACTCAGCATACGGCAAGCACTCCTCACATTTCATGCCAAAGGAAATGACACATACTCGAAGCATGTCCTCGAGGATTTGATTCATGCGCTCGACCTTCCCACTGGTTTGAGGGTGATAAGTGGTACTGAACAACACTGTCGTACCCATCGCCTTTTGAAAGTCCTGCAAGAACTTGGAGGTGAAAAGACTGCCTCTATCAGAGTTGATCTTCTTGGGAATGACATGCAAAGATACAACTCTTGCGGTATACAAATCCGCCAACTGAGCTGCTGAAATGGAGTCCTTCACTGGAAAGAAGTGGGCAACTTTGTAAAGATTGTCAATGACGACAAAGATGGCATTGTTCTTCTTCTGCGACAAAGGGAAGCCTGTGATGAAATCCATCTCTATGTGATCCCATTTCCACTCCGGAATATCTAGTGGTTGAAGTAGCCCTGCAGGCTTCTGGTGTTGTGCCTTCACTCTCCTGCACACATCACACTGAGACACAAAACGGGCAACATCCCGCTTCATACGAGTCCACCAAAAGCTTTTCTTGAGATCTTGATACATCATAGTGCTTCCAGGGTGAATCGATAGCTTGGAATCATGGGCCTCCTTCATGATGACCTCTCTGAGATCTCCCTCCTTGGGAACAACAACGCTCTCGTCGAAGAACACGGTGTCGTCATTATGCATTGAAAAGCAACCGTACTTGGGAACTGAGGCGGCAATACCTTGTTTGACCTTTTGAATCATTGAGCTGCCAGACTGAGCTTCACAGATCTTCTCATGGATAGTGGGCTCTACCACAAGGTTGGCAAGGTAGCCTCCTGGAACTAGCTTGAGATTAAGCCTGCGAAAGGACTCACACAAATCAGGGTGGATCTTCTGCATCTGGATATGATTGCAATCGCCCTTGCGGCTCAGCGCATCAGCTATGACATTCGCCTTCCCAAGCGTGTACTGAATATCAACTGTGTACTCAGTAATGGTTTCAAGCCATCTTCTTTTCCTCAAGTTCAGATTTGGCTGAGTGAATAATTACTTCAGACTTGTGGTTGGTGAACACATCCACCTTCCTCCCTAAGAGGAGGTGTCGCCAAGTGAGCAAGGCGTGCACAACTGCTGCAAGCTCCAAGTCATGCGTGGGATAATTCCTCTCACTCATCTTCAACTTCCGTGAGGTATAGGCCAAAATGTTCTGTCCTTGCATCAAAACTCCGCCTAGACCTTGCAAAGAGGCATCACAAAACACCTGAATAGACTGTGACTCATCTGGCGGTGTGAGAATTAGAGCTGTGGTCAACTTCCTCTTCAACTCCTTGAAGGCTGACTGGCAAGCCGGTGACCAAGTGTATCATTTGCCTTTACACAACAATTCTGTCATTGGCTTTGCTATTTTGGAGAAATTCTGCACAAACCTCCTGTAATAGCCGGCGAGGCCAAGAAAACTCCTTAGCTGCTTCACATTCTTTGGCGGAGCCCATTCTTGAACAGTGCGGACTCGTCCTGGATCAACCGCAACACCTTCTGCGGATATGACAGGGAAAAGAAAATTGACCTTGTCGAGCCAAAACTCGCAATTCGAGAACTTGGCATAGTACTTGTGCTCTCTCAGCTTCTACAGCACCGAGCGAAGATGCTCCTCATGTTCAGCCTCTGACTTGGAATACACAAGAATGTTGTGGAGGTAGAGGATGACAAACACATCGAGTGACTCTTGGAACAAATAGTTCATAGCTCTCATGAATGTTGGAGGGGCATTTGAGAAGCCAAAAGTCATGATTGTGAACTCATACAGCCCATAACGTGTGCTGAAAGCGTTCTTGGGAATGTCCTCTTCACGAAGACGGATTGGTGATACCCCATTCTCAAGTCAATCTTGGAAAATACCTTTGCCCCATTCAGCTGTTAGAATAGATCATTTATGCAGGGTAAAGGGTACTTGTTCTTGATGGTATTTTTGTTGATGCCACGATAGTCCTGGACCAAGAGGCTAGACCCATCTTTCTTCTTCACAAACAAAGCTGGGGCACCCCAAGGGGATGAAACCTCCTGCCTCCAACTCTATCAACTGATTCTTGATCTCAATCAACTCCTCCGAACAAATCTCGTACGGATGCCGAGAAATCGGCTGAGTACCAGGCTCTAACTCAATAACAAACTCAATAGCTCGAACTGGTGGAATTCCTGGAAACTCCTCTAGAAAGACGTTTGGAGACTCACAGACAACTTTGAATTCTTCGAGAGAAGGTGCGACTCCAGCGTTCAAGGCATACAACTGTTTTGCTCCTGCCATTGAGCCACAAGTATACCAGATTACGACACCTGAATCATGTGTCAACCTCACGACTCTTGAAGGTAAATCTATGTTGGCCTTGTGCTGTACAAGCCAATCCATGCTCAAAATGACATCGATATCGGAACGGTGAAGCAAGATCAAAGAGGAGGGAAACATGCAACCCTGGATATTGATCTTCACAAATGGAGCACAAACTGCAGAGCCAAACTTGGAACCAGGAGAAACGATAGACAACAGGCTAGGTAAATCCTCCAAGGTGAGGACCTGCTCATCAGCGAATCTCTGCGATACAAGGGAATGGCCAGCTCTGGAATCGAACAACACAGTCAGTGCACTTACCAATCACGATCTTTGAAGACTGTTGAGCATCTGTCATCATCATGTTGTTTACTCGAATTGCACGTGGCTGTGCCCTCACCATCGAATTTCTCGGAGTAGAGCGAGGTGGGGGTGGTGGGATCCGAGCAAAGCGTGGGTCAGTGCACTTGTCTGAGTAGTGCCCCGGCACTCCACACTTGTAGCAGATCACGCCCGACTTGGGCTGGGGCTGCGGCCTGGGTGGCCTCGCATGTGGTGGTGTAGAGCGAGGGACCTACTGAACTGGGACGGGAGGGCGGGCAAAAGTGCGTACAAGTGCCCCCCTCAGCTGGAACTACTGTCTCTGTGGTGGCGCCTCTGTGACCCAAGTATTTGCCTTCTTGTGGACCATCGCTACGGAGCTGTACTCTCTCTGACACTTTCTGTCTGCGTCCAACTCGGCTCTGGCTGAATCCTGGCGGATAGCTAAATCCACGAACTGTGAGAACAACGTAGGGTTGCACTGCGTGAGCACATACTTGATCTCTGTGCTGAGACACCCACGGAACTTGGCAATCCTCTTGGCCTCTGTGGAGACCTCCTCAGGAGCGTACCTGGCGAGCCTGACAGAGGCCAGGTTATACTCCTGGACTGACCTCTCACCCTGTCTCAGAGCCAGGAACTCCTCTCCTTCCTGTCCATCAAGCCAATCGGAATATGCGATGCGCTGAAGTCTGTGACGAAGTCCTCCCACGTGATCATAGCATCACCTCTGTTGGCCTTGTAGGTCGTGTACCAGCTGGCTGCCGCACCCTGGAGCTAGAAGGAGGAGAAGGTGACGTAGTCGAGTGGCCTGACGGTGTTCGCGCTGAAGTGCTTCTTGATCTCTGCCAGCCAATCATCCTCCTCCAGCGGCTCTCGTGCCTCTGAGAACCTGGGGGGGTTGATAGCGAGGAACTGCTGCAAGGTCGTGTGCTGTGGTCGATCATTCCTCTGGGCGGTCTAGTTCTGGAGAATCTGCATGATCGCAGTTGTGCCCTGAGCCACTATGGCCACAGCCTCCCAAAGGATAGGGTTCTCCGGCGGCGGCATGCTCCCTCTCGTCATCCTGTATACAGGAACACTTATGAAAACATGGCAGAAATATTGATGAAACCAGAAGATAAGGCAATATTGACAACAAAACTTCCTCGCGAGGAATGAGGAAGTCGAAAGATGAATATCCACCAAGGTTAACCCAGAAAGTCTGAAAGCTAGGTGCTACTTGAATCCCCAAACAGAGATCATCCGAATCCAAGATAATAATCTCCTAGCGAGCACACAACAATATATACGAGTGGTTGAAGACCTGAACGTTGAGACATCTGCCCTCAGCGGCCCGCCGAAGCGGTCTCCTATAGGGGGAGGAACCACATCCGGAGGATTCCAATCATCCCTGTATAGGAGTTTCACCTGAGGTACGCCGTAACCGAGGTGGAGCTGTCAACCCCAAGAGGCGGCTCAGTGTTCTCAACGTACGCCAACCCTTCTCATCGCTAGCAAAAGATTATAGAGGAATCGGAGCCCCATGTAAATGAGAACCTAGTGAAAGGGTAAGTTGCAGAGAGAAAACAGGGTTTCACTTCCTAACGGAAAAAGGGGTGGGAGGGTGAGGTAAGAAGAAAAAGAAAGAGTTCCTACTCTCTGATTTTTCCTTAGTAACTACAAAATAGTTTCTAGACTCGACTTCGGCTAGTAAGGGGTCCTACAAGCAGTCCTGCTCTGATACCTAGTTGTAAGGCCCCCGATGCGATACTATCTCGAGTTAGTCGCTTTCGCTTCCAGCCTGAGATAGAAGTGCATAAGTGATACAGTGAGGAAGATAGTTCTCTCACTTTTCGTTGGTTACCCCAAGTGGAAGGTGAGATGTAGCGTAGCAGAAAATTTCCCTTAGCGAAGATACTAAGGTTGAGGATCGACCAGTAGGACTCTGAGAGATACAAGAAGGTGGTAAAGTGAACAATGGCGCCGTTCACAACCCTAGGTTTCTTACTTCACCTGGACCTGCACACACGGAAAATAAATTTTCTCCCAACGAGTACAGAGGAGTTGTCAATTCCTCCGTCCTTGCTATTTACAAAGGATCAACGCAAGAGATAATAATAGTGGCAACTGAAAGTAAAGACTGAAAGTAAATTGAGGGTGTAAACAATGGTGGAAATATGGACCGGGGTCCCATGACGTTCACTAGTGATGTCTCTCTCCCAAAAGGCGATAAAAGTGCTAGCGAGGTAAACAAATCACAGCTGGGCAATTTACAGGATTATAAATGCACCGTAATGCTAACTATGCTACAAAAGAATGGAAGAGGCTCAAAAGCAATGTGCAGTACGCCAAGGTAAGTAGACCGAAATCCATCTGCACCTACTACGAATCATCCACCTTGAGATATCTATCCAGAACATCTCGCTGGTATTAAGTTGCGAATCCCACCCAAAGTGTAAACTCAAAACAACAGACAACTGCATTAAAAGAACTATGCGTAAAGTAAACAATCATTGCACCCGCAGGTACAAGCACCATTGTTCTATCCCTGGTGGCAACAACACATCCCCTAGTCTCATGTTTCTGTCACTCAAGCTAAACATCTGGGGGCTGAACCCACAATCAAGTATAACGCTCCCTCTTGGAGTTGCAACAAATCACTTGGCCAAAGAAAAATACGGCAACGGAGAACATGAAAGAATTAACTAAAGAACACAAATATAAAATAGAACCAAATATATTACTCATCACAATCTGAACATAATCTCATAATCCATCAGATCCCAGCAAACTCAGCATAGCAACACAGAAAATTACAAAGGTGCCTCGATCATGTGAGGAAGCTCACGAGGTCTCGAAAGTGGAAGCACAAAGAGGGGAGGAGAACATCACATAGATATTGTTCATGGACCCATGTTCCAAGAGGGACTACTCACAAGACATCCGGGAGACCTCCATGGTGATGGATGGTCTCCCGGAGGGGATTCCTCCTTCCAGCATGGTGCCGGGCAGCTTCTCCTAGCAGCCCCGATCTTGAAACGGCGGCGGCGGAGGTACACAGAGGAGAACGGGAGTAGCAGATCGATCTTAGGGGTTTCCTCCACGGGGGCTAAATATAGGACAAAGGGGACCCCGAGAGGGTCCACAGGGCAGCCAGCTCACTACTGGAAAAACCTAATTTGCCGTCAACTTCCGGCTTTGCCGTCAACATTTTCACGGGGCTGACGGCATAGGATATGTGTCGTCAGCCGGAAAAAAAAGCTAACGGCATAGCACGGGCTGACGGCAAAGAGAATCTAGGCCGTCAGCTGTGGCAAAGCCGTTAGCCGGCTAACGGAAATGGCGGGCCAAGCTGACGGCAAAGGAGCGCCGACAGCATCGGGTGTGCCACCCCCCACGCACGGTCAAGCCCTAACTTCCCCTGGCTAAGACATCAACTAGGATAACGGCGAGCCTATGCCGTCAGCTAGCTGACGACAAAGGCACAAACAGATAACCCCCCATCCTACCACCCCTCTCTCTCTCACGAGCACAGAACACCCAACCCACCCCTGAGCCCCAGCCGCCGCCGCCCCCCGCTGGAGCCCGACCCTGCTGTCGCCGCCCCAACGGAGGCCGCCCTTGCTGTAATCCCCCCCCCCCCCCCCGCCGGAGCCCGCCCCTGTTGCCGCCGCCGTCGCCCGAGGTGGTCGCCCAAAGAAATGACGCCGCCCCCGCCTTATCCCCATCAAGCCGGCGACCACCTCCTCCTCCGTGCCACCGGTGAGCCGCCGCCGCCACCCCCTCCTCCCTGTTCATCTCTTTCTTTAATTTTTTATTATTATTAGTTGAACTAGGTTTATAAACTAGGTTGATTTACTATAAATTTATAAACTAGATTTAGTGTAATTAGTTTAGAAACATTTTCCTTCTTAGTTAACTATTAATTATCTTCTGTTTTTATTAGTTATTAGTTTTTAGAAAATTACAAACTGTTAATTATCTTATGTTTTTATTAGTTATTAGTTGGTAGCAAATAGGAAAGAAGAATAGAAAAGAAGAAGATTGTGAGATGCAAAGCAGAAAATTCTCTATACATTTGACAAACTCTTTACGGGCATCTTCAATTGAAATATTCATGTCAAATAAGCCTATCAAAAAAGAGGTAGCAATATTGGCACAAAAAAGATGTAGCAATATTGGAGTGTTTGAGGTTTTTCCTCTTTCCTTGCAAAAAAATGGGATGACATTGCATATGGACCTTTGCCACCTCTAGAGCATGCAATAGATTCCATGTCTAAGGGTGTGTTTGGTTCGAGGTGTCAGGCCGTGTCAGCCCGCTCCGATCCGCTCGCGCGGTTCGCCTGATTCGGGTGAGTCACTCCGCCCCGCTTTCTGTGTAGAGTAATGTTTAGCCCCGCGCTCCTCGCTCGGCCCCTCGAACCAAACACTTGCGTCTGCTCTTTCGCTCGGGTCAACACGACCGAGACCTCCAACCTAACACACCCTAAATCTCTATATAAAAGATGTTTATTGCCATGTATTTATTATATGTTATTTACATATGTCAATATACTATAGACAGTCGAACGTAGCTAGTTCTTTCATTAAAAGTTGCGTAACCAATATGCGTCTCCCGTTCGAAAGGGTTACGGTTATAGCTATGCATGCATTTGCATATTTATAACGGTGATTCTTTCGAATTGTCCAACGTTATCCATGGACAGCCCGGGTATGTGTAGATTGGGTCATTTTCCCATGCTTTTCTCCGGATCCGATGCAGAGTTTTGATAGCGCCTCCTTATTGTTCTCCGGGTACACATCCTCTCGGTTAGTTTCCGAGATGTGTATCAGGAGAACAGCAGGGAGGTGCTGCCGAAATTTTGCATTGGATCGGGATCAGAGCATGGGGAAATGACCCAATCTACACATACTCGGGTGGGATTAGGATCCATCTTTACCTAGTAGCTGGTAGGTGTGCATGCCGTGCATCCCAATGTTTTAACCATGATTAAAAAATTGTCGGGATCCGGGGTTAGCGTATGTAATTCCAGTCACGATGCAATCACATGGAGTGCCGAGAGCCGTACCCACTTGTCTAAGCAGACAAGGCCAAGCACAGAAAACTCTCGGAAAGCATCGAACATGAGGGGCATCCCATCCAGGCCGGATGATCAACTGAAATGGGTCCTCATCGTCCGCTCACAAGTCTAAATGCTTATGGGTGGTGAATCCCATACTCATAGACAAGTCGCCTCAACCATGTTATCGATTGAATCCTAACTCTTACATAGACTTACTCCAGCCCGATCACTTAGTCGGGGTCTAGGGCGGGACCGATCATACAAAAAAGTGTGCACGTGACAGAGTCACGAGCAATCGCATTGCGATGCCCCAAGCTGCACACATATAAGGGACACTTGGTGTATAAAAGACCGCCAGCCTGATCACATCTAAGGTCTCAAAAACCCATACTAAGACATGCATGTTATAATCATACACGCAGCACACATGTCTAGTATGAACAGCAGGTATCATCACATAACTCTACAAAGTACTTCTTTATTGACTTACACATAGAGTATACAAATATCACATGTCTGTGATCAACATTACATCATACCACGGAAGAAAATTAGGTCTGAGTACAGACAAGTTTAACAAATGGCTTAGAGAAGCCTTGTAAACATACATGCCCTTCCACGAGGGACCAGACTGCTGTCTGGAACTATACTAGCTTAGTCAACGTCGAGCTTCAGGAAGGTGACTCCATCGGGGTCCGGGTTCTCATCCAAAACATAGAATAAGCAAACGTGAGTACAAAGTCGTACTCAGCAAGACTTATGTAGGAGCTATACTACTCATGCACAAGTATCAAGGTAAAGGAGGTGGGGTTCAACATGCAGAAGTGCCATCTTTGACTTGGCTAGTTCTGAACTACGAGTACCAGATTTGAGGTAAGAAGCGTACAGGAGTCCACTACCAAGTCTCCAACCAATACACCACTATGGTTACTTCCTCGACTTCCCCACGAGGAAGCACGCCATAGCACTCACGCTTATCTTGCGAGTTTTATAAGTATCCATTCGAGTTGTCTATGATCAAGTAAAGGTCTCCAAGTAGTCCATAACCGCGGAAACGGCTATTCAAATAGTTCGTTAACCCTGCAGGGGTGTACATCTTCACACGCGTGTCATCACTTATCGCCTCGTTCTTGTCACCCTTCAAGCGGGTGTCGGACGTGGATGAAACCAAGGCACTACCCTCACATCACCTTCTCTAATCCAGGAGTCGACTACCTGAGTTTTCACCGCTCGAGAGTCCGGCCGGTTCCACGAAACGGACTCAGATAATGCAAGGGACCGAGACGCCACCTTTGACAGATGGTTTCACTGCCTCACAGGACCACCTACATATCTATAGTTAGGTCAAATGGAAAGCCCGAATCTAGTGTGACTCCTGGACCGGATCGGGTACGTAAAGAGGCCAAACGGGGCTCCCATAAACCCTACATGTGGTCATACTCTTTGTCTCGGATCACAAAACAGGAACTCGGGGCCTAGGGCAGTGTTCAACGAGACAACCCACTATGTACTCCTACACAACCTCTCATCGTTCACCTTTGTTTAGGGTGGATTCACCAACACGTTATCATCAGCATCACTGTGTTCATTCCAACCCGACTCACAATCATAACATCCTCATTGTATCACTAAGCAGCAATAATCAGTAACACTTGCAGAGGCCGCATGCTCATCATTCAACTCCTACATCTGCTAGGATTGTGGTTTGCTTAATACGGTGACAAAATGATAGGTCATGCATCGGAATGGGTTCAACTATCCGAAAGAACGTGTCTCAGTGATCTCCTAAACATGCATAAGCGAGACTGAGAGGGAAGTAGGATTTTATAGACATGATCAATGGGGTTTGATTGCCTTGCTGATGATACATGGGTCTTAACGATGGTCTTCTTCTTCGGGGTGATCACCGTCTCGGAACGTCTGTCATCAGAGTCAATCATCAAGAAGGGGGGGGGGACAACTTCGGAAGTAAAATGCACATACACATGATAAGGTTGTCCATGATGTGAATGGTACTGGTTTGTAGCATATTCATCTTAATTGAAGTATATTGCATTTGAAATGCAAATTCAAACTCCAAATTCAAATTCTAATTCTAATTAAGCCATATACACATTTGCTTCTATTCCCCCATTTTAAAATGTTCAAACATGAAAACAAATTGCATATTCTTAATCCTTGCATTTTTCTGATAATTTTTCATATATTATATGTTTAATTTGGAGTTAATATGAATTAGTTATGAATTTCCAAAGTTTAATTGATTTTCTGGATTTTTCTCTGTTTTCTTTAATTCTTTTAATTTCTGGAAACTGTTTATAGCATCAGCATGACGCAGGGCTGACGTCAGGGGGCCTCTGACGGCTGGGTCCCACTGGTCAGTGAGAGAGGGGGTTAATCCCTCTCTGTTTAGACTAACAGGGGGGTTTAGGGGACTGGGGCCCACCTGTCATGGGCTCTGGGAGGGGATTAGGGGTGGATTAGTGACTAACTAATCGGGCCCGCCGGAATGTCACCGGCGGCGACCACAGACGCGGCGGAGCTTCTCGATCAGGGGGTTATCAGCCACCCTTTACCCCGCTGAGGCCATCTACATGGAGTTGGGACTCGTGCGCACCCCCTGGTGCAAAAGGGGGACAAGGGGAGGCGCCAGGGCGACGACAGGTTCAAGCGGCGCGGCGGCCGGAGCTCGGTCTACGGCGGCACAGCGATTGGGAGAGCGGGAGGGTCCAGGGCTAGGGGGAAAACGTCGAGGATCTTACTGAGAAACGGATGGGGAGGTCGGGGAGGCCGGAAAATGCGAGGCGGCGGCGCAATCGACGGTGAGGACCTGCGGGTCCGGCGACGTCTCGTCGTCGAATTCGACGTCTCGGGGGCGTTCCGGCTCGTGATCTCCTTCAGGGTGACGGAGTAGACGGAGGTGAGCTCACTGGACCGGTCGGGGAAGCTCCTCGTCGCCGTTTGCCGCGTCGGGCACGGCGGCGTGCTCCGGCCGAGCCTTGTTGTTGCGCGGAAAAGGCGATGCCGGGAGGAGAGGGTGACCACGGGCTAGGGGGAAGGGTGTGGGCTCTCTGGGGGACCTGCGTGGCGTGAGGAGAGGCCAGGGAAAAGGCCTAGAAGGTGGCCGGCGTCGAGGTGGCGTCGTCGAGTGCTCTACTGCCTCCAGCGAGCATCTTGAGCTAGATGACAGGAGAGGGGAGATGGGCTTGGGCTGCTGCTGGGCCTGGGGGGTAAGTTGGGCCGGATGCCCATGGGGTTTCCTCTTTTCTTTTTCTTCTTCTTTTCTTTTTCTTTTATTTTGTTTTGCCTCAGTAAAAAAATACCATAGCATTTTATAAAAAATGCCCAAATATTTTTATAAATCCTAGGTGACCAGTAGCAAGCCACTTGTGACTTTTGGGCATTTTTGAAATTCAATCCATTTGAATTTCAATTCAAATAGGGGTCAAATTTAATTTCCAGGGCATATTTTGAGTTTTTGAATATTCCATGGGCATGGGAAAGAACCCAAACCACTTTTAAAATGATCACCATCATTTATAGGAATTTTCCAAATATTCAAATGATTTTTGGAAAAAGATTTTTATCTGGCCATTTGAATTAATTTCTCAGGGCTTTTCTTTTACCCATTTTTGAATTTATTTTTGAATTTTTCACATAATGCAAAGGCACAATTAAACCCTAGCACTTACCTAAAGTTGGGTTGTGACAACTCGCCCCCACTCAAAAGAATCTCGTCCCGAGATTCAGAAGTCGTCGGGAGGAAGGTGGGATCCTCGGCACGGAGGCGGTCTTCTCTTTCCCAGGTTGCTTCTTTGTCGGAGTGATGTGACCATTGCACTTTGAGGAACTTGATCTTCTGACGACGAGTGACACGCTCTGCTGAATCAAGAATATGAACAGGGTACTCTCGATAAGAAAGGTCATCTTGGAGATCAAGAGTTTCATGGTCGACTTCGCGGATGGGGTCCTTGAAGCAATGCCTGAGTTGTGACACGTGGAATACATCATGTACTCCGGAAAGGTGCGGGGGTAGTTCAAGTTGGTAGGCAACTTCTCCATGTTTAGCGAGAATGTGGAAAGGTCCGATGTAACGTGGGGCCAACTTGCCTTTGATACCGAATCGTTGGGTTCCCTTCAGAGGAGTAACCCGAAGGTAAGCCTTCTCATCAAGATTGTAGCTCTCCTCTCTATGATGACGATCATAGTAGCTCTTTTGATGAGACTGAGCGGCTTTCAAACGATCACGAACAATGTGAACTTGCTCTTCTGCTTCCTTGATCATATCCGGTCCAAAGAGTTGTCTTTCACCGGTTTCTGACCAGTTTAGGGGTGTTCGACATCGTCGGCCAAAGAGGAATTCAAAGGGAGCCATGTTCAGACTAGATTGATAGCTATTGTTATAAGCAAATTCGGCGAAGGGAAGAGATTTCTCCCAATTATTTCCGAAAGAGATAACACAAGCTCTGAGCATGTCTTCCAAGATTTGATTAACCCTTTCAACTTGACCGCTAGATTGAGGGTGGAAAGCTGTACTAAAGGATAGATGAGTTCCCATAGCATTTTGAAAACTTTCCCAAAATCTAGAGGTGAAAAGGCTACCATGATCAGAATTGATTTCCAAAGGAACAACGTGAAGAGACACAATTCTAGAGACATACAAGTCCGCCAACTGACTAGCAGTTATAGACTCGCGAACTGGAAGAAAGTGAGCAACTTTTGAAAGTCGATCAATGACAACGAAGATGGCATCATTTCCTTTCTGGGTTTTTGGAAAGCCGGTGATGAAGTCCATACCGACCTTGTCCCATTTCCACTCAGGAATAGACAATGGTTGAAGGGTATCAGCAGGTCTTTGGTGTTCTGCCTTAATGCGACGACAAACATCACATTCGATAACAAATCGTGCAATGTCTCTCTTCATCCGGGTCCACCAAAATCTCTGACGTAGATCTCGGTACAATTTTGTTCTATCGGGATGAATGGAGAGGGGAGTATCGTGAGCTTCCATAAGGATCAGCTGGTTTAGGTCTTCATTTTCAGGAACTATTAAACGATTATCAAAGAATATCGTTCCTTGATCATTTGCAGAGAAACATTTAGTAACTCCGCTAACAATATTCTGCTTGATCTCTTGAATACTACTATCTTGTTTCTGGGCGTCTATGATTTGATCCTCGAGGGTTGGTTTCGCCACCAAGGTAGAAAGAAATCCATGAGGACCTATCTCAAGATTGAGCTTGCGAAATTCCTCATGAATAAGTGGTTGATACTGTTGTAACATGAGGTTGTTACAATACGACTTACGACTTAGTGCATCAGCCATGACATTGGCCTTGCCTGGGTTGTAAGAAATTCCTAAGTCATAATATTTTATCAACTCTATCCAGCGTCTTTGCCTGAGATTAAGATCTGGCTGGGTGAATATATATTTGAGGCTTTGGTGGTCGGAATAGACTCAGAACGATTACCAAGGAGGTAATGTCGCCAAGTCTTCAGGGCATGAACTACGGCAGCGAGTTGAAGATCATGGGTAGGATAGTTCTCTTCATGTGGACGCAACTGGCGTGAAGCATAAGCTACCACATGTCTATCTTGCATAAGTATGAAACTAACCCTTGCCTTGAAGCATCACAATAAATCTCAAAATCCTTTTTGGTGTCTGGAGGTGCAAGTACGGGTGCAGAAGTCAATCTTCTCTTCAGCTCTTGAAAGCTTTCCTCGCACTTGGGAGTCCATAGGAATTTCTTATCTTTCTTGAGGAGTTCAGTTAGAGGTTTTGCAACTCTGGAGAAGTTCTCAACGAAGCGGTGAAAATAGCTTGCTAAGCCAAGAAAACTCCTAACTTGCTTAACCGATTCAGGTGGAGTCCAGTCAAGGACGGCCCGAACTCTCTCGGGATTGACAGCAATGCCTTTCGTAGAAATCACGTGGCCTAAGTAGGTCACTTCTGGTAGCCAAAATTCACACTTAGAGAACTTGGCGTAAAGGCGATGCTCTCGAAGTTTCATCAATACCAACCTAAGATGTTCTGCATGCTCTTCTTCGTTCTTCGAGTAGATGAAAATGTCATCGAGATAAACTACAACAAATTTATCTAGGTACTCCATGAAGATCGAATTCATTAAGCGCGAGAATGTGGCGGGGGCATTGGTTAAACTGAAGGACATGACGGTGTACTCGTAAAGACCATAACGAGTAGTGAAAGCCGTTTTTGGAATGTCCTCGTTTCGGATTTTGATTTGATGATAGCCTAATCTCAAATCCATCTTGGAGAAGACAGAGGATCCAGCAAGTTGATCGTAAAGATCATTGATCCTGGGCAGTGGGTACTTGTTCTTTATCGTCGCTAGATTTAGCGGGCGATATTCTACGCACATCCTTTCTGTTCCATCTTTCTTCGTTACGAACAGAACGGGGCAACCCCATGGCGATGAGCTAGGGCGGATGAAGCCTTTTGCCAACGAAGCATCAAGTTGGGTTTTTAGCTCAGCTAACTCATGCGGGGCCATTCTATATGGTCGTCTGGAAATTGGGGTTGTGCCTGGTATAATATCAACTATGAAATCTACACACCTGTCGGGTGGCATTCCCGGCAGCTCTTCAGGAAAGACATCCGGGAAGTCACGAACCACCGGAATATCTTCAAGGTCAGGAAATGGAAGCACATTCAAAGCATGCATCTGGATTCTTTAGCTGGGTGATGTTTAGTCAATGATCTGGTCTGAAGGATGGGTGAGTTTGACTGACTTGGCTTTACAATCAAGGAAAGCATTCTTTCTTGATAACCAATCCATTCCTAGGATGACATCAATGTCCGAAGACTTGAGGGCTATAAGTGAAGCTAGGAATACTAAACCCTCAATTGCAATTTGATTGCCATGGCTTACTCTATTAGTTTGCCATTTGGAACCAGGAGTTTGAATGATCATTGGAGAAAACATTTCTTCAAAAGGAAATTCATGACGAAGTGCATAACTCTCCGACATGAATGAATGAGATGCTCCTGGATCGAAAATAACGGAGGCGGGAACATGATTGACTGGGAGTGTGCCAAGGATGACGTCGGAAGCTGTATTGGTTTCCTCAACTGAGATTTGGTTCACTTATCCACTACTTGTGGCTGAAAGCTTTGTTGGGATGGTTTTGGTGGTGGATTTCTTTGGAGGCTTGTGACTAGGTCGACGTGGTGCCACCAACACTGTAGGGCATTGTCGGAAGTAATGGCCTGTCAGACCACACGTGAAACACATCCTGCCTGAATTGCTGGGAGCAGGATTACTTGATTGCACACCATCATTCCTAGGAGGAACAATGTGTTGAGGTGGATGAAATATATTGGATGGTGTCCTCTGAAGAAAGTTTTGAGGTATGGCACTAGTTGGAATCCATATTCGGCGTTTCTGAGGGGCTAAACTAGAAGAAGGAGCAAGCTCAATAGCATGCTTGCGGGACTCTTCGAACACTTCATTGCCATGCTCAGCTCTGAAGGATCTGTTGATTAAATCCTCAAAGGTAGCAAATTCAAGGAGATTGAGATCATGGCGAAGGATGGGGCTAAGTCCCTTACGGAACCTTGCTTGCTTCCTGGCATCGGTGGTGATCTCATCTTGGGCATACCGAGCAAGACGGTTGAACTCTCTCACATACTCATGCATGGACATCTCTCCTTGAGTCAGATTGCAGAACTCTTCCTTCTTGCGCTCCATTAACTCATCTAGAAGGTGGTACCCTCGAAAGGCATCACATAACTCCTTCCAAGTCACTAGGTGACCATTAGGCTGCATCGCAACATAGTTCTCCCACCATTCAGCAGCAGCACCTTCCAGAAAGTATGCCGCGAATACAACTCGATCATTGGGAGCAACATGTGCAGTGTCAAGCTTACGCTCGATGGAACGGAGCCAATCATCAGCTTCAAGGGGCTCAGAAGAACATCGGAATACCGGTGGCTTTAGGAGGATGAAGTCCTGAATGCTCACAACCAAATTGCAATGACGTGAGGTATTCTGCTCGATGAGCTCCAGAAGACGTGTCTGATCACGTCGATTCCGCTCGGCTTCCATCATGATTTCCGCCATAGAAGGTGGTGGTGGAGGTGCATCATCATTTCGATTCCGATCACGGTCTCGATTGCGATGAACAGCACTACGAGTTCCACCTGACATCCTGTGTGATAAAGATCAACAATCAGAAAAGGTTGTATGATGGAATCAAAGACAAGAAGGACATGACGAAGACGGAAAAGATTGTAATGCAAGGCAAAGATTCATTGAAACACGGAATAAATCGGGCAGCATAACGGCTACACCGGGATGGAAAACAAGGTAACCTCGAGGAGATTGGACAGAACTTCCTCAAGGAACTCAAAACACGGAGACTCTGGACGACCACAACAATCCTACGGCTACAAGGAAGCACTCAACGAGATGTTCTAGTAAGACATAGATTTGCCTAGTCCTATCATCCCGTAGAAAAGATAAGGGTGACTCAGAACTCAGATCGATGAGGGTAAGGAGAAAAAGAAGCCTTACGTTGTTCCCTTTATACCCAAGTAACTATATAACTATAGAGTTCTAGACTCAACTTCGACCAAGGGTTGAATAATCCTACAAACAGTCCTGCTCTGATACCAAGTCTGCCGGGACCCGGGGTTAGCGTATGTAATTCCAGTCAAGATGCAATCACATGGAGGGCCGAGAGCCATACCAAGTTGTCTAAGCAGACAAGGCCAAGCACAGAACACTCTCGGAAAGCATCGAACGTGAGGGGCATCCCATCCAGGCCGGATGATCAACTGAAATGGGTCCTCATCGTCCGCTCACAAGTCTAAATGCTTATGGCTGGTGAATCCCATACTCATAGACAAGTCGCCTCAACCATGTTATCGATTGAATCCTAACTCTTACATAGACTTACTCCAGCCCGATCACTTATTCGGGGTCTAGGGCGGGCTCGATCAGACAACAAAGTGTGCACGTGACAGAGTCACGAGCAATCGCATCGCGATGCCCCAAGCTGCACACATCTAAGGGCCACTTGGTGAATAAAAGACCGCCAGCCAGATCACAACTAAGGTCTCGAAAACCCATACTAAGACATGCATGTTATAATCATACACGCAGCAGACATGTCAAGTATGAACAGCAGGTATCATCACATAACTCAGAAAGTACTTCTGTATTGACTTACACATAGAGTATACAAAGATCACATGTCTGTGATCAACATTACATCATACAACGGAAGCAAATTAGGTCTAAGTACAGACAAGTTTAACAAATGGCTTAGATAAGCCTTGTAAACATACATGCCCTTCCACGAGAGACCAGACTGCCGTCTGGAACTATACTAGCTTAGTCAACGTCGAGCTTCAGGAAGGTGACTCCATCGGGGTCCGGGTTCTCATCTAAAACATAGAATAAGCAAACGTGAGTACAAAGTCGTACTCAGCAACACTTACGTAGGAGCTATACTACTCATGCACAAGTATCAAGGTAAAGGAGGTGGGGTTCAACATGCAGAAGTGCCAGCTTTGACTTGGCTAGTCCTGAACTACGAGTACCAGACTTGAGGTAAGAAGCGTACACGAGTCCACTACCAAGTCTCCAACCAATACACCACTATGGTTACTTCCTCGACTTCCCCACGAGAAAGCACGCCATAGCACTCACGCTTATCTTGCGAGTTTTATAAGTATCCATTCGAGTTGTCTATGATCAAGTAAAGGTCTCCAAGTAGTCCATAACCGCGGACACGGCTATTCGAATAGTTCACTAACCCTGTAGGGGTGTACATCTTCACACGCGTGTCATCACTTATCGCCTCCTTCTTGTCACCCTTCAAGCGGGTGTCGGACGTGGATGAAACCAAGGCACTACCCTCACATCACCTTCTCTAATCCAGGAGTCGACTACCTGAGTTGTCACCGCTCGAGAGTCCGGCCGGTTCCACGAAACGGACTCAGATAATGCAAGGGACCGAGACGCCACCTTTGACAGATGGTTTCACTGCCTCACAGGACCACCTACATATCTATAGTTAGGTCAAATGGAAAGCCCGAATCTAGTGTGACTCCTGGACCGGATCGGGTACGTAAAGAGGCCAAACGGGGCTCCCATAAACCCTACATGTGGTCATACTCTTTGTCTTGGATCACAAAACAGGAACTCGTGGCCTAGGGCAGTGTTCAACGAGACAACCCACTATGTACTCCTACACAGCCTCTCATCGTTCACCTTTTTTAGGGTGGTATCACCAACACGTTATCATCAGCATCACTGTGTTCATTCCAACCCGACTCACAATCATAACATCCTCATTGTATCACTAAGCAGCAATAAGCAGTAACAATTGCAGGGGCCGCATGCTCATCATTCAACTCCTACATCTGCTAGGATTGTGGTTTGCTTAATACGGTGACAAAATGATAGGTCATGCATCGGAATGGGTTCAACTATGCGAAAGAACGTGTCTCGGTGATCTCCTAAACATGCATAAGCGAGACTGAGAGGGAAGTAGGATTTTATAGACATGATCAATGGGGTTTGCTTGCCTTGCTGATGATACACGGGTCTTAACGATAGTCTTCTTCTTCGGGGTGATCACCGTCTTGGAACGTCTGTCATCGGAGGCAATCATCAACAAGGGGGGGGGGGACAACTTCGGAAGTAAAATGCACATACACATGATAAGGTTGTCCATGATGTGAATGGTACTGGTTTGTAGCATATTCATCTTAATTGAAGTATATTTTATTTGAAATGCAAATTCAAACTCCAAATTCAAATTCAAATTAAGCCATATACACATTTGGTTCTGTTGCCCCATTTTAAAATGGTCAAACATGAAAAAATTTTGCATATTCTTAATCCTTGCATTTTCCTGATAATTTTTCATATATTATATGTTTAATTTGGAGTTAATATGAATTAGTTATGAATTTCCAAAGTTTAATTGATTTTCTGGATTTTTCTCTGTTTTCTTTAATTCTTTTAATTTATGGAAACTGTTTATAGCATCAGCATTACGCAGGGCTGCCGTCAGGGGGCCTCTGACGGCTGGGTCCCACTGGTCAGTGAGAGAGGGGGTTAATCCCTCTCTGTTTAGACTAACAGAGTGGTTTAGGGGGCTGGGGCCCACCTGTCATGGGCTCTGGGAGGGTATTAGAGGTGGATTAGTGACTAACTAATCGGGCCCGCCGGAATGTCGCCGGCGGTGACCACAGACGCGGCGGAGCTTCTCGATCAGGGGGTTCCCGGCCACACTTTTGCCCGCCGAGGCCATCTACATGGAGCTGGGACTCGTGCGCACCCCCTGGTGCACAAGGGGGACAAGGGGAGGAGCCAGGGCGACGACAGGTTCAAGCGGCGCGGCGGCCGGAGCTCGGTCTACGGTGGCACAGCAATTGGGAGAGAGGGAGGAGCCAGGGCTAGGGGGAAAACATCGAGGATCTTACTGAGAAAAGGATGGGGAGGTCGAGAAGGCCAGAAAATGCGAGGCGGCGGCGCAATCGACGGTGAGGACATGTGGGTCCGGCGGCGTCTCGTCGTCGAATTCGACGTCTCGGGGGCGTTCCGGCTCGTGATCTCCTTCGGGTGACGAATTAGACGGAGGTGAGCTCACTGGACCGGTCGGGGCATCTCCTCGTCGCCGTTGGCCCCGTCGGGCACGGCGGCGTGCTCCCGCCGAGCTCGGTTGTTGCGTGAAAAAGGCGATGCCGGGAGGAGAGGGTGACCACGGGCTAGGGGGAACGGTGCGGGCTCTCTAGGGGACCTGCGTGGCGTGAGGAGAGGCCAGGGAAAGGCCTCGAAGGTGGCCGGCGTCGAGGTGGCGTCGTCGAGCGCTCTGCTGCCTCCAGCGAGCAGCTTGAGCTAGACGACAGGAGAAGGGAGGTGGGCTTGGGCTGCTGCTGGGCCAGGGGGGTAAGTTGGGCCAGATGCCCAGGGGGTTTCCTCTTTTCTTTTTCTTCTTCTTTTCTTTTTCTGTTATTTTATTTTGCCTCAGTAAAAAAATACCATAGCATTTTATAAAAAATGCCCAAATATTTTTATAAAACCTAGGTGGCCAGTAGCAAGCCACTTGTGACTTTTGGGCATTTTTGAAATTCAATCAATTTGAATTTCATTTCAAATAGGGGTCAAATTTAATTTCCAGGGCACATTTTGAATTTTTGAATATTCTATGGGCATGGGAAAGAACCCAAACCACTTTTAAAATGATCACCATCATTTATAGGAATTTTCAAATATTTAAATGATTTTTGGAAAAAGATTTTTATCTGGCCATTTGAATTAATTTCTCAGGGCTTTTCTTTTCCCCATTTTTGAATTTCTTTTTGAATTTTTCACATGATGCAAAGGCACAATTGAACCCTAGCACTTACCTAAACTTGGGTTGTGACAAAAATGACCGTAATTAATTTGACATACTTGATGAACTGATAATTTATATTGTTCATATGTGGATACTATATAGCTAGCTTGCCAGAATGACTGATCGTGAATGGATGTACTCCGGTCACCCTAGTCAGAAAGAGATGACCAATGAATGGTGGAGAAAAACCTATGAATTCCTTACAAACGGAATTTTCTAAAGGCCAGCCAAAAACATGGTGCCCCTACACTAAGTGCAAGAATTATTCGCGACAGACAAAGGATGTAATGGGTAGACACCTGGAGATGCGTGCTTTTACTCCCGGCTATACCTTGTGGACATTTCATGGTGAGTCGTCCCAACGTAACAGAGACGAGGTGTTGCGTCGGTGCACCGATGATTATGGTACAGAGATTGAAGATATGGTGAATGGATTTGATGATGCTCGGAACAAGGACGAAGAGATGGAGGAATCCGCAAAGGCCTTCTATGCCATGTTGGAGTCTTCAAAACGTCCTCTCCACGAGCACACTAAGATTTCTCAGCTAGATGACATCGCACAAGTAATGTCTCTGAAAGCCCAATTCAACATTGGAAGAGACCTGTTTGACTCAATGATGACCCTATTTGGGCGCTTTCTACCCGAAGGTCATATTATGCTTTCAAACCTATATGAGTCAGAAAAAATCCTTAGTGCACTCAAGATGCCGTATGAGCAGATACATGCTTGTGAGAAAGGATGTGCCTTATTTAGGAAAGAGTATGCGGACGAAACATATTGTCCATTTTGCAAGTCTTCCAGATATGTTGAGGTAGAAAACAGTGAAGGTGAGAAGACGCAGAGCAAAATCCCCGTGAGTGTTTTATGGTATCTGCCGATCCTACCAAGACTTCAACGACTTTACATGCTCGAATAAACAGCAAAATAGATGACATGGCACAAACATGGAATTAGGAAAGAATTAGATGAAAACGGAGAGCCTATGTTGGTAAAGCCTTCGGATGGTGACGCATGGAAGGAAGTCGATCATAAACATAAGGAAAAAGCTAAAGAGCCAAGGAATTGTCGAATCACCATCGGCCTCGATGGGTTCAATCCTTTTGGTATGACGGCTACCCAATATAGTTGTTGGCCTGTATTTTTCATTCCCCTCAATCTTCCACCATCATCCATTATGCAAAGAAAGCACATCTTTCTGACGTTGATAGTTCCAGGGCCGAACTATCCGGGGAAGAATATGAGTGTGTACATGCAACCGATGATGGATGACTTGAAAGAAGCTTGAGTGAATGGGGTCAAAACATATGACGCAGCTAAAAAAGAGAACTTTCAAATGTATGTTTGGTATCAATACTCGTTGCATGATCTGCCGGCATTTGCGCTTTTCGTTGCGTGGAGTGTGCATGGAAGGTTCCCATGCCCACAATGCAAGGCAGCTCTTAAGTTTCATTGGTTGTCGGCAGGTGGCAAGTATTCCTTCTTTGACTTGCATAGGCAGTTCTTTCCTTTGGACCATCCATTCAGAAATGACAAGAAGAATTTCACAAACGGTAAAGATGTCAAACACTCGGCACCACCTACGTTGACGGGGGCACAAATACATGAACAGTTAAAATCAATGGAGCCTGATCCAAACCGTCCAAGGTATTTCTTGGGTTATAATGAGGAACACGCCTGGACCCACAAGCCATGCATTTGGGATCTCCCCTACTTCGAAGACCTCTTAATTCCACACAACATTGACATGATGCACACTGAAAAGAATATCGCCAAAGCCCTTCTTGGCACATTTTTCGGCACTGATAAGGGCAAAGATAATACAAAGGCTAGAGTTGACCAAGAGACTCTGTGTGATAGGAAATCACTAAACATGCGACAACCAAAAGGAAGGAAAAATTGGTCCAAACCACCTGCCTGGTACAATCTTGAGAAGGGAGCAATAAGGGAAATCCTTTTGTGGGTGCAAAAAAAGTTGTTGTTCCCCGATGGGTATGCTGCGAATCCAGCGAGGGGAGCGAGCATTGAAAAATGAAAATTTTTGAGCTCAAGAGTCATGATTGGCACATATGGCTTGAGCGGATAATGTTGGTGATGTTGCGCGGATATGCGTGAGGCTGAATGAGCTATATCTTCCGTGTTCTTTGTGCTAAAGAGTTGTCGCGTGCTGTGATAGATGAAATGGAAGAGATGGCGCCTGAGTTGCTCTGCTAGTTATAGAATATTTTTCCACCGGGCTTCTTTAATACGATGCAACACATGATTTTGCATCTCCAGACCGAGGCAAGATTGGGTAGCCCTGTGCTAAATCGTTGGTGCTACGCAACTGAAAGAATGCAGAAGACACTTCGAGAAAAATGTAAAAATAAACGTAGAATTGAAGCATCAATGGCCGAGGCATTCATTACCGTGGAGGCGGAAAACTTCGTAACAGCACACTATGATGCCACTATTCCTAGCTTACACAATCCAAAGCCTCGGTACAATGTTGGCGACCCCAAACAGCGTGTATCCAATATCAGTCTCTTCAAAGGGAAGCTCGCATCTTCTGGTGTGGGAAAACCAAAGTTCCTGTGCATCGAGGAGTGGCACACACTAACGATGTAAATATTGAACAACTTATCAGAAGTTCGGTCGTACATCGAGTAAGTGCTCGGTACATTGTTTCGAAACTTTTAACAAGTTTTGTGTCTATTCTCGAATGGTGTTTCAATCGAAAAAGAATCCATTCTCGAGTATGAAATTCTTGAAAAGACAGGAGGCGGCTATCCCGGTTTCATCTCTTGGTTCAAAAAATGGTACCTCACATATATATATATATAATAGGTGATTTCCTATGTTGCTATTACTTGTAACACACCAAATCTTTTCTTAACTTCTAGGCTAATTTAGATGAGAAAGTCGACGATGAATTGAGACAGATATCTAATGGTTTTCACTATAAGGTCCGTACATTTCAGAATTACGACATCAACGAATATCGCTTTCGTACTGCTTGCAAAGAGCTTTGAATGCCCGGTCGAAAAACAACCAATTCCGGTGTCTCTGCATAGGAGAGGGAGGTGTCGAGTATTATGGAAGACTTGAAGAAGTATATGAACTTAATTATTATTGTGAAAATCCTCCGAATGTTGTTGTGTTCAAATGTCATTGGTTCGATCCTACTAAGACAATACGGACTCATGAACATGTTGGGCTAGTCGAAATTCGACAAGAAAGCCAGTTAAGCGGTCCCGATGTCTATATTGTGGCTCAATAGGCCACCCAAGTTTTCTATCTGCCATACAGTCGTCAAAGTGTTAAGAACCTGGAAGGTTGGTATGTCGTGTACGATGTACCGGTACATCTTAGACCACCTCCCCCAAATGAAGAAGATTATGATCCTCAAATTGACCCAATAACATATGATGGAGAATTCTTCCAACAATCACGTGGTGTGAGATGTCGTCTCCGCAACTGCTCTACGTCCACCCTAAACACGGAGGGACAAGAACCACGTGATGATGAGGAAGAAGTGGAAGTAGAACATGTTACCAATGCGGATGAGCTATCAATGCTTGATCGGTTACAAAAAGGCCTTCCACATGATGTCCCTGAACCCGATGACGATGTCATTCATGACGACATGTGTGATACTGATGATGATTATGCTTCAATTGACCATGGAGAAGAGACAGATGATCCCGACTATTAGTATTTTGTATGCATGCAAACATTGTTGTTTAATTATTCAATTATTCGTTTCATTATTCATGTATTTATTAGTGTTTGTTTAATTATTGTTCTTGAATTTGTACTAATTATTTAACTCTTTATTGTTGCAGGTGGTGAGATATGGCAGGCGGGGATAAGTTGACGATAGCACCTGGGTAGCTAAGGTGAGATTTGTTGAAGAACTTTGCTGAGTAGCCCGGCCGTGGGAGAGGAGGGGGAAAGAAGAGAGGCAGAGGAGGTGGTCGCGGGAGAGGGAGAGGGAGGCAGGATGATAGGAGCCAGTCGCCACCACCTTCAGCTCCTTAAGTGTCAGCCACTTCACCCCTGCAGATGAGGGTGTCACCGGTGCGGGATCCTCCCGTCCAGGAGCCGACACCGATGCAGGATCCTCCCGTCCAGGAGCCGACACCCGCACACGAGGATTGGGGGAGTTGGGGACGGCGAGGGGGCTGAAGCAGAGGATGAAGCTGAGGCGGAGGCTGAGGGTGAGGCGGAGGATGAGGGGGCTGAGGCAGAGGCTTCGGGAGAGAGGCAGAGCCCGTCTGCCAGCAAGTCGGTCTACCAACGTGGTATGACACGAGTTCTTGACCGATTGGAGTTCCAGCATAGGGCGTTGATTGCGCCAGATGGCGAGAAGTAAGTTGATATATATTGTGTACCTTATATCATTATGTTTCACTAAGTAGCTAATGGCATTGCCTTCTCATTATGCAGGGGTGGAATTACCCGGAGAATACCCAGAATCCAAACTGCCTCCTTGGTGCTTTGCTTAGGGAGCACTTTCCCGGGATAGTGCAGTTCCCCAGTGAGGGTATGGTTCCCGAGCCAAGACTCAAGTGGGAATACTACCAAGCCGCTCGGCTCCCGGAAAACACACACGTGAATGGTGTTCTTTGCACGAGCGTGGCCGACAAGGTGTTGGCTGATTTTTGGGTAACTATTATTTTACCCAATAAAAAGTATACAATGTTATATCTTGTTATTTCCTATTCATATTTGCATCTATATGGCATAATTGCAGAGTTACCATAGGGTCGAGGAGGGGACGGAGGAGGCAGCCAAGAAGAACCTCGAGAAAGAGTGCAAGAGGTTATTGAACAACACGAGGCACGAGATGCATGTTCAGGTCGTTCGAGATTGGTACGCCAAGAAAAACGTGCCGAAGACGAAGGCTGAATGTCGAAAGCTTTACCCTGATAAGACCGAGTACATGGAGGTACTTACATTCCTTAGTTACATTCTTTATTAGTTTTGTTAGGTCTAGTTAGGTCTATTTAGTTACAATACTTAGTTTCGTTCTTCATTAACTTACATTCATAGGTTCCCCCGAGATGGTTGGCCGATAAGATGGATTGTTGGGAGATGATTGTGGACAAGTGGTGCACGGAGGCTTGGTTGACCACCCACAATGTGGCCAAGGAGCGTCGTGCCCAATTGGTTGGTGTGCCACACCACAAAGGAAATGCCAACATCAAGCAATACGCCAAAAATGGGTATGTGTGCCTTGTTTTATTTCATCATTTTCAGTTATGCATGATTTTTGTTGTACTAATTCTTTGCCTTTTCTTGTAGGCCAAACACCATAACCAGCCTGAGCCTCAGGGATACGCCGCGTTTGGCATGGCCCATAAGGGCTCGTACAAGACGGCCACACCATATTCTGAGGCGGACGGGCCATCGGCGTACACAAGCATGTCCGCCTAAAACAAGGTGACATCTTATTTTGAGGTTGTCAAAGAGTTGCGCGGACCTGAATTTGACCCGAGCCAGAATCCTATGGATGCGGAGGCGTTAATGATCTCTGGTGGCGGTAAGAGTCATGGCACGGTGGCCATGTGTGATGGCTTCGTCCCGATAACTGAGACTCTATCTCAGATCAAGGCGAGGCAAACGAGCTCGGCACCTGTAATACGGCAACGCGCGAGGCCAGTTGATCTTGTCATCGAGGTTAGTTTTCCTTCATTATTTCTTTAGTTCATTTGTCCCTGGATGGATGATGATGAGAAGTGGTTGCAGGCCGCACTTGAGAAGGAGAGGGAGGCCACCAGACTCTTGATGGAAGAGAGGGACTGGAATACACAGAGGTTGCTGGAGGAGGAGAGGGCACGCAATAATGCCCATGCGAAGGCCATGCACGACTTCGTTGCGGTAAGTCAGTTGTGTAAGAAGCAAGGCTATGTGTGAGAAGCAACAAGGATATTTCTTTGACTCCTCGAAAACTAATTTGCAGGCTATGTGTGAGAAGCAAGGTTTGCCGCCCCCTCCGCCGATGCCTTCTCCGGTGGGAACGGTGAGTTCCCTTTCAATGACCAACCTTGCACGGTCTTATACCATTGTATGTCGTCGTGCTAACCACATTATTCAACTCTTGCCTTGTTGCAGCATCACTCCAGAGTTGCATCCCACAATCCCTCTCCCGGTGAGAGCCCTACCAACCCGGCGACCAACCGAGATGGTGCTTCTCCTCCGTGACTTGGAATTCGGTAAGTTATTCCTCTCCTTCTTATTCTGCTTATTGTTTAGCTCAACTTAGATTATGCCATGCTTTAGTTACCTTAGTAAATTCTAGTTAGGAAAAAATAGCATAATTAGCTTACTTACATTAAAAAAATTACATAATTAGCTTACTTACCTCAAAAATGACATAGACTTTGCTTCTTTGGTACAAACTTGACATAATTACTTGATAACATAGAAAATAGCATAATTAGTTGATATTAGAGCTCAAAATGACATAATCACTTTAGAAAGTTTCAAAAGAAACCAGAACAGAAGAACAAAGAAGAGATGAAGAAATAAGAGAAGAAGAAAGAGGAGAAAAAGATAGAATAAGAAGAACAAATCTTCTTATTCTTCCTTTTTCTCTTATTTCTTTTTCTCCATCTTCTTCTTCTTATTCTTGTTCTTCTTCTTCTTCTTCTTTCTATTCTTCTTCAAATTGCTTATCGCTAGATTCTTCTTCTTCTCATTATGCGGATTTTGATAAAGCAGCATGGCATATGGATGGATGCTCCAGGGACTGTACTCATGTAGTCTTAGATGAACTTTGTAATGCACTTGTATTTGCGGATGCACTTGTGATGCTTTGTAATACTTTGTGATCTTGTTGTTGTTTGCACTTTGTGATCTTGTTGTTGTTTGCACTTTAATTACATATATTGGTGTTGTTTGTACTTTGTGATGCACTTGTGGTGCTGTTTAGGGCCTGGGAAGAAATATATATATTGTTGTTTATATCTATGTTTGGAAATACAGGGAATTAACAAAAAACAAATATATAAAAAGCAAAGAGGGCCTTTGCCATCAGCTTACTGACGACAAAGCCTTTGCCGTTGGTGAGATGACGACAAAGGAGGACACGTGGAAGTAGCCTGTGCAATCTGGAAACTCTGGGAATGTCAAATGTCCCAGGTTATCAGCTTTGCCGTCAGCTGTATTGTGGCTGACGGCAAAGAGGGGCCCCACATAGCTGCGGTCACAGCATTCCTAGCAAGCATGGCCCACCTGCAGTAATCTTTGCCGTCAGCTACGGGCCAGTTGACGGCAAAGCCTGCCGTTAACCCTCTAACGGGGCTAGGCTTGCGACGTTGTCGTCAACTCTCTATGCCGTCAGCCCTCGTCCCATAGTTGACGGCAACGTCTTTGCCGTCGGTCGATTGTCAGCTGATGGCAAAGAACGTGTTTCTCGATAAATTCGTGGCCAGTCTTTTTGCCGATAGCAAACTGATGGCAAAGGCTTTGTCGTCGGTTAAACAGGTCGATTCCAATAGTGCCCTAGGGTGGGGCCGCAGGGCAGGGCCACAGGGCAGCCAGGAGGCCTCCTGGCGTGCCCTAGGGTGGGGCCGCGCCAGGGACCCTCCTGGGGCCCTGGTGGGTCCACCCCCTTCCATCTTTAGTTCTTCGGGAAGCTTCCGGGACGCTGATTTTTTATATAATTTTTCCGGAATTTATTACACACTTTTAATGGTCAGAAAACCTGAACTATAAAAACAGAAGAAAACAGGAACTGGCAACTGGGTGCACTGAGTTAATAGGTTAGTCCAAATATGATCAAAAGTGTATGAAAGTTCAAGCAAAACATGGCAAAGTCACACAAATCATGCATGGAGCAAGAAGAAATTATAGATACGTTTGGGATGTATCAACATCCCGAAGCTTAATTCATGCTCGTCCTCGAGTAGGAAAATGATAACAAGCATAATTTCTATGGCGACATGCCACACAACCATATAAGGACTTTTAAGTAAATCAATCAAAGCATGGAGTTCAATTCAAGTCTTAACAAGGAAGAGTCTATATTAGCTTTGACAAAAGCAACAAAAGAACAAAGGGTGCAAGAGCTCTCGTTGTCCGTGACTCGAATGTCTCCAGGTGGTGTTTGCGTGCAAGCAGGGGACTGGGAAACAGAGAGAAAAAAAGGTTGTTGAGAACTACTATCTACTAAATTTCACACTTAGTCTCCTTTGGATTCTTATCTTGACTCGTCCCCAGACCAATTGCCAGGTACAAGTCAAACTGGTCCACTCCCTTTCGATATTTTGAGCACTCATGCAATGGATGAGTGTGAGCAAGAAAGTTGACACCTAAAAGGCGAAACAGAAACAAGGTGGAGGAGGAAGACAAAAAGGTGTGGAAGGCTCACATCAATGAGGACAATCATAGGCGAGAGAAGGCCATATGATAGATATGATGTGAGGAGTAGGGATTTCCATTTAACGGATGCACATGTGAGCTAAAAGCTCTCCAAGGGAACTAGTGGGGGTGCATCCAACTTGCTTGCTCAAGAAGACCTAGAGCTCGTTTGAGGAGGCTCATCATTGGAATATACAAGCCAAGTTCTATAGTGTGAAGGGTCCCCACATAGCTATATGCATGTATGATGATCTCTATGAAGTACAAGGGATAGAGGATGAAGTACTAGTTTGGATCTCTCAAAAGGAATAATTGTGTGCCCCCTTCTCTCTTTTTTTTCTTTTTCTCTTTTTTCAATTTTTTTATTTTTTTGGTGGCCTCAATGGCTCTTTCTATTTAACTCTCATTTGTCCTCTTTGGGATCTTTTGATTTTGTCCTCTTTGGGATCTTTTCCTCACTTTAGGGGCAAAACTCTATATTTTACAAGAATATAGGAGATCTTTCACACTTTACAAGGGTACTCACATAAAGAAGATGTAACTATCATGAAGCAAATGTAAGCCTCTGCCAGGATAGGAGGATATGCAATGATAATAGCGCGTCATGTAGCAATGATCAGGGCAAGGCCCAACTAGCATGCGGCTCATCGATCAAGCAAGTAGCATGTATGCCATGAAGATCAAGTCATGAGAAGGTGGATGTTGCATGGCAATGTATCTCGGAAAGGCTATTGAAATGCCTTGATAGGTAGGTATGGTGGCTGTTTTGAGGAAGGATATAAAGAGGTTTATGATGACAGAGCGTATCATGCCAAGGGTTTGGATGTACCGGCGAAGGTGGACACCAACTCTCGGAGTAAGAAGGAGGCAATGCACGGCACAGGAGAGGCTAGAAAAATATGGGAGGTGGAAGTGTCAACTTTCGAATACTCACATTAGTCCGAAGAACTCATGCACTTATTATCGGTAACTCTCAATCTAATCAGGAGGTTCACAAAGAGACAAGTACCCCGAGGAGGAGTGTATGGGGGTTTGGTTATCCTTGCGCATCCTCGACTCATGGTACGTGAGTGTACTCTAATATTCGAACCCTCCAGAGGTTAGTGATCCATCTAGTAGCTAGAGTTCTCAACAGGGGTTTTGGTTTTCGAAAATCACACGGATTGCCCAAAATATGACATCTATCACTAATAGGCTAAAGCTCTTGACACCATAAGTTCAAACATTAGTCCAATCAATACCTCAAAACTATTGCAAGTTACTACTACAAAGAGAATATGAACTTCAACTACCTACTTTCTACCCAAGACACAAAACTCAGTGCAACAGGCAAACTCTCTAAACAAGATAAACATGCAACCTATAGAAAGTTCAACTAAGACAAAAGAAAAGCTCTAGAAGAAAACTAAAGCACTACAACTAAACAGGGCAGCAGCTAAGAAAAGAAAAAGAACAACTCATAGCTAAGGAAATAAGCATGAAAATCCTATGAGGAGTTCTAGTTCAAACAGAGCGTGTTTCTCTCCCACACAAAAGAAAGCTGGGGTCTAACTTGTTATAACAGCAAACAAAGCAAAAACAAACCTAGGAAAAGTAAAGAGCGAGACGCTCCAAGCATAGCACATAACGCATGAACTGATAAAAATATAGTGCAACGAGGGACGAACTGATAATTGTTGATGAAGAAGGGGATGCACAGGGGCATCCCCAAGCTTAGACGCTTGAGTCTCCTTGAATATTTATTGGGGATGCATGGGGGCATCCCCAAGCTTGAGCGTTTGACACTCCAGGATCTTCTTTCATCATCTTCCATCGCACACTTGAAAACTCCCTTCATACATAACTCATTGTAAACTGATTAGAGAGGTTAGTACCCTATTAAAATAATTTTCCTCTACTGCAAATAAATATTTCAAGGAAGGGCTACTGTTTCTCAAGATTGCCAAAAAGTTTTTGCAAAGAAAAAGCAATCTTAAGGTTTGCAAAAGTTAGGAGAGACAAAATGTGGCAGAATCTGTGAAAAACAGAACAGAAGGTAGTAAAGAATTTTTAGGGGTACTTCTGCAACTCAAATCAAAAAACTCAGAACATACGAAACTTCCGTGATTGTATAGGGCACGCTGTGTAAAAAATTCAGCTCAAAAACATCAATTGGTGATTTTCTATGATTTTTCCTGTCACGAGGACATAATCTAATTTCTGGACAGCATGTCACAACTTTCACGTCCCTTGTCATATGAGGCTATATTTGGCACAAAGCTTGAAAAATAAAGATACAATGATGTTGCTACAGTAGTAACAATTATCAAGACCACTGAAAACAGAAGAAAAACATCTTGGGTTGCCTCCCAACAAGCGCTTTCTTTTACGCCTTTAAGCTAGGCATAAAGATTATAGAAGATGCTCACATCAGATTAAGAATTTGGAGCAAAAGAGAGCATCAAGAAGAAAATATGAGACACATTTAAGCCTAACACACTTCCTATCCATAGGCATCTTATAATAAAATAAATCAAATAAGAAAAAAGAAACCAGCATAGGAAGGTGGAACAAGAACATCTTCAAAACTATCAACATAAAGAGAGGAGTTTTAGTAATATGGAAGTTTCTACAACCAAACTTCCCTCTCTCAAAATAATTATCAGTAGTATCATGAACAACATAAAGAATGTAACTATCACATAAATCATGTTGTTCATGACCTACAAGCACACGTGTATAGTTTTCAACACGGTCTTTAGGATTATAAGATAAATGCAACCACTACAGGAAAAAGAAGTTTTGCCGTCAGCGAAAGCTTTTGCCGTCAGTTTTACGTCGGGGCTGGCGGCAAAGGGTAGAAGGCCGTCAGCTTGATCCGAAGCTGACGGCAACGATATGGCTGACAGCGTAATTGTTCTGTGCCGTCAGCCGATTGTAAGCCGTCCGTTGGCTGACGGCATACTGCCCATCAGCTGACGGCAAAGGAATGCTGACGGTCTCCCGTGCGCCACGTGGCCCTTGCCGGCATGGGGTAACGGCGAGAAGCTTTGCCGTCAGCCGGCTGACGGCATAGTCTAACGGCAGACGTTGCCGTCAGCCAGCTGACGGCATAGCGGGGCCTTAACCCCTCGCGCAGCCAGCCCTAACTCCCACCCCCACTCGCGCGACCCCAGCCCTCTCTCTCTCCCCTCGACCCAGCGCCGCCGCCGCCCACACCACCACCACCCCGGTGAGCGCCGCCGCCTGCACCTTCTCTCCTCTCCCTCTCCTCCACTCGGACGCGCCGCCGTCGCCTCTGCAGGACGTCGCCCCCACCACCACCACCCCGTCTGCCGCCCCCACCACCCGAGCCGCCGCCCCCACCCCTTCGCTAGACTCCTGGCCACCCCTCGTCGGCCGGCATTCCGGTGAGCAACCCTAGCATCCACCATTTTTAATTCTTTTAATTAGTTACTTATAGTTAAAATAAACTAGTAGTTAGGTTCTAGTTAGTTCAAATCAGTAGATATTTAGTTAGTCAGTTATAGTTAAAATCAATAGTTAGATTTTAGTTAACTAGTTATATTAAAAACAGTAGATAGATTAATTGTAGTTAGTTAGAATCAATAGTTAGTTATTTATTTAATTAAAATCATTAGTTAGTTAGTTATTTAGTAAAATCAGTAGTCAGGCTCTAGTTAGCTAGTTATAGTAGTTAAGATTATTTAGTTAGTTTGTAGTTAGTTAAAGACAATAGTTAGTTAGTTATTGAAAATCATTTGTTAGATTTTTAATGAATTGAAAGAAAATTGAATGTAATGAAAAGTGAAAAAAGTAAAATGAAATGAAAAGTAAAGTAAAAGTAGTTAGGGCTAGTTATCTTGTGGCTTATGGTTGGCCTGGTCTTGTGTTATAGCTAGAAGAATAGGAAAGAGAAGGAAAAGGAAGAATAGGAAAGGGAAGGAAAAGTAGTTAGGAATAGGAAGAAGAGAAGGAGGTGGAAAAGGAGAGAAAAGGAAAGGATAAGAGGAGGGGATAAAGATATAGAAGAATAAAATGAAATAGAAGAAAGAAGAAAGAAGAAGAGAAGAAGTTAGAAAATAAATATAATTAATATTTTGCTCTCTTTTCCTTTGATATGTTTCGGCCTTCGTATATGCCGTATCACCGTAATTAATTATATGCCTTCTATTGTTAATTTGTACTGGCTAGCTAGCCAGAATGAATGATCGTGCGTGGATGTACACCGGTCACCCTAGTCAAAAAAATATGACTGAGGAATGGTTGGCCAAGACCGAGGAGTTCCTAGAGGTTGCATTTAGTGTTGGCCAACCAAGAACATGGTGCCCCTGCACTAGATGTAAGAACTATTCACAACAGACAAAGGATGTAATGGGTAAACACCTGCAAATACGTGGTTTCATGCCTGATTATACGTTGTGGTCATTTCATGGCGAGTCGGCCCAACGTGACAGACATGAGGTAGTGCGTCAGCGCACTGAGGATTGTGGTACAGGGATCGAAGACATGGTCAATGACTACAACGATGCTCGTCTTGAGGACGAAGAACCGGAGGAAACTGCCAAGGCCTTTTATGCCATGCTACAGTCTTCAAAACTCCCACTGCATGCGCACACCAAGCTTTGTCAACTAGATGCCATCGCACAAACAATGGCTCTTAAGGCACAATTCAACTTGTCCAGAGAGTGATATGATGCGATGATGACCTTATTCGGGCGCTTTCTACCGGACGGTCATATTATGCCTACAAACCTATACCACTCAAACAAAATACTCGGTGCACTAAAGATGCCCATCTAGCGGATACATGCTTGTGAGAAAGGATGCGTCTTATTTAAGCATGAGTATGCGGATGATAATTATTGTCCACGCTGCAAGTCCTCCAGGTATATTGTCGTAGACAACGGTCTTGGTGAGAAGACGCAGAGCAAAATACCCGTAAACATTCTTCGGTACCTACCGATCTTACCAAGACTTCAACGGCTTTACATGCTTGAAGAAACAACAAAACAAATGACATGGCACAGAGATGGAATTAGACGTGCTACAGATGAATACGGGAATTTGATGTTGAACCACCCCTCTGATGGTGAAGCGTGGAAGATGTTCAATGAAATACATAAAGAAGGTAAAGCCAAAGACCCAAGAAACGTGGCACTCGCCATTAGCCTCGATGGGTTCAATCCTTTCGGTATGACGGCAACCCAGTATAGTTGTTGGCCCGTATTCATCATGCCCCTCAATCTGCCCCCTGGAGTACTTATGCAAAGAAAGCACATCTTCTTGACGTTGATAGTTCCGGGGCCCAACTATCCCGGAAAAAATATGAATGTGTACTTGCAACCACTGATGGATGAGTTGAAAGAAGCTTGGGATAATGGGATCAGGACATATGACGCAGCTAGCAAAACAAACTTCCAACTGCATGCTTGGTTGATGTACTCCATGCATGACCTGCCGGCGTTTGCACTTTTTGTTGCATGGTGCGTGCACGGAAGGTTCCCATGCCCGCAATGCAAGTGTGCTCTTAAGTTTCATTGGCTGCCGGAGGGTCGCAAGTATTCTTGCTTCGACTTGCATAGACAATTCCTGCCTCTGGACCATGGATTCAGGAAAGACAAGAAGAATTTCACCAAAGGTAAAGTTGTCGAGCACGAGGCACCACCTATGATGACGGGCGCACAAATTCTTGATCAGTTGAACTCACTAGAGCCTGATCCGAACCGGCCAGGGTATTTCTTGGGATCTAATACGGAACACGCCTGGACCCACAAGCCATGCTTTTGGGATCTCCCGTATTTCAAAGACCTTGCTCTTCCACACAATATTGACATGATGCACACTGAAAAAAATATGGGTGAGGCCCTTTTTGGTACATTGTTCGGCACTGATAAGGGGAAAGATAATGTTAAGGCTAGAGTCGATCAGGAGAGTCTGTGTAATAGGAAGTCACTGAACATGCGACAACCGAAAGGGAAGAAGAATTGGGAGAAGCCAAAGGCATGGTTCAATCTTAAAAGGGAACACATGAGGGAAATCCTCATCTGGGTGAAAAAAAAGTTGATGTTCCCCGATGGGTATGCAGCGAATCTAGCAAGGGGAGCAAGTCTTGAAAAGTTGAAAATCTTTGGGCTGAAGAGTCACGATTGGCACATATGGCTTGAGCGGATAATGCCGGTGATGTTGCGCGGCTACATTCCCGAGGATGAATGGCTAGTAATGGCAGAGCTAAGCTATTTCTTCCGTGTTCTTTGTGCTAAATAATTATCGCCTATTGTGATAGAAGAGATGGAAAAACTGGCGCCGGAGTTGATATGCAAGTTAGAGAAGATCTTTCCACCGGGTTTCTTTAATCCGATGCAGCATATGATTTTGCATCTACCGATGGAGGCAAGATTGGGTGGCCCTGTGCAAAACCGTTGGTGCTATGCAACCGAGAGAATGCAGAAGACGCTTCGAGCAAAATGTAAAAATAAACAGAGAATTGAAGCATCAATGGCTGAGGCATTCGTTGTCGAGGAAGCGGCAAACTTCGTGACAGCACACTATGCTGCCACTAATTACAGTTTGCATAATGCAAAGCCTCGGTACAATACTGGCGACCCCGAGCGACATGAATCCAAGTTCAAACTCTTTAAAGGGAGCCTCGCACCTTGTGGGGTTAGGAAGACAAAGACGTTGACCTTCGAGGAATGGAGCATCATTACATTGTATATCTTGACCAACATGACAGAAGTGCGGCCATACATCGAGTAAGTGCGCGGTACATATTAATTGTTCTGCAACTTCTTGACGAGTTGTGTGTCTAACTTCTCTTAATTATTTGATACAGTCGATTCGTCGCGCAATTCTCGAATGGAGTGGCGATCGAAAAGGACTCCATCGAAGAGATTAATCTTCTTGAGAAGCGGGGAGGCGGCAATCCCGGTTTCATCTCTTGGTTTACACAAACGGTACTTCTTATATGATATACAGGCCATTGTTATTTCTTCGTCGTCTCAGTACCAACTAATACAAAAAGCCTTTCCGTTTCAACTTGTAGGCTAATTCAGAGTCGATGGACGCTGAATTGAGACAAATCGCAAATGGTTTTGACTTTAAGGTCCATACATATGAAAAATACGACATCAATGGGTATCGCTTTCGTATTGGTATGAAAGAGCAAACTATGCCCGATCGGAAAACAACGAATTCCGGTGTGTCCGCTATAGATGGAGGAGTCGAGTATTATGGAATAGTTGAAAAAATATACGAACTGTTATATTATGGTGAAAATCCTCCGAGTGCCGTTGTCTTCAAATGTCATTGGTTCGATCCGAAGGACACTAGACGAACTCATGAGCATATTGGGCTAGTTGAAATTAAACAGAAGAACTGTTTAAATGTTGCCGAAGTTTATATTGTGGCTCAACAGGCCACACAAGTTTTCTATCTTCCATGGGCCTGCCAAAGTGTAAAGAATCTCAAAGATTGGTATGTCGTCTATGACGTGCCGCCACATGGTAAACTACCTGCCCCCAATGAAGAAGAGGATTATCAACCTCACATAGACCCAGACACATATGACGGAGAATTCTTCCAAGAAACACGTGTGGCCAAAAAAAATTTCGGAAAAACCTCTATGTTTGGTCAAAACATGGAAGTAGAGAATGACAATGCGGAGGAAGAGGAAGAAGTGGAACACGAAGAGGTTACCGATGATGATGAGGAGGAAGATGAAGAAGTGGAACACGAAGAGGTTACCGATGCGGATGACCTATCATTGCTTGACCGGTTACAAAAAGGCTTTCGAAATGTGGTTCACCCTGAACCCGATCCCGGAGAAGAGATCATTCATGACGACACGCGTGATAGTGACGATGATGTTTCTATTGATCCTGGAGAAGATATAGATGATCCCGACTATTAGTCGGAGGAACCGGAGCAGCGGCCACCGCCGGTGCAGTCGGAGGCACCGGAGCAGCGGACACCGCCGGTGCATTCAGAGACACCGGAGGCACCGAGGCAGTCGACGGAGCCTCGTTGGGATGATCCTTGGGAGGAGCGTGCTCGCACGGATGATGATGATGCTGATGAGGATGATGATAGCGATGACGACGGGGCTGAGGGGGGTGAGGGGGATGATGGGGGTGAGGGGAGCTCCTCTTCCAAGAAGCCGGTGTACCAGCGTGGTATGACACGGCTCCCACCACGTCCGGACCCTGCACAGAGGGTATTGATTGCGCCAGATGGGGAGAAGTAAGTTGATGAATTTTTTGTGTTCCTTGTATATATATATCATACATGTACATATGGTCCAACAAGAACTAATGTCTTTGTGTTCTTATTTTGCAGGGCGTGGACTTACCCGGAAGGTGCTCGGAATCCGAACTGCCTCCTTGGTGCCGTGCTTAAGGAGCAGTTCCCCGGGCAAGTCCAGTTGCCTATTAAGGGTAGGGTTCCTGAGCCCGGCCTCACTTGGCCACACTACAAAGTCGCCCCGGCCCCGCCAGATGAACGCATCAACAACGTTGAATGCCGTACCAAAGCCGACATGGTGGTGGCTACTTTTTGGGTAAGTATTATAAGCATTGCAATCATTTATTAGTGTTGGAATAAATTCACTCATCTTTTCATATGTTCGATGCATTTTTCAGTGCTACTATAGGGTTGAGGAGGGGATGGAGCCGGCGGCCCAGAAGAATCTCGAGAAGGAGATAGTGAGGCTACTCACGAACACTAGGCACGAGATGCGTGTTCAGTGTGTTCGAGATTGGTACGCCAAGAAGGGCGTGAAGAAGGCCAAGAAGAAGTGTAGAAAAGTTTTCCTTAAGAAGGATGAATACTTGGAGGTAAATTCCTACACTTATAAGTAAGGCCTAGTTAGCTCCAACTTTTCTTTATAAGCTTATGAAGCTCAAACTTGGCTTTATAAGCTTATAAGTGTCAAACTTTTCTTTATAAGCTTATGAAGCTCAAACTTGGCTTTATAAGCTTATAAGTGTCAAACTTTTCTTTATAAGCTTATGAAGCTCAAACTTGGCTTTATAAGCTTATAAGTGTCAAACTTTTCTTTATAAGCTTATGAAGCTCAAACTTGGGTTTATAAGCTTATAAGTGTCAAACTTGGCTTTATAAGTTTAGAAAGGTCAAACTTGGCTCTATAAGCTTGTAAAACTAAAAAATGATAATAATAGCTTAGTTACATAAAACTTGACTTGTACTTGGCTTAAAAAAGATATTCAATGACTTTATAAGATTATTAATTTATAGGCGCCCCCGAGATGGTGTGCAAATAAGATGGATTGCTTTGAGGCGATAGTGGAAAAATGGCTCAGTGATGCCTAGTTGTCCACCCACAAAAGCGCCAAGGCTAGGCGTGCACAAATGATAGGTGTGGCACACCACCAAGGCAATCTCAACGTCAACGAGTACGCAAAAAAATGGGTATGTGCATTTTTGTTTTAAGTTTCATGTCCTTTCATCATTAATCAATTGATTTGTTTCATGCCTTTTCTTTGCTTTTCATTGTAGGCGAAGCACCATAATCAGCCTGTGCCTAAGGGATTTCGCTCATTTGCCATGGCCCATAAGGGAAAGTACAAAACGGTGACGGCATATTCCGAGGGCGACGGTGTTGAGGAGTACACTAGCGCTGCAGCCTACCACAAGATGATGGCCTATTCTGAGGTGGCGAAAGAGCTACGCGGTCCTCAGTTTGACCCGAGCGAGGAGGAGATTGATCCGGAGGCCTTGATGATTTCTGGTGGCGGTAAGCATCATGGCAGCACCTCCATGTGCAATGGCTTCATACATTGCCCGGAGACTCTACCTCATATCAAGGCGAGGCAAACGAGCTCCGCTCCTGCTGTACGACCTCGCCCGCGGCCAGTGGACATTGCTATCCAGTTATAACTTTGTCTCAATTTTTCTTTCCGTTCTTTAGATTACGTAGCGATGATGACAATAATTGCTATATTGTTGAGTGTTCTCAGGACGCCATTCAGAGGGAGAGACAGCCGACACAAGAGATGTTGTCGGAGCAGCTTGCGGAGAGGGACTGGCTGGCGGAGGAGAGGACCCAGAGGATACTCGAGGAGGAGAGGGCACGCAATAATGTCCAGACGAAGGCCATCTACGACCTCTTCTCGGTAAGTTACTACTTTTGCATATATCCGCCAAGAATGCATATGCATATGTTTGGTTCACTTGCTAATATGCTCGAGTCCTCAAAACCTAACTCGCAGAGTATGTGGGAGAAGCAAGGTCTTACCCCTCCACCGATGCCGACGCCTATCGTTTCTCCTCCCGGAACGGTAAATTTCTTTCAATGATCAATATATCCCGGTCATATACCATCAAGTGTCGTCATGCTTACCACATTGCAACTCATCCTTTGTTGCAGCATAATTCCGGAGCTGCATCTCACAACCCACAAGAATCTTCTAGTGAATCCCCGAGCAACCCACGTGGCGGCGCTTCTCAGCCTTGAGGTGGCCTCCGGTAAGTTACATAAAGCTCATCAATGACTTTATATGCTCATAAAGCTCAATAATGGTAGTAATAGCTTAGTTACATAAATATTTACTTATTCTTGGATTATAAAAGCTAAAAAATGACTATATAAGCTTATAAAACTTATACTTGGCTTTATAAGCTTGTAAAACTAAAAAATGAATTATACTTGGCTTATAAAAGCTAAAAAATGACTATATAAGCATATAAAACTTATACTTGGCTTTATAAGCTTGTAAACCTAAAAAATGAATTATACTTGGCTTATAAAAGCTAAAAAATGACTATATAAGCTTATAAAACTTATACTTGGCTTTATAAGCTTGTAAACCTAAAAAATGAATTATACTTGGCTTATAATAGCTCCTCAATGACTTCATAAGCTCATAAAGCTGAAAAATGATGTTAATAGCGTAGTTCGATGAAAATTGAGTTATACTTGGCTTCTAAAAGCTCAATAGTGAATTTATAAGCTTATAAAGCTCAAACTTGGCTTTATAAGCTTTTAAATCTCAAATTAGATTTTATAAGCTTATTAGGTTCAACAATGACTTATACTTGTCTTATAAAAACTCAATAATGAATTTACTAGCTTAAGTGGCTTATAAACCTAAAAATGACTTATACTTCGCATATAAAGCTCAAAAATGAATTAATGACTTAGTTAGATCTAAAATGAGATATATTTAGCTCTTGAGGTCTAAGAAGAACAAGTATTGTAGAATAAGAAGAAGGATAGGAGGAAAAGAAAGAAGTGAAGAAGAAAGAGGTGAAAAAGATAGTAAAAGAAGAAAAGTTCTTCTTATTCTTACTTTTTCTCTTCTTTCTTTTTCTCCATCTTCTCTTCTTCCTTTCATCTTATTCTTATTCTTCCTCTTCTTCTCCTTCCTCTTCTTCTCCTTGTTCTTATTTTTCATTTTTATTTTCATCTTTTCATCATTTTGGATTTCTTCTTTTCCGTATGTAACATATGATTATGTTTTCATTTTGCAGATTTGCCTTTATGCATGGATGGATGCTTCTTTGTTGTAGATATAGTATGTTAGGATGGAGATGACTTGTAGATGTATATCATGTTGGGCACTTTCCTTTTGTATATATGATGACTTGTTGTTTTAAACTTGGAGATGGCTTGCTGTTTTAAACATGGAGATGACTTGTTTTTTTAAACATGGAGATGGCTTCTTTTTGTTTATATGACTTGTGGATGGCTTCTTTTTGTATATATGACTTGTAGATGGCTTCTTTTGTATACGTGACTTGTGGATAGCATTATGATTGTATATATGACTTGTGGATGGCATTCTGTACATATATATATATATATATTATTGTTTATATGCAGGGAATTAAAGAAAAACAAATTAAAAAGATAGATACAGAGAGCTTCGCCGTCAGCTTGCTGACTGCAAAGGCGTTGCCGTTAGCAAGCTGACGGCAAAGTGGACACGTGGCGGCAGCCTGTTCAATCTCGGCTGTGGCAGTGACCATTTGGTCATGGCTTTGCCGTCGGCCTTCAACCGGCTGACGTCAAAGAGTAGGCTGGCTGAAGGCAAACTGCTGACATGTGGGCCCAAGCAAGGGCTTTGCCGTCAGCCAGGCGGCTAGCTGACGGCAATGCACGCCGTTAACTCAGCCCACGGGGGTTAAGTCAGAGCTGGCCCGTACGAGCGGCTTTGCCGTCAGCCAGTACAAAAAGGCTGACGGCAAAGGCTTTGCCGTCGGTCGATCTTGAGCTGACGGCAAAGCAGCTCACTGCCGACTGATGAGCTGACAACAGGTTTGCCGTCGTGGAGCTGACGGCAAAGCCTTTGCCGTCAGCTTTTCATATGTTTGCCGTCAGCTTTGGCTGGCGGCAAAACTCATGTTTCCTGTAGTGAACCCATCACATTGAGCCTTGATAAGAGCACAATTCTCCGGTATATGAATTGGATATTTCAAAAGGATAATAGGACAATCAAGTGTGGGTGCAATAGCAAAAATTTCATGCTTAACATGAGAAACTACAGCAAGTTCATCTCCGTAAGCATCATCCATAGTGGCATCACGGCCATAAGCATAGAAGGCATCAACTTCATCAAAAAGGGATATTTCAAAAGAATCCATGGGATCATAACACTCATATACGGTAAGAGTAAAAGAGTTACTCTCATTAGAAGGTAGACGTGGATGGCTCCATTCTTCCTCCTTTTGTTCGTCACTCTCCTCCTCTTTTTCATCCAAGGAGCTTTAAGATTCTGCAATTTCTTCTTCCATAGAGGCCTTCATATCATTAGTCTCTTCCTTTCGGGGAGAGATTCTCTCAAGATGATCAGTAATATAATAATTTGCATCGTAATTTTCCAAACAATAGTTAAGTATAGCAAGACTCTCAGATTTGTAAGGGGCATCATCAATATTTTTAAGAAGAGAAGTAATTTCATAAGAACCCTTATAAGCAACAAATTCTTCTATTTCCTCTGCATCATAAAAATCATAGTTTCTCTTAGCATAAGAAGCTAAGGTTTCATCATCATTGTACTCACATTGGAAAGCAAGGTGTTTGTGCCTCATAAAGCAACAAGATTCATCACTGCAGAAAGATATATTATGTATTGAGCACAAGTTTCTAGCATACTCATACAACTGATGTATTTGTTTCCATAAGTGTATCCCCTTTTGAGACAAGCGGTGTTCCTTGTACCACTTTGGTTGATCCTCGATGAATCCTCCATGCCAATAATATCTGGTTTCAAAGAAGTCAGACATTGATTGGCAAGTAAGGAACTAGACATACTATTTTTTTGGATTTTTGATAAAGGACATGAAGATAAAAGCTGAAAGGTAAACTAACAAGACTAAAAAGCAAAGATAAAAGATAGTGTGCAACTCCCCTATCTTGTAGACTGGAGTCCCCGACAACGGCGCCAGAAATTGCTTGATACGGTGAGGAAGATAGTTCTCTCACTTTTCGTTGGTTACTCCAAGTGGAAGGTGAGATGTAGCGTAGTAGCAAATTTCCCTTAGCAAAGATGCTAAGGTTGAGGATCGACCAGTAGGACTCCGAGAGATACAAGAAGGTGGTAAAGTGAACAATGGCGCCGTTCACAACCCGAGGTTGCTTACTTCACCTTGACCTGCATGCACAGCAAATAACTTTGCTCCAAACGAGTACAGAGGAGTTGTCAATTCCTTCGCCCTTGTTGTTTACAAAGGATCAACGCAAGAGATATTAATAGTGGCAACTGAAAGTAAAGACTGAAAGTAAATTGAGGATGTAAACAATGGTGGAAATATGGACCGGGGTCCAATGACGATCACTAGTGATTTCTCTCTCCCAAAAGAAGATAAAAGTGCTAGAGAGGTAAACAAATCACATTTGGGAAATTGACAGGATTATAAATGCACCGCAATGCTAACTATGCTACAAAAGAAAGGAAGAGGCTCAAAAGAAATGGGCAGTACGCCAAGGTAAGTAGACCGAAATCCATCTGCACCTACTACGAATCATCCACCTTGAGATATCTATCCATAACATCTCGCTGGTATTAAGTTGCGAATCCCACCCAAAGTGTAAACTCAAAGCAACAGACAACTGCATTAAAAGAACTATGCATAAAGTAAACAATCTTTACACCCGCAGGTACAAGCATCGTTGTTTTATCCCTAGTGGCAACAACACATCCCCTAGTCTCATGTTTCTGTCACTCAAGCTAGACATCAGGGGGCCGAACCAAATATATTACGGCAACGGAGAACATGCAAGAATTAACTAAAGAACACAAATATAAAGGAGAACCAAATATATTACTCATCAAAATCTGAACATAACCTCATAATCCGTCAGATCCCAGCAAACTCAGCATAGCAACACAGAAAATTAGAAAGGTGCCTCGATCATGTGAGGCAGCTCACGAGGTCTCGAAAGTGGAAGCACAAAGAGGGGAGGAGAACATCACATAGCTACTGGTCATGGACCCATGGTCCAAGAGGGACTACTCACAAGACATCCGGGAGGCGTCCATGGTTATGGATGGTCTCCCGGAGGGGATTCCTCCTTCCGGCAGGGTGCCAGGGCAGCTTCTCCTAGCAGCCCCGATCTTGAAACGACGGCGGCGGCGGTACAGAGAGGATAACGGGAATAGCAGATCGATCTTAGGGGTTTCCTCCGCGGGGGATAAATATAGGCCAAAGTAAGGATGGCCATTTTACCCATGGGTGCGGGTACCCGCGGGTACCCTGCCCACATGGGCAGGGTATGGGTACATTTTTATACCCATGGGAAGTACCCATGCCCTACCCATCAACTCATGGGTAGGGCACGGGTATAGCTTTGTACCCATGGGTATACCCATACCCTACCCATGTATATCATTTCACTATTTGACTAATCTCATGTGTATCAATACCATATACTATTTTATCTATTAAGTGGGTACCTATAGCCTTTATATTTAATTTCCATGTATTCATCTACCTGCAATTGAGTTTAGATTATTTTCTTGCCAATGTGCTACCAATAAATGTAAAAAAATGAAAAAAGTTGTACTATTTTATCTACCCAATGGGTACCCGATGGATACGGGTATCCACCGGGTATGGGTGTGGGTACAGTTTCATACCCATGGGTAAGGGTATGGGTAGCATTTTGTACCCATGAACTATAAGGGTATGGGTATGGTATTGATCTACCCTACCCATACCTTACCCATTGCCATCCTTAGGCCAAAGGGGGCACCAAGAGGGGCCACAGGGTAGCCAGGAGGCCTCCTGGCACGCCCTAGGGTGGGGCCGCGCCAGGGACCCTCCTGGGGCCCTAGTAGGACCACCCCTTCCATCTTTAGTTCTTCGGGAAGCTTTCGGGGCACTGATTTTTTATATAATTTTTTCAGAATTTATTACACACTTTTAATGGCCGGAAAACCTGAAATATAAAAATAGCAGAAAAAAGGAACTGGAAACTGGGTGCACTGAGTTAATAGGTTAGTCCAAATATGATCAAAAGTGTATGAAAGTTCAAGAAAAACATGGCAAAGTCACACAAATCATGCATGGAGCAAGCAGAAATTATAGATACGTTTGGGACGTATCTATAAGTGGCCACCGATACACGATACTCGCACTCGTATCGCTATCGGATTCTCGACAACAGGTAAATGAAGCATGAACAACTAAGACATAAAATATATAAGTCCAGGGCATACACTTTCCACTTGTATTTATTACATCATCTCAGAGATCATAAGATCCAACAGTACATCATAACATCATGAAGAAGACATACACGACCGGGTACGGTCAAGATCCAAATGGCCCTAGAGAGGGCTGCACACAAAACATGTCATCCACCCGCGGATCTTCGAAAACCAAAATGCAGGATCTTCTGAACGAAGTCGTCATCATCCTCCTCCGGCGGAACCTCCACGAAGCACTTGTCGGTCCTCATGTCGAAGTAGTAGTCTGAGGGCCCAATCGTTTGTACATAGCGTGAAAGAAAATGCAAGAGATGAGTATATATCAATACAGTATAACTAACTTCTCACGGTAAGGAAAGGATAGTGGATTGAGGTTGTAGCCGCACTAGCATATATGAGTGGCTAACGATCTATTAGAGTAAGGGAAGATCCAAGAACTCGTTGAAGATCGCATAAATAGGTCTCTATTCCACCTACTTATGTGAAACATAACACAACCTTGTCCCCTCTTTGTCGCCCCGGTCAAAGAAGAGAAATCAAGGCAACTCACACGTTTGCAATTTTATAAGCATGATTAAGTTGATGTTATTCTATGAACAAGGAGTAGGTCTCAAGTCTTCCATAACCGCGGACACGGATTTTCGAAAATATTTAACCCTGCAGGGGTGTACCAACTTCCCATCATAGGCTTCGCACGTACGCCCGGTTTCCACTTGGCGGGTGAAGGTGCCTGAAAATCTGGCACGTCAGAGTCCCTCTAAATAACAACGCACAATTCCGGGTGGCCCTCTGTGAGTCAACATCCAACTCAAAAGTCGGCCGCCCTCTCAAGTCGGCCTCTACCGTCTGGACGAGGTCGAGATGACCTGCCCTCGCCCGGGCAGGCTCTCTAGCTTCCAGTTGTGGACCAACAGGATATACCATCCCCCTGGCCCCTTTTGTTATAAATCCACTGGAGCGCTAACCATTTACACACACGGGTTTCAAAAGGTAAAATCAGCTTGGGCCACCACTAGAACTGTTTGGAGCTAGGTAGGTAAGACAAGGGGACCCCATATAATCCCACACATGATTAGGCACGCTCATCAAGAAACACAATCCCCGGAACTCGGGACCTAGGTGACTCGAATGGAACAAAACACCCGGCGGGAACAGCCCGGTCTCCCATCCTTCGTCAAATATAAAATTAACATCATATTAATAAATATCAACCAATTTCTGATAATAGCATGATATTCCACCAAGCAGCAATGGGTATAAGCAGCAGGGAAGGGCCTACACATACTAAGCAAGCAAGGTACATAGTCAAACAAGGTTTTGCTAGGATGTGGGGGCATGGCAGTTTGGGTTTAATTGGGAGGCAAAAGTATATGGTGGTAGGATCAAACAACCGTTCTAATACAGCTAGGCGAGCGAGTTGAAAGCTATAAGGAATGATATATAAACCCCCTTGCCTGGGTAGGTAGTTGATGGAGCAGACTGATACGTCCAAAATGTGTCTATAATTTCTTCTTGCTCCATGCCTCTTTTGTGTGATATTGCTATGATATTGATGAACTTCCATACACTTTTGATCATATTTGGACTAACCTATTAACTCAGTGCACCCCCGTGCCAGTTCCTGTTTTCTGCTGTTTTTATATTTCAGGTTTCCCCCATATAAAAAGTGCTCCAAAAATTCAGGAAAAATCCAATAAAAAACCAGCGTACAAGAAGCTTCGGGAATCACCGAGGGGGGGGCAGAGGGGACCAACCAGGGCCCCAGGCGCCCTCCTGGCGCGCCCTAGGGTGGGACCGCGCCAGGGGGCCGCCTGGACCCCTGGTGGACCCCCTGGCTGCCCCCATTCGCCTATTTATTGCTCGTGACGAGAAACCCCCATGACGGGAACCCTTTTTCGCGATCTCTCCTCTGTTTCTCCGCAGCCGCGCTTCCAAGATCGGGAGCACCAGAAGACCTCTTCCCGACACCATGGATGCTTCCCGGATGAACCGTGAGTAGTCCACCTTGGACCATGGGTCTATGATCAATAGATATGTGATGTTCTCCTTCCCTCTTTGTTCTTCATGGATTAGACCTCATGAGCTGCCCTACATGATCGAGGCACATATGTAATATTTCTGCTGTTGCTATGTTGAGTTTGCTAGGATCTGATGGATTATGAGATTATGTTCAGATTGTGTTTGAGTAATATATTTGATTCTCCTCTTTTATATTTATGTTCTTGAGTAATTCTTGCATGTTCTCCATTGCGGTTTATTGCTTTGGCCAAGTAGTAGGTAGTGACTCCAAGAGGGAGCGTTATGCATGATTGTGGGTTCATGCCCCCCGGTGACTAGCTTGAGTGACAGAAACATGAGTCTAGGGGATGTGTTGTTGCCACAAGGGGGAAAACAAGGGTGCTTGACCTTGCGGGTGCAAGGATTGTTTGCTTTACACAAAGTTCTTTAATGCAGTTGTCCGTTGCTTTGAGTTTACACTTTGGGTGGGATTCGCAACTTAATACCAGCGAGATGTTCTGGATAGATATCTCAAGGTGGATGATTAGTAGGTAGATGCAGATGGATTTTGTTCTACTTGTCTTGGCGTACCGCCCATGCTTTTGAGCCTCTTCCTTTCTTTATAACATAATTAGCATTGGTTTGCACACATAATCCTGTCAATTGCCCAGCTGTAATTTGTTTACCTCGCATGGCTATTTTATCGTCTTTTGGGAGAGAGACATCACTAGTGAACATCATAGTACCCCGGTCCATATTTCTAATATTGTTTACACTATCAATTTACTTTCAGTATTTACTTTTCCGTTGCTATCACTATCATTATTATCCCGTGCGTTTTATCCTTTGTAAACAACAAGGCCGGAGGAATTGACAACTCCTCTGTACTCGTTGGGAAGCAAAGTTATTTGTTGTGTGTGCAGGTCCAGGAAAAGCAAGTGATTATCAAAACGGCGCATCACTTGCCGAACCACCTTCTTGTATCTGCTGGAGTCCTACTGGTTCGATACTCATCCTTAGCATCTTCTCTAAGTGAAATTGACGTTGTCTACATCTCAACCTTCCACTTTGGGTAACCAACGAGAGGGCATTCATTCGTACCATCAAAAGCAATTTCTGGCGCCGTTTCCGGGGACTCCACTCTTCAAGATAGGGGAGTTGCACACTATATTTTATCTTTGCTTTTTAGTCTTTTTAGTTTACCTTTCAGTTTTTGCTTTAGTTCTCTTTATCAAAAAACGAAAAAAATAGTTACCTTGCTAGTAGTTGTCATTATGTCTGGCCCTTTTGCCTTTGGTGAAGCAGAAGTGCTCACCTTTAAACAAAGAGGTGGTGAAAGTCTGAAAGATGCCTGGTATAGAATTAATGACTCTCAAAAAAGAGCCACCAAGAAGGAATCCACTAGTATCTTGCTTAGAAACTTTTATGTTGGAATAGGTTTATTCTAGATACTGCTATCAATGGGAATTTCCTAGAAGTCCCAGTTTGGGAAGCTCTTAGTGTTATGGAAAATCTTGTTGGAAATCTCCCTGTTGCTAGCATTCAAGAGGACATTAGCCTAGCTCACATTATGAAAAAACTTGAAAACATAGAGCTAGAGATTCCAAGCATTAATAAGATAAGTGAGTTGGATCGTAAGGTTCAAGGGAATTTGAATAGACTTGATAGCTCCATGCACAAAAATTTCAAAACTTTGGAGACCATCAAATCCCATGACTTGGACCCTTCTAGGATTGATAAGATTGAGGAAATCATTGACACTCTAGGAACTACTTTTTCCTCAATCAAAACCAAAAAGCTGGAAACTCCGGCAAAGAAGGAACCTAGGTTCGTTTACGTTCCAAAGGCCCTTCATTTCAAAAATAATCTATCTATTGCCAAAGGGGTTGAAACTGTGAAGACTTTGGAAGAGATACCTCTCTTTAATAGAATAAATGAGACTCCAATTGATCTTCCTCCTTTTGCTTTTATTCCTAGAAGTATCTTTAGTAGGCCTTTATTTGAAAGACCTCTTAAGAGTGGTTGTATTATTGAAGAGCTTTTTGATGATCTTGATGATGGTTCAATTGATACAACTTGATCTATTTGCATTAAGCCTAGCTAATGGCTTTAAAGCGCGCTTTCGGGAGGCAGCCCGCAACGAATTTAGTATTTTGTTTTTGTTTTTTCTTTTGTTTTTAGTGGTCTTGATGATTGTTACTACTGTAGCAACATCATTGTATCTTTACTTTTCAAGTTTTGTGCCAATTATAGCCTCATATGAGAAGGGAAGTGAAAGTTGTGACATGCTGTCCAAAAAACAGATTCTGTCCTCGTGACTAGAAAAATCACAGAAAAATCCCAGTTCGTATTTTTGAGCTGAAATTTTTACACAGCGTGCTCTATACAATTACGAAACTTTCGCATGTTCTAAGTTTTTTTGATTTGAGTTGCAGAAGTATCCCTAAATAAATCTTTACTACCTGCTGGTCTGTTTTTCACAGATTCTTTCCTGTTTTTCCTTTCCTTTATTTTGCGAACCTTAAGCTTTCTTTTTCTTTGCAAAAACTTTTTGGCAATCTTGAGAAACAGTAGCTCTTCAAGAATATCTTTGTTTCCAGTAGAGAAAAAATTATTTTATTATGGGTACTAACCTCGCTAATCAGATTATGATGAGTTATGTATGAAGGGAGTTTTCAAGTGTGCGAGGGAAGATGATGAAAGAAGATTAAGAAGTGTCAAGCGCTCAAGCTTGGGGATGCCCCCATGCATCCCCAAGAAATATACAAGGAGACTCAAGCATCTAAGCTTGGGGATGCCCTCGTGCATCCCCTTCTCCATCAACAATTATCAGTTCGTCTCTCGTTTCACTATATTTTTATCACTTCATGTATTATGTGCTATGCTTGGAGTGTCTCGCTCTTAGGTTTTATTTTTAGTTTTATTTAGCTTTGCTTGCTGTTCATAACAAGTTAGAACCCATCTTTCATTGTGTGGGAGAGAAACACGCTCCACCTTCAAAATCTAGAACACAACATAGGATTTTTCATTCTTATCTTTGTTGTGTGTGTTCTTTATCTTTTTCATAGTTGTTGTCATGTTTAGCTTTTAGTTTTCATGCTTATCTTTTTAAGATCTTTTTTTTATTTTGTTGCTGGAACTCTCTTGAATTTTCAGGTTTATCTAGTTTAGAGAGTTTGCCTGTTGCACTGAGTTTTGTGTCTTGACTTGAAGTAGGTAATGGAGGTTTCCATTCTTTTGTAGTAGTAACTTGCAATAGTTTTGAGGTATTTTTTTGAGTAATGTTTGGACTTTTGGTGTCAAGAGCTTTATTCTATTAGTGATACATGTCGTATTTTGGGCAATCCGTGTTTATTTTCAAAACTTACAAATAGTTGAGAACTTTAGCTACTAGATGGATCACTACTTTTCTGAGGGGTCGAATATTAGAGTACACTCACGTACCATGAGTCGAGGATGCGCAAGGATAACCAAACCCCCATATACTCCTCCTCGGGGTACTTGTCTCTTTGTGAAACCTCCTTATTAGATTGAGAGTTACCGATAATAAGTGCATGAGTTCTTTGGACTAATGTGAGTATTCCAAAGTTGACACTTCCACATTCCCATATTTTTATAGCCTCTCCTGTGTCATGCATTGCTTTCTTATCACTCCGAGAGTTGGCGTCCACCTTCTCCGGTACATCCAAACCCTTGGCACGATACGCTCTGTCATCATAAACCTCCTTATTTCCTTCCTCAAAACAGCCGCCATACCTACCTGTCAAGGCATTTCCATAGCCTTTCCGAGATATATTGCCATGCAACATCCATCTTCTCATGACTTGATCTTCATGTCATACATGATACTTGCTTGATCGATGAGCCACATGCTAGTTGGGCCTTGCCCTAATCATTGCTATCTGACGCGCTAGTATCATTGCATATCCTGCTACACTGGCAGAGGCATACATTTGCATACATCATGATAATTAGATCTTCTTTATGATATGAGTACCTTGTAAAGTGTGAAAGATCTTCTATACTTTTTGTAATATATAGAGTGTTGCCCCTAAAGTGAGGAAAAGATCCCAAAGTGGAAAAATTAAAAGATCCCAAAGAGGACAAAATTAAAAGATCCCAAAGAGGACAAATGAGAGAAATAGAAAGAGCCACTAAGGCCACCAAAAAAATACAAAAAATAGAAAAAGAGAAAAAGAAATAAAAAGAGAGAAGGGGGCACACTACTATTCCTTTTTAGTGATCCACACTCGTACTCCCTCTTATATCTTGTACTCCATAGAGATTATCATTGATGCATATAGCTATGTGGGGACCTTCACACTATAGAACTTGGCTTGTATATTCCAATGATGAGCCTCCTCAAATGAGCTCTAGGTCTTCTTGAGCAAGCAAGTTGGATGCACCCCCACTAGTTCCATTGGAGAGCTTACCTTAGCTCATATGTGCATCCGTTGCATGGCAATCCCTACTCCTCACATCATATCTATCATTTGGCTTTCTCTCGCCTATGATTGTCCTCATTGATGTGAGTCTTTCACACCATTTTCTCTTCCTCCTCCACCCTATTTTCTCTTTGCCATCCTAAGTGTCAACTTTCTTTCTTACGCTCATCCATTGCATGAGTGCTCAAAATGTCGAAAAGGAGTGGATCATTTTGACTTGTACCTAGCTAGTGGTCTGGGGATGAGTCAAGATAAGATTCCAAAGAAGACCAAGTGTGAAACTTTAGTAGATTGAGTTCTCAACACAAAAATTCTTTTTCTCATATATCCCTATCCCCTTTCTTGCACGCAAACACCATTTGGAGACATTCGAGTCACGGACAGCGAGAGCTCTTGCACCTTTATGTTCTTATGTTGCTTGTTTCAATACTAAATATAGACTCTTGCCTGTTATGACTTGAATTGAATTACATGCCTTGATTGCTTTACTAAAAAGTTATTTTATGGTTGCTAGCATGTCACCACAGAAATTATGCTTTTATCATTTACCAACTCGAGGACGAGCAGGAATTAAGCTTGGGGATGTTGATACCTCCAAAACGTATCTATAATTTCTGCTTGCTCCATGCCTCTTTTGTGTGAAATATTGCTATGATATTGATGAACTTCCATACACTTTTGATCATATTTGGACTAACCTATTAACTCAGTACACCCCAGTGCCAGTTCCTGTTTTCTGCTGTTTTTCTATTTCAGGTTTCCCCCATATAAAAAGTGCTCAAAAAATTCGGGAAAAATCCAATAAAAAATCAGCGTAGAAGAACCTTCGGGAATCACCGAGGGGGAGCCAGAGGGGACCCACCGGGGCCCCAGGCGCCCTACCGGCACTCCCTAGGGTGGGGTCGCGCCAGGGGGTGCCTGGACCCCTGGTGGCCCCCCTGGCTGCCCCCCTTCGCCTATTTATTCCTCGTGACGAGAAACCCCCATGACGGGAACCCTTTTTCGCGATCTCTCATCTGTTCCGCCGCCGCCGCGCTTCCAAGATCGGGAGCACCAGAAGAAATCTTCCCGGCACCCTGCCGGAGTGAGGAACCACCTCCGGGAGCTTCTCCACCACCATGGATGCTTCCCGGATGAACCGTGAGTAGTCCACCTTGTACCATGGGTCTATGATCAGTAGCTATGTGATGCTCTCCTCCCCTCTTTGTTCTTCATGGATTAGACCTCGTGAGCTGCCCTACATGATCGAGGCACATATGTAATTTTTCTGCTGTTGCTATGCTGAGTTTGCTGGGATCCGATGGATTATGAGATTATGTTCAGATTGTGTTTGAGTAATATATTTGATTCTCCTCTTTTATATTTATGTTCTTGAGTAATTCTTGCATGTTCTCCATTGATGTTTATTGCTTTGGCCAATTAGTAGGGAGTGACTCCAAGAGGGAGCGTTATGCATGATTGTGGGTTCATGCCCCCCGATGACTAGCTTGAGTGACAGAAACATGAGTCTAGGGGATGTGCTAGTTCCACAAGGGGTAAAACAACGGTGCTTGTACTTGCGGGTGCAAGGATTGTTGACTTTACGCAAAGTTCTTTAATGCAGTTGTCCGTTGCTTTGATTTTACACTTTGGGTGGGATTCGCAACTTAATACCAGTGAGATGTTCTGGATAGATATCTCAAGGTGGATGATTAGTAGGTAGATGCAGATGGATTTCGGTCTACTTGTCTTGGCGTACCGCCCATGCTTTTGAGCCTCTTCATTTCTTTATAACATAATTAGAATTGGTTTGCGCACATAATCCTGTCAATTGCCCAGCTGTAATTTGTTTACCTCGCATGGCTATTTTATCGTCTTTTGGGAGAGAGACATCACTAGTGAACATAATAGCACCCCGGTCCATATTTCCAATACTGTTTAAACTATCAATTTACTTTCAGTATTTACTTTTCCGTTGCTATCACTATAATTATTATCCCGTGCGTTTTATCCTTTGTAAACAACAAGGCCGGAGGAATTGACAACTCCTCTCTACTCGTTGGGAAGCAAAGTTATTTGTTGTGTGTGCAGGTCCAGGAGAAGCAAGTGATTATCAAAACGGCGCATCACTTGCTTAACCACCTTCTTGTATCTGCTGGAGTCCTAATGGTTCAATACTCATCCTTAGCATCTTCTCTAAGTGAAATTTCCGTTGTCTACATCTCAACCTTCCACTTTGGGTAACCAACGAGGGGGCGTTAGTTCGTACCATCACAGACATAGCAGGGTCCTCAGGCTCGGTGTCGGACAGCTCCACATAGGTCTCCTCGGCAAGCTCAGGTTCTAACGTATGGTACCGGCCAAGAAGAACAACACAAGTAAGCATCGGGATCAAAATGCACAAGAATGGTTGCATGTTCAAGTTTATATCATGGTGTGACCCTAGCTAGTCAAATTTAAATGAAGGTGGTGACGACACGTCAACAACTCCATATGCATTTGTTAAATTATTATGGCTTTGGCCATAGCCTTAGCATTTGGTGTAAGTGACATGGCAACATGATAAGGCAATGATCAACGATAGCAAGTAAACAAAGAAATGCAACGTGAAAAATATACTATCAATTCCGGAGACTGATAGGTGTCAACGGGAGGTGACACCCGGAGAAGTATCAAAGAAGAAAAAAGGAAGGAAAGTCACTCTCATTTCACAGTATGTTCATGACATTGCACTATAAAAGGAAACAAGATGGAAGGAAACTTGGATTGCCAAACTGGTTACTATGTGCATCACATAGAGACTAGTGCATGAAAGGATTGGATGTACCCACCAAGGGGAGACCCAAATCCACACATGCAAGAAAGAGAACAAAATGATGTGGTGGTGAATTGCTTGCTTACTTCTTGCACCTTTTTTCAAACAACCCCAACCAGCACCACATGTTCAAAGCAACACCACAATGTCCCCTCCAAAACAGTGGAGGAAAACAGCATGGTGAAGTGCACCAACATTTCTCAAAAAATCTATGGTGCAAAAGTGATCTACACATGAATCCATTTTTCTATTTCTCAAAATAGAAGAAGGAATGCACCATGATATTCCTTGAATTTTTCTACCCCATTTTCATATATAATATGTGACAAAGCCATTTGGGGACAAAAGAAAAATAAAAGGAAAAGAAATGAGCAGAAAAGAAAAAGAAAACAGGGCCGGAAAAAAAAGGAGGGGCTAGCCCTCTCCAGCCAACCCAGGCTAGCCTGCTCTTCTCTGGCCCAACAAGGCCTGCTTGCCAGGCCTGTACCGCAGCCCACCTCATTGGCAGGTGGGGCCTGCTAGTCAGCCTCACAAAAATAAGAAAAAAAGGGGGGCATCTGCGCTGGCTGGGTTTCGAACCCACACCACGCTCTCCACATGCAGCCCCCCTTGCCACTACTCCACTCTACTGAACTCGACAGAGGAGGGGTAGTAGGAAAGGTGAGTTAACACCGAAGCTCTAACTGAACCTGATCGACACTAGACAGACACGCTGGTGGCAGACGGCGGCGACACTAGCGTTGCCTACGCGGCGGCGCTGACTCAACGGACACCAGGGGCCTCTAGCCGGCACTTCCACGCACGCCAACACGCCGGGATCTGGCCGGAGCCGCAACGACGGTGACGCTATTCTCATCGGAAGACAGGAGCGGCGCCACTGCAACTTCAGGCGTCAGACACTACTCCACGGAAAGCACCGAGCGGTGCAAAGGCGTCGCCTTGGATGCAATACGCACGCTTTGGAAGCTCACAGAGCACGGCCGCGCAGTTCTAGAGCACGTCGTGGCCACGACGGCTACAGTGGCATGCCTGCCGCGGACGGAACAGGGAGCTACTACGGGGGCGACGGATACGAGTGGGAAGGAGGAAACGGGAAGGCGTGTCTCACCTAGGTTCGTGACGACGACGTGACGAGGCGCGCCGGAGTAGTGGAAGAAGACGAGGCCGTCGTCGGGGAAGATGATGCCATGGTGGAGGTCGACGTCGCGGGGGCGCTCTGCTTCACCTAGCGCGGACCAGAATTCATGGCGAAACAAGGGAGGACGGAGTGGATGAAGGAGGGCGGCGGCAGAGAAATTGGAGGGGGGAATGGCTCGGCTAGGGTTCCCGAGCTCGGGGCGAGCTCTGGTTATAAAGGGGAGGCCCCCTGGCCACGTCGACGTCCGGTATGCCGCCGTGGCTCGCCGGTGTGAGGCCCCCCCCCCCCGGCCACGCTGGAAAGAGGTTCTGTGCGAGCCGTTGCATGGAGATCAAATGGACGAAACGAGCCCCGAGTACCCCTTCGGAGCTGGGCTGGAGCCCGAGACGGGCAGACCCAAGTGGGCTGGGCCGGTTTAGACTTTCTCTAGGGAAAATAAAAACCCAGGGCCTTGCTATTAAAAAAATAGTGACCTCTTGAGGTTTTTTCCAGAGAAAAAGAGAAAAGATAAAAACATACAAAAATATGTTTTGGGATCCTGAGAATATTCCTAATTTTAAAAAATTGGTTGGAACCAATCACGACAGGAAACAGGAGTTTTGCCGTCAGCTTTCTATCGGGGCTGACGGCAAAGGCTCATATGCCGTCAGCCGTGGTCTAAGCTGACGGCGAAACAGTGGCTTACGGCGTAGGACAGATATGCCGTCACCCGTCTCTATGCCGTCAGCTGGCTGACGGCAAAGAATGAAAAAGCTGACGGCATAGGAGGGCTGACGGCAGACCCTGGCCACGTGTCCCTTCCAGCCCTCAAGTAACGGCTTGCAAGGTTTGCCGCCAGCTGGCTGACGGCTTAGCCTAACGACAGACGCTGCCGTCAACCGACTGACGGCATAGCCTATCCATAACCCCCCCCCCCCCCCGTGCCCTAACCCCCACCCCACTCACAACACTCCCCTTCCTCTCCCTCCCCAACGCACGTCGTCGCCGCCGCCACCACCACCACCCAGTCCCCCCCCCCCCGCCGCGGCCGCCCCCGTGCTTTCCAGAGGCGCCTCGCGCCCGTGCTCGCCGCCCCCGCCCCCGTACTCTCCTCACGGCCGCCGCCCCCCGTGCTCGCCGCCCCCGCCACCGTGCTCTTCGCACCCGCCCCCTCCTCGATGGCTCCCCCTTGCTCACCGGCGCCCCTCCTCACCGGCGCCCCCGTGCTCGCCGCCCCCGCCCCCTCCTCGCCGACACCCCTCCGGTTAGCTCCCCCTCTCCCTTTCCCTGTTATTTTTTATTTATTTTGCAATTAGCTAGTGTAGTTAGTATTGTTGTAGTTAGGAATTATTAGTTAGTTAGTGTAGTTAGATTTAGGAATTATTAGTTAGTTACCTAGTTTAGGTAGATTTAGGAATTAGTCAATTAGCTAGTAGTTAGTTAATTGAGTTGAAGAAACACTATAAAGGAAGGAAAATATGTAAAAATATCCTTTCAAAAAATATATGTAAAAATACAGCGGGTTCAAATGATCCAAGTTTGAGCTATAATAATAACCTAATCTACCTTTGTAAAAATGAGGGAATCACTATTTGAAGGGTATTCTTCAACGCGTATTTGTAGTGGTATCCAAAGTGGAAATAAAACTAATGTGCATATTTGCATATATATATCTAGACTCGAGTGAGCCAATTACTTGACCGTGTCTGAAATGCAACTTGACTTCACTGTCACTTTAATATTCGAAATGTCGGCCTCCAAAGAAGATGCTTATATTGAGTAAATTGCAAGTTGGTGTTACCAAATCATAGACTATTTTAGGCAGCACCAAAATAGGTTTTCGGTGGCTATTGAGGCACCACCAAATAGTATAAGAAAATAGTCTATTGAGACATTAGAAATATTTCAAACTTTCCTTTTTTGTTTTGAAAATATTACAACATGTAGCTTGACAAACCCCCTTTCCCTTCCTATTGTCTCCAAATACAATGCTCGATGTATAAGGTCCTTTTTTTCAAATTGAGAAAGCGTATCCTAATCTCAAGAAACCAAGTTGTTCTAAGCTAGGTGGCATTTGTGTGGTTTATTGCCACACTTGTATTTTATCACATTTGTGTGCCTTGCCCTCCCCTAGTTTCACCCTACCTAGAAGATAGGCGTAACTAGTTCTTTCCTTCTCAACTCATGCAAGTCACATAACCCATATGCGTCTCCCGTTCGAAACATTCCATTTATAAATATGCATTCATTTTCATATTTATAATTGAATTCTTTCGAATTGTCCAACGTTATCCATGGACAGCCCGATTATGTGTAGATTGGGTTCATTTCCCCAGATATGCTCTCCTCCGGATTGGACGCAGGATTCCGTCAGCGCCACCTTGTTGTTCTACGGGTACACATCCTCTCGGTTTATGCTGAGACGTGTATCAGGAGAACAACGGGGAGGTGCTGTCAAAATTTTGCGTCGGATCGGGAGGAGAGCATGGGGAAATGAATCCAATATGCACATACTCGGGTGGGATTAGGACCTATCTTTACCTATTAGCTAGTGTGCATATGCCGTATCACCGTAATTAATTATATGCCTTCTGGTGTTAATTTGTACTAGCTAGCTAGCCAGAATGAATGATCGTGCGTGGATGTACACCGGTCACCCTAGTCAGACAAATATGACTGAGGAATGGTTGACCAAGACCGAGGAGTTCCTAGAGGTTGCATTTAGTGCTGGCCAACCAAGAACATGGTGCCCCTGCACTAGATGTAAGAACTATTGACAACAGACAAAGGATGTAATGGGTAAACACCTGCAAATGCGTGGTTTCATGCTTGATTATACGTTGTGGTCATTTCATGGCGAGTTGGCCCAACGTGACAGACATGAGGTAGTGCGTCAGCGCATTGAGGATTGTGGTACAGGGATCGAAGACATGGTCAATGACTACAACGATGCTCGTCATAAGGACGAAGAACCGGAGGAAACTGCCAAGGCCTTTTATGCCATGCTAGAGTCTTCAAAACTCCCACTGCATGCGCACACCAAGCTTTGTCAACTAGATGCCATCGCACAAACAATGGATCTTAAGGCACAATTCAACTTGCCCAGAGAGTGCTATGATGCGATGATGACCTTATTCGGGCGCTTTCTACCGGACGGTCATATTATGCCTGCAAACCTATACCACTCAGACAAAATACTCGGTGCACTAAAGATGCCCATCGAACGGATACATGCTTGTGAGAAAGGATGCGTATTATTTAGGCATGAGTATGCGGATGATAATTATTGTCCACGCTGCGAGTCCTCTAGGTATATTGTCGTAGACAACGGTCTTGGTGAGAAGACGCAGAACAAAATACCCGTAAACATTCTTCGGTACCTACCGATCTTACCAAGACTTCAACTGCTTTACATGCTTGAAGAAACAGGAAAACAAATGAAATGGCACAGAGATGGAATTAGACGTGCTACAGATGAATACGGGAATTTGATGTTGACCCACCGCTCTGATGGTGAAGCGTGGAAGATGTTCAATGAAATACATAAAGAAGGTAAAGCCAAAGACCCAAGAAACGCATTAGCCTCGATGGGTTCAATCCTTTCGGTATGACGGCAACCCAGTATAGTTGTTGGACCGTATTCATCATGCCCCTCAATCTGCCCCCTGGAGTACTTATGCAAAGAAAGCACATCTTCTTGACGTCGATAGTTCCGGGGGCCAACTATCCCGGAAAAAATATGAAGGTGTACTTGCAACCACTGATGGATGAGTTGAAAGAAGCTTGGGATAATGGGATCTGGACATATGAAGCATCTAGCAAAACAAACTTCCAAATGCATGCTTGGTTGATGTACTCCATGCATGACTTGCCGGCGTTTGCACTTTTTGTTGCATGGTGCGTGCACGGAAGGTTCCCATGCCCGCAATGCAAGTCTGCTCTTAAGTTTCATTGGCTGCCGGAGGGTCGCAAGTATTCTTGCTTCGACTTGCATAGACAATTCCTGCCTCCGGACCATGGATTCAGAAAAGACAAGAAGAATTTCACCAAAGGTAAAGTTGTCGAGCACGAGGCACCACCTATGATGACGGGCACACAAATTCTTGATCAGTTGAACTCACTAGAGCCTGATCCGAACCGGCCAGGGTATTTCTTGGGATATAATACGAAACACGCTTGGACCCACAAGCCATGCTTTTGGGATCTCCCCTATTTCAAAGACCTTGCTCTTCCACACAACATTGACATGATGCACACTAAAAAAAATATGGGTGAGGCCCTTTTTGGAACATTGTTCGGCACTGATAAGGGGAAAGATAATGTTAAGTCTAGAGTCGATCAGGAGAGTCTGTGTAATAGGAAGTCACTGAACATGTGACAACCGAAAGGGAAGAAGAATTGGGAGAAGCCAAAGGCATGGTTCAATCCTAAAAGGGAACACATGAGGGAAATCCTCATCTGGGTGAAAAAAAGGTTGATGTTCCCCGATGGGTAGGCAGCGAATCTAGCAAGGGGAGCAAGTCTTGAAAAGTTGAAAATCTTTGGGCTGAAGAGTCACGATTGGCACATATGGCTTGAGCGGATAATGCCGGTGATGTTGCGCAGCAAAATCCCCGAGGATGAATGGCTAGTAATGGCAGAGCTAAGCTATTTCTTCCGTGTTCTTTGTGCTAAAGAATTATCGCCTATTGTGATAGAAGAGATAAAAAATTGGCGCTGGAGTTGATATGCAAGTTAGAGAAGTTCTTTCCACTGGGTTTATTTAATCCGATGCAGCATATCATTTTGCATCTACCGATGGAGGCAAGATTGGGTGGCCCTGTGCAAAACCGTTGGTGCTATGCAACCGAGAGAATGCAGAAGACGCTTCGAGCAAAATGTAAAAATAAACGGAGAATTGAAGCATCAATGGCTGAGGCATTCGTTGTCGAGGAACCGGCAAACTTCGTGACAGCACACTATGCTGCCACTAATTACAGTTTGCATAATCTAAAGCCTCCGTACAATACTGGCGACCCCGAGCGACATGAATCCAAGTTCAAACTCTTTAAAGGGAGCCTCGCACCTTGTGGGGTTATGAAGACAAAGACGTTGACCTTCGAGGAATGGGGCATCATTACATTGTATATCTTGACCAACAAGACAGAAGTGCGGCCATACATCGAGTAAGTGTGCGGTACATATTAATTGTTCTGCAACTTCTTGACGAGTTGTGTGTCTAACTTCTCTTAATTATTTGATACAGTCGATTCGTCGCGCAATTCTCGAATGGAGTGCCGATCGAAAAAGACTCCATCGAAGAGATTAATCTTCTTGAGAAGCGGGGAGGCGGCAATCCCGGTTCATCTCTTGGTTTACACAAACGGTACTTCTTATATGATATACTGGCCATTGTTATTTCTTCGTCGTCTCAGTACTGACTAATACAACAAGCCTTTCCGTTTCAACTTGTAGGCTAATTCAGAGTCGATGGATGCTGAATTGAGACAAATCGCAAATGGTTTTGACTTTAAGGTCCATACATATGAAAAATACGACATCAATGGGTATCGCTTTCGTACTGGTATGAAAGAGCAAACTATGCCCGATCGGAAAACAACGAATTCCGGTGTGTCCGCTATAGATGGAGGAGTCGAGTATTATGGAATAGTTGAAGAAATATACGAACTGCTATATTATGGTGAAAATCCTCCGAATGCTTCCACAAGATGGTGGCCTATTCTGAGGTGGCGAAAGAGCTACGCGGTCCTCAGTTTCACCCGAGCGAGGAGGAGATGGATCCGGAGGCCTTGATGATTTCTGGTGGCGGTAAGCATCATGGCAGCACCTCCATGTGCAATGGCTTCGTACATTTCCCGGAGACTCTACCTAACATCAAGGCGAGGCAAACGAGCTCCGGTCCTGCTGTACGACCTCGCCCGCGGCCAGTGGACATTGCTATCCAGGTATAACTTTTTCTCAATTTTTCTTTCCATTCTTTAGACTACGTAGCGATGATGACAATAATTGCTATATTGTTGAGTGTTCGCAGGACGCCATTCAGAGGGAGAGAAAGGCGACACAAGAGATGTTGTCGGAGCAGCTTGCGGAGAGGGACCGGCTGGCGGAGGAGAGGACCCAGAGGATATTCGAGGAGGAGAGGGCACGCAATAATGCCCAGACGAAGGCCATCTACGACCTCTTCTCGGTAAGTTACTACTTTTGCATATATCCGCCAAGAATGCATATGCATATGTTTGGTTCACTTGCTAATATGCTCGAGTCCTCAAAAACTAACTCGCAGAGTATGTGGGAGAAGCAAGGTCTTACCCCTCCACCAATGCCGACGCCTATCGTTTCTCCTCCCGGAACGGTAAGTTTCTTTCAATGATCAATATCGTCCGGTCTTATACCATCAAGTTTTATCATGCTTACCACATTGCAACTCATCCTTTGTTTCAGCATAATTCCGGAGCTGCATCTCACAATCCACAAGAATCTCCTAGTGAATCCCCGAGCAACCCACATGGCGGCGCTTCTCAGCCTTGAGGTGGCCTCCGGTAAGTTACATAAAGCTCATCAATGACTTTATATGCTCATAAAGCTCAATAATGGTAGTAATAGCTTAGTTACATAAATATTTACTTATTCTTGGCTTATAAAAGCTAAAAAATGACTATATAAGCTTATAAAGCTTATCCTTGGCTTTATAAGCTTGTAAACCTAAAAAATGACTTATACTTGGCTTATAATACCTCCTCAATGACTTCATAAGCTCATAAAGCTGAAAAATGATGTTAATAGCGTAGTTCGATGAAAATTGAGTTATACTTGGCTTCTAAAAGCTCAATAGTGACTTTATAAGCTTATAAAGCTCAAACTTGGCTTTATAAGCTTTTAAAGCTCAAATTTGATTTTATAAGCTTATTAAGTTCAACAATGACTTATACTTGTCTTATAAAAGCTCAATAATGAATTTACTAGCTTAAGTGGCTTATAAACCTAAAAATGACTTATACTTCGCATATAAAGCTCAAAAATGAATTAATGACTTAGTTAGATCTAAAATGAGATATATTTAGCTCTTGAGGTCTAAGAAGAACAAGTATTGTAGAATAAGAAGAAGGATAGGAGGAAAAGAAAGAAGTGAAGAAGAAAGAGGTGAAAAAGAAAGTAAAAGAAGAAAAGTTCTTCTTATTCTTACTTTTTCTCTTCTTTCTTTTTCTCCATCTTGTCTTCTTCCTTTCATCTTATTCTTATTCTTCCTCTTCTTCTCCTTACTCTTCTTCTCCTTGTTCTTCTTTTTTTTATACTTAGCTTATAAAGGCCAAAACTAACATATACTTTTATGTTCACATTTTGCAGATTTTGGCTATATGCATGGATGGATGCTACCTTTGGAGTGTGTTGTAGATATAGGATGTTTAACTTTTAGTGTTTGTCATATGGATGGATGTTGAACTTGTAAACTTTGTAGATTTTCATGATGCACTTGTAAATATTATATGGTTGATGCACTTGTGATGGTTGTTAATTATATGGTTGATGCACTTTTTGTATTACTTGTGGGATGGAGATGAATATAATATATCATGTTGGCTATAATATATCTGTATATATATATATTATTGTTTAAATGCAGGGAATTAAAGAAAACAAATTAAAAAGATAGATACAGAGAGGCAAAGGCGTTGTCGTCAGCAAGTTGACGGCAAAGAGGACACGTGGCGGCAGCCTGTGCAATCTGGGCTGTGGCAGTGACCATTTGGTCACGGCTTTGCCATCGGCCTTCGACCGGCTGACGGCAAAGAGTAGGCTGGCTGCCGTCAGCCCAGCGTAAGCCGGCGGCAAACTGCTGACATGTGGGCCCAGGCAAGAGCTTTGCCGTCAGCCAGACGGCTAGCTGACGGCAATGCACGCCGTTAACTCAGCCCACGGGGTTAAGTCAGGGGCTGTCCGTACGAGCAGCTTTGCCGTCAGCCTGTACAAAAAGGCTGACGGCAAAGGCTTTGTCGTCGGTCGATCTTAAGCTGACGGCAAAGCAGCTCAATGTCGACTGATGAGCTGACAACAGGTTTACCGTCGTGGAGCTGACGGCAAAGCCTTTGCCGTCGGCTTTTCATATGTTTGCCGTCAGCTTTGGCTGACGGAAAAACTCCTGTTTCCTGTAGTGAATTTGGTGCAAGTAAAATATTGGGCTTGATTCAAAATCAAATTCAATTTGAACTGCAACTCAAATTTCGAGAGAGCTAAAAATGGAAGCAAGGGTTTGAAAAAGCTTGGAAGGGAGAGGGATTTGGCTATGCCAAAGTTGAAGCTTATGGGAGCACACATGCAAGTGGAACAATTGCCACAAAACCCTTCTTTGATCACAAAGTTTGATTTGAATTCGAATTCAAATGGGCTCCAACATGGATGGCATTTAAGATCATCACATCATTTTACATCATCTTGCATTTCACCAAGTTTGATAGCCATATGACAAAGCAAAAATACAACATGAATAGTAAATTTTCTTATGGGTTGTTACATCCCCTTAAGGTCATCAAGGGTATAGCCAAGGGCATCACGGTGTCTGCGAAGTGTCTCCAATAGTCGCTCTTCTTCAAATCCTGAAAGGTTATCATTGATAATAATAGAATATATTTTATTTTCATCTAAATAAGCATACTTGAGCGTATCGGGAATTGGTTTGAGGTCAAACACCGGATCTTCTTTTGGTTGTGCAAGAATTCCTAATGGTTCAACCGGGAGGTTGTGCTTCAGGATAGCAGTTTGTCTTGTGAATATTTCATCTAACTCATTTCTTTCTTCCATATGCATATCATTCTCGTGGTCTTCCATATATTGCTACAAAGGATCATTAGGAGGAATAGCAATGGAAGAAATATCTTCAATAATTTTATCACTACTAGGTAAATCAGTACCACAAGGCTGCTTAGATAACTTAGAAAAGTTAAATTCATATGACTCAACATCGAATTCAACAGAGAATTTACCTTTTCTGCAATCTATTATAGCTCCACAATTTTTGAGGAAAGGCCTAACAAAGATAATAGGGAAAAAACTATCTTGCAGCGAACCAAGTACTAGAAAGTCGGTAGGGTATTTTACCTTTCCACATAGGACTTCAACATCTCTCACAATTCCAATAGGAGAGATAGTTTCTTTGTTTGCTAGATAAATAGTACCATCAACCTCTTCAAGTTCATAGAGTGAAATCTCACCCATGATCTCCTGATAGAGTGAATAAGGAATGACACTAACACTCGATCCCAAATCACATAGCTAGTAATAGTTGTGATCTCCTATCTTAACAAATACAACTGGTGTACCTGAAATTGGGCCTTTATTCTTGGCTGTAACATTGTTAGTGGAAACAGCACAAAAAATTATTTTGGAATCTAAAACATCATTAGTAACTAGATCTTTAACCACCGTAACTTGAGGATCGACCTTGATCTGGTCCTCAGGCTCGTCAGTTCTTCTCTCACTTTTATTTATTATGTTTGTCACAAAAGTGAGCTCCCTTATCCTAGTGGGAAAAGGGGGGTTTTCATATATAACTGCAGGCAAAATAGGGTCAGTAACATTAATAGCAACAGGTAATTCTTTAAAGGTTTTATGATACTGATCCTTCTCCTCCTTAGAAGAGTCAATATGGGAGGCGAAGTTCTTACAAAAATCAATCATTAGCTGGGAATCAAGACAATTCTTGGAGCAAAAGGTATTAAAGTAATCAGTTATCACATAGCTCTCAATACAATCATGCTCATAATTTATTACGGCTTCAATACCTTTATCAATTTCCCAGTCTTTAGTGTTCTTTTGGATCCTTTCAATGAGATCACATCGCTCTTCAACGCTTCTCATTTGAAATACCCCACTAGAGGAGGCATCCAACATCTCCTTATCCTGACGAGTAAGCCTGGCATAAAAGTTTGTAAGTATAATATCTTTGGGGAGCTCATGAATAGGACATTTGAACATTAGGGACCTCAGTCTCCCCCAGGCTTGAGCGATGCTTTCTCCGTCACGAGACCTAAAGTTATAGATGTCGTTCATGTCTCGATGAATTTCATGAAGAGGGTAAAACTTTGTATAAAAGAGAGTCATAAGCTCTTGCCAATTAAGTAAATGTGAGTTATCGAGGATCATATACCAATCTGAAGCTTTATCTATATGTGATACAGAGAATAATTTCTTCATGACGAACTCCATTGACACACCTGCAAGCTTAAATAATGAACATAATTGTGATAAATATCGAAAGTGGTCACCAGGATGTTTGTCTCCTGCATAACAATTAGCCAAGACATAATTGATAATACCAGTTGGTATTTTATAAGGCACAACTTCAGTAGGTTTGGAAGTGACCACCACAGTAGCGGGGTGTTTTCCCATAAGCAACGAACCAAGAGTGAGGTGTCCATAAGGACAAAGAGTAGCAACAGCAAAATAATATAAAAGCTTCCTTACCATCTTCACTTACTAATAGCGATACGCTCCCCGGCAACGGCGCCAGAAAACAGTACTTGATGACCCTCAACTATAAGGGATTGATTGTAGAGTTTTCGATAAATAAGAGTGTCGAACCCAACGAGGAGCAGAAGATATTGATAAGTGACTTTGGTAGAGGAAATAACTACAGACATTGAAAGATAACTTTTTAGTGGTTTTCGGTATAAGAAATGAGAAGATAAAAACAAGCAAAGTGAAAGGTACTGAGGAGTAACAAGTGGCCCAATCTTTTTGAGCAAAGCATAAGCCTAGCAACTAAACTTATATAGGCTAAAGTGTTCTTGAGGACACACGAGAGAAATAGTCATGTGCTTTCGCCATATTCCGTATCGATACTATGTTTTGTGTTGATAAGTGTTGATTGGGTGGATCTATGCTAGTACACCTTCTAGACTAAGATAAGTGCACTGTTATGCTTAACACCTTGCAAGAATCCGCAAATACAAGGTAGAAATTAATGCAAAAGCTTAACCACAGCAATACGATCAAGGATCCATTATTCCCTTGTGCAAAAGCGTGCAAACTGGGGTTCAGGTTTGTGTCACTCCGACAACACACCGTAAGCATTCTTTATACACAATTCATTCCCCTAGGTCCTTAGAAAGGCGAAGTGTTGAGTGTTCGACTCACACAACACCACTAGGAAAGTAACAACACAACTTATATATCAAACAACACATATTACTTCAACATCATATGACTACTAACAACTAGACTTCTCCCATGTCCTCAAGAACTAAAGTAACTACTCACTAGACATAAAAGAGATCGTGATCAGTGGTGATAAAGATATGATAAACAATCTGGACATAACAATATTTCTCCAACAAAACTCAATAGCATTCACCACAAAGTAGTAATCAACACCGATAGAGTAGAGAGGATAGATAGTACGGATTAGAACACAAGTTTCAATTGTGAGATGAGATAGGATTGTGGTGGAGATGGTGCTGATGTGGGGTATGATGTTGATGATGATCTCGGTGATGCTTGTGACGATGGTGATGACGATGGCGATGATCTCCCCTTCCGGGAGGTGTTCTCCCCGGCGGAATCTGACCGCCGGAGATGTCTTTTCTTCTCTGTAAGTTTCTGCCACGGAGCGGCGAAGGAACTCGTGAAACTCCTCCTCTTTTGGGGTTTTAAGATGACGGAGAATAAATAGGCCAAAGGGGGGAGTCGGGGTGGCCCCAAGAGTCCAGGCGGCCTCCCGGCGCGCCCCTGGTGAGGGCCGTGCCAGGGGGCCGCCAGGGCACCTGGTGGCACCCCTCTGGCTCTTGTTTTGTGTGCCTCCGTCAATTTTCTAGAAAATATCCTCCGTCGATTTTCAGGTTATTTGGAGGTCTTCTGATTCAGAAAATCCGTGTCCACTTTTAACCGCTGAATCCTACGTCTACTGCTTCGGCATCGGAAAGTTGCAAACTGTGTAAAACAAGCCAAAACAACATAAGGATGGCATCGTAACATGAAATATATAAATGAATAGGGTTGAATTACAATATAAAATAGTGATGCATTTTGGACGTATCAGTGAGCAATCAAAGCACCAGTATTATACTTGTTATCTCCTAAGAGGGCGACTGCCAAGATAGCAATATCTGGACCCGAAATGTTGCTCGTGTTGTCACGAGTTAACATCCCTCGAGAAATATAGTATGCAAAATACCTGATGTGGGGAAAAAAATGCTCGAAATCTTCCCCCGGTGAACGTCCTTCGGATCCTTTCTGCAAAAGAGAAGCGAAGAGGGCCCTCAACTCATAGGGATGAGTAGGTATCTGAGTATTCCCAACATTCCGCACACCTATAATATCACAAAATTCTGCCAACGGCATGGTAATAACATCCTCATATATTCTAAATTCAACCATGGAAGTTTTTTCATTATATCTAAACCAGTTGACAAAATAATAAGTGAGTTTTGGATACTGTGGCACACGGTGTGTCACAAGGTGTGTCAAACCTGCAGCTGCACAAAGGTTATCAAATTCATCCTTAATACCTCCCGCCGTAAGAAAATCCAAACACGGATACGTCATGGCACGCGTCGTGTTCGTCTTGTGGAGAATTTCTGGTGGCACTATATCGTCAATGTAGCTCATCTTCGCAGTAGAGGATGAAGTTGTAGCTCTATTCACTCTATCTATAGGCTCGGGCCACTTCTTCCAAAGCACTTCCTTAGCTTTTCCAAATAAACTCATTTCTGAAATTATTGCAAGTTATAAAAACAAAGATTTAAGAAAAATGAGGTGAGCCAAACTACTCTACTCACTTCCCCAAGGCATAAACTTGCATCAAAACTTCAAGAATAAATTTCTAAACATGCATGCAAGCTCATAATATGAACAGCACCAAGAACTCCTAAATACTCATGAATAAGATTACCAATCATAATTCTAATTGGAGGGGTGGAGGAGTTACATACCAATGAGAAAATGCTCAAAATCTCAATGCAAATGATGGGCTATAGAGAGAGATCGAAATTCACAGCCAAGAGCACCTAGAACTCAGGTTCCAGCAGCAAACTCGTAATTTTTGGGGCAAGAGAGAGACAGGAAGAAGTACCTGGAAAGGAGCCCTGGTGGGCCCAGGCGCCCTGGTGATGCGGCCAGAGGCCAGGCCGCGCCACCTGGCCGCCTGGACCAAGGGTGGCCCCTTGGTCAGCCCAGGTGACCATGTGCCTCATTTTTTATGAAATTTTTTAATGTAATTTTTCTGGAATTTTTCTCACATCTTCATTTTTTAAAGTTTTCCGAGGTAGTGAAAGCTGCAAAAACTTCCAGGAGGGTCCAAACAGTGGTTAAACATATGAAGTTCCAAAAACATAAACTTTGGTACAACAAGAAGGATGAATGCTAAAGGAAATACAAATATAACAAGCTCCCCTTTTTACTCATATAAAACGTGTTTGTTAGCAAGGTTGATCAAGTCTTACTACTAAACAAGTGAGATAACAAGCAAAAAGTCTCACTTCTTATAAGGCATTCATGGTACCTTTATTTTAATGGACATTGTCCTCACCATAATTGTTTTATATTTGTAGTGCACATGTAGAGGACAATCCCAATCATCAATCTTCACGGTCTCAATATTCTCAATAGAGTTAAGGCCATGCCTTTTATCAATCTTCTTCGGAAAATATACCGTGTGTTCTTTATCATTAAAATTGAAGGTGGCTTTCCTTTATTGAAATCAATAATAGCACCTGCGGTGTTAACAAAAGGTCTGCTAAGAATAATGGACATGCTCCCATCTTCGGGCATGTCAAGCACAAAAAAATCAGTAATAATCAAGCAATTAGCAACTTCAACAGGAACATCCTCACAAATACCAATGGGAACGGCTGTTGACTTATCATCCATTTGGAGAGAGATATTTGTGGGGATTAGTTTATCTAGACAAATCCTTTCGTAAAGGTAGAAAGGCATAACACTCACTCCTGCACCAAGATCACATAAATCAGTTCTAACATAATTATTCTCTATGGAGCAAGGAATGGTGGGTATACCTGGATCACCAAAGCTTCTCAGGAATCTTGCCACCGAAAAAGTAATTAGCAAGCAAGTAGATATTACCTCATTAGGAAGTTTATTAGTCACAATATCTTTAATATAACTCGAATACGGAGGCAACTTAATAGCATCAGTCAAGGGAATTTGAACAAAAAGAGGCTTCATCCATTCACAAATTTATTATAGTGCTCTTCTTCTTTAGTTTCGAGAGACTTACCTCGAAAGGGCATTGGTTTTTGCACCCATGGTTCTCGTTCCTTCTCATGCTTCCTTGCAATGAAGTCTTCTCTAGTATATCTATTGCGTTTATCGGGTGCTTCTTCTTCTCATACTTCAGGAGGATCATTCTTCTCATTAACCTTATTAGTTTCAGCACCATCTTCAGTTTCAGCATCGAAAGTAGATATACTATTAGGATCAACAATAGGTTCTTCATCAATTATGGGATCATTTGAAAGGTCGGCTTCCTTGTGTTTCTTCTTCTTCTTCTTAGGGGAGTTGACAATATCTTCTTCCTGCAATTGAGAATCTTGCTCGATTCTCTTAGGATGTCCCTTTGGATAAAGAGGGTCTTGAGTGTGTATGTAACCTCGGGTTTTGATTCCATAAGTCTGCTTGTCATCTTGTTTGGCATTGTTAGCAAGAAAATCTTTTTGCACATTAGAAATTTATTCAAGCTGAGTTTGAACCATTTGAAAATGCTTAAAAAGGCCTTTAACATCATTAACAGTTCTACCTAAAACATCAAGAAAGCTATTGATATCAAGGGAATTATCATGCAACTGACTTTGAATCCTCTCATTAAAGTGATTTTGCTTCATAATAAAATTATCAAGATCATCTAAACATTGATCAGAGGGCTTACCATGAGGGATGTCACCTGCATCAAAATCTAAAAGAGAGTGTAACTCTACCATAGGGGGGTGAGTGGTAGGCTCACAAAGTTTTTCGATAGGAGGTAGATTCTTCACATCTTTAGCTTTAATACCTCTCTCTTTGATAGACTTCTTAGCTTCTTGCATATCTTCAGGGTTCAAGACAAGCATTCCCCTCTTCTTTGGTGGTGGAGGTGGTTCAGGGACGGACCAATCTTCGTGATTTTTGGCTATCTTTCCCATTAGTTCTTCGGCATCATCCAGCGTTCTTTCCCTGAAAACACAACTAGCACAACTATCTAGATAGGTTCTAGATTCATCGGTTAGACCAGCATAAAATATATCAAGTAATTCATTCTTAGGGAATCCATGTCCCGGTCTAGCCTTGAGTAAAGTGCAATACCTCCCCCAGATTTAGGGAGGTGCTCATCCTGCAACTGTTTGAAGTTATAAATTCTTTGCAAAGCAGCATGTTGAGCAGGAAAAAAATTTAGCAACAAAAGATTGAGATAATTCTTGAGGACTTTTAATAGAACCACATGGTAGTGCATCATACCATGCTTTAGCACCCTCATTTAAAGAAAAAGGAAGCAGCTTAGTAACATAATAATTTCTCTTCTTTTCCTCTGTAGCGAATAAGACACACAACTCAGTGAGTTTAGTAAGGTGTGCTATAGCATCATCATTTTCTCTGCCATAAAAGGGGTCATCTTCAACTGTAGATATAAGTGAAAGATCAATAGAGAAATCAAAATCAGCATCTTCAATGCAAATAGGAGATGAAGCAAATTTAGGATCAGGAGTAAACTTGTTCTTCATGGAATGCTTTTCAAGCAGCTTCTTAACAGCACGAGGGTTAGAGTTAACACACTTTGTAAGTTCCCTCCATAAATCATCATCAAGCTCAATATAATCATCATTAAGAATTATTTCCTTGAGTCCACTCAAGTCTGGGTAACTAGAGGATCTGAAAATAGGATAACGTGTAACGGGAATTTCAATCCCGGGCTGTTTTGCAGCCTTAGTAATCTGAGATTCGACAAAGCGATTAAGTGAGCCAATCTCATCAAAAGTTGTAGAAGCATCATAAAAAGTATCAGACATAGTAACATACTCAGTATAGGCAACATGTGGTGGTGATGAGACAAACTTACTCATAATGGAAGGTGAATCAAGCGGAGCACTAGTGCTATGAACGGTACCTTTTCTTATAGTGGATGGTAAAATCGGAACCTTGGGGTCTCCTTTGTTTCCCATAGCGGATAAATTGCAGAAAGCAAAATAACTCCAAGTAGACTTGTAAATAAAGCTATGCTCCCCCGCAACGGCGCCAGAAAACAGTCTTGATGACCCACAAGTGTAGGGCGTCGCGGTAGTCTTCGCGGGTAAGATAACCCCATTTATTGATTCGACACAAGTGGAGCCAAAGAATATTTATAAGCTTTGACAGTTGAGTTGTCAATTCAACCGCACCTGAAAGATACTTTCTTGGCAACAATATAATAGTAGTAACGGTGATATGGAAGTGATGGTGGCAACGGATATAGTGGTGGCAAAGCAACAAAAGTAAAATGGTAAAGTTAAGTAACTTGTAACCAGCAGAATTAAAACATTGTAGGCTAGGGGGACGGATGGTTGGGCGCTGCATGGATGAGAGATAACATGTAATTTTCTTGGGGCAAGGCGTATGAAAAAGTAATAATCATCTAGGCAAACATCAAACATTAGGCATGTATCCCAAGGTAGTTGTACGTGCTTGCAATAAGAACTTGCACAACATCTTTTGTCCTACCATCCCGCTACAAACGGGGACAAAAGGAACTTATGGAGATTAAGGTGCTCCTGTCAAAGAGCACCGGAACAAAGCATTAACAATCAATGGATACATGGAATCCTCAAATTATAGTCTATCCCCTTTGGTGTCCCAAGCTTTCACCATTGGGATCGCTGGTTCCGGACTATAATAGGTGCATACAACTCATAGATAGGATCAAGAACACAAATATATTAATGAAAACACATAGGGTTCAAATCTGAAATCATGGCACTCGGGCCCAAAGTGGCAAGCATGAAGAACAACAAGTAGTAGCAAAGATGATAAACACCATAGTAGATGATAGGCAACATGCCTCCAACAATCTGATGAACTATTACATGATCTAACTCATCCAATCCCTACCATCCCCTTTGCCTACAGCAGAAAATTACTCAGACATGAAAGGAGAAGTCATGGAAGGGTGATTGAGTGGAGATGGTGATGAAGATGGCGACAATTCCCCCTCACCAAAGGCCAAAACAACCTCCAGATTAGCTCTCCCGGAGAAGAACAGAGGGTGGCGCCGGCTCCGCGACGAGAATTGGAAAAACGACTTCTGTTCTGGGGTTTCTCCGTCTCGGATAAAAATAGGAGTCGAGGTAGGTCACGAGAGGGGGTGGGACCCACCCAGGCGCCCACCTGGCGCAGCAAGGGGCTTGTCCACGCCACCTGGCCGCCTGGGCCAGGGACAACCTCCCTCTGTCCCCTCTTCTGACATTTGGTTCCTCTCGGTGCGTGGATTTTCTCTACTTTTTACTGTAATTTTCCGGGACACCTAAAAATCCAATTTCCTGTACACAAGAAAACCATACAGGCAACTCTGCTGAAAACAGCGTCGGTCCAGGTTAGTTTCATTCAAATCATGCAAGAATGAGGCCGAAACAATAGCAAAAGTGTTTGGAAAAGTCAATATGTTTGAGACGTATCAGATGCCCTATCCAAGGGACATCAAAGGTATTCGTAGTTTCCTCGGTCATGCTGGTTTCTATATAAGATTTATTAAAGACTTTTCTAAGACTTCGAGACCCCTCACTAATCTTCTTCGGAATGATATTCCTTTTGTGTTTGATTAATATTGTAAGGAAGCCTTCGAAGTTCTTAAGAAAGCTTTGATAACCGCTCCTATAGTCCAACCAGCTGATAGGAATTTACCTTTCAAAATCATGTGTGATTCTACTGACTTTGTTGTTGGAGCTGTGCTAGGACAAAGGGTTGATAAGAAATTGAATGTCATACATTATGCTAGAAAAACCCATGATAGTTCCCAAAAGAATTATGCTACTACTAGAAAAAAAATAGCAGTAGTGTTTTCTTATGATAAGTTTAGACCTTATATTGTTGATTCCAAAGTCATTATCCATACTGACCATGTTGCTATTAATTACTTATGGAAAAGAAGGATGCCAAGCCAAGGCTTATCAAATGGGTTCTTATTCTTCAATTTTTTGATTTGCAGATTGTTGACAAGAAAGGAGCGGACAATCCTGTTGCATACAACCTCTCTCTAGGATAGAGAACATACCTCATGATCCTATTCCGGTTAATGATAGATTTCCTGATGAACAGTTAGTTGTTTTAAGGATACAATCTATTTCTGATCCTTTGTTTGCAGATTATGCTAACTTTATTGTTACCAAGTTTTTACCTCCAGGATTAACATTTCATCAAAGGAAGAAATTCTTCCACGACTTGAGGTATTACTTGTGGGATGACCCACATCTCTTTAGAGAATGTGCGGAGAGAATCATAAGAAGATGCATACCAGAGCATGAGCGGAAGGATATCTTGAGGGAATGTCATGATAGTCCCTATGGAGGACATCATGCCGGTGACAGGACCGGACACAAGGTTCTCCAATCAGGTTTTTATTGGCCTACTCTCTTTAAAGATTCTATAAATTATGTTTTATCTTGTGATAAGTGTCAGAGAGTTGGTAATATTAGTAGGAAAATGAGATGCCTATGAATTACTCTAGTTATTGAGCCTTTTGATTGCTGGGGTTTTGATTTTATGGGTCCTTTTCTTCCTTCACACAAGTACACTCACATTTTAGTAGTTGTTGATTATGTAACCAAGTGGGTTGAGGAAATCCCCACTGAGACTGCTGATCACAAGACATCTTTGAAAATTCTTAAAGATGTGATCTTTCCTAGGTTTGGTGTACCAAGGTACCTCATGGTCGACGGGGGATCACATTTTACACATGATGCTTTTAGAAAAGCTTTAGCAAAGTATGATTTCAACCATAGGATTTCTTCACCTTACCACCCTCAACCGAGTGGGCAAGTTGAGCTCACAAATAGGGAGATCAAGTTGATCTTACGAAAGACAGTGAACAGTTCTAGAAAGGACCGATCCAAAAAATTAGGAAATGCTTTGCGGGCGTATAGAACTGGTTACAAAAACCCCATGGGCATGTCTCCATATAAGATGTTCTATGGCAAAGCTTGTCATTTGACTTCAGAATTAGAGCACAAAGCTTTTTGGGTTGTTAGAGAGCTTAATGTCGACCCTAAACTTGATGGTGAAAAGCGTCTCATGAACTTGACTTATCTAGATGAGTGGAGAAGTGAAGCTTACGAGAGCGCAAGAATGTTTAAGGAAAAGGTAAAGAAGTGCTAATCTCGTTTTGTTGGTGATAAAGTTGAAACCAACATGAATTTTGAAACGTGAAATTAATGTTGGTGATATCATAAGAAACGTGAATTTAATAATTTAAACCAACATGAAAGGAGAATTTTAAAACGTGAATTTAATGTTGGTGATAAAGTTTTTTTGTTTAAATCTCGTTTCAGGTTTTCTCCTGCTAAATTACTTTCCAGATGGGAAGGTCCTTTCCACATTGAAGAAGTCTACCGCTCTGGTGCTATCAAGATTAACAATTTTGAAGGCACCAAACCTCAAGTTGTGAATGGGCAAAGACTCAAGCATTACATAGCAGGGGACCATGTCAATGTTGATGTGGATATGATATGAACAACTACTCACGAAGAACATGTTGCAGCGCTGGTTCAGACACCACCAGAAGAAGAAGAATAAGAATACGTATGTAATACGGCAAGGAAACTTCGTGAACACCCATAAAAGTTATGTATTATGTGTTTTTGCAAAATTAGGAAAATTCCGAGCCGAAGTGTAGCCGCAGAAGAGATCCCTGGGCTCTAGGCGCCATGGCGCGGCCTTCCTCCTGGCCGCGCCAAGTGGCCGTCTGGGACACTAGGAGCTCGTCTTCGACCCCGCTTTGGCCTATTACCTTCCTTTCGATGCAGAAATTTTTTCTATATATTTCCTCAGATAGTTTTGGCTCTGTATCTTGCGATTCCGTGCGTTTTCTTTTTCGACCTTTTTCTTCCAGGCTAAAAAGCTATTGTTCGAGATGTCTTCTTGTGACTCAAGCAGAGAGGACTACACGGGTCTTCGTCTCCGCCGTGTCCAGTAGGATATCAACCAAGGCAAGGTCGTCGGATGGGCTACTAATGAAGAAATCGCCACAAGACAAGCAGAGATGGAGCGCTCCATGAGGGAGGAAATCAAGATGGTCACCATCCAGCAAGAAGGACATCCGTCAACAGGAGGATCCAGCTCCAACAACCCAGTCCTCATGGGGTTTATTAACCCTCAACATGATCTTTCTTTGAACCTTTCAGGAACAGCTCCTCCACTTGAAGTTCCACATGTGTCATCTGCTATATCTGAAGTTCACCGAATTACTAACCAATTATGTGAAGACTTCCATGTTCTTAAAGCACGGGTGGCCATATTGGAAGCTGGAAACCAAAACCTTCGGCGCATATTAGCGGACTTGAAGAATGACAAGTAGGATGAAGAGTGAAATCTTCATGGGTAATGGCATCCCCTTAACTTGTTCCAAGATTTGGGGAATGCCCAGTATCTTTATCTTTACCTTTCATATTTTCTGGTCGGGTTTAGTGTCGTATCATGTTTAGGGAAGTTATCTTATAAAATAGGTGTTTGCATTGAGGTCTATCACTCCTATGTGGAGAGTCTTGTATCCATGAGTGTGAAGTTGTCTATGATGGAATATTAATGAGAAGTCTATTGGTTTCTTCGCTGGACTTGGTATTGTCTTCACGAAATCGACCTTAGATGTTGATTCTTATGGGATTGTTGATCTTATATATCAGGTATGGCTTTGGAAACTTCATTTAATATTGGAAAACATAGCTTTGGTCATCACAACAAGAATGAGTTTTTCTAGTAGCGACATAGCCAAAACCTTTATGTTCTTATTCTTGAAGTGTTATGTTGACAAGGAAGACAACTTGATGTTTCATGCCAATTCTTAATGTAGACTTTATATTTTTTTGCATCCAAGTCAACATTATTTGTGCAACTGCACACTCACGGATACAAGACTCTGCACATAGGAGTGATAGACCTCAATACAAACACCTATTTTATAAGATAACTTCCCTAAACATGGGATTGCATGTCTAAGAGGGAATACTTCTTGTGCACACATACCTTGAAACCTCAAACTTCCAAAGAGTCCATCGTACCTTTCCTATTCGTGGTATTTCACCGCCACTGCTAAAGTATATTATTCATGTGCTATCTTTAAACCTTCGAAATAGTATTACTCCTCGTTTTTGCCTCTGTTTTAGACCATGAGGAAGTAGTAGATAATTCATGCTCTTCTCATACTGGACAAGCTTTATCTTCGGATCGCATGTCTAATATTCAAACCCCTAATACGAGGAGGGACTGGCATGAGTGCGTCCAGCCCAAAAAAGATAATAGCAACAAACAAAACCTCCTTCACGCTTTGTTCATGAGAAATCAGAAAACTTTGACAGTGATAAACAAAGGAGACTAAGGGGATGTGATCGTCCCCACCTTGGGAGCCGTTCCTCGAAACTTGTCCAGCATGAGAAGTATCGGGCTATCTACTAGCATTCATTGACGAATTATGCACCTCCCAAAAGCTTATTTTATATTCTTATTGATTTCAAAACCACTAAAAGCTCTAGCACATGAGTTTTCCCTACTTCCCTCTGCGAAGAGATAAGCCTTTACTTTTATGTTGAGTCAGTAAACCTACTTCTTTCTATCCCACAAAAGAGCAGACACCTTATGTTGACAAATTAAGATGCATTCATTTATATTGTCTCTTTGAGAATTGCCATATTACATCTTTGTTGACATTATCTTTAAGATAATCAAGTTGTTTGTTGAGCTTTGATACATCAAACATCTTCCTTTCTGTTAGCATTTTCACTTCTTGACTAATAACATGTTCTTTCAAAAGCTTCATATGATCTCACCAAAATATAAAGGAAAGAGCAAAAGTTAAAAGTTATTAGTTGTTCTTTGACCAAGGACATGTTTGCCATGGTTTAATGAGTTTTCTCAGCCCTACTTTTGATTGTAATTCATATTACTCTTTCATAAGGGCCATATGAGTTGAGGTTGCCGTTGAGGATGCTTGAGTTTAGTAGAAGAAATTATTATGCTTCTTGTTTGTATTCTTATTATCGACACATCACTCTCTAAACTTGTGGACAGGTTTACCGAGCTCAGTATTCGCTTGGGGACAAGCGAGGTCTAAGCTTGGGGGAGTTGATACATCCAAAATGCATCACTATTTTACATCATAATTTACCTCGATTCATTGATATATTTCATATTATGATGATGTTCTTATAGTGTTTTGGCTTGTTTTACACAGTTTATAACTTTCCAGTGCCGAAACAGCAGATGCAAGAATCAGCAGGGAAAATTGCACATAGAATGGCCTTATCATCACATCTCCAAATGACCTGAAATTCACGGGGAGGAATTTTCTGAAGATATAATGAAGACTGGCAGAAAGGCAGACGGAGGGGGGCCACCAGGGCTCCAGGATCCCTGGAGGCGACCCCCCTTAGGCCGCGCCAGGTGGACGCCTAGGGGATAGGCCCCACCTCCAGTGCCCCCCTTTGGCCTATATGACCCTCGTGACCTAAAAAATCCCAAGAAGGGATAAGCTTCCGGAGTTCCTCCGCCGCTCGGTGGGGAAATCTACAAAGAAGAAAAGACCTTCCTGACGGGCAGATTCTACCGTGGAGAACTCCTCCTGAGGGGGGGTCATCATCACCATCATCACGGGCATCATCGAGATCATCATCACCATCATCCTCATCACCAGCATCATCTCCATCTTCACCCCATCTCATCTCGCCATTGCAATCCGAGTTGTAACTTGCACTATTCATCCCCTCTACTCTACCGGTGTTGATTACTCTTTTGTAGTGAATGCTATTGAGTTTTGTTGGAAAATTATTGTTATGACCAGATTTCTTATGATATATTTATCACCTCTGATCATGATCTCTTTTATGTCTTGTAATTAGTTCCTTTAATTCTTGAGGACATGGGATAATTCTAGTTGTTAGTAGTTATATGATGTTGAAATAATATGTGATGTTTGATATTTAAGTTGTGGTGTTATTCTTCTAATGGTGTTATGTGAACATAGACTACATAGCACTTCTCCTTTTTTAAAGACCTAGGGGAATACATTGTGTATAAAGTATGCTTATGGTGGGTTGCCGGAGTGACAGAAACCTGAACCCCAGTTCACACACTTTTGCACGAGGGAGTGTGGGATCCTAAAGTTTATTGCTATGGTTAGGCTTTGCCTTAATTTCTCTTTTGTATTTGCGGATGCTTGCAAGAGGTTTACTCATAAGAGTGTACTTATCTTAGTATAGAAGATGCACTAGCATAGGTCCACCCACATAACACTTATCAACACAAAACATAGTATTAGACGGAATATGGCGAAAGCACATGACTACCTCTCCCGTGTGTCCTCAAGAGCCTTTTAGCTTTTATAAGTTTGATCCTTCAGATTATCCTTTGTTTAAAGGGATTGGGCCACTTGCTGCACCTTAGCACAATTTACTCTCCTTGCATTTATTTCCTCTTGTAGTTATGCCTTTCCCAAGATCACTTGACAGTACCTTCTGCTCCTCATTGGGCTCGACACTCTTACTTATCGAAAAGGTTATGATAGATCCCCTACACTTGTGGGTCATCAGTCCCCCAAGCACCCGGGGGCTACTGACGAGGGGATACCCCCATGACTCCTCAGCATGAGGGTACCTGGTGCATATCAAGACAGAAGGCCGGATGGAGGCTTCGACAGCCCAAGATCAGCCCACCCGAAGCACCGAGGGTTGCGCCTACGTGGAGTCCTAGGCGGTTCGGAGTCCAAGGCATGCCCGCCAAGACTAGCTAGATTAGGAAATCACCTTTTTAAACCTAGATGGACTCCTTGCAACCAAGCTTAGTATATCAAGGCTAGGAGAGGGGACGTCTAGGACATCCAATCTCGCATAGCTCCACCCTCGACGAGAGCACTCTCGCCGAGACCTCCACTGTAATCACCTCCACCATATAATACATTGATCAGGAAGTAGGTGTTTTACTGATCGAGGGGCCTGAACCTGGGTAATCCCTGTCTCCTGTTAGCCGACGAGCATCGCCAACATGCACTCCTCTCTCAACGATCTAAACCCAGGGTTCCTCACCATGGGATTTTCCGACGCTGATCCTCTTTAGCGAAAAATCCCATGGCAAGGTACCCTGGGTTTCGTGAGGAGAGAAAGGTGTGTTTCGGGGCCATCGTATGGTAAAAATCCTACTCCTGCTCGATTAATTATCTTGAAGAGGTGTTACAATGGTGGTTCCAGGGAGATTGCTCATGCCAAAGGTGGTGCGAGATGAGATTGGATTGTCCTGAGTCATTTCCCCTCCCAGCCTTTATATACTAGGCTGGGTCTCGGGGAGTCTGACTCAGGTTACAGGAAGGATTCCTAATTTATCATTTTTAGCCTCCAGGTCGGTGTCAAGCTGGCAATGGTTAATCGTTACCCGCATCCCCATGAGTAATTACTATATTAGGGGGAAGAAATGGGATGTTTTTAACGCCCATGGGGAAGTTGATGGGTCAGATGCTTTACCCATCATGTTAGACGGTGACGGGGATGGCATGACATTACCCATACCTGTTTCCCGTCTTACCCATGAAGGCTATATTGTTGGCCCTAAAATTACCAGACCTTGGGTAATTCTCACACATATCGACCTAAATTTTAATCATTCTACATGTTTGGCCCAAAAATCCTAACGAAAACCCTAACATATCCAGTACACATGCCCCAAAAGGCCTTACATATTAATTTTTGTGTTGAAATAATGTTTTTTCTTCTAAAATACTGATGCACATTGTTGTTGATTGCGGGTATGGGTTTCCCCGCAGGGATGAAATACCCGAAGGGCATGGGGATGGGAAAAATCTTATCCCCATGTGCGGGTATGGGGATGGGGATGGGCATGGGGACACTGTCATGGGGACGGGGATGGGAGTACAATACCCACCTGGGTAATCCCCATTGCCAGCTTGAGGTCGGTGCAGCCGACGATGACTCAATTAGGCCCAATAGGCTAGGTTGAGCTTATCGAGACCTATGTTGGACCGCCGGTATTGACACGCGTCGGGTATGATCATCATGGGGACCCGCGGGGTATGTCTACGTCAGTTGCCCCCGAGTGTCTGGGTGACTCGCAGAGTCATGAATGGACTCACAGTTGACATGATTGTGGGTGAATGTCACCATACGGGTTTTACATGGTCGGGAATGCGCCGTACCAACACCGCTCATATGGTGACTATGTTGGGGATGTATTACATAAAGGGCATGGAACTCTTGTGTGACCGGGTCGAGTAAATTTTTCTAGTGGAAAAACCTCGGTAGTCACTATCAAGCTTGAGTCCCCGGACTCGAACTTGGATACAACCGGGACAGTTGGACTCAGGCCGCGGACGGCTTACAGAGTTGAAATTCCAGCAATGTTTTTGTTCCACAACCTTTGCCGGTGAGTCCGGTCCAAGGACGTGGAGCGGGAGCGTAGTCGAAATAGTCGTATACGCGGCACAATCACAGATGCGAAAAGTAAAGGGACACAAAGAAATAGTCTGGACAGATCTCTATTATCAATTGGTGTCTCTCTCCATACAATACATGGCTATATATAGGGGAAGAGGGGTAAGTGGAGAGGACCAAACCCCAGATGGAAAACCCCCCACCCAAGAAAGGATGGGCCCTGTACGATCCCGTACGTTGGTTTCCCAACACTCCCCCTTGGTCCGTCATCCCGTATTGCCTACGTCTCAAAAACTCCAAAAAAAAGTGGAAAAAATATGGAGAAAGAGAACGTAGAATACGTCTCCTCATGTTCCACGAATTGCCTCCTCAAAAACCTAAGTGTGAGAAACATCAGGAAAACTCACTTAAGGGAAAAAGTGTACAATCCACTCAACATCGGGTTGAGTACTCTATCATCCGGATCGAGATTCACAGATGGGGTAGTGAAGAATCTCCTCCAGAGTCTGGAATTTCCCTAAGTCATATCTTACCGATTCCACGGACACTCCATTCAAAAGATTATGTCGGTAGTGATTTAGTGAACAAATCAGCAAGATTATTACACGACTTAGTATGCAAGATCCTTGTCTCGTTCATCTTCTGTAGCTCATGCGCATAGAAGAACTTGGGGTTGATATGTTTTGTGAGATTACTCTTCACATACCCTGACTGAACTTGTGCAACACAAGCTACATTATCTTCATAGATAATGGTGGCGGTTTGTACGTGTTCAGCCCACACGTCTGTTGAATGTGGAGAATCATCAGTCGAAGCCACACACACTCTCGTGATGCTTCATATAGAGCTATGATTTCTAAGTGGTTCGTCGAAGTTGATACAATACTTTGCTTAGACGATTTCCAGGAAATTGAAGTTCCACCACAAATGAAAACATATCCAGTATGTGACGTGGAAGTGTGCGGGTCCGACAGGTACCCAGCATCAGCATAGCCCACCAATGATAGGTCTTGATTCCTTCTATAAAACAGCCCAAGATCTTTGGTCCCTTGTAGGTATCGGAATCCTTGATGCCTTTCCAATGTCTATTGGTAGGATCAGAACTGTACATAGCAAGAAAATTGACAACGAACGCGATGTTCGGTCGTGTACAATTCGCGAGGTACATGAGTGCTCCAACGGCACGCAAGTAGGGGAATTCCGGTCCTAGAATTTCCTCCCCCTCTTCCTTAGGCCTCAACGGGTCCTTATCTTGCTGCAAAGACCTTTGTAACAGCCCGGGATTTTCACCCAAACTAAAAAAAATGTTTGTTGCTTTATTTTATTGCTTGTTAGAATTGTTTGTAGTATTTGCCTCGCCAATTCACTAATTGGTGAATTATATTCCCCCTCCTTCTCGTACTGGCATGCGTGACCGGCCCCTTTCCACCACAGCACATGACCTTTTGCGAAACCGGGTTTCACCTGACTACCGTCACAACTTCCGGCATAGGACCATCCATCGCCATCGGAACGAAAACCCACGTTTATTTAATAAACGGATTATTTTATTAGGTGTCAGAAAATGTTCTTGGAACAATATAGAAATGAGGTAGGACTGACGGGATCGCCGCGCTGAGCGCGTGGTTCGAGATTTTGTCTGAATCGGAGGTCGTATGGACTCCCGGCGATCAGAAACGTGATCATCGAACACGCGAGAGAGAAACCCGAGGGCGTTTGTGTAAACCTGCCATACAGGCCAGCCTGTAAATAGACCACCACTCTCTCCTAGCCCTTCTAGGGTTTCCCTGAGCAAAAATTCGCAGCCACCCCCTGGAAAATATCCAGATCTTCCCCTAGACCCCCCTCCACCTCAAAACCCTAGATCCCGGGCCCCGCAGGGCCCTCCCAATGCCACCAGGCCCGCCCCGAGCCCGGACCGGGCCGAACCGCCGCCTCCCAGCGCCTCCCGTCGACGACGCGCCGTCGTTGATCCAGCGAACTCGCCGAGCCGCCGCCCTGGTCACCTCCTCCATCCCATGCCTCTCCTTCTCCCCTTCTATTTTTTTCTAAGTCTGTGAAAAACTATGTGCTAATACTGTTTTGCGGTGTAGTTTCCGTAAGATCCGTAGCCCGTTTGGAAAAACGCCCAACATGAAAAATGTTCTTTGTGATGTGATCACGCGTTTTTCTTTACTGAGTTAATTGATTTGAGGTCATCTTGATGGTGCAAATTTCTGTTGAAGTGTGCTCCAGAATATTACTGTTGTTCGTTGTTATTTTTATCAAAGTTTGGTTGATGTTTGTGTCACATCCATGTTGCCTATGCCAGTAATTCTTTCTTGTATGTGTTAAGCATCATGTGTACTTCAATTATATGCATCCCTTTCCCATGTTTACCTGATGTAGCTATTTTATTTCTTGCTCCAAAGTGGTGACCCTGATAACATGTGCTGCTGTTTGCATAAAGTTGCTACTTTGGTGCCTTATAGTTAATGATCCATGCTCTATATGCTATAGCTCCCATGGAATGCAATGCTCCTTGTTATGTGTACTTTGATGCCATACTTTGCCTTCTCGTGATATCTTTACTGTTCACATAGTTATTAAGCTCCCAAAGTGCAACCCTGTTGTTTTCTGTCACAATACCTGTGATTTCACTAAGTCTGGAATATAATACAGCTGTCTTGCATGCTTAATACTTATTCATCCATGGGTCCTTTGACCACAAGTGCTATGTATGAACTGATCACCATCATATAGGATCCATGTTCATATATTCATTGGTCATGTTCCTATTGATTTGATATTACTTTTGCTACTGTTTATATAGCATGTTTATAACAGTTTATCATGCCTCTGTTTCTCACTATGTCCCTAGAGCAGTAGTATTATTTAGCATTTTGCATGAGTTACAATTATTATTTCCTGATGCTCATATACATGAAACCTTGTTGTCATTTCATGCTTGTCATGTCTACTGTTGATCCACATCATTTTGGTGCATGTTTGCAACCTGTAGCATGTTAGTTCATTGCTATGAAGTGTGCTACCTAATGTTGGAAGATTGTGATCATAACTTGTGATGCTTGTACTCCCTCCGACCCATATTAATGGGCACACACTTAGTACAACTCTAGTACAAAGTTGTACTAAGTGTGTGCCCATTAATATGGATCGGAGGTAGTATCTTTTAAACCGTAACTCCGTTTGGATTGTTCTTTACATGTAACTTGATAAGAATTTTTTATAGATTGTGATGGTGCTATTGTTTGTTGTTGTTAACCAACCAAATATATAGTTTAGGGCAGAACAGTACCAAATACTTAAATCGTCGTGGGGTACTTAGTGAATGCCATGTTTAGGATTTTGCCTCACTTAAATTGACTAGCATAGATAGTTTACTTTATGCTTCACCTCTTTCCATGATTTTTTGACATGCCATGCTTGAGTGAGATGCCATGTTAACAACCTTTGCTCATCTTGTGTAGCTAAACAACTTGAAACATTGCAAGCATGAAGTATCGTCGTGTGAGATTGATACTTCACTTAACCTGTTAGTAACCGCTCTCGACGATAGATGGGATATCGTACTGCGTTGCCTCGAGTTTCCTTTTGTTGTTGCTTGCTCATGATTGCTTCGTAGTAATAGATGCTTGATCGTCGATTGCACTTTCAGTGTTTCCTTCTTGTGTGCTTCCGCGGTTACTCTCAGAGACATTGCGAGCTTCCGATCGACTACACCTTCGGTTTCGTCTTCTCACCAGGTAAGGGGGAGCATATATAATGCTTATAACTTTCAGCTCACTTGTGCCTAGGCATAGGATAGAACGATTGCTTGATCCTACCACCTTACATTTAAGCCTATTAAACCCAAACAGCCATGTACCAAACATCCTAGCAAACCATTGTTTGTCCATGTACCTTGCTTGCTTAACCACTCCTTAGTATGCATGCTTAGGATGCTATCAATTGTTATCCTTTTATTCCTTGGTTGGGCTATCACACTATTTTATTATTGTGGATGATGTGATTATTATAATGTTGACTATACTTGATGAAGGATGGAAGGTCTAGGCTATCCCGCCCCGGTGCTTTGTTCCATTCGAGTCACCTAGGATCCGAGTTCCGGGTATTGGTTCTAAGACTGAGCGTTCTCAACCGCGTGTGGGATTTTATGAGGTCCCCTTTTCTTACCTACCTACCTTCAAACATTTCTAGTGGTGGCCCAAGCTGATTTACCATTTGCAAACCGTGTGTGTGTCTGTCGGGTCGCTCCTGGCAGATATTCTTTAAAACAACCTGGGCCAGCGTGGACATGGTTTCCTTATTGGTCCAACCTGTCCCGCTGAGGACCTGGCCTCGTGTGAGAATTAACCGGCAATCCAAACCTGCGACGGACGGTAGAGGCCGATTCGAGAGCGCGGCCGGCTTTAGAGTTGGATGTCGACTCACCGGGGGCCACCCGGATCTGTTCGTTGTTAGTTAGAGGGACCTGTCGTACCGGATCTCTCAGAACTAAATCATAAAATGGTTACCTATGATGTGTAGCAACTGAGAGAGATGGGCGCGTGTGCGGAGCCTTGTAATGGGCAGTCGGTACACCCCTGCAGGGTTAAATCTTTTCGAGAAGCCGTGTCCAAGGTTATGGACGACTTGGGACCTACGTCTTCTTCATAGATAACATCGATTGAATCATGATTAAAACTTGATCAACGTGTGTGTGCCTTGACTGCTTCTTCTTCATCGGGTGATGAAGGGGAGGACAAGGATAGGATAGGTGTTATGTTTGCGTAAGTAGCTGATAGCAAGACTTGTTGGAGGTGATTCCTCATTGAATGCTTGGTTTCTCATCTTACTCTAAAATAGATCGTTAGCCACTCATATATTGCTAGTGCGGCTGCAACCTCACCATACCCCCATCTTACCATGAGAAGTCAGCTACATGACTTGTTGATATATCTCACCCCTTCTTTTCTCTTTTACGCATGTTATGCAATGATCTTCGACTTTAGAGGAGCTCGACGACCCTTCTTCTGGACGCCTTCGTGGAGACTCGACGACGACTAGTTAGGCGAATCCCAGCGGAGAGCGTGGACCCGTGTGGTTACGGGAAACGTGTGTTTTATCTTTGTCATTAGGTATTTGATTGTAGTATGTACTCAGACATGTATCTTCCACTTATGTATTGTATTAAGGCAGTTGTGTACCGATTGTATGAGATGTTCTATCCTTGTAGTTGTATTGTTGTGATATCATGTTGGAAATCAGGGGCATATGGCATTGTCATATGTCGCGGTGGAACCGATATGTGCTTCGTCCCCGGATCATCTGGATGGAAACATCTAGATCTGGAATAGTACCGCATATCGGTCCTTCATCCTTCCAATCATTGGGGTCTTAGAAAGATATGCCTTATCAAATCCAAATCTCTCCAACACCTTCTGGGTGTAGGCATACTGGTGCACTAGAATCCCAACAGGGGAATGTTCAAGTTGCAGATCAAGACAGAACTTGGTTTTACCCAAATCCTTCATCTCGAATTGCTACATCAGGTAAGAACTCTCTTCCTCAATATCTCTAGGTGTACCGATTATATCCAAATCGTCCACGTGCACCGAGATTATACAAGATCCATCTTGGATCACTGCTCGTGTAGCCCTTATCATGAAGGAAATCGTTCAAACGATTTTACCACATCCTACCAAACCGTTTAAGTCTGTACAATGACTTTAAGAAGATTAAGAAGAACATTGCATAGACCCCGATTCGCTCTATCTTGGTTACCATATAGGTAAGCAATGACAACATCCATCAATTTCATTGTTAAGTCCAGATTTACTGTCATTGAGATCAAGTATCTAAAGGTTATAACATCCATGACTGGGGAGTAAGTTTCCTAAATATTGACATCTGGTCATTGAGTGAACCCTTGAGCGACGAGCCTTGCTTTTGTACCAAACCACTTCACTTATGAGGTAATTGCCTTCTGCCACTCTTTCCAATCCAACCTTCTTTTACAATCAGCAAGATTGTTAGGCCTAGGTTAGGATCTATAATTGAGGCAATTTTCTTAGCAAAGTTAATGCCGATAGTCGTCATTTCTCGGTTCCTTGACTCTCCTTTATTTATATGATTAAGGCCATTCCATCATGGGGCGCATCTGGCGCTACCTCTTGCTCTACCATTTTTCCCGTTATAGGAGCGAGGTCCTTTAGCTTTTCCGCGCCGATATGTGTACTCACATCTCCGCTGGATGTTCCCTCAATAGGGACGTTCAAGTCCGTAATCTCGTACACATGACTTTCCGTACTTGCGCCAGGTCTCAATTGGCTCCCCTTTTGCTTACTAGGGGCTTTGGTTACTATCTGTGATAAATCTCTCTTATCCTTCTTCCTCAGGCATCCCCGAGTACATAGGATTTGAGAAACCATATTTCGCATCCTTTTAGGCCTTGGACGGGAGCGGGTGTACCATTAGTTAACTTTGGTATCTCAACCCTTTTCGTTGCATTGCGCGCTGGCATATGCGACTTTTTCACAGTTTTCGAGTCACTAAAGTGATCAGGCAGTTCATTCGCTAATGGATGCAAATCTATTATCTTTTGGACTTATTTATTTCTCAACAGTGTGTAGGTCTTGAACGCGGATCCGGCTCGTCGAGCGTGCGTCAGCTACTCGCAGCAACGAGCGTGAAAGTTTGCTCCAATGCATGTGGCGACCAACAGTGCCATGTGTGGCGACATCTCACTCCAAGGCCGGTGGCCGGTGTGAGCGCCTCGTAGAGTGCACGAGACTAGCATACAACCATGCATGTACGCAAAAATCTGAGCATGCATGTGCTACTATAATTTATTATTCGGCTTGCAAGTAGATTAATTTTGCACATACGCACTATCCTGCCAATTGTGTAGCCTTTATTTCTGATTAGATCACGGGCTAGCGCTAAACAGCAAGTCGATGTGGCCAGTACACGTGCGAGCGCATTTCAGCGGGACACAACAATCAACTCACGGGCTAGCGCGGGACAACAGGTTGAGGCGGCCAGTGCACACGCGAGCGCATGTCAGCGGCACACGCGAGCGCATGTCAGTGCCATGTGTGGCGACATCTCACTCCAAGGCGGGTCCGGTCCAAGGGCTTGGAGAGGGAGCGTAGTCGAAGTAGTCGTACACGCGGAACAATCACAGATGCGAAAAGTAAAGGGACACAAAGAAATAGTCTGGATAGATCTTTATTATCAATTGGTGTCTCTCTCCATACAACACAAGGTATATATAGTGGAAGAGGGGTAGGTGGACAGGACCAAACCCTAGAGGGAAAACCCCCCTCCCAAGAAAGGGTGGGGCACGTACGGTTCCGTATGTTGGTTTCCCAATTGTTTTGACCTAACGCGTTCGTCCTGATTTTCTTCATATCTTGGGTGACGGGGATCAACCCCGGCAAATCCCATGGTCAGGGACCCTGGGTTAGTCATAGAGATAGGCACAGGTTGGACGATACTCGTCGGCTAACAGGAGAAGCACTTCCTGATCGATATTATTGCTTGAGGGGGAAATTACAATGGAGGCCAAGGCGAGTTCTCGCAAGGCTAGATGAGTAGATGCGTATCGAGTTTATCTAGACGCCTCCCCTCCCAGCCATTATATACTAGGCTAGGTCTCGGGGAGTCCGTGCTAGGTTACATAGGTAGTTTCCTAATTTCTAGTCCTGCCTTGTACGCAAAGTTGCACCTTCCATGTTAGTCGCGAACTCCTACGTCGGTGCTTGGTCGGGCCAATCGCGGGCCTGTCGTAGCTTCCCAGCGGGCCTTCTGCCTCCACACGCACCAGGTAATCTCATACGTAGGAGTCGTGGGGTCACCCCCTCGTCAGTAGCCCCCGAGTGCCTGGGGGACTCGAAGAATCGCGCAGGGACTCGAATTCATCTGCGCCTTTATTGTTTGTAAGCGTGGCATCGCCACAGGTCGTTGGCATTTTTGAGCCATGACAATATCTGTTTCGAGGGATTGCTAAGATGAAAGGGCCCAAGGAGTCGACTGGTCGATCCTTGGTGAATTGTGCTAGTGACAAATACCACAGTAGCCCAATCAAGCCCACGTCCCTCGACGTGAACTTGGAACACTGGTGTCAAGCAAAGTCATGCCGCTGCAGGTCTTATAGGATCAATTGCTGCCAGTCTAAGCACATAGCCTGAGTGCGTCCGCTCGACTCTTTCTATCATGCGAGCGCATGGAAAAGGTCGGGAGTGAAATCGCTCTGTGGAAAGTCCCGACCCGGCCGTTCTGCGCAGCGGGATCTTACCTACACGCTAAGCTTGCGTGGCATCTGGGTACATTGTCTCGTAGCCCAGGCATAATTGTTTTGTTTGAGGCACGGGGCCTAATTTAGCGATGTACCCACTTGGAATAAACAATCAAGTGAGCTGTTTTAGTCGTCACTCGTGGAGTTTGTAGCGAACTCAGGCGAGGAAAATAAGATAGAACCCACTCGGAATGTCGTCGAGTGCGCGAGTAAGTCATGCTTGCTAAATGGCTGAATCTTTTTGGCGAGTGGTCACTCGAATGCTTTCCTGTTCTTGGGGTGAGGGAGCACCCGAACTCTGAGAGTATGTTATTTCTGCTGGTGCGAGTGATCACTCGAGCACATCTTTGCCTTCTGGGTGAGGGAGCACCCGAACTCAAAAGGGTACTCCCGATGGGAGTAAGAATTTTTAATAGTCAGAAAATTTGGACATATGGTTGACTCTTGGAATCGTTTGGTTTTTCCCAACTTCTTTTATCTTGATCCCTTCCCTTTGGGTTGTCGTGCTGACATGCATTGTCATGCTGTTAGATGACCTATGATGATTCTTGATTTTTTAATCTGTCACGTCTTCTGGACCGTCATAATTATGATTAGGACGTCGCGCTTCCTGTTGCTTGTTTGGTTCCCGAGGTTTGTATGGGAAATAGTCGAGATTTGACGTGTCCTGTAAATAATGCTGACCGTGTGAAGGCATCTTTGTCTTGGAATTCATAGCTCCCGGGGCTTGGTCTTTGATGTAATGATGGCGCCGCCTAGGCTTCTGCGTTTTTTCCCTGGTTTGCCCTTGGATTGCGCTATAAATACCTTGCTTGCCCGACTCTGGCATCCTTTCTTCGCATCTTTCCCTTCTTCTTCTTTTTCTTCATATGGCGCCCAAGCGTGGTAGTGGTTTAGCAGGACGAGGCCGTGGCCGCCGTGGTCGTGGTGGACGCACCCCTTGTTCTTCACGCGGTGGGCGTCATGGTACCGCGTTGGCACTTTCTTCTTGTTCCTCCATGGAAGAGGGATTTTGGCGTCATGATTTTCTTTTTCATGTTCTTGGGCGGAATACTACCCGGATTCCTCTTCCTTCCTCGTTTGCCTCCATTGCTTCTGAGCGTGGCTTAAAGGCTTCTGGCTCCATCTTCATGGATGCTCTCCTTCTTCTTCTTGGGTGGAGTTGGATTTTGATAGTTCGTCTTTGATCTTCCTCGGGTCTGGCTGGAGGACGTTTTCTCGTCAGTTGAATTTGCGCGGCGGAGACAGCCTTTGCTGTTGTTTTGACGGCGAAGATACTATTATTATCCGTGCGTTTGATGCTGGTGGCAACCGTCTGGATCCATACTGTGAGGAGACGAGCAGCAGTGATTCCGGTGGCTCAAGTGATGGTTCGCCTGCTTCTCCCGTGTCTTCGTCTTCGGCTGGTCCCTCAGGCGATGGTGTTTGCTCTTCTAGTTCTAAGGAAGAACTGGATGTCAAGCCAGTCGTCAAGCGGCGGAGGCAGTAGGCGAGGCACCTTGTAGAACTGGAAGACGGCGAGCTTCTTCTTCGGCTGGGCTGCTACTTTGTCTGTGATGATGCCCGCCGGGCTGTGGCACAAAAGTGTCAATTATCTCAGCATGAGCACACATGTAGAAGTTTGAATGTAGCCCAGCTTGTAGTTCATCAGGTCCTTCTATAGTGGCAAACTATCGTTTCGAATTCTTTGTAATGAAATGCCTTCGACTCCTTTGTAATGAGAATGTCTTCGACTCCTTTGTAATGAGAATGTCTTCGACTCCTTTGTAATGAGAGTTGTCTTCGACTCCTTTGTAATGAAATGCCTTCGACTCCTTTGTAATGAGAGTTTTCTTCGACTCCTTTGTAATGAGAGTTGTCTTCGACTCCTTTGTAATGAAAATTATCTTCTCGGGTGCGCGCCAGCGCTCCCGATGGGAGTAGCCCCCTAGGCTGCGTTTGATTTGCAGAATCAAGCACAGGCTTTATGAATTTTTGTCTCATCGGTTTGTAGTTGTCTTTGAGTTTTTCCAAGTTTATATCGGGTGTGCTTCAGCGCTCCCGATGGGAGTAGCCCCCGAGTCTTTAGGCGATCGCTTGCGATCGGGTGAAGACTGAAGAATCGTTTGCTTTTCGATGCAACTTTGTTTGGCAAGAGTCGCGTTTTTAGCTAGGGTGACGTCTTTCAGGGGGGGTTGTGTACTCGAGCCCCCCGAGTCTTTTTAGGTACAAGTCGCGTTTGCGAAGATAGCGTCTCTCGGGGGAAGTTCTAGGCTCGAGCCCCCGAGTGCTTATAAGTAAGAGTCATGTTTGCGAAGATAGCGTCTCTCGGGGGGAGTTCTAGGCTCGAGCCCCCGAGCGCTTATAAGTAAGAGTCGCGTTTGCGAAGATAGCTTCTCTCGGGTGGAGTTCTAGGCTCGAGCCCCCGAGTGCTTATAAGTAAGAGTCGCGTTTGCGAAGATAGCGTCTCTCGGGGGGAGTTCTAGGATCGAGCCCCCGAGTGCTTATAAGTAAGATGCTTTGGGCAACATTATTTTATTTCTTCAAATTTTTACATGTGTTGCCATGTAACATCCCAAAATTTTCTAAATTTTGGAATGTTAATAAATTAATTATAATAATGATTGTTTGCTTGATATGATTGATTTTTATTAGGATTTAAAACTTTTGGATTTGAAATGAATATTAAAATAAGAGGGAATAAAATGACTTTCCCTAATATTCACCGTTGGTGTTTTGAAATTTATTATTTAAAACAAATCCAACAAAATAAAATGAGAGAAGGTAATATGACTCCTTCATTATAAAAGAAAGTTGGAAAGGTTTTAATATGATTTTATTTTAAATTTAATTGGAGTTATTTAAATAATTTTCCATTCAAAATAATAATAACATCAGAGAAGATAAAATGAGTTCTTCAGAAAAATTGAGTGGAAAGTGTTTAAATAATTATTTGACATTTTTGTGAATTTCTAAAATATTTTATAATTAAATAAAATTATTGAAAAATGTATTTATTTTTATTTATTATTTTGGAAAATATGTTCATTGCATAATTTTCTTTAGATTATTTGATAAATTTAGAAATTTATTTCATATTTTTCTGATATGTATTTATTTTTGTAATATTGTTTAAAGTTTCGGTTTTAAATAAAAAGAAAATTGTAGCCAGCCGGCCCAGTAGCCTTTTTCTGCCCACGAGCGCAGTAGAGCCCGTTTCGGACCCGTTTCATTTTTGTTTCTTCTCTGGTTATAAATTGTTTTCCAGATTTCTTTTTCGTTTTTCTTTTTTTTTTTGAAAACCGAAAACCCTAGCGAGACCCGCGGGCCGCCGCCGCCGGGCCCCGCATCACCACCGCCGCCGCCGCCGTCTCGCCCGAGCCGCATCGGCCGTCGCCGCGCCTCACCGCCCGGCCGCGCCGCCGGAGCCGCACCCCGCCGCCGAGCCACGCGGCCACGCCACCCTACCGCCCCAGCCAGCGTGCCGCCTCCTGGCCGCGCCGCCACGCCGCCCCACCGCCGGAGCTCGCCGATCGCGGCCGCCGCCCGTGCGTGCTGCCCCATGCGCCGCACGCCGCCGCCACCTGCTGGCTGGCCGCATCACTCGCCGGGTCGCTGCGCCCTGTAGCCCGTGCTACGCCACCTCGCCGAGCCTCGCCGGAGGGCCACGCCAAGCTCGCCGGAGCCACACCCACCTCGCCGGAGCTCCAACTCCGTCCAGATCTGACTCGGGGACCCGATTGCTTTTCTGAAAGAAAGATAATTGCGGATAGGTCCTGTTGGCAGAAAACACCCCGGCGCCGTACTCGCAATATCTCCTCAACCGTAAGTCGGATCGCGGTGAAACTTTTTCCTACACGTTCGTGTTGTTCTTTAGTTTCTCGTGGAATCAACTTTTCACACTTTGCACACTTTTGAATTTGAATTTATTTCAAATCTCGAAGTCGTATCTTTTAAACCGTGGCTCCAAATCGAGTGATTCTTTTTTCGTTGGATCACTCGTTCCATGTACTTTCTGTTCATAGGATGTGTACACAAAAATTCAAATGTTTCTTGATCTGTTTAAATTCAAATGCAATTCAATTTTGAACTTGTTATGACCTGTGTTGTAGTATTCCGTTTCACGTGATTCTTTTTTCATATCGGATCACTTGAGACATGTTATCGGTAAGATTCACACACTTTTCATGTGGGCATGATATTCACCTTGGATTCATAAGTGTCCATGGTCACAGCTACTTACCGATGAATCTTTATCTGTTGACTCTCTCGAGTTCACTTCCACCGATCACCTTCGAGCACATCGACACTTGTGCTATGTCAAGCCTTTTTGTTTTGATTTGTTTTGTTGCTAAAACCTTTTTTGTTTCATTTTTTAATCTTTGGTTCCTTTATGCGTGATTGCTTATGTGGTATCTTTATGTTACGATAGATTGCTCGGAGTGTGACGAGTAGAGTTATCTGGATCGTGAGAGCGAAGAACTTCATAAAATGTATAAGGCAAGTCATACTTTGACCATTTCACAACCTATATTTTTACTTATGCATGTAGCAAATATCACCCTATGCATGTGTAGGACGTTTTATATTATTATTGCTGCAAACCTGGTAGGGTAGCCATATGATCTTATCCCCGTTTTCTTAGACAACCTAGCACGTACTTGTTGATGGTTTCTCGCCCCTCGTTGGTTACCCCAAGTGGAAGGTTTAAGATGTAGCGCAGCAGCAAGTTTCCCTCGGTGAAGATACCAAGGTTTGTCTCCCGTAGGACTCCGGATATGATAAGTAGGTGTCAGCGGCGCAACTGACGTGGACCTGCACACAGACACAGATAACTTTGTTCCCAACGAAGTTCAGAGAGGTTGTCAAGCTCTCCGGTCTTGTTGTTCACTGATGGCTTCTCGCCCCTTCGTTGGTTACCCCAAGTGGAAGGTTGAGATGTAGTGCAGCAGCAGTTTTCCCTCGGTGAAGATACCAAGGTTTGTCTCCAGTAGGACTCCAGAGATGATAAGTAGGTGTCAGCGGCGCAACTGACGCGGACCTGCACACAGAAACAGATAACTTTGTTCCCAACGAAGTTCAGAGAGGTTGTCAATCTCTCCGGTCTTGTTGTTCACAAGGATAAAATGCAAGGGATAATGATAGCAAGTAAAAGAAGTAAAGTAAATATAGCGTGGAAACAATAATGAGGATATGGACCGGGATACGTGATGTTCGCTAGTGATGTCTCTCTCCCAAAAGACGATAAAATCGCTATGCGAGGTAAACAAATTACAGAAAGGCAATTGACAGGATTATGAATGCACCGCAATGCTAACTATGCTACAAAACAAAGGACGAGGTTCAAAAGCACAGGCAGTACGCCAAGAGAAGTAGACCGAAATCCATCTGCATCTACTACTAATCATCCACCTTGAGATATCTATCCAGAACATCTCGTTGGTATTAAGTTGCGAGCCCCACGCAAAGTGTAAACCCAAAGCAACAGACAACTGCATTAAAAAGAACTCTGCGTAAAGTAAACAATCCTTGTGACCCCGGTCACAAGCACCGTTGTTTTCCCGCTTGTGGCAACAGCACATCCCCTAGACTCATGTTTCTGTCACTCAAGCGTGTCATCGGGGGGCATGAACCCACAATCGAGCACAACGTTCCCTCTTGAAGTCACTACCTACTACTTGGCCAAAGCAATAAACAGCAACGGAGAACATGCAAGAATTACTTAGGAACAAAAATATAAGAGATAAAAACCAAATATATTACTCTATCACAATCTGAACATAATCTCATAATCCATCAGATCCTATCAAACTCAACATAGCAATAGCAGAAATATTACAAAGGTGCCTCGATCATGTAGGGCAGCTCATGAGGTCTAAACAATGAAGATCAAAGAGGGGAGGAGAACATCACATAGCTACTGATCACGGACCCATGGTCCAAGGAAAACTACTCACGAGAAATCCGGGGAGCATCCATGGTGGAGAGGAGACTCCCGGAGGTCAATCCTCCCTCCGGCAGGGTGCCGGGAAGAGGTCTTCTGGTGCTCCCGATCTTCGGAAGCGCGGCGGCGGCGGAACAGAGGCGAGTTCACGGAATAGGGTTCCTCTTCTGGAGTTTTCCCGTGACGGAGAATAAATAGGCGAAGGGGGGCAGCCAGAGGTGGACCAGGAGCCCCAGGCGCCCCCCCCCCCCCTGGCGCGGCCAGGGGTGGGGCCGCGCCGGGTGGCCGCCTGGGCCCCCCTGGCTCCCCTCTGGCCCCTCTCGGGCTCTTCGCGAAGCTTCCTCCACGCTGATTTTTTATCTGAATTTTCCCGAATTTTTCTGGCACTTTTTATATGGGGGAAAATTGAAATAGAAAAACTGCAGAAAACAGGAACTGGCACTGGGGTGCACTTAGTTAATAGGTTAGTCCAAATATGATAAAAATGGATGAAAGTGTATCTAGATCATAGCAATATCACACAAAACATGCATGGAGCAAGCAGAAATTATAGATACGTTTTGGATGTATCATTCACAAAGGGTAAAACACAAGGGATAATGATAGCAATTGAAAGTAAAAGCAGAAAAGTAAAGATAACGTGGAAACAGTAATAAGGATATGGACCGGGATACGTGGTGTTCGCTAGTGATGTCTCTCTCCCAAAAGACGATAAAACTGCTATGCGAGGTAAACAAATTACAGAAGGGAAATTGACAGGATTATGAACGCACCGCAATGCTAACTATGCTACAAAAGAAAGGAAGAGGCTCAAAAGCACGGGCAGTACGCCAAAATAAGTAGACCGAAATCCAACTGCATCTACTACTTATCATCCACCTTGAGATATCTATCCAGAACATCTCGCTGGTATTAAGTTGCGAGCCCCACCCAAACTGTAAACCCAAAGCAATAGACAAGTGCATTAAAAAGCACTTTGCGTAAAGTAAACAATCCTTGCAACCGCGGTTACAAGCACCGTTGTTTTCCCCCTTGTAGCAACAGCACATCCCCTAGACTCATGTTTCTGTCACTCAAGCGTGTCATCGGGGGGCATGAACCCACAATAGAGCATAACGTTCCCTCTTGGAGTCACTACCTACTACTTGGCCAAAGCAATAAACAGCAACGGAGAACATGCAAGAATTACTTAGGAACAAAAATATAAGAGATATAAACCAATTATATTACTCTATCATAATCTGAACATAATCTCATAATCCATCAAATCCCATCAAACTCAGCATAGAAATAGCAAAAAGATTACAAAAGTGCCTCGATCATGTAGGGCAGCTCACGAGGTCTAAACCATGAAGAACAAAGAGGGAAGGAGAACATCACATAGCTACTGATCACGGACCCATGGTCCAAGGAAAACTACTCACGAGACATCCGGGGAGCATCCATGGTGGAGAGGAGACTCCCGGAGGTCGGCCCTCCCTCCGGCAGGGTGCCGGGAAGAGGTCTTCTGGTGCTCCCGATCTCGGAAGCGCGGCGGCGGCGGAACAGAGGAGAGATCGCGAAAAAGGGTTCTGTCTTCGGAGTTTCCCCGTGACGGAGAATAAATAGGAGAAGGGGGGCAGCCAGAGGTGGACCGGGGGCCCCAGCCCCCCCCCCTGGCGCGGCCAGGGGTGGGGCCGCGCCGGGTGGCCTCCTGGGCCCCCCTGGCTCCCCTCTGGCCCCACTTGGGCTCTTCGCGAAGCCTCCTGTACGCTGATTTTTCCTGTATTTTTCCCGGAATTTTTTTGGCATTTTTTATATGGGGGAAAACTGAAATAGAAAAACAGCAGAAAACAGGAACTGGCACGGGGGTGCACTGAGTTAATAGGTTAGTCCAAATATGATCAAAAATGTATGAAAGTGTATCTAGATCATAGCAATATCACACAAAACATGCATGGAGCAAGCAGAAATTATAGATACGCTTTGGACGTATCAACATCCCCAAGCTTCAATCCTGCTCGTCCTCGAATAGGTAAATGATAACAGCATAATTTCTGTGGTGACATGCTAGCAACCATAAAAGAATTTTGAAAAGTAAAGCAATCAAGGTTAGAGATTCAATTCAAGTCATAACATGCATGAGTCTATAATAGCATTGAAACAAGTAACATAAGAACATTAGCTGCAAGAGCTCTCGCTGTCCATGACTCGAATGTCTCCAAATGGTGTTTGCGTGCCAGAAGGGGGATAGGGAATACGAGAAAAAGTATTTGTTGAGAACTCAATCTGCTAAAGTTTCACACTTGGTCCTCTTTGGAATCTTATCTTGACTCATCCCCAGACCACTAGCCAGGTACAAGTCAATTTGATCCACTCCTTTTCGATATTTTGAGCACTCATGCAATGGATGAGCGTAAGAACGAGAGTTGACACTTAGGATGGCAAAGAGAGAAGTACGGAGGAGGAAGACAAAAAGGATGAGAAAGGCTCACATCAATGAGGACAATCATAGGAAAGAGATGCCAAATGATAGATATGATGTGAGGAGTAGGGATTGCCATGCAACGGATGCACATACGAGCTAAGGATCTCTCCAATGGAACTAGTGGGGTTGCATCTAACTTGCTCTCTCATGAAGACCTAGAGCTCGTTTGAGGAGGCTCGTCCTTGGAATATGCAAGCCAAGTTTTATAGTGTGAAGGTCCCCACATAGCTATATGCATAATGATCATCTCTATGGAGTACAAGGATATAAAGGGAGTACTAGTGTGGATCTCTCAAAAGGATAGTAGTGTTGCCCCTTTTTCTCTTTTTATTTCTTTTTCTCTTTTTTCTATTTTTTTGTATTTTTTTGTGGCCTCAATGGCTCTTTCTATTTAACTCTCATTTGTCCTCTTTGGGATCTTTTATTGTGTCCACTTTGGGATCTTTTCCTCACTTAAGGGCAACACTCTATTTTACAAGAAGGTAAAGGAGATCTTTCACACTTTACAAGGTACTCAAAATCATAAAGAAGATGTAACTAACATGATGTATGCAATGTATGTCGCTGCCAGTGTAGCAGGAACATGTATGACATGAAGATCAAGTCATGAAGAGGTGGATGTTGCATGGTAATATATCTCGGAAAGGCTATGGAAATGCCTTGATAGGTAGGTATGGTGGTTGTTTTGAGGAAAGATATAAGGAGGCTTATGATGACAGAGCGTATCATGATAAGGGTTTGGATGTACCGGCGAAGGTGGACACCAACTCTCGGAATGAGAAGAAGGCAATGCACGGCACGGGAGAGGCTAGAAAAATATGGGAAGGTGGATGTGTCAACTTTCAATACTTACATTAGTCCGAAGAACTCATGCACTTATTATCGGTAACTCTCAATCTAATAAGGAGGTTCTCAAAGAGACAAGTACCTCGAGGAGGAGTGTATGGGGGTTTGGTTATCCTTGCGCATCCTCGACTCATGGTACGTGAGTGTTCTCTGATATTCGATCCCTCCAAAGATTAGTGATCCATCTAGTAGCTATAGTTCTCAACTAGTTTTGTAGGTTTTGAAAATACACACGGATTGCCGAAAATACGACACCTATCACTAATAGGCTAGATCTCTTGACACCAAAAGTTCAAACATTACTCACATCAATACCTCAAAACTATTGCAAGTTACTACTAGAAAAAAATAGCAACCTCAATTACCTACTCCCAAGACAAGACACAACTCAGTGCAACAACCAACTCTCTTTAACAAGATAAACATGAAAACTAAAAAGAGTTCTAGCAACAGACTAAACAAAAGCCAAGGCTCTTGCTAAAGACAAACTAAGACTAAAACTAAACATGGCAGCAGCTATGAAAAGATAAAGAACACACAACAGCAAAAAGATAAGCAGGAAAATCCTATGATGTGTTCTAGATTTTGAAAGTGGAGCGTGTTTCTCTCCCACACAAAGTAAGACGGGATCTAACTCGTTATGAACAGCAATCAAAGCTAAATAAAACTAAAAATAAAACCTAAGAGCGAGACGCTCCAAGCATAGCACATAACGCATGAAGTGATAAAAATATAGTGAGACGAAGGATGAACTGATGATTGTTAATGGAGAAGGGGATGCACGGGGGCATCCCCAAGCTTAGACTCTTGAGTATCCTTGAATATTTTTTGGGGATGCATGGGGGAATCCCCAAGCTTGAGCGCTTGACAGTCCTGGATCTTCTTTCATCATCTTCCATCGCACACTTGAAAACTCCCTTCATACATAACTCATTATAAGCTGATTAGAGAGGTTAGTACCCTTAATAAAATAATTTTTCCCCACTGGATATAAAGATATTCTTAAAGAGCTACTGTTTCTCAAGAGTGCCAAAAAGTTTTTTGAAAAGAAAAAGCAAGCTTAAGGTTTGCAAAAGTTAGGAGAGACAAAACGTGGCAGAATCTGTGAAAAACAGAACAGCAGGTAGTAAAGAATTTTTTAGTGGCACTTCTGCAAATCAAATCAAAAAACTCAGAACATACGGAAGTTTCGTCATTGTATAGAGCATGCTGTGTAAAAATTTCAGCTCAAAAAGATGAACTGGGATTTTTCTGGAATTTTTCTGGTCACGAGGACAGAATCTGTTTTCTGGACAGCATGTCACAACTTTTACTTCCCTTGACGTAAGAGGCTATAACTTGGCACAAAGATGAAAAATAAAGATACAATGATGTTGCTACAGTAGTAAAAATCATCAAGACACAACAAAAGCAAAAATAAAAACCTAAATTCGTTGCGGGCTGCCTCCCGAAAGCGCTTTCTTTTATGCCTTTAACTAGGCATAATGCAAAAAAGAATCAAGTTTTATCAAGAGAAAGAGAATAACTAGCCCGTGTAACGGACTCAAAAGGTAACTTGATTCTCTTTCTAGGGAAGTGTTCCATCCCCTTTTTGAATGGGAATTGGAATTTTATATTCCCCTCTTTCATGAAAATAACCGCACCAATGGTGCGAAGAAAAGGACGTCCCAAAATAATTGGACACAAAGGTTCACACTCTATATCCATAACAATAAAATCAACGGGAACATAGTTGTCATTGACAATGATAAGAACATCGTCGATCTTCCCCAAAGATTTCTTTACGGAAGAATCAACAAGACGAACACCAAAAGAATAAGGCTCAAAGGGCTTCAATTCAAACATATCAAATATTCTTTTGGGCATAACGGAGGTACTAGCTCCAACATCACATAAAGCATAGCAAGAGAAGTTATTTAATTTGATCATAGGGTCCCAACCATCATCTAGCTTCCTAGGTATGGAGGCTTATACTCTAAGCTTCTCCTCCCTAGCTTTGATGAGAGCATTTGTGATATGCTCCGTGAAGGCAAGATTAAGTGTGCTAGTGTGGGGGTCTCTAGACATTTTGTGTAGCAAGCTAATAACTTCTGAGAGGGTGCAACTATCAAAATCAATATCACTACTATCAAAGGTGGTAGTAGTGTCATCTAGGCTCACTTGTTTGAAACCCTCTATGTTCATAGGAGTTTATTTATCTTCGGTTGAGGTATTAGCATCACCATTAATAGGTCCAACGGGACTAGGAGTGCATTGGGTGCTAATAGTTTGGGTGTCCTCAACAATTTGGATAGTGGCAACTGTGTGGTGTGTAGGAAGGCTCTTAATTCTATCCTCTTCCATAGGGATAACTTCAGGTTTGGCTGCCATTTGATTTATCAAAGTAGATTGGGTGTGGGACATATTCGAAACATGGGTTTCGGTGGCGGTAAGTCTAGCCTGGAGATTAGAAATCTCACTGTTCAGGCTATCAAGTTGTTCACTAATGTTTTGCAGAATGGCAGTATGCTCACCTATTTGCTTAGAGAAGGCTTTGTTTTGTTCAAACTGGGTGTGCATATAGTTCTTAGTAGCTTTCTCTATTTCTACCAATTTCTCATAACTAGGTAGGTCTCTTTTCGTATAAGCAGGATTATAGGAGTTGTTGCTAGGGTAGGTGTTGTTGTTCCCATAGTTGGATGGAAACGGTCTAGGATTGCTAGCAAAATTTCCCCTATAAGCATTGTTGTTGAAGTTATTTCTAGCAATAAAGTTCACATCTACTTGTTCTTGAGCAACCAAAGGATTTAAAGGGACATCATGAGGATCAATAGAGGGTTGCTTGGTAAGTAGAGACATAATTAAATCAACTTTTTCATTGAGGGAGGTAATTTCCTCGACAGAATTTACCTTCCTACCTGTTGGAGCGCGTTCGGTGTGCCATTGGGAATAATTGCTCATCATCTCATCCAGAAGCTTCATGGCAGCACCAAGTGTAGTTGACATAAAGGTTCCTCCCGCGGCCGAATCTAACGGGTTCCGCGAGGTAAAGTTCAAGCCTGCATAAAAAGTCTGGATAACCATCCAGGTAGTCAAACCATGTGTAGGGCATTTCTTAACAAGAGATTTCATTCGTTCCCAAGCTTGGGCAACGTGTTCATTATCCAATTTCTTAAAATTCATAATGTTACTCCTCAATTGGATAATTTTAGCAGGTGGGAAATACTTCCCTATAAAAGCATCTTTGCACTTATCCCAAGAATCTATGCTATTCCTAGGAAAAGATTGAAACCAGATTTTAGCGTCTCCCCTTAAAGAGAAAGGAAAGACCTTGAGCTTAACAACATCACCTTCTACTTCTTTATACTTTTGCATATCAAATAATTCAACAAAATTGTTCAAGTGTAAAGCAGCATCATCTCCAGCACCAGAGAATTGATCTCTCATAACAAGGTTTAGCAAAGCAGGTTTAATTTCATAAGAGGTAGCTGAAGTGGCAGGTGTGGCAATGGGAGTGCAGATAAAGTCTTGGTTGTTGTGACTAGTGAAGTCACACAACTTGGTGTTTTCAGTGGAACCCATAGTAGCAGCAAGTGTGGCATATTTTTTGTTGTTTTTGACAAAAGACACAAAGATAAAAACTGAAAGGTAAACTAACAAGACTAAAAAACAAAGGTAAAGGGTAGTGTGCAACTCCCCTATCTTAGCACTCGGAGTCCCCGGCAACGGCTCCAGAAATTCGCTTGATGGCTTCTCGCCCCTCGTTGGTTACCCCAAGTGGAAGGTTTGAGATTTAGCGCAGCAGCAAGTTTCCCTCGGTGAAGATACCAAGGTTTGTCTCCCGTAGGACTCCGGATATGATAAGTAGGTGTCAGCGGCGCAATTGACGTGGACCTGCACACAGACACATATAACTTTGTTCCCAACGAAGTTCAGAGAGGTTGTCAAGCTCTCCGGTCTTGTTGTTCACAAAGGGTAAAACACAAGGGATAATGATAGCAATTGAAAGTAAAAGCAGAAAAGTAAAGATAGCGTGGAAACAGTAATAAGGATATGGACCGGAATACGTGATTTCGCTAGTGATGTCTCTCTCCCAAAAGACGATAAAACTGCTATGTGAGGTAAACAAATTACAGAAGGGCAATTGACAGGATTATGAACGCACCGCAATGCTAACTATGCTACAAAAGAAAGGAAGAGTCTCAAAAGCACGGGAAGTACGCCAAAATAAGTAGACCGAAATCCAACTGCATATACTACTAATCATCCACCTTGAGATATCTATCCAGAACATCTCGCTGGTATTAAGTTGCGAGCCCCACCCAAAGTGTAAACCCAAAACAACATACAAGTGCATGAAAAAGCACTTTGCGTAAAGTAAACAATCCTTGCAACCGCGGTTACAAGCACCGTTGTTTTCCCCCTTGTGGCAACAACACATCCCCTAGACTCATGTTTCTGTCACTCAAGCGTGTCATCGGGGGGCATGAACCCACAATCGATCATAACGTTCCCTCTTGGAGTCACTACCTACTACTTGGCCAAAGCAATAAGCAGCAACGGAGAACATGCTAGAATTACTTAGGAACAAAAATATAAGAGATAAAAACCAAATATATTACTCTATCACAATCTGAACATAATCTCATAATCCATCAGATCCCATCAAACTCAGCATAGCAATAGCAGAACGATTACAAAAGTGCCTCGATCATGTAGGGAAGCTCACGAGGTCTAAACCATGAAGAACAAAGAGGGGAGGAGAACATCACATAGCTACTGATCACAGACCCATGGTCCAAGGAAAAATACTCACGAGACATCCGGGGAGCATCCATGGTGGAGAGGAGACTCCCGGAGGTCGGCCCTCCCTCCGGCAGGGTGCCGGGAAGAGGTCTTCTGGTGCTCCCGATCTCGGAAGCGCGGCGGCGGCAGAACAGAGGAGAGATCGCGAAAAATGGTTCTGTCTTCGGAGTTTCCCCGTGACGGAGAATAAATAGGCGAAGGGGGCAGCGAGAGGTGGACCAGGGGCCCCAGGCGCGCCCCCCTGGCGCGGCCAGGGGTGGGGCCGCGCCCGGTGACCGCCTGGGCCCCCCTCGCTCCCCTCTGGCCCCACTCGGGCTCTTCGCGAAGCTTCTTGTACGCTTATTTTTCCTGTATTTTTCCCGAAATTTTTCTGGCACTTTTTATATGGGGGAAAACTTAAATAGAAAAACAGCAGAAAACAGGAACTGGCACTGGGGTGCACTGAGTTAATAGGTTAGTCCAAATATGATCAAAAGTGTATGAAAGTGTATCTAGATCATAGCAATATCACACAAAACATGCATGGAGCAAGCTGAAATTATAGATACGTTTTGTACGTATCACTTGTTATATATATTGCTATGCTTGTTGACGGGGATTGGTTTGAGATGACATTGAGCTATGTGAGGATTTAATGACTTGACTAGCAAACTTTTAATTAGAATACACCTTTAGACGGGCAGGGAGTGCTTCCTGGGGGCTCGTGCCTTATCTAAGGCGAGACCAGGTTGTACCCCTAATGGTTAGTTTTGGTGGTCGACAGTACGTCATGGTATCTACCCTCTGAACGTAAGTGGGCGCCGTCCAGGCCCAAAAAGATCAGACATACTTGGTGACTAGGACCTTCCATGTATAGCCGCTGGCCATATGGGCTCTGGCTTAGTTGAGTGCGATGTAGGAAGCCTCTCCCGTGCAAAGCTAGCAGATGTAGATGTGATAGGTGGTACCGGCTTGCCGTTGGGTGTAGGTGACCTCTTCTGAAATACTTCGTCTCAATCTTCGGGTTGAGTCCAGCGGGGAAAGTGTACTAACCTCTGCAGAGCAAAAACTAATCATGATTAGCCGTGTCCCCGGTTATGGACATCCTTGAGCTACTAGACATTACTGTTACTGGAGGATCTTGACAGATGAATCACCATAATAATTTGAGTGGGCAAGATTTATTAAAGGGTGTGGATTGAGGCTGGTGTTGCCAGTTCAATCTTAAGTAGTAAGTTAAACTAAAATTTTGACTAGGTAGATTGGGAAAAATCAGCTTTCTGCAAAATAAAACCATAAGCCTTTCCTTTGACTTACCTTGCATGTAGCGATAGGTCTGTTATATCCTTTTTCGTGTGACTTGCCGTACAAATCAGATGTACTGACCCGTTGTCGGGCTGTAACCTTCGGTGTTGCAGGATTATATACGACGAGTTAGTGATGCGATGTAGGGTTACGATGTCTATACTCAACTATGCCGGTGGAGTTGATGGACGCCACGAAGCTCTTTATCGTTTTTCCGTTGTATTATATTTGTAAGCTAGCCTTGAGCTATGCAGGTATGTTTATTTGTAATACTGGATCTTCGATGTAATATATATGACATGTGGTTTATTCTTCATATTACATCATGTACTGTGTGTGCTAGCTACTGATCCAGGGACTACCACAGAATGCACAGAGACTTGGATTCTTAGTGAATCGGGTCGTTACATGCCAATCGGTGCTGCTGCTGATGTCTTTGATGATGCCTGGAGGACTATGGGTAGAACAGGCGTAGGTTCGCTACGTTCCATGGATTTCCCACGTCCTCGTTGGTCTTCAGATTCTTCAATCTGTATGCTCCTCCTCCTATGATTTCCGAGATGATGAACGACCCTTCCCATTGAGGGGAAAGTTTGTGCACTTTTTCCTGTATTAGTCGTAGCACGAGATCTCCTTCATTGAATGATCTGGTCCGTAGGTGAATTCTTTGATAGGTGCGCAGCTTGTCTTGGTATCCTTCAGATTTTGTGAGGGTTGTGTCTTGTGCTTCGTCTGCTATGTCTTTGTCGTTCTGCAGCGCTCCTTCTGCCTCTTCCTCTTCGTACCCTGAGATTCTGGGTGCTCCGAATTTTAGGTCATGCGGTAGCACTGCTTCTGCCCCGTATACCAAGAAGAAAGGCGTATACTACGTTGAACTGTTTGGGGTGGTGCGTAGGCTCCATAGGACTGCGGGGAGCTCCTCTATCCAGTAGCCTGCGGCATGTTCGAGTGGTGCTAGGAGTCGCTTCTTTAATCCTCCGTATACGAAACCGTTTTTTTCCACTTGGCCATTAGACTACGGGTGTGCGAATGATGCGTAGTTGATTTTGATGCCCAACTCTTGATAGAAGTTTTGGAACTCTGCTGCCGTGAAGTTTGTACCATTGTCTGTGATGATGTTGTGTGGTACTCTGAACCTGAAGATGATTGATTTGATGAAGTTGACTGTCGTGAGGGATGTTGAGCTGGTGATTGGTACTGCCTCGATCCATTTGGTGAATTTGTCGACTGCGACCAGTAGGTGTGTTCTTCCTCCTTTTGAAGATTTCTTGAGTGGGCCTACCATGTCGAGTCCCCATGTGGCGAATGGCCATGATAACGGTATGGTTTTGAGTTCTGATGCTGGGGCGTGAGGCCTGCTGGCGAAATTTTGGCAGGCGATGCAGCGTCATACGATATCCTCTGCATTTCTCATGGCGGTTGGCCAATAGAATCCTGCTGGAAAGGCTTTGGCCACGAGTGCTCGACTACTGGCACGATGTCCGCATGTGCCTTCGTGGATCTCGAGTAGTAGGGCTTTGCCGTCTTCCTCGTCTATGCACTTTTGTAGGATCTGGGAGATGCTGCGCTTGTAGAGCTTCCTCTTGATTACTGTGAATGCTTTGGATCGTCGACTGATGCGTCGGGCTTCTGCAATGTCTTGTGGTAGGGTGCCTTCGATTAGGAATCGAAGAAAAGGTCTTGCCCAGGCCGGGTATTCGAGTGTTGTTGGTGCTTCAACTTCGATTGCTTGGCTGTTTGTAGCGTCAGCTGTGCTCGTTGCCACCACCTGTGCTAGCTCATTTGTGACGTATTCTTCTGCGACTGCTTTGGGCTCCGCTGGCTTTTCTTTTATTGATCTCTGATTGATGCTTTCGAGGAAAACGCCTGGTGGTATTGGTCTTCGAGTCGACCCGATGTTCGCAAGTTCGTCGGCTTCTGTATTGTTTGCTCTGGGGATGTAGTTGAGTTCACAGCCGTCGAATCCTCCTTCTAGCGTGTTGTAGAGCTTCTGGTAAGCTGACATGTTGTCTGCGACTGTGTTACAGTCTCTCATCGCCTGCTGGACGACGAGGTTGGAGTCACCATAGATCGATAGGCGAGTGGCACCGCAAGTTTTTTCCATGCGCATGTCGTGAATTAGCTCCTCGTACTCTGCTTCATTGTTGGAGGCGTTGCTGAAGTTGATCTGGAGGATGTATTTGAGCTTTGTTCCTTTGGGGGAGACTAGGATGACGCCTGCTCCGGCTCCTTGCTGTCTTTTGGATCCGTCGAAGTACATCGTCCATGAGTTGGACAAGTCTGGGGGTCCTGGTGTTTGGACTTCTGCCCACTCGACTAGGAAGTCTGGGAGTACTTGGGCTTTGATTGTTGTTGGGTGTTTGAACTGTAGGTCTCGCGGGCTAAGCTCCATGTTCTACTCGGCGACTCGACCGGTCGCGCCGGGATTGTTGAGGATGTCCGCGAGTGGTGCACTGTTCACCATTGTGATGGAGTGTTTGTCGAAGTAGTGCGATACTTTTCTGGAGGTCATGATGATGGCGAGCAAGAGCTTCTGGTAATGTGGGTACCGCTGCTGTGGCTTCGTGAGTAGCATGCTCAGGTAATAAATTGGTCTTTGGATGCTCTGGATTTTTCCTTCTTCTGCACGCTCAACGACAAGCACTGTGCGCACGACGCTGTTGCGTGCTGCTATGTAGAGATACAACTTTTCCCTTTCTTTAGGCACCGCCAAGATTGGTAGGGTAGAGAGGGTTTTCTTCAGGTCTGCGAATGTGTTGCTGGCTTCCTCGGTCCACTCAAATTTTTCTCCTTTTCTCAGCAATTTGTAGAAAGGTACGGTCCTTTCGCCTAGCCTGCTGATGAAGTGGCTCAATGCTGCGACCTTTCCTGTGAGCTGTTGTATTCCTCTGATGTTGATTGGCCTTTGCATTTTGGCGATTGCTTGAACCTGTAAGTCCAAGTATGTGATCAGAGGGGGAGGGGGTGAATGATCACTTCAAATTTTTGCATGAAGCTATGAAGTGAAGCATAACTTAGCAGCAGAAGAATTTCAGCAGAAAGGTAAACATTGAAGCAGAACTAGATTGAAGCAGAACATAGCAAATCAAAAGCATTGAAGCAAATCACTGAAGCAATTGATAAACTCAATGTAAGTGCGGAAAGTAAAACGAACTCTTGACTCGGCGATGTTTGTTCGACCAGTTCACACTCTGCAAAGTGCTACGTCTGGTTGGAGGGACTTGTGATTGAACACAGGAGCTAACCTCTCTCCGTCCGTATCTCCACTGCACCAATCTCCTTGAGCTTGGTCAGTTCTTCACTCATGGTTAATTATTGAGGGAATCACCGAAACCTTTGACAAACTGGACTTCGAGGCGACAATAACTCTTCGCTCTCTAAAGAACAACACTCTAACCGTCTAGGAGAATTGCAGTTCTCCAAGATAAAAAAAGGCTAGCAAACTTCTTCCTAAGTCATAATGAATCAGCTCAGATCAATAGGACTTATGCTTTGGTGGATGGGTTTTTGGTTTGCTTCCGTGGGGTTGCTCTCTCTCTTCACTGTCAGGAAATATTCTTGGAGCAGCCAGCGGCCAATGAGGGCGGGGGTGGCGTATTTATAGGAGGCAATCCCTAGGTGCGAAGAGACTTAAATGACCCGATGCGACAGCTTGACACCTGTCCGCAACGGTCATATTTCCAATCAAAGCGCAACTTTACTTGCGGTCCAAGTAAAGCTGACTCACGGACTTGGTTCTGCTTCAGGAGCCGAAAGAACTAAGTCTTCGCTGGTGAAGCATTACCTAATGCACATGAGATTTCTCCACTCTGGCTTCTCACTAGATTGGATTCGATCTGAGTCTTTTCACCAAAACCTTCGGAGTACATTTACTAAACCCCTCTTGATAGTACGGTTTTTCCTACGACTCAATGAAGTGAAAAAGAACTACGCAAAAACTACTAAGTCTTGCGCCATCTTGGTCATCTCCTTCGATGAGACGTGCTTCAGGATTCCTTATCCTTTTAGGGGTCGACATCCGTGATGAGCTTCACTCCAGAGGATATGCTTCAGTAAATATGTAAATCTTCGTTGAAGCTTTATCACCAACCTATAACTTCAGGAACCTAACCATCTGTTTTACACTAGAAAACTTGTTAGTTCCTCTACTGTTTTGTCCAACAATATCCAAAACTCATGGGGGCATAACTTTGCTCGTACAATCTCCCCCTTTTTGGACTATTGTTGACAAAACAGGCATCGATAATAATATGGAATTTTTTGAGTTGAGTTGAGAGCAAACTCTAAGATATGAAGCTTTTGACTCCCCCTGAATACAAGCATCGAAGATTTATATAAATGAAGTAAGTGCTTGATGAAGGATATCCTTGATGGGAAGCCGAAGACATATCTTAGCGAATCAATTGCATTTAAAAGATATTAGTCTTGAAGAATATGCAACCATCCAATGACCTGTGAACTTAATGAGAATAACCACCTACAAGACAAAAATGTACGAGAGCAACTTGCAAGCACGGGGTTATTAACACATAACATGTAGCAGTTCACAGACGAAGTAAAACTTAAGTTACAACCCAATCGAAGCGAATGGAAAGTTTGTTGTAACTTAACACATAAAAGATCGAATCGAATCCCTAAACCCCGCAGCGAATCTAAACTCAATCGATGCTACTTTCTCCCCCTTTTGTCAATATTTGCACAAAAGGATGAGAGGTAGACCAAGAGTATTTATGCGTTTGCTGCAACCCGGGGACCCTGCTGATTGTCTTCGCCCGAAGAAGATGCATCTCCTGAAGTGTCTCCTTCGGTTGAAGCAGGCGACTCCAGCTCGTCAATGTCCATCGGCGCTTGAAGCAAATCAAGATCGCTGTCGTTGAGAGGATCATCTTCTTGCTTCGAGGTGTGGGAGTCTTCATCAGATAGGGTGTCTGGGCGAATCTGTTCAGCTGGTTTAACAAATAAAACTTCATCAATATTTTCCAGCGGCGGGATCTTTGGGTTGGGGCAGTCAATCGAATCATTTCTGGAGAAGTGACATTGAAGATGTGGATACTCCTTGAAAATCCAGTCAGCTTCAAGCTTCTTCACAGAGTTGAAGTTCCGTAATCCTTTCCAAGAGTGGCGCTTCAAAACCTTCAAGTACTGGTTGTTGTTTAAAGCAATGTTGCCAACTCTATTGATCTCATCTAAAAGATGTTGCATTTGGCGCTGATTTCCTTCAATGAAATTTTCAAGCATCTGTTGGGTGCGAATTCCAACTTCAAAGTGATAAAATTCTTTCTGGAATGACTTCGACATGTTGCGTTCATTGACATGTTGTCTGACTCCGATATATGTGGCAAATGGATCATTTGGCCTTCTGAAGATATTCATGGTGTCACGCACAGGAGGACAGAACAGCTTCGGGTGATGCTTCGCAACGAAGTCTTCACGACGCCCATGGTTGCAAATGGCTTGGAGCCAGGGAGCATATGGCTTCAATTGATGTACAAGTTCAGCAGCTTGGACCATATAGCGAAGAAAACAATCCTCGAAGTCAAACACATGTCCTTGAGTAAGCTTCAGCAAAGCATGACGTGTATGATAATGAATGTTGGACTCTTCATGTGCAGTGCTGAGAGGCATCAGTGAGTTGGACAAGATGTAAAACCAAGTCTTCGAAATGAATACCAGATGCTTCAGGCGAATGTTTTCTGGCATATGATCTCCAGTGACTTCGGGGTCCAGCAGTGAAGCAAATTCAGCTTCAGTAGGATCGGGCATCAAATGCACCTTTGCAAGTTCTCCAGTGTGCCTTGGGATGTTTACAATATCCATGAGTTCATCAGAATGCATCCTAAATACCTTACCTTGAATCATCCACTCAAGAATCCATGATCTTGAATCATCAGGATTTCTAGAGACATAGAGAGTGGCATAGAATTGCTTCACTAGCTCGGAATTGAATGGTGTCTCCATGGCAAATAGACTGGTAAGATTTTGTGCTTCGATGGTTTCCATGATGTTCTGGAAGCACGTTGCAGAAGTTAGACTTCGCATATCTAAGTACTTGTGCCTGAATAGAACACCCTTCTGGCAGTATAGCTTCGTGTACAGAATCCGTTGCTCAGCTGTCCAGAATTGAAGGTCATCTGCAGTCCGGGGTGAATCATATGGACTTGCGCCAAAGAAGCGAAGCTTCTGGCGATGAACTTCGAGATTGAACTCAGGACCATGTCTTGAAGAAGAACCATCTCCCAAGAAAATAGGAAAAGTTTCTCGAGGGTAGATGGAGTCCAGTTGAGTATCTTGCGCAGGAATACAGTGCGGAGCTTGCGTTCGAGCAACTATGGCTCGCTCTTGCAGTTGAGTCATAATTGCCAATACATTGGCTTCGGCTTCGGCATCGACATCAGGCTCTTCTGGAGCAGCTTGATCTTTGGCTTCGCCTTCTTGTTCTTCAGACTCCTCAGCTGAGTGAGCCGAAGAATAATCCTTTGAAGGAATTGGTATGTCTTGAGCAGGAGGAGAAGGCTCTGACTCAAAATTGTCGTGGGCGGACTGTTGAGGAGCGGGTTGAGGAGGAGGTGGAGTTGGAGCACAGGGTGGAACGACTTCGGGAGCGGTTGGCTTCGCAGATGGTTTGGTAAGAGTGATAATCTTGCATCGAGGGGGCGATGCCTGCCTTGGGGCCTTCTTGGCCGGATGAGAGCTCACCTCATCATCTTCGTCCGCATCTATGATAAGACGGCGTTTCCTTTGTTGCAGTTGGGGAAGGGGTGAAGCTAATTGCTTGAGCATGGCTTCGCGCTTCTTGGAATCAAGAGCCATGACCGAAGCATTGTGCGTCTTGCAACATTCTTCAATGGAAGATTTGATCTTGCCTTGAAACCCTGGAATATTTTGCTTCGTCTTTTCATTCACATCGGCAATTTTCTTCGAAGCAGCTTCGGCTTCGATTTTGAAGTCTTCATCTGATTCAGCATCTGCTTTCTTCTTAAACTTTAGAATTTTAGCAGATTCAGATCTGTCTCTTGCATGCAAATCCCTCAGCTGATTGTACAAAGTTTCAATCATGGCAGAGAGAGTTGATGAAATGTAAACATTTCCAACATCCACAGCTTTGGGATCCACAGCTTCTGCAAGCTGGCAGACTGCCTGATTCAGGCTTAAACAGTCCCAAAGTTCTCCTTCTCTTGCATCTGGGAAGTTATGTTGACTCTGCTCAGCTTCTTCATGAGCTTCGGGGGCAGGAGCTGCGACTGGCTTTGGAGGGATATCCTTTGGTGCCATGTCAACAGCAGCTTCCTTCTGAGCGGCTCTAGCGGCTTTCTCTGCTTTCTTTGTGCGAAGGGTGTCAAGTTGAGCTTGACGCTTGGCTTCAGCTTCACTAAGCTGTTTTGCTTTGGCAGCAGCCTTAGCCTCTTGAGCTTTAGCTTCAGCGAGATTGCGCTTCACTTCAGCTTTCTGATTAGATTCGGCAAGTTCTTTCCTTTTCTTTTCCAACTGAGCAGCATCTCTATCTGCTTTTTCCTTTGCTTTAGCTTCTTTATCAGCCTTAGCTTGGGCTTGTGCTTCAGCATGAAGGCGTTCAGCTTCAGCACGGTCTCGTTTGCGCATGTCTGCTTCAGACAACTTCTTGGTGCCGACCTGGGCATAAGACTGGCCAGGCTTGGCAACAGATGAATTCAGCTTCGAAGCTTTGGCTGGTTCAGGAGCTTTAGCTTCGGGCATAGCAGCAGGCTTTTCCTTTGGGTCATGCCTCTCTTTCGTTCTCTGTTCAGCAGGAACAAGGCGGCGAGGTGGCTTTGAAGCCAAGGGAGCCTCAACCACCAAGTTTGTCAAATCAATGTTTCGTTTTGGAATAGGAGGATCAGTTGGATCTTGAATCCTAATGCCTTTTGGAGCAGACGGTTTCTCTCCAGCCTTCTTCTTCAGTGGCTTCCGAAGATGAAGTCTCTTGGGACTAGGGGGAATGGGGGTGTGCTCAGACTCATCATCTGCTTCTTCAGCATGATCTTCATCAATTGAGTCTTCAAGCTGTGCAGCAGCATCAGCTTCGTCATCAGCTTCATTATCACCCTCTTCTTCAGAGATAGCAGGAGGGGGTGAAGCACTCAGTTTCCTAAGCCTTCGCTTCTTAGGCTTCGAAGCACCAGCTTAGGCATGGCCTTCAGCAGCAAGTGCTTTGGCCTTCTTCTCTTCTCGGATTCTCTTCTTCTCAGCCAAAATGGCAAGTCTCTCTTGCTCATCTGGATAGTCATCTGGTTTCTTGAGAGTATTTGGGTGAGGTACAGCAGGAGGCTTCGGGTAGTACTTTTTCCTGTTTGCAGCATTATATTGGGCACACATGGCAGTAGTGTACTGATAAGGAGGGCTGAAAGAAAAATGCATAGCCCATTTCCAGTCTGGGATGCTCTTGTACTTGTACCACCTTATGGCCGAGTAGCGTCGAATCTTTTTCAATCGAATCTTTCTGTCATGATCAGATTCTTCTGGAGGTGTGTCATAGCCCATCTTGAGACGAATGGCTTCGGGTATGCCTCGGGCATTCTTGACTTCCTTCGTCTTGCCACCTTTGCCTTTCTGCTTCGGTGGCTCAGGATAGTTTTCAAGTCCTTCAACAATGGGTGACTCATTCCCCATGGCTGCCTCTTCGTCAGACATCCTGTGACCAGAAAGATAGAAAAGAGGGAACAGGAAAGGGAATGAATAAGCACTGGCAAAAGATTCGACCAAAACCAAATTTTGACAAGAACCCAGAGCAATCTAAGATCAGATGCTAATCTGTCAATGGATTGGGCTAGAATTAGTTCAAGAACAAGACCTAACTCAGTCCAAAATCACAGAATAGATCGAATCTCAAAACTGACCTGAGAAGATGGGATTACTTTTATGCTAATAACAGTTTTCCCAAGGAGTAATGATCAGCATGGATAAAAACAGTCCTATATACAGAAAACAAAGACCTAACAAAACTTAGATCCAAGCTCTAGATGAAGAACTCGCAGAGAAGATTGGATCCAAGAACCTTGCGTATCCTAACTTGGTGACGCGAAGCGGCTATGGCGACGGAGTGCGGAGACGTGCTCTTCGTCGACGGGGAACGTCCACGGCGGTGGCGGTCCGGCAGTGAAGCGGCGCAGTCGTCGTCGGGGACGAGAGCTCAGCGGCGTGCTCGAGGAGGGAAATGGGGAAATCGGGAGAGAATGAACGTGGGGAAACGGTTCGCTGGAGGGATCGCCTTATATAGGCCCGATCTGAAACGGTTGCCAGATCGTATCGGACGGCTGCCAGCGAGTGTCTCTTCCGATTCAACGGCTCAGATGAAATGGCGGTTCGCGAGCGAATCTCAATGGCCCGAGAAAGACGGTGACTCAACGGCCGAAGAATAAGTCTTGACCGAGAGAAAAAACTTCGATAAAGTTGGAAGCATTTGATTCGGAACTCAAAGACGTTCGAAGCAATATGCTTTCTGTTTCAATTGTGCTTAACCATTCAAGACATAATAGATTGGGAGCGAATCAGAATGGAGGGGTAGGGTCTGAAACTTATCACTTCAAAGAACAACAACAACAAAGCTAAAAGTGATAAGTATAGGGGACAAAAGAAACGAATAAATAAATAAAAACAAACACAAAACTGAAGGAAAATGGCGAACGAAGCTAAACACAAAAATTTGGACGAAGGAAAACTCAAGCGAAACTAAATAAACAAACTCACAACGAAGGTGAATATATACAGTGAAAAGTTTCGATCTTACTGAACATTGTGTGAGTCTAGGATGTTTAGCTCACATCTCAATGCACAAAACCTTTTCTCGTCCAATGGCTTCGTGAAAATATCTGCCAATTGATCTTCAGTTCTAACATGGCTGATCTCAATGTCTTCGCGCTGAACATGATCTCGAAGAAAATGGTGACGAATATCGATATGCTTCGTTCGAGAGTGTTGCACAGGATTGTGTGCAATTTTGATAGCACTCTCATTATCACAAAGCAGAGGGATTTTCTTCACAAATATGCCATAATCTTTCAGCGTCTTCTTAAGCCAAAGTATTTGAGTGCAGCATGAGCCAACAGCAATGTATTCAGCTTCAGCAGTAGATATTGAGACACAGTTCTGTTTCTTTGAAGCCCAACACACAAGAGATCTACCAAGGAAATGACAAGTGCCTGAGGTAGATTTCCTGTCAACCCTATCACCAGCCCAGTCTGAATCAGAATATCCAATCAAATCAAACTGAGTACCTTTGGGATACCAAAGTCCCAAAGAAGGAGTATGTGCTAGATATCGAAGAATTCGCTTCACAGCAGTATGATGTGATTCCTTCGGATTTTCCTGAAAACGAGCACAAATACAAACTGATAGCATAATATCAGGTCTAGATGCACATAAGTATAAGAGTGAACCTATCATAGACCGATACTTCTTCTGATCGAAGGTTTCCCTTTCTCATCAGCATCAAGAAATCCATTAGTAGGCATGGAAGTTCTGATGGTCTTGCATTCAACAAGATCAAATTTCTTCAGGCAATCCTTTAAGTATTTCTCCTATGAAATAAAGGTGCCATTCTTCTGTTGGCGAATCTGAAGTCCAAGGAAAAACTTCAATTCACCCATCATATACATCTCATATTTCTTCGACATCATCCTTCCAAATTCTTCGCTGATTTCAGTGTTAGTACATCCAAAAATGATATCATCTACATATGTCTGACACACAAATAAATCATTGTTATATGATCGAGTGAAAAGAGTGGGGTCAGTGGTTCCAGGTTTGAAGCCTTTCTTCAGGAGGAAATCCTTCAATGTTTCATACCAAGCACGAGGTGCTTGCTTCAGTCCATCCAAAGCTTTGTGAAGCCTGTACACCATATCAGGATTCTTCGAGTCTTCAAAACCTGGTGGCTTCATAACATACACTTCTTCTTCTATCTCACCATTTAGAAAAGCACTTTTGACATCCATTTGATATAGCAATATATTCTTGTGGTTAGAAAAAGCAAGGATCACACGAATGGATTCGAGACGGGCTACTGGAGCATAGGTTTCACCAAAATCAATGGCTTCGATTTGGGTGTAACCTTGTGCTACCAATCTAGCCTTATTTCTTACCACAATACTATCTTCATCTTGCTTGTTGCGAAATATCCACTTTGTGCCAATAACATTGTGCTTCGTGGGATCTGGCCTGTCAACAAGTGACCAAATTTTGTTTCTTTCAAACTGGTGAAGTTCTTCCATCATAGCCAATAACCAATCAGGGTCCTTCATGGCTTCATCATATTTTGAAGGTTCTAGCATGGAGACAAAAGAAAAACTTCCATAGAAGTTAGCCAAACGAGTACGAGATCGAGTAGTGGGACGACCTGGTTGATTGATATCTTCGAGGATCGAATCAACATCAACTCTTCTTCGAACTCGTGATAATGTAGTATCAGTTGCTTCAGGCTCAGCTTCTGCTTCAGGATCTGCATCAGCTTCGGGATCTGCTTCACCTTCAGCTTCGGCATTTCCTTCAAGATTAGCATTTCCTTCGTTCCCTTGTCCTTCTTCGTCCTGTTCATCATTAGCTTCAGGATGTTGATCTCCAGCGGGCCGGGCTATGTGTGGGAACATTGGACCATCATCATCCCTAACAGCTTGACGTGGATTGTCTTCAACAGGGCGAATCTCTCCAATAGCCATGGACTTGATCACTTCATCAAGTGGAGGTTCATCTAGATCATGAGGCAAATGCTATTTTTGAGAGCCATTAGTTTCATCAAACCTCACATTCACAGTTTCCATAACTTTCCCAAAGTGAGAGTTATACACTCTGTAGGTGTGAGAGTTTGAGCCATAACCTAGAAGAAAACCTTCATATGCCTTAGGGGAAAAATTTGAGCTATGATTCATATCTCTAATGAAGCATGGAGCACCAAATACCCTAAGATATGAAACATTTGGTTTGTTACCAGTGATAAGCTCATGTGAAGTTTTTTCAGGAATTTGTGAAGGTAAACCTTGTTGATGATGTGACATGCAGCGTTAATTGCTTCGGCCCAGAACCTAATAGGAGTCTTGTATTCAGCAAGCATAGTTCTGGCCATTTCAATGAGAGTTCTATTCTTCCTTTCAACTACACCATTCTGTTGAGGTGTATATGCAGCAGAGAACTCATGAGTAAAACCATGATCATCAAGAAAATCTTCAATATGAGTATTCTTGAATTCGGTTCCATTATCACTTCGGATATGCTTCAGAGATAATTCATATTCAGTTTGAGCTCTCTTAGCGAATGACTTGAAGATTTCAACAACTTTTCTCTTGTCATCCAAAAAGAAAACCCAAGTATAACGAGAGAAATCATCAACAATAACAAGACCATATTTGTTTCCTCCCAGGCTTGCATAATTTTGAGGACCAAAAATATCCATATGAAGCAATTCAAGAGGACGAGTGCTAGTCATGATAGTCTTCGCTGAATGATGTTTCTTCGTGATTTTACCAGCTTCGCAAGCACTGCAGAGACGATCCTTATCGAATTTTACTTCGCTAAGGCCAATAACATGCTTCTTCTTCACCAGATTATGAAGATTTCTCATCCCTGCATGACCAAGTCTTCGATGCCATAACCAACCAGATGAAGCTTTTGCCATTAAGCATGTGGATACAGCAGGGCCCGAAGAAAAATCAACAATGTATAAATCTCCCTTTCGGTAACCCTCGAAGACAAACGTATAGTCATCCTGTGAAAAGAAAACACAACGCGAAGCAGAAAATAGAACAAGCATACCCATATCGCATAACTTTGAAATAGACATAAGATTATATCCAAGTGATTGGACTAGCATAACCTTGTCAATGTGCTTATCTTTCGATATGGCAACCTTACCCAAACCTAAAACTTTACCCTTATTGTTATCACCGAAGGTAATGTACTTCTGAGAAGATTGAGATAGTTTTTCTTCGGTGAATAACTCCTTGTCTCTGGTCATATGATTTGTACAACCACTATCCATGACCCATTCGGATCCACCGGAGACATAGCCCTGTAGAAGAATTAGTTCTTCTTAACCACCCACAAACGAGCAGGTGACTGAGAAGATGTTGAAGCACTAGTTGAAGAAAGATTAAAGCGAACAGGAGTGTATTGCTTCGGTGTACCATCAAGCACACCATAAATGTAAGTCCTCTTCAAATGGTTAGCATAAGAATGAGCATATGCAATCTTAGTATGTTTATTATGAGGACGATACGTATGACGATCAGTACGATAGTATTGCTTCTGCGAAACATTTGATTCGGGCACCAGTGGATCATTTCGTGTCTCAAGAGAGTAGAAATGATTCGGTGGTACCGAAGACTTTCCCTGCATGGTATGGTTAGCAGGCAGTTTTTCCACAAGTGCTTTCTGCACCCATATCTGCCTCTTATAGAATCCTTTCTTTGGAGGAGTGCCTACATACTCAGCTGTAACTTTTCCCTGCTCATCTTTAATGAGTTTGTAGTCTGAATCAAGTGATTCATCCACAATGGCTTTGTTCATCTTGCAATCAAAACCTGAAAGATTTGCTATATCAATGGGGTTCTCCTTCGCTAGAACCAAAACAGTCTTAGGATACTGCCCAGGCTCCCAATAGGTGCCATCAGGGTTTATCTTTCTCTCAAAACCAACACCCTCATTTCTGGGATTTCTGTGAAGGAGAGCCTTCCTTAGGATATCACATAGATATTGGTGTCCTTGTACACTTTTGAACATGCATGTTTCAAATAAGTTTTTCAACCTGAGGATTTCCTCGGTAACAGTAGGATTTTCCTCATCAGAGGCATTAGTATCATCAATGACAATAGGAGCTTTCCCTTTGGAATCAGTTTTGCTTCGTTCCAAACAAGTTAAACAAGGTGATTCAGTTTTATGATTTGCTTCAGAACCTTGTTTAGCCATGAGAGAGAGATTGACATTTTCCAATTCTTCATGAGCCTCTTTCAGTTTTTCGAGAGCCATTTTCCTCTGAAGAAATTCATAGGTGAGCTTCTCATATTCAACTGAAAGAAGATCATGCCGAGAGGATAATTCTTCAAACTTCTCCGTCAGAGCAGCATGCTCATTAGTTAAAGTTTGACCTTTCTCTATCTCATCGATCAGCAGAGTTTATGATTTCTTAATGGTTTTGCTTAGAGAATCAAGTTCATCTTCTTGGATTGAAGCAATTTTAGCAAGTTTAGCATAGCTTATCTTTGAATCACTATCATATGAGGAGCAATCAGAAGTATCATAGTTTGATTTGGATGCAGATACCTTTGCCTTGGCCATGAAGCAATATGCAGGAGTTTCATCTTCACTGCTGTTGTTGGTGAAGAATGAGCTCGAAGCATTTGTTGAAGCATTTGCTGAAGCGAAAGCCAAACCAGCAACACCATCTGATTCGGAACCAGACACAGACCTTGAGCCTGATTCAGCTTCGGAACCAGAGGCTTCGTCTTCAGAGTTCATCTCCTTTCCCAGATAGGCCTTGGCATGGTGAGAGCTGCTTCGACGAGACGAGTGAGTCTTCGATGAAGAACCCTCACGCTTCTTATGATACTTCTTCCTCTTATCATCATCAGAGTCTTTCTTCTTTTCTCTTCTCGAACTAGAATCATGTCTTTTTGACTCATAGCTTCTGGAGGATCTGTGGGACTTTGATGGAGAGTCTCTGAGCGAATGTTTCGATTTGTTCTCAGCTTCCCACAATGGGCAATCAGCAATGTAGTGACCTGGTTTCTTGCACTTGTAGAAGCAATTGTCCTTCGATGGAGAGCTTCTTGAGGATGACCGGTGAGAAGAATGACTTGAGCTTCTTGAAGGATAACTCTTCTTGGGTGAAGAAAAACCTTTTCTCTGAAAGCAATTGAAGCGTCTCATGATCAGTGCTAGATCTTTTCCAATGCTTGCAGGATCATCAGATTTGACACCTGAAGCAAAACTGACTTCGGGTGAAGAATGACACGAAGCTTTTTCTTTCAAGGCATGAGATCTTCTTCGAGAACCATTTATGTCACGTTTCTCATCTTCTTCCATCTCAAAGGTGTTGAATCTCTCAAGAATATCAGCGGCGACAAGACGTCTGAAATCAGTCCTTTCCTTGATCATCAGCACAATGTGATCAAACGAATCATCCAATGAGCGAAGCGGAGTTCTAACAACTAAGTGGGGAGTAATGTCATCAGCACCAAGTGAGATCGACTCATTTGCAAGAGCAGTGAGTCTACTGTAAATGGAGCTTACTTTTTCACCCTCGTTTCTCTTGAATCGATAGAATTTGCTTCGAAGTGTGTCAATTCTGGCATCCTTCTGGGTAGAAACACCTTCACCAATCTTCTCAAGATAGTCCCAGACACCTTTGGCAGAAGGAATATTCTTTACTTCATGATACTTCTCTGGTGTCAGATGATTGGTGATGAAAACCCAGACTTCAGAATCAAGATCGATCAGCTTCGCTTCTTCAGGAGTGATGGCATTCTTGTCTGCAACTGTAACTCCATATAAAACAACTTGCCAGGAAGTTGAGTTGATAGCCATGATATTTCTCTTCATTTTGTCCTTCTAGTATGGATAGTCCTTTCCATTGAACACGGGAATGGGTTCGCCGGAGCGAATGGCTGCGAAAGACATGCTTGCAAAACACTCTAGGAGGATAATCCAAACAAAGAGTGACTAGCTCTGATACCAATTGTAAGTCCAAGTATGTGATCAGAGGGGGAGGGGGTGAATGATCACTTCAAAAAATTTCATGAAGCTATGAAGTGAAGCATAACTTAGCAGCAGAAGAATTTCAACAGAAAGGTAAACATTGAAGCAGAACTGGATAGAAGCAGAACATAGCGAATCAAAAGCATTGAATCAATTGCATTGAAGCAAATCACTGAAGCAATTGATAAACTCAATGTAAGTGCGGAAAGTAAAACGAACTCTTGACTTGGCGATGTTTGTTCGACCAGTTCACACTCTACAAAGTGCTACGTCTGGTTGGAGGGACTTGTGATTGAACACAGGAGCTAACCTCTCTCCGTCCGTATCTCCACTGCACCAATCTCCTTGAGCTTGGTCAGTTCTTCACTCGTGGTTGATTATTGAGGGAATCACCGAAACCTTTGACAAACTGGACTTCGAGGCGACAATAACTCTTCGCTCTCTGAAGAACAACACTCTAACCGTCTAGGATAATTGTAGTTCTCCAAGATAAAAAGGCTAGCAAACTTCTTCCTAAGTCATAATGAATCAGCTCAGATCAATAGGACTTATGCTTCGATGGATGGGTTTTTGGTTTGCTTCGGTGGGGTTGCTCTCTCTCTCTTCACTGTCAGGAAATATTCTTGGAGCAGCCAGCGGCCAATGAGGGCGGGGGTGGCATATTTATAGGTGGCAATCCCTAGGTGCGAAGAGACTTAAATGACCCGATGCGACAGCTTGACACCTGTCCGCAACGGTCATATTTCCAATCAAAGCGCAACTTTACTTGCGGTCCAAGTAAAGCTGACTCACGGACTTGGTTCTGCTTCAGGAGCCGAAAGAACTAAGTCTTCGCTGGTGAAGCATTACCTAGTGCACATGAGATTTCTCAACTCTGGCTTCTCACTGGATTGGATTCGATCTGAGTCTTTTCACCAAAACCTTCGGAGTACATTTACTAAACCCCTCTTGATAGTACGGTTTTTCCTACGACTCAATGAAGTGAAAAAGAACTACGCAAAAACTACTAAGTCTTGCGCCATCTTGGTCATCTCCTTCGATGAGACGTGCTTCAGGATTCCTTATCCTTTTAGGGGTCGACATCCGTGATGAGCTTCACTCCAGAGGATATGCTTCAGTAAATATGTAAATCTTCGTTGAAGCTTTATCACCAACCTATAACTTCAGGAACCTAACCATCTGTTTTACACTAGAAAACTTGTTAGTTCCTCTACTGTTTTGTCCAACAATATCCAAAACTCATGGGGGCATAACTTTGCTCTTACAGAACCTTTTTTGGGTTTGCTTCGATTCCTCGGGCAGAGACCATGTACCCGAGTAGTTATCGGTTGGGACGCCAAACACGCATTTTTTGGGGTTCAACTTGATCCTGTACTTGTTGAGGTCCGCGAATGTCTCGCGGAGGTCGTCGAGTAGTGTGTTTGCGCTGTAGGTTTTGATGACAATGCCGTCTACATAGACCTGGACGTTCCTGCTGATCTGGTCTCTCAGACATGCTTGCATCATCCGCTGGTACGTGGCTCCGGCATTTTTTAGTCTGAAGGGCATAGTTTGGTAACAGAATACTCCGTAGGGGGTGATGAACGAGGTGTGCTCTTCGTCTTCTTCCTTCATCCTGATCTGATTGTATCCTGAGTATGCGTCGAGAAAAGATAGGAGGTCGCATCCTGTTGTGGAGTCGATTATTTGATCGATTCTTGGCAGAGGAAAGTGGTCTTTTGGGAAATGCTTATTGATAGGCCCATATTCGACACACATCCTCAGTACCTCGGTGTCCTTTTTAGGGACTAGGACTGGGTTTGCTATCCATGTTGCTTTCTTCGTTTCTCTGATGAACTGTGCGTCGAGTAGTCGATTGACTTCTTCTCCGATTGCTCTGCATTTGGGCTCTGAAAACCGTCGCAGCGCCTGTTTTACTGGCTTCGTGTTTGGCTTGATGTGGAGCGCGTGTTCCGCGAATTCTCGCGGTATCCCTGGCATGTCAGTTGGGCACCAGGAAAAAAATTTCCATTCTTCATGAAGGAAGGTTATGAGGGCCATTGCTTGCTCTTCTGGAAGGTGGGCATATACGCGGACTGTCTTCTCTGGGTCTGTTGGGTGTACTTGGTGTGTGATCGTGTCGCTGTCGACGCTGAAGTCGCGACCAAATTCCTTTGTCTCGCTTCTGTTTTCTAGTGGAAATATGCTTTTTTCCGTCACCATGGCTATTTCTTGGAGCTATTGTCGGGCTCCGAATGTGTCGGAGACTTTGTGGAAGTCGCGGTCGCACTGGTCCGATTTGATGAAGCTTCCCCTGACTGTGATGATTCCTGCAGGTCCTGGCATCTTGAGCTTGAGATATGCATAGTTTGGAACCGCCATGAACTGTGCGAAAGCTGGTCGCCCGAGTATGGCGTGGTATTGCGACTGCCAGTCGAGCACTTAGAACTCGAGTGCCTGCTTTGCGAAGTTGCGCTTACTGCCAAAGATCACATCAGCTATATTGATCCGATGGAGGTGGCTGCTTCGCCCGGGACTACGTCGTATATTGTGGTTCCTGACTTCTTCCAAACTGATCGTGGGATGAACATCTTGCGTAGAGTGCTGGTGAAGATTATGTTTAAACTGCTGCCTCCGTCCATGAAGATTCTATCCATGTCGTATCCTCCGATCTGAGCTTCGAGGACTAGGGGTTAATGCACGGGCCTCGGGACTGCGGGAGGATGGTCGCTTTGTGAGAAGGTGATGCTGGTATCGGCGCCACTCAGTTGGTAGGTTTCAGTTATCTTTAGGTCTTCGGCTGCTTCTGCCTGCAAGGTGTAGGCATATTGCTTTGCTTTCGAGGGTCTTCCTTCTTGGATCATGCATATTCGTCCCTGGGACGCAAGGTATTGCTCCTCTGCACTCGGTGCAGGTGACTGCGTGCTTCTTCGAGTGCATTTGGCTTCACTCTGCTTCTCCTCCTTGAGGTTGTTGGAGAGTTCGGCGAATAGGCGGCAGTCTCCCAGGGTGTGGCTTTCTCTGAGATGTCCTCGACTGTCTTCAAAATAGTGTATCGCGCAGGGTCCTTCCAGTTGCTCTTTAGCTGTGAGTTTGCTGGAGCCGGCGTGCCTTCTTCTCCTTGAGACTTGGAAGGTCCGCGGGTGGTCTTCTGCTCGGCTGTGAACTCTTGGGTCGAGCTCTATCCCGTCGCTGAGTGATTGATTCCGGATGAAGTTGGCGAATTCGTCTGGCCTTCGATCTGGGTCGTAGTAATCTCCGGTCTGGGTCTCGGAGTCGCTGTCTTGGCGTGTGGTGGGAGTCCGGGTGGCGGCGGGTCGTCGACTGATGGGCGAAGTGTATCCCCGAGTAGGGTCCTCGTGTTTGTCTTCTGGGTCGTCGAGTTTTTTTCCGTCGGCGATGGATCTGACAGTCGTCGGGATGCTGGACGTGGCTCGGTTGCAGGCTGGATGATCTTGATGAGATGATGGAGACGCTTGTGGTGATCTTGAATTCCTCGAGCGGGCTAGATCTGGTCTAGTCCTCGAGTCTTGATCCATTGAGGGCGGGACCGCCAAGATCGTAATTCCAACCTGTGTAGTTCCCACAGACGGCGTCAATTAACGGGGATCAACCCCGGCAAATTCCATGGTCAGGGACCCTGGGTTAGTCATAGAGATAGGCACAGGTTGGACGATACTCGTCGGCTAACAGGAGAAGCACTTCTTGCTCGATATTATTGCTTGAGGGGGCGATTACAATGGCGGCCAAGGCGAGTTCTCGCAAGGCTAGATGAGTAGATGCGTATCGAGTTTATCTAGACGCCTCCCCTCCCAGCCTTTATATACTAGGCTAGATCTCGGGGAGTCCGTGCTAGGTTACATAGGTAGTTTCCTAATTTCTAGTCCTGCCTTGTACGTCTAGTTGCACCTTCCATATTAGTCGCGAACTCCTACGTCGGTGCTTGGTCGGGCCGATCGCGGGCCTGTCGTAGCTTCCCAGCGGGCCTTCTGTTTCCACACGCACTAGGTAGTCTCATACGTAGGATTCGTGGGGTCACCCCTCGTTAGTGGGTATGGAAATAACATGAGTGAAGTCCCGCTGTTACAAGTCCTGGACCGGCCAACGATAAGGGTTGTCTTACCTACACGTCCTATATGTGGCATCCAGGGTGATGTTGCATCCTAGGACAAAGAAAATAGACAATTGTCTTAGTATGTTTTGTATGCCATGCGCTATGTAGTGTGACCACTTGCAAGTTGTCGAGTAGGTCATTGATGGCGTGATAGATAAGCTCGCTTTATCAGCAGATATTGTCTGCTCAAAAAAAATCAGGAGATCTTGCAGCTTCTATCCATCGCCAATCTTAATGGTGAGTTTATGGACCAAACCATTCGTTCTAATTGTTGCTTCGGCTTGAATAGAAAAGAAAATAAAAGCATCTGAGTAGGATATTTATATTTTTTTATAGAATAAAACCCTACAATAGATCATTTAAGTTGTCTATCTTAACATGCAAACTATCCACTTCATCTATTCTTTTAGCCAATCAATTATCCATGTCTCATTTAAATTGTCTCTCTTCACATGTAAGCTATCCACATCATCCATTTCTTAGCCAATCAATTGTTCATCTCATATCAACTAATATATTTATTAATATCTATATGCAATCTCCATATCAATCATATTTTAATCATTTTATTGTCCACCCTAATAATTTTTAATACACACATGTTTCTGTTGCATCTTGACTTAGACAATTTAATGTATCATACTTTTCTACTTTTTATTTATACATATAGTTTTCGTAGCAATTTCCGTAGCAACGCGCGAGTATACTTCTAGTTTTCTAGACAGGGTACAACCTATAGGTATAATCCTTTCAGAAACAATTACCATGCCAATAAAAACACTTTCCCTATTTTTGTTGTATTTTCATATAGTACAACTTATTTACCAATTTTAAGAGCAATATTGTTTTTTGTTATTCATGATACATTTGTATGTTTCAGCATACATCTCAGCTCACTCCTCATGTCTCGCCTCTCAACACAATGACTAGGATCCATATTTTCTTTACCATTGCCATCTTATAGCCACAATTAGTTCTTATATCCATATTTTGTTTCCAATGGTTAATATTTGCCTGCACGAACTTTATCATTTATGTGCAGGTGAACAGATGCTGTATTTAAAGTCACTATAGGCCAACCAAGTGTCCTAAATTAATTCAACGCTCTTTACAAGTAAATGTAACGATTGAGGAGTGGAATGCACGATATAGATAAAACTAGATGATACCCCGCGCGTTGCTGCGGGAATCAGTTGTAATATATTTTGAATGATTGATTGCATGAAACATGAATAGTTGAATTAATAGTATATAAACTAAAGTATAAAAATATATTTTACGTTTGTATTTTATTATTGTGTAGTTAAAAATATTTATTAAATATAAGTAATGTAATATAATGGAAAAAATCCATGCATGTTGAGTGAGGTCGCATGTGTCATTATATTGATGTATGCATTAGATTAACTAATAACGAAAAACTTGTTCTCATGCATATTGTGATGATGTGACATGTATGGATGTTAAAAGTGATGCAATATAATGGGGGGAAAATCCATGCATGTTGAGGGAGGTTGCATGTATTATTAAATGGATGTGTGCATGGAATCAACTAATAATGAATAACTTGTTCTCATGCATATTATGGTGGGCCTTTGATGAGGTGGCATGCTTGCACGTTGAGATAGAAAAGATAGTGGGGATGATCTATTATAGTATTATAGATATATAACGTATGTTTGTGAAAATGAATTTGTTTCAACATTTCAAATATAAATGTCAGTATTCCATCGGATACGTAACATCAACATTTCAAATGAATGTAAATGTATTTTTTCAACATTTCAAGACATATTTTCTTTTAATTTGTCCAATATATGTTTCTCACATGATCGCTCATGGAAGGAAGAAAGTCCTGCAGCAACGCGAATGGTATCCTCTAGTTTATATAATAGGAAGTACCTACATGTTTTCTCATTTTTATTTTTCATCTTATTTCATTGCTACTATTTACTTGTCATCATCATTTTACAGTAGCTGCTAACAACTCACCAATGGAGCCAGAGAAGATTCGGGCATGAATGGTTTCAAGGATTTGCAATACTTAGGACGTTCACGTACTACTTGACGGTGCACCACAGGAGATACATTGACGAACGTAGAAGTGATCCACTGTGATGATATCTGTGAATCAACTACCTCGGAACTTGGCCTTTATAGATACAACGTTAGGGATTTAAAGGACAAGCATCATGCATACTATTCATATGAGGCGACAGTAAGTTCACTGTTACATGCAAAGATACTTCAAATTGTAGAATAAAATCTAACATATTTAAATACACCATAGATACCATTTTTATTATTTCCAAAGACAAGACAAATGAAGGGTATGCAAAGCCCATGCACATTCAAGAGAAAGCGGTTTGTACTAGTTTGTTGGCTTACTTTTTACCCTAGCACTATAAATTACTGCAAATGCATCATTGTTTTAGGATTCTACCACCCTTAATTATTAAATAAAATATTAACATGTATATATGATTATCTATAACGAGATATGAAGCTCACAACTACTGAGCATCATGAAGAGGCTGAAGCTAGCAAGGAGTCCCTCAAAGACTAACATCAAGAGCTTGAAACTAGCAAGGAGGCCCTTGCAAAGTAGCTTGAAGAGTCTAAAGCTAGCAAAGAGTCCCTGGAGACCAGCATGAAGAGCTTGAAACTAGCAACGAGGCCCTGGCAAAGCATCTTGAAGAGGCTGAAGCTGGCAAGCAGGAGTCCTTGGAAGACTAGCATGAAAAGCTTGAAACTGACAAGTAGGACTTGGCAAAGCAACTTGAAGAGACTGAAGATGGCAAGAAGGCATTGCCAGTGCAGAAGGAATACCTTGAAGCTATCAATAAGGTCATGGAAAAGCAGCAGGAAGAAATTGAAGCTATCAAGGCGGCCTTGGCAGAGCAGCAACAAGAACTTGAATTTCTCAAGAAGGTCGGGTCAGAAAAAAAGGATGAACATGAATTATGCATATTGTCCTTGGTAGACATCAATGACGAAGTTGTAATGCCCTATTAGACCAACACAAAGATCTTAAAGTTTTCAACAAGGCCCTTGAAGAGAACCAGGATGTATTTGAAGGTTTCAAGTGTCTTATTTTGTTGTGTGATACTATGTCCCATGGTTTTTTTATTGTAATGTCACTTACACTTCGTGTGGAAGTTTTATAGTTTCTGTTTCAATCAATTATATGAGAGCTAATTTTGCATTCAAATTAAAACTTTCATTATTATGAATTTCATTCAAATTTGGCAAGTAATTAGATCATAAACCAACCTAAAAACTATGACGAACATGTATACGGTCACCAATGTACGAACCCACATGTAAGCCACCACATCATCGTTGACTAGGCCACATGTGAGCAGCGATGTCAGCATCTTCTGGGCCCATATGTCAGCATAGTTGACCAGTCAAAGTTGATGGCCAGCTTATTAGTGACGGTGGTCGTCGGTAGACCCCACATGGAAGAAGACACGCCGGCAACTACCAGACCCATTTGAAAAAAATTGGACCACCCTACCGACTACTGGTGACAGATTATTGTCAAGAATAATGGTCTTAGGTGATGGGTATGACTATCATACATGTCGGATTCACCCATCAATTGAGATAATCAGCGCTGACAGATTTATTTGTGTCACCTAAAGATACAGTCTTAGGTAACAGAAAAAGAGGTACGGTTACAATTTGATTTTTTACGATGCTTCAATGATGATGTGTTTGACGGTCGGAAAACGTCATCAGGGCATTGTTCTTGATGAAAAAATGGTTTTAAGTGTCATAAATGTCTATTCATTAACAATCCTCAATTTTGTAGCGCTAGGAACGGGGGCATAAGTCTCACCTTAGTCTGTACCTTCAACTTGAGAGTAGCGCTGAGTCACTAGGCGTGCCTTGTTGCGAACAACTTGTCCATCCTCATCTTGCTTGTTTCGGAACGCCCACTTTGTGTCAATGAAGTTGTGAGTGTTGTCAGGCTTCTCAACCAAAGTCCACACTTTGTTCCTGTGAAAGTTATGGAACTCTTCATTCATAGCATTGACCCAATAAATGCCTTCAAGTGCTTCATCAACCTTCATAGGTTCAATGCGGTTGTTGATACGTCCTAAACGTATCTATAATTTTTGTTTGTTGCATGCTTGTTTTGGTGACTTTGCTATATGTTTGATGCACTTTATATCCTTTTACAACATATTTGAGAATAGCCTATTAACCTAGTACACAGTGCCAAATTCTATCCGTTCTTGTTCATGCATTGCAGAAAAAGGTAAAAAAATCAATATTGCATGAAAAATCTCATAAAAATCCAGAAATTCGTATTCATCACAAGACTTTAGAAGCCCAAACGGGGGGGGGGGGAGAGGGGAGCCACACCCTGGACAAGCGACCACCTAGCGCGGTGTAACAGCCCGGGATTTTCACCCAAATAAAAAAATGTTTGTTGCTTGCTATAATTGTTTGTAGTATTTGCTTCCCTGATTTATTAATCGGTGAATATTCTCCCCCTCTTTATCGTACCGGCATGCGTGACCAAACCATTCCACCATGGCACACGACCTTTGCGACATTGGGGTTTCACCCGAGCACTGTCGCAACCGGCACAAGACCAGCCATCGTCATCGAAACGAAAAACCCCATTTTATAATTAAATGGATTACTTTATTGGGCGCCGGAAAATGTCCTCGGAATATTATCGAAGTGAGGTACGATTGACGGGCTCGCCGCGCTGAGCGCGTGGTTCGAGATTTCGCCCGAATCGGAGGTCGTATGGACTCCCAGCGGTCAGAAACGTGGAGCATCGGACGCGCGAGAGAGAAAACCCAAGGGCTTTTGCGTAAACTTGCCAGCCAGGCCACCTATATATAGACCACTCCCTCCCCTACCATTTCTAGGGTTTCCCCTAACACAAATTCGCAGCTACCCCCCTGAAAAATATCCAGATCAGCCCCCAAACCCCTCTCTCTCTCCCGAAACCCTGGATCTAGGTGCACCACAGCCATCGGATCACAGATCGGAGGGTCTGGAGGCTGCCACTTCGCCTCTGGAGGGATCCAACCTCCTCCCAGCCAGCAGTCGCGCCGCCGGGACCCACAGGGTCCCGATCTGGGCTGGGAGGCCCGCGCCGCGGCCGTCGCCGCCCGACTCCGGCCAGGCCGCCGCGCCGCTGCGCCAAGTCGCCGCCCTCCCTCGCGCCCTCCTCTCTTCTCCCGCTCCCTCTCCCTCACCTCCTCTCTCTGCTGTCCCTCGCAATCCAAGAGGCGCCATCGTTCGGAGCTCGCCGCGACCGGCCATCGTCTCCCTCTCTGGCGACCACGTCGGGCTGCCGCGCCACCACCAGAACCCGTCCGCCGCCTGGCGCCTCCCAGCCTCGCTGCACGCCTCCTCTCCGGAGCCTGCCTCGTCGGCGGGCGTCACCGCCGCCGCCGCGGTCGGGAGCCGCCGATCCATGCCACACCAACCGTCGTCGTGGCCTGGGCCGGCCCAGCCACCCAGCGGCCCACTGCCCCAGCACGGCCCATGGCCTCCCTCCTCGCCCTAGGCGACTCCGCCCTATCCAGCGCGCCACCGAGATGGGCCGCGGCCCAGCAGGTCCTTTTTTTTCCTTCCCCTCTCTCCCTGCTATTTTTACTAAGTCTGGAGATATTGCTTGCTCTATTTTGTTTTGCGCTAGCGTTTGCGAATGAACATTAGCTCGAATGACGATGCGCCCAAAAGGAAAAAATTCGTCTTGATGTGCTCTAACTTTTACCTTTAGTGAGTTAATATTTTTGAGGTCGTCTCGATATAGTTATTGTGTATTGAACAGGGCTTCCCGTCGTTAACTTCAAACTGTTGTTGAAACTGTTATCTTGAGCCAACTTCGGTCGACGAGTGCGTCGCGACCGTTTATCAGAATTGAGTGATTCTTGTAGCATACTGTTAAGAATCATGTCTACTTCAGTTATATGCTTTCACTTGTCATGTTGGCCTGCTGCATGTTGATTTAATCTTCACCCAAAGTAGCTACCCTGTTGTTAGTGTGTTGCTGTTAACGTAAGATGCAAACTTTGCTGCCCTATATCTTTTTAACCGTGCATCCTATTGAGCATTGCAATATGTCATTTTGTTCTATGCCATGTCTACTTTCATTATATGTATTACATTGTCATGTTTGCATTTCTGGTCATACATATTTTAGCTCCAAAGTTGCTATCCCGCTGTTTTTGACAGCCACCTCTGTTTTTCACTAAGTCTATAACTTTCCGAAGCCATGTTGCACGCTTAATATCTTTTGATCTGTGATGCCTATTTGCATGATTTATTTTGCCATGCCTTGCATACCATGCCTACTTTAGTTGCATATAATTTTTTTGCATGTTTACAACCTTTTTCTTGTTTATTTGTTGCTCTAAAGTGTGCTACCTGATGTTGGAAGATTATGTCCGTAACTTGTATTGCTTGTATCTTTTTAACCGTAACTCTGTTTGGAGTGTTCCTTATACGTAACTTGATTAGAATTTCATGTAATTTGTGTTTATGCTATTTTTCTGTTGTTAACCAACCTAAAATATGGTTTAGGGCAGAATAGTACCAATCCTTTAATGCTCGTGTGGTGCTTAGTGACATGCCATGTTTACGTTGTGCCTCACTTAAATTGACTAGCATAGATAGTTTACTTTATGCTTCACCTCTTTTCATGTTTGTGTGATATGCCATGATTGAGTGAGATGCCATGCTAACAACCTTTACTCATGTTGTGTAGTTAAACAACTTGAACCATTCTAAATGTGCGGTATCGTCGTGTGTGACGAATACTCCACTTAACCTGTTAGTAACCGCTCTCGACGATAGATCCGATATCGTGCATTGTCTCGTGTTCCCTTCTTGATGTTGTTTGCTGGTGATTGCTTCGTAGTGATAGATCCTTGCTCGTCGATTTCCTTTTCTAGTGTTTCCTTCTTGTGTGCTTCCGCGGGTACCTCTCGGAGACGATGCGAGCTTGCGATCGACTACACCTTCGGTTTCGTCTTCTCATCGGGTAAGGGGGAGCATATATCATGCTTATAACTTTCAGCTCACTCACGCCTAGGTGTAGGATAGAACGATTGCTTGATCCTACCACTTCATATTCATGCCACTCAAATAAACCCAAACATCCATGTCCTCCACATCCCAGCAAACCTTGTTCGGCTATGTTACTATTGCTCGTTGCTCAGCCACTGCTTAGTATGCATGCTAGGATGCTATCAACTGTTATCCTGTTACTCCTTGGTTTGGTCTATCACATTATTATATTGTTGTGGATGATATGATTATTATAAATGTTGACTATACTTGACGAAGGATGGAAGATCTAGGCTATCCCGCCCTAATGCTTTGTTCCATTCGAGTCACCTAGGACCCGAGTTCCGGGTATTGTGTCTCATGACGAGCGTGCCTAACCGCGTGTGGGATGCTATGGGGTCCCATTTTTCTTACCTGCCTAGCTTCAAACATTTCTAGTGGTGGCCCAAGCTGATTTACCATTTGAAACGTGTGTGTGACTGGTCCGCGGCCGGCAGATTTCAAACAACTTGGGCCAGCGGAGACATGGTTTCTCTTGTTGGTCCACCCCAGGGAGCTAGGGCGCTGCCCACATGGTTTGGGTAGCTAACCCGACCTCTTCCAGACGGTAGAGGCCAGTTCGAGAGCGCGGTCGGCTTTTGAGTTGGATGTTGACTCACCGGGGTCCACCCGGATTTGTGCGTTTTTAGTGAGAGGGACCTGTCGTCCGGATCTCTCGGAACAAATCTTCAATGAGTGTCTTTAACGGGCCCGACTGAGAGAGATGGGCATGCGTGCGAAGCCTTGTAATGGGCAGTTGGTACACCCCTGCAGGGTTAAATCTTTTCGAGAAGCCGTGTGCACGGTTATGGACGACTTGAGACCTACTCCTTGTTCATAGACAACAACAACTGGGATAATCTTAATAACTTGATCAACGTGTGTGTGCCTTGACTGCTTCTTCTTCATCGGGTGATGAAGGGGAGGACAAGGATAGGATAGGTGTTATGTTTGCGTAAGTAGCTGATAGCAAGACTTGTTGGAGGTGATTCCTCATCGAATGCTTGGTTCTCATCTTACTCTAAAATAGATCGATGGCCACTCATATATTGCTAGTGCGACTGCAACCTCACCACTAACCCCATCTTACCGTGAGAAGTTAGTTACAAGACTTGTTGATATAGCTCACCTCTTCTTTTCCCTTTTACGCACGTTATCCAAACGATCTTGGACTTTAGAGGAGCTCGACGACCCTTCTTCTGGATGTCTTCGTGGAGACTCGACGACGACTAGTTAGGCGGATCCCGACGAAGGGCATGTACCCGTGTGGTTATGGGGATCGATGATTTTCTCTTTGCCCCTAGGCAATTGATTGTAGTCTATACTCACACATGTATTTTTCGCTGATGTAATGTATTAAGGAAGTTGTATGCCGATTGTATGAGATGTTGTATCCTTGTAACTGTAATGTTGTGATATCATGTTGGAAATCTGGGGCATATGGCATTGTCATATGTCGCGGTGGGAACGATATGTGCTTTGTCTCTGGATATGGAAGGAAACATCTAGATCTGGAACAATACCGCATATCGGGCCTTACACGCGGCCAGGGGCTGGTCGCGCCCCCTGGTCACCTGGCCAGGTGGGCCGCCCCTGGTTCCCTATCTTGCGCCTATTTATCCCTCTCGTTCCGAAAACCCATAGAGAGGACTCCTTTTCGTCGTTTACGCCACTGTTCCTTCGCCAACGCAACCCCAAGATCGGGATCAGCAGAAGTTCCTATCACGGCACCCTGCTAGAGGGAGGATTGATCTCCAGAGGCTCCTTCATCACCATGCTTGCCTCCGAGATGCTTCGTGAGTAGTTCCTCCTTGGACCTAGGGTTCATGGAAGCAAGCTAGTTGATGTATTCTCTCCAATCTTGTGCTTCAATTTTAGTCCTTATGAGCTGCCTATCCTGATCAAGGCATATAAGTTATAGTTTCCATGCTATTATGTTGTGTTTGCTGGGATTCGATGGATTATAAGATCATGTTCAGATTATGGAAGTAATATATTTTTATCTCTTTGATATTGTGTTCTTGAGTGTTCTTGCATGTTCTTTCATGTTCTCTCCTACAGTTTGTTGCTTTGGCCCAGTAGTAAGTTGTAACTCCAAGAGGGAGCGTTATGCTAGATAATGGGTTCATGCCTCCTGATGTCCAACTTGAGTGATTGAAACGTGGGACTACGGAATGTGTTGTTGCCATTTGGAGTAAAACAACGGTGCTTATGAATGCATGTCATAAGGATTGCTTACATACGCATAGAGTTGTAAGGAAATTTTTGTTGGGATACGGGGCAGAAAACACAAATTTTTCATACCTAGGGTACCCGAACTCAAGATCTATGCTATGGCGATGTAAAGTAACGGAGGGAATCGGTGTTCATACCTTTGAAGACCGAAAGAGGGAAACGTTCTTGCGAACGTGGTTGGCTTAGACTCAGAACTACGACCTCCCTGTCGTGTAGAAGACCACCACCGGCGAGGATGACTCCCGGTAAACCTCCAGCGACGAAGTAGCACCACAGGTGTAGTGCCTCGAAGAGATTATACACGTACGGTACAATCGATGTTCCTCCCGGGCCCCGAACCAGGCGAGCAGCGGAAGAAAGACGGCTACGGATCCCGACTCCAGCAGAATGACGGCCTGCCTTAGGGTGGAGAACTCCAATCCAGGTGCAGACTCCAAACAAGGGGAGTCCACTTCCGGGAAGGAGAAGGAGGAAGAAGGAGATATTGGTGTGTTGGAAAAAGGGGGGGCTACCCCTCCTTATATAAGCCAAGGGGGGGGGTGTGATCCTCCTCCCCTCCCCCATGTGGGACTAAACTCCCAAAGGGGGGGGGGTGCGCCGGCCATAGGGGGGTTGGGCCCCACCCTTGGCGCCAAGCCCAAGGGGGGAAACCCCCTCCTCCCCTAATGGGCCCCATGGGCCCATATAGCCTTTTCCCCATTTTTTTAATTTTTTTAATATGTTTTAAATATTTAATTCAGATAATTAAATAATAAAACATTATTAAAACAATTAAACTTTATCTTAAACTATTCAAAATGTCCGGAAACCATTCCGTCCTCCTCCGGAACTATTCCGGTGATTTCTCCTATTTCACCGATTGATCCCGTAACTGTCCTATGCATCGATTGCCCTTAAGTGTAACACCCTAACGGTCCGGGAAACAGCAGACATGGTTGAGACTCTTCTCATTGACCAATGACTAGTCAGTTGGACCTGGTTACAATCCTTGACAGCCCCTGCGCTTCCATCGAATGAACTTCGATCGCTTTTGGAAACCGTTAACGATACGGCGTAATCCCTTTGTGCTGCGGTACTTTGTTTGTCCGAGGTTTGATCGTCGGTATCCTACATACCGTGTTCACATCTCGTTCACAACAAAAAAGTTTACTCGTCCATGATCATTGCATCTCTTGTGACCTAGTCACTTGCTTGCAAGCTATTGATGCAATATCACCGAGTGGGCCTAGAGTACCTGTCCTGTCACAAGGACTGACAAATCCCGCTCTGATCTATTAACATACTCATCAACCATCTATTTCGGAATACCCAAAGTGCACCGTTATAGCCAGCATATTTCAGTCAGGCGGTGGGATACAAATCAAAGTCTCCTCATAGATGACAATTACGTATGATCATTACGGTCTAAGGACTAAGCCATATGTTACAAAGTCATAGCAACGCTGAACTATGTGACTCGATCACATTGCAATACTTTAGGTGGGTGTACATCCATCACATCATTCCCCTTAACGATATGACCTCATTGTCAATGGACTTAAGTGTCGCCATGATCAGGAAAGCTTGATCAATCAATTGCCCAATGAGATAGTTTACCCGAGTTAAACTACGGACCATGTTTTATACTACACCTGTATTAGTATTTCCAAGTAATACAGTTATAGCACAGTATAAAACGTATTATGAACAAAACGGATATGTGACAAATATCTTTATTAATTTGTCTCTAGGGCACATATCCAACAGTCTCACACTTGCACCAGAGTACAAATTACACTAGTTTACATCAGGTATGTATCTAACACCAATGGTCTCTCGGTGTTCTTCAAACTTGCCCTGTGGAAGAGGTTTAGTCATCGGGTCTGCTGCGTTCAGATCCGTATGTATCTTGTGAATCCTAGTGTGTCCATCCCTGACGTAGTCTCGCGTCACATGGAACTTTCGGAGGATGTGCTTGGCTGTAGAGTGAGTTCTTGGCTCTTTCGCGTTAGCAATGGCACCCGTGTTGTCGCAGAAGATTCCCACGGGGTCAGTGCAGCTGGGAAAGACGCCAAGCTCGATCACGAACTTCTTCAGCCACATCGCCTCATTTGACGTTTCGCAAGCGGCAATATACTCCGACTCCATTGTAGATTGGGCGACGACTGACTGTTTGCTGCTCCTCCAGCTAATTGCGCCACCGTTCAACATGAAAACATATCCCGTCTGGGATTTCGAGTTATCTAGATCTGAGCCGAGGCTTGCGTCAACGTAACCCTTTACGGTGAGCTCCTCATCAACTTCTCCATAAACGAGAAAGAGATCCTTGGTTCTTCTCAAGTACTTAAGGATGTTCTTTACTGCTGTCCAGTGAGCCATTCCCGGGTTACTCTGGTAGCGATTAGTCATACTAATGGCCAGCGCTAAATCCGGTCTGGTACATAACATAGCATACATGAGAGAACCTATGGCTGAGGCATAGGGCTTTGAGGACATCTCCTCTTTCTCTTTTGCTGTGGTTGGGCATTGAGTCACACTTAATTTGACACCTTTTATAACTGGCAAGAGGCCTCTCTTGGAGTTACCCATACTGAACCTTTTCAATATCTTGTCAATATAAGTGTTCTGACTTAAGGCCAACCGTCGATTAGGTCTATCTCTATAGATCTTAATCCCCAATCTGTACGCAGCTTCACCTAGGTCCTTCATGGAAAATTGTCCATTCAGATATTCCTTTACTTCTTCTAAGAATTTCTTATCGTTCCCTATCAGTAATATGTCATCTACATATAACACAAGGAATGCTACAGAGCTCCCACTCAGTTTCTTATAGACGCAGAACTCTTCGACGTTTTGGACAAATCCAAAAGCTTTAATGACCTCATCAAATCGAAGATTCCAGCTCCGAGATGCTTGCTTCAACCCATAGATGGACCGTTGAAGCTTGCACACCTTACCAACATTCCTTGGATCGATAAACCCCTCTGGTTGCATCATATACAACTCTTCCTCAATGTTGCCATTAAGGAACGCAGTTTTCACATCCATCAGCCATATCTCGTAATCATGATAGGCAGCTATTGCTAGTAGGATCCGAATAGAATTTATCATCGCTATAGGAGAGAACGTCTCCTCGTAGTCAACTCCTTGAATTTTTCGGAACCCCTTCGCGACAAGTCGAGCTTTGTAGACAGATACGTTTCCGTCTGCGTCAGTCTTTTTCTTGAAAATCCATTTATTCTCGACGGCCTTGCGGTCCTCGGGAATATCCACCAAAGTCCAAACTTTGTTGGTGTACATGGAGTCTATTTCGGATTTCATGGCTTCTAGCCATTTCTCGGACTCGGGTCCCTCCATTGCTTCTTTATAACTCGTAGGTTCATCCGACTCATCAGCCGAGATTGCATTCACAAGCTATCCGTAAAACTCGGTAGGTTGACGGACTCTTGATGACCTACGGGGCAAAATAGGTTCCTCTTCATTCTCATCATGATCATCATGTATGTCATGATTGTTATGAATGTCTTCCTGGCCATTCTCTTCAGCTCCCACTGTGGAAGAAGGTTCCAGAACAATTTCTGTTGCCGATTCTTCCATTTGGAGTGATTGGTCAGTCACTTCATCGAGGTATATTTTCCTCCCACTCATTTCTTTCGAGAGAAACTCCTTCTCAAGAAAGTGTCCAGTCTTAGCGACAAACGTTTTGCCCTCAGATTGGTTGTAGAAGGTGTATCCAATAGTTTCCTTTGGATATCCTACAAAGATGCATTTCTCCGCCTTAGATTCGAGTTTGTCAGGCTGAAGTTTCCTAACATAAGCCTCACAACCCCAAATCTTCAGGTGAGACAACTTTGGCTTCTTGCCACACCATTTCTCAATTGGCGTTGTCTCTACGGATTTGGATGGTACCCTATTAAGAACGCAAGCGGCAGTTTCTAATGCATACCCCCAGAATGATGTAGGTAAGTCGGTATGAGACATCATTGACCGTACACTATCCAATAGTGTTCGATTACGTCGCTCGGACACACCGTTTCGCTGAGGTGTTCCAGCTGGCGTAAGTTGTGGTACAATACCACAAGTCTTCAGATGAGTGCCAAACTCGTGACTTAAATACTCGCCTCCTCGATCAGATCGAAGGTGCTTGATTTTCTTCCCGAGTTGATTCTCGACCTCACTCTGAAATTCGTTGAACTTTTCAAAGGTTTCAGACTTGTGTTTCATTAAATGGATATACCCGTATCTACTTAAGTCATCCGTGAAGGTCACGAAGTAACGAAAACCATTGCGTGCGGTGACATTCATTGGTCCGCATACATCAGTATGTATGATCCCTAATAAGTCCACCGCACGCTCCATTGTCCCATTGAATGGAGTCCTTGTCATTTTGCCCATTAGGCATGGTTCACATGTGTCAAGGGATCCAAAATCCAATGACTCCAGAAGTCCATCTTTATGGAGTTCCTCCATGCGCTTTATACCAATATGACCAAGTCGACAATGCCACATCGTCATGTGTTCTTCGTTACTAGGCTTGAATCTTTTGGCCTCTACGTTATTGATGTGGGAGTCATGATATTCAAGATCCATTAAGAATAAACCATTACGCACCGGTGCATGAACATAGAAGACATTATTCTTATAAATCGAACAACCAGTTGTTTCGGATTTAAAATAATATTGGTCTCGCATCAAGCAAGAGCCACTCACAATGTTCATACTCAACGCGGGTACATAATAGAAATTATTCAAGACAAGAATCAATCCCGAAGGGAGACTAAGACGAAGCGTGCCAATTGACATTACTTCAACCTTGGCACCGTTCCCAACGCGCATCGTCACTTCATCCTTCCGCGAGAGTCGTTTATTCTGCATCCCCTCCTGGGAGTTATAGATGTGAGCAACTGATTCGGTATCAAATATCCAGACGTTGCTCCGAGCACTTGTCAGGAAAACATCAATAACATGTATATCACATATATCCATGTCTCTTCCGGCAACCTTGCCGGCCTTCTTATCTTCTAGGTACTTGGTGCAGCTGTGCTCCTTCTTGATTTCCATCTCAGCAATTTTGAGTATTGTGAACAATTCAGAAAGGGTCTTAACCATTCCTTGCATGTTGTACTTCAACACAAAACTCTCATAGCTAGGGGGTAGCGACCACAACACCCTATCAATCGCCACTTCATCTGGAATCTTAAATTCTAGATCATTTAGGCGTTGAACGTAGTCAGACATTTTGACTACGTGCTCAGTCATGCTGGTGTGCTCTTCCATCTTTGCAGAGAATAAAGCTTCACAAACTTCATTTCTCTCAACCTTGGCTTGAGGTGCAAAGACGGTCTTGAGGTCAGTGATTATCTCATAAGCACTGAAGCTCTCGAACCGTTTCTGCAGTTCAGCCTCCATGGCATGGAGCATACCCTTCTTGACAAGGGAGGAATCATCCGACTTAATGAGATAGACTTTCTTCTCAGCCGGAGTAGCGGTAGTTGCTGGTGCATCTCCTAATGCAGTCTCAAGTACATAGGACATTTTGAGGGGAACAAGGAGAATCCTCAGGGTGCGGAACCAGGAGGTGAAGTTTGACCCATTAGTTTTCAGTTTATCTTTCTCTAGGAATGATCCTAAGTTGAACGAGGGGTGTGGTGCTGTCATCTACAAGGTTGATTCACAAAGATACATATTTAGACTTTTGTTCATAATGTGGAGTTCAATTACAATTAATTCTAAAACTCCCACTTAGGAAAACATCTCTCAATTTTGCTAGGTGATTACACGATCCTAGAACACCATACCTCCCCCGATCGTCACGGCCATCAGTATGTGTTCAAGGTAGGCCATCATGCCAATCACATCATCTATGTGACTCATGCTCGACCTTTCGGTCTCTTGTGCAAACATCTTCGCATCGCTAATGCAGAGAGACAGACACCCCCAGCCACTTTATATGGTACAAGCCATATGTCAAGCGTGGAACCAGTCTCGCGTAAACGCGTAAGGTCGGTCGGGGGCCGCTTCATCAAACATTGCCGCAACGCTAAATGAGTACACGTGGGAGGGTAACGAATGAAGATTTGATGCCCACATCCTAGATGTGTTCTACCCGTACAATACATCTACGCATAGCTAGCTCATGATACCACTGTTGGGATACGGGGCAGAAAACACAAATTTTTCATACCTACGGTACCCGAACCCAAGATCTATGTTATGGCGATGTAAAGTAACGGAGGGAATCGGTGTTCATACCTTTGAAGACCGAAAGAGGGAAACGTTCTTGCGAACGTGGTTGGCGTAGACTCAGAACTACGACCTCCCTGTCGTGTAGAAGACCACCACCGGCGAGGATGACTCCCGGTAAACCTCCAGTGACGAAGTAGCACCACAGGTGTAGTGCCTCGAAGAGATTATACACGTACGGTACAATCGATGTTCCTCCCGGGCCCCAAACCAGGCGAGCAGCGGAAGAAAGACGGCTACGGATCCCGACTCTAGCAGAATGACGACCTTCCTTATGGTGGAGAACTCCAATCCAGCTGCAGACTCCAAACAAGGGGAGTCCACTTCCGGGAAGGAGAAGGAGGAAGAAGGAGATATTGGTGTGTTGGAAAAAGGGGGGCTACCCCTCCTTATATAGGCCAAGGGGGGTGTGATCCTCCTCCCCTCCCCCATGTGGGACTAAACTCCCAAAGGGGGGGGTGCGCCGGCCATAGGGGGGTTGGGCCCCACCCTTGGCGCCAAGCCCAAGGGGGGAAACCCCCTCCTCCCCTAATGGGCCCCATGGTCCCATATAGCCTTTTCCCCATTTTTTAAATTTATTTAGTATGTTTTAAATATTTAATTCAGATAATTAAATAATAAAACATTATTAAAACAATTAAAATTTATTTTAAACTATTCAAAATGTCTGGAAACCATTTCGTCCTCCTCCGGAACTATTCCGGTGATTTCTCCTATTTCACCGATTGATCCCGTAACTGTCCTATGCATCGATTGCCCTTAAGTGTAACACCCTAACGGTCCGGGAAACAGCAGACATGGTTGAGACTCTTCTCATTGACCAATGACTAGTCAGTTGGACCTGGTTACAATCCTTGACAGCCCCTGCGCTTCCATCGAATGAACTTCGATCGCTTTTGGAAACCGTTAACGATACGACGTAATCCCTTTGTGCTGCGGTACTTTGTTTGTCCGAGGTTTGATCGTCGGTATCCTACATACCGTGTTCACATCTCGTTCACAACAAAAAAGTTTACTCGTCCATGATCATTGCATCTCTTGTGACCTAGTCACTTGCTTGCAAGCTATTGATGCAATATCACCGAGTGGGCCTAGAGTACCTGTCCTGTCACAAGGACTGACAAATCCCGCTCTGATCTATTAACATACTCATCAACCATCTATTTCGGAATACCCAAAGTGCACCGTTATAGCCAGCATATTTCAGTCAGGCGGTGGGATACAAATCAAAGTCTCCTCATAGATGACAATTACGTATGATCATTACGGTCTAAGGACTAAGCCATATGTTACAAAGTCATAGCAACGCTGAACTATGTGACTCGATCACATTGCAATACTTTAGGTGGGTGTACGTCCATCACATCATTCCCCTTAACGATATGACCTCATTGTCAATGGACTTAAGTGTCGCCATGATCAGGAAAGCTTGATCAATCAATTGCCCAATGAGATAGTTTACCCGAGTTAAACTACGGACCATGTTTTATACTACACCTGTATTAGTATTTCCAAGTAATACAGTTATAGCACAGTATAAAACGTATTATGAACAAAACGGATATGTGACAAATATCTTTATTAATTTGTCTCTAGGGCACATATCTAACAATTTTCCATTGCTTGGAGTTAGGAACACTAGTTGTGGCTCACAACTTAATACCAGCGAGATGTTCTGGATAGATATCTTAAGGTAGATGATTAGTAAGTAGATACTAATGAATAAAATCCCATACAACTAAACCTTGCACTATTTGCTGGCATAATTAGCATTGCGGTGCGTTTATAATTCTGTCAATTGCACAACTATAATTTCTACACCCATCATAGCTTTTATCGTCTTTTGGGAAAGAGGCATCACTAGTGAGCGCCATGACGCCCCGGTCCATATCACCATCATAAGTTTACATCGCTGCTATTTATTGTTTTCCTTTTCTTTCTAGTTGCACTTTTATTTCCTCTTTCTTTTGACCCTTTGTAAACAACAAGGCGGGAGGGATTGACAACCCCTTCTTACTCGTTGGGAGTAAACTAATCTGTGTTCTTGTGTAAACCCATAATTTTTGGTGTCGTTGCAGGGGAGCACTGCTATCTCCGTCAACAAGCAAATTTCTGGCATCGTTGTTTGCCACCTTCTTGTCGTCTCCGAAATCATACAGGAGAGACAAACCTTCATATCTTTACTGAGGGAAAGTTGCTTCTATCTACAACATAACCTACCACTTGGGGTAACTAACAAGGAGGTGTTATCTACACCCATAAGATGTAAAAGCAAAGGCACTTTGGGCGACCTGGCAGCCCACACAAGAACACACACACGTCATCGAGGAAAAAATATCACCGACATTGCCATCTGGTGCCATCGTCATCACTCCTCCAAGAGCCAGTGACTCTGACTCGACCATCAATGACCACCGACTTAGCCAACACCACAAACAAGCGTCGAGGCCTGTGTTGTCCAATGTCAAACAATGAACTGCACGCGTCGACAACCAAACAACTCCGACTCTATCGACGAGCACTGTAGGAGAAAAGTACTGGGCCTGCGCCGAGCCGGCGTCGGAACCAACCACCCGTCTCATGTCATTGTCACCACGGAGGCACCTCCTCTGCAGCTCCGACTTCCAAGAGACAAGATGAGGCCCAATGATCCCTCGAACATGCCGGATGAGACAGACTACCAAAACCCATCTGTAACCCAACTCCGCCCTAAACCACCATCGTTTCCACATGAGAAGTCGCGCAACATCCACATTCCCAGACAGTCACCTCCCGACTGCAATGTCGTGAGCGTTCAACTCATGGAGCGCGCAAATGGATCCAAAGCTTTTCAAGGCGACGCCCAAAAGAAGGAAGTGGCGATGCCGACGCCATCGGCCGACCCAACTGGGCCTTAGGCTTTCATCTGAAGAGCTAGAACCGAGGGTATGCAAGTGGTGAACTCCACGACGTCGCCTCCAAGAAGGTGAGATGTCGTCCGCAGGCGCTAACGCTGACACCGATGGTCGGCAAAAGCCTACCAAGCTTTTGCACGAAGCACCACTAAACATCACACCCTCACGCAGTGCACCTCTGCTCACCCACACACGGACACACCTCCTACGAAGCCTTTATGCTAAGATCAAGTAGAAGCCACCGTCCTTCCCGTCGTCGATCAGAGGATCAAGCGATCTTGAATCACCCGGGCCCGGTAGATCTGGCACCCTCCATGCCACAACCACGAAGCGGCCGCACCCTCCACTCCGACCGCAACCACGCTGGGCAGCAGAGTTCTCGACCAGGGTCTCCTCCCCGAGGATCCAGAACCGGCTGAATAACCAGACCTGGCGGGAGCGGCCACACTCAGCGACGAGCTCCTACTCGATCTCGGAAAGGAGGAAAGGAGGTCGCCACCCCACCAAAACCTGCCGCAAGAGAGCCACCACACGCGCGTAGAAGAGCCGGTGAAGCATGTCAGATGTCGCCGGAGGGCTGAACCTCCCCATCGCAAGGGCGCCTTGATGCGCCAGAGAATGGCCCGCCGCCACCATCTGCCAGCTAGGCCCAGTCGGCGTCCTCCGATTAGCGGAGAGGGGAGAAGAAGCAAAGGAGGGACCGACGGTGGTTGTGGCTACGGCTAGGGTTCCACTGAAACCGCCGCCAGAAGCGGTGCGGGTGCGATAGGATATTTTTCAAATCAGGTGGATATGATGGTGTTGTTTAGTTCTACCCATTTCAGCAGTATGTAGTGTTACCCTACCGTTAAAAACTAGGCACGATAACAAAAAGATAATATAGTAATGAACCGAGAACAAATCTCGAGTTTCCTTGCATTAACGCTTAGAACAGTGATTTTCACCCTGAGACAACTACAACATCGACGGAAAGCGTCTGAACCGACTTTGCTGCGCCGGCCAGTATGGATGGGACGCTGCTTGAGTGACTTAGTGTGACCAAGTCACGCCGTGACTTGGTCACAAAATTCAATTTTAAATGTTTCAAAAAAAATTGAAAAAAATTATGAATATATAATGTATAATCTCTAAAATTTTCAAGTCAGTGAAGCGGCATCCGGATGGATGGTCTCGTCCAGGTATAATCTGGAACCGAAATCACGTTGGTTGGAGCCGAACGGAGGCGCGTAAGCCGAGGGGGAGAAGACACCTGGAGCAAAGCAGCAGATGCGGTACGATGTTTGAGGATGAACACGTGTCAGACGCACTGGAGGAAGAAGTTTGCACACCAATTTTTGTTCCGCAAGAAAGGGCCACCCCCGCAACCGCCCGACCACGCGACAGATAGATACAGCATCATTCCGTTCCGGTGCCGGCGACGGCGAGGCGACGCAGAGCGACTGAGATGTCATTATTCTTCCGGATGACGCCGGAGGAGGTGGTCCGCTCCATCAAGGACTCCTTCCTCGCCCTCCCCTCCAAGACCGGCGCCACGGTAACAATCTCCTCTTCCGTCTCAGCTGCCTCTTCTAATCTTGCATCCCCTCCCCCCCCTAGAAGATGAGGAGGCCATTCGTGCGTGTCTGCTCCAGGTATTCTTGACGTTACGATCTTGACGTTTCATTGTTCTCCATTTTACGGAGAGATCAATGGTGTGTACTTCTTCCTTGACCTGGGGATCGTTTCTTTCATTTCTGTGTAACTCAGAAGTAGCGGTTCGTGGTGAAATCATATTGGTGCGTTTTTCTAGATTTAACTAGGACAATGTGACCCGATTCATCATGATTGGAACTTTCTTGAAAAGAAGGTTTTCATAAATTAGCGAAATTGGTCTGAAGGAAAAGCATGTTTCAGGGGGGGGGGGGGGGTCTTTAAGGGTTTGTGTAATTCTGTGTGCATCATCATACTGTTTCTTCTCTCAGTTGTATTCTTCACTGCTGGGGAATGCTGCACGCTTTAGATCATAACAATGCATGATGAAATTTGCAATTTTTAGTTATGTCGTATTATAGTGTGACAAGTCGTTTTACTTGTAAGTTGTTCGACAAGTACAAATGATTCCTAATTTGTTAATCTTCTAATTAAGGCTCTCGAAGAGGTTGAGAAAAACATCTCCTGCTTGCGGCAAGTGCTCTGTGGTGATGAAGAAACAGAACCAAATCAAGAGCAAGTCCTGCAAATAGCAATTGAAATTTGCAAGGAGGACGTGCTTTCTCTCTTTGTTCAGAATCTGCTTTCTCTGGGTTGGGGAGTATGTCGTTTACCGATCAAATGTGTTTATCTCTGTTTTTCCCCTCTATTACTGAACTCACTAGTCTGAATTGCAGGTAAGAAAAGAATTGGTTGTTTGCTGGTGCATTTTGCTCGGGCAGAAAGTTGATGAAAATTATTGCTGTGTGAAGTATATCGAAGATCACGTGGAGCTTTTAGATATTCTAGTTGGTTGGTAAGCCATCTAGTTCTCCAGTTAATTGCAGTTGGAACAGTGAACATGAATGATATCATCGTGATTGCAGAGACAGTTTACAAGATATCCTCAGTTTGCCTGTATAGCAAGTTGCTTTTCCTTACCATTATTTCTTTTACCAGATTTTCCTTATCATTAGTATAGACTTCTGTATTTACCACTTGCCAAAGGGTCTTGCCCTTGAATCCTTGCAGTCCATGATTTAAATTTTCTCTGACAGCTTTCTGATAAAACTTGCTTGCTATACACTATATCTTTGTAAGCTTGATTGGTTAACTCTTGCAACAGCTACAAGAACTTGGATGTTGCACCGAACTGTGGGAATATGTTGAGAGAATGCATAAAATATCCTACCCTTGCAAAGTAAGGCTACAGATTTTTCATCCAGTTGGTACATTCTTTTGTTTGGGACTACTATGATATATGTACCTAACTTTTCTTGGTAAATCTGTGCTGACCTAAATGTAGCAAAAGATGTACACTTAAAAAATTATAACATGAAGAAGTTGACGCGTTTTAATTTTCGCATGCTGGGTATTTTTTGCTATGTATTATTATGTGCATAAAATTTGCTTTCCATTGATAGAATTTACTACGTACTAAAAACAAGGTTTAATGGTCAAAAAGTTGTTTACCTTAGATGTATTGTTGCACCTTTCTTATGGACAAAATATAAAAAACTTTAAATTACTAATTCAAAATCATTATGTACTAGACATATCCTTTTTTTCTTCACCACAATTACTCTGCGGTTATCCACTTAGCTTTCGAAACAGCTTTGCCCTCACATTTACCTTACCACAAACACGGTGAATGATTTTGTTCATCTCTGATGAGGTGGTTATTGACCATAATAGCACAAAAAAATTGTGCTATAGAAATCAGTTTAATAAATTTAACTTAGTATAATTAATTTTGCATACATTTGATTTTGTAGCACCCTTTCAGATATATATTGGAGTCTGATAGCTTTGAGTTGTTTTTCGAGTATGTTGAGTTGCCAAACTTCGACATTGCTTCTGATGCTCTAAGCACCTTCAAGGTAAATCCATATTTGTATATTTATCTTTCTTAAAATTTACTCTTTATGAGATATTGAATGCTTGTTCTGGACAAGATGTCTGTAGGATTTGCTTACCAAACATGAAACTGTTGTCTCTGTGTTCTTGAGCTCCCACTACAAGCAGGTCAGTCTCTTCCTCTGAAAATGTTTGTGTTCATGTGATCAAAATGAAGCAATTATTTTTTTGTCATTATTTGGTTACTACTCTTTGACTTTGTGGTTGTTTGGATTAGAAGTATTAACTTCCGAATTTGGAAAACAGATTCTAGGAAAATGAATTTTAGTTAGTTTTCTGTTAAGTTAACACATGTGTTTGTATTATTATTTTTGGCTTAAAGAGCTTTTTTCGCAAAACAATTTTTGGGTTAGTTCCACAAGTGCACACATCTAAGAGAAGACTTGAAAATATAAGCAATTTCCAGATGATTTAATCCATGAATAAAATAGATAAAACATGACTACAATAATCATAATTAAACTAGTCATGTAATCTAACAGAAAATATGGGAACAAGTCGAAAAAGACCACTAGAAAAAGAGTTTGAAAATTGATCTCGAACAAGTGAGAGATCATAGATTATGCCTTCGAAGAAGACCCATTCGCGGTTTCATCAGCCATGTGGAGAAGGGATTGTTGACGTCGAGGAAGAAGTCATCGTCGGGAAAGTAGTCGTCGGCGTCCGTGTTGAAGAGGAACCTAGTAGTCTCGCGAGAGGGATCCCCAAAAGTTCCGAAGGACTACCATCCTGTCTCGCGATGCACGCTGCAAGACGGGATGAGGAAGACCTGAGGAGAAGCACAATGCTCAAGAATCAGGAGGTAGGCACATATGTTGTGGCTTGTGTCAAAAATACATGGAGAGTCCTCATATATAGACATAACAGAAGACGAAGCTGAAAGAGCAGACTCTTCAGTTTGTCTCTCATTAATGTGCGGTGAAGTGGTTTAGTTTTCTTGCACTAGTGTAGAGAGACGTTTGTGTGCATCATGGCGAGGTGGTGTGTGTGGCGGAGGGGAAGCACATGTGTAGGTCTCTTCTTCTCATGCTCATACAAGTGGTAGTAGAGCCTCCTTTATAAAGATGTACAACTCCTTGTAAACTAGAAAATAGCAATGTGGGACTAAACTTTAGTCCCACCTCTTCCCATGCATGAATGGGCCAAATTGGACCACTTGGATTTTTAGGAATTAGTGGGCTGATAAAAGTTTCAACATGTTCTTCCTCCCCAAGCCCAACACAGCGTCATGGAAATTCCCCGCTCCCTCGCCTTAGCTCAAACCCCGCCTCTTGATGTTGCCTCAGGTGCATCCTTCCGCAGACGCACATTGTTTTGTGTGCTTTATGAGTAAGTCGCACATACCCCCGAGGCATCGGCAGTACGGGCCTCATGGACGCCTTCACGACGGGCGGCAGCTAGAGCACGTGCTGCAGGGTCTGCAGCATTGGCACTGGCGCTCTCCGAGTCACCATAGATGAGCGAGCACAACATGCAACATGCCTGGAGGTGCTCAAGATCGACACTAGCGATGTGAGGACACCATCCTTTCGTTCTGTAGGGATTAACCACCCAAGATCTTCTCCACATAAGATGGCGAAAAGCGTGATAAAGAGACAGGGTTGTTTACCTAGGTTTAGGCCGCTCGAAAGCGTCACACCCTATGTCTTGCTATCAATATCATCATGGGGTGATCAAGTATAATGAAAAATTACCCCGGTGCTTGTCGAACCCAGCATGGGAGATAGCAGGGAACCGATAAAATCCCATGGTATATAAGGGGCGGGAAGAAAGACACGCGTTAATCAGACAAACCTTTGCAACTGAAGAATGGTAACGCCCTCTCCACGACATTACCCGGTTGCCAACTTTTTGTACCACCTGAGCGAGGTCCTTGGAAGATATGAGACCAGAGGAGATGGCCACGCCAAGATACTTGAAAGCGAAAATACCCAGGGCACAATTCATAAGATTGGCAACTCTAGCCTTCTAAGACTCAGAGCAACCCATCACCAACATCTCACTCTTGGCAAAGTTGATTTTCAGGCCCGACATGGCCTCAAAGCAAAGAAGCAAAAACATGAGATTAGTGAGACATAAGTCTGAGTTCTAGACCATAATGATCGTATCGTCCGCATATTGTAAGTGAGAGATGTCCTCCGGGACAAGGGAAGAAACCACCGGGGAGATATGACCAGCTGTAGTGGCCCGACCGACGATGCAAGGAAGCGCATCAGCCATAAAAATTGAACAATAAAGGAGAGATAGGTTCTCCCTGCCCGAGACCACGCCCATTGGGGAAAAAAGGCTCAACGTTCCGTTAACCGACACCGCCGTGTGGCCACCACAAACTAGCTGCATGATCATGTGGACATAGGCCCCATCCAGGTCTTTGGCCAACAGAACATCACGGAGGAACGGCCAGCTCACACAATCGTAGGCCTTTTCGAAATCAATCTTGAGGATCACAACGTTCGCATTATGTTTCTTAAGGTCATGAACGATTTCTGGAGGCAAAGAATCCCATCAAGAATGAACCGGCCTTTAATGAAGGCCGATTGAGCATGGCTGATCACTTTGTGGGAACAAGAGATAATCTGGTTGCGCAGACCTTGGCCGGGAATTTCACGATGGTCTTAATGAGGGAAATGGGTCGAAAAATCCTAATGGAATCAACCCCTTTAACTTTGGGGATCAGAGAGAGAATCGCGTAGTTCAAGTGAGCAATACCAACCGTACCCAGGCAAAACTCTTGAACGATGGCGTACACCAAATATTTGATCACCGACTAGAACTTGAGGAAGAACATAGAAAAGCCGTCTGACCCAGGATCAGAGTTAGCATTGAAGAGAATACCGCGGCACTAATCTCTTCCTGAAAAAGAGGAAGCATTAGCCCAGCATTATCAAGAACCGACACACGAGACGACAGGGGCCAAAGTGATGCAGAGATCCTTAGGGCCGAGGCCGGCTTGGCCGATAAGATGGAGTAGAACTCACAGGCGTGGCTAAGAATAACATCAGGGTCGTCCTACACTGAGCCGTCAATCACAAGATTGGCAATCAGACATCTTCTACGGCAACCATTCGCGATAGCCAAAAAAAAACGCCGTCAAGCAGTCTCCCTTAAGAATCCACGAAATACGACCCCTTTGTCGCTAGAATTCTTCCTCCGCCCGGTGGATATCCATAAGAGTGACCTCAAGAACGTAACGGTGTGTCCAACCTACAAGGTCGAGCCCCACTGAATCAGCAACGTCATCCAGGGCCTTAATCTACTCCAAGATGAGGGATTTAGCAGCACGGTCAACAACCGCTTTGTTGCCCACAGCCTCTAAGGAACTGCCTAAGATCTTGCGAGTAAGCCCGCCAATCATCAAGGGGACCAAAGGAATGGTGGCCCGAGCCCAGCAAAGAAGTAAGCTTAGTAGTTCGCCTGGGAATGACACCCTCAAGAAGCAGCCAAAACAAATCGAACTTAAAGCACGCCCGATCGAGATACATCCCAGTCCCAGAATCTAAAACTAATTGGGTGTGATCAGAGCCCACATGAGAAATGTCCACCAGAGAGGAAAGCGGGAACAAAGCTTCCCAATCAGAACACACGAGTACCCTGTCAAGTACCGAATGATGATGATTAGACCAAGTGAACCTAGCACCGAACCTGGCCAGTTCTCGCAGCGTCGCGTTAGCAATAAAATCATTGAAGGTGTTCGCTCTAGACCAGGAGAAATTGGCAGAGTTTTTGTCGAAGGGGCAACGCAACAAATTAAAATCGCCACCTATCAGAATGGGGTGGCTGGAGGACGCAACCTTACCCAACAATTGGGGCCAGAACCGGGGAGAGAGCGAGTGATGTGAAGGCCAGTAAACAGACATAATCGCTCAAACAACATTGCAATACTTAGACATAAGCATAAGGCCAATGTAAAATTCTCCCAAATCCGTAACTCCAACATCAAACATATCAATGCTAGCACCAATGAGAATACCACTCGAAGAACCAGAAGCCGGCAACCAGTGCCAAGAAAAGCGATCGACTCCACCAACAACAGAGAGTTCCGGATCCGAGAAGGATTTTTTTTTCATTTCTTGAAGGCAGATTAAGTCATTATTGTGCGATCGATTAAGATCTTGCAAATTTTTTTGGCGCCCCTAGCCCCGAAACCGCGGACATTCCAGAATAAAGCTCTCATTTAAAAGACATGTTTTTTATGCGAAGACTCGATCTGTGGGCCCCACGTAGGAATTAACTTTCTTGGCCCTAGTTTTAGGAGTCGGAGTAGGATGGCCACAACCAGCCATACTTGAGGGAGATCAAACAACACCCAGGGCCCCATCCACAGTCACCAGATCAGGCGGATTAGGCACAGAAGCAGCTGCAATCGATGCTTTAGTCAGAGCCACTTGGGCAAGCTCATTGGCACGCAACAAAGAAAGTAGAGCCAGTGGAGAGACATAAACATCCCCCAAAACGACTCCAACATCAGCGGTAACTCGAAAAAAATGGGAATCAGGCAAATCAGTTAAGACATTACGCTTAGGAGACGACATACTGATTAGAGAAAAATCCTTGGTAGCAGCATGATGCTCCGTCCGTTCCAAGATAGGGACTCCCGAGTTTCTGACACGATGGCTCTTGCGAATAGTGGAGAGGGGGTTGATAGAGACAGATCTGCCCGAGGGAGATGACACAAAAGTAGGAGCCTCCTGGCTCGCCACCGCATCCCCCAGACCTTATCCAAATTGCGAAAGAGATCAGCATCCGACGTCTTGGAAGCAAATGAAGCCTTAGCCTTAGCCTTGGTAGAAGTTTTGCGCACAACTAGCTTTTTACATCTCAACTTGAAACTCAGAATATCATCGTCCTCAAGCTCGTGGGAAGGGGAGTCCACTATGTATGACAGGGAGGGGGAGACAGGTCTCAGATAGATGTTGGAACAGACAGCCGACACCGGGGACTTAGTAGACGGGGCCACCACATGGATTTCTTCAATCTTGTCGGCATGGCACAGAGCCTCAACCACGGTTTCCTGCTGTTCAGATCCACCATCCCCCTTGGGTGCCCTATTGGGGTAGAGCTTTTCGATATCAAGCCCAATGGTGTCCCATTCCTTGGCCATGAACGACAAGCCACTGCCCCCTGGCTCTCGTTGTGAGAAGGATCATCAGAAGACGGGGGAGGAGAGACAGATCTCTTGGGGGAGGACACGCCCTCAATGTGGACCTTAATCTGATAAGCCTTGTGACCGAGGAAGAACTCGACAAAGCCATGCACCATCGACGGATTCTGAACACTCACAAGCATACAAACAGCACCATGACTGGGGAGGGAAGAAGCATACACCGAGATAGGCTTCCCGATCAATTCACCGAAGACCAACAGTACCGCCTCTGCGCATCTCAGGAGGCACATCGTCAAGCAGGACCCAAACATCAACTAGGGCTCCGAAAGACCGATCCACATCAACCGCCTCCTTCACTGAAATCACAAATTGATAGAGAGGAAGGGTGAAGCTGGCACTCTTAGATACCATCCGCAACTTTCCCGGGAATGGGAGGAAGGGTGAAGCTGGCACTCTTAGATACCATCCGCAAAATTTCCAGGGAATGGGCTGCTGATGAGTGGGACTGGTAGGACGTTGACGGCTAATCTCTTTCGCAACTTGGATAAGGATCTGGGGGATGTGGACAACTGCTCCACCTGCCAGTCCCACTCATTAGCACCCCATTCGCGAAGTTCCTAGGTGATTTATGCAAGGACGCCTCCCCATCAAAGACCAAAATGAACGTAGTGTTCATCACCGTGGGGGTGGCCACCACCACCCCTCCGCCACCAACCATACCCAAAAACCACACATGGGAAGCCCATACCAAGCTGCTTGAGGACAGGGAGAGGAGTGAGCGATTGGCAATCACACAAAAAGGCAGTGCCTTGCACTGTGACTGAAAATGATGACATGCAAAGCAGGTGAGGGGAGGCTGAAGATTCCCGGAACCAGTACCTTGGGACAAAGACGGGGTCTGACCATCGGGAGGGGGAGGAAGAATTCCATCGCCAAAGATAGAACCAACGGGGGCATCACGCACATCAATCTTGCGCTTGTTTGAGTAGTTGGTCACCCCACGGTTGCCCCCACCGCCCCGCTGAATTTTTTTATTCCCAGAGAAGCCCTGACCTCCACGAGCAACACCGCCCTCGGAAGCACAAGACAGAAACGGGCGGACCACACCATGCAGAGCGGGAGGAGCCTGGGGTGCCACCACACAAGATCTAGGCTTGGACGCAGCCGCCGCCTCCCAAGGATCCAACACCGCCCTAGATCCAGAACCAGATCCACCACTAGCCGCCTGTGCCGCCGCACGCGCCGGCTCCTTACTCGCAGATCCTCACCATCCAAGGAGGGGAGCATCCCAATCAACGTAACCCTTGGCCGCCATCTCGCGAGCCAGCTTGTCGTGCTCGAGACGGGCACGCAGGGATGCCTCGTAGACGAGCCCCTCTTTCGCAGCCACGCCCTGCTGCGGTTTGGACGAGGGAGGTCGCAATCGGTCCATGGTGACTACCTTAGCGAGCGGGAGAGAGAGAGGAGGGGGAGGAGCGGGCGACATGCAGCGCAGGGTGGAGTGGGAGAGAGTGAAGCGCCAGACATCTCTGGGTGTAGCAGGAAACCCTAAAGCTAGGTCACGAGCACCACGCAGGATCCATATATATCCCCTCATACACGGGCCACACGGGCCAGTGACCCTGATTGGGCCAGGAGAGGAGATAGGCCGGCCCACGAGGGGTTGGGGGAATCGACGGCAGAAAAAGGAAAAACAGAACCAAGCGAATTGGATCGAAAATTGCGATGCCCAATAGGCCTAACGCCAATGGCCAACTCAACAGACTGTAACGCTTCGACCAAATCCATCGGTTAACTACCGATTTCATGCCGATGCGTCTGGGATCTAGACTGTCCTCACATACTAACACTAGTTTTCTCTATACACTTTGTCCTCACTTGTGCACACTTGGAATCAACTTCCCAGTCGGTTACGCATCCCAAGACTACTCCAAGCCTAGCACACTTAGTCTGGTAGTTATTTCCCGATGGGCTTCCGGAAAAGAAGGTGCACCTTGTTACTATGACTAGTCTATCATTCCTATTGAGATCATGGGCTGTTACACAGACCCACACCCAGGAGCAGCGTCCCCGACTAGGGTTTCGACCTTTTCCGTCGAAAGCGGATCTAGAGAGAGCGCAGGGGCATGGAGGATACGCGACCACCAGGGAGAATGCCGCCTCTCACAAGGAAGACGCCCTAGAGGAGGGGACAACGAGCACGTCGGCAACCCGAATAAACCCCGCACACTAGAGAACGCCGGCGAACACTTGGAGACGTAAAGACGACGCGAAGCCATCGTCCACCCAAGATCAGGCTCCCCAATATGCACCACCACACGACGGCCTTGGCTCCCTGAGGAAAACTTGCGCGCACGAACTGGAGGAGCAGGAGCGACGACCACAATGACAGAGCCCCCCAGAGAGCCCAAAACCTTCCACCAAAACCAGATCTGGAGAGGGGAGACGAGAGAGAAAAGAAGGGGAAAGGGAGCCGCGAAAGCGACGGTACAACGGCACACACACAGGGGGAGAAGACCGCAGAGCGAGTGGGTACGGAGAGCAAGCATGACCAAGGGCAACAGGCGTGATGCTAAGGCACGGGAGGGAGAGAAGAGAGGGAGGTGAGGGGAGAGAATCCATCTCCCACCTTCACATTTTACTTGCAATCTCGGCAATCTCTCGTGAACATTGACAAATAGATGGAGATCAATCACCATATGATTTACAATACTGCCTAGTTGGGAGTTCAAGCTAGTTAATTAGTGTGTTCTTTGATAATGTTGTGCCTGAAGGCTGAAGTATCTCTTGGACGCATTCGCAACTTTCGGGGGTGAAGGCCATGCCCAAGTTGAATCAGGCCGAGCATGTCGTGCTAACGGAGGAGTGCATCGCAACCAAGCTACTACAAGACTGGGAGTTCCATCTACAGTGGTGTTGCCATGCCAGAGCAAGATGGGCGCTCGACCCTGCAGGGTCATCCCAGAGAGCGCCGACGGGTAGGCCTGATGAGTGTCCATGGTTGCCTCCATGTGGAGAAGCACCGGCAATGACATTCCCACCCGCAATTCCGCTATACGAAAACTAAGTTTTATGAAGAGTTAATATCATCATTAGTACACGAACTTGCACAGAGTTAACAATTCGATACATAAACTTGAAATTTTCAGAAAAATGGTCACTAAACTTTCTATGTGGTAACAGTTTGGTACAAAATATTCGAGCAGTTGTTAGATCGGATGCCATGTTAGCAAATGGGACGCGCCAAAGCTGGCTTCTTCTTAAAAAATAATATTATGCAAATGCGTTATAAGAGCATCTATAACCGGAGCCTCCATATCCGTCCTCAATGTCCAAACGGCGTGCTCTGTGACGCCCCTAAAATCAATCCGTGTACAGTAATCATACACGCAGGGTACACGGTTGAGATTAGGGTGCCACGGTGAGAATATCACAGCACAACACTAATCACAAAAGGATAAACCAATAAGTTACAATAAAGGGGGTCACTCGGACCCGAATACATAAGTTATACAAACCATAATATCTGAGTACAGACATAGTTAGCCAAGTTTTGCCTTAAGAAGGCTAGCACAAATAACATCAGAGATACAGATCGAAAAGGCAAGGCCTCCTGCCTGGGAGCCTCCGAAACTACTCCTGGTCCTGGTCAGCGGGGGTCTCGACGTAATAGTATCCGCCTCCGGGGTACTCCTGCTCCTGGACTCCAACGTCGACTGCAGCGGCCGATCAGGCAAAACAATAAAGGAAATAAAGCAGGTGAGTATCTAGTATACCCGCGAGTCTTACGTCCGCTACTAAGCATTATGCATTGTATCAACGGAAAGAAGAGGCAATATATAGTGGACTGCAAGATAGAAATCAGAATAAGGATAAGAAGCTAGGCCTATCGAAGACTAGCATCTTCCGACGATGTCTTGCAGCATGAGGTAAGAATCAGCCAACAGTTCATATAAAGCATAAAGTAACAACGAAGCAGAAGTTGCTGCAACATTGTATAATATAAGTTGTAATGATTATCAAATAATAATAATGCCTCCGAGTTCCCCTCCTCGACTTCCCTGCGAGGAAGAAGATCCGGAACCATACAGTTTAATAGTAATAGTTTCTAGTGGTAAGATCCAGCTTCAGCATAAAGCGTCCTGTTACCGTGGACACGGCTATTCGAATAGATTAAACTCCCTGCAGGGGTGCACTACTGTTCAGCCTGCACGCTCGGATCTCCAGGGTGGCGGGAACCTGGTTAGGGAACGCTCCACCAAAGCTATCCGACACGACGCAGTTCATCCTAGGCTCAGCAGAGAGGCCATCCGCCGGACTATATCCTATGCGCCAAGGGGTCTAGGTCCCTCACCCTTGCACACTCCTTCACGGTACGAGACTGGCCGGTGAAGCAAAAGCAAATCCAAACACACCTGCTGCAGCAAATAAGACAAGACCGCTTCCTGGCTATCAGCCCGTGGTACTGCTGACGTCTGAAGAGCTTTCGGACGAACTACGACGCGGAGGGCCCACACCGTAATCCCACGTGTAGGTAGTGCGTACAGACCAACGGGCCTCTCAAGTCATCCGCCGAACCATTTAGCATTTTAATTAACCTGCGTGACAACCGTTATCGTTGCCTCGACTTAACCGACCAGCGGTCAACGACAGCAGTCAGGACCACCAGTAACGTCGGTGCCTGCCCTGTCGTCCCACCAAGTCACTGCGGTTACCAACAAGGTGAACCGTCTCCTTACCTTGTCTCGCGTGTGCTCTTGGTAGAGCTCGACTTTCGTGGTTTGGTAACTCTCGCGAGATACGAGCAGGGGCCAAGCACGCCAGTAACGTCGGTCGTACCCTCCCTGTCGTTCCCGACGATATACCTCTCGCGGGCACCGTTGGGTCGCCCGGCTTCTTACCTTAAGGACAACCGCTGTTCAGGACCCTATGGCGGCAAGACAAAGTCAGCCTCGAGTGGAGTACAAGGATTACTCCTTGATAGCTCACACTTGAGGTGACTAGGCATAACCCAGATAGGGGCCTTTGGCGGTGTCTGCATTGTACCGTACCTGTGCAGTTGTATATATTGTATCCGTGTTCACTCCCCTGAGTGATCACGGCCCGCTATCTAATCCTAGCTAACAATGCGCAGGGCTCACTGCTGAATAATGCATAAGTAATAATAGGCAGCATAGGATAAAGGAAAGGTACATCAAGGGGCGACAAAATCAGGCTATGCAATTGAATAGGAGTATAGCGTAGAAGCAGCAGTAACAATGCCTAGTGCAAGAAATGTACGGAAAGATAGGCGATATCTGGGGAAGAGAATGGCTCTGCTTGCCTGCAAGCTCGACGGTAGGGGTAGGGTCGTCGACGAAGTAGTCGTACTCAGCAGCAGTGTAGTCGGCGGTAGCAGCAGGGTCTACCGGAGATTAAGGGGGGGGAGGAAACAGTAAATACACAACAATAATATACAAACATATGCATGACATGATAGATGGAATGTTAACGGTGTTCTAACGCAGTACGATATATCAGGCTCAGAGCGGGAATTCATCCGAGGATGAACTACCGGCTCCGGGTGATTACCGGACAGGGGGTCCGGAGGGGGAAGGATCAAGCCGGAGGTGTCGTGGTTACCGGAACAACATAAGGGGGTGTATCCGGGCTAGTTGCTCCATTCCGGACAACTTTCGTGTTCGGAATAAATTCATCCGGGCACTCTAACAGTACCAGACAATTTATCGGACAGACGGTCCGGAGGGGGAATGTTCGATGTTCGTTGTGTTAGAGGGGTGTGGTAGACATACGAGTAGCGTATTCGTATTCGTTATCTTTTTCTGATCAACTTTCATGTATAAAGTTTTTGAATCCGAGTTACGGTTTAAAAGTTATTGAATTTCAAAGTTTAAATCAATTTAAATAATTTTCTGGATTTCTTTTATTATTTATTAAACATTATCCAAAACATTATCCACAACATTATCCAGAACAGTGCTGACATGTGGGACCCACATGTCAGCCTCTGTTATTTATAAAACACTTAATTAAATTAGAAAATACCCCTGGACCCACATGTCATACTCAGTAACTAATAATAATTCTTTTAAATAATTAAACTGACATGTGGGACCCATCAATCAGTGGGTTATTTAACTAAAACAATTTTATTAACCTAATCAACTAGGTGGGGCCTAGCTGTCAGTGGGCTAGAGGGGTTTTTATTTATCTCTGTTAATCTTAACAGTGGGGGTTAGGGCTAACAGTGGGGTTAGCCCCCTAATCTAAACTCCACCGGGCTGGGCCCCGCCTGCCAGTGAGCTAGAGCTCACCTCACCGGCTGTCGGCGGCGAGCCGTGCCATGGCCGGCGTCCCCGAGCTCAGTACCGACGAGCAAACGGCACGGGAGGCAGGGGAATCGAACGCCCGCGACGCCGTGCATCGGGTTGTGCCGAAACTGCGAGCTGGAGCGGCATGTGGCCGCGACGGCGAGCCCAGCCGCGGCGGCCGGAGCAGAAGTGTCGTGGGGAGGGCGAACTAGCGCGCGAAACGAAGGGGAAGAGGGGGCGTTCGACTCGTGCGCTCACAGGGGTCCGGAAGAGGAGCTCGAGGGGGCCGTTGGCGCGGCGGCGGCGACGAAATCCAAGAAATCGCGGCGGCGGCCGAGCTTGAAGATGAGCCCGATTCGGCGTCGTCGACGAGGCTTGGCTCGAATTGATGGCTCGTGGTGAGGAGGCCGAGCACGGTGAAGCTCTAGGACAACTCGGTCCGGCATGGCCTTTGGCCGCGGGTATTCGCCGGCGGCGCCCACGGCAGAGCTCGCGCCCACGGGAGAGGAGGGGAGAGCACACGCGGGGGGGGGGGGGGGGGGGGGGGCGAGATCCATAGGCGGGGAGGATTGCGAGGGGCTAGAGTTAGGGCTATAGGGAGGGGGGGGCGCCCTCTTGTAGTCGCCGGCGAGCGCTGGATGGACGCCACAGAGGGGTTCGCCGGCGTGGCAGCGGGGATGGCCGCCACGCCCCCTGTTTCCCCTGTAGCGAGGGAGATGACCCCCCGGGGTGGGCTGTGGGCCGTTTTCGGTTAGGTGGGGGTTAGGTGGGCTGGGGGGTTGGGCCTCGGGCCAGAGGGGAGGGGTAGATTAGGTTTAGTTTTTCTTCTTTTGTTTTCGCTTTTTCTTTTCTGTAATTTCTTTTTGTATTTGTTTTATACACCTAGGCAATTTAGTAAAAGGTTATTTGTGTCCCATAATCATTGTTATATCATAGTTCAGTGCCACAAAGGATTTGGGCACTATTAAAAATCATTTAATAATTGATTTAAATATTAAATGGTTAATAGGGAATTTTTGGCTACTGTTTAGATTTGTTTCATTTATTTAATAGCACAATAAATTCCAATACACACATGGAACTGATCCACTGAATATTTGTGAATTTATAAAAGTAGATTCACAATTTTTGGAGAAAGTTTATTTGCCACATTGTTTTTAATATTTCATCAAAGGCATTTTGAGCATTTGATTTGATTTCAAATTTTTATGGGTTGGACTTTGTTTTCATCCATGATGATCAAGGCCCATGGTTCACAATGCTTGCAACAATATCAAAGGAGAATTTGAATTTGAACTGAACCAGTTGAACAAACAAAAGTTTTGAACAGTAGAGATGAACAGTAACAGGGATTACTGTTCACTGACAGTGAGGGTGTTACATGCTCGGTAAGTGCCCGAACAAAAAAAATGACACTCAGCCGGACCTGGCAAACTCGGCCCAAACGTCCAGGCTGACCAATACCCCCATATCTAGCTCATATGTGGGCGGATATGATGACACAACTGGATCTGGCAAGAGGAGCATGCACTGAAATTTAAAGGTTCAATTAAGGGCAGAAGAGTTGTTCCCCTGGATAGGATCGCTGGCGAAGGCTTCTCTAAGACGATTACTTCAAACCGAACCCAACATATTACGAAGATTTTTTTTCAATGTCGCTTTCGGATGATCAGATATTTGTTCTTGCACATATTGAATGTCATGGATGTTGGGGTCTTTGGTGGCGGCATGGGCGACGAAGTTGTGTGTTGGGGCCTCCTATGACGACACTGTGGGTTCGGAACGACGACGGAGCAACGGTGGCGGTTGTGCGTGTGAGGCATAAAAGAGGAGAGGAAAAGGGCAGGTCATGTAAGGATGAGGACGTCTTCAAGAGATTTGGCGTGGGTCATGGCGGATGCGTTCGATCGTCCCCATATCATCCCCACATCTCAACTGGATAAGGGGGGGGTGCCTGTCAGCTTGGACTGTTATTGCACCGGAAGTTCAGTGACCACTTTTCTGTTTTTTTTTTCAAATTTGTGTATCGATTTGTTAATTTTGTGCAAGCTGGTGATATTAATTCTTTTATTAATCCTGAAATTTGTAATATTAACCAAACATAGCTTTAGGAACCCCTAAAAATTATGCTTTAGGTTGTTAGATCTCTACACACATTTATAAGTTGATTTAGTAAACTCCATGTATCCATACAACCCCCACGATCAAAGATATCCATGTGTTGTCCTTCCTTAGGCTTTGTTTGATTATAGGGAGAATCAATCCACTAGTGGGATTAGTCCATCCAGGGATTTTATACGAAGTGTCTGCTCCTCATCATCACTATTTTTTGCGTCATCTCTCATGGATTTCTTCCACAGATATGAGATGATTCTTCTCTGCTCTGTGTAATAAAGTGGATTGGGCCACGATCCACGGTGATTCACATGGAATTTTCCCTAACCAAACAAGGCCTTAGAGCGGCTCGGGCTCCTCCCTTCCCGCGCTAAACCTCCCTTCCCGCTCTACTCCATCCTCCCTGCCGCTGCCAATAGATCCTGCGGGCAAAGCCCGCGCGGATCTGGTGGAAGCGGGCCATCGGTTCCCGTGTGCTCACCACTTGGGGGAACTCCATGTAGCGGCGGGGGGCACGGCGTGACTCCAACGTTGTTTCTGCTGGTGGTGGTCTGGCATGGGATTTTTAGTCAAAAAGGACCACTATTGCTACCGTAATGTAAAAAAAGACCACATGTGAAAAATACAGTCAAAAAGATCACCGTACACTGGCGGCACGCCCGTCAGGCGACATGTGGCAAACTGCCTCCACTACCACTGGCGGCACATGGTGACGTGGCAACCTACCGCCAGAGGCAGGGGCGATACGTGCCACGTGTCACCTGGCGGGCATGTCGCCAGTGTACGGTGGTCTTTTTTGACAATATTTTTCACAGGTGGTCTTTTTTAAAATTGCGGTGGCGATAGTGGTCCTTTTTGATAAAAATTCCTAGCACGGTTGTGTGGATGCGCTCATGGCTCCCTCCCGGTGGCCTTCTCTGAATCGGCGGCATCTCCCTGTTGTGCATGCTCTGGTGGGCTTCGGGGATGGCTGCTCCGAGTCAGCTCAGGGCTATACGGCGGGAATAGTTTCTGTGAGGCGCGGGTGGTAGTGCTCGCCCTCCCCTGCGTCGTGGCCTTCCACTCTGGGTGTTCAGTGCTGTCTGCTGGCGGTGCTGGCGCTGGCTCGGCGTGCACGGTTCTGGTGGGGTCCGGCCCTTGCTCTGTAGTGGTGCAGCGAGCAGCGCTCGGCGATCAATCGGTGCTTAGAGCATCTCCAACAGCTGCCCTATTTTAGGGAAGCATATTGGGCACGGAGTATAATTTAGGTCAGCAAAAAAGTGCTTTTTTTAGCACAAAAATTAACATCTCAAACAGCTTCCCTAAATTCTGGTTATTGGGTACGGCCGTCTCCAACAGCTACCCAGAAAAACTGCTGCCGAACAGCATCACAACAGCAGCACAGCAGCCGACCATAATTAAAATTCTAGCAACTCCAACATACAAAATCAACACAAAATATATAGCAACATAATAAATTTATTAGAATCTACAACAAATAAATTATTACAACACAATAGTTCATCAAATCCAACACAATTTGTTCTTCAAACAACACAAATAGTTCATTATACAACACAACTCCAACTAGATATTTTGTTCGTCATGCCATGTCCACCACTCCTCCATAAGATCCTTTTGAAGATCTAGATGCGTGTCGGCATCTCTAATATCATGGTATTTCTTAAGAAAACATTCGATTCTCCTTGTACTTCTCCGCGGCTGCACTGGTTTCCCCATAAGGCCGTAGAAAGAGTAGTCCAAAGCTTGTCCACGCTCATTCTCAATGATCATGTTATGCATGATCACAAAAGAGGTAATGATGCACCATAGGATCTCTTGATCCCAAAACCTAACCAGCCCTCTCATAATAGCAAATTGGGCTTGCAAAATCTCAAAAGCTCTCTCAACATCTATCCTAGCAGCCTTTTGAGCATTATGGAAATAGAGTTCTTCTTTAGCGACCCCCAACCGGACCGAGGTTTGATCACCATTGGGTCACCTCGTTCCCGTACGACACCTCCCCCCTTTTGCGTGGTGTTGTTGGCTGGTGACCAAGCAACGACACCGCTTGGTGTTGTCGAGTTGCCAATTTCTCCCCAAGGCTCTTCTCCGGCGGTGTCTGGGGTTCTGCTATATGAGTTCGTGTGTTTTTTGGTTGTTTCTCTTCTCCTTTGTTTCCCCCGTGTACTCTGGTTCAGTTGAACCTATCTTGTATGAAGCCGTGAGGCATGTAGGCAAATCGGTTGAATAAAAAAGGTACCTAGACAAGTACTTCCCGTGCATGGGTGGTGAGAGATGGGGGGTAGCTGGGTAGAAGCCACCTTGACTTGAACATAGCTCTGCCACTGCCACTGACAGTCTAACAACATTGACTGAACTGCTCAGCAAAAGTTGAACCAGATCACTAACAGTTTTACATAATGGATAGTTTCATTTCTCTTGTCACTAACAGTCAACATCTGTTGTTCAGTTCTTTGAACGCTACACAAGGATCTTAACATCAGCTAATTATGTAACAAGGCGTCAGGCGGTGAAGGTTAGACTATGTTCAGATGCTATAGCTAATCATATCATTCACATGGAAAAGAAACTAATATTGGTGTCTGTATTTTCAGTTCCTTTCAGAATTACTATTGGAGACTTCAAACTCTAAAATAATGAAGCGATACATTCAGGAAGTTCGTTTCCTAAACATTATGATTGGTCTACTGAAGGTATTACTAATAGTATATACTTCACTGTTCATCAGGGAATTAAGATAGCCAATTTATGTAACACAATAGCAAATAGATTGGAGTCCCTCGGGGCTAACCCTAGTCCCCGCCGCCGCCGCCATCCCCTCCTCCCTTCCCTTTTCAGTTCCTTTCAGAATTACTATTGGAGACTTCAAACTCTAAAATAATGAAGAGATACATTCAGGAAGTTCGTCCCATAAACATTATGATTGGTCTACTGAAGGTATTACTAATAGTATATAGTTCACTGTTCATCAGGGAATTAAGATAGCTAATTTTTGGAACACGATAGCAAATAGATTTGAGTCCCTCGGGGCTAATCCTAGCCCCGCCGCCGCCACCCCCTCCTACCTTCCCTCTCCCCTCGCCATCCCTAGAGGTGGCCGTCGGGATAGCCTGCACGTTGCCGGTGAAGGGGACGGCTGGGATCCCGCGGCCATGGCAGCTTCCTGGAAGGGTGGTGCATGGCGGCGCGAGATCTGTCTGCCATGGCTGTTCCTCCCGGCGGCGCAACAACACATTCGGCGACAACGTGAGGATGGCAGTCTCAGCGGAGCAGCAGCGGCATCCCCTTCGTCGGGGATGGTGGGCCAGGAGGTGGCTTCATGTGGCGACCTAGGGCGGTGGATCAAGGGATCCTGTTCCAGGTTCGTTGCTGGACGTGCGTGGCGGCCGGAGCCTTCTCCGACGTCGACGGCGCCGGATGCGAGAGATCCATAGCCCTCCAAGGTTTGTGGATCGGAAGCCAAATGTGATATCTGGGAAGTGCGGCTGCCGGTGAAAACCGTGCCGACTTCGGTCATGACGGAGGATGGCGACGTATTTGCATCCTTCCCTTGTTGGAGGCATCGTCTATGCATTCGTCGTCTTCCCGCCAACGATGCTCTGGGGAAACCCTAGATCTAGGTCTCCTGGATTGGATGATGGCGGTGAAAGGACCACGATGTCGCCTAGAGGGGGGGTGAATAGGCTTTTTAAACCTTTTACGGATTTGTCTATATCCGGATGCGGAAATAAACTAAGCGGATACTTATTCAAGTACAAATCCTCAATATACTAGGCTCAACCAAGTGCACCAACAACTTTATTCTAAACAATATGAACACAATGAGGATACAAGTAAGCACAAGTAAGTTACACAAACTTACACAAGATATATGTATCACAAGATGTGGATATGGGAGATATAATATAACAATTCACACAAAGACAAATATGGAGAATAGTAGCACATATGAATTACGGAGTATAATGTGTTGGCCTAAAACCAATCACAACAATATGATAACCAACACAATATAATGAGGACAACAAGATATAGTGAATGCAAGGTCAAGTGACTAAAGTAAACCACAAGTAGGGAGCTAGGGTTAGAGATAACCGAAGACTCGGAGACGAGGATGTATCCCGATGTTCACTTCCTTGGAGGGAAGCTACTCACCGTTTGGAGAGAGTGGGTGTTACCACGAAGGCACACCAACGCCACGAAGGCTCACCCTATTCCCCTTGGGATATCACACACGAAGGCGATTCCCAACCACTAGTGGTAGACCTTGAGGCGGCCTCCAAACCTTCACAAACTTTCCGGGGGGCAAATCACAAGTTGATTCCTCACCGGAGCACTCCTACCGCCTAGGAGTCTCCAACCTCCAAGAGTAACAAGATCAAGGGGGGATTGCTCAAGACTTGCTCAAATCGCGAATTCCTTTGGTCAAAAGAGGGAGAGGGAGTGGATCTATCAATGGGTGAAATCTCTCTCAAGAACTCTCACAAATCACTCCGGGATCTAAGATTTGGTGTGGGAGGAAGGAGAGGGAGCTTTCTAGGGTTTGTATGTGTTTTTGGATGTGTTGCTCAACCCTCTACCGGATTGGTAGAGGAGTATATATAGCCCAACTGTCCAAGTGACCGTTGGGGCATTCTGGCGGAGAAGTTTCGGACGTCCGACATGTCGGACGTCCGAAATATGTCGGATTTCCGTCCAAAAGAGCGAGGGCTACTGACTAGTTTCAGCGGATTTCGGACGTCCGACAAGTTTCGGACGTCCGAGAATTTCGGACGTCCGAAATCCAGAAAAAACAGCAGGATCTCAATACTGAACCGAGCATAACTTTTACATACGAACTCCGATTTTGATGATCTTGGGCTTATTTTAAAGCTATTGAAAAGCTCAAGATCCTCACATAGAGAACCACCCAAGATAAACCAAAATGGAAGGTGCAAAATATGTAAAGGCTATGCCATAGGATTTGGGGAATGAGTTGGCTTTGGATTATCCCCTTTTTGGTATAAAGGATAGGAGTGGAATTGAGTTAGGAATTGTTGACTTGAGCAAGTCCATTACTAAACCCCTTTGATCCCCTCTTAATAGTGCGGGATCCCTATAACTCAAGAATAATAAAAGAGCTATACTATAGCTTCCGGAAATCCATTCTTGAGCATGTATCCTTTTTGATGGTCAACAATCCACGACACAATACCTTTGACTTGAGCATTCCACTTGAGCTTGATGTTGGTGTCATGCTTGGCTCAAGATGTCCATGCAATATTGGTCACATAAATTGGTGAAGACTTCAATTAGTTTCCTCGTAAGTCATGAGGAAAGCTTCGCATTATATGCCATCTTCATATGTGCCACCACGAGATCATCCGCAAGCTTCAAGCATGTAATCCTCTGGGATGCATATCTTGAACTTGACCATCTTCTCATGATGACCATCCTCTCATGGGCACTCGTGATCTTTCTTGATACAATCCCATGAGAATACATTTGAGTCATCCTCTCATGGGCACTTGTGATCTTTCTCAATGCAATCCCATGAGAATCACCATGCCACAAGATCCCATGTGGTACATAAGTTGTGCTTGAGCATTGACCAACTAGAATTCAATCTTTCATCTTTATCTTGGTCAACAATTATCTTTACTCTATGATCAAGTGGTGACATGAATATTCTTCGTCTTGTCGAGGAGAATGACATTCCCTTTTGAATCATCATACTCCGAGGTCGTATTCAGCACATGCGACCCAAGGACCGATCTACTATTGATTGTATTCATTGCAAATTCATCCACTCTTCTTCGCATTATCCATTCATAGATACTTGATACCATTGTTGCTTTATTGGAATCATCATTCATTACCAAGCCACAATGGATACATTTGTGTTGATGAACAATGTTCTTCATGCATTGCCTATGTAGCTTTCCTTCAAATATATATCTCAATGCAAACATTAGTCCATAAGGATTGTCATTAATTACCAAAACCACACATGGGGACTACATGTACTTTCAGGCGGTGCGCGGCATCGTTCTCCCTCCTCGGGGCACCATTTTTTTGGAGCACGTGTTGGCTGGAGGGGTCCTGAGGTGGTGCGGCGTGGTTTTCCGAGTCGAAGTCGGCGAGTCTGTGGTGTACCCGGGTCTCGGTGACGGGCTCTTGAAGATGGACGAGCGCAGAGCGGCGGCGCTGTCTGGTGTCATAGTGGTGTCGACGGTAGGCCTGACAAGGTCATTTCATTGATTCCCGCACCGAAGATGGGTTAGCGGAAGGGTGGCGGTGACTTCTGGAGCGTGCTCATGCGATGTGCGCTAAGAGTGTGCTGGACAGGTGCTCCGGTTTTAGATGGTACATGTAGGGGTGAGGCATGCCCTGATCATGACCACCATTATCATCAAGTTTGTAGGAGTGACTTTTGTTGCACAGAAGGTGGATTCGAAAGGATCGATGTTTTATCTTCTAAGGCATTGTTGAATAATAAAACAATATGTTTGTATGCATCGCTTCGATGCCGGTTTTGGGGGTTCAACCTCCTTTTCGAAAAAAAATTACTCAGATTTGATGTGAACTACACAAAAAATCATGTATTTCTAGCACAATTCACTATAAAAGTTCATGATTTTTTCTTTTATGCGTAGATCCGATAAAAAAATCATCGTGAAAATTTACAGCGATGTACTTCTTCCGTACAACCTATATTTCGGTACGGAGGGAGTAGTAAACATCCTTATGTATGTGTGCATTTTTGTCAGAATTTTTTGAAACTTCAAAATATGATATATTGTTTTTAAAAAATTTGGGTTCCATGGAGCCCGGGTGCCCAAAATCCTCACTTGCACTAAATATTAACTTTCTTATGGATATTATGCAAATTAACACATTGTATATTATTTTGATTCCATTTCACTAGTTGTTTATTCCACCTTGAACTTAAAACATAAAAGGCAGGCAACGTTCATTTATATTGTTCTGGCCTTCGCATCTTTTAACAAATAAAGGACTCTTTACCTGCATAAAACTATACAATTTGAGCGTAAAACAGAAGGAGTCATTTGTACAATCTTTTTTGGTGGCTACCTAAGTTCGACTACAGAGAGGAACTGCTTGACAATAGTATTATAGGCTGCTGTGTGAAGGTCCTATTTTGTGAAAACTGAAGGATTATATTACTTTTTTGAATTGGGCCGATCTTCTATATGATTGAGCAAGAGCTCCACCCTCTTGACGAGGTTCCTTAAAAAAAATACTGTTTTGAATACAAAACTCTTATCTCTTATCTGAAGGTTCCAGCAGTTGTCTAGAAATTTAGACATGAATATACATCTGAGATGCTTTATTTAGCAGAAATAAAAGCTTGCAAAATTTCTTAAACATTGATTAAATACATCATTTCTGTTGTGAAAAGATTCTCTGTTTCTGCACAAATATTATTATTAAGTATTATGTGTGTACAGATCCTATTTTTTTGGATGCATGCTACTACTAACCAGCATCTTTTGTAGGATTCGAGCAAAAATATCAGAATATGTGCTTTCCACGTTTTTAAGGTACTATCTTTAAGTGCACATACATGTGTTCTCTCGCCAAAAAATTCCCTTTAACCATTTTCCTCGGCCCGTTTCCCTGTCCCGAATTAGGTGTTTGTTGCCAATCCAAACAAGCCTCGCAGTATTGTTGAAGCTTTGCGAGAGAATCGCGGAAAATTGTTGAAACTGCTCCAAAATCTTCCTGCAAGTAAAGGTAGTGATGTGATGCTTCCATCTTAGAACCCATGACAGTTACAGACCTGCTTGAATGGAAGGATAATGTAGTCAGGAAACCCAGCCGTGATTGATTTGAGTTTAAACTTGAAGCCATGATGTCAGGAACCACAAAACTCGTGCATATAGTTTTAAGAAAATGACATTGAAGTTTTTAGCATTACTTTTTGGGGGGTTCCATTTTACAGGCGAAGATGAACTTGACGAGGAGAGAGAGCTGATCATTCAGGAAATCAAGAATCTGTAATGCTGATCCCTTGGACTCGTGGGATAGCAATGGCCAAGCAAGTATGCTCTCTTGTGGTAAAATCCGTACTTCAACCAACCTATCAGAACCTGGTATATATCACTGTAACTCTCCAAGAGCTGCGTCAATTTGGAGAATAATGCACTTCGGCAAAGGATAGTATCATAAAAATACAATAGAAACAAATGGATAGCTTTTTTTCTGGGTGATATGTGTAGCATCAACGAACTTGAGCCAAGAATATTATTACCAGTACAATCTGGCCCAGTTTCTGTGACTTTCTCTCATGGTGATTTCCAAGTGATACTCCATCAACAAGAAAAAAATCTGTGAGTTACAGCAGAACGGATAGCCTAGCTCAAAATTCAGTAAATACAAAGCAGTATGCTAATAAATAGAGAATGGCTTTGGAGATCAGTAATTCAGTTAGTTCCGCTCTTGGTGCGCACCCTGGTGATTCAGGTTCCTTGTTGTCCATGTGCATCCTGTGCCAAGGACAAACTTCAGGTGCAGCCAGGTGGAGAAAGAAATAACTGTGCTTTATATATAGGCAAACCAAATGATATACTCAGTCTTTTTTTTTTTTGAACATAAGATATACTCAGTCAGCTTGCTGGTGAAGTGAATGAGATGGATGGAACGCATCTCGCTAAATCTTCCCTTTCCGTCGTCAGATCAGATGCTCCGCGCACGAACTGAACCGACGAGAAATGTTATTGTATTCCTCGAATATTCAATGTCGACTTTTACATATACTAGCTGATGCAGATAACAAACCGTGTTTGGAACAAAATGATGCTGCTAATAGAGGAAAAGAAGTACGCCTTGTTATGGAGATCGTAGCTTCTAAGGAATAAAGTGGTATTTGATGTCAAAAAAAAGGAATAAAGTGGTATTGAACCAAGCCTATAATAAGCAATCAGAATTGGTGATTGTATAATATTCTGTCGATGAATGGTGTTTTTGTAAGCTAAATTAAATTGCAAAAATGTCTTTTATTATGGGACGGAGGAAGAGAGTACGTACGTAGTTACTGATAGAAGGATTGGACAAAAAATAAGCGAGCAACTCAATATGAATTCGCTCTTTCAATGGTTAGCAGAAGGGTAGATAAACAAAAGCAGAACACAATAGGCTAAAATGGAGGGATGATTTAAATTTTGTATTCCCTCCGTTCGAAATAAGTGACTTAATTTTATTTAGATATGGACATATCTAGACGCATGTTAATGTGTAGATACATCCGTATTAGGAAAAGTTGAGCCACATATTTTTAGACGGAGGAGGTTGCAAATAAATCAAATGCATTTGCCAATAAAGGAATCTTTTGTCGTTGTCAATAATGCATTTGCCAATAACAACATTTGACAAAGACATATATCTTCCGTGCACTATGTTCACTTGATTCGTGATTCATCAAAACAGCAGCATGGGGTTACCCCTCATCTAAATATATACAGGTGAGGGAAGCAAACAAACATATAATGATTAAGTAATACTCCATCCATCCAAAAATGGATGTATCAAAACGTATTTCAGTTTTAGATACATTCATTTCTATCTTTTTTTCGACAAGTATTTCCGGATGGAGGGAGTAGTAATTCATTGGTTAACAACGGAACTGAAGACAAGAAGAGTGCATTTCAGAAGAAAAAAAATCAGATACCAAAAAGAATGATTAAACATGCAACTCTACTACACCATATGAACACAAATTTCGGCAGCCATGAAATCCCTAGTCAGAAACTAATAAGTGTCGCTAAACTTACATGTGGTAGTTTAGGAAAGAAATCCTATGCGACCTAGGTCGCACGTAGCGATTATGGGACCCTCCCCAGCTATGGACACACGGCAAAATCGAATCTCGATGCGCGTACGTTACTTACCCCCGATTCCCACTTCTCCCCATCGCCCGCTCGCTGTGGCAGCCGCCGCCGCCGACGACGACGACTCCTCTACCCGCTTCTTCGTTTCGCTCACCGCGGCTACGGCTGTGGCCTCCGTTCCCGCTGCTCTCCTTCGCCATCGACGACCGCGCTCCTCGCCTCTCTGGCAGCTCGTCCTTGAGGCGCAACTCCTGTGCTCGTTGCGTCGCTTCCAACGGCGCTCCATCCACGGTCACCCTCGACGCTGACCTGCCGGCTGCATCTTCACATGGGATGGACTGACATGAGGGTGCACAAAGGAACACAACCCCAACAGTGACCGCAAAGGATACTTCTTGCCAGTGATTTGAGATGCTGATCTTGCAAGTGATTTCAACTGCTGATACATGTGCAAGATACAATTCTTCAGAGGATCAGCATGACCATTGTATAATTTTTTGTAGTTTGCACATCTTGCCAGTGATTTGAGCTGTTATTATTGTATAAAAGAATCTGATGTACACTGTAAAAAAAGGCTCTGGTATTTGAAGCTTCTTATGAAATTTGCAATGTATATTTGTTGGTGTCCACTCTTGTGATAATAATGATGTGCAGTTTTCAGTGTGTATCATTTGTTTCCGACTCTTGTATTGAGAAAAACATCTTTACTTCTTTAGTGCTACTAGTAAAAATTATATTACTTTCAGACTGATGAAGAATCTTTTGGGCCGATGGACAAACTATGGTGGATTATTCTATCTTGTGGCGGTAATTGTAGGTTTTTAAAATCAACATATAGGCATACATGCTTGTAGGTTGTATTCTTGACTGATGAAGAATCTTTTATACACAAGATTCAACAACAATAGAATCACACTACAAACTCCACATCATTGTTATCACAAAAGTGGACAACAACAAATATAGACTGCAAAATTCACAATGAGTTTCAAATGTCATGAGCTTTTGTTCACAGTGTACATCAACTTCAGTTATACAATAAAAAAGCTCCAAAATGTGCTTCAACTATCCTATCTTGAGAAAATTCAGAAGAAAAATAAGAAAAGCATCAACTATCCTATCTACAAAGCACTGAATCTTCATCGACAGAGTCATGCACAGTAACAGATTTTTTGTTCTTTTGTCTTTCTTTTGCCATCATGCTGATCATCTTCCTTTTGGTTCTTCTATGCTCTGTAAATGAATAAGAGAATAACTCTAGCACAAGCATATTCTGCAGAATAAAGGATGCAAATCGACAGAGCACATATCTATGAGTTGTGCTGCAACGAGCAGATAGCCGGCATGCTCTGAACTTGAATTTATTTTCCAAGATGCAGCTAGCAGATCAATCTAAAGTAGCTATGCACCATCCGGTGGAGCCAAGCTGAGGAGGGTGGCCATGGAAGGAGAGTAATAAACCGGCGAGCAAGAACGACGACATACTGCATACTACGCCGGCGCGGTGCTGCCGGTGGAGGCGCCCAAGACCAGGAGCATCGCCGTGGCTGGCGGGAAGAAGTAGCCGGACTGGTGTCGCCAGCTGGGACACCGATGGGGATGGAACATCCCGATCTGGAGTGGTGTGCTTGGCGTCCAGGAGCACATCGACGGCGATGTGGCGAGCTGCACGGGCATACCACACCGGCGGCGGAATTTGGGAGCCTTTTAGATTTAATCGCGATTTGCAAACAAGGAAGTGGGAAACGAGACAGTTACTGCTTTGAGATTCGTAAGGCCACGCGTCGTTCGCAGAGGAGGGTCTCACAATTAGCTTGGTACGACCCGGGTCTTATAGGATTTTTTTCCGGTAGTTTAATTCGGCTTCGATTGAAACTGGCCTTGATTTCAGGTAACTAAAATTTAGAATGTGCATCAACACTTACGCCGACGATCTCAACACCGACAGTATGTGGAGGTGAGCCGTGTTGGTGTAGCCATCCGACGAGGAACAGGAAGTGGGATCGCGAGGAAGAGGAACACAGCGAGCAGAGCTAAGACGGGAGGGATAGGCGGTACACCCACAGCCACACCGTTGTGCCACCTAGACTCACTTGCAGTCGTGCTGTATCGCTAGCCCACTGACTCGGAATAGGTTCGCCCGCCACCAAATCCCATCCGCGCGACCTTGGATCCCTCCTACAGTGGTCAAGACGAGTCACGACCCACACCCTCACGGACGCCGCGTCCCGTTTGATGCAGGCATTGACACGACGCTCACTTAGGGTGTGGCGTCTTGTGCAGGGCGTTGCACCTTCCCCGTAGGGTGCCCACGCCAGCCAAGGTCAAGTAATATGGATAGAAAGTGATGTTGTTTTCAACGAGTGAGGTCTTTGTATGAAGTTTTTCTGATCGTGAAATCTAATTATTGCCCGCGCACTCTTCAGGAAATTCGGTGCTCACAGTTTCCGGCCGCTGGATCACGATCGTGCGGGCAAATCACACGCCGTGTGTTTCAACCGGACAGCGGCACGTGTGCACCACCTGAGGCAACTGGGTCCCACAAGACAGCGCGCCATGTCTTTTCAAATTTGGGGAGTCGTGCTAGAGAGAGAGACAGACACATTTCCTCTCCAGATCCCCCCACTCCCCCTCCGTTGCGCCCGCATCCAGCTAGGGTTCGCCGGCCGGTGACAAATCCGGCAACTGGAAGAGATCAGCCACCGGCGACCGGAAGAGATCAGCCACCGGCGACGAAGTAGTGGGAAGGCAACCCGCGGGTGTTCCCCGCACGAGGCGAGGGATCCCTTTCGACTCCTCGTCCGCTCTGTTCCACACGACGACGCAAGGGGGGCGGGGTTCGCCGGCCGACGACGAGGGCGGCGCGCGTGGGGTGAGGAATTCGTCATCGTCGCGAGGAAGGAGGCGACCACCAGAGCAATCTTACACGGGACTTGGCGTGGTGGGTGGTGCAGAGAAATCCGGTAAGTCTCCGATTCAAGCACACACACCCGCTTAATTGATTGTGCATTTCATCAGCTGAATCATAGGGGGAGGGGGAGGGACTGGTTGGAATGGAACCCCTACATCTGCTATATTCGATTTTGTTTTTGCAGATGCCACCAGTTTTCAATTCCAAGGGGTAGGGGGAGGGTGTAGCATCTGATTGCTAAGGGATGATGAGGGTATAGCATCTGAAACACCTTTTGCAATTGAAATGCATTTTGATTTGTAGATGCCACCAGTTTCAATTGCTAAGGGATGGGGATGGTATATGACGAGGATCGGCCTCGGCAAATCCCATGGTTAGGGACCCTGGGTTAGTCATAGAGAAGGAACAGGTTGGACGATACTCGTCGGCTAACAGGAGAAACACTTCCTGCTCGATATTATTGCGTGAGGGGGCGATTACAAGGGAGGCCAAGGAGAGTTCTTGCTAGACCATGAGAGTAAATTGTGTATTGGGTGCCTCTAGACGTCTCCCCTCCCAGCCTTTATATACTAGGCTAAGTTTCGGGAGTCCGTACTAGATTACAAAGATAGTTTTCTAGTTCTAGTCTTGCCTTGTACGCCAAGTCGTGCCTTCCATATCAGTCGCGGACTCCTACGTCAGTGTTTGATTGGGCCAGTCGTGGGCCTGTCGAGGCTTTCCAGCGGGCCTTCCATCTTCATACGCACCAGGTATCCTCACACGCAGGAGTCGTGGGGTCCCCCCCTCGTCAGTAGCCCCCGAGTGCCTGGGGGACTCGATGAGTCGCGCAGGGACTCGGATTCATCAGTGCTTTATTGTTTGTTTCAGGTGCTAATTCTAACTATAAAGAATGATAACTGTGCACAACCCTTGACTATCTTCGCCACCCTGTAATTTATAGCAGAACTATGACACTAGCTATCTTCACCAACCTCTAATTCTAGCAGAGTTGCGACAGTATCTATCTTTCATAAACAATGTGCGTGGATTACTTGGTGGCGCTAGTTCTAATTGTACACAACCTATAACAAACATGAGGTGAAAAAATGACCAGTAGCCCACCTCTTTTAAAAGATGCACTTGAGTTGTTGGTCCCTTCCTCAAACAGAGATGCTCCTGTTTTAGTTATTTACATCTGGATGTAGTTTTTAATTATTTATAAAATCAGCTATTTACATCTGGATGTAGTTTTTTGGTGATTTTTTACATGTAAAAATATCTGCTATTTTTTACATGTGGCATAAGTAGCTATTTACATCTGGATGTAGTTTTTAAGTATTTTTGTCCTACTTTTGTTCTCATCATTTTTGATCTGGCGCTAATAAAAGGATTTTTTATAAGGATTTTTCACGCTATAAAATATGATCATCTTGTTCTATTTTTCTTACAGGACGTGGATACATATCGTTTAGCCGTATCAAACATGTGCAAATTTTTTGAGAACGGACTTGGAGACTTCATCGCCATATTGTCAAAAAAGCAGGCAGTACACGCGCCAGTCGCCCAGCAGAAGATGAGCAGCAATAAGAAGAGGAAAAGGGTTGTACGAAGGCATAAGAATGTAAACCAGGAAGGATGGGACTAGACATTCAATCCGATTGAAGGCGGAGAAATAGGAAACCAAAACATAGCTGCAAATAATGTAGGAATTGGACTAGCCTCAGCACAAGACCACAAGAGGTTTTTGCAGATAACACCATTTGTTGGGGCAGTTTTTGCGCAGAACCACAACTCTTGTTCTTTTTTGCAAAGAACACCACTATTTGGGGTAATTACTGTTGGGAATGTGCCCTAGAGGCAAATAAAATATGTTTTACCGAGCATATTCCATTAGTTCATAATACGTTTGATACTATGCTATAACTGTATTAAGCGGAAACATTAATACAGGTGTGGTATACAAACAACCAGGTCCCTAGTCAACCCTAGTATACTAGTCCATTAGGCGATTGATGATCAAGGTTTCCTGATCATGAGACAATGGCGTCTGTTGATAATGGAGTCGTATCATTGGATAATGATATGATGGACATACACCCACCAGAAGTGTTGCGATGTGATCAAGTCAGATAGTTCGACATTGCGATAACTATAACGTAGTGACCAGATCCTTAGACCGTAATGATCATACGTAATTACTGTCTATTAGGATGCCTTGATTTGCTACCCACCGCCTGACTGAAATATGCTGGCCATAAAGGAGTACTTCAGGTATTCCGAATAGATATGTTAATGAGTATGCAAATAGATCAAAGCGGGATTTGTCCATCCGTGTGACGGATAGGTACTCTGGGCCCACTCGGTGATGTTACATCATAAAGTTTGCAAACATGTGACTAGGTCACGGAGTTGTAATATCACGGGAACGAGTAAACTTGTTTGTTGAGAACGAGGACGAACTAGGTATAGTGGATACCGATGATCAAACCTCGGACAAGCAAAGTACCATCCGACAAAGGGAACAGGCACACGGGTAACGGATCCAACAACGATTGAAGTTCATTCGATGGAAGCTCAGGGGCTATCAAGGATTGTAACCAGGTCCAATTGATTAGTCATTGATCAATGAGATTGTCTCGATCATGTCTGTTGTTTCCCGGACCGTAGGGTGTTACACTTAAGGGTACTCGACGCAGTAAGGATTGATTCGGGATCACCGGAGAAATTGGAGAGAACACCGGAATTGTTCCGATGAAGGCCGGAAGTTGTTCCGGGTATTTTGACAGGTTCAAATTATATTTAATAATGTTTAATATATGTTTTATTATTTAATTATCTGAATTAAATATTAAAATGTATTTAAATATAATTAAAAATGGAAGAAAAGGCACATGGGCCTCATAGGGCCCATTAGGGGAGAGGGAGTCCTCCCCCATGGGCCATGGCGCCATGAAGGGGGCCCACCCCCCTAGGGCTGCGCCATTTGCCCTCCCCTTGGGATTAGTCCCACCCCGGAAGTGGAGGGGAGGGTGGCACCCCTCCTTGGCCTATATAAGGAGGGGTAGGGTGCCCTTTTTCTTCATACAAATTGATTTGAGACAAGTTTCTCTCATCTCTCTCTCCCTCCTTTCTCCTTCCTCGAGTGGACTCCCCTTGTTTGGAGTCTACACTTGGTTGGGGATTTCTCCACTATACGCATGCCGTCGTGCTGCTGGAATCGGGATCCGAATCCATCTTCTTTCCGCTGCTCTACTGGTTCGGAGCCCGGAGGGACGTCGGGTATACTGTATGTGTATAATCCCGCGAGGCACTACACTTGTGGTGCTACTTCATCGTCGTGGTCTTATCGCGAGGTCTTCATCAGCAACGTTCCGACGGGGACGTAATCCCGTCATCGGTCTACAAGGATCGGGTGGCTACAGGAGTCATCGTGGATCTGCGCGGCATCGGGGATTGCCGGTACGACTACACCAACCACGTTCATGCGGGAACGTTTCCCGCTTAACGGACTACATACTGGTATTGATCTATTTCTGTCCGTTACTTGCATCAGCATAGCATAGGTCTTGGGTATGGGTCTCGTAGGTTATGAAAAATTTGTGTTTTAGTATGATAGAACTTAAGGTAAATGGGTCTTACTTCATTGATGTGTACCAACACCATTAGAGACATACTCATTAGTAATGACTTGCTAAACATAATACGAAGAACTGCTAGGAGATACACCTGACAACTCCGTAATCAAGGAAGATGATGATGCGTATCGCACTCACCGTCACTTATGAATGACTGTCCAATACACCATAATTCATTCTATGGAATCTAAATTGTGAATGCATGTTAACGAACACGTATGACGTGCTAGGTGAACTTGAAAGCACTTGGTCACAAATCAGAGTAATGGAATATGAGTATATGGAAGAGGTTTCTTTCAACTATGGTGGAAGGAACAACCTGCTGAGAAAGTCACTTGGAAAATGTATAAGATACATGGAACACCTTGTGTATAACTTGGACTACTGAATGACTGGTTACTTTGCGATAACTGGGGAGTTGCATCCGCTTCCTCCCAGTTAAAAAGACCATGTCTGGACTATGTCATGAAGGAGAATCGTTCACCTGTCATGAGGTCATGGTTAAAGTCAAGAACTTTAAGAGTAGAACCAATGCACGAATGGTCATTGACGGAGAAGGTATATTTGATATACGAGTTATAAATGTCTTTCCCCCGAAACACTAATTGCGGTTGATTAAGTATTCGATGCTTGAACTTACTGATTGAGAGTGACTTGAAAGGGATGAGGTGACAATGTGTGCTGACGGCAATCAAGATAGTTGATGGTCGACAACACTCTCCCTCTACATCTATCAATTGATTAATATATGAATAAATTTTATGATCGTTTGAATGAGGACTTTATTAGTGTGTCTTGCATCTCGCGAAGACAATTATTCATATTAGTGAGAAACAAGTCAGTTTTTCTCCTTTTATGAATGATATCTCTTATGGTCACATTACGATTATGAATGAGTTATTCTTATATTGATGATAGTTGTTTGATCATTTACAAGAAATATTGTAATGCCAAGAAATATCCAGGCTTAATAATGACACTACAGTTTAAGTCATGAATGGTATGATGATGTCTTAAGATACTTGATCTCTTGACACATACAAACCATGCCTTTTAGGTGAGATGACTAAAACCTCGCATTCTGGTAAACGGAATGTGTACTGATTGTTGAGTACCATACATTGTGATGTATCATATGTCAGCATGTGGTGAATTTCATTATTTCGTGAACTTCGTATGTGGACTTAGATGAATATTTGTATTCACTAATGAAACATGAGTCTGAAATAATTTGATATGATCAAAAGGGATTTCAGAGTAAAGATGGATATTAAATTAACAAGAAAGACAAGTCTCTGCGATTTGATCAAAGTGACAAATGTTTTGAGTTAGTCTTGAGCATAAAGACTTGTGTGAAAGTTGTTCCACAAATTGCAATGTCTTGAGAAACTTCAATATGATTGATGTGCCTGAACATTGTGATCATATTCTATCGAAAAGTGTATGGTCTAAGTTATCTCTTACCAAGTTACGTTATTATTGTTTAGAGTTATTAATTTAATATGCAAACACTCACTTCAGCATAGGGAACCATCTGAGTTCGTGGAAACCAACACTATATATGTCATGGTGTGTTGTGGTTTCTAGGAAGCTTGATTTATGTAAGATAAATTATCTTTGTAGTATATCCTTAGACAACTATGGATGCATCTTCCACAACTAGAACCAAAAGGAGCAAAACTTGTATTGCTATGTTTGGTGTTTGTCAAGAATTGTTCTTGATAAATGTGGTAATGGAAGAAAAGTGAAAGTTCAACCAAGGTAATTGACCTTGCCTCCAAATGTCAGAGTAGTGCAACGGAATATGTTCTGGAAGCAAAGCTCTACAATAAGAGGAGAAACTAATGATAATGATCATGATCTTTTGATTGGAGCTTTTACTGAGAAAGGTAGGATTCAAGAATATATATATTTGCCCCTGGTGAAAAATGATATTCATGATTCACTTGTCATGTTAATGGAACAAGACATTCCTACGAACTACAAAGAAGCGATGGTGGACCTAAGTACGAGATATGACTATGAGTCATGAAATCCTATGTTGAGTTACATTTAAGATTGCTTGAATCTTATCAAGTAAGGAGGTTACTTGATATTCACAATAACTTCAGAGTTATGAGGAATAAATGTGAACATCAAAGGGACGTCAAGATTGGTTTGTCACAAAGATTGTTTCTGACAAATTCAATGGGTTGACTACAATGTGTAGCAATGCTTGAGTCAAAGGGATATTCACTATGATTGATCCAGGATTGTTATCAATACCGTGACTTCCTCAAATCCTGTATTTGAAGAAGTGTTGTAATTGGTACAACAAGAAGGTTTTGGAAAAAACATATGGATACTAGTGTCTCATAAACTGAATTCTCATTTTGATGGATGATCAAAGGATTTTGGACTTAACCAAAATATCGAGGAAACATGCATTTGCATGAAACTGAGTGGGAGCTGAATATTTCCTAAAACTTAATATGTAGATGACATATTTTGAGTGGGAGCTACGGGAGTATTATCCTAGATGGATATGTAAATGACATATTTGAGTAGGAGCCATGTGGTTAGTATCCTGAACTTAATATGTGTCTGACATATCTAAGTGGGAGCCATGTGGATGTTATCCTTGTCTTATATGTGGACGACATATTTGAGTGGGAGCAATATGAGTGTTATCCTATAACTTAATATTTGCATGACATATTTGAGTGGGAGCATGAAAACATTCTCATATATGGATAACATATTATGAATGGTGCAGTTGGTGTTAATGATTATTTGAATCTTTCATAAATGAAGATGAATAAGTATTAAGCATTGAAGATCTATTAAGATAGATATGTGTTTAATAACATTGAGTCGCAATACTTTCCTGGATAAGATTCTGAAATGAGTTCAGAATGGGACAAGTCAAGAAGTGGTCCTTACTTGTATATCCAAGAGAAGTGTTGAGTTAATCTCAGTACAAGAACAATGGTTAATGGTTAATGAAAGAAATGGATGTGTTGGATCATCTATGCCTTTGTCATAGGTTCTTTCATATAAAACCAGAGTTATGTACTCGACGTAATGTGACCCAAGTTTTTAGTAGTAAGAACATGTTATGATATGATTTATGAGTAAATCATTGAACAAAGAGTTAAGTTTATCCTTCAGTGTCTGAAGAGAACTGCGGATACATCTCAAATTTGCAAAGGATAGTGGACTTGACCATAAATGTTATGCTGGTTCAAGTTTCGACACTAACCTAGAAAATTGAGATATCATACTAATGAATGCCTAAGTTGAAAGAAACATGGTTAGACATCAAAGTTGCATACAATGCACTAAGGATTGAATCTACATTGATGTGGCTGCTTTAGAAGTAGTAGGAGTTATATTATGGCTTAAGAAGTTCGACTTCTGATTGAGTGAGTTTCAAGTGTGCATGACTATGGGAAAGTCCGCGTGACCCACCGGATGTCATTGCTATGACACAGCAAACGAAGTCTCACTTCACCGCCAAATATATATACCTCATCATTATAGTGGATAATGAAGGAATGTCAAATTAGGTGACATTATGATTTGAAAAAGGACATACGGTTCTGAATGGTACCCAGACTGTTGATACAACCTCTTCCACGGGCAAGCATGATCAATAAGGAGTTATGATCCAGAGAAAATGCAACTAGATTATTTGTACTCTAGTGCAAGTGGGAGACTGTTGGGAATGTGCCCTAGAGGCAAATAAAATATGTTTTATCGAGCATATTCCATTAGTTCATAATACGTTTGATACTATGCTATAACTGTATTAAGCGGAAACATTAATACAGGTGTGGTATACAAACAACCAGGTCCCTAGTCAACCCTAGTATACTAGTCCATTGGGCGATTGATGATCAAGGTTTCCTGATCATGAGAAAATGGCGTCTGTTGATAATGGAGTCGTATCATTGGATAATGATATGATGGACATACACCCACCAGAAGTGTTGCGATGTGATCAAGTCACATAGTTCGACATTGCGATAACTATAACGTAGTGACCAGATCCTTAGACCGTAATGATCATACGTAATTACCGTCTATTAGGATGCCTTGATTTGCTACCCACCGCCTGACTGAAATATGCTGGCCATAAAGGAGTACTTCAGGTATTCCGAATAGATATGTTAATGAGTATGCAAATAGATCAAAGCGGGATTTGTCCATCCGTGTGACGGATAGGTACTCTGGGCCCACTCGGTGATGTTACATCATAAAGTTTGCAAACGTGTGACTAGGTCACGGAGTTGTAATATCACGGGAACGAGTAAACTTGTTTGTTGAGAACGAGGACGAACTAGGTATAGTGGATACCGATGATCAAACCTCGGACAAGCAAAGTACCATCCGACAAAGGGAACAGGCACACGGTTAACGGATCCAACATCGATTGAAGTTCATTCGATGGAAGCGTAGGGGCTATCAAGGATTGTAACCAGGTCCAATTGATTAGTCATTGACCAATGAGATTGTCTCGATCATGTCTGCTGTTTCTCGGACCGTAGGGTGTTACACTTAAGGGTACTCAACGCAGTAAGGATTGATTCGGGATCACCGGAGAAATTGGAGAGAACACCGGAATTGTTCCGATGAAGGCCGGAAGTTGTTCCGGGTATTTTGAAAGGTTCAAAATGTATTTAATAATTTTTAATATATGTTTTATTATTTAATTATCTTAATTAAATATTAAAATGTATTTAAATATAATTAATAATGGAAGAAAAGGCACATGGGCCTCATAGGGCCCATTAGGGGGAGAGGGAGTCCTCCCCCATGGGCCATGGCGCCATGAAGGGGGCCCACCCCCCTAGGGTTGCGCCATTTGCCCTCCCCTTGGGATTAGTCCCACCCCGGAAGTGGAGGGGAGGGTGGCACCCCTCCTTGGCCTATATAAGGAGGGGTAGGGTGCCCTTTTTCTTCAAACAAATTAATTTGAGACAAGTTTCTCTCATCTCTCTCTCCCTCCTTTCTCCTTCCTCGAGTGGACTCCCCTTGTTTGGAGTCTACACTTGGTTGGGGATTTCTCCACTATACGCACGCCGTCGTGCTGCTGGAATCGGGATCCGAATCCATCTTCTTTCCGCTGCTCTACTGGTTCGGAGCCTGGACGGACGTCGGGTATACTGTATGTGTATAATCCCGCGAGGCACTACACTTGTGGTGATACTTCATCGTCGTGGTCGTATCGCGAGGTCTTCATCAGCAATGTTCCGATGGGGACGTAATCCCGTCATCGGTCTACAAGGATCGGGTGGCTACAGGAGTCATCGTGGATCTGCGCGGCATCGGGGATTGCCGGTACGACTACACCAACCACGTTCATGCGGGAACGTTTCCCGCTTAACGGACTACATATTGGTATGTGATCTATTTCTGTCCGTTACTTGCATCAGCATAGCATAGGTCTTGGGTATGGGTCTCGTAGGTTATGAAAAATTTGTGTTTTCTGCCCCGAACCCCAACAATTACTTGCACAAAACACATAAACCATTATTAGTGCGTTTAACCCTAAATTAACAAGCTGGACCAATCTGCCAGGAAGTAACGGGCAGGGACAGTAGCTATCGGCCAACACCAGTGTGGTTAGTCTTTGTCAAATATGCTTGACATCATATTGAGCCTTATGTATATAGTCTTACTCTTCCAAATTCTATATATTGTATGGTTTCTGATGGGATATTTAAAGATGAGTCCAGGCTCAAAAAAATCCTCAAAAAGACATGAAAAAAGTTAAAAAAACATTCTAAATTTAATCATGGTCAAAGATTTGGAAGCTGCGAAGAACACACGAACCGGAAGCTGCGATTCGATGCCCGGGTGCATCTGCACCTGAGGAGATTAAAAAAAAAATATGAGAAAAGCTCAAAAATTTCAAAAAAAAATTGTGGTAGGAGATGCTTACGTGCGAGATATTCATGCAAATTTTGGTGAAGTACGAACATCTGAAGAGCGCGCGGCAAAAAAGATAAATTTACAGTTTCTTTGAACGACACTGTTCATACACTATTTCGGACTGAATTTGTCTTTTTTTACCGTGACCTTCTTAGATGTCCAAAAAAGCTCAAATTGTACACGAACATCTACCCCTAAAGATCTTTCATCATGATGAAATTTGGATATTTTTTTAACTTTTTTTCATATGTCTTTTTAAAGGTTTTTTCAGCCTGGACTCATCTTTGAATATCCCATCAGGAACCATACAATATATAGAATTTGGAAGCTTAAGACTATATACATAAGGATGAATAAGATGTCAAGCATATTTGACAAAGACTAACCACACTAGTGTTGGCAAATCTACTGTCCCTGCCCGTTAATTCCTGACGGATGGGTCCAGCTTGTTAATTTAGGGTTAAACGCACCAATAATATTTTATGTGTTTTGTGCAAGTAATTACCCCAAATAGTGGTGTTCTTTGCAAAAAAGAACAAGAGTTGTGGTTCTGCGCAAAAACTGCCCCAACAAATGGTGTTATCTGCAAAAAGCTCAGACCACAATGAAGACATCCAAACAACGCTCCAAGCAACCACGAGCAGCATTCATGATGATGAAGAGCACACTGAAGTGATTGAAAGGCTGAAAAAAATAAACCAACGGTCGCAGAATTACCAGAGAGCACCATGAACATCTCGGAGTTGGTCGCTAACAGCAAGGAGATTGAACATCAAGGGAAGCCCCCAGAACAGCATGTTGATCACTACAAGGAAGCCACGACGAGCACACAAGTTCAAGCAAACTGTGGCGCAGGCACAAATCCAGAGCCAAAAGCACCCACAATAATCATTGAACTCACACATGCAGCCACACCACCCACCAACAACACGATCAACATCTCTAGCAGTGACACGACTATGTCTCCTAGCAACAGATCATCATCACGGGCTAGCCCATTTCTAGTTGTGAGGAGGCCAGCAACCAGGTAAATGTCCCCAAAGCTAGAAATGCTAGAGGGTACTAAAATAATCTCAAAGGTAGTCCAATCCAAGGACTCAAACACAAACATAGCCATGGATGAAATAAGCCCAAGGAAGACAAGATTTGCAACTGCCGAAGCGATATCATTAAGAATCCAGGACATCAGCCCATATGTGAACAAGCAGAAGGGGATTATGCCTGACAGTATTGAAAACACCAAATTAAAATAGACACCTACGCGCAAGGATCTCTAGTTTGCTGGAGTGCACAAAGGTGAGAAAGTAGAGCAGAGTATGAGGAGAGATCTGATTGATGACTGCCCATCATTCAGCTTGCATTTTGATTCACCTGAAGAAAGGATCAAATGCACTGAGCTAGCAACCACTTTTGAACCACTTGTTACATCCATCAATGAGGATCATTTGTACGGAGGGATGACACCCGAATACTACAACCTCCTAGCAGAACAGGCTGGGGATCTTTTTTGAAAAAAAAATACCCCAACACTCCCCACAGTCAGAATGAATGCACAGCAGAAAAGTGTCCGGATAATAGCAACGAGATCGATAAGATCACAGCCAAGATGCAAAATCCTGAAACTATTATTGCACCATCAACCATAGGACAACCACAATGTGAGAAGCTTAATGAAAAGGCAGAGTGTGACAGTCAAACTCCAGTCCCGGAGCCGCATCGAAAAAGAGTAGTAAAGGCACCAGCAAATCAAAAATCTCCTTTTGTAGGCCTCAACAACAAGAAGAACCTGGTCACGTCCAAGACAGTGAATGAACTATATCAGGTTGTTTGTAAATTCGGGAGAGATAGCACTTTGAATCTCAACGATGAAAGGATCATCGACTTCGACCAATTCTACGTACTCCTAGGAGACTTTGCAAACTCAGTTCATCCTCACGGATGGCTGAGCAACTCAACTTGCTGCATGGCATTACATATCCTCGCAAAAGAATTGGTCGGAGAGAAGAAATTGGTGTTGCGGCTCAACATAGTTGTAAGTTACATCAAACACCTTGCATAATCTTTTTTAGTGCATTCCATTTTTTCGCAGAGATAACACATAATGAAAATGCCATCACAATTATGTTTTCATTTCGCAACTCTTTTTTGGCTTCCAATCTGTATGTATTTTTTAAAACTTGTGGATTTTTTCAATCCCCCTTGTAGACAAAACTGAGATCCCCTTATTCATTCAACGATCGTGCAATAAAGAAGTTATTCAATTTCAAGCCTGAAAACCGCCTTGACCACAAAGAGAATGTAAGAAAGCTCACTTTATCTCAGTTCCATTTCTTACTGTTCTTAGTAATTACACTATATGATTTTTTTTATTTTCCCTCTTACATGAAATATGCAAATGTGTTTTACTTTTTCACACATAGAGATCACATTCCCAGTATTAAAAAATCTATCATCCAGCTTGAGCAAATTCATCGGGAATTACTATGTCATCAACCTGAACCTGATGGCTGAGAGGTTTGAAGTGTTGGACTCTTCGAGGAATGGGGGAGACACGGATCTCGTAAAAGACTGCGCTAAAATAATTGGGTCGATCAAGCACATTTGGTCGAAAAACTACAAAGAATCCAAGATCCAAAGTCAGAAATACAACAGAGTGTTCATCGACGTCCCGAAGCAAACCACAACGTAAGTCATAATACTTTTTTTCTCTTTTTTCAGATGTTCCTTTTCTAGTTTTCAACGCCACCATTTTCTTCTCAATATGGCAAATAGAGCTAACTTCTTCTCTCTTTTTTCCGGGGGGTGGGGGTGAAGGTGTGACCGCGGCCACTTCATGCTCAAGTTCATCGAGTACTTGGATGGTAGGAAATTGACTACGAAATTCAGCCAAGAGGACATGTTGAACATAAGGAAGTTATCCACCAAGAAATGGATAGAATATCCGGAGAACACAGTCTCATGGTAGGAGCTGATCTTCCACACATGAAAAGATCATCAGGGGGGTATGTTGCACGTAAGTACGTAACTTTTCCCAAAGATATCATGTTTTTGCTGCCATTATTTTTACAGTTTGTTATTCTAGGATGTAGCAATTATGAGGATGTTTTTGTTGGTTTGAACTAGGGAGAGGTATAGGTGCCTGGGTCTGACTAGTTTGTTGTACTATACATCCAAGTACAACAAGCTAGCCAGAGGATGTAATACTTGGGGACAAATCAGTCATCAAAAATAACATTTTTTCTTTCATGAAGATTTTAGTAAAACACGCACCGCATTGATATATCAAAACAGATCACCATGCAAAAATACACAAGCATATTCCACTTTATGGTTGCAACATCACATAAACATAGAATGTATATTTTTCAACAATTAAGAGATCAATACTCCCAAATGCCGCAAACGAAAATATCACACGGCACATCTGAACCAAACATGTTTATATCAGTCCCTAGCACCCACGCAATACCAAGATTTTTTACATCTCATCGAACAACTTTATACATTCAAAATTTTCTATGAAAATGAAATATCAACCATCTTGTCAGTTCCATTTTTCAACGTCTTCCACCTTCCGTTGCCGTTCTCTTTTTCTTTTTCTTCAAGGACCACTTGGAAAGAGATCCAACTCCATAGCTGTCAACTTCCCCAGACATGTAGCAACTGTCCGTGCGGGGTCACAAACAGAGCACTTCACTGGACGCGTAGGCTTCAGACCCAACCCTGATTTTTTTCCTTTTCTCATTCGGCCGCCCTTTATCAACTGTCCGTGCGGGGTCTCTGATTTCCAAATCTTGTCCAGACGGAGCACGACCTGAGCCTCCTTGACTTTGGTCTAACACATTGGTAGAAACAAGAATTTTTAGGGACACCTTCTTCCGTTTGTTCTTCACGGAATTAGTAATCTTCAGCTGTTTCAAATCATCATGAAGAGCCCGCAAGTGCTTCATAGCAAGAGCTTTCGCTTCGTTTGACCCGGATGTCGACTTAGCTATATGTAAGCCCCGATATGCGGTACTGTTCCAGATCTAGATGTTTCCATCCAGATCCGGAGACGAAGCACATATCGGTCCCACCGTGACATATGGCAATGCCATATGCCCCGGATTTCCAACATGATATCACAACATTACAGCTACAAGGATACAACATCTCATACAATCGGCATACAACTACATTTAAATACATTACATCAGCGGAAGATACATGTATGAGTACAGACTACAATCAAATGCCTAGTGGCAAAGGTAAAACACACCATGCCCACGTCCACATGGGTCCAAGCTCTCCGCCGGGATCCGCCTAACTAGTCGTCGTCGAGTCTCTACGAAGGCGTCCAGAAGAAGGGTCGTTGAGCTCCTCTGTAGTCCAAGATCGTTTCATAACATGCATAAAAGAGAAAAGAAGGGGTGAGCTATATCAACAAGTCTTGTAACAAACTTCTCACGGTAAGATGGGGGTAGTGGTGAGGTTGCAGCCTCACTAGTAATATATGAGGTGGCTAACGATCTATTTAGAGTAAGATGAGAAGCCAAGCATTCGATGAGGAATCGCCTCCAACAAGTCTTGCTATCAGCTATTTACGCAAACATGACACCTATCCTATCCTTGTCCTCCCCTTCATCACCCGATGAAGAAGAAGTAGTCAAGGCACACACATACACGTTGATCAAGTTATTACGATTATCTCAGTTGTAGTTATCTATGAACAAGGAGTAGGTCTCAAGTCGTCCATAACCGTGGACATGGATTATCGAAAAGATTTAACCCTACATGGGTGTACCAACTGCCCATTACAAGGCTCCGCACGCACGCCCGTCCCTCTCAGTTGCTACCCATCACAGACAACCATTTTATGATTTATTTTCGAGAGATCCGAAATGACAGGTCCCTCTAACTAACAACGCACAAATCCGGGTGGCCCCGAGTCGACATCCAATCCAAAAGCCGGCCGCGCTCTCGGATCGGCCTGTTCCGTCTCAACAGGGTTTGGGTTACCGGGACACCACACATGGGGTCGGGCCCTCGCCGGCCAAGGGTGGACCAAAAAGGAAACCATGTCCCCGCTGGCCCAGGTTGTTTTAAAGGATATCTGCTAGGAGCGACCCGACGGACATATATGCATGGTTTGCAAATGGTAAATCAGCTTGGGCCACCACTAGAAATGTTTGAAGCTAGGTAGGTAAGAAAAGGGGACCCCATAAAATCGGACACGTGGTTAGGCACGCTCAGTCTTAGAACCAATACCCGAAACTCGGATCCTAGGTGACTCGAATTGAACAAAGTGCTAAGGCGGGATAGCCTGACCTTCCATCCTTCATCGAGTATAGTCAACATTATAATAATCATATCATCCACAACAATATAATAATGTGATAGCCCAATAAGGAGTAACAGGATAACAGTTGATAGCATCCTAAGCATGCATACTAAGCAGTGGTTAAGCAAGCAAGGTACATGAACAAACAAAGGTTTGTTGGGATGTGGAGGAACATGGTTGTGTGGGTTTTAATATGGAGGCTTAAATGTAAGGTCGTAGGATCAAGCAATCGTTCTATCCTATACCTAGGCACAAGTGAGCTGAAATTTATAAGCATGATATATGCTCCCCCTTACCTGATGAGAAGACAAAGCCGAAGGTGTAGTCGATCGCAATCTCGCATTGTCTCCAAGAGTACCCGCAGAAGCACACAAGAAGGAAAAAGCAATCGACGAGAAAGCAAATATTACTACGAATCAATCACGAGCAAGCAACAACAAAAAGGCAACACGAGACAACGCACCACGATCGCATCTATCATCGAGAGCGGTTACTAACAGTTTAAGTGAAGTATCGGTCACACACGATGATACTGCACATTTAGAATGGTTCAAGTTGTTTATCTATACAACATGAGCAAGGTAGTTAACATGGCATCTCACACCAGCATGGCATGTCACACAATCATGGCAAGAGGTGAAGGATAAGGTAAACTATCTAATCTAGTCACTTTAAGTGGGGGTAAAACCTATGCATGGCAAAATATTACAGACCCCATGATGATTAATAGTTTTACTACTGTTCTTCCCTAAACCATATTTCATTAATCTTATTAGCAAGCAAGAACAGAATATTCACGATCCACACGAAAATCTAGTCAAGTTACATATAAAGAACATTTTTATCAGAGCAACGGTTAAAAAGTTATGGCCTATTACATTTTATAGTGGAAAGGTTGTAAATAGCAGTGAAACAACACGTTAACAAGTGCAAACATGGCAAAGGAGCACATTTTCTTAATCTACGCGCAAAACGGGGAAACTTTCATGTAGAAAGCATCCCCATCCGAGCTACCGTGGAAAGATATTCGCATTGCAAAATACCAACACAATTCTGCCAAAAATATAAATACAAAAAATAATAAAACGCTAGTGGGCCGAAAGCTACTGTTGTTGGGCCTAACAAGGGGCGCTGGACAACTATACAACACCTGCGGGCGAGGAAAAAGTCGTGGGCCGAGCCCAACAAGAGGAGCAACAAAAAAATATAAATAAAGGAAAGGGGGCGCCTCACCTCGTGGGACGAGGCCCAGCTCGTGGGTGGGCGCGTGTTAACGCCGGCTGCGCCCTGGGCGGAAGGAGCACCGTGGGCTGGTGGGCAGTTGGGCTGCCTGGGAGGCGCGCGGCCCACGTGCGCTGAGAGGCCCACCAGGCAACAACGACACTGGATCGGGGCGGCGCGCTCGTTCCCATCTAACAGCACGGCTGCGTCGCTCGCCGGCCAGCCTCCGGCGGCTGTGCGGTGGGGGCGAGGTGGCGCAGGGCACTAGGGGCGGCCGCAGCGTGGAGGATCCGCCTGATCCGGTCGCCGGCAGTGCCTGGGGTGGCGCGGGGGCGAGCTCCAGCAGGCGGCCATGGCGAGGTTCCGGCGGCGCAGAGAACTTCCTGGACAAAGAAGGAGGACGGGGAGAGGTGAGAGGGAGATGAGAGGAGGCGTGGCGTGGTGCGGGCTCACCGGAGCGGCTCAGGTGCTCGCCGGAGCGCAGCGGCGAGTCGCCCGCGGCGACGGGAGGCGGCGGCGCAACGGGCTGGCCGAGCCCAGATCGGGCCCAGGCGGGCTGCGACGGCGCTTCCAAGGGCCCTGTGGGGCCCGATTCGTTGGGAGGCTGTGGGGGCTCGATCTGAGCCGTTGGAGGCCAGATCTGACGGCTCAGATCAGAGGGAGGCTAGGGTTTCAGTGGAGGAGGGGCTATGGGGAAAATCTGGATGTTTTTGGAGGGGGGTGGCTGCAAATTTTACAAGGGTAAAACATAGAAGAGCTAGGAGAGGGTGGTGGTCTATTTATAGGCTGGCCTGGATGGCAGGTTTACGCAAACGCCCTCGAGTTTTCTCTCTCGCGTCCGGTACTCCATGTTTCTGACCGCCGGGAGTCCATACGACCTCCGATTCGGACAAAATCTCGAACCATGCGCTCAACGCGGCGAGCCCGTCAGTCCTACCTCACTTCGTTACCGTTTCGAGAACATTTTTTGGCTCCCAATAAAATAATCCGTTTATTACATACACGGGGTTTTAGTTCCGATGGCGATGGATGGTCTGTTGCCGGAAGTTGCGACGGTGCTCGGGTGAAACCCGGTGTCGCAAATGTCGTGTGCCATGGTGGAAAGGGGTCGATCACGCATGCCGGTACGAGAAGGGGGGGGGGATAATCACCAATTAATAAATTGGCGAAGCACATACTACAAACAATGCTAGCAATCAACAAAATAATGCAACAAACAAGTTTTTTAATTTGGGTGAAAATCCCGGGCTGTTACACTATATCCGTAAAATCATTGCAACGAGTCCCATACCTCATAAGCCCTTTCTCTTTTATAGTTAATTTTCTATCCAACGGCACTTCCGGGATATCAATATGCACAGCAACAAGCTCTTCATGTGGTTTAGACCATCTAGGCAGAATGTAACGTTGAGGGATCTGGTCAGTCGCGCCAATGCACACCATCACTCTGAAAATACGAAAGCACAAAATCCCATCCCTGCTGAATTTAGAACATTCACAGGTGAATTTTCCTTCTTATGGCTCAGACTCAACAATGTAGCCCCTTTAACTATATCCATATACAGATCCTTTGATTGGAGAGACATTATACAAGGCACCCCCATGATGATGGATGTTGTAGGATGTAACTTTGCGGAGCTCTGCCCTAAATCGCAGGTATATTGGACGTGTATACACATCCAAAGCTTGCTTTTGACCAAGTGCTCAATATTTTTCTCTTCCGAATCAAACTCATTAGCATCTTCAGCAACATCAATTTTCTGCTATAATTTCTGGTACTGCTGGAAAAAGTGCAACAGGCTGTTATGTGGGTTCACATACCTCTTTAGCACCGCATTGAACCCTTCACTATGAGCTGTAGTTTGCAGAAATGGAAAGAAGCGATCCTTGTAGAAAGCAGGAACAAAAGAGCCCCGAATTTCATAAAGATCAGCCAAGTTTTCATTATCTTCGACTCCATGTCTTACCAACATCTCATCCCATCTGGTTTCAAATTCAGCAAATGTCATGTTTTGGTCAATACAATCATTAAACTCTTTCCGTATATATCCCCTCTTCGACATGAAGTTCCCAAGCTTTTCTTGCACCTTTTTAATAACATGCCAGCGGCAATTCCTGTGGGTTGTTTTTGAAAAAAAAACAAGCACATCACTTTTCATGGCACCATCTTGATCAATAATAAAGTTGTCCGGCTGGACACCACCCATAGCCTCAAGAAAAGTTGAAAACAACCAAACAAAATTTGGTATTTTCTCATTTCCCACAAAGCCACAACCCAGCTGAATGGATTGCCCATATCTGTTTATGCCAATAAAAGGAGCACAAGGCATGTTGTACATGTTTGTCATGTACGTTGTGTCAAATGAAAAACAATCATCGTATAGCTTGTAAGCATCCTTGGCTGCATCATCAACCCAATATAGGTGGTCAACCCTGTTTAGGTGATCAACATGTATTTTGTAGTAGAAGTCGGGGTCTTCTTTCTTGACATCTTCAAAGCAAGCAATCAACCGGTGCATGTCGGATTCATTATGCACATTGTCAAAACCGGCAGTCAAGTTGCTCACATCCTTGGCAATGTATGGTATAAACCCCAACTCCCCATACAATTCAGCCATGATTTGCATTATCCGGCCCGAGGGCAAGTTAACTTAGTGCAGTATCTTAATGATCTCCTTCTCCTCCTTAGGTATCTTTTTATGAAACCGCAAGTACCTGTTCAAGGAAAATTTCTTGACCAAAGGATGGTTGTGCTCCTCCAAAAACATGGTCACCTCCCACTTAGCACCTTGCCGCTTAACTCTTAGACGTGCTCTACAATAAGTTTTCTTTGTTATGCTCCGGTTTCTTTGCTTCACAGGGGGTGCTTCCTGTTTGTTAATGTAACATCCCAAATTTTTCATTTGGAATGTTATATAGAAGCATATTCATATTGCATGTGTTCTGCTTGTTTATTTGAATGTTGGATATTTTAATAAAGGAATTTCCATTTTTCACGAAAAAAATGAAGAGAGAGGATAATATGACTTCCTCAATTATTGAAAATGGAATCTTTATTAAAATTTCCATATTTGCATGTTGCATAAAAAAATATTTTGGGAAGGATAAAAAAAACCTAAAATAATTTTGGGGAATTTATGAAGCCCATATTGCATTATATAGAAAAATATATTACATATTTTTGGTTGTTTGATTGTATGATTTAAATTAGAAAATATCCCTGCTAACTTTATTTATTTAATTTAATTTTTAGACTGCATATTATAAAGTGTATCCACTTGTAAAACTGGTTAAAAAAATGGACTTTTTGGACCTGGCCCACTCTATCTCTCCTTAACCAGGCCGGCCTAGCCACTTGGCAAAAAAAAAGAGAAAGAACGAGACGTGGGATTTTTCCCACCTTCTTCAACCCCCGTGCGTGTAGGTACGTGTACAGAGGAAACGAGCCTGCATGGGAGCCGACAGCCCCCGCGTCTCTCCTCCTCCCTCAACCAGCGACCCCTCCCCTTCGACTCCCCGCGCACCAGCGCCTCCTCCTACGCCGATCCTTTCCCTCGATGCCCTTTGAAGTCGCCCTAATGGCCATTGCCGAACCTCGAACGGTTGCCATTAAAATTTCACGAACGACACGAATTGAGACCACCTCGGACCCTATAAATATGCCCCGTCGTTCCGTTCATCCTCCTCTCCATTATCCCTCTCCAATTCGGAGCTATGCTCCTATGATTCCTCGCCGGAGTTCTTGCGGCCGACGCCGTTCGTCGGATACGCGTACAGTACTTTTCGGATGCTTTCTTCTATATTCTCTTAAGGTTATTGCGAACGCTACTGACATCGTTTGCAATATTCTTTCGCAGACGGAGCGCGTCGTCTACGTTCATCGTGAACTTCGGTGACTTTTGTTAAGTCTAGCGAGCCATAGCCACTCATACAGAAAGCCGTCGACTCCGAGACCTTGTCCAGAAGGTTTGGTATGGTCGTCTTCACCCCGTTCAACATCTAATATTCGACGATGATCGAAATCGACAACGCCGGCCAGAGCACCGCCCAACTCCGGCGATCCAGCCACCCAACTCCGGTGAGCTCTTCTCATCTTTTGTTACCAGCCGTAGATCTTTAGATCAACGCCCCTTAGCGACTCACTTAAGTGAAAGGGTACCAACCATTGAATAAGACACGTGGCAATTTTTTCTGTATTCTCATAATTCATTTAAGAAAAAGACACAAACTTCAGAAAATCATTTGTCTTAAACTACAACTCTAAATTTAATAAATTTTATATCCCTGGAATCCTCAAAACCTGTTGTCTATTATGGAAGCAAAACATTTACATTTTGACTAAGTAAAAATTGAATTTAATTTGAAATGCGAATATGAGTAAAACCGCTATATATTTTATTTTACAAGGCCAATAAAATTAGTTTTTTCATCAAACTTGTTTCTTAGGACCATATGCTTTTGTTGGAACACCCACCATATTTTTTCTAAACACATTACTTGTTGTTTTCACTCAAAATCTAAGAAATTTCCTTCTTTGACCATACCCTTATTAGATTATCTATACAAAAATTGATCTTTGTTATAATCACCTTTGGTAGATCATCATATTCCTCTCTGATCCAATCTATCTTTAGTTCCAACTTGCACCTTAAGAATTCTATAAAACTCCATTAAACTTTAAGCTATGCTAATAACGAATATCATATCGAATAACCAAAATAGTTAATCTTAGTGAACTTGTTTTGTTGGAGTTGTTGTTATGTATTTTTGTTGTTTAGTATTGCATCTTTGTCTTGTTAATGTGTGCTTTGTAATGTTATCTTACTTAGTAATTTTATTCCCGTTAGATTGCGACGAGTGTAACGGCGAGTATTACGAAGAGGTAGACGGTTGCTGTTGCGGTTCTGAAGGCAAGTTGCAATTTGATCATCCTTTGACCCATACTTTCATATTATGCATGTTTTTATATATTTTAAACACTATGCATGTTTTACCAAAGTTTTCACAAAGTATATTGCTACATAAAGCCATAGGATCTATGCTATATCTATATGCTTAGCCCTGCTTATAGTTGGGATGGGTTCAACAACAAACTTTGTTTTCAAATATTTAACTTGCTTCCTCCTCAAGCAATTTTTTATGAAAATCTTTTGAAAACAAAACTTATACTATTTTTTACTCTACTCTCTGGGCGGAATGGATTGATGGGAACGTCTACAAGTGATTGCGCCCGACTGGGGTCTTGCACACTAAATGATTGCGCTCGACGGAGGACTTGCACACTTGAGTGATTGCGCCCGACTGGGGACATGCACACAGGTTTTGGTGGGGACCGCTGCCCAGGAGACCGAGATCTTCCAAGTTACAGTAAGAAGTAGCTTCCAGTACAGCCACATGCTACTATGGGCTCAGGCTTAGTTTTTCCTTAATGGGAAACCCTTACCTAGGTACTGCCATCGACGAGGGGCTTTAATTGCCAAGGGAGTGGGCAATGCTAGGAACAAGTATAGGGGGCCATTCTGGAAAGCTTCGTCACAATTTTCTCCCAATCGTGCACCCAGGTGTGTAGCGATAAGTTGGGGTTGATTGTGTCATGTGGGTAAAGTGTACAAACTCTGCAGAGTCAAACCTAATCGATTAGCCGTGCCCCCGGATACGGGAAATTTGAGCAATCGAAGACTGGGACTGAAGAAGGATCTCCCCTCTCTTTTCTAAAATCTGTTTACAAAAGGGCTCTAGGTTGATGTTTTGAACACGTGGGGTGTTCTACTTCGACCCTAAGTATTTTTTTAGGTTAGAGATTTGAAACTTGGTGTTTCTACCCAAGTGTTCACTCTAGCTTTACGTATAAGCTTATAAAAATATTTTCCCCTATTTTTTAAAACTTTTTTGAAATTTTAGATAGGGAAAAATTGGCTTTCCGCAAATAAACCCTATCTATCCTCTTGACTTACCCTGCATGAATATTCTGTTATATTTCTCTCTTGCAACTTGCGGTACATTCAAAGTACTTACCATTTTGGCTGTACTCACGTGCAGACGAGGATGCTTATGAGGAACGTGCTTAGGGCTACGAAGCTACAGTCAGCTTTCCTTATGGCGATATGATGGGCTCATGACTATTATGATGATATTACGCTTCTGCTTTGTACCTCATCCTTCAGCTGAGTAGTTGCGAAAGTCCAAGTATGTGATCAAAGGGGGAGGGGGTGAATGATCACTTCAAATTTTCGAGTGAAGCTTTGAAGTGAAGCATAAACTCAGCAGAAAAGGATAGCAGAAACAAGTAACTGGGAAGCAAAACTACCAGTGAAACAAAACACAGCGAATCAAAACATGTTGAAGCTTAACCGGAAGCAAATGCAATGCGGATAGTAAATTCTTGAAGTAAAACGAACTCTTGACTCAATGATGTTTGTTCGAGTAGTTCACGCTTTGCAAAGCGCTACGTATGGTTGGAGGGACGGGTGATTGAACACCTGGAGAAAAACTCTCTCCGTCCGTGGCTCCACTGCACCAATCTACTTGAGCTTGGTGAGTTTTGACTCGGGGTAGATTATCAAGGAAATCTAAAAAACCTTTGACAGACTTGAACTTCGAGGCGACAATTACTCTTCGCTCTCTGAAGACGACACTCTAACCGTCTAGGAGAATTGCAGTTCTCCAAGATAAAAAGGCTTAGCAAGTTTTCACCTAAGTCATAGCGAATCTACTCAGATCAATGGGAGTTAGGATTCAGTGGTCTGGCTTTTGGGTTTTGCTTCGGTGGCGTTCTTGGGATGCTCTCTTCAGTCTCTCTCAGGAAAAATCTCAAAGCAGCCAACCGCAAATGGAGGCGGGGGCGGCGTATTTATAGTTGGCGATCCCGAGGAGCGAAATTACTGATTTGACCCAAAACGACAGCTTGACGCGTGTCCACAACGGTCGAATTAGTCATCAATGCACATCTTTATTTGCGGAACAAGTAATGCTGGCTCACGGACTTAGTTCTGCTTCGGAAGACAAAGAATGAAGTCTTTGCTACCGAAACTTAACTCAGTGCACATGAGATTTCTTCTCTCTGGCTTCTCACTTGGTGTAGATTTGATCTGAGAATTTTCACAATAGCTTCGGTGTCCAAAAACTAAAACCCCTCTTGATAGTATGGTTTGTCCTATGACTCAAAGAATAGAAAAAGAACTACACAAAAACATCTTAGTCTTGCGCCGTCTTCATCATTTCCTTCGGTGAGTTGAGCTTCAGGACACCTTCATCTTGGGGGTTATCCTCCGTGATTAAGCTTCACTCCAAGGATAATGCTTCGATAACTTGAAAACCTTCCTAGAAGCTTTATCACCTGACTTGTCCTTCAGGAACCTAATCAACTGTTTATACTAGAAAACATTGTTAGTTCCTCTACTGTCTTGTCCAACAATATCCAAAACACATGAGGGCAAAACTTTTCTCTTACAATCTCCCCCTTTTTGGACTATTGTTGACAAAACAGACATCGATAAAAGATATTGAAGTTTTTATGAAGAGATGGGACAAACTCTAAGATATGAAGTTTTTGACTCCCCCTGAATTCAAGCATCGAAGATTTATATGATCGAAGTAAATACTTGAGGAATATTTCTTCGTTGGAGAGAAAAACAAATATCTTAGCGAAGGCAATTGTATGTGAGAATAGAAATCCAGATGTAAGTGCAATTCCTTCCAATGTCCTGTGACTTAAAGTAGTAACCACCTGCAAGATAGAGAATACAAAGAAATACTTGCGAGCAAAGGGGGTTACTAAAACTTAAGTGTAGCACAGGAGTAGCACGACCGAATGTAAACTTAAGTTACAACCCAATCGAATGGAATGGAATGTTTGTTGGAACTTAACCAAAAGCGAATGCAAAAAAAACAACAGAAGCCCTATCCCCGATGCAAATCTAGCTCATCGATGCCAACATTCTCCCCATTTTTGTCAATGATTGGACAAAAGGTTGGGAAGTGGAGCGAGAGAACTATTGCGCGGCATCAGCACCCTTGGAGCCCGATGAAGCAGAACTTGACGTGGACGCGCCCGAAGAAGATTGGTCTCCGGAAGATTCTTCTTCCGACTCAGGTGAAGGAAGAACTTCGAGATTCTTCTGGGTGATGAGGTCGATGTAGAGGTCGCTGTCGTCGAGGCCGGCATCGTCTTTGGAGGTGACAGAGTGATTGTCAGAGATGGTGTTGGGCCTGATGGGCTCTGGCTCGTTGACAAAGAATACTTCATAAATCTTGTGATGGGGTGGGAGCTTCTGATTTGGGCGATCAACGGTGTCGTCCCTGGAAAGGTTTCGCTGGAGATGCTCATATTCCATGTAAATGTGATCTTTGCGAAGACCCTTGACATAATTAAATTTCCGCAGCCCTTTCCAGGAATGGCTCTTCAGCACACGGAGATATTGGTTGTTGTTCAGTGCTATGTGTCCAACACGATTGATCTCATCTTCTAGGAATTGCATTTTTCTCTGATTTGCTTCAATGAAGTTCTCAAGTAATTGCTGCGACCGAAGATTAACTTCGAATTGATGGCAGTCTTTCTGGAATTTGTTCGAGACATTCCTCTCATTGACTTCATGACGTACCCCAACATATGTTGCAAAGATGTCGTTGGGTTTCCTTAGCAATTCCAAAGTGTCACGCACAGGAGGTGTGAAAAGCTCGGATGATGACGTGCCACAAAGTCTTCATTGCTGCCATAGTTGCAAACAGCTTGCAGCCAGGGAGCATATGGCTTCAAAGTAAATGGAAGTTCTGCTGCATGCACTAAGTTGTGAAGGAAACAGTCTTCGAAGTCGAAAACCATGCCGTGCGTGGGCTTCATTATTTCATGCCTGACTTCGCGATAAAGGTTTGATTCCTCCGAAGCAGTACTCAATGGAATCAAAGAGTTTGAAAAGATATAGAACCAAGTCTTTGAGATGAATATTAAGTGCTTCGGGCGAATGTTTTCTGGAATGTAGTCGGCAGTGATTTCAGTGTCCTGTAAAGTGGCAAACTGTTCTTCAGTGAGATCTGGCTCCATGTGAATCTTTTCAAGTTCGCCAGTGTTCCTTGGAATATTAACAATCTCCATGAATTCTGCAGACGTCATTCTGAATATTTGACCTTCAATCATCCATTCGAGAATCCAAGTGCTGGGCTCATTGGCATCACCCGAAACATATAGTGTGGCATATAATTTCTTGATGAGTTCAGAATTGAAGGGAGTGCTCAAGGAAAACAACCTGGTCAGATTCTGATTCTCAATGGTTTCAGTGATGTTCTGGAAGCATGTTGCAGTGGAAAGACTTCGCATATCAAGATAGCGGTGGCGAAACATCACACCCTTCTGGCAGTAGACTTTGGTGTATAAAATCTATTGTTCTGCTGTCCAGAAGCGAAGATCATCTGCGGTGCGATCGAAAGCATAAGGATTTGCGCCAAAGAATCTATGCATTTTTTGATGCCGTTCAAGACTAAATTCTGGTCCGTGGCGCGAAGAACAACCAGCACCCTTGAAAATTGGAAAAGTTTCCCTGGGGTAATTTGTGTCGAGCTGGGTGTCCTGGTTGGGACGACAGTGATGTCGAAGCCTTTGCTGTGGTGCAGGTGGGGCAACTTGGGAAGTGCCAGAAGTCTGAGCAACAATTAAGGCCCGTTCCTGTGAAGGATTCAGAATTTGAACCTGTTCTTCTTCTTATTCTTCTTCTTCTTCTTCTTCATGAGCCTTAGGCTGAGGCACATTTGCTTCAGACTCTTGAACGGAGCGTGCTGAAGAATAATCACGCGAGTCGCGCGTTCTTGAGTTTGAGGGATTGGAATGGTGAGAAGGTTGTGCTTCTGGGCAAGGTGATTGCGGGGGAGCAGGAGCAGCAGGAGGGGTGTCAGCTCTTTGTGGTACGGGGGAGGGAGCACGCGATGGAGTTGGAGCACGAGGTGGAATGGGTTCTGCGGCGGGTGGAGTTGGTTTGGGAGTTGGAACTTGTGGTGGTGGTGTGGGATTCTTGGTGGGTGGAACTGGAGAATTTTTTTGTGTGGATGGCTTAGGCTTCGGCTGAGGGGCAGGGGGATTGGGAGTGGGGTCTTGTGTCTGCTGGCCGGGAGTTTCATCACTTATGCCCATATCTGCAGCCGAGGCTAGAGTCATCTTGCGCCTCTTGGTAGTTCTCTTCTTTGGTGAGGGATCAGAATATTTGGCTTCAGTGGGTTTTGCTTCAGAAGGGTTTCCTTGAAGTGCGGCCTTGCGCTTCTTGGAATCCCTTTCCATGATTGAAGCATTATGGTTCTTGACCATTTCTTCTACAGCAGCTTTCACCTTGCCTTTGTAGAGCTTGATGTTGTCCTTTGTGACAGTATTCACATCAGTTACTTTCTGAAGCATTTTGAGAGCATGCGCCTTAAAGTCTTCATCAGTTTCAGATTCGGCGCGCTGTTGATAATTGTGAATCTTGGTTGTTTCAGCCCTGTCACGAGAATGTAAATCCTTCAGCTGGCTGATCATGGTGGTTATCATTGATTCAATGGAGCCTGAGATATACAATTCACCAAGATCAAGTGCTTCGGGATCTTCTGCCTTACACTTCTTCCAGATTGCTTCCGCAATGCCCAAGTGATCCCAAAGTTCTCCTTCACGGGGATCAGGAAATTGATGCCCAATTTTGCGATCTCATTCTTATTGAGCTTCAGGCAGTGAAATTCCTTTTTGCTTCGGCGGATTCGCTTCAGCAGGTGGAGTCATGTCCACCACGGCTTTCTTCTGAGCAGCTCTAGCGACTTTCTCAGCTTTCTTTGTGGCAAGAACATCAATAGTTGCCTTGTGCTTGGCTTCATTTTCAACTAACTGCTTGGCTTCAACAACAACTTTCTCTTCGTTCTTCTGGGCTTCAGCAAGCTTGCGCTTCGTTTCAGCCTGAGCAGCAGCAAGATTGGCAGCATCAACTTCACGTTGTTTCTTGGCTGCTTCTTGTGCTTCCCTCTGCTTGACAGCAGAATCGCGGGCAAGAATAATTCTGTCAAGTGCCTCCTCGAGGTCTTTCTAGCGCAACTCTTCTTTCGTGAGCTTTCTCTTTGTTGAAGGCTTTGGTGTAACAGTGGGCTTAGGCTTCACTGGAGCAGCAGGTTTCTTGGGCTTCGCTGGGGCAACATCTTTATCTGTCTGCAAATTCTTAGAGGGGTCATGCTTTAGCTTCGACTGCCTCTCAGTATTGATGTTCTCAGCAGGTGGCTTGGAGGCCAATGGCTTTGTAATCACCAAATTGGTCATGTCGATCACAGGGCGAGCTGCGGGCTTGTCTGTTGGATCTTGAATCCTTAGCCCTTTTGCAGCAGGTTTTTCTCCAGCCTTCTTCTTCGTTTGAATACGAAGCTGCTGTTTGGGAGGAGGAGCAGGTTCAGACTCATCATCTGCTTCAACATCGGACTCATCATCAACTTCAGCTTGTGACTCATCATGCATTGAGTCTTCAAGAGAAGCCTGTTCCAGTTTGGCTCGCTCATCATCATCAGTGGAGGCATGAGGGGGTGAGGCTGATTTCTTCCTCAGCTTTCTGCACTGTTTCTTCTTTGAGCTCTGGCCCTCTCCAACTGCTTTGGCAGCAGCTAGCATGGTTGCCTTCTTTTCATCCTTGATGCGCTTCTTTTCAGCAGCAATCTCCAAGCGCAGGTGTTCATTCGGATAATCAGCAGGAGTTTTGATTGTGTTGGGGTGAGGAAGCTTCGGTGGAACTGGGCAGTACAGATGCCGATTTTCTTCGGTATACTTGCCGCACATGTGCGAAGTATAAAGGTAAGGTGGGTGGAAGGCAAACTGCATCGCCCACTTCCAATCTGGGATACTTTTTTTCTTATGCCACCTTATTGTCCAGTACCTCCGAATCCCTTGAAGGCGAAGCTTGCGCTGATCTTTGTCTTCTTTAGCTGGGGTATATCCAAACTTTTTGCGAATTACTTCAGGAATCCATGAGCATTGTTCATAGTCTTCGTTCTTCCCCCTTTTTTCTTCTGAACCTTTTGCTCGACAACGTCTTCTTGAAGATTATCCAATACTGGTGACTCATCACCATAACCCAGATCAGCAGACATCCCTAATCCTGTGGCGTCGAGCAGCTACGGCGGCGAGGAGCGGAGGAGAGGTGCTTGTCGACGACGTGAAGTCCATGGTGGCGGCTGTCAAGCAACGAAGAGGCTGTCACAACCCTTTGTTAGGTATGTGCTAGGATCAAGTCTCAATTTTCATCATGTTAAAAATTTCAAAAGAAATTGAAATGGGAGAGAGAACACCCCCCGGATGAATTTAATTCAAATGGCCAGATAAAAAGTTGCTCCAAAAATTCCTTTTGCATTTTTGACAAGTCACATAAATGAGTGTGATCACATATCAAGTTATGTGGTAGCAATCCCATGCTCATGGATTTTTCAAATATTCAAACAGGAGCATGGATTTAAATTTAAACCCCTATTTGAATTAAAGTTCAAATAATTTGAATTTTAAAAATGTTCAAACATTACAAGTGGTTAGCCTATTATATTGTGAGGCCATATAAAAAGTTTCAGCATTTTATAAATTGGTTTGCTATTTTTTTAGCAGAGGCAAAACAAATGTCAGAAAAAGAAATAAGAAAAGAAAGCAGAAACTCTTACCTGTTGCTTGGGTGAAGGCCCAACTCCTTCTGGCCGGCCCAGCCCACCCGGACTCCTCTGTCGTCTACCTCCCCTGCCCCCAAAGCAGCTCGCTGGAGGCCGAGCACGCCGTGGACACCACCTCGACGCCCAGGGGCTTCCAGGCCTCCCCGTGCCCTTTCTTTGTGTCCTGGAGAATCGCCTCGCAGTCGTGCACCGTCTCCCTCCGTCTCCAGTGCCTGTCCAGCCCTCTCCTTCCCTCCCGCAAGCTTCCCCGAGAGCAGCCGCAGGCCATGGCGATGGAAACTCGTAGCCCGAGCCAACCCTAGCCGCAAGAACCTTGTCCAGTGAACTCCTAGACGTCGACTTCGTCTCCGTGCAAAGGATCAGGAGCTGCATCGCCTTTGAGTCACCGGAATCTTCACCGAGACACCGCCGGAACCGTAAACAAACTCCGTCGAATTCGTCGCCGTTGAAGCCTCCCCGCCTCCACCGTCTGTGCCATCGCATTCACCACCTCCTGGTGAGAAAAACCCCTAACGTGGCGCCCCTTTTCTTGCCCTCTAGCCGGATCCGCCATGGAAGCAGCAGCCGTCGCCGCCATGGTCGACGTCGCCTTTGCTCCTGTTCTCCAGCGCCTCCCCCTTCTAGCCTACGACGCTCCAGGTGTTCGCAGCAAGCCAACGAACCAAGCCGTGGTCAAAAAGGCGCTCCAGAGCGCGTTCCCGATGTCGCCGGACTTCTGCTTCCGCCTCCCTCGACGCCGGCGACGTTCCAGTGGCCCATTTGAGCACCAGCTAGGTCTAGTCGTCGCGGGTGAACCTCAGCAACACGACGGTGCCCTCACCTTGGCCTCCCGTGCCCTAAACCGCCGTCCAGATGAACTCCGGCGAGGCATAGTGCTCACCGCCAGCGAGCACCACCATTAACCCCCTAACCACTGAGCTAATCACCCCCTGGCCCACCCCAAGTGACACTGCCATGTGGGCCCAAGGCCACACTAATCTCTCTGATTTGTTTAAATCAATTTAAACTTGTTTAATTAACACAAAAGAGGCTGGCCAGTGGGCCCCTGCTTTCAGAGGCCCCCTGACGTCATGATGACGCATGCATGACGCAATAAAGCCTATTTGATTTAAGTCAATTCCAGAAATTGGCAGAAAATACTTAAAACTTTGGAAATTCATAGAAAATTCATCCTAACTCCAAATAAAACATATAATATATGTAAAATTATCAGAAAAATGCAAGGATTGTGAATATGCACTTTGTTTTCATGTTTGACCATCTTAAAATGGAGGAACAGAAGCAAACATGCATATGAACCCTTTTAAATTCAAATATGGAGTTTGAAATTGCAACTCAAATGCAATATACTTCATTTAAATGGAATAGGCAACACATCAGCACCCCTTACACCATGTTATAACACTTGATCATGTGATTGTGCATTGTCTTTATATTGATCACTTTGTTTGCATTGTTTGCTATTGAATAGAGGTGGAACCGGAACCCGAGATCACCCCCTTCGTTGAAGATCCCGATACTGAACCTCGCCAGCAAGGCAAGAAAACCCCCATTGATCATGTCGATAAAATCCCACTTCCCTCTCAGTCTCGCTTATGCATTGTTTAGGATGATTACCATGCTACGTTTCTACCGCATAGATGAACCCATTCCTTTGCATGACCTATCATTTGTCACAGTAGTAAGCAAACCACAATCCTAGCAAATGTACGAGTTGATTGATATTCTGTGGCCCCTGCAACTGTTACTGCTTATTGCATGCTTAGAGTGATACAATATCGATACTGTTATGTGAGTCGGGATGGTAGCAATCATGTTGATGTTGGTGGAAATGTGTTCGAGAATCTACCCTAATACAAGGTGAACGATGAGAGGCCGTGTAGGAGTACACAGTGGGTTGTCTCGTTGAACACCGCCTTAAGCCCGAGTTCTTGTGTGGTGATCCAAGTTGAAGAGTACTACCACATGTTGGGCAAACGGACCTCCTCTCAACCTACTAACTCACCCTTCTCAGTTCAATGAGTCGCAGTAGTTCGGAGTTCTGGTAGGTTTGTGGCCTGGCTGCATAGTGAGAGAACGGCTCAGCCGAGACCGGCTTATGCACCACGCACACATCTTCTGGGACCACTTCGATAAACCGACCGGGTTAGGAATGTGGAAACCATCCCAGATAGGCGTCTTCACTGAACTTGAGTTGGCTGTGAGGTCAAAGTTGTGGAGATTATCCTCGCCGACACCCGCTTGAAGGGTGACGAGATCCCGGCGGTAACTGATAGTTTCATGTGTGTAGCAGTACACGCCTGCAGGGTTAATAAACTATTCGAATAAACTAAGGGACCACTTGGAAAGCTGTGCCTGATTATTAGACAACTTGAACTGGATACTTATAAAACTTGCCAAGATAAGCGTGAGTGCTATGGCGTGCTTTCTCGTGGGAAGTCGAGGAAGGCACCATAGTGGTGTAATTGGTTGGAGACATGTAGTGGACTCGTGTACGCTTCTTACCTCAAGTCTGGTACTCGTAGTTCAGGACTAGCCAAGTCAAAGCTGGCACTTCCGCTTATGAACCCCACCTCCCTTTACCTTGATACATGTGCATGAGTAGTATAGCTCCTACGTAAGTCTTGCTGAGTACGACTTTGTACTCACGTTTGCTTATTCTATGTTTTAGATGAACCCATTGACCCCGAAGGTGGATTCTTCCTCGAGCTCGATGACTGAAGACCAAGCCAGTGTAGTCCCGGTCAGCAGACTGGTTCCCTCGTGAAGGGCTTGTTTATAAATAAGGCTTCTCTAAGCCATTTGTTAAACTTGTCTGTACTCAGACCTACTATGCTTCCGCATGCTTCTTGTAATGTTGGATCAAGGTCTCGTGATCTCTGTGTGCACTCTGTAAGAGTTATCAATAAAGTTGTACACTTTGTAGAGAATTGCAATGATACCTGATGTTCATACTAGACATGTGTGCTGCGTGTGTGAGTATAACATGCATGTCTTAGTATGGGTTTTCGAGACCTTAGTTGTGATCTGGCTGACGGTCTTTTATACACCAAGTGGACCTTAGATGTGCGCAGCTTGGGGCATCGCGATGCGATTGCTCGTGACTCCGTCACGTGCACACTTTGATGTATGTTCGAGCCCGCCCTAGACCCCGACTAACTGATCGGGCTGGAGTAAGTCTATGTAAGGGTTATGATACAATCGATAGTATGGTTGAGGCGAGTTTTCTATGAGTATGGGAGTTCGCCAACCATATCATTTAGACTTGACTGCGTACGATGAGGACCCATCTCAGTTGATCATCCAGCCTGGATGGGCTGCCCCTCACATTCGATGCTTTCCGAGAACGTTCTGTGCTTGGCCTTGCCTGCTTAGACAAGATGGTACGGTTCTCGGCTCTCCATATGATTGTGTTGTAGCGAGTCTTGCATACGCTAACCCCGGGTCCCGACAGAGTTGGTATCAGAGCAGGACTGACTGTAGGATTATCAGCCATGGTCGAAGTCGAGTCTAGCTTGCTATAGTTATATAATTACTCTGGGTATATAAGGGAACGACATAAGGCTTCTTTTTTCTCCTTACCTTCATCGTTCTGAGTTCTGAGTCACCCTCATATTGTTCTACGGGAAGATAGGACTAGGCTCATCTATGTCTTACTAGAACATCTCGTTGTTTGCTTCCTTGTAGCCGTAGGAAAGTTGTGTTCGGTTTGCTAGAGTTGTTGTGCTTCCTGATTTCTTACATCGTATGTAAGTGTTGTTTCCATCTTGTAAGAAATTGTCTTTTCTTGCAATTATAGCCGTTATGCTGTCCGAGTCATGCCAAGTTTCTTCATAATCTGATGCATTTGCAAACTCCTTCTTTCTGTTTCAGATGGCAGATCTTCCCCCTCGGCAGATTGTTCGTTTGACTAGGTGCCTCGGTGTGCGTGGCCATCCCGCCATGATGATCGAGATGATGTCCTTCATTGGATATCGATGGTACCCTGAGTATACAATTGAGGAGCAGTTCCTTGACTTCAACCAGACCCAGTTCCACTGCATTTTCAGGATCTACCCGCACCACACTGGAGTCACTCAGCCTATCCACTTTGGACATGGCATTGGCATGACTGAGAACATGGCTGTGCAGGATGCTGCATACTCATGTATGACTCTGCTGAGAGAGGAGCACGCTATGCTTGGAGGCACATCATTCCGCTATATCCCTGCTGCACTTCCAGGAGAAGAGGGATATTACATCGGATTGTACTCAGATCACTCCTTGGAGGATCCTTTGCTTCAGATCACCGCTCGACACGCTTGTGATAGAGATCGTGATGCACGTGCCCTTCGTTTTGAGCTTCACGCCACCCGTGTCTGTCTGTATCGAGCACTTACACTCCTGGCTCCTTTTGTGAGTGTTGGATCAGTGGAGTATGATGCTATCTACCCAGTCAGGACACAAATGCCTTCTCGAGTTGCTTGGCCCGAGATTGGAGGCATTTTCCACCCCGTGGTCCTCTGCTTCCACCCTACGCTGTACCTAGGCCCCATCCTTGCCCAAATGGATATCATGGTCCACAGGCCTCCGTGTTTTCCGATGGTCACCTTCAGCTACCGGGTTACGTGGGTAACTTTTACGAGGATTACTATGGAGATGGAGATGAGTGAGACCGCCTGTGGTCTTACTTCAGTGAGGATGTAGTAGTATCTTTAGTATATTGTACGCAAGGTGTTCTAAGTTCCAGAGGCTTAGATAAATAATGTATAGGAAGTCAGAGTGCCTCTGAAGGATGTATCATCTTCATCACGTTTGTATTAGCTTGGCGCTTGTACTAAAACGATGTATGGTTTGTATGACAGCTTGTGAATATATGGCTTGTATGCTTTTATCACCATGTTGTCAAGATGATTACTTCCTTTGCTCTGTGATTCTTCCAGTACCTTCAATATCTTGTTTAGACTCTTCCAATCAACTCTGTTTGACTTTGGTTTTCCCCTTCAGGATGTCTCAAGGAACCCGTGGCCAGCTTGGTCGTGCCCATGGTCGTGGGAATGAACCGGAGAAAGGCAACCTTCCACCGCCACCCACGGTGGCTCAGGTTCTGATGGAGGTTGAGAGGAACCGCCGAGACTCTCACCAGTTGCTGGAGGTCATTTCCCGCAACACAACTAAGCAGCGCAACGAGTTTGTGTCTTTGAATGACTTCATCCGGCTTCATCCCCCGGTTTTTAGCTACTCCACCGAGCCCCTTGACGCCGATCACTGGCTTCGCAACATCGAGAGGAAGCTCCAGGCAGGCCATGTTGCAGATGGTGACAGGGTCAGCTATGCCACCTAGCACCTCGAGGGTGCAGCTAGCTCTTGGTGGGAGGATTTCCTGAACATGCGTCCCGCTGGACCACCCACAACTTGGGATGAGTTCTGCACTTCATTCCGTGAGCACCACATTCCAAAGGGTCTTATGGACCGCAAGCGTGAGGAGTTCTGCAACCTCACCCAAGGCAGAAGGACTGTTGACGAGTTTAGTCGTGAGTTCAACCGACTTGCTCGTTATGCTACTGAAGAGGTATCCACCGACGCCAAGAAGCAAGAGAGGTTCCACCATGGACTAAATTCTGGACTCCGTCGTGAGCTCAACCGACGTGACTTCGCCACCTTCCAGGTCCTTGTCAACAAGGCCATCAAGGCGGAGGACATGAACATCCCCAATGATTTCCGCAAACACCCTAGAGATGATGGTTCATCCAGCTCAGGCTCTCAGAAGCGCAAGATCTGGGTCCCCAACAACATGTTTCGCCAGAACAACCCACCGAGGCCATCCTATGTGGCGCCTCGTCCACCAGCTTCGTTCCACCCAGCTCCACCGAACAACCCAGCTCCCCGCACTATCTATGGAGCCTGCTACAAGTGTGGTCAGGCAGGTCACTACTCCCGCGACTGTCCCCAGAACCAGGTCCAGAATCAGAATGCTCCACCCCGTGCCGGAGGTAACAACAACGGTCATGGCAAGCCACCCCCGAAGGTCTTCACCACCAAACCCGCTCCTCCCGCCAATCGTGGATGTGTGAATCAGATCTCAGCTGAAGAGATTGACGACACTTATGACGTCATTCTTGGTATGCTCCCAGTCAATTATGTTCCTACTTCCGTTCTTTTCGACCCAGGAGCATCTCATTCATTCATGTCGGCAAGTTATGCACTTCTTCATGAGTTTCCCTTTGTTGAAATGTCCACCCCAATGATAATTCAAACTCCAAGGTCAAGATGGCAAACTAATAGAGTAAGCCATGGTAATCAAATTGCAATTGAGGGTTTAGTATTCCTTGCTTCACTCATAGCCCTCAAGTCTTCCGACATTGATGTCATCCTTGGTATGGATTGGTTATCAAGACAAAATTCTTTTCTTGATTCTGAAGCCAAGTCAGTTAGACTTACCCATCCTTCAGGCCAGACAATAGATTATTCCTCACCAAGATCGAGAACCCAGATACATTCTTTGAATGTGCTTCCCCTTCCCGACCTTGAAGATATTCCGGTGGTTCGTGACTTCCCGGATGTCTTTCCTGAAAAGCTGCCGGGCATGCCACCCGACAGATGTGTAGAGTTCATAGTGGATCTTATGCCAGGAACCGCACCAATTTCCAGACGTCCATATAAAATGGCCCCACGTGAGTTAACTGAGCTTAAAATCCAACTTGAAGCTTTGTTGGAAAAACGCTTCATCCGCCCTAGCTCATCGCCATGGGGTTGCCCCGTTCTGTTCGTAACGAAGAAAGATGGAACAGAAAGGATGTGTGTAGATTATCGCCCGCTAAATCTTGTGACGATAAAGAACAAGTACCCACTGCCCAGGATCAATGATCTTTATGATCAACTTGCTAGATCCTCTGTCTTATCCAAGATGGATTTGAGATTAGGTTATCATCAAATAAAAATCCGAAACGAGGACATTCCCAAAACGGCTTTCACTACTCGTTATGGTCTTTACGAGTACACCGTCATGTCCTTCGGTTTAACCAATGCCCCCGCCACTTTCTCGCGCATGATGAATTCGATCTTCATGGAGTACCTAGATAAATTTGTTGTAGTTTATCTTGATGACATTCTCATCTACTCGAAGAACAAAGAAGAACATGCCGAACATCTCAGGCTGGTATTGATGAAACTTTGAGAGCATCGCCTGTATGCTAAATTCTCCAAGTGTGAATTTTGGCTACCAGAAGTGACCTACTTAGGCCACGTGATTTCTGCAAAAGGCATTGCTGTGAATCCCGAGAGAGTTCAGGCCGTCCTTGACTGGACTCCACCTGAATCGGTTAAGCAAGTTAGGAGTTTTCTTGGCTTAGCAAGCTATTGCCGCCGCTTCGTCGAGAACTTTTCTAAAGTTGAAAAGCCTCTAACTGAACTCCTCAAGAAAGATAAGATATTCCAATGGACTCCCAAGTGCGAGGAAAGCTTTCAAGAGCTAAAAAGAAGATTGACTTCTGCACCCGTACTTGCGCCTCCAGACACCAAAAAGTATTTCGAGATATTTTGTGATGCCTCACGGCAAGGGTTAGGATGCATACTTATGCAAGATAGACATGTGGTAGCTTATGCTTCACGCCAGTTGAGTCCACATGAAGAGAACTATCCTACCCATGATCTTGAACTCGCTGCCATAGTTCATGCCCTGACAACTTGGCGACATTACCTCCTTTGTAATCGTTGTGAGATCTATTCGGACCATGAAAGCCTCAAATACATATTCACCCAGCCAGGTCTTAATCTCAGGAAAAGACGCTGGATTGAGTTGATAAAAGATAATGACTTAGGAATTTCTTACACCCCAGGAAAATCCAATGTCACGGCTGATGCACTAAGTCGTAAGTCGTATTGTAACAACCTCATGTTACAACAGTATCAACCACTTCTTCATGAGGAATTTCGAAAGCTCAATCTTGAGATTGTTCCTCATGGTTATCTTTCTACCTTGGTGGCGAAACAAAACCTTGAGGATAAAATCATAGCCGCCCAGAAACGTGATAGTGGTATTCGAGAGATCAAGAAGAACATTGCTAGCGGAGTTGCTAAATGTTTCTCCATAAATGATCAAGGTGTCGTTTTCTTTGGCACTCGATTGGTTGGACCACGAAAACACAATCTTAGGAGGCTAATTCTTAAGGAGGCCCATGACACACCCGTTTCGATTCATCCTGGTAGCACCAAGATGTACCGAGACCTACGCCAGAGATTTTGGTGGACTAGGATGAAGCGACAAATTGCTCAGTTCATTGCTGAATGTGATGTTTGTCATCGCATTAAGGCAGAACATCAAAGAACTGCTGGTACACTTCAACCTTTGCCTATTCCAGCGTGGAAATGGGACAAAGTCAGTATGGATTTCATCACTGGCTTTCCAAAAACCCAGAAAGGAAATTATGCCATCTTCGTTGTGGTGGATAGACATTCCAAAGTTGCTCACTTCCTTCCCGTTCGCGAGTCTATAACTGCTAGCCAGTTAGCGGACTTGTATGTCTCTAGAATTGTGTCTCTTCATGGTGTTCCTTTGGAAATCAATTCTGATCGTGGTAGCCTTTTCACCTCTAGATTTTGGGGAAGCTTTCAGAATGCTATGGGAACTCATCTCTGCTTTAGTACAACTTTCCATCCTCAGTCTAGCGGTCAAGTCGAAAGGGTTAACCAAATTCTTGAAGACATGCTCAGAGCTTGTGTTATCTCCTTCAGAAAGAATTGGGAGAAGTCTCTTCCATTTGCCGAATTTGCTTATAACAATAGTTTCCAATCTTGTCTGAACATGTCTCCTTTTGAACTCCTCTATGGACGACGATGTCGAACACCTTTAAACTGGTCAGAAACCGGTGAAAGACAATTCTTTGGACCGGATATGATCATGGAAGCAGAAGAGCAAGTTTGCATTGTTCGTGATCAATTGAAAGCAGCCCAGTCTCGTCAAAAAAGCTACTATGATCGTCATCATAGGCAAGAAAGCTACAATCTGGATGATAAGGCTTACCTTCGGGTTACTCCTCTGAAGGGAACCCAACGCTTCGGTATCAAAGGCAAGTTGGCCCCACATTACATCGGACCTTTCCGCATTCTTGCTAAATGTGGAGAAGTTGCTTAGCAACTTGAACTACCCCCGCATCTTTCCCGAGTACATGATGTATTCCATGTGTCACAACTCAGGCGTTGCTTCAAGGACGCCATCCGCGAAGTCGACCATGAAACGCTTGATCTCCAAGATGACCTTTCTTATCAAGAATACCCCGTTCGTATTCTTGATTCAGCAGAGCGTGTCACTCATCTTCAGAAGATTAAGTTTCTGAAAGTGCAATGGTCACACCACTCTGAGAGAGAAGCCACGTGGGAAAGAGAAGACCGTCTCAGTGCCGAGTACCCCTCCTTCCTCCCGCAGACTTCTGAATCTCGGGATGAGATTCTTTTGAGGGGGGGGGGGGTGGGGCGAGTTGTCAGAACCCTCTGTTAGGTATGTGCTAGGATCAAGTCTCAATTTGCATCATGTTAAAAATTTCAAAAGAAATTGAAATGGGAGAGAGAACACCCCCAAATGAATTTAATTGGAATGGCCAGATAAAAAGTTGCTCCAAAAATTCCTTTTTCATTTTTGAAAAGTCACATAAATGAGTGTGATCACATATCAAGCTATGTGGTAGCAATCCCATGCTCATGGATTTTTCAAATATTCAAACAGGAGCATGGATTTAAATTTAAACCCCTATTTGAATTAAAGTACAAATAATTTGAATTTTGAAAATGTTCAAACTTTACAAGTGGGTAGCCTATTATATTGTGAGGCCATATAAAAAGTTTCAGCATTTTATAAATTGGTTTTCTATTTTTTTAGCAGAGCCAAAACAAATGTCAGAAAAAGAAATAAGAAAAGAAAGCAGAAACTCTTACCTGGCGCCTGGGCGAAGGCCCAACTCCTTCTGGCCGGCCCATCCCACCCGGACTCCTCTGTCATCTACTTCCCCTGCCCCCAAAGTAGCTAGCTCGAGGCCGAGCACGCCGTGGACGCCACCTCGACGCCTAGGGGCTTCCAGGCCTCCCCGTGCCCTTTCTTTGTGTCCTGGAGAATCGCCTCGCAGCCGTGCACCATTTCCCTCCGTCTCCAGTGCCTGTCCATCCCTCTCCTTCCCTCCCGCAAGCTTCCCCGAGAGCATCCGCAGGCCATGGCGATGGAAAATCGCAGCCCGAGCCAACCCTAGCCGCTAGAACCTTGTCCAGTGAACTCCTCGACGTCGACTTCGTCTCTGTGCAAAGGATCGGGAGATGCAACGCTTTCGAGTTGCCGGAATCTTCACCGAGACGCCGCCGGAACCGCAAACAAACTCCGTCGAATTCGTCGCCGTTGAAGCCTCCCCGCCTCCACCGTCTGTGCCATCATATTCACCACCTCCTGGTGAGCAAAACCCCTAACGTGGCGCCCCTTTCCTTGACCTCTAGCCGGATCCGCCATGGAAGCAGCAGCCTTCGCCGCCATGGTCGACGTCGCCTTTGCTCCTGTGCTCCAGCGCCTCCCCCTTCTAGCCTACGACGTTGCAGGTGTTCGCAGCAAGCCAACGAGCCAAGACGCGGTCAAAACAGCGCTCCAGAGCGCGTTCCCGATGTCGCTGGACTTCTGCTTCCGCCTCCCTCGACGCCGGCGACGTTCCAGTGGCCCCCTTGAGCCCCAGCTAGGTCTAGTCGACGCGAGTGAACCTCAGCAACACGACAGTGCCCTCCCCTTGGCCTCCCGTTCCCTAAACCGCCGTCCGGATGAACTCCGGCGAGGCACAGTGCTCACCGCCCGCGAGCCCCACCATTAACCCCCTAACGACTGAGCTAATCACCCCCTGGCCCACCCCCAGTGATACTGCCATGTGGGCCCAAGGCCACACTAATCTCTCTGATTAGTTTAAATCAATTTAAACTTGTGTAATTAACACAACAGAGGCTGGCCAGTGGACCCCTGCTGTCAGAGGCCCCCTGACGTCATGATGACGCATGCATGACGCAATAAAGCCTATTTGATTTAAATCAATTCCAGAAATTGGTAGAAAATACTTAAAACTTTGGAAATTCATAGAAAATTCATCCTAACTCCAAATTAAACATATAATATATGTAAAATTATCATAAAAATGCAAGAATTCTGAATATTCACTTTGTTTTCATGTTTGACCATTTTAAAATGGGGGGACAGAAGCATTCATGTATATGAACCCTTTTAAATTCAAATATGGAGTTTGAAATTGCAACTCAAATGCAATATACTTCATTTAAATGGAATTGGCAACACATCAACACCCCTTACACCATGTTATAACACTTGATCATGTGATTGTGCATTGTCTTTATATTGATCACTTTGTTTGCATTTTTTGCTATCGAATAGAGGTGGAGCCAGAACCCGAGATCACCCCCTTCATTGAAGACCCCGATACTAAACCTCGTCAGCAGGGCAAGCAAACCCCCATTGATTATGTCGGTAAATCCCACTTCCCTCTCAGTCTCGCTTATGCATTGTTTAGGATGATTACCATGCTACGTTTCTACCGCATAGATGAACCCATTCCTTTGCATGACCTATCATTTGTCACAGTAGTAAGCAAACCACAATCCTAGAAAATGTAGGATTTGATTGATATCATGTGGCCCCTGCAACTGTTACTTCTTATTGCATGTTTAGAGTGATACAATGTCGATACTGTTATGTGAGTCGGGATGGTAGCAATCATGTTTATGTTGGTGGAAATGTGTTGGTGAATCTACCCTAAAACAAGGTGAACAATGAGAGGCTGTGTAGAATTACACAGTGGGTTGTCTCGTTGAACACCGCCTTAAGACCGAGTTCTTGTGTGGTGATCCAATCTAAAGAGTACTACCACATGTTGGGCAAACGGACCCCCGCTCTTATCAGTTCAATGAGTCGCAGTAGTTCGGAGTTCTGGTAGGTTTGTGGCCTGGCTGCAAAGTGAGAGAACGACTCAGGCGAGACCGACTTATGCACCACACACACATCTTCTGGGACCACTTCGATAAACGGGCCGGGTTAGGAATGTGGAAACCATCCTAGATAGGGATCTTTATTGAACTTGAGTTGACTGTGAGGTAAAAGTTGTGGAGATTATCCTCGCCGACACCCGCTTGAAGGGTGCCGAGATCCCGACGGTAACTGATAGTTTCATGTGTGTAGCACACCCCTGCATGGTTAATAAACTATTCGAATAGCCGCGTCCGCGGTAAGGGACTACTTGGAAAGATGTGCCTGATTATTAGACAACTTGAACTGCATACTTATAAAACTTGCCAAGATAAGCGTGAGTGCTATGGCGTGCTTTCTCGTGGGAGGTCGAGGAAGGCACCATAGGGGTGTAATTGGTTGGAGACATGTAGTGGACTCGTATACGCTTCTTACCTCAAGTCTGGTACTCGTAGTTCAGGACTAGCCAAGTCAAAGCTGGCACTTCTGCTTATGAACCCCACCTCCCTTGACCTTGATACATGTGCATGAGTAGTATAGCTCCTACGTAAGTCTTGCTGAGTACGACTTTGTACTCACGTTTGCTTATTCTATGTTTTAGATGAACCCACTGATCCCGAAGGTGGATTCTTCCTCGAGCTCGACGACTGAAGACCAAGCAAGTGTAGTCCCAGTCAGCAGACTGGTTCCCTCATGAAGGGCTTGTTTATAAATAAGGCTTCTCTAAGACATTTGTTAAACTTGTCTGTACTCAGACCTACTATGCTTCCGCATGCTTCTTGTAATGTTGGATCAAGGTCTCGTGATCTCTGTGTGCACTCTGTAAGAGTTATCAATAAAGTTGTACACTTTGTAGAGAATTGCAATGATACCTGCTGTTCATACTAGACATGTGTGTTGCGTGTATGAGTATAATGCATGTCTTAGTATGGGTTTTCGAGACCTTAGTTGCGATCTGGCTGACGGTCTTTTATACACCAAGTGGCCCTTAGATGTGCGCAGCTTGGGGCATCGCGATGCAATTCCTCGTGACTCCGTCACGTGCACACTTTGATGTATTATCGAGCCCGCCCTAGACCCCGACTAAGTGATCTTGTTGGAGTAAGTCTATGTAAGGGTTATGATACAATCGATAGTATGGTTGAGGCGACTTGTCTATGAGTATGGGAGTTCACCACCCATATCATTTAGACTTGTGTGCGTACGATGAGGACCCATCTCAGTTGATCATCCGGCCTGGATGGGATGACCCTCACGTTCGATGCTTTTCGATAACGTTCTGTGCTTGGCCTTGTCTGCTTAGACAAGTGGGCACGGTTCTCGGCTCTCCATATGATTGTGTTGTAGCGAGTCTTGCATACGCTAACCCCGGGTTGTAACATCCCAATTTTCTAAATTTGGATGTTAATAGATCATCATATGCATTTTTCTGGAGTTTTAAAATATTTTTAACATTTTTCAACACATGGCAGTTCTCTGGAGAGGATATAAAATGACTTATCCCCATTTTTAAATTGTACGAAAATATTTAAAATATTTTTGGAGATATTTTAAATTTACTTTGGGGTTATAAATAATTTCTAAAAATATTTTGGGAAATTATTTACGCTCCGAAAAAGTTTTAAAATCATTTTTGGAGTTTTTCGGTATTTTTAAATTGCCGGAAAAGTATTTAAAAATATTTAAAAATAAGTTGCAAAGTTTTTATTTTTATTGAATATTTTGGTAATGCCAAAAAATTCAATTTTATTATTTTAAAAGTTTTAGTGAAAACGGAAATTAAAAATAATTATCCGTGATTTTTCTAAAATTGTTTTGGGCCGAATGGGCCTGTACTGTTTTTTTCCGCCTGGTCGAATTCGTATTTGTTTCGGATTTTAATTTTTTTTGGAGCGGGTTATAAAAACGTTTGCGGGTCCACGGATTAGGGTTTTTTTCCCGACCCGCGAAGCCGCCGCCTCGGACGCCGCCGGAGTTCGCCGCTGCCCCGACCGCCGCCGCCTCGCCGGTGAGCCCCACCGCCACCCCGCGCTTCCTCGCCGCACCCCGTGCCGCCGCGCGCCCCGCCGCGCCGGGCAGCCGCCGCGCCGGCCAGATCCGGTCAAACCGGCGCCGGGGACCCGATCGCGTTTTTCCAAGTTATTTTATTTGCGGATCGGTCCTTTTTGCAGATTGGACCCCGATGCCACCCCGGTACCGTTTTCGCGGTTACTTTTTAACCGTAACTCGAAATTGAGGGATTGCAGTTGCGTTGCGATCGTATTGAAAATTTCTAGCCAGTAGACTAAGTTTTACAGAAGTTTGAAGTTTTCAAATTATAATCCCAAGCGGAATCAAATTTGAACTTCCGGTAGCCGTATCTTTTTAACGGTGCGCCCATTTGCGCCGTTTCTTTTTGCGTTAGTTTTATTTTGTCGAGTACTTAAAGTTTAGCTTCTGTTAGGCATGTTTTTATACTGTTCTTTGTATGTTTATTACTGTTTGTGCATATTTGTATTGAGTATATGTTGATTGGTGCTATGTTTGCTCGTATAGATTGTCCGGAGTGCGCCGCATCGTTTTGTGAGGATTGTGCTCGCCAGGAACAGGAAGAAGGCAAGTGAAGCTTTGACCATACTCATACCTATTATTTTTCTATATGCATTATGTTAAGAATATCACCCTATTGCATGATAGGTAGTTTACTTTACTGTTTCTGCAAAACCAGTTAGGATAGCCACATGTCTTGACTTGTATTTGTAGATCAACCTAGCACGTGTTGTTACTTTATTGCTATGCTTTTTAGACGTGGTTTGGGTTGTGCAAATTCATGGAGTGCATGTGAGCTATTTAATAATTTGTGTAGCAACTTTATAATAAATAGAAATCACTTCTGGACGGGCAGGGAGTGTTTCCTGGGGGCTCGTGCCTTATCTAAGGGCGAGACCAGGTTGTACCCCTAATAGTTGGTTTTGGTGGTCGACAGTACGTCATGGTACCTACCCTCTGAACGTAAGTGGGCGCCGTACAGGCTCAAAAAGATCAGACATACTTGGTGACTAGGAGCTTCCATGTACAGCCGCTGGCCATATGGGCTCTGGCTTAGTTGAGTACGATGTAGGAAGCCTCTCCCGTGCAAAGCTAGCAGATGTAGATGTGATAGGTGGTACCGGCTTGCCGTTGGGTGTAGGTGACCTTTTCTGAAAGACTTCGTCTCAATCTTCGGGTTGAGTCCAGCTGGGAAAGTGTACTAACCTCTGCAGACTAAAAACTAATCATGATTAGCCGTGTCCCCGGTCATGGACATCCTTGAGCTACTAGACATTACTGTTACTAGAGGATCTTGAAATATGAATCACCATAATAATTTGAGTGGGCAAGATTTAATAAAGGGTGTGGTTTTGGAACTGGTGTGCCCAGTTCGATCTTAAGTAGTAAGTTAAACTAAAATTTTGACTAGGTAGATTGGGAAAAATCTGCTTTCTGCAAAACAAAACCATAAGCCAATCCTTTGACTCACCTTGAATGTAGTTGTAGGTCCTTTATATATACCTTTTCCGTGTCACTTGCCGTACAAATCAGATGTACTGACCTGTTGTCGGGCTGTAACCTTCGGTGTTGCAGGTTTTTCAGACGACCAGTAAGGTGCGTTTAGGGTTGAGGGTCTACACTTAGCATGTTCGCTTGTGGCTATTGATGGGACTCCTCGTTACTTGCTTTTTCTTCCACTATAGATATGTTGAATAAGCTAGCCTTGAGCTATGCAACTTGTTATTTGTTTTATTATGGATAATACGTTGTAATAATGAAGCACTTGTAATTTGATATACATCTATGATACTGTGTGTGCCAGCGAGTTTGATCCATGGAATGGCACTTGATCACAGAGACTTCAATTCTATGTGAATTGGGTCGTTACAGATGGTATCAAAGCAGTGTGTTGACTGTAGGACGTGACCCTAGAAAATGGATTAGAAAAACCATAGGAATGAGAATATTACTTTACATCACTCTGTATTGTACTTACTTACTTACCTTCTCTATCTCGTATTCATACCAGTTCTAATCTTGCCTTTCCTCTCATTGGTTATAGATGACCACTTTGTCATACCGCGCTATGGCGTTTGGACATGAGCTCAGGGGGATTTGCCACTACCTGAACATCTATGCGCCAGTCTTTCAGCCGGACATAGTGGAGAAAAGGGGAGCTGATGACTACTGGCAAGTGGAGACTTTTATCCTAGGAAGCATGACGGAGGAAAGGGTGATCACGGAGTCATTCGAGGTGCATGCCCAGGAGAAGGAGCAGTGTGTGCGCATAGCCACTCACATAGCATGGAATAAATTTTTGCACACTTTTGAATTATAGTTGATGCTGATGATAAACAACTATGCTGGGTGAACAAATTATAGTTGGAGAATGGACAAAATTATAAACGCACGACAATGCTAATTATGCTCCAAGAAAGCTAGAGGCTCAATCGTATGGGCAGTATGCCAAGACGAGCAAAACATTTATTCATCAGCATCTAATCACTAATCATCCACCTTGAGATATCTATCCAGAACATCTCCTTGGTATTAAGTTGCGAATCTCAACCAAACTATAGGATCAAAGAAACAAACAACTGCATTAACAAACTATGCGTAAGGTAAACAATCCTTGAAACCAAATTTACAAGAACCATTGTTTTCTCCCTGGTGGCAACAGAACATCCCCTAGTTTCATTTTTACGTCACTCAAGCTAGACATCGGGGGGCATGACCCCACAATCAAGCATAACGCTCCCTCTTGGAGTCACAATCTACTACTTGGCGTAAGCAATAAAAAGTAACGGAGAACATGCAAGAGTACTCAAGAACTAAACATAAAAGGTAAACCAAATATATTATTCATCACAATCTAAACATAATCTCATAATACATCGGATCCCAACAAACACAGCATAGCAACACAGAAACTAATACATAGGTGCCTTGATCATGTAGGGCAACTCACAAGGGCTAAGAATCTAGGCACAAGATTGGAGAGAAAACATCACATAGCTACTGATCATGGACCCATGGTCCAAAGGGAGACTACTCACGGCTGAGGTCACGAGAGTTTACTTCTCGCCCCTCGTTGGTTTAACCAAAGTGGAAGGTTGAGATGTAGCGTAGCGGCAATTTCCCTCGGTGAAGATACCAAGGTTGGTTTCCAGTAGGACTCCGATAACGACAAGAAGGTGACAACGGCGCCAAAGATTAGCGGTTGTCATAGACCTGCACACACACTAGATAGCTTTGCTCCCAATGAGTACAAAGGGGTTGTCAATCCCTCTGGCCTTGTTGTTTACAAAGGATAAAACGCACGGGATAATAATGATAGCGATAACAACGGGAAAATAATAAAGCAGTAAATTGATAGAGGGTGCAAACAGTATTGGAAATATGGACCGGGGTCCTATGATGTTCACTAGTGATGTCTCTCTCCCAAAAGACGATAAAATAGCCATGCGAGGTACACAAATTACAGCTGGGCAATTGACAGGATTATGCGCGCAAACTAATGCTAATTATGCTATAAAGAAAGGCAGAGGCTCAAAAGCATGGGCGGTACGCCAAAACAAGTAGGCCGAAATCCATCTGCATCTACCTACTAATCATCCACCTTAAGATATCTATCCAGAACATCTCGCTTGTATTAAGTTGCGAATCCCACCCAAAGTGTAAACTCAAAGCAACACACAACTGCATTAAAGAACTTTGCCTAAAGTAAACAATCCTTGCACCCGCAAGTACAAGCACCGTTGTTTTCCCCCTTGTGGCAACAACACATCCCCTAGACTCATGTTTCAGTCACTCAAGCTAGTCATCGGGGGGCATCAACCCACAATCATGCATAACGCTCCCTCTTGGAGTCACTACCTACTACTTGGCCAAAGCAATAAACAGCAACGGAGAACATGCAAGAATTATTCAAGAACATAAATATAAAAGAGGGGAATCAAATATATAACTCAAACACAATCTGAACATACTCTCATAATCCATCGGATCCTAGCAAACTAAGCATAGCAACAGCAGAAATATTTCATAAGTGCCTCGATCATGTAGGGCAGCTCACGAGGTCTAATCCATGAAGAACAAAGAGGGGAGGAGAAGATCACATAGCTACTGATCATAGACCCATGGTCCAAGGTGGACTACTCATGGTTCATTCGGGAAGCATCCATGGTGATGGAGAAGCTCCCGGAGGTGATTCCTCCCTCCGGAAGGGTGCCGGGAAGAGGTCTTCTGGTGCTCCCGATCTTGGAAGCGCAGCGGCGGCGGAACAGAGGAGAGATCGCGAATAGGGGTTCCTGTCTCGGTGTTTTTGTGTCACGGGAAATAAATAGGCGAAGGGGGCAGCCAGGGGGGCCACCAGGGGTCCAGGCGGCCCCCTGGCGCGGCCCACTCTGGGCGCGCTGGGAGGGCGCCTGGGCCCTGGTGGGTCCCCTCTAGCCCCCCCTCGGTGATTCTGGAAGTTTCCTGATCGCTGATTTTTTATCGGATTTTTCCCGAATTTTTGGAGCACTTTTAATATGAGGGAAACCTGAAATAGAAAAACAGCAGAAAACATGAGCTGGCACGGGGGTGCGCTGAGTTAATAGGTTAGTACAAATATGATCAAAACTGTATGGAAGTTCATCAATATCATAGCAATATCACACAAAAGAGGCATGGAGCAAGCAGAAATTATAGATACGTTTTGGACGTATCAACGGCACATCCGGGAAGCGCTCATGGTGGTGGAGAAGCTCCCGGAGATCAATTATCCCTCCGGAAGGGTGCCGGGATACGGATTTCTGGCGATCCTGATCTCGGGTTCGCGAGGCGGCGGAACAATGGTCAAAACGTGTAACGGAGGTCCTCCCGAGGGTTTTTGGAGCGAGAGGTAAATATAGGCCGAAGGGGGCACCAGAGGGCGCAACCTGACCAGGTAGCTAGGTGGCGCGGCCCCACCCTGGCCGTGCCAGGCACATGCCTTGTGAGGGGGGCACCCCTCAGGGTGTCCTTCAGGCTTCTGGTGTCTTCCTGTATGCTGATTTTTGATACGATTTTCCCAATTTTTCTGAGCATTTTAATAATTGTAATTTTCCTTCAATGCAAGAACAACAACAGACATACACTGGCACTAGGGCACTGAGTTGGTACGTTAGTCCAAATATGTTGAAAAATGTATAAAAGTGGCAAAACATGTAGCAAAGTCACCATTATAAGCGTGGAACAAGCAGAAATTATGCTAGATAATGGGTTCATGCCTCCAGATGTACGGCTTGAGTTACAAAAACATGGGACTAGGAAATGTGTTGTGACCATTAGGGATAAAATAGCGGTGCTTGTGATTGCATATCACAAGGATTCTTACATTACACATAGAGTGTTAATGCAGTTGTCCATTGCTTTGAGTTCATAACATTAGTTGTTGCTCGCAACTTAATACCAGCGAGCTGTTCTGGATTAGATATTTCAAGGTGGATGATTAGTAAGTAGATGTTGATGAATACACGGTATACTTGTCTTGCTGTAATGCCCATATGTCTTGTTGTTCTGTACTTTAGCATGGAATAAAAAATTTCACACTTTTGAATTTGAATTTATTTCAAATTCAAATTCAAATTCCGGAGGACGTATCTTTTCAACCGTTGATCCATGTGTTTTAGTATTCCGGTTCACGTGATTCTTTTTGCATATCGGATCACTTGAGACATGTTATCGGTAAGATTCACACACTTTTCATGTGGGCATGATATTGACCTGGAATTCATAATGTCCATGATCACAATTCCTTACCGATGAATCTCTAGCTGTTGACTCTCTCGAGTTCACGTTCCACCGATCACCTTCGAGCACATCTACACCTCTGCACTTCAAAGCTTTTGTTTTGTTGCTAAAACCTTTGTGATTGTTTTGTTGATCTTTTGTTTTGTCCTTATGGTGTGATTGCTTATTCGAGTTCCTTCGTCTGCGATAGATTTCTCGGAGGGTGACGAATAGAGTTGACTGGATCGTGAGAGCGAAGAACTTCATTGAATGTATAAGGCAAGTTTCACTTTTGGTTATGCTTATCCTATGTTTCTATGCATGAGAAATATTACTACCTTATGATGAAACCTGGTAGGATAGCCACATGTTTTGATTGATCATTATATCCAACGTTGTTATGTTTTATTATTCCTTGTGCTATGTGATTATATGCTTACTGTTGCAATGATAATCATGGGGGGGAATTATCGTGTTATTCAAGTGTTGTGACAACATTATTATTAGTAAAACAGTAACGTGCGATTGAGGTGCTGTAGAGTGGTATTACATTCTGAGGGCTTTGTGATATTCACTTACGATTGTTTGTGTGGCATTGCACCCTGAGGGCTCTGCAATGTTCACTTTGTGTCTAGGTAGTGGCACTGTATCCTGAGGGCTCTACAGTGTTCACAATAGGGTGATGTTGCATCCTGAGGGCTCTGTAACAGTCACGAATGTGTTTGTAGTGGCATCGTATCCTGAGGGCTCTATGATGTCCACGAATAGGAGGTACGTGTGCAATTGTATCCTGAGGGCTCTACAATACTCACGAAAGCATGATCCCGAGGGCTCTCATGGCTGCCATTAGAAATCCTATGATCCTGAGGGCTCTCATAGACGGTTTAGTTAGATATTGTCCTTTGTGGGTTGATATTAACTTAAGATGATAAAAATGTTGAGTGGTAAGTAGAAGTAGGTGAATAACAACTTTATGTACAACGAACCAAGCTTGATTCATGTTCTTGATTTGTAATTAGTTGTAGGATTGCTTTACCACTTGTGTTACTTGCCGTACAAATCAGATGTGCTGACCCGTGTTCGGGCTGTAACCTTCGGTGTTGCAGGATTTTATATGATGAGTAAGTGATGCGATGTAGGGTTACGATGTCTATACTCAACTATGCCAGTGGAGTTGATGGACGCCACGAAGCTTTTATTGTTTTTCCGCTATATTATAATTGTAAGCTAGCCTTGAGCTATGCAGGTATGTTTATTTGTATACTGGATCTTCGATGTAATATATATGACATGTGGTTTATTCTTGATATTACATCATGTACTGTGTGTGCTAGCTATTGATCTAGGGACTAGCACAGAATGCACAGAGACTTGGATTCCTTAGCGAATCGGGTCGTTACTCACGATGATCTTACAAGCTAGTGGGTTCGGGAATGGCCGACCCCTTCTATGATACCTTATCTAGCACTTAACTATCCCGGACCTGGTCCTCTTTCTCCACATCTCGGAGGGAAGGGATCCTACATGGGCCATCATTGTGGGGACAAACTTGTCCCTTATCCCGACTAAAGCTACCTGCTCCTGACAAAACGGAGGAGATAATGTGGTTGTTGCTCTTGGTGTTGCCCTTGGCTTGGAGTGGAGCGCTCCGGGAGCCGAGGTGCTCTTCAGTGGGAGGTTGATACGTCCATAATGCATCACTATTTTATATAGTAATTATTTCCTATTCATGGATATATTTCATGTGATGATGCTATTTTATGTTATTTTGGCTTGTTTTACACAGTTTGCAAATTTTCGATGCCGAAGCAGCAGACACAGGTTTCAGCGGTGAAAAGTGGACGCTGAGTTACTGAAACAGAAGACCTCCAAATTACCTGAAAATCGACGGAGGCCATTTTCAAGAAGAATGACGAGGACACGCAAAACGGAGACCACAGGGGGCCACCAGGAGCACAGCCGCCCCTGGTGCGGCCCCACCCCTGGCCGCGTCGGGTGGCCGCCTGGACCCTTGGATCCACCCCAGGCTCCCCCCCTTTGGCCTATTTATCCCTTGTCTTTCGAAAACCCTGAAAAAGAGAGGAGTTTCACGTGTTCCGCCACCGCTCCATGGCGGAAACCAACAGAGGAGAAAAGACATCTCTGGCAGGCAGATTCCGCCGGGAAGAACACCTCCCGGAAGGGGAGAACATCGCCAGCGTCATCACCATCGTCACGGGTGATAGTGCAATCTTGCCCTTAATTATATTTTGATGTTGATGACAATATACATATAGAGAACTAATAATGTTTTCCAAGTATATCTCAGGTTCAGTCCTCGGTTCGTTGTGGTGGTGGATCAAGTACCACTTGATCTTATCAAATTGCTCAAGATACGGAACCAAAGAAGGTGAAGCGTAAGCTTTTCGGTTAATCTTGAGTATAGGGATCCCCGCACTATTAAGAGGGGATCAGTGGGTTTGTGTTTAAGATTTGCACAAAGCTAATTAAAACATAAAGATTCCGACACAAAATTGAAGCTAAAATGTAAAAATCAGTTCACTGCCTTTGGACGTCCGACAATTCAATGTTTCGGGCGTCCGACAGCCATCGGACGTCCGACATCTCATATGCTAGTTTTCGGATTGGAGAGGTCAGTGAGCATGCAAACTCACCGGAAGTCCGACATGTTTTGGACGTCCGACCCCTCGGACGTCCGAACTCTTTTGGACGTCCGACGTGCTACTGGACTTTTCTTCAGGTGTTGCACGCTGAACTCACTTTAAACATTTCGGACGCCCGACTTGGTTCGGACGTCCGACATTTGGACTTTCGGACATCCGAAATTTGACGGACGTCCGACACTTGCACAACTTATTGCCTCAACGGCCATTTCGTCCTTTGGGCTATAAATACCCCCTCACCCCCACTTGTGAGGGTTGACCACTTCATTTTCAAACACCCAAGAACACAAGTGCTCCCTCTCACTCTCTCCCTCAGCAAATCTCAGATCCCGAAGAGTTCCTTGAGAGTTCTTGACGGATCTTTCACGGAGTGATAGATCCGCCCCTTCCCAATCTTCCAACCAAAGTAAATCGCGTTTTGAGCAAGTCTTGAGCATTTCCCATCATTTTGTTACTCTTGGAGGTTGGGGACTCCTAGGCGGGTAGGAGTTCTTCCAAGAGGAATTGACCATTGTGATTACCCCCTGTTGAGTTTGTGAGGGTTTGGTGAACACCTTTAAGGTCAACCGGTAGTGGTTGGGAATTGCCTTCGTGGTGATATCTCAAGGGGAATAGAGTGAACCTTTGTGGCGTTGGTGTGCCTTCGTGGTTTCACCTAATCTGATACCAAGTGTTAAGGCCCGATATGCGGTATTGTTCCAGATCTAGACGTTTCCATCCAGATCCGGGGACGAAGCACATATCGGTCCCACCGCGACATATGACAATGCCATATGCCCCGAATTTCCAACATGATATCACAACATTACAGATACAAGGATACAACATCTCATACAATCGGCATACAACTGCCTTAAATACAATACAACAGCGGAAGATACATGTCTGAGTACAGACTACAATCAAATGCCTACTCGCAAAGAGAAAAACATCGATCCCCATAACCACACGGGTCCAGGCCCTCCGTCGGGATCCGCCTAACTAGTCGTCGTCGAGTCTCCACGTGAAACGTCGATCACCATACCTGTTGTCGATCAAGAACCCTGAAAAGAGTTTGGGGGTAGTATCATGAGTACAGAAGTACTCAGCATCCAACTGTAGTGGTCAACTGACCCAGCAAGGACTTCATCACTCGTCATTCTAGGACAACTAGTAGTTTACGGTAAGGATGGGGTAAGTGGTGAGGTTGCTGCCGCACTAGCATTTATGAAGTGGCTAACGATCTAGAGAGTAAGATAAGAAGCCAAGCATTCGATGAGGAATCGCCTCCAACAAGTCTTGCTATCAACTACTTACGCAAACATAACACCTATCCTATCCTTGTCCTCCTCATCGCATCCCGACGAGGAAGAAGCAGTCAAGGCACACACACGTTGATCAAGTTATATTAAGATTATCTCAGTTGTTTTTGTCTATGAACAAGGAGTAGGTCTCAAGTCGTCCATAACCGTTGACACGACTTCTCGAAAAGATTTAACCCTGCAGGGGTGTACCAACTGCCCATTACAAGGCTCCACACGCACGCGCATCTCTCTCAGTTGCTACCCATCACAGGCAACCATTTTATGATTTAGTTCCAAGAGATCCGAAACGACAGATCCCTCTAGCTAACAACGAACAAATCCGGGTGGCCCCCGGGGAGTCGACACCCAATCCAAAAGCCGGCCACGCTCTCGGATCAGACTCTTCCGTATGACGCAGGTCGGATATCCGGTTAATCACACATGGGAAACCGGGTCCTAGCTGATCGGGTGGACCAACAGAGAAACCATGTCTCCACTAGCCCAAGTTGTTTTAAAACAGCAGGGGGCCCAACCAAGCACACACACGGTTTTCAAATGGTAAATCAGCTTGGGCCACCACTAGAAATGTTTGAAGCTAGGTAGGTAAGAAAAGGGGACCCCATAAAATCCCACACGCGGTTAGGCACGCTCAGTCTTAAAACCAATACCCGGAACTCAGATCCTAGGTGACTCGAATGGAACAAAGCGTCGGGGCGGGATAGCCTAGACCTTCCATCCTTCGTCGAATATAGTCAACATTATAATAATCATATCATCAACAACAATATAATAATGTGATAGCCCAAACCAAGGAGTAACAGGGTAACATCGTAGCATCCTAAGCATGCATACTAAGCAGAGGCTGAGCAATGAGCAATAGTAACATAGCAGTACAAGGTTTGCTGGGAAGGGACATGGATGTATCGGTTTGAAAGAGGCTATAAACATGTGGTAGGATCAAACATCGAACCTATCCTAGACTAGCAGGCAAACCGCTGGTTGAAATAGAATGGATCATAAGTAATGTATAGTCCTTGCCTGTTGATAAGTCGGGTTCCGAAGGTGTAGTTGATCGCAAGCTCGCAACGTCTCCGAGAGGTACCCTCGGAAGCACACAAGAAGGAAACACTGGAAAAGGCAATCGACGAGAAAGCATCTATTACTACGAAGCAAACACGAGCAAGCAAGGAACAAACAAGCACGATCAAGTATGATGCATGTCATTTTAATATCATGGCTTGAACATAAGAATAGGCAAGTTTAAATGAAGCATCGGGAAGCAAGGGTGCAATGCTACCGACAACCTTCTTATGCATTAGGTAGGTGACTAATGAACCCGGGGGATCCTTATGTTGAAGTTATTATGATGCATGATCATGGGAGATGCAAAAGACTAGAACATAATATTAGCAAGAATTTCCCACACATGAGAATAAACCTCGAGGTGGGGCTCCTAAACATAACATATATGAAAATGGCATGGCATATTATGATGCAACTAATGCAGTCTATTACAAGAAACGAAATAAAGAGCGAGGCAACGCTACCGGCAAGGTACGGTCATCGCGGAACTACGGTGATCGAAACACGCGAAGCCAAGTGCAACATGTGAGGGGTTTACGTGCAAAATGCACCATCACCAAAATAATGCATGGCCATTTAACAAAATGAACAGAACCATCATCTTCCTCATATTTTTCTAGCCCAAAAACATATATGATATGTCAAATTTGGAGCAAGGATGCACATAGCACTAGCGAAAACAAAACGAAGCAGATATGAAAGAATCTGCAAAAGAAAAGAGGCAAAAGAAGATATTTTCCTCCTGTGACCAAGACATCCTGGTTACACCCAAGCGCCCACACCAATGGGCCAGCTATAGCTGATCGACAGAAAAGTAGACTAACATTAGATTAGCTAACCAGCGCGACTATCCAAAACTGAAGAAGCAAAACAGGAAGAAGCAAAACAGGAAAAACGATGGTTTTCAATTCGTCCCCGTGGGGGATCGAACCAGGGACGTCACTAAGAGAACAAGTGGCGTGGCACCACTGGGCTAGCCAGTCAGTTTTGAATGAATTGAACAACTTCTGAATATCTACCATATCTAGGCGAGACTGAAACTGAATAAAACAATCACCTGAAGAACTGACAGCAGAAAAAACATGGAAAAGGAAGCACCTTGCGCAACAGGCGATTCGATCCCAGGCCCTTTCGAATGGAAGCTAAGCGTACACACCACTGTGCTAAGATGATGGGCTCGTCAGAAAGCGGATCTGACAGGAGATAAAACAACCGAGGCGCTAACTGAAGAAAAATTACAGTGTTCATGTTCTCTGTCGAAACTGAAGGTCATACTTCAGTGCGCCGCGACATGGAAGAGTTGCAGCGAGGAGGAGAAGCACGAGCATGCACATGGCGAGGCCTGGGTGGCCTAGGGCGCGAGCTGGGGTTGCCGGCCATGCACGGGCGGGAAGCTAGTGCGCGTGCTGTTCGCGATTCCCAGACGGACGGGTCGCGCGGCGAGCACGGCGACGTGCAGCGAATACAGGGAACACATATGGCGGCGAAAACAGGGCACGCGGCAGCAACGAGAGAGACAGGGAGGAAGGGGAGGCTCACAGAGGGGGCTCGGGGTTCGTCGTTCTGCTCGAAAAGACGAGGAACTGTGCGAAAGCAGAGGCGGTCGTCGACTACGGGGACGACAACAAGGTTGAAGACGATGCGGGGAAGAAGGGGAAGAAGGCCTCGGCTCCGGATTCCCTTCATGAATTGGAGCACGGGGACGACGGGGAGGTCGGGGATGATGCCTACGTCCTCTGGGGCGACGATCGGACCTCGCAGATCAAGAAAAAAATCAGAGCTTGAGCTCCCTGTCCATGGCATCAACATGAGAGGAAAAACACAAGAGAGAGGAGAGGGAGATGGCGGCGGCTATGAGGGAGAAGGGGGCGCAGCTAGGGTTCCAAGATGGGGTTGGGAGGAGGCTATAAGGGGGGAGAGAGAGGCTGCCATGGGGCTCCACCCATGTGCTCTCGGCCATGGCTTCACCGTGAGGGAGAGGGGAAAAAGGTGAGGGGCAGGGAAGATGACAGGTGGGGCTGCGGTTTTAGGTGGGCTGGAGATTGGGTTGGGCTGAGGAAAGAAAAGGAGAGAGGTCCAACTGGCTCTCCACAATTTTCCTGCATTTAATCATTTAATAAATGAGAGCAAGAGAAAAGCGATAAAAGAAATAACAGAGGACATATAAAATCATATAACAATATGGTTATGAGTCCTAAGCAATTATAAGATTTTTAGGAAAAGAATTGGGTCCAAAATATTTAAGTAATTCACATGGCATTTAAATCAATTTAAATGCTAGTTGAACCACAACCCAATTTTCCGGACATGAATAAATCATGGAATTTTGCATGGACCTTTATCATGGAAAAACATGATGGAGTCCAATAGACCTTTCTTGGATGATCGAAGGTGATCACGGGAGAAAATGGCCAAGGCTAGCAAGGAAGAAAAGAAAGAATTCAAGATAATCCTTTTACATAACATTAAAAATGCTTGGGCATTTTTCTGTCACATGGATTATATCAAAGAATAATTGTGCAAAATTTCATCCCCAATGGGGAAAAATATAAATAAAAATGCAATTTTTTTCTGGAATTTGCTAGTTTTGGGCTGTTACACTCGATTTCCTCGGAAGGAAGTTTCCAAGAAGATCCCAAACCCTCTCAACAACAAGTTCAAGAAGAAATCATTGTTGGCTCTAGAAGGGTCCGATCCCGAGGATGTTGGTGGTGTTGCCGGAGTGGCTCAAGATACACAAAAGACCTTGAAGCTCCTCAACAAGGAAGGTGCAGTTGTGAACTACAACTACATGAGTGACTACACCGGCAATGCACACAAGTGTCTCATGGCCAAGTTGCTTGATGGTGACACTCCCTCCTCCTCGGCTAAGATCAAGGTAACTCCTATTGATGAGTCCCTCATGTTCTCTTCCGAACCTCATGATGAATTTCATGACGCGAAAAGTGATGATGCACATGCTATTTGTGAAGATTTGTTGTTTGCTAAAGTGAACAAAATGATGAGCTCTCTCAAAGGCAACAAGCTCAAAATGTTTCAATTACTTATGGATGTGGTGGGTAAGCACTGCACAACCATTAAGGATCTTGAAATCCTCCTCACCGAGGAAAAGGAGAACTATACTCTCCTTGAGCGAAAAATTGACTTTGAGGAAGCTCGAAATGATAACTTGTGCAAAGTTGTTCACGCATCAAATGACTTAAATGACAAGCATGTTGCCTCCTTGAAAAAGGCTAATGAAATATGTAAGGAACTTGCTAATGATATGGGCAAGCTTGTGGAGCTAAACACCTCTCTTTCTAAGGATGTTGAGGTACTCACCGTGTCTCTCAAGACAAAAGATGAGAACTCACCACCCTTAAGAAAAATCTTGAGGCTCACAAACTTTCTCATATAAAAACACTTATTAAGATGTCTCCTCCCACTATTGTGCATATTGATGCTTGTGATACTAAAGCTACCCTTGATCAAGCATCTCTCATTGAGGAGAACTTAGCTCTTCATGCTCAACTAAATAAGGGCCCCTTGACTTGTGCCCAAGGCGAGAAAAACCTAAATGATGTATTAAGTCATCACAAGGAGTCCTTTGCTAAGGAGGGACTTGGGTTTGATCCAAGTACAAGTGTGACAAAGGATGTCACCCTTAGAAAGTACTCAACTCCCCAAAAGGTGATCTTTGTTCGTGAAGGGCACAAGGACAAAGGTAAGAAATTTTTTGATGAGGTTGGTGTTGGGAATGGGAAGGCCACTAGGGGCAAGCCCACTCCTAACAAGAAGAAGGAGAAGATGCCTCCATCCTATGTGCTCCGTAAGGAAAAGGATGGAGAGGTGTTTGCAAAATTCATTGGGCCCTGTAATGCTTTCCATTTCTATAACATTTGGGTTCCAAAGACCCTCGTTACTAACCTTAGAGGTCCCATTGCAAAATGGGCACCGCTAACCAAAGTTTAAATCTATGTGTAGGATGCTATCTCCGGTGGAGTCAAATGGGTGATTGATAGTGGATGCACCAATCATATGACCGGAGAAATCCGTTTGCTCAAAGACTTCATGGATGCAATTCAACCATATATGAGCATTGTCTTTGGTGGTGGTTCCAAGGGAAAGGTACTTGGGTTGGGCAAGGTGGCTATTACTAATGACATGTCTCTTGCAAATGTCATTCTTGTCCAATCCCTTCAATAAAATTTTCTTTCTGTTCGTCAATTAGCTTCCGTTGGTTATGGTACACTATTTGGTCTAACAAATGTGAAAGTCTTTAGGAGAGATACTCTTGAAGTGGCCTTTGTTGGAGAGTTGGATGGAAATCTTTACACGGTTGATTTCTCGCAAGAGAGTACTTACCATGCAACTTGTCTAATGGCCAAGGCCGACAAGGGGTGGCTATGGCATCGCCGGCTAGCCCATGTCGGTATGAGGAATCTAAAATATCTGCTAAAGGGTGAAGACATCCTCGGACTAACAAACATGTCTTTTGAGAAAGATTGTGTGTGTAGTGCATGCATAGCTGGGAAGCAACATCAAGAAAAGCATTCCCCCAAGAATATTGTGTCAACGTCAAGGCTTTTGGAGCTCCTTCATGTGGATCTCTTTGGACCTCCATCATGGGATAATCTTGGTGGGAAGAAATATGGTCTTGTCATTGTTGATGATTATTCAAGATACACATGGGTGTTATTTCTCAAGTCCAAGGACGATACGAAGGACACCTTCATTGATTTTTCCAAGCAAGCCCAAAGGAAATATAACATGGCTATCTTGGCAATACGAAGTGACAATGGCTCCAAATTCAAGAACTACACTTTGGAAGAATTCTTGAGTGATGAGGGGATTGAACATCAATATTCCGCACCTTACACCCCTCAACAAAATGGTGTAGCCGAGAGAAGAACCATACTCTTGTGGAGATGGCCCAGTCCATGTTGGATGAGTACAAGACACCATATAGTTTTTGAGCCGAAGCCATCAACACCGCATGTCATGCATCAAACCGGCTCTTCCTTCGCAAGATCTTGATGAAGACCCCCAATGAGCTTCTAACCGGTCACAAGCCAAACGTCAAATACTTTCGAGTATTCGGTTGTAAGTGTTTCTTTCTCAATAAGAAAGACCGGTTAGCTAAGTTTCAATACAAAACAATTGAGGGTATATTTGTTGGGTATGCGTCAAACTCTCATGCCTATAGGGTCTACAACAAATCCACCGGATGTGTTATGGAAACTTGTGACGTGGATTTTGATGAATTTAATGGTTCCCATGGGGAGCAAGTTGATCTAAGTGATGTAGGTAATAATGAAGATTCGTCTCAAGAAATCTTGGCTATGGGCATTGGAGATATTGTGCCCATGGCTCAAGTTCCTAGAGATGATGAGGTGGGTGATGGCCAAGTGTTCCACCACCACAAGCATACCACTCAAGATCCGATTTCTCATGAGGATCCCATTACCCAAGAACAAGAACAAGACCCTACACAATCCGATGTGGTTTCTCAACCACATATTGATGATGCGGTTGATCCACGAGATCGGCTTGACCGCATTTGCTTTTGAGAAAATGATGAAATTGAAGATGGATCCACCCTTGATGATGAACCAAATGTTGTTCATGAGCCCGAATGGGTGGAGCCTATTGAAACTCCAACTTCCATCATGCCATTGGTGGCTAGACGTGTTGATGTTGACAAGATTCTCACGGGATTGGGGCAAGGTATAGTTACTCGTCGTCAACTTATGAACTTTTGCGATCACTTCTCGTTTGTGTCTTGCATTGAACCACTTAGGGTTGAACAAGCACTTGAGGAAGCAGATTGGCTCATTGCAATGCAAGATGAGCTCACTAGTTTCACCCGGAATGAAGTATGGTCTCTCGTGGAGAGTCCTTCAGGTCAAGATCATAACATCATTGGAACCAAGTGGATCTTCAAGAACAAGCAAGATTAATATGGTAATACCATTCGGAACAAGGCAAGGCTAGTGGCTCAATGGTACTCCCAAGTTGAAGGCTTGGATTTTGATGAGACCTTTGCTCCCGTTGCCCGTCTTGAATCTATGCGCATGTTTCTTGCTTATGCCGCATTCAATGGATTCCCATTATTTCAAATGGATGTAAAAAGTGCTTTTCTTAATGGTCCACTACAAGAGGATGTATATCTAGCACAACCACTCGGCTTTTGTGACCCTCATCACAAGGACCACGTGTACAAACTTCATAAGGCATTATATGGTCTTAAGCAAGCCCCTAGGGCTTGGTATGACCATCTTAGGAAGTTTTTACTCGAGGAAGGATTTGTGAGGGGTGTCATTGATGCCACTCTTTTTACCAAGAGAACAAATGGTGAATATCTCATATGCCAAATCTATGTAGATGACATAATATTTGGTTCCCTTAATCCATCTTTGTGCAAGTGGTTCTCGGAAACTATGACCAAGAACTTTGAGATGTCCATGATGGGGAGCTTGAAGTATTTCCTTGGATTTCAAATGGAGCAATTTGCCGAGGGGACCTTCATCTCCCAAACAAAGTACATTCAAGAAATGCTCATGAAGTTTGGTATGAAGGATGCCAAGCCATGCAAGACACCCATTCCAACCAAGGTATATCTAGATCAAGACCTTTCTGGTATTCCGTTTGATGCTACGCTTTATCGTTCTATGATAGGGTCATTGATTTACCTTTGTGCATCTAGACCAGATATTATTCTTAGCGTAGGAATGTGTGCAAGATATCAAGCCTCTCCTATGGAGAGTCATCATTTGGCGGTTAAGCGCATTCTTAGATACCTTGTTCATACTCCTTTGTGGGGTCTTTGGTACCCCAAGGAAGCCAAGTTTGATCTCTTGGGGTACACCGATGTGGATTGGGCCGGAGACAAGGTGGATCGGAAGTCAACATCCGGTTCATGCCAATTTCTTGGGCGCTCATTGGTAAGTTGGCACTCCAAGAAGCAAAACTTTGTCTCTCTCTCCACCGCCGAAGCTGAGTATGTGGCCGCCGCAAGTTGTGCCAATCAAATATTGTGGATGAGGCAGACTTTGAAAGATTATGGCCTCACCTATCAGATGGTACCCATTCTATGTGACAATGAAAGTGCTATCAAGATTTCCAACAACCCTTATCAACATCCCCACACCAAGCATATTGACATTCGTCATCACTTCATATGGGATCATATTCAAAATGGTGACATTTTTCTTGCACATGTGGGCACCGAAAAGCAACTCGCGGATATCTTCACCAAACCATTGGATGAAGCAAGGTTTTGTCAACTAAGGGGTGAACTTGGTATCTTGGAACGTTATAGCTTCTCGGCCTAGGGGTATCTTTCTCTCATTCATGCACATAGCTACTATCTTGTCTAGGTGTAGGCATGTATGTAGGGGGAGAAACTCAATCAATGAATTCTCTACTCTCTACGTGATGCGTAAATGGATTCACACATCAACAATCCGCGTGCTCACCACGGTGCACCCACGTGTAGCAGTTATCGATGGAGTAAGTGTCTTTGCACCCAAGGAACATCTTCGCGGTGTCAAAGCACAATACACTCAAACATGGTGGCCTTGGCCACCGCCTCTCCTTTGTGAAAGGCTTGATTTGCTCATTCATGTGTGTATCCATGGTTATGTTTTTTGTGTGTTTCTCTACTTTTGGCTCCTGTCAAAGTTGTTTGAAATTATTGAGTAAACTAGTTTTCAACATTTTCGGGTTTATACGACAAAGATGAGTAGACTGTCGGACATCCGTTAGCTTTCGGACGTCCGACCCGTCGGACGTCCGAAACTCGTCGGATTTCCGACATTCCCTGCTGCCCTGCACCTGATTGGCCTGCCTGACCTGACTTCGCAGAATCAGCCCTCTTCAGAAATCCGTTGGATTTCGGACGTCCGACACATCAGACGTCCGAAGTTGGCTGTGCTATATAAAATGGCTGTCGGGTCGAGGGGGCAGTTCTTCTCCTCTTCGGCCATTTTCCCTCTTTCCTCCCACTGTGCTGCCGCCGCCTGACGTCGCCGCCGGCCGCCCTGGCCTCCCCGGTGCTCCTCCCCTCCGGATCTTCTCCCTCGTGGTACCTCTCATCCCGATCTATCCGTTCATCCAATTGGTTTTTATTATGCTGCCCGGTTTCTTGCCTCATTCTTGCCTCTCCTTACTCTAGGGTTTCGAGATGGTGAGGACGAAAACTTGCGGTCGCAACAATCGTGAGGCCTCCGGTTCCCATGGTATGCTCATACTTATCATTCATGCCTCCGATTAGATGGTTAGGGTTCCTTGCTAATCTACCTCTCGTATGGCTAGGTGGTTCCGGGGATGAATCGCCCCGTCTTCGTCGCCGCATGAAGCAACCAATGTACACGGATCCATCCTCGGACAGTGAGCACACTCCTAGCGCGGAGGATAGCGCCTATGGATCAGAATTTGAGGATGAGGAGGAAATTGTGGTTGAAGAGGAAGATCCCCCGGTGGTGAATCGCCCCTCCAAACTTGGTGTGCATCGCCCGACTAAGGGCTCCTCTTCGGCGTCCGGTGCTTGTGATTCTTAGGATCTTCGTGATGCTCCTCCTATGCCTTCGATACATATCTCCTCCGAGCCGGTGGTTGCTACTGGCCGTATGATGGCGGACTACTCAAAGATTTCTCTGGATGCATACCGGAAGCTTCGCCGTGTCAATTAGTATGTGGCTCCTCGGGATTGTCTAGATGGCAGGTTCCGGACCAAGGTGCACGCAGATATCTTCACGTCAGTTGCAGTTCGTCAGGAACTTGCAAACTCTTATGCCTGCATTCCCCTTGACTTCATCCAGGCCAATTCAGACAAGTTTCCCGGTGTGATGGATCTTATTGAATCTATAGGGCTCGGTCCAGTATTCAGATTTCGGCGTGACTAGAACACTGCTGTGATCCTCCAGTTTTATGCCACATTCTACTGTTATCCAGAAGATTTCAGCGTTTGCTCAGTTTCAAAAAGCTCTGGGCATTCGCTCCTCTCGTGTCCGGATTCATGCATCTACCAAGGAGAAGCACAAGGGGATCAATGACTGTCTTTGCTTTGTTAAGTCTGGGATTGAGGGAGATGACTGTTACCGGAAGCCCAATGACATATCCATTTGGAAGCAGCCCTATAGGTTCCTGTACCAGTGCTTTCTCAGGACTCTGTATCCCAAGTCTGGGGATAAGACTCATTGAAGCTGCTCTGCTATCACATTAATGTGCCATATCCATGACACCCCCCTCAAGCGTCTTGATGTGACCCACTATCTTTGGCATGAGATTCGTATGGCGAGCCTTCAGCAACGTCGACAATATCCCCATGCACCCTTCATCATGACACTCATTCAGTCAGCCGTCTCCTCTCCATTGGAAATCACTCAACCCCATGCTGTGTGGTCCATTCCGGAGCATATGTACTTCGATGCCCCTGAGGTTGTACTGACTCACCCTGTTCCAATCCACACCATTGTTCGTGGCAATCTTCATCGTCAGTCCATGGAACAGGCTCCTATGCGTCGCATGGCTGAGTTTTTGGGTAAGGCCCAAGCTGTTGTGATGAGGGCCATCTTGTTCAACTGCCACTGCAACCACACGGTGGTCTCCAGTGTCATCAAGTCCAAGAACTCCCTGAAGGCCCGTCTGCGTGCAGCTGGAGAGACCAACGTCAGTGATGATGACCGTCTTCCCGATGCTCCTCCCGCTGATCTTGGTTTCGGTTTTCCTACGGGACCGGAGTGGGTGAATTTCTTCCTTGGAGACCCTGGCGCGAGTGGCAGTTGGACTCACTAGTATTGTCAGTGCGTGTGCCCCTTTTTGGTACTTGGTGCCAAAGGGGGAGAGTCATATGTTTTTTACTTATGTTGTCTAGGTGATCGAGACTTGATTATGTCGTGATTATGTCGTTGTTTGGGACCTGGTTGTGTTAAGACTTGTTTTATGTGGTTTATGTGTCTCATGCAATACTTCTGACTTTGTGTTATGCATGGTGTTGCTTTTGCGTCTGGCTGGCTTAAAATCTTATTGGCATATGTTTTTGTTCTCATGTTTTGGTGCAATCTAATTTGTCATATCCATAATCAATAATTGTTTGCCTTGATATCATGTGTTGTGAGTCGCCCCAAATGTGTGCATCTTGCGTAAAGTAAAGAATCTTATATGCACACATTAAGGGGGAGTTCATAGTAAAACTTGCTCCCACTAAAAAGTAAAATCTGAATAATTTTGGGAGCTATATGTATGTTGTCATCAACTACCAAAAAGGGGGAGATTGAAAGTGCAACCTTGCCCTTAATTACATTTTGATGTTGATGAAAATATACATATAGAGGACTAATAATGTTTGCCAAGTATATCTCAGGTTTAGTCCTCGGTTCGTTGTGGTGGTGGATCAAGGACCATTTGATCTTATCAAACTGCTCAAGATACGGAACCAATAAAGTTGAAGCGTAAGCTTTTCGGTTAATCTTGAGTATAGGGATCCCCACACTATTAAGAGGGGATCAGTGGGTTTGTGTTTAAGATTTGCTCAAAGCTAATTAAAACAAAAAAATCCGACACAAAATTGAAGCTAAAATGTAAAAATCAGTTCACTACCTTCGGACGTCCGACAAGGTTCGGACGTCCGACAATTCAATGTTTCAGGCGTCCGACAACCATCGGACGTCCGGCATCTCATATGCTGGTTTTCGGATTGGAGAGGTCAGTGAGCATGGAAATTCACCAGAAGTCCGACGTGTTTGGGACGTCCGACCCCTCAGACGTATGAACTATATCGGACGTCCGACGTGCTACTGGACTTTTCTTCAGGTGTTGCATGCTGAACTCACTTTGAACATTTCGGACGTCCGACTTGGTTCGGCTGTCCGACATTTCGACTTTCGGACGTCCGACACTTGCACAGCTTATTGCCCCAACGGCCATTTCGTCCCTTGGGCTATAAATACCCCCTCACCCCCACTTGTGAGAGTTGACCACTTCATTTGCAAACACCCAAGAACACAAGTGCTCCCTCTCACTCCCTCCCACACCAAATCTCAGATCCCGGAGAGTTCCTTGAGAGTTCTTGACGGATCTTTCACCGAGTGATAGATCCTCCCCTTCCCCATCTTCCAACCAAAGCAAATCACGTTTTGAGAAAGTCTTGAGCATTTCCCATTGATCTTGTTACTCTTGGAGGTTGGACACTCCTAGGTGGGTAGGAGTTCTTCGGAGAGGAATCAACCATTGTGATTACCCCCCGTTGAGTTTGTGAGGGTTTGGTGACCACCTTTAAGGTCAACCGGTAGTGGTTGGCAATCACCTTCGTGGTGATATCTCAAGGGGAATAGAGTGAGCCTTCGTGGCGTTTGTGTGACTTCGTGGTTTCACCCACTCTCTCCGAATGGTGAGTAGCTTCCCTCCAAGGAAGTGAACATCGGGATACATCGTTGTCTTCACGTCATTCGGTTATCCCTACTCTTTCCCCTTATTACTTGTACTACCGTATTATTTGCCCCTCACTTGCTTTAATATATTGTGCTTATTGTTTATCTTGTCACAGCTAGGTAAACCTTGCAATTGTTAGGCACACCTTTATCTTCCGCATTATTGCCTAAAATTGCTAAGTAGTGTTAAAATTTGTAAAAAGACCTATTCACCCCCCCTCTAGGTCTATCTCGATCCTTTCAATGGGCATCATCTAGATCATCATCAACATCATCCCCAACATCAACACCATCTCCACCACCATCCAAACTCATCTCACAAGTTCAACTTGTGTTGTAATCCGTATTATCTATCCTCTCTACTCTATCGGTGTTGATTACTACCGTGTGATGAATGCTATTGATTTTTGTTGGAGAAATATCATTGTGTCCAGATTGTTTATCATCTATTTATCCCCACTGATCATGATCTCTTTTATGTCTTGTGAGTAGTTACTTTAGTTCTTGAGGACATGGGAGAAGTCTAGTTGCTAGTATTCATATGATGTTGAAGTAATATGTGTTGTTTGATATTTAAGTTGTGTTGTTATTTTCCTAGTGGTGTTGTGTGAGTTGAACACTCAACACTTCGCCTTATTAAGGACCTAGGGGAATGCATTGTGTATAAAGAATGCTTACGGTGGGTTACCGGAGTGATAGAAACCTAAACCCCAGTTTGCACGCTTTTGCACAAGGGAACAATGGATCATCGATCGTATTGCTATGGTTAGGCTTTTTCCTTAATTACTATCTTGTATTTGCGGATGCTTGCAAGGTGTTTAACCATAAGAGTGAACTCATTTAGTCTAGAGGGTGTACTATCATGGATCCACCCACTCCACACTTACAACACAACACATTGTACCAATGTGGAATATGGCGAAAGCACGTGACTATTTCTCCCGTGTGTCCTCAAGAAGGCTTTAGCATTTATAAGTTCAGTTGCTAGGCCTATCCTTTTCTCAAAAGGATTGGGCCACTTGTTTCTCCTCAGCGCCTTTTACTTTTCTCGCTTGTACCTTTTTTTGCTTATATCGAAACCCCTAAAAAGCTATCTTTCAGTTCCTGCAGTTATTTCTTTACGAAAGTCAATTACCAATACCTTCTGCTCCTCGTTGGGTTCGACACTCTTATTTATCGAAAACGCTACAAACGATCCCCTACAGTTGAGGGTCATCAAGTACTGTTTTGTGGCGCCATTGCCGGGGAGTGTAGCGCTATTAGTAAGTGAAGTTGGTAAGGAAGTTTTTATATTTGTGTTTTTATTTTGTTGTTGTTACTTTTTGTCCCTATGGACACCTCTACTTTTGATGCGTTGCTTATGGGGAAACGCCCCACTAGTATTGTGGTCACTCCTACCCTTAAGGAAATTGTGACTTACAAAATACCTTCTGGTATTATCAATTATGTCTTGGCTAATCGTTATGCAGGAGACAGACATCCAAGTGAACACTTGCTATATTTATCACAACTATGTTCATTATTCAAGCTTGCAGGTGTGTCAATGGAGTTCGTCATGAAGAAATTATTCTCGATATCACATATAAATAAAACTGTAGATTGGTATAAGCTCCTCGATAACCCACATTTTCTTAATTTGCAAGAGCGTATGTCTCTCTTTTATACAAAGTTTTATCCTCTTCATGAAGTTCATTGAGACAGGAATCACATCTATAACTTTTAGTCTCGTGATGGAGAGAGCATTGCTCAAGCTTGGGGAGACTGAAGTCCCTAATGTTCAAATGTCCTATTCATGAACTCCCCAAAGATATTATACTTAGAAATTTTTATGCCAGGCTTTCTCGTCAGGATAAGGAGATGTCGGATGCCTCCTCTAGCGGGGTATTCCAAACAAGAAGCGTTGAAGAAAAATGGGATCTCATTGAGAGGATCCAGAAGAACACTGAAGACTGGGAAATCGATAAAGGTATTGAGCCCGTTATAAATTATGAGCATGATTACATTGAGAGCTATGTGAAAACTGATTATTTTAATACCTTTTGCTCTAAGATTGGTCTTGATTCCCAGCTTATGATTGATTTTTGTAAGAACTTTGCCTCTCACATTGACTCTTCAAAGAAGGAGAAGGATCAATATCATAGACCCTTTAAAGAACTACCAGTTAAGATTCATATTGCTGACCCTATTCTGCTTCCAGTTTCATATGAAAAACCCCATTTTCCCACAAGGATAAGGGAGCACTCTTTCGTGACAGACATAATAAATAAAAGTGAGAGAAGAACTGACGAACCTGAGGACCTGATCAAGGTCGATCCTCAAGTTGTTGTGGTTAAAGATTTAGTTACTAATGATGATTCAGATTCAATTATAATTTTTTGTGATGTTTCAACTAACATTGTCACAGCCAAGTATAAAAGCCCAATTTAAGGTACACCAGTTGTATCTGTGAAAATAGGAGATCACAATTATTATGGGCTATGCGATTTGGGATCAAGTGCTAGTGTTATTCCTTATTCACTCTATCAGGAGATCATGGGTGAGATTTCACCCTGTGAACTTGAAGAGATTGATGTTACTATTTATCTAGCAACCAAAGAAACTATCTCTCCCATTGGAATTGTGAGAGATGTTGAAATCCTATGTGGAAAGGTAAAGTATCCTCCCGACTTTCTCGTACTTTGTTCAGTGCAAGATAGTTTTTTTCTTATTATCTTTGGTAGGCCTTTCCTCAGCACTTGTGGTGCTGTAATAGATTGAAAAAGGTAAAGTTTCTGTTGAATTCAATGGTGAGCCATATGCATTTAACTTTTCTAAGTTCTCCAAGCAGCCTCGTGGTACTAATTTACCTAGTGCTGATAAAATTATTGAAAATATTTCTTCTATTGCTATTCCTCCTACTGATCCTTTGCAGCAATTTATGGAAGACCACGAGAATGATATGCATATGCAGGAGAGAAATGAGTTAGACAAAATATTCATGAGACAAACTGCTATCCTGAAGCACAACCTTCCGGTTGAACCATTAGGAATCCTAGCACAACCAAAAGAAGACCCAGTGTTTGACCACAAACCACTTCCCGATACTCAAGTACGCTTATTTAGATGGAAAGAAAATATATCTTGTTATTATCAATGCTAACCTTTCAGGATTTGAAGAAGAGAGATTATTGGAGAAACTTCAGAGACACCGTGGAGCCTTGGGCTATACCCTTGATGACCTTAAGGGGATTAGTCCATCGATTTGCCAGCGCACTATCAATCTCGAGCCAGATGCTAAGCCAGTTGTTGATCATCAATGACGGCTGAACCCAAGGATGAAGGACGTGGTTAGGACTGAAATTCTCAAGCTTCTAGCCACAGGTATCATCTATCCTATAGTTGATAGTAGGTGGGTAAGTCCAGTTCATTGTTTTCCTAAGAAAGGAGGTATGGCTGTTGTTCCTAATGATAAAAATGAACTAATACCTCAAAGATTTGTTATTGGATATAGAATGTGTATTTATTACAAGAAGTTGTACAAGGAAACCTAGAAGGACCACTACCCGCTGCCCTTTATCGATCAGATGCTTGAGAGGTTGTCTAAAAACACCCACTTTTTCTATATAGACGGGTACTCTGGCTTCTCTCAAATTCATGTTAACACTGCCGATCAAGAGAAGACCACTTTCACGTGTCCCTACAGTACTTATGCTTACAGGCGTATGCCTTTTGGTTTATGCAATGCACCTGCTACCTTTCAGAGATGTATGTCTGCTATTTTTGATGGTTTCTGTGAGGATATTGTGGAAGTCTTCATGGCCGATTTCTCCGTCTATGGAACTTCCTTTGACCACTGTCTCCACAATCTTAATAAAGTTTTGCAGAGATGCGAGGATACAAATTTAGTTTTAAACTGGGAAAAGTGTCACTTCATGGTTAACGAAGGGATCGTTCTTGGTCACAGGATTTCCAAGAGGGGAATTGAAGCGGACAAGGCGAAGATTGAAACTATCGAAAGGATGCCCTATCCAAGGGACATTAAAGGTATTCGTAGTTTTCTCGGTCATGCTGGTTTCTATAGAAGATTTATTAAAGACTTTTCTATGACCTGGAGACCCCTCACTAATCTTCTCAAGAAGGATGTTCCGTTCTTATTTGATGAAGATTGTAAGGATGATTTCAAAGTTATTAAGAAAGCTTTGATAACCACTCATATAGTACAACCACCTGACTGGAAATTGCCCTATGAAATTATGTGTGATGCTAGTGATTTTTCTGTTGGAGCTGTTTTAGGACAAAGTGTTGATAAGAAATTTAATGTTATACATTATGCTAACAAAACCCTTGATAGTGCTGAAAATAATTATGCTAGTACTGAGAAGGAATTCTTAGCAGTAGTGTTTGCTTGTGATAATTTTAGACCTTATATTGTTGATTCAAAAGTCCTTATTCATACTGACCATGCCGCCCTTAAGTATCTTATGGCGAAGAAGGATGCCAAACCAAGACTCATCAGGCGGGTACTCCTTCTTCAACAATTTGATTTACAGATTGTTGATTGAAAAGGAGAAGACAATCTGGTGGCGGAAAATATTTCAAGGATGGAATATATACCGCAGAACCCCATCCCAGTCAGCAACAATTTTCCAGACGAACAACTTGCCGTTGTAAAAGTACAATCTCTTTCCGATCCTTGGTTTGAAGATTATGATAATTTTATCGTTCCAAAGTATTTGTCTCCAGGTTTAACATTTCAGAAAAGGAAGAAGTTCTTCCATGATTTGAGGCACTACTTTTGGGATCACCCTCATCTTTTCAAAGAAGGTCCGGACGGGATTGTGAGAAGATGAATACCGGAACACGAGCAGAAGGACATTCTCAATCAATGTCACGAAAATCCCTATGGAGGACATCGCGCCGGTGAGAGACCGCACATAAGATCTCTTTTCAGGTTTTCTCCAAGTAAATTACTTTCTAGATGGGAAGGGCCATTTCATATGGAAGAAGTATACCGCTTGATACACGAGATAACTTCTCGCCCTCGTTGGTTACCCCAAGTGGAAGGTGAGAGGTAGCTTAACGGCAAGTTTCCCTCGGTGAAGACACTGAGGTTTTAAGATTGTCTCCCGTAGGACTCCAAGGTCAACAAGTAGGTGGTTCGACAAGTGAGGCGCCGTTTGAAGATAATCACTTGTTTCTCCTGGACCTGCACACACACAGATAGCTTTGCTCTCCGGCCTTGTTGTTTACAAAGGATAAAATGCACATGATAATAATGATATATAGTGATAGCTACGAAATAGTAAATACTTAAAGTAAATTGATAGTGTAAACAGTGGTGGATATATGGACCGGGGTCCCATGATGTTCACTAGTGATGTCTCTCTCCCAAAAGACGATAAAATAGCCATGCAAGGTAAACAAATTACAGCTGGGCAATTGACAGGATTATGTGCGCAAACCAATGCTAATTATGCAAAACAGAAAGGAAGAGGCTCAAAAGCACGGGAAGTACGCCAAGACAACTAGACCGAAATCCAACTGCATCTACCCACTAATCATCCACCTTGAGATATCTATCCAGAACATCTCGCTGGTATTAAGTTGTGAATCCCACCCAAAGTGTAAACTCAAAGCAACGGACAACTGCATTAAAGAACTTTGCGTAAAGTAAACAATCCTTGGACCTGCAAGTACAAGCACCGTTGTTTCCCCCCTTGTGGAAACAACACATCCCCTAGACTCATGTTTCAGTCACTCAAGCTAGTCATCGAGGGGCATGAACCCACAATCAGGCATAACGCTCCCTCTTGGAGTCACTACCTACTACTTGGCCAAAGCAATAAAAAGCAACGGAGAACATGCAAGAGTTACTCAAGAACATAAATATAAAAGAAGATAATCAAATATATAACTCAATCACAATCTGAACATAATCTCATAATCCATCGGATCCCAGCAAACTCAGCATAATAACAGTAGAAAAATTACATATGTGCCTCGATCATGTAGGGAAGCTCACGAGGTCTAATCCGTGAAGAACAAAGAGGGGAGCAGAACATCACATAGCTACTGATCATGGACCCATGGTCCAAGGTGGACTACTCACGGTTTATCCGGGAAGCATCCATGGTGGTGGAGAAGATCCCGGATGTGATTCCTTCCTCCGGCAGGGCGCCGGGAAGAGGTCTTCTGGTGCTCCCGATCTTGGAAGCGCGGCGGCGGCCACACAGAGGAGAGATCGCAAAAAAGGATTCCGTCCACGAGGGTTTCTCGTCACGGGGAATAAATAGGCGAAAGGGGGGCAGCCAGAGGTGGGCCAGGGGCTCCAATCGCCCCCCTGGCGCGGCCAGGGGTGGTGCCGCGCCCACTGGCCGCCTGGGGCCCCCCTGTCTCCCCTTTGGCCCCTCTCGGGATTTTCTCGAAGCTTCCGGTACGCTGATTTTTCCTATATTTTTCCCAGAATTTTTCTGGTAACTTTAAATAAAGGGGAAACCTGAAATAGAAAAACAGCAGAAAACAGGAACTGGCACTGGGTGCACTGAGTTAATAGGTTAGTCCAAATATGATCAAAAGTGTATGGAAGTTCATCAATATCATAGCAATATCACACAAAAGAGGCATGGAGCAAGCAGCAATTATGGATACGTTTTGGACGTATCAACATCCCCAAGCTTAATTCCTGCTCGTCCTCGAGTAGGTTAATGCTAACAAGCATAATTTCTGTGGTGACATGCTAACAACCATATAAGAACTTTGTAAGTAAAGTAATAAAAGAATGCAATTCAATTCAAGTCATAACAGGCAAGAGTCTATATCTAGTATTGAAAAAAGTAAAATAATAACATAAAGGTGCAAGAGCTCTCGCTGTCCGTGACTCGAATGTCTCCAAATGGTGTTTGCGTGCAAGAAAGGGGATAGGGATATACGAGAAAAAGTATTTTTATTTTTGAGAACTCAATCTACTAAAGTGCCAGACTTGGTCTTCTTTGGAATCTTATCTGACTCATCCCCAGACCACTAGCCAGGTACAAGTCAAAATGATCCACTCCTTTTCGACATTTTGAGCACTCATGCAATGGATGAGCGTAAGCAATAAAGTTGACACTTAGGATGGCAAAGAGAGAATATAGTGGAGGAGGAAGACAAAAAGGTGTGAAAGGCTCACATCAATGAGGACAATCATAGGCGAGAGAAAGCCACATGATAGATATGATGTGAGGAGTAGGGATTGCCATGCAACGGATGCTCATGTGAGCTAAAATCTCTCCAATGGAACTAGTGGGGGTGCATCCAACTTGCTTGCTCAAGAAGACCTAGAGCTAATTTGAGGAGGCTCATCATTGGAATATACAAGCCAAGTTCTATAGTGTGAAGGTCCCCACATAGTTATATGCATGAATGATAATCTCTATGGAGTACAAGATACAAGATGGAGTACGAGTGTGGATCTTCTCAAAAAGGAATAGTAGTGTGCCCCCTTCTCTCTTTCTATTTCTCATTTTTTGTATTTTTTGGTGGCCTCAATGGCTCTTTCTATTTAACTCTCATTGTCCTCTTTGGGATCTTTTAATTTGTCCTCTTTGGGATCTTTTAATTTTGTCCTCTTTGGGATCTTTTCCTAACTTTAGCGGCAACACTCTATATATTAGAAAAAGTATAGAAGATATTTCACACTTTACAAAGTACTCGAATCATAAAGAAAATGTAACTATCATGATGTATGCAAATGTATGCCTCTGCCAGTGTAGGAGGATATGCAATGATACTAGCGCTTCATGTAGCAATGACTAGGGCAAGTCCCAACTAGCATGCGACTCATCGATTAAGCAATTAGCATGTATGACATGAAGATCAAGTCATGAGAAGATGGATGTTGCATGGAAATATATCTCGGAAAGGCTATGAAAATGCCTTGATAGGTAGGTATGGTGGATGTTTTGGGGAAGGATATAAGGAGGCTTATGATGACAGAGCGTATCATGCCAAGGGTTTGGATGTACCGGTGAAAGTGGATGCTAACTCTTGTAGTGAGAATAAAGCAATGCACGACACAGGGAAGGCTAGCAAAATATGGGAAGGTGGAAGTGTCAACTTTTGAATACTCACATTAGTCCGAAGAACTCATGCACTTATTATCGGTAACTCTCAATCTAATAAGGAGGTTCACAAAGAATAAGTACTCCGAGGAGGATTGTATGGGGGTTTGGTTATCCTTGCGCATCCTCGACTCATGGTACGTGAGTGTACTCTTATATTTGATCCCTCCAAAGATTAGTGATCCATCTAGTAGCTAGAGTTCTCAACTAGTTTTGTAGGTTTTGAAAATACACATGGATTTCCCAAAATACGACATCTATCACTAATAGTCTAAAACTCTTGACACAAAAGTCCAAACATTACTCAAGAAAACACCTCAAAACTATTGCAAGTTACTACTACAAAAAGAATAGCAACCTCAATTACCTACTTCAAGTCAAGACACAAAATTTAGTGCAACAGGAAAACTCTCTAAACAAGATAACATGAAAACTCAAGAGAGTTCCAGCAAAAAACTAAACAAAAGCTCTTTTAAAAGATAAACATGAAAGCTAAGAGCAAAGCATGACAGCAGCTATAGAAAGATGAAGAACAAACACAGCAAAGATAAGCAGGAAAAAGTCCTATGTTGTGTTCTAAATTTTCGAAGTGGAGCGTGTTTCTCTCCCACACAAAGAAACCTTGGTTCTAACTTGTTATGAACAGCAAGCAAATCAAAAGAAAACTAAAAACAAAACCTAAGAGCATGTCGGGACCCGGGGTTAGCGTATGCAAGACTCGCTACAACACAATCATATGGAGAGCCGAGAACCGTACCCACTTGTCGAAGCAGACAAGGCCAAGCACAGAACGTTCTCGGAAAACATCGAACGTGAGGGGCATCCCATTCAGGCCGGATGATCAACTGAGATGGGTCCTCATCGTCCGCACATAAGTCTAAATGATATGGGTGATGAACTCCCATACTCATAGACAAGTCGCCTCAACCATACTATCGATTGTATTATAACCCTTACATAGACTTACTCCAGCCCGATCACTTAGTCGGGGTCTAGGGCGGGCTCGATCATACAACAAAGTGTGCACGTGACAGAGTCACGAGCAATCGCATCGCGATGCCACAAGCTGCGCACATCTAAGGGCCACTTGGTGTATAAAAGACCGCCAGCCAGATCACAACTAAGGTCTCGAAAACCCATACTAAGACATGCATGTTATAATCATACACACAGCACACATGTCCAGTATGCACAGCATGTATCATTGCAATTCTCTACAAAGTATACAACTTTATTGATAACTCTTACAGAGTGGACACAGAGATCACAAGTCTGTGGTCCAACATTATATGAAACATGCGGAAGCAAAGTAGGTCTGAGTACAGACAAGTTTAACAAATGGCTTAGAGAAGCCTTATCTATAAACAAGCCCTTCCAAGAGGGACCAGTCATCTGACTGGGACTACACTAGCTTGGCTTCGGTCGTCGAGCTCCAGGAAGAATCCACCTTCGGGGTCCGTGGGTTCATCTAAAACATAGAATAAGCAAACGTGAGTACAAAGTCGTACTCAGCAAGACTTACGTAGGAACTATACTACTCATGCACATGTATCAAGGTAAACGGAGGTGGGGTTCAATTGCAGAAGTGCCAGCTTTGACTTGGCTAGTCCTGAACTACGAGTACCAGACTTGAGGTAAGAAGCGAACACAAGTCCACTACATGTCTCCAACCAATTACACCACTATGGTTCCTTCCTCGACTTTCCCACGGGAAAGCACGCCATAGCACTCATGCTTATCTTGGCAAGTTATAATATCCAGTTCAAGTTGTCTAATAATCAGGCACAACTTTCCAAGTAGTCCCTTACCGCGGACGCGGCTATTCGAATAGTTTATTAACCCTGCAGGGGTGTACTGCTACACACGTGAAACTATCAGTTACCGCCTTGGCCTCGACACCATTCAAGCGGGTGTCGGCGAGGATAATTTCCACAACTTTTACCTCATAGCCAACTCAAATTCAGTGGAGACGCCTATCTGGGCTGGATTCCACATCGTGAACCCGGCCGGTTTACCGATGTGGTCCCAGAAGATGTGTGCAGGGTCCCAAGCCGGTCTGAATATCCGCTCTTCCACTTCGTAGACCGTGCCACGGACCTACCAGAACTCCAAACTAATGCGACTCATTGAACCAAGAAGGGGTGAGTTAGTAGGTTGAGCGCGGGTCCGTTTGCCCAACATGTGGTAGTACTCTTCAGCTTGGATCACCACACAAGAACTCGGGCTTAATTCGGTGTTCAACGAGACAACCCATTGTGTACTCCTACACAGCCTCTCATCGTTCACCTTGTATTAGGGTAGATTCACCAACACAGTTTCACCTTCTTCAACATGATTGCTACCATCCCGACTCAAAGATCAAAGTATCCTCATTGTAAACTCTAAGCATGAAATAAGCAGTAACAGTTGCAGGGGCCACATGATATCAACCAACTCCTACATTTGCTAGGATTGTGGTTTGCTTACTACTGTGACAAATGATAGGTCATGCAAAGGAATGGGTTCAACTATGCGGTAGAAACGCATCATGGTAATCATCCTAAACAATCCATAAGCGAGACTGAGAGGGAAGTGGGATTTTATCGACATGATCAATGGGGGTTTGCTTGCCTTGCCGACGATGTTCAGTATCGGGGTCTTCAACGAAGGGGGCAGCTTCCTGTTCCGGTTCCACATCTACTCGACAAACAACAAACAAGGAAGCAATATAAATACAATGCACAATCACATGGTTGAAGGTTGAAACTTGGTGTACATGCTTCTGATGTGTGAGGAAATTCCATTTGAAAGGAGTGTATTGCATTTGAAATGCAAATTCAAACTCCATTTGATTTATCGATGAATTTCAAATGCATTTTAATCCATGAAGGTTCATTTGGAATGGTTGAGCATGAAGTGATGTTGTAAAGTTGAGGTAAAGTGTCCGATGTGTGGATGAAACCATTTAACAGAAGTGTGTTGCAAAGTCATTTGCAAATTCACTCCAAATTTGAATTTAAAAAGGATCCATATGCACATATGCCACTGTTCACCCATTTTAAAATGTTCCAACATGAAAACAAAGTGCATATTCAGAATCCTTGTATTTTTCTGATAATTTTAGACATATTATTTGCTACATTTGGAGTTAAAATGAATTAATTATGAATTTCCAAAGATTTGGCTATTTTCTGGAATTACTGGAACTAAATTAATTGATTTAACTGGTTTACTGCGTCATCATGACATCAGGGTGACGTCAGGGGGCAGCTGACCAGTAAAACTGACTAGGGGGCCCCACCTGTCAATGACACAGGGGTTTAATCCCCTGTTTAAAATAATCTATGATTAATTAGAGGGCCCTGGGCCCAGTCGTCAGTGGCTCAGGGGGGTGGATTAGGGGTGGGGTTAGGCTTGGGCTAAACTTCCCACCGGCGTTTAGCCGACGGCGACCACAGTGCGCGGCGGAGGATCGCCGGAGGGGCTTCCTGGTTGCCATTTGGAGCGCCAGGAGCGCGTGGAGGAAGCCCTTGAAGAGCCGCATCACATGTTCTACGCGTGGGTCGTCGGGGAGGACGCAGCCGTCGGCGGCGAGCACTCGTGGCGGCGGCCGGAGACGATGCACGGTGGCGATGGCGATTTCGGGTACCAAATCGGGCGTTGGGAGAGGGGAAAGAAGTGGGGGCTCACCCTGAGTGTGATGGAGTAGTCGAGGAGGTCGGAGGAGCTGCGGCTGTGGCGGAATCGGCGACGAGCTATTGCGGGTCTGGCGGCGGCCTCGATTGCTCGGGGCTCACGGCCTCGATTGCTTGCACACGGTGATGAAGATGATCACGGCGCGCGTCCTGGACAAGTTGGTGAGGCGAGAAGAGGCTGTTGGCCACGTCGGTGCGGCGGCGTGCTCCGCGGCGAGCTACGGCGGGTGAAGAACACGGCGAGGGAGAGGGGTAAGGAGGAGCGAGAGGAGGGGGAAAGGAGCCACGACGTCTCAGGACGTCTCCAGGCGCCAGGACGTGGACGGGGGAAGCAGATGCGTGGCCGTGGCGTCGGCGGCAGCGTGCATTCATTACAGCGAGCACCTTCGGGGCGCGGGGGAGGTAGACGACAAGGTGGGGTGGGCTGGGCCGGCTGCTGGGCTGCGGTGCAGTTAGTTGGGCCAGATCCAGTTGAGTTTTCTTTTCCTTTTTCTTTCTGTTTTCTTTTCTGACATTTGTTTTGTCTTGGCGAAAAGAAATAGCTAGACATTTTTTAAAATGCCCCAAATTTTTATATGGCCTCACAATATATTAGGCTAGCCACTTATAAAATTTGAACATTTTTAAAATTCAAATAATTTGAACTTTAATTCAAATAAGGGTTTAAATTTAAATCCATGCCCCTGTTTGAATATTTGAAAAATCCATGAGCATGGGGTTGCTCCCACATCACTTGATATGTGATCATGCTCATTTATGTGATTTTTCAAAAATGCAAAAGGAATTTTTGGAGCAACTTTTATTCTCGCCATTTGAATTAAATTCAGCTGGGGGGTGTTCTCTCTCCCATTTCAATTTCTTTTGAAATTTTTATCATGAATGCAATGTAGCTCTTGATCCTAGCACATACCTAACTTGGGGTTGTGACAACTCGCCCCCACTCAAAAGAATCTCGTCCTGAGATTCAGAAGTCGTCGGGAGGAAGGTGGGGTACTCGGCACTGAGACGGTCTTCTCTTTCCCACGTGGCTTCTTTCTCAGTGTGGTGTGACCATTGCACTTTCAGAAACTTAATCTTCTGACGACGAGTGACACACTCTGCTGAATCAAGAATACGAACAGGGTACTCTCGATAATAAAGGTCATCTTGGAGATCAAGCGTTTCATGGTCGACTTCGCGGATGGGGTCCTTGAAGCAACTCCTGAGTTGCGACACATGGAATACATCATGTACTCGGGAAAGGTGCGGGGGTAGTTCAAGTTGGTAGGCAACTTCTCCACGTTTAGCAAGAATGCGGAAAGGTCTGATGTCACGTGGGGCCAACTTGCCTTTGATACCGAAGCGTTGGGTTCCCTTCAGAGGAGTAACCCGAAGGTAAGCCTTCTCATCCAGATTGTAGCTTTCTTGCCTATGGTGACGATCATAGTAGCTTTTCTGACGAGACTGGGCTGCTTTCAATTGGTCACGAACAATGCAAACTTGCTCTTCTGCTTCCATGATCATATCCGGTCCAAAGAATTGTCTTTCACCGGTTTCTGACCAGTTAAGGGGTGTTCAACATCTTCGTCCATATAGGAGTTCAAAAGGAGCCATGTTCAGACTAGATTGGAAACTATTGTTATAAGAAAATTCGGAGAATGGCAGAGACTTCTACCAATTCTTTCAGAATGAGATAACACAAGCTCTGAGCATGTCTTCAAGAATTTGGTTAACCCTTTCGACTTGACCGCTAGACTGAGGATGGAAAGTTTTACTAAAGGAGAGATGAGTTCCCATAGCATTCTGAAAGCTTCCCCAAAATCTAGAGGTGAAAAGGCTACCACGATCATAATTGATTTCCAAAGGAACACCATGAAGAGACACAATTCTAGAGACATACAAGTCCACTAACTGGCTAGCAGTTATAGACTCGCGAACGGGAAGGAAGTGAGCAACTTTGGAATGTCTATCCACCACAACGAAGATGGCATCATTTCCCTTCTGGGTTTTTGGAAAGCTAGTGATGAAATCCATACTGACTTTGTCCCATTTCCACGCTGGAATAGGCAAAGGTTGAAGTGTACCAGCAGGTCTTTGATGTTATGACTTAATGCGACGACAAACATCACATTCAGCAATGAACTGAGCAATTTGTCGCTTCATCCTAGTCCACCAAAATCTCTGGCGTAGGTCTCGGTACATCTTGGTGCTACCAGGATGAATTGAAAGGGGTGTGTCATGGGCCTCCTTAAGAATTAGCCTCCTAAGATTGTGTTTTCGTGGTACAACCAATCGAGTGCCAAAGAAAACGACACCTTGATCATTTATGGAGAAACATTTAGCAACTCCGCTAGCAATGTTCTTCTTGATCTCTCGAATACCACTATCACGTTTCTGGGCGGCTATGATTTTATCCTCAAGGGTTTGTTTCGCCACCAAGGTAGAAAGATAACCATGAGGAACAATCTCAAGATTGAGCTTTCGAAATTCCTCATGAAGAAGTGGTTGATACTGTTGTAACATGAGGTTGTTACAATACGACTTACGTCTTAGTGCACCAGCCATGACATTGGCTTTGCCTGGGGTGTAAGAAATTCCTAAGTCATAATATTTTATCAACTCTATCCAGCGTCTTTGCCTGAGATTGATCTGGCTGGGTGAATATGTATTTGAGGCTTTGGTGGTCGTAATAGATCTCACAACGATTACCAAGGAGGTAATGTTGCCAAGTTGTCAGGGCATGAACTACGGCAGCGAGTTCAAGATCATGGGTAGGATAGTTCTCTTCATGTGGACGCAATTGGCGTGAAGCATAAGCTACCACATGTCTATCTTGCATAAGTATGAATCCTAACCCTTGCCGTGAGGCGTCACAAAAGATCTCGAAATCCTTTTTGGTGTCTGAAGGCGCAAGTACGGGTGCATAAGTCAATATTCTCTTTAGCTCTTGAAAGCTTTCCTCGCACTTGGGAGTCCATAGGAATTTCTTATCTTTCTTGAGGAGTTCAATTAGAGGCTTTTCAACTTTAGAAAAGTTCTCGACAAAGCGGCGACAATAGCTTGCTAAGCCAAGAAAACTCCTAACTTGCTTAACCGATTAAGGTGGAGTCCAGTCAAGGACGGCCTGAACTCTCTCGGGATTCACAGCAATGCCTTTTGCAGAAATCACGTGGCCTAAGTAGGTCACTTATGGTAGCCAAAATTCACACTTGGAGAACTTAGAATAAAGGCGGTGCTCTTTAAGTTTCATCAATACCGGCCTGAGATGTTCGGCATGTTCTTCTTCGTTCTTCGAGTAGATGAGAATGTCATCAAGATAAACTACAACAAATTGATCTAAGTACTCCATGAAGATCGAATTCATCATGCGCGAGAAAGTGGCGGGGGCATTGGTTAATCCGAAGGACATGAAGATGTACTCGTAAAGACCATAACGAGTAGTGAAAGCCGTTTTTGGAATGTCCTCGTTTCGGATTTTGATATAATGATAGCCTAATCTCAAATCCATCTTGGAGAAGACAGAGGATCCAGCAAGTTGATCATAAAGATCATTGATCGTGGGTAGTGGGTACTTGTTCTTTATCATTGCTAGATTTAGCGGGCGATATTCTACGCACATCCTTTCTGTTCCATCTTTCTTCGTTACGAACAGAACGGGGCAACCCCATGGGGATAAGCTAGGGCAGATGAAGCCTTTTGCCAACAAAGATTCACGTTGAATTTTAAGCTCAGCTAACTCACGTGGGGCCATTTTGTATCGGCGTCTGGAAATTGGTGCGGTTTCTGGCATAAGATCCACTATGAATTCTACACATCTGTCGGGTGGCATTCCCGGCAGCTCTTCAGGAAAGACATCCTGGAAGTCATGAACCACCGGAACATCTTCAAAGTCGGGAAGGGGAAGCACATTCAAAGAATGCATCTGGGTTCTTGTTCTTGGTGAGGAGTAATCTATTGTCTGGCCTGAAGGATGTGTAAGTCTAACTGAGTTGGCTTTACCATCAAGAAAAGCATGTTGTCTTGATAACCAATCCATACCAAGGATGACATCAATGTCTGAAGACTTGAGGGCTATGAGTGAAGCAAGGAATACTAAACCCTCAATTCCAATTTGATTGCCATGGCTTACTCTACTAGTTTTCCACTTGGAACCAGGAGTTTGAATAATCATTGGGGTGAACATTTCATCAAAGGATATCTCATGACGAAGTGCATAACTCTCCGACATGAATGAGAGATGCTCCTGGATCAAAAAGGATAGAAGTGGGAACATAATTGACTGGTAGCATACCAAGAATGACGTCAGAAGTACCATCAGTTTCCTCAGCTGAGATTTGGTTCACACGTCATAAATTTGCGGAAGTGGAAGGCTTGGCGGTGGAAACCTTCGGGGGTGGCTTGGCACGAATATTGGGGGTTCCCTTTGGCATGGGGTGGAGCATTCTGATTTATGGGGCACTCACGAGAATAGTGACCAGGCTGGCCACATCTAAAGCAGGCTCCAAAGATAGTGCGGGGAGCTGGGTTGTTTTGTGGATCTGGTGGACGAGGCGGCACAAGGGATGGCCTCGGTGGATTGTTTTGGTGGAACAAACTGTTAGGAATCTAGATCATGCGCTTATGAGGGCGTGAACTGGAAGAAGGGGCAAGCTCAAGAGCATGCTTGCGAGACTTCTCGAAAACTTCATTGCCATGCTCAGCTCTAAAGGATCTGTTGACTAAATCCTCAAAGGTGGCAAACTATAGGAGGTTGAGATCATGACGAAGGATAGGGGTAAGTCCCTTGCGGAACCTTGCCTGCTTTCTGGCATCGGTGGTGATCTCATCTTGGGCATAACGAGCAAGACGGTTGAACTCCCTCACATACTCATGAATGGACATCTCTCCTTGATTCAGATTGTAAAACTCTTCCTTCTTGCGCTCCATCAACTCATCCAGAATGTGGTACCCACGAAAGGCAACACAGAACTCCTGCCAAGTCACTACGTGACCATCTGGCTGCATTGAAACATAGTTCTCCCACCACTGAAGAGCAGCACCTTCCAAGAAGTATACCGCGAAAATAACTCGGTCATCGGGAGCAACATGTGCTGTATCAAGCTTACGCTCGATGGAACGGAGCCAATCATCAGCTTTGAGGGGCTCTGAAGAACATCGGAATACCGGTGGCTTGAGGAGGATGAAGTCCTGAATGCTGACCACCACATTACGAAGGTGGGCGGTATTCTGCTCGATGAGCTCGAGAAGGCGCGTTTGATCACGTCTATTCCGCTCAGCTTCCATCATGATTTCTGCCGCAGCAGGCGGTGGTGGAGGTTCATCATCATTTCGATTACGATCACGGTCTCGATTCCGAAGAACAGCACTACGAGTTTCACCTGACATCCTGTGTGATAAAAATCAACAATCAGAACAGTTTGTACGATGGAGGCAAGGATAAAAGGATATGATTTAGGCGGAAAAGATAATATTGCGAAGGCAATGATTCATCAAGACACGGAATAAATCCGGCAGCATAACGGCTGTAATTGCAAGAGAAAACAACTTTCTTACAACATAGAAACATCACTTACATATGATGTAAGAAATCAGGAAGAACAACTACTCTAGCAAACCGAACACAACTTTCCTACGGCTACAAGGAAGGCAACAACGAGATGTTCTAGTAAGACATAGATGATCCTAGTCCTATCTTCCTATAGAAAATATGAGGGTGACTCAGAACTCAGAACGATGAGGGTAAGGAGAAAAAGAAGCCGTACGTTGTTCATTTATATATACAGAGTAACTATATAACTATAGAAGGCTAGACTCAACTTCGACCAAGGATGATAAACCTACAGTCAGTCCTGCTCTGATACCAAGTCTGTCGGGACCCAGGGTTAGCGTATGCAAGACTCGCTACAACACAATCATATGGAGAGCCGAGAACCATACCCACTTGTCTAAACAGACAAGGCCAAGCACATAACATTCTCGGAAAGCATCGAACGTGAGGGGCATCCCATTCAGGCCGGATGATCAACTGAGATGGGTCCTCATCGTCCGCACACAAGTCTAAATGATATGGGTGATGAACTCCCATACTCATAGACAAGTCGCCTCAACCATACTATCGATTGTATTATAACCCTTACATAGACTTACTCCAGCCCGATCACTTAGTCGGGGTCTAGGGCGGGCTCGATCATACAACAAAGTGTGCACGTGACAGAGTCACGAGCAATCGCATCGCGATGCCCCAAGATGCGCACATCTAAGGGCCACTTGGTGTATAAAAGACCACCAGCCAGATCACAACTAAGGTCTCGAAAACCCATACTAAGACATGCATGTTATAATCATACACGCAGCACACATGTCCAGTATGAACAGCAGGCATCATTGCAATTCTCTACAAAGTATACAACTTTATTGATATCTCTTACAGAGTGCACACAGAGATCACAAGTCTGTGATCCAACATTACATCAAACATGCGGAAGCAAAGTAGGTCTGAGTACAGACAAGTTTAACAAATGGATTAGAGAAGCCTTATCTATAACCAAGCCCTTCAACGAGGGACCAGTCGTCTGAATGGGACTACACTAGCTTGGCTTCGGTCGTCGAGCTCCAGGAAGAATCCATCTTCGGGGTCCGTGGGTTCATCTAAAACATAGAATAAGCAAACGTGAGAACAAAGTCGTACTCAGCAAGACTTACGTAGGAACTATACTACTCATGCACATGTATCAAGGTAAAGGGAGGTGGGGTTCAATTGCAGAAGTGCCAGCTTTGACTTGGCCAGTCCTGAACTACGAGTACCAGACTTGAGGTAAGAAGCGAACACGAGTCCACTACATGTCTCCGACCTATTACACCACTATGGTGCCTTCCTCGACTTTCCCACGAGAAAGCACGCCATATCACTCATGCTTATCTTGGCAAGTTTTATAAGTATCCGGTTCAAGTTTTCTAATAATCAGGCACTATCGTGTTATGAATGCTATTGACTTTTGTTGGGGAAATATCATTGTGTACAGATTGTTTATCATATATTTATCCCCACTGATCATGATCTCTTTTATGTCTTGTGAGTAGTTACGTTAGTTCTTGAGGAGATGGGACAAGTCTAGTTGCTAGTTGTCATATGATGTTGAAGTAATATGTGTTGTTTGATATTTAAGTTGTGTTGTTATTTTCCTAGTGGTGTTGTGTGAGTTGAACACTCAACACTTCACCTTATTAAGGACCTAGGGGAATGGATTGTGTATAAAGAATGCTTACGGTGGGTTGCCGGAGTGACAGAAACCTGAACCCCATTTTGCGCGCTTTTGCACAAGGGAACAATGGATCATCCATCGTATTGCTATGGTTAGGCTTTTGCCTTAATTACTATCTTTTATTTGCGGATTCTTGCAAGGTGTTGAATCATAAGAGTGCAATCATCTTAGTCTAGAGGGTGTACTAGAATGGATCCACCCACTCAACACTTATCAACACAGCACATAGTACCGATGCGGAATATGGCGAAAGCACGTGACTATTTCTCCCGTGTGTGCTCAAGAACGCTTTAGTATTTATAAGTTCAGTTGCTAGGACTATCCTTTTCTCAAAAGGTGGGCCACTTGTTTCTCCTCGGTGCCTTTTACTTTTCTCTCTTCTACCTTTTTGTTGCTTATATCGAAAACCCCTAAAATGCTATCTTTCAGTTCCTGCAGTTATTTGTTTACCAAAGTCACTTACCAATACATTCTGCTCCTAGTTGGGTACGACACTCTTATTTATCAAAAAAGCTACAAATGATCCCCTAGGGTTGAGGTTCATCAGAGGTTAACAATCTTCATGAGGGAGAGGAGGGAATTCCACCCTTAGCACATGTTTGGCCTAGCACACGACCCAAGGTACCCCGGTTCCGGAAGGGCTGAAAGTAGCCCACGGGCGTGTGGAGCGGACGGATAGGTCTTTAGGAGGGGAGTGTCGGGCGACCACGCTAGCGTTCGGCCCAAGTGGTGGGGCACAAGGCGTGGAAGGTGGTCCACGACTCTTAGGCATCCATGATTCCTCTTCAACTTCCCTTATTGCCATTAAAGGGGACGGAGCGTGAGGCGGCGGTCACACCTATCCTCTTCCCGACTCTTGCCTTCTACATCATGACTTTTCGCCTGCATCTCCTTGCCCTCGTGATCTTCCCAATCCAGATTGATGGGCAAGCGGAGCTCCTCCAAGAAGGGGAGTTATAAGGGAGGCAAAGCTACGGAGGAAGTAGTGTTTCCCTTGTTGACGTCTCGACTGACATCTCAGAAGGATATTGAAGCCCACCTAGTGCCCAGTGCAAGTTTTTGTCTTTTATTGTCAGTGCATCGCAGAAAAAGGTGAAAAAAAATATTGCCAGAAAATTCCAGAAAAATTTCGGAAATTCTAAAAATGCTGGAAGATTTCGGATGCCGGAAGGGGAACCTGAGGGGACCACCCCCTTGCGAGGTGCCCCCTTGCGCGACCACGGGGTGGGCTACGCCATCTAGCTGCCTGGCTAGGTGGGGCCTCCCCCGGTGCCCCCTATGCTTCTGTTTATTCCTTGTCTTTTGAAAACACTCGAGGAGGACTCCTTTTTCCATTTTACATCTCTGTTCCGCCACCATCGCGATTCTGTGATCGAGATCATCAGAAGTTCTGTCCCGATACCCTGCTGGAGGGAGGATTGATCTCCACAGGCCATGACTTCACCATGATTTCCTCCATGATGCGTCGTGAGTAGTTCCATATTGGACCAAGGGTTCATTGCAAAAAACTAGTTTATGTATTCTCTCCAATCTTTTGCTTCATTGTTTAGTCCTTGTGAGCTACCAATCATGATCAATGTATATATGTTGTAGTTACTACGTTGTTATGTTGTGTTTGTTGGGATCCGATGGATTATGAGATTATGTTTAGATTGTGGAAGTAATATTTTTAGATCTCTTTTATATTGTGTTCTTGCATGTTCTCTGTTTTAATTTATTGCTTTGAACAAGCAGTAGATTGTGACTCCAAGAGGGGGCATTATGCTAGGGTTCATCACTACAAAATCGGGGATATTTTTTAACCAAAACCCGTGTGATAGAGGGACAAACGTTACCGAAGTATGTTTTTATTTCACTGATACTGTCAACAGGTAATCACCCTCCCGTCCCAGTGCCCGGGCCAATTTCGGTGACAGTACCGCATGATTTTAGAGGACACATTTGGCTGTCACCAGGCCTTCTTATTTTCTGTGATAGTTGTACGTGTCACAAAACATGGTTTAACTCGTCAACACGATTGTATTTCGATTCTCGGCAAATAAAAAAATAATAATGTCTTAGCGTTCCAAAATAAGTATGTTCGTTGGGTTGAAGATAGGAAAATTAAATAATAAATAGTAGAAAAAAGAAGTTTACGTGATTCGAACCCGGGATTCACGTAAAATTTGGAAAAATGATTTTACGAGTGATTTCAGGAGATTTCGTGCGAGCATATATAGGCAATTAGACAGGAGGCGTGCGAGCATAGGCGATCAGACTTGAGGCGTGAGACCATACCTTGTCAGATCTTCTCACAGTAAGATATTGACCGTCCTCCTTCCGTCATCCACCTTGGTTATATGTGCACCCTGAAGGTTGCGTGAGAATAGAAGCACGATCGGCTGAATTTGACCATGCTCCAGCCGCTCAACTACAAGCCAATTCATGTAAATGTCTTGAATAGCGAGCTCGCACGAGGGGGGCCTATAAGATAGCGGCCATTGGCGTACAATGTTGATCTAAACCAGCACAAACACTTCCCGCAACTTCATATTCCATCTACTATCCATCACAAACACTTTGTCCATGGCGCCCCGAAACAGGCATCCATGTGTGTGCTATTTCGAGTGCGAAGAGTAGGAATGGGCTCGTTTGGCCCCTTTGGGCGGATTTCTACCAGACAATGGAGATGATTGCGCAGATGGAGGCGGCGGCTGAGCAGCAGATGCCCGCGCCCGTTCCCGTTCCCGCGCGCGCGCCTCTCGACGACTGGCCAAAGTGGAAAACGACGTGGGAGCCCACTACCTCGACGATGAATGCCGTTTCTATGAAATGTACTTCGTTTTTGGCCCCGTTGGTGGAGTCGGACATGGCGGAGGCGGTGGTGGCCGTGGCAGTGAAGCCGAACGTGGTGGAGGCGATGGTGGCCGTGGTGGTGGGGCCGGCGTGGCGAACGCGATGGTGGCTGTGGTGGAACCAGACGTGTCGGAGGCAGTGGTGGCCGTGGCCACATTTAGGCGGTCAACGTGGCGGAGGTTGTGGTCACAGTGGCCACAACTAGGCGATCAACGTGGAAGTGGCCACAACTAGGGCGTGTCCATATGGCTATATTAATCAGTTATCTTAGTTTCTTTAAGTTTAATCAATTATCTTAGATTTTTTAAGTGTAATCAATTATCTTAATTGTTGTATCAAATGAATTTTGTCCTTATCATATCTATTAATAGAAACTACTATTTAAGATAATACCTATCAAGGATAACTTAACAACATTTGAGTTCACAGGTACATAACATACAGTCCTACAAATAATATAGTACTCATCAACAAGGATTTGAGGAAAGTATTGCCTAGAATCTGCGTTACAGAACGTCTTGAATGAATATGAAAAGGCATTCAGTGCCTTCATACAGATAGAGAAAAATGTTGTCTCCCATTTTCAAATGTAGATGAATTTCCATCACAAGGTACCACTTATGAATGATAATTGATCCATTTGTAGGGAAAATGATGTACATTGACATCACCTTCTTATTTTGACCAATTTCTAGTGTTATTGGACTAGTAGAGGGGATCAATCCAGGAACAATTGAAGGAGGCAATACCTGTTGGAAGACCGATAAAACAATTGTAACACTGGATGAATGTATATATTATGAAAGGATATATAACATAAAAGATTATGTACCATGATTTTTTCCATCGATACAATTCGTTATGTTCAAGGTATGCACAAGTGGCACAAATGATGCAGTCATGTTTCCTGCATGGAAACGCTTAATAAGAGATTCAGTTCTTCCACCAAATTCTAAGAGAGGATCCAAATCTTGCCAGTGAAATATGGATTGAGGACTAATCTTCATAACTTTTAGTACACGTTCAACAAAGTCTGCATGAGTATAATAATGCTTGTTAGCACTTATAATTTTTTATTGAATAATTAATTAATTAGTAATCCAAGACAGAAACATGAAAGACTTGAAAGAATACTAACTTTGATTTTTAGTCCATTGACGGATATGATTTGGTAACTTTACATGTATGATAGCACCAGGTTTTCTTACATCTACTAACACTTTTGTGGCAGCTTTTAGCACATAACGTTTAGCAAACTTTCTCCACAAATCTTTCTGAAAATAGCAGCGACCTTTAGCATCTATATTAAGTCGAACTTTGAACTTGTATCCATGGTTCGTCTGTACTGTAAATTTAGTTGAGTCTTCATTCAGGTACAAGGAAAACTTATGTATTAGAGGTGTTCTTGCAAAGCAAGGGATGTAGTGCAGGAAATATATAGTAGGGATGAGCAACTATTTGTATTTTGATGTAGTCATGAAAATATGAGATTAACATAAATGATTGCACAACAATAATTTAACGAATGTTGTATGGCTCAATATTTGGCTTAAGTAGAGATATGCAGTACTCGACAAACAATTTCACATCAGTAGAACTCAAGATTTTGAAAATTATGTTTCATAAATTTTGTTAGCGGTGAAAACCTTGTGTGGATTACATCTTGGTAAGAGGGGTGTACAAGAACATACTATGCGCTTCAAGAAATCATCTCGCAAGGTGATGTTCAACAACTCATGTATGCGGTCGAGGACGCACAGTCCTCCCTTGTCATTACACTTTGGGCACTGAAATTGAAAAGTCGAGTAAGACTAAAGAAAAACGGATCCGCGTACATTGCATTTATAGGGATTACTAGCTATGAATAGACTTTGAATTCGAGGTACAAGATGCGGGTCAATATTCCACTAACCTTCATGTCCACTAGAAAAACCCCAATCTGCCGAGGGTGAGTGAGTGCGAGAAAAACGTCGGCGATAGCAGGTGCGATAGTCGGCGACTCCAGGGGCGGTGTCGAAATGCGGTTCTGCTTGCAGGCAACAACAATCTTCATCGACGTCAGTCCGCGAAATCTGGTATTTGAGGAGGGTTACGAATGAGCAAAGGATTACAGGAGCAAAGTGCGAGCGAGGAAGAAAGGGGTAGGGGTTTCTCAACGTGCCGATACAATTTATATGTGTGTACTTTGTGCTGATTCCGACCAGAAGCCTCATCTTTCTATGTGTGTACTTTGTACAAGTTATAATATAGTTGAAACATCACATATAACAAAAACTCAAATATATTAGAGTTACAAAATCACATAAATTTTCATGCATAGCTTGCCAATTCAGATACAAAAGGTTCCAAACATACATAAACATACTTTTACATATCACTAGGCTTGAAGCAGTAGCAATTGCACCTGCATCACCACTGCCTCCAGCATCTCCTCCAACAGCTCCTCCAGCATCTCCTCCAGCATCTCCTCCATCATCTCCTCTAGCATCTCCTTCATCATTTTCATGATCAAAAGGATGTCGAGGAACAAGAAGGATGACAGTCCTGGTGAGGGTGTACAATTTAAGAGTACGTGGCACCAGCTCTGAAACTTTTGTAGCCATCATTAGTGCTTCTGCCTTGGTGCCTTCTCCTAACTTGAGGTTGCAGCCATGAACCAAGGAAACAAAGGATTGGTTCTTGAATTTTACAAGAACCAGATCCTTGATTTCATGATCAGCAATCCTGAAGTCCCAATGACCTAAAGTGTGATAGATATGCAACAACAAATGCAGCTGAAATAGTGTGATCTTCACATTGAATATGGCTATGTCATCAACAGAACCATATTCGACATCCAACTGAACCTTTGTAGCATACGTTATTCGAACAACCTCAGGCGAACGATCATACAACTGAAAAAGGAAAATAAATAACATATCACAGAAAATCACATGATACTTCCATCTAAGCACATAGCTATGAATTATGCAGCATACAGTATCATCCACAATCCATAAACTATATTAGAAAAAGTGTACCTCAGGGTGAAAAATAAGACAACGCTTGATTCTTGATTAATTCACATCATCGGTCGATACTGCAGGTCTTTTCCCGGGGCAGGCATATTTATAAACGTTCAGGTCAACTTTTGGTTTGTACAACTTTTGAAGTAAAGGAATCGGTGATACATCCCAAACGTATCTATAATTTCTTCTTGATCCATGCATGTTTTGTGTGATATTGCTATGATCTAGATACACTTTCATACACTTTTTATCATATTTGGACTAACTTATTAACTCAGTGCACCATAGTGCCCGTTCCTGTTTTCTGCTGTTTTTCTATTCTAGGTTTCCCCCATATTAAAAGTGCTCCAAAAATTCGGGAAAAATCGGATAAAAAATCAGCGCAACGTAACCTTCCAAAGCCCCGAAGGAGGGCCAGAGGGGCTCCACCTAGTGCCCAGGCGGCCAGGTGGCGCGACCTAGGGTGGGGCCGCGCCAGGTGGCAGCCTGGACACCTGGTGGCCCCCCTGGGTGCCCCCATTCGCCTATTTATTTCCCGTGACGCGAAACCCCCGAAGACAGAACCCTTTTTCGCGATCTCGCCTCTGTTCCGTCGCCGCCGCGCTTCCAAGATCGGGAGCGCTGCCGACTTCTTCCCGGCACCCTTCCGGAGGGAGGATCGACCTCCTGGAGCTTCCCCTCCACCATGGACGCTTCCCGGATGTTCCATGAGTAGTTTTCTTTGGATCATGAGTCCGTGATCAGTAGCTATGTGATGTTCTCCTCCCCTATTTGTTCTTCATGGTTTAGTCCTCGTGATCTGCCCTACATGATCGAGGCACATATGTAATCTTTTTGTTGTTGCTATGTTTAGTTTGCCGGGATCTGATGGATTATGAGATTATATTCAGATTGTGATAGAGTAATATATTTGGTTCTTATCTTCTATATTTTTGTTCCTAAGTAATTCTTGAATGTTCTCCGTTGTTGTTTATTTCTTTGGCCAAGTAGTAGGTAGTAACTCCAAGAGGGAACGTTATGCTCGATTGTGGGTTCATGCCCCCCGATGACACGCTTGAGTGACATAAACATGAGTCTAGGGGATTCGCTGTTGCCACAAGGGGGGAAACAATTGTGCTTGTAACCGCGGTTGCAAGGATTATTTACTTTATGCAAAGTGCTTTTTAATGCAGTTGTCTGTTGCTTTGGGTTTACACTTTGGGTGGGTCTCGCAACTTAATACCAGGGAGATGTTCTGGATAGATATGTACGGTTGGATGATTAGTAGTAAATGCAGTTGGTTTCGGTCTACTTATTTTGGCGTACTGCCCATGATTTTGATCCTCTTCCTCTGTTTGTAGCATAGTTAGCATTGTTGTGCGTTTTTAATCATGTCAATTGTCCAGATGTAATTTTTTTACCTCGCATAGAAGTTTTATCGTCTTTTGGGAGAGAGACATCACTAGTGAACATCACGGGACCCCGGTCCATATTCTCATCACTGTTAACACGCTTATTTACTTTCCGGCTTTTAATTTCTAGCTGCTATCATTATCATTATTATCTATTTCGTTGATCCTTTGTAAACAACAAGGCCGGAGAGATTGACAATCTCTCTGTACTGGTTGGGAGCAAAGTTATTTGTGTTGTGTGCAGGTCCAGGCAAGGCAAGTGGTTCTTTTCGGACGACGCATCACTTGTCGAACCACCTACTTATCATTACCGGAGTCCTACGGGAGACAAACCCTATCCTCTACATAGGGAAAATTGGCTGTTATCCTACATCGCACCTTCCACTTGGGGTAACCAACGAGGAGAGGTGTTGCACCCGTCAACTCTCTTTCCATCAAGCAAATTTCTAGCGCCGTTGCCGGGGACTCCGAATGCTAAGATAGGGGAGATGATGCTGCTTTACACTTAAATAATTTTCTAGTGCTGGAGATGATGCTGCTTTACACTTAAATAATTTTCTTGAGTTATGTGATATGCAAAAGTATAAAGAAGTAGAAGGTGATGTTGTTAAGCTCAAGCTTTTTCCTTTCTCTTTAAGGGAAGGAGCTAAAATCTTGTTTCAATCTTTGCCTAGGAATAGCATAGATTCTTTGGATAAGTGCAAGGATGCTTTTATTGGGAAGTACTACACACCTGCTAAAATTATCCAATTAAGAAGTAACATTATGAATTTTAATCAATTGGAAAATGAACACGTTTCCCAAGCTTGGGAACGTATGAAATCTCTTATTAAGAAATGCCCTACACATGGTTTGACTACCTGGATAGTTATCCAGACTTTTTATGCAGGCTTGAACTTCACCTCGCGGAACCTGTTAGATTCGGCCGCGGGAGGAACCTTTATGTCAACTACACATGGTGTTGCCATAAAACTTCTCGATGAGATGATGACCAACTATTCCTAATGGCACACCGAACAAGTTCCAACAGGTAGGAAGGTAAGCTCGGTCGAGGAGATAACTCCCTATATGAAAAAGTTGATTTAGTTATGTCTCTACTTACCAAGCAACCCTCTATTGATCCTCATGATGTTCCTTTAAATTCAATGGTTGCTCAGGAACAAGTAGATGTGAACTTTATTGCTAGAAACAACTTTAATAACAATGCTTATAGGGGCAATTTTTCTAGTAATCCTAGAACGTTTCCATCCAACTATGGGCACAACAACAATTATCCTAGAAAGAAGAACCCCACTTCGGAACTGGAAAATATGCCTTCAACAAGAATGTAGAAGAGTAATTAGTTAAGTTAGATAATCTCTCTTTGAAGGTAGATAGCCTAGCCCTTGATCTTGAGATGCTAAAACTTAGAACCTCTCCCCTTGAGGAGAGGAAGGCCACTCCTATTAATGCTATCAAATTACAAATCAATGAAAATATTAGGATGATGGCTAAGCTTAAAGAAATATGGGCTAGAGAAAAAAGAGGAAGAAGATAGAATTAAGAGCCTTCCTACACACCACACAGCTTCCACTATCCAAATTGTTGAGGACACTGAAACTATTAGCACCCAATGCACTCCTAGTCCCATTGGACCTATTGATGGTGATGCTAATACCTCAACCGTAGAATAAGAAACTTCTATGAACATAGAGGGTTTCAAACAAGTGAGCCTAGATCACACTACTACCACCTTTGATAGTAGTGATATTAATTTTGATAGTTTCACCCTCTCAGAAGTTATTAGCTTTTTACACAAAATGTCTAGAGATCCCCACACTAGCACACTTAATCTTGCCTTCACGGAGCATATCACCAATGCTCTCATCAAAGCTAGGGAGGAGAAGCTTAGGATAGAAGCCTCCATACCTAGGAAGCTAGATGATGGTTGAAACCCTATGATAAAAATTAAATTAAATAACTTCTGTTGCTCTGCTTTATGTGACGTTGGAGCTAGTACCTCCGTCATGCCCAAAAGAATGTATGACATATTTAAATTGAAACCTTTTGATTCTTGTTCTTTTGGTGTTCGTCTCATTGATTATTCCGTAAAGAAAACTTTGGGGAAGATCGATGATGTTCTTATCATTGTCAATGACAACTATGTTCCCATTGATTTTATTATTATGGATATAGAGTGTGAACCTTTATGTCCAATTATTTTGGGACGTCCTTTTCTTTGCACCGTTGGTGCTGTTATTGACATGAAAGAGGGGAACTTAAAATTTCAATTCCCTCTCAAAAAGTGGATGGAACATTTACCTAGAAATAAAATCAAGTTACCTTTTGAGTCCGTTGCACGGGCTAGCTATTCTCTCTCTCTTGATAAAACATGATTCTTCTTTTGCCTTATGCCTAGCTTAAAGGCGTAAAAGAAAGCGCTTGTTGGGAGGCAACCCAAGATGTTTTTACTTCTGTTTTTTGTGGTCTTGATGATTGTTACTACTGTAGAAACATCATTGTATATTTATTTTCAAGCTTTGTGCCAAGTTATAGCCTCTTATGATTAGGGAAGCAAAAGTTGTGACATGCTATCCAGAAACAGATTCTGTCTTCTTGACGGAAAAAATCGTAACAAATCACCAGTTCATATTTTTGAGATGAAATTTTTACACAGCATGCTCTATACAATTGTGAAACTTTCGTATGTTCTGAGTTTTTTTATTTCAGTTGCAGAAGTGCACCAAAAAAATTCTCTACTACCTGTTGTTCTATTTTTCACAGAGTCTGCCACGTTTTGCCTCTCATCACTTTTGCAAACCTTAAGCTTTATTTTTCTTTGCAAAAACCTTTTGGAAATATTGAGAAACAGTAGCTCTTCAAGAACATCTTTATATCCAGTGGGGATTTTTTTATTAAGGGTACTAACCTCTCTAATCAGCTTATGATGAGTTATGTATGAAGGGAGTTTTCAAGTGTGCGATGGAAGATGATGAAAGAAGATCCAGGAGTGTCAAGCGCTCAAGCTTGGGGATGCCCTCATGCATCCCCAACAAATATTCAAGGAGACTCAAGCGTCTAATCTTGAGGATGCCTCCGTGCATCCCCTTCTCCATCAACAATCATCAGTTCGTCCTTCGTCTCACTATATTTTTATCACTTCATGTGTTATGTTCTATGCTTAGAGCGTCTCGCTCTTAGGTTTACTTTTTAATTTTCTTTAGCTTTTCTTGCTGTTCATAACAAGTTAGACCCTAACTTACTTTGTGTGGGAGAGAAACACGCTCCATTCCAATCTAAAACACATCATAGGATTTTTCATGCTTATATTTTTACTGTTGTGTGTTCTTTATCTTTTTGTAGCTACTACCATGATTAGTTTAAGTCTTAGTTTGTCTTTAGCAAGAGCGTTGGATTTTGTTTAGTTTGTTGCTGGAACTCTCTTTAGTTTTAATGTTTATCTTGTTAAGAGATTTGGTTGTTGCACTGAGTTGTGTCTTGTCTTGAAATTAGGTAATTGAGGTTGCTATTTAATTGTAGTAGTAACTTGCAATAGTTTTGAGGTATTGAAGTGAGTAATGTTTGAAATTTTTGTGTCAAGAGCTCCAACTATTAGTGATAGGTGTCGTATTTTGGGAAATCCGTGTTTATTTTCAAAACCTACAAAACTAGTTGAGAACTGTAGCTACTAGATGGATCACTAATCTTTGGAGGGATCGAGTATTAGAGTACACTCACGTACCATGAGTCGAGGATGCGCAAGGATAACCAAACCCCCATACACTCCTCCTCGGGGTACTTGTCTCTTTGTGAACCTCCTCATTAGATTGAGAGTTACCGACAATAAGTGCATGAGTTCTTCGGACTAATGTAAGTATTGAAAGTTGACACTTCTACCTCCTCATATTTGCTAGCCTCTTCCGTGCCGTGCATTGCCCTCTTCTCACTCCGAGAGTTGGCGTCCACCTTCGCTGGTACATCCAAACCCTTGGCATGATACGCTCTGTCATCATAAACCTCCTCATAGCATTCCTCAAAGCAGCCACCATACCTACCTATGAAGGAATTTACATAGCCTTTCCGAGATATATAGTCGTGCAACATCCACCTCTTCATGACTTTATCTTCACGTCATACATGTTCCTGCTCCACAGGCAGAGGCATACATTGCATACATCATGATAGCTACATCTTTTTTATGTTTGAGTACCTTGTAAAGTGTGAAGACCTTCTATACCCTCTTGTAAATTAGAGTGTTGCCCTTAAGTGAGGAAAAGATCGAAAAGTGGACAAAATAAAAGATCCCAAAGAGGACAAATGAGAGTTAAATAGAAAGAGCTATTGAGGCCACCAAACAAATACCAAAAAAACAGAAAAAAGAGAAAAAAGAAAATAAAAAGAGAGAAAGGGAAACACTAATATCCTTTTGAAAGATCCACACTAGTACTCCCTCTTATCCTTGTACTCCATAGAGATGATCATTTATGGATATAGCTATGTGGGGACATTCACACTATATAACTTGGCTTGCATATTCCAAGGGTGAGCCTCCTCAAACGAGCTCTAGGTCTTCATGAGCGAGAAAGTTGGATGCACCCCCACTAGTTCCATTGGAGAGCTTTTCTTAGCTCGTATGTGCATCCTTTGCATGGGAATCCCTACTCCTCACATCATATCTATCATTTGGCCTTCTTTCCTATGATTTTCCTCATTGATGTGAGCCTTTCTCACCTTTTTATCTTCCTCCTCCACCATATTTCTCTCTTTGCCATCCTAAGTGTCAACTTTCGTGCTTACGCTCATCCATTGCATGAGTGCTCAAAATATCGAAAAAGTGTGGATAAAATTGACTTGTACCTGGCTAGTGGTATGGGGACGAGTCAAGATAAGATTCCAAAGAAGACCAAGTGTGAAACTTTAGTAGATTGAGTTCTCAACAATAATACTATTTTTCTCGTATTCCCTATCCCCTTTCTTGCACGCAAACACCATTTGGAGATATTCGAGTCACGGACAGCCAGAGCTCTTGCACCTAATGTTCTTTTGTTACTTGTTTCAATGCTAATATAGATTCTTGCATGTTATGACTTGAATTAAATCATATACCTTGATTACTTTACTTTTCAAAGTTCTTATATGGTTGCTAGCATGTCACCACAGAATTTATGCTTGTTATCATTTACCTACTCGAGGACGAGCGGGAATTAAGCTTGGGGATGTTGATACGTCCCAAACGTATCTATAATTTCTGCTTGCTCCACGCATGTTTTGTGTGATATTTCTATGATCTAGATACACTTTCATACACTTTTGATCATATTTGGACTAACTTATTAACTCAGTGCACAACAATGCCAGTTCATGTTTTCTGCTATTTTTCTATTCCAGGTTTCCCACATATTAAAAGTGCTCCAAAAATTCGGGAAAAATCAGATAAAAATCAGCGCAATGGAACCTTCCAGAGCCTCGAATGAGGGCCAGAGGGGCCCCACCTAGCGCGGCCTAGGGCGGGGCCGTGTCGGGTGGCTGCCTGGACGCTTGGTGGCCCCCCTAGCAGCCCCCCTTCGCCTTTTTATTTCCCGTGACGCGAAACCCTCGAAGACAGAACCCTTTTTCGCGATCTTTCCTCTGATCTGCCGCCTCCCTTCCAAGATCGAGAGCGCCAGCAGACTTCTTCCCGGCACCCTGCCAGAGAGAGGATCGACCTCAGGGAACTTAACCTCCACCATGGACGCTTCCCGGATGTGTCGTGTGTAGTTTTCTGTGGACCATGGGTCCGTCAGGAGTAGCTATGTGATGTTCTCCTCCCCTCTTTGTTCTTCATGGTTTAGTCCTCGTGAGATGCCCTACATTATCGAGGCACATATGTAATCTCTGCTGTTCCTATGCTGAGTTTGCCGGGATCTGATGGATTATGAGATTATGTTCAGATTGTGATAGAGTAATATATTTGGTTCTTATCTTTTATAATATTTTTCCTAAGTAATTCTTGCATGTTCTCCGCTGCTGTTTATTGCTTTGGCCAAGTAGTAGTAGTAGTAGTAACTCCAAGAGGGAACGTTATGCTCGATTGTGGGTTCATTCCCCCCTATGACATGCTTGAGTGACAGAAATATGAGTCTAGGGGATGTGTTGTTTCCACAAGGGGGAAAACAACGGTGCTTGTAACTGCGATTGCAAGGATTGTTTACTTTATGCAAAGTTCTTTTTAATGCAGTTGTCTGTTGCTTTGGGTTTACACTTTGGGTGGGGCTCGCAACTTAATCCCAGCGAGATGTTCTGTATAGATATCTCTAGGTGGATGATTAGTAGTAGATGCAGTTGGATTTCAGTCTAATTATTTTGGCGTACTGCCCATGCTTTTGAGACTCTTCCTTTCTTTGTAGCATAGTTAGAATTGCGGTGTGTTTTTAATCCTGTCAATTTCCCAGCTGTAATTTGTTTACCTCGCATAGCAGTTTTATCGTCTTTTGGGAGAGAGACCCCACTAGTGAACATCACGGGACCCCGGTCCATATTCTCATCACTGTTTACACGCTTATTTACTTTCTTACTTTTACTTTCTAGCTTCTATCATTATCATTTTATGTATTGCGTTGATCCTTTGTAAACAACAAGGCCAGAGAGATTGACAATCTCTCTGTACTCGTTGGGAGCAAAGTTATTTGTGTTGTATGGAGGTCCAGGCAAGGCAAGTGGTTCTTTTCAGACGGTACATCACTTGTCGAACCACCTACATATCATTACCGGAGTCCTACGGGAGACAAACCCTATCCTCTACATAGGGAAAATTTGTCATTATTGTACATCTCACCTTCCACTTGGGGTAACCAACAAGGATAGGTGTTGCACCCGTCAACTCTCTCGCAATCAATCGGTTGTCAGAACCCTCTGTTAGGTAATGTGCTAGGATCAAAGTCACCTTGCATTCATCAAATAAAATCAAATGGAATTCAAATTCAAACTCAAATGGGAGAGAGAACACCCCCCAGATGAATTAATTCAAATGGCCATAAATAAAGTTGCTCCAAAAATTCCTTTTGCATTTTTGAAAAGTCTTATCAATGAGTGTGATCACATATCAAGTGATGTGGGACCAACCCCATGCTCATGGATTTTTCAAATATTCAAATAGGACCTTGGAATTAATCAAAAACCCCTATTTGAATTGAGATTCAAATATTTGGAATTTGAAAAATGTTCAAAAGTTGGCAATGACTAGCTACTGGTCATGTAAGTCCATATATAAATTTTGAGCATTTATAAAAATTCCTAGCTATTTTATTTTAATAGGGAAAACAAATTACAAAAAAGAAAAACAAAAAGGAAAGATTAAACAGAAAAGAAAACAGAAAACCTTACCTGTCGCCTGGACGAAGCCAGCCCATCCGGCCCAGCCGGCCCAAAAGGGCACAGGGGTCTTCTTCCCCGACCCCGCGCCTCCAAGCTTCTCGGTGGAATGCCATCGAGATAGCCGCGCATGTCACCGCCTCTCCAGACGCCACATGCCCCTCCCGCGCCTTATATCCATGCCACGGAGACGCTGGAGACGTCGTGCGCCCATTCCCCCCCTCCCTAGTGCCTATCCACCCCTCTCCTTCCCTCCCGCGAGCTTCCCCGAGAGCAGCCGCCGGCCATGGCCATGGCGAGTCATAGACCGAGCCCGAGATAGCCGCCAAGAACGTGTCCATCCTCCTCGCCGTCCTCGACTTCGTCCCCGTGCAAGAAATCGAAGGCCAATTCCTCCCCGAACCGCCGGAATCTTCACCGAGTCCTCACCGGCCGCCGAGGAGAACGTCGTCAAATTCCTCGCTGTTGAAGCCTCCCCGCCTCTCCCGTTTGCTCTGTCGTGTTCCTTGCATCACGGTGAGAATTTGCCCCAACCTGGATGCACCTCGTTCTCCTCCTACGCCCAACCGCCATGAGAGCAGAGCTCTGTCGCCGCCATGGATGACGCGGCTCATGCTCCCGCGCCTCCCAGACCAAGCCAGTGCGCGCGTTTGACTCACGAACGCTCTAGCTTTCGAACGCGCCAAAGCGCACCTCAAACCGTGCCCCTAGCCCCATCGACGTCCTCGCTGTACTTCTGTTTCCGCCGGAGCAGACGCCGTCGTCCCTCTGGTCCACCCCATGAACCCCAACCACCTCCGTTCGACGTGCGGGAGCTCTAGGAACCTAACCCTGCTCTCCAATCCCCACCCCGAGCTCGAATTTGCAACTCCGGTGAGATTCCGACGTCAACAGTGCTCCCCGCCGACGAGCCCCTCCATGAGAACCTAACCCCCCCCACTTAACTAACCCCATGGGCCACTGACAGTGGGCCCAGGACCCCTAATCTAATTAGGATTAGATTAACAGCACGGTTTAGTTAACCTAGCCACTGAGCAGTGGGTCCCAGCAGTCAGACCCCCCATACGTCAGCCTGACGTCATGCCTACGCAGTAAATCGAATAATTGATTTATTTAAATCCAGAAAATCCAAAAAAAGGCTTAAACTTTGGAAATTCAGAACTAATTCATTTTAACTCCATATTAAACATATAATATATGCAAAATTATCTGAAAAATGCAAGGATTCTGAATATGCACCTTGTTTTCATGTTTGACCATTTTAAAATGGGGGAACAGAAGCAAACATGCATATGTAATTCATTTAAATTCAAATTGGAGTTTGAATTTGCAATTCTTTTGCAATATACTCCATTTAAATAAAATTGCCTCACACATCAGAAGCATGTACATCAAGTTTCAACCTTCAACCATGTGTTTGTGCATCGTATTTATATTGCTTCCTTGTTTGTTGTTTGTCGAGTAGAAGTGGAACCAGAACAGGAGGCTACCCCCTTCGTTGAAGACCCCGATACCGAACCTCGTCAGCAAGGAAAGCAAACCCCCATTGATCATGTCGATAAAATCCCACTTCCCTCTCATGTCTCGCTTATGCATTGTATAGGATGATTACCATGCTACGTTTCTATCGCATAGATGAACCCATTCCTTTGCATGACCTATCATTTGTCACAGTAGTAAGCAAACCACAATCCTAGCAAATGTAGGAGTTGGTTGATATCATGTGGCCCCTGCAATTGTTACTGCTTATTGCATGCTTAGAGTGATACAATGTTTTTACTGTTATGTGAGTCGGGATGGTAGTGATCATGTTGATGATGGTGGAAATGTGTTGGTGAATTTACCCTAATACAAGGTGAACGATGAGAGGCTGTGTAGGAGTACACAGTGGGTTGTCTCATTGAACACCGCCCTAAGTCCGAGTTCTTGTGTGGTGATCCAAGATGAAGAGTACAACCACACATTGGGCTCACTGACCCCTCTCAACCTATTAACTCATCCCTTTCGATGTCCAGATGTTGCAGTAGTTCGGAGTTCTGGTAGGTTTGTGGCCTGGCTGCTAAGTGAGAGAACGGCTCAACCGAGACCGGCTTATGCACCACGCACACATCATCTGGGCCCACTTCGGTAAACCGGTCGGGTTCACGATAGTGGTAGCCAACCCAGGTAGGCGGCTTTCTTGGACTGGATCGGCTATGAGGTAACAATTGTGGTGAGCATCCTCGCCGACACTTCTTGAACGGTGTCGAGTACAAAGGCGGTAACTGATGATCATGTGTGTGTAGCGGTACACCCCTGCAGGGTTAAGAAAACTATTCGAATAGCCGCGTCCGCGGTAAGGGACTGCTTGGAAAGCTTAGCTTGATTATTAGACAACTTGAACTGGATACTTATAAAACTTTCCAAGATAAGCGTGAGTGCTATGGCGTGCTTTCTCGTGGGGAAGTCGAGGAAGGCACCATAGTGGTGTAATTATTTGGAGACAAGTAGTGGACTCGTGTACGCTTCTAACCTCAAGTCTGGTACTCGTAGTTCAGGACTAGCCAAGTCAAAGCTGGCACTTCTGCTTATGAACCCCACCTCCCTTGACCTTGATACATGTGCATGAGTAGTATAGTTCCTACGTAAGTCTTGCTGAGTACGACTTTGTACTCACGTTTGCTTATTCTATGTTTTAGATGAACCCACAGACCCCAAAGGTGGATTCTTCCTTGAGCTCGACGACTGAAGACCTAGCTAGTGTAATCCCAGTCAGCAGACTGGTTCCCTCGTGAAGGGCTTTGTGTTTAAATAAGGCTTCTTAAGCCATTTGTTAAGTTTGTCTTTACTCAGACCTACTCTGCTTCCGTTGAATGTTGTAATGTTTAATCACATACTTGTGATCTCTGTGTGCACTCTGTGAGAGTTATCAATAAAATGTATACTTTGTAGAGAATTACAATGATACCTGCTGTTCATACAAAGCATGTGTGCTGCGTGTATGTTTATAACATGCATGTCTTTGTATGGGTTTTCGAGACCTTAGTTGTGATCTGGCTGGCGGTCTTTTATACACCAAGTGGACCTTAGATGTGCGCAGCTTGGGGCATCGCGATGCGATTGCTCGAGACTCTGTCTCGTGCACACTTTGTGGTATGATCGAGCCCGCCCTAGACCCCGACTAAGTGATCGGGCTGGAGTAAGTCTATGTAAGAGTTATGAGATAGTCGATAGTATGGTTGAGGCGACTTGTCTGTGAATATGGGAGTTCATCACCCATATCATTAGACTTGTGTGAGGACGATGAGGACCCATCTCAGTTGATCATCCGGCCTGGATGGGATGCCCCTCAAGTACGATGCTTTCCGAGAACGTTCTGTGCTTGGCCTTGTCTGCTTAGACAAGTGGGTACGGTTCTCGGCTCTCCATATCACTATGTTGTAGCGGGACTTGCATACGCTAACCCCGGGTCCCGACATCGGTCCATCGGATTTTAAATGAATCGGACCTAGGATTTACGAAATTAAATGCATGTCATCTCATTTCCTATTGTTTTGCTATTCACATGATTTTTGTATTCGTTCTACTAAAGGAGGCCTCAGATTTGGGTGTTTGATTCACTAAAATGATTGAAAAAAAATGTCACAACCCCAAGTTAGGTATGTGCTAGAATAGCAAGTCACTTTGCATCATGTTAAAAATTTCAAAAGAAATTGAAATGGGAGAGAAAAACCCCCCAAATGAATTTAATTCAAATGACCAGAATAAAAGTTGCTCCAAAAATTCCTTTTGCATTTTTGAAAAGTCTCATCAATGAGTGTGATCACATATCAAGTGATGTGGAACCAACCCCATGCTCATGGATTTTTCAAATATTCAAACACGAGCATGGATTTAAATTTAAACCCCTATTTGAATTAAAGTTCAAATTATTTAATTTTAAAAATGCCCAAACTTTATAAGTGGCTAACTATTTTTATTTTGAGGCCATATAAAAATTTGGAGCATTTATAAAAATACCTAGCTATTTTATTTAGCTAGGTCAAACAAATTACAGAATTGAATAAAAGAAAAAGAAATTCAGAGGCTTACCTTGCGCCAGGGGCGAAGCCCACTCCCCTGGCCTCGACCCAGCCCAGCCCCCTCGCCTTGTTGTCTTCTTCCCCTCCCCTCCAAGCTGCTCGCTGGAGCAGCGCACGCGCGAGGACGCCACGGCGACGCCCCGACCCTTCTAGGCCTTCCCCGTCGCCTCTCTCTGCGCCACGCAGCTGCCACTCCTCCCCCGCACCCCCTGCACCTCCTCTGGCTCAACCTCCTCCTCTCCCCACGTCGTATTCGACGCCTCCCGTAGCTCGCCGTCGCCGGCCACCGTGAGCCCACGTGGCCAACGGCTCCGTTTAGCCGCACCGCCGTGTCCAGGAGACTCCCCGGCGTCGCCTTCGACCTCACATGCGAGCAATCAATCCCAGACGCCCCCTACGTGAAGTTATCGTCGCCGTCGACCTCTGAAAGCTGCCGGCCGCCGTGGTCGATTTCACCGCCGACGAGTCGTCCTTGAGCCCTCTGAGCATCTCAACAACCTCCTCGTGAGATCCCCATCATTTTGCCCCCCTAACCCTGGCTCCTCCCGCCCACTTCTTCTCCATGGCCGGCGTGCTGCTGCTCCGGCCGCCGCGCCCGTCGTCACCGGCGTGAACCCCGACCTCCTCGCGATCATCTGCGTGCTCCAGGAGACGCGCGCGTGCACGTCCTACCTCCCGGTGGCCTCGCTGCCCCATTTGGTATCCTGCGCCGCCATCCCGAGCGAGCTCCGCCGTGTCCAGTGGACACCGGCGTTGAGACGTCGGTGAGGCCGATGTGGCACGGGTTAGCTTAAGCTAACCACCACACCTAAGCAGCCTATGACAGTGGGCCCAGCACCACTAATTAAACGATGTTTATTTTAACCACGGGTAATAAACCCCTGTGAAACTGACAAGCCGGACCCACACGTCAGCCCCCCCCCCCAACACGTCAGCCCTGCGTCAACATGACGCCATAAATGATTAAATCGATTAAAAATATTCCAGAAATTCCATAAAATAGCCCAAACTTTAGAAAATCATAATAACTCCATTTTAACTCCAAATTGGGAAAATAATATGTCTAAAATTATCAGAAAAATCCAAGGAATGTGAATATGGACTTTGTTTGGATGTTTGACAATTTAAATTGGGTGAACAGTGGAAAACATCCATATGGCTTTAAATTGAATTCAAATTTGAGGTGCATTTGCAAATGACTTTGCAGATGGCTTCTTTTAAATGGAATTGATAACACATGGTGACCATGAACATCACCAATACAATATTGATCATGTGCTTGAGCATTGCAAGTATATTTATCCCTTGATTGCTTTGTTTGCTCGATAGACGTGCAACCGGAACCGGAGGCCACCCCATTCGTTGAAGACACCGTTATCGAACCTCGTCAGCAAGGCAAGCAAACCCCCATTGATCATGACGATAAAAACCCATTTCCCTCTCAGTCTCGCTTATGCATGTAATAGGATGATCACCTTGTTATCGATTCTACCGCATAGTTGAACCCATATCCTTTGCATGACCTATCATATTGTCACAGTAGTAAGCAAACCAAAATCCTAGCAAATGTAGGAGTTGATTGATATCATGTGGCCCCTGCAACTGTTACTGCTTATTGCATGCTTAGAGTTACAATGAGGTTACTCTTTTGTGAGCCGGGATGGTAGCAATCATGTTGATGATGGTGGAAATGTGTTGGTGAATCTACCCTAATACAAGGTGAACGATGAGAGGCTGTGTAGGAGTACACAGTGGGTTGTCTCGTTGAACACCGCCTTAAGTCCGAGTTCTTGTGTGGTGATCCAAAAAGAAGAGTACAACCACGCATTGGGCTCACTGACCCCTCTCATCCTAGTACCTCACCCCGTTCGAACCCCAGAAGTCGTAGTAGTTCAGAGTTCTGGTAGGGCTGTGGCACGGTCTGCGAAGTGGATGAACGGCTTTTCAAGACCGGCTTGCGACCCTGCACACATCGTTTGAGGCTGTACTCGAACCTCGGCCGGACTTCCAAACGGATCCCCCTCAGATAGGCGACTCTCTGGACTAGAACGGAGCTGTGTGCGAAGTGTTGTGGTGGCATCTTCGCTATCACCTCTTGAATGGTGACACACAAAAGGAGGTAAGTGATGATACATGTGTGTAGTAGTACACCCCGGCAGGGTTAACAAAACTATTCGAATAGCCGCGACCGCGATTAAGAACTTCTTGGAAAGCTTAGCTTGATTATTAGACAACTTGAACTGGATACTGATAAAACTTGCCAAGATAAGCGTGAGTGCTATGGCGTGCTTTCCCGTGGGGAAGTCGAGGATGGCACCATAGTGGTCTAATTGGTTGGAGATTGTAGTGGACTGGTGTACGCTTCTTACCTCAAGTCTGGTACTCGTAGTTCTGGACTAGCCAAGTAAAAGCTGGCACTTCTGCTTTTGAACCCCACCTCCCTTTACCTTGACACATGTGCATGAGTAGTATAGTTGCTACGTAAGTCTTGCTGAGTACGACTTTGTACTCTCATTTGCTTATTCTATGTTTTAGATGAACCCACTGACCCCAAAGGTGGATTCTTCCTGGAGCTCGACGACTGATCAAGCTAGTGTAGTCCCAGTCAGACGACTAGTCCCTCGTGGAAGGGATTGATTATAGATAAGGATTCTCTAAGCCATTTGTTAAACTTGTCTGTACTCAGACCTACTTTGCTTCTGCATGTTTGATGTAATGTTGGATCACATACTTGTGATCTCTGTGTGCACTCTTTAAGAGTTATCAATAAAGTTGTATACTTTGTAGAGAATTGCAATGATATCTGCTGTTCATACTAGACATGGGTGTTGCGTGTATGATTATATCATGCATGTCTTAGTATGGGTTTTCGAGACCTTAGTTGTGATCTAGCTGGCGGTCTTTTATACACCAAGTGGCCCTTAGATGTGCACAGCTTGGGGCATCGCGATGCGATTGTTCGTGACTCCGTCGCGTGCACACTTTGATGTATGATCGAGCCCGCCCTAGACCCCGACTAAGTGATCGGGCTGGAGTAAGTCTATGTAAGGGTTATAATACAATCGATAGTATGGTTGAGGTGACTTGTCTATGAGTATGGGAGTTCACCACCCATATCATTTAGACTTGTGTGCGGACGATGAGGACCCATCTCAGTTGATCATCCGGTCTGGATGGGATGCCCCTCACGTTCGATGCTTTCCGAGAACGTTCTGTGCTTGGACTTGTCTGCTTAGACAAGTGGGTATAGTTCTCGGCTCTCCATATGATTGTGTTGTAGCAAGTATTGCATACGCTAACCCCGGGTCCCGACAGACTTGGTATCAGAGCAGGACTGACTGTAGGATTATCAGCCTTGGCCGAAGTCGAGTCTAGCTTGCTATAGTTATATAGTTACTCTGGGTATATAAGGGAACAACATAAGGCTTCTTTTTCTCCTTACCTTCATCGTTTTGAGTTCTGAGTCACCCTCACCTTTTCTACGGGAAGATAGGACTAGGCTCATCTATGTCTTACTAGAACATCTCGTTGTTTGCTTCCTTGTAGCCGTAGGAAAGTTGTGTTCGGTTTGCTAGAGTTGTTGTGCTTCCTGATTTCTTACATCGTATGTAAGTGTTGTTTCTATGTTGTCAGAAAATTGTTTTCTCTTGCAATTACAGCCGTTATGATGTCCGAGTCATTCTAGTTATCTTCATAATCTGATGCATTTGCAAACTCATTCAACTCTGTTTGACATTGATCTTATCCTTCAGGATGTCTCAAGGAACCCGTGGCCACCTTGGTCGTGCCCAAGCCCGTGGGGATGATCCGGAGGAAGGCAATCTTCCACCGTCACCCACGATAGCTCAAGTTCTCATGGAGGTTGAAAGAAACTGAAGGGACTCTCATGAGTTCTTTGGGGTCATTTCTCGGAACACTGCCCAGCAGCGGAATGAGCTTGTGTCGTTGAATGACTTCATCCAGCTTCATCCCCCAGTTTTCAGCTATTCCACTGATCCCCTTGACGCCAATGATTGGCTTCGCAACATCGAGAGAAAGCTCCATTCTGGACATGTTGCAGATGGTGACAGAGTCAACTATGCCACCTACCACCTCGAGGGTGCAGCTAGCTCTTGGTGGGAGAACTTTCTGAACATGCGTCCAGCTAGAAAGTTGACTTCGTGGAATGAGTTCTGTGACGCTTTTCGTGAGCATCATATTCCTAAGGGACTCATGGACCACAAGAGAGAGGAGTTTTGCAATCTCACCCAAGGAAGAAGGTCCGTTGACGAGTTTAGTCGGGAGTTCAATCGTCTTGCCCGTTATGCTCCCGAGGAGGTCTCCACCGACTCCAAGAAGCAAGAGAGGTTCCGCAAGGGACTCAATTCTGGACTTCGTCGCGAGTTGAATCTTCATGACTTCTCCACATTCCAGATCCTTGTCAACAAGGCCATCAAGGCGGAGGATATGATCACTCCCGAGGATTCCCGCAAGCACCCTAGAGACGATGGTTCATCCAGTTCAGGCCCTCAGAAGCGCAAGATCTGGATCCCGAATAACATGTTCCGCCAGAACAACCCACCGAGGCCATCCGTTGTGGCGCCTCGTCCACCAGCTCCACCAAACAACCCAGCTCCCCGCACTATCTTTGGAGCCTGCTTCAGATGTGGCCAGCCTGGTCACTATTCTCGTGAGTGCTCCATAAATCAGAATGCTCCACCTCATGCCAAAGGGAACCCCAATGTTCGTGCCAAGCCACCCCCGAAGGTCTCCACTGTCAATCCATCTACTTCCACAAGTCTTGGACGTGTGAAACAAATCTCAGCTGAGGAGACTGATGGTACTTCCGACGTCATTCTTGGTACGCTCCCAGTTAATTATGTTCCCACTTCTTTCCTTTTCGATCCAGGAGCATCTCACTCATTCATGTCGGAGAGTTATGCACTTCGGCATGAGATATCCGTTGATGAAATGTTCACCCCAATGATTATTCAAACTCCTGGTTCCAAGTGGCAAACCAATAGAGTAATCCATGGCAATCAAATTGCAATTGAGGGTTTAGTATTCCTTGCTTTACTCATAGCCCTCAAGTCTTCAGACATTGATGTAATCCTTGGTATGGATTGGTTATCAAGACAAAATGCTTTTCTTGATTGTAAAGCCAAGACAGTCAGACTTACACATCCTTCAGGACAGACAATAGATTATTCCTCGCCAAGAACAAGAACCCAGATGCATTCTTTGAATGTGCTTCGCCTTCCCAACCTTGAAGATGTTCCGGTGGTTCGTGACTTCCCGGATGTATTTCCTGAAGAGCTGACGGGCATGCCACCCGACAGATGTGTAGAGTTCATAGTGGATCTTATGCCAGGAACCACACCAATTTCTAGACGCCCATACAAAATGGCCCCACGTGAGTTAGCTGAGCTTAAAATCCAACTTGAAGCTTTGTTGGAAAAAGGATTCATCCGCCCTAGCTCATCGCCATGGGGTTGCCCCGTTCTGTTCGTAACGAAGAAAGATGGAACAGAAAGGATGTGCGTAGACTATCGTCCGCTAAATCTAGCGACGATAAAGAAGAAGTACCCACTTCCCAGGATAAATGATCTTTATGATCAACTTGATGGATCCTCTGTCTTCTCCAAGATGGATTTGAGATTAGGTTATCATCAAATCAAAATCCGAAACGAGGACATTCCAAAAACGGCTTTTACTACTCGTTATGGTCTTTACGAGTACACCGTCATGTCCTTCGGTTTAACCAATGACCCCGCCACTTTCTCGCGCATGCTGAATTCGTTCTTCATGGAGTACTTGGATAAATTTGTTGTAGTTTATCTTGATGAAATTCTCATCTACTCGAAGAACGAAGAAGAACATGCCGAACATCTTAGGCTGGTATTGATGAAACTTAGAGAGCATCGCCTGTATGCTCAATTCTCCAAGTGTGAATTCTGGCTACCAGAAGTGACCTACTTAGGTCACGTGATTTCTGCAAAAGGCATTACTATGAATCCCGAGAGAGTTCAGGCCATCCTTGACTGGAGTCCACCTGAATCGGTTAAGCAAGTTAGGAGTTTTCTTGGCTTAGCAAGCTATTGTCTCCGCTTCGTCGAGAACTTTTCTAAAGTTGAAAAGCCTCTAACTGAACTCCTCAAGAAAGATAAGAAATTACTATGGACTCCCAAGTGCGAGGAAAGCTTTCAAGAGCTAAAAAGAAGATTGACTTCTGCACCTGTACTTGCGCCTCCAGACATCAAAAAGGATTTCGAGATCTTTTGTGACTCCTCACGGCAAGGGTTAGCATGCATACTTATGCAAGATAGACATGTGGTAGTTTATGCTTCACACCAATTGCGTCCACATGAAGAGAACTATCCTACCCATGATCTTGAACTCGCTGTCATAGTTCATGCCCTGACAACTTGGCGACATTACCTCCTTGGTAATCGTTGCCAGATCTATTCCGACCACCAAAGCCTCAAATACATATTCACCCATCCAGATCTTAATCTCAGGCAAAGACGCTGGATAGAGTTGATAAAAGATTATGACTTAGGAATTTGTTACACCCCAGGCAAAGCCAATGTCATGGATGATGCACTAAGTCATAAGTCGTATTGTAACAACCTCATGTTACAACAGTGTCAACCACTTCTTCATGAGGAATTTTGAAAGCTCAATCTCGAGATTGTTCCTCGTGGATCTCTTTTCAACTTGGTGGCGAAACCAACACTTGAAGATCGAATCATAGTTTCCCAAAGGCGTGCACGAGGTGTTCGCCGGATCAAGGAGAACATTCCTAGCGGAGTTGCTAAATGTTTTTCCACAGACAGCAAGGGAAAGGTTTTCGTCGGAAATCGTTTGGTAGTACCTAAGAATAGGGACATAAGGCAACTCATCCTCAAAGAATCCCATGACACACCCCTCTCGATTCATCCCGGTAGCACAAAAATGTACCGAGATCTACGCCAAAGATTTTGGTGGACTAGAATGAAGAGAGACATTGCTCGATTTGTTGCTGAATGTGATGTTTGTCGTCGCATTAAGGTAGAACATCAAGGACCTTCTGGTACTCTTCAACCTTTGCCTATTCCAGAGTGGAAATGGGAAAAAGTCAGTATGGATTTCATCACTGGCTTTCCAAAAACCCAGAAAGGAAATGATGCCATCTTCGTTGTGGTGGATAGACTTTCCAAAGTTGCACACTTCCATCCAGTTCGCGAGTCTATAACTGCTAGCTAGTTAGCGGACTTGTATGTCTCTAGAATTGTATCTCTTCATGGTGTTACTTTGGAAATCAATTCTGATCGTGGTAGCCTTTTCACCTCTAGATTTTGGGGAAGTTTTCAGAATGCTATGGGAACTCATCTCTCCTTTAGTACAGCTTTCCATCCTCAGTCTAGTGGTCAAGTCGAAAGGGTTAACCAAATTCTTGAAGACATGCTCAGAGCTTGTGTTATCTCATTTGAAAAGAATTGGGAGAAGTCTCTTCCATTTTCCGAATTTGCTTATAACAATAGCTTTCAATCTAGTCTGAACATGGCTCCTTTTGAACTCCTCTATGGACGACGATGTCGAACACCCCTAAAATGGTCAGAAACCGGTGAAAGACAATTCTTTGGACCGGATATGATCATGGAAGCAGAAGAGCAAGTTAGCATTGTGCATGTTCAATTGAAAGCAGCCCAGTCTCGTCAAAAAAGCTACTATGATCGTCATCATAGGCAAGAAAGCTACAATATGGACGAGAAGGCTTACCTTCGGGTTACTCCTCTGAAGGGAACCCAACGATTCTGTATCAAAGGCAAGTTGGCCCCACGTTACATCGGACCTTTCCGCATTCTCGCTAAACGTGGAGAAGTTGCCTACCAACTCGAACTACCCCCGCACCTTTCCTGAGTACATGATGTATTCCATGTGTCACAACTCAGGCGTTGCTTCAAGGACCCCATCCGCAAAGTCGACCATGAAACGCTTGATCTCCAAGATTACCTTTCTTATCGAGAAAACCCCGTTCGTATTCTTGATTCAGCAGAGCGTTTCACCCGTCGTCAGAAGATCAAGTTCCTCAAAGTGCAATGGTCACACCACTCCGAGAAAGAAGCTACATGGGAAAGAGAAGACCGCCTACGTGCCGAGTACCCCTCCTTCCTCCCGCAGACTTCTGAATCTCGGGACGATATTCTTTTGAGTGGGGGCGAGTAGTCACAACCCCAAGTTTGGTATGTGCTAGAATAGCAAGTCACTTTGCATCATGTTAAAAATTTCAAAAGAAATTGAAATGGGAGAGAAAAACCCCCCAAATGAATTTAATTCAAATGGCCAGACTAAAAGTTGCTCCAAAAATTCCTTTTGCATTTTTGAAAAGTCTCATAAATGAGTGTGATCACATATCAAGTGATGTGGGACCAACCCCATGCTCATGGATTTTTCAAATATTCAAACAGGAGCATGGATTTAAATATAAACCCCTATTTGAATTAAAGTTCAAATTATTTGAATTTTAAAAATGCCCAAACTTTATAAGTGGCTAACTATTTTTATTTGGAGGCCATATAAAAATTTGGAGCATTTATAAAAATACCTTGCTGTTTTATTTAGCTAGGGCAAACAAATTACAGAATTGAATAAAAGAAAAAGAAAGTCAGAGGCTTACCTTGCGCCAGGGGCGAAGCCCACTCCCCTGGCCTCGGCCCAGCCCAGCCCCCTCGCCTTGTCGTCTTCTTCCCCTCCCCTCCAAGATGCTCGCTGGAGCAGCGCACGCGCGAGGACTCCACGGCGACGCCCCGACCCTTCTAGGCCTTCGCCGTCGCCTCTCTCTGCACCACACAGCTGCCACACCTCCCCCGCACCCCCTGCACCTCCTCTGGCTCAACCTCCTACTCTGCCCACGCCGTATTCGACGCCGCCCGTAGCTCGCCGCCGCCGGCCACCGTGAGCCCACGTGGCCAACGGCTCCGTTTGCCGCACCGCCGTCTCCTTCGTCCTCACATGAGAGCAATCGAGCCCAAACGCCCCCTACGTGAACTATCGTTGTCGTCGACCTCTGAAAGCCGCCGGCCGCCATGGTCGATTTCGCCGCCGACGAGTCGTCCCCGAGCCCTCCGAGCATCTCAACAACCTCCTCATGAGCTCCCCATCATTTCCCCCCTAACCCCGGCTCCTCCCCCCCTTCTTCTCCATGGCCGGCGTGCTAATGCTCTGGCCGCCGCGCCCGTTGTCACCGGCGTGAACCCCGGCCTCCTCGCAGTCATCTGCATGCTCCAGGAGACGCGCGCGTGCACGCCCTACCTCCCGGTGGCCTCGGTGCCCCGTTTGGTAGCCTGCGCCGCCGTCCCGAGCGAGCTCCGCCGTGTCCAGTGGACACCGGCGTTGAGCCGCCGGTGAGGCCGACGTGGCACGGGTTAGCTCAAGCTAACCACCACACCTAAGCAGCCTATGACAGTGGGCCCAACACCACTAATAAACGTTGTTTATTTTAACCACGGGGATTAAACCCCTGTGACACTGACAAGCCGGACCCACACGTCAGCCCCCCCCCCACACGTCAGCCATGCGTCAGCATGACGCCACAAATTATTAAATCGATTAAAAATATTCTAGAAATTCCAGAAAATAGCCCAAACTTTAGAAAATCATAATAAATCCATTTTTACTCCAAATTGGGCAAATAATATGTCTACAATTATCAGAAAATCCAAGGAATGTGAACATGGACTTTGTTTGTATGTTTGACCAATTTAAATTGGGTGAACAGTGGAAAACATCCATATGGCTTTAAATTAAATTCAAATTTGAGGTGCATTTGCAAATGACTTTGCAATTGGCTTCTTTTAAATGGAATTGCTAACACATGGTGACCATGAACATCACCAATACAACATTGATCATGTGCTTGAGCATTGAAAGTATATTTATCCCTTGATTGCTTTGTTTGCTCGATAGACGTGCAACCGGAACCGGAGGCCACCCCCTTTGTTGAAGACACCGTTATCGAACCTCGTCAGCAAGGCAAGCAAACCCCCATTGATCATGTCGATAAAACCCATTTCCCTCTCAGTCTCGCTTATGCATGAAATAGGATGATCACCTTGTTATCGATTCTACCGCATAGTTGAACCCATATCCTTTGCATGACCTATCATATTGTCACAGTAGTAAGCAAACCACAATCCTAGCAAATGTAGGAGTTGATTGATATCATGTGGCCCCTGCAACTGTTACTGCTTATTGCATGCTTAGAGTTACAATGGGGTTACTCTTTTGTGAGTCGGGATGGTAGCAATCATGTTGATGATGGTGGAAATGTGTTGGTGAATCTACCCTAATACAAGGTGAACGATGAGAGGCTCTGTAGGAGTACACAGTGGGTTGTCTCGTTGAACACCGCCTTAAGTCCGAGTTCTTGTGTGGTGATCCAAGAAGAAGAGTACAACCACGCATTGGGCTCACTGACCCCTCTCATCCTAGTACCTCACCCCGTTCGAACCCCAGAAGTCGCAGTAGTTCGGAGTTCTGGTAGGGCTGTGGCACGGTCTGCGAAGTGGATGAACGGCTTTTCAAGACCGGCTTGCGACCCTGCACACATCGTTTGAGGCTGTACTGGAACCTCGGCCGGAGTTCCATACGGATCCCCCTCAGATATGCGACTCTCTGGACTAGAACGGAGCTGTGGGCGAAGTGTTGTGGTGGCATCCTCGCTGTCATCTCTTGAACGGTGACACGCAAAAGGCGGTAAGTGATGACATGTGTGTGTAGTAGTACACCCCTGCAGGGTTAACAAAACTATTCGAATAGCCGCGTCCGTGGTTAAGGACTACTTGGAAAGTTTAGCTTGATTATTAGACAACTTGAACTGGATACTGATAAAACTTGCCAAGATAAGAGTGAGTGCTATGGCGTGCTTTCCCGTGGGGAAGTCGAGGAAGGCACCATAGTGGTGTAATTGGTTGGAGATTGTAGTTGACTCATGTACACTTCTTACCTCAAGTCTGGTACTCGTAGTTCAGGACTAACCATGTAAACGCTGGCACTTCTGCTTTTGAACCCCACCTCCCTTTACCTTGAAACATGTGCATGAGTAGTATAGTTCCTACGTAAGTCTTGCTGAGTACGACTTTGTACTCACGTTTGCTTATTATATGTTTGAGATGAACCCACTGACCCCGAAGGTGGATTCTTCCTGGAGCTCGACGACTGATCAAGCTAGTATAGTCCCAGTCAGACGACTGGTCCCTCGTGGAAGGGCTTGTTTATAGATAAGGCTTCTCTAAGCCATTTGTTAAACTTGTCTGCACTCAGACCTACTTTTCTTCCGCATGTTTGATGTAATGTTGGATCACAGACGTGTGATCTCTGTGTGCACTCTGTAAGAGTTATCAATAAAGTTGTATACTTTGTAGAGAATTGCAATGATACCTGCTGTTCATACTAGACATGGGTGCTGCGTGTATGATTATATCATGCATGTCTTAGTATGGGTTTTCGAGACCTTAGTTGTGATCTGGCTGGCAGTCTTTTATACACCAAGTGGCCCTTATATGTGCGCAGCTTGGGGCATCGCGATGCGATTGTTTGTGACTCCGTCGCGTGCACACTTTGATGTATGATGGAGCCCGCCCTAGACCCCGACTAAGTGATCGGGCTGGAGTAAGTCTATGTAAGGGTTATAATACAATCGATAGTATGGTTGAGGCGACTTGTCTATGAGTATGGGAGTTCACCACCCATATCATTTAGACTTGTGTGCGGATGATGAGGACCCATCTCAGTTGATCATCCGGTCTGGATGGGATTCCCACACGTTCGATGCTTTCCGAGAACGTTCTGTGCTTGGCCTTGTCTGCTTAGAAAAGTGGGTACGGTTCTCGGCTCTTCATATGATTGTGTTGTAGCAAGTCTTGCATACGCTAACCCCGGGTCCCAACAAAAAACCACTAGAAAGTAGTACATATGTATTTACCTTGCCCTTTTAATCGTCGTCGAGGGTCCTGGGATCCATGAATAAGATTCTGATGTGCAGATTTTTGACGAAGCTAGTTGAGGTTTGAGAAGACGATAAAAAATGTGGAGAAGAGGGGTCAAATGGAGCAGCGGTTCTGACTTTTGGTAGGAGTGGGGGGGAGTGGGGCGAAAAGAGCAGGTTGTTTTGTGTACCTTCCAGAGACCGACGAGGCTTGTGTGAGAAGGCAGATTACAGGGAACATGAATCACCAGTCGTCCATCCTACATCACGTGGTTCATGCTTTTTCACGGAAATTGATTCGTCAAGATTAAAAAAAGGAATTGGAGTCGTCAAACAACATAGAGGTCGTCCATCTTACATCAAACGATCCATTTTGAACATGAGTTTAAAAATCAAACGCCAACCAAACACTTTCCATTAGTTTGCGAGAGTCGTTTGAATTTCAAATTTCAGATAAAACTTGTGATCACCAGTGTTAGATGTAAGAAAACCTTGTGAGAGATGCTGGAAGTGTTAACACGAGTTTGAATTTCAAATTTGAGGTAAATTTTGTGATCACAAGAGATAAAAAGATATATATAACACACTGGTGATCACAAATATATAACACTTGTATATATATATATATATATATATATATATATATATATATATATATATATATATATATATATACACACACACAGCCGGTCTATTCTACTAATATTAGCAGAATAACTATTCTGATAACTCTTCAGAACTGCATCGTATCGCAAAGGGAACCATACTCTTGACTCACGAGCACTGTAGCTCGGGTAAAAACGAACCGCATGCAGTATTTCCGCCTTAACTTTTTAACCGTTGGTCGGAATTGAGCATATGACACTCCGTTGGATTCGGATGGAAAAGGAGCATCTTCCTTATGTTGAACACTTCCCCCGATTCTTCACGGATTAAGAGTAGTTCCGAAAACGGTGCGACGACCCCCTTTCACAACGGCTGTTTTTTCGACATTTCTCTTAAAATGTTCATCGGAATGATGCAAATGATATACCGTTGGAAATATATCAATCAGGCACTTCGTCCATATGTAGAACACTTTGTCTAATTTGCTACGGATTTGAGAGAAATTTAGGCGAAAAAACCGCGCAACTCTGTTTTTCGTCGCCGGATTTTGTAGAGAGTAGAACTTTTTAACCGCTTGTTCGATCGATGCGTATGATACACCGTTGGATTCGTATAGAGTAGGAGCTTAATCCATATGTTGAACACTTTTAGAGATTCTTCATGATTTTGAAGGAATTTCGACAATGGTGTGCTGCCCTCTTTGTGTACTTCGGGCATTTTTGTGTAATTTTTTTGTTTCGTTTTTCCGATCTATGCAATTGATACACCATTAGATAGGTATCGTTGAGGCGCTCTATTTTCGTGTATAACACTCTTTCTAAATCCTTACGGTTTAAAAGTTAGGTTGATTCTACTAAAAACGCGGAACTTCGTCTTCGCGGACCCAAAATTGACCAAGTGAACTGCATTCGCTGGACAACCGCATCGCATTCGACATGCTAGCGCACTGCATTAGCGGCGAACAAAAATGAACGTGTTTTCTGTGGATTTAGAATCAACGAAGCGAACTGCATGCAAATGCATCGGACGTGCAACCGCACTGCATTATTGGGCAAACAAAAATTCACGTGTTTTTCGCGGATCCGAAATCGGTGAAGCGAACTGCATATGATTGCATCCGACGTGCAACCGCACTGCATTACCGGTAAACAAATATGCACGTGTTTTTCGTGGAACGGAAATCAACGAAGGGAACTACATCGGCCGGAAAATCGCACCGCATTTGTCAACAGAGAGCATTGCATGTTTTTTTTGTTATTTATCAAAATCACGCAGTTCGGTTTGGAAAGTTAAATCACAACACAGACCGCAATAACTGCACGTTTTTTTATTTTTTTTGCAACACAAAACGTAGAGAACTGCAAATTTACCTAATATTTTTTGCATTTCATATAAAAAATAAGTCAACACCGTTACTCTATGATGCAATTTCCCTCACCGTACAAAGATGAATCACAACACCCTAAAAAATGAACCACAAGGCTTCGTACAAACGAACTGCATACGCCACTTGAAGTTTCTGCTCCTTTTTTGCATGCGAATTACAACATGAAAATAATAGAACAAGGAACTAGAGAATCTACCTGTAGTACAAAAGAAAAATAAAATTAACCACCCATGGTATATAGTGCTACAAATTTGGCCGCTAAAAAAAGAGTTATATATTTAGCAGGAACTCCTCGTGCCTGCATTGCCCCTGCAATCTACGGGCATCACCATGCGTAAAAAAACTGGATGGATGGCACGATGCACACAAAATGCATCTAGTACAAATCTTTGATCTTGTGAATTAGAGGATGTGCTCCATCAGCCTAGACCCTGCTGGGTTAGCTAGTGTAGCACGCCGGAAGCTCTTTTTGGCACGGACTGAACTGCAAGAAAAAAATAGACCAGGGGGGCGGTGATGGTTGCAACTTAGAGGATGAACAGCACGCATGTGCCTCGCAGGAAGAAGGTGTCATCTACTGCCACTACGCACGTGCTAGCTTACCCCGGCAAACGACTCTGAAATGATCTGCATGCAGCTCACACTGGCACAAATTCAGAACTGAACTACATAAACCCAAACTGAACCGGGCATGTATGCTGCAGCCGCGGCAGGGGAAGTGCCCAGGCCAGTGGCGGTTGTGCTGCTATTCAGCGGCTCAGCTCAGCCGTGGCAAGGCACTCCATTGCTTGGTCGCCGGGTTGACAGCCGCGTCTTTGTTACAGAGTAGGAGGAGGCTGAGTGGTGACGTACACCTCGCCGGATCGCCAATTGCACGTACACCTCGCCGGATCGCCAATTGCAAGACCTCCTCGTAGGAGCAGCGGAGCCGTGCGCCCAGCGCCCTCGCCGTCAAGCGTCAGGGATCTGAAGAAACATGGTACACGTTAAAACTAAACAACGAATCCTCCAAACGGCAAAGTGCATCAACGAACCGCACCAATTCGAGTGCCTCGAACTGCAATCCAGGAACCGCACTGCAACACTTGGGGAGCCGCAAGCACCGACATGGGCGGGCGGAACTCGGGGAGCAGCCGCAGTCGACAGGATTGGCATGGGCGGCGAGCTGAGCTGGAGCCTGTCCGAGCCTCCCAATAGCTAGTATCTACTCCCTCCGTTGCTAATTATATGACGTTGGTGCAATCTAGTACAACTTTTGTCACGTTATAATATTTTTGCACTTTTCAGTTTTACCCTTCCATTCGTTCGCTTCCTCTCCACTCGCTAACTCTCTCTTCCGCTCAACTCTCCCCTTGCTCAGTCGCTCTCCCTCTCCGCGATTCTCCCTCCCCCATCCACCGCACGTCCTCGAGAGCTCGTCCTCCGTGGCTCCGCGCGCGGCCTCATCTGGCTCGACGAGCTCGTCCTCGTTCGCCTCCCACGCGCATGACGAGCGCCTTCGCATCTTCGTCGCCGTCGACAGGGAGGAGGAGGTGGTGATGGAGGGCGCGGTGGCCTACTACGCGCACCGCGGGTACGCGGCGTAGATGTGGGCGCAGGGACCATGTCGAGTACTCGCCGACCCTCGCCGCCGGCTACATCCGCGACATCGACCATCCCCAACACCTTTCCTCTTTCAAGACTCGATCCAATCCACCTTTCCTCTTCGTCGCCGGCTTTTTCCAGATCCAATCCACCCCTCCCTCTCGTAGTTTTCGCCCTCCACCTCTCCCCGTTGTCGATTTCTTCCACCGCGCGTTTCTCACCACCATCCCGCCTCCACTCACACTCGTAGGTCATAAAAATCAAGTCTTTGTGTGCCGGCGACGAGCTTCGCTTGAATGGAGGCGTGGATTTGGAGCGGCGCATCGCTGGAACTGGGTGACAGAGGGGTGGATGTGGAGTGGCGTGGAGGCGCCGGAGCAGCGGAGCGGTGGATCTGGAAGCTACTGCTGGTGGCGTTTGTACACGCCGTCGTCGTCCTCACGCATGGTATGGCCTCTCTCTCACTCTTCTCCATGGAGTAGCTTCAGTAGCAGTGGATCTTGAAGATTGCAGTAACATCAATAGCAGTACTACTGAAAATTGCTCCAGCTATTTACTCTTGCTCCAGCCGTGGTAGTATACTCCTTGTGCGTCCCGTAGATGTGGAGTAATTGTTCGGTTCTTGCAAATTCTTACTGTAATATTCCTTTTGTTGTTGTAGTATTCTTCGTTAGGAGTAATTGTTCAGTTCTTGCTGTAGTTCTTAATGTATTCCTTGTGTTGCAGTTCTTGCAGTAGTAGAGCTCCGTTAGGAGTAGTTAATGGAGTAGCTTCAGTAGAGCTATGTTAGGAGTAGTTAATGGAGTAGCTTCAGTATTGTTTCTTCACTGTATTTACAGTCTTCAGTATTTGTAGTGTTTGATGAGGAGCAGCCAGAACGTCTAGGAGCAGCGAGAAGCAGCTGGAGCGCCACGAGGTGCGATGACCACCACCACCACCACGTCCAGGAATATTCAAAGAATTTGGCAAAAGGCTATGAAACAAATTGCAAAAGGGTTGGAAGTGGATGTTGCAAATCAGAAAAAAGGAAGATGTGGAAGAAATCCTAAAGACATCAACCTACAAGAAATTCCCACAATCCCGCTAAACAAAAGATCTACTATCAGGTCCTGAGCTTGGCAATTGGGATGTAGCCCTACTACCGTTCATAGAAAGTTCAAGCTCAAGATGATAAAGAGGCATTCGAATAGTGTGAAGCCAGCTCTAAAGGAAAAGAACAAGAAGGATAGGATGGAGTTTTTTTTGTCAATGGTTGATGAGACAACAATAGAAGCTGCACAACCTCAATTCAAAACAATGAACAACATTGTGCATATCGACGAGAAATGGTTTCACATGACGAAGAAAAACAGGAAGTACTATCTCCTGGATGGGGAGGAAGAGCCTACGAGGTCTATCCACAACAGTTCTTGTATTGGAAAGGTCATGTTCTTGACACCAGTTGCTAGGCCGAGGTGGAATCGTGAAGGAAATGTGACATTTTCTGGAAAAATTGGTATTTGGCCGTTTGTGAAAGAAGTTCCCGCTCAGAGGAGAAGTGATAACAGGCCTAGAGGAACAATGGAAACCAAGTCCATAACAGTCAATAGAGAAGTGATGCGAGAATTCATGATTGCGAATGTGTTGTCGGCAATACAAGCTGCTTGGCCTGAGAATGATGTTGGGCAGACTATCTATATACAACAAGACAACGCTAAACCTCATATCTTGCCTAATGATGCAGAATTTGCAGAAGCTGTTGCTAGAACTGGATTGGACATCAAACTCAAACAACAGCCCGCAAATAGTCCCGATCTAAATGTGCTCGACCTTGGTTTTTTCCCATCACTACAGTCTCTAACGGATAGTCTAAGTCCTAGAAACCTACAAGATCTCATTAAGGGTGTGTTGGAAGAATTTGAAGGCTATGAGGTTTACAAGCTGAACAGAATTTTCCTAACCCTACAGGCGGTCATGATTGAAGTCCTCAACCATGCAGGAGGCAATGGGTATAAAATAGCACATTTGAACAAAGAAAGGCTTGAGAATCTTGGGCTTCTACCTCTACGCCTTCGGATCCCTCAAGAGATCTATGCAAATGCCCTACACAACCTAGGGCTAATGGAGAGGGTGCGCTGATCTTGGAAGTGTCTTGTATTGTGTGTCTTGGAAGTGTGTATGTCTGTATGTCTGTATTGTGTGTCTTGGAGTACTTGTAATGTGTGTATGTCTGTATGTGTCTTGAACAATAAGCAGTACTTCAACAACTACTGGTATTGTATCCTTCATCGAGTACTTATAATATGTGTATGTGTGTATGTGTACCAAACAAACAACACCAATAGCTCAATAACAACAGCTCAAAAAACAACATCAGTAGCACTAGTTTAATTTTAATTAAAGGAAAAGGCTACTCCAGGAATAGTACTCAGAAATACTGGATCTACTACAACTACTTCATGAACAACAACATTTACTACTGGAGTATAAGCAGCAGCTGGAGTACTTTACACAGACACTGGAATAAGCTACTGGACAACAAGATCAGGAGTAACTCACTTGGAAGCTAGGTGCGCTGGAGTTGTCGTCATTGTGCTTGCCGTCGCTCCCGCTATCGTGAACCACCAGCTACTCACATGAAGTAACCGGGAAGGCGCGCCAGTGTTGTCTTTGTCGTGCTCCGGTGTTGCACTTGATGGTCTAATGACACTAAAGATTACAGGGAAATTCAGAGGATTGGGAGAGCATCTTAAAAACAACTGAGCATTGTTGCATTACTGAGTATTACTCCTCAGTATCTTAAAAGAGGAGGCATCTTAAAAACAACAATATTTCTTTTCTCACCGCAATGACACTTGATGGTTTAAAAGAGGAGGCATCTTAAAAACAACTTAGCATTGCTGCAGTCTTCAGGGAGTAAATTAATTTTAACATGAGTATAAGAAAGTGTATAAGCAACAATATTTCTTTTCTCACCGCAATCGTGGTGGTGGTCATCGCACCTCGTGGCGCTCCAGCTGCTCCTCGCTGCTCCTAGACGTTCTGGCTGCTCCTCATCAAACACTACAAATACTGAAGACTGTAAATAGAGTGAAGAAACAATACTGAAGCTACTCCATTAACTACTCCTAACAGAGCTCTACTGAAGCTACTGAAGCTACTCCATTAACTAATCCTAACAGAGCTCTACTACTGCAAGAACTGCAACACAAGGAATACATTAAGAACTACAGCAAGAACTGAACAATTACTCCTAACGAAGAATACTAGAACAACACAAGGAATATTACAGTAAGAATTTGCAAGAACCGAACAATTACTCGACAGCTACGGGACGCACAAGGAGTATACTACAACGGCTGGAGCAAGAGTAAATAGCTGGAGCCATTTTCAGTAGTACTGCTATTGAAGTTACTGCAATCTTCAAGATCCACTGCTACTGAAGCTACTCAATGGAAAAGAGTGAGAGAGAGGCCATACCATTTGTGAGGACGACGACGGCGTGTACAAACGCCACCAGCAGTAGCTTCCAGATCCACCGCTCCGCTGCTCCGGCGCCTCCACGCCACTCCACATCCACCCCTCTGTCACCCAGTTCCAGCGATGCGCCGCTCCAAATCCACGCCTCCGTTCAAGCGAAGCTCGTCGCTGGCACACAAAGACTCGATTTTTATGTCCTACGGGTGTGAGTGGAGGCGGGATGGTGGGGATAAACGCGCGGTGGAAGAAATCGACGACGGGGAGAGGTGGAGGGAGAAAACTATGAGAGGGAGAGGTGGATTGGATCTGGCAAGAGCCGGCGACGAAGAGGAAAGGTGGATTGGATCGAGTCTTGAAAGCGGAAAGGTGTTGGGGATGGTCGATGCCGCGGATGTAGCCGGCGGCGAGGGTCGGCGAGTACTCGGCATGGCCCCTGCTCCCACATCTCCGCCGCGTGCCCGCGGTGCGCGTAGTAGGCCATCGCGCCCTCCGTCACCACCTCCTCCTCCCTGTCGACGGCGACGGAGATGCGAAGGCGCTCGTCATGCGCGTGGGAGGCAAACGAGGCCGAGCTCGTCGAGCCAGATGAGGCCTCGCGCGGAGCTACGGAGGACGAGCTCTCGAGGATGTGCGGTGGATGGGGGAGGGAGAATCGCGGAGAGGGAGAGCGACTGAGCAAGGGGAGAGTTGACCGGAAGAGAGAGCTAGCGAGTGGAGAGGAAGCGAACGAGTGGAAGGGTAAAACTGGAAAGCGCAAAAATATTATAACGTGACAAAAGTTGTACTAGATTTCTCCAACGTCATATAATTAGGAACGGAGGGAGTATATATATATATATATATATATATATATATATGGGTGGGTCTATTCTAACAACACCCATTTAAGACCTTATTCTAACAACACCTCCTTATTCTGCCTACATTCTAACCCACCCGTAAACAGCGATCCGAGACGCACGAAAAATCCCCCTCCCCACCCCCTCCACGGCTCCACCCCACTCCTTCCATCTCTCCTGATCCCCTCTGCCTCCCGCACCCCGATCCCATCTGCCTCCCCCACCCCGCACCATGCCGCCACCAAGCCCCCGACCACTGGATCCCGCCGGCCACCACTAGCAACCGGATCCCGCCGGCCCGCTGCGGGCCTTGGATCCCGCCGCCCCGCCACGGCTACCGGGCACCGCGACCCAGGAACAGGAGCTGGCCGCGACGCCCCGGCCATCGGGCATCGCCGCCCCGTCCGCCCTGGGCACCGAAGCTTTTGTGGCTGGCCGCCGGCCCCGACGCGGGTGATGGTGCGAGCGCCCTGCGTTCACAGTGCCCAATCTTCATGGGGAAGAGCTGCGCCAGGGGGATGCCCACCTACTTCGAGCAGCCGCTGCCGATGGACCGCAGCCAAGGCGGAGGTCAGTGCAGCGGACATTGCGCCACCGGCCACCGGATCCCAGCACCTGCCTCTCGATTCCACCCCTCCTCTCTCCTTCAGCCGCCAGGGATTCGGCCGGAGCATCTGCACGACTTCTGCATCCCACATTCTACAAAATTAATTTTGGAGGTCTTTTTTTCCAGATTTTCCAGATTAGTTTTGCTGCTACGCTGTTGTAGTTAACATTTTTTTGTATGTGTTTATTTTTTAAAATTTTGCAGTGCATTGCGCAGCAATTAAAATGTCGGTGTGCTCCAGTTTAGTTAGATGGAACTGAATAAGTGATTTTTGTACTGAATTTATGTATAGTAAAAAAATTGCAGTTCATCCATTTGATGTACAACGATTTAATCATGTGTTGTTTGCTTTATTAACATTGCAGTGCGCTTGGAGTATCGATGCAACTTACTGAAAAATGTTGCAGTGCGCTTGATTTGTACTCGCGGTTCACTTCCCCCGAAGAGAACTTTGAAGTTCTCATAAATAATTGAAAAAGTCATATGCAGTTCTCTTCGTCGATGAATGCAATCGGCGTCCGACGGATGCAATGCGCTTGTCTGTCGGATGCGGTGCGGTTGCCCGGCGAATGCAGTTCACGTCGTTGATTCCGGGTCCGCGAAGAAAACATGCGCTCTGTTTGGCGATAATGAAGTGCGCTTGCCCGTCGAATGCAAACCAATGTAGTTCACTCGCCGATTTTTTGTTCCGCGAAAAAAGTGAGTCCGTGTTTTAGTAAAATCGACGGTACTTTTAAACCATAAGGAGTTCGAGATAAAGTTATTCATCAAAATCGAGCGCCTCGACGATACCTATCTGACCGTGTAACAATTGAATCGGTCGGATGAACGAATAATTTTTTTTACGCAAAATACGCCCGCTGTCCACAAGAGGGCAGCGCCACCGTTTTCGAAATTCCTTCAAAACCGCACAGAATCTCGAAAAGTGTTCAACATGTCGGAGATGCTCCTACTCCATAAGAATCCAACGGTGTATCTTACGTGTTGTTTCGACAAACGGTTAAAAAGTTTGACTATCTACGAGATCCGAAAACCAAAAATAGAGTTGCTGCGTTTTTTTATCTGAAATTACTCTCAAACTGTGAAGAATTAGAGAAAGTGTTATGCATATGGATGGAGCGCCTGATCAATACCTTTCCAACGGTGTATCTTACGCGTCATTTGGACGAACGGTTTAAGAGAAATCGCGAAAATACGCCCGCTGCAAAAGTATGTCGCCGCACCGTTTTCGTAACTGCTCTTAATCCGTGAGGAATCTGGACAAGTGTTCAACATACGAAAGATGCTCCATTTCAATAAGAATCCAACGGTGTATCGTACGCTCAATTCCGACCAACGGTTAAGAAGTTATCGCGAAAAAGGTGCATGCGGTTTTGTTTTACCCGAGCTGCAGTGCTGCGAATACAACAATGCGGTTCTCTTTGCGATACGATGCAGTTCGGAATAGTTGTCAGAATAGTTATTCTGACAACGATGTAAGAATAGACCGGCTGTATATATATATATGTGTGTGTGTGTGTGTGTGTGTGTGTGTGTGTGTGTGTGTGTGTGTGTATGTGTGTGTGTATCATACCATTTGTGGGAATTGATAAAGCAAGTTTGTTCAACACCAAACCTTCATATATGTTGTAGTACGTCTTGCATCACATGTACCGTGTTGAGAATCAAAACTTTTGAAAATAATCAAACATCAACCAAACAGTTGAATTGCCATTGGATTGCAAGGCTTGTTTCCGCTAACTAATGCACCCACAGTAACACATACAACTTGACAAAATACTCCTTTTATTGGGACTACATTTGTGTTTGATCCATTTTCTTCAATAAAAAATGCACAGAAAACCCAAAATGGTGACAAATTTGATCTAAATAATATTCAAACACATCAGAGTCAAAGTGTGTGCGCAAAGTGTCGCCTATACATCGGAGAACTAGTGTACACCTCTAACATTGGAATAGGCTATTATAACTAATTAAGAAGTAAGAAAACCTTGTGAGAGTTGCTCGAAGCGTCAACACGAGTTTGAATTTCAAATTTGAGGTAAAACCTATGATCACAAGAGATAAAACTTGTGACGGGCCGCGAACTCGCCTCGACAGTCGCCGCCGACCACCTAAGAGCATGGGCGGGAGCGCCGCCGCCGGATTCCGTGCCTCCGCCTCCCGCCGCAGGATCCCGTGCCTCCTCCTCGCACCGCCTGATCCCGTGCCTCCGCCTCCCACCGCCGGATCCCGTGCCTCCGCCTCCCACAGCCGGATCCTGTGCCTCCAGCTCCCGCCGCTGGATCCGGTACCTCTGGCTGCCACCGCCGGATCCTGTGCCTCCGTCTTTCGCCGCTAGATCCAGTACCTGTGGCGTCCACCGCCGGAAACGCGACGCCTCCTGCCTCTGCCTGCCTGGATCAGCGCTCCGTCGTTGATTTAAACCTCATGGCTCCTCCAACTTAGAAATTGATCCCGATTCGACACAGAAGGCAACATGACATTCAAGATGAAGAACAATCCAGCCGCATTCAGGTGATTGTCTTTGAACTGATCACAATTTGTGTGTGCTTTGTGTTGGCGGAACAAGACAAAAATTAATTCATGTCAGTTCATCAAGTAGTAGTGATTTGGTTCAAATTTTCATGTTGTTTCATTACCATTTGATAAATCACTGAACTGTTCCGTTGAGGAGTAAAAACTTAAAACAATAATAAAGTAGTTCATCTCAGTAAGTTGGTATATAAGTTCATATATTGTACTTGCTTCAGTTACACTATTGTTGGAATTTCATATATATTGACCTTGCTTCAATTCGAACTCAGTACATCGCATTAGATGTTAGTACATAAGTTCATATATTGACCTTTTTGATAGTCTTTGAACTGATCCAATTTTAAGTAGATAAATTGAACAAGAATAAACTGCTTCATGTCAGTACGTCACATTAGATGTTAGTGCGTAAGTTCGTATATTGTACTTGCTTCAGCTCAACTCCGTGAAGTATTTATCTGCATAGAAAAATAGCCATCTATAGCTGACAGTTCTACTTTTACATGACCAGTCAGTTCAATGTGCCCTGTTCATATAAAAAATGTCGCATCACTTCTACTTTTACATGTCCTAACAGTTTGCTCATTTTGTTCGTGTCATGCAGACGCAACATGGACGACAGCGCGACAGTACTGCTTTTGGCACGCCAAGCTCAGTAGGGTACCAAGCTCCCCCTGGTTGGAGAACCCTGAAGATACCAAGTGGATATTTCAGCAACACCGGTAGGTTTGAAGCAACACCAGGATCAGCATATGAAACACCGCAAGACGCCGGGGATACAAGATTTGATCCTTCTAGTCTTCATAGAGGGTTGCAAACTCAGCCTTTGAGAGTTTGCTTCCCGGATGAAAACATCACTGAAAGACAGGGGACAGTACTGCCATTTGTTCCGTCAGCAAACATCATCCGGACTACGAAAGATTTTTCAACGGACCAACATGCAAGCACACAAAAGCCTCCTACGGGCAGGTCCACTCCGCACAACCCTCAAGCAAGCAATCCTCCAGTAAGAAATTAGAACAAAAGCAAGGATTCATCGTAATTTCTGCCACCACGAGATCCAATCCTGCACATGCCGATGGTAACGCCACCAGGACCTATTTATCCTGGTGAGCAGCAAACACCAGAAGCGGTGAGATCTTACACGCACGTGAGTTTTTTTATCTTTCGAAAAATATCTACTGCTTTGTACTGCCTGTCGGTTCTAATATCCTGTTGCCAGTCAGTTCTATTTTACTACTGCCATTCAGTTCTATCAATTTCCCATCATACTAAAATCATTCTCTTCCGTTGTCCTATGCAGTCTCTAGACAAGCAATCATATGTGCTGCCGAAACTAGAGATGCGCTTTGAAACACTAAAAATAGCTCGGGATTTTTACAACGTGTACGCCATGCATGTCGTCTTTGGCATCAGGTGTGGACCTGCTGATGCAAAACGAGCATATTTCTATTGCACGTGCCAGGGGAAGCATGCACCAACTGTTTCCAAAGCTAATAGACAGAGGAACAAGACATCTAGTAGAACTAGTTGCAAAGCAATGATCAGGGTGAAAAAGGAATGGGATGGATATTTTGTGATCAAAGACATAGTTTGGGAGCACAACCACCGGCTAACTCTCGGTCCGGATATGCTTCGGTTTTTGCACTCACAAAAGACTTTTGACAGCACGATTCTCGAATACGTCAAGTTCCTGCAATTCAAAGGCATGAGCCAGTCGCAGATAATGAATATTCTTAATGGAGAAGATCCAGGAAGTGTGTTGATGTGCAAGACAGCGTGAGACATAATCAACGCGTAAGTCCAGAAACAACAAACGACGCATTTTCATTTCATTTTATTGGGTTTCCTTTCATATTCAGTGCCTTGTTCAGTTGTGCAAAGATTTTATCTATTGCGGCCAGTTATATGATTCCTCAAACACTAAGTACAACTATCCCCTCTTGTAACTGTTGTTTTAGACTAAATAAAATAGCATCTACTAAAAGTCTGACAAAAAATGCAAACCATTTCTACTTCTCTATAATATGAAGTCAATTACATGTTTGTTATGCCTGTCAGTTCTATGTGTACCTATTTCCAAGTGCAGCTAGCCTCATTATATCTGTATCTATTCTGTACAATGCAAAATGCTATCAGTTCTATGTTTTTCTACCTGTCAGTTCTGCATTACTTCAATGCTAGGTACAACTAGCCTCTTGTATCTATGTTCAAACTGTGCATTGCGCCTACTGAAAAATCTCACCAGAACAAATGAAACCGTTCTTCTGTGCAGCAAAGCGAGGAACACAAGAATGGATGATGTTGATGATGTACTAAAGACAATAAACTTCTTCAGGGAAATGAAAGCGATAAACAATGAATTCCTCTGCGACATCCAGCTGGATGAGTCTGATAGGGTGAAGAACATATTCTGGGCGCACACGAGCTGCCGCGGATCATATCAAGACTTTGGTGACGTTGTCACCTTCGACACAACATATAAGACTAACAAGTACCACATGCCATTTGGGGTGTTTGTCGGCACCAACAACAACTTGCAAACAACATTGTTTGCATTTACATTGATAAGGGATGACGAGGCTGAGTCATTTAAGTGGATTTTTAGGACATTTCTAAGGTGCATGAAAGGGAAGCCTCCAACATGCATTCCCACAGGTAACCCGCCACCCTCCCCCTGTTTTGCCTCATGTTTGTTGCACGATGTATGCAACAAATAACTTACATTCCTAACCTCTTGCTCATAATTTTAATCAGCAGACTAGTGCCCAGCCATGTTGACAGCAATACCAGTTGTCTTCCCAAATACCCTTCACAGGCTGTGCCGCTGGCACATTACAAAGAAGTTCAAAAATCACCTTGCGTACCTGTACAAGAACCATGAAGGCTTCAAAGACCAGTTCAGGGCGATCCTGAACTGGCCACTCATGCCGACTGAGTTTGAAGCTGCCTGGAAATGTCTAATGGACACATTTGGTCTTCATGACGATGCTACATTGGTGTCGATGTGGAACGACAGAGAAAAATGGATATCTGCTTACTTCAGGGAGGTGTTCTGTGCAAGAATGACATCGACACACCGCAGTAAAAGCATTAACCACTCCCTTAAAAGAAACTATGTGAATAAGAAGCAAAACCTACACGCATTTGTAAAAGGAATAAACAGACTAATGCATGCGAGAGCGCAGACGGAAAAATAGGCAACAATGCTTTGTCGGGTATGGATTTTTACCCCAAAACCTCGTTATACAAAAAATGCTTTCGTACCCCCCGATGTAACTACTGTTAACCAATATTTACTTGCGCAGAAAAAAGCCAACACGCTTACACTGTATGGCTTTGAGACACAAATGGCCGAGGTGTACACCCGGAGTGTTTACAGGGAACTTCGAGAGAGGATTAAAATCAGCACCCTCTTCAGGGTGAAGGAGACGGAACATCGTACAAAGTTCCTGGTGTACTACAACAATCTGAAGAAAGAATTTGCATGGTCACGGCACGGATTCCAGCTCGATGCAGACCCTGATGGCGAGACATACGAATGCGAGTGTAAGCTTTGGGAACACACAGGTGAGACAAAAATATATTGACACAACAACCAGAATTTTTGCTGTCAGTTCTTTATGTCGTTCTTGTTCAAAATAATAATCTCTTTTATGGCAGTTCTGTAATTAATACATCATAATTTCAGCTTGGTCACTTGCTCAGTCCCTGTTTGTCATTCCTATGTTTTTCTCTGCCTCCAGATTCTGTAATTCCTCCATCAAAAGTATAGCTAGCATCTTGTATATGTGTTCAAACTGGAGAAAATAGAGTCTATTAGAAATCTCTTTGTTACCACAAAAATGCAGGTCTCTTCTGCTTGCATATCATGTGTATGCTACAGACACAGAAAGCCGATGTCGTTCTTGAAAAGTACATACTCAGGAGGTACACAAAACGTGCCGTTATAGATCCCAGTTTCAACAGAAGAGACCTGCGGTCGGTGATGGAAGATGATGCATCACAATGCTGCACAGAAAGCGCGATGCTTCAGCTAAATATGCAGGTCCACAGAAAAAGCTTGAGAAGTGCAGAACAGATATCAAGGGCTAAGCATGTCATGCAAAACATGGAGCATGAACTGGATTCCATGCACTCTGTTACAGAAGGAGACGACAGTGTAGATGAAACAAATAATATAGAGCTTGATGTCGCCACAGCATTGGCTGAGATGAACCACGTTGGAAATTTACCCGAAAATGACGAGTGCGACCAAGAGGCACACAACGCTGAAGCACAAGCAAATCATCAAAACTCTGCAGGTCAACGTGGAGATGCCTCATTCAACAGAGATGAACTGTGCAGGGTGATAAAAACACCAATATACTCAGCAAACAAAGGGCGTAAGAAGAAAACAGAAGAAGCCCAAGCAGCAGCAAACAAAGTGCCCCCTCCTGTGAGGCGATTTGAATTCGACGAGAACGGCAACCCTAAAGGCGTAAGAGCATGTGTCATCTGCGGCCTTTTTACAGACCACAATGCGCGTTCATCCCGACACCCACTGATCTTGCCAGTGGCAACAAGAAGAAGGCACAAAAGCAGAAGAGAGGAACAAAGTCGATGAGAAAACAACATCGTGAAGATGAAGATGACGAAGAAGAGTTTGAGTACGATAATATACAATCAGAGCAGGATGACATGGAGGATGACGTCCAAGATGACATTTCCGAGGATGTAACTGAAAGTGAAGCTCAAAAGGGGGGCAGCAAACAAGTGAAAAGCAAGATGAAAAGAAAGCAACCGCAGAAACAACCAACAAGGCGTAGCAAAAGGCTACATACTAGCTAGTTCATCAAGATTTATCGTCGGTAGAAAAAAAATGTTATCATGCGCTTTTGCTTGTGTCTGTATCATTCAGCAGCCATTGAATGTCGCTGAAAAACAACCGCATATGTATGATGTGTTTATGAATTGATAATCATTGTCGTACACTAAAAAATCTTGTTGAAACTGACACTATTGTCAGTACTAGTACGTTATTTCACATAGTAAGTAAAGATGCGGATGACACGATCAGTTCTGCTAGAATAACAGTTTCAGTACAAGTGTTAACATAATATGTATAGATGGTGAGGACACGATCAGTTCTGCTAGAATAACAGCTTCAGTACAAGTGTTAACAATGTAAAAAATCGTAAAAAACTATGCCCCCCAACAACCCCTATCCATCTCTGTTTCACATATGATCGCAAAAATACAAAAACTAATTGTTACCAGCACTAACAATTTATACAAAAGACATGCCCATTTTTGTAAATTTGTAAGTACAATCACAAAATAAAAAATATGGCACCACAAAAAGTGAAGAAAACGCAAACGAATAGAAAAAGTTACAATACTAATCGGTTAAACAAAATAATAGCCACGCATGTCAAATTACATTTAAAATAAATAGTCCCATCGCTCATCAGTGATGCTTGACGTGAATACTCAATTCTGCTTCCCCGTAGAAACAGGACCGACTCCTCAGAACTCAATAGTTATCCATCAAAGCACCCTCCACCCCACCTCAACCACTTCCGCCGGCCAGTTCCACAAAAATCTCTCTCCGCCACTGCAAAAAGAATAACCAACAATCGCCCGCACAGCCACCACGCCCTTCAAATAGCCCCCGATCCCCACACTAACCTGCGCATAAACCACTTTCCTCCATTTCTTCTCTTCGACTAGATAGCGCCATGGAGCATCCGCACAAGTACACGGCTGAGTACTTCGGCGTGGACACACATGGCAGGCACAAGCTCCACGTCGTGTGCACTAGTGAGGCGGACGAGGTGGACAAAGTGCTGAGAAAGTTGTTCATGTCGCTCTGCGGCAGGAGAACTGAAGAACGACTCATCGGAGTCGATGTAGAGTTCACCCCGAATGTGAACGTCGAAAATCATCCCAACCAGTATCAGAGGGCGGCTGTCCTCCAAATCTATGTGGACAATGAAGTACTCGTGTAGCACATCAGCGCAGCTAATGCTAGGTATGAAAAAACCCTCACCTGTGAATTTTATTTACATACCAGATATGTTAGTGAGCTCGGCGTTTCCTATTTCAAGATTAGATTTGAAACAACAATGATTGTTTGGGTTTAGTAGATTAGATTTGTGTTTTTTCAATTAGATCATCTGTGTATTTACAAAGTCAGTTCTATGGTTCCCCAACCATGAGTACAATTAGAATCTTGCATTAAGTACATCTAGCATCCCTTCATATCCTAGTTTACATTCATACTAATAATTAATGTGCTTTTTAATGAGATCATCTGTGTATTTTCCATTCAGTTCTATGATTCCCCAACCCTAACTACAACTAGAATCTTGCATCCTAGAAGTTTAAATTCATAAAAAATAAGAATTGTGTTCTAAATCAGTCAGTTCTATGATCACCCAACATTAAGTACAACTAGCATCCTATTTGTATCTCTTCAGGACTATTCTTGCATATATCTTAAAAATATGCTCTGTTTATCAGTTCTATGTGTGCTCTGTTCGTCAGTTCTATCACTGCTCGTCACTCAGAGCTACTTTTACATCTGTTAAAATCATTCAGAATTGTTCTTGCATCTATGTTAAAATTAATTCAGAGCTTTCTTTTTGATTCATGTCTTTTTCGGCAGGCCACCGCGCCTACAGAACTTCCTCAACACAAGTCATTTCACATACGCCAAATTTTTCATTGAAACAGACAAGGGCATGTTGGAGCTTTTCAGCATAGTTATCAGACCAGACAGGTACATTAAGTTCTAAATCCAGGAGTATATATATTCTTTAGTTAGTACTAGGATACCCCAACATTAAGTACAACTAGCAGAAAAAATGAACGGAAAAAATGCATATTTAAAAAAATCTGCAGAAAATTACTACCATTCTACTGTTGGATAGTGCAGCCAGATCTATGTGTGCTTTGTTTGTAAGTTTGATCAATACTCATCATTCAGGACTATTCTTGCATCTATGTTAAAATCTGCTTTGTTTGTCAGTTCTATGTGTGCTCTGCTTGTCAGTTCTACCATTGCTCATCACTAATACCTACTCTTACATCTATGTTAAAATCATTCAGGTACATTGACATACAGAGAAAGTGGAGGAATCCCAACAATACGTACAAGCGGTTCGACTCTTTGGCTGATGTTGCCTCAATGGTGATTGATCCATACTACAAGGACATGAAGAGCAAGATCGACAGAGAAGTGGACCACATAATGTGGGCTACTGCACCACTCCCCGCAGAGCTCGTACACTATGAAGCCATAGATGCGTACGCCACGTATGATACATGGAGGCGCATCACCATTATCAAGCGGGGGCTGAAGAGGAGACAAGACGACTGGGTCCTGCAGGTAGAGGGGTACACTCTGGAAGAAATATACGCCCGCGGTGGTCCTTTGCAGTACGACTGAATTAGATGTGCGCTCGTCGGTATCATTTTGCTTTTGCATTAGCAGTTTATCCCGTTAGTAGGTTTGTTTGAACTTCTGCATAAAGTCAGTTTGTATCGTCAGAACTATTACCTATCTAGTTTATATGCCCATCCTATGGTGCTTCGATTAACTATTTGAATCTGTCATGCTTCGTGCCTTTAAATTAACTGTTGTGTTTGCGCTATGTGTCATAATCTCCTGGGCAAGTTCACAATGAACAACTACGTTAGTGAAAAAATGGAAAAACGCTGCGCTGACCTTGTGTAATGCCACTTAGCAAAATGCTGCAAGAACCTCAGTGCACATATAAAAAATCGTATGATTGAAAAAATGTTATACAACACCATCACCGAAACAAGCACGTAGTACATTTCTCGAATTCATCATCAACTAACATTCAAAGCTCAAAAGCAATTGTCGTAACTAGCATCACAGTGCTTTTGGGTTCTCAGTTCAACCTATACAACCGTATCACTTCCCATCCGAAAAAGGCAGTATAAATTCGCAGTGTATACGTCATTACATTAACAGGGGAATAAAACTAATATCCAGTCAACTTCGAGACATATTGCACGTCTCAGGAACTTATTACATTATTTCAGAACAATAAACACAACACACATCTCGGCAAATTTGAACTAACACAGTTTGTGGTCAGAAATCATTCGATTCAAACACAGAAACTACACATCTAAGAAAACTATCCTCCGACCTTGCAATTATGCCTCAGGAGCCAGTTCTTGTACCTCATCAGGAAGCTCTGACACATCAATCTCATTCTTCTTGTTAAACACAATACTGTACAGATTATGTGCCTTCCAGTCAACAATGCGAGGCTGCAAAAATTAAAGGAATCAATATAAAACCGAAAAATCCTAGAGCACAAAAGTTATTTCCTTCGCTGAAAAACAGAAAAATCACATCTTCATTGTCGATATCCTCTGCAAGTTCTTCACCGTTGTAAAATTCTTCGAATTTGAGAACATAGTGCCCGCACTCATTCGGCCCTTGCTTAGGAACTGGAACTTACCTAGGCCTAACAACAATTGTGGCCCAATTAGGCTGCTTGCTGGCTTTGTACTGCTCTTTACCATAAAGACCCTCGCACACTTGGAAAAATCTCTTTATATGCTAAAAGAAACAAAAAACAGAGAGAATGTGAGAAAAAGCTAATTAAGGAACGAAAAAATGTGAGAGCAGATACAATTTATCTACAAAATAACTTTGTAATCTACTCACTATCTTAGGGGTGTACTTGTGGTACTTGCTGCGTGACGGGTCACAATTCCTGGGGTACGTCAGCGAATCCATAATCTTAATGCGGTTGCGCCGCCGATTGATGATTAAAAATGTGTAGTGCGCTATAGAAGCACCACTAGCTGAGGTACCAATCATTTTGAACATTGGCATGATCACCTAGAAACCACCAAGAAAAATACACACACAAAAATGGTTAAAACCCTAGAAACTAAGCTCATCAAACATGTGAACAAAAACCCCGAGAGCACTCGTAAACTCACAAGCATATCGCTAAGTAAATCTTCCCCAGGTATGAGTACCCGCCTGGCTTCCCTCACTGCCGCTTCCACGTCGAATGCCTTGAAATCGAAGAATGAGCAATCAAGTGTTGTGTGCAACAAAAGAAAACATAAATAATCAATAACAAAACACATAAGTCATCCTGATCAAGTACAAAAAAAAATTAAACAAATTAATGCTACGGAGGCATCTGCGATATAAGACACTACTTCTTCACTAAACTAGACACACTTCAGTACACATATAGTAGGTGCAAAATTACATGTTAGGAAGACAGTATTTAACCCTGAAACTGTGTGAAATACACGTTGTTGGATAGAAAAAACTGCATAACTGTCAGTTCAAAGAAACATGCATCCTCAGTGCGAGATCCAAACAAATAACACTACTTCTCCGCTAAACTAGACACACTTCAGTACGCTGTATAGTAGGTGAAAAAAGTACTTACCGAAATGAAGTACGGACTCAGCACAATCCTTTCTCCAGATATAAAATTGTGGTTTCTTTCAGGATCGTCTTTCCAGTCGTTGATAAGTAATTCCATTAAATCCTCGTCCATCCGCTGTCTAGCGCCAAAGGCTTCGATAATTCGAGCACCAGTAAATGGAGAATCAGCTTCGAACGGTTGCAATATCAGTGAAAAAATTGTGATGTAGTTAGGCGCCAAATTAGACAGAAGAAAACAAGCAATTTTAAAAATCTAAACATATATCACATCAGTCCGGCAGTGACACCAACAACAGTTCTAAGTGAAAATAAAACACCATCCATCATAGAAAAAAGAATAACAAGAAGAGAACTTACTCGTTGTACTTCACGGCACCTTCTTCGCTTGTAATTAGATTGAACAACTTCCTGGCCTTCTCTAAGTGAGGGAATTTGTATAGAACCAGCTCCTGGACAGGGGGGAAAAACTTGATGGGAGCATTTGTGGGACGCTTTGTGCTTGTAATATTCACTGAATCAACTGCAGGGGACTTCCTGCAACCACCACCCTTGCGGCTCCCTCTTTGAGCAAGCGGAGAAACAACTTTAGCAGCACCGCTCCTGGTTACTCTACCCATGGGTCGAGCACTCTTGGAGAAATCTTCATCTGAACTGCTATCGATCAGTTGGGTGATGGGTTCCTTTGGTGTTACTGGACTCCTGATAACAGCTTTAGCTTCATTCTTAATATCTTCAACACGGCCCTTCTTAACACCAGACCTTTTCTTCCCAGGGAATGATAACTGGATCAAATCGATAACCTGGTGTTCAAGCTCCTAGAACTGTGTGCCAAAAATTCTATAATCCCCCTCACCTAGCTCAAGCTTAGGACCTGCAAAAAATAAAGTAAAATTGGGATAATGTAAGTTCAACGATACAATGTGTGATGGTTCAAGTAAAAAATAAATGAAGATGGATAGAAAAATAAATCACAATACGTACATGGCTCCATACCAAACAAACCCTGAAAGTCAACCTCAAAAAGACCGCTGGTAGCTAATGAATACAAAAGAGTTTTTCTAATAACAGGAATGTCTTTGTACGAGTAGTCTAGGATTTACATCACTCCATCATCCCTTCAATGAAACGAGTTGCAGTTCTGTAGCATAAAGAAACCGCAATCAATCCTGCAGCGAAAACAAAAAAAAGCAAAAATAGGTATTATAAAACAGTGATATATATACAAAAAACAAAATGAGAAAATCTAGAAACTAGAAAACAACTGGAAAACACAGCGAAAATAAAATAGTAAACATAAAAAACTCACGTGTTTTTCTGCTTCGGCACACGAACAAACTCACAAGAGAAATCATCAATAGAGAGGGGTTTAAGTGGTCTCGCCCTTTGAACACAACATTGCCGCCAAAGTTCTTTGATGTTATCAGTCACCTTTTTTCACGAAACTAATGGCATAAGAATCGTTTTCATCACGGTATGAGTCAAGAAACTCAAAACAACGGAACTTCAAATTGAGAATAATCAGAACCCAGTGACTGACATCTTCATCGGGTATAGGTTTACATCCAGGCGAAAGCAAAGGCGGGTCAAATGTTGGAGGTATATCTGCAAAATAAAACGCAACATGGAATCAGTTCAAGTATGCTGAGAAATATAAGTTCAAGTATGCTAAGAACCATCAGTTCTAAGCCCACAAAAAAAACAAAAAGACTTAGAACACATACGAAATCAGTTCAAGTATGCTGAGAAATATAAGTTCAAGTATGCTAAGAACCAAAAAAACAAAAGACTTAGAACACATACGAATTCGAAACCATCCACACTTCAGGCCCTGTCCTTGAGAACCAACGCAATACATTGGAGTCGAGCCTCCCGACAAGGATCTTGGTCTATCAACAAACAAGCAACCGTGGTTAAAAAACACTACATAACTAATACACGGTTATAAAAACATGCAAAGACCAGGAAATATGGAAGGACCATCCTGCGGTGATGCCACATCCTGCTGGACCTGAAGAAATGGATAACACTGGGTCGATGCTGCGGATAACCTCAACTACTGGTGAACATCTAAACTCGAGAACTCGAGCCACATCTTTGCCAACAAAATAAGTAACAATATTGTCGCTAGTGCCACTAGGCGATTTTCCACCATCTATGTTACCATCAACATCGTCTGGGTCAGCTACATTCTCAAGATCGCTCATGACACTGGACTCTGCAGCGCAACCTGTCACCGTCTCGCGATCAACAACGACCTGTATTCAAACAACAACACACTTACGTAAGTGCAAAAAGACTATATGCAGCCAGTTCAAACTAGTGATTATTATGCGCGAAGCTTAGAAGCCTACTCATCAGCTCTGCGACTTGCATTTACAGTAGCAGGCGTCGGCTCAAGTTCAGCAATGGCCTATTTAAAACCCCGCAAACTTACTTAAGTTTAATTACAATAGCAGCAACAGTGCAAAACCCCAATTGCAGTAGGTTCAGCTATTGATTATTATGCACAAACCTTAAAGGCCTGCTCATCAACTCCACAACTTGCATTTGCAGCAACATCGGCGGTTGGAATAGACTTAGCACCAGTATCACAATAAAAAAAGCAAGAAAATGTTAACATAAAGACATTAGAAAGAAAGTTCAAACACAATCTTCGCATAAGTTCATCAGCGAGCATGAAAAAAAAACAACAATAGACAACCAAACTGCGCAACGAGCACAATGTTCACCTACGTCTGTTCCAACCAACTGCACAACAATGTCATAACACACAACCTAATAATGTGCAAAGACAAAAAACTGTACAGATGGTTGGAGCAGCAGTATGAGCGACGCGTTGTGAAAAAAAGTCATAATGCCTCTAAAATAATAAAAATAATAAACCTTGGTCTTCTCAGCAGGTGAAGAACTCAGTACACCATCAGTAGGCCCTGCGTACTCTCCATCGATGGCCACCTGACAAAAAGTACTTAAACAATAAAGCCCACGAATTTATGCGAAAAAACAGTTCAACTAAAAAAACGAATTCCCAGATCATCCTTCTTAAATGAAAAAGTGGATAAGAGTGTATCACCTCTAAAAGAAGACCATCCGCCCCATCATCATTCGTATTATCGCGAACACCTACGTGGATTCCATCGAATCCCTACTGCCATCATTTAAAATTAAACAAAACAGTTCGCCATTGCGTATATATGAAAAGTTCAGACACACATCTGCAATCAGATCAAGTTAGGAATAAAATTAATAATAATAGATGTATAAGCTTAACAACGGAACCCTATTAGTTCAGATACGATATAAGTGTTATAAAAATATATTTTCAATAGAAAATATATGGGGGGGGGGTCCCCCCCCCAACTCCCCCCCTCTCCAACAGTACCTCTATGTTCAGATAATATCGCAAAAAAATAAGAACAATCAATGTTATCGACACTAAAAATTTATACAAGATGCCCATCTTTAGCTAAAAAACATTTGTAAGTTCAAAAATACTAAACCAACTCTCAGTTCAGAAGTGTTAGCACGGTAAGTACACACATAACTAGCACGGCCTACAAAAATATTTTCATAAACGAACCAAAAAAATGTACTATACATGCAAAAACCATGTAAGTTCAACAAGTACAATACAAAAAAGTTAATCTAGAGGCTATAGATGCAAGTTCAGGTAGACAAATGCTATCAGCTCATCTTGGTAAAAAAAGGAAAAAGTTTGAAAATTTGTAACCTTAACAACAGAGCCATTCACAGCAACGTCGTTTGTATCATCATTTGTATCAACCCCGTTAGCGGGAGCCTCGAAATCACCATCATTAAAGCTAGCACAAGCATCATCGTTCTCCTTCTGCTTCATAATAAACTCAGCGTTTTCCTCGTACTCCTTGCAGTGAGAGTCTTGCATAGCCTTGAACAGCTTGACGCTTTTCGTCAGACGACCCAAGGTCTTCAGGAGGTGTCCAGCGTTCTCACATATATCACTGATAGAATTACTCTCAAGATCAACATAATCCTTTGAATCTTCAATTTAAAGCAATCACGCTCCGGGAGTGTACCGGCAATACGGATCAGACACTCTACTATAGTTGGAGCAACATCCAACTCTGAACGCACATTACTTAACATATGCGCAATGGTTTCCAAGCCAGAAATTGCAGCACCAAGCCCAAGACCAGAACTCTGCGCAGGGGTACCTTTCAGAGATGCACGTTTAGGAACGGAAACACGCTCAGTGCGGAGACCATCTATGCCAATATCATGCAAAATATCGATCCTGGAAGTATCCTCCGGCATTTCCAGGATAGGACGTTTATAAACACGGAAAAAACCACTTCAGACTGCGTTTTCCACTGGCATTATGAAAGTGCAGAAACATGTAAGAGAACAATGGTGCACACAACATAACAACAAAATACACACATTATAAAGAAAAGCTCACCGGAAGCTTCCCGAAAACCCAGGTCCTCGGTCCAACATTGCCTGTTTTTATCAGGTCTACTTCCATGAGCTCTGAAAGCTTCTCCTGGTTCATGAAACATATACGGGGCATCCGCAGATCAACCTCCGCAGCTTTTCCGCGGATGAGGCAATCCAGATACATCACTACAGGCGCAATAGAGCAACCTGTGATTGCCTTTCCTAAAGTTGTTCCATCCTGGTACCTCACAACAGCTCTCCTACGCTTGTCAACCATTAGCTGGCAGTCGTCCATGTCAGCCATGTCCTCGATGACAAGATTCTCAAACATTGCAGCCTCCCTTGAAACCCGAGTGGCAGTTCTAGGCAAAACAACTTTCATAAACACGATGATAAAAAACACACACGGATAGCAAGGTCATATTTTTCTTCATCATCAAAAAGATGCGTAAGCGCAATCCTCAAGTCCCTTATCTTAATGTCACTGCCCCTGCTAATGCCTACCTCTGATTTTAACCTCATGAAAGCATCATCGTAACCATCCTCTGATGGCCTTGGCGGAGAACGATTACCTCTAGGGAAACCAAAAAGAAGCTGCATGCCATCGCTAGTGATGCGAAGCCTCTTATTTGACTGGCCCATGTCAATAGTCATCGTCTCAGGATCGATTTTTAGATACAAAACACCCATCTGAGGGAGACACATATTAGCTTTCACTTTCCAATCAAAGATAGAACCAAAACCAGCCAAACAAACTCTCGCTACATGGCGTGGCTTCAACAATTTGGCACATACATCAACTTCTTTCAGAGAACAACAAAGTGTAATATTCAAACATTGAGTGTCGGCATCGACGATAGCGCCGACTTTCTTCTTACTTCCTCTTGTAACTTTCACAGGGCTCCTCACACTAACAGGCTGTTGGAACAAAAAATAAAAAATTGTTAAGCTGTAAGTTTCAACTATTATTAATTTTCATAAGTTCAATTACAAAAAAGTAATTGAAAAATAGTGCTGCTTACAATGTATACTAAAAAAATATGAGTACATCAGTACAATGCAAATACGCACATCAGTACTAAAGGGGAAACTCCATATAAAAAAGTAACTCTTCACTAAACTATGGAACATTTCATTGCTGGAAAAACCACAAAAAAGGTGCTCAATACAACTATAGTAGCTACATAAGTACATCTTAAGAACGAAAGTTGATATTCCTAAAAATAAACATAGATGCAAAAACAACCTGCACAGGACCAAAGCTATCAGTTCATATCATCAACCAACATCAGTACATTACCAAAAAAAAGCAAATATCTAAAAAAAGAAGACAAGGCAAGGTGTAACAACCCGGGATTTTCACCCAAATAAAAAAATTGTTTGTTGCTTTATTTTGCCGATTGCTATAATTGTTTGTATTATTTGCTTCGTTGATTTATTAATCTTTGAATATTATCCCCCTCTTTATCGTACCGGCATGCGTGACTAAACATTTTCCCAACAGCACACGACCTTTGCGACACTGGGGTTTCACCCGAGCACTGTCGCACCTGGCACAAGACCAGCCATCGCCATCGGAACGAAAAACCACATTTAATAATTAAATAGATTATTTTAGTTGGCACCGGAAAATATTCTCGGAACGGTATCGAAGTGAGGTAAAACTGATGTCGGGACCTAGGGTTTGCATATGTAATTCCAGTCACAATTCAATCATATGGAGAGCCGAGAGCCATACCCACTTGTCTAAGCAGACAAGGCCAAGTACAAGACACTCTCGGAAAGCTCGAACGTGAGGGGCATCCCATCCAGGCCGGATGATCAACTGAGATGGGTCCTCATCGCCCGCTCACAAGTCTAAATGATTATGGGTGGTGAAATCCCATACTCATAGACAAGTCGCCTCAACCATATTAACGATTGAAATATAACACATACATAAACAGACTCCAGACTGATCACCTAGTTGGGATCTCGGGCGGGCTCAATCATACGACAAAGTGTGCCACGGGCCACTTGGTGTATAAAAGACCGCCGGCAAGAACTCAACTAAGCTATCGAATCCCACACTAAGACATGCACGTTATAATCATACACGCAACATACATGTCTAGTGTAAACAGCAGGTAACACAACACGAACTCTACAAACTCATAGTTTATTGCATCTGCTATACAGAGCAGATATAGTAGTGTTACAAGCAGAGATCACATAACTGTGACCCAGCATTACATCATACAACAACGGAAGCAAATTATGTCTTAGTAAAGACAAGGTTAACAAATGGCTTAAGAAGCCTTTAAGAAAACACAACGACCCTCCAGAGGGACCAGGCTGCTTTCTGGGACTACATTACTTCGTCGGCGTCGATCTTAAGGGGGAGGCCACCATCTGGGTCAGTGGTCTCGTCTCTAAAACATAGAATAAGAAAACGTGATTACAAATTCGTACTCAGCAAGACTTACGTCAGAAATATACTACTCATGCTCAGATATCAAGGTAAAGGCAAGTGGGGTTGTAATGCAGAAAGCTTTGACTTGGCTATCCGTACTACGACTACATAGAGTTGAGATGAGAGGCGCACACGAGTCCATCTAATCTTGATCACCACATCAATACACAACCAAGGATCCTTCCTCGACTTCCCCACGAGGAAGCAACCCAAAGCACTCACACTTATCTTGCGATTTTTAGAGTATCCATTTGAGTTGTCTAATAATCAAGTAAAGATCTCCAAGTAGTCCATAACCGCGTACACGGCTATTCGAATAGTTCATTAACCCTGCAGGGGTGTACTTCTTCACATACGTATCTACAACTTACCGCCTAGAACTCGTCACCTTCAAGCGGTGTCGGCGAGGATAGTACCACGACACTTACCTCACGGCTCCAACTCTAGTCCAGGGGATCGCCTATCTGAGTATGTACCCCAATCGGGAATCGGCCGGGGTTTCCGTTCAGGACCCAGACGATGTATGGACGTTCCGACAAGCCCACCTCGACGGATGGTGCTGCGCTTTCCTAAAACCGTGCTACGTTATGAAATCAAATAGAAGAAAATTAACCCATGCGAATCCTGGACCATAGTCGGGGTGAGTTAATAGGTCGAGAGGGGTCAATGAGCCCAACATGTGGTAGTAATCTGTGTCTTGGATCACAACACAAGAACTCGGGGCCTAGGGCAGTGTAAATGAGACAACCCACTGTGTACTCCTATACAGCCTCTCATTCTTCACTTATAATAGGGTGACTTCATCAACACATTACCACCTTGTTGCATGTGTTCACTACCATCCCGATACATCACCCAGATGGATCATCTTCATTGCATACAACTCTAGCATGGCATAGCATAACATGGATGAAGGGCCACATGACGAACACAAACAATCTTGTATCTGCTAGGTTGAGGTTTGCTTAATATTGTGGCATTAATGATAGGTAATGCAAAGGATGGGTTCAACTAGCGATAGAACGGTAACATGTGAATCACCTAATCATGCATAAGAGAACAAGAGGGAAAATGGGTTTATATAGATATGATCAAAGGGGGTTTGCTTGCCTTATTGTCGAGACTCGGGGGTGCCACTCTTCGGAGAAAACAGGAACTACGTCCAGCGATGGATCTATCGAGAAGAAACAAACACCGAGACGACAACAATGTAAACATCATATTGCAATGCACATTCAAGAAATGAATCATGGCATGGTACTGATGCGACCTATGTTCAATTTGCAATAAGTTAATTGAAGTTGATTTGAAAAAGGAATTCAAATTCAAACTCCAAATGTTGTTCAAATTAGCCAATGTTGCATTTGCTAATGTTTGGTCTTTGTAAACTATGTTTTCATGTGTATGATATGCCTCTGATGTTCATGTGATAAGGTTTGCATTGCAAAGATTTAATTTGAAATGATTTAAACATTTATTTTGAATTATTCCAAATAACCCAAATAGCTAAATTCTACAGGTCCATCATCATAGATGTGTTTTTCATCTATGAAAATATGTTATTTGGAATCCTTGCATTTTTCTGATGATTTTTCTTATATTACACTTTTGATTTTGAGTTATGGTTTAAAAGTTATTGAATTTCAAAGATTTAATACTTTTCTGGATTTTCTGTTAAATAAGAAAATGATTTATTGCGCCAGGCTGATGTTTTTCGTTGACTCAGAGTTAAAACTCTGTTTTAACTAAACTTTTAATTTAATTTGGGGGGGATGGCCCCACCTGTCAGTGGCTTAGGCCAAACTAAACAGGGGGGTTAGCCCCCTAATGAACCCAGTTGCCGACGTTTAGCCGCCGGTGACCTGCAGCCGCGGTGGCGCCCACTGGAGAAGGCGGCTCCGGCCACGGTTCGTGGCGCCGCGACCACCAGGAGAAAGAGAACGCATGCACGCGTCTCCCTGGCGAGTCGGGTGTCACCGGCGTGGTCTAGGGCGACGGCTGCTTGCGGCGGGGGCGGCTGCCGGAGACAGCCACGACGGGGAGGGTGACTCCGGGGGCTAGATCGAGCGGGGTTAGGGGGGAATTGAGCGCATGCTCACCCTGAACGCAGAGGAGGGGTCTGGGAGGCCGGAGGAAGCGGAGCGGCGGCGAATTCCGTCAATGGCGCACGGCGGCCGTGGCGAAGAAGATGGATGTGGGCGTCGTCTTCAAGTAGGGGGGGATCGATTCCTTCTACTGGGAGGTGCGGCTCGGCGTTGCGCATCTCCTGGACATCACGACTCGGTGAGGGGGGCTCGGTGGCCACGCTCGCGCACGAACAGCGGCGACGGCGTCTTTTGGGCAGAGGCGAAAAACGACGAGGGAGAGAGCTAGAGGGAGCCAGGGGAGAGGGAAAAGGAAAGGGGGCTGCACGGGGGCTTCCTTGTCGCGGTTAAGGGCGAGGGAGGCAAGCAGGAGGTGGCCAGCGGCGTCGGCATGGTCACCACGCAGCGGCCTGCCTGCCTGTCCCGAGGAAGAAGACGGGGGTGCCCCTGGCGGGCTGGGCCGGCTTCTTCCCACTTGGGCCAGGTAAGTGGGCTTTGCCCCTTTTCTTTCTTTTTTCTTTTTATTGCTTTCTGTTTTATCTGTTTTTCTCTGAAAAAAATACCAAATCATTTTTAAAAATCCCCAAATATTTATCTTGGACATATGTGACATATTACTAGTTACTCCCAAGATTTGAAGATTTTTGAAATTCAAAACATTTGAATTTCAATTCAAATAGCTTTTAAATTTAATTTCCAAGCCTCTGTTTGAATATTTGAAAAATCCATGAGCATGGGTTTGACTCCAAATCATTTTTAAAATGATCACACTCATTTATAGGACTTTTCAAAAATGTTTGGAGGATTTTTGGAAAAACTTTTTATCTGGCCTTTTATTTAAATTCTTTTTGAGGCTTTTCCAAATCCCCAATTCTTAAACCATAGAATTTAAACATGATGCAATTATTACTAGTAATAAAATCACATACCAAAACTAGGGTTGTGACAACTCGCCCCCACTCAAAAGAATCTCGTCCGGAGATTCAGAAGTAGTCGGGAAGAGGGTGGGGTATTCAACTCGAAGATGATCTTCTCGTTCCCAGGTGGCTTCCTTCTCAGAATGGTTGGACCACTCCACTTTGAGGAACTTGATCTTCTGACGTCGGGTGGTGCATTCAGCTTCATCGAGGATACGGACAGGATACTCTCGATATGACAGGTTTTCTTGGAGATCAAGCGTTTCGTGGTCTACTTCGCGGATGGGGTCCTTGAAGCAACGCCTGAGTTGAGATACGTGGAAGACATCGTGAACCTGAAAAAGATGCGGGGGTAGTTCAAGTTGGTAGGCAACTTCTCCATGTTTAGATAGAATGCGAAAGGGGCCTATGTAACGTGTGGCCAATTTGCCTTTGATACCGAAGCGATGGGTTCCCTTCAGAGGAGTAACCCGGAGGTAAGCCTTCTCGTTCAGCTCATAGTTTTCTGTCCTATGATGATGATCATAGTAGCTTTTATGAAGAGACTGGGCTGTTTTCAATTGCTCACGAACAATGCGAACCTTCTCTTCTGCTTCCTAGATCATATCCGGTCCAAAGAATGGTCTTTCACCGGTTTTTGACCAGTTCAATGGTGTTCGACATTTTCGTCCATAGAGAAATTCAAAGGGTGCGATGCCCAAGCTAGATTGGAAGCTGTTGTTATAAGAAAACTCGGCGAATGGAAGAGATTTCTCCCAACTCTTTCCGAATGAGATAACACAGACTCTGAGCATGTCTTCGAGAGCTTGATTGACTCTTTCTACTTGACCACTTGACTGGGATGAAAGGCAGTGCTAAAGGAGAGATGGGTTCCCATAGAATTTTGAAAACTTTCCAAAAATCGAGAGGTGAAAAGACTTCCTCGGTCTGAATTGATTCCCAAAGGAACACCATGGAGAGAAACGATCCGGGAGACATATAAATCCGCTAACTGGCTAGCAGTTATACTCTCGCGAACAGGAAGGAATTGAGCAACTTTGGAAAGACGGTCAATGACCACGAAGATGGCATTGTTTCCCTTCTGAGACTTTGGAAACCAAGTGATGAAATCCATACTGACTTTATCCCATTTCCACTCAGGAATGGATAAAGGTTGAAGAGTACCAGTAGGTCTTTGATGTTCTGCTTTCACACGACGACAAACATCGCACTCAGCAACATATCGAGCGATTTCTCGCTTCATCCTAGTCCACCAAAATCTCTGGCGTAGATCTTGATACATCTTAGTACTACCAGGATGAATCGAGAGAGGGGTGTCATGAGCTTCCATAAGGATCTGCTGCCTTAGATTCCTATTCTTCGGAACTACCATCCTATTCTCGAAGTACACAGTACCCTCATTGTCTAGGGTAAAACATTTGGCCTTACCGCTAGCAATGTTCTGTTTGATATATCGGATACCTTGAGCACGTTGTTGAATAGCTTTGATTTGATCCTCAAGGGTTGGTTTCACTACCAAGGTGGAAAGGAATCCATGAGGAATAATCTCGAGATTAAGCTTTCGAAATTCCTCATAGAGAAGTGTTTGATACTGTTGTCACATGAGGTTGTTACAATACGACTTACGACTTAGTGCATCAGCCATGACATTGGCTCTGCCTGGGGTGTAAGAGATACTTAAGTCGTAATATTTTATCAACTCTATCCACCGTCTTTGCCTGAGGTTAAGATCTGGCTGGGTGAATATGTATTTGAGGCTTTGGTGATCGGTATAGATTTCACAACGATTACCAAGGAGGTAATGTCGCCAAGTCTTCAGGGCATGAACTACGGCAACGAGTTCAAGATCATGGGTAGGATAGTTCTCTTCATGTGGACGCAACTGGCGTGAAGCATAAGCTACCACATGCCTATCTTGCATAAGTATGCATCCTAACCCTTGCCGTGAAGCATCACAATAGATTTCGAAATCCTTTTTGGTGTTTGGAGGCGCAAGTACGGGTGCAGAAGTCAATCTTCTTTTTAGCTCTTGAAAGCTTTCCTCGCACTTGGGAGTCCATAGAAATTTCTTATCTTTCTTGAGGAGTTCAGTTAAAGGCTTTGCAACTTTGGAGAAGTTCTCAACGAAGGGGCGACAATAGCTTGCTAGGCCAAGAAAACTCCTAACTTGCTTAACCGATTCAGGTGGAGTCCAGTCAAGGACGGCCTGAACTCTCTCGGGATTCACAGCAATGCCTTTTGCAGAAATCACGTGGCCTAGGTAGGTCACTTCTGGAAGCCAGAATTCACATTTGGAAAACTTAGCATAAAGGCGACGCTCTCTAAGTGTCATCAATACCAGCCTAAGATGTTCTGCGTGCTCTTCTTCGTTCTTCGAGTAGATGAGAATGTCATCAAGATAAACCACAACAAATTTATCTAAGTACTCCATGAAGATCGAATTTATCAAGCGCGAAAAAGTGGCTGGGGCATTGGTTAAACCGAAGGTCATGACGGTGTACTCGTAAAGACCATAACGAGTAGTGAAAGCCGTTTTGGGAATGTCCTCGTTTCTGATTCTGATTTGATGATAACCTAATCTCAAATCCATCTTGGAGAAGAATGAGGATCCAGCAAGTTGATCATAAAGATCATTGATCCTGGGAAGTGGGTAGTTGTTCTTTATCGTTGCTAGATTTAGCGGGCGATAGTCTACTCACATCCTTTATGTTCCATCTTTCTTCGTTACAAACAGAACGGGGCAACCCCATGGCGATGAGCTAGGGCGGATGAAGCCTTTCTCCAACGAAGCTTCAAGTTGGATTTTAAGCTCAGCAAACTCATGTGGGGCCATTCTATATGGGCGTCTGGAAATTGGGGCGGTTCCAGGGATAAGATCTACAATGAATTCTACACACTTGTCGGGTGGCATTCTCGGCAGCTCTTCTGGAAAGACATTCGGAAAATCATAGATTATCGGAATATCTTCAAGGTTAGGAAGGGGATGTTCATTCAACGAATATAGCTGGGTTTCTGAACCTTGAAATGCGAAATGGACTATCTTGCCGGAAGGATGAGTGAGTTGAACTGATTTAGTGGCACAATCAATCGTGGCACGGTGTTTGGATAACCAATCCATACCTAAGATGATATCAATATCTGAAGATTTGAGGGCTATGAGAGAAGCAAGGAATACAACATCCTCAACGACAATTTCATTGTCATGACTTACCCTACTGGTACGCCATGTGGATCCTGGAGTTTTAATCATGAAAGGGGTAGGCAACTCCTCGAATGAAATGTCATGCAGGAGTGCAAACTTTTCAGACAAAAAGAAATGAGAAGCTCCGGAATCAAATAGAACAACAGCAGGTTTGGAGTTAACAGGAAGTGTACCGAGTACAACCTTAGTATCCTCTTGGGATTCTTTGATGGTGGCATGGTTCACATGTCCGTATTCAACAACAGCGGACTTGGCTTTGGAAGACTTTGGTGGTTTAGCTTTGGCTTTATGTTTTGGACGAGGAGGAACATTCTCATGCAATGAACACTGTCGTGCAATGTGGCCAGGATTACCACACTTGTAGCACAAACGGGTGTTAGGTTGTGGAGTTTGGGTGGCAAGCTCTCTACTATATTTCTGGGTTTTCTTGCTTTGTGGAGATGGTCTTGGAATCAAGTGCGAAGTAAGGGCACTAGTTGGGATCCAAATTCGACGTTTCTGAGAACCCGAACTAGAAGATGAAGCAAGATCACGATCACGCTTGCGAGACTCTTCAAAGACCTCATTTCCATGCTTAGCTCTGAATGATCTATTGACCAAATCCTCGAAGTTGACAAATTCAAGGAGATTGAGATCATGACGAAGGACAGGGTTAAGTCCCTTGCGGAACCTTGCCTGCTTCTTGGCATTGGTTGATATCTTCTCAGGGGCATAACGAGAAAGTCGATTGAACTCAGTCATGTACTGATGAACAGTCATATTTCCCTGAGATAGGGTGCATAACTCTTCCCTCTTTCTTTCCATCAGCTCATCCAGAATGTGGTACCCTTGGAAGGCATCACGGAACTCCTGCCAAGTCACTACGTGACCATCAGGCTGCATTGCAACAAAACTTTCCCACCATTCACCAGCAGAACCTTCCAGGAAGTATGCCGCGAACATCACACGATCATCTGGGGAACATGCGCCGTCTCAAGCTTACGCTCGATGGAACGGAGCCAATCATCGGCATCAAGGGGCTCAGATGAACATCGGAAAACTGGCGGGTTCAAAAGGATAAAATCCTGGATGGATATTACCGCATCTCGCTGGAGAGAAGTATTCTTCTCAATGAGCTCCAAAAGGCGTGTTTGATCACGTCGATTTTGCTCAGCCTCCATCATGATTTCCGCTGAAGAAGGCGGTGAAGGAGGATCATCATCACCACGTTGATTACCGTGACCAGATTCAACACATCTAGTCCCACCTGACATTCTGTGTGATAAAAATCAACAATCAGAGTAGGATTTATGATGGAATCAAAGCAAGATGACATAATTTAAGAGCGGACAAGACTGTAATGCAAAAGCATTGGAGTCACTGGAAACACGGGACAAATCAGACAGCATAACGGCTGTACCGAGGTGGAAAAATGAATCAATCTACAAGAATGATTAGAACCTTCGCAAAAGGCTTGATGGAATGGTGACTCTAGACAACAAAAACATTCCTACAACTATGGAGAATCAAACAACGAGATGTTCTAGTATAGACATAGAAGAGCCTAGTCCTATCTTCACGTAGAAAAGATGAGGGTGACTCAGAACTCAGATCAATGAGGGTAAGGAGAAAAATGAAGCCTTACGTTGTTCCCATATACCCAAAGTAACTATATAACTATAGAATGCTAGACTCGACTTCGGCCAAGGTTTATTAATGCTATAGGCAGTCCTACTCTGATACCAAGTCTGTCGGGACCCGAGGTTTGCATATGTAATTCCAGTCACAATTCAATCATATGGAGAGCCGAGAGCCATACCCACTTGTCTAAGAAGACAAGGCCAAGTACAAGACACTCTCGGAAAGCTCGAACGTTAGGGGCATCCCATCCAGGCCGGATGATCAACTGAGATGGGTCCTCATCGCCCTCTCACAAGTCTAAATGATTATGGGTGGTGAAATGCCATACTCATAGACAAGTCGCCTCAACCATATTAACGATTGAATTATAACACGTACATAAACAGACTCCATCCCGATCACCTAGTCGGGATCTCGGGCGGGCTCAATCATACGACAAATTGTGCCACGTGACAGAGTCACGAGCAATCGCATAGCGATGCCCCAAGCTGCGCAAATCTAAGGGCCACATGGTGTATAAAAGACCGTCGGTAAGAACTCAACTAAGCTATCGAATCCCACACTAAGACATGGACGTTATAATCATACACGCAACATACATGTCTAGTGTAAACAACAGGTAACACAACACGCACTCTACAAACTCATAGTTTTATTGCATCTGCTATATAGAGCAGATATAGTAGTGTTACAAGCAGAGATCACATAATTGTGACCCAACATTACATCATACAACAACGGAAGAAAATTATTTCTTAGTAAAGACAAGGTTAGCAAATGGCTTAAGAAGCCTTTAAGAAAACACAACGACCCTCCAGAGGGACCAGGCTGCTGTCTAGGGCAGTGTAAATGAGACAACCCACTATGTACTCCTACACAGCCTCTCATTGTTCACTTATATTAGGGTGACTTCATCAACACATTACCACCTTGTTGCATGTGTTCACTACCATCCCGATACATCACCCAGATGGATCATCTTCATTGCATACAACTCTAGCATGGCATAGCATAACATAGATGAAGGGCCACATGATGAACACAAACAATCTTGTATCTGCTAGGTTGAGGTTTGCTTAATACTGTGGCAGCAATGATAGGTCATGCAAAGGATGGGTTCAACTAGCGATAGAACGGTAACATGTGAATCACCTAATCATGCATAAGAGAACAAGAGGGAAAATGGGTTTATATAGATATGATCAAAGGGGGTTTTCTTGCCTTATTGTTGAGACTCGGGGGTGCCACTCTTCGGAGAAAATAGGAACTACGTCCAGCGATGGATCTATCGAGAAGAAACAAACACCAAGACAACAACAATGTAAACATCATATTGCAATGCACATTCAAGAAATGAATCATGGCATGGTACTGATGTGACCTATGTTCAATTTTCAATAAGTTAATTGAAGTTGATTTGAAAAAGGAATTCAAATTCAAACTCAAAATGTTGTTCAAATTAGCCAAAGTTGCATTTGCTAATGTTTGGTCTTTGTAAACTATGTTGTCATGTGTATGATATGCCTCTGATGTTCATGTGATAAGGTTGGCATTGGAAAGATTTAATTTGAAATGATTTAAACATTTATTTTGAATTATTCCAAATAACCCAAATAGCTAAATTCTACTAGTCCATCATCATAGATGTGTTTTTCATTTATGAAAATATGATATTTGGAATCCTTGCATTTTTCTGATGATTTTTCATATATTACACTTTTGATTAGGAGTTATGGTTTAAAAGTTATTGAATTTCAAAGATGACGCTGCCGCCTCCAGTTCTACAAGGTCGCCTGGCGCACCCGCTTGACTGGTGGTTTGACGTCGAGATCCTCTTCAGAACAGGAGGGGGAAGCAGTTGAAGACGGCTCAGCACCAACACCCGAAGAGTCACCGGAAGAGGAAGAAGTTGACAACTCAGGTAAAGGACTCCTCGACCTGTCAGAACCATCACTTCTCGTCTCCGGCCAGTACGGATCCATGCGGTTGCCGCTCGGGTCAAAGGCGCGGATGACAAGAGTGTCTTCGCCATCAAAACGGCAACAAAGAGTGTCACCATCACGCAAGTTCAACCGACGAGCAAAGTATTTCCAGCCAAAGCCAAGAAAAATCAAGCGGGAACTATCGATCTTCAGCTTAACATAAGAAGGAGATCGAGCGCACCCCTGAAGATGAAGCAGAAAGCAATCAAGGCCACGCTTAGAAAAAATGGCAGAAAATGCAGAAGGAAGAAGAATGCAAGCAGCGCCCCGGACACGGAAGTGCAGGAGAAAGTCATAACACCAACCACCCTCCTCCGAGGAAGAGGAGGAAGGCACCAGCGTTGCACCATGACGACCACCGCGAGAAGAGCGCGGAGTACAACCACCACGGCCGCGGCGAGCATGACCACGGCCAGTCATACCAGCTCTGCGCTTGGGCTCCATGAGAAGAGGAAGAGAAAGAGGAGCAAGATGAGCAGAGGTCGAATACCGCTGCTAGATGAAGAAGAGGGGTCTATTTATAGCACAAACCCAAGAGCATGTAGAAGCCCAGACGACGGGAGCAATTAATTCAAAGACCAAGCACACCGGGCGATTCGAAGCCCGAGACAAAGATGCCTTCACATGGGAGGCACAGTGCACTGGACGCGTCAAATCTCGCGCGTTTTCAATGCACTCATCGATAACTCAACAGGCGGCTGCAGCACACCACCAAAAGCCATCATTTTGACCGGTCATGAAGACATGACGGTTAGCCGCCAGAGCATCTTTGACGGTCCTCCAGCAAGGAGATAGTTATCGTCACCAAACAAGAGGTAAAATAAAAGGGCACTGAGCAAAAGAGGCAGCTTGCAAGCACCGTTTTTTACATAATTAAAATACATTTTTTCAAATATATCTAACTCCCATCGGGAGCGCATCCACCCATGAAATTTTTTCGGGTGCTCCCTCACCTAGAAGAAAAGATGTGCTCGAGTGATTACTCACACCTATGAGAGTGTCGGGTGCTCCCTCACCGCGACGCAAGATGAGCAGACCTGTGCTCGCCAGATCGGGCGGTCCTGGAGTATCGGGTGCTCCCTCACCCTGAGAGCAAAAGAGATATTCGAGTGATTACTCGAAAAACTCTATATACCCAAGCACTCAACGACCTCCCGAGCAAATATTACTCTACGTTACTCCTCGCCCGAGCACTCGGTGAAGCTCCGCGAGGGACCGCTAAAACAGCTCACTTGATTGTTTATTCCAAGTGGGTGCATTATCTACTAGGCTCCGCGCCTCAATAAAAATACATATTCCTGGAACACAATACACTGTGCTAGATGCCACGCAAGCTTAGCGTGTAGGTAAGACCCCGCTGCGAAGATCGGCCGGGCTGGGACTTGCCGAAGAGCGATTTCACTCCCAACCTTTCCCATGCGCATGCATGATAGAAAAAGCCGGGCGGACGCGCCTAGGCTACGAATTTTACTGGCGGAAATTGATCACTGTAAGACCTGCAGCGGCATGACTTTTGCTAGACACCAGTGTTCCAAGCTCATGTCGAGGGACATGGTTTTGATTGGGCTACTGCGGTTTGCCACTAGTGCAATTCACCAAGGCTCGACCCATCGACTCCTTGGGCCCTTTCAGCTTAGCATCCCTCGAAACAGGTTTTGTCATGGCCCCAGACTGCCAGCGACCCGCGGTTAAACCGTGCTTACATCAAAAAACGACGCAAGAATGGACTCGAGTCCCTCCGTGCCTCTTCGAGTCCCCCAGGCACTCGGGGGCTACTGACGAGGGGGTGACCCCACGATTCCTATGGATGAGCCTACCCGGTGTACCCGAAGACAGATGGCCCACCAAGATGCCGCCTGGGACCAGCCTTAGCCCACTAGTGGCACCGACGTATGAGTCCGCGAGTCACAAGGAAGGTGCAAACTTGCCGTACGGAACAAGATCATGGTTAGGAAACCTCATCTGTAATCCAGGACGGACTCCCCAAGACCTAGCCTAGTATATAAGGGCTAGGAGGGGAGACGTCGAGATCAAGCAATACACAATCTGTAACCCTAGCCTTGTGCGCACTAGCCTTGGCTCCCTTATAATCGCCATCTCCGATCAATAATATCGAGCTGGAACGTATCCTCCTGTTAGCCGATGAACTATCGTCCAACCTCTGCCACTCATGACTAACCAGGGTCCCTGACCATGGGATTTGCCAGGGTACATCCCCGTCACTCACCCTTCACGCTCCTGCATGGTGCGAGTCTGGCCGGGAAAGCAAAAGCAAATACCACCGCTCTAGAAAAGAAGACACACCGCTTCTCGGCAATCATACCGCGGTACTGCTGACGTCTGAAGAGCTTTCGAATGAACTACGACGCAGGGGAGCCCATAACTCCATATCTCACGTGAAGGTAGTGCGTACAGGCCTTTGCGGCCTCTCAAGTCATCCACCGAACCCTTAGTCATTTTATTATCTCGTAGACAACCGCTATCGTTGCCCGACTAATTCACACAATGGACAACGAACAACAGCCAGGACCACCAGTACATCGGTGCCTGCCCTGTTGTCCCGTCAAAGCGCACGGTTACCAACAAGGTGAACCGTCTCCTTAACTTGTCTCGCAGGTGCTCTTGGAAGAGCTCAAATTTTGTGGTTTGGTAACTCTCGCGTACAACAATCAGGGTCCAAGCCCACTATTACATCGGTATTCCCTCCCTGTTGTCCCGTCGCAATACCTTTCACGGGGACCGTTGGGTCACCCAACTTTTTACCTTTAAGGACAACCGTTGTTCAAGACCATAAGACGACTATTCAGAGTTAGCAGCGAGTGGAGTACGAGGATTACTCCTCGATGGCTGTGACACCCCCAAAATCAAGCCGTGTATAGTAATCATACACGCAAGGTACACGATCGAGATCAGGGACTCACGATAAGATATCACAACAAAACACTACAAATAATATAATAAAAGCTGTTTAATACAAGTGTAAAAGCCTAGATTTCACAAAAATTAAAAAAATTGTTTTCGGTGTGTATTGTTTGATTGTCTGATTTGTTTGCGGTGTTTGCATCCCCGATTTATCGATCGGCGATTATTTTCCCCCTTCTTATCTCGTATCGGACGGAGACCGACCCATGCCACCCTGACACTCGACCTTTCCGATACCGTGTTCACCCGAGAACCATCGCAATTTCCGACACAAGACCAGCTGTAGCCAACGTAACGAAAAACCCCCGTCTAATAATGAAACGGTTTATTTTTATAGCGCACCGGAAAGTGTTCTCGGAACGGTTCCGCGCGAGGTGAAAGCCGCCGGCTCGACGCGCTAATCGCGTAGTTCGAAGTTTTACCCGAATCAGAGGTCCTGCAGACCATCGGCGGTCAGAAACGTAAAGACCACGCGCGCGAGAGAAAAACAGGGGATGTGTTTGAAAACTGCCAGCCACCTGGGCTATATAAAGACCACCACTCTCCCACCCCTTTCTACGGTTTCCCTAGCCTAAAATTTGCAGCCACTTTATGAATGAATATTTCCATTTCTTCTTTTTGGAGTATAATATGCCTTGTCACCTAGTTGTTATAATATGCCTTGTCACATGCCTTGTCACATTATGACATGTTTATTTTTAAATTAAACATGTCTTGTCACATGCCTTTTCATGTTATGACATGTTTATTTTTAAATTAAACATGTCTTGTCACATGCCTTGTCACATTATGAATGAACTTAGTGTCGTAACGATTATGATGAAAACACAGACCCCTGATGGTTATAATATGTAGGTGGAGTCATGAAGTGGATGCAAACAAGGAAAATCTTTAACAAAATACTAGGTGCATACACAAAGCAGCAACACCAACAAACAACAGCAAAGTGCATATTAAATCCATGCATACACAAAGTGATCATGAATTACAAAATATTTTTCTTAAATTTGGAGCTAGCTATCTAGCTATCGTTTCCTCACAATCTTCTTCTTGACCTTCTTTGTCGTGGTTGAATAATTTAGGCCCGGGACGCCTTCACTTTTCCTCTTGAACGGGAGGAGACCTTTCTTCGGTAGGGTTGTGGTGTATGTATCCTGAGCGGCGTAGTCATCCTCCATCTTCGGGTCGCCGTACTTATCAAAGTCTTGCTCGTTGGCGACTCCATCCATTCCGATGATGTTTCTTTTGCCTCTCCTCACTACAACGTGGCTCGGCTTTGATGGGTCGGTAATGAAGAAGCATTGGTCCACTTGGCTAGCCAGTACCCATGGCTCATTTTTTGCGGTGACGTTTGCGCCCGCAGACTTGGATTTGGCTTCGGGTATAACCATGGTGGTGAAGTACCAGTCTTCTTTTACGATGCTCTTGGCCCATCTCACACGAAACATCGGCACCTTCTCTCCACAGTAGTCGAGCTCCCATATGTCCTCGATCCTTCCATAGAATCTTTCCTTGACGTCATCGGTGTAGAATATCCCCATTACCCCTGAGTTCTGGTAATCGCAGTTATTGTCCTTTTCCTCCGTGTAAAATGTGCAGCCGTTGATATCATACGCTTGATAGGTCATCAGGTTGCGTGCGGCACCATGTGACAAGGTGAATATCATCTTTTCGTCCTCGGAAGCGTTCCTTCGCGGGGGATTAGCACGAAGCTCGTCCCTGAACCAAGTCATGAAACCAGAGTTGTGCTCTTTGATTAGCCGTGGATCTCGGTCCGTTATCTGCAGGCCTTGGTCACTGTACTTCTTCCTGATTAAATCCTTGTGCTTTACTATCCAAGGATCGACCAGCTGGATGTGTTGTAGCGCGACTAGGCTTTCTCTTTCAAAGTCGATGTCTCGACCGTCAAAGTTGACATGCATTGCGCGGCTTCCCTCGTGGTGACCACACCCATCGGTCCTGCCAAAGTGCTTGTTGACGGCCAGACCAACAGGGTTCTCGGTGTTGAGATAATTCGTGCAAAAAGAGATGCACTATTCGGTTAGAAAGCCCTTCGCTATGCTTGCATCTGGACGGGACCTGTTACGAATGTATTTTTTGATGTGTCCATTCATCCTTTCGAACGGCATCATGCTGCGCAGAAACGCAGGCCCGAGTTGGACGATATCCTCCACGACGTGGATCAGCAGATGCACCATAATGTCGAAGAACGCGGACGGGAAATAGATCTCAAGCTCGCATAGTATGACCACGATCTCCTCCTGTAGCCTCTTGAGTTGCGTAGCGCAAATCGACTTCTGGGAGATGACGTCAAAAAAGTTGCAAAGGACAAACAACGTTTTACGGACGTCCTCGTCCATTATCCCTCGCATCGCAACCGGGAGAATCTGCGTCATCAGCACGGCACAGTCGTGAGATTTCATCCCGCTGAAACGCTGCTTCGCCTCGTCTAGGTATCTGCTTATCTTCCCCGCGTAGCTGTTCGGAAAATTTACTCCTATGAGGCAGTGGATAAACCTCTTGATCTCCTCCTCGCGCAGAGTGAAGCATGTCGGGGGGTAGTGATCAATACCGGTCTTCTTCTTGGTCGTCCTTTTTTGTTTGCGAGAGTTTTGCGTTTCCGTATCCTCTTCCTCCTCCGGCTCATCATCGTCGTCACTAGGGGGGTGAAGTTCCCTCCCGATGCCCATAAATTTCAATTCATTCCTTGCTTTTGGCCCATCCTTGGTCTTCTCCGGCATGTTGAGCAGCGTGCCAAACAAGCTCTCGCACACGTTCTTTATGATATGCATTAGATCAAGGCAATGAGGACTGCGGAGTAGACTCCAGTATTCCAAATCCTAGAAAACAGACCTCGCTTTCCATACCCTCATCAACGGCTGAGTCTTCATTTTTTTCTTTCCCGGCGCGGGGCACTCTTTCCAAGTTTTCAGTAAGTTGTTGATTTCTTTGCCGCTCCTTCGAGCTGGGGGTGCTCGGAGCTCCTCGCTTCCATCGAACAGATGTCCCTGTTTTCTCCACGCGTGTTTCTTGGGAAGCCACCTCCGAGACCCCTGGAACACGGTTTTTTAAGATCCGGGATCTTTTGGTAGCTGGCGGTACGTTGTATTATCCATGCACCTAACGCATGCACAGAATCCTTGGACCACCTGCCCTGAGAAATATCCGTATCCGAGATAGTCGTGCACCGTCGTGATCACCGCGGCTTTCATTGGGAAATATTCTTTTGCTGCGGCATCCCACGTATTGACTCCGTATTTCCATAACGTTTCTCGCTCCTCTTTCAATAGCCGCAGATATAGATTGAGGTCCGTACCTGGTTGTTTCGGCCCTTGAACTAGCATACACATTGTTATGTACTTTTTCTTCATGCACTTCCAGGGGGGAAGGTTGTATATGCATACAAACACGGGCCAGGTACTGTGTGTGCTTCTCTGGCCGCCAAACGGATTGACTCCATCGGCGCTCACACCAATCCTGAGGTTCCTTGGTTCTTTCCAAAAATCTGGGTATTCGAGGTCCAACGCAGTCCATTGGCTACCATCTGAAGGGTGCCTCAGCATGTCCTCCTTTTCCGGATCCGGGTTCGGGTCATCCTCTTTTAGCTTCTTTCTATCCGCGTGGCAGGTCATGAGCTTTGCTTCCTCGGGATCTACGAAATACCTCTGCAGACGAGGAGTGATCGGAAAGTACCATACCACTTTTCTAGGAACTTTCTTCCCTCTCTTGTATCGACTAACACCACACACCGAACATGTGGTTTTATCTTCGTCCTCACCCTGATATATCATGCAATTATTTATGCAGACATGGTATTTAACGTGCGGAAGATCGAGACGACAAAGGACTTTCTTGGCCTTAGCGATACTAGTTGGGCACGTGTTGCCCTTCGGAAGAAGATCGTGCCAGAATGCCATGTTATCATTGAATCTTTCGTCGGTCCATTTGTGTTTTGCCTTCATCTCCATAGCCCCATGTGTTACATTCAAGCGGGTATCCCCGTCGTTGCATCCTTCGTACAACTTCGTAATCGCGTCTTTCTCGAGTTGCGCCATCTTGGCTTTCTCTCTAGCTGCACCTCTTGCGTTCAACGCCTCTTTGACAAGCAGCTCTTGAGAATGAGGGTCCCGCACCCAGCTTGAATCCTCATCATGTCCGACATCTTGATCTTCATGTCCGGCATCTTGATCTACATGATCCGCTTCGGCATCTTCTTCATGATCATGTACGGGATGCTCTTCGTCTTCTCGCCCGCCGCTGTTTTCTGGTTGCCCTTCCTCATTTACTGGCGCCCCACCATTGACGTCCTCCTCCTCACCAGCTTCATGACTTATCCATCGTGTGTAGCCATCCATCAAAGCATTACGCTTCAAGTGTCTTTGCAATATTCCGGAACCAGGCTCGGTCACGCACTGCAGTTTGCATCTTCGACACGGACATCTTATATCCGACCTATTATTCCTTAGCATGTCATTTGTCGCACATTGCATCCACCTAGCCGCGGTGATATCGCTCAGCATCTCGTGGACCATGGTCGATCACCTACGTGCACGGAGAGAGCAAGACAATTATATATAACAGTCGTCGCCGGAAAAATTCGGCATGACCTTCCCTAATAATGCATGGGAGCATGCGGAGAGTGCGCCAGAAATTTGCCGAAACGGAAATGAATCGACATTTCGGCAAAACATTGGCCACTCAAGATACACATATACATCAAACCACCATAAGCTTCACATATACATCAAACCACCACAAGCTTCACATATACATCAAACCCAAGCTTCACATATACAACAAACCCCAAGCTAATAAAGGCAAGTATATGGGTCATAAATGGAACAAAAGAGTTTGGGAGGAGGTCCACTTACTTCAATATGAAACAAAATAGATGTAATGCCAAGTATCGATGGATAAATGGAAGAAATGAGGTGGGGAGGAGGAGAAAACCGAATAGATCTAGGGTTTGAAGAGTGGATCTAGTTTGAGAATTGTGTGGAGTGAATGAGAGGTGGTAGGTGGGGTGGAGTAGATAAGGGCAGCTCTAGGCATTTAGTGGCGCATATAGAAAGTCAGTGGTGGCGCATTGATGAAATGCGCCACCCCTAAGCTCTTATGGGTGGCGCATTAGAGAAATGCGCCACCCCTAAGGACCTTATGGGTGGCGCATTTACAGAATGCGCCACCCCTATGAGCTTAAGGGTGGCGCATTCTGTAAATGCGCCACCCATAGGGTCCTTAGGGGTGGCGCATATTGCTATATGCGCCGCGTATAAGATCATCCAAGCTGGCCCACTCTTAGGGGTGGCGCACTGGAAAATAATGCGCCACCCATAAGACCTTATGGGTGGCGCATTATTTTCTAGTGCGCCACCCCTAACAGATGGTGGCGCATGGCCTTCTATATGCGCCACTAATAAGCTTTCGATGTATAGCTATTTCCCTAGTAGTGACAAGACCGTTAGCCGCTCATATATGCAATGATCTTGGACTTCAGAGGAGCTCGACGACCCTTCTTCTGGACGCCTTCACGAAGACTCGACGACGACTAGTTAGGTGGATCCCGGCGGACAGCCTGGACCCGTGTGGTTATGGGGATCGATGATTTTACTTTTGCAAAAAGGCATTTTAATGTAGTTTGTACTCAGACATGTATCTTCCGCTAATGTAATGTATTTAAGGTAATTGTATGCCGATTGTATGAGATGTTGTATCCTTGTAGTTGTAATGTTGTGATATCATGTTGGAAATCCGGGGCATATGCAATTGTCATATGTCGCGGTGGGACCGATATGTGCTTTGTCCCTGGATCTTGATAGAAAGATCCAGATCTGGAATAGTACCGCATATCGGGCCTTACAACAAGCCAGGGGCCACGAGGGCTCGAATACAACAGCTCGAAAGCACAAAGTTAGCGGAAGCAATAGTATCTGAGTACAGACACAAGGAAATACAAGGTTTCCTTAAGAAGGCTAGCACAAATATCAACAATGATTGAAAAGGAAAGGCCTCCTGCCTGGGAACCTCCGAACTACTCCTGGTCGAGGGGGAAACTCCACGATGAAGCAAGCACCAGGGATCTTCTGCTCCTAGACTCCAAGGCTCCAAAGTCGACTGTAGCGGCCGATCAGGCAAAACAAAAAGGGGGAAATAAAGCAAGGGTGAGTATCTAGCATACCCGCGAGTCTTACGTCCGCTACTAAGCAATTTTTCATTTGTATCAAAAATAAAGGGGAGGCTGTATTTAGTGGACTGCTTGGTAGAAATCAGAATAAAGATGAGAAGCTAGGCCTATCAAAGACTAGCATCTTCTGAAGAGTCTTGCAGCATGAGAAGAGAATATCCAACAGTTTATATAAAGCATAAAGTAACAAGACAACATAAGTTGTTGCAGCATTGTAGAATTGTAATTTGTAATTAATAATAATTATCAATGCCTCCGAGCTCCCCTCCTCGACTTCCCTGCGAGGAAGAGAAACCGGAACCAACAGTTTAAAAGTAGTAGTTTGTAGTAGTAGGCTCTGGCTTCAGTATAAAGGGTCCTGTTACCGTGGACATGGCTATTCGAATAGATCAAACTCCATGCAGGGGTGCACTACTGTGCATCCTGCACACTCAAATCTCTCGGGTGGCGTACACCTTGTTAGGTAATGCCCCACCGAGGCTATCCGACGTGAAGGTAGTGCGTACAGGACTTTGCAGTCTCTCAAGTCATCCACCTGAACCATTAGGCATTTTATTATTTTCTTTCGGGATAACCGTTATCGTTGCCCCTTATCTGCGTGAGTCGCGGACAACGACAGAAGCCAGTTCCACCCCCATAACCAGAGTCGATGGCCGCCTGTCCTGTTGTCCCACCAACTCGTGCGGTTACCAATAAGGTGAACCATCTCCTTACCTTATCTCACATGTGTTCTTGGAAGAGCTCGACTTTCGTACTACAGGGTATCTCATGGCCAACGAGCAACGACCAGGCCCACGATGGTATCCGTCTGCCCTGCCGTCCCGATACAATCCCTGCGCGGGCACCGTTGGGTCACTCGACTCCTTACCTGTAAGGACACCAGTTGATTCGAGTGCCTACCATCAAGTGAAACCAGGAGGAATCACCCTGGATGGTACACTTGATGAGGTTCGACCGAGACATCAGCGGAATGAACTAAAGAGGAATATCCTCGTCTCATCCGGTGGTGCTATTCTACCGAGCCGGCGACGAGAGTGAAATACAAGTCCATCCACTCGTAAGTCAAACTTGAAGCGACTCGGAGAGTATTGCTGTTGTAGGTTCCCTTGGGCGTCTGCTCTATACCGTACCTGTTGAAGTTATAATAATTTATATCCTTGTTCACTCCCCAGAGCGATCGCGACCCGCTATCTAGTTCTAATTGACTAACAAAGCGCAGGGCCCACTGCTGAATATATAATATATATATATAAATATATATATATATATAGTAGGCAACATAGGATAAAGGAAGGTACAACAAGGGGCGACAATGGCAGGCTATGCAATTGAATAGGTAAGCAAGATAGCAGAAGCAGCAATTCCTAGTGCAAGAAAAGTACGGAAATATATGCGATACCTGGGGAAGGAAAACGGCTCTGCTTGCCTGGAAGCTCGTGGTAGGGGTACGATCGTCGTCGAAGTAGATCTCAGGGGCATCGGCAGCGGACGTCGAGACTACCGAACAATAAGAGAGAAATAATAGCAATACAAAAATAAGAAATGGCAAACGTTAAGCTAGAGGTGAACTAACGCGGTGCTACACGTTGCAGACGAAACGGGAATTTAACCGGCAATTTTACCTGCTCCGGGCGATTACCGGACAAACGATCCGGAGGTGGAAAGTTTCGTGTGCAGTATGTTAGAGGGGTATGGTGGGTATATGGGTGAGCTATCCGTATTCGTTATATTTTTCTGATCAATTTTCATGTATAAAGTTTTCCCATCTGATTCACGGTTTAAAAATTATTGGTTTTCAAAGATTTAATCATTTTAAAACAATTTCTCGAATTTCTTTTATTATTAAATCAGCAACATTATCCAAAGAAATGCTGACAGAGGGGGCCCACCTTTCATACACATGGGTGTTTGATTGGTCAAACTGACCAGTGGGTCCCACCTGTCATTAAGATAGTTTAATAAAAAGATTTTCTTTAATCTAATAAAAGTGGGGTCCCACATGTCATAGGCTTAGCACAATAAATTTAATTTACTTAATTTAACCAGGGGCATGGCCCACTTTTCATGCACTCATTTAATCTGACAGTTTTCTATTTGATTCAGTTAGATGGTTAAGAAGGTGGGGGCCACATGTAATAGACAGGGGGTGGGTTAACTAACTAAAAGGGGATTAGTGAGGGGGGGTTTGGGCACGACCAAATGTGCTTGCACACACAGTGGCTGGAGTGGCTGCCGGAATGGGCGCGGTAAGGTCGGCCGGAGTGGTGCGATAGGCAGAGGCAGATGCGGGGGGCGCGGCCGCGTGCGGCGAGACGAGCATGGGATCTCGATCTCTCATCAATTACAGCCCGGGTGGGGGCACGGCACTACGGCGTCTAATACGAAAGGGGGAGAGGGGAATTCATGGAAGAGGCTCAATGTGATCGCGAGGAGGTTCTTGGGGAGGCCGTTGGCGCGGTGACGGTGGCGAATCGAGGCGGAGGTCGACGACGACCATGGTGAAGGTGCGGCGGGAGGGCGAGCCTGTGGTGGCTCCTGGTCCCGAATCGATGTCGGAGTCGAAGAAGCCGACCACGAAGACCACGCCAGACACGCCGGTGCGGACTTTCGAGGCCGTTGGCCACGACGGTGCGGTGGCGCCGCCACGGGCGCGACCGGCCAGCGAGGTAGGGGGAAACAGCGGCGCGAGGGGATACGGGGGAAGGGCGCTAGGGTTTGCCCGCGGTGCTGGGGCTCGGTATTATTCACAGAGGGCATGGGGGGCAGGTGAGGGGAAGGGGGCCGACATGGGCTTGGCGTCGACGTGCCATGGCTGCATGTGATGAACAGAGGAGGGGGAAGAAGACAAGGGGAGATGGGAGTGGGCTGGCGGTTGGGCCTATTGCCCAGTGCGAGGATAGCCTGTTTTACTATTTTATTACTCTTTTCTGTAATTATTTTCTATTTATAATTTGTTTGGAAAACAATTGACTTTACAAAAATGTGCCACTTGTCCTAATATTCACGTTACACTATAAGGTGATGCCGCAAAAAGTTTGGGCAAGAAATAAATTAAATGAAATATTGTTTTGTTTAAAAAGGATTTGAATGTGGCTGATTTCCTACTGTTTGAATTGTTTTATTTATTTAAACACTATATGAAAATTCCAATGCTATAGTATCTTGGTCCACTGACTTTTAGTCATTTAAGAAAAATGGTTGCAATAATTTTGGGTTAAGTTTTCTTTTCACTTTTGATTTTAATTCGAACCAAGGAGACTTTTAATATGGTTCGATTCAAAGAAGATCAAGGCAGTGTTAATCACTGTTATTTGTCATTAGCAAAAGGTGATCACTGTAGCATCACACTGAGGGTGTTATAAATCTCCCCAACTACAAGAATTCTCGTCCCGAGAATTAAAAGGTAGTGGAAGGGTTAAAGTCTTGGTTTCATATTCTAACGAATCTTCTGGGCCTTGTTGTCTTCCTCGAAGAAGTTAATCCTTCATGTTGATGTCTTCATTTATTTGCATCATTGCATCTCGATGAGTTGTCATCCTTCATTCAAGGTCTTCATCGTACTTACGAATAGGCTAGGAGGAAAAACTTAAGGGGGCGGATCGGTACATAGTATCTTCCGAGTTTAACTCAGGGGAATACATCGAGGGAATCAAAATAAAGTAGGAGAAGTTTCAAACAGATAGACATGCATTCGATGTCGATGAAGGATGATGGAAAAGGGGGCCAGAGCACCAGGCATAAGCACTAATTCTGATCCCGGATTGAATATCACAAGGTAGATGACAAGAGTCAGGTTTCGGTCTTGTGGAACTATGACTTAGAGTGGTGGCATATTACACGATCACGATGCATGGATTGTCAGAGAACATCTTGCCAGCTATGTCGGCAACAACATCGGTACCAGGAGCAATGGACAAAGCGAACCATTTTCCTACTCGTTAATACGAGGCGGACCAATTGGGAAAGTTTTCGTCCCGGTGGTTACCGAAATGTCACCAACAATGGAAACAAGGTGTTACTAACGAGGTTGTACACCTAGGTGTTTACATAAGAAGGGGGGTTATCCTTGCTTAGGTAAGTTATATTACCAGAAAGGTTAAACATGTCAATGGAAAGGAAATTGTGATGATACACAAGTATCAGGTGTATATCTTTCCCAAGGGAAAGCAGAGCACGATACACTCGACCAAGTTGTATTGGCGGGGAGTCAAGGGAGGTTGTCGGTGATAACATAAATCTTAGAGGGCAGGGATGGTATTTCACATGATGGATCCAATTAACACATGGAAGAAGCCATGTAAGATTAGTCGAATAATAATCCACCAAATGTCGGGTGGTTCGCAAAGAGTCTGATGTGAGTATCGGTACTCAACCAGAAGGAGACAGAATGCAAAGGCATCGGGTGATAGAAGCATCGGAATAATTCAATACTTAAGTACAAGGGAATTATGATTTCCAGATCGAGAGGTTGATCTAATTATCCATACGAACTTATCGGTTGCAGGGGTTTGCAAAGGCGATGAACACGTAGGGTCTCTGAATTTTATCAAAGAGTAATCTTCAGAATATTCAGGTGAAGAAAGCGATCATCTTGGTTGAAGGTCTCTCCGGAAGGACAGAGGTGCGAGAACCTAAAGTGAGAGTTAGTAAAACCTTTAACCTGAAAGAGAAGAGAGGTCAGAGTCCCAGAGTAAAGGTACGGATAAAAAGATCCTAATACCAACCAATTTTTGATGTGGGCCGATAAGACACACGACATTGTAAGTAAAGTAGTTTTGCAAAGACTAGACTCTACTTCCACCAAGGATTTGGAAGGGGGTATCCTACAAGCAGTCGGCTCTGATACCTACTTGTGACGCCCCAAAAATCAAGCCGTGTACAATAATCATACACGCAAGGTACACGATCGCGATCAGGGACTCACGATAAGATATCACAACACAACTCTACAAATAAAATAATACAAGGTGTGTAATACAAGCCAGGGGCCACGAGGGCTCGAATACAACAACTAGAAAGCACAAAGTTAGCGGAAGCAATAGTATCTGAGTACAGACACAAGGAAATACAAGGTTGCCTTAAGAAGGCTAGCACAAATATCAACAACGATCAAAAAGGTGAGGCCTCCTGCCTGGGAACCTCCAAACTACTCCTAGTCGAGGGGGAAACTCCACGATGAAGCAAGCACCGGGGATCTTCTGCTCCTATACTCCAAGGCTCCAACGTTGACTGCAGCGGCCGATCAGGCAAAACAAAAAGGGGGAAATAAAGGAAGGGTGAGTATCTATAATACCCGCAAGTCTTACGTTCGCTACTAAGCAATTATGCATTTGTATCAAAAGGAAAGGGGAGGTTGTATTTAGTGAACTGCATGGTAGAAATCAGAATAAGGATGAGAAGCTAGGCCTATCAAATACTAGCATCTTTCGACGAGTCTTGCAGCATGAGAAGAGAATAGCCAACAGTTTATATAAAGCATAAAGTAACAATGCAGCAGAAGTTATTGCAGCATTGTATAATAGTAAGTTGTAATTATTAATAATTATCAATGCCTCAGATATCCCCTCCTCGACTTCCCTGCGAGGAAGAGAAACCGAAACCAACAGTTTAATAGTAGTAGTATGTAGTAGTAGGATCTGGCTTCAGCATAAAGCATCATGTTACCGTGGACACGTCTATTCGAATAGATCAAACTCCCTTGAGGGGTGCACTACTGTTCAGCCTGCACACTCGGATCTCCAGGGTGGCGTACACCTTGTTAGGTAATGCCCCACCGAGGCTATCCGACACACCAAGGCCCATCCTACGGCTCATCAAAGAGGTCCCCATCAGTCTAAAGTCCTAAGGGCAAGGGGTTTTGGGCCGTCACCCTTCGCTCTCTGGGTCAATGTGAGGCGGGAGATCCGTACACCACAGGTGACGATTAGTCCCGGCCACAATGCTGAACTGGACGTCTTTCAGAGCTTTCGAACAAGACCACAACGCGGAGGGCCCACACCGTAATCCCACATGAAGGTAGTGCGTACAGGCATTTGCGGCCTCTCAAGTCATCCACCTGAACCATTAGGAATTTTATTATTTTCTATCGGGCCAATCGTTATCGTTGCGCCTTATCTGGGTGAGTCGCTCACAACGACAGCAGCCAGGTCCACCCCATAAACAGAGCCAGTGGCCGCCTGTCATGTCGTCCCACCAACTCGTGCGCTTACCAACAAGGTGACCCATATCTTTACCTTATCTCGCATGTGCTCTTGGAAGAGCTCGACTTTCGTACAACAGGGTATCTCACGAACAACGAGCAAGGACCAGGCCCACGATGGTATCCGCCTGTCCTGCCATCCCGATACAATCCCTGCTCGGGCACCATTGGGTCACCCGACTCCTTACCTGTAAGGACACCCGATGATTCGGGTGCCCACCATCAAGTGAAACCAGGAGGAATCACCCTCGATGGAACACTTGAAGAGGTTCGACCGAGAGATCAGCGGAATGAACTAAATAGGAATATCCTCGTATCATCCCGGTGGTGCTACGCTACCGAGCCGACGACGAGAGTGAAATACGAGTCCATCCACTCGTAATTCAAAGTTGAAGCAACTCGGAGAGTCTGGCCATTGTAGGTTCCGTTGGGCGTCTGCTCTGTACCTTACCTGTTGCAGTTATAATAATTTTTATCCGCATTCACTCCCCAGAGCGATCACGGCCCGCTATCTTGTCCTAATTGACTAACAAAGCGCAGGGCTCACTTCTGAATATAATATATATATAGTAGGCAGCATAGGATAAAGGAATGTACAACAAGGGGCGACAATGGCAGGTTATGCAATTGAATAGGTAAGCAACGTAACAGAAACATCAATGCCTAGTGCAAGAAAAGTACGAAAAGATAGGCGATATCTGGGGAAGGAAAATGGCTCTGCTTGCCTGGAAACTAGCGGTAGAGGTACGGTCGTCCACGAAGTAGTAGATCTTAAGGGCATCGGCAGCGGACGTCGAGACTACTGGACAATAAGAGAGGGGGAAGAAACAATAAATACACGGCAATAATAGCAATACAAATACAAGACATGGCAAACATTAAGTTAGAGGTGAACTAATGAGGTGCTACACGTTGCGGACAAAACGGGAATTTAACCGGCAATTTTACCGGCTCCGGGAGATTACCGGACATACGATCCGGAGGGGGAAAGTCCCGTGTGCGGTATGTTAGATGGGTATGGTGGGTATACGGGTGACGTATCCGTATTCGTTATATTTTTCTGATCAATTTTCATGTATAAAGTTTTTCCATTATATTCACGATTTAAAAGATATTGATTTTAGAAGATTTAATAATTTCAAAACAATTTCTGGAATTTCTTGTATTATTAATTCAAAAACATTGTCCAAAACAGTGCTGACAGAGGAGGCCCACCTGGCATACACAGAGGTGTTTGACTAGTCAAAGTGACCAGTGGGTCCCACCTTTCATTAAGACAGTTTAATAAAAAGAGTTTCTTTAATCTAATAAAAGTGGGGTCCCACATGTCATAGGCTTAGTACAATAAATTTAATTTACTTAATTTAACCAGGGGCATGGCCCACTTGTCATGCACTTATTTAATCTAACATTTTTCTATTTGATTTAGTTAGATGGTTAAGAAGGTGGGGGCCACATGTAATAGACAGGGGGGGTTAACTAACAAAAAGGGGCTTACTGGGGGGGTTGGCCATGACCAAACGTGTGTGCACACGCAGTGCACGCCGGCGTGAGCCGGGGCATGGCGGCGTTAGGGGGTGGTGGTCGGAGCGGCTGCTGGAAAGGGCGCGGTAAGGTCGGCCGGAGTGGCGCGACAGGCAGAGGCAGACGCGGCGAGCGCGGTTGCGCGCGGCGAGACGAGCACGGGAGCTCGAGATCCCGTCAATGGCGGCCCGGGCAGGGGACGGCCCTACGGCGTCTAATTCGAAAGGGGGAGAGGGGAACTCACAGGAGAGGCTCACTGTGAGCGCGAGGAGGTTCTCGAGGGGGCCATTGGCGCGGTGACGGTGGAAAATTGAGGCGGAGGTCAACGACGGCCGTGGTGAAGGAGCGGCGCGAGGGCGATCCTGTGGTGTCACCTGGCCCCGATTCGATGCCGGAGTCGAAGAAGCCGACCACGAAGAGCACGCTAGACACGCCGGCACGGACTCCCGAGGTCGTTGGCCACGAGGGCGTGGTGGCGCGGCCACGGGCGCGACCGGCGAGCGAGGCAGGGGAAACAACAGCGCGAGGGGACACGGGGGAAGGGCGCTAGGGTTAACCCCCGGGCCTGGGGCTCGGTCTTATCCACAGAGGGCACGGGGGGAGGTGAGGGGAAGGGGGCCCGCATGGCCTCGGCGTCGACATGCGATGGCTGCACGTGATGAACAAATGAGGGGGAAGAAGACAAGGGGAGGTGGAAGTGGGCTGGCGGTTGGGCCTATTGCCCAGTGCGAGGAATAGCCTTTTCTGCTATTTTATTATTTATTCTATAATTATTTTCTATTTATATTTTGTTTTCAAACAATTGATTTAAAAAAAATGTGCCACTGGTCCTAATATTCATGTTACACTATAAGGTGATGCCACAAAAATTTTGGGCAAGCAATAAATTCAATGAAATATTGTTTTCTTTAAAATGGATTTGAATGTGGCTGATTTGCTACTGTTTGAATTGTTTTATTTATTTAAACAATATATTAAACATCCAATGCTATAGTATCTTGGTCCATTGACTTTTAGTCATTTAAGAAAAATGGTTGCAATAATTTTAGGTTAAGTTTTATTTTCACTTTTGATTTAAATTCCAACCAAGGAGACTTTTAATATGATTTGATTCAAATATGATCAAGGAAGGGTTAATCACTACTATTCGTCATTAGCAAAAGGTGATCACTGTAGCATGACACTGAGGGTGTTACAATGGCTCACACTTGATGGTGGCTTGGTAGAGCCGAGGTAGGGGACTTTAGCGGTGTTTGCTTTATATCGTACCTGTGCAGTTATAATAACTTTTACCCGCGTTCACTCCCGAGAGTGATCACGGCCCTCTATCTAATCCTATTTGACTAACAATGCGCAGGGCTCACTGCTGAATAATATATATATTTAATAGGCATTATACGATAAAGGAAGGTACATCAAGGGGCGACAATGACAGGCTATGCATGAATAGGAATTAACGTAATAGCAGCAGCAACAATGCCTAGTGCAAGAAATGTACGGAAAATATAGGTGATATATGGGGAAGAAGAATGACTCTGCTTGTCTGGAAGATCCACAGTAGCAGTACGGTCGTCGACCACGTAGTCGTACTCAGCAGCGGTGTCAGCGAAAGCTGCGGGGTCTACCGGAGAAGGAGGAAGAAATAATAAATATAAAGCAAAGAATATGCAACACAGATGCATGACATGGAAGATGCAATGATAACGGTGTTCTAACGCAGTGCAAACGGTTATCCTCGGAGCAGGAATTCATCCGGGGATGAACATCCAGCTCCGGGTGTCGGTAAACGATCCGGAGGTGGAATATCTCGTGTTCGTTGTGTTAGAGTGAGGTGGTGGATATACGGGTAGCGTGTTCTTATTAATTGTATTTTTTTGATCAATTTTCATGTATAAAGTTTTTTCATCCGAGCTACGGATTAAAAGATATTAATTTCTAAAGTTTTATAATATTTAAAAGCATTTTCTAGAATTTATTTTATTATTAAATTAACATTATCCTAAAGTCTATCCAAAACAGTGCAACTGACAATGGGGACCCACCTGTCATTCCAACATTTAACTTAAATAGAGTTTAAATTAATTAGTTAATATAATTTTAATTACAATTAAGTTAATGGCCTAGGGCCCGCATGTCGGTGACAGGGGAGCCTAGTCAGCATGGTTGACTGGTCAACCAGTCAACAGGACCACCTATGGCCCACTTCAAGTGACCCAGGGGGTTTCCCCAGGTGTGCCACATCGGCATGGTCGGTGGCGAGTCGCCGACGAGCAATCTCGCGACGGCGCGGCCTTGTAGCTGTCAGAAATCGGCCACAGGGCGCCGTTTGGAACGCGGCTACGTGCAAACGGACAAGGATACAATGACGCGTCGAATCGAGGCGGTGTCGACGCCGGGGACGGCCGGAATCGTCGACGGCGACAAGGTTTGCGGCGGCGGAGACATGGGTTCGACGCAAGCGACGTTTTTGGGCATGATAGGGAGCGCGATTGGGCGCGTCCTGATGAGGAGCTTGCCGCGGTTCAACTGGAGGTGACGGGCTGGCTGGGGGCTCGCCGAAGCGACGACGGTGACAAGTTGGGCGGCGGTGCTCTCGGTCGTCGACGAGAAACATAGCTCCGTTAAAAATCGAGAACGTGTGCAAGCAGGGTGGAATCTAGAGCGCATCAGACGCACGCCCGTGCCACTGGCGCGCGCTGTGCCGCACGGGAGCGAGCTCGCCGTCATCAATAGCGGCGACGGTCTCGGCTTCCATGGCGCATCATGCTACGTCGAAAGATAAGCCACGAGGACAAGTGGCGAAGGCGCAGAAGCTTACGGGGAGGGCGTAGAGGCTGGTAGCGGGCTCGACGGAGGCACGAGGTCGACGGAATTCAACTGTGACGACAGCGGATGCAGAAATGGGGCGAAGGCGATGTGCTCGATTCCGACAACCTCGGCTCGATTCCTTTCATAGGGTGGAGTAGACGAGCATAGCACAGCTGTTGGACACCTTGGCGGCGGCTGGGGAGGATGATGGCCGCGTGTGGCCACGGCAATGGCGATGGCGGCGACTGCGCAACTTTTCCCGAGACGAGGATGAGCGAGGAGGGATCGAATTGGAGCTAGGGTCCACTTAGGGTTGCGGGGGAGGGTACTTCACCACGAGCGATGACTGTAGCCTTGTGTTGTCAACGATCCCGCGGTCGATCGGGGTCGAACACCTCTGCGGTGTCGACAGCGATCTCGGGCTTGAACAGTATTAAGGGGACGACCGGGGTAGGCTGTTGGGATGGTTGGGCTGTGCTAGGGGGCACTGTGCACTTGTTGTACTGGGCTGCTGGGTTCCATTTACTTCTCTTCTTTTCTGTTTGCCTCTTTCCTTCTGTTTTATTTGGTTGGCTATTATTTGGATTTTTGCCAAGTGTGAAACTTGTTGCTACATTTGTGTTACAATATATAGTAGTGCCATAAAAAGTTTGGGGAGTAAATAATATCATTTGCTATTCGTTTTTGAGCTACAACTCATTAACGGACACTTTTGGCTGCTGTTTATATTTGTTTGAATTTTTTTAAAGATTAATAAACTCCCATATCCATATGGACAAGATCCACTGAGTATTTTGCACTTTAAAAAATTGGTTGCAAAGTTTTTGTAAAAAGTTTAATTTAGCACGTTGATTTTAATAACAGCCCAAGGCATTTTGAAATGATCAACTGCATGGATGATCAAGGCAAGGATTAGTAACAGTAATTGTATTTATCAAAAGTGATTACAGTAACATCACACTGAGGGTGTTACAGGGATAAAGAAGCTAGCGTTTAGCGGGGGATCATGGCTTTAATTGATTTGCAGTTTCGAGAGCTCTGTATGTCTCATCGCTCATGGGTGTGGCGCCATGGCGGAACAGTTTATTATTCAAGGTCAGGCTCTACCTCAAAGTTGAGGGTGCAGCACACCGATGATGCTCAAAGTCGACGGTACATGTATATATGTCGATCTTCCAAATCAATGTGAGCTCTGACATGCATATTTTATCGTTTCACCTGTTTTGTAGAGTACTAACATTGGGATAATTTGCAGTTACCTTTTTTTCTTATATGAACTCTATATTTACGTGTTTATTATTCATTCATGTTGCCCAATACCAACCTTACTTCTTCATAATGATAAGAAGGATGACCTTCATGCAGTGATCTACATGGTCAGGCATTAAGCACATCTCGAATGAATAACATGATGTCTGGATTGAATACCATAACTAGGTATCACAAACAAACAAAATGTATTTTTTGGTAGACAACATACTTCTCCAGATTATACTTATAATTAACTATCAGTTCTCTTTATGAAAAGAAAAGTCAAAACATTTATGTATGTACAAGGAACAACTTATATTCCATCTTTTTTACCAACTAGACCACCATTAAGCAGGAGAACATGAAGAGTGTTTACATCTGAAAAAAATATAATATTTTGCAAGTGAAATAGTTTGGTGATGTGTTTCAGTAGGAATAAACCCAATATTATCTAGTTTTCTTATAACTGGTATCCAAGTTTTTTGAACTGAAAGCAGAACTACATAATTATAAATGTATTAAAAATAAACTAATATTAGCGAATTTGTATCTTTCAGTGAAATGGATACGTACTGTCGTGGATATAATCCTGAAAATAAGTATAGGGGTATGAATGGATCTATATGGATCTGTACACAAGGATAACTACGCAAAGGAAGTATACAAGTTAGGCCTCTCCGTAGATATAACAACCTTCATCCTGTCCCGGAGTTCTCGGGGTGATCTTGCTTGGTGTTTTTTTATAAGAATGTCTATACCCCCCTCCCCCCCGGCAAGGAGTAGGACTTATATAGAGTGTACTCTGCCCTTTCAATGGTGGGGTTTAATTACAAGGCATAATGCCCGACATTGTTACATAAAACTGACTACCCACTACTTCTATTAAGAAGAAGATGTTGGTTATGTACCCTAGAGGCAAATTAATAAAGATATTTGTCACATATTCATTTTGTTCATAATACGTTTTATACTATTCTAGAATTGTATTACTCGGAAACACTAATATACGTGTAGTATATAAACACCCGTCCCTAGTTAAACTCAGGTATACTAGCTCATTGGGCAATCAATGATCAAGGTTTCCTGATCATGAAGTACGAACCGCCTATTGACAATGAGGTCATATCATTAGGAGAATGATGTGATTGACACACACCCACCTAACGCATTGCGATTTGATCAAGTCACATAGTTCAGCATTGCGATGACTACTTTCAAAAAAAAGCATTGCGATGACTTTGTAACATATGACTTAGTCCTTAGACCGGGATGATCATATGTAATTACTTTTTACCAGGAGACTTTAACTTGAATCCACCGCCTGACTGAAATATGCTGGACATAAAGGTGTATCTTAGGTACTCCGAAGTAGATACGTTAATGAGTAGGCAAATAGATTAGAAAGGGATTTGTCAGTCCTTGTGACGAACAGGTACTGTGAGAACCCGGAAATAATTTCCAGACCCTCCTGTGTTTAATTGTCAACCCTAGGATCATTGTTGACAACACAGCGAAATGCTATCATTGCAGAGTACAAAAATGTTTTACAAGTAGCATAACTTGCCATAAGGTATAGATATAAATTTATTACAATAAGGAAACAACGGAAAGTAAAATGCGTAGCGACTCCATCTCAGCCACAGGCAGTCGATGTAGTCCACGTGACCTCACTTCTACGGATCGCCATAGTAGTCGTAATCATCACCTTCGTCTTCATGGAACTCTGTTCAACAAAATTATTGCCATGAGTACATTTCGTACTCAACATGCCTCCCGGGAAAGGCCCTAATAGCTACATGAGGCTTCAAAGGAAGGCTGTATGGTTCTTTTGCATAAAAGCTAATTTTGTTTCAAAAAGCATAATAGTTTGATAAGCGGTTTTAGACGAAAACAAGAATTTTCCATCATAACTTTCAACAAGGTGAGGATCCTCGATCCACTCACATCCTTCATAGGTTCCAAGAATAGGGGAAAAGAGGGAATAAGCAAGAAAGGTTCCCGTATGTCAAGAAAGATTCATGTGTCCTCCATGACCGTGGACACGGCTACTCGAATAGTTTTACACTCTGCAGAGGTTGTACCCTTTACCCACACGACATAATCTCGTATTGTTGTGTCGGGACCCGGGGTTAGCATATGTAATTCCAGTCACGATACAATCACATGGAGAGCCGAGAACCGTACCCACTTGGCTAAGCAGACAAGGCCAAGCACAGAACGTTCTCGGTAAGCATCGAACGTGAGGGGCATCCCATTCAGGCCGGATGATCATCTGAGATGGGTCCTCATCGTCCGCTCACAAGTCTAAATGCTTATGGGTGGTGAATCCCATACTCATAGACAAGTCTCCTCAACCATGTTATCGATTGGATCCTAACTCTTACATAGACTTACTCCAGCCCGATCACTTAGTCGGGGTCTAGGGCGGGCTCGATCATACACTAAGTGTGCACGTGACAGAGTCACGAGCAATCGCATCGCGATGCCCCAAGCTGCGCACATCTGAGGGCCACTTGGTGTATAAAAGACCGGCAGCCAGATCACAACTAAGGTCTCGAAAACCCATACTAAGACATGCATGTTATAAACATACACGCAGCACACATGCCTAGTATGAACAGCAGGTATCATCACATAACTCTACAAAGTATTCTTTATTGATATACACATAGAGCATACAAAGATCACATGTTTGTGATCAACATTACATCATACAACGGAAGCAAATTAGGTCTGAGTACAGACAAGTTTAACAAATGGCTTAGAGAAGCCTTGTAAACAAACATGCCCTTCCACGAGGGACCAGACTGCTGTCTGGGACTATGCTAACTTAGTCAACGTCGAGCTTCAGGTTGATGACTCCATCGGGGTCCGGGTTCTCATCTAAAACATAGAATAAGCAAACGTGAGTACAAAGTCGTACTCAGCAAGACTTAGATCAGACCTATACTACTCATGCTCAAGTATCAAGGTAAAGGGAGGTGGGGTTTCATCATGCAGAAGTGCCAGCTTTGACTTGGCTAATCCTGAACTACGAATACCAGACTTGAGGTAAGAAGCATACACGAGTTTACTACATCTCCAACCAAATACACCACTATGGTGCCTTCCTCTACTTCCCCACGAGAAAGCACGCCATAGCACTCACACTTATCTTGGTGTATTTTAGAAGTATCCAGTTCAAGTTGTCTAATAATCAGGTACAGGTTCCAAGTAGTCCTTAACCGCGGACGCGGCTATTCGAATAGTTTTGTTAACCTTGCAAGGGTGTAAACTACACACACATGACCATCGGTTACCGCCAGGTCTCGCCACCGTTCAAGAGGTGACAGCGAGGATGTTCACCACGACACTTCGCTCACAACCGGTCTATTCCAGGAGTCGACTATCTGAGTTTGCCTCCACTCGAGAGCCCGGACGGATCAACGAAACGGACTCAAACAATGTAGGTGACCGAGACGCCACCTCTGGCAGATGGTTTTCCTGCCTCACAGGTGCACCCACATATCTATATGATGCAACCATTCCTTCATTCTTTTTCTATGCAGATGCCAAATGGAAAGCCCGAACTAATGTGACTCCTGGACGTCGACACGGATCAAGGTACTAGGCCGAGAGGGGTCAGTGAGCCCAATGTGTGGTTGTACTCTTTGTCTTGGATTACCATACAAGAACTCGATGCCTAAGGCAGTGTTCAACGAGACAACCCACTGTGTACTCCTACACAGCCTCTCATCGTTCACCTTGTATTAGGGTGGATTCACCGACACAGTTTCACTTTCATCAACACCATGTTCACCATCATCCCGACTCACATAAAAAACAACCTAATGTAACACTAAGCATGCAATAAGCTGTAACAGTTGCAGGGGCTTCATGATATCAATCAACTCCTATGTCAGCTAGGATTGTGGTTTGCTTACTACTGTGACAAGATGATAGGTCATGCATCGGATATGGGTTCAACTATGTGGTAGAATCGATACAAAGTGATCTCCTAAACATGCATAAGCGAGACTGAGAGGGAATTGGGATTTTATAGACATGATCAATGGGGTTTGCTTGCCTTGCTGACGATACACTGGGTTTAACGGTGGTCTTCTTCTTCGGGGGTGATCACCGTCTCGGAAAAGCTGTTACCGGTACAAACATCAACAAAGGGGGACAACATTGAATTGAAATGCACAATCACATGATTATGTTGTCCACGATGTGAAAGGTATTGGTTTGATCTAGTTTCAATTTGCCACATGTTAATTGAAGTTGATTTGAAAAGTTAATTCAAAATCAAACTCCAAATGTTATTCAAATTAGGTCAACTTGCATTTGCTAATGTTTGATCAATGTATACCATGTCATCATGTGTGGGATAAGCTTCTGAAGTACAAGTGATCATATGTGCATTTCAATGGTTAAAATTTGAATTGGATTTGAATTAATTCCAATTAAACCAAATAGCAAAAGCTACTGGTCCCCTTTTAAAATCAACTCAAACATGGTTGAAAGTTGCATAATTGGATAGATAATTTTATGCTGATCATTTTTCATATATTATTTGTCCAATTTGGAGTTCATATGAATTAGTTATGAATTTCCAAAGTTTAAAAGATTTTCTGAAATTTTCTGGAATATCTTTAAATCATTTCTATTTTTCTGGAATTGAATTATTGCGTCAGAATGATGTCAGGTTGATGTCACAGGGGGGGCTGACGGTTGGGACCTACCTGTATGTCTCAGTGGGGTTAATCCCGTTTTATTTAAATTAAACTGTGTTTAATTAGAGGGACTGGGCCCACTGTCAGTGACTCTAAGGGGGATTAAGGGGGGGATTAGCTTAGGTTTAGGGGCTCTAATGGCGGGGTCGCCGAAAGTCTGCCGGAGACTCGCCGGAGTTTGGATTTAGGGCGCGGGGAGGGTTCTGGAGGCCACGGGCTTGCTCCTCGTCGTCCTCCGCATCCAGTGGTGCCATCGGGGGGTCACGAGAGCGCTCTAGTGCACGGTGACGACGACGGCGAGGCAAAACAAGGCACGGGGAGGGCAACGAGAAGGGGGAGACGGCGCGACTGCTCACCCTGAGCGCGACGGAGACCTCGTCGGAGCCGGAGATGGAGCGGGCGACGCTCGATTGCTCGTCGGAGCTTCGGTGCCCGGCGAAGAATTCTTGAAGCTGGCGGCGCACACAGTGGCTCCGTTGCTCAACCGAGAGCACGGGAAGATGAGGAGGACGACGGGCTTCCTTCTGGACAGGTCGACGCGTCGTCTCGTCGACGTTGGCCATGGTTGTGCGCGGTGGCGTGCTCCGGCGGCTCTCGGGCTGCGCGAGATTCGCGAGGAAGAGAGGAGGAGAACGAGCGGCGAGAGGGGGAAGTGAGGGATGAGGCCGAGGGCGCTGTCGTGGCGAGGAGAGGGAGCCCGGGGAGGCCTAGACGGCTCACGCCGTCGAGGTGGCGGTCGTCGCCCCCGGCATGCTCGACAGCGAGCTGCTTGGGGTAGACAACAAGCCCCTCGTGGGCTTGGGCCGGGGTGCAGCTAGTTGGGCCCGAGGGGTTGGGCTGCTTTCCGTTTTTCTTTTTCTCTGTATTTTGCTTCTGTTTTCCTTTTCTGTTGTTTGTTTTGCCCCAAAATAAAATAGCAGAGCAATTTTAAAAATCATGAAAACTTTTATGTGGGCTTATAACATATATAGCTAGCCACTCATAAGTTTTGGTGATTTTTGAAAATCAAACAATTTGAATTTAAATTCAAATTGGAGTTTAATTTAATTTCCAAAGCACCTTTTGAATATTAGAAAATTCCATGTGCATGGGATTGATCCCAAACCACTTTTAAAATGATCAGCAACATTTCTAGGAATTTTCCAAGCATTCAAATGATTTTTGTAAAAATATTTTTATCTGGCCATTTGATTTAAATTTCTAAGGGCTTTTCTTTTCCCCATTTTTGATTTCTTTTGAAAATTTTGCATGATGCAAAGGGGCACTCAAACCCTAGCACTTACCCTAGTTGGGGTTCTGACATGTTGCCACCAGTGGCCGCTGGCGTAGTACACTATTTTTTATACCGGCAGGGAGATTGCGACGAGGTCTTTCATTAGACCCACCCTTACTATGACATGCCGACTAGGTTTCACAAGGCAGTAACCACAGTTCACAGTCCTTGCCCCTTTTGTGCCGAGGATACTCCTCGCAAGGCAGTTATCCCATCTGCGGTACGACGATGACGATAATAAGGATGAACTAAGTAATTAACCAAGCCAGTGCCCCTATAGCATGTGGTTGTACTGTTGTCACAATCTTCAAATCCAAGACTTATTGGCCCTCATGCGGCACGGACGACGGATTTCCCCCTTCACCTTGTGAAGGGAAGCCAATCGCTCCTTCAATCCTTGATCCAGCTGTCGCCCGCGCCAGTATTTAGATGGTAAGTTTCACCCAGAGTAGAAGAGAGTAGAGGAAATCAACAATGGCCAACCGGCCTATCTTAGCAAGCTCAATAACAAGTTTCAAGTGTTAATGATCCGAAGATCATTTAGATAAGCACCTATAAAATAATTAGCATGGCTAAGCATTTCTACTCTACTAGATTACTATATAGTTCTACTCAGGTGTCAAGTAAATAGGCGACCAGCGGATCAAGGTAATGTGTCAATCTACACGCTAGCTACAAGATAAAATAGCATGCAATAGTGTTTATAAAATACAATGCAATTTTGTAAAACATAGGATAAACATGATCAAAGAGGGAGGCATGCCTTCGTTGTTGATTCCATCTTCGGTAACTTGAATCTGTCCATGTCCAACATCGTCACTCCCTACTCGTCGTAACGATAGCAAATGAAAACAAATAAATACCAAAGAAAAAGGAAATCCAAATAACATTCCAAATAAATCAAGGTTGGATGGATAGCAAGATATTGATCAAGATGGAGGTTTCGAATGGTATAGAACGATAGGAAGATAAGTTGAGATGATTCAATGAATTGGATTGACATGGATAAGGAACCCTCGACTATCAAGACTGATATTCTAATAGGAACTATGATACAAACACTAGTAGTGCCCACTACACATCTCTACTAACTATATAGTAACTACTATATAACAACACAATGGCATCCACACACATGGAATGAAACCATACTATGCATTTTAACTACACAATCATAGAATGGCATTATAAGGATAAAATTTAACCACAAACAAGTATTTAGATATAATCTAAATACTTATAATGGTTACACCAAGTATAATCAAACATCAATCATGACAACTATTAGCAAACCTATCTATATCAATAGTCAACCAACAAAAACAACTCAACAACTAAATAGTAAGACACATATCATACAAGGTATGGGAATATTGAATCATGAAGATGTCCTAACTAATAACACAAGCACCATACATACAAGTGGTCATGGTAATATAATAAAACTAGGACATGTTCTTTATAATAAGGAACAAAAAATACTTCAACAATGACTAGCCAAAATATTACCACACACATGGTTAGAGTAACAAAGCAAGCTATGCACATTAAACATATGATCAAAGAACAATTGTACTAGCATGAAAGATAATCTTCCCTAAGCATAAGATGAACTATTGCAACATGTGACAAACACTTGTAATACTAACATGAGATAACTCAAGCATATAAGAAGCACAAGAACAACTACACACATAGTCCATCATAAGACATGAGAGATGTCTAGGCATATAAAAGTGAAGTGACGAGATAAACTAGATATAAATACAAACATGGATGTTCGTCACATGAGTTGTGTGTTATGGTGCTAATATAATACAACTCATATCTAGATCACACCTAGGTAGATAACAAATGACTTAAGTATCAATCATATAAGCACACAATACTGGAATGCTAGATATGAAATTTAAGAACATGAAAGCATGGCATTATCACACAACACTAGTATTGCTACTTATGAAAAATAATCATATGAATGTTGCATACTTAAGCATGTAGGAAAGTAAACAACTAGATCATGACATAAAACAAATCATCATGTAATATACAAGTATGAATAAGAAGATGACATGCATTTCTATCCAATACATCCTACACATGCAAAGACATATGACACAACTAGGTATGATCTAATACATGAATTCGTACACACATGCAATACATTATAGTTATACAATCACACAATATCATGCATGGCATGGTATTGGTCAATCAAAAATAAATATTACTTACATAAACATGAGATCGAACATGCATATCTATCAAGCAAAACTAATCATAACCATGCACTTATAATACTAACTAGCAATTTGTAACATAAATAAGATATAATCAAAACATGAATTTGACTTTGAGCAAGTGATGATATGACATGACAATAACTAAGATAAATAAGCAAACATGATAATTATCAAGATACAATTAACTAAGTTATATGCCACAAGCATAAACTATATATAGGAATACAAATATTCACCATGACATAATGCATCCAACTATGAAACATGGATACAAACATCTAATAAACAAGATAAACACCTAGGAAGTAATATTATATGCAGTAAGTAACTATAATCTATTGATTCCTAGAGAACATGACAATTCATTTAACATCTAGCATAATAAGAATTATTCAAAACACATGAAATAATACTACATGCAACAACTATGGATGAACCTTGGATTTTGTTTAGCTTATTAAATAAAATAAAAAACAACATCGACTCTACTCTCAAATCTAATGTACATATCAAGATCATGATAAATAATATAAATAAACTATATAACATATGTAACTTAGATAAGCAATAATCAACAACATATTATAACTTTAAACAAAACAAAAATGCAATATGTTTGACAATAATTCTAGAGATCATACTATGATCCTCATGCTACTAAAACTAATTAAACACCACATATACAATAATTAGTAACTCAAACAAAAACAAGAATAAATATACAGAGTACTAAACATGATAACAATTCATAAAAAAAACTAGTACACATGCATAAAAAGAACTATATGACATAACAAAATTATCAAGACGAAATAACACATACAAATTATTGATAAATTAAACAAGAGTAAAACAATCGAATAAATTATATGTCACTTCTAGGATTATAAAATAATTAAGAGCGACTCCTATGCATAACACATCCATGTGGCAAAACATCATACTAACAAAAAAATTCATGATCAACTACTACACATGAAAATAATTCAGAAGAACTAATACAAAGATATATCACACTACTACATGATCTACAAAATTATCTACATGAAACCGTTCAAACTATATTAAAATCTATTGTTTTAATTAACACAAACGAATAAATAAATCTACACCAAATTTCTATTGATCAAACAAGCAATCTAACTTCACCGGTGGGTTTCTACAATCACGTGAACCATTTCATGTATTGGGCATGAAGTCATCCGAGGAACGAAAACTACGGAAAACTACGATGTCATCGGATGGTCATCGATTTGGGTGCACGCGGCGAACGATAGAGATAGAATGAACCATGATTTCTAGGAGATTTACGAGTGACACTGAGAGGGCGTGCAAAATGAATTGGATAGAGGCTCATCGAATTTGATGAGACGGTGCGATGAACTCGACGAACAGTGTACACGAACATATAAAATTGTTCGTGTGCATTCAACGGAACAAACTTGTTCTTCTCTGAATGGATTCGCGGTGTTGAGGAAAACCTTCTGGTGTGAAGGCACGGATGAATATGGCCTATGTCACCGAGCTTGAGCATCGGCGTCCATAGAGCACCGTTTCTTCATGAAGCATTATTGGCAGAACTGGAAGCAAGAGGGCAAGGAGACTACGGAGCAGATACACGCCTATATATAACAAGATATGGAAACGGCAATTAATGGGAGTTAATAGGATGTATTATTATCATGGCTGTAGGTTTTCCTCTTTAATGATGTGCTTATATGTTTCAGTGGAAGAGGAGAGGAAATGCTTGGGCATGGCGCTGGAAGATGGATCAACTGGAGAGGAATTATGGGGATTAAGAAGGTAGGCATGAAGCAAAGGAACGTGTGGTTTCTTTATGTACATGTAGAGATGTGCGTGTACGTTCAGAGATTAAACACAGGAAACTGACAATTAAATAATCAGGAGCAATAGGGTGTGGTGTCGTGTGAGTAATTTCTGCATTGAAGTCGAAACGAAACGGGCATCCAAAGCAAAGGTAACAGGCGGCGGCTGCATACTGCTGCGGCTGTTTCGTCTCCTGTTGGCGTGGGTTCATGGTGAAGAAGATCACGTGAAGCAAATTGGCTAAGGCTCGGTGGGAAAGAAAATAAAAGAATAGAGAAAATAGAATGAGCTAGGCCCATTCGATTTGGTTTAACAAAAACTATCGATGGTCTGAACCTAGGAAAGAGAGAAAGCTGAGTTGGGCTCGGAAAAAATTTCTACAGTTTGAAATAGGAAATAAATTAGATTTTCCCAAAATGAAAAAACACTAAAATAAGAATCGAAGATAAAACAAAAATCAAATGAAGTTCCAAAATACAAATGCGCATAATTTAATATGCCAAAGACAAGGGAAAATATTTGAAAAAAAGAGAACAACAAAACTCAAGATTTAATTTAAGTTTGAATTGCTTTAAATTAAACATACCACATTTATAAAAAAAATAAGCTTTCATTAACCAAATAAAAAAAACGAGATTTTCTGGCCCTCGTTTTTGGAAAAAAAATCTTAAACATTCCGATCATCGGGATGTTACAGGTACTCTGGGCCCACTCGAAGATATTGCATCAACACCTTGCAAACAAGTGAGTAGGTCACAAGACATGTAATAGGCACAGCCGAGTAAACTTGTTTATTGAGTACGAGGTGTATACTAGGTATAAGGATACCGACGATCAAACCTCGGATAAAAAAGAACCACATGACAAAGAGATCAAGTCTTATCGTTAACGGTTTCCAATAGCGATTGAAATTTATTCGATGGAAGCGCAGGGGCTATCAAGCATTGTAACCAATTCCTACTGATGGTCATTGATCAAGAGAGTGTCTTGATCATGTCTGATATTTCCTGGACCGTTGGGTGTCACACTTAAGGGTAATTGATGCATTAGGATAGATACGGGATCATCAGTGAAATAGGAGAGATCACTGGAATTGTTCCGGGAGAGAACGGAGATGTTCCGGATATTTTGAAAGGTTGAAAACAAAGTTTAATAATATTTAATAATTTTTTATTATTTAATTATCAGATTTAAATATTAAAATATACTTAAATTAATTAATTAAATGGGAAAAAGGCAAATGAGCCTCTTAGGGACCATTAGGGGAAGGAGGGGGTTCCCCCCTTGGGACATTCGCCAAGGGAGGGGCCCATCCTCCTTAGGATGGCGCAACCCCCCCCCTCCCAAGGGTTTAGTACCACAGGGGGAGGGGAGGAGGATCACACCCCCTGGCCTTTTTCCATCGTCTCATTGAGTTATCTTTCTCCTACATCGAGTGGACTCCGCTTGTTTAGAGTTTGCACTTGCTTGGGAGTTCTCCACCAAAGCACGCCGTCGCTCTACCAGAGTCGGGATCAGAATCCGTCTTCTTTCCGCTGCTCGACTGGTTCGAAGCCCGGAGGGAACATCGGTTGCACCGTACGTGTGTAATCTCTTCAAGGCACTACACATGTGGTGCTACTTCATCGTCTGGAGATCGTCGAGAGTCTCCAACAACGGGGGTTTCTACTCCCACGTGTACTCATTTAGCCTTGCGGCAATATCCTGATTGTAACATCCCAATTTTATAAATTTGGATGTTAATAGATCATCATATGCATCTCATGCTGCTTCCGCATTTTTTTCTTGAGTTTTAAAAATATTTTTCAACAATTTTCAACACATGGCAGTTCGCTGGAGAGGATATAAAAGGATTTATCCCCATTTTTAAATTGTTGGAAAATAGTTTAAAATATTTTTGGGAGACTTTTTAAATTTACTTTGGGGTTATAAATAATTTCTAAAAATATTTCGGGAATTAATTTATGCTCCGGAAAATTTTTAAAACCATTTTCGGAGTTTTTCGGTATTTTTAAATTGCCAGAAAAGTATTTTAAAATATCAAAAAATAAGTTGCAAAGTTTTTATTTTTGTTTAATATTTTGTAAAGCCAAAAATTCAGTTTTATTATTTTAAAAATATTGGCGAAGACGGAAATTAAAAATAATATTCCGTGATTTTTCTAAAATTATTTTGGGCCTAATGGGCCGTTTTGTTTGTTTTTCGCCGGACCGAATTTGTGTTTATTTCGGATTTAAAAAAAACGCGGGTCGGGTTATAAATGCCCGCGGACCCGAGGGCGCTAGGGTTTCCGCACGAAACCCGATCCGCGAAGCGCCGCCGCCGCCGCCAAACCCACCGCCCCGCCGCCGTCCTAGCCGCCGCCACCGTGGGCGTCGCCGCGGGCCGAGGCCGCCGCGCCGCCGCGCCGTGCGCGCGCTCGCTCGCTAGGCCACCGCGCCGGCCAACCGCCGGCCGAGCCGCAGCCGCCGCCGCCGGATTCCGGCGAGATCCGGATCCAAATCCGCCAGGGACCCGATCACGTTTTTCGCGTTATTTTATTTACGGATAGGTCCATATTTGCAGATTAGACCCCATTTTCGCCCGGTACCGTTTTCGCGAGTACTTTTTAACCGTAACTCGGAATTGAGTGATTCCAGTTGCGTTGCGACCGTGACGAAATTTTCTAGCCAGTAGGCTAAGTTTTACAGAAGTTTGAAGTTTTCAAATTTGAATCCCGAGCAGATCCAAATTTGAACTTCCGGTAGCCGTATCTTTTTAACGGTGCGCCCGTTTGCGCTGTTTCTTTTTGCGTTGGTTTTATTTTGTCGAGTACTTTAAGTTTACCTACTGTTAGGCAAGTTTTGCTACTGTTCTTTGTATGTTTATTACTGTTTGTGCGTAATTGTATTGGATATATGTTGATTGGTGCTATGTTTGCTCGTATATATTGTCCGGAGTGCGCCACCTCGTTTTGTGAGGATTGTGACCGTCAGGAACAGGAAGAAGACAAGTGATGCTTCGACCATACTCATACCTATATTTTCTATATGCATTATGTTAAGGATATCACCCTATTGCATGATAGGTAGTTTACTTTACTGTTGCTGCAAAACCAGTTAGGATAGCCACATGTCTTGACTTGTATTCGTAGATCAACCTAGCACGTGTTGTTATATTATTGCTATGCTTTATAGACGTGGTTTGGGTTTTGAGAATTCGTGGAGTGCATGTGAGCTATTTAATAAATTGTGTAGCAACTTTATAATAAATAGAAATCACTTTTCGACGGGGTGGGTTGCATCCCGGTGGCTGTGCCTTGTCTAAGGACAGTGCCGGGGTTAAATGCACCCAATGGTTGTTATGGTGGTGAACCGGGTGCGACATGGTGTCTACCCTTTGAACGCAGTGGGCGCCGTCCAGTCTCAAAAAGATCAGACATGCAATATTACTAGTAGTTTCCGTGTACAGCCACTGGCTATATTGGCTCTGGCTTAGCACGAGTACGTTGTAGGGAACCTGGTCCTGGTAGCTAGCTGATGTAGATGTGTGTTAGGTGTACCTGCTACCAAAGGGTGGAGGCAACCTCTTCGGAAAGTCTTTGTCTCAATCTTCGGGTTGAGTCCAGTGGGGAACGTGTACAACCTCTGCAGAGCGTATAAACTGATCATGATTAGCCGTGTCCACGGTTACGGAGGAACTTTGAGCAACTAGTCAGTACTGTTGTTGAATGATCTTGACAGATTAACACTTAATAATAATTTTGGTGGGAAAGATTAGCTCAGGTTGTTGTGTGTTTCAGGTAGATTTCAATTTAAAATCTTGATTAGTTTAGCTCAGGAGAAAATTGGCTTTCTGCAAAACAAAACCTTAAGCCTTTCCTTTGACTCACCTTGCATGTAGTTGTAGGTCCTTTATATAAACTTTTCCATGTCACTTGCCGTACAAATCAGATGTACTGACCCGTTGTCGGGCTGTAACCTTCGGTGTTGCAGGTTTTTCAGACGACCAGTAAGGTGCGTTTAGGGTTGCGGGTCTACACTCAGCATGTTCGCTTGTGGCTGTTGATGGGACTCCAAGTTACTTGCTTTTGCTTCCGCTATATTTATATTGAATAACCTAGCCTTGAGCTATGCAACTTGTTATTTGTTTTATTCTGGATCATACGTTATAATAATGATGCACTTGTACTTTGATATACATCTATGATACTGTGTGTGCCAGCGAGTTCGATCCAGGGACTGGCACTTGAGCACAAAGACTTCAATTCTATGTGAATTGGGTCGTTACAGATGGTATCAGAGCAGTGTGTTTACTGTAGGACGTGACCCTAGAAAATGGATTAGAAAAGCCATAGGAATGAAAATATTACTTTACATCACTCTGTCTTGTACTTACTTACCTTCTCTATCTCATATCCATACCTGTTCTAATCTTTCCTTACCTCTCTTTGATTATAGATGACCACTTTGTCATACCGCGCTATGGCGTTTGGACCTGAGCTCAGGGGGATTTTCCACTACCTGAACATCTACGTGCTAGTGTTCCAGCCGGACATCGTGGAGACAAGGGGAGCTGATGACTACTAGCAAGTGGAGACTTTCATCCTAGGAAGCAGGATAAACAAGGAAAGGGTGATCACGGAGTCATTCGAGGTGCATGCCCAGGAGAAGGAGCAGTGTATGCGCATAGCCGCTCACATAGCTCTTGGACGCATTGTTGAGACGTATGCCGCCCAGCTAAAGGGTACGGTGTACGCGGAGATGGCCAAGATCCTTCCATCGGGGAACATATGGGCAAAGAAGTTCAAGTATGTGCCTGGGGCCATTTGGCCAGGTACAACTAGCTACTTCCTCCAGAGCCTGGAGAAGCACATCCATTACCAGGAGAAGGACATCCAGTCAGACCTCTACACCATCATTGAGTTGCAGCAGAAGAACACCAGGCTCAAGAGGGACAACAACAAGCTGAAGAAGGAGAGGGTGGAGATGCAAGCAGAGATAAAGAGGCTGAAGGAGAAGATGAAGGCCAATGGAATTGAAGAACAAGAAGAGGAACCAGAAGTAGAGACCTCGGCAGAAGAAGAGGAGCCGAGACCCAAAAGGCGCAACCGCATTAGCGGGCGCGAATAGCGCATGCTGTTTAGCAAAGACAACATTCGGAATTACTTCACCGAAAATTAGTTTTCTATCGTTATCGTGTTAGCGTATTTGACCATGTCGACTTATTCGGTGTGGCAATACTAGGTTTCTTGATACACTCTATATTATTCGTGGTTGTGTTGAGGATCTTATATTACCCGTGGTTGTTTTGAGGATCTTATATCAGTTGTACAATATATTTTAAACTATATGGTGTGATATGTGATGGTTTTCCGTATGAGTGCATTGGTTGATGATTGTTATATGTTTGATGCTATGGTGATATTGTTTGGTGAAGTTGATTGGTGATATGTGTATTGTATAATAATGCTTGCCATGATCATCATAAGCATATGGGGTAGGATATATTTCCCTAGCTACTTTCTGTCTACAACTTACCTATTCTTGCCCAACAGATGCCGCCGAGACGTGATCCCACAGGGAATGAGAACAACAACAATGGAGTGACAGCTTACATGCAACAGTTACTTCAGGGACAAGCTCAGTTGATCCAGTTGCTCACTCAGAACATGGGCAACAACAACAATGCGCCGCCACCACCACCAGTGGACACGCTTGCGAGGTTCCTGAGGGTGAATCCTCAGAGGTTCTCTAGCACTCCTGAGCCCATAGTGGCGGATGACTGGCTTCGTTAGTGGGCCGGAACTTGGAGACAGTTGGCTGTACTGAGGCAGAGAGAGTGAGGTTTGCCTCACATTTGCTGGAGGGTCCTGCCGCAGCATGGTGGGACAACTACTTGCTGACTTACCCCATCGACACCATCACTTGTGTGCAATTCCAGTATTCTTTTCGCGCCGCACATGTTTCAGCAGGCGCCATGAGCTTGAAGAAGAAGGAGTTCCGAAGTTTGTGTCAGGGAGGCATTCAGTGGCCGAGTATGTTGAGGTGTTCAACAAGCTTGCAAGATATGCTCTAGATGATGTCAGGAATGATGCAGCAAGGCAGGAGAAGTTCCTGGAGGGGCTGAATGATGAGTTGGGAGTCCAGTTGACAGTGGCCACCTTTGCTAACTGCCAGGGGCTCATAGACAAGGCTATTGTGTTGGAAGGCAAGCAGCAGGCCATTGAGAACCGCAAGAGGAAGTACAACAATAACAATGGTGGAAAGTATAACTTTGGACCGCATCAGAAGCCACGTACTTCTTATGGTGGCAATGGAGGACATAACCACAATGGTGGGAATGGCCATGTACAAAGTGGAGGACATAACCATCATGGTGGAAATGGTCACAACCATAATGGCCACAACCACCACAATGGTACCAAGAATGGCAATGGCAATGGCAATGGAAGGAACAATGGGAATGGGAGAAGTAATTGAGCCAATGGAGGCAATGGAAACAACCGTCAGAATGGCCACACACCAAAGGACTTGAGTCACATCCAGTGTTTCAAGTGCAAGAACATGGGACACTATGCCACAGACTGCCCAGAGTCCAATGGGAATGGAGTTGTCAAGCCCAATCCTTTCAGCAAGGGCATGTGAACCATGTCAACGTGGAGGAGATCTATGATGGGCTTGATGCTGTGATTGGTAAGTTCTTTATCAATTCAGTACCCGCACTTGTTCTTTTTGATTCTAGTGCATCGCATTCTTTCATATCGAGGGTATTGGTGGATAAGCATGAGTTACCTACCGTAGTTCTTAAGTCATCTATGCTCATAAGTTCACCGGGAGCGGAGATGTCAGCTAGTTTGGGATGCTATCAGTTGATCCTAGCCATAGGAAACCATGTTTTTCCTACAGATTTGATTGTATTGAAGTCACAAGGTTTGGATGTTATTTTGGGCATGTATTGGCTAGCTAAGTACCAAGGTGTTATTGATTGTGCCAGTCGGTTTATCACTCTCCGTACACCGAATGGGCAGAAGATCAGATATGTGTCCAAGTATAAGCATCAGCACGCTCAGGTGAATTCTCTTAAGGGGGTAGCCTGGATGATGTTCTATGTATGTTTATTACTGTTTGTACATAATTGTATTGAATATATGTTGATTGGTGCCATGTTTGCTCGTATAGATTGTCCGGAGTGCGCCGCCTCGTTTTGTGAGGATTGTGACCGTCAGGAACAGGAAGAAGGCAAGTGATGCTTTGACCATACGCATACCTATATTTTCTATATGCATTATATTAAGGATATCACCCTATTGCATGATAGGTAGTGTCGGGGGATTGGTAACCGGGTAGGCTAACCCAAGCGGAAGCAATCTTTCAAGACAAGGAGGGACCGAGTGGGCCGCAGCTGGGCCGAGCTGGGCAGATGTACGGCCGATTGCTCCGAGGCAATCAGCCGTATCAAATGCCGGCAGTCGGCCCAGGCGCAATCGATCCACTCCTTCACAAAGACGATCATCTGATTGATCCGCAGCTGGGCCGAGGCAAGCACGTGGAAGGCCGATTGCCCAGAGCAATCGACCTTGCCAAGGACCACCAGTCGGCCCAGGCGCAATCGGAATAACCTACTACCCTTGGAGGAAGTTGACCCCGACGCCAGGCGGTGGTATGATTACGAGGTCATAAATGCACTATCCCGAGATATATGGGTGGCAGCAAGGCCAAGTCATGTCGAAGATCTGGTGCAGATACGGTGTCGACCTCTCCGCCGATTCGGCGGACAGGGCGACAAGACCGCACCTCCTAGCTCCACTGTTCATCCCCATGCCCTATGGGTCTATAGCATGGGCCGCCGCCCGTAGGATCCGGATCACCCGAAGAGGAGCAGTCGGTGGGCCCAGGACGATTAGAGGATGACAGTTGGGCCCAATCGGCAGTGAAGTTACTGATGTACCCCAGGCTCACACTATAAGAGCCCGGGTACCCCTCCTGCGTGGGGGACGATCTGCTCAAGAGCACCATTCACTCATTCTCCCCAGTTCATTCACTGCTAGTAATAACTCCTCAGGGAAGCAGTAGAGAGCCTTGCCCACGGCGGCGGCACTCATCTTCCCTTGAGAAGATAGAGAAGCAGTTATTGTAGCCAGAGCGTTGATATATAAGAGACAAGCAGGAGTAGGGGTGTTATCTCTCCGGAGAGCCCCGAACCTGGGTACATCATGGTGTCCTCTACCGTGCTTGTACCCAACCCGATTCCGGCACCATCGACATCCACTCCCTCGCGTCTTCCCCTCACTTAACCATCCCATGGCATCTGACGTCACATATCGACGACAGTTGGCGCCCACCGTGCGGCAGACCGAGGCGTCGACTGGAGTAAAGATCCGGACGGGATTTTCCTCTGCATCAGGCGGTAGCCACGCCTCTGGCCTGATTCTAAGGCGTGGGGCAATCGATTACGTGGTGGACTACTCGGCGCGGTATAAGGCTGGAGCACCCCTGCCGCCCGGTGTGTCGCTGCAGGTCGGCAGCCACCGCCTTTTCATCGGCAGCTTCCCTGAGGCATATCCTAGGGAGATTCGTGTCTTATCGTGCTCCACAGATCCGCTCTTGACCAGGGGTTGCAGCGCAGCGCCTGGCAGAGAGGACAAACGAGTGCACGCTGCTGTCCTGATGGCGGGGGCATCGTCATCAAGCAATCGCGGCGTAGCGAGCGCAGCAAGAAGAGCCAAGGAGTCAGCGGAGGCTGCGGAGAGAATCGGCACCAGCGCGTTGCGGGATGTGTTATACACACCCGTGAACAGGAATGGTGATCCCGAACAAGTGCACACGGAGCTGGAAACGGCACGGCTCGCTCTGGCTCGCAGGGCTGAGCAAGTGCTGGCAGAAGAGCGCAGGGTGGGAGCCATCACAAGGGAATACAATGCAGCGCATGAAAAACCACGCCGGCCGATTGAGCCCGTAGTCCTGGAAGATCTGAGAAGCCGAGGCAGAGCAGTCAACCAGCAGCTGTCGGGGGCCGAGCAGCCGGAGCGACCAAGGAGGCCAGTGCAACCGGAGCAACCGGCGTAGTCGGCATTCGTCCAAAGGCCGACATACAGCACGCCAGACAAGAACCTGAGAGCAGCCGAGAAGATAGCACTCGAGTTAGAAGACCTAGAGGGAGATGAGCGGCGCGAGCAGTCGCGCCGAATGCGTGAGCTGTTGGCAGCTGCAAAGGAGCATAGGCTCGTTGCAATGGATAACCAAAATGCAGAACCCGGGGCGTCGAGAGGAACTGTGAGGCCGAATGCGGGAGCTAGCCAGCGACCGAATGCATAGCGCCAGAACAGACATCAACCCGCTCCATCTCGGCATGAGAGTAAGGTCAGAAGCAATCGGCCACCTCCAGCAGCAAGCAGAAGAGTCAAAGAGCCAGCTGTTAACAGCAGGCGCAATGACATGCCGCAGCAATCGGCACGAGGACCAGCAATCAGCGCCCGACTTGGCCCTCGCCAAATCGGCCAGAATGATGCGAGGCACCGCATTGAACTCCTGGAGAAGGAGGCTCAAGAGAATGAGGAAGGAGAAGCTGGCCCATCATGTTTCGGTCATCGTATTCGGACTGAAAAGTTTCCCAAAGGCTTCACGCTGCCGAGAGACACTCCCAAGTACAATGGCTCAGTGAAGCCTGAAGACTGGTTATCCGATTACCTGACGACTGTTCGCATCGCAGGAGGCAATCGGCGCGTAGCAGTCCGCTATGCACCTCTGATGCTGCAGGGTTCAGCTCGGACGTGGTTGAACAGTTTGCCCAAGGACAGTGTGAACTGCTGGGAGGACTTCACGAGTGCATTTATCCACAATTTCACAAGCACGTATGAGCGGCCCAACCTCCCGCGACAGCTAGCTCTTTGTGTGCAAGGAAAAGATGAGCCCCTCCGAGATTACTTATCTCGGTGGATCAAGCTGAAGAATTCATGCGAAGGAGTCCATGAGATCCAGGCCATTCAGTACTTCACAGATGGATGCCTGGCCGACTCAATGTTGAAGCACAAGCTGCTCCGCAAAGACTTCACGTCGCTCGCCGAGCTCATGAAGGTGGCAAATGCGTTCGCTATGTCCAATTCTGCGATGCGCCCTATCCATCTCGGAGTTGGAGGTGTAATCCAGTCACCAGGGGCTCCGCAGTCGGACACAGGGAATCAAGGCCTCAGTAGGAAGGAAAGAAGAGAGAACAACCGCAACAACAACAACAACAACAACCAGCAGAACAATGGCAAGCGCAAGGATGAGCAGCCCGATACCCAGTTTGGCAATAGGCAGGTGGCCGCTGTCCAGAGCGAAGAAGATCCAGCGGCTGCAGGAGGCAGTCGGAAGATGAGACCAAATGTGAGACCCTCGGGACAGATGAAGCCCAAGTACACGTTCGAGGATATGCTAGACGCACCGTGAAAGTTGCACAGCACGCCTGGCAGGCCGTCTGCGCACACCACTCGGCAGTGTGACTTTGTGAGAAGGATCGCGAAGGGAGAAGCTTTACCACCTCCACCCCCACCACCACCCCAGAACAGAGGACCGCCTCAGCAGCAGAACCTGTTCCCACAGCATGACGCTGCCTACATGATTTTCACCAGCGAGTCCACAGACAAGGGCAGTCGGAGAGCCCGAGCTCAGGAGGTTAATGCCACTATGCCACCGATTCCCCAGTTTATGCATTGGTCCGAATGTCCTATATCCTGGGACAGAGCAGATCATCCCACCATTTTGCCGAATCCGGGAAACTATCCGCTGGTGGTGGATGCTCTGTTCGCAGGACCAAGGTTTTCATGCAAGTTCTCTCGAGTGCTCGTTGATGGAGGAAGCACAATCAACATTCTGTACAGAGATACATTGATCAAGCTAGGGCTCACAGAGAAGGACCTGGAGCGTAGTCGGACGACTTTCCATGGGATTGTTCCTGGATTGTCTTGCACCCCCATGGGTCGGATTCGGCTGGATGTTATATTTGGCACAAAAGAAAACTTCAGGAGAGACCCGATTTGGTTTGAAGTCGCCGACCTCAGTAGTCCTTACCATGCTCTATTGGGATTGCCTGCATTTGCCAAGTTCATGATAACACACAGCAGACATACCTAAAGATGAAGATCCCAGGGCCCAACGGCGTCATCACTGTCACCGCGGACTTCAGGAAGTCCCTCGAGTGCACATCCGCTGGCAGCAGTTTGGCTGATTCTCAAGTGGTTGAGACGGAGAAGCGTCAGCTCAGCAAGGTGATTGCAATGGCGCAAGCACAGAACAAGAATCCACATCCAGTCGGCGCAGCAAAGAGATTAGATGAGGAGTAGGCTTTTCATTCGGCCAAGGATAGCAAGAAGATCGCTCTAGATCCCTCCGACTCAACCAAGTGTGTTGTAGTCGGAGATGGACTTAGCGATAAATAGGAAAGCGAGCTCGTCGAGTTTCTCCGTGAGAATCGGGACATCTTAGCATGGTCTCCGCAAGACATGCCTGGTGTGCCGAGAGAACTCGCCGAGCACAAACTACATATTCGGCCAGGCTCGAAGACGGTCAAGCAACCCTTGAGACGTTTCTCTGAAGACAAGAGAAGGGCAATCGGTGAAGAGGTTGCGAAGCTGCAAGCTGCAGGTTTCATCATGGAAGTGTTTTACCCCGAGTGGCTGGCGAATCCAGTCCTCGTCATGAAGAAGAATAAGACGTGGCGCATGTGTATCGATTACACTTGCCTGAACAAGGCGTGCCCGAAAGATCCGTTTGCTCTGCCCCGTATTGATCAAGTGATTGATTCTACGGCCGGCTGCGAGCTTTTGTCTTTTCTGGATGCCACTGCTGGCTATCACCAGATCAAACTTGTCGTGGAAGACCAGATAAAAACTGCATTTATAACCCCTTTCGGGGCTTATTGCTATGTCACCATGCCATTTGGTTTGAAGAATGGAGGTGCCACTTATCAGCGCACAATTCAGAGATGCACGCACTCTCAGCTCAGCAGAAATCTCCACGTTTACGTGGACGATTTAGTGGTGAAGTCGGCAAAGGGAGTCACGCTGTTAGATGACCTCAGGGAAACATTCGCCAATTTGAGAACTTATCAGATCAAGCTCAACCCGGAGAAGTGCGTCTTTGGAGTCCAGGCTGGCAAGCTCTTGGGATTTCTCGTTTCCGAGAGAGGAATCGAATGCAATCCCGAGAAGATAGCCGCAATAGAGCGCATGGAACAGACCAAGACCCTGAAGCAGGTACAGAAGTTCACCAGTTGCCTAGCATCACTTAGCCGATTCCTCAGTCGGCTAGGTGAAAAAGCAATCCCATTGTACCAATTGATGAAGAAGACAGAGAAGTTCACCTGGACCCCCCAGGCAAGCGAAGCATTCCGAGAGCTCAAGCGAATGCTCTCCATAGCGCCGATTCTGGCTGCCCCGATTGAGAAGGAGCCAATGATGTTATACATTGCGGCAACCAATCGGGTAATCAGCGCAGTTATGATGGTGGAGCGGCCCGGGAAGGACAAGGCACAGCAAATTCATCGCCCAGTGTATTACATCAGCGAAGTGCTCTCGGCGTCCAAGCAGAACTACCCTCACTACCAGAAGATGTTCTATGGAGTGTACATGGCAGCCAAGAGATTGAAGCCATACTTTCAAGCCCACTTGATCACCGTCATCAGCTCGGCTCCACTGGCCGACATCATGGGAAGCAGAGATGCAACCGAAAGAGTGGCAAAATGGGTAATTGAGGTCGCTAGTCATGGCATCCAATATGAGCCGAGAACTGCAATCAAGTCACAAGCATTAGCCGATTTCCTGGTGGACTGGGCCGAAACTCAGTATATGCCGCAGCTCCCAGGTTCGGATTTCTGGCGAATGCACTTTGACAGCTCCCAGGGTCAGTATATGTCGCAGCTCCCAGGGTCGGCTCAACAAGACAAGCTATCCCACCAGGCGTGTCGCTGGAGCACATCAAGAAACCATCCATCATACCATCCCCAGAATCCGAGTCCATTTTTATCTCGGAGACCGACCTTGAAGCATTGAAGAAGGCAAAAGAAACTCAACCGGCAAAAATTGCAACCTTGAAGAAGCAGTCCAGCGCCCAAGGTGTCTCGGCAACAGCACCAGGGGCCGCCGACTGCAAGACAGGGGCTGCCGACTGCGAGCCAGGGGCTGCCAAAAGCTATGAGAAGAGCAAAGCCAAAGGGAAGCAAGCAGAGGCAATACCAGGAAGCACAACCTCCGAAGAACCAATGATATCAGAAATTGCCGATTGCAATGAAGAAGCTCCAGTTCAAAACGAGAAGTCGATACCAGGGGCTGCCGAATGCGTGCCAGGCGCCGCAATCGGCAGTTCAGAGGCAGAGGTAGAAATGATAGAGGTCCAAGAGGCCGAGATCCAGGAGGCCAGTGGCCAAGGAACGGAGATCCAAGAGGAAGACCCACCCCAGCATGCAGTGGTAATGGTAGTTGTCAGCGCGCCATCATGGGCACAGCCGATAAAAGATTTCCTAGCAGACGGAGTCCTCCCAGAAGACGAAGCAGAATCACGGAAAATCAGCCGCCGATCTTGGGCTTACACAATAATTAACAATGAGCTAGTGCGCTAGAGTGCAACTGGTATCTTTCAGAGATGTGTAGAAGAGGACAGAGGCTTGGAGCTGCTCAGAGACATTCATCAAGGTGAATGCGGACATCATGCATCTGCAAAGGCCATCGCCAGCAAAGCTTTCCGACATGGTTTCTACTGGCCGACTGCGCTTGCAGCGGCTGGGAATTTGGTGAAGTACTGCAAGGGTTGTCAGCGGTTCAAGGCAAGAAGTCATCAGCCAGCATCGGCACTGAAGACAATCCCAATAGAGTGGCCGTTTGCAGTATGGGGTTTAGATATGGTTGGACCATTCAAGAGAGCTCGAAGTGGCATGACACATCTTCTAGTTGTAGTGGACAAGTTTAGCAAGTGGATTGAAGCCAGACCGATCAAGAAGCTGGATGGTCCGACTGTGGTTCGGTTTGTGGCCGACATTGTGTGCAGATACGGTGTGCCTAACAGCATCATCACCGACAACGGCACAAATTTTGCAAAGGGTGCGCTGGCTCGATATGCATCTCAGCAGGGCATCCAGCTTGATCTGGCATCTGTGGCGCATCCGCAATCAAATGGTCAAGTAGAAAGAGCAAATGGTCTCATTCTCTCGGGCATCAGACCCCGATTGGTGGAGCCACTCGAGAGGGCACCCGACGCATGGATTGATGAACTCCCTGCAGTCTTGTTTAGTTTGAGGACTACGCCAAACAGGTCGACTGGATTCACTCCTTTCTTCCTGGTGTAGAGCTCAGAAGCAGTTATCCCATCCGACATTGAGTTTGATTCACCTCGGCATGCCCTATATACCGGAGAAGAAGCCAGATTGGCACGAGAAGATGGCATCGACCTCAAAGAAGAAGCTTGTTTGTTGGCTTTGTCCAGGTCAGCAGTCTATCAGCAGAAGTTGCGGCATTACCACAGCAAGAAGATCCGTCCTCTCGCTTTCCGAGAGGGGGATATGGTGTTACGCCGAATACAGAAGTCAGACGGGCAGCACAAGCTATCCTCACACTGGGAAGGGCCATTCGTCATCGGCCAAGCGCTCAAGAACAACTCCTATTATCTGATCGACTGCACCAAGGTCACTCGGCACAAAGACACGTCAGGAGCAGAAACGGAGCGGCCGTGGAACGCCGAGTTGTTATGTCCGTTTTATAGTTGAGCGGCAGAAATTTGTGTACGCCATTCGGGAAACAATCAGTAAAAGCTATCATGCCTCTGAAAATGAGCATTCGATTACCTTTGTATAATTGCATTCGAAGAGCTAGCCTCAGTCGGCAACGCTCAGTCATACCTGAGACGTGCGTAACGCACCCGGGGACTGACGGACCACGAGGTCAGGCGAATAAGCCATCGAGGCACGGGGACTGCGGGTTGGCACTCAACTCGGCACCTAGCTCAAGCGCAAATCACTAAAAGGTTTGTGGCATTGAAAAGGGTTGCGATTGGGGCAGTCGGTAGTACAAGTTCCCGGGAAACAATTCGAAACGCGCCACCAACGGCATATTCGATAAGAAAAAGTTACCGATTGCGCCGAAAACCAAGGCATCGAGCCCGGTAGCCAGCAATCGGCTCCCACTGTCGCAGAATCCTTTGCTTTAAACCTTGTCGTGTAAAAAATAAAAAGCTTATCGAACCTTGGCTGGTAATCTACCTTTGAGCCGATTGCAGACCGTAGGACGACAGCAAGGCAGACACGGTAGACATCCCCAAGTGCAGACCGATAAAGGAAACCGACAAAGACGCAAAGTCGATTGCACAAGTAAAAGCCAGAACTAAGCAATCGGATTGCATCAGAGATAGCAGGCCCAAGGCCGAATAAGTTCATTACATCAAAGTCGCACCCAGTGGGTGTCGACAGAATTAAAATTATGTCTTACAAGCAAATAGTCGAAAAAACAAAATGAGATAAGGTCGATCCAGTGTCGGCAAACTACAACAAGTAACATAGTCGGGAGCATGGCTCAGGAAGTCGGAGCAGTCGGAGGCACAGAGCTAGAGGTCGGGGCAGTCGGATCAGCGTGCGCGGCATCTGGCTCCGATTGCGCTTCAGAAGATGTGGCGCCAGCCCGCTTAGATCTCGGAGATGTATGGGATGAGCCGCTATCAGAAAGCTCCTCGGCCAGGCCAGAGATTGAAGGTGCAGCGAGCGGATTCCCTCCCTCGTCGAGATACGGAGTGTACTCGTACGGAGAGAACCAGTTCACCATAGAGGTGGCTAACCGATTTACCTCGGTATAGGTCTTCTCAAGCAGGTCGGCAGCGTTTTCTCTGAGGCTATAGAGTTGGGAAAGCTTCACCTGAGGGTACCAGCTCAGCACAGTCTGGAGAGTAGTCTCTGCGCCAGTCCGACCTGCAGAGTTCAGCAGAACGTCGATCCGACGTGGGATGGCCTTAAGGAGAGTCCGAGTTTGCTCAGTGGTAGCATTCGGAGCCTCCCCCTTGTTAGAATCCTCTTCGTCTTGTGTTCCAGGCTCGCGGGTGCCGGCGGAGGAACCAGCAGCGTTTTTAATTTTTTGGAGTCCGACCTTAAGCTCAGTCGGCGACCATAGTGATTGAGCAATTTTCAGGATGCCGAGCTTGAATGAAAATGCAATTCCCTTGATAACAGGGATGCGGGCTTCTGTGCCAATCAGATATTCGTGCCGAGTCCAGACGTTGTCTTAAAGTTGACAGGTCCCTCCGGCAGCAACAGTTTCTTCTCGGGACTTAGCTACGGCCGCGTAGGCAGCTGCTTCAGACTCAGGCCAAGCCTCTGCGTCACGAAAGAAAGCATGAGCAACAAGATAAAAGAGGAAAGCAATTGGAAAGTGCACTCGGATGCAGGAAACACTTACCGCTAAGGAGGACGTCCATCTCGGTCATTGTGTCACAGAAGCCTTTGGCTCGGCGGCGCAATCGGGTGGTCTCTTCGTAGCTGCGTTTCTCCAGTTCTTCAAACTTGGCGACATGTTCGTCGCGATCCGGTCGAATGGAATCCCGCGCAGCAACTGCTTCGTCCCTCTCAGCTTGCAAGGCTTCTTGGGCAGCGACGACAGCATCTCACTCGGCAAGGAGACCATCACCAGTAGCCGTCAGGGCAGCCAGGTCAGCCAGATGTTTTCTTTCAAGGGCAGCCATCTCAGAACGAAGGCTTTGCAGAGTCCAACTTAGATCAGTTTCTACCCCCTGCAGTCGGGTCATTTCTTCCTGGGCTTTGGCGAGTGTTGGGCCATGCTGGTTGAGTTCTGCAATCAATTCAGCAATTCGGCCCTGAAGGTTATCTACCATGGTAACAGAAGCTAGAAGAGACCATGAAGATATGAGTACAAGAGTGACTGTCAATCGGAGAGAAAACAGAAATGGTATAGAAGTTACCTTTCAGTTTATTGATCTCGGCCGATTGATTATTGACCTCCAGGTGGGCCTGGGCGAGAGTTCGGAGGCTCGCGGTGTAAGCATTGAGGAGCTTTTCGAAGACCTCGCGCCTTTCTTCCATAACAGCCTGCGAGGAATGGCAAGAGGGAGTTTAGAGATACGATAGTCAAAAGAAGATCCGATTCGATTGCTAGCAATCGGCCCGAATCTCGGTGTCAGAACCCCAACTTAGGTATGTGCTAGGGTAAGCTTGTGCCTTTGCATCATGCAAAAATTTCAAAAGAAATTCAAAAATGGGGAAAAGAAAAGCCCTGAGAATTTAATTCAAATGGCCAGACAAAAATTTGTTCCAAAAATTCCTCTGGTATTTTTGTAAAGTCTTATAATTATGCATGATCACATATAAAGTGAAGTGGGTCCCACTGCATGCACCAAGATTTTTCAAATATTCCAAACATGGCTTGGAAATTAAATAATACCCTATTTGAGTTGAAATTCAAATTAATTGAATTTCAAAAATCTCCAAAACTTGTGAGTGGCTAGCTGTATATTTTATAAGCCCACATAAAAGTTTTCAAGATTTTATAAAATGCTTTGCTATTTTTATCCAGAGCAAAAATAATTTACAGAAAAGGAAAACACAGAAAAACAGAAGAAAAATAGAAAAAGGAAATCCCATTCCACCCCTTCGGCCTCGGGCCCAACTAACTGCACCCCGGCCCAAGCCCACGAGGGGCTTGTCGTCTACCCCAAGCAGCTCGCTGTCGAGCATGCCGGGGGCGACGACCGCCACCTCGACGGCGAGAGCCGTCTAGGCCTCCCCGGACTCCCTCTCCTCGCCACGACAGCGCCCAGACTACCCCACTCCTTTCCCCTCACTCGCCGCTTCCTCTCTGCCCTTCCCCTCGTCGATTTCCTCACCATCCCGAGCCCGCCGGAGAGCACCGCCGTGCGCCGTCGTGGCCAACGGCTGCCACTCGCCGCGCAACCATGTCCAGGCGCACCCCCGCTGAAGACTTCGTCGAGTAGCGCTTCCAATCGAGCCGAGGGGCCCCTGGAGACGTCGCCAGCATTAATTCCTCGCCGCCGGCCGCCGAGGAGCTCAACGGCGATTCCGCCACCGTCCGGTACCCTCCGACCTTGCCGTCCTCTCCGTTCGCTCTGGGGTGAGCTCCCGCGTCTTTCCCCTCTTCTAACGCTCCTCCCCACGGCCCCTAACGCTGATTTCCTCACGGCCATGCTATGGCCGCCGCCCGAGCACGTCGCCGGCGAGGCTCCGGCAGCTCCCTTGCCCCGCCATGTGCACAGGTCGACCCGGGCGACCACGGGGACCATCTAGGTGCCCTCCCCGTGCCATTTGGTGGCCGAGAGCACCTACCGTGTGTGCGCCGCCGCGCACTAGTGCCACCGCCGGCTAACCGCCGGCGAGCCCCTCCTTTAACCCTAATCCCAGCACTAACCACCCCCTGGGCCACTGACGAGTGGGCCCAGAGCCCTAACTAACTAAGGGTTAGTTTAACAGAAAACTAATTAAACTAACCCCCACTAACAGCCTAGGCCCACCTGTCAGCCCCCACTGACGCCTGCATGAGGTCATGCTGACGCAGTAAACCCTTTTTCCAGAATAAAAAGAATTAAAGAATTCCAGAAAATCCAGAAAATAGCCCAAACTTTGGAAATTCATAGAAAATTCATATTAACTCCAAATTGGACAAATAATATATGTAAAATGATCAGGATAGAATAACCTATCCAAATATCCAACTTTCAACTTTGTTTGAGTTGAATTTAAAATGTGATCAGTAGCATTTTCTATTTGATTTAAATGGATTTAATTCAAATTCTTTTCAAATTCTTTTGCACTTTGAACCATATCAACATACTACATTTCAAACACACATCAGAGGCATATCATAACCATTTCAAAATGGTTTAACTTGATCCAATAATATCATATGAAACTTGACTAAATTGAATTCAAATTGGAGTTTGAATTTGCAATTCAAATTGCAATATACTCCATTTAAATGGAATTGCCCAAACACATCAGAAACATATACATCAAGTTTCAACCTTCAACCATGTGTTTGTGCATTGTATTTATATTGCTTCCTTGTTTTTTGTTTGTCGAGTAGAGGTGGAATCGGAGCAGGAGGTTGCCCCTTCGTTGAAGACACCGTTATCGAAACCTCGTCACCAAGGCAAGCAAACCCCCATTGATCATGTCGATAAAATCCCACTTCCCTCTCATGTCTCGCTTATGCATTGTTTAGGATGATCACCATGATAACGTTTCTACCGCATAGTTGAACCCATATCCTTTGCATGACCTATCATCTTGTCACAGTAGTAAGCAAACCACAATCCTAGCAGATGTAGGAGTTGGTTGATATCATGTGGCCCCTGCAACTGTTACTGCTTATTGCATGCTTAGTGGTACAATGAGGTTGCTTATGATGTGAGTCGGGATGATGATAAACATGGTGTTGATGAAAATGAAATGTGTTGGTGAATCTACCCTAATACAAGGTGAACGATGAGAGGCTGTGTAGGAGTACACAGTGGGTTGTCTCGTTGAACACCGTCTTATGTCCGAGTTCTTGTGTGGTGATCCAAGCAGAAGAGTACAACCACATATTGGGCTCACTGACCCCTCTCGACCTAGTACCTCACCCCGTTCGAACCCCACGAGTCGCATTAGTTCGGAGTTCTGGTAGGGCTGTGGCACGGTCTGCGAAGTGGATGAACGGCTTTTCAAGACCGGCTTGGGACCCTGCACACATCGTTTGAGGATGTACTGGAACCTCGGCCGGACTTCCATACGGATCCCCCTCAGATAGGCGACTCTCTGGACGAGAACGGAGCTGTGGGCGAAGTGTCGTGGCAACATCCTCGCCGGTACCCGCTTGAAGGGTCCCACTCCCAGGCGGTAACTGATGAGTGTGTGTGTGTAGCGGTACACCCCTGCAGGGTTAACAAAACTATTCGAATAGCCGCGTCCGCGGTTAAGGACTGCTTGGAAAGCTTAGCTTGATTATTAGACAACTTGAACTGGATACTTCTAAAACTCGCAAGATAAGCGTGAGTGCTATGGTGTGCTTATCGTGGGGAAGTCGAGGAAGTAACCATAGTGGTGTAATTGATTGAAGAGATGTAGTGGACTCGTGTACGCTTCTTACCTCAAGTCTGGTACTCGTAGTTCAGGACTAGCCAAGTCAAAGCTGGCACTTCTGCAATTAAACCCCACCTCCCTTTACCTTGATACATGTGCATGAGTAGTATAGCTCCTATGTAAGTCTTGCTGAATACGATTTTGTACTCACGTTTGCTTAATCTATGTTTTAGATGAAACCACCGACCCCGATGGTGGCTTCTACCCGAAGCTCGAAGATTGAAGACTCAGACCAAGACCAAGCTAGTGTAATCCCAGTCAGACGACTGGTTCCCTCGTGGAGGGCTTGTTTTTAGATAAGGCTTCTCTAAGCCATTTGTTAAACTTGTCTGTACACAGATCTACTTTCCTTCCTCTTGTCTGTTCTAATGTTGGATCACATGCTTGTGATCTCTGTGTGCACTCTTTAAGAGTTATTAATAAAGATGTAGACATTGTAGAGATTTGCAATGATACCTACTATTCATACTAGACATGTGTGCTGCGTGTATGTTTATAACATGCATGTCTTAGTATGGGTTTTCGAGACCTTAGTTGTGATCTGGCTGGCGGTCTTTTATACACCAAGTGGCCCGTAGATGTGCGCAGCTTGGGGCATCGCGATGCGATTGCTCGAGACTCTGTCTCGTGCACACTTTGATGTATGATCGAGCCCGCCCTAGACCCCGACTAAGTGATCGGGCTGGAGTAAGTCTATGTAAGGGTTATAATACAATCGATAGTATGGTTGAGGCGACTTTTCTATGAGTATGGGAGTTCACCACCCATATCATTTAGACTTGTGTGTGGACGATGAGGACCCATTTCAGTTGATCATCCGGCCTGGATGGGATGCCCCTCACGTTCGATGCTTTCCGAGAACGTTCTGTGCTTGGCCTTGTCTGTTTAGACAAGTGGGTACGGTTCTCGGCTCTCCATATGATTGTGTTGTAGCGAGGCTTGCATACGCTAACCCCGGGTCCCAACAGACTTGGTATCAGAGCAGGACTGACTGTAGGATTATCAGCCTTGGCCGAAGTCGAGTCTAGCTTTCTATAGTTATATAGTTATTATGGGTATATAAGGGAACAACATAAGTCTTCTTTTTCTCCTTACCCTCATCGATCTGAGTTCTGAGTCACCCTCATCTTATTCTACGGGAAGATAGGACTAGGCTCATCTATGTCTTACTAGAACATCTCGTTGATTGCCTCCTTATAGCCGTAGGATTGTTGTGGATGTCCAGAGTCTCCGTGTTTTGAGTTCCTTGAAGAAGTTATGTCCAATTTCTTCGAGGTTGTTTCATTTTCCGTCCCGGTGTAGCCGTTATGCTGCCGGAATTATCCCGTGTTTCTTTGAATCATTGCCTTTGCATTATAGTCTTCTCCTTCAGAAATCATATCCTTTTATGCTTGCCTCCGTCGTACAACCTGTTCTGATTGTTGATTTTTATCACACAGGATGTCAGGTGGAACTCGTAGTGCTGTTCTTCGGAATCGAGACCGTGATCGGAATCGAAATGATGATGAACTTCCACCCCCGCCTTCTGCGGCGGAAATCATGATGGAAGCCGAGCGGAATAGACGTGATCAGACACGCCTTCTGGAGCTCATCGAGCAGAATACCTCCCACCATTGTAATGTGTTGGTCAGCATTCAGGACTTCATCCTCCTCAAGCCACCGGTATTCCGATGTTCTTCTGAGCCCCTTGAAGCTGATGATTGGCTCCGTTCCATCGAGCGTAAGCTTGATACTGCACATGTTGCTCCCGATGACCGAGTTATTTTCGCGGTATACTTCTTGGAAGGTGCTGCTCTTCAGTGGTGGGAGAACTATGTTGCAATGCAGCCAGATGGTCACGTAGTGACTTGGCAGGAGTTCTGTGTTGCCTTTCTAGGGTACCACATTCTGGACAAGTTGATGGAACGCAAGAAGGAAGAGTTCTGCAATCTGAACCAAGGAGAGATGTCCATTCATGAGTATGTGAGGGAATTCAACCGTCTTGCTCGTTATGCCCAAGATGAGATCACCACCGATGCCAGAAAGCAGGCAAGGTTCCGCAAGGGACTTAGCCCCATCCTTCGTCATGATCTCAACCTCATCGAATTTGCCACCTTTGAGGATTTAGTCAACAGATCCTTCAGAGCTGAGCATGGCAATGAAGTTTTCGAGAAGTCTCGCAAGCATGCTCTTGAGCTTGCCCCTTCTTCCAGTTCACGCCCTCAGAAGCGTATGATCTGGATTCCTAACAGTTTGTTTCCCCCAAAACAACCCACCGAGGCCATCCCTTGTGCCGCCTCGTCCACCAGCTCGTCCAAACAACCCAACTCCCCGCACTATCTTTGGAGCCTGCTTCAGATGTGGCCAGCCTGGTCACTATTCTCGTGAATGCCCCGTCAACCAAAATGCTCCACCCCATGCCAAAGGAAACCCCACTGTTCGTGCCAAGCCACCCCCGAAGGTTTCCACCGCTAAGCCATCCACCTCAGAAAATCTTGGACGTGTGAACCAAATCTCAGCTGAAGAGACTGATAGTACTTCTGACATCATTCTTGGTACGCTCCCAGTCAATTTTGTTTCCACTTCTGTTCTTTTCGATCCAGGAGCATCTCACTCATTCATGTCGGAGAGTTATGCACTTCGGTATGATGTATCCTTTGAAGAAATGTTCACCCCTATGATCATTCAAACTCCTGGTTCCAAGTGGCAAACTAATAGAGTAAGCCATGGTAATCAAATTGAAATTGAGGGTTTAGTATTCCTTGCTTCACTCATAGCCCTCAAGTCTTCCGGCATTGATGTCATCCTTGGTATGGATTGGTTATCAAGGCAGAATTCTTTTCTTGATTGTAAAGCCAAGTCAGTTAGACTTACACATCCTTCAGGCCAGACAATAATTTACTCCTCACCAAGAACAAGAACCCAGGTGCATTCTTTGAATGTGCTTCCCCTTCCCGAGCTTGAAGATGTTCCGGTGGTTCATGACTTCCCGGATGTCTTTCCTGAAGAGCCGCCGGGAATGCCACCCGACAGATGTGTAGAGTTCATTGTAGATCTTGCCCCAGGAACCGCACCAATTTCCAGACGCCCATACAAAATGGCCCCACGTGAGTTAGCTGAGCTTAAAACCCAACTGGAAGATTTGTTGGAAAAAGGCTTCATCCGCCCTAGCTCATCGCCATGGGGTTGCCCCGTTCTGTTCGTAACAAAGAAAGATGGAACAGAAAGGATGTGCGTAGACTATCGCCCGCTAAATCTAGCGACGATAAAGAACATGTACCCACTGCCCAGGATCAATGATCTTTATGATCAACTTGCTGGATCCTCTGTCTTCTCCAAGATGGATTTGAGATTAGGATATCATCAAATCAAAATCCGAAACGAGGACATTCCCAAAACGGCTTTTATTACTCGTTATGGTCTTTACGAGTACACCGTCATGTCCTTTGGTTTAACCAATGCCCCCGCCACTTTTTCACGCATGATGAACTCGATCTTCGTGGAGTATTTGGACCAGTTCGTCGTGGTTTACCTCGATGACATCCTTATCTACTCGAAGAACGAAGCAGAACATGCCGAACACCTAAGGCTGGTATTGATGAAACTTAGAGAGCATCGCCTGTATGCTAAATTCTCCAAGTGTGAATTTTGGCTACCAGAAGTGACCTACTTAGGCCACGTGATTTCTGAAAAAGGCATTGCTGTGAATCCCGAAAGAGTTCAGGCCGTCCTTGACTGGACTACACCTGAATCGGTTAAGCAAGTTAGGAGTTTTCTTGGCCTAGCCAGCTATTGCCACCGCTTCGTCGAGAACTTCTCTAAAGTTGCAAAGCCTCTTACTGAACTCCTCAAGAAAGATAAGAAATTCCTATGGACTCCCAAGTGCGAGGAAAGCTTTCAAGTGCTAAAAAGAAGATTGACTTAAGCACCCGTACTTGCACCTCCAGACACCAAAAAGGATTTCGAGATCTTTTGTGACGCATCACGGCAAGGGTTAGGATGCATACTTCTGCAAGATAGACATGTGGTAGCTTATGCTTCACGCCAATTGCGGCCACATGAAGAGAACTATCCTACCCATGACCTTGAACTCACTGCCGTAGTTCATGCCCTAACAACTTGGCGACATTACCTCCTTGGTAATCGTTGTGAGATCTATTCCAACCACCAAAGCTTCAAATACATTTTCACCCAGCCAGATCTTAATCTCAGGCAAAGACGCTGGATTGAGTTGATAAAAGATTACGACGTAGTAATTTCTTACACCCCAGGCAAAGCCAATGTCATGGCTGATGCACTAAGTCGTAAGTCGTATTGTAACAACGTCATGTTACGACAGTATCAACCACTTCTTCATGGGGAATTTCGAAAGCTTCATCTCGAGATTGTTCCTCGTGGATCTCTCTTCAACTTGGTGGCGAAACCAACCCTTGAGGATCAAATTATAGTTGCCCAAAGGCGTGCACGAGGTGTTCGCCGGATCAAGGAGAACATTGCTAGCGGAGTTGCTAAATGTTTCTCCACAGATAGTAAAGGAACGGTATTCTTTGGAAATCGTTTGGTAGTACCTAAGAATAGGGAACTAAGGCAACTCATCCTCAAAGAAGCCCATGACACACCCCTCTCGATTCATCCCGGTAGCACAAAAATGTACCGAGATCTACGCAAGAGATTTTGGTGGACTAGGATGAAGAGAGACATTGTTCAATTTGTTGCCAAATGTGATGTTTGTCGTCGCATTAAGGCAGAACATCAAAGACCTGCTGGTACACTTCAACCTTTGCCTATTCCAGAGTGGAAATGGGACAAAGTCGATATGGACTTCATCACCGGCTTTCCAAAAACCCAGAAAGGAAATAATGCCATCTTCGTGGTCATTGACCGACTTTCCAAAGTTGCTCACTTCCTTCCAGTTCGCGAGTGTATAACTGCTAGCCAGTTAGCGGACTTGTATGTCTCTAGAATTGTGTCTCTTCACGGTGTTCCTTTGGAAATCAATTTTGATCGTGGTAGCCTTTTCACCTCTAGATTTTGGGGAAGCTTTCAGCGTGCTATGGGAACTCATCTCTCCTTTAGTACGGCTTTCCATCCTCAGTCTAGTGGTCAAGTCGAAAGGGTTAACCAAATTTTGGAAGACATGCTCAGAGCTTGTGTTATCTCATTCCGAAAGAATTGGGAGAATTCTCTTCCATTCGCCGAATTTGCTTATAACAATAGTTTTCAATCTAGTCTGAACATGGCTCCTTTTGAACTCCTTTATGGACGACGATGTCGAACACCACTAAACTGGTCAGAAACCGGTGAAAGACAATTCTTTGGACCGGACATGATCAAGGAAGCAGAAGAGCAAGTTCGCATTGTTCGTGAGCAATTGAAAGTCGCATAGTCTCGTCAGAAAAGTTACTATGATCGTCATCATAGGCAAGAAAGCTACAATCTAGATGAGAAGGCTTACCTCCTGGTTACTCCTCTGAAGGGAACCCAAAGATTCGGTATCAAAGGCAAATTGGCCCCATGTTACATCGGACCTTTCCGCATTCTTGCTAAACGTGGAGAAGTTGCCTACCAACTTGAACTACCCCCGCACCTTTCCCGAGTACATGATGTATTCCATGTGTCCCAACTCAGGCGTTGCTTCAAGGACCCCATCCGCGAAGTTGACCATGAAACGCTTGATCTCCAAGATGACCTTTCTTATCGAGAATACCCCGTTCATATTCTTGATTCCGCAGAGCGTGTCACTCGCCGAAAGAAGATCAAGTTTCTGAAAGTTCAATGGTCACACCACTCCGAGAAAGAAGCCACGTGGGAAAGAGAAGACCGTCTCAGTGCCGAGTACCCCACCTTCCTCCCGCAGACTTCTGAATCTCGGGACGAGATTCTGTTGAGTGGGGGCGTGTTGTCAGAACCCCAACTTAGGTATGTGCTAGGGTAAGCTTGTGCCTTTGCATCATGCAAAAATTTCAAAAGAAATTCAAAAATGGGGAAAAGAAAAGCCCTGAGAATTTAATTCAAATGGCCAGACAAAAATTTGTTCCAAAAATTCCTCTGGTATTTTTGAAAAGTCTTATAAATATGCATGATCACATATAAAGTGAAGTGGGTCCCACTGCATGCACCAAGATTTTTCAAATATTCCAAACATGGCTTGGAAATTAAATAATACCCCTATTTGAGTTGAAATTCAAATTAATTGAATTTCAAAAATCTCCAAAACTTGTGAGTGGCTAGCTATATATTTTATAAGCCCACATAAAAGTTTTCAAGATTTTATAAAATGCTTTGCTATTTTTATCTAGAGCAAAAACAATTTGCAGAAAAGGAAAACACAGAAAAACAGAAGAAAAATAGAAAAAGGAAATCCCAGCCCAGGCCTTGGGCCTCGGGCCCAACTAACTGCACCCCGGCCCAATCCCACGAGGGGCTTATCGTCTACCCCAAGCAGCTCGTTGTCGAGCATGCCGGGGGCGACGACCGCCACCTCAACGGCGAGAGCTGTCTAGGCCTCCCCGGACTCCCTCTCCTCGCCACGACAGCGCCCAGACTACCCCACTCCTTTCCCCTCACTCGCCGCTTCCTCTCTGCCCTTCCCCTCGTCGATTTCCTCACCATCCCGAGCCCGCCGGAGAGCACCGCCGTGGGCCATCGTGGCCAACGGCTGCCACTCGCCGCGCAACCATGTCCAAGCGCACCCCCGCTGAAGACTTCGTCGAGTAGCGCTTCCAATCGAGCCGAGGGGCCCCTGGAGACGTCGCCAGCATTAATTCCTCGCCGCCGGCCGCCGAGGAGCTCAACGGCGATTCCGCCACCGTCCGGTACCCACCGACCTTGCCGTCTTCTCCGTTCGCTCCGGGATGAGCTCCCGCGTCTTTCCCCTCTTCTAACGCTCCTCCCCGCGGCCCCTAACGCCGATTTCCTCACGGCCATGGTACGGCCGCCGCCTGAGCACGTCGCCGGCGAGGCTCCGGCAGCTCCCTTGCCCCGCCATGTGCACAGGTCGACGCGGGCGACCACGGGGAGCATCTAGGTGCCCTCCCCGTGCCATTTGGTGGCCGTGAGCACCTCCCGTGTGTGCGCCGCCGCGCACTGGTGCCACCGGCGGCTAACCGCCGGCGAGCCCCTCCTTTAACCCTAATCCCAGCACTAACCACCCCCTGGGCCACTGACGAGTGGGCCCAGAGCCCTAACTAACTAAGGTTTAGTTTAACAGAAAACTAATTAAACTAACCCCCACTGACAGCCTAGGCCCACCTGTCAGCCCCCCTGACGCCAGCATGAGGTCATGCTGACGCAGTAAACCCTTTTTCCAGAATAAAAAGAATTAAAGAATTCCAGAAAATCCAGAAAATAGCCCAAACTTTGGAAATTCATAGAAAATTCATAGAAAATTCATATTGACTCCAAATTGGACAAATAATATATGAAAAATGATCAGGAGAAAATAACCTATCCAAATATCCAACTTTCAACTTTGTTTGAGTTGAATTTAAAATGTGATCAGTAGCATTTGGTATTTGATTTAAATAAATTTAATTCAATTTCGTTTCAAATTCTTTTGCATTTTGAACCATATCAACATACTACATTTCAAACACACATCAGAGGCATATCATAACCATTTCAAAATGGTTTAACTTGATCCAATAATGTCATATGCAACTTGACTAAATTGAATTCAAATTGGAGTTTGAATTTGCAATTCAAATTGCAATATACTCCATTTAAATGGAATTGCCCAAACACATCAGAAACATATACATCAAGTTTCAACATTCAACCGTGTGTTTGTGCATTGTATTTATATTGCTTCCTTGTTTGTTGTTTGTCGAGTAGAGGTGGAACCAGAGCAGAAGGCTGCCCCCTTCGTTGAAGACACCGTTATCGAAACCTCGTCAGCAAGGGAAGCAAACCCACATTGATCATGTCGATAAAATCCCACTTCCCTCTCATGTCTCGCTTATGCATTGTTTAGGATGATCACCATGATAACGTTTCTGCCGCATAGTTGAACCCATATCCTTTGCATGACCTATCATCTTGTCACAGTAGTAAGCAAACCACAATCCTAGCAGATGTAGGAGTTGGTTGATATCATGTGGCCCCTGAAACTGTTACTTCTTATTGCATGCTTAGTGGTACAATGAGGTTGCTTATGATGTGAGTCGGGATGATGATAAACATGGTGTTGATGAAAGTGAAATGTGTTGGTGAATCTACCCTAATACAAGGTGAACGATTAGAGGCTGTGTAGGAGTACATAGTGGGTTGTCTCGTTGAACACCACCTTAAGTCCGAGTTCTTGTGTGGCTATCCAAGAAGAAGAGTACAACCACACATTGGGCTCACTGACCCCTCTCGACCTAGTACCTCACCCCGTTCGAACCCCACGAGTCGCATTAGTTCGGAGTTCTGGTAGGGCTGTGGCACGGTCTGCGAAGTGGATGAACGGCTTTTCAAGACCGGCTTGGGACCCTGCACACATCATTTGAGGCTGTACTGGAACCTCGGCCGGACTTCCATACGGATCCCCCTCAGATAGGCGACTCTCTGGACTAGAACGGAGCTGTGGGCGAAGTTTCGTGGCAACATCCTCGCCGGTACCCGCTTGAAGGGTCCCACTCCCAGGCGGTAACTGATGAGTGTGTGTGTTTAGCGGTACACCCCTGCAGGGTTAACAAAACTATTCGAATAGCCGCGTCCGCGGTTAAGGACTTCTTGGAAAGCTTAGCTTGATTATTAGACAACTTGAACTGGATACTTCTAAAATTCGCAAGATAAGCGTGAGTGCTATGGTGTGCTTCTCGTGGGGAAGTCGAGGAAGTAACCATAGTGGTGTAATTGATTGAAGAGATGTAGTGGACTCGTGTACGCTTCTTACCTCAAGTCTGGTACTCGTAGTTCAGTACTAGCCAAGTCAAAGCTGGCACTTCTACAATTAAACCCCACCTCCCTTTACCTTGATACATGTGCATGAGTAGTATAGCTCCTATGTAAGTCTTGCTGAGTACGATTTTGTACTCACGTTTGCTTAATCTATGTTTTAGATGAACCCACCGACCCCGATGGTGGCTTCTACCCGAAGCTCGAAGATTGAAGACTCAGACCAAGACCAAGCTAGTGTAATCCCAGTCAGACGACTGGTTCCCTCGTGGAGGGATTGTTTTTAGATAAGGATTCTCTAAGACATTTGTTAAACTTGTCTGTACTCAGACCTACTTTGCTTCCGCTTGTCTGTTGTAATGTTGGATCACATGCTTGTGATTTCTGTGTGCACTCTATAAGAGTTATTAATAAAGATGTATACATTGTAGAGATTTGCAATGATACCTACTGTTCATACTAGACATGTGTGCTGCGTGTATGTTTATAACATGCATGTCTTAGTATGGGTTTTCGAGACCTTAGTTGTGATCTGGCTGGCGGTCTTTTATACACCAAGTGGCCCTTAGATGTGCGCAGCTTGGGGCATCGCGATGAGATTGCTCGAGACTCCGTCTCGTGCACACTTTGATGTATGATCGAGCCCGCCCTAGACCCCGACTAAGTGATCGGGCTGGAGTAAGTCTATGTAAGGGTTATAATACAATCGATAGTATGGTTGAGGCGACTTGTCTATGACTATGGGAGTTCACCACCCATATCATTTAGACTTGTGTGTGGACGATGAGGACCCATTTCAGTTGATCATCCGGCCTGGATGGGATGCCCCTCACGTTCGATGCTTTCCGAGAACGTTCTGTGCTTGGCCTTTTCTGTTTAGACAAGTGGGTACGGTTCTTGGCTCTCCATATGATTGTGTTGTAGCGAGGCTTGCATACGCTAACCCCGGGTCCCGAGACTCGGGGACTACACCCAGTGGGTGCGCTTCTGCGCACCCACCGGAAGAAGAGTCTCCCGATTGAAGGAAGGAAAGAGATAAAGCAAAGAGTATAAAAGATCCAAACCGATTGCAAGCAACCGGCCCGAATCTCGGGGACTACACCCAGTGGGTGCGCTTGCGCGCACCCACCGGAAGAAAAGTCTCCTGATTGAAGGAAGGCAAGAGATAATGCAAAGACTATAAAAGATCCGAACCGATTGCAAGCAACCGACCCGAATCTCGGGGACTACACCGAGTGGGTGCGCTTGCGCGCACCCACCGGAAGAAAAGCTTCCCGAGTAAAGGAAAGACATAAAAGGAAAGTCAAGAGTTTACCATGTGATGACGGTTGAGCTGTTGGGGGTCCCGAGCAAGGGCGTCAGCAAATTCATTTACCCGACTGAGAGTGTTCGTCAGAGGGTCTAGAGGGCGGTGTGAAGCGTCAGGCTCGGTGCCGACGTGACAGGCGCGATAATATTCGGCCCGGAACTGGTCCACCGAGCGCATCAGAACTTCCGACGCAGAGGAGGTCGGCGCTAGCACCAAAGTTTGAGCAGCGGCGGAGGCAGCAGTGGTGAAGGCTAGTGGCATCGACGTCACGTGAGGGCCGGAGGCACCCGGTTGTGGTGGCGGCGCAACCGGACGAACTGAAGCGGAGGTGATAACGGCAACTGGTGGCAGGGTGGTCACCGTCGACGGCGCGGACAGTACAACCGGTGGCACAGTCATTACAATCGGCGGAGCGGACACCACGATTGGCGACGGAGTCATCATTATCGGTGGTTCGGATGTGGCAATCGGAGCAGCAGTAGTCACGGCAGTGGAGGTCGGGTCGGAGCGGCATGGCGGAGATGGGGCAATCGGGTCGACCGATTGTGTTCCTCTGCCACCAGTAGCTCCCCGATCGGCTGCATTCTTGGAAGTCTTGGAAGCAAAGGAAGAGGAAGGAGTCTTCTTAATTGTCTCAAGGCGGGCCTTCTTGGCAGCGCGCTCGGCATCCTTGGAGGAGCGACGAGAAGCAGGCACCCGTTTATGGATGGCGGCGGCAGATGCAGCAGGCGAGATGACGACGCTAGCGCGGACTGGAATGTCGGCGTCGACGTCATCAAGCCCAATCGGTTCCCTGAAAGAAGAAAGAGGAGGTGAATCAGTGTAAGGAAGGACAGTAAAGTGCAAGGCATGAAGATAAAAGCATACCCGACTGTTCTTGGTGCGCCAGAGGGCATCCGGCATCTCAGCGGGGCGACATCCAGCGGCGCCTGGGAAGTCGGCATCGGGTGGTCGTCACCTGGAGTTGTTTGCCCTTGGTGGTTGTCGACGCTACCTTAGCGGCCTTGTTGGGAGGAGCACCAGCGGAGGAGCTGGTTGCCGAGGTGCGCTTAGCCGGCGCCTTCGGAGGTTTGGTACGAGGAGCTGCATCAGAACCATCGGCCTTTGAGACACTATCGTCATCACTCCATTCGGCCAAAAATTGCTCAAGGGAAGGGTCAGGCGTACCCCCTTGAGCTGGCGGTCGGATGTTGATCCTCGGGGGGTCGGCGGCTTCAGCATCAGCATCGTCGGCATCTGTGGAATCGGAGGATTCTCCGGAAGACTCGTCCTCATCATCATCATTGTCACCGGACTCGGCGTAAGGAACCTCGCCGTTGTACTCGAAGTCGGCGGGGTCGTCCTCTGCGCGGTCGGGGGCATACACGCCGGCCACCTGGCCGTCTTCCATCAGGTTGGACTGAATAAAATGCTGGGAAAGAAGATAAAAGTAATCAGAGAGGCTAAGAAGAAAAAAGAAATCGGAAGAAGAAAGCAATCGGAGCATACCACAGGAGGTTTTTGCTGGCGAGTGAGGCAGTCAAGCCAAAAGCGGAAGGGGTCAGGCAAAGGGCTAGATGTAATAGCCCTCACTCTGGCACAGAGGTCTTCCTTCTTCACCCGCCACGTGCAGAGCCGACTGGGGTCTCGGGGGCCCGACATATCACAGATGCGGTGCACTCGGCGCTGAAGGGGGAGCACTCGGACTTGAAGCCAAGCGGCTACCAGGTCAGTCGGGAGAAGTCCTTCTTGCTCAATCTGGGCGATCCTGGCGACCTGGGCCTCGACATCGCAATCTCCGACGCCATATTTCAGCGACCACTGGTGTTTTTCAGTCGGCCGGGCGAGGGAGAACTCGGCCAGATTCAGGAGATCGGGACCCTGGTCAGGGGATTTGACGTAGAAAAATGAGGTATGCCAATTCTTTCATGATTGAACGATCTCGGGACTCTTGTACCTCGGCTTGCCGGCTGCGACAAGGCAACTGCCGCAGTCGGTCATATCAGTCGGGTACTTCGGTTCGCCGCCTTCAGTGGTAGATGGCACCACAGCTCCCGTCCGAGCATTGCGAGCTCGGAGGTTGAAAAATCGCTTCCAGAGAGCAATGCTTGGGCGGCAGCCGAGATACCCTTCGCAGAGTATCACGAAGCCGGAAAGAATCATGATGAAGTTGGCCGCAAGGTGGTGTGGTTGCAGTCGGTGGAAGTCGAGGAACCCGCGGAAGAAGGTGCTGGCGGGAAGGCCGAATCCACGCTCAAAGTGAGCAAGGAATACAACCCTCTCGCCAGCACGCGCGTTGGGCACGACCTCAGCACCGGGAATACGCCATTCGATCTCCGCGGGCATCTTCCGGGCGCGAATCAGAGACTGGACGGCGCCGGCGGTGGCTGTCGAGCCTTTCCAGCATCCGCGGCTCGCCTGAGAAACATCTCGCCGTGGCGCCATGGCGTTCGCGGGTGGAGAGAAGAAGAGGGACGAGGAGTGCGACAGCAGTGGTGAGGAGTTACCGCGGAGGCGGCGGAGCGCACGGGTCCGTGGCCGGAGCAGATCCAAGGCGCAGAGGCCAAGTCGCAGGAGCAGCAGGGAGCTTCGAGCGGAGCGGCAATGGCGCGGATGAGCAAGAGCTGAAGGAGGAAGATGGCGTCTGGGAGAAGGAAGAAGCAAAGGGCCTTCCCCTGTGGCTTATATGGGCGGCGGGGGAGGGGAGTGGGATGTGTTTGCGGCTGTGTGGCTTGGTGTGGCCTAGCACATAGGAAGGCCAACCGGCAGACCAGCGCAAAAAATCCTGGCGCGGGAGGCGAGGCGTGCGACGTGGGGGTCGAGACCTGCAGTTACGTCAAGTCGTGCGTGGGTCGTGGGTCCCGGCTCATTGACCATATCCCGGAAGAATCGGAGGTAACTGTTGGAATGTAGTCGGCGAAAGATTTCATTCTCAAAAAAGTGAAGACACGAATTGGAGGCGACCCAAATCTAATCGGACAAAGTTTCGGCCAGCCGAGTGTGATCTCCGAGTCGGTCGACGAACTCGGAATGACGCACCCTATGAGGCCATAGCAGTCGGAAGATATCGAGGAAAGATTAAAAACTGCAAAGGCCCCGCGGTCAAATGACCGTGGGACCTTTACAGCTTTAGGGGCTACTGTCGGGGGATTGGTACTCGGGTAGGCTAACCCAAGCGGAAGCAATCTTTCAAGACAAGGAGGGACCGAGTGGGCCGCAGCTGGGTCGAGCTGGGCAGATGTACGGACGATTGCTCCGAGGCAATCAGCCGTATCAAATGCCGGCAGTCGGCCCAGGCGCAATCGATCCACTCCTTCACAAAGACGATCATCCGATTGATCCGCCGCTGGGCCGAGGGAGGCACCTGGAAGGCCGATTGCCCAGAGCAATCGACCTTGCCAAGGACCACCAGTCGGCCCAGGCGCAATCGGAATAACCTACTACCCTTGGAGGAAGTTGACCCCGACGCCAGTCGGGGGTATGATTACGAGGTCATAAATGCACTATCCCGAGATATCTGGGTGGCAGGAAGGCCAAGTCATGTCGAAGATCTGGTGGAGATACGGTGTCGACCTCTCCGCCGATTTCGCGGACAGGGCGACAAGACCGCACCTCCAAGCTCCACTGTTCATCCCCATGCCCTATGGGTCTATAGCATGGGCCGCCGCCCGTAGGATCTGGATCACCCGGAGAGGAGCAGTCGGTGGGCCCAGGCCGATTAGAGGATGACAGCTGGGCCCAATCGGCAGTGAAGTTACCGATGTACCCCAGGCTCACACTATAAGAGCCCGGGTACCCCTCCTGCGTGGGGGACGATCCGCTCAAGAGCACCATTCACTCATTCTCCCCAGTTCATTCACTGCTAGTAATAACTCTTCAGGGAAGCAGTAGAGAGCCTTGCCCACGGCGGCGGCACTCATCTTCCCCTGAGAAGATAGAGAAGCAGTTATTGTAGCCAGAGCGTTGATAGATAAGAGACAAGCAGGAGTAGGGGTGTTATCTCTCCGGAGAGCCCTGAACCTGGGTACATCGTGGTGTCCTCTACCGTGCTTGTACCCAACCCGATTCCGGCACCATCGACATCCTCTCCCTCACGTCTTCCGCTCACTTTAGCCATCCCATGGCATCTGACGTCACATATCGACGACAGGTAGTTTACTTTACTGTTGGTGCAAAACCAGTTAGGATAGCCACATGTCTTGACTTGTATTCGTAGATCAACCTAGCACGTGTTGTTACTTTATTGCTATGCTTTATAGAAGTGGTTTGGGTTGTGAGAATTCATGGAGTGCATGTGAGCTATTTAATAAATTGTGTAGCAACTTTATAATAAATAGAAATCACTTCTGGACGGGCGGGTTGCATCTCGGTGGTTGTGCCTTGTCTAAGGACAGTGCCGGGGTTAAATGCACCCAATGGTTGTTATGATGGTGAACCGGGTGCGACATGCTGTCTACCCTCTGAACGCAGTGGGCGCCGTCTAGTCTCAAAAAGATCAGATAGGCAATATTACTAGTAGATTACTAGTAGCTTCCGTGTACAACTGTAACATCCCAAAATTGTCCGAATTTTGGAATGTCAATAAAATTAAATAGATAATGATTGATTGATTGATGTGTTTGATTTTCTCTGGGATTTAAAACTTTTTGGAGTTTATTGAATATTAAAAGGAGAGGGAATAAAAGGACTTTCCCTAATATTCATAATTGGTGTTTTTGGAATTTATTATTTAAAACAAAACGAACAAAACGAAATAAGAGAAGGTAATATGACTCCTTCAACATATTAAAAGGTTGGGAAATGTTTTAAATCAATATTGGAATTCTTCAGAATATTCAAAAAAAATTTCAACTCAAGGAAATTCATTTGAGAGGATATAAAATGGCATATCCCCTTTTTAATAAAGTTGGGAAATATTTAGAATATTACTTTAAAGTTTTTAAAATTTATTTTGAGTATTATCAATAACTCTAAAATTATTTTAGGGATTTTATAATGCTAAGAGAGTTTTTATTTCATTGAAATGATTTATTAAATATTTTAAAAGAGTTGAAAAAATATTCCAATGTGATATATTTATTTTACCAAATTATTTATTGGTGTGACAATTTAAAAATTTATATTTTATTATTTAGAAATGGTTTGTCAATGATTTTGACCAAATAAAAATATCTATAATAATTTATTGGATTTATTTGATTTATGAAAAACATTATATATTTAAATAAAGTATTTAGAAAATGTTTTTATTTTTATTTTCCTTATCGAAGAATGTATTCATTAAATAATTTTATTTGTATTATTTGATGATTTTAGATATTTATTTCGTATTTTTCTAATGAGTATTTATTTTTCTACAATTGTTTGAAGTTTCGGTTTTTAAAGAAAAAGAAAATGCGTACCAAGCCGGCCCAATAGCCTTTTTCCGCCCACGAGCGCAATTTGAACCTCGGGATCCGCGCCATCGCCACGTCATCGGTACGTCAACACTTTTGTCCTGTAGTGAAAAGGATCTGTCTGCGATAGAAACTTTTATTTTATTCACGAATAGGCCCTTTTTCACAGTTTGCACCCTATAATCTTCGTAGCCGTATCTTTTAAACCGTGTATCGGAATTAGGTGATTCTTTTTCTTACACGCTCCTAATGATCTGTACTTTATCAAATTGTAAACTTTTCACACCTTTGTACACTTTTGAATTTGAATTATGTTCAAATTCAAATTCAAATTCCGGAGGCCGTATCTTGTAAACAGTTGATCCAAATTGAGTGATTCTTTTTGCGTTGGATCACTCGTTCCATGTACTTTCTGTCTATACCATGTGTACACAAAAATTCACAAGTTTGTTGATCTGTTTAAATTCAAATTCAATTCAATGTTGCACTTTCTATGATCTGCGTTGTAGTATTCCGTTGCACGTGATTCTTTTTGCATATCGGATCACCTGAGACATGTTGTCAGTAAGATTCACACAATTTTCATGTGGGCATGATATTCACCCTGAATTCATAAATGTCCATGATCACCATTCTTTACCGATAATCCTTTATCTGTTCTCTCGAGTTCACGTTCCACTGAACACCTCGAGCACATCGACACCTTTGCACTTCAAAGTCTTTTTGTTTTGTTGCTAAAACCTTTGTGATTGTTTCGTTGATCCTTTGTTTGTCTCGTTGTGATGTGATTGCTTATTTGAGTTCCTTCGTTGCAATATATTCTCGGAGTGTGACGAATAGAGTTGACAGGAACGTGAGAGCGAAGATCTTCATCTAATGTATAAGGCAAGTTACACTTTGAGCATACCTCAACCTATATTTTCTATTATGCATGTAGCAAATTATCACTCTATGCATGTGTAGGAATATATATTAGTTATTCTTTAAACCTAGTAGGATAGCCATATGTTCTGATCCTGTATTTCATTGTCGACCTAGGATCGTGGTTGTTATATACTGCTATTTCTTTGTAGACGGGGATTGGTTGAGTTATCATTGAGCTTTGTGAGGATTAATGACTTGAATAGCAAACTTAAATAGAAATCACCTCTGGACGGGCAGGGAATGCATCCTGGTGCTCATGCCTTGGATAAGGAGGGACCAGGGCTAAATGCTTCCCGAATGGTTGTTTTGGTGGTGAACCGGGTGCGTCATGGCGCGTACCCTCTGAACGCAGTGGGCGCCGTCCAGGCTCAAAAAGATCGGACAGACAGTGTGACTAGTAGCTTCCATGTACAACCACTGGCTATATGGGCTCTGGCTTAGATGAGTAAGTTGTGGGGAACCTGGCCCTGGTAGCTAGCTGATGTAGATATGATAGGTGTACCAACTACCAAAGGGTGGAGGCAACCTCTTCTGAAAGACTATGTCTCAATCTTCGGGTTGAGTCTAGTGGGGAAAGTGTACAAACCTCTGCAGAGTGTAAAAACTGATCATGATTAACCGTGTCCACGGTTACGGACAACTTTGAGCAACTGGGCATTATTGTTGTTGGATGGTCTTGACAGATATTTCACCTTAATAAGAATTTGAGTGGGAACTTTTAATAATGGGATGGTTGGAATTGGTGTAGCCCGATTCAACCATACTTAGGACTAGCAAGATAAATTAAAATTTGATTAGTTGTAGTATGTGAGGGAAAAACTGGCTTTCTGCAAAACCAAACTATAAACCTTTCCTTTGACTTATCCTTCCATGTAGATGTAGGTCTGTTATATACTTTTTTGTGTGACTTGCCGTACAAATCAGATGTACTGACCCGTTGTCGGGCTGTAACCTTCGGTGTTGCAGGATTGTATACGACGAGTAAGTGATGCGATGTAGGGTTACGATGTCTATACTCAACTATGCCGGTGGAGTTGATGGACGCCACGAAGCTTATATTGTTTTCCGCTGTATTCTATTTGTAAGATAGCCTTGAGCTATGCAGGTATGCTTTATTGTAATACTGGATCTTCGATGTAGTATATATTACATGTGGTTTATTCTTGATATTACATCGTGTACTGTGCGCTAGCTATTGATCCAGGGACTAGCACAGAATGCACAGAGACTTGGATTCTTAGTGAATCGGGTCGTTACAACAGCCACTGGCTATATGGGCTCTGGCTTAGCACGAGTACGTTGTAGGGAACCTGACCCTGGTAGCTAGCTGATGTAGATGTGTGTTAGGTGTACCTGCTACCAAAGGGTGGAGGCAACCTCTTCGGAAAGTCTTTGTCTCAATCTTCGGGTGGAGTCCAGTGGGGAACGTGTACAACCTCTACCGAGCGTATAAACTAATCATGATTAGCCGTGTCAACGATTACGGACGAACTTTGAGCAACTAGTCAGTACTGTTGTTGAATGATCTTGACAGATGAACACTTAATAATAATTTTGGTGGGAAAGATTAGCTCGGGTTGTTGTGTGTTTCAGGAAATTTCAACTTAAAATCTTGACTAGTTTAGTTCAGGAGAAAATTGGCTTTCTGCAAAACAAAACCTTAAGCCTTTCCTTTGACTTACCTTTCATGTAGTTGTAGGTCCTTTATATAAACTTTTCCGTGTCACTCGCCGTACAAATCAGATGTACTGACCCGTTGTTGGGCTGTAACCTTCGGTGTTGCAGGTTTTTCAGACGACCAGTAAGGTGCGTTTAGGGTTGCGGGTCTACACTCAGCATGTTCGCTTGTGGCTCTTTGATGGGACTCCATGTTACTTGCTTTTGCTTCCGCTATATTTATATTGAATACGCTAGCCTTGAGCTATGCAACTTGTTATTTGTTTTATTCTGGATCATACGTTGTAATAATGATGCACTTGTACTTTGATATACATCTATGATACTGTGTGCTAGCGAGTTCGATCCAGGGACTGGCACTTGAGCACAGAGACTTAAATTCTATGTGAATTGGGTCGTTACACTGATGAAGCGGCCCCGACGGACCTTACGCGTTACCCGAGAGTGGTTCCACGCTTGACATATGGCTTGTACCATATAAGTGGCCTAGGGGTGTCTTTCTATCTAACATTAGCGATGCGAAGATGTTTTCAACGGAGGGCCCCGACAGGGGTGTGATAGAGACGATTGCGGAATTGGTGTTGTGGCATGTTTTCGCAGGATAGAAACGGTTCTATCTCAAAAACCCTAGCAGCCACGTAAATCTTTCAAAAAATAAAGTAGAAGGCGTTTAACTTTACTTTGCATGAAGGGGGATCATCGCATGTATTATTTAAAGTTTTATATCTTTCTTTGCTAATATACTAGATATAACGATGATATCATTATAGGATGATGCCTCACTATATAAAACCAACAAAGTGTCCTTACCCTAGTGAGCAACACCTTGAAAGATCAACATTATGGAGGCATCGCGTGTCACACGGGTGTCAAACATATTCGCGTTCAAATGAGGTGGGTGTAGCAAGCATAGCATGTCCAAAAACATGGTCTTGTCTGACACAACAACAAATCACATAGGTTGTGGTAGCGATCCTGGCATGTGCTGACATGGCCTCGGGACACAATGACAAAAAGCTTGAGCATGAGTCACATAGATGATGTGATTGGCATGATGGCCTACCTTAAACACATACTGATGGCCATGACGATCGGGGAGGTATGGTGTTCTAGGATTGTGTGATCACTTAGTAAAATTGAGAGATGTTTTCCTAAGTGGGAGTTTTAGAATTAATTAAAATTGAACTCCACATTATGAACAAAAGTCTAAATGTGTATCTTTGTGAATCACCATTGTAGATGATAGCACCACGTCCCTGATTCAACTTAGGGTCATTCCAAGAGAAAGATAAACTGAAAACCGATGGGTCAAACTTCACCTCCTGGTTCTACACTCTGAGGATTCTCCTCATTCCCCTCAAAATGACCTAGGTACTTGAGAATGCATTAGGTGATGAAGTAGCAACTACCGCTACTCCGGCTGAGAAGAATGTCTACCTCATTAAGTCGGATGATTCCTCCCTTGTCAAGAACGGTATGCTCTATGCCGTGGAGGTTGAACTGCAGAAACGGTTCAAGACCCTCAGTGCTTATATGATAATCACTTATCTCAAGACCATCTTTGCACCTCAAGCCAGGGCCGAGAGAAATGAAGTTTCTGAAGCTTTCTTTTCGACAAAGATGGAAGATCAAAGTAGTAGGACTGAGCATGTAATCAAAATGTCTAACTACGTTCAACGCCTAAATGATCTGGAATTTAAGATTCCAGATGAAATGGTGATTGATAGGGTGTTGCGTTCGCTGCCCCCTATGTGATGCCCCCAAAATCAAGTCGTGTACAGTAATCATACACCCAAGGTACACGATCGGGACAGGGACTCACGATGAGATATCACAACACAACTCTACAAATAAAATAATACAAGTTGTTTAATACAAGCCAGGGGCCACGAGGGCTCGAATACAACTGCTCGAGATCAAAAAGTTAGCGGAAGCAATAGTATCTGAGTATAGACACACGGTACACATGATTTGCCTTAAGAAGGCTAGCACAAAACAACAACGATCAAAAAGGAGAGGCCTCCTGCCTGGGAACCTCCAAACTACTCCTGGTCGTCGCTGATCTCCATGTGGTAGAAGGCATCGGGGGTCTTCACGTTGCGGTGGTCGGCATCGGGGATCTCTTACTCCTGGTCTCCAAGGCTCCAACGTCCACTGCAGCGGCCGATCGGGCAAAACAAAAGGGGGGAAAATAAAGCAAAGGTGAGTATCTAGCATACCCGCGAGTCTTACGTCCGCTACTAAGAATTTATGCATTTGTATCAAATGTAATGGGATGCTATATATAGTAGACTGAAATTGTAGAAAGTCAGAATAAAGATGAGAAGCTCGGCCTATCTAAGACTAGCATCTTCCGACAGTTCTTGCAGCATGAGAAGAGAATAGCCAACATTTCATATAAAGCATAAAGTAACAATGCAGCAGAAGTTGCTGCGGCATTGTATAATAGTAAGTAGTAATTATTAATAATTATCAATGCCTCCGAGATCCCCTCGACTTCCCTGCAAGGAAGAGAAACGGGAACCAATAGTTTAATTGTAATAGTTTGTGGTAGTAGGCTCTGGCTTCAGCATAAAGCGTCCTGTCACCGTTGACACGACTATTCGAATAGACCAAACTCCATGCAGGGTGCATTACTGTTCGGACTGCACGCTCGAATCTCCAGTGTGGCGTATACATTGTTAGGAAATGCCCCACCGAGGCTATTCGACACGCCGAGGCCCATCCTACGACTCATTAGAGAGCTCCCCGCCGGTCTAAAGTCCTAAGCGCAAGGGGGTCTTGGATCGTCGCCCCTCGCCCTCCGGGTCGTTGTGTACAGGGTGAATTCCATGCAACTCCTCTGGGATGCGGATCCGACTGTGCCACAATGTTGAAATGGACGTCTTTCAGAGCTTTCGAACGAGACCACAACGCGGAGGGCCCACACCGTAATCCCACGTGAAGGTAGTGCGTACAGGCCTTTGCGGCCTCTCAAGTTGTAACATCCCAATTTTCTAAATTCGGATGTTAATAGATCATCATATGCATGTCATGCTGGAGTTTTGCATTATTTGGATTTTCTGAATATTTTAAACATTTTTCAACTTAAGGCAATTTATTGGAGAGTATATAACATGAATTATCCCCATTTTATAAAGTTGAAAAGTGTTGAAAATATTTTTGGGTGTTTATAAACTGTGTCATAGGAATTATAAATGACTCCAAATTATTTTTGGGATTTTTATAATTTTTATACGGAGTTTATTGCACAATAGCTCAAATAGTAATTTGGGCAAAAATAATAATAATTATTATTTTACTTTATTGTTGTGACAATTTTAAAATTAATATTTTCTTATTGAATTTTTTTTTCATAGTTGGTTGACCAAATAAAAATATAAAAAAACGAGTTTCGCTTTGGCCCTTCTAGTGGCCCAGTCGGGGTTTTTTCGCCTACTGCGAAGTCTGATCCAGGCCCGACTCGGATTAGAGAAAAAAATTATTTTCTGGTTATATATAGAAATTGTTTTTCTATTCTTTTTGAAAACCCTAAAATCTTTTTCACGGAACCCTCCGCCGCCGGAGCTCCGCCCCGGGAGCCGCCGTCGCCGAGAGCAACCACCGCCACGACGGCTAAAAACAGATCGGGCGAATCTCAGATCTAGGGTTCCGGTTTTTTTTTCGGTTTTTCGGTTAACCGGCGTTGACCCCGATTTATTCCGGTTAACCGCGTATTTTTATGTAGCGAACGATCGCCGTAAAGTTCACCGGAGCGAACGTCGTTCACTCCGTAGCCAGGAACCTAGTCGCGACAGAAATTTTATTTTATTCGCGAAGAGGCCCTTTTTCACAAGTTTCACCCTAGAACGGTATTGGCTATATCTTTTGAACCGTAGCTCTGTTTTAGGCGAGACCAGGTTGCACCCCTAATGGTTCGTATTGGTGGTATAAAGAACATCATGATATCTACCCTCTTAAAGTATGTGGGCGTCGTCCAGGCTCAAAAAGATCAGACATACTTGGTGACTAGGAGCTTCCATGTACATCCGCTGGCCATATGGGCTCTAGCTTAGTTGAGTACGTTGTAAGAAGCCTCTCCCGTGCAAAGCTAGCAGATGTAGATGTGATAGGTGTACCGACTTTCCGTTGGGTGTAGGTGACCTCTTCTGAAAGACTTCAGCTCAATCTTCGGGTTGAGTCCAGTGGGTAAAGTGTACAAACCTCTGCAGAGCGTACACACTAATCATGATTAGCCGTGTCCCCGGTTATGGACAACCTTGAGCTACTATACATTACTGTTACTGGAGGATCTTGACAGATGTTTCACCTTAATAAAACTTGAGTGGGAAAGATTTAATAAAGGGTTTGGGTTGGAATTGGTGTAGCCCAGTTCAACCCTAAGTAGTAAGACAAACTAAAATTTGATTTAGGTAGATTAAGGACAATCAGCTTTCTGCAAAAATAAAACCATAAGCCTTCCTTTGACTTACCTTGCATGTAGCGATAATTCTGTTATATCCTTTTTCGTGTGACTTGCCGTACAAATTAGATGTACTGAACCGTTGTCGGGCTGTAACCTTCGGTGTTGCAGGTTTTTCAGACGACAAGTAAGGTGTGTTAGGGTCGCGGGTCTTCACTCAGCATGTCGCTTGTGGATGTTGATGGGACTCCTTGATATTTACTATTTGCTACTTTCGCTATATATATATTGAATAAGCTAGCCTTGAGCTATGCAACTTGTTTATTTTATGAATTCTTGATCATACGTTGTAATATTGATGCACTTGTACTTTGTTATACATCTATTAGTGTGTGTGCTAGCGAGTTCGATCCAGGGTTTAGCAGTTGAGCAAAGAGACTTTAATTATATGTGAATTGGGTCATTACAGATTGTATCAGAGCAATGTGTTGACTGTAGGATGTGACCCTAGAAAATGGATTAGGAAAGCCATAGAAATGAAAATCTTACTTTACACCACTCTGTCTTGTACTTACTTACCTTCTCTATCTCATACTCATACCTGTTCTAATCTAGCCTTTCCTCTCTTTTGTTATGGATGAATACCTTTTCTTATCGCTCTATGGCGTTTGGACCTGAGCTCATGGGGATTTGCAAGCACCTGAACCTCTACGCGCCAGTATTTGAGCCGAAGCGAGTGGAGATAAGGGGAGCTGATTGTTACTAGTAAGTGGAACCATTTCTTCTCGGAAGCAAGACTGAGGAAGAAAGGGTGATCACTGAGACATTTGAAGTGCATGACCCTAAGAAGGAGCAGTGTTTGAGAATAGCCGCTCGCATGGCTCTTGGATGCCTCGTCAACCGGTACAGCCGCAAGCTGAAGGGTACTGTGTACGAGAAGATGACCCGGATCCTGTCATCTGGGAACATATAGCCAAAGAAGTTCAAGATTGTGCCTAGGACCATTTGGCCAGGTACTACCACCTACTTCATCCAGAGCCTGGAGAAGCACATCCTCAACCTGGAGAAAAGAACCCAATCAGATCTCTACACCGTCACCGAGTTTCGGCAGAAGAACCACATTCTCAAGAGGGACAAGAACAAGCTGAAGACAGAGAAGATGGAGATGCAAGAAGAGATCAAGAAGCTGAAGGTGAAGCTAAAGGCCAACGGTGTTGACGTGAAGGAAGAGGAACCAGAAGTGGAGACTTCAGGAGAAGAAGACGATCCTAGTCCCAAGAGGCGCAACCGTACGAGTGGGCGCAAATACCGTATGCTGCTTAGCAAAGACAGCATTCGAAACTTCTTCACCGACAATTAGCTTATCGACGTTATCGTGTTTGCGTATTTGACCATGTCGACTTATTCGGTATGGCGATACTAGGTTGTTTGAGATACTATGATTTCGTGGATGTATTGAGGATTTTATATTAGTTATGCAATCTATATTGAGACTATATGGTGTGATTGTATTTGCTTATTGATATGAGTGCTTTTGCTTGATGATATTGATGATTGATGATTGGTGATATTTGTGTGATGATTGTGTGGTATGATATGTTGTATATGTATATGTTTTGCCATGATCATTATGCATGTGGGTAGGAGTATATTTCCCTAGCTACTTTCTGCCTCAAACTTCTCTATTCTTTCCCAACAGATGCCGCCGAGATGTGATCCTACAGGAAATGGGAACAACAACAATGACGTTCTAGCATACATGAAGAAATTGCTTCAAGGACAAGCCCAGTTGATCCAGTTTCTCACTCAGAACATGGCCAACAACAACAACCATGCGCCACCACCACCGGCACCACCTATGGACACGCTTGCTAGGTTCTTGAGATTGAATCCTAAGAGGTTCTCCAGCACCCCGGAACCTATTATGGAGGAAGACTGGATTCGCTTAGTGAGCCGGAACATGGAGACCGTTGGCTGTACTGAGGCTGAGAGTGTGAGGTTTGCCTCACATTTGTTGGAGGGTCCTACCGTAGCATGGTGGCACAACTATTTGGTGACTTATCCCATTGACACCATCACTTGGGCGTAGTTTCAGGATGCCTTTCGCGCTGCAGATGTCTCTACAGGCGCCATGGCCTTGAAGAAGAAGGATTTCGCAGCTTGCGCCAAGGAGTTCGCACAGTAGCGGAGTATGTGGAGGAATTCAACAAGCTTTCACGCTACGCTCCCAATGATGTCAATACTGATACATCTAGGTAGGAGAAGTTCTTGGAGGGCCTCAATGATGAGTTGGGTGTTTAGTTGACTGTGGATGCTTTCAAAAATTTCCAGGAGCTCATTGATAAGGCTATTGTGCTGGAGGGGAAGCATCAGGCTATGGAGTACCACAAGAGGAAGTACAACAACAACAACAACAACAAGTACAAATCAGGGCCACGACAGAAGCATCGCACTTCCTATAATGGGAATGGGGGACATACTCATGGACATAACCATCATGGTGGAAATGGACACAATCATAATGGAGGGAATGGTTCACAACATTAATGTCCACAATCATCACAATGGGCACAAGAATGGCAATGGCAATGGGAAAGGAAATGGCAATGGAGGGAACTACAACCAGAATCGTCAAGTGGTGAATGCACAGAAGGACCTTAGTCAAGTTCAATGCTACAAGTGCAGGAAGATGGGACACTACTCCCACATGTTCCCGGAGAACAAGGACAAACAATGGGAATTATGGAGTTAGCAAGACCAATCCTTACAACAAGGGGCATGTGAACCGTTTTAACGTGGAGGAGGTCTATGATGAGATTGATGCAGTGATAGGTTAGTTCCTTATCAATTCAGTACCCCCACTTGTTCTTTTTTATTCTGGTGCATCCCATTCATTCATATCAAGGGTATGTGTGGATAAGCATGAGTTACCTACCGTAGTTCTTAAGTCATCCATCCGTATAAGTTCTCCGGGAGCGGAGATGTCATCTAGTTTGGGATGCTATCAGATAAGCTTAGCCATAGGGAAGCATGATTTTCCTACATATTTGATTATACTGAAGTCACAAGGTTTGGATATTATATTGCGCATGGATTGGCTAAATAAGTACTAAGGTGTTATTGATTGTGCCAGTCGGTCCATCACTCTCCGTACACCGACTGGGAAGAAGATCAGATATGTATCCAAGTATAAGAATCAACACGCTCAGGTGAATTATCTTAAGGGGGGTAGCCTGGATGATGTGCGTGTTGTGAGGGATTATCCGGATGTGTTTCCAGAGGAGTTGCCAGGTATGCCACCAGATAGGGAGATTCAGTTCCTTATTGATTTAATACCAGGCACTAGGCCTATTGCTAAGAGGCCGTATAGGATGCCCGTTAATGAGCTTGCAGAGTTGAAGGAGCCGATTAGAGAGTTACAGGAAAAGGGATTCATTCGCCCAAGCTCGTCACCTTAGGGAGCTCCGGTGTTGTTTGTTGAGAAGAAGGATGGAACCTTGAGGATGTGTGTTTATTACCGTTCTCTGAATGATGTTACTATCAAGAACAAGTATCCTCTACCTGTGATTAATGATCTATTTGACCAGTTGGAGGGAGTTTGTATGTTCTCTAAGATTGATCTTCGTTCTGGTTATCATCAATTGAAGATTCGGGAGAAGGATATTCCGAAGACTGCTTTTACTACAAGGTATGGATTGTATGAGTATACCGTTATGTCATTTGGATTGACTAATTCTCCTGCATACTTCATGAATATGATGAATAATGTGTTTATGGAGTTCTTGGATAAGTTTGTTGTGGTGTTCATTGATGATATATTGGTGTATTCCAAGAATGTGGAAGAGCATGAGCACATCTGCGTTTGGTATTGGAGAAGCTCAGGGAGCACAAGTTGTATTCCAAGTTCAGCAAGTGTGAGTTTTGGTTGAAGGAGGTAGGATTCCTTGGACATGTTGTGTCAGGAGAAGGAGTACCTGTGGACACATCCAAGGTTTCAACAGTTACAGAATGGGCGACACCCAAGGCAGTTGGCGACATTCATAGTTTCTTGGGGCTTGCAGGCTATTATGAGAGGTTCATTGAGAATTTCTCCAGGATTTCCAAACCAATGACTAAGCTGTTAAAGAAAGAGAATAAGTTTGATTGCAGCGATGAATGTGAAACCAACTTTCAGGAGTTGAAGAAACGGTTAGTAACTGCACCAGTCTTATGTTTTCCTAATATACATAAAGATTTCCAAGTATATTGTGATGCATCTCGCCGAGGACTTGGTTGTGTTTTGATGCAAGGAGGTAAAGATGTTGCTTATGCTTCACGTCATCTTAAGAACCATGAGAAGAACTATCCTACACAGGATTTGGAGTTAGCTGCAGTTGTTCATGCATTGAAAACATGGAGGCAGTATCTTGTTGGTAATCATTGTGATATATTTACTGAGCATAAGAGTTTGAAGTATATCTTTACGCAGAAGTAGTTTAATCTCAGGCAGAGTAGATGGCTAGAGATTATTAAGGATTATGATTTGAATGTGCAGTATCATCCTGGTAAGGCGAATGTTGTTGCTGATGTGTTGAGCCGTAAGAGTCAGATCAATGTTTCTAATGTTGAGGATATGCCACTTGAGTTATGTGAGCAGTTCAAGAATCTCAGGTTGGAGATAGTTGCTAAGGGATATGTGGCAACCTTGGAGGTGAAGCCAAATATGTTGGAAAGAATCAGAGAAGCTCAAAAGGGTGATGCAGAGATTGATGAAATAAAGGAGAATATGATCCAAGGAAAAGCACAGGATTTCCGTGAGGATGAGCATGGAGCCATTTGGTTTGAGTAGCGCATTTGTGTACCGCAAGATGCAGAGATAAAGAAGTTGATTCTTCAGGAGGCACATGATTCACCTTATTCTATCCATCCCGGGAATACCAAGATGTACTTAGACTTGAGGGAGAGATTTTGGTGGCCTAGCCTGAAGCGAGAGATAGCTCAGTATGTTTCATTGTGTGATGTTTGCCAGAGAGTCAAAGATGCACATCAGAAGCCAGCAAAATTGTTGCAGCCCTTGCCTATACCCGATTGGAAGTGGGATCAGATTGGTATGGACTTTATTACTGGTTTACCCAGGACTCGGTCAGCATATGATCCTATTTGGGTGATTGTTGATCGTTTGACTAAGGTTGCTCATTTCATCCCGGTAAAGACAACTTATACAAGTGCTAAGCTCGGCCTTATTTATATGACTAGGATTGTTTGTGTGCATGGAGTTCCAAGTAAGGTAGTGTCTGATAGAGGTACTCAGTTGAAATCTATGTTTTAGCGTCCGTTCGATGAGACCTTGGGCACCAGGCTGGAATTCAGTACAACTTTTCATCCCCAGACAGATGGGAAGACAGAAAGAGTGAATCAGAGTCTGGTGGATATGTTGAGAGCTTGTGCATTAGACTATGGGTCTAGTTGGGATGATAATCTACCATATGTTGAGTTCTCATACAACTACAGTTACCAGGCTAGTATGCAGATGGCACCATTTGAGTTACTGTATGGCAGAAAGTGCAGAATACCATTGATGTGGGATGAAGTGGGAGAACGTCAGTTGTTTGGACTAGACCTAATCAGAGATGCTGAGGAGAAGGTCAAGTTGATCCGTGATAGGCTGAAGATAGCACAGTCCAGGAACAAGAGTTATGCAGATGCTAAGCGTAAGGATCTAACCTATGAAGTTGGGGGCCGTGCATATCTCAAAGTTTCACCGATTCGTGGAATCAAGAGGTATGGAATCAAGGGCAAGTTAGCACCACGTTTTGTGGGCCTTACAAGATCTTGCAGCACAGAGTGATGTCGCGAGAGTTTACTTCTCGCTCCTCGTTGGTTACCGAAAGTGGAAGGTTGAGATGTAGACAACAACAAATTTCCCTCGGTGAAGATACCAAGGTTTGTCTCCGGTAGGACCCCGGCAACGACAGGAAGGTGACAACGGCGCCAGAGATTAGGCGGTTGACGTGGACCTGCACACACACAACATATAACTTTGCTCCCAACGAGTTCAGAGAGGTTGTCAATCCCTTCGGCCTTGTTGTTTACAAAGGATCAAACTCACGGGATAATAATGATAGTGATAGCAACGGAAAAGTAAATAAAGCAGTAAATTGATAGCCGGTGTAAACAATATTGGAAATATGGACTGCGGTCCCATGATGTTCACTAGTGATGTCTCTCTCCCAAAAGACGATAAAATAGCCATGCGAGGTAAACAAATTACAGTTGGGCAATTGACAGGATTATGTGCTCAAACCAATGCTAACTATGCTATAAAGAAAGGAAGAGGCTCAAAAGCTTGGGCGGTACGCCAAAACAAGTAGAACGAAATCCATCTGCATCTACCTACTAATCATCCACCTTGAGATATCTATCCAGAACATCTCGCTAGTATTAAGTTGCGAATCCCAACCAAAGTGTAAACTCAAAGCAACAGACAACTGCATTAAAGAACTTTGCGTAAAGTAAACAATCCTTGCACCTGCAAGTACAAGCACCGTTGTTTTCTCCCTTGTTGCACCAGCACATCCCCTAGACTCATGTTTCTGTCACTCAAGCTAGTCATCAGGGGGCATGAACCCACAATCATGCATAACGCTCCCTCTTGGAGTCACTACCTACTACTTGGCCAAAGCAATAAACAGCAATGGACAACATGCAAAAATTACTCAAGAACATAAATATAAAAGAGGAGAATCAAATATATTACTCAAACAAAATCTGAACATAGTCTCATAATCCATCATATCCCAGCAAACTCAGGATAGCAACAACAGAAAGATTACATATGTGCCTCTATCATGTAGGGCAACTCACGAGGTATAAACCATGAAGAACAAAGAGGAGACGAGAAGATCACATAGCTACTGATCATAGACCCATGGTCCAAGGTGGACTACTCAAGGTTCTTCCGGGAAGCATCCATGGTGGTGGAGAAGTTCCTGGAGGTGGTTCCTCTCTCCGGCAGGGTGCTGGGAAGAGGTCTCCTAGTGCTTCCGATCTTGGAAGCGCGGCGGGGGCGGAACAGAGGAGAGATCGTGAAAAAGAGTTCCCGTCTTGGAAGTTTCTCGTCATGGAGAATATATGGGCGAAGGGGGGCAGCCAGGGGGGCCACCAGGGGTCCAGGCGGCCTCCTGGAGTGGCCCCACCCTAGGGCGCGCTGGGAGGGCGCCTGGGGCCCTAGAGGGTCCCCTCTGGCCCCTCCTTGGTGATTCCCGAAGCTTCCGAAGCGCTGATTTTTTATTGTATATTTCCCGAATTTTTGGAGCAATTTTAATATGGGGAAACCTGAAATAGAAAAACAACAGAAAACAGGAACTGGCACTGGGGTGCATTGAGTTAATAGGTTAGTCCAAATATGATCAAAAGTGTATGAAAGTGTATCAATATCATATCAATATCACCCAATAGAAGCATGGAGCAAGCAGAAATTATAGATACCTTTTGGACGTATCAACATCCCCAAGCTTAATTCCTTCTCGTCCTCGAGTAGGTAAATGATAATGAGCATAATTTCTATGGTGACATGATACCAACCATATAAGAACTTTTAAGTAAAGCAATCAAGGCATGTAATCCAATTCAAGTCATAACAAGGAAGAGTCTACATTTAGCATTGAAACAAGCAACATAAGAACATAAAGGTGCAAGAGCTCTCGCTGTCCGTGACTCGAATGTCTCCAAATGGTGTTTGCGTGCAAGAAAGGGGATATGGATATACGAGAAAAAATTATTTTTGTGTTGAGAACTCAATCTACTAAAGTTTCACACTTGGTCTTCTTTGGAATCTTACCTTGAATCATCCCAGACCACTAGCCAGGTACAAGTCAAAATGATCCACTACTTTTCGATATTTTGAGCACTCATGCAATGGATGATCGTAAGCAAGAAAGTTGACACTTAGGATGGAAAAGAGATAATATGGTGGAGGAGGAAGACAAAAAGGGTGTGAGAGGCTCACATGAATGAGGACAATCATAGGTGAGAGAAAGCCAAATGATAGATATGATGTGAGGAGTAGGGATTGCCATGCAACGGATGCACATGTGAGCTAAGGTAACCTCTCCAATGGAACTAGTGGCGGTGCATCCAACTTGCTTGCTCAAGAAGACCTAGAGCTCATTTGTGGAGGCTCATCATTGGAATATACAAGCCAAGTTCTATAGTGTGAAGGTCCCCACATAGCTATATGCATGAATGATAATCTCTATGGATTACAAGATATAAGAGGGAATACGAGTGTGGATCTCTCAAAATGAATAGTAGTGTGCCCCCTTCTCTCTATTTATTTATTTTTCTCTTTTTTCTATTTTTTTGTATTTTTTTGGTGGCCTCAATGGCTCTTTCTATTTCTCTCATTTGTCCTCTTTGGGATCTTTTGATTTTGTCCTCTTTGGGATCTTTTGATTTTTTCCTCTTTGGGATATTTTCCTCACTTTTAAGGCCAACACTCTATATATTACAAGAAGTATAGAAGATCTTACACACTTTACAAAAGGACTCAAATAAAGAAAATGAAACTATCATGAAGTATGCAAATGTATGCCTCTGACAATGTAGCAGGATATGCAATGATACTAGCACGTCATGTAGAAATGATTAGGGAAAGGCCCAACAAGCATGCGGCTCATCGATCAAGCAAGTAGCATGTATGACATGAAGATCAAGTCATGGGAAGGTGGATGTTGCATGGCAATGTATCTCGGAAAGGCTATGGAAATGCCTTGATAGGTAGGTATTGTGGCTGTTTTGAGGAAGGATATAAGGAGGTTTATGATGACAGAGCATATCATGCCAAGGATTTGGATGTACCGGCGAAGGTGGACGCCAACTGTCGGAGTGAGAAGAAAGCAATGCACGACACAGGAAAGGCTAGCAAAATATGGGTAGGTGGAACTGTCAACTTTCGAATACTCACATTAGTCCGAAGAACTCATGCACTTATTATCGGTAATTCTCAATCTAATAAGGAGGTTCTCAAAGAGACAAGTACCCCGAGGAGGAGTGTATGGGGGTTTGGTTATCCTTGCGCATCCTCGACTCATGGGACGTGAGTGTACTCTAATATTCGATCCCTCCAAAGAGTAGTGATCCATCTAGTAGCTAAAGTTCTCAACTAATTTTGTAAGTTTTGAAAATAAACACGGATTAGCCAAAATACGACATCTATCACTAATAGGCTAAAGCTCTTGACACCAAAATTCCAAACATTACTCAAAGAAATACCTCAAAACTATTGCAAGTTACTACTACAATTGAATAGCAACCTCAACTACCTACTTCAAGTCAATACACAAAACTCAGTGCAACAGGCAAACTCTCTAAACAAGATAAACATGAAAACTCAAGAGAGTAAAAGCAACAAACTAAACAAAAGCTCTGAAAAAGATAAGCATGAAAACTACGAGCTAAACATGACAGTAGCTATGAAAAAGATAAAGAACACAAACAGCAAAGAAATAGGCATGAAAAATCCTATGATGTGTTCTAGGTTTTGAAAGTGGAGCGTGTTTCTCTCCCACACAAAGAAAACTAGGTTCTAACTTGTTATGAACAGCAAGAAAAGCTAAAGAAAACTAAAAATAAAACCTAAGAGCGAGACGCTCCAAGCATAGCACATAACGCATGAAGTGATAAAAATATAGTGCAACGAGGGACGAACTGATAATTGTTGATGAAGAAGGGGATGCACGGGGGCATCCCCAAGCTTAGACGCTTGAGTCTGCTTGAATATGTCTTGTGTATGCATGGGGGCATCCCCAAGCTTGAGCGTTTGACACTCCTGAATCTTATTTTATCATCTTCCCTCGCACACTTGAAAACTCCCTTCATACATAACTCATCATAATCTTATTAGCAAGGTTAGTACCCATAATAGAATAATTTTTTATCTACTAGATATTAGGATAATCTTGAAGAGCTACTGTTTCTCAAGATTTGCAAAAAAAATTTGCAAAGAAAAATCAAGCTTAAGGTTTGCAAAATGAAGAAAAGGCAAAACAAGACAGAATTTGTGAAAAACAGACCAACAGGTAGTAAGGAATTTTTTAGGGATACTTCTTCAACTCAAATCAAAAAACTCAGAACATACGAAAGTTCCATAATTGTATAGAGCACGCTGTGTAAATATTTCAGCTCAAAAAGGTGAACTAGAATTTTTCTGTGATTTTTCTAGTCACGAGGACATAATCTGTTTTCTGGACAGCATGTCACAACTTTCACTTTCCTTGTCATATGAGGCTATAAATGGCACAAAGATTGAAAAGTAAAGATACAATGATGTTGCTACAGTAGTAACAATCATCAAGACCACTAGAAACAGAAGAAAAACAAAAAGGAAATCCTAAATTCGTTGCGGGCTGCCTCCCAAAAGCGCTTCTTTAAAGCCATTAGCTAGGCATAATGCATTAGATCAAGTCTTTTCAAGAAAATAACTAGCCCGTGTGACGGACTCAAAAGGCAACTTAATCTTTTTCCTAGGTAAGTGTTCCATCCATTTCTTGAGAGGGAATTGGAATTTTATAATCCCTTCTTTCATGTCAATAATAGCACCCACGGTGCGAAGAAAAGGGCGTCCCAAAATAATTGGACAAGAAGGTTCACATTCAATGTCCATAATAGTAAAATCAACGGGAGCGTAATTGTCATTGAAAATGATAAGAACATCATCAATCATCGCCAAAGGTTTCTTTACGGAAGAATCGACAAGACGAACACCAAAAGAACAAGGATCAAAAGGTTTCAATTCAAATATATCATACATTCTTTTGGGAATAACGGAGGTACTAGCTCGAACATCACATAAAGCATAGCAAGAGAAGTTATTCAACTTAATTTTAATCATAGGATCCCAACCATCTTCTAGCTTTCTAGGTATGGAGGCTTCTACCCTAAGCTTCTCCTCCCTAGCTTTAATGAGATCATTAGTGATATGCTCTGTGAAGGCAAGATTAAATGTGCTAGTGTGGGGGTCTCTATACATCTTCTGAAGGAAATGGATAACTTCAAAAAGGGTGCAATTATTAAAATCAATGTCACTACTATCAAGTAAAGTGGTAGTGGAGTCCTTTAGGCTCACTTGTTTGGTAGCTTCTATAGTCATAGGAGTTTCTTTTTCTACGGTTGAGGTCATAGCATCACCATTAATAGGTCCTATGGGACTAGGGGTGCATTGGGTGCTAAGAGTTTGGATATCCTCAACAACTTGGATAGTAGCAACGGTATGGTGTGTAGGAAGGCTCTTAAATCTATCTTATTCGTCCTTTTCTCTAGCCCATCTCTCTTTAAGTTTAGCCATCATCCTAATGTTTTCATTAATTTTCACTTGAATTGCTTTCATAGGAGTGACCTTCCTCTCCTCAAGAGGAGACGTTCTAATTTTAAGTATTCTACTTCATGGGCTAAATTTTCTACCTTCAACAAGAGATTATCTAATTTGTCTACTTTTTCCTCTACACTCTTGTTGAAGGCTTTTTGGGCAGTGATGAAGTCTTTATGCATACTCTCTAGTTCAGAAGTGGAGTTCTTGGTGCTAGGATAAGTGTTGTTGTTCCCTTGGTTGTTGGAGAGGAACGTTCTAGGATTGCTACCAAAATCAATCCTATAAGCATTGTTATTAAAGTTGTTTCTAGAGATAAAGTTCACATCTACTTGATCTTGAGCAATCAAAGAATTTAAAGGAACATCATGAGGATCAATAGGATATTGCTTGGTAAGTAGAGACATAATTAAGTCAACGTTTTCATTTAGGGAGGAGATCTTCTCGACAGAGTTTACCTTCCTACCTGTTGGAGGTCTTTCGGTGTGCCATTGGGAATAATTGGTCATCATCTCATCGAGTAGTTTTGTGGCAGCACCAAGTGTAGTTGACATAAAGGTTCCTCCTACGGCCGAGTCTAGCAAGTTCCGCGAGGTAAAGTTCAAGCTTGCATAAAAAGTTTGGATAACCATCCAAGTAGTCAAACCATGCGTAGGGCAATTCTTAACAAGAGATTTCATGCGTTCCCAAGCTTGGGCAACGTGTTCATTATCCAATTGCTTAAAATTCATAATATTAGTCCTTAATTGGATAATCTTAGCTGGGGGGTACTACTTCCCAATAAAAGCATCCTTGCACTTATCGCAAGAATCTATGCTATTCCTAGGCAAGGGTTGAAACCAGATTTTAGCTCCTCCTCTCAAGGAGAAAGGAAAAAGCTTAAGATTAACAATATCACCACCTACTTCTTTGTACTTTCGCATATCACAGAGCTCAACAAAATTATTTAAGTGCAAAGCAGCATCATCTCCAGCACCGGAGAATTGATCTTTCATAACAAGGTTCAACAAAGCAGGTTTAATCTCATAAGAAGGTGCTGAAGTGGCAGGTGTAGCAATAGGAGTGCAGATAAAGTCACTGTTGTCATGACTAGTGAAGTCACAAACCTTGGTGTTCTCGGAGGAACCCATAGTAGCAGCAAGCAAGGTAACTATTTTTTGATTTTTGATAAAGGACACTAAAGAAAAAACTGAAAGGTAAACTAACAAGAATAAAAACCAAAGATAAAATATAGTGTGCAACTCCCCTATCTTGAAGTGCGGAGTCCCCGACAACGGCGCCAGAAATTGCTTTGATGTCGCGAGAGTTTACTTCTCGCCCCTCGTTGGTTACCCAAAGTGGAAGGTTGAGATGTAGACAGCAACAAATTTCCTTCGTTGAAGATACCAAGGTTTTTCTCCGGTAGGACTCTGGCAACGACAGGAAGGTGACAACAATGCCAGAGATTAGGCAGTTGACGTGGACCTCACACACACAACAGATAAATTTTCTCCCAATGAGTTCAGAGAGGTTGTCAATCCCTCTGGCCTTGTTGTTTACAAAGGATCAAACGCACGTGATAATAATGATAGTGATAGCAACGGAAAAGTAAATAAAGCAGTAAATTGATAGCAGGTGTAAACAGTATTGGAAATATGGACCGGGGTCCCATGATGTTCACTAGAGATGTCTCTCTCCCAAAAGAAAATAAAATAGCCATGCGAGGTAAACAAATTACAGCTGGGCAAATGATAGGATTATGTGCGCAAACTAATGCTAACTATGCTATAAAGAAAGGAAGAGGCTCAAAAGCTTGGGCGGTACGCCAAAACAAGTAGACCGAAATCCATCTGCATCTACCTACTAATCATCCACCCTGAGATATCTATCCAGAACATCTCGCTGGTATTAAGTTGCGAATCCCACCAAAAGTGTAAACTCAAAGCAACAAACAACTGCATTAAAAAACTTTGAGTAAAGTAAACAAACCTTGCACCCGCAAGTACAAGCACCGTTGTTTTCTCAGTCAAGCTAGTCATCAGGGGGCTTGAGCCCACAATCATGCATAACGCTCCCTCTTGGAGTCACTACCTACTACATGGCCAAAGCAATAAACAGCAACAGAGAACATGGAAGAATTACTCAAGAACATGAATATAAAAGAGGATAATCAAATATATTACTCAAACACAATCTGAACATAGTCTCATAATCCATCAGATCCCAGCAAACTCAGCATAGCAACATCAGAAAGATTACATATGTGCCTCGATAATGTAGGGCAACTCACGAGGTCTATACCATGAAGAACAAAGAGGGGAGGAGAACATCACATAACTACTGATCATAGACCCATGGTCCAAGGTGGAATACTCAAGGTTCATCCGGGAAGCATCCATGGTGGTGGAGAAGCTCCCGGAGGTGGTTCCTCCCTTCGGCATGATGCCGGGAACAGGTCTCCTGGTGCTCCCGATCTTGGAAGCGCGGCGGCGGCGGAACAGAGGAGAGATCGCGAAAAAGGGTTCCCGTCTCGGAATTTTCTCGTCACGGAGAATATATGGGCGAAGGGGGGGCAGCCAGGGGGGCCACCAAGGGTCCAGGCGGCCCCCTGGCGTGGCCCCACCCTAGGGAGCGTCGGGAGGGCGCCTGAGGCCCTGGTGGGCCCGCTCTGGCCCCTCCTCGATGATTCCCGAAGCTTCCGAAGCGCTGATTTTTTATCGGATTTTCCCGAATTTTTGGAGCAATTTTAATATGGAGGAAACCTGAAATATAAAAACAACATAAAACAGGAACTGGCACTTGGGTGCACTGAGTTAATAGGTTAGTCCAAATATGATCAAAATTGTATGAAAGTGTATCAATATCGTAGCAATATCACCCAAAAGAAGCATGGAGCAAGCAATAATTATAGATACGTTTTGGAGTATCACAGATGAGAGGTAGCTTATCAGTTGGAGTTTCCAGAAGCCTTGTCAGGAGTTCATGATGCGTTTCATGTATCCCAGCTAAAGAAGTGTCATGCAGAGACGACATATGTTCCTTTGACTGATACAATACCACTTGAGGCAATTCAGTTGGAGATTGACTTCACTTATGAGGAGAAACCTATGAAGATTCTGGAGACTGCAGAAAGAGTTACCCACACCAAGACAATCAAGCTATGCAAAGTCCATTTGGATCATCATACCGAGGAAGAAGCTACTTTGAGCGAGAAGTGGATTTGAAGCAAGATCATCCACACCTCTTTGCTAGCCAGCCCGAATCTCGAGGACGAGATTCATCTTAAGGGGGATAGGTTTTTAACATCCCGATTTTCTAAATTCGGATGTTAATAGATCATCATATGCATGTCATGCTGGAATTTTGCATTATTTGGATTTTCTGAATATTTTAAACAATTTTCAACTTAAGGCAATTTATTGGAGAGGATATAACATGACTTATCCCCATTTTATAAGGTTGAAAAGTGTTAAAAATATTTTTAGATGTTTATAAACTGTGTCATAGGAATTATAAATGACTCAAAATTATTTTTGTGATTTTTATAAATTTTATACCGAGTTTATTGCATAAAAGTAAATTATGAAAATTTCATAATAGCTAAAATAGTAATTTCGGCAAAAACAATTATTTTTCCTATTTTATTTTATTGCTTTGACACTTTTAAAATTAATATTTTAGTATTTAAAAATGTTGTGCGTAGTTGGTTGACCAAATAAATTAAAAAAAATGAGTTTCGCTTTGGGCCTTCTAGTGGCCCAATCGGTGTTTTTTTCGCCTGCTCCGAAGTCTGATTCGGGCCCGACTCAGATTAGAGAAAAATAATAATTTTGGGTTATATATATAAATCGTTTTTCTATTTTTTTCGTTTTCCTAAAACTCTAAAATCTTTTCCGCGGGACCCGCCGCCGCCTTGGAGATCCGCCGCAGCCGGACTTCACCGCCGCCGCCGCCGAAGCTCCGCCGCCGGCCGCCACCACGCCATCTCGCCACGATGTCCGTCGGATCAAAATCTGACGGCTAAAAACATATTGGGCGAATCTCAGATCTAGGGTTCCGGTTTTTTTCTATTTTCCGGTAAACCGGCGTTGATCCCGGTTTATTCTGGTTAACCGCGTATTTTTATTAGAGAATTCTCGCCGGAAAGTTCACCGGAGCGAACTCCGTTCACTCCGTAGTCATGGACCTAGTCGCGATAGAAATTTATTTTATTCGCGAAGAGGCCCTTTTTCACAAATTTCACCCTAGAACGGTATTGGCTATATCTATTAAAATGTAGCTCCGCTTTATGTGATTATTTTTGCCTTGCGACCGTAGTTAAGTCTAGTATATAGTAGGATGCACTTTGCACTGTTACACTTTTTGAATTTGATTTTTTTACAGATTCAAGTTCAAACTTCCGGTGACCGTATCTTTTATACGGTGTATCCGTTTTTGTCGATTCCAGTTGCGTTGGGATCGTGGTGACTTGTAGATATTTTTTAGCTAATGTTTAGTTGGTTTTCTTGATGTTCATTTGGTTCTATTACTGTTATGATGTTTATGCGTTGAATGTGTATTGAATGCAACCTTGTTTGATCGTGTAGACTGTCCGAAGTGCAATGCTTCGTTCTGTGAAGAGTGTGATCGTCAGGAGCAAGAACAAGGCAAGTCATACTTTGACCATTTCACAACCTATATTTTGACTTATGCATGTAGTAACTATCACCCTATGCATGTGTAGGACTTACTATATTACTATTGCTGCAAACCTGGTAGGGTAGCCATATGATTGTATCCTGTTTGCTTAGACAGCCTAGCACGTGTTTGTTATATATTTCTATGCTTGTAGACGGGGATTGGTTTGAGATTACATTGAGCTATGTGAGGATTTAACGACTTGACTAGCAAACTTTAATTAGAATACACCTCTGGACGGTATTCTAAGGCGAGACCAGGTTGTACCCCTAATGGTTAGTATTGGTGGTACTCAGATTAGAGAAAAAATATTTTTGGGTTATATATAGAAATCGTTTTTCTATTTTTTTCGTTTTCCTAAAACTCTAAAATCTTTTCCGCGGGACCCGCCGCCGCCTTGGAGATCCGCCGCAGCCGGACTTCACCGCCGCCGCCGCCGTCGGCCGCCACCACGCCACCTCGCCGCGGCGTTCGCGGCGCCGCCGCCCCCGCGCCGGGAGCCGCCGCCGGGAGCCACTGTGTCAGAACCCCAATTTAGGTTCGTGTTTAACCTAGCTTGCATTTTTGCATCTTGAAAAAAATTACAAAAGAAAAGGAATTGGGAAAAGAAAAGCCCTAAAGGAATTAAATAAAAAGGCCAGAAATAAATATTTTTCCAAAATTCTTTTGGATGTGTTGAAAAATCCTAAAAATGAGTGTGATCATTTTAAAAGTGATTTGGGATTAATCCCATGCTCATAGATTTTTCAATAATTCAAATAGTGGCTTGGAAATTAAATAAATTGCTTATTTGAATTGAAATTCAACTAAATTGAATTTCAAAAATTCCCAAAACTTGGGGTTGACTTCTATATAGTCACCTAGGCTTTATAAAAATGTTTGGGCATTTTTATAAATGCCCTAGCTATTTATTTTAAAGGGCAACACAAATAACAGAAGAGAAAAATAAGAAAAACAGAAGAAAAGGGTTTACCTTCGCCTAGGCGTCGGCCCACCTGGCCCAGCCCGGCCCCCGCCTCTGTCGTCTTCCTCCTCTTGCCAGAAGGAGAGGCAGCCGCGCCGTGCGCTGCGTGGCGGGCATGCCCTCCCCCTCCTCGCCACCTCCTTTTCTTCCCCCTCTTTTCTCTCTCGCTCTGGAGACGCCCAGAAGGCCCCATGCCACTCTTCCTCCCCTCGCGTCCTCCCTCCTCTCCTCTGCCGCCATTTTCCCGAGCCGCAGCCGGAGCACGTCGCCGCAGCAGCGCGGCCACCGAGACCCCCAGGCGCCAAGACCTTGTCTAAGAGGTTCCCCGGCGACGACTTCTTCGAGCAGCGCCACCAATTTGGAGCGAGAGGCAACGGAGACGACGATAGCTTCAACGTGACGCCGCCGGCCGCCGCCAACCCCGGCGAGAAATCCGTCGCCTCCTCTTCACCCCCGGCCTCGTCGTCCTGTCCTTCGTCTCTGCAGAGCTCCCAGCTCCATTTCCGCCCATCTGCGCTTCGCTCCCGTGCCCTCTGTCATCGTCCGCCATGACCAGGAGCTCCAGCCGCCGCGCCCGTCGTCGTAGCCGTGGCCCAGGGCCTCCTCGAGCCCCCCTGCTAGCTCTACTTGAAGCGGAAGAGCGAGAGCCACGTCCTGGTGCCCTCCACCACCGCCCCCATGCCCTCCGGCGAGGCGCCGCCGTGTGCAGAGGTCACCGGCGGCTAGCCGTCAACGCCCAGGCCATTAGGGCCTAATTAACCTGCTAACCCACCCCCTCCTCTCACTCACACTTGGCCCTGGGCCCCTAGTTAATCAGTGTTTATTTAAACAGAAACTAACTAACCCAGTGAGGCTGACAGGTGGGGCCGCCCTGTCAGTTGACTGGTCAAACCCTAGCGTCAGCATGACCTAGTGATGACGCAGTAAAGATTAAATCATTTAATTTATTCAGTAAAATTCCAGAAAATGGCTGAAACTTTGAAAAATCATAGAAAATTCATTTTAACTCCAAATTTAACATATAATATATGAAAAATGATCAGGAGAAAATCCTCTATCCAAATTTCCAACTTTCAGCTATGTTGGAGTTGATCTTAAAAAGGGATCAGTAGCTTTTGCTATTTGATTTAATTGGATTTAATTCAAAATGAATTCAATTGCTATTCCAACTTCAAACTTTGAAATGCACCACACATCACTTGTACTTCCGAAGCTTTTCACACACATGACCATTTGGTTTCCAATGAACAAACATTAGCTAATGAAAGTTGACCAAATTTGGATAACATTTGGAGTTTGAATTTGAATTCAATTTCAAATCAACTTCAATTAACATGTTGCAATTCAAACATAAGTCACATCAGCACTTTGCCATGCTTTGTTTTACTTATTGATTGTGCATTGTACTATCTTGATTGTGTTTTACTTCCAGTGCTTCGGTGATTGCATCTTCTCGGTAGAGTTGATCTCGGAGACGAGCTCAACCTCATGTCAGAAGAGTGTTACATCGTGATCGTCAGCAAGGCAAGCAGCCCCCTCTTTGATCATGTCTATAAAATCCCAGTTCCCTCTCATTCTCGCAAATGCATGTTTAGGATGTCACCATGATACGTTCTACCGCTAGTTGAACCCATTCCTTTGCATGACCTATCATTTTGTCACAGTAGTAATCAAACCACAATCCTAGAAGATGTAGGAGTTGGTTGATATCATGTGGCCCCTGCAACTGTTACAGCTTATTGCATGCTTAGAGTTGTTACCTGAGGCTACTTTGATGTCAGTCGGGATGGTAGTGATCATGTGAATGATGGTGGTAACGTGTTGGTGAATCTACCCTAAACAAAGGTGAACGATGAGAGGTTGTGTAGGAGGACACAGTGGGTTGTCTCGTTGAACACTACCTTAGGCCCGAGTTCTTGTGTTGTTATCCAAGACTAAGAGTACGACCACACATTGGGCTCACTGACCCCTCTCGGCCTAGTACCTCACCCCGGACCTGTCCAGGAGTCGCAAGTAGTTCACCCTTTAACGATCTCAAGCAGATGGAACCAAGGTAAGTGGTTGGCGTAGGTTGTGGGCACGTCGAATCAAGTGATCATGATCGAGTTGAGCTTGATGGCGGTCACACAACGTTTGAGTCCGCATCGGAACAATCGGCCGGATTCCGATTGTGGTCCCAACTCAAATAGGAGACTCTCTAGGACTAGAGATGGTGCCGTGAGTGAAGTGTCGTGGCAGCATCCTCGCCGGTACTCACTTGAAGGGTCCATCCCCAGGCGGTAACTGATGAGGCGTGTGTGTAGCAGTACACCCTTGCAGGGTTAATGAACTATTCAAATAGCCGTGTCCGCGGTTATCGACACTTGGAGACCTTTACTTGATCATAGATAACTTGAACTGGATACTTCTAAGACACAACAAGATAAGTGTGAGTGCTATGGCGTGCTTCCTCGTGGGGAAGCCAAGGAAGGCACCATAGTGGAGTATTGGTTGGAGACTGTTACTTGGACTCGTGTACGTTCTTACCTCTCTCTGGTACTCGTAGTTCAGGATTAGCCAAGTCAAAGCTGGCACTTCTACAAGTGAAACCCCACCTCCCTTTGCCTTGATACATGTGCATGAGTAGTATAGTTCCTATGTAAGTCTTGCTGAGTACGACTTTGTACTCACGTTTGCTTGTTCTATGTTTTAGAGACGAGACCACTGACCCTGATGGTGGCCTCTACCTCGAGCTTGACGTGGACCAATGTCGTATAGTTCCAGGCAGCAGCCTGTGCCCTTTGGAGGGTCGTTGTATTTTCTTTCAGGCTTCTTAAGCCATTTGTTAAACTTGTCTTTACTAAGACATAATTTGCTTCCGTTGATGTTTGATGTAATGTTGGATCACATCCATGTGATCTCTGCTTGTAATACAACTACTATGTCTGCTCTGTTTAGCAGAAGTTATAAAGACTATGAGTTTGTAGAGTTCATGTTGTGATTACCTGCTGTTTACACTGGACATGTATGCTGCGTGTATGATTATAACATCCATGTCTGAGTGTGGGGTTCGATAGCTTAGTTGTGTTCTTGCCGGCGGTCTTTTATACACCAAGTGGCCCTTAGATGTGCGATCCTTGGGGCATCGCAATGCGATTGCTCGTGACTCTGTCACGTGGCACACTTTGTTGTATGATCGAGCCCGCCCGAGATCCCGACTAAGTGATCGGGCTGGAGTAACTCTATGTAAGGGTTATGATTCAATCGATAACATGGTTGAGGCGACTTGTCTATGAGTATGGGATTCACCACCCATAAGCATTTTCAGTTGATCATCCGGCCTGGATGGGATGCCCCCTCACGTTCGATGCTTACCGAGAGTGATATGTGCTTGGCCTTGTCTGCTTAGACAAGTGGCTAAGGCTCTCGGCTCTCCATGTGATTGTATTGTGACTGGAATTACATACGCTAACCCCGGGTCCCGACAGACTTGGTATCAGAGCAGGACTGCCTGTAGGATTATCAAACCATTGGCCGATGTCAAGTCTAGCATTCTATAGTTATATAGTTACTTTGGGTATAAGGGAACAACGTAAGACTTCTTTTTTCTCCTTATCCTCATCGATCTGAGTTCAGAGTCAATCTCATCTTATTCTACGGGAAGATAGGACTAGGCTCATCTATGTCTTACTAGGACCTCTCGTTGATTGCTTCTTTGTAGCTGTAGGAGTGTTGTGGTCTTTCTGAGCCATCATTCCATAGTGTTTCTGTGGAAGTGATGTCCGTTATCCTGTAGGTTGTCTCAATTTCCATTCCAGTGCAGCCGTTATGCTGTCCGTTTGTGGCTTTGATGCTATTGCATTATAGTCTTCTATCTTAGCATAGAATTGTATCCTAAATCCTATTCTGATTGTTGATTCTTATCACACAGAATGTTAGGTGCAAATCCAGGTGTTGATCCCAGTTACGGTAACATAGACGGTGAAGAACCTCCACCACCAACCTCAACGGCAGAAATCATGATGGAGGCTGAACAGAATCGTCGTGATCAGACACGTCTTCTCGAGCGTATTGAGCAGAACACTTCTCGTCAGCATCTTAGTGTTGTTACCATCCAGGACATCATTCTCCTCAACCCGCCAGTATTCCGATGTTCTTCCGAGCCCCTTGATGCTGATGATTGGCTTCGTTCCCTCGAGCGTAAGCTTGAGACAACCCATGTTGCTCCTGGCGATCGTGTGCTATTTGCGGCATACTTTCTGGAAGGTGCTGCTCTTCAATGGTGGGAAAACTTCGTGGTAATGCAGCCAGTTGGTCACGTGGTGACTTGGCAAGAGTTCTGTGATGAATTCCGAGGATTTCATATTCCGGATCAGCTGATGGAGCGCAAGAAAGAAGAGTTTTGCAATCTGACCCAAGGAAAGATGACTGTTCATGAGTATAGGACCGAGTTCACTCGTCTAGCACATTATGCCCAAGAAGAAGTATCCACCGACGCCAAGAAACAAGAAAGGTTCCGCAAGGGACTTAGCCCCGTCCTTCGTCATGACCTGAATCTTCACGAGTTCGTCAACTTCAGGGACTTGGTCGACAAATCATTCAAGGCCGAGTATGGAAATGAGTTGTATGAAGAGTCTCGCAAGCGTGATCGTGAGTTTGCCCAATCTTCTGGCCCTTTATCTCGGAAACGCCGTGTTTGGATTCCATTCAGTGACGTCAGTCGTGCTGTAAGTGCTTCTAGACCACCCACCACCATATATCGTCCAGCTCAACCCAATCCTCCTCCTTGGAATTTTGTTGGACAATCAAGTTCTCAAGTTCCTTTCATTCCACGTGGTGTTTGTTTCCAATGTGGACAATCAGGTCACAATGTTCGAGAGTGTCCCCAAAATCATGTAGCCACCACACCTAATCCAAAGCAAGCCTTTCGTCGTGGTAAGCCACCACCCAACACTTCCAATGTCAAGCCTCCTGTTTATGAACATGGTTATGTGAATCATGTATCCATTCAAGATTCCCACAAGTCAACCGATGTTGTGCTCGGTACCCTTCCTGTCAATTCCACCCCAGCTTCGGTTCTTTTTGACCCAGGAGCATCTCACTCATTCATATCCCAGGACTTTGCACTGTCACATGATATCTCTTTTTCGATGTTATCCACCCCTTTAGTTGTGCAAGCCCCTGGATCTAGATGGCACACCACCATGGTGAGTCATGAGAATGAAATTGCAATTGAGGGTTTAGTATTCCTTGCCTCACTTATAGCCCTCAAGTCTTCAGACATTGATGTCATCTTAGGTATGGATTGGTTATCAAGACAGAATGTTGTCCTTGATTGTAAAGCCAAGTCAGTGAAACTAACCCATCCATCAGGCCGTACAATCAAGTACACCTCACCAAGCTCTAAAACCCAGGTGCATTCTTTAAATGTGCTTCCTCTTCCAGACCTTGAAGATATTCCGGTGGTTCTTGACTTCCCGGATGTCTTTCCAGAAGATCTGCCAGGAATACCACCTGACAGATCTGTAGAGTTTGTGGTAGATCTTATCCCAGGAACCGCACCAATATCTAGACGCCCATATAGAATGGCCCCACGTGAGTTAGCTGAGCTCAAAATCCAACTTGAAGCTTCATTGGCAAAAGGCTTCATCCGCCCTAGCTCATCGCCATGGGGTTGCCCCGTTCTGTTCGTAACGAAGAAAGTTGGAACAGAAAGGATGTGCGTAGCTTATCGCCCGCTAAATCTAGCGACGATAAAGAACAAGTACCCACTGCCCAGGATCAATGATCTTTATGATCAACTTGCAGGATCCTCTGTCTTCTCCAAAATGGATTTGAGATTAAGCTATCATCAAATCAAAATCCGAAACGAGGACATTCCCAAAACGGCTTTCACTACTCGTTATGGTCTTTATGAGTACACCGTCATGTCCTTCGGTTTAACCAATGCCCCCGCCACATTCTCGCGTTTGATGAATTCGATCTTCATGGAGTACTTAGATACATTTCTTGTAGTTTATCTTGATGACATTCTCATCTACTCGAAGAACGAAGAAGATCACGCAGAACATCTTAGGCTGGTATTGATGAAACTTAGAGAGCATCGCCTTTATGCTAAATTCTCCAAGTGTGAATTCTGGCTACCAGAAGTGACCTACTTAGGCCACGTGATTTCTGCAAAAGGCATTGCTGTCAATCCCGAGAGAGTTCAGGCCGTCCTTGACTGGACTCTACCTGGATCGGTTAAGCAAGTTAGGAGTTTTCTTGGCTTAGCAAGCTATTGTCGCCGCTTCGTCGAGAACTTTTCTAAAGTTGCAAAGCCTCTAACTGAACTCCTCAAGAAAGAGAAGAAATTCGAATGGCCTCCCAAGTGCGAGGAAAGCTTTCAAGAGCTAAAAAGAAGATTGACTTCTGCACCCGTACTTGCGCCTCCAGATACCAAAAAGGATTTTGAGATCTACTGTGATGCCTCACGGCAAGGGTTAGGATGCATACTTCTGCAAGATAGACATGTGGTAGCTTATGCTTCATGCCAGTTGCGGCCACATGAAGAGAACTATCCTACCCATGATCTTGAACTCGCTGCCGTAGTTCATGCCCTAACAACTTGGTGACATTACCTCCTTGGTAATCGTTGTGAGATCTATTCCGACCACCAAAGCCTCAAATACATTTTCACCTAGCCAGATCTTAATCTCAGGCAAAGACGCTGGATTGAGTTGATAAAAGATTATGTCTTAGGAATTTCTTACACCCCAGGAAAAGCCAATGTCATGGCTGATGCACTAAGTCGTAAGTCGTATTGTAACAACCTCATGTTACAAGAGTATCAACCACTTCTTCATGAGGAATTTCGAAAGCTCAACCTCGAGATTATTCCTCGTGGATCTCTTTTCAACTTGGTGGCGAAACCAACCCTTGAGGATCAAATCATAGTTGCCCAAAGTCGTGCACGAGGAGTTCGCCGGATCAAGGAGAACATTGCTAGCAGAGTTGCTAAATGTTTCTCCACAGATAGCAAAGGAACGGTATTCTTTGAAAATCGTTTGGTAGTACCTAAGAATAGGGAACTAAGGCAACTCATCCTCAAAGAAGCCCATGATCCACCCCTCTCGATTCATCCCGGTAGCACAAAAATGTACCGAGATCTACGCCAGAGATTTTGGTGGACTAGGATGTAGAGAGAAATTTCTCAGTTCATTGCTGAATGTGATGGTTGTCGTCGCATTAAGGCAGAACATCAAAGACCTGCTGGTACTCTTAGACCTTTGCCTATCCCCGAGTGGAAATGGGATAAAGTCAGTATGGACTTCATCATCGGCTTTCCAAAAACCCAGAAAGGAAATGATGCCATCTTCGTTGTCATAGATAGACTTTCCAAAGTTGCCCACTTCCTTCCAGTTCGCGAGTCTATAACTGCTAGCCAGTTAGCGGACTTGTAGGTCTCCCGAATCATGTCACTTCACGGTGTTCCTTTGGAAATCAATTCAGACCGTGGTAGTCTTTTCACTTCTCGATTTTGGGAAAGTTTCCAGAATGCTATGGGAACCCACCTCTCCTTTAGCACCGCTTATCACCCACAGTCCAGTGGTCAAGTAGAAAGGGTCAATCAAATTCTCGAAGACATGCTCAGAGCTTGTGTTATCTCTTTCAGAAAGAAATGGGAGAATTCTCTTCCTTTTGCCGAATTTGCGTATAACAATAGTTTTCAATCTAGTTTGGGCATGGCTCCTTTTGAATTTCTCTATGGACGGAAATGTCGAACACCCCTAAACTGGTCAGAAACCGGTGAAAGACAATTCTTTGGACCGGATTTGATTCAGGATGCAGAAGAGCAGGTTCGCATTGTTCGTGAGAAGTTGAAAACAGCCCAGTCTTGTCAGAAAAGCTATTATGATCGTCATCATAGGGAAGAAAGCTATAATCTGTATGAGAAGGCTTACCTTCGGGTTACTCCTCTGAAGGGTACCCATCGCTTCGGTATCAAAGGCAAGTTGGCCCCACGTTATATCGGTCCCTTTCGCATTCTCGCTAAACGTGGAGAAGTTGCCTACCAATTGGAACTACCCCCTCAGCTCTCCCAGGTTCATGATGTGTTCCACGTCTCTCAACTTAGGCGTTGCTTCAAGGACCCCATCCGCGAAGTAGACCACGAAACGCTTGATCTCCAAGATAACCTTTCATATCGAGAGTACCCTGTTCGTATTCTTGATGAAGCCGAGCGCAGCACCAGACGTCAGAAGATCAGATTCTTCAAAGTGCAGTGGTCACATCATTCAGAAAAAGAAGCCACGTGGGAACGAGAGGATCGTCTACGAGCTGAGTACCCCACCTTCCTCCCGACAACTTCTGAATCTCGGGACGAGATTCTTTTGAGTGGGGGCGAGTTGTCAGAACCCCAATTTAGGTTTGTGTTTAACCTAGCTTGCATTTTTGCATCTTGAAAAAAATTACAAAAGAAAAGGAATTGGGGAAAAGAAAAGCCCTAAAAGAATTAAATAAAAAGGCCAGAAATAAATCTTTTTCCAAAATTCTTTTGGATGTGTTGAAAAATTCTAAAAATGAGTGTGATCATTTTAAAAGTGATTTGGGATTAATCCCATGCTCATAGATTTTTCAACAATTCAAATAGTGGCTTGGAAATTAAATAAATTGCTTATTTGAATTGAAATTCAACTAAATTGAATTGCAAAAATTCCCAAAACTTGGGGTTGACTTCTATATATTCACCTAGGTTTTATAAAAATGTTTGGGGATTTTTATAAATTCCCTAGCTATTTATTTTAAAGGGCAACACAAATAACAGAAGAGATAAATAAGAAAAACAGAAGAAAAGGGCTTACCTTCGCCTAGGCGTTGGCCCACCTGGCCCAGCCCGGCCCCCTCCTCTGTCGTCTTCCTCCTCTTGCCAGAAGGAGAGGCAGCCGCGCCGTGCGATGCGTGGCGGGCATGCCCTCCCCCTGCTCGCCACCTCTTGCTCTTCCCCTCTCTTCTCTCTCGCTCTGGAGACGCCCAGAAGGCCCCAGGCCACTCTTCCTCCCCTCGCGACCTCCCTCCTCTCCTCTGCCGCCATTTTCCCGAGCCGCAGCCGGAGCACGCCGCCGCAGCAGCGCGGCCACCGAGCCCCCCAGGCGCCAAGACCTTGTCTAAGAGGTTCCCCGGTGACGACTTCTTCAAGCAGCGCCACCAATTTGGAGCGAGAGGCAACGGAGACGACGATAGCTTCAACATGATGCCGCCGGGCGCCGCCAACCCCGGCGAGAAATCCGTCGCCTCCTCTTCACCCCTGGCCTCGCCGTCCTCTCCTTCGTCTCTGGTGAGCTCCCAGCTCCATTTCCCCCCATCTGCGCTTCGCTCCCGTGCCCTCTGTCGTCGTCCGCCATGACCAGGAGCTCCAGCCGCCGCGCCCGTCGTCGTAGCCGTGGCCCAGGGCCTCCTCGAGCCCCCCTGCTAGCTCTACTGGAAGCGAAGAGTGAGAGGCACGTCCTGGTGCCCTCCACCGCCGCCCCCGTGCCCTCCGGCGAGGCGCCGCCGTGTGCAGAGGTCACCTGCGGCTAGCCGTCGACGCCCAGGCCATTAGGGCCTAATTAACCTGCTAACCCACCCCCTCCTCGCACTGACACTGGGCCTAGGGCCCCTAGTTAATCATTGTTTATTTAAACATAAAGTAACTAACCAAGTGAGGCTGACAGGTGGGGCCGCCCTGTCAGTTGACTGGTCAAACCCTGGCGTCAGCATGACCTAGTGATGACGTAGTAAAGATTAAATCATTTAATTTATTCAGTAAAATTCCAGAAAATGGCTGAAACTTTGAAAAATCATAGAAAATTCATTTTAACTCCAAATTTAACATATAATATATGAAAAATGATCAGGAGAAAATCCTCTATCCAAATTTCCAACTTTCAGCTATGTTGGAGTTGATCTTAAAAAGGGATCAGTAGCTTTTGCTATTTGATTTAATTGGATTTAATTCAAAATGAATTCAATTGCTATTCCAACTTCAAACTTTGAAATGCACCACACATCACTTGTACTTCAGAAGCTTTTCACACACATGACCATTTGGTTTCCAATGAACAAACATTAGCAAATGAAAGTTGACCAAATTTGGATAACATTTGGAGTTTGAATTTGAATTCACTTTCAAATCAACTTCAATTAACATGTTGCAATTCAAACATAAGTCACATCAGCACTTTGCCATGCTTTGTTTTACTTATTGATTGTGCATTGTACTATCTTGATTGTATTTTACTTCCAGTGCTTCGGTGATTGCATCTTCTCGGTAGAGTTGATCTCGGAGACGAGTTCAACCTCACGTCAGAAGAGTGTTACATCATGATCGTCAGCAAGGCAAGCAGCCCCCTCTTTGATCATGTCTATAAAATCCCAGTTCCCTCTCATTCTCGCAAATGCATGTTTAGGATGTCACCATGATACGTTCTACCGCTAGTTGAACCCATTCCTTTGCATGACCTATCATTTTGTCACAGTAGTAAGCAAATCACAATCCTAGCAGATGTAGGAGTTGGTTGATATCATGTGGCCCCTGCAACTATTACAGCTTATTATATGCTTAGAGTTGTTACCTGAGGCTACTTTGATGTGAGTCGGGATGGTAGTGATCATGTGAATGATGGTGGTAACGTGTTGGTGAATCTACCCTAAACAAAGGTGAACAATGAGAGGCTGTGTAGGAGTACACAGTGGGTTGTCTCGTTGAACACTGCCTTAGGCCCGAGTTCTTGTGTTGTTATCCAAGACTAAGAGTACGACCACACATTGGGCTCACTGACCCCTCTCGGCCTAGTACCTCACCCCGGACCTGTCCAGGAGTCGCAAGTAGTTCGCCCTTTAATGATCTCAAGCAGATGGAACCAAGGTAAGTGGTTGGCGTAGGTTGTGGGCACGTTGAATCAAGTGATCATGATCGAGTTGAGCTTGATGGCGGTCACACAACGTTTGAGTCCGCATCGGAACAATCGGCCGGATTCCGATTGTGGTCCCAACTCAAATAGGCGGCTCCCTAGGACTAGAGATGGTGCCGTGAGTGAAGTGTCGTGGCAGCATCCTCGCCGGTACTCACTTGAAGGGTCCATCCCCAGGCGGTAACTGATGAGGCGTGTGTGTAGCAGTACACCCCTGCAGGGTTAATGAACTATTCGAATAGCCGTGTCCGCGGTTATGGACTACTTGGAGACCTTTACTTGATCATAGATAACTTGAACTGGATACTTCTAAAACACATCCTGTGCCCTTTGGAGGGTCGTTGTATTTTCTTTCAGGCTTCTTAAGCCATTTGTTAAACTTGTCTTTACTAAGACATAATTTTCTTCCGTTGATGTTTGATGTAATGTTGGATCACATCCATGTGATCTCTGCTTGTAATACAACTACTATGTCTGCTCTGTTTAGCAGAAGTTATAAACAATATGAGTTTGTAGAGTTCATGTTGTGATTACCTGCTGTTTACACTGGACATGTATGCTGCGTGTATGATTATAACATGCATGTCTTAGTGTGGGGTTCGATAGCTTAGTTGTGTTCTTGCCGGCGGTATTTTATACACCAAGTGGCCCTTAGATGTGCGCAGCTTGGGGCATCGCGATGCGATTTCTCGTGACTCTGTCACGTGGCACACTTTGTTGTATGATCGAGCCCGCCCGAGATCCCGACTAAGTGATCGGGCTGGAGTAACTCTATGTAAGGGTTATGATTCAATCGATAACATGGTTGAGGCGACTTGTCTATGAGTATGGGATTCACCACCCATAAGCATTTAGACTTGTGAGCGGACGATGAGGACCCATTTTGGTTGATCATCCGGCCTGGATGGGATGCCCCCTCACGTTCGATGCTTACCGAGAGTGATCTGTGCTTGGCCTTGTCTGCTTAGACAAGTGGCTACGGCTCTCGGCTCTCCATGTGATTGTATTGTGACTGGAATTACATACGCTAACCCCGGGTCCCGACACACTGCCGCCACGATGTCCGTCGGATCAAAATCTGACGGCTAAAAACATATTGGGCGAATCTCAGATCTAGGGTTCCGGTTTTTTTTTCTGTTTTCCGGTAAACCGGCGTTGATCCCGGTTTATTCTGGTTAACCACGTATTTTTATTAGAGAATGCTCGCCGTAAAGTTCACCGGAGCGAACGCCGTTCACTCCGTAGTCAGGGACCTAGTCGCGATAGAAATTTATTTTATTCGCGAAGAGGCCCTTTTTCACAAATTTCACCCTAGAACGGTATTGGCTATATCTTTTAAAATGTAGCTCCGTTTTATGTGATTCTTTTTTCCTTGCTACCGTAGTTAAGTCTAGTTTATAGTAGGATGCACTTTGCACTGTTACACTTTTTGAATTTGATTTTTTTACAGATTCAATTTCAAACTTCCGGTGACCGTATCTTTTATACGGTGTATCTGTTTTTGTCGATTCCAGTTGCGTTGGGATCGTGGTGACTTGTAGATATTGTTTAGCTAATGTTTAGTTGGTTTTCTTGCTTCTTATTTGGTTCTACTACTTTTATGATGTTTATGTGTTGAATGTGTATTGAATGCAACCTTGTTTGATCGTGTAGACTGCCTGGAGTGCAATGCTTCGTTCTGTGAAGAGAGTGATCGTCAGGAGCAGGAACAAGGCAAGTCATACTTTGACCATCTCACAACCTATATTTTGACTTATGCATGTAGTAACTATCACCCTATGCATGTGTAGGACTTACTATATTACTATTGCTGCAAACCTGGTAGGGTAGCCATATGATCGTATCCTGTTTGCTTAGACAACCTAGCACGTGTTTGTTATATATTTCTATGCTTGTAGACGGGGATTGGTTTGAGATTACATTGAGCTATGTGAGGATTTAACGACTTGACTAGCAAACTTTAATTAGAATACACCTCTGGACGGGCAGGGAGTGCTTCCTGGGGGCTCGTACCTTGTCTAAGGCGAGACCAGGTTGTACCCCTAATGGTTAGTATTGGTGGTACAAAGAACGTCATGGTATATACCCTCTGAAAGTAAGTGGGTGCCTTCCAGGCTAAAAAATATCTGACATACTTGGTGACTAGGAGCTTCCATGTACGGCCGCTGGCCATATGGGCTCTGGCTTAGTTGAGTACGTTATAGGAAGCCTCTCCCGTGCAAAGCTAGCAGATGTAGATGTGATAGGTGTACCGGATTGACGTTGGGTGTAGGTGACCTCTTCTGAAAGACTTCATCTCAATCTTCAGGTTGAGTCGAGTGGGTAAAGTGTACAAACCTCTGCAGAGCGTACACACTAATGATGATTAGCCGTGTCCCCAGTTATGGACAACCTTGAGCTACTAGACATTACTGTTACTGGAGGATCTTGACAGATGTTTCACCCTAATAAAACTTGATTGGGAAAGATATACTAAAAGGTTTGGGTTGGAATTGGTGTAGCCCAGTTCAACCTTAAGTAGTAAGACAAACTAAAATTTGATTTAGGTAGATTAAGGAAAAATCAACTTTCTTGCAAAATAAAACCATAAGCATTCCTTTGACTTAACTTGCATGTAGCGATAGGTCTGTTATATCCTTTTTCGTGTGACTTGCCGTACAAATGAAAGGCATTGACCCGTTGTCGGGCTGTAACCTTCGGTGTTGCAGGTTTTTCGGACGACCAATAAGGTGCGTTAGGGTCGCGGGTCATCGCTCAGCATGTCATTTGTGGATGTTGATGGGACTCCTTGATATTTACCATTTTCTACTTCCTCTATATTTATATTGAATAAGCTAGCGTTGAGCTATGCAACTTGTTTATTTTATGAATTCTGGATCATACGTTGTAATAATGATGCACTTGTAGTTTATTATACATCTATTACTGTGTGTGCTAGCAAGTTCCATCTAGGGACTAGCACTTGAGCACATAGACTTCAATTCTATGTGAATTGGTTCGTTACAAAATTCATCCACCTGAACCGTTAGTAATTTTATTATTATCTGTCGGGACAACCGTTATCGTTGCCCCTATCTGGGTGATTCGCGGACAACGACAGCAGCCAGGTCCACCCCCATAACCAGAGCCGGTGGCCGCCTGCCCTGTCGTCCCACCAACTCGTGCGGCTACCAACAAGGTGAACCGTCTCCTTACCTTATCTCCCATGTGCTCTTTGAAGAGCCCGACTTTCGTACAACAAGGTATCTCACAGCCAACGAGAAAATACAAGGCCCACGATGGTTTCCGCCTGTCCTGTCATCCCGATACAATCCCTGCGTAGGAACCGTTGGGTCACCCGACTCCTTCCCTTTAAGGACACCAATTCATTCTAGTGCCTAGAACCAAGTGAATCCAGGAGGAATCACCCTCGATGGTACACTTGAAGAGGTTCGACAAAGACATTTGCGGAATGAACTAAAGAGGTAAACCTCGTATCATCCCAGTGATGCTACGCTACTGAGCCGACGAGAGTGAAATACGAGTCAATCCACTCGTAAGTCAAATTCGAAGCGACTCGGCAGAGTCTCGCCGTTGTAGGTTCCCTAGGTTGTCTGCTCTGTACCGTACCTGTTGTAGTTATAATATTTTGTAAGCCGCTTTCACTCACCAGAGTGATCACGGCCCGCTATTCTAAGCATAGCTAACAATGCGCAGGGTTTACTGCTGAATATTATATATATTTATAAGGAAGCATAGTACAAGGAAAGGTACATAAAAGGGAGACAATGACATGCTATGCAATTGAATAGGTAAGCAACGTAACAGCAACAGTAACAATGCGTAGTGCAAGAAAAGTACGGAAATATATGCGATATTTGGGGAAGGAAAAGGGCTCTGCTTGCCTGGAAGCTCGACAGTAGGGGTACGGTCGTCGACGAAGTAGTCATAATCGGCAACGGGGTCGTCGGCGGCAGTGTCGAGTTCTATCGGAGAATAAGGGGGGAGAAACAATAAATACACAACAATAATAGCAATACAAATACAAAACATGGCAGAAGCATGGTTAATGGTGTTTTATCGCAGTGCAAGGTGCTTTGCTCGGAGCGGGAAATTATCCAGGGATCATTCATCAGTACCGTTTGATTATCGGCCAGATGATCCGGAGGGGGAAGGTTCCATGTATGCAGTGTTAGGGACATCTGACAGACATGTGGATAGTGTATCCGTGATCATTGATCCATTCTGAACAACTTTCGTAATCAGAACATTTTCCTCCGGAAAGTTTACTGGCTCCGGTCGTTTGACGGACCAATGAACCCGAGGAGAAATGATCGACGTTCGGTAGGTTAGAGGGGTGCCGTGGTTATACTGGTAGCGTATTCGTATCTGTGGAAATTTTCTGAGCAATTTTCATGTATAAAGTTTTTTCATCGGAGTTACGGTTTAAAAGATATTGAATTTCAAATATTTAAATGGTTTTAGGAATTTCTGAAATTACTTTAATTATTTAATCTAGCATTATACACAACAATGGAATTTGACCAGTCAAACCTGACAACAAGGACCCACATGTCATAGGCTACAATATGTAATTATTTGATTAATTAACAGGGTCCCACTTGTCATACACAGAGACATAAATAAATCATTTTATTTACTTAAAAAGTAGATGGGCCCACATGTCATTGGCATTGCCAGATTAAATCATTTTATTTAACAGCTAATCAGAGGGGGTCCACATGTAAGACACCCAGGGGATTATTTCCATTTGTAGTCAATTAACAGTTTAATAAAAAGGGGCAGGTCCCACATGTCATGGAGACATTTTATTTAAGAAACTTAATTAACTAAGGGTTAACTTAGTGGCATTGGGCCCACTTGTCATTGAGCCATGTTTTAACAATTCATTCTATTTTTTTGATTGAATAGGGTTAAGGGGGAGGTCAGTGGCTAATTAACCTAGGCTGGCCCGCAAGTCAGTGGCTAGCTAGGCACACTACGGCACACGGCCATGGCCGGCCATGGCTAGCAGAAGCGGTGACGACCACACTCAGGCGGCGCGTGCGCGCGCAGAGATGCGGCTGGGCAGGGGCACGAGTGGGGTTCAACCAAAGTGTGCGCTGGGCGCGGCTAGGGGAGGCAGGCCGCGGCCGGTGGCACAGGAGCAGGGGCTCCGTCCATGGTGCCCGCGCCATTGGTTGCGAACGGGGAAGGGCTACGACAGCGGTCCGGCAAGGGGGAGCAGGGCAATAGGGGCGGAAGATCACAATGAGTGCAGGGGCGAGGTCGTGGTGGTCGGAGAAGCTGCCGGAGCATCGGGACGGCGGCGAGGTCCGCGACGGTCGTGGCGAGGGGGAGACGAGCTAGTGGTCGGCCACGGAGCGGGCAAACACGGAGATGAGACGTGGCGAGGTCCCAGGACATGGCCATGGCGATCCATGGCGACGCCGGTCTTTGGGGGAAGCTCAGATCGACAGGGAGATGGGAACGTGAGCGCCTAGGGTTCCATGGGGTGGGGTGCGCGGCTCTTATCCATAGATGAGGCCACTTGGCCAGACGCGTTGGAGAGGAGAAGGGGGCCCGGCTGTGGCGTGTCCACACCCTTGGCGACACGACGTTAGGGGAAGAGGAGAAGGAAGGGGATGGTGGTGGGGGGAGTGGGTGGGTTCGGCCCAGAGGAGGTTGCTATGGGTGGGCTTCACCTAGGGCGTTAGACATGTTCCCTTTTTTCTTTCTTTTTGTTTGTATTTCTTTTCTGTTTCAATTTAATTTTATCTATCAAATGCTTTTTGCAAAAGGTGGCAACTATCCTAATAATTGTGTTACACCAAATTACAGTGCTACAAAATTTTTGGTGCCCAACAAAAATCATTTGCATTTCTATTTTATTTAAAAAGGGAGAAAGTGGATATTTTTCTCGAGTTTTTATTTGTATGAATTTATTAAACATTTTAATAAATACCTCTTTCTACATTTTCATGGCCTACTTATTATTTAGCATTTTATAAAATTGGTTGCACAATTTTTAGTTAAATATTTATTTTCCACTTTGTTACTAATACCAACCAATTGATCCTTTATTAAGATTTGTTTCCAAGATGATTAGAGCATGGCTAATGACTGGGATTAGTCATTTACAAGATTAATCACTGTAGCTTGACACTGAGGGTGTTACACCCTAGCTATGAGAGTTTTGTGTTGAAATACAACATGCATGGAATGATTAAGACCCTTGCTGAATTGTTCACCATAATCAAAATTGTTGGATTGGAAATCAAGAAGGAGCACAACTACACCAAGTACTTAGAAGATAAGAAGGTTGGCAAGGTTGCCGGAAGAGACATGGATTTATATGTTCTACATGTTATTGATGTTTTTCTGACAAGTTCTCGGAGCAACGTCTAGATATTTGATACCGGATCAGTTGCTCACATCTATAACTCCTAGGAGGGGTTACAGAATAAAAGACTCTTGCTGAATAATGAAGTGATTATGCGCGTTGGAAAAGGGTGCAAAGTTGATGTAATGTCCATTTGCATGCTTCGTCTTAGTCTCCCTTCGGGATTGATTCTTGTTTTGAATAACTGCTATTATGTACCCACGTTGAGTATGAACATTGTGAGTGGGTATTTCTTAATGCAAGACCATTATTCTTTTAAATCCGAGACAACTAGTTGTTCGATTTATGTTCCTGTACCGGTGCGAAATGGTTCCCACATCAATAATGGATCTCGAATATCATGACTCCCACATCAATAACATAGAGGCCAAAAGATTAAATCCTGGTAACGAAGAACACATGAAGATGTGGCATTGTCGTCTTGAAAATATTGGTATAAACGCATGGAGAAGCTTCATAAAGATGGACTTCTGGAGTTATTAGATTTTGTATCTCTTGACACGTGTGAACCGTGCCTCATGGGAAAAATGACAAGGACTCCATTCAATGGGATAATGGAGCGTGTGGAAGACTTATCAGGGATCATACATACTGATGTATGTGGACCAACAAATGTCACCACACGCAAAGGATTTCGTTACTTCGTGACCTTCATGGATGACTTAAGACGATACGGGTATATCTACTTAATGAAACACAAGTCTGAAACCATTGAAAAGTGAGGTCGAGAATCAAATTGGGAAGAAAATCAAGCACCTTTGATCCGATCGAGGAGCCGAATATTTAAGTCACGAGTTTGGCATTCATCTGAAGACTTGTGGTATTGTACCACAACTTACTGTTGGGATGCCCAGCGGAAAACACAATTATTTCCTAACTAGAGTTTCCGATAACCCAAGATCTAGCATGCCGTTTTACCTTAATGGAAAGGAGTGCGGAATAACATACCTCGGGGTGTATTCCGTTTCGCGGGAAACGTTCCCGCAAACGTGGTTGATGTAGTCGAACAAGTTTCACAGCCCCCTGTCTGTGTTACCATCCAGATGGGTGTAGTGCCCCACGTGTAGCACCTCGTAGTACTCGCACACGTACGAGACTCGACGACGACCTCCGATCTCCGATCCAACGAAGGTGGCGGAGGCAGACCTCCGAAACCAGAGTTTCGGCAGCACGACGGCCTCCGTGTAGAATAGATGCCTAAATCCCACTATAGGCCCCAAACAAGGGGGGCCCACCGTGGAAGATACGAGGAAGGGGAGAATACCGGAGAAAACCGATATCAATTCGGAGCAATATTTATGTTCTCACGAATTTCTGTATCTTTAAAAGGTCCACCCTATATGCCTTTATATAGGGGGAGGGGAGGGAGTAAACCCCTCTCCCTTAGAAATGTGGGACTAAAGTCCCTTTGCTAAGGGGAGGTGGCCGGCCAAGGGGGAGGGGGGGCGCACCCCTCATGGGCCCTAAGGCCCATGTCGCCTCCCCCTCCTTTCCTTTTTTATTCTTTTTCTTTTTCCCTTTATTCCCCTAATGGGACTCTTTCATAAATAAGGCCCATACCACTTTTAAATATTAATAAAATGTTGTTAGTTATTAATTCAATTAATTAATAACTAAAACATATTATCCCTTCTCCCGGTGCTCCGGAACACCTTCCGACTCACTCTGAAACTCCTTCGGGTCAACACAGAACTTTTCCGGTGCTGCTTCCTTTATTCTTCGGTAACTCCGGTAGTTTCGAAAAGGTCTCTGATTTCATCGAGACCTTAAGTGTGTTACCCTACTGTCCGAGAACACTCCAGACATGGCCGAGATGAGGCTACGGTCAATGATCATCAGCGGGACCTTGATGCCCATAATGACCCCTGTGCATCCCGGATATCAATACTGATTGGACCTTACGTCGTATAGCATTCCCTTTTTCAGCGATACTGGATTGTTTCCGAGATTCGATCAATGACATCCTATGTCTGGTTCAACCGCGCACTTCTGGAAAAATAGCTATAGATAATATGGACACTAATGGCGCACCACGTGTCCAGTGCGCCATTACTAAATAGTAATGGCGCACCATGTCCTGGTGCGCCATTAGTGCCCTTGCTGCTAATGGCGCACTTGAACAGAAGTGCGCCACGGCCCATTCGCTCCTGGACCAGCCCACCTCCCCTGACTTAGCAATGGCGCACTTCTCGGAAGTGCGCCATAAGACACCAGGGATGCTAAAGGCGCACTTCTGGGATGTGCGCCATTGCTAAGTCAGGGGAGGTATGGCGCACTTCCGAGAAGTGTGCCATTGCTAAGTCAGGGGAGGGGTGGGCCCAGGCCTGATGACACAGGAATAGCGCATGGCTTGGAAGTGCGCCATTACTAAGTATAGAACAGCAATGGCGCATTCATGCATGGTGCGCCATTACTGTTCTGGTCCCCCCTCTCAGGCCCCTGGTCCCCTCTCTAGAGTTAGTAATGGCGCACTTCTAGTTGGTGCGCCATTAGCTCCCATACTTAGTAATGGCGCATATTGGTGAAGGTGCGCCATTACTAAGTCTGGGAGCAGCTATATATTTTGGAGCCACCCTACCACACTCACTTTCTCCACCTCCACCTCCAACTAGTTTCTCTTGGTTCCTTTCTTCTCCTCACCTTATTTACACCATAGATCTACCCAAAATAAGTAGTTGTATCTCCTTTTTTTATTGGTAAGTAAGGTATATCTCTTTATTGTTGTGTAGATCTAGTTTGTCTCTCTCGAACACACTATTTGTCGGTGTATATGTGTGGTGTGATGTGATGATCATGGGGTATATATGTGTGGTGTGATGTGATGATCATGGGGTATATATGTATGTGTGTGTGATGATTGTTTGCAGGTACCTCACATATGCGATAGTTGGCAATATTTTTCCGGAATGTTGATTCATTTCCGTTTTGGCGAAAATTTGGCACACTTTGCATTATTTTTTGTCCTAATAATTAGGAAAGGTCATGCCAAAAAATTTTTTGGTTCTAAAATATCGTTTTGCTCTATGCCCGCAGGCGACCATGGTTCGCAAGATGACCGGAGGCATCGTGGATAGGTTTTTGAGCTCCGTGAAGGCCGAGATTATTCAAAAGAATGAGACGGAGATAAGATGTCCTTGTCGAAGATGCAAGCTGAAGTGCCTTTTGGACCCGGATTCAAAAACAATAAAGGGGCACCTGCTCACGCGTGGTTTCATGGATGGCTATCGGTGGCAAGGTGATGAAGAAGATTATGAATTCGTCCAGGGTGGCCGGGCAACAGTAAGCAGAAATAGCGCCGTCGAGCGAGAAGACGAAGAATCTCCCGGAAATGATCACGATGCAGGACACAATCATCAAGTAGAAGATGCCGGACATGATCATGAGGAAGATCAAGACGAAGGGCATGATCATCATGAAGATGAAGATGACGGAGAAGACGGCGATGATGGACCATCGTCGATGGACTCGGTGCAGGACCCTCATCTTCGAGAGTTGCATCTGAACCAGGCGAGTAATAACGCAAGAGCTGCCGCCCGAGAGAAAGCCAAGCTGAATCAACTTGAGATGGACGCAGTTACTCCATTGTATGAAGGATGCAATCCTGAGGATACCCGCCTGAAAGTAGCGCTCATGGCTCTGGAGATGAAAGTAAAACATAAAATGACCGACACATGCTTCGACGAAAACATGTCATTCTGGCAAGACCGTCTTCCCAAGGGGAACACGTGCCCGACCAGTTTCAATAAGGCGAAGAAAATCGTGTGTCCTCTAGATTTACCGCATGTTAGATACCATGTCTGCGTTAACGATTGCATCATTTATCGGCATGAGTACGCGGAGTCTACCGTATGTCCGAAGTGCAGCGCTAGTCAATACAAGAAGAAGAAAGCTCCACAAAAAACGGTGTGGTACTTTCCGATCATTCCTCGTCTGCAGCGTTATTTCGCGGACCCTAAGCAAGCTAAGCTCATGCGCTGGCATGCGGAAATGAAGCAGCAAAAAGAAGAAGCTGAAAAAAATGATCCAGAAAAAGATAGGATGTTGAGTCACCCTTCTGATGGGACCAAGTGGGAGGCATTGAACTTCGAGGAGGACTTTGGGAAGGATCCAAGGAACGTAGTGTTGGTCACGAGCACCGATGGAGTCAATCCTTTCGGCAACCAGAGCAGCACACATAGCACCTGGCTAGTGTTTGTGTGCATGTACAACATCCCCCCTTGGAGTGCATGAAGAGAAAGTACATGCACATGAGTGTGCTAATTGAAGGGCCGAAACAACCAGGAAACAACCTCAATCTGTATGTGGGGCTCCTAAAAGAGGAGCTAGATACGCTATGGAGAACGCCAATCAATACGTGGGACGCTCTAGAAGAAACATATTTCCCTATGAAAGCCGCACTGCTCACGACGGTGCACGACTATCTCGGTTTAGGGTATGTCGCGGGGCAGGTGGTCCACAGACACTGTGGATGCGCTACGTGGATGGACGACACAACGTATCACCAGCTACCTAAGGATCCCGGGTCTTCAAAAACCGTGTTCATGGGACATCGAAGATGGCTTCCTCACAATGACCCATGGAGAAAACGCAAGGATCTGTTCGATGGAACAGCCGAACCCCGAAAGGCCCCACGTAGGACGAGCGGCACCGAAATGGACATGCTGTTGACAAATTGGAAAGAGTGCCCACCGCCAGGAAAGATCAATTCTAAGCGAAAGGCGCCAGAGCCGCTGTTGAAGCTCTGGAAAACGAGGTCTGTTTTTTGGGACTTGCCGTACTGGAACATCCTCGGTGTGCAAAACAGCCTTGATGTCATGCATATCACGAAGAATGTGTGCGAGAGTCTGCTTGGTACCCTGCTCAACATGCCAGAAAATACCAAAGATGGGCCTAAAGCAAGGGAAGACTTGCTATCAATGGGCATCAGGGAGGAGCTTCACGCAAACCGCCCTAATGATGATGATGATGATGATGACGACGACGACGACGATGATGATGAGCCACCGGAGGACACGGAAAGTCGTCGCAAAGGCAAAAAGGCCAAGAAGCAGAGCGAACATTATTACTCCCCCCCCCCGCGTGCTTCACTCTAAGGAGGACACGGAGATCCGGCAGTTTATCAACTGCCTCCTAGGAATAAAACTTCCTTACGGTTTCGCTGGGAAGATCAGCAGATACCTAGACTCAGCGAAGCAGAGGTTCAGCGGGATGAAGTCTCACCACTGTCACGAGATGATGACGCAGCTACTTCCGGTTGCAATGCGCGGGATCATGGATGACCACGTCCGTGAAACTCTATTTGGCCTATGCAACTTTTTCGATGTCATCTCTCGGAAGTCGGTTGGCGTGAGGCAACTCATAAGGTTACAAGAAGAGATCGTGCTGATATTTTGAGAGATCGAGATATACTTCCCGCCCGTATTCTTCGATGTCATGGTGCATCTCCTCGTCCATATCGTGGATGATATCATCCAACTCGGGCCGATGTTCCTTCATAGCATGATGCCGTTCGAAAGGATGAATGGTGTGATCAAAGGATACGTTCGCAACAGGGCATGTCCAGATGGAAGCATAGCCCAAGGCTTTCTGACCGAAGAGTGCATCTCCTTTTGCATGAACTATCTAGGCATCGATAACCCCGTTGGTCTGCCCGTCAACAGGCACCTCGGCAGGCTCGCTGGATGTGGTCACCACGAGGGTCGCCGCGAAATGCATGTCGACTTCCAAGATCGACTCGCCGACTTTGAAAGAGCAAACCTAGTGGCGCTGCAACACATTGACTTGGTCGATCTTTGGGTGGTAGAGCACAAAACATCAATTGAGAAGACGTACAATGACCGAGGCCAACAGTGGACGGACGGAGATGTACTCAAAGAGCACAACTCATGCTTCACGCGTTGGTTCAAGGACAAGCTTCTATCGTGTCCTTTACATGAGGACTCTTCCGAGGAAGAAAAGCTCGTCTTCGCCTTGTCACAGGGCGCCGAGCACAACCTGATGACATATCAAGCGTACGATATCAACGGCTACACATTCTACACCGAGGAAAAGGACATGAAGAGAGATTACCAGAACTCTGGGGTAACGATGGAAGCCTACACCGGTAACGTCAAGAAAAGATACTATGGAAGGATCGAGGAGATCTGGGAGCTCTGCTACGCTGGAGAGAAGGTGTCGATGTTCCGCATCAGGTGGGCCTAGAGCATCGTAAAATAAAGCCGGTATTTCACCACCATGGTTATACCCGAAGACAAATCCAAGACCGCGGGCGCAAACGTCACCGCGCAAAATGAGCCGTGGGTACTGGCTAGCCAAGTGGACCAATGCTTCTTCATTACCGACCCGTCAAAGCCCAGCCGTCTTGTCGTGAGGAGAGGCAAAAGGAACATCATCGGAATGGATGGAGCCGCCAACGAGCAAGACTTCGACAAGTACGGCATCCCGAAGATTGAAGATGACGATGACGATGATGCAGTAGCATACAAAACAAGAAGAAGCAGGACCACCCTACCTAAATTCGGTCGCCTGTTCAAGAGAAGAAATCAAGGGGTTCCAGGGCTAAATTATGCAAACGCGAAAAAGAAGGGAAAAAAGATTGTGAAAAGATGATAGCTAAGATCCAATCACGACGATTGTTATTTCATGATTGTTATTTCATGTCACTTGATTTCAACCTCATTTATGAGCATGTGAATGATTATTTTTAGAGATCTTTTAAACATTATATCATTTTATATTATGAGCATTATATTATTTTAGTACATAAAATGTGAAACTACTTTCCATGATGAACTAAATGATATAAATTTGCTTTTATGGATCTTGATATATTTTTCTTAAAACTTGGTCAATGTTTTTCTTAAAAAACAAATACACCTTATATAAAGGAACGGAGGGAGTATTGTAGATGTTGATAGTTTTTGTTATATTTAGGAATGAGGGAGTATTAAAATTGCCATGTGTTTATAATTACTACACAATATAAAACTAACACATAATTATAATTATAGTTATAATTATAAATGACAAAATATTAAAAGCGTTAATGGCACCTACGGAAAGTGCGCCATTGCTATGCCTATGCTAATGGCGCACTTCCAGAAAGTGCGCCATTGCTATGCCTATGCTAATGGCGCACTTTTAGAAAGTGCGCCATTGTTATGCCAAGTAGTTAGGGTTATCTTTCGATTTGGCTCGATCCCATCGATTCATCTCAGTACTCTCTCTCTCTCTCTCGAACCCCATCTCGTCGCACCCCCCTCCGGCGACCCCGCGCCCCCGCGCCCCGGTGCCCCCCTCCGGCGACCCCCACTCCGGCGACCCCCCCTCCACCGACCGCCACACCTCCGGCGACCTCGCGCCCCTCCTCCCACGTCCTCTCTCTCTCTGTCTCTCTCTGTCTCACCGCCCCCTCCACCTCTCTCTGCAGGACTCGCCGCCGCCTGTCGTCGTCGTCCACACCGCCGCCCACACCATCTCCCAGCCGCGCCACCGCCACCATCTCCCAGGTATTGCTCTTTTGAGACTATTCGAGGATTTTTGTTGCAGCAAGAGTGAGTTTTTAATTATTGAGTTCGTTTGGAGCCAGAGTACACTTTAGTTTTTACCCAAATTGCTCGTTCTGGGGTGACTACGAAATCAAAGTTCATTGATTGTCAGGAGGACAGTGTCTCTGGGCTCGCAGATATGTATGACAAAACTTGTCCTTGGGAGGTTCCCTCCCAAGTTTAAATTTAGCATCTTAAGATTTTTTAGATTTGTGTATCCTTTGATGTAGTACATGTTGAGATGGTAACACTGCTGTTCCTTCCCATTAGCTACTGTTCATTGCACAAACACTCTTAGTTCTTAGTCTCAGCAATTGAACAACTAGTTATCTGATTGCTACTACAAATTTTGAGGAATCGATTACAGTTCATGTTCAAATTTCTAACTGATATTACTGCTGTAGTACAACACAATTCATGTTTTTTCATGAGAAATCAACTACAGTCCATGTTCAAATTTTGAATATGTGGTATGAAGTACTAGATTGTCTTATTGCCTTCTTGCTCATGCCTGCTAGCCAGTACTTATGCCTGCCACACGACTCAAGGTTATTTTTAAGTTTGAATGTCATTGTTATAGCACTTGAGCTACCAGGATATTGACAGACTCTTTTCTCTCCTAGTATATGCTCATAGTGTCTTTTGTTTCGAGTAATATTTACATTACTGACTATTCACTACTATCTCTCTGAGGCTTTGCTAAAAAAAGCTAATGAACCACTTCCATTCATATTCTTGTTTTATCTGTCCATTACTCCATTGAGGCTTGACTAATGTGCTTTTAGATAGTTGCAAGAGTCACTACAAAGAAGGATTTGTATTTTAAGTAGGACACACAGTGTTACTTGCATTTATGAGTTCTGTTAGTTGTCTGAGATAGATCTTACACAGGTGCAGGTTCAAATAATGACCCCATTCTCCCGAAATGTAGATTAATTTCCGTTTTGGTTGAGAATGGGGTCCTAGCTCAAGAAAATTAGAAAAGGTCATGCCGAATTTTTCCGTGAATTCGTGCATGACCTTTGTTAATTTTGTTGACCTAGAAGGTGCTTTTGCATGTAATTGTCCTAGCTATACTATCCTAGCTATACTAGCTACCCTGATATCATCCAATCACTCTAGTAGCATTTTTTCTTATCCTATGTAGTGGGTGTAGATGGCCGACAACGATGAGGCCTCCGGTTCGCACCACCAGAAGAAATTTTGGGAGATGAGCATAGACGATGATCCACAACCTCAACCCCGCTACGTGGGCATCGGGGATGACTCTACCGATCCCGAGTACACAACCGCTAGCGGGGATGATTGTGGTGCCGCGGAGGCTGATCCCTCCACTAATGATGGCAGCCAACCCACAGATGGAAGCCAACCGAAGAGGCAAAAAAAGGAGAGGCTCCCGAGCAAGCTAGGCACCGTCAAGGAGGAATTTACCGAAGTGGACAAAACTGGGCTTCCAACGGCATCCCGACCGAGCGAATTTGCGCAACCTCCTCTTCACGAAGCTGCACAACCGATACAAGTTCCCCGCTCAATTCGCAAACACACGACTCCACGGGAATAAAGTGAACAGTGCAGCCCTCACGAAGATGAGCACATCCCTGGCTACTTGGAGAAGCACAATGAAGAAAATGATTAGTAAAGGTGTTAGTTACGAGAAGATTTTAGGAGTCAAATCCTTCGATCAGCGAAACTGACTACGAGGAGTTCAAGCTCAAGTGCGAGGACACCTCAACCAGTGAATCGAGTCAGTGCGGGAAAAGTATGCGGGAATTCAACTTAGGGGTTACAGAGTGGCGGAACCGAAATGGGACAAGGAGGAAGCGGAGCGTGCCGCGCAAGGCCTACCGCCCCTCTTCAAAAAATACGAAGATAAGCCTACAGATAACTATGTCAGGGCCCGGTACAAGAGGAACCCGATAACAGGGGAGCTTACGACAGATCCGAAGGTGGAGGAGCTTGAGCGTCTTCTGGTAAAGAATACCTCCCCCTGTTAAATTAGCTCCATATGGTTGCATTTTAAAATTAGCGAAGCCAAATTTCGGAATGGTCCCCGCGTTCCTTGTGCAGGAAACTAAAGGCAGCAGTGCGGTGTCCCCGCCTATCGCCCCTTGGGACAACTCTTTAAATAGGGAGATCAACACACTCAAGAAAAAGGATAAGCTTAGTAAGCCGTCGTCAGCTGGTCGTGTGTCCGGCAAAGGCTGTTCCACAAAATGGTCGAACTACTATAGCACTAGGCGAAAGGAGAAAAGCACTAGCGGCTCGGAGGCACAACTCCAGGAAAAAATGAAGCAGATTCCACGCATTGTGGAAGAACAAGTTGGACATGCGCTCAACAACATGATGCCTTTCTTGTTTGTGTTCATGCGAGACTGGCTTGCGAGCGGTCAAGAGGGGTTGCCCCCGATTCCCAGCTTCATGGGCAGCAAATCTCACAATGCGACGGCAGCGGCGGCGGCCCCGTTGGTGTCCTCGGCGGTGGATGCGTTTGTGACCCCGGCGACGGCCAGGACGGTGCCCCCGGCTGCGGCCGCGACGGTGACCCTGATGGCGGATGCGTTTGTGACCTCGGCGGCGGCGCAAGTATTGGAGCGTAAAACACCAATGCCAGGCACCTCAGGAGCATGCGCCCCGTCCGTCACATGCCCTCCCGCCGTTGGAGGTCCATCGACATTAGCCGAGCTTTGACACCATCACGGTAACTAAGCCTCGGCCGATGACTTCATCTCCTTTTGCCTTCGACTGGGCATCCTTGACACCCTACATGTTTTCGCAGGGCACCGTCAACGTTCCATGCACTCTCCTGCACTTCGTGGACGAGGAGTTCGTCGATGTTGCCGTGGGCAGAATCGTTCAACCGGGCATCCGCGTGTTCCATGGTAATCCGATGCCAGCCGACGTGTATAAGGTTCAATTGATTCGGGTGCTGGATGGCTACGGCGAGTTGTTACCTCCCTATCGACCCCTTGGAGCCGAGGACAAAGATGTGATGGACCTCCACGGCTGCTTGAACTGGAGCATGCTTTGGCTGAAGATCCAGATTCGTTTGGGGGTGGGGAACTACTCCACCACACCACCAGTCGTGCCGGCGCCAAGCCATGCCAAGACCGCTGCAACACCGTCGGTTGATCCGGGCCACCACCCCACGGACATCGATGTGGCACAATATTGGAGCAACACCAACACCAACACACTACTTGCCCGTGTCGATGACTTCTACGAGGAACTAGGTGGGTGTGACATGGACGACCTTTTCCCGCCTGCTTCTCAAGAACCAAACCTTGGTGCAAAAGACTCCTCCCACCCATCCCATAGCGCGGAGATGAATTCCAACAATAAGCGTCGACTGTTCAGTTCTCAGGAGACGCCTCCAGCTGCCGCCTTCAACGAGGCTGAGATGCCGAGGCGTGAAATGTTATTAGCCCCAACACACTCAGGAAGGCGGTCTCCGAGCAGGTAAAGGTCCCATTACATGAGAAGCCAAAGAAGAAGGGACGAACAAGAAGGAGGAAGGGTCCCACTACTGCGAGCCAGCCGGCACCGACGATCCGTGCTCAAGACGGGCCACCAAGACCCGACGGAATCATGTCGAGGGTGCATGTGGCGGGTAGGCCGATGCTATCTGCTGCAATGCTCGATGCTGTAACCGGCGCTATGAAGAGTCTGCATGACATTGTTCTGAATACAGAGACGCGGCGTCTCAGAGAGAATGATGTGGCATACCCGGTTTTCACCGCCAAGGGGCAAGAGGAAAAGGGATTTGTTGCTTGCGACATCGGACGTGTGATCTTCCTGCGATTTGATGACATCTTCGCTATGTTTCACCTTTTTCTGCTGCACTACACATTCGTTCGGCTATTTGCGCTCAGTATGGAGATGCGGATCATTAGAGACAAGACCCCAGACATCGTTATAGTCGACCCCTTCTACATGCGTGCCAAGCTCTTGACCAGCCCCGGGGACCGGCGACTCACTAGTGATTACCTCGAAGGCGTCATTATGGCGAACAAGGATAAGGACAACTTCCTCCTGCCTTACTTTCCCGAGTAAGCCATCCCCTCAAGTCACCGTAACATACATTAGGTTTTGCTTACATTTCGGTCATTATTTTCCTCCTAACATCCGTGTTGTGTGCAGTGATGAAACAAAGTGCACAATCATCGCTCTAAACCCGAAATGGTCCATGGCCACGTATTTGGACCCGGACCGTGAGTCGAACAAAGACTACACAAATATCAAGAAAGTTCTCGATGAGGCTCTCTCGCGCTACTCCAAATCTGGAGTCACCTTCAAGAAGGAAGTTGTTAGGTACGGCGCGCATGTGTTCACTCACGTAACAAAGTTCGCCTGCGTCAAGCAGCTGCCTGGCGGTCAGAAGGATGACTACTACGCCATCCATCACATGCGGGCGTTCGTACGGGACCAGCAGCAGCTTATGCTCCTAGCTCATCTCAAGCACTGGGCCGAACGCTTGTCGGTAATCCAAGACGCCGACCTCAGACAAGAATTATTTCGCATCCAGTCGGAGTTGGCAGGAATCATCTCTGAAGATGTCCTTCGTAACACGGGGGAGTTCTACCTCAACAATCAACTGTCCAACCGTGAAATAGATACAATGCTAAGATTGCAAGCTAAAGGCGATCGCTCATTCATGACCATCACGAAAGATGACGGCTTCACCCACTCTCCGGCCCGTGAGCAGAGTCAAAAGTCTTGATGCCCATGCGCCTAGCTATGTAGTTCTGGACTATCGACGAGATCTCGTGTGTGTTGTATAAACTTTTATGAACTTATCTGTACATATGTCTCCTTAGTTTAAACAATTATCATTCAACTTATATGTAATCGATGCTATTTATTACTAGGACCATGAACTGTGTGCTATTAATGCGTGTTGCTTTTCTCTTCCTTTGGTCCTTAATTTTGTTGTATACGTATGCACCGCTTAAATATTATATGTAAGTTTCTCCTAATGTTTTGTTTGTCCAGTGCATAAAGCAGATGCCGTCGTATGTCGTGTACATTGGTAGGATTCCCGGAGTCTACGACGACTGGGAGGATTGTCGGAGACAGGTTCACCGTTTTAGCGGTAACAGTTACAAAGGGTACCCCACAAGGGCGGAGGAGGAAGCTAGATACGCGCGCTATCTAGCGGGGGAGAGGAGGGAGCGGAGGAGGAACCGGATGATGATCACTTTGGTCATGATGATGCTTATCGTGACGGCCACCCTCTTCTTCAAAGTCATGGTAGTTTAGATATATCGACTTGTAATGTGATCAAACTCGCTACTCAAGACTTGTAATGTTCTAACTTTGTTCGGTATTTTGAATTTGGAGACTAATATGATGATTTTTAATCGGAGACTAATCTTCTATTGTATTCGATAAATTTGTTGTTTTTATCTGTGCTGTTTATAAATCTGTTGTTTATATCTGTTTGTAACCTGTGCAAATACAGAAAAGAAAAAGAAAAAAAACCTAATATTCATAGTAATGGAACACATAGTGTGCCTCAGTGGCGCATGTGGAGAAAAAAAGCAATGGCGCACTTCCTAAAAGTGCGCCATTAGTAACCCAGAGCACAAGATACACATATGGTGGGACCAGTAACGTCACTGGCGCATTTGTGGCCTTAGTAATGGCGCACTTCTGGTGCGCCATTAGTATACAAGATAGTAATGGTGCACCAGATGTGCGCCATTAATATCACTTAATAATGGCGTGCTAGTAATGGCGCACCTAAAGTGCGCCATTAATGTCAAAATCCAGTGCGCCATTAAAGACCTTTTTTCCAGTAGTGTCGTTCTAAACTAATCCTTATTCACTCGTTCCCGTGATATTCATCCCCGTGACCTAGTCACACGCTGCAACTTTATGGATGGAATCTCATTGAGTGTGCCCTGAGTATCTATCCATCACATGTTTGACAAATCCCGCTCTTGTAACAATACTCCTCAACATATCTCCATGGAATACCCAAGATACAACCGTTATGACCCGCCTATTTCAGTCAGCTGGTGGGATGTAAGTCAAAGCATCCGGGAAGATAGCAATTATGCACGTACTCACGGTCAAAGGAACGGTCTACTACGTTCTGTAATTACAACACTGAACCTTCATAGGTTTGATCATGCTGTTATGCTTACTTTGGGTAATGTTCATCACGTCACTCATCCAGTGAGGTGACCTCACAGTCAAGTGACTTAATTGTCCATGATCGTGAAACCATGATAATCATGTTAACCATGAACTAGTTATTGAAATAGAGGCTAACTAGTAACACAAGGGGTTTCTATACCACACATGCATCATTGTTCTAGCACTTGCACTAGAGTGCTAATAATCTAGACGCATTTTCCTGATCATAATCATCTTATCGCATAAGTGTTCATTGATCATGCTTGCTGATGGAAGAGGTTTCCCTCAACGAACTGCACCAATTCAGATTCGTATGTTTCCTTTGCAACTGGTATAGGTCAACTAGTTTGACATGCCACTCATTATCATATAATGGTTGGACATAAGTTTCGCGGGAGAGTGAGACTAATATGTCACAGTATCCTCCAATGACCCTTTGGTTCAGTCTGCAGAAGACTTATCCATGGTCATATATACTGGGAAATACACTCAGCCAGAAGTCCAATACTTCTTACGCTAAAATTTTATCCATACGTCTAGTTTCTTTAAGTAGTATTATGTTTGTAGTGTCGTGAATCTTTCTCACATTTCTTTTATATCTTCGCTGATTTCTCTAATTCCAAATAGACTCATAATATGGCTTGCAATTGTAATCTTGCATTACATTCAAGTCTATTATCCTATCTATCTTTTAGAGCATAGTCCTCACTATTCCTCATATACTGAATGCATGAACCTTATTCAAATTCTGTGTTTTACTCCTAAAGCACATCGGAATATGTTCTTCTTGCCCGAACTATTGAGTGATTTTTTGTTGGATTCAAAACACATGTTTTATGGTAGAATCATATGTCAAGAACTTATAAGATCACATGTCCAAGTACATGGTGCATCTCTATTCTTCCATCAAGACATTGCTTGTTATATTTGGATTTTCGTCCATTATATAATTTCTAGCCACACGAACCTGCTTCTTGTCTAGAAGATTATTCTAACCTTCACTTTAGTTCATTAGACGTTTCTTTATCTATTCCTATACATTTCAACGAGTAACGTGTTAGTACTTCACATAAAAGAAGATTCTTGTAATCTTGTGTTTTATTTGCCTTATGCCCTATATATATCATAATGCGTATGTGTATATAAGATGATTCTCTATACACACAGTGAATGCATATCCATATATATATATACATATGAGATCCTTCTTCACACATATCAATGGATATATGTTTGAGACAGTGATCATGCTCCCACTCAAATATATCTATCATTTAATCATATATTTGTGGTTTAACTTTCAACAAGTTAACGTATTTATTCATATCTCTTACATAACAATAATTCTCTCAAAGCTACCACTCAGAAAATGCCCTCTGCATTCGAAGTTTCTTGGAAGTCTCCAAAGCTCCCACTCAGTTTCATGAAACTGCAGGCCCACTCAATATTTTGGTCATTACAAAATCACTTGATCAAATCAAGGTTGAGGGCTCCTGTCTTGAGGTACTATAGTCCATACTTTTAACGAAATAAACTTTCGTCATTCCCATTGCAATTTACTTTCAAATCCCAATTTGAATGAGATGCAATTCCAGGCTATGGTCCACTGTAGTGTAAATGAAATATTTTATTGATTAAAGCATTCCTACGTTTCCGTAGTCAATCAATATTGAACTTTGGTCATAACAGTTTTATGAGCCATATAATGCCTTATGCCTGTTACATTATTCTCAATAACTTTCCAGTTTATCGGAAATATGAAATAACCGAATTATTTGACAGGACGTGAGCCATCCTTTATGTAACTCAATATTATTTCATTTCTCCTCGTGTTCTAGGCTACCATCATTCCTTTGTATGTCAAGCAGTTTTGTTCCTTTTGTTTCATTAAGAAGACTCATGATTATTGTTCTGTACATAACGTATTCATGACAACCTTCTAAATTTAACAATGGCTTTGTCGGGACCCGGGGTTAACGTATGCAAGTCCCGTTACAACACAATCATATGGAGAGTCGAGAGCCGTACCCACTTGTCTAAGTAGACAAGGCCAAGCACAGAACGCTCTCGGAAAGCATCGAACGTGAGGGCCATCCCATCCAGGCCGGATGATCAACTGAGATGGGTCCTCATCGTCCGCACACAAGTCTAAATGATATGGGTGGTGAACTCCCATATTCATAGACAAGTCGCCTCAACCATACTCTCGATTGTATTATAACACTTACATATAGTTACTCCAGCCCGATCACTTAGTCGGGGTCAAGGTCAGGCTCGATCATACCACAAAGTGTGCACATGACAGAGTCACGAGGAATCGCATCGCGATGCCCCAAGCTGCGCACATCTAAGGGCCACTTGGTGTATAAAAGACCGCCAGCCAGATCAGAACTAAGGTCTCGAAAACCCATACTAAGACATGCATGTTATAATCATACACGCAACACACATGTCTAGTATGAACAGCAGGTATCATTGCAATTCTCTAGAAAGTTTACATCTTTATTGATAACTCTTACAGAGTGCACGCAGAGATCACAAGTCTGTGATCTAACATTACATCAAACATGCGGAAGCAAAGTACGTCTGAGTACAGACAAGTTTAACAAATGGCTTAGAGAAGCCTTATATATAAACAAGCCCTTCCACGAGGGAACAGTCGTCTGACTGGGACTACACTAGCTTGATCAGTCGTCGAGCTCCAGGAAGAATCCACCTTCGGGGTCAGTGGGTTCATCTAAAACATAGAATAAGAAAACGTGAGTACAAAGTCGTACTCAGCAAGTCTTATGTAGGAGCTATACTACTCATGCACATGTATCAAGATAAAGGGAGGTGGGGTTCATAAGCAGAAGTGCCAGCTTTGACTTGGCTAGTCCTGAACTACGAGTACCAGACTTGAGGAAAGAAGCGTACACGAGTCCACTACGTGTCTCCAACCAATTACACCACTATGGTGCCTTCCTCGACTTCCAACGAGAAAGCACGCCATAGCACTCACGCTTGTCTTGGAAAATTTTATAAGTATCCAGTTCAAGTTGTCTAATAAACAAGCTAAGCTTTCCAAGAAGTCCATAACCGCGGACGCGGCTATTCGAATAGTTTTGTTAACCCTGCAGGGGTGTACCGCTACACACACATGACCATCAGTTACCGCCAGGTCTCGTCACCATTCAAGGGGTGCCGGCGAGGATGCTCACCACAACTGTTACCTCATAGACGATCTAGTCCAAGAAAGCCGCCTACCTGGGTTGGTTTCCACTATCGTGAACCCGGCCGGTTTACCGAAGTGGACCTAGATGATGTGTGCAGGGCCCCAAGCCGGTCTCAGTTGAGCCGTTCTCGAACTTAGTAGGCCGTTCCACAAACCTACCAGAACTCCGAACTACTACGACATCTGGACATAGAAAGGGATGAGTTAGTACGTTGAGAGGGGCCAGTGAGCCCAATGTGTGGTTGTGCTCTTTATTTTGGATCACCACACAAGAACTCGGACTTAGGGCGGTGTTCAACGAGACAACCCACTGTGTACTCCTACACAACCTCTCATCGTTCAACTTGTATTAGGGTAGATACACCAACACATTTCCTCCATCATCAACATGATTGCTACCATCCCGACTCACATAACATTATCAGCATTGTATCACTTTAAGCATGCAATAAGCAGTAACAGTTGCAGGGGCCACATGATATCAATCAACTCCTACATCTGCTAGGATTGTGGTTTGCTTACTACTATGACAAATGATAGGTCATGCAAAGGAATGGGGTCATCTATGCGGTTTGCTTGCGAGACTGAGAGGGAAGTGGGATTTTATCGACATGATCAATGTGGTTTGCTTGCCTTCCTAACGATCACGATGTAACACTCTTCTGACGTGAGGTTGAACTCGTCACCGAGATCAACTCCTACCGAGAAGATGCAAACAACGAAGCACTGAAAGTAATGCACATTCGATAAATTACAATGCTCACGCAATATGGCATGATATGAAAATGTTCATGGGTGTGTTATGCTTCTGATGTTCATGTGATAATGGTTGTATTGCAATGGTTAAAGTTGGAATGTCATTAGTGATTTATTTGAATTATACCAAATGATCCATATAGCAAAATGCTACTGGTTCCTCAATATAAAAAAAATTCAAACATGGTTGAAAGTTTGATATTTGGGTAGAGAATTTTATTCTGATCAATTTTCATATAAAAATCATTTCAATCTGAGTTACGGTTTAAAATTTATTTAAATCAAAGTTTTGATTATTTTTTGGAATTTCTGGATTAAATAAAAGATTTAACTTTATTGCGTCAGCACTGTGTCAGGCTGACGTCATCTGCGTTGACTGGTCCAACTGACCCGTGGGGCCCTCCGGTCAGTGACTAGGGTTAATTATGTTTCTGTTTAAATTAAACTTTGTTTAATTAAGGCCCGAGGCCCACTGCCATAGACTGTTTAGGGGGGGGATTAGCAGTTGGGGTTAGGCTCTAATGGCCGGCTTGACGCCGGAACAGGTTTCCCGGCCACGGGAAGGCACGGGCGTGTGCCCTGTGCTCGCGCGCATCGAGTGGAGTAGGTGGGGGTCTCAGGGGAGCACCAGGGCGACGGAGGCGTCGAGGCCACGGCGGTCGGAGCCACTGGCCTCGATGGGGCGGCGACTCAGGGCGCGGGGATAAGAATGGGAAGGGGGAAACGCGGAGGTGGCTCACCCTAAACGCGACGGCGAGCTCGAGGAGGCCGGCAACGATGGCGTCACCTAGGGAGCGCCTCGGCTCGAATTGACGGCGTGGATCAATGATGACGACGTCCGCGGTGCGTATGGACACGAAGGTGGAGTCCCTCGTCGTCGTTGGCCATGTCTGCACTCGACGGCGAGCTCGGGCGGCGCTCGGGATTGCACGGGATTCGGCGAGGGAAAGGAAGGGGGTGACCAGAGGAGGGGGGAAAATGGAGAGGGCGTCCAGGCGAGGGTTCGAGGCGTGCAGAAGACGCCGGGGAAGCAGGCTGCTCGCCACGGCGACGGCTGCAGGCCGTGCACGCAGGTGTGCGCCTGCCTGTCCAGGGTAGAAGACGACCTGCCCCTGGTGGGCTGGGCTGTTCAGGTAGGTGGGCTCTGCCCTTTCCTTTTGTTTTCTTTTTTATTCTTTTCTGCTTTGTGTCTTGATTTGGTTTCTAAATCAAACCAATTTATAAAATTCTGAAAACTTTATTCTGAGCTAGTGGAACATATATAAGTCCACTTTCAAAGTTTTAGAATTGTTGAAATTGTATTTAAATAATTTAAATTGCAAATACAATAAATATTTAATTTGCAAGGGCATTTTGGACTTTTAGAATAATCAGAGAGCATGAAGTCGGACCCACTTCACTTGAAATGTGATCATGCCCATTTATGAGATTTTTCAAAAAGTTCAAAGCATTTTTGGAAAAATATTTTTGTCTGGCCTTTTATTAAAATTATTTTGAGGCTTTTTACTTCCCCATTTCTTTTTCTTTTGCAAAAAATTTCATGATGAAAAAATGCTAGCTTAGAAAAGCACAAACGTAAATTAGGGTTCTGACAGGCTTAAACTCATATACCAATATCAATCATCTATGGCATATCCTTTCTTATACAGTGTTGTTACAGCGGAACATGCTTCCTTTGCAATACTCTGATATTCTGAAGGCAAGGTCTAGTACCTCGGTCAAAGCTTCCATTATCTCCCATTGGATCCGTGTAGAGAAAAAACTTCTCACACTACCAATTAAGCAATACAAGTTTTGCTATTCGGCGAGAATATGTAATTTCAATTGCTTGCTATTTTGGTACAAAGAAATTCTTTCTTTAGAAATTTTCTAACACCATCATTTATGGAGCTATCTTGTCTCATTAGATTCGGCATAGTTTCCTAATTCATGAAGTGGGTGTGTTAACTTAATGAATTAAACAACCTTTTTCGTTAATAATTTTAGTGCAAGGGGAAAGAACGTTTTAGACCATACTACAGTTTAGAATGACTACGAATGGTTTAAGTAGTCTAGCACTTTCAACTTCCATCGTAATTTGTGGTACAACTTCCACAAGGCTCCCATTATGTCAATTTCAATACTTATCACTTAGATCATAGCGTAGTGATTTGTATCATTATATTCAACTTCACACTGTGATTCCTGAATCTCAGTTTTATGATATCAATTGAATACAAGCTTTCAATTAATCATATGAAGTATTTAATGATAAATCATGTGCCCATTTAGTACATCATTTATGTATAATGATTGGCACAAGTTCTACTTGCTAGAACCTTGTCTTGGTCATATTTATTGCAGAGGTTCATAGATCGTGTATCTAATCCATCTCACGCAATCAAGTTATGACTTTCATTTGGTAGTGAATACACAAGTTAATAGATCATACATTTAATGAATTCATCAGTTATGAAATCACTTTATGAAATCAAATCTTTGACTTGTTGTAATCAAGACAACTTTATCATCAAACATTGAATATCACTTGACAATAATAGTAGTATTATAAATGCTTTCTATCATAATATAAATAAAGACATAATCAAAGTATAATCACACCTTATTCATTTAACCAGAACAACTGACTTGTGTCATTACATGAATAACTTTGTCTCGCGAGATGCAAGACACTCATCTAAGTGTTCATAACATAATGATTACATAAGATTTATCTAATACTAAAAATCTCCTATGATAGATGTCTCGGCGGAATCCATGCTGACCATCAACTGACTTGATTTCCATCAATCCTTGATTTCACCTCTTCCCATCCATGTAACGGAAGGTCTTTTTTTCATAAAATAGAATAAGTATTAGATACTTATTTACTGCAAGTGTTGTATAAAGGGGAACAAACATTTATAAAGTATATCAAGTATATACCTTCACCATCGACAACTTCTCCTTCAATGGGTTCAACTTCCAGATACTGAAGTCTATCCATGAAGTCAGAGAACTCGAGGCTTTCACCTCTGCCGACATAGCCATTGACATGGTCTGTATAGCTCGGTGGAAGCGAGTGCAACACAGTGTATATCATAGACTTATCTGTGGTCCAATAGTCCAAATCATTTACGAGGCTCAGATGTATCTCATGCATCTTGGACAAGTGTGCCTTCAGACAAGAGCCTTCTTCCATCTTTGTAGAGAGAAACTCATTTTCTAACTCAAATCTAACCACTCTAAACTGAGGCAGGTATAATGACTCCAGCGAATCTATCATGTCATATGTATCCAACTCATCATATTCCTCACGCAAGGCTTGCGGAATGCTAGTTGCTATGACAGCTTTAGATATGGCGTATGTCCTCCGACGATTCTGATAATCAGTCGCTGCTCGTGCATCTATGTCGTTTGCTGGAGGGTTTCCCACATGCTCTTTTGTTAATAACTAAAAGGTTGGCTCTCTTGAGCACAGCTCGAAGGTATAAGTACCAACTAATAAAATTTGACCCATTTTCTTCAAGTCTTTCACCACGTAAGAAAGAAACCAATTCAAGATACTGGGTCATATCCATTTTCTACAAACATAATTTGCAAGGAACACAATTAAGACTAGTTCACAACAATGAGTTCATATAATCACATTATGAATGAGCTCGTACTAAAACAATCATCCCTAAGAAGTTTTAGTGATTACATGATCCAGATTCACTGCCCGCCCTCGAATATCACAAGGCTGACTGGTCAGTTTCAAAGGTAGACAACAACTTGTGCGACCACATTAGGTATGTCACTCATGCTCGATATTTCGATCTCTAGTATTCCGAGGCCATATCTGCATATGCTAGGCTCGCCAAATTGACCTCCATGTTATATGCTGCTCAGCAAGGCCATATCTGCATATGCTAGGCTTGTTGAACCCAACCTAATGCGAACGCCATTTAATATGTGTGACACCCGATATGTACGGAATGTCGGCTATATGGGTGAACCATCCAGGTGGTGCACACTTTGGTAGAATACTTGTGTTTGGCTTTGTTAAGGTATCATCTGATCACATGCTACTGTAGTGTATCCTATACTAGCAAGTTTTAAGATGTTTGAACTATGGAAACACTAAGTCTACAATGCCTCCATTTGAGTTTGTTTTATCATGATGACGTTTACTACTTAGTAGTAACACATAGCAAAGCTATCACTACATCACAATAAAAAACAAACGATAGCCCCCACTTAGCAATACAAAGTTTAGACGATCTAGTCGTATATTGCAAGTTTTACGTGGCCACTAGGGCTTTCATAGTTAATCAGGTTTTAACCTGTGAGTCAACCACAATTTCAACCATACGATTGTCTCTATTACACCCTGTACCGGGCCCACCGTTGCAATTGCCACATCCGCTAAAGTAGAGAGACAGACACCCCAGAGCCACTTTATACCGTACACGTAAGGTCGGTTGGGGGACGCTTCATCAAACGATACCGCAGATGTGAACAAGTACACGTGGGAGGGTAACAATCATACAGTCAACGCCTACATCCCCGATGTGTTCTATCCATAGAGTAATACTAAGCATAGACCTAGCTCATGATACCACTGTTGGGGTGCACAACAGAAAACACAAATTTTTCCTAACTAGCATTTCCCATAACCCAAGATCTAGCTAGCCGTATTACCGTAACAGAAACGAGTGCGGAATAATATACCTCAGGGTGTAGTCCGTTGCGCGGGAAACGTTCCCGCAAACGTGGTTGATGTAGTCGAACACGTTTCGCAGCCCCCTAGCTATGTTAGCACCCGGATGGGTGTAGTGACACACATGTTGCAGCTCGTAGTACTCGCACACGTACGAGACTCGATGACGACCTCTGATCTCCGATCCAGCAAAGATGGCGGAAGCAGACCTCCGGAACCAGAGTTTCGGAAGCACGACGGCCTCCGTGTAGCAGAGATGCCTCAATCCCAATAGAGGCCGCAAACAAGGGGGCCCACCATGGAAGAGACGAGGAAGGGGAGAAGACCGGAGAAAACCGATCTCAATTCGGAGGAATATTTATTTTCTCACGAATTTTTGTGTCTTTAAACGGTCCACCCTACATGCCTTTATATAGGGGGAGGGGAGGGAGTCAACCCCTCTTCCTTAGCAATGTGGAACTAAAGTACCTTTGCTAAGGGGAGGTGGCCGGCCAAGGGAGAGGGGGGCGCTCCCCTCATTGGCCCTAGGGCCCATGGCGCCTTCCCCTCCTTTCCTTTTTTTCTTTTTCTTTTTCCCTTTATTCCCCTAATGGGCCTCTTTCATAAATAAGGCCCATAGCACTGTTTAATATTAAATACAATGTTTTTAATTATTAATTCAATTAGTTAATAAGTAAAACATATTATTCCTTCTCCCGGTGCTCCGGAACAACTTGCGGCTCACTCCAAATCTCCTTCGGGTCAACACGGAAATTTTCCGATGCTGCTTCCTTTATTCTCCGGTAACTCTGATAGTTTCGAAAAGGTCTCCGATTTCATAGAGCCCTTTGGTGTGTTACCCTACGGTCAGAGAACACTCCAGTCATGACCGAGATGACGCTACGGTCAATGATTATCAGCGGGACCTGGATGCCCATAATGACCCCTGTGCATTCCGGATAACAATACTGATTGGACCTTACGTTGTATAACATTTCCTTTGTCAGCGATACTGGATTGTTTCCGAGATTCGATCAATGACATCCTATGTCTGGTTCAACCTCGTTCTGAACAAATCCTTATTCACTCGTTCCCGTGATATTCATCCCCATGACCTAGTCACATGCTGCAACTTTATGGATGGAATCTCACCGAGTGGGACCTGAGTATCTATCCATCACATGGATTGACAAATCCCTCTCTTGTAACAATACTCCTCAACATATCTCCACGGAATACCCAACATACAACCGTTATGACCCGCATATTTAAGTAAGGTGGTGGGATGTAAGTCAAAGCATCCGGGAATTTAGCAATTAAGCACGTACTCATGATCAAAGGAATAGACTACTACGTTCTGTAATTACAACACTGAACCTTCATAAGTTTGATTAGGCTGTAATGCTTACTTTGGGTAATGTTCATCACGTCATTCATCTAGTGAGGTGACCTCACGGTCAAGAGACTTAATTGTCCATGATCGCGAAACCAAGACCATCATGTTGACCATGAACTAGTTATTGAAATAGAGGCTAACTAGGAACACTTGGGGTTTCTATACCACACCTGTATCATTGTTTCACTGATACAGTTCTAGCACGGTATGAAACTGGTTATGAACTTTCTTAGATATATTGGAATAATCATATATTATTTGCCTCTAGAGCGTATATCCAACACTTACGCCAGGTGGAACACCTCAGCGAAACGGTGTGTCCGAGGGACGTAATCGAACACTATTGGATAGCGTACGAACTACAAAGAAGAAATGGAAAGACCCGATTCGAGAAATGACTAGAAGCCATGAAATCCGAGATAGAATCCATGTATGCCATCAAAGTATGGACTTTGGTGGATATTCCCGAGGACCGAAAGACCGTCGAGAATAAATGGATATTAAGGAAAAAGACTGACACATACGGAAACGTTTCAGTCTATAAAGTTTGACTTATCGCGAAAGGGTTTCGTTCAAGGAGTTGACTATGAGAAGACATTCACTCCTGTAGCGATAATAAAGTCTATTCGGATACTACTAGCAATAGCTTCCTATCATGATGACGAGATATGGCGGATGGATGTGAAAACTGTGTTCCTTAATGGTAACATTGAGGAAGAGTTGTACGTGGTGCAACTGGAAGGTTTTATTGATCCTAAGAACGCTGGTAAAGTATGCAAGCTTCAATGGTCCATCTATTGGTTGAAGCTGTCATCTCAGAGCTTGAACCTTCGATTTGATGAGGTGATCAAAGCGTTTGGATTTGTCCAAAACGTCGAAGAGTTCTGCGTCTATAGGAAAATTAGTGGGAGCTCTGTAGCATTCCTAGTGTTATATGTGGAAGACATATTACTGATAGGGAATGATCAGAAATTCTTAGAGAATGTGAAGGAATACTTGAATGGACAATTTTCCATGAAGGACTTAGGTGAAGCTGGATACATATTAGGCATTAAGATCTATAGATATAGATATGAGTCAAAGAACTTACCTTGAAAAGATTTTGAAGAGGTTCAAAATGGATAACTCAAAGAGAGATCTCTTGCCGGTTATAAGAGGAGTTAAGTTAAGTGTGACTTAATGTCCAGCAACAACACAAGAAAGGGAGGATATGTCCTCAAAGCCCTATGCCTCATCCATAGTTTCTATAATGTATGCTATATCTTGCTTTGTTGGTGATTGTACAGACGGCTTTGTCAAGATATCAAGGAACACGTTTGGAGGAACCGGCTTGCACTGAGAGCCGAGTCTGGATAAGGCGTCAGCTGCTTCGTTTTGCATGCGGTCCACGTGGTCGACTTGATAATCAATAAGAAAGCCGAACTTTCTATCTTCCTCTCGGCGATAAGCCGCCATCATGGTGTCCTTTGAGTCCCATGTAGCTGACACCTGTTGGGAGACGAGATTCGAGTCGCCGTAACATTGGATCCGGCTGATGCCCATCTCGCGGGCTAGCCGTAGCGCATGGAGTAGGCCTTCATATTCTGCTGCATTGTTGGTGCAGATGAATTGTAACTGCAGAACATAGAAGAATTTTTCTCCTGTGGGGGAGGTGAGAACCATGCTGGCTCCTGGACCTTGCAACTGTCGAATACCATCAAAGTGCATGGTCCAATACTTATTCACCGGCTTATCTTGGGGTGCTTGGGTTTCTGTCTAGTCATTGATGAAATCGGCCAGTGCTTGGGACTTGATGGCAGTGCGCGGCTCATATTTGATATGGTAAGCCCCCAACTCTCTAGCCCACTTTGCAATCGTTCCCGTGGCCTCCCGGTTTTGGATGATATCTGCAAGTGGTGCCGAGCTGACCATGGTTATGGGGTGCTCTTGGAAGTAATGCTTGAGCTTCCGGCTTGCCATGAACACACCAAGAACCAGCTTCTGCCAATGGGGGTAACATTGCTTTGATAGATTTAGCACCTCACCGACATAATAAACCGGCCTTTGCAGTGGGTATTCCTTGCCGTCTTCCATACGCTCGACCACAACTACGTCACTGACAACGCAGTTTTTAGCTGAGATATAGAGTAGCATAGGTTCCTTTGGTTTGGGAGATGCCGGGATTGGGCCTCGGTTAGTTGTTTCTTAAGTGATTCTAGAGCCTCATCAGCTTCATTGTTCCAAACGAAGTTATCTGACTTTCGCAAGAGCAGGTACATGGGTATGGCTGATTTGCCGAGTCGACTGATGAACCGGCTCAGGGCGGCTACACATCCCGTGATCCGTTAAACTCCTTTGATTGACGCCGGCTTATGTAGGGCCAGATAGCTGTGATTTTTTCCGAGTTTGCCTCTATCTGATACTATGTATCCCAGGAGCTTGCCGGAAGGGACCCCAAAGGTGCACTTGGCTGGGTTCAACTTCATCTGGTACTTGCGCAGGTTTTTGAAAGTCTCCTGGAAGTCGCTGATAAGTGAGCCGGCTAACTGTGATTTGATCACAATGTCGTCCACATAACCATGCACGTTGCATCCAATCTGCTCCTTGAGGCATTTTTGTACCGGTCGTTGATAGGTGGCTCCTGCATTCTTCAAGCCGAAAGGCATAGAGGTATAGAAGAAAATTCCAAAGGGTGTGATGAAAGCCATCTTCTCTTGGTCCTCAAGGGCCATCTTGATTTGATGGTAGCCGGAGTATGTGTCAAGGAAGCACAAATGCTCACATCCTGTAGTTGAGTCTATGATCTATTCGATACGAGGTAGCGCAAAGGGATCCTTTGGGAAGGATTTGTTCAAGTCTATGTATGTAAGGCCCGATATGAGGTACTATTGCAGATCTAGATATTTCCATCCAGATCCGGGGACGAAGCACATATCGGTCTCACCGCAATATATGACAATGTCATATGCCCAGGATTTCCAAAATGATATCACAACATTACAACAACAAAGATACAACATCTCATACAAGTCGGCATACAACTTTCTTAAATACATTACATCAGCGACAGATACATGTCTGAGTATAGACTACATTCAAATGCCTAGCGGCAAAGGTAAATCACACCATTCCCGCGTCCACACGGGTCCAGGCTCTCCGACGGGATCCACCTAACTAGTCGTCGTCGCGTCTTCGTGAAGGCGTCCAGAAGAAGGGTCGTCGAGCTCCTCTAAAGTCCAAGATCGTTGCATCACGTGCGTCAAAGAGAAAAGAAAGAGGTGAGCTATATCAAAAGTCTTGTAACTAACTTCACATGAGTAAGATGGGGGTAGTGGCGAGGTTGCAGACGCACTAGCAATATATGAGTGGCTAACGGTCTATTTTAGACTAAGATGAGAACCAAGCATTCGATGAGGAATCGCCTCCAATAAGTCTTGCTATGAACTACTTATGCAAGCATAACACCTATCCTATGCTTGTCCTCCTCTTCGCACCCCGGGGAAGAAGAAGCAGTCAAGGCACACACACGTTGATCAAGTTATTAACATTATCTCAGTTGTTGTTATCTATGAACAAGGAGTAGGTCTCAAGTCGTCCATAACCGTGGACAGGGCTTCTCGAAAAGATTTAACCCTGCAGGGGTGTACCAACTGCCCATTACAAGGCTCCGCACGCACGCCCATCTCTCTCCGTTTCTACCCATCACAGGCAGCCATTTTATGATTTAGTTCCGAGAGATCCGAAACGACGGGTCCCTCTTGCTAACAACGAACAAATCCGGGTGGCCCCCGGTGAGTCGACATTCAACTCAAAAGTCGGTCGCGCTCTCGAATCATCCCCTACGGTATGACTCGGGTTTGGATAACCGGTGAATTCTCACATGAGTCCGGGTCCTCAGCCGTCCAGGTTGGACCAATAGGGAAACCATGTCCCCACTGGCACGGTTTGTTTAAGGAATATCTGCTAGGAGCGACCCGAAAGACACACACACGGGTTTCAAATGGTAAATCAACTTGGGCCAGAACTAAAAATGTTTGAAGCTAGGTAGGTAATAAAAGGGGACCCCATAAAACCCCACACACGGTTAGGGACGCTCGTCAAGAGACACAATTACCGGAACTCGGGACCTAGGTGACTCGAATGGAACAGAACGTCGGGGCGGGATAGCCTAGACCTTCCATCCTTTGTCGAATATAGTCAACATTATAATAATCATATAATCCACAATAAACATAATAATGTGATAGCCCAATCCAAGGAGTAACAGGAGGTAATAGTTGATAGCATCCTAGCATGCATACTAAGCAGTGGCTGAGCAGCGAGCAAGAGTAACATAGCCGAACAAGGGTTGTTGGGATGTGGACGACAATGTTGTTTCGGTTTATTTTAGAGGCATGAATATGAAGTGGTAGGATCAAGCAATCGTTCTATCCTACACATAGGCGTGAGTGAGCTGAAAGTTATATGCATGATATATGCTCCCCCTTACCCGATGAGAAGACGAAGCCGAAGGTGTAGTCGATCGCAAGCTCGCAACGTCTCCAAGAGGTACCCGCGGAAGCACACAAGAAGGAAACACTGGAAAAGGAAATCGACGAGCAAGCATCTATTACTATGAAGCAATCACGAGCAAGCATCAAAAATAAGGAAACACGAGACAACACACTACGGTATCGCATCTATCGTCTAGAGCGGTTACTAACAGGTTAAGTGGAGTACTCGTCACACACAAAGATACCACACATTTAGAATGGTTCAAGTTGTTTAGCTACACAACATGAGAAAAGGTTATTAACATGGAATCTCACTCAAGCATGGCATAGCACACAAACATGACAAGAGGTGAAGCATAAGGTAAACTATCTATGCTAATCAATTTAAGTGAGGCACAACCTAAACATGGCATGCACTAAGTGCCCCACGACAATTAAGTTTTTTTGTACTGTTCTGTCCTAAACCATATTTTAGGTGGGTTAGTAACAGAAAACAATAGAAAAAACATAAAGTACATGAAATTCTAATCAAGTTACATATAAAGAACACTCCAAACGGGGTTACGGTTAAAAAGATACAAGCAAAACAAGTTATGCACACAATCTGCCAACATCATCTAGCACACTTTAGAGCAATGCATCAACAAGCTACTGAATGCAAACATGCACCAAAAGAAATGGAATTACAGTAGACATGGATAGGAAGGCATGGCAAAATGAATCATGCAAATAGGCATCATGAACAACCATTTATAGCCCATGCAAAATGCAATAAAACATTACTCGTCTAGGACTTAGTGAAAATCAGGATAACAGGGCAAAAACTGTTATTTTCATGCTGTATAAACAGGAGAAAAACTATATGTAAATGTGCACCATCATGACATAGAAATATGTGGCATGAAGTAGACATGATGGTGATCAGGTACAAACAAGAATCAAGGTCATAGGCATCATAGATCAAAAGATATTAAGCGTGCAACATGGCATCGGAAAGTTACTGACTTGATGAAAAATAGAGCTGGCTGTCAAAAAGAGCAGGATAGCAACTTCGGAGCTAAACATAACTATGACCAGGAATGTAAAAATGACAATGCAATACATATAATGGAAGTAGACATGGAATAGATAAAAATGACATATTGCAATGCTCAATAGGACGCACGGTTAAAAAGATATAGGGCAGCAAAGTAGCAACTTTATATAAAAACAACACATTAACAGCAGGGTAGCTACTTTGGGTGATGAAATAAACATCATGCAACAGGCAAATATGACATGTGAATTCATAACATTGAAGTAGACATGATGATTAACAGTATTCCACAAGAATTAATAGCATAGGTCTCATGGATGTGACACAATCATCAATCAAACTTGCAATAAAATAATAACAGCAGCACTTAACAGGAAGTAACAGCAGTTAACAGTCTGATGCCCACTTCAACAGTGATTATCAACATCAAGATGGCCTCAAATCAAAATGCTCACAGAAGATGAAAGTTAGAGCATATCAAGCACAACAATTTTCCTTTTGGGCGCAATGTCATCTGAGCTACCGTTTAATCGTTAATTGCATCACAAAATTTAATCAGCAGCAGATTATCAGTAGACATAGAAAAAAAATAAGCAGAAGGAAAATAAAATAAAATAAAATAAAATGAAATAAAAGGGGCGCTCGGGCCTCACCATGGGTCGAGGCCCAGCCGGCTGGCGGCGGCGAAGGGTAGTGGCGCTTGACCCTGAGCGTTGGGCAGCCACGGGCCGAGGTGGAGGCGAGCTGGGCCTCGAGGACGTAGGATGGCCCACCTGGCGGCGGTTGGCGACGGCTCCGCCCATTCCCGACGGGATGTCTACGGCGGCAGCGGCGGCCTACGGTGCTCTGGAGGCGGCGAGCAGGCGGGACGACGGGAGGAGGTGCGCGCCAGCCAGATCCGGCGAGGGAGGCGTCCAGGGGCGACACGGGGAGGCGCACGGAGGCTCGGACGCGGTGGCCAGCGGGCTTGTGCTCGGTTCTCGGTGCGGTGGCGAGCATGCCGGCCTTGGATGCAAGGGAGGGCGAGGGAGGAGGTCAGAGGAGGAAGACGAAGAGAGAGGAAGGAGAGAGGAGAGGGATGGAGGGAGAAGGGTAGGTCGGCGGGCAACCGAAGTGGAGGCGGCGGCTCGGGCAGGAGAGAGAGGAGGAGGATGGGTTGGTGGGGAGCTCCCTGGGCCGTCGGATCGCGAGATGCATGTGACGGTCGAGGATGAATCTGGCTAGGGTTTGGGCCAAAATTGGCTAATTTGCGAAAATTGGGGCTATTGTGAGGGGGTTGGCTCCAATTTTTGCTAGGGGAAACCCTAGAAAGGGGTGGGAGAGTGGGGGTCTTTATATAGCCTAGGTGGCTGGCAGTTTGCAAAAACATCCCTGGTTTTTCTCTCGATCGCGCGAGGATACGTTTCTAACCACCGGGGGTCCGCGGGACCTCCGATTCGGGTAAAACTTCGAACTGCGCGATCAGCGCGTCGAGACGGTGGCATTCACCTCGCGCTGGAACCGTTCCGAGAACACTTTCCAGCGTGCTATAAAAATATCCCGTTTACTTATTAAACGGTTTTTTCGTTCCGTTGGCTACGGCTGGTCTTGTGCGGGTTTTCGCGACGGTGATCGGGTGAAACCCGGTGTCGCAAAGGTCGAGTGTCATCGTGGAAAGGGTCGGTCTCCATCCGGTACAAGATAAGACGGGGAAAATAATCGCCAATCGATAAATCGGGGATGCAAACACCGCAAACAAATCTGACAAATCAAACAATTCACAAGGAATTTTTTTTAATTTTTGTGGAATCTGGGTTGTTACAATAGAGCACCACAGACAAGGGATCTCATCCCGAGATCCAGGACGATCCGGGGGAGGGGAGAGGAGAAAAAAGAGAGTCGACAATCTTTAACACCACCAACAAGGGACTCTGCTCCATGTCGACGTCGAGATTCCATCGAGATAAATTTCCGCAGAGAGACGACAACATCGGAAAAAGAAACCATCGAGAGATCAACAGGAAGAATAATAGTACAAGCGACGATCAAGAGAAGCATCCTCACTGAAATGGCGAGGATACTAGGAAAGAGGACTATAGTCAACAGACGACCAAGATGTTTACCCAAAGTCGGAAGAACTAAAGGTACTAATGGATTTCCCAACCTGAGATCGGAATCAAGACAATACGCTGCAAGCAAGGCATTGTAACTATTCCGAAACTCCACACTCTTGAGATCCTAGAGTTTGAAGGGGATAAGATGAGGATTAAAACACCTGACCAGAGCAAGGGTAAGGAGTAAAAAGATCCCTACTCTCCGATAACTATCTTAGTAACTACAAAATAGTTTTTGTCTAGACTCGACTTCGTGCAGAAAAGGGGTCCTACGGTCGGTAAGGCTCTGATACCAAGTTGTAAGGACCGATTCTTGGTACTATTCCAGATCTAGATGTCTCCATCCAAATCTGGGGACGAAGCACATATCGGTCACACCGCGACATATGACAATGTCATATGCCCGGATTTCCAACATGATATCACAACATTATAGCTACAAGGATACAACATCTCATACCAGTCGACATACAACTGCCTTAAAAACATTACATCAGCGGAAGGTACATGTCTGAGTACAGACTACATTCAAATGCCTAGAGGCAAAGGTAAAACACACCATTCCCGCGTCCACACGGGTCCAGGCTCTCCGCCGGGATCCACCTAACTAGTCGTCGTCGAGTCTTCTTGAAGGCGTCAAGAAGAAGGGTCGTCGAGCTCCTCTGTAGTCCAAGATCGTTGCATCACGTGCGTCAAAGAGAAAACAAAGAGGTGAGCTATATGAAAAGTCTTGTAACTAACTTCACACGGGTAAGATGGGTGTAGTGGTGAGGTTGCAGACGCACTAGCAATATATGAGTGGGTAACGGTCTATTTTAGAGTAAGATGAGAACCAAGCAATCGATGAGGAATCTCCTCCAACAAGTCTTGCTATCAACTACTTACGCAAGCATAACACCTATCCTATCCTTGTCCTCCTCTTCGCATACCAACGAAGAAGAAGCAGTCAAGGCACACAGACGTTGATCAAGTTATTACCATTATCTCAGTTGTTGTTGTCTATGAACAAGGAGTAGGTCTCAAGTCGTCCATAACCGTGGAAACGGCTTCTCGAAAAGATTTAACCCTGCAGGGGTGTACAAACTGCCCATTACAAGGCTCCTCACGCACGCCCATCTCTCTCAGTTTCTACCCATCACAGGCAGTCATTTTATGATTTAGTTCCGAGAGATCAGAAATGACAGGTCCCTCTAGCTAACAATGAACAAATCCGGGTGGCCCCTGGTGAGTCGACATTCAACTCAAAAGCCGGCTGCGCTCTCGAATTGGCCTCTATCGTATGACTCTGGTTTGGATAACCGGTGAATTCTCACATGAGTCTGGGTCCTCAGCCGGCCAGGTTGGACCAATAGGGAAACCATATCCCCACTGGCCCGGTTTGTTTAAGGAATATCTGCTAGGAGCGGCCCGACAGACACACACACAGGTTTCAAATGGTAAATCAGCTTGGGACACCACTAGAAATGTTGGAAGATATGTAGGTAAGAAAAGGAGACCCCATGAAATCCCACACACGGTTAGGCACGCTCGTCAAGAGAAACAATACCCAGAACTCGGGACCTAGGTGACTCGAATGGAACAAAGCGTCAGGGCGGGATAGCCTAGACCTTCCATCCTTCGTCGAATATAGTCAACATTATAATAATCATATCATCCACAATAAATATAATAATTTGATAGCCCAATCCAAGGACTAACAGGAGGTAACAGTTGATAGCATCCTAGCATGCATACTAAGCAGTGGCTGAGCAGCGAGCAAGAGTAACATAGCCGAACAAGGGTTGCTAGGATATGGAGGACATGGCTGTTTGGGTTTATTTGAGAGGCATGAATATGAAGTGCTAGGATCAAGCAATCGTTCTATCCTACACCTAGGCGCGATTGATCTGAAAGTTATAAACATGATATATGCTCCCCCTTACTTGATGAGAAGAAGAAGCCGAAGGTGTAGTCGATCGCAAGCTTGCAACGTCTCCGAGAGGTACCCACGGAAGCACACAAGAAGGAAACACTGGAAAAGGAAATCGACGAGCAAGCATCTATTACTACGAAGCAATCACGAGCAAGCATCAACAAGAAGGCAACACGAGACAACGCACTACGGTATTGCATCTATCGTCGAGAGCGGTTACTAACAGGTTAAGTGGAGTACTCTTCACACACGACGATACCGCACATTTAGAATGGTTCAAGTTGTTTAGCTACACAAAATGAGCAGAGGTTATTAACACGGAATCTCACTCAAGCATGGCATAGCACACAAACATGACAAGAGGTGAAGCATAAGGTATACTATCTATGCTAGTCAATTTAAGTGAGGCACAACCTAAACATGGCATACACTAAGTGCCCCACGACAATTAAACATTTTGTACTTTTCTGTCCAAAACCATATTTTAGATGGGTTAACAAAAGAAAACAATAGCATAAACACAAAGTAAATGAAATTATAATCAAGTTACATATGAAGAACATTCCAAACGGAGTTACGGTTAGAAAGATACAAGCAAAACAAGTTATGCACACAATCTGTCAACATCAGGTAGCACACTATAGAGCAATGCATCAAGAAGCTAATAAACTGAAACATGCACCAAATGATATTGAATTACAGTAGACATGGCAAGGATGGCATGGCAAAATGAATCATCCAAATAGGCATCATGAACAACTTGTTATAGCCCATGAAAAATGCAATAAAACATTACTGGTCTAGGACTTAGTGAAAATCAGGAAACAGGGCAGAAACTATTATTTACATGCTTTATAAACTATATGTAAATGTGCAGAAACAGGACATAGCAATATGTGGGCATGAAGTAGACATGATGGTGATCAGGTACAAACAAGAATAACGGTCATAGGCATCATAGATCAAAAGATATTAAGCGTGCAACATGGCATCGGAAAGTTACAGACTTGATAAAAAACAGAGGTGGCTGTCAAAAACAACAGGAGAGAAACTTTGGAGCTAAACATAACTATGACCAGGAATGTAAACATGACAATGCAATAAATATAATGGAACTAGACATGGAATAGATCAAAATGACATATTGCAATGCTCAATAGGACGCACGGTTAAAAAGATATAGGGCAGCAAAATAGCAACTTTATATAAATAGCAACACACTAACAACATGGTAGCTATTTTGGTTGATGAAACAAACATCATGCAGCAGGCAAATATGACATGCGAATGCATAACATTGAAGTAGACATGATGCTTAACAGTATGCACCAATAATTAATAGCATAGGCCTCATGGATGTGACACAATCATAAATCAAACTTGCAATAAAATAATAACACCAACACTTAACAGGAAGTAACAACAGTTAATAGTCTGATGCCCACTTCAATAGTGATTAACAACATCAAGATGACCTCAAATCAAAATGCTCACAAAAGATGAAAGTTAGATCACATCAAGCACAACAATTTTCCTTTTGGGCGCAACGTCATCTGAGCTACCGCTTACTCGTTAATCGCATCATAAAATTGAATCAGCAGCAGATTATCACCAGACTTAGAAAAAAATAAGCAGCAGAAAAAAAGGGTCGCTCGAGCCTCACCATGGGCCGAGGCCTGTATGGCCGGCGGCGGCGAAGGCTAGTGGCACTCGCCCATGAGCGTTGGGCAGCCACGGGCCGAGGTGGGGGCGAAGGCTAGTGGCCCTCGAGGCCGGCCCACCTGGCGGCGGTTGGCAATGGCTCCGCCCGTTCCCGATGGGATGACGACGGCTCCGGCGGCGGCTTGTGGTGCTCTGATGGCGGCGAACAGGCGTGCGGTGACTCAGACGCGGTGGCCGGCAGGCTCGTGCTCGGTTCTTGGTGTGGCGGCGAGCATGCCGGCCTTGGCTGCAAGGTAGGGCGAGGGAGGAGATCAGAGGAGGAAGAAGAAAGAGAGGAAGGAGAGAGGAGACGGATGGAGGGAGAAGGGTCAGTCAGAGTGGAGGCGGCGGCGCCACGGGAGGAGGCGGCTCGGGCAGGAGAGAGAGGAGGAGGCTGGGTTGGTGGGGAGCTTCCTGGGCCGTCGGATCGCGAGATCTGACGGCCCAGGATGGATATGGCTAGGATTTGTGCAAAAATTGGCTAAATTGTGAAAATTGGGGCTATTGTGAGGGGGTTGGCTGCATTTTTTGCTAGGGAAAACCCTAGAAAGGGGTGGGAGAGTGGTGGTCTTTATATAGCCCTGGTGGCTGGCAGTTTGCAAAAACATTCCCGGTTTTTCTCTCGCTCGCGCGGGGTTTACGTTTCTGACCGTCGAGGGTCCGCAGGACCTCCGATTCGGGTAAAAATTCGAACTGCGCGATCAGCGAGTCGAGCCGGTGGCGTTCACCTCACGCTGGAACCGTTCCTAGAACACTTTCCGGCGTGCTATAAAAATATCCCGTTTACTTATTAAACATGGTTTTTGTTCCGTTGGCTACGGCTGGTCTTGTGCGGGTTTGCTCGACGGTGATCGGGTGAAACCCGGTGTCGCAATGGTCGAGTGTCAGCGTGGCAAGGGTCGGTCTCCGTCCGGTAAGAGATAAGAGGGGGAAAATAATCGCCAATTGATAAATCGGGGATGCAAACACAACAAACAAATCGGACAAATCAAACAATTCACACCGAAAACAAATTTTAATATTTTTTGTGAAATCTGGGCTGTTACAGTGTAGTCGATGCACATACGCCAAGTCCCGTTTTTTTTCAAGACGAGGACTGGGTTTTCAAGCCACTACGGATAGAATACTTCCATGATAAACCCGACAGCTAGGAGCCGAGCTATCACTTCCCCAATGGCGTTCCTCCTTTCATCATTGAATCGACGAAGGAATTGTTTGACCTGCTTTAGTCTTGGGTCTGTATTTAGGTGGTGCTCAGCGAGTTCCTTCGGGACACCCGGCATGTCAGAAGGTTTCCATGCAAAGATGTCTCGATTCTCATGGAGGAACTCGATGAGCGCGCTTTCTGATACGTCCAAAACGTATCTATAATTTCTGCTTGCTCCATGCCTCTTTTGTGTGATATTGCTATGATATTGATGAACTTCCATACACTTTTGATCATATTTGGACTAACCTATTAACTCAGTGCACCCCAGTGCCAGTTCTTGTTTTCTGTTGTTTTTCTATTTCAGGTTTCCCCATATTAAAAGTGCTCCAAAAATTCGGGAAAAATACAATAAAAAATCAGCGCAGAAGAAGCTTCGGGAATCACCGAGGGAGGGCCAGAGGGGACCCCTGGTGGCCCCCCTGTCTGCCCTCCTTCGCCTATATATCCCTCGTGACGTGAAACCCCCGTGACCAGAACCCTTTTTCACGATCTCTCCTCTTTTCCGCCACCGCCGCGCTTCCAAGATCGTGAGCACCAGAAGATCTCTTCCCGGCACCCTGCCGGAGGGAGGAATCACCTCCTAGAGCTTCTCCACCATCATGGATGCTTCCCGGATGAACCGTGAGTAGTCCAGCTTGGACCATGGGTCTATGATCAGTAGCTATGTGATGTTCTCCTCCCCTCTTTGTTCTTCATGGATTAGACCTCGTGAGCTGCCCTACATGATTGAGGCACATATGTAATCTTTCTACTGTTGCTATGCTGAGTTTGCTGGGATCCGATGGATTATGAGACTATGTTCAGATTGTGTTTGAGTAATATATTTGATTCTCCTCTTTTATATTTATGTTCTAGAGTAATTCTTGCATGTTCTCCATTGTTGTTTATTGCTTTGGCCAAGTAGTAGGTAGTGACTCCAAGAGGGAGCGTTATGCATGATTGTGAGTTCATGCCCCCTGATGACTAGCTTGAGTGACAGAAACATGAGTCTAGGGGATGTGATGTTTCCACAAGGGGGAAAACAATGATGCTTGTACTTGCGGGTGCAAGGATTGTTTACTTTACGCAAAGTTCTTTAATGCAGTTGTCCGTTGCTTTGAGTTTACACTTTGGGTGGGATTCACAACTTAATGCCAGCGAGATGTTCTTGATAGATATCTCAAGGTGGATGATTAGTAGGTAGATGCAGATGGATTTGGGTCTACTTGTCTTGGCGTACCGCCCATGCTTTTGAGCCTCTTCCTTTCTTTATAGCATAGTTAGCATTGTTTGCGCACATAGTCCTGTCAATTGCCCAGCTGTAATTTGTTTACCTCGCATGGCTATTTTATCGTCTTTTGGGAGAGAGACATCACTAGTGAACATCATAGGACCCCAGTCCATATTTCCAACACTGTTTACACCCACTATCAATTTACTGCTTTATTTACTTTTCCGTTTCTATCACTATCATTATTATCCCGTGCGTTTTATCCTTTGTAAACAACAAGGCCGGAGGAATTGAGAACTCCTCTGTACTCGTTGGGAAGCAAAGTTATTTGCTGTGTGTGCAGGTCCAGGAGAAGGAAGTGATTATCAAACGGCGCATCACTTGTCGATCCACCTTCTTGTATCTGTTGGATTCCTACTGGTTCGATACTAATCCTTAGCATCTTCGCTAAGGGAAACTTGTTGCTGTCTACATCTCAACCTTCCACTTTGGGTAACCAACGAGGGGGCGTTAATTTGTACCATCACTTTCCTATTTGTCAGACAGCCCAGCCCCGATAATGAACTATTGGGTAGCATCGCCGGGGACAAAGTCAACTTTCTTTGTGTCTTCAGCCGGTTGGAACTTGGGTTTGTTATCAGGAGTTGGTTTAGTAAAGATTGTGGTGTCTGCCGGGTCTAGTTTCTCTTTATATGTTGTTAGATCTTCTTTGGCACATGTTGAGTCGGCAATCTTGACGTGCTGCTGGTCGCACTCTGTTACCCTGGTCCGGCTTCCTTCCGCAATTATTGGGCCATAAGGACCCGACATTTTGAGCTTTAGGTAGACATAACACGATCGAGCCATGAACTTATCATAAGTCGGTCTGCCTAAGATGGCATGATAGGGGCTCTCAAGATCGACTACTTGAAAGAGTATGATCTTGCCTATCGGTCTTGCCGACTTGCCTGGGACAATTCCATGGAAGATAGTGTGGGACTGTTGCAGCTGCCTCTGAGTTAAGCCCATCCGGAGGAAGGTCTCGTAGTACCGGATGTTGATGCTGCTTCCTCCGTCCATGAGCACTTTATCATTTGTGTATCCTCCGACTTGTAGAGAGACTACCAGAGCCAATGCCCCCGGGTTATCTACTACAAGGGGATGATCATCTCTTGTCCAGGTGATTGGCTGTTCTGACCAGTTAAGCCACCTGGGATAAGCCGTCTTTGTAGCCACGGCCATAGCAGCTCTCCGTTGTAGATTTTTGTCTCCCCGACAGCTGGTAGTGGTGAAGACGTGGAAAGCCGAGCGATTCTGAAGTTTCTTGGGATTTGCTTGAAACCAGGAAGATCCTGATTTCCCATGCTATCCTCCTCCTCCGTGTCCCTGCTGTTGGTGTGTTGTGCCGGCTCCCTGATGACCTGAATTTTGCTTATGGTTTCCTTGGCCGGCTCCGGTAGCAGACCCAGGAGGTCCCTGGTTTTCTCTTCGTGCAAATTTCTTCATGAAGTTGCACTGTTCCCAAGTGTGATTAGCCGGACGTCCAGGTTTGCTATGCGTTGGGCAGGCCCCCTGCATAGCTGCTTCAAAACTGTTTGGGAGAAAGCCTCCTCCTTCTGTCTTGCGGTAGCTACTGCCCCCTTGCTTATATCGCTGGTAGCCGGTGTTGCTATTAAATACTAGGTCAGAAGCATTTTGGTCATGGCGACACTTATTCGGCTGGTTCTGGGATCCTTTGTCGCCATTCTTTCTATTTTTGCCGGCTTTATCCTCCTCAGAGTCAGCATCTTTAGTTTTATGAGACTCGGCGTATTTGATCACTGCGTTCATGACCTCACCCATGTCTTTGACAGTTCTCTTGAGCAGACCGAGTTTGTGCACTAAGGGCTCAAACTTACAATTCTCGCCAAGACGATTACTGTGGTTTGGGTTGTGATAGTATCTGAGGAGTGCATTATATCTGATGCTCGCCGTTCCCAGTTGAGAGTCGATTCTTCTGAACACAGTGCTCCAAGTCGAAAATCGTTGTAGCCCTTTTGCAAGTTCCTTGGAAATTTTTGATGAATTTATATTTAAGATCCGTCCATGAGGTGACAGAATTCTCAGGAAGATTCTTGAATCAGATGCACGCCGAACCTTCCAACATCATTGTGAAGTAGCAAGCGCAAATCCCATCTGATGCTCTCAAGAGATCCATGGAAGGCTCATAAGTCTCCATCCATATTACCAGGTCCATGTCAGCCGTATAGTTTGCCAGCTTACGTGGTGCCTTGAAGTCGGCAGGTACATGTGCGTTTCTGAGAGCTGGTACGAGGCATCGGTTAACTATCAATCTTCCGACGGTTTCGACGTTTTTGGATGGTGAAGGCTGATAAGCCGGCTGGCCTACAGCTCCCACCGTTCTCTGAGGCGCTTCATGTTATCGATGGCTCCCGGACGATGCAAGACCCAGTGATTTAGCTTGCCGGCTTGCACTTTGGTAAGGTGTCTCATGTAGGTGTGAGTGTCCTCGTGAGTAGTTGGCTTGCTGAGTCATTGCCGTATTTAGTAGCTCTGCCGCCTGCCGAGCGACTTGATCCGCCGGGGTATCTTCATAGATTGGTGCAACGGCGAGGAGCAGGGTGGCTTCCATCACGTTTGTTGTAGGGTTGTTGTAGTGATTATGAGGTGTGTGGAACTGATCAGACCGAGAGGGAGGAGTCGGCTGATTAGGTATGTTAAACCCCGGAGGGGTTGATTGCTGCAGGGTTTGGAACAGGTTGCGCCTTGGCATGTCAGTTGGAATCCGGCTCGCATGTCTGTCGACGCGTGCGAGACTTAGCTTCTGAGCTTCTATTAGTTCCGACTCTTGCCGTAGGCGTGTGGCTTCCTGAGTAAGCTGGCTTTCCCTTTCTGCTAACCCATCCGCCTTGGCGTTGATTTCTTTGCGTATGTTGATCACCTGATGCCTAAGTTGATCAACATTGGTTCTCCACTCCTCCTGGTTTTCTAGTGTTACCGGGGTGAGTAGTGCTTCTTAGAAAGCGGCCACAACTTGGCTAAGGGCTTCTGCCCCGGTGGCACCTCGTGCTGCTAAGCCAGCCGGTTGGTCCGCATCCGGGTTAGAAGGTACGCGTTGATCCCCCTGGTCTCCCTGTACTACGGCTCCCGAATTTTCCATGATGACGGAGACACAATACGGAGGCTCGAAGCAAGGGAAATCCAGGTTGTACTCCATTGAGCTGAGGCTAAGTCTTCCGCTCCCGACGGATCGGATCGACCCGGCGTATGCCGAGCTTCCATCACTAGGGCATGAGGTTGCCTCAGACGTTTCCTCTGGGGTGTCGTTGGTCAGGGAATCGACAGAGCGCGTTGGCTCCGGAGACCTAGTGCCGAATCCGACAAAGGTGTGGTTGAAGCTGGCTTGCTAATGGCTTGAGGTTTCCGCGTGAACTACCAGATCCGGCTTCGCCTCAGATCTATTGGTCTTGGCGATGAAGATTTGGATCGATCCTATCGGGTCCCGGTAGCCGGATTTTAGGCAATCGGCTTCGGGGCCCCAGTGCGAGTTATTGATGTAAAGCTTCCCTCGCCGGCTTCTGGTGATCCGGCAAGAGATGAATCCTCCATGGCTTGACGAGCTCCTCCAAGAATCTCAATGCCTTCATGCGCAGGCCCCATGGTGGGCGGCAAATGTCGTGGGGTTAACACAGCAGATGTCCGAGTCATCGAACTTGTAGTGAGGCCTTTGCTGCGAGGTGGTATCAAGGAGAGAGTCGACATAGACACAGTACTCGACGGTTTACCCAGGTTTCGTCCCCTCTTTGTTCTCGAGGTAAAGATCTACTCCTGATTCTTATTATTGAGGGGTTTCCGGCTTGTCGAAGGGACTAGCCGGCTTTTGGATTACAAGGGTTTGTCGGCTCGTAGCTTGCGTCTCAGGGAGATATAGGTTACGAGTCGTGCGTTGGAGGTTTGTGTGTTGAGTAAAGAGTTGATCCTGGCGCCCCGAACCCTCGGCTTATAAAGGTGCCGGTTCCAAGAGTACATGGATCCGATTCCTACTTGAGGTGGAATCCTATTCTATGTCTACTTTACAAGTACTCTATGCGATACACAAGTTAAGTCGAATTTCTTCTTGGGCTTCAAGCTTGTCTCCTTGGCGCGTCTCCCTCTGGGCCGGGTCTTGTCTTCGTGGGCCTTCACATATAGCCGGACCAGAGAATTGTGATCTAATGCCGGGTTATGGGATTTTACGAGGGGGTGACCCCACGACTCCTACAGATAGGCCTACCCGGTGTCCCTGAAGATAGAAGGCCCATGAAGACCCGCCTGGACCTGCCTTGGCCCGCTAATTGGCACCGACATAGGAGTCTGCGACTCACAAGGAAGGTGCGAAGACCTGTTGTATGGAGAAAGCTAAGGTTAGGAAAGCTTACCTTTAAACGTAGATGAACTCCCCGAGACCTAGCCCAGTATATAAGGGCTAGGAGGGGCGACGCCTCACATCCAATATCATCTGTAACCCTAGCCTTGAGTGCTCCGGCCTTGGCATCCACTGTAATCACATCTCCCTCATCAATAATATCGAGCAGGAACGTGTCCTCCTGTTTGACGACGAGCTATCGTCCAACCTGTGCTTCGCATGACTAACCCAGGGTCGCTGACCATGGGATTTGCCGGGGTTGATCCCCGTCAATTGGTGCCGTCTATGGGAACTACACAGGTTGGGATCACGATCTCGGCGGTCCCGTCTTCAGAAAGCCACAACTAAAGGGCAAGGACCAGATCTAGTCCACTCGAAAGATTCAAGATCACGGCGAACATCTCTGCCACCCCATCAAGATCACTCGGGCTATAGCTGTGCCAGGACCGGTACTACGGTAACGACCAAGTGCAGCGTCAGTAGTGAAGGAGTCGACGACCCAGAAGAACGGCGAGAAGCCTCTACAAAGGAATTCCACTCGACGAAACGCGACGCGCAGCGGAGGACTCGCAAATCTTTCGACAACCCACCGCCGCCCGGGCACCCGCCGCACATCAAGACGATGACTACGAGATCGAAACCAGCGATCAGCAGAACCATCGCCAAGCAAGAAGGAATCGACGACCCAAAAGGAGCGCACGGGATATCTACGGCGAGGCCCGACTGAAAAGAGCCACGTCACGCAGCCGCGCAACCGATGGCCACTCGACGACACGCCGTCGCACGAGCACCTGCCGCCAAACAGGACAACGACTCCGAGACGCCGGTGGGCGAGTACTATGACCCAGATCGAAGGCCAGATGAATTCGCCAAACTCATCAAGAACCAAGATATGAGTCGAGGAATCGAAACCGACCGTCGCTTCCACGAACACCCGGAGGATCACGAGCAAATCTTCAGAATCTCAAGAAGGAAGAAGCACGTCGGATCTAGCAAACTCACGGTTAGAGAGCAGCTAGCAGGACTCTTCACGATCCACAGCTTCGAGGATGACTGGGGACGCATCAGGTCAGGTCACACTTTGGGAGAACACCGCCTGTTCAACGAGATAGACGACGACCTTAAGAAGGAGAAGCAGAAAGAAGACAAGCGCAACCGGCGACCCGAACAATCGCCGCCCTCAAGCCCGGAAGGACATCACAGCCCGCTGCAAGGACAGGTGCTCATGATCCAAGAGGGAAGGGTGTCGCAAGCACAACACGACGCCTACACCCTGCAAGCTAGAGCAGCCGAGAGCATAAATATAGTCGAAGTCTACCAGCTACATGATGCAGAGACCAGCATCACGTTCTCACAGGACGACCATCCACCCGCAGTCCCAAGACCGGGGCACGCGCCCCTGGTGCTCGATGCAAAAATCGGAGGGTACGACATGGATAGGGTCTTCATAGACGGAGGCAGCAGCATGAATATCATCTTCGCCGGCACCCTGCAAAAGATGGTGATCCCACGATCAGTATGGAAGAAATCGAGCACCGTGTTACACGGGGTAGTCCCAGGAGAAGCAGCCACATCCCTCGGGGTCGTCGAACTCGAAGTTGTCTTCGGCAATCGACGCAACTTCGCAAAGCACGTCCTCGAGTTCGAAGTACTCGACTGGCAATCGCAGTATCACCCCATATTACGACGGCCAGCATTCGCGTAGTTCATGGCGGTTCCACATTACGCCTACCTCAAGCTCAAGATGCCAGGATCAACGGGAGTCCTCACGATCAACGGAAGCTTCATCAAATCAGATCAATGTGACCGTGACTTTCACAAAATCTCCGACACATTCGGTGCCGAACAAGAACACAGAGAAATAGCCATGGTGACAGACAAGAGTACGTTCCCATTGGTGCGCCGAAGCGAATCTAAGGAGTACGGACGCGACTTCAGCATCAACAGCGACACAGTCACTTACCAAGTGGACCCGACGAACCCGGACAAAAGAGTCCGCTTGTACGCCCACCTACCAGAGGAGCAGGTGACGGCTCTCGTCGCTTTCCTTCGAGATGAGTGGGAAATATTCGCCTGGTGTCCAGCCGACATGCCTGGAATACCACGCGAATTCGCGGAGCACGCCCTTTGCATCAAGCAAAACACGAAGCCGGTGAAGCAAGCTCTGAGACGATTCTCGGAGCCCAAGCGCAGAGCAATCGGAGAGGAATTTAACCGGTTACTCGATGCCCAGTTCACCCGAGAAACGAAGAAAGCCACCTGGATAGCCAACCCAGTGCTGGTGCCCAAGAAAGACACGACCATGCTGCGCATGTGTGTCGACTACGGACCAGTCAACAAGCATTGCCCAAAGGACCACTTCCCCCTGCCTAGAATCGATCAGATAATCGACTCGACAGTAGGGTGCGATCTACTTTACTTTCTTGATGCCTACTCAGGATACAAACAGATCAGGATGAAGGAAGAAGACGAAGAGCACACATCGTTCATCAACCCCTATGGCGTATTCTGCTACAGGACCATGCCCTTCGGGCTCAAGAACGCAGGTGCCACATACCAGCGAATTATGCAGGCCTGCCTGAAAGAGCAAATCGGAAGAAATTTGCAAGTCTACGTGCACGACATCGTCATCAAGACCTACCAAGCAGCCACACTACTCGACGACCTGCGCGAAACCTTCGCAGCGCTCAACAAATACATAATCAAACTCAACCCGGAGAAGTGCGCATTTGGCGTACCGGGGGGGAAGCTGCTCGGCTATATGGTATCTGCGCGAGGAATCGAGGCAAACCCTGAGAAAGTCCAAGCCATCGCCCGAATACAAGAACCAACCGACATCAAAGGAGTACAGCAACTCACTGGAAAACTCGCAGCCCTAAGCCGCTTCATCAGCAAGCTGGGAGAACGCACGCTGCCTTTCTATCAGCTGCTCAGGAAAGGAAAGAAATTCGAGTGGACGGAGGAAGCCCTCCAAGCATTCGCGGACCTGAAGAAGACACTCTCGACCCCACCAATCCTGGAGGTATCCCAGGAACGAGAGAATCTATACCTCTACGTGGCAGCACGTAACAGTGTAGTAAGCACAGCGCTCGTTGTCGAACGCACAGAAGAAGGCAAGGTCCAGAGCATCCAGAGACCAATCTACTACCTCAGCATGCTCCTGACCAAATCCCAGCAGCGGTACCCGCATTATCAGAAGCTACTACTCACCGTCATCATGACCTCAAGAAAGGTGTCCCACTACTTCGATGAGTACCCTATCACAATCGTGAGCAGCGCACCACTCGCTGACATACTCAACAACCCTGGAGCGACTGGACGAGTCGCCGAGTGGAACATTAAGCTCAGCCCACGGGACCTGCAGTTCAAGCACCCAACAGCCATCAAAGCACAAGTACTCCCAGATTTCCTGGTCGAGTGGACGGATGTTCAGACACCAGGCCCCCAAGAGCTATCAAATTCATGGTCAATGTTCTTCGATGGGTCCAAGAGACAACAAGGAGCCGCGGCAGGAGTTGTGCTCATCTCCCCTAAAGGAACAAAGCTAAAATATGTCCTCCAGATCAACTTTAGTCATTCCTCCAACAACGAAGAAGAATACGAGGCACTCCTCCATGGCATGCACATGGCCAAAACGTGCGGAGCCACTCGCCTCATAATCTACGGGGACTCCAATCTCGTCGTCCAGCAGACGATGAGAAACTGCGACGCAATAGCCGACAACATGGCGGCCTACCAGAAGCTCTACAACGCTCTCGAAGGAAGTTTCGACGGTTGCGAGCTCAACTACATCACCAGGGCCAAGAACACAGAAGCTGACGAACTCGCGAACATTGGCTCGACCCGAGGACCAATACCACCCGGCGTTTTTCTCGAAAGCATCAGCCAGAGATCCATCAAGGTACAGGCAGCAGCACCTGAAGCAGTCGTGGACAGCGAGGACGCAACAGACCTGGCGCAGGTGGCAGCAGAAAGCCCATCATAAGGCACAAGCACTTGCACACCCGACAGCACAGCTCCGACAGAGCTCGAAGGACCTGTCTGGGCAAAACCGTTCCTCCGATTCCTAATCGAAGGTACGCTACCACAAGACGCGGCCGAAGCACGACGCATCAGCCGACGATCCAAGGCGTTCACGGTGATCAACAAACTTCTATACAAGCGCAGCATCACCCAGATACTCCAAAGGTGCATCGACGAAAAGGACGGCAAAGCCCTACTTCTCGAAATCCACGAAGGCACCTGCGGGCACCATGTGAGCAGTCGAGTACTCGTTTCCAAAGCATTCTGAGCCGGGTTCTATTGGCCCACAGCCACGTAAAACGCAGAGGAAATCGTGCGACGTTGTCTCGCCTGCCAGAAATTCGCCAACAGGCCACACGCTCCCGCCTCAGAGCTCAAGACCATACCGCTATCCTGGCCGTTCGCCACCTGGGGACTCGACATGGTGGGCCCACTCAAGAAATCATCAAAGGGCGGAAGGACACACCTGCTCGTCGCAGTCGACAAGTTCACTAAATGGATCGAAGCAGTGCCCATCACCAGCTCCACAGCCCGCACGTCTCTCAACTTCATCAAATCGATCATCTTCAGGTTCGGAGTGCCACACAACATCATCACAGACAACGGCACGAACTTCACAGCCGCAGAATTCCAGAACTTTTGCGAAGAATTGGACATCAAAATAATTATGCATCAGTCGCGCACCCGCAGTCCAACGGCCAAGTGGAAAAAGCAAACGACCTTGTATGCAGGGGAATCAAGAAGCGGATCCTCGCACCACTCGAGCAAGCCGCCGACAACTAGGTAGAAGAACTCCCCGCGGTACTATGGAGCCTACGAACTACACCAAACACCGTGACCCAGTACACACCCTTCTTCATGGTGTACGGGGCAGAGGCAGTACTACCACATGACCTCAAGTTCGGAGCACCTCGGGTCACCGGGTATGAAGAAGAAGAAGCAGAAGAAGCATTACAGGATGACAAAGATACAGCTGACGAAGCAAGAGATACAGCCCTGGCAAAATCAGAGGCGTACCAGGACAAGCTACGCACCTACCAAAGCAGTCGCTTGCGCACTAGAAACTTCAACAAAGGTGACCTAGTCCTACGGCTGATACAAGAGAAGGTCCATAAACTTGCCCCCCAATGGGAAGGACCATTTATAGTCTCAGAAGTCATCGGAGGTGGCGCCTACAGGCTGAGGAACCCGGAGACAGACGAGGACGTGGGTAACCCATGGAACGTAGCAAACTTGCGACTGTTCTATCCATAGTCCCCATCGGTCAGACATGACTTGCAACTCATGTAGCCGCTCGACCGCAGTAAAATAAATGTTGCCCAAATACTGCCATCTCCAAGAACTCGGGGGCTTAAGCATAAAATCCCCTCGAGAGACGCTATCGCCTACGCGATCTTAACATCAGCACTCGGGGGCTTAAGCATAAAATCCCCCCGAGAGACGCTATCGCCTACGCGATCTTAACCAAAGCACTCGGGGGCTCGAGCACACACTCCCCCCGAGAGACGCTATCATCGCCTATGCGATCTTAACCAAAGCACTCAAGGGCTTAAGGATAAAATCCCCCCGAGAGACGCTATCGCCAACCCGATCTTAACCAAAGCACTCGGGGGCTTAAGCATAAAATCCCCCCGAGAGACGCTATCGCCTACGCGATCTTAACCAAAGCACTCGGGAGCTTAAGAATAAAATCCCCCCGAGAGACGCTATCGCCTACGTGATATTAAACAAAGCACTCGGGGGGTTAAAGCACAAAATCCCCCCGAAAGATGCTATCGCCACCTACGCGAGCTCACCTTAAAAACTCGGAGGCTCGGGCATAAGCATTCCCCGAGACACGCTACGGTCCTATTAAAAAAACACCAAGTTAGCAATCTTCAAGTTTTCACCCGGACGTCAAACAAACAAGACTCGGGGATTACTCCAGAGTTGAACCGCGAGGAAATACGCAAAGTTTTAAGCCTACGTTTGACTCTACAACTCAAACGTAGCCTCGGGGGCTACTCCCATCGGGAGCGTTGCCGCGCACCAGATAGAACACACTAGAAGGTTAAAGTGAATGCATCACGGAAGGAGTCGAAGACAGTTCACGCTATTAGATGGAGTCGAAGACATTTCGCGCTATCAGATGGAATCGAAGACATTCTGCGCTATCAGAAGGAGTCGAAGACAGGGAATCATAGGAGTCGAAAACACAGTTTATAGAAAAATCTCAACCACAGCTTGAATTCAACCATAAAGGTATAAAAGGACTCAACTACATTTGGATAGAAGGCAGCTCCTGTTACAAGAGGGAATTACCCAAGGAATTAAGACTTCTACATGTGTGCCCGTGAGGGGTAGCTAGCAGAGGATGTCAATGACATAACAAAAGGGTGAAGCACGACTTATTTGTCGATTCTCCACCAGCTTCTTCTCATCACTACTAGAAAAAAGCTTATAGGTAGAGGCTTAACAGTAGCGCCCTCAAAAAAGGGGCGCTACTGCTAATTAACAGTAGCGCCCTGCAAAAGAGGGGCGCTACTGCTATGCCTTTAGCAGTAGCGCCTACATAAAAGGGGCGCTACTACTACTTAACAGTAACGCCCTGTAGAAAAGGGGCGCTACTACTAAGTTGATAGTAGTAGCGCGCGGTATAAACCCACGCTGCTACTAAGTGGTCTTCACGGTTTCCCTCTTGGACATGCCATACTAGTAACGCCTGTACAAGGGGGGCGCTACTAGTAAGTGGTCTTCAATGGGGCCACACACATACAAATACAACCCCCCCCCCCCCCCCCGCCGCCCCGTGGACCGCCTTTTCAGTTTTAGAAAAAATAAAAGAAAATGATGGAAATGTCAAAAAAAAAATGAGATTCCCATGTGATATGTGGTCTAGTTGTTAGGGAAATTGAAAAATATGAATTTCGACTTTTTTTGAAAATCTCTCTAACATTTGTAAAATGGCATAACTTTTGCATATGAACTCGGATGAAAAAGTTTTTTACATGAAAAATCATCTACCCGAAAAGTTATATTCAAATTCAATCGGGGAACCCGTTGAACATTTTTAGAATCCTCAAAAACCTAACAGAAAAAAGTTATGATGCTTTTAAGATTCGGAGGCCAAAATATTCGAAAAAACTAGGTGGAGGCTTACTAGTAGCGGGTGGACAATAGGGGCGCTACTACTACTTCATAGTAGCGCCTGTACAAATGGGGCGCTACTACTACTACTTAACAGTAGCGCATGTACAAGAGGGGCGCTACTGCTTGGTCTGATGTGGCAGTTTCCTATTCGTCTAGCCCTCCTCTCGCGGATCAGTGACATGGCAGGGGTAACAACACCCCCACCACGCATTTTCTCCTCCACTCCTCACACTTCATCTCCTCCACTCCATCTCCTCCTCTCCTCCACTCCATCTCCTCCTCTCCGGTGACCTCCTCTTCCTTCTCACGGTGCTCCTCCTCCAGCGACCTCCTCCTTGGTGCTCCTCCGACGACCTCCTCCTCATGGTGCTCCTCCTCGACCTCCTCCTCCTCACGGTGCTCCTACTCCGGCGACCTCCTCCTCACGGTGCTCCTACTCCGACGACCTCCTCCTCACGTGCTCCTACTCTGGTGACCTCCTCCTCACCGCCCAATCGCGCGCAACCTCGCCGCCCTGCAGAGCCGCCATCGTCCCCACACTGCCCCGCGGCCACCGGCGCGACTTCCAGAGCGCGGACACCGATGATTTTTTTTTGTTTTTTGAAATTAATAGTAGTAGCGCGCGAATAAAGAGGGCACTGCTGCTATTTAGCAGTAGCGCGTGGACATGAGGGGCGCTACTGCTATCAGAACTAGTAGTAGCGCGCGCAAACACGCGCTACTACTAAAAGTTAGCTGTAGCGTGCTAGTAGTAGCGAGTCACCGCGCGCTACTAGTAGCCATTTATGGGGCGCTACTAGTAGCGTTTTTCCTAGTAGTGCATGCTCCACCAGCTTCTTCTCCAGCTGCAGCTGCACGCCTTCTTCTCCGAGTTGCCGGCGAAGATGAGGCCGCCTCCAGTTCTAGAAGGTCGCTTGGCGCGCCCGCTTGATCGACGGCTTGACGTGGATGTCCTCTTCGGAGCTGTTGGAGATGGCATCACCACCTGAGGAGTCGCCAGAAGACGGAGCTGTAGAAGATGCAGGCGTAGGGCTCGTCGACCTTGTGGAGCTGTCGCTGCTCGACTCATGCCAGTGCGGATCCATGCTGTTACCGCTCTGGTGGAACGCGCGGCCAGTGACAGTGCTTTCTCCGTCAAAACGACAGCTGAGCATATCGCCATCCCGCAAATTCAACCGCCGAGCAAACAAACTCCAACCAGAGCTAAGAAAAATCAAGTGGGAGCTATCAACCTCCAAGTCAACATAAGAAGGAGATCCACAACTCCCTTGAAAATGCTGAAGCAAGCCATCTAAGCCACGTTCAGAGACAATGGGGGAAAAAGCAGAGGGAAGAAGAACGCGATTGGCGCTCTGGCCACGAACGCGTAAAAGAAAATCATAGCGCCAGAATCCCTCCGCCAAGGGAGAGGAGGAAGGCAATTGCGCCGTACCATGATGACCACCACAGCATGAGCGTGGTGTATGGCCACCACGGCCACGACGAACACGGCCACGGCCAACACCTCGCCTGGGAACCATGAGAGGAAGAAGAGAAGAAGAAAGAAGCAAAGCAGCAAGCTAGATCGAGGCGAAACACTGTGGAAGAGAAAGGCTTATTTATAGAACAAAAATCTCCCAGCACAGAGAAGCCAAGACGACATCAACAATTAATTCAAAGACCAAACGTCGCAGGTGTCTCAGATTCCAAGACCAAGATGCTTTCCCACGGGACGCACTGTGCGTGAGACGCGTCAATTCACGCGCGTTTCCAAACGCGCGTATTGGAAACTCAACCAGCGCCTGCCGCACGCCACAGCGGTCATCATTATGACCGTTCATGAAGACGTGACGGTTCACTGGCGGAGCATCCCTGACAGCCATCAAACAGAGGCATCATTATCCTGACAAGCGGCGAAGAATGCCAACAGACATCAAAGAATGATCTCTTAAACACATTTTTCAAATATATTTAAACTCCCATCGGGAGCGTACCCACTCAAAACCGAGTCCCAGGTGCTCCCTCACCCAAAGGTCAGCAATGTGCTCGAGTAATCACTCGCACTCACGAGAGTCTCGGGTGCTCCCTCAACCCGACGCAAGACAAACATTCACTCGCCAAGATCATACGACGCTAGAGTTTCAGGTGCTCCCTCACCTCAAGAGACGAAACGGCATTCGAGTGACTACTCGCAAAGAACCCCTCGCCTGAGCACTCGAAACAAGCTCCGCAGATGAATGAGTGAACAGCTCGCTTGATGTTTTGTTCCAAGTGGGTGCAATACTATTAGGCTCCGCGCCTCAAAAACACACATTCCTGGAACATGATACACTGTGCCCAGATGCCATCCAAGATTAGCGTGTAGGTAAGACCCCGCTGCGAAGTTCGGCCGGGCTGGGATTTACCGAAGAGCGATTTCACTCCCAACCTTTTCCATGCGCTGCACATGATAGAAAAAGCCGGGTGGACGCGCCTTAGGCTACGCACATTACTGGCGGCAAATGAACACCGTAAGACCTAAAGCGCCAAGACTTTTGCTCGACACTAGTGTTCCAAGCTCACGTCGAGGGACGTGGGTTTGATTGGGCTACTGCGGTATTTGCCACTAGTGCAATTCACCAAGGCTCGACCGGTCGACTCCTTGGGCCCTTTCAGCCTAGCAGTCCTCGAAACAGGTTTTGTCATGACCACCAGACTGCCAGCGACCCGCGGTTGTATCGCGCATACAAACAACCGACAAATGGATGTACTCGAGTCCCTGCGCGACTCTTCGAGTCCCCCTGGCACTCGGGGGCTACTGACGAGGGGGTGACCCCAGGACTCCTACGGATAGGCCTACCCGGTGTCCCTGAAGATAGAAGGCCCATGAAGACCCGCCTGGACCCGCCTTGTCCCGCTAATTGGCACCGACATAGGAGTCTGCGACTCACAAGGAAGGTGCAAAGACCTATCGTACGGAGCATGCAAGGATTAGGAAAGCTTAACTGTAAACGTAGATGAACTCCCCGAGACCTAGCCCAGTATATAAGGGCTAGGAGGGGCGACGCCTCGGCATCCAATATCATCTGTAACCCTAGCCTTGAGCGCTCTGGCCCTGGCATCCACTGTAATCGCATCTCCCTCATCAGTAATATCGAGCAGGAACATGTCCTCCTGTTTGCCGACGAGCTAGCGTCCAACCTGTGCTTCTCATGACTAATCCAGGGTTCCTGACCATGGGATTTTCCGGGGTTGATCCCCGTCAGGCTTGGTCCATCCCTGCGATACGATATGTGTTCATGTTGAATGGCAGCGCAATTAGCTGGAGGAGCGACAAGCAGTCAGTTGTCCCCCAATCTTCAATGGATTCAGAGTATATTGCCGCTTGTGAAGAGTCAAATGAAGCGCATTGGCTAAAGAAGTTCATGATGGATCTTGGTGTTTTTCCCAGCTGCACTGACCCCATTGGCATTTTCTACGACTACATGGGTGCCATTGCTAATGTGAAGGAACCAAGAACTCACTCTACAGCCAAGCACATTCTCTAACGTTTCCGTGTGATGCGAGACTACGTCAAGGATGGTCATACTATAATTCACAAAGATACATACGGATCTGAACGCAACACACCCAATGACTAAACTTCTTCCACAAAGCAAGTTTGAAGAACACCGAGAGACTATAGGTGTTAGATACATGCCTCATGTAAACTAGTGTCATTTGTACTCAAGTGCAAGTGGGAGACTGTTGGATATGTGCCCTAGAGGAAAATTAATAAAGATATTTGTCACATATTCATTTTGTTCATAATACGTTTTAAACTATGCTAGAAATGTATTACTCAGAATCACTAATACACGTGTAGTATATAAACACCCATCCCAAGTTAAACTCAGGTATACTAGCTCATTAGGTGTCACATCCCAACTTTTATTACCTTGTTTTAGCGTAGCAAAAATTAGGGGTAACAAAAACTTTCTAAAGTTGTGATGTGATGCAAATAAAATTGCCCTGCCATGCCTTTATGCTTTGTTGCTATGCCATGCTTGCCTTGTGCTAATGCCATACTTGTTTTCCCTGGTCATGCCAAAAAGGATCAACCAATAAAAATAATTAGCACATACCACACAGATTGATCTACCAACATATCACCACCATAGCATATTAGCATCACTAATATTTTCACCAAATGAAGTTTTTCTTGCACATAAATTCACCATTTAAATAATGAAATATACCTCAATAGCAGAAAGTATTTAATAAAAATATTTCAAAACTGCTAATTAATTTATTACCATTACTATAATAGTAATAATATTTTTAACCCAATTAAAAATATCATAAAAATTCTAAATAAATTAGAATAATACTCTTGGAACTTTTAAAATTATTTTGGAGGTTTAAAATTTAAGATTTCGTTTCATATTTAAACCAAACCGAGGAGTAGTTTTTTTTAAACTGGTTTTGTTGGTTAAAAAAAACCTACGCTACCTGGGCCGCAGCCCATCTCCCTCTCTCTCTCCAGCCCGCTTGGCAACCCCACCCCTACGTCATCAGGAGGCCCCCCCCGATGACGCAAGCCCTCACCGCCTCGTCTGCCCAGTAGGCGAGGAGGCGAGAGCACCCACTCCCCTCCCGTCCTCGCTATAAAACGAGCCCCCCAGCCCTCTCCCTCGCCACTCACCCCACTCCACCATCCATCACCACAGCCCCGCTCCACCCCCACCACACGGTAGAAGAAGAATAGAAGCAGAAGAGAAGGAGAAGCAAGGAAAAAGGAGGACGAAGAGAAGAGAGGAGGCGGGAGGGCCGGCCGGCGAGCCCCCTCTCCGCCCCACGCCGGAGCTGCGCCGGCGAGGAGCCGTCGCCTGGAGGAGCCGATGCCCTACCCCGTCCTCTTCCCGTTCGTCTACGTCGAGCCGATGTCGTTCCTCGCCGCGAAACACCTCTCCTACGCCAAAAACGGAGCCCCACCGGAATCCCGCATGCCCGCCGCCCCTCCACGCCGCCCGTCGCCGCCTGAGGAGCCCCCGGTGAGCCGCCCGAGCTCCCTCATGTCCTCCTTGGCCGCCACCATTTTCTGCGTTGTATGCCCCGTTTATGGGCAAAAATGGAACCCCCTAGGGCCCCCTACCTCCGCCGCCTCCTGCCGCCGGCCACCGGAGGCCCTCCGACGATGTCTGGCTCGGCCCCTGGCCGCCATGGGAGCCTCCCGCGCTGTGCCCTGGACGCGAGGTTGAAGACGGCCCCCTGGTCGTCGGACCACACTTGATCCAACGGCCAGGGCGAGCCGATACCCCTTCGGTTTTTTTTAAATACCAACGCGCTGTGCTGGGCTCGGCCCGTTTAAAAAAAAAGAGAAAGCGCTGCGGGCACCAAATAGCCATGGGCCGGCTGGCTGTCGTCTTTTCTTTTTTTTTACACTACAACACCTAAATAATAGTAGAAAAATAACAGTAGCTCAGAAAAATATGAAATAAATTTTGTGTGGCTTAGAAAATTGTGTTTTATTTTTCTGTATGTTTAGAAGAATTTTTATGCAGTACCAAATTAGTTGCTTTAGTTTAAACTAGTTAATTGTGCTTTTTAGCAGCTAAGAATAGTTTTAATCAATTCCCTGTAAACCCTAAAAATGTAATGTTGATTTGTATATACTCCTGTGAATATTCTTGATTTTTCTGTATGTGTAGAATATTATTTGGCTTAAATAAATTTGTGTCGGGACCCGGGGTTAGCTTATGCAAGTACAGTTAAGACATAGTCATATGGAGAGCCGAGAACCGCACCCACTTGTCTAAGCAGACAAGGCCAAGCACTGAACATTCTCGGAAAGCATCATACGTGAGGGGCATCCCATCCAGGCCGGATGATCAACTGAGATGGGTCCTCATCGTCCGCACACAAGTCAAATGATATGGGTGGTGAACTCCCATATTCAAAGACAAGTCACCTCAACCATACTACCGACTATCTCAAACTCTTACATAGACTTACTCCAGCCCGATCACTTAGTCGGGGTCTAGGGCGGGCTCGATCATACCAAAAAGTGTGCACGAGACGGAGTCTCGAGCAATCGCATCGCGATGCCCCAAGCTGCGCACATCTAAGGGCCACTTGGTGTATGAAAAACCGCCATCCAGAACACAACTAAGGTCTCGAAAACCAACAAAAAGACATGCATGTTATAACCATACACGCAGCACACATGCCTTGTATGAACAGTAGGTACCATTGCAATTCTCTACAAAGTGTACATTTTATTTATAACTCTTATAGAGTACACACAGAGATCACATACATGTGATCCAACATTACAACATAAACCAGAAGCAAATTATGTCTGAGTACAGACAAGTTTAACAAATTGGCTTAAGAAGCCTTATTCAACATAAAGCCCTCCACAAGGGAACCAGTCTGCTGACTGGGACTAGACTAGCTTAACTTCAGTCGTCCAGCTCGATGAAGAAGCCACCTTCGGGGTCAGTGGCGTCATCTAAAACATAGATTAAGCAAACGTGAGTACAAAGGCGTACTCAGCAAGACTTACGTAGGAGCTATACTACTCATGCACATGTATTAAGGTAAAGGTAGGTGGGGTTCACTTGCAGAAATGCCAGCTTTGACTTGGCTAATCCTGAACTACGAGTACCAGACTTTGAGGTAAGAAGCGTACACGAGTCCACTACTTTCACCAACCAATACACCACTATGGTACCTTCCTCGACTTCCCCACGAGAAAGCACGCCATAGCACTCACACTTATCTTGGTGTAATTTAGAAGTATCCGGTTCAAGTTATCTAATAATCAAGCTAAGCTTTCCAAGCAGTCCATAACCTCGGACGCGGCTATTCGAATAGTTTTGTTAACCTTGAAAGGGTGTACCGCTACACACACATGACCATCATTTACCGCCTTTGATCTCGACACCATTCAAGGGGTGCCAGCGAGGATGCTCACCACAACTGTTACCTCATAGCCTATCTAGTCCAAGAAAGCCGCCTACTTGGGTTGGCTACCACCATCGTGAACCCGGCCGGTTTACCGAAGTGGACCCAAGCGATGTGTGCGTGGTGCATAAGCCGGCCTCGGGTGAGCCGTTCTCTCACTTAGCATCCAGGCTACAATCCTACCAGAACTCCGAACTACTGCGACATCTGGACATCGAAAGGGATGAGTTAATAAGTTGAGAGGGGTCAGTGAGCCCAATGTGTGGTTGTACTCTTCATCTTGGATCACCACACAAGAACTCGGACTTAGGGTGGTGTTCAACGAGACAACCCATCGTGTACTCCTACACAGCCTCTCATCGTTCACCTTGTATTAGGGTCGATTCACCAACACTTTTCTACCATCATCAACATGATCACTACCATCCCGACTCACATCACAGTAAGAACATGTTATCATACTAAGCATGCAATAAGCGGTAACATTTGCAGGGGCCACATGATATCATTCAACTCCTACATTTGCTAGGATTGTGGTTTGCTTACTACTGTGACAAAAGATAGGTCATGCAAAGGAATGGGTTCATCTATCCGGTAGAATCGTAACATGGTGATCATCCTATACAATGCATAAGCGAGACATGAGAGGGAAGTGGGATTTTATCGACATGATCAATGGGGTTTTGCTTGCCTTGCTGACGAGGTTCGGGTTCTGGATCTTCAGCGAAGGGGGTGACCTCTTTCTCCGGTTCCACCTCTACTCGACAAACAAAGCATGAAGTAGCAATCAATATGAATGCAATGCTCAAGCACATGATTGAATGTTAAAGCTTGAAGTATAAGTTTTGATGTGTGAGGAAATTCCATTTAAGTGGAATATATTGCATTTAAAATGCAAATTCAAACTCCACATTTGAATTCAACATTAACCAAATTATATGTGATATAGTTTCATCATTTTGAATTATCTTCAAATGTGTATGATATGCCTCTGATGTGTAAGTGAAAGGTAGCATGTTGCCATGGTTCAAGTTGCAAAAAATATTTGAATTGAATTTGATTTAATTTCATTTAAATCAAATAGCAAATGCTACTGATCACATTTTAAATTCAACTCAAACAGAGTTGAAAGTTGCATATTTGGAAATATAATTTCTCCTGATCATTTTTCATATATTATTTTCCCAATTTGGAGTTAATATGAATTTTCTATGAATTTCCAAAGTTTGGGGTATTTTCTGGAATTTCTGGATTTATTAAACTATTTTGCTTTTCTAGAAATTCAATTAAATGATTTACTGCGTCAGGCTGATGTCAGGCTGGCGTCAGAAGGGGGGGCTGACATGTGGGGCCAGGTTTGTCAGTGTCACAAAGGTTAATTAAACCGGTTTAAACTTAACCAGGGGGTTAAGTGCCTGGGGGCCCCACCTGTCATCGACCTGGGGTCAATTAGCAGGGGGGGTTAACCCCTAATGACAGTGGCTTCACCGGCGGCTAGCCTCCGGTGGCCACCAGTGCGGCGGCGCTGCACAGGGAGGGGGCTGCCGGGGGCCATTTGATGCGCGGGAGGCATCAATCGACAGCCCGTGGACGCCCGCGTCGAATGGAGCCAGCCAGAGGGACTGGAGCTCACCGGAGTGTCGCCGGCTTCAAGCCCTAGCGGCGGCCGTGGCACGGGCTCGAGGTGAACTCGGCTACGGGGCACCATTTGGGGCGGCTTTGGGCTGGATCGAACCAGAGGAGTGCTGCGGTAACAACGGACAGAGTGACAGGGTCGACTGCGTTGCGGTTGCTCGACGACGACGACCGTGGCGGCAAGGAGCTCCGGTGTCCATGGCGTAAACAGCTAGGGAGGAGGAGGAAGACGAAGGAGTGGCTCGTTCGAACCCCGAGCTCACATTGATGCTAGCAGGGGGGTCAGGGAGGTCGGGGAGGTCGTGGTGGCGGCGAATTCGACGTCGGCGGCTTGCGGGTCCGGCGAGCTCTCGGTGAAGCGTGCGTCGTCCTCGGGCTCGATTAGGACGCCATCTTCTCCAGATCGGGGTAAACGGCGACGCTGCGCACGATGGACAGGTTCTCCTCGCCTAACTCCGGCGTTGGCTACGGGTTCTTGCGTCAACGAACGGCGGCTGCTCTCGGAGGAAAAGGGGAAAGCAAGGAGGAGGCGCGAGACGAAGCGGCGATGGGGGAAAGTGAGAGAGGGAGCCGAGGGCGTCTCCGTGGCGCACTTTGGAGGCTTGGGGCGGCATGGAAGGTCCTGGGCGTCGAGGTGGCGTCCACGGCGTCGACGCCGCGCCACCGAGCTGCTTGGCAGCGCGGGGTGGAAGACGACAGGGGAGTTCGGGTGGGCTGGGCCGGCTGGAGAGGTGGGCCTCGCCCCAGGCGAGAGGTAAGCCTTTTCTTTTTCTCTCTGTTTAATCTTTCCATTCTTTTTCTGTAATTTGTTTTGGCTCTGATAAAATACCAAACCATTTTATTAAATGCTGAAAACTTTTATGTGGCCTCATAATAATATAGACTAGCCACTCATAAACTTTCAACATTTTTAAAAATCAAATGATTTGAATTTTAAATCAAAAAGGGGTATTTCATTAATTCCAAGGTACTGTTTGAATATTTGAAAAATCTATGAGCATGGGGTGGGTCCCACATCACTTGATATGTGATCACACTCATTTATAAGACTTTTCAAAACTCTAACATGAATTTTTGGAAAAGATTTTTATCTGGCCTTTTGAATTAATTCATCTCGGGGGTGTTCCTTCTCCCATTTTGATTTTGAAATTGATTTCCAAGATTTCTTCTTGAAATTTTGACATGATGCAAGGTTACTTGATCCTAGCACATACCTAACAGAGGGATCTGACAATTTGTGACCCCTTTTATTATTATTATTATTATTATTATTATTATTATTACTATTGCTAGTTTATTTCCTATTTAACTTATGTTAGTACTATTTGATTGTTAGTTTAATATTAAACCAGCATTTGGTCAGTAGGTCATTGCTGTGAACTTGGTTATGGAAATAAAACAATTTAATAAGTTGTTAATGAATAAAGTAACTAAAAAAATATAACTTAAGTTAAGAATTGCTTTAATATAATCTTGTTGTGGTAATCCTATTAAATTTATTCCAATGCCTTGTTGTGTATTCAACTTTGAAGTGTTGATTTAGTATTTCAATGCTAGTACAAATTGTTCTTTTAATTACTTGTTGATTGATAATGAAGCTGAGTGTTGTGTGCCTTGTTTGTGTTTTTTGCCCGGTTGTAATGGTGAATTTGTTTCTTCGGCAACGTGTAGACGATACGCCATACATTGCAGTTGAAGACTCCTCCCTTGCCACCGAAAACGCCGATCCAGGGTACATCGCCGAGGAAGGCAAGCCACCTTCAAACTCAAAACCCCGCATTACCATTTTTTTACCTTTCTTGTATCACTTATATTGTTTCATGCTAGTATTATATATTCATATTGTTTGGGATTGTATTAGTTATACTAGAAAAACTCCACACCACCCCATAGCCTACCTATTTGGGAAAAGATAAGTAGAACCCCGATGATCTCGGCATTCTGTCGAGACCATCACTCAGCTCTAGTATTTAGCATTACATAACAACATGAAAAGTCATACTTCATCCTATATGGTACGGCATACACCTAAGAAGGTGGTATAGCCGGGTTTGTGGAACATCGTCGGACATGGACAAAGTCTGGAGGGACTCTCTATATGTGCCGCCAAAATCTAGCATTACAGTACAACCACTATACTCTGGTATGGGACAGGGCTAGTTGGAAGCTTGTTTGTCTTAGTACGGGGGTCCTATAGCCCTCGAAGTCGATGGGTGAAATTCACTAGGCTTAGTGTCGGAAGGAACCTTGGTGCTCTTCGACTACTGTGCAGGCTTGGGTCCTAGAGGAGCATGCTCTGTCACACGGAAAGTCCATGCAATACGCAAGGGGTGGATTCACCTGTACTAGGGCAGACAAAGGGAAAACTAAGGTCGATTATCCGAGACCCGCATACTGAAGTCTGACGATCCGTGGGGACACACAGCGGATGTATCGAATGTGGTGGGTAAAGTGTACAACCTCTATAGAGTGTAAATCTATTCGAGTAGCCGGAGTCCACGGTCATGGACAGCTAGTGAGGCCACACTTTGTGGGGAATAGATGAGAAAGCCCGGTAACGAGTTTATGGTTCGACGACGATGATGTTGATATTGTTGGAAAAAGTTTGGTCTTGACTTATCCGAATACATTGTGGGAAATAAAATATGCCAAGTTTAAAACTTTGCCAACTTAATAATGATCTTGAGTAGATAGAAAATCCCTATGAGAAACTCCACCATATAGCCATCCTATTAGTTTCGTATGCAAAACTTTGTTTCTTTCTTTAGGTGGTTGCGAGTACTTTGTATGTACTCACGACTTTGTCCCTGGTTATTCCATCGGCTAGGCTTGGAGGAGAAGGTATATGACGACGATGCTACAGGCGAATACTAGGACGTGTTATGCTCTGATCTACCCTGTCGATTGTGACGCCCCTACCTTTGATGCTTTTGCTTTTCCGCTGCTATTTGAGCCCGATGAGGCCATGTAAGATTTTATTGTTGTATGACTTGTATTCGGTATTATATGAACATTGAGACTATGATATCCATGTCGAGTTGTGTGTCATGCGAACTAATCATGGGAGCATGACTGTATACACAACTGGTCGCTTCAGTCATATCATTAGGAGAATGATGTGATGGACACAGATCCACCTAAAGACGACAGGGGAGTTCGGGTGGGCTGGGCCGGCTAGAGAGGTGGGCCTCGCCCCAGGCGAGAGGTAAGCCTTTTCTTTTTCTCTCTGTTTAATCTTTCCTTTCTTTTTCTGTAATTTGTTTTGGCTCTGATAAAATACCAAACCATTTTATTAAATGCTGAAAACTTTTATGTGGCCTCATAATAATATAGACTAGCCACTCATAAACTTTCAACATTTTTAAAATTCAAATGATTTGAATTTTAAATCAAAAAGGGGTATTTCATTAATTCCAAGTTACTGTTTGAATATTTGAAAAATCTATGAGCATGGGGTGGGTCCCACATCACTTGATATGTGATCACTCTCATTTATAAGACTTTTCAAAACTCTAACATGAATTTTTGGAAAAGATTTTTATCTGGCCTTTTGAATTAATTCATCTGGGGGGTGTTCCTTCTCCCATTTTGATTTTGAAATTGATTTCCAAGATTTCTTCTTGAAATTTTGACATGATGCAAGGTTACTTGATCCTAGCACATACCTAACAGAGGGATCTGACAACTCGCCCCCACTCAAAAGAATCTCGTCCCGAGATTCAGAAGTCTGCGGGAGGAAGGAGGGGTACTCGGTAAGGAGACGGTCTTCTCTTTCCCACGTGGCTTCTCTTTCAGAGTGGTGTGACCATTGCACTTTCAGAAACCTAATCTTCTGACGACGAGTGACACGCTCGACGGAATCAAGAATACGAACGGGGTATTCTCGATAAGAAAGGTCATCTTGGAGATCAAGCGTTTCATGGTCGACTTCGCGGATGGGGTCCTTGAAGCAACGCCTGAGTTGGGACACATGGAATACATCATGTACTCGGGAAAGGTGCGGAGGTAGTTCAAGTTGGTAGGCAACTTCTCCACGTTTAGCAATAATGCGGAAAGGTCCGATGTAACGTGGGGCCAACTTTCCTTTGATACCAAAACGTTGGGTTCCCTTCAGAGGAGTAACCCGAAGGTAAGCCTTCTCATCCAGATTGTAGCTCTCTTGCCTATGATGACGATCATAGTAGCTTTTCTGACGAGACTGAGCTGCTTTCAATTGATCACGAACAATGCGAACTTGCTCTTCTGCTTCCTTGATCATGTCCGGTCCAAAGAATTGTCTTTCACCGGTTTCTGACCAGTTTAAAGGTGTTCGACATCGTCGTCCATAGAGGAGTTCAAAAGGAGACATGTTCAGACAAGATGGGAAACTATTGTTATAAGCAAATTCGGCAAATGGAAGAGAATTCTCCCAATTCTTTCCGAATGAGATAACACAAGCTCTGAGCATGTCTTCAAGAATCTGGTTAACCCTTTCGACTTGACCGCTAGACTGAGGATGGAAAGCTGTACTAAAGGAGAGATGAGTTCCCATAGCACGTTGGAAGCTTCCCCAAAATCTAGAGGTGAAAAGGCTACCGCGATCAGAATTGATTTCCAAAGGAACACCGTGAAGAGACACAATTCTAGAGATGTACAAGTCCGCTAACTGACTATCAGTTATAGACTCGCGAACCGGAAGGAAGTGAGCAACTTTGGAAAGCCTGTCTATGACAACGAAGATGGCATTGTTTCCTTTCTGGGTTTTTGGAAAGCCGGTGATGAAATCCATACCGACTTTGTCCCATTTCCACTCGGGAATAGACAAAGGTTGAAGTGTACCAGCAGGTCTTTGATGTTCTGCCTTAATGCGACGACAGACATCACATTCGGCAACAAATTGAGCAATGTCTCTCTTCATCCTAGTCCACCAAAATCTCTGGCGTAGATCTCGATACATTTTCGTGCTACCGGGATGAATTGAGAGGGGTGTGTCATGGGCTTCTTTGAAGATGAGTTGCCTTAGTTCCTTATTCTTAGGTACTACTAAACGATTTTCAAAGAATACCGTTCCTTTGCTATCTGTGGAGAAACATTTAGCAACTCCGCTAGCAATGTTCTCCTTGATCCGGCGAACACCTCGTGCACGCCTTTGGGCAACTCTGATTTGATCCTCAAGAGTTGGTTTCGCCACCAAGGTAGAAAGATAGCCATGAGGAACAATTTCAAGATTGAGCTTGCGAAAGTTCTCATGAAGAAGTGGTTGATACTGCTGTAACATGAGGTTGTTACAGTACGACTTACGACTTAGTGCATCAGCCATGACATTGGCTTTGCCTGGGGTGTAAGAAATTCCTACGTCGTAATCTTTTATCAACTCAATCCAGCGTCTTTGCCTGAGATTAAGATCTGGCTGGGTGAAAATATATTTGAGGCTTTGGTGGTCGGAATAAATCTCACAACGATTACCAAGGAGGTAATGTCGCCAAGTTGTTAGGGCATGAACTACGGCAGCGAGTTCAAGGTCATGGGTAGGATAGTTCTCTTCATGTGGCCGCAACTGGCGTGAAGCATAAGCTACCACATGTCGATCTTGCAGAACTATGCATCCTAACCCTTGCCGTGATGCGTCACAATAGATCTCGAAATCCCTTTTTGTGTCTGGAGGTGCAAGTACGGGTGCGGAAGTCAATCTTCTTTTTAGCTCTTGAAAGCTTTCCTCGCACTTGGGAGTCCATTGGAATTTCTTATCTTTCTTGAGGAGTTCAGTTAGAGGCTTTGCAACTTTAGAAAAGTTCTCGACGAAGCGACGACAATAGCTGGCTAGGCCAAGAAAACTCCTAACTTGCTTAACCGATTTAGGTGGAGTCCAGTCAAGGACGGTCTGAACTCTCTCGGGATTCACAGCAATGCCTTTTGCAGAAATCACGTGGCCTAAGTAGGTCACTTCTGGTAGCCAGAATTCACACTTGGAGAATTTAGCGTACAGGCGATGCTCTCTAAGTTTCATCAATACCAGCCTTAAGTGTTCAGCATGATCTCCTTCGTTCTTCGAGTAGATGAGAATGTCATCGAGATAAACCACAACAAATTTATCTAGGTACTCCATGAAGATCGAATTCATCAAGCGTGAGAATGTGGCGGGGGCATTGGTTAAACCAAAGGACATGACGGTGTACTCGTAAAGACCATAACGAGTAGTAAAAGCCGTTTTGGGAATGTCCTCGTTTCGGATTCGGATCTGATGATAACCTAATCTCAAATCCATCTTGGAAAAGACAGCGGATCCTGCAAGTTGATCATAAAGATCATTGATCCTGGGCAGTGGGTATTTGTTCTTTATCGTCGCTAAATTTAGCGGGCGATAATCTACGCACATCCTTTCTGTTCCATCTTTCTTCTTTACGAACAGAACGGGGCAACCCCATGGCGATGAGCTAGGGCGGATGAAGCCTTTTGCCAACGAAGCATCAAGTTGGGTTTTTAGCTAAGCTAACTCATGTGGGGCCATTTTATATGGGCGTTTGGAAATTGGTGCGGTTCCTAGAACAAGATCCACTATAAATTCTACACACCTGTCGGGTGGCATGCCCGGCAGTTCTTCAGGAAAGACACCCGGGAAGTCACGAACCACCGGAATATCTTCAAGTTCGGGAAGGGGAAGTACATTCAAAGAATGCACTTGGTTTCTTGTTCTGGGTGAGGTATAGTTAACGGTTGTGCCTGAAGGGTGGGTGAGTTTCACGGATTTGCCTTTGCAATCCAGATAGGCATTCTGTCTTGATAGCCAATCCATGCGAAGGATGACATCAATATCTGAAGACTTGAGGGCTATGAGTGAAGCGAGGAATACTAAACCCTGAATTGCAATTTGATTACCATGGCTCACTCTATTAGTTTGCCATCTTGACCCTGGAGTTTGAATAACCATCAGGGTGGACAATTCAACAAAGGGTAACTCATGACGAAGTGCATAACTTTCCGACATGAATGAATGAGATGCTCCTGGGTCGAAAAGAACGGAAGTAGGAACAAAATTGACTGGGAGCGTACCAAGAATGACGTCAGTGGTGTTGTCAGTCTCTTCAGCGGCAACCTGGTTCAGACGTCCACGAGTGGAGGAAGGAGCTGGTTTGGCGGTGAAGACCTTCTGGGGTGGCTTGCCACGACCATTGTTATTGTTGTTGTTGCCTCCGGCACGTGGTGGAGCATTCTGGTGCTGGATCTGGTTCTGGGGGCACTCGCGAGAGTAGTGGCCTGCCTGACCACACTTGTAGCAAGCTCCGAAAACAGTGCGTGGAGCTGGGTTGTTTTGTGGGGCTGGGTGGAACTGGGTGGGTGGACGAGGCGCCACATAGGATGGCCTCGGGGGGTTGTTCTGGCGGATCATGCTATTGGGGATCCAAATCTTGCGCTTCTGGGAGCCAGAACTGGATGAACTATCATCTCTGGGGTGTTTGCGAAAGTCGTTGGGGGTGTTCATGTCGTCTGCCTTGATGGCCTTGTTGACAAGGACCTGGAATGTGGCAAAGTCATGAAGGTTGAGCTCGCGACGGAGTCCACTGTTGAGGCCACGACGGAACCTCTCTTGTTTCTTGGAGTCGGTGGAGACTTCTTCAGTTGCATAACGAGCAAGTCGGTTGAACTCACGACTGAACTCGTCAACTGTTCTTCTGCCTTGAGTGAGGTTACAGAATTCCTCACGCTTGCGGTCCATGAGACCCTTGGGGATGTGGTGCTCGCGGAAGGACGTGCAGAATTACTCCCAAGATGCAGGTGGTCCAACTGGGCGCATATTCAGAAAATTCTCCCACCAAGAGCTTGCTGCACCTTCAAGGTGATAGGTGGCATAATTGACCTTGTCGCCATCTGCAACATGGCCTGCTTGGAGCTTCCTCTCGATGCTGCGGAGCCAGTCATCGGCGTCAAGGGGCTCGGTGGAGTAACTGAAAACCGGGGGATGAAGCCGGATGAAGTCGTTCAGAGACACCAGCTCATTGCGCTGCTGAGTGGTGTTGCGTGCGATGACTTCCAGCAGGTGGTGAGAGTCACGGCGGTTCCTCTCGACCTCCATCAGAACTTGGGCCATCGTGGGTGGGGGTGGAAGGTTGTCTTCCTCCTGGTTGTTCCCACGACCTTGGTTACGACCAACCTGGCCACGGGTTCCTTGAGACATCCTGAAGGTGAAAAATCCAAAGTCAAACAGAGTTGATTTCAAGAGTCTAATCAAGGTATTGAAGTACTGGAAGGATTACAGAGCAAAGGAAGTAATCATCTTGACAACATGGTGATAAAGCATACAAGCCATATATTCACAAGCTGTCATACAAACCATACATCGTTTTAGTACAGGCACTAAGCTAATACAAACGTGATGAAGATGATACATCCTTCAGAGGCATTCTGACTTCCTATACATTATTTATCTAAGCCTCTGGAACTTAGACACCTTGATTACAATATACTAGGATACTACTACATCCTCACTAAGTAAGACCACAGGCGGTCTCACTCATCTCCATCTCCATAGTAGTCCTCATAAAAGTTGCCCGCATATCCCGGTAGCTGGAGGTGACCATCGGAAAACACGGAGGCTTGTGGACCCTGATATCCATTTGGGCAAGGATGGGGCCTAGGTCCAGCGTAGGGTGGAAGCAAAGGACCACGGGGTGGAAAAATTCCTCCAATCTCGGGCCAAGCAACTCGAGAAGGCATCTGGTTCCTTACTGGATAGATCGCATCGTACTCCACTGATCCCACGCTCACAAAGGGTGCCAAGAGCGTCAGTGCCCGGTACAGTCGAACACGGGTGGCGTGGAGCTCGAAACGGAGAGCGCGTGCATCACGATCTCTGTCACTAGCAAACCTAGCAGTCACCTGGAGTGCTGGATCCTCTGCAGAGTGATCTGAGTAGAGTCCGGTGTAATATCCCTCTTCTCATGGAAGTGCAGCTGGGATATAGCGGAAAGAAGTCTCTCTCAGCATGGTGTGCTCCTCTCTCAGCAGTGTAATACATGAATATGCAGCATCCTGCACAGCCATGTTCTCGGTAACGCCGATGCCATGTCCAAAGTGGATAGGCTGGGTGACTCCAACGTGGTGCGGGTAGATCCGGACAATGCAGTGGAACTGCGTCTGGTTGAAGTCGTGGAACTGCTCCTCGATGGTGTACTCAGGGTACCATCGATATCCCACGTAGGACATCATCTCGATCAACGTGGCGGGGTGGCCACGCACACCGAGGCACCTGGTCAAACGAACAATCTGTCGAGGGGGAAGATCTGCCATCTGAAACAAGGAGTTTGCAAATGCATCAGATTATGAAATAAACCTGGAATGACTCGGACATCATAACGGCTGTAATTGTAAGAAATGACAATTTCTTTCAATCATGAAAAACAGCACTTACATAATACGATGTAAGAAATCAGCATTACAACAATGCTAGGAAAACCTGACACAACTTTCCTATGGCTATAATGAAGCAATCAACGAGATGTGCTAAACAGACAGAGGAGAGCCTAGTCCTATCTTCCCGTAGAACAAGATGAGGGTGACTCAGAACTCAGAACGAAGGGGGTAAGGAGAAAAATGAAGCCTTATGTTTTTCTCATATATAACCGGAGTAACTATATAACTATAGCAAGCTAGACTCAACTTCGGCCAAGGCTACTAGTCCTACAGTCAGTCCTGCTCTGATACCAAGTCTGTCGGGACCCGGGGTTAGCGTATGCAAGTACAGTTAAGACATAGTCATATGGAGAGCCGAGAACCGCACCCACTTGTCTAAGCAGACAAGGCCAAGCACTGAACATTCTCGGAAAGCATTTTACGTGAGGGGCATCCCATCCAGGCCGGATGATCAACTGAGATGGGTCCTCATCGTCCGCACACAAGTCAAATGATATGGGTGGTGAACTCCCATATTCAAAGACAAGTCGCCTCAACCATACTACCGACTATCTCAAAACTCTTACATAGACTTACTCCAGCCCGATCACTTAGTCGGGGTCTAGGGCGGGCTCGATCATACCACAAAGTGTGCACGAGACGGAGTCTCGAGCAATCGCATCACGATGCCCCAAGTTGCGCACATCTAAGGGCCACTTGGTGTATGAAAGACCGCCAGCCAGAACACAACTAAGGTCTCGAAAACCCACACAAAGACATGCATGTTATAACCATACACGCAGCACACATGCCTTGTATGAACAGTAGGTACCATTGCAATTCTCTACAAAGTGTACATTTTATTTATAACTCTTATAGAGTACACACAGAGATCACATACATGTGATCCAACATTACAACATAAAGCGGAAGCAAATTATGTCTGAGTACAGACAAGTTTAACAAATTGGCTTAATAAGCCTTATTCAACATAAAGCCCTCCACGAGGGAACCAGTCTGCTGACTGGGACTAGACTAGCTTAACGTCAGTCGTCCAGCTCGATGAAGAAGCCACCTTCGGGGTCAGTGGCGTCATCTAAAACATAGATTAAGCAAACGTGAGTACAAATGCGTACTCAGCAAGACTTACGTAAGAGCTATACTACTCATGCACATGTATCAAGTTAAAGGGAGGTGGGGTTCACTTGCAGAAATGCCAGCTTTGACTTGGCTAATCCTAAACTACGAGTACCAGACTTTGAGGTAAGAAGCGTACACGAGTCCACTACTTTCACCAACCAATACACCACTATGGTACCTTCCTCGACTTCCCCACGAGAAAGCACGCCATAGCACTCACACTTATCTTGGTGTAATTTAGAAGTATCCGGTTCAAGTTATCTAATAATCAAGCTAAGCTTTCAAGCAGTCCATAACCACGGACGCGGCTATTCGAATAGTTTTGTTAACCTTGCAAGGGTGTACCGCTACACACACATGACCAGCATTTACCGCCTTTGATCTCGACACCATTCAAGGGGTGCCAGCGAGGATGCTCACCACAACTGTTACCTCATAGCCTATCTAGTCCAAGAAAGCCGCCTACTTGGGTTGGCTACCACCATCGTGAACCCGGCCGGTTTACCGAAGTGGACCCAAGCGATGTGTGCGTGGTGCATAAGCCGGTCTCGGGTGAGCCGTTCTCTCACTTAGCATCCAGGCCACAATCCTACTAGAACTCCGAACTACTGCGACATCTAGACATCGAAAGGGATGAGTTAATAAGTTGAGAGGGGTCAGTGAGCCCAATGTGTGGTTGTACTCTTCATCTTGGATCACCACACAAGAACTCGGACTTAGGGCGGTGTTCAACGAGACAACCCACCGTGTACTCCTACACAGCCTCTCATCATTCACCTTGTATTAGGGTCGATTCACCAACACTTTTCTACCATCATCAACATGATCACTACCATCCCGACTCACATCACAGTAACAACGTGGTATCATACTAAGCATGCAATAAGCGGTAACATTTGCAGGGGCCACATGATATCATTCAACTCCTACATTTGCTAGGATTGTGGTTTGCTTACTACTGTGAAAAAAGATAGGTCATGCAAAGGAATGGGTTCATCTATGCGGTAGAATCGTAACATGGTGATCATCCTATACAATGCATAAGCGAGACATGAGAGGGAAGTGGGATTTTATCGACCTGATCAATGGGGTTTTGCTTGCCTTGCTGACGAGGTTCGGGTTCTGGATCTTCAGCGAAGGGGGTGACCTCTTGCTCCAGTTCCACCTCTACTCGACAAACAAAGCATGAAGTAGCAATCAATATGAATGCAATGCTCAAGCACATGATTGAATGTTAAAGCTTGAAGAATAAGTTTTGATGTGTGAGGCAATTCCATTTAAGTGGAATATATTGCATTTAAAATGCAAATTCAAACTCCACATTTGAATTCAACATTAACCAAATTATATGTGATATAGTTTCATCATTTTGGATTATCTTCAAATGTGTATGATATGCCTCTGATGTGTAAGTGAAAGGTAGCATGTTGCCATGGTTCAAGTTGCAAAAAATATTTGAATTGAATTTGATTTAATTTCATTTAAATCAAATAGCAAATGCTACTGATCACATTTTAAATTCAACTCAGACAGAGTTGAAAGTTGCATATTTGGAAAGATAATTTTCTCCTGATCATTTTTCATATATTATTTGCCCAATTTGGAGTTAATATGAATTTTCTATGAATTTCCAAAGTTTGGGGTATTTTCCGGAATTTCTGGATTTATTAAACTATTTTGCTTTTCTGGAAATTCAATTAAATGATTTACTGCGTCAGGCTGACGTCAGGCTGGCGTCAGAGGGGGGGGCTGACATGTGGGGCCAGGTTTGTCAGTGTCACAAAGGTTAATTAAACCGGTTTAAACTTAACCATGGGGTTAAGTGCCTGGGGGCCCCACCTGTCATCGACCTGGGGTCAATTAGCAGGGGGGGTTAACCCCTAATGACAGTGGCTTCACCGGCGGCTAGCCGCCGGTGGCCACCAGTGCGGCGGCGCTGCACAGGGAGGGGGCTGCCGGGGGCCATTTGATGCGCGGGAGGCATCAATCGACAGCCCGTGGACGCCCGCGTCGAATGGAGCCAGCCAGTGGGACTGGAGCTCACCGGAGTGTCGCCGGCTTCAAGCCCTAGCGGCGGCCGTGGCACGGGCTCGAGGTGAACTCGGCTACGGGGCACCATTTGGGGCGGCTTTGGGCTGGATCGAACCGGAGGAGTGCTGCGGTGACAACGGACAGAGTGACAGGGTCGACTGCGTTGCGGTTGCTCGACGACGACGACCGTGGCGGCAAGGAGCTCCGGCGTCCATGGTGTAAACAGCTAGGGAGGAGGAGGAAGACGAAGGAGTGGCTCGTTCGAACCCCGAGCTCACCTTGATGCTAGCAGGGGGGTCAGGGAGGTCGGGGAGGTCGTGGTGGCGGCGAATTCGACGTTGGCGGCTTGCGGGTCCGGCGAGCTCTCGGTGAAGCGTGCGTCGTCCTCGGGCTCGATTAGGACACCATCTTCTCCAGATCGGGGTAAACGGCGACGCTGCGCACGATGGACAGGTTCTCCTCGCCTAACTCCGACGTTGGCTACGGGTTCTTGCGTCGACGAACGGCGGCTGCTCTCGGAGGAAAAGGGGAAAGCGAGGAGGAGGCGCGAGACGAAGCGGCGATGGGGAAAAGTGAGAGAGGGAGCCGAGGGCGTCTCCGTGGCGCACTTTGGAGGCTTGGGGCGGCCTGGAAGGTCCTGGGCGTCGAGGTGGCGTCCACGGCGTCGACGCCGCGCCACCGAGCTGCTTGGCAGCGCGGGGTGGAAGACGACAGGGGAGTTCGGGTGGGCTGGGCCGGCTGGAGAGGTGGGCCTCGCCCCAGGCGAGAGGTAAGCCTTTTCTTTTTCTCTCTGTTTAATCTTTCCTTTCTTTTTTTGTAATTTGTTTTGGCTCTGATAAAATACCAAACCATTTTATTAAATGCTGAAAACTTTTATGTGGCCTCATAATAATATAGACTAGTCACTCATAAACTTTCAACATTTAAAAAAATCAAATGATTTGAATTTTAAATCAAAAAGGGGTATTTCATTAATTCCAAGGTACTGTTTGAATATTTGAAAAATCTATGAGCATGGGGTGGGTCCCACATCACTTGATATGTGATCACACTCATTTATAAGACTTTTCAAAACTCTAACATGAGTTTTTGGAAAAGATTTTTATCTGGCCTTTTGAATTAATTCATCTCGGGGGTGTTCCTTCTCCCATTTTGATTTTGAAATTGATTTCCAAGATTTCTTCTTGAAATTTTGACATGATGCAAGGTTACTTGATCCTAGCACATACCTAACAGAGGGATCTGATAATTTGTGACCCCTTTTATTATTATTATTATTACTATTGCTAGTTTATTTCCTATTTAACTTATGTTAGTACTATTTGATTGTTAGTTTAATATTAAACCAGCATTTGGTCAGTAGGTCATTGCTATGAACTTGGTTATGGAAATAAAACAATTTAATAAGTTGTTAATGAATAAAGTAACTAAAAAAATATAACTTAAGTTAAGAATTGCTTTAATATAATCTTGTTGTGGTAATCCTATTAAATTTATTCCAATGCCTTGTTGTGTATTCAACTTTGAAGTGTTGATTTAGTATTTCAATGCTAGTACAAATTGTTCTTTTAATTACTTGTTGATTGATAATGAAGCTGAGTGTTGTGTGCCTTGTTTGTGTTTTTTGCCCGGTTGTAATGGTGAATTTGTTTCTTCGGCAACGTGTAGACGATACGCCATACATTGCAGTTGAAGACTCCTCCCTTGCCACCGAAAAAGCCGATCCAGGGTACATCGCCGAGGAAGACAAGCCACCTTCAAACTCAAAACCCCGCATTACCATTTTTTTACCTTTCTTGTATCACTTATATTGTTTCATGCTAGTATTATATATTCATATTGTTTGGGATTGTATTAGTTATACTAGAAAAACTCCACACCACCCCATAGCCTACCTATTTGGGAAAAGCTAAGTAGAACCCCGATGATCTCGGCATTCTGTCGAGACCATCACTCAGCTCTAGTATTTAGCATTACATAACAACATGAAAAGTCATACTTCATCCTATATGGTACGGCATACACCTAAGAAGGTGGTATAGCCGGGTTTGTGGAACATCGTCGGACATGGACAAAGTCTGGAGGGACTCTCTATATGTGCCGCCAAAATCTAGCATTACAGTACAACCACTATACTCTGGTATGGGACAGGGCTAGTTGGAAGCTTGTTTGTCTTAGTACGGGGGTCCTATAGCCCTCGAAGTCGATGGGTGAAATTCACTAGGCTTAGTGTCGGAAGGAACCTTGGTGCTCTTCGACTACTGTGCAGGCTTGGGTCCTAGAGGAGCATGCTCTGTCACACGGAAAGTCCATGCAGTACGCAAGGGGTGGATTCACCTGTACTAGGGCAGACAAAGGGAAAACTAAGGTCGATTATCCGAGACCCGCATACTGAAGTCTGACGATCCGTGGGGACACACAGCGGATGTATCGAATGTGGTGGGTAAAGTGTACAACCTCTATAGAGTGTAAATCTATTCGAGTAGCCGGAGTCCACGGTCATGGACAGCTAGTGAGGCCACACTTTGTGGGGAATAGATGAGAAAGCCCGGTAACGAGTTTATGGTTCGACGACGATGATGTTGATATTGTTGGAAAAAGTTTGGTCTTGACTTATCCGAATACATTGTGGGAAATAAAATATGCCAAGTTTAAAACTTTGCCAACTTAATAATGATCTTGAGTAGATAGAAAATCCCTATGAGAAACTCCACCATATAGCCATCCTATTATTTTCGTATGCAAAACTTTGTTTCTTTCTTTAGGTGGTTGCGAGTACTTTGTATGTACTCATGGCTTTGTCCCTGGTTATTCCATCGGCCAGGCTTGGAGGAGAAGGTATATGACGACGATGCTACAGGCGAATACTAGGACGAGTTATGCTCTGATCTACCCTGTGGATTGTGACGCCCCTACCTTTGATGCTTTTGCTTTTCCGCTGCTATTTGAGCCCGATGAGGCCATGTAAGATTTTATTGTTGTATGACTTGTATTCGGTATTGTGTGAACATTGAGACTATGATATCCATGTCGAGTTGTGTGTCATGCGAACTGATCATGGGAGCATGACTGTATACACAACTGGTCGCTTCGGTCATATCATTAGGAGAATGATGTGATGGACACAGATCCACCTAAAGCATTGCGATGTGATCAAGTCACATAGTTCAACATTGCGATGACTTTGTAACATATGACTTAGTCTTTAGACCGGGATGATCATACGTAATTACTTTTCACCAAGAGACTTTAACTTGCATCCACCTCCTGACGAAAATATGCTGGCCATAAAGGTGTATCTTAGGTACTCTGAAGTAGACACATTAATGAGTATGCAAATAGATCAGAAAGGGATTTGTCAGTCCTTGTGACGGCCATGTACTCTGGGCCCACTCGATGATATTGCATGAACACCTTGCAAGGAAGTGACTAGGTCACAAGAGCTGTAATAGTGTAAGAGCAAGTTTTCCCCCCGAAGTTTTTGGAGATTGTTGGACAAAGAAGTAGTGGAACTAATATTGCTTTCGAGTATAAACAGATGCTTAGGTTTCGAAAGAATGGAGTTTGCAAGTAGAAGGTAGAAGGACAACTCACTGCAGCGAAGCTCCATATCATTACCGAAGCCATTGAATAAAGACGACCCCTAAAAATGTCGTCGAAGAAGAAGATGCTCTCGAGTAAAAGCGCAACGAGGAGAAAACTGAAGCTGGCCAAAGACTTAGTCTTTTTACTAGTATCTCTTTGTTTTCTTGAGTCGTAGGAAAAACTGTACTATCAAGAGGGGTTTGCTAGTTGAGATCTTAGTCGAAGTGAATCTGCTCTGCTCAACTTAAACCCACAGAAATAGCTCGAAGGAAAAGTCATCGAACCTCGTGCCTTCGAGAGAGAACTCGTTCGGTGAGTCAGCTTACTTGCTCCGCAAGAAAAGTTGCACAGTGATTGAAAATCCGACCATTGTGGACACGCGTCAAGCGGTTGTATCGGGTCACTTCAGTCATTTCACCCATCGGGATCACCACCTATAAATACCCCGCACCTACCCGCCATTTCGGGTTGGCTGCTCCACCGAATATTCTGAGACAGAAGTCTGCGAGCATCCCGAAAGCGAACTCGAGAGAAAACCAGAACCCAAGATTAAACTGAGTTGAGAAATTCACAGAGACTTAGGTCGAGATTAGCCGATTTTTTAATCTTGGAGAACTGCAAGTCTCCCAGACGGTTAGGCGTCGCTTGGCAAGCATTCGAAGATTAAAATTCACTACTGAAGGAACTTTGTAAAGGTTTCGGAGATGTCCTGAATCATCTACCCCGAGTGGAAACTGCACAAGCTCGAGGAGTTTGTTGTAGTGGAGAACAGGATGGAGAGAGTTTTTCTCTAGGTGTTTAATCAGCAGTCCCTCCAACCAGACGTAGCACTTTACAGATTGTGAAATGGTTTACCAAACATCATCGTGTCAGGCTCATTTTCTTTCTAGTATTTACTTTCTGTATTTACTCGTATGCCTGCTTTCCTTCGGTGTTTCCCCTCGTCCTCAATCCTTTTGATCTAAGAATGACTTTCGATACCGCACTTCCTTCGAGTTTCTATTAGTCCTTCGCTGTTTGCATGAATTTGTAACAGCTTGGGATTTTCACCCAAATTAAAAAAATTGTTTGTTGCTTTCTTTTTGCTGATTGTTGTAATTGTTTGTAGTATTTGCTTCGGTGATTTATTAATCAGTGAATATTCCCCCCCCCCTCTTCCTCGTATCGGATGCGGGACCAAAACTTTTCCGGAACGGCACACGACCTAGGCGACACCGGGTTCACCCGAGCACCGTCGCAACTTCAGGCATAGGACCAGCCATCGCCATCAGAACGGAAAACCCCATTTAATAATTAAATTGATTATTTTATTGAGCACCAGAAAATGTTATCGGAACGCTATGGAAGTGAGGTACGACTGACGGGCTCGATGCACTAAGCGCGTGGTTCGAGATTTCGTCCGAATCGGAGGTCGTATGGAGTCCCGGCGGTCAGAAACGTGGAGTAGCGGACGCGAGGCGGAAAACCCGAGGGATTTTGCGCAAACCTGCCATCCAGGCCAACCTATATAAAGGCCAGCACTCTCCCTAGCCATTTCTAGGGTTTCCCCTAAAAAAATTTACAGCCACCCCCCTCAGAAATCCCAGATCTGCCCAGTTTTTCCCTCTCCCCTCCAAACCCTATGTCCAGAGCGCTATCGGCCGTCGGATCAGGAGATCGAGGGCCCAGGACGCGCCCCGTCAACCCCGGAGGTCTCCTCCCACCTCCAGCCACCACCAACGCCCCGGGCCACGCAGGGCCCGATCTGGGCCGCTCTGGGCGCGCGCCTCCGACGCCAACCGCCATGGCCAACCGAGACCTCGCCGGCCGGCGAACCGTGCTGCGCCTCCTTCCCTCCCTCTCCTCGCGACCTTCCTTCTCCTCCCTCCTCGTTTCTCTCCTCACCTCACCTTCTCCATCTCTCGCAGCAGCAAGGAGCCGCTAGGACCGGGCATGTATGCCGAGGTCTCAAGCCGCGCCGCGCCACCAGGACCTTGCCAGGGCCGCCCCGTCGTCTTATCCGACGAAATCCGCACCGCCACGCCAAGATCCAACCTCCCCTGCCCTCTTCCGTCCTCTTCGCCCTGCGCCGCCGCCACGCCAGGTTGGCCGGCGTGCCCACCACTAACCGCGCGGCCCAGCGCGCCTCTCCCGGCCTGTGTTCCACCGCGGCCCAGCCGGCCTCCCCTACCGCAGCCTCTTGGGCCGGCCCAGCTTGGTGAGCCGCTTTATTTTTATTTTCTTTCCCTCTGCCTCTGTTATTTTTCTAATTCTGGAGTTTCTTCTTGCTGTATTCTGCTTTGGGACGTCGTTTGTGAGTGATCTGTAGCTCGTATGAAGTTGCGCCCAAAAGGAAAATTGTTCTGCTTGATGTTCTCTAACTTTCATCTTTAGTGAGTTGTTTGATTTGAGGTTGTTTAGATGTAGTTATTGTGTGCTGAATAGGGCTTCCCGTCGTTAGTTGCTGATATGCTGCTGAAACTGTTATCTTGTGTCCACTTCGGGTGACGGTTGCGTCGCAACCGTTTATCAGAAGTGAGTGATTCTTGTTGCATTCTGTTAAGCATCATGTCTACTTCAGTCATATGCTTTCACTTCTCATTTTGTCCTAATGCATGTTGATTGTATCTTCCCCCAAAGTAGCTACCGTGTTGTTAGTGTGCTGCTGTTAATGTAAGATGCAAAGTTTGCTGCCCTATATCTTTTTAACCGTGCATCCTATTGAGCATTTCAATATGTCATTTTGATCTATTCCATGTCTATTTAAATTATATGTATGTGTTTACATTCCTGGTCATATTTATATTCAGCTCCAAACTTGCTATCCCGCTGTTTTTGACAGCCACCTCTGTTTTTCACGAGGTCTGTAACTTTCCGAAGCCATGTTGCACCCTTAATATCTATGATGCCTATGACCTTGGTTCTTGTTTGTACATAATCACCATAATGTCTACTCCATGCTCATATATTTTATGTCGTGTTGCTGCACTTTTGCATATAGTTTTACCCCTGTTTATATAGCTTGCTATTAACAGTTTCTGCCCTATTTTCCTAATTTTCACTAAGTCCTTGACCAGTAATGTTTTATAGCTTCTTGTGTTTCTTATAACTAGTGAACCATGATGCATATTTGCATGATTCCATCTTCCATGCCTTGCCTTCCATGTCTATTTTAGTTGCATATAATTTTTGTGCATGTTGGTAACCTTTTTCTTGTTTATTTGTTGCTCTAAAGTGTGCTACCTGATGTTGGCAGATTGTGCCCGTAACTTGTATTGCTTGTATCTTTTTCACAGTAACTCCGTTTGGAGTGTTTTTTACATTTAACTTGATTAGAATTTCATTTACTTTGTGTTTACGTTATTGGTTGTTGTTGTTAACCAACCTAAAATATGTTTTATGGCAGAACGTTACCAAATGCTTTAATTATCGTGGGGTACTTAGTGATGTGCCATCTTTAGGATAGTGCCTCACTTAAACTAGCATAGATAGTTTATCTTATGCTTCACCTCTTCTAATGATTGTATTCTATGTCATTCTTGTGTGATATGCCATGTTAACAACTCTTGCTCATGTTGTGTAGCTAAATAACTTGAACCATTCTAAATGTGCGGTATCTTCGTGTGTGACGAATACTCCACTTAACATGTTAGTAACCGCTCTCGATGATAGATGCGATACCGTAGTGCGTTGTCTCGTGTTGTATTTTGTTGATGCTTGCTCGTGATTGCTTTGTAATAATAGATGCTTGCTCGTCGATTGCCTTTTCCAGTGTTTCCTTCTTGTGTTCTTCCGTGGGTACCTCTCGGAGACGATGCGAGCTTGCGATCGACTACACCTTTGATTTCATCTTGTCATTAGGTAAGGGGGGCATATATCATGCTTATAACTTTCAGCTCACTCGCGCCTAGGTGTAGGATAGAACGATTGCTTGATCCTACCACTTCATATTCATTCCTCTCAAATAAACCCAAACATCCATGTCCTCCACATCCCAGCACACCTTGTTCGGCTATGTTACTTTTGCTCGCTGCTCAGCCACTGCTTAGTATGCATGCTAGGATGTTATCAACTGTTCTCCTGTTACTCCTTGTATTGGGATATCGCATTATTATATTGTTGTGCATGATATGATTATTATTAATGTTGACTATATTCGATGAAGGATGGAAGGTCTAGGCTATCCCGCCCCGACGCTTTGTTCCATTCGAGTCACCTAGGAACTGAGTTCCGGTATTGTGTCTCTAGACGAGCGTGGCTAACCGCGTGTGGTATTTTATGGGGTCCCCTCTTCTTACCTACCGAGCTTCAAACATTTCTAGAGGTGGCCCAAGATGATTTACCATTTGAAACTTTGTGTGTGCTTGGTTGGGCCCCCAACAGATTTTAAAACCACTCGGGCCAGCGTAGACAGAGTTCCTCTGTTGGTCCACACTAGTGAGCTAGGGAAGCCCCTCAGTTCAGGTGAGGCTAACCCCGACTTTGGCCATACGGAAGAGTCTGATCCGTGTGCGCAACCGGCTCTGGGATTGGGAGTCGACTCCCCGGGGTCCACCCGGATTGGTGCGATGTTAGTTAGAGGGACCTGTCTTTCCGGATCTCTCGGGACTAAATCATAAAATGGCTGTCTGTGAAGGGTAGAAACTGAGAGAGATGGGCGTGCGTGTGGAGTCTTTTAATGGGCAGTTGGTACATCCCTGCAGCGTTAAATCTTTTCGAGAAGCCGTGTCCACGGTTATGGACGACTTGATACATACTCCTTTTTCATAGACAACAATCACCGAGGTAATTTTAATAACTTGATCAACGTGTGTGTGCCTTGACTATCTATTCTTCGGCGGGATTCGAAGAGGAGGATAAGGATAGGATAGGTGTTATGCTTGCGTAAGTAGGTGGATAGCAGACTTGTTGGAGGCGATTCCTCATCGAATGCTTGGCTTCTTATCTTACTCTCTAGATCGTTAGCCACTTTATAAATGCTAGTGCGGCAGCAACCTCACCACTTACCCCATCCTTATCGTAAACTACTAGTTATCCTAGAATGACGAGTGATGAAGTCCTTGCTGGGTCAGTTGACCACTACAGTTGGATGTTGAGTACTTCTGTACTCATGATTCTACCTCCAAACTCTTTTCATGGTTCTTGATCGACAACAGGTATGGTGATCGGCGTTTCACGTGGAGACTCGACGACGACTAGTTAGGCGGATCCCGATGGAGGGCCTGGACCCGTGTGGTTATGGGGATCGATGATTTTCTCTTTGCCAATAGGCATTTGATTGTAGTCTGTACTCAGACATATATCTTCCGTTGATGTATTGTATTAAGGCAGTTGTATGCCGATTGTATGAGATGTTGTGTCCTTGTAGCTGTAATGTTGTGATATCATGTTGGAAATTTGGGACATATGGCATTGTCATATGTCGCGGTGGGACCGATATGGGCTTCGTCCCCGGATCTGGATGGAAACATCTAGATCTGGAACAGTACCGCATATCGGTCCTTACAACTTGGTATCAGAGCCTTACTAACTGTAGGATCCCTTTTCTAGTCGAAGTCGAGTCTAGACAAAAACTATTTTCTAGTTACTAAGATAGTTATCGGAGAGTAGGAATCTTTTTACTCCTTACCCTTGCTCTGTTCAGGACAAGTGTTGTAAGTGTTTTCATCTCGACTTATCCCCTTTCAAACTCTAGGATCTCGAGTGCGTGGAGTTTCGGAATCGTTGCAATGCCTTGCTTGCAGCGTATTGTCTCGATTCTGATCTCGTTGTTTAGGAAATCCTGTAGTACCTTTAGTTCTTCCGACTCTGGGTAAACATTTTGGTCATCTGTTGACTTCTGTCCTCTTGCCGAGTATCCTGGCGATTGCGGTGAGAATTCTTCCCTTGATCGTCGCTTTCAACTATAGTTCTTTCTTTTTGCCTCCCGATGGCTCCGTTCTTCGACGTCGTCATCTCTCGGCGGAAAGTTTCTCGATGAAAGGTCATCGTCGACATGGAGTAGAGTGCCTTGTTGGTGGTGTTGAAGATTGTCGACTCTATTTTCTCTCCCCTCCTCTCCCCCGAATCATCCAGGATCTCGGGGCGAGATCCCTTGTTGGTGGTGTTGTATTGTAACAGCCCGGGATTTTCACCCAAATTAAAAAAATTGTTTGTTGCCTTATTTTTGCTGATTGTTGTAAGTTTTTGTAGTATTTGCTTCGTTGATTTATTAATCGGTGAATATTTCCCCCCTCTTTCTCGTATCGGATGCGGGACCAAACCTTTTCCCAAACGGCACACGGCCTATGCGACACCGGGTTCACCCGAGCACCGTCGCAACTTCCGGCACAAGACCAGCCATCGCCATCGGAACGGAAAACCCCATTTAATAATTAAATGGATTATTTTATTGAGCACCGGAAAATTTTCTCGGAACGCAATCGAAGTGAGGTACGACTGACGGGCTCGACGCACTCAGCGCGTGGTTCGAGATTTCGTCCGAATTAGAGGTCGTATGGACTCCCGGCGGTCAGAAACGTGGAGTATCGGACGCGAGGGGGAAAAGAAGAGTGCTTTTGCGCAAACCTTCCATCCAGGCCAGCCTATATAAAGGCCACCACTCTCCCTAGCAAATTCTAGGGTTTCCCCTAATAAAATTTGCAGCCACCCCCTGAGAAATCCCAGATCTGCCCAGTTTTTCCCTCTCCCCTCCAAACCCTAGATCCAAAACGCTATCGGCCGTCGGATCAGGAGATCGAAGGATCAGGACGTGCCACGTCACACCCGGAGGCGTCCTCCCATCTCCAGCCGCCACCAACGCCCTGGGCCGCTCTAGGCCCGCGCCTCCGCCGCCAACCGCTGTGGCCAACACAGACCTCGCCGGCCTGCGAGCCGTGTTGTGCCTCCTTCCCTCCCTCTCCCCGCGCCCTTCCTTCTCCTCCCTCCTTAATTCTCTCCTCACCTTACCTTCTCCATCTCTCGCATCAGCAAGGAGCCGCCATGACCGGCCATGGACGCCGAAGTCTCAAGCCGCGCCGCGCCGCCAGGACCTTGCCGCGGCTGCCCCGTCGTCGGATCTGGCGGGATCCTCGCCGCCATGCCAAGATCCGACCTCCCCTGCCCTATTCCGTCCTCCACGCCATGCGCCTCCGTGCATTCCTCGCTGGAGCCGGCCGTCCGGCTACCGCCAGGACAGATCGGGAGGAGCCCGACCGCCCCAGTCGTCGCCTCGGCCAGGTGGGCCGGCGTGCCCACCACTGATCGTGCAGCCCAGCGCGCCTCCCACAACCTGCGTTCCACCGCGGCCCAGCAGGCGGCCAAGGCCTATCCGGCCTCTCCTCCCGCAGCCTCTTGGGCCGGCCTAGCTGGGTGAGCCCCTTTAGTTTTTTTTTCTTTCCCTCTGCCTTTGTAATTTTTCTAATTCTGGAGTTTCTGCTTGTTGTATTCTGTTTTGCGACGTCGTTTGCGGGTGATCCGTACCCCTTCGAAGTTGCGCCCAAATGGAAAATTGTTCTGCTTGACGTGCACTAACTTTCATCTTTAGTGAGTTGTTTGATTTGAGGTTGTTTAGATGTAGTTATTATGCGCTGAATAGGGCTTCCCGTCGTTAACTGCTGCTAAGCTGCTGAAACTGTTATCTTTTGTCAACTTTGTGTCAGAACCCTCTGTTAGGTAATGTTCTAGGATCAAAGTCACCTTGCGTTCACCAAAGAAAATCAAGTGGAATTCGAATTCAAACTCAAATGGGAGAAGGAACACCCCCAGATGAATTAATTCAAATGGCCAGAAATAAATTTGCTGCAAAAATTCCTTTTGCATTTTTGAAAAGTCTCATAAATGAGTGTGATCACATATCAAGTGATGTGAGACCAACCCCATGCTCATAGATTTTTCAAATATTCAAACAAGAGCATGGATTTAAATTTAAAGCCCTATTTGAATTAAAGTTCAAATAAGTTGAATTTGAAAAATGTTCAAACTTTACAAGTGGCTAGACTATTATATGGTCAAGCCATATAAAAAGTTTCAACATTTTATTAAATATCTAGCTATTTAATTTAGCTAAGAGAAAACAAATACAGAAAAGAATTTAAAGAAAGGAAAGATTAAACAGACAGAAAATAGAAAAGATAAAGGAGCCCACTCACCTTGGGCATGCCACGGCCGCCACGCCACCTGCTTGCCTGGAGGCCTCCCAGGCGTCCTTATCGCGCCAGGAGACGTCCCGTGGACGCCCGCCTCACTTCCCCCCTCCTCTTCACTGCTCTCGCGATCTCCCTTGCTCGATTTCGTCGCCGACAGGAAGCTCACCAGAGCGCACCGCCGTGGACAACGTGGCCACCATGCCCTAGAGCTCAAGCTATCGTGTCCCTCGTACTCGTCATCGTCGACTTCCTCTCCCCGAAGAAGATGGAGCCGTGATTTGGACTCAAGCCGCCGCAATCGCCCTCGATCTCTCGTCGGATCCGCGACACGTCGTCAAATACTCCGGCTACGCTCCCTCCCCGACTCCGACGCCTGGTTCATCGTGTTCACCAGAGTCTGGTGAGCGTTTCCCCTCAAGCCGCGACACTCCTCCCCTCCTCTAACCTGATTCGCCATGAACGCCGGAGTACAGAGCCGTCGTGCTCGTCGTCGACGAGCCTGCGCTAAGCAATCATCCTCGCCACCTTGTCCGTTGTCACCGCCGTGCTCCTCTGGTTCGATCTCGCCTAACCCCGCTCCTTTTAGTGCACCGTAGCGAGTTTTGCCTCGCAGCCGTACCCCTGTCGCCTCAAAGCTCGTCGCCGGTGAGCCTACAGGGCACCCCAGCCCCTGTTCTTGGTCCCATTCGACGCGCGACACCAAGAGCTACGTCTCAGTGGTTGCACCGCTCGGTTTGGACCACGGGAGAACCGATTTCGTGGACGTCGCCGCGTCTGCGAGTCGCCGGCGACTAGCCGCCGGCAAGGCTGACATTTCCGGCGAGTTTGACCACTAACCCCCCCCCCCAGCAGTCACTGACATGTGGGCCCAGCCCCTATTTAATCCCCTTTGTTAACTCAAGTTAATTCAAATAATTTTAATTGACAAAACAGAGAATGACATGTGGGTCCCAGTGGTTAGAGCCCCCTGACGCCAGCGTGACATCATGCTTGCGCAATAATTGGTTTTCCAATTTAAAAGAAATCCAGAAAATTCCAGAAAATGCTTTCAACTTTGAAATTCAATAACTAATTCATTTTAACTCCAAATTGAACATATAATATTTGTAAAATTATCAGAAAAATGCAAGGATTCTGAATATGCACTTTGTTGTCATGTTTGACCATTTTAAAATTGGGGAACAGAAGCAAACATGCATATGGAATTCTTTTTAATTCAAATTGGAGTTTGAATTTGCAATTCATTTGCAATACACTCAATTTAAATGGAATTGCCTCACACATCAGAAGCATGTACATCAAGATTCAACCTTCAACAATGTGTTTGTGCATTGTACTTATGTTCCCCCCTTGATTGTTGTTTGTCGATAGAAGTGGAACCGGAACAGGAGGCTGCCCCCTTCGTTGAAGACCCCGATACCGAACCTCGTCAGCAAGGCAAGAAAACCGCCATTGATCATGTCGATAAAATCCCACTTCCCTCTCATGTCTCGCTTATGCATTGTATAGGATGATTACCATGCTACGTTTCTACCGCATAGATGAACCCATTCCTTTGCATGACCTATCATTTGTCAAAGTAGTAAGAAAACCACAATCCTAGCAAATGTAGGAGTTGGTTGGTATCATGTGGCCCTTGCAATTGTTACTTCTTATTGCATTCTTAGAGTGTTACAATGTTGATACTGATATGTGAGTCGGGATGGTAGTGATCATGTTGATGATGGTGGAAATGTGTTGGTAAATCTACCCTAATACAAGGTGAACGATGAGAGGCTGTGTAGGAATACACAGTGGGTTGTCTCGTTGAACACCGCCCTAAGTCCGAGTTCTTGTGTGGTGATCCAAGATGAAGAGTACAACCACACATTGGTCTCATTGACCCCTCTCAACCTACTAAATCATCCCTTTCGATGTCCAGATGTCGCAGTAATTCGGAGTTCTGGTAGGTTTGTGGCCTGGCTGCTAAGTGAGAGAACGGCTCAACCGAGACCGGCTTATGCACCACGCACACATCATCTGGGTCCACTTCGGTAAACCGGCCGGGTTCACGATAGTTGTAGCCAACCTAGATAGGTGGCTTTCTTGGACTAGATCGGCTATGAGGTAACAGTTGCGGTGAGCATCCTCGCCGACACTTCTTGAACGGTGTCGAGTACAAAGGCGGTAACTGATGGTAATGTGTGTGTAGAGGTACACCCCTGCAGGGTTAACAAAACTATTCGAATAGCCGCGTCCGCGGTAAGGGGCTGCTTGGAAAGCTTAGCTTGATTATTAGACAACTTGAACTGGATACTTATAAAACTTGCCAAGATAAGCGTGAGTGCTATGGCGTGCTTTCTCGTGGGGAACTCGAGGAAGGCACCATAGTGGTGTAATTGGTTGGGGACATGTAGTGGACTCGCGTACGCTTCTTACCTCAAGTTTGGTACTCGTAGTATAGGACTAGCCAAGTCAAAGCTGGCACTTCTGCTTTTGAACCCCACCTCCCTTTACCTTGATACATGTGCATGAGTAGTATAGCTCCTACGTAAGTCTTGCTGAGTACGCCTTTGTACTCACGTTTGCTTAATCTATGTTTTAGATGACGCCACTGACCCCGAAGGTGGCTTCTTCATCGAGCTGGACGACTGAAGTTAAGCTAGTCTAGTCCCAGTCAGCAGACTGGTTCCCTCGTGGAGGGCTTTATGTTGAATAAGGCTTCTTAAGCCAATTTGTTAAACTTGTCTGTACTCAGACATAATATGCTTCTGCTTTACGTTGTAATGTTGGATCACATGTATGTGATCTCTGTGTGTACTCTATAAGAGTTATAAATAAAATGTACACTTTGTAGAGAATTGCAATGGTACCTACTGTTCATACAAGGCATGTGTGCTGCGTGTATGGTTATAACATGCATGTCTTTGTGTGGGTTTTCGAGACCTTAGTTGTGTTCTGGCTGGCGGTCTTTCATACACCAAGTGGCCCTTAGATGTGCGCAGCTTGGGGCATCGCGATGCGATTGCTCGAGACTCCGTCTCGTGCACACTTTTTGGTATGATCGAGCCCGCCCTAGACCCCGACTAAGTGATCGGGCTGGAGTAAGTCTATGTAAGAGCTATGAGATAGTCGATAGTATGGTTGAGGCGACTTGTCTATGAGCATGGGAGTTCATCACCCATATCATTTAGACTTGTGTGCGGACGATGAGGACCCATCTCCGTTGATCATCCGGCTTGGATGGGATGCCCCTCACGTACGACGCTTTCCGATAACGTTATGTGCTTGTCCTTGTCTCCTTAGACAAGTGGGTACGGTTCTCGGCTCTCCATATGACTATGTCGTAGCGGGACTTGCATACGCTAACCCCGGGTCCCGACACTTTGGGTGTCGATTACGTCGCAACCGTTCATCGAAATTGAGTGATTCTTTGGTGCATCCTGTTAAGCATCATGTCTACTTCAGTTATATCCTTTCACTTGTCATTTTCGCCCGCTACATGTTGATTTTATCTTCACCTAAATTAGCTACCCTGTTGTTAGTGTGCTGCTGTTAACGTAAGATGCAAAGTTCGCTGCCCTATATCTTTTTAACCGTGCATCCTATTGAGCATTGCAATATGTCATTTTGATGTATGCCATGTCTACCACCATTATATGTATTCCATGTTCATGTTTTAATTCCTGTTCATAGTTATATTCAGCTCCAATGTTGATATCCCGCTTTTTTTGACAGTCACCTCTGTTTTTCACTAAGTCTGTAACTTCCCGAAGCCATGTTGCACGCTTAATATCTTTTGATATGTGATGCATATGACCTTGATTCTTGTTTGTACCTGATCAACATAATGTATACTCCATGCTCATATATTTCTATGTCATGTTGCTGAACTTTTGCAATATCCCTGTTTATACAGCTTGCTATTAACAGTTTATTTCCTGTTTTCCTGATTTTCACAAAGTCCTTGACCAGTAATGTTTTATAGCTTCTTGTGTTGCTTATAACTATTGAACCATGATGCATATTGTCACAATCCCAGTTTAGGTATATGCCAGGTTAGCAAGTAACTTTGCATCATATTAAAAATTTCAGAAGAAATCAATTGAAATCAATTTCAAACTCAAATGGGAGAGAGAACACCCCCCAGATGAATTAATTCAAATAGCCAGAAATAAAGTTGCTCCAAAAATTCCTTTTGCATTTTTGAAAAGTCTTATAAATGAGTGTGATCACATATCAAGTGGTGTGGGACCAACCCCATGCTCATGGATTTTTCAAATATTCAAATAGGACCTTGGAATTAATCAAAAACCCCTATTTTGATTTAAAGTTCAAATATTTTGAATTTTAAAAATGTTCAAACTTTACAAGTGGCTAGCATATTATATTGTTAAGCCATATAAAAAGTTTCATCATTTAATAAAATGCCTAGCTATTTTTTTAGCATAGAAAAACAAATAACAGAAAAATTAAAACAGAGAGAAAAGGAAAAAGAGACTTACCAGGCAAAGCATCCCAGCAAGCCAAGCCAGGCCCAGCCTAGCAGCCTTTTTCCTTGTCCTCTACCTCCCCGCGCCCTCAAGCTGCTCGCTGTATTGCATGCACTCGCCGCCGACGCCGCCTTTCCACCTCCTGCTTGCCGTGGACAACCCCGAGACTCTTAGACGCGCCACCACGATGCCCTGGAACCTCTGGTCACTTTTCCCCTGTAGCAGCTCACCTTCCCCTCTCTCCCGCTCGAGTTCGTCACCTCCCGAAGCTCGCACCGGAGCGCGCCGCCGCACCCGCGTGGCCACTGGCCTCCTAGAGCTTCCCCAAGATCTCCAGGACGCGCGCCGTGCTCGTGTTAATCTCCGTGCACAAGTAATCGATCTCGTAGCCACTGTATCCGCCGCCATCGTCTTCGCCATCTCGCCGGAGCCGCGGGTGCTCGCCGTTGAATCCGTCGCCACCACGTCCTCCTCGAGCTCTTCGTCGAATCCATCAAGCTCCTGGTGAGAAGGCGCTCCAAAGCCCCATGTTTTTGCCCCGGATTGCGTCTCGTAGCTAGCACCGCCATGAGAGCCGACGAGTATCACCGCCATGGCCGACGTAGAGCTCATCTCCGTGCCCCTCTGTCCTCCTTTTGTTGTCTGTGAGGTTCCTGGAGTCTCCAAGAGTGCAAGGAGCCCATTCCTGTGTCGTCCCGCGCTCTGTGTTGACGCGTCGCCGTGCCCATGGCTCCGGCCGCCGCCAAGGTTGGAGCCGACGACAAACACGTCCTCCCCGGCGACCCCTGCATAGCGCATGTGATGCGGCTCTTCAAGGGCTTCCTCCACGTGCCCCTGGCGCTCCAAATGGCAGCCGGGAAGCCCCTCTGGCGACCCCTCCGTCGTAGCCGTGGCCACCGGAGGCTAACCGCCGGCGTGGCCGGGTTAGTTAGCACTAACCCCCACCACTAATCACCCTGGTGACACTGACACGTGGGCCCAAGGCCACTAACCCCCCTATTAAATTAATCCACTTGATTAATTAACCAGTGACACTGACAAGCAGGACCCACCAGTCAGCCCCCCCTGATGTCACAATGACATCATGCTGACGCAATAAACAATTTCCAGATTAAAAAGAAATCAGAAAAACATAGAAAATCATTTAAACTTCAATAAATCATCGAAAATTCATATTAACTCCAAATTGGACAAATAATATGTCTAAAATTATCAGAAAATACAAGGATTGTGAATATGGACTTTGTTTTCATGTTTGACCAATTTAAATTAGGTGAACAGTGGCATATGTCCATATGGCTTTAATTTGAATTCAAATTTGGAGTGAATTTGCAAATGACTTTGCAACACACTTCTTTTAAATGATTTCATCCACACATTAGAAACTTTAGCTCACCTTTACAACATCACCTCATTCTCAACCTTTGAAAATGTTTATTCATGGATTCAAATGCATTTGAAATTCATCGATGAATCATATGGAGTTTGAATTTGCAAGTCAAATGCAATACACTCCATTTAAATGGAATTGACAACACATCAGCACCCCTTACACCATGTTATAACATTTGATCATGTGCTTGAGCATTGCATTCATATTTATTGCTACTTCATGCTTTGTTTGTCCGGATAGAAGTGGAGCCAGAACCGGAGACCACCCCCTTCGTTGAAGACACCGTGTGTGAACCCCGTCAGCAAGGCAAGCAAACCCCCATTGATCATGTTGAAAAAATCCCACTTCCCTCTCATGTCTCGCTTATGCATTGTATAGGATGATTTCCATGCTACGTTTCTACCGCATAGATGAACCCATTCCTTTGCATGACCTATCTTTTGTCACAGAAGTAAGCAAACCACAATCCTCGCAAATGTAGGAGTTGATTGATATCATGTGGCCCCTGCAATTGTTACTGCTTATTGCATGCTTAGAGTGATACAATGTTGATACTGTTATGTGAGTTGGGATGGTAGTGATCATGTTGATGATGGTGGAAATGTGTTGGTGAATCTACCATAATACAAGGTGAATGATGAGAGGTTGTGTAGGAGTACACAGTGGGTTGTCTCTTTGAACACTGCCCTAAGTCCGAGTTCTTGTGTGGTGATCCAAGATGAAGAGTACAACCACACATTGGGCTCACTAACCCCTCTCAACCTATTAACTCATCCCTTTCGATGTCCAGACGTCGCAGTATTTCGGAGTTCTGGTAGGTTTGTGGCCTGGCTGCTAAGTGAGAGAACGGCTCAGCCGAGACCGGCTTATGCACCACGCACACATCATCTGGGTCCACTTCGGTAAACCGGCCTGGTTCACGATAGTGGTAGCCAACCCAAGTAGGCGGCTTTCTTGGACTAGATCGGCTATGAGGTAACAGTTGTGGTGGCATCCTCGCTGTCGCCTCTTGAACGGTGACACGCAAAAGGCGGTAAGCGATGACATGTGTGTGTAGCGGTACACCCCTGCAGGGTTAACAAAACTATTCGAATAGCCGCGTCCGCGGTAAGGGACTTCTTGGAAAGCTTAGCTTGATTATTAGACAACTTGAACTAGATACTTATAAAACTTGCCAAGATAAGCGTGAGTGCTATGGCGTGCTTTCTCGTGGGGAAGTCGAGGAAGGCACCATAGTGGTGTAATTGGTTGGGGACATGTAGTGGACTCGCGTACGCTTCTTACCTCAAGTTTGGTACTCGTAGTATAGGACTAGCCAAGTCAAAGCTGGCACTTCTTCTTTTGAACCCCACCTCCCTTTACCTTGATACATGTGCATGAGTAGTATAGCTCCTACGTAATTCTTTCTGAGTACGACTTTGTACTCACGTTTGCTTATTCTACGTTTTAGATGAACCCACTACCCCCGAAGGTGGATTCTTCCTCGAGCTCGACGACTGAAGACCAAGCTAGTGTAGTCCCAGTCAGCAAACTGGTTCCCTCGTGGAAGGGCTTGTTTATAGATAAGGCTTCTCTAAGCCATTTGTTAAACTTGACTGTACTCAGACCTACTTTGCTTCCGCATGTTTGATGTAATGTTGGATCACAGTCTCGTGATATCTGTGTGCACTCTGTAAGAGTTATCAATAAAGTTTTATACTTTGTAGAGAATTGCAATGATACCTGCTGTTCATACTAGACATGTGTGCTGCGTGTATGATTATAACATGCATGTCTTAGTATGGGTTTTCGAGACCTTAGTTGTGATCTGGCTGGCGGTCTTTTATACACCAAGTGGCCCTTAGATGTGCGCAGCTTGGGGCATCCCGATGCGATTGCTCGTGACTCTGTCACGTGCACACTTTGATGTATGATCGAGCCCTACCTAGACCCCGACTAAGTGATCGGGCTGGAGTAAGTCTATGTAAGGGTTATAATACAATCGATAGTATGGTTGAGGCGACTTGTCTTTGATTATGGGATTTCACCACCCATTTCATTTAGACTTGTGTGCGGACGATGAGGACCCATCTCAGTTGATCATCCGGCCTGGATGGGATGCCCCTTACGTTCGATGCTTTCCGAGAACGTTCTGTGCTTGGCCTTGTCTGCTTAGACAAGTGGGTACGGTTCTAGGCTCCCCATGTGATTGTGTTGTAGCGTGTCTTTCATACGCTAACCCCGGGTCCCGACACATATTTGCATGATTCCTTTTGCCATGCCTTGCCTGCCATGCCTATTTTAGTTTCATATCATTTTTGTGCATGTTTGCAACCTTTTTCTTGTTAAGTTGTTGCTCTAAAGTGTGGTACCTGATGTTAGCAGATTGTGCCCGTAACTTGTATTGCTTGTATCTTTTTAACCGTAACTCCGTTGGATTGTTCTTTACATGTAACTTGTTTAGAATTTCATGTACTTTGTGTTTACACTATTGGTTTCTGTTGTTAACCAACATAAAATATTGTTTAGGGAAAAACAGAACAAAATGCTTTAATTGTCGTGGGGTACTTAGTGATGTGCCATGTTTAGGATTGTGCCTCACTTAAACTGACTAGCATAGATAGTTTATCTTATGCTTCACCTCTTCTAATGTTTGGGATCTATGCCATGATTGTGTGATATGCCATGTTAACAACTCTTCCTCATGTGCGGTATCGTCGTGTGTGACGAATACTCCACTTAATTGTTAGTAACCGCTCTCGACGATAAATGCGATACCGTAGTGTGTTGTCTCGTGTTGCCTTTTTTTGATGCTTGCTCATGATTTCTTCGTAGTAATAGATGCTTGCTAGTCGATTGTCTTTTCCAGTGTTTCCTTCTTGTGTGCTTCCGCGGGTACCTCTCGGAGACGATGCGAGCTTGCGATCGATTACACCTTCGATTTCATCTTCTCATCAGGTAAGGGGGAGCATATATCATGCTTATAACTTTCATCTCACTCGCGCCTAGGTGTAGGATAGAATGGTTGCTTGATCTTACCACTTCATATTCATGCCTCTCAAATAAACCCAAACATCCATGCCCTCCACATCCCAGCAAACCTTGTTCGGCTATGTTACTTTTGCTCGCTGCTCAGCCACATATTAGTATGCATGCTAGGATGTTATCAATTGTTCTCCTGTTACTCCTTGGATTGGGCTATCACATTATTATATTGTTGTGGATGATATGATTATTATTAATGTTGACTATATTCGACAAAGGATGGAAGGTCTAGGCTATCCCGCCCCAACGCTTTGTTCCATTCGAGTCACCTAGGACCCGAGTTCCGGGTATTGTGTCTCTAGACGAGCGTGCCTAGCCGTGTGTGGGATTTTATGGGGTCCCCTCTTCTTACCTACCTGTCTTCAAACATTTCTATAGGTGGCCCAAGATGATTACCATTTGAAATCGTGTGTGTGCTTCGTTGGGACTCCAGCAGATTTTAAAACAACTCCGGCCAGCGGAGATAGAGTTCCTCTGTTGGTCCACACTGGTGAGCTATGGAAGCCGTTGAGTTCAGGTGAGGCTAACCCTGACCTTGTCCATACGGAAGAGTCTGATCCGAGGGCGCGACCGGCTCTGGGATTGGGTGTCGACTCCCCAGGGGCCACCCGGATTTGTGCGATGTTAGTTAGAGGGACCTATCGTTCCGGATCTCTCGGGACTAAATCATAAAATGGCTGCCTGTGATGGGTAGAAACTGAGAGAGATGGGCGTGCGTGCGGATCCTTGTAATGGGAAGTTGGTACACCCCTGCAGGGTTAAATCTTTTCTAGAAGCCGTTTCCACGGTTATGGATGACTTGAGACCTACTCCTTGTTCATAAACAACAATCCCTGAGATAATCTTAATAACTTGATCAACGTGTGTGTGCCTTGACTACTTCTTCTTCGTCGGGATGATAAGAGGAGGAAAAGGATAGGATAGGTGTTATGCTTGCGTAAGTAGGTGGATAGCGGACTTGTTGGAGGCGATTACTCATCGAATGCTTGGCTTCTTATATTACTCTCTAGATTGTTAGCCACTTCATAAATGCTAGCGCGGTAGCAACTTCACCACTTACCCCATCCTTACCGTAAACTACTAGTTATCCTAGAATGACGAGTGATGAAGTCCTTGTTGGGTCAGTTGACCACTACAGTTGGATGCTGAGTACTTCTATACTCATGATTCTACCCCCAAACTCTTTTCAAGGTTCTTGATCGACAACAGGTATAGTGATCAGCGTTTAACGTGGAGACTCAACGAAGACTAGTTAGGTGGATCCCGGCGGAGGGCCTGGACCCATGTGTTTATGGGGATCGATTATTTTCTCTTTGCCAATAGGCATTTGATTGTAGTCTGTACTCAGACATATATCTTCCGTTGATGTATTGTATTAAGGCAGTTGTATGCCGATTGTATGAGATGTTGTACCCTTGTAGCTGTAATGTTGTGATATCATGTTGGAAATCCGGGACATATGGCGTTGTCATATGTCGCGATGAGACCGATATGTGGTTCGTCCCCGGACCTGGATGGAAACATCTAGATCTGGAACAATACCTCATATCGGGCCTTATAGAATTCCGTCTAAGTTTCGTAGAATTTTTAGAAGTGATCATTTACCCCCTCCCCCACTGAACATTCTTGAGCTTTCAATTGGTATCAGAGCTAGGCACTCCATACACTCTGCATATTTTGGTCTAACCACCTGGAGTGTTGTCAAGAATGTCGTTTACAGCTGTTCGCTCAGGCGAACCGATTCCTATTTACAATGGAAAGGACAATCCTTATTGGAAGGACAAAATGAAGAGGAACATTATGGCTATGAATTCGGTCCTGTGGGAAATTTTCAAAAATGGAGTTACTGTCAAGGACAAGGACGCCATCACCCCTGCTGAAGCTAAGAACATGGCTCTTGATTCTGAAGTCTGGGTGTTCATCACAAACCATCTGATTCCAGAAATATATCATGAGGTTAAGAATATTCCTACGACCAAAGCTGTCTAGGAATATCTCGAGAAAATTTGTGAAGGTGTCTCTACTCAGAAAGATGCTCGCATTGTCACTCTCCAAAGGAAATTCTATCGGTACAAGAGGCACGAGGGAGAAAAAGTTAACTCCATCTACAGCAGACAAAGCTCTTTCAAATGAGATGAGTTCCCTCGGTGCTGAAGATATCGCCAATCAAATTATCGTCAGGACTTTGCTTTGTGCTCTTGATGATTCCTTCGATCACATTGTGCTGATGATCAAGGAAAGGTCTGATTTAAGAAATCTGGTCGCTGCTGATATTCTTGAGAGAATTAACACTTAAGAGATGGAAGAAGAAGAAAAGCGTGATGTCAATGGAACTCTAAGAAAATCTCATGCATTCAAAGCCAAAGCTTCACATCACTCTTCTCCTTAAGCTAGCTCTGATTCTCGAGGTGCATCAGATGACCCTGAGAATATTGGAAAAGATCTGGCACTGATAATGAAAAAATTCAATCATTTCCAGAGAAGGAATTCCTCTTCACCGAAGAAAAACTACTCCTCTAGAAGTTCAAGCAATTCATCACAACATCGATCATCATCCAGAAAATCTTCAGCAAAAGATAATTGCTGCTACAAGTGCAAGAAGCCAGGTCACGTCATTGCTGATTGTCGTCTCTGGGAAATTGAACATAGATCCAAGCATTCTCACAGCAACTCGTCGAGCAGGTCGCACCGATTGAGCAAAAACTATGAGTCGAAGAGATATGATTCAAAGTCCAGAAAATACAAGAAAGATGATTCTAATGATGACAAGAAGAATAAGTATCACACACATCGAGAGAGTTCTTCCTCTAAATCACATTCCTCTCGAAGCAAGAATTCTCACCGTGCCAAGGCCTATCTGGGTAAAGAGATGAACTCTGAAGATGAAGCCTCTGGGCCGAAGAAGAATCAAAATCAAGATCTGGTTCTGGTTCTGCGTCTGATGGTGTTGCTGGTCTAGCATTTGCTTCGAACAAGAAACCGAGTTCATTATTCACCAACAAAAGCAGAGAAGATGAATCTCCATCTTATTGCTTCATGGTCAAGGCTAAGGTATCCTCTTCTAATAATTCCTACGATACTTCTGATGGATCTTCTTATGAAAGTCACTCTAGGATAAGATATGCCAAAATTGCTAAAATTGCTTCTATCCAACAAGATGAACTAGATTCTCTTAGTGAAACTATTAAAAAATCTGACACTTTGTTGATCGATGAGATTGAGAAAGGTCAAACTTTGACGAGTGAGCTTGCTGCTCTGAAGGAAAAGTATGATGAACTTTCCTCTCGGCATGATCTTGTCTCAGTGGACTACGAGAAGCTAACCTACGAATTCCTTCAAAGGAAAATGGCTCTCGAGAAACTGAGAGAAGCTCATGAAGAGTTGGAAAATGTCAATCTCACTCTCATTGCTCAACAGGGCTCAAAAACTAAAAATGAATCTACTTCATCCTGGTTAACCTATTTGGAACGAAGTAAAACTGAGTCTATTTCTAAGCAATCGAAAGGAAAGGAACCTATTTCCATTGATGATGCTAACCCCTTGGTCGAGGAAACTGTTACCGAGGAACTCCTCAGGTTGAAAGATTTATTTTATACAGGCATGTTCAACAGTGTTCAGGGACACCAGTACCTATGTGATATCCTAAAGAAGGCTCTTATTCTTAGGAATCCTCGAAAGGAAGGTGTTGGTTTCGAGAGTAAACTCAACACTGATGGCACCTACTGGGAGCCCGAGCAGTATCCTAAACTATGTGGGTTCTTGCGAAATAAAGGCCCATTGATATTGCTAACCTTTTAGGTTTCAACTGCAAAATTGATAAGGCTATTGTTGATGAATCACTTGATTCTGACTACAAGCTTATCAAAGATAAGGAAGGAAAAGAGTGGGCTGAATTCGTTGGTACTCCACCAAAGAATTGCTTCTATAAGCGAAAGATTTGGGTTCGCAAATCTCTCGTAGAAAAACTGCCCCCTAACCATTCTATGCAGGTAAAATCTTCATTACCACCGAGACACTACTATTCTCTGAAGGATAGAAATGAACCTCTGGTGCCTATTTCAAATGTTCCCAGAAGGAATACTATAGAGTAGATAGAAATGTTTATCGTCATCGTGATAATAACGACAAAATTTCTTATACATACCATTACTCTAACCCCTCTGCGAGGAATAATGTTTATGGTGTGCTTGACGGTCCCCCTCGCCAATATGTTCATGTTCGCTATAATACCGCTGCTTCATCTAGCATTTCCATGCCTTCTCAGTCACCTGCTCTTTTGTGGGTGGCTAAGAAGAACAAATTCTTCTGCAGGGCTATGTCTCTGGTGGATCCGAATGGGTCATGGATAGTGGTTGCACAAATCATATGATCGCAGACAAAGTTTTGTTCACCAAATACAAACTTACTGAATCGTCTCAGAGATATATTACCTTCGGTGACAACAACAAAGGAAAAGTGCTCGGTTTGGGTAAGGTTGCTATATCGAAGGATACGCATATTGAAAAAGTAATGCTTGTTCAATATCTAGGATATAACCTTATGTCTATCTCAAATATTGTGATATGGGTATGATCGTATTGTTCTCTGCTTCTCGTTGTGTTGTATTTTCTCATGATGATTATTCCTTCGTGTTCGAAGGATATCGCAAAGGTGATTTTTATATTGTTGATTTCTCATCGGGACCTGCAGTGTCCACATGCTTAATGCTAAAGCCACTTCTGGTTGGTTATGGCATAGAAGACTTGGTCATGCAGGGATGAAAAATCTTCAAACTCTTATCTCGAAGAAGAATATCGTTGGTATTGAAAATGTGTAATTCGATAAAGATCGTCTAGCAGTGCCTGTGAAGCCGGAAAGATTGCCAAGAAATATCACTCAACAAAGACTATCATGACTACTACTCGTCCCCTTGAATTACTTCATTTGGATTTATTCAGACCACAAAATTATGTTAGTCTTGGAGGCAACAACTATGGTCTGGTTATTGTTGATGATTTCTCTGGATATACTTGGGTTTTCTTTCTAGATGAAAAGAGCAAAGTTGTTGAAATCTTAAAACTTTCGCCAAGAGAGCGCAGACCGAGTATGAATTATCTCTCAAGCATATCAGAAGTGATAAGGGTACAGAATTCAAAAATACTCATATCAAAGAATTTCTTGATGAATATGGATTTACTCATGAATTCTCGGCTGCTTATACACCACAACAAAATGGTGTGATCGAGAGAAAGGACCGAACTCTTATTGAAATGGCCAGAACAATGCTTGATGAATACAAGACTCCTATCAGGTTCTGGGACGAAGAAATTAACACTACATGTCATATCATCAACAATGTTTATCTGCACAAATTTCTGAAGAAAACTTCACATGAGATTATCACTGGTAAAAAGCCAAATGTTTCATATCTCAGGGTTTTTGGTGCTCCATGTTATATCAGAGATATGAATCATAGCTCCAAGTTTGCCCCTAAGGCCCACGAAGTTTTTCTCTTAGGTTATGGTTCAAATTCTCACACTTACAGAGTGTACAACTCCCATCTTGGAAAAGTTGTAGAAACTATAAATGTTCGATTTGACGAAACTAACGGCTCTCAAAAGGAGCAATTACCTCTTGACCTAGATTAACCACCTTGTGATGAAGTTATCAGTTACATGGCTATTGGAGATATTCTTCTTGTCGAAGGAAATGCACATCAAGTCAACATGGATGGTGATCATCCAATGTACCCACACATATCCTGGGGCGCTGGAGATCTACATCCTAAAGTCAATCATGTACTGGACGAAGGAAATCATAAGAATGAATAAAATTCTCAACCTGGAAGGACAGGCAGAACCCGAAAGAAATGATCCCGAGGGACAAGCTGCTCCTGAAGGCCAAGATGATCCCAAAGAACAACCGGATCCTCAGGATAACGAAGGAGTACTATCTCGAGTCCGAAGAAGAGTGGACGTCGACTCATAGCTTGAAGAGATTTGTCTACCAGGTCGTCCCACCAGTCGCTGTCGTACTCGTTTAGCTATCTTTTGTGGAAATTTCCCATTTGTATCCATGCTAGAACCGTCAAAATTTGATGAACCCATGAAGGACTCAGACTGGATGACTACAATGCTCGAAGCACTTAATTAGTTCGAGAGAAATAAAGTCTAGTCCCTAGTCGAAAGACTTGATCCCAAGAAGCATAATATCATTGGCACAAAGTGGATTTTTCGCAACAATCAAGATGAAGATGGTATTGTGGTAAGGAATAAAGCTCGAATGGTAGAACAAGGTTACACCCAAATAAATGGTATTGATTTCGGTGAGACTTATGCTCCAGTTGCTAGACTTGAATCCATTCTTGTCATGCTTGCTTTTGAAAATTACAATGGTATATTGCTATATCAAATGGATGTCAAAAGTGCATTTCTTAACGGTGAAGTATATGTTATGCAGACACCAGGTTTTGAAGACCCGAAGAATCTAGATATGGTGTACAGGTTGCACAAGGCCCTCTATGGGTTAAAGCAAGCACCTCGTGCTTGGTATGAAACACTCAAGGATTTTCTTCTGAAGAAGGGCTTCAAACCAGGAACAACTGACCCGACTCTTTTTACTCGTGCATACAAAAATGATCTTTTTATGTGTCAAATTTATGTCGATGATATTATTTTTGGTTGTACTAACCCTGATTTTAGCAAAGAATTATGAAATGTATATGATGGATGAATTGAAGTTCTTTCTCGGACTTCAAATCCGTCAACAGAAGAATGGGACATTTATCTCTAAAGAGAAGTATCTCAAAGATTGCCTGAAGAAGTTTTATCTTTTCAATTGCAAAACTGTCAAGACTCCAATGCCTACGAATGTTCACCAAGATGCAGATGAGAAGGGAAAACCTTTCGACCAGAAAAAATATCGCTCGATGATCGGTTCGCTTCTTTACCTATGTGCATCTAGACCTGACATTATGCTATCATTTTGTATGTGTGCTCGTTTTTAGGAAAATCCAAAAGAATCACCTCATTTTGCGGTCAAGCGAATTCTTCGATATCTTGCACACACACATACCGTGGGACTTTGGTATCCTAAAGGTGCCCAGTTTGATCTCATTGGATATTCTGATTTCTGGTGATCGTGTCGACAGGAAATCTACCTCAGGCACATGTCATTTTTTCGGTAGATCTCTTGTCTGTTGGGCTTCAAAGAAACATAATTGCGTATCCATTTCTACGGCTGAAGCTGAGTATATTGTTGCCGGTTCATGCTGCAATCAAATTCTGTGGCTCAAGCAAACGCTGAAATATTACGGTATTCTCGTGACGAAAATTCCTTTGCTATGTGATAACGAGAGTGCTATCAAAATTGCCCATAATCCTGTGCAACACTCTCGAACGAAGCATATTGATATTCGTCATCATTTTCTTCGAGACCACGTTTAGCGAGAAGATATTGTTATCAGCCATGTCCGCACCGAAGAACAATTGGTTGATATCTTTACGAAGCCCCTAGATGAGAAAAGGTTATGTGCACTAAGGTGTGAGTTAAACATATTGGACTCACGCAACGTGCAGTAAGATCATAACTATATATACTATGTATTATAAATTTTCTTACTAGCATTAGTTTAGTTTCATTAGTTTTCTATCGTATTTCTTTTTCGTTTTTGTTCTTATTCGTTTGGTGTTGTCTATACACTTAACACTCCGAGTTTTCTTGTAGTTCGTTTTCTCTCAGAGTGATTAAGTATCTGACCCTGTTTTCCCTCTATTCTATTCCTACCCCATCTTTTCTTTTCTCTCGTGAACATGTATTTTTAAACTCGATTAAGATTCCCTTCGAATGTCATTGATTCCGAAGGAGTATGTATCGAACTTTTATCTACTTTTATACTTGATTTTCGATGAGTTTGTTCTCGTACGTGGAGCAACTTTCTTTCGGTTCGTTGGAATTTTTTCCGCGATAACCACCACAAAATCCGTCCGTTGAATTCAGAGAGACGCGAGATCTGTGTTGTTGGATCAGATTTGACGGTTACGTCAGACCCCTCCCTTATAAATACCGATCCACCGCACCGGTAGAGACCTCACTTTCCCTCAACTTCGTCTCTCCCTCTCTCGCTCCCGAGCTCTTGCGCGTCGCCGTGCCGATTCCATCGCTGGCGATTCCCTCGCCGCTTCGCTGCCGGAAGGAAGTCTCCGAAGGCTTTCCCGTCAATGCAGATCTTCATCCACGCAGCCGTAGTTGCCATTCAATCATCGAGTTAGGGTATGCACGACAATGAACTCGATTCCGATCTTCTCTGTTCATCGAGCTTAGATGTTTTCTTGATTTTTTTCCTAATTTATTAGGTCTCTTAGATCTGTTCGGATCGTTGCACCTTGGGAAATCTGTTTCTGCAGTTTCCTATCAAATTCCCATCCAATCTAGGTAAGAAATCCCTCGTTCCGTGGAATTTCTCACTTAGGCAAATCTCTTAGATTCATATCGATAGATTTACTCTTCGAGCACTTTATTCATATAAGTTCCTCGTTAGATTTGCACCCGATGGAAATCTAGCCTAGCAATTGTATGAAAATCCGCTTCAAAGATAAAACCCTCTATATGTTTGCTGCGTTCAAAATGTTTTTCCTCGAAAATTATTTGGTACATGTTCATATCTTCTCTGTTTTTCCCTCGTACCTATCTATTATGCAGCAAAATGTCTGAGAACGCTGGTAACTTCAGGGAGCCCAAACGTGCAGGAGCCGAACAAAATCACCAATAATTCAGAAGGCCTGTCTGAGGACTTGATCATAGATAAAAATCTGAGAACGCCTGAAGGCTCAGTTGAAGATACTCGAACGAGAGAAAACAGGCTGCAAGAAATTCTAAGGCTTCAAGCTCTTCGTTGGTATGAATACAAGGCTATAATCTCTCGTTGGGAAAGGCTATTTGCACTAAAGAACCCATGGTGAGATGTCAAGGCCTTGAGGCCCTAGTGGAACAAAGAAAACCAACCCCCTACTCCAGCTGATGCTCATCCATCTACTCTCAAGACCCCAGTTGATTTTCAAGAGTTGGTTGCTGCTCGAGCTGAACGAGCAAAAAAGAGAAAGGAGGCCAAGGCCAGGAAAGCTGCTGCTGCTGCTGAGGGCAACAAAGAAGTTGCCAAAGATGTTGGTCCAAGCACCAAGCAAAAGACTGGCAAGAAATCTTCCAAGCGCCAGAAAAAGGTCGTTGTTGTTTCTCCACTTGAAGCAACGTCTGACGAAGGAGAAGCCAGTACCGAGCAACAAGATCCTGGTACAGAGGCTGATGTCAAGGATATTCCTCCTCCCGCACCGAAACAGAAACCAAGCCACAAGGGCATTAGGATCCAGGAGCCATCTGCTTCGGCTCCTCGAGCAACAATTCACATTACTATCTTAGTCACGGATCCACCAATTGTCTCTGCTCCCCCTCTTCAACAAAAACCCTTTGCCAAGACCAAGGGCAAGAAAGCGGCTATGGCCGAAGATGATGAAACCCTTATCAAGAGGAAGGAAAGATTGACCAAGCAACAGGAACTTGAGGCCAAAGAACTAAAGAAATCTAAGCTTCTAAACTTTCACAGTCAGCCCGAGGCAAAGAAAGCTCTTGTTGCCAAGCAATTGGGCATTCTTCATCTGGTCTCTGACAAGTACAAACGCCAGCTCGAAGAAATTCCTACCCCCAGTGCACCGAAGGAAAATGTCATGGCCCCTAGTGCCACTGAGAAAGTTGTGACTCCCACAGTCACGAAAGTAAAAGCTACAGCCCCTAGTGCTGCGAAGAAGAATGTTGAGCCTGCTGGAGCCTCGAAAGAGAAAGTTGCGGCCCAAAGTGCCATAACAAAACCAGTTGCTGCTGTCAATGTGACAACCCAAGTCTAGGTATGTGTTAGGGTTAGCTTGTGCCTTTGCATCATGTAAAAATTTCAAAATAAATTCAAATGGGGAAAGCAGAAGCCCTCAAGAAATTAATTCAAAGGGCCAGATAAAAATTTCTTCCAAAAATACATTTGAATATTTTTAAAACTTCTAAAAATGTGCTTGATCAAGTTCCATGTGTTGTGGGACCCACTTCATGCCCATGGAATTTTACAAACATCCAAATAGGGCTTAGAAAATAAATTAAACCCTAATTTGAATTGAAATTCAAATTATTTGAATTTCAATAATGCCCAAAACTTATGAGTGGCTAGTGGCATGACACCTAAGGCCATATTTTTTTTTGGGTATTTTAGAAAATTCCTGCTATCTTATTTGGAGCAAAACCAAAGGCAGAAAAAAGAAAACAGAAAACTATTCGGAGAGAAATTAGAAAAGGAATCCTAGCCCAACCCTACAGGCAACTGGCCCAACTAGTTTTCCCCAAGGCCCAAACCCACCTGGGCTTGTCGTCTTCCCTAACCTGCTCGGTGGCGCGCTGGGAGGACACTGTCGACGCCACCGCGACGCCGGAGGGCTTCTAGGCCACCCCCTGCCTCCTCCTCTCGCCACGCAAGACTCCAGAAGAGCTCCAACCCTCTGCCCCCTCTCTCTCGCCTCCCTCTCTCTTCCTCGGTGAGAAATTGCGCGAGCCCGTAACCCTAGCAGAGCACCGCCCCCACGCCATAGCGCTTCGACGCGGCGAGCGACGTCAATAAGATGCGCCTCCATGTCCAGATGATCCACCATTGACGCCTCAGTCAATACCCACACTGGATTCGAGCTCAAGCCGACGGGAAGCAACGTGAGCGTCACCGGGAAGCTTCGGCCGCCGTGGAACTCCGGCGATGAATTATGCCTTCTCCGGTTCCTCCCCGACGTCGCCGAGCTCACCATCTTCACCGGGGTGAGCCACTGCTGCGAATCCACCCTTCCCCTGTTCGATTCCGAGCACCACACGCCGAGCCCCCACTCCAGTAGCCCCGACCGCCGCGCGAGGTGACGCTGGTGTGGCCCGAGACCTCCCCACGAACCCCTGCTGGCTCCATCCGATGCGGTAGATCGCGGGGCACATGCCTGTGCCATCCATCCCCCGCCTCATCCCCGGAAACGCGATTCCAGCGAGTCTCCGGCGAGCACATAGGTCGCCGGCGACGGTGTCGGGGGGATTACTCACAACTAAGACCCGGCCAAAAGATAAGCACCCAAAATGAAGACTCAGCCAAAAGACAGGTCCTGAAGACTAGAGTCGGCTGACATGAGTCACCTCCATGAGTCGGCTAACATGAGTCACCTCCATGAGTCGGTTGACATGAGTCACCTCCATGAGTCGGCTGACATGAGTCACCCCCAAGATTTGGCTGACATGAGTCACCTCCATGAGTCGGCCTGATGGGGACTCTCCTCTACAAGAGTCGGCCAGACAGGGGACTCTCCCCTACAGGAGTCGGCCAGACAGGGGACTCTCCTCTACAGGAGTCGGCCAGACAAGGGACTCTCCTCTACAGGAGTCGGCCAGACAGGGGACTCTCCTCCACAGGAGTCAGTCGGACGAAGGAATCAATATGGAGTCCACCTAACTTGGAATATACGAAAAGGTACAAGACTTAGAGTAGGACTCGGATTGATATCCGACTTGTAATACAAGATGAGACTAGTTTGTACCAGAATAGGACTCTACATGTAAGCCTCCCCCTTCCACCTATATAAGGAGGGGTAGGGCACCCATAGAGGCCAAGTTCTTCGAGAGTAGGCTCTCGATATGAGAGTAGGCTTTCGCCACCAGAGTAGGCTTTCGCCACCAGAGTTGGCTCTCGATATGAGAGTAGGCTCTCGACATGAGAGTAGGCTTCCGCCAAAGTAGGCTTCCGCCAAATTAGGCTTTCTCCAAAGTAGGCTTTCGCCTGAATACAATTGTAAAAGAGTCGGAGACACGCCAACGACTCCTTGTGTGCAAAGGAATAAGACCTAGCCACAAACAACATGTAGGGTCTTTACCGGACGATGTTTCCCGTGGCCTGGAGCTGTATAAATCGCGTTGTCTCTCTCTGTGATGTTCTTCTTCCTCGTACACTCGTAGCAAAGGCCGCATAATCAAGTCCTACTTTACGGACATCTGCCGTGACTTTTCCACGACAGTTGGCGCGCACCGTGGGGCCTACGAACAAGGGTGTTGTAATCTTGGAGGGATCGATAAACTCGTGATCGGCCAGACGAAGAAGAACCAGCATGAACGAATCTAAATCAACAAATGGACGGTCCGCCGACTCTAGCAGGACTCAATCCGACTCAGGTGCATTGCAACCTCGGTTTCTTCAACATCTGCATCAAGATCTACATCAAGCTCATGGAGAAAACAAGAAAAAATCCAAGCGTGCGACTCGAAAATCGACTTCAACATTGATCCTCACGCATAGCCTGCAGGATAAGAATGTCTGTGTTGTAGAGTCTACAAAATTCCGACTCCCGAAGATAAGAGTCTACAAAATTCCGACTCTCCGAATAGAAGAGTCTACAAAATTCCGACTCTCCGAAGAGAAGAGTCTACAAAATTCCGACTCTCCTAAGAGAAGTGTCTACAAAATTCCGACTCCCGAAGAGAAGAGTCTACAAAATTCCGACTCTCCGAAGAGAAGAGTCTACAAAATTCCGACTCCCGAAGAGAAGAGCCTACAAAATTCCGACTCCCGAAGAGAAGAGTCTACAAAATTCCGACTCACCAAAGAGATGAGTCTATGGAAAAATTCTGACTCACCAAATTCGATGAGTCCATGTCCGACTCCCGCACTACAACATGTTTTTTGATCTACGCGAGATCGCGAATTCCAATCGGGAATTCGGCTCAACTTATCACCGGTCCGCACTTCTGACATTGGAAAACTACCTTTTGAGCAAGTCATCAGGTGATATCTCTCCTACATCATTGCTCTACAAATTTATTCTATCAAGAATTTTATTATTTGTTTGCGAAATCTTGTGCACGCAGGTTCAGGACATATATTATTTTCTATGGCCATGCCGGGTCCTCGTTTCATGCCGGCTCACATCGCCATAGTCGACGTCAACATACACATCGTCCTAAAAACATCGTGCTTAATAGACACATATGCGTCGGCTTACAAACGTTTGGCTCTCGCTATTGCCGGCTTGACATATTGCCGAACTATCAACCGCTGACTCCTACGAAGCTCAGCCACAACCTCACCACGGTTGCCTTCCATGGTTTTCCGGGTTTTCTCTGCATGATCAGATCAATGCTTGTTTATTTATCAAGCCAGATACATGGAGTGCCTAGCTGACTCCTCGAGTCGACTCAAGACTCGGGGGCTACGCCTCCTATAGGATCCATCGGAGATTGAGATATATCATGTTTCAACGATGGATTATAATTGACCATCACAAATTTTGGTCTATTGATTTCGATGGTAAAATCCCGTCTCCTCGATGAGTTCCGGTTCATCGGAAATTCTGGCTTCTTTACGGATCTAGAATCGTTACAAATTACCGGCTTCACAAGAAATCTCGGTAAGACTCGACAATTCTGGAACCCATAATTTGTCACCTTATGCATTGCATCCTTATGCATTGTAGCTTTTCATATCATGATGCATTACATCTTATGCATCCATAAGTCGATCTTCATCGCACCAAGCCTTCTCCATAAGTCGATCTTCATAGCACCAGGCTATCGCCACACAACCAAAAAGCTGACTTTGGTCGCAACAAACTCCTTCTAAATCAAAACATCACATGCATTACATACATTTACTTACTGTTCTTTGCATTATACATATCATACTTTGCATTATTATTATCTCAAAAACTTGGGGGCTTGATCAACTCTCAACTGTTATCTGGGCACTTGTGTGTTTATTTCAGGGAATGTTCAGGGGGCTTGATGACACTCATCAACCTTTAACTGAGAAAACCCGGCACATATGTGTAATTATGTGTATATAACTTATTTCAAGGAAATCTTGGGGGCTCGATTATACTCATCGAGTCTTAACTAAGAAAACTCGGCATATACATGTGGCACTCCACGCCTTATAACTGCCTGTATGTTTGATGCTCATACGATCTAAGTATGCAAAACTCGGCTAAACATTCTCAAGAAGAAGTTTTAAAGCAAACGGAAAAATGCTGATCAATGTGAGACGGCATACAGAGGAGTTCCGACTCATGGATAACCCACAAATCTTCTTAGAAAAGAGAAGATGACGAAAAGATGAATCCAGAGCCGACTTCTATATGAGCAATCCATAAATTCATCTTTTTTCATACATCATTATAAGCATGTTTTTCTTTATACACAGAAGTTAAAATCCCTATATGATTCGACAATGTGTCAACACGCACGTGCCGACTCATGGGGACTAAAACTTGAAAAATTCCTGTGTGAATCGGCAATGTGCCAACACGCACATGCCGACTCATGGGGACTACAATTCAAAGAACGTCTTTATGTGACTCGGTCATACGTCAAGACACGCATACCGACTCATGGGGACTATACCTTCTGCATTATAAAGTCGACTTCGGTCACAACGGCTCTCGCCTTATATAAAGTCGACTTCGGTCGCAACGGCTCTCGCCATATATAAAGTCGACTTCGGTCGCAACGGCTCTCGTCATATATAAAGTTGACTTCGGTCAGAACGGCTCTCGCCATATATAAAGTCGACTTCGGTCGCAACGGCTCTCGCCATATATAAAGTCGACTTCGGTCGCAACGGCTCTCTCCATATATAAAGTCGACTTCGCTCGCAAGGGCTCTTGCCATATATAAATTTGACTTTGGTCACAACGGCTCTCGCCATATATAAAGTCGACTTCGGTCACAACGGCTCTCGCCATATATAAAGTCGACTTCGGTCGCAACGACTCTAGCCATATATAAAGTCGACTTCGGTCCCAACGGCTCTCGCCATGTATAAAGTCGACTTCGGTCGCAACGGCTCTCGCCATATATAAAGTCGACCTCGGTCGCAACGGCTCTCGCCATATCTAAAGTCGACCTCGGTCGCAATGGCTCTCGCCATATATAAAGTCGACCTCGGTCGCACTGGCTCTCTCCATATATATAAGGTTACACTTGTCGCACTGGCTCTCGCCATATATATATGTCGACACTCATCGCACTGGTTCTCGCCATATAAAAAATATAAGTCGACTTTTGTCGCACCGGCTCTCGCCACATTCAGATGCTCATGCCGACTTAAGAGTTGGCACACATTATTTCGGGTTGCTAAAAGAAACATATTCCAGCACTCGAAGGTCCACTATATTTGGAAGATGGGAACACAACCCATCATATCATATCCACCGGATTCAGCAAATTCACATTCATCGGTTTTTATCAGCAAGCAAATAATTGCCGGCTTCAAACAAAAATTTCCGGTATAATACTTGCCAACTTCAGAGAACAAGCAAGAAATTGTAAGTCCCAGGTTGTTGAATGCAAGACAACCCGACACTTGGGGGTTACACTATTTCGAAGCAAATTTCACAAGTACAAATTCCCAGGTTGCTGCAAGCTGGACAACCCGACACTTGGGGGCTACACCAGCAAGGCTATTTTATATACAAAACTCCAAGTCATCACGAGATGGTAAGATCGGAGCTTGGGGGCTACAGGTGATATGGACATAAAATTGCCCGTAAATTCTTTTCCGAGTCCTTTTGACAAGACAAGGAAGAGCAAAAATCAACATTGAGCTAATATGTGGAAGAGCTGAAAATTGAAGCATATCGGGTTCATTGAGTTGAATCAGTGGAGCAAGCCGGCTTAATGGTTTGGCCTCCAGAACCGGTCTTTATCCTAACTATCCATTATACTGGAAGTTTACCATGGACGCACACCCAGCGTTCTCTTCTACGACAATTTCACTGCCAAGAAAAAGCAGATGAAAGATGAAGCCGACACCAAGATTGCGTCCAAGCTAAACTTGGGGGCTACTGTCGGGGGGATTACTCAAAGCTAAGACCCGGCCAGAAGATAAGCACCCAAAAGGAACACTCAGCCAGAAGACAGGTCCTGAAGACTAGAGTCGGCTGACATGAGTCACCTCCATGAGTCGGCTGACATGAGTCACCTCCATGAGTCGGCTGGCATGAGTCACCTCCATGCGTCGGATGACATGAGTCACCTCCATGAGTCGGCTGACATGAGTCACCCCCATGAGTTCGCTAACATGAGTCACCTCCATGATTCGGCCTGATGGGGACTCTCCTCTACAAGAGTCGGCCAGACAGGGGACTTTCCTCTACGGGAGTCGGCCAAACAGGGGACTCTCCTCTACAGGAGTCGGCCAGACAGGAGACACTCCTCTACAGGAGTCGGCCAGATAGGGGAATCTCCTCACAGGATTCAACCGGACGACGGAATCAATATGGAGTCCACCTAACTTGGAAGAGACGAAAATCTACAAGACTTAGAGTAGGACTCGGATTAATATCCGACTTGTAATACAAGATGAGACTAGTTTGTATCATAATAGGAGTCTACATGTAAGCCTCCCCCTTCCACCTATATAAGGAGGGGTAGGGCACCCATAGAGGCCAAGTTCCGCGAGAGTAGGCTCTCGATATGAGAGTAGGCTTTCGCCACCAGAGTAGGCTTTCGCCACCAGAGTTGGCTCTCGATATGAGAGTAGGCTCTCGACATGAGAGTAGGCTTCCGCCAAAGTAGGCTTCCGCCAAATTAGGCTTTCTCCAAAGTAGGATTTCGCCTGAACACAATTGTAAAAGAGTCGGAGACACGCCAACGACTCCTTGTGTGCAAAGGAATAAGACCTAGCCACAAACAACATGTAGGGTCTTTACCGGACGATGTTTCCCGTGGCCTGGAGCTGTATAAATCGCGCTGTCTCTCTCTGTGATGTTCTTCTTCCTCGTACACTCGTAGCAAAGGAGGGGTAGGGCACCCATAGAGGCCAAGTTCCGCTAGAGTAGGCACTCGATATGAGAGTAGGCTTTCTCCACCAGAGTAGGCTCTCGATATGAGAGTAGGCTCTCGACATGAGAGTAGGCTTCCGCCAAAGTAGGCTTCCTCCAAAGTAGGCTTTCACCAGAGTAGGCTTCCGCCAAAGTAGGATTTCTCCTGAATACAATTGTAAAAGAGTCGGCGACACGCCAACGACTCCTCGTGAGCAAAGGATGAAGACCTAGCCACAAACAACATGTAGGGTCTTTACCGGACGATGTTTCCCGGGGCCTGAAGCTGTATAAATTGCGTTTTCTCTCTCTGTGATGTTCTTCTTCCTCGTACACTCGTAGAAAAGGCCTCATAATCAAGTCCGACTTTATGGACATCTGCCGTGACTTTTCCAAGACAGACGGCCCAACCATTAGGGCTTAATTACCTAGCTAATCCCCCTCCCCTAGCCATAGACAGGTGGGCCCCAGCCCCCTTAACCCCCCTCTCTCTTTAATTAAACAGAGGGGTTAAACCACTGTGGCTGACAGGGCTGGCCCACTGGTCAGAGCTCCTGACGTCACCCCTGCGTCACAGTGACATAGTAAATAGTTTTCTAATTAAAAGAATTAAAGAAAATCCAAAAAATAGCCAAAATTTCAATAAATCATAGAAAATACATACTAACTCCAAATTAGACAAATAATATATGAAAAAATATCAAAAAAATGCAAGGATTAAGAATATGAAACTTGTTTTGATGGTTGACAATTTTAAAATGGGGAAAAGTAGAAATTTTGTATATGGCTTAATTAGAATTAGAATTTGGAGTTTGAATTTGCAACTCAATTGCAATACACTTAAATTAAATGGAATTGTCAACAAACCAGTACCATATACATCATGGACAACCTTATCTTTTGCTCGTGAATTTTATTTCGATGTTGCCCCCCTTTGTTGATGATTGTTCCGGTAACAGTGTATCCGAGACGGAGGTCATGCCGAAGCAGAAGACCGATAAACCAGTGAATCGTCACCAAGGCAAGCAAACCCCATTGATCATGTCTATAAATATCCATTTCCCTCTCATTCGCACATATGCATGTTTAGGAGTTCACCATGAAACGATCTACCGCTAGTTGAACCCATTCCTTTGCGTGACCTATCATTTCTGCCATAGTATTAAGCAAACCTCAACCTAGCAGATCTAGGAATTGCTTGTGATCATCATGTGGCCATTCATCCATGTTATGCTTAATCTATTATTAGATTCGTGGAAGCATTGGTCCATCTTGGGTAATGAATTGATGTTGGTAGCTTTCATGTTCATGTTATTTGTAATGAAAAGGGTGTCGTGAATTTGACCTAGACAAGGTGAACGATGAGAGGTTGTGTAGGAGTACACAGTGGGTTGTCTCGTTGAACACTACCCTAGGCCCCGAGTTCTTGTATTGTGATCCAAGACAAAGATTACTACCACATGTAGGGTTTATGGGGGCCCCGTTTGGCCTATTAACTCACCCCGATTAAGTCCAGGAGTCACACTAGTTCGGGCTTTCCATTTGGCATATGCATAGAAAAAAGGAATGAATGAGAGGTTGCATCATTTAGATATGTGGGTGGACCTGTGAGGCAGTAAAACCATCTTCCAGGGTGGCGTCTCGGTCGCTTGCATTGTCTGGATCCGTGTCGTGAACCGGCCAGACTCTCGAGCGGGGTCTAACTCAGATAGTCGACTCCTGGATTAAAGATGGTGATGTGAGGTAAGTGTCTTGGTGATTATCCTCGTTCGACATCCGCTTGAAGGATGACGATTCCTGGGCGGTAAGTGATGACACGCATGTGAAGAAGTACACCCCTGCAGGGTTAAAAAAACTATTCGAATAGCCGCGTCCCCGGTCATGGACTACTTGGGTACCTATGCTTGATTATTAGACAACTTCAACGGATACTCTAAATCTTGCAAGATAAGCGTGAGTGCTATGGCATGCTTCCTCGTGGGGAAGTCGAGGAAGTATCCATAGTGGTGTATTAGTTGGAGACTTGGTAGTGGACTCGTGTACGCTTCTTACCTCAAGTCTGGTACTCGTAGTACAGGATTAGCCAATTCAAAGCTGGCACTTCTGCATATTGAAACCCCACCTCCCTTTACCTTGAAACTTGAGCATGAGTAGTATAGTTCTGATGTAAGTCTTGCTGAGTACGTCTTTGTACTCACGTTTTCTTATTCTATGTTTTAGATGAGAACCTAGACCCCGATGGAGTCACCTTCCTGAAGCTCGACATTGACTAAGCTAGTATAGTTCCAAACAGAAGTCTGGTCCCTCGTGGAAGGACTTGTATGTTGAACAAGGCTTCTCTAAGCCATTTGTTAATCTTGTATGTACTCAGACCTATTTTTCTTCCGTTGTTTGATGTAATGATGGATCATAGTCATATGATCTTTGTGTACTCTATGTGTAAGTCAATAGAGATATACTTTGAAGAGTTCATGCAATGTGTACCTACCATTTACACTCGACATGTATGTTGCGTGTATGATTATAACCTGCATGTCTTAGTGTGGGGTTCGATAGCTTAGTTGTGGTCTTGCCGGCGGTCTTTTATACACCAAGTGGCCCTTAGATGTGCGCAGCTTGGGGCATCGCGATGCCATTGCTCGTGACTCTGTCACGTGGCACACTTTGTTGTATGATTGAGCCCGCACCCCCCCCCCCCCCGAGACTCCGACTTAGTGATCGGGATGGAGTGTGTTTATGTAAGTGTTATAATTCAATCGATAGTATGGTTGAGGCGACTTGTCTATGAGTATGGGATTTCACCATCCATAATCATTTAGACTTGTGAGCGGGCGATGAGTACCCATATCAGTTGATCATCCGGCCTGGATGGGATGCCCCTAACGTTCGATGCTTCCCGAAAGTGTTCTATGCTTGGCCTTGTCTGCTTGGACAAGTGGGTACGACTCTCGGCTCTCCATATGATTGATTTGTGACAGGAATTACATACGCAAACCCCGGGTCCCGACAGCCAAGGCCACCAAGGAGGACGAAAGAAAAGCAAAGGAGGCCAGACTGAAGTCCCAGGAAGCTCCAGTTCCTCGTGCTGCTCCGGCTCCTACTGCCCCTGCGGCACCTGATGTGTTCGTCCCTCGTGCCGATGAAGAAAGCTCCAACGAAGGAGATTCCACCAACACTACTGCATGGGATGCAGTAAAAATCTCAAATATTCTCTGGCGAATGGCCACCACTCACAGTAAAGTGACTCGAGAGGATGTTATTCCCGCAGAAATTGAAGACCGAGTTTCTCGTTATATGGTTCGATGGGATGGTTATCTTACCCAAGACTGCAAGGACCGCAAGCAAGAAATATTTTATACAAATCAGATTCGAGAAGAAACTGAGAACTTAGAGTCCTGACAGTTCTTCAAGTCCAAGCTCTCCACACTCGCTGAATCAAGGAGAGATCAGAAGGAAAATATCTCTGCTGTGAATGACGAGGTCAGACAGATTGTGACAGATATGTGCAAAGAGCGGATTGATGCCCTCACTAAGAGACAATCTCGAAAGAGAAAGTCCACTGCCCCATCCTCTGAGCGTGGGACGCCAGAGATTGAGAGGAAGTCCAAGAAGAACAAGTCTGCCGACGTTTTTGTTGCAACAACACGACAAGAAACTGCCCCTGCCACCAAACTACCCACTCCACCCCGAGAAAAAACACCACTACCTCGCCAAGCAAGCCCTCGACCTCGCCAACAAACTCCACCACCGCGCCAGCCTACTCCACCAAAATATCAATCGCCACCACCCGCCCCTTCACCACCTCGACACGTTATTCCATCTACCACACCAGCTGCCGAGCCCCAGACTCAAGTTGAGACCGAGCAGATTGCTCAGGTCGAGCAAGAAGTACCCCCTGCCCCAATTCCATCCGTTCAGAAGGATTACTCCTCTGCCCAAACCCTGCATGAAGGAGAAGAACAAAACGTGGATGTCACCACAATTTCCTCTCGCCAAGAGGCACCGCCTGCAGCTGATGAGGCCGCTGCCGAAGAAGAAAGTTCTGATAGCTCTTCATCCTCCTCCAATTCTTCGAACGAAGAAATGATAGACACTTTCGAGCAGCTTGATGCTGATCTAGAGGCCATGGAACATGAAGAGGCCCAGCAAAATCAAAATGTCGACGAAGGAGATGTCGTCGATGAGCAAGCCGAGGAAAATGCTCCTGCAGCTATTCCAGCTCAGGACATTGTCAATGTTCCATCTTCACAACCTTGTGCTGCTGAGCCCATCTTGCAAATGCCAGAAAATGGAGCTGAAGTGTTTCCTGTCGATGAGTTGCTGCACTCTGCTCATCCGAGAGAAATGCTGCCTTTGTTCCGCCCAGATGTCCCTCGTGGAGGCCCTATCTTCAAGAGGCTTGAACATAAGCCATATTTCTTTGGGCCCAATCCCTACAAGAAACCAAGGAATGCTTATTCTCTTCGGTTTTGGACCCAGGAGCAGGCCATATATTACACTCGTGTGTTATACAACAAGGCTCCAATTTTCCAACATCAATACCTTGATTTGCCTTCGGTGTATGCCACCACATGCTTCGAGAATGTGTCCGAGACAACTGATTGTATTCATGCTCATAAGATGTTTGCTCTCGACAATGGATATAATCCGGAGCTCAACAAGCAATTCTATGCCACCCTCTATGTCACTGGTGATCCTGAAGACTCAAAGACATGGAAGTTTGACTACATGATTCAAGGTCATGTTTTTCACATGACTGTCGATGAATTTCTGGAAGTAATAAAATTTCCTCATTTCGAAGGATTACCACAGAAGCTACATGATCTGCATGCCCCCACTCCAGCTGAATTTTCCTCGCTGATGAATCCGGATGTCCTAGGAGATCATTATCCCGCTGAGCCAATGCCCAAGCACTAAGTCTTCGAAGCCAAATCATGGTTCTATATTTTGTCAAAGACTTTGATGCCAATGCTCGATGTGCATGACGAATTTCCCATTGCCAACGATGTGCAACTCGCACTTATGAAGCTGGTCAATGGTCATCCTTTCGGCTTTGAGGACTACTTCATTCGTACGATTGTTTCATGTGCTGATGATCACAATACCCACAAGCCTTATGCACCTTATCTCATGGCTATCTGCAATTACTCTCGGTACGTGCCATTCCCCGTGTCAATCTACCCGAAGATTTTTACTCCACCAGTGAGAGAAGTATTGCAGATTATTGCTCGTCCCAATGACCGTTTTGCTGAGCACACTGGCATCCGAGCACATATGACAAAACGCAATATTCGGTCGAATTTCATCAAGCCAGTGCACCACATGGAAGTTTCTCTTCGCTCTCAGCAGATTCTTCAGCACCACATCGACCAAGATTTCGTACAAAAACAGAAGATGATGACTGAAATTAACCACCTGTGTATCACCATGAACATAAATCAACTGCTTCATGAACAACAATCAGCAATCAACCACATTTATATTAGTAGTGTAGTCCAAAAAATGATTCAAAACCATGGCAAAAAGATGTAGCAACGACAAAAAATGAGCACGGAATGAGCAAAAATTATTGATACGTTTGAGACGTCTCAGCATCCCCAAGCTTAATTACTTCTCGTCATTGAGTAGGTAAATGATAAAAAGATAATTTTTGATGTGGCATGCTACTTAGGAGTAAAGGCAATACATCTAATATAATGAAGATACATAAGAAAAAGACAAAGTGATAGAAAGCAGTAGTCTATAGTTGATATTAAAGCAAGCAATGAAAGAACATATTGACAATTGAGCTTTTGCTGTCCGTAAATCGAATGTCTCCAGTCGAAGTTTCCGTGCCAAGAGTGGGGAAGTTTTGAGAGCATAAAAATACTGAATAGTTGTTGAGGAGTCAATCTACTAATTTTCACATATGGTACCTTTGGAATCTTGTTGTGACTCGTCCCCAGAACACTAGTGAGGTACAAGTCAAATTGATCCTCTCCATTTAGACTTTGAGCACTCATGCAATGGATGAGCGCGAGCACGATACGTTGGCACTTAGGATAGCAAAATAGAATAATGAGGGGGATAGGAATTTAGAAAGTGAGAAATGCTCACACAAAGGAGGACAATCATAGGCGAGAGAAAGCCAAATGATAGATATGGTGTGCGGAGTAGGCATTTCCATGCAACATGCAGATGCAAAAAGAGCTATAAGTGTATGAAAGCCTTCCAATAGAACTAGTGGGTGTGCATCCAACTTGCTTGCTCATGAATACATAGAGCTCTTAAGAGTAGGCTCATCCTTGGAATATGCAAGACAAGTTCTATAGTGTAAGGACCCCCACATAGTTATGCAAGTACAACATGAAAAATGTGTACAAACTGAAGTATTGGTGCTACTTTGAAGTACTAGTGTGGAATAACGAATAGTAGTGATGCCCCCTTTCTCTTTTTTTATTCTTTTTTCTTTTTCACCTTTTTTGTATTTTTTTGGGTGGCCTCCATGGCTCTGTATTCTTTCTTTTTCTTCTTCTTTCGTCCTCTTTGAGATATTTTTTTTGTATTTCATCCACTTTGGGATCTTTTATTCGTTTCCTCACTATAGGGGCAACACTCTATAAGAACATCAACACACTTTTATTTACTTAGAACTCTGAATCAAGAAGTAATGACTCTATATGAATGCCCATGTGGAACCCAGGCTCAGAATACCGAAACAACCCGTGCTCCAGCCCAGAGATCGTCTTATGGAACACGACACTACTTGATATAGAACTGAACAACTCTCTATTACAAATGAAATGGGTACAAGGGATATATTACAACGCTAGCGAAGTGAGGCGGAGAACAACTTGCTCCTAATGCTATCCATGGAACTACATCAAGCAGCAGGATAACTCTATGAGCGGAATAAATCTTAGCAGCGGAAAAACGACGATGGTGATGGACTCCACTCCAAAGGGACACTAACCGGGGCACCATCTAGCTCGCAAACACCGGGAATGTCGTCCTACGCAATTGCAGCTTTGCCTGCAAGTCTGGCATGACACACCAGGTCAGTACATTGAATCTACTTGCAATCTTACGACAACCAAACATCAAGGCAAAGCAATAACATGGCAATAACAGTTCAAGCAATGTTAACATGACGAATCTAGCATATTATCAAGATTAATACTAATGCAGGAGAAACCATCATTTAAGGTCACATGGAACCTGCATGATCATCGCATGATCATGCCGCTTACCTCGGAGTCATTACAGACTCAAGTACCGGGTCATCTCATGACCAATTAACTTGCACGGGTCGCTGCACGACCATTCAACGGGTTAGGTGTCCTCACGTTACCACCCAACCGATCAGGTCCTCGCATGACCAAACACTTTCACGGGTCATCGCATGACCAACAACTCATACGGGTCTTCGCACGACCATCCAGTTAGCACGACCATCAAACCGGATTCATGTTGATCCATAGTATGACCTAGTACGAACTTTGTACAACACCGTGGACTCGGCTATTCGAATATATATTTTTAACACTCTGCAGAGGTTGTGCACTTTACCCGCTATGGAGTTCTTCCTCCATCCAGTACCTTGGAACTTGTCCCATAGTAACCTCAGAACTCGTACCATAGGAGTGGACTAGTACTTCTCCAATGAAGACGTTCTACCGCATTCCTCTATTACCGTATCACCCGACATATTCCACGAATCATGCCTTGGGTAGCCCCGTGTCCTCCAGACACTGGCCACCGTCGTGGCAAGAAAACTTTTCCAAAATGGGGACGGGCCCATATAAACAAACCGGCACTCAAGACTATCGCCGCTTACCGGGAAAGAGTAACCGCGCACACATAGCCTCCCCTCCTTGGTGATATGCCTAAGAGAACACACCGATAGACCGAGCCAAGGGCTCCCCATACAGGCGAGTGTGGCTGCACTAATAAGTTCGGTTCGGTGGCACCTGATCAACTTGGCATAAAGCATGTTTCCAAATGCAGAATCATGTATCAGGTGCAACATGGCAATCTAAGTCCAAGTCATAGAACGATATGTAGAGCAATCCAAGGTACGGTTATATCATACTCCAAAGAATGTTTAAGTGATTAAGTTAGTCATGTCCAGATGATCAACATAGTATCGTGCAACAAAGCAAGATCATTACCACAACTAGGGTTATGATGCATACAAACATATCATGATCATTAAGATGATCCAAGCATATCATGAGCAAAGAATCACATTCCAAAATTTAAAGCAATTGGTAAACCACGTCAAAGTTGTACAAAGATGCAACAGGGAGTTGTGGCTTGCCTTTCACCAAGGGAGTGGAAAATACTCCTGGTCTTCAACACAAGCAATCTCCCTGAAAATTATATTTTTAAAATAGCAAACCAAATGTCACATAAAAGGGTTTTTTTACCATCAAAAAACAACAGAATATCATAGCATTAAAATTATTCCAAATTAAAGAGGGGATCAAGAGAAGAATAATGCAAAAAGAATCATCTCATTTGGACTTGTGGTTCAAAAGATAATGGAGGTCAAAGATTGGTCAAAGAAATCAATTTAAATAATTTTCTCAGGATATTCACAGGGGTGACGTCGAAGGCGCGTTTTGTGAATACGTGTCCACTTGAAAAAAATTATTCGGGAAGGCTTGGGTCAATGGTAGGTGCGGCGAGGGCAACAGGTTTAGAAGGGGGAGAGAGAACAGATGCGGGAGGAGCTCACTGGCGGCGAACTCCGGCGAGGAGGGCATGGCGGTGGGAGGCGATGGCTCAGGGTGGTCGGGCGCTCTACGGCGAGCTCACCCGTACCCGTAGCTCGCAGAGAGGTGGCCGGAAGGCGTCGCTTGGGTCTTCGTGGCGGAGACACCACATACATCAATGAGGTCTTCGACGTCGACGACGATTCCAGCGGGAATCTAGGCAGGGGAGAGTTAGGGAAGGACGAGGGCATCAAGGGAAGCACGATGGTGGATTTGGCTTGGCCAGGGGGTCAAGGAAGCGGCCGAGTGGTGGCTGCAACTGCACGGCGGCGTTCTGGCCGGAGGCGGGGAAGAAAGTCTCGCAAGCTCCAATTCTTGGTGTAGAGGCTCGATTAGGAGGTGGTGGAGTGAGCTGGTGCAGCAAGGCAAGGCTGGGCACCACTATTTATAGCTCGGCGGCGGCCAGGTGGCACCGAGCAGATGCTTCCATGGTGGGGAGGTGAGGTGGCGGTGTGTGAGGAGCTTCTAGGGGGCTCGAGGGGTCACGGGGGAGGGTGAGTAGTGGCCATGGTGGCAACCGAGGCCATGACACCATGGAGGTGATGGGGACGGCTCGGCGGTGCTTTTCTCATCGGGTACCTCTTGGCATCAACGGCAGAGCACAAATCTGGAGAGGGAAAGGAGGGTGAAGGGGACACGAGTGCAAGGAAAAGCCGTGCGGAGTGGCTGAACAAAGTCTAGGCGACGTGGGCACTCAGCAGAGGGAGTTTGGCGCGTCGAGGGATTAGGTTCACGCACAGAACATGCCAAATTCATGCTATGGGCGTGCTCACCAAGCAAGCTGGTGTACAAGAGGGGATATGGCTTGGCCAAACTTGTCTAGAGGCTTGTCCTTTCATTGCCGATCATTGTGGTGCCTCTGAATGGTCAAGGGGAGCACTGTGGTGATCTTAGCTTCTCTGCAAAGTTTGCATCAGTGAACTTAGGGAATAAGCATAGTTCAACTAGTAAAGAGTGGAAGGGGAAGAGGTCGTCACATTTGAAAAGGGTTGGAAGGAGATCACTTCCGAAAATTTTGAACTTACTTGGCCAAGGAAATAATGCAATTCCTTTCTAACTGCCCAAATGGTGCAGAGATGAGTTGGTGAACCTAGCATCATCTAGGATTGACGGATTTGGCTCAAATTGGGTGGAGATGGGTTATTTCGGGGTGTGCACAACTGTGCAAAATTTCAAGGTTAGGGGAAGTACCTAGCTAGTACATGCTTCACAAGGTACCCTGCTGGCCAGAAATTTGATCTTGATGGTTCCCTCACATGGTTGGTTGGATTTGGCTAAACCTTGGATTAGGACAGTCATTTGGGTGTGGCAACATGTTTAAAATGTTTCAAAGCAAATGGATGCTTCTAGTGGGCACTTTCTTCAAACTACCCCCTTGTTGCACACAAACTTTGGGAATTTTGGGATGGAGTTTGGCTAGTCCCCTAGATCTGAAATTTGGCATAGGTTCATGATGTGATCATAAGAGCTTGCACAAAAAATTTCACTAGCAATGGACAAGGATAAAGGACACTTCCTTCACAAAGTATCATTCTTCCCCCCACAGACAAATGAATTTCTCTTGGTGAAAAATCCACTTGGGCCATGCAATGTTTTTGGAGATTGTGTTAATATATGGCATCAAGGACATGTGGGAATTATTTGGGGATTTATGGAACAATATAAATAATGGTTGCTTCACAATCCTCAAATAAAGGGAATATTCCTTTTATTGGAAAAGGAATATATGGCATGAAGAGAAGTGTGGCTTGGATGGGATGGATCAATGGGAAGACATTGGGAAACGCTTAGGGAATCATGGGCCACTTGAGCAAGGAAAGAAAATATGCTCAAGTTTCAAGTCCAAAGAGTTGCTCAAAATCAAACCAGATGGCAAATTCTGAAATAAATCAGAAAAGTTTTTGGAAATAAAGAGTTGCAAAAACCAGGGTGTCACAGCCTCTGCCAATGTAGCAGTATGTGCAATGATCAAGCGCAACATGCAGCAAAAATATGAAGTTGTCAAAGCCCAACTACCTGCAGGCTATGAGATCATGCAACGCAATATGACAATGAAGGATAAGTCATATGAACATGAAGAACGATGGATGTTGCATGGCAATATATCTCGGAATGGCTATGGAAATACCTTGATGTAGGTATGGTGGCTGTTTTGAGGAAGATATAATGAGGTATATGATGATAGAGCGTATCGTGCCAAGGATTTGGATGCACCAGCGAAGTTTGCACCGACTCTCAAGGTGAGAAATGGCAATGCACGATACCGAAGATGCTAGAAAAATATGGATGGTGGAAGTGCCAACAATCGAATAATTGCATTAGTCCGAACAACTCATGCACTTATTATCGGTAACTCTCTATCTAGTCAGGAGGTTCACAAAGAGACAAGTACCCCAAGGAGGAGTGTATGGGGTCTTGGTTATAATTGCGCATCCTCGACCCATCGTACACAAGGGTAATCTATATATTACAACCCCGCAAAGATCACTAATCCTTATAGTAGCTAGAGTTCTCAACTAATTTTTTGTATTTTTCGAAAATAAGGCACGGTTAGCCAAGATACGACACCTATAACTAATGGAATCTAGCTCAATTGTATAAACATTCATCATTACTCAATCAATACCTCAACACTATTGCAAGATATCCTAATCTAGACCTAGTGGTCTAGATTACCTATACACCACATATAAATCATACCATGACACATATAAACCATTGCAACAGAAATATCTCTCTAAAATATATAAGTGAAGCACGAGAGTTCTAAACTTTCTACAAAAGAAATTAAAATTCTCTCAAACAAGATCTAAGAGAATAAAAAGAGCTAAAAAAATAGGCAGTAGATAAATTTAACACTCAACAGATATAAGTGAAGCTCTAGAGTGTTCTATGATAAAGTGGAGCATCTATCTCTCCCAATAAAGCATGCTAGGGTCCGACATTGTAATGACCAGAAAAAAAAACAAAATAAAACTAAAAAGTAAGGAGCGAGATGCTCGAAGCATAGCACATAACATATTAAGTGATAAAAATATAGTTTGGAGAAGGACGAACTGATGATTGTTGATGGAGAAGGGGATGCACGTGGGCATCCCCAAGCTTAGTTGCTTTAGTCTCCTTGAATATTTCTTGGGGGTGAATGGGGGCATCCCTAAGGTTGAGCTCTTTACTCTCCCGGAATTCTTTCATCATCTTCCTTCGCACACTTGAAAACTCCCTTCATACAAAACTTAATATTTTCCAAAACAAAATTGCACAGAAAAAATAAGCTTAAGATTTGTAGAACTGAGAAAATGCGAAACGTGGCAGAATTTGTGAAAAACAGACCAGAAGGTAGTAAATAATTTTTTAGGGGCACTTCTGCAACTAAAATCAAAAAACTCAGAACAGACAGCGGAAATTAAATTGTATAGAGCATACTGTCAAAAATATTCAGATAAAAAAGATGATATGGTAATTTTAGGAGACTTTTTCCGTCAAGAAGAAAGAATCTGTTTTCTGGACAGCATGTCATAACTTTTGATTTTTCTTGCAATCGGGGGCTAAACTTGGCACAAAACTTGAAAATAAAGATACAATGATGTTCGTAAAGTAGTAACACCATCTAACACACAACAAAGAAAAAGGAAACCTAATCCGTTTTGGGTTGCCTCCCAATAAGCGCTTCTTTAAAGCCATTAGCTAGGCACGAGTGTAATGATGCTCACGAAAGAATAAAGTTGAATCACAAAAGCGAGCATCAAAGGAAAAAAAGACAAACCACATTTAAGTCTAACATGCTTCCTATGCATGGGCATATTGTAAGAAAATAAATAAATGAAGCACAAAGTATCAAGCATAGATGGTAAAACAAGAGCACCTTCAAGATTTTCAGCATGGAGAGAGGTGTTTTCCTAACATGAAATTTTCTACCATATTTTCCTCTCTCATAATAATTTTTAGTAGCATCAGGAAAAAACTCAACAATATAGCCATCACATAAAGCATGTTTTTCATGATCTACTAGCACATAATCATATTAACTTTCCAAGCAAAACTCCTCATCATTAATGTAACATCCAAATTTTGTAAAAATTTGGATGTTAATAGAATCATTTGTGCATACCATTTTTCTTCCCATTTGCATATTGGATCTTTTGGATTTTCTTTCCAATTTATTTTAACCCAATAAAAATCAAGAGAGAAGATAACATGACTTCTTCAACATAAAAAGGGTTAAGAAAATATTGGAGCATTTATTTTATTTTAATAAAGCATATCGGGAATTTAATAGATCCTAAAATTCCTTTTGGAATTTATTAATTTTCCAAAATGAATTTATAAATAAATTTTCGCATTTTATAAAATTGCATTGAGCTAGGAATATTTATCCTAGGGTTTATGAAAAAAAAATATATATATATTTACATAATTTGTTGAGGTTTTATTAGAGTTTTATTAAACTTATTTTTTTTTTAAATAGATTTTCTATAGTATTTTATTTTGACAAGGAAAATTTTACAATATTTTCTTATATATTTATAAGATTTTTAAAAATTTATTACGTATTTTTTAGAGGTAAAAAAAATCGGCCGCCAGGCCAGCCAGCTGGTCGTCCCAGCAGCCAGGCCACCCGCCTCGTCTCCTTCCGGTGCGTACGTGCCTGTACGTACGTAGCACGCAGCGCAACAGCGCAGCAGCGCCGGCGCTGACCGCGCCGCCGGCCAAGCCAGCCGCGCCCTCCGCCCTTCCTTCCTTCCTTCCCCACGTACCCTGCACCTTCCTTCTCCGCCACGACACCATTAAAGCCTTCATTAATCCGCCATTAAAAAGTTCGCCGGAATTTTCGCACTCACCGGATTTCGTCGCCGGGAGCATGCATCTGGACACCCCCTCCCCCTATATAAATCACCCCTGCGTGCCCCTCCTCCCACTCGTCCAAAGCCCCCAAAAATCTTGCCCAAAGCCGCATCATAGCTCGCGAATTTGCTCGCCGAAGTTCGCCGGTCGAGCTCCGCCTCGGCGTCGATCATGTCACCGGTAAGCCGTCTTGAGACCCCAAACTCTGGAAATCGGTTGCCCTCGTCGTCACGCAACTCATGGAAAAACTTTTGCCTCTTCTCATGCACCACAGCAGCGTCCCGGAGCTCGCGCGTCCACCGGAGTTCGCCGGAGTTCACCGCCGCCCCGCCACGTCGTAGCCACGCCGGAGACCGCCACCACCACCCCGCGCTTCCCCACGCCGAGCCGCCCCTCCCCGACACCTCCCTCGCCGCTAATCCCCGCCGGAGCCGCCGCCCCACGAAGAAGATGCCGACAGCCACGTACAGTACGTGTACGTTTCTTCCTGTGTAGAAGAAGATGAGTTAAAAAAAACGTTTTTATTTATTTATTTATTTTAGAGCATTCACTAGATTAGAATTTTAACCCCTAGTTTTGTTTTAGCTATATATTTTTACTCGTTTATTAGTTTTAGACGAAACCAAATCTCGCGTTTAATTTTTTTTCATCCCTCTATCGCGTGGAAATCTATTTTCAAAATTTTGGAATTTTAAAATATGAGTTTGAACATATTTCAATTCAAACTTCGTTTGACCATAATTTTATAACCGTAACTCGGTTTTGAACGATTCTTTTTGCAAATAAAAACCCTAATTTATCTATATCACTTAGGACTTTCAACAACAAGTTTTACACAAAATTTTGTTCTGTTTTACAAAAAAAAACTTTATTTATTCTTTATTTTCCAAGTTTGTCGAAGCATTGTTTTCGTTTTATTTTGTATTATGTTTTGATTCGATGCACTTGTTTGTTTGCGTTAGATTGCCCCGAGTGCGAAGCAGAATATTTCCAGTCCTTAGAGTTTGACCAGCAACAACCAGGCAAGTCTACCTTTGATCATTTTTTCCACTTTACCTATGTTTTATTGCATGTAGTACTCCTTTCTTAGAATGCATAAGTAGAAGTTACTTTCACGCAAACCCAGTAGTTCAATTTGTGGTAGGTTTAACTTGTCACCATCGTGTCGGAAATTGTAGTGCTATGCTATTGTAGACGTGGATTGGGGAGTGAATTCACGCTGAGATGAGTGAATTTGTAGTAAATCAGGACCAAGTTAAACTCAATGAACTACCTGGGTGGAATGGTTGGAGGCACCCTGGAGGAACCAGTGGAGATGCCTAAGTGACCTGGAGATGGCCAGGGATCACTGCGGAAAGCCACCCAGGCTTAAAGAGATTTTATCATATTGTCATTTCTAGAAGCTTGCGTGTGCAGCCACAAGCCATTATGGGCTCTGGCTTGGTTGCTTAGTAGTAGTGACTCTTGCTAGGTGGTGCTACGAACGTAGTGTTGGTAGGTGGGATGAGCACCGCCAGAGTAAGGGAAACTCTTCTAAAAGACCAGGTCTCGACCTTTCCGTTTCCATACAAAGTGAAGTATGGCAAATACCAATGGAGGTGGTCGAGTCTTGTGGGGAAAAGTGCACAAACCTCTGCAGAGCGTATAAATCTAATCGATTAGCCGAGTCCCCGGTATTGGACAATTTGAGAGTCTAGCTATGGTAATTTTGAGAAATCTCATCATCTTTAATTAATCATTTTGGGCATAATTACCATGGGTTGTCTTGTGCTTATTATTATAGAGATTTGTTCTTTTTTGGAACACTTATTCTATAGGGAAAAATTTAGCTTTATGCAAATTGAAACGTAGAAGCTCCACCAGCCAAATGCATGTATTGTAGGACTTCATTTTCTTCTCCTTGGTATGACTTGTCGTACATTCAAAGTACTGACCCTATTTGGGTTGTACGATTGTTCCAGATTACTCTGACGGTGATTAAGGTGCGAATAGGTTTTGTCCTATACTCAACGTTTTGCCGTGGAGTCGGATGGACCACTACTACTATTATTGCTTCCGCAGTTTCTGATGGCCTTAACACTACTGGAATCTGCTAGTTTGCCGTCAGCCATAGCTGACGGCAAAGGCCACTTTAACCGACGGCAAAGGCATTGCCGTCAGCTTGCTGACGGCAAAGAGACTGGCCACGATTTTATCGGTAAACAGCTTCTTTGCCGTCAGCTGGAAATCGACCGACGGCATGGGCTTTGCCGTCAGCTAGGGAGCCGAGGCTGACGGCATAGAACGTTGACGGCAACGATTTAAGCCCAGCCCCGTTAGGGGGGTTAACGGCAGGCTTTGCCGTCAGCTGGAGACCAGCTGACGGCAAAGCTGCTGCTTGTGGGCCATGCTTGTCAGGGGAGTTGCGATCAGTGCCACGTGGGGTCCTTGCCTTTGCCGTCAGCCAGATACCAGCTGACGGCAAAGCTGGCAACCTGGGACATTTGGTCGTCCCAGAGTTGCCAGATTTAACAGTTAGCTGCCACGTGTCCTCCTTTGCCGTCAGCCCACCGACGGCAAAGGCTTTGCCGTCAGGAAGCTGACGGCAAAGACTTTCCCTGTTTTTTTTTAAATTTAGTTTCTGTTAATTCCCTGCATTTTCAAACAACAATATATATAACACAATTAATATTCTGCCAGGCCCTAAACAGCACCACAAGTGCATCACAAAGCATCGCAAAGCATCACAAAACATCACGATATAAATAACACAAAGTGCAAACAACAAAGATGGCATCACAAAGTATCGCAAAGAATCCCAAGTGCATTACAAAGTGCATTACAAAGCATCTAAGACTACAACTAGCTAGAGTCCCTCGAGCATCCATCCATGTGCCATGCTGCTTTATCAAAATCTGCATAATGAGAAGAAGAAAGAATTTAGCGCTAAGTAATTAGAAGATGAAGAAGAACAAGAAGAAGAAGAAGACAAGAACAAGAAGAAGAAGAAGAAGAAGAAGAAGAAGAAGAAGGACACAAGAACAAGAAGAAGAAGAAGAAGAAGAAGAAGAAAAAGATGGAGAAAAAGAAAGAAGAGAAAAAGGAAGAATAAGAAGATTTGTTTCTTCTTAATCTATCTTTTTCTCCTCTTTCTTCTTCTCTTATTTCTTCATCTCTTGTTTGTTCTTCTCTTCTGTTTTGTTCTTCTCTTATGGTTTCTTTTGAAAATTTCTAAAGTAATTATGTCATTTTTGAGCTCTAATATCAACTAACTATGCTATTTTTGCCTAACTAGAATTTACTAAGCTAACTACAGCATGGCATAGTCTAAGTTGAGCTAAGCATGTCATTTTTGAGATCTAATATCAACTAATTATGCTATTTTTGGTGTTATCAAGTAATTATGTCATGTTTTTACCAAATAAGCCAAGTCACGGAGGAGAAGCACCATCTCGGTTGGTCGCCGGGTTGGTTGGGCTCTCACCGGGAGAGGGATTGTGGGATGCGACTCTGGAATGATGCTGCAACAAGGCAAGAGTTGAAATATGTGGTTAGCATGGCAACATACAATGATATAAGACCGTGCAAGGTTGGTCATTGAAAGGGAACTCACCGTTCCCACTGGAGAAGGCATCGGCGGAGGGGGGGGGAAACCTTGCTTCTCACACATAGCCTGCAAATTAGTTGACGAGCAGTCAAAGAAATAGTCTTGTTGCTTCTCACACATAGTCTTGCTTCTCACACAACTGACTTACCGCAACGAAGTCGTGCATAGCCTTCGCATGGGCATTATTGTGTGCCCTCTCCTCCTCTAGCAGCCTCTGTGTATTCCGGTCCCTCTCCTCCAACAAGAGTCTGGTGGCCTCCCTCTCCTTCTCAAGTGCGGCCTGCAACCACTTGTCGTCATCATCCATCCAGGGTCAAATGGACTAAAGAAATAATGAAGGAAAACTAACCTCGATGGCAAGATCAACTAGCCTCGCGCGCTGCCGTATTACAGGAGCCGAGCTAGTTTGCCTCGCCTTGATCTGAGATAGAGACTCAGTGATAGGGACGAAGCCATCACACATGGCCACCGTGCCATGACTCTTACCGCCACCAGAGATCATCAATGCCTCCGCATCCATAGGATTCAGGCTCGGGTCGAAGTCAGGGCCGCGCAGTTGTTTGACAACTTGAGAATAATTAGTAGCTGGCCAGGTGCTATCCTCAACTTATCCCCGCCTGCCATGTCTCACCACCTGCAACAATACATAGTTAAATACTTAGTACAAATTCAAAGACAATAATTAAATGAACAATAATAAATACATGAATAATTAAACAATTAATTAAATAATTAAACAACAATGTTTGGATGCATACAAAGTACTAATAGTCGGGATCATCTGTCTCTTCTCCAAGGTCAACTGAAGCATAATCATCATCAGTATCATACGTGTCGTCATGAATGACATCGTCATCGGGTTCAGGGACATCATGTGGAAGGCCTTTTTGTAACCGATCAAGCATTGTTAGCTCATCCGGATTGGTAACCTCTTCTACTTCCACTTCTTCCTCATCATCACGTGATTCTTGTTCCTCCGTGTTCAGGGTGGACGTAGAGCAGTTCCGGAGACGACGTCTCACACCACGTGATTCTTGGAAGAATTCTCCATCATATGTTATTGGGTCAATTTGAGGTTAATAATCCTCTTCGTTTGGTGGAGGTGGTCTAAGATGGGCCGGCACATCGTACACGACATACCAACCTTCCAGGTTCTTAACACTTTGACGACTGTATGGCAGATAGAAAACTTGGGTGGCTTGTTGAGCCACAATAAAGACATCATCACCGCTTAACTTCCTGTCTTGTCGGATTTCGACTAGCCCAACATGTTCATGAGCCCGTCTTGTCTTAGTAGGATCAAACCAATGACATTTGAACACAACAACATTTGGAGGATTTTCACCATAATAATGAAGTTCGTAAACTTCTTCAAGTCTTCCATAATACTCGACACCTCCCTCGCCTATAGCAGAGACACCAGAATTGGTTGTTTTTCGACCGGGCATTGAAAGCTCTTTGCTAGCAGTACGAAAGTGATACCCGTTGATGTCGTACTTCTGAAATGTCCGGACCTTAAAGTCAAAACCATTTGCTATTTGTCTCACTTCATCGTCGACTTGCTCATCTGAATTAGCTATTTTTTTGAACCAAGAGATGAAACCGGGATAGCCGCCTCCTGTCTTTTCAAGAAGTTCATACTCGAGAATGGATTCTTTTTCTATTGCAACACCATTCGAGAACTGTTCGACCTATCGACTGTATCAATTAATAACAGTTGTTAGACACAAAACTTGTTAAAAAGTTGCGAAACAATGTATCGAGGACTTACTCGATGTACGGCCGAACTTCTGTTAAGTTGTTCAATATATACATCGTTAGTGTGCGCCACTCCTTGACGCCCAGCAACTTTGATTTTCCCACACCAGAAGGAGCGAGCTTCCCTTTGAAGAGGCTGAGTTTGGATTCACGTCATTTGGGGTCGCCCACATTATACCGAGGCTTTGGATTATGCAAGCTGTGCAAAGTGGCATCATAGTGTGCTGTTACGAAGTTTGCCGCCTCCTCGGTAATGAACGCCTCGGCCATCGATGCTTCAATTCTACGTTTATTTTTACATTTTGCTCTAAGTGTCTTCTGCATTCTTTCAGTTGCATAGCACCAACGATTTTGCACAGGGCCACCCAATCTTGCCTCGGTCGGGAGATGCAAAATCATGTGTTGCGTCGGATTAAAGAAGCTCGGTGGAAAAATCTTCTCTAACTTGCAGAGCAACTCAGGCGCCAACTCTTCCATGTCATCTATCACGGCACGCGACAACTCTTTAGCACAAAGAACACGGAAGAAATAACTTAACTCTGCCAATACTAGCCATTCAGACTCTGGGATATAGCCGCGCAACATCACTGGCATTATCCGCTCAAGCCATATGTGCCAATCATGACTCTTGAGCCCAAAAATTTTCATTTTTTCAATGCTCGCTCCCCTCGCTAGATTCGCAGCATACCCATCAGGGAACAACAACTTTTGTTGCACCCACAAGAGGATTTCCCTTATTGCTCCCTTCTCGAGATTGTACCAGGCAGGTGGCTTGGACCAATTTTTTCTTCCTTTAGGTTGTCGCATGTTTAGTGATGGCCTATCACAAAGAGTCTCCTGGTCAACTCTAGCCTTTGTATTATCTTTGCCCTTATTAGTGCCGAAAAATGTTCCAAGAAGGGCATCGGCGATATTCTTTTCAGTGTGCATCATGTCTATGTTGTGTGGTAGTAAGAGGTCTTCGAAGTAGGGGAGATCCCAGATGCATGGCTTGTGGGTCCAGGCGTGTTCCTCATTATAACCCAAGAAATACCCTGGACGGTTTGGATCAGGCTCCATAGATTTTAACTGTTCATGAATTTGTGTGCCCGTCAACGCAGGTGTTGCCGAGTGTTTGACAACTTTACCTTTCATGAAATTCTTCTTGTCTTTTCTGAATGGATGGTCCATAGGCAAGAACTGTCTATGCAAGTCAAAGCAGGAATACTTTCCACCCGCCGGCAACCAATGAAACTTAAGAGCTGCTTTGCATTGTGGGCATGGGAACCTTCCATGCACACACCAGGCAACGAAAAGCGCAAATGCCGGCAGATCATGCAACGAGTATTGGTACCAAACATACATTTGAAAGTTCTCTTTCTTAGCTGCGTCGTATGTGTTGACCCCATTCACCCAAGCTTCTTTCAAGTCATCCATCAGCGGTTGCATGTACACACTCATATTCTTCCCCGGATAGTTTGGCCCTGGAACTATCAACGTCAGAAATATGTGCTTTTTTTGCATAATGGACGATGGTGGAAGATTGAGCGGAATAACAAACACAGGCCAGCAACTATATTGGGTAGCCGTCATACCAAAAGGATTGAACCCATCGAGACCGATGGCGACTCGGCAATTCCTTGGCTCTTTAGCTTTTTTCGTATGTTTAGCATCAAATGCCTTCCATGCGTCACCATCCGAAGGGTGTACCAACATCGGATCTCTCTTTTCATCTAATTCTTTCCTAATTCCATGTTTGTGCCATGTCATCTGTTTTGCTGTTTCTTCGAGCATGTAAAGTCGTTGAATTCTTGGTAGGATCGGCAGATACCGTAGAACACTCACAGGGATTTTGCTCTGCTTCTTCTCACCTTCACCGTTTTCTACCTCAACATATCTGGAGGACTTGCAAAATGGACAATATGTTTCGTCCGCATACTCTTTCCTAAATAAGGCACATCCTTTCTCACAAGCATGTATCTGCTCATACGGCATCTTGAGTGCACTAAGGATTTTGTCTGACTCATATAGGTTTGAAGGCATAATATGACCTTCGGGTAGAAACCGCCCAAATAGGGTCATCATTGAGTCAAACAGGTCTCTTCCAATGTTGAATTGGGCTTTCAGAGCAATTACTTGTGCGATGGCATCTAGCTGAGAAATCTTAGTGTGCTCGTGAAGAGGACGTTTTGAAGACTCCAACATGGCATAGAAGGCCTTTGCGGATTCCTCCATCTCTTCGTCCTTGTTCCGAGCATCATCAAAATCATTGACCATGTCTTCAATCCCTATACCATAATCGTCGGTGCGCCGACGCAAAACTTCGTCTCTATTACGTTGGGCCGACTCACCATGAAATGTCCACAAGGTATAGCCGGGAGTAAAACCACGCATCTGCAAGTGTTTACCCATTACATCCTTTGTCTGTCGCGAATAATTCTTGCACTTAGTGCAGGGGCACCATGTTTTTGGCTGGCCTTTAGAAAATGCCGTTTGCAGGAATTCATAGGTTTTTCTCAACCATTCATCGGTCATGTCTTTCTGACTAGGGTGACCGGAGTACATCCATTCACGATCAGTCATTCTGTCAAGCTAGCTATATAGTATCCACATATGAACAATATAAATTATCAGTTCATCAAGTATGTCAAATTAATTATGGTCATTTTTTAATCATGGTTAAAACATTGGGATGCACGGCATGCACACCTACCAGCTACTAGGTAAAGATGGGTCCTAATCCCACCCGAGTATGTGTAGATTGGGTCATTTTCCCATGCTCTGCTCCCGATCCAACGCAAAATTTCGGCAGCACCTCCCCGCTGTTCTCCTAATACACGTCTCGGAAACTAACCGAGAGGATGTGTACTCGGAGAACAACAAGGAGGCGCTGTCGAAACTCTGCATCGGATCCGGAACAAAGCATGGGAAAATGACCCAATCTACACATACCCGGGCTGTCCATGGATAACGTTGGACAATTCGAAAGAATCACCGTTATAAATATGAAAATCCATGCATAGTTATAACCGTAACCCTTTCGAACGGGAGACACATATTGGTTACGCGAAGACTATTAACTAGTGTCATTGGCACGAACGCCGGAAATAAACAACCTAATACTAACAATAAACATGGAGGCAAAAGCCTAGCTACCTGTTGCCGATGATGAGAGAGTGAAGGAGAGGTAGCCGATGGAAGGAGCAAAGGGGACCGGCGAGAACAAAGGTATAGGTTAGTTGTCGGCGAAGAGGGAGGTCGGGGATCAATCGACTAACGATAAAAAAAATTGTAACTACATCTTCTAATGAATTTTTCAAAAATAAATTATTTTTTTTCCTTTTTTATTTTCCTTATAGCCTTTTTATTTCATTTATTTTATTCCTTTCTTTCCTTTCCTTTCCTTTTTTTCATTACATTTCCTTTCCATTCTTTTATTTTCTTTCTTTCCTTTCCTTTATTACAACTACATCTAACTAACTATATAAAACTAACTAACAACAACACCCTAGCTAGCACCTAAAACTAAATAAACCTAACTAAACAGATCATATAACTAACAACTAACTATAACAAATAATTTCCTAACTAAAATTTCCTAGTAACTACAAATAAACCTATAGAACTAACTATATAAACCTAACTAAACAAATAAACCTATATAACTAACTATATAAACCTATATAAATTTCCTAGTAACTACAAATAAACCTATATAACTAAAAACTAACTATAACTAACTAACTAAACCTAACTAAAATTTCATAGTAACAACAAATTGCAAAAAAATAAAAAAATAAAGAGTGCTGCAGAGAGGAAGCGGGGAAGGGAGGCGGGCGGCGACGCACCTTGGCGGGGAAGACGACCGTGGCGGCGGGGCGACCGGCGACGGGGCGACCGGGGCGGGGCAAGGACGGCGGGGCGACGAGGCGACCGGGGCGGGGATGGAGACGGCGGGCGAGGCGACGACGACCGGCGGCGGCTCGGGTCGTGGATGGCGACGATGGGGGCTCGGGACGGCGCCGGGGCGGCGGCGGCGAGTGGGTGTGGTGGGGGGGGTGTGGCTCGATCTGTGTGTGTGCGTGTGAGAGAGAGAGAGAGGGGGCGGTAGGTGGGTTAACTGTTCGCGGCTAAGCCGTCAGCCAACTGACGGCAAAGCTTGCCGTTAGCCTTTGCCGTCAGCTGGCTGACGGCTTAGGCGGGGGCAGTTAGGGCTCGCCCGTTTGTGGGGGGGTGGGAGCCCCTTTGCCTTCAGGTGCCCTATGCCGTCAGCTTTGCTCCTCACTGCCGTCAGCCGGCTGACGGCTTTGATCCAGCTGACGGCAAAGATCTTCTATGCCGTCAGCTCCTTCTATGTCGTCAGCAATAGCCCTGGCTGAGGGCATATCTTCTATGCCGACAGCCCCGTGAAAATGCTGACGGCAAAGCCAGAAGCTGACGGCAAATTAAGTTTTTCCAGTAGTGTAAGCCATACTATTGTAATAATTTTTTTTCTTTTGAACTCTCCGATGTAATAAAGACATGTGATTTATGTTGTTATTCATCGAGTACTGTGTGTGCCAGCAAGTTGATCCAAGGACTCGCACAGATCACAAAGACTTGGTCCCATTCGGGATCGGGTCGTTACAATTAAGAACATCCAAAGTAGGCAAAAATAGAGGGCTATAATAAGACTTATCAAAATATAAAGGGTTATCATAAATAACAGTAGCAAAATTATCCTTGCAAGTTTCATTCATAGGGGAATCATGGGCACGAGCATCAATTTCATAAAAGGGATATTTCAAAAGAATCAATAGGATTATAGCAAATCAATATAGCATTCATCCTCCTTCGGTAAGCATGGAGGTCAAAGAGTTACTCTCATTAGTAGGTAGAGATGGGTAGCTACTCCATTCTTCCTCCCTTTGTTTTTCACTCTCATCCTCTTTTTCATCCAGTGAGCTTTCAGTTTCAGCAATTTCTTCTTCCATAGAGTCCTGCAAAGCATTAGTCTATTCCTCTTGTGGAGAGAACCTTTTTAGATAGTCAGTAATATAAGCATTATCATTAAAATTCTCAAAGGAATATTTAAGTATATCAAGACTCTCAGATTCGTAGGGGGCATCATCAATATTATCAACAAAGGAAGCAACTTCATAAGCACCCTTAAAGACAACAAATTCTTCTATTTGTGCTACATCAAAGAAATCATAATGTCCCTTAGTATAAGAAGCCAAGGTTTCATTATCATTACACCAACATTGGAAAGGAAGGTGTTTAAACATCAAGAAGCAACAAAATTCATCACAAAAAAAATATTTATCATAATGAGAGCATAAGTTTCTAGCATAAATATCAAGTCGATTCATTATTTTCCATATAAATATCCCTTTTTTAGATAGGCGGTATTCCTTATAATATTTTTTTTGATCCTCCATGAATCCACCTTGCCAATAAGATATAGTTTCAAAGAATTTAACAATTGTAAGCAAACAGAGTAATAAGAAAAAGTGCACTTATCAAGTGAACTTATAAGTAAAGCATATGTCCCCGGCAACGGCACCAGAAAATAGTCTTGATAACCCACAAGTGTAGGGGATCGCAATAGTCTTCGCGGGTAGGAATAACCCAATTTATTGATTCGACACAAGAGGAGCCAAAGAATACTTATAAGACTTAGCAGTTGAGTTGTCAATTCAACCACACCTAAAAAAGAACTAGACAAGATAATTAGTAGCAACGGTGTGTTGATGGGTGTAGCCTTTAAGACCCCGCCCCTCCAATCACCAACACCACAAAGTACTAACCAAGTAGTAGCAGCAGTAATGAGAGAAATAGTTGTTGGGTTCGGGGCAGAAAAAAATAATTTTTCATAACCTACGAGACCCAAGCCAAGGACCTATGCTATGGCGATGCAAGTAACGGATGGAAATAGGTCACATACCAGTATGTAGTCTGTTAAGAAGGAAACACTCCCTCGTGAACGTGGTTGATCTAGTCGTACCGGCAATCCTCGGTACCGCGCAGATCCACGATGACTCCAGAATCCTCCCAGTCCTTGTAGACCAACGACGGGATTGCGTCCCCGTCGGAACGTTGTCAGTGAAGACACCATGATACGACCACGACCATGAAGTAGCACCACAAGTGTATAGCCTCGCGTGATTACACACATACGATGTACCCGACGTTCCCTCCGGGCTCCAAACCAGGCGAGCAACGGAAAGAAGATGGATTCGAATCCCAGCAGCACGACGGTGTGCGTATAGTGGCGAAGCCTCCAATCCAGTGCAGATCCAAACAAAGGGAGTCTGCTCAAAGGTGGAAGAAAGAGAGAAAAAGAGATCAACATAATGTATCTGTATTTTTCTGAAATTTTCTGTGTTAAAAAAGGGGCACCCTCCACATCTATATATAGGGAAAAGGGGTTACACAGACCTGTCAACTCGCAATGTGGTACTAAAAGGCTAGTACATGGACGTGGCGTGCGCACCATGCATGCATGCATGTGGCCGCCAGCCACATGTGGCCAAGTGGCCAAGTGGCCAATAGGGGCTTAGCCCATGGCGCCACTTCCCCTCTTTTTTTAATTTTACTTTCTTATAAAGAAAAATAAAAGAACATTTATTCCTTTTAATTATTTAAATTATACTTTAATATTTAATTCATTTAATTAAATAATAAAACAAATCTAAATAACTTTCCGAACAATTTGGAACCACAGAACTTTTTTCGTCTCCCCACAGAAACGATTTCGGAGTTCTCTCTTATTTCACCAGCGATCCCAAATCTATCTTTAATGCGTCGAATACCCTTAAGTGTGACACCCTACGGTCCAGGAAACAACAGACATGATCAAGAAACTCTTTTGGTCAATGACCATCGATCAGACCTGGTTACAATCCTAGATGGCCCCTGCGCTTCCATCGAATGAACTTCATCGCTGTTGGATCCGTTAATCTTGAGCCTGATCCCTTTGTCTTACGGTACCTTGCTTGTCCGAGGTTTGATCATCGGTATCTATTATACCTAGTTCATCCTCGTTACAGACAAACATGTTTACTCGTTCCTGTGATATTGCAACCCCGTGACCTAGTCACACGTTTGCAAACTTTATGATGCAATATCACCGAGTAGGCCCAGAGTACCTATCCGTCACTCGGATTGACAAATCCCGCTTTGATCTATTTTCATACTCATCAACATGTCTTTTCCGGGATACCCAAAGTACACCTTTATGGCCAGCATATTTCAGGCAAGTGATGGATGAAAATAAAAGCATCCTCATAGATAGCAATTACGTATGATCATTACAGTCAAAGGATCTGGTCACTACGTTATAGTAATCGCAATGTCGAACTTATGTGACTCGAATCACATTGCACCACTTCTATTGGGTGAGTGTCCATCATATCATTCTCCCAATGATACGACCCCATTGTCAATAGGCGATTATGTCCTCATGATCAGGAAACCTTGATCATCCGATTTTCCAATGGACTATTTCTAGGGTTAACTAGGGACCTGGTTGTTTTATACCACACGTGCATTAAGGTTTCCGCTTAATACAGTATAAAAATTATTATGAACTAATGGAATATGCTAATAAACATATTTTTATTTGCATCTAGGGCACATTCCCAACAGTCTTCCACTTTCACTAGAGTACAAATAATCTAGTTGCATATTTTGTGGGCCATAACTCCATATCATGTATATGGCTGTTGACCATGCTTGCTTGTGTAAAAGTTGTATCAACGGTCTATACCATTCAAATCCGTATGCCCTTTTGCAAATCATTAATGTCACCTAGTTTGACATTACTTCATTATCCATTATAATGTTGAGGTATATATATTTGGCGGTGGAGTGAGACTGTGTTCGTTGTGTTTCAGCAATTACGTCTGTTGGATCGTGCGGACCTTCAGTTAGTGATGCACACCAAAAACTCACTCAATCAGAAGTCGAACTTCTTAAGCCAAATTATAACACTTTGTTATTTCCATAGCAGCCTTATAAATGTAGATTTAATCTTAGTGAATTGTATGCAACTTTGATGTCTAACCATGTTTCTTTCAACTTAGGCATTTATTAGTATGATATCTCAATTTTCTAGGTTAGTGTCAGAACTTGAACCATTATAACATTTATGGTCAAGTCAACTATCCTTTACAAATTAGAGATGTATCATCTGTTTTCCCCAGACACTGTACGATAAACTTAACTCTTTGTTCAATGATTTACTCGTAAATCATATCACAACATGTTCTTCTTGCTACGAACTAAGGTGTAAGGCCCCCGATGCGATACTATCTCGAGTTAGTCGCTTTCGCGTCCGACCTGAGATAGAAGCGCATAAGTGGACACCGACGCACGATACTCGCACTAGTATCGCTATCTGATTCTCGACAACATGTAAATGAAGCATGAACAACTAAGACATAAATATATAAGTCCAGGGCATACACTCGCCGCTGGTATTTCTTACATCATCTCAGAGATCATAAGATCCAACAGTACATCATAACATCATGCGGAAGACACACACGACCGAGTACGGTCAAAATCAAAATGGCCCTAGAGAGGGCTGCACATAAACAAGTCCACCCACGGAACGTCAGAACCCAACTATAGGATCTACTGGGCGAAGTCCTCCTCATTGTCCTCCTCCGGTGGCACCTCCACAAAGTAACGTTCGGTGCTAGTGTTGAGGTAGTAATCAACTTCAGTGGACGATCAAGAAAAACATAAAAGGGAAAAGAAAAGCAAGAGGTGAGAATATATCAATGCAGTATAACTAACTTCTCACGGTAAGGAAGAAATAGTGGTTGAGGTTGCAGCCGCGCTAGCATATATGAGTGGCTAACGAACTATTAGAGTAAGGGAAGATCCAAGAACTTACGTTGGCATTGTGTCATAGGTCTGCTATCCATCTACTTACGCAAAACATAACACAACATTGTCCCCTCTTTGTCGCCCCGGACGAAGAAGAGCAATCAAGGCAACTCACACGTTGGCAACTTTTAAAGCATGATTATTCTATGAACAAGGAGTAGGTCTCAAGTCATCCATAACCGCGGACACGGCTTTTCGAAAAGATGTAACCCTACAGGGGAGTACCAACTGCACATCATAGGCTTCGCATGTACACCCGGTTTCCAATTGGCTAGGTAAACACCTAATACTCTGGTACGCCAGATTCCCTCTAACTAAAATCGCACAATTCCAGGTGGCCCCCGGTGAGTGGACATCCAACTCAAAATCCGGCCTCTACCGTATGACTAAGGTCGGGTTTAGCCTCACCTAAACAGCAGGGGACTTCCCTAGCTCACCAGTGTGGACCAACAAGAGGAACTATGTCTCCGCTGGTCCGGGTTGTTTCGAAAAATGCTAGGGTACCAACAAAGCACACACACATTTGCAAATAGTAAATCAGCTCGGGCCACCACTAGAACTGTTTGAAGCTAGGTAGGTAAGACAAGGGGACCCAATAGAATCCCACACACGATTAGGCATGCTCTTCAAGAAACACAATACCCGGAACTCGGGACCTAGGTGACTCGAATGGAACAAAACACCTGGCGGGAAAGCCCGGTCTTCCATCCTTCGTCAAATATAGATTAATATCATAATGAATATCAACCAATTTCTGATAATAGCATGATATTCCACCAAGCATCAATGGGTATAAGCAGCAGGTTAAGGGCCTACACATACTAAGAAATGGTTAAGAAAGCAAGGTACATAGCCAAACAAAGGTTTTTCTAGGATGTGGGGGGCATGGCTGTTTGGGTTTAATTGAGAGGCAATAGTATATGGTGGTAGGATCAAACAACCGTTCTAAATACAACTAGGCAAGCGAGCTAAAAGCTATAAAGAATGATATAAAAACCCCCTTTCCTGGGTAATCAGTCGACGGAGCAGACGTAGCAGGGTCCTCGGGCTCGATGTCAGAAATCTCCACGAAAGTCTCCTAGGCAGTCTCAGGTGCTAACGTAAGGTACCGGGAAGGAAAAGCACACAAGTAAACATCGAGACGAAAAATTCTCAAGCATGGATGAGATGATCAAGTTTAATAGACATGGCGTGACCCCATCTAGTCAAATTTAATTGAAGGTGTTGACCACACGTCAACAAACTCCATATGCAATTATTAATATTTTATGGCTTTGGTCATAGCCTTAACTTTGGTGTAAGTGACATGGAAACATGACATGGCAACATGACATCGCATGAACAAAAATAACAATTTAACAAAGATAAGTGCAGCGTGAAATAAATCTATCGATTCCGGAGACTGAAAGGTGTCGACAAGGGTTGACACCCAGAGAAGTATCAAGGATGAAAAGAGAAGGAAAAGAAAAGATTCTGCATGGAAAACATCTACACCTTGCCACATGTGTTGACAAACACACCTGGGCCCCATGAAACCTCTTTGACTTTCCATCTGCTAAACACTTCTGGTGAAACCACAAATGAATTCACAAGGAAAAGGAAAAGAACAGAAAACAAGGAAATAAGCAACCAATTGAGGATGACCAACATCTTCATTTATAAGTTGCTCAAACCCCTGATCTGACCTCTCCATGATGATCAGTAGCCTCTCCTACCCCAAAAACATATATGGGATGCCCAAAATATTCAGGGGGTCACTTAAACATGCAACCAGGGGGAAAATTGAATTTGAATTCAAATTCAAATTCAAACAGAAAAGAAAGAAAAAGAAAAGGGGGGAAAACCCTTGCTGGGCTGGTCTCGGGAAAATCTGGCCCAGTTCCAAAACAGTCAGTGGGATCAGCCCACTGCCCACTCGGGCAACGCCTCACTGACGCGAGGGGCCCACTTGTCAGCCTCTCGGAATAAAAGAAAAAAGGGGGGCATTGCGTTTTCTCGGTTTCGAACCCACGCCGCACTGATACTCCACTGGCCCCCTTGCCACTGCACCACTGAACTTTTGCTCGACAGAGAAAAGGTGATACACTAGTTAAACTAAACCCACGCGGTAACTGAACTCTGAACACGGCGAAAACGATTCAGACTCGGCGTGGCTCCGGATTCTGGCGACGACTGCGTCGGCAGTACAGCACCAGAGGCCAAACGAGGAGCTGTCGCGCGTAGATGGGACATCAAAGTACCCATTTTTGCCTTGGCCCGTAGTGGCGCACCTACTACGGCGGCAATGCATCGCGGGAAACTTCACCGCGGAGGTGCCCCTGCAACATGAGGACACGCTGCACAACGACCCCATAACGGAGTTGCGCGTGCGAAAGGCGGCGCCTTGGACGTTGGTTGACACTCACTTCACGCGCGCGGGGTGCGGCATCGCACGGCCGGGCCACACCACGGCAAGGCGGGCTCGAACTTCTTGTCGACGATGAACTCGGTGGCGACTCTACTACTATAGCGCAGAAAACGGAAGCATAGCGATCTACGGGATGTAGGGAGGTTGCATCTCACCTAGAGAGTGGCTGTCGTCGACGAACTCGAGCGCGGAGGGGACGGAGTCGATGTCATCGACGTCGTGGGAATAAGGAGCCGTGGCGGAGGTCGTCGGCTCGGGGAAGACTCGCGGCTCCTCTCATGTTCTTGCAGGGTGGAGGCGGTGAGGAAGAGCTGCAGGCAGGCGCACACGGTCGCTTGTTCAACGGCGTCGTACAACGACGGAGAGTTTGAGTGCTCACCGATGGAACAAGGGAGACCGAAGCGAGCGATGGAGGGAAGCGGCAAATAAATTGGAGGGGGGTAATGATGCGCCTAGGGTTCCCTAAGCCGGAGGTGCCCTGGATTTATAGGAGGAGGCTCCCCAGCCACGTCGACGGCTCGATGCCTCCCTGGCTCGCCGGTGTGAGAGGAGAAGGGAGAGGTCCCCCCGCACACGGTGGAAAGACGGCCTACGCGAGCCGTTGGATGAGATCGACGGCTCACGTACGCCCCCGCGTACCGGTTAGTTTTTGGGCTTGTGCCCAAGGGGAGGCAGGCCAGCTGGGCTGGGCCTGGCTGGTCTGTGTCCATAGAAAAAAAAAGAGAAGGGACTTTTCCATTTTCTAAAAACAGAAGAAATCCAAGAATTATTCAGGGCAAACTAGGAAAAAGAAAAACATATAAGAATATGTTTTGGAAACATTGGAATATTCTGCAATTTATAAAATTGGTTTGGCCATTTTTGGAACAACTAAAATGTAGGGCCCTTTTTAAAATTCAAACTCACTTTGAACTGTGGCCCACATTTTTGGAGGGGAAAAAATGGTGCAAGGTTTTTGCAGTTCTTGGGAAGGGAAAAGATATGGCTATGCCATGTTTGGGGTCAAGGGGAGCATGCATGCAACATAGAAAAAAATCCTCAAACACCCTTCTTGAACAACTTTGTTTGAATTCAAAAGCAAATCAAATGAACTCAAAACTTCTTGGCATTTAAAATCATCACATGAATTTGAAACATCTAGCACCATGTCAAGTTTGGAAGTCACATGACGAAGCAAAATTACATGATGATTACAAGAATTGCTCTTGGGATGTTACAACACTCCCCCACCAACTCACGATCTCGTCCCGAGATCTAAGCCTGAAACAACTCTGGATACTCGGAACGGAGATGATCTTCACGCTCCCACGTTGCTTCCTTCTCCGAATAATGTGCCCATTGGACCTTCATGAACTTGACGGTCTTGTTGCGAGTCTTCTGCTCGGACATCTCAAGAACACGGACTGGACGCTCTGAGTAGGAAAGGTCCCCACTCAGCTGGATCTCGCCCAAGTCAACGACCAGCTCTGGTGCTTGAAGCACTGCTTTTGCTGGGACACATGGAACACGTCATGCACCATGGATAGACTCTCTGGAAGCTCAAGCCGAAAGGCGAAAGGTCCTCTAGTCTCAAGGATGCGGAAAGGTCCGACAAATCTTGGAGCGAGATTTCCTTTGATGCCAAAGCGTTGAGTTCCCTTAAATGGAGACACTCTTAGGTACGCCCAATCACCAACCTAAAAAGCTACACCACGGTGCCTCTTGTCATAATAGGCCTCCTTCCTTGACTATGTTGCCTTTAGGTGCTCTCGGACAATCTTCACTTTATCCTCTGCCTCTTGGATCACATCTGGACCAAACAACTGCCTCTCACCTGTCTCGGACCAGTTCAGAGGTGTCCTTGCACTTCTGGCCATACAAGATCTCAAAAGGTGCTTCCTGCAGACTTGCCTGATAGCTGTTGTTGTAAGAAAACTCAGCATACGGCAAATATTCCTCCTATTTCATGCCAAAGGAGTTGACACATGCTCGAAGCATGTCCTCGAGGATTTGGTTCACGTGCTCGAACTTTGAGGTGAAAAGACTGTCTCTATCAGAACTGATCTTCTTGGGAATTCCATGCAAAGATACAACTCTTGCGGTATACAAATCTGCCAACTGAGCTGCTGAAATGGAGTCCTTCACTGGAAAGATGTGGTCAACTTTGGAAAGATTGTCAATGACGACAAAGATGGCATTGTTATTCTTTTACGACAAGGGGAAGCCTGTGATGAAATCCATATCTATGTGATCCCATTTCCACTCCGGAATCTCAAGTGGCTGAAGTATCCCTACAGGCTTCTGGTGTTGTGCCTTCACTCTCCTGCACACTTCACACTGAGACACGTAACGGGTAACATCCCGCTTCATACGAGTCCACCAAAAGATTTCCTTGAGATCTTATACATCTTTGTGCTGCCAGGGTGAATCGATAGCTTGGAATCATGGGCCTCCTTCATGATGACCTCTCTGAGATCTCCCTCATTGGGAACAACAACTCTCTCCTCAAAGAACACGGTGCCGTCATAATGGACTGAAAAGCAACCGTACTTGGGAACTGAGGCGGCAATACCCTGTTTGATCTTTTTTATCATTGAGCTGCCAGACTGAGGTTCACGGATCTTCTCATGGATAGTGGGCTCTACCACAAGGTTGGCAAGGTAGCCTGCTGGAAATAGCTCGAGATTGAGTCTCCGAAAGGACTGACACAAATCAGGGTGGATCTTCTGCACCTGGATATTATTGCAAGCGCCCTTGTGGCTCAGCGCATCACCTATGACGTTCGCCTTCCCAGGCGTGTACGGAATATCAACTGTGTACTCAGTAATGGTTTCAAGCCATCTTCTTGGCCTCAAATTCAGATTTGGCTGAGTGAACAGGTACTTCAGACTCTTGTGGTCGGTGAATACATCCACCTTCCTCCCTAAGAGGAGGTGTCGCCAAGAGATCAAGGTGTGCACAACTACTGCAAGCTCCAAGTTGTGAGTGGGATAATTCCTCTCACTCGTCTTCAACTGCCGTGAGGTATAAGCCACAATGCTTCTGCCTTGCATCAAAAATCCTCCTAGACCTTGCAATGAGGCATCACAAAACACCTGAAAAGGTTGTGACTCATCTGGCGGTGTGAGAATTGGAGTTGTGGTCAACTTCTTCTTCAACTCCTCCTAGGCTGTCTGGAAAGCCGGTGATCAAGTGTATCGTTTGCCTTTGCACAACAATTCAGTCATTGGCTTTGCTATTTTTAATAAATTCTGCACAAACCTCCTGCAATAGCTGGCGAGGCTGAGAAAACTCCTTAGCTATTTCACATTCTTCGGCGGAGCCCACTCTTGAATAGTGTGGACTCGCTCTGGATGAACCGCAATACCCTCAGCGGAAATGACATGGCCAAGAAAATTGACCTTGTTGAGGCAAAACTAACACTTGGAGAACTTGGCATAGTACCGGTGCTCTCTTCGCTTCTGCAGCACCAAGAGAAGATGCTCCTCATGTTCAGCCTTTAACCTTGAATACACAAGAATTTCGTCGAGGTAGAGGATAACAAACATATCGAGCCTCTCTTTGAACAAATAGTTCATAGCTCTCATGAATGTTGGAGGGGCGTTTGAGAAGCCAAAAGTCATGACTGTGAACTCATACAACCCATAACGTGTGTTGAACGCGGTCTTGGGGATGTCCTCTTCATGAACACGGATTTGGTGGTACCCCATCCTCAAGTCAGGCTTGGAAAACACCTTTGCCCCATTCAACTGTTTGAACAGATCATTGATGCGGGGTAAAGGGTACTGATGGTCTTCTTGTTGATGCCGCGATAGTCCTGGACCAAGCGGATAGTCCCATCTTTCTTCTGGACAAACAAAGCTGGTGCACCCCAAGGGGAACTGCTCGCGCAGATAAAACCGCATGCCTCCAACTCTGTCAACTGCTTCTTGAGCTCAATCAACTCCTTAGAACACATCTTGTATGGATGTCGAGAAATTGGCTGTGTACCAGGCTCTAGATCAATAACGAACTCAATAGCTCGAATTGGGGGAATTCCTAGCAAATCCTCTGGAAAGACGCCTGGAAATTCACAGACGACTTTGACTTCTTCGAGCAAAGGTGTGACTCCTGCGTTCAAAGTATACAAATGTGCTTCTCCTTCCATTGAGCCACAAGTGTACAAGATTTCCACGCCTGAATCATGTGTCAACTTCACGGATCTGGTCGGAAAATCAATGTTGGCCTTGTGCCGCACAAGACAATCCATGCCCAAGATGACATCAATGTCGGAATGCGGAAGCAAGATCAAGGAAGCGGAGAAAGGGAGACCCTGAATCTAAATGTGAACACTCAGAACTCTGACAGCTGAACTGAATTCAAACGGGGGGGGCATAAATTATCTGATTTATATAACTAATAATCTGCTGGGCCCACCTGTAAGTCAAACGGGGGGGGTCTATGTGTTTTCTTTTCAATATTAATAATAGGGGTATGGGACCAGGTGTCAGTGACTAAGGGGGTTATTTTAATTAGGCATATACTAAACAAGGGGGGGGGTTAGCTTTTAACAGGTGATTAGCCCAGGGGCGGGGGTTCAAAAGTCAGTGGGTAAACCCACTGGCTTCTGCAGGACGTGCCCACGCGCGAGCTGCTTGTGCCCTCCGGAGATGAGGCCAACGGCGGAGGCCGTGCCAGTGAGGCCATGTGACGGAGGGGACGGTTGGCTGCAGGCGTGCAGCCGGGGAGGCGGGGGTGCGGGGGGGGGGGGTGTAAGGCCCGATGCGCGGTACTGTTCCAGATCTAGATGTTTCCATCCAGATCCGGGGACGAAGCACATATGTCTCTCAGTTGCTACCCATTATAGGCAACCATTTTATGATTTAGTTCCGAGAGATCCGAAACGACGGGTCCCTCTAACTAACAACGAACAAATCCGGGTGGCCCCCGGGGAGTCGACATCCAATCCAAAAGCCAGCCGCGCCCTCGAATCGGCCTGTTCCATCTCAACAGGGTTTGGGTTACCTGTACACCTCACATGGGGCCAGGCCCTCGCCGGTCAAGGGTGGACCAACAAAAAAACCATGTCCTCACTAGTCCGGGTTGTTTTAAAGGATATATTCTAGGAGCGACCCGACAGATATATATGCATGGTTTCAAATGGTAAATCGTCTCCGAGAGTCGAAGGTGTAGCCGATCGTAAGCTATCATCGTCTCTGAGAGGTACCCGCGGAAGAATACAAGAAGGAAACACTGGAAAAAGGCAATCGACGAGCAAGGATCTATTACTACGAAGTAATCACGAGAAATCAAAACCAAGAAAGCAACACGAGACAACACAATCGGTATCGGATCTATCGTCGAGAGCGGTTACTAACAAGTTAAGTGGAGTATTCGTCACACAGGACGATACCACACGTTTACAAGGGTTCAAGTTGTTTAGCTACACAGATGAGCAAAGGTTGTTAACATGGTTTAAGGCCCGATATGCGGTACTGTTCCAGATCTAGACGTTTCCACCCAGATCCAGGACGAAGCACATATCGGTCCCACCGCGACATATGACAATGCCATATGCCCAACATTTCCAACATGATATCACAACATTACATCTACAAGGACACAACATCTCATACAATCAGCATACAACTGCCTTAATACAATACATCAACGGAAGATACATGTCAGAGTACAGACTACATTCAAATGCCTAGTGGCAAAGGTAAAACACACCATTCCCGTAAACACACGGGTCCAGGCTCTCCGCCGGGATCCGCCTAACTAGTCGTCGTTGAGTCTCCACATGAAACGTCGATCACCATACCTTTTGTCGATCAAGAACCCTGAAAAGAGTTTGGGGGTAGTATCATGAGTACAGAAGTACTTAGCATCCTACTGTAGTGGTCAAATGGCCCAGCAAGGACTTCATCACTCGTCATTCTAGGACAACTAGTAGTTTACGGTGAGGATGGGGTAAGTGGTGAGGTTGCTGCCGCACTAGCATTTATGAAGTGGCTAACGAACTAGAGAGTAAGATAAGAAGCCAAGCATTCAATGAGGAATCTCCTCCAGCAAGTCTTCTATCAACTATTTACACAAGCATAACACCTATCCTATCCTTGTCCTCCTCTTCGCATCCCGACGAAGAAGAAGTAGTCAAGGCACACACACGTTGATCAAGTAATATTAAGATTATCTGAGTTGTTGTTGTCTATGAACAAGTAGTAGGTCTCAAGTCGTCCATCACCGTGGACACGGCTTCTCGAAAATATTTAACCCTGCAGGGGTGTACCAACTTCCCATTACAAGGCTCCGCACGCACGCCCATCTCTCTCAGTTGCTACCCATCATAGGCAACCATTTTATGATTTAGTTCCAACAGATCCGAAACAACAGGTCCCTCTAGCTAAAAACGAACAAATCCTGGTGGCCCCCGGTGAGTCGACATCCAGCTCAGGAGCCAGCCGCTCTCTCGATCTGGTCTCTACCATATGTCACAGGTTTGGATTGCCGGTAATTCTCACATGAGGCCGGGTCCTTAGCTGAACAGGTTGGACCAACAAGGAAACAAAGTCCCCGCTGGCCCTGGTTGGTTTAAAGGATGTCTGCTAGGAGCGACCCGACAGACATATATGCATGGTTTGCAAATGGTAAATCTTCTTGGGCCACCTCTAGAAATGTTTGAAGCTAGGTAGGTAATAAAAGGGGACCCCATAAAATCCTACACGCGGTTAGGCACGCTCAGTCTTCGAACCAATACCCGGAACTCGGATCCTAGGTGACTCGAATGGAACAAAGCGTCGGGGCGGGCTATCCTAGACCTTCCATCCTTCGTCGAATATAGTCAACATTATAAAAATCATATCATCAACAACAATATAATAATGTGACAGCCCAAACCAATGAGTAACAGGGTAGCATCGTAGCATCCTAAGCATGCATACTAAGCAGGGGCTGAGCAACGAGCAATAGTAAGATAGCAGTACATGGTTTGCTGGGAGGGGACATAGCTGTATCGGTTTGAAAGAGGATGTAAACATGTGGTAGGATCAAACATCGAGCCTATCCTAGACTATCATGCAAACCGCTGGTTGAAATAGAATGGATCATAAGTAATGTATAGTCCTTGCCTGTTGATAAGTCGGATTCCGAAGGTGTAGTTGATCGCAAGCTCGCATCATCTCCGTGAGGTACCCGCGGAAGCATACAAGAGGGTAAACACTGGAAAGCAATCAACGAGCAAGCATCTATTACTACGAAGCAAACACGAGCAAGCATCAACAAGAAGGCAATACGAGAGATCGCACCTACCGTCGAGAGTGGTTACTAACAGGTTAAGTGGAGTACTCGTCACACACGACGATACCACACATTTAGAATGGTTCAAGTTGTTTAGCTACATGTGATCAACAAAGGTTGTTAACATGGAATCTCACTCAAGCATGGCATAGCACACAAACATGACAAGAGGTGAAGCATAAGATAAACTATATATGCTAGTCAATTTAAGTGAGGCACAACCTAAACATGGCACTCCACTAAGTACCTCACGACAATTTAAGCATTTGGTACTGTTCTTCCCTAAACCATATTTTAGGTTGGTTAACAACAGAAAACAATAGCATAAACACAAAGTACATGAAATTCTAATCAAGTTACATGTAAAGAACACCCCAAACGGAGTAACGGTTAAAAAGATACAAGCAAAACAAGTTTGGAACACAATCTGCCAACATCAGGAAGCACACTTTAGATCAATGCATAAACAGGATAATGAATGCAAACATGCTCACAAATGAGATGCAACTAAAGTAGACATGGCAGGGAAGGCATGGCAAAAGGAATCATGCAAATAGGCAACATGGATCACTAGTTATAAGCAACACAAAAAGCTATAAAACATTACTGGTCTAGGACTTAGTGAAAATCAGGAAAACATGGCAGAAACTGTTATTTTCATGCTATATAAACAGGAGAAAAACTATATGAAAAAGTGCAACAAAATGACATAGCAATATGTGGACATGAAGTAGACATGATGGTGATCAGGTACAAACAAGAATCAAGGTCATAGGCATAATAGAACTAAAGATATTAAGCATGCAACATGGCATCAGAAAGTTACAGACTTTGTGAAAAAACAGAGGTGGCTGTTTAAAACAGTGGATAGCAACTTTGGAGCTAAACATAAGTATGACCAGAAATGTAAACATGACAATGCAATACATATAATGGAAGTAGACATGATGCTTAACAGTATGAAAAAAAGAATTAATGCAATAGGCCTCATGGATGTGTCACAACCATCAAGCAAACTTGCAATAAAATAACAGCAGCAACACACTAACAGAAATTAGTAGCAGTTAATAGTCTGGTACCCACTTCAACATAGATTAACAACATCAAGATGGCCTCAAATCAAAATTCTCACAAAAGATGAATTGAAATACACACAAAACTAAACAATTTTCCTTTTGGGCGCAACGCGATCCGGGCTAGGGTTTACTCGCAAACGACTACGCAAAACAGCAACAACAGCAAAATTCATCAGACTTAGTGAAACTTCGAGGTCCTTAGCAGCAGGAAAAAAACAACAAAGGGCCTCACCCATGGGCCGGCCCATCTGCGGCTGGGCCTTGAGGGGAGGCTGGGCCGCCTGGGCTGCTGCAGGCCGCGCGACTGGGATCTGGAGAAGGCTAGCCCACCTGCGGTCAACGGTTGGGCGTGCCTCCTCCTGGTCGCGGTCGACGGCGCCGCTGGTGACCTCCGGCGAGGCGGTGCGGACAAGGCGGCGGGGCGATGCAGACGAGGCCGAGGGGGGCGGCACGGCTCGGGATCCGGCTGGATCCGGCCGGGGCGCGGTCACAGGGCCGCGGTGCAGGGGTGGCTCGGCGGCCGGCGTGCTCATAGCCGAGCGGCAGCGGCCATGGAGGCTGGCGGAGCTCCGGCGCCGGACCTGCGCGATATGGAGAAGAGGTGAGGCGAGAGAATGGAGAGGAGGGAGGAGAGAGGCGCGGGAGAGGGAGGAAGGCCAGATGGCGGCGGGACGCAGCCTGGCCTCGCCGGCGTTGGGGCGGCGGCGCGGTGTGCCCTCGGGCTGGCGGCAGGGGTTCCACGGGCTGGGGAGAGATGGTGGGACCGAGGAGCGATCTGGGCCATTGGATTGGGCGATCCGACGGTCCAGATCGCAGGGGAGGCTAGGTTGCAAAAATTAGGGATTTTTGGGGCAAATGTGAGGGCGTGGCTGCAATTTTTGGCTAGGGAAACCCTAGAAAGGGGTGGGGGAGTGGTGGTCTTTATATATCCCATGTGGCTGGCAGTTTGAAAAAACAATCCCGGTTGTTCTCTCTCGCGCGCGGTGTTTACGTTTCTGACCGTCGGGGGTCCGCAGGACCTCCGATTCGGGTAAACCATCAAAAATCGCGATCAGCGCGTCGAGCCGGTGGCCTTCACCTCACGCGGGAAATCTGGGCTGTTATACATGGCATCTCACTCAAGCATGGCATAGCAAACAAACTTAACAAGAGGTGAATGATGACCCTCAACGTAGAGGGGTCTATTGCAGTGTTTTCGATAAGTAAGAGTGTCGAACCCAACGAGAAGCAGAAGGTAGTAGCAAATGACTTTGGTAAGGAGGTAACTGCAAGCACTGAAAGATAACTTTTTAGGGGTTTTCTTGGTATAAGCGACAGGAAAGTAAAGACGAGAAAAGTAAAAGATACTGGATATTAAAGAGTGGCCCAATCCTTTCTGAGCAAAGGAGAGGCCTAGCAACTGAACTTAGAAAAGCTAAAGTGTTCTTGAGGACACACGGGAGAGGTAGTCATGTGCTTTCGCCATATTCCGTATCGGTACTATGTGCTGTGTTGATAAGTGTTTGGTGGGTGAATCTATGCTAGTGCATCCTCTAGACTAAGATGAATGCACTCTTATGATTAAACACCTTGCAAGCATCCGCAAATACAAGATTGTAATTAAGGAAAAATCCTAACCATAACAATACGATTGGTGCTCCATTGTTCCCTTGTGCAAAAGCGTGCAAACTGGGGTTTAGGTTTCTGTCACTCCGGCAACCCAACGTAAGCATTCTTTATACACAATGCATTCCCCTAGGTCCTTGATAAGGCAAAGTGTTGAGTGTTCGACTCACACAACACCACTAGGAAAATAACAACGCAACTTAAATATCAACCAACACATATTACTTCAACATCATATGACTACTAGCAACTAGACTTCTCCCATGTCCTCAAGAACTAAAGTAACTACTCACAAGACATAAAAGAGATCATGATCAGTGGGGATAAATAGATGATAAACAATCTGGACACAATAATATTTCTCCAACAAAACTCAATAGCATTCACCACAAAGTAGTAATCAACACCGATAGAGTAGAGAGGATAGATAGTACGGATTACAACACGAGTTGCAATTGTGAGGCAAGATTGGATGGAGATGGAGATGGTGCTGATGATGGGGATGATGTTGATGATGATCTCGATGATGCCCGTGATGATGGTGATGAGGATGGCGACGATCTCCCCTTCCGGGAGGTGATCTCCCCGGCGGAATTTGCTCGCTAGAGATGGCTTTTCTTCTCTGTAGGTTTCCGCCACGGAGCGGTGGAGGAACTCCGTAAACTCTCCCTCTTTTAGGGTTTTTGGATTACGAGGAGTAAATAGGCCAGAGGGGGGAGCCGGGAGAGCCCCCGGGGGTCCAGGCGCCCTCCTGGCGCGGCCAGGGGTGGGGCCGCGCAAGGTGATCTCCTGGGCACCCTGTGGACCCCCTCTGGTTGCTCTTTTCCGTGTCTTCGTGATCCTTCTGGAAAACAGCCTCCGTCGATTTTCAGGCAACTTGGACGGGTTCTTCTTCAGCAACTCAGCGTCCACTTTTTACCATTGAATCCTGTGTCTGCTGCTTCGGCACCGGAAAGTTGCAAACTGTGTAAAATAAGCCAGAACAACATAAGAATAGCATCATATCTTGAAATATATCAATGAATAAGAAAGAATTACTATATAAAATAGTGATGCATTTTGGACGTATCAACTCCCCCAAGCTTAGACCTCGCTTGTCCCCAAGCGAATACTGAGCTCGGTAAACCTGTCCACAAGTTTAGAGAGTGAAGTGTCGATAAATAGAATACGGACAAGAAGCATCAAGGTTCCTTCATCATACTCAAGCATCCTCAATAGCAACCTCAATTCATAAGGCCCTCATGAGAAAGTAATAACAATTATAATAAAAAGTAGGGCTGAGGAAACTCATCAAATTATGGGAAAAATAATCTTGGTCAAAGGACAACTAAAAACAATTTGAAGCTTTTGAAAGAACATGTTAATAGTCATGAAGTGCAAATGCTAACACGAAGGAAGATGCTCGCTAGGCAAAATCTTTCGCAAACAACTTACTTATCAAAAGATAATGTCAACAAGGATATGGCATGGAAAAACTTAATGCAGCTCTATATGGATGAATCCTCATCAACATCAAATGTCTGTTCTCTTAGGGAAAAGAAGGAAGTGGGAAAACTGACTCAACATGAAGGTGGAAGAAAGGCCTTATTCAGGGCAAGCAGGGAAAACTCATGTGCTATCCTTAAATCAAACAGAATAAAAATAGATTTTGGGGTGGTTCATAGTTTGTGAAAGAATTCTAATAGATAGCTCAATTACTTCTCAAGATGGACAAGTTTCGAGGAACGGCTCCCAAGTGGGGACGATCACATCCCCTTAATCTCCTTTGTTTATCACTGCCAAATTTTCTGATTTCTCATAGACCAAGAGTGAAGGAGGGTTTGTTTGTTATATTATCTTTCGAGCTGGGCGCACCCATGCCAGTTCCTCCTCGTATTATGGGTTTGCAGATTAGACATGCAATCCCGGGATAAAACTTGTCCAACTTAAGAAGATCATGAATCACCTACTACTTCCTCATGAGCTAAACGAGAGGCACAAAATAGAAGATTTTGAACATTTAAGGAGAAAACATAAATTCTATACTTATAGGAGTGGTAGGGGAATACCACGAATAGGAAGGTATAGTGGACTCACATGGAAGGTAAAAGTTTCAGGGTATGGATGCACAAGCAGAAATCTACTTGACAAAGAGTTTGGATAGCAAAGGCTTTGAGAGAACAGACAATTGATGCTAATTTAGATGCAAAACATATAAGGCATAAACATTAAGGTAAGCATAACACATCAAGTTGTCTTCCTTGTCAACATAACACTTCAAGCATAATAACATAAAGGTTTTGGCTAAGTCGCTACTTGAGAAAACATGCATGTTGTCAAGACCAAAGCTATGTTTGCCAAAATTTAAATAAAGTTTTCAAAGCCATACCTTATATAAGGTCAATACTCCCCATAAGAATCGTCATATGATGCCGATTGCGTCAAGAGAATACCGAGTGCAGCGAAGGAACCCATAGACTTCTCATTAATATTCCATAATAGACGACACCACACTCACGGATAAAATCTCTCCACAGACGGAGTGATAGACCTCAAAGCAAACACCTATTTCATATAATAAACTTCCTAGACATGATACGACTCTACTTGACTCAAAAAACTAAGATAGAGATAAAGATACCGGGCACTCCCCCAAGCTTGGAACAAGCTGAGGGGATACCATTACCCGAGGAGATTTTACTCCTCATTCTTGTTCTTCTCAGTCAGGTACTCCTTGGCGAAGCGCTTCCATGGTAGCTCCTCTCCAGTCTAGAAGGACATTCCCGTCTCCAGAATCCTGCACTCAGCACCTAAACCCATACGCAGAAACTTTAGTTCAGACTCACAGTTCTGGTTGTGCAGATCATAGATTTGTGCCTGGAGTTGGTAAACTTTTTATTCTAGTGCGGACAAACTTGACCACATCTCCTTCATCTCTTTCCTATGGGAAGCCTCGATCTCGTTCCTGATGTCGAAGTTGGCTTCAACACCACGCTCCACCATCTTCTTGAACTTGAAGATCTCATGTTCAATCTCCTTCAGCCGCTCCTCGGTGCTCCCCTCCATGACCGGTCCCTTCAGATCTTCCTTGTGGAGAACACCGTCCTCCACACGAAGGACCTGGGGGTGCTTGTTTACCTCAGCGAGGTAAGGGTTGATGACGTTGACGACGAACTTGTCCTTGGGGCAACTTGGGGAAGCCATGGCACCTAGGTCTAGCTAAAAGAATTCCTGGCAGAAACAGATTGAAGAGAAAACACACGGAATCGCGAGATACGTTGCCGGAACGATCCGGGTGAATATATAGGAAAAATTTCTGCAACAAAAGTAAGGTGACGAGCCAAAGTGGGGTCAGAGACGGACTCCTGGATGCCCAGGCGGCCTCCCGGCTGTAACACCCTCAGATCCAGTACAGTAATCACTACAGTGATTCCACTGTTAGTGATAGTTACTGTTGATGATCAAGCCTTGAACACCTTTGATCATAGCTCATTGAAATTCCAAACCTGATAAAATTTTCAAATAAGTGTGGATTGTAAATCTTGCTCCAAGGATTGTGGATGCATGTCAATCAACTTGACCATGATTAAACCAAATCCAACTAGCCATGTGAATAATCACAAGTCAATACTTATGATGGAACCAATGTTGTGGGGTTACCAAAATTGTTTTGAAAATTTATATGGAAATGAAAATCTTTGCCAAACCAAAAATTTATAGGGCATATTAAATAAAATACCTAGGAATCTTAGGCCATGATAATGTAGTAATGGATATTTTATTAAAGTAATTTAGTAATATGAAATAAAAACAATGGCTTGAAAATATTAAAATTACCATGGAATTATAATAAACAAGTGGAAAATAAAGTTGATCCAAAATTTATGAAACATTTTTATAAAATGCCTAAAAATCAGTAGGATTTATTAAAGTGGGATGGGATTTTATTACCAGGTTTAAAAATGTTAAACAAATAAAAACAGTGTGAAATCAGTGGCATTTAATACCTTTTAAATAAAACAAAAATGCAATTGATTTTATTTGGGCACAAAACTTTTTGTGGAATTGTTATAAAGTGCATCACTAATTTTGGTGCATGTTTCATATTTTACAAAAATGAAACAATAGCGAAATACATTTAAACAAAAGAAAAGGAAAACAAAACAAGAAAAATAAAAAAAAAACCCCTAAGCCCCGCCCCAGGCGAGGCCCACCCCTCTCTTCTCTCTCCCCTCCCCTGTCTCATCCCCACCAACCCCCCCTCCCCCCATGCCGCACGCGCCATGGCAGGGAGGCCATGCCGACGGCCCCCTCCGCTCACCTGCTCCCTCCCCTCCTCACCTGCCCCCTCTGGATAAGGCCGAAGGCCCCCTCCTCCGCCCCATGTCCATTCCCCCCACCCCTCGCGCCTCCCTCCCTCTCGTTTTCTTCCAAGCCGCGGCCACCGTCGCCGCGCCCACGCTGTCGACGCGGCCGGTGACAACCTCGGCAAGCGGGAGCTTGTCCAGGGGAGCCGCCGTGGACGACCTCGTCTCCCTGCACGCCCAATTTCTCCCGGGAGGCCCCAAGAACGCCGCCCCCTTTCATCTCCTCCCGCCACGGCCACCACGCTGCCGCCGTCGATTCGCCCGGCTCGAGCGTCCCCAGCCTACTCCGAGCCACCTACAAGTTCTGCTGCGAGCTGCTCTTCGTTTCCGTCCAACCCACACCCGTTTTTATGCCCGCTGTCGCCGCCTTCACCTCGCCGCGCTCCGGCAGCCGCTAGGGCTGCTCGCCGCCGTGGCCTTGTGCCACCACGCTAAACGTGGATTGCACCAGGCGACGCGCGGCAGCTCGCACGTCCGATTCCACCCCTCCCCGTACCGATTGGTCGCCGGAGTGCCCCGATGGCCTCGCCGGCGTGCTCTGCCTCGTCGCCGTGCCCGGCTGGGCTAACCTCCAGCGGGCAAGCCCACTGCCCAGTGGGGCCGGCCATATGTAATTAGGTGTAAACCCCTATTAGACTAATCCCCCCAGAATTAGCACCCCTGGGTCCATGACATGTGGGCCACCCCCCACTTAAACCCTATTAGTTTAAACAAAATAACTGTTAGATAAATAGGTCACTGACTAGTGGGCCCCTTGCCAGTTTAAGTAAATAAAACTGTCTATTTAACTAACACTCACTTACACATGGGCCCCACATGCAAGAATTTTTAATAAAATGTTTTTGTTTATCTCAGTCTATGACATGTGGGTCCATTGGATCATTAGTATTAGATAAATTAATTTTATTAAACAGAGGCTCACCAGTGGGACCCACTGGTCAGGTTTGACCAGTCAACCCCTCTGTGGATAATGTTGCTATTTAATAATAAAAGAAAATTCAAAAATTGTTTTAAATTGATTTAAAACTTTGAAATTCAATAACTTTTAAACCGTAACTCAGATTCAAAAACTTTATACATGAAAATTGATCAGAAAAATATAATGAATACGTATACGCTATCCGTATGTCTACCACCCCCCTCTAACTTACCGAACATCGACATTCCCCCCCTTCGGGCCGTCTGTCGAAAACTCCCGGTACCGATAAAAGTTGTCCGGATGAAAAACTTTTGTATACGAAAGTTACTCAGAACGGATCCAGGATTACGAATACGTTACTCATACTCACACCACACCCCTCTAACACAACGATCATCGAACCGTCCCCATCCGGACCGTCTGTCCGATGATTTGTCCGGTACTGTTAAAGTATCCGGATGAATTTATTCTGAACACGAAAGTTGTTCAGAATAGATCAGCTAACACGGATACACCCCCTTATGTTTGTCCGGTACCCACGACACCTCCGGCTTGATCCTTCCCCCTCCGTACACCTTGTCCGATAATCACCCGGAGCTGGCAGTTCATCCCTGGATGAATTTCCGTTCCGAACAACGTGCATTGCACTACGTTAGTATACCGTTAACATTTCATATATCCTGTCATGCATCTGTTTGTATAAGCTTGTTGTGTATTTACTGTTTCTTCCCCCCCTTAATCTCCGGTAGACCCCGCTGCTGACGTCGACTACACCGCTGCTGAGTACGACTACGTCGTCGACGACCCTACTACTACCGTCGAGCTTCCAGGCAAGCAGAGCCATTCTCTTCCCAAGATATCGCCTATCTTTCCGTACATTTCTTGCACTAGGCATTGATACTGCTGCTGCTACGATTACAATCCTATTCAACTGCATAGCTTGATTTTTGTCGCCCCTTGATGTGCCTTCCTTTATCCTATGCTGCCTATTATTATTATGCATTATTCAGCAGTGAGCCCTGCGCATTGTTAGCTAGGATTAGATAGAGGGCCGTGACCACTCAGGGGAGTGAACACGGATACAGTTATTATCATTGCACAGGTATGATACATAGCAGACACCGTCAAAGGCCCCTATCTGGGTTATGCCTAGTCACCTCAAGTGTGAGCTATCAAGGAGTAATCCTTCTACTCCACTCGAGGCTGACTTTGTCTTGCCGCCATAGGGTCCTGTAAAAGGTTGTCCTTCAGGTAAGCAGTCGGGCGACCCAACGGTGTCCGCGAGAGGTATTGCGACGGGACGACAGGGAGGGTACGACCAGTGTACCGGTGTGCTTGGCCCCTGATCGTTGGCCGCGAGAGTTACCAAACCACGGAAGTCGAGATCCTACAGGAGCACACGCGAGACAAGGTAAGGAGACGGTTTACCTTGTTGGTAACCGCAGTGACTTGGTGGGACGACAGGGCAGGCACCGATGAACTGGTGGTCCTGGCTGCTGTCGTTGTCCGCGGGTCGGTTAAGTCGAGGCAACGATAATGGTTGTCACGCAGGTTAATTAAAATACTAAATGGTTCAGTGAATGTCTTAAGTTGGCTATATGCCATGTACGCACTACCTACCCGTGGGAATTACGAGTTTATGGGCACCTCTGCTTCGTAGTGTCGTCCGAGGACTCTTCAGACGTCAGCAGTACCGCGGGCTGATTGCCGGGAAGTGCGATGTCTTCTTTGGCTCGAGCTGTGTTGTTTTTGTTACGGCTTCCCGGCCACGCACGCACCGTGCAGGAGTACGTCAGGGTTGGGGTCCAAGGCCCTGAGTACTTAGGATTTAGACCGGCGGATGGCCTCTCTGTTGAGTTTGAAAGATGGGCTAGGAAGTGTCGGATAGCCTCGGTGGAGCGTTCCCTAACAAGGTTCCCGCCACCCTGGAGATCCGTGCGTGTAGCGTAACACAAGTGCACCCCTGCAGGGAAGATTAATCTATTCGAATAGCCGTGTCCACGGTAACAGGACGCTTTATGCTAAAGCTGGATCTTACCACTAGAAACTATTATTAAACTGTATGGTTCCGGGTTCTCTTCCTCGCGGGGATGTTGAGGAGGTGAACTCGGAGGCATTGCTAATTATTACAACTTATTATTATACAATGCTGCAGCAACTTCTGCTGCATTGTTACTTTATGCTTTATATAAACTGTTGGCTGATTCTTACCTCATGCTGCAAGATATCGTCGGAAGATGCTAGTCTTCATTAGGCCTAGCTTCTTACCCTTGCTTTGGATTTCTGTCTTTCAGTCCACTATATACAGCCTCTTCTTTCCGTTGATACAATGCATAATGCTTAGTAGCGGACGTAAGACTCACGGGTATACTAGATACTCACCTGCTTTATTTCCTTTACTGTTTTGCCTGATCGGCCGCTGCAGCCGACGTTGGAGCCCAGGAGCAGGAGTACCCCGGAGGCGCCTACTACGACGTCGAATTCCCCGTTGACTAGGAGTAGTTCGGTGGATCCCAGGCAGGAGGCCTCGCCTTTTCGTTCTGTATCTCTGATGTGGTTTGTGCTAGCCTTCTTAAGGCAAAACTTGACTACCTATGTCTGTACTCAGATATTATGGCTTGTATGTCTTATATATTCGGGTCCGCGTGACCCCCTCTATTGTAATATATTTGTTTATCCTTTTGTGTTTAGTGTTGTGCTGTGATATTATCACCGTGGCACCCTAATCTCAGTCGTGTACCCTGTGTGTATGATTACTGTACACGGTCTGATTTTGGGGGCGTCACACCGGCGCGGCCAGGAGGTAGGGCGCGCCAGGGGGGCGCCTGGGCCTCCTGGGGCTCGTCTTCGGCTCCAGTTAGGCCTCGAATTTTCCTAATTTTGCAAAAACCCATAATATGGAATTTTTATGGCGGTTTGCGATGTTTCCTTACCGTAATACATACCTTTTCTTATTCTGCTTCTGTCGGTGTCTGAAACAGGGCTGCAACATGTTCTTCATGAGTTGTTGTGCGTATTATATTTACATCAACATTGACGGGATCTCCCGCCATGTAATGCTTGAGTCTTTGCCCATTCACAACTGGAGAAAACCTGATTGGAGAACCTTATGTGCGGTCCTCTCACCGGCGTGATGTCGTCCGTAGGGACTATCGTGACATTTCTTGAGAATGTCCTTCTGCTCGTGTTCCGGTACGCATCTTCTCACGATCCCATCTGGACCTTCTTTGAAAAGATGAGGGTCATCCCAAAAGTAATGCCTCAAATCGGGGAAGAACTTCTTCCTTTGCTGAAATGTTAAACCTGGAGGCAAATACTTTGCAACGATAAAATTAGCATAATCTGCAAACCAAGGATCGGAAAGAGATTGTACTTTAACAACGGCAAGTTGTTCGTCTGGAAAACTGTCATTGACTGGGATGGGATCATGCGGTATATCTTCCATCCTTGAAATATTGTCCGCTACAGGGTTGTCTTCTCCTTTTCGATAAAAAATCTGCAAATCAAATTCTTGAAGGAGAAGTACCCATCTGATGAGTCTTGTTTTGGCATCCTTCTTCGTCATAAGATACTTAATGGCAGCATGGTCAGTATGAATAATAACTTTAGAATCAACAATATACTGCCTAAACTTATCACAAGCAAACACTACTGCTAAGAATTCCTTCTCAGTAGTAGCATAATTCTTTTGAGCACTATCAAGGGTCTTACTAGCATAATAAATAACATTCAACTTTTTGTCAACCCTTTGTCCTAAAACAGCTCCAACAGCAAAATCACTAGCATCACACATAATTTCAAAGGGCAAATTCCAGTCAGGCGGTTGTACTATAGGAGCGGTTATTAAAGCCTTCTTAAGAACATGGAAAGCCTCCTTACAATCTTCATCAAATACAAAAGGAACATCCTTCTGGAGAAGATTAGAGAGGGGTCTCGAGGTCTTAGAAAAGTCTTTAATAAATCTTCTATAGAAACCAGCATGACTGAGAAAACTACGAATACCTTTAATGTCCGTTGGATAGGGCATCCTTTCGATAGCTTCAATCTTCACCTTGTCCACTTCAATTCCCCTTTCGGAAATCTTGTGGCCAAGCACGATCCCTTCGTTAACCATGAAGTGGAACTTTTCCCAATTTATAACTAAGTTTGTATCCTCGCATCTCTGCAAAACTTTATTAAGATTGTGGAGACAGTGGTCAAAGGAAGTTCCATAGACGGAGAAATCGTCCATGAAGACTTCCACAATCTCCTCATAGAAACCATGAAATATTGCAGACATACGTCTCTGAAAAGTAGCAGGTGCATTGCATAAACCAAAAGCCATACGCCTATAAGCATAAGTACCATAAGGACAAGTGAAAGTGGTCTTCTCTTGATCGGCGGTGTTAACATGAATTTGAGAGAAGCCAGAGTACCCGTCAAGATAGCATAAGTGGGTGTTTTTGGATAGCCTCTCAAGCATCTGATCAATAAAGGGCAGCGGGTAGTGGTCCTTCCTGGTTGCCTTGTTCAGCTTCGTGTAATCAATGCACATTCTATATCCAATAATAATTCTCTGAGGTATTAGTTCATTCTTATCATTAGGGACTACAGTTGTCCCTCCTTTCTTAGGAACACAATGAACTGGACTTACCCACTTACTATCGGCTATAGGGTAGATAATACCTGCGGCTAGAAGCTTGAGGATTTCGGTCCTCACAACATCCATCATCTTTGGGTTCAACCGTCATTGATGGTCAACAACAGGTTTAGCATCGGGCTCGAGGTTGATAGTATGTTGACAGATAGATGGACTAATTCCCTTAAGGTCATCAAGGGTATAGCCAATTGCACCTCGGTGTTTACGGAGTGTCTCCAATAATCTCTCTTCTTCATATCCTGAAAGGTTAGAATTGATAATAACAGGATATACTTTCTTTTCATCTAAATAAATATACTTGAGCGTATCGGGGAGAGGTTTGAGATCAAACAACGGGTCTTCTTTTGGTTTGGATAAAATTCCTAAAGGTTCAACCGGGAGGTTGTGCTTCAGGATAGCAGGTTGTCTCAAGAAGATTTCATCAATTTCATTTCTTTCTTGCATACGAGTATCATTCTCGTGGTCCTCCATGTATTGCTGCAAAGGATCATTAGGGGGAATAGAAATAGAAGCAATACTTTCAATAATTTTATCATCACTAGGTAATTCGGTACCACGAGGCTGCTTGGAAATCTTAGAAAAGTTAAATTCATATGGCTCACCATTGAATTCAACAGAAACTTTACCTTTCTTGCAATCTATAATAGCTCCACAAGTTCTGAGAAAAGGTCTACCAAAAATAATAGAACAAAAACTATCGTGTACTGAACCAAGTACGAGAAAGTCTGTAGGGTACTTTACCTTTCCGCATAGGACTTCAACATCTCTCACAATCCCAATAGGAGAGATAGTGCCTTTGTTTGCAAGATGAATAGTAACATCGATCTCTTCTAGTTCACAGGGTGAAATCTCACTCATGATCTCTTGATAAAGTGAATAAGGAATCGCGCTAGCACTTGATCCCAGATCGCATAGTCCATAATAATTGTGATCTCCTATTTTAACAGATACAACTGGTGTACCTGAAATTGGGCTTTTATTCTTGGCTGTGACAATGTTAGTTGAAACATCACAAAAATTTATAATAGAATCTGAAACATCAGTAGTAACTAAATCCTTAACCATAGCTACTTGAGGATAGACTCTGATCTGGTCCTCAGGTTCGCCTGTTCTTCTCTCACTTTTATTTATGATGCCTGTCACAAAAGAGTGCTCCCTTATTCTTGAAGGAAAAGGGGGTTGTTCATATATAAGTGCAGGCAAAATAGGATCAGCAACATGAATATCAATAGGCACTTCTTTGAAAGGCTTATGGTACTGATCCTTCTTCATCTTAGAAGAATCAACATGAGAAGCAATGTTCTTACAAAAATCAATCATTAGATGGGAGTCCAGACCAATCTTAGAGCAAAAGGTAGTAAAATAATCAGTTTTCACATAGCTCTCTATATAATCATGCTCATAATTTATAGCAGGTTCAATACCTTTATCGATTTCCCAATCTTCAGTATTCTTCTGGATCCTTTCGATGAGATCCCATCTTTCTTCAACGCTCTTTGTCTGAAATACCCTGCTAGAGGAGGTATCCAGCCTTTCCTTATCCTGACGAGAAAGCATGGCATAAAAATTTTGTAAGTATAATATCTTTGGGGAGCTTCTGGATAGCACATTTGAACATTAGGTATTTAAGTCTCCCCCAAGCTTGAGCGATGCTGTCTCAGTAAATACGTCGCGAGACCTAAATTTATAGATGTAATTCCTGTCTCGGTAAACTTCATGAAGAGGGTAAAACTTTGTATAAAAGAGAGACATAAGCTCTTCCCAATTGAGAGAATGTGAGTTATCGAGGAGCTTATACCAATCTGAAGCTTTGTCTGTAAGCGATACGGAGAATAATTTCTTCATAACGAACTCTAGTGACACACCTGCAAGCTTGAATAATGAACATAGTTGTGATAAATATAGCAAGTGTTCACCTGGATGTCTGTCTCCTGCGTAGCGATTAGCTAAGACATAATCGATAATACCAGAAGGTATCTTATAAGGCACAATTTCAGTAGGGGCAGGAGTAACTACCTTAGATGTGGGGCGGCTCCCCAAGAACAACGATCCAAGAGTAGGGGTGTTCATAAGGAAAAAAATAGCAACGGCAAAACTAAAAACAGAAATATAAAAACTTCCTTACCAGCTTCACTTCCTAATAGCGCTACACTCCCCGGTAACGGCGCCAGAAAACGTAGCTTGATGACACTCAACGTAGATGGATCTATTGCAGTGTTTTCGATAAGTAAGAGTGTCGAACCCAACGAGGAGCAGAAGGTAGTAGCAAGTGAATTTGGTAAGGAGGTAACTGCAAGCACTGAAAGATAACTTTTTAGGGGTTTTCATGGTATAAGCGACAGGAAAGTAAAGAGGAGCAAAGTAAAAGATACTGGATAGTAAAGAGTGGCCCAATCCTTTCTGAGCAAAGGAGAGGCCTAGCAACTGAACTTATAAAAGCTAAAGTGTTATTGAGGACACACGGGAGAGGTAGTCATGTGCTTTCGCCATATTCCGTATCGGTACTATGTGCTGTGTTGATAAGTGTTTGGTGGGTGGATCTATGCTAGTGCATCCTCTAGACTAAGATGAATGCACTCTTACGATTAAACACGTTGCAAGCATCCGCAAATACAAGATATTAATTAAGGCAAAAGCCTAACCATAGCAATACGATAGGTGACCCATTGTTCCCTTGTGCAAAAGCGTGCAAATTGGGGTTTAGGTTTCTATCACTCCGGCAACCCACCGTAAGCATTCTTTATACACAATGACTTCCCCTAGGTCCTTGATAAGGAGAAGTGTTGAGTGTTCGACTCACACAACACCACTACGAAAATAACAACGCAATTTAAATATCAACCAACACATATTACTTCAACATCATATGACTACTAGCAACTAGACTTCTCCAATGTCCTCAAGAACTAAAGTAACTACTCACAAGACATAAAAGAGATCATGATCAGTGGGGATAAATAGATGATAAACAATCTGGACACAATAATATTTCTCCAACAAAACTCAATAGCATTCATCACAAAGTAGTAATCAACACCGATAGAGTAGAGAGGATAGATAGTACGGATTACAACACGAGTTGCAATTGTGAGGCAAGATTGGATGGAGATGGAGATGGTGCTGATGATGGGGATGATTTTGATGATGATCTCGATGATGCCCGTGACGATGGTGATGACGATGGCGACGATCTCCACTTCCGGGAGGTGATCTCGCCGGCGGAATCTTCCCGCCAGAGATGGCTTTTCTTCTCTGTAGGTTTCCGCCACGGAGCGGCGGCGGAACTCCGCAAACTCTCCCTCTTTTAGGGGTTTTGGATCACGAGGAGTAAATAGGCCAGGGTTGGGGCCGCGCCAGGTGGCCGCCTGGGCACCCTGTGGACCCCCTCTGGTTGCTCTTTTGCGTGTCTTTGTGATCCTTCTGGAAAACATCCTCCGTCGATTTTGAGGCAATTTGGAGGTGTTCTTCTTCAGCAACTCAGCGTCAACTTTTTACCGCTGAATCCTGTGTCTGCTGCTTCGGCACCGGAAAGTTGCAAACTATGTAAAATAAGCCAAAACAACATAAGAATAGCATCATATCATGAAATATATCAATGAATAAGAAATAATTACTATATAAAATAGTGATGCATTTTGGACGTATCAGTGAAGCATAAGAAATCTACCTATACTAGTCAAGTTAAGAGGGGTAAAACCCTAGGCATGGCACAACACTAATTACCCCGTCATAATTAAGCCTTTAGTACTGTTCTGTCCTAAACAATATTTTATATTTGTTAACAGCAGCAAACAATAGCATAAACAAAATCTACATGAAATTCTAGTCAAGTTACATATAAGAAACATTTTTATCGGAGCAATGGTTAAAAAGTTATTAAAGAAACAATTTACGGTGGCAAGCAGTGTAATTAATAGGTAAACACCATGTGAACAAAGTCAAACATGGCAAAAGAGCACATTTTAATAATCTACACAAAATTCTAAGCAAGTTTCATGTTTAAAGCGTCGCGATCCGAGCTACCGTTAAAAAGATACGGGCATCGCTAAAACATTAACACAATCTGGAAATGAATTAAAACCAGAAAAGGATAAAAAAACTACTAGGCCGAAAAGCTAATGTTGGGCCTAAACACAGTGGGCACGGGATAATTAAAATCGCACCGGGTGAAAAATGCTCATGGGCCTGCCCAACTCGCAGCGCAACAACAAATAAAAAAAAGGAAAAAACGGGGGCGCCTCGCCAATGGGCCGAGCCCATCTGCAGAGGTGGGCGATGGATAGTTGTCCCTCGCCGGGAGAGAGGAGCTAGGACAAGCCGGGGCGGTTGTTGGGTCGTGGCGCTGCAGTGGGCCGTGGGGAGCTCGGCCTAAGGGGTTCGCTGGGCCGCTGGAGCACACTGGCCCATGCGGGTGAAGTTGGCGGCGGATCGGGTCGATCCCGATCCCGTTCGGGAGGCAGACGGCGGCGACAGCCTCGCCGGCCGGCGGCGAGTGGCGCAGGGGTCCAAAGCGTGCAGGGGAGCGACGGAGGAGGCTGAGGGGCGCCGTATCCGGCCGGTCTCCATCTCCGGTGAGGTCCTAGGGTGGGGCGGCTCGAGCTTCAGTTGTGTCGTCCATGGCACGACTGCCGGGGCCGGTCTGCGAGCAGAAGAGGGAGAGAAGAGAGGTTAAGCGAGAGATGAAGAAGTAGAGAGAGGGAAGGGGAAGGCCTGCAGGGGCTCGCCGGCGCGCGGGGCCTCCACGGGCAGGGGCGCGGCTCGGGAGGATGGGCTTCTCCAGGTCGGGTTCACATGGTGACGTGGCGCCTTCCGGTCCATTCGATCTGGATCCAATGGTAGATCGACAGATCAAGATCTAAGGGGATTGGCTGTGTACTGAAAACGAGGTGGGGGTGGTGGCTATGTTAGGGAAAACCCTAATTTGGCTTAGGTTTGCTGCCTAAAATGGCTAGGAGGGGTGCTACCTTATATAGAGGGGTTAGGTGGGCTGGTTTTTGGCTAGATTTTCAGGTGGGTTAGACTGAGAAGGTAAGAGAAGAATCTGGGAGGCCCATTAATAGCTGACGCGATATTTTGCAAATACTCTCCTCGAATTACACCGGCTACTATGCCTAGCGCATCCAACCGTTTAAATACCCGACGAAGTCGGAATCACGCGAAATTTGAAACACCGCCTTGCTGCACTAGACTGACGTCGTCTACATTGTTTAACGCCAAAAGAGAACGTCTAGCACCTTCCGATAAAATAACCCATTTAAATATAAATGGAGATTTTTCCGCACCGATGGTGAAGGCTGGTCCTGTGCCGGAAGTTGCGACGGTGATCGGGTGAATTTCCCGGTGCCGCAACGAGGTTGTGTGCCGTGGTGGAAAAAGGTTCGGTCTCCGTCCGGTACGAGATAAAATGGAGAAATATAATCTCCGATCGATAACTCGGGGACGCAAACACCGCAAACAAATCAGACAATCAACCAAGTCACGCAGAAAACAAAATTTTTAATTTTTGTGAAAAATATGGGCTGTTACAATACAACACCACCAATAAGGGATCTCATCCTGAGATTCAGGACGATCCGGGGGAGAGGGGCAGAGGAAAAGAAGGGAGTCGACGATCTTCAACACCACCAACAAGGCACTTTGCTCCATGTCGACCGAAGAACTCCGTCGAGAAAACATTCCACAGAGAGATGGCGACTTCGATAACGAAACCATCAGGAGATCAAGAGGAAGAACGAAACTTCAAAGCGACGATCAAGGGAAGTACTCTCACTCAAATCGTGAGGATATTGGGAAAGAGGAATGAAGTCAACGAATGACCAAGATGTTTACCCAGAGTCGAAAGAACTAAAGGTACTACCAGATTTCCCAAACCTGAGGTTGGGATCGAGACAATACGCTGCAAGCAAGGCATTGTAATGGTTCTGAAACTCCACTTACTCGAGATCCTAGAGTTTGAAGGGGATAAGTCGAGCATTAAAACACTTACGACACTTGTCCTGACCAGAGCAAGGGTAAGGAGTAAAAAGATTCCTACTCTCCGATAACTAAGTAGTAACTACAAAATAGTTTTTGTGTAGACTCGACTTCGGCTAGAAAAGGGATCCTATGGTCGGTAAGGCTCTAATGCCAAATTTTAAGGCCCGATATGCGGTACTGTTCCAGATCTAGGGGTTCCCATCCAGATCCGAGGACGAAGCACATATCGGTCCCACCGCGACATATGACAATGCCATATGCCCCGGATTTCCAACATGATATCATAACATTACAACTACATGGATACAACATCTCATACAATCGGCATACAACTGCCTTAATACATTACATCAGCGGAAGATACTTTTCTGAGTACATACTACATTCAAAGGCCTACTGGCAAAGATAAAACACACCATCCCGTAACCGCAGGGGTCCAGGCTCTCCGCCGGGATCCACCTAACTAGTCGTCGTTGAGTCTCCACGAAGGCATCCAAAAGAAGAGTCGAGGTAGTAATAAACTGCAGCGGCCGATCAGGCAAAACCTAAAAGAGAAAAGAAAAGCAAGGGGTGAGAATATATCAAAAGTCTTGTAACTAACTTCTCACGGGTAAGATGGGGGTAGTGGTGACGTTGCAGACGCACTAGAAATATATGAGTGGCTAACGGTCTAATTTAGAGTAAGATGAGAACCAAGCATTCGATGAGGAATCGCCTCCAATAAGTCTTGCTGTCAACTACTTACACAAGCATAACACCTATCCTATCCTTGTCCTCCTCTTTGCATCCCGAAGAAGAAGAAGCAGTCAAGGCACACGCACGTTGATCAAGTTATATTAAGATTATCTCAGTTGTTGTTGTCTATGAACAAGGAGTAGGATCCAAGTCGTCCATAACCGTGGACACGGCTTCTCGAAAATATTTAACCCTGCAGGGGTGTACCAACTTCCCATTACAATGCTCCGCACGCACGCCCATCTCTCTGAGTTTCTACCCATCATAGGCAACCATATTATGATTTAGTTCCGAGGGATCCGAAACGACAGGTCCCTCAAAATAACAACGAACAAATCTGGGTGGCCCCCGAGGAGTCAACATCCAATCCAAAAACCGGTCGCGCCCTCGGGTCGGCCTCTTCCGTCTCAACAGGGTTTGGGTTACCGAGACAACTCACATGGGGACGGGCCCTCGCCGGTCAAGGGTGGACCAACAAGGAAACAATGTCCTCATTGGTCCGGATGTTTTAAAGGATATCTTCTAGGAGCGACCCAACAGATCTATATGCATGGTTTCAAATGGTAAATCCGCTTGGGTCAACTCTAGAAATGTTTCAAGCTAGGTAAGAAAAGGGGACCCCATAGCATCCCACACGCGGTTAGGCACGCTCGTCAAGAGACACAATACCAGGAACTCTGGTCCTAGGTGACTCAAATTGAATAAAGCGTCGGGGAGGGATAGCCTAGACCTTCCATCCTTCGTCGAATATAGTCAACATTATAATAATCATATCACCCATAACAATATAATAATGTGATAGCCCAATCCAAGGAGTAATAGGAGGTAACACTTTATAACATCCTAACATGCATACTAAGAAATGGATGAGCAGCGAGAAATAGTAACATAGCCGAACAAGGTTTGCTGGGATGTGGAGGACATGGCTGTTTGGGTTTATTGACAGGCATAAATATGAAGTGGTAGGATCAAGTAATGGTTCTATCATACACCTAGGCGCAAGTGAGATGAAGGTTATAGGCATGATATATGCTCCCCCTCACCTAATGAGAAGACGAAGTCGAAGGTGTAGCCGATCGTAAGCTCTCTCCGTCTCCTAGAGGTACCTGCGGAAGCACACAAGAAGTAAACACTGTAAAAAGGCAATCGACGAGAAAGCATCTATTATTACGAAGCAATCACGAGAAATCCACAACAAGAAAGCAACATGAGACAACACACTACGGTATCGCATCTATCGTCGAGAGCGGTTCCTAACAAGTTAAGTGGAGTATTTGTCACACAGGACGATACCGCACGTTTACAAGGGTTCGAGTTGTTTACCTACAAAATATGAGCATATGTTGTTAACATGGCATCTCACTCAAGCATGGCATAGCACACAAACCTGACAATTGGTGAAGCATAAGAAACCTACCTATACTAGTCAAGTTAAGAGGGGTGAAACCCTAAGCATGGCACAACACTAATTAACCCGTGACAATTAAGCCTTTATTACTTTTATGCTCTAAACAATATTTTATATTTGTTAACAGCAGCAAAAAATAGCATAAACACAATCTACATGAAATTCTAGTCAAGTTACATATAAGAAACATTTTTATCGGAGCAACGGTTAAAAAGTTATTGAAGAAACAGTTTACGGTGGCAAGCAGTGTAATTAGCAGGAAAACAACATGTAAACAAAGTCAAACATGGAAAGAGAGCACATTTTATTAATCTACCGAATTCTAAGAAACTTTCATGTTTAAAGCGTCGCGATCCGAGCTACCATTAAAAAGATACGGGCATCGCAAAAATATTAAGACAATCTGCGAATTAATTAAAACCAGAAAAGGATAAAAAAAACTACTCGACCGAAAAGCTACTGTTGGGCCTAAGCACAGTGGGCGCGGGATAATTAAAATCGCACCGGGCAAAAAATGCTCATGGGCCGGCCCAACTCGCAGCGCAGCAACAAATAAAAAGAAAGGAAAAAACGGGGGCGCCTCACCAATGGGCCGAGCCCATCTGCAGGGGTGGGCGACAGATAGTTGTCCCTCGCCGCGGGCGAGGAGCTGGGACAGGCCGGGGCGGTTGTTGGGTCGTGGCACTGCAGTGGGACGCGGGGAGCTCAGCCTCAGCGTTCCTTGGGCCGCTTTAGCACACTGGCCCATGCGGCCGACGTCGGCGGCGGATCGGGTCGATCCCGATCCCGCCCGAGAGGCAGACGGTGGTGACAGCCTCGCCGACCGGTAGCAAGTGTCGCAGGGGTCCGAAGCGTGCAGGGAGGGATGGAGGTGGACAAGGGCGCCGAATCCGGCCGGCCTCCATCTCCGGTGAGGTCCAAGGGTGGGGCGGCTCGAGCTTCGGCTCGAGCAAAAGAGGGAGAGAAGAGAGGAGAAGCGAGGAGATGAAGAAGGAGAGAGAGGGAAGGGGAAGGCCGTGAGGCTAGCCTCCAGGGGATCGTCGGCGCGGGCGGCGCGCATGCCGGAGGCAAGGCTCGCTGGCCGGAGGCGGAGGCGCGCGGGGCCTCCACGAGCAGGGGCACGGCTCGGGAGGAGGGGCTTCTCCAGGACGGGTTCAACTGGTGACGTGGCGGCTTCCGCTCCGTTCGATCTGGTTCCAACGGTCCAGATCGACGGATCCAGATCTAAGGGGTATTGGCTGTGTGCTGGAAACGAGGTGGGGGTGGCGGCTGGGTTAGGGAAAACCCTAATTTGGCTTAGGTTTGCTGCCTAAAATGGCTAGGAGGGTTGCTACCTTATATAGAGGGTTAGGTGGGCTGCTTTTTGCCTAGATTTTCAGGTGGGTTAGAATGAGAAGGTAAGAGAATAATCTGGGAGGCCCGCTAATAGCTCACGCGATATTTTGCAAATACTCCCCTCGAATTACACCGGCTACTATGTCTGGCACATCCTACCGTTTAACTACCCGACGAAGTCGGAATCACATGAAATTCGAAACACCGCGTTGCTGCACTAGACTGACGTCGTCTACATTGTTTAACGCCAAAAGAGAACGTCGAGCACCTCCCGATAAAATAACCCATTTAAATATAAATAGGGTTTTTCCGCACTGATGGTGAAGGCTGGTCCTGTGCCGGAAGTTGCGACGGTGATCGGGTGAATTTCCCGGTGCCGCAACGAGGTCGTGTGCTGTGGTTGAAAAAGGTTCGGTCTCCGTCCGGTACAAGATAAAATGGAGAAATATAATCACTGATCGATAAATCGGGGACGCAAACACCGCAAAAAAATCAGACAATCAACCAATTCACGCAGAAAACAAATTTTTTTATTTTTGTGAAAAATCTAGGCTGTTACAGGGGGGGGGGCGAGCACACCCACGTAGGAGGCGGCCAATGAAGGGGAAGATCCCGGACATGGTGGCGCTGTCCGAGATGGCGACGTTGCCGTGTCCGCAGCTACACACGGCTTCCCGAGCTTGAGAGAGATAGCAAGAGGGGCAAAACGGCGGGGCTTGATCTAGGGTTCCAATGCCCTGCCCTTATACAGCCAGCGGCGCACTGTAGCGAAACCGGGGGGGTGTAAGGCCCAATATGCGGTACTGTTCCAGATCTAGATGTTTCCATCCAGATCCGGGGACGAAGCACATATCGGTCCCACCGAGACATATGACGAAGCCATATGCTGCGGATTTCCAACATGATTTCACAACATTACAGATACAAGGATACAACATCTCATACAATCTGCATACAACTGCCTTAATACAATACAACAGCGGAAGGTACATGTCTGGGTACAGACTACAAGAAAATGCCTACTAGCAAAGAGAAAAACATCGATCACCATACCTCCACCGGGATCCGCCTAACTAGTCGTCGTCGAGTCTCCACGTGAAACGTCGATCACCATACCTGTTGTCGATCAGGAACCCTGAAAAGAGTTTGGGGGTAGTATCATGAGTACAGAGGTACTCAGCATCCAATTGTAGTGGTCCTCTGACCCAACAAGGACTTCATCACTCGTCATTCTAGGACAACTAGTAGTTTACGGTAAGGATGTTGTAAGTGGTGAGGTTGCTGCCGCACTAGCATTTATGAAGTGGCTAACGATCTAGAGAGTAAGATAAGAAGCCAAGCATTCGATGAGGAATCGCCTCCAACAAGTCTTGCTATCAACTACTACGCAAACATAACACCTATCCTATCCTTGTCCTCCTCTTCGCATCCCGATGAAGAAGAAGCAGTCAAGGCACACACACGTTGATCAAGATATATTAAGATTACCTCAGTTGTTGTTGTCTATGAACAAGGAGTAGGTCTCAAGTCGTCCATAACCGTGGACACGGCTTCTCGAAAAGATTTAACACTGCAGGGGTGTACCAACTGCCCATTACAAGGCTCCGCACGCACGCCCATCTCTCTCAGTTGCTACCCTTCACAGGAAACCATTTTATGATTTGGTTCCGAGAGATCCGAAACGACAGGTCCCTCTAACTAACAACGAAAAAATACGGGTGGCCCCCGGGGAGTCGACACCCAATCCAAAAGCCGGCCACGCTCTCAGATCGGACTCTTCCGTATGGCTAAGGTCGGGGTTAGCCTGACCTATATAACAGGGGACTTCCCTAGCTCACCAGTGTGGACCAACAAAGGAACTCTGTCTCTGCTAGCCCGAGTTGTTTTAAATCCACTGGCTGCAGACCAGTTATGCATGCGGGTTTGAAATGGTAAATCAGCTTGGGCCACCACTAGAAATTTTTGAAGCTAGGTAGGTAAGAAGAGGGAACCCCATAGTATCCCACACACGGTTAGGCACGCTCAGTCTTAAAACCAACACCCGAAACTCGGGTCCTAGGTGACTCGAATGGAACAAAGCGTCGGGGCGGGATAGCCTAGACCTTCCATCCTTCGTCAAATATAGTCAACATTATAATAATCATATCATCAATAACAATAATAATGATGTGATATCCCAAACCAAGGATTAACAGGGTAACATCGTAGCATCCTAAGCATGCATACTAAGAAGGGGCTGAGCAACGAGCAATAGTAACATAGCAGTACAAGGTTTGCTGGGAGGGGACATGGCTGTATCGGTTTGAAAGAGGCTATACACATGTGGTAGGATCAAACATCGAACCTATCCTAGACTAGCATGCAAACCGCTGGTTGAAATAGAATGGATCATAAGTAATGTATAGTCCTTGCCTGTTGATAAGTCGGGTTCCGAAGGTGTAGTTGATCGCAAGCTCGCACCGTCTCCGAAGGTACCCGCGGAAGCACACAAGACGGTAAACACTGGAAAGCAGTCAACAAGCAAGCATCTATTACTACTAGGCAAACACGAGCAAGCATCAACAAGAAGGCAACAAGAGACATCACACCTACCGTCGAGAGCGGTTACTAACAATTTAAGTGGAGTACTCGTCACACACGACGATACCGCACATTTAGAGAGGTTCAAGTTGTTTAGCTACAAGTGATCAACCAACGGTTGTTAACATGGCAAGGCACCCAAGCATGGAATGTCACACAAACATGGAAAGAGGTGAAGCATAAAGTAAACTATCTATGCTAGTCAATTTAAGTGAGGCACAACCTAAACATGGCATAACACTAAGTGCCTCACGATGATTAAAGGATTTGATACTGTTCTGCCCTAAACAATATTTTAGGTTGGTTGACAACAGAAAACAATAGCATAACACAAAGTACACGAAAAACTAATCAAGTTACATATAAAGAACACCCCAAACAGACTTACGGTTAAAAAGATACAAGCAAAACAAGTTACAGGCACAATCTTCCAACATCAGGAAGCACACTTGAGAGCATTGCATAAAAAGGGTAATGAGTGCAAACATGCTCACAAATGATATGAAATTAAAGTAGACATGGCAGGGAAGGCATGGCAAAAAGAATCATGCAAATAGGCATTATGAACAACTAATTATAGCTCATGCAAAATAAAAGAAAACATTACTGGTCTAGGGCTTAGTGAAGATCAGATAAACATGGCAGAAACTATTATTTTTATGCTGTATAAACAGGGGTATAACTATATGCACAAGTGCAGCAACATGACATAGAAATACATGGGCATGAAGTAGACATGATGCTTAAATATATGAAATTGGAATCACTCAATTCCGATAAACGGTCGCGACACACTCATCGATCGAAGTTGCAACAAAATATAAATAGCAGCACACTAACAGCAGGGTAGCTACTTTGGAGCAATATACAATCATCATGCATCAAGAAAATATGGCATGTGAAGGCATGGAACTGAAGTATAAACAATGCTTAACAGGATGAAAAAAGATTCACTACATTCCGACGAACGGTTGCAAAGCAATCGTCACCCCAATTTTCAATAAAATAACAGTTCCAGACAGATTCACACCAGTTAGCAGTTTAACGATCTGGTGCCCCGTTTGACCAACAATTACTCAAGCAAGATGACCTCGGATCAATATGCTCAAAAAATATGGATTAAAGAGCACAGAGAGCACAACAAAACAAACAAGATTCACTTCGTTCTGACCTACGAGTCAACGGGAAATCTCTTTGCAAAAGAGGTACACCAGACAAAAAATAAAAGACTTAGCAATTTACAGGGAGGTCAAGCTCGGGGCTGGGGTTTCCATGGCGGGCTGGAGGTGGCCGCCGGCGCCCGTGGCGGCCTGGAGAGGGCACGGGGCGACCGAGGACAGCTGGGGTCGGCGGAGGAGGGTCGGATCCGGCTGTGGTTCGCCGGATCTGGGCCGGGGAAGGCCGTGGCGGCGGCCAAGAGCTCGGAGCTCGAGCTCGGCCATGCCATGGCCATGGCGGGCTGCACCTGCGGGGAAGGAAGGGAGACGAGGTGAGGGAGAGAGGGAAGGAGGAGGAGGGCGCAGGGAGAGGAGGAGGAGACCTGGGCAGCGCGGCGGCTCGCCGAAGTTGGCCAGCGGCGGAGACCATGGTGTGGAGCTCCGGGTGGCCGCCAATGGCGCGGCGCGGAGGCGACCACGGCCCGGATCGGGCCCGGACGGCGGCGTCGGCGGGCCCGCGGGGCCCGAACGCGACCTGGCGGGGCTGGAGCTGGCTGGAGGGCAGTTGGGGCAACATGGCGTGATCTGGACCGTAGATCGATGGATCTGACGGCCAGAAACACCTGGGGGCTAGGGTTTCGGGATTGGGAGGATTTGGGGCAGAATTTTGAGGGGATTTTGAGGGGGTGGCTGCAATTTTTGCAAGTGGGAAACCCTAGACATGGGTGGGAGTGTGGTGGTCTTTATATAGCCCAGGTGGCTGGCAGTTTGCAAAAACATCCCCAGTTTTTCTCTCGCACGCACGGTGTTTACGTTTCTGACTGATGGGGGTCCGCAGGACCTCCAATTCGGGTAAAACTTCGAACTGCGCGATCAGCGCGTCGAGCCGGCGGCGTTCACCTCGCGCTGGAACCGTTCCGAGAAAACTTTCCGGCGCGCTATAAAAATAACCCATTTAATTATTAAACGGGGTTTTCGTTCTGTTGGCTGCGGCTGGTCTCGTGCGGGTTTCGCGACGGTGATCGGGTGAAACCCGGTGTCGCAAATGTCGAGTGTCAGGGTGGCAAGGGTCGGTCTCCGTCCGATACGAGATAAGAGGGGAAAAAATAATTGCCGATCCATAAATCGGGGATGCAAACATCGCAAACAAATCAGACAATCAAACAATTCACATCGAAAAAAAAATTTAATTTTTTTTTAAATCTGGGCTGGTACAGGGGGCTGGTCTGACGGCGATGGCACTGGCGCCATGGCCTCGATCGTCTTCTACTGTAGAGAGAGGTGGGAGATGGCCTAGGGTGGGCTCGGCCGACTACGTTGGGGTTGCCCGGGGCGGCGATTAGGTGTTTTTTCATTTTGGGTCTAAAAAATAAATTGATTTGACTATTATATACAATACAACGGATTTATTAGGGCTCCCATAGCTACTGTTTTATTTTATTCTCCATTATTTAGATTTTTTCAAGAGGTGAAACTTGTTCTGTTATTTGTGTTGCACCCCAAAGCAGCACCACAAAAGTTAGGGCTCAAAATAAAATCATATTGGATTCCATTTGAGTATGCAAAGATTTAAAAAGGTTGTTTTGGCTGTTGTTTGAATTGTTTAAATAAGTAAAACACTTTAATAAATCCCTAAACCATTTTTAATATGACCTACTGATTATTTGGCATTTTATAAAATTGTTTCCAACATTGTTGGCTGAAAATTAATTGTTACTTTGTTTCGGAAATTTTAATCGGGTTGAAAATGAATAAGCCATGATCAAGGGTGATCATCGCATGTCTATTCATGGTGACATGGCAACAATAAAAGTGATTACTGTAGGATTACTGTAGTGTGACACCCGGGGTGTTCCAAATATCCATCACTACAAAGAATTCTTGTCCTGCGAATTAAAAGTAGGGCAAGGGGTAAGGTTTCGGTTTAATATTCTAACGAGTCTTCTCGGTATTTTTGCCCTTCTCGAAGAAGTTAATCGTTCTCGTTGATTTCTTCATTTCTCTGCATCAGTGCATCTCGACGGGTTGTCATGCTACTCTCGTGGCTGCATCGTCCCTACGAATAGGTTACTAGGGGAAACTTGAGGGGTCGGATCGACACAAGGTTAATCAACCGAGATGGTCCAAGGGAATGGGGTACAAAGTATCTCACGAGTTAAATTCAGGGAGATATATCGAGAGAAACAAAAGAAGGCATGAGAAGTTTTCAACCGGATATGCAAGCACTCGACGATGATAACAGAAGATGAAAAGGGGTCCAGAGCATTAGGCATAAGCACTGAGTCTGATATCGAACAGAATAACACAAGGTAGAGGACTCGTGAGTTGCATACGAGTCCAAGTATGATAAATAACATCGAGAACGGAAAGGTACAAGAGAGACATGTTTCGATCCTGTGGAACTGTGGGTTATGAGCCCACATTGAATAAGAAGGGTGGCGACAAACGATGCGATCAAGTTGCAAAGTAAGTCAGAGAACAGCTTGTCAACTATGTCGGCAACAACATCAGTTCCAAGATCGATGGACGAAGAGAACCATTTTCCTGCTCGTTAAGACGAGGCGGACCAATAGGCAAAGTTCTCGTCCATCGGTGGTTACCGAAAGGTTATCCACAGTAGTAACAGGTTGTACGGAAAAAGTAATACACCGAAGTGTTTACATAAGAAGGGAATTATCACTTCTCAGACAATTTATATTAAAATAAAAGTTAAACGGACCAATGGAAAGGAAAATTTGATGATACACAAGTATCAGGTGTATATCTTTCCCAAGGGAAAGCAGATCAAGATATACAAGACCAAGTTTGTATTGGTCGGGAGTCAAAGGATTTTGTCGATGATAACACAAATCGTCGAGGGGCAAGGATGGTATTTCTCATGATGCATCCAAGCAATACTTGGGAGAAGTCAAAATGTGGATGATGGCCATGACACATCATGTCAAAAGTTTTCAAGAAAATACAATTGAACAACGGCGACATCAAGCAAAAGGAATGGTGAAGAAAAAGTATTCGGTGTTCCCGGTTGACAACAAACCAGAACAATGAAATGGCTATGACAGGGATAGGCATTGCTTCATCACAATTCATAAGATGTAGTGCAAAAGAATGATATCCTCAAGATACTAGGAGGTAATACTCGAAGGTAGAATGGTGGATCATAGGTGCAGAAGAATTTATACCAAGGGGACAATTACTTTTACACGAAGCTTTCATGATAAGTTCTAGGTAGTATCCATGGGCATGAACACAAAGGTTCAGGGTCGACTCCCACTTTTTCAATGCACAACCGTTCATGCACTTCTCTCTTTCGATGAAGTTGTAGAGTAGGAAATTTATCTTCCGTAACACCAGTAGAGTAAGACCCGTAGAATATCATGGGTTCACACAGATGGGTGAAGCATAGATACGACCCATAGGGACATTTTGCGAATCTATACGACAAACAATAGGAACAAGAGATACATGTTTGAAAGCAGAAGGCTGATGACATGGAGCAGATGATACCATTTTCCAAGGGCATTTTATATCAGGGGAAAATTCGTCAATGATTTAGGACACAAGGGGGCGGCAGGTAGTAATCCACCAAAAATTTCAGGCGGCGTACAGAGACTCTGGTACGAATATCGGTACTCAACCATAAGAAGAAAGAATACAAAGGCATCGGATCATAGAAACATCTAAACAATTCGATGATTGAATACAAAGGAATTATGATCCCCGAAACGAAGGATCATAAGAAGACGCTATGATCAAGGACGGACAAATTGAATAGAACCAGATGGACATTCAATCAAGGTTTGGTTTACCGAGAACCAGCTCATGTCTGGAATGACGTCTGAGCCGGAAGAATGAATTCACAGGGATCAACTGATGATTGCGTGCTCCCGCACACATAATGATTCAACAAGATCAAGACGACATTGAAAAGGGGTGTCAATGAAGAATACTCAGACATATGTAATTAACCATAATGCAAGCAGGAAAGAAGAATCTACGAAAGCATAAGGCTGTGGATGGATTCACGGGGTCAGATAGTATTTCAAAGTATGACAGAATCACATGAGCAACTAGGGAGGAATGGATCCTCGATAAATGTGAGGAGTTATCCGCAGGGTGAAAAGAAGCTGCAAGGCAGTAGGAACAAACGATTTTTGAAACATCTGAGAATATTACGGAGTATCTTGTATTAACAAGAGTAATTGGGATTGAATGTCCAAATCGTAGGTGTATGTAATTATCCACAGTGACTCATCGGTGGTGGGAATCGAAAAGCAGTGGGCATAAGGGTCTCGGGAATTTATCGGAGAGTATCTTCGACATCTTCTAGTGAAGTAAGCGACCATCTAAAATGCAGGTCTCTCCATAAGGAAGGAGGTACGAGAACCTAAAGTTAGTGTTAGAAAAAATCATTAACCCGAAAGAGGAGAGAGGTCAGAGTCCCAGAGTAACGGTGCGGAGAAAAAGGATCCTAATACCACCTAGTTGGCGACGTGGGCCGATAAGTCACACGACGCTGTTAGTAAAGTAGTTTTGCAAAGACTAGACTCGGCTTCGACCAAGGAGTTGGAAGGTGGTATCCTACAGGCAGTCGGCTCTGATACCAACTTGTGACACCCCCAAAATCAGATCGTGTACAGTAATCATACACGCAAGGTACACGATCGAGATCAGGGACTCACGGTAAGATATCACAACACAAATCTACAAATAAAATAATACAACCTGTTTAATACAAGCCAGGGGCCAGGAGGGCTCGAATACAAAGCTCGAGAGCACAAAGTTTGCGGAAGCAATAGTATCTGGGTACAGACACAAGAATACAAGGTTGCCTTAAGAAGGCTAGCACAAATAACAACATATCGAAAAGGCGAGGCCTCCTGCCTGGGAACCTCCAAACTACTCCTCGTCAACGGGGAACTCGACGTCGTAGAAGGCATCGGGGATCTTCACGTTGCGGTGGTCAGCATCGGGGATCTCTTGCTCCTGGACTCCAAGGCTCCAACATCGACTGCAGCGGACGATCAGGCAAAACAAAAAGGGGGAAATAAAGCAAGGGTGAGTATCTACCATACCCGCGAGTCTTACTGATGGCTTCTCGCCCTTCGTTGGTTACCCCAGGTGGAAGGTGCAGATGTAGCGCAGCAGCAAGTTTCCCTCGGTGAAGATACCAAGGTTTGTCTCTAGTAGGACTCCAGAGACGATAAGTAGGTGTCAGCTGCGCGACTGACGTGGACCTGTACACAGACACAGATAACTTTGTTCCCAACGAAGTTCAGAGAGGTTGTCAATCTCTCCGGTCTTGTTGTTCACAAAGGGTAAAACACAAGGGATAATGATAGCAAGTAAAAGCAGTAAAGTAAAGATAGCGTGGAAACAGTAATAAGGATATGGACCGGGATACGTGATGTTCACTAGTGATGTCTCTGTCCCAAAAGACGATAAAACTGCTATGCGAGGAAAACAAATTACAGAAGGGCAATTGACAGGATTATGAACGCACCGCAATGCTAACTATGCTACAAAAGAAAGGAAGAGGTTCAAAAGAACAGGCAGTACACCAAAATAAGTAGACCGAAATCCAACTGCATCTACTACTAATCATCCACCTTGAGATATCTATCCAGAACATCTCGCTGGTATTAAGTTGCGAGCCCCACCCAAAGTGTAAACCCAAAGCAACAGACAACTGCATTAAAAAGAACTTTGCGTAAAGTAAACAATCCTTGTAACCTCGGTTACAAGCACCGTTGTTTTCCCCCTTGTGGCAACAGCACATCCCCTAGACTCATGTTTCTGTCACTCAAGCGTGTCATCGGGGGGCATGAACCCACAATCGAGCACAACGTTTCCTCTTGGAGTCACTACCTACTACTTGGCCAAAGCAATAAACAGCAACGGAGAACATGCAGGAATTACTTAGGAACAAAAATATAATAGATAAAAACCAAATATATTACTCTATCACAATCTGAACATAATCTCATAATCCATCAGATCCCATCAAACTCAACATAGCAATAGCAGAAATATTACCAAGGTGCCTCGATCATGTAGGGAAGCTCACGAGGTCTAAACAATGAGGATCAAAGAGGCGAGGAGAACATCACATAGCTACTGATCACGGACCCATGGTCCAAGGAAAACTACTCACGAGACATCCGGGGAGCATCCATGGTGGAGAGGAGACTCTCGGAGGTCAATCCTCCCTCCGGCCGGGTGCCGGGAAGAGGTCTTCTGGTGCTCCCGATCTCGGAAGCGCGGCGGTGGAGGAACAGAGGTGAGTTTGCGAAATAGGGTTCTGTCTTCAGAGTTTCCCCGTGACGGAGAATAAAAAGGCGAAGGGGGGCAGCCAGAGGTGGACCAGGGGCCCCAGGCGCCCCCTGGCGCGGCCAGGGGTGGGGCCGCGCCGGGTGGCCGCCTGGGCCCCCCTGGCTCCCCTCTGGCCCCTCTCGGGCTCTTCGCGAAGCTTCCTTCACGCTGATTTTTTATCTGAATTTTCCTGAATTTTTCTGGCACTTTTTATATGGGGGAAAACTGAAATAGAAAAATAGCAGGAAACAGGAACTGGCACTGGGGTGCACTGAGTTAATAGGTTAGTCCAAATATGATCAAAAAGTATATGAAAGTGTATCTAGATCATAGCAATATCACACAAAACATGCATGGAGAAATCAGAAATTATAGATACGTTTTGGACGTATCAAAAATCCCCAAGCTTAATTCCTGCTCGTCCTCGAGTAGGTAAATGATAACAGAACAATTTCTGTGGGGACATGCTAGCAACCATATAAGAACTTTGAAAAGTAAAGCAATCAAGGTTAGAGATTCAATTCAAGTCATAACATGCAAGAGTCTATATTAGCATTGAAACAAGTAACAAAAAAACATTAGGCGCAAGAGCTCTCGCTGTCCGTGAGTCACATGTCTCCAAATGGTGTTTGCGAGCAAGAAGGGGGATAGGGAATACGAGAAAAAAACTATTTTTGTGTTGAGAACTCAATCTACTAAAGTTTCACACTTGGTCCTCTTTGGAATCTTATCTTTACTCGTCCCCAGACAACTATTCAGGTACAAGTCAATTTGATCCACTTATTTTCGATATTTTGAGCACTCATGCAATGGATGAGCGTAAGCACGAGAGTTGACACTTAGGATGGAAAAGAGAGAAGTATGGTGGAGGAGGAAGACAAAAAGGATAAGAAAGGCTCACATCAATGAGGACAATCATAGGCAAGAGATGCCAAATGATAGATATGATGTGAGGAGTAGGGATTGCCATGCAACGGATGCACATACGAGCTAAGAAGCTCTCCAATGGAACTAGTGGGGGTGCATCTAACTTGCTCGCTCATGAAGACCTAGAGCTCGTTTGAGGAGGCTCATCCTTGCAATATGCAAGCCAAGTTCTATAGTGTGAAGGTCCCCACATAGCTATATGCATGAAGATCATTTCTATGGAGTACAAGGATATAAAGGGAGTACTAGTGTGGATCTCTCAAAAGGATAGTAGTGTTGCCCCTTTCTCTCTTTTTATTTCATTTTCTCTTTTTTCTATTTTTTGTATTTTTTTTGTGGCCTCAATGGCTCTTTCTATTTAACTCTCATTTGTCCTCTTTGGGATCTTTTAATGTGTCCACTTTGGGATCTTTTCCTCACTTAAGGGCAACACTCTAATTTACAAGAAGGTAAAGCAGATCTTTCACACTTTACAAGGTACTCATAAAGAAGATGTAACTAACATGATTTATGCAAGGTATATCGCTGCCAGTGTAGCAGGAACATGTATGACATGAAGATCAAGTCATGAAGAGGTGGAAGTTGCATGGCAATATATCTCGGAAAGGTTATGGAAATGCCTTGATAGGTAGGTATGGTGGCTGTTTTGAGGAAAGATATAAGGAGGCTTATGATGACAGAGCGTATCATGCCAAGGGTTTGGAAGTACCGGCGAAGGTGGACACCAACTCTTGGAGTGAGAAGAAGGCAATGCACGACACGGGAGAGGCTAGCAAAATATGGGAAGGTGGAAGTGTCAACTTTCAATACTTACATTAGTCCGAAGAACTCATGCACTTATTATCGGTAACTCTCAATCTAATAAGGAGGTTCACAAAAAGACATTTACCTCGAGGAGGAGTGTATGGGGGTTTGGTTATCCTTGCTCATCCTCGACTCATGGTACGTGAGTGTTCTCTTATATTCGATCCCTCCAAGGATTAGTGATCCATCTAGTAGCTACAGTTCTCAACTAGTTTTGTAGGTTTTGAAAATACACACAGATTGCCCAAAATACGACACCTATCACTAATAGGCAAGAGATCTTGACACCAAAAGTTCATACATTACTCACATCAATACCTCAAAACTATTGCAAGTTACTAGTAAAATTAAATAGCAACCTCCATCACCTACTTTCAAGACAAGAAACAACTCAGTGCAACAACCAACTCTCTTTAACAACATAAACATGAAAACTAAAAAGAGTGCCAGCAACAAACTAAACAAAAGCCAAGACTCTTGCTAAAGACAAACTAAAACTAAAACTAAACATGGAAGTAGCTATGAAAAGATAAAGAACATACAATAGCAGAGAGATAAGCAGGAAAAATCCTATGATGTGTTCTAAATTTTGAAAGTGGAGCGTGTTTCTCTCCCACACAAAGTAAGAAGGGATCTAACTTGTTATGAACAGCAAGCAAAGCTAAAGAAAACTAAAAACAAAACCTAAGAGCGAGACGCTCCAAGCATAGTACATAACGCATGAAGTGATAAAAATATAGTGAGACGAAGGACGAACTGATGATTGTTGATGGAGAAGGGGATGCACGGGGGCATCCCCAAGCTTAGACGCTTGAGTCTACTTGAATATTTTTTGGGGATGCATGGGGGCATCCCCAAGCTTGAGCGCTTGACACTTCTGGATCTTCTTTCATCATCTTCCATCGAACACTTGAAAACTCCCTTCATACATAACTCATCATAAGCTGATTAGAGAGGTTAGTACCCTTAATAAAATAATTTTCCCCATTGGATATAAAGATATTATTGAAGAGCTACTATTTATCAAGAGTGCCAAAAAGTTTTTGCAAAGAAAAGGCAAGCTTAAGGTTTGCAAAAGTTAGGAGAGACAAAACGTGGCAGAATCTGTGAAAAACAGAACAACAGGTAGTAAAGAATTTTTTAGGGGCACTTTCGCAACTCACATAAAAAAATATCAGAACATACGAAAGTTTCGTAATTGTATAGAGCACGCTTTGTAAAAATTTCAGCTCAAAAAGATGAACTGGGATTTTTCTGGATTTTTTCTGGTCACGAGGACAGAATCTGTTTTCTGGACAGCATGTCACAAATTTAATTCCCTTGTCGTAAGAGGCTATAACTTGGCACAAAGTTGAAAAATAAAGATACAATGATGTTGCTATAGTAGTAACAATCATCAAGACACAACAAAAGCAAAAAGAAACACCTAAATTCGTTGCAGGCTGCCTCCCAGAAGCGCTTTCTTTTATGCCTTTAAGCTAGGCATGAAGATTATAAAAGATGCTCACGTAAGAATAAGGATTTGAAACAAAAGAGAGCATCAAGAAGCAAACATGAAATACATTTAAGCCTAACCCACTTCCTATGCATAGGCATCTTGTAAGAAAATAAATCAAAGAAGCACAAAGTCACCAGCATAGGAAGGTGGAACAAGAGCAACTTTAAAAATTTCATCAAAAAGAGAGGTGTTTTTGTAACATGAAAGATTTTAGAACCAAGCTTTCCTCTCTCAAAGTAATTTTCAGTGGTATCATGAACAACCTCAAGAATATAACTATCACATAAATCATGTTGTGCATGACCTACAAGCACACGTGTATAATTTTCAACACGGTCTTTAGGATCATAAGATAAATGCAACCCATCACATCGAGCCTTAATAAGAGCACAGTTCTCCAAAATATGAGTTGGAGATTTCAAAAGGATAATAGGATAATCAAGTGTTGGTGCAATAGCAACAATTTCATGCTTAACATGAGGAACTATAGCAAGTTCATCTCCGTAAGCATCATCCATAGTGGCATCAAGGCCATAAGCATAGAAGGCATCAACTTCATCAAAAAGGGATATTTCAAAAGAATCCATAGGATCATAATACTCATATAAGGTAAGAGTCAAAGAGTTACTCTCATTAGAAGGTAGACATGGATGGCTCCATTCTTCCTCCTTTTTTTCGTCACTCTCCTCCTCTTCTTCATCCAAAGAGCTTTCAGGTTCAGTAATTTCTTCTTCTATAGAGTGCTGCAAAACATTAGTCTCTTCCTTTGGGGGAGAGATTCTCTCAAGATGATCAGTAATATAATAATTTGCATCATAATTTTCAAAACAATAGTTAAGTATAGCAAGACTCTCAGATTTTTAAGGGGCGTCATCAATATTTTCAAAAAAAGAAGTAATTTCATAGGCACTGTCAGAACCCTCTGTTAGGTAATGTGATAGGGTTAGTTAGTACTCTTGCATCATGTCAAAATTTCAAAAGAAATCTTTGAAATCAAAAAAATCAAAAGCAAATGGGAGAAGGAACCCCCCCAGATGAATTAATTCAAAAGGCCAGATAAAAATCTTTTCCAAAAATTCATGTTAGATTTTTGAAAAGTCTTATAAATGAGTGTGATCACATATCAATTGATGTGGGACCCACCCCATGCTCATAGATTTTTCAAATTTTCAAACAGTGCCTTGGAATTAAAGAAATACCCCTATTTGATTTAAGATTCAAATTATTTGAATTTTAAAAATGTTGAAACTTTATAAGTGGCTAGTCTATTTTATTATGAGGCCACATAAAAGTTTTCAGCATTTAATAAAATGTTTAGCTATTTTATTTAGCTAAACAGAACAAATGTCAGAAGAGAAAACAGAAAAGAAAAATAGAAAAGGAAGCAGAAACCTTACCAGACGCCCAGGCGAAGCCGGCCCACCCCAGCCCAGCCGGCCCACAGGGGCAGCGGCGTCTTCTTCCCCGTCCCGCGCCTGCAAGCTGCTCGGTGGAATGCCACCGAGCTAGCCGGGGACGCCACGTCGCCGCCGAGAGCTTCCAGGCCTCCCCGTGGCCTCTTCTCGTACCTGGAGATTCCCCGCAGCCTCCCTGATCCATTCCCCCCCTCCACGAGCTCCCTCCCCTCCTCTCTCGCCCGTTTCTTCGCCGCCCGAGAAGGACGCCGGAGCACCATTGATCCCCCGCGTAGCCATTGACGCCTAGAAGCCCCAAGACCGTGTCCAAGCTCTTCGTCGTTGTCGTCTTCATTGACCTGCAGAAGGAATCGGAGCCGGACGCCTCCACGAGCTCGCTAGCTTCGTCGTCTTCATCGCCGGCCGCCGTGGATCGACTTCGAATTCCGGCAACTCCAGTGCCTCCCCGAGCAAGCCACCACTCCAGTTACATTCAGGGTGAGCTTGCAAGCAAAACCCCTCTTTCTCCCCCCTCGATTGTTTCCTCTAGCCGGATCTGCCATGGGAACCCGAGCACCTCGCCGCCATGGTCGTCGTCCTCCTCGCTCGAGTGCTCGTCGTGAACCCCCAGTGCACGTGCTAGCGTTCGAACAAGCCCCGAATCGACTCCAACCGTGCACCACAACGACGACTGCGACCTCGCCGTGGTTCTGTCGCCGCCAAGGTCGAAGCAGTCGACGAACGCGACCTCCCCGGCGACGTACAAGTGGTGCTTTCGACGCGGCTCTTCACGGGCTTTCGAACGGTGGTCTCGGCGCAGAGTTTGGAGGCCAGGAGAGGAAGAACGAGCAGCACCGCCGTGACTCCAGTCGCCGGCGTTTAGCCGCCGGCGAGTTAGCCAGACCCCCCCCCCCCCCCCCGTTAATCACGTGGCTAATGACCCCCTGGGTCACTGACAAGTGGGCCCAGTGGCTTAATTAAGCCACTGGATTAATTTAACCCACGGGTTAATTAAATCCAGTCACTGACACCCTGGACCCACATGTCAGCTGACGCAATAAATCATTTAAATGAATTACCAGAGATTATTTGAATTAAAGAAATTCCAGAAAATACCCCAAACTTTGGAAATTCATAGAAAATTCATATTAACTCCAAATTGGACAAATAATATATGAAAAATGATCAGGAGAAAATTATCTTTCCAAATATGAAACTTTCAACTATGTTTGAGTTGAATTTAAATTGGGACCAGTAGCATATGTCATTTGGTTTATTTGAATTTAATTCAAATTCAAATCAAATGATCTTGCAACTTGGACCATGGATTTGTGTTATAATTCAACCACACATCAGAGGCATATCTTATACAGTTGAAGATAATTCAAAATGATCAAACAATGTCATATACAACTTGGTTAATTTGAATTCAAATGTGGAGTTTGAATTTGCAATTCAATTTGCAATATACTCCATTTAAATGGAATGCTCAACACATCAGTACCATGAACATCACCCTTTCAATCTTATTCATGTGATTGTGCATTGTACATTATGATGATCCTATGATTGTCATGTTGCTGATAGACGTGGACCCGGAGCCCGAGGTCACCCCCTTCGTTGAAGACCCCGAACCCGAACCTCGTCAGCAAGGCAAGCAAACCCCCATTGATCATGTCGATAAAATCCCACTTCCCTCTCATGTCTCGCTTATGCATTGTTTAGGATGATCACCATGTTACGATTCTACCGCATAGATGAACCCATTCCTTTGCATGACCTATCATTTTGTCACATTAGTAAGCAAACCACAATCCTAGCAAATGTAGGAGTTGGTTGATATCATGTAACCCCTGCAATGTTACTGCTTATAGCATGCTTAGTATGATACCATGTTGTTAGTGTGATGTGAGTCGGGATGGGAATGATCATGTTGATGTTGGTAGAAAAGTGTTGGTGAATCGACCCTAATACAAGGTGAACGATGAGAGGCTGTGTAGGAGTACCGGTGGGTTGTCTCGTTGAACACCGCCCTAGTACAAGTTCTTGTGTGGTGATCCAAGATGAAGAGTACAACCACACATTGGGCTCACTGACCCATCTCAACTTACTAACTCATCCCTTTCGATGTCCAGATGTCGCAATAGTTTGGAGTTCTGGTAGGTCTGTGGCCTGGATGCTAAGTGAGAGAACGGCTCATCCGAGACCGGCTTATGCACCACGCACACATCACTTGGGTCCACTTCGGTAAACCGGCCGGGTTCACGATTGTGGTAACCAACCCAAGTAGGCGGCTTTCTCGGACTAGATCGGCTATGAGGTAACAGTTGTGGTGAGCATCCTCGCTGGCACCCCTTGAATGGTGTCGAGATCAAAGGTGGTAAATGATGATCATGTGTGTGTAGCGGTACACCCTTGAAAGGTTAACAAAACTATTCGAATAGCCGCGTCCGCGGTTATGGACTGCTTGGAAAGCTTAGCTTGATTATTAGATAACTTGAACTGGATACTTCTAAAACACACCAAGATAAGTGTGAGTGCTATGGCGTGCTTTCTCGTGGGGAAGTCGAGGAAGGCACCATAGTGGTGTAATTGGTTGGAGGAAGTAGTGGACTCGTGTACGCTTCTTACCTCAAAGTCTGGTACTCGTAGTTCAGGATTAGCCAAGTCAGAGCTGGCATTTCTGCAAGTGAACCCCACCTCCCTTTACCTTGATACATGTGCATGAGTAGTATAGCTCCTATGTAAGTCTTGTTGAGTACGATTTTGTACTCACGTTTGCTTAATCTATGTTTTAGATGATGCCACTGACCCCGAAGGTGGCTTCTTCATCGAGCTGGACGACTGAAGACCAACTAGTCTAGTCCCAGTCAGACGACTGGTTCCCTCGTGGAGGGCTTGTGTTTAAATAAGGCTTCTTAAGCCACTTGTTAAACTTGTCTGTACTCAGACATAATTTGCTTCCGTTTGTGTTGTAATGTTGGATCACATGCTTGTGATCTCTGTTTGCACTCTATAAGAGTTATCCATAAAATTGTACACTTTGTAGAGAATTGCAATGGTACCTGCTGTTCATACAAGGCATGTGTGCTGCGTGTATGTTTATAACATGCATGTCTTTGTATGGGTTTTCGAGACCTTAGTTGTGTTCTGGCTAGCGGTCTTTCATACACCAAGTGGCCCTTAGATGTGCGCAGCTTGGGGCATCGCGATGCGATTGTTCGAGACTCTGTCTCGTGCACTTTTTGTGGTATGATCAAGCCTGCCCTAGACCCCGACTAAGTGATCGGGCTGGAGTAAGTCTATGTAAGAGTTATGAGATAGTCGATATTATGGTTGAGGCGACTTGTCTTTGAATATGGGAGTTCACCACCCATATCATTAGACTTGTGTGCGGACGATGAGGACCCATCTCAGTTGATCATCCGGCCTGGATGGGATGCCCCTCACGTACGATGGTTTCCGAGAATGTTCTGTGCTTGGCCTTGTCTGCTTAGACAAGTGGGTACGGTTCTCTGCTCTCCATATGACTATGCCTTAACTAGACTTGCATACGCTAACCCCGGGTCCCGACAGACTTGGTATCAGAGCAGGACTGACTGTAGGACTAGTAGCCTTGGCCGAAGTCGAGTCTAGCCTTCTATAGTTATATAGTTACAGATGGCAGATCTTCCCCCTCGGCAGATTGTTCGTTTGACCAGGTGCCTCGGTGTGCGTGGCCATCCCGCCACGTTGATCGAGATGATGTCCTATGTGGGATATCGGTGGTACCCTGAGTACACCGTCGAGGAGCAGTTCCACGACTTCAACCAGACCCAGTTCCACTTCATTGTCCGGATCTATCCGCACCACGTTGGAGTCACCCAGCCTATCCACTTTGGACATGGCATTGGCGTTACCGAGAACATGGCTGTGCAGGATGCTGCATACTCATGTATGACACTGCTGAGAGAGGAGCACACTTTGCTGAGAGAGACTTCTTTCCGCTATATCCCTGCTGCACTTCCAGGAGAAGAGGGATATTACACCGGACTCTACTCAGATCACTCTGCAGAAGATCCCGCACTTCAGATGACTGCTAGGTTTGCTAGTGACAGAGATCGTGATGCCCGCGCTCTCCGTTTCGAGCTCCACGCCACCCGTGTTCATCTGTATCGAGCACTGACACTTTTGGCTCCCTTTGTGAGCGTTGGATCAGTCGAGCATGATGCGATCTACCCAGTGAGGACTCAGATGCCTTCTCGAGTTGCTTGGCCCGAGATTGGAGGCAGTTTTCCACCCCGTGGTCCTTTGCTTCCACCCTACGCTGGACCTAGGCCCCATCCTTGCCCAAATGGATATCAGGGCCAACAAGCCTCCGTGTTTTCCGATGGTCACCTCCAGCTACCGGGATACGCGGGTAACTTTTATGAGGACTACTATGGATATGGAGATGAGTGAGACCGCCTGTGGTCTTACTTAGTGATGATGTAGTAGTATCTTAGTGTATTGTATGGAAGGTGTCTAAGATTCCAGAGGCTTAGATAAATAATGTATAGGAAGTCAGAGTGCCTCTGAAGGATGTATCATCTTCATCACGTTTGTATTAGCTTGGTGCTTGTACTAAAACGATGTATGGTTTGTATGACAGCTTGTGAATATATGGCTTGTATGCTTTTATCACCATGTTGTCAAGATGATTACTTCCTTTGCTCTGTAATCCTTCCAGTACTTCAATACCTTGTTTAGACTCTCCCAATCAACTCTGTTTGACTTTGATTTTTCACCTTCAGGATGTCTCAAGGAACCCGTGGCCAGGTTGGTCGTAACCAAGGTCGTGGGAATGACCAGGAGGAAGGCAACCTTCCACCCCCACCCACGATGGCACAGGTTCTGATGGAAGTCGAGAGGAACCGCCGAGACTCTCACCATCTGTTGGAGGTCATTGCTCGCAACACCACTCAGCAGCGCAATGAGTTGGTGTCCCTGAACGACTTCATCCCCCGGTTTTCAGTTACTCCACCGAGCCCCTTGACGCCGATGACTGGCTTCGCAGCATCGAGAGGAAGCTCCAAGCAGGCCGTGTTGCAACTGGTGACAAGGTCAGCTATGCCACCTATCACCTCGAAGGTGCAGCTAGCTCTTGGTGGGAGAACTTTCTGAATATGCGTCCCGTTGGACCGCCTGCATCTTGGGAGGAATTCTGCACGTCCTTCCGCGAGCACCACATTTCCAAGGGTCTTATGGACCGCAAGCGTGAGGAGTTCTGCAACCTCACTCAAGGTAGAAGGACCGTTGATGAGTTTAGTCGTGAGTTCAACCAACTGGCTCGTTATGCTACCGAAGAAGTCTCCACCGACTCCAAGAAACAAGAGAGGTTCCGTCGTGGCCTCAACACTGGACTTCGTCGTGAGCTCAATCTTCATGACTTTGCCACATTCCAGGTCCTTCTCAACAAGGCCATCAAAGCAGAGGACATGAACACCCCCAACGACTTTCGCAAACACCCTAGAGATGATGGCTCATCCAGTTCTGGCTCCCAGAAGCGCAAGATCTGGATCCCCAACAGCATGTTCCGCCAGAACAACCCACCGAGGCCATCCTATGTGGCGCCTCGTCCACCAACCCAGTTCCACCTAGCTCCACCAAACAACCCAGCTCCACGCACTGTTTTCGAAGCCTGTTACAAGTGTGGTCAGGCAGGCCACTACTCTCGCGAGTGTCCCCAGAACCAGCTCTAGCATCAGAATGCTCCACCACGTGCCGGAGGCAACAACAACAACAATGGTCGTGGAAAGCCACCCCAGAAGGTCTACACCGCCAAACCCGCTCCTCCCTCCACTCGAGGACGTGTGAACCAGATCGCCGCCGAAGAGACTGACGACACCACTAACGTCATTCTTGGTACGCTCCCAGTCAATTATGTTCCTACTTCCGTTCTTTTCGACCCAGGAGCATCTCATTCATTCATGTCGGAAAGTTATGCACTTCGTCATGAGTTATCTTTTGTTGAATTGTCCACTCCAATGATTATTCAAACTCCAGGGTCAAGATGGCAAACTAATAGAGTAAACCATGATAATCAAATTGCAATTGAGGGTTTAGTATTCCTTGCTTCACTCATAGCCCTCAAGTCTTCAGACATTGATGTCATCCTTGGCATGGATTGGCTATCAAGACAGAATGCCTACCTGGATTGCAAAGGCAAATCCGTGAAACTCACCCACCCTTCAGACAAATCCCTTGTTTGTTTGTCCTGAAAGGTTACTAAGAGCAGGCCAATCATTCATGGTTACAAAAATCAACTCTCGTAGGTCAAATTCCTCCTGTTTGTGCTCATCCCACACACATACACCTGGTTTAGCCCACAACAGTAAAAGTTCTTCAACTAATGGCCTTAGGTACACATCAATGTCATTGTCGGGTTGCTTAGGGCCTTGGATGAGCGCTGGCATCATAATGAACTTCCGCATCATGCACATACAAGGAGGAAGGTTGTAGCTACATAGAGTCATGGGCCATGTGCTATGATTGCAGCTCTGCTGCCCACAAGAATTAATGCCATCTGCACCTAAACCAAACTATACGTTCCTGTAGTCCTTTGCAAACTTGTCATTTTCCTTTTCCATTCTCTCAATTTTTCACCATTGTCACCCATCAGCGGGGTGTCTCAAATTCCCGTCTTTCTTACGGTCTGCATTGTGCCATCGAATAACTTTGCATGCTCTTTGTTTCTGAACAGATGTTTCAGCTGTGGTATTATAGGAGCATAAAACTTCACCTTGGCAGCAACCCTCTTCCTGGGGTGCTCGCCCTCAACATCACAAGTGTGATCTCGTCTAATATTATAGAACAATGCACCATATACCGGGCATTCATTCAAATTCTCGTACTCACCACGTTGGAGGATGCAGTCATTAGGGCATGCATGTATCTTCTGCATCTCTAGTCCTAGAGGGCAGACAAGCTTCTTTGCTTCATCAGACCGTTAGGCAATTCGTTATCCTTTGGAAGCCTCTTCTTAAATATTTTCAGTACCTTCCCAAATCTCTTGTCAGTTATACCATACTTTGCCTTCCATTGCAACAATTTCAGTGCGCCACCGAGCTTTGTGTTTCCCTCTTTGCAATCTGGGTACAACCCTTTTCTGTGATCCTCTAACATGTGATTGAACTTCAACTTCTCCCTTTCACTTTTTCATCCTCTCTGTGCATCAACAATGACACGACGAAGCTCATCATCGGGCTCATGTGATGCCTTTTCTTCAGCTTCTTCTTCTTCATTCTGTAGTTCTTCATTATGTTCCCCCATTGTACCACCGTATTCAGGGAACCCATGATACCTGTCATCATCCTCATCTTCTTCATTCTCTTCCATCAGAACCCCTCTTTCTCCGTGCTTGGTCCAACAGTTATAGACGGACATGAAACCATACTTAAACATATGGAGGTGAATATCTTTTGAGTTAGAGTAGGTCTTATTATTCTTGCAGACACCACATGGACAAGACATAAAACCAACCCTCTTGTTAGCCTCAGCCACTTCCAGAAAACTATGCAAGCCATTAATGAACTCGCCAGAGCGTCGGTCGACTTCCTACATCCATTGCCGACTCATCATCATAATGACACAACACCGAAAAGACAAAATTAATACAAGTTCATATACATAAAATTGATCATACATAAATTTTGTTCATACATAAAGTTCATACACACTTATTCTCATAAAAACAACATAAAACTATCTATCTAAAGCATTTAAATGCAACAATAAATGCGATGAAATTCGCAAGAAAGATACTAAAATTGCTCCAACAGCATAATGATACCAAACTTCTTTACTAACGACATATTTACTAATTTTCCTAATCTTCATGCGCATTGCATCCATCTTGTTCCTGAGATCATCGACGACATCGGCAATATATAACTCCAATCTGAGCTTTTCTTCTTCAACTTTTTTCAATTTTTCTTTCAAATACTCGTTTTCTTTTTCAACTAAATTTAACTTCTCAACAAGAGGGTCTTTCAGTCTCATCTTCTCGCAATCACAACAAATATGAAAACTAAGAAATTAACTTGAGATCAAAGTGCATATAAATAAAATAAACTCCACATATCACACTAGCTCTAGCTCCCAAAATAAAATCCATAAATAACTATATACATATATATAGAGAATTACACAAGCTAATCTAGCAATGAAAGATGAGAGAACAAAGTTGCTAACCTTTGTGAACACTTGTATATAAATGGGAGCTTCAAATCTTGACAAATCCTGGAATAAATGGAGGATGAACTCGAGCAAAGAGAGAATGGGGAGCTTCAAAATCTTGAGAAAAACAGAGAAATGAGCTTGGCCGGCTCGTGTTGGGGACGAAGCAGTATATATAGTACTATCTTTAATACCGGTTTGTATTACAAGCCGGTACTAAAGGTGGGACACTAGAACCGGTTGGTCATAACAACCGGTACTAAAGGGACTAGCGCTCCCCAGCCCAACGGCAACCTGCCACCACACCTTAGAACCGGTTGGGGACACAAACTGGTACTAAAAGTGTGGTGTCAGGTTGCCGTTAGGCTGGGGGCCCACCTCACGAAACGGTACTAAAGCCCGGCCTCACGAACCAGTGCTATTGGGCTAGTAGTACCGGTTCGTGTTCGAGCGGTGACATTTGCTCGTATCCAAAGGCCTGGTTTCTACTAGTGATATACGGAGAAAAGGGGGTACACAGACCTTTCAACTAGCAATGTGGTACTAAAAGTACCACATTGGCTAGCACATGGCCATGGCGTGCGCACCATGCATGCATGCATGTGGCCGCCAGCCACATGTGGACAAGTGGCCCATATGGGCCTTAGCCCATGGTGCCATTTCCCCTCTTTTTTTCCTTTCTTTTAAAGAAAAATAAAATAACCTTTATTATTCTAGTTATTAAACTATATTTTAATATTTAATTCATTTAATTAAATAATAAAATATATCTAAATAACTTTCAAACAAATCGGAACCACAGAACATTTTCCGTCTTCCCACCGAAACTATTTCGGAGTTCTCTCTTATTTCTCCGGCGATCCCGAATCTATCCTTAATGCGTCGAATACCCTTAAGAGTGAAACCCTATGGTCCGGGAAACAGCAGACATGATCAAGACACTCTCTTGATCAATGACCATCGACCAGACCTGGTTAAAATCCTAGATGACCCCTGCGCTTACATCGAATTAACTTCATCGTTGTTGGATCCGTTAACGTTGAGCCTGTTCCCTTTGTCCTATGGTACCTTGCTTGTCTGATGCTTGATCGTCGGTATCCATTATACCTAGTTCATCCTCATTACCGACAAACATGTTTACTCGTTCCCGTGATATTGCAACCCCGTTCCCTAGTCATACGTTGGCAAACTTTATGATGCAATATCATCGAGTGGGCCCAGAGTACCTACCCTTCACTCGGTTTGACAAATCTCGCTTTGATCTATTTGCATACTCATCAACATATCTATTTCGGAATACTCAAAGTACACCTTTATGGCCAGCATATTACAGTCAAGTAGTGGATGCAAATCAAAGCATACTCATAGATAGAAATTACGTATGATCATTACCGTCAAAGGATCTGGTCACTATGTTATAGTAATCGCAATATTAAACTTATGTGACTCGATCACATTGCAACAGTTTTGGTGGGTGTGTTTCCATCATCTCATTCTCCCAATGATACGACCCCATTGTCAATAGGCGATTATGTCCTCATGATCAGGAAACCTTGATCATCCAATTTTCCAATGGACTAGTACTAGAGTTAACTAAGGATCTAGTTGTTTTATACCACACGTGCATTAAGTTTTCCTCTTAATAAAGTTATAGCACAGTATAAAACTTATTATGAACTAATGGAATATGCTAACAAACATATTTTTATTTGCCTCTAGGGCACATTACAAACAATAGTAACAACGAAGGCAATAAAGATGAAAGATGGACCGGGGTTCAAGGTTTCACTAGTGGTAACTCTCCAAGCAAAAGAACAAGCATTGGGTGCACAAATTACAGTTGGGAAATTGACAAAATTGCACTAACTCTAGCAAAAGAACAAACTAGAGCATCCTAGTCTAAGACCCAAATGTAGGCATTTGTTCCGTATGTAGTTGTACGTGCTTGCAATAAGAACTTTGCACAACATCTTTTTTCCTACCATCCCGCTACCAACGGGGCCAAAAGGAACTTATTGAGATTAATGTGCTCCTATCAAAGAGCAGAAGAACAAAGCATTAACACTCTATGAACACATGTAATCCTCAAATTATAGCCCATCCCCTTTGGTGTCCCAAGCTGTCACCATTGAGAGTGCCGGTTCCAGACTATAAAGGTGCAGTCTACCGTAGGTAATATGTAAAACAACAATTATAATCATGTAACCATAAAGTGATCAGATCTAAAATCATGCTACTCGTGCACTAGTAACAAGCATTATGAACAACAAATTGCACGCAAAATAATTCATAAACTTCTTCGGACTGAATAACAATGTAACAATTCATCGGATCCCAACAAACACAACACCAATTACATCATATGGATCTCAATCATGTACGGCAGCTCATGAGAACTTTTTATTGAAGATCTAGGGGGAGAGATTACCAACAAGCTACTGCTAAGAACCCGTAGTCCAAGGGGAACTACTCAAGAAGCATCGTGAAGCTAAGAGCGGTTGATGACGATGACCCCGGGGGCAAAGTGTCGGGACCCGAAATAGACGTATGTAATTCCAGTCACGATACAATCACATGGAGAGCCGAGAGTCGTACCCACTTGTCTAAGAAGACAAGGCCAAGCACAGAACACTCTCATAAAGCATCGAACGTGAGGGGCATCCCATTCAGGCCGGATGATCAACTGGGATGGGTCCTCATCGTCCGCTCACGAGTCTAAATGCTTATGGGTGGTGAATCCCATATTCATAGACAAGTCGCCTCAACCATGTTATCGATTGAATCCTAACTCTTACATAGACTTACTCCAGCCCGATCACTTAGTCGGGGTCTAGGGCGGGCTCGATCATACAACAAAGTGTGCACGTGACAGAGTCACGAGCAATCGCATCGCGATGCCCCAAGCTGCACACATCTAACAACCACTTGGTGTATAAAAGACCGCCAGCCAGATCACAACTAAGGTCTCGAAAACCCATACTAAGACATGCATGTTATAAACATACACGCAACACACATGCCTAGTATGAACAGCAGGTATCATCACATAACTCTACAAAATACTTCTTTATTGACTTACACATAGAGTATACAAAGATCACATGTCTGTGATCAACATTACATCATATAACGGAAGAAAATTAGGTCTGAGTACAGAAAAGTTTAACAAATGGCTTAGAGAAGCCTTGTTCAACATACATGCCCTTCCACGAGGGACCAGACTACTGTCTGGAACTATACTAGCTTAGTCAACATCGAGCTTCAGGAGGGTGACTCCATCGGGGTCTGGGTTTCCATCTAAAACATAGAATAAGCAAACGTGAGTACAAAGTCGTACTCAGCAAGACTTACATAAGAACTAAACTACTCATGCTCAAGTTTCAAGGTAAATGGAGGTGGGGTTCAACATGCAGAAGTGCCAGCTTTGACTTGGCTAGTCCTGTACTACGAGTACCCGACTTGAGGTAAGAAGCGTACACGAGTCCACTACCAAGTCTCCAACCAATACACCACTATGGATACTTCCTCGACTTCCCCACGAGGAGCACACCATAGCACTCACGCTTATCTTGCGAGTTGAGAAGTATCCATTAAAATTGTCTAATAATCAGGTACAGGTTCCATGTAGTCCTTAACCGCGGACGTGGCTATCCGAATAGTTTTCTTAACCTTGCAAGGGTGTAAACTACACACACACGACCATCAGTTACCGTCAGGTCTCGCCACCATTCAAGAGGTGACAACGAGGATGTTCACCACGACACTTCGCTCACAACCGGTCTATTCCAGGAGTTGACTATCTGAGGTAGACCCCGCTCGAGAGCCCGGCCGGATCAACGGTACGGACTCAGACAATGTAGGCAACCGAGACGCCATCCGAGAAGATGGTTTCACTGTCTCACAGATCCACCCACATATCCATATATTGCAACCTTTCCTCCATTTTTTTTCTATGCATATGCCAAATGGAAAGCCCGGACTAATGTGACTCCTGGACGTCAACACAGATCAATGTACTAGGTCGAGAGGGGTCAGTGAGCCCAATGTGTGGTTGTACTCTTTGTCTTGGATTACCATACAAGAACACTGTGCTTAAGGCGGTGTTCAACGAGACAACCCACTGTGTACTCCTACACAGCCTCTCATCGTTCACCTTTGCTTAGGGTGGATTTACCAACACAGTTTCACTTTCATCAACACCATGTTCACTATCATACCGACTCACATCAAAAGCATCCTCATTGTAAATTATAAGCATGAAATAAGCAGTAACAGTTGCAGGGGCCACAAGATAACAATCAACTCCTATGTCAGCTAGGATTGTGGTTTTCTTACTACTGTGACAAGATGATAGGTCATGCATCGGATATGGCTTCAATTATGCGGTAGAATCGATAACAAGGTGATCTCCTACGCATGCATAAGCGAGACTGAGATGGAAGTGGGATTTTATAGACATGATCAATGGGGTTTGCTTTCCTTGCTGACGATACACGGGTCTTATCGGTGGTATTCTCCTTCGGGGGTGATCACCGTCTCGGGGCACTGTTAACGACACAATCATCAACAAAGGGGGCCAACATTGAACTAAAATGCACAATCACATGATTATGTTGTCCATGATGTGTAAGGTATTGATGTGACCTAGGTTCAATTTGTCACATTTTAATTGAAGTTGATTTGAAAATTAATTCAAATTCAAACTCCAAATGTTATTAAAATTAGGTCAACTTGCATTTGCTAATGTTTGTCCATTGTAAACCATATGATCATGTGTTTGATATCCCTCTGATGTTCAAGTGAGATGTGGTGTATTGCAATGGTTCAAATTTGAATAGCATTTGAATTTAATTTGAATTTTTTCCAATTAAGCCAAATAGCAAAAGCTACTGGTCCCATTTTAAATTCAACTCAAACATAGCTGAAAGTTGCGAATCGTTGGGTACCCTTTAGAGGAGTAACCCGAAGGTAAGCCTTCTCATCCAGATTGTAGCTTTCTTGCCTATGATGACGATCATAGTAGCTATTCTAACGAGACTGGGCGGCTTTCAATCGATCACGAACAATGAGAACTTGCTCTTCTTCTTCCTTGATCATATCCGGTCCAAAGAATTGTCTTTCACTGGTTTCTGACCAGTTTAGGGGTGTTCGACATCGTCGTCCATAGAGGAGTTCAAAAGGAGCCATGTTCAGACTAGATTGAAAACTGTTGTTATAAGAAAATTCGGCAAATGGAAGAGACTTCTCCCAATTATTTCTGAATGAGATAACACAAGCTCTAAGCATGTCTTCCAAGATTTGATTAACCCTTTCAACTTGACCGCTAGACTGAGGATGGAAAGTTGTACTAAAGGAGAGATGAGTTCCCATAGCATTCTGAAAGCTTCCCCAAAATCTAGAGGTGAAAAGGCTACCACGATCAGAATTGATTTCCAAAGGAACACCGTGGAGAGACACAATTCTAGATACATACAAGTCCGCTAACAGGCTAGCAGTAATAGACTCTCTAACTGGAAGGAAGTGAGCAACTTTTGAAAGTCAGTTAATGACAACGAAGATGGCATCATTTCCTTTCTGGGTTTTTGGAAAGCCGGTGATGAAGTCCATACCGACTTTGTCCCATTTCCACTCGGGAATAGGCAAAGGTTGAAGTGTGCCAGCAGGTCTTTGGTGTTCTGCCTTAATGCGACGACAAACATCACATTCGGCAACATATCGAGCAATGTCTTTCTTGATCCTAGTCCACCAAAATATGTGGCGTAGATCTCGGTACATTTTTGTGCTACCGGGATGAATCGAGAGGGTGGTTTCATGGGCTTCTTTGAGGATGAGTTGCCGTAGATCCCTATTCTTAGGTACTACCAAACGATTTTCAAAGAATACCGTTCATTTACTATCTGTGGAGAAACATTTAGCAACTCCGCTAGCAATTTTCTCCTTCATCCGGCGAACACCTCGTGCACGCCTTTGGGCAACTATGATTTGATTCTCAAGAGTGGGTTTCGCCACCAAGGTAGAAAGAAAACCATGAGGAACAATCTCAAGATTGAGCTTGCGAAATTCCTCATGAAGAAGTGGTTGATACTGTTGTAACATGAGGTTGTTACAATACGACTTACGACTTAGTGCATCAGCCATGACATTGGCTTTGCCTGGGGTGTAAGATATTCCTAAGTCATAATCTTTTATCAAATCTATCCAGCGTCTTTGCCTGAGATTAATATCTGGCTGGGTGAAAATATATTTGAGGCTTTGGTGATCAGAATAGATCTCACAACGATTACCAAGGAGGTAATGTCGCCAAGTTGTCAGGGAATGAACTACGGCAGCGAGTTCAAGATCATGGGTACGATAGTTCTCTTCATGTGGACGCAACTGGCGTGAAGCATAAGCTACCACATGTCTATCTTTCATAAGTATGTGTAACACCCTCAGAATCAGTAACAGTATTTATTACTGTTGATGATCAAGCCTTGAACACCTTTGATCACATCTCATTGAAATTCCAACACTGATAAAATTTTCAAATAAATGTGGATTTTAAATCTTGCTCCAAGGATTGTGGATGCATGTCAATCAACTTGACCATGGTTAAACCAAATCCAAATAGCCATTTGAATAATCACAAGTCAATGCTAATGATGGAACCAATGTTGTGGGGTTATCACAATTGTTTTTGAAAATTAATATATAAATGGAAATCATAGTTAAACCAAAGTTAATGAAACATATTAAATAAAATGCCTAGAAATCTTAGGCCATGATAATATAGCAATGGTTGTTTTATTAAAATGGTATAGTAATATAAAGGAATAATATTTAAAATAAAAACAATAGCTGGGAATTGTTAAATTGCCATGGAATAAAATAAACAAGTGGGAATTTTAAATGAACTAAAAATTGTCAAACCAATTTTATAAAATGCCTAAATAACATTAAGCTATATTAACTGTGAAATCGGATTTTATTACCATGATTAAAAATGATAAACAAATAATAACAACGGTCAAACAGTGACATTTAATGTCTTTTAAATAAAGCAAGATACTAAATGATTTTTGTTAATGCCCAAACTTTTTGTGGCACTTAACTATGATGCAACCATAATTTTGGAACAAATTTTATGTTGAAGAAAAATATAAAAGACATTAAACTAATTACATATAGAAGTAACAGAAAACAAAAAAGGCAAATAAATGAAAACAGGTCTAAATCTCGCCCCTGGGCGAAGCCCTCCTAGCCCAGGCCCACCCCCCACGGTTTGTCTTCTTCCCCACCTACTCTTCCACCTGCTCCCGTACGGCGCCGGGCGTGGGCACGCCGCTGCCAGGCCGGCCCCACCACCACCTGCTCCCTCCCGTCGTGGAGGCGATAAGGTTGCGCTCTTGCACCCCGTGGACAAGCCCTCTTCCCCATTGCCCTCCTTCTCGCCTCGCGCACGCTCGGGAAGAATCGCGCGGCCACCACCGTTGCCATTGTCTTGGCCAGTCGTGGCCAATGGGCTCGAGCCGCCCCGCCGTGGTGTCCTAGCGCTGCGCCGACCTCGTCTTCACCATCCCGTGGAAGGAATCGCGCCAGATCCGCCCGAGCGCAACGCATCTCTGTTCCCCCTTCTCTGCATCGCCACCATCTTCGTCGTCGACTCCGGCTACACCAGCTCGTCATCGAGCAACCTAAGCACACCTACAGAATCACCATGAGCGCGCCCATCTTCCCCATCTCCTCACTGCTGGTCTCTTTCACCGTGGAAAAATCCGCCATGGCCGCCGAGCTCTGCCGCCGCGCGCTTTGATAGTGCCGTGGACACTGTCCCGCTCTGCGCGCCTATGGCACCAGCACGCTCCCCGTGAGCTGCTGATTCGGTTCGTACCATTTGCGCGCTCGATTTCGTTACGAGCATCACATGCCATCGTTGGACGAGCGTTGTTTCCGCCGTCCTCGTCGTCAGCGAGGCTCCGGCCAACCCCACCCCTCGCTTTTGCCCCCATTCAACGCGGTTCATCTCCAGCTACGCGTAGGAGCAAACGGCGCCTTGATTGGTGCTCGGTAGCGCGGGCAAGGACGACCTCGCCGGAGTCCAGCCGCCGGCAGGTCTCCGGCGTGCTCACCGTGCCACTGGCCGGTGGGCCCCCCGTGTCAGCTAAGTTAATTAGGGGTTAAGCGAACCCCTAAGCCACTGACAGTGGACCCCCCCGGCTAATTACTTTGTTAGCTTAACAAAAAGATTAAACAGAATAATAAACCCCTCCCAGACACTGACCTGTGGGCCCCTGGCCATTTAACTTAATTAAACAAGTTTAGTTAACACTGGAGCCACTGACCTCTGGGCCCCAGTCCTTTAAACTTAATTAAAAAGATTAATTAGCTCTGTGTGACTGACACCTGGGCCCTCTGATATTTTAGATTAAATAAAAAGAATTACTAAAATGTGAGGCTAACATGTGGAGCCCACCTATCAGGCACTGTTTCTGATAATGTTTTGGATAATGTTGTTATAATAATAAAAGAAATTGAGAAATTCTTTTCAAATGATTTAAACTTTGAATTTGAATAACTTTTAAACCGTAACTCAGATTCAAAAACTTTATACATGAAAATTAATCAGAAAAATATAACGAATACCAATACGCTATCGGTATGTCTGTCACACCCCTCTATCAGAACGAACATCGAACTGTCTCCCTCCGGACCGACTGTCCGATAAATTGTCCGATACTGCTAAAGTACCCGGATGAATTTATTTCGAACACGAAAGTTGTTCAGAATAGTTCAACTAACTCGGATACCACACCCATACGTTTGTGGGATATCCATGACACCTCCGGCATGATATCTCCCCCCTCCGGACACCTTGTCCGATAATCACCCGGAGCTGGCCGTTCATCCCCAAATGAATTCCCGCTCCGAGCAACGTGCATTGCACTGCGTTAGAACACAGTTAACATTTCATCTGTCATGTCATGCATCTGTTTGTATATGCTTGCTGTGTATTTACTGTTTCTTCCCCCCTTAATTTCCGGTAGACCCCGCTGCTGCCGTCGACTACACCGCTGCTGAGTACGACTACTTCGTCGACGACCGTACCGCTACTACCGAGCTTCCAGGCAAGCAGAGCCATTCTCTTCCCCAGATATCGCCTATCTTTCCGTACATTTCTTGCACTAGGCATTGTTACTGCTGCTGCTATGATTACAATCCTATTCAATTGCATAGCCTGTTTTTGTCGCCCATTGATGTACCTTCCTTTAATCCTATGCTGCCTATTATTACTTATGCATTATTCAACAGTAAACCCTACACATTGTTAGCTAGGATTAGAATAGAGAGTCGTGATCACTTTGGGAGTGATCGCGGGAAAGATATATTACAACTGGAACAGGTACGGATCAATGCAAACGCCCTAGGGAACCTACAACGACGAGACTCTGCCGAGTCGCTTCGAGTTTGGCTTACGATTGGAATGGACTCGTATTTCACTCTCGTCGGCTCAGTAGCATAGCATCACCGGGATGATATGAGGTTTACCACTTTAGTTCATTCCGATGATGTCTCTGTCAAACCTCTTTAAGTGTGCCATCAAGGGTGATACCTCCTGGTTTCACTTAATGGTAGGAACTCGAACCAACTGGTGTCCTTAAAGGTAAAAAGTCGGGCGACCCAACGGTGCCCGCGAGAGGTATTGTGACGAGACGACAGGGAGGGTACGACCAGTGTACCGTTGTGCTTGGCCCCTGATCGTCGGCCGCGAGAGTTACCAATCCACGAAAGTCGAGCTCTACAAGAGCACACGCGAGACAATGTAAGGAGACGGTTCACCTTGTGGTAACCGCAGAGACTTGGTGGGACGACAGGGCAGGCACCGATGTACTGGTGGTCCTGGTTGATGTCGTTGTCCGCGGGTCAGTTAAGTTGAGGCAACGATAACGGTTGTCCCGCAAATTAATAAAATACTAAATGGTTCGGCGGATGACTTGAGTAGCCTTTTGGCTTGTACGCGCTGCCTACACGTGGGATAATGAGTTATGGGCTCCTCTGCTTCATGGTGTCGTCCGAGGACTCTTTAGACGTCAGCAGTACCGCGGGCTGATTGCCGGGAAGTGCGGTGTCTTTTTGGCTCGAGCTGTGTTGTTTTTGTTACGGCTTCCCGGCCACCCACGCACCGTGCAGGAGTACGTCGGGGTTGGGGTCTAAGGCCCTGCGTACTTAGGATTTAGACCGGCGGATGGCCTCTCTATTGAGTTTGAAAGATGGGTTGTGGAGTGTCGGATAGCCTCGGTGGAGCATTCCCTAACAAGGTGCCCGCCACCCTGGAGATCCGTGCGTTGTAGTGTAACAGAAGTGCACCCCTGCCGGGAAGATTGATCTATTCGAATAGCCGTGTCCACGGTAACAGGACACTTTATGCTGAAGCTGGATCTTACCACTACAAACTATTATTATTAAACTGTATGGTTCCGGGTTTTCTTCCTCGTGGGTATGTCAAGGATGTCAACTCGGAGGCATTGTTAATTATTACAACTTATTATTATACAATGCTGCAGCAACTTCTGCTACATTGTTACTTTCATTACTGTTATATTAACTGTTGGCTGATTCTTACCTCATGCTGCAAGACTCAGTGGAAGATGCTAGTCTTCGTTAGGCCTAGCTTCTTACCTTTTCTCTGGATTTCTGTCTTCCAGTCCACTATATACAGCCTCCTCTCTCCGTTGATACAATGCATAACGCTTAGTAGCGGACGTAAGACTCGCCTGCTTTATTTTCCCCGTTTATGTTTTGCCTGATCGGCCGCTGCAGTCGACGTTGGAGCCTTGGAGTCCAGGAGCAGGAGATCCCCGATGCCGACCACTGCAACGTGAAGATCCCCGATGCCTTCTACAACGTCGAGTTCCTCGTTGACCAGGAGTAGCTTGGAGGTTCCCAGGCAGGAGGCCTCGCCTTTTCGATCGAGTGTTGATTTTGTGCTAGCCTTCTTAAGGAAACCTTGTATCCTTGTGTCTATACTCAGATACTATTGCTTCCGCTGACTTGTGCTCTCGAGCTGTTGTATTCGAGCCATCGTGGCCCCTGGCTTGTATTAAACAGCTTGTATTATTTTATTTGTAGAGTTGTGTTGTGATATCTCACCGTGAGTCCCTCATCTCGATCGTGTACCTTGCGTGTATGATTATTGTACACGGTCTGATTTTGGGGGCGTCACAGTATGCATCCTAACCCTTGCCATGAAGCATCACAAAAGATCTCGAAATCCTTTTTGGTGTCTGGAGGCGCAAGTACGGGTGCAGAAGTCAATTTTCATTTTAGCTCTTGAAAGCTTTCCTCGCACTTGGGGGTCCATTCGAATTTCTTATCTTTCTTGAGGAGTTCAGTCAGGGGCTTTGAAACTTTGAATAAGTTCTCAACGAAGCGGCGACAATAGCTTGCTAGGCCAAGAAAACTCCTAACTTGCTTAACCGATTCAGGTGGAGTCCATTCAAGGACGACCTGAACTTTCTCGGGATTGACAACAATGCATTTCACAGGAATCACGTGTCCTAAGTAGGTCACCTCTGGTAGCCAAAATTCACACTTGGAGAACTTGGCATAAAGGCGGTGCTCTCGAAGTTTCATGAATACCAGCCTAAGATTCTCGGCATGTTCTTCTTCGTTCTTCGAGTATATAAGGATGTCATCGAGGTAAACCACGACGAACTTGTCCAAATACTCCATGAAGATTGAATTCATCATGCGTGAAAAAGTGGCGGGGGCATTGGTTAGACCGAAGGACATGAAGGTGAACTCGTAAAGACCATAACAAGTAGTGAAAGCCGTCTGGGAACGTCCTCGTTTCGGATCTTGAAGAAGACCGAGGATCCAACAAGTTGATCATAAAGATCATTGATCCTGGGCAGTTGGTACTTGTTCTTTATCGTCGCTAGATTTAGCGGGCGATAGTCTACGCACATCCTTTTTGTTCCATCTTTCTTCGTTAAGAATAGAACGGGGCAACCCCATGGCGATGAGCTAGGGCGGATGAAGCCTTTTGACAACAAAGCTTCAAGTTGGATTTTCAGCTCAGCTAACTCACGTGGGGCCATTTTGTATGGGCGTCTGGAAATTGGGGTTGTGCCTGGCATCAGATCTACGATGAATTCTACACATCTGTCAGGGGGAATCCCTGGCAGTTCTTCGGGAAAGACATCCGGGAAGTCAGGAACTACCGGAATATCTTCAAGGTCAGGAAGGGGAAGCACATTTAAAGTATGCATCTGGATTCTAGAACTGGGTGAAGTGTAGTCAATGGTCTGTCCTGAAGGATGGGTAAGTTTAACTGACTTGGCTTTACAATCAAGAAAAGCATTTTGTCTTGATAACCAATCCATACAAAGGATGACATCAATCTCTGAAGAATTGAGGGCTATAAAGGATGCAAGGAATACGAAACCCTCAATTTCAATTTGATTACCATGGCTTACTCTATTAGTTTTCCATTTGGAACCAGGAGTTTGAATGATCATTGGAGAAAACATTTCTTCAAAAGGAAATTCATGACGAAGTGCATAACTCTCTGACATGAATGAATGAGAAGCTCCTAGATCGAAAAGAACGGAGGCGGGAACATGATTGACTAGGAGTGTGCCAAGGATGACGTCGGAAGTAGCAGTGGTTTCCTCAACTGAGATTTGGTTCACAAATCCACTACTTGTGGCTGAAAGCTTTGCTGGGATGGTTTTGGTGGTGGATTTCTTTGAAGGCTTATCACTAGGTCGACGGGGTGCCACAAACACTGTAGGGCATTGTCAGAAGTGATGGCCTGTCAGACCACACGTGAAACACACCCTGCCTGATTTGCTGGGGGTGGGGTTACCTGGTTGTACACTATCATTCCTGGGAGGAACAATGTGTTGAGGTGGATGGAATGTATTGGATGGTGGCCTCTGAAGAAGGTTTGGAGGTATGGCACTAGTTGGAATCCAAATTTGGCGTTTCCGAGGGGCTGAACTTGAAGAAGGGGCATGCTCAAGAGCATGCTTGCGAGACTCTTCGAACACTTCATTTCCATGCCCAGCTCTGAAGGATCTGTTGACTAAATCCTCAAAGGTGGAAAATTCAAGGAGGTTGAGATCATGGCGAAGGATGGGCTAAGTCCCTTACGGAAACTTGCCTGCTTTCTGGCATCGGTGGTGATCTCATCTTGGGCATATTGAGCAAGACGTTTGAACTCTCTCACATACTCATGCATGGACATCTCTCCTTGAGTCAGATTGCAGAACTCTTCCTTCTTGCGCTCCATTAACTCATCCAGAATGTGGTACCCTCGAAAGGCAACACAGAACTCCTGCCAAGTCACTACGTGACCATCTGGCTGCATAGCAACATAGTTCTCCCACCATTGAAGAGCAGCACCTTCCAGGAAGTATACCGCGAAAATAACTCGGTCATCGGGAGCAACATGTGCAGTATCAAGCTTACGCTCGATGGAACGGAGCCAATCATCAGCTTCAAGGGGCTCAGAAGAACATCGGAATACCGGTGGCTTGAGGAGGATGAAATCCTGAATGCTGACAACCACATTACGCTGACGAGCGGTATTCTGCTCGATGAGCTCCAGAAGGCGTGTTTGATCATTTCTATTCCGCTCGGCTTCCATCATGATTTCCGCCACAGAAGGCGGTGCTAGAGGTTCATCATTATTTCGATTCTGAACACGGTCTCGATTCCGACGAACAGCACTATGAGTTCCACCTGACATCCTGTGTGATAAAGATCAACAATCAGAATAGTTTGTATGATGGAATCAAAGACAAGAAATACATGATGAAGACGGAAAAGACTATAATGGGAAGGCAATGACTCAAAGAATCACAGAACAAATCCGGCAACATAACGGCTACACCGGGATGGAAAACAAGAAAACCTCGAGAAGATGGGATAAAACTTTTTCAAGGAACTCAAAGACACGAAGACTCTGGACAACCACAATTGTCCTACGGCTGCAAGGAAGCAATCAACGAGATGTTCTAGTCAGACATAGATGAGCCTAGTCCTATCATCCCGTAGAAAAGATAAGGGTGACCAAGAACTCAGATCGACGAGGGTAAGGAGAAAAAGAAGCCTTACGTTGTTCCCTTTATATACCCAGAGTAACTATATAACTATAGAATGCTAGACTCGACTTCGACCAAGGGTTGAATAATCCTACAGACAGTCCTGCGCTGATACCAAGTCTGTCGGGACCCGCAATAGACGTATGTAATTCCAGTCATGATACAATCACATGGAGAGCCGAGAGCCGTAACCACTTGTCAAGAAGACAAGGCCAAGCACAGAACACTCTCGGAAAGCATCGAACGTGAGGGGCATCTCATTCAGGCCGGATGATCAACTGGGATGGGTCCTCATCGTCCGCTCACGAGTCTAAATGCTTATGGGTGGTGAATCCCATATTCATAGAGAAGTCGCCTCAACCATGTTATCAATTGAATCCTAACTCTTACATAGACTTACTCCAGCCCGATCACTTAGTCGGGGTGTAGGGCGGGCTCGATCATACAACAAAGTGTGCACGTGACAGAGTCACGAGAAATCGCATCGCGATGCCCCAAGCTGCGCACATCTAAGGGCCACTTGGTGTATAAAAGACCGCCAGCCAGATCACAACTAAGGTCTCAAAAACCCATACTAAGACATGCATGTTATAAACATACACGCAGCACACATGCCTAGTATGAACAACAAGTATCATCACATAACTCTACAAAATACTTCTTTATTGACTTACACATAGAGTATACAAAGATCACATGTCTTTGATCAACATTACATCATACAACGGAAGCAAATTAGGTCTGAGTACAAACAAGTTTAACAAATGGCTTAGAGAAGCCTTGTTCAACATACATGCCCTTCCACGAGGGACCAGACTGCTGTCTGGAACTATACTAGCTTAGTCAACGTCGAGCTTCAGGAAGGTGACTCCATCGGGGTCTGGGTTTCCATCTAAAACATAGAATAAGAAAACATGAGTACAAAGTTGTACTCAGGAAGACTTACATCAGAACTAAACTACTCATGCTCAAGTTTCAAGGTAAAGGGAGGTGGGGTTCAACATGCAGAAGTGCCAGCTTTGACTTGGTTAGTCGTGTACTACGAGTACCAGACTTGAGGTAAGAAGCGTACAAGAGTCCACTACCAAGTCTCCAACCAATAAACCACTATGGATACTTCCTCGACTTCCCCACGAGGAGCACACCATAGACTCATGCTTATCTTGCGAGTTTTAGAAGTATCCATTCAAGTTGTCCAATAATCAGGTACAGGTTCCAAGTAGTCCTTAACCGCGGACGCGGCTATCCGAATAGTTTTGTTAACCTTGCAAGGGTGTAAACTACACACACATGACCATCAGGTACCGCCAGGTCTCGCCACCATTCAAGAGGTGACAGCGAGGATGTTCACCACGACACTTCTCTCACAACCGGTCTATTCCAGGAGTCGACTATCTGAGGTAGATCTTGCTCGAGAGCCCGGCCGGATCAACGATACGGACTCAGACAATGTAGGCAACCGAGACGCCATCCGAGAAGATGGTTTTATTGTCTCACAGATCCACCCACATATCTATAGGATGCAACCTTTCCTCCATTTTTTTCTATGCATATGCCAAATGGAAAGCCCGGACTAATGTGACTCCTGGACGTTAACACGGATCAAGGTACTAGGCCGAGAGTGGTAAGTGAGCCCAATGTGTGGTTGTACTCTTTGTCTTGGATTACCATACAAGAACTCGGTGCTTAAGGTGTTGTTCAATGAGACTACCCACTGTGTACTCCTACACAGCCTCTCATCGTTCACCTTTGCTTAGGGTGGATTTACCAACACAGTTTCACTTTCATCAACACCATGTTCACTATCATCCCGACTCACATTAAAACCATCCTCATTGTAAACTATAAGCATGCAATAAGCAGTAACAGTTGCAGGGGCCACAAGATAACAATTAAATCCTATGTCAGCTAGGATTGTGGTTTGCTTACTACTGTGACAAGATGATAGGTCATGCATCGGATATGGGTTCAACTATGCGGTAGAATCGATACCAATGTGATCTCCTAAACATGCATAAGCGAGACTGAGAGGGAAGTGGGATTTTATAGACATGATCAATGTGGTTTGCTTGCCTTGCTGACGATACACGGGTCTTATCGGTGGTCTTCTCCTTCGGGGGTGATCACCGTCTCGGGGCACTGTTACCAGCACAATCATCAACAAAGGGGGCCTACATTGAACTAAAATGCACAATCACATGATTATGTTGTCCATGATGTGTAAGGTATTGATGTGACCTAGGTTCAATTTGTCACATTTTAATTGAAGTTGATTTGAAAATTAATTCAAATTCAAACTCCAAATGTTATTCAAATTAGGTCAACTTGCATTTGCTAATGTTTGTCCATTGTAAGCCATGTAATCATGTGTTTGATATGCCTCTGATGTTCAAGTGAGATGTGGTGTATTGCAATGGTTCAAATTTGAATAGCATTTGAATTTAATTTGAATTATTTCCAATTAAGCCAAATAGCAAAAGCTAATGGTCCCATTTTAAATTCAACTCAAACATAGCTGAAATTTGTATATTTGGATAGATTATTTTCTGCTGATCATTTTTCATATATTATTTGTCCAATTTGGAGTTAATATGAATTTTCTATGAATTTCCAAAGTTTATTGTTTTTTCTGCAATTTCTGGATTTATTTTAATTCCTTTTATTTTTATTGTGTCATGGTGACGTGGGGGTGATGTCACAGGGGGGCTGACAGCAGGGGCCCACCTGTAAGTGTCTAGGGGGTTAATCCCCTCTTTGTTTAAACTAAACAGAGGGGTTAGGGGCCAGGGGGCCCACCTGTCATTGACCCTGGGTCAAATGACTAGGGGGATTAGCCCCCTAATTACAGCCACGTCGGCCTCTCGCCGCCGGCGAGCCAAACAGACGACGGAGGGCTCGCCGGAGCTCGATTTGGAGCATGGGGGGCACGGGAGTGGCACGGGCATGTGCCCCGTGCTCACCCGCATCCAGTGGTGCAGGCCAGGGCACCGCAGGAGGCTCGAGGCCACGGCGGCGACGAATCCCGTGGCGGCCGGAGCGCTGGCCTCGATGATAACGGCGGCTAGGGCGCGGGGAGATGAACGGAGGGGATTCGGACGTGGAGCAGCTCACCAGGAGTGCAAAGGGGAGCACGGCGAGGCCGGGGAGGTAATGTCCGGTGAGGAATTCCTCGCCGGAGTTGCTGCGGCCGGCGAGAAGAAATTGATGCGGGCGTCTCTTCTGGTGGTCCTTGGCTCGAATCACGGGCGCAGATCGACGGAGTCGACGATGGGGAGTGCGTTGGACAAGTCGGTGTGGGCTAGCTCGGCCGGTGTCCGCGTTGGAGCACGGCGACGGCGACGTTGGGCTCTCTGGCGGCGAAGCAATCGACGAGGGGAGAGGAGGAGGGCGACTCAGAGGAGGGGAAAATGGCTTGAGGCTCCTCCAGGGCCTCCACCGCGCCGGATAACGTGAAGGGGGCAGCCAGGCAGCTGCCTGGCGGACATGCGGTGCCCGCCGGCGACCTGCCTGCCTGGCTGTCCTGGGAAGAAGACGGTGGTGCCTTTTTGGGCTGGGCCAAAATGACCACTGGGCCTAGGTGAGTCGCCTCTTTTCCTTTTCTATTTTATTCTGTTTTTATTTTCTGTTATTTGTTTTGTTGTGGTAAAATCTTTAGCTAGGTACGTTATTAAATGATCCAAATTTTTATGTGGACTTGTAATGCATATAGCTAGCCACTCACAAAGTTTGGGCATTTTTAAAATTCAAATAATTTTAACTTTAATTCAAATAGGGTATTTATTTAATTTCCAAGCCCTTTTTGGAATTTTTGAGAAATCTTGGTGCATGCAGTGGGACCCACTTCACTTTATATGTGATCATGCATATTTATAAGACTTTTCAAAAATACTAGAGGAATTTTTGGAAGCAATTTTTATCTGGCCTTTTGAATTAAATTCTCTAGGGCTTTTCTTTTCCCCATTTTGTATTTTCTTTTTGAATTTTTTTGCACATGATGCAAAGGATCAAGCAACCCTAGCACTTACCCTAATTGGGGTTTTGACACAAAGGCCCTGTCCGGGAGGGTGCCGGAGCAGGATCCTGGTGACCCCCGAAGCTAGGTTTCGATGGAGGCGGATATCGAGATTGCTTCTGGAAAATATGACTGGATATCTCAGGTTCTTGTGTCGGGGGAATAAATAGGGCCAAAGGTCAGATCAAGGCGGGGCCCAACTCACCCAGGAGGCCAGGGGGTGCCGGTCCTCCCTGGTGGCGCCCAGAGGCTGCCTGGGGGTGTTGGCCACCCCTTGACCTCATCCTCCGACTTGAGGACTCTTCTGATGTAAGAGATTTTTGGTAATTTTTTGGGATTTTTTTTAGCAACTTCATTTTTGGACATTTTCTGCATTGCAAAGACAAAAAAGATAGAAGCTGGCACTAGGCTTTATATTAGTAGGTTAGACTAATAAATGATTCAAAAGCTAAATATGTACAAATGACACAAAATGAGCATGGACCAATAAAAAACTATAGATATGTTTGAGACGTATCAGCATCCCCAAGCTTAATCCTGCTCGTCCTCGAGTAGGTAAATGATAACAAGATAATTTTTTATGTGACATGCTACTTAGGAGTAAAGGCAATCAATCTAATGTAATGAAGATAGATAAGACAAAGACAAAGTTACACTACTAGGGAAATAGCTATACATGGAAAGCTTATTAGGGGCGTATATAACAAGCCATGCGCCACCATCTGTTAGGGGTGGCGCACAGGAAAACAATGCGCCACCCATAAGACCTTAGGTGTAAGGCCCGATATGCGGTACTGTTCCAGATCTAGATGTTTCCATCCAGATCCGGGGACGAAGCACATATCGGTCCCACCGCGACCTATGACAACGCCATATGCCCCAGATTTCCAACATGATATCACAACATTACAGATACAGTGTCAGAACCCCAACTAGGGTAAGTGCTAGGGTTAGCTTGTGCCCTTTGCGTCATGCAAAATTTTCAAATGAAACTCAAAAATGGGGAAAAAAGAAAGCCCTGACAAATTAATTCAAATGGCCAGATAAAAATCTTTTTCCAAAAAACATTTGAGTATTTGTAAAATTCCTATAAATGATGGTGATCATTTTAAAAGTGGATTGGGTTCATTCCCATGCCCATGGAATATTCAAAAATTCAAAAGGTGCCCTCGAAATTAAATTTGACCCCTATTTGAATTGAAATTCAAATGTTTTGAATTTCAGAAATGCCCAAACCTTAACAGTGGCTTTCTACTGGTCACTTGGGTTTAAAAAAAATATATTGGGCATTTTACTAAAATGCCTAGCTATTTAATTCTAGGCAAAACAAAATAACAGAAAAAGAAAAGAAGAAGAAAAAGGAAAATGGGAAAGCAGCCCAACCCCACAGGCCTTTGGCCCAACTAACCGTACCCCAGCCCAAGCCCACCTTCCCTCCTGTCGTCTTCTCCAAGCTGCTCGGTGGCGAGCCGAGAGCGTGCGGCGGCTGCCACCGCGACGACGAGTAGCTTCCAGGCCCTCTCCTTCTCCCCCAGGACGCCACGCAACGCCCCAGTCACCCCCTCCTCTTCCCCTCTCTCCCTAGACAGCTCTCCCCCTCTCCCTGTCTCGTTTCTGCGAGCTCCAGAGAACACGCCGGACCGCGCCGCTGCACTCGTGTAGCCACCGTGCCCCTCGCGGCGAGCCACCGTGTCCAGAAGACTCGCCGTGCTCGTCTTCTTCTTCAAGAGCGAGGAATCGAGTCCAGCGACCCCGAGGACGACGCCATCAACCCCGTTCCACGCCACGGCCGCCGGGTCTTCGCCGTCGAATACGTCGCCGCAGACGCTCCTCCGGCCTCCCCGACCCCTCCTTCCGCTTCAGGGTGAGGAGACGCGCCGATTCCCCCTCCTCTTTCTCCTTCTGGTGCACCAATTCGCCGTCGCCGTTCTCCAGAGCTCCGGCTGCCGCGCCTTTTTGAAGCCGTCGTCGCCCTAGTGACCCTGCCAACCCCCTGGTTGTTCCCCTCGACGCAGGAGAACACGGCGCACCTCCCCGTGTTTTCCCCGTGCCAAGCCGTGGCCGTAATGTCCACTCCGGCAAGCCTCCGCCGTGCCCAGTGGCACCGCCGGCTAACCGCCGGCGGGCCCGAGCTAATTAGCGTCTAAAACCACCACTTAACCCCACCCCCCCCGAGTCCGTGACAAGTGGGCCCCCTGGCCCCCTAAACCCCTCTATTAACTAAATAGAGAGGGATTATCCCCTCTCCCACTGAAAGGGCTGGCCCACTGGCCAGAGCCCCGGTGACGTCACCCCCACGTCATGCTGACACAATAAAACAATTTCCAGAGATTTACAATATTCCAGAAAATTCCAGAAAATCATTTAAACTTTGGAAATTCATAACTAATTCATATTAACTCCAAATTTCATCAATAATATATGAAAAATTATCAGAAAAATGCAAGGATTTTAAAATGGGTGAACTGTAGCAAACATGCATATGGAGTTCTTTTGAATTCAAATTTGGAGTGAAATTGCAAATGATTTTGCATTCCACTTCTTTTAAATGGAATTGTACCGACATTGCAACCATGAACATCACCATTGCAATCTTATTCATGTGCTTGTGCATTGTAATTTATTTTGATCCTATGATTGTCATGTTGCTAATAGAAGTGGAACCGGAACTGGAGGCCACCCCCTTCGTTGAAGACCCCGATACTGAACCTCGTCAGCAAGGCAAGCAAACCCCATTGATCATGTCTATAAAATCCTACTTCCCTCTCAGTCTCGCTCATGCATGTTTAGGAGATCATCGAGACACGTTCTTTCGCATAGTTGAACCCATTCCGATGCATGACCTATCATTTTGTCACTGTATTAAGAAAACCACAATCCTAGCAGATTTAGGAGTTGAATGATGAGCATGTGGCCCCTGCAACTGTTACTGCTTTTGCTGCTTAGTGATACAATGAGGATGTTATGGTTGTGAGTCGGGATGGAATGAACACAGTGATGCTGATGTTAACGTGTTGGTGAATCCACCCTAAACAAAGGTGAACGATGAGAGGCTGTGTAGGAGTACACAGTGGGTTGTCTCGTTGAACACTGCCCTAGGCCCCGAGTTCCTATTTTGTGATCCAAGACAAAGAGTATGACCACATGTAGGGTTTTATGGGAGCCCCGTTTGGCCTCTTTATGTACCCGATCTGGTCCAGGAGTCACACTAGATTCGGGCTTTCCATTTGACCTAACTATAGATATGTGGGTGGACCTATGAGGCAGTGAAACCATCTGTCAAAGGTGGCGTCTCGGTCCCTTGCATTATCTGAGTCCGTTTCGTGGAACCGGCCGGACTCAGGTAGTCGACTCCTGGATTAGAGAAGGTGATGTGAGGGTAGTGCCTTGGTTTCATCCACGTCCGACACCCGCTTGAAGGGTGACAAGAATGAGACGATAAGTGATGACACGCGTGTGAAGATGTACACCCCTTGAGGGTTAATGAACTATTCGAATAGCCTTGTCCGCGGTTATGGACTACATGGAAACCTTTACTTGATCATAGACAACTTGAATGGATACTTATAAAACTCGCAAGATAAGCGTGAGTGCTATGGTGTGCTTTCTCGTGGGGAATTCGAGGAAGTAACCATAGTGGTGTATTGTTTGGAGACTTGGTAGTGGACTCGTGTACGCTTCTTACCTCAAGTCTGGTACTCGTAGTACAGGATTAGCCAAGTCAAAGCTTGCACTTCTGCATGTTGAACACCACCTCCTTTACCTTGATACTTGCGAATGAGTAGTGTAGTTCTGATGTAAGTCTTGCTGAGTACGACTTTGTACTCACGTTTGCTTATTCTATGTTTTAGATGAGAACCCGGACCCCGATGGAGTCACCTTCCTGAAGCTCGACGTTGACCTTGGTAGTATAGTTCCAGACAGCAGTCTGGTCCCTCGTGGAAGGGCATGTACGTTTACAAGGCTTCTCTAAGCCATTTGTTAAACTTGTCTGTACTTAGACCTAATTTGCTTCCATTGTATGATGAAATATTGATCACAGACATGTGATCTTTGTATGATATATGTGTAAGTCAATAAAGAAGTACCTTGTAGAGTTATGTGATGATACCTGCTGTTCATACTAGGCATGTGTGCTGCGTGTATGTTTATAACATGCATGTCTTAGTATGGGTTTTCGAGACCTTAGTTGTGATCTGGCTGGCGGTCTTTTATACACCAAGTGGCCCTTAGATGTGCGCAGCTTGGGGCATCGCGATGCGATTTCTCGTGACTCTGTCACCTGCACACTTTGTTGTATGATCGAGCCCGCCCTAGACCCCGACTAAGTGATCGGGCTGGAGTAAGTCTATGTAAGAGTTAGGGTTCAATCGATAACATGGTTGAGGCGACTTGTCTATGAGTATGGGATTCACCACCCATAAGCATTTAGACTTGTGAGCGGACGATGAGGACACATCTCAGTTGATCATCCGGCCTGAATGGGATGCCCCTCACGTTTGATGCTTACCGAGAACGTTCTGTCCTTGGCCTTGTCTGCTTAGACAAGTGGGTAGGGTTCTCGGCTCTCCATGTGATTGCATCGTGACTGGAATTACATACGCTAACCCCGGGTCCCGACAGACTTGGTATCAGAGCAGGACACTCTGTATGATTATTCAACCCTTGGTCGCAGTCGAGTCTAGCATTCTATAGTTATATAGTTACTCTGGGTATAAGGGAACAACGTAAGGCTTCTTTTTCTCCTTATCCTCATCGATCTGAGTTCTGAGTCACCCTTATCTTTTCTACGGGATGATAGGACTAGGCTCATCTATGTCTTACTAGAACATCTCGTTATTTGCCTCCTTGTAGACGTAGGACAGTTCTTTTCGTCCAGACTCGTCGTTCTGTTGAGTTCCTTGAGGAAGTTCTGTCAAATCTCCTCGAGGTTGTCTTGTTTTCCATCCCGGTGTATCCGTTATGCTGCCGGAATTATTACGAGTTTCTTTGGATCATTGCCTTCGCATTATAATCTTTTCCGTCTTCTTCATGTCCTTCTTGTCTTTGATTCCATCATACAACCTGTTCTGATTGTTGATTTTTATCACACAGGATGTCAGGTGGAACTCGTAGTGCTGTTCGTCGGAATCGAGATCGTGTTCGGAATCGAAATGATGATGAACCTCTACCAGCGCCTTCTGCGGCGGAAATAATGATGGAAGCTGAGAAGAATCAACGTGACCAAACACGCCTTCTGGAGATCATCGAGCAGAATACCTCACGTCATTGCAATGTGGTTGTGAGCATTCAGGACTTCAACCTCCTCAAGCCACAGGTATTTCGATGTTATTCTGAGCCCCTTGAAGCTGATGATTGGCTCTGTTCCATCGAGCGTAAGCTTGACACTGCACATGTTGCTCCCGATGACCGAGTTATTTTCGCGGTATACTTCCTGGAAGGTGCTGCTCTTCAATGGTGGGAGAACTATGTTGCTATGCAGCCAGATGGTCACCTAGTGACTTGGCAAGAGTTCTGTGTAGCCTTTCGAGGGTACCACATTCTGGATGAACTGATAGAGCGCAAGAAAGAAGAGTTCTGCAATCTTGCTCAAGGAGAGATGTCCATTCATGAGTATGTGAGAGAGTTCAACCGTCTTGCTCGTTATGCCCAAGATGAGATCACCACCGATGCCAGAAAGCAGGCAAGGTTCCATAAGGGACTTAGCCCCATCCTTCGTCATGATCTCAACCTCATCGAATTTGCCACCTTTTAGGATTTAGTCAACAGATCCTTTAGAGTTGAGCATGGCAATGAAGTGTTCGAAGAGTCCCGCAAGCATGCTCTTGAGCTTGCTCCTTCTTCTAGTTCAGCCCATCAGAAACGCCGAATTTGGATTCCAACCAGAGCCATACCTCAAAACTTTCTTCATAGGCCACCATCCAATATATGCCATCCACCTCAACACATTGTTCCTCCCAGGAATGATGGTGTGCATTCAAGTAATCCTGCTCCCAGCAATTCAGGAAGGGTGTGTTTCACGTGTGGTCTGACAGGCCATTACGTCCAACAATGCCCTACAGTGTTGGTGGCACCACGTCGACCTAGTCATAAGCCTTCAAAGAAATCAACCACCAAAACCGTCCCAGCAAAGCTTTCAGCCACAAGTAGTGGATATGTGAACCAAATCTCAGTTGAGGAAACCACTGCTGCTTCCGACGTCATCCTTGGTACACTCCCAGTCAATCATGTTTCTGCCTCCATTCTTTTCGATCCAGGAGCTTCTCATTCATTCATGTCGGAGAGTTATGCACTTCGGCATGGATTTTCTTTTGAAGAAATGTTTTCTCCAATGATCATTCAAAATCCTGGTTCAAAGTGGCAAACTAATAGAGTAATCCATGGTAATCAAATTGAAATTGAGGGTTTAGTATACCTTGCTTCTCTTATAGCCCTCAAGTCTTCGGACATTGATGTCATCCTAGGAATGGATTGGTTATCAAGGCAGGATGCTTTCCTTGATTGTAAAGCCAAGTCAGTTAAACTCACCCATCCTTCAGGCCAGATCATTGACTACACATCACCTAGCTCTAGAATCCAGATGCATACTTTGAATGTGCTTACCCTTTCTGACCTTGAAGTTGTTCCAGTGGTTCGTGACTTCCCGGATGTATTTCCTGAAGAGCTTCTAGGAATGCCACCCGACAGGTGTGTAGAATTCATAGTGGATCTTATACCAGGCACAGCCCCAATTTCCAGACGCCCATATAGAATGGCCCCACATGAGTTAGCTGAGCTCAAAACCCAACTTGATGCTTCGTTGGAAAAAGGCTTCATCCGCCCTAGCTCATCACCATGGGGTTGCCCCGTTCTGTTCGTAACGAAGAAAGATGGAACAGAAAGGATGTGCGTAGACTATCCCCTGCTAAATCTAGCGACGATAAAGAACAAGTACCCACTGCCCAGGATCAATGATCTTTATGATCAACTTGTTGGATCCTCCGTCTTCTCCAAGATGGATTTTAGATTAGGCTATCATCAAATCAAAATCTGAAACGAGGACATCCCCAAGACGGCTTTCACTACTCGTTATGGTCTTTACGAGTACACCATCATGTCCTTTGGGTTAACCAATGCCCCCGACACATTCTCGCGCTTATTGAATTCGATCTTCATGGAGTACGTAGATAAATTTTTTGTGGTTTATCTTGATGACATTCTCATCTACTCGAAGAACGAAGAAGAGCACGCAGAACATCTTAGGTTGGTATTGATGAAACTTAGAGAGCACCGCCTTTATGCCAAGTTCTCCAAGTGTGAATTTTGGCTACCAGAAGTGACCTACTTAGGCCACGTGATTTCTGCAAAAGGTGTTGCATTCAATCCCGAGAGAGTTCAGGCCGTCCTTGACTGGACTCCACCTGAATCGGTTAAGCAAGTTAGGAGTTTTCTTGGCTTAGCAAGCTATTGCCGCCGCTTCTTTGAGAACTTTTCTAAAGTTGCAAAGCCTCTTACTGAACTCCTCAAGAAAGATAAGAAATTCCAATGGACGCCCAAGTGCGAGGAAATCTTTCAAGAGCTAAAAAGAAGATTGACTTCTGCACCCGTACTTGCACCTCCAGACACCAAAAGGGATTTCGAGATCTATTGTGATGCTTCACGGCAAGGGTTAGGATGCATACTTATGCATGATAGACATGTGGTAGCTTACACTTCACGGCAGTTGCGTCCACATGAAGAAAACTATCCTACCCATGATCTTGAACTCGCTGTCGTAGTTCATGACCTGAAGACTTGGCGACATTACCTCCTTGGTAATCGTTGTGAAATCTATTCTGATCACCAAAGCCTCAAATACATATTCACCCAGCCAGATCTTAACCTCAGGCAAAGACGCTGGATAGAGTTGATAAAAGATTATGACTTAGGAATTTCTTACACCCCAGGCAAAGCCAATGTCATGGATGATGCACTAAGTCGTAAGTCATATTGTAACAACCTCATGTTACAAAGTATCAACCACTTCTTCATGAGGAATTTTGCAAACTCAACCTTGAGATAGTTCCTCATGGATCTCTTTTCAACTTGGTGGCGAAACCAACCCTTGAGGATCAAATCATAGCCTCCCAGAAACAAGATAGTAGTATTCAAGAGATCAAGCAGAACATTGTTAGCGGAATTGCTAAATGTTTCTCTTCAAATGATCAAGGAACGATATTCTTTGAAAATCATTTAGTAGTTCCTGAAAATGAAGATCTAAAGAAGCTGATCCTTAAGGAAGCTCATGACACTCCCCTTTCCATTCATCCCGGTAGCACAAAAATGTACCGAGATCTACGCCAGAGATTTTGGTGGACCCGGATGAAGAGAGACATTGCACAATTTGTTGCCGAATGTGATGTTTGTCGTCGCATTAAGGCAGAACACCAAAGACCTGATGGTACTCTTCAACCATTGTCTATTCCCGAGTGGAAATGGGACAAGGTCGGTATGGACTTCATCACCATCTTTCCAAAAACCCAGAAAGGAAATGATGCCATCTTCGTTGTCATAGATAGGCTTTCCAAAGTTGCTCACTTCCTTCCCATTCGCGAGTCTATAACTGCTAGTCAGTTAGCAGACTTGTATGTCTCTAGAATTGTGTCTCTTCACGGTGTTCCTTTGGAAATCAATTCTGATCGTGGTAGCCTTTTCACCTCTAGATTTTGGGAAAGTTTTCAAAATGCTATGGGAACTCATCTCTCCTTTAGTACAGCTTTCCACCCTCAATCTAGCGGTCAAGTTGAAAGGGTTAATCAAATCTTGGAAGACATGCTCAGAGCTTGTGTTATCTCTTTCGGAAAGAATTGGCAGAAATCTCTTCCATTTGCCGAATTTTCTTATAAAAATAGCTATCAATCTAGTCTGAACATGGCTCCCTTTGAATTCCTCTATGGCCGACGATGTCGAACACCCCTAAACTGGTAAGAAACCAGTGAAAGACAACTCGTTGGACCGGATATGATCAAGGAAGCAGAAGAGCAAGTTCGCATTGTTCGTGATCGTTTGAAAGCCGCTCAGTCTCATCAGAAAAGCTACTATGATCGTCATCATAGAGAAGAGAGCTACAATCTTGATGAGAAGGCTTACCTTCGGGTTAATCCTCTGAAGGGAACCAAAAGATTCGGTATCAAAGGCAAGTTGGCCCCACGTTACATCGGACCTTTCCGCATTCTCGCTAAACGTGGAGAAGTTGCCTACCAACTTGAACTACCTCCGCACCTTTCCCGAGTACATGATGTATTCCATGTGTCACAACTCAGGCGTTGCTTCAAGGACCCCATCCGCGAAGTCGACCATGAAACACTTGATCTCCAAGATGACCTTTCTTATCGAGAGTACCCTGTTCGTATTCTTGATTCCGCAGAGCGTGTCACTCGTCGTCAGAAGATCAAGTTCCTCAAAGTGCAATGGTCACGTCACTCCGAGAAAGAAGCAATGTGGGAAAAAGAAGACCGCCTCCGTGCCGAGTACCCCACCTTCCTCCCGACGACTTCTGAATCTCGGGACGAGATTCTTTTGAGTGGGGGCGAGTTGTCAGAACCCCAACTAGGTTAAGTGCTAGGGTTTGCTTGTGCCCTTTGCATCATGCAAAATTTTCAGATGAAACTCAAAAATGGGGAAAAAAGAAAGCCCTGAGAAATTAATTCAAATGGCCAGATAAAAATCTTTTTCCAAAAATCATTTGAGTATTTTTAAAATTCCTATAAATGATGGTGATCATTTTAAAAGTGGTTTGGGTTCATTCCCATGCCCATGGAATATTCAAAAATTCAAAAGCTGCCCTGTAAATTAAATTTGACCCCTATTTGAATTGAAATTCAAATGTTTTGAATTTAAAAAATACCCAAACCTTAACAGTGGCTTTCTACTGGTCACTTGGGTTTTTAAAAAATATATTGGGCATTTTACTAAAATTCCTAGTTATTTAATTATAGGCATAACAAAATAACAGAAAAAGAAAAGAAGAAGAAAAAGGAAAAAGAGAAAGCAGCCCAACCCCACAGGCCTTTGGCCCAACTAACCGTACCCCAGCTCAAGCCCACCTTCCCTCTTGTCGTCTTCTCCAAGCTACTCGGTGGCGAGCCGAGAGCGTGCGGAGGCTGCCACCGCGACGAAGAGGAGCTTCCAGGCCCCCACCTTCTCCCCCAGGACGCCACGCAACGCCCCAGTCACCCCCTCCTCTTCCCCTCTCCCTGGACAACTCTCCCCCTCTCCCTGTCTCGTTTCTGCGAGCTCCCGAGAACCCGCCGGACCGCGTCGCCGCACTCGTGTAGCCACCGTGCCCCTCGCGGCGAGCCACCGTGTCCAGAAGACTCGCCGTGCTCGTCTTCTTCTTCAAGAGCGAGGAATCGAGTCCAGCGACCCCGAGGACGACGCCATCAACCCCGTTCCACGCCACGCCCGCCGGGTCTTCGCCGTCGAATACGTCGCCGCAGACGCTCCTCCCGCCTCCCCGACCCCTCCTTCCGCTTCAGGGTGAGCAGACGCGCCGATTCCCCCTTCTCTTTCTCCTTCTCGTGCACCAAGTCGTCGTCGCCGTTCTCCAGACCTCCGGCCGCCGCAACTTTTTGAAGCCGTCGTCGCCCTAGTGACCCTGGCAACCCCCTGGTTGTTCCCCTCGACGCGGGAGAGTTTGGCGCACCTCCCCATGTTTTCCCCGTGCCAAGCCGTGGCCGGAATGTCCACTCCGGCAAGCCTCCGCCGTGCCCAGTGGCACCGGCGGCTAACCGTCGGCGGGCCCGAGCTAATTAGCGTCTAAAACCACCGCTGAACCCCCCCGAGTCCATACCAAGTGCCCCCCTGGCCCCCTAAACCCCTCTGTTAACTAAACAGAGAGGGATTAGCCCCTCTCCCACTGACAGGGCTGGCCCACTGCCCAGAGCCCCGGTGACGTCACCCCCACGTCATGCTGACACAATAATACAATTTCCAGAGATTTAAAATATTCCAGAAAATTCCAGAAAATCATTTAAACTTTGGAAATTCATAACTAATTCATATTAACTCCAAATTTAATAAATAATATATGAAAAATTATCAGAAAAATGAAAGTATTAATAATATGAACTTTGTTTCTATGTTTGACCATTTTAAAATGGGTGAACAGTAGCAAACATGCATATGGAGTTCTTTTGAATTCAAATTTGGAGTGAAATTGCAAATGATTTTGCATTCCACTTCTTTTAAATGGAATTGTACCCACATTGCAACCATGAACATCACCATTGCAATCTTATTCATGTGCTTGTGCATTGTAATTTATTTTGATCCTATGATTGTCATGTTGCTACTAGAAGTGGAACCGGAACCGGAGGCCACCCCCTTCGTTGAAGACCCCGATACTCAACCTCGTCGGCAAGGCAAGCAAACCCCATTGATCATGTCTATAAAATCCTACTTCCCTCTCAGTCTCGCTCATGCTTGTTTAGGAGATCATCGAGACACGTTCTTTCGCATAGTTGAACCCATTCCGATGCATGACCTATCATTTTGTCACTGTATTAAGCAAACCACAATCCTAGCAGATTTAGGAGTTGAATGATGAGCATGTGGCCCCTGCAACTGTTACTGCTTTTGCTGCTTAGTGATACAATGAGGATGTTATGATTGTGAGTCGGGATGGAATGAACACAGTGATGCTGATGTTAACGTGTTGGTGAATCCACCCTAAACAAAGGTGAACGATGAGAGGCTGTGTAGGAGTACACAGTGGGTTGTCTCATTGAACACTGCCCTAGGCCCCGAGTTCCTGTTTTGTGATCCAAGACAAAGAGTATGACCACATGTAGGGTCTTATGGGAGCCCCGTTTGGCCTCTTTACGTACCCGATCCGGTCCAGGAGTCACACTAGATTCGAGCTTTCCATTTGACCTAACTATAGATATGTGGGTGGACCTGTGATGCAGTGAAACCATCTGTCAAAGGTGGCTTCTCGGTCCCTTGCATTATCTGAGTCCGTTTCGTGGAACGGGCCGGACTCTCGAGCGGTGACAAACTCAGGTAGTCGACTCCTGGATTAGAGAAGGTGATGTGAGGGTAGTGCCTTGGTTTCATCCACGTCCGACACCCGCTTGAAGGGTGACAAGAATGAGACGATAAGTGATGACACGCATGTGAAGATGTACACCCCTGCAGGGTTAATGAACTATTCGAATAGTCGTGTCCGCGGTTATGGACTACTTGGAAACCTTTACTTGATCATAGACAATTCGATAAGCGTGAGTGCTATGGTGTGCTTTCTCGTGGGGAAGTCGAGGAAGTAACCATAGTGGTGTATTGTTTGGAGACTTGGTAGTGGACTCGTGTACGCTTCTTACCTCAAGTCTGGTACTCGTAGTACAGGATTAGCCAAGTCAAAGCTGACACTTCTGCATGTTGAACCCCACCTCCTTTACCTTGATACTTGAGCATGAGTACTGTAGTTCTGATGTAAGTCTTGCTGAGTACGACTTTGTACTCACGTTTTCTTATTCTATGTTTTAGATGAGAACCCGGACCCCGATGGAGTCACCTTCCTGAAGCTCGACGTTGACCTTGGTACACTACTGGAAAAACACAGTTTGCCGTCAGTTTCTGGCTTTGCCGTCAGCACTTTCACGGGGCTGACGGCAAAGGCACTATGCCCTCAGCCAGAAAAAAAACTGACGGCATAGACCTTGCTGATGGCAGATAAATCCTTTGCCGTCAACACCTTCTAAGCCGTCGGCTAGCTGACAGCATAGAACCCAAAGACCGACGGCACAGGTGGGCTGACGGCATAGGCAGCTTCTCAGCCCCACCCCGTAGAACTGCTTAACAGAACCCGTCTTTGCCGTCAGCTGGCCGACGGCAAAGACTAACGGCTGTCTTTGCCGTTAGCCGGCTGTCGGCAAAGCCGGGGGTTATCCCCACCCCGTGGCCACGCCCAACCCCATCTCTCTCCACTCAAACGGCCTGCCCCCGTGCCGCCGCCGCCGACCCGCCCCCGCGCCCGAGCCGCCGCCGTCGAGGCCTGCCCCCGCTCCCGAGCCGCCGCCGTCAAAGCCCTCCCCCCGCGCCCGAGCCGCCGTCGTCGAGGCCCCGAGCCCTAGCCGCCCGCTCGCCGTCTCCGCCCCCGCCCGCTCGCCCCCGCCCGGTGACTGTGTCCGCCGCCGCCAGGGTCGCCGTCTCCACGCTGGTGAGATGCAGCTGCTACTTCTCCTCCCACCTCCTCCTCCCCTCTGACTTCTCCTCCCCTCTCCTGCAGGTGCACCGCTGACGCTGCCGACGCCGCCACCTGGGTCTCCCGACGCCGCCACCACCTCGGCCCGCTCCTAGGTGAGCTCCTCCCCCCATTCCCGTTGCATTTTTTGTTAGAACAATTTGTATTTAGTAGGAAATTTCCTAGTTAGTTAGTTAATTATAGTTAGTTTGTTAGTTATAGGATCTGTTTAGGTTTATATAGTTAGTTATATAGGTTTATTTCTAGTTACTAGAAAATTTTAGTTAGGAAATTATTTGTTATAGTTAGTTCTAAGTTATAGGATCTGTTTAGTTAGGTTTATATAGTTTTAGGTGCTAGGTAGGGTTTTGTTGTTAGTTAGTTTTATATAGTTAGTTAGATGTAGTTATATTTAATTTGATGTAGTTATAATAAAGGAATTGAAAGAAAAGGAAATAATAGAAAGGAAAGGAAATGAAATGAAAGAAAGGAAAGGAAAGAAAGGTAATAAAGGAATAAAATAAAGGAAATAAAAGAAAGGATATAAAGAAAATAAAAAAAGGAAACAAAATAATTAGTTTTTGAAAGAGTTCATTAGAACATGTAGTTACAATTTTTTTTATATCGTTAGTCGTTTGATATCCCCCGGCCTCCCTCTTCACCGGCAACTTTCCTATACCTTTGTGGTTCCCCCTCCTTCCCGTAGGTCCTCGCCGGTCCCCTTTGCTGCTTTCATCGGCTACCCGGCCTCTCCTTCACTCTCTCATCATCGGCACCAGGTAGCTAGGCTTTTCCCTACATGTTTATTGTTAGTATTAGGTTGTTTATTTCCGGCCTTCGTGCCGATGATACTAGCTAAGTAAAGTTGCGTAACCAATATGCGTCTCCCGTTCGAAAGGGTTACGGTTATAACTAATCATGCATTTGCATATTTATAACGGTGATTCTTTCGAATTGTCCAACGTTATCCATGGACAGCCCTGGTATGTGTAGATTGGGTCATTTTCCCATGCTTTGTTCCGGATCCGATGCAGAGTTTCGACAGCGCCTCCTTGTTGTTCTCCGAGTACACATCCTCTCGGTTAGTTTCCGAGACGTGTATTAGGAGAACAGCGGGGAGGTGCTGCCGAAATTCTGCGTTGCATCGGGAGCAGAGCATGGGAAAATGACCCAATCTACACATACTCGGGTGGGATTAGGACCCATCTTTACCTAGTAGCTGGTAGGTGTGCATGCCGTGCATCCCAATGTTTTAACCATGATTAAAAAATGACCATAATTAATTTGACATACTTGATGAACTGATAATTTATATTGTTCATATGTGGATACTATATAGCTAGCTTGACAGAATGACTGATCGTGAATGGATGTACTCCGGTCACCCTAGTCAGAAAGACATGACCGATGAATGGTTGAGCAAAACCTATGAATTCCTGCAAACGGCATTTTCTAAAGGCCTGCCAAAAACATGGTGCCCGTGCACTAAGTGCAAGAATTATTCGCGACAGACAAAGGATGTAATGGGTAAACACCTGCAGATGCGTGGTTTTACTCCCGGCTATACCTTGTGGACATTTCATGGTGAGTCGGCCCAACGTAATAGAGACGAAGTTTTGCGTCGGCGCACCGACGATTATGGTACAGGGATTGAAGACATGGTCAATGATTTTGATGATGCTCGGAACAAGGACGAAGAGATGGAGGAATCCGCAAAGGCCTTCTATGCCATGTTGGAGTCTTCAAAACGTCCTCTTCACGAGCACACTAAGATTTCTCAGCTAGATGCCATCGCACAAGTAATGGCTCTGAAAGCCCAATTCAACATTGGAAGAGACCTGTTTGACTCAATGATGACCCTATTTGGGTGGTTTCTACCCGAAGGTCATATTATGCCTTCAAACCTATATGAGTTAGACAAAATCCTTAGTGCACTCAAGATGCCGTATGAGAAGATACATGCTTGTGAGAACGGATGTGCCTTATTTAGGAAAGAGTATGTGGACGAAACATATTGTCCATTTTGCAAGTCCTCCAGATATGTTGAGGTAGAAAACGGTGAAGGTGAGAAGAAGAAGAGCAAAATCCCTGTGAGTGTTCTACGGTATCTGCCGATCCTACCAAGACTTCAACGACTTTACATGCTCGAAGAAACAGCAAAACAGATGACATGGCACAAACATGGAATTAGGAAAGAATTAGATGAAAACGGAGATCCGATGTTGGTACACCCTTCGGATGGTGACGCATGGAAGGCATTTGATGCTAAACATACGGAAAAAGCTAAAGAGCCAAGGAATTGCCGAGTCGCCATCGGTCTCGATGGGTTCAATCCTTTTGGTATGACGGCTACCCAATATAGTTGCTGGCCTGTGTTTGTTATTCCGCTCAATCTTCCACCATCGTCCATTATGCAAAGAAAGCACATATTTCTGACGTTGATAGTTCCAGGGCCAAACTATCCGGGGAAGAATATGAGTGTGTACATGCAACCGCTGATGGATGACTTGAAAGAAGCTTGGGTGAATGGGGTCAACACATACGACGTAGCTAAGAAAGAGAACTTTCAAATGTATGTTTGGTACCAATACTCGTTGCATGATCTGCCGGCATTTGCGCTTTTCGTTGCCTGGTGTGTGCATGGAAGGTTCCCATGCCCACAATGCAAAGAAGCTCTTAAGTTTCATTGGTTGTCGGCGGGTGGAAAGTATTCCTGCTTTGACTTGCATAGACAGTTCTTGCCTATGGACCATCCATTCAGAAAAGACAAGAAGAATTTCATGAAAGGTAAAGTTTTCAAACACTCGGCAACACCTGCGTTCACGGGCACACAAATTCATGAACAGTTAAAATCTATGGAGCCTGATCCAAACCGTCCAGGGTATTTCTTGGGTTATAATGAGGAACACGCCTGGACCCACAAGCCATGCATCTGGGATCTCCCCTACTTTGAAGACCTCTTACTACCACACAACATTGACATGATGCACACTGAAAAGAATATCCCCGAGGCCCTTCTTGGCACATTTTTCGGCACTGATAAGGGCAAAGATAATACAAAGGCTAGAGTTGACCAAGAGACTCTTTGTGATAGGCCATCACTAAATATGCGACAACCTAAAGGAAGAAAAAATTGGTCCAAGCCACCTGCCTGGTACAATCTCGAGAAGGGAGCAATAAGGGAAATCCTCTTGTGGGTGCAACAAAAGTTGTTGTTCCCTGATGGGTATGCTGCGAATCTAGCGAGGGGAGCGAGCATTGAAAAAATGAAAATTTTTGGGCTCAAGAGTCATGATTGGCACATATGGCTTGAGCGGATAATGTCTGTTATGTTGTGCGGCTATATCCCAGAGTCTGAATGGCTAGTATTGGCAGAGTTAAGTTATTTCTTCCGTGTTCTTTGTGCTAAAGAGTTGTCGCGTGCTGTGATAGATGACATGGAAGAGTTGGCGCCTGAGTTGCTCTGCAAGTTAGAGAAGATTTTTCCACCGGGCTTCTTTAATCCGATGCAACACATGATTTTGCATCTCCCGACCGAGGCAAGATTGGGTGGCCCTGTGCAAAATCGTTGGTGCTATGCAACTGAAAGAATGCAGAAGACACTTAGAGCAAAATGTAAAAATAAACGTAGAATTGAAGCATCGATGGCCAAGGCGTTCATTACCGAGGAGGTGGCAAACTTCGTAACAGCACACTATGATGCCACTTTGCACAGCTTGCATAATCCAAAGCCTCGGTACAATGTGGGCGACCCCAAACGACGTGAATCCAAACTCAGCCTCTTCAAAGGGAAGCTCGCTCCTTCTGGTGTGGGAAAATCAAAGTTGCTAAGCGTCGAGGAGTGGCGCACACTAACGATGTATATATTGAACAACTTAACAGAAGTTCGGCCGTACATCGAGTAAGTCCTCGATACATTGTTTCGCAACTTTTCAACAAGTTTTGTGTCTAACAACTGTTATTAATTGATACAGTCGATACGTCGAACAGTTCTCGAATGGTGTTGCAATCGAAAAAGAATCCATTCTCGAGTATGAACTTCTTGAAAAGACAGGAGGCGCCTTTCCCGGTTTCATCTCTTGGTTCAAAAAAATAGCTAATTCAGATGAGCAAGTCGACGATGAATTGAGACAAATAGCAAATGGTTTTGACTTTAAGGTCCGGACATTTCAGAAGTACGACATCAACGGGTATTGCTTTCGTACTGCTAGCAAAGAGCTTTCAATGCCCGGTCAAAAAACAACCAATTCTGGTGTCTCTGCTATAGGCGAGGGAGGTGTCGAGTATTATGGAAGACTTGAAGAAGTTTACGAACTTCATTATTATGGTGAAAATCCTCCAAATATTGTTGTGTTCAAATGTCATTGGTTCGATCCTACTAAGACAAGACGGGCTCATGAACATGTTGGGCTAGTCGAAATCCGACAAGACAGGAAGTTAAGCGGTGATGATGTCTTTATTGTGGCTCAACAGGCCACCCAAGTTTTTTATCTGCCATACAGTCGTCAAAGTGTTAAGAACCTGGAAGGTTGGTATGTCGTGTATGATGTGCCGCCCCATCTTAGACCACCTCCACCAAACGAAGAGGATTATGAACCTCAAATTGACCCAATAACATATGATGGAGAATTCTTCCAAGAATCACGTGGTGTGAGACGTCATCTCCGGAACTGCTCTACGTCCACCCTGAACACGGAGGAACAAGAATCACGTGATGATGAGGAAGAAGTGGAAGTAGAAGAGGTTACCAATACGGATGAGCTAACAATGCTTGATCGGTTACAAAAAGGCCTTCCACATGATGTCCCTGAACCCGATGACGATGTCATTCATGACGACACGTATGATACTGATGATGATTATGCTTCAGTTGACCTTGGAGAAGAGACAGATGATCCCGACTATTAGTACTTTGTATGCATCCAAACATTTTTGTTTAATTATTTAATTAATTGTTTAATTATTCATGTATTTATTATTTTTCATTTAATTATTGTCTTTGAATTTGTACTAAGTATTTAACTATGTATTGTTGCAGGTGGTGAGACATGGCAGGCGGGGATAACTTGAGGATAGCACCTGGCCAACTACGGAGACAGTTGTTGCAGAGCTTTGCCGAGGAGCCCCGTGGGAGAGGCGGAGGAAAGAAGAGAGGTAGAGGACGTGGTCGCGGGAAAGGGAGGCTGCCTAATAGGAGCCAGTCGCCACCACCCTCAGCTACTTCAGTCTCAGCAACTTCACCCCTGCAGACAAGGGTGTCACCGGTGCAGGATCCTCCCGTCCAGGAGCGGACACCGATGCAGGATCCTCCCGTCCAGGAGCCGACACCCTCACACGAGGAGTGGGGGAGTTGGGGGCGGGACGGTGAGGGGGCTGGGGCGGATGCGGAGGCTGAGGTTGAGGTGGAGGATGAGGGGGCTGAGGCGGAGGATGAGAGGGCTGAGGTGGAGGATGAGGGCCCGTCTGCCAGCAAGTCGGTCTACCAACGTGGTATGACACGAGTTCCAGACCGATTAGAGTTGCAGCACAGGGCGTTGATTTCGCCAGATGGCGAGAAGTAAGTTGATGTCTATTGTGTACCTTATATCATTATTTTCCACCAAGTAGCTAATGTCTTTGCCTTCTCATTATGCAGGGGGTGGAATTACCCGGAGAATACCCGGAATCCAAACTGCCTCCTTGGTGCTTTGCTTAGGGAGCACTTTCCCGGGCTAGTGCAGTTGCCCGGGGAGGGTATGGTTCCCGAGCCAGGACTCAAGTGGGAGCACTACCAAGCCGCGCTGCTCCCGGAAAACACTCACATGAACGGTGTTGTTTGCGCGAGCGTGGCCGACAAGGTGTTGGCTGATTTTTGGGTAACTATTATTTTACCCAATAATAAGTATACAATATCCAATGTTATATCTTGTTATTTCCTATTCATCTGTGCATATATATGGCATAATTGCAGAGTTACCATAGGGTCGAGGAGGGGACGGAGGAGGCGGCCAAGAAGAATCTCGAGAAAGAGTGCAAGAGATTATTGAATAACACAAGGCATGAGATGTGTGTTCAGGCCGTTCGAGATTGGTACGCCAAGCAAAACAAGCCGAAGACGAAGGCTGAATGTCGAAAGCTTTTCCCTGATAAGACCGAGTACATGGAGGTACGTAGATTACTTAGTTACATTCTTTATTAGTTATGTTAGGGCTAGTTACATACTTAGTTTCATTCATAGGTGCCCCCGAGATGGTTGGCGGATAAGATGGATTGCTGGGAGATGATAGTGGACAAGTGGTGCACAGAGGCTTGGTTGACCACCCACAATGTGGCCAAGGAGCGTCGTGCCCAATTGGTTGGTGTGCCACACCACCAAGGAAATGCCAACATCAAGCAATACGCCAAAAAATGGGTATGTGTGCCTTGTTTTCTTTCATCATTAATTCATTTGTGCATTATTTTTGTTGTACTAACTCTTTGCCTTTTCTTGTAGGCCAAACACCATAACCAGCCCGAGCCTCAGGGATACGCCTCGTTTGGCATGGCCCATAAGGGCTCGTACAAGACGGCGACACCATATTCTGAGGCGGACGGGTCATCGTCGTACACAAGCCTGTCTGCCTACAACAAGATAACGTCTTATTCTCAGGTTGTCAAACAACTGCGCGGCCCTGACTTTGACCCAAGCCTGAATCCTATGGATGGGGAGGCATTGATGATCTCTGGTGGCGGTAAGAGTCATGGCACGCTGGCCATGTGTGATGGCTTCGTCCCTATCACTGAGTCTCTCTCTCAGATCAAGGCGAGGCAAACTAGCTCGGCTCCTGTAATACGACAGCGCGCGAGGCCAGTTGACCTTGCCATCGAGGTTAGTTTTCCTTCATTATTTCTTTAGTTCATTTGACCCTGGATGGATGATGATGAGAAGTGGTTGCAGGCCGCACTTGAGAAAGAGAGGGAGGCCACCAGACTCTTGTTGGAGGAGAGGGACCGGAATACCCAGAGGCTGCTGGAGGAGGAGAGGGCACGCAATAATGCCCATGCGAAGGCTATGCACGACTTCGTTGCGGTAAGTCAGTTGTGTGAGAAGCAAGGCTATGTGTGAGAAGCAACAAGACTATTTCTTTGACTTCTCGAAAACTAATTTGCAGGCTATGTGTGAGAAGCAAGGTTTGCCACCCGCTCCGTCGATGCCTTCTCCGGTGGGAACGGTGAGTTCCCTTTCAATGACCAACCTTGCACGGACTTATATCGTTGTATGTTGCCATGCTAACCACATATTTCAACTCTTGCCTTGTTGCAGCATCATTCCAGAGTCGCATCCCACAATCCCTCTCTCGGTCAGAGCCCTACCAACCCGGCGACCAACCGAGATGGTGCTTCTCCTCCATGACTTGGCATTTGTTAGTTATTCCTCTCCTTCTTATTCTTATTGCTTAGCTCAACTTAGACTATGCCATGCTTTAGTTAGCTTAGTAAATTCTAGTTAGGCAAAAAATTGCATAATTAGCTTAATTACATAAAATTTTTACATAATTAGCTTACTTACCTACAAAATGACATAGACTTTGCTTATTTGGTAAAAACATGACATAATTAATTGATAACACCAAAAATAGCATAATTAGTTGATATTAGAGCTCAAAAATGACATGCCTAGCTCAACTTAGACTATGCCATGCTGTAGTTAGCTTAGTAAATTCTAGTTAGGCAAAAATAGCATAATTAGTTGATATTAGAGCTCAAAAATGACATAATTACTTTAGAAATTTTCAAAAGAAACCATAAGAGAAGAACAGAAGAGAAGGACAAAGAAGAGATGAAGAAATAAGAGAAGAAGAAAGAGGAGAAAAAGATAGATTAAGATGAAACAAATCTTCTTATTCTTCCTTTTTCTCTTCTTTCTTTTTCTCCATCTTTTTCTTCTTCTTCTTCTTCTTCTTCTTCTTCTTGTTCTTGTTCTTGTGTCCTTCTTCTTCTTCTTCTTCTTCTTGTTCTTGTCTTCTTCTTCTTCTTCTTCTTCTTCTTGTTCTTCTTCTTCTTCTAATTACTTAGCGCTAAATTCTTTCTTCTTCTCATTATGCAGATTTTGATAAAGCAGCATGGCACATGGATGGATGCTCCAGGGACTCTAGCTAGCTGTAGTCTTAGATGCTTTGTAATGCACTTTGTAATGCACTTGTACTTGCGGATGCACTTGGGATTCTTTGCGATGCTTTGTGATGCCATCTTTGTTGTTTGCACTTTGTGTTATTTATATTGTGATGCTTTGTGATGTTGTTAGATGCTTTGCGATGCTTTGTGATGCACTTGTGGTGCTGTTTAGGGCCTGGCAGAATATTAATTGTGTTATCTATATTGTTGTTTGAAAATGTAGGGAATTAACAGAAATTAAATTAAAAAAAAACAGAGAGAGTCTTTGCCGTCAGCTTACTGACGGCAAAGCCTTTGCCGTCAGCTTACTGACGGCAAAGCCTTTGCCGTCGGTGGGCTGACGGCAAAGAAGGACACGTGGTAGCTAACTGTTAAATCTAGCAACTCTGGGACGACCAAATGTCCCAGGTTGTCAGCTTTGCCGTCAGCTGGACAGCGGCTGACGGCAAAGGGAAAGGACCCCACATGGCACTGATCGCAGGTCCCCTGGCAAGCATGGCCCACAAGCAGCAGCTTTGCCGTCAGCTGGACTCCAGCTGACGGCAAAGCCTGGCGTTAACCCCCTAACGGGACTGGGCTTAAGTCGTTGCCGTCAACGGTTTATGCCGTCAGCCTCGGCTCCCTAGCTGACGGCACAGGCATTGCCGTCGGTCGATTTCCAGCTGACAGCAAAGAACCTGTTTGCCGATAAATTCATGGCCAGTCTCTTTGCCGTCAGCAAGCTGACGGCAAAGCCTTTGCCGTCGGTTAAAGTGGCCTTTGCCGTCAGCTATGGCTGACGGCAAACCAGCAGATTCCAGTAGTGGTAGTATAGTTCCAGACAGCAGTCTAGGCCCTCTTGGAAGGGCATGTATGTTTACAAGGCTTCTCTAAGCCATTTGTTAAACTTGTCTGTACTCAGACCTAATTTGCTTCCGTTGTATGATCAAATGTTGATCACAGACATGTGATCTTTGTATGATATATGTGTAAGTAAATAAAGAAGTACCTTGTAGAGTTATGTGATGATACCTTCTGTTCATACTAGGCATGTGTGTTGCGTGTATGTTTATAACATGCATGTCTTAGTATGGGTTTTCGAGACCTTAGTTGTGATCTGGCTGGCGGTCTTTTATACACCAAGTGGACCTTAGATGTGCTGCTTGGGGCATCGCGATGTGATTGCTCGTGACTCTGTCACGTGCACACTTTGTTGTATGATCGAGCTGGAGTAAGTCTATGTAAGAGTTAGGGTTCAATCGATAACATGGTTGAGGCGAATTGTCTATGAGTATGGGATTCACCACCCATAAGCATTTAGACTTGTGAGCGGATCATGAGGACCCATCTCAGTTAATCATCCGGCCTGAATGGGATGCCCCTCACGTTCGATTCTTACCGAGAACGTTCTGTGCTTGGCCTTGTCTGCTTAGACAAGTGGGTACGGTTCTCGGCTCTCCATGTGATTGCATCATGACTGGAATTACATACGCTAACCCCAGGTCCCGACATACAGGATACAACATCTCATACAATTGGCATACAACTGCCTCAAATACAATACAACAGCGGAAGATACATGTCTGAGTACAGACTACAATCAAATGCCTAGTGGCAAAGAAGAAAACATCGATCCCATAACCACACGGGTCCAGGCCCTCCGTCGGGATCCTCCTAACTAGTCGTCGTCGAGTGTCCACGTGAAACGTCGGTCACCATACCAGTTGTCGATCAAGAACCCTGAAAAGATTTTCGGGTAGTATCATGAGTACAGAGGTACTCAGCATCCAACTGTAGTGGTCATCTGACCCAGCAAGGACTTCATCACTCGTCATTCTAGGACAACTAGTAGTTTACGGTAAGGATGGGATAAGTGGTGAGGTTGCTGCCACACTAGCATTTATGAAGTTGGTAACGATCTAGAGAAAAAGATAAGAAGCCAAGCAATCGATGAGAAATCGCCTCCAACAAGTCTTGCTATCAACTACTACGCAAACATAACACCTATCCTATCCTTGTCCTCCTCTTCGCATCCCGATGAAGAAGAAGCAGTCAAGGCACACACGTTGATCAAGTTATATTAAGATTATCTCAGTTGTTGTTGTCTATGAACAAGGAGTAGGTCTCAAGTTGCCCATAACCGTGGACATGGCTTCTCGAAAAGATTTAACCCTGCAGGGGTGTACCAACTGCCCATTACGAGGCTCCGCACGCACGTCCATCACTCTCAGTTGCTACCGATCACAGGCAACCATTTTATGATTTAGTTCCAAGAGATCCGAAACGACCGGTCCCTCTAACTAACAACGAACAAATCCGGGTGGCCCCCGGTGAGACGACATCCAGCTCATGAGCCGGCCGCGCTCTCGATCTGGTCTCTACCGTATGACTCCACGTTTGTATTGCCGGTTAATCACACATGGGACACCGGGTCCTCAGCAGGTCATGATGGGACAGCAAGGGAACTATGTCCTCACTATAAATGCTACTATAAATGGTAAAAACTACTAGCGTACGACCAGCACACACACGATTTCAAATGGTAAAATCAGCTTGGGCCACCACTATAAATGCTTCAAGCTAGATAGGTAAGAAAAGGGGACGCCATAAAATCCCACACGCGGTTAGGCACTCTCAGTCTTAAAACCAATACCAGGAACTCGGATCATAGGTGACTCGAATGGAACAAAGCGTCCGGGCGGGATAGCCTAGACCTTCCATCCTTCGTCGAATATAGTCAACATTATAATAATCATATCATCAGCAACAATATAATAATGTGATATCCCAAACCCAGGAGTAATAGGGGTAACATCGTAGCATCCTAAGAATGCATACTAAGCAGGGGCTGAGCAACGAGCAACAGTAACATAGCCGTTCAAGGTTTGCTGGGAAGGGACATGGCTGTATCGCTTTGAAAGAGGCTGTAACCATGTGGTAGGATCAAACATCGAAGCAAACCTAGACTAGCATGCAAACCGCTGGTTGAAATAGAATGGATCATCAGTAATGTATAGTCCTTGCCTGTTGATAAGTCGGGTTCCGAAGGTGTAGTTGATCGCAAGATCGCATCGTCTCCGAAGGTAACCGCGGGAGCACACAAGAAGTAAACATTGGAAAGCAATCAACGGTGCACCACTATTACTACGGAGCAAACACGAGCAAGCACCAACAAGAAGGCAACACGATACCTCAGACCTACCGTCGAGAGCGGTTACTAACAGATTAAGTGGAGAACTCGCCACACACGACGAATACCGCACGTTTACAAGGGTTCAAGTTGTTTAGCTACAGGTGACCAAACAACGGTTATTAACATGGCAACTCAAGCAAGCATGGCATAGCACACAGACAGGTCAAGAGGTGAAGCACAAGTAAACTATCTATGCTAGTCAATTTAAGTGAGGCACAACCTAAACATGGCATAACACTAAGTGCCGCACGATGATTAAAAGATTTGGTACTGTTCTGTGCTAAACCATATTTTAGGTTGGTTAACAGCAGAAAACAATAGCATAAACACAAAATATACGAAAAACTAATCAAGTTACAAGTAAAGAACACCCCAAACGAAGTTACGGTTAAAAAGATATAAGCAAAACAAGTTACGGGCACAATCTGCCAACATCACGAAGCACACTTTAGAGCAATGCATAAACAGGATAATCAATGCAAACATGCTCACAAATGATATGAAATTAAACTAGACATGACAAGGAAGGCATGGCAAAAAGAATCATGCAAAAAGACATCATAGATAAAAAGATATTAAGCAAACAACATGGCATCGCAAAGTAACAGATTTAGTGAAAATCAGAGGGGGCTGTCAACAACAGCAGCATAGCAACTTTGGAGCAGAATAAACATATGACCAGGAATGCTAACATGAAGATGCAATACATGTAATGAAATTAGATATGATGCTTAACAATATGCAATTGGAATCACTCAATTCCGATAAATGGTCGCGACACACTCGTCGACCGAAGTTGCAACAAAATAACAGTTTCAGCAACAACAACACAATAACATCAGGATAGCTACTTTGGAGCAAGATTTAATATAGCTAGAGCACCCAAACATGGCAAGTTAAAGCATGGAAATGAAGTACACATGATTCTTAACACATAAGAAAAAGAATCAATGCAATAGGCCTCATGGATGAGTCACAATCATCATGCAAAGTTGCAACAAATAGTAACAGCAGCACTTAACAGGAATTTGTAGCAGTTTAACGGCCCGATGCCCACTTCAACACACAATTACACAATTAAGATGAGCTCAAATGCAAAAACTTTCTACATATGAATGCTAGAGCACGCAAAACTGAGGAACTTTCGTTTTGGGGGCACGTTCATCGGAGCTACGGTTCAACGGGAAAACGCAGTACAAAATGGGATCAGCACACATTTTTTAACAGACTTAGCAAAATTAGCAGAAATTGAAAAAATAAAAAAAAAGACACCGAAAAAAAATAAGACTCGGGCACCCACCATGGGCCTCAGCCCATCTGCAGGTGGAGGTGGCTGGCGGCCTGGCTTGGGCTGGCCCGCTGCTGGGCCTGGTGCGGTTCTGGGCCGGGGCGTGGCCCGCCTGGCAGCACGTAGCGGCTGGGGCGTCGGGCTCCTCCCGAGCCCACCCGAGCAGCGGCGGCTGCTGCGCCCGCCGGCGATAGGCGGCGAGGCAGGGCGGCGAGGGAGGACGGGGAGGCGCGCGGGACCGAGGCCCACGGCGAGCGGCGGCGGATTCGGCCGGCCTGTGCCGGATCTAGCCATCGGGGCGGCTCACGGCCACGTTGCGGGCGCGGGCGAGCTTGGGCTAGCCAACCATGGCGCCGGGTTCCTGTCCAGGCAGAGAGAGAGTGATTAGAGAGGGAGAAGAAGAGAGAGGGAGAGGGAAGGGAGATAGGGAAGGGGAGGAGAGGGGGGCGGCGCCTTGCTGGGCTCGTCGGAGTGCGGCCGGCGGCAGCGGCCTCCACGGTTGGTGGCTCGGGCTGGAGAGAGAGAAGAGATGGTGGAGGCTAGACGCGACCCAGGCCGTCGGATCTCCGGATCTGACGGTCCAGAACACATTGGGCAGAAAATTGAGCAAAACTGGCGGTGTGGCTGCAAATTGTGGCTAGGGAAACCCTAGAAATTGGTGGGAGTGTGGAGGTATTTATATAGCCCAGGTGGCTGGCAGTTTGCAAAAACATCCCCGGTTTTTCTCTCACGCGCGCGGTGCTCACGTTTCTGACCGCCGGGGGTCCGCAGTACCTCCGATTCGGTTAAAACTTCGAATTGCGCGATCAGTGCGTCGAGCCGGCGGCGTTCACCTCGTGTTGGAACCGTTCCGAGAACACTTTCCGGCGCGCTATAAAAATAACCCATTTAATTATTAAACGGGGTTTTTCGTTCCGTTTGCGGCGGCTGGTCTCGTGCGGTTTTCACGACGGTGCTCGGGCGAAACCCGGTGTCGCAAAGGTCGAGTGTGAGGATGGCAAGGGTCGGTCTCCGTCCGATACAAGATAAGAGGGGGGAAAATAATCGCCGATTGATAAATCGGGTATGCAAACACCGCAAACAATCAGACAATCAAACAATTCACACCAAAAAGAAAATTTTTAATTTTTGTGAAAACTGGGCTGTGACAATACAACACCACCAACAAGGGATCTCGTCCCGAGATCCAGGACGATCCGGGGGAGAGGGCGAAGAGAAAAGAGAGTCGACGATCTTCAACACCACCAACAAGGGACTCTGCTCCACGTCGACGTCGAACTTCGGTCGAGATAAAAAAAATTCGCAGAGAGACGACATCGTCGGAAGAACGAAACCGTCAGTGCCAAGAGGGAGAACGACAGCTAAAACCTGGTCAAAGGGATAGTGCTTTTCAACGCAAGTCGTGAAAACACCGGGAAAAAGGAGGGAGGGAAAAGGACGACCCAGATGATATCCAAAACCGGAGAAGGTAAAGGTACTACAGGAATTCCCACCTGAGCTCATAATCGAGACAATACGGTGCAACCAAGGCATTGTTGCTATTCCGAACTCCACACACTCGAGATCCTAAAGTTTTGAAGGGGATAAGGCGAGAATAAAAACAATTACGACACTTGTCCTGACCAGAGCAAGGGTAAGGAGTAAAAAGAATCCTACTCTCCGATAACTAACTTAGTAACTACAAAATAGTTTTTTTCTAGACTAGACTTCGGCCAGAGAGGGGATCCTACGGTCGGTAAGGCTCTGATACCAAGTTGTAAGGCCCGATATGCGGTACTGTTCCAGATCTAGATATTTCCATCCAGATCCGGGGACGAAGCACATATCGGTCCCACCGCGACATATGACAAAGCCATATGCCCCGGATTTCCAACATGATATCACAACATTACAGATACAGGATACAACATCTCATACAATCGGCATACAACTGCCTCAAATACAATAAAACAGCGGAAGATACATGTTTGAGTACAGGCTACAATCAAATGCCTAGTGGCAAAGAGGAAAACATCGATCCCATAACCACACGGGTCCAGGCCCTCCACCGGGATCCTCCTAACTAGTCGTCGTCGAGTCTCCACGTGAAACGTCGGTCACCATACCTGTTGTCGATCAAGAACCCTGAAAAGAGTTTGGGGGTAGTATCATGAGTACAGAGGTACTCAGCATCCAACTATAGTGGTCATATGACCCAGGAAGGACTTCATCACTCGTCATTCTAGGACAACTAGTAGTTTACGGTAAGGATGGGATAAGTGGTGAGGTTGCTGCCGCACTAGCATTTATGAAGTGGCTAACGATTTAGAGAGTAAGATAAGAAGCCAAGCAATCGATGAGGAATCGCCTCCAACAAGTCTTTGTATCAACTACTACGCAAACATAACACCTATCCTATCCTTGTCCTCCTCTTCGCATCCCGACGAAGAAGAAGCAGTCAAGGAACACACACGTGGATCAAGTTAAGATTATCTCAGTTGTTGTTGTCTATGAACAAGGAGTAGGTCTCAAGTCGCCCATAACCGTGGACACGGCTTCTCAAAAAGATTTAACCCTGCAGGGGTGTACCAATTGCCCATTATGAGGCTCCGCACGCACGTCCATCACCCTCAGTTTCTACCCATCACAGGCAACCATTTGATGATTTAGTTCCACGAGATCCGAAACGACAGGTCCCTCTAACTAACAACGAACAAATCCGGGTGGCCCCCGGTGAGACGACATCCAGCTCAGGAGCCGGCCGTGCTCTCGATCTGGTCTCTACCGTATGACTCCAGGTTTGGATTGCCGGTTAATCACACATGGGACACCGGGTCCTCAGCCGGTCATGATGGTCCAGCAAGGGAACTATGTCCTCACTGGTCCGGGTTGGTTTAAAAACTACTGGCGTACGACCAGCACACACACGGTTTCAAATGGTAAAATCAGCTTGGGCCACCACTAGAAATGCTTGAAGCTAGATAGGTAAGAAAAGGGGAGGCTATAAAATCCCACACGCGATTAGGCACGCTCAGTCTTAAAACCAATACCCGGAACTCGGATCCTAGGTGACTCGAATGGAACAAAGCGTCGGGGCGGGATAGCCTAGACCTTCCATCCTTCGTCGAATATAGTCAACATTATAATAATCATATCATCAGCAACAATATAATAATGTGATATCCCAAACCCAGGAGTAACAGGGGTAACATCGTAGCATACTAAACATGCATACTAAGCAGGGGCTGAGCAATGAGCAACAGTAACCTAGCAGTACAAGGTTTGCTGGGAACGGACATGGCTGTATCGGTTTGAAAGAGGTTGTAAACATGTGGTAGGATCAAACATCGAAGCTAACCTAGACTAGCATTCAAACCGCTGGTTGAAATAGAATGGATCATAAGTAATGTATACTCCTTGCCTGTTGATACGTCGGGTTCCGAAGGTGTAGTTGATCGCAAGCTCGCATCGTCTCCGAAGGTATCCGCGGGAGCACACAAGAAGTAAACACTGGAAAGCAATCAATGGTGCACCACTATTACTACGGATCAAACACGAGCAAGCACCAACAAGAAGGCAACACGAGACATCTCACCTACCGTCGAGAGCGGTTACTAACAGGTTAAGTGGAGTACTCACCACACACGACGAATACCACACGTTTACAAGGGTTCGAGTTGTTTAGCTGCAGGTGACCAAACAACGGTGATTAACATGGCAACTCAAAAAAGCATGTCATAGCACACAGACAGGTCAAGAGGTGAAGCACAAGTAAACTATCTATGCTAGTCAATTTAAGTGAGGCACAACCAAAACATGGCATAACACTAAGTGTCGCACGATGATTAAAAGATTTGGTGCTGTTCTGTCCTAAACCATATTTTAGGTTGGTTAACAGCAGCAAACAATAGCATAAATACAAAGTATATTAAAAACTAATCAAGTTACATATAAAGAACACCCCAAACGGAGTTACGGTTAAAAATATATAAGAAAAACAAGTTACGGGCACAATCTGCCAACATCACGAAGCACACTTTAGAGCAATGCATAAACAGGATAATGAATGAAAACATGCTCACAAATGATATGAAATTAAACTATACATGACAAGGAAGGCATGGCAAAAAGAATCATGCAAAAAGACATCATAGATCAAAAGATATTAAGCAAACAACATGGCATCGCAAAGTAACAGACTTAGTGAAAATCAGAGGGGGCTGTCAACAACAGCAGCATAGCAACTTTGGAGCAGAATAACTATATGACCAGGAATGCTAACATGAATATGCAATACATGTAATGAAACTAGACATGATGCTTAAAAATATTCAATTGGAATCACTCAATTCGGATAAACGGTCGCGACACACTCGTCAACCGAAGTTGCAACAAAATAACAGTTTCAGCAACAACAACACAATAACATCAGGATAGCTACTTTGGAGCAAGATTTAATATAGCTAGAGCACCCAAACATGGAAAGTTAAAGCATGGAAATGAAGTACACATGATTCTTAACACATAGCAAAAAGAATCGATGCAATAGGCCTCATGGATGAGTCACAATCATCATAATAACAGCAGCACTTAACAGGAATTTGTAGCAGTTGAACCTCCTGATGCCCACTTCAACACACCATTACACAATAAAGATGAGCTCAAATGCAAAAAAATTCTACATACGAATGCTAGAGCATGCAAAATTGAGCAACTTTCGTTTTGGGGGCACGTTTATCGGAGCTACGGTTCAACGCGAAAACGCAGTACAAAAATAAAAAAATAAAGACACCAAAAAAAAAAGACTCGGGCTCCCACCATGGGCCTCAGCCCATCTGCAGGTGGAGGTGGCTGGCGGCCTGGCTTGGGCTGGCCGGCTGCTGGGCCCGGTGCGCTGCTGGGCCGGGGCGTGGCCCGCCTGGCAGCACGCAGCGGCTGGGGCGTCGTGCCCCTCCCGAGCGCACCCGAGGGGCGGCGGCTGCTGCCCCCGCCGGCGAGGGCCGGCAAGGCAGGGGGGCGAGGGAGGACGGGGAGGCGCGCGGGACCGAGGCCCACGGCGAGCGGCGGCGGATCCGGTCGGCCGGTGCCGGATCTGGCCGTCGGGGCGGCTCACGGCCACGTTGCGGGCGCGGGCGAGCTTGGGCTAGCCACCCATGGCGCCGGGTTCCTGTCCAGGCAGAGAGAGAGAGATTAGAGAGTGAGAAGAAGAGAGAGGGAGAGGGAAGGGAGGGAGGGAAGGGGAGGAGCGGGGGGCGCCGCCCTGCTGTGCTCGCTGGAGTGCGGCCGGCGGCGGCGGCCTCCACGGTTGGTGGCTCGGGCTGGAGAGAGAGAAGAGAGGGTGGAGGCTAGACGTGATCCGGGCCGTCGGATCTCCGGATCTGACGGTCCAGAACTGGGGGTGTGGCTGCAAATTGTGGCTAGGGAAACCCTAGAAATGGGTGGGAGTGTGGAGGTCTTTATATAGCCCAGGTGGCTGGCAGTTTGCATAAACATCCCCGTTTTTTCTCTCGCGGGGGCGGTGCTCACGTTTCTGACCGCCGGGGGTCCGCAGTACCTTCGATTCGGGTAAAACTTTGAACTGCGCGATCAGTGCGTCGAGCCGGGGGCGTTCACCTCGCGTTGGAACCGTTCTGAAAACACTTTCCGGCGCGCTATAAAAATAACCCATTTAATTATTAAACGGGGTTTTTCGTTCCGTTGGTTGCGGCTGGTCGTGCGGGTTTCACGACGGTGCTCGGGCGAAACCCGGTGTCGCAAAGGTCGAGTGTCAGGATGGCAAGGGTCGGTCTCCGTCCGATACGAGATAAGAGGGGGAAAAATAATCGCCGATTGATAAATCAGGGATGCAAACACCGCAAACAATCAGATAATCGAACAATTCACACCGAAAACAAAAATTTTAATTTTTGTGAAAAATGGGTTGTTACATTAGGGGTGGCGCATTATTTTCCAGTGCACCACCCCTAAGAGTGGGCCATCCTGGATGAGCTTATATGTGGCACATTTGGTACAATGCGCCACCCCTAAGAACCTTATGGGTGGCGCATTTCCAAAATGCGCCACCCCTAAGAGCTTAGGGGTGGTGCATTTTGGAAATGCGCCACCCATAAGATTCTTAGGGGTGGCGCATTGTGGAAATGCGCCACCTATAAGAGCTTAGGGGTGGCGCATTTCAACAATGCGCCACCAGTGACTTGCTATATGCGCCACTAAATGCCTAGAGTTGCGCTTATCTACTCCACCCCACCTACCACCTCTCATTCACTCCACACAATTCTCAAACTAGATCTATTCGGTTTTCTCCTCCTCCCCACCTCATTTCTTCCATTTATCCATCCATACTTGGCATTAAATCTATTTTGTTTCATATTGAAGTAAGTGTACCTCCTTCCAAATTCTTTTCTTCTATTTATCACCCATATACTTGCCTTTATTAGCTTGGGGTTTGTTGTATATGTGAAGCTTGGGTTTGATGTATATGTGAAGCTTGTGGTGGTTTGATGTATATGTGAAGTGTATATGTGAAGCTTGTTGTGGTTTGATGTATATGTGAAGTGTATATGTGAAGCTTGTGGTGGTTTTGATGTATATGTGAAGTGTATATGTGAAGCTTGTGGTGGTTTGATGCATATGTGAAGCTTATGGTGGTTTGATGTATATGTGAATCTTGAGTGGCCAATGTTTTGCCGAAATGTCGATTCATTTACGTTTCAGAAAATTTCTGGCGCACTCTCCGCATGCTCCCATGCATTATTAGGGAAGGTCATGCCGAATTTTTTTGGCGACGACTGTGATATATAATTGTGTTCCTCTCTCTATGCACGCAGGTGATCGACCATGGTCCGCGAGATGCTGAGCGATATCACCATGGCTAGATGGATGCAATGTGCGACAAACGACATGCTAAGGAATAATAGGTCGGATATAAGATGTCCGTGTCGGAGATAGAAACTGCAGTGCATGACCGAGCCTGATTCCGGAATATTGCCAAGACACCTGAAGCATAATGGTTTGATGGATGGCTACACACGGTGGATAAGTGATGAAGCTGGTGAGGAGGCGGACGTCAATGGTGGGGCGCCAGTAAATGAGGAAGGGCAACCAGACAACAGTGGCGGGCGAGAAGACGAAGAGCATCCCGTACATGATCATGAAGAAGATGCCGAAGCGGATCATGTAGATCAAGATGCCGGACATGAAGATCAAGATGTCGGACATGATCAGGATTCAAGCTGGGTGCGGGACCCTCATGTTCAAGAGCTGCTTGTCAAAGGGGCGTTGAACGAAAGAGGTGCAGCTAGAGAGAAAGCCAAGATGGCGCAACTCGAGAAAGGCGCGGTTACAAAGTTGTATGAAGGATGCAACGACGGGGATAGCCTCTTGAATGTAACACTTTGGGCTATGGAGATGAAGGCAAAACACAAATGGACCGACGAAAGCTTCGATGATAACATGGCATTCTAGCACGATCGTCTTCCGAAGGGCAACATGTGTCCAACTAGTATCGTTGAGGCCAAGAAAGTCTTGTGCCCTCTTGATCTTCCGCACATTAAATACCATGTCTGCATAAATGATTGCATGATCTATCGGGGTGAGGACGAAGAGAAAACCTCATGCTCGGTGTGCGGTGTTAGTCGATACAAGAGAGGGAAGAAAGTTCCTAGAAAAGTGGTATGGTACTTTCTGATCAATCCTCGTTTACAGAGGTATTTTGTAGATCCCGAGGTAGCAAAGCTCATGACCTGGCACGCAGATAGAAAGAATCTAAAAGAGGATTACCTCAACCCGGATCCGGAAAAGGAGTACATGCTGAGGCACCCTACAGATGCTAGCCAATGGACTGCGTCGGACCTCGAATACCCAGATTTTGGGGAAGAACCAAGGAACCTCATGAGTGGTGTGAGCGCCGATGAAGTCAACCGTTTGGCGGCCAGAGCAGCACACACAGTACCTGGCCCGTGTTTTATGCATATACAACCTTCCCCCCTGGAAGTGCATGAAGAAAAAGTACATAATATGTGTATGCTAGTTCAAGGGCCAAAACAAACAGGTACGGACCTCAATCTATATCTGCAGCTGTTGAAAGAGGAGCTAGAAAAGTTATGGAAAGACGGAGTCAATACGTGGGCCGCCGCCGCAAAAGAATATTTCCCAATGAAATCCGCGGTGATCACGACGGTGCACGACTATCTCGGATACGAATATTTCTCAGGGAAGGTGGTCCAAGGATTCTGTGCATGCGTTAGGTGCATGGATAATACAACGTACCGCCAGCTACCAAAAGTTCCTGAATATTCATAAACCGTATTCCAGGGGTCTCGGAGGTGGCTTCCCAAGAAACACGCGTGGATAAAACAGGGACATCTGTTCGATGGAAGCGAGGAGCTCCGAGCACACCTAGCTCGAAGGAGCGGCAAAGAAATCGGTAACTTGCTGAAAACTTGGAAAGAGTGCCCCACGCCGGGAAAGAAGAAAATGAAGACTCAGCCGTTAATGAGGGTATGGAAAGCGAGGTCTGTTTTCTGGGATTTGGAATACTGGAGTCTCCTCCATAGTCCTGATAGCCTTGATCTCATGCATATCACAAAGAACGTGTGCGAGATCTTGTTTGGCACGCTACTCAACATGCCGTAGAAGACCAAGGACGGGCCAAAAGCAAGGAATGACTTGAAATTTATGGGCATCAGGAGGGAACTTCACCCCCCTAGTGACGACGATGATGAGCCGGAGGAGGAAGAGGATACGGAAGCGCAAAACTCTCGCAAACGAAAAAGGGCGACCAAATAGAAGAGCGGTATTGATCACTGCCCCCCGGCATGCTTCACTCTGTGCGAGGAGGAGATCAAGCGGTTTATCCACTGCCTCATAGGAGTAAAATTTCCGAACGACTACGCGGGGAAGATAAGCAGATACCTAGACGAGGCGAAGCAGCGTTTCAGCTGGATGAAATCTCACGAATGTGCCGTGCTGATGACGCAGATTCTCGCGGTTGCGATCCGAGGGATAATGGACGAGCACGTCCGTAAAACGTTGTTTGGCCTTTGCAAAAAATTTGACGTCATTTCTCGGAAGTCGATTTGCGCTACTCAACTCAAAAGGCTACAGGAGGAGATCGTGCTCATACTATGCGAGCTTGAGATCTAGTTCCCGCCTGCGTTCTTCGACATTATGGTGCATCTGTTGATCCACGTCGTGGAGGATATCGTCCAACTCGGGCCTGCGTTTCTGCGCAGCATGATGCCGTTCGAAAGGATGAATGGACACATCAAAAAATACGTTTGTAACAGGTCCCGTCCAGATGCAAACATAGCGAAGGGCTTTCTAACCGAAGAGTGCGTATCTTTTTGCACGAATTATCTCAACACCGAGAACCCTGTTGGTCTGGCCGTCAACAAGCACTTTGGCAGGGCCGATGGGTGTGGTCACCACGAGGGAAGCTGCGCAATGCATGTCAACTTTGACGGTCGAGACATCGACTTTGAAAGAGCAAGCCTAGTCGCGCTACAACACATCCAACTGGTCAATCCTTGGATAGTAAAGCACAAGGATGTAATCAGGAAGAATTACAGTGACCAGGGCCTGCAGATAACGGACCGAGATCCATGGCTAATCAAAGAGCACAACTCCGGTTTCATGACTTTGTTCAGGGACGAGCTTCGTGCTAATCCCTCGCGAAGGAATGCTTCCGAGGACGAAAAGATGATATTCACCTTGTCAGAGGGTGCCGCACGCAACCTGATGACCTATCAAGCGTATGATATCAACGGCTACACATTCTACACGGAGGAAAAGGACAATAACTGCGATTACTAGAACTCAGGGGTAACGGGGATATTCTACACCGATGATGTCAAGGAAAGATTCTACGAAAGGATCGAGGACATATGGGATCTCGACTACTGTGGAGAGAAGGTGCCCATGTTCCTTGTGAGATGGGCCAAGAGTGTCGTAAAAGAAGACCGGTACTTCACCACCATGGTTATACCCGAAGCCAAATCCAAGCCTGCGGGCGCAAACGTCACCGCGAAAAATGAGCCATGGGTACTGGCTAGCCAAGTGGACCAATGCTTCTTCATTACCGACCCATCAAAGCCGAGCCGCATTGTAGTGAGGAGACGAAAAAGAAACATAATCGGAATGGATGGAGTCGCCAACAAGCAAGACTTTGACAAGTACGGCGACTCGAAGATGGAAGATGACTACGCCGCTCAGGATACATACACCACAACCCTACCGAAGAAAGGTCTCCTGTTCAAGAGGAAAAGTGAAGGCGTCCCGGGCCTAAATTATTCAACCACGACAAAGAAGGGAAAGAACAAGATCGTGAGGAAACGATAGCTAGATATCTAGCTCGAAATTTAAGAAAATCTTCTGTAATTTATGATCACTTTGTGTATGCATGGAATTAATAGGCTTCCTCTGAAACGGTCCGTTTGATTACCGCTTTCGTCTATTCCAAACCAAGCCGTACCTAGCGCATACCGCTGCTAGCCTGCTAGCAGTAGCAGGAGAGGTTGACCATTTTTATGATTCAGTACTGGATGGTACATTGTCCGCATGGCCCGAACAATACGGGTATGACTGACCCTTTGAATATGACGAGCCCAACCATACCCAACCAAACAAACCGATAATCCTACACACCTCTCCCTCCGGCAACGCACAGTTCTCATCTAACTTAATATGTGTTATACTAACATCATCAACACACCAAAGCTTTAGGCATGTTGTGCATAACTATTCTCAAGGTGTGCTTAAAATGCACCATGTTAAATACAACCTCTCAACGTCGGTTAGAGCAAGTACTCCCTCCGTTTCTTTTTACTCCGCATATAAGATTTGGTCAAAGTCAATCTTAATAAAGTTTGACCACTTTATAGAAAAATGTACTCCATAATAATTATTTTTAAATGGTTTCACTTTAATTAAACAATAATTAATTCTTTAAACTTTAATTAAAAAATAAAAAACGCTTAGGGGTGGCGCATATTGCTGAAATGCGCCACTAAGTGCTCTTAGGGGTGATGCATTTTTTCTAAAATGCGCCACCAAAAGGTTTCTTATGCGTGGCGCATTTCGCCAAAATGCGCCATGCATAAGAAACCTTTTGGTGGCGCATTTCAGGAAAATGCACCACCCCTAAGCCTTAACCTCCATCACGCCCCTCCCCTTGCCCGTGCTCACATCCATTCGCTCGAGCCCCCCATTCGAGCCCTAGCCGCCGCCACCGGAGCCGCCCCGCGCCAACGGAGGAGGCCACCCTCTCCTCGCCGACGGCCGCCACCAGAGCCGCCCCCGCCCCCGCCCCCGCCATTCGAGCCACCGCGGAGGAGCCGCTCGCCAACACCGGATCCCCTCGACGCCACCGGAGCCGCCACCCCGACGCCCCCGAGGTGAGCCCCCTCGACGCCTCCATCTCCATCCCTGCCGCCCTGCTTAGTTCCCCTGTACCATTTCTAGGATTATTGTTCGGATTATTGCTAGGAGTAGTCTTGTTGATTTTGATTATGTCTAGTATTATTATTGTTGATTTTGTGAAGTGAAATTGGTTATGTGCCATGTACAATTGCTGGTATAAATAAAAGTACAAATTCTGAATTGGTCATCTTCAATTATATACTCAAACATTGTACAAATTTTGAATTGATCATCTTCAATTATACAAAATTTGATTTGATTTGATTTGTACAAAATTTTGATTTTAAAAATTTCTTAGGGTCACTGTTTTAAGATAGATAGAGAGAGAGCTATAGAGTGGGAGAGATAGATAATTTGATAAGAATTGCTAGGATTTTTTTAAGAATTTGAGAAGAATGCCTAGGGTCATTATTTTAACAAAGATAGATAGATATATATAGAGAGAGATAATAATATTTAGAATTTGATAAGAATATTTGTATCAAGTGGGTACTTGTGTGATGCATCTGTGTAGGGTCTGTTTTAATAAATTTAGAAGAGAGAAATGGAAGACCAGCAAGCATAGCATATGTTCTTATTAATGGAACACAAGTTTTTTGTTTTGTGTGGTAGAAATGGAATAGAATTTTAAATGACAAGTGCATTGCTACTACCGTTGTTGTTGTGTTTAAATGATGTTTTTGAGTGCATTGCCAAGATGCTTTTCTTATCAATATTTTTATGCACTGTTTAGTGCATTGCTAGAATATTTTTATGTTGCTTGTGCCTACATGTAGGCATTTGTTTTGTGCAGGTACAAATCATTATACCCTTTCTCCTGAAATGTTGATTAACATCCGTTTCGGTTGAGAATGGGGCACTCTCATGTTAAGAAAAATAGCAAAGGTCATGCCGAATTTTTCCGTGAATTCATGCATGATGTACCTTTGCTATTTTTTTAACATGAGAGTAGTTGCATTTATTTATTCTGCTAATTAATTAAGTAGTTGCATTTCTTAATATTGTACTAGTGCAAACATGTTGACCGGAGCCGACGCCGGTCCTTCTTCTCAGCCGGGAAAAAAAAGGAAGCAATTTTGGGAATACTCCCAGGAGGAGGTCGAGGATCAGAGAGAAGAGGAAGTACCTCCGGGCGAGGAGGAGTATGAGGAGGAGATAGAGTCGGAGTCCGACTCATCGGATGATGACTTGGAGGAGGAGGCCGGTACGACAGACGGCGAGAGGAACATCGGCGAGGATGATGGGACCGGTGGCTCCAACACGGATGGTACCCAGTCGAAGAAGAGGAATCGGAAACCAACCAAGGTCGGCGCCATCAGGTAAGATTTTACTGTTGTGGCTGCCGTCGGGATTCTTAAACAGCCCGAATGTTTTTCGGAAGGGTACGGCCATCAAGTCGCCGCAATCCGCCGCAACACCGTGCCGATCACCACGATTAACCTCAGGAGTCGTGAGACTATTCACTATTGTCAGCTTCTTATCAACAAGTTGCACGGACGAAACAAGTTTCCGGAGCCGTACGATAACACCAAACTCAAAGGGAACAAAGTAAACACATGGGCCCTCAGGAAGATGAGCAAGGCCTTGTCCAGTTGGAAAACCCGGGTGAAGAGGGAAATTATTGAAAAGAACAAAACCTGGGAGGAGCTCAAGGAGAAAGAGTCGTTGATCGACGAAGCTACCTACAACCTTTTCAAGGCTAGGCGTGAGTCTGACCAAGCCAAGGCCGCGAGTGCAAAGGGCAAGGCCATGCGGTCGCAGGTCATAGGTAACCACCGTCTCGGAGCCGGTGGTTACAGAAGTTCCAAGCCTAAATGGGACAAGGAGGATGCCGAGTACGCCTTTCCGGGCATACCTAACCCCTTCCAGCCATACAAAGAGTTTACGAGCATACCGCAGACCGAATTCTTTGTGAGGTCCCGGAGCTATAAGGAAAAATCAACCTCGAAGATTCAAGAGTTTACGACTGCCGTGGTAAGTAGTTTACCACATGACCTTGTCGATTGAATTCTCTAGTGAAGTTCACAATTTCTTAATGCTTCACATTCTTTCTGCAGAAAGCGGAAATGAAAATCGCCTCATCGCAGGAGTTGTCGGTTAAGCCGGTCGGCCCGTGGGATAACGCCTTTAACAGGGCGTTGAACAATGTCAAGAAGGTTGACGACGTGACGGCAAAGCCATCGTCAGCCGGCCGTGTGGTCGGCTTTGGTGCGGACCTAAATTGGTCTGAATATTATGGAAAACCGGCGGAGCATTCCGGTTCGAGGGGGCACAAGGCGAGAAGGACCGAAGAAGACGCCGCTTATGTTCGTGGACAGGAGGAGAAGGTGAACATGCTTCCGCAGCTTCTCCAGGACGAAGTGGCGAAGACGATGAACGCTCTCCTTCCAGATATGATGCAGTCCCTCGCGAATTGGCAAGCGCGTGGTGGACAAGGGCCCATACCGGTCCCCAGCATGGTCGGCAGAAACTCAGGCACCACGGCGCCTGCAGTCCCGACTCCCGCCGTAGTGGTGGATCCCGCACCGACTCCCGGCATATTGGTGACTCCGGCCGCCAACACCACCGGGGCTGCGGCGCCGGACGTGATGGTAACTCCTCCAGCCACGATCAAGGAACCGAGGCATAACAATAATGCACCCGGCGGCAGCGCAAATACGGCGACTGACGCCACGAGAGGCAGCGCGCCCTCCGTCTCTTGCATGCCCGTCGTCATCGGCGGGGTCTCTTCATTGTCCGACCTGGACGCCGTCAAGGTAACTATAAGCGTCCACAACTCAAACGAGGAATTCATCTCCTTGCCTTTTTTAGTGGAAAATTCTCTGATGCCCTACATGCATATATCTCTTTCACGGGAGGACACTCCATGCATTCTATTACAAGTCGTGGACGGCGAGTTGAAGGATGTTGCCAAAGGTAAAATCATTCAACCACAAAATCGAATCATGCACAATATGCCGATGGCACCGGAGATGCATAGGGTTCAAATCTCTCTCGTGATTTCGGGCTACGAGAGAGTTGAAACTCCCATTTAACCCACCGGATACGATGAGGACAAGCCGGCAGTCCTCAGTGACTGTTTCGGCCAAATATGCCTATGGCCGAAGACCCAAATGTGTTTAATGACGGGGGAAAGGGAACCACACCTAGGAAAACACCGCTAGTCATCGTGTCGGCGCCACATGATCCCATCGGCGGACAACAAGAAGACGATGATCTTGATGATGATATCAACGCCGACCAGTTCATCAATACTTTGTATGATGATGATGAGTTATTCATGCCTCCTGCTGAAGGAGCCTATCAGCATGACGAGGAAGCTCGCGGTCCATCTGATCCTATGGAGAATCCTTCTTGCTCCACGCGTATCTTCGCTGCTTCTCAGGAGATGTCTCCAGCAGCTTGCGCCTTCATCGATCCTCAAGAATATGCCACAAGGAGATCTATTCTCAGCCCGTCCACACTCCATAAGGCGGACACTGAGCAGATAAAGGCCGGTGACTTCTCGAAATCAGAAAAGAAGAATTGACAGAAAAGAAAGAAGAGCATCACTTCGAGCATCCAACCTTCGATGCCGATCTGGGCTCAAGACAGGCCACCAAGACCCAAGGATCTCTCGTTTTAAATCCATGTGGCGGGTAGGGCGATGCTACCTAAGGACATGCTCGACCTTGCAACTTCGGATATGCAGAGTGCGCATCACAGTATTATGGCATTAGAGAAGATTATTCTTCGAGAAGAGAATCCCTCGTACCCGGTTTTCATCGCCAAGGTGCCACTCAACATGGGCTTCATCTACACTATCCCCGCGGATATGATAATCCTACGGTTTTCGGAGATCTTCAATTTGTATCATCTCAAGCGGCTGGACCATAGCCTTATCCGTCTGTTCTCGCTCAGCCTTTCTATGAGTATCAGGAGAGATAAGACCCCGAGCGTCACAATATTGGACCCCTTATACATGCTTGAAAGCATCTTGATTGACGACGAGGACGCGGCTCTCGCGGCGGGGTACATCACATACTTCATGCTACAGAACGCCGACAAGGATTCATTTCTTATGACCTAATCTCCCAAGTAAGTCATTCGCTCGCCGCCGTAGCATATATGCTTTCTTCGCTTTCCATTGTCCTCTTCCAACATTCCTTTTGGATTCTTTTAATTATGCAGTGAGGATCAAGACTGCGTGCTCATCTGCTTTTCACCGCAACACTAGCATGCCGTGTATTTAGACTCGGGGAGTGTGAAGAAGAAAGATTACAAGTATATTGTGAGATTTTTGAATGATGCTCTCGCCGGCTACATAAAAGCTGGAGGCAAGATGATGAAGCACAAGTTCAGGAAGAATCAGCCTGGCGTGAACGTGTTCAGCCACGTAACGCAGTTCCCGTGCGTCAAGCACCCGGCTGGTAGTGTGAGGGATGCATAATACGACCTTCATCACATGAGGGTGATTGTACAGGAACAACGCAACCTTACGCTGCCAAGTCATCTCAGAGCATGGGCCGAAAGGAAGGCGGAAATCGCCGATGCAAATCTTAAGGAGGAGTTCTGTCACAACCCCAAGTTAGGTATTTGCTAGGACCAAGTGCTACTTTGCATCATGTCAAAATTTCAAAAAGAAATTAAAAAATTGGGAACAAAAAAGCCCTGAGGAATTTAAATAAATGGCCAGATAAAAATCTTTTTCCAAAAATCATTTGAACATTTGGAAAATTCCTATAAATGGTGCTGATCATTTTAAAAGTGGTTTGGGTATTTTCCCATGCCCATGGAATATTCTAAAATTCAAAAGGTGCCCTGGAAATTAAACTTGACCCCTATTTGATTTGAAATTCAAATGTTTTGAATTTCAAAAATTCTCAAATTCCACAAGTGACTAGCTACTGGTCACCTAGGAATTATAAAATTAGTTGGGCATTTAATAAAAATGCTTTGCTATTTTATTTCAAAGCAAAACATAAAGCTAAAAAATAAAAAGAAAAGAAAAACAACAGAGCTTACCTTGCGCCTCAAGCGAGGCCCACTTACCTTGGCCTGGCCCAGCCCGCCCGAAGCGCTGTCTTCTTCCTCCCCGCGGCTCCAAGCAGCTCGCTGGAGCTGGGAGCGCGGCGACGACGACACGGCGACGCCCTGGCCCTTCTAGGCCTCCCCTTCCCTCTCTCTTGTGCCACGCATCGCGCAGAACCCACCCCCCCCCCCCCCCCCCGCACCTCGAGCTCACCCCAGCCCCTCTCCTTCCCCTCCGGCGACGACCACCCGAGCACCTCGCAGAGCACGCCGCCGCCCAGTCGTGGCCAGAAGCCCCCTCCGTCCTCGCCGCCTTGTCCATCGTCACCGGCGTCGTCGACTTCCTCTCTTCCCCGCGTCAATCGAGCCCGAGCCGCACCAAAGACGTCGCGAGCACCATGACTTCGCCGCCGGCCGCCGAGGAGGAGAACTTCGAATTCGACGCCACCGAGCTCCCTCCGGCTTCTCCGAGCCCGTCTTCGCGTTCACGGTGAGCAGAGCTCCATTTCGCCCCTAGCCGCGCCTCTTCCCGTGCCCTCCCGCCTAGTACCGGCGAGGTCCGAGCTCGGCCTGCCGCCGCGGTTGAAGTAGCCAACGCCACAGGCCATGCCTTTGACCCCTGCCTGCTCCATCCGTCGCGGACGACCAAGAGCTGCACGCCCGTGCCCTCAGATCTTCTCCCCGTGACCTCTATCGCCATCTCCAACTGAGCCCGAGCCCGGCCGCCGCACTCCTTGTCGCCGGCATGGCTCCAGGCCTCCCCGAGGTCCCCGACGAGCTCCACCCGAAGCGCACGAGCGAGAGGCACCCCCTGGTGCCCTCCTCTTTTCTCCCCGTGGCCTTTTTGGCCGAGTCCGGCGAGCACCGCCGTGCCCGTGCCACCGGCGGCTAACCGCCGGGCACTTAGCCCTAACCCACCCCTAACCACCCCTAACCCCACTGACCCGTGGGCCCAGACCACTAACTAACCACTGTTAGTTTTAAACTAACAGGGAATTAGCTCCCAGACACTGACAAGTCGGCCCCACAGGTCAGCCCCCTCCCCTGACGTCAGCCTTTGGTCAGCTTGACGCAATAAACAAAAAAGATTTAAAAGAATTAAACAAATTCCAGAAATTACAGAAAATGGCCAAAACTTCAATAATTCATAGAAAATTCATATTAACTCCAAATTGGACAAATAATATATGAAAAATGATCAGGAGAAAATTATCTATCCAAATATGCAACTTTCAACTTTGTTTGAGTTGATTTTAAAATGGGACCAGTAGCATATGTCATTTGGTTTATTTGAAATTAATTCAAATTCAAATCAAATGATTTTGCAACTTGGACCATGGAATTATGATACTTTTCAACCACACTTCAGAGGCATATCATATACAATTCAAAATGTTTCAAATTGATCAAACAATGTCACATGTAACTTGATCAAGTTTGAATTCAAATTGGAGTTTGAATTTCCAATTCAATTTGCAATATACTCCTTTTAAATGGAATGCTCAACACATCAGTACCTTGAACATCACCATTGCAATATTATTCATGTGATTGTGCATTGTACATTATATTGATCCTATGATTGTCATGTTGCTGATAGAAGTGGATTCGGAGCTCGAGATCACCCCCTTCGTTGAAGACTCCGTTATCGAAACCTCGTCAGCAAGGCAAGCAAACCCCCATTGATCATGTCGATAAAATCCCACTTCCCTCTCATGTCTCGCTTATGCATTGATTAGGATGATAACCATGATAACGTTTCTATCGCATAGTTGAACCCATATCCTTTGCATGACCTATCATCTTGTCACAGTAGTAAGCAAACCACAATCCTAGCAGATGTAGGAGTTGGTTGATATCATGTGGCCCCTGCAACTTTTACTGCTTATTGCATGCTTAGTGGTACAATGAGGTTGCTTATGATGTGAGTCGGGATGATAAACATGGTGTTGATGAAAGTGAAACGTGTCGGTGAATCTACCCTAATACAAGGTGAACGATGAGAGGCTGTGTAGGAGTACACAGTAGGTTGTCTCGTTGAACACCGCCCTAAGCCCGAGTTCTTGTGTAGTGATCCAAGAAGAAGAGTACAACCACACATTGGGCTCACTGACCCCTCTCATCCTAGTACCTCGCCCCATTCGAACCCCAAGAGTCGCAGTAGTTCGGAGTTCTGGTAGGGCTGTGGCACGGTCTGCGAAGTGGATGAACGGCTTTTCAAGACCGGCTTGGGACCCTGCACACATCGTTTGAGGCTGTACTGGAACCTCGGCCGGACTTCCATACGGATACCCCTCAGATAGGCGACTCTCTGGACTAGAACGGAGCGGTGGGCGAAGTGTTGTGGTGGCATCCTCGCTGTCACCTCTTGAACGGTGATATGCAAAAGGCGGTAACTGATGACACATGTGTGTAGCGGTACACCCCTGCAGGGTTAAAAAAACTATTCGAATAGACGCGTCCGCGGTTAAGGACTGCTTGGAGAGTTGTGCTCGATTATTAGACAACTTTAACTGGATACTTCTAAAACACACCAAGATAAGCGTGAGTGCTATGGTGTGCTTCTCGTGGGGAAGTCGAGGAAGTAACCATAGTGGTGTAATTGGTTGAAGAGATGTAGTGGACTCGTGTACGCTTCTTATCTCAAGTCTGGTACTCGTAGTTCAGGATTAGCCAAGTCAAAGCTGGCACTTCTGCAAATGAAACGCCTCCTCCCTTTACCTTGATACATATGCATGAGTAGTATAGCTCCTATGTAAGTCTTGTTGAGTACGATTTTGTACTCACGTTTGCTTAATCTATGTTTTAGATGAACCCACCGACCCCGATGGTGACTTTTAACTGAAGCTTGAAGAATGAAGACTCAGACCAAGACCAAGCTAGTGTAGTCCCAGTCAGACGACTAGTTCCCTCGTGGAGGGCTTGTTTTTTGATAAGGCTTCTCTAAGCCATTTGTTAAACTTGTCTGTACTCAGACCTACTTGCTTCCGCTTGTTTGTTGTAATGTTGGATCACATGTTTGTGATCTCTGTGTGCACTCTGTAAGAGTTACTAATAAAGATATATACTTTGTAGAGAATTGCAATGATACCTGCTGTTCATACAAGGCATGTGTGCTGCGTGTATGTTTATAACATGCATGTCTTAGTATGGGTTTTCGAGACCTTAGTTGTGATCTGGCTGGCGGTCTTTTATACACCAAGTGGCCCTTAGATGTGCGCAGCTTGGGGCATCGCGATGCGATTGTTCGAGACTCTGTCTCGTGCACACTTTGATGTATGATCGAGCCCGCCCTAGACCCCGACTAAGTGATCGGGCTGGAGTAAGTCTATGTAAGGGTTATAATACAATCGATAGTATGCTTGAGGCGACTTGTCTATGAGTATGGGAGTTCACCACCCATATCATTTAGACTTGTGTGCGGACGATGAGGACCCATTTCAGTTGATCATCCGGCCTGGATGGGACGCCCGTCACGTTCGATGCTTTCCGAGAACGTTCTGTGCTTGGCCTTGTCTACTTAGACAAGTGGGTACGGTTCTCGGCTCTCCATATGATTGTGTTGTAGCGAGGCTTGCATACGCTAACCCCGGGTCCCGACAGACTTGGTATCAGAGAAGGACTGACTGTAGGATTATCATCCTTGGCCGAAGTCGAGTCTAGCTTGCTATAGTTATTTAGTTACTTTGGGTATATAAGGGAATAAAGTAAGGCTTATTTTTCTCCTTACCCTCATCGATCTGAGTTCTGAGTCACCCTCATCTTATTCTACGGGAAGATAGGACTAGGCTCACCTCTGTCTGATTAGAACATTTCGTTGTTTGCTTCCTTGTAGCCGTATGAAAGTTGTGTCCGGTTTTCCTAGCATTTTTGTAATGCTGATTTCTTACATCGTATTATGTAAGTGTTGTATCTACATTGAAATAAAATTGTTTTCTTGCAATTACAACCGTTATGCTGTCCGATTCATTCCAGGTTTCTTCAAAATCTGATGCATTTGCAAAATTCTTCCCTCCTTTTCGGTTGTCCTTTTAGAAGAACTTCTAGGTGGCATGCCCGACAGTTCCATAGAGTTGTTGTAGTTGTTGTTCTAGAAACCTATAGTGTTTCATTTGCAGCTCTTTCTCCCACTTTAGATGTCTTCTAGTGATAAGAACCACACTAACTATCGTGTAGGGGTACTTTGCTACTCTGACATATCTGTTGTAGCCCCTAGTAAACATTGGTCATCCTCAGGAAAACCATCCAGTAACCAAAATCATTAAACCTAGCCACCCGACAGATGTGTAGAGTTTATAGTGGATCTTGCCCCAGGAACCGCACCAATTTCTAGACGCCCATACAAAATGGCCCCACGTGAGTTAGCTGAGCTTAAAACCCAACTGGAAGCTTTGTTGGAGAAAGGCTTCATCCGCCCTAGCTCATCGCCATGGGGTTGCCCCGTTCTGTTCGTAACGAAGAAAGATGGAACATAAAGGATGTGCGTAGACTATCGCCCGCTAAATTTAGCGACGATAAAGAACAAGTACCCATTGCCCAGGATCAATGATCTTTATGATCAACTTGAAGGATCCTCTGTCTTCTCAAAGATGGATTTGAGATTAGGTTATCATCAAATCAAGTTCCGAAACGAGGACATTTCCAAAACGGCTTTTACTACTCGTTATGGTCTTTACGAGTACACCGTCATGTCCTTTTGTTTAACCAATGCCCCCGCCACTTTCTCACGCATGATGAACTCGATCTTCATGGAGTATTTGGACCAGTTCGTCGTGGTTTACCTCGATGACATCTTTATATACTCGAAGAACGAAGAAGAACATGCCGAACACCTAAGGCTGGTATTAATGAAACTTAGAGAGCATCGCCTGTATGCTAAATTCTCCAAGTGTGAATTTTGGCTACCAGAAGTGACCTACTTAGGCCACGTAATTTCTGCAAAAGGAATTGCTGTGAATCCCGAGAGAGTTCAGGCCGTCCTTGACTGGACTCCACCTGAATCGGTTAAGCAAGTTAGGATTTTTCTTGGCCTAGCCAGCTATTGCCGTCGCTTCGTCGAGAACTTTTCTAAAGTTGCAAAGCCTCTAACTGAACTCCTCAAGAAAGATAAGAAATTCCTATGGACTCCCAAGTGCGAGGAAAGCTTTCAAGAGCTAAAAAGAAGATTGACTTCTGCACCCGTACTTGCACCTCCAGACACCAAAAAGGATTTCGAGATCTATTGTGACGCTTCACGGCAAGGGTTAGGATGCATATTTCTGCAAGATCGACATGTGGTAGCTTATGCTTCACGCCAGTTGCGGCCACATGAAGAGAACTATCCTACCCACGATCTTGAACTCGCTGCCGTAGTTCATGGCCTAACAACTTGGCGACATTACCTCCTTGGTAATCGTTGTGAGATTTATTCCGACCACCAAAGCCTCAAATATATTTTCACCCAGCCAGATCTTAATCTCAGGCAAAGACGCTGGATTGAGTTGATAAAACATTACGACGTAGTAATTTCTTACACCCCAGGCAAAGCCAATGTCATGGCTGATGCACTAAGTCGTAAGTCGTACTGTAACAACCTCATGTTACAGCAGTATCAACCACTTCTTCATGAGGGATTTCGAAAGCTTAATCTCGAGATTGTTCCTCGTGGATCTCTTTTCAACTTGGTGGCGAAACCAACCCTTGAGGATCAAATCCTAGTTGCCCAAAGACGTGCACGAGGTGTACGCCGGATCAAGGAGAACATTGTTAGCGGAGTTGCTAAATGTTTCTCCACAGATAGTAAAGGGACGGTATTCTTTGGAAATCGTTTGGTAGTACCTAAGAATAGGGAACTAAGGCAACTCATCCTCAAAGAAGCTCATGACACACCCCTCTCAATTCATCCCGGTAGCACAAAAATGTACCGAGATCTACGCCAGAGATTTTGGTGGACTAGGATGAAGAGAGACATTGCTCAATTTGTTGCCGAATGTGATCTTTGTCGTCGCATTAAGGAAGAACATCAAAGACCTGCTGGTACACTTCAACCTTTGTCTATTCCAGAGTGGAAATGGGACAAAGTCGGTATGGACTTCATCACCGGCTTTCCAAAAACCCAGAAAGGAAATGATGCCATCTTCGTTGTCATAGATAGACTTTCCAAAGTTGCTCACTTCCTTCCAGTTCGCGAGTCTATAACTGCTAGCCAGTTGGCGGACTTGTACGTCTCTAGAATTGTGTCTCTTCACGGTGTTCCTTTGGAAATCAATTCTGATCGTGGTAGCCTTTTCACCTCTAGATTTTGGGGAAGCTTCCAACGTGCTATGGGAACTCATCTCTCCTTTAGTACAGCTTTCCATCCTCAGTCTAGTGGTCAAGTCGAAAGGGTTAACCAAATTTTTGAAGACATGCTCAGAGCTTGTGTTATATCTTTCGGAAAGAATTGGGAGAAGTCTCTTCCATTTGCCGAATTTGCTTATAACAATAGTTTTCAATCTAGTCTGAACATGGCTCCTTTTGAACTCCTTTATGGACGACGATGTCGAACACCCCTTAACTGGTCAGAAACCGGTGAAAGACAACTCTTTGGACCGGATATGATCAAGGAAGCAGAAGAGCAAGTTCGCATTGTTCGTGATCAATTGAAAGCAGCCCAGTCTCGTCAGAAAAGCTACTATGATCGTCATCATAGGCAAGAAAGCTACAATCTGGATGAGAAGGCTTACCTCCGGGTTACTCCTCTGAAGGGAACCCAACGTTTCGGTATCAAAGGCAAGTTGGCCCCACGTTACATCGGACCTTTCCGCATTATTGCTAAACGTCGAGAAGTTGCCTACCAACTTGAACTACCCCCGCACCTTTCTCGAGTACATGATGTATTCCATGTGTCACAACTCAGGCGTTGCTTCAAGGACCCCATCCGCGAAGTCGACCATGAAACGCTTGATCTCCAAGATGACCTTTCTTATCGAGAATACCCTGTTCGTATTCTTGATTCTACAGAGCGTGTCACTCGCCGAAAGAAGATCAAGTTTCTGAAAGTTCAGTGGTCACACCACTCTGAGAAAGAAGCCACGTGGGAAAGAGAAGACCGTCTCCATGTCGAGTACCCCTCCTTCCTCCCGCAGACTTCTGAATCTCGGGACGAGATTCTTTTGAGTGGGGGCTAGTTGTCACAAACCAAAGTTAGGTATGTGCTAGGACCAAGTGCTACTTTGCATCATGTCAAAATTTCAAAAAGAAATTCAAAAATGGGGAACAGAAAAGCCCTGAGGAATTTAAATAAATGGCCAGATAAAAATCTTTTTCCAAAAATCATTTGAACATTTGGAAAATTCCTATAAATGGTGCTGATCATTTTAAAAGTGGTTTGGGTATTTTCCCATGCCCATGGAATATTCTAAAATTCAAAAGGTGCCCTGGAAATTAAACTTGACCCCTATTTGATTTGAAATTCAAATGTTTTGAATTTAAAAAATTCTCAAATTCCACAAGTGACTAGCTACTGGTCACCTAGGAATTATATAATTAGTTGGGCATTTAATAAAAATTCTTTGCTATTTTATTTCAAAGCAAAACATAAAGCAGAAAAATAAAAAGAAAAGAAAAACAACAGAGCTTACCTTGCGCCTCAAGCGAGGCCCACTTACCTTGGCCTGACCCAGCCCGCCCGAAAGCGCTGTCGTCTTCCTCCCCGCGGTTCCAAGCAGCTCGCTGGAGCTGGGAGCGCGGCGACGACGACACGGCGACGCCCTGGCCCTTCTAGGCCTCCCCTTCCCTCTCTCTTGCGCCACGCATCGCGCAGAACCCCCCCCCCCCCCCCCCCCCCGCACCACCAGCTCACCCCAGCCCCTCTACTTCCCCTCCGGCGACGACCACCCGAGCACCCCGCAGAGCACGCCGCCGCCCAGTCGTGGCCAGAATCCCCCTCCGTCCTCGCCGCCTTGTCCATCGTCACCGGCGTCGTCGACTTCCTCTCTTCCCCGCGTCAATCGAGCCCGAGCCGCACCAAAGACGTCGCGAGCACCAAGACTTCGTCGCCGGCCGCCGAGGAGGAGAACTTCGAATTCGACGCCACCGAGCTCCCTCCGGCTTCCCCGAGCCCGTCTTCGCGTTCACGGTGAGTAGAGCTCCATTTCGCCCCTAGCCGCGCCTCTTCCCGTGCCCTCCCGCCTAGTTCCGGCGAGGTCCGAGCTCGGCCTGGCGCCGCAGTTGAAGTAGCCAACGCCACAGGCCATGCCTTTGACCCCTGCCTGCTCCATCCGTCGCGGACGACCAAGAGCTGCACGCCCGTGCCCTCAGATCTTCTCCCCGTGACCTCTATCACCGTCTCCACCTGAGCCCGAGCCCGGCCACCGCACTCCTCGTCGTCGGCATGGCTCCAGGCCTCCCCGAGGTCCCCGACGAGCTCCACTCGAAGCGCACGACCGAGAGGCACCCCCTGGTGCCCTCCTCTTTCCTCCCTGTGGCCTTTTTGGCCGAGTCCGGCGAGCGCCGCCGTGCCCGTGCCACCGGCGGCTAACCGCCGGGCACTTATCCCTAACCCACCCCTAACCACCCCCTAACCCCACTGACCCGTGGGCCCAGACCACTAACTAACCACTGTTAGTTTTAAACTAACAGGGAATTAGCTCCCAGACACTGACAAGTCGGCCCCACAGGTCAGCCCCCTCCCCTGACGTCAGCCTTTGGTCAGCTTGACGCAATAAACAAAAAAGATTTAAAAGAATTAAACAAATTCCAGAAATTACAGAAAATGGCCAAAACTTCAATAATTCATAGAAAATTCATATTAACTCCAAATTGGACAAATAATATATGAAAAATGATCAGGAGAAAATTATCTATCCAAATATGCAACTTTCAACTTTGTTTGAGTTGATTTTAAAATGGGACCAGTAGCATATGTCATTTGGTTTATTTGAAATTAATTCAAATTCAAATCAAATGATTTTGCAACTTGGACCATGGAATTATGATACTTTTCAACCACACTTCAGAGGCATATCATATACAATTCAAAATGTTTCAAATTGATCAAACAATGTCACATGTAACTTGATCAAGTTTGAATTCAAATTGGAGTTTGAATTTGCAATTCAATTTGCAATATACTCCTTTTAAACGGAATGCTCAACACATCAGTACCTTGAACATCACCATTGCAATATTATTCATGTGATTATGCATTGTACATTATATTGATCCTATGATTGTCATGTTGCTGATAGAAGTGGATTCGGAGCTCGAGATCACCCCCTTCGTTGAAGACTCCGTTATCGAAACCTCGTTAGCAAGGCAAGCAAACCCCCATTGATCATGTCGATAAAATCCCACTTCCCTCTCATGTCTCGCTTATGCATTGTTTAGGATGATCACGATGATAACGTTTCTATCGCATAGTTGAACCCATATCCTTTGCATGACCTATCATCTTGTCACAGTAGTAAGAAAACCACAATCCTAGAAGATGTAGGAGTTGGTTGATATCATGTGGCCCCTGCAACTGTTACTGCTTATTGCATGCTTAGTGGTACAATGAGGTTGCTTATGATGTGAGTCGGGATGATAAACATGGTGTTGATGAAAGTGAAACGTGTTGGTGAATCTACCCTAATACAAGGTGAATGATGAGAGGCTGTGTAGGAGTACACAGTGGGTTGTCTCGTTGAACCACACATTGGGCTCACTGACCCCTCTCATCCTAGTACCTCACCCCGTTCGAACCCCAAGAGTCGCAGTAGTTCGGAGTTCTGGTAGGGCTGTGGCACGGTTTGCGAAGTAGATGAACGGCTTTTCAAGACCGGCTTGGGACCCTGCACACATCGTTTGAGGCTGTACTGGAACCTCGGCCGGACTTCCATACGGATCCCCCTCAGATAGGCGACTCTCTGGACTAGAACGGAGTGGTGGGCGAAGTGTTGTGGTGGCATCCTCGTTGTCACCTCTTGAACGGTGATATGAAAAAGGCGGTAACTGATGACACGTGTGTGTAGCGGTACACCCCTGCAGGGTTAACAAAACTATTCGAATAGCCGCGTCCGCGGTTAAGGACTGCTTGGAGAGCTGTGCTCGATTATTAGACAACTTTAACTGGATACTTCTAAAACACACCAAGATAAGCGTGAGTGCTGTGGTGTGCTTCTCGTGGGGAAGTCGAGGAAGTAACCATAGTGGTGTAATTGGTTGAAGAGATGTAGTGGACTCGTGTACGCTTCTTATCTCAACTCTGGTACTCGTAGTTCAGGATTAGCCAAGTCAAAGCTGGCACTTCTGCAAGTGAAACCCCACCTCCCTTTACCTTGATACATATGCATGAGTAGTATAGCTCCTATGTAAGTCTTGCTGAGTACGATTTTGTACTCACGTTTGCTTAATCTATGTTTTAGATGAACCCACCGACCCCGATGGTGACTTTTAACCGAAGCTTGAAGAATGAAGACTCAGACCAAGACCAAGCTAGTGTAGTCCCAGTCAGACGACTGGTTCCCTCGTGGAGGGCTTGTTTTTAGATAAGGCTTCTCTAAGCCATTTGTTAAACTTGTCTGTACTCAGACCTACTTGCTTCCGCTTGTTTGTTGTAATGTTGGATCAAATGTTTGTGATCTCTGTGTGCACTCTGTAAGAGTTATAAATAAAGATATATACTTTGTAGAGAATTGCAATGATACCTGCTGTTCATACAAGGCATGTGTGCTGCGTGTATGTTTATAACATGCATGTCTTAGTATGGGTTTTCGAGACCTTAGTTGTGATCTGGCTGGCGGTCTTTTATACACCAAGTGGCCCTTAGATGTGCGCAGCTTGGGGCATCGCGATGCGATTGTTCGAGACTCTGTCTCGTGCACACTTTGATGTATGATCGAGCCCGCCCTAGACCCCGACTAAGTGATCGGGCTGGAGTAAGTCTATGTAAGGGTTATAATACAATCGATAGTATGGTTGAGGCGACTTGTCTATGAGTATGGGAGTTCACCACCCATATCATTTAGACTTGTGTGCGGACGATGACGACCCATTTCAGTTGATCATCCGGCCTGGATGGGACGCCCCTCACGTTCAATGCTTTCCGAGAACGTTCTATGCTTGGCCTTGTCTGCTTAGACAAGTGGGTACGGTTCTCAGCTCTCCATATGATTGTGTTGTCGCGAGGCTTGCATACGCTAACCCCGGGTCCCGACAATTTCTTTCACATCCAAGCGCAGATGGAGACTATCACCCGTCATGAAGTACAAATGAGGGGGTCAATCTTCCACTCCAACATTGCACCATCCAATGGGGAGATAGAAGTCCGCCTAAAGGCGTTGCGTGACACAAGGCCTTTCATGACAAATGAAGGATGCCGCCCATTCCCTTAGCCGAGTTAGAAGAAGTGACCAATTTATGTTATATATTGCAGTCGTTTGATGAATGTGTGCCCTACATGTAATTTGGATGTACTATTTGTGTAGTAGACGATGGTAGTGTCAAATATTCTTGGTGCTCTTTATGTATAAAGGTCACTTCATATGCATTTTTATGCATATGTGCATGCTCCTGGCCATTGATTGACTTGCTTTATGTTGGTGATAAGAATAGATGCTATATTGCGTTGTTGTCCTTTGCTATGAATTCATATGGATGCGACCTCTAAAATCGTTGTTTTGTGCAGGTTGAAGAGCAAACAAGAGATGATGAAGAAAGTAGCTTTCTGTATTCAATAATTGTTGGGCTCATTGTAATATTGTGATGGATGCAATCTTGTGAATCTTGTTGGCCTCTAAACCTTAGACGATGATGGATGTAATCTCTTGTAAATATTTGTAATAAGAATTATAATGCAATTCTTTTGTATCAATAATTCTTGGGCTCATTGTAATATTGTCTTATTAATTTCTTTAATATGGTAAAAATATCTGTAATGTTTCTAATTCTATACTGTTTTATTCTTTTCTGTAATTCTTTTTTTTGTTTTCTGTAACCAATTTAGTGGCGCATTATGTCTGGATTTAGTGGTGCATTAGGAATGCGCCACCCCTAAGGACAATTAGGCGTGGCACATTTTAGAATCCGCCACCCCAAAGAGCTTATAGGTGGCGCATTCTGAGATGCGCCACGCCTAAGGGCCTTAGGGGTGGCGCATCCAGAATGCGCCACCTATAAGCCCTTATTAGTGGCTTGTAGTTAGTGGCGCATCCATAATACACCACTAAACAGAAAAAAAAGGACGCCACTAAAAGGGCACTCCCTAGTAGTGTTATATAAAGGAATGGTCTATAGTTGGTATTAAATCAAGCAATGAAAGAACATATAGACAATTTAGCTTTTGCTGTCCGTGAATAGAATGTCTCCATTCAGAGATCCCGTGCCAAAATTGGGGAAGTTTTTAGAGCGTAAAAATACTGAATAGTTGTTGAGAACTCAATCTACTAATTTTTATATATGGTCCCTTTGGAATCTTATTGTGACTCGTCCCCAGACCACTAGTCAGGTACAAGTCAAATTGATCCTCTCCATTTCGACTTTGAGCACTCATGCAATGGATGAGCGCGAGGAAGATACGTTGGCACTTAGGATGGAAAAATAGAATAATGAGGGGGTAGGAAGTACAAAAGTGAGAAAGGCTCACGCAAATGAGGACAATCATAGGCGAGAGAAAGCCAAATGAAAGATATGGTGTGAGGAGTAGGGATTGTCATGCAACATTCGAATGCACAAAGAGCTACAAGTGTATGAAAGACCTCCAATATAACTAGCGGGGGTGCATCCAACTTGCTTGTTCATGAATACATACATCTCTTATGAGGAGGCTCATCCTTGGAATATGGAAGCCAAGTTCTATATTTTAAGGATCCCCACATAGTTATGCAAGTACAACATGGAAACTCTCTACAAACTGAAGTATGGGTGCTACTTTGAAGCACAAGTGTGGAATAAAGGATAGTAGTGATGCCCCCTCTTTCTTTTTTTATTCTTTTTTCATTTTCACCTTTTTTGTATTTTTTGATTTTGGGTGGCCTCCATGGCTCTTTATTCTCTCTTTTTCTTGTTCTTTTGTCCTCTTTGGGATCTTTTTTTTGTATTTCGTCCACTTTGGGCTCTTTTATTCCTTTCCTCACTGTAGGGGCAAACTCTATAAGAACATCAACACACTTTTATTTACTCAAAACTCTGAATCAAAAAGTAATGATTCTATATGAATGCCTCCGCCAATGTATCAGTATGTGCAATGATCAAGCGCAACATGCAACAAAAATATGAAGTAGGAAGATTCCAAGTACATGCAGGCTATGAGATCATACAAGGCAATATGACAATGAAGGGTAACTCATATCAACATGAAGAACGATGGATGTTGCATGGAAATATATCTCAGAATGGCTATGAAAATGCCTTGATAGGTAGGTATGGTGGCTGTTTTGAGGAAGATATAATGATGTTTATGATGAGAGAGCGTATCGTGCCAAGGATTTGGATGCACCGGCGAAGTTTGCACCGACTCTCTAGGTGAGAAAGTGTCGGGGTCGGATCGCCGAGGGATGATACGATTCTGGGACGCACATGCGAAACACAATGAAGATCGCTGGTACCGGGACCCACTGAGATTTACCCAGGTTCAGGAAGTCCGGAGACTAAAAGCCCTACTCCTGCTTGTATGGATTGAAACTGTGGAAGCAACAATGGGGTGGAGCTCTTTCGGTATGGATACGGGCTCAAATTGATACAGGGGTGTTGTTGGTCGCTAGCCCCCTTTCCTGTAGCTAGGGCCTCCCTTTTATAGTTCAAGGGGGTAACCACAAGTGCCCGTAAGAGGTGCCGTTCTCTAGAGCTAGATGCGACGGGTGTCTTTGATACTCCACTTCCGGAAAGGGTGCGTGGCGAGGCAGCGCCACTCCTCCTGGGTGGGCGCGCGGGGCCTCAGCACGTACGAGGAATGGAACTGGGCCGAAGGCGTCGCTGTTGCCCTGTCCTCCAAACCATGAGGCGCATTGACTTCCTGTTTGGAATGTTCTGCATGTGGTGGGACCGCCTTGTCCCCTTTGCACCGCTTAAGGGAGAGGTTGGTCGTTGCTCCTCCCAGTTTCCTACTATTCGGAACTCCTTTCCGACAGCACTTTGCTAGTACTGGTAGGAAATTTCTCTTGGAAATTTGTTGAAGGCTTCCGGGACGGGAGAATGAACTCTTGCTCCCCGACAGTAGCCCCCGGGACTGGCTGTGGCACAGATCTTTGTTACGAGAGCCATGCCAGGTCTAACGGTCCGGGAACCTGAAGAATACGGAATGCAATCTTGGTAGTGTGAAGTTTCGGGTCTCGGGCCCTCCGAGCGGCGGTGACCGACACGTGCCGCGAGGAGCCGGAGGGGTAGGTACTTCACCCACTCCGCCTGCGGTCAAATAGGGCACCTCCAGCAGCTTCTTCTTCCAATCGAAGGTGGTTGCGCAAGCCATGGATCCCAAGCGCCATGCTCCCGATGAGGCGGAAGACGACAACCCCCAAGCCCTCCGTGGATGAGAAGTCTGTGGCCGGCGAGGCTAGGGAGGGGGAGTAGAGGCGGAAGGGCAATGCCAGCGATTGGGGCTTCTGTTGGAGTCTTCATCCCCTCTGCTCGACGGTAGAGGACCCGCTTGAAGACGAGCCGCGGCGGCATGGGAGGCCTGGGGCCAATGTTGCCGGCTAGGATCCACAACTCTCATGGCGAGCGCATCGACTTCGAGTTCGGTGTCGAGTTGACGTCAGCTTCTTGTAGGTGGATCCCTCTTCCCAAGGTGTTCTACGACGCGGTGCGGGACGCCGATCCCCTGCACTTCCGCTTGTTGGTGGACGGATTCCCGCATGGCCCGGTGAAGGTGGAGACTCACCGGGGGTCCATGGGAGATCATCTTCTGTCGCACGGGTAGAAGATGTTTGCCCGTGGCCGCAAGTTGGAGTTTGGCGACTTCATCTTGTTCCGCTACGACGGCGAGGACCTCTTGATGCGGAAGTGCTTCGACATGCATTGCGGGCGGAAGGAGTGCTTCCCGGAAAGCTCGAGCAGCGGCGCGTCTTCGTCCGAGAACAAAGATGACTATGCTTCTTCCGATCAGTGCAACGGGAAGGTAAGCTCCAGCAGTAGAGGCGACGAGAAGATCCCGGAGGACATCAAGCCGGTGTTCCAGCTTGACTGAAGGCTTTTTCTCGCCCTTTTCCTTCTCTTCATTCTTCTCTTCTCTTCCTTTGCTTGTAATTGACCCGGAAAGCCCAAAGGCTCCGGCTAGTGAACCGTTCTCGAGAAAAAGAGGTTGGCTGCTTTGGTATGAACCATTCTCGAGAAAACGAGGTTGGCTGCTTTTGTGTTTGAATGTCTCTTTCCTACAAAAATTTCTCACCACGTGGGCGAAGAGAAGAGAGAAACAAACACCGTGTACAATCCACCGACATGCAGGCTACCGGGAAGAACTTAGTCCGGCAGGATTTTACGCGCCGGTTGGGTAACTTCCGAAAAAAATGTCGGAGGGTAGGGTTAGTTTGTGCATCATAAAGGTAAAACGTGCTAACACACACCGATTTAGCCCCCGGGCATTTTTTTTGGTTGCACCCATAAACATGGATCCGGAGATCACAACTTACAAATGTGGTGCTGTAGGGAAACTGGTCATCCAGCAACTTTATACCCTTACGGATAGAACTTACGGAGATGGTACTTCCGGAGGTGCTCGATGTTCGACGATTTTCTCATGGGGAATCCATCCTTGGTCTCCAGGCGGACGGATCCGGGACGGGTGACTTGGACTACCCGATAAGGGCCTTCCCACTTTGGAGACATCTTGTTTAGACCCCTCCCGGACTATAGCCAACGGAGGACAAGGTCGCCTTCCTCAAGTTTGCGAGAGCGAACATGGCGGCTATGATAGCGGCGTAGTCCTTGCTGGTACCGCGCAGCGCGTGTAGCAGCCCAAGTACGTACTTCCTCGGCAACGGCGACATCTCCTTCTCGGAGTTGCTGTCGTTCGCCCTCATCGAAGGTGCGAACTCGGGGAGATCCGTATCTGAGTTCTGATGGGGGCACCGCCTCCTCTCTGTAAACGAGAGTGAAGGGCGTCTCATTTTTGGCTGTGTTGGGTGTGGTCCGGATTGACCATAGAACAGTTTGGAGCTCATCCACCCACCGCTTTCCACACTTTGCGAGCGGTTGGAAAGTACGGGTCCGGAGACCTCGGAGTACTTCCGAATTGGCTCTCTAGTCCTGGCCGTTGCTCCTCGGGTGAGCTACTGAAGCGAAACACACAGCGGTGCCCATTTTCTCGCAGTACACGAGGAAGGCCTGGCTTGTGAACTGGGTGTCGTTGTCCATGTTGATCCGGTTAGGGACTCCAAAACGTCACACCAGGATTTTGATGAACTTGATGGCAGACCTCGCCGTGACCTTGCGGACTGGTTCCACCTATTTCCACTTGGTGAACTTCTCGATGGCGACGTAGAGGAACTCATAGCCCCCGGTAGCACGGGGGAATGGGCCCAGGATATCCAATTACCAGATCGCAAAGGGCCATGAGAGAGGGATGGTCTGGAGTGCTTGTGCCGGTTGATGAACGGCCTTGGCGTGGAATTGACAGGCGTCGCAGGTGTTGACAAGATCCATGGTGTCGTTCAAGGCGGTGGGCCAATAGAACCCTTTCCGGAAAGCTTTGCCAACCAACGCCCGAGAACCTATGTGAGCGCCGCATATTCCTTTGTAGATGTCTCGGAGCAGCTCCTTTCCTTGATCTGTGGGGATGCACAGTAGCTTCACGCCGTTGGGACGCCTACGATAGAGGGCTCCATCGAGTATGAGATACATCGATGACTGGCGAGCAATCCTCTCGGCATCTTTCTGGCTGCTCGGAAGCTCTCCGTTCTTCAGGTAGTTCAGGATGTCAGCGCCCCAACCCAGGGTCGACAGTGAGAAATTTGTGCTTGTTGTGGATGAGTGAAGGCGGTTCTCTGGGAAACTGCACCTAGGTCTCAATCCTCCGATTCTTGGTCTTCGACCTCTGGGGCTTGATTGAGGGTTTGAGTAAACGCTCAATGAACATGTCACAACCCTCTTTTAGGTATGTGCTAGGGTTAGCCTGGGTTTGTCCATCATGCAAAAGAATTCAAAAAAATCCATATGGGGAAAAGAAAAGCCCCAAAAGAATTTATTTCAAATGGCCAGATAAAAATTGCTTCCAAAAATTCCTCTGTTATTTTTGAAAAGTCTTATAAATATCATGATCACATATAAAGGGAAGTGGGTCCCACTACATGCTCCAAGATTTCTCAAAAAAATCCAAAAAGAGCTTCGAAATTAAATAATATCCCTATTTGATTTTAAATTAAAATTGTTTGAATTTAAAAAATCCCCAAACTTTGTAAGTGGCTAGCTATATGCAATACAAGTCCACATAAAAAGTTTGAGAATTTATAAAAATACTTTGCTATTTTATTTAGCAAGGTAAAACAAATTGCAGAAAAGAAAAACAGAAAGAATAAGGAAAAGGGGCCTTACCTGCTTCTGGCCCAATTTAATCCCAGCCGGCCCAAGCCCACCAGACTCCCCTGTCGTCTTCCTCAACCTTCTCGGTGTCGAGCATGCCGAGCACGCCGACTGCCACCGCGACGGCGAGGCCACCTAGGCCTCCCCCTGCCTTCTTCTGTCGCCGTGGCGACGCCTGGACACCCTGCACCTTCTTCCCCCTTTTCCCGCTCTCTGCCTCGCCTTCCCGGACCGAAATCCCGCGCGCAACCGTGACCTCGTCGGAGCGCCACCGCGCACATACGCGGCCAACATCCCCCTCTCGCCGCGCCTCCATGTCCTACCGCACCAGCGCCGTCGACCTCGTCTACAACCGCGCGAAATCGAGCAAGGAGGCCCTGAGGACGTCGCCAGCTTCACCTCCTCTCCGCCGGCTACAGAAGAATCCGGCGAGCGATTCCGGCGCCACCAGCCCGTCTCCGTCTTCCCCGACCTCACCTATACGCTCAGGGTGAGCTAACCGTTCTTCCCCCTCGCCCCCGTACACCGCAACGCCACTTCGCCTTGTTCAGTACCACGGCAGCCACGCCAGCACGACGCCGTTGTGGTCCGCGACAATCCCCGTGACAACTGCGTGCACTGGGCGATGCGCGGGAGCACGGGCATCGTTTTGGTGCCCTTTGCGACCCAGCCCGTGGCCGGGAAGCCACTCCGGCGAGGGCACCACCGCGTCTGGTGACACCGGCGACGAGCCGGCGAGGTGCCCCAGGTTAATTAACCTAATCACCCCCTAACCCCACCCTAAACAGCCACAGACAGGTGGGGCCCAACCCCCTAATTAACCCACGGTTTAATTTAAACAGGGGATTCACCCCCTGTGACACTGACAAGGGGACCACACTGGTCAGAGCCCTACCCCCACGTCAGCATGACCTCATGTTGACGCAATAAAGCCCCTATCCAGATTAAAAATAATTCCAGAAAATCCAGAAATTGATTAAAACTTCAATAAATCATAGAAAATTCATATTAACTCCAAATTGGACAAATAATATATGAAAAATGATCAGCAGAAAATTCTCTATGCAAATAATTAACTTTCAACCATGTTTGAGTTGATCTTAAATTGGGACCAGTAGCTTTTGCTATTTGGTTTAATTAGAATTAATTCAAATTGAATTCAAATGCTATTCCAACTTCAACCAATGCAATGCAAACATGATCACTTGTACATCAGAAGTATATCATACACATGTCAAGATGGTTTGCAATGATAAAACACTAGAAAATGCAACTTGGCTATTTTGAACAACATATGGAGTTTGAATTTGCATTTCAAATGCAATACACTTCATTTAAATCAAATATGCCACAAATCAGTAGCATTCACATCATGGACAACATTATCATGTGATTGTGCATTTAAATTCAATGTTTCCCCCTCTTGTTGATGGTTGTGCCAATAACAGTGCCTCCGAGACGGTGATCACCCCCGAAGAAGAAGACCACCATTAAGACCCGTGTATCGTTAGCAAGGCAAGCAAACCCCATTGATCATGTCTATAAAATCCTACTTCCCTCTCAGTCACGCTTATGCATGTTTAGGAGATCACCGAGACACGTTCTTTCGCATAGTTGAACCCATTCCGATGCATGACCTATCATTTTGTCACCGTATTAAGCAAACCACAATCCTAGCAGATATAGGAGTTGAATGATGAGCATGTGGCCCCTGCAACTGTTACTGCTTATTGCTGCTTAGTGATACAATGAGGTTACATTGTTTGTGAGTTGGGATGGATATTCATAATGGCGCTGATGATAACATGTTGGTGAATCCACCCTAAGAAAAGGTGAACGATGAGAGGCTGTGTAGGTGTACACAGTGGGTTGTCTCGTTGAACACTGCCCTAGGCCCCGAGTTCTTATTTACGTACCCGATCCGGTCCAGGAGTCACACAAGATTCGGGATTTCCATTTGGCTTATGCATAGATATGTGGGTGGACCTGTGAGGCAGTGAAACCATCTGTCAAAGGTGGCGTCTCGGTCCCTTTCATTATCTGAGTCCGTTTCGTAGAACCGGCCGGACTCTCGAGCGGTGACAAACTCAGGTAGTCGACTCCTGGATTAGAGAAGCTGATGTGAGGGTAGTGCCTTGGTTTCATCCACGTCCAACACCCGCTTGAAGGGTGACAAGAACAAGGCGATAAGTGATGACACGCGTGTGAAGATGTACACCCCTGCAGGGTTAATAAACTATTCGAATAGCCGTGTCCGTGGTTATGGACTACTTGGAGACCTTTACTTGATCATAGACAACTTGAATGGATACTCTAAAACTCGCAAGATAAGTGTGTTAGCTATGGTGTGCTTTCTCGTGGGGAAGTCGAGGAAGTATCCATAGTGGTTTATTGGTTGGAGACTTGGTAGTGGACTCGTGTACGCTTCTTACCTCAATTCTGGTACTCGTAGTACAGGACTAGCCAAGTCAAAGCTGGCACTTCTGCTTGTTGAACCCCACCTCCTTTTACCTTGAAACTTGAGCATGAGTAGTGTAGTTCTGATGTAAGTCTTGCTGAGTACGACTTTTTCCTCACGTTTGCTTTTCTATGTTTTAGATGAGAACCCGGACCCCGATGGAGTCACCTTCGTGAAGCTCGACGTTGACCTTTGTAGTATAGTTCCAGACAGCAGTCTGGTCCCTCGTGGAAGGGCATGTATGTTTACAAGGATTCTCTAAGCCCTTTGTGAAACTTTTCTGTACTCAGACCTAATTTTCTTCCGTTGTATGATGTAATGTTGATGACAGACATGTGATCTTTGTATGCTCTATGTGTAAGTCAATAAATAAGTACTTTGTAGAGTTATGTGATGATACCTGCTGTTCATACTAGACATGTGTGCTACGTGTATGATTATAACATGCATGACTTAGTATGGGTTTTCGATAACTTAGTTGTGTTCTTGTCGGTGGTCTTTTATACCCCAAGTGGCCCTTAGATGTGCGCATCTTGGGGCATCGCGATGTGATTGGTCGTGACTCTGTCACGTGGCACACTTTGTTGTATGATTGAGCCCGCCCGAGACCCCGACTAAGTGATCGGGCTGGAGTCTGTTTATGTAAGTGTTATAATTAAATAGAAAATATGGTTGAGGCGACTTGTCTATGAGTATGGGATTTCACCACCCATAATCATTTAGACTTGTGAGCGGGCGATGAGGACCCATCTCAGTTGATCATTCGGCCTGAATGGGATGCCCCTCACGTACGAAGCTTTCCGAGAGTGTTCTGTGCTTGGCCTTGTCTTCTTAGACAAGTGGGTACGACTCTCGGATCTCCATATGATTTAGTTGTGACTGGAATTACATACGCATATTCCGGGTCCCGACAGAACACTCCTGGCGACACCTTCTTCTTCTGTGCAGCGATTTTAGACAAATCGTCTACAACGCTGTTCTGGGACCTTGGGATATGCTCCGTCCCTAGGCCATGGAAGTATTTCTCGAGCTTGCGGATTTCATCGACATATGCCTGCATCTGAGGGCATCTGTAATAGTCCTTGACTTTCCTGACCACCAGTTGGGAGTCATCTCTGACTATGGGTATTTTGATTCCCAGACCAATGGAGGCTCTCAAACCAGCAAGCATCCCTTCGTACACTGATGTGTTGTTGGTGGAGGCCTCTCACTCGAACAACATCTGCACAATATACTTCAGAACCTCTCCGGTGGGGGAGACCAGGACGGGACCGGCCCCGGATCCCTGCAAAGAGAAAGATTCGTCAAAGTACAAGGTCCACTCATTGTTGTCTTCAACATTCGGAAGCGAAGATGCTTCCCGTAGATCTTCGTCATCTTTTGGAGTTGGACTCCATTCAGCAACGAAATCGGCCAATACCTTGCTCTTCATGGTGGAGGAGTTGACAAACATGAGGTAGAAGACGGAAAGTTCCAACGCCCACTCCACGATCCGGCCAGTGGCTTCTCGGTTCCTCAGAACACGCTCGAGTGGAAAACTGGTCACCACTCTAATTAAGTGCGCTTGGAAATAGTGCCTGGGATTTCGTGAAGCTATGAGCTCTCCGAGAACTATCTTCTGGATCTACGGGTACAGGTGTCTCGCGTCCCGGAGGATAGTGCGGATGACTTGTCAGGGCAGGAAGATGTCAGCACCGATGGACAAAGTGTGACTTCCATCCTCCGAAATAGGAACTCTCTTGGACACAGCTGCTGGGGCGAGTTGGTTGGGCTTCGGCTTCTTGGTTACCTTCCGGACACGGTCCACCGCAGGGAGGAACACTCTCCGGGATGCTTGTTGCCCATTGGGGTGGCAGGAACCAGGGGTTCCACTCTCTCGCCAGCGGCCTTCTTTGCCTCGCCTTGGACGCAGCGCAGGGCTTCTCGCGCGTCGTCGGCTAGGGTGATGACGCCTCAGGGATCTGGAATCTTGACGAGGTGTAGAGACCGTGATGAACGGAAGAGAACCTCCGGATAAACGGCCGCCCAAGAAGTCCGTTATACAGTAGAGGCAATTCCGTGACATCAAAAGTTAGCATCTCTGTCCGGAAATTGGCGGGGTATCTGAGGGTAATAGGAAGAAAAATCTTTCCAAGTGGTTGGACGTCCATCCCGCTGACCCCTCGGAAGGAGGCTGACGGAAGGAGGTGGATTCTCGAAATTTGCATCTTCTCGAAGATGGGGGAGGACAACAAGTTGATGCTGGACCTGGTGTCTTTCATCATCTTGCTGACCTTGATATTGCCGATCTTCGAGGAAAGGAGCGTGGGAGGCAGGCCATCGCTGTCGTCCGGGACAGTAGCAGGGTGGTCGCCGACGTCCCCCACCAGAGGGATGTTGTCCCAACGGGAAACCCAGGGTCCCTTCGGCGGAGACTGAATCGCGAGGACCTGTCTTTCGGCCTTGTGGTATTGACGGGGTGAGGCGAGCACGGACGCTCCCCTGTGGATGTAACCGACAAAGTCCACTGCGTCCTGGAAGTCGTCACCTGCGTCTTCTCCGGATTCCTCTCCTCTGGAAACGTTACCACCAGAAGGCGGTCTCCTCGGATTTCCCTTGTTCTGGTAGCCGCCTCGGCCCCCATGTTGGGACGTCCCACCTTGCTGGGCCTCCCTTTTGGCTTCCTTCTTGGAGTAGAAGGCCGCCATGTCCTCCTGGAGCTTGAAGATGGAGCGGCACTCGAACAAGTCATGCTTGTTAGTCTTGTGTATCTTGCAATAGGGCGACGAAGTGGTGTCGGCGGCGGCAACCACGGTGATGGTGGAGGGTGGCTTCTGTGCGGCCCCATTTCCCTCCATGGCTAACTCGGCTTGGTGCGCACGTTTGCAGGCCCCGGGCTGCTCGGAATGTTGGTTCTTTCCGGAAGACGCTCGACTTGCAGGGCACCTCCCTGCATCTCGAATAACAGGTTGAATCACTTCTTCGACGCGGGCGACCTTGTCAGCCAGCTCAAACAGAGCGGTGATAGTCTTGATGGATCAAATGCTCATCTTCTCAAGCATGAACAGGTTCTTGATGTTGGCATGGAAGGTGGCGATGACCGCGGCCTCATGTGCGTCGGGGATGCAGTGCTGCATCTGAGTGAACCTTTGGACAAACTTCCGAAGAGGTTCGCCGTCCTTTTTCACTAATTGGCTCAAGCCACTGACAGTTTTGGGAGGTTGGGCACCTCTAGAAAAAGCGCCAACCAACTTTTCACAGAGCTCGGCCGATGAGCTAATAGAGTTGGCCGGCAGATGCATCATCCACCTTCGAGCGTTGTTCCGGAGCTTCATGGGGAAGTAATTGGCTTTCTCCTTGTCATCTCCCCCCGCGATCTCAATAGCAGTGTTGTACATGCGAATGAATTCACGAGGGCCGGTCTTCCCGTCATATGGAAGTGGACCATATATCCAGAACTTCTTGGTCCACTTGACGCTGCGGAGATCTTGGGTGAAGGCTACGCACACGGTGATGTAGTCGCTATCACTGACAAGAATTCCTTCTCGGACAGCATCGAGAGGAGGAACTCGGGCCTCAGAACATCGACGAGTTTCCTTCTGCCTAACGATGGTGGTACGAGCTTCTTCGTGGCGGTGATCATCTAGGGGAGTACGCTGGTCTAGGGACCTGCGGTGCCCGGAAGATGCCACATAAGCTGTTCCAGGAGATCCGGCCCGTCAATGAGTGGTCTGGCGGACAGCGGGGTCACGGCAGCTCTCATCTCGGGGGTGGTCTTGTCGAGGCTCGTGTTGGGGGGAGTGCATAGTGCGCTCCTGCCCCCGGGCGGAAGCGTTGGGGAGCGCAGTCGGCCCCATGCGTTGCCGAGATGGAACAGGGGCATGGCGATCGAGCTCCTGTTGCTTCTGAGGGCCCACGCAGAGAGATGGGAAATGGTGAGCCGCCAGGTCTCCAACCGATCCCTAGAAGGGAGAAATTGGCTGAGATCCCTTACTTGCGCTAGCGTCTCTTCGGGGGTGCGCAACCCATCGGGAGTGGGGATCCGCGAAGTCCCACCGCTTCGCTTGGAGGCTCGGCCCTGACTCAGCTCCGGTACCGCTCCTGGTAATGAGGGGGAGCGAAGAGAGCCCCTGCACCTTAGTTGAGGGATGGTCGCCATGAGGCACTGCTTCTTCAGGTCCGTCAGGCTAGGTCGCACGCTCCTTGCCGGGAACCTGAGTGCAGCGTGTAGACGGGTCTTCTGCAGGCGGCGGGGGCGCCGCAGAGCCGCCTGCTTCACGTTCCTCACCGTTGCGCTACAGAGGCGGAAGGCCACCAGCTGGTTGTCCTCCCTCCGAGGCAGTTTCGCCTCTTCTCCAGCCGCCAGGCGAGTGGTTTCTCCGCGCCCGGAGACGAGAGAGCGTATCAAGGGTGGAGAGCCCTCCGTCGATGTCATGATGGGCGTGAGCTCGTGTGTGTCAAGGGGTCGACATCGCGAGACGAGTTTGACGATTAAGATCGTCAGATGACGTGTGTTCGGTGCCCTCCTTCTAGCGCCAGATGTCGTGGTCGGATCCCCGAGGGATGATACAATTCTGGGCCGCGCACGCGAAACACAATGAAGATCACTGGTACCGGGACACACTAGGATATACCCAGGTTCGGGCCATCCGGAGACTAAAAGCCCTGCTCATGCTGGTCTGGATTGATACTGTGGAACCAACAATGGGCTGGAGCTCTTCTGCGATGGATACGGGCTCCAATTGATAAAGGTGTGTTGTTGGTCGCTGCCCCCCCCCCTTTCCTATAGCTAGGGCCTCCCTTCTATAGTTCAAGGGGGTAACCACAAGTGCCTGTAGGTGGTGCTGTTCTTTTAGAGCCAGAGGCGACGGGTGTCTCCGGTACGCCAATTTCCAAAAGGGTGTGTGGCGAGGCAGCGCCACTCCTGCCTGGTGGGCGCGCGGGACCTCGCCACGTACGAGGAATGGAACTGGGCCGAAGGCTCCGCTGTCGCCCTGTCTTCCAGACTAGGAGGCGGTGCATTGACTTCATTTTTGGAATGTTCTGCATGGGGTGGAACCGCATTGTCCCCTTTGCACCGCTAAGGGAGAGGGCGGTCGTTGCTCCATCCGGTTTCCAGCTGTTTGGAACTCCTTTCCGGCAGCACTTTGCTAGTACCAGGAGGCAATTTCTCTTGGCGATTTGTTGAAGGTTTCCGGGACGGGAGAGCGAACTCTTGCTCCCCGACAGAAAGGGAAATGCACGGTACCGAAGATGCTAGAAAAATATGGATGGTGGAAGTGCCAACAATCGAATAATGGCATTAGTCCGAAGAACTCATGCACTTATTATCGTTAACTCTCTATCTAGTCAGGAGGTGCACAAAGAGACAAGTACCCCTAGGAAGTGTGTATGGTGGCTTGGTTATCCTTGCGCATCCTCGACCCATGGTACATGAGGGTACTCTATATATTACAACCCCGCAAAGATTAGTGATCCTTTTAGTAGCTAGAGTTCTCAACTATTTTTTTTAGTTTTCGAAAATAAGGCACGGTTAGCTAAGATATGACAGCTATCACTAATGGGCGCTAGCTCAATTGCATAAACATTCATCATTACTCAATTAATACCTCAACACCATTGCAAGATATCCTAAGCTAGACCTAGTGATCTAGATTACCTATTCACCACATATAAATCATACCATGAGACATATAAACCATTGCAACAGAAATAACTCTCTAAACAAATATAAGTGAAGCAAGAGATTTCTAAACTTTCTACAAATGAAATTGAAATGCTCTGAAACAAGATCTAAGTGAAGAACAAGAGCTAACAAAACAGGCAGTAGATAAATTTAACACTCAAAAAATATAAGTGAAGCTCTAGAGTGTTCTATGATAGAGTGGAGCATGTATCTCTCCCAATAAGGCTCAATTGCATAAACATTCATCATTACTCAATTAATACCTCAACACCATTGCAAGATATCCTAAGCTAGACCTAGTGATCTAGATTACCTATTCACCACATATAAATCATACCATGAGACATATAAACCATTGCAACAGAAATAACTCTCTAAACAAATTTAAGTGAAGCACGAGATTTCTAAACTTTCTACAAATGAAATTAAAATGCTCTGAAACAAGATCTATGTGAAGAACAAGAGCTAACAAAACAGGCAGTAGATAAATTTAACACTCAAAAAATATAAGTGAAGCTCTAGAGTGTTCTATGATAAAGTGGAGCATGTATCTCTCCCAATAAGGCTCAATTGCATAAACATTCATCATTACTCAATTAATACCTCAACACCATTGCAAGATATCCTAAGCTAGACCTAGTGATCTAGATTACCTATTCACCACATATAAATCATACCATGAGACATATAAACCATTGCAACAGAAATAACTCTCTAAACAAATATAAGTGAAGCACGAGATTTCTAAACTTTCTACAAATGAAATTAAAATGCTCTGAAACAAGATCTAAGTGAAGAACAAGAGCTAACAAAACAGGCAGTAGATAAATTTAACACTCAACAAATATAAGTGAAGCTCTAGAGTGTTCTATGATAAAGTGGAGCATGTATCTCTTCCAAGAAAGGAAGAGGCTCAAAAGCATGGGAAGTACACCAAGAAAAGTAGAACGAAATCCCTTTGCATCTACTCACTAATCATCCACGTTGAGATATCTATCCAGAACATCTCGCTGGTATTAATTTGCGAGTCCCACCCAAAGTGTAAACCCAAAGCAACACACAACTGTATTAAATGAACTTTGCGTAAAGTAAACAATCCTTGCACCCGCAAGTACAAGCACCGTTGTTTTCCCCCTGGTGGCAACATAACATCCCCTAGAATCATGTTTTTGTCACTCAAGCTAGTCATTGGGGGGAATGAACACACAATCATGCATAACTCTCCCCATTGGCGAAAGTAATAAAAAGTAACAGATAACATACAAGAATTACTCAAGAACATAATTATATAAAAGGATAAGACCCAAATATATTACTCATCACAATCTCAACATAATCTCATAATCCATCGGATCCCAGCAAACTCAACATAGCAATAGAAGGAAAATTATATATGTGCCTTGATCATGTAGGGCAGGTCACAAGGTCTAAACATTGAAGAACAAAGATGAAGACAAGACATCAAATAGCTACTGATCATGGACCCATGGTAGAAGGTGGATTGCTCACTTCCCATCCGGGAGGCGTCCATGGTGGTGGAGAAGCTCCCGGAGGTCAATCCTCCCTCCGGCAGGGTGCGGGGACAGGGTCTCCTGGCAGCCCCGATCTTGGAAGCGCGGCGGCGGCGGAACATAGGGGAGATCTCGAAAAATGGTTATGTCCTCGAGTGTTTCGGGACAAGAGGTAAATATAGGCGAAGGGGGGCAGCCAGAGGTGGACCAGGGAGTCCAGGCGGGCCCCCGGCGTGGCTTATGGTGGGGTCGTGCCACTAGCGCGCCTGGACCCCTGGCGGGGACCCCCTGGACTCGCTGATTTTTTATATATTTTTTATATATTTTTCCCGGAATTTTTTGGACACTTTAAGTAATGGGAAAACCTGAAATGAAAAAATAGCATAAACTAGGAACTGGCACTGGGGTTCCCTGAGTTAATAGGTTAGTCCAAATATGATCAAATGTGTCTGAAAGTGCATCAAAAGCATAACATTATCACCCAAAACATGCATGGAGCAAGGAGAAATTATAGATACGTTTGGGACGTATCAACATCGCCAAGCTTAATTCCGGCTCGTCCTCGAGTAGGTAAATGATAACAAGCATAATTTCTGTGGTGACATGCTACCAACGATATAAGAACTTTTAAGTAAGGCAAGCGAGGCGTGTAATTAAATTGAAGTCACAACAACCAAGAGTCTATATTAGCATTGAAACAAGCAACATAAGAACATAAAGGTGTAAGAGCTCTCGCTGTCCATGACTCGAATGTCTCCAAATGGTGTTTGCGTGCAAGAAGTGGGAGATGGGTTTAGAGAAAAAACATACTATTTATTTTAGTTGAGAACTCAATCTACTAAAGTTTCACACTTGGTCTCCTTTGGAATCTTATCTTGACTCGTCCCCAGACCACTAGCCAGGTACAAGTCAAACTGATCCACTCCCTTTCGACTTTTTGAGCACTCATGCAATGGATGAGAGTAAGCAAGAAAGTTGATATTTAGGATGGCAAAGAGAAAAATGATGGGGAAGGAAGAAAAAGAAGGTGTGAAAGGCTCACATCAATGAGGACAATCATAGGCGAGAGAAAGCCAAATGATAGATATGATGTGAGGAGTAGGGATTTCCATGCAACGGATGCACATATGAGCTATGGAAAACTCTCCAAAGGCACTAGTGGGGGTTCATCCAACTTGCTTTCTCAAGAAGACCTAGAGCTCATTTGAGGAGGCTCGTCATTGGAATATACAAGACATGTTCTATAGTGTAAGGGTCCCCACATAACTATATGCATGTATGATGATCTATATGGAGTAAAAGATATAAGAGGGAGTACGAGTGTTGATCTCTCAAAGTAATAGTAGTGTGCCCCCTTCTCTCTTTCTATTTTCTTTTTCTCTTTTTCTATATTGTGTATTTTTTTTGTGGCCTCAATGGATCTTTCTATTTATATCTCATTTGTCCTCTTTGGGATCTTTTAATTTGTCCTCTTTGGGATCTTTAACTTACTTTAGGGGAAACACTCTATATATTACAAGAAGTATAGAAGATCTTTCACATTTTACAAAAGTACTCAGCATAAAGAAGATGAAGCTATCATGAAGTATGCAAATGTATGCCTCTGCCAGTGTAGCAGGATATGAATTGATACTAGCGCGTCATGTAGCAATTATTAGGGCAAGGCCTGACTAGCATGCGGCTCATCGATCAAGAAAAAGCATGTATGACATGAAGATCAAGTCATGAGAAGATGGATGTTGCATGGCAATGTATCTGAGAAAGACTATGGAAATGTTTTGATAGGTAGGTATGGTGCCTGTTTTGAGGAAAGATATAAGGAGGTTTATGATTATAGAGTGTATGATGCCAATAGTTTGGATACACCGGTGAGGAATGCGCCAACTCTCTAGGTGAGCAAAGGGAAATGCACGGTACCGAAGAGGCTCGAAAAATATGCTTGGAATTTCTAGCTGTATCTTTTCAAGTTTTTTCATAACGTGAGCTAGAGTAATGTCCTCTTGAATGCTAGCAATAGGGAGATTTCCAACAAGATTTCAATACCATTAAGAGCTTCACAAACTAGGGCTTCTAGGAAATTCCCATTGATAGAAGTATCTAGAATAAACCTATTCCAAGGACACTACTAGGAAAATAGCTATACATGGAAAGCTTATTAGTGGCGCATATAATAAGCCATGCGCCACCATCTTTTAGGGGTGGCGCACTGGAAACTAATGCGCCACCCATAAGACTTTAGGGGTGGCGCATTATTTTCCAGTGCGCCACCCCTAAGAGTGGGCCAGCCTGGATGAGCTTATACGTGGCACATTCGGTATAATGCGCCACCCCTAAGACCTTATAGGTGGCGCATTTACAAAATGTGCCACCCCTAAGAGCTTATGGGTGGCGCATTTTGTAAATGCGCCACCCATAAGGTTCTGAGAGGTGGCGCGTTGTTGAAATGCGCCACCCATAAGAGCTTAGGGGTGGCGCATTTTGACAATGCACCACCACTGACTTGCTATATGCGCCACTAAATGCCTAGAGCTTCCCTTATCTACTCCACCCCACCTACCAACTCTCATTCACTCCACACAATTCTCAAACTAGATCCACTGTTCTCACCCTAGATCTATTCGGTTTTCTCCTCCTCCCCACTTCATTTCTTCCATTTATCCATCCATATTTGGCATTAAATCTATTTTGTTTCATATTGAAGTAGGTGGACCTCCTCCCAAACTCTTTTCTTCCATTTATCACCCATTTACTTGCCTTTATTAGCTTGGGGTTTGTTGTATATGTGAAGTATGGGTTTGATGTATATCTGAAGCTTGTGGTGGTTTGATGTATATGTGAAGTGTATATGTGAATCTTGTGGTGGTTTGATGTATATGTGAAGTGTATATGTGAAGCTTGTGGTGGTTTTGATGTATATGTGAAGTGTATATGTGAAGATTGTGGTAGTTTGATGTATATGTGAAGCTTATGGTGGTTTGATGTATATGTGAATCTTGAGTGGTCAATGTTTTGCTGAAATGTCGATTCATTTCCGTTTCGGCAAATTTCTGGTGCACTCTCCGCATGCTCCCATGCATTATTAGGGAAGGTCATGCCAAATTTTTCCGGCGACGACTGTGATATATAATTGTGTTGCTCTCTCTGTGCACGCAGGTAATCGATCTTGGTCAGCGAGATGCTTAGCGATATCACCGTGGCTAGGTGGATGCAAGACGCGACAAACGACATGCTAAGGAATAATAGTAGGATATAAGATGTCCATGTCGGAGATGCAAACTGAGTGCGTGACCGAGCCTGATTCCGGATTATTGCAAAGACATCTGAAGCGTAATGGTTTGATGGATGGCTACACACGGTGGATAAGTGATGAAGCTGGTGAGGAGGAGGACGTCAATGCTGGGGCGCCAGTAAATGAGGAAGGGCAACCAGACAACAGTTGACGAGGGGGTGACCCCACGACTCCTATGGATGAGCCTACCCGGTATACCCGAAGACAGGAGGCCTAAAAAATGTCGCCTGGGCCCATCCTTGGCCAACTAGTGGCACCGACGTAGGAGTCCGCGACTCGTAAGATCAGGGTTAGGAAACCTCATCTGTAATCCAGGATGGAGACCCCGAGACCTAGCCTAGCATATAAAGGCTAGGAGGGGAGACGTCAAGGGACAAGCAATACACAATCTGTAACCCTAGCCTTGTGCGCATCAGCCTTGGCTCCTCTGTAATCGCCATCTCCAATCAATAACATCGAGCAGGAACGTATCCTCCTGTTAGCCGACGAGCTATCGTCCAACCTGTGCCTCTCATGACTAACCCAGGGTCCCTGACCATGGGATTTTCCGGGGTACATCCCCGTCAAAAGCGGTGGTGGAGAAGACGAAGAGCATCCCGTACATGATCATGAAGAAGATGCCGAATCCGATCATGTAGATCAAGATGCCGGACATGAAGATCAAGATGTCGGACATGATGAGGATTCAAGCTGGGTGCGGGACCCTCATGTTCAAGAGCTGCTTTTCAAAGAGGCGTTGAACGCAAGAGGTGCAACTCGAGAAATACGCGGTTACGAAGTTGTATGAAGGATGCAAAAACGGGGATACCCGCTTGAATGTAACACTTTGGGCTATGGAGATGAAGGCAAAACACAAATAGACCGACGACATCTTCGATGATAACATCGCATTCTTGCACGGTCGTCTTCCGAAGGGCAAACACGTGTCCAACTAGTATCGCTGAGGCCAAGAAAGTCTTGTGCCCTCTCGATCTTCCGCACGTTAAATACCACGTCTGCATAAATGATTGCATGATCTATCGGGGTGAGGACGAAGAGAGAAACACATGCTCGGTGTGCGGTGTTAGTCGATACAAGAGAGGGAAGAAAGTTCCTAGAAAAGTGGTATGGTACTTTCCGATCACTCCTCGTTTGCAGAGGTATTTCGTAGATCCCGATGAAGCAAAGCTCATGTCCCGGCATGCAGATAGAAAGAAGCTAAAACAGGATGACCTGAACCCGAATCCGGAAAAGGAGGACATGCTGAGGCACCCTTCAGATTGTAGCCAATGGATTACGTTGGACCTCCAATACCCAGATTTTGGGGAAGAACCAAAGAACCTCAGGATTGGTGTGAGCGCCGATGGAGTCAATCCGTTTGGCGGCCAGAGCAGCACACACAGTACCTGGCCCGTGTTTCTATGCATATACAACCTTCCCCCTGGAAGTGCATGAACAAAAAGTACATAACAATGTGCAGCTGTTGAAAGAGGAGCTAGAAACGTTATGGAAAGATGGAGTCAATAAGTGGGACCCCGCCGCAAAAGAATATTTCCCAATGAAATCCGCCAGCACTTCGAAAGACAGAATCAAAATCAAAGACAACGACAGGAAAGCTACCAAATACAGTCGAGCAATTGAGCAGCAGCAAGACTCACCTCGCAGGAGGTCAGACAACTTCACCACCCACGAAGCAAGACTATCCAGCACGGCCTCAACACGCTCGCGTTTGGAACGATAGACTGCTGCAGCCCCCTTCGAGCGAACAACCTCCCGCTCAGCGTCTCTCAGCCTCAAGCACACGGATTCATACGCGCCCTCGCGAGCGTCCTCCTTCAAAGAACTCCAAGACCGAAGCACGCTCGGGGCGGCCTACCGCAAAACGAACAAAAAGAAAGGACAATCAAGCACAACAGCAGGAACGGCCAAGCAGTTATTCAGATCAAGGTAGCACAGATTCACCACCACAAAGGAGGCATATTACAACCAGAAAGTTTCAGACGACACGACATGGCTACGATCCCCCCTTTCCTGCAGAGGAGGGATACTGAGCATCCACAACTTCCTGCAGGCAACGAGCCAGAACAGTGGCTCGCGCGCTCTGCTCGTTAGTATAAGTAGGGACAGTCTCAACCAGAGAGTCGTCAATGGCAACTCCGTGCCCCATAAGAACAACAAGGGACGTGGAAAGACCACTCACCACGCTCTCCCCAACTAGCTCCTCCAAGAGATCCCCGCCATTACCAAATGCAGTAACGCGGGCGTCCAGACAAGTAGGTACCTTCGTGCCCTCCAGCATGAGGTGCTCATGAACAAGACCCACAAGAGTGGAAGCCCGGGCACAGACCCCCTTGCCAACATCAACAGCGGACGACGTGGCATCCACGGCCCCTCGGAGAACCCCAGACTCCGACGCAACCGTTTTCGTCGCACTCACACCAGTAGAGGCTGCACCAGGCAAAAAAATCACTACGGTAGGATAAGGAGACAAAGCACCCAGCAACGGAACCACAACTTACACACAAGCGAGTCCGACAAGACCCGAAGACGCTCGCACTCGACAGCCTCCGCTTGCACAAGCACATCCTCAGCCCAACGCAGGCGCACCAGTTCCTCGTGCTGATCGTGCAGCTCCTTCTACTTGGAATCCAAAGCAGCCTTAAGGTTGGAAACCGTTCTTTCCACCTTCTCGGCCTGCTTCTCGGCAGTTTGACGATGGTCTGAAAAACAAGACAGCACTCAGAATCGAAGACCCAACAGTTCAAGCATGGCAGCATAGGAACAAATACTCACTACTCATGGCAGACAAGAAATCCTGGGCAGAATTGTGGGCCCGCTGCCAACGCTCAGCCTCGAACACCAGACGCTCACAGTGCTGGAACACCGGCTACTCGAAGAAATCAAATATTAAAGTTAGAACCAAAGCAAGACTACAACCAATCGCAAGCGCTTGCTTGCAGCCTCGGGGGCTACTCCCATCAGGACCACTGGCCATGCTCCCAATGACGACACAAAGGAAAAACAGAGCCAAGGCAAGACTGCAAGCAACCGCAAGAACTTTCTTGCAGCCTCGGGGGCTACTCATATCGGGAGCGCTGCCGTGCCCCCGACGACAAAAACTACACAAACAAACAGGAAACAAACTCACCAGCCCAGCCACGCGATCGAAAAATCGCACTTTATCTTCAACACCATGATCAAGACGGCCAATGTAAGCATGATCTAGAGAAGCAGGCTCGGCATCAGGAGCAACAACAACAGATACCACAGGCGGAGCAGCAGCAGGAATCACACCCGCAGCCGAGACAGCAGGAGTCACCGACGGTACGGGCTAACCAACAGCAGCCGACGAATCCCTAGTATGCTTGGCAGCTGCTCCAGAGTCAGCCGACTGCAGGTCGACAGCAGTCGCACTGGTGGAGGAAGCAGTCGCAGCGCTACAAGATAAAATCCATCAAACAAAAGAACAGAGGAAAAACAGCCCCAGCAAAGACAAGAATATGCTTACCCACCACACGCAGAGCGAGCACGCAATAACCTCCCAAACCTGGGCTTTTTGCACTCAGCAACAGAAGGAGACGGCTCAGCAGACGGTACAGACAGCGGAACAGCACCACTCGTCGTGTCAAAATCCTCGGCGCCCGAAGGCCGCGACCGCTTGACATGAAAGGGCGCCGATTCCTCACTATCTGCATTCCCCGGAAGCTCGACCCCTGTGGACTCGTCAGCAACAGCGGCACTCGCGAGCACGCTGGCACCAGCACTCGACGCAGCAACGTCAGCAGCGGAAGCATCCGGCTCTTCGCGAATATCAGCATCCTCCGGCTGCGGAGGATTGCACAACACAGGAACATGATCCTGCAAAGCAAATAGCATCATCAGCAAGCACTCAAGCACACATCTCAACCAGACGAGAAACTCAAAGACGCAAACCTGCGGCAACGCATAATCAGAAGAGTAAGGTAGGACGAAACCCATCTCGGCAACGCTCGAGCACTTGGTCACATACTGGATCCGAGCCAAAAGACCATCGGCATTAAGTTCCTCGTGAGAGCATCTCGTTGAGTCCTCGAGTCCCTCATATTGCCACATGGGACGAACTCGATGCTGCAATGGATGAACGCGCCTCCCAATAAAAACAGCGATGATCTGCCCACCGGTCAAGTTGCCCTTCACTAGAGAAACCCTCTCCAAGCTAGAATGGAGCCACTTCAGATGACTCTTTCATAGACAAAGAATGGGACCATGAAGCCTGCTTGACTACTCACGCTTCAGAATTAAAGGAAGCAAGACCAAAATGCTGCCTAGCAACATGCTGATCCTTCAGATAGAACCAACTTTTCCGCCAAGCACTGACGGAGTCAAGCATCTCCAAATCAAAGTATGATTTGGAGTCCCTATTGGATATACCCACCTGCCCCATAGCATACTCAGAGTTCGTCCTCTTTATACAAAAGAGGTGCTTCCAGAGCCCCCAATGGGGATAGATCCCCAAGAAAGCCTCACAAAGGGTAATAAAGCAAGCAATGTGCAAAATTCCATTGGGAGTCAAATTGTGCAGCTGAAGTCGATAGGTATACAACAAACCACGAACAAAAGGGTGAATCGGAAGGGAAACCCGCGAGGGAAGAAAGTCTGAAAGCACACTCGCTCATCTGCCGTCGGAGCGGGAATAGGTTCATCCCCCGGAATCCGCACGGCGTCTCCAGCCACCAAGCCATCATCAATCAGCGAGCTGAGATCTGCAGCCCCAAAAGTCGAGCGCTCCCACTTACCAGACATCTTGGCCAATTTTGAAGCGGCACGGGAGCGTGTTGTCATCAATCCCGCAGCAAGCAGCAAAAGGAGGAAGGAGAAGGCTTACGAACAGGGGAAATCTAGAAGCGAGAGGAGAAGGCAATGGTTGGGTAAAACCTAAAATTTACTCAGCCTCTCGGTATTTAACCACCAGCCAAGCGAGTAGGGGCACCGTCCAATCCCAGCATCCAGTAAACATGGCGCGATCCCACGACAGGCGAAAAACATGGAAAACCCAATCGGCGCAGTAACAGCACCGCCCACTACGCGCGCAAAAGGAGGACCATCATCACATGAAGCGAAAATTTCGGCGAGACAGCGCCAAGTCATTTCCTTTGACAGACTACAATGGTCAAAGATACCAGAAAAACCAAGCCAGCGTCACATCCACCCAAGGCGTATCGAGTACGTTTCCCAGCCTCAGAATTTCAACCTTTCAAATCTTTTTCCAATGGGCAAAACATTTTACTCCCATCGGGAGCATCTCCACGAGAGTTTCGGGTGCTCCCTCACCTAGAAGTAAAAACGTGCTCGAGTGATTACTCGCACCCATGAGAGTTTCGGGTGCTCCCTCACCTAGAAGTAAAAACGTGTTCGAGTGATTACTCGCACCCATGAGAGTTTCGGGTGCTACCTCACCATGACGCAAGATGGGCAGACCTGCACTCGCCAGATCGAGCGGTCTCGGAGTATTGGTTGCTCCCTCACCCCGAGATCAAAAGCGATACTCGAGTGATTACTCGCAAACTCTACGTACTCGAACACTCGACGACCTCCCAAGCAAATACTCCTCTACATTATTCCTCGCCCGAGCACTCGGCAAAGCTCCGTGAGTGATAGCTAAAACAACTCACTTGATTGTTTATTCCAAGTGGGTGCATTATCTACTAGGCTCCGCGCCTCAATAAAAATACATATTCATGGAACACGATACACTGTGCCCAGATGCCACGGAAGCTTAGCGTGTAGGTAAGACCCCGCTGTGCAGATCGGCCGGGCTGGGACTTGCCGAAGAGCGATTTCACTCCCAACCTTTTCCATGCACTTGCATGATAGAAAAAGTCGGGCGGACGCGCCTAGGCAACGAACTTTACTAGCGGCAATTGATCACTGTAAGACCTGCAGCGGCTTGAATTTTGCTCGACACCAGTGTTCCAAGCTCATGTCGAGGGAAATGGGTTTGATTGGGCTACTGCAGTTTTTGCCACTAGTGCAATTCACAAAGGCTCGACCAGTCGACTCCTTGGGCCCTTTCAACTTAGCATCCCTCAAAACAGGTTTTCTGATGACCCCAGACTGCCACCGACCCTCGGTTGAACCGTGCATACAAAAACGACGCAAGAATGGACTCGATTCCCTGCACGCCTCTTCGAGTCCCCCAGGCACTCGGGGGCTACTGACGAGGGGGTGACACCACGACTCCTATAGATGAGCCTACCCGGTATAACCGAAGACAGGAGGCCCACAAAGATGCCTCCTGGGCCCAGCCTTGGCCCACTAGTGGCACCGACGTAGGAGTCTGCGACTCGTAAGGAAGGTGCAAACTTGCAGTACGGAACAAGATCAGGGTTAGGAAACCTCATCTGTAATCCAGGACGGACTCCCCGAGACCTAGCCTAGTATATAAAGGCTAGGAGGGGAGACGTCAAGGGACAAGCAATACACAATCTGTAACCCTAGCCTTGTGCGCATCAGCCTTGGCTCCTTGGTAATCGCCATCTCCAATCAATAACATCGAGCAAGAACGTATCCTCCTGTTAGCCGACGAGCTATCGTCCAACCTATGCCTCTCATGACTAACCCAGGGTCCCTGACCATAGGATTTGCCGGGGTACATCCCCGTCAAAAGCGGCGGTGGAGAAGACGAAGAGCATCCCGTACATGATCATGAAGAAGATGCCGAATCCGATCATGTAGATCAAGATGCCGGACATGAAGATCAAGATGTCGGACATGATGAGGATTCAAGCTGGGTGCGGGACCCTCATGTTCAAGAGCTGCTTTTCAAAGAGGCGTTGAACGCAAGAGGTGCAACTCGAGAAATACGCGGTTACGAAGTTGTATGAAGGATGCAAAAACGGGGATACCCGCTTGAATGTAACACTTTGGGCTATGGAGATGAAGGCAAAACACAAATAGACCGACGACATCTTCGATGATAACATCGCATTCTTGCACGGTCGTCTTCCGAAAGGCAAACACGTGTCCAACTAGTATCGCTGAGGCCAAGAAAGTCTTGTGCCCTCTCGATCTTCCGCACGTTAAATACCACGTCTGCATAAATGATTGCATGATCTATCGGGGTGAGGACGAAGAGAGAAACACATGCTCGGTGTGTGGTGTTAGTCGATACAAGAGAGGGAAGAAAGTTCCTAGAAAAGTGGTATGGTACTTTCCGATCACTCCTCGTTTGCAGAGGTATTTCGTAGATCCCGATGAAGCAAAGCTCATGTCCCGGCATGCAGATAGAAAGAAGCTAAAACAGGATGACCTGAACCCGAATCCGGAAAAGGAGGACATGCTGAGGCACCCTTCAGATTGTAGCCAATGGATTACGTTGGACCTCCAATACCCAGATTTTGGGGAAGAACCAAAGAACCTCAGGATTGGTGTGAGCGCCGATGGAGTCAATCCGTTTGGCGGGCAGAGCAGCACACACAGTACCTGGCCCGTGTTTCTATGCATATACAACCTTCCCCCTGGAAGTGCATGAACAAAAAGTACATAACAATGTGCAGCTGTTGAAAGAGGAGCTAGAAACGTTATGGAAAGACGGAGTCAATAAGTGGGACGCCGCCGCAAAAGAATATTTCCCAATGAAATCCGCGGTGATCACGACGGTGCACGACTATCTCGGATACGGATATTTCTCAGGGCAGGTGGTCTGAGCATTCTGTGCATGCGTTAGGTGCATGGATAATACAATGTACCTCCAGCTACCAAAAGATCCCGAATATTCAAAAACCGTGTTCCAGGGGTCCCAGAGGTGGCTTCCCTAGAAACACGCATGGAGAAAACAGGGAGATCTGTGCGATGGAAGCGGGGAGCTCCGAGCACCCCCAGCTCGAAGGAGCGGCAAAGAAATCGACAACTTGCTGAAAACATGGAAAGAGTGCCTCGAGTTGGGAAAGAAAAAAAAGAAGACTCAGCCTTGATGAGGGTATGGAAAGCGAGGTCTGTTTTCTGGGATTTGGAATACTGGAGTCTCCTCCGCAGTCCTCATAGCCTTGATGTCATGCATATCACAAAGAACGTGTGCGAGAGCTTGTTTGGCACGCTTCTCAAAATGCCGGAGAAGACCAAGGACGGGCCAAAAGCAAGGAATGACTTGAAATTTATGGGCATCAGGAAGGAACTTCACCCCCTAGTGACGACGATGATGAGCCGGAGGAGGAAGAGGATACGGAAACGCAAAACTCTCACAAATGAAATAGGGCGACCAAGAAGAAGACCGGTATTGATCACTGCCCCTCGGCATGCTTCACTCTGTGCGAGGAGATCAAGCAGTTTATCCACTGCCTCATAGGAGTAAAATTTTCGAACGGCTACGCGGGGAAGATAAGCAGATACCTAGACGAGGCGAAGCAACATTTAAGCGGGATGAAATCTCATGACTGTGTCGTGCTGATGACGCAGATTCTCCCGGTTGCGCTCCGAGGGATAATGGACGAGCACGCGTGTAAAAGGTTGTTTGGCCTTTGCAAATTTTTGTACGCATCTCCCGGAAGTCGATTTTCTCTACGCAACTCAAAATGCTACAGGAGGAGATCGCGCTCATACTATGCGAGCTTGAGATCTATTTCCCGCCCGCATTCTTCGACATTATGGTGCATCTGTTGATCCACGTCATGGAGGTAATCTTCCAACTCTGGCCTGCGTTCCTGCGCAGCATGATGCCATTCGAAAGGATTAATGGACACATCAAAAAGTACGTTCGTAACAGGTCCCGTCCAGATGAAAGCATAGTGAAGGGATTTCTAACCGAAGAGTGCATCTATTTTTGCACGAATTATCTCAACACCGAGAATCCTGCTGGTCTGGCCGTCAAGAAGCATTTTGGCAGGACCGATGGGTGTGGTCACCACGAGGGAAGCCGCGCAATGCATGTCAAGTTTGACGGTCGAGACATCGAATTTGAAAGAGCCAGCCTAGTCGCGCTACAACACATCCAGCTGGTCGATCCTTGAATAGTAAAGCACAAGGATGTAATGAGGAAGAAGTACAGTGACCAGGGCCTGCAGATAACGGACCGAGATCCACGGCTAATCAAAGAGCACAACTCCGGTTTCATGACTTGGTTGAGGGACTAGCTTCGTGCTAATCCCCCGCGAAGGAACGCTTCCGAGGACGAAAAGATGATATTCACCTTGTCACAGGGTACCGTACGCAACTTGATGACCTATCAAGCGTATGATATCAACGGCTACACATTCTACACGGAGGAAAAGGACAATAACTGCGATTACCAGAACTCAGGGGTAACGGGGGTATTCTACACCGATGACGTCAAGGAAAGATTCTACGGAAGGATCGAGGATATATGGGAGCTCGACTACTATGGAGAGAAGGTGCCGATGTTCTGTGTGAGATGGTCCAAGAGCGTCGTAAAAGAATACCGGTACTTCACCACCATGGTTATACCCGAAGCCAAATCCAACTCTGCGGGCGCAAATGTCACCGCGAAAAATGAGCCATGGGTACTCGCTAGCCAAGTGGACCAATGATTCTTCATTACCGACCCATCAAAGCCGAGCCACGTTGTAGTGAGGAGATGCAAAAGAAACATCATCGGAATGGATGGATTCGCCAACGAGCAAGACTTTGACAAGTACGGCGACCCGAAGATGGAAGACGACTACACCGCTCAGGATACATACACCACAACCCTACCGAAGAAAGGTCTCCCGTTCAAGAGGAAAAGTGAAGGTGTCTCGGGCCTAAATTATTCAACCACGACAAAGAAGGGCAAGAAGAAGATCGTGAGGAAACGCTAGCTAGATAGCTAGCTCCAAATTTAAGAAAATATTTTGTAATTCATGATCACTTTGTGTATGCATGGATTTAATCTACACTTTGTAATTTATCAAAGTATTTGGTTGCCCTCGAGATCATATATATCATGCTAAAAATAAAAATACTAGTACAATTGCATATGACAGAATGGAAATTGAAAAGAAATAAGGACCCAACAAAAAATGAGGTAATTAAAATACTAGTACAATTCGAAATATTAGGCAAAATGGAAATGCCTTATGCGTGGCGGATTATGTATAAATGCGCCACTAAGTGCGCTTAGGGGTGGCGCATTTTGCCGAAATGCGCCACCAAGTGGTTTCTTATGCGTGGCGCATCTTGCAGAAATGCGCCACGCATAAGGAACCACTTGGTGGCGTGCCACCGCTAAGACTTGACTTATTCCATCCCCGGGGCCCCTCCCACACAGTACCCATTCCCCCTCGATCTCTCTCTCTCTATCTATCCCTACCCGCCCTCGTCGCCGCACTTAAGCCACCGCCGTCGCGCCACCGGAGGAGCCCTGCCATCAGAGCCGCCCCGCGCCACCGGAGGAGCCACCCTGTCCTCGTCGACGGCCACCACTGAAGCCGCCCCCCGCCCCCGACGTTCGAGTTGCCCCCGTCATTTGAGCATCCCCTTCCCCCGCCGTTCGAGCCGTCGCCGCATTCCCGCGTCCGGCGAACCCTCCCCTCCATCTCGCAACCGTACCCCTCCCCGCCGTCTCGCAACCGTACCTCCTCCCCTGCTCCCCCTCCCCTCCTCCTCTGTGTTCATATTCTTCTGAGGATTGCTATGATTTCCATGTGCCATTGCTAGGGTTCATGCAATTGTTCATATGCAGCATTGTTCATACATATGCAGCATTGTCAAAGCTATGTGCTAGGGTTCATGCAATTCTTCAAAGATGATAAGAGAAAAGGGCAAGAGGAATATGCATCATTGTCAAAACATAAGCCCTCTGTATATTATGCCACCCAATGTACTCATATTTAGTGCATAAATTGAAAATATATGTTGATATTCATTGTAGAAACTGAATATTTTCAGTGCAAAAAACTGAATAGTTAGTGCTTAAAGTGAATATATATGTCATAGTTAGTCTAAAGTATGAACATTAACTTCATTTTAACTGAAGCAACTGAACATTTGATTATATGCAATGCAAAAAATAAAAGGTAGGCTATGTTTTGGTGCACATAATTGATGTTTTCTTTGTTTAAGGTTATCACTAGAGGTTATCACTAGAGGTTATTTTTTTGGCCTAGGCCACTGTTTAACACAAATAGATAGAGATAGAGATATAGAGTGAGAGAGATAGATAATTATATAAGAATTGCTAGGATTTTTTTAAGAATTTGATAAGAATGCCTAGGGTCACTATTTTAACAAAGATAGATATATAGATAGATATATAGAGAGATAAGAATATTTGGAATTTGATAAGAATATTTGTATCAAGTGGGTACTTGTGTGATGCAATTGCATAAAGTGGCAAACAATCTCTTAGTTAACAAAGAGAGAAATTTGATAAATGTCATTTTAAACTAACTAGTAAAGCAATTTGTGTGAGAGGTGTGTGTGTGTCCTGTGTGTGTGCTACTGACCATGAACATCTTAAGTTCATGCTTTATTAAAAAAATTGTTGCTGCCACTCCTTAGCAAGCATAGCATATGTTCTTATTAAATAATTTTGTTGCTTGCTGCCATTGCTTGCTAGTTATTGTCACATACAAGTTATTTTATATTTTGCTTCAATTTTGCTAGCCTATATACATGTTGTGCAGGGACTCTCTTTATCTCCTTTCTCCCAAAATGTTGATTAACTTCCGTTTCGGTTGAGAATGGGGAACTCTCATGTTACGAAAAATAGCAAAGGTCATGAAGAATTTTTCCGTGAATTCGTGCATGACGTACCATTGCTATTTTTCTTAACACGAGAGTAGTTGCATTTATTTATTGTGCTAATTAATTAAGTAGTTGCATTTATTAATATTGTACTAGTGCAAACATGTCGACCGGAGCCGACGCCGGTCCTTCTTCTCAGCCGGGAAAAAAGGGAAGCAATTTTGGGAATACTCCCAAGAGGAGGTCGAGGAACAGAGAGAAGAGGAACTACCTCCGGGAGAGGATGAGTATGAGGAGGAGATAGAGTCGGAGTCCGACTCATCGGATGATGACATGGAGGAGGAGGCCGGTACGACAGAATGGAATCGGAAACCGACCAAGGTCGGCACCATCAGGCAAGAGTTTACTGTCGTGACCGCCGTCGGGATTCCTAAACAGTCCGAATGTTTTTCGGAAGGGTACGGCCGTCAATTCGCAGCGATCCTCCGCAACACTGTGCCGGTCACCATGATTAACCTCAGGAGTCGTGAGAATATTCATTATTGTCAGCTTCTTATCAACAAGCTGCACGGACCATACAAGTTTCCGGAGCCGTACGATAACACCAAACTCAAAGGGAACAAAGTAAACACATGGGCCCTCAGGAAGATGAGCAAGGCCTTGTCCAGTTGGAAAACCAGGGTGAAGGAGGCAATTATTGAAAAGAACAAAACCTGGGAGGAGCTCAAGGAGAAAGAGTCGTTGATCGACGAAGCTACCTACAACCTTTTCAAGGCTAGGTGTGAGTCCGAGCCATCCAAGGCCGCGAGTGCAAAGGGCAAGGCCATGCGGTCGCAGGTCATAGGTAACCGCCGTCTCGGAGCCGGTGGTTACAAAAGTTCCAAGCCTAAATGGGACAAGGAGGTTGTCGAGTACGCCGCTGCGGGCATACCTAACCCCTTCGAGCAATACAAAGGTGATCCGTAGACCGAATTCTTTGTGAGGGCCTGGAGCTATAGGGACAAAGCAACCTCGAAAATAGTTATCGATCCTAGGATTCAGGAGTTTACGACTGCCGTGGTAAGTAGTTTACCATGCAACCTTTTCGATTGAATTCTCCAGTGAACTTCACAATTTCTTAATGTTTCACATTCTTTCTGCAGCAAGAGGAAATGAAAATTTCCTCATCGCAAGAGTCGTCGGTTAAGCCGACAGGCCCGTAGGACAACGCCATTCACAGGGTGTTGAACAAGGTCAAGAAGGTTGACGACGTGACGGTGAAGCCATCGTCAGTCTGACGTGTGGTCGGCTATGGTGCAGACCTAAATTGGTCTGAATATTATGGAAAATCGGCGGAGCAGTCCGGTTCTAGAGGGCGCAAGGCGAGCAGGACCGAAGAAGACGTCGCTTATGTTCGTGGACTGGAGGAGAATGTGAACATGCTTCCGCAGCTTGTCCTGGACGAAGTGGCGAAGACGATGAACGCCCTCCTTCCAGATATGATGCAGTCACTCGCAAATTGGCAAGCTCGTGGTGAACAAGGGCACATACCGGTCCCCAGCATGGTTGGCAGCAACTCGGGCACCGCGGAGCTTGCAGTCCCGACTCCCGCCGTAGTGGTGGCTCCCGCACCGACTCCCGGCATATTGGTGACTCCGGCCGCCAACACCGCGGCGGCGGCGCCGGACGTGATGGTAACTCCTCCATCCACGATCGAGCACCCGGGGCATAACAATAATGCACCCGGCGGCAGCGCAAATAGGGCGACCGACGCCACGGGAGGCACCGCGCCCTCCGTCTCTTGCATGACCGCCGTCATCGGCGGGGTCTCTTCATTGGCCGACCTCGACGCCCTCAAGGTAACTATAAGCGTCTGCAACTCAAACGAGGACTTCATCTCCTTGCCTTTTTTAGTGGAATCTCTCTGATGCCCTACATGCATATATCTCTTTCGTAGGAGGACACTCCATGCATTCTATTACAAGTCGGGGACGACGAGTTGAAGGATGTTTCCAAAGGTAAATTCCTTCCACCACAAAATCGAATCATGCACAATATGCCGATGGCACCGGAGATGCGTAGGGTTCAAATCTCTCTCGTGATTTCGGGCTACGAGAAAGTTGAACCTCCCATTTAACCCCCCGGATACGATGAGGATGAGCTGGCACTCCTCAGTGACTGTTTCGGCCAAATATGCCTATGGACGAAGAACCAAATGCGTTTAATGACGGGGGAAAGGGGCACCACACCTAGTACAACACCGGTAGTCATCGTGCCGGCGCCACATGATCCCATCGGCGCACAACAAGAAGACGATGATCTTGATGACGATGATGATATCAACGCCGACCAGTTCATCAATAGTTAGTTCGAAGGTGATTACTTATTCATGCCTCCTGTTGAAGGAGCCTACCAGCATGACGAGGAAGCTCGCGGTCTAGCTAATCCTGCGGCGAAACCTGCTTGCTCCACGCGTCTCTTTGCTGCTTCTCAGGAGATGTCTCCAACAGCTTGCGCCTTCACCGAGCCTCAAGAAGATGCCACAAGGAGATCTATTCTTAGCCTGTCCACACTCCATAAGGCGGCCACTGAGCAGATAAAGGCCGGTGACTGATCAAAATCATAAAATAAGAAGGGATGGAAAAGAAAGAAGAGCATCACTTCGAGCATCCAACCTTCGATGCCGATCCGGGCTCAGGACGGGCCACCAAGACCCAAGGATCTCTCGTTTGAAATCCATGTGGCGGGTTGGGAGATGCTACCTAAGGACATGCTCGACCTTGGATATGCAGAGTGTGCATCACAGTATTATGGCATTAGAGAAGATTCTTCTTCGAGAAGAGAATCCCTCGTACCCGGTTTTCATGGCCAAGGTGCCACTCAACATGGGCTTCATAAACACTGCGGTTTCCGGAGATCTTCAATTTGTACCATCTCAAGCGGCTGGACCATAGCTTTATCTGTCTGTTCTCGCTCAGCCTTTCTATTAGTATCAGGAGAGATAAGACCCCGAACGTCGCGATATTGGACCCCTTCTTCATGCGTGAAAGCTTTTTGATGGACGACGGGGACGCGGCTCTCGCGACGGGGTACATGAGAGACTTCATGATAGATAACGCCGGCAAGGATTCATTTCTTATGACCTACTCCCCCAAGTAAGTCATTCGCTCGCCGCCGTATCATATATGCTTTGTTAGCTTTCCATTGTCCTCTTCCAACATTTCTTTTGGATTGTTTTAATTATGCAGTGAGGATCAAGACTGCGTGCTCATCTTCTTTTCGCCGCAACACTCGCATGTCGTGTATTTAGACTCGGGGAGTGTGAAGAAGAAAGGTTACAAGTATATCATAAGATTTTTGGATGATGCTCTCGTCGGCTACATAAAAGCCGGAGGCAAGATCGTGAAGCACAAGTTCAGGAAGAATCGGCCTCGCGTGAATGTGTTCAGCCACGTAACGCAGTTCCTGTGCGTCAAGCAGTCGGCTGGCAGTGTGAGGGATGCGTACTACGCCCTTCATCACATGAGGGATATTGTAGAGGAACAACGCAACCTTACACTGCCAAGTCATCTCAAAGCGTGGGCCGAAAGGAAGGCGGAAATCGCCGATGCAAATCTTAAGGAGGAGTTCTTTGACATCCAAGCGCAGATGGCGACTATCATCCGTCATGAAGTACAAATGAAGGGGGCGATCTTCCACTCCAACATTGCACCATCCAATGGGGAGATAAAAGTCCGCCTAAAGGCCTTGCGTGACACAAGGCCTTTCATGACGAAAGAAGGATGTCGCCCATTCCCCAAGCCGAGTCAGAACAATTGAATAATTTATGTTATATATGGCAGTCGTTTGATGAATGTGTTCCCTACATGTAATTTGGATGTACTCTTTGTGTAGTAGATGGTAGTGTCAAATAATCTTGGTGCTCTTTGTTTATAAAGGTCACTGCATATGCATTTTTATGCATATGTGCATGCTCCTGGCCATTGATCGACTTGCTTTATGTTGTTGATAAGAATAGATGCTATATTGCGTTGTTGTCCTTTGCTATGAATTCATATGGATGTGACCTCTAAATCTTTGTTTTGTGCAGGTTGAAGAGAAAATTAGAGATGATGACGAAAGTAGCTTTCTATTTTCAATAATTGTTTGACTCATTGTAATATTGTGATGGATGTAATCTTGTGAATCTTGTTGGCCTCTAAAACTTTGTAAATATTTGTAATAAGAATTATAATGCAATTCTTTTGTATCAATAATTGTTGGGCTCATTGTAATATTGTATTTTGAATTTTTGTAATATAATAAAAATATCTGTAATGTTTTTATTCTTTTATGTAATTCTTTTTTTTGTTTTCTGTAACCCATTTAGTGGCGCATTTTGTCTGGCTTTAGTGGTGCACTGCGAATGCGCCACCCCTAAGGAACCTTAGGCGTGGCGCATCTCAGAATGTGCCACCCCTAAGAGCTTATAGGTGGCGCATTCGGAGATGCGCCACGCCTAAGGGCCTTAGGGGTGGCGCATCCAGGATGCGCCACCTCTGAGCCCTTATTAGTGGCTTGTAGTTAGTGGCGCATCCATAATGCGCCACTAAAAACAAAAAAACAACGCCACTATAAGTGTATTCCCTAGTAGTGGGAGTAGTTCCGGCATAAAAGTTTCTAAGCAAGATAGTAGTGGATTGCTTCTTGGTGGATCTTTTTTGAGACTTATTAATTCTATACAAAGCATCTTTCATACTTTCACCACATCTTTGTTTAAAGGTGAGCACTTCTGCCTCACCAAAGGCAAAAGGACCAAACATAATGACAACTACTAGCAAGTTAACTATTTTTTTTGTGATTTTGATAAAGGAAACAAAGATAAAAACTGAAAGGTAAACTAACAATACTAAAAATAAAAGATAAAACATAGTGTGCAACTCCCCTATCTTGTAGACTAGAGTCCCCGGCAACGGCGCCAGATATTTCTTGATGCTAGCGAGGAAGTGATTCTGGCCCCTCGTTGGTTACCCCAAGTGGAAGGTTGAGATGTAGTGTAGCGGCAAATTTCTCTTGGCAAAGATACGAGGGTTAAGATCGACCAGTAGGACTCCACCGATGACAAGTTGGTGGTAAAGTGAAAAATGGCGCCATTCACAACTCAAGGTTTCTTACTTTACTTGGACCTGCACAAACAACAAGTAACTTTTCTCCCAATGAGTATAGAGGGGTTGTCAATCCCTCCGACCTTGCCGTTCACAAAGGATCAAACGCGAGAGATAATGATAGTGATAATTGGAACAAAAGTAAAAAATAGTAAGTAAATTGAGGATGTAAACAGTGGTGGAAATATGGACCGGGGTACCACGAAATTCACTAGTGATGTCTCTCTCCCAAAATACGATAAACAGTATGCGAGGTGAAAAAATTACAACTAGGAAATTGACATGATTAAAAACGCAGCGCAATGCTAACTTTTCTACAAAAGAAAGGAAGAGGCTCAAAAGCATGGGCAGTACGCCAAGACAAGTAGAACGAAATCCATTTGCATCTACTCACTAATCATCCACCTTGAGATATCTATCTAGAACATCTCACTAGTATTAAGTTGCGAGCCCCACCCAAAGCAACAAACAACTACATTAAGAGAACTTTGCGTAAAGTAAACAACCCTTGCACCCGTAAGTACAAGCAGCGTTGTTTCCTCCCTGGTGGCAACAACACATCCCCTAGACTCATGTTTCTGTCACTCAAGCTTGTCATTGGGGGGCATGAACCCACAATCATGCATAACTCTCCCTCTTGGAGTCACGATCCATCACGGAGAACATGCAAGAATTACTCAAGAACATAAATATAAAAGGAGAAGAACCAAATATATTACTGATCACAATCTGAAGATAATCTCGTAATCCATCGGATCCCAGTAAACTCAACATAGCAACATCAGGAAAAGTACATATGTGCCTTGGTCATGTAGGGAAGCTCGCAAGATCTAAACATTGAAGAACAAAGATGGACAGAAGACATCACATAGCTACTGATCATGGACTCATGGTCCAAGGTGGATTACTATCGGATCATCCGGGAGGCGTCCATGGTGGTGAAGAAGCTCGCGGAGGTCAATCCTCCCTCTGAAAGGGTGTCGGGAAAGGGTCCCCTGCCAGCCCAGAACTTTAAAGCGCGGCGGCGGCGGAACAGAGCGGAGATCGCGAAAAAGGGTTCTGTCCTCGAGGTTTTCGGGACGAGAGGTAAATATAGGCGAAGGGGGGACACTAGAGCTGGACCAGGGAGTCTTGGTGTGGCCCCCGGCGCGGCCTAGGGTGGGGCCGCGCATCTAGGGTGCCTGAACCCCTGGTGTGGGCCCCTGGCCCACTTCGGGCATCTGGAAGCTTCCGTATCGCTAATTTTTTATATATTTTCCCAGATATTTTTGGGCACTTTAAGTAATGGGAAAACATGAAATACAAAAATATCAAAAAAACAAGACGTGGCACTAGGGTGCACTGAGTTAATAGGTTAGTCCAAATATGATCAAAAGTGTCTGAAAGTGAATCGAAAGCATAGCAATATCACCCAAAACATGCATGGAGCATGCAGAAATTATAGATACATTTGGGACGTATCACATACCCTTGCTCAGATTTTCTTACGACTGCAGTTATTAAGAATGAGTTTGATAACCTTTGTGCAGCTACAGGTTTGACACGTCTTGTGACACATCAGGTGCCACAGTATCCAAAACTCACGTATTATTTTGTCAACTGGTTTAAATAAAATGAAAAAACTTCTATGGTTGAATTCAGAATATATGAGAAAGTTATTATCATGCGGTTGGCATAGTTCTGTGATATTTTAGGTGTTCGGAATAATGGGAAGACCAAGATACCAACTCACCCCACCGAGTTGAAGGCCCTCTTCACTTCTCTTCGCAGCAAGGATCCGAAGGACGTTCACCTGGGGAAGATTTCCAGCATTTTGTATCCTCACCTCAGGAATTTTGCGTATTATATTTGTCGAGGGGTATTAGCTCATGACAACATGAGCAACATTTCGGGGCCAGATATTGCTATCTTGGCAGCCACCCTTTGATGAGGGAACGAGTATAATATTGGTGCTTTGATTGCTCGCCGCCTTGTTGCTAACAGCCGCAAAGGACCTCTCACTTTGGTGGTGTTTACGCCACACTTTTTTCTTGAGCGGCCCGATCTCTCTGCACATGTTGATGACTTGCCTTTTCCATTCTTACGCTTTGATCTTGCTGCTATGTAGAGGCATGAGTTTGTTACCAGGACTTCTGAGTTTGGTAACCTTGTTTATGTTATGATATTTGGCGACACTACCACTCGCGAGATCCGTCTACCTTCACCACTTTTGTTTAACTATAATAGCAGGCACGGATGGTCTTTCACCGCATCCGAGCTGGATGAGTTCGTTGTCTAGCAGCAGTTCCACAACCCCATGGAGGGGGTTTCTCAGGAGGAGTATGAGGAGATTCCACACCCTCAGGAGGAGCATGTTGCCCAGTTGGGCGAGGGACCTTTTTCTTGGGGTGGGGAGCCTTCTTCTTGGGAGGACAACATGACATCCGTTTACGCACCCGAGACTTCATACGACGGATGGACGTACCATTACCACCCTGGAGCCGGAGGAAACTCCAGGGGCCCGCAGTAGCCGAACCCGACTTAGGCCAAAAGCCTAAGCTCGGGGGAGTACATGCCTTCTCCCCTTCCATTGTATTATCCATTTGTGTTCACTTTTATATTTTCGAAGTTTTTGCCTAATCTTATTTGTTCTTTCTTAATTTGAAAAAACAAAAAAACGATTTCCCCTTTCTTTTGTTTTCGATTAACCTTTGAAAAATACAAATAAATTTCATTTCTCTTTTTGGTTTTCTTTGTTTGCAAAGTTCAGCTCACGTCCATCTTTTCATTTACACTTGATTATATATTTCCACGTTCGATTGTGCAAGCGACTAGGCAATAATGACGAAGATCAACAGAAGGGATGCAATAAGGAAAGCCGGTATGAAATCTTCTTGTTTCTACTTTTCTACATATGCTTGTACTTATGATCTAGAGACCAGCTTGTAGTGACATGGTGCTATGTTTACAATGCTTTCCCAGTGGTTCATGCTTTCTTGTGACTAGTTTCAAATATCCGGAGTGCATAATGTGTTATTGAAATGATTTGCATGCATTGAATTGTTCATGACTTGGAATATCTAAGTGGTATTTCCCTTCGACGAATTTCTAGATTGACTTGGCACATGCTTACACATGTTTATGACTGAAAGTCTATCAACCCTTGATGATTTTTCGTTTCAGAATAGTTATATCACTTTCATGCCCGATTCAATGTTGCTTTGTCGCTCTGCATGATTATGACCGTTATTGCTCTCTAGTTGGTCGCTTCCCCATCTTTTGCTAGCCTCCGCCCGTACTAAGCGGAATTCTGCTTGTGCATAAAAAATCCTTGAAACCAGTTGTGCCATACGAGTCCACTATACCTTCATATATATGGTATTTATCGGCCATCCTAACGAAGATTTTCTTGTACCATCTCCAAATTATTCAAATGCACTTGTCTTTTTGTATCCCTACAAGCTCATGGGGCGTTAGAGGGAATCATTATCTTCCATGCTAAAAATGTTTTACTCCTTGACAAAGTTTATTCTAGTCAAATTTATGAGGCAAATGACAGTCTGGAGAATACCCAGTTCTCACTTATTTTACATCTTATAAAAGCTTGCACTTGCCCTCCATACTTGATGATGGAATGAAATGGAACTAAATGGTGCCCACTAACTGCTACTGATAGGTGGAAGGAGACTCACCATCTTCTCTTCCATACTTCAGGAAAGATAAAATACACCATGCAATTGCTGGCCATGGACCATTTATGATAGATGGAAAGGGAACACAAGTGTAGGCATAATACAAAAGCATGGGAACCGCCATTAATATGGTTGGTATGGAAGATATTGAGAACCTTTATCGTTACCGTTGACTGGAAAGTTACACTCCCAAAAACATTTTATCTCTGTATTCAAAACCATGAGCTCTGGAACTTGTTTAGTATTTGCTTCCAGCCACCGGTTTTCAACCTTTCCATCAAAACCCACGATTCGAGAGTCTCCCCTTCTTGCTTCAAAGCACCAACTATTGAGAGCATAATTTTCATTCTGAGTGTAATGTGCATTGTCCAAAAGTACCACAATGTCTTCTGCATGCTTGTGATATCACTCATTTTGAAATATTTAGTTCTAGTCTCCTCTAAAACTCCAAAGGAGCTTATGCATTTATATTTTCCTTCACTCATGGAGGCTAGCGAGATATCCCTCTAGTAAGTTCAATTCATGTGCATTGCAATCTTGTTTTTGATTTTCAGTTGCATATTATTCATTCGTGGTTGTTTGAAACTTTTTACATGAAAGAAGGATTGCTTCGTGCATTGTGTTTGTAGCATTGTTTAAACACTGGCTAGTCTTGTTCGTAGTACATGCTTATATACATCTAATGAAGCAAAAGAAGTTTGTCAAAGTTTTCTTTGTCGCGTCCAGTTCGTTGAACTTAATTGCATGAGGACAAGCAATATGGTAAGCTTGGGGGAGTTGATACATCTCAAACATATCAACTTTTCCGAACACTTTTTCTATTGCTTTTACCTCATTCTTGCATGATTTGAATGAAACTAACCCGGACCGACGCTATTTTTAGCAGAGTTGCATGTATGGTTTTCTTGTGTGCAGAAAAATGGATTTTTAGGTGTCCCTGAAAATTCCCATAAAAAATACAGAAAATCCACGCACCGGGAGGAGCCACATGTAAGAATGAGGGCCAGAGGGGGCCTGCCCCTGGTCCAGGCGGCTAGGTGGCATGGCCTGGCCATTAGCTGCGCCACCATGGCGCCTGGGAAGTCCCCACCCCCTCTGGTGCCATATGAGGACTCCTATTTTTACAAGTCGCGAGGAAACTCGAACACAGAAGTCGCTTTTTCAATTCTTGTCGCGGAGCCGCCGCCACCCTCTGTTCTTCTCCTGGAGAGCTCATCTGGAGGCTGTTTTGGCCTCCGGTGAGGGGGAATCATCGCCATCAACATCACCATCGCCACTCCATCATCCTTCCATGACTTCTCCTTTCATGTGTCAGTAATTCTCTGTTGTAGGCAAACGGGATGGTAGGGATTGGATGAGTTAGATCATGTAATTGTTTATCAGATTGTTGGGGGCATGTTTCCTATCATCTAGTATGGTCTTTATCATCTTTTCTACAACTTGTTGTCCTTATTGCTTGTCACATTGGGCCTGAGTGCCATGATTTCAGATCTGAACCCTATGTGTTTGCATGAATATATTCGTGTGCTTGCTCCTATCTATGAGTTGTATGCACCTATTACAGTGCGAACCGGCGATCCCAATGGTGACAGCTTGGGACACCAAAGGGGATGAACTATAATTTGAGGATTCCATGTATCCATTGATTGTGAATGCTTTGTTCCAGTTCTCTTTGACAGGAGCACCTTAATCTCCATAAGTTCCTTTTGGCCCCGTTTGTAGCGGGATGGTAGGACAAAAGATGTTGTGCAAGTTCTTATTGCAAGCATGTACAACTACCTACGGGATACATGCCTAATGTTTGATATATGCCTAGATGATCATTACTTTTCTGTGTGCCTTGCCCCATGTAAGATACATGATGTCTCTCATCCATGCAGCGCCCAACCATCCGTCCCCGTAGCCTACAGTGTTTTAATTCTACTTTTTGCAAGTTACTTTACTTTTACCATTTTTACTTTTGTTGCTTTATCACCACTATACCTGCTATCACTATCATTTCCATACCACCATTACCACTAAAACTCCTTGCCAAGCAAGTATATTTCGGGTGCGGTTGAATTGACAACTCAACAATCAAAGCTTATAAATATTCTTTGGCTCCCCTTGTGTTAAATCTATAAATTGAGTTACCTTACCCGCGAAGACTATCGCGGTCCTCTACACTTGTGGGTCATCAGTCACTCTCCAAGAAAAATAACAAGTGTTGGGTGCACAAATTACAGTTGCGCAATTGAAAAAGTTGCACTAACTCTAGCCAAAGAACAAACTAGAGCATCCAAGCCTAAGAACCAAACGTAGGCATGTGTTCCGTATGTAGTTGTATGTGATTGCAATAAGAACTTTGCACAACATATTCTGTCCTACCATCCCTCTACAACTGGGTCAAAAGGAAATTATGGAGATTAAGGTGATCCTATCAAAGAGCACCGGAACAAAGCATTAACACTCTATGAACACATGTAATCCTCAAATTATAGCCCATCCCCTTTGGTGTCCCAAGATGTCACCATTGAGATCGCCGGTTCCCGACTATAACAGGTGCAGAAAACTGTAGATAAGATCTAGAACAACAATTATAATCATGCAACCATAAAGTGCTCAGATATAAAATCATGCTACTCGTGCACTAGTAAAAAGCATTATGAACAACAAATTGCAGAAACAATAATTCATAAACTTCTTAGGACTGAATACCAATGTATCAAGTCATCGGATCCCAACAAACACAACACCAATTACATCATATGGATCTCAATCATGTAGGGAAGCTCATGAGAAATTTGTATTGATGATCTAGGGGGAGAGAATACCAACAAGCTACTGCCAAGAACCAGTAGTCCAAGGGGAACTACTCAAGAAGCATCATGGAGGAAAGAGGGGTTGATGAAGATGACCCTAGGGGCCAAGGCCCTCTCCGGCAGGGTGTCGGAGAAGGATCCTGGTGACCCCCTAAGCTAGGTTTCGATGGAGGCGGAGATCAGGGATCACTTACGGAAAATATGACTGGATATCTCGAGTTTTTGCGTCGGGGGAATAAATAGGGACAAAGGGGAGACCAAGGGGGGCCACCTCGCCCAGGAGGCCAGGTGGCTAGGGTCCCACCTAGCCGCTCCCAGAGGCCTCCTAGGGGGTGTGGGCCACCCCTTGACCTCATCCTCTGATTGGAGGACTCTTCTGAAGTGAAATATTTTTGGTAATTTTTTGGGAATTTTCTGAGAAACTTCAATTTTTTACCTTTTCTGCATTGCACAAACAAAACAGACAAAACCTGGCACTATGCTCTATATTAGTAGGTTAGTCCAATAAATGATTCAAAAGCATGGCAAAAAGATGTAGCAATGACACAAATGAGCATGGAACAAGAAAACATTATAGATACGTTTGAGACGTATCAAGATGCTCCAAGGTTATCAGGATTCTGGTATGCTCCCTCGCCATGGCTGTCTCGTTCCATCTCCTGGGGAAGAAGAACCTTCTCCTCAAGAGGGTGAACGAGTTTTGCTTCTCTCGCATGTGGATCGAGGTTTCTCTCTTCCTCCACATCCTTTCTTGTTGTATTTTCTTCCTTTCACGGGTTCCCAACTTTACCATATCATTCCAAATGCCATCACCCTGCTAGCTAGTTTCTTCAGCCTATGTGAGGGCTTTTCGGTTATAAATCCTCATTTCATCTTTTTCGCTCCATCTACACCATTAAGCCTCAGAAAGAGAAGAAATCTGGAGAGGGTGGTAGTATGGAGATGAACCATCTGTGTGGGGGATTGTTTCTTGCCAGAAACCAAAGAACCCAGTACTTTGCTTCTAGTTTACCAGATTCTGTGAGGAATTGGCAGAATAGCTAGTTTTATTGCAAGGTAGAGGAGGGGCCTGGTATTCGCACGTTGCCTCCTTACTAGGATGTGAGGTTGAATGCTTCTCAAGGTTGGAATCCCCGACTATCCCATGCCAAAAAGAAGATGTGATTCCCTTGATGCGTGAAATCGTAAGGTTGAAGAAGAATGGCTTAGATGCCATGGATTTGATTGCCACATTCGTGACTCGGAGGATTCAACCTCTCCATGCCAGAGCTCGGGGGATGTGAACTTACACGGGGCTCAATGACGACACCTGTTATAGCAATACCGAGATGTAGACTGAAGAATTTGAGTGTTGAATGAAGGTTATCACCAGTGTCACCTACACTGTGCAAATGGTGGGCCGAGTTCGACCCTTAGATAGCCTTCATGTAACAGCCCAGATTTCACAAAAATAAAAAATTTTGTTTTCGGTGTGAATTGTTTAATTCTCTAATTTGTTTGCGGTGTTTTCATCCCCGATTTATCGATCGGCGATTATTTTTCCCCCTCTTATCTCGTACCGGACGGAGACAGACCCTTGCCACTCTGACACTCGACCTTTGCGACACCGGGTTTCACCCGATCACCGCCGTGAAAACCGCACGAGGCCAGCCACAGCCAACGGAACGAAATATTTTTATAGCGCGCCGGAAAGTTTTCTCGGAACGGTTCCAGCGCGAGGTGAACGCCGCCGGCTCGACGCGCTGATCGCGCAGTTCGAAGTTTTACCCGAATCGGAGGTACTGCGGACCCCCGGCGGTCAGAAACGTAAACACCGCGCGCGCGAGAGAAAAACTGGGGATGTTTTTGCAAACTGCCAGCCTCCTGGGCTATATAAATACCACCACACTCCCACCCCTTTCTAGGGTTTCGCTAGCCACAAAATTGCGGCCACCCCCCGCACAATAACCCCAATTTTCATTTTTTTTTGCCCTGTTTTCTAGCAATTTGAGCCAGATCCATCCTGGAACATCAGATCTCGCGATCCGACGGCCCAGGGAACTCCCCACCAACCAACCCAGCCTTCTGTCTCCAAGCCACCACGCGCGCAGCCGCCCGTGGAGCCACCGCCTCGCCTCCGGCCAGCACGCCGGCCAGCCAGGCCTCCGCGCCACCCTCACCTCTCATCCCTCGCGTCCCTTCCTTCCTCCTCTCCCGACGCCTCCCTCTCCTCCTCACCCGTTCTCCCTTCCAGTGCAGGAGCAGCTGCGCAGACCCCCGCCGGCGGCACCATAGCCTCGGCCTCGAGGCTCCTCACCGCAGGAAGCACGGGCCCGAGCCCCTCCTCGCACCGCGGCCTCCACCGCCTGCCGCGCCACCTGAAACCGCCTCCCGCGCGACCCGTCCCGGCCTGCTGCACCCGCCTCCTCGTCGGAGTCAACCGGCGCCGCCATGCCGTTGGTTCCCGTCGGGACGAACCGAGGAGACGCCTGCAGCGAGCCGCTGCGCCCTCCTGGGCCTTGGCCGCACCCGTGGCCCAACAACGCCCTGGCCAGCCAGCGCCTCCAGTTGGGCCAAAGGCCCACGGTGAGGCCCCCTTCTTATTTTGTTTTTTTATTGTTTTTATTTCTGTTTCGTGTTGGGCTCGGCCCAGTAGATGTACCTCGCCCTGATCGTTGGATAGTTTAGTTGCGCTCTCCCTGTTTAGCCCGTTTAGAATACTTTCAGCCCGGTAGACCTTTTTTATTTTCTTTCTTGTTAGAATAAATGGCAATTTGCGGTGTAATTTTGAGATGCCCGTATCTTTTCACCGGTAGCTCGGATCGCGACGCTTTAAACATGAAACTTGCTTAGAATTTTGTCTATTTTAATAAATTTTGCTTTGTTGCCATGTTAGACTTTGTTTACATGTTGTTTACCTGTTATTTACAACTACTTGCCACTCAAACTGTAATTGCCATAACTTCTTAACCGTTTCCCTGTTTAAAATGTTCTTTATATGTAACTTGACTAGAATTGCGTGTAGGTTGTGTTTATTCTGCTCTTGCTTGCTAATAAAAATAATACAATTATGTTTAGGACAAAACAGTACCAAATTCCATTTTTATCGTGGGGTCCGCAATAGTTTCCATGTATTGGTTTTACCCCCCACTTAAAGTGACTAGATTAGATAGTTTATTTATGCTTCACCTCTTGTAATGTTTGTGTGCTATGCCATTCTTGAGTGATATGCCATGTTAACAACCTTTGTTGATAAGCTGTAGCTAAACAACTTGAACCACCGTAAACGTGCGGTATCGTCGTGTGTGACGAGTACACCACTTAAGCTGTTAGTAACCGCTCTCGACGGTAGGTGCGATGTCTCGTGTTGCCTCCTTGTTGATGCTTGCTCGTGTTTGCTTCATAGTAATAGATGCTTGCTCGTTGATTGCTTTCCAGTGTTTACCTCTTGTGTGCTTCTGCGGGTACCCTTCGGAGACGATGCGAGCTTGCGATCAACTACACCTTCGGAACCCGACTTATCAGCAGGAAAGGACTATGAATTACTTATGATCCATTCTATTTCAACCAGCGGTTTGCATGCTAGTATAGGTTAGGCTCGATGTTTGATCCTATCACATATTTACAGCCTCTTTCAAACCGATACAGCCATGTCCCCTCCCAGCAAACCATGTAGTGCTATGTTACTATTGCTCGTTGCTCAGCCCCTGCTTAGTATGCATGCTTAGGATGCTACGATGTCACCCTGTTACCCCTTGGTTTGGGCTTTCACATTATTATATTGTTGTTGATGATATTGATTATTATAAATGTTGACTATATTCGACGAAGGATGGAAGGTCTAGGCTATCCCGCCCCGAAGCTTTCTTCCATTGGATTCACCTAGGACCCGAGTTCCGGGTATTGGTTTTAAGACTGAGCGTGCCTAACCGCGTGTGGGATTTTATGGGGTCCCCTTTTCTTACCTACCTAGCTTCAAACATTTCTAGTGGTGGCCCAAGATAATTTACCATTTGAAACCATGTGTGTGTTGGTTGGCTGCCAGTAGTTTTCAAACACCCCGGACCAGTGAGGACACAGTTCCCTTGCTGGCCCACCTTGTCCGACTGAGGACCCGGTTTCCCATGTGTGATTAACCGGCTATCCAAACCTGCAACAGACGGTAGAGACCGATTCGAGAGCGCGGCCGGCTTTTGAGTTGGGTGTCAACTCACCGAGGGGCACCTGGATTTGTTCGTTGTTAGTTAGAGGGACCTGTCGTTTCGGATCTCTCGGAACTAAATCATAAAATGGTTGCCTATAATGGGTAGCAACTGAGAGAGATGGACGTGCGTGCGGAGCCTTGTAATGGGCAGTTGGTACACCCCTGCAGGGTTAAATCTTTTCGAGAAGCCGTTTCCACGGTTATGGACGACTTGAGACCTACTCCTTGTTCATAGACAACAACAACTGAGATAATCTTATTATAACTTGATCAACATGTGTGTGTGCCTTGACTGCTTCTTCTTCGTCGGGATGCGAAGAGGAGGACAAGGATAGGATAGGTGTTATGTTTGCGTAAGTAGTTGATAGCAAGACTTGTTGGAGGCGATTCCTCATCGAATGCTTGGCTTCTTACCTTACTCTCTAGATCGTTAGCCACTTCATAAATGCTAGTGCGGCAGCAACCTCACCACTTACCCATCCTTACCGTAAACTACTAGTTGTCCTGGAATGACAAGTGATGAAGGCCTTGCTGGGTCAGATGACCACTACAATTGGATGCTGAGTACTTCTGTACTCATGATACTACCCCCAAACTCTCTTCAGGTTTCTTGATCGACAACAGGTACGGTGATCGACGTTTCACGTGGAGACTCGACGACGACTAGTTAGGCGGATCCCGGCAGAGGGCCTGGGCCTGTGTGGTTATGGGGATCAATGATTTTCTCTTTGCCAGTAGGCATTTGATTGTAGATTGTACTCAGACATGTATCTTCCACTGTTGTATTGTATTAAGGCAGTTGTATGCCGGTTGTATGAGATGTTGTATCCTTGTATCTGTAATGTTGTGATATCATGTTGGAAATCCGGGGCATATGGCATTGTCATATGTCGCGGTGGGACCGATATGTGCTTCGTCCCCGGATCTGGATGGAAACATCTAGATCTGGAACAGTACCGCATATCGGGCCTTACAACTTGGTATCAGAGCCTTACCGACCGTAGGATCCCTTTTCTGGCTGAGGTCAAGTCTAGACAAAAACTATTTTGTAGTTACTAAGATAGTTATCAGAGAGTAGGATTCTTTTTGCTCCTTACCCTTGCTCTGGTCAGGACAAGTGCCGTAAGTGTTTTAATCCTTATCTTACCCCCTTCAAACTTTAGAATCTCGAGTGTGTGGAGTTTTGGAACCGTTACAATGCCTTATTTTCAGCGTGTTGTCTCGATTCCGAGCTCAGGTGGGAATTCCTGTCGTACCTTTAGCTTCTCCGGTTTCGGATATCATCTGGGTCGTCCTTTGCCCTCCCTCCTTTTGCCCGGTGTTTTCACAACTTGTGTCGAAAAGCACTATCCCTTTGACTAGGTTTTAGCTGTCGTTCTTCCTCTTGACACTAACGGTTTCGTTTTTCCGAGGATGTCGTCTCTCTGCGGAAATTTATCTCGACAGAAGTTCGACGTCGACATGCAGCAGAGTCCCTTGTTGGTTGTGTTGAAGATTGTCGACCCTATTTTCTCTTCCCCCTCTCCCCCGGATCGTCCTGGATCTCGGGACGAGATCCCTTGTTGGTGGTGTTGTATTGTAACAGCCCAGATTTCACAAAAATTAAAAAATTTGTTTTCGGTGTGAATTGTTTGATTGTCTGATTTGTTCGTGGTGTTTGCATCCCCGATTAACCGATCGGCGATTAAATTTCCCCCTCTTATCTCGTACCGGACGGAGAAAGACCCTTGCCGCCCTGACACTCGACCTTTGCAACACCTGGTTTCACCCGATCACCGTCGCGAAAACCGCACGAGACCAGCCGCAGCCAACGGAACGAAAAACCCCGTTTAATTATTAAACGTGATGTTTTTATAGCGCGCCGGAAATTGTTCTCGGAACGGTTCCAGCGCGAGGTGAACACCGCCAGCTCGACGCGCTGATCGCGCAGTTCGAAGTTTTACCCGAATCGGAGGTCCTGCGGACCCACGGCGGTCAGAAACGTAAACACCGTGCGCGCGAGAGAAAAACCAGGGATGCTTTTGCAAACTGCCAGCCACCTGTGCTATATAAAGACCACCACACTCCCACCCCTTTCTAGGGTTTCCCTAGCCACAAAATTGCAGCCACCCCTGATGGCTTCTCGCCCCTCGTTTATTACCCCAAGTGCAAGGTTTGAGATGCAGTGTAGCAGCAAGTTTCCCTCGGTGAAGATACCAAGGTTATCAAACCAGTAGGACTCAGGAGATACAAGTAGGTGGCAACGTCGCCAGAAATTGCTTCCTGACTAGCGTGTTGTCGTGGACCTGCACACAGCAACAAATAACTTTGCTCCCAACGAGTACAGAGGAGTTGTCAATTCCTCCGGCCTTGTCGTTTACAAAGGATCAACGCAAGAGATAAAAGGTGCAAAGGAAAGTAAAAGCTGAAAGTAAATTGAGGGTGTGAACAATAATGTGAATATGGACCGGGGTCCCGTGATTTTCACTAGTGATGTCTCTCTCCCAAAAGACGATAAAAGTGCTAGCAAGGTAAACAAATCACAGTTGGGCAATTGACAGGATTATGAAGGCACCGCAATGCTAACTATGCTGCAAAGAAAGGAAGGGCTCAAAATCAATGGGCGGTACGCCAAGGTAAGTAGACCAAAATCCATCTGCATCTACTACGAATAATCCACATTGAGATAACTATCCAGAACATCTCGCTGGTATTAAGTTGCGAATCCCACCCAAAGTGTAAACTCAAAGCAACAGACAACTGCATTAAAAGAACTTTGCGTAAAGTAAACAATCCTTGCACCCGCAGGTACAAGCACCATTGTTTTATCCCTGGTGGCAACAGCACATCCCCTAGTTTCATGTTTCTGTCACTCAAGCTAGACATCAAGGGGCTGAACCCACAATCGAGCATAACGCTCTCTCTTGGAGTTGCAAATAAAATACTTGGCCAAAGCAAATACCGCAACGGAGAACATGCAAGAATTTACTCAAGAACAAAATATAAAAGAGAAGAACCAAATATATTACTCATCACAATCTGAACATAGTCTCATAATCCATCAGATCCCAACAAACTCAGCATAGCAACAGAAGAAATTACATAGATGCCTCGATCATGTGAGGCAGCTCACGAGGACTCGAAAGTGGAAGCACAAAAGGGGGAAGAGATTCATCACATAGCTACTGGTCACGGACCCATGGTCCAAGGGGGACTACTCACGGCACATCCGGGAGGCGTCCATGGCTATGGATGATCTCCCGGAGGGGGTTCCTCCTTCCGGCAGGGTGCCGGGGCAGCTTATCCAGGCAGCCCCGATCTTGAAACGGCTGCGGCGGTACAGAGGGGAGTTCGCGAGAAAGAGATCGATATTAGGGGTTTCCACCCCGAGGGGTAAATATAGGTGAAGGGGGGCATCGAGGGGACCCACGAGGCAGTCAGGAGGGTCCCTGGCGCGGCCCAGGGTGGGGCCGCGCCACCTGCCCTCCTGGCTGCCTGGTGGTGGTCCCCCTTCCCTATCTTGGTGTTTCCGGAAGCTTCTGTTGCGCTGATTTTTTATATATTTTTCCCGGAATTTTTGGAGAACTTTTAATGGCCGGAAAACCTGAAATACAAAAACAGCAGAAAACAGAAACTGGCAACTGGGTGCACTCAGTTAATAGGTTAGTCCAAATATGTTCAAAAGTGTATGAAAGTTCAAGCAAAACATGGCAAATTCACACAAAACATGCATGGAGCAAGCAGAAATTATAGATACGTTTGGGACGTAACAACATCCCCAAGCTTAATTCCTTCTCGTCCTCGAGTAGGTAAATGATAACAAGCATAATTTCTGTGGTGACATGCCACACAACCAAATAAGGACCTTTAAGTAAAGCAATCAAAGCATGCAATTCAATTCAAGTCTTAACAAGCAAGAGTCTATATTAGCATTGACACAAACAACAAAAGAACAAAAGGTGCAAGAGCTCTTGCTGTTCGCGACTCGAATGTCTCCAAATGGTGTTTGCGTGCACGCAAGAGACCGGGAAGAAAGAGAAAAAAGGTTGTTGAGAACAACTATCTACTAAAGTTTCACACTTGGTCTCCTTTGGATTCTTATCTGGAATCGTCCCCAGACCACTAGCCAGGTACAAGTCAAACTGATCCACTCCCTTTCGACATTTTGAGCACTCATGCAATGGATGAGCGTGAGCAAGAAAGTTGACACCTAAAAGGCGAAACAGAAAGAAGGTGGAGGAGGAAGACAAAAAAGGTGTGAAAGGCTCACGTCAATGAGGACAATCATAGGCGAGAGAAGGCCATATGATAGATATGATGTTTGGAGTAGGGATTTCCATACAACGGATGCACATGTGAGCTAAAAGCTCTCCAACGGAACTAGTGGGGGTGCATCTAACTTTCTTGCTCAAGAAGACCTAGAGCTCATTTGAGGAGGCTCATCATTGGAATATACAAGCCAAGTTCTATAGTGTGAAGGGTCCCCACATAGCTATATGCATGATAATGATCTCTATGGAGTACAAGGGATATAAGATGAAGTACTAGTGTGGATCTCTCAAAAGTAATACTAGTATGCCCCCTTCTCTCTTTTTATTTTTTTTCTTTTCTCTTTTTCTCTTTTTTTTATTTTTTGGTGGCCTCAATGGCTCTTTCTATTTAACTCTCATTTGTCCTCTTTGGGATCTTTTGATTTTGTCCTCTTTGGGATCTTTTCCTCACTTTAGGGGAAATACTCTATATTTTACAAGAATATAGGAGATCTTTCACACTTTACAAAGGTACTCACATAAAGAAAATGTAACTATCATGATGCAAATGTATGCCTCTGCCAGGGTAGCAGGATATGCAATGATACTAGCGCGTCATGTAGCAATGATTAGGGCAAGGCCCAACTAGCATGCGGCTCATCGATCAAGCAAGTAGCATGTATGACATGAAGATCAAGTCATGAGAAGGTGGATGTTGCATGGCAATGTATCTCGGAAAGGCTATGGAAATGCCTTGTAGGTAGGTATGGTGGCTGTTTTGAGGAAAGATATAAGGAGGCTTATGATGACAAAGCGTAGCATGCCAAAGGTTTGGATGCACCGGCGAAGTATGCGCCAACTCTCGAGGTGAGAAAGGGCAATGCACGGTACCGAAGAGGCTAGAAAAAGTATAGGTGGGTGGAAGTGTCAACTTTCGAATACTCACATTAGTCTGAAGAACTCATGCACTTATTATCGGTAACTCTCAATCTAATCAGGAGGTTCACAAAGAGACAAGTACCCCGAGGAGGAGTGTTTGGGGGTTTGGTTATCCTTGCGCCTCCTCGACTCATGGTACGTGAGTGTACTCTAATATTCGAACCCTCCAGGGGTTAGTGATCCATCTAGTAGCTAGAGTTCTCAACAGGGGGTTTTTGGTTTTCGAAAAACACACGGATTGCCCAAAATACGACATCTATCACTAATAGGCAAGAGCTCTTGACACCATAAGTTCAAACATTACTCTAGTCAATACCTCAAAACTATTGCAAGTTACTACTACAAATAGAACATCAACTTTAACTACCTACTTTCAGTCAAGACACAGAACTCAGTGCAACAGGAAAACTCTCTAACAAGATAAAACATGCAACCTATAGAAAGTTCAACCTAAGACAAAAGAAAAGCTCAAGAAAAACTAAAGCACTATAACTAAACAAAACAGCAGCTAAGAAAAGAAAAAGAACAGCTCACAGCTAAAAGAATAAGCATGCAAATCCTATGAGGAGTTCTAGTTCAAGCGGAGCGTGAATCTCTCCCACACAAAAGAGTAAGTTGGGCTCTAACTTGTTAGTACAGCAAAAAAAGCAAAACAAACCTAGAAAAGTAAAGAGCGAGACGCTCCAAGGAAAGCACATAACGCATGAAGTGATAAAAAGTTAGTGCAACGAGGGACAAACTGATGATTGTTGATGAAGAAGGGGATGCATCGGGGGCATCCCCAAGCTTAGACGCTTGAGTCTCCTTGAATATTTATTGGGGGTGCACATGGGCATCCCCAAGCTTGAGCGTTTGACACTCCTGAATCTTCTTTCATCATCCTCCATCGCGCACTTGAAAACTCCCTTCATACATAACTCATTGTAGGCCGATTAGAGAGGTTAGTACCCTAATAAAATAATTTTCCTCTACTGCAAATAAAGATTTAAAAGAATAGCTACTGTTTCTCTTGCCTGCCCAAAAAAGTTTGCAAAGAAAAAGCAAGCTTAAGGATTGCAAAACTGCCAAAAGAAAAACCGGGGCAGAAGTTGAGAAAAACAGAACAGAAGAGAAAGGAGAATTTTTTCGAGGTACTTCTGAAACTCAAATCAAAAAAATTTGAACAGACTCCTGAGAGGTAATTGTATGGAGCATGCTGTCAAAAAAATTCAGATAAAAAAGATGATCTGGTGATTTATTGAGAATTTTTCCGTCAAGAAGACAGAATCTGTTTCTGGACAGCAAGCACCAACTTTTGACCTTTCTTGCAATCTGAGGCTAAACTTGGCACAAAGCTTGAAAAGTAAAGATACAATGATTTTTCTACAGTAGTAACAATCATCAAGACCACTAAGAACAGATCAAAAGAAAAAAGAAAAACCTAAATTCGTTGCGGGCTGCCTCCCGAAAGAGCTTATTTAGAGCCATTAGCTAGGCTTAAAGATTGAAGGAGATGTTCTCGCAAGAATAAGAATTGAACAAAGGAGAGCATCAAGAAGAAAATGTAATACACATTTAAGCCTAACCCACTTCCTATGCATGGGAAACTTGTAAGAATATAAATCAAAGAAGCACAAAGAAACAAGCATAGGAAGGTGGAACAAGGACAACTTCAAAAGTTTAAACAAGAAGAGATGTGTTTTTGTAACATGGAAGTTTCTACAACCAAACTTTCCTCTCTCAAAATAATTTTCAGTAGCATCATGAACAACTTCAAGAATATAACTATCACATAAATCATGTTGTTCATGACCTACAAGCACACGTGTATTGTTTTCAACACGGTTTTTAGGATGATAAGATGATGCAACCCATCACATTGAGCCTTGATAAGAGAAAAATTCTCCGTAATATAAGTTAGAGATTTCAAAAGGATAATAGGTCAATCAAGTGTGGGTGCAATAGCAACAATTTCATGCTTAACATAAGGAACTATAGCAAGTTCATCTTTGTAAGCATCACCCATAGTGGCATCATGGCCATCAACATAGCAAGTATCGAAATCATCAGAAAGGGAAGTATCAAGTGAGTCCTCGGAATCATAAGATTCCTCTTCATGGCAATCATTAGCCTCTTCTTGGTCATCAAGCATTCTATTTTTAAAATCATCAATATAAACATTGGAAGTATAATTCTCAAAGAAATAAGCAAGAACAGCAAAGTTTTCAGACTTGTGAATAGTATCGTAATACTTTTCAATCAAAGAAGCAATCTCATAAGCACCTTTAAAAGCAACAAACTCTTCTATCTTGTCAACATCAAAGTAATCATAAACACCTTTGGCATAAGAAGATAGGATCTCATTTTCATTAAACTCACATTGGAAAGGAAGGTGTTTATGCTCTATATTAGAGCAGCAAGTAAAATCATAAATGTGGCATAAGCACTCAGCATAGTAATAAGAAGTTTGTATTTGGTCCCATAAGTGTTTCCCTTTCAGAGATAGGCGGTGCCGCGTGTAATGAGCATACTCATCCGATGATTTTCCCTCAACCAAGTCGGTTGGGTTTTTAGCGCGAGCACAAATTGATCGAAGATGAGACAAATGAAACATGTCCATCCTTCCATATTTGAGTGGTTCCACACCCATGGTAAAGATAGCATCAGCAAGCAAGGTAACAGGTATTTTAGGTATTTTTCATAAGGGACACAAAAGTAAAACTGAAAGGTAAAGTAACAAGACTAAAAAGCAAAGGTAAAAGATAGTGTGCAACTCCCCTATCTTGTAGACTGGAGTCCCCGGCAACGGCGCCAGAAATTTGCTTGATGGCTTCTCGCCCCTCGTTGGTTACCCCAAGTGGAAGGTTTGAGATGCAGTGCAGCAGCAAGTTTCCCTCGGTGAAGATACCAAGGTTATCGAACCAGTAGGACTCAGGAGATACAAGTAGGTGGCAACATCGCCAGAAATTGCTTCCTAACTAGGGTGTTGTCGTGGACTTGCACACAGCAACAAATAACTTTGCTCCCAACGAGTACAGAGGAGTTTTCAATTCCTCCGGCCTTGTCGTTTACAAAGGATCAACGCAAGAGATAAACGGTGCAAAGGAAAGTAAATGCTGAAATTAAATTGAGGGTGTGAACAATAATGTGAAGATGGACCGCGGTCCCGTGATTTTCACTAGTGATGTCTCTCTCCCAAAAGACGATAAAAGTGCTAGCAAGGTAAACAAATCACAGTTGGGCAATTGACAGGATTATGAAGGCACCGCAATGCTAACTATGCTGCAAAGAAAGGAAGGGCTCAAAAGCAATGGGCAGTACACCAAGGTAAGTAGACCAAAATCCATCTGCATCTACTACGAATAATCCACCTTGAGATATCTATCCAAAACATCTCGCTGGTATTAAGTTGTGAATCCCACCCAAAGTGTAAACTCAAAGCAACAGACAACTGCATTAAAAGAACTTTGCGTAAAGTAAACAATCCTTGCACCCGCAGGTACAAGTATCGTTGTTTTATCCCTGGTGGAAACAACACATCCCGTTGTAGGGGAACGCAACAGAAAACAAAAAATTTCGGTATAGCGAGCATGCCCAGGACCACTATGGAGACGCATACAAGGTTTTGATATGATCGTTACCGACTCGTAGCGCAGCGGGAAGTAGAGTCGATGAAGATCGTCGGTGCAGATCCCCGCAGCTAGGATTTACAACCTCCCAACCGCGAGAATGTATTCCCTCGTCTGCCCCACGAACAGCGCTCCGGGAGGCGGTCGGACAGTCCCTCGGACGATGTCACGGACAGCCCTTCGGGAGTACCCTCGAAACTCGATCTGTAACTCGGACAGCCCTTCGGGAGGCACACTCGAACTAAGATCGAAACAACGACCTCTCTACCAAGTTGCACACATACGGTGTCAGCTATCCAGCAGGGCTTCGCCGTCCAGAACTAGTTCCTGCCGGAACCCAGACAGCCTTTCGGCTCTACGAAACTCTTTCGTGTGAGGGAGAGAAGAAGCCAGATAATTGCATGGCATGTGTTGAGAACTCAAGTGAGAGCTTGGATCAAGGATATGGGGCTGCCCTCACACCTCTATTTATAGGAAACCCAAGGGGGCTTTCTTGGCTCCCAAGTCCTTCTAGAAGGCTTTCCAAAAATATCTCAAGTAGTACTTTTTACTATTCATGACACCACTTTTTCGCGTCCGAAAATTCCGAAAATATTTTTGTGGGTCTTAGAATAATTCCAACACCCACTAAAATGATTTTGGGAGCATTCCGAAACAATTCCGGATTAGTGATTTTCATCTGCGAAAAGCAACCTAAGCATTTCCGGCAGCTCCGGAACATTTCCGGCAGCTCCGAAATATTTCCGAAAAAAATATTTTAATCTTTTCTCCAGAAAAATTCCAGAAGTTACCAGAACAATTCTGGCACTCTCCAAAATTACCAGGTGCTCTCCGAAACCTTTTCGGCTTAGTGGTTTACCCCGAAACAACTTTTCGGTTTTCTCTCTCGGAACTTTTCCGCCGTCTCCGAAACCTTTCCGGTGACTTTATCTCAGACTCCCTGTCTAGTATTCAACAGATAGATGACCCTTAAGCGTGTGACCCTGTAGGTTCGATGAAGTATAGACATGACCAGAACACTTTCCGATCAATGATCAATAGCAGAACCGAGGACATCCATATTGATCCCTATACCCATACGAAGAATTATTCGAGTGAACCTTTAGTTGCTGTGTGCTATTCCTGTTGCTTCGCGATATATTACAAATACCCGAGGTGAGACTTATTGGCATCCCCGTGAATCAACAACTTGTCCACTATGCCAGTTACCTCGTTCCTGGTATTGTTCTCTTTTCTCGTTCCCGCGTTCCGGCATCCCTGTGATCAAATCACACTGTGTCTGGCCAGACGATGGTGGATACCGTAACACCGAGAGGGCCCTAAGAATATCTCTCCAACGACGGACGAGCAAATCCCAATCTCGAGCTACCTAGTTCCTTGTCATACTTTTCCGTGAACCCGCAAGCTGCCGTAATAGCCACCCTTTTACAGATGACGTTTAACAAAACCCCAAAGTTCACGAAGCAAGTACGAAGGAACTCGATACTCTCATGGTCTAAGGAATTATGCAAACGAACAACTTTCTCTGTGTTATTAACCATTAACTTGTGACGAATGTATCTCATAGCATAACATCAATTCGGGTCGATTCAACACAAATGTTCTTCTAACATTGTGCCCTCAAAATTGCCGGCATAGACATGCCCATGATCAGGAAAACAGGATCATCATGCAATACATGAGCCAGTCTTAGAGGCATGACTAGGAATACATTTTACTGTTTATTATACCACACGTGCACATGAGTTTCCCTCCGAGCCTCGTGGATATTGCAGACTCGAGAATCATTGCAGTTATAGCATGGAACATAAACATTCATTACAAACTCGGAGATACAAAATAACTGTTATTACTGCCTCTAGGGCATATCTCCTACACCCGTAGTCTCATGTTTCTGTCACTCAATCTAGACATCAAGGGGCTGAACCCAAAGTCGAGGATAACGCTCTCTCTTGGAGTTGCAAATAAAATACTTGGCCAAAGCAAATACCGCAACGGAGAACATGCAAGAATTTATTCAAGAACAAAATATAAAAGAGAAGAACCAAATATATTACTCATCACAATCTGAACATAGTCTCATAATCCATCAGATCCCAACAAACTCAGCATAGCAACAGCAGAAATTACATAGATGCCTCGATCATGTGAGGCAGCTCACGAGGACTCGAAAGTGGAAGCACAAAAGGGGAAAGAGATTCATCACATAGCTACTGGTCACGGACCCATGGTCCAAAGGGGACTACTCACGGAACATCCGGGAGGCGTCCATGGCTATGGATGGTCTCCCGGAGGGGGTTCCTCCTTCCGGAAGGGTGCCGGGGAAGCTTCTACAGGTAGCCCCAATCTTGAAACGGCGGCGGCGGCGGTATAGAGTGGAGTTCACGAGAAAGAGATCGATATTAGGGGTTTCCACCACGAGGGGTAAATATAGGCGAAGAGGGCATCGAGGGGACCCACGAGGCAGTCAGGAGGGTCCCTGGCGCGGCACAGGGTGGGGCCGAGCCACCTGCCCTCCTGGCTTCCTGGTGGTGGCCCCCCTTCCCTCTCTTGGAGATTCCGGAAGCTTCTGTTGCGCTGATTTTTTATATTTTTTTCCTGGAATTTTTGGAGAACTTTTAATGGCCGGAAAGCCTGAAATACGAAAACAGCAGAAAACAGAAACTGGCAAATGGGTGCACTCAGTTAATAGGTTAGTCCAAATAGCTTCAAAAGTGTATGGAAGTTCAAGCAAAACATGGAAAAGTCACACAAAACATGCATGGAGCAAGCAGAAATTATAGATACGTTTGGGACTCGAGTTCCGGGTATTGGTTTTAAGACTGTGCGTGCCTAACCGCATGTGGGATTTTATGGGGTCCCCTTTTCTTACCTACCTAGCTTCAAACATTTCTAGTGGTGGCCCAAGCTAATGTACCATTTGAAACCATGTGTGTGCTGGTCGGCCGCCAGTAGTTTTCAAACACCCCGGACCAGTGAGGACATAGTTCCCTTGCTGGCCCACCTTGTTCGGCTAAGGACCCAGTTTCCCATGTGTGATTAACCAGATATCCAAACCTGCGACAGACAATAGAGACCGATTTGAGAGCGCGGGCGGCTTTTGAGTTGGGTGTCGACTCACCGGGGGCCACCCGAATTTGGTCGTTGTTAGTTAGAGGGACCTGTCGTTTCGGTTCTCTCGGAACTAAATCATAAAATGGTTGCCTATAATGGGTAGCAACTGAGAGAGATGGACGTGCGTGCGGAGCCTTGTAATGGGCAGTTGGTACACCCCTGCAGGGTTAAATCTTTTCGAGAAGCCGTGTCCACGGTTATGGACGACTTGAGACCTACTCCTTGTTCATAGACAACAACAACTGAGATAATCTTAATATAACTTGATCAACGTGTGTGTGTGCCTTGACTGCTTCTTCTTCGTCGGGATGCGAAGAGGAGGACAAGGATAGGATAGGTGTTATGTTTGCGTAAGTAGTTGATAGCAAGACTTGTTGGATGCGATTCCTGATCGAATGCTTGGCTTCTTACCTTATTCTCTAGATCGTTAGCCACTTCATAAATGCTAGTGCGGCAGCAACCTCGCCACTTACCCATCCTTACCGTAGACTACTAGTTGTCCTAGAATGACGAGTGATGAAGTCCTTGCTGGGTCAGATGACCACTACAATTGGATGTTGAGTACTTATGTACTCATTATACTACCCCCAAACTCTTTTCAGGGTTCTTGATCGACAACAGGTACGGTGATCGACGTTTCACGTGGAGACTCAACGACGACTAGTTAGGCGGATCCCGGCGGAGGGCCTGGACCCGTGTGGTTATGGGGATCGATGATTTTCTCTTTGCCAGTAGGCATTTGATTGTAGTCTGTACTCAGACATGTATCTTCCGTTGTTGTATTGTATTAAGGCAGTTGTATGCCGGTTGTATGATATGTTGTATCCTTGTATCTGTAATGTTGTGATATCATGTTGGAAATCCGGGGCATATGGCATTTTCATATGTCGCGGTGGGACCGATTTGTGCTTCGTCCCCGGATCTGGATGGAAACATCTAGATCTGGAACAGTACCGCATATCGGGCCTTACACTTCACCCTCCTACTCTCGTAAGTTTCGAGTAACTCACAAGCTTTTTTAAGCATTCTAGGAGATTTGGTCTGACTCGGATTTTTTGTTATCTCTTAACGGGATGTTTCTCTGTGCCATTCTCATATTCCATTGACTCCCAATCATCCTATTTACGAGGACGAGGAGAGTAACACAGTAGTGGGAGCTGGAGTCGATGGTGTTGAAGAAGTAGAATCTGATGCAATTCCTATTCAGGAGTGGCGATCCAAGAACAACCAAGACCGTGACTCGGCAAGGGAGGGGCTTACTCGGAGCCGAAAATGACCTCTCCCTCCAAGTAGTGGAGAGAACAGCAGTAAGCTTCGTGCCATGTCTCCGAGTCATGGGAAGGTTACTCCTCTGAGGCCCAAGAGGATCTTAACTACCCTTGGTGGTAGGATAGCTAATATCTCAGGAGGTGATGCTAATGTTGCGAAACCCTGGACGTCTAAACAAGACCAAGCAAAGGCTTCTGCTGGAACTATTGCTCCGCCAAGGCGTGCTTTAAAAATTGTTCATAAGCAAAAAATTTATTTTCTCTCTTCATTGTTTCTTCAAAGGTCTTGTCTTATTTATGAATCTTCTCTTGTACCGTTCGTCCAAGTGGCTCTGAGTCGCTTCCTGGTGTTGACGACAAAGACACGGGGGCCTGTGAGGATGTTAGCACTTGTGGAGTGACTGACTGTAAAACCCTCAGATTCAAGCAATAGTGACTCTTTTGTTAATGATAATTCTCTGTGTTTAGCAAGTCAGCATCAACCTTGATCATGACCTATTCAAATTAAAACCCAAATTGAATTCCCAAAACCAGAGTGGAAATTAAACTTGAACCAAAAGTTGTGCAACCATTTTTATTAAAAGCCTAATAATTAGTTGATAATAATTAAATAGCAATGGGTATTTATTATAATGTTTAACTATTACAAATAAGTAATCACAGTGCCTAAAATAGGCACATAATCCATTTAAATTAAATCATTAAATCAAATGGAATTTATTAGGCCACCAAACATCTTGTAGCATTGCTATATAGGAGGTGTTTGTTTTGTGGCGTTTTTGGCCAGCAATTGTTTACAGCCGTAATAGAAAACGTTACATGCGTTTGTTAACTTTCAGCCGTAGACGCGTCACGCCGTAAACGCTTCCAGGCTAGTTATGGACCCATACCACCCACCCCCCACCGGTAAGTGTTGCGTTACCCGAGTCATCCTCCTCCCCCATGAGCTTGTGGAGTCAAAGATATTTCATCTGTGCTGCCATGGTGCGGTACCTGCCTGGGAACTCCAAAAACACCCCTTCTGCTTCCTCAAGGTTAGCCAGCGCTGAGATGACCGGGACGGTAGAGTCTTTGGCCGGCGCCTGTGTAAGTGCATCTACTGCCCCTTTGAGGTTTTGGAGTATTGATGACAAAACGGTTAGGGGACTGATGTGTATTCAAGTTTACACAAGAGTCTAATGTCGGGTTATGGGCTTGGTCCACCCCCCCCCAGACATTATCCGCCAAGTTTGTTGCAATGCTTCAGTCTTCTCAGCAATCTTCTTGATTCTCTCATGGTCGGCGACTCTTCAGTTGGTAAAGCCGATTTTTATGCTCGATGTTTATTACGAGTCGGAGCCTACTCTTTCTAGCTTCTTTTTATCTTCCATCTTTTGAAAATTTCATTTGACTTTTAGTCAAAGATCCGTTACTACATTTATGGTTTCTCTGTCCGAAACGCCACCGTTGAGGGCATTTATGTCGTGCTGAGAATCGAAGAATCTTCATAAATTTCTCCTGACATGGGTAATCTACCCCTGCTTTTATGGCATTGATTGATCATCCCCTTGTAACTATATAAATAGTTGTCCCGTGTTCCAATCTTGTGAGTGCACATATCTTCTTCTTCCTCTCCTCCCTCAGCAACTTTCTCCATGGATCCCAAGCTCAGCGTCCATTTTCCTCTAGCCGCCAACGACCCTAGTTCCAGTGCTGGTTCTCGTGATGGTCGAGGTCGTGGGCGAGGCCGTGGAAGAGACCGCGGCCGGGGTAGAGGAAGAGGTGCACGCGCTGCTCAACAATCACCAGATCTTGAAACTCCACCTCCTTATCCTGAAAGAAACGAGTATCTGGTGAAAGTTCATACAATCCGTCGTTGGATTAATCTTCCTAAATATTTTTCCAAGATCATGATGGCTTCCAAGCCTCCAGGTCTGTGGCTCCGTTCTGAGGGGTGTCCTCATGGACCCATCTGGGTGGCCACTAGCTTATCTGGTCAGGATTCCATGTTTCTGGAGAAGGGATGGAAAACCTTTCTCCGTTCCAGGAATGTTGAAAAGAGAGACACTACCTTATTTAGATAGGATGGTGATGAGACCCTGTGGGCCAGGAATTTTGACTCGGATGGTGATCGAGTCGGCTGCTGTATGGAGAGTTCCAGAAGTAGTGACGAAGACTTGTACAACAATGCAGAGGAGGCACAAGTCTCCTCATTTGATGATGAAGCCGACTCTGAGGACGACCACTGAAGATGTTGTTTTATCTAGTACTATTTTTTGACTTTTGTCTTGTTTTCTTTTGATGTAAGACTCAGCCTCTGATGAATGAGAATTTTTATTTCCCATCAAATCTGTAAGTCGGTTTTATACCTGACTTTTGATAAGATATATTTATATATGGGAGACGACGTGCTTGATGGTATCTATATCCCCCTGAGTCGATTGGAACGGACTTGTATCATTGTCGACTCATATTATAGATCGACTTGTAGCCCCCATGGTTGGTATGGTCACCTTGTGTGCCGAACCAGATCATAAATGATTTGAAGTGATACTCCCCAAGAGTTGAAACAAAAATCTTTTCTTTGTGCCAAATCTTTAGAAGAGGTTTTGAGGTGTAGTCCCCATAAGTCAGTATATGGATCTGGGTGCTATGCCGAGTCACATAGGTCTAACTTTCATTTTATCTGAAAGAGAAAGAATTGTTATGCATGATGGAAAATGAAGTATGCTATGATGTTGTATGCAAAAATAAAATTCGAAGGGTCATATAGAAGCCGACTTTGGATGTGAGCATGCCTCATCTTCTCGCGTTGAGAGAGAGTATTGGGTTATCCAGGAGTCGAAACCTCTCTGTAAGCTGGCAACATATGACTAGCATTCCCGGTACCTAGGACCAAACTCGATAGGTTCTTCTGTAAGCCCCCAAGGTTTAGACTAAGTCGGGTTCACGTTGGTCATATGAGTGTGAGCTATACAGGTCAAGGAGTTCTCAGATAAGATTCGATGGATGTCATCGATCCCCCTGATCCCTTTGAATAAGTCATATATATGCGCAGTTTTACATATATATGTCGAGTTATCATATTAGAGTCGATGAATATCATTGAGGTCCCTGATTCCCCTAAATAAGTCATATACATCCTTAGTACCAATAGAGGGTTGATCAAGCACCCAGGTCTCTGAGATATAAAATGCAAAAAAATGTAATATATGATGAAAGATAAAAAACATGGACCAAAAAGTAAAGGGAATATGACAACTTAGTGTGGCGAGAGCCAAGGCAACGAAGACCGACTTTATAAAAATGCAATATATATATATAGCCGGTCTATTATGAAACCGTTGTCAGAATATCATTCCGAACTGCATCGTATCGCAAAGAGAACCGCATTGTTGTATTCGAAGCACTGCAGCTCGGGTAAAACAGAACCGCATGTACCGTTTTCGCTTCAAATTTTTAACCATTCATCGGAATTGAGCCTATGATACACCGTTGGATTCGTATTTCAATGGTGCATCTTCCTTATGTTGAACACTTCTTCTAATTCCTCACGTATTAAGAGCAGTTTCGAAAACGGTGCGGCGGCCCAATTTCACAGCGGGAGTATTTTCGCGATTTTCACTTCAACCGTTTGTCGGAATGATGCGTATGATACATCGTTGGATTCGTATGGAGTAGGAGAATAACTCATATAATTAACACTTTTCGAGATTCAGCGCGGTTTTGAACTAATTTATAAAATCGTGTTCTGCCCTCATATGGGCAGCGGGCCGTTTTTGCGTAAATTCTTTTGATTTGTTCGTACGATCGATGAAATTGATACACCATTGGATAGGTTTCATCGAGTAGCTCCATTTTCATGTAGAACACATCCTCTAATTCCTTACGGTTTAAGAGCAACGTCGAATTTACTAAATCACGGAACTTTGTTTTTCCGCGGACCCAAAATCGATGAAGTGAACTACATTCGCCGGAAACTGCACTGCATCCGACAGCCAAGCGCACTGCATTATCGCCAAACATAATTGCACGTGTTTTTCGCGAAACAAAAAATCGGCGAGTGAACTGCATCCATGGGGCACACGATTGCATTTGTCAACAGAAAGAACTGCACATGATGTTTTCACAAGGCAAAGAGTAATACGCGTATTTTTTCACGGACCCGGAATCGACGTAGTGAACTGCATTCGACTGATACAGGTTGCATTTATTGACAGAGAGAACTACATTTGTTTTATTAACTTTTAACATTATTTTTTGTCACTGAGCGTGCACCGCAAGGACGGGTGAATTGCATTTATTTTTGTAACTGCATCTATTTTTTCTCTTTAACTTGTTTTTTAAACGAGAATGGATTGCAGAGACGAGGAGCAAGCGGACCACAAAAATATAGAAAAGTGGATTACAAATTTTTTCGTATGAACAAGTGAGCTACAAAAAACCACAAGGAAGTGCACTATATAAATTGAACAGTTGCTGCCAGTGGACTTATAGGCTGCGCTCAGCGAACTGCAAACGCATGTTTTGCCTTTTTTTTAAGCAAACCATCATGAGTACAAGTGGATCAAATACACATACATGATACACCAATTGTGAAAGAAACAGAAGTACATAGAGATTTTGGACATCAAAATCTGAAAAATATTAAAAAACTCCTCACACAGCCAGCCACTAATGAGGATTTTGAACAGCATAGAGATTTTGGATCAATTGGCGACATGCACGGGAGAAGAGATCCCCGGAAAACCACTACTTGGGATCAACAGAGCATCTTGTGGCTGCTCAATTTCGGCAGTGCGGAGCTGGATCCGACGCGAGGGAGGAGGGGATCCATGGGTGAAATCGGTGGAGGTTGGGGAAGGGGCGTGACCCAGATGGCGAGCTCATCGGCGGATGCAGCAGGGCACCTCGGGGAAGCCCCCGTGGCTGGGGAAGCTTTGCAGCCACGTCGATCTGGTCGCCGTCGTCGCCTGTGATTGCGTGATCCAGTGAGCCACGCCGGTCTGGTCGCCGCCGGCGCCCGTGATGGCCAGATCCCGCAGGGGGAAGCCGCCATGGGGGAGAGGTGGTGAGGGTGAGGCGACGGCTTGTCCTAGGCCCGGGCGACTGGCAGCGCGAGATGGAGCCCAAGCGGCCGGCGACACAAGGTGGATCGGGCGACCGACGTGCCGCGGAGACCGTGGCGGCGGGGAGTTGAGACCGTGGCGACCAGAGCGGCCGGCGCGCGGCGGAGATCATGAAGGCGGGGAGGTTGAGATCGAGGCGGCGTGGGAGATCACTAGTGCAAATTAGGTCATTAGAACCGGTTCAGGGGGGCCTTTAGAACCGGTTTTTGAAACCGGTTCTAAAGGCTCGGTGCTAAAGGGTAAAGCCTTTAGAACCGGTTTCCCACGAACCGGTTCTAAACTAGCTGCAGCCAGGCCACGTGGTTGCACGGCAGCGCGAGGGATTGAGCACCTTTAGCACCGATTGGTAACATAAACCGGTTCTAAAGTTTTCGTGTTTTAAGGGTTTATTTGTTATTTTCTTTTGGGTTTAATAGTTTTGTTTTTGGATTATTAATTAAAGGTTCTCCGCAATCTTAGTATTTAATGAAGATGATCAATATATGAATATATCAAGCGGTTCCTGCGTCATACACTTACAAGATGTGTATCTCGGTACATATGCTTCACAACATCTCATACACACAGACAATATAGTCTAAATATATCGATCACATCTCATATATATAGGACAATATATAATTTAACTTCAATAAGAACAAGTACGAAAGCCATTATATCCAACACAAAGATTTTTCCTAGTTTAACTTCGATAACCTAATTTGTACAGATTCACTAATACTAAATATATATAGGACATAATTCTTCGAATTCACTCCTACTAAATATATAGGACCTAATCAAACACGCGAAGGTAAAAAGAAATAAACCCAAAAAGGGCGTCCATATTCTCCACGATAGAGGATAGAGAACAACCTGTCTCTAGGTTTTGGCTTCTTCTGGACCACTATCTTCAACCATGCTTTGATTTTGACACAGCCATCTGATCCACTTTCAGTGTAGTAATCATGTTGGAAAGGTTCTGTCCAAGGCGGTGCACAAACAATTGTAACTTCGCCTTTAAATCCCAGCATCCATTTAGGCGTACAAGTTTGCGGTATCTTCTGTTGAAGAACATACATATTAGTAGCATAGTTAGCAATGAGTATAATTAATAAAATGTCTTTTTGAACAAGATATAGGCTACTTACAGAGAATGTTAAAAATCATACCAGGCTAGGCCATTTAAGCATATAGTCCTCCAACTTAAGGACAAATGGCACATATGCTCCAAAAGGACGGCCAGCCCTTAAATAGTTCGCATACGAAGGTACCAATTTAATAGCTTCGATAAATGCATGTTGTTCACTCTTACTTAGGTCGAAGCCATTGTTATAGAAGGTACAATCAAAAATATCTTGTACTTCTTCCGTGGCAAGAACATAAGCTGGCAATTATAAATGAGTTGTCAAACATTTGGATCAAAGAAAAATAAGTTGTAGAAGTAACAAAATTGTTGTTTAACAAACTCACATGAACATCGAACTGGAATCATGTCGCCTAGTTCCATCGAAATTTTATCATCACGAAAAACATTGGATCCTCGACGGCGGCGTCCAAGATCAAATGCTATTTTCATATTATCATGAAATGCATATGTCTTGCATAATGCATCCCATTTTGAACCGACAAAGAATGTGGCATTTGGTTGATTAAAGATCTTAACCTTAAGAACGAAATGTTTCGTCTTAATGTTAACTTCTTTACTAATAGTTTCATCGAAATCTTGAATATTGATCTTGTCACAAACATGGCGTCTTGCAAAGCAAGGGATGCACTAGTTGAATTAGAAAAAAAATGATACGTTATAAACATAAACTTAAGTCATGCATGCATGCACCATAACAAGAACATGTCGTGCAAGTTACATACCGTAACATTTTGGAACCAGGACCTAAGCATCATGAAGAAGTATGTGTCTGCTTCATCGTTGCATCGACCCGAGTCGTCTTGACAAATCTCACACTTGGGATGAGACATACTATGTGTTCATAATTATAAAATTAATTCAAAGTAATAAAAATATAATGAAAATTATAAAAATATAACATGAGAAGTAATACAAATTGTGCCTCATTGGTATGAAAATAGATCAAGAATGTCTGTTCTATAAATTTTTGGTTTAACAAAAAAAATCCTCCACTTTCTTTTTACTTGTGTTCTCTGAAAACATACAAACTGGTGGAACCCTAATTTACACTATAGCTTGCACCATCAAATTCTCTCTAAAGCCACGACCAATTTCACTTCAAAGAACAAAGCACCATCTAACTATCTCTCTGTTTTGGAAATACGCAAAATAATCCTAGCAATTTCAACACCAATAATCCTAGAAATAATCAACACCAACTTCACTTCAAAAAATCACATGGCGGCATAGATTATTGCACACAACCTATCAATTGCACATGGCAATCCTAGAATTCCTGAGCGGAATATGAACATAGAGGAGGAGGGGAGGGGTCACCGGCGATGGCTTGAACGGCGGGGGCGGCTTGAACGGTGCGGGCGGGAGCGGCTCCGGTGGCGGCCGTCGGCGAGGAGAGTGGGCGGCTCCTGGCGGCGTGGACGGCGACGGCGAGGCAGCGCAGCAGCCTGGTGGCGTGGTTCGATCTGAAGCGGTGGGCGGAACTGATGCTAAGTGCTGGTATATATATAGCATGGACTTTTAGCACCGGTTTGTAGCAGCAACCGGTGCTAATGGACCTTTAAAACCAGTTTCAGCTAGAAACCGGTTCTAAAGGTCACCAATTTCATCCATTTTTCGGCCAAAAATACGCGCGGGAAGGGGAGGGACCTGTAGCAGTGGTTCGTGGTTGAAACCGGTTCTAAACATTTATATTTTAGTACCACCTCGCTAACCGAAGACGAGTTCGACCGGTTTATAAGCACGGGTCAGTGTGGACTTATCGTAGCATAGCAAGTTTAATAAAGGTTGTCCACGAGTGATTCATCTATACGCTGTATATTGTAAAGGCAATTTCTGTTGAACATTGATTGGTCGTCTAATTTCTAGATTTTCCAACCAATCAGGGCTTATTTTAACTGAAATTGTCCTTTATGGTGTACAGAGTGTGGAGTAATCTTCCGTTGACATCTTATAATGAAATTGCTATACTTTTTTTTCCATTTGCTATTTTTATATTTGTTTTTATATTTTGACTAGCAATTAGAATATTTAGAGTTTTTATATTTGCTATACTTTATATTTTGACACCAGATTTATATTTTTTTTTTTTGACTAGCTATTAGAATAGTTGGAGTTTTTTAATAAATCTTTGTAACAGATGAATTTTCGTTTGAAACCCTTATACTTTGAAAGAGATGGTCCAGTTTGTACACGAAGTGCATCCAGTTTTTGCCGTAATCCTCTCAACTTTTGCACACATGTTATGTGGGTCAAATGATGATACCTTGCCAAGTTTCAACCTTTTCTGAGTTCAGTTGTAGTGCTTTTCCAAATTCAAGGTCATTTAGCTCAAAATAAATCATTAAACGGATGAAAAATAGCAAATGAAGTCATAAAGGGTTGAAATTTTAGTATGTGGATTTGAATGGTGCATATTGAATGCAAAAAAGTCTTGAGTTGAAATAAGTTTAGAAAAATGAAATTCCTTTGTAACAGATGAGTTTTCGTTTGAAACCCTTAAACTTTGAAAGAGATGGTCCAGTTTGTACACGAAGTGCATCCAGTTTTTGCCGTAATCCTCTCAACTTTTGCACACATGTTATGTGGGTAAAATGATGATACCTTGCCAAGTTTCAACCTTTTCTGAGTTCATTTGTAGTGCTTTTCCATATTCAAGGTCATTTAGCTCAAAATAAATCATTAAATGCATGAAAAATAGCAAATGAAGTCACAAAGGGTTGAAATTTTAGTATGTGGCTTTGAATGGTGCATATTGAATGCAAAAAAGTCTTGAGTTGAAATAAGTTTAGAAAAATGAAATGTCTTTGTAACAGATGAGTTTTCGTTTGAAACCCTTATACTTTGAAAGAGATGGTCCAGTTTGTACACGAAGTGCATCCAGTTTTTTCCATAATCCTCTCAACTTTTGCACACATGTTATGTGGGTAAAATTATGATACCTTGCCAAGTTACAACCTTTTCTGAGTTCATTTGTAGTGCTTTTCCATATTCAAGGTCATTTAGCTCAAAATAAATCATTAAATGCATGAAAAACAGCAAATGAAGTCACAAAGGGTTGAAATTTTAGTATGTGGCTTTGAATGGTGCATATTGAATGCAAAAAAGTCTTGAGTTGAAATAAGTTTAGAAAAATGAAATGTCTTTGTAACAGATGAGTTTTCGTTTGAAACCCTTATACTTTGAAAGAGATGGTCCAGTTTGTACACGAAGTGCATCCAGTTTTTGCCGTAATCCTCTCAACTTTTGCACACATGTTATGTGGGTCAAATGATGATACCTTGCCAAGTTACAACCTTTTCTTGGGGCATAAGTCCTAGTTCCAGCCAAGAACCGAGACCAATGCACCTCGCTCCTAGCCCACAAGCATTAGTTTCGGTTTGTGGCTCGACCCGGGACTAAAGTCACGCCCACAAGCATTAGTCAAATTTCAGGGTCATTTAGCTCAAAATAAATCATTAAATGCATGAAAAAGAGCAAATGGTGGCGGCGACGCGGCAAACTTAAAACATTCAACAAACTTAACATCTCAAACCTAGAACATAAAAAAACTACTCCTCCTCGTCGTCGGAGAAATCGTCTTCTGTGTCGGAGCTGATGTCATCCTCCAGCGCTATCCAGCGGGGGTCACCGAGGGGCCAGTTGGCGGAGCCTCTCGTTAGTTCCTCCTCCGCCATCGCCTTGGCCGCCCGCCGCTCCTCCCGCCATTCATGACGCTCCTGTCGCCGCTCCGCGCTCTCGGCCGTCAGCCTCGTCCAGTGTTCCACCTCCTCCGAGGCTTCACGGGGATGGCTCGCGTACCAATCCCGCACGGCACGCTGGTCCTGCTCCGAGGTGAGGTCGAGCACCGCTCGTCGATGTTGGAGGCGGTGGTCCTCTTCAGTGAGGAGGAGCGGCAGATCTGCAATTTCCTCCGCCTCTTCCAAGCTGCGACAGTGGCGGTTATTCATCTCCGCGTGCGGGCGGCCGAGCCTCCACTCCTCAACGTCGTACGCGCGGGTGGCTAAATATGCATGCAATAACCTTCCGAGACACACACGCTCGTTGTTGGCGCAAGTGATCACCGCCATGAATATGTCGTCCGAGCGCTCGCGGACGCCGTGGTAGCTTGGTCGGCGGCGGCGAGGCGGCATGGTGGCGGTGGCGCGGAAGGGGAAAGAGTGCACGAGAAAAGAACTAGTGGCGACTGGCGTTGTGTGGAGTCCTCTTCCACGCGCTTTTAACCGTACACGATTTTGAATCCAACCAATCAGGAAGAAGCACACGGATCGCGTGTTTCTTTCAAGCGCTTGTGAGTCGTTGGATCAGGCTTCTGAGCCGTTGGATCCAACCAATCAGGAAGAAGAACACGGATCGCGTGTTTCTTTCAAGCGCTTGTGAGTCGTTGGATCAGGCTTCTGAGCCGTTGGATCCAACCAATCAGGAAGAAGCACACGGATCGCGTGTTTCTTTCAAATGAAGTCAGAAAGGTCTTTAGCACCGGTTTCAACCACAGACCGGTACTTCAAGCGCTTTGTTTCTTTCAGCTCACCTCGACCAATCAGGAAGAAGCACACGGATCGCGTTTTTCTTTCAAGCGCTTTGTGATCGTTGGATCAGGCTTGTCAACCGTTGGATCAGGCTTGTCGTTGCCTATATATAGCCCACCTCTCGAACATGTTCGACACTCATTTCATCGGCCGAATACAAATCATTCGGATTCGCCTGGTTGCGGTCTGACGGTGCTTTTGATATGCGGGCACTCACGAGAGCCACACCGTCGGGCTATAACCAGGCGAAACCGTGTGTTTTGTTGATCTTATATATATCCAGTTAGAAATCTTTCACTTCATCGACCAAATACAAACCATTCGGATTCGCCTGCATACGTTCGACGGTGCATTTGATATGCTTGCACTCTAGAGCCACCGTCGGGCTGGATGCAGGCCAAATCGTATGTTTTGTTGATCTTACATATATCTAGCTAGAAATCTTTCACTTCATATCGACCAATTCTACGATAAGTCCACACTGACCGTGCTTATAAACCTGCCACCACATCTTTAGAACCGGTTGGTAGTACAAACCGGCTCTAAAGGGGCGCTGGAAGTAGTGCTCAGAAGATAATGTTGGAACTAGTGCTTATAAGAGTTTGTCCGAGAGAAACAATTTGAAAGCTATGATCACTGCAGGATCAAAAGGCGGTTTCATTAATATTTCGCAAATGACTGCCTGGACGCACAATGATGGAATCTTTTAAAAAACGAGTAAATCAGGTTCTTAACAAGGCTCGTGATAATGCTGGAAGTAGTGCTCAAAAGAGTTTGTCCGAGAGCAACAATTTGAAAGCTATGATCACTTCAGGCTCAAAAGGCAGTTTCATTAATATTTCGCAAATGACTTCCTGGATGCACAATGATGGAATCTTTCAACAAGGCTCGTGATAATGCTGGAAGTAGTGCTCAGAAGAGTTTGTCCGAGAGCAACAATTTGAAACCCTTGATGGTCCAGTTTGTACACGAAGTGCATCCAGTTTTTCTCGTAGCACTCTCAACAGTTTCAGCAAGTTCAACTGATGTAGCCCTCCAAAAAAATACCTGCTTGTAATACCTGTTGAGAGGGCTACGACAAAAACTAAAATAAAAAAGTATAGCAATTTCATTATAGGATGTCAATGGAAGATTACTCCACACCCTGTACACCGTAAAGGCAATTTTCGGTTAGCCCCTGATTAGTGGGCAAATCTAACTACTCTGCAGACAAGAGATCTCCAGCTGAAATGCCCGTATTAGATTTCGCAATCTCATACGAGGTTTCAAGTGGACCCCGCCTCGTCAGCAAATCTAGAAAATCCGCCCACCAATCAAGGTTCAACCGAAATTTGAACTACAGTATACAGGATATAGTTAAATCGCTCATGGACAACCTTTATTGAAATTTTTATGCTACGATAAGTCCACTCTAACCCGTGCTTATAAACCGGTCGAACTCCTCTTCGGTTAGCGAGGTGTTACTAAACTTAGTGAACCTTTAGAACCGGTTCTAATGCTGCTAGGTGGCCCGCATGCCGAACGGCAACCTTCCACCACATCTTTAGAACCGGTTGGTAGTACAAACCGGTTCTATAGGGGCGCTAGCAGGGCACAGCTGGGCTGGGTCCCCACCACACGAACCGGTTCTAAAGCCCGGAGCCACGAACCGGTTCTATTGGGCCAGTAGAACCGGTTCGTGTTCGAACCATGACCTTTGCTCATATCCAAAGGCATGTTTTGTACTAGTGGATGGAGACCGTGGCGACCGGGGGCAGGCTAGAGGAGTTTGGTGCGTGCGTGCGGGGGTTGGGGTCGGTGAGTGGATAAGGTAGCATGCAGGGTGGGTGGGTGGGAGATGGTTGCGCGGCGGTGGGGTGAGGAGGTGGTGCCCGCGGGGGGAGATGGCAGCGCGGCGATGGCGGGAGGAGGCTCCCGTGCTGTCGGGACCCGGGGTTAGCGTATGCAAGTCCAGTTAAGGCATAGTCATATGGAGAGCCGAGAACCGTACCCACTTGTCTAAGCAGACAAGGCCAAGCACAGAACGTTCTCGGAAAGCATCGTACGTGAGGGACATCCCATCCAGGGCGGATGATCAACTGAGATGGGTCCTCATCGTCCGCACACGAGTCTAATGATGTGGGTGGTGAACTCCCATATTCAAAGACAAGTCGCCTCAACCATACTATCGACTATCTCAAAACTCTTTCATAGACTTACTCCAGCCCGATCACTTAGTCGGGGTCTAGGGCGGGCTCGATCATACCACAAAGTGTGCACGAGACAGAGTCCTGAACAATCGCATCGCGATGCCCCAAGCTGCGCACGTCTAAGGGCCACTTGGTGTATGAAAGACCGCCAGCCAGAACACAACTAAGGTCTCGAAAACCCATACAAAGAGATGCATGTTATAAACATACACGCAGCACACATGCCTTGTATGAACAGCAGGTATCGTTGCAATTCTCTACAAAGTATACATTTTATTGATAACTCTTATAGAGTGCAAACAGAGATCACATACATGTGATCCAACATTACATTACAAGCGGAAGCAAATTATGTCTGAGTACAGACAAGTTTAACAAATGGCTTAAGAAGCCTTATTTAAACACAAAGCCCTCCACGAGGGAACCAGTCGTCTGACTGGGACAAGACTAGTTGGTCTTCAGTCGTCCAGCTCAATGAAGAAGCCACCTTCGGGGTCAGTGGCATCATCTAAAACATAGATTAAGAAAACGTGAGTACAAAGTCGTACTCAGCAAGACTTACATAGGAGCTATACTACTCATGCACATGTATCAAGGTAAAGGGAGGTGGGGTTCACTTGCAGAAGTGCCAGCTTTGACTTGGCTAATCTTGAACTACGAGTACCAGATTTTGAGGTAAGAAGCGTACACGAGTCCACTACTTTCTCCAACCAATACACCATTATGGTGCCTTCCTCAACTTCCCCACGAGAAAGCACGCCATAGCACTCACACTTATCTTGGTGTGTTTTAGAAGTATCCGGTTCAAGTTATCTAATAATCGAGCTAAGCTTTCCAAGCAGTCCATAACCGCGGACGCGGCTATTCGAATAGTTTTGTTAACCTTGCAAGGGTGTACCGCTACACACACATGATCATCATTTACCGCCTTTGATCTCGACACCATTCAAGGGGTGCCAGCGAGGATGCTCACCACAACTGTTACCTCATAGCCGATCTAGTCCGAGAAAGCCGCCTACTTGGGTTGGTTACCACAATCGTGAACCCGGCCGGTTTACCGAAGTGGACCCAAGTGATGTGTGCGTGGTGCATAAGCCGGTCTCAGATGAGCCGTTCTCTCACTTAGCATCCAGGCCACAGACCTACCAGAACTCCGAACTATTGCGACATCTGGACATCAAAAGGGATGAGTTAGTAAGTTGAGAGGGGTCAGTGAGCCCAATGTGTGGTTGTACTCTTCATCTTGGATCACCACACAAGAACTCGTACTAGGGCGGTGTTCAACGAGACAACCCACCGTGTACTCCTACACAGCCTCTCATCGTTCCCCTTGTATTAGGGTCGATTCACCAACACTTTTCTACCATCCTCAACATGATCATTCCCATCCCGACTCACATCACAGTAACAACATGGTATCATACTAAGCATGCAATAAGCAGTAACATTGCAGGGGCCACATGATATCAAACAACTCCTACATTTGCTACGATTGTGGTTTTCTTACTACTGTGACAAAATGATAGGTCATGCAAAGGAATGGGTTCATCTATGCGGTAGAAACGAAGCATGGTGATCATCCTAAACAATGCATAAGCGAGACATGAGAGGGAAGTGGGATTTTATCGACATGATCAATGGGGGTTTGCTTGCCTTGCTGACGAGGTTCGGGTTCGGGGTCTTCAACGAAGGGGGTGACCTCGGGCTCCGGCTCCACGTCTATCAGCAACATGACAATCATAGGATCAACATGATGTACAATGCACAATCACATGAATAAGATTGAAAGGGTGATGTTCATGGTACTGATGTGTTGAGCATTCCATTTAAATGGAGTATATTGCAATTTGAATTGCAAATTCAAACTCCACATTTGAATTCAACATTTACCAAGTTGCATGTGACATTGATTGATCATTTTGAATTATTTTCAAATGTGTATGATATGCCTCTGAAGTGTGGTTGAATTGTAGCTTAATTCCATGGTCCAAATTGCAAGATCATTTGATTTGAATTTGAATTAAATTCAAATAAACCAAATGACATATGCTACTGGTCCCAATTTAAATTCAACTCAAACATAGTTGAAAGTTGCATATTTGGAAAGATAATTTTCTCCTGATCATTTTTCATATATTATTTGTCCAATTTGGAGTTAATATGAATTTTCTAAGAATTTCCAAAGTTTGGGGTATTTTCTGGAATTTCTGGAATTCTTTTAATTCAAATAATCTCTGGAAATTCATTTAAATGATTTATTGCGCAGGTGCTGACGTCAGGGGGGGGGGCTGACATGTGGGGCCACCTTGTCAGTGGCTGGGTTTAATTAACCCGTGGGTTAAATTAATCCAGTGGCTTAATTAAGCCACTGGGCCCACTGGTCAGTGACCCAGGGGTCACTAACTGGGTGCTTAACAGGGGGGGTTAGAGCTGACACGTCGGCGGCTAAACGCCGGCGACTGGACCGCGGCGGCGCTGCACAGGGAGGGCGAATCCGGCCATCATTTGGAGCGCGAAGACCACCATCTTGAAGCACTTACTCGCGCGCGTCGAACGGGACCAAAACCAAGCACTGGGGTGCACCGTACGCTCGCCGGCGTCAAATTTTGCGGCGACCTAGCTACGGCCATGATCGAGATTTGGCTCCAGGGCACGACTTGAGGCGAGGCTAGGCTGGTTCGACGAGGAGGAACACGGGGAACAAGATGGACATCATGGCAGGCTCGATGGCGTAACGGTTGAACGTCTCCATTGATCCCGGCGGCGAGGAGCTTCGGCTACCATGGCGGATCCGGCTAGAGTGAGTAATCCAGGGGGAGAAGAGAGGGGTTTCGAACCCGAGCTCACCAGGAACTCAGTAGAGGTGGTGGCGAGGGCTGGGGTGGCTCAACGGCGGCGGAAATGACGAAGTCCTTCACGGCAGCCGGCGGGAACTCGAGGAAGAATCCGGCGTCTACGAGGGCTCCGAGCTCGATTCCTTCTACAAAACGGTGAAGACGACGATGACGAAGCGCTTGGACACAGTCTTGGGGCTTCTAGGCGTCAATGGCCACGCGTGTGCTCGACGGCGCTCCGGCGTGTTCCTCGGGCAGCGATGAATCGGGAGAGAGAGGAAGGGGAGGTGTTCCTGGAGGGGGGGAATGAAGCAGGGCGGCTCCAGGATGCGTCTGGACGAAGAGATAAGCTCGGGGGGCCTGGACGCTTGGAGACGTCGCGGTGTCGTCGCCGCCGCGCTCGGCCGCTCCAGCGAGCTGCTTGGGCGCGCGGGGTAGAAGACGACAAGGGGGAGGCTGGGCTGGGCCGGCCAGGTGGGCTGCAGGGGAACTAGTCGGGCTGCTTCCAGGTAAATTCTTTTCCCGTTTCTCTTCTCTTTTCTTTTCTGTTATTTGTTTTGCTGTGCTAGAAAATTAGCTAGGCATTTTATTAAATGCTGAAAACTTTTATGTGGCCTCATAATAATATTGACTAGCCACTTATAAAGTTTCAACATTTTTAAAATTCAAATAATTTGAATCTTAAATCAAATAGGGGTATTTCTTTAATTCCAAGGCACTGTTTGAATATTTGAAAAATCTATGAGCATGGGATGGGTCCCACATCACTTGATATGTGATCACACTCATTTATAAGACTTTTCAAAAATCTAACATGAATTTTTGGAGAAGATTTTTATCTGGCCTTTTGAATTAATTCATCTGGGGGGTGTTCCTTCTCCCATTTGGATTTTGAGGTTGATTTCTTTTGAAAATTTGACATGATGCAAGGTTACTTGATCCTTGCACATTACCTAACAGAGGGTTCTGACACGTGCGGCGCGGGTGGGGAAGATTGGGAGGGAGATGGTGATAGGAGGAGGTCGTGGGAGATGGAGAGGGGTGTTATCCATGGGCGCTCCGCGCAAGAAAGTTGGCTAATGGGGTGTTGGCAGAATAAGGTGGTGTTCTTAGAATAAGAGTCTTAAGGGGTGTTGTTAGAATAGACCTTATTCTAATAACACTTCCTTATTCTAACAACACCTCCTAACACGGTAGCTACAAAACTAACCACGAGAAACCGACAGAAAAAACCCTCACCCCCATGCGTTATCCTCTCCTAACCCACCCCAACCGCACCCGCGCACGATCTCTCCACGCCTCCATGCCCCCACGCTCGCCCCCTCCCTGCCAACGCGCCGCCGCGCTCCTCCCTCCCCTGCCGAGCGCTCCCCCGCGCCCCTGCCTCACCTGCCCAGCGTGCCACCAGTGAGATCCGTGCCACCACCTCTTCTCCTCCTCTCTTTGCACCGCCACCCCTCCCTCTCTCCAGGACCCCGACGCGCCTCTGCCCCTCCATGGCTTGGCCGGCCCTCGCCGGCCTAGGCCCCCATCGCTGAGCCCGACCCCCTTCCTCTCTAGCCGGCGGCCTGCGCGTGCGGGCTCCCGAAACCGGCGGCCACCAACTTCCCGGCCCCATCGCTCTCCGGCCGCCCGACCCCAGGCCGGTGACCTCCCCTGCGGTGGCCGGCGGCCTCCCCTGCAGCGGATTCCAGGCCGGCGAGCCGCCACGCCGGTGCACCTCTCTCCGCGCCAGCACGCCTCCCTCCCGTGGCCGCCGCCATCGGCGCCGCGGCGAGGTGGATCCCTGGCGCCCCTGCCTTCTCCCGTTCGATCCCGGGTGCCCCTGCCTTCTCAACCTCCTGGATCGAGTACCGCATCGCGAGTGCCACCACCTCGCTCGGCTCGCGGGAGAAGAAGCCACCACGGGCGACGCCACCACTACCAGGAGGGAGCTCGTCCTTCCTCTCTGTACGGGCGACGACCCTCCGTGACTGCCGGCAGCGGGCTGCATCTCCATGGTCGGCTATTCGGCTAGATCGAGATTCAAAGTCGTCGTACAGTGCGGAAAAGCATGTGTGGTTTGAGGTTGTGCTATGCATGTGCAGTGCAATTCGTTGTTAAATGCGTGTGCGATAGTATAAAAGCCTGTGTGAAACAAATGATGTACTTTACTGTTTTTCTAGTTAGTTCACTTGTATTATTTTGGATTTCTGAGAAGCTGCAGAAAACATAATGCAGTTCATTTGGTTGTGTTCCACGATTTTTTATTGACAATGCAGTGCGGTTGTTTCTCGGTTGCAATTTACTGTGTGCGGTTTGATAGTTCAAAAAAATTATGCAGTTCACTTAAATATGTATCGCGATTCATTTTTCCCGAAGCAAACTGCGAAAAGGTTTTGTTAATAAATCGAAAAAATCATGTGCAGTTCTCTCTTTTGATAAATGCAACCGGTCTCTGAAGGATGCAGTTCGCTTCATCGATTTCGGATCCGCGAAAAACACGTGCAATTCTGTTTGGCGATAATGCAGTGCGCCTGCACCGTGGGATGCTGTGCGGTTGCCCGGCGAATGCAGTTCACTTGTCCGATTCCGGGTCCACGAAGAACACGTGCGCTCTGTTTGGCGATAATGCAGTGCGCTTGACTGTCGGATGCAAACCAATGCAGTTTACTCGCCGATTTTCTGTTCCGCGAAAAAAGTGAGTCCGCGTTTTAGTAAAATCAACGCTACTTTTAAACCGTAAGGAGTTAGAGAGAAAGTTATACATGAAAATGGAGCGCCTCGACGAGGGCTATCCAGCCGTATATCAATTGCTTCGATCGGACGAACGAATTGAAATTTTTTAAGCAAAAACATCCGTTGTCCACAAGAGGGCAGCGCCACCGTTTTCTAAATTGCTTCAAAATGGTGCAGAATCTCGAAAAGTGTTCAACATGTCGAAGATGTTCCTACTCCATACGAATCCAACGATGTATCATACGCATCGTTTCGAAAAACGGTTAAAAAGTTTCACTCTCTACGAGATCCGAAAACCAAAAACAGAGTGGCTGCGTTTTTTTCAATTTGAAATTCCTCTCAAACCGTAAGGAATTAGACAAAGTGTTCTAAATATGGATGGAGAGACTGATCGATATATTTCCAACGGTATATCATTTGCATCATTCTGATGAACGGTTTAAGAGAAATCGCGAAAATACGCCCGCTGCAAAAGTATGTCGCCGCATCGTTTTCGAAACTGCTCTTAATCCGTGAGGAATCTGGACAAGTGTTCAACATACGGAAGATGCTCCATTTCAATACGAATCCAACGTTGTATCATACGCTCAATTCCTACAAACGGTTAAAAAGTTGAAGCGAAAACGGTGCATGCGGTTCTGTTTTACCCGAGCTGCAGTGCTTCGAATTCAGCAGTGCGGTTCTCTTTGCGATACGATGTAGTTCAGAATGTTGTCAGAATAGTTATTCTGATAATGATGTCAGAATAGACCGGCTGTATATATATGGGATTGACTATTCGTCACCCTGGATGAGGAATGATTATTCTTCACCCCTGTCTGTTTTGTCATCAATGCATCGTAATTTTATGTTTCATAAATTTTGTCTTATTTCATACGTAAAAAGAGAACGTAAAAAAATATAATCACCATAAAATATATTTTATGTTACGTAAAATTACAAACGTAAAAATGATGGTGTAAAATATACATAAAATGTAATCTTTTTGATCTTATGACCAATGTTTTTGTTTTTTATGTCAAAATTTACGTAGTGAATCCATATTAATATAACTATTTGTATTACAAATGTAATTTTTTAAATGAAAGGCTCATAAAATTACCTCGGGTGAAGAATAAATTATTCTGTACCCTGGGTGAGGAATAGCTTCTATATATATATATATTATGGCGAGAGTCGGTGCGACGAGTGTCCACTTATATAGATGTACAATAATGTTCCTGTTCTACTCAAGTATAATATGGCCGGAGTTGTGCGATGTTCCACGGTCTTCGAGAGTCCTCCATAGATGTGCGTGATTTTTCTTTCTCATGTATATCAACCAAGTAGTAGGATCCATTGTATAGGTTCTTGCTGACCACAAATGGTCCTTCCCATGGAGAGGATAGTTTGTGCATTCCATCATTTTTTGTATGAGGCGGAGTACTAAATCACCTTCCTGGAAAGTCCGACTTTTGATGCGACGGCTATATACATGCCGTCTATTCTACAATCGATGATAGAAAAATAATCTGCAATAATCTCGTACTGCCCGAGATGACGATCTCGTACTTCTTCTATAATACACTGTCGTATTGCTTTTTTGTGAAGTCGGTACTGCCCTTCTGACTGTGTGTAGTAATTCAATCGTAGATTCTAAACCGTTAATCGAAATTGCGCAAATGATATACCGTTGGAAAGCTACAAAAAATCCTCACCCTTTTCATATTGTGACTTTTTCCTAATTTTTACATTTTTTATTATGAATTAAAAAAACAGAAATTATCACAAGCTGGTTGAAAAGTGTTTTGAACGCAATTTTTTACCCACTTCTCGGAATTGCACAAATGATATACTGTTAGAAAGCTACTGAAATTTCCAAACATTTTTATGCTTTAATGTTTTCCAAATTTTGCATATTTTTTGAACAGTGTTGAAAATACTAAAAATTAGTTTTATTAAAAGATGATTATTGATAATTCTTATACCTCAAAATTATGCAAATGATATGGCATTGGAAAGCTATTGAAATTTCCCATCTTTTTCATGTATTAAGGTTCTTGAAATTGTACATAATTTTTGAGCAGTTTTGAAAATACCGAGATTCATTCATAATAGACGAACAATAATTTGATATTAATTTTTGAACCACTTCTCGGAATAGCGCAAATGGTATACCTTTGGGAAGCTACTGTAATTTACAAACATTTTTGTGTTTTATGTTTTTTGAAATTATACATAGTTTTTTAACAGTTTTGAAAATACTAAAATTCAGTTTTATTCGTAAAATTCAGTTTACGAACATAATTTTATTCAGTTTTTGAAATTCATATTCATCGGACATCGGAATGATGCAAATAATATAGCGTTGGAAAGGTGTTGAACTTTAGAAACTTTTTCGTGTTTTAACATTTTTCCAATTCTTCACGTTTTTTGAACAATATTCAAAATACCGAGATTTTTCCTATTTTAAGAAAACAGAGTATTGTACTTCTCTCGAATATGTGTTTCGTATTGCCGAATAAAAAAAATCTTGTAATTCTAATAATGAATAAATTGTATTGATCGTATTTTCTTTATAGAACTCAACCTTCCTCGATATGCATTGTGTATTTTCTACGGAACATGAGTTTTATATTGCCCGGGATGAAGATCTGGTACTGGTCTTGTATGACTGTATCGTACTTCTTTTTCGTGAACAAGGTACTTCTTTTTCGCACCTTAATGGTAATTTGCTTGTAGATTTTAAACCATTAATTGGAATTGCGCAAATGATATACCGTCGGAAAGCTACAGAAAATCCTCATCTTTTTCCTATTGTAAATTTCTTTATTTTTTGGTTTGTTATTATGAATTTTGAAAAAACAGGATTCATCACAAGTTTATTGAAAAGTGTTTCGAAATTTTTAATTCAAACAGTTGTTGGAATGGGACAAATGATATAACGTCGGAAAGCTACTGAAATTTCCAAACTTTTATATGTTTTATGTTTTTTCTGATTCTTCATGGTTTTTGGACAATATTAGAAATCCCAAGATTTTCTCTGTTTTGGAAAACAGAGTTTTTGCAATTCCCTAGACATGCATCATGTACTCCCTAGAATATGAGTTTTGTAATGCCAGTTGTCATAATATTGTACTTCTTGTGTTGATAATAATTTTTTATTTAGTTACCGGAAGTCGTGTTTTTCGTTTTTACTCGTGTTTACTCCACAATCTCACTGTTTAATATAATAAAAAGGTATGTGGTGCTTCTATTTTGAATTTTTAGTTTGTACTGCTTTATACAGATGTTTTGCACTGCTCTCGATATTGTTTTTGTATTTCTTACTGTGAGATTATTGTTCTGCTTATGATATTATTGCTTCATACATATGTTGTATTGCTCGTGTTTTTAGAAAGAACTCAACTTTGCATTCTACTTCTATGAAATCATCATTCAATTTACTACATAACAATAAAACGGTATGTATGAATAATATGAATAAGATGAAAACCAGGGCTATTGGTAATTTGGTTACCATGTGAATAATATGAACAACTCAACTTCCCTTGAATTGTATCTTGTACTTCCGTGAAGTATTAGTTTCGTACCGCCAGTAACAAAAAAAAATGTACGACTCAAAATACATAAATTGTATTGGACAGAACGAATTAAGGGAACTGGGAGGAAGGAACCAAACAAAAGGGAGAGCAACAGCAGGCTGCCTTTCCTCCCAGGGCTCCCATGTTTCAACTGTAACAAACACACACCACACGGCCCCTTGGAAATTCCATCTCTCTCGTTGCTTGCCTATAGAAATGTACAATGCATGACTTGCAATTTCTACATTTTTCTTATTATACTACAAAATCATAGTACTAGTGTACGGAGTACTACACAACCTCACCACCCAAAAGCGCTAATACAACATTATACACAGTTCAACGGCGAGAAATCGCCCAAATGACAGACTATGCTTTTCGTAGAACCAGACGGGTGCTTCTCGGTTTGTCTTTGTCGACGCGTGGAAAGGCCGAAGTGCATCCGTCCAATCACGACCGAGAGGCAGCGCAGCGGCATCACCTCACGAGTCACGACGAACACGCCTTGTTCGCTCTCTCACTCAATTCGTTCCGTGGGTAGAACCAGACGGGCGCCGGAGCGGGGAGTTCCGACGACAAATATTTTTCTGTGTTGCCCAATAAGAAAATTTTGTACTGCCCAGAACAAATCGTTGGTACTGCTCAGAATGATTCAATGGTACTTTCCGATAAATATTGTTTTTTTACTTCTAAAAAAGATATACCACTTAAGAGTGAATTAATACACCCATAGGCAGCTCTACGTGCTTTCTCCTGACAACACCGGAAGCCTAGAAGGCAGAAATAAATATTCTTTTTAACGCACAGAATGAGCCACATAAGAGGACCTAATAATTATCCCAATTTAATAAAGAGGGGTGTTACGTCTCAAGGAAAAGAGAGATCCCATGTGTGACTTATAAGACAGCTGCAGCACTTTGCATGCCATCATGTTGCGTAATTTTACCCCGTGTAAGTTATGAGCACCTGAAGTTTTGGTTAGGAACTTGCAATTGCAATTTACACGTATAGTACAGCAGTATTAGCAGCAACTATGATAAAATGCTCTCATGAGAACTCAAAAGAAGAAAAAACTATGATAAAATGCGCCTGCCAGATCGATCCGAAGAAATAAAACGTCTGTACTCAGGCTCAAGCGTGGGCAAAGCTGAGCTAATCCAAGTAGTACCAAACCTCGGTATGTTTATTAGTCTGACACATGATTTGAAGCAACACATCGTTTCAGAAATTGATTGGGCGGGGTAGACACCACACACCAGCGCATGAAGTCGTTGGAGAGTACCCGCTTCTCTTCCGGCCAGTGTCCGTACCGGCTCGGTTGTCCGTCCGGCCGCAGCAGCATGGCGCCCGTGGTGCCCATGAGCACCATGTCCACTCCCGCTGCCACTGCCATCTTCTCGGCCTTCTTGAACTCCTATTCTCCGCCTCCATGAACTCTCTGTATCCTTACCAGCTCCCGCCACGTCTTTGCATCCATGAGAAGACAACGTTGCCATGGGCGGGGAAGCACCAAAGAAGGCGAGACGGAGGGGATGGAGGAGAGGGGGCGGGTCCTCCCTCACCGGCGGCTGGGTCGGGAGAGAGGAGCAGTGCCGCGGTCAGGGCAGAGTGGGCGGCGGCTCGGTTGCCGAGAGGAGCAGCGCTGCGGCGGCCGGCGGCCGACGCGAGGGAGGCGGGGTCGCGACGAACGGGGCAGGGAACGAGGCGGATCAGGCCAGCGCTGGAAGGAGGCGCGTCGGCGGCGGTGGATGAGTTTGCGGGCGGGCGGGCGGGGGTTACGGGAGGAACAGAGAGAGGTTACGGTGGGGGAGGTGGGAGGTTTGTTTTTTTTTCTTTTTTGAAATTGCCTTATAAGATGAAGTTATTGTAAAATACTATTCTACAATCGATTGTATAATACTATTCCTCACCCCCTCTGTTTTGACATCAATGCACCATAATTTTACATTTCGTAAATTTTGTCTTATTTCATACGTAAAAAGAGAACGTAAAAAAATATAATCGCTGTAAAATATATTTTATATTACGTAAAATTAAAAAGGTAAAAATGATGGTGTAAAATATACATAAAATGTAATTTTTTTGATCTTATGATCAATATTTTTGTTTTTTTTATATCAAAAATTATGAAGTGAATCCATATTAATGTTATTATTTGTATTACAAATGTAAAATTTTTATGAAAGATTCGTAAAATTACCTCGGGTGAAGAATAAATTATTCTGTACCCTGGGTGATGAATAGCTTCACTTTATATATATATATATATATATATATATATATATATATGGCGAAAGCCAACGCGACAGAAGTTGACTTATGTATGTTATATGGTGAGAGCCAGTGCGACGAGAGTCAATTTATATAAGTGTACAATAATGTTCCGGTTCTACTCAAATGTAATATGGATGGAGTTGTGCGATGTTCCACTGTCTGGGAGTCTCCTCCATAGATGTGCGTGAGTCTACCTTCTCGCGTATATCAACCAGGTAGAAAGATCCATCGTACAGGTTCTTGTTGACCACAAACGGTCCTTCCCATGGAAAGGATAACTTGTGCATTCCATCATTTTTCTGTATAAGACGGAGCACTAAATCACCTTCCTAGAAAGTTCAACTTTTGATGCGGCCACCACTACTAGGAAATAGCCTTATGGTGGCGCACTGTTTTTGAGTTTAGTGGCGCATTAGGGATGCGCCACTAACTACAAGCCACTAATAAGGGCTTAGAGGTGGCGCATTCTGGATGAGCCACCCCTAAGGCCCTTATGCGTGGCACATCTCAGAATGCGCCACCTATAAGCTCTTAGGCGTGGCGCATTCTGAAAATGCGCCACTATTAATTTTCAGAATGCGCCACTATTAATTTTTTTAAATTATGAATTTTCAATCTGGATCTGGAAAACAATTTTTTTATTTTAATTTTAATTTTTTCTTAATCTCAAATTAGTGTGCTTAATGCCCGGTCAATATGCTTAATCTTAGGTCAAACTAACCTCCGTGGTCAAACTTCCCCGAGGGTCACCCATCCTAGCACTAATCTAGTGCCAGAACGCTTAACTTCTCGGTTCTATTCAACTCTCACTCCAGCTCACCTAGCAGGCACTTGTTGATATATCTAACATATAAATCCTATTAAACCATGTTGATGTCTAGTACCTTGTTAATGTTCATGGGTGTGCTAAAATTTTCAACATTTTTTTGAAACTTTCTCGATGGGACCATTAGCATATTTTGAACTTTTTAAAATTTTTTTTATTTTTTTTAAAAAAAATTAAATTTAATTTTTTTTAATGTTACTATCTAAAATTTTCAACTTTTTTTAACTTCCCGATTTGTCCTCTAGCCTATTTTGAATTTTAAAAAAAAATTCAAAATTTTTTCTGTTACTAGTGGCGCATTTCATACAAAATGCGCCACTACTAAGTTCAATTTTTTTTTCAATTTTTTCTCTTTTTTTGGGCCTTCAGATCTTCAAACGCCCGTAACTTTTTTTCTGTTAGGTTTTTGAGGATTCTAAAAATGTTCAACGAGTTGCACCCGATTGAACTTGGATATAACTTTTCGAGTAGATGATTTTTCATATAAAAAACTTTTTCATCGGAGGTCGTATGCAAAAGTTAAGCCCATTTTACGAAATTCTCGGGAGATTTTGCAAAAAAAGTCGAAATTCATATTTGTAAATTTTTCTAACAACTAGACCACATATCATTTGGGAAACTTATTTTCTTTTATTTTTTTGACATTTCTATCATTTTCTTTTATTTATTTTCAAATTGAAAAGGCGGTCCACCGGGGGGGTGTATTTGGGAATTTTCCCCCGAAGTTTTTTCTTATTAGTGGCGCATATCGGAAATGCGCCACCCCTAAGAGCTTATGGGTGGCGCATTCTGGATGCGCCACTAATAATTCCTTAGGGGTGGCGCATTTCCAGAATGCGCCACCTCTAAGCTCTTAGGGGTGGCGCATTTCCAAAATGCGCCACCTATAAGGTTCTTAGGGGTGGCGCATTTCTCCAAATGCGCCACGTATAAGGGGATCCTGGGCTGGCCCACTCTTAGGGGTGGCGCATTTTTAAAAATGCGCCACCTATAAGGGCTTATAGGTGGCGCATTTTTTACCAGTGCGCCACCCCTTACAACATAGTGACGCATTACATATAAAATGCGCCACTAATAAGCTTTCCATGTATAGCTAATCCCTAGCAGTGCACTATGATAACGTCGCAAATCTTGTTGGTAGAGAGCCGACTGAGCTGATGCTAGTTCTCGTTTTTCATCGAGAACATCCAGGGAGTCCTGCCTCACCTTCTGATTGTCGGCTTCCACATATGCGGCGACTCTTGGTGAGTCGCGACGGATGTTACTTGGGAGAACGGCTTCCGCTCCATAGACCAGGAAGAAGGGCGTGTAGCATGTCGACCTATTAGGAGTCGTCCTGATGCTCCATAGGACTGAGGGTAACTCTTCCTCCCAGCAACCCGGCGTCCTTTCCAAGGGGACATATACAGTCGGAGTTTGATGCCTCGAAGCAACTCTTGGTTGACTCTCTCATCTTGTCCGTTGGATGTGCTTGTTCTGGCCGAATCGCTGCATAAACCCTTCTAATAGGTTGGATCCATTATCATTGATGATGTTGTGGGGTAGCCGAATCTGTATATTATCTTTTTCAATAATTTCAGTGTTGTTGCAGCGTCACATTTACTGACTGGCTCTGCCTCAACCCATTTGGTGAATTTATCCATTGCCACTAATAAGTGGGTATTCTTGTTGTCTGGCCTTTTGAAAGGTCCCACCATATCAAGACCCCATACTGCAAAGGGCCAATTGATAGGGATCATTCTGAGTTCTTGAGCCGGGACATGAGCTTCCTTTGCATAGCGCTGGCATCCATCACACTTCTTGACTATATCCTCCGCATACGCATGTGCTATGAGCCAGTAGAGTCCATGTTGATAGGCCTTAGCTACAAGCGAACAAGAGCCGACATGCTGTCCACAATCTCCAGAGTGTATTTCATTGAGGATGGCTCTACCTTCTTTTGGTGAGACACATCTTTGAAAAACATCTGCGGGATTCCGCGAATGTAGCTCACCATTGATGAGTACCACTAATGGAAACATTAGTTTTTCCGTTAGCCAGACCCTTTGTCGTCCGCTTTCTATCGGGGCTGACGGCAAAGGATATGGCCAAGATGCGGCTGACGGCGTATATGTTCTTTGTCGTCAGCCCATTGTAAGTCGTTCGTTGGCAGACAGCAACCTACACAACAGCTGACGGCAAAGCGCCGCAGACGGCCTCCCGTGTGCCATGTGGCCCTTGCCGGCACAGGGCAACGGCGAGCAGCGTTGCCGTCAGCCGGATGACGTCAAAGCCTAACGGCATAGGTAGTCGTCATCTAGCTGACGGCAAAGCGGGGCCTTAACCCCACTCGCGCTGCCAGCCCTAACCCCACCTCCCCCACTCGCGTGACCCAGCACCCACACCTCTCCCCCTGACCTAGCGTCGCCGCCACTACCGCCACCCCGGCCGCCGCCACCACCACCACCCCGGTGAGTGCCGCGCTTCCTTCTCTCCTCTCCCTCTCCTTCACTGCTCTCATGCGCAGCCGCCGCCTCTGCAGGACGCTGTCGCCGCCCCCTCCTTCCCATCGACGACCACGCCGCCTCCACCACCACCACCCCGTCGTCCTCCCCAGCCACCACCCCTTCGCCAGCCTCCTCGCCACCCCCCCTCGCCGGCCGGCATCCCGGTGAGAAACCCGGCCCTAGCCAACAATTTTTCTTTTAATTAGTTAGTTATAGTTAAAATAAATTATTAGTTAGGTTCTAGTTAGTTCAAATCAGTAGTTATTTAGTTAGTTAGTTAGTGTTAAAATCAATAGTTAGATTTTAATTAGCTAGTTATATTAAAAAAATAGTTAGATTGTAGTTAGTTAGAATCAATAGTTAGGTATTTATTTAATTAAAATCATTAGTTAGTTAGTAAGTTATTAAAATCAGTAGTTAGTTAGTTAAAATTATTTAGATAGTTAAAATCAGTAGTTAGGTTCTAATTAACTAGTTATAGTTAAGATTATTTAGTTAGTTTGTAGTTAGTTAAAGACAATAGTTAGTTAGTTATTGAAAATCATTTGTTAGATTTTTAATGAATTGAAAGAAAATTTAATGTAATGAAAAGTAAAAAAATTAAAATGAAATGAAAAGTAAAGTAAAAGTAGTTAGGGCTAGTTATTTTGTGGCTTAGGGTTGGCCTGGCCTTGTGTTATAGCTAGAAGAATAGGAAAGAGAAGGAAATGGAAGAAATGTAAATATTACTAAGAATAGAAGATTTGATTTTGTTAGAAAATAAAGAATAGGAAGAAGAGAAGGTGGTGGAAAAGGAGAGAAAGGAAAGGATAAGAGGAGGAGATGAAGATATAGAAGAATAAAAAGAAAATAGAAGAAAGAAGGAAGAAGAAGTTAGAAAAGAAATATAATTAATACATCCGGCCTTTGTGCCGATGACACTAGTTAGGTAGAATTAAAATTTAGATGTAATGTTCCATTGCGTAAACCCATATGCGTCTCCCGTTCGAAAGGTTCCATTTTTATAAATATGCATTCATTTGCATATTAATGACTGGATTCTTTCGAATTGTCCAACTTTATCCATGGACAGCCCGAGTATCTGTAGATTGGGTTCATTTCCCAAGATATGCTCTCCTCCGGATCGGACAAGAGGTAGTGCGTCAGCGCATCGAGGATTGTGGTACAGGGATCGAAGACATGGTCAATGACTAAAACGATGCTCGTCATGAGGACGAAGAACCGGAGGAAACTACCAATGCCTTTTATGCCATGCCGGAGTCTTCAAAACTCCCACTACATGCGCACACCAAGATTTGTCAGCTAGATGCCGTCGCACGAACAATGGCTCTTAAATCCCAATTCAACTTGGGCAGAGAGTGCTATGATGCGATGATGAGCTTATTCGGGCGCTTTCTACCCGGTGGTCATATTATGCCTGCAAATCTATACCACTCAATCAAAATACTAGGTGCACTGAAGATGCCCATTGAGCGGATACATGCTTGTGAGAAATGATGCGCCTTATTTAGGCATGATTATGCGGATGAAAATTATTGTCTACGCTGCAAGTCCTCCAGGTATATTGTCATAGACAACGGTCTTGGTGAGAAGACGCAGAGCAAAATACCCGTAAACATTCTTCGTTACCTACCGATCTTACCAAGACTTCAACGGCTTTACATGCTTGAAGAAACAACAAAACAGATGACATGGCACAGAGATGGAATTAAACGTGCTACAGATGAATACGGGATTTTTATGTTGACCCACCCCTCTGATGGTGAAGCTTGGAAGATGTTCAATGAAATACATAAAGAAGGTAAAGCCAAAGACCCAAGGAATGTGGCACTCGCCATTGGCCTTGATGGGTTCAATCCTTTCGGTATGACGACAACCCAATATAGATGTTCACCTGTATTCATCATGCCCCTCAATCTGCTCCCTGGAGTCCTTATGCAAAGAAAGCACATCTTCCTGACGTTGATAGTTCCGGGTCCTAACTATCCTGGCAAAAATATGAATGTGTACTTGCAGCCGCTGATGGATGACTTGAAAGAAGCCTGGGATAATAGGATCTGGACATACGACGCAGCTAGCAAAACAAACTTCCGAATGCATGCTTGGTTGATGTACTCGATGCATGACTTGCCGGCGTTTGCACTTTTCATTGCATGGTGTGTGCATGGAATGTTCCCATGCCTGCAATGCAAGGCTGCTCTTAAGTTTCATTGGCTGTCGGAGGGTCGCAAGTATTCTTTCTTCGACTTGCATAGACAATTCCTTCCTTTGGACCATGACTTCAGAAAAGACAAGAAGCATTTCACCAAAGGTAAAGTTGTCGAGCACGAGGCACCACCTATGATGATGGGCACACAAATTCTAGATCAGTTGAACTCACTGGAGCCTGATATGGACCGGCCAGGGTATTTCTTGGGATATAATACGGAACACACCTGGACCCACAAGCCATGCTTCTGGGATCTCCTCTATTTCAAAGACCTTGCTCTTCCACACAACATTGACGTGACGCACACTGAAAAAAATATGGGTGAGGCCCTTTTTGGTACATTGTTCAATACTGATAAGGGGAAAGATAATGTTAAGGATAGAGTCGATCAGGAGAATCTGTGTAATAGGAAGTCACTGAACATGCGATAACCGAAAGGGAAGAAGAATTGGGAGAAGCCAAAGGCCTGGTTCAATCTTAAAAGGAAACACATTAGGGAAATCCTCATGTGGGTTCAAAAAAGTTGATGTTCCACGATGGGTATGAAGCGAATCTAGCAAGGGGAGAAAGTCTTGAAAATTTGAAAATATTTGGGCTGAAGAGTCACGATTGGCACATATGGCTTGAGCGGATAATGCCGGTGATGTTGCGCGGCTACATCCCCGAGAAGGAATGGCTAGTAATGGCAGAGCTGAGCTATTTCTTTCGTGTTCTTTGTGATAAAGAACTATCGCCTATTGTGATAGAAGAGATGGAAAAACTGTTGCCGGAGTTGATATGCAAGTTAGAGAAGATCTTTCCACCAGGTTTCTTTAAACCTATGGAACATATGATTTTGCATCTACCGATGGAGGCAAGATTGGGTGGCCCTGTGCAAAACCGTTGGTGCTATGCAACTGAGAGAATGTAGAAGACGCTTCGAGCAAAATGTAAAAATAAACGGAGAAATGAAGCATCAATGGCTAAGGCATTCGTTGTCGAGGAAGCGACAAACTTCGTGACAACACACTATGCTGCCACTAATCACAATTTGCATAATCCAAAGCCTCGGTACAATACTGGCGTCCCCGAGCGACGTGAATCGAAGTTCAAACTCTTTAAAGGGAGGCTCACACATTGTGGGGTTTTACAAACAAGGACGTTGACCTTCAAGGAATGGGGCATCATTACATTGTATATCTTGACCAACTTTCCAGAAGTGCGGCCATACATTGAGTGAGTGCTCGGTACATATTAATTGTTCCGCAACTTCTTGACGAGTTTTGTGTCTAACTTCTCTTAATTATTTGATATATTCGATTCGTCGCGCAATTCTCGAATGGACTGGCGATCGAAAAAGACTCCATCGAAGAGATCAATCTTCTTGAGAAGCGGGGAGGCGGCAATCCCGGTTTCATCTCTTGGTTTACACAAACGATACTTCTTATATAATATATAGGCCATTTTTTTTCTTCATCGTCTCAGTTCTGACTAATACAATAAGCCCCCGAGATGGTGTGCAAATAAGATGGATTGCTTTGAGGCCATAGTGGAAAAATGGCTCAGTGATGCTTTGTTGGCCACCCACAAAAGTGCCAAGGATAGGCATGCACAAATGGTTGATGTGGCACACCACCAAGGCAATGTCAACGGCCATGAGTACACCAAAAAATGGGTATGTGGCATGTTTTTAGTTTCATGTCCTTTCATCATTAATCAATTCATTTGTTCATATTTTTTCTTGTACTGATTAGATATTTCTCTTTTCATTGTAGGCCAAATACCATAATCAACCTCTTCCCAATGGATTTCGTGGATTTGCCCTGGCCCATACGGGAAAGTACAAAGAGGTGAAAGCATATTCCAAGGGCGACGGGGTTGAGGCGTACACCAGCGCTGCAGCCTACCACAAGATGATGGCCTATTCTGAGGTGGCGAAAGAGTTGCGCGGTCCTGAGTTTGACCCAAGCCAAGAGGAGATTGATTCGGAGGACTTGATGAGTTCTGGTGGCGGTACGTATCATGGAAGTACGTCCATGTACAATGGCTTCGTACCTTGCCCGGAGACTCTACCTCAGACCCAAGCGAGGCAAACGATCTCCACTCCTTCTGTACGACCTCGCCCGCGGCCAGTTGATCTTGCTATATAGGTGTAACTTTGTCTAAATTCTTCCTTTTGTTCTTTAGATTGCGTAGCGATGATGAGTTAATTTCTATATTGAGGAGTGCTTGCAAGACGACATTGAAAGGGAGAGACAGATGACACAAGAGTTGTTGGCACAACAGTTGGCGGAGAGGGACTGGCTGGCGAAGGAGAGGACCCAAAGGTTGTTGGAGGAGAGGACGCAGATGATATTGGAGGAGGATAGGGGACGCAATAATGCCCAGACGAAGGCCATCTACGACATCTTCTCGTTAAGTTACTACTTCTGCATATATATCTGCCAAGAATGCATATGCATGTTTGGTTCACTTGCTAATATGCTTGAGTCCTCAAAAACTATCTCACAGAGTATGTGGGAGAAGCAAGTTCTTACCCCTCCACCGATGCCGACGCCTATTGTTTCTCCTCCCGGGACGGTGAGTTTCTTTCAGTGCTCAATATAGCCCGGTCTTATATCATTGAGTGTTGTTGTGATTACCACATTGCAACTCATCCTTTTTTGCAGCATCATTCCAGAGCTTCATCTCACAACCCACAAGAATCTCCTAATGAATCCCCGAGTAACCCACCTGGCGGTGCTTCTTAGCCTTGAGGTGGCCTCCGGTAAGTTACTTATGTACTATTTAGCTTCATTAGATTAAAAATTGCATAGTTAGCTCCTCAATGACTTTATAAGCTCACAAACCTCCAAAATGATATTAATAGCTTAGTTACATAAATATTGACTTATACTTGGCTTATAAAAGCTAAGAAATGACTTTATAAGCTTATAAAGCTCAAACCTGGCCTTATAAGCTTATAAAGCTCAAAATTTGATTTAGTAGCTTATTAAGGTCAACAATGACTTGTACTTGGCTTATAAAAGCTCAAAAATGAATTTACTAGCTTAGTTAGATAAAAAAATGACTTCAGTAGCCTATAAACCTAAAAAATGACTCATACTTGGCTTATAGATCTTAAACTTGGCTTATAAAGCTTATACTTGGCTTTATAAGCTTGTAAACCTCAAAAATGGCATATATTTGGATTATAAAAGCTCCTCAATGACTTTATAAGCTCACAAACCTCAAAAATGATATTAATATCTTAGTTACATAAATATTGTGTTATACTTGGCTCATAAAAGCTAATAAATGACTTTATAAGCTTATAAAGTTAAATCCTGGCTTTATAAGCTTATAAACCTCAAAAATGACTTGTACTTGGCTTATAAAAGCTCAAAATGAATTTACTAGCTTAGTTAGATAAAAAATGACTTTAGTAGCTTATAAACCTAAAAATGACTTATACTTTCCATATAAAGCTCAAAAATGAATTACTAGCTTAGTTAGGTCTAAAATGAGATATATTTAGCTCTTAAGGTCTAAGAAAAGAAGGAGAGGAGGAAAAGAAAGAAGAGAAGAAGAAAAATGTGAAAAAGAAAGAAGAAGAAGAAGAAAATATCTTCTTATTCTTACTTTTTCTCTTTTTTTCTTTTTTCCATCTTCTTCCTCTTTCTCCTTATTCTTTTTCTTCTCCTTGTTATCCTTTTCTTCTACTTCTTCTTCTTCTTCTCCTTTATACTTAGCTTATAAAGGCCAAAACTGACATATACTTAGCTACTTTTTATACCTAGCTAGTTTCAAATATAAACTACATTTTGGATTTCTTTTTTTTGCAAAAAACATGATTATGTTTTCATTTTGCAGATCTGGCTAAATGCAAGGATGAATGCTTACTTTGGAGTGTGCTCTACATATAGGATGTTAGTCTTTGTGATGTTGCGCCACTAGTAGTTCTGGACTTGTAGTTATGTTTGCACCACTTGTCATGCTGAACTTGTATACTTGTAGTTCTGGTTGTACTTGTGATCCATATGATGGTTGATGCACTTGGGATCAATATGCTACATGGTTGTGTTGTTGTATATATAGAATGATTGTGATCCATATGCTGGTTCTGGATTGTGCACTGAACTTGTTATATATATATATATATTGATGTTATTGTTTAAATGCACGAAATGAAAAGAAAATAAACAAAAAAGAAAGAAACAGGGGACTTTGCCATCATCAAGCTGATGGCAAAGGTGTTGCCGTCGGCAAAGCCAACACGTGGCGGCCACCTGTGCTTCCTAGGGCTGTGGGAGTGACCATATGGTCATGGCTTTGCCATCAGCCAACCTTCTAGCTCACGGAAAAAGGTTGAATGGTGCCGTCGGCCACACGTCTAGCTGACGACAAACCTCTACTGCTTTGTCGTCAGCTGCAGAGCAGGCTGGCGGCAACGCTTGACATGTGGGACCCAGAGCAACTTCTTTGCCGTCAGCTGTCGCCTCGGATGACGGCAAAGCGCGCCGTTAACCCCTTTACGGGGTTAAGTCATCGGTTGGACGTACAAGTGGTGCTGACGGCAAAGCCGTTCGCCTGTACTTAATGGTTGATGGCAAAGCCGTTGCCGTCGGTCGATTTTTGGCTGACGGCAATGCCGATCGCTGCCGACTAAAGAGCTGACAAACTTGTTGCCGTCCGGGAGCTGATGGCAAAGGCTTTGCCGTGTGCTTTTCATATGTTTGCCGTCAGCTTCGGCTGACGGAAAAATTCCTGTTTCCTGTGGTGTACAAAGGATTTGCTTCTCCTAACAATCTGCCTTGCTAGTATTTCATCTGGAGGAAGGATTCCCCGGGTCTTGTAATCCAAATAAGGTACAACCCATGAGGGGGTGGAGTGCATTGCAGCCACCAGAGCCGGCTCTGGATCCGGCTCTGATATGTTTGGCTTTGTTGGTGGTTTTAGAGACGGCTTTGTTAAGACATCTAAGAATACGTTTGGAGGGACCGATTTTCGCTGAGAGACAAGCCATGATAGGGCATCTGCTGCTTCGTTTAGTTTTTGTTCCACATAATCCACCTGGTAACCAACAAAGAACCCGACTTTTTTTTTCCACTTCTCGCTGATAAGCTGCCATGGTGGCGTCTTTAGAATTCCATTTTCCCGAAACTTGTTGAGAAACGAGGTCAGAGTCGCCATAGCATTGAATCCTTCTTATGTTCATATCACGAGCCATCCGCAGCCCATGAAGTAAGGCTTCATACTCTGTTGCGTTGTGGGTGCAAGTGAATTGCAATTGCAAGACATAGCAAAAAATTTCTCCTTTACGTGAGGTAAGAACCACACCGGCTCGTGATCATTGGAGCTGCCGAGTTCCATCAAAATGCATCGTCTAGTATTTGGTAATCGGATTCTCTAGAGGTTCTTGGATTTTAGTCCAATCGTTGATGAATTTGACCAGTGCCTGAGAGTTGATGGCCGTGCGTGGCTCATATTTGATGTGATAAGCCCCTAACTCTATGGCCCACTTTGCAATCCTTCCCGTGGCTTCCCGATTTTAGATGATATCTGCAAGTGGTGCTGAGCTGACCAAAGTTATGGCGTGCTCCTGAAAATAGTGCTTGAGCTTCCGACTCGCCATGAATACACTGAGGATCAATTTCTTCCAGTGAGGGTAGAGTTGATTTGATGAAGTCAAAACCTCACTAACATAATAAACTGGACCCTGGAAGGGGTGCTCCTTGTCGGCTTCCATCCGCTCAACCACAACTACACCACTAATTGCTCGATTGTTGGATAAGATAAAGAGTAGCATAGCTTCTTTTGGTTTAGGAGCTGCCAAGATTGGATCCTGGGATAACTTCTTCTTCAGCGACTCCAGAGTCCGATCAGCCTCGTCATCCCAAACAAAATTTTCTGACTTTCGCAAGAGTCGATACAGGGGGATTGCCTTTTCTCCAAGTCGGCTAATAAACTGCCTTAGGGCGGCTACGCATCCTGTGAGTCGCTGGACTCCTTTCACTGAGGCTGACCTTTCAAGAGCCATGATAGCGTTCATTTTCTGTGGGTTTGCCTCAATGCCTCTCTCAGATACTATGTATCCGAGGAGTTTTCCTGGTGGGAATCCAAAGGTGCATTTGGCCGGATTTAACTTCATCTAGTATTTACGCAGATTCTTGAAGGTCTCCTGTAAGTCACTGATAAGTGAGTCGGCAAGCTTAAATTTGACCACTATATCGTCCACGTAAGCATGTACGGTACGCCCAATTTTCTTTTTGAGGCAGCTCTTTATTGTTCGCTGGTAGGTGGCTCTTGCATTCTTCAAGACGAAAGCCATAGAAGTATAACAATAAATCCTGAAGGGGGTAATGAAGCCCTTTTATCTTGATCCTCCAGAGCCATATTGATTTGATGATAACCAGAGTAGGCATCAAGGAAACACAAGAGCTCACATCCCGGAGTCGAGTCTATGTTCTGGTCAATACGAGGCAGCGCAAAGGGATCCTTTGGGCATACCTTGTTTAAGTCAGTGTAGTCAATACACATACGCCAAGTCCATTTCTTTTTCAAAACGAGGACCGGGTTCGCGAGCCACTCCGGATAAAAAACTTCCATGATGAACCCGGCGGAAAGGAGCCGGGCTATCTCTTCCCCAATGGCGTTTCTCCTTTCATCGTTGAAACGACGAAGGAATTTCTTGAACGGCTTCAGTTTTGGGTCAATATTTAGGTGGTGCTCAGCGAGTTCCCTCGGGACACCTGGCATGTCAGAAGGTTTCCATGAAAAAATGTCCCGGTTCTCATGGAGGAACTCGATGAGCGCGATTTCCTTTTTATCAGATAACCCTTTCCCAATGATGAAATTCTGGGAAGCGTCACCAGGGACAAAGTTGACTTTATTTGTATCCTGAGCCTGTTGAAATTTGGGGTTGGTGTCGGGAGTTGACTTCTTCAGGATTGTGGAGTCTGCCGGGTTTACCTTCTCCTGGTATGCTGAGAAGTCCTCTTAGGAACATGCTGACTCATCAAATTTGACATGTTGTTCGTCACACTCCGAAGCCCTGGACCGGCTCCCATCTACCGTAATTGGGCCATGAGGACCCAACATCTTGAGCTTTATGTAGACATAGCATGGTCGAGCCATGAACCTAGCATAAGGCGGTCTTCCCAAGATGACATGATATGGGCTCTCCAGTTTTTCCACTTCAAAGGGTACGATCTCAGAGTGAAAAATTTCGACGTTTACAAAGGCCGTCTCCAGGTAAATCTTGCCTATCGGGCGTGCCTACTTGCATGGGAATATTCCGTGGAAGAAGGTGTTGGAGGGTTGCAGTTGTTTTTTAGTCAGTCCCATCCTGTGGAAAGTCTCGTAATAAAGAATGTTGATGTTGCTTCCTCCGTCCATGAGTACTTTGTCAAGTGTATATCCTCCAATTTGTGGAGAAACATTGAGAGCCAGGGTCCCCAGGTTATCTACCATTGGGGTATGGTCATCCCTTGTCCAGGTGATTGGCTTTTCTGACCAATTGAGCCACCTGGGACAAGCTGGTTCTATGGCCACAGCCATGGCGGCTCTCCGCTGCAACTTCCTGTCCCTCCGACAGCTACTGGTGGTGAAGACATGATATGCTGAGTGGTCTTGAAGTTGTTTTGGGTTTGCTTGGAATCCTGCAAGCCCTGACTTGTTTTACTGCCCTCCTCCTCCGGGTCCTTGGCGTTGAGGTACTGCGCCAGCTCCCTGATGACCAAAATTTTGGTTGCTATTGTTTTGGCCGGCTCCTCCACCTGACCCGGGGGGTACCTAGCTGCCTCGCCGTGGTAATTCTTTCATGAAGTTGCAATCTTCCCAAGAGTGATTGGCTGGGCGGGCGGGTTTACTATGTGTTGGGAAAGGCCTTTTTATAGCTTCTTCAAAGCTGTTTGGGCAAACATTTCCTTCCGACATTCAGTAGTTGTTGCCCCCCTGCTTCTGCCTTTGGAAGCCGACAATTGTGTTGGCCACCAAAACAGAAGTAGTCTGATCAAGTCGACGCTTGGTCTGCTGATTTTGAATGTGGGATCCTTTTTCGCCGTTCTTTTTATTCTGGGCGGTTTTATCCTATTCGGTGTCCACATCCTTGGTTTTATCAGACTCGGCGTACTTGATGATCGCGTCCATGTATTCCCCCATGTTCTTGACCATTCTCTTGAGGCGGCCAAGATTGTGTACTAGGGGTTCAAATTTGCAGTTTCTTTCCAAGACGATAAAAGCTGTCTAGGCAGTAATAGTGTCCGAGGAGTGGACTATTTCTGCCAACCATCATGCCCAACTTAGGGCCGACTCTCCTTCCTTCTGTACACAATGCTCCAAGCCGACAATTGTGGTGTCTCTCTTGCAAGTGCCTTGGAAATTCTTGATGAACTTTTCTTTAAGATCCGCCCAAGAGGTGACGGAGTTCTCTGGGAGGTTCTTGAACCATGTACGAGCCGACCCTTCCAACATCATCGCGAGGTAACGGGTGCAGACTCCTTCGCTGGCTTGTAGAATATCCATAGCTAGATCATAGCTTTCGATCCAGATTGTCGGTTCCATGTCGGCTGTATAATTTGGGATATTACGTGGTCCCTTGAAATCTGGTGGCAAGCGTGTGTTCCTTAGAGTCGACACCAGACACCGGTTACCCACGGACCTGCTGAAAACTCGGTATTTTGATCTTGTGGGGGAATTTGGGTCACCGGCTCTATACATCGCTCAAGGTTAGGAGCAGGTAGGTCTATAATTCTCACCGCCCATTGAGGGTCCAGAGGTGGAGGTGCTCCATGCTGGCGATCACTGCTCGAGGCTGCTGGGCCCGGCGAGTCTGCCTGCCGACTCACACTTTGGTATGGAGTCGCATGTAAGTATGATAGACCTTGTGAGTATTGAACTTGTCGTGTGATCGCGGTTTTGAGAAAATCAATGGCTTCTCGAGCAGCCTGATCCATTGGAGTGTTTCCATGAACAGGTGCGTTGGTGAGGAAACGGGTTGCCGTCATTACATTTGCCATGGGGTTATTGTAGTGATTTGGAGGTGTATGGAATCGATCAGGGCGTGGCGGAGGAACCGTCTATCTAGGTGGCGTGTATAATGGAGGAGTCGACTGGTGAGGGCTCCGGAATAGCGCTCGTCCTTGGTAGTCAGGAGGAATCCGACTTGCAGGTCCCTGAGAACGTGTGTGGGCGAGGCTTAGTTTCTAGGCCTCTATCAGCTCTGATTCCTCCTGCAGGCGCCTGGCTTCTTTGGCAAGCCGGGTTTCTCTTTCCTTGATTTGCTCTTTTTCAGTGTTGATATCCATCCGTATGCTCATCACCCGTGCATTGAGTCCATTGACCCTAGTCCTCCATGCCTCGTGATTCTCCGTTGTCATTGGCGTATCCAAAGCTTCGTCGAGATATTTCAGGGCATCGGCTTCTGCTCTTGTGAGAACTTGTTCTGATGAGTGGGCCGCCGGCTCCCTATCTGGATTCGGGACTGCATTGGCAGCCGACTCTACACCCTAATTTTGGGTTGTGTTCTGGGCTGCCTGACTCCCTTGTCCTCCGGTGTCAGCCATGAACACCGTGACGTAGTACGGAAGCTCAAAGTGAGAGTAGTCCGGGTTGTATTCTCTTGCACCCGTGCCGAGTCTGTTTGTTCCAACAGATCAGACGGACCCATCTTCTGAGAAACTTCCTTCACTAGGATACGAGTCAGCATCAGAAGTTTCTTCTAAGGCGTCGTGTATTGGGGACTCGACAGAGCGCTCCGGCTTTGGAGATCCATCAATGAACCCGACGAAAGTATGCTTGGAGTCGGCATGTCACCGACTCGAGGTTTCCATGGGGACTTCGGGATCCGGCCAGGGATCAGGTCCGTCCATCCTACCGATAAATATGTGAATAGACCTGATCGGGACCCGATATCCATATTCGATGGAATCGGCTTCAGGGCCCCAAGTTGAGTCGTCGATGCAGAGCTTCCCGTGCCGGCTTCTCGTGATTCGTGCGGTGATGAATCCTTCCATTCCTTGCAGAGCTCCCTCCGGAATCTCAACACCTCCATGCGCTGTCGGGACCCGGGGTTAGCGTATGCAAGTCCAGTTAAGACATAGTCATATGGAGAGCCGAGAACCGTACCCACTTGTCTAAGCAGACAAGGCCAAGCACAGAACGTTCTCGGAGAGCATCGTACGTGAGGGGCATCCCATCCAGGCCAGATGATCAACTGAGATGGGTCCTCATCGTCCGCACACAAGTCTAATAATATGGGTGGTGAACTCCCATATTCAAAGACAAGTCGCCTCAACCATACTATCGACTATCTCATAACTCTTACATAGACTTACTCCAGCCCGATCACTTAGTCGGGGTCTAGTTCGGGCTCGATCATACCAAAAAGTGTGCACGAGACGGAGTCTCGAACAATCGCATCGCGATGCCCCAAGCTGCGCACATCTAAGGGCCACTTGGTGTATGAAAGACCGCCAGCCAGATCACAACTAAGGTCTCGAAGACCCATACAAAGACATGTATGTTATAAACATACACGCAGCACACATGCCTTGTATGAACAGTAGGTATCATTGCAATTCTCTACAAAGTATACAATTTTATTGATAACTCTTATAGAGTGCAAACAGAGATCACAAACATGTGATCCAACATTACAACACAAGCGGAAGCAAAGTATATCTGAGTACAGACAAGTTTAACAAATGGCTTAAGAATCCTTATTTAAAAACAAGCCCTCCACGAGGGAACCAGTCGTTTGACTGGGACTAGACTAGCTTGATCTTCAGTCGTCCAGCTCGATGAAGAAGCCACCTTCGGGGTTAGTGGGTTCATCTAAAACATAGATTAAGCAAACGTGAGTACAAAGTCGTACTCAGCAAGACTTACATAGGAGCTATACTACTCATGCACATGTATCAAGGTAAAGGGAGGTGGAGTTTCACTTGCAGAAATGCCAGCTTTGACTTGGCTAGTTCTGAATTACGAGTACCAGACTTGAGGTAAGAAGCGTACACGAGTCCACTACTTTCTCCAACCAATTACACCACTATGGTGCCTTCCTTGACTTCCCCACGAGAAAGCACGCCATAGCACTCAAACTTATCTTGGTGTGTTTTAGAAGTATCCAGTTCAAGTTATCTAATAATCAAGCTAAGCTTTCCAAGCAGTCCATAACCGCGGACGCGACTATTCGAATAGTTTTGATAACCCTGCACGGGTGTACCGCTACACACACATGATCATCATTTACCGCCTTTGTACTCGACACCGTTCAAGAAGTGTCGGCGAGGATGCTCACCACAACTGTTACCTCATAGCCGATCTAGTCCGAGAAAGCCGCCTACTTGGGTTGGTTACCACTATCGTGAACCCGGCCGGTTTACCGAAGTGGACCCAAGTGATGTGTGCGTGGTGCATAAGCCGGTCTCGGATGAGCCGTTCTCTCACTTAGCATCTAGGCCACAAGCCTACCAGAACTCCGAACTATTGCGACATCTGGACATCGAAAGTGATGAGTTAGTAAGTTGAGAGGGGTCAGTGAGCCCAATGTGTGGTTGTACTCTTCATCTTGGATCACCACACAAGAACTCGGACTTAGGGCGGTGTTCAACGAGACAACCCACCGTGTACTCCTACACATCCTCTCATCGTTCACCTTGTATTAGGGTCGATTCGCCAACACTTTTCTACCATCAACATCATGATCACTACCATCCCGACTCACATCACAGTATCATCATGGTATCATTCTAAGCATGCAATAAGAAGTAACAATTGCAGGGGCCACATGATATCAAACAACTCCTACATTTGCTAGGATTGTCGTTTGCTTACTACTGTGACAAAATGATAGGTCATGCAAAGGAATGGGTTCATCTATGCGGTAGAAACGCACCATGGTAATCATCCTAAACAATGCATAAGAGAGACATGAGAGGGAAATGGGATTTTATCGACATGATCAATGGGGGTTTGCTTGCCTTGCTCACGAGGTTCGGGTTCTGGGTCTTCAGCGAAGGGGGCAGCCTCCTGCTCCGGTTCCACCTCTACTCGACAAACAACAAACAAGGTAGCAAAGTAAATACAATGCACAATCACATGATGGAAGGTTGAAACTTGATGTATATGCTTTGATGTGTGAAGGAATTCCATTTAAATGGAGTATATTGCAAATTGAATTGCAAATTCAAACTCCAAGTTGAATTCAAACTTATCCAAGTTACATGTGACATTTCTTGATCATTTTAAACCTTTTTGAAATGTGTATCATATGCCTCTGAAGTGTGGTTGAAATATAGCATAATTCCATGGTCCAAGTTGCAAAAGCATTTGAATTGAATTTGAATAAATTCCAAATAATTCAAATGACATATGCTACTAATCCCATTTTAAAATCAACTCAAACATAGTTGAAAGTTGCATTTTTGGATAGCTTATTTTCTTTTGATCATTTTTCATATATTATTTGTCCAATTTGGAGTTAATATGAATTTTCTATGAATTTCCAAAGTTTGGGGTATTTTCTGGAATTTCTGGAATTCTTTAACTCAATTTGATTTTCTGGAAATTCATTATTGCGTCATGCTGACCTCAAGCTGGCATCAGGGGGGGGGGGGCTGACAAGGGTATCCCACCTGTCAGTGGCTGGTTGATTTAATCCCATGGGTTAATTTATCCAGTGGCTTAATTAAGCCATTGGGCCCACTGGTCAGTGACCTAGGGTCACTTAACCCAGGTGGGGTTAAGCCCTAATCATGGCCACGTCGGCGGGCCTGCCGGCGGCTGAACGCCGGCGTCACACACGCGGCGGCGCTGCACGGGGAGGGCGCTCCCGTGGTCCAAATCGCGCGCTTCGACCACTGAGACGAAGCTCTCGGTGTCGCGCATCGATGGAGACCGAAAGGGAAGCCTGGGAGGCTCTGTACGCACGCCGGCATCGAGCTTTGCGGCGGCGGTGCTACTGGCTGGAGGCCGAACTCGCTACGGTGCGCCATTTGGGGCGGGGATGGGTGTGTTCGGAGCAGTGGAGCACGGGGAATGCGATGGACAAGGTGACGGGGTTGATTGCTTAGCGTAGCCTCGTCGACGACGAGCACGGCGGCTTGATACTCCGGCGTCCATGGCAGCTCGAGCTAGAGGAGGAGAAGGAAGCCGTGGCTTGAGGGGAAACGCTCACCAGGCTACAGGGAACTCGACGAAGTAGTCGACGGAGCCGGTGAGGGAACGTGGACGGAGTATTGAACGGCGACGAGCAGCGGATCCGGCGAGCTCTCGGTGACGATTCTGACGACTAGAAGGGCTCCGGGATCTTGATTCCTTGCAGGGAGACGTAGTCGACGGTGGCGAAGCTGATGGACAAGCTCTTCTAGTCCCTAGCACACGTTGGCCGCGTCTTCCACGGTGGCGAGTTCCGGTGAGTCCTCGGACGACGACGAAATCGGGCGAAGGAGACGGGGAGGGAGTTCGTGGAGAGGGGGAATGGAGCAGGGAAGGCTCTGGGCGTCTCCAGGCGCGATTACGTGGAAGGGAGGAAGCAGGAGGTGGCCAGGGGCTCGTCGGCGGCCACGGCATGGTCGCCACGCAGCTCCCTGCGTGCTGGCCGGGGAAGACGACAAGCGGAGAGGCTGGGCTGGGCCGGCTGGGGAACTAGTTGGGCCGAAAACGAGGTAAGTCCCTTTTTTCTTTTCTTGTTTGTTTTCTTTTCTGACCTTTGTTCTGTTTAGCTAAATAAAATAGCTAAACATTTTAATAAATGCTCATAATTTTTATGTGGCCCCATAAAACAATATACTAGCCACTCCTAAATTTTGAACATTTTTAAAATTCAAATGATTTGAATTTTAAATCAAATAGTGGTAATTGATTAATTCCAAGGAACTGTTTGAATACTTGAAAAATCTATGAGCATGGGGTGGGTCCCACATCACTTGATATGTGATCACACTCATTTATAAGACTTTTCAAAAATCTAACATGAATTTTTGGAGAAGATTTTTATCTGGCCTTTTGAATTAATTCAACTGGGGGCGGGGTTCCTTCTCCCATTTTGCTTTTGATTTTTGATTTCAAAGATTTCTTTTGAAAATTTAACATGATGCAAGAGTACTGGCTAACCCTAGCACATTACCTAACAGAGGGTTCTGACAGCTCGCCCCCACTCAAAAGAATCTCGTCCCGAGATTCAGAAGTCTGCGGGAGGAAGGTGGGGTACTTGGCACTGAGACGGTCTTCTCTTTCCCACGTGGCTTCTCTTTCAGAGTGGTGTGACCATTGCACTTTCAGAAACCTAATCTTCTGACGACGAGTGACACGCTCTGCGGAATCAAGAATACGAACGGGGTACTCTCGATAAGAAAGGTCATCTTGGAGATCAAGCGTTTCATGGTCGACTTCGCGGATGGAGTCCTTGAAGCAACGCCTGAGTTGGGACACATGGAATACATCATGTACTCGGGAAAGGTGCGGGGGTAGTTCAAGTTGGTAGGCAACTTCTCCACGTTTAGCAAGAATACGGAAAGGTCCGATGTAACGTGGGGCCAATTTTCCTTTGATACCGAAACATTGGGTTCCCTTCAGAGGAGTAACCCGAAGGTAAGCCTTCTCATCCAGATTGTAGCTCTCTTGCCTATGATGACGATCATAGTAGATTTTCTGACGAGACTGGGCAGCTTTCAATTGATCACGAACAATGCGAACTTGCTCTTCTGCTTCCTTGATCATGTCCGGTCCAAAGAATTGTCTTTCACTGGTTTCTGACCAGTTTAAAGGTGTTCGACATCGTCGTCCATAAAGGAGTTCAAATGGAGCCATGTTCAGACTAGACTGAAAACTATTGTTATAGGCAAATTCGGCAAATGGCAGAGATATCTCCCAATTCTTTCCGAATGAGATAACACAAGCTCTGAGCATGTCTTCAAGAATTTGGTTAACCCTTTCGACTTGACCGCTAGACTGAGGATGGAAAGCTGTACTAAAGGAGAGATGAGTTCCCATAGCATTCTGAAAGCTTCCCCAAAATCTAGAGGTGAAAAGGCTACCACGATCAGAATTTATTTCCAAAGGAACACCGTGAAGGGATACAATTCTAGAGATGTACAAGTCCGCTAACTGGCTAGCAGTTATAGACTCGCGAACCGGGAGGAAGTGAGAAACTTTGGAAATCCTATCTATGACAACGAAGATGACATTGTTTCCTTTCTGGGTTTTTGGAAAGCCGGTGATGAAGTCCATACCGACTTTGTCCCATTTCCACTCGGGAATAGACAAAGGTTGAAGTGTACCAGCAGGTCTTTGATGTTCTGCCTTAATGCGACGACAAACATCACATTCGGCAACAAATTGAGCAATGTCTCTCTTCATCCTAGTCCACCAAAATCTTTGGCGTAGATCTCGGTACATTTTTGTGCTACCGGGATGAATCGAGAGGGGTGTGTCATGGGCTTCTTTGAGGATGAGTTGCCTTAGTTCCCTATTCTTAGGTACTACCAAACGATTTTCAAAGAATACCGTTCCCTTTCTATCTGTGGAGAAACATTTAGCAACTCCGCTAGCAATGTTCTCCTTGATCCGGCGAACACCTCGTGCACGCCTTTGGGCAACTATGATTTGATCCTCAAGAGATGGTTTCGCAACCAAGGTAGAAAGATAGCCATGAGGAACAACCTCAAGATTGAGCTTGCGAAAGTCCTCATGAAGAAGTGGTTGATACTATTGTAACATGAGGTTGTTACAATACGACTTACGACTTAGTGCATCAGCCATGACATTGGCTTTGCCTGGGGTGTAAGAAATTCCTACGTCGTAATCTTTTATCAACTCAATCCAGCGTCTTTGCCTGAGATTAAGATCTGGCTGGGTGAAAATATATTTGAGGCTTTGGTGGTCGGAATAGATCTCATAACGATTACCAAGGAGGTAATGTCGCCAAGTTGTTAGGGCATGAACTACGGTAGCGAGTTCAAGGTCATGGGTAGGATAGTTCTCTTCATGTGGCCGCAACTGGCGTGAAGCATAAGCTACCACATGTCGATCTTGCAGAAGTATGCATCCTAACCCTTGCCGTGATGCGTCACAATAGATCTCGAAATCCTTTTTGGTGTCTGGAGGTGCAAGTACTGGTGCAGAAGTCAATCTTCTTTTTAGCTCTTGAAAGCTTATCTTTCTTGAGGAGTTCAGTTAGAGGCTTTGCAACTTTAGAAAAGTTCTCGACGAAGCGACGACAATAGCTGGCTAGGCCAAGAAAACTCCTAACTTGCTTAACCGATTCAGGTGGAGTCCAGTCAAGGACGGCCTGAACTCTCTCGGGATTCACAGCAATGCCTTTTGCAGAAATCACGTGGCCTAAGTAGGTCACTTCTGGTAGCCAAAATTCACACTTGGAGAATTTAGCATACAGGCGATGCTCTCTAAGTTTCATCAATACCAGCCTTAGGTGTTCGGCATGTTCTTCTTCGTTCTTCGAGTAGATGAGAATATCATCGAGATAAACCACAACAAATTTATCTAGGTACTCCATGAAGATCGAATTCATCAAGCGTGAGAATGTGGCGGGGGCATTGGTTAAACCAAAGGACATGACGGTGTACTTGTAAAGACCATAACTAGTAGTAAAAGCCGTTTTGGAAATGTCCTCATTTCGGATTTTGATTTGATGATAACCTAATCTCAAATCCATCTTGGAGAAGACAGAGGATCCTGCAAGTTGATCATAAAGATCATTGATCCTGGGCAGTGGGTATTTGTTCTTTATCGTCGCTAAATTTAGCGGGCGATAGTCTACACACATCCTTTCTGTTCCATCCTTCTTCTTTACGAACAGAACGGGGCATCCCCATGGCGATGAGCTAGGGCGGATGAAGCCTTTTGCCAACGAAGCATCAAGTTGGATTTTTAGCTCAGCTAACTCATGTGAGGCCATTTTGTATGGGCGTTTGGAAATTGGTGCGGTTCCTGGTACAAGATCCACTATAAACTCTACACATCTGTCGGGTGGCTAGGTTTAAGGGGTTGGATCTCTGGATAGCTTCCTAGAGGATGACCAAGGTTTACTAGGGGATACAACAGATATGTCAGAGTAACAAAGTACCCCAATACGATGGTTAGTGTGGTTCTTCTGGCTAGAAGACATCTAAAGTGGGAGAAAGAGCTGCAATTGAATCACTATAGGTTTCTAGAGCAAAACCTACATCAAACACTATGGAACTGTCGGGAATGCCACCTAGAAGTTCTTCTAAAAGGACAACCGAAATGGAGAGAAGGATTTTGCAAAGGCATCAGATTATGAAGAAACCTGGAATGACTCGGACAGCATAACGGCTGTAATTGTAAGAAATGACAATTTCTTCCAATATGAAAACAACACTTACATACGATGTAATAAATCAGGAAGCATAACCACTCTAACAAACCGGTCACAACTTTCCTACGGCTACAAGGAAGCAAACAACGAGATGTTCTAATCAGACAGAGGAGAGCCTAGTCCTATCTTCCCGTAGAATAAGATAAGGGTGACCCAGAACTCAGAACGAAGGGGGTAAGGAGGAAAAAGAATCCTTACGTTGTTCCCTTATATACCCAGAGTAACTATATAACTATAGCAAGCTAGACTCGACTTCGGCCCAGGCTAGTAGTCCTACAGTCAGTCCTGCTCTGATACCAAGTCTGTCGGGACCTGGGGTTAGCGTATGTAAGTCCAGTTAAGACATAGTCATATGGAGAGCCGAGAACCGTACCCACTTGTCTAAGCAGACAAGGCCAAGCACAGAACATTCTCGGAGAGCATCGTACGTGAGGGGCATCCCATCCAGGCCGGATGATCAACTGAGATGGGTCCTCATCGTCCGCACACAAGTCTAATAATATGGGTGGTGAACTCCCATATTCAAAGACAAGTCGCCTCAACCATATTATCGACTATCTCATAACTCTTACATAGACTTACTCCAGCACGATCACTTAGTCGGGGTCTAGGGCGGGCTCGATCATACCACAAAGTGTGCACGAGACGGAGTCTCGAACAATCGCATCGCGATGCCCCAAGCTGCGCACATCTAAGGGCCACTTGGTGTATGAAAGACCGCCAGCCAGATCACAACTAAGGTCTCGAAAACCCATACAAAGACATGTATGTTATAAACATACACGCAGCACACATGCCTTGTATACAATTTTATTGATAACTCTTATAGAGTGCAAACAGAGATCACAAACATGTGATCCAACATTACAACACAAGCGGAAGCAAAGTATGTCTGAGTACAGACAAGTCTAACAAATGGCTTAAGAAGCCTTATTTAAAAACAAGCCCTCCACGAGGGAACCAGTCGTCTGACTGGGACTAGACTAGCTTGATCTTCAGTCGTCCAGCTCGATGAAGAAGCCACCTTCAGGGTCAGTGGGTTCATCTAAAACATAGATTAAGCAAATGTGAGTACAAAGTCGTACTCAGCAAGACTTACATAGGAGCTATACTACTCATGCACATGTATCAAGTTAAAGGGAGGTGGGGTTTCACTTGCAGAAATGCCAGCTTTGACTTGGCTAGTCCTGAATTACGAGTACCAGACTTGAGGTAAGAAGCGTACACGAGTCCACTACTTTCTCCAACCAATTACACCACTATGGTGCCTTCCTCGACTTCCCCACGAGAAAGCACGCCATAGCACTCAAACTTATCTTGGTGTGTTTTAGAAGTATCCAGTTCAAGTTATCTAATAATCAAGCTAAGCTTTCCAAGCAGTCCATAACCGCGGACGCGGCTATTCATCATTTACCCTGCACGGGTGTACCGCTACACACACATGATCATCATTTACCGCCTTTGTACTCGACACCGTTCAAGAAGTGTCGGCGAGGATGCTCACCACAACTGTTACCTCATAGCCGATCTAGTCCGAGAAAGCCGCCTACTTGGGTTGGTTACCACTATCGTGAACCCGGCCGGTTTACCGAAGTGGACCCAAGTGATGTGTGCGTGGTGCATAAGCTGGTCTCGGATGAGCCGTTCTCTCACTTAGCATCTAGGCCACAGGCCTACCAGAACTCCGAACTATTGCGACATCTGGACATCGAAAGGGATGAGTTAGTAAGTTGAGAGGGGTCAGTGAGCCCAATGTGTGGTTGTACTCTTCATCTTGGATCACCTCACAAGAACTCGGACTTAGGGCGGTGTTCAACGAGACAACCCACCGTGTACTCCTACACAGCCTCTCATCGTTCACCTTGTATTAGGGTCGTTTCGCCAACACTTTTCTACCATCAACATCATGATCACTACCATCCCGACTCACATCACAGTATCATCATGGTATCATTCTAAGCATGCAATAAGAAGTAACAATTGCAGGGGCCACATGATATCAAACAACTCCTACATTTGCTAGGATTGTCGTTTGCTTACTACTGTGACAAAATGATAGGTCATGCAAAGGAATGGGTTCATCTATGCGGTAGAAACGCACCATGGTAATCATCCTAAACAATGCATAAGCGAGACATGAGAGGGAAATGGGATTTTATCGACATGATCAATGGGGGTTTTCTTGCCTTGCTGACGAGGTTCGGGTTCTGGTTCTTCAGCGAAGGGGGCAGCCTCCTGCTCCGGTTCCACCTCTACTCGACAAACAACAAACAAGGTAGCAAAGTAAATACAATGCACAATCACATGATGGAAGGTTGAAACTTGATGTATATGCTTTGATGTGTGAAGGAATTCCATTTAAATGGAGTATATTGCAAATTGAATTGCAAATTCAAACTCCAAGTTGAATTCAAACTGATCCAAGTTACATGTGACATTGCTTGATCATTTTAAACCTTTTTGAAATGTGTATCATATGCCTCTGAAGTGTGGTTGAAATATAGCATAATTCCATGGTCCAAGTTGCAAAAGCATTTGAATTGAATTTGAATAAATTCCAAATAATTCAAATGACATATGCTACTAATCCCATTTTAAAATCAACTCAAACATAGTTGAAAGTTGCATTTTTGGATAGCTTATTTTCTTTTGATCATTTTTCATATATTATTTGTCCAATTTGGAGTTAATATGAATTTTCTATGAATTTCCAAAGTTTGGGGTATTTTCTGGAATTTCTGGAATTCTTTAACTCAATTTGATTTTCTGGATATTCATTATTGCGTCATGCTGACCTCAAGCTGGCGTCAGGGGGGGGGGGGGGCTGACAAGGGTGTCCCACCTGTCAGTGGCTGGTTGATTTAATCCGCTGGGTTAATTTATCCAGTGGCTTAATTAAGCCACTGGGCCCACTAGTCAGTGACCTAGGGTCATTTAACCCCGGTGGGGTTAAGCCCTAATCATGGCCACGTCGGCGGGCCTGCCGGCGGCTAAACGCCGGCGTCACAGACGCGGCGGCGCTACAAGGGGAGGGCGCTCCCGTGGTCCAAATCGCGCGCTTCGACCAGTGAGACGAAGCTCTCGATGTCGCGCGTCGATGGAGACCGAAAGGGAAGCCTGGGAGGCTCTGTTCGCACGCCGGCGTCGAGCTTTGCGGCGGAGGTGCTACTGGCTGGAGGCCGAACTCGCTATGAAGCGCCATTTGGGGCGGGGATGGGTGTGTTCGGAGCAGTGGAGCATGGGGAATGCGATGGACAAGGTGACGGGGTTGTTTTCTTAGCGTAGCCTCGTCGACGACGAGCACGGCGGCTCGATACTCCGACGTCCATGGCAGCTCGAGCTAGAGGAGGAGAAGGAAGCCGTGGCTTGAGGGGAAACGCTCACCAGGCTACAGGGAACTGGACGAAGTAGTCGACGGAGCCGGTGAGGGAACGTGGACGGAGTATTGAACGGCGACGAGCAGCGGATCCGGCGAGCTCTCGGTGACGATTTCGACGACTAGAAGGGCTCCGGGATCTTGATTCCTTGCAGGGAGACGTAGTCGACGGTGGCGAAGCTGATGGACAAGCTCTTCTAGTCCCTAGCACACGTTGGCCGCGTCTTCCACGGTGGCGAGTTCCGGCGAGTCCTCGGACGACGACGAAATCGGGCGAAGGAGACGGGGAGGGAGTTCGTGGAGAGGGGGAATGGAGCAGGGAAGGCTCTGGGCGTCTCCAGGCGCGATTACGTGGAAGGGAGGAAGCAGGAGGTGGCCAGGGGCTCGTCGGCGGCCACGGCATGGTCGCCACGCAGCTCCCTGCGTGCTGGCCGGGGAAGACGCCAAGCGGAGAGGCTGGGCTGGGCCGGCTGGGGAACTAGTTGGGCCGAAAACAAGGTAAGTCACTTTTTTCTTTTCTTGTCTGTTTTCTTTTCTGACCTTTGTTTTGTTTAGCTAAATAAAATAGCTAAACATTTTAATAAATGCTCATCATTTTTATGTGGCCTCATAAAACAATATACTAGCCACTCCTAAATTTTGAACATTTTTAAAATTCAAATGATTTGAATTTTAAATCAAATAGTGGTAATTGATTAATTCCAAGGCACTGTTTGAATATTCGAAAAATCTATGAGCATTGGGTGGGTCTCACATCACTTGATATGTGATCGCACTCATTTATAAGACTTTTCAAAAATCTAACATGAATTTTTGGAGAAGATTTTTATCTGGCCTTTTGAATTAATTCAACTGGGGGGGGTTCCTTCTCCCATTTTGCTTTTGATTTTTTATTTCAAAGATTTCTTTTGAAAATTTAACATGATACAAGAGTACTGGCTAACCCTAGCACATTACCTAACAGAGGGTTCTGACATGCGCAAGCCCCACGGTCGGCGCCAATTGTCATGGGAAAGTCGTGATAGATGTTCAAAGAGTCGAACTTGACATGCAAGATGGATACGAGGAGAGAGTCCATATGGACAAGAGACTCGGCGATTTACCCAGGTTTCGGCCCCTCTTTGTCTCGAGGTAAAGACATACTCCTGCTTGTTATTATTGTGGGTATCGACTCCTCGATTAGAAGAGCTGACGTATTTATTACAATAGAGTCGAATCACAACCTTGGTCTCGAGGAGATCTAGGTTATGTCGTAAGTGTCTAATCCAGACTTGGATTGAGTTGATTTTCCTCTGGACCCCATGGACCTCGACTTATTAAGGCGCCGTGTCCCGGGATTCTGTCGAGTCCGACTCCTACACGAAGTTGAGTCCTATTCGACTTTACAAATATGCTACGTGCTATACAAGGTAAGTTGAATTCCTTCTATGGCTTCAATCTTCACGCTTGGCATGTCCAACTCGTGGCCGAGTCTTCTCTTGTGGGGTTTCCTTAAAGAGTCGGCCCATAATTCTAATGTCGGGTTATGGGCTTGGTCCATCCCCCGACAGATCTACCGCAACAAACTCGATGAAGATGGGCAAGTCATCAGGAAACAAGATCGACTTGTGGCTCAAGTCTACACTCAGGTTGAGGGTATCGACTTCGGTGAAACATTTGCTCCTATTGCTAGACTTGATTCCATTCGCATAATGCTTGCATTTGCTAACCATCATAATATCAAGCTATATCAAATGGATGTGAAAAGTGCATTCCTCAATGGTAATATCGAGGAAGAAGTATATGTTGCTCAACATCCAGGTTTTGAAGACTCGAAGAATCCTGATATGGTGTATAGACTGAAGAAAGCTCTATACGGACTGAAGCAATCCCCTCGGGCATGGTATGATACACTGAGAGACTTCCTCGTTAGCAAGGGCTTCAAATATGGTTCCCTCGATCCAACTCTCTTCACCAAACACTATGATGATGCACTATTCATATGTCAAATTTATGTCGATGATATCATATTTGGATGCACTAACAAGAAATACAGTGAAGAATTTTCCTTCTTGATGAGTGAACAGTATCAGATGTCCATGATGGGTGAACTGAAGTTCTTCTTAGAGCCTCAAATTCGTCAGCAACACAACGACATCTTCATCTCTCAAGAGAAGTACCTCAAGGAGTGCCTGAGGAAATTCGGGATGCAATACTTCAAAGGCATCAAGACACTAATGCCCACAAATGGACAACTTGGTCCTGATGAAAATGGCTAGGACTACGATCAGAAGGTATACCGCTCCATGATAGGTTCTCTTCTATATTTATGTGCATCTAGGCCGGATATAATGTTGAGCGTTTGCATGTGTACCCGATTCCAAGCGGCACCAAAGGAATCGCATCACCAAGCGGTGAAATGAATTTTTCTATATTTGGATCACACCCCTACGCTAGGCTTATTGTATCCAAAATGCACACAACTGGATCTTGTTGGGTACTCAGACTCAGATTATGCTGGAGATTGCATGGATAGGAAGTCTACCTCAGGAACATGTCAGTTCCTCGGACGCTCACTGGTGTGTTGGTCATCGAAGAAGCAAAATTGTGTCTCACTCTCTACTACTGAAGCTGAATACATCACCGCTGGTGCAAGTTGCACACAACTCCTCTGGATGAAGCAAACTCTCAAGGACTACGGAATCAACCTGACGAAAGTACCCCTGCTATGTGGCAACGAGAGTGCCATCAAGATCACTCAGAACCCAGTACAACACTCGAGGACAAAGCACATCGAGATACGGTATCACTTTCATCGGGATCATGTGTTGAAGGAAGACATCGTCATCAGCCATGTGAACACTAAGGACCATCTTGCTGATATATTCTCTAAGCCTTTGGATGAGAAGAGTTTTAGCGCCCTGAGGTGTGAGCTAAATATCTTAGATTCCTCAAATGTCGAGTGAATGGACACACATCCTAACTCTTAAACACTATTGAAGAATCCTGATGTACAACACACGATGCGTCGTACTCCTAAAATCGTGAGGAAAAACCTTGCTAAGTGTGTAGAAATTAACGTGGAATTGTCTCATGATCCGTACGACAATTTTATGGTATCAAGTGTCTCATTCGCTATAAGGTGGGTAGCCACCGCCCATGTTCCTCAGGAATTGATTGTCTTCAGTTGCCTCATTTTTGTCTTCATAATGATACTTACTTTTGTCCTCAACAACACTGACCTATAGTTTTTAGTCTTCAAGATTTGTTTCTTCATCTAGGTGAATGTGATTGGACCCATCTCCTCTATTCTCACTCATCCAGTCCATCCGTCTGTTGTATGCGTTCACTTGATATCTCTCAGTTTCATGAAGATGAGGAAACCCTTCATATACATCAACTTCCTCAAACTGAGGCATCGGTTGAAGCCTTATCTACTCGCCTGTTCCAATTTTACCGATCATTGTGCTTACCCGATCTCAAACTGCTGCACCGCATAGAAATCTGAACCGTCAGGATAATCTCTTCCACAAAAATCGCTCATTAGGTTTTTACCCCTCTAAATAGTCACCCCCGCGGTCATTTCCCCGCTTGCCTCATTCCTCTCTCTCGCGCGGCCGCTCCTGAACTCTCTCTCCGATCTCGCGCCGCCGTCGCCTGAGGTCACCATCAACGAAGACGATTGTCGCATACTGCGTCAGTTTGCTCGCCTCATTATTTGTATGATCATTGTCTCGACTTTTCATTACCTCAGTTCTGCTGGCACTTCCTCAAACATTATTCCTCAGCAGTAACTTATCCTCACTAAGACTATGATTAAAATTAACTTGGTTTCCTCAACAAATTACTCATGAATGCATATAACCGTACCCCACTTCCCTCGCAACTTAATTCGATCATAGGTACATGCCTGCTGAGGAATCCTATGGTTCTCATAGTCTCATTTCATTTGCAGCTCAGCTAGAACTTACGATTCCTCAGTCTCCTTAGCTGAAGCCGATGGGTTCCCGATGTCGCACTGGAACAACTCGTGATTTGCCTCAAGAATCCTATGATGATTTGAAGAATCCGCCACATGAGACTGCTAGCAAACGCAAGATTCGTATTCAAAAAATTATAAGGGCCTGGGCCAATCTTCGGTACAATTACGAATGGTGAATCCTCAGCATGAAGAAATGTTTGTTGTGACTCCTCTGCTGAATACTTTGAGCGTCAAGTCTCGCCCTCCTCCTTCTCCCGGTGTGGTTCCACAACCCTCAAGCGTGAAAACCAAAGAAGATTTTCTTGAGGCATATCAGCGCTACCTCAAGAGGACTGCACATCTGGCTAAATCATTGGCTCGTGATTTGGCTTCCTCGGTTGATATTCCTCCTCAGCCAATTGCCAAGTCTCAGAAGAAGAAGCCTAGCCTCAAGGAGTCTTCCCCAGTTAATTACAGTGGTGTTCCCTCTGCACCAAGTTCCTCATGTCAGCGCACATCTGGGCCTGCACCTGCCTCAGGACTTCGCACAGATGAATCTGGCAGTGCCCCCGAGGCATCAACGACTGTACCTCAGCCTCAGCTAAAAACCAAGACTGTTCTTCATAGAGGCATCAGGCCTTCTCCCAAGAGAACTTCAATGCGTGGCTTAATTCCTCCTGTTCTTATGTCTGATGACGAAGATGAATTTGAAGATGAAGAAGGTTTTGTTGACATTCAAGAGAAACAAATTGAATACTTACGTGCTGCTGCCAGATGAAAGGCTGAGGCCACTGGTTCTGAGGTACTAGTCCTCCTTGATCCAAATAAGATCCTGGAGTTCATCGATATCTGGCACGTTAAGCCTGACACTCCACTTGATGATCTGGACATTCCCAAAAACATCAATTTTTATTTGCAGCAATTTTTGATCAATGAGATCCATCGTCAAGACCTCAATAAGCAGTTTGAGAGGCAACTGAATAAACTTCATCGCTCTTTCAAGAAGAAACTCTCAAATGCCACTGCTGATGAACTTCAGAAGTATTAGGCTGAGGTATAAAAGCTCACTTCAGGAATATAACATGAAATGTGCCTACATCGGCAAATCCAAAGAGCGCCTCTCGAAGCATGTTGACCATATGGTCAAGGAGCATAATCAACCAGGGTCTATTCCTTCGGTTGCCTCAGTACACCTGTTGGCCACCCTGATGCCTCACCTACCAGGCAGCCTGCGACTTCAAGACCCTCGAAGCGCAAGCCTGATGCAACCGCTGAAACCCCACCGGCTGCGAAGAAGCCCACCCCGGATGCCACGACTGAGAAGCCAATTGATGCTGCTCCCATTTCTTCAACTCCTCCTACCTCACGACATCCTGAGGCCTCTGTTACACCAACTGCAGAAACAAGTCCCATTGAGAATACTGAGCGCAGTTTGGTTGTCTTCACTCCGCTGTCCAAACATGTTGTTCCCAATGCCTCAACCCCAGTGCTTCCGAATCCTCAATCACCACCTCCTCCTGTCATAACTGAAGCAATGGATGAGGACGTTGACATTGGTGATCTTAGGATTCCTCGTATCATGGATGAGGCATATGAGCTGGAACATCCAAACTCCCCCACCCGCACCATGTTCTCTACTGAGTCTCACTCACCCACCGCCACTAAAGTCCTGCTTGGAACTACGCCAATTTCTGAGGACTTAGTACATGAAGCTTCTTCCCACTCTCATCCTGTTGATGCTGAGCCTGAAGCTGAAAGTTCTCCCCCTATAACTGAGACTGAGGCAGAGCACATCACCAATGCTGATCCTGATGCTTCCAAGGACAGTTCTGCTGACAAGTTGGCCACTTCTCCCTCAGCCGCAATTGCGGCGCCGAAACCTGGCCCTGATGCCTCAGTGGAAGTTGATGTTGCTCCACCTGTGCCTCAAGCACCCCCAGTGTCCCCAGTGCCTCAAGCTGAAGTTTCAACACAGACACTGTGTCCCAAGCAGAGGCACCCAGTCTATAGAAACATCTCTGCTGATGGATGCCCCAGATTAAATGTTGATGCTTTCTATGCCAGTATGGGCTACTTTCAAGAAGTGGTTCCAAATCCCTATCACAGTACCCCGCCCCGAAATTTGCTGAGGTTCTGGACTTCTTCGCAAAAGAACTATTATGCCTCAGTGCTATATAGGCAGAAAAAGGTGTTTCCTCATAAACACATTCCTCATCTCATGCTTCAATAATGTGCTTTAGGACTTACATCATGGCAAGCTTCTTCAATTCTTCTCTGAGCAAATACATTGGAATGAAGAACTGGGGCATCAATTCTATGCCACCCTGTATATCTCTGGCGATCCTCAAGACATCAGTACTTGGGTACTCGAATGGATGACTGAGCATTAGCATTTCTCTGCCACTTTTCCTGAGATCATTGAGATTATTCAGCTGCCTTCTCACAATCCCTCAGTTCCCAAAAAATATGGCGCCCAGCCTGAGTAGTTGAACATTTCTGAGGAATTCAGTTCGAGTGATCCGAAGCTTTTTACTCTTGAAGACTGTGATCTTCCAGCCGGTGTAGGAGTCATCGTTCTGAGGAAGTCAAGATGGAACTGTGACTTCCCTGAGTGAACGAAGTATGTGAAAGTTTCGAGAGTCTACCTTGAAGACTCGCCTGAGTGATTGGACGAAGTTTGAGGACTTTAGTTCAAGGAGAATAAGGTGACGACTATTTCTTCTGAGTTAAATCTCAGCCTCTCCAACCAGATGTAGAGTTGTCACAAAAACTTGAACTGGTCCATCAAATCGGTGTCATCTGTGCCTTGGTGCTATTTCTTCAAACTCTTCATTTATGTATTTGCACTGATGACTTGTCCGTACGACTCTGCCACTGATCGCCCTCTCATCTCTTTCCTCACGTTGTGTATCTGATGCATATCTGTTCATCTGTTAGTCCTCATTTATGTTGCATTATGATGTCTTCCATTCATGTTTACATTATTTAATATCTCTATGTTTCCTCAGTTCTTGACTTTCCTCAATTTCGAATTGCCTCAGTCCTGAGGAAATTGAAATTCCTAGGGAAAATTTAAAAATCTCCCATTCACCCCCCCTCTAGTCGATATATTGTGCTTTCAGCTTGCATCTTCTCCATTACCTCCTGGGCGTCTCCGGCACGGGACGACCTCCACCGCGCCAGCTTGTGCTGCCGCGTGCCGTGCAAGCGCCTCCACGCGCCACCCTGACTCGCTGGTGGCCTCGTCTAGGGCCTCCTCGGTCGCGTACGGCGAGAGCGTCCGATAGCGATGGTGGTGGCCGGCGGCTGGCGCTTCTTGCTGGAAAATAGACGTCGCCCTAGCCCATCTCTGCTGCCGAGTTTAGCACCAGTAAAATCAAGCACTAGACGAATCGTGGACCTGAACGAGTGAATATCGGATCTAAACAAAGAAGATGAAAATCAAAAATGCGATATGATTACGTTCCATGCTATAACCAAACAAAAAGTCAATTTTTTGTTACATCTCTGTTTCCGGTGGCATCTCTTTCCCTTTTCCTTTACGTTACTGCTTTCTCAACCAAACACCTCCATTGTGTAACACTAATAGTGCAGTAAGTCTACCATTTTACAAAAACCATTTATTGGCTCAACAAAAATAAAACAGAAAAGAAATGGAAAAAATGTAGAAACTGGGAAAATGTTTAAAAGTCGCCCAGGGCTAACACACTCCCCTCTCCTCTCCTTCCTGTTCACCTCACGGTCGTCATGGCAGGTGATTGAGACACTCTTCATCGTCGAGCCAACTCATGCCGTGCCTCTATAGTGTTCCCCTCCCGTGGATAAGACCACCCCGAGCCCTCCCTCGAAACCCTACATCTCATTCCTCCCCCTCGCACTTGTCTTACTCGCCGCACCCGAGCCGCCATGGTCGCGCACCGCTGAGCTCGCGCGGCCATTGTCATCCCCAGGCCTCGCAATAGTCTTCCAGAGCTCCTCCGTGGTCGTCTCCTTCGTCTACATCACCGGATCGGGGTCGAGGAGCCACCACGTCGTCGCCCGTGTCGCCTTCCCGGTCGGCCTCACCACGGCCTCACCGTTTTTCTTCACCATCGACGCCTCCCTGACCTCCCGAGATCGTCCTCGAGCACCACTATGAGGCCCTCACCCGATTTCCCCCTCCCCTCGCTGTTTTGGCCGCTGTTGTCCTCTCTCCGTCGAGCTCCGGTCGCCGCCATGGTCGAGCGCGTGCTCGCCGTGCTCACCGCCCCGCGGCCGCGCCCTGGCCGTGTGTGGGCCGCGCTCTGGTCGCCTCATGGACGGGCTGGGCCACCCCCTCCCGAGCCCAGCAGCTGCACTGCTACTCTGCTGACGCTTCCGCCGGCTACTGCACTGTTGTCTGTGAAGGGAATATGCCCGAGAGGCAATAATAAAGTGGTTATTATCTTATTCCATGTTTATGATAAATGTTTATTTTCATGCTATAATTGTGTTAACCGGAAACGTTAATACATGTGTGTTTAATAAACAGAGAAAAGGTTCCTAGTAATGCCTCTCTTTATACTAGCTTGTTGATTAACGGATGATCAAGGTTTCCTGATCATGAACATTGGATGTTGTTAATAACAAGGTCATGTCATTGGAGAATGATGTGATGAACATACACCCACAGTAGTTATAGCAATACGATCATGTCACCAAAGTTTCTATTGCTGTATCAAACTTTCACGAAGTAACCCTAATCCTTAGACCATGAGATCACGTCAATCATTGACACCGGAAGAGTACTTTGATTCCATCAAACGTCACACCGTAACAGGGTGATTATAAAGGTGTCGTTGGGTACTTGGAAAGTGTTAGTTGAGGCTCGTGGATCAAGAGTGGGATTTGTCCATCCAGATGACGGAGAGATATACTCTGGGCCCTCTCGGTGATATCACATTGACATCGCTTGCAAGCACGTGACTGGCTCACGAGGATGTTATATCACGGAACGAGTAAAGAGTACTTGTCGGTAACGAGATCGAACTAGGTATGGAAGATACCAAATGATCGGATCTCGGACAAGTAAAATATCGCGAGACAAAAGGAATTGGTTACGGAGTTTTGGTTCACACGATCAGTAGTTCATCGTTGAGTAAGTGGGAGTCATCATGGGTCTCCAAATCCCGCTGATGATTATTGATCAGAGAAGAGTCTCTGTCATGTCCATTTTATTCACGAACCGTAGGGTGACACACTTAAGGATTCGTTGACGCGTTTGAGTGGATACGGAACGCCGGAGAATATACTGGACAGCACATGGACTGTTTTGATAAAACTGCTGGAATAGTTTCGGTATATCAAAATAGTGCAAGGGGATAATTGTTAATGTGTTCATTGAATGAAGTGTTCATCAATGAAGTACTCATTAAATGAAGTGTTCATTAATTTGAGTGACATTAAACAAGATAATTAAAAGTGTTTTAATGTGATAAACTCTTGGAATTTTGAGTGGAGAATTATGGAAGTTATGGGAATAATGTGTGACCCTTTGTTTTTGTGAGTGGAGAGTCCACCCACATGATGAGGGGAGAGGTGGGGGCACCTCTTGGGGCGTGCTACCCCTTGGGGGCTGCCTCCCCCTCCTATATATAGATGGGTGGAGACCCCTCTACACACTCATTCCTCCATCTCTCATATGCCCTTTGGTTGGCATCTTCCTCCCCTTGCTAGCTGATCCAGTTTCACGAGTACGGTGCTTAGGCGAAGCCCTGCTCAAGATCTTCTCTACCACCACCACCACTATGTTGTAGTGCTGCTGGAGTTCCCGAGGATCCACTACTTCCGCTGCCCAACTGGAGCAAGGGGCGGAGGTCGTCACTGATCTGTACGTGTGACCGACTACGGAGACGCTGCCCGTTCGTGGCGTCAAGTCTTCATCACGACCTTGAGGTCGGCGAGTGTTCGACTACATCACCCACGAGAATAGTTCTCGTTAAAGCTTTTGGTCTTCGAGGGTGAGTCCTTCTCAAACCGTTACAAGTGATCTTCTAGATGTGATCTTGGCTGTTACAACCGTAGGAAAATTTTTGTTTTCTATGCAACGTACCCTTCAGTGGTATCAGAGCCTCGTCTATGCGTAGATGCTTTGTACGGTTAGAACACATAGAGATGTGGGCGTTGATCCTCTAGTTTTTACCCTCTTTTGTGCACTTGTTCATATTGCGGCAATGTTGGATTGAAGCGGCCCTAAGCGCAGATTGCGTGTCACGCTTGACATACGGCTTGTACCGTATAAAGTGGCTTTGGGGGTGTCAGTTTCTCTAACATTAGTGATATGGCATTTGCAACGGAGGGCCCTGGAAAGGGACGAAAAGAAACAACTAGCGAATCAACGTTGTGGTTCTTGTCCGTAGGTAAGATCGGTTCTTTCCTAGGAAGCCCAAAACCACGTAAAATTTGCAAAGATAATTTAGAAGCGTCTAACTTGTTTTTGCAGGGCATGTGATGTGATATGGTCATTGTTACAAAATTGTTGTATGAAATGAGATTTATTGTAAACAACCGGCAGGAGCCATATGGTTGTGTTTTTCCTTTTTAAGGCCTGCGTGCTGTAGATATATCCATGAGATATATTGTAATGGAGAAGGACGACCATGGTGGTGGCGCCATGGACCTTGGTGCCGCGCCGGTGGCATGATGGAGATCATACCAAGACACACAAGATGGAGATCTAATGTGAGAAGGACCATATCATATCACATTATCCATGCATGTGATGTTTATCCTTTTATGCATCTTATTTTGCTTAGTTACGATCATGATCGCTTCGGTAGCATTATAAGATGATCCCTCTCACTTAATATCAAGATAATTATATGTTCTTCCTTAGTATGCACCGTTAAGAAAGTTCGTCGTTTCGAGACACCACGTGATGATCGGGTGTGATAGACTCTACGTTCGCATACAACGGGTGTTTTCAAGCCTAGCATGTACAGACATGGCCTTGAAACACATGCAAATACTAAGGTTCTACTTGGCGAGCCTAGCATGTACAGACATGGCCTCGGAACATGGACCGAAAGTTTAAGCACGAGTCATATGGATGATATGATGAACCATATTGAGATGCTCTCCATTGCAGCTACACCGCCTCACGTGATGATCGGTCGTGGTGTAGTGAATTTGGTTCGTGTAATCACCAAAGACGACTCGAGGGATGTTGTTTTTGAGTGGGAGTTAGATGAACTCATTTTATCATGAACTAAATCAAAGTGAATTTGCATAGTTCGTTGTAGTCATTGGCATTTGTTTACTACCTTTGCGCTTAGCTATAATTGAGATAATAGAACTATAGAATTCTGGATATTTAACTTTACGGACTGGTACCGTATTGTTTGAGTGTCAATCTAAAGTTTAAAGTCTTATTGCAAACTTTAGCAAACCTTGCTTGCTCCATGAAGTTTAATAATGTGTATTAAATCGAGAGTAACAATTCCAGTGTTAGTGTCTAAGTATCACACTTGCCTCCATGATCCTTAATATTCAAATGTTGTTTGTTATTATCAAGGTTATCTAGGAGCTGAAATGATTGTTTCAGAAACTATCATGTGTGGAAGATATAGCGATATCTGAAACAATGTTTAGTTGCAATGTGATAGAGTAAAATTTAGTGAGAAACATGTTCTCATATTGTATGAGAATTTGTGAAGGTTGGAGACACTATGTGTCCTAATCTGCCAAAAAGGTTTTGGGAACTAATATTGTACTCACAGTTTGTCCCTATGAGCTATGGTAGTTCTGTCATGAAAGTTGTCATGATAGGATGAATGGAAGATGTAGGTAAAATGTTTACTACACTATAAGATTACTAAAGAATGGAATTTGGAAGAACACCAAACATTTGATGACGGTGATCTACATCAAAGTGAGAATCAAAGGGTGTTAGTATTTGACTAACACACTTTGGATTATGTGTCATATGAATGGTGCCACAAGTGATGTTGATAAATTCTTCTAAAAAGGAAAGGAATTGCTGAAAGAGGATCTGAAAAATATTTTGGCGAAAAGAAAAAGGAAAAGACTGGAAATGTCCAGCTCGGGTATATAGATGATATACATGTTATGGGTATATTCATTGCTTGTTAAACGGTGTGATTCTTGAGTATTGGATACTGATTGGTTGGTATGAAGTGTCATACGGAACAACGCAATACAAGAGTTGCAATGGCCTGAGTAACTAGCAAATGAATATGGGATGATTCTCATCAAGAACAAAATAAAGTGTTATTGTGTTTATCGTTGGAATTAAACCTAGCCTTCAAGATTTATTTGAATAATTGTTATTCTGTTCTGGTGTTATACGAACAATAGTTGTTCAAATTATCACCATATTCATAGAAGATGGATGAACTCTATAAATCTTGTTGGAGAAATCACATCCATAATAACTGATGCTAAACATGTCGCAAGACAAATGATTAGAAGATCACTTATGAGTGACACCACCGTTTGAATCATATTGGAAAGAAACACATGAAGAAACTCCATGGTGATGGAATTTTGGAGTCTTTTGATTTTGAATCAATTGACGGTTGTGAGAAATTTCTAGAGATGATTGAAACACCGTTTAAATCATATTGGAAAGATAACATGAAGAAACTCCATGTTGGTGGAATTTTGGAGTCTTTTGATTTTGAATCAACTGACGCTTGTAAGAATTTCCTAGAAATGATTGAAACTCCGTTCATAGGCCAAATAAGGACGGACGACTAACTTATTGGACATTATACATGTTGATGTGTATAGTTCATTATGTGTAGCCGTGTGTGGTGGGTCTTATAACTTCATATACTTTAACCGAGGATTTGAGTGAATATATGTGTATATTTACTTGATAAGGAAGAAGTATGAAATGTTTGAAAATGTTCAAATAAATTTCAAGATGAAGTGAAAATCATTGTAACGAGAAAATAAGAGTTTATGATTGGATCATAAAAGAAGATTTTTGAGTTAAAAGTTTAGCAAATGCCTGAGAGTTTAGGAATCGTTCCAAAACTTGCATTTCCCGAAACACCATAGGAGTATGGAGTGTTCGAGAGATGTAATCAAACCTTGTTTGACATGGTAAGGATCAAAGGTGTTATTTATAAAATTGCCATTATATTTTAAGGATTAAGCTTTAGAGACTACCGCTTTTCACTGAAAAGAGCGCCATCGAGATCCGTTGAAATGACACCATATAAGTTATGGAATGGGATAAAACCCAATTTGTCTTTTCTTAAATTTTGGTATGCAAGGCATATGTAAAATGTTTACAACCAAAGTCGGATAAAGTACGTCTTTGTAGGTTATCCCAAAGTAACCGTTGGGTATTCCTCCAGAACACTAAAGACAAAAGTTTTTTTTGTGGCTAAGAGCATCAAGTTTCTTGAGAAGGAATTTTTGCGAAAAGTTAAGTGGGAGGACAGTAGAAATTCGATTAGGTTGTTGAACCTAAGCTTTATGTGCTAAGTGGCACAGCGCCGGAAAGTGTCCCGGAAGCGGCCGCAATGCTCTTGGCTCCCGTGTCCCAAAGGTTGTGGTCACGGCGATCTAAGTTCCTATTGAACTGCGTAGTTCGGATAATCGATCAAATAGTAAGATTTGAGATTGAATCATTGTTATTTGATAATAATGGACCGACTACATGCAAAGAAGCGATGATGGGCCCTGACTCCGTCAAAATGGCTAGAAGCTATAAAATCCGTGATAGTTCCATACACGAGAAACCAAGTTTCTGAACTTGGAAGACCCTCTAGATACCGTGTTTGGATCTATAAAGAAACAGACGTGGATGTTCTCACATCTATGAAATATTCGACATATCGTTAAAATGGTTTACGATTATGTTCAAAGAGTTGGCTATGACAAGATTTGATCTTTCATAACGATATTTAGTCTGGACGGATTATTGTAGCAACCACTACATATGCTAGTTTTGGTATATGGTAGTTGAACAAACAGAAGAACGTTCTTCTAATAGAATGGTTACCTAAGACGTGTACAGGACACGGTCCAAAGGGTTCTGTTAATTCAAAGGATGCTAAAATAGCATGCAAATTTCAATGGTTGAAATAAGAATTCACGGAGTTGGAATCTTCATCATGATGAAATTGTTAAAACGTTTAGTTTCATCAGAGACGGTGAAGATGCTTGCTTTTGCAAGAAATTAAGTGGGAGCGCTGAGACATATTTCTAATACATTATGTAGAAGACATATTGTTGACTGGAAATGATGTATCTTTTATTGACACGGGTGAAGTTTCATTGAAAATTTGATTTTAATGGAAGATTTGGGCAAAACCAGAATATTGGACATCAATGTCTATGCAGATAGATTGAGGTTCTAATATGGTTGTGCCAAAGTACATAGATGAGGTATTGAATGAAGTTCAATATGGAAACAACGAGAAAAGTTCTTGCCGCATGGAAAAGGTTGAAGCGAGATTCAAGTGTTTTGACACTTGGTGAGTAAAACCACATGAATGATTTGATCAATCATGTACACCATGATATGTACAATTCCAGAATGTCCTATGCTCTAAATGTTATGAGAATATACCAGAATGATTCATAAGATGATCATTGGACAATAGTAAAGATATCCTTACGTGCTTTGGAAGGACTAAGAATATATATTATGTATGTTGGACAATAGTTCATTGTAAAGTGTTACATTGATACTAGTTTTGTCGCAAGATAAAATCTAAATTTATCTCAATTTTGGCGGTATGTTAAGGTGGCAAAATGTAATGGAAGAAAGTTCCATGATAGATTTGGAATAGTTCCAAATGGATTTGGATGAGTTCCAAAGTCAAGACATTATAACGAATACTACAAGGAAAGGCTAAGTATATGACTGCTCTAGCAGCAGCAAAGGAGGGCATTTGTGTCAAGAAGTTTGTTTGACAAACTAGGTGTAGTTCCAAGCGAGCTAATACTATGAAGATCTATTGTACGACAATAGATTCAACATGTTTTGAGCTCAAGGGACTAAGGTCTCACCGGAGGACCAAATTTATGCAATGCCATCTCATTGGTGAATGAGTGATGCGTAGAGACGCAAAGAAATGCAAATACACACGGACCTGAAGTGTCAGATCTGGATATTAGGTTTACCACTACCATGTGTATGGATAACACCTGAATGCCATAGGTGTTGGATGCGCAAGTACCAAACTAGATTATTGACTCTAGTGCAAGTGGGAGACTGAAGGGAATATGCCCGAGAGGCAATAATAAAGTGGTTATTATCTTATTCCATGTTTATGATAAATGTTTATTTTCATGCTATAATTGTGTTAACCGGAAACGTTAATACATGTGTGTTTAATAAACAGAGAAAAGGTTCCTAGTAATGCCTCTCTTTATACTAGCTTGTTGATTAACGGATGATCAAGGTTTCCTGATCATGAACATTGGATGTTGTTAATAACAAGGTCATGTCATTAGAGAATGATGTGATGAACATACACCCACAGTAGTTATAGCAATACGATCATGTCACCAAAGTTTCTATTGCTGTATCAAACTTTCACGAAGTAACCCTAATCCTTAGACCATGAGATCACGTCAATCATTGACACCGGAAGAGTACTTTGATTCCATCAAACGTCACACCGTAACAGGGTGATTATAAAGGTGTCGTTGGGTACTTGGAAAGTGTTAGTTGAGGCTCGTGGATCAAGAGTGGGATTTGTCCATCCAGATGACGGAGAGATATACTCTGGGCCCTCTCGGTGATATCACATTGACATCGCTTGCAAGCACGTGACTGGCTCACGAGGATGTTATATCACGGAACGAGTAAAGAGTACTTGTCGGTAACGAGATCGAACTAGGTATGGAAGATACCAAATGATCGGATCTCGGACAAGTAAAATATCGCGAGACAAAAGGAATTGGTTACGGAGTTTTGGTTCACACGATCACTAGTTCATCGTTGAGTAAGTGGGAGTCATCATGGGTCTCCAAATCCCGCTGATGATTATTGATCAGAGAAGAGTCTCTGTCATGTCCATTTTATTCACGAACCGTAGGGTGACACACTTAAGGATTCGTTGACGCGTTTGAGTGGATACGGAACGCCGGAGAATATACTGGACAACACATGGACTGTTTTGATAAAACTGCTGGAATAGTTTCGGTATATCAAAATAGTGCAAGGGGATAATTGTTAATGTGTTCATTGAATGAAGTGTTCATCAATGAAGTACTCATTAAATGAAGTGTTCATTAATTTGAGTGACATTAAACAAGATAATTAAAAGTGTTTTAATGTGATAAACTCTTGGAATTTTGAGTGGAGAATTATGGAAGTTATGGGAATAATGTGTGACCCTTTGTTTTTGTGAGTGGAGAGTCCACCCACATGATGAGGGGAGAGGTGGGGGCACCTCTTGGGGCGTGCTACCCCTTGGGGGCTGCCTCCCCCTCCTATATATAGATGGGTGGAGACCCCTCTACACACTCATTCCTCCATCTCTCATATGCCCTTTGGTTGGCATCTTCCTCCCCTTGCTAGCTGATCCAGTTTCACGAGTACGGTGCTTAGGCGAAGCCCTGCTCAAGATCTTCTCTACCACCACCACCACTATGTTGTAGTGCTGCTGGAGTTCCCGAGGATCCACTACTTCCGCTGCCCAACTGGAGCAAGGGGCGGAGGTCGTCACTGATCTGTACGTGTGACCGACTACGGAGACGCTGCCCGTTCGTGGCGTCAAGTCTTCATCACGACCTTGAGGTCGGCGAGTGTTCGACTACATCACCCACGAGAATAGTTCTCGTTAAAGCTTTTGGTCTTCGAGGGTGAGTCCTTCTCAAACCGTTACAAGTGATCTTCTAGATGTGATCTTGGCTGTTACAACCGTAGGAAAATTTTTGTTTTCTATGCAACGTACCCTTCAGTCTGCAGCTGTGCTCGTCGTGGGAAAGTCACGGGAGATTTCCTCATAGGAGAATTTATTTTGGGACCTTTGCTGAGAGACGAATACGAGGAAGGAGTCGGCGAGATCATAAGACGCGAGATTTACCAAGGTTTCGGCCCCTCGAAAGGTAAATACCTACTCCTGCTTTTCTATTATTGGGTGTCAAATTCTCGAATACAAAGATGCGAAATCGCTACCTCTGCCTCGGTAAGATATAAGTTGAGTTGTCCCCTTGGTTCCCCGGGGTGTCGGCTTATATAGATGTCGGGTCCCTAGGGTTACAAGAATCTGACCTCCACACGAGATGGAGTCCTAATCTAGTTACAAGTGATTTCCTTGTGTATCAAGGTAAGTCCTATTCCTTCTATGGTCTTCGGGCTTCATGTTGGGCACGACCCGTCCTAGAAACCGGGTTCTCCTTCTGGGCCCTCCATGGGCTGAGCCGTCCTGGCTTTTGTGTATGCCGGGCTATGGTCTTGAACCATCCCCTCGACTGCGCTGCTGCTGCTACTGAACCTTCTAGCTGCTGTTGCTCATGTGCCCCTTTGCTAGCAACAAAACACTCAGCAAACATAACTCAACATGAGTAAAAGTTATAGATCAAGAAACAAGACATGCAAAAGATAATTTTGTTCCATTGGACCAACTCCAAATTATGAATATATTTATCACAATAAATCTTGTAAAAAGCTACTTTCTGTTAAAACAGAAATTCCCAGACTTAGTGAATTTCTGCCAAGTCAGAAACATTATCTTACCCAATTCATAAGCCCAAAACTTTGTGTTATTGACTTTAATTAATAATGCAAATGACATGGGAGTATTGTACACATAACCCACTTCATTTTACACCACTGGACCAACTCTATTTGATGCGATAATTAATTACTATGAAAATCACAAAGTGCCATGTTCTGTTAACTTTAATAGTTTCTAGAATTATTAGCAGGTGGCACTTTTCAAAAAAAGTTTTGATTAAGCAAATGAACTCTAACAAGAATAAAATATGTACCAGATTGTAGATCATAGGAAAGTACTTAGATTTGATATAAGACACAAATTCATAGGATGAGCAGAACAATAAACCATAACCTCTTAAAAATAGCTAAGTGTGTTTAAAGACAGAAATTTCTCAGACTTGGAAAATTGCAGAGAAAACCAGAAATGGGACAATGACAAATGGGTCCTAAATTGACCCTGTTGACCAGTCAACCTTGACTTGTCAACTGTTAACTGTGCCTTAGTGGCCCCACCTATCAGTATACTGTTCTGGATAATGTTGTGGATAATGTTGTATTTAATAATAAAATAAATCCAGTAAATGATTAAAATGACTTAAAGCTCGGAAAATCAATATCTTTTAATCCGTAACTGAGATGAAAATATTTTATACATCAAACTTGATCAGAAAAATACAACGAATATGAATACGCCACCCATATACCAAACACCTTCCTCTAACATATCGACCACAAGACCTTCCCCTTTCGAGTAGTCTGCCGATAATCACCCGGAGCTGGCAGTTCATCGTCGGATGAATTCCCGCTCGGAGCCAAGCACATTGTACTACATTGGAACACCGTTAACATTTCATCTGTCATATCATGCATTTGTGTTGCATATTGTTTGCATTAATTTACTGTTTCTCACCTCCCCTTTTCTTTCGGTAGATCCCACGACTGCGGCCGACGACACTGTTGAGTACGACTACTACGTTGATTACCAGCCTCTTAATACCGACCTTCCAAGCAAGCAGTGCCCCATACCCTCTCCTAGATATAACCTATCTATCTATATTTATCTTTGCACTAGGCATTGCTGCTTCTACGTTGCATTCCTATTCAATTGCAGAACTTGTCTTTGTTTCCCTTGATGTACCTTCCTTTATTCTATGCTGCCTTTTATACCTATCCAATATTCAGACGTTGGCCCTGCACATTGTTAGTCAACTAGGTTTAGATAACGGGCCGTGATCACTCTGAGAGTGGACGCGGGACTTTACATTATTGCAACTTCATTGTACGCAAGAAAGGTAAGGAGTCGGGTGACCCAACGGTGCCCGCGAGAAGTATTGTGACGGGACGACAGGGAGGGAATACCAGAGTACGGTGGGCTTGTACCCTGATCGTTGTCCGCGAGAGTTACCCCTATACCACGAAAGTAGAGTGACTCCCAAGTTGCTCGCGAGATAAGCTAAGTAGACGGAATTACCCCTAAGGTACCCATGAGATTTGACCGGACGACAGGGCTGGTGGCGCCTGGAGAGAGAGGTTAACATGACTGATGTTCGTTGTACGTTTTGTTACCCAGTTGGAGCGATGATAACGTCTTTCTCCGCGAGTTTTTAATAATGTGCTTAATGGATCGATGTCAGTGATCTGAGATGGCCACTAGCTTATACGCGCTACCTCCACGTGGGATGATGAGTATGGTCTCCTTCGCGTTGTAGTCTCGTTCGAAAGATCTTCAGACGTCAGCAGTACTGTCGTGGGAAAGTCATGGCAGATGTTCGAAGAGTCGAACTTGACATGGGACCTTTCCTGCGAGGTGGATTCGAGGAGAGAGTAGACATGGAGAAGAGCCTCGGTGATTTACCCAGGTTTCAACCCCTCTTTTTCTCGAGGTAAAATCCTACTCCTTCTTATTATTATGGAGATCAACTTCTCGAATAAGGAGTTGATGGATCGATTACAAGAGAGTCGGTTCGCAACCTTAGTCTCGTGGAGATCTAGGTTATGCCGAAAGTGTCTAGTCCTGACTTGTACTAAGTTGAGTTCTGACTTTAGATCGCGTGGACCTCGACTTATAAAGGCACCGGGTCCCGGGGTTCCGCGATTCCGACTCCTACACGAGGTGGAGTCCTATTCTATTTTGAAAATATGCTACGTGCTTTATATAAGGTAAGTCGAATTCTTTCTACGGCTTCGATCTTGATGCTTGATGCGGCCGGCTCTTGGCCGGGTCTTCATTTGTGGGCTTCCTTAGGCGAGTCGGCCCATCTAATGCCGTGTCATGGGCTTGATCCATCCCCCGACATTAGCTCGCAGGATTGACGTGATGCTTTAGTCTTCATAGCATTCTTCTTTATTCCATCGTAGTTACCGACTCTTTAATTCTTCAAGCCGACTCTTTATACTTGATGTTTATAAGGAGTCGGAGCCAATTCTCTATAGCTTTTGTTTCATCTTCCCTTTGAAAATTTCTTTTGACTTCCTAGTCAAAGATTCGTTATTGCGTTTATGCTTTCTCTTCCCGAAATGCCGTTGTTGAGAGCATTTATACCGTGGTGAGAATCGAAGATTCTTTCCATAAATGTCACCTACCATGGTAATCTACCTCTGACTTTATGGCATTGATTGATCATCTCCTTGCGGCTATATAAACAGCCACCCGATACTCCAATATTCTTATTGCTTGCATCTTCTTCTTCCTATCCTCTCCTCAAAACTCTTCATGGCTCCCAATCTTAGCAGCCGAGGTCCTGCGACCGCCGGTGATCCTGGTTTCAGTGCTGGTTCTCGCGATGGTCCAGGCCGTGGGCGATTTTGCGGAAGGGGAAGAGGGAGAGGTGCGCATACTCCTTCTCCATCTGTAGATCCTGAATCTCCACCTTCTTCTCCCGAAAGGAGTGAGTTCTTGGTGAAAGTTTAGAAAATCCGTCATTGGGTCAATTTTCCTGAATCTTTTGCCCAGATCATGATGGATTCCAAGCCTTCAGGACTGTGGCTCCCCTCTGAGGGGTGCCCCCATGGACCCATCTGGGTGGCCACTAGTTTTTCTGGCCAGGATTCCATGTTCCTAAAGAAGGGTTGGAAAACTATTCTTCGCTCCAGGAATATACAAAACGACGATAACATAATCTTTAGATATGATGGTAATGATACCCGGTGGGCCAGGATTTTCGACTCGGATGGTGAACGAGCCAGCTAATCCATGGAGAGTTCCAGCAGTAGTGATGAAGAATTCTACAAAAATGCAAAGGACGCCCGAGTCTCTTCATTTGAGGAAGAATCCGACTCTAAAGACGACACTGAAGCTATAGTTGTAGTTTGTACTTAGTAGTATTTGTCGACTTTGGTTTTGTTTTCTTTTGATGTAAGACTCATCCACTTATGAATGAATATTTTTTTAGCTTCCCGTCAAATCAGTAAGTCGGTTTTGTACCTAACTTTGGATATTTATGAATGATAGACGACGTTGTTGATGGCATCTTTATGTGTAGCCCCCTAAGTCCATTCCAATGGACTTTTATCTTTGTCGAGTTATGATATAAATCGATTTGTAGCCCCCAGGATTTGGTATGGTCACCTTGTGAGCCCAACCAGGTCATGTAAAGAAATTTTGAAGTGATACTCCCCAAGAGTTGGGAAGAAAATTATGGCTTCGTGCCAAATATTAATAAGAAATTTTCAAGTGTTACTCCCCAAGAGTCGGTATACGCATCTGGGTGCTGTGCCGAGTCTTTTGAGAAGAAATTTTGAAGTGTAGTCCCTATGAGTCAGTATATGCATGTGGGTGTTGTGCCGAGTCACATAGGTCTAACTTTTATCTAAATTTTTTTTATGTATAATTGAAAATGAAGTATGATATTTGTATGCAATTAATTTCGAAGGCTGATAGAAGCCGACTCATGCCTCATCTTCTCTCGTTGAGAGAGATTATCGGTTCAAGAGTCGAAAACTTCTCTGCAATCCGGCACATATGACTAGCGTGCCCGGTTGCTAGGACTAAACTCGATAGGCGTTTATGTAAGCCCCCAAAGTTTAGACTAAACCGGGTTCTCAGATAAGAGTTTCCCCTGAATAGGACATACACATGTGGCATTTACATATATATGCTGGCTTCTCAGATAAGATTTGATGAATATCATTGAGCTCCCCGATTCTCCGGACTAAGAAATATACATGCTTAGAATTCCTAGAGGGTTGATCAAGCCCCCAGGTCTTTGAGAAAAATGTAAAAATATGCGATGTATGATGCGAGATGAAAACATGAAGTTTAGAAATTAAATAAAAGCCTGTATGACAGCTAGATTGGCGAGAGCCGGTGCGACAAGAGGCGACTTAAATTTTAGGTATGGCGAAAGCCTAATGCGACGAAAGTCGACTTTTGTAAATATTATATGGCGATAGCCTAGTGCGACGAAGGTCGACTTAAAAACATTTTATACGGTGATTGTAAGGCCCCTGATGCGGTACTAACTCTAACTAGTCGCTTTCGCGTCCGGTCGGAGTTAGAAGCGCATCAAACGCCACCAGCGCATGACACTCGCACTCGTGTCGCTGCCGGATTCTCGACAACAGGTATATAAAGCACAACTCTACAAGACAGAAATACATATAGATATATATATAGAGCAGGGCATACAACGCCACTGTCTAATAGTACAACATCATGAGTACAACTCCTCAATACATCAAGCGGAAGCATAATAGGGACCGAGTACGGTCAAGATCCAAATTGCCCTAGAGAGGGCTACACATAAATATCCACCCACGAGAACGTCTGAACCCAACTATAAGATCCTATCGGTCGAGGTACTCGTACTCGTCGTCATCCTCCGGGGGCACCTCCACGAAGTAACGTCCGGTGCTGGGGTCGAGGTAGTAGTCCACTGCAGCGGCCGATCAGGCAAAGCAGTAAAGACAGAAATGTAAACGGGGGGTGAGAACATATCATTACGGAATAACTAACGCTACAGGAAAGATAAAGACATAGACAGGTTGCAGCCGGACTAGCATATATGGTGGCTACACGTTCTAGCAGAATAGAGATGAGATCCAAGAAGTTACGTTGACAACGTGTCATAAGTCGGCTATTCACCTACTTACGCAAACATAACACAACCTCGTTTCTCTCTCGGTCCCCCTGGACGAAGAAAGACAACCAAGGCACGCACACGGTTTGTCAAGTTTTTATAGCATGATTATCATTGATGTTATTCTATGAACAAGGAGTAGGTCTCAAGTCGTCCATAACCGCGGACAAGGCTTTTCGAAAAGATTTACACTGCAGGGGTGTACCAACTGTCCATTATAGACGTCGCATGTACGCCCGGTTTCCACTTGCCTAGGTAAGCGCCTCAAACTCCGGGACGTCAGAGTCCCTCTAACTAACAACGCACAACTCCGGGTGGCCCCCGGTGAGTCGACACCCAACTCAAAAGCTGGCCACGCTCTCGAATCGGTCTCTACCGTCTGGCTAAGGTCGGTAAGTCACACCTGAATATTCAGGGGACCCCTAGCTCGCCAAGTTTGGACCAGCGAGAGAAACTATGTCTCCACTGGCCCGGGTTGTTTCGAAAACAGCTGGGGTACCTACCAACACACACGCAGTTGCAAATATAAATCAGCTTGGGCCACCACTAGAATTGTACGAAGCTAGGTAGGTAAGACAAGGGGGCCCCATAAAACCCCACACACGATTAGGCACGCTCGTCAAGAAACACAATACCCGGAACTCGGGACCTAGGTGACTCAACTGGAACAAAGCACTAGACGGGAATAGTCCAGCCTTCCACCTTTTGTCGAATATAAATTAACATCATTTTAACAATAAATATCAACCAACTTCTTTTATAGCATGATATCCCAACCAAAATATCAAGGGTAAGCAGCAAGTTTTCTATCCATACTGAGCAATGGCTGTGCAGCTGTAACCTAGCAGTACAATTGTTTGCTGGGATGTGGGGATCATGGCTGTATGGTTTAAACATGGCATATAAGGTAGATAGGATCAAGCAACAACGTTCTAGCTCTACAGCTAGGCATGAGCAGAAAGTTATAAAGTAATGACACAGATCTCCCCCTTTCCTGGTAAGGTAGTCGAAGCAGCACCCACGGTACCCTCGGGCTCGGTGTCGGACAGCTCCACGTAGGTCTCCTCGTCAGTTTCGGGTGCTAACGTAAAGATACCGGCAAGGAAAACACACAAGTAAGCAACTGATGCAACATCACACAAGGATGGCACATTCAAGTTTTATTTACATGGTATGACCCTGTCTAGTCAAATTTAAATGAAGGTGATGACGACAAGTCATCACTTTCACATGCATTTTATTTACATTGTAATGGCTTTGGTCTAAGCCTTAACTCGAGTGTAAGTAGCATGAAAGCATAACATGATCAACAAAACAAATGCAAGAATTTAAATAACACGAAAGTAAACAACGATTCCGGAGACGGAGTAGTGTCGGTGAACTTGACACACAGGAAGGTGCAGCAAAGGTTGGAACCCATCCACCTTACATATGACAATATGTTAGGGGCTGAATTGAAGAAGAAGGTGACATGAAGCAAGATTGAAAAGATCAGATGATCAACATTTCAAATGCACTGAAGTTGAAATGTTGCAAGCAGAAAAGAACTGATGTTCTTGGATCAGGTGACCACGCCTTGATTGCATGATTTCTCAAAACATCATGAGAACCTCACCATTGGAATCCTTGCAGAAAAGCACCCCAAAAACATATATGATATGTCTCCAGTTGAATTTGCAAAGGCAGTTGCAAATTCAACTGAAGTTCAGGGGGCTGGGTGCAAAATTGCACCACATGAATTTTTGAAATGGGCTCAAATGATCAAATCATCATCACCATGCAATTGCTTGTGCAAAATTACCCAAATTCCATATATGGCATGGGCAATTTAAATTTTGAACCACTTGACAAAAAACAAAGAAAGGAAAAAGGGGCTTATTTGCAAAATGGCCACACTTCAATTTTTAGAAGGGGTCAAATGCAAAAGTGGACCTCACCATGTTGATCAGTACCTCAAGCTACCCCAAATTCATATAAGGCATGCCCCTAATTGCAACAGATGTTCAAACCAGATTTGAATTTGGAGGCAATTCAAATTTGAATTTGAACAGAAAAGAATTCAAAAGAAAAAAAGAAAAAAAAGAACCCAGCCTCCATGGGTTGGTTTCGGGCGAATCCGGCCCACGCCGCCTCCCTGGCCCGCGCTGGGCTCAGCCCACGCGGCCTGGCAGCCTGGGACGCTGACATGCGGGCCCCAGGTGGTAGCCACAGCGAAAAACCAAAAATTGGGGGCGTCGGCTGGGACTCGAACCCGCGACGCGCTGCTCTTCTCCACGGCTCGCTACCACTGCGCCACGAAGCGTTTTCTAAACCTAACCGCTACGCAGGCTAGGTAAGGTTCAGGATCCAGTACTCTGAACTTCGAACACTTGAAGACTCTAAACCGCGACGGCGACGCTCTACTGCGGCGAACCGCGCATCGTGTACAGGCAAGCTCCGGCCACCCCGCCACCACCCCGCCATGAAACGAACCCGAGAGGGCACCTAGCTCTACACGATGACGTGCGCCACGGCTCCTAGCTCCAGCTCCTCTGCTCGCTAACCTCACCGGAACAGCACGGCGGCAGAACGGCTACAGCTTCAGACCACCCCCGCGCATCCTCACCTTCAGGCGAACCGGCGACGAGCACACAACGCCTCCAGCCATGGGATTGCTTGCAATCGCGAGAGGGAAGTACCACGATCACGTGGCTGCCTTGGCCCAGACCTGGATCTCACCGGAGGGGATGCTACGTTCACCTGAATCCATGGCGGATCTTACTGTCAGACACACGCAAGGTTCAGACACGGCGAACTCCAACACCGTTACACAGGAAGGGGGCTCCTTTTGCGCCAAAGACGCGCCCTGGACACCCCTAGAGCACGCGGGAGGTCGTTCGAGACGCACCACGGGCACGGTGATCACGAATTCCTCACCGGCGACGAGCTACGCGGCAGACGGCCTACTGATGCGGAAAGAAACTACGCGCTGAACCTAGGAGAGGAAGAAGGCCGCTCAGTCACCTTGGGTGGCTTGTGGACGACCTCGAGATGCTACTGCAGAGGACGTCGTCGATCTCGCCGGCGACGTGGAAGACAAGGCCCGAAACTTGACGGCGTCGCCGCTGGCTCGAATCGAGGCTCTCTGCTTAACCTGCACGGCGGGAACAAGGAGGTGAGGTGCTGGAGATGCCTCAGACGGGAACGCGGCCAACGACGACAGGTGGAGACGACGAATTTCTCGTCGGAGCTCACCGGGTCAGGCGGAACAGGGGAGCTCCATGACAACGAACGAGGCGGCGGCGAAAACTGGAGGGAGGAACGGGACCTAGGGTTCGCGAGGGGGCCTCTGGTGCTCTCCTTATAAAGGGGGAGGCTCCCTGGCCACGTCGGCCGCATCGACGTCGACGCCTCCCGCTGGCGGTGAGAGAGAGGGGGAGGGGACCCTGGACACGGTGGAAAGACGACGACCCAGGGCTGCCCGATCTGGATCCAGCAGCCAAGGACGACCCCGCGTACCGCTTCGCTGGAAAGGCCTCCAGCCGGGCTGCGGAGCGGAGGGCTCCTGGGCTGGGCCTCCAGCAAGACCTGGAGCATAAGAGGAAGACAGCCCGCTGGATCCCCTTTTCCATTTACAAAAATAGAGAAAGGAATAGGGTTATTCTGGATTAAATACAAGTGGAAAAATCACATAAAAATATGTAGAATTATCCTTGCATTATTCCTCAATTTCTAAAAATGGTTTGGGTATTTTTGGCAACAACAAAAGTGTGAGCTCATTTTGAATTTCAAATTCACTTTGAACTAGAGCTTTTGTTTTTGATGAAGTCAAAAATACCTTGAGGATTTTTAAACCCTTGCAAAGGCAAAAGAAATGGCTAGGCCAAAATTGGGTTCAAGAGGAGTGAGCATGCAACAAGGAAAATTCCATCAATGCCCTTCTTGAACCACTTTGGATGCAAAGGAAACCAACCCAACATGACTCCAATCCCAATGCCAATTAGGATCACCACATGAGATGACATACACCTCCACCATGCCAAGTTACAAGTCCAACAGAGGAAATACAATCACATGGTGTTTGATAGCTTATTACATATGGGATGTTACAACTCTCCCCTACCAACATAGGATCTCGTCCCGAGATCTAAGCAAGAAAAAGCTCGGGGTAGTCAGAACGGAGATGATCTTCACGCTCCCACGTTTCCTCCTTCTCCGAGTGATGTGCCCACTACACCTTGAGGAACTTGACGGTCTTGTTGCGAGTCTTGCGCTCGGACGAGTAAAGAACACGGACTGGACACTCTGAGTAAGAAAGATCCGCACTTAGCTGGATCTCGCCCAAGTCCACTGCCTGCTCTGGCTGCTTGAAACACTTCTTCAACTGAGATAGGTGGAACACATCATCCACCATAGCCAAGCTGTCTGGAAGCTTGAGGCGGAACGCAAGATGTCCCCGAGTCTCGAGGATGCGGAACGGACCAACGAACCTGGGAGCCAACTTGCGTTTGATCCCAAAGCGGTGAGTGCCCCGAAGTGGAGACACTTTGAGGTATGCGAAGTCACCAACTTTGAAGTCAACACCATGGTGCTTCTTGTCATAATAGGCCTTCTGCCTAGACTGTGCTGCCTTTAGTTTCTCCCGGACAATCTTCACTCTGTCCTCTTCCTCTTGTATCACATCTGGGCCGAACAGCTGCCTCTCGCCTGTCTCGGACCAGTTCAAAGGTGTCCTGCACTTGCGACCATACAAGACATCAAACGGCGCTGCTTGCAGACTTGCTTGATAGCTGTTGTTGTAAGAAAACTCAGCGTACGGCAAGCATTTTTCCCACTTCATGCCAAACGAGATGACACATGCCCGAAGCATGTCCTCGAGGATTTGATTCACACGCTCAACCTGCCCACTGGTCTGAGGGTGATAAGCGGTACTGAACAACACTGTCATGCCAATCGCTTTTTGAAAGGCCTGTCAGAACTTAGAGGTGAAAAGGCTGCCTCTATCTGAACTGATCCTCTTGGGAATGCCATGCAAAGATACAACTCTTGCGATGTACAAATCCGCCAACCGAGCTGCTGAAATGGAGTCCTTCACTGGGAAGAAGTGGGCAACTTTGGAGAGATTGTCAATGACGACAAAGATGGCATTGTTCTTCTTCTGCGACAGAGGAAAACCTGTGATGAAATCCATCTCAATGTGATCCCATTTCCACTCCGGAATTTCAATTGGCTGAAGTAGCCCTGCCGGCTTCTGATGCTGTGCTTTCACTCTCCTGGACACATCACACTGGGAGACAAAACGGGCAACATCCCGCTTCATACGAGTCCACCAAAAACTCTGCTTGAGGTCCTGATACATCTTGGTGCTACCCGGGTGGATAGACAGCTTTGAGTCATGGGCTTCTTTCAAAATGACCTCTCTGAGACCTCCTTCTTTGGGAACAACAACTCGCTCCTCGAACATCACGGTGCCGTCATTATGCACTGAAAAGCAACCGTACTTCGGAACTGAGGCGGCAACACCCTGTTTGACTTTCTGAATCATCAAGCTACCAGACTGAGCTTCACGAACCTTCTCGCGGATAGTGGGCTCTACCACAAGGTTGACTAGATATCCTGCTGGAACTAGCTCGAGATTAAGCCTTCGAAAGGACTCACACAAATCAGGGTGTATCTGCTGCACCTGGACACTGTTGCAATCGCCCTTGCGGCTCAACGCATCGGCTATGACATTCGCCTTGCCAGGCGTATACTGAATATCCACGGAGTACTCAGTAATAGTCTCGAGCCATCTCCTTTGCCTCAAGTTCAGGTTAGGCTGCGTGAACAAGTACTTTAAGCTTTTGTGATCGATGAACACATCAACCTTCCTCCCTAGGAGGAGGTGTCGCCAAGTAACCAATGCATGAATCACTGCAGCTAGCTCAAGATCGTGTGTCGGATAGTTCCTCTCAGCCTTCTTCAACTGTCTGGAGGTGTAAGCCACAATACTCTTTCCCTGCATCAACACTCCTCCAAGGCCATTCAATGAGGCGTCACAGAAAACTTGAAACGGCTGTGACTCGTCTGGCGGTGTAAGGATCGGAGCTGTGGTCAGCCTTAGCTTCAACTCATCAAAATCTGCCTGGCAAGCCTGTGACCAAACGTACTTCTTGCCCTTGCACAACAGCTCGGTCATCGGCTTTGCTATCTTGGAGAAATTCTCGACAAACTTCCTGCAATAGCTGGAAAGTCCGAGAAAACTCCTCAACTGCTTGACATTTTTCGGCGGAGTCCAATCTTGAATCGTCCGGACTCTGTCTGGGTCAACGGCAATGCCCTCTGAGGAAATGACATGGCCAAGGAAGTTGACCTTATTCATCCAGAACTCACACTTGGAGAACTTGGCATAAAACTGGTGATCTCTCAACTTCTGCAACACCAATCTGAGATGCTCCTCATGCTCAGCCTCTGACTTGGAAAAGACAAGGATGTCGTCGAGGTAGAGGAGTACGAACACATCTAGCCACTCTTGGAACAGATAGTTCATGGCCCTCATGAACGTCGGAGGTGCGTTAGAAAAGCCAAACGTCATGACCGTAAACTCGTACAGTCCATAACGAGTGCGGAAGGCTGTCTTGGGAATGTCCTCCTCACGGACACGAATCTGGTGGTACCCCATCTTTAAATCAAGCTTTGAAAACACCTTTGCCCCATGCAATTGCTCAAATAGGTCATTGATGTTGGGCAAAGGGTACTTGTTTTTGATTGTCTTCTTGTTGATACCACGGTAGTCTTGAACCAACCGGCTAGTACCATCTTTCTTCTTCACAAAAAGACACGGGGCACCCCAAGGAGAAGTGCTCGGACGAATGAGCCCATCCTTCTCAAGCTTAACAAGCTGCTCCTTCAACTCAATCAGCTCTTCCGGACACATCTTGTAAGGTTGCCGAGATACCGGCTGTGTACCAGGTTCTAGCTCGATCACGAACTCAATAGCACGCACGGGTGGAATACCTGGCAACTCCTCTGGAAAGACATCTGGGAACTCTCGAACAACTCTGACCTCCTCGATCAATGGAGCAACTCCAGCGTTCAGAGCGTACAACTGTGCTGATCCTGCTGTCGAGCCACAAGTGTACCAAATCTCTGCGCCTGAATCATGCGTCAGCAACACGGTCTTGGACGGACAATCAATCTTGGCCTTGTACTTGACTAGCCAATCCATGCCCAAAATGACATCGATGTCGGAACTCGGAAGCAAGATCAAGGATGCTGAGAAAAGAACACCCTGAATCTGAATCTGCACATCAGGAACTCTGACAGCTGAGCTCATCTTGGAACCCGGGGAAGAAATGGCCACAGGTGAAGGCATCACCTCTGACTGAAAGTCAAATCTCTGAGCAAAGGACTTGGACATGAAGGAATGAGAAGCTCCGGAATCGAACAAAACTGACGCTGGAACTGAACATACAAGCAACCTACCAAGCACAATCTCGGATGACTGCTGAGCCTCTGCCACAGTCACGTTGTTCACACGGAGCGCTCGTGGCTGGGCCCGCACCATCGCGTTGCTCGGTGTAGAGCGAGGTGGAGGCGGAGGCAGCCTGGCGTAACGAGGGTCGGTGCACTGCGGAGACTTGTGCCCTGGCTTGCCACACTTGAAGCACGTGATCTCAGGCCTGGGCTGGCCCTGTGGAGCAGGCGGCCTCGCGGAGGGTGGAGTAGAGCGAGGTCCGTGCTGCACTGGGACGGGAGGGCGGGCAAAAGTGCGGAAAACTGCCCCCCTCTGCGGAAACTGCTGACGCTGCGGCTGAGACTGTGGCTCTGCAACCCAGGACTTGGCCTTCTTGTGGACCATCACTGCTGAACTGTGCTCTCTCTGCTTCCTCTTCTCTGCGGAACGCTCTGCCTCAGCTGACTCCTGTCTGATAGCCTGGTCGACGAATCTGAGAACAGGCGTGGCGTGGACAAGGTGAGCGCATACTTGATGTCCGTGGCAAGACCGCCGCGGAACCTGGCAATGCGCTTGGCCTCTGTCGAGACCTCCTCTGGAGCGTACCTGGAAAGCCTGACGAAGGCCAGGTTATACTCCTGCACAGACCTGTCCCCCTGCCTCAGGGCTAAGAACTCCTCGCGCTTCCTCTCGATCAGTCCACTGGGAATATGAGCAGCTCTGAAATCCCTGACGAAGTCCTCCCACGTGATCTCTGCATCACCCTTGTTGGCCTTGTACGTCGAGAACCAACTGCCTGCGGCACCCTGAAGCTGGAAGGAGGCGAAGGTGACGTAGTCGACGGGTCTGACGGTGTTGGCATTGAAGTGCTTCTTGATCTCTGCGATCCAGTCATCCGCCTCGAGCGGGTCTCGAGCCTCGGAGAACCTGGGGGGCTGATCGCAAGGAACTGCTGCAGTGTGGTGTACTGTGGTCAATCATTCCTCTGAGCACCCTGGTTCTGCAGCATCTGAAGGATCGCAGCTGTGCCCTGAGCCACTGCGGCTACAGCCTCCCCAAGGATAGGGTTCTCTGGCGGCGGCATGTTCGCTCTTGGCATCCTGTATACAGGAACACTTATGAGAACATGATCGAATCATTGAAGTAACCAGAAGTTAAAGAAATATTGACAACAAAACTTCCTCACGAGGTATGAGAAAGCCGAAGGCTGAAATTCCACCAAGGTTTACCCGGAAAGTCGATAGCTAGGTGCTACTGGAATTCCCAAACCAAGATCATCCGAACCAAGATAATAATCTGCTAGCGAGCACACAACAATATATACGAGTGGTTGGAAAACTGAACAATGAGACATCTGCCCTGAGCGACCCGCCATCACGGTCGTCCGTAGGGGAAAGACACCACATCCATATTACCATAGGATGCCCGCCAATCCTGTATGGATGGTTCACCTGGGGTACGCCGTAAGCGAGGTAGAGCAGTCAACCCCAAGTGGCGGCTCAGTGGTCTCAAAGACGCCAACACATCTCGTCGCTAGCAAAAAACTATAGAGGAATCGGAGCCTCATGTAAACGAGAACCTAGATTGTTTTGAAAGGGGATAAGTTGCAGAGACAAACATCGTTTCACTTCCTCACGGAAAAAGGGGTGGGAGGGTGGGATAAGGAGAAAACAGAATGAGGTCCTACTCTCCGAAATTTTTCCTATATAACTACCAAAATAGTTTCTAGACTCAACCTCGGCCATTAAAGGGTCCTACAGTCAGTCCTGCTCTGATACCAAGTTGTAAGGCCCCTGATGCGGTACTAACTCTAACTAGTCGCTTTCGCGTCCGGTCGGAGTTAGAAGCGCATCAAACGCCACCGGCGCACGACACTCGCACTCGTGTCGCTGCCGGATTCTCGACAACAGGTATATAAAGCACAACTCTACAAGACAGAAATACATATAGATATATATATATATATAGAGCAGGGCATAAAACGCCACTGTCTATTATTACAACATCATGCGTACAACTCCTCAATACATCAAGCGGAAGCATAATAGGGACCGAGTACGGTCAAGATCCAAATTGCCTTAGAGAAGGCTACACATAAATATCCACCCACGGGAACGTCTGAACCCAACTATAAGATCCTACTGGTCGAGGTACTCGTACTCGTCGTCATCCTCCGGGGGCACCTCCACGAAGTAACGTCCGGTGCTGGGGTCGAGGTAGTAGTCCACAGCAGCGGCCGATCAGGCAAAGCGGTAAAGAGAGAAATGTAAATGGGGGGTGAGAACATATCATTACGAAATAACTAACGCTACAGGAAAGATAAAGACATAGACAGGTTGCAGCCGGACTAGCATATATGGTGGCTACACGTTCTAGCAGAATAGAGATGAGATCCAAGAAGTTACGTTGACAACGTGTCATAAGTCGGCTATTCACCTACTTACGCAAACATAACACAACCTCGTTTCTCTCTCGGTCCCCTTGGAGGAAGAAAGACAACCAAGGCACGCACACGGTTTGTCAAGTTTTTATAGCATGATTATCATTGATGTTATTCTATGAACAAGGAGTAGGTCTCAAGTCGTCCATAACCGCGGACACGGCTTTTCGAAAAGATTTACCCTGCAGGGGTGTACGAACTGTCCATTATAGACGTCGCATGTACGCCCGGTTTCCACTTGGCTAGGTAAGCGCCTGAAACTCCGGAACGTCAAAGTCCCTCTAACTAACAACGCAAAATTCCGGTTGGCCCCGGTGAGTCGACACCCAACTCAAAAGCTGGCCACGCTCTCGAATCGGTCTCTACCGTCTGGCTAAGGTCGGTAAGTCACACCTGAATATTCAGGGGACTCCTAGCTCGCCAAGTGTGGACCAGCGAGAGAAACTATGTCTCCACTGGCCCGGGTTGTTTCGAAAACAGCTGGGGTACCTACCAACACACACGCAATTGCAAATATAAATCAGCTCGGGCCACCACTAGAATTGTACGAAGCTAGGTAGGTAAGACAAGGGAGCCCCAGAAAACCCCACACACGATTAGGCATGCTTGTCAAGAAACAAAATACCCGGAACTCGGGTCCTAGGTGACTCAAATGGAACAAAGCACAAGACGGGAATAGTCCAGCCTTCCACCTTTTGTCGAATATAAATTAACATCATTTTAATAATAAATATCAACCAACTTCTTTTATAGCATGATATCCCAACCAAAATATAAAGGGTAAGCAGCAAGTTTTCTATCCATACTAAGCAATGGCTGTGCAGCGGTAACCTAGCAGTACAATTGTTTGCTGGGATGTGGGGATCATGGCTGTATGGTTTAAACATGGCATATAAGGTAGATAGGATCAAGCAACAACATTCTAGATCTACAGCTAGGCATGAGCAGAAAGTTATAAAGTAATGACACAGATCTCCCCCTTGCCTGGTAAGGTAGTCGAAGCAGCACCCACGGTACCCTCGGGCTCGGTGTCGGACAGCTCCACGTAGGTCTCCTCGTCAGTTTCGGGTGCTAACGTAAAGATACCGGCAAGGAAAACACACAAGTAAGCAACTGATGCAACATCAGACAAGGATGGCACATTCAAGTTTTATTTACATGGTATGACCCTGTCTAGTCAAATTTAAATGAAGGTGATGACGACAAGTCATCACTTTCACATGCATTTTATTTACATTGTAATGGCTTTGGTCTAAGCCTTAACTCGAGTGTAAGTAGCATGAAAGCATAACATGATCAACAAAACAAATGCAAGAATTTAAATAACACGAAAGTAAACAAAGATTCTGGAGACGGAGTAGTGTCGGTGAACTTGACACACAGGAAGGTGCAGCAAAGGTTGGAACCCATCCACCTTACATATGACAATATGTTAGGGGCTGAATTGAAGAAGAAGGTGACATGAAGCAAGATTGAAAAGATCAGATGATCAACATTTCAAATGCACTGAAGTTGAAATGTTGCAAGCAGAAAAGAACTGATGTTCTTGGATCAGGTGACCACGCCTTGATTGCATGATTTCTAAAAACATCATGAGAACCTCACCATTGGAATCCTTGCAGAAAACCACCCCAAAAACATATATGATATGTCTCCACTTGAGTTTGCAAAGGCAGTTGCAAATTCAACTGAAGTTCAGGGGGCTGGGTGCAAAATTGCACCACATGAATTTTTGAAATGGGCTCAAATGACCAAATCATCATCACCATGCAATTGCTTATGCAAAATTACCCAAATTCCATATATGGCATGGGCAATTTAAATTTTGAACCACTTGACAAAAAACAAAGAAAGGAAAAAGGGGCTTATTTGCAAAATGGCCACACTTCAATTTTTAGAAGGGGTCAAATGCAAAAGTGGACCTCACCATGTTGATCAGTAGCTCAAGCTACCCCAAATTCATATAAGGCATGCCCCTAATTGCAACAGATTTTCAAACCAGATTTGAATTTGGAGGCAATTCAAATTTGAATTTGAACAGAAAAGAACTCAAAAGAAAAAAAGAAAAAAAAAGAACCCAGCCTCCATGGGCTGGTTTCGGGCGAATCCGGCCCACGCCGCCTCCCTGGCCCGCGCTGGGCTCAGCCCACGCGGCCTGGCAGCCTGGGACGCTGACATGCGGGCCCCAGGTGGTAGCGAGAGCGAAAAACCAAAAATTGGGGGCGTCGGCTGGGACTCGAACCCGCGACGCGCTGCTCTTCTCCACGGCTCGCTACCACTGCGCCACGAACCGTTTTCTGAACCTAAACACTACGCAGGCTAGGTAAGGTTCAGGATCCAGTACTCTAAACTTCGAACACCTGAAGACTCTGAAACCGCGACGGCGACGCTCTACTGCGGCGAATCGCGCATCGTGTACAGGCAAGCTCCGGCCACCCCGCCATGAAACGAACCCGAGAGGGCACCTAGCTCTACACGATTACGTGCGCCACGGCTCCTAGCTCCACCTCCTCTGCTCGCTAACCTCACCGGAACAGCACGGCGGCAGAACGGCTACAGCTTCAGACCACCCCCGCGCATCCTCACCTTCAGGCGAACCGTGCGACGAGCACACAACGCCTCCAGCCATGGGATTGATTGCAATCGCGAGAGGTAAGTACCAAGATCACGTGGCTGCCCTGGCCCAGACCTGGATCTCACCGGAGGGGATGCTACGTTCACCTGAATCCATGGCGGATCTTACTGTCAGACACACGCAAGGTTCACACACGGCGAACTCCAACACAGTTACACGGGAAGGGGGCTCCTTTGGCGCCAAAGACGCGTCCTGGACACCCCTAGAGCACGCGGGAGGTCGTTCGAGACGCACCACGGGCAGGGTGATCACGAATTCCTCACCGGCGACGAGCTACGCGGCAGACGGCCTACTGATGCGGAGAGAAACTACGCGCTGAACCTAGGAGAGGAAGAGGGCAGCTCAGTCACCTTGGGTGGCTTGTGGAAGACCTCGAGATGCTACTGCAGAAGACAAGGCCCGAAACTTGACGGCGTCGCCGCGGGCTCGAATCGAGGCTCTCTGCTTAACCTGCACGACGGGAACAAGGAGGTGAGGTGCTGGAGATGCCTCAGACGGGAACGCGGCCAACGACGACAGGTGGAGACGACGAATTGCTCGTCGGAGCTCACCGGGTCAGGCGGAACAGGGGAAGTCCATGACAACGAACGAGGCGGCGGCGGTGAAAACTGGAGGGAGGAATGGGACCTAGGGTTCGCGAGGGGGCCTCTGGTGCTCTCCTTATAAAGGGGGAGGCTCCCTGGCCACGTCGGCCGCATCGACGTCGACGCCTCCTGCCGGCTGTGAGAGAGAGGGGGAGGGGACCCTGGACACGGTGGAAAGACGACGACCCAGGGCCACCCGATCTGGATCCAGCGGCCAAGGACGACCCCGCGTACCGCTTCGCTGGAAAGGCCTCCAGCCGGGCAGCGGAGCGGAGGGCTCCTGGGCTGGGCCTCCAGCAAGACTTGGAGCAGAAGAGGAAAACAGCCCGCTGGATCCCCTTTTCCATTTACAAAAACAGAGAAAGGAATAGGGTTATTCTGGATTAAATACAAGTGGAAAAATCACATAAAAATATGTAGAATTATCCTTGCATTATTCCTCAATTTCTAAAAATTGTTTGGGTATTTTTGGCAACAACAAAAGTGTGAGCTCATTTTGAATTTCAAATTCACTTTGAACTAGAGCTTCTGTTTTTGATGAAGTCAAAAATACCTTGAGGATTTTAAAACCCTTGCAAAGGCAAAAGAAATGGCTAGGCCAAAATTGGGTTCAAGAGGAGTGAGCATGCAACAAGGAAAATTCCATCAATGCCCTTCTTGAACCACTTTGGATGCAAAGGAAACAAACCCAACATGACTCCAATCCCAATGCCAATTAAGATCACCACATGAAATAACATACACCTCCACCATGCCAAGTTACAAGTCCAACAGAGGAAATACAATCACATGGTGTTTGATAGCTTATTACATATGGGCTGTTACAGCGATAACCTAGTGCGACGAGATTCGACTTACATATATTCATTTGTGTGGCAAAAGCCGTATGCAACGAGTGTCGACTTATGTGCAATAATGTTCCTACTCAAGTATAATATGGCCGGAGTTGGCGATGTTCAACGGTCTTGGAGTCTCCTCCATAGATGTGCGTGATTTTTCCTTCTCGCGTATATCAACCAAGTAGTAGGATCCATTGTACAGGTTCTTGCTGAGGATAATTTGTACATTCCATCCTTTTTCTGTATGAGGCGGAGCACTAAATCACCTTCCTGGAAAGTTCGACTTCTTATGCGACGGCTATGATATCGTCGCAGATCTTGTAGGTAGATAGCCGACTGAGTTGCTGCCAATTCTCGTTTCTCATCGAGAACGTCCTTCCTTGCTTTCTCGTTGTCGGCTTCGACATATGATGTGACCCTTGGTGAGTCGTGACGGATGTCACTTGGGAGAACGGCTTCCGCTCCATAGACCAGGAAGAAGGGTGTGTAACCTGTCTTCCTTTTAGGAGTCGTCCTGATAGTCCACAATACTAAGGGTAATTCTTCCTCTCAGCAACCCGGCGTTCTTTCCAAAATGACTTAAAGTCGGGGTTTGATGCCTCGAAGCAACTCTTGGCTTGTCCGTTGGTCTCTCGTGAGCTACCTATGCAAGGTCGAGTCGGATGCGATCCTTCTTGCAGCATTTCTGCGTAAACCCTTCAGATAGGTTAGATCCATTATCAGTGATGATGCTTTGGGGGTAGCCGAATCTGTATATTATCTTTTTCAAGAATTTTAGTGTTGTCGTATCATCTCATTTACTGACCGACTCTACCTCGGACCATTTTGTGAATTTATCCACTGCCACTAATAAGTGTGTATTCTTGTTGGCCGACCTTTTGAAAGGTCCTACCATATCAAGCCCCCACACTGCAAAGTGCCAAGTGATAGGGATCATCTGAGTTCTTGAGCTGGCACGTGAGCTTGCTTTGCATAACCCTGACATCCATGGCACTTCTTGACTATATCTTCTGCGTCTGCATGTGTTGTGAACAAGTAGAGTCCGTGTCTATAAGCTTTAGCCACCAAGGAACGAGAGCCGGTGTGATCTCCGCAATATCTAGAGTGTATTTCATTGAGGATTTCTCTGCCTTCTTCTGGTGAAACACATCTTTGAAAAACGTCTGCGGGACTTTGCCGATGTAACTCAACGTTGATGAATACAAAGGATTTGCTCCTCCTGACTATTTTTCTAGCCAATATTTCATCTGAGGGTAAGATTCCTCGGGTCTTGTAATCCAAATAAGGTACAACCCATGAGGGGGTGGTGTGTATTGTGGCCACCAGAGCCGGTTCCGGATCCGTCTCTGCTTTGTCTTGCTCTATTGGTATTTGCACTGATTGATTAGTTAGGACATCTAGGATCAAATTTGGTAGAACCGTCTTTCGCTGAGAGCCGAGCCAGGAAAAAACGTCTGCAGCTTCATTTAGCTTGCGCTCCACATAATCCACCTGGTATCCAACAAAGAAACCGGCTTTTCTTTCCACCTCTCGCCGATAAGCTGCCATGGTGGCATCTTTGGAGTTCCATTTCCCTGACACTTGTTGAGAAACAAGGTCAGAGTCACCATAGCATTGAATCTGACTTATGTTCATCTCATGATCTAGCCGCATCCCATGAAGCAGAGCCTCATATTCTGATGCGATGTTAGTGCAAGTGAACTGTAATTGCAAGACATAGCAGAATTTATCTCCGTTAGGTGAGGTAAGGACCACGCCGGCTCCCGATCCTTGGAGCTGCCGACTCCCATAAAAGTGCATTGTCCAGTATTTGGTAATCGGATTTTCTGGAGGTTCTTGGATCTTTGTCCAGTCATTGATGAAGTCGACCAGCGCCTCGGACTTGATAGCCGTGCATGGTTGATACTTGAGATGGTAATCTCTATAGCCCACTTTGCGATCCTTCCCGTGGCTTACCAGTTTTGGCCGTTGTCTGCAAGTGGTGCTGAGCTGACTATAGTTATGGGGTCCTCCTGGAAATAATTCTTGAGCTTCCAACTCGCCATAAATACACCAAGGACCAATGACGAGAGGGTGACCCCACGACTCCTACGGATGAGCCTACCCGGTGTACCCGAAGACAGGAGGCCCACAAAGATGCCGCCTGGGCCCAGCCTTGGTCCACTATTGTCATCGACGTAGGAGTCCGCGACTCATAAGGGAGGTGCAAACGTGCCGTGCTGTACAGGATTAGAGTTAGGAAACCTCATCTGTAATCCCAGACGGACTCCCCGAGACCTAGCCTAGTATATAAAGGCTAGGAGGGGAGACGTCGAGATCAAGCAATATGCAATCTGTAAACCGTAGCCTTGTGTGCACTAACCTTGGGTCCCCTGTAATCGCCATCTCCAATCAATAACATTGAGCAGGAACGTATCCTCCTGTTAGCCGACGAGCTATCGTCCAACCTGTGCCTCTCATGACTAACCCAGGGTCCCTGACCATGGATTTTCCGGGGTACATCCCCATCAATTGGCGCCGTCTGTGGGAACTACACAGGTTGGAATTACGATCTCGGCGGTTCCATCCTCAGCAAGCCGCAACTCAAGAGCAAGAACCAAATGCAATCCACCCGAGGAATTCAAGATCACGGGGAATATCTCTGCCACCCCGGCGAGATCGCTCAGCCTGCAGCCATGTCAAGACCAATACTACGGCGGCAACTGAGCACACTGCAAGCGAAGGAGAACTCGACGACCAAAAAGAAAGGCGTGAGGGCTCCACACAGAGATCCTGGTCGATGAAGTACAGCACGATGAAGAGGACTCGACGACCCACCACCACCCAGGCACCCGCCGCACAACAAGACACCGACTCCGAGCTCGAGATCAGCGATCGCCAAGACCATCTCCAACGAGGAAGAAGTCGACGACCTAGAAGACAGGCGCAAGGACTCTACGAAGGGACTCCACTTGACGAGTCGAACTATAAAGTCACACGATCATTGACCACTCGACGACCCACCGATGTGCGGACAGCTGTCGCCAGCCAGGACAGCGACTCCGAGACCCAGACCGGCGAATACAACGACCCAGACCGAGGACCATACGAATTCTCCAATCTCATAAGGAAGTAGAACCTAAGCGAGGGGATCAAAATCGACCCACGAGTTCACCAGCACCCAGCAGATCACGCGCTGTTCTTCCGAATCTCAAGGAAGAAGCGACACGCCAGGTCCAGCAAGCTCACAGTCAGGGAACAACTAGAAGGACCCTGCAGGATCCACTGCTTCAAAGACAACTAGGGAAACATCAGATCGAGCCATACCCTGGGAGACTGTCGCCTATTCAACGAACTCGTCGACAGCCTCATGGAAGAAAAACAGCGAGAAGCCAAGCGCACCCGACGAACCGAGAAGTCGCCGACTCAAGGACAGGGGTATACGATCGAAGAGGGCAGGGTATCACAATCCTAACAGGACACCTATACCCTGCAAGCCAGAGCAGCCGAGAACCTAAACGTAGTCGAAGTCTACTAGCTACACAACGCATAAACCAGCATCACAGTCTCCCAGAGCGATCACCCGCCCGTAGTCCCAAGGCCGGGATACGCGCCCCTGGTACTCGACGCTCAAATTGGAGCCTACAACATGGACAAAATCTTCATGGACGGAGGCAGCAGCATGAACATAATCTTCGTCAGCACCCTACGCAAGATGCTGATCCCACGATCGGTATGGAAGAAATCAAGCACCGTGCTATACGGAGTAGTACCAGGAGAGGCGGCCACTTCCCTTGGAGTAATCGAGCTCGAAGTTGTCTTTGGCAGCAGGCGCAATTTCGCAAGGCACATCCTCGAGTTCGAAGTACTAGATTTGCAGTCGCAATACCTCACCATATTGGGACGTCCAGACTTCGTGCAGTTCATGGCGATTCCACACTACGCCTACCTCAAACTCAAGATGCCAGGATCCTCGGGCGTCATGACGATCAACGGGAGCTTCACCAAATCCGACAAGTGTGATCGCGATTTCCATAAAGTCTCCGACACCTTCGGAGCCAAGCAAGAACTCATAGAAATAGCCATGGGGACAGATAAAATCATCTTTCCGCTAGCAAGCAGAAGCGAGACAAAAGAGTACGGACGGGACTTCAGGATCGACAGCGACACGGTCACCCACCAGGTGCACCCGACGGACCCAGAAAAAATAGTACGTGTGTACGCCCACCTCCTGGAAGAGCAAGCAACTTCCCTCATCGCTTTCCTCCGCGAAGAATTGGAAATCTTCTCCTGGTGCCCAGCCGACATGCCAGGAGTACCACGCGAGTTCACGGAACACGCGCTATACATCAAGCCAAACACCAAGCCAGTGAAGCAGGCACTACGGAGATTCTTAGAACCCAAGTGAAGAGAAATCGGAGAGGAGGTCAACCGATTACTCGACGCCTAATTCATCCGAGAAATGAAGAAAGCCACTTGGATCGCCAACCCTGTGCTAGTCCCCAAGAAAGACACAGACATACTGCGAATGTGCGTTGACTACGGGCCAGTCAAAAAACACTTCCCAAAGGACCACTTCCCCCTGCCAAGAATCGATCAGATAATCGACTTCACAGCAGGATGCGATCTACTATCGTTCCTCGAAGCCTACTCAGGATATAAACAGATCAGGATGAAAGAAGAAGAAGAAGAGCATACATCATTCACCACTCCTTACGGCGTATTTTTCTATAGAACAATGCCCTTCGGACTCAAGAACGCCGGTGCCACATACCAGCGGATGATGCAAGCTTTCTTAAAAGATCAAATAGGAAGAAATGTGCATGTCTACGTGGACAACATCGTCATCAAAACCTACAGTGCAAACACGCTACTCGACGACCTGCGCGAGACCTTCGCAGCACTCAACAAGTACAGAATCAAGCTCAACCCGAATCCGAAGCCAAACGCATTAGTCGGCGCTCCAAAACATTCATAGTGATCAACAGACAGTTATACAAGCGCAACATCACCCAGATACTCCAGAAGTTCATCGACTAAGAAGACGGCAAAGCCCTACTGCTCGAAATCCACGAGGGCACCTGCGGGCACCACACGTGCAGTCGAGTACTCGTGTCCAAAGCGTTCCGAGCAGGGTTTTACTGGCCCACCGCGATGAAAAACACAGAGGAAATCGTGCTGCGTTGCATTGCCTGTCAAAAATTCGCCAGCAGGCCACAGGCTCCATCCTCAGAACTCAAGACCATACCTCTATCATGGCCGTTCGCCACCTGGGGACTCGACATGGTAGGCCCACTCAAGAAGTCATCAAAAGGAGGAAGAACACACCTGCTGGTAGCAGTCGACAAGTTCACCAAGTGGATCAAGGCAGTGCCCATAACCAGCTCCACAGCCCTCACGACAGTGAATTTTATCAAATCAATCATCTTCAGGTTTTGGGTGCCACACAACATCACCACGGACAACGGCACGAACTTCACAGCGGCAGAATTTCAGAACTTCTGTGAAAAACTGGGCATCAAAATCAACTACGCATCAGTCGCGCACCCGCAGTCTAACTGCCAGGTGGAAAAAGCAAATGGCCTAGTATGCGGAGGGCTCAAAAAGCGGCTCCTCGCACCACTCGAGCAGGCCGCATGCAACTGGGTAGAAGAACTCCCTGCAGTACTATGGATCCTACGCACCACCCCAAATACCGCAACCCAGTGCACACCTTTCTTCATGTTGTACGGGTCGGAGGCAGTGCTACCACATGACCTCAAATTCGGGGCACCACGGATCTCAGGGTACGAAGAAGAAGAAGCAGAAGAAGAACTGCAAGATGACAAGGACACAGCAGACGAAGCAAGGGACAAAGCCCTAGCAAAGTCAGAGGGGTACCAGGACAAACTACACACTTACCAAAGCAGTCGCTTGCGCACCAGAACCTTCAATAAGGGCGACCTTGTCCTACGACTCATACAAGAGAAAGTTCACAAGCTTGCCCCCCAATGGGAAGGACTGTTCATAACCACAGAATTCATAGGAGGAGGCGCCTATAGACTGAAGAACCGGAAGACTGACGAGGACGTGGGAAATCCATGGAACGTAGCGAACCTACGCCTGTTCTACCCATAGTCTACACCAGTCATGCTCACCTGGCAGCTCATGTAAACCTTCGACGCAATAAAATGATGTTGCCCAAATACTACCATACCAAAGCACTCGGGGGCTCGAGTACAAAACTCCCCCCGAGAGACGCTATCGTCGCAATCGCGATCTTTTACCAAAGCACTCGGGAGCTCAAGTACAAAACTCCCCCCGAGAGACTCTATCGTCGCAATCGCAATCTTTTACCAAAGCACTCGGGGGCTCGAGTACAAACCACCGCCCGAGAGACGCTATCGTCGCAATCGCGATCTTTTACCAAAGCACTCGGGGGCTCGAGCACAAAACTCCCCCCGAGAGACGCTATCATCGCAATCGCGATCTTTTACCAAATCACTCGGGGGCTCGAGTACAAACCTCCCCCCGAGAGACGCTATCGTCACAATCGCGATCTTTTACCAAAGAACTCGGGGGGGTCGAGCACCACCTCCCCCCGAGAAACACTCACGCAGTCCGAAACTTAAAGGGCCCAAGCAAAAACACCCGGCAAAGCCCCACCTGCTGAAAAGCGGTTCGGATGACATGGCCACAATCAAATGGAACAAAAAAGCACTTCGAAGAAATATGGACAGACCGCAAGACTCAGACAATTCTTTAGTCTTCACCTGATCGCCAACGATCACCTAAAGACTCGTGGGCTACTCCCATCAGGAGCGCTTCCACGCACCCGATAAAAGACAGAAAATAATGGAAGAACAACAAAGGAAACAAATCTCAGCCTACGTTCGACTCTCCGACTCAATCGTTTTGTAGGAATCGAAGACTGCTCTCGACCACAAAGGACTCGAAGACAAATTCAATTGCAAAGGCTCAAGGACATTTCGCATTACAAGGACACGAAGATCAATCTCAGTACAAAAAGATTCCAAGTACATTGGATAGAAGGCAGCTCTGATTACTCGAAGGCAGTCCTCATTACATGGAGAACTAACCTAGTTACAAAAGACGCAAGCCTACAACATCAATCACCCAAGGAATTATGACTTCTACATGTGTGCCCATGCTGGGATGATAGGCACTAAGACAACGAGCATCATCACAGACAAAGGAGGAGTCGAAGCAGCAGGCTCATGATGTCAATGACATAACAAAAGGTGAAGCTCGACTTATTTGCGGAGCAATTGAAGACGATGCTCCACCAACTTCTTCTCCTTCTCCACCAGCTTCTTCTTCATCTCCATCAGAGTTTCCGACGAAGATGACGTCGTTTCCTCCAGTTCTACAAGGTCGTCTGGCGCGCCCGCTTGACCGGTGGCTTCACATCGAGATCCTCTTCAGTACCGAAGGGAGAAGCAGTTAAAGACGGCTCAGCATCAGCACCCGAAGAGTCACTGGAGGACGAAGCAGTGGAATACGCAGACGAAGGACTCCTCGACCTGCCGGAACCCTCGCTGCTTGTCTCCGACCAGTATGGATCCATGCGGTTGCCGCTCGGGTCAAAGGCGCGGATGACAAGAGTGTCTTCGCCATCAAAACGGCAAAAAAGAGTGTCACCATCACGCAAGTTCAACCGTGGAGCAAAGGACTTCCTGCCAAAGCCAAGAAAAATCAAGCGGGAACTATCGATCTCCAACTTAACATAAGAAGGAGATCGAGCGCACCCCTGAAGACGAAGTAGCAAGCCATCAAGACCGCGCTCAGAAACAAGGGCAGAAAAATCAGAAGGAAGCAGAATGCGATCAGCTTTCTGGCCACGGACGCGCAGGAGGAAATCATGGCGCCAAGAACCCTCCTCCGAGGAAGAGGAGGAAGGCGTCGACTGTGCACCATGACGACCACCACGAGAAGAGCGCGGAGTACAACCACCGCGACCATGGAGAACCCGGCCGCGGCTAGTCATACCTGCACCTCGTTTTGGCCCCATTAAAAGGTGAAGAAGAAGAGCTAGAGAGGCAGATGACGAACACTACTGCCAGATGAAGAAAAGGGGTCTATTTATAGAACCACCACAAGGGCACGCAGAAGCCCAGAAGACGGCATCAATTAATTCAGAGACCAAGCAAGCCAAGCGATTCGAATTCCGAGACAGAGATGCCTTCACACGGGTGGCACTGTGCGCTGGACGCGTCAAATCTCACGCGTTTTCAATGCGCGCATCGATAACTCAACAGGCGGCTGCAACACGCCATTAAAAGCCATCATTATGACCGGTCATGAAGACACGACGGTTAGCAGACAGAGCATCTTTCACGGCCCTCCAACAAGGAGATAGTTATCTTCACCAACAAGAGGTAAATCAAAGGGGCAGCGCATAGGAAATAAAACCTGCAAGCACCGCTTTTTCATGGTTAAATACATTTTTCAAATATATCTAACTCCCATCGGGAGCGTATCCACCCATCAGAGTTTCGGGTGCTCCCTCACCTAGAAGTAAAAACATGCTCGAGTGATTACTCGCACCCATGAGAGTTTCGGGTGCTCCCTCACCTAAAGGAAAGACGTGCTCGAGTAATTACTCGCACCCATGAGAGTTTCGGGTGCTCCCTCACCACAACAGAAGATAAGAAGACCTGCACTCGCCAGATCGAGCAGTCCCAAAGTATCGGGTGCTCCCTCACCCCGAGAGCAAAAGCGACATTCGAGTGATTACTCACAAACCTCTATGAACCCGAGCACTCGAGGACCTCCCGAGCAAATACTCCTCTACATTAGTCCTCGCCCGAGCACTCAGTAAAGCTCCGCGAGGGACCGCTAAAACAGCTCACTTGATTGTTTATTCCAAGTGGGTGCATCACTAACTAGGCTCCGGGCCTCAATAAAAATAAATATTCCTGGAACACGATACACTGTGGCTAGATGCCACGCAAGCTTAGCGTGTAGGTATGACCCCGCTGTGCAGATCGGCCGGGCTGGGACTTGCCGCAGAGCGATTTCACTCCCAACCTTTTCCATGTGCTTGCATGATAGAAAAAGCCGGGCGGACGCGCCTAGGCCACGAACTTTACTGGCGGCAACTGATCACTGTAAGACCTGCAGCGGCTTGACTTTTTCTCGACACCAGTGTTCCAAGCTCATGTCGAGGGACATGGGTTTGATTCGGCTACTTCAGTTTTTTCCACTAGTGCAATTCACCAAGGCTCGACAAGTCGACTCCTTGGGCCCTTTCAGCTTAGCATCCCTCGAATCAGGTTTTGTCATGGCCCCAGATTGCCAGCGACCCGCGGTTGAACTGTGCACACATCAAAACGACGCAAGAATGGACTCGAGTCCCTGCGCGACTCTACGAGTCCCCCAGGCACTCGGGGGCTACTGACGAGGGGGTGACCCCACGACTCCTACGGATGAGCTACCCGGTGAACCCGAAGACAGAAGGCCCACAAAGATGTCGCCTGGGCCCAACCTTGGCCCACTAGTGTCATCAACGTAGGAGTCCGCGACTCATAAGGGAGGTGCAAACGTGTCGTGCTGTACAGGATTAGAGTTAGGAAACCTCATCTGTAATCCCAGACAGACTCCCCGAGACCTAGCCTAGTATATAAAGGCTAGGAGGGGAGACGTCGAGATCAAGCAATACGCAATCTGTAAACCCTAGCCTTGTGTGCACTAACCTTGGGTCCCCTGTAATCGCCATCTCCAATCAATAACATCGAGCAGGAACGTATCCTCCTGTTAGCCGACGAGCTATTGTCCAACCTGTGCCTCTCATGACTAACCCAGGGTCGCTGACCATGGGATTTTCCGGGGTACATCCCCGTCAACCAATTTCTGCCAGTGATGGTAGCATTGCTTCGATAAAGTCAAGACCTCACTAACCAATTCCATACGTTCAACCACAACCGGAGCAGTGAATGCTCGATTGTTGGATGAAATATAGAGTAACATCGGCTCCTTTGGCTTAGGAGCTGCCAGGATTGGAGCCTGGGATAATTTTTTCTTCTGCGACTCTAGAGCTTGATCAGCCTCATCATCCCAGACGAAGTTTTCCAACTTTCGCAAGAGTCGGTACTGGGGATTGCTTTTTCTCCAAGTCGGCTTATAAACCGACTTAGGGAAGCTACACACCATGTGACTCGTTGGACTCCCTTCACTGAGGCCGGCATCTGAAGGTCCATGATGGCATTGATATTCTCCAGGTTCGCCTCAATGCCTCTCTCAGATACTATGTATCCAAGGAGCTTTCCTGCAAGGACCCCAAAGGTGCACATGGCCGGGTTTAACTTCATCTAATACTTGCATCGATTCTTGAATGTTTCCTGGAGGTGACTAATGAGTGAGTACGCCAGCTGCGATTTGATCACTATATCGTCCATGTAGGCATGTACGTTGCGCCTAATTTTCTCTTTGAGGAAATTCTCGACTGTTCGCTGATATGTGGACCCTGAATTCCTCAAGCCGACAGGCATAGAAGTATAGCAGTAAATCCCAAAAGGAGTGATGAAATCCATTTTCTCCTGGTCCTCAAGAGCCATCTTGATTTGGTGGTAACTAGAATAGGCATCAAGAAAACACAGGAGGTCGCATCCCGAAGTCAAGTAAATGATCTGATCAATTCGGGGCAGTGCGAAGGGATCCTTTGGGCAAGCCTTGTTTAAGTCGGTGTAGTCGATGCACATGCGCCAAGTCTCGTTCTTTTCAGAACGAGGACTGGGTTTGCAAGCCACTCCAGATAAAAAACCTCCATGATGAACCTGGCAGCAAGGAGTCGGGCTATCTCTTCCCCAATGTCATTTCTCCTCTCATCGTTGAAACGATGGAGAAACTGTTTGACCGGCTTCAATTTTGGATTGATGTTTAGGTGGTGCTCAGCGTGTTCCCTCTGGACACCTGGCATGTCAGAAGGTTTCCATGTGAAAATTTCCCGATTCTCACGGAGGAACCCGATGAGCGCGCTTTCCTATTTATCATATAACCCTGTCCCAATGATGAACTGTTGAGAAGCGTCACCAGGGAAAAAGTCAATTTTCTTGGTGTCCTGAGCCGGTTGGAACTTGGGGTTGTTGTCAGGAGTTGGTTTCTTCAGGATAGTGGAGTCTGTTGGGTTTACCTTCTCCTGGTATGCTGACAAGTCCTCTTTGGCGCAACATGAATTAACAAACTTGACGTGTTGCGCATCGCACTCCGGGGCCCTGGACCGGCTCCCATATACCGTAATTGGGGCGTAAGGAGCCAACATTTTCAGCTTTAGATAAACATAGCATGGTCGAGCCATGAACCTGGTATAAGCCGGTTTGCCTAAGATTGCATGATATGGGCTCTCGAGTTTTACCACCTCGTAGGGTATGATCTCAGAACAAAAATTTTCAATAGTCCCAAAAGCTGTCTCCAGGTAGATTTTGACTATCGGGCGTGCCGACTTGCCTGGGACTATTCCATGGAAAATGGTGTTGGAGGGTTGCAGTTGTTTTTGAGTCAATCGCATTCTGCGGAAAGTCTCATAGTAAAGGATATTGATGTGTCTTCCTCCATCCATGAGCACTTTTTAAAGTGTGTAGCACCAATTTGTGCAGGTGATCGGCTGTTCAGACCAATTAATCCACCTGGAACAAGCCGTCTCTGTGGCCACAGCCATGACGGCTCTCTAGCAGGGACAGGGTGCCCCGGGTTCTCTACCACTGGGGGGTGGTCATCCCTTGTGCAGGTGATCGGCTATTCATACCAATTAAGCCACCTGGAACAAACTGGCTCTGTAGCCACAGCCATGGCGGCTCTCTGCTGCAGCTTCCTATCCCTCCGACCGCTACTGGTGGTGAAGACATGATATGTTGAGTGGTCTTGAAGTTGTTTCGGGTTTGCTTGGAATCCTGCAAGCCCTGACTGATTTTGCTGCCCTCCTCCTCTAGGTCCTTGGTGTTCGGGTGCCGTGTCGGCTCCTTGATGACAAAAGTTTTCATTATTGCTGTTCTGACCGGCTCCTCCCCTTGACCCGGGAGGTCCCTGGCTTCCGCGCCGTGCGTATTCTTTCATGAAGTTGCACTCTTCCCAGGTGTGATTGGCCGGACGACCAGGTTTACTATGTCTTGGGCAAGGGCTTTTCATAGCTTCTTCAAACCTGCTTGGGGGGGGCGAAAGTTTCCTTCCGACTTGCGGTAGTTGTTGCCTCCCAACTTCTGCCTTTGGAAGCCGACATTTGTGTTGTCTACCAAGTCAGAAGTATTCTGATCGAGTCGACGCTTGGTCTGTTCATTCTGGCTCTGGGATCCTTTGCCACCACTTTTTTTTCTGGGAAGTTTTATCCTCTTCCGAGTCAACATCTTTGGTTTTATCAGACTCGACATACTTGATGACCGCGTTCATGAGCTCTCCCATATAATTGACCGTTCTCTTGAGTCGGCCAAGCTTGTGTACCAGGGGCTCAAACTTGCAGTTTCTTTCCAAGACAATTACCACTGTCTGGGCGGTAATACTGTCTGAGGAATGGACTATATCTGCGACTCGTCGTGCCCAGCATTGGGCCGACTCTCCTTCCTTCTGGACGCAATGCTCAAAGTTGACGATTGTGGTGGCTCGTTGGCAAGTGCCTTGAAAATTCTTGATGAACTTTTCCTTGAGGTCTGCTGTAACAACCCGAGATTTTCACCCAAATTAAAAAATTTGTTTGTTGCATTGTTGTGATGATTTTCTGTATTGTTTGAAGTGTTTTATTCGCCGAATTATTAATCGGTGAATATTTCCCCTCATATTTCTCGTATCGGATGCGAGACCATACCCTTTTCCCAATGGCACAGGACTTGATTGCGGCACCGGGAAAGTCACCCGTTCACCATCGCGACCTTCGGCACAAGACCAACCATCATCATCGGTGCGGAAAACCCCCCCATTTATATATAAATGGGTTATTTTATCGGGAGGTGTTCGAAGTTCTATTTTGGCGTTAAACGTTCTCGACAACATTAGTTCAGTGCTTTGAGGGTGTGTTTTGAATTTTGCGCGATTCTGACTTCGTCGGGTAGGTGAACGTCCGGATGTGCCAGAGATAGTAGCCGATGTAAGTCCTGTGGCGTATTTTAAAAAATGTCGCGTGTGCCTTTAGATGGACGCCCGGATTCCCCGCTTATCTTCGGATTCTAGCCCACCCGAAAAACCGGACCCGAAATGGGCTATTTCGTGGCCCGAAACCCCTCCCAAACACCCATGTGTTGTTTATAGCAGTGCTATCCCAACCAAAATAGGCAAACCCTAGACCTAGCTCCTCTCCTTCCGTGCACCTCCTCTCCCCCGCCGCCACATGGAGCAACCCTCCTCACCAACCACACCTCCCTAGATCTGAGACGCTGGATCGTTTTGGACCGTTGGATCCAGATCCAACCGCCTGCAAGCTGCCACCTCACTAGATGTAGAATCCCCAGCCCGAGCTCCTCCCCTCTGTGGTTGTCCTCTGCCCGAGCGCCCGAGCCGCCGCAGCAGGCGATCCTCCAGCAACCAGTCGCCGGCGCCGTCGCACCACCAGCAGGTCATGGCTGTCGTGCCCTCTCCTCGTCCTTCCCTATCCCTCTCTTCTCCTCTCCCTCATCTTCCTCTTTCTTCCCTAGGAGCTACCCGTCGCTAGAGAGCCTCTAGGAGCTCGCCGCACCCACGACACGATGCCGACGGCCGCCACCCTGAACGGATCTGGCGTCCTTCGCGCTGCCCCAGACCCCTCCCCGCCATGCCGCCTTGCACCGGCGGTCAACGGAGCGCCGCTGCCGGTGTCCCCTGTACGTGCTCGTACGAGGACGAGAGCCTCGCTCCGGTCCAGCCACCATGCGGGTGGTCCTACTAGCGCTGCGCTGATACGTCTCAAACGTATCTACTTTTCCAAACACTTTTTCTATTGTTTTTCCCTCATTCTTGAATGATTTGAATGAAACTAACCCGGACTAACGCTGTTTTCAGTAGAGCTGCCTGTATGGTTTTATTGTGCGCACGAAAATGGATTTTTAGGTGTCTTAGAAAATTACAGGAAAATCACAGAAAATCCATGCACCCGAAGGGACACTGTGCCAGAAGTGGGACCAGAGGGCAGCCAAGGGGGCCCCATGTGCCCCCTGGCGCGGCCAGGGGTGGGGCCGCGCCCTCTGGCCGCCTGGGGGACTCCCCCCTCCTCTGGTGCCCTACCAAAGCCCCTATTTATTCCCGTGACGGAGAAATCCCGAAACAAATGTCGTTTTCAAATCCACGTCGCGGAGCCGCCGCCACCCTCTGTTCTTCTCCGGGAGGGCTAATCTAGAGGTTGTTTTGGACTCCGATGAGGGGAGATCATCGCTATCGTCATCATCATCACCACTCCATCCTCCCTCCATGACTTCTCCATCCATGTGTGATTAATTCCCTGCTGTAGGCAAATGGGATGGTAGGGATTGGATGAGATAGATCATGCAATAGTTTATCAGATTGTTGGGGGGCATGTTGCCTATCATCTAGATTGTTGTTTATCATCTCTGCTTCAACTTTTTGCTCTTAATGCTTGTCACTTTAGGCCCGAGTGCCATGATTTCAGATCTGAACCCTATGTGTTTGCATGAATATATTTATGTTCTTGATCCTATCTATGAGTTGTATGCACCTGTTATAGTCCGGAACCGGCGATCCCCAAGGTGACAGCTTGGGACACCAAAGGGGATGGACTATAGTTTGAGGATTCCGTGTATCCATTGATTGTTAATGCTTTTTTCCGGTGCTCTTTGATAGGAGCACCTTAATCTCCATAAGTTCCTTTTGGCCCCGTTCGTAGCGGGATGGTAGGACAAAAGATGTTGTGCAAGTTCTTATTGCAAGCACGTACAACTACCTATGGGGTACATGCCTGATCTTTGATTTATGCCTCGATGATCATTGCTTTTCTGTGTGCCTTGCCCCAAGTTAGATACATGATGTGCCTTATCCATACAGCGCCCAACCATCCATCTCCCTAGCCTACACTGTTTTAATTCTGCTGGTTCCTAGTTGTTTACTTTGTTGTTTTACTGTCGCTATTTCACCACCACTATTACCGTTTCCGTCAAAGATTCCATATCGTAGTTACTTTTAATATCTTGTTGCAAGTAAGTGTATCTCAGGTGCGGTGGAATTGACAACTCCACTGTCAAAGCTTGTGGATATTATTTGGCTCCCCTTGAGTCGAATCTATAAATTGGGTTATTCTTACCCGCGAAGACTATCTCGATCCCCTGCAGTTGTGGGTTATCAAGCCTGTTTTCTGGCGCCGTTTCCAGGGAGCATAGCTTTATTCACAAGTCTACTTGAAGTATTTTACCTTCTGCAATTTATCCGCTATGGTTAAGAAAGAAGACCCCAAGGTCCCGATCTTACCATCCCGTACAAGAAAAGGTACTGTTCTGTACACTAGTGCTACACTTGGTTCACCTTCAGTTATGAGTAAGTTTTCTTCACTTCCACCACATGATGCTTCTACTGAATCTGTTACTATGTCTGATACTTTTGATGATGCTTCTACTAATCTTGATGATATTGGTTCACTTAGTCACGCTCTTGAGAAACAGATTGCTGCTGCAAAAAAATATGGAATTGAAATTCCCGATACTTGCTACCCTTTTGATGGAACTTACAATTATCCTGATTTGAGTAAACTCAAGGAGAGACTCCTTGATGATGATTATATTATACTTGATGATGATTTATGTAGGGAGCTAACAGAGTTTGTCGACTCTGACCCTCATGCTATTAACAAGCTTATCGAAAAACACTCCTTGAAGAACAAGACCGTTCCTGATCCTAAATTTGCTACATCTCCTATATGCATCAATGATCCTGATTATAATTTCTCTGTTGATCTTTCACTTATATCTAAGGTTGAAGCTGACCCCTTTTATGCCAGAGAAAATGATGATGCTATTGCACACCTGACCAAACTCAGTGAGTTGGGTGGCCTGTTTACTACGGATAAAAAGATACGGAACTTCTATGTTACTAAGATTCTTCCTTTCTCTTTAAAGGAAGGTGCTAAAGCGTGGTATGATGCACTACCATGTGCTTCCATTAGGAGTCCTCAAGACTTAGCTCACTATTTTCTTTATAAGTACATTCCTGCTCATATGCAACATGCTGCGTTACGAAGAATTTATTACTTTAAACAGTTGCAGGATGAGAACCTCCCTAAAGCTTGGGGGAGGTATTGCAGTCTGATCCAGGCTAGAACGGGACATGGAGTCCCTAAGAATGAATTAATTGATATATTTTATACTAGTCTAACCGATGAATCCAGATCCTATTTGGACAGTTGTGCTGGTTGTGTTTTCAAGAAAAGAACACCGGACGATGCAGAAGAATTAATGGGCAAGAACCACGAAGATTGGTCCGTCCCTAAACCACCTCCACCACCAAGAAAAAGGGGCATGCTTGTCCTAAGCCCCGAAGATATTCATGAAGCGAAGAAGTCTATTAAAGAGAAGGGTATTAAAACTGAAGACGTAAAGAATCTAACCCCTATATGAGAAGTTGTGTGAGCCTACCACTCACCCTCCTATGGTAGAGGTACACTCTCTTTTAGATTTCAATGCAAGTGACATTCCTCATGGTAAGCCTCCTGATCAATGTTTAGATGAGCTTGATAATTTTATTATGAAGAAAAATCACTTTAATGAGAGGATACAAAGCCAGTTGCATGATAATTCTCTTGCTATCAAAAGCTTGCTTGATGTTCTAGGTAGAACAGTTAATGATGTTAAATGTCTTGTGAAACATTTTCATATGGTTCAAACTAAGGTTGATCAAATTTCTAATGTGCAAAAATATTTGCTTGCTAATAATGGAAAACATGATATACAAGCCTTCGGGATTAAAACCCGAGGAGGAACTAGCACTCAAGATCCTCTCTATCCTGAGGGGCATCCGAAGAGGATCGAGCAAGATTCTCAAATGCAGGAAGAAGAAATTGTTAGCTCTCCGAAGAAAAAGAAGAAGAAGCACAAAGAAGCTGACAACTCCAATGATCCAAATAGTATATCTACCTCCGATGCTGAGACTGAACACGGTGCTGAACCGGAAAAGGATATTGAAAAGAATGATCCACCCGAAGTTCGAGAAAAAGAAGCACCCTATAAACGCAAGAAATACACTAGAGAAGACTTTATTGCAAGAAGACATGGGAAGGAAAGAGAACCATGGGTACAGAAACCCATGCCCTTTCCAGGTAAGTCTCTCAAAATTGAAGAAGAAGAGTATTACAATAAGTTTTGTGACTGGATGAAACCTCTTTTTCTTCAAATTCTTTTGACTGATGATATTAAGTTACCTCCTTATTCGAGATATATGAAAGATATTGTTACTAATAAAAGAAAAGTTGCTAATGAAGAAATATCTACTATGCTTGCTAAGTACTCTTTTAGTGGCAAGATTCCTGAGAAGCTTGGTGATCCAGGTATACCCACCATTCCTTGCTCCATAAATAATAATTATGTCAAGACTGCTCTATGTGATCTTGGAGCAGGAGTGAGTGTTATACCTTTTTCTCTTTACAAGAGACTTTGTTTAGAAAAACTAATCCCTACAGATATCTCTCTTCAGATGGATGACAAGTCAACAACCGTTCCCATTGGTATTTGTGAGGATGTTCCTGTTGAAGTTGCTAATTGATTAATCCTTACAGATTTTGTTGTGCTTGACATGCCCGAGGATGGGAGCATGTCTATTATGCTTGGTAGACCTTTTCTTAACACCGCAGGTGCTATTATTGATTGCAATAAAGGGAAGGTTACTTTTAATGTGAATGATAAAGAACACACGGTGTATTTTCCGAAGAAGATTGACAAAAGGCATGGCCTCAACTCTATATAGAATATCGAGACCGTGAAGATTGGTGATTGGGATTGTCCTCTACATGTGCACCACAAATACAAAACCATTATGATGGGGACAATATCCATTAAAGTAAAGGTACCATGAATGCTTCATAGTAAGTGAAACTTTTTGCTCTATGTATTGCTAGTTTGGTAGTAGGACTTGATTAACCTTGCTATTAGATAAGTTTTATATAAGTAAAAAGTAGAAGGTATCATGTTTGCATTTCTTTGAGCTTTATATTTCTTGCTATAACAAGTTTATATGTTTTTGAATCTTCACAACTCTAATCACTACTCCATGTTTTCGGAAAGTTTCGCAGCTTTTTGAACTCCGAAATTTTTTCAACAGTGAAGTTGTCAGAAAAATTCCAGAGAAATTATATTAAAAATTTCCATGCCGGGAGTGGCCCAGAGGCACCTGGGGCTGACCAGGGGGCCCCACTAGTGGCCCAGGCGGCCAGCTGGTGCGGCCTGCCCCCTGGCCACGCCCATAGGGCGCCTGGGGCCCACAGGCCCCACCTCCAGGTATGTCTTCTTCCACCTTCTTCCTCTCTCTCCAAAAACACGAGTTCTGCTCCAGTTCTTGGCGTTCTTGCTGTTCTTGGAGGCGATTTTTGATCTCTCTCTATAGCCCATCATTCGAGCTGAGATTTTGAGAAAATACTCCCTGGTATGTAACTCCTTCACCCCTCCAATTAGATTTTTGATTGGTGTCTTCATTTGTGAGTATTTAGTAGCTCTTGGTGCTGTTCATATGAGCTTGCATGCATGTGTAGAAATTTATTTTCCAAGTTTTGATGCAAGTTTATAGCGTAGGTAAGTGAGTAGAGTAGTTTGCCTCAACTCACTTTGTCTAAATTCTTGTTTTTGTGAATTGTAAAAAATTTCAGAAATGAGTTTCTTTGGAAAAGCAAAGGGGTGGCTTGGGAAGAAGAAGCCCGAGCGCTCCGATCGAGTTACTAGAGCTGCAGCTTCACCCTCAGCAGTTAGGTTGAGCTACAATGAAGATCATGTGCCCCTGGAGTTGTTGGAAGACACAAGTCCAGCATGCTGCAGGAATTAAGGAGGAATTTTATGGCCTTTGTGCCAATGCAGGTTTGACACGGCTAGCATTATGCCGTGTGGTAAAATACAAAAAGCTTACCTCCTGCTTTGTTAACAGTTTTTTTATAACCATGATGCTGGAACCGTCGAGTTCAAACTTTATAATGATATCATAACCATGTCTTTGGCACAGTTTTGTGATATAATAGGTGTGCCGAACGTCGGACAGACAACGAAGATGACCATGCAGCCTTCCGAGTTGAGGAATCTCTTCAACTCCCTTTGTTGCCAGGAGGAGACCGACATTCGGCGTACGAAGATTTCCAGCATTCAGTTTCCACACCTCAGGTATTTTGCGTATTTTTTTCTAGAGGGGTGTTAGCTCGTGACAACACGAGCAATGGCTCTGCACCAGATTTCTCTATTTATGTGAACGCCCTCTCTGATAAGAATGATTATAATGTGGGTGCCTTGATTGCTCGGCGCCTTGTTACGAATAGTAACAAAGGCGATTTATATGGTGGCGTTTAAGCCAAACTTATCCTTGAGTCTCTTGAGCGCACCCTGCATCCTGATGATGTTCCATTTTCATACGCAAGTCTCGATCTTGCGGCTATGAAGAGGCATAAGTTTGTTACCATGACTTCCCAGTTTGGCAACCTTGATTATATTTTGAGATTTGAAAGGACCATTACTCGTGAGATCCGTCTGCCTGCATCACTTTTGTTTGATAGCACTCGCAGGAACGGCTGGTCCTTCAACGATATTCAGTTTGATGAGTTCATGGCTCATTATCATCCGCATAACCCCATGGAGGGGGTTGTACCCGATGAGGAGGAGCATGGTGAGTTCCCATCTTTCTAGGGAGAGACCTTCACCGAGCATGGCGAGGGATCTTCTTCCGCTTGGAGCGCAGGGCCTTCCTCATGGGAGGACCTGAGGACTTCGGTGTACGCACCGGAGGGCTCATACGACTCCTGGACTCACCATTACCCCGGAGCAGCAGGCTCCTAGGGGCAGTAGCTGCTACCAACTTAGGCCAAAAGCCTAAGCTTGGGGGAGTACGTTCCCTTCTCACCTTTCCATTGTATTATCCGTTTTCATTTTTTTCGCTTTGATCTTTTCGAAGTTTTTGCCCATTCTTCTATGTTCTTTTATTTTGCAAAAACAAAAAAAAAGATTTATCTTTTCCTTTTTTTTTCTTTCGCTAAATTTTTGAAAAATCCAAAAAAATTTTGTTCTCTCTTTAGTTTTCTTTGTTGCAGAGTTCTGCTCGAGTCCGTGATGGCATTTGCACTTGATTATATTTCCTACGTACAACCGTGCAAGCGAGGCAGTTATGACGAAGATCGACGAAAGGGATGAAACAAGAAAAACCGGTATGAACTCTTTTTTTTTCTACTTTTGTACATATGCTTGTACTTATGATTAGAGACCAGCTTGTAGCGAAAAATTGTGCTACCCTGTTTTTTTAAATCCTAATAATTAGTAGATCATATTCCAATGTTTAACTATGACAAATAAATATTAACAGTGCCTAAAACAACCACATATTCCATTTAAATTAAATCATAAAATCAAATGGAATTTATTAGGCCACCAAACTTCTTGTAGCATTACTATATAGTGTAACACTAATAGTGGAGTAAGTATACCAGTTTACAAAAACCGTTTGTTTGCTCAACTAGAACAAAACAGAAAAGAAATGGCAAAAATGGAGAAACTGTAAAAATGTTCAAAAGTCGCCCAGGGCCAGCCGACTCCCCTCTCTTCTTCTTCCTGTTCACCTCACGGTCGTCATGGCAGGCAACCGTGCCGCTCGTCGCCGTCGAGCCAACTCAGGCTTCAATGCTACAGTGTGCCCCTCCCATGGATAAGACCATCCCCGAGCCCTCCCTTGAAACCCTAGATCTCATTCCTCCCCCTCGCCTTCGTCTTCCTCACCGCACCCTAGCCGCCATGAACGCGCGTCGGTGAGATCACGCGGCCATCGTCGTCCCCAAGCCCCAACGTAGTCTCCCAGATCTCTTCCGTGGTCGTCTCCTTAGCCTACATCATCGGATCGGGGTTAAGGAGCCACCACGTCATCACCTGCGTTGCCGTCCCTGTCGGCCTCGCCACGACCTCGCCATCATTCTTCACCATCGGCGCCTCCCTGACCTCCCGAGCTCATCCTCGAGAACCATTGTGAGGCCCTGGCCCGATTTCCCCCTCCCCTCGTCGTGTTCGCCGCCCTTGTCCTCTCCTCGTCGAGTTCCGTTCGCCGCCATGGTCGAGCGCGTGCGCGCCGTGCTCACCATCCCGTGCCCGCGCCCTAGCCCTGTGCGGGCCACGCTTTGTCCATGTTGGCCCCGCTGGGCCACCCCCTCCCTAGCACAAAAGCTACACTGCTGCTGTGCTGAAGCTGCCGCCGGCTGCTGCGCTGGTGTCTGCAGCTGCGCTGCTGCTGCTGCTCATGTGCCCCTTTTACTAGCAACAAAACACTCAGCAAACATACTTCGACATGAGTAGAATTTTTAGATCCAGAAACTAGACATGCCAAAGATAATTTAATTCCATTGGACCAACTCCAAATTATGAAAAGATTGATCACAATAAATCTTGTAAAAATCTAGTTTCTATTAAAACAGAAATTCCCAGACTTAGCAAATTTCTGCCAAGTCAGAAACATTATCTTACCCAATTCATAAGCCCAAAACTTTGTGTTATTGACTTTAATTAATAATCCAAATCAGATGGGAGTGTTGTACACATAACCAACTTCATTTTACCCCACTGGACCAACTTTATTTGATGTATTAATTAATTCCTATGAAAATCACAAAGTGCCATGTTTTGTTAACTTTAACAGTTTCCGGAATTATCAACAGGTGGCACTTTTTAAACAAAGTTTTGATTAAGCAAATGAACTCTAACAAGAATGAAATTTGTACCAGATTGTAGATCATAGGAATGTACTCAGATTTTATATAAGGCACAAATTCATAGGATAAGTAGAAACCGTAGCCTGTTAAAAACAGCTAGGAGTGTTTACAGAGATAAATTTCTCAGACTTGGAAAATTTCAGAGAAATCTAGAAATGGGGCAATGTCCAATGGGTCCTACATTGACCCTGTTGACCAGTCATCAACCTTGACTGGTCAACTGTTAACTATGCCTTTGTGACCCCACAGTCAGTATACTGTTGTGGATAATGTTGTATTTAATAATAAAATAAATCCAGTAAATGATTAAAATGATTTAAAGCATTGAAAATCAATATCTGTTAATCCGATGAAAATATTTTATACATCAAACTTGATCAAAAAAATACAACAAATATGAATACACCACCCATATACCCAACACCCTCCTCTAACATACCGAACACGAGACCTTCCCCCTCCAAGTAGTATGCTGATAATTACCCGGAGCTGGCAGTTCATCCTTGGATGAATTTCTGCTCCGAGAAAAGCACATTGTTCTGAGTTAGAACACCGTTAAGATTGCATCTATCATCTCATGTATCTTTGTTGCATATCGTTTGCATTAAATTTATTGTTTCTCCCCCCTTTTTCTTTTGGTAGACCCCGCGTGTCACAACCCTAGTTTTCGTATGTGCTTTTTTATTTTTAGAAATAATTGCACCATGTTTAAAATCTATGGTTTAAGAATTGGGGATTTGTAAAAGCCTCAAAATGAATTTAAATAAAAGGCCAGAGAAAAATCTTTTTCCAAAAATCCTCTGATGATTTTGAAAATCTCTAAAAATGGGCATGATCACATTCCAAGTGTTGTGGGTCCAACCACATGCTCAAGGAATTTTCAAATATTCAAACAGAGGCTTGGAAATTAAATTTAAATGTTATTTGAATTGAAATTCAAATGTTTTGAATTTCAAAAATCTTCAAAACATGGGAGTGGCAAGTACTATGTCACCTATGTCCAAGATAAATATTTTGGGATTTTAAAAATGCTTTGGTATTTTTTTCAGAGCAAAACAAATAAAAACAGAAACAAAAAAAAGAAATAACAGAGAAAGGGCAGAGCCCACCTACCTGGCCCAGCCCACCAGGGGCACGCCCATATTCTTCCTAGCGCCAGGAGGACAGCGCCGTGGAGGGCATGCCCAGGCCGACTGCAACCGCCTGCTTGCCACGTAGCTGCTCCCCCCGTCCTCATCCACGCCGTGGACGCCCCCCCAAGCCTCCCCCTTCCATTTCGCCTCCCCTGGACCCTTTCCCCTTCATCCCCGGCGAGATCCCGCGAAGACCCGAAGCGCTGCGAGCTCGTCGTCGTTCCTCCAAGCGGCCACCGGCCTTCTCCTGCCGCACCAACTTTTCCAGGACGTCCGCCATCGCCGTCATCGTCACCGTGGCCGCTCAATTGAGACGTGGAGCCCCCGAGGATGCCGCCCCCTTCATCGACTCCCCGCCGGCCGCCGTGGCTTCTTCCACCAAATTCTCCGCCTACCGGACCTCCCCGACCTCGCCGGCGCCTCCTTCATGCTCACGGTGAGCTTCTGCTTCCTCCCCGCCCCTCCGTTCCTCTCTGGGGTGCCCCTCTCGATGAGCTCATCAGAGCCAGAGCTCGGCCGCCGCGGGAGCTCGACCCTGCCGTGGCCTCCGGCCTCCTCCGGTGCGCGCAAAGGCACCCCTGGACGCGCACGTGCACGGGGCACGTTTTGGTGCCCCTGCCATGGCCTCCCGTGCCCGCAATCGTCGGCAGCAGAGGGCGCCGCCGCCTCCCGTGTCCACCGGCGGCTAAACGCCGGCCGGCCTGGTTAATTACGTGGCTAACCCCCCTGTTCATTTGACCAAAGGTCAATGACAGGTGGGCCTAGGGCCCCCCTCTAATTAACCAGAGGCTAATTAAAACGGGGATTAACCCCTGGGTCACTGACCAAGGGGTCCCACATGTCACACCCCCCTGTGTAAGCATGACGCAAGCATGACGCATGAAAACTTAAATCATTTAATTTAATCAAAAAATTTACAGAAATTGATTAAAACTTTTAAATTCAATAACTTTTAAACCATAACTCCAAATCAAAACTGTAATATATGAAAAATCATCAGAAAAATTAAAGGATTCAAATATCATATTTTCATAGATGAAAAACACATCTATGATGATGGACCAGTATCATTTTTCGATTTGGGTTATTTGGAATAATTCAAAATATATGTTTAAATCATTTCAAATTAAATGTTTGCAATGCCAACCTTATCACATGAACATTAGAGGCATATCATACACATGACAACATGGTTTACCATGTCCAAACATTAGAAAATGCAACTTGGGATAATTTGAACAACATTTGGAGTTTGAATTTGAACTCCTTTTTCAAATCAACTTCAATTAACTTGTTGCAAATTGAACATAGATCACATCAGTACCATGCCATGATTTATTTCTCGAATGTGCATTGCAATGTGATGTTTACATTGTTGTTGTCTCGGTGTTTGCTTCTTCTCGATAGATCCATCGCCGGACGTAATTCCTGTTTCTTCGAAGAGTGCCCCCCAGAGTCTCGACAATAAGGCAAGAAAACCCCCTTTGATCATATCTATAAAAACCCAGTTTCCCTCTTGTTTTCTTATGCATGATTAGGTGATTCACATGTTACCGTTCTATCGCTAGTTGAACCCATCCTTTGCATGACCAATCATTGCTGCCACACTATTAAGCAAACCTCAACCTAGAAGATACAAGATTTGTTTGTGTTCATCATGTGGCCCTTCATCCATGTTATGCTATGCCATGCTAGAGTTGTTTGCAATGAAGTTGATCCATCTGGTGATGTATCGGGATGGTAGTGAACACATGCAACAAGGTGGTAACGTGTTGATGAAGTCACCCTAATATAAGTGAACAATGAGAGGTTGTGTAGGAGTACACAGTGGGTTGTCTCATTTAAACTGCCATAGACACCGAGTTCTTGTGTTGTGATCCAAGACACAGATTACTACCACATGTTGGGCTCATTGACCCCTCTCGACCTATTAACTCACCCCGACTATGGTCCAGGATTCGCATGGGTTAATTTTCTTCTATTTGATTTCATAACGTAGCACGGTTTTAGGCAAGCGCTGCACCATCCGTCGAGGTGGGCTTGTCGGACTGTCCATACATCGTCTGGGTCCTGAACGGAAACCCCGGCCGTATTCCCGATTGGGATCCAACTCAGATAGGCTATCCCCTGGACTAGAGTTGGAGCCGTGAGGTAAGTGTCGTGGTACTATCCTCGCCGACACCGCTTGAAGGTGACGAGTTCTAGGCGGTAAAAGGTAGCTACGTATGTGAAGAAGTACACCCCTGCAGGGTTAATGAACTATTCGAATAGCCGTGTCCGCGGTTATGGACTACTTGGACATCTTTACTTGATTATTAGACAACTCAAATGGATACTCTAGAAATCTCAAGAGACGAGACTTTGTAGTCGTAGTACAGGATAGCCAAGTCAAAGCTTTCTGCATTACATCCCCACTTGCCTTTACCTTGATAACTGAGCATGAGTAGTATAGTTCTGACGGAAGTCTTGCTGAGTACGACTTTGTAGTCACGTTTGCTTATTCTATGTTTTAGAGACGAGACCACTGAACCTTATGGTGGCCTCCCCTCAAGCTCAACGTCGACGAAGTAATGTAGTCCAAGACAGCAGCCTGGTCCCTCTGGAGGGTCGTTGTGTTTTCTTAAAGGCTTCTTAAGTCATTTGTTAACCTTGTCTTTACTAAGACATAATTTTATTCCGTTGTTGTATGATGTAATGTTGGGTCACAGTTATATGTTCTCTGCTTGTAACACTACTATATCTGCTCTGTATAGAAGATGCAATAAAACTTTGAGTTGTAGAGTTCATGTTGTGTTACCTGCTGTTTACACTAGACATGTATGCTGCGTTTATGATTATAACGTGCATGTCTTAGTGTGGGATACGATAGCTTAGTTGAGTTCTTGCCGGCGGTCTTTTATATACCAAGTGTCCCTTAGATGTGCGCAGCTTGTGGCATCGCGATGCGATTTCTCGTGACTCTTTCATGTGATACACTTTGTTGTATGATTGAGCCCGCCTAGGATCCCGACTAGGTGATCGGGCTGGAGTCTGTTTATGTAAGGGTTATGATTCAATCGATAATATGGTTGAGGAGACTTTTTTATGAGTATGGGATTGCACCACCCATAATCATTTAGACTTGTGAGCGGACGATGAGGACCCATCTCAGTTGACCATCCGGCCTTGACGGGATGCCCCTCACGTTCGATGCTTTCCGAGAGTGTTCTGTGCTTGGCCTTGTCTGCTTAGACAAGTGGGTACGACTCTCGGCTCTTCATATGATTGAGTTGTAGCATGTATTTCATATGCAAACCCCGGGTCCCGACGGACTTGGTATCAGAGCAGGACTGCCTGTAGGATTACTAAACCTTTGCCGAAGTCGAGTCTAGCATTCTATAGTTATATAATTACTTTGGGTATAAGGGATCAATGTAAGGCTTCATTTTTCTCCTTACACTCATCGATCTGAGTTCTGAGTCACCCTCATCTGTTCTACGGGAAGATAGGACTAGGCTCGTCTATGTCTATACTAGAACATCTCGTTGTTTGCTTCTCAGTAGCTGTAGGAATGTTTTGGTCGTCTAGAGTCACCATTACTTCGAGCCTTTTGAGAAGGTTATGATCATTCTTGCAGATTGATTCATTTTTCCACCCCGGTACAGCCGTTATGCTATCCGATTTTTCCCGTGTTTCCAGTGATTCTAATTCTTTTGCATTACAATCTTTTCCGCTCTTAAATTATGTCATCTTTCCTTTGATTCCATCATAAATCCTACTCTGATTGTTGATTTTTATCACACAGAATGTCAGGTGGAATTAGATGTGTTGAATCTGGTCACGGTAATCAAAGTGGTGATGATGACCCTCCTTCACCGCCTTCTGCAGCGGAAATCATGATGGAGGTTGAGCGAAATCGACGTGATCAAACACGCCTTTTGGAGCTCATTGAGAAGAATACTTCTCTCCAGCGAGATGCGGTAATATCCATCCAGGATTTTATCCTTTTGAACCCGCTGGTATTCCGATGTTCATCTGAGCCCCTTGATGCCGATGATTGGCTCCGTTCCATAGAGCGTAAGCATGAGACGGCGCATGTTTCTCCAGATGATCGTGTGAAGCATACTTTCTAGATGGTGCTTCTGGTGAATGGTGGGAGAGTTTTGTTGCAATGCAGCCTGATGGTCACGTAGTGACTTGGCAGGAGTTCCGTGATGCCTTCCAAGGGTACCACATTCTGGATGAGTTGATGGAAAGAAAGAGGGAAGAGTTCTGCCACCTATCTTAGGGGAATATGACTGTTTATCAGTACAGGACTGAGTTCAATCGACTTTCTCGTTATGCCCGTGAGAAGATATCAACCGATGCCAAGAAGCAGGCAAGGTTCCGCAAGGGACTTAGCCCTATCCTTCGCCATGATCTCAATCTCCTTGAATTTGTCAACTTCGAGGATTTGGTCAATAGATCATTCAGAGCTGAGCATGGAAATGAGGTCTTTGAAGAGTCTGGCAAGCGTGATCGTGATCTTGCTTCCTCTTCTAGTTTGGGTTCTCAGAAACGTCAATTTTGGATCCCAACTAGTTCCATTCCTTCGCACTTGATTCCAAGACCATCTCCATAAGGCAAGAAAACCCAGAAAGGTAGTAGAGAGCTTGGCATACAAACTCCACAACCTAACACCCGTTTGTGCTACAAGTGTGGTAATCTTGGCCACATTGCACGACAGTGTTCATTGCATGAGAATGTTCCACCTCGTCCAAAACATAAAGCCAAAGCTAAGCCACCAAAGCCTTCCAAAGCCAAGTCCGCTATTGTCGAATACAGACGTGTGAACCATGCCACCATTAAAGAAGCCCCAGAGGATACTAAGGTTGTACTCGGTACACTTCCTGTTAACTCCAAACCTGCTTCTGTTCTATTTGATTTTGGAGCCTCTCATTCCTTTTTGTCTGAAAAGTTCGCACTCCTGCATGACATTTCATTTGAGGAGTTGACTACCCCTTTCATGATTAAAACTCCAGGATCCACATGGCGTACAGGTAGGGTAAGTCATGACAATGAAATTTCCGTTGAGGATGTTGTATTCCTTGCTTCCCTCATAGCCCTCAAATCTTCAGATATCGGTATCATCTTAGGTATGGATTGGTTGTCAAAACACCGTTCTAAGATTGATTGTGCCACTAAATCAGTTCAACTCACTCATCCTTCCCGCAAGATAGTCCATTTCTCATCTCAACATTCAGAAACCCAGCTATATTCGTTGAATGAACATCCCCTTCCTAACCTTGAAGATATTCCGATAGTTTGTGACTTTCCGGATGTCTTTCCAGAAGAGCTGCCAGGAATGCCTCCTGACAGACGTGTAGAATTCATTGTAGATCTTATCCCAGGAACCGCCCAATTTCCAGACGCCCATATAGAATGGCCCCACACGAGTTAGCTGAGCTTAAAATCCAACTTGAAGCTTCGTTGGCAAAAGGCTTCATCCGCCCTAGCTCATCGCCATGGGGTTGCCCCGTTCTATTTGTAACGAAGAATGATGGAACAGAAAGGATGTGCGTAGACTATCGTCCGCTAAATCTAGCGACGATAAAGAACAAGTACCCACTGCCCAGGATCAATGATCTTTATGATCAACTTGCTAGATCCTCTGTCTTCTCCAAGATGGATTTGAGATTAGGTTATAATCAAATCAAAATCAGAGATGAGGACATTCCCAAAATGGCTTTCACTAGTCGTTATGGTCTTTACGAGTACACCGTCATGTCCTTCGGTTTAACCAATGCCCCAGCCACTTTTTCGCGCTTGATGAATTCGATCTTCATGGAGTACTTAGATAAATTTGTTGTGGTTTATCTTGATGACATTCTCATCTACTCGAAGAACGAAGAAGAGCACGCAGAACATCTTAGGCTGGTATTGATGAAACTTAGAGAGCATCGCCTTTATGCTAAGTTCTCCAAATGTGAATTCTGGCTTCCAGAAGTGACCTACCTAGGCCACGTGATTCTGCAAAAGGCATTGCTGTGAATCCCGAGAGAGTTTAGGCCGTCCTTGACTGGACTCCACCTGAATCGGTTAAGCAAGTTAGGAGTTTTCTTGGCCTAGCAAGCTATTGTTGCCGCTTCGTTGAGAACTTCTCCAAAGTTGCAAAGCCTCTAACTGAACTCCTCAAGAAAGATAAAAAATTCGAATGGACCCCCAAGTGCGAGGAAAGCTTTCAAGAGCTAAAAAGAAGATTGACTTCTGCTCACGTACTTGCGCCTCCAAACACCAAAAGGGATTTTGAAATCTATTTTGATGCTTCACGGCAAGGGTTAGGATGCATACTTATGCAAGATCGACATGTGGTAGCATATGCTTCACGCCAGTTGCGTCGACATGAAGAGAACTATCCTACCCATGATCTTGAACTCGCTGCCGTAGTTCATGCTCTGAACACTTGGCGACATTACCTCCTTGGTAATAGTTGTGAAATCTATACCGATCACAAAAGCCTCAAATACATATTCACCCAGCCAGATCTTAATCTCAGGCAAAGACGCTGGATAGAGTTGATAAAAGATTATGACTTAGGAATTTCTTACACCCCAGGAAAAGCCAATGTCATGGCTGATGCACTAAGTTGTAAGTCGTATTGTAACAACCTCATGTTACAACAGTATCAACCACTTCTCTATGAGAATTTCGAAAGCTCAATCTCGAGATTGTTCCTCATGGATTACTTTCCACCTTGATAGTGAAACAACTCTTGAGGATCAAATCAAAGCTGTTCAACAACGTGCTCGAGGCATCCGATATATCAAAGAAAACATTGCTAGCGGTAAGGCCAAATGTTTTACCCTAGACCATGAGGGTACTGTGTACTTCGAGAATAGGATGGTAGTTCCGAAGAATAGAAATCTAAGGAGCAAATCCTTAAGAAAGCTCATGACACCCCTCTCTCGATTCATCCTGGTAGTACTAAGATGTATCAAGATCTACGCCAGAGAATTTCTTGGACTAGGATGAAGCGAGAAATCGCTCGTTATGTTGCTGAGTGCGATGTTTGTCGTCGTATGAAAGCAGAGCATCAAAGACCTGCTAGTACTCTTCAACCTTTAGCCATTCCTGAGTGGAAATGGGATAAAGTCAGTATGGATTTAATCATTGGCTTTCCAAAATCTCAAAAGGGAAACAATGCCATCTTCGTGGTCATTGACCGTCTTTCCAAAGTTGCCCATTTTCTTCCTGTTCGCGAGAGTATAACTGCTAGCCAGTTAGCGGATTTATATGTCTCCCGGATCGGCTCTCTCCATGGTGTTCCTTTGGAAATCAATTCAGACCGTGGGAGTCTTTTCACCTCTCGATTTTTGGAAAGTTTTCAAAATGCTATGGGAACCCATCTCTCCTTTAGCACCGCCTTTCATCCCCAGTCAAGTGGTCAAGTAGAAAGAGTGAATCAAGTTCTCGAAGACATGCTCGGAGCCTGTGTTATCTCATTCGGAAAGAGTTGGGAGAAATCTCTTCCATTCGCCGAGTTTTCTTATAACAACAGCCTCTAGTCTAGCTTGGGCATGCCACCCTTTGAATTTCTCTATGGACGAAAATGTCGAACACCATTGAACTGGTCAGAAACCAGTGAAAGACAATTCTTTGGACTCGATATGATCCAGGAAGCAGAAGAGAAGGTTCGCATTGTTCGTGAGCAATTGAAAACAGCCCAGTATCGTCAGAAAAGCTACTATGATCGTCATCATAGGCCAGAAAGCTATGAGTTGGACGAGAAGGCTTACCTCCGGGTTACTCCTCTGAAGGAAACCCGTCGCTTCGGTATCAAAGGAAAATTGGCCCCACGTTACATAGGCCCCTTTCGCATTCTAGCTAAACGTGGAGAAGTTGCCTACCAACTTGAACTACCCCCGTATCTTTGTCAGGTTCACGATGTCTTCCTCGTATCTCAACTCAGGCGTTGCTTAAAGGACCCCATCCATGAAGTAGACCACGAAACTATTGATCTCCAAGAAAACCTGTCTTATCGAGAGTATCATGTTCGTATCCTTGATGAAGCTGAGCGCACCACCCGACGTCAGCAGATCAAGTTCCTCAAGATGCAGGGGTCCAACCATTCTGAGAAGGAAGCCACCTAGGAATGAGAAGACCGTCTCCGAGTCGAGTACCCCACCCTCTTCCCGACTACTTCTGAATCTCGGGAAGAGATTCTTTTGAGTGGGGGCGAGTTGTCACAACCCTAGTTTTGGTATGTGCTTTTTATTTTTAGAAATAATTGCATCATGTTTAAAATCTATGGTTTAAGAATTGGGGATTTGGAAAAGCCTCAAAATGAATTTAAATAAAAGGCCAAAGAAAAATATTTTTCCAAAAATCCTCTGATAATTTTGAAAATCTCTAAAAATGGGCATGATCACATTTCAAGTGTTGTGGGTCCAACCACATGCTCAAGGAATTTTCAAATATTCATACAGAGGCTTGGAAATTAAATTTAAATGCTATTTGAATTGAAATTGAAATGTTTTGAATTTCAAAAATCTTCAAAACTTGGGAGTGGCTAGTACTATGTCACGTATATCCAAGATAAATATTTGGGGATTTTTAAAAATGCTTTGGTATTTTTTTCAGAGAAAAACAAATAAAAACAGAAACAATAAAAATAAATACAAGAGAAAGGGCAGAGCCCACCCACCTGGCCCAGCCCACCAGGGGCACGCCCGTCTTCTTCCTGGCGCCGGGAGGACAACGCCGTGGAGGGCATGCCCAGGCCGGCTGCCACCTCATGCTTGCCATGTTGCTGCTCCCCCCGTCCTCATCCACGCCGTGGACGCCCCCCAAGCCTCCCCCTTCCATTTCGCCTCCCCTGGACCCTTTCCCCTTCGTCCCCGGCGAGATCCCGCGAAGACCCGAAGCGCTGCGAGCTCGTCGTCGTTCCTCCACGAGGCCACCGGCCTTCTCTCGCCGCACCAACTTGTCCAGGACCTCCGCCATCGCCCTCTTCGTCACCGTGGCCGCTCAATTAAGCTGAGGAGCCCCCGAGGACGCCGCCCCCTTCATCAACTCTCCGCCGGCCGCCGTGGCTTCTTCCACCAAATTCGGCCCTACCGGACCTCCCCGACCTCTCCGGCGCCTCCTTCAAGCTCAGGGTGAGCTTCTTCTTCCTCCCCGCAACTCCGTTCCTCTTTGGGGTGCCCCTGTCGATGAGCTCATCGGAGCCAGAGCTCGGCCTCCGCGGGAGCTCGACCCCGCCGTGGCCTCCGGCCTCCTCCGGTGGGCGCAAAGGCACCACTGGACGCGCACGTGCACAGGGCACGTTTTGGTGCCCCTGCCGTCGCCTCCCGTGCCCGCAATCGTCGGCAGCAGAGGGCTCCGCCGCCTCCCGTGGCCCCCGCGGCTAAACGCCGGCCGACCTGGTTAATTAGGGGGCTAACCCCTTGTTCATTTGACCCAAGGTCAATGACAGGTGGGCCCAGGGCCCCCCTCTAATTAACCAGAGGCTAATTAAAACGGGGATTAACCCCTGGGTCACGGACCAAGGGGTCCCACATGTCAGCCCCCCCCTGCGTTAGCATGACGCAGGCATGACGCATTAAAACTTAAATCATTTAATTTAATCAGAAAAATTACAGAAATTGATTAAATCTTTGAAATTCAATAACTTTTAAACCATAACTCCAAATCAAAAGTGTAATATATGAAAAATCATCAGAAAAATGCAAGGATTCCAAATATCATATTTTCAAAGATGAAAAACACATCTATGATGATGGACCAGTAGCATTTAGCTATTTGGGTTATTTGGAATAATTCAAACTAAATGTTTAAATCATTTCAAATTAAATCTTTGCAATGCCAACCTTATCACATGAACATCAGAGGCATATCATACACATGACAACATGGTTTACCATATCCAAACATAAGAAAATGCAACTTGGGATAATTTGAACAACATTTGGAGTTTGAATTTGAACTCCTTTTTCAAATCAACTTCAATTAACTTGTTGCAAATTGAACATAGATCACATCAGTACCATGCCATGATTTATTTCTCGAATGTGCATTGCAATGTGATGTTTACATTGTTGTTGTCTCGGTGTTTGCTTCTTCTCGATAGATCCATCGCCGGACGTAATTCCTGTTTCTTCGAAGAGTGCCCCCCCGAGTCTCGACAATAAGGCAAGAAAACCCCCTTTGATCATATCTATAAAAACCCAGTTTCCCTCTTGTTTTCTTATGCATGATTAGGTGATTCACATGTTACCGTTCTATCGCTAGTTGAACCCATCCTTTGCATGACCAATCATTGCTGCCACACCATTAAGCAAACCTCAACCTAGAAGATACAAGATTTGTTTGTGTTCATCATGTGGCCCTTCATCCATGTTATGCTATGCCATGCTAGAGTTGTTTGCAATGAAGTTGATCCATCTGGTGATGTATCGGGATGGTAGTGAACACATGCAACAAGGTGGTAACGTGTTGATGAAGTCACCCTAATATAAGTGAACAATGAGAGGTTGTGTAGGAGTACACAGTGGGTTGTCTCATTTAAACTGCCATAGACACCGAGTTCTTGTGTTGTGATCCAAGACACAGATTACTACCACATGTTGGGCTCATTGACCCCTCTCGACCTATTAACTCACCCCGACTATGGTCCAGGATTCGCATGGGTTAATTTTCTTCTATTTGATTTCATAACGTAGCACGGTTTTAGGCAAGCGCTGCACCATCCGTCGAGGTGGGCTTGTCGGACTGTCCATACATCGTCTGGGTCCTGAACGGAAACCCCGGCCGGATTCCCGATTGGGTTACAACTCAGATAGGCGATCCCTTGGACTAGAGTTGGAGCCATGAGGTAAGTTTCATGGTACTATCCTCGCCGAAACCTCTTGAAGGTGACGAGTTCTAGGCGGTAAGTGGTAGCTACATATGTGAAGAAGTACACCCCTACAGGTTTAATGAACTATTCGAATAGCCGTGTCCGCGGTTATGGACTACTTGGAGATCTTTACTTGATTATTAGACAACTCAAATGGATACTCTAAAAATCTCAAGATAAGTGTGAGTACTTTGGGTTGCTTCCTCGTGGGGAAGTCGAGGAAGGATCCATGGTGGTGTATTGATGTGGTGATCAAGATTAGATGGACTCATGTGCGCCTCTCATCTCAACTCTATGTAGTCGTAGTAGAGGATACTTGAGCATGAGTAGTATAGTTCTGACGTAAGTCTTGCTGAGTACGACTTTGTACTCATGTTTGCTTATTCTATGTTTTAGAGACGAGACCACTGAAACCGATGGTGGCCTCCCCTCAAGCTCAACGTCGACGAAGTAATGTAGTCCTAGACAGCAGCCTGGTACCTCTGGAGAGTCGTTGTGTTTTCTTAAAGGCTTCTTAAGCCATTTGTTAACCTTGTCTTTACTAAGACATAATTTTCTTCCGTTGTTGTATGATGTAATGTTGGGTCACAGTTATGTGATCTCTGCTTGTAACACTACTATATCTGCTCTCTATAGCAGATGCAATAAAACTTTGAGTTGTAGAGTTCATGTTGTGTTACCTGCTGTTTACACTAGACATGTATGTTGCGTGTATGATTATAATGTGCATGTCTTAGTGTGGGATTCGATAGCTTAGTTGAGTTCTTACCGGCGGTCTTTCAAGTGGCCCTTGGATGTGCGCAGCTTGGGGCATCGCGATGCAATTGCTCGTGACTCTGTCACGTGGTACACTTTGTTGTATGATTGAGCCCGCCCGAGATCCCGACTAGGTGATCGGGCTGGTGTCTGTTTATGTAAGGGTTATGATTCAATCGATAATATGGTTGAGGTGACTTGTATATGAGTATGGGATTTCACCACCGATAATCATTTAGACTTGTGAGCGGACGATGAGGACCCATCTCAGTTGACCACCCGGGTTGGATGGGATGCCCCTCACGTTCGATGCTTTCTGAAAGTGTTCTGTGCTTGGCCTTGTCTGCTTAGACAAGTGGGTTTGACTCTCGGCTCTTCATATGATTGAGTTGTAGCAGGAATTACATATGCAAACCCCGGGTCCCGACACCGCGACTACCGCCGACGACACTGTTGAGTACGACTACTACGTCGACGACCAGCCTCTAGCTACCAAGCTTCCAAACAAGCAGTGTCCCATCCCCTCTCCCAGATATCACCTATCTTTGCACTAGGGATTGCTGCTGCTACGTCACATTCCTATTAAATTGCATAGCCTGTCTTTGTCGCCCTTGAGGTACCTTCCTTTATCCTATGCTGCCTATTATAATTATGCAATATTCAGTAGTTGGCCCTATGCATTGTTAGTCAACTTGGTTTAGATAGCGGGTCGTAATCATCTGGGGAGTGGACGCGGGACTTTATCTTACTACAACTTCATTGGACACAAGAAAGGTAAGGAGTCGGGTGACCCAATGGTGGCTGCGAGAGGTATGGAAATGGGACGACAGGGAGGGAATACCGGTGTACAGTGGGATTGGACCCTGATTGTTGTCCGCAAGAGTTACCCCAGTACCATGAAAGTCGAGTGGCTCCTAGGTTGCTTGCGGGATAAGGTTACCCGCGAGCTTTGACGGGACGATGTCACAACCCCAAGTTAGGTATGTGCTAGGATTAGCAAGTCACTTTGCATCATGTTAAAATTTTCAAAAGCAATCAATTGAAATCGAATTCAAACTCAAATGGGAGAAGGAACACCCCCCAGATGAATTAATTCAAAAGGCCAGAAATAAATCTTCTCCAAAAATTCATGTTTGATTTTTGAAAAGTCCTATAAATGAGTGTGATCACATATCAAGTGATGTGGGACCAACCCCATGCTCATGGATTTTTCAAATATTGAAATAGGACCTTGGATTAATTCAAAAACCCCTATTTGATTTAAGATTCAAATAATTTGAATTTTAAAAAGTTCCAAACTTTGCAAGTGGCTAGTATATTTTATTATAGGGCCATATAAAAAGTTTTAGCATTTAAAAAAAATGGTTTGCTATTTTATTTAGAAAAACCAAATCAAAGACAGAAAAGAAATGAGAAAAGAAAAAACAGAAAGAGAGAGAAAAGCTTACCTGACGCCTAGACGGTCTTCTTCCCCACCCCGCGCCTCCAAGCTGCTCGGTGGAATGCCACCGAGCTAGCTGAGCACGCCGCCGCTCTCCCAGCCGCCACCTGCCCCTCTGGAGCCTCCTAGACGTGCCTCGCAGCTCCTGGAGACGCGACACATCCATTCCCCCCCTCCAGAGCCTCTCCCTGTCACTCCCGCGACGAACTCGACGACGACCCGATCGCCACCGTCGCCATGGCGTGAAGCACGCGTGGCCAACGCCGTCCCCAAGCCGCGCCAAGGTGTCCATCGCCTCCGCCACCGTCGACTACGTCTCCGTGCAGAAGGAATCGAGCTCAGACGCTCTGAAGCCGCCGTCCCTTTCTTCGTCCTCGTCTCCGGCCGCCGCGGATCCACCTCAAAATCCGGCGCCACCGTGACCTCCCTGAGCAAGCTGTCGCTTCCGTTCAACTAAGGGTGAGCGCGGGATAAAAACCCCTAACCTTTCCCCCTCGATTTCGTTCTCTAGCCGAATCTGCCATGGGAGCTGTAGCTCAACGCCGCCGTGGTGCTCGTCGGCGAGCACCCGTGAAGCAATCGAGCTCAGGGCCATGTCCTTCACCTCCACCGTGCTCCACTGCGTCGATCTAGCCTAACCCCGCTTCAAATGGATCCCTGCATCAAGTTTTATCTCGCAGCCGTGGCTCCGCCGCCGCAAAGCTCGTCGCCGTCAAGCCTCCCGAGCACCCCAGCCACCCCAACTTGGCCCAATCGATGCGCCATGCCGAGAGCTACGTCTCAGTGGTCGCAGCGAATTGTTTGGCACCCGGAAACGCCGTCCCCGTGGACGCCGCTTTGTCTGGACGAAACAGGCGACTAGCCGCCGGCGAGGTGACGTGGCCCGTGTCTGATTAGCACTAATCACCCTCCTAATCCCCCCCTGGGCCACTGACCAGTGGGCCTAGGTCCCTAATTAACCACGGGTTAATTTAAACAACAGCTTAAATCAACCCCTCCCACTAACAAGCGGGACCCACACGTCAGCCCCCCCTGACGTCACCCTTGCGCAAGCCTGACGCAATAAATTGTTAAATGATTTATCTAAATCCAGAATATCCAGAAAAAGGCCGAAACTTTGAAAATTCATAGAAAATTCATGTTAACTCCAAATTTAACATATAATATATGAAAAATTATCAGGAGAAAATAAGCTATCCAAATATACAACTTTCAACTATGTTTGAGTTGAATTTAAAATGGGACCAGTAGCATTTGCTATTTGGGTTAATTGAAATTTAATCAAATTAAATTCAAATGCTTTTGCATTTTGAACCTTAGTAACTTAACCCGAATTCACTTGAACATCAGAGGCCTATCATACACATTTCAAGATGAATTACTTTGTTCAAACAATAACAATTGTAACTTGGCTAAATTGAATTCAAATTGGAGTTTGAATTTTCCATTCATTTAAATTATACTCCATTTAAATGGAATTGCTTCACACATCAGAAGCATGCAAACCAAGTTTCAACCTTCAACCATGTGCTTTTGCATTGTATTTACTTTGCTACCTTGTTTGTTGTTTGTCGGGTAGAGGTGGAACCGGAGCAGGAGGCTGCCCCATTCGTTGAAGATCCCGAGACTGAACCTCGTCAGCAAGGCAAGAACACCCCCATTGATCAAGTCGATAAAATCCCACTTCCCTCTCATGTCTCGCTTATGCATTGTATAGGATGATTGCCATGCTACGTTTCTACCACATAGATGAACCCATTCCTTTGCATGACCTATCATTTGTCACAGTAGTAAGAAAACCACAATCCTAGCAAATGTAGGAGTTGTTTGATATCATGTGGCCCCTGCAATTGTTACTGCTTATTGCATGCTTAGAGTGATACAATGTTTTTACTGTTATGTGAGTCGGGATGGTAGTGATCATGTTGACGATGGTGGAAATGTGTTGGTGAATCTACCCTAATACAAGGTGAACGTTGAGAGGCTGTGTAGGAGTACACAGTGGGTTGTCTCGTTGAACACCGCCCTAAGTCCGAGTTCTTGTGTGGTGATCCAAGATGAAGAGTACAACCACACATTGGGCTCACTGACCCCTCTCAACATATTAACTCATCCCTTTCGATGTCCAGATGTCGCAGTAGTTCGGAGTTCTAGTAGGTTTGTGGCCAGGCTGCTAAGTGAGAGAACGGCTCAATCGAGACCGGCTTATGCACCACGCACACATCTTCTGGGTCCACTTCCGTAAACCGGCCGGGTTCACGATAGTGGTAGCCAACCCAGATAGGCGGCTTTCTTGGACTAGATCAGCTATGAGGTAACAGTTGTGGTGAGCATCCTCGGCGACACTTCTTGATTGGTGTCGAGTACAAAGGCGGTAATTGATGATCATGTGTGTGTAGCGGTACACCCCTGCAGGGTTAACAAAACTATTCGAATAGCCGCGTCCGAGGTAAGGGACTGCTTGGAAAGCTTAGCTTGATTATTAAACAACTTGAACTGGATACTTACAAAACTTTCCAAGATAAGCGTGAGTGCTATGGCGTGCTTTCTCGTGGGGAAGTCGAGGAAGGCACCATAGTGGTGTAATTGGTTGGAGATGTAGTGGACTCGTGTACGCTTCTTACCTCAAGTCTGGTACTCGTAGTTCAGGACTAGCCAAGTCAAAGCTGGCACTTCTGCTTTTGAACCCCACCTCCTTTTACCTTGATGCATGTGCATGAGTAGTATAGTTCCTATGTAAGTCTTGCTGAGTACGACTTTGTACTCACGTTTGCTTATTCTATGTTTTAGATGAACCCACTGACCCCGAAGGTGGATTCTTCATCGAGCTCGACGACCTAAGACCAAGCTAGTGTAGTCCCGGTCAGACGACTGGTTCCCTCGTGGAGGGCTTGTGTTTAAATAAGGCTTCTAAAGCCATTTGTTAAACTTGTCTGTACTCAGACCTACTTTGCTTCCGCTTGTTTGTTGTAATGTTGGATCACATGCTTGTGATCTCTGTGTGCACTCTGTGAGAGTTATCAATAAAATGTATACTTTGTAGATAATTGCAATGATACCTGCTGTTCATACAAGGCATGTGTGCTGCGTGTATGTTTATAACATGCATGTCTTTGTATGGGTTTTCGAGACCTTAGTTGTGATCTGGCTGGCGGTCTTTCATACACCAAGTGGCCCTTAGATGTGCGCAGATTGGGGCATCGCGATGCGATTGCTCGAGACTCTGTCTCGTGCACACTTTGTGGTATGATCGAGCCCGCCCTAGACCCTGACTAAGTGATCGGGCTGGAGTAAGTCTATGTAAGAGTTATGAGATAATCGATAGTATGGTTGAGGCGACTTGTCTGTGAATATGGGAGTTCATCACCCATATGTTTAGACTTGTGTGCGGACGATGCGGACCCATCTCAGTTGATCATCCAGCCTGGATGGGATGCCCCTCACGTACGATGCTTTCCGAGAATGTTCTGTGCTTGGCCTTGTCTGCTTAGACAAGTGGGTACGGTTCTCGGCTCTCCATATGACCATTTCGTAGCAGGACTTGCATACTCTAACCCCGGGTCCCGACAGACGACAGGGAAGGTTGCGCCTGGAGAGAGAAGTTGACCTGACTGCTGTTCGTTGTCCATTATATTACCAAGTTGGGGCGACGATAATGGTCGTCTCCGCGAGTTATTAATAATGCGCTTAATGGGTCGGTGTCAGTGATCTGAGATGGCCACTAGCCTATACGCACTACCTCCACTTGGGATAGCCTCGGTGGGGTATTCCCTAGCAAGGTGTGCGCCATCCTGGAGATCCGAGCATGTAGGGTAACAATAGTGCAGCCCATGTAGGGAAGTAAATCTATTCGAATAGTCATGTCCACGTTAACAGGACGCTCGGTGTTGTATCCGTATCCACAACTACAACTTGAACCATTATCATTATGATATGAACTGTTATATTATTCCGGTGATTACTTTCTTGCCAGGATGTCGAGAAAGGATCTCTGGACTTGATGTTATTACTGCTATATATATCTATATATCACTATTATTACAACCCCATAAATCATTGTCTATTCTTATCTACTGCTGCAAGATTGCTTGAAGATGCTAGTCTTCGATAGGCCTAGCTTCTCATCCTTATTCTGGCTTTGTGTAGCTCAGTTCACTATATAGCCTCCCCCTTTTGATTTGATACAAATGCATAAATGCTTTGTACCCGCACGTAAGACTTACAGGTATGCTAGATACTCACCCCCATGTTGCTTTTCTATCTTTGTTTTATATACATGGTTGCTCCAATCAGACGTTGGAGCCTAGGAGCAGGAGTACACCGGAGGTGCCTTGTAAAACGTGGAGTTCCCCCTCGACCGGGAGTAGTTCGGAGGTTGCCAGGCAGGAGGCCTCGCATTTCGATCTGTATCGTATTTGTCCTAGCCTTCTTAAGGAAAACTTGACTAGCTATGTTTGTACTCAGATATTATGGATTGTATGACTTATGTATTTGGATCCTTGTGATCCCTGGTTTCTAACTTAAAGAATTCATCTTATTTGTGTCTAGAGTTGTGCTGTGATATTCTTACCATGACACCCTGATCTCAATCATGTACCCTGTGTGTATGATTAGTACATGAACTTAAATCGGGGGCATCACATTTACTTCACTGTGTTGGATACCATCCCTGAACATGCTACTGTTGAGAGTAAGAATTCACTTATGTTTTTACTCAATTGCATGAACAGTTATGACTTCCTGTTTAATTATTCCTTTGCTCAAACTTTTCAGTGAACAATGATGCTTCCTCTGTTGCTACTCGGACGACCCATGACCACGCTACATACGAGCCGCTGTTATTTTGAAGATTTTTTGACTGAGACCGCTTGTCCAGTTAATACTGACATGCCTGTCCCTCTTGTTCCTCCAGAAGTTATCACTCAGGAAACTACTCGCGAAACTTCTCCGACTCCTTCATCTCTGATTCCTACTACTACCCCCATTGAGGATGTTGTAGTCGGCGGGTTGAAGAGTTCACTGGTGATAGCTTCACAGTTCGACTCACGCCTTCACGAGTTGGCCACTGAGGCAGAAACTATGAAGATGAACATGCACATAAGTGCTTACGTAAGGTCCTTACCCATTGGGTGTTTTATTTAATTCTTCCAGTGGGAGTACTTCTTAGTGAACCCACTGGGTGTAGCCCCCAAGGCTTCCGAGTAACTGCTAGAAATTATTCGGAGTCTTTTAGGCTCCGAGTAACTTCTGTAAGTTATTCGGACTCTTTTAGGTGACTTTTAAGTTTGTAATTCTTCCAGTGGGAGAAATTCTTAGTTCACTCACTGTATGTAGCCCCCAAGGCTCCGAGTAACTTCTGGAAGTTACTCGGAGTCTTTTAGGTGACTTTTTCTTCCAGTGGGAGCACTTCTTAGTGCACCCACTGGTTGTAGCCCCCAAGGCTCCAAGTGATTTCTGGAATTTACTTGGAGTCTTTTTTAGGTGACTTTTAACTATGTATAATGCATTCTTCCAAGAGGCCTACAAGCTGGGCTCTTCCTTGATAAAACTGAAGGAGGAGCATGATGCCACAAAGACAACATATCATATGCTTCAAGAAGAGTACAAAAAACTGAAGAAGCAACATGCTGAAGATAATTGTGGGTGCTTATTTGAAGCTACCGATGTATGGGCTCATGAAACCGTGGTTCTTATCCTTTCCCGACTTACAGATGCTGCGAAGAAAGCCTTTGATGCCAAAGTCAAGGAAAACGATGATTTTGTGCAGAATATGGAAAAGGAGATTGGATGAAAGGCGCGCCAAGGAAAATTTATTCTTGGAAAAAACAAGTGCAGGAGCTTTAGGATGCAATGAATAAAGACGATGCTGCTCTTGCAAAAATGCAATCTGATCTTGAGAAGGTGAACGAACTACGGTTGAAAGAAAAATAATAATATGATTCCGAGTAGAAGAAATCAAAACAAGCACTGACAGATCCCGAACAATACTGTGCTGGTAGATTTTTTGTCTTCAGCAAAAAGCTAGGTGGTGAGACTAGTCTACATCGTATGATTGTTGTTCTCTTCTATGAACGATGTACTGACTGATCATTTCATTTGCAGTGTATGCAGTTAATCCAGATGTTGAGAACGCTCGGATGGACGAGTTTGGAGAAAATTATGAAAAAGGATAATAATACACCAAAGTCGGTGGAATTTTCCCAATCACCAAAGTCGGTAGACTACCAAAGCTGCCAAGTTTGTTGATGAAGTTATTGTTGGATATGTGCCCTAGAGACAAATTAATAAAGATATTTGTCACATATCAGTTTTGTTCATAATACGTTTTATACTGTGCTATAACTATATTACTTGGAAATACTAATACAGGTGTAGTATAAAACATGGTCCGTAGTTTAACTCGGGTAAACTATCTCATTGGGCAATTGATTGATCAAGCTTTCCTGATCATGGCGACACTTAAGTCCATTGACAATGAGGTCATATCATTAAGGGGAATGATATGATGGACGTACACCCACCTAAAGTATTGCAATGTGATCGAGTCACATAGTTCAGCGTTGCTATGACTTTGTAACGTATGGCTTAGTCCTTAGACCGTAACGATCATACGTAATTGTCATCTATGAGGAGACTTTGATTTGTATCCCACCGCCTGACTGAAATAGGCTGGCTATAACGGTGCACTATGGGTATTCCGAAATAGATGGTTGATGAGTATGTTAATAGATCAGAGCGGGATTTGTCAGTCCTTGTGAAAGGTCAGGTACTCTGGGCCCACTCTGTGATATTGCATCAACACCTTGCAAGGACGTGACTAGGTCACAAGAGATGCAATGATCATGGACGAGAGAAGTTGTTTGTTGTGAACAAGATATGAACACGGTATGTAGGATATCGACGATCAAACCTCGGACAAACAAAGTACCGCAGCACAAAGGGATTACATCGTATCGCTAACGGTTTCCAAAAGCGATCGAAGTTCATTCGATGGAAGCGCATGGGATGTCAAGGATTGTAAACAGGTCCAACTGACTAGTCATTGGTCAATGAGAAGAGTCTCGACCATGTCTGCTGTTTCCCGGACCGTTAGGGTGTTACACTTAAGGGCAATCGGTGCATAGGAGAGTTACGGGATCAATCGGTGAAATAGGAGGAAACACCAGAATAGTTCCGGAGGAGGACGGAATGGTTTCCGGACATTTTGAATAGTTAAAAATAAAGTTTCATTGTTTTAATAATGTTTTATTATTTAATTATCTGAATTAAATATTTCAAACATATTAAATAAATTAAAAAAATGGGAAAAAGGCTAAATGGGCCCATGGGGCCCATTAAGGGAGGAGGGGGTCTCCCCCATTGGGCTTGGCGCCAAGGGTCGGGCCCACCACCCCCCTTGGCCGGCGCACTCCCCCGCCTTGGGAGTTTAGTCCCACATGGGGGAGGGGAGGAGGATGGCACCCCCCTTGGCCTATATAAGGAGGGGTAGACCCCCCTTTTTCCAACACACCAATATCTCCTTCTTCCTCCTTCTCCTTCCAGGAAGTGGACTCCCCTTGTTTGGAGTCTGCACCTGGATTGGAGTTCTCCACCATAAGGCAGCCGTCGTTCTGCTAGAGTCGGGATCCGTAGCCGTCTTTCTTCCGCTGCTCGCCTGGTTCGGGGCCCGGGAGGAACATCGATTGTACCGTACTTGTATAATCTCTTCGAGGCACTACACCTGTGGTGCTACTTCGTCGCTGGAGGTTTACCGGGAGTCATCCTCGCCGGTGGTGGTCTTCTACACGACAGGGAGGTCGTAGTTCCGAGTCTACGCCAGCCACGTTCGCCATAGCATAGATCTTTCGGTCTTCAAAGGTATGAACACTGATTCCCTCCGTTACTTTACATCGCCATAGCATAGATCTTGGGTTCGGGTACCGTAGGTATGAAAAATTTGTCTTTTCTGCCCCGTATCCCAACAGTGGTATCAGAGCTAGCTATGCGTAGATGTATTGTACGGGTAGAACACATCTAGGATGTGGGCATCGAATCTTCATTCGTTACCCTCCCACGTGTACTCATTTAGCGTTGCGGCAATGTTTGATGAAGCGGCCCCCGACCGACCTTACGCGTTTACGCGAGACTGGTTCCACGCTTGATATATGGCTTGTACCATATAAAGTGGTTGGGGGGTGTCTGTCTCTCTTCATTAGCGATGTGAAGATGTTTGCAACGGAGGGCCCCGACAGGGGTGTAATAGAGATGGATGGGAGACGGTGTTGTGGCATGTTTTTCGCAGGATAGAAACGGTTCTCTCTCTCGAAACCCCTAGCAGCCACGTAAAACTTGCACAAGCTAAAGTATAAAGGCGTTTAAGTTTGCTTTGCATGAAGGGGGGTCATAGGTCGTATGATTTACAGTTTTACTTCCTGTTTTATGCTAGTATGCTAGATATATCGACGGTAGCACGAAACAGGACCATCTCTCACAATACCAACATTGTGTTCTCCCTTGGTGGGCACCGCCTGGAAGGTTCTCCCATATGGCTTGATGCTCCGTACATACCGGAGTTGTCCTACATATTCAACATAGTTCGCATGAGGTTGGGTTCGGCAAGCCTAGCATATGCAGATATGGCCTTGCTGAACAACTAACATCAAGGTTCGATTGGCAGGCTTGACATATGTAGATGCGGGCCTGGAACACAGGAGAACGAAGGTCGAGCATGAGTCACATGCCTGATGTGATTGGTTTAGAGGCCTACCTGGTTCACATACTGATGGTCGTGACGATCGGGGGAGGTATGGGGGTTGGGATTGTGTAATCACTTAGTTAAATTGAGAGGTGTTTATCTAAGTGGGAGCTTTCTAGAAATTTGAGATTAAATTGAAACTCCACATTATGAACAAAAGTATAAATATGTATCCTTGTGAATCAACCTTGTATATGGCAGCACGTCGCCCCTCGTTCAACTGAGGATCATTCCTAGAGAAAGATAAGCTAAAAACAGATGGGACAAACTTCACCAACTTGTTCCGCACCCTGAGGATTCTCCTCGTTCCCCTCAAGATGGCATACGTACTAGAGGGCGCGTTAGGTGACGCACCAGCAGATGATGCCAGTCAGGACGAGAAGAATGTCTATCTCTCCAGGACTGATGATTACAACCTTGTCTAGAGGGGCATGCTCTACTCCATGGAGGCTGAGCTGCAGAAACGCTTTGAGAGGATGGGTGCATATGAGATTATCACCAACCTCAAGGCGCTCTACGCACCTCAAGCCAGGGATGAACGGTACGAGGCTTCTGAAGGCTTCTTCTCAGCAAAGATGGACGAGCACGGCAGCGTGAGTGAGCTCGTAGTCAAAATGTCTAGCAATGTTCAGCGCTTGAATGCTCTGGAATGCCAGATTCCAGATGAACTTGTTGTTGATAGGGTGTTGCAGTCGCTTCCCCCTAGATACAAAGGGTTTGTGTTGAACTACAACATGCAGGGGATGACCAAAACCTCTTCTGAGTTGTTCGCCATGCTGAAGAGCGCCGAGGTTGAGATCAAGAAGGAGCACGCCGTCTTCATGGCCAACAAGATCACTGACTTCAAGAAGTCAAGCAGGCGGGAGAAGGCCAAGAGAGGTGGCCCCAAGAGGGATGGCAAGTCATTTGTTGCTCCTCCCAAGGCACCCAAGCCTAAACCCGGAGTGGAGTGCTTCTACTGCAAGGGTGAAGGTCACTTGAAATGCAACTGCCCCAAGTACCTAAAGGACAAGAAGGCTGGCAAGGTCGCCAAGAGAGACGAAGGTATATTTGATATACATATTGTTGATCTTCTCTTGACAAGCGCCGGGAACACATCCTGGATACTTGATACAGGATCTATCGCTCATATTTCTAATTCCATTCAGGGACTAAGGAATAGGAGACGCTTGCTCAAGGATGAAGTGACGATGCGCGTGGGGAATGGCTGTCAAATTGAAGTCTTGGCGGTCGGCACGAAGCATCTTAGTCTCCCTTCGGGATTGGTTTTAGTTCTGAATAATTGCTACTATGTACCCACGTTGAGTGTGAACATCGCTAGTGGCTCTTTCTTGAAGCGAGACCGCTTTTCTTTTAAGTCTGATACAATTGGTTGTTCGATTTATAAGGATGAAATGTTTTATGTTCATGCACCGGAGTTGCATGGTTTATTTGTACTTGATCTCGATGGTGACGTGTGTCACATTAACAATATTGAGGAGAAAAGATTGAAGAATGATGAAGATCACATGAAGATGTGGCATTGCCGACTTGGTCATATTGGTATAAAGCGCATGGAGAAGCTCCATAAGAATGGACTTCTTGAGTCATTGGATTTTGGATCCCTTGATACATGTGAACCATGCCTCATGGGAAAAATGACAAGGACACCATTCAATGGGATAATGGAGCGTGCGGATGACTTATTGGGGATCATACACACGGATGTATGTGAACCCATGAACGTCCCCACTCGCAATGGTCTTCGTTACTTCGTGACCTTTACTGATGACTTGAGCAGATATGCGTATATTTACTTGATGAAGCACAAGTCTGAAATCTTTGAAACGTTCAAGGAATTTCAGAATGAGGTCGAAAATCAACTCAGAAAGAAAATCAAGCACCTTCGATCGGATCGAGGTGGCGAGTATTTGAGTCACGATTTTGGCAATCATCTGAAGTCTTGTGGCATAGTACCACAGCTTACGCCGGCAGGCACACCTCAGAGAAACGGTGTGGCTGAGCAACGTAATCGAACCCTATTGGATAGCGTACGATCGATGATGTCTCATACTGATTTGCCTGTGTCATTCTAGGGGTATGCATTAGAAACTGCCGCTCATATTCTTAATAGGGCACCATCCAAATCCGTAAAGACAACACCATTTGAAGAATGGCATGGCACGAAACCTAAGTTGTCTCACCTGAAGATTTGGGGTTGTGAGGCTTATGTTAGGAAACTACAACCTGACAAACTTGAATCCAAGCCGGATAAGTGCATCTTTGTGGGCTATCCCATGGACACTTGTGGATACACCTTCTACAACAAGTCTGACAGCAATACGTTTGTTGCCAAGACGGGACACTTTCTTGAGAAGGAGTTTCTCGCGAAAGAGTTGAGTGGGAGGAAAATAGACCTCGATGAAGTGACTGACCAATCACTCCAATTGGAAGAAACGGCTACGGAAATTTTTCTGGAACCATCTTCCACAGTGGGAGCTGAAGAGAATGGCCAGAACGACATTCATAACGATCATAACATTGATGATGATCATGATGAGAATAAAGAGGAACCTTTTATGCCCCGTAGGTCATCAAGAGTCAGTCAACCTACTAAGTTTTATGGGCATCTTGTGAATGCAATCTCGGCTGATGAGTCGGATGAACCTACAAGTTACAAAGAAGCAATGGAGGGACCCGAGTCCAAGAAATGGCTTGAAGCCATGAAATCCGAAATAGACTCCATGTACACCAAAAAAGTATGGACTTTGGTGGATATTCTTGAGGACCGCAAGACCGTCGAGAATAAATGGATTTTCAAGAAAAAGACTGACGCAGACAGAAACGTATCTGTCTACAAAGCTCGACTTGTCGCGAAGGGGTTCCGACAAATTCAAGGAGTTGACTACGAGGAGACGTTCTCTCCTGTAGCGATGATAAAGTCTATTCTGATCCTACTAGCAATAGCTGCATATCATGATTACAAGATATGACAAATGGATGTGAAAACTGCATTCCTAAATGGCAACATTAAGGAAGAGTTGTATATGATGCAAACAGAGGGGTTTGTCGATCCAAGGAACGCTGGTAAGGTGTGCAAGCTTCAACGGTCCATCTATGGGTTGCAGCAAGCATCTCGGAACTGGAATCTTCGATTTGATGACGTCATTAAAGCTTTTGGATTTGTCCAAAACGTCGAAGAGTTCTGCGTCTATAAGAAACTGAGTGGGAGCTCTGTAGCATCCCTTGTGTTATATGTAGATGACATATTACTAATAGGGAACGATAAGAAATTCTTAGAGGAAGTGAAGGAATATCGGAATGGACAATTTTCCATGAAGGACCTAGGTGAAGTTGCGTACATATTGGGATTAAGATCTATAGAGATAGACCTAATCGATGGTTGGCTATGAGTCAGAGCACTTATTTTGACAAGATATTGAAGAGGTTCAGTATGGGTAACTCCAAGAGAGGCCTCTTGCCAGTTATAAAAGGTGTCAAATTAAGCGTGACTCAATGCCCAACCACAGCAAAACAGAAGGAGGAGATGTCCTCAAAGCCTTATGCCTCAGCCATAGGTTCTCTCATGTATGCTATCTAATGTACCATACCGGATTTAGCGCTGGCCATTAGTATGACTAATCGCTACCAGAGTAACCCGGGAATGGCTCACCGGACAGCAGTAAAGAACATCCTTAAGTACTTGAGAAGAACCAAGGATCTCTTTCTCGTTTATGGAGGTGTTGATGAGGAGCTCACCGTAATGGGTTACGTTGACACAAGCCTCGGCTCAGATCTAGATGACTCGAAATCCCAGACGGGATATGTTTTCATGTTGAACCGTGGCACAATTAGCTGGAGGAGCGGCAAACAGTCAGTCGTCGCCCAATCTACAATGGAGTCGGAGTATATTGCCGCTTGCAAAGCGTCTAACGAGGCGCTGTGGCTGAAGAAGTTCGTGATGGAGCTTGGCGTATTTCCCAGCTGCACTGACCCCGTGGGAATCTTCTGCGACAACACGGGTGCCATTGCTAACGCGAAGGAGCCAAGAACTCACTCTACAGCCAAGCACATCCTCCGAAAGTTCCATGTGACGCGAGACTACGTCAGGGATGGACACTCTAGGATTCACAAGATGCATACGGATCTGAACGCAGCAGACCCGATGACTAAACCTCTTCCACAGGGCAAGTTTGAATAACACCGAGAGACCATTGGTGTTAGATACATACCTGATGTAAACTAGTGTAATTTGTACTCTAGTGCAAGTGGGAGACTGTTGGATATGTGCCCTAGACACAAATTAATAGTGATATTTGTCACATATCCGTTTTGTTCATAATACATTTTATACTGTGCTATAACTGTATTGCTTGGAAATACTAATACAGGTGTAGTATAAAACATGGTCCGTAGTTTAACTCGGGTATACTATCTCAGAGGGCAATTGATTGACCAAGCTTTCCTGATCATGGCGACACTTAAGTCCATTGACAATGAGGTCATATCGTTAAGGGGAATGATGTGATGGACGTACACCCACCTAAAGTATTGCAATGTGATCGAGTCACATAGTTCAGCGTTGCTATGACTTTGTAACGTATGGCTTAGTCCTTAGACCGTAACGATCATACGTAATTGTCATCTATGAGGAGACTTTGATTTGTATCCCACCGCCTGACTGAAATATGCTGGCTATAACGGTGATCTTTGGGTATTCCTAAATAGATGGTTGATGAGTATGTTAATAGATCAGAGCTGGATTTGTCAGTCCTTGTGACAGGACAGGTACTCTGGCCCCACACGGTGATATTGCATCAACACCTTGCAAGGACGTGACTAGGTCACAAGAGATGCAATGATCATGGACGAGAGAAGTTGTTTGTTGTGAACGAGATATGAACACGGTATGTAGGATACCGACGATCAAACCTCGGACAAACAAAGTAACGCAGCACAAAGGTATTACGTCGTAGCGTTAACGGTTTCCAAAAGCGATCGAAGTTCATTCGATGGAAGCGCAGGGGTTGTCAAGGATTGTAACCAGGTCCAACTGACTAGTCATTGGTCAATGAGAAGAGTCTCGACCATGTCTGCTATTTCCCGGACCGTTAGGGTGTTACACTTAAGGGCAATGGATGCATAGGACAGTTACGGGATCAATCGGTGAAATAGGAGGAAACACCGGAATAGTTCCGGAGGAGGACGGAATGGTTTCCGGACATTTTGAATAGTTAAAAATAAAGTTTAATTTTTTTTATAATGTTTTATTATTTAATTATCTGAATTAAATATTTAAAACATATTAAATAAATTAATAAATGGGAAAAGGCTAAATGGGCCCATGGGGCCCATTAAGGGAGGAGGGGGTCTACCCCCTTGGGAGTTTAGTCCCACATGGGGGAGGGGAGGAGGATGGCACCCCCTTGGCCTATATAAGGAGGGGTAGACCCCCCTTTTTCCAACACACCAATATCTCCTTCTTCCTCCTTCTCTTTCCCGGAAGTGGACTCCCCTTGTTTGGAGTCTGCACCTGGATTGGAGTTCTCCACCATAAGGTAGGTCGTCGTTCTGCTGGAGTCGGGATCCGTAGCCGTCTTTCTTCGGCTGCTCGCCTGGTTCGGGGCCCGCGAGGAACATCGATTGTACTATACGTGTATAATCTCTTCGAGGCACTACACCTGTGGTGCTACTTCGTTGCTGGAGGTTTACCGGGAGTCATCCTCGCCGATGGTGGTCTTCTACACGACAGGGAGGTCGTAGTTCCGAGTCTACGCCAGCCACGTTCGCAAGAACGTTTCCCTCTTTCGGTCTTCAAAGGTATGAACACCGATTCCCTCCGTTACTTTACATCGCCATAGCATAGATCTTGGGTTCGGGTACCATAGGTATGAAAAATTTGTGTTTTCTACCCCGTATCCCAACAGTTATGGGGGAAAACTTATCTTTGAAAAATAGCATGTCACCGAGTGAAGAAAACCGTGTCAATCTAGATTCTGTCATGCCATTTCTTCAGTCTTCCCCTCAACAGTTTTCTCGCGAGAAGCGATCATCAGCTCATAGTGTTGCTAATTATGCCTTAGCTTTGACCAAAGCTCAGTTTCCCGAAAGATTCCACAACCATGAAAGGGTTGGTGGAGGCGAACCTGAGAAAGAGTCGAGTTGCACCACTTATCTGAGCCGGTATGCAGAGACAGCTATTCAAATTTCTCTTCAGCCCGACCTCTATATCTTTGTTGAATCTACTGGCATTGCAAGCGAATCTGACAAAGCTGGTGAGGAGTGATTGGCCCTACACGACTGGAATTCTCTTGTTTGTCGTCTGCCATGGAAGACGGCAAACACACCTTTAGCTGTCGGCAAAGAGCTTTGCCGTCTGTGTCACAACCACAAGTTAGGTATGTGCTAGGGTAAGCTTAGGCCTTTGCATCATGATTAAATTTTCAAAAGAAATTTAAATGGGAGAGAGAACACCCCCCAGATGAATTAATTCAAAAGGCCAGAAATAAATCTTGTCCAAAAATTCATGTTTGATTTTTGAAAAGTCTTATAAATGAGTGTGATCACATATCAAGTGATGTGGGACCCACCCCATACTCATGGATTTTTCAAATATTCAAACAGGACCTTGGAATTAATCAAAAACCCTATTTGAATTAAAGTTCAAAAAATTTGAATTTTAAAAGTGCTTAAATTTTATAAGTGGCTAGCTCTATATTTAATGAGGCCATATAAAAAATATTGGCATTTAATAAAATGCCTAGCTATTTTATTAGCTAGGTCAAACATATTGCAGAAACAAAATAAAAAGAAAAATAGAAGAGATACTTACCTAACGCCTAGGGGCGAGGCCCACCTTCCCTCTGCCTCAGCCCAGCCCACCCGGGGCGCTTGTCTTCTACCTACCCGCGTCTCCAAGAAGGTCGCTAGAGGTAGGGAGGCCACAGCGACGACACCTCGACGCCCTGAGGCTTCTAGGCCTCCCCCTCGCCTCTCTCTGCGCCACGGAGCAGCTCACACCCGTCGCACACCTTCCCCTCACTCTGGACTCGTCGTCCTCCTCTCTCCCACGAGATCCAGTGCATGCCCGAGACGGCCACCTCGCCGTCGTCGTGCCCGCACGCGGCCACCGTGCCCCTCTTGCCGCCACACCTTGTCCTTCCTCTCCGCAGGTGACGTCTACGTCGATCCCCCGCATCAATTGAGCACGAGCCTCACCGGAGACGACGCTTGCTTCCTCGAGCCACCGCCGGCCGCAGAGAGCTCCGACGAGCGATTCCTCCGCTGCCAGGACCTCCCCGACCCCGCCGTGTTCTTCCTCGCACTCATGGTGAGCTCATGGTGCTCCCGCACCTTCCCGTGCCTCCTGTCTCGCCGTAAATCGCCGTACTCATCGAGGGCCGAAGCCCCAGCCGCCACGTTGTCGTCGTAGACCTGCCCCGGGACGTCCCTGCGAGCACTAGCTAGCCCTAGCAGACGCGGACGAGCGCTAGCTACTCGCCCGTGCCTCCAACTCCCCTCCCCGTGTTCTGAATCACAAAGCCGACGCCACTCCGGCGACTACAGGAACTCCGGCGCCGGCGAGCTCTTCATTAGCTTAATCCCCACCCTAATCCCCCCCTGTGTCCATGACAGGTGGGCCCAGGGCCCTCTAATTAAGCGTAGTTTATTTTTAACCACGAGATTAACCCCCCTCTCAATGACAGGAGGGCCCCACTGGCAGGGTTGAATGGTTATCCCCCCCCACGTCATGCTGATGTGGTGCTGACGCAGTAAATCGTTAAATGATTTATTATAATTCCAAAAAATCCAGAAAATAGCCAAATCTTTAGAAAATCATAACTAATTCATTTTAACTCCAAATTGGACAAATAATATGTCTAAAATTATCAAAAAAATACAAGGATTCTGAATATTGACTTTGTTTTCATGTTTTACCAATTTAAATTGGGTGAACAGTGGCATATGTCCATATGGCATTAATTTGAATTCAAATTTAGAGTGAATTTGCAAATGATTTTGCAACACACTTCTTTTAAATGGTTTCATCCCCACATCAGAGACATTACCTCAACTATAACACATCACTTCATGCTAAACCTTTTCAAATGAACTTCCATGCATTCAAATGCATTTGAAATTCATCGATAAATCATATGGAGTTTGAATTTGCAATTCAATCGCAATATACTCCTTTTAAATGGAATATTCCACACAATGCAACCATGAACATCACCATTACAATCTTATTCATGTGATTGTGCATTGTATTTTATGTTGATCCTATGATTGTCATGTTGCTGATAGAAGTGGAGCCGGAACCCGAGATCACCCCATTCGTTGAAGACCCCGAGACTGAACCTCGTCAGCAAGGCAAGCAAACCCCCATTGATCATGTCGATAAAATACCACTTCCCTCTCATGTCTCGCTTATGCATTGTTTAGGATGATCACCATGATACGTTTCTACCGCATAGCTCAACCCATGTCCTTTGTATGACCTATCTTTCTGTCACAGTAGTAGGCAAACCACAATCCTAGCAGATGTAGGAGTTGGTTGATATCATGTGGCCCCTGCAACTGTTACTTCTTATTGCATGCTTAGAGTTACAATGAGGTTACTCTTTTGTGAGTCGGGATGGTAGTGATCATGTTGATGATGGTGGAAATGTGTTGGTGAATCTACCCTAATACAAGGTGAACGATGAGAGGCTGTGTAGGAGTACACAGTGGGTTGTCTCGGTGAACACCGCCTTAAGTCCAAGTTCTTGTGTGGTGATCCAAGAAGAATAGTACAATCATACATTGGGCTCACTGACCCCTCTCATCCTAGTACCTCACCCCGTTCGAACCCCAGAAGTCGCAGTAGTTTGGAGTTCTGTTAGGGCTGTGGCACGGTCTGCGAAGTGGATGAATGGCTTTTCAAGACCGGCTTGGGACCCTGTACACATTGTTTGAGGCTGTACTGGAACCTCGGACGGACTTCCATACGGACCCCCCTCAGATAGGCGACTCTCTGGACTAGAACGGAGCTGTGGGCGAAGTGTTGTGGTGGCATCCTCGCTGTCACCTCTTGAACGGTGACACGCAAAAGGCGGTAACTGATGACACGTGTGTTTAGCGGTACACCCCTGCAGGGATAACAAAACTATTCGAATAGCCGCGTCCGTAGTTAAGGACTGCTTGGAAAGCTTAGCTTGATTATTAGATAACTTGAACTGGATACTTCTAAAACTTACCAAGATAAGCGTGAGTGCTATGGCGTGCTTTCTCGTGGGGAAGTCGAGGAAGGCACCATAGTGGTGTAATTGGTTGGAGATGTAGTGGACTCGTGTACGCTTCTTACCTCAAGTCTGGTACTCGTAGTTCAGGACTAGCCAAGTCAAAGCTGACACTTCTGCAATTGAACCCCACCTTCCTTTACCTTGATACATGTGCATGAGTAGTATAGTTCCTACATAAGTCTTGCTGAGTACGACTTTGTACTCACGTTTGCTTATTCTATGTTTTAGATGAACCCACCGACCCCGAAGGTGGCTTCTACCTGAAGCTCAAAGAATGAAGACTCAGACCAAGACCAAGCTAGTGTAGTCCCAGTCAGATGACTGTTCCCTCGTGGAAGGGCTTGTTTATAGATAAGGCTTCTATAAGCCATTTGTTAAACTTGTCTGTACTCAGACCTACTTTGCTTCCGCATGTTTGATGTAATTTTGGATCACAGACTTGTGATCTTTGCGTGCACTCTGTAAGAGTTATCAATAAAGTTGTATACTTTGTAGAGAATTGCAATGATACCTGCTGTTCATACTGGACATGTGTGCTGCGTGTCTGATTATAACATGCATGTATTAGTACGGGTTTTCGAGACCTTAGTTGTGATCTGGCTGGCGGTCTTTTATACACCAAGTGGCCCTTAGATGTGCGCAGCTTGGGGCATCGTGATGCGATTGTTCGTGACTCCGTCACGTGCACACTTTGATGTATGATCGAGCCCACCCTAGACCCCGACTAAGTGATCGGGCTGGAGTAAGTCTATGTAAGGGTTATAATACAATCGATAGTATTGTTGAGGTGACTTGTCTATGAGCATGGGAGTTCACCACCCATATCATACAAGACTTGTGTGCGGACGATGAGGACCCATTTCAGTTGATCATCCGGCCTGGATGGGATGCCCCTCATGTTCGATGCTTTCCGAGAACGTTCTGTGCTTGGCCTTGTCTGCTTAGACAAGTGGGTACGGTTCTCGGCTCTCCATATGATTGTGTTTGTAGCGAGGCTTCCATACGCTAACCCCGGGTCCCGACAGACTTGGTATCAGAGCAGGACTGACTGTAGGATTATCAGCCTTGGCCAGAGTCGAGTCTAGCCTTCTATAGTTATATAGTTACTCTGGGTATATAAGGGAACAACGTAAGACTTCTTTTCTCTCCTTAACTCCATCGTTCTGAGTTCTGAGTCACCCTCATCTTGTTCTACGGGAAGATAGGACTAGGCTCATCTATATCTTACTAGAACATCTCGTTGATTGCCTCCTTATAGCCGTAGGATTGTTGTGGTTGTCCAGATTCTCCATGTTTTGAGTACCTTGAAGAAGTTCTGTCCAAATTCTTCGAGGATGTTTCGTTTTCCATCCCAGTGTAGCCGTTATGCTGCCGGATTTGTTCCGTGTTTCTTTGATTCGTTGCCTTCGCATTATTATCTTTCCGCCTAAATCATATCCTTCTATCCTTGCCTCCATCGTACAACCTGTTCTGATTGTTGATTTTATCACACAGGATGTCAGGTGGAACTCGTAGTGATGTTCTTCGGAATCGAGACCATGATCGGAATCGAAATGATGATGAACCTTCACCCCCGCCTTCTGCGGCGGAAATCATGATGGAAGCTTTGCGGAATAGACGTGATCAAACACGCCTTCTGGAGCTCATCGAGCAGCATACTGCCCACCATCGTAATGTGGTGGTCAGCATTCAGGACTTCATCTTCCTCAAGCCACTGGTATTCCAATGTTCTTCTGAGCCCCTCGAAGCTGATGACTGCCTCCGTTCCATCGAGCGTAAGCTTGATACAACACATGTTACTCCCGATGACCGAGTTATTTTTGCGGTATACTTATTGGAAGGTGCCGCTCTTCAGTGGTGGGAGAACTATGTTGCAATGCATCCAGATGGTCACGTAGTGACTTGGCAGGAGTTCTGTGTTGCCTTCCGAGGGTACCCCATTCTGGATGATTTGATGGAGCGCAAGAAGGAAGAGTTCTGCAATCTGAATCAAGGAGAGATGTCCATTCATGAGTATGTGAGGGAGTTCAACTGTCTTGCTCGTTATGCCCAAGATGAGATCACCACCGATGCCAGAAAGCAGGCAAGGTTCCGCAAGGGACTCAGCCCCATCCTTCTTCATGATCTCAACCTCCTTGAGTTTGCCACTTTTGAGGATTTAGTGAACAAATCCTTTAGACCTGAGCATGGCAATGAAGTTTTTGAGAAGTCTCGCAAGCATGCTCTTGAGCTTGCCCCTTCTTCCAGTTCACGCCCTCAGAAACGCATGATCTAGATTCCTAACAGTTTGATCCACCAAAACAAACCACCGAGGCCATCCCTTGTGCCGCCTCGTCCACCAGCTCCACCAAACAACCCAGCTCCCTGCACTATCTTTGGAGCCTGCTTCAGATGTGGCCAGCTTGGTCACTATTCTCGTGAGTGCCCCGTCAGTCAGAATGCTCCACCCCATGCCAAAGAAAATCCCAATGTTCGTGCCAAGCCACCCCCGAAGGTTTCCACTGCTAAGCCTTCCACTTCCGCAAGTCTTGGACGTGTGAACCAAATCTCAGCTGAGGAGACTGATAGTACTTCTGATTTCATTCTTCGTACGCTCCCATTCAATTTTTTTCCCACCTCTATCCTTTTTGATCCAGGAGCATCTCACTCATTCATGTCGGAGAGTTATGCACTTCGGCATGAGATATCCTTTGATAAAATGTTCACCCCTATGATCATTCAAACTCCTGGTTCAAAATGGCAAACTAATAGAGTAACCCATGGTAATCAAATTGCAATTGAGGGTTTAGAATTCCTTGCTTCACTCATATCCCTCAAGTCTTCAGACATTGATTTCATCCTTGGTATGGATTGGTTATCAAGACAACATGCTTTTATTTATTGTAAAGCCAAGTAAGTTAGACTTACACATCCTTCAGGCCAGACAATAGATTATTCCTCACCAAGAACAAGAACCCAGGTGCATTCTTTGAATATGCTTCCCCTTCCCGACCTTGAAGATGTTCCGGTAGTTCCTGACTTCCCGGATGTCTTTCCTGAAGAGCTGCCGGGAATGCCACCCGACAGATGTGTAGAGTTCATAGTGGATCTTATGCCCGGAACCGCACCAATTTCTAGACGCCCATACAAAATGGCCCCACGTGAGCTAGCTGAGCTTAAAATCCAACTTGAAGCGTTGTTGGCAAAAGGCTTCATCCGCCCTAGCTCATCGCCATGGGGTTGCCCCGTTCTGTTCGTCACGCAGAAAGATGGAACCGAAAGGATGTGCGTAGACTATCGCCCGCTAAATCTAGCGACGATAAAGAACAAGTACCCACTGCCCAGGATGAATGATCTTTATGATCAACTTGCTGGATCCTCTGTCTTCTCCAAGATGGATTTGAGATTAGGTTATCATCAAATCAAAATCCGAAACGAGGACATTCCCAAAACGGCTTTTACTACTCATTATGGTCTTTACGAGTACACCGTCATGTCCTTCGGTTTAACCAATGCCCCCGCCAGTTTCTCACGCATGATGAATTCGATCTTCATGGAGTACTTAGATAAATTTGTTGTGGTTTATCTCGATGACATTCTCATCTACTCGAAGAACGAAGAATAACATGCCGAACATCTAAGGCTGGTATTGATGAAACTTAGAGAGCATCACATGTATGCTAAATTCTCCAAGTGTGAATTTTGGCTACCAGAAGTGACCTACTTAGGTCACGTGATTTCTGCAAAGGGCATTGCTGTGAATCCCGAGAGAGTTCAGGCCGTCCTTGACTGGACTCCACCTGAATCGGTTAAGCAAGTTACGAGTTTTCTTGGCTTAGCATGCTATTGTCGCCGCTTTGTCAAGAACTTTTCTAAAGTTGCAAAGCCTCTAACTGAACTTCTCAAGAAAGATAAGAAATTCCTATGGACTCCCAAGTGCGAGGAAAGCTTTCAAGAGCTGAAAATAAGATTGACTTCTGCACCCGTACTTGCGCCTCCAGACACCAAAAAGGATTTCGAGATCTTTTGTGACGACTCACGGCAAGGGTTAGGATGCATACTTATGCAAGATAGACATGTGGTAGCTTATGCTTCACGCCAGTTGCGTCCATATGAAGAGAACTATCCTACCCATGACCTTGAACTCGCTGCCGTAGTTCATGCCCTAACAACTTGGCGACATTACCTACTTGGTAATCGTTGTGAGATCTATTCCGACCACCAAAGCCTCAAGTACATATTCACCCAGCCGGATCTTAATCTCAAGAAAATACGCTGGATTGAGTTGATAAAATATTACGACGTAGGAATTTCTTACACCCAAGGCAACGCCAATGTCATGGCTGATGCACTAAGTCGTAAGTCGTATTGTAACAACCTCATGTTACAACAGTATCAACCACTTCTTCATGAGGAATTTTTCAAGCTCAATCTTGAGATTGTTCCTCATGGTTATCTTTCTACCTTGGTGGCGAAACCAACTCTTGAGGATCAAATCATAGTTGCCCAAAGGCGTGCACGAGGTGTTCGCCGGATCAAGGAGAACATTGCTAGCGGAGTTGCTAAATGTTTCTCCACAGATAGTAAAGGAACGGTATTCTTTGGAGATCGTTTGGTAGTACCAAAGAATAGGGAATTAAGGCAACTCATCCTCAAGGAAGCCCATGACACACCCCTCTCGATTCATCCCGGTAGCACAAAAATGTACCGACATCTACGCCAGAGATTTTGGTGGACCAGGATGAAGAGAGACATTGCTCGATTTCTTGCCGAATGTGATGTTTGTCGTCGCATTAAGGCAGAACATCAAAGACCTGCTGGTACACTTCAACCTTTGCCTATTCCAGAGTGGAAATGGGACAAAGTCGGTATGGACTTCATCACCGGCTTTCCAAAAACCCAGAAAGGAAATGATGCCATCTTCGTTGTCATTGACAGACTTTCCAAAGTTGCTCACTTCCTCCCTGATCGCGAGTCTATAACTGCTAGTCAGTTGGCGGACTTGTACGTCTCTAGAATTGTGTCTCTTCACGGTGTTCCTTTGGAAATCAATTCTGATCGTGGTAGGCTTTTCACCTCTAGATTCTGGGGAAGCTTTCAGAATGCTATGGGAACTCATCTCTCATTTAGTACAGCTTTCCATCCTTAGTCTAGCGGACCAGTCGAAAGGGTTAACCAAATTCTTGAAGACATGCTCAGAGCTTGTGTTATCTCATTCGGAAAGAATTGGGAGAAGTCTCTTCCATTCGCCGAATTTGCTTATAACAATAGTTTTCAATCTAGTCTGAACATGGCTCCTTTTGAACTCCTATATGGATGACGATGTCGAACACCCCTAAACTGGTCAGAAACCGGTGAAAGACAATTCTTTGGACCGGATATGATCATGGAAGCAGAAGAGCAAGTTCACATTGTTCGTGATCAATTGAAAGCAGCCAAGTCTCGTCAGAAAAGCTACTATGATCGTCATCATAGGCAAGAGAGCTACAATCTGGATGAGAAGGCTTACCTTCAGGTTACTCCTCTGAAGGGAACCCAACGATTCGGTATCAAAGGCAAGTTGGCCCCACGTTACATCGGACCTTTCCGCATTCTTGCTAAACGTGGAAAAGTTGCCTACCAACTTGAACTACCCCCGCACCTTTCCCGAGTACATGCTGTATTCCATGTGTCACAACTCAGGCGTTGTTTCAAGGACCCATCTGCGAAGTCGACCATGAAACACTTGATCTCCAAGATGACCTTTCTTATCGAGAATACCCCGTTCGTATTCTTGATTCAGTAGAGCGTGTCACTCGCCGTCAGAAGATGAAGTTTCTGAAAGTGCAATGGTCACACCACTCCGAGAGAGAAGCCACGTGGGAAAGAGAAGACCGTCTCCGCGTCGAGTACCCCTCCTTCCTTCCGCAGACTTCTTAATCTCGGGACGAGATTCTTTTGAGTGGGGACGAGTTGTCACAACCCCAAGTTAGGTATGTGCTAGGGTAAGCTTAGGCCTTTGCATCATGATAAAATTTTCAAAAGAAATTGAAATGGGAGAGAGAACACCCCCCAGATGAATTAATTCAAAAGGCCAGAAATAAATCTTCTCCAAAAATTCATGTTTTATTTTTGAAAAGTCTTATAAATGAGTGTGATCACATATCAAGTGATGTGGGACCCACCCCATGCTCATGAATTTTTCAAATATTCAAACAGGACCTTGGAATTAATCAAAAACCCATATTTGAATTAAAGTTCAAATAATTTGAATTTTAAAAGTGCTCAAATTTTATAAGTGGCTAGCTCTATATTTAATGAGGCCATATAAAAAATATTGGGATTTAATAAAATGCCTAGCTATTTTATTAGCTAGGTCAAACATATTGCAGAAAAAAAAAGAGCAGAGACACTTACCTAACGCCCAGGGGCGAGGCCCACCTTCCCTCTGCCTCGGCCCAGCCCACCCGGGGCGCTTGTCTTCTACCTCCCCGCGTTTCCAAGCAGGTTGCTGGAGGCAGGGAGGCCACGGCGATGACACCTCGACGCCCTGAGGCTTCTAGGCCTCCCCCTCGCCTCTCTCTGCGCCACGGAGCAGCTCAGACCCATCGCACACATTCCCCCGCCCCCTCTGGACTTGTCGTCCTCCTCTCTCCCGCGAGATCCAGTGCATGCCCGAGACGGCCACCTCGCCGCCGTCGTGCCCGCACGCGGCCACCGTGCCCCTCTTGCCGCCACACCTTGTCCTTCCGCTCTGCAGGTGACGTCTACGTCGATCCCCCGCATTAATTGGTTGGAGATGTAGTGGACTCGTGTACGCTTCTTACCTCAAGTCTGGTACTCGTAGTTCAGGAGTAGCCAAGTCAAAGATGGAATTTCTGCAATTGAACCCCACCTTCCTTTACCTTGATACATGTGCATGAGTAGTATAGTTCCTACGTAAGTCTTGCTGAGTACGACTTTGTACTCACGTTTTCTTATTCTATGTTTTAGATGAACCCACCGAACCCTATGGTGGCTTCTACCTGAAGCTTGAAGAATGAAGACTCAGACCAAGACCAAGCTAGTGTAGTCCCAGTCAGACGACTGTTCCCTCGTGGAGGGGCTTGTTTATAGATAAGGATTCTCTAAGCCATTTGTTAAACTTGTCTGTACTCAGACCTACTTTGCTTCCGCATGTTTGATGTAATGTTGGATCACAGACTTGTGATCTCTGTGTGCACTCTGTAAGAGTTATCATTAAAGTTGTATACTTTGTAGAGAATTGCAATGATACCTGCTGTTCATACTGGACATGTGTGCTGCCTGTATGATTATAACATGCATGTCTTAGTACGGGTTTTCGAGACCTTAGTTGTGATCTGGCTGGCGGTCTTTTATACACCAAGTGGTCCTTAGATGTGCGCAGCTTGGGGCATCGCGATGCGATTGTTCGTGACTCTGTCACGTTCACACTTTGATGTATGATTGAGCCCGCCCTAGACCCCGACTAAGTGATCGGGCTAGAGTAAGTCTATGTAAGGGTTATAATACAATCGATAGTATGGTTGAGGCGACATGTCTATGAGTATGGGAGTTCACCACCCATATCATACAAGACTTGTGTGCGGACGATGAGGACCCATTTCAGTTGATCATCCGGCCTGGATGGGATGCCCCTCATGTTCGATGCTTTCCGAGCCTGTTCTGTGCTTGGCCTTGTCTTCTTAGACAAGTGGGTACGGTTCTCGGCTCTCCATATGATTGTGTTATAGCGAGGCTTGCATACGCTAACCCCGGGTCCCGACAGTCTGTCCCCGGAAGGCACAACTCTTGTGAGCCGTTTCTTCGGCAAAGAGGTGCTTTGCCGTCTGCACATAATAGACGGATGGCAAAGCCCTTTGCCGACCGTCGACTTGCGAGTAGACGGCAAAGAGAACTGATGGCAAAAAGATAACAAGCCCCTCCGTCAGGCCGTTAACGGCGAGGTGTGCCGTCTACCGACAGACGGCAAAGAAATTGTGACGTCATCAGGATGTCACCTCTCGTCAGATCTTTGTCGTCTGCTGGACAGATGACATAGTAATGCTCTTTGCCATTTGCCGGATATATGAAGAGGACATACTGACCAAATGGTCACCCAGTCTGTTGCCAGATTGCACAGTTGGGTGACACGTGTCCTCTTTGCCGACAACAAGCACATGGCAAAGCTCTTTGCCGACTGCCTGCAGATGGCAAAGAACCTATGTTGTCTCTGTTTTTTCTGTTTTTCTTTTAAACCCTGCATTTGACAAAACAAACAATACACACACACATATATATATATATATATAGCATCAGTTTTCACACCACATCACACCATATCCAAGAACATATGAATCTCCAACAATATTAAAAGGTCTCCAACAAGGATAACAACAAAAAACACATTGTTTCAGATATACATAGTTCATTACACAAAGTCTCCAAACAGTTCATAACAACATCGCACCAAGTTCATAACAACAACAAAGTCTCCAGACAGAAACTCCAGCAATGCATGACCCCGGTAAAGCAAATCTGCAAAATAAAAATAAGAAAGTTAGAGCAAGAAGGAGGACAAAAAGAATAAGTAATAAGAGTTGGAGAATGACAAGAAGAAGAAAAAGAAGAAGAAGAAGAAGAAGAAGAAGAGAGAGAGAAGAAGAAGAAGAAGAAGCGAGAAGAAGAAGATAGCATGTTTTGAGCCAATGAAGCTAACTTTAGCATTTGTGAGAAATTTAAGAAACTTTAGCATGCTTTGAGGAATTAAGCTGACTTTAGCATATTGTGAGCCAATTAAGCTAGTGTTAGCATTTTGTGAGGTACTTTAACTAACTTTAGAATTTTTTAAGAGAATCAAGCTAACTTTAGCATTTTGTGAGCGATTCAAGCTAACTTTAGTATCTTGTGAGCAAATCAAGCTAACTTCACCATTTTGTGAGAAAATCAAGCTAAATATGCATTTTAAAACTATCTAAGCATTTATAAAGCAAAATATAGAACAGAGATTACCGGAGTGTAGCCCTCAAGGCTGAGGTGGGTGAGAAGCATCAGTCGAGTTTCCCGAGGTTGACGGGGGAGAAGCGTCATGGGATGCAGCCCGAGAGTTATGTTGCACGAAAAGATCAACTAGAGGTTAGCATAACGCCACTCAATAATGTATTGATGATCATTGAAAGATACTCACCGTCCCCACTGGAGAAATGATCGGCTCGTACAAGGCCTGGTTCGACGCATCGTGGCATGCCGCATTCTCCTCAAGAGCCTTCGCCGTCCTCTCCTACTCCAACCGCTCTCTCTCTCTCTCTCTCTGCTGCCTTATCCTCTGCCAATCTCTCCTTTTCCTCGAGTAGCCGCTTGGTATTCTGTTGCTTTCTCTCAAGGGCTTCCTGCAAACCCACTCCTATAGTTAGCACTGTAATATTCGATGAGGGAACACAAGAATGCAAGAGTCCTTATGGCTAACCTCGATAGAGAGATCGACTGGCCGCGCACGACTCCTTATAGCAGGAGAAGAGCTCGTTTGGCGCGCCTTGATCTCAGGAAGAGTCCTATTGCACCAAATCAACTTATCTCCAATGGCCATGGTGCCATGGCCCCTTCCGCCACCAGAGATCATCACCAGCTCCGGTTAAATAGGCTTCCAACCTGGGGTATAATCCTGCCCGTGGTTCTCCTTCTCTACCTCAGTATAAGCCTTCATCTTACCATAGGCGGCAACGTTGGTGAAAGTCGACGGAGTGGTAATATCCGACTCTGAGAGTGCCTTGGCCTTCTTGTACGACGTTGTATGGGCCATGCCATAATTGTCGAACACCCCAAGCAACTCTGTTTTATTATGCTCCGCCTAAAAGACAAAGCAAAGCACAATATTAGTAAACGGCTAAGTTTGGGTGCGTAAAAGACAATATTAGCAAAGCACACATACCCATTTTTGCCCATAACCAGCTAAGTTGCGGGTGCCTTGATGGTGTGGCACACCAACCATCTGGGCGCGCCGGTCCTTGGAATTGTTGTAGGCGGCCAACCAGGCTTCTGAGCACCACTGGTGAAGAATGACCTCCCAACAATCCATCTTATCCGCACACCATCTTGGTGGCGCCTAAGTTAGTACACAGGAAGATTAGCTATTATAGGCCTAGATAGCGAGGAATCAAATCAAGGAAACTAAAAGACGCAAGAAGGGGTTACCATCATGTACTGGTCCCTAGTTAGATACTTCTTTCGGCATTCCGACTTGCTACGCTTAAGGCCAAGCTTGTTGTAGTAGTCACGGACCGCCTGCACTCGCATATCGTGCCTTGTGTTCTGGAAGAGGCACCTCCACTCTGAGATAAGCACCTTTCCCGCGTCCTCCTCCATGGACTCTTCGACCTTGTAATAGACCTGCAATTAATAGCACAAGGCAACACTGATGAGTGCACCAACTACCTAGCTATTCTCTAGTTCTCATTGTGTGAAAGAGAAATTACCGAAAAGCCGTTCAACACCATGTCTGCTCTTCTGTGGCATTCGACCCCGTTGAAGGTCGTATTTGACGGGGCCTCAGCAGCTATATATTTCTCCCAAAAGAGTCCAGGCTGTGGAGGTGAATCATCATTGGGAAATTGAACCAACCCCGGGAAATTCTACTTGATGAGCACACCAAGGATGCCGTTGGGATTGCAGACACCCGAGGCGTATGCCCAACCCCTGCAATACAAATAAGTAAAAAAATCCATCAGATATTTGCATAAACCTTGGCGTTCTGAAACAAAGTAAGAAAGTGCACTTACGTCTCTCCATCAGACGTAATCAACGACCTATGGGCGGGAGTCACCGGCTCAGCCGGGAGTCGTGTACCCCACGCTGGTACACGGTGTTACCCTCAACCCCCTCAGCCTCATCATCTGTGGGAACTGCCTCCTCTTCACCAACATCCCTGACGGGGATGTACCCCGGCAAATCCCATGGTCAGGGACCCTAGGTTATTCATGAGAGGCACAGGTTGGACGATAGCTCGTCGGCTAACAGGAGGATACGTTCCTGCTCAATGTTATTGATTGGATATGGCGATTACAGAGGAGGCAAGGGTAGTGCGCACAAGGCTAGGGTTACAGATTGTGTATTGGATGATCTCGACGTCTCCCCTCCTAGCCTTTATATACTAGGCTAGGTCTCAGGGAGTCCGTCCTGGATTACAGATGAGGTTTCCTAACCCTGATCTTGTTCCGTATGGCAAGTTTTCACCTTCCTTATGAGTCGCGGACACCTATGTCGGTGCCACTAGTGGGCCAAGGCTGGTCCCAGGCGGCATCTTTGTGGGCCTCCTGTCTTCGGGTACACCGGGTAGGCTCATCCATAGGAGTCGTGGGGTCACCCCCTCGTAGTAGCCCCGAGTGCCTAGGGGGCTCGAAGAGTCGCGCAGGGACTCGAGTCCATTCTTGCCTCGTTTATAGGTATGCACGGTTTAACCGCGAGTCGCTGGCAGTCTGGGGCCATGACAAAACCTGTTTCGAGGGATGCTAAGCTGAAAGGGCCCAAGGAGTCGACTGGTCGAGCCTTGGTGAATTGCACTAGTGGCAAAAACCGCAGTAGCCCAATCAAACCCATGTCCCTCGACATGAGCTTGGAACACTGGTGTCGAGAAAAATTCATGCCGCTGCAGGTCTTACAGTGATCAATTGCCGCCAGTAAAGTTCGTAGCCTGGGCGCGTCCGCCCGACTTTTTCTATCATGCAAGCGCATGGGAAAGATTGGGAGTGAAATCGCTCTGTGGCAAGTCCAAGCCCAGCCGATCTGCGCAGCGGGGTCTTACCTACACGCTAAGTTGCGTGGCATCTGGGCACAGTGTGTCGTGTTTCCAGGAATATGTATTTTTTATTGAGGCGCAGAGCCTAGTTGATAATGGACCCACTTGGAATAAACAATCAAGTGAGCTGTTTTAGCAATCCTTCGCGGAGCTTGGTCGAGCGCTCAGGCGAGGAATAATGTAGAGGAGTACTTGCTCGGGAGGTCTTCGAGTGTTCGAGTACTTAAGGTTTTGTGAGTAATCACTCACGTATATCCTTCACTCTTGGGGTGAGGGAGCACCCGACACTCTAGGATCGCTCGATCTGGCGAGTATAGGTCTGCTTATCTTCTGTCGTGGTGAGGGAGCACCCGAAACTCTTCATGTGTGCGAGTAATTACTCGAGCACGTCTTTTCTTTTAGGTGAGGGAGCACCCGAAACTCTTATGGGTGCGAGTAATCACTCGAGCACGTTTTTACTTCTAGGTGATGGAGCACCCGAAATTATCATGGGTGCGAGTAAACACTCGAGCACGTTTTTACTTTTAGGTGAGGGAGCACCCGAAACTCTCGTGGAGATGCTCCCGATGGGAGTAAAATGTTTTTCCCATCGGAAAAGATTTAAAAGGTTGAAATTCTGAGGCTGGGAAACGTACTCGATACGCCTTGTGGGGATGTGACGCTGGCTTGGTTTTTCTGGTATCTTTGGCCATTGTAGTATGTCAAAGGAAATGACTTGGCGCTGTCCCGCTAAAAATTTTGTTTCGTGTGATGATGGTCCTCTTTTTGCGCGTGTAGTGGGCGGTGCTGTTACTGCGCCGATGGGGTTTTCCATGTTTTTCGCCTGCTGTGGGATCGTGCCACGTTTACTGGATGCTGGGATTGAACGGTGCCCCTTCTCGCTTGGCTGGTGGTTAAATACCGAGTGGGTGAGTACATTTTAGGTTTTACCCAGCCATTGCCTTCTCCTCTCGCTTCTATATTTCCCCTGTTCTTAAGCCTTCTCCTTCCTCCTTTTCCTGCTTACTGCGGGATTGATGACAACGCGCTCCCGTGCCGCTCTGAAATCGGCCAAGATTTCTGGCAAGTGGGAGCGCTCGACTTTTGGGGCTGCAGATCTCGGCTCGCTGATTGCTGATGGCTTGGTGGATGGAGAGGCCGTGCGGATTCCGGGGGATGAACCTGTTCCCGCTCCGACAGCAGATGAGCGGGTGTGCTTCCAGGATTTCTTCCCTCGCGGGTTTGCCCTTCCGATTCACCCTTTAGTTCGTGGTTTGCTGTATACCTATCGGCTTCAGCTGCATAATTTGACCCCCAATGGAATTTTGCACATTGCTTTCTTTATTACCCTTTGTGAGGCTTTCTTGGGGATCTATCCATATTGGGGGCTCTGGAAACACCTCTTTTGTATGAAGAGGACGAACTCTGAGTATGCTGTGGGGCAGGTGGGTATATCCATTAGGGACTCCAAATCGTACTTTGATTTGGAGATGCTTGACTCTGTCAGTGCTTGGCGGAAAAGTTGGTTCTATCATCAGCATGTTGCTGGGCAGCGATTTGGTCTTGCTCCCTTTAATTCTGAAGCGCGAGTAGTCAAGCAGGCTTCATGGTCCCATTCTCTGTCTGCGAAAGAGTCATCTGAAGTGGCTGCATTCTTGGAGAGGGTTGCTCTAGTGAAGGACAACTTGACCGGTGGGCAGCTCATCGCTGTTTTTACTGGGAGGCGTGTTCAGCCATTGCATCATCGAGTTCATCCCATGTGGCAATATGAGGGACTCGAGGACTCAACGAGATGCTCCCGCGAGGAACTTAATGCCGATGGTCTTTTGGCCCGGATCCAGTATGTGACCAAGTGCTCGAGCGTTGCCGAGATGGGTTTCGTCCTTCCTTACTCTTCTGATCACGCGCTGCCGCAGGTTTGCGTTTTTGAGTTTCTCGTCTGGTTGAGATGTTTGCTTGAATGCTTGCTGATGATGCTATTTGCTTTGCAGGATCATGTTCCTGTATTGTGCAATCCTCCGCAGCCGGAGGATGCTGATATTCGCGAAGAGCCATATGCTCTCGCTGACGATGCCGCTCCTAGTGCTGGTGCCAGCGTGCTCGCGGGTGCCACTGGTGCTGACGAGTCCACGGGTGTTGAGCTGTCGGGGACTGGAGATAGTGAGGAATCGGCTCCCTTTCGTGTCAAGCGATCGCGGCTTTCAGATGCCGAGGATCTTGACGCGACGAGTGGTGATGTCCCGCTGTCTCGACCGTCTGCTGAGCCGTCTCCTTCTGTTGCTGCGTGCAAAAGGCCCAGGTTTGGGAGGTTGTTGCGTGCTCGCTCTGCGTGTGGCGGGTAAGCATATGCTTGACTTTCCTGGTGTTGTTTTTTCCTCTGGTCTTTTGTCTGATGGCGTTTATCTTGTAGCTCTGCGACTGCTCCGGCTGCTTCCTCCACCAGTGCGGCTGCTGTCGACCTGCAGTCGGCTGACTCTGGAGCAGCCGTCAAGCATACTAGGGATTCTTCGGCTGTCGTTGGTCAGCCCGTACCGTCGGTGACTCGTGCTCTCCCGGCTGCGGGTGTGATTCCTGCTGCTGCTCCACCTGTGTCATCTGGTGTTGTTGCTCCTGATGCCGAACCTGTTGCTCCAGATCGTCCTTTCTTGGGCCGTCTTGATCTTGGTGTGGGAGACAAAGTCCGCTTTATCGACCGCATAGTTGTGCTGGTGAGTTTGTTTCCTGTTTTCTTGTGTAGTTTCGTCATCGGGGGCACAGCAGTGCTCCCGATGGAAGTAGCCCCCGAGGCTGCAAGCAAGTGCTTGCGGTTTCTTGCAGTCTTGCCTTGGCTCTGTTTTTCCTTTGCGTCGTCATTGGGAGCACGGCCAGTGCTCCCGATGGGAGTAGCCCCCGAGGCTGCAAGCAAGCGCTTGCGATTGGTTGTAGTCTTGCTTTGGTTCTGACTTTGATATTTGATTTCTACGAGTAGCTGGTGTTCCAGCACTGTAAGCGTCTGGTGGTCGAGGCTGAGCTTTGGCAGCGGGCCCACAATTCTGCCCATGATGCCTTGTCTGCTATGAGTAGTGAGTATTTCCTCCTGTGCTGCCGTGCTTGAACTGCTGGGTCTTTGATTCTGAGTGTTGTCTTGTTTTTAAGAACATCGTCAAACTGCCGAGAAGCAGGCCAAGAAGGCGGAAAGAACAGTTTCAAACCTTAAGGCTGCTTTGGCTTCAAAGGAGAAGGAGCTTCACGATCAGCACGAGGAACTGGTGCGCCTGCTTCGGGCTGAGGATGCGCTTGTGCAGGCGGAGGATGTCGAGTGCGAGCGTCTTTGGGTCTTGGCAGACTCGCTTGTGTGTAAGTTGTTGTTTCGTTGCTGGGTGATTTGTCTCCTTATCCTCCCGTAGTGATATTTGTTGCCTGGTGCAGCCTCTACTGGTGTGAGTGCGACGGAAATGGTTGCGTCGGAGTCTGGGGTTCTCCGAGGGGGCGTGGATGCCATGTCGGCCGCTGTTGATGTTATCAAGGGGGTCTGTGCCCGGGCTTCCACTCTTCTGTGTCTTGTTCATGGTCACCTCATGCCGGAGGACACGAAGGTACCTGCTAGTCTGGACGTCCGCGCTGCTGCATTTGGTAATGGAGGGGATCTCTTGGAGGAGCTAGTTGGGGAGAGCGTGGTGAGTGGTCTTTCCATGTCCCTTGTTGTTCTTATGGGGCACGGAGTTGCCATTGAGGACTCTCTGGTTGAGACTGTCCCTGCTTATGCTAACGAGAAGAGCGCGTGAGCCACTGTTCTGTCTCGTCGCCTACAGGAAGTTGTGGATGCTCAGTATCCCTCCTCTGCAGGCAAGGGGGGATCGTATCCATGTCGTGTCGTCTGAAACTTTCTGGTTGTAATATGCCTCCTTTGTGGTGGTGAATCTGTGCTACCTTGATTGGAATAACTTCTTGGTCGTTCCTGCTGTTGTGCTTGATTTCCCTTTGTTTTTGTTCGTTTTGCGGTAGGCCGCCCCGGGCGTGCTTCGGTCTTGGAGTTCTCTGAAGGAGGACGCTCGCGAGGGCGCGTATGAGTCCGTGTACTTGAGGCTGAGAGACGCTGAGCGGCAGGTTGTTCGCTTGAAGGGGGCTGCAGCAGTCCATCGTTCCAAACGCAAGCGTGCTGAGGCCGTGCTGGATAGTCTTGCTTCGTGGGTGGTGAAGTTGTCTGACCTCCTGCGAGGTGAGTCTTGCTGCTACTCGATTGCTCGACTGTAACTAGTAGCTTTCCTGTCGTTGTCTTTGATTTTGATTCTGTTTTTCGAAGTTCTGGAGGGGCGGTCCCGGGATGAAGAGAAGGCCATCCAGTCGGAGCTGTCTCGGCTGGATGATCCTGATGTGCAGGCAAGCAATCCGTTTTGGGCACATGGGGCTTGTGCTCGAGCATTTGTTGTGCTTCGTCTTCGAGTTGAGTGGGTGTCGGCTGCTCTGCGGTACTATCAACAGGTGCTGGGCGGGATCCACGCTGAGTTTTATCCGCTCTAGGTGGTGCCATCGTCCTTTGAGATGCTTTTCCACGTATTTTCTCTGCCCGCAGAGCTGCGCCGCGTGATGAATCACCAGATTCATGCTGGAGCCCGCGCTGCGTTGGGCTTGGTCCATAGTCATTGGCTAGGAGCTGATATTTCTCAAGTGGTGGGGGGTCCTCCAGGTGGTAGGGATTACCTGATGGATGAACATTACTCGGCGGTCGATGAGCCTGCGCGCCGAGTAGTGGAGCGAGTTTTTGAAGAGAACAATCGTTATCTGGGTTCCCTTATGAAGGCAAAGATGGAGCCTGGGGGTTAGGTGCTTCCTTTCTTTGTATATGCTTCTTCTTGGTGTACTGTATTCCTTTGAAGTAAAGGGTTTTGCTGCTGTGGCGAGCCCTTGTGTGTTGCGATTGCGAAGAGCACCTCGGGGGGGGGGGGGGGGGGTGACTGCTGCAGCGAGCTCCCAAGTGCGAATTTTGTTTTAGGTCGCGATTTCGAAGAACGCCTCGGGGGGTGGCTGCTGCAGCGAGCCCCCGAGTGCCAATTTTGTTATGTCACGATTGCGATGAACGCCTCGGGGGGTGGCTGCTGCAGCGAGCCCCCGAGTGCCAATTTTGTTTATGTCACGATTTTGAAGAACGCCTCGGGGGATGGATGGAGTGGTGATGGTGCTGACGATGGCGACGATCTGCCCTCTCCGGAGGACAAATCACCCTCCAGATTAGCCCTCCCGAAGAAGAACAGAGGGTGGCGGCGGCTCCGCGACGGAAACTGGGAAAACGACTTCTGTTTTGGGGTTTTCTCGTCACGGGGATAAATAGGAGCCTCGGTAGGGCACCAGAGGAGGGGGGAGCAGCCCAGGCGGCCAGAGGGCGCGTCCCCACCCCTGGCCGCGCCAGGGGGGCGCCTGGGGCCCCCAGGGCTCCCCTGTAGTCCCACTTATGGCTCCTAGCTCCATTGGGTGCGTGGATTTTCTGGTATTTTTCTGGGAATTTTCTCGGATGTCTAAAAATCCATTTTCCTGCACACAATAAAACCATACAGGCAGCTCTGCTGAAAACAGCGTTAGTCCGGGTTAGTTTCGTCCAAATCATGCAAGAATGAGGGAAAAACAATAGCAAAAGTGTTTGGAAAAGTAGATACGTTTGAGACGTATCAACTCCCCCAAGCTTAGCATATTGCTTGTCCTCAAGCAATTCAGTTCAACGAACTGGACGCGACAAAGAAAACTTTGACAAACTCTTTTGCTTCATTAGATCTAAATAAGCATGTACTACGACAAGAGTTTAGCAAGTAATTAAACAATGCTATAAGGACAATGCACGAAGCAATTCTTCTTTCATGTGATCAGTCACAAACAACTAAAATTAAATAATAAGCTACTGAAAATCAAGACAGGATCACAATGCACATAGCTTCAACATACTTGAGTGGCATTTCTCTAGCCTCCATGAGTGAAGCAAAACATAAATGCAGAAACTCCTCCGGAGGTTTAAAGGTGACTAGAACTCAGTATTTCAAACTAGCAATAACACAAGTATGCAGAAGACAATGTAATACTTTGGGACAATGCATGTTACACTAAGAATGAAAATTATGCTCTCATAGTTGGTGCTTTGAAGAAAGAAGGGGAGACTCTCGAACCGTGGCTTCTGATGGCAAGGTTGAAAACCCGTGAAAGGAAGCAAAGACTAAACATGTGTCAGAGCTCTTGGTTTTGAAAACAGAGATAAATTTTTTTTGAGAAGTGCAACTTTCCAGTCAACGGTGAACGGTAAAGGTCTCTCAATATCTCCCATTCCAACCATATATAATGCCTTTTTCTTACACATATTCCCTTATCCATGAATCCTTCGATGGTCTATGGAACCTTTTATTTTGCCTCAAGGATGGAAGGAGGGTATCGTTCCACCTATCATAAGCAGCATTTGGTCCATATCACTCCATCATCGAGTATGGGGGAGGTGTAACTCTCATATATTTTTTTCTTTTTCTATTTTGACTAGTTAAAACTTCCGTCAAAATATTTTTGGCATGAAAGATACTGATTTCCCTCACCGGACCATGAGCTTGTACGGTTACAAAAGGGAAGCTTTTGAATAAATTTTGAGATGGCACAAGAAAGTCTAAGTTAGGAGTGGCCAGTAAATACCACATATAGGTAGGTATGGTGGACTCAAATGTAATAACTGGGTTTGAAAAAGGAGTTTGGAAGCACAAGCATAATTCCGCTTAGTGCGAGCGAAGGCTAGCAAAAGACTGGGAATCGACCAACTAGAGAGCAATAACTGTCATAATCATGCAGAGCGACAAAGCAACATTGAATCGGGCATGAAAGTGATATAACTATTCTGAAACAAAAAGATCATCAAGGCAAAAATAGAATTTCTAGTCATAAGCATGTGTAAACATGTGCCAAGTCAATCCAAAAATCCTCTGAAGGGAAATACCACTCCAGTGTGCCAAACCATGAACAATGCAATGCATGTAAATCATTTCAACAACACATTATGTACTCTAGCTATTTGGGACTAGCCACAAGGAAAGCATGAACGTTGGGAAATCATTGTAAACATAGCACTATGTCGCTACATGCTGGTCTCTAGATCATAAGTACATGCATATGTACAAAAGTAGAAACAAGAAGAGTTCATACCGGTTTTCCTTGCTGCTTCCCTTCCGTCGATCTTCGTCATTACTGCCTGGTCACTTGCACGATCGAACGTAGGAAATATAATCAAATGCCATCATGGACTCAGGCTGATCTCTGAAAACAAAGAAAGTTAAAATGTCCCCAGGAGCCTCCTGCTCCAGGGTAGTACTGGTGAGTCCAAGGGTCGTATGAGGCTTCCGGTGCGTACACCGAAGTCCTCGGCTCCTCCCACGAAGAAGGATCCGCGCTCCAAGTAGAGGAAGACCCTTCACTAAACTGGGTGAAGGTCTCCCCCTGGAAAGGTGGGTACTCACCATGCTCCTCCTCGTCGGGCACAACCCCCTCCATGGGGTTATGAAACTGATGCTGGACCACGAACTCATCGAACTGGATAGCATCAAAGGACCATCCGTTCCTGCGAGAAAAATCAAACAAAAGAGGTGCAGGTAGACGGATCTTGTGTTCCGTTGTAGCTCCGAAACGCAAGATATAATCAAGGTTACCAAACTCGGAAGTCATGGTAACAAACTTATGCCTTTTCATAGCAGCAAGATCAAAACTTAAATAAGTAAAAGGCTTATCATCAGGGTGTGGGGAGCCATTAAGAGACTCGAGGATAAGTGTGGCGTAAACTCCACCAAATAAGTCTCCCTTGTTACCGTTCATAGCAAGGCGTCGAGCAATCAAGGCACCCACATTATAATCAAACCTCCCTGAAAGGGCGGTTGCCAGGATAGCAATATCCGGCGCAGATATGTTGCTTGTGTTGTCACGAGCTAACACCCCTCTAGCAATATAATACGCAAAATACCTGAGGTGTGGAAATAATATGGAGGAGATCTTTGACCGATGAATATCCCTTGTATCCATGCTACCGAGAGAGTTGAAGACGGTCCTCAGCTCGGAGGAGTGAGAGCTCATCTTCGCCGTCAGTCCCACGCTCGGCACACCTATTATTTCACAAAACTTTTGCAAAGGAATGGTCAAAAGATCATTGTAAATTTTAAACTCAACAGAACCAGCATCAAGGTTATATCTAAAACTGTTAATAAAACAGGAGGTGAGTTTTTGATACTGAGTAACACAGCACGTTGCGAGCCGCGTCAAACCTGCATTAGCACAAAGATTATAGAACTCCTCCCTAATTCTTGCAGCTTCAAGGAATTCATCGCACGAGAAAGTCATTGCACGTGCTTGATTTGTGTCCTCCAACAACTCTAAGGGCACATGATCTTCGTTGTAGCTCACCCTAGCAGTCGAGGGTGAAGCTGCAGCTCTTGTAACTCGGTCGGAGCGCTCGGGCCTCTTCTTCCCAAGCCACCCCTTTGCTCTTCGTAGCAAACTTATTTCTGAAATTTTTGCCAATTTACAAAAAAAAGGATTTAAATCAAGTGAGTTAAGGCAAACTACTCAACTCACTTACCTAAGGCATAAACTTGCATCAAAACTTGGAAAATAAAATTCTACACATGCATGCAAGCTCATATAAACAGCACCAAGAGCTACTAAATACTCACAAATGAAGCCACCAATCAAAAATCTAATTGGAGGGGTGAAGGAGTTACATACCAGGGAGTATTTGCTGAAAAATTCAGCTCGAATGGTGGGCTATAGAGAGAGATCGAAAATCGCCTCCAAGAACAGCAAGAACGCAAGAACAAAGTGCAGAACTCGTGTTTTTGGAGAGAGAGGAAGGAGGAGGAAGAAGACATACCTGGAAGTGGGGCCTGTGGGCGCGGCCAGGGGGCAGGCCGCGCCAGCTGGCCGCCTGGTCCACTGGTGGCCCCCCCTGGTCAGCCCCAAGTGCCTCTGGGTCACTCCCGACATGGAAATTTTTATTCTTATTTTTCTGGAATTTTTCTGAAAACTTCACTGTTGAAAATTTCTCGGAGTTCAAAAAGCTGCAAAACTTTCTGAAAACTTAAAGCGGTGATTAGTATTGTGAAGCTTTAAAAACATAAAACCTTGGTACAGCAAAGAGAATGAAAGCTAAATCAAATGAAAACATAACAAGCTTGACTTTTTACCTATATATAACAAGCTTTACTAGTAAGGTTGATCAAGTCTTACCAACAAACCGGTGATATATAGAACAAGAAGTCTCCCCTCTTATGAAGTGATCATTGCACCTTTACTTTAATGGAAATTGTCCCCACCATAATGGTTTTGTATTTGTGGTGCATATGTAGTGGACAGTCCCATTCTCCAATCTTCACGGTCTCGATATTCTCTATAGAGTTAAGGCCATGCCTCTTGTCGATCTTCTTTGGAAAATAAACCGTGTGTTCTTTATCATCAACGTTGAAGGTGACCTTTCCTTTATTGAAATCAATGATAGCACCTGCGGTGTTAAGAAAAGGTCTACCAAGAATAATGCACATGCTCCCATCCTCGGGCATGTCAAGCACAACAAAATCTGTAAGGATCAAACAGTTAGCAACTTCAACGGGTACATCCTCACAAATACCTATTGGGACAGATGTTGATTTGTCAGCCATCTAAAGGGAGATATCTGTAGGGATTAGTTTCTCTAAAAAAAGCCTTTTGTAAAGAGAGAAAGGCATAACGCTCACTCCTGCCCCAAGATCACATAAAGCAGATCTGACGTAATTATTCTTTATGGAGCAAGGAATAGTGGCTATACCTGGATCACCGAGCTTCTTAGGAATCTTACCACTGAAAGAGTAGTTAGCAAGCATAGTAGATATTGCCTCATTAGGAACTTTTCTTTTATTAGTAACAATATCTTTCATATATTTCGAGTAGGGAGGTAACTTAATAGCATCAGTCAAAGGAATTTGAAGAAAAAGAGGTTTCATCCATTCACAAAATTTATTATAATGCTCATCTTCTTTAGATTTGAGGGACTTACTTGGAAAGGGCAAGGGTTTCTGTATCCATGGTTCTCTTTCCTTCCCATGTCTCCTTGCGATGAAGTCTTCTTTAGAGTACCTCTTGCGTTTATCGGGTGCTTCTTCTTCTCTTACCTTGGGAGGATCATCCTTCTCCGCATCCTTTTCTTCAGGCTCGGCACCGTCTTTTGTTTCAGCATCGAAGGTAGATATGATATTAGGATCAACAGCTGGCTTTTCACTTGTAATAGGATCACCGGGATTGTCAGCCTCCTTGTGTTTCTTCTTCTTCTTTTTCTTCGGAGAGCTAACAGTCTCGTCTTCTTCTTGTACTTGAGAATCTTGCTCGATCCTCTTTGGATTCCCCTCAGGATAGAGTGGGTCCTGGGTGTGTGTTCCACCCCTAGTTTTAATTCCATAAGCTTGTATGTCATGTTTGGCATTATTAGCAAGAAAATATTTTTGCACATTAGAAATTTGTTCAAGCTAAGTTTGAACCATATGAAAATGCTTAACAAGACATTTAACATCATTAACTGTTCTTTCTAGAACATCACACAAACTTTTGATAGCAAGAGAATTATCATGCAACTGACTTTGTAATCTCCTATTAAAATGGTCTTGCTTAACAATAAAACTATCAAGCTCATCTAAACATTCGTCAGGAGGCTTACCTTTAGGGATGTCACTTTCAGTAAAGTCTAATAGAGAGTGTACCTCTACCAAGGGAGGGTGAGTAGTAGGCTCACACAACTTCTCAATAGGCGGTAAATTCTTCACGTCTTCGGCTTTAATACCCTTCTTCTTTATAGACTTCTTTGCTTCTTGCATATCTTCGGGGTTCAGAACAAGCATGCCCCTCTTTTTCGGTGGTACAAGTGGTTCAGGAACAGACCAGTCTTCATAGTTTTTCGCGATTTTGCACATTAATTCTTCTGCATCGTCTGGCGTTCTTTCCCTGAAAACACAACTAGCACAACTATCCAGATAGGTTCTGGATTTGTCGGTTAAACCAGCATAAAATATATCAAGCAATTCATTCTTGGGGATCCCATGTCCCGGCATAACCTTAAGTAAATCACAAAACCTCCCCCAAGCTTTAGGGAAGTGCTCATCCTGCAATTGTTTAAAGTTATAGATTCTTTGCAAAGCAGCATGTTGCAGATGAGCCAGAAAATATTTATCAACGAAGAATTGGACTAAGTCCTGAGGACTCTTAACGGAACCATAGTGTAGTGCATCGTACCATGATTTAGCGTCTTCCTTCAAAGAAAAAGGAAAAAGCTTGGCCACATAGAAGTTTCGTATCTTCTCATCAGTAGTGAATAGGTTGCTTAACTCAGCGAGTTTGGTCAAGTGTGCTATAGCATCATAATTTTCTCTGCCATAAAAGGGGTCAGCCTCGACTGTAGATATAAGTGAAAGATCAACAGAGAAATCATAATCGGGATCAGTGATGCATATAGGTGACGTGGAAAATTTAGGGTCAGGAATAACTTTGTTCTTCATGGCGTGCCTCTTGAGAAACTCCTTAACAGCATCAGGGTCAGAGTCGACACACTCTCTGAGTTCCCTACAAAAATCATCATCAAGAGTAACATAATCATCATCAAGGATTCTCTCCTTGAGTTCATCTAAGCTCGGGTAACCAAAGGTTTTGCAGGTAGGAATATAGGTAGCAGGGGTTTCGGTCTTGGATTTTGCTGCAGTCTTAGCAGTCTGAGTTTCAATATAGTGACCAAGAAAAGTAGCATCATCAAGAGTAGTGGAAGCATCATCAGAAGTATCGGACATAGTAACAGACTCAATAGAAGCATCATGTAGTGGTGGTGAAGTACACTTACTCATAACAGAAGGTGAATCAAGTGTAGCACTTGTGTTCAGAACAGTACCTTTTCTTGTACGGGATGGTAAGATCAGAACCTTGGGGTCTCCTTTCTTACCCATAGCGGATGATATGCAGCAGCCAGGATAATTAAAGTAGACTTGTAAATATTGCTATGCTCCCGAGCAACGGCGCCAGAGAACGCTGCGTGATGCCCCACAGGCGTAAGGGATCGAGATAGTCTTCGCGGGTAAGTTAACCCAATTTATTGATTCGACACATGGGGAGCCAAAGATTATTTATAAGCTTTGACAGTTGAGTTGTCAATTCAACCGCACCTGAAATATACTTGCTTGCAACAATAGATAAGTGGTAACGGTGATATGATAGTGATGATAGAAACAACAAAAGTAAATAGCAAAAAGTAACAACTAGTAACCAGCAGGATTGAAAACACTGTAGGCTAGGGAGATGGATGGTCCGGCACTGCATCGATTGGGAGTAAACATATAATAGATTCTAACACGGGGCAAGGCACACAGAAAAGCAATGATCATCTAGGCAAATATCAAACAATAGACATGTATCCTGTAGGTAGTTGTGCGTGCTTGCAATAAGAACTTGCACAACATCTTTTGTCCTACCATCCCGCTACGAACGGGGCCAAAAGGAACTTATGGAGATTAAGGCGCTCCTGTCAAAGAGCACCGGAATAAGGCAATAAACTCAATGGATACATGGAATCCTCAAATCATCGACCATCCCCTTTGGTGTCCCAAGCTGTCACCTTTGGGATCGCCGGTTCCGGACCATAATAGGTGCATACAACTCATAGATAGGATCTAGAACACAAATATACTCATGAAAACACATAAGGTTCAGATCTGAAAACATGGCACTCGGGCCCAAAGTGACAAGCATTAAGAACAACAAGTTGTAGTAAATAAGATAAACACCAATCTAGATGATAGGCAACATGCCCCCAACAATCTGATGAACTATTACATGATTAAACTCATCCAATCCCTACCATCCCCTTTGCCTACAGCAGGGAATTACTCACACATGTGAAGAGAAGTCATGGAGGATGGATGGAGTGGTGATGGTGATGACGATGGCGACGATCTCCCCTCTCCAGAGGCCAAATCAGCCTCCAGATTAGCCCTCCCGAAGAAGAGCAGAGGGTGGCGGCGGCTCCGCGACGGAAACTGGGAAAACAACTTCTGTTCTGGGGTTTTATCGTCACGGGGATAAATAGGATCCTCGGTAGGGCACCAGAGGAGGGGGGAGCATCCCAGGTGGCCAGAGGGCGCGGCCCCACCCCTGGCCGCGCCAGGGGTGTGCCTGGGGCCCCCAGGGCTCCCCTATAGTCCCACTTATGGCTCCTAGCTCCATCGGGTGCGTGGATTTTCTGGTATTTTTCTGGGAATTTTCTCGGATGTCTAAAAATCCATTTTCCTACACACAATAAAACCATACAGGCAGCTCTGTTGAAAACAGCGTTAGTCTGGGTTAGTTTCGTCCAAATCATGCAAGAATGAGGGCAAAACAATAGCAAAAGTGTTTGGAAAAGTAGATACGTTGTAGACGTATCAGATGGGCCTCGGCCCATTAGGTGAGGCCCGAGCCGGCCTGCCCCTCTGTTTTTTTTCTTTTTACCCTGCTGTTATTTTTTTCCTAAGTCTGGAATATTCTGCTGCTGATTCAATTTCGCGCTGTAATTTGCGAGTAAATCGTAGCCCGGATCACGTTGCGCCCAAAAGGAAATTTGTTTAGAATTGTGTGTACTTTAGTTCATATTTTGTGAGCATTTTGATTTGAGGCCATCTTGATGTTGATAATCTGTGTTGAAGTGGGCCTCAGGCTGTTAATTGCTATTATTTCCTGTTAGTGTGTTGCTGTTGTTATTTTATTGCAAGTTTGCATGATGATTGTGACACATCCATGAGGCTTATTGCATTGATTCTTTTTGCATACTGTTAAGCATCATGTCTACTTCCATTATATGTATTGCATTGTCATGTTATGCTTGCTGGTCATATATTTATTGAGCTCCAAAGTTGCTATGCCACTGTTTTTGACAGCCACCTCTGTTTTTCACTAAGTCTGTAACTTTCTGCCATGTTGCATGCTTAATATCTTTTGATCTGTGATGCCTATTACCTTGATTCTTGTTTGTACCTGATCACCATCATGTCTAGTTCCTGCCCATATATTGTTATGTCATGTTGCTGCACTTTTGCATATAGTTATGCTCCTGTTTATACAACATAAAAATAACATTTTTTGCCATGTTTCTCTGATTTTCACTAAGTCCTGGACCAATAATGTTTTATTGCATTTTACTTGGGCTATAATTAATTGTTCATGATGCATATTTGCATGATTCCTTTTGCCATGCCTTCCCTGCTATGTCTACTTTAATTGCATATCATTTGTGAGCATGTTTGCTTTCATTATCCTGTTTATGCATTGCTCTAAATTGTGCTTTCCGATGTTTGGCAGATTGTGCCCGTAACTTGTTTTGCTTGTATCTTTTTAACCGTAACTCCATTTGGAGTGTTCTTTATATGTAACTTGATTAATTTTTCGTGTACTTTGTTTATGCTATTGTTTGCTGTTGTTAACCAACCTAAAATATGGTTTAGGGCAGAACAGTACCAAATGTTTTAATTGTCGTGGGGCACTTAGTGATATGCCATGTTTAGGTTGTGCCTCACTTAAATTGACTAGAATAAATAGTTTATCTTATGCTTCACCTCTTGCCATGTTTGTGTGCTATGCCATGCTTTAGTGATATGCCATGTTAACAACCTTTTGCTCACCTTGTGTAGCTAAACATCTTGAACCAATTCTAAATGTGCGGTACCGTCGTGTGTGACGAGTACTCCACTTAAATTGTTAGTAACCGCTCTCGACGGTAGGTGCGATGTCTCGTGTTGCTTCTTGTTGATGCTTTCTCGTGTTTTCCTCGTAGTAATAGATGCTTGCCCGTTGATTACTTTCCAGTGTTTACCGTCTTGTGTGCTTCCGCGGGTACCTTTCGGAGACGATGCGAGGTTGCGATCAACTACACCTTCGGAACCAGACTTATCAACAGGCAAGGACTATACATTACTTACGATCCATTCTATTTCAACCAGCGGTTTGCATGCTAGTGTAGGTTAGGTTCGATGTTTGATCCTACCATATGCTTACAGCCTCTTTCAAACCGATACAACCATCTCCCTTCCCAGCAAACCTTGTACTGCTATGTTACTATTTCTCGTTGCTCAGTCCCTGCTTAGTATGCATGCTTAGGATGCTACGATGTTACCCTATTACTCCTTGGTTCTGGATATCACATTATTATATAGTTGTTGATGATATGATTATTATAATGTTGACTATATTCGACGAAGGATGGAAGGTCTAGGCTATCCCGCCCAACGCTTTGTTCCATTCGAGTCACCTAGGACCCTAGTTCCGGGTATTGTGTCTCTTGACGAGCGTTCCTAACCGCGTGTGGGATACTATAGGGTCCCCTTTTCTTACCTACCTAGCTTCAAACATTTCTAGTGGTGGCCCGAGCTGATTTACCATTTGAATCCCCGTGTGTGTGCTTGGTGGATCCCCTCGCGGTTTTTAAACAACCCAGGCCAGCGGAGACATGGTTTCTATGTTGGTCCACACTGGTGAGCTAGGGAATTCCCCTACTGTTCAGGTGAGGCTAACCCCGACCTTGGCCATACGGAAGAGTCCGATCCGAGAGCGCGGCCGGCTCTTGGATAGGGTGTCGACTCCCCGGGGGCTACCCGGATTTGTGCGTTGTTAGTTAGAGGGACATGTCGTTTCAGATCTCTCGGAACTAAATAATAAAATGGTTTCCTATGATGGGTAGCAACTGACAGAGATGGGCGTGCGTGCGGAGCCTTGTAATGGGCAGTTGGTACACCCCTGCAGGGTTAAATCTTTTCGAGAAGCCGTGTCCACGGTTATGGACGACTTGAGACCTACTCCTTTTTCATAGACAACAACAACAACTGAGATAATCTTAATATAACTTGATCAACATGTGTGTGCCTTGACTGCTTCTTCTTCGTCGGGATGCGAAGAGGAGGACAAGGATAGGATAGGTGTTATGTTTGCGTAAGTAGTTGATAGCAAGACTTGTTGGAGGCGATTCCTCATGGAATGCTTGGCTTCTTATCTTACTCTCTAGATCGTTAGCCACTTCATAAATGCTAGTGCGGCAGCAACCTCACCACTTACCCCATCTTTACCGTAAACTACTAGTTGTCCTAGAATGACGAGTGATGAAGTCCTTGTTGGGTCAATTGACCACTACAGTTGGATGTTGAGTACTTCTTTACTCATGATACTACCCCAAACTCTTTTCAGGGTTCTTGATCGACAACAGGTATGGTGATAGACGTTTCACGTGGAGACTCGACGACGACTAGTTAGGCAGATCCCGGCGGAGGCCTGGACCCGTGTGGTTATGGGGATCGATGTTTTCTCTTTGCCAGTAGGCATTTGATTGTAGTCTGTAATCAGACATGTATCTTCCGATGTTGTATTGTATTAAGGCAGTTGTATGCCGATTGTATAAGATGTTGTATCCTTGGATTGTAATGTTGTGATATCATGTTGGAAATCCGGGGCATATGGCTTCGTCATATGTCGGGGTGCACCGATATGTGCTTCGTCCCAGGATCTGGATGGAAACATCTAGATCTAGAATAGTACCGCATATCGGGCCTTAAAATGGGCAAGTTAACGGGGAAACGGGGGTTTTCCGTCTGCTAGCAGATAGTATGGTGCCGGATCCGTCAACGCTGACTCGCGGGGTGGTCAAGGCGGGCACACCAAATGGCTTCGCCGTCTTCTAGAGGACAGCAAAGGGTCGCTGCTGTTTGCTTTGTCTTGTGCAGATGGCATAGAAGCAGTTTGCCGTATGTTAAGGGTTTACCTTCTGCATTTAGGGTAGCAGACGGCATACCACCTCTTTGTCGTGTGCCCCGAAGAAATACTGACGGCAAAAAGCCTGGCACATGGCAAACTGGTGAATTCCATTAGTGCTATTTGAAAAACTTATGAAATAAATTTACCTAGGTATGCCGAGTGATGATGTAAATACTTCTGAAGTCCAACTTGTGCCTTGGGCGTGAAACTTGCAATGCTTTTGTTATGACCATTTATTACGAATGTACATTTCCATGTGTTCCTCGACACAACTATTGTTTTTATGATCTGATTTTGTTTGAATATTCCTTAAGTAGTCCCAAGTTATCGATAACTAAAATGGGTGATGTGTAGATAACACCTCCTCGTTGGTGATACGTCCCAAACGTATCTATAATTTCTGCTCGCTCCATGCATGTTTTGTGTGATATTTCTATGATCTAGAAACACTTTCATACATGTTTGTTCATATTTGGACTAACTTATTAACTCAGTGCGCCACTGTAATGACCCAGTTCATCACAAACCGGAGTCTCTATGCATTCTGTGCTAGTCCCTGGATCAACAGCTAGCACACAGAGTACACGATGTAATATCAAGAATAAACCACATGTCATCTATATTACATCGAAGATCCAGTCTTACAATATAGAATACCTGCATAGCTCAAGGCTAGCTTACAAATAAAATACAGCGGAAAACAATATAAGCTTCGTGGCGTCCATCAACTCCACCGGCAAGTTGAGTATAGACATTGTAACCCTACAGCGCATCACTTACTCGTTGTATACAATCCTACAACACCGAAGGTTACAGCCCGACAACGGGTCAGTACATTTGAATGTACGGCAAATCATATGCCAGAAAGAGGTAACATTTCCTACAATTCATGCAATTTGGCTGGTGGAGCTTCTACATTTATTTTTGCAAAAAGCTAAATTTTCCCTATAGAATAATAGTAACTAAGTTGTACAATAGCATACGATTGAGATGGAAAAATTCCACTCAATCTATCCCAAAGTGATTAAACCATTAAATTAATTAAAGATGATGAGACAAATCAATATCACCACATCTAGTCGCTCAAATTGTCCATAACCGGGGACACGGCTAATCGATTAGTTTTACACTCTGTAGAGGTTTGTGCACTTTTCCCCACAAGACTCGATCGCCTCCTTTGTAGTTCGTCACACTGCATGGTGTATGACAACTGGAAGATCGAGACATGGTCTTTCAGAAGTGTTTCCCCTTAATCGCTGGATAACCGGTACACCTATAAATTTTTTTACATCTGCTAGTATATCCCGGAAAGAGGTCACACAACCTACTCAACTAAGCCAGAGCCCATAATAGCTTGTGGCTGCACACGTAAGCTTCTAGGTGTGACAACACAATTAGTCCCTTTGAGCCTGGGTGGCTTTCCACAGTCATCATTGGCCATATCCAATATACTCGCATCCATCCCACCCAGGTAGTTCATTAACTTTATCTTGGTCCTGATTACTACATTATCACTCATACCTCATAATGATTCACTTCCCAATCCACGTCTACTTAGCATAGCAATATCATAGTATACGATGGTGACAATGATGTAAGGATCAGACCTACCTCTATGAACTACTGGGTGTAAATAGCATGGCATAACCTATCATGCCATCTAAAGAAGAAGAACTAATGCATTGAAAACATAGGTAAGAGGGAGTATGATACAAGATATGACTTGCCTTATACATTCGATGAAGATCTTCACTCTCACGTTCCAGTCAACTCTATTCATCACCCTTCGAGAAATCTATCGCAAGGGAAGGAACTCAAATAAGCAATCACATCACAAGGCAAACAAAAGATCAACAAACAAACACAAAGGTTTTAGTAACGAAACAAGAAGCTTTGAAGTGCAGAGGTGTAGATGTTCTCGAAGGTGATCGGTGGAAGTGAACTCGAGAGAGTCAATAGATAAAGATTCATCGGTAAGGAATTGTGATCATGGACATTTATGAATTCAAGGTGAATATCATGCCCACATGAAAAGTGTGTGAACCTTACCGATAACATGTCTCAAATGATCCGATATGCCAAAAGAATCACGTGAAACGGAATACCACAACGCAGGTCATAGCAAGTGCAAAATAGAATTGTATTTGAATTTAAACATATCAAGAAACATTTGAATTTTTGTGTACACATGCTATGCACATAAAGTACATGGAACGAGTGATCCAACGGAAAAAGAATCACTCGATTTGGATCAACGATTTAAAAGATACGGACTCCGGAATTTGAATTTGAATTTGAAATAAATTCAAATTCAAAATGTGCAAAGTGTGCAAAAATTGATTCCATGCTAAAGTACAGAACAACACGAGCGCGTAGGAAAAAGTTTCATCTCGATCCGATGCAAGGTGAAGGAGATATTGCGGGCGCGAGAACGGGGTATTTTCTGCAAAAAGGACCTATCCGCAATTATAATATGTTCGCAAAAAGCAATCAGGTCCCTGGCCTAGATCTGGCCGGAGTTGCTCCGGCGAACTTGCGAATTCCGGCGAGCTTGGCGTGGCCCTCCGATGAGGTGCGGTGGAGGAGGTCGCGCTCCGGTGAGGGGTGGCGCATGGCGGCGCGGTGGCCGGCCGTGGCGCGGCCGAGGCGCGGCACGCGGGCTGCCAGCGCGACGGGCAGCGCGGGCACTGGAGCGTCTCCGGCCGCGGTCTCCGGCGAGGGCTCGGTGGCGCCACGACGAGAGGCGGGGCGGCTCCGGCGGCTGCCCAACGTGGCGGCGCGGGCTGGAGCGTGCAAAGGCGGCGGCGGCTCCGGCACGGCGAGGCAGGCGCGGTGGCGCCGGAGGTGGCCGGTGGCGGCGGCGCTCGGGGTGAGGCCGGCGGCGCGGAGGCCGATCCGCAGACCGGCTGCGGCGTGCGAGGCCCGGCGGCGGGTCCCGCTAGGGTTTGCTGTTTTTTTTAATTTGGAAAGAAAAAGAAAAAGAAAAAAAAGGATTTTCTAATCTCTATATATAGACAGATAGAAGAAAGAAAAAAAAACAAGAAAATGGGTCCGAAAAGGACTCTACTGCGCTCGCGGGCAAAAAAGCACTATTGGGCCGGCTACGGATTTTCTTTTTATTTAAATTCAAAACTTCAAACAATAAAATAAAATCAACCGCACATCAGAAAAATATGAAATAAAATTCTAAATTCATCCAATAATACAAATAAATTTATTTAATTAATATATTTTCCAAAAAGGAAAATAAAAATAAAAATATTTTCTAAATAATTTTTTAAAATATAAAATACTTTTCATAAATCAAATAAAATCCAATAAATTATTAAAAATATTTTTAGTTGGTCAAAAGCATTGGCAAACCATTTCTAAATAATAAAATATAAATTTTAAAATTGTTACACCAATAAATAATTTGGTAAAATAAAAATATCCCATTGCAATACTTTTTCAACTCTTTTAAAATATTTAATAAATCATTTCAATGAAATAAAAACTCTCTTAGCATTATAAATCCCTAGAATAATTTTAGAGTTATTTATAATTCTCATAATCAAATTTAAAAATTTTAAAGTAATATTTTAAATATTTTCCAACTTTCTTAAATAGGGGATAAGTTATTTTACATCCTCTCAAATGAATTTCTTTGAGTTGAGAAATGTTTTGAATATTCAGAAGAATTCTAATAATGATTTAAAACATTTCATAACTTTTTAATATGTTGAAGGAGTCATATTACCTTCTCTCATTTTGTTTTGTTGGTTTTGTTTTAAATAATAAATTCCAAAAACACCAATTATGAATATTAGGGAAGTCCTTTTATTCCCTCTCTTTTTAATATTCAATAAACTCCAAAAGTTTTAAATCCCAGAGAAAATCAAACCCATCAAGCAAAAAATCATTATCTATTTAATTTTATTAACATTCAAAAATTCAGAGAATTTTGGGATGTTGCAGCCACAGTGCCAGTTCCTGTTTTCTGCTGTTTTTATATTTCAGGTTTCCCCCATATTAAAAGTGCTTCAAAAATTTGGGGAAATCAGATAAAAATCATCATACAGGAACCTTCCGGAATCACCTGGGTGGGGCCGGAGGGTCACCTGCAGGGACCCAGGCGGCCACCTGGCGCAACCTAGGGTCTGGCCGCGCCGGGGAGGGGGGCGCCTGGACCCCTGGTGGCCCCCCCTGGCTGCCCCCTTCGCCTATTTATTCCCCGTGACGCAAAACTTCCGAAGACAGAACTCTTTTTCGCGATCTCACCTCTGTCCCTCCGCCGCGGCGCTTTCAACATCGTGAGAGCCAGCAGACTTCTTCCCGACACCCTGCCAGAGGGAGGATTGAACTCCGGGAGCTTCCCCTCCACCATGGACGGTTCCCGGACGTGCCGTGAGTAGTTTCCCTTGGACCATGGGTCCATGATCAATACCTATGTGATGTTGTCCTCCCCTCTTTGTTCTTCATGGTTTAGTCCTCGTGAGCTTCCCTACATGATCAAGACACATATGTAATTTTCAGCTGTTGTTATGCAGAGTTTGCTGGGATTTGATGGATTATGAGATTATGTTCAGATTGTGATTGAGTAATATATTTGGTTCTTATCTTTTATATTTTTGTTCCTATGTAATTCTTGCATGTTCTCCGTTGCTGTTTATTGCTTTGGCCAAGTAGTAGGTAGTGACTCCAAGAGGGAACGTTATGCTCGATTTTAGGTTCATGCCCCGCGATGCCATGCTTGAGTGACAGAAACATGAGGGAACGTTATGCTTGAGTGCTTTTTAATGCAGTTGTCTGTTGCTTTGTGTTTACACTTTGGGTGGGGCTCACAACTTAATACCAGCGAGATGTTCTGGATAGATATCTCAAGGTGGATAATTAGTAGTAGATGTAGTTGGATTTTGGTCTACTTATTTTGGCGTACTGCCCATGCTTTTGAGCCTTGTCCTTTCTCAGTAGCATAGTTAGCATTGCGGTGCGTTTTTAATCCTGTCAATTTCCCAACTGAAATTTGTTTACCTCACATAGCAGTTTTATCGTATTTTGGGAGAGACATCACTAGTGAACATCACGGGACCCCGGTCCATATTCTCATCATTGTTTACACTCTCTTTTAATTTCCTGCTGTTACTTTACAGCTTCTATCATTATCCTTATCCCTTGCGTTTGACCCTTTGTAAAAAACAAGGCCGGAGATATTGACAACCTCTCTGTAATCGTTGGGAGCAAAGTTATTTTTGTCGTGTGCAGGTCCACGTCAGTTGCGCCACTGACACGTACTTGTCATCTCCGGAGTCCTACTTGAGACAAACCTTGGTGTCTTCACCGAGGGAAATTTATCGCTATCCTACATATCACCTTCCACTTGGGGTAACCAACGAGGAGAGAGTATCAGTTGGTTACCCCAAGTGGAAGGTTATGATGTAGATAGCAGCAAAATTTCCCTCGGTGAAGATACCAAGGTTATCGACCAGCAGGACTCCAAAGACTGCAAGAAGGTGACAACGGCGCCAGAAATCTGTTGGTGCGTAAGTTTATGTGGCCCTGCACACACAAAAAAATAACTTTGCTCCAAATGAGTAAGAGGGTTGTCAATCTCTCCGGTCTTGTTGTTTACAAAGGATCAAAACACAAGGTGGAAATAATAATGGTTATTGCAACGGAAAGGAAATGAAAGAAGTAAAGGTGAACGGTAAACTATGGTGGAAATATGGACCTGGGTCGCATGACTTTCACTAGTGATGTCTCTCTCCCAAAATACGATAAACAAGTATGCTGGGTGAACAAATTATAGCTGGGAAATTGATAGAATGATAAACGCACCGCAATGCTAATTATCCTACGAGAACTCTAGAGGCTCAATCCTATTGGCATTACAAAAAAAGAGTAGACCGTTTATTCATCATCATATACTCACTAATCATCCACCTTGAGATATCTATCCAGAACATCTCATTGGTATTAAGATGCGAACCCCAGCCAATCTGTAGGCTCAAAGAAATGGACGACTTCCTTAACACTCTATGTGTAATGTAAGAAGTCCTTGTAACCGCGGTTACAAGAACCGCTGTTTTCTCCCTGGTGGAAATATCATATCCCCTAGTCTCATGTTTTTGTCACTCAAGATGGACATCGGGGGGGGGGGGCATGAACCCACAATCAAGTATAACGCTCCATCCTGTAGTTACAATCTACTACTTGGCCAAAGGAAAAACCTAACGGGAACATGCAAGAATACCCAAGAACTAAAACATAAAAGGTAAGCCAAATATATTATCATCAAAAACTGAACATAATCTCATAATCCATCGAATCCCAGCAAACACAACTTAGCAACACATAAACTAATACATAAGTTCCTTCATCATGTAGGGAAGCTCACAAGGTCTAAGAATCGACGCACAAGATTGGAGAGAAGATGTCACATAGCTACTGATCATGGACCCATGGTCCAAGGGGGACTACTCACGGCACATCCCGGAAAGGATAATGGTGGTTGAGAGGTCTCTGGACGTCAATCCTCCCTCCGGCAGGGTGCCGGGACATCTAGGGACTTGATTGGTTTTGCTTTTATCCATTTCGTAAACTTATCAACGACCACCGGGATGTGAGTGAAACCATACTTGACCGTTTTGAGTGGTCCAATCATGTCAAGGCCCCACACAGCAAAAGGCCAATCCAATGGAATTGTTTTAAATTCGGAAGCAGGCTTATGCGGTTGACTTGCATAATACTTGCATCCCTTGCAATGATCAACAATATCCATGGCATCGGCCAGTGTCTTGGGCCAAAAAAAACCAGCTCGGAAATCTTTTGCTACCAATGTCCGAGTTGAAGCATGATGACCGCAATCTCCTGATTGGATATCCTGGAGTATGAGCCGCCCTTCTTCTTCCGAGATACATCGTTGCTGAGGCCCGGAGATACTGTTCTTCAATAACTCATTGTTGATTATTGAGTAGGAGTTTGACTTCCCTACTATCTGTCGAGCATCAAACTCATCTTCTGGCAATTCTTGTCTTTGCATATAAGCTAATATGGGCAAGGTCCATGCTAGTTGTGTAACTTCTATATCAAGAATAAGGTCCACCACTGTGGTGATATCTTCTTTATTAGGTATATTAGCGTCTGGCAACATCTCCGGATCAGCATCTCCGAAGGGTTCTTCCTTGATAGTGGGAGCATGAAGATGTTGAAGGAAAATTCCTGATGGAATCTGATCCCGAGTAGACCCTAACTTAGGCAAATCATTAGTTTCCTAATTCTGGGATCTCGGGATATGATGGAGTTCTATCCCATCAATATTTTTCTCCAATTTTCGCACGACAACATAATAATTCTTCATTGCCGTTCTCCAAATGTCCCATTCCTTCCTAACTTGATTCACCATGAGATCAGAATATCTAAATACCATCAGCCGCCGAATGCCGAGTGAAATAGCCATTCGCTATGCATACAAAAGCTTCATTATTCGTTACTGGAAAATGTATTTGAAGAACATATCTCATCTCATCTTTCTTGGGGAGACAAACACAATTCCTGCCCCTACCACCCTTAGCGTCTTGGATCCATAAAAAACATGGTTCAGTGTTATGGTATTGATTGTGGAGGATTTTGGATTTCTGTCCATTCTGCCAAAAGGTCAGCTAGAGCTGGTGATTTGATTGCTTTTCTAGGTTGGTAATTTATTATATAACTAGCGGGGTGGCCTGCGCAAAGATTTTCTTTAATTTTCTTGTTTTTGAGTCCTTTACTTAATTTGGGCATCTAACATTATTACGTCATATTTTAGTAATTATAAATATATTATTTTCATACCGCATAAACAGTCTCTGGAATGGAGGGAAGCGCGACCATTTGTATGGCGTTCGATGGCTATTGCAGTTAGCGCGTTTGGCAATTCCACTATGTCCGCCTGTATATTTGCCATGGAAAGCGCTTAGATTTTCCAGCGATCTAATCGCGCTAGCTATGTCCTAGCGCGACCAATTGCGTCGTAGTTTTACCGTAAATATATTAACAATGATATTTTATATTTATGGTTTAACTTTTTGCAATACCTGAAAAGTATATATGACAGATTTAATTTAATTGTATTTGTAAATGTTGTAGAAGTGTTAAAGTATTGGTTTTCTATTAAATTTAGAATGGAACACATAACTATATGAATTTGTGTTTTCAGCGCCATGCGCATTTGCCCGGATTTTTATTTGTATGATTTACTTGTTTTGTTATGAATATTAACCCTATTTCATTATTTAACATGAACATGGGGTGTTTTACCAATCATAAATTATTTTGACATGAAATTGATTTTCTATTTATGTGTTATTTTTTCATTATATGGGAATTATTTGTATATGTTTACCTTAAATACATCTATTTTTGGAATAATAATAATTATTATTTTATTTCATGCCGTACTTAGTTCTTGGATCGGACCAAAATATAATGTGCGCTTCGTGTTATTTTATCATAGACCGTTCGATCCTAAATTTTGTAAATAGCCTAACTGAATTGATTTTTATAGGGCCTCTAGCGCTTCTCTTCTACTCCCCTTCTATTATCTCACCAAGCACCAGCCGTGTCTTAAAAAATACCTAGCACCAGCGCATCTCTTACTCCTTAAAAAAATTGGGCATCTCTTATCCGCTCATTCTTATATGTATGTCCGGTAGAACCAAGCATAAGTGAATCTCTTCTCCTTTTCTCAGTCACCAGCAGCTCATGTGCAGTCGGTCGCTGCTCGTAGCTCCGTACCAGCGGCAACCTACAGCAGAGGGAGGATGTGTCTCGGAACTTGAGTTCCGACCTGATTTTCCTAATGGATCTGCCAGAGCATGCACTGGTATCAAAATCTCTAATTTTTTGTCCATCTCACATGAGCTAAATTCCATTCAAGATTAGAAAATGATTGGTGTAATCTTCATGCCACAACCACACTCACAATTTAGTATAGATATTGGCATGCCCATGTTGTAGCCACTTTTTCATAGAACAGGTAGAACAAAGATTATGTTTTGAAGGCTATTCATTGAAGGGATTAAAGTTAGAGGAAAAAAATATTTCTTGAGTTTATCGTATTAACGCATAAAAACCAATATGTAGATATCTAAATATTTTGTTCTCGAATACAGATCTGACAAACGGAAAATCATACATTTTGTTGAAACTTGAAAGATTGAAGATACATATGTACACATACATTTATTCAGTTGAGGAGGCTGTGTCGAGGCCTATTTTTTTTAGAGAGACAATAGAAGAGATATGTGGGATTGTAGACATGATAGTGTTAGTGTGATCGATATTAGAAATGTAATTTTAGATGAAATTCATTGGTGAACTTTCTCTAGAACGACGAATATATATATATATATATATATAATGTATGTAGCTTTGGAAAAATATCCATGCTTCGTTATTTTAAGAAAGATAGAATAGAGATTTGTATTTTGAGATTATTCATGAATAGATGATATTTTTCTGATTATAATTTCATTGTTTATAACTATTCAACCGAAGTATAATGCTTCTAGAACATCAATGTGAATTAGAAAATTTCTTTATAAATTATATTCTTTGCGACATCTTCGGTCGGACACTCATTGTCATCGATCAGCACCTTCAATCCTTCCTTGTTTTTCACTCTTGATAATGCCACATATAATTGTCGCCGATGTGTGTTCCTGTGATTATTTTTGTCTCGATTTATTTGTTTCCAAGTTGTATTATTGTCATTATTGTACCGTTGCATAATCCTGCTGCTTGTTTTTTGTTTCGTAGGAGCATTACCAGCAAACCCACCTTCAGTTTTAGCTTATGGTCTGGGATTCCTGGAGATGTTAAGGTGTTGAGGAACTCTGTAGGCTGCATATCCATCATGATGTTGGTGTTTGTTGTTGCCTTGCAAACGGTGTCCAAACTTAGGTATGTCACCTCTTCACCTTGTATTTTTCTCATTATGTGGTCGTTTATCTCCTTGACTGTATCATTTCTTGGAGATAGTATAGCTCTTTCTTCTAGGTATTCTCGCCCACGGTATTTTTGCAGAAAGTTTGGTGATACGCGAGAGATAAAAATGGCTTCTCGCCTTCGTTGGTTACCCCGAGTGGAAGGTGAGATGCAGCGTAGCGTCAAGTTTCCCTTGGTGAAGATTACAAGGTTTAGAGTATCGACCAGTAGGACTTCAGAGATGATAAGTAGGTGTCAGCGGTGCAACTGACGTGGACCTGCACACAGACACAAATAACTTTGCTCCCAACGAAATTTAGAGAGGTTTTCAATCTCTCTGGTCTTGTTGTTTACAAAGAATCAAACACAAGGGATAATGATAATGATGATAGCAACTGAAAGTAAAAGAGAGAAAGTAAATAAGCGTGCAAACAGTAATGAGAATATGGACCGGGGTCCCTTGATGTTCACTAGTGATGTCTCTCTCCCAAAAGACGATAAAACTGCTATGCGAGGTGAACAAATTACAGATGGGCAATTGACAGGATTATAAACGCATCGCAATTCTAACTATGCTACAAAGAAAAGAAGAGGCTGAAAATCATGGGCAGTACGCCAAAATAAGTAGACTGAAATCCAACTGCATCTACTACTAATCATCCACCTTGAGATATCTATCCAGAACATCTCGCTGGTATTAAGTTGCGAGCCCCACCCAAAGTGTAAACCCAAAGCAATAGACAACTGCATTAAAAAGCACTTTGCGTAAAGTAAACAATCCTTTCAACCGCGGTTACAAGCACCATTGTTTTCCCCCTTGTGGCAATAACACATACCGTAGACTCATTTTTCTGTCACTCAAGTGTGTCATCGGGGGGCATGAACCCACAATCGAGCATAACGTTCCCTCTTGGAGTTACTACCTACTAATTGGCCAAAGCAATAAACAGCAATGGAGAACATGCAAGAATTACTTAAGAACAACAATATAAAAGATAAGAACCAAATATATTACTCTATCACAATCAGAACATAATCTCATAATCCATCAGATCCCATCAAACTCAGCATAGCAACATCATACAGATTACATATGTGCCTCGATCATGTAGGGCAACTCATGAGGTCTAAACCATGAAGAACGAAGAGGGGAGCAGAACATCACATAGCTAATGATCACGGACCCATGGTTCAAAGGAAACTACTCACGGCACATCCGGGAAGCGTTAATGGTGGAGGGGAAGCTCCCGGAGGTTGATCCTGCCTTCGGCAGGGTGCCGAGAAGAGGTCTACTGGCTCTCCCGATCATGGAAGCGTGGCGGCAGTGGAACAGAGGCTAGATTAAGGAAAAGGGTTCTCTCTCCGGAAGTTTCACGTCACGGGAAATATATAGGCGAAGGGGGGAAGCTAGGGGCCCTCCAGGGGTCCAGGCGCCCCCCTAGCGCGGCCAAGCCCTAGGCCGCGCCAGGTGGACGCCTGGGGCCCTTTTGGGTTCCAGCTGGTCCCCCTTCGGGACTCCGAAAGGCTCCTTCACACTGATTTTTTATCTGATTTCCCCTAATTTTTTGAGCACTTTTAATATGGGGGAAAACTGAAATAGAAAAACAGCAGAAAACAGAAACTGGCACTTGGGTGCACTGAGTTAGTAGGTTAGTCCAAATATGATAAAAAGTGTATGAAAGTGTATCTAGATCATAGCAATATCAAACAAAACATGCACGGAGCAAGCAGAAATTATAGATACGTTCGGGACGTATCAACATCCCCAAGCTTAATTCCTGCTCGTCCTCTAGTAGGTAAATGATAACAAGCATAATTTCTGTGGTGACATGCTAGCAACCATATCAGAACTTTGAAAAGTAAAGCAATCAAGGTATGTGATTCAATTCAAGTCATAACATGCAAAAGTCTATATTAGCATTGAAACAAGCAATGAAAGAACATTAGGTTCAAGAGCTCTCGATGTCCATGACTCGAATGTCTCCAAATGGTGTTTGCGTGCAAGAAGAGGGATAGTGAATACGAGACAAAAGTATTTTTGTTGAGAACTCAATCTACTAATGTTTCACACTTGGTGTTCTTTGGAATCTTATCTTGACTCGTGCCCAGACCACTAGCCAGGTACAAGTTAATTTGATCCACTCCGTTTCAATATTTTGAGCACTCATGCAATGGATGAGCGTAATCATGAGAGTTGACACTTAGGATGGCAAAGAGAGGAATATGGTGGAGAAGCAAGACAAAAAGGTGAGAAAGGATCACATCAATGAGGACAATCATAGGCTAGAAGGCCAAATGATTGATATGATGTGAGGAGTAGGGATTTGCATGCAACGGATGCACATAAGATCTAATAAAGCTCTCTAGTGCAACTAGTGGGGGTGCATCTAACTTGCTCGCTCATGAAGACCTAGAGCTCGTTTGAGGAGGCTCATCCTTGGAATATGCAAGTCAAGTTCTATAGTGTGAAGGTCCCCACATAGCTATATGCATAAATGATCATCTTTATGGAGTACAAGGATAAGAGGGAGTAATAGTGTGGATCTTTCAAAAGGATAGTAGTGTTACCCCTTTCTCTCTTTTTATTTTCCTTTTCTATTTTTTCTATTTTTTGGTATTTTTTTGGTGGTCTCAATCGCTCTTTCTATTTAGCTCTCATTTGTCCTATTTCGGATCTTTTATTTTATCACTTTGGGATCTTTAATTTTGTCCACTTTGGGATCTTTTATTTTGTCCACTTTGGGATCTTTTACTAACTTAAGGCTAACACTCGAATTTACAAGAGGGTATAGAAGATCTTTCACACTTTACAAGGTACTCAAAACATAAAGAAGATGTATATATCATGATGTATGCAATGTATGCCTCTGCCAGTGTAGCAGGAACATGTATGACATGAAGATCAAGTCATGAAGAGGTGGAAGTTGCATGGAAATATATCTCGGAAAGGCAATGAAAATGCCTTGATAGGTAGGTATGGTGGATTTTGTGAGGAAAGATATAAGGAAGTTTATGATGACAGAGCGTATCATGCCAAGGGTTTGGATGTACCGGCGAAGGTGGACGCCAAATCTCGGAGTGAGAAGAAGGCAATCCACGACACGGGAGAGGCTAGCAAATATGAGGAGGTGGAAGTGTCAACTTTCAATACTTACATTAGTCCGAAGAACTCATGCACTTATTATAGGTAACTCTCAATCTAATAAGGAGGTTCATAAAGAGACAAGTACCCCGAGGAGGAGTGTATGGGGGTTTGGTTATCCTGCCCATCCTCAACTCATGGTACATGAGTGTACTCTAATATCCGATCCCTCCAAAGATTAGTGATCCATCTAGTAGCTAGAGTTCTCAACTAGTTTTTGTAGGTTTTGAAAATAAACACAGATTGTCAAAAATACGACACCTATCACTAATAGGCTAGAGCACTTGACACCAAAAGTTCAAACATTACTCACATCAATACCTCAAAACTATTGCAAGTTACTACTAAAATTAAATAGCAACCTCAATTACCTACTTTCAAGACAAGACACAACTCAGTGCAACAACCAACTCTTTTAACAAGATAAACATGAAAACTAAAGAGAGTTCCAGCAACAAACTAAACAAAATCCAAGGCTTTCGCTAAAGACAAACTAAGACTAAGACTAAACATGGCAGTAGCTACGAAAAGATAAAGAACACACAACAACAAAAAGATAAGCATGAAAAATCCTATGATGTGTTCTAGATTGGAGTGGAGTGTGTTTCTCTCCTACACAAAGTAAGCTGGGGTCTAGCTTGTTATGAACAGGAAGCAAAGCTAAAGAAAACTAAAAAGGGAAACCTAAGAGCGAGACTCTCCAAGCATAGCACATAACGCATGAAGTGATAAAAATATAGTGAGACGAAGGACGAACTGATGATGGTTGATGGAGAAGGGGATGCACGAGGGCATCCTCAAGCTTAGACGCTTGAGTGTCCTTGAATATTTATTGGGGATGCATGGGGGCATCCCCAAGCTTGAGCGCTTGACACTCCCGGATCTTCTTTCATCATCTTCCATCGCACACTTGAAAAATCCCTTCATACATAACTCATCATAAGCTGATTAGAGAGGTTAGTACCCTTAATAAAATAATTTTTCCCCACTGGATATAAAGATATTCATGAAGATCTACTGTTTCTAAATATTTCCAAAAGGTTTTTCCAAAGAAAAAGAAAGCTTAAGGTTTGCAAAAGTAAGGAAAGAAAAAACGTGGCAGAATCTCTGAAAAACAGAACAGCATGTAGTAATGAATTTTTTCGGGGCACTTCTGCAAATCAAATTAAAAAACTCAGAACATACAAAAGTTTAAATTTTTTATAGAGCACGCTGTGTATAAAATTCAGCTCATAAAGACGAACTGGTGATTTGTTTCGATTTTTTCTGTCAAGAAGACAAAATCTGTTTTATGGACAACATGTCACAACTTTTGCTTCCCTTATCATAAGAGGCTATAACTTGGCACAAAGCTTGAAAATAAATATACAATGATGTTGCTACAGTAGTAACAATCATCAAGACCACTAAAAACAGAAGTAAAGATATCTTTGGTTGCCTCCCAACAAGCGCTTTCTTTTACGCCTTTAAGCTAGGCATAAAGCAAAAGAAGAATCATGTTTTATCAAGAGAAAGAGAATAGCTAGCCCGTGTAACGGACTCAAATTGTAACTTGATTTTCTTTCTATGGAAGTGTTCCATCCCCTTTTTGAGAGGAAATTGAAATTTTATATTCCCCTCTCTCATGTCAATAACAACACCAACGGTGCGAAGAAAAGGACGTCCCAAAATAATTGGACATAAAGGTTCACACTCTATATCCATAATAATAAAATCAACGGGAACATAGTTGTCACTGACAATGATAAGAACATCGTCGATCTTCCGCAAAGGTTTCTTTACGGAAGAATCAATGAGACGAACACCAGAAGAACAAGAATAAAAAGGTTTCAATTCAAACATGTCATACATTCTTTTGGGCATGACGGAGGTACTAGCTCCAACGTCACATAAAGCATAGCAAGAGAAGTTATTTAATTTAATTTTAATCATAGGGTCCCAACCATCATCTAGCTTCCTATGTATGGAGGCTTCTATCCTAAGCTTCTCCTCCCTATCTTTGATGACAACATTTGTGATATGTGATAACCCTCAACTTTAGGGGATCGAGATAGTCTTCGCGGGCAAGATAACCCAATTTATTGATTCGACACTTGGGGACACAAAGAATACGTACAGGCTTTGACAATTGAGTTGTCAATTCAACCGCACCTGAAATAAACACTTTCTTGCACAAAGATATTAGTAGCAACTGTGATACGTTGGTAGTAGTGGTGGTGATAATAGTGGTGATGGTGGTGGTGAAACAGCAAAATTAAAACAACAAAAGTAAACAACTAGTAACCAGCAGGAAAGAAAACACTGTAGGCTAGGGAGATGGATGGTTGGGCGCTGCTTGGATGTGAAGGAACATGTAATAGAGTCTAACACGGGCAAGGCTCACAGAAAAGAAAGGATCATCTAGGAAAATATCAAACATCAGACGTGTATCATAGGGTAGTTGTACGTGCTTGCAATAAGAACTTTGCACAACATCTTTTGTCCTACCCTCCCGCTACGAACGGGACCAAAAGGAACTTAGGGAGATTAAGGTACTCCTGTCAAAGAGCACCGGAACAAAGCATTAACACTTCATAGATACACGGAATCCTCAAATTATAGTCCATCCCCTTTGGTGTCCCAAGCTGTCACCATTGGGATCGCCGGTTCCGGACTATAATAGGTGCATACAACTCATAGATAGGATCAAGAACACCACAAACTCAAGAAACAAAAGGGTGATCAGATCTGACATCATGGCACTCGGGCACAAAGTGACAAGCATTAAGACCAACAATTTGTAACAGAGATGATAAACACCAAGTAGATGATAGGCAACATGCCACCAACAATCTGATTGAACTATTACATGATCTAACTGATCCAATCCCTACCACCCCCTTAGCCTACAGCAGGGAATTACTCACACATGAGAGAGGAAGTCATGGCCGGGTGATGGAGAGGCGATGATGATGACGATGGCGATGATTTTCCCTCACCGGAGGCCAAAGCAGCCTCCAGATTAGCTCTACCGGAGAAGAACGGAGGGTTGCGGCGGCTTCGTGAAGTAGATTGGAAAAGCGACTTCTGTTCTGGGGTTTCTGCGTCGGGAGAATAAGTAGGGCCAAGGTAGGGCACCAGGGGGTGTGGGACCCAGCCAGGAGGGCAAGTGGCGCGGCCAGGGGCTGGGCCGCACCAGGCACCCTCCTGGCTGCCCACTGGCTGACCTGTGGCCCCCCTTTGGACTGGTGGAAGCTTCCGGAACGCTGATTTTTTATATATTATTTTGGGATTTTTCCAGCGTACCTAAATATCCAGAAACCTGCACAAAATAAAACAGCACTGGTAGCTCTGCTGAAAACAGCGTCAGTCTGGGTTAGTTTCGTTCAAATCATGCAAGAATGAAGCCAAAACAATAGCAAAAGTGTTTGGAAAAGTAGATACGTTTGAGACGTATCAACTCCCCCAAGCTTAGCTATTGCTTGTCCTCAAGAAATTCAGTTCAACGAACTGGAGGCGACAAAGAAAACTTTGACAAACTCTTTTGCTTCATTAGATGTATATAAGCATGTACTACGAAAGAGTTTAGAAAGTTTTGACACCATGCTACAAGGACAATGCACGAAGCAATCCTTCTTTCATGTAATCAGTCACAAACAAACAAAAAGTAAATAATATGCTGCTGAGAATCAATTTAAGATCACAATGCACATAGCATGAATATATCAGAGTGGTATCTCGCTAGCCTCCAAGAGTGAAGCAAAACATAAATGCAGAAACTCCTCCGGAGTTTTAAAGGAGACTAGAACTTAGAACTCAAAGTAAGAAACATCACAAGCATGCAGAAGACAATGTGATACTTTGGGACAATGCATGTTACACTAAGAATGACAATTATGCTCTCATAGTTGGTGCTTTGGAGAAAGGAAGGTGTAGACTCTCGAACCGTGGCTTTTGATGGCAAGGTTGAAAACCCGTGAAAGGAAGCAAAGACTAAACATGTGCCAGAGCTCTTGGTTTTGAAAACAGAGATAAACTCTTTTGAGAAGTGCAACTTTCCAGTCAACGGTGAACGGTAAAGGTCTCTCAATATCTCCCATGCCAACCATATTAATGCCTTTTGCTTACACATGTTCCCTTATCCATAAATCCTTTGATGGTCTACGGAACCTTTTATTTTGCCTCAAGGATGGAAGGAGGATATCATTCCATCTATCATAAGCAGCATTTGGTCCATTTCACTCCATCATCAAGTATGGGGGAAGTGTAACTCTCATATATTTTTATTGACTAGTTAAAACTTCGGTCAAAATATTTTTGGCATGAAAGATACTGATTTTCCCTCACCGCACCATGAGCTTGCACGGTTACAAATGGGAAGCTTTTGAATAATTTCGAGATGGCACAACAACGTCTAAGTTAGGAGTGGCCGGTAAATACCACATATAGGTAGGTATGGTGGACTCAAATGGAACAAATGGTTTGAAAAGGAGTTTGGATGCACAAGAAGAATTCCTCTTGGTGTTGGAGGAAGGCTAGCAAAAGAAGGGGAAGCGACCAACCAGAGAGCATAACGGTCATAATCATGCAAAGCGACAAAGCAACATTGAATCGGGCATGAAAGTGATATAGCTCACTTTGAAGTAAAAAGGTCATCAAGGCAGAACAGACTTTTTAGTCTTAACATGCGTGAACATGTGCCAATTCAATCCAAGAATCCCCCGGAGGGAAATACCACTTCAATATGCCACACCATGAACAACGCAATGCATGTCAATCATTTCAAGCAACACATTATAAACTCTAGCTATTTGAGACTAACCAAGAGAAAGCATGAACCACTGGGAAAGCATTGTAAACATAGCACTATGCCGCTACAAGCTAGTCTCTAATCATAAGTACAGGCATATGTACAAAAGTAGAAACAAAAAGAGTTCATACCGGCTTTCCTTGTTGCATCCCTTCCGTCGATCTTCGTCATTACTACCTTGTCACTTGCATGATCGAACGTAGGAAATTATAATCATCACGAACTCGATTTGAACTCTGAAACAAAGCAAACTAAAGAGCAAAGGAGACATATTTTTGGGTTTTTTAAGGTTTAACGAAAGCAAAAGAAAGGATAAATCTTTTTAGGTTTTTGCAAACTAAAAGAACAAATAAGAACAGGCAAAAACTTGAAAAAAGATAAAATCAAACCAACGGTAGATACAATGGAAAGGGGAGGAGAGCACGTACTCCCCCAAGCTTATGATTTTGGCCTAAGTTGGGCTCGTCTACTGCGGTCCCGAGGAGCCTCCTGCTCCAGGGTAGTATGTCCATCGGTCGTATGCGTCCTCCGGTGCGTACACCGAAGCCCTGGGCTCCTCCCACGTGGAAGAAGAAGGTCCCACCCCCCATCCAGAGGAAGACCCTTCACCCCAGGGGGTGACGGTCTCCTCCTGAACGGGCGGATACACGACGCGCTCCTCATCATCTGGCTCGACCCCCTCCGTGGGGTCGTGAAACTGGTATCTCCCCGTGATCTCGTCAAACTCGGCCACTGAAAAAAGAAATCCGTTCTTGCGAGAAAAATCAAACACAAGTGGTGCAGGTAGACGGAAAGTGCGTGCCACACCGTATTTAAACCGCAAAATATAATCAAGTGTATAGAGGTCAGAGGTCTTAGTAACAAAGAAATGCCTCTTCATGGCAGTCAAGTCAAGGCTAACAAAAGGAAAAATTGCATCATCTGGGCGCGGTTCTCCTTGGAGAAACTGCAAAAGAAGTGTGGCATAGACGCCACCAAAGAGGTCCCCCTTGTTACTATTAGTAGCAAGGCGTTTCGCAATAAGCGAACCCACATGATACTCGTGCTTCCCTGAGAGGGCATTCGCCATGATAGCAGTATCAGGCATAGAAGTGCTGCTCGTGTAGTCTCGAGCCAACACTCCTCTAGCAATATAATAGGCGAAATACCTGAGATGAGGGAACATAATGTTGGAAATCTTCTGACGGTTGGATGTCCTCACTTAATTGTTATAGAACGAGTCGAGGAGGGTGTTGAGTGCAACAGTTTGGACATTTTTCCTCTTCTTCTTCTCGACCAGGCCTGGCAGACCTAAAGCTTAACAAAATGTACTCATAGGCATGGTCAGCAATCTTTCATAAAGTCGAAACACCACAGTATCATTGTCAGAATAAAACCTGAAACTGTTAACAAAAATAGCGGTGAGTGTCTCATACTGTGGTACACGGCTTGTAACAAGCCGTGTCAAACCTGCATTGGCACACAGAGCATAGAACTCTTCTTGTATGCCGGCATCCTCCATGAAATCTTCGCATGGGAATGTCATGGCTTTCGCGGGTGACGCGTCCAACATCTCTATGGGTATGATATCTTCATTGTAGCTCACCCTCGTGGTCGAAGGTGAAGCTGTGGAACGCGTAACACGGCTAGAGCGCTCGAGTTTCTTCTTCCCAAGCCACTTTCCTAGCCTCTCCATTTCTAAATTTTTTAACAATTCACAAAAACGAAGATTGAAGAAAAACTAGTTTGGGAAAAACATTCTACTTACTTTACCAAGGCTCAAACTTGCAACAAAACTTGAAAAATAAATTTCTACACAAACATTTAAGCTCAACTAAACAGCACCAAGAACCACTAAATACTCACTAATGAAGCCACCAACTAGAGAACTAATTGGAGGGGTGAGGGAGTCACATACCAGAGAGTATTTGTTCCAAATTTCAGCTCAAATGAGTGGTTGTAGAAGGAGATCGAGGTTCCGTGCTCAAGAACAACAAGAACAGCAAAACCAGAGCAAGAACACGAGTTTTTGGGAGGAAGGAGAGAGAGTGAGGGAAGAGAGGCCACCAGGGGGTGCCTGTGGGCCCCAGGAGGGTGGGTGGCGCGACCAGGAGATGGGCCGCGCCACCTGGCCTCCTCGTCCAGGGTTGGACCCCCCTGGTCAGCCTCAGGTGCCTCCTGATGGCTTTTTACCTGGAATTTTTAATTTTGATTTCTCTGGAATTTTCTGGGCAACTTCACTATAGAGAATTTTTCAAAGTTCAAAAAGCTGCAAAAACTTTCGTGAACTTGAGACAAAGGTTAGAACAAGTGAAGCTTTAAACACAAAAAATAGGGTACATCAAGGAGAATAAAAGCTAAAGGAAATGAAAACATAACAAGCTCAACTTTTTAGCTATATAAAACATGCTAGTTAGCAAGGTTGATCAAGTCTTACCAACAAACCTGTGGTATATAGTGCAGAAAGTCTCGCCTTTTATGAAGTGATCATTGCACTCTCACTTTAATGGACATTGTCCCCACCATAATTGTCTTGTATTTATGGTATAGATGAAGTGGACAATCCCATTCTCAAATCTTCACGGTCTCGATATTCTCAATGGAGTTAAGGCCATGCCTTTTTTCGATCTTCTTCGGAAAATACACCGTGTGTTCTTTGTCATTCACATTGAAGGTAACCTTCCCTTTATTGCAATCAATAATAGCACCTGCGGTGTTAAGAAAAGATCTACCAAGGATAATGGACATGCTCCCATCCTCGGGCATGTCAAGCACAAAAAAATCAGTAAGTATTAAGCAATTGGCAACTTCAACAGGAACATCCTCACAAATACTGATCGGGACGGCCGTGGACTTGTCGGCCATCTGGAGAGAGATATCTGTAGGAATTAGTTTCTCTAAACAAAGTCTTTTGTAGAGAGAAAAGGGCATAACACTCACTCCTGCACCAAGATCACATAAAGCAGTTCTAACATAATTATTTTTTATGGAGCAAGGAATGGTGGGTATACCTGGGTCACCGAGCTTTTCAGGAATCTCTCCACTGAAAGAGTAGTTAGCAAGCATAGTAGATATTGCCTCATTAGGGACTTTTCTTTTATTAGTAACAATATCTTTCATATATTTAGAGTAAGTGTAACGACCCAATTCACACAGAATTGAAGTCTCTGTGTTCAAGTGCCAGTCCCTGGATCGAACTCGCTGGCACACACAATATTATAGATGTATATCAAAGTATAAGTGCATCATTATTACAACGTATGATCCAGAGTAAATAAATAACAAGTTGCATAGCTCAAGGCTAGCTTATTCAATATAAATATAGCGGAAGCAAAAGCAAATAATGTGGAGTCCATCAACAGCCACATGCGAACATGCTGAGTGTAGACTCGCAACCCCTAAACGCACCTTACTGATCGTCTGAAAAACCTGCAACACCGAAGGTTACAGCCCGACAACGGGTCAGTACATCTGATTTGTACGGCAAGTGATACGGAAAAGTTTATATAAAGGACCTACAACTACATGCAAGGTAAGTCAAAGGAAAGGCTTATGGTTTTGTTTTGCAGAAAGCCAATTTTCTCCTGAACTAAACTAGTTAAAATTTTAAGTTGAACTTACTACTTAAGAACGAACTGGGCACACCAGTTCCAACACCACACCCTTATTTAATCTTGCCCACTCAAATTATTATGGTGATTCATATGTCAAGATCCTCCAGTAACAGTAATGTCTAGTAGCTCAAGGATGTCCATAACCGGGGACACGACTAACCATGATTAGTTTTTACTCTGCAGAGGTTACTACACTTTCCCTGCTGGACTCAACCCGAAGATCGAGACGAACTCTTTCAGAAGAGGTCACCTACACCCAACGGCAAGCCGGTACCACCTATCACATCTACATCTGCTAGCTTTGCACGGGAGAGGCTTCCTACATCATACTCAACTAAGCCAGAGCCCATATGGCCAGCAGCTGTACATGTAAGCTTCTAGGCACCAAGTATGTCTGATCTTTTTGAGCCTGGACGGCGCCCACTTACGTTCAGAGGGTAGCACCATGACGTACTATCAACCACCAAACCAACCATTAGGGGTACAACATGGTCTCGACCTTAGATAAGGAACGAGCCCCCAGGAAGCACTCCCTGCCCGTCTAGAAGTGATTTCTATTTATTAAACAGTTGCTACACAAGTTATTAAATAGCTCACATGCACTCCATGAATTTACACAACCCAAACCACGTCTACAAAGCATATAAAAAAAGCAACAACACGGCTAGGTTGATCTACGGTAGACAAGTCAAGACATGTGGCTATCCTAACTGGTTTTACAGCAACAGTAAAATAAACTACCTATCATGCAATAGGGTGATATTTCTTAACATAATGCATATAGAAAATATAGGTATGAGTATGGTCAAAGCATCACTTGCCTTCTTTCTGGTCCTGACGGTCACAATCCTCACAAAATGAGGCGGCACACTCTGGACAATCTATACGAGCAAACATAGCAGCAATCAATCATATATTCAATACAATTACGCACAAACAGTAATAAACATTCAAATAACAGTAGAAAAACTTTCCTAACAGTAGCTAAACTTAAAGTACTTGTCAAAATAAAACCAACGCAAAAAGAAACGGCGCAAACGGGCGCACCGGTAAAAAGTTACGGCTGCCGGAAGTTCAAATTTGGATCAGCTTGGGATTCAAATTTGAAAACTTCAAACTTCTGTAACACTTGGTTTACTGGCTAGGAAATTTCTACACGGTCGCAATGCAACTGGAATCTCCCAATTCCGAGTTACGGTTAAAAAGTAGTTGCAAAAAAGGTATCGGGGTGACACCGGGGGTACCGGGGTGCTCTACTGTAAAAAGGACCCGGACGTAAATAAAAAATTTCTGGAAAACGCGATCGGGTCCTCGGGCGGATAGGATCCAGATCTGAAAAAAAAATCGAAAACGCGTTTGACTTTTTTTTCCAAAATCATCCACGCAGCACGGGCATAGGGCGGCCATGGCGATGGACAGAGCTCGGCTCGGCCGACTCGGGTTGGCCCTCCGGCCGGTTCCGGCGGCTGGACGGCGGTGGGCGGCGGTGGGCGGCGGGGTCGGCTCCGGGAGGCGTGGTGACGGCGGCTAATCGGCGGCTCCGGAAAAATTACCTCGAAAACGGCGAAAAACGCAACTCCGGCGAACTTTTCGGCGAGATTCCGGCGGGATTCTGGCGATGACGTCGTCGATGATGTCGGCGGCGGCGGGTCCCGCGGATTAGTTTAGGGCTAACCTAAAAACGCTAAACGAAAAATAATTTAGCCCTAATCGGGGCTATTTATAGCCAGCCCCTAATCCTCTTTTTTTTTTAAATCCGAGATAAATACAAAATCGGTCTGCGGGGAAAAAACAGACGAGGCCCATTAGGCCCAAAACAATATTAGAAAAATCACGGAAATTTATTTTAAAATTCCGTCTTCGCCAATATTTTTAAAATAATAAAATTGAATTTTTGGCTTTGCCAAAATATTAAACAAAAATAAAAACTTTGCAACTTATTTTTAAATATTTAAAAAATACTTTTCTGGCATTTTAAAAATACCAAAACCTCCGAAAATCGATTTAAAAACTTTTCCGGAGCATAAATAAATTCCCAAAATAATTTTAGAAAATATTTATAAGTCCAAAGTAAAATTAAAAAGTCTCCCAAAAATATTTTAAACTATTTTTCAACAAATTAAAAATGGGGATAAGTCCTTTTATATCCTCTCCAGCGAAGTGCCATGTGTTGAAAAATGTTTAAATATATTTTAAAACTCCAGAAAAATGCGGAAGCAGCATGAGATGCATACGATAATCTATTAACATCCGAATTTAGAAAATTGGGATGTTACAAACCTACCCCCCTAAAGATGAATCTCGTCCTCGAGATTCGGGCTGGCTAGCAAAGAGATGCGGGTGGTCTTGCTTCAGATCCTCTTCACGCTCCCAAGTTGCTTCCTCTTCGGTATGATGATCCCACTGAACCTTGCATAGCCTGATCGTCTTGGTGCGGGTAACTCTTTCGGCAGTATCCAGAACCTTCACAGGTTTCTCCTCATACGTCAAGTCACTCTCCAACTGAATTGCCTCAAGTGGCACTGTATCTCTCAAAGGAATATCTGCCATCTCTGCATGACACTTCTTCAGCTGGGATACGTGAAACACATCATGAACTCCTGACAAAGCTTCTGGCAACTCCAACTGATAAGCTACCTCTCCTTTGCGCTCCAAGATCTTGTAAGGCCCCACAAAACGTGGTGCTAACTTGCCCTTGATTCCAAACCTCTTGATTCCGCGAATTGGTGAAACTCTGAGATACGCACGGTCTCCAACCTCATAGGTTACATCCTTGCGCTTAGCATCTGCATAACTCTTCTGCCTGGACTGTGCTATCTTCAGTCCATCACGGATCAACTTGACTTTCTCCTCAGCATCTCTGATCAGGTCTGGTCCAAACAACTGACGTTCTCCTACCTCATCCCACATCAACGGAGTCCTGCACTTCCTGCCATACAGTAACTCGAATGGTGCCATCTGAAGACTAGCCTGGTAACTGTTGTTGTATGAGAACTCAGCATACGGTAAGTTGTCATCCCAACTCGAACCATAATCCAACGCACAAGCTCTCAACATATCCTCCAAGATCTGATTGACTCTCTCGGTCTGCCCATCTGTCTGAGGATGGAACGTTGTACAGAACTCCAGCCTAGTGCCCAAGGTCTCATGCAACTAACGCCAAAACTTGGAAGTAAACTGAGTACCTCTATCAGACACAACCTTGCTTGGAACTCCATGCAAACACACGATCCTGGACATATAAATATTGGCTAGCTTGGCACTGTTGTAAGTTGTCTTCACTGGAATGAAGTGAGCAACCTTGGTCAAACGATCAACAATCACCCAAATAGAATCACATCCTGACCGAGTCCTGGGTAAACTAGTAATAAAGTCCATACCTATCTGATCCCACTTCCAATCTGGTATAGGAAAAGGCTGCAACAATCCTGCTGGCTTCTGATGCTCAGCTCTGACTCTCTGGCAAACATCACACAAAGCAATAAACTGAGCTATCTGTCGCTTCAGCAAGCTTTAGGGAGATGCTCATCCTGCAACTGTTTAAAGTTATAAATTCTTTGCAAAGCAGCATGTTGCATATGAGCAGGAAAATACTTATCAACGAAAGATATAGACATATCTTGAGGACTTTGAATGGAACCACATGGTAGTGCATCATATCATGGTCTAGCATCTCCTTTCAAGGAAAAAGGAAGAAGCTTGGTCACATAAAAGTTCCGGATCCTTTCATCAGTAGTAAACAAGCCACCCAACTCAGTGAGTTTGGTCAAGTGCTCGATAGCATCATCAATTTCTCTGCCATAAAAGGGATCAACTTCAACTGTGGATATAAGTGAAAGATCAACAGAGAAATCATAATCAGGATCAGTGATGCATATAGGAGACGTAGCAAAATTAGGATCAGGAGTAAACTTGTTCTTCAGGGAATGCTTTGCTAGCAACTTCTTTATAGTACCAGGGTCGGAATCAGCACATTCATTAAGCTCCCTGCAAAAATCATCATCAAGCGTAATATAATCATCCTCAAGGAGTTTCTCCTTAAGGCCAGCAAAGTTATGAGTTTTTCCAATAGGTGTTTGGGTAACAGGAATTTCAACACCCAAGAATCGGGCAGCAGCAACAATCTGTTCTTCAATAAAAGAACCAAGTGAACCTTTAGTCTCAAGGGTAGTAGAAGCATCATCAAAAGTATCTGACATATTGCCAGACTCAGCAGAAGTAGCATGTAACCGAGGTGAATCAAACTGACTCATAACTGAAGGTGAATCAAGTTTAGCACTAGTGCTAAGATCAGTACCTCTTCTCGTACGGGATGGTAAGATCGGAACCTTGGGGTCTCCTTTCTTACCCATAGTGGATAGCGTGCAGCAGGTAGGATACTTCAGTAGACCTCTAAATAAAGCTATGGTCCCCGGCAACGGCGCCAGAAAACAGTACTTGATAACCCTCAACTGTAGGGGGTCGAGATAGCCTTCGCGGGCAAGATAACCCAATTTATTGATTCGACACTTGGGGACACAAAGAATACGTATAGGCTTTGACAATTGAGTTGTCAATTCAACCGCACCTGAAATAAAAACATGCTTGCACAAAGATATTAGTAGCAACTGTGAGACTGTGGTAGTAGTGGTGGTGATAATAGTGGTGATGGTGGTGGTGAAACAACAAAAGTAAACAACTAGTAACTAGCAGGAAATAACACACTGTAGGTTAGGAAGATGGATGGTTGGGCGCTGCTTGGATGAGAACGAACATGTAATAGAGTCTAACACGGGCAAGGCTCACAGAAAAGAAAGGATCATCTAGGAAAATATCAAACATAAGGCGTGTATCCCAGGGTAGTTGTACGTGCTTGCAATAAGAACTTTGCACAACATCTTTTGTCCTACCCTCCCGCTACGAACGGGGCCAAAAGGAACTTAGGGAGATTAAGGTACTCCTGTCAAAGAGCACCGGAACAAAGCATTAACACTTCATAGATACACGGAATACTCAAATTATAGTCCATCCCCTTTGGTGTCCCAAGCTGTCACCATTGGGATCGCCGGTTCCGGACTATAATAGGTGCATACCACTCATAGATAGGATCAAGAACACCACAAACTCAAGAAACAAAAGGGTGATCAGATCTGAAATCATGGCACTCGGGCCCAAAGTGACAAGCATTAAGAGCAACAAGTTGTAACAGAGATGATAAACACCAAGTAGATGATAGGCAACACACACCCAACAATTTGATTGAACTATTACATGATCTAACTCATCCAATCCCTACCATCCCCTTTTCCTACAGGAGGGAATTACTCACACATGAGAGAGGAAGTCATGGAGGGGTGATGGAGAGGCGATGATGATGACGATGACTATGATTTCCCCTCACCGGAGGCCAAAGTGTTGGGACCAGGAATATGCGTATGTAATTCCAGTCACAACTGAATCATATGGAGAGCCGAGAGCCGTACCCACTTGTCTAAGCAGACAAGGCCAAGCACAGAACACTCTCGGAAAGCATCGTACGTGAGGGGCATCCCATCTAAGTGCCACTTGGTGTATAAAAGACCGCCGGCAAGAACACAGCTAAGCTATCGAAAACCCATACTAAGACATGCATTTTATAATCATAAACGCAGCACACATGTCTAGTATGAACAGCAGGTATCATCACATAACTCTACAATGTACTTCTTTATTGACTTACACATAGAGCATACAAAGATCACATGTCTGTGATCAACATTACATCATACAATGGAAGCAAATTAGGTCTGAGTACAAACAAGTTTAACAAATGGCTTAGAGAAGCCTTGTTCAATAAGCATGCCCTTCCACGAGGGACCAGACTGATGTCTGGAACTATACTACAATGGTCAACGTTGAGCTTCAGGAAGGTGACTCCATCACTGGGCTGGGTTCTCATCTAAAACATATAATAAGCAAACGTGAGTACAAAGTCGTACTCAGCAAGACTTACATCAGAACTATACTACTCATGATCAAGTTTCAAGGTAAAAGGAAGTGGGGTTTCAATATACAGAAGTGCCATCTTTGACTTTGCTAGTCCTGTACTACGAGTACCAGACTTGAGGTAAGAAGCGTACACGAGTCCACTACCTAGTCTCCAACCAATACACCACTATGGATCCTTCCTCGACTTCCCCACGAGGAAGCACGCCATTGAACTCACTCTTATCTTGCGAGTTTTAGAGTATCCATTCAAGTTGTCTAATAATCAGGTACAGGTTCCAAGTAGTCCATGACCGCGGACGCAGCTATTCGAATAGTTTTGTTAACCCTGCAGGGTGTAAACTACAAACACATGACCATCAGTTACCGCCAGGTCTCATAACCATTCAAGGGGTGCCGGAAAGGATGTTCACCACGACACTTCGCTCACACCCGGTCTATTCCAGGAGTCGACTATCTGAGTTTGTCACCGCTCGAGAGTCCGGCCGGATCAACGATACAGACTCAGACAATGTAGGCAACCGAGACGCCACCTCTGACAGATGGTTTCACTACCTCACAGATCCACCCACATATTTAAGATGATGCAACACTTCACTCACTCTTTTTCTATGCATATGCCAAATGGAAGGCCCGAACTAATGTGACTCCTGGACGTCAACACGGATCAAGGTACTAGGCCGAGAGGGGTCAGTGAGCCCAATGTGTGGTTGTACTCTTTGTCTTGGATTACCATACAAGAACTCGGGCTTAAGGCGGTGTTCAACGAGACAGCCCACTGTGTACTCCTACACAGCCTCTCATCATTCACCTTGTATTAGGGTAGATTCACGACCACAGTTTCACCTTCATCAACACCATGTTCACTATCATCCCGACTCACATCAAAAGTAACCTCATTGTAAACTCTAAGCATGCAATAAGTTGTAACAGTTGCAGGGGCCTCATGATATCAATCAACTCCTATGTCAGTTAGGATTGTGGTTTGCTTACTACTGTGACAAGATGATAGGTCATGCATCGGATATTGGTTCAACTATGCGGCAGAGTCGATAACAAGGTGATCATCCTAATCAATGCATAAGCGAGACTGAGAGGGAAGTGGGATTTTATAGACATGATCAATGGGGTTTTCTTGCCTTGCTGACGAGGTTCGGTACGGTGTCTTCAACGAAGGGGGTGGCCTCCGGTTCCGGTTCCACTTCTATCGATCAAACAAAGCAAACACCGGAACAACAACAATATAAACATTACATTGCAGTGCACAATCAAGATGCATAATGTAGCATGGCATGGTACTGATGTGCTCTAAGTTCAAGTTGCAACATGTTAATTGAAGTTGATTTGAAAAGTTAATTCAAGTTCAAACTCCAAATGTTGTTCAAATTTGCCAAGTTGCATTTGGTACTGGTTGTTCTTTGTAAACCATCTTGACAATTGTATGATATGCCTCTGATGTACAAGTGTTTATGTTTGCATTGCAATGGTTCAAATTGGAATAGCATTTGAAGTAATTCCAATTAAGCCAAATAGCAAAAGCTACTGGTCCCAATTTAAGATCAACTCAAACATGGTTGAAAGTTGATTATTTGGATAGAGCATTTTCTGCGGATCTTTTTTCATATATTATTTGTCCAATTTGGAGTTAATATTAATTTTCTATGAATTTCCAAAGTTTAATGTATTTTTCTGCAATTTCTGTAATTCTTTATAATTTCGGAAATTGGTTTATTGCATCATGCTGATGCAAGAATGACATCAGCAGGGGCTGACATGTGGGCCATGCCTGTTAGTGGCTGGGTTAAATAACACGGTTAATTTACACTAACCAGGGGGATTAGAGGGCAGGGGGCCCACCTGTCTGTGGCGTAGGGGTGGATTAGGGTGTGGGTTAGGCCTAATTAAGTGGGCCTCACCGGCGGTTAGCCGCCGGTGGCACCAGCGCGGCGGCGCACACACGGGACGGCGCTCCCGTCGTCCATTTGGCGTGCCAAGGCGACGAGAGGATAGCTCATGCTCCCGCACATCACCTTGTGCACGCGTGTGACCACGGGGAGGGCCAGAACGTCGCCGGCGACAAGTTCCACGGCGGCCGTGGCTCTGCGTAGATGAACACGACGAAGGAGGGCACGGGGCTGGGCTTGGAGAAAGGGGAAAGACGCGCTGGCTCATCGTGATTGCAAAGGTGTTGACGTCGAGGTGAGAGAGGCACTGTGGGCGATGGAATCCTCGTCGGAGTCCGGCGGAAGTGGCGGAGGAAAAAGTTCGATTCGGTGTTCCCTGGGCTCTCCGGCTTGCCTTGCTCGCGTGGGAAGAAGTAGTCGACGTCGGGTAGTCTCCTGGACAAGTTTTGGTGGCGTGAGGAGGAGGGTGGCCACGGCGGCGCGGCTGCATGCTCCGGCGAGCTTCTCGGACCGCATGGCAATGGCGACACAGAGAGGAGGAGATGACCACGGGCTAGGGGGGAAGGATGGGGAGCCTTGTGGGCGCCTGCGTGGTGAGAGAGGAGAGGCAGGGGAGGCCTAGAAGGGCCTCAACGACGTCGAGGTGGCGCCGGCTTGCTCCCAGGCTTCCACCGAGGAGCTTGGGGAAGAAGACAAACTGGGGGGGTGGGTTGGGCCGAGCTGGTGGGCCTTGGGTGGTTTAGTTGGGCTGGAAGCCAGGGGTACTTCCCTTTTTTTTTCTCTTCTTCTTTTATTTTTCTGTAATTTTGTTTTTCCTTAGTATTAAATACCTAGGCAATTTAATAAAATTCCCAAATAATTTTATAAACCCTAGGTGACCAGAACCAAGCCACCCCTAGGTTTTGAGCATTTTTTAAATTCAAACAATTTGAATTTTGAATTTCAATTCAAATTGGGGTATTATTTAATTTCCAGGGCACCTTTTGAATTTTAGAAAATTCCTTGGGCATGGGATTGAACCCAAACTACTTTTAAAATGATCACCATCATTTATAGAAATTTTCCAAATGTTCAAATGATTTTTGGAAAAAGATTTTTATCTAGCCATTTATTTAAATTCTCAAGGCTTTTCTTTTCCCCATTTTTGAATTTATTTTTTGATTTTCTTCATGATGCAGAGGGTCAAGCAAGCCCTAGCACTTACCCTAGTTGGGGTTCTGACAACTCGCCCCCAATCAACAGAATCTCGTCCCGAGATTCAGAAGTCGTCGAGAGGAAGGTGGGGTACTCGGCACGGAGGCGGTCTTCTCTTTCCCAGGTTGCTTCTCTCTCGGAGTGATGTGACCATTGTACTTTGAGGAACTTGATCTTCTGACGACGAGTGACACGCCCTGCGGAATCAAGAATACGAACGGGGTACTCTCGATAAGAAAGGTCATCTTGGAGATCAAGCGTTTCATGGTCGACTTCGCGGATGGGGTCCATGAAGCAACGCCTGAGTTGTGACACATGGAATACATCATGTACTCGTGTAAGGTGCGGGGGTAGTTCAAGTTGGTAGGCAACTTCTCCACGTTTAGCTAGAATGCGGAAAGGTCCAATGTAACGTGGGGCCAAGTTTCCTTTGATACCGAATCGTTGGGTACCCTTCAGAGGAGTAACCCGAAGGTAAGCCTTCTCATCCAGATTGTAGCTTTCTTGCCTATGATGACGATCATAGTAGCTTTTATGACGAGACTAGGCGGCTTTCAATTGACCACGAACAATGCGAACTTGCTCTTCTACTTCCATGATCATATCCGGACCAAAGAATTGTCTTTCACCAATTTCTGACCAGTTTAGGGGTGTTCGACATCTTCGTCCATAGAGGAGTTCAAAAGGAGCCATGTTCAGACTAGATTAGAAACTATTATTATAAGCAAATTTGGCGAATGGCAGAGACTTCTCCCAATTCTTACCGAATGAGATAACACAAGCTCTGAGCATGTCTTCAAGAATTTGGTTAACCCTTTCAACTTGACCGCTAGACTGGGGATGGAAAGCTATACTAAAGGAGAGATGAGTTCCCATAGAATTTTGAAAACTTTCCTAGAATCTAGAGGTGAAAAGGCTACCACGATCAGAATTGATTTCCAAAGGAACACCGTGAAGAGACACAATTCTAGAGACATACAAGTCCGCCAAATGACTAGCAATTATAGACTCACGAACAGGAAGGAAGTGAGAAAATTTTGAGAGTCGGTCAATGACAACGAAGATGCCATCATTTCCTTTCTAGGTTTTTGGAAAGCCGGTGATGAAGTCCATACCGACTTTTTCCCATTTCCACTCGGGAATAGGCAAAGGTTGAACAGTACCAGCAGGTCTTTGGTGTTCGGGCTTAATGTGACGACAAACATCACATTCGGCAACATATCGAGCAATGCCTCTCTTCATCCTAGTCCACCAAAATCTTTGGCGTAGATCTCGGTACATTTTTGTGCTCCCGGGATGAATCGAGAGGGGTGTGTCATGGGCTTCTTTGAGGATGAGTTGCCTTAGATATCTATTCTTAGGTAGTAAAAAACGATTTTCAAAGAATACCGTTCCTTTACTATCTGTGGAGAAACATTTAGCAACTCCGCTAGCAATGTTCTCATTGATTCGGCGAACACCTCGTGCACGCCTTTGGGCAACTATGATTTTGTCCTCAAGGGTTGGTTTCGCCACCAAGTTGAAAAGAGATCAACGAGGAACAATCTCGAGCTTGAGCTTTCGAAATTCCTCATGAAGAAGTGGTTGATACTGTTGTAAGATGAGTTTGTTACAATACGACTTACGACTTAGTGCATCAGCCATGACATTGGCTTTGCCTGGGGTGTAAGATATTCCTAAGTCATAATATTTTATCAACTCTATCCAGCGTCTTTGCCTGAGATTAAGATCTGACTGGGTGAAAATATATTTGAGGCTTCGGTGATCAGAATAGATCTCACAACGATTACCAAGGAGGTAATGTCGCCAAGTCTTTAGGGCATGAACTACGACAACGAGTTCAAGATCATGGGTAGGATAGTTCTCTTCATGTGGACGCAATTGGCGTGAAGCATAAGCTACCACATGTCTATCTTGCATAAGTATGCATCCTAGACCTTGCCGTGAAGCATCACAATAGATCTCAAAATCCTTTTTGGTATCTGGAGGCGCAAGTACGGGTGCAGAAATCAATCTTCTCTTTAGCTCTTGAAAGCTTTCCTCGCACTTGGGGGTCCATTCGAATTTCTTATATTTCTTGAGGAGTTCAGTAAGAGGATTTGCAACTTTGGAGAAGTTCTCAACGAAGCGGCGGAAATAGCTTGCTAAGTCAAGAAAACTCCTAACTTTCTTAACCGATTCAGGTGGAGTCCAGTCAAGGACGGATGAACTCTCTCGGGATTGACTGCAATGCCTATCGCAGAAACCACGTGGCCTAAGTAGGTCACTTCTGGTAGCCAAAAAATCGCACTCAGAGAACTTGCCATAAATGTGATGCTCTCGAAGTTTCATCAATACCAACCTAAGATGTTCTGCGTGCTCTTCTTCGTTCTTCGAGTAGATGAGAATGTCATCAAGATAAACCACAACAAATTTATCTAGGTACTCCATGAAGATCGAATTCATTAAGCGCGAGAATGTGGTGGGGGCATTGGTTAAACCGAAGGACATGACGGTGTACTCGTAAAGACCATAACGAGTAGTGAAAGCCGTTTTGGGAATGTCCTCGTTTCGGATTTTGATTTGATGATAGCCTAATCTCAAATCCTTCTTGGAGAAGACAGAGGATCCAGCAAGTTGATCATAAAGATCATTGATCCTGGGGAGTGGGTACTTGTTCTTTACCGTCGCTAGATTTAGCGGGCGATAGTCTACACACATCCTTTCTGTTCCATCTTTCTTCATTACGAACAGAACGGGGCAACCCCATGGAGATGAGATAGGGCGGATGAAGCCTTTTGCCAACGAAGCATCAAGTTGGGTTTTTAGCTCAGCTAACTCATGTGGGGCCATTCTATATGGATGTCTGGAAATTGGGATTGTGCCTAGTATATGATCTACTATGAATTCTACACATCTGTAGGGTGGCATAGTTTTTAAGGGGTTGGATATCTGGATAGCTTCCTAGAGGATTACCATGGCTTACTAGGGCTACAACATACATGTTAGAGTAGAAAAGTACCCCAACACGATGGTTAGTGTGGTTCTTCTTGCTAGAAGACATCTAAAGTGGGAGGAAGAGCTGCAAATGAATCACTATAGGTTTCTAGAACAAAACCTACATCAAACTCTATAGAACTGTCGGGCATGCCACTTAACAATCTTCTTAAAAGACAACCGAAATAGAGAGAATGATTTTGCAAATGCATCAGATTATGAAGAAACCTGGAATGACTCGGACGACATAACGGCTGTACCGGGATGGAAAATGAAACAACCTCGAAGAAATTGGACAGAACTTCTTCAAGGAACACAAAATACGGAGACTCTGGACGACAACAACAATCCTACGGCTACAAGGAAGCACTCAACGATATGTTCTAGTAAGACATAGATGAGCCTAGTCCTATCTTCCCGTAGAAAAGATTAGGGTGACTCAGAACTCAGATCGATGAGGGTAAGGAGAAAAAAGAAGCCTTACGTTGTTCCCTTATATACCCAGAGTAACTATATAACTATAGAATGCTAGACTCGACTTCGACCAAGGTTTGATAATCCTACAGGCAGTCCTGCTCTCATACCAAGTCTGTCGGGACCCGGAATATCCGTATGTAATTCCAGTCATAACTCAATCATATGGAGAGCCGAGAGCCGTACCCACTTGTCTAAGAAGACAACGCCAAGCACAGAACACTCTCGGAAAGAATCGTACGTGATGGGCATCCCATCCAGGCCGGATGATCAACTGATATGGGTCCTCATCGCCCGCTCACAAGTCTAAATGATTATGGGTGGTGAAATCCCATACTCATAGACAAGTCGCCTCAAACATATTATGGATTGAATCATAACACTTACATAAACAGACTCCAGCCCGATCACCTAATCGAGATCTCGGGCGGGCTTAATCATACAACAAAGTGTCACTACTAGAGAAATGGCTTATGGTGGCGCCCTTTTTTAGCCTTTAGTGGCGCATTATGGATGCGCCACTAAGGAAAAGCCACTAATAAGGGCTTAGGGGTGACGCATTCTGGATGCGCCACCCCTAAGACCCTTATGGGTGGCGCATTCCGAAATGTGCCACCCCTAAGACCTTATGGGTGGCGCATTCCAGAATGCGCCACCCATTAGGTTCCTTAGGGGTGGCGCATTTCAGATGCGCCACTAACTGTACAGGAGATGAGCCACCAAATATTTATTACAGAAAACAAAAAAAACAATTTAAAGAAAAAGAAAATAAAATACAGAAACAATTACATAAATGGAATCACAGAAATTATTACATAAATAGAAGCATTGAAGAACTAGAGAAAGCATTACATGTTTTCGAGTATTGTTTACAAATATCGAATACAAGTTATTACAAATGAAATAAAAGAAAACCCTAAAACTAATCCTCGAGTATTGTTTTCTTCACTCCATCTTGATAATGTTGATCATTTTGATCGATCTGTTGCAGCAAACAAGTGAGTGTGAATGACAATGGCATCAATGACCACATTTATCGTTTAAGCATATAGGAAGATACATACACACAACACAACTTTAATAAGAACTGTTCAGCTAAACTAGTAGCATAGCCAAAATGATGCATGATATATTTATACAAAGATGGAAAAGTGTTTGTGCAATAGAGATAAAGTTATTTAGAACACAAATCATCAATATTGTTCGGAACTAACAACGCTAAGCATTAAATAATGTAGCATGACATTCACATCGATCGTCATCACTTGAGACCCGGCTCAGGGAATGGGCGGCATCCTTCTTTCGTTATGAAAGGCCTTGTGTCATGCAAGGCCTTTAGGCGGACTTCTATCTCCCCATTGGATGGTGCAATGTTGCTGTGGAAGATCGACCCCTGCATCTGTACTTCATGACGGATGATAGTCGCCATCTCCCCTTGGATGTGAAAGAACTCCTTCCTAAGATTTTCATCGGCGATTGCCGCCTTCCTTTCGGCCCACGCTTTCAGATGACTTGGCAGCGTAAGGTTTCGCTCTTCCTGTACAATCGCCCGCATGTGATGGAGGGCGTAGTACACATCTCTCCCACTGCCAGCCGGCTGCTTGACGCACAGGAGCTGCATCACGCGGTTGAACACGCTCACACCGGGTTGATTGTTCCTGTACTTGTGCTTCACAATCTTGCCTCCGGCTTCTTTGTAGCCGGCGAGAGCATCATCCAAAGCTCTCATGATATACTTTTAATCTTTCTTGTTCACACTCCCCGAGTCTAAATACACGGCATGCGAGTGTTGCGGTGAAAAGCAGATGAGCACGCAGTCTTGATCCTCGCTGCATAATTAAAACAATCCAAAAGGAATGTTGGAAGAGGACAATGGCAGAAAGCTAAGAAAGCATATATGCTACGGCGGCGAGCGAATGACTTACTTGGGAGAGTAGGTCATGAGAAATGAATCATTGTCGGTGTTCTGTAGCATGAATTCTCTGATGTACCCCGCCGCAAGAGTCGCATCCCCATCGTCCTTCAAGATGCTTTCACGCATGTAGAAGGGGTCCAATATCGCAACGCCCGGGGTCCTATCTATCCTGATACTCATAGAAAGACTGAGCGAGAACAGACGGATAAGGCTATGGTCCAGCCGCTTCAGATGAAACAAATTGAAGATCTCTGAGAACCGCAGGATTATCATATCCGCGGGGACATTGTTGATGAAACCCATGTTGAGTGGCACCTTGGCCATGAAAACTGGGTATGAGGGATTCTTCTCTCCAAGAAGCATCCTCTCTAATGCCATAACACTATGATGCACACTCTGCATATCCGAAGTTGCAAGGTCGAGCATGTCATTAGGTAGCATCGCTCTACCCGCCACATGGATTTCAAAAGAGAGATCCTTGATTCTCGGTGGCCCGTCCTGATCCCTGATCGGCATCGGAGGTTGGCTGCTCGAAGCGCACTTCTTTCTTTTCCATCCCTTCTTCTTTTCTGATTTCGAGCAGTCTGCACCGGCCTTTATCTGCTCAGTGGCCGCCTTATGGAGTGTGGACAGGCTGAGAATAGATCTCATTGTTGCATCTGCCTGAGGCTCGGTGAAGGCGCAAGCTGCTGGAGACATCTCCTGAGAAGCAGCAAAGAGACGCGTAGAGCAAGCAGGCTTCGCCGCAGGATCAGCTGGACCGTGAGCTTCCTGGTCATGCTGATAGGCTCTTTCATCAGGAGGCATGATTAAGTCATCAGCATCAAACAAAGTATTGATGACCTGGACGGTGCTGATATCATCATCAAGATCGTCGTCTTCTTGTTGTGCGCCGATGCGATCATGTGACGTCGGCACGACAACTACCGGCGTTGTCCTTGGTGTGGTGCCCCCTTCCCCCGTCATCAAATGCATTTGGGTCTTCGGCCAAAGGCATATTTTGCCGAAACAATCATTGAGGACTGCCGGCTCGTCCTCATCGTATCCGGGTGGTTGAATTGGAGGTTCCACTCTCTCGTAGCCCGAAATCACGAGAGAGATTTGAACCCTATGCATCTCCGGTGCCATCGGCCTATTTTGCATCACTCGATTTTGGGGTTGAAGGATTATACCTTTGGAAACATCCTTCAACTCGCCGTCCACGACTTGTAGTAGAATGCATGGACTGTCCTCCAATGAGAGAGACATATGCATTTAGGGATCAGAGAGATGCCAGTAATAAAAGGCAAGGAGATGAAGTCCTCGTTTGAGTTGCGGACTCTTATAGTTACCTTGAGGGCGTCAAGGTCGGCCAATGAAGCGACCCCGCCGACGACGGCGGGCATGCAAGAGACGGAGGGTGAACTGCCTCCCGTGGCGTCGGTCAACCTTTTTTCACTACCGGCGGGTTCATTATTATTATGCCCCGGTTGCTCCATCGTGGCTAGAGGAGTCACTATCACGTCCGTCGCCGGCGTCGTGGTGTTGGCGTCCGGAGTCGGTGCGCGAGCCGGGACTGCGGCCGCCGCGGTGCCCGAGTTGCTGTCGACCATGCTCGGGACCGGTATGGGCCCTTGTCCACCACACGCTTGCCAATTCGCGAGTGATTGCATCATATCAGGAAGGAGGGCGCTCATCGTCTTCGCCACTTCGTCCTGGACAAGCTGCGGAAGCATGTACACTTTCTCCTCCAGTCCACGAACAGAAGCGGCATCTTCTTCAGTCCTTCTCGCCTTGCGCCCTCTCGAACCCGACTGCTCCTCCGATTTCCCATAATATTCGGACCAATTTAGGTCCGCACCAAAGCCGACCACATGGCCGACTGACGATGGCTTTGCTGACACGTTCTCAACCTTCTTAACCTTGTTCATCGCCCTGTTAAAAGTGGTGTCCCACGGGCCGGCCGGCTTAATAGACGAGCCCTGTGATGAGGCCGCGGCGAATTCATCTTCCTGCACAAAGAATGTGAAACACTAAGAAGCTGAACTTCAGGAATTAGAATTCAATCGACAAGGAAGTCACGTGGTGAAGTACTTACCACGGCAGTCGTAAACTCCTGAACCTTAGGATCGAGAACTATGTTCGAGGTTTCTTTGTCCTTATGGCTCCGGGCCCTCACAAAGAATTCAGTCTGTGGATCAACTTTGTATTTCTCAAAGGGGTTAGGTAGGCCCGCAGCGGCATACTGGGCATCCTCCTTGTCCCATTTAGGCTTGGAATGTCTGTAACCACCGGCTCCGAGACGGTGGTTACCTATGACTTGTGCCCGCATCGCCTTGCCCTTTGCACTCGCGGCCTTGGCGTTGACGATGGGGTGACCCCACGACTCCTACGGATGAGCCTACCTGGTGTCCGTGAAGGCAGAAGGCCCATGAAGATACGGCTTCGGCCCACTAGATGGCACCGACGTAGAGGTCCTCGACTCACAAGGAAGGTGCGAAGATCTGCTGTACGGAGCAAGCTAGGGTTAGGAAAGTTTACCTGTACACGTAGATGAACTCCCCGAGACCTGTCCTGATATAGAAGGACTGGGAGGGGCGACACCAAAGACATCGAATCTTACTTGTAACCCTAGCCTTGAGCGCTCCAGCCTTGGCCTCCACTGTAATCGCATATCCCCAATCAATAATATAGAGCAGGAGCGAGCCTCCCTGTTTGCCGACGAGCTATCGTCCATCCTGCGCCTCTCATGACTAACCCAAGGTCCCTGACCATGGGATTTTCCGGGGTTGATCCCCGTAAATTGGCGCCGTCTATGGGAACTACGCAAGTTGGGATCACGATCTCGGCGGTCCCATCTCCAGAAAGCCACAACTCGAGGGCAAGAACCCGACCTAGCCCACTCGAAGGATTCAAGATCACGGCGGACATCTTCGCCATCCCATCAAAACCACTCGAGCTGCAGTCACGCCAGGACCGATACTACGGATACGGCCAGTACAGCGCCAGCACCGAAGGAGTCGACGACCCAGAAGAACGGCAAGGGGCCTTTACGAAGGAATTCCACTCAACGAACTGCGACGCGCAGCGGAGGACTCGCAAATCCTCCGACAACCCTCCACCGCCCGGGCACCCGCCGCACATCAAGCCGATGACTAGGAGATTGAATGTAACGATCAGCAGAACCACCGCAAAGGCAGAAGGAATCGACGACCCAAAAGGCGCGCACGGGCATCCGCCGCCAACCAAGACAGCGACTCTGAGACACCTGTTGGCGAGTACTACGACCCAGATCGAAGGCCAGATGAATTCGCCAACCTCATCAAAAACCAAGACATGAGTCGAGGAATCGAAACCGATCCTCGCCTCCAGGAGCACCCAGAGGATCACGAGCAGAACTTCAAAATCTCAAGAAGGAAGAGACACGCCGGATCTAGCAAACTCATGGCCAGAGAGCAGCTAGCAGGACCTTGCACGATCCACAGCTTCGAGGATGACTGGGGACGCGTCAGATCAAGTCACACCTTGAGAGACTTCCGTCTGTTCAGCGAGCTAGACAACGACCTCAAGAAGGAGAAGCAGAAAGAAGACAGACGCAACCAACGACCCGAGCAAGCGCCGACCTCAAGCCCGGAAGGACGTCACAGCCGGTCGAGAGCACAGGTGCTCATGATCCAAGAAGGAAGGACACCACAAACACAACACAACGAGGAAGGACTTTCAAAGTCGATGCCTCGACCCTCGAAGTTGACATGCATTGCGCGGCTTCCCTCCTGGTGACCACACCCATCGATCCTGCCAAAGTGCTTGTTGACGGGCAGACCAACAGGGTTCTTGGTGTTGAGATAATTCGTGCAAAAAGAGATGCACTCTTCGGTTAGAAAGTCTTTAGCTATGCTTCCAACTGGACGGGACCTGTTACGAACGTATTTTTTGATGTGTCCATTCATCCTTTCGAACGACATCATGTTGCGCAGAAACAAAGGCCCGAGTTGGACGATATCCTCCAGGACATGGATCAGCAGATGCACCATAATGTCGAAGAACGTGGGCGGGAAATAGATCTCAAGCTCACATAGTATGAGCATGATCTCCTCCTGTAGCCTTTTGAGTTGTGTAGCGCAAATCGACTTCCGAGAGATGACGTCAAAAAAGTTTCAAAGGCCAAACAACGTTTTACGGACGTGCTCGTCCATTATCCCTCGGATCGCAACCGGGATAATCTGCGTCATCAGCACGGCACAGTCGTGAGATTTCATCCCGCTGAAACGTTGCTTCGCCTCATCTAGGTATCTGCCTATCTTCCTAGCGTAGCCGCTCGGAAATTTTACTCCTATGAGGCAATGGATAAATCGCTTGATCTCCTCCTTGCACAGAGTGAAGCATGAAGGTTGTATATGCATACAAACACGGTCCAGGTACTGTGTGTGCTGCTCTGGCCGCCAAACGGATTAACTCCATCGGCGATCACACCAATTCTGAGATTCCTTGGTTCTTTCCCAAAATCTGGGTATTCGAGGTCCAACGCAATCCATTGGCTACCATCTGAAGGGTGCCTCAACATTTCCTCTTTTCCCGGATCCAGGGGGAAAGGGTCATGCTATTTTAGCTTCTTTCTATCTGCGTGCCAGGTCATGAGCTTTGCTTCCTCAGGATCTAAGAAATACCTCTGCAGACGAGAAGTGATCGGAAAGTACCATACCACTTTTGTAGGAACTTTCTTCCCTCTCTTGTATCGACGAACACCGCACACCGAACATGTGGTTTTATCATGGTCCTCACCCCGATAGATAATGCAATCATTTATGCAGACGTGGTATTTAACGTGCGGAAGATCGAGAGGGCAAAGGACTTTCTTGGCCTCAGCGATACTAGTTGGGCATGTGTTGCCCTTCGGAAGACGATCGTGCCAGAATGCCATGTTATCATCGAAGCTTTCCTCGGTCCATTTGTGTTTTTCCTGCATATCCATAGCCCCAAGTGTTACATTCAAGCGGGTATCCCCGTCGTTGCATCCTTCGTACAACTTCATAATCGCATCTTTCTCGAGTTGCGCCATCTTGGCCTTCTCTCTAGCCGCACCTCTTGCGTTCACCGCCTCTTTGACAAGTAGATCTTGAACATGAGGGTCCCGCACCCATCTTGAATCCTCATGTCCGGCATCTCTATCTTCACGATCTGCTTCGGCCTTTTCTTCATGACCATGTACGGGATGCTCTTCGTCTTCTCGCCCGCCGTTGTTGTCTGGTTTCCCTTCCTCATTTACTGGCGCATTGACGTCCTCCTCCTCACCAGCTTCATCACTTATCCACCGTGTGTAACCATCCATCAAACCATTACGCTTCAGGTGTCTTTCCAGTATTCCGGAATCAGGCTCTGTCACGCACTGCTGTTTGCATCTCCGACACGGACATCTTATATCTGTCCTATTATTCCGTAGCATGTCGTTTGTCGCACATTGCATCCACCTAGTCACGGTGATATCGCTAAGCATTTCGCGGACCATGATTGCCTGCGTGCACAGAGAGCAACACAATTATATATCACGGTCGTCGCCGGAAAAATTTGGCATGACCTTCCCTAATAATGCATGGGAGCATGCGGAGAGTGCGCCAGAAATTTGCAGAAACGGAAATGAATCAACATTTCGTCAAAACATTGGCAACTCAAGATTCACATATATATCAAACCACCATAATCTTCACATATACACTTCACATATACATCAAACCACCATAAGCTTCACATATACATCAAACCACCTCAAGCTTTCACATATACATCAAACCACCTCAAGCTTTCACATATACCTCAAACCACCACAAGCTTCACATATATACTTCACATATAAATCAAACTCAAGATTCACATATACATGAAACCCCAAGCTAATACAGGGAATTATGGGTGATAAATGGAAGAAAAGAGTTGGGAAGGAGGCCCACTTACTTTAATATTAAACAAAGTAGATTTCAAGCCAAGTATGGATGGATAAATGGAAGAAATGAGGTGGGGAGGAGCACAAAACCGAATAGAGCTAGGTGAGAAGAGTAGATCTAGTTTGAGAAGTGTGTGGAGTGAATGAGTGGTGGTAGGTGGGGTGGAGTAGGTAAGGGTACCTCCACACTTAGGGGTGGCGCATATTGCATGTCAGTGGTGGCGCATATTGCACATGCGCCACCTCTAAGATATTAGGGGTGGCGCATTTGCAGTATGCGCCACCCATAAGCTCTTAGGGGTGGCGCATTTCCAACATGAGCCACCCATAAGCTCTTAGGGGTGGCGTATCAGAAGTCTGCGCCACCTATAATTTTCTGAGGGGTGGTGCATTTTGCCAAATGCGCCACATATCAGAGGATCCAGGGCTGGCCCACCCTTATGGGTGCCGCATTTTACAATATGGCCACCTCAAAGATCTTAGAGGTGGCGCATTTTTAACCAGTGCGCCACCCATTACATCCTAGTGGTGCATTACACTGAAGATGCGCCACCAATAAGATTTCCATGTATAGGATTTTCTCTAGTAGTGTGTGCCACGTGACAGAGTCACGAGCAATCACATTGCGATGCCCCAAGCAGCGCACATCTAAGGGCCACTTGGTGTATAAAAGACCGCTGGCAAGAACACAACTAAGCTATCGAAAACCCATACTCAGACATGCATGTTATAATCATACACGCATCACACATGTCTCGTATGAACAGCAGGTATCATCACATAACTCTACAAAGTACTTCTTTATTGACTTACATATAGAGCATACAGAGATCACATGTCTGTCATCAACAGTACATCATACAACGGAAGCAAATTAGGTCTGAGTACAGACAAGTTTAACAAGTGGATTAGAGAAGCCTTGTTCAACAAACATGCCTTCCACGAGGGACCAGACTGCTGTGTGGAACTATACTACAATGGTCAACGTCGAGCTTCTGGAAGGTGACTCCATAGGGGGGCTGGGTTCTCATCTAAAACATAGAATAAGAAAACGTGAGTACAAAGTCCTACTCAGCAAGAGTTACATCATAACTATTCTACTCATGCTCAAGTTTCAAGGTAAAGGGAGGTGGGGTTTCAACATGCAGAAGTGCCAGCTTTGACTTGGCTAGTCCTGTACTACGAGTACCAGACTTGAGGTAAGAAGCGTACACGAGTCCACTACCAAGTCTCCAACCAATACACCACTATGGATCCTTCCTCGACTTCCCCACGAGGAAGCATGCCATAGCAATCACGCTTATCTTGCGAGTTTTAGATTATCCATTCAAGTTGTCTAATAATCAGGTACAGGTTCCAAGTAGTCCATGACCGCGGACGCGGCTATTCGAATAGTTTTGTTAACCCTGCAGGGGTGTAGACTACACACACATGACCATCAGTTAAAGCCAGGTCTCGTCACCATTCAAGGGCTGCAGGCGAGGATGTTCACCACGACACTTCGCTCACAACCGGTCTTTTCCAGGAGTTGAATATCTGAGTTTGTCACCGCTCGAGAGTCCGGCCGGATCAAGTATACGGACTTAGACAATGTAGGCAACCAAGACGCCACCTTTGACAGATGGTTTCACTACGTCATAGATCCACCCACATATCTAAGATGATGCAACAATTCACTCACTCTTTTTCTATGCATATGCAAAATGGAAGGCCCGAACTAATGTGACTCCTGGACGTCAACACGGATCTAGGTACTAGGCCGAGAGGGGTCAGTGAGCCAGATGTGTGGTTGTACTCTCTGTCTTGGATGCCCATACAAGAACTCGGGCTTAATGAGGTATTCAACGAGACAACCCACTGTGTACTCCTGCACAGCCTCTCATCGTTCACCTTGTATTAGGGTAGATTCACCAACACAGTTTCACCTTCATCAACACCATGTTCACTATCATTCCGACTCACATCAAAAGTAACCTCATTGTAAACTCTAAGCATGCAATAAGCTGTAACATTTGCAGGGGCCTCATGATATCAATCAACTCCTATGTCAGCTAGGATTGTGGTTTGCATACTACTGTGACAAGATGATTGGCCATGCATCGGATATGGGTTCAACTATGCGGTAGAATTGATAACAAGGTGATCATCCTAATCAATGCATAAGCGAGACTGAGAGGGAAGTGGGATTTTATAGACATGATCAATGGGGTTTGCTTGCCTTTCTGACAAGATTCGGTACGGTGTCTTCAACTAAGGGGGTGGCCTCCGGTTCCAGTTCCACTTCTATCGAGCAAACAAAGCAAACACCGGAACAACAACAATATAAACATTACATTGCAACGCACAATCAAGATGCATAATGTAGCATGGCATGGTACTGATGTGCTCTAAGTTCAAGTTTCAACATGTTAATTGAAGTTGATTTGAAAAGTTAATTCAAATTCAAACTCCAAATGTTGTTCAAATTTGCCAAGTTGCATTTGCTATTTTTTGTTCTTTGTAAACCATCTTGACATGTGTATCATATGCCTCTGATGTACAAGTGTTTATGTTTGCATTGCAATGGTTCAAATTGGAATAGCATTTGAATTAAATTTGAATTAATTCCAATTAAGCCAAATAGCAAAAGCTACTGGTCCCAATTTAAGATCAACTCAAACATGGTTGAAAGATTATTATTTGGATAGAGCATTTTCTGCTGATCATTTTTCATATATTATTTGTTCAATTTGGAGTTAATATGAATTTTCTATGAAGTTCCAAAGTTTAATATATTTTTTTGCAATTTCGTTATTTCTTTAAAATTCTAGAAATTGGTTTATTGCATCATGCTGATGCAAGCATGACATCAGCAGGGGCTGACATGTTGGCCATGCCTGTCAGTGGCTGGGTTAAATAACCCGGTTAGTTTAAACTAACCAGGGGATTAGAGGGCAGGGGGCACACCTGTCTGTGGCTTAGGGGTGGATTAGGGGGTGGGTTAGGCCTAATTAAGCGGGCCTCACCGATGGTTAGCCGCCAGTGGCACCAGCGCGGCGGCGCACACTTGGGACGGCTCTCCCGTCGTCCATTTGGCGTGCCAAGGCCACGGGAGGATAGCCCGTGCTCCCCCACATCACCTCGTTCACGCGTGTGACCACGGGGAGGGCCGGAACGTCGTAGGAGACGAGTTCCACGGAGGCCGTGGCTCTGCGTGGATGAACACGGCGAAGGAGAGCACGGGGCTGGGCTTGGAGAAAGGGGAAAGACGCGCTGGCTCACCGTGATTGCAAAGGTGTCGACGTCGAGGTGGGAGAGGCACTGTGGGCGATGGAATCCTCGCCGGAGTCCGGCGGCAGTGGCGGAGGAAAAAGTTCGATTCTGTGTTCCCTCGGATCTCCGGCTTTCCTTGCTCGCGTGGGAAGAAGTAGTCGACGCCGGGGAGTCTCCTGGACAAGTTTTGGCGGCGTGAGGGGGAGGGCTGCCACGGTGGCGCGGCTACACGCTCCGGCGAGCTTCTCGGACCGCATGGAAATGGCGACGCAGAGAGGAGGAGATGACCACGGGATAGGGGGGAGGATGGGGAGCCTTGTGGGCGTCTGCGTGGCGAGAGAGGAGAGGCAGGGGAGGCCTAGAATGGCCTCAACGGCGTCGAGGTTGCGCCGGCTTGCTCCCAGGCTGCCACCGAGGAGCTTGGGGAAGAAGACAAACTGGGGGGTTGGCTGGGCCGAGCTGGTGGACCTGGGGGGTTTAGTTGGGCTGGAAGCCAGGGGTACTTCCCTTTTTCTTTTTCTCTTCTTCTTTTATTTTTCTGTAATTTTGTTTTTCCTTAGTATTAAATACCTAGGCAATTTAATAAAATGCACAAATAATTTTATAAACCCTAGGTGACCAGAAGCAAGCCACCCCTTGGTTTTGAGCAAGCCACCAGAGGGTCAAGCAAGCCCTATCACTTACCGTAGTTGGGGTTCTGACACAAAGCAACCTCCAGATTAGCTCTCCCGGAGAAGAACAGAGGGTTGCAATGGCTCCGCGATGTAGATTGGAAAAACGACTTCTGTTCTGGGGTTTCTGCGTCGGGAGAATAAATAGGGCCAAGGTAGGGCACAAGGGGGTGTGGGACCCTCCTTGCTGCCCCCTGGCTGCCCTGTGGCCCCCCTTTGGACTGGCGGAAGCTTCCGGAACGCTGATTTTTTATATATATTTTTTGGATTTTTCCAGCGTACCTAAATATCCAGAAACATGCACAAAATAAAACAACACTGGTAGCTCTGCCGAAAACAGCGTCATGCAAGAATGAAGCCAAAACAATAGCAAAAGTGTTTGGAAAAGTAGATACGTTTGAGAAGTATCAATATGAAGGAAAAATTGAGTGTTCTAGTGTGGGGGTCTCTAGACATTTTGTGTCGCAAGCTAATAACTTCTGAGATGGTGCAACTATCAAAATCAATATCACTACTATCAAAGGTGGTAGTAGTGTTATCTAGGCTCACTTGTTGGAAACCCTCTATGTTCATAGGAGTTTCTTCTTCTACGGTTGAGGTATTATCATCACCATTAATAGGTCCAATGGGACTAGGAATGCATTGGGTGCTAATAGTTTGAGTCTCCTCAACAATTTGGATAGTGGCAACTATGTGGTGCGTAGGAAGGCTCTTAATTCTATCCTCTTCCTCTTTTTCTCTAGCCCATCTTTCTTTAAGTTTAGCCATCATCCTAATATTTTCATTAATTTGCAATTGGATAGCATTAATAGTAGTGGATTTCCTCTCCTCAAGGGGAGAGTTTATAATTTTTAGCATCTCAACATCAAGGGCTAAGCTATCTAACTTCAAAGAGAGATTATCTAACTTAGCTAATTTCTCTTCTACATTCTTGTCGAAGGATTTTTGGGTAGTGATAAAGTCTCTAAGCATATTTTCTAGTTCAGAAGTGGGGTTCTTGTTGCTAGGATAAGTGTTGGTGTTCCCGTAGTTGGATGGAAACGGTCTAGGATTACTAGCAAAATTGCCCCTATAAGCATTATTGTTGAAGTTTTTTCTACAAATAAAGTTCATATCTACTTGTTCCTGAGCAACCAAAGAATTTAAAGGAACATCATGAGGATCAATAGAGGGTTGCTTGGTAAGTAAAGACATAATTAAGTCAACTTTTTCATTTAGGGAGATAATCTTCTCGTCGGAGTTTACCTTCCTACCTGTTGGAGCGCGTTCGGTATGCCATTGGGAATAGTTGGTCCTCATCTCATCGAGAAGTTTTGTGGCAGCAACAAGTGTAGTTGACATAAAGGTTCCTCCCTCGGCCGAATCTAACAGGTTTTGCGAGGTAAAGTTCAAGCCTGCATAAAAAGTCTGGATAACCATCCAGGTAGTCAAACCATGTCTAGGGCATTTCTTAACGAGATATTTCATATGTTCCCAAGCTTGGGCAACGTGTTCATTATCCAATTGCTTAAAATTCATAATATTACCTCTCAATTGGATAATTTTAGCAGGTGGGTAATACTTCCCAATAAAAGCATCTTTGCACTTATCTGAAGAATCTATGCTATTCCCAGGCAAATATTTAAACCAGATTTGAGCTCCTTCCCTCAAAGAGAAAGGAAAAAGCTTGAGCTTAACAACATCACCTTCTACTTATTTATACTTTTTCATATCACATAACTCAACAAAATTATTTAAGTGTAAAGCAGCATCATCTCCAGGACCAGAGAATTGATCTCTCATAACAAGGTTTAGCAAAGCAGGTTTAATTTCATAAGAGGTAGCTGAAGTGGCAGGTGTGGCAATAGGAGTGCAGATAAAGTCTTTGTTTTTGTGACTAGTGAAGTCACACAACTTGGTGTTTTCAGAGGAACCCATAGTAGCAGCAAGTGTGGTAGATTTTTTTGTAATTTTTGATATAAGACAGAAAGATAAAAACTAAAGGGTAAACTAACAAGACTAAAAAGTAAGGGTAAAAGGTAGTGGACAACTCCCCTATCTTAGCACTTGGAGTCCCCGGCAACGGCGCCAGAAATTTTCTTGATACGCGAGATATGATAATTGCCTCTCTCCCTTCGTTAGTTACCCAAAGTGGAAGGTGAGATGCAGCGTAGCGGAAGGTTTCCCTTGGTGAAGATACCAAGGTTGAGAGTATCGACCAGTAGGACTCCGGAGATGATAAGTAGGTGTCAGCGGAGCAACTGGCGTGGACCTACACACAGACACAAATAACTTTGCTCCCAACGAAGTTCAGAGAAATTGTCGATCTCTCTGATCTTGTTGTTTACAAAGAATCAAACACAAGGGATAATGATTATAGCAACTAAAAGTAAAAGAGAGAAAGTACATAAGCGTGTAAACAATAATGAGAATATGGACCGGGGTCCCGTGATGTTCACTAGTGATGTCTCTCTCCCAAAAGACGATAAAGTTGCTATTCGAGGTGAACAAATTACAGATGGGCAATTGACATGATTATAAACGCACCGCAATGCTATCTATGCTACAAAGAAAGGAAGAGGCTCAAAAGCATGGGCTATACGCCAAAATAAGTAGACCGAAATCCAACTACATCTACTACTAATCATCCACCCTGAGACATCTATCCAGAACATCTCGCTGGTATTAAGTTGCGAGCCCCACCCAAAGTGTAAATCCAAAGCAACAGACAACGTCATTAAAAAGCACTTTGCATAAAGTAAACAATCCTTGCAACCGCGTTTACAATCACCATTGTTTCCCCCCTTGTGGCAACAACACATCCCCTAGACTCATGTTTCTGTCACTCAAACGTGTCATCAGGAGGCATGAACCCACAATCGAGCATAACGTTCCCTCTTGGAGTTAGTACCTACTACTTGGCCAAAGCAATAAACAAAACGGAGAACATGCAAGAATTACATAAGAACAACAATATAAAAGATAAGAACCAAATATATTACTCTATCACAATCTGAACATAATCTTATTATCCATCAGATCCCATCAAACTCCGCATAGCAACAACAGATAGATTACATATGTGCCTCGATCATGTAGGGATGCTCACGAGGTCTAAACCATGAAGAAAAAAGAGGGGAGGATAACATCACATAGCTACTAATCATGGACCCATGGTCCAAAGGAAACTACTCACGGCACATCCGGGAAGCGTCCATGGTGGAGGGGAAGCTCCCGGAGGTCGATCCTCCCTCTGGCAGGGTGCCGGGAAGAGGTCTGCTGGCGCTCCCGATCATGGAAGCGCGGCGGCGAAGGAACACAGGAGAAACCGCGGAAAAGGGTTCTCTCTCCGGAAGTTTCACGTCACGGGAAATATATAGCAGAAGGGGGGAAGCCAGCGCGGCAAAGCCCTAGGCCCACCTGGTCCCACCTGGTCCCCCTTCGTGACTCCAGAAGGTTCCTTCACATAGATTTTTTATCTGATTTTTCCCTAATTTTGGGAGCATTTTTAATATGGGGGAAAACTGAAATAGAAAAATAGCAGAAAAGAGAAACTGGCACTGGGGTGCCCTGAGTTAGTAGGTTAGTCCAAATATGATCAAAAGTGTATGAAAGTGTATCTAGATCATAGCAATATCACACAAAACATGCATGGAGCAAGAAGAAATTATAGATACGTTTTTGGACGTATCTTTTGGGTAAATGCTATTGACGATTTTTTTTCTTTTCGATTTTCTCCTTTCTGTCGCAGTAAGTCTTGTGGTATTTTTATACAATCCTCTCCTTCATCTGACGCTTTCTTTCCATCGCCAATTTGTAGTATCCACTCTGCTAATTCAACTACTTTTTGCTGTTGTATTGGATCATCTTTAAAACACTTCAAATGCATGTTTTGTGTTAACCCAAATATTTCAAAGTGTTTCCACAGATATGACCTTTTGATTTAAGGATTAACTATCTGCTCCCTCCTTCCTTTGTTTATAACTGGTAGGATTTGTCTAAAGTCTCCTCCTAGTATAACTGTCATTCCAGACAATGGCTTTTCATCGCTGTTTTCGTTTTTCAACCTGAGAATGTCTCTAAGGATTTTGTCTAGTGCCTCGAAGCAGTGTTTGTTTGCCATAGGAGCCTCATCCCACAATATAAGTGATGTATTCTTTAGCAGTTCAGCCAAATGTGAGCCTTTTTTTATTTCACACGTTGGTTCTTCAGTGATATTAAGTGGAATACAGACCCTTGAGTGTGCCGTTCTTCCACCTTGGAGAAGCAATGTCGCAATGCCACGTGATGCTATGGCAAGAACTATCTTGCTCTCTGATCTTAGCTTTGTCGTTATTGCTTTCCATAGATAGGTTTTTCCTGTGCCACCGTAGCCTTCGACAAATATCTGCTTTCCTAGCCCTTTGTCGACTGACTCCATTATTGCATCATACGCAATTTTTTGGTCTTTGTTAAGATTGTTTAGTATTGTTTTGTGCTCATCCTTTAGTTTTTCCATGTCGTAGTTGACCTCTTCATTTATTAGTTTTTCCCAAGTTCTTCTAGCTCTGTGGCATTTGGGAGTTCTATTTCTGGATAGTCCTTTAGTGACTTTCCTACTTGCCTCATTAGTTTCTCTATCTGAATCAGACCATTCGCTTTTTCTGTGTGTTGGTGAGTTCAAGAGTTGGAAAGTTTAATACAATCCTTTTTTGTGTTGCATATTTTCTCACAGTGCCTCCCAATTTGAATCCCACGGTATTTTTGGATTTGTGACTTCGCAATGGGACAATATGGTAGTGAATAACTGGATCAATTGTGTTCCGGATTCCCACCTTGATGCTTCATTGATACAGTCAATCCACTCATTATCATCATCTAGAAATCCGGGCGCTTGGCATGCTGCTTTCTAAGTTGGGTAAGTAACTCCATAAAAGAACCTAATGTTCTCAAATTATGTAAACCATTTCTTGGTGTTTAGAATCATCCTCATATAATATCGATCGCCACTTGCGGGATGTGCATAGTAGATTCTTCCAATTGCATACCCCCTTTTCCGCTTTTGCCAACATTGTGTGTCGCTTTTCCATAAAAAAAATTGTAGGGAATTCTGCGTATGTTAATTCTTTTCCTAGCTCATATATTTCATTTGCCTCCATCCATTGAGTGAACTTGGTAATTATGGATCCTTCCCTTGTTACTATCTTGTCAAGATCAGTTGATTCAGGAAAAATAACTTGTTGCTCATTTTCAAGATGGAATGGTAGCCTCCCAATGGCTGGATCACGATGGTGAAGATCAAACTGGAATATCCTCCAACATGCTTCTGATGTTGATATGTATCTCGTCTCTAGGTATTTCTTGATCTCATCAATTTTATTTGCAACGCCCCTTTCCTTCAGTAACGCTGTAACTTGGTCGTCGTCTTTATGAATATACTTAAATAGCTATTTAATGGATTTGTACCTATTGCACCACTCGACATTTATGCGAGCTTTAAATTTGTCCAGAAGATTCCGATTGTAGGGAACGACAAATATTTTGTCGAGCATGAACCCTCCATTTTTGATCTGCCTTCCATCATCCCTCCTTTTATCGTGAAATGCTTGGTGCATCTATGGTCCACCATGCATGGCGAGCTTTTCTTAGCTTATCCGCATGGGCCGTGCATCATGAAGTTCTCGACAGCTTCAAGTGCCTCCGGATCCTCATCCTTGTTTGGAATCTCAGCGCTAATTATTTTGTCAATTTGTGATGGCTCTGGGTACTTGTCTTTGTCCTTGAGAAATATTAGTATGTGGGTATGCGGGAGGCCTCTCTTTTGGAACTCTATTGTGTAGATAACTGTAGTTGATTAATAGTTTTTTGGATTTAGCTAAAATTGGAATGCATGGTACTAAACATGAGTCTTACTAACTATAATATTATGCATGAAAAACTAAAGATGGTAGTCGATGGGACTTACTTGAAAGTGTTTCTACAAAGTATTTCCTTTCTTTTATATCTCTCATTAGCTCCTTCAGTTTGATCATAAATACCCTATCCAATATATCTGGCCGATTGGCTGGCTTTTGGCTACCTCCTGCTTCATCTAGCATGTATTGGATCTCAGGTCACTTTGCATTGAATGTGAATGTTAGAAATAGGTCTGGGTAGCCATCCCAACAGCATATCGCAAATGCATCTGGTAAGTTTTGTGCCTTGTTTCTTCTATCATCGGTATAAGATGAAGGAACAATTATCCTCTTTCCAACCGGCTCTGTTCTTGTGTCCCCTCGCTCAACCCCATCCTGCAATCCTCTATAAAGTTCAGTTCTTAACGTTCCTTGATTGTATCGGATCCAATTTAGTCTATTTTGCTCGATACATGTGTATACATCCACCCAAAATTGCAGTGACAGATGCCCAGACTTGAGCAATAACATTCCTTGGTCAAGGCGTCGATGTAGGTAGAATGCATAGTAGTCCAACAATGTTACATATTTCCTGCTGTTTGCAACTCCTTTTTTTTCTTGTACGATATCTCAAGTTTAAAACCATCTTCTCCATATGGGAACAACAGGGGATATGGGTGAATCTCTGATATCCTTTGCGGTACCATGTTTTTGTACTCAACAGCAATGTCACGTCCTTCACTCTCTCCAGTTGGATCTCTTACTACCAATGCTGCAACTTCAGATGCGGATGGAAGGTTGTGTGTGCCGTTCCTTTTGCCTAGTATCCGAAGTGTGTAATCATGGTAGTCTTCTTCTTGGAATAGGTCTCTTTCCATTCTAAATGTTTTTTCAAGGATGTTGGGGTCCACTATTGATTTCAGTTCATTTACGATTGCCTAGTATCCGATCATTATTTTCAGTTCATTTACGATGTTGGGGTCCACTATTGATGTGTTATCATTGAATCTTGATGCACTTACCTGTTTTCCACCTCATTTTCGGTATTGTAGATGTACAGTTGTGCGAACCGGGGTTTGTATGTAACGTCGTGGTTCTGTTATTGTCTCTGACATTGATTCTGATGTTTTTGTTACTTTCACTACAACATTAACCTTTCTCAACCGCTCAGGAGCCTCTGTGGTTGAATTTCTTTTTCCCTCTACAGTCCCTTTTAGCTTTGTACTCCTTGAGTTTAGAGGTTGTTCTTTCCTTGTTTTTGTATGGTGAGCTGCTGGCGATGACATTTGTTGGACACTCATCTCTGCAAATGTGATGTCGTCAGTGATGTAGAGTTTTGTTAATAATGTCATGTAATATCATTTATGTTTTACTTAATAGTGTTTTGACATTGCAGACATGTGAGTGCATTTGGAGATATGAAGACTCTAATAATGGAGATTTCACATGTAGTGCATATGGATATCTATATGGTAGGGCACTATATATCAATATTTGTTCAATAAGGTTTCTCTTTTTGTAGCTTTCAGATTATTGACATGGTCATGTCAGGAGACATTACACAAATTCTTTATAGTTGAGTATCAGAAGATTTTAACATAAAATATAAATCAACCTAAAGTATTAAAAGAAAGGTTGAGCTATTGAAATGAAATCAAAATGCAAACAAAAACATGAAGAGTTGCATGTGGATATTACCTGAGGTTGATTGTGTTGATGTCTTGCCTTCAGTTTGTTGGACGTTTGTACGTGCCTTCGATTGTATCGGTATTTCAGGATTATGTTGGATGCATGTTGATGGAGTTGTTTCCATGCATTCGGTTTGCCGGGAATCTCGTGTGTTTGATCGCCGAGGCATCTTGAAAAAGGAGCTATTAGAAAAGCATGGATCAGACCCAAATATTTTATCATGAATGTCGTCTTGTAAAATTATGGTTGAATGATTATGTGAGATAAGCAGAAGGGATGAGCCTTGTGATCATACCTCTTGATTATTTTCTGAGACTATGATCTAGCTACTTGATTAATATACCTCGAGGAAGGGATTAGTATTGTGTAGACTACCTGAGAACAAAAGTTTTAAGAAAATATGCTACTTCTTTTAAGGAAGTAAAATAACGTATAGATTAAAAAGAGGAAATATGTATACCTTGACACCTGTTTAATCGCGAATAGCCTGTGGATTTGAAGAGTTGCTTCCAATTTAAAAAGATGCAACAATCTGTGAAGAGGGTTATTGATTGCTAGTAGGACCTGATGCACGTTATATAGTGTTATGGTTGTAACACCCTCAGTGTCATGGAACAGTAATCCCTTTTGCTAATGATAATTACTATTGATGATCATGCCTTGACCATGAAGTGCTAGTAGGACCATGGAACAGTAGGACCTGATGCCTGGAACACAAATTTACAAACATCACTTTGAAAATAATAATTCAAATGGAGATCAAACAAAACAGAAAAGAAAAGAAAATACATAAAGAATAAAAGAAAAAGGAGCCCACCCCGACCCATCTCCCCTTCTCTGCACCAGCCCAGCCAACCCGGGGGTCATCCCCCTCCCCCTGTTCACCATGAAGTGCATGGCACGCATCCACCGCGGCCATCGTCGTGGCCGTCGCCGTGGCGGCCATCCACAACGCCCCGGCAAGGATAAGGCCCCCTCTGCCCTCTCCAACCCTAGGTCGCCCCCTTCGCCCCCCCCCCCCCGGTCTTCCCCATCGCGCCACCCTGACCTCCCCGAGCTCACCGTGAGGAACCGCGGCCGCGCCGCTGTGTCCACCATGGCGAACGGCCACCGCAGGGCTCTCCACCTTGTCCCTCACGCTCCCCGTCGACGGCTACGCCACCCCGCCAAGTGAATCGAGCCGAGGTGCATGACAACGCCGCCATCAGGGTCGTCTTCAACCTCCAGCCGCCGGCGAGCTCGTCAAATTCTGGCCGGTCTGCTGCTCCTAAGCCTCTCATTGGCCTCCTTGTGTCGCAAGGTTAGCTTCTCTTCGATTTTCCCCTTTTCATGCTCGGTTTTATGCCCACCCTCGCCGTCCTCATGATGCCGTGCCCCGGCCACCATGGCTGCCATGGCTTCCCATGCTCGTTATGCGTCTAGCCGCGCCTCGCGCGCCTTGACCGCGCCCAGTGCGCGCTCAAGCTCGCCCGAGGCCACGCCCCCCCACTTGTTGGCCTCGCCGCACGGGCCTGCCACCGCTAGCTTCGACCGCGCCCCGGACATCCACCATGGCCGCGCCCTAACTGGCTGCGTGTGCGCGCCCGCCACCGTGCGCGAACCGCGCCTCACCACGCGACACGCCGCCGCCGTTTGCCGCTGCTCGTTGTTGCCGCTCCGGCCATGGCCGACGGCGCCCCTGTGCCCGTGCGTAGCCAGCCGGCCAGGTCCGTTTTTATTAAGGGGCTAATCCCCAGTTTTAACCAATAACCCCCCCCCCCTTATAGAGTATGACATGTGGGCCATGCCCCTTAATTAAACCTGTGATTAAAGAAAGTGGAGATACCCCCCCCATTTGTATGACAGTGGGCCCTGCCATTGTATTAAAATAAAATATAGATAACCTTTCTGTTAATGACAGGTGGACCCCATGCCATTGTATTAAAATAAACTAGATATTTGTCTCTATGTCACTTACACATGGGACCCAACTGTCAGTTTAATTTAATTAAAAGAATTAATAGAAATTGCAGTGTATGACATGTGGGTCTAGTGGATTTTTGAATAAAAATAAGGATTAAATAAAATGACTAGAGGCTGACATGTGGGACCCTCACGTCAGGTTTGACCAGTCAAAGTTCCTATTCTGTTGAATTTAAATAATAAAAGAAAATCCAGAAATTGATTTAAATTTATTTAAATTTGGAAATTCAAGATCTTTTAAACCGTAAGTCAGATTCAAAAACTTTATACATCAAAATTGATCAGAAAAATATAATGAATACGGATACGCTATCTGTATGTCTACACCACCCTCCTAACACACCGATCATCGACATTCCCCCCTTCGGGCTGTCGGTCGATAATTCCCGGTGCTGGTAAAAACTTGCCGGATGAACTTATTCCGAACACAAAAGTTGTCCGAAATGGTTCAGCTAACACGGATACACCCCCCTTATCTTTGTCGGATGTCCACGACATCTCCTTCATGAACCCTTCCCCCTCCGGACACTCTGTCGATAATCACCCGGAGCCGGTATTTCATCCCCGGATGAATTCCCGCTCCGAGCAACGTGCATTGCACTGCGTTAGAATACCGTTAAGATTGCATACGTCATGCTATTCATCTGTTTGCTATGATTGCTTTATATTTACTGTTTCTCCCCCCCTTTATTCTCCGGTAGACCCCGCTGCTACCGGCGACTACACTGCTGCCGGGTACGACTACTTCGTCGACGACCCTGCCCCTACCGTCGAGTTTCCAGGCAAGCAGAGCCATTCTCTTCCCCAGATATCGCCTATCTTTCCGTACATTTCTTGCACTAGGCATTGTTACTGCTGCTGCTACGTTACAATCCTATTCAATTGCATAGCCTGATTTTGTTGCCCCTTGATGTACCTCCTTTATCCTATGCTTCCTATTATATTTATGCATTATTCAGCAGTGAGCCCTGCGCTTTGTTAGTCTACTAGGATTAGATAGCGGGCCGTGAAAACTCTGGGGAGTGAACGCGGACACGATAACTATAAACTGCACAGGTACGGTACATGCAGACACCGTCTAAGGCCCCTAGCTCGGCTCTGTCGAGCCACCATCAAGTGCGAGCTATCAAGGAGTATTCCTTGTACTCCACTCGTTGCTGGCTCTGTATAGCCGCTCTAGGTACCTGAGCAACGGTTGTCCTTAAAGGTAAGAAAGTCGGGTGACCCAACGGTGCCCGCGAGAGGTATATTGTCGGGAACGACAGGGAGGGTACGACCGACGTTACTTGCGTGCTTGGCCCCTGCTCGTATCTCGCGAGAGTTACCAAACTACGAAAAGTCGAGCTCTACCAAGAGCACACGCGGGACAAGGTAAGGAGACGGTTCACCTTGTTGGTAACCGCAGTGACTTGGTGGGACGACAGGGCAGGCACCGATGTACTGGTGGTCCTGACTACTGTCGTTGACCGCGGGTCGGTTAAGTCGAGACAACGATAACGGTTGTCACACAGGTTAATTAAAATGCTAAATGGTTCGGCGGATGTCTTGAGTAGCCTTTTGGCTTGTACGCACTACCTACACGTGGGACGAGGAGTGTGGGCTCCCCTGCATCATAGTCTCGTTCGAGGGTCTTCAGACGTCAGCAGTATCGCGGGCTGATTGCCGGGAAGTGGTAATGTCTTCTCTTGCTCGAGCGGTGTATTTGTATTTGCTTTGATTTTTCTTCACCGGCCAGTCACGCACCATGCAGGAGTACGTTCGGGTTAGGGTCCAAAGCCCGACGTACATAGGATATAGTCCGGTGGATGACCTCTCTGTTGATTGCCAAAGGATGGGCTACTCTGTGTCGGATAGCTTTGGTGGAGCGTTCCCTAACAAGGTTCCCGCCACCCTGGAGATCCGAGCGTCGTAGAGTCACGCCAGTGCACCCCTGCAGGGAAGATTAATCTATTCGAATATCCGTGTCCACGGTAACAAGACGCTTTATGCTGAAGCTGCATCTTACCACTAGAAACTACTACTATTAAACTGTATGGTTCCGGGTCTTCTTCCTTGCAGGGAGTTGAGGAAGGGAACTCGGAGGAATTATTATTATTAATTATTACAACTTACTATTATACAATGCTGCAGCAACTTCTGCTGCATTTTTATTACATTTCTGCTGTTGAACTGTTGGTTGTTTCTCTTCTCATGCTGCAAGACATCGTCAGAAGATGCTAGTCTTCAATAGGCCTAGCTTCTTACCCTTATTCTGATTTCTATCTTGCAGTCCACTATATACAGCCTCCCCTTTCCCTTTGATACAATGCATAAAGCTTAGCGGACGTAACACTCGCGGGTATGCTAGATACTCACCTTTTCTTTTTTTCCCTTTTATGTTTTGCCTGATCGGCCGCTGCAGTCGACGTTGGAGCCTTGGAGTCCAGGAGCAGGAGATCCCCGATGCCGACCACCGCCACATGAAGACCCCCAATGCCTTCTACGACGTCGAGTTCCCCGTTGACCAGGAGTAGTTTGGAGGTTCCCAGGAAGGAGGCCTCGCCTTTTTGATCTGTTGTTATTTGTGCTAGCCTTTTTAAGGCAACCTTGTATTCTTGTGTCTGTACTCAGATACTGTTGCTTCCGCTGACTTTGTGCTCTCGAGCTGTTGTATTCGAGCCCTCGTGGCCCCTGGCTTGTATTAAACAGCTTGTATTATTTTATTTGTAGAGTTATGTTGAGATATCTCACCGTGAGTCCCTAATCTCGATCGTGTACCTTGCGTGTATGATTACTGTACAAGGTCTGATTTTGGGGGCGTCACAATGGTCATATGTTTTTCCTGGACGTGTACGATTAGGAATCCTCTAGTGAATCAAGACCGGTCAGACTTAGAATGGGAAAAAAATTCCGATTGTTGTAAGGAAATTTACACCCTAACTGAACATTAGTTAGGCCTGCACCATAAAATATTTATATATTGATCGGTGGCCTATTCCAATTTGGGCTCGTGATTGGAAGTCAGAAAGTGGACTGGTAGTTCCCCCCAAAAAATAGTATTTTAGTCACTCTTCAACTGTCCTACAACGCTGTAAAAATAAAAAGGAAAAACTCTTCTACTTCACTGCTTCTTATCTTCTCAGACCTTCATATCAATGGACTGGTTCTCTTACACACCGTGCTTAGAAAATCATTCTTCCACATGATAAAATCTTTTTTGATTAGCTTTCAGTGACCTGCTAGCTAAAGGATTTTCTCTAGATCCACTACAGATTTGCCGCTAAGGAGAGCACGCGATGTGGCGACTAAATGGAGAATCCAACATAGGCGAGCTGACAAGAGTATGTGAGGTGAACCGATTATCCGGCAGCTTGCATGGAGCAGCCCAACGCACCAAACATTAAGGAGCAGAAATAGGTGCATTAGTGCCATGTCGATCGACAAAGGTTTGCACTTTAACTCTGCCGCCTTAGTCTAGTATGCAACCATATATTTTGTGTGAAGTTAGATCTAGAAATGTAAGTGATAAAGGTGCTCCAGCCTAAACATTAATTTTGGTCGAATTGGTTGAGGGTTAGTGAGAATTTTTTGGTCTGTAAGCCACCTTCACACGGATTTGTTCACGTCAAGTTTTATTTATTTATTATTTATCCATAGTTTTGCAAATAGATTTTCTACTCAATCTTTTGAAATCTTGCTGAGCATTTGTTCTTATATGTTCTAGGTGAAGTTGGTACATTGTTGTTTTAGTAAATGTAATAGGTATAGAATAGATTTGACTAAGCACACAAATGCTATGCTAATTCTTGTGAATGTTACTTGTTACTCAAATTGACCAAGAAAAAATGAATGCACCACACATTCTTTCTTCTGAAATACATGCAATACCTGAATTGTTTGAAAACAAAATAACAGATTGTTCATACATATATCATAAATAAAAAGCACTAAATAATGCATTGTCTAATACATCACAATAATGAATATGATGTGTATAAAAAGTTCACTAAGTAAATAGCATTTACTCACTTCTTATAAGCATATACGCTGGCTTCTATGGATAAACTACTAACTATTTTTTTTGGAAAATTTCCTTCCTCTCTTGGGTCTTGTTAAGCATACTTGTCTCTTGGGTCCTCAAATTTCACATCTTACTTTTGGTGTTGATGTTGTTAGAATTTGTAGCCAAACTTCGTGTCACCCTTGCTGCTGCAACAACAATAGTTTGATCTTTGGTGTAGCGAACACGTGGGCCTTCATATTCAAGTCTTGTCTTTTTGTCTTTTGGAAGAACATTTCTGATATTTTTGGGAACTTCATTTTTGGTTTTTTCCAATGTAATTTTTTCATCTTCTTCATCTTCTGAGTCTGATAATACAATAGATCTCCTTTTTCTGCCATCGACCCTTGTTGATGAATTTTGTTGTTGATGTTCCTTCTGATGTATTGTATTCTCGTTGCTTTTATCTTCTGGATCCTGTTTAACAGTGACCAACTCATATGTGTTTTTGGTAAGTCCAAATTCGTTGATGTGTACCTGCAAAAATCACATAAATGGATAAACTAAGAGATGGATTATTTTAAGAAAAGTTTGAATGTTTAAGTATTCAACCACCTTTTTAATTGCCTCATTCAGTTTCTTTGTTTCTTGATTTAACATGTTGTCCACTTCATCATCCATCAAATCATGTTGAGCACAATGGATCAGGAATCATAAATATCAGCTTCAATAGTTCCATATAAAAAGTAAAGTAATTTTTAAATTATTTAATAGTTTAATAGACCATTACCTCTTCAGCTTTATCGTCTAGGTATCGCTTCTCAAGCCTCTCATCTGGGACAAATGTTTTTCTTACTGCATAGTTTTTCATGCCTATAGTGAGATTCTTGTTGTTGAGTTTGAATCAAAAGATAACTCTTTTCCCACATAATCCTTGTATAATCTTTGGGACTTCTTCATATTTTCCATCTAAGGAATCCAAAAGGAATGAGACTGATGTATTGAGCATTCTTTCTGCCTCTTCATCAAATAAAGTGCAACTTGTAGTAGCAGTGTGATCACTTATTTGGAGTCGAATGTGATACCTAGAACCAAATATAATTAGTATGAAAAAAATATGACATTAAATAACGATACTCAAATCAAGAGAATATGCTTACCGAGGTGTTACACCTTCTGGATACGTATCACAGTTCTTGCAATAATAATTGTGGGTTTCTTTAATAGCAAATTTATTGCAAATATCGCATGACATGTACCACCATTGAATATTTTCTTGTAGCTATTGTTGTGAACACAAAGTCCTGAAAGTAAATGAAGTAAATATAACTCTTTGAATAATATCTAGGCACTCATAGATTTATGGCAAATACATTTGTAGGTCTTGGAGGCTTGTACAATATCATATCTTAGAAGAGTTCTGATGCACTACCTGGTCTGTTGGGTTGTCATTCGTGATTCCAGTAAGTTCTTTTAATGATATCCTTTTTAAAACATTTGTTCTTGCAATGTTCCTTGCATGCTTCTATCTATCTCCATAATTTTTGGTAAAGTTTCTTCGGAGGAATAGCTATAAATAAAAGTTAGTAAATAAAGTTGTATTATGGATTTCTATACGACCAGTACCTACTAATTTTGTTTAATACCTGTCACGAAGTTCCCCAGTCTCGGGTATATCTAGATTTGTATATAATCTTGTGGTGCTAGTTGACTTATTAGATTTATTATTAGTTTTATTATTACGGTATATCGCTAATGAACAATATATTTATTAGATTTATTATTTCGGTATGAAAAAATGACATGTAAACATACAGTAAAAAAAATGACATGTAAACATATTGAACTTACCATTGAATTTTTGATCAATTGTTGAGGTAACAATAATAATTGTATGTTTCCCAACTATATCCTCACTCGAATGATGAGCTAATCTTAATGATACTCTGATTTTATTGCCCCTGAATAAGAAAGTTAATTAATCGTAATCATAATATAAGTGGAAGAAAATAGTCACCTTTAATGAAGAGTTTGCGCATGGATATACACTTACTCTGACATTAGAATTTCTATCTCACGTATATCGGAACTTGTTTTCTTCTTTGTTAACCTTGATTCTATTGGTTTTATGCTGGCAAGTAACCCAATGACATCTGCAAATTTGAAGATTAAGAAATATGACTATGAAGATACCTGAGCATTGTTGGTCTTTTTCTAGCCGTTCTTGTAGGGTATCTTTGCTTGAAAACTCAAAGTAGTAACCTGGAAAATTCATTGATGAACCTTTCAACTCCTTTAGGTTTGTGTTACATAGAAAAATAATTTTAAGTTCATTGCTGACTGGGCGATATTTTGTCGAATCAACAACTTTGAAGTTGCTAAAAGTTTATATAGAACCCTCATTGATCTTTGGTCGATAAGTGTCAATTAGATTCTTCCATACAGTAGCATACTGTATGACCCTTGAAAAATTAATGAAAAAACCCTTAGTGGTAATTTAAACAATAGTACAAATCCAGTGTAAATTATGTAAATAAAATACCTGCTCATCCATCAATATCATATCAATGCTTATAAGTTCATCAGTGGAAGGGTCGATTGAATCCCAGATGCTCATTACTTTGGCTTTAATATTCCATGTTTTTCCACTTGTGGATAGCTCACTCAACTTCTTGTATGCCATAGAGTTGCCTTCAAAAGAAATTTAGAAAAAGTGGTTCATATGATAATGCATTGATGAATTTTGTTTCAGAAAACATGTTCTAACATGAAAATAGGGTGTTCATAAGGGGGCGACGAAGTCATGCTGGGATGGTAAGATATAAACAAAAATCAAGATTTTTTTATATTACCAAAAGTTGTTGATGTTTTTGTCGTTTCTTCTTCCAGATTTTGATGTGCTGGACCTCCTTCCGCATCCTTCTAACCTTGCCGGTGCTAGATCTTCTGCTGTCTTTCCGATGTGCGCGTTCGGCCATTCCTTGGATATGTGGCGTACGACCAACCTTGCCGGTGCAATTGATGGTTTTTAGCATATATTGATGTGTGTGTGTTGATTTCCTGAGTGCCTTTATATTAGTCCACAATTGCACTAATCTATGTGGGTTCACGGTTTATATTGGGCTTGGATGAGTTGGAAACAAATACGTTTGGCTTCACAACTTGTACGCATGTCCGATTTCAATATGTACGTGCGTATTGCAGCAGGAAACCATCAGCTATGTGAGACCTCGTTGATACGGTTTAGTTTAGGAAACCAACACGTGCAAATACTATATATAATATCTTTGCCTAATCTTCAACGTTGAGGCATACGTATTGGTTTAGGAATCCAAAACATGCGATTCAAAGTTGCCTACAGGAGACCAAAAACGTGGGTTGCGTATACACCCAAAAAAATAATTAACAATCATATCTCACCGTTGTACATTTAGTTTTACGAGCGCAAATCACCACCGTTCGTTTTCTATCGTTTTAAGACAAGAGACAAACAAGCTTTCACATTCGTCCACATATGTTAATATTATCTGCACTTTTTGATATAGAAAATAATGGCTAAGATTTAAAACAATTACGTAACATGTTTTCATGTACATACTAACATTTTTGAACGGTTGTGTGTCACGTATGTGCATATGCATAAGGCATATGTTCTAAAGATATGAAACCAACAGGATGTAACTACAATTGGATCCTATAAAAAAAGAATATGATCCTATTTAAAGGCTCGATAAAGTCATCATTCACGCTGTCATGGAAAAAAAAATACAAAACAAACAGCTAAGCCTCGAACATAACCTGACATTGCCTAAGCGGACGTACCATCACTCGGTCATGCATGCATGGTTGAATATGGCTTGAAGTCCAAAACGTATACAAAAACAAGACCAATTCATAGAGTCCCATGTAATGACAAACGGAAGGCTGCAATTTTGATGGATTCCTTTTGATTAAGCATACGAGGTGCCTTTCAACTTTAGTTAAATCATACAAGCATTGAGTTTTCATATATGCACGTACATTTTTATAGCACGCATATGCATATATGTTATTATCAATACCTACTAATAAAATACGAAGTGTTTTTTCCCCTTAAATTTTCGTACGTTTCGTCCGTCGTTGTCCACGTTCCTACGTCATTCGTATAGATCGATCTTTGGTTCGTATCATTGCTACGTAACCCTTGTGCCCAAGCTTCTGCCAGGCCGAATTATTCTGGCCTCAACCCAGCCCAACGAAGCATTATGGTGACCTCTAGCCGACAAAACGTGAGGAATCCTCAATCAAACTGTTCGAGGTCAAAAGAAAAACGTGAAAGAGTTATCAATCAACTCCAATTAGATACATGCACGTATCTATTTTTGAAAGTATGTACCAGATTTCATGCCAACTTTTACCTTATTTTAAGGCTATATAAATATAAGCTAATCCCCACGTTTTCTTGGCGACCCCACAAACGAACGCACAAATCAACAGTATATACATCACGCGCAAGCCGAGCCACGTGGAATCAATTGAGCATCAGCGCCCATCACAGTCCTTGAACTAGCACCTCCTAGAATCGAAGGTGTAGGTACGTCTTCAACCCAAGAAACACTGGCGTGCAGACTTCCAAATTAAACTTGGATCCTGTGGAGTTTGATATGTCCCTTCGTTCGTTCTATGTTTTTCGTACGTAGATACCTCACAATCTTTTGTATCTTTTCATACCAGGTTAGCACACACGCTAATCATACATATTTGGACGACATGTAAAATGTATTTGAGAATATTTACCAACAAAAAACTTTTATTAAACATTGTCTTTGGGAACTGCTGGTCTTATCTAATAGGTAGAGGCAATTATGTTGTGGCTTGGGATGCAATATGTGCACCCAAGTGGGCCGGTGGGTTAGGTATTCCCAACCTGGGATGGATAAATTTGGCTATGCGGAGCAGGTGGCCTGCAGCAGACGGACCTTGAGAGGCCCTGGCATGAGTTCGTGATCACCGTCCCAGAGGACTCTAGGAGGATTTACCAGGCAGCCACACGATTGACTGTACGGGACAAACGCACGACGGTGTTTTGGGAGGATCGATGGATCCGTGGACTACAGGTCCAGGAGATTGCACCCTTGCTATACGAGCGGGTGCCTGCACGGACCTGGGCGGCCAGGATGGTACAGGAGGCGTGCGACAGTGGTTCCTGGGCTGTGGACGTTGGGCCAAACTTAACTACCGACCTACTCCAGGAGATTTTCAGGCTTCGGGCATACGTGGCGGACTGGGAGCCAGTACCAGGTGAAGACTCCATCACCTGGGCGTGGGAGAACGATGGCATGTTCTCGGTGCGTTCTGCCTACGCGGCCCGGTTTTGGGGCAGCGTAGTCGTCCCGTCGGCTGACATGCCGTGGAACTCGAGGGCGCCCATGCAGTGTAGTTTCTTCGTCTGCCTGGCCCTTAGAGACAAATGCTGGACTTCGGACAGACTGGCGCGGCGCGGGCTTCCCCACCAGGCAGCATGCCCGTTTTGCGATCAGGAGGCTGAGACCATAAACACTTGCTGGTCTCCTGTGTTTTCATTCGCTCGATCTGGAGGAAGATCTGTGAGGCTCAGGAGAAGCCGTCTTGGTCACCCGGCGTGCATGATGTAACGCTCGAGCAGTGGCTCGACAGGATAGAGGAGTCGGGCCGCAAACGGCGGAGTGGACTGCACACGGTCACGCATCTAGTGCTCTGGGAGCTATGGAAGCATTGGAATGCCATTTTCTTCGATGGAGTCGTGCCTTCGTTTAGGAGACTGATCGGACGGGTATGTGAAGAGGACAAAACCTAGCTTTTGGCGGGCCTCCTTAAAGTGGAGGGCGAAGTTTTTCTTGGTAGATTGTCTAGGTGGGTCACACGGGAGATGTAGGCGTTCTGTTCCGGTGGACTTGGGTGGAATCTTGTAAACAGGTGGAGGCCCTCGTGTCTTTCTTCTTTAATATATGATATGCATGCTCGTGCATATTCGCCAAAAAAAGGTGATTGCATAAATAAATCATCGGCGCCGAAACTTAAACATTTAGAAGTAATGGTCATAGTCTTATCTCAAAGAAATTTTTATTTCAGATTAGAAAAAAGTTCCCATGCATAACTTTCCTGAATATGATACGGAGGAAGACTTGCATCTAGGTAAAATTATTTTAACAAAAGTGTCGTGTGTAGGATATTTTTATTGTTAATGTGAGTAACTCATTAGGAATACCTACAGATGGTCTATTTTATAATGCAATATCCAATCAGTTTTCAATTGATAGAAAATTATCTTGCAGGCAAGCAAGTTGGGTTGCAATCTCCAGCCAAGGATGCCAAGGAACAAAGAAGAAAAAGAGATAGAGAGCGGTACGCACGGATGACCAATGAAGAAAAACATGAGATTTTGAAAAACCGGCGTGAAGCCTATCAACAAAAAATATATTAAAGATTCAACCCAGTTACGAAACAAACACACACAAGAGAGGAAAAAGTATACATTTATGGAGCCAGCACAAAAGGAAAAAAAGTGCACGAGAAAGACAGAAATATGCAAATATGCAACCTTAACAAAAGAAAGCTAGAATAATTGAGATTGCAACTAATCGGGAACTGAAGCGCAACACACCATGCAAAGAATCAATTGCAATGGAAAATCCTGCATATGTTGCAACAGAAGAGGAAGTTAATACATCTGCATGACGAGGACTTCATGATTACCATTCTCATGACAAAAGCATATATGCATCGATGATCGATGAAGTATAAATATTTTTATTGTGTGATGTAATCTCTCATATGTGTTTTTTCTGACTTTTTCTTCTTCTTTACATCATATCTAGAAAAATAGTAAATTAGGTTTGTATACTATATTTGTTTTTACCACTTGCAATGCACGGGCATATTTGCTAGTTAGTACAAAAACAAGAAGATAGACTTTCAATTTCTTACTAAAAATAAATGAATGTTCGTACAATTAATCATATTGTTATTGATTGTCAATTCGTGTGGGTATCTATACCTAATAATAAAGGGGGTGACTTTCTTAGTCCGTTTTAGAATTTTTACAAAAAAGCCCCTTATTTTTCTGTTAATTAACCCGCACTCCACCAAATATCTATTGTAGAAAAAAAGAAAGTTGCAGTAACGGGATTTGGACTCACGACCTTGCGTTAACAGATGCACACGCTAGCCACTACACCAACCAATTATTAATGTACAATACAAGAGAAAGATTATTTATCTAGGCTACACCTATTGTTTACTAGGCTTAGTGTGCACACCGGCAGGTCCATGTATACATGCAGCCCTAAGTGGCCAGTTTCATTATTAATCTGCATATATATGTGTTACTAGGAAACATGCCCGTGGATTGCAACGGGAGAAAAGAATCGCATTCTTCCGAAACAATAAGCTCGATTCAAGACCTTTTCACATCTCCACATTATATATTTAAGCATAGTACCTAAATCGTGTTGTTGCTTATTTTTATTTTTACTTTCATCGGCCATGGTTGCGGTGTGCACCTGATAGCAATACGCACACATACCTATCATTGAATCATATCATTGCAAATGAATATTTATTCATTAATCTCATCAAGTTGGACGTCGTTTATGATTCCTGAGCTATGATCTAAATCACCCCCTACCTCCACTCATTTGTAAATTGTATATTTTTCTTGTAAATAAATCAACTTTGTTTATAAAATACATAAATAATTTTTAAATTACATGATTTTTTTTAAAGAGCATGCATATTTTTAAGCATGTGAAAACTATTTTTGAACGACATGAAATTTGTTTTAAGAGAATAAGCATTTTTTAATTAGATAAGCATTAGTTTAATACATGAATACTTTTATTAAAACTACACAAACATTTTAAAGTGGATGAATAATTTTGAAATTAGATCTTCCAAAAGGCATAATAAAATTAAAAGTGATTTGATTAAATGTACGAGCGCGCATCCATTTTTTCTTGATAATTAATATTTTTTCCTTTGTGGCACATCAAAATTGCTAAGAGAAAAGATGGAGTTTATTCCTTTTATTTTTTCTTTAATGAGGTAAGTGCATGTCCTATATGTAGGTTCATAATACATCATATTTTAAGGTATATTCCCTTTATTTTTAATTAAATATAACAATGCACATGCATTGCAATATGTTCCTACATCTTTGCACACTAATGTTATTGTGTACTATTTAATTATAAATCCTCCCGTGGTTTATGTTGACCCGCGATTAACTTCACAAATTAAGATGCTTTGTCAGAGATTTTAGGAAGGGGATCCGGTGGTTTTGGTGATAATTAATATTAATTATTATTGCGTCAGAAAGAAATTCCTCTTTTTGAGAGCCATTAGTTTCACCAAACCACACATTTACAGTTTCCATAACTTTCCCAAAGTGAGAGTTATACACCCTGTAAGTGTGAGAATTTGATCCATAACCTAAAAGAAAACCTTCATGTGCTTTAGGGGCATATTTGGAGCTATGATTCATATCTCTAATAAAGCAAGGAGCACCAAATACCCTAAGATATGAAACATTTGGTTTGTTACCAGTGATATGCTCATGTGAAGTTTTCTTCAGAAATTTGTGAAGGTAAACCTTGTTGATGATATGACATGCTGTGTTAATTGCTTCGGCCCAGAACCTGATAGGTGTTTTGTATTCAGCAAACATAGTTCTGGCCATTTCAATAAGAGTTCTATTCTTCCTTTCAACAACACCATTCTGTTGAGGTGTATAAGAAGCAGAGAACTCATGAGTAAAGCCATGATCATTAAGAAAATCTTCAATATGAGTATTTTTGAATTCAGTTCCATTCTCACTTCGGATATGCTTCAGAGATAATTCATATTTTGTTTGAGCTCTCTTAGCGAATGACTTGAAGATTTCAACAACTTTGCTCTTGTCATCCAGAAAGAAAACCCAAGTATATCGAGAAAAATCATCAACAATAACAAGACCATATTTGTTTCCTCCCAGACTTCCATAATTTTGAGGACCGAAAAGATCCATATGAAGCAATTCAAGAGGACGAGTAGTAGTCATGATAGTCTTCATTGAAGGATGTTTCTTTGTAATTTAACCAGCTTCACAAGCACTGCCGAGACGATCCTTATCGAATTTTACTTCGCTAAGGCCAATAACATGCTTCTTCTTCACTAGATTATGAAAATTTCTCATCCCTGCATGACCATGTCTTCGATGCCATAACCAACCAGATGAAGTTTCTGCCATTAAGCATGTGGATACGGCAGGACCCAAAGAAAAATCAACAATGTATAAATCTCCTTTTCGGTATCCCTCGAAGACAAACATATAATCGTCCTGTGAAAATACAACACAACGCGAAGCAGAAAATAGAACAAGCATACCCATATCGCATAACTTCGAAATAGACATAAGATTATATCGAAGTGATTGGACTAGCATAACCTTGTCAATGTTCTTATCTTTCGATATGGCAACCTTACCCAAACCTAAAACTTTACCCTTGTTGTTATCACCGAAGGTAATGTACTTCTGAGAAGATTGAGATAGTTTTTCTTCGATGAATAACTCCTTGTCTCGGGTCATATGATTTGTGAAACCACTATCCATGACCCATTCGGATCTACCGGAGACATAGCCCTGCAGAAGAATTAGTTCTTCTTAACCACCCACAAACGAGCAGGTGACTGAGAAGAGGTTGAAGCACTGGTTGAAGCAAAATTAAAGCGAACAAGAGTGTATTGCTTCGGTGTACCATCAAGCACACCATAAATGTAAGTCCTCTGTGAATGGTTAGGATAAGAATGAGCATATGCAATCTTAGTATTGTTATCATGAGGACGATAAGTATAACGACCAGTGCGATAGTATTGCTTCTGCGGAACATTTGATTCGGGCACCAGTGAATCATTTCTCATTTCTAGAGAATAGAAATGATTCGGTGGTACCGAAGGCTTTCCCTGCATAGTATGGTTAGCAGGCAGTTTTTCCACAAGTGCTTTCTGCACCCATATCTGCCTCTTATAGAAACCATTCTTAGGAGGAGTACCAACATACACAGCAGTAACCTTTCCCTGTTCATCTTTACTGAGTTTGTAGTCTGAATCAAGTGATTCATCCACAATGGCTTTGTTCGTTTTGCAGTCGAAACCTGAAAGGTTAGCAATGTCAATAGGTTTCTCCTTCGCTAGGACCCAAAACAGTCTTAGGATACTGTTCACGTTCCCAATAGGTGCCATCAAGGTTTATCTTTCTCTCAAAACCAACACCTTCATTCCTGGGATTCCTGTGAAGGAGACCCTTCCTCAGGATATCACAAAGATACTGGTGACCTTGCACACTTTTGAACATGCCTGTTTCAAATAAGTTTTTCAACCTAGGTGTTCCTCGGTAACAATAGGATTTTCCTCATCCGAGGCATTAGTACCATCAATAATAATAAGATCTTTGCCTTTGGAATCAGTTTTGCTTCGTTCCAGACAAGTTAAGCAAGGTGAATCAGTTTTATGATTTGCTTAAGAACCTTGTTGAGCCATGAGAGAGAGATTGCCATTTTCCAACTCTTCATGAGCCTCTTTCAGTCTTTCGAGAGCCATTTTCCTCTAAAGAAATTCATAGGTGAGCTTCTCATAATCAACTGAAAGAAGATCATGCCGAGAGGATAATTCTTCAAACTTTTCCTTCAGAGCTGCATGCTCATTAGTCAAGGTTTGACCTTTCTCTATCTCATCGATCAATAGATTTTCCGATTTCTTAATGGTTTTTCTTAGGGAATCAAGTTCATCTTGTTGGATTGAAGCAATTTTAGCAAGTTTAGCATAGCTTATTTTCGAATCACTATCATATGAGGAACAATCAGAAGTATCATAGTTAGATTTGGATGAAGATACCTTCGCCTTGGCCATGAAGCAATATGCAGGAGTTTCATCTTCACTATAGTTGTTGGTAAAGAATGAGCTCGAAGCTTTGGTTGAAGCATCTGCTGAAGAGAATGCCAAACCAGCAACACCATCTTATTCAGACCCAGACCCAGATCTTGAGAGCCTGATTCAGCTTCGGACCCAGAGGCTTTGTCTTCAGAGTTCATCTCCTTTCCCAGATAGGCCTTGGCACGGTGAGAACTGCTTCGCCGAGACGAGTGAGTCTTCGATGAAGAACCCTCACGCTTCTTATGATACTTATTCCTCTTGTCATCATCAAAAACTTTCTTCTTTTCTCTTCTCGAACTTGAATCATGTCTCTTGGACTCATAGCTTTTGGAAGATCTGTGGGACTTGGTTGACGAGTCTCTGAGCGAATGCTTTGATTTGTGCTCAACTTCTCACAGAGGGCAATCAGCAATGTAGTGACCTGGTGATGACCCACAACCGTAAGGGATCTATTGCAGCGTTTTCGATAAGTAAGAGTGTCGAACCCAACGAGGAGCAGAAGTTAATAGCAAGTGACTTTGGCAAGGAGATAACTGCAAGCACTGAAAGATAACTTTTTAGGGGTTTTCTTGGTATAAGCAACAGGAAATTAAAACGAGCAAAGTAAAATACACTGGATAGTAATGAGTGGCCCCATCCTTTCTGAGCAAAGGAGAGGCCTAGCAACTGAACTTATAAATGCTAAAGTGTTCTTGAGGACACACGAGAGAGATAGTCATGTGCTTTCGCCATATTACGTATCGCTACTATGTGCTGTGTTGATAAGTGTTGAGTGGGTGGATCTACGCTAGTACACCCTCTAGACTAAGATAAGTACACTCTTATGATTAAACACCTTGCAAGCATCCGCAAATACAAGATAGTAATTAAGGCAAAACCCTAAACATAGCAATACGATCGGTGATCCATTGTTCCCTTGTGCGAAACCGTGCAAACTAGGGTTTAGGTTTGTGTCACTCCGGAAACCCACCGTAAACATTCTTTGTACACAATGTATTCCCCTAGGTCCTTGATAAGGCGAAGTGTTGAGTGTTCGACTCACACAACACCACTAGGAAAATAACAACAAAACTTAAATATCAAACAACACATATTACTTCAACATCATATGACTACTAACAACTAGACTTCTCCCATATCCTCAAGAACTAAAGTAACTACTCACAAGAAATAAAAGAGATCATGATCAGTGGGGATAAATAGATGATAAACAATCTGGACACAATAATATTTCTCCAACAAAACTCAATATCATTCACCACAAAGTAGTAATCAACACCGATAGAGTAGAGAGGATAGATAGTACGGATTACAACACGAGTTCCAATTGTTAGATGAGATTTGATGGAGGTGGAGATGGTGCTGATGATGGGGATGATGTTGATGATCTCGATGATGCCCGTGACGATGGTGATGACGATGGCGACGATCTCCCCTTCCGGGAGGTGATCTCCCCGGCGGAATCTGCCCGCCAGAGATGGCTTTTCTTCTCTCTAGGTTTCCGCCACGGAGCTGCGGCGGAACTCTGTAAACTCCCCCTGTTTTACGGTTTCTGATATATGAGCGATATATAGGCCAAAGGGGGGAGCCAGGAGTGGCCCCAGGGATCCAGGCGCCCTCCCGGCACGGCTAGGGTGGGGGCCGCGCCAAGTGGCCGCCTGGGCACCCTATGGCCCCCCTCTGGTTGCTCTTTTGCGTGTCTTCATGATCCTTCTAGAAAATAGCCTCCGTCGATTTTCAGGTAATTTGGAGGTATTCTTCTTCAGCAACTCAGCGTCCAGTTTTTACCGCTGAATCCTGCGTCTACTGCTTCGGCACCGGAAAGTTGCAAACTGTGTAAAATAGGCCAAAACAACATAAGAATAGCATCATATCATGAAATATATCAATGAATAAGAAAGAATTACTATATAAAATAGTGATGCATTTTGGACGTATCAACTCCCCCAAGCTTAGACCTCGCTTGTCCCCAAGCGATTACAGAGCTCGGTAAACCTATCCACAAGTTTAGAGAGTGAATTGTCGATAAATAGAATACGGACAAGAAGCATCAAGGTTCCTTCATCAAACTCAAGCATCCTCAACAGCAACCTCAACTCATAAGGCCCTTATGAGAAAGTAATAACAATTATAATCAAAAGTAGGGCTGAGGAAACTTATCAAATTAGGGCAAACATATCCTTGGTCAAAGGACAACTAATAACTTTTACTCTTGCTCTTTATTTGTAATGAAACAATTTTGCAGCTTTTGAAAGAACATGTTATTAGTCATGAAGTGCAAATGCTAACACAAAGGAAGATGCTTGCTTGCCAAAAGCTTTCGCAAACAACTTACTTATCAAAAGATAATGTCAACAAGGATATGGCATGGCAAAACTTAATGCAGCTTTATAAGGATGAATCCTCATCAACATCAAATGTTTGTTCTCTTAGGGAAAAGAAGGAAGTGGGACAACTGACTCAACATGAAGGTGGATGAAAGGCCTTGTTAAGGGCAAGCAGGGAAAACTCATGTGCTATCCTTAAATCAAACAGAATAAAAATAGATTTTGGGGCGGTGCATAGTTTGTCAACGAATGCTAATAGATAACTCAATTACTTCTCAAGATGGACAAGTTTCGAGGAACGGCTCCCAAGTGGGGACGATCACATCTCCTTAATCTCCTTTGTTATCACTATCAAAGTTTCTTATTTCTCATAGACCAAGCGTGAAGGAGGGTTTGTTTGTTATATTATCTTTCGAGCTGGGCGCACCCATGCCAGCTCCTCCTCGTATTATGGGTTTGCAGGTTAGACATGCAATCCCTGGGTAAGACTTGTCCAACTTAAGAAGATCATGAATTACCTACTACTTCCTCATGAGCTAAACAAGAGGCACAAAATAGAAGCTTTTGAACATTTAAGGATAGCACATAAATTATATACTTATAGGAGTGGTAGGGTAATACCACAAATAGGAAGGTATGGTGGACTCACATGGAAGGTATTGGTTTCAGGGTATGGATGCACAAGCAGAAATCTACTTAGCGAGGAGTTTGGCTAGCAAAGGCATTGAGAGAACAGACAATTGATGCTAATTTAGATGAAAAACATATAAGGCATAAACATTAAGGTAAGCATAACACATCAAGTTGTCTTCCTTGTCAACATAACACTTCAAGCATAATAACATAAAAGGTTTTGGCTATGTCGCTACTTGAGAAAACATGCATGTTGTCATGACCAAAGCTATGTTTGCCAAAATTAAATAAAGTTTTCAAAGCCATACCTGATATAAGGTCAATACTCCCCATACGAATCGTCATATGAGGCCGATTGCGCGAAGAGAATACCGAGTGCAGCGAAGAAACTAATAGACTTCTCATTAATATTCAATTATAGACGACTCCACACTCATGGATACAATCTCTCCACAGACGGAGTGATAGACCTCGATGCAAACACCTATTTCATATAATAACTTCCCTAGACATGATACGAATCTACTTAACTCCTGAAGACAAAGATAAAGATAAAGATACCGGGCACTCCCCCAAGCTTGGAACAAGCCAACGGGATGCCATTACCCGAGGAGATTTACTCCTCTTTCTTGTTCTTCTCAGTCAGGTACTCCTTGGCGAAGCGCTTCCATGGTAGCTCCTCTCCAGTCTCGAAGGACATTCCCGTCTCCAGAATCTTGCACTCAGCACCTAAACCCATGCGCAGAAACTTTAGTTCATACTCACAATTCTGGTTGTGCAGATCATAGATTTGTACTTGGAGCCCGTAAACTTTTTCTTCTAGTGCGGACAAACTTGACCACATCTCCTGCATCTCTTTCTTATGGGAAGCCTTGATCTCGTTCCTGATGTCGAAGTTGGCTTCAACACCACGCTCCACCATCTTCTTGAACTTGAAGACCTCATGTTCCATCTCCTTCAGTCACTCCTCGGTGCTCCCCTCCATGACTGGTCCCTTCAGATCTTCCTTGTGGAGAACACCGTCCTCCACACAAAGGACCTGGGGGTGGTTGTTCACCTGAGCGAGGTAAGGGTTGATGACGTTGACGACGAACTTGTCCTTCGGGGAACTTGGGGAAGCCATGGCACCTAGGGATAGCTAAAATATTTCCTGGCAGAAACATATTGAAGAGAAAACACACGAAATCGCGAGATACGTTGCCGGAGCGATCCGGGAAATTATATAGAAAAAATTTCTGCAATAAAAGGAAGGTAACGAGCCAAAGTGGGGGCGGAGACGGACTCTTGGGTGCCCAGACGGCCTCCCGGCGCGGCCAGGAGGTAGGCCACGCCAGGGGGGCGCCTGGGCCCCCTGGAGCTCCTCTCCGGCTCCACTTAGGCCTCGAATTTTCCTATTATTTGAAAAACTCATAATATGGAACTTTTATGGCGGTTCGCGATGTTTCCTTACCGTAATACATACCTTTACTTATTCTGCTTCTGTCGTTGTCTGAAATAGGGTTGCAACATGTTCTTCATGAGTTGTTGTGCGTATTATATTTACATCAACATGGACGGGATCTCCCGCCATGCAATGCTTGAGTCTTTTCCCATTCACAACTTGAGGTTTGGTGCCTTCAAAATTGTTAATCTTGATTGCACCAGCCCGGTAGACTTCTTCGATATGAAATGGCCCTTCCCACCTGGAAAGTAGTTTACCTGGAGAAAACCTCAAACGGGATCTAAACAATAAAAATTTATCACCAACATTAAATTCACGTTTCAGAATCCTCCTGTCATGCCACTTCTTTACCTTTTCCTTGAACATTTTAGCGCTCTCGTAAGCTTCACTTCTCCACTCATCTAGAGAAGTCAAGTTCATGAGACGCTTTTCACCAACTAATTTTGGGTCAGCATTAAGCTCTCTAACAGCCCAGAAAGCTTTGTGCTCTAATTCTAATGGCAAATGGCAAGCCTTGCCATAGACCATTTTATAGGGAGACATGCCCATGGGGTTTTTGTAAGAAGTTCTATACGCCCACAAAGCATCTCCTAACTTATTTGACCAGTCCTTCCTATTTCTGTTAACTGTCTTTTGCAAGATCAACTTTATCTCTCTATTGGTGAGCTCGACTTGCCCACTAGTTTGAGGATGGTACGGTGAAGCAATTCTATGATTGACATCGTACTTGGCTAAAGCTTTTCTAAAAGCTCCATGCGTGAAGTGTGATCCTCCATCAGTCATGAGGTACACCAAACCTAGGGAAAATTACATCTTTGAGCATTCTCAAAGATGTTTTCTGATCAGCACTCTTAGTGGGGATTTCTTCAACCCACTTGGTGACATAATCAACAGCAACTAATATGTGAGTGTACTTGTGCGAAGAAGGAAAAGGACCCATAAAATCAAAACCCCAGCAATCAAAAGGCTCAATCACTAGTGAGTAATTCATAGGCATCTCATTACTCCTACTAATATTACCAACTCTCTGACATTTATCACAGGCTAAAACATAATTTCTAGCATCTTTAAAGAGAGTAGGCCAATAAAAACCTGATTGGAGAACCTTATGTGCGGTTCTCTCACCGGCGTGATGTCCTCCATAGGGACTATCGTGACATTGCTTGAGAATGTCCTTTTGCTCGTGTTCCGGTATGCATCTTCTCACGATCCCGTCTGGACCTTATTTGAAAAGATATGGGTCATCCCAAAAGTAATGCCTCAAATCATGGAAGAACTTCTTCCTTTGCTGAAATGTTAAACCTGGAGGCAAATACTTTGCAACGATAAAATTAGCATAATCTACACACCAAGGATCGGAAAGAGATTGTACTTTAACAACGGCAAGTTGTTCGTCTGGAAAACTGTCGTTGACTGGGATGGAATCATGCGGTATATCTTCCATCCTTGAAATATTGTCCGCTACAGGGTTGTCCGCTCCTTTTCTATCAACAATCTGCAAATCAAATTCTTGAAGCACTACTAGGGAATAGCCTTATAGTGGCGCACTGTTTTTGCGTTTAGTGGCGCATTTCAAATGCGCCACTAACGACAAGACACTAATAAGGCCTTAATAGTGGCTCATTTCAAATGCGCCACCCCTAAGAATCTTATGCGTGGCGCATTTCGAAATGCGCCACCTATAAGCCCAAATGCGCCACCCATAAGAGCTTATGGGTGGCGCATTCTGGATGCGCCACTAATAATTCCTAGAATGCGCCACTATTAAATTTTGAATTTTGAATCTGGATCTGGATCTGGAAAACAAATTTTTTTATTTTTTTTATTTTTTATTTTTTCTTAATCTCACGTTAGTATGCTTAATGCCCGATCACTATGCTTAATCTCTGGTCAAACTAACCTCCGTGGTCAAACTTCCCCGAGGGTCACCCATCCTAGCACTACTCCAGCCACAGCACGCTTAACTTCTCAGTTCTATTCAACTCTCACTCCAGCTCACCTAGCAGGCACTTGTTGATATATCTAACATATAAATCCTATTAAACCATGTTGATGTCTAGGACCTAGTTAATGTTCATGGGTGTGCTAAAATTTTCAACATTTTTTTGAAACTTTCTCGATGGGACCATTAGCATATTTTGAACTTTTTTAAAATATTTGATTTTTTTTAAATTTTTTTTAATGTTACTATCTAAAATTTTCAACTTTTTTTAACTTCCCGATTTGTCCTCTACCCTATTTTGAATTTTAAAAAAAATAAAAAAATTAATTTTTAGAAAATTTAAAAAAAAAATCTTAGTAAAAATTAAATTTTTTCTCTTTTTTTGGGCCTCCAGATCTTCAAACGCCCGTAACTTTTTTTCTGTTAGGTTTTTGAGGATTCTAAAAATGTTCAACGGGTTACACCCAGTTGAATTTGGATATAACTTTTCGAGTAGATGATTTTTCATATAAAATTTTTTTTCATCGGAGGTCGTACGCAAAAGTTATGCCCATTTTACGTAATTCTTGGGAGATTTTGCAAAAAAAGTAGAAATTCATATTTGTAAATTTTCCTTACAACTAGACCACATATAATTTGGAAAACTATTTTTCTTTTATTTTTTTGACATTTCTATCATTTTCTTTTATTTTTTTTCAAATTGAAAAGGCGGTCCACCGAGGGGGGTGCATATGGGAATTTTCCCGCCCAGTTTTTTCTTATTAGTGGCGCATATGGGAAATGCGCCACCCCTAAGAGCTTATGGGTGGCGCATTCTGGATGCGCCACTAATAATTCCTTAGGGGTGGCGCATTTCCAAAATGCGCCACCTATAAGGTTCTTAGGGGTGGCGCATTTGTCCAAATGCGCCACGTATAAGGGGTTCCAGGGCTGGCCCACTCTTAGGGGTGGCGCATTTTGGAAAATGCGCCACCTATAAGGGCTTATAGGTGGCGCATTTTTTACCAGTGCGCCACCCCTTACAACATAGTGGCGCATTACATATAAAATGCGCCACTAATAAGCTTTCCATGTATAGCTATTTCCCTAGTAGTGAAGGAGGAGTACCCATCTAATGAGTATTTTCTTGGCATCCTTCTTTGTCATAAGATACTTAATGGCAGCATGGTCAGTATGAATAATAACTTTAGAATCAACAATATACTGCCTAAACTTATCACAAGCAAACACTACTGCTAAGAATTCCTTCTCAGTAGTAGCATAGTTCTTTTGAGCACTATCAAGGGTTTTACTAGAATAATATATAACATTCAACTTTTTATCAACCCTTTGTCCTCAAACAGCTCCAACAGCAAAATCACTAGCATCACACATAATTTCAAAGGGCAAACTCCAGTCAAGCGGTTTTACTATAGGAGCGGTTATTAAAGCTTTCTTAAGAACTTCGAAAGCCTCCTTACAATCTTCATCAAATACAAAAGGAACATCCTTCTGGAGAAGATTAGTGAGGGGTCTCGAGGTCTTAGAAAAGTCCTTAATAAATCTTCTATTGAAACCAGCATGACCGAGAAAACTACGAATACCTTTAATGTCCCTTGGATAGGGCATCCTTTCGATAGCTTCAATTTTTGCTTTTTCCACTTCAGTTCCCCTCTCGGAAATCTTGTGGCCAAGCACGATCCCTTCGTTAACCATGAAGTGGCACTTTTCCCAGTTTAGAACTAAATTTTTATCCTCGCATCTCTGCAAAACTTTATTAAGATTGTGGAGATAGTGGTCAAAGGAAGTTCCATAGGCGGAGAAATCGTCCATGAAGACTTCCACAATCTCCTCACAAAAACCATGAAATATTGCAGACATACATCTCTGAAAAGTAGCAGGGGCATTGTATAAACCAAAAGGCATACGCCTATAAGCATAAGTACCATAAGGACAAGTGAAAGTGGTCTTCTCTTGATCGGCAGTGTTAACATGAATTTGAGAGAAGCCAGAGTACCCGTCAAGATAGCAAAAGTGGGTGTTTTTCGACAGCCTCTCAAGCATCTGATCGATAAAGGGAAGCGGGTAGTGGTCCTTCCTAGTTGCCTTGTTCAACTTCCTGTAATCAATACACATTCTATATCCAATAATAATTCTCTGATGTATTAGTTCATTCTTATCATTAGGGACTACAGTTAACATGAACTGGACTTACCCACTTACTATCGGCTATAGGATAGATAATACCTGCGGCTAGAAGCTTGAGGATTTCGGTCCTCACAACATCCATCATCTTTGGGTTCAACCGTCGTTGATGGTCAACAACAGGTTTAGCATCGGGATCGAGGGACAACTATCTTGCACTGAACCAAGTACGGTAAATTCTGTAGGATACTTTACCTTTCCGCATAGGACTTCAACATCTCTCACAATCCCGATAGGAGAGATAGTAGCTTTGTTTGCAAGATTAATAGTAGCATCAATCTCTTCGAGTTCACAGGGTGAAATCTTACCCATGATCTCTTGATAAAGCGAATAAGGAATCGCGCTAGCAATTGATCCCAGATCGCATAGCCCGTAATAATTGTGATCTCCTATTTTAACAGATACAACTGGTGTACCTGAAATTGGGATTTTATTCTTGGCTGTGACAATGTTGGTTGAAACAGCACAAAAATTAATAATAGAATCTGAAACATCATTAGTAACTAAATCTTTAACCATAGCAACTTGAGGATCGACTCTGATCTGGTCCTCAGGTTCGCCTGTTCTCCTCTCACTTTTATTTATTATGCCTGTCACAAAAGAGTGCTCCCTTATCCTTGAAGGAAAAGGGGGCTGTTCATATATAACTGTAGGAAAAATAGGATCAGCAACGTGAATATCAATAGGCACTTCCTTGAAAGGCTTATGGTGTTGATCCTTCTTCATCTTAGAAGAATCAACATGAGAGGAAAAGTTCTTAAAAAAATCAATCATTAGATGAGAATCCAGACCAATCTTAGAGCAAAAGGTATTAAAATAATCAGTTTTCACATAGCTCTCAATATAATCATGCTCATAATTTATAGAAGGTTCAATACCTTTAACGATTTCCCAGTCTTCAGTATTCTTCTGGATCCTTTTGATGAGATCCCATCTTTCTTCAACGCTCTTTGTCTGAAATACCCCGCTAGAGGAGGCATCCAACATTTCCTTATCCTGACGAGAAAGCATGGCATAAAAATTTGTAAGTATAATATCTTTGGGGAGCTTATGGATAGGAAATTTTAACTTTAGGGATTTAAGCCTCCCCCAAGCTTGAGCGATGCTCTCTCCGTCGCGAGACCTAAAGTTATAGATGTAATTCCTGTCTCGATGTACTTCATGAAGAGGGTAAGCTCTTCCCAATTAAGAGAATGTGAGTTATCGAGGAGCTTATACCAATCTGAAGCTTTGTCCGTAAGCGATATGGAGAATAATTTCTTCATAACGAACTCCAGTGACACACCTACAAGCTTGAATAATGAACATAATCATGATAAATATAGCAAGTGTTCACCTGGATGTCTGTCTCCTGCATAGCGATTAGCTAAGACATAATCGATGATACCAGATGGTATCTTATAAGGCACAATTTCAGAAGGGTCAGGAGTGACTACCTTAGTAGTGGGGCGGCTCCCCAAGAATAACGATCCAATAGGGGGTGTCCATAAGGACAAAAGCAGCAACAACAAAACTAAAAACAAAAATATAAAAACTTCCTTACCAGCTTCACTTACTAATAGCGCTTCGCTCCCCGGCAACGGAGTCAGAAAACGGTACTTGATGACCCACAACCGTAAGGGATCTATTGCAGCGTTTTCGATAAGTAAGAGTGTCGAACCCAACGAGGAGCAGAAGGTAATAGCAAGTGACTTTGGCAAGGAGATAACTGCAAGCACTAAAAGATAACTTTTTAGGGGTTTTCTTGGTATAAGCAACATGAAAGTAAAACGAGAAAAGTAAAAGACACTGGAGAGTAATGAGTGGCCCAATCCTTTCTAAGCAAAGGAGAGGCCTAGCAACTGAACTTATAAAGGCTAAAGTGTTCTTCAGGACACACGGGAGAGGTAGTCATGTGCTTTCGCCATATTACGTATCGGTACTATGTGCTGTGTTGATAAGTGTTGAGTGGGTGGATCTATGCTAGTACACCCTCTAGACTAAGATAAGTGCACTCTTATGATTAAACACCTTGCAAGCATCCGCAAATACAAGATAGTAATTAAGGCAAAAGCCTAACCATAGCAATACGATCGGTGATCCATTGTTCCCTTGTGCGAAAGCGTGCAAACTGTGGTTTAGGTTTCTGTCACTCCGGCAACCCACCGTAAGCATTCTTTGTACACAATGTATTCCCCTAGGTCGTTCATAAGGCGAAGTGTTGAGTGTTCGACTCACACAACACCACTAGGAAAATAACAACACAACTTAAATATCAAACAACACATATTACTTCAACATCATATGACTACTAACAACTAGACTTCTCCCATGTGCTCAAGAACTAAAGTAACTACTCACAAGACATAAAAGAGATCATGGTCAGTGGGGATAAATAGATGATAAACAATCTGGACATAATAATATTTCTCCACAAAACTCAATAGCATTCACCAAAAAGTAGTAATCAACACCGATAGAGTAGAGAGGATAGATAGTACGGATTACAACACGAGTTGCAATTGTGAGATGAGATTGGATGGAGGTGGAGATGGTGCTGATGATGGGGATGATGCTGATGATGATCTCGATGATGCCGGTGACGATGGAGATGACGATGGCGACGATCTCCGCTTCCGGGATGTGATCTCCCCGGCGGAATCTGCCCGCCAGAGATGGCTTTTCTTCTCTGTAGGTTTCCGCCACGGAGCGGCGGCGGAACTCCGTAAACTCCCCCTGTTTTAGGGTTTCTGATATATGAGCGATATATAGGCCAAAGGGGGGAGCCGGGAGTGGCCCCAGGGGTCCAGGCGCCCTCCCGACGCGACCAGGGTGGGGGCCGCGCCAGGTGGCCGCCTGGGCACCCTGTGGCCCCCCTCTGGAAAATAGCCTCCGTCGATTCTCAGGTAATTTGGAGGTATTCTTCTTCAGCAACTCAGCGTCCACTTTTTACCGCTGAATCCTGCGTCTGCTGCTTCGGCACCAGAAAGTTTCAAACTGTGTAAAATAGGCCAAAACAACATAAGAATAGCATCATATCATGAAATATATCAATGAATAAGAAAGAATTACTATATAAAATAGTGATGCATTTGTGACGTATCACCTGGTTTCTTGCACTTGTAGCAGCAGTTGTCCTTCGATGGAGAGCTTCTTGAGGATGAGCGGTTAGATGAATGACTTGAGCTCCTTGAAGAATAACTCTTTTTCGGTGAAGAAAAACCTTTTCTTTGGAAGCGTTTGAAGCGTCTCATGATTAATGCTTATTCTTTCCCAATGATAGCAGGATCATCTGATTCGACACCTGAAGCAGAACTAACTTCGGGTGAAGAATGACGCGGAGCTTTTGATTTCAATGCATGTGATCTTCTTTGTGAGCCATTTATGTCACGTTTCTCATCTTCATCCATTTCAAAAGTATTGAGTCTCTCAAGAATATCAGCGGCAACAAGACGTTTGAAATCAGTTCTTTCCTTGATCATCAGCACAATGTGATCAAACGAATCATCCAATGAGCGAAGCAAAGTTCTTACAACTGAGTGAGGAGTAATGTCATCAACACCGAGGGAAATCAACTCATTAGCAAGAGAAGTGAGTCTGCTGTAAATGGAGCTGACTTTTTCACCCTCGTTTCTCTTGAAGCGATAGAATTTGCTTCGGAGTGTGTCAATTCTGGCATTCTTCTGGGTAGAAACACCTTCACCAATCTTTTCAAGATAGTCCCAGACACCTTTGGAAGATGGAATATTCTTCACTTCATGATACTTTTCTGGTGTCAGATGATTGGTGATGAAAACCCAAACTTCAGAATCAAGATCAATCAGTTTTGCTTCTTCAGGAGTGATGGCCTTCTCATCGGCAACTATGACTCCATACAAGACAACTTGCCAGGCAACATAATTGATAGCCATGATATTTCTCTTCATTTTTTCCTTCCAGTACGGGTAGTCCTTCCCATTGAAAACATGAATAGTTTCGCCGGAGCGAATAGCTGCGAAAGACATACTTGAAGACACTCCAGGAGGTTAATCCAAAACACACAGAGTGTAGGGAGTGACTAGCTCTGATACCAATTGAAAGTCCAAGTATGTGATGAGAGGGGGAGGGGGTGAATGATCACTTCAAATTTTCGACTGAAACTATGAAGTGAAGCATAAGTAAAGTGGAACAACGAAGTAAAACTGGAAGCGAAACTAAATGCAGTCAATCAAAACACATTGAAGCATAACTGCGAAGCAAATGCAATACAGAAGGTAAGTGCTTGAAGTAAAACGAACTAAGACTCGGCGATGTTTGTTCGACCAGTTCACGCTCTTCAAAGCGCTACGTCTGGTTGGAGGGACTGGTGACTGAACACTTGGAGCAAAACTCTCTCCGTCCGTTTCTCCACTGCACCAAACTCCTTGAGCTTTGTCAGTTCTTCACTCGTGGTTGATTATTAAGGGAATCAACGAAACCTTTGACAAACTGGACTTTGAGGCGACAATTACTCTTCGCTCTCTGAAGAACAACACTCTAACCGTCTAGGAGAATTGCAGTTCTCCAAGATAAAAAGGCTAGTAAAATTCTACCTAAGTCATCTCGAATCTACTCAGATCAATGGGACTTAGGCTTCAGAATTCTGGGGTTTGGGTTTTGCTTCGGTGGCGTTTTTTGGGTGCTCTCTTCAATCTCTCTCAGAAATATTCTCAGAGAAGCCACCCGCAAATGGAGGGCGGGGCGGCGTATTTATAGTTGGCGATCCCGAGGTGCGGAATGACCAAATTGACCCGAAGTGACAGCTTGACACGTGTCCACAACGGTCGGATTTTTCATCACTGCGCAACTTTACTTGCGGAACAAGTAAAGCTCACGCACGGACTTAGTTCTGCTTCAGAAGCCAAAGAATGAAGTCTTTGCTACTGAAGCTTAACCTAGTGCACATGAGATTTCTTCGCTCTGGCTTCTCACTTGGTGTGGATTTGATCTGAACATTTTCTCAATGACTTCGGTGTCCAAAGACTAAGGACCCCTCTTGATAGTACGGTTTGTCCTATGACTCAAAGAACAGAAAAAGAACTACACAAAATCATCTAAGTCTTCCGCCGTCTTCTTCATTTCCTTCAATGAGTTGGGCTTCAGGTGTCAGAACCCCAACTAGGGTAAGTGCTAGGGTTTGAGTGCCCCTTTGCATCATGCAAAAATTTCAAAAGAAATCCAAAATAGGGGAAAGAAAAGCCCTGAGAAATTAAATCAAATGGCCAGACAAAAATTTCTTCCAAAATTTCCTCTGGTAATTTTGAAAACTCTTATAAATATGCATGATCACTTATAAAGTGAAGTGGGTCCCACTTCATGCACCAAAATTTTTCAAATATTCCAAACAGGTCTTGGAAATTAAATAAAAACCCTATTTGAATTGAAATTCAAATAAGTTGAATTTCAAAAATCTTCAAATCTTGGGATTGGCTAGTGTTATGCCATGTAAGTCCATATAAATAATTTGGGGATTTTATAAAATGTTTTGGTAATTTTTTATATCAAAACAGAACAAATGTCAGAAGAAATAAAAAGAAAATAGAGAAGAAGACCTTACCTTACGCCCAGGGCAAAGGCCCATCTGGCCCGGCCCACTTACCTCCCTGTCGTCTTCCTCCTCGCCAGTAGGAGCACTGGCCGAGCCGTGCGCTCACGACATGCACGCCAGCTCCTGCTCCCTGCCACGCAGAGCCTCCCCTCCTCTTATTCTTCCGCCACGCAGCGTCTGGAGACGCCCCGCAACCTTTCCCTTTTCCCCAGCTCAACCTTTCGCTCTCCTCGCGTCGGATTTCGCCATGGCCGAAAGCTAGGTCTCGCCGCCGACGAGTGTTCGCGTGGCCACCGTGCTCCTGGAGCCGCGTATTCATGTCCATTGTCCCCGCAGCAACCGTCTCCGTCGAAGAGCGCATTCAATTGAGCCCGAGGACGCCCTGAGCCGTCGCTAACTTCACCGCTTCCCGCCGACCGCCGTTGAAGATCTCCATCGAATTCGCCGCCATCCCAGCGCCTCCGGCCTCCTCTCCAACCTCTTCGTCCTCCCCACGCTCCGGTGAGCATTTTCCCCCATCTCCCAGTCTCCTCCGTGCACCGCAGCGTGATTTCGTCTTCACCCGACGCCGGCCGTCGCCATTGACGACGTTGTTGTCGCTCCCGTGCTCCTGTCGACCCCCCGCGTGCTCTGCTAGACGCGGGCGAGCACAAGCTACGCCCCAGTGCTCCTCTTTCTCACCCCCGTGGCCTCTAGCTCATTCCGGCGAGACTCCGGCGGGGTACAGAGGAAGCCGGCGAGCGGGGCTAATCCCCCTGTTAGTTGACCCTTGGGTCACTTACTGGTGGGCCCTGGCCCCCCTAATGACCCTTATTAGTTTAAACTAAACCGAGTTTAAACCCACTGCCACTGACACCCCGACCCCACTGGTCAGCCCCCCTGCTGACGCCATGCTGATGCAGTGCTGACGCAGTAAATAGAAAAGAATTTAAAGAAATTCCAGAAATTACAGAAAATAGCCAAAACTTCAATAAATCATAGAAAATTCATATTAACTCCAATTTGGACATATAATATATGAAAAATTATCAGAAAAATGCAAGGATTATGAATATGAAATTTGTTTTTATGTTTGACAATTTTAAAATGGGTGAACAGTGGCAAACATGCATATGGCATAATTTGAATTTGAATTTGGAGTTTGAATTTGCAATTCTTTCGCAATACACTTCAATTAAATGAAATTGTAAACACATCAGTACCATGTACATCATGTTTTCACAACTTATCATGTGCTTGAGCATCGCAATTATATTTATCCCTTGATTGCTTTGTTTGCTCGATAGACGTGCAACTGGAACCGGAGGCCACCCCCTTCGTTGAAGACACCGTGTGTGAACCTCGTCAGCAAGGCAAGCAAACCCCATTGATCATGTCTATAAAATCTCAATTCCCTCTCAGTCTCGCTTATGCATGTTTAGGAGATCACCTTGTATCGATTTAAAATCCATACGCCAAACAGTCCTATCCACCCTTTTACTAGGATCACGTAAATAGTCAATAATGGGTCTCCTCCAGTCTTGATTTTCAACTGCACTAGATTTTCCATTAGTGGCCGAAGTAGTAAGTTCTAATTCGTCATCTTCCATATCGGCAACACAAGACATCGTTTCTTGAGAAATATGAAACATGCCACGATCTACATGATAACATGATGCTTGTTGTGGCAATTCATTTGCCTTCCAATTGTCATGTCTAGGTATATGAGCAATGCTAAAATGATCTAAAGTAGAAATTACATTTAGACATTTATCAAGATAAACATTGAATGATTCATCAATGCACTTAAATATTCCAGAAACTTGTTGTACTACTAATAATGAATCACCAAAAGCTTCAATATGAGTAGAACCTATATAAGGAAACATATTTAAACCGAATAACAATGCTTCATATTCGGCATGATTATTCGTGCAAAAGTATTCTAATCGACATGAAGCCTCAAAAACAACACCATGAGGAGATATATAAACAACGCCAACAACCTGGCCATTGCTACAAACTGAACCATCAAAATATAATCTCAATGGTACTGCTGAAACAAGGTTTCTATCAATAACATGTTCACTATCAATCCGATGTTCAACTATAAAATCAGCAACAATTTGGCCTTTCATAGATTTCAAAGATTCATAAGACAAATCTTACTAATTTAATGCATAATCCCACTTGCCAATTCTACCACTAAGAATTGGAATATGCAACATGTCTTTGATGACATCGGTTTGACAAGCAACTATGCAATTACTACGCACTAGAATATGTCTTAATTTTTTGCAAGCATAATATAAACATAAGAATATTTTCTCAATGAATGTATACCTTGTTTCGGCATCCAAAAGGTGTCGGCTCAAATTAGTAATAGCATGTTCCTTCCCTTCAGTCGCTTGAGTCAAAACAGCACCAATAATACGTTCCTCCTCCACAATATAAAGCCTAAAGGGCTCTCCATGCTTAGGAGCTTTGAATACCGGAGGAGTGCATACGTATTTCTTAATCATATCAAATGCTTCTTGTTGTTTTGCCCCCAAATTAAAATCAACGTCATTCTTCAACCGAAGTATAGGAGTAAATACAGCAACCTTCCCTGACAAATTAGCAATGAATCTTTTCAAGTAATTAAGCTTGCAAAGGAATTGCTACATATCTCTCTTGCACACCAGAGATTCCACCTTTCGTATAGCTTCTATATTCTTGGGATCAATCTCTATACCGTCCTCATGAATAATGAAACCCAAGAATTTTCCTGCTGATACACGAAAATCTCACTTCAAAGGATTCATCTTTAGTCCATATTTCTTCATCCTCTCAAAAGCTAAAATCGGCTAAGTGAGATTCAAAAGCATCCGATTTAACAATAATATCATCCATATAGACCTCAATTATAACACCAAGTAAATCGTGGAATATTAAGTTCATGGCCCTTTGATATGTGGCACCGGCATTCTTAAAACCAAAAGTCATTACCACCCATTCAAATAAACCAACGAAACCGGGGCACCGAAAAGAAGGTTCGTAGATATCCTCTTCGGCCAAAAATATCTGATTATACCCCGCATTTCCATCCAAAAAGCTAATAACTTTGTGTCCAGAAGCTTCATTAATAAGCATATCTGCTATTGGCATGGGATACTCATCTTTGGGCGTAGCTCTATTCAATTCTCTGAAATCAATACACGCCCTTACCTTGTTAGACCCTTTGTTCTCCACATGCACCATATTAGAAATCCATTCAGCATACCTGCAACGTTTAATGAAATTAGCTTTACGCAATCGACCGATCTCTTCCTTGATGCGTCATATATTTTAGGATTGAAGTTTCGAGTCGTTTTCTTATAAGGCCTAAAACCATTCTTTATAGGCAACCGATGTTCAACTAGCTCTTGTCTTAAACCCGGCATCTCTTGATATTCCCATGCAAAGCAACAAATGTATTCTTTCAATAGGTCGATTTGACTTTACAATCGGCTTCCAGATTTTTGTTCACAAACGTCGGCCTCATAATTGAACCATCTCATATGTCTACTTCCTCTAATGGATCAGCCAAGCAAAACCTTGTCCTGGTTTATCCTTGTCTTCCAACTCTTCTATAGACTCAAATATATCGTTCCCATTCGACCGATATTCTTCACGACGCTTTTGCAACCATTCAGAGTTAGACTCCATTTAAACGCGTCGTTCCTTGGAGCCGGTTACCACCAACTGACTTCAGAGAGACGGGTACGAAACCATTCTTTGTGGAGCTAATAAAATAAAAATCTGACAATTCATGCCCCATCAAGCAAGTAGCATGGGGATGTTGCCAATCCACCAGTGCATCAGCTAAAGCAAGACATGCCGAATTATCCGCATGAACAACTGATACGTCCCAAACGTATCTATAATTTCTTCTTGCTCCATGCATGATTTGTGTGACTCTGCCATGTTTTTCTTGAACTTTCATACACTTTTCGATCATATTTGGACTAACCTATTAACTCAGTGCAGCCAGTTCCTGTTTTCTTCTGTTTTTATATTTCAGGTTTTCCGGCCATTAAAAGTGAGTAATAAATTCCGGAAAAATTATATAAAAAATCAGCGTCCCGGAAGCTTCCCGAAGAACTAAAGATGGAAGGGGGTGGAACCACCATGGCCCCAGGAGGATCCCTGGCACAGCCCCACCCTAGGGCGCGCCAGGAGGCCTCCTGGCTGCCCTGTGGCCCCTCTCGGTGCCCCCTTTGGCCTATACTTAGCCCCCATGGAGGAAACCCCTAATATCGATCTTCTATTCCCGTTCTCCTCTCTGTACCTCCGCCGCTCCCGTTTCAAGATCGGGGCTGCCAGGAGAAGCTGTCCCGGCACCCTGCCGAAAGGAGGAATCCCCTCCTGGAGACCATCCATCACCATGGACGCCTCCCGGATGTCTTGTGAGTAGTCCCTCTTGGACCATGGGTCCAAGAGCAGTAGCTATGTGATATTCTCCTCCCCTCTTTGTGCTTCCACTTTCGAGACCTCGTGAGCTTCCTCACATGATCGAGGCACCTTTTTAATTTTTTGTGTTGCTTTGCTGAGTTTGCTGGGATTCGATGGATTATGAGACTATGTTCAGATTGTGATGAGTAATATATTTGATTCTCTTTTATATTTTTGTTCTTTAGTTAATTCTTGCATGTTTCCGTATTTTGCTTTGGCCGAGTGATTTGTTGCAACTCCAAGAGGGAGCGTTATGCTTGATTGTGGGTTCAGCCCCTTGATGTCTAGCTTGAGTGACAGACACATGAGACTAGGGGATGTGTTGTTGCCACTAGGGATAAAACAACGGTGCTTGTACTTGCGGGTGCAAGGATTGTTTACTTTACGCATAGTTCTTTTAATGCAGTTGTCTGTTTCTTTGAGTTTACACTTTGGGTGGGATTCACAACTTAATACTAGCGAGATGTTCCGGATAGATATCTCAAGGTGGATGATTCGTAGTAGATGCAGATGGATTTCGGTCTACTTACCTTCGCGTACTGCCCATTGCTTTTGGGCCTCTTCCTTTCTTTTGTAACATAGTTAGCATTGTGGTGCGTTTATAATCCTATCAATTGTGCAGCAGTGATGTGTTTACCTCTCTAGCACTTTTATCGTCTTTTGGGAGAGAGACAACTCCTCTGTACTTGTTGGGAGCAAAGTTACTTGTTGTGTGTGCAGGTCCACGTCAAGCGCCGTGACACCTTTTTGTATTTCTGAGAGTCCTGTTGGAGACAAACCTTGGTATCTTCACCGAGGGAAATTTTCTGCTACGCTACATCTCACCTTGCACTTGGGGTAACCAACGAGAAGTGACAGAACTATCTTCCTCACCGTATCAAGCAATTTCGGGCGCCGTTGTCGGGGACTCCATTCTACAAGATAGGGGAGTTGCACACTATCTTTTATCTTTGCTTTTTAGTCTTGTTAGTTTACCTTTCAGTTTTTACTTTTGTGTCCCTTATAAAAAATACCAAAAATACCTGCTGCTACTATTGGTTCCAATGAAAACACCAAGTTGTGTGACTTCACTAGTCACAAGAACAGTGACTTTATCTGCACTCCTATTGCTCCACCTGCCACTTCAGCACCTTCTTATGAAATTAAACCTTCTTTACTGAATCTTGTTATGAAAGATCAATTCTCAGGTGCTGGAGAGGATGCTGCCTTGCACTTAAATAATTTTGTTGAGCTTAGTGATATGAAAAATTACAAGGAAGTAGATTGATACATCGTCAAGCTGAAGCTTTTTCCTTTCTCCTTGAGAGGAAGAGCCAAGGAGTGGCTGCAATCCTTACCTAAGAATAGCATTGATTCTTGGGACAAGTGTAAGGATGCTTTTATTGGGAAGTACTATCCCCCTGCTAAAATTATCCAGTTGAGAAGTAACATTATGAATTTTAGGCAATTGGATAATGAACATGTTGCCCAAGCTTGGGAACGTATGAAATTCTTGTTAAGAACTTCCCTACACATGGTTTGACTACATGGATGGTTATCCAGACTTTTTATGCAGGCTTAAACTTTACCTCGCGGAATCTGTTAGACTCGGCCGCGGGAGGAACCTTTATGTCAACCACACTTGGTGCTGCCACGAAGCTACTTGATGAGATGATGTTGAACTACTCTCAGTGGCACAAAGAACGATATCCAACTAGTAAGAAGGTAAATTATGTCGAGGAGATCTCCTCTCTTAATGAAAAGGTTGACTTGATCATGTCTTTACTTAACAAGCAAGCTCATATTGATCCTCAGCATGTTCCGTTAAATTCCTTGGTTGCTCAAGAACAAGTAGATGTGAACTTTATCTCTAGAAACAACTTCAACAATAATGCTTATAGGAGTAATTTTGGTAGCAATAATCCTAGACCTTTCCCCTCCAACTATGGGAACGGCAATAGCAACTCCTACAGCCAGACTTATAGGGAAAGAGACCAACCTAGTTATGAGAAACTTTTAGAAATAGAAAAAGCCACCAAAAGCTATAAGCACACACAGTTTGAACAAAACAAAGCTTTTTCTAGACAATTAGATGAACACTCTTCTATCCTTCAAAACATTAGCAAACAACTTGAGAGCCTAAACAGTGACATCTCCAGCCTCCAAACTAGACTCACTACCACTGAGACCTATGTTTCAAAGATGTCTCACACCCAATCTACCTTGAAAAATCAGATGGCAACAAAACCCGAAGTTATCCCCAAGGAAGAAGAGAGAGGTAAGAGCCTTCCTACCTACCACACCGTAGCTACTATCCAAGTTGTTGAGGATGTCCAAACTATTAGCACCCATCACACCCCTAGTCCACCTGGACCTATCAATGGTGATGCTACCACCTCAACCATAGATGAAGAAACCTCTATGAACATAGAGGCTTTCAAACAAGTGAGCCTTAATGATATTACTACCTCCTTGATAGATAGTAGTGATCTAGACTTTGACAAATGCACCTTACCTGAAGTTATTGGTTTCCTACACAAGATATCTAGAGACCACCACACTAGCACACTTAATCTTGCCTTTACAGAGCATATCACCAATGCTCTAATCAAAGTTAGGGAGGAGAAGCTTAGACTAGAAGCCTCCATACCTAGGAATCTAGAGGATGGTTGGGATCCCATGATAAAAATCAAACTGAATAACTTCTCTTGCTTTTCTCTTTGTGATGTTGGAGCTAGTACCTCTGTTATGCCCAAAAGAATGTATGATACGCGTGAATTGAAACCTTTTGATCCTTGTTCTTTTGGTGTTCGTCTTGTCGATTCTTTTCGGGACCCGGAATATGCGTATGTAATTCCAGTCACGATGCAATCACATGGAGAGCCGAGAGCCGCACCCACTTGTCTAAGCATACAAGGCCAAGATCAGAACACTCTCGGAAAGCATCAAACGTGAGGGGCATCCCATCCAGGCCGGATGATCAACTGAGATAGGTCCTCATCGTCCGCTCCCAAGTCTAAATGCTTATGGGTGGTGAATCCCATACACATATAAAAGTCGCCTCAACCATGTTATCGATTGAATCCGAACTCTTACATAGACTTACTCCAGCCCGATCACTTAGTCGGGGTCTAGGGCGGGCTCGATCATACAACAAAGTGTGCACGTGACAGAGTCATGAGCAATCGCATCATGATGACCCAAGCTGCGCACATCTAAGGACCACTTGGTGTATAAAATACCGCCAGCCAGATCACAACTAAGGTCTCGAAAACCCATACTAAGACATGCATGCTATAAACATACACGCAACACACATGGCTAGTATGAACAGCAGGTATCATCACATAACTCTACAAAGTGTATCTTTATTGACTTACACATAGAGCATACAAAGATCACACGTCTGGGATCATCATTACATCATACAACAGAAGTAAATTAGGTCTGGGTACAGCCAACTTTAACAAATGGCTTAGAGAAGCCTTGTTCAACATACATTCCCTTCCACGAGGGACCAGACTGCTGTCTGGAAGTATACTAGCTTAGTCAACGTCGAGCTTCAGGAAGGTGACTCCATCGGGTTCTGGGTTCTCATCTACAACATAGAATAAGCAAACGTGAGTACAAGGTCGTACTCAGCAAGACTTACATCAGAACTATACTAATCATGGTCAAGTTTCAAGGTAAAGGGAGGTGGGGTTTCATCATGCAGAAGTGTCAGCTTTGACTTGGCTAGTCCTGTACTACGAGTACCGGACTTGAGGTAAGAAGCGTACACGAGTCCACTACCAAGTCTCCAACCAATACACCACTATGGATACTTCCTCGACTTCCCCATGAGGAGCACACCATAACACTCACGCTTATCTTGCGAGTTTTAGAAGTATCCAATCAAGTTGTCTAATAATAGAGAACAGCTTTCCAAGTAGTCCCTTACCGCGGACGCGGCTATTCGAATAGTTTTGTTAACCCTGCAGGGGTGTACTGCTACACACATGAAACCATCCGTTACCGCTGGGATCTCGTCACCCTTCAAGCGGGCGTCGGCGAGGATAATTTCCACAACTTTTACCTCACAGCCAATTCTAATCCAGGAATCAACCATCTAAGTTTCTCACCGCTCAAGAGTCCGGCCGGGTCAACGATACGGACTCAGACGATGCAGGCGACCGAGACGCCACCTTAGCAGATGGTTTTACTTTCTCACAGGTCCACCCACATATCCAAATGATGGAAACTTTCTTTCATTCTTTTTCTATGAATATGCCAAATGGAAAACCCGAACTAGTGACTCCTCGACTTGAACTGGGTGAGTTAGTAGATTGAGCGGCGGTCCATGTGCCCACAATGTGGTAGTACTCTTCGTCTTGGATCACCACACAAGAACTCGGGCTTAAGGCTGTGTTCAACGAGACAACCCACTGTGCACTCCTACACAGCCTCTCATCGTTCACCTTGTATTAGGGTGGATTCACCAACACAGTTTCACCTTCATCAACACCATGATCACTACATCCCGACTCACAGATAAAAGTAACCTCATTGTAAACTCTAGGCATGCAATAAGCTTTAACAGTTGCAGGGGCCACATGATATCAATCAACTCCTATGTCAGCTAGGATTGTGGTTTGCTTACTACTTTGACATGATGATAGGACATGCATCGGATATGGGTTCAACTATGCGGTAGATTCGATAATAAGGTGATCTCCTAAAGCGAGACTGAGAGGGAAGTGGGATTTTATAAACATGATCAATGGGGTTCGCTTGCCTTGCTGACGATACACGAGTTTTAACGGTGGTCTTCTCCTTCGGGGGTGATCACCATCTCGGAGGCACCGTTACCGGCACAAACATCAACAGAGGGGGCAACATTGAATGTAAATGCACAAGCACATGATGTAGTTGTTCCATGATGTGAATGCTACTGGTTTGTGGAAAATTCAACTTAATTGAAGTGTATTGCATTTGGAATGCAAATTCAAACTTCAAATTCAAATTCAAATTATGCCATATGCATCTTTGCTACTGTTCACCCATTTTAAAATTGTCAAACATAGAAACAAATTGCATATTCTTAATCCTTGTATTTTTTGATGATTTTTCATATATTATATGTTTAATTTGGAGTTAAAATGAATATTCTATGATTTTCCAAAGTTTATTGCTTTTTCTGCCTTTTCTGGAATTAAATTAAATTGGAAAACCAATTATTGCGCAAGCATGACCTCATGCTTGCGTCAGGGAGGGCTATGGCCAGTGGGGCCCCTCTGTCAGCCTAAGTGGGCTGAAAACGCTGTTAGTTTAAACTAACAGTGGGTTAGGGGAGCCAGGGGCCCACCTGTCATTGGGTGTGTTAGGGGGGTTAGGGGCTAATCACTCCGGCTAACCGGCAGCTAGTCGCCGGTGCCACTGGGCACGGCGGAGCCTCGGCGGAGTGACCATTCCGGCCACGGTTTGGCATGCGGAAGGCACCGGGGTGCTCCCCGCGCTCGCCCGCTCCACCCTGCAGGCACAGGGGAGCCTAGGGGGCACCAGAGCTCCACCGACGACGAGCTTCCGCGACGGTCCGAAGCACGGTGAAGACGAACTCTATGAAACAAGGCGCGGTCTTTGGCGTCCGCTGGTGCAGTCAACTCTTGGAGGTTCCAGGAGCATGATAGACATGGCGGTGCGGGAAAAGGGGTAAAGGTGCGAGCTCCATATCATCCATGGCGGCGGTTGTCATCGGCTCCCATGGCGGTTCATGAATGGGGTAGGGATTGGAGGCGCGGTCAGCGGGTTTTGATCTACGGCTCACCAGGAATTCAACGGAGTTGGTGGGGAGGGCGTAGGTGGCTTGACGGAGACATAATCGATGATGGCGCACGGCGGCCATAGACGAAGACGATGACGGGGTTCGGCGTCTCCGGGGCGTCTCGGATCAATTGCTTCGGTGGCTTGGCATAGTCAACGACAGACAGGACGGTGAACATGTCAGAGTATCTTCGCGTCGTCGTTGGCCGCGGGTGGCGCGTGAAGTGGCGACAACGGGCTTCGGTGGTCGTCCGTGGCGTCGAAAAATTGGGTGAGAGAGAGCGAGGAGGAGCTGCGCTGGAGGGGGAAAGTAACCAGGGAGGTGCAGGGCGTCTCCGTGGCGCGTCTAGAGGGCTCGGGGGTGTCCACGGCGAGCAGGAGGTGGCATGGCAGCGTCGGCGGCGAGTGCATGCATTCGACCGAGCTCCTTTGGGGCGCGGGGAGGAAGACACCAAGGCTGGAAGGTGGGCTTGGGCCGAGGTGCGATGAGTTGGGCCAGAAGCACAGGTGAGCCTTTTTCTATTTTCTGTCTGTTTTCTTTTCTGTTATTTGTTTTGTTGTGCTAAAAAAAAGCTAGGCATTTTATTAAATGCTCCAAATTTATATGTGGACTTGTAATGCATATAGCTAGCCACTTACAAAGTTTGGGAATTTTTAAAATTCAAATAATTTGAACTTTAATTCAAATAGGGTATTTATTTAATTTCCAAGCCCTTTTTGGAATTTTTGAGAAATCTTGGTGCATGCTGTGGGACCCACTTCACTTTATATGTGATCATGCATATTTATAAGACTTTTCAAAAATACCAGACTAATTTTTGGAAGCAATTTTTATCTGGCCTTTTGAATTAAATTCTCTAGGGCTTTTCTTTTCCCCATTTTTGAATTTCTTTTGAAATTTTCACATGATGCAAAGGGGCACTCAAACCCTAGCACTTACTCAAGTTGGGGTTCTGACAACTCGCCCCCACTCAAAAGAATCTCGTCCCGAGATTCAGAAGTTGTCGGGAGGAAGGAGGGGTACTCGACACTGAGACAGTCTTCTCTTTCCCACGTAGCTTCTTTCTCGTAGTGGTGTGACCATTGCACTTTGAGAAACTTGATCTTCTGACGACGAGTGACACGCTCTGCGGAATCAAGAATACGAACAGGGTACTCTCGATAAGAAAGGTCATCTTGGAGATCAAGCGTTTCATGGTCGACTTCGCGGATGGTGTCCTTGAAGCAACGCCTGAGTTGTGACACATGGAATACATCATGTACTCGGGAAAGGTGCGGGTGTAGTTCAAATTGGTGGGAAACTTCTCCACGTTTATCAAGAATGCGGAAAGGTCCGATTTAACATGGGGCCAACTTGCCTTTGATACCGAATCGTTGGGTACCCTTCAGAGGAGTAACCCGAAGGTAAGCCTTCTCATCCAGATTGTATCTTTCTTGCCTATGATGACGATCATAGTAGCTTTTCTGACGAGACTGAGCTGATTTCAATTGATCACGAACAATGCGAACTTTCTCTTCTGCTTCCATGATCATATCTGGTCCAAAGAATTGTCTTTCACTGGTTTCTGACCAGTTTAAGGGTGTTCGACATCTTCGTCCATAGAGGAGTTCAAAAGGAGCCATGTTCATACTAGATTGAAAAGTATTTTTATAAGAAAATTCGGCAAATGGAAGAGATTTCTCCCAATTATATCCGAAAGATATAACACAAGCTCTGAACATGTCTTCAAGAATTTGGTTAACCCTTTCGACTTGACCGCTAGACTAAGGATGGAAAGTTGTACTAAAAGAGAGATGAGTTCCCATAGCATTCTGAAAGCTTCCCCAAAATCTAGAGGTGAAAAGGCTACCACGATCTAGAGGTGAAAAGGATACCCTGACACGGGACCTTTGAGACACCGGGTTTCGCCCGATCACCGTCGCGAAAACCGCACGACACCAGCCGTAGCCAGCGGAACGAAAAAGCCCGTTTAATAATTAAACGGGATATTTTTATAGCACAGCGGAAAGTGTTCTCGGAACGGTTCCAGCGTGAGGTGAACGCCTCCGGCTCAACGCCCTGATCGCGCAGTTTGAAGTTTTACCCGAATCGGAGGTTCTACGGACCCCCGGCGGTCAGAAACGTAAACACCACGCGCGCGAGAGAAAAACTGGGGATGTTTTTGCAAACTGCCAGCCACCTGGGCTATATAAAGACCACCACACTCCCACCTCTTTCTAGGGTTTCCCTAGCAACAAAATTGCAGACACCACCTCCACTTTGCCCCAAAAACACCCCAATCTCGTCCAAACCCTAATTCTCAGATCTGAGATCAGCCCAATGAGTTCTGGGCCGTCAGATCGCTAGATCCGACGGCCTGGGATCGTGCCACGTCGCCACCTAGCAAACCCACAACCTCCTCTCTCCACCCGCGCCGCTGCCTGCCGTGGAGGTCTTCCGCGCCGCCCGAGCTCGCCGGGGACGCCGCCGGCAGGCCGCAGCAGCCGGCCCCTCCTTCCTCTTCCTCTCCCTCTTCTCTTCTCCTCCTAGTCCTCCTCCCTCCTCCTCGCAGCTTCAGGTCGCGCCTCGCCCGGCCATGGACGGCACCGGAGCTCCAATCCGCGCCCTCCCCAAGCATGTCGGGCCACCGTGCCGCCCCTAACCGGCGGGATCTGGTCCGCCTCCGTCCGCCCTGACCCCATGCTGCCGCGCCTCCCCGCTGACGTCGAGTCGCGCCGCCGCCGGCGTTCGGCTGCCGGAGCACAGCCGCCGTCCACCCGTGCGGGACTGAATCGGGATCGATCCAGCCACCGCTGCTGCTCGCGCCCACGTTGGCCTCGGTGCCCCAGCCGGCCCACCAAGCCCCTGCCGCCCGAGCCAGCCTCCAGGCATCCCAGCCGCCAGCCGTAGATGGGCCGGCCCATGAGGTCTTCTCCTTTTATTTCTTTTTTCCCTCTGTCTCTGTTATTTTGCTAAGTCTGAAAAATGCTGCTGCTGATTAAATTTTGCGGTGTAGTTAACGAGTGAAACGTAGCTCGGATCGCGATGCGCCCAAAATGAAAATTGCTTAGAATTGTGTGTACTTCAATTCATCTTTTGTGAGAATTTTGATTCGAGGCCATCTTGATGTTGATAATCTGTGTTGAAGTGGGCATGAGGACGTTAATTGCTATTATTACCTGTTAAGTGCTTCTGTTATTATTTTATTGCAAGTTTGCATGATGATTGTGACAAATCCATGAGGCCTATTGCATTGATTCTTTTTCTTATGTGTTAAGCATCATGTGTACTTTATTTCCATCCTTTAACTTGTCATTTTTGGGTGCTTTAGCTATATTAAATCTTTCTCCAAAGTGGTGATCCTGATGTTATTGTGCTGATGTGCTGAAAACTGTTATTTTGTAGCAACTTCGGTCGACGAGTGTGTCGCGATCGTCTTTCGGAATTGAGTGATTCCAATTGCATATTGTTAAGAATCATGTCTACCTACATTATATGTATTGCATTGTCAGGTATATGCTTCATGGTCATATATTTATTGAGCTCCAAAGTTGCTATGCTGCTGTTTTTGACAGCCACTCTATTTTTCTCTAAGTCTGTAACGTTCCGATGCCATGTTGCATGCTTAATATCTTTTGATCTATGATGCCTTTTTGCATGATTCTTTTTGCCATGCCTTCCCTGTCATGTCTACTTTAGCTCATATCATTTGGGAGCATGTCTTCATTCATTATCCTGTTTATGCATTGCTCTAAAGTGTGCTTTGTGATGTTGGCAGATTGTGCCCGTAACTTGTTTTGCTTATATCTTTTTAACCGTAACTCCGTTTGGATTTTGCCTTATATGTAACTTGATTAGTTTTTCTTGTACTTTGTGTTTTGCTATTGTTTGATGTTGTTAACCAACCTAAAATATGGTTTAGGGCAGAACAGTACCAAATCTTTTAATTGTCGTGCGGCACTTAGTGTTATGCCATGTTTAGGTTGTGCCTCACTTAAATTGACTAGCATAGATAGTTTCCTTTGTGCTTCACCACTTTACATGTTTGTGTGCTATGCCATGCTTGCTTGAGTTTCCATGTTAACAAACTTTGTTGATCACCTGTAGCTAAACAACTTGAACCATTGTAAATGTGCGGTATCGTCGTGTGTGACGAATACTCCACTTAACCTGTTAGTAACCGCTCTCGACGGTACGTGCGATGTCTCCTGTTGCCTTCTTGTTGATGCTTGCTCGTTTTTGCCTCGTAGTAATAGAGTGCTTGCTCATTGATTGCTTTCCAGTGTTTATCGTCTTGTGTGCTCCCGTGGATACCTTCGGAGACGTTGCGAGTTTGCGATCGGCTACACCTTCAGAACCCGACTTATCAAAAGGAAACGACTATACATTACTTATGATCCATTCTATTTCAACCAGCGGTTTGCATGCTAGTCTAGGTTAGGTTCGATGTTTGATTCTACCACATGTTTACAGCCTCTTTCAAACCGATACAACCATGTCCCCTCCCAGCAAACCTTGTACTGCTATGTTACTATTGCTCGTTGCTCAGCCCCTGCTTAGTATGCATGCTTAGGATGCTACGATGTTACCTCCTGTTACTCCTTGGTTTGGGCTATCACATTATTATATTGTTGTTGATGATATGATTATTATAAATGTTGACTATACTCGACGAAGGATGGAAGGTCTAGGCTATCCCGCCCCGACGCTTTGTTCCATTCGAGTCACCTAGGATCCGAGTTCCGGGTATTGGTATTAAGACTGAGCGTGCCTAACCGCGTGTGGGATTTTATGGGGTCCCCTTTTCTTACCTACCTTGATTCAAACATTTCTAGAGGTGGCCCAAGCTGGTTTTACCATTTGAAAATAGTGTGTGTGACTGGTGAGCTCCCAGCAGATTTTCAAACAACTCGGGCCAGCGGCGACATGGTTTCTTTGTTGGTCCACACCTGGAAGCTAGGGGGCTGCCCACATCTGTTTGGGTAGCTAACCCGACCTCGTCCAGCCGGAAGAGTCCGATCCGATAGCGCGGCCGGCATTGGATTGGGTGTCGACTCCACGGGGTCCACCCGGTTTTGTTCGTAGTTAGTTAGAGTGACCTGTCGTTTCGGATCTCTCGGAACTAAATCATAAAATGGTTGCCTGTGATGGGTAGCAACTGAGAGAGATGGGCGTGCGTGCGGAGCCTTGTAATGGGCAGTTGGTACACCCCTGTAGGGTTAAATCTTTTCGAGAAGCCGTGTCCACGGTTATGGACGACTTGAGACCTACTTGTTCATAGACAACAAAAATTGAGATAATATTAATTATAACCTGATCAATGTGTGTGTGTGCCTTGACTACTTCTTCTTCGTCGGGATGCGAAGAGGAGGACAAGGATAGAATAGGTGTCATGTTTGCGTAAGTAGTTGATAGCAAGACTTGTTGGAGGCGATTTCTCATCGAATGCTTGGCTTCTTATCTTACTCTCTAGATCGTTAGCCACTTCATAAATGCTAGCGCGGCAGCAACCTCACCATTTACCCCATCCTTACCGTAGACTAATAGTTGTCCTAGAATGACGAGTGATGAAGTCCTGGCTGGGTCAGTTGACCACTACAGTTGGATGCTGAGTACTTCTGTACTCATGATACTACCCCCAAACTATTTTTAGGGTTCTTGATCGACAAAAGGTATGGTGATCGACGTTTCACGTGGAGACTCGACGACGACTAGTTAGGCGGATCCCGACGGAGGGCCTGGACCCGTGTGGTTATGGGGATCGATGTTTTTCTCTTTTCCACTAGGCATTTGATTGTAGTCTATACTCAGACATGTATCTTCCGCTGTTGTATTGTATTAAGGCAGTTGTATGCAGATTGTATGAGATGTTGTATCCTTGTATCTGTAATGTTGTGATATCATGTTGGAAATCCGGGGCATATGGCTATGTCATATGTCGCGGTGGGACCGATATGTGCTTCGTCCCCGGATCTGAATGGAAACACCTAGATCTGGAACAGTACCTCCTATCGGGCCTTACAACTTGGTATCAGAGCCTTACCGATCGTAGGATCCCTTCTCTGTCCGAAGTCGAGTCTAGACAAAACAATTTTGTAGTTATTAAGTTAGTTATCGGAGAGTAGGAATCTTTTTACTCCGTACCCTTACTCTGGTCAGGACAGGTGTCGTAAGTGTTTTATTCTCGACTTATCCCCTTTCAAACTCTAGGATCTCGAGTGTGTGGAGTATCGGAACCGTTACAATGCCTTGCTTAAAGCGTATTGTCTCGATTCCGATGTCAGGTTTGGGAAATCCTGTAGTACCTTTAGTTCTTCCGACTCTGGGTGAACATCTTGGTCTTTTGTTGACTTCAGTTCCTCTTGCCTAGTATCCTCACGATTTGAGTGAGAGTACTTCCCTTGATCATCTCCTTGAAGTTTCGTTCTTCCTCTTGACACCGACGGTTTCGTATTTTCGACGATGTCGTCTCCCTGCGGAAATTTATCTCAACCGAAGTTCGACGTCGACATGGAGCAGAGTCCCTTGTTGGTGGTGTTGAAGATTGTCGACTCCCTTTTCTCTCCCCCCTCTCCCCCGGATCATCCAGGATCTCGGGACGAGATCCTTTGTTGGTGGTGTTGTATTGTCACAGCCCAGATTTCACAAAAATAAAAAAAAATATTTTTGGTGTGAATTGTTTGCTTGTCTGATTTGTTTGCGGTGTTTGCATCCCCGATTTATCGATCGGCGATTATTTTTCTCCCCCTATGCTCGTACCGGACGGAGACCGACCCTTGCCACCCTGACACTGGACCTTTGCGACACCGGGTTTCGCCCGACCACCGTCGCGAAAACCTCACGAGACCAGCCGTAGCCAACGGAACGAAAAACCCCGTTTAATAATTAAACGGTATATTTTTATAGAGCGCCAGAAAGTGTTCTCGGAACGGTTCCAGCGCGAGGTGAACGCCTCCGGCTCGACGCCCTGGTCGCGCAGTTCGAAGTTTTACCCGAATCGGAGGTTCTGCGGACCCCCGGCGGTCAGAAACGTATACACCACGCGCGCGAGAGAAAAACCGGGGATGTTTTTGAAAACTGCCATCCACCTGGGATATATAAAGACCACCAAACTCCCACGTCGTTCTAGGGTTTCCGTAGCCAGAAATTTGCAGCCACCCCCTCCACTTTGCCCTAAAAACACCCTAATCTCGTCCAAACCCTAATTCTCAGATCTGAGATCAGCCCAATGAGTTCTGGGCCGTCAGATCGTCAGATACGACAGCCTGGGATCGTGCCATGTCGCCACCTAGCCAACCCCCATCCTCCTCTCTCGACCCGCGCCTCCGCCTGCTTTGGAGGTCTTCGGCACCACCCGAGCTCGCCGGGGACGCCGCCGGCAGGCCGCAGCAGCCGGCCCCTCCTTCCTCTTGTTCTCCCTCTTCTCTTCTCCTCCTGGTCCTCGTCCCTCCTCCTCGCAGCTGCAGGTCGCGCCCCGCCCGGCCATGGACACCACCGGAGCTCCAAGCCGCGCCCTCCCCGAGCACGTCGGGCAACCGCGCCGCCCCTAACCGGCGGAATCCGGTCCGCCTCCGTCCGCCCTGACCCCATGCTGCCGCGCCTCCCCGCTGACGTCGAGTCGCGCCACCCCCGGCGTCCGGCTGCCGGAGCAGAGCCGCCGTCCACCCGTGCGGGACTGGATCGGGATCGATCCAGCCGCCGCTGCTGCTCGTGACCACGTGGGCCTCGGTGTCCCAGCCGGCCCACCAAGCCCCTGTCGCCCGAGCCGGCCTCCAGGCCTCTCAGCCGACAGCCGTAGATGGGCCGGCCCATGAGGTCTTCTCCTTTTTTTTTCTTTTTTCCATCTGTCTCTGTTATTTTACTAAGTCTGAAAATGCTGCTGCTGATTAAATTTTGCGGTGTAGTTAATGAGTGTACCGTAGCTCGGATCGCGATGCACCCAAAATGAAAAGGTCTTAGAATTGTGTGTACTTCAATTCATCTTTTGTGAGAATTTTTATTCGAGGCCATCTTGATATTGATAATCTGTGTTGAAGTGGGCATCAGGACGTTAATTGCTATTATTTCCTGTTAAGTGCTTCTGTTATTATTTTATTGCAAGTTTGCATGATGATTGTGACAAATCCATGAGGCCTATTGCATTGATTCTTTTTCGTATGTGTTAAGCATCATGTGTTCTTCATTTCCATGCTTTAACTTGTCATGTTTGGGTGCTTTAGCTATATTAAATCTTGCTCCAAAGTGGTGATCCTGATGTTAATGTGCTGTTGTGCTGAAAACTGTTATTTTGTTGCAACCTCGGTCGACGAGTGTGTTGCGACCGTTTATCGGAATTGAGTGATTCCAATTTCATATTGTTAAGAATCATGTCTACTTCCATTATATGTATTGCATTGTCAAGTATATGCTTGATGGTCATATATTTATTAAGCTCCAAAGTTGCTATGCTGCTGTTTTTGACAGCCACTCTGTTTTTCTCTAAGTCTGTAACGTTCCGATGCCATGTTGCATGCTTAATATCTTTTGATCTATGATGCATTTTTGCATGATTCTTTTTGCCATGCCTTCCCTGTCATGTCTAATTTAGATCATATCATTTGGGAGCATGTCTTCATTCATTATCCTGTTTATGCATTGCTCTAAAGTGTGCTTTGTGATGTTGGCAGATTGTGCCCGTAACTTGTTTTGCTTATTCTTTTTAACCGTAACTCCGTTTGGATTGTGCTTTATATGTAACTTGATTAGTTTTTCGTGTACTTTGTGTTTTGCTATTGTTTGATGTTGTTAACCAACCTAAAATATGGTTTAGGGCAGAACAGTACCAAATCTTTAATTGTCGTGCGACACTTAGTGTTATGCCATGTTTAGTTTGTGCCTCACTTAAATTGACTAGCATAGATAGTTTACTTTGTGCTTCACCACTTTACATGTTTGTGTGCTATGCCATGCTTGCTTGAGTTGCCATGTTAACAAACTTTGTTGATCACCTGTAGCTAAACAACTTGAACCATTGTAAATGTCCGGTATCGTCGTGTGTGACGAATACTCCACTTAACCTGTTAGTAACCACTCTCGACGGAACGTGCGATGTCTCCTGTTGCCTTCTTGTTGATGCTTGCTCGTTTTTGCCTCGTAGTAATAGAGTGCTTGCTCATTGATTGCTTTCCAGTGTTTATCGTCTTGTGTGCTCCCGTGGATACCTTCGGAGACGTTGCGAGTTTGCGATCGGCTACACCTTCAGAACCCGACTTATCAAAAGGCAACTATACCTGTGAACCCGTGAAACTCACCCACCCTTCAGGAAAAACCGTCAACTATACCTGACCCAGAACAAGAACCCAAGTGCAGTTCTTGAATGTACTTCCCCTTCCCGAACTTGAAGATATTCTGGTGGTTCGTGACTTCCCGGATGTCTTTCCTGAAGAGCTGCCGGGCATGCCACCCGACAGATGTGTAGAGTTTATAGTGGATCTTGTGCCAGGAACCGCACCAATTTCCAGACGCCCATACAAAATGGCCCCACATGAGTTAGCTGAGCTAAAAATCCAACTTGATGTTTCGTTGGCAAAAGGCTTCATCCGCCCTAGCTCATCGCCATGGGGTTGCCCCGTTCTGTTCGTAAAGAAGAAAGATGGAACAGAAAGGATGTGCGTAGACTATCGCCCACTAAATTTAGCGACGATAAAGAACAAATACCCACTGCCCAGGATCAATGATCTTTATGATCAACTTGAAGGATCCTCTGTCTTCTCCAAGATGGATTTGAGATTAGGTTATCATCAAATCAAAATCCGAAACGAGGACATTCCCAAAACGGCTTTTACTACTCGTTATGGTCTTTACGAGTACACCGTCATGTCCTTTGGTTTAACCAATGCCCCCGCCACATTCTCGCGCTTGATGAATTTGATCTTCATGGAGTACTTAGATAAATTTGTTGTGGTTTATCTTATGATATACTCATCTACTCGAAGAACGAAGAAGATCATGCCAAACACCTAAGGCTGGTATTGATGAAACTTAGAGAGCATCGCCTGTATGCTAAATTCTCCAAGTGTGAATTATGGCTACCAGAAGTGACCTACTTAGGCCACGTGATTTCTGCAAAAGGCATTGCTGTGAATCCCGAGAGAGTTTAGGCCGTCCTTGACTGGACTCCACCTGAATCGGTTAAGCAAGTTAGGAGTTTTCTTGGCCTAGCCAGCTATTGCCGTCGCTTCGTCGAGAACTTTTCTAAAGTTGCAAAGCCTCTAACTGAACTCCTCAAGAAAGATAAAAAATTCTTATGGACTCCCAAGTGCGAGGAAAGCTTTCAAGAGCTGAAAAGAAGATTGACTTCTGCACCAGTACTTGCACCTCCAGACACCAAAAAGGATTTCGAAATCTATTGTGATGCATCACGGCAAGGGTTAGGATGCATACTTCTGCAAGATCGACATGTGGTAGCTGATGCTTCACGCCAGTTGTAGCCACATGAAGAGAACTATCCTACCCATGACCTTGAACTCGCTGCCGTAGTTCATGCCCTAACAACTTGGCGACATTACCTCCTTGGTAATCGTTCTGAGATCTATTACGACCACCAAAGCCTCAAATACATTTTCACCCAGCCAGATCTTAATCTCAGGCAAAGACGCTGGATTGAGTTGATAAAAGATTACGACGTAAGAATTTCTTACACCCCAGGCAAAGCCAATGTCATGGCTGATGCACTAAGTCGTAAGTCGTATTGTAACAACCTCATGTTACAACAGTATCAACCACTTCTTCATGAGGACTTTCGCAAGCTCAATCTTGAGATTTTTCCTCATGGCTATCTTTCTACCTTGGTGGCGAAACCAACTCTTGAGGATCAAATCATAGTTGCCCAAAGGCGTGCACGAGGTGTTCGCCGGATCAAGGAGAACATTGCTAGGGGAGTTGCTAAATGTTTCTCCATAGATAGCAAGGGAACGATATTCTTTGGAAATCGTTTGGTAGTACCTAAGAATAGGGAACTAAGGCAACTCATCCTCAAGGAAGCCCATGACACACCCCTCTCAATTCATCCCGGTAGCACAAAATTGTACCGAGATCTACGCCAGAGATTTTGGTGGACTAGGATGAAGAGGGACATTGCTCAATTTGTTGCCGAATGTGATATTTGTCGTCGCATTAAGGCAGAACATCAAAGACCTGCTGGTACACTTCAACCTTTGTCTATTCCCGAGTGGAAATGGGACAAAGTCGGTATGGACTTCATCACCGTCTTTCCAAAAACCCAGAAAGGAAACAATGCCATCTTCGTCGTCATAGATAGGTTTTCCAAAGTTGCTCACTTCCTTCCAGGTCGCGAGTCTATAACTGCTAGCCAGTTAGCGGACTTGTACGTCTCTAGAATTGTATCCCTTCATGGTGTTCCTTTGGAAATCAATTCTGATCGCGGTAGCCTTTTTACCTCTAGATTTTGGGGAAGCTTTCAGGATGCTATGGGAACTCATCTCATCTTTAGTACAGCTTTCCATCCTCAGTCTAGCAGTCAAGTCGAAAGGGTTAACCAAATTCTTGAAGACATGCTCAGAGCTTGTGTTATCTCATTCGGAAAGAATTGGGAGAAGTCTCTTCCATTTGCCGACTTTGCTTATAACAATAGTTTTCAATCTAGTCTGAACATGGCTCCTTTTGAACTCCTATATGGACGACGATGTCAAACACCACTTAACTGGTCAGAAACCGGTGAAAGACAATTCTTTGGACCGGACATGATCAAGGAAGAAGAAGAGCAAGTTCGCATTGTTCGGGACCAATTGAAAGCAGCCCAGTCTCGTTAGAAAAGCTACTATGATCGTCATCATAGGCAAGAGAGCTACAATCTGGATGAGAAGGCTTACCTTCGGGTTACTCCTCTGAAGGGAACCCAACGTTTCGGTATCAAAGGCAAGTTGGCCCCACGTTACATCGGACCTTTCCGCATTCTTGCCAAACGTGGAGAAGTTGCCTACCAACTTGAACTACCCCTGCCCCTTTCCCGAGTACATGATGTATTCCATGTGTCCCAACTCAGGCGTTGCTTCAAGGACCCTATCCGCGAAGTCGACCATGAAACGCTTGATCTCCAAGATGACCTTTCTTATCGAGAATACCCCGTTCGTATTCTTGATTCCGCAGAGCGTGTCACTCGTCGTCAGAAGATTAGGTTTCTGAAAGTGCAATGGTCACACCACTCTGAGAGAGAAGCTACGTGGGAAAGAGAAGACCGTCTCAGTGCCGAGTACCCCACCTTCCTCCCGCAGACTTCTGAATCTCGGGACGAGATTCTGTTGAGTGGGGGCGAGTTGTCAGAACCCTCTGTTAGGTAATGTGCTAGGGTTAGCCAGTACTCTTGCATCATGTCAAAATTTCAAAAGAAATCCTTGAAATCAAAATTCAAAAGAAAATGGGAGAAGGAACCCCCCCAGATGAATTAATTCAAAAAGCCAGATAAAAATCTTCACCAAAAATTCATGTTAGATTTTTCAAAAATCTTATAAATGAGTGTGATCACATATCAAGTGATGTGGGACCCACCCCATGCTCATAGATTTTTCAAATATTCAAACAGTGCCTTGGATTTAATCAAAAACCCCTATTTGAGTTAAGATTCAAATTATTTGAATTTTAAAAATGTTGAAACTTTATAAGTGGCTAGTCTATATTATTATGAAGCCATATAAAATTTTTCAGCATTTAATAAAATGCCTAGCTAATTATTTTAGCACAGCAAAACAAATAGAAGAAAGAAAAATAGAGAGGAAAATAGAAAATGGAAAGGAGCCCACTTACCTGGGCACCCCCGGCCCAAGTTACCGTTTCGGCAGCCCGGCCCGCGAACTCGCTTGTCGTCTTCCTCCCCGCGCGCCAAAGCAGCTCCCTGGAGCGGCCGAGCACGCCGTGCACGCCACCTCGACGCCCAGGGGCTTCCAGGCCGCCCCAGGACTCCAAAGAGTGCCCATGAGACGTCCACATCGCCCCCTCTCACTTTCCCCCATCGCCGCCTCCTCTCAAACTCTCTGTGCGTTTCCCCCCTTCTTCCCCGAGAGCAGCCGCCGCTCATCGTCGTGAGAAGCCGCGGCCAACGTCGAAAAGAAGGCCAGCAACCGTGTCCACCGTGCGCAGCATCGTCGTCTTTGTCGATCTGCAGAAGAAGGCGAGCCCGGAGCCCTCCTAGTAACCGGAATCGAGCTCGAGCCGCCGCCGGACCCGCAAGAACTCTCCGTCGAATTCGTCATCATCACGCCGCCGTTTGCCTCACCGCCTGCTCTGCCGAGTTCCTGGTGAGCGCGGGATCAAAACCCCTATCTTTTTCCCCTCGATTGCTTCCTGTAGCCGTGGCCGCCATGAACGCCGAAGCTCCTCGCCGCCGGGAACCATGGCGAGGACCACCCGCTACGCAGTCGAGCTCGCCGTGTTGTCCATCGGATTCCCCGTGCTCCACTGCTTTAAACCAGCCTTGCCCCGCCTCAATTCGCGCCTTGTAGCGAATTCCCGATCACAGCCGTAGCTCCGTCGCGCGAAACTCGACGCCGGCGAGCGTACAGGGCACCCCAGCACATGGAGTTGGTCTCTTTAGACGCGCAACGGCAAGGGCTTCAAGTTGGAGGTCACAGCGCTTCGATTGGTGCCCGGAATCAACCTCCTCGTGCAGCGCCGCCGCGGTTCTGGTCGCCGGCGTTTAGCCGCCGGTGGGTTAGCCCTAATCCCCCCCTAATGACCTCCTGGGTCACTGACCAGTGGGCCCAGTGGCTTAATTAAGCCACTGGATTAAATTAACCAGCCGGGTTAATTAGCCAGTGTCACTGACACCCCTGGCCCACATGTCAGCCCCCCCCCACACGCCAGCATAACGTCAGTCTGGCGCAATAAATCGATTAAATGAATTTCCAGAGTAATTTGAATTAAAGAAATTCGAGAAAATACCCCAAACTGTGGAAATTCATAGAAAATTCATATTAACTCCAAATTGGAGAAATAATATATGAAAAATGATCAGGAGAAAATAAGCTATCCAAAAATGCAACTTTCAACTATGTTGGAGTTGATTTTAAAATGGGACCAGTAGCCTATGTCATTTGGTTTATTTGAAATGAATTCAAATTCAACTCAAATGATTTTGCAACTTGGACCATGGAATTATGCTATATTTTCAACCACACATCAGAGGCATATCATACACATTTGAAGATGATTCAAATTGATCAAACCATGTCACATATAACTTGACTAAGTTTGAATTCAAATTGGAGTTTGAATTTGCAATTCAATTTGCAATATACTCCATTTAAATGGAATTGCTTCACACATCAAAGCATTTACATCAAGTTCCAACCTTCCATCATGTGATTGTGCATTGTATTTACTTTGCTACTTTGCTTGTTGTTTGTCGAGTAGAGGTGGAACCGGAGCAGGAGGCTGCCCCCTTCGCTGAAGACCCAGAACCCGAACCTCTTCAGCAAGGCAAGCAAAACCCCATTGATCATGTCGATAAAATCCCACTTCCCTCTCATGTCTCGCTTATGCATTGTTTAGGATGATCACCATGATTCGTTTCTTCCACATAGATGAACCCATTCCTTTGCATGACCTATCATTTTGTCACAGTAGTAAGCAAACCATAATCCTAGCAAATGTAGGAGTTGGTTGATATCATGTGGCCCTTGCAAATGTTATCGCTTATTGCATGCTCAGTATGATACCATGATGATACTGTGATGTGAGTCGGGATGATAGTGATCATGTTGATGATGGTAGAAAAGTGTTGGTGAATCGACCCTAATACAAGGTGAACGATGAGAGGCTTTGTAGGAGTACACGGTGGGTTGTCTCGTTGAACACCGCCCTAAGTCCGAGTTTTTGTGTGGTGATCAAAAATGAAGAGTACAACCACACATTGGGCTCACTGACCCCTCTCAACTTACTAACTCATCCCTTTCGATGTCCAGATGTCGCAATAGTTCGGAGTTTTGGTAGGCTTGTGGCCTGGATGCTGAGTGAGAGAACGGCTCATCCGAGACCGGCTTATGCACCACGCACACATCACTTGGGTCCACTTCGGTAAACCGGTCGGGTTCACGATAGTGGTAACCAACCCAAGTAGGCGGCTTTCTCGGACTAGATCGGCTATGAGGTAACATTTGTGGTGAGCATCCTCACTGGCACCCCTTGAATGGTGTCGAGATCAAAGGCGGTAAATGATGATCATGTGTGTGTAGCGGTACACCCCTGCAGGGTTAACAAAACTACTCGAATAGCCGCGTCCGCGGTTATGGACTGCTTGGAAAGCTAAGCTTGATTATTAGATAACTTGAACTGGATACTTCTAAAATACACCAAGATAAGTGTTAGTGCTATGGCATGCTTTCTCGTGGGGAAGTCGAGGAAGGCACCATAGTGGTGTAATTGGTTGGAGAAAGTAGTGGAATCGTGTACGCTTCTTACCTTAAAGTATGGTACTCGTAGTTCAGGACTAGCCAAGTCAAAGCTGGCATTTCTGCAAGTGAAACCCCACCTCCCTTTACCTTCATACATGTGCATGAGTAGTATAGCTCCTATGTAAGTCTTGCTGAGTACGACTTTGTACTCACATTTGCTTAATCTATGTTTTAGATGAAACCACTGACCCCGAAGGTGGCTTCTTCATTGAGCTGGACGACTGAAGATCAACTAGTCTAGTCCCAGTCAGACGACTGGTTCCCTCGTGGAGGGCTGGTGTTTAAATAAGGCTTCTTAAGCCATTTGTTAAACTTGTCTATACTCAGACATAATTTGATTCCGCTTATGTTGTAATGTTGGATCACATGTTTGTGATCTCTGTTTGCACTCTATAAGAGTTATCAATAAAGATGTATACTTTGTAGAGAATTTCAATGATACCTACTGTTCATACAAGGCATGTGTGCTGCGTGTATGTTTATAACATGCATGTCTTTGTATGGGTTTTCGAGACCTTAGTTGTGATCTGGCTGGCGGTCTTTCATACATCAAGTGGCCCTTGGATGTGTGCAGCTTGGGGCATCGCGATGCGATTGTTCGGGACTCTGTCTCGTGCACACTTTGTGGTATGATCGAGCCCGCCCTAGACCCCGACTAAGTGATCGGGCTCGAGTAAGTCTTTGTAAGAGTTATGAGATAGTCGTTAGTACGGTTGAGGCGACTTGTCTTTGAATATGGGAGTTCACCACCCATATCATTAGACTTGTGTGCGGACGATCAGGACCCATCTCAATTGATCATCCGGCCTGGATGGGATGCCCCTCACGTACGATGCTTTCCGAGAACGTTCTGTGCTTGGCCTTGTCTGCTTAGACAAGTGGGTACGGTTCTCGGCTCTCCATATGACTATGTCTTAACTGTACTTGCATACGCTAACCCCGGGTCCCGACACTAGGTAAACATCTTGGTCTTCTGTTGACTTCAGTTCCTCTTGCCTAGTATCCTCACGATTTGAGTGAGAGTACTTCCCTTGAACGTCGCCTTGAAGTTTCGTTCTTCCTCTTGACACCGACGGTTTCGTATTTTCGACGATGTCGTCTCCCTGCGGAAATTTATCTCAACCGAAGTTCGACGTCGACATGGAGCAGAGTCCCTTGTTGGTGGTGTTGAAGATTGTCGACTCCCTTTTCTCTCCCCCCCTCTCCCCCGGATCATCCAGGATCTCGGGACGAGATCCTTTGTTGGTGGTATTGTATTGTAACAGCCCAGATTTCAAAAAAATAAAAAAAAATTGTTTTCGGTGTGAATTGTTTGATTGTCTGATTTGTTTGCGGTGTTTTTATCCCCGATTTATCGATCGGCAATTATTTTTCTCCCCCTATTCTCGTACCGGACGGAGTCCGACCCTTGCCACCCTGACAGTGGACCTTTGCGACACCGGGTTTCGCCCGATCACCGTCGCGAAAACCGCACGAGACCAGCCGTAGCCAACGGAACGAAAAACCCCGTTTAATAATTAAACGGTATATTTTTATAGCGCGCCGGAAAGTGTTCTCGGAACGGTTCAGCGCGAGGTGAACGCCTCCGGCTCGACGCGCTGATCGCGCAGTTCGAAGTTTTACCCGAATCAGAGGTTCTGCGGACCCCCGGCGGTCAGAAACGTAAACACCACGCACGTGAGAGAAAAACCGGGGATGTTTTTGCAAACTGCCATCCACCTGGGATATATAAAGACCACCACACTCCCACCTCTTTCTAGGGTTTCCCTAGCTAGAAAATTGGAGCCACCCCATCCACTTTTCCCGAAAAACACCCCAATCTCGTCCAAACCCTAATTCTCAGATCTGAGATCAGCCCAATGAGTTCTGGGCCGTGAGATCGTCAGATATGACAGCCTGGGATCGTGCCATGTCACCACCTAGCCAACCCCCATCCTCCTCTCTCCACCCGCGCCGCCGCCTGCTTTGGAGGTCTTCGGCGCCACCCGAGCTCGCCAGGGACGCCGCCGGCAGGCTGTAGCAGCCGGCCCCTCCTTCCTCTTCCTCTCCCTCTCCCTCTGCTCTTCTCCTCCTGGTCGTCGTCCCTCCTCCTCGCAGCTGCAGGTCGCGCCCCGCCCGGCCATGGACACTACCGGAGCTCCAAGCCGCGCCCTCCCCGAGCACGTCGAGCCACCGCGCCGCCCCTAACCGGCGGGATCTGGTCCGCCTCCGTCCGCCCTGACCCCATGCCACCGCGCCTCCCCGATGACATCGAGTCGCGCCACCCCCGGCGTCCGGCTGCCGGAGAACAGCCGCCGTCCACCCGTGCGGGACTGGATCGGGATCGATCCAGCCGCCGCTGCTGCTCGCGACTACGTGGGCCTCGGTGTCCCAGCCGGCCGACCAAGCCCCTGCCGCAAGAGCCGGCCTCCAGGCCTCCCAGCCGCCAGCCGTAGATGGGCCGGCCCATGAGGTCTTCTCCTTTTTTTTTCTTTTTTCCATCTGTCTCTGTTATTTTGCTAAGTCTGAAAAATGTTGCTGCTGATTAAATTTTGTGATGTAGTTAATGAGTGAACCGTAGCTCGGATCGCGATGCGCCCAAAATGAAAATTGCTTAGAATTGTGTGTACTTCAATTCATCTTTTGTGAGCATTTTGATTCGAGGCCATCTTGATGTTGATAATCTGTGTTGAAGTGGGCATCAGGCCGTTAATTGCTATTATTTCCTGTTAAGTGTTGCTGTTATTATTTTATTGCCAGTTTGCATGATGATTGTGACAAATCCATGAGGCCTATTGCATTGATTCTTTTTCGTATGTGTTAAGCATCATGTGTTCTTCATTTCCATGCTTTAACTTGTCATGTTTGGGTGCTTTAGCTATATTAAATCTTGCTCCAAAGTGGTGATCCTGATGTTAATGTGCTGTTGTGCTGAAAACTGTTATTTTGTTGCAACCTCGGTCGACGAGTGTGTTGCGACCGTTTATCGGAATTGAGTGATTCCAATTTCATATTGTTAAGCATCATGTCTACTTCCATTATATGTATTGCATTGTCATGATATTCTTGCTGGTCATATAGTTATTGAGCTCCAAAGTTGCTATGCTGGTGTTTTTGACAGCCACCTCTGTTTTTCTCTAAGTCCGTAACGTTCCGATGCCATGTTGCATGCTTAATATCTTTTGATCTATGATGCCTTTTTGCATGATTATTTTTTCCATGCCTTCCCTGTCATGTCTACTTTAGCTCATATCATTTGGGAATATGTATGCATTCATTATCCTGTTTATGCATTGCTCTAAAGTGTGCTTTGTGATGTTGGCCGATTGTGCCCGTAACTTGTTTTGCTTATATCTTTTTAACCGTAACTCCGTTTGGAGTGTGACTTATATGTAACTTGATTAGTTTTTCGTGTACTTTTTGTTTATGCTATTGTTTTCTGTTGTTAACCAACCTAAAATATGGTTTAGGGCAGAGAATACCAAATCCGTTAATTGTCGTGCGGCACTTAGTGTTATGCCATGTTTAGGTTGTGCCTCACTTAAATTGACTAGCATAGATAGTTTACTTTGTGCTTCACCTCTTGACATGTTCGTGTGTTATGCCATGCTTTCTTGAGTTTCCATGTTAACAAACTTTGTTGATCACCTGTAGCTAAACAACTTGAACCATTGTAAATGTGCGGTATCGTCGTGTGTGACGAATACTCCACTTAACCTGTATTAACCGCTCTCGACCGTACGTGCGATGTCTCGTGTTTCCTTCTTGTTGATGCTTGCTCGTTTTTTCCTCGTAGTAATAGAGTGCTTGATCGTTGATTTCTTTCCAATGTTTATCGTCTTGTGTGCTCCCGTGGATACCTTCGGAGACGTTGCGAGTTTGCGATCGGCTACACCTTCAGAACCCGACTTATCAACAGGCAAGGACTATACATTACTTATGATCCATTCTATTTCAACCAGAGGTTTGCATGCTAGTCTAGGATAGGTTCGATGTTTGATCCTACCACATGTTTACAGCCTCTTTCAAACCGATACGGCCATGTCTCCTCCCAGGAAACCTTGTACTACTATGTTACTATTGCTCGTTGCTCAGCCCCTGCTTAGTATGCATGCTTAGGATGCTACGATGTTACCTCCTGTTACTCCTTGGTTTGGGCTATCACATTATTATATTGCTGTTGATGATATGATTATTATAAATGTTGACTATACTCGACGAAGGATGGAATGTCTAGGCTATCCCGCCCCGACGCTTTGTTCCTTTCGATTCACCTAGGATCCGGGTTCCGGGTATTGGTTTTAGGACTGAGCGTGCCTAACCGCGTGTGGGATTTTATGGGGTCCCCTTTTATTACCTACCTAGCTTCAAACATTTCTAGAGGTGGCCCAAGCTGGTTTTACCATTTGAAAATCGTGTGTGTGAATGGTGATCTCCCAACAGATTTTCAAACAACTCGGGCCAGCGGAGACATGGTTTCTTTGTTGGTCCACACCTGGAAGCTAGGGGGCTGCCCACATCTGTTTGGGTAGCTAACCCGACCTCGTCCAGCCGGAAGAGTCCAATCCGATAGCGCGGCCGACCTTTGGATTGGGTGTCGACTCCCTCGGGGCCACCCGGTTTTGTTCGTAGTTAGTTAGAGTGACCTGTCGTTTCGGATCACTCGGAACTAAATCATAAAATGGTTTCCTGTGATGGGTAGCAACTGAGAGAGATGGGCGTGCGTGCGGAGCCTTGTAATGGTCATTTGGTACACCCCTGCAGGGTTAAATCTTTTCGAGAAGCCGTCCCCACGGTTATGGACGACTTGAGACCTACTCCTTGCTCATAGACAACAACAACTGAGATAATATTAATTATAACCTGATCAATGTGTGTGTGTGCCTTGACTGCTTCTTCTTCGTCGGGGTGCGAAGAGGAGGACAAGGATATGATAGGTTTTATGTTTGCGTAAGTAGTTGATAGCAAGACTTGTTGGATTCGATTTCTCATCGAATGCTTGGCTTCTTATCTTACTCTCTAGATCGTTAGCCACTTCATAAATGCTAGCGCGGAAGCAACCTCACCACTTACCCCATCCTAACCGTAGACTACTAGTTGTCCTAGAATGACGAGTGATGAAGTCCTAGCTGGGTTAGTTGACCACTACAGTTGGATGATAAGTACCTCTGTACTCATGATACTACCCCCAAACTCTTTTCAGGGTTCTTGATCGAAAAAAGGTATGGTGATCGACGTTTCACGTGGAGACTCGACGAGGACTAGTTAGGCAGATCCCGGCGGAGGGCCTGGACCCGTATGGTTATGGGGATCGATGTTTTTCTCTTTGCCACTAGGAATTTGATTGTAGTCTGTACTCAGACATGTATCTTCCGCTGTTGTATTGTATTAAAGAAGTTGTATGAAGATTGTATGAGATGTTGTATCCTTGTATCTGTAATGTTGTGATATCATGTTGGAAATCCGGGGCATATGGTTATGTCATATGTCGCGGTGGGACCGATATGTGCTTCGTCCCCGGATGTGGATGGAAACATCTAGATCTGGAACAGTACCGCATATCGGGCCTTACAACTTGGTATCAGAGCCTTACCGACCGTAGGATCCCATCTCTGGCCGAAGTCGAGTCTAGACAAAACTATTTTTTAGTTATTAAGTTAGTTATCGGAGAGGAGGAATCTTTTTACTCCTTACCCTTACTCTGGTCAGGACAAGTGTCGTAAGTGTTTTATTCTCGACTTATCCCCTTTCAAACTCTAGGATCTCGAGTGTGTGGAGTATCGGAACCGTTACAATGCCTTGCTTGCAGCGTATTGTCTCGATTCCGATCTCAGGTTTGGGAAATCCTGTAGTACCTTTAGTTCTTCCGACTCTGGGTAAACATCTTGGTCTTCTGTTGACTTCAGTTTCTCTTGCCTAGTATCCTCACGATTTTTGTGAGAGTACTTCCCTTGATCGTCGCCTTGAAGTTTCGTTCTTCCTCTTGACACCGACGGTTTCTTATTTTCGACGATGTCGTCTCCCTGCGGAAATTTATCTCAACCGAAGTTCGACGTCGACATGAAGCAGAGTCCCTTGTTGGTGGTGTTGAAGATTGTCGACTCCCTTTTCTCTCCCCCTCTCCCCCGGATCGTCCAGGATCTCGGGACGAGATCCCTCGTTGGTGGTGTTGTATTGTAATAGCCCAGATTTCACAAAAATAAAAATATTTGTTTTCGGTGTGAATTGTTTGATTGTCTGATTTGTTTGCGGTGTTTGCATCCCCGATTTATCGATCGACGATTATTTTTCTCCCCCTATTCTCGTACCGAACGGAGACCGACCCTTGCCACCCTGACACTGGACCTTTGCGACACCGGGTTTCTCCCGATCACCGTCACGAAAACCGCATGAGACCAGCCGTAGCCAACGGAATGAAAAACCCCGTTTAATAATTAAACGGGATATTTTTATAGTGCGCCAGAAAGTGTTCTCGGAACAGTTCCAGCGCAAGGTGAACACCTCCGGCTCGACGCCCTGATCTGGCAATTCAAAATTTTACCCGAATCGGAGGTTCTGCGGACCCCCGACGGTCAGAAACGTAAACACCACGCGCGCGAGAGAAAAACCGGGGATATTTTTTCAAACTACGAGCCACCTGGGCTATATAAAGACCACCACACTCCCACCTCTTTCTAGGGTTTACCTAGCCACAAAATTGTAGCCACCCCCTCCACTTTGCTACAAAAACACCCCAATCTCGTCCAAACCCTAATTCTCAGATCTGAGATCAGCCCAATGAGTTCTGGGCCGTCAGATCGTCAGATCCGATCGCCTGGGATCATGCCACGTCGCCACCTAGCCAACCCCCAGCTTCCTCTCTCCACCCGCGCCGCCACCTGCCGTGGAGGTCTCCCGCGCCGCCCTAGCTCGCCGGGGACGCCGCCGGCAGGCCGCAGAAGGCGGCCCCTCCTTCCTCTTCCTCTCCCTATTCTCCTCTCCTCCTTGTCCTCCTCCCTCCTCCTCGCAGCTGCAGGTCGCCCCCCCCCCCCGGCCATGGACGCCACCGGAGCTCCAAGCCGCGCCCCCCCGAGCACGTCGGGCCACCGCACCGCCCCTATAAGGAGGGATCCGGTCCGCCTCCGTCCGCCTTGACCCTACGGCTACAAAGAAGCACCAACGAAATGTTCTAGTAAGACATAGATGATCCTAGTCCTATCTTCTCGCAGAAAAGATGAGGGTGACTCAGAACTCAGATCGATGAGGGTAAGGAGAAAAAGAAGCCTTACGTTGTTCCCTTTGTACCCAAGTAACTATATAACAATAGAATGCTAGACTCGACTTTGACCAAGTGTTTGTTAGTCCTACAGACAGTCCTGCTCTGATACCAAGTCTGTCGGGACCCATAATATGCGTATGTAATTCCAGTCACGATGCAATCACATGGAGAGCCGACAGCCGTACCCACTTGTCTAAGCAGACAAGGCCAAGCACAGAACACTCTCGTGAAGCATCGAACGTGAGGGGCATCCCATCCAGGCCGGATGATCAACTGAGATGGGTCCTCATCGTCCGCTCACAAGTCTAAATGCTTATGGGTGGTGAATCCCATACTCATAGACAAGTCGCCTCAACCATGTTATCGATTGAATCCTAAATCTTACATAGACTTACTCTAGCCCGATCACTTTGTCGGGGTCTAGGGCGGGCTCGATCATACAACAAAGTGTGCATGTGACAGAGTCACGAGAAATCGCATCGCGATTCCCCAAGCTGCGCACATCTAAGGGCCACTTGGTGTATAAAAGACCGCCAGCCAGGTCACAACTAATGTCTCGAAAACCCATACTAAGACATGCATGTTATAAACATACACGCAACACACATGCCTAGTATGAACAGCAGGTATCATCACATAACTCTACAAAGTGTATCTTTATTGACTTTCACATAGAGCATACAAAGATCACATGTCTGTGATCATCATTACATCATACAACGGAAAAAAATTAGGTCTGAGTACAGACAAGTTTAACAAATGGCTTAGAGAAGACTTGTTAAACATACATGCCCTTCCACGAGGGACCAGGCTGCTGTCTGGAACTATACTAGCTTAGTCAACGTCGAGCTTCAGGAAGGTGACTCCATCGGGTTCTGGGTTCTCATCTAAAACATAGAATAAGCAAACGTGAGTACAAAGTCGTACTCATCAAGACTTACATCAGAACTATACTACTCATGCTCAAGTTTCAAGGTAAAGGGAGGTGGGGTTTCATCATGCATAAGTGCCAGCTTTGACTTGGCTAGTCCTGTACTACGAGTACCATACTTGAGGTAAGAGCGTACACGAGTCCACTACCAAGTCTCCAACCAATACACCACTATGGATACTTCCTCGACTTCCCCACGAGGAGCACACCATAGCACTCACGCTGATCTTGTGGGTTTTAGAAGTATCCATTCAAGTTGTCTAATAATCAAGCACAGCTTTCCATGTAGTCCCTTACCGCGAACGCGGCTATTCGAATAGTTTTTGTAAACCTGCAGTGGTGTATTGCTACACACATGAAACCATCAGTTACCACCGGGATCTCGTCACCCTTCAAGCGGGTGTCGGCGAGGATAATTTCCACAACTTTTACCTCACAGCCAATTCTAATCCAGGAATCAACCATCTGAGTTGCTCACCTCTCAAGAGTCCGGTCGGGTTAATGATACGGACTCAGACAATGCAGGCGACCAAGACGCCACCTTAGCAGATGGTTTTACTGCCTCACAGGTCCACCCACATATCTAAATGATGCAAACTTTCTTTCATTCTTTTTCTATGCATATGCCAAATGGAAAACCCGAACTAGTGACTCCTGGACTTGAACTGGGTGAGTTAGTAGGTTAAGCGGGGGTCCATGTGCCCAACATGTGGTAGTACTCTTCGTCTTGGATCACCACACAAGAACTCGGGCTTAAGGCGGTGTTCAATGAGACAACCCACTATGCACTCCTACACAGCCTCTCATCGTTCACCTTATATTAGGGTGGATTCACCAACACAGTTTCACCTTCATCAACACCATGATCACTACATCCTGACTCACAGATAAAATTAACCTCATTGTAAACTCTAGGCATGCAATAAGCTTTAACAGTTGCAGGGGCCACATGATATCAATAAACTCCTATGTCAGCTAGGATTGTGGCTTGCTTACTACTTTGACATGATGATAGGTCATGCATCGGATATGGGTTCAACGATGCGGTAGATTCGATAACAAGGTGATCTCCTAAACATGCATAAGCGAGACTGAGAGGGAAGTGGGATTTTATAGACATGATCAATGGGGTTTGCTTGCCTTGCTGACGATACACGAGTCTTAATGGTGGTCTTCTCCTTCGGGGGTGATCACCGTCTCGGAGGCACTGTTACCGGCACAAACATCAACAAAGGGGGGGGCAACATTGAATGTAAATGCACAAGCACATTATGTAGTTGTTCCATGATGTGAATTCTACTATTTTGTGGCAAATTCAACTTAATTGAAGTATATTGCATTTGGAATGCAAATTCAATATTCAAATTATGCCATATGCATGTTTGCTACTGTTCACCCATTTTAAAATTGTCAAACATAGAAACAAATTGCATATTCTTAATCCTTGTATTTTTCTGATAATTTTTCATATATTATATGTTTAATTTCGAGTTAAAATGAATGTTCTATGATTTTCCAAAGTTTATTGCTTTTTCTGCCTTTTCTGGATTTAAATTAAATTGGAAAACCAATTATTGCGCAAGCATGACCTCATGCTTGCGTCAGGGGGGCTCTGGCGAGTGGGGCCCCTCTGTCAGCCTCAGTGGGGTGAAAAACCTGTTAGTTTAAACTAACCGTGGGTTAGGGGGGCCAGGGGCCCACCTGTCATTGGGTGTGTTAGGGGGGTTAGGGGCTAATCACTCCGGCTAACCGACGGCTAGTCATCGGTGCCACTGGGAACGGCGGAGCCTCGCCGGAGTGACCATTCCCGCCACGGTTTGGCACGCGGAAGACACCGGGGTGCTCCCCGCGCTCGCCCGCTCCACCCTGTAGGAACGGGGGAGCCTACGGGGCACCGAAGCTCCACCGACGACGAGCTTCCGAGGCGGTCCGAAGCACAGTGAAGACGAACTCTACGAAACAAGGCGCATACTTTGGCATGCGCTGGTGCAGTCAACTCCTGGAGGTGCTAGGAGCATGATAAACATGGCGGTGCGGGAAAAGGGTTAAAGGCGCGAGCTCCAGACCAGCCATGGCGGCGGTCGTCCTCGGCTCCCATGGCGGATCACGAATGGGGTAGGGATTGGAGGCGGGATCACAGGGGTTTTGATCTGCGGTTCACCAGGAATTCAATGGAGTTGGTGGCGAGGGCGGAGGTGTCTTCCCGGAGACGTAATCGACGATGGCGCACGGCGGCCGTAGACGAAGACGATGACGGGGTTCGGCATCTCTGGGGCGTCTCTGATCAATTGCTTCGGTGGCTTGGCATAGTCAACGAAGGAGAGGACGGTGGACATGTCATAGCATCTTTGCGTCGTCGTTGGCCGCGGGTGGCGCGTGTAGTGGCGACGGCGAGCTTCAGTGGTCGTCCGTGGCGTCAAAAAATTGGGTGAGAGAGAGCGAGGAGGTGCTGCGTTGGAGGGGGAAAGTAACCAGGGAGGTGCAGGGCGTCTCCGTGGCGCGTCTAGAGGGCTTGGGGGTGTCCACGGCGAGCAGGAGGTGGCATGGCAGCGTCGGCGGCGAGTGCATGCATTCCACCGAGCACCTTTGGGGCGCGGGGAGGAAGACGCCAAGGCTGGGAGGTTGGCTTGGGCCGAGGTGCGATGAGTTGGGCCAGAAGCACAGGTGAGCCTTTTTCTATTTTCTGTTTGTTTTCTTTTCTGTTATTTGTTTTTCTGTGCTAAAAAAATAGCTAGGCATTTTTTTAAATTCTCCAAATTTTTATGTGGACTTGTAATACATAAAGCTAGCCACTTACAAAGTTTGGGCATTTTTAAAATTCAAATAATTTAAACTTTAATTCAAATAGGGTATTTATTTAATTTCCAAGCCCTTTTTGGAATTTTTGAGAAATCTTGGTGCATGCAGTGGGACCCACTTCACTTTATATGTGATCATGCATATTTATAAGACTTTTCAAAAATACCAGAGGAATTTTTGGAAGCAATTTTTATCTGGCCTTTTGAATTAAATTCTCTAGGGCTTTTCTTTTCCCCATTTTTGAATTTCTTTTGAAATTTTCACATGATGCAAAAGGTCACTCAAACCCTAGCACTTACCCAAGTTGGGGTTCTGACCATTCTGCCGTAAAGAAACCTTTGGGGAAGATTGATGATGTTCTTATCATTGTCAATGACAGTTATGTTCCCGTTGATTTTACTATTATGGACATTGAGTGTGAGCCCTCTTGTCCAATTATTTTGGGACGTCCTTTTCTTCGCAACGTTGGTGCTCTTATTGACATGAAAGAGGGGAATACCAAATTCCAATTCCCTCTCAAGAAAGGGATAGAACACTTCCCTAGGAAAAAAATTAAGTTGCCTTTTGAGTCCGTCACACGGGCTAGTTATTTTCTTGATAAAACCTGATCTTTTTCTTTGTGCCTAGCTTAAAGGCGTAAAAAAGCGCTTGTTGGGAGGCAACCCACGATGTTTCTACTTCTGTTTTTAGTGGTCTTGATGATTTTTACTACAGTAGCAACATCATTCTATTTTTATTTTTCAAGCTTTGTGCACTTTATAGCCTCATATGACAAGGGAAGTGAAAGTTGTGACATGCTGTCCAGAAAACAGATTCAGTCCTCGTGACGGAAAAAATAATATAAAATCACCAGTTCATCTTTTTCAGCTGAATTTTTTACACAGCGTGCTCTATACAATCACGGAACTTTCGTATGTTTTGTGTTTTTTGATTTGAGTTGCAGAAGTACCCCTAAAAAATTATTTACTATCATCTGTTCTGTTTTTCACAGATTCTGCCACGTTTTGTCTCTCCTAACTTTTTCAAACCTTAAGCTTTCTTTTTATTTGCAAAGACCTTTTGGCAATCTTGAGAAATAGTAGCCCTTCCTTAAAATATTTATTTGCAGTAGAGGAAAATTATTTTAATAGGGTACTAACCTCTCTAATCAGTTTACAATGAGTTATGTATGAAGGGAGTTTTCAAGTGTGCGATGGAAGATGATGAAAGAAGATCCTGGAGTGTCAAACGCTCAAGCTTGGGTATGCCCCCATGCATCCCCAATAAATATTCAAGGAGACTCAAGCGTCTAAGCTTGGGGATGCCCCTGTGCATCCCCTTCTTCATCAACAATTATCAGTTCGTCCCTCGTTGCACTATATTTTTATCACTTCATGCGTAATGTGCTATGTTTGGAGCGTCTCGCTCTTTACTTTTCTTAGGTTTTTTTTTGCTTTGTTTTCTGTCATAAAAATTTAGACCCCAGCTTTCTTTTGTGTGGGAGAGAAACACGCTCCGTTTGAACTAGAACTCCTCATAGGATTTTCATGCTTATTTCCGTAGATGTGAGTTGTTCTTTTTATTTTCTTAGTTGCTGCACTGTTTAGTTGTAGTGCTTTAGTTTTCTTCTAGAGCTTTTCTTTTGTCTCATTTGAACTTTCTATAGGTTGCATGTTTATCTTGTTTAGAGAGTTTTCCTGTTGCACTGAGTTTTGTGTCTTGACTAGAAAGTAGGTAGTTGAAGTTGTTATTCTCTTTGTAGTAGTAACTTGCAATAGTTTTGAGGTATTGACTAGAGTAATGTTTGAACTTATGGTGTCAAGAGCTTTAGCCTATTAGTGATAGATGTCGTATTTTGGGAAATCCGTGTGATTTTCGAAAACCAAAACCCCTGTTGAGAACTCTAGCTACTAGATGGATAACTAACCTCTGGAGGGTTCGCATATTAAAGTACTCACGTACCATGAGTCGAGGATGCGCAAGGATACCCAAACCCCCATACACTCCTCCTCGGGGTACTTGTCTCTTTGTGAACATCCTGATTAGATTGAGTGTTACCGATAATAAGTGCATGAGTTCTTTGGACTAATGTGAGTATTCGAAAGTTGACACTTCGACCTCCCATATTTTGCTAGCCTCTCATGTGCCATGCATTGCCTCCTTCTCACTGCGAGAGTTGGCGTCCACCTTCGCCGGTACATCCAAAGACTTGGCATGATACTCTCTGTCATCATAAACCTCCTTATATCCTTCCTCAAAACAGCCACCAGACCTACCTATCAAGGCATTTCCATAGCCTTTCGAGATACAGTGCCATGCAACATCCACCTTCTCATTACTCGATCTTCATGTCATACATGCTACTTGCTTGATCGATGAGCCGCATGCTAGTTGGGCCTTTCCCTAATCATTGCTACATGACGCGTTAGTATCATTGCATATCCTGCTATCCTAGCAGAGGCATACATTTGCATCATGATAGTTACATATTCTTTATGTGAGTACCCTTGTAAAGTGTGAAAGATCTCCTATATTCTTGTAAAATATAGAGTGTTGCCCCTAAAGTGAGGAAAAGATCCCAAAGAGGACCAATGAGAGAAATAGAAAGAGCCACTGAGGCCACCAAAAAATACAAAAACATAGAAAAAAGAGAAAAAAAAGAGAGAGAAGGGGGCACACTACTATTCCTTTGGAGAGATCCACACTAGTATTTCATCCTCTATCCCTTGTACTCCATAGAGATCATCATACATGCATATAGCTATGTGGGGACCCTTCACGCTATAGAACTTGGCTTGTATATTTCAATGATGAGCCTCCTCAAACGAGCTCTAGGTCTTCTTGAGCAAGCAAGTTGGATGCACCCCCACTAGTTCCCTTGGAGAGATTTTAGCTCACATGTGCATCCATTGCATGGCAATCCCTACTTCTCACATCATATCTATCATATGGCCTTCTCTCGCCTATGATTGTCCTCATTGATGTGAGACTTTCACACCTTTTTTTGTTCCTCATCCACCTTCTTTCTGTCTCGCCTTTTAGGTGTCAACTTTCTTGCTCACGCTCATCAGTTGCATGAGTTCTCAAAATATTGAAAGGGAGTGGATCAGTTTGACTTGTACCTGACTAGTGGTCTGGGGACGACGAGTCAAGATAAGAATCCAAAGGAGACTAAGTGTGACACTTTAGTAGATAGTAGTTCTCAACAACCTTTTTTCTCTCTCTTTTTCCCACTCCCCTGCTTGCACGCAAACACCATCTGGAGACATTCGAGTCACGGACACTGAGAGCTCTTACACCCTTTGTTTTTTTGTTGCTTGTGTCAATGCTAATATAGACTCTTGCTTGTTAAGACTTTAATTGAATTGCATGCTTTTATTGCTTTACTTAAAAGTCCTACTTGAGGACGAGCAGGAATAAAGCTTGGGGATGTTGATACGTCCAATCGTATCTATAATTTATGCTTGCTCCATGCATGATTTGTGTGACTTTGTCATGTTTTCTTTAACTTTCATACAATTTTTGATCATATTTGGACTAACCTATTAACTCAGTGCACCCACTTGCCAGTTCCTGTTTTCTGTTGTTTTTATATTTCAGGTTTTCCGTCCATTCAAAGTGCGTTATAAATTCCGGAAAAATTATATAAAAAAATCAGCATCCTGGAAGCTTCCCGATGAACTGAAGATGGAAGGGGGTGGACCTACCAAGGCCCCAGGAGGGTCCCTGACGCGGCGCCACCCTAGGGCGCGCCAGTAGGCCTCCTGGCTGCCCTGTGGCCCCTCTCGGTGCCCCCATTGGCCTATGTTTAGCCCCCGCGGAGGAAACCCCTAATATCGATCTGCTATTCCCGTTTTCCTCACTGTAACGCCGCCGCCGCCATTTCAAGATCGGGGCTGCAAGTAGAAGCTTCCCCGGCACCCTGCCGGAAGGAGGAATCCCCTCTGGGAGACCATCCATCACAATGGACGCCTCCCGGATGTCTTGTGAGTAGTCCCTCTTGGACCATGGGTCCATGACCAGTAGCTATGTGATGTTCTCCTCCCCTCTTTGTTCGTCCACTTTCGAGACCTCGTGAGCTGCCTCACATGATCGAGGAACCTTTGTAATTTTCTGTCTTGCTATGCTGAGTTTGCTGGAATCTGATGGATTATGAGACTATGTTCAGAATGTGATGAGTAATATATTTGGTTCTCTTTTAAATTTTTGTTCTTTAGTTAATTCTTGCATGTTCTCCGTTGCTGTATTTTGCTTTGGCCAAGTGATTTGTTGCAACTCCAAGAGGGAGCGTTATGATTAATTGTTGGTTCAGCCCCCTGATGTTTAGCTTGAGTGGCAGAAACATGAGACTAGGGGATGTGTTGTTGCCACCAGGGATAAAACAACAGTGCTTGTACTTGCGGGTGCAAGGACTGTTTACTTTACGCATAGTTCTTTTAATGCAGTTGTCTATTGCTTTGAGTTTACACTTTGGGTGGGATTCACAACTTAATACCAGCGAGATGTTCTGGATAGATATCTCAAGGTGGAAGATTCGTAGTAGATGCAGATGAATTTCGGTCTACTTACCTTGGCATACTGCCCATTTCTTTTGAACCTCTTCCTTTCTTTTGTAGCATAGTTAGCATTGCGGTGCGTTTATAATCCTGTCAATTGCCCAGTTGTGATTTGTTTACCTCTCTAGCACTTTTATCATCTTTTGGGAGAGAGACATCACTAGTGAACGTCATGGGATCCCAGTCCATATTTCCACCATTGTTTACACCTGCAATTTACTTTCAGTTCTTGCTTTCAGTTGCCACTATTATTATCTCTTGCGGTGATCCTTTGTAAACAGCAAGGCCAGAGGAATTGACAACTCTCTGTACTAGTTGGGAGCAAAGTTACTTGTTGTGTGTGCAGGTCCACGTCAAGCGTTGTGACACCTTCTTGTATTTCTGCGAGTCCTACTGGAGACAAACCTTGGTATCTTCACCGAGGGAAATTTGCTGCTACGCTACATCTCACCTTCCACTTGGGGTAACCAACGAGAAGTGAAAGAACTATCTTCATCACCGTATCAACAACCTCCACTTCATCATCAACCCACTGAATCAAGAACTGGTGCATGGTTGATGGCACACATTGATTTGCATGAACCCAATCGCGCCCAAGTATGACATTGTAGTTACCTTGCACCTCAGCAACAAAGAATGCGGTAGCTAAAGTCTTACTTCCTACCGTCAGCTCTACATACATGACACCTTTGGCTTTAGTTTTTTCTCTGCCTTCAAATCCATTGAGCACCATATCGGTCCTTATCAATTCTGTATCATTGAAACCAAACTTTTTGAAGGCCGAATAGGGCATAAGATTCACAACAGCCCGCCGTAAACAAGCATCCTAGATATCAGCGATCCATTAATATGACCTTTGAGGTACAATGGCCTCAAGTGCGTCACCGATTCTTTTGGATTCTCGAATATAGCATTCTTTGGGACAAAATCCAAATGATCCACCTCCCCTTCTTCATCTACGGCACGGAATTCAGCGGATAGGTAGAACACCATATTTATATCCATACTTTCACGAACAGGCGTAGGCTCATAGTCTAGCAACTCCTCTTCCTCATGCACATCCACTAAATCCGACGTATTCTCAAGTGAAGGAGAAGTGATAGATGGTGTGGATGATACAATGGCATTCGCATCATCCTCTCCTAGTACTACCGGCTTCGAGAGAGCCACCGTGTTATCTATTTGTTTAGGCCTCCACACCTTTTTTGCGCGCACCATGTGGCTTTCTTCATTGAACCACTCGTCCCTTAGTTTGTCTGCCTCTTGCTCCACCTTCTCATGGTTCCTCATGCGCTGCAATCTCTTATTTTGTGATTGGGATAAACCGGGAGGAAACCATTTAGGTTGAGTATACTTGGGATCTCTATGCTTGAACTCACTTGCACTGGCTTCGTGATCATTATCCAAAGGACCTAGCGAAGACAGCCACGACACCATCACTTGAAATAGCCGGATGATTAATAACAATCGGCTCTTTGAGTTTTAGCATCTCAGTGCCCACCATAATGGTTTTGACACCAAGGCCATCTTATTTTGGCTTAGCGGAATCTGGAATTATGGCACTTGGCGACTTTGCACACTACATTTTCCCACTAGCTCCCTTTGGATGAGTTTGCATTGACCGATTGGCACCATAACTCAAACGGTCTTTTATGGGGGTAAGAAATCCTCTCATGCACAGATCTCCTAGGTGCTGCCCACCCTGGATGAAAAGCATAAGGAGCCATTGGGGGCTGGTCCCATCCACCATCAAAGCCTCCTGCATACTATGGCGCATAAGGGGGTGGGGCATAAGGGGATGGAGCCATCCATGGGGCTGGCGCCCATGTCCCATATGGCCTTGCTTGATGCTGAAATTCCTGCTTAAGAGGTGACCTTGAACGTTTCAAACGTGATGACCGGTTAGAGCTAGAAACGACCGCTTGGTTGGCATACTTGGACAACAACATATCAAAAGTTGGCTTGATTTTCTTGTGTTGTACTTTAGCTTCATTTGTCTTCCACCTGCCAACTTCCGGACTCTTGGGCTTAAAAAATCTGACACGGGTATTTCGTGCACTTGTGGTGGCCCCCCGGATGCAGGATTCTTGATGGTGATCTTGATAATCTCAACACCGATTTGCTTGTCAAGAAACACTTGCCTCTCCGAGACCTTGCTGTCATCCTTGCTTTTCCTGTATTCACCAATGACTACTTTGTCATTGTTAGCTGATTCGGCAATGTCCGGCCGAATTAACATCTTCCTCCCCTCCAATTCCATCGTGTTCATGGGGAAAGTCTTCTTATCAACTTGCATCTCAGAAAAATTCAATCGTCTGTCATTAATGGACGATTGTATCTGTCATCGAAAAACATTGCAATGATTAGTAGCATGAGAAAAATAATTATGATACTTGCAATATGCACGCCGTTTTAGCTCCTCAAACGGTGGTAAAGCATGAGATATTTTAATAAACTTGGCTTTCAAAAAAGCATCAAATATTCTATCACATTTAGAAATATTAAAAGTTAATTTCATATCATCATCACGATTCTTATGAATCGGCTTTAAATATTGACAAGTAAAAGGTTTGGCCTTGGAGGCCCAAACAAATTCAGCGGTATAGACATTAGCTTCATCATCCGAACAATAACTATCATATTCAATCATATTCACGTTCGGACGATCAATCTTATATCTATGCACTTGTTTTTTTCTTTGCCTCGGCTCTCCTGAACCAAAGCTCTTTTCTAAACTTGTCTAATATTTTCCCATGTGGACTTATTATCCATCCCACTGAATTTGGAAAACTCAGGCACTCGGTAACCAGGAGGATATGGTTGTAAATACAAATAGTCAGGATAAGGTTTGGTGTAAGTTCTAGGTTTTAGCATAAACCCAAATCTATCATAGGCCATTTGGTCTAATTCTTTCCTAAAATTGGCTACCATATTATCCATGGTGGATGATTGGGATGGAACAATTGAAGAACTAGCTATAGGCTCAGATTGCACCCAAGGCGCCGAACCTTGACTCGGTGCCGACATGTTTCCTAACCTAGCTGCCTGACTTGGTGGTCTAATGGAATTAGGCATGCTTCTAATAGGAGTTGGGCAAGGTATTACGGATGTAAGCTGATTTTGGCTCACCGGATGTGTATCCGATGGCCGGCTTGGAGGTGTGTTTCCTATAGCCTTATCAAGTTCTGTCATAAGCTCATAAACACTGTTAGTACCTTGCGAAACATAATATTGAATTTCGGCTATCCGCTCAGAGGAAAAACGACTTGTGCTTACAGCGGGTTGGTCGATGTTGATGTTCAGAGGCACATATTCCGGATCTTTGATCGGCGCGTTTACTCCTTGCCGATCTTTCATGAAACTTGCTAGGTACATTTTCTCATCTTCCTCACATCACTTCCGCTGCAAAGCCTCAAACTCTTCCTTGTGCTGTTTCCTCCATGCCTCCAATCCTCGGCGTTGCTCTTTTGACAACTCCTTGAAAGTTGGCTTGATGATGTTGTCGATGTTGATGCCGGCGGCGTCGGTCTTGGAATTGTCCAGTGTTGTCCAATATTTAGATCAAAGATGTCCCCAGCGGAGTCAGCAAAAAGTGTGTTGAGACACGAACACGTCACGTGTACCCTCGACGCCGGGGGTGATGCACTGCAAGCCACGTCGAACGAGATCCGTCCGATAGCGCCATACGCAAGACAACCAGCGGAGCTTTTGAGCGCCTAAAACCCCACACGCCCGGGAGGGACCCCGTCTAGGAGCACGAAGAGTATGGGTTGCGGTAGGTCGACCTTATCGCCCCTAGAGATCTCGTGGATAGTTTCCCTGCAAGAACAAGAACAAACAAAGAACGAGATAGAAGATACGTGGAAAAGTAGATGAAATTAGGGTTTAGATGTGTTTGCGATTATCTGTTGTCTCAATCTGCCGTCACCTCATCTACTTATGAGGGCGTTGGACTTCCCTTGCAAGAAAAGGACTCAAATTCCCTTCCAAATCGTCAAATTCCAGGCCAAAGTCAGACTCACAGCGCGGGGGGATTGGACGTCCAGACTCTATCCCGGACGGTCCGGACTGCAGGGTCGGACGGTCCGAGTTATGGCAAAAATCCTTCTGTAATCGGGGTCCTCAAGTCGGACGGTCCGACTTCGAAGTCGGACGGTCCAAACATAGCCATACGGTCGATTTGAAGTCCGGACGGTCCGACATGGGCCAAAATTCTTCTGTAAACGGAGGTCTTATTCTGGACGGTCTGACGTCCATCCTGGACGGTCCGACCTGGTTTTTCAGCGTTGCACTATTTTGGCCACAACTTCTTTATACAAACTCGGATTTGGACGTTTCAAATATCAAAATCTACCGGTTCGACGAGCCGAAGCCACCCCATGTAGAATTTATTTCCATTTCAGGATTTCTTGAAAGCTTAATTTGTAAAATTGTACCTCGAATGCCAGGATCTTATTACTTCAAACAAATTTTCAGCTTTTGAGATGGAATCGGATGATGATGGATCGAACTATAAAAAAATTCATATCGATGATACCAAAAAATTTCATGTCGAACACTTTTTCATTTGAGTCCATCTTGTATATGAAAATTGTCGTGCCAAAAACTGGTGTCAACGGTATGGAAGCATGTAAAGCCCGGCTTTAAACTAATTAATATCATTATGATAATACTATCAATAAGGCAGTTGATTGAATAGAAAAAAATGCTCTATGTAAAAATCATCAATATTTTCATTTAAGAATTGTAATAAAATGTTTCGCTTTGGTTTGTACTTATCTATCAGAAATAAATCATAAATTATAATGTAGATTAAAAAAATGCATAATTCTGTAACATATCATATTAATATATAAAAATAGAATTTAGATTGTGAAAGTACGATTATTATTCTTATGTACATTTCTGTGTTATCGGTTTGATTCATAATAAAATCATTTACTTCGGTCGGACGAATGTGCTTCGTAAATTGAAACACATGTCTAATAATTTGTAGAAAATTTAGCCGTGCAAAAGCGCGGGACACCCTGCTAATTGAGGTCATAAGGTAGAAACTCAATTCCCCATTTAGCAATTCTGCCTTTTGCATATCTATTATTCATGATTTCAGTGAGAGGAGCTTCGGGGACCATAATGATGGAGTGGTCTTGAAAATAATGTGGCAACTTCTAAAACACCAAGTGAATACCCATTGCCAGCTTCTGGTAATGGGGATAAAGATGCTTGGATGGTGTAAGTACTTCGGAGATAAAATACACAGGTCTCTGAACCCTCTGTGCTTTCCCTTCGTCTTCCCTTTCAACTACTATGGCAACACTAACTTCTTGGCTTGTGGCTGCGATGTACAACAGGAAGGGTTATTTCTCTCCCGGGGCAGCAAGCATTGGCCGAATTGACAATTTATTTTTTAGATCTTCAAAAGCTTCTTGGGCTTCCTCAGTCCAGGTGATATTCGATGATTTTTTTTCATCAGTGGGTAGAGATGTAACTCTTTCTCAACAAGTCTTGAAATAAGACGACTGAGTGCGGCGAGGCACCTTGTTAACTTCTAGACATCTCGGAGCTCCTTTGGCTGCTTCATATTCTAGAGAGCGGCAAATTTTTCCGGCTGGCATCAATTCCTCGCTCAGAGACCATAAAACCGAGTAGCTTCCTTGTTGGTACACCAAAGACATTTTTTTTAACTTGATAATATAAGCACGAAGACTCTGAAAGGTTTCAGCTAAATCTGCTAGCAAATCATCTCCTTTAGCAGATTTAATGACTATATCATCAACATAAACCTCCATGTTTCTACTGATCAGACAGATCAAACAATTTTGCATCATTCATTGATACGTGGCACCATCATTCTTGAGTCCAATCGGAATTTTTGTGTAACAAAAACATCCTAACGGAGTTATAAATGTTGTTTTCAGTTCATCTCGTTCATATAAGCGTATTTGATGATAACCCAAGCATGCATCGAGGAAACAAAGTCTCTCGCAACCTGATGTGGATTCCACTATCTGGCAATGCGAGGAAGAGGGAAATAATCCTTTGGACAAACTTTGTTGATGTGTCGGAAATCAACACAAGTCTATCACTAGGTTGGAAGGTTGGAAGGTTGTTAAGTACACACATATAAAAGGCCCAAGGCCCAAAAAATTTACTAGGCCACAGGCCCAAAGTCAACGCCCAGTCTCTCACACTGATTCAGTGTTAGCAAATGTGACAATCGCCCCTCCTTGATCGGCAGCATCACTGCAGATGACGGCATTGGGAAATCGTTGACGCAGAACGTGAGTGTGTTCCCAAGTGGTGGCGTCGACTGGTAAATTGGCCCATTGGATACGGAGTTGAACCAAGGGCGCAAAGCCTCGTTGCACCTGACGACGGTCAAGAATGACAGCTGGCCAGATCGGCGAAGATGTCAGGTCAGGTACCTTGGACAGCTCGGAGAACACCCGCGTGTAGCTGGGAGTGAACGACTTCCATTGGGAGACATGGAAGACGGGATGGATGCGGCTATCCGGAGGAAGCTACAGATGATACGCCAGGGTGCCCACACACTCGCTGATGGTGAACGGCCCGAATGTAGGCGAGCTTGCGGCAGGGACAACTGGCCACCGTAACCTGGACATAAGATTGAAGCTTAAGAAGTACATGATCCCCAATAGTGAACTTGTCGGCCTGCTTCTTGAAGTGATCTTGGGCGCGCTCCAAATGGGCACGGAGCAGCTCATTGTGAGCTATCCAGTCCAATTCCCATGTAGCTAGGTCGGGCGGCACGCGATCACTAAAACTGGGGAGTGCTCCCAGGTTGGGTTCCCTCCCGTAGCGAACCATGAACGGAGCGGGCGTCGCCAACACATGGTGTAAGTGTTCCTCATGCTCGCGCAACGTTGGGCTATAGATCAATATATCATCCAAGAACACGATTAGGAACTTGCGGGTGTACAGCTCGAAGATGGTATTCATCAAGCTATGAAATGTATCCGGTGCATTGCAGAGACCAAAGGGCATGACTCTGAATTTATAGTGACCAATGTGTGTCTTGAAATCCGATTTATCTTCATCCCGCTCACGCATTTGGCCCTGGTGATAACCTGAGGGCAGGTTAATTTTGGAAAAACATGTAGCCTGATGAGGGGGTGTCCCCACAACTCCAACATATGAGGGTACCTGGTGCGTTTCAAGACAGGAGGCCGCTAAAAGCTTCGACCGGCCCGCGAATGGCCCACTCGAATCACCGACGTAGGAGTCCTTGGCCTCATGGAAACCAAGACTTGGCGTCCAAGAATGAAGCTAGATTAGGCAACTGCCTGTGTAAACCAAGATGAACTCCTTAAGACCCAACCTAGTATATAAAGGTTGGGAGAGTTTAAGGCCCGATATGCGGTACCGTTCCAGATCTAGATGTTTCCATCTAGGTCCGTGGACGAAGCACATATCGGTCCCACCGCGACATATGACAACGCCATATGCCCCCAGTTTCTCTCTTTTAGGTCCAGTGCTCACATTTCTGACCGCCGGGAGTCTATACGACCTCCGATTTGGGCGAAACTTTGAACCACGTGCTCAGCGGGCGAGCCGATCACTTCTACCTCACTTCGATACCGTTCCGGGAACATTTTCCAGGCGCCCAATAAAATAACTTGTTTATCAAATAAATGGGGTTTTCATTCCGGTGGCAATGGCTGGTCTTGGGCCGGAAGTTGCGACGTGTCGCAAAGGTCATGTGCCATGGTGGAATGGTTCAGTCACGCATGCCGGTACGAGAAGGAGGGGGAAATATAATCACCAATTAATAAAGCGGCGAAGCAAATACTGCAGACAATTCAAACAAGCAAAAAATAAATGTGACAAACTAATTTTTTAATTTGAGTGGAATTCCCGGGCTGTTACAATACAACACCACCAACAAGGGATCTCGTCCCGAGATCCTGGACGATCTGGGGGAGAGGGTGGAGAGAAAAGAGAGATAACATTCTTCACCACCAACAAGGGACTCTGCTCCATGTCGAACGACGACCTTCCGTCAAGAAACTTTCCATAGAGAGACGACAATGTCGAAAGAAAAAGTCGTTAGGAGATCAAGAGAAAGAATGACAACTCAAAGCGAGGAGCAAGGGAAGCATTCTCATGCAAATCATAAGTATACTAGGCAAAAGGACTGAAGTCAATGGACGACCAAGATGTTATTCGGGGTGGAAGAAGCTAAACGTACTACATGAATTCACAAACCTAAGATCGGAATCGAAACAATACACTGCAAGCAAGGCATTGCAACTATTCTAAAACTCCACACACTTGAGATCCTAAAGTTTGAAGGGATAAGGTGAGAATAAAACACTTACGACACTTCTCCTGACCAGAGCAAGGGTAAGAAGTAAAAAGAATCCTACTCTGTGTCGGAACCCGGAATATGCGTATGTAATTCCAGTCACAACTCAATCATATGGAGAGCCGAGAGTCGTACCCACTTGTCTAAGCAGACAAGGCCAAGCACGGAACAATCTCGGAAAGCATCGTACGTGAGGGGCATCCCATTCAGGCCGGATGATCAACTGAGATGGGTCATCAACGCCCTCTCACAAGTCTAAATGATTATGCGTGGTGAAGTCCTGTCGGGACCCGGAATATGCGTATGTAATTCCAGTCACGATGCAATCACATGGAGAGCCGAGAGCCGTACCCACTTGTCTAAGCAGACAAGGCCAAGCACAGAACACTCTCGGGAAGCATCGAACGTGAGGGGCATCCCATCTAGGCCGGATGATCTACTGAGATGGGTCCTCATCGTCCGCTCACAAGTCTAAATGCTTATGGGTGGTGAGTCCCATACTCATAGACAAGTCGCCTCAACCATGTTATCGATTGAATCCTAACTCTTACATAGACTTACTCCAGCCCGATCACTTAGTCGGGGTCTAGGGCGGGCTCGATCATACAACAATGTGTGCACGTGACAGAGTCACGAGCAATCACATCGCAATGCCCCAAGCTGCGCACATCTAAGGGCCACTTGGTGTATAAAAGACCGCCAGCCAGATCACAACAAAGGTCTCGAAAACCCATACCTAGACACGCATGTTATAAACATACACGCAGCACACATGCCTAGTATGAACAGTAGGTATCATGACATAACTCTACGAAGTGTATCTTTATTGACTTACACATAGAGCATACAAAGATCACATGTCTGTGATCATCATTTCATCATACAACGGAAGCAAATTAGGTCTGAGTACAGACAAGTTTAACAAATGGCTTAGAGAAGCCTTGTTCAACATACATGCCCTTCCACGAGGGACCAGACTGCTGTCTGGAACTATACTAAAATGGTCAACGTCGAGCTTCACGAAGGTGACTCCATCGGGGTCTGGGTTTCCATCTAAAACAGAGAATAAGCAAACTTGAGTACAAAGTCGTACTCAGCAAGACTTACATCAGAACTATACTACTCATGCTCAAGTTTCAAGGTAAAGGGAGGTGGGGTTTCAACATGCAGAAGTGCCAGCTTTGACTTGGCTAGTCCTGTACTACGAGTACTAGAATTGAGGTAAGAAGCGTACACGAGTCCACTACCAAGTCTCCAATCAATACACCACTATGGATACTTCCTCGACTTTCCCACGAGGAGCACACCATAGCACTCACGCTTATCTTGCGAGTTTTAGAAGTATCCATTCAAGTTGTCTAATAATCAGGTACAACATCCAAGTAGTCCTTAACCTCGGACGCGGCTATTCGAATAGTTTTGTTAACCTTTCAAGGGTGTAAACTACACACAAATGACCATCGGTGACCACCTTTTGCTCGCCACCGTTCAAGAGGTGACAGCGAGGATGTTCACCACGACACTTCGCTCACAACCGATCTATTCCAGGAGTCGACTATCTGAGTTGCCTCCGCTCGAGAGCCCGGCCGGATCAACGAAACGGACTCAAACAATGCAAGTGACCGAGACGCCACCTTTGGCAGATGGTTTTCCTGCCTCACAGGTGCACCCACATATCTATATGATGCAACCATTCCTTCATTCTTTGTCTATGCACATGCCAAATGGAAATCCCGAACTAATGTGACTCCTGGACGTCAACACGGATCAAGGTACTAGGCCGTGAGGGGTCAGTGAGCCCAATGTGTGGTTGTACTCTTTTTCTTGGATTACCATACAAGAACTCGGTGCTTAAGGCGGTGTTCAATGAGACAACCCACAGTGTACTCCTACACAGCCTCTCATCATTCACCTTGTATTAGGGTGGATTCAGCAACACGTTATCATCAGCATCACTGTGATCATCCATCCTGACTCACAAACAGTGTAACCTCATTGTATCACTAAGCAGCAATAAGCAGTAACAGTTGCAGGGGCCACATGCTCATCATTCAACTCCTATATCTGCTAGGATTGTGGTTTGCTTAATACAGTGACAAAATGATAGGTCATGCATCGGAATGGGTTCAACTATGCGAAAGAACGTGTCTCAGTGATCTCCTAAACATGCATAAACGAGACTGAGAGGGAAGTGGGATTTTATAGATATGATCAATGGGGTTTTCTTTCCTTGCTGACGATACACGGGTCTTAACGGTGGTCTTCTTCTTCGGGGGTGATCACCGTCTCAGAGGCACTGTTACCGGCAAAATCATCAACAAGAGGGGGGCAACATTGAATTTAAATGCACAAGCACATGATAATGTTGTCCATGATGTGAATGGTACTGGTTGGTAGCAAATTCAATTTAAATGAAGGGTATTGCATTTGTAATGCAAATTCAAACTCCATATATGACTTTCAAATTATCCCATTTGTATTTGCTAGTGTTTGATCATTGTAAACTATTTTGAAATGTGTATCATATGCCTCTGATGTTCAAGTGATCATGATTGCATTGCATTGGTTGAAGTTGGAGTAGCATTTGAATTTAATTTCATTTAATTCCAATTAAACCAAATAGAAAAAGCTACTGGTCCCATTTTAAATTCAACTCAAACATAGCTGAAAGTTGTATATTTGGATAGATTATTTTCTGCTGATCATTTTTCATATATTATTTGTTTAATTTGGAGTTAGTATGAATTTTCTATGAATTTCCAAAGTTTAGATATTTTTCTGAAATTTCTGGAATTAAAATAAATTGGATAAAATGTTTATTGCGTCAGCATGAGGTCATGCTGACGTGGGGGGTTCTAACGGCTGGTTCCCACTGATCAGTGAGAGGGGAATTAATCCCTCTCTGTTTAAACTAACAGAGGGGTTAGGGTGGCCACGGGCCCACCTTTCAGCCACTGTTAGGAGGGGTTAGTGGTTAATTAGGCCACAATGTTAGGGTTAATGGCTCCGGTGAGCTCTGGCTCGCCGGAGTTCCACCGGACTTGGGCTAGGGGGCACGGGGAGGGGTTATGGGGGCACTGGCGAGGGCGCCGTGAGCTCCCGCGTCGTCTGGGGCTAGCTGGGGGTCTTGGGGAGGCTCCAGGCCACGGCTACGACGACAAGTGCGGCGGCCGGAGCATTGGAAAGGGGACGACGGCGAAGGAGGCCACGGGCAGAAGCACAGGAGGGCTGGGGAGAAAGAGGAGCTCACCCTGAGCACGCTGCGGTGATTTGTGCGGTCGGGGAGAGGCTGGACGGAGGGGAATGGCTCGCCGGAGTTTGCTGTAGCCGGCGGGAAGAACTTGACGCTCGCGACGTCCACAGGGCTTCCTGGCTTCAATTGAATGGTCACGGCGACGTAGACGAGTGTTGCAGATCGGCTGGACACGGCAGCACGTCGGATGGAGCTCGGTGGCCGCGTGGAAACTTGACGGCGGCGACGGCGTCTCTCGGGACCTCGCAGAAACTCGCCGGAGGACGAAGGGGAAGAGGTCCAGGGGAGGGGGGGAAAGGTGGCGGGGCCTCTGAGCGTCTCGGTGGCGAGGAGAAGAGGCACGGGGGGCCTTGGAGCCTTCTCGGCGTCGCGGTGGCGTCGCCGCGCGCCCCCAGCTCGCCACCGAGGTGCTTGAGGTAGACGACAAGCACCCGGTGGGCTGGGCTGGGCCGGCCTGGAGGCTGGGGGGTAAGTTGGGCCTGAAGCCAGGGTGGTTTCTTTTTCCTTTCTTTCTGTTTTTATTTTTCTGTAGTTTGTTTTGCTTTGAATAAAATATCAAAACATTTTATAAAATCCCCAAATCATTTATATGGACTTACATGGCTTATAGATAGCCACTCCCAAAATTTGACGATTTTTGAAATTCAACCTATTTGAATTTCAATTTAAATAAGGGTATTATTTAATTGCCAAGCCCGTTTCTGAATTTTTGACAAATCTTGGAGCATGCAGTGGGTCCCACTTCACTTTATATGTGATCATGCATATTTATAAGACTTTTCAAAAATACCAGAGGAATCTTTGAAATTTTTTTTATCTATCCTTTTGAATTAAGTTCTCTAGGGCTTTTCCCTTCCCCATTTTTGAATTTCTTTTGAAATTTTGCAAAGGGGCACTCAAACCCTAGCACTTACTCAAGTTGGGGTTCTGACAAGTCCCATACTCATCGACAAGTCGCCTCAACCATATTATCGATTGAATTATAACACTTACATAAACAAACTCCAGCCCGATTACTTAGTTGGGGTCTCGGGCGGGCTCAATCAAACAACAAATTGTGCCATGTGACACAGTCACGAGCAATCGCATTGCGATGCCCCAAGCTGCGCAAATCTAAGGGCCACTTGGTGTATAAAAGACCGCCGGCAAGAACACAACTAAGCTATCGAACCCCACACTAAGACATGCATGTTATAATCGTACACGCAGCATACATGTCCAGTGTAAACAACAGGTACACATTGCATGAACTCTACAAAGTGTATCTTTATTGACATACACATAGAGCATACAAAGATCACATGTTTGTGATCAACATTACATCATACAACGGAAGCAAATTAGGTCTGAGTACAAACAAGATTAACAAATGGCTTAGAGAAGCCTTGTTCAACAAACATGCCCTTCCACGAGGGACCAGACTGCTGTCTGGAACTATACTAGCTTAGTCAACGTCGAGCTTCAGGAAGGTGTCTCCATCGGGGGCTGGGTTCTCATCTAAAAAATAGAATAAGCAAAAGTGAGTACAAAGTCGTACTCAGCAAGACTTACATCAGAACTATACTACTCATGCTCAAGTTTCAAGGTAAAGGAGGTGGGGTTTCAATATGCAGAAGTGCCAGCTTTGACTTGGCTAGTCCTGTACTACGAGTACCAGACTTGAGGTAAGAAGCGTACACGAGTCCACTACCAAGTCTCCAACCAATACACCACTATGGCTACTCCCTCGACTCACCCACGAGGAAGCCCACCATAGCACTCATGCTTATCTTGCGAGTTTTAGAGTATCCATTCAAGTTTTCTAATAATCAGGTATAGGTTCCAAGTAGTCCATGACCGCGGACGCGGCTATTCGAATAGTTTTGTTAACCCTGCAGGGGTGTGAACTACACACACATGACCATAAGTTACCGCCTTATCCTCGCCACCAATCAAGAGGTGACAGCGAGGATGCTCACGACGACACTTCGCTCACAACCGGTCTATTCTAGGAGTCGACTATCTGAGTTGCCTCCGCTCGAGAGCCCGGCCGGATCAACGAAACGGACTCAAACAATGCAAGTGACCGAGACGCCACCTTTAGTAGATGCTTTTCCTGCCTCACGGGTGCACCCACATATCTATATGATACAACCATTCCTTCATTCTTTTTCTATGCACATGCCAAATGGAAAGCCCAAACTAATGTGACTCCTGGACGTCAACACGGATCAAGGTACTAGGCCGAGAGTGGTCAGTGAGCCCAATGTGTGGTTGTACTCTTTTTCTTGGATTACCATACAAGAACTCGGTGCTTAAGGGGGTGTTCAACGAGACAACCCACTGTGTACTCCTGCACAGCCTCTCATCGTTCACCTTTGTTTAGAGTGGATTCACCAACACGTTAAGAACAACAACACTGCAAAAATTCCATCCCGACTCACAACCAAAGCAAACTCATTGTATCACTAAGAAGCAATAAGCAGTAACAGTTGCAGGGGCCACATGCTCATCATTCAACTCCTATATCTGCTAGGCTTTTGGTTTGCTTAATACGGTGACAAAATGATAGGTCATGCATCGGAATGGGTTCAACTATGGGAAAGAACGTGTCTCGGTGATCTCCTAAACATGCATAAGCGAGACTGAGAGGGAAGTAGGATTTTATAGACATGATCAATGGGGTTTTCTTGCCTTGCTGACGATACACGGGGTTTAGCGAACTTCTTCTCCTTCGGGGGTTCCATGATGTAGTTGTTCCATGATGCGAACATCAACAAGGGGGGCAACATTGAATGGAAATGCACAAGCACATTGACTAGGGTTAGGATTAGTGGGGGGTTAGGTTAGCTCTAATGGTGGAGCTCGCCGGGGAGCCGCCGGAGCTTCGCCGGAGTAGAGTTTTAGGGTACGGGGAGGGGTGTGGAGAGTATGGGCGTGTAGCCCGTGAGCCGGCGCATCCATTCGTGACATTGGGGCGTAAAGAGGAGGCTCTGGACTACTGTCGGCAAACACGACAATGGCGGCGGACGGACTACTGTCGTCGGTCAGAAGATGAAATATGGCACGGGAAGGAGCAGGGCGTAGGGAAAATTGCATCGCGGCTCACCCTGATGTTGACGCAGGCGTCGACGAAGGCGGAGGAGCTCAAGACCTGGCGAATTGCTCGCCGGAGTTGCGCGAAGGCCGACGGCGAGTTGGAGATGCGGGAGACGGCTAGAAGGCGTGCTGGCTCGAATCGAGGCCGTAGATCGATGATGAAGATGGCCGCGGCGCTGTTGGACAAGGTTGCTCGTCGGAAGGGGCATGGTGGCCGCCGTGGGGCGTGACGGCGGCGACGGGGTGCGCTCGGGTGCGGCGAGATTCATGAGAGAGAGAGGCCGAGAGGGAGACTGAGGAGGGGGAAAGGTGTTTCGGGGCTTCGGGTGTCTCTGTGGCGCACTTAGGGGCACGAGAAGGCCCTAGGCGTGCCGCGGTGGCGTCGGCCGCACTCGCCCCTCCAGCGAGATACCTGGCATCGCGGGGAAGAAGATGACAAGGGGGTGTCGTCGGCTGGGCCGGGGTAGGTTAGTTACGCCTGTGGCCTTTGGTTGGGCTGGGGGTTTTCTTTCTATTTTCTTCTGTTTCTTTCTGTTTTCTATTTTCTGTCTTTTGTTTTGCTCCAAATAAATAGCAGAGCATTTTCAATAAGTGCCCAAATATTTTTATAAAACCTAGGCAACCTTATATTACTCAACCCCAAGTTTTGGGAATTTTTGTTATTCAAATTATTTGAATTCCAATTCAAATATGCAATTGATTTAATTTCCAAGCTACTGTTTGTATTTTTTTTAAATCTATGAGCATGGGTTTAATCCCAAATCAATTTTAAAATGATCACACTCATTTTTAGGATTTTTCAACATATCGAAGAGAATTTTCGAAAAATATTTCTTTCTGGCCTTTTAATTAATTTCTCCGGGCTTTTCTTTTCCCCATATTTTGAAAATTTAGGAGCACTCAAACCCTAGAACTTCCCATGTTGGGGTTCTGACAACTCGCCCCCACTTAAAAGAATCTTGTCCCGAGATTCAGAAGTCGTTGGGAGGAAGGAGGGGTACTCGGCACGGAGGCAGTCTTCTCTTTCCCATGTAGCTTCTTTATCAGAGTGATGTGACCATTGCACTTTGAGGAACTTGATCTTCTGACGACGAGTGACACGCTCTGCTGAATCAAGAATACGAACGGGGTACTCTCGATAAGAAAGGTCATCTTGGAGATCAAGTGTTTCATGGTCGACTTCGCGGATGGGGTCCGTGAAGCAACGCCGGAGTTGTGACACATGGAATACATCATGTACTCGGGAAAGGTGCAGGGGTAGTTCAAGTTGGTAGGCAACTTCTGCACGTTTAGAGAGAATGTGGAAGGGTCGGATGTAACGTGGGGCCAACTTGCCTTTGATACCGAATCGTTGGGTACCCTTCAGAGGAGTAACCCGAAGGTAAGCCTTCTCATCCAGATTGTAGCTTTCTTTCCTATGATGACGATCATAGTAGCTTTTCTGACGAGACTGGGCTGCTTTCAATTGATCACGAACAATGCGAACTTGCTCTTCTGCTTCCTTGATCATATCCGGTCCAAAGAGTTGTGTTTCACCGGTTTCTGACCAACTTAGGGGTGTTCGACATCTTCGTCCATAGCAACTTCAGCAAATGGAAGAGACTTCTCCCAATTCTTTCCGAAAGAGATAACACAAGCTCTGAGCATGTCTTCCAAGATTTGATTAACCCGTTCGACTTGACCGCTACACTGAGGATTCAAGGCTGTACTAAAGGAGAGATGAGTTCCCATAGCATTTTGAAAGCTTCCCCGGAACCTAGAGGTGAAAAGGCTACCACGATCAGAATTGATTTCCAAAGGAACACCATGAAGAGACACAATTCTAGAGACATACAAGTCCGCTAACTGGCTAGCATTTATAGACTCGCGAACGGGAAGGAAGTGAGCAACTTTTGAAAGTCGGTAAATGACAACGAAGATGGCATCATTTCCATTCTGGTTTTTTGGAAAGACGGTGATGAAGTCCATACCGACTTTGTCCCATTTCCACTCGGGAATAGGCAAACGATTGGGAGTACCAGCAGGTCTTTGGTGTTCTGCCTTAACGCGAAGACAAACATCACATTCGGCAATGAACTGTGCTATTTCTCTCTTCATCCTAGTCCACAAAAATCTCTGGCGTAGATCTCTGTACATTATCGTGCTACCGGGATGAATCGAGAGGGGTGTGTCATGGGATTCTTTGAGGATGAGTTGCCTTAGGTTCTTATTCTTAGGTACTACAAAACGATTTTCAAAGAATACCGTTTCTTTGCTATCTGTGGAGAAAGATTTAGCAGCTCCGCTAGCAATGTTCTCCTTGATCCGGCGAACACCTCATGCACGCCTTTGGGAAGCTATGATTTGATCCTCAAGAGTTTTTTTCGCCACCAAGGTAGAAAGAAATCCATGAGGAACTATCTCAAGATTGAGCTTGCGAAATTCCTCGTGAAGAGATGGTTGATACTGCTGTAACATGAGGTTGTTACAGTACGACTTACGACTTAGTGCAGCAACCATAACATTGGCCTTTCCTGGGGTGTATGAAATTCCTACGTCGTAATCTTTTATCAACTCAATCCAGCGTCTTTGCCTGAGATTAAGATCTGGCTGGCTGAAAATATATCTGAGGCTTTGGTGATCAGAATATATCTGGCAGTGACTACCAAGGAGGTAATGTCGCCATGTCTTCAGGGCAGGAACTACGGAAGCGAGTTCAAGATCATGGGTAAGATAATTTTCTTCATGTGGACGCAGTTGCCGTGAAGTGTATGCTACCACATGTCTATCTTGCATAAGTATGCATCCTAACCCTTGCCGTGAAACATCACAATAGATCTCAAAATCCCTTTTGGTATCTGGAGGCGCAAGTACGGGTGCAGAAGTCAATCTTCTTTTCAGATCTTGAAAACTTTCCTCGTACATGGGGGTCCATTGGAATTTCTTATCTTTCTTGAGGAGTTCAGTTAGAGGCTTTGCAACTTTGGAGAAGTTCTCAACGAAGCGGCGGCAATAGCTTGCTAAGCCAAGAAAACTCCTAACTTGCTTAACCGATTCAGGTGGAGTCCAGTCAAGGACGACCTGAACTCTCTCGGGATTGACAGCAATGCCTTTCGCAGAAATCACGTGGCCTAAGTAGGTCACTTCTAGTAGCCAAAATTCGCACTTAGAGAACTTGGCATATAGGCGATGCTCTCGAAGATTCATCAATACCAACCTAAGATGTTCTGCGTGCTCTTCTTCGTTCTTCGAGTAGATGAGAATGTCATCAAGATAAACTACAACAAATTTATCTAGGTACTCTATGAAGATTGAATTCATCAAGCGCGAGAATGTGGCGGGGGCATTGGTTAAACCGAAGGACATGACGATGTACTCGTAAAGACCGTAACGAGTAGTGAAAGCCATTTTTGGAATGTCCTTGTTTCGGATTTTGATTTGATGATAGCCTAATCTCAAATCCATCTTGGAGAAGACAGAGGATCCAACAAGTTGATCATAAAGATCATTGATCCTGGGCAGTGGGTACTTGTTCTTTATCGTCGCTAGGTTTAGCGGGTGATAGTCTACGCACATCCTTTCTGTTCCATCTTTCTTCGTGACGATCAGAACGGGGCAACCCCATGGCGATGAGCTAGGGCGGATGAAGCCTTTTGCCATTGAAGCATCAAGTTGGGTTTTTAGCTCAGCTAACTCATGTGGGTCCATTCTAGATGAGCGTCTGGAAATTGGGGTTGTGCATGGTATAAGATCCACTATGAATTCTACACATCTTTCGGGTGGCATACCCGGCAGCTCTTTAGGAAAGACAAACGGGAAGTCACGAACCACCGGAATATCTTCAAGGTCAGGAAGGGGAAGCACATTCAAAGTATGCATCTGGATTCTAGAGTTGGGTGATGTGTAGTCAATTGTCTGGCTTGAAGGATGGGTGAGTTTAACTGACTTGGCTTTACAATCAAGGACATCATTCTGTCTTGATAACCAATCCATTCCGAGGATGACATCAATGTCTGAAGACTTGAAGGCTATAAGAGAAGCAAGGAATACTAAACCCTCAATTGCAATTTGATTGCCATGGCTTACTCTATTAGTTTGCCACTTTGAATCATGAGTTTGAATTACCATTGGAGAAAACATTTCTTCAAAAGGTAATTCTTGACGAAGTGCATAACTCTCCGACATGAATGAATGAGAAGCTCCTGGATCGACAAGAACGGAGGTGGGAACTGTTGGATATGTGCCCTAGAGACAAATTAATAAAGATATTTGTCACATATCCGTTTTGTTCATAATACGTTTTATACTGTGCTATAACTGTATTATTTGGAAATACTAATACAGGTGTAGTATACAACATGGTCCGTAGTTTAACTCGGGTAAACTATCTCATTGGGCAATTGATTGATCAAGCTTTCCTGATCATGGCGACACTTAAGTCCATTGACAATGATGTCATATCGTTAAGGGGAATGATGTGATGGACGTACACCCACCTAAAGTATTGCAATGTGATCCAGTCACATAGTTCAGCGTTACTATGACTTTGTAACGTATGGCTTAGTGCTTAGACCGTAACGATCATACGTAATTGTCATCTATGAGGAGACTTTGATTTGTATCCCACCGCCTGACGGAAATATGCTGGCTATAACGGTGCACTTTGGGTATTCCGAAATAGATGGTTGATGAGTATGTTAATAGATCAGAGAGGGATTTTTCAGTCCTTGTGACAGGACAGGTACTCTGGGCCCACTCAGTGATATTGCATCAACACCTTGCAAGGACGTGACTAGGTCACAAGAGATGGAATGATCATGGACGAGAGAAGTTGTTTGTTGTGAACGAGATATGAACACGGTATGTAGGATACCGACGATCAAACCTCGGACAAACATATTAAATAAATTAAAAAATGGGAAAAAGGCTAATGGGCCCATGGGGCCCATTAAGGGAGGAGGGGGTCTCCCCCCTTGGGCTTGGCGCCAAGGGTGGGTCCCCCCACCCCCCTTTGCCGGCGCACTCCCCCCCCTTGGGAGTTTAGTCCCACATGGGGGAGGGGAGGAGGATGTCTCCCCCCTTGGCCTATATAAGGAGGGGTAGACCCCCTTTTTCCAACACACCAATATCTCCTTCTTCCTCCTTCTCCTTCCCGGAAGTGGACTTCCCTTTTTTGGAGTCTGCACCTGGATTGGAGTTCTCCACCATAAGGCAGGCCGTCGTTCTGCTGGAGTCGGGATCCGTAGCCGTCTTTCTTCCGCTGCTCGCCTGGTTCGGGGCCCGGGAGGAACATCGATTGTATCGTACGTGTATAATCTCTTCGAGGCACTACACTTGTGGTGCGACTTCGTCGCTGGAGGTTTACCAGGAGTCATCCTCGCCGGTGGTGGTCTTCTACACGACAGGGAGGTTGTAGTTCCGAGTCTACGCCAGCCACGTTCGCAAGAACGTTTCCCTCTTTCGGTCTTCAAAGGTATGAACACCGATTCCCTCCGTTACTTTACATCGCCATAGCATAGATCTTGGGTTCGGGTACCGTAGGTATGAAAAATTTGTGTTTTCTGCCCCGTATCCCAACAGTGGTATCATGAGCTAGCTATGCGTAGATGTATTGTACGGGTAGAACACATCTAGGATGTGGGCATCGAATCTTCATTCGTTACCCTCCCACGTGTACTCATTTAGCGTTGCGGAAATGTTTGATGAAGCAGCCCCCGACCGACCTTATGCGTTTACGCGAGACTGGTTCCAAGCTTGACATATGGCTTGTACCATATAAAGTGGCTGGGGGTGTCTGTCTCTCTGCATTAGCGATGCGAAGATGTTTGCAACGGAGGGCCCCGACAGGGGTGTAATAGAGACGGATGGGAGACGGTGTTGTGGCATGTTTTTCGCATGATAGAAACGGTTCTCTCTCTCGAAACCCCTAGCAGCCACGTAAAACTTGCACAAGCTAAAGTAGAAAGGCGTTTAACTTTGCTTTGCATGAAAGGGGGTCATAGGTTGTATGATTTACAGTTTTACTTCCTGTTTTATGCTAGTATGCTAGATATATTGACGGTAGCACAAAACAGGACCATCTCTCACAATACCAACATTTTGTTCTCCCTTGTTGGGCACCGCCTGGAAGGTTCTCCCATATGGCTTGATGCTCCGTAAATACCGGAGTTGTCCTACATATTCAACGGAGTTCGCATGAGGTTGGGTTCGGCAAGCCTGGCATATGCAGATATGGCCTTGCTGAACAGCTAACATCAAGGTTCGATTGGCAGGCTTGACGTATGTAGATGCGGGCCTGGAACACAGAAGACCGAAAGGTCGAGCACGAGTCACATGCCTGATTTGATTGGCTTAGAGGCCTACCTGGTTCACATACTGATGGCCGTGACGATCGGGGGAGGTATGGGGACTGGGATTGTGTAATCACTTAGTTAAACTGAGAGGTGTTTATCTAAGTGGGAGCTTTCTAGAAATTTGAGATTAAATTGAAACTCCAGATTATGAACAAAAGTCTAAATATGTATCCTTGTGAATCAACCTTGTAGATGGCAGCACCTCGCCCCTCTTCAACTTAGGATCATTCCTAGAGAAAGATAAGCTAAAAACAGATGGGACAAACTTCACCAACTGGTTCCGCACCCTGAGGATTCTCCTCGTTCCCCTCAAGATGGCATACGTACTAGAGGGCGCGTTAGGTGACGCACCAGCAGATGATGCCAGTCAGGACGAGAAGAATGTCTATCTCTCCAGGACTGATGATTACAACCTTGTCTAGAGTGGCATGCTCTACTCCATGGAGGCTGAGCTGCAGAAACGCTTTGAGAGGATGGGTGCATATGAGATTATCACCGACCTCAAGGCGGTCTTCGCACCTCAAGCCAGGGCTGAACGGTAAGAGGCTTCTGAAGCCTTCTTCTGAGCAAAGATGGACGAGCACGACAGCGTGAGTGAGAACGTAGTCAAAATGTCTGGCTACGTTCAGCGCTTGAATGCTCTGGAATGCCAGATTTCAGATGAACTTGCTGTTGATAGGGTGTTGCGGTCGCTTCCCCCTAGCTACAAAGGCTTTGTGCTGAACTACAACATGTCGGGGATGACCAAAACCCCTTCTCAGTTGTTCGCCATGCTGAAGAGCGCCAAGGTTGAGATCAAGAAGGAGCACGCCGTCTTCATGGTCAACAAGACTACTGACTTCAAGAAGTCAAGAAGGCGGGAGAAGGCCAAGAGAGGTGGCCCCAAGAGGGATGGCAAGTCAGTTGCCGCTCCTCCCAAGGAACCGAAGCCTAAACCCGGAGTGGAGTGCTTCTACTGCAAGGGTGAAGGTCACTAGAAACGCAACTTCCCCAAGTACCTAAAAGACAAGAAGGCTGGCAAGGTCGCCAAGAGAGACGAAGGGACTATGGAATAGGAGACGCTTGCTCAAGGATGAAGTGACGATGCACGTGGGGAATGGCTGTCAAATTGAAGTCTTGGCGGTCGGCACGAAGCATCTTAGTCTCCCTTCGAGATTGGTATTAGTTCTGAATAATTGCTACTATGTACCCGCGTTGAGTGTGAACATCGTTAGTGGCTCTTTCTTGAAGCGAGACCACTATTCTTTTAAGTCTGATACAATTGGTTGTTCGATTTATAAGGACGAAATGTTTTATGTTCACGCACCGGAGTTGCATGGTTTATTCGTAATTGATCTCGATGGTGACGTGTGTCACATTAACAATATTGAGGCCAAAAGATTGAAGAATGATGAAGATCACATGAAGATGTGGCATTGACGACTTGGTCATATTGGTATAAAGCGCATGGAGAAGATCCATAAGGATGGACTTCTTGAGTCATTGGATTTTGGATCCCTTGATACATGTGAACCATGCCTCATGGGAAAAATGACAAGGACTCCATTCAATGGGATCATGGAGCGTGTAGATGACTTATTTGGGATCATACACACGGATGTATGTGGACCCATGAACGTCCCCACTCGCAATGGTCTTCGTTACTTCGTGACCTTTACTGATGACTTGAGATAATATGGGTATATTTACTTGATGAAGCACAAGTCTGAAACCTTTGAAAAGTTCAAGGAATTTCAGAATGAGGTCGAAAATCAACTCGGAAAGAAAATCAAGCACCTTCGATCGGATCGAGGTGGCGAGTATTTGAGTCACGAGTTTGGAAATCATCTGAAGTCTTGTGGCATAGTACCACAGCTTACGCTGGCAGGCACACCTCAGAGAAACGGTGTGGCTGAGCGACGTAATCGAACCCTATTGGATAGCGTACGATCGATGATGTCTCATACTGATTTGCCTGTGTCATTCTTGGGGTATGCATTAGAAACTGCCGCTCATATTCTGTCAGAACCCTCTGTTAGGTAAGGTGCTAGGATCAAAGTCATCTTCCATCATGTTAAAAATTTCAAAAGAAATCTTTGAAATCAAATTCAAAATCAAAATGGGAGAAGGAAACCCCCTAGATGAATTAATTCAAAAGGCCAGATAAAAATCTTCTCCAAATATTCATGTTAGATTTTTTAAAAGTCTTATAAATGAGTGTGATCACATATCAAGTGATGTGGGACCCATCCCATGCTCATGGATTTTTCAAATATTCAAACAGTGCCTTGGATTTAATCAAAAACCCCTATTTGAGTTAAGATTCAAATTATTTGAATTTTAAAAAGTGCCAAACTTTATAAGTGGCTAGTCTAATATAATAAGAGGCCATATAAAAAGTTTCAGCATTTTAGAAAATGGCTAGGTATTTATTTTGCTAGCCAAAACAAAAATACAGAAGAAAAACAAAAAGAAAAAGGAAAAGGCAAAGTGGCCCACTCACCTGGGGCCCCAGGCCCAACTTACCTGTACCGCAGCCCAAGCCTGCTAGCCACTTGTCGTCTTCCCCGGCGCGGCAAGCAGCTCGCTGGAGCGCATGCCCGCGTCGGCGGCAGCTGCCTGCCTGCCTGGCCCGTCCCTGGCCTTCTACACGCGCCACGGAGACTCCCGTTTCCGTCTCGTCCACTTTCCCCTCTCCAGAGCAAGCTCCTCCCTCTCTCTCGATGGAATCGGAGACGCCCGAAGCTTGCGCCAGGATGCGCCGCCGCACCCGCGTGGGCACCGGCCTCATCGAGCTGCCACTAGATGTCTAGGACGCGCGTCGTGCTCGTCTTCGTCTCCGTGCAGAAGTAATCGGGCTCGGAGCCACTGTAGCCGCCGAAATCGTCGTCGCCATCTCGTCACAACCGCCGCACGCCATCGTCGATTCCACCACCACCGGCGCTCCTCTGCCCTCCCCGACCTCGTCGTCGCACTCAGGGTGAGCAGCAGCCCTTTTCCCCTCAAGTAGCTAGCCCCCTCTCGCCCTCTAGCTCGATCCGCCATGGGAGCCGGGCAATGTTGCCGTCGCGGTTGACCATACGCTCGCTCCCGTGCGCCTTCGTCATCACCAACGTGTCCGTGGTACTCCCGGAGTCCCCAGAAGTCGAGCAAGCTACTCCGCGTGTTGAACCGTGCACCCTAGCACCACTCGCGTCGTCGCCGTGCCTCGGACCACCGCCGGGAAGCTCGCCGCCGTCTCCCCGGACCTCCCCGTGGTCGCCTGCTTGGAGTAGGTGACGCGCGCACGCCTGGGCTACCTCCTGGTGGTCTCTGCGTGCGATTTGGTGGCCGGGAGCACCCTCCCCGTGTGCGCCGCCGTGGCCAGGCCACCGGCGTCAAGCCGCCGGTGGGTTCGGCTTTAACCCCCGCACTAATCCCCCCAGAGCCGATGACAAGTGGGCCCAATGCCTTAATCCCCCCCGGTTAGTTTAAACTAACCTGGTTAATTAACCCAGTGACTGACACCCCCGTCCCACAGGTCAGACCCCCCCCCACGTCACACTGACGTAACAGTGACGCAATAAAAGATTTTTACAGAATAAAAGAAATCAGAGAAATTACATAAATTCCAGAAAAAGGCTGAAACTTTGGAAATTCATAGAAAATTCATATCAACTCCAAATTTAACAAATAATATATGAAAAATGATCAGGAGAAAATAAGCTATCCAAATTTTCAACATTCAACCATGTTTGAGTTCAATTTAAAATGAGATCAGTAGTATTTGCTATTTGATTTAAATGGAATTAATTCAATTTCTTTTCAAATGCTTTTGCATTTTGAACCACATCAACATATCACATTATAATTGAACTTCAGAGGCATATCATATACATTTCAAAAAGGTTTAACTTGATCAAACAATGTCATATGCAACTTGACTAAATTGAATTCAAATTGGAGTTTGAATTTGCAATTCAATTTGCAATATACTCCATTTACATGGAATTTCCCAAATACATCAGAAACATATACATCAAGTTTCAACCTTCAATCATGTGATTGTGCATTGTATTTACTTTTCTACCTTGTTTGTTGTTTGTCGAGTAGAGGTGGAACCGGAACAGGAGGCTGCCCCGTTCGTTGAAGACCCCGAACCCGAACCTCGTCAGCAAGGCAAGCAAAGCCCCCATTGATCATGTCGATAAAATCCCACTTCCCTCTCATGTCTCGCTTATGCATTGTATAGGATGATTACCATGCTACGTTTCTACCGCATAGATGAACCCATTCCTTTGCATGACCTATAATTTTGTCACAGTAGTAAGCAAACCACAATCCTACCAAATGTAGGAGTTGATTGATATCATGTGGCCCCTGCAATTGTTACTGCTTATTGCATGCTTAGAGTGATACAATGATGTTACTGTTATGTGAGTCGGTTTGGTAGTGATCACGTTGATGTTGGTGGAAAGGTGTTGGTGAATCTACCCTAATACAAGGTGAATGATGAGAGGCTGTGTAGGAGTACACGGTGGGTTGTCTCGTTGAACACCTCCCTAAGTCCGAGATCTTGTGTGGTGATACAAGATGAAGAGTACAACCACACATTGGGCTCACTGACCCCTCTCAACCTATTAACTCATCCCTTTTGATGTCCAGATGTCGCAATAGTTTGGAGTTCTGGTAGGTTTGTGGCCTGGCTGCTAAGTGAGAGAACGGCTCACCCGAGACCGGCTTATGCACCACGCACACATCACTTGGGTCCACTTCGGTAAACCGGTCGGGTTCACGATAGTGGTAGCCAACCCAGGTAGGCGGCTTTCTCGGACTAGATAGGCTATGAGGTAACAGTTGTGGTGAGCATCCTCGCTGGCACCCCTTGAATGGTGTCGAGATCAAAGGCGGTAAATGATGATCATGTGTGTGTAGCGGTACACCCCTGCAGGGTTAACAAAACTATTCGAATAGCCGCGTCGGCAGTTATGGACTGCTTGGAAAGCTTAGCTTGATTATTAGACAACTTGAACTGGATATTTATAAAACACACCAAGATAAGTGTGAGTGCTATGGTGTGCTTTCTCGTGGGGAAGTCGAGGAAGGCACCATAGTGGTGTAATTGGTTGGAGAAAGTAGTGGACTCGTGTACGCTTCTTACCTCAAGTCTGGTACTCGTAGTTCAGGACTAGCCAAGTCAAAGCTGGCACTTGTGCAAGTGAAACCCCACCTCCCTTTACCTTGATACATGTGCATGAGTAGTATAGCTTCTATGTAAGTCTTGCTGAGTACGACTTTGTACTCACGTTTGCTTATTCTATGTTTTAGATGAACCCACTGACCCCGAAGGTGGCTTCTTCATCGAGCTCGACGACTGAAGATCAAGCTAGTCTAGTCCCAGTCAGACGACTGGTTCCCTCGTGGAGGGCTTGTGTTTAAATAAGGCTTCTTAAGCCATTTGTTAAACTTGTCTGTACTCAGCCATAATTTGCTTCCGTGTGTGTTGTAATGTTGGATCACATGTTTGTGATCTCTGTTTGCACTCTATAAGAGTTATCAATAAAATTGTACACTTTGTAGAGAATTGCAATGGTACCTGCTGTTCATACAAGGCATGTGTGCTGCGTGTATGTTTATAACATGCATGTCTTTGTATGGGTTTTCGAGACCTTAGTTGTGTTCTGGCTGGCGGTCTTTCATACACCAAGTGGCCCTTAGATGTGCGCAGCTTGGGGCATCGCGATGCGATTGTTCGAGACTCTGTCTCGTGCACACTTTGTGGTATGATCGAGCCCGCCCTAGACCCCGACTAAGTGATCGCGCTGGAGTAAGTCTATGGAAGAGTTATGAGATAGTCGATAGTATGGTTGAGGCGACTTGTCTTTGAATATGGGAGTTCACCACCCATATCATTAGACTTGTGTGCGGACGATGAGGACCCATCTCAGTTGATCATCCGGCCTGGATGGGATGCCCCTCACGTACGATGCTTTCCGAGAACGTTCTGTGCTTGGCCTTGTTTCCTTAGACAAGTGGGTACGGTTCTCGGCTCTCCATATGACTATGTCGTAGCGGGACTTGCATACGCTAACCCCGGGTCCCGACATATTTTTAATAAGGCACCATCCAAATCCGTAAAGACAACACCATTTGAAGAATGGCATGGCACGAAACCTAAGTTGTCTCACCTAAAGATTTGTGGTTGTGAGGCTTATGTTAGGAAACTACAGCCTGACAAACTTGAATCCAAGGCTGATAAGTGCATCTTTGTGGGCTATCCCAAGGAAACTTGTGGATACACCTTCTACAACAAGTCTGACAGCAAAACGTTTGTTGCCAAGACGGGACACTTTCTTGAGGAGTTTCTCACGAAAGAGTTGAGTGGGAGGAAAATAGACCTCGATGAAGTGACTAACCAATCACTCCAATTGGAAGAAACGGCTACGGAAATTGTTCTGGAACCATCTTCCACAGTGGGAGCTGAAGAGAATGGCCAGAACGACATTCATAACGATCATGACATTGCTGATGATCATGATGAGAATGAAGAGGAACCTTTTATGCCCCGTAGGTCATCAAGAGTCCATCAACCTACTGAGTTTTACGAACAACTTGTGAATGCAATCTCGGCAGATGAGTCGGATGAACCTACAAGTTACAAAGGAGCAATGGAGGGACCCGAGTCCGAGAAATGGCTTGAAGCCATGAAATCCGAAAAAGACTCCATGTACACCAACAAAGTATGGACTTTGGTGGATATTCCCGAGGACCGCAAGGCCGTCGAGAATAAATGGATTTTCAAGAAAAAGACTGACGCAGACGGAAACGTATCTGTTTACATGTCGGGACCCGGGGTTAGCGTATGCAAGTCCAGTTAAGGCATAGTCATATGGAGAGCCGAGAACCGTACCCACTTGTCTAAGCAGACAAGGCCAAGCACAGAACGTTCTCGGAAAGCATCGTACGTGAGGGGCATCCCATCCAGGCCGGATGATCAACTGAGATGGGTCCTCATCGTCCGCACACAAGTCTAATGTTATGGGTGGTGAACTCCCATATTCAAAGACAAGTCGCCTCAACCATACTATCGACTATCTCATAACTCTTACATAGACTTACTCCAGCGCGATCACTTAGTCGGGGTCTAGGGAGGGCTCGATCATACCACAAAGTGTGCACGAGAAAGAGTCTCGAACAATCGCATCGCGATGCCCCAAGCTGCGCACATCTAAGGGCCACTTGGTGTATGAAAGACCGCCAGCCAGAACACAACTAAGGTCTCGAAAACCCATACAAAGACATGCATGTTATAAACATACACGCAACACACATGCCTTGTATGAACAGCAGGTACCATTGCAATTCTCTACAAATTGTACAATTTTATTGATAACTCTTATAGAGTGCAAACAGAGATCACAAACATGTGATCCAACATTACAACACACACGGAAGCAAATTATGGCTGAGTACAGACAAGTTTAACAAATGGCTTAAGAAGCCTTATTTAAACACAAGCCCTCCACGAGGGAACCAGTCGTCTGACTGGGACTAGACTAGTCGGTCTTCAGTCGTCTAGCTCGATGAAGAAGCCACCTTCGGGGTCAGTGGCATCATCTAAAACATAGATTAAGAAAACGTGAGTACAAAGTCGTACTCAGCAAGACTTACATAGGAGCTATACTACTCATGCACATGTATCAAGGTAAAGGGAGGTGGGGTTCACTTGCAGAAGTGCCAGCTTTGACTTGGATAATCCTGAACTACGAGTACCAGACTTTGAGGTAAGAAACGTACACGAGTCCACTACATTCTCCAACCAGTACACCACTATGGTGCCTTCCTCGACTTCCCCACGAGGAAGCACGCCATAGCACTCACACTTATCTTGGTGTGTTTTAGAAGTATCTGGTTCAAGTTATCTAATAATCAAGCTAAGCTTTCCAAGCAGTCCATAACCGCGGACGCGGCTATTCGAATAGTTTTGTTAACCCTGCAGGGGTGTACCGCTACACACACATGATCATCATTTACCGCCTTTGTACTCGACACCGTTCAAGAAGTGTCGGCGAGGATGCCCTAGTCCGAGAAAGCCGCCTACTTGGGTTGGTTACCACAATCGTGAACCCGGCCGGTTTACCGAAGTGGACCCAAGTGATGTGTGCGTGGTGCATAAGCCGGTCTCGGATGAGCCGTTCTCTCACTTAGCATCCAGGCCACAGACCTACCAGAACTCCGAACTATTGCGACATCTGGACATCGAAAGGGATGAGTTAGTAAGTTGAGAGGGGTAAGTGAGCCCAATGTGTGGTTGTACTCTTCATCTTGGATCACCACACAAGAACTCGTACTAGGGTGGTGTTCAACGAGACAACCCACCGTGTACTCCTACACAGCCTCTCATCGTTCACCTTGTATTAGCGTCGATTCACCAACACTTCTCTACCATCCTCAACATGATCATTCCCATCCCGACTCACATCACACTAACAACATGGTATCATACTAAGCATGCAATAAGCAGTAACATTGCAGGGGCCACATGATATCAAACAACTCCTAGATTTGCTAGGATTGTGGTTTGCTTACTACTGTGACAAAATGATAGGTCATGCAAAGGAATGGGTTCATCTATGCGGTAGAAACGAATCATGGTGATCATCCTAAACAATGCATAAGCGAGACATGAGAGGGAAGTGGGATTTTATCGACATGATCAATGGGGGTTTGCTTGCCTTGCTGACGAGGTTCGGGTTCTGGGTCTTCAACGAAGGGGGCAGCCTCCTGCTCCGGTTCCACCTCTACTCGACAAACAACAAGCAATGTAGAAAAGTAAATACGATGCACAAACACATGATGGAAGTTTGAATCTTGATGTACATGCTTTGATGTGTGAAGCAATTCCATTTAAATGGAGTATATGTCACAACCCCAAGTTAGGTATGTGCTAGGATCAGAGGTACCTTGCATTCATGCAAAAATTTCAAATTGAAATTCAAAAATGGGGAAAAGAAAGCCCTGAGAAATTAAATCAAATGGGAAGATAAAAATCTTTTTCCAAAAATCATTTGAACATTTGGAAAATTCCTATAAATGGTGCTGATCATTTTAAAAGTGGTTTGGGAGCAATCGCATGCTCATGGAATTTTCTAATATTCAAACAGTGGCTTTGGAAATTAAATAATACCCTATTTGATTTAAAATTCAAATGTTTTGAATTTTAAAAAGTGCCAAACTTTATAAGTGGCTAGTCTAACTTAAGATGAGGCCATATAAAAAGTTTCAACACTTTTAAAAATGCCTAGGTATTTATTTTAGCCTGGCCAACAAATTACAGAAAAGAAAAATAAAAACAGACAGAGAGAAGACCTACCTGGCGCCTGTGCGAGGCCCAACTCCCTTGGCCCAGTCCAGCCCACCTGGACTCCTCCCTTGTCTTCTACCTCCCCGCGCCCCTAAGGTGCTCGGTGGAAGGCTACCGACGCCACCGACGACGCCACCGCGACGCCTCGCGGCTTCCAGAGCCTCCCCCTCCTCCTAAGCGCGCCACGGAGCTTCCCACGACGCCCCCGTTCCTTTCCCCCTCCTCTGGCTCTCTCTCCACCCCTCCCTCGTCGGAAATCCGCAACGACCGAGCGCTGCCGCGGAGCACGACACCGTTCCCACGCGGCCAACGACGGCAGGACGCTGCAACGCCATGTCCCTCGTCTTCGCCGTGGTCTTCTTCATCTAGGAGCGCAAGGAATCGGACCCTTAAGCCTCGAGCACGCCGTCCCCTTCATCTTCTTCACCGCCGGCCGCCGCGGAGTCTTCGCCGGAATTCGTCACCATCAACACCCCTACGACCTCTCCGTCCTCTCCAATAGCTCCAGGGTGAGCTCCTGCCTCGATTGATCCCTCCCGTGGCTCTCCTCGTGCCTCCCCTCGCAAGTTCACCGTTACCCGAAGCTCCGGCCGCCGCGAGTTTGAAGTAGCCGTGGCCCCGAGCCTCTCCTTGAGCTCCAGCTCACGCCATTAGACGCTGACGGCCCGTAGCCACCTCCCAGTGCCTCCAGCTTCCTTTCCCGTGCCCAAATCGTCGTCCTCGTCTTCACAGAGCCACGGTCGCCACTGAGCACGACGCCGGCGAGGCTCCGTCCACTCCCAGGCCTCCCCGTGGGTGCAGCGCGATGCAGGCGTGTGCGGGCTGCAGTTTGGTAGCCGTCTCGTGTTCTCCCGTGGCCTGTAGGCAACTCCGGCGAGGACGCCGCCGTGCCCGTGCCACCGCCGGCTAACCGCCGGGCAATTAGCCCTAAACCACCCCTAATCACACCCCTAACCCCACTGACCCCTAGGCCCAGTGCCCCTAATCTAATCCGGGGGGTTAAATTAAACGGGATTAACCCCACTGAGGCTGACAGAGTGACCCCACCCGTCAGCAGCCCCCTGACGTCACCCTGACGTCAGGCTGACGCAATAAATCATTTAAATGAATTTCCAGAGATTAATTGAATTAAAGAAATTCCAGAAATTCCAGAAAATGCAATAAACTTTGGAAATTCATAATTAATTCATACGAACTCCAAATATAGCAAATAATATATGAAAAATGATCAGGAGAAAATTATCTATCCAAATATGCAACTTTCAACTTTGTTTGAGTTGATTTTAAAATGGGACCAGTAGCATATGTCATTTGATTTATTGGAAATTAATTCAAATTCAAATCAAATGCTTTTGCAACTTGGACCATGGAATTATACTACAATTCAACCACACATCAGAGGCATATCATACACATTTGAAGAAGGTTCAAAATGATCAAACAATGTCACATGTAGCTTGGCTAAGTTTGAATTCAAATTGGAGTTTGAATTTGCAATTCAATTTCCAATATACTCCTTTTAAATGGAATGCTCAACACATCAGTACCTTGAACATCACCATTGCAATATTATTCATGTGATGGTGCATTGTACATGATATTGATCCTATGATTGTCATCTTGCTGATAGAAGTGGATCCGGAGCTCGAGATCACCCCCTTCGTTGAAGACTCCGTTATCGAAACCTCGTCAGCAAGGCAAGCAAACCCCCATTGATCATGTCGATAAAATCCCACTTCCCTCTCATGTCTCGCTTATGCATTGTTTAGGATGATCACCATGATAACGTTTCTACCGCATAGTTGAACCCATATCCTTTGCATGACCTATCATCTTGTCACAGTAGTAAGCAAACCACAATCCTAGCAGATGTAGGAGTTGGTTGATATCATGTGGCCCCTGCAACTGTTACTGATTATTGCATGCTTAGTGGTACAATGAGGTTGCTTATGATGTGAGTCGGGATGATGATAAACATGGTGTTGATGAAAGTGAAACGTGTTGGTGAATCTACCCTAATACAAGGTGAACGATGAGAGGCTGTGTAGGAGTACACAGTGGGTTGTCTTGTTGAACACCGCCCTAAGCCCGAGTTCTTGTGTAGTGATCCAAGAAGAAGAGTACAACCACACATTGGGCTCACTGACCCCTCTCATCCTAGTACCTTACCCCGTTCGAACCCCAAGAGTCGCAGTAGTTCGGAGTTCTGGTAGGGCTGTGGCACGGTCTGCGAAGTGGATGAACGGCTTTTCAAGACCGGCTTGGGATCCTGCACACATCGTTTGAGGCTGTACTGGAACCTCGGCCGGACTTCCATACGGATCCCCCTCAGATAGGCGACTCTCTGGACTAGAACGGAGCTGTGGGCGAAGTGTTGTGGTGCATCCTCGCTGTCATCTCTTGAACGGTGACACGCAAAAGGCGGTAACTGATGGCACGTGTGTGTAGAGGTACACCCCTGCAGGGTTAACAAAACTATTCGAATAGCCGCGTTCGCGGTTATGGACTTCTTGGAAAGCTTAGCTTGATTGTTAGACAACTTGAACTGGATACTTTTAAAACTCGCAAGATAAGTGTGAGTGCTATGGTGTGCTTCTTGTGGGGAAGTCGAGGAAGTAACCATAGTGGTGTATTGGTTGAAGAGATGTAGTGGACTCGTGTACGCTTCTTACCTCAAAATCTGGTATTCGTAGTTCAGGATTAGCCAAGTGAAAGCTGCCACTTCTGCAAGTGAAACCCCACCTCCCTTTACCTTGATACATATGCATGAGTAGTATATCTCCTATGTAAGTCTTCCTGAGTACGATTTTGTACTCACGTTTTCTTAATCTATGTTTTAGATGAACCACCGACCCCGATGGTGACCTTTACCCGAAGCCTGAAGATTGAAGACTCAGACCAAGACCAAGCTAGTGTAGTCCCAGTCAGACGACTGGTTCCCTCGTGGAGTGCTTGTTTTTAGATAAGGCTTCTCTAAGCCATTTGTTAAATTTGTCTGTACTCAGACCTACTTTGCTTCCGCTTGTTTGTTGTAATGTTGGATCACATGCTTGTGATCTCTGTGTGCACTCTGTAAGAGTTATTAATAAAGATGTATACTTTGTAGATAATTGCAATGATACATGTTGTTCATACAAGGCATGTGTGCTGCGTGTATGTTTATAACATGCATGTCTTTGTATGGGTTTTCGAGACCTTAGTTGTGATCTGGCTGGCGGTCTTTTATACACCAAGTGGCCCTTAGATGTGCGCAGCTTGGGGCATCGCGATGCGATTGTTCGAGACTCTGTCTCGTGCACACTTCGATGTATGATCGAGCCCGCCCTAGACCCCGACTAAGTGATCGGGCTGGAGTAAGTCTATGTAAGGGTTATAATACAATCTATAGTATGGTTGAGGCGACTTGTCTATGAGTACGGGAGTTCATCACCCATATCATTTAGACTTGTGTGCGGACGATGAGGACCCCTTTCAGTTGATCATCCGGCCTGGATGGGATGCCCCTCACGTTCGATGCTTTCTGAGATCGTTCTGTGCTTGGCCTTGTCTGCTTAGACAAGTGGGTACGGTTCTCGGCTCTCCATATGATTGTGTTGTAGCGAGGCTTGCATACGCTAACCCCGGGTCCCGACAGACTTGGTATCAGAGCAGGAGTGACTGTAGGATTATCAGCCTTGGCCGAAGTCGAGTCTAGCCTTCTATAGTTATATAGTTACTCTGGGTATATAAGGGAACAACGTAAGGCTTCTTTTTCTCCTTACCCTCATCGATCTGAGTTCTGAATCAACCTCATCTTATTCTACGGGAAGATAGGACTAGGCTCATCTATGTCTTACTAGAACATCTCGTTGGTTGACTCCTTATAGCCGTAGGATTGTTGTGGTTGTCCAGAGTCTCCGTGTTTTGAGTTCCTTGAAGAAGTTCTGTCCAATTTCTTCGAGATTGTTTCAATTTCCATCCCCGTGTAGCCGTTATGCTGCCGGATTTATCCCGCGTTTCTTTGAATCATTGCCTTTGCATTATTATCCTTTCCACCTAAATCATATCCTTTTATCCTTGCCTCCATCGTACAACCTGTTCTGATTGTTAATTTTTATCACACAGGATGTCAGGTGGAACTCGTAGTGCTGTTCTTTGGAATCGAGACCGTGATCGGAATCGAAATGATGATGAACTTCCACCACCGCCTTCTGCGGCGGAGATCATGATGGAAGCTGAGCGGAATAGACGTGATCAAACACACCTTCTGGAGCTCATCGAGCAGAATACCGCCCACCATCGTAATGTGGTGGTCAGCATTCAGGACTTCATCCTCCTCAAGCCACCGGTATTCCGATGTTCTTCTGAGCCCCTTGAAGCTGATGATTGGCTCCGTTCCATCGAGCGTAAGCTTGATACAACACATGTTGCTCCCGATGACCGAGTTTTTTTCACGGTATACTTCTTGGAAGGTGCTGCTCTTCAGTGGTGGGAGAACTATGTTGCTATGCAGCCAGATAGTCACGTAGTGACTTGGCACGAGTTTTGTGTTGCCTTTCGAGGGTACCACATTCTGGATGAGTTGATGGAACGCAAGAAGGAAGAGTTCTGCAATCTAAATCAAGGAGAGATGTCCATTCATGAGTATGTGAGGGAATTCAACTGTCTTGCTCGGTATGCCCAAGATGAGATCACCACCGATGCCAGAAAGCAGGCAAGGTTCCGCAAGGGACTTAGCCCCATCCTTCGTCATGATCTCAACCTCATCGAATTTGCCACCTTTGAGGATTTAGTCAACAGATCCTTCAGAGCTGAGCATGGCAATGAAGTTTTCAAGAAGTCTCGCAAGCATGCTCTTGAGCTTGCCCCTTCTTCCAGTTCACGCCCTCAGAAGCGTATGATCTGGATTCCTAACAGTTTGGTCCACCAAAACAACCAACCGAGGCCATCCCTTGTGCCGCCTCGTCCACCAGCTCCACCAAACAACCCAGCTCCCCGCACTATCTTTGGAGCCTGCTTTAGATGTTGCCAGCCTGGTCACTATTCTCGTGAGTGCCCCGTCAACCAAAATGCTCCTCCCCATGCCAAAGGAAAACCCACTGTTCGTGCCAAACCACCCCCGAAGGTTTCCACTTCCAAGCCATCCACCTCAGAAAATCTTGGACGTGTGAACCAAATCTCAGCTGAGGAAACTGATTGTACTTCTGACGTCATTCTTGGCACACTCCCCGTCAATTTTGTTCCCACTTCTATTCTTTTCGATCCAGGAGCTTCTCACTCATTCATGTCGGAAAGTTATGCACTTCGACATGATGTATCCTTTTGAGAAATGTTCACCCCTATGATTATTCAAACTCCTGGTTCAAAATGGCAAACTAATAGAGTAAGCCATGGTAATCAAATTGCAATTGAGGGTTTAGTATTCCTTGCTTCACTCATAGCCCTCAAGTCTTCAGACAATGATGTCATCCTTGGTATGGATCTGTTATCAAGACAACATGCTTTTCTTGTTTGTAAAGCCAAGTCAGTTAGACTTACACATCCTTCAGGCCAGACAATAGTTTACTCCTCACCAAGAACAAGAAACCAAGTACAAGCTTTGAATGTGCTTCCACTTCCTGACCTTGAAGATGTTCCGGTGGTTCGTGACTTACCGGATGTCTTTCCTAAAGAGCTGCCGGGCATCCCACCCGACAAATGTGTAGAGTTCATAGTGGATCTTGCCCCAGGTACCGCACCAATTTCTAGACGCCCATACAAAATGGCCCCACGTGAGTTAGCTGAGCTTTGGACCCAACTGGAAGCTTTGTTGGAAAAATGCTTCATCCGCCCTAGCTCATCGCCATGGGGTTGCCCCGTTCTGTTCGTAACGAAGAAAGATGGAACAGAAAGGATGTGCGTGGACTATCGCCCGCTAAATCTAGAGACGATAAAAAACAAGTACCCACTGCCCAGGATCAATGATCTTTATGATCAACTTGCTGGATCCTCTGTCTTCTCAAAGATGGATTTGAGATTAGGTTATCATCAAATCAAAATCCGAAACGAGGACATTCCCAAAACGGCTTTTACTACTCGTTATGGTCTTTACGAGTACACCGTCATGTCCTTTGGTTTAACCAATGCCCCCGCCACTTTCTCACGCATGATGAACTCGATCTTCATGGAGTATTTGGACTAGTTCGTCGTGGTTTACCTTGATGACATCCTTATATACTCGAAGAACAAAGAAGAACATGTCGAAAACCTAAGGCTGGTATTGATGAAACTTAGAGAGCATCGCCTGTATGCTAAATTATCCAAGTGTGAATTTTGGCTACCAGAAGTGACCTACTTAGGCCACGTGATTTCTGCAAAAGGCATTGCTGTGAATCCCGAGAGAGTTCAGGCCATCCTTGACTGGACTCTACCTGAATCGGTTAAGCAAGTTAGGAGTTTTCTTGGCCTAGCCAGCTATTGCCGCCGCTTCGTCGAGAGCTTTTCTAAAGTTGCAAAGCCTCTGACTGAACTCCTCAAGAAAGATAAGAAATTCCTATGGACTCCCAAGTGCGAGGAAAGCTTTCAAGAGCTAAAAAGAAGATTGACTTCTGCACCCGTACTTGCACCTCCAGACACCAAAAAGGATTTCGAGATCTATTCTGACGCCTCAGGCAAGGGTTAGGATGCATACTTCTGCAAGATTGACATGTGGTAGCTTATGCTTCACGCCAGTTGCGGCCACATGAAGAGAACTATCCTACCCATGACCTTGAACTCGCTGCCGTAGTTCATGCCCTAACAACTTGGCGACATTACCTCCTTGGTAATCGTTGTGAGATTTATTCCGACCACCAAAGCCTCAAATACATTTTCACCAAGCCAGATCTTAATCTCAGGCAAAGACGCTGGATTGAGTTGATAAAAGATTACGACGTAGTAATTTCTTACACCCTAGGCAAAGCCAATGTCATGGCTGATGCACTAAGTCGTAAGTCGTATTGTAACAACCTCATGTTACAACAGTATCAACCACTTCTTCACGAGGAATTTCGAAAGCTTAATCTCGAGATTGTTCCTCGTGGATCTCTTTTCAACTTGGTGTCGAAACCAACCCTTGAGGATCAAATCATAGTTGCCCAAAGACATGCACGAGGTGTACGCTGGATCAAGGAGAACATTGCTAGCGGAGTTTCTAAATGTTTCTCCACAAATAGTAAAGGAACGGTATTCTTTGTAAATCGTTTGGTAGTACCTAAAAATAGGGAACTAAGGAAACTCATCCTCAAAGAAGCCCATGACACACCCCTCTCAATTCATCCCGGTAGCACAAAAATGTATCGAGATCTACGCCAGAGATTTTGGTGGACTAGGATGAAGAGAGACATTTCTCAATTTGTTGCCGAATGTGATGTTTGTCATCGCATTAAGGCAGAACATCAAAGACCTGCTGGTACACTTCAACCTTTGCCTATTCCAGAGTAGAAATGGGACAAAGTCGGTATGGATTTCATCACCGGCTTTCCAAAAACCCAGAAAGGAAACGATGCCATCTTCGTTGTCATAGATAGGCTTTCCAAAGTTGCACACTTCCTTCCAGTTCACGAGTCTATAACTGCTACCCAGTTAGCAGACTTGTACGTCTCTAGAATTGTGTCTCTTCACGGTGTTCCTTTGGAAATCAATTCTGATCGTGGTAGCCTTTTCACCTCTAGATTTTGGGGAAGCTTCCAACGTTCTATGGGAACTCATCTCTCCTTTAGTACGGCTTTCCTATCCTCAGTCTAGCGGTCAAGTCAAAAGGGTTAATCAAATCTTGGAAGACATGCTCAGAGCTTGTGTTATCTCTTTCGGAATGAATTGGGAGAAATCTCTTCCATTCGCCGAATTTGCTTATAACAACAGTTTTCAATCTAGTCTGAACATGGCTCCTTTTGAACTCCTATATGGACGACGATGTCGAACACCCCTTAACTGGTCAGAAACCGGTGAAAGACAATTCTTTGGACCGGACATGATTAAGGAAGCAGAAGAGCAAGTTCGCATTGTTCGTGATCAATTGAGAGCCGCACAGTCTCGTCAGAAAAGCTACTATGATCGTCATCATAGGCAGGAGAGCTACAATCTGGATGAGAAGGCTTACCTCCGTGTTACTCCTCTGAAGGGAACCCAAAGATTCGGTATCAAAGGCAAGTTGGCCCCACGTTACATCGGACCTTTCCGCATTCTTGCTAAACGTGGAGAAGTTGCCTACCAACTTGAACTACCCCCGCACCTTTCCCGAGTACATGATGTATTCCATGTGTCACAACTCAGGCGTTGCTTCAAGGACCCCATCCGTGAAGTCGACCATGAAACGCTTGATCTCCAAGATGACCTTTCTTATCGAGAATACCCTGTTCGTGTTCTTGATTCAGCAGAGCGTGTCACTCGCCGAAAGAAGATCAAGTTTCTGAAAGTTCAGTGGTCTCATCACTCAGAGAAAGAAGCCACGTGGGAAAGAGAAGACCGTCTCCGTGCCGAGTACCCCTCCTTCCTCCCGCAGACTTCTGAATCTCGGGACGAGATTCTTTTGAGTGGGGGCGAGTTGTCACAACCCCAAGTTAGGTATGTGCTAGGATCAGAGGTACCTTGCATTCATGCAAAAATTTCAAATTGCAATTCAAAAATGGGGAAAAGAAAGCCCTGAGAAATTAAATCAAATGGCCAGATAAAAATCTTTTTCCAAAAATCATTTGAACATTTGGAAAATTCCTATAAATGGTGCTGATCATTTTAAAAGTGGTTTGGGAGCAATCCCATGCTCATGGAATTTTCTAATATTCAAACAGTGGCTTTGGAAATTAAATAATACCCTATTTGATTTAAAATTCAAATGTTTTGAATTTTAAAAAGTGCCAAACTTTATAAGTGGCTAGTCTAACTTAAGATGAGGCCATATAAAAAGTTTCAACACTTTTAAAAATGCCTAGCTATTTATTTTAGCCTGGCCAACAAATTACAGAAAAGAAAAATAAAAACAGACAGAGAGAAGACCTACCTGGCGCCTGTGCGAGGCCCAACTCCCTTGGCCCAGTCCAGCCCACCTGGACTCTTCCCTTGTCTTCTACCTCCCTGCGCCCCTAAGGTGCTCGGTGGAAGGCCACCGACGCCACCGACGACGCCACCGCGACGCCTCGCGGCTTCCAGAGCCTCCCCCTCCTCCTAAGGGCGCCACGGAGCTTACCACGACGCCCCCGTTCCTTTCCCCCTCCTCTGGCTCTCTCTCCACCCCTCCCTCGTCGGAAATCCGCAACGCCCGAGCGCTGCCGCGGAGCGCGTCACCGTTCCCACGCGGCCAACGACGGCAGGACGCTGCACCGTCATGTCCCTCGTCTTCGCCGTGGTCGTCTTCATCTCGGAGCGCAAGGAATCGGACCCTTAAGCCTCGAGCACTCCGTCCCCTTCATCTTCTTCACCGCCGGCCGCCGCGGAGTCTTCGCCGGAATTCGTCACCATCAACACCCCTACGACCTTTCCATCCTCTCAAGTAGCTCCAGGGTGAGCTCCTGCCTCGATTGATCCCTCCCATGGCTCTCCTCGTGCCTCCCCTCGCAAGTTCACCGTTACCCGAAGATCCGGCCGCCGCGAGTTTGAAGTAGCCGTGGCCCCGAGCCTCTCCTTGAGCTCCAGCTCACGCCATTAGACGCGGACGGCCCGTAGCCACCTCCCAGTGCCTCCAGCTTACTTTCCCGTGCCCCAAATCGTCGTCCTTGTCTTCACAGAGCCACGGTCGCCGCTGAGCACGACGCCGGCGAGGCTCCGGCCACTCCCAGGCCTCCCCGTGGGTGCAGCGCGATGCAGGCGTGTGCGGGCTGCAGTTTGGTAGCCGTCTCGTGTTCTCCCATGGCCTGTAGGAAACTCCGGCGAGGACGCCGCCGTGCCCGTACCACCGGCGGCTAACCGCCGGGCAATTAGCCCTAAACCACCCCTAATCACACCCCTAACCCCACTGACCCCTGGGCCCAGTGCCCCTAATCTAATCCAGGGGGTTAAATTAAACGGGATTAACCCCACTGAGGCTGACAGAGTGACCCCGCCCGTCAGCAGCCCCCTGACTTCACCCTGACGTCAGGCTGACGCAGTAAATCATTTAAATGAATTTTCAGAGATTAATTGAATTAAAGAAATTCCAGAAATTACAGAAAATGCAATAAACTTTGGAAATTCATAATTAATTCATACTAACTCCAAATATAGCAAATAATATATGAAAAATGATAAGGAGAAAATTATCTATCCAAATATGCAACTTTCAACTTTGTTTGAGTTGATTTTAAAATGGGACCAGAAGCATATGTCATTTGATTTATTTGAAATTAATTCAAATTCAAATCAAATGCTCTTGCAACTTGGACCATGGAATTATACTACAATTCAACCACACATCAGAGGCATATCATACACATTTGAAGAAGGTTCAAAATGATCAAACAATGTCACATGTAGCTTGGCTAAGTTTGAATTCAAATTGGAGTTTGAATTTGCAATATACTCCTTTTAAATGGAATGCTCAACACATCAGTACCTTGAACATCACCATTGCAATATTATTCATGTGATGGTGCATTGTACATGATATTGATCCTATGATTGTCATCTTGCTGATAGAAGTGGATCCGGAGCTCGAGATCACCCCCTTCGTTGAAGACTCCGTTATCGAAACCTCGTCAGCAAGGCAAGCAAACCCCCATTGGTCATGTCGATAAAATCCCACTTCCCTCTCATGTCTCGCTTATGCATTGTTTAGGATGATCACCATGATAACGTTTCTACCGCATAGTTGAACCCATATCCTTTGCATGACCTGTCATCTTGTCACAGTAGTAAGCAAACCACAATCCTAGCAGATGTAGGAGTTGGTTGATATCATGTGGCCCCTGCAACTGTTACTGCTTATTGCATGCTTAGTGGTACAATGAGGTTGCTTATGATGTGAGTCGGGATGATGATAAACATGGTGTTGATGAAAGTGAAACGTGTTGGTGAATCTACCCTAATACAAGGTGAACGATGAGAGGCTGTGTAGGAGTACACAGTGGGTTGTCTCGTTGAACACCTCCCTAAGCCCGAGTTCTTGTGTAGTGATCCAAGAAGAAGAGTACAACCACACATTGGGCTCACTGACCCCTCTCATCATAGTACCTCACCCCGTTCGAACCCCAAGAGTCGCAGTAGTTCAGAGTTCTGGTAGGGCTGTGGCACGGTCTGCGAAGTGGATGAACGGCTTTTCAAGACCGGCTTGGGACCCTGCACACATCGTTTGAGGCTGTACTTGAACCTCGACCGGACTTCCATACGGATCCCCCTCAGATAGGCGACTCTCTAGACTAGAACGGAGCTTTGGGCGAAGTGTTGTGGTGGCATCCTCGCTGTCATCTCTTGAACGGTGACACGCAAAAGGCGGTAACTGATGGCACGTGTGTGTAGCAGTACACCCCTGCAGGGTTAACAAAACTATTCGAATAGCCGCGTCTGCGGTTATGAACTGCTTGGAAAGCTTAGCTTGATTATTAGACAAATCTAACTGGATACTTTTAAAACTCGCAAGATAAGCGTGAGTGCTATGGTGTGTTTCTCGTGGGGAAGTCGAGGAAGTAACCATAGTGGTGTATTGGTTGAAGAGATGTAGTGGACTCGTGTACGCTTCTTACCTCAAAGTCTGGTACTCGTAGTTCAGGATTAGCCAAGTCAAAGCTGGCACTTCTGCAAGTGAAACCCCACCTCCCTTTACCTTGATACATATGCATGAGTAGTATAGCTCCTATATAAGTCTTGCTTAGTACGATTTTGTACTCACGTTTGCTTAATCTATGTTTTAGATGAACCACCGACCCCGATGGTTACATTTACCCGAAGCCTGAAGATTGAAGACTCAGGCCAAGACCAAGCTAGTGTAGTCCCAGTCAGACGACTGGTTCACTCGTGGAGGGCTTGTTTTGAGATAAGGCTTCTCTAAGCCATTTGTTAAATTTGTCTGTACTCAGACCTACTTTTCTTCCGCTTTTTTGTTGTAATGTTGGATCACATGATTGTGATCTCTGTGTGCACTCTGTAAGAGTTATTAATAAAGATGTATACTTTGTAGAGAATTGCAATGATACCTGCTGTTCATACAAGGCATGTGTGCTGCGTGTATGTTTAGAACATGCATGTCTTTGTATGGGTTTTCAAGACCTTAGTTATGATCTGGCTGGCGGTCTTTTATACACCAAGTGGCCCTTAGATGTGCGCAGCTTGTGGCATCGCGATGCGCTTGTTCGAGACTCTGTCTCGTGCACACTTTGATGTATGATCGAGCCCGCCCTAGACCCCGACTAAGTGATCGGGCTGGAGTAAGTCTATGTAAGGGTTATAATACAATCGATAGTATGGTTGAGGCGACTTGTCTATGAGTATGGGAGTTCATGACCCATATCATTTAGACTTGTGTGCGGACGATGAGGACCCCTTTCAGTTGATCATCCGGCCTGGATGGGATTCCCCTCACGTTCGATGCTTTCCGAGAACGTTCTGTGCTTGGCCTTGTCTGCTTAGACAACTGGGTACGGTTCTCGGCTCTCCATATGATTGTGTTGTAGCGAGGCTTGCATACGCTAACCCCGGGTCCCGACAGACTTGGTATCAGAGCAGGAGTGACTGTAGGATTATCAGCCTTGGCCGAAGTCGAGTCTAGCCTTGTATAGTTATATAGTTACTCTGGGTATATAAGGGAACAACGTAAGGCTTCTTTTTCTCCTTACCCTCATCGATCTGAGTTCTGAATCAACCTCATCAAATTCTACGGGAAGATAGGACTAGGCTCATCTATGTCTTACTAGAACATCTCGTTGGTTGACTCCTTATAGCCGTAGGATTGTTGTGGTTGTCCAGAGTCTCCGTGTTTTGAGTTCCTTGAAGAAGTTCTGTCCAATTTCTTCGAGATTGTTTCAATTTCCATCCCCGTGTAGCCGTTATGCTGCCCGATTTATCCCGTGTTTCTTTGAATCATTGCCTTTGCATTATTATCCTTTCCGCCTAAATCATATCCTTTTATCCTTGCCTCCATCGTACAACCTGTTCTGATTGTTAATTTTTATCACACAGGATGTCAGGTGGAACTCGTAGTGCTGTTCTTCGGAATCGAGACCGTGATCGGAATCGAAATGATGATGAACTTCCACCACCGCCTTCTGCGGCGGAGATCTCGAAATAGATCTCGAAATACTTTTTGGTGTCTGGAGGTGCAAGTACAGGTGCAGAAGTCAATCTTCTTTTTAGCTCTTGAAAGCTTTCCTCGCACTTGGGAGTCCATAGGAATTTCTTATCTTTCTTGAGGAGTTCAGTAAGAGGCTTTGCAACTTTAGAAAAGTTCTCGACGAAGCGACGGCAATAGCTGGCTAGGGCAAGAAAACTCCTAACTTGCTTAACCGATTCAGGTGGAGTCCAGTCAAGGACGGCCTGAACGGCCTGAACTCTCTCGGGATTCACAGCAATGCCTTTTTCAGAAATCACGTGGCCTAAGTAGGTCACTTCTGGTAGCCAGAATTCACACTTGGAGAATTTAGCATACAGGCGATGCTCTCTAAGTTTCATCAATACCAGCCTTAAGTGTTCGGCATGTTCTTCTTCGTTCTTCGAGTATATAAGGATGTCATCGAGGTAAACCACGACGAACTGGTCCAAATACTCCATGAAGATCGAGTTCATCATGTGTGAGAAAGTGGCGGGGGCATTGGTTAAACCAAAGGACATGACAGTGTACTCGTAAAGACCATAACGAGTAGTAAAAGCCGTTTTGGGAATGTCCTCGTTTCGGATCTTGATTTGATGATAACCTAATCTCAAATCCATCTTTGAGAAGACAGAGGATCCCGCAAGTTGATCATAAAGATCATTGATCCTGGGCAATGGGTACTTGTTCTTTATCGTCGCTAAATTTAGCGGGCGATAGTCTACGCACATCCTTTCTGTTCCATCTTTCTTCGTTACGAACAGAACGGGGCAACCCCATGGCGATGAGCTAGGGCGGATGAAGCCTTTCTCCAACAAAGCTTCCAGTTGGGTTTTAAGCTCAGCTAACTCACGTGGGGCCATTTTGAATGGCCGTCTAGAAATTGGTGCGGTTCCTGGGGCAAGATCCACTATAAACTCTACACATCTGTCGGGTGGCAATCCCGGCAGCTCTTCAGGAAAGACATCCGGGAAGTCACGAACCACCGGAATATCTTCAAGTTCGGGAAGGGGAAGTACATTCAAGGAATGCACTTGGGTTCTTGTTCTGGGCGAGGTGTAGTTGACGGTTTTTCCTGAAGGGTGGGTGAGTTTCACGGATTTGCCTTTGCAATCCAGGTAGACATTCTGTCTTGATAGCCAATCCATGCCAAGGATGACATCAATGTCTGAAGACTTGAGGGCTATGAGTGAAGCAAGGAATACTAAACCCTCAACTGCAATCTGATTATCATGGCTTACTCTATTAGTTTTCCATCTTGACCCTGGAGTTTGAATAATCATTGGGGTGGACAATTCAACAAAAGATAACTCATGACGAAGTGCATAACTTTCCGACATGAATGAATGAGATGCTCCTGGGTCGAAAAGAACGGAAGTAGGAACATAATTGACTGGGAGCGTACCAAGAATGACGTCAGTGGTGTCGTCAGTCTCTTCGGCGGCGATCTGGTTCACACGTCCACGAATGGCGGGAGGAGCGGGTTTGGCGGCGTAGACCTTCTGGGTGGCTTGCCACGACCATTGTTGTTGTTGTTGCCTCCGGCACGGGTTGGAGCATTCTTGTGCTGGATCTGGTTCTGGGGACACTCGCAAGAGTAGTGGCCTTCCTGACTACACTTGTAACAAGCTCCGAAAACAGTTCGTGGAGCTGGGTTGTTTGGTGGAGCTGGGTGGAACTGGGTTGGTGGACGAGGCGCCACATAGGATGGCCTCGGTGGGTTGTTCTGGTGGAACATGTTGTTGGAGATCCAGATCTTGCGCTTCTGGGAGCCAGAACTGGATGAGCCATCATCTCTAGGGTGTTTGCGAAAGTCGTTGGGGGTGTTCATGTCCTCTTCTTTGATGGCCTTGTTGACAAGGACCTGGAATGAGGCAAAGTCATGTAGGTTGAGCTCACGACGGAGTCCAGTGTTGAGGCCACAATGGAACCTCTCTTGTTTCTTGGAGTCGGTGGAGACTTCTTCGGTAGCATAACGAGCCAGTCGGGTGAACTCACGACTAAACTCATCAACGGTCCTTCTGCCTTGAGTGAGGTTACAGAACTCCTCACGCTTGCGGTCCATAAGACCTTTGGGAATGTGGTGCTCGCGGAAGGACGTGCAGAATTCCTCCCAAGATGCAGGTGGTCCATCGGGACGCATATTCAGAAAGTTCTCCCACCAAGAACTAGCTGCACCTTCGAGGTGATAAGTAGCATAGCTGACCTTGTCACCAGTTGCAACACGGCCTGCTTGGAGCTTCCTCTCGATGCTGCGAAGCCAGTCATCGGCGTCAAGGGGCTCGGTGGAGTAACTGAAAACTGGGGGATGAAGTCGGATGCAGTCGTTCAGGGACACCAACTCATTGCGCTGCTGAAGTGGTGTTGCGAGCAATGACCTCCAACAGATGGTGAGAGTCTCGGCGGTTCCTCTCGACTTCCATCAGAACCTGTGCCATCGTGGGTGGGGGTGGAAGGTTGCCTTCCTCCTGGTCATTCCCACGACCTTGGTTACGTGTGTGGGATGAGCACAAACAGGAGGAATTTGACCTACGAGAGTTGATTTTTGTAACCATGAATGATTGGCCTGCTCTTAGTAACCTTTCAGGACAGACAAACAAGGGATTTGTCTAAAGGGTGGGTGAGCTTCACGGATTTGCCTTTGCAATCCAGGTAGGCATTCTGTCTTGATAGCCAATCCATGCCAAGGATGACATCAATGTCTGAAGACTTGAGGGCTATGAGTGAAGCAAGGAATACTAAACCCTCAATTGCAATTTGATTATCATGGTTTACTCTATTAGTTTGCCATCTTGACCCTGGAGTTTGAATAATCATTGGAGTGGACAATTCAACAAAAGATAACTCATGACGAAGTGCATAACTTTCCGACATGAATGAATGAGATGCTCCTGGGTCGAAAAGAACGGAAGTAGGAACATAATTGACTGGGAGCGTACCAAGAATGACGTTAGTGGTGTCGTCAGTCTCTTCGGCGGCGATCTGGTTCACACGTCCACGAGTGGAGGGAGGAGCGGGTTTGGTGGTGTAGACCTTCTGGGGTGGCTTGCCACGACCATTGTTGTTGTTGTTGCCTCCGGCACGTGGTGGAGCATTCTGATGCTGGAGCTGGTTCTGGGGACACTCGCGAGAGTAGTGGCCTGCCTGACCACACTTGTAACAGGCTCCGAAAATAGTGCGTGGAGCTGTGTTGTTTGGTGGAGCTGGGTGGAACTGGGTTGGTGGACGAGGCGCCACATAGGATGGCCTCGGTGGGTTGTTCTGGCGGAACATGCTGTTGGGGATCCAGATCTTGCGCTTCTGGGAGCCAGAACTGGATGAGCCATCATCTCTAGGGTGTTTGCGAAAGTCGTTGGGGGTGTTCATGTCCTCTGCTTTGATGGCCTTGTTGAGAAGGACCTGGAATGTGGCAAAGTCATGAAGATTGAGATCACGACGAAGTCCAGTGTTGAGGCCACGACGGAACCTCTCTTGTTTCTTGGAGTCGGTGGAGACTTCTTCGGTAGCATAACGAGCCAGTCGGTTGAACTCACGACTAAACTCATCAACGGTCCTTCTACCTTGAGTGAGGTTGCAGAACTCCTCACGCTTGCGGTCCATAAGACCCTTGGAAATGTGGTGCTCGCGGAAGGACGTGCAGAATTCCTCCCAAGATGCAGGCGGTCCAACGGGACGCATATTCGGAAAGTTCTCCCACCAAGAGCTAGCTGCACCTTCGAGGTGATAGGTGGCATAGCTGACCTTGTCACCAGTTGCAACACGGCCTGCTTGGAGCTTCCTCTCGATGCTGCGAAGCCAGTCATCGGTGTCAAGGGGCTCGGTGGAGTAACTGAAAACCGGGGGATGAAGTCGGATGAAGTCGTTCAGGGACACCAACTCATTGCGCTGCTGAGTGGTGTTGCGAGCAATGACCTCCAACAGATGGTGAGAGTCTCGGCGGTTCCTCTCGACTTCCATCAGAACCTGTGCCATCGTGGGTGGGGGTGGAAGGTTGCCTTCCTCCTGGTCATTCCCACGACCTTGGTTACGACCAACCTGGCCACGGGTTCCTTGAGACATCCTAAAGGTGAAAAACCAAAGTCAAACAGAGTTGATTTTAAGAGTCTAAACAAGGTATTGAAGTACTGGAAGGATTACAGAGCAAAGGAAGTAATCATCTTGACAACATGGTGATAAAGCATACAAGCCATATATTCACAAGCTGTCATACAAACCATACATCGTTTTAGTACAAGCACCAAGCTAATACAAACGTGATGAAGATGATACATCCTTCAGAGGCACTCTGACTTCCTATACATTATTTATCTAAGCCTCTGGAACTTAGACACCTTGTTTACAATATACTAATATACTAATACATCATCACTAAGTAAGACCACAGGCGGTCTCACTCATCTCCATCTCCATAGTAGTCCTCATAAAAGTTACCCGCGTATCCCGGTAGCTGGAGGTGACCATCGGAAAACACGGAGGCTTGTGGACCCTGATATCCATTTGGGCAAGGATGGGGCCTAGGTCCAGCGTAGGGTGGAAGCAAAGGACCACGGGGTGGAAAAATGCCTCCAATCTCGGGCCAAGCAACTCGAGAAGGCATCTGAGTGCTCACTGGGTAGATCGCATCAAACTCAACTGATCCCACGCTCACAAAGGGTGCCAAGAGTGTCAGTGCTCGATACAGACGAACAAGGGTAGCGTGGAGCTCGAAAAGGAGAGCGCGTGCATCACGATCTCTGTCACTAGCAAACCTAGCAGTCATCTGAAGTGCGGGATCCTCTGCAGAGTGATCTGAGTAGAGTCCGATGTAATATCCCTCTTCTCCTGGAAGTGCAGCAGGGATATAGCGGAAAGAAGTCTCTCTCAGCAAAGTGTGCTCCTCTCTCAGCAATGTCATACATGAGTATGCAGCATCCTGCACAGCCATGTTCTCGGTAACGCCAATGCCATGTCCAAAGTGGATAGGCTGGATGACTCCAACGTGGTGCGGGTAAATCCTGACAATGCAGTGGAACTGCGTCTGGTTGAAGTCGTGGAACTGCTCCTCAACGGGGTACTCAGGGTACCACCGATATCCCACATAGGACATCATCTCGATCAACGTGGCGGGATGGCCACGCACACCGAGGCACCTGGTCAAACGAACAATCTGTCGAGGGGAAGATCTGCCATCTTAAACAGAAGGAGTTTGCAATTGCATCAGATTATGAGATAAACCTGGAATGAATCGGACAGCGTAACGACTGTAATTGTAAGAAATGACAATTTCTTCCAATCATGAAAAACAACACTTATATACGATGTAATGAAACAGGGAGCATAACCACTCTAACAAACCGATCACAACCTTCCTACGGCTACAAGGAAGCAAACAACGAGATGTTCTAATCAGAGAGAGGAGAGCCTAGTCCTATCTTCCCGTAGAATAAGACGAGGGTGACTCAGAACTCAGAACAAAGGGGGTAAGGAGAAAAAAGAAGCCTTACGTTATTCCCTTATATACCCAGAGTAACTATATAACTATAGCAAGCTAGACTCGACTTCGGCCAAGGCTACTAGTCCTACTGTCAGTCCTGCTCTGATACCAAGTCTGTCGGGGCCCGGGGTTAGCGTATGCAAGTCCAGTTAAGGCATAGTCATATGGAGAGCCGAGAACCGTACCCACTTGTCTAAGCAGACAAGGCCAAGCACAGAACATTCTCGGAAAGCATCGTACGTGAGGGGCATCCCATCCAGGCTGGATGATCTACTGAGATGGGTCCTCATCGTCCGCACACAAGTCTAATGATATGGGTGGTGAACTCCCATATTCAAAGACAAGTCGCCTCAACCATACTATCGACTATCTCATAACTCTTACATAGACTTACTCCAGCCTGATCACTTAGTCGGGTCTAGGGCGGGCTCGATCATACCACAAAGTGTGCACGAGACAGAGTCTCGAACAATCGCATCGCGATGCCCCAAGCTGTGCACATCTAAGGGCCACTTGGTGTATGAAAGACCGCCAGCCAGAACACAACTAAGGTCTCGAAAACCCATACAAAGACATGAATGTTATAAACATACACGCAGCACACATGCCTTGTATGAACAGCAGGTACCATTGCAATTCTCTACCAAGTGTACAATTTTATTGATAACTCTTATAGAGTGCAAACAGAGATCACAAACATGTGATGCAACATTACAACACACACGGAAGAAAATTATGTCTCAGTACAGACAAGTTTAACAAATGGCTTAAGAAGCCTTATTTAAACACAAGCCCTCCACGAGGGAACCAGTCGTCTGACTGGGACTAGACTAGTCGGTCTTCAGTCGTCCAGCTCGATGAAGAAGCCACCTTCGGGGTCAGTGGCATCATCTAAAACATAGATTAAGAAAACGTGAGTACAAAGTCGTACTCAGCAAGACTTACATAGGAGCTATAGTACTCATGCACATGTATCAAGGTAAAGGGAGGTGGGGTTCACTTGCAGAAGTGCCAGCTTTGACTTGGCTAATCCTGAACTACGAGTACCAGACTTTGAGGTAAGAAACGTACACGAGTCCACTACATTCTCCAACCAATACACCACTATGGTTCCTTCCTCGACTTCCCCACGAGGAAGCACGCCATAGCACTCACACTTATCTTGGTGTGTTTTAGAAGTATCTGGATCAAGTTATCTAATAATCAAGCTAAGCTTTCCAAGCAGTCAATAACCGCGGACGCGGCTATTCGAATAGTTTTGTTAACCCTGCAGCGGTGTACCGCTACACACACATGATCATCATTTACCGCCTTTGTACTCGACACCGTTCAAGAAGTGTCGGCGAGGATGCTCACCACAACTGTTACCTCATAGCCGATCTAGTCCAAGAAAGCCGCCTACTTGGGTTGGTTACCACAATCGTGAACCCGTCCAGTTTACCGAAGTGGACCCAAGTGATGTGTGTGTGGTGCATAAGCCAGTCTCGGATGAGCCATTCTCTCACTTAGCATCCAGGCCACAGACCTACCAGAACTCCGAACTATTGCGACATTTGGACATCGAAAGGGATGAGTTAGTAAGTTGAGAGGGGTAAGTGAGCCCAATGTGTGGTTGTACTCTTCATCTTGGATCACCACACAAGAACTCGTACTAGGGCGGTGTTCAACGAGACAACCCACCGTGTACTCCTACACAGCCTCTCATCGTTCACCTTGTATTAGGGTCGATTCACCAACACTTCTCTACCATCCTCAACATGATCATTCCCATCCCGACTCACATCACACTAACAACATGCTATCATACTAAGCATGCAATAAGCAGTAACATTGCAGGGGCCACATGATATCAAAAACCTCCTACATTTGCTAGGATTGTGGTTTGCTTACCACTGTGACAAAATGATAGGTCATGGTGATCATGGTGATCATCCTAAACAATGCATAAGCGAGACATGAGAGGGAAGTGGGATTTTATCGACATTTTCAATGGGGGTTTGCTTGCCTTGCTGACGAGGTTCGGGTTCTGGGTCTTCAACGAAGGGGGCAGCCTCCTGCTCCGGTTCCACCTCTACTCGACAAACAACAAGCAAAGTAGCAAAGTAAATACGATGCACAAACACATGATGGAAGTTTGAATCTTGATGTACATGCTTTGATGTGTGAAGCAATTCCATTTAAATGGAGTATATTGCAAATTGAATTGCAAATTCAAACTCCACATTTGAATTCAAATTAACCAAGTTGCATGTGACATAGTTTGATCATTTTGAACCTTTTTGGAAATGTGTATGATATGCCTCTGATGTGTGATTGAAATGTAGCATGTTGCCATGGTTCAAGTTGCAAAAATATTTGATTTGAATTTGATTTAATTCCATTTAAATCAAATAGCAAATGCTACTGATCACATTTTAAATTCAACTCAAACAGAGTTGAAAGTTGCATATTTGGAAAGATAATTTTATCCTGATCATTTTTCATATATTATTTGTCCAATTTGGAATTAATATGACTTTTCTATGAATTTCCAAAGTTTGGGGTATTTTCTGGAATTTCTGGAATTCTTTTAATTCAAATAATCTCTGGAAATTCATTTAAATAATTTAACGCGTCAGGCTGACGTCAGGGGGGGGCTGACAAGGGGTTCCCACCTGTCAGTGGCTGGATTTATTAAACCGTGGGGTTAATTAATCCAGTGGCTTAATTAAGCCACTGGGCCCACTGGTCAGTGACCCAGGGGGTCATTAGCTGGGTGATTAAGGGGGGGGGGGGTTTGGGCTAACACGCCGGCGGCTAAACGGCGGCGACTGGACCGCGGCGGCGCTTTGCGTTCTCCCTCTTCTGGCCTCCATTCTCTACGCAGAGACCACCGTTCGAAAGCCCGTGATGAGCCGCGTCGAAAGAAACACTTGCACGTCGCCGGGGAGGTCACGTTCGTCGATGGCTTCGACCTTGGCGGCGGCCGGAGCCACGGCTTGGAGTGGAACTTGCAAAACGGCCACGGGGAGAAGCAGGCATGGTCGCGTTGGGTTGCTGGGGACTCCAGGAGTACTACGGACGCACTGCTAAAGACGGAAACGCACGGGAGCGAGCGCATGGGCAACCTCGGCGGCAACCGTGCTCGGCTTCCATGGCGGATCCGGCTAGAGGGAGTAATCTAGGGGTAGAAGAGAGGGGTTTTGCTTGCGAGCTCACCCTGAGTCTATCTGGAGTGGTGGCTTGCTCGGGGACGCGCTGGTGTTGCCGGAATTCAAAGTCGATCCACGGTGGCCGGAGACGAAGGAGATGAAGTTAGCGAGTTCTTGGGGGCGTCTGGCTCCGATTCCATCTGCAGGTTGAGGTAGTGGACGACGGCGGAGCGGATGGACTTGGCGTAGCGGTCTCTCGTCGATGGTGGCCGCGTGAAGACGGCGGCGTGCTCGACGGATGCTTACGGGCGGCGACGAAATCGGGCGCAGGAGGAAAGGGAAGACGACGAGGAGGGGGGGAATGGATTAGGGCGGCTGCGGGGAGTCTCCAGACGCGACTAGACGACTCGGGAGGCGCCAGGCAGGCTAGCAGGTGCTCGCCGGCGTTGGCATGCGCTCCAGCGAGTTGCTTGCCGCGCCGGGGAAGTTGACAAGGGGAGGCCGCGGTCTGGGCTGCTGAAACGGTAAGTCGGGCCGTGAGGCCCAGGTAAGTGGGCTACTTTCTTGTTTTCTTTTTCTTTCTGTTTTCTCTTCTGATCTTGGTTCTGCTTAGCTAAATAAAATAGCTAAACATTTTATTAAATGCTGAAATTTTTTATGTGGCCTAATAATAGTATAGACCAGCCACTCATAAAGTTTCAACATTTTTAAAATTCAAATAATTTGAATCTTAACTCAAATAGGGGTATTTCTTTAATTCCAAGGCACTGTTTGAATATTTGAAAAATCTATGAGCATGGGGTGGGTCCCACATCACTTGATATGTGATCACACTCATTTATAAGACTTTTCAAAACTCTAACATGAATTTTTGGAAAAGATTTTTATCTGGCCTTTTGAATTAATTCATCTGGGGGGTGTTCCTTCTCCCATCTGCTTTTGATTTGATTTCAAAGATTTCTTTTGAAATTTTGACATGATGCAAGAGTACTAACTAACCCTAGCACATTACCTAACAGAGGGTTCTGACATTACAAAGCTCGACTTGTCGCAATGGGGTTTCGACAAATTCAAGGAGTTGACTACGAGGAGACGTTCTCTCCTGTAAAGATGATAAAGTCTATTCGGATCCTACTAGCAATAGCTGCATATCATGATTACGACATATGGCAGATGGATGTGAAAACTGCATTCCTAAAAGGTAACATTGAGGAAGAGTTGTATATGATGCAACCAGAGGGGTTTGTCGATCCAAGGAGCGCTGGTAAGGTGTGCAAGCTTCAACGGTCCATCTATGGGTTGAAGCAAGCATCTCGGAGCTAGAATCTTCGATTTGATGAGGTCATTAAAGCTTTTGGATTTGTCCAAAATGTCGAAGAGTTCTGCGTCTATAAGAAACTGAGTGGGAGCTCTGTAGCATTCCTTGTGTTATATGTAGATGACATATTAGTAATAGGGAACGATAAGAAATTCTTAGAGGAAGTGAAGGAATATCTGAATGGACAATTTTCCATGAAGGACCTAGCTGAAGCTGCGTACATATTGGGGATTAAGATCTATAGAGATAGACCTAATCGACGGTTGGCCTTGAGTCAAAACACTTATATTGACAAGATATTGAAAAGGTTCAGTATGGGTAACTCCAAGAAAGGCCTCTTGCCAGTTATAAAAGGTGTCAAATTAAGCGTGACTCAATGCCCAACCATAGCAAAAGAGAAGGAGGAGATGTCCTCAAAGCCCTATGCCTCAGCCATAGGTTCTCTCATGTATACTATGTTATGTACCAGACCGGATTTAGCGTTGGCCATTAGTATGACTAATCGCTACCAGAGTAACCCGGGAATGGCTCAATGGATAGGAGTAAAGAACATCCTTAAGTACTTGAGAAGAACCAAGGATTTCTTTCTTGTTTATGGAGGAGTTGATGAGGAACTCACCGTAAAGGTTTACGTTGACGCAAGCCTCGGCTCAGATCTAGATGACTCGAAATCCCAGACGGGATATGTTTTCATGTTGAACGGTGGCGCAATTAGCTGGAGGAGCGGAAAACAGTCAGTCGTCGCCCAATCTACAATGGAGTCGGAGTATATTGCCGCTTGCGAAGAGTCTAACGAGGCGTTGTGGCTGAAGCAGTTTGTGATCGAGTTTGGCGTCTTTCCCAGCTGCACTGACCCCGTGGGAATCTTCTGCGACAACACGGGTGACATTGCTAACGCGAAGGAGCCAAGAACTCACTCTACAGCCAAGAACATCCTCCCAAAGTTCCATGTGACGCGAGACTACGTCAGGGATGGACACACTAGGATTCACAAGATACATACGGATCTGAACGCAGCAGACCCGATGACTAGACCTCTTCCACAGGGCAAATTTGAAGAACACCGAGAGACCATTGGTGTTAGATACATACCTGATGTAAACTAGTGTAATTTGTACTCTAGTAGAAGTGGGAGACTGTTGGATATGTGCCCTATGACACATTAATAAAGATATTTGTCACATATCCGTTTTGTTCATAATACGTTTTATACTGTGCTATAACTGTATTACTTGGAAATACTAATACAGGTATAGTATAAAACATGGTCTGTAGTTTAACTCGGGTAAACTATCTCATTGGGCAATTGATTGATCAAGCTTTCCTGATCATATCGTTAAGGGGAATGATGTGATGGACGTACACCCACCTAAAGTATTGCAATGTGATCGAGTCACATAGTTCAGCGTTGTTATGACTTTTTAACGTATGGCTTAGTCCTTAGACCGTAACGATCATACGTAATTGTCATCTATGAGGAGACTTTGATTTGTATCCCACCGCCTGACTGAAATATGCTGGCTATATCGGTGCAGTTTGGGTATTACGAAATAGATGGTTGAGGGGTATGTTAATAGATCAGAGCGGGATTTGTTAGTCCTTGTGTTAGGACAGGTACTCTGGGCCCACTCGGTGATATTGCATCAACACCTTGCAAGGACGTGACTAAGTCACAAGAGATGCAATGATCATGGACGAGAGAAGTTGTTTGTTGTGAACGAGATATGAACACGATATGTAGGATACCGACGATCAAACCTCGGACAAACAAAGTACCGCAACACAAAGGGATTACGTCGTATCATTAACGGTTTCCAAAAGCGATCGAAGTTCATTCGATGGAAGCGCAAGGGCTGTCAAGGATTGTAACCAGGTCCAACTGACTAGTCATTGGTCAATGAGAAGAGTCTCGACCATGTCTGCTGTTTCCCGGACCGTTAGGGTGTTACACTTAAGGGCAATCGATGCATAGGACAGTTACGGGATCAATCGGTGAAATAGGAGGAAACACCGGAATAGTTCTGGAGGAGGACGGAATGGTTTTCGGACATTTTGAATAGTTCAAAATAAAGTTTCATTGTTTAAATAATATTTTATTATTTAATTATCTGAATTAAATATTTAAAACATATTAAATAAATAAATAAAATTGGAAAAAGGCTAAATGGGCCCATGGGGCCCAATAAGGGAGGAGGGGGTCTCCCCCCTTGGGCTTGGCGCCAAGGGTGGGGCCCACCACCCCCCTTGGCCGGCACACTCCCTTCCCCGTTGGGAGTTTAGTCCCACATGGGGGAGGGGAGGAGGATGGCACCCCCCCTTGGCCTATATAAGGAGGGGTAGACCCCCCCTTTTTCCAACACACCAATATTTCCTTCTTCCTCCTTCTCCTTCCCGCAAATGGACTCCCCTTGTTTGGAGTCTGCACCTGGATTGGAGTTCTCCACCATAAGGCAGGTCGTCGTTCTGCTGGAGTCGGGATCCATAGCCATCTTTCTTCCGCTGCTCGCCTGGTTCGGGGCCCGGGAGGAACATCGATTGTACCGTACGTGTATAATCTCTTCGAGGCACTACACCTGTGGTGCTACTTCGTCGCTGGAGGTTTACCGGGAGTCATCCTCGCCGGTGGTTGTCTTCTACAAGACAGGGAGGTCATAGTTCCGAGTCTACGCCAGCCACGTTCGCAAGAATGTTTCCCTCTTTCGGTCTTCAAAGGTATGAACACCGATTCCCTCCGTTACTTTACATCGCCATAGCATAGATCTTGGGTTCGGGTACCATAGGTATGAAAAATTTGTGTTTTCTGCCCCGTATCCCAATAGGAACATGATTGACTGGGAGTGTACCAAGGATGACGTCAGAAGTTTCAATAGCTTTCTCAACTGAGATTTGGTTCACACAACCACTACTAGTGGCTGAAGGCTTTTCTTGCAAGGGTTTGAAGGTGGATTTCCTTGAAGGCTTACGTCGAGAAGGACGTGGTGTCATCAAAACCTGAGGGCACTGATGGAGGTAATGACCTGGCAGACCACACTTGAAACACACCCTGCCTGAATTTCTGGGAGCAGGATTACTTGATTGCAGACCATCATTCCTGGGAGGAACAATGTGTTGAGGTGGATGGCATATATTGGATGGTGGTCTTTGAAGAAAGTTTTGAGGTATGGCACCAGTTGGAATCCATATTCTGCGTTTCTGAGGGGCTGAACTTGAAGAAGGAGCAAGCTCAAGAGCATGCTTGCGAGACTCTTCGAACACTTCATTGCCATGCTCAGCTCTGAAGGATCTATTGACTAAATCCTCAAAGGTGGTAAATTCGATGAGGTTGAGATCATGGCGAAGGATGGGGCTAAGTCCCTTATGGAACCTTGCCTGCTTTCTGGCATCGGTGGTGATCTCATCTTGGGCATATCGAGCAAGACGGTTGAACTCTCTCACATACTCCTGAATGGACATCTCTCCTGGAGTCATATTGTAGAACTCTTCCTTCTTGCGCTCCATCAACTCATACAGAATGTGGTACCCTCGAAAGGCAACATAGAACTCCTGCCAAGTCACTACGTGACCATCTGGCTGCATAGCAACATAGTTCTCCCACCATTAAAGAGCAGCACCTCCAGGAAGTATACCGCGAAAATAACTAGGTCATCGGAAGCAACATGTGCAGTAACAAGCTTACGCTCGATGGAACGGAGCCAATCATCAGCTTCAAGGGGCTCAGAAGAACATCGGAATACCGGTGGCTTGAGGAGGATGAAGTCCTGAATGCTCACAACCACATTGCGATGATGGGCGGTATTCTGCTCGATGAGCTCCAGAAGGCGTGTTTGATCACGTCTATTCCGCTCGGCTTCCATCATGATTACCGTCGTAGAAGGCGGTGGTGGAGGTTCATCATTACATTGATTCCGATCACGGTCTCGATTGCGACGAACATTACTACAAGTTCCACCTGACATCCTGTGTGATAAAAATCAACAATCAGAACAGGTTGTACGATGGAATCAAAGATAAGCGGACATGATTAGGAGGAAAAGATTGTAATGCAAAGGCAAAGATTCCTAGATAAACGGAATAATTCGGGCAGCATAACGGCTACACCGGGATGGAAAATGAAACAGCCTTGAGGAGATTGGACAGAACTTCCCCAAGGAACTCAACAACACGATGACTCTAGACAACCACAACAATCCTACGGCTAGAAGAAGCAATCAACGAGATGTTCTAGTAAGACATAGATGAGCCTAGTCCTATCTTCCCATAGAACAAGATGAGGGTGACTCAGAATTCAGATCGATGAGGATAAGGAGAAAAAGAAGCCTGACGTTGTTCCCATTATACCCAAGTAACTATATAACTATAGAATGCTAGAATCAACTTCGACCAAGGTTGAATAATCCTACAGACAATCCTGCTCTGATACCAAGTCTGTTGGGACCCGGAATATGCGTATCTTATTCCAGTCACAAGTCAATCATATGGAGAGCCGAGAGTCGTACCCACTTGTCTAAGCAGACAAGGCCAAGCACAGAACACTCTTGGAAAGCATCGTACGTGAGGGGCATCCCATTCAGGCCGGATGATCAATTGAGATGGGTCCTCATCGCCCGCTCATAGGTCTATATGATTATGGGTGGTGAAGTCTCATACTCATCGACAAGTCGCCTCAACCATATTATCGATTGAATTATAACACTTACATAAACAGACTCCAGCCCGATCACTTAGTCGGGGTCTCGGGCGGGCTCAATCAAACAACAAAGTGTGCCACATGACAGAGTCACGAGCAATCGCATCGCGATGCCCCAAGCTGCGCACATCTAAGGGCTACTTGGTGTATAAAAGACCACCGGCAAGAACACAACTAAGTTATCGAACCCCACACTAAGACATGCATGTTATAATCATACACGTATCATACATGTCCAGCGTAAACAGCAGGTACACATTGCATGAACTCTACAAAGTGTATCTTTATTGACATACACATAGAGCATACAAAGATCACATGTTTGTGATCAACATTACATCATACAACGGAAGAAAATTAGGTCTGAGTACAGACAAGATTAACAAATGGTTTAGAGAACCCTTGTTCAACAAACATGCCTTTCCACGAGGGACCAGACTGCTATCTAGAACTATACTAGCTTAGTCAACGTCAAGCTTCAGGAAGGTGTCTCCATCGGGGGCTGGGTTCTCATCTAAAACATAGAATAAGAAAACGTGAGTACAAATTCGTACTCAGCAAGACTTACATCAGAACTATACTACTCATGCTCAAGTTTCAAGGTAAATGGAGGTGGGGTTTCAATATGCAGAAGTGCCAACTTTGACTTGGCTAGTAATGTACTACGAGTACCAGACTTGAGGTAAGAAGCGTACACGAGTCCACTACCAAGTCTCCAACCAATACACCACTATGGCTGCTCCCTCGACTCACCCACGAGGAAGCCCACCATAGCACTCATGCTTATCTTGCGAGTTTTAGAGTATCCATTCAAGTTGTCTAATAATCAGGTACAGGTTCCAAGTAGTCCATGACCGCGGACGCGGCTATTTGAATAGTTTTGTTAACCCTGCAGGGGTGTAAACTACACACACATGACCATCAGTTACTGCCTTTTGCTCGCCACCGTTCAAGAGGTGACAGTGAGGATGCTCACCACGACACTTCGCTCACAACCGGTCTATTCCAGGAGTCGACTATCTGAGTTGCCTCCGCTCGAGAGCCCGGCCGGATCAACGAAACGGACTCAAACAATGCAAGTGACCGAGACGCCACCTTTGGCAGATGGTTTTCCTGCTTCATAGGTGTACCCACATATCTATATGATGCAACCATTCCTTCATTCTTTTTCTATGCACATGCCAAATGGAAAGCCCGAACTAATGTGACTCCTGGACGTCAACACGGATCAAGGTACTAGGCCGAGAGGGGTCAGTGAGCCCAATGTGTGGTTGTACTCTTTGTCTTGGATTAGCATACAAGAACTCGGTGCTTAAGGCGGTGTTCAACGAGACAAACCACTGTCTACTCCTACACAACGTCTCATCGTTCACCTTTGTTTAGAGTGGATTAACCAACATGTTAACAACATCAACATTGTGAACATTCCATCCTGACTCACAACCAAAGTAACCTCATTGGATCACTAAGAAGCAATAAGCAGTAATAGTTGCAGGGGCCACATGCTCATCATTCAACTCCTATATCTGCTAGGATTGTGGTTTGCTTAATACGGTGACAAAGTGATAGGTCATGTATCGGAATGGGTTCAACTATGCGAAAGAACGTGTCTCGGGATCTCCTAAACATGCATAAGAGAGACTAAGAGGGAAGTAGGATTTTATAGACATGATCAATGGTGTTTGCTTGCCTTGCTGACGATACACGGGGTTTACTGAACTTCTTCTCCTTCGGGGGTGATCACCGTCTCGGAACGTCTGTCATCGGAGGAAAACATCAACAAGGGGGGCAACATCGAATGGAAATGCACAAGCAAATGATGTAGTTGTTCCATGATGTGAATGGTACTGTTTTGTGGTACATTTGATTTAAATGAAGTGTATTGCATTTGAAATGCAAATTCAAACTCCAAATTTTGAATTCAAAAGGTCCATATGCACATATGCCACTGTTCAACCATTTTAAAATGGTCAAACATAGAAACAAAGTGCATATTCTTACTCCTTGAATTTTTTTATAACTTTTCATATATTATATGTTAAATTTGGAATTAAATTGAATTAGTTATGATTTTCTAAAGTTTAATTGATTTTTTGGATTTTTCTCTGATTTCTCTAATTCTTTTAATTTCCGGAAAATGGTTTAATGCATCATGCTGATGCAAGCATGACACCAGGGGGGTCTGACCTGTGGGTCCAGGGTGTTAGCCTGAGGGGGGTTAATCCCTTCTCTGTTAACTTAACAGAGGGGTTAGGGATGGCCTGGGGGCCACTGTTATTGACTAGGGTTAGGATTAGTGGTGGGTTAGGTTAGATCTAACGGTGGAGCTCGCCGGGGAGTCGCCGGAGCTTCGTCGGAGTAGAGTTTTAGGGTACGGGGAGGGGTGTGGAGAGTATGGGCGTGTAGCCCGTGAGCCGGTGCATCCATTCGTGCCATTAGGGCGTAAAGAGGAGGCTCTGGAGCTCGGCCATGACGTCAATGGCGGCGGCCGGACTACTGTCGACGGTGAGAAGACGAAATTGGGCACGGGAAGGAGTAGGGCATAGGGAAAATCGCATCGCGGCTCACACTAATGCTGACGCAGGCGTCGAAGAAGGCGGAGGAGCTCCGGAGCTGGCGAATTGCTCGCCGGAGTTGTGCGAAGGCCGACGGCGAGTTGGAGATGCGGGCGACGGCTAGAAGGCGTCCTGGATCGACGACGAAGATGGCCGCGGAGCTGTTGGACAAGGTGGCTCGTCGGAAGGGGCATGGTGGCCGCGGTGGGGCGTGACGGCGGCGACGGGGTGCGCTCGGGTGCGGCGAGATTCGTGAGAGAGAGAGGTCGAGAGGGATCCCGAGGAGGGGGAAAGGTGTTTTGGGGCTTCGGGTGTCTCCGTGGCGCACTTAGGGGCACGGGAAGGCCCTAGGCGTGTCACGGTGGCGTCGGCCGCACTCTGCCACAGCGAGCTGCTTGGCCACGTGGGGAAGAAGATGACAAGGGGGTGTCATGGGCTGGGCCGGGCTAGGTTAGTTGGGCCTTTGGCCTGTGGGGTGGGCTGGGGGTTTTCTTTCTATTTTCTTCTGTTTCTTTCTGTTTTCTATTTTCTGTCTTTTGTTTTGCTCCAAATAAACAGCAGAGCATTTTTAATAAATGCCCAAATATTTTTATAAAATCTAGGCGACCTTATAGTAGTCAACCCCAAGTTTTGGGAATTTTTCAAATTCAAATTATTTGAATTCCAATTCAAATATGCAATTGATTTAATTTCCAAGCTACTGTTTGGATTTTTGAAAAATCTATGAGCATGGGTTTAATCCCAAATCACTTTAAAATGATCACACTCATTTTTAGGATTTTTCAACATATCCAAAAGAATTTTGGAAAAAGATTTCTTTCTAGCCTTTTAATTAATTTCTCAGGGCTTTTCTTCTCCCCATTTTTGAATTTCTTTTTGAAAATTTTGCATGATGCAAAGGGGCACTCAAACCCTAGCACTTACCCAAGTTGGGGTTCTAACACTCTGCAATAACTAACTTAGTAACTATAAAATAGTTTCTGTCTAGACTCGACTTCGGCCACAGAATGGACCCTACGGTCGGTAAGGCTCTGATACCAAGTTGTAAGGCCCGATATGCGGTACTGTTCCAGATCTAGATGTTTCCATCCAGAACCAGGGACGAAGCGCATATTGGTCCCACCGTGACATATGACAACGCCATATGCCCCTTGTTTCTCTCTTTCACGTCCGGTGCTCACATTTTTGACCGCCGGGACTCCATACGACCTCCGATTCGGGTAAAACTTCGAACCACGCGCTCAGCGTGGTGAGCCGGTCACTTCTACCTCACTTCGATACTGTTCCGAGAACATTTTTCCGGCGCCCAATAAATAACCCGTTTATCAAATAAACGGGTTTTTCATTCCGATGGCAATGGCTGGTCTTGGGCCGAAAGTTGCGACGGTGCTCGGGTGAAACCCGGTGTCTCAAAGGTCGTGTGCCATGGTGGAATGGTCTAGTCACGCATGCCGGTACGAGAAGGATGGTGAAATATAATCACCAATTAGTAAATCCGCGAAGCAAATACTGCAAAAAATTCTAACAAGCTAAAAAGTAATGCAACAAACAATTTTTTTAATTTGGGTGGAATTCCCGGGCCGTTATAGAGAGGTGACGTCTAGGGCGTCCAATTTATTAGCAACACCTCTAGCCCCGAGCGATCAAGCCTCGACCACCACTGTTTGGGTAAATCCCTGCCTCCTGTTAGCCGACGAGTATCACCAACCTACACATCTCTCTATGATATAAACCCAGGGTAACTTACCATTGGATTTGACGAGGCCGATCATGTGTCTGTCCATCAGTTTTTTGGTGGTACGCCGTAGTATACAAGAGATTAACAACGGCTACGGCGAGAAGTTCCCTCCACATAGCACTTCTGAAAATCTTGTCTCTGTTAGAGATGATGGAGTGCGGCACCCCATGAAGTTTCATGATCGACTCCCAGAATGTGCAGGCCACCTGAGCAGCATTGAAGGGATGCTTCAATGGCACGGAATGAGAAAATTTCGTCAGCCAATCGACAACGACCATGATCATGTCGAAGTCGTCGGACTTGGGTAGCCCTTCCACAAAGTACATCGCACTTGTCTTGCTAACATCGGTGGCCACCCCATCTTTGAGATAAGATGTCCCAAATACTCAACACTTTGCTGGGAAAAAGAACATTTGGAAGCCTTTGCTAACAGCTGATACGCGCGGAGCGTCGCCAACCCTTGCTGCAAGTGTTCCTCATGCTCGCGCAACGTTGGGATATAGATCAAGATATCATCCAAGAACACGATGAGGAACTTGCGGGTGTACAGCTCGAAGATGGTATTCATCAAGCATTGAAACGTACCCGGTGCATTGCGGAGAACAAAGGGCATGACTCTGAATTTATAGTTACCGTTGTGTTTCTTGAAAGTTGTTCTATTTTCATCCCCCTCGCGCATATGGACCTGGTGATAGTCCGAGGGGGGGTCGATTTTGGAAAAATATGCAGCCTGCCGAGGGGGTGTCCCCAGAACTGCGACAGATGAGGGTACCTAGTGCGTGTCAAGACAGGAGGCCTGCTGAAAGCTTCGACCGGCCCATGACTGGCCCACTGGAAGCACCAACGTAGGAGTCCTTGGTGTCATGGAAACCAAGACTTGGCATCCAAGACTGAAGCTAGATTAGGCAACTGCATCTGTAAACTTGGATGAACTCCTTGCGACCGAGCATAGTATATAAAGGCTGGGAGAGGGGACGTCTAGGGCATCCAATTTCACAGCAACACCTCCGGTCCTGAGCGATCTCGCCTCGACCACCACTGTAATCGCCTCCATTATAATACAAAAGAGCAGGAATTAGGGGTTTGACCGATCAAGGGCCTTGATCCTGGGTAAATCCCTGTCTCCTGTTATCCGACGAGTATTGCCAACCTGCACCTATCTCTACGATCTAAACCCAGGGTACCTTACCATCGGATTTGCCGAGGCCGATCCTCGTCAATTGGCACCGACCGCGGGGAAGACGCAGTTAGAATCACAATCTCGGCAGTTCCTTCCTCAGCAACCAGCAACTCGACAAATCAAGAAAGATCCAACCCACTTGAAGAACTCAAGTTCATCGCAAGTCTCTCTGTCGCGCCACCAAGCACGCTCGATCATCGATTGCGTCAAAATAAGTTTTTTGGCGACTACCAAAGCTGCATCCAACGACGGAGGAAGCACCGATCCAGAAGACGAGCCCAAGTAACAGTCGCAAATCCAACACTGGCGCCAGATCAGATGCAGGAATTACACATTGAATTTTTTCTCGAACATTCACCAGACGCAACGACAGCTCCCGTCAACAACCGAGCACCCGCAGTTACAGCGACTCGCGACAGGGATTCAACTACCCACCCAGAAGAATAATATGATCCCGACAAAAGACCGGACGAATTCTCCAAGATGATCCATGATCACTCGATCCATGACGGGATCGAGCTAGACCCAAGGTTCCACTCTCATTCCGAAGACCCCTCGCGGACATATCGGTTCGTCAGGAATATACGACTTGACAGCTCGAACAACCTAACACCCGAAGAGAAGATGGACGGATCCTGCATAATCCATTGCTTCGAAGACGACGCGGGATGGCTCAGGGAAGGCCATACTCTCAGGAACTGCCGCCTGTTCATCGAACTCTCCAACTGGCTAAGAGAAGAGAAGCAGCGTAAAGCTAAACGAGCCCGAGAAAATGGCGCGGACATCACCACCTAACACAGAGGGGCAGTATCCACCGTCTCATGGTCGGGTATGCATGATCCAAGAGGGAGAAACCTCAAAGATGAAGCAAGAGGTAGGCACTCTACAAGCCCGAACAGCCGAAGCCATCATGGCAAAAGAACCCTACTACCTATGCGATTCAGAAGTAAGCATCACCTTCTCGAAAGAGGACCACCCGCCTGCAATTCCAAGACCAAGGCACGCGCCTTTGGTTCTTGAGGCACAGATTGGCGGATACGATATGGCTCAAGTATTCATGGATGGGGGAAGCATCCTGAACGTCATCTTCGCCGACACCCTACGAAAGATGTTGATCCCACGATCAGTTTGGAAGAACTCTGGCATCACACTCTATGGCATAGTAGCAGGCGAGGCAACCTCCTCCCTGGGAGCACTCAAGCTCGACGTAGTTTTTCGGCCATAAGGGAAACATTGCAAGAGAAATCCTAGAATTTATGTGCTCGACTGGATTTCCCAATACCATGACATACTTGATCGACCGACATTCACACAGTTCATGGTAGTACCTCACTACGTGTACCTCAAGCTCAAGATGCCAGGACTCGCTGGGGTTATCACAGTCAGCGGAAATTTCCTCAAACTAGATCAATTCGATCTAGATTTCCATCAATTCTCCGACACCTTTGGAGTGCAATAGGAACTCGAAGAAATAGCAATGGTGGTAGACAAAAGCATTTTTTCACTCGCCACCAGAAGCGAGATATAGGAAATCACTCGCGACTTCAGTGTCGACAGTGACACCACCACCCATCAGGTGCACCCGACGGACCCAGACAAGACGGTTCAGATCTACGCTCTTCTACCAAAAGAACAGGCGACAACCCTCCTAGACTTCCTTCGTGAGGAGTGGAAAATCTTCGCCTGGTTCCCAGCCGACATGCCCGGAATACCGTGAGAATTTGCGGAACACGCACTACAAATATCCGAGCACAAATGGAGAGCCATCGGAGAAGAAGTCAAGAGACTACTCAACGCGCAATTCATCCGGGAAACAAAGAAGGCCATGTGGGTCACAAACACCATTCTAGTGCCCAAGGAAGAGACCGACGTACTGCACATGTGCGTCGACTACGGACCTGTCAAGAAGCACTTCCCAAAGGATCACTTTCCTCTCCCAAGGATCGACCAAATCATAGGCTCCCCCGCAGGATGCGACCTCCTATCCTTACTCGACGCATACTCATGATACAATCAAATCAGGATGAAGGAAGAATATGAAGAACACACCTCATTCATCACCCCATATGGCGTGTTCTCCTAAAGGACAATGCCCTTCGTGCTGAAAAATGCTAGAGCAACATACTAGCAGATGATGCAAGCTTGCCTAAGGGAGAAAATTGGCAGAAACATCGAAGTTTACGCAGACGACATTTTCATCAAAACATACAAACAGACATATTACTCGACGACCTCCGAGAGACCTTTGGGGCGCTCAACCGATACAAGATCAAGCTCAATCCAAAAAAGTGTGTGTTCGGCGTCCCAGCCGGAAAGCTACTCGGGTACATGGTCTCTTATCAAGGAGTCAAAGCCAAGCCGGATAAAGTCCACGCACTCGCTAGAATGCAAGAACCAGTCAACATAAAGGGCGTACACCAGCTCACCAGGCGACTCGTAGCCTTGAGCCACTTCATCAGTAGGCTAGTAGAGAGGACGCTGCCTTTTTACCAATTACTCAGGAAAGGAGGCAAGTTTGAGTGGACCAAAGAAGAACGGAACGCACTCGCGGACCTGAAGAAGACCCTCTCGACTCCGCCTATCCTAGCAGTATGTAAGGAACGAGAACCCCTATACCTCTACATAGTGGCGCGGAGCAGCGTAGTCAGCACTGCACTCGTTGTCGAGTGCATGGAAGAAGGCAAAGTATAAGGCATTCAGAGGACAATCTACTACCTCAGTGAGGTCCTCACAAGATCTCAACAAAAGTACCCGCACTACCAAAAGCTCGTGTACGCCATCGTCATGATGTCATACAAAGTAACACATTACTTCGAGGATCACCCAATCACGATAGTGAGCAGTGCACCACTCTCAGACATGCTCAACAACACAGGAGCCACAGTTCAGGCACCCACGATGATCAAAGAACAAGTCCTCCCAGATTTCATGGTCGAGTGGATGGAGGTACAAACAACAGGCCCACCGGATCTCTCCAATTCATGGAAGACGTTCTTCGACGGATCAAAAAGGCACCAAGGAGCTGAAGCGGGTGTCATACTAATCTCACCCAAGGCATAAATTAACGAAGCAGAATACGAGACCCTCTTCCATTGCATGCTCATAAAAAAACCTTCGACGCCTCTCGCCTCATAATCTACTGCGACTCCAACCTTGTTGTCCAGCAAGCAACGAGAGATTGCAAAGCAATCGCAGATAACATGTCAGTATACCGGAAGTTTACAACACTCTAGAGGGATAGTTCGACGGATGCGAGCTCAACTATGTCACCAGGGCAAACAACACAGAAGAGGACGAACTCGCAAACATCGAACCAACCCGAGGACCAGTTCCCCCAGGTGTCTTCCTCGAAAGTATCAGTCAGAGATCGATAAAGAAAAAAACACTCGAAAAAATAGTCAATCCAAAGGCTAGCAAGGCAAACGAACCAGAACAAGTAGCAGCAGTGGAACTATCTACTGGCGAAGAAGGCGACAACGCAGTCGCAGAGGAAGAACCGGCTCTACCCAAAGGCCCTTCCTGGACAAGACCTTTCCGCAAATATTTGATAGACGGTATCCTTATGCAAGACATCACGGAGGCACGACGCATCAGTCGATGATCCAAGGCCTTCCACCTAATAACCGGGCAGCTCTACAAGCGCATCATCTCCCAAGTACTCAAAAAATGCATCGAGGAAGAAGACAACAAGGCATTACTGCTCGAGATCCATGAAGGAATATGTGGATACCACGCGAGCAACGGTGCCCTGGTAGCCAAAGCCTTCCGAGAAGGTTTTTATTGGCCAACTGCCATGCGAAACGCAGAAGACATCATACATCATTGCATTACCTACAAGAAATTCGCCAGCAGGCCTCATGCACCGGCATCAGAGCTCAAAACCATGCCACAATCCTAGCCTTTTGCAACTTGAGGACTTGATATGGTGGGCCTAGTCAATAAATCTTCAAAGTGCGGCCGAACGCATCTCCTATTAGCAGTCGACAAGTTCACCAAATGGATCGAAGCAGTGGCAATCACCAGCTCAACAACCCTCACAGCAGTAAACTTCATCAAATCAATCATTTTTCGGTTCGGTGTGCCGCACAACATCATCACCGACAACGGCACAAACTTCACAGATGCGGAGTTCTAGAACTTCTGCCATGAATTGGACATCAAGATAACCTACGCATCAGTCGCACACCCTCAGTACAACGGGAAAGTCGAGAAGGCAAACACGCTAGTATGTGGCAACATAAAAAAGAGGCTCCTCGCACCACTCGAGCAAGCCGCGGGTAACTGGGTAGAAGAATTGCCCGTCGTCCTCTGGAGCCTGCGCACCACACCTAACGCTTCAACCCAATATACGCCTTTCTTCATGGTTTACGGAGCAAAGGGAGCACTCCCACATGACCTCAAGTTCGGCTGCCCTTGCATCACGGGGTACGAGGAGGAAGAAGTCGAAGATGCACTCGAAGACGACAAGGATGTGGCAAATGAAGCAAGGGACATAGCCCTAGCACGGTCAGAAGGGTATCAAGATAAACGGCGCACCTATCAAAACAGTTGACTCTGCACAAGTGTAAGGCCCGATATGCAGTACTATTCGAGATCTAGATGTTTCCATCCAGATCCGGGGACGAAGCACATATCGGTCCCACCGCGACTTATGACAAAGTCATATGCCCCAGATTTCCAACATGATATCACAACATTACACATACAAGGATACAACATCTCATACAATCGGCATACAACTGCCTCAATTACAATACAACAGCGGAAGATACATGTCTGAGTACAGACTACAATCAAATTCCTACTGGCAAAGAGAAAATCATCGATCCCCATAACCACACGGGTCCAGGCCCTCCGCCGAAATCCGCCTAACTAGTCGTCGTCGAGTCTCCACGTGAAACGTCGATCACTATACCTGTTGTCGATCAAGAACCCTGAAAATAGTTTGGGGGTAGTATCATGAGTACAGAAGTACTCAGCATCCAACTGTAGTGGTCATCTGACCCAGCAATGTAACAACCCGATTCACTGAAGAATCCAAGTCTCTGTGCATTCTGTGCTAGTCCCTGGATCAATAGCTAGCACACACAGTACATGAGGTAATATCAAGAATAAAGCACATGTCATATATATTACATCGATGATCCAGTATTACAATAAAGCATACCTACATAGCTCAAGGCTAGCTTACAAATAGAATACAACGGAAAAAAAGAGCTTCGTGGCGTCCATCAACTCCACCGGCTAGTTGAGTATAGACATCGTAACCCTACATCGTACCACTTACTCGTCGTATACAATCCTGTAACACCGAAGGTTACAGCCCGAACACGGGTCAGTACATTTGATTTGTACGGCAAGTCACACGAAAAGGTATATAACAGACCTACATCTACATGCAATGTAAGTCAAAGTAAAGGTTTATGGTTTAGTTTTGCAGAAAGCCAGTTTTTCCCTCACATACTACAACTAATCAAATTTTAATTTATCTTGGTAGTCCTAAGTATGGTTGAATCGGGCTGCACCAACTCCAACCATCCCTTTATTAAAAGTTCCCACTCAAATTCTTATTAAGGTGAATTATCTGTCAAGACCATCCAACAACAATAATGCCCAGTTGCTCAACGTTGTCCGTAACCGTGGACACGGCTAATCATGATCAGTTTTTACTCTCTGCAGAGGTTTGTACACTTTCCCCACTCGACTCAACCCGAAGATTGAGACATAGTCTTTCAGAAGAGGTTGCCTCCACCCTTTGGTAGCTGGTACACCTATCATATCTACATCAGCTAGCTACCAGGGCCAGGTTCCCCACAACTTACTCATCTAAGCCAGAGCCCATATAGCCAGTGGTTGTACATGGAAGCTACTAGTCACACTGTCTGTCCGATCCTTTTGAGCTTGGACGACGCCCACTGCGTCAGAGCGTACTCGCCATGACGCACCCAGTTCACCACCAAAACAACCATTCGGGAAGCATTCAGTCATGGTCCCTCCTTATCCAAGGCATGAGCACCAGGATGCATTCCCTTCCCGTCCAGAGGTGATTTCTATTTAAGTTTGCTAATCAAGTCATTACTCCTCACATAGCTCAATGATAACTCAACCAATCCCCGTCTACAAAGCAATAGCAGTATATAACAACCACGATCCTAGGGCGACAATGAAATACAAGGTCAAAGCATATGGCTATCCTACTAGGTTTAAATCATAACTAATATATAGTCCTACACAGGCATAGAGTGATAATTTGCTACATGAATAATAGAAAATATAGGTTGAGGTATGGTCAAAGTGTAACTTACCTTATACATTCTATGAAGATCTTCGCTCTCACGTACCATTCAACTCTACTCGTCACACTCCGAACAATCTATCGCAAAAGAATGAACTCGAATAAGCAATCACATCAAAACAAGATAAACAAAAGATCAACAAAACAATCACAAAGGTTTTTGAAACAAAACAAAAGGGCTTTGAAGTGCAAAGGTGTCGATGTGTGCGAAGGTGATCGGTGGAAGTGAACTTGGGAGAGTCAACAGATAAAAGATTATCGATAACGAGTTGTGCCCATGGACATTTGTGAATTCAAGGTGAATAACATGCCCACATGAAAAGTGTGTGAATATAACCGATAACATGTCTCAAGTGATCCGATATGCAAAAAGAAACACGTGAAACGGAATACTACAACGCAGGTCATAGCACTTGCAACATTGAATTGAATTTGAATTTAAACAGACCAAGAAAGTTGTGAATTTTAGTGTACACATGATATAAACAGAAGGTACATGGAACGAGTGATCCAACGCAAAAAGAATCACTCGATTTGGATCAACGGTATAAAAGATACGGCCTGTTGAATTTGAATTTGAATTTGAAATAAATTCAAATTCTAAATTGTGCAAAGGTGTGAAAGTTTACTCTGTGATAAAGTACAGATCACTGCAAGCGTGTAGGAAAAAGAATCACCTAATTCTGATACACGGTTTAAAAGATACGGCTACGAAGATTATAGGGTGCAAACTGTGAAAAAGGACCTATTCGTGAATAAAATAAAAGTTTCTGTCGCAGACAGATCCTTTTCACTACAGGACAAAATTGTTGACGTACCGATGATGTGGCGATTGCGCGGAAATCGAGGTTCGACGGCACGGAAATCGAGGTTCGCTGGCATGGAAATCGAGGCGCGGCGGCATGGAAACCGAGGTTCGCCGGCACGGAAATCGAGGCGGCGGCGGCACGGAAACCGAGGCGCGGACGATTTATTGTTTCTGGAAAAAACGAAAAATAAAAATTTTAAAATCTTATATAGCCCGAATTTTTTTTTTGAAATCCGTCTTCAGCTCAAATTGCGCCGGCTCGGTACGAATTTTCTTTTTCTTTAAAAACCGAAACTTCAAACAATTGTAGAAAAATAAATACTCATCAGAAAAATATGAAATAAATTTCTAAATTTATCAAATAATATAAAGAAATTTGTTTAATTAATACATTTTCCAAAAAGTAAAATAAAAATAAAAACATTTTCTAAATACTTTATTTAAATATAAAATACTTTTCATAAATCAAATAAAGTCCGATAAATTATTAAAAGTATTTTTATTTGGTCAAAAGCGTTGACAAACCATTTATAAATAATAAAATTTAAATTTTAAAATTGTTACACCAATAAATAATTTGGTAAAATAAAAATATGCCATGGGAATACTTTTTCAACCCTTTTAAAATATTTAATAAATCATTTCAACGAAATAAAAACTCTCTTACCATTATAAATCCCTAAAATAATTTCAGAGTTATTTATAATACTCAAAATAAATTTTAAAAAATTTAAAGTAATATTCTAAATCTTTTCCAACATTATTAAAAGGGGATAAGTCATTTTATATCCTCTCAAATGAATTTCCTCGAGTTGAAAAATGTTTTGAATATTCAAAAGAATTCCAATAATGATTTAAAACATTTTCCAACCTTTTAATATGATGAAGGAGTCATATTACCTTCCCTCATTTTGTTTTGTTGATTTTGTTTTAAAATAATAAATTCGAAAACACCAACTATGAATATTAGGGAAAGTCCTTTTATCCCCTCTCTTTTTAATATTCAATAAACTCCAAAAGTTTTAAATCCCAGAGAAAATCAAACACATCAAGCAAACAAACATCATCTATTTAATTTTATTCACATTCCAAAATTCGGAGAATTTTGGGATGTTACACACTACCACCCTTAAAAGGAATCTCGTCCTCGAGATTCAAGAAGGCTAGAAAGAAAGGCTAGGGTTAGGGTCTTCATGACAGTCCATCGACCCTCCGATGGTCCAGGGTGCTACCACCCTTAAAAGGAGTGCGACGTGGTCTTCAAAATCTTACTCCATCGATGACCTTCTTCAAAGAGATTCACCTCCTCCTACCAGGTCTTGAATCCTTAGCAAGAGAGTGGTCTTCCAAGTTCTGAGACTTCATGGCTGACAGGTCAGACGCCACTACTAAACAACTATCGATTTCTCTCTTGGTGGTCATCACGAATACTTCTACGGGATACCTGCAGCAAATGGTCTTGGTCCATACTCACCGTATAACACAAACGGTAATATCCTACAGGGGTCACACATCGTACCATTCTATGGTTTAGGCTTTGACATCGTCGTCTCTCTTCTATAGGTATGTCACTCAAGATTTAGTAACCCGCATAGCAAGAGCGAACAATAAGAGTAGTCGTCATGGAGGCCAATCCATTCCGCACCCATATCATTACCTTGTATATGGTTTAGCGAATCTCGCAATCTAACACTCGGTCATCCTCACAAGCATTGCAGAAAGTCCTCTTGTTCATGAAATGGTTCAGAAAAATCCTTTGTTCTGCAAGCCAAACAACATCTATCGTTTCTTAACAACTCTCAGGTTTACGTAAACTACTATGAACGCGTACTAGTGAACTCCAACTTCCTCCGGGGTTCTTCCTTCAGCAAGATTGTGCTTGCTTGTTGTAAGATCCTTGCACAAGGGGTTAACTTTGAACTCAACATTAAGTTGCATCCATACTTATCCCAGCCTTGACATTAGAAGCCATTGTAGTAGCTTCTTCAGTGTAGGATGAGGATGAGAGGGAATAGAATGTAGATAGCGAGGTAGAGAGAGAGATAGGGAGATATACCCATACAAACATCACATTAGTTTTGAAAATAAGTTTTGATGTGTAGCTGTCGATAAAACAGAAATGACAGGTCACAGAAACGATCTAACGGTAGAACTTGAATCTTCCAGGTCTTCAAGTCTTCAGGTCTTCATTGACGGTAGCTTCAGTTTCGCGTTGTTGAAGTAATCTTCGTATCGTTGAGTCACTTACCAATTTACTCTTCTTTTGGTTGTGTCTTCTTCAGTCTCAAAGCATACTAAGTAGATGAGGGTCTAATGAAACGTAAACTTATTCTACTCGCATAGAAGAACACAAAGGACCGCACACAACATCAACCAAAGACATAACAGGGTCAAGGCCACAAGAAAAACTTAACAAAACAATCATGACCTAAAACATCTAGTTAATCAATAGCAAAACATGCATCGTTCCACATCTCCGACTAACATGAAAAGGTAACAACGTACACTTAGTGCACACCACGAATATTCTATTCTCCAATTGCAAAACATAAGCTTCAATATGTCGACGTCTTTGCTCCCATGTTCACATCTTCTTCTTTCTCTTCAATTCGGGACACATATCGCGGTAGTGTCCCCTGTTCCTGCACCGAAAACACTGAATGTGGCTAATGTCCTTCTTTTTCTTCTTCACGGGTGCTTCCTTCAATTCTTGGATAACTTTCTTCATTCCTTCTTTTTGATGTTGAACCACTTGTTGTGTCATGATGAAAAATTGACACTGAGCGGGGTAATGATCAGTTCCTTCACAAGTAAAACATGTGACTTGTGCAGTGGGGCATTCTTCTCCCCCGTGAATTTCTTCACAATAGGGACATCCATCTTGGTGTCCTTCATAGGAGTGTCCTACTTCCCCGCAAATTTTGCAGGCACGAGGCCTCTTATGGTTTACCGTCCTTTGCGTCGGGGTGACAAGGCGGGATGCCAACAAAATCCTTGTGAACTCCTTCCAAGTAATCTTCCTTCGTGATTCGTCAATCGCTTGGTGCATTCTCCACCAAGTAGCAGCCTCTTCTACCAAGTACTTAACAGCATAGGGGACCATGTCCTCACTCCCAACCTTGTTAATCTTCATGTGCTCCTCCATATTACGAATCCATTGCTCCACCTTCAGTCTCGATATCGCCCCAGAAAAGGCGAGTCCTACTTCATACTCCATCTATTAAGCCCATACGACGAGGGTTAGGGAAAAACTATAACACCGACAAGACAACAACTAAAGATAACACCAAACATATGCACTCAAACAAGAATGCGGCAAAAACACCTACGTTCGACAGTAACACATAACAACAAACAATACATTCACAAAAGTCAAAACACATAGACAACAACTAGAGTAAGGTCATATGTGCAAGACATACGATCTCATCATACTACGCAAAATTCGTTCATCTAACTTCACCTAAAATTGGTGGTTTGATGCTAGGCTTCATCCTTCTCAGCTAAGCTGACCTTAAAAATCCTTAGTGTCAAAACTTATCAAACCTCATAGTATATTCTTCTCGTTCTTGTGGTCATAACTTCAATTGATCTACGAGGTTGATGATGCACCTCTCAATTGTCTTGTCTTCAGGGGTAAGCAACTCAGAGGGGTATTTATAGTAAAACAAGATGAGAAGTTAAGAAGATGAATAATAGATGAGAAATACTAGTGGAGAGAGTAAGAAATCAAAGAGTGATAAAATAATTTTGTTCCTATGGCTTTTTCTATCCATTTTCTAGGGTCACGACCTACAGTTAACATGGGCTCTGATACCATCTGTAAGGACCCGATTCACTGAAGAATCCAAGTCTCTGTGCATTCTGTGCTAGTCCCTGGATCAATAGCTAGCACACACAGTACATGATGTAATATCAAGAATAAAGCACTTGTCATATATATTACATCGATGATCCAGTATTACAATAAAGCATAGCTGCATAGCTCAAGGCTAGCTTACAAATAGAATACAGCGGAAAAACAATAAAGAGCTTCGTGGCATCCATCAACTCCACCGGCAAGTTGAGTATAGACATCGTAACCCTACATCGTACCACTTACTCGTCGTATACAATCCTGCAACACCGAAGGTTACAGCCCGAACACGGGTCAGTACGTCTGATTTGTATGGAAAGTCACACGAAAAGGTATATAACAGACCTACATCTACATGCAAGGTAAGTCAAAGGTACATGGAACGAGAAAGTTGTGAATTTTTGTGTACACATGATATAAACAGAAGGTACATGGAACGAGTGATCCAACGCAAAAAGAATCACTCGATTTGGATCAACGGTATAAAAGATATGGCCTCTGAAATTTGAATTTTAATTTGAAATAAATTCAAATTCTAAATTGTGCAAAGTGTGAAAAGTTTACTCTATGATAAAGTACAGATCACTACGAGGTTCGCCGACGTACCGATGACGTGGCGATGGCGCGGAAACCGAGGTTCGCCGGCACGGAAACCGAGGTTCGCCTGCGCGGAAATCAAGGCGGCGGCGGCACGGAAACCGAGGTTCGCCGACACGTAAATCGGGGTTCACCGCACGGAAATCGACGCGGCGGCGGCACAGCAACCGAGGCGCGGACGATGTAGGGTTTCTGGAAAAAAAGAAAGAGAAAAAATTTGAAATCTTATATACCCCGAATTTTTTTTTTGAAATCCGTCTTCGGCTCAAATTGGGCCGGCTCGGTACGCATTATCTTTTTCTTTAAAAATCGACACTTGAAACAATTGTAGAAAAATAAATACTCACCAGAAAAATATGAAATAAATTTCTAAATTCATCAAATAATACAAAGAAATTTATTTAATGAATAAATTTTCCAAAAAGTAAAATAAAAAAAAAACATTTTCTAAATACTTTATTTAAATATAAAATACTTTTCATAAATCAAATGAAGTCCGATAAATTATTAAAAGTATTTTTATTTTGTCAAAAGAACTGATAAACCATTTCTAAATAATAAAATATAAATTTTAAAATTGTTACACTAATAAATAATTGGTAAAATAAAAATATGCCATGGGAATACTTTCTCAACCCTTTTAAAATATTTAATAAATCAGTTCAACGAAATAAAAACTCTCTTAGAATTATAAAATCCCTAAAATAAATTTAGATTTATTTATAATACTCAAAATAAAATTTTAAAAACTTTAAAGTAATATTCTAAATATTTTCCAACATTATTAAATGGGGATAAGTCATTTTATATCCTCTCAAATGAATTTCCTCGAGTTGAAAAATGTTTTGAATATTCAAAAGAATTCCAATAATGATTTAAAACATTTTCCAACCTTTTAATATGGTGAAGGAGTCATATTACTTTCTCTCATTTTGTTTTGTTGATTTTGTTTTAAAATGATAAATTCCAAAACACCAACTATGAATATTAAGGAAAGTCCTTTTATTCCCTCTCTTTTTAATATTCAATAAACTCCAAAAGTTTTAAATCCCAGAGAAAATCAAACACATCAAGCAAACAATCATTATCTATTTAATTTTATTAACATTCCAAAATTCGGAGAATTTTGGGAAGTTACAAGCAAGGACTTAATCACTCGTCATTCTAGGACAACTAGTAGTTTAAGGTAAGGAAGGGGTAAGTGGTGAGGTTGCTGCCGCACTAGCATTTATGAAGTGGCTAACGTTCTAGAGAGTAAGATAAGAAGCCAAGCATTCGATGAGGAATCGCCTCCAACAAGTGTGCTATCCACCTACATACGCAAACATAACACCTATCCTATCCTTGTCCTCCTCTTCGCATCCCAACGAAAAAGAAGCAGTCAAGGAACACACACATTGATCAAATTACATTAAGATTATCTTAGCTGTTGTTGTCTATGAACAAGGAGTAGGTCTCAAGTCGTCCATAACCGTGGACACGGCTTCTCGAAAAGATTTAACCCTGCAGGGGTATACCAACTGCCCATTACAAGGCTCCGCACGCACGCCCATCTCTCTCAGTTGCTACCCATGACAGGAAACCATTTTATGATTTAGTTCCAAGAGATCCGAAACGACAAGTCCCTCTAGCAAACAACGAACAAATCCGGGTGGCCCCCGGTGAGTCGACATCCAGCTCAGGAGCCGGCCGTGCTCTCGATCTGGTCTCTACCGTATGACTCCAGGTTTGGATTGCCGGTTAATCACACATGGGAAACCGGGTCCTCAGCCGGTCATGATGGGCCAGCAAGGGAACTATCTCCTCACTGGTCCGGGTTGGTTTAAAAACTACTGGCAGATGACCAGCACAAACACGGTTTCAAATGGTAAATCAGCTTGGGCCACCACTAGAAATGTTTGAAGCTAGGTAGGTAAGAAAAGGGCACCCCATAAAATCCCACGCGCGGTTAGGCACGCTCAGTCTTAAAACCAATACCCGGAACTCGGATCCTAGGTGACTCGAATGGAACAAAGCGTCAAGGCGGAATAGCCTAGACCTTCCATCCTTCGTTGAATATAGTCAACATTATAATAATCATATCATCAACAACAATATAATAATGTGATAGCCCAAACCAAGGATTAACAGGGTTACATCGTAGCATCCTAAGCATGCATACTAAGTCGGGGCTGAGCAATGAGCAATAGTAACATAGCAGTACAAGGTTTCCTTGGAAGGGACATGGCTGTAGCGGTTTGAAAGAGGCTGTAAACATGTGGTAGGATCAAACATCGAACCTATCCTAGAGTAGCATGCAGACCTCTGGTTGAAATAGAATGGAACATAAGTAATGCATAGTCCTTGCCTGGTGATAATTCAGGTTCGGAAGGTGTAGTTGATCGCAAGCTCGCAACGTCTCCGAAGGTACCCGCGGAAGCACACCGGACGATAAACACTGGAAAGCAATCAACGAGCAAGCACTCTATTACTACGGGGCAACACATGATCAAGAAGACATCACACAACACGGCAACGCGATACGGATCTATCGTCGAGAACGGTTACTAACAGTTTAAGTGGGGTATCGGTCACACACGACGATATCACATGGTGGTTCAAGTTTCGTAGCTACAGGTGATCAACCAACGGTTATTAACATGGCAACTCAAGCAAGCATGGCATATCACAAAAACATGGAAAAAGGTTAAGCACCAAATAAACTACCTAGGCTAGTCATTTTAACTGAGGCAGCCCCTAAACATGCATAGCACTACTTGCCCCACAAAAATTAAAGGATTTGGTACTGATCTGTCCTAAACCATACTTTACGTTGGTTAACAGCATCAAACAATAGCATAAACACAAAGTACACGAAAAACTAATCAAGTTACATATAAGGCACACTCCAAACGGAGTTACGGTTAAAAAGATACAAGCAAAACAAGTTACGGGCACAATCTGCCAACATCACGAAACACACTTTAGAGCAATGCATAAACAGGATAATCGATGCAAACATGCTCACAAATGATATGGAACTAAAGTAGACATGACAGGGAAGGCATGGAAAAAAGAATCATGCAAATAGGCATCATAGATCAAAAGATATTAAGCATGCAACATGGCATCAGAACGTTACAAACTTAGAGAAAAACATAGGTGGCCGTCAAAAACAGCAGCATAGCAACTTGGGAGCTCAATAACTATACGACCAGCAAGCATATCATGAAAATGCAATACATATAATGGAATTAGACATGATACTTAACAATATGCAATTGGAATCACTCAATTCTGATAAACGGTTGCGACGCAACCGTCACCCGAAGTTGCAACAAATTAACAGTTTTCAGCACAACAGCACATTAACAGCAGGGTAGCTACTTTGGAGCAAGATACAATCATCATGCATCAAGAAAATATGGCATGTGAATGCATGGAACTGAAGTATAAACAATTCTTAACAGGATGCAAAAGGAATCACTCCATTCCAACGTACGGTTGCGACGCAACCGTCGCCCGAAGATTCAATAAGACAACAGTTTCAGACACACTTATCAACAGTTTGGCAGATTAACGATCTGGTGCCCTGTTTGACCAACAATTACCCAAACAAGATGACCTCAAAACAGAATGCTCACAAAAGAAGGATTCTAGAGCACAGAGAGCACAACAATACAAAAAAAGAATCACTTCGTTCTGACCTACGAGTCAATGGGAAATCGCATTACAAAACGGGTACACGGAGTAGAAAATCTGGGACTTAGCGAAAATTACAGAGGGGCTACCGGGCTGCACGTGCCATGGCGGGCTGGAGGTGGCCGCCGGCGCCCGTGGAGGCTTGGAGAGGGCACGGGGCGACCGGGGATGGCTGGGGTCGGCGGAGGAGGGCCGGATCCGGCCGTGGGCCGCCGCATCTGGGCCAAGGATGGCCGTGGCGGCGACGTCCATGGCGAGCCCGAGCTCGAGCTCGGATCCCATGGCGGATGGCCATGGCGGCTTGCTGCACGGGGAGAAGGAGGGAGTTAGGGAGAGGAGGAGGAGAAGGAGAAGGGCGCGGGGAGGAGGAGTAGACCGGGGCGGCGCGACGGCTCGCCGGCGGCGGCAGCTCGGGTGTGGCGGCTGTGCGCGGGCTGGCTGTGGCCCGGATCGTCCTGGCGTGAGCCGGTGGCGGCGGAGAAGCGGGCCCTGTGGGACCCAGGCGGCGGAGGCTGGAGCTCCCGGGCGACGACGTGGCGTGCCGGGAGCCCTCCGTTGGCCGGATCTGACGGCCAGGATCAGATCTGGCTAGGGTTTTGCTAGAAATTCGGATCTGAGGGCTATTGGACGAAAATTTTGACCATATCTGGAGGTGTGGCTGCAATTTTGTGGCTAGGGAAACCATAGAAAGGGGTGGGAGTGTGGTGGTCTTTATGTAGCCCAAGTGGCTGGCAGTTTCAAAAACATCCCCGGTTTTTCTCTCTCGCCCGCGGTGCTCACGTTTCTGACCGCCGGGGGTCCGCAATACCTCTGATTCGGGTAAAACTTCGAAGTGCGTGACCAGCGCGTCAATCCGGCGGCGTTCACCTCGCGTTGGAACCGTTCCGAAAACACTTCCCGGAGCGCTATAAAAATATCCCGTTTACTTATTAAACGGGGTTTCTCGTTCCGTTGGCTCCGGCTGGTCTCGTGCGGTTTTCACGACGTGATCGGGTGAAACCCGGTGTCGCAAAGGTCGAGTGTCAGGTTGGCAAGGGTAGGTCTCCGTCCGATACGAGATAAGAGGGGGAAAATTAATCGCCGATCGATAAATCGGGGATGCAGACACCGCAAACAAATCAGACAATCAAACAATTCATACCGAAAACAAAATTTACAATTTTTGTGAAATCTGGGCTGTTACAACAAGATTTTTTATTGAAGGAGACCTCATCCTGCGGCTAACACAGGAAAAAGTCCACAAGCTCGCACCACAATGAGAAGGACCCTACATAATCTCAGAAGTAATAGGAGGCGGAGCCTACAGATTGAAGAACCCAAAGACCGGTGAAGACGTGGGAAACCCGTGGAATGTGGCAAACCTACGCCTCTTCTTCCATAGATTACCCACAGGCACATTCAACTTAGCACCCCAATATCGGAAGTATTGCCCACATGAAACTCATATAAAAGACTAAAGCAAAAAACATGTATTGCCCCAATTGTAGGCCATTGGCACTCAGGGGCTCGAGCGCGGAATCACTCTCTCCCCCAAGGCATTCTGTCGCTTACGCGAGGATTATACATTCGCACTAGGGGGGCTGGAGCGTGGACTCACCCTCTCCCTCAAGGTGTTCTTTCGCTAACGCGATGATTATACATTGGCACTCAGGGGCCCGAGCGCGGACTCACCCTCTCCCCCGAGGCGTTCTTTCGCTCACGCGACGATTATACATTGCCATTCGGGGGCTCGAGCGTGGACTCACCCTCTCCCATGAGGCGTTCTTTCGCTTACGCGACGATTATACATTGACACTCGGGGGCTCGAGCGTGGACTCACCCTCTCCCCTGAGGCGTTCTTTCGCTTACGCGACAATTATGCATTGGCACTCGAGGGCTCCAGCGCGGAGTCACCCTCTTCGCCGAGGCCTTTTTTTGCTCACACGACGATTATACATTGGCCCTTAGGGGCTCGAGTGCGGACTCACCCTCTCCCCCAAGGTGTTCTTTCGCTTATGCGATGATTATTCATTGGCACTCGGGGGCTCGAGCGAGGACTCACCCTCTCCCCCAAGGCGTTCTTTTTCTTACACGATGATCATACATTGGCACTCGGGGGCTCGAGCACGGAGTCACCCTATCCTCCGAGGCGTTCTCTCGCTTACGTGACGATAACACATTGGCACTCGGGGGCTCAAGCATAGACTCATCCTCTCCCCCGAGGAATTTTTGGCCTACGCGACATATATAGAAAGACACTCGGGGGCTCGAGCGGAGTCATCCTCTCCCCCGAGGCGTTTTTTTGCTTACGCGACATTTATAGACTGAAACTCGGGGGCTTGAGCAATAACTTCCCTTTTCTCTCTCGGGACACTCACACAGTAAGATTACGTCAACCACTCGAGCAAAACCATACCCCCGTTCCCCAAGAGATTTTTTTCTTATCAAGTGAACTTTCCGACCCTCGAAGATTCAAGGACAAGAACACAATATGAAGGTAAACAAGGAGTGCACGACGGAAAAAACACCATAGTACTTGAAGAAAGGCACTTCCACTAAGTTAATATTAAAAGAGAACGGGTATACAGCCTTCGCCTAATCGCAACCGGTCGGCCAAATCCTCGGGGGCTACTCCCATCCGCAGCGCTGGCGCGCACCCGATATTCTCATGGACCTAGGCATACAAAGGAAGCAAAAGTTGAAGTACTCTAAATGAATAAGAAAAACATCAGATTTTCAAATGTTTATTGATCGCATCAAGCATTACAAAGTTATTTTTCTACAATCAAGGGGAGTATAAGGCCAAGCATTGCAAAGTGATTTTTCTAGAATCAAGGGGAGTACAAGGCCAAGCATTACAAAGTGATTTCTCTACAATCAAAGGGAGTACAAGGCCAAGAATCACAAAGAATTATGACTTCTACATGTGTGCCCATGCTGAGATAATTCGCACTCACCCATATATTGATGACCATAATCAGAGACAAAGGAATAATCTACCCTAAGCCTATGTGGTGCAGCTCGACTTCTACTTGATCTTGTTGAACTTTTCCTACCGATGCACTATCTTGGTCGGCGGCATGACATCAACATCCTGCTCAAAACTGGAGTAGCTAGCACCACCCCCAGTCGATGAGTCGCCTGAACGAGACGTGGCAGGAGAGCCACAAGCAGAAGAAGAAATTGAAGCACCTCATGTGCCTCCGGAATAGTCGCCACTACCACTCTCCCAGCAAGGCTTCACGGTTCCCGCCAGCATCAAAAGCCGGGATGGTGAGAGTTTCCTCACCATCAAAGCGACAACAGAGACTGTCACCCTCGCGCAGATTTAGTTGACGGGCAAACGCCCTCCAACCGGACCCCAAGAAGACAAAGAAGGAGCTCTCAACCTAAAGCTTTACCCACAAGGGGGATTGGGAACAACCTTGAAGCCGAAGCCAAAGACCATCCAATCCAAGATCAGAAACATCGGGAGCAAAAGAAAAAGGAAGAGGAATCCGACTAGCAATGGGTTGTGAACATGCAAAAGGAAATCATAGCCGCATACGCTTTTGTCCACAATAGCAGCGGTAACAACCACTTCAGAGCCACCGCGTCCTTGCGTGAAGAACGAGGAGCACGGGCACCACGACCACGGCGGCCTCGGCCAGCAACGCCGCAAGAATAACCGCCGGAGGATACACGAGCGCCGCGCTTGGGAGCCATGCTTGGAAGCAGCAGAGAAAAGGATAGAAGAAAGATGGCCTAAACACAGCAACCTATATATACGCCAAGCCAAGCGTAAAAGAGGAACGTCCCAGGAAATACGAATTGGCACCACAGAAAAAATTCAAAAACAGCGCATGCAATGGTACAGATTGCAAGAAAGGGAATAAGTTATGCGCATCCCCACACGATCTTGGAAACCCAACAGGAGACAACATCACAGTATCCACAACGCATTACCCAAGGCATCATCAAGACTGCCAAACGAACACGACGGTTCACAGCCTTCCACCACCATCATCGGATACGTCATCAGTAAGCATCATTATAACATATCACGTCATGGCCGCATAGATGGTGGCTCGATGCCAAACGCATTTCTCACATTTTTTATTCTTTCTCACAATTTTTCTTAAATAAAAATCTTACTCCCATTGGGATCGCCCTGTTATCGCTAAAAACAGAGCGCAGTTAGCGTGGACAAACCTCCGAGGGTGCGAGTAGCTACTCGCCTCCAACAAGAACAAATACATATATGGGGCTCGAGTACTCACTCGCCCAGGCGACAAGGTATTCGAGTGATCACTCGCACTAATACAAAAAATTCGACAGACGAAGTAGGCGGACTCCCCGCTCGAGCACTCAGCCGCTCCGTGGGTGCGCACACTATTAGCTCACTTGACGACTTTCCGAGTGGGTGCCTTTGACATTTATTCCTGGACTGAGCACTCGAACGCTCCGCGATTGACCGCATTGATCCTGTAAGCCCTGAAGCAACTTGTACCTTGCTTGACACCAATCATATTCAAGTTCGTGTCGAGGGACGGGAGCTTGATTGGGCTACTGAGGTATTTTATGCTAGCACAATTCATGAAGGCTCGACCAGTCGAGCACCTTGGGACTTTTTAGCTTATCATCCCTCAAAGACTATCTCTCAATAGACGGCAATCGACGACTCACAAAAATGCGACACGTAGTACTACAGCTGATTGCAGGTTTTAGTCCCTGCGTGACTCTTTCAGCCCCCAGGCACTCGGGGGCTACTGACAAGGGGGTGCCCCACAACTCCTAGAGATGAGTGTACCTGGTGCGTGTCAATTCAGGAGGCTTGCTAAAAGCTTTGACCGGCCCACGACTGGCCCACTAGAAGCACCGACGTAGGAGTCCTTGGCGTCATGGAAACCAATACTTGGCATTCAAGACTGAAGCTAGATTAGGCAACAACCACTGTAAACCTATATGGACTCCATGCGACCCATCCTATTTTATAAAGGTTGGGAGAGGCGACGTCTAGGGAATCCAATCTCATAGCAGCACCTCCTGTCTCGAGTGATCTCGCCTCGACCGCCACTTTAATCGCCTCCATCATAATTCAAAAGAGCAGGAAGTAGGGGTTTCACCAATCGAGGGCCATGAACCTGGGTAAATCCCTGTCTCCTGTTAGCCGACGAGTATCGCCAACCTACACCTCTCTCTACGATCTAAACCCAGGGTACCTTATCATGGGATTTGCTGAGGCCGATCCTCGTCACAGCCCATGCGAGCTCATCCAGGAAATCATCCACCACTGGCAGAGGAAACTTATTCTTGACAGTGATAGCGTTGAGCCGAGGAAAATCAATGGAGAATCGCAAATTGTCGTCCTTCTCCTTAACCACTAGGACAGAAGCGTCATATGGCCTCGAGCTGTGCACAATTATGCCAGATTTCAACATAGTCTAAACTTGCTGCTCGATACGGTCTGATATTGATCGGAGCTGCTCTAGGTTCCAAGTGAATCTCATGATCATATTCCCGACGAGGGGGGGGTTGGGTTCATAGAACACGTCTTCTAATTCCCGAAGAATGTTCTGAATGAGGGGTGGTGCCGGACTCGACTTGTCCTCGACAATGGACTGAATTGTGACAAAAGTTCCAGTCCAAATGTCATTTACGGCTTCCATGCAATGTATCTCATACACATCCACCTCCGCAATCAGCGAGTTGTCCCCAGACTTGATGCTTTGCAAATGAACCTGCTGATCCTCAACCACAAATGAAATCGTTTTCTCCTACCAATGACATTTCATGGGACTATGGGCACTCAACCAATCCATACTAAGAAAACCACCATACGCACTGAGTTCGAGCACCCTCAAATCAGTGTGGAAAGTATGCCCTGGAACTTTCCAAGCCAATTTATGAGTGATGCGATCGCAATGCAGGCACTATTCGTGGCCACTCGGAATGAAACTCGAGGCAGAGATTCAATGGAGAACTCCACCCGTTGTGCAAAAGCTTTGCTGATAAAACTGTGGGTACTGCCGGAATCCAGCAATAGCAACTTGACTTGATCCCCCACGAGTGTGCGCAACCGCATGGTGGACGGTGCCTCATCCCTGGACACATCATGCGACGAGAAAGATTAGCATTCGACATTAGGAGCTGTCGGTGTATTGAGCAATTGTAGAGAATGGACAATGTCATCAGTCAAAATCTCCCCATATTCACCCACCTCAATCATAAAAACACGCTTGGTTCTTTTGCATTGATGTTCGCGAGAATACTTATGTACACACCGAAAACATAGTTCATTCGCCTGAAGGAAATTGCGCAGCTGTCGCTCTTGGTTGTAATCGTCACCCCTTTGTTTCTGTAGTGGCGCTTCCCATGCCAACATCGGAGCTGCTAAAACTGGGGGTGGATGCCCCCTAGGTATGGCTCGATGATGAGGAACACGTTGGAGCTCGAATTCTTCCTCCTGAATACGCGCAAACACTACTGCCCGAGTGTTACTGCTGGGAGTCGGAAGATGAACACCCAAACGCAGCTCATCCTGCAGACCGAACAGTAATGGGGAGATAAAAAAGTGAGGACTCAGCGTAACATCCAAACACAATAGATGGTACATGGCGGTCTCTAACTGTTGCATGTATTCCTGAACGCTACCTGTTTTCCTCAACTAAACCAACTAATGCATCTGAATCTCAAACTCTTCTGAGCCGAATTCCTCCTCCACCATGGTGCGAAACACTGTCCAAGCCAGGCGCGGATGAGTCCGACGAAATGCCTGCAACCACATTGCTGCTAACCCTTCCATGTACAACGTAGCCATGATGACCAAATTGTTTGGTGGCACATGGTAGAGCTCGAAATAGGACAAGTAGAGCACCTGCCAGATGCAGGGAGTGTCACCATTGAACCAGGGAAAATCATGCCTCGGCAGTCGAATGTGGTCATCATCGGGGCTGTCAGGATCAGGCGACAACGATGATCGTGGTTAGAGCAGAGGTGGGCCGTAGTTGACGAGTCGGGCGAACGACAGTTGCACCGCCCCTTCCGTGTATAGTGGAGGTGGTGATCTCGACGGGCTAGAGCCCCCCATAGCCACCGCCGACGCGGTGACGGTCGGAACCACCGTCAGAGCGGATTTGCGCGCCTCATCCACGTCCGCTTGGGTGAGATTGATTTGCTTGGACAAATTTTTGAGCTCATGAGATACTTGCTTCAGTTTTAGAGGATGTGACAAAGTCCTCCAAGATTTATCTTTCTTTGGAACCATAACATGATTGGCTAACCACTCGGAGTGGAAGATGTCCTTGATGAATCCAGCAACCAATAGTCTTGCCACTTCTTGCCCAATAGCTTTCCTTTTCTTAGAGGAAGATTACTGCACAGATTCTTGTACATGCCTTGCTTTTGGGTGAACATTAAGCTTGTGCTCAGCCAACTCCCTTGCAATTCCCGGCATATAAGAAGGATTCCATGCAAAGATACCCCAATTCTCACGGAGGAAGTTGACGAGCTCAAGTTCCTATTTAGGATCTAAGTTACTTGCAATGTTGGTGAACATATACTCGTCAGTGGGGTGGATCTGAACCCTTTTTGTTTCCCATGCCGATTCGAATGATGACATTTTTTTTGGCTGGAGCAACTCGGAAGGATCAGTTGTTTTCTTGTACTAGGCTAGCTCTACCTCAGCCATCTGTTGGTCAGCAATTAGTGACCCCTTTTGAAATAACTCTTCTGCCTGTTTAAAATCCCACCTCGTGGGCCAGGCATTTTCAGCTTCAGATAAACATAACAGGGTATGGCCATAAACTGTGCATATGCAGGTCTTCCGAGTAGGGCAGGGTATGCACTTGGAAAATAGACTACCTCAAAAGTAATTTTCTCTTTCTAGAAGCTACTCGGAGTACCAAAAACTATTGTGAGGGTAATCATGCCCATCGAGTGTGCCTTCTTTTCGGGTATGATTCCATCAAATTCTAGGTGACTTGTGTGTAGTTTGGACATTAGAATATTAATGCTTTTCAGAATGCTTGCATATAGAATAATTATACCAGTACACCCATCCATCAAGACATTTCTCAGTCGGAAATTTTTGTTGCCTGTTTCTGCTAGAGGGTCAACAATGAGGGGATGCCTCCTCGGGTGTGGTATATGAGAGGGTGATCCGATTAGTCAAACATGGTCGGGGTGTCTGCCCACTTCATGTAGCTCGGAATTTCCGATGCTGCCGATTTGACTTCTCTTGACCATATCTTGTCAACTCTCGTGGATTCTCGACCAGCGGAAACCACGAATACCCCATATTCATGAGGGGATCCTTCACTGTCTAAATCCAAGTTATCATCCTTCTTTTTACCACTGTTCTTAGCTTCTTGAGGCCCATCTTTTGCATTCTGAGCTTCTCTTTGTATTAGATGACACTGACGGACTGTGTGTTTTAGAACAATCAGATTCCCTTCTGCATCTCGGGTAGTATGAAGAGGACAATGCTGATCCAGAACATCATGATCATTAGGAGGCTTCTTCTGACGGGGTTTCCACTCTATATTTCGTTGTGTTCTTCAACGAATGCCCAAGGCATTAGCTGCCGCCACCAACTCTAAATTGGTAGGGCCATCTTCTCCAATTATCTTGTTTTTTCATCCAGTCTTCGGTTTTGTGATGCCCCCAAATTCAATCCGTGTATAGTAATCATACACGCAGGGTACACGGCTAAGATTAGAGTGCCACGGTGAGAATATCACAGCACAACACTAAACACAAAAGGATAAAACAATATGTTACAATACCAGGGATCACGAGGATCCGAATACATAAGTCATACAAACCATAATATCTGAGTACATACATAGTTAGTCAAGTTTTGCCTTAAGAAGGCTAGCACAAATGACATCAGAGATACAGATCGAAAAGGCGAGGCCTCCTTCCTAGGATCCACCAAACTACTCCTGGTCAACGGGGAACTTGACGTCATAGTAGTCGCCTCCGGGGTACTCCTGCTCCTGGGCTCCAACGTCGGCTGCAGCGGTCGATCAGGCAAAGCAAAAAGGGGGGAATAAAGCAAAGGTGGGTATCTAGCATACCCGCGAGTCTTACGTCCGCTACTAAGCATTTATGCATTGTATCAAATGGAAAGGGGAGGCTATATATAGTGGACTGCAAGATAGAAATCAGAACAAGGGTAAGAAGCTAGGCCTATCAAAGACTAGCATCTTCCAACGAGTCTTGCAGCATGAGGAGAGAATTAGCCAACAGTTTATATAAAGCATAAAGTAAGAATGCAGCAGAAGTTGCTGCAGCATTGTATAATAGTAAGTTGTAATAATTAGCAATGCCTCCAAGATCCCTTCCTCGACATCCCAGCGAGGAAGAAAACCCGGAACCATACAGTTTAATAATAATAGTTTGTAGTGGTAAGATCCATCTTCAGCATAAAGCGTCCTATTACCGTGGACACGGCTATTCGAATAGAATAGTCTTCCCTGCAGGGGTGCACTTGTGTTACACTACACGCACGGATCTCCAGGATGCTGGGCACCTTGTTAGGGAACACTCCACCAAGGCTATCCGACACTCAGTAGCCCATCTTTCAAAATCAACAGAGAGGTCATCCGCCGGACTATATCCTATGTACGCAGGGCTTTCGACCCTAACCTCGACGTACTCCTGCACGGTGCGAGGCTGGCCGGTGAAGTTAAATCAAAGCAAATACAAATCACACTGCCGCGACAAATAAGACAACACCACTTACCGGCGCAGGTCGTGGTACAGCTGACGTCTAAAGAGTCCTCGGACGACACTACGAAACTCGTAATTCCCACATGTAGGCAGTGTGTATAAGCCAAAAGGCTACTCAAGTCATCCGCTGAACCATTATTCATTTTATTAACTTGCGGGACAACCGTTATTGTTGCCACGACTTAACTGACCCACGGACAACGACAGGAGTCAGGACCACCAGTACATCGGTGCCTGCCCTGTCGTTCTACCAAGTCTTTGCGGTTACCAACAAGGTGAACCGTCTCCTTACCTTGTCTCGCGTGTGCTCCTGGAGGAGCTCGACTTTCGGGGTTTAGTAGCTCTCGCGGACAATGATCAGGGGCCAAGCACACCGGTACACTGGTCGTACCCTCCTTGTCATCCCATCGCAATTCCACTCGCGGGCATCGTTGGGTCGCCCGACTCTTACCTTTAAGGACAACCATTGTTCAGGTACCTAGAGCGGCTATACAGAGTCAGCAATGAGTGGAGTACTAGGATCACTCCAGGATAGCTCACACTTGATGCTGGCTCGGCAGAGCCGAGGTAGGGGCCTGAGGCGGTGTCTTCATTGTACTGTACCTGTGCAGTTATAATATTTGTATCCGCATTCACTCCCCTGAGTGATCACGGCCCTCTATCTAATCCTAGCTAACAATGCGCAGGGCTCACTACTGAATATAATATATATAATAGGCAGCATAGGATAAAGGAAGGTACATCAAGGGCGACAAAAACAGGCTATGCAATTGAATAGGATTGTAAAATAGCAGCGGCAGTAATGCCTAGTGAAAGAAAAGTACGGAAAGGTAGGCGATATATGGGGAAGAGAATGGCTCTGCTTGCCTGGAAGCTCGACGGTAGGGGCAGGGTCGTTGATGAAGTAGTCAAACTGACCAGTGGTGTAGTCGATGGCAGCAGCGGGGTCTACCGAAGATTAAGGGGGGAAGAAACAGTAAATACAAATCAAGCATATACAAACAGATGCATGACATGACAGATAAAATGCTAATGTGTTCTAACGCAGTGCAATGCGTGTTGCTCGGAGCGGGAATTCATCCGGGGATGAACTACCGGCTCCGAGTGATTACCGGACAGATGATCCGGAGGGGAAGGTTCCATGTCTGCAGTGTTAGAGACATCTGACAGACATGTGGATATTGTATCCGTGATCGTTGATTCATTCCGAGCAACTTTCGTGTTCAGAACAAATTCATCCGGGCAGTTTATCGGTATTTGGTAATCATCGGACAATCGGTCCACAGGGGGACGGTTCGATGTCCGTTGTGTTAGAGGGGTGTGGTAGACATACGGATAGCGTATTCGTATTCGTTATATTTTTCTTATCAATTTTGATGTATAAAGTTTTTGAATCTGAATTACGGTTTAAAAGATGTTTAATTTTAAAATTTTAAATCAATATAAACGATTTTTGGAATTTCTTTTATTATTAAAATAGAAACATTATCCACAAGCCTATCTAGAACAGTGCTGACAGGTGGGACCCACATGTCAGCCTCTGTTTATTTATAAAACATTTTAATAAAAACAAAATATCCACTGGGCCCACATGTCATAGACTCAACATTTTATAAAACCATTTTTTAAAATAAAACCTCAGTGGACCCAGTGGTCAGTGACACAAATGTTAGTTTAATTAACTTAATTATGTTAAAGGCCTGGGCACAGCTATAAGTGACTAGGGGGGGGGGTTAACTCTCTGTTAAGTTCACAGTGGTATTAGCCGGGGGTTTAGCGAGTGGGGCCCGCTGTCAGTGGCATAACAGTGCCCTAATCACTTCTCTGGCGCGTGGGGGCCATCGACCGGTGACACAGGTGGTCACCGGCGGCGAGGAGCTCCGGCGAGCTCGGCCGTTTGCTCGCTGTGGGGCACCATTTTGCGCGGGGATTGATCCAATCGATCGAGAGAAGTGAGCCGCATCGATCTGTGGTGGGGGAGGGTGTCGGGGACGTCTAGGGCGAGCTCTAGCTCGACAATGGCGGGCACAGGCGTCGGGCTCCAACGGCACTTGGCTATACGCGACGAAATCGAAGGCGATGCGGGGTGGGATCGACCATATGGTCCACGGGGAAAATCTTGGTGCAACCGGCGTGGGCTGTGGTGGCCTGGGGACACGGCTACGACGATGAGCCACGGCGTCCGGAGCAAGTGAAAAGGGGGCGGCGGCTACGGGCTTATCAGGCCGCAATGGGGGGTTGTCGGCGGCTTAGGGGCTCACCAGCGAGGTGTAGGCGGTGGCAACGGGCTCGATGACGATGCTAGGTGGCAGGAATCGCTCAGGGATCTCGCCGGAGCTGAAGAAGAAGATGAAGACGCCGCGCTCGTTGTAGTCGATCCCGCCGCAATTCCTAGCGCACGCAGACGAAGTCGACCACCGCACGCACGCCAGAAACGTTGTTGTCGCACGGGGAAGTCACTGGCCACGGTTGCTCACCACGGCGGCCATGGCGGCTCGGCGGAATTTTTCACCCGACGATGCGAGAGGAGAAGGATGGGAAAATGGAGGCGGGGGTGTCCAGGGGCTGGTTGAGGACGATCTTATCGTCTCCGCGACTGGAGGGAGCAGGTGGGGGCGGGACCGGCTCGCCAACGTCGACGGCGGGCTCGGCCGTATAGGAGCAGCTGAGGAGGGCAGTTGGGGGAAGAAGACAAGGGGAGGAGCGGGCCTGGGCTGGGTGGGCCGTCGCCCTGGGCGAGGTTTTAAACATTTTCCTTTTTTCTGTTTTATTTCTCTCTGTTTTTATAAAATATGTTAGGGGTTCCTAAATCAAAGTTATACCCCATGTAGGTGATACAACAACTTTGGTTCATTTAAAATTCAATGAATATTTTCATTAGATTTAGAATTGCTAAAATTGACCTTATTAGCTACTGTTTTAATTTTTCACAATTTTACATGGGTCAATAATTTACCAAAGTTACCCCAACATGGTTCTATTGATTTTTGGCAATTTAAAAAATTGGTTTCGTAATTTTTGATCAAGGTTTAATTTTCCAAAATTTTTCCTAACCTCATTTGAATAGGATTTTGACTTTGGGTTTGACTTCAAGTGATCATGAACATGGGGCGCGGGTTGTTGATCACCTACATCAAGGTTTTGATTAAGCTCAACACAAAGTTTGAGTAATGACAGGGGAGCAACAGTGATTAATCAACAGTGATGATCAACAGTGTTAGTGATTACTATTACAGATGCTGAGGGTGTTACAAATCTCCCCCACTACAAGAATTCTCATCCCAAGAATTTAAGTGGTAGCGAGGAAAAGATCGGGGTATTCATCGCGAAGTAGATCTTCGCGTGCCCAAGTTCCTTCACCTGCAGAATGATTCGACCACTGAACCTTGAGGAACTTGACGGTCTTGTTGCGGGTTCGACGCTCAGACTGGTCGAGAATGCGGCTCGGATGTTCTTTATAAGTCAAGTCTGGTTGCAGGTCGATCACATCATGCTCCACTTCGCAGATAGGGTCCTTGAAGCAACGACGAAGTTGCGACACGTGGAAGACATCGTGGACTTGGGAGAGGTTCGGCGAAAATTTCAATCGGTATGCCATGGGTCCACTCCTGGAAAGGATAGGAAATGAGCCAATGTAGCGAGGAGCCAATTTGCCCTTGATACCGAAGCGATGAATGCCCCTCATGGGAGTGACATGAAGGTAAGCTTGTTCACCAGGCTGATATTCCATTTCCCGGTGTTTTTTGTCATAGATGCTCTTCTGGCGGGACTGAGCGGCCTTCAAATGTTCACGAATGACGTGAACTTGATCTTCAGCTTGCTGAATAATATCCGGGCCAATGAGTGCACGTTCCCCAGTTTCTGACCAACTCAGAGGGGTCCGATATTTACGCCCATAGAGAACTTCATAGGGTGCCATCTTCAGACTAGCGTGGTAGCTATTGTTATACGAGAACTCGACCAACGGAAGAGATTCCTCCAATTTCTTACCGAAGGAAATAACGCAAGCTCGAAGCATGTCTTCCGACACTTGATTGACTCGTTCAACTTGGCCTTGTGACTGGGGGTGATAAGCGGTGCTGAGATGCAGAATAGTCCCCAAAGCTTCTTGGAAACTCCGCCAATATCTTGAGGTGAAAAGGCTACCACGATCTGAACTGATCTCCAACGGAATACCATGGAGCGACACGATTTGGGCGATATACAATTCCGCTAACTGAGTAGCCGTGATGTTCTCCTTGACTGGTATAAAGTGAGCAACCTTGGAGAACCGGTCGATGACGACAAAGATAGCATCGTTACCTTTCTGTGATCGGGGAAAACCGGTGACGAAGTCCATCCGAACTTTGTCCCACTTCCATACAGGAATTTCAGGTGGTTGTTGGGTTCCAGCGGGTTTTTGATGTTCACCCTTGACGGGACGGCAAACATCACATTCCGAAACATATCGGGCAATGTCTTGCTTCATGTTAGGCCACCAGAATTGCTGATGAATGTCTTGGTACATCTCGGTGCTTCCAGGATGAATGGACAACGGGGTATCGTGACCCGCTTTCATGACCTTCGGGGTCATATCCAGGTTCTCATGCCTGCCCTTGATGTGAGTAACCACTAAACGGTTCTTGTAGAACACCGCACCTTTGCTATCAATGGTGAAGGGTGAGGGTCTTCCATTGGCGATATCGCGTTTAATCTTGTGTGCGAAATTATCATAAAATTTTATAGCCTTGACTGATTTGACGAGATCCGGTTCGATAACCAGGTTATTCACATAACCTTGAGGAACAATCTCGAGGTTTATCTTGCGTAGCTCTTCATACAAAAGTGGCTGTTGTACTGGAACTTCAAGTTCACTACAGTAGGCTTTGCAGCTCAAGGCATCGACCATCACATTGGCTTTGCCAGGGGTGTGATGAATATCCATGTTGAAATCGGCTATTGTCTCGAGCCATCTTTGTAGGCGGAGATTCAGATCTGGCTGACTAAACAAGTACTTCAGGCTTTGGTGGTCGGTATAGATCTCACAACGATTACCGACGAGGTAATGTCGCCACAACTTCAATGCATAAATTACTGATGTCAATTCGAGATCATGGGTTGGATACTTGTCTTCATGAGCACGCAACTGACGAGAGCCATAAGCAATCACTTTGCGCTCTTGCATTAGGACACAACCTAATTCTTGACGAGACGGGTCGCAATATATCATGAAGTCCTTCTGAGTATCAGGGGGAGCGAGCACCGGGGGAGAAGTTAGCTTGTCCTTGAGCGCTTGGAAACTTTCCTCACATTTATCTGTCCACTCGAACTTGACGCCTTTGTGAAGCAGATTAGTCAGGGGCCTGGAAATCTTGGAGAAGTTCTCGACGGAAAGGCGGCAATAGCTAGCGAGCCCGAGGAAACTGCGTACTTTATTGACGGTCTTTGGAGGAGTCCAGTCAAGAATAGCCTGGATACGTTCTGGGGTGACGGTAATTCCATCCTTGGAAATCACATGTCCAAGGTAGGTTACTTCGGGAAGCCAGAACTCACACTTAGAATACTTAGCGTAGAGTTTGTGTTCTCGAAGCTTCTCCAATATAAGACGAAGATGTACAACATGTTCTTCTTCATTCCTTGAATATATCAATATATCATCCAGATAAACCACGACGAACTTGTCGAGGTACTCCTTGAAAATATAATTCATCAATCTGGAGAAGGTGGCTGGAGCATTGGTTAAGCCGAAGGACATGAAGGTGTACTCGTATGAACCATAACGAGTAATGAAGGCAGTCTTCGGAATGTCCTCATCACGGACTCGGATTTGGTGATAACCCAACCTCAAGTCGAGTTTAGAAAACTCCTCGGATCCGACAAGTTTATCATACAGATCGTTGATCCGGGGAGTGGGTATTTGTTCTGGATGGTGGCTTGGTTAATGGGCCGGTAATCTTGGACCAATCGGTTTGTCCCATCGCTCTTCTTGACAAAAAGCGAAGGTGCTCCCCAAGCTGAGGAACTTGGGCGAATGAAGCCCTTCCGAAGTGCTTTGTCGATCTCCTTCTTAAGTTCAAGGAGCTCGTGCGGTGGCATCTTGTAAGGACGCTGAGCAATAGGGGTGGTGCCGGGCTTCAAGTCGATGACAAATTCGATTTCTCGGATCGGGGGTATTCCTGGCAGTTCTTCGGGGAAGACATCGGGGAAATCGCGAACTACTGGAATATTCTCGATTCCTTCGAGGGGGGCGGCATTCAAAGCATTCATCATAAATATCTGCGTTTCAGCATTACGGGTAATTCGGGTGGTGTGGTTAACAACCTCGCCGGAGGGGTGAAAAAGTTGGACAGACTTGGTGCCACAATACAGTGCGGCATCGTGAACTTTCAACCAATCTATTCCTAGAATGAGGTCTATGGTGGAAGACTTCAGGAGGATGGGCGAAGCAAAGAATTCAATTCCTTCAATTTCAATGGAGGTGTTTGGCACTAGCATGGTGGTTCAGCATTGGCCTATCAGGGTGCGAACAACCATCGGTGGTTTCATCGTTTCATACTTGACATGAATGAATGTGATTCTCCTGTATCAAATAAAACAGTAGCAGGTACATAATTAACGAGAAGGGTACCCATCACGGTAGAGAGTTCTTGTTGAGGTTCTTCAACATTAATATTGTCAGCATGTCCACGAGCATAAGAAACAGACCCAGTATTATAGTTGGGGGTCCTGTTGTTGCCACGACCATTTCCACGGCCAGCGGGGTGAATTACCAGTTGCTTCTGTTTCTGGGGGCAATCCCTGGAAAAATTCCCAGGTTGGCGGCACGTGAAGCATAATCCATCCTGAGGACAAAGGGGTGTAGAATTGGGTGGTGGAGGCAGAGCTCTTGGCATCCGCGGTGGCGGAGGCAGACGGGGTGTAGCATAAGATGGCCTTGGAGCAGGTACAGGTGAATGGGTCACACTGGTAGGGAGCCAGATACGACGCTTTTGTGTTGCGCCCGAAGATGAGCCAACATCACGATAGCGTTTCAGTGAGTTCTTGTGATCCATCTGCGCAGTCTCAACGGTGATAGCCTTGTTCACCAGGGTGGCTAAGTTGGAAAAATCATGAACGGCAAGAGCGAGCCTGTGGTCTTAATTGAGGCCATGACATTACTTCTGCTGCATGCGAGCATCAGTGGTGACCTCATCTTCCGCATAGCGAGAGAGATTGAGGAACTCGCGCTTATAGGCTTCAACATTCATGTTGCCCTGAGTGAGGTTGCATAAATCTTCCCCCTTACGATCCATGATCCCCTGAGAAATGTAGCGGACGCGGAAGGCAGACTGAAATTCATCCCAAAGTGATGACTTATTCGACTGGCAGTGAACGCTTTTGGGTGCTCCACCACGGAGCAGCGGTGCCTTTCAGGTAATAGGACGCAAAGTGCACATAGTCGGATGGATCGACATTAGCAGACTCCAGCTTGTGAGTGATGTCGCGAATCCAGTCATCGGCATCCAACGGTTGACCAGAGTTACGAAACATAGTAGGGTTGAGGCGGGTGAAGTCGTGCAGAGTCACGGTGGCGTGCTGATGGTGGTGCCCATTCTGATTCGTCTAGGGGAACTGAGCCATGACATTCTCCATGAACTGACGGTTCAACTCGAACTGCTGCATCATCCCGGCCATGTAATCTGGCGGCGGAGGTGGTTCGTTGGCAGCACGACCACGTCCACGACCACCACGACCAGCCATCCTGCTAGAATTTAACAGGGGTATTTCAGTGATGAATATTTAACGAGATACCGGAATCAAGCCTGAAGTAAAGAGACAACGAAGAGGAGGCCCGGATATATAGGAGTAGTCATATAAGACATACACATTCACACACGGAGTCAATCGAAAATCGGGCAGCTTAACGTCGTAGAAATTAAGTAAATTAAGGAAAAAGGATTACACGACGCGACATATATTCCACTGTGTCAATCACGCCACAAGAAAACTGTTGGACACAGGAGTAGATGCCAGAGAACGCGCGGCCTGCCCAGAATGAGAATGGGATCCACGGTCCGGGACCTGGGGTAGAACTCCTGCGACACGACTCAATCAATGAGGTAGCACCAGAACGCCGGGTGGAATCAAGAGAACGTGATCCTAATGTTAGAGTTAGTAAACCTTACCAGAAAGGATAAGAGAGCAGAGTCCCAGAGCATAGGTAAGGAGAAAAGGATCCTAATACCATAGATATCGCACATAGTGACATCGATGTGGGCCCGTAAGCCAAATATTAAGTTAGCAAAATAGTTTTTCAATGTCTAGACTCAACTTCGATCAAGTAGTGGTGGGTGGCTTCCTATAGGCAGTAGGCTCTGAGACCGACTTGTGACGCCCCCAAAATCAATCCGTGTACAGTAATCATACACGCAGGGTACACGACTGAGATTAGGGTGCCACGGTGAGAATATCACAGCACAACACTAAACACAAAAGGATAAACCAATATGTTACAATACCAGGGATCACGAGGTCCGAATACATAAGTCATACAAGCCATAATATCTGAGTACAGACATAGTTAGTCAAGTTTTGCCTTAAGAAGGCTAGCACAAATGACATCAGAGATACAGATCGAAAAGGCGAGGCCTCCTGCCTGGGATCCACCGAACTACTCCTGGTCAACGGGGAACTCGACGTCGTAGTAGTCGCCTCTGGGGTACTCCTGCTCCTGGGCTCCAACGTCGGCTGCAGCGGCCGATCAAGCAAAGGGAAAAGGGGGGAATAAAGCAAAGGTGAGTATCTAGCATACCCGGGAGTCTTACGTCCGCTACTAAGCATTTATGCATTGTATCAAATGGAAAGGGGAGGCTAATATAGTGGACTGCAAGATAGAAATCATAATAAGGGTAAGAAGCTAGGCCTATCAAAGACTAGCATCTTCCAACGAGTCATGCAGCATGGGGAGAGAATTAGCCAACATTTTATATAAAGCATAAAGTAAGAATGCATCAGAAGTTGCTGCAGCATTGTATAATAGTAAGTTGTAATAATTAGCAATGCCTCCAAGATCCCTTCCTCGACATCCCAGCAAGGAAGAAAACCCGGAACCATATAGTTTAATAATAATAGTTTGTAGTGGTAAGATCCATCTTCAGCATAAAGCGTCCTTCTACCGTGGACACGGCTATTCGAATAGATTAGTCTTCCCTGCAGGGGTGCACTTGTGTTACATTACACGCACGGATCTCCAAGTTGGTGGGAACCTTGTTAGGGAACGCTCCACCAAGGCTATCCGACACTCCGTAGCCCATCTTTCAAACTCAACAGAGAGGTCATCCGCCGGACTATATCCTATGTACGCATGGCTTTGGACCCTAACACCGACGTACTCCTGCACGGTGCGAGGCTGGCCGGTGAAGTTAAATCAAAGCAAATACAAATCACACTGCCGCGGAAAATAAGACAACACCACTTCCCGGAGCAGGCCGCGGTACTGCTGACGTCTGAAGAGTCCTCGGACGACACTACGAAACAGAGGAGCCCATAACTCATAATTCCCACATGTAGGAAGCGCGTATAAGCCAAAAGGATACTCAAGTCAACAGCCGAACCATTAGTCATTTTATTAACTTGCGGGACAACCGTTATCGTTGCCTCGACTTAACTGACCCGCGGACAACGACAGCAGTCAGGACCACCAGTACATCGGTGCCTGCCTGTCGTCCCACCAAGTCTTTGCGGTTACCAACAAGGTGAACCGTCTCCTTACCTTGTCTCGCGTGTGCTCCTGGAGGAGCTCGACTTTCGGGGTTTGGTAACTCTCGCGGACAATGATCAGGGGCCAAGCACACTGGTACACTGGTCGTACCCTCCCTGTCATCCCGTCGCAATACCACTCGCGGACACCGTTGGGTCGCCCGACTCTTACCTTTAAGGACAACCATTGTTCAGGTACCTAGAGCGGCTATACGGAGTCAGCAACGAGTGGAGTACAAGGATCACTCCTCGATAGCTCACACTTGATGGTGGCTCGGCAGAGCCGAGGTAGGGGCCTCGGCGGTGTCTGCATTGTACCATACCTGTGCAGTTATAATATTTGTATCCGCGTTCACTCCCCTGAGTGATCACGGCCCTCTATCTAATCCTAGCTAACAATGTGCAGGGCTCACTGCTGAATATAATATATATAATAGCCAGCATCGGATAAAGGAAGGTACATCAAGGGGCGACAAAAACAGGCTATGCAATTTAATAGGATTGTAACGTAGCAGCGGCAGTAATGCCTAGTGCAAGAAAAGTATGAAAAGGTAGGCGATATCTGGGGAAGAGAATGGCTCTCCTTGCCTAGTAGCTCGACGGTAGGGGCAGGGTCGTCGACGAAGTTGTCGTACTCAGCAGCGGTGTAGTCGATGGAAACAGCGGGGTCTACCGGAGATTAAGGGGGGGGGGAAGAAACAGTAAATACAAAGCAAGCATATACAAACAGATGCATGACATGTCAGAACCCCAACTAGGGTAAGTGCTAGGTTTGTTTGATCCCTTTGCATCATGCAAAAATTCAAAAGAAATTCAAAAATGGGGAAGCAGAAAGCCCTGAGAATTTATTTGAAATGGCCAGATAAAAATATTTTTCCAAAAATCATTTGAATGCTTGGAAAATTCCTAGAAATGTTGCTCATCATTTTAAAAGTGGTTTGGGATCAATCCCATGCACATGGAATTTTCTAATATTCAAATAGTGGCTTTGGAAATTAAATAAACCCCTATTTGAATTGGAATTCAAATTTATTGAATTTCCAAAATGTCCTAATCCTATGTGTGACTAGCTACTGGTCATCTAGGATTTTTAAAAGTATTTGGGCATTTAACAAAAATTCCTTGCTATTTTTATTTGGGGCAAAACAAATTACAGAAAGAAAAACAGAAGAAATAACAGAAGAAAAGAAAAAGGAAAAGCAAGCCCACCCGGCCAGACCGCAGGTCCAACTCACTCCTCCCCCGGCCCAGGCCCACCTGGCCTTGTCGTCTTCCTCCCCCTCCCCCCGAAGCTGCTCGCTGGAGGCACAAGAGCGCACGCCGACTGCCACCGCGACGCCGGCCGCCTTCCAGGGCCTCCCCCTCCTCCTAAGCGTGCCACGGAGCCGCCCAGTGCCCCGCAGCACTTCTCCCCCTCTCCCGGTTTCCTCTCGCTCTCTCTCTCGTTGGATTTCACGGCCACCAAAGAGCACGTCGTCGCCCCATCCGTCGCCTCGAGCTGTCTAGCAGAACCGCCGTGGAGATCTTCGCCGATTCGCGCCATCAATCAAGCCCGGGAACCATTGAAGACGTCGCCATCTTCACCGTCAAGCCGCCGGCCGCCGTGGAGCTCTACGAGGATTGCGCCGCCGACAAGCCATCTCCGACCTCGCCGTCCCCTCCGCTGGAACCGGGGTGAGCAGCCGCCTTGAACCCCTCTGTCCGCGCTTCGCCCCACTGCCCGTAGCCATTTCTCGCCGGAGCCCGAGCCCAGCCGCCGCCGTTCTTGAAGCCGCCGTCGACACAGCCCCTCTGGAGAACCCCGGATAGCACAGATGGGTACGGGGGCACGTGGGGATCGATTTGGCGCCTCCCCCGTGCTCTCCCGTGGCCGTTTGGTCACTCCGCCGTGCCAGAGGTCACCGCCGGCTAACAGCCGGCGGGCCGAGCTAATTAGCCCACTAATCCCCCCCCCCGAGTCCATGACAGGTGGGCCCTGCCCCCCCCTAATGACCCTGTTAGCTCTAATTAAACCGGGTTAACCCCCCTGAGGCTGACCGAAGGGACCCACAGGTCAGGAGCCCCCACACGTCAGGCTGAGGTCAGCATGACGCAATAAACCAGTTTTCCATTTTTAAAAGAATTATTTTAAAACAGAGAAAAATTCCAGAAATTACAGAAAATTGATTAAACTTGGGAAATTCATAACTAATTCATTTTAACTCCAAATATAACAAATAATATGTCTAAAAATATCAGAAAAATCCAGGTTTATGAATATGGGCTCTTTTTTCATGTTTGACCATTTTAAAATGGGTGAACAGTGCAAAACATCCATATGACTTTAATTCAAATTCAATTTTTGAAGCACATTTGCAAATGACTTTGCATTTGACTTCTTTTAAATGGAATTGTACCCATATTTTGACCAAGAACATCCCCATTTCAATATTGATCATGTGTTTCAGCATTGCAAATAAATTTATACCTTGTTTGATTGTTTGCTCGATAGACGTGCAACCGGAACCGGAGACCACCCCTTCGTTGAAGACCCCGATATCGAACCTCGTCAGCAAGGCAAGCAAATCCCATTGATCATGTCTATAAAATCCCAAATTCCCTCTCAGTCTCGCTTATGCATGTTTAGGAGATCACTTTGTATCGATTCTACCGCATAGTTGAACCCATATCCGATGCATGACCTATCATCTTGTCACAGTAGTAAGCAAACCACAATCCTAGCTGACATAGGAGTTGATTGGTATCATGAAGCCCCTGCAACTGTTACAGCTTATTGCATGCTTAGTGTTACATGAGGTTGCTTTTGATGTGAGTCGGGATGATGATGAACATGGTGTTGAGGAAAGTGAAACTGTGTCGGTGAATCCACCCTAATACAAGGTGAACGATGAGAGGCTGTGTAGGAGTACACAATGGGTTGTCTCGTTGAACACTGCCTTAGGCATCGAGTTCTTGTATGGTAATCCAAGACAAAGAGTACAACCACACATTGGGCTCACTGACCCCTCTCGGCCTAGTACCTTGATCCGTGTCGACGTCCAGGAGTCACATTAGTTCGGGCTTTCCATTTGGCATCTGCATAGAAAAAGAATGAAGGAATGGTTGCATCATCCTAGATATGTGGGTGCACCTGTGAGGCAGGAAAACCATCTGCTAAAGGTGGCGTCTCGGTCACCTACATTGTCTGAGTCCGTTTCGTTGATCTGGCCGGAATCTCGAGCGGTAGCAACTCAGATAGTCGACTGCTGGAATAGACCGGTTGTGAGCGAAGTGTCGTGGTGAACATCCTCGCTGTCACCTCTTGAACGGTGGAGAGACCTGGCGGTAACCGATGGTCATGTGTGTGTAGTTTACACCCTTGCAAGGTTAACAAAACTATTCGAATAGCCGCGTCCGCGGTTAAGGACTACTTGGAACCTGTACCTGATTATTAGACAACTTGAACTGGATACTTCTAAAACACACCAAGATAAGTGTGAGTGCTATGGTGTGCCTCGTCGTGGGGAAGTCGAGGAAGTAACCATAGTGGTGTATTGGTTGGAGATGTAGTGGACTCGTGTACGCTTCTTACCTCAAGTCTGGTATTCGTAGTTCAGGATTAGCCAAGTCAAAGCTGGCACTTCTGCTTAATGAAACCCCACCTCCCTTTACCTTGATAGTTGAGCATGAGTAGTATAGATCTGATGTAAGTCTTGCTGAGTACGACTTTGTACTCAAGTTTGCTTATTCTATGTTTTAGATAAGAACCGGACCCTGATGGAGTCACCTTCGTGAAGCTCGACGTTGGCTAAGTTAGCATAGTCCCAGACAGCAGTCTGGTCCCTCGTGGAAGGGCATGTTTGTTTACAAGGCTTCTCTAAGCCATTTGTTAAACTTGTCTGTACTCAGACCTAATTTGCTTCCGTTGTATGATGTAATGTTGATCACAGACATGTGATCTTTGTATGCTCTATGTGTATATCTATAAAGAGTACTTGTAGAGTTATGTGATGATACCTGCTGTTCATACTAGGCATGTGTGCTGCGTGTATGTTTATAACATGCATGTCTTAGTATGGGTTTTCGAGACCTTAGTTGTGATCTGGCTGGCGGTCTTTTATACACCAAGTGGCCCTTAGATGTGCGCACCTTGGGGCATCGCGATGCGATTGTTCGTGACTCTGTCACGTGCACACTTTGTTGTATGATTGAGCCCGCCCTACACCCCGACTAAGTGATCGGGCTGGAGTAAGTATATGTAAGAGTTAGGATTAAATCGATAACATGGTTGAGGCGACTTGTCTATGAGTATGGGATTCACCACCCATAAGCATTTAGACTTGTGAGCGGACGATGAGGACCCATCTCAGTTGATCATTCGGCCTGAATGGGATGCCCCTCACGTTCGATGCTTACCGAGAATGTTCTGTGCTTGGCCTTGTCTGCTTAGACAAGTGGGTACGGTTCTCGGCTCTCCATGTGATTGCATCGTGACTGGAATTACATACGCTAACCCCGGGTCTCGACATGACATGACAGATGCAATGCTAATGACATGACAGATGAACTACCGGCTCCAGGTGATTATCGGACAGATGATCCGGAGGGGAAGGTTCCATGTCTGCAGTGTTAGAGACATCTGACAGACATGTGGATATTGTATCCGTGATCGTTGATTCATTCCGAGAAACTTTTGTGTTTAGAACAAATTCATCCGGGTAGTTTATCGGTATCGGGCAATCATCGGACAGTCGGTCCGGAGGGGGACGGTTCGATGTTCGTTGTGTTAGAGGGGCGTGGTAGACATACGGATAGCGTATTCGTATTTTTATATTTTTCTGATCAATTTTGATGTATAAAGTTTTTGAATCTGAATTACTTTTTAAAAGATATTTAATTTTAAAGTTTTAAATCAATATAAATGATTTTTGGAATTTCTTTTATTATTAAAGAAGAAACATTATCCACAAGTCTCTCCAGAAGAGTGCTGACAGGTGGGACCCACATGTCAGCCTCTGTTTATTTATAATTTTTTTTAATAAAAACAAAATAGCCATTGGGAACACATGTTATAGACTCAACATTTTATAAAACCATTTTTTTTAATAAAACCTCAGTGGGACCCAGTGGTCAGTGACACAAATGTTAGTTTAATTAACTTAATTATGTTAAAGGCCTGGGACCAGCTGTAAGTGACTAGGGGGGTTAACTCTTTGTTAAGTTAACACTGGGATTAGCCGGGGGTTTAGCGAGTGGGGCCCGCTGTCAGTGGCACACCAGTGCCCTAATCACTCCTCTGACGCGTGGGGGCCATCGGCCAGTGACACAGGTGGTCACCGGCGGCGAGGAGCTCCGGCGAGCTCGACCGTTTGCTCGCTGTGGGGCACCATTTTGCGTGGGGATTGATCCAATTGATCGAGATCAGTGAGCCGCATCGATCTGTTGTGGGGGAGGGTGTCGGGGACGTCTAGGGCGAGCTCTAGCTCGACAATGGCGGGAACGGGCGTCGGATCCAATGGAACTTGGCTATACGCGATGAAATCGAAGGCGCTGCGGGGTGGGATCGACCATATGGTCCACGGGGAACATCATGGTGCAACCGGCGTGGGCTGGGGTGGCCTGGGGACACGGCTACGCCGACGAGCCGCGGCGGCCGGAGGAACTGAAAAGGGGGCGGCGTCTATGGGCTTATCAGGCCGCAACGGGGGGTTTTCAGCGGCTTAGGGGCTCACCAGCGAGGTGTAGGCGGTGGCAACGGGCTTGATGATCACGCTGGGTGGCCGGAATCTCTCAGGGATCTCGCCGTAGCCGAAGAAGAAGATGAAGACGCCACGCTCGTTGTAGTCGATCCCGCCGTAATTCCAAGCGCACGCAGACGAGTTCGACCACCGCACACACGCCAGACACGTTGTTGTCGCACAGGGAAGTCACTTGCCACGGTTGCTCAACACGGCCGCCATGGCGGCTCGACGGAACTTTTTCCCGACGATGTGAGAGGAGGAAGAGGGGAAAATGAAGGCGGGGGTGTCCACGGGGTGGTTGAGGACGATCTTATCGTCTCCGCGACGGGAGGGAGCACGTGGGGGCGGGACCGGCTCGCCAGCGTCGACGGCGGGCTCGGCCGTACGGGAGCAGGTGAGGGTAGGAAGTTGGGGGAAGAAGACAAGGGGAGGAGCGGGCCTGGGTTGGGTGGGCCGTCGACCTGGGCGAGGTTTTAAACATTTTCCTTTTTTCTGTTTTATTTCTCTCTGTTATTTCTCTTTTGTATTTGTTTTATATTGTCTTGCATTTTTATTAAATATGTTAGGGGTTCCTACATCAAAGTTATACCCCATGTAGGTGATACAACAACTTCGGTTCATTTAAAATTCAATGAATATTTTAATTAGATTTAGAATTGCTAAAATGGACCTTATTAGCTACTGTTTTAATTATTCACAATTTTACATTGGTCAATAATTTACCAAAGTCACCCCAACATGGTTCTATTCATTTTTGGCAATTTACAAAATTGGTTTCATAATTTTTGATCAAGGTTTAATTTGCCACAATTTTTCCTAACCTCATTTGAATAGGATTTTGACTTTGGGTTTGACTTCAAGTGATCATGCACATGGGGCACGGGTTGTTGATCACCTACATCAAGGTTTTGATTAAGATCAACACAAAGTTTGAGTAATGACAGGGGAGCAACAGTGATTAATCAACAGTGATGTTCAACAGTGTCAGTGATTACTATTACAGGATTTGGCATTGAACTACCTCCTCCAAGATGCTGCTCGTTCTTTGGGGGAATCTCCTCTTCACCATTGGCATATTTGTTGGCAATTTCGATTTTCCTATTGATACGTCCCAATCGTATCTATAATTTCTACTTGTTCCATGCTTATATTGGTGATATTGCTATATGTTTTGCTACACTTTCATACCTTTTACAACATATTTGGACTAACCAGCTAACTCAGGTCCCCAGTACCATTTTTAATCTGTTGTCTGTGCATTGCAGGAAAATGTCAAATATTAAAGTGCTCGGAAAAATCTTGAAAAATCATTGAAAATCAGAAGTCCGGTAGACTCCAGAAGGCCGGAGGGAAGCCAAAGGTTCCACCCCTCTGACCAGGTGGGTCCCTGGCGTGGCCAGTGGTGGGGCCACGCCCCCTGGTCTCCTGGTCAGGTGGGGACCCCCTGGTACCCCCTTTGGCCTATTTCTCCCTCCTATTCCAAATGTCCTCGGGAAGACCTCCGTTACATGATTTTCGCCACTATTATGCCGCCCACCGCGATCCCGAGATCGGGGTCGCCTGAAGGAGGCACCCGGCCGGAGGGAGGAATCACCTATGGACAATCCGCCATCACCATGCTCGCCTCCCGGATGTGTCGTGAGTAGTCCCCCTTGGACCATGGGTCCATGACCAGTACCTAGATGATGTCTTCTCTCCAGTCTTGTGCCTCAATTCTTAGACCTTGTCAACTTCCCTACATGATCAAGGCACTTTTGTATTAGTTTTTGTGTTGCTATGTTGTGTTTCCTGGGATCCGATGGATTATGAGTTTATGTTCAGATTGTGATGAGTAATATATTTGGTTTACCTTTTATGTCTAAGTTCTTGAGTATTCTTGCATGTTCTCAATTGCTTTTTATTGCTTTGGCCAAGTAGTAGATAGTAACTCCAAGAGGGAGCATCATGCATGATTATGGGTTCATTCCCCCGATGTCTAGCTTGCGTGATAGAAACATGAGACTAGGGGATGTATTGTTGCCACCAGGGAGAAAACAACGTGTCTTGTAACTGCGGTTGCAAGGATTGCTTACTTTACGCATAGAGTGTTAATGCAGTTATTTGTTGCTTTGATACTACAGTTTGCCCGGGGTTCGCAACTTAATACCAGCTAGGTGTTCTGGATAGATATCTCAAGGTGGATGATTAGTGAGTAGATGCTAATGAATAAACGGCCTACTCGTTTTGGTGTAATTCCCATTCAATTGAGCCTCTAGCTTTCTTGTAGCATAATTAGCATTACGGTGCATTTATAATTCTGTTAATTGCCTAGTTGTAATTTTTTCACCCAACATAGTTGTTTATTGTCTTTTTGGACAGTGATGTCACTAGTGAAAGTCGTGAGACCCCGGTCCATATTTCCACCATAGTTTACACGTTCAACTTTACTACTTTTATTTCCTTTCTATTGCAATCACCAGTACTATTAGCCCTTGTGTTTTGATCCGTTGTAAACATCAAGACCGGAGAGATTGACAACCTCTCTGACTCGTTGGGATCAAAATTATTTGCTTTTGTGTGCAGGTCCAGGTTGAGTGAGAGATATTTATTCAAACAACGCATCACTTACTCCACCGCCTTCTTGTTGATCCTTGGATTCCTCCTGGATTCGATAACCTTACAGTCCTCGTATAAGGGAAATTCACCGATGTCTACATCTCAACCTTCCACTTGGGGTAATCAACGAGGAGCACTAACCGGTGCCATCAAGAGAATTTCTAGCGCCGTTGTCGGGGACTCCAGTCAACAAGATATGGGAGTTGCACACTATCTTTTACCTTTACTTTTTAGTCTTGTTAGTTTACTTTTCTATTTTTTCTTTAGAGTCTTATACCAAAAACACCAAAAAAATTAGTTTCTTTGTTATTGCTTGCTGCTGTTGTGTGACTTCACTAGTCCCAACAGCAAAGACTTTACTTGCACTCCTATTGGTGCACCCGCCACTTAGGCGACTTCCTATGAGACTAAACCTGCTTTGTTTCACATAGTTATGAAAGAGCAATTCTACGATGTTGGAGATGATGCTGCTTTGCATTTGAATAATTTTCTTGAGCTTTGTGATATGCCAAAGTGTAAGGAAGTAGATGGTGATATTGTTAAATTTACGCTTTTTCCTTTTTCTTTGAGAGGAAGAGCTAAGGAGTGCTCCAATCCTTGCCTAGGAATATCATAGATTCTTGGGATAAATGCAAGGATGCTTTTATTGGGAAGTACTACCCACCTGCTAAGAATATTCAGTTGAGAACTAATATTATGAAATTTAGACAAATGGATAATGAACACGTTTCCCATGCTTGGGAACGTATGAAGTCTCTTGTTAAAAATTTCCCTACACATGATTTAACCACTTGGATGGTTATCAAAATTTTCTATGCAGGATTGAACTTTACCTCGCGGAATCTGTTAGACTCGGCCACAAGAGGAACTTTTACGTCAACCACACTTGGTGTTGCCATGAATCTATTAGATGTTATGATGACAGACTACTCTCAATGGCTCACTGAAAGATCCCAACAAGTAGGAAGGTAAACTCTATTGAGGAGATCTCCTCTTTAAATGAAAAGGTTGACTTGATCATGTCTTTACTTACTGATCAAGCTTCTATTGATCCTCATGATGTTCCTCTGAATTCTTTGGTTGCTCAAGAATGAGAGCAAATAGATGTTAATTTTATTTCTAGAAACAATTTCAACAATAATGCTTATAGGAGTAACTTTGGTAGCAACAATCCTAGACCGTTCCCCTCTAACTCTTATGGGATCAACAAATCCTATAGTTACACTGCCAATTAAAGAAGAATGCCTAGTTATGAAAAACTTTTAGGGCTAGAGAAGGCTACAAAGAATTACATGCACACCCAATATGAACAGAATAAGACCATCTCTGTACAATTAGATGAGCATTTTTCTATTTTGAAAAACTTTAGCAAACAACTTGAGAGCCTGAATAGTGAGATTTCTAATCTCCAAACTAGACTCACTACAACTGAAACCAAAGTTTCCAATACGTCTCACACTCAGGCTACTTTGATAAATCAAATGGTAGCAAAACCCGAAGTGGTTTCGTCTCTAGAAGAGGAAGAGAGAGTTAAGAGCCTTCCTACACACACCACACTTGCTACTTTACATGTTGTTGAGGATCTCAAAACTTTTAGCACCCATCACATCCCTAGTCCACCTATTGGACCCATTAATGGTGATGCTAATACCTCAACTTTAGGACAAGAAGGTCCTTTGAGCTTAGATGACATCACTACCACTTTAATTAATGGTAGTGAACTGGACTTTGATAATCGTAGTCTTTCTGAAGTTATTAAGTTCTTGAAAAGAATGGCTAAAGACCCCCACCCTAGTTCACTTAACATTGCCTTCACCGAGCATATCACTAATGCTCTTATCAAAGCTAGTGAGGAGAAACTAAAACTAGAAGTTTCTATTCCTAGAAAACTGGAAGATGGTTGGGATCCTATGGTAAAGATTAAATTGAATAACTTTTCTTGCTTTGCTTTATGTGATGTTGGAGCTAGTGCCTCCGTTTTACCCAAAAGAATGTATGATATGATTGAATTGAAACATTTTGATCCTTGTTCTTTTGGTGTTCATCTTGTTGATTCTTCCGTAAATGCTCGGTGAGCCGACGAGAGTGAAATACGAGTCCATCCACTCGTAAGTCAAAATCGAAGCGACTCGGGAGAGTCTCGCCGTTGTAGGTTCCCTAGGGCGTCTACATTGATCCATACCTGTTGCAGTTATAATATTTTTTAATCCACGTTCACTCACCAGAGTGATCACGGCCCGCTATTCTAAACCTAGCTAACAAAGTGCAGAGCTCACTGCTGAATATAATATAAATTTATAGGAAACATAGGATAAAGGAAGGAACATCAAGGGGTGACTCTGACAGGCTATGAAATTGAATGGGTAAGCAACATAGCAGCACCAGTAACAATGCCTAGTGCAAGAAAAGTACGGAAAGATAGGCGATATCTGGGGAGGAGAATGGCTCTGTTTGCCTGGTAGCTCAACGGTAGGGGTAGTGTCGTCGACGAAGTAGTCATACCCAGCAGTGGTGTAGTCAACGACAGCAGCGGGGTCTACCGGAGAATAAATGGGGGAGAAACAATAAATACAAAGCAAAAATAACAAACAGATGCATGACATGACAGATGCAATGCTAATGGTGTTCTAACGCAGTGCAATGCACGTTGCTCGGAGCGGAAATTCATCCGGGGATGAAATACCGGCTCCGGGTGATTATCGACAAACAGCCCGGAGGGGGGAATGTCGATGTTCGTTGTGTTAGAGGGGTGTCGTGGGTAAAAAAGATAGCGTATCCTTATTTGTTATATTTTTCTGATCAATTTTCATGTATAAAGTTTTTGAATCTGACTTACGGTTTAAAAGATATTCAATTTTAAAGTTTAAATCATTTTAAATCATTTTCTGGATTTAATTTATTATATAATTCCAAACATTATCCAGAACCGTTATTTTGACTGGTCAAACCTGACTAGTGGGACCCACTGGTCAGCCTCACATTTTAATAAATCATTTTATAAAATTTAATTATCCACTCGACCCACATGTTAGTGGGAATTTAATTGATATTTATTATTAAACTAAGTACTTACAGGTGGGGCCTAGGTGTAAGTGGCACAGACTTATAATTAACAATTTAATTAAATAAATGTTATTTAAATGGGAAGGGGCCCACTTGTCATAAACAGTGGGGGGTTTATCTCCAATTTTAATTAAAAGAGGGATTGGAGGGGTTGGGGCCCGCTGTCAGTGGCTCATTAGCCACTGATGGGGAACCTGACAGGCGGGGCCCTCTGGTCAACCTCACCGGAGCACGCCGGCGACGAGGAAGCCACGGCTAGGTCGCCGTTCCGGCCGACTCCAGCGACGTCTAGAGGCGGGGAGGGGGGTGTTCGAACGGGGGGACCCAGCCGCATCGTTCGGTGGGCTCGAGGGTGGCCGAGGCTCGTCGTTGTGGTTTCAACGACGACGACGGCAACCGACAGTTGAGGGCGGCGACGACCACAGTGAAATTTGCGCGGTACCTTGTCCTATAGTTAGGGGAATCGATGCTGAAGACGAACGGGAGCACGCGCACGTCCTTGGCGGCCAAAATGGTGCACGGGGGCCACAGCGGTGAACACCCGTGCGGCAGCAGAGCTCGACGGCCATGGCGGGCGCGCCTACGTTGACAGAGAGGGGCAAAGGGCGCACGAGGATGGTGAAGGGGCTCACAGGGGCCGTGTAGAGGAGCAAAGCGGGCTCGGGGGCGGGACGGGTGGTCAGAATTCGGCTGCAACTCCGGCCACGGCGAAGAAAGGGGGCGACTCGATTTTCTCGATGCAGTGCGCCCCGCGCGTGATTTCCGGCTTGAGACGACGAGGACGACGTGTGCGCATCTCCTGGACATGGCGGCTGGACCTATGGTGGAAGATGGACGCGTGTGTTCACGTCCACATTGACAGCGACGTCGAGCTGAACTCTCCCGACGAGAGTGAGATGGGGAAGGGGGAAAGGGGTTGGATCTCGATACAGTTTGTGCGGAGGAGATCTTTTATCGAGTCCCGGGCGACTGTAGCGGCGCATGACGTGGCATAGCTCGCCGGGGACGAGGAACTCGTCAGGCGCGCCATGACCTCAGTAGCTCGAACAGTAGGAGGGACAAGAGGGGAGAGGTGGCTGGCTGGGGCCGGGTGGACCTCGCCCAGGGCGAGTGTTAGGGTTTTTCTTTTTCTATTTATTTTTAATTTTTTCCAACAGTTTAATCCTTCTGTTCCATTTTTATTTTCTTATCAAATGATTTTTGCTAGGTGTAAAACTTGTTGGTTTATTGGTATTACACTTTATAGAAGTGCCACAAAAAGTTTGGTGATTATTAAAAATCTTTTACTATTTATTTTTGGACTGCAACTTATAAAAGGGGCTTTTAGCTGGTGTTTATAAATTGTTTGATTTATTTAATAGCTTAATAAATTCCCATTGTTGTTCTATCATGGTCCACTGATTATTTGTGATTTAACAAAAGTGGTTGCATCGTTTTTGTACAAAGTATTTTTCATCACATATTTTTAATATTCATCAAAAGGCATTTTGGGGATTGTTTGGATTCAAAGATTAACAAGGCATGATCAAAGGTGATTAGAGACTTGCTAATCACAGAGGTTTAATATTAACAAAGTTTTACTGATGCCTGACACTCAAGGTGTTACAAATCTCCCCCACTACAAGAATTATCGTCCCAAGAATCTAAGAGGTAGAGGGGAAAAGATCGGGGTATTCTTCACGAAGACGATCTTCGCGTTCCCAAGTGGCTTCATCTTCAGAATGATTTGACCACTGAACTTTAAGGAACTTGGTTGTCTTGTTGCGGGTTTTGCATTCAGACTAGTCGAGAATGCGGCTCGGATGTTCTTGATAAGTCAAGTCCTGTTGCAGCTCAATCACATCATGTTCCACTTCACGAATAGGGTCCTTGAAGCAGCGGCGGAGTTGCGACACGTGAAAGACATCGTGGACTTGGGAGAGGTTTGACGGTAACTCCAATCGGTAAGCCACCGGTCCACTTCTGGAAAGGATACGGAACGGGCCAATGTAGGGAGGAGCTAACTTGCCTTTGGTCCCGAAATGATGAGTGCCCCTCATGGGAGTGACACGAAGGTAAGCTTGTTCACCGGGTTGGTAGACCATTTCTTTGTGCTTGCGGTCATAGTTGCTCTTCTGTCGGGACTGGGCAGCTTTAAAATTTTCACGGATAACGCGAACCTGATCTTCGGCATGCTGAATAATGTCCGGACCAATGAGGGTTCGTTCCCCAGTTTCTGACCAATTCAGAGGGGTTCGACACTTGCGTCCATAAAGAACTTGAAAGGGTGCCATCTGCAGACTAGCTTGGTAGCTGTTGTTGTACAAGAATTCAGAAAATGGAAGAGATTCCTCCCACTTCTTACCAAATTAAATGACACAAGCTCCAAGAATGTCTTCAAGCACTTGATTTACTCGTTCGACTTGTCCTTGCGACTAGGGGTGATAAGCGGTGCTGAAATTCAGGTGAGTGCATGACCATAGCTTCTTGGAAACTATCCCAGAAATTTGAGGTGAAAATGCTGCCACGATATGAACTGGTCTCCAACGGAATACCGTGGAGGGAAAGAAGTCTGGAAACATATAAGTCTGCTAACTGACTAGCAGATATCGTCTCCTTGACTGGCAAAAAGTGGGCAACCTTGGAGAATCGGTCGATGAAGACAAAGATCACATCATGACCCTTCTGTGACCGCGGAAAACCGGTGACGAAGTCCATTTCAATCTTGTCCCATTTCCATTCAGGAATATTGAGTGGTTGTAGAGTTCCAGCAGGCCTTTGATGTTCTGCTTTGAAGCGACGGAAAACGTCACACTCATCAACATAACGAGCAATGTCTTTCTTCATGCCAGGACACCAGTACCACTGACGAAGGTCTTGGTACATCTTGGTGCTACCTGGGTGGATCGACAACGGGGTATCATGAGCTTCTTTCAAAATATACAGAGTCAATTTTATATTTCCCTTGCTAGGAACCACTAAATGATACTTGAAGTACAATTCTTGATCATCAGCAAACCTGTAGTCTGAGGGCTTCCCTGTGGCGAGATATTGCTTCATCTTTTCGACATTCGAGTCAGCTTTTTGGATGAACTTGATGTCTTTGTTGAGGTCTACTTCAACAACTAGGGACTTCACATATCCCTGTGGAACAATCTCAAGGTTCAGCTTTCGAATCTCTTCATACAGACGGGGCTGCTTTACTTGAACTTCCAGTTCACTACAATTGGCTTTGGGGCTCAGGGCATCAGCCATCACATGAGCTTTGCCAGGGGTGTAAGAAATTCCCATGTTGTAGTCGGCTATTGTCTCGAGCCATCTCTGTTGGCGGAGATTCAGGTCTAGTTGAGTAAACAGGTACTTTAGGCTTTGGTGGTCGGTGTAGATCTTGCAACGATTACCGACGAGGTAATGTCGCCACAGCTTCAATGCTTAAATTACCGCTGCCAATTCGAGATCATGTGTTGGATAGTTTTCTTCGTGAGCACGCAACTGACGAGAGCCATAAGCAATCACTTTGCGCTCTTGCATTAGGACACAACCTAATCCTTGACAAGACGCTTCTCAATATATCACGAAGTCCTTCTGAGTATCAGGGGGAGGAAGCACTTGGGGAGAAGCTAGCTTGTCCTTCAGAGCTTGAAAACTTTCTTGACATTTATCAGTCCACTCAAACTTGACGCCTTTTTGAAGGAGATTAGTCAGAGGCTTGGAAATCTTGGAAAAGTTCTCGATGAAACCGCGGCAATAGCTGGCAAGGCCGAGGAAACTTCGAACTTGCTTGACAGTCCTGGGCGGAGTCCAGTCAAGAATAGCCTAGATACGTTCTGGGTTGATGGCAACGCCATCCGTGGAAATCAGATGACCAAGGTAGGTTACTTCAGGAAGCCAGAGCTCACACTTAGAATACTGAGCATAGAGTTTATGTTCTCGAAGCTTTTCCAGTATAAGAGGAATATGTTCAGCATGTTCTTCTTCATTCTTGGAGTATATTAAGATATCATCCAGATAAACCACGACAAACTTGTCGAGGTATTCCTTGAATATATAGTTCATCAATCGGGAAAAGGGTGTTGGGGCATTTGTCAAGCCAAAGAACATGACGGTGTAATCGTATGAACCATAGCGAGTAATGAACGCGGTCTTCGGAATGTCCTCTTCACGGACTCGGATTTGGCAATAACGCAACCTCAAGTCGAGTTTAGAAAACACCTTGGATCCAGCAAGTTGATCGTAAAGATCATTGATCCGAAGAAGTGGGTACTTGTTCTGTATTGTGGCCTACTTGATAGTTCGGTAATCTAGGTCCAAACGGTCCGTTCCATCGCTCTTCGTGACAAAGAGTGAAGGTGATCCCCAAGCAGAGGAACTTGGACGGATGAAGCCTTTGTCGAGTGCCATGTCGATCTCCTTCTTCAGCTCAAGGAGGTGGTGAGGCGGCATCTTATAGGGGCGCTTAGCAATGGGGACGGTGCCGGGCTTCAAGTCGATGACGAATTCAACTTCTCTGATCGGGGGTATCCCCGACAGTTCTTTTGGGAAGACGTCAGCAAAATCGCAAACGACTGGAACTTTCTCAATTCCTTCCATAGGTGCGGCATTCAAAGCATTCATCATATGGAGGTGTGGTGCACAACTTCGCCGGAGGGTTGAAAGAGTTGGACGACCTTATTTCCACAAAAGAGTGCGGCCTCGTGAGCCTTCAACCAATCCATTCCAAGGATAAGGTCGATGGTATAGGTCTTCAGAATGTGTGGAGAAACAATGAATTTGAATCCCTCGATCTTGACGGTGAGGTTAGGTGCAACCATGTCAACACGACACTGGGTACCGGGAGTCCGGACTATTAAGGGGGTATGCATCTTTTCGTGTTGTATGCCATAGTTAAATGCAAATGCTCTAGACATGAATGAATGTGATGCTCCGGAATCAAATAATATAGTAGCAGGTATTGAGTTAAAGAGAAGGGTACCCATCACGGTAGCTGGTTGTTCCCGAGCTTCATCAACGTCAAGGTGGTAAGCATGACCACGAGTGTGAGTAGAAGACCCAGTATTATAGTTGGGGGTCATGTTGTTTCCACGACCATTTCCGCGGCCAGCAGGGCGAACTACCAGTTGATTCTGTCGGTGGGGCCAGTCTCTGGAAATATGGCCTGGTTGACGGCACTTCAAGCACATGCCATCTCGAGGACGGAGGGGTGCAGTCTCCGTCTTCGGCTGTCTCGGCGGATGCGGAGGCAGACGGGGTGCAACATACGATGGCCTTGGTGCAGGGGCAGGTGGACAATACACGCTGTGCGGAATCCAGACACGTTGCTTCTGTGTTGTGCCCGAAGATGAGCCAGCATCACGGGGGCGCTTCGGCGAACCCCCAAACTTAAGCTAATCGGTCTCAAGAGTGATAGTCTGGTTCACCATGGTGGCAAAGTCGGGGAAGACGTGCAAAGCCAGTGCAAGCTGGAGATCTGAGTTGTTCCCATCACGGAACTTCTCTTGCCTACTTCCATCATTTCGGAGGTCACTTGCAGCATAGCGGGGAGGCGGAGGAATTCCCTCTGATATGCCTCGACAGTTTTGTTGACCTGAACGAGGTTGCGGAACTCGGCCTTCAAACGGTTCATAATCGCCTGGGGGACATAACGAGCACGGAAAACAGCCTTGAACTCATCCCAGGTGACGACAGTCCCCTCCGCTAGCGACCTCTTGTGGGTGTCCCACCATTGAGTAGCGGGGCCACGCAGGAAATAAGTCGTGAAGGTGACGTAATCAGCAGCATGCACCTTAGGAAACTCCAGCTGTCGAGTGATGTCACGAAGCCAATCATCGGCATCCAGCGGCTGTTCAGGTTGTTGGAGGATAGGGGGATTGAGACGCATGAAATCCCGCAGAATAACCACAGGCGGTTGGTTCTGGTTCTGTTTCTGGTTATAGTTCTGTAGTTAATCTATGACTCCTTGCATGAACACTTGGTTCATCTGAAACTGCAGCATCCTCGCGGCCATGTAGTCCCGCGGCGGAGGTGGATCTTTGGCACCATGTAACACCCTGGATTTTGGAACTTTCTTTTTCCGAAAACTTTTCTGAATTATTTCTGGATTTGCTATTGGATTTGATTTTGATCACCTCGTTGGACTTGAAACTTTAGCATATGTTCTTTCCATGCTCAAGTGACCCTTGAATCCAAGCCTTTCCCATGCCATTCGATTGATCCACCTCATCCAAGCCACCATTTTATTCAAGCCATATATTCCTTTTTCCAATAAAAGGGATATTCCTATTATTTGAGGTGTGTGAAGCAATCCCTATTTATGTTTCACCATAAATCCCCAAATAATTCCCACATGTCATTGACATCATATCTTGTCAAATTCTCAAAAAACATTTCATAGCCCAAGTGGATTTTTCCTCTAGAAAAATTCATTTGTTTGTGGGGGCAGAACGGAGCTTTGTGAAGGGAGCGCCACTTCTCTTGATCCATTGCTTGTGAAACTTTTTGTGCAATCTCATGTGATCATATCATTGAGCTCCACCAAATTCCACCACCATTTTCCTAGCCAAACTCCACAATAAATTCCCAAAGTTTGGGTGGAGCAAGGGGGCATTGTGAAGCAAGTGCATGATAGTGGATCCCATTTGCCTTGAAACTTTTTGAGCATGATCCTACCACCAAATAACTCCACCAAACCAGATTTGAGCCAAATCACATTACCCATGTGAGTGCATTGTCAATATTAAGTTTATGGTCAGTGGGCCACATTGTGAAGCAAGTGCTAGCAATGTGTGTGCATTGTCTATGAAATTTTATACACATGTGTACGATGCCAAATAACCCTAGTACACCAATTTTCAGCCAAATCCACGAATCCCATGAGATGCTAGCCTCAACATTGCATTTCTGGTCCAATTGGACATTTACAAAGGAAGTGATAGCTAGCTTACTCCAATTGAGATGAAACTTGGTGTACATACTCATCCTAGTGTATGATGGAGCTATGCAAAAGATCATACCTAGGGGAGCAATGTAAAAGCCACACCACAGTACAAAGACCTTCTGCCACCATGGTGCATTTGCAAAGGATGTACCATGTACATTGATTATTTTGAGCCCAAACTTTCCAGAAACATAGTCCTTCCTATCCTCATCCCAAAAGACAGCTTGGTCCTATGCAGAGCCCCACCATGTGAGCACAACTTAAGCCCCAAGATTGTTGTGTCCAACTTTGTGATGAGCCAGAGATCACACTGTTCATGCTTTTGGCCATCCAGCTGTACCACTGCGGTCTACTCTCGAAGGACTACACTCTAGACATGGTTGGCCCCGCAGAACCTTATCCCCAACTTGGTGGCCACGCCATTGGCGTACTCTTGGCGCGCACTGTGCGCGCATGCATGCTCTGCCCGCGTGCTGGTCGTGTCGCCATCGTGCCCCTGTACGCCTTTGTCGCCCTCTGGTTGTCAATCCGCGCCGCACGGCCTTCCCATCGCCCAAGAGCTCTGTGCAACCCCGTCCCGTTGCCCTCAGCGTCCCTGTTCACCGCACGCCATGGCCGCCGTCTTCTTGTCTCGGCCCGAACTCGAGCATCTCCTTCCTCCTTCAAATAGGATCCTCCCCAAGGCCTCCCAGCACTCCCACAGCACCCCCACCTCCTCCTAGCCGCTCGCCCGCCTCCAATTTGGCGTCGGAGTGCCTCCCCCGTCGCTTGGCCCCGCCCCGGTGCTGGCCACCCCGACCCGGCGGTCCTCCCCTACTCTTCGTGCTCGAGCAGAGGAAGGAGAGGAGAAGGCCTGCCAAGAGGGACCTACGTGGCACCGAGGCGCGCCACTGACGGCCCGGGCCCGCGTGCAGATCCAGTGGTGGCGCCCCCTTGCAAATACGTTTTCCTTAGAAGGAAACGTACTCCAGTACCCTTCAACCCGAAAATACGTCTTTGTGCTCAGAAGGCGTATTTCTTCCCTCTCTGGCCCAGAGTACGCTTTCACCATTCCGAAAGCGTATTTCCACCTTCAGCAGCCCAAAATACGCTTTCATCTTCTGGAAAGCGTATTTCCACCAAAATAGCCCCCCGATACCGTTTCGCGAATATCTCCGCACCCGTAACTCCGATTGAGGTGATTCTTTTTGCGTTGTTTTCGTATCGAGCTCCTCTTCAGTTTGGCATAGGTTTCATGCCATGTTTTTATTTTGTTATTTTCTGTTCAAACAAAAGATGGAGTTTGACCTTTTGCCCGTTGCTTTATTTGAAATATTTTGTAGGGTTTTTCTTGTGTTGAAGATCCGGGAGTGTTTCACACCACTCTGGTGAAAGGCAAGCCACAATACCCGTTGCACCTTTGCGTATGTAATTCCGGTCACAATGCAATGACATGGAGAGCCGAGAGTCGTACCCACTTGTCTAAGCAAACAAGGCCAAGCACAGATCACTCTCGGTAAGCATCGAACGTGAGGGGCATCCCATCCAAGGCGGATGATCAACTGAGATGGGTGCTCATCTTCCGCTCACAAGTCTAAATGCTTATGGGTGGTGAATCCCATACTCATAGACAAGTCGCCTCAACCATGTTATCGATTGAATCATAACACTTACATAGACGTACTCCAGCCCGATCACTTAGTCGGGGTCTAGGGTGAGCTCGATCATACAACAAAGTGTGCACGTGACAGATTCACGAGCAATCGCATCGCGATGCCCCAAGCTGCAAACATCTAAGGGCCACTTGGTGTATAAAAGACCGCCAGCCAGATCACAACTAAGGTCACGAAAACCCATACTAAGACATGCATGTTATAATCATACACGCAACTCACATGTCTAGTATAAACAGATGGTAATCACAACATGAACTCTACAAACTCATAGTCTTTATAACTTCTGCTAAACAGAGCAGACATAGTAGTTGTATTACAAGCAGAGATCACAGGGTTGTGATCCAACATTTCATCAAACATCAACGGAAGCAAATTATGTCTTAGTAAAGACAAGGTTAACAAATGGCTTAAGAAGCCTGAAATAAAATACAACGACCCTCCAAAGGGAACAGGCTGCTGTCTGGAACTATACGACTTGGTCCACGTCGAGCTCGAGGTAGAGGCCACCATCAGGGTCAGTGGTCTCGTCTCTAAAACATATAATAAGAAAACGTGAGTACAAAGTCGTACTCAGCAGGACTTCCATAGGAACTATACTACTCATGCACATGTATCAAGGCAAAGGGAGGTGGGGTTTCATTGCAGAAGTGCCAGCTTTGACTTGGCTAGTCCTATACTACGAATACCAGAATGAGGTAAGGAGCGTACAAGAGTCCATGTAACAAGTCTCCAACAAATACACCACTATGGATACTTCCTCGACTTCCCCACGAGGAAGGACACCATAGCACTCACACTTATCTTGGCAAGTTTTAAGAGTAACCGTTCAAGTTGTCTATGATCAAGTAAAGGTCTCCAAGTTGAGAGACATGGAAGACATCATGAACGCCTAAGTTGAGAGACATGGAAGACATCATGAACCTGGGAGAGGTGAGGGGGTAGTTCCAATTGGTAGGCAACTTCTCCATGTTTAGCGAGAATGCAAAAGGGACCGATATAACGTGGGGCCAACTTGCCTTTAATACCGAAGCGATGGGTACCCTTGAGAGGAGTAACCCGAAGGTAAGCCTTCTCATCCAGATTATAGCTTTCTTCCTTATGATGACGATCATAATAGCTTTTCTGACGAGACTGGGCTGTTTTCAATCTCTCACGAACAATGCGAACCTGCTCTTCTGCATCCTGAATCATATCCGGTCCAAAGAATTGTCTTTCACCGGTTTCTGACCAGTTTAGGGGTGTTCGACATTTCCGTCCATAGAGAAATTCAAAAGGAGCCATGCCCAAACTAGATTGGAAGCTATTGTTATACGCAAATTCGGCAAAAGGAAGAGAATTCCCCCATTTCTTTCCGAAAGAGATAACACAAGCTTTGAGCATGTCTTCGAGAATTTGATTGACCCTTTCTACTTGACCACTGGACTGTGGGTGGTAAGCGGTGCTAAAGGAGAGGTGGGTTCCCATAGCATTCTGAAAACTTTCCCAAAATCGAGAAGTGAAAAGACTACCACGGTCTGAATTGATCTCCAAAGGAACACCGTGAAGTGACACGATTCGGGAGACATACAAGTCCGCTAACTGGCTAGCAGTTATAGACTCACGAACGGGAAGGAAGTGAGCAACTTTGGAAAGTCGATCAATGACAACGAAGATGGCATCATTTCCTTTCTGGGTTTTTGGAAAGCCAGTGATGAAGTCCATACTGACTTTATCCAATTTCCACTCAGGGATAGGCAAAGGTCTAAGAGTACCAACAGGTCTTTGATGTTCTGCCTTAACGCGACGACAAACATCACATTCAGCAATGAGCTGAGCAATTTCTCTCTTCATCCTAGTCCACCAAAATCTCTGGCGTAGATCTTGATACATTTTTGTACCACCGGGATGAATCGAGAGGGGAGATTCATGGGCTTCTTTAAGGATCAGCTGTCTAAGGTTCTTATTCTTTGGTACTACTATCCTATTCTCAAAGTATACAACACCTTCATTGTCTAGGGTAAAACATTTAGCCTTACCACTAGCAATTTTTGCTTTGATGTGTCGGATACCTCGAGCACGCTTTTGAGCAGCTTTGATTTGATCCTCAAGAGTTGGTTTCACTACCAAGGTGGAAAGGAATCCATAAGGAACAATCTCAAGATTAAGCTTTCGTAGTTCCTCATAAAGAAGTGGTTGATACTGCTGTAACATGAGGTTGTTAGAATACGACTTGCGACTTAGGGCATCAGCCATGACATTGGCTTTGCCTGGGGTGTAAGAAATTCCTAAGTCATAATCTTTTATCAACTCAATCCAGTGTCTTTGCCTGAGATTAAGATCTGGCTGGGTGAAAATGTATTTGAGGCTTTGGTGGTCGGAATAGATCTCACAACGATTACGAAGGAGGTAATGTCGCCAAGTTGTCAGGGCATGAACTACGGCATCGAGTTCAAGATCATGGGTAGGATAGTTCTCTTCATGTGGACGCAACTGGCGTGAAGCATAAGCTACCACATGTCTATCTTGCATAAGTATGCATCCTAACCCTTCCCGTGAGGCGTCACAAAAGATCTCGAAATCCTTTTTGGTGTCTGGAGGCGCAAGTACGGGTGCAGAAGTCAATCTTCTTTTTAGCTCTTGAAAGCTTTCCTCGCACTTGGGGGTCCATTCGAATTTCTTATCTTTCTTGAGGAGTTAAGTAAGAGGCTTTGCAACTTTAGAAAAGTTCTCAACGAAGCGACGACAATAGCTTGCTAAGCCAAGAAAACTCCTAACTTGCTTAACCGATTCAAGTGGAGTCCACTCAAGGACGGCCTGAACTCTCTCAGGATTCACAACAACTCCTTTGGCAGAGATCACGTGGCCTAAGTAGGTTACTTCGTAGCCAGAATTCACACTTTGAGAATTTGGCATAAAGGCGATGCCCTCGAAGTTTCATCAATACCATCCTGAGATGTTCGACATGTTCTTCTTCGTTCTTCGAGTAGATGAGAATGTCATCAAGATAAACTACAACAAATTTATCTAAATACTCCATGAAGATCGAATTCATCAAGCGCGAGAATGTGGCGGGGGCATTGGTTAAACCGAAGGACATGACGGTGTACTCATAAAGACCATAACGAGTAGTAAAAGCTGTTTTTGGAATGTCCTCGTTTCTGATTTTGATTTGATGATAGCCTAATCTCAAATCCATCTTGGAGAAGACAGAGGATCCAGCAAGTTGATCATAAAGATCATTGATCCTGGGCAGTGGGTACTTGTTCTTTATCGTCGCTAGATTTAGCGGGCGATAGTCTACACACATCCTTTCTGTTCCATCTTTCTTCGTTACGAACAGAACGGGGCAACCCCATGGCGATGAGCTAGGGCGGATGAAGCCTTTTGCCAACGAAGCTTCAAGTTGGATTTTGAGCTCATCTAACTCACGTGGGGCCATTCTATATGGGCGTCTGGATATTTGGGCGGTTCCTTGGATAAGATCTACCACAAACTCTATAGATCTGTCAGGTGGTATGCCTGGAAGCTCTTCTGGAAAGACATCCGGGAAGTCACGAACCACCGGAATATCTTCAAGATCAGGAAGTGGAAGCTCATTCAAAGAATGCACCTGGGTTTTAGAGCTTGGTGAGGTGTACTTGATTGTCTGGCCTGATGGATGGGTTAGTTTCACTGACTTGGCTTTACAATCAAGGACAACATTCTGTCTTGATAACCAATCCATTCCTAGGATGACATCAATGTCTGAAGACTTGAGGGATATAAGTGATGCAAGGAATACTAAACCCTCAATTGCAACTTCATTTTCATGAGTCACCGTGGTGGTGTGCCATCTGGATCCAGGGGCTTGCACAACTAAGGGTGGGGATAACATTGAAAAATAGATGTCATGTGACAGTGCAAAATCCTAGGATATGAATGAGTGAGATGCTCCTGGGTCAAAAAGAACCGAAGCTGGGGTGGAATTGATAGAAAGGGTTCCAAGTACAACATCGGTTGGCTTGTGGGAATCCAGAATGGATACATGATTCACATAACCATATTCATAAACAGGAGGCTTGACATTGGAAGTTTTGGGTGGTGGCTTACCACGACGAAAGGCTTGTTTTGGATTAGGTGTGGTGGCTACATGATTTTGGGGACACTCTCGAACATTGTGGCCTGATTGTCCACATTGGAAACAAACACCACGTGGAATAAAAGGAACATGAGCACTTGATTGTCCAACAAAATTCCAAGGAGGAAAATTGGGTTGAGGTGGAAGATATATGGTGGTTGATGGTCTGGAAGCACTTACAGCATGACTGACGTCACTGAATGGAATCCATACACAGCGTTTCCGAGAACCTGAGCTATAAGATGGTGCAAACTCACGATCACGCTTACGAGACTCTTCGTACAACTCATTTCCATACTCGGCCTTGAAGGATTTGTCGACCAAGTCTCTGAAGTTGATGAACTCGGGAAGATTCAGGTCATGACGAAGGACGGGGCTAAGTCCCTTGCGGAACCCTACTTGTTTCTTGGCATCGGTGGATACTTCTTCTTGGCAATAACGTGCTAGACAAGTGAACTCAGTCTGATACTCATGAACAGTCATCTTTCCTTGGGTGAGATTGCAAAATTCTTCTCTCTTGCGCTCCATCAGCTGATCCGGAATATGATACCCTCGGAATTCATCACAGAACTCTTGCCAAGTCACCACTTGACCTATGGGCTGCATTGCTACAAAATTCTCCCACCACTTAAGAGCAGCACCTTCCAGAAAGTATGCCGCGAATAGCACACGATCACCGGGAGAAACATGGGCTGTGTCAAGCTTACGCTCGAGGGAACGAAGCCAATCATCGGCATCAAGGGGCTCGGAAGAACATCGGGATACTGGCGGGTTGAGGAGAATGAAGTCCTGGATGGTAACAACACTATTACGCTGACGAGAAGTGTTCTGCTCAATACGCTCGAGAAGACGTGTCTGATCACGACGATTCTGCTCAGCCTCCATCATGATTTTCTCTGCAGAAGGCGGTGGTGGAGGATCTTCATCATCTCTATTACTGGGACGGAAATCAACACAAAAATTTCCACCTGACAATCTGTGTGATAAGAATCAACAATCAAAATAGGATTTATGACACAATTCTATGCTAAGATAGAAGACTATAATGCAATAGCATCAAAGTCACAAACGGACAGCATAACGGCTGCACCGGGATGGAAATTGAGACAACCTACAGAATAACGGACATCACTTCGACAGAAGAACTATGGAATGATGACTGTGGGAGACCACAACACTCCTACAGCTACAAAGATGCAACCAACAAGATGTCCTAATAAAGACATAGATAAGCCTAGTCCTATCTTCCCGTAGAACAAGATGAGGATGACTCAGAACTCAGATCGATGGGGTAAGGAGAAAAAATAAGTCTTACGTTGTTCCCTTATATCCAAGTAACTATATAACAATAGATTGCTAGACTCAACATCGGCCAATGGTTTGATAATCCTACAGACAGTCCAGCTCTGATACCAAGTTTGTGGGGACCCGGGGTTAGCGTATGTAATTCCGGTCACAATGCAATCACATGGAGAGCCGAGAGTCGTACCCACTTGTCTAAGCAGACAAGGCCAAGCACAGATCACTCTCGGTAAGCATCGAACGTGAGGGGCATCCCATCCAGGCCGGATGATCAACTGAGATGGGTCCTCATCGTCCTCTCACAAGTCTAAATGCTTATGGGTGGTGAATCCCATACTCATAGACCAGTCGCCTCAACCATGTTATCGATTGAATCATAACCCTTACATAGACGTACTCCAACCCAATCACTTAGTCGGGGTCTATGGCAGGCTCGATCATACAGCAAAGTGTGCACGTGACAGAGTCACGAGCAATCGCATCGCGATGCCCCAAGCTGCGCACATCTAAGGGCCACTTTGTGTATAAAAGACCGCCAGCCAGATCACAACTAAGGTCACAAAAACCCATACTAAGACATGCATGTTATAATCATACACGCAGCACACATGTCTAGTATAAACAGATGGTAATCACAACATGAACTCTACAAACTCATAGTCTTTATAACTTCTGCTAAACAGAGCAGACATAGTAGTTGTATTACAAGCAGAGATCACAGGGTTGTGATCCAACATTTCATCAAACATCAACGGAAGCAAATTATGTCTTAGTAAAGACAAGTTTAAAAAATGCCTTAAGAAGCCTGAAAGAAAATACAAAGACCCTCCAAAGGGCACAGGCTGCTGTCTGGAACTATATGACTTGGTCCACATCGACCTCGAGGTAGAGGCCACCATCAGGGTCAGTGGTCTCGTCTGTAAAACATAGAATAAGCAAACGTGAGTACAAAGTCATACTCAGCAAGACTTACATAGGAACTATACTACTCATGCACATGTATCAAGGCAAAGGGTGGTGGGGTTTCATTGCAGAAGTGCAAGCTTTGACTTGGCTAGTCCTTTACTACGAATACCAGAATGAGGTAAGGAGCGTACACGAGTCCAAGTAACAAGTCTCCAACAAATACACCACTATGGATACTTCCTCGACTTCCCCACGAGGAAGCATGCCATAGAACTCACACTTATCTTGGCAAGTTTTAAGAGTAACCGTTCAAGTTTTCTATGATCAAGTAAAGGTCTCCATGTAGTCCATAACCACGGACACGGCTATTTGAATAGTTCATTAACCCTACAGGGGTGTACTGCTATACACACGCCTCATCATTTACCGCCTGGGGATGGACCCTTCAAGTGAGTACCGGCGAGGATGTTGCCACGACACTTAACTCACGACACCATCTCTAGTCCTAGGGAGTCGCATATTTGAGTTGGGACAACGATCGGAATCCGTCCGATTTTTCCGATGCGGACTCAAACGTTGTGTGACCACCATCAAGCTCAACTCGATCATGATCACTTGATTCAACGTGCCCACAACCTACGCCAACAACTTACCTTGGTTCCACTTGCTTGAGATCGTTAAAGGGCGAACTACTTGCGACTCCTGGACAGGTCCGGGGTGAGGAACTAGGCCGAGAGGGGTCAGTGAGCCCAATGTGTGGTCGTACTCTTAGTCTTGGATAAAAACTCAAGAACTCGGGCTTAAGGCAGTGTTCGACGAGACAACCCACTGTGTACTCCTACACAACCTCTCATCGTTCACCTTGTTTAGGTCAAATTCACCAACACGTTACCACCATCATTCACATGATCACTACCATCCCGACTCACAACAGAGTAGCCTCAGTTAACAACTCTAAGCATGCAATAAGCTGTAACAGTTGCAGGGGCCAGAAGATATCAACCAACTCCTACATCTGATAGGATTGTGGTTTGCTTACTACTGTGACAAAATGATAGGTCATGCAAAGGAATAGGTTCAACTAGCAGTAGAACGTATCCTGGTGATATCCTAAACATGCATTTGCGAGAATGAGAGGGAACTGGGATTTTGTTGGCATGATCAAAGAGGGGGTGCTTGCCTTGCTGACGATCATGAGGTACTGTACTTCTGAGGTGAGGTTTAACTCGTCTCCGAGACCAACTCTACCGAGAAGAACCAATCACCGAAGCACTGGAAGTAAAGCATACATTCGATAAATTGTAATGCACAAAAAATATGGCATGATATGATGATGATCATGGGTTTGTTGTGCTTCTTATGTCCATGTGAAGTGTATTGCATCGCAATGGTTCAAGTTAGAATAGCATTTGCAATTTATTTCATTTAAACCAAATGTACCAAATATCAAAATGCTACTGGTTCATCAAGATAACTTGTTCAAACATGGTTGAAAGTTTGATCTTTGGATAGAGAATTTCATTATGATAATTTTTCATATATAAAACATTTCAATTGGAGTTACGGTTTAAAAGATCTTCAAATTCAAAGTTTTGAATATTTTTTGGAATTTCTGGACTAAAATTAATTTAAAAGGAATTACTGCATCAGCATTGCGTCATGCTGACATCAGCGGTTGACTAGTCAATATACCAGTGGGGCCCGGCTGTAAGTGATTCAGGGTTAAATGTTTTCTGTTTAAATTTTAAACCGTGTTAATTAGTGGCTGGGGCCCATGTGTCAGCCTCTAGGGGGTGGTTAGCACGCGGGTTAGGGGGCTAACAAGCCGGCGGTTTGACGCAGGCGGATCTGCCACGACGGTGTCCTCGCCGGAATCGGCTAGGGGCTTGACGAGGGGACCGGAGGGCACAGGCGTGTGCCCCGCGCGCTCGCGCATCTGGTAGGGCGACTAGGGGGTCAAGGGGAGGTCTCGGGCCACGGCAACGTCGAAGCTTGCGGAGGCCGAACCTCTGACCTTGACGAGCATGGAGAAAACGGCCACGGGAGGACGAACAGGGAGGGGCAAACGACGTGCGCGGCTCACCAGAACACGAAGGTGTCGACAGGGAGGTCGGGGAGGAGCTGGCCATGGCGAATTTGTCGAAGACGCCCACGGTGGCCGGCAGCGAACTGGAGAAGGGGGCGACGTCTCCTGTGCTCCGGGGCTCGATTCTGCTTGGGGCTCGACGAGGATGACGTCTGTGGAGCATTTGGAAACGAAGGCGGAGCCCCTCGTCGCCGTTGGCCACGGCTGTGCACTACGGTGGTCGGCGGTGTGCTGTGGGTGCGCGCGGAAAAGGAGGGGAAACGGGCTAGAGAGAGAGGCAAACTGGAGAGGGAGTCCAGGGGGTGTGGTGTCGAGGGGATAGGGACGGGGGAGCAGGAAGGGAGGTGGCGTGGCGACGGCGACGCCGGCATGCACGCCACGCACCAGTGTGCCCGCCTGTCCAGGGTAGAAGACGACCCTGCCCTCCCCTGTGGGATGGGCTAGGCCAGAAGCCAGACTGGGCCTCGCCTTGGGCAACAGGTAAGGGTTTCTCTGTTTTTCTTCTTTTTATTCTTTCTGTTCTTTTTGTTTTGCCCTAAAAATAAATACTAGGGCATTTTATAAAAAACCCCAATTATTTTTATAAAACCTAGGTGACTTAGTATTAGACAACCCCAAGTTTTGGGAATTTTTGAAATTCAAATTATTTGAATCTCAATTCAAATAGACAATTGATTTAATTTCCAAGCCACTTTTTGGATTTTTGAAAAATCTATGAGCATGGGATTAATCCCAAATCACTTTTAAAATGATCACACTCATTTTTAGGACTTTTCAACATATGCAAAAGAATTTTGGAAAAAGATTTATTTCTGGCCTTTTTATTTAAAATTCTTTGGGGCTTTTCTTCTCCGGATTTCTTTTTCTTTTGCAAAAACTTTCATGATGCAAAAATGCAAGCTTAGAAAAAGCACAAACCTAAATTAGGGTTCTGACAGCTTTGACGTGCTTCTAAAATTGTTGTTTGATGATATGCTGATATCGGTGATCATGATCATGTGTTGTTTTATGATTGATGTTATCATTGCCATGCTATCATTGAATATGCTAATGCTATGCTATGTTTTGCCATGTTACATCCATGCCATACTTTGAATATGTCATTGTCATGTTATGTCCTGAATCATCATAACCATAATATACCAACACCATGTTAAGTTCCTCATGTTACACCTGCTCATGTTATGCCTAAGTTATGCTCAACTGCATTCATAATGTTGCCATGTTAATAAATTAATATTTTTAACACGGATAAGTTCACCATCTAAAATGTGGTTGATCATGTCTAAAAGTACTATGCTAGTGTGCTATGCATTGTTATGATCTGATCTACTCCTGTTGCACCTGATACTTCTGTTTGCTGTTGGAGACATGCTTCATGACAAGTTGATCAGGTGCCACCGAACCGGACTTATCCGTGCAGCCACATTTGCTTGTATGGGCAGGCCTTGACTCGGTCTACCGGTGGGCGTCTCTTATACGTATCACCAAAGAGGGAAGGCAATGCGCGACAGTTGCCTTGGCTGGGTAAACGACGATAGTCTTGACAACCAGAGTATGTTTTGCGCGCGGTCCCTAACGGGGTACAAAGTTATTGGACCAAGTGATGGTCAGGGCCATGCGATGGCCGGATTGGTTGGGTGGTAACGGAGGACACCTAACCATAGGGCTACCCAAGACGGGATGTCGGTGATACGGTAAGAGAAACACGTGGTAGTATCGGTCTCGTTGGAGAAGTCCTAGTTCACTCCTGCGGTGTGAGTTCCAAGGATCCTGTGGGACAAGTACCGGGGTGCTGGATGGAGGAAGAACTCCATAGTGTGGGTAACATGCACAAACTCTGCAGAGTCACACAAATCTATTCGAATAGTCGCGTCCACGGTAATGGACACAGTTCGTACTAGGTCACACCTTATGATCAACATGAGTTCGGTGGTATGTTTGAGGTAAGTGGATTGGTCATGCGATGACCGGATTGGTTGGGTGGTAACGAAGGACACCGAACCCGTTGAATGGTCACGAGGTGACCCGGTGCTTTAGTCGGTAAGGACTCCAAGGTAAGCCACATGATCATGCGATGATCATCTGGGGTCCATGTGATCTTAAACGATGATGGTGTGTCCATTAGTTCTAATGTTGACAATATGCTTGATGAATATCCGTTTGCATGATATGGTTTCTCACTTGTTTAATTCACTAATATACTTTAATCGGTTGCCATGTTATTGTCTTGCCTTGTTGCATGGTTGTTGTGAGCTTGCAAGTACATTCAATGTACTGACCTGGCGTGTTATGCCGGATTTCCAGGCCGTGCTCTGGATGCGTAGGACGACGTTCCCGCTGTTTGCGAGCTAGGAGGTGTCCTAGCCAGTGTCCCTGTGGATTGGAGTTCGTCACCGCCGTTATTGTTTCGCTGCCGTCGTTATTCCGCATCTAGAGAGTTATGCTGCTGCTTGGTGTAGAGCTGAGGCTAGCCTGAGGAGCAAGCTGTGTCTCCGCTAGCATTGTAATAGACCTCGTGTACCCCTGTCTTCGGTAATAGTAAATTGTTCACTTCTATATCAATCAGTGTCGTGTTCCAGAAGACTTGATCTCTCGGCTGGTGCACGGGGCGTTCGGTCATGTAAGCCGGGGTGCCACACACCACGACCACGACCACGACCACGACCACGACCACCACGACCAGCCATCCTGCTAGAATTTAATAGGGGTATTTCAGCGATGAACATTTAACGAGATACCAGAAACAAGTATGAGGTAATGCGACAATGAAGAGGAGGCGCATATACATAGGAGTAGTCATATAAGACATACACATCTACACATTGAGTCAACCGAAAATCAGGAAGCATAACGTCGTAGAAATTATGGAAAAAGGACACACTAGGCGGTGCGCAGACCATGGTAAAGAATACACGACGCGACATAGCTTCCACTATGTCAATCAGGCCACAAAAAAACTGTCGTCCACAGGAGTTTGTGCCAGAGAACGCGCGGCCTACCCTGAATGAGAAAGGGGATCCGCGGTCCGGGACCTGGGTCAGAACTCCTGCGACATGACTCAATCAAGGGGTAAACACCAAAATTGCCGGGTGGAATCAAGAGAACATGATCCTAATGTCAGAGTTTGTAAAACTTACCAGCAAGGATAAGAGAGCAGATTCCCAGAGCATAGGTACGAATAAAAAGGATCCTAATACCATAGATATCACGACGGGGTGATAACTATGTGGGCCCATAAGGCAAATATTAAGTTAGCAAAATAGTTTTTCAGAAACTAGACTCAACTTCGACCAGGTAGTGGTTGGGTGGCTTCCTACATGAAGTAGGCTCTGATACCAACTTGTGACGCCCCCAAAATCAATCCATGTACACTAATCATACACGCAGGGTACACGGCTAATATTAGGGTGCCACGATGAGAATATCATAGCACAACACTAAACACAAAAGGATAAACCAATATGTTACAAGATAAGGGGGTCGCACGGGCCCGAATATATAAGTTATACAAGTCATAATATCTGAGTACATACATAGTTAGTCAAGTTTCGCCTTAAGAAGGCTAGCACAAATAAAATTAGAGATACAGATCGAAAAGGCAAGGCCTCCTGCCTGGGAGCCTCCGAAACTACTCCTGGTCCTAATCAGCGGGGGTCTCGATGTAGTAGTAACTGCCCCATGGGTACTCCTGCTCCTGGGCTCCAGCGTCGACTGCAGCGGCCAATCAGACGAAACAAAAAGGGGGAAATAAAGCAAGGGTGAGTATCTAGCATACCCGCGAGTCTTACGTCCGCTACTAAGCATTTATGCATTTGTATCGCATGGAAAGGGGAGGCTGTATATAGTGGACTGCAAGGTAGAATTCAGAATAAGGGTAAGAAGCTAGGCCTATCGAAGACTAGCATCTTCTGCAGAACAAGAAGAGAACAACCAGCAGTTTATATAAAGAATAAAGTAACAATGCAGCAGAAGTTGCTGCAGCATTGTATAATAGTAAGTTGTAATGATTAATAATTATAATGCCTCTGAGTTCCCTTCCTCGACTTCCCTGCGAGGAAGAAGGCCGGGAGCCATACATTTTAATAGTTGTAGTTTATAGTTAGAAGATCCAGCTTTGGCATAAAGCGTCCTGTTACCGTGGACACGGCTATTCGAATAGATTAAACTCCCTGCAAGGGTGCACTACTGTTCAGCCTGCACGCTCGGATCTCCAGGGTGGTAGGCACCTTTTTAGGGAACGCTCCACCAAAGCTATCCGACACGCCGCAACCCATCCTAGACTCAACAGAGAGCTCATCCGCCAAACTATATCCTATGCACTCAAGGGTCTAGGTCCCTCACCCTTCCACGCTCCTGCACGGTGCGAGTCTGGCCGGTGAAGCAAAAAGGAAATCCAATTACATCGTCCGGACGAAGAAGATACACCACTTCCCGGCAATCAGACCGCAGTACAACTGACATCTGAAGAGCTTTCGGACAAACTACGACGCAGGGGAGCCCATAACTCCTTATCCCAGGTGAAGGTAGTGCGTACAGACTAACAGGCCTCTCAAGTCATCCGCCGAACCATTTAGAATTTAATACTATCTCGCAGACAACCGTTATCGTTGTCTGACTAATAACACAACGGACAACGAACAACAACAAGGTCCACCAGTAACGTCGGGGCCTTCCCTGTCGTCCCGTCAAAGCGCGCGGTTACCAACAAGGTGAACCGTCTCCTTACCTTGTCCCGCGTGTGCTCTTGGTAGGGCACGAATTTTCCTGGTTTGGTAACTCTCGCGAGATACGAGCAGGGGCCAAGCACACCAGTAACATCGGCCGTACCCTCTCTGTCGTTCCCGCTGCAATATCGCTCGGGGGCACCGTTGGGTCGCCCGACTCTTACCTTTAAGGACACCAGTTCACTACTAGAGAAATAGCTATACATGGAAACCTTATTAGTGGTGCATTTTATATGTAATGCGCCACTATGTTGTAAGGGGTGGCGCACTGGTAAAAAATGGGCCACCCATAAGAGTGGGCCAGCCCTAGATCCCCTTATACGTGGCGCATTTGGAGAAATGCGCCACCCCTAAGAACCTTATAGGTGGCGCATTTTGCATTTGCGCCACTACTAACAAATAACTGTGCGGGAAAATTACCAACCCCCCCTCCCCGTCGTGGACCGCCTTTTCAATTTGAAAAAAAATATAAGAAAATGATAGAAATGTCAAAAAAATAATAGAAAATAAGTTTCCCATATGATATGTGGTCTAGTTTTTAGGAAAATTTACAAATATGAATTTTGATTTTTTATGGAAAATCTCTCGAGAATTTCGTAAAATGGGCTTAACTTTTGCATACGACCTCCGATGAAAAAGTTTTTAATATGAAAAATCATCTACTCGAAAAGTTATATCCAAATTTTTAGAATCCTTGATGTAACCCGTTGAACATTTTTAGAATCCTCAAAAACCTAACAGAAAAAAGGTTACGGGCGTTTGAATATTTGGAGGCCAAAAAAATGGAAAAAAATAGAAACTTTTTTGATTAGTAGTGGCGCATTTTGTATGAAACGCGCCACTAGTAACAGAAAAAAAATTGAAATTTTTTTAAAAATATATTTTTATTTTTTTTAAATTCAAAATAGGCTAGAGGACCAATCGGGAAGTTTAAAAAAAGTTGAAAATTTTAGATAGTAACATTAAAAAAAATTAAAAAAATTCAAATTTTGTAAAAAAAGTTCAAAATAGGCTAATGGTCCCATCGAGAAAGTTTCAAAAAATGTTGAAAATTTTAGCACACCCATGAACATTAACAAGGTCCTAAACATCAACATGGTTTAATAGGATTTATATGGTAGATATATCAACAAGTGCTTGCTAGGTGAGCTGGAGTGAGAGTTGAATAGAATTGAGAAGTTAAGCATGCTTGGCTGGAGTAGTGCTAGGATGGGTGACCCTCGGGGAAGTTTGACCACAGAGGTTAGTTTGACCTGAGATTAAGCATATTGACCGAGCATTAAGCATACTAACCTAAGATTAAGAAAAAAATAAAAAAAAATAAAAAAATAAAAAAATATTTTCCAGATCCAGATTCAAAATTCAAATTTTAAAAAATTAATAGTGCTGCATTTTCAGAATGCGCCACGCCTAAGGGCCTTAGGGGTGGCGAATCAAGAATGTGCCACCTATAAGCCCTTATTAGTGGCTTGTAGTTAGTGGCGCATCCATAATGCGCCAGTAAATAGAAAAAAACGACGCCACTAGAAGGGCGTTCCCTAGTAGTGGTTGATTCGAGTGCCTACCATTAAGTGAAACCAGGAGGTATCACCCTCGATGGTACACTTAAAGAGGTTCGACAGAGACATCAGCGGAATGAACTAAAGAGGTAAACCTCACATCATCCCAGTAAGGAAACGCTACTGAGCCGACGAGAGTGAAATGCGAGTCCATCCACTCGTAAGTCAAACTCGAAGCGACTCGGCAGAGTCTCGCCGTTGTAGGTTCCCTAAGGCGTCTACATTAATCCGTAACTTTTGCATTTATAATATTTTGTAATCAGAGTTCACTCAGCAGAGTGATCACGGCCCCTTATTCTAAACCTAGCTAACAAAGCGCAGGGCTCACTACTTAATATAATATATATTTATAGGCATGATAGGATAAAGGAAGCTACATCAAGGGTTGACAATGAGATGCTATGCAATTGAATAGGTAAGAAACGTAGCATTAGCAGTAACAATGCCTAGTGCAAGAAATGTACGGAAAGATAGGCGATATCTGGGGAAGAGAATGGCTCTGCTTGCCTAGTAGCTCGATGGTAGGGGTAGGGTCATCCATGAAGTAGTCGTACCCGAAAGTGGTGTAGTCAGCGGCAACAGTGGGGTCTACCAAAGAATAAAGGCGGGTGAAACAGTAAATATAAATAAAAAATAACAAACAGATGCATGACATGACATATGCAATGTTAACGGTGTTCTAACGCAGTGGAGTTCATGCGGGGATGAAATACCAGCTCTAGGTGATTATCGACAGACGGCCCAAAGGGGTGAATGTCGATGTTTGTTGTGATAGAAGGGTGTCGTGGGTATATGGATAGCGTATCCGTATTATTTATATTTTTCTGATCAATTTTCATGTATAAATTTTTTGAATCTGACTTACAGTTTAAAATATATTCAATTTTAAAGTTTAAATCATTTTAAATCATTTTCTGGATTATTTTATTATATAATTCCAAACATTATCTAGAACAGTTATTTTGACTAATCAAACCTGTCTAGTGGCACCTAGGCCTCACATTTTAATAAATCATTTTATCAAATTTAATTATCCACTAGACCCACATATCAATGGGACATTTAGTTTCTATTTATTAGTAAACTAAATACTTACAAGTGGGGCCTAGGTGTAAGTGGCTCAGACTTATAATTAACATGTTAATTAACTAAATGTTATTTCAATGGGCAGGGGCCGATTTGTCATAGACAGTGGAGGATTTATCTGCATTTTTAATTAAAGGAGGGATTAGAGGGGTTAGGGCCCGCTGGCTCATTAGTCACTGATGGGGAACCTGACAGGCGGGGCCCTTCGGTCAGCCTCACCAGAGCACGCCGGCGACGAGAAAGCCACGGCGATGTCGTCGTTCCGGCCGACTCTGGCCACGGCTTGAGGCGGGGAGGGGGTGTTCGAACGGGGGGACCGAGCCGCATCTTTTGGTGGGCTCATGGGTGGTCGGGGCTCGTCGTAGCGGTGTCAACGACGAAGACGACGACGGCGGCCGACAGTGGAGGGAGGCGACGACCACGGTGAATTTAGCGCGGAACCTTGGTCTATAGCTAGGGGGATCGATGTAGAAGACCAACGGGAGCACGCACACGTCCTCGACAGCCAAAATGGTGCACGGGGGCCACGGCGATGAACACCCGTGCGCCGGCAGAGCTTGACGGCCATGGCGGGTGCGACTACGGTGAGGGAGAGGGGAAAAGGGTGCACGGGGATGGTGGAGTGTCTCATAGGGGTCGTGTAGAGGAGCAAAGAGGGCTCGGGGGCGGGGCGGTGGCCGGAATTCGGCTGCAACTCCTGCGACGACGAAGAAAGGGGGCGGCTCGATTTGCTCGATGTAGTGCGTCCCACTCGCGATTTCCGTCTTGAGACGACGAGGACGACGGGTGCGCACCCCCGGACATGGTGGCTGGAGCTGTGGTGGCCGATGGCCGCGTGTGTTCACGTCCACGTCGATGGCGGCGTCAGGCTGAACTCTCCCGACGAGAGTGAGATGGGGAAGGGGGGAAAGGGGTTGGATCACGATCCAGTTTGTGCGGGGGAGATCTTTTATCGAGTCCCGGGCGAATGTAGCAATGCAGGACGTGGCACGGCTCGCCGGGGACGAAGAACTCGTCGGCCGCGCCATGGCCTCGGTCGCTCGAAGAGTAGGAGGGAGAAGAGGGTAGAGGGGGCTGGCTGGGCCGGGGTGGGCCTCGCCCAGGGCGAGTGTTAGGTTTTTTTTTTCCTTTTTGCCAGCAGTGTAATCCTTCTGTTCCAATTTTATTTCCTTATCAAGTGATTTTTGCTGGGTGTAAAACTCGTTCGTTTATTGGTACTAAAATTTATAGAAGTGCTAAAAAAAGTTTGGTGATTATTAAAAATCTTTTACTATTTATTTTTGGACTGCCACTTATAAAAGGGGCTTTTAGCTGCTATTTATAAATTGTTTGATTTATTTAATAGCTTAATAAATTCCCATTGTTGTTCTAGCATGGTCCACTGATTATTTGTGATTTAATAAAAGTGTTTGCACTAGTTTTGGACAAAGTTTTATTCATCACATATTTTTAATATTCATCAGAAGTCATTCTGGGTTTGTTTGGATTCAAAAATGACCAAGGCATGATCAAAGGTGATTAGAGACTTGCTAATCACAGAGGTGTTATATTAACAAAAGTTTTAGTGTTGCCTGACACTAAGGGTGTTACAGGGAGTTTTCAAGTGTGCGAAGGTAGATGACGAAAGAAGATCCGAGAGTGTCAAATGCTCAATCTTGGGGATGCCCACATGCACCTCCAAGAAATATTCAAGGAGACTCAAGCGTCTAAGTTTGGGTATGCCCCCGTGAATCCCCTTCTCCATTAACCATCATCAGTTCGTCCTTCTCCACACTATATTTTTATCACTTCATATGATATGGGCTATGCTTGGAGCGTCTCGCTCTTTAAATTTTGCTTATTTTTAGTTTTGTTTGCTGTTAATAACAAGTTGGACCGTAGAATGCCTTGTTTGGGAGAGAAACAAGCTCCCCTTTCACCTAGAATGCGCATAGTTTTCATGCTTATCCTTGTTGAGTTTTCTTTACTTTCTCTAGGTGTTGTTATGTTTAGCATTTGCTTTCATGTTTATATTTAAGAGCTTTTATTTAAGTTCTTACTTATGGAAATCTCTTGTATTTTCATGGTTATCTTGGTTAGAGAGTTTCCCTATTGCACTGAGTATGTGTCTTACTTTGAGTAGGTAATTAAGGTTGCTATTATAAGTTTACTAGTAACTTGAAATAGTTTTGAGGTATTGTTTTGAGTAATGTGTTGACTTCTGTGTGCCAAGAGCTCAAGCCTATTAGTGATAGGTGTGGTATTTTGGTTCATTGTGATTATTTTTGAAAACTACAAAAATTAGTTGATAACTCTAGCTACTAGATGTATCACTAACCTTCTGGAGGTGTTGTAATATATAGAGTACCCTCACATTATCCCTGTTATATTAGTTTATGTGTTGCTATGCTGTGTTTGCTGGGATTTGATAGATTATGATGTTATGTTCAGATTGTGATGAGTAATATATTTGGTTTACCTTTAATGGTTTAGTTCTTGAGTATTCTAGCATGTTCTCCGTTGCTTTTTATTGCTTTGGCCAAGTAGTAGATAGTAACTCCAAGAGGGAGTGTTATGCATAATTGTGGGTTCATGCCCCCCGATGTCTGGCTTGAGTGACAGAAACATGAGACTAGGAGATGTGATGTTGCCACCAGGGAGATATCAACGATGCTTGTAACTGCGGTTGCAAGGATTGCTTACTTTACACATAGAGTGTTAATGAAGTTGTCTGTTGCTTTGATCCTAGAGTTTGTCTTGCGTTCGCAACTTAATACCTGCGAGATGTTTTAGATAGATATCTCAAGGTGGATGATTAGTGAGTAGATGGTGATGAATAAAAGGTCTACTCGTTTTTGTGTAATGCCTATACGATTGAGCCGCTAGCTTTCTTGTAGCATAATTATCATTGGGGTGCGTTTCTAATTTTTTCAATCGCCCATCAGTAATTTGTTCACCAAGCATAGTTGTTTATCGTCTTTTGGGAGAGAGACATCACTAGTGAAAGTAGTGGGACCCCTGTCCATATTTCCAACATAGTTTACACCGTTCATCTTTACTGCTTTTATTTCCTTTCTGTTGTAGTCACCATTACTATTTCCCCTTGTGGTTTGATCCTTTTTAAACAACAAGACCAGATATATTAACAACCTCTCTCACTCGTTGGGAGCAAAGTTATTTTCTTTTTCGTGCATGTCCAGGTTGACTGAGCGATATTTATTCAAACGGCGCGTCACTTACTCCACCACCTTCTTGTTGTTCCTTGGAGTCCTCCTGGATTCGATAAACCTTACAGTCCTCGTGTAATGGGAAAATCACCAATGACTGCATTTCAACCTTCCACTTGGGGTAATCAATGAGGAGCACTAACCGGTTGATGGCACTGGATTGTGCTCCTAGTTGGCTACCCCAAGTGGAAGGTTGACATGTACACAACCACTACAGGAAACAGGAGTTTTGCCGTCAGCTTTCTATCGGGGCTGACGGCAAAGGCTCCTATGCCGTCAGCCCTAGGCCAAGCTGCCGGCAAACGTTGAGCTTACGGCGTAGGACAGGTATGCCGTCAGCCTTGGCTAAGGCGTCCACTGGCTGACGGCAAAAACCAATAAAGCTGACGGCAAAGGACGGCTGACGGCCACCCGCAGGCCACATGTCCCTTCCAGCCCCGATGTAACAGCGCCAAGGTTTGCCGTCAGCCAGCTGACGTCTTAGCCTAACGGCAGACGTTGCCGTCAGCCGGCTGACGGCAAAGCTGGTCCATAACCCCCCCTCGTGGGCTTACCCTAACCCCCACTCCACCACACTCCACCACACCTTCCTCCTCGACGCGCACCGCCGCCACCGCCACCCACCACCACCCCGGTCGGCCCCGCCCCCACCCCCTTGCAAGACCTCGCCGCCGCCGCCCCGATGTCGTGCAGGACTTCGCCGCCCCGCCCCTGTGCAGCACCTCTCCGCCCCGCCCCCGTGCAAGACGTCGCCCCGCCGCGCCTCGGGAAGACGTCGCCGCCACTGCCCAGCCCCCGTGCAAGACCAGGAGGCCTCTGCACGACTTCACCGCCGCGGCCGCCTCCCTCGCCGGCCGCCTGCCCCTCCTCCTCGACTCTAGTGGTAGTGGCCTCCTCGCCGGCTACCACCACCACCTCCTCAGCCCTGCCCCTGGAAGCTCCTGCTGCAACTCCTCGCCGTTGGGCTCGACCACCTCCACCAGATCTACAGGTGAGCTCCCCCTATCTCTCTTTTCTCTGTTTTTTGTTCTTTATCAATTTTATTTATTGTTAGAACAATGCAACTAATAAAAACTATACAACTAATAAAAATAAAGTAGTCAGTAGTTATATTACCTAGCTAATAAAAATAAAAAATAGCTTAGGAAAGTAGTTAGTTGTTATATTACTTAGCTTAGGAAAAAATAGCTACCTAATAGTTTTTAGTTGTTATATTACTTAGATTTTAGTTGGCTTAGGAAAGCTAGTCTTTTCTACAAGTAGTTAGTTTCTATATATTTTAGTTAGTTAGTTGTTAGATTTTAGTTAGATTAGGAAAACTATTATTTGTTAGTTTTTATATTAGCTAGCTAATGAAAGTAGAGAAAAATATGAAAGAAAATATTTGTGAAGAAAGAAGACAGAAGTAGAGAAAAGAGAAGAGAAAAAAGAAATTAGGAATAGAAAGAAGAGAGAAGTAGAGAAAATATGAAGAGAATGAGAGACATTAGGGAGAGAAAATAAAAGAGAAGTAGAGGAAAGAAGAAAAGAAGTAGAATTGAAATAACATATTTGAAAAGGAAGGAAAAGTAAAATGAAAGGAATTGAAAAGAGATAAAGAAAGATAGAAAAACAGAATTAGTATTTTATTTAGTGGTTAAGATTTTATAGCATTCTAGCTAAGTTTCTGTTTGGTTATGCCCTTTGCTCCGTGGTGTATGGCCCGACTTTGGTTCAGCCCACCGCTTTCCCATATCGAGTTAAAATTTAGATGTAAGGTTCCATTGCGTAACCCATATGCGTCTCCCGTTCGAAAGAATCCATTTATAAATATGCATTCATTTGCATATTTATAATTGGATTCTGTCGAATTGTCCAACGTTATCCATGGACAACCCGAGTATGTGTAGATTGGATTCATTTCCCCATATATGCTCTCCTCCGGATCGGACGCAGGATTTCGTCAGCGCCACCTTGTTGTTCTCCGGGTACACATCCTCTCGGTTTATGCTGAGACGTGTATCAGGAGAACAGCGGGGAGGTGCTGTCGAAATTTTGCGTCGGATCGGGAGGAGAGCACGGTGAAATGAATCTAATCTGCACATACTCGGGTGGGATTAGTTCCTATCTTTACCTATTAGCTAGTGTGCATATGCCGTATCACCGTAATTAATTATATGCCTTCTGGTGTTAATTTGTATTAGCTAGCTAGCCAGAATGAATGGTCGTGCGTGGATGTACACCGGTCACCCTAGTCAAAAAAATATGACTAAGGAATGGTTGACCAAGACCGAGGAGTTCCTAGAGGTTGCATTTAGTGGTGGCTAACCAAGAACATGGTGCCCCTGCACTAAATGTAAGAACTATTCACAACAGACAAAGGATGTAATGGGTAAACACCTGCAAATACGTGGTTTCATGCCTGATTATACGTTGTGGTCATTTCATGGCGAGTCGGCCCAACGTGACAGACATGAGGTAGTGCGTCAGCGCATTGAGGATTGTGGTACAGGGATCGAAGACATGGTCAATGACTACTACGATGCTCGTCTTGAGGACGAAGAACCGGAGGAAACTGCCAAGGCCTTTTATGCCATGCTAGAGTCTTCAAAACTCCCACTGCATGCACACACCAAGCTTTGTCAACTAGATGCCATCGCACAAACAATGGCTCTTAAGGCACAATTCAACTTGTCCAAAGAGTGCTATGATGCGATGATGACCTTATTCGGGCGCTTTCTACCGGACGGTCCTATTATGCCTGCAAACCTATACCACTCAGACAAAATACTCGGTGCACTGAATATGCCCATCGAGCGGATACATGCTTGTGAGAAAGGATGCGTCTTATTTAGGCATGAGTATGCGGATGATAATTATTGTCCACACTGCAAGTCCTCCAGGTATATTGTCGTAGACAACGGTCTTGGTGAGAAGACGCAGAGCAAAATACCCGTAAACATTCTTCGGTACCTACCGATCTTACCAAGACTTCAACGGCTTTACATGCTTGAAGAAACAGCAAAACAAATGACATGGCACAGAGATGGAATTAGACGTGCTACAGATGAATACGGGAATTTGATGTTGACCCACCCCTCTGATGGTGAAGCGTGGAAGATGTTCAATGAAATACATAAAGAAGGTAAAGCCAAAGACCCAAGAAACGTGTCACTCGCCATTAGCCTCGATGGGTTCAATCCTTTCGGTATGACGGCAACCCCGTATAGTTGTTGGCCCGTATTCATCATGCCCCTCAATCTGCCCCCTGGAGTACTTATGCAAAGAAAGCACATCTTCTTGACGTTGATAGTTCCGGGGCCCAACTATCCCGGAAAAAATATGAATGTGTACTTGCAACCACTGATGGATTAGTTGAAAGAAGCTTGGGATAATGGGATCCGGACATATGACGCAGTTAGCAAAACAAACTTCCAAATGCATGCTTGGTTGATGTACTCCATGCATGACCTGCCGGAGTTTGCACTTTTTGTTGCATGGTGCGTGCACGGAAGGTTCCCATGCCCGCAATGCAAGTCTGCTCTTAAGTTTCATTGGCTGCCGAAGGGTCGCAAGTATTCTTGCTTCGACTTGCATAGACAATTCCTGCCTCTGGACCATGGATTCAGAAAAGACAAGAAGAATTTCACCAAAGGTAAAGTTGTCGAGAACGAGGCACCACCTATGATGATGGGCGCACAAATTCTTGATCAGTTCAACTCACTAGAGCCTGATCCGAACCGGCCAGGGTATTTCTTGGGATATAATACGGAACACGCCTGGATCCACAAGCCATGCTTTTGGGATCTCCCGTATTTCAAAGACCTTACTCTTCCACACAATATTGACATGATGCACACTGAAAAAAATATGGGTGAGGCCCTTTTTGGTACATTGTTCGGCACTGATAAGGGGAAAGATAATGTTAAGGCTAGAGTCGATCAGGAGAGTCTGTGTAATAGGAATTCACTGAACATGCGACAACCGAAAGGGAAGAAGAATTGGGAGAAGCCAAAGGCATGGTTCAATCTTAAAAGGGAACTCATGAGGGAAATCCTCATCTGGGTGAAAAAAAATTTGATGTTCCCCGATGGGTATGCAGCGAATCTAGCAAGGGGAGCAAGTCTTGAAAAGTTGAAAATCTTTGGGCTGAAGAGTCACGATTGGCACATATGGCTTGAGCGGATAATGTCGGTGATGTTGCGCGGCTACATCCCCGAGGATGAATGGCTAGTAATGGCAGAGCTAAGCTATTTCTTCCGTGTTCTTTGTGCTAAAGAATTATCTCCTATTGTGATAGAAGAGATGGAAAAACTGGCGCCAGAGTTGATCGGCAAGTTAGAGAAGATCTTTCCACCGGGTTTCTTTAATCCGATGCAGCATATGATTTTGCATCTACCGATGGAGGCAAGATTGGGTGGCCCTGTGCAAAACCGTTGGTGCTATGCAACCGAGAGAATGCAGAAGACGCTTCGAGCAAAATGTAAAAATAAACGGAGAATTGAAGCATCAATGGCTGAGGCATTCGTTGTCGAGGAAGCGGAAAACTTCGTGACAGCACACTATGCTGCCACTAAATACAGTTTGCATAATCCAAAGCCTCGGTACAATACTGGCGACCCCGAGTGACATGAATCCAAGTTCAAACTCCTTAAATGGAGCCTCGCACCTTGTGGGGTTATGAAGACAAAGATGTTGACCTTCGAGGAATGGAGCATCATTACATTGTATATCTTGACCAACATGACAGAAGTGCGGCCATACATCGAGTAAGTGCGCGGTACATATTAATTATTCTGCAACTTCTTGACGAGTTGTGTGTCTAACTTCTCTTAATTATTTGATACAGTCGATTCGTCGCGCAATTCTCGAATGGAGTGGCGATCGAAAAAGACTCCATCGAAGAGATTAATCCTCTTGAGAAGCGGGGAGGCGGCAATCCCGGTTTCATCTCTTGGTTTACACAAACGGTACTTCTTATATGATATACAGGCCATTTTTATTTATTCGTCGTCTCAGTACCGACTAATACAACAAGCCTTTCCGTTTCAACTTGTAGGCTAATTCAGAGTCGATGGACGCTGAATTGAGACAAATCGCAAATGGTTTTGACTTTAAGGTCCATACATATGAAAAATTTGACATCAATGGGTATCGCTTTCGTACTGGTATGAAAGAGCAAACTATGCCCGATCAGAAAACAACGACTTCCGGTGTGTCCGCTATTAATGGAGGAGTCGACTATTATGGAATAGTTGAAGAAATATACGAACTGCTATATTATGGTGAAAATCCTCCGAATGCCGTTGTCTTCAAATGTCATTGGTTCGATCCGAAGGACACTAGACGAACTCATGAGCATGTTGGGCTAGCTGAAATTAAACAGAAGAACCGTTTAAATGTTGCCGAAGTTTATATTGTGGCTCAACAGGCCACACAAGTTTTCTATCTCCATGGGCCTGCCAAAGTGTAAAGAATCTCGAAGATTGGTATGTCGTCTATGACGTGCCGCCACATGGTAAACTACCTGCCCCCAATGAAGAAGAGGATTATCAACCTCACATAGACCCAGACACATATGACGGAGAATTCTTCCAAGAAACACGTGTGGCCAAAAAACATTTCCGAAAAACCTCTACGTTTGGTCAAAACATGGAAGTAGAGAATGACAATGCGGAGGAAGAGGAAGAAGTGGAACACGAAGAGGTTACCGATGATGACGAGGAGGAAGATGAAGAAGTGGAACACGAAGAGGTTACCGGTGCGGGTGACCTATCATTGCTTGACCGGTTACAAAAAGGCTTTCGAAATGTGGTTGACGCTGAACCCGATCCTGGAGAAGAGATCATTCATGACGACACGCGTGATAGTCACGATGATGTTTTTATTGATCCTGGAGAAGATACAGATGATCCCGACTATTAGTTGTATGCATCCCAACTTTATTTTGTTTATTGTATATATGAATTTGTATTATTTATTTCCTTAATTTACTAATTCATCTTTATATGCATATGTTTGTTTTTTGTATATATGAATTTGTATTATTTATTTCCTTACTTTACTAATTCATCTTTACTCCGTAACAGGTGTTGACACATGGCGAGCCGTAGGGACCCACCGGTGGAGTCTCGACCACCTCTACCTCTACGGAGAGAGTTGCTGGCGGGTATTGTCGCTGCCAGCTCGCCGCCGGCGCGTGCTGAGTAGCCTTGTGGGAGAGCTCGGGGAAAAGGCCCAAAGAGAGCTAAACCCGGTGGTCGAGGAGCAGGTGGCGCCCTAGCCGAGTCACCCACTCACAGGACAGTCTCACCGGTGCAGGAGCCACCGCCGGTGCAGTCGGAGGCACCAGAGCAGCGGCCACCGCCGGTGCAGTCAGAGGCACCGGAGCAGCGGACACCGCCGGTGCAGTCAGAGACACCGGAGGCACCGAGGCAGTCGACGGAGCCTCGTTGGGATGATCCTTGGGAGGAGCGTGCTCGCACGGATGATGATGATGCTGATGAGGATGATGATAGCGATGACGACGGGGCTGAGGGGGGTGAGGGGGATGATGGGTGTGAGGGGAGCTCCTCTTCCAAGAAGCCGGTGTACCAGCGTGGTATGACACGGCTCCCACCACGTCCGGACCCTGCGCAGAGGACATTGATTGCGCCAGATGGGGAGAAGTAAGTTGATGAATTTTTTGTGTTCCTTGTATGTATATATCATACATGTACATATGGTCCAACAAGAACTAATGTCTTTGTGTTCTTATTTTGCAGGGCGTGGAGTTACCCGGAACTGCCTCCTTGGTGTCGTGCTTAAGGAGCAGTTTGCCGGGCTAGTCCAGTTGCCAGTTGAGGGTAGGGTTCCTGAGCCCGGCCTCACTTGGCCACACTACAAAGCCGCCCCGACCCCGCCAGATGAACGCATCAACAACGTTGAATGCCGTACCAAAGCCGACATGGTGGTGGCTACTTTTTGGGTAAGTATTCTAAGCATTGCAATCATTTATTAGTGTTGGAATCATTTCACTCATCTTTTCATATGTTCGATGCATTTTTCAGTGCTACTATAGGGTTGAGGAGGGGATGGAGCCGGTGGCCCAGAAGAATCTCAAGAAGGAGATAGTGAGGCTACTCACGAACACTAGGCACGAGATGCGTGTTTAGTGTGTTCGAGATTGGTACGCCAAGAAGGGCGTGAAGAAGGCCAAGAAGAAGTGTAGAAAAGTTTTCCTTAAGAAGGAAGAATACTTGGAGGTAAATTACTAACTAATTCAAATTCCTACACTTATAAGTAAGGCCTAGTTAGCTCCAACTTTTCTTTATAAGCTTATGAAGCTCAAACATGGCTTTATAAGCTTATGAGTGTCAAACTTTTCTTTATAAGCTTATGAAGCTCAAACTTGGCTTTATAAGCTTATAACTGTCAAACTTGGCTTTATAAGTTTATAAAGGTCAAACTTGGCTCTATAAGCTTGTAAAACTAAAAAATGATAATAATAGCTTAGTTACATAAAACTTGACTTGTACTTGGCTTAAAAAAGATATTCAATGACTTTATAAGATTATTAATTCATAGGCGCCCCCGAGATGGTGTGAAAATAAGATGGATTGCTTTGAGGCGATAGTGGACAAATGGCTCAGTGATGCCTGGCTGTCTACCCACAAAAGCGCCAAGGCTAGGCATGCACAAATGGTAGGTGTGGCACACCACCAAGGCAATCTCAACGTCAACGAGTACGCAAAAAAATGGGTATGTGCCTTTTTGTTTTAAGTTTCATGTCCTTTCATCATTAATCAATTGATTTGTTTCATGCCTTTTCTTTCCTTTTCATTGTAGGCGAAGCACCATAATCAGCCTGTGCCTAAGGGATTTCGCTCATTTTCCATGGCCCATAAGGGAAATTACAAAACGGTGACGGCATATTCCGAGGGCGACGGTGTTGAGGCGTACACCAGCGCCGCAGCCTACCACAAGATGATGGCCTATTCTGAGGTGGCGAAAGAGCTACGCGGTCCTCAGTTTGACCCGAGCGAGGAGGAGATGGATCCGGAGGCCTTGATGATTTCTGGTGGCGGTAAGCATCATGGCAGCACCTCCATGTGCAATGGCTTCGTACATTGCCCGGAGACTCTACCTCAGATCAAGGCAAGGCAAACGAGCTCCGCTCCTGCTGTACGACCTCGCCCGCGGCCAGTGGACATTGCTATCCAGGTATAACTCTGTCTCAATATTTCTTTCCGTTCTTTAGACTACGTAGTGATGATGACAATAATTGCTATATTGTTGAGTGTTCGCAGGACGCCATTCAGAGGGAGAGACAAGCGACACAAGAGATGTTGTCGGAGCAGCTTGCGGAGAGGGACCGGCTGGCGGAGGTGAGGACCCAGAGGATACTCGAGGAGGAGAGGGCACGCAATAATGCCCAGACGAAGGCCATCTAAGACCTCTTCTCGGTAAGTTACTACTTTTGCATATATCCGCCAAGAATGCATATGCATATGTTTGGTTCACTTGCTAATATGCTCGAGTCCTCAAAAACTAACTCGCACAGTATGTGGGAGAAGCAAGGTCATACCCCTCCACCGATGCCGACGCATATCGTTTCTCCTCTCGGAACGGTAAGTTTCTTTCAATGATCAATATATCCCGGTCTTATACCATCAAGTGTCATCATGCTTACCACATTGCAACTCATCCTTTGTTGCAGCATAATTCCGGAGCTGCATCTCACAACCCACAAGAATCTCCTAGTGAATCCCGGAGCAACCCACGTGGCGGCGCTTCTCAGCCTTGAGGTGGCCTCCGGTAAGTTACATAAAGCTCATCAATGACTTTATATGCTCATAAAGCTCAATAATGGTAGTAATAGCTTAGTTACATAAATATTTACTTATTCTTGGCTTATAAAAGCTAAAAAATGACTATATAAGCTTATAAAACTTATACTTGGCTTTATAAGCTTGTAAACCTAAAAACGACTTATACTTGGCTTATAATAGCTCCTCAATGACTTCATAAGCTCATAAAGCTGAAAAATGATGTTAATAGCGTAGTTCGATGAAAATTGAGTTATACTTGGCTTCTAAAAGCTCAATAGTGACTTTATAAGCTTATAAAGCTCAAACTTGGATTTATAAGCTTTTAAAGCTCAAATTAGATTTTATAAGCTTATTAAGTTCAACAATGACTTATACTTGTCTTATAAAAGCTCAATAATGAATTTACTAGCTTAAGTGGCTTATAAACCTAAAAATGACTTATACTTCGCATATAAAGCTCAAAAATGAATTAATGACTTAGTTAGATCTAAAATGAGATATATTTAGCTCTTGAGGTCTAAGAAGAACAAGTATTGTAGAATAAGAAGAAGGATAGGAGGAAAAGAAAGAAGTGAAGAAGAAAGAGGTGAAAAAGAAAGTAAAAGAAGAAAAGTTCTTCTTATTCTTACTTTTTCTCTTCTTTCTTTTTCTCCATCTTCTCTTCTGCCTTTCATCTTATTCTTATTCTTCCACTTCTTCTCCTTACTCTTCTTCTCCTTGTTCTTATTTTTCCTTTTTATTTTCATCTTTTCATCATTTTTGATTTCTTCTTTTCCGTATGTAACATATGATTATGTTTTCATTTTGTAGATTTGCCTTTATGCATGGATGGATGCTTCTTTTTTGTAGATATAGTATGTTAGGATGGAGATGACTTGTAGATGTATATAATGTTGGGAACTTTCCTTTTGTATATATGATGACTTGTTGTTTTAAACTTGGAGATGGCTTGCTGTTTTAAACATGGAGATGACTTGCTTTTTTAAACATGGAGATGGCTTCTTTTTGTTTATATGACTTGTGGATGGCTTCTTTTTGTATATATGACTTGTGGATGGCTTCTTTTGTATACGTGACTTGTGGATAGCATTATGATTGTATATATGACTTGTGGATGGCATTCTGTACATATATATATATATATTATTGTTTATATGCAGGGAATTAAAGAAAAACAAATTAAAAAGATAGATACAGAGAGCTTTGCGGCAAAGGCGTTGCCGTTAGCAAGCTGACGGCAAAGCGGACACGTGGCGGCAGCCTGAGCAATCTGGCCTTCAACCGGCTGACGGCAAACAGTAGGTTGGCTGATGGCAAACTGCTGACATGTGGGCCCAGGCAATGGCTTTGCCGTCAGCCAGACGGCTAGCTGACGGCAATGCACGCCGTTAACTCAGCCCACGGGGGTTAAGTCAGAGCTGGCCGTACGAGCGGCTTTGCCGTCAGCCAGTACAAAAAGGCTGACGGCAAAGGCTTTGCGGTCGGTCCATCTTGAGCTGATGGCAAAGCAGCTCACTGCCGACTGATGAGCTGCCAACAGGTTTGCCGTCGTGGAGCTGACGACAAAGCCTTTGTCGTCACCTTTCATAAGTTTGCCGTCAGCTTTGGCTGACGGAAAAACTCCTGTTTCCTGTAGTGAACGGTTAAGGATGGCAATGGGTAGGGTATGGGTAGGGTAGAGTAATTGTTGGGAAACGTAGTAGAAAACAAAAAAATTCGGCCTACGAATCAAGAACCCAAGATCATCCAAGAAGATTGCATACAAGGTTTTAGGTCATGGCTCACCAACCGATGTAGCGGAAGTAGAGTTGGTGAAGACCATCGGTGCAGATCCCCGTAGTTAGGAATTTCAATGACCTCCCAACCGCGAGGATATCGATCACTCGAACCGTCCCGCGATCTAGTCCCACGGACAAGTTCCACGAACAAGCTCCTCGAAGAAGGGTCGAAGGTATGACCCCTCCATTAGTATCCACACATCCCGTAGATGCAATCCAGTAGCGCTCCGCCGACCAGAGATGAACGCCACCGAGAAAACTAGAGGGAGAAAACCCTAACGGATTCCGATCTAGAACAGGGTCTAAACCGGGGTCTAATTGTGGAGCAACGGGGTTGAGAGGAGGGAGGGTGGCGCATAAGCCTTGGGGACAAGTTATGCTGCGCCCCCCACCCCTCCCCCTCATTATATAGGTGGCCAAGAGGCCCTTGGGGCGCAATAAGGGGGTGGGGAGTCCAACTTGGACTCCCAAACCTCCCAAACCTTCCCATCGGAAACCTGCCATATTGGAGAGTTGGACTTCCCACCTGGAGGGTTATTCCTTCCCCTTGGTGCGCCCCCCACCCCTTGGCCGGCCAGGGCAGCCTAGGTGGCTTGCCCCCCAAGGATAGGGGCGTGGGGTAGTGGGTGGTACTGCCCGGAAACTTCCGGAACCTTCCAGAAGCTTCCAGGACCTTCCGGGACCTTTCGGGTTCGTTTAGGGACATTCCGGAACCTTCTGGAGCACTTCCAGGACCTTCCGGGACCGTTCTCAGACGTTCCGGACCCATCCGGATAGTTTACAAGACCATCCGAGTTACAGTTTAAGCCACCCGATGACCGCAAAGGTTGTCGGGACGCCGAGCGATTATCCGGAAACTATTCCGGTTGATCCAGGACTTCCCCAGTACCATTCTCATATGTTCCGGAACCACCTAGGACTACTCCAGAGTGATCCAGACATATTCTTAAATACCCAGAACTACTTCTGGTGCCCTTATGAACTATTCCATAAATCCCCGGAACTACTTCTGGTACCCGTATGAACTATTCTGCTTTGCTTCCACTAAACATTCTACCATTCCAGCATTCTAACAGACTACTGCTCGTTAAGTGTGTGACCCAATAGGTTCGGTATAATGCGGACATGACTCAGAACATCTTCCGGACATAGGTCAACAGCCTTTTGTCAATAGCCAATAATCAACAGCGGAGCCATGGACACCCATGTTGACTCCCGCACATACACGAAGAAACTTCGAGTGAACCATTATGTTTATTCATGTACCATTCCCTTTGCTTCGTGATATATGAAAAAGTTAGAGGAGAGATGTTTGGCACCCATGTGTAACAACTTCTTGAACACAAGCCACTCGTTATCCTCTTTGCTCGTTTGTCTCTATTTCTCATTATTTTATTCCGGTATCCCCCTGATTAAATCACAATGCGTCTGGCCAGACTAGAATGGATACCGTCATACCGAGTGGGCCCAAAGTCAATATCTCTTCATCGTGAAGGAGAAAATCCCATTCTTGAACTATCACAGTCACTAGCCACACCATCTGACATACCCAGAACTTATTTTACTACTTCCCATTTACGGGAGGATTCATCTAAGAACCAAAGCATGTCTTCCTGTGTGAAGCAACTCGATACTCTCATGGTCTAAGGAATTACGTATATGATAACATTTCATAATATGACTTATAACGTAGTTACGATGTGATCTCTAAGTATATCATTCAATACTGGGGTCGGTTCAACATCATGTTTCTCCTAACAATATGTTCTCATTGCTACTGACATCCTTGATACAAGAAAAATGTCCATGATTAAGAAAACTTAATCATCAGTTAGTACATGAGCTGGTCTTAGAGGCTAAACCAGGAACTCTTGGTTTTTACATTTCCACACATGCAAATGAGTTTTCTTCTGAATCTCACAGTCAGGGTCATTGCAATTATAGCACAGAAATATAAACATTAATTATGAACGTGGAAATATATATAATAACATTTTATTAGTGCCTCTAGGGCATATTTCCAACAGTCTCCCACTTGCACTAGAGTCAATAATATTATCAGTGCTTGAGCACTTTACACCTATGGCATACTAGTGTAATACATGCTTCATTTGTGGTATAGACTTCATCATCGGATCTGACGTTTCAGGCCCGTTTTTATCTTGCATATCTTCGCGTTTTCACGCTATCATAAAATTCACTAATTTTATCAATTTAGCTTTTTATATGTTTGAATCATTTGGCAGGACCTTGGTTCCTTTAGAATAAGTCATGAAATCATTCATCAATGTTCCATGAGCTTCAAGCATCTAGGAAACCATACCATGTTCATAAATGAACTGATGATTCAAAATACCCTCCCTTGTTACTTCTTTAAGCAACAATATACTTAGCCTCTGTTATAGAATTCCCCACAGTATCTAACTTCACAAAGTTCCTCCATACTGCGCCACCCTTACGTGTTAAACACATAATCCCAATTAAAATCGAAAATCGGTCGGAGTAAGTATGAAGACTGAATTGGTGTAACTGGTTACATCAAAATCCAGCTGGTGTATCTTATTACAACGAGCTCTTCATTATCTCCATTTTCCGAGAAACATATCTTATCTATCATAAGTTTAACTTTTCACTGTTTGTCCAATGATCAACATATTGATTACTTTGGTATCTTGCTCACAACCTTTTGGAGCACTGGACATATCTGGTTGTTTTACATATTATGGTGTACATGATTAATCCAAACACACAGGTGAGTGGAATTCAATTCACGTGTTTTTTCATATCTGTGTTCATCAACACCGATTTCTGCAAACAACTTTTCACCACGAATTTGACAAGAACATGTTTCTTGGCATTTCATACTAAACTACTTCAGTATCATGACAATATGTAGTGTTGGCTTTAGCATGATCGGGCACTTACTATCTTCATAGATCACTTTGCTCAATAATAATGCTATATTAGCCCAAATTCTTCAACTGAAAACTATTTCCAATGAAGTCCTTATTCGTGTCAAGAAAATTACATCATTTCTAATCAACAATATGTCATCTACATAAGGTTTTAGAAATATCATTCAGCTCCCACTTACTTTCTTGAACATACAAGCATCTTCGTTATTCCCGATGAAAACAAACTCTTTTGGCAATTTAATCACAACGAAAATTCCAACTCCATTACGCCAGCTTCAGTCCATCACTGGATATCCAAGGCTTGCATCTATTTTAGCATCCTTTGAATCGACAAAACATTCCGGTCGTATCACGTATACGTCCTTTGTTATATTTCTGGGTAGGAACTTTGTTTTGACGTTCATTCTACCATATCCTATAAATGAGATATGTAGTAATTGCTAGTATAACCCGAATTGACTAAAGCATCTCCACGGTCGACACTATTTCGGCGTACTCAATGTTTGAACTTGCTAGAAAACAATTTTCCAACGAGTTGAGCTTTATGGATAAAACAATTTCATCCGAATCAATTTATAGATCTATATATATATATATTCTTCAGACTTTTAGTCTTTCAGAGGGTCTACCAAGTTCAAAACTTGACTTACTTCCATGGATACTATCTCGGATTATTTGGCATTTAGCCAAATCCCGGAGTCAGGGCCCATCAACGCTTTTTTGTATATCACAGGTTTATCATTGTCGAACAATAATATCTCGTTTTACATATCATGAATGTTTGCACGAATTTTGTCTAACCTGTGTGGTTCAGCTGCGCACTTATTTGAAGATTCAGCAATCTTTAACAAGTTGCACTATCCTCCCACTCACTCTTTTTTAAGAAACTATTTTTCTTCAAAACACACCGTTCGTAACAACAAACAATTTTGCTTTTGTGTAGTGATAGAGGAATACCAAACCTTTTGGAATAACCTTAACAAAGTAGCACTTATCTGATTTTGTGTTTTGAGTATGTCAAACATATGCCTCATGTACCCAAATTTTAAGAAAAGACAACATGGTTTTAACAGTCCATACCACATCTAATATGGTGTCATTTCAACAGATTTGATGGTGCTCTTTTCAGTGTAAACGCCGTAGTCACTAACGCATAACTTTAATAAGTATAATTGCAAATTGATAAACGTCATATTTGATCTTACCGTGTCTTACATGGCTTGATTACATCTCTCGAACACTTTACTCATAGTGGTGTTCTGGGAGACACAAGTTATGACACTTCTTCACAACTCATCAGACGTTCGCTAAACTTGTAACTCAAATATTACTTTCTACAATCTAATTTGCAGAAGCTTTATTTTCTCGTTACAATGAATTTCTATTTCACTCTAAAATTCCTTGAACATTTCAAAAATTTCAGACGTATGTCTCTATTGAACAGATATCCACATATCTACTTCAACTCATGAGTAAAGATAGCGAATCCACTGCACACAACTACACTTATTGGACTACACACATCATCATGTATGATTACCAAGGGTTTAGTTGCCCGTTCATGTATGGCCTATCAACGGTGTTTTAGTCACATTACTTCGAGACAAAGATCGCAAGTGTCAAGTGATTCATAATCATATGAATCGAAAGTCCATCACTTATGGAAATTCTTCATGCATGTTATGTCACTTGTGATAAACGGCAGTGCCACATCTATGTGGTATTTATGTCAGTCTTGCGACGTTTAGCGTCAGTGTTATGGATGTTTAGTATTATTATCAAGATTCATAACATACAACCTATTCATAATGGAAGTACGGCCTTTACATTATTCATAGCTTTGAACAACTCTCTTGCAGCAAACATGATTCAAAATGATGTTTTGCAACAAGGCTAAAGTGTAGTAACAATTTACTCAACTCTAAAATGAATTATGAAGATAATCATAGAGTCAACACACGGTATAGTAAATCTTTTACCGTGTTCCCGAGCGTGTCAAAACTCATCATTAGCTAGTCATAAAGGCCATAGTATTTCTTGCATCGAGTTGCAACAATATGCAATCGATGTGATATTCCGGTGATCAACAGTTTAATCACAATATACAGAATCCACAATTAACTGCTTAATCATGATTCCCAAGAATTACATCTCTTGACCAGCAATGAATTCATCTATAACTTCGTATGACTTTCGTTTCTGAGCTGGATATTCCAGTCTTCTTTCGCTTTGCCTTTATACGTATCATAGTTCTATTTCCAATGTCACTCCTACTGACAGAAGATCACATATGATCAAGGGTGGCGCATGCCATGGACTTTCCGGCGTGTGAGTCTTACTAACATCCTTTGGACTTCCTTTCCCTTGATTCTCATCATCATATGATCGGTGTTCTTATGGATCCCACACTTATCAGTTTTGTTTAGAGCACAGTGAACATTTTCACTAATGCTTACAATCATACATTGTACTAGATATCTTATATCCAACATTAATTGTCTTACTACTGAAAACAATTTTTCAGTTCCATGAATATAACATAACTATCCCAAACGTTTCGAAGTTCGGGTTTCATGGTGGTGAAGACAATGCACTTAGCTGTGGTGGAATTCTAGCATTTTGGATTATGGACGTAAGTCACATCATCCATAGCATCATCGGGAGAGCATCAACAATTTGCAATAGGACAAGCTCCTTCTCGACACTATTGAGGATAGTCCTCACAATACGGTACCAATCCTAAAGTTTTTACCAGATAATACAGTTAATCAAAATCAATTGGGAATGTGGTAACGCGAGCCATTATTCTACAACGATAATGCAAATACTAAGACTTTGTTCGTAATTAAGTTGCACTCGTGATTAAGCAATTTAATTACTAAGTGCGCTCCCACTCAGATCAATATCTCTCATAATTGATGCTGGAGTGATTCAAGATCCAACCCAATCGTCCGCCATTGATGTGACATCACTGATGACTTAGAATGGACCGGTAGGCCAACTTGCCAATCACGCCAAAGGTGATTCTTGTTCATCTTTCGATGGGCGTGTTCCGGTAGCAAACTTTTATCCAAACCGTCAAGACAACCAAGTGTAATTGCAGTGTGTTCTTAACACACCCGCCTTTTATGCTTCACATAGTGTGCACCCATGTGACATGACCTGCTTCGATGTGAAACATAGTATAGACGGTGCTACAGTTGGAAGAACACTATCAACTTGATATTGTTTTGCGAGAGATCACCCTAATAAAACACGACTACCGCGCATCAAACAAGGGTGCATCAAAGGGATAAACATCACAGGCAGTTCATAAAATTATGTGATATAGTATAGCCCTTTTCTTCGTGAAGTCTTCATTGTCTTCACGTCGTCGTGGTTCAAGTCACCCTGTCCACCAACTTTGTCCTTGGCGCGGGGAACATCACCACGGCTTCCAGCATGTGCGTCGGGGTCCACCTCCGCATCGTAGATCATCACCTTGCATCTATCTATTTCTTTTCCTCGAGCTAATAAACAGTTCTGGCACGCAGGCCATAATTAAGTGACAATCATATGACTCGAGTCATCATGTCGTACCACGACACGCAGGTCGCGAATAAATATTACATAATATAGCATCTCATACAAACACATTGCAAATCTTGAAGGCTATACCACATCACATGCATACTCTGCAAAAACAATTTAGATCGCTATCTACACGGGTTGTTGCAAATTATATCGTGGTTGATTGGCAGGTTACATGCAAACGTTGTTCCCTAAACAAACCAAACACGATACTACAATGTTGCTAGTTTAACATTCGGGGTGCGTGTAGCAACTAATGCCACAAGCCAAACTTCGTTCAACGCGTGACCCCCGTATGGATTTGAGTTCATAAAATCCATAAGCCCCTCCATGTTAAATATTCTATTGCGAGATTAAGATGAGATCCAAGGAGTTTGATGTAGGCCATGATCAAGGCAACCAGCATACTGAAAGCAGCATAGAGGGATCGATGGAAAACTCAATCCTTGTAGCAAAACCTCAACTTGCCATCAAGCATAGAAAAAATCACATGATAGGGAAGCAACAAGAAAATCAATGCCTCATATCACACATATGATCTAAACCTAAACATGCATCTAATCAAGGATCGCTCATGATACCACTGTTGGGAAACGTAGTAGAAAACAAAAAATTTCGGCCTTCGACTCAAGAACCCAAGATCATCCAAGAAGATTGCATACAAGGTTTTAGGTCATGGCTCACCAACCGAGGTAGCGGAAGTAGAGTTGGTGAAGACCATCGGTGCAGATCCCCGCAGCTAGGAATTTCAATGACCTCCCAACCGCAAGGATATCGATCCCTCGAACCGTCCCGCGATCTAGTCCCACGGACAAGTCCCACGAACAAGCTCCTCGAAGAAGGGTCGAAGGTAAGACCCCTCCATTAGTATCAACACATCCCGTAGCAGCAATCCAGCAGCGCTCTGCCGTCCAGAGATGAACGCCACTGAGAAAACTAGAGGGAGAAAACACTAACGGATTCCGATCTAGAATAGCGTCTAAACCGGGGTCTAATTGTGGAGCAACGGGGTTTCGAGGAGGGAGGGTGGCGCATAGGCCTTGGGGACAAGTTGTGCAGCGCCCCCCACCCCTCCCCCACGTTATATAGGTGGCCAAGAGGCCCTTGGGGCGCAATAAGGCGGTGGGGAGTCCAACTTGGACTCCCAAACCTCCCAAACCTTCCCACCGGAAACCTGCCATATTGGAGAGTTGGACTTCCCACCTGGAGGGGGATTCCTTCCCCTTGGTGCGCCCCCACCCCTTGGACGGCCAGGGCAGCCTAGGTGGCTTGGCCCCCAAGGCTAGGGGGGTGGGGTAGTGGGTGGTACTGCCCGGAAACTTCCGGAACCTTCCAGAAGCTTCCAGGACCTTCCGGGTTCGTTTCGGGACATTCCGGAACCTTCTGGAGCACTTCCAGGACCTTCCGGGACCGTTCTCGGAAATTCCGGAGCCATCCGGATAGTTTACAAGACCATCTGAGTTACAGTTTAAGCCACCCGATGACCGCAAAGGTTGTCGGGACGCCCAGCGATTATCCGGAAACTATTTCGGTTGATCCATGACTTCCCCAATACCATTCTCATATGTTCCGGAACCACCTGGGACTACTCCAGAATGATCCAGACATATCCTTAAATACCCAGAACTACTTCTGGTGCCCTTATGAACTATTCCATAAATCCCCGGAACTACTTCCGGTACCCGTATGAACTATTCTGCTTTCCTTCCACTAAACCTTCTACCATTCCAGCATTCTAACAGACTACTTCTCGTTAAGTGTGTGACCCAATAATTTCGGTATAATGCGGACATGACTCAGAACATCTTCCAGACATAGGTCAACAGCCTTTTGTCAATATCCAATAATCAATAGCGGAGCCATGGACACCCATGTTGACTCCCGCACATACACCAAGAAACTTCGAGTGAACCATTATGTTTATTCATGTACCATTCCCTTTGCTTCGTGATATATGACAAAGTTAGAGGAGAGATTTTTGGCACCCATGTGTAACAACTTCTTGAACACAAGCCACTCGTTATCCTCTTTGCTCGTTTGTCTCTATTTCTCGTTATTGTATTCCGGTATCCCCCTGATTAAATCACAATGCGTCTGGCCAGACTAGAATGGATACCGTCATACCGAGTGGGCCCAAAGTCAATATCTCTTCATCGTGAAGGAGAAAATCCCATTCTTGAACTATCACAGTCACTAGCCACACCATCTGACATACCCAGAACTTATTTTACTACTTCCCATTTACGGGAGGATTCATCTAAGAACCAAAGCATGTCTTCATGTGTGAAGCAACTCGATACTCTCATGGTCTACGGAATTACGTATATGATAACATTTCATGATATGACTCATAACGTAGTTACGATGTGATCTCTAAGTATATCATTCAATACTGGGGTCGGTTCAACATCATTGTTCTGCTAACAATATGTTCTCATTGCTACTGACATCCTTGATACAAGAACAATGTCCATGATTAAGAAAACGTAATCATCAGTTAGCACATGAGCTGGTCTTAGAGGCTAAACCAGGAACTCTTGGTGTTTACATTTCCACACATGCAAATGAGTTTTCTTCTGAATCTCACAGTCAGGGTCATTGCAATTATAGAACAGAAATATAAACATTAATTATGAACGTGGAAATATATATAATAACATTTTATTATTGCCTCTAGGGCATATTTCCAACAGCAATACCATACCCATACCCATATGGTTTATGGGTACAAAGTTCTACCCATACCCTTACCCGTGGGTATGAAATTGTACCCACACACATACCCGATGGATACTCGTACCCATTGGGTAGATCACATAGTACAAAAAATAACATATTTTTACATTCATTAGTAGCACCTTGGCGAAAAAATATCTCACTCAACAACAAGTAGATGAATATGTGAGAATTATCTATGTAGGATATAGGTAACCACTAAATATATGAAATAATATGTGATATAAATACTAATTGGATATGTCAAATAGTAAGGAGATATACATGTGCAGGGTACGGGTGTACGCATGGGTACAAAGTTATACCCGTGCCCTACCCACGACTTGATGGGTAGGGTATGGGTACTACCCATGGGTATAAAAATGTACCCATACCCTACCTATGCAGGTACGGTACCCGCGGGTACCCGTACCCATGGGTAAAAATGACATCCTTAACAATGGTGAATTTCCCTCGGTGAAGAAACCAAGGTTTGTCCCCAGTACAACTCCAAGTGCAACAAAAGGTGACAACGGCGCTAGAAATCTCTGCTAGCTGTTGACACCAAATTTTGGCACGGCAAGAAAATTATATGAGATTGCCAGCTCGGAAACAAAAGCACCGAGTTACTGCTGATTCGGAAGCATGAGTTCCCGAATTACCGCTAGTTCGGAAGCAAGGATTACCGAGTTATTTCCCATCCATAAGTTACCGAGTTGTTGTTAGCTCGGAGGCATAGGTTACCGTGCTAATGCTAGCTCGGAAGGAAAGAATCAACCGACTTACAACCGATACCGAGCTCTCGCTAGCTCGGAGGACATGATGTACCGAGCTACATCCAATACCGAGCTACAGCCAATACCGAGCTATGGCCAATGCCGAGTTACAGCCAGCTCGGAAGGTAAAGGAGTTACGGAGTTACGGCTAGCTTGGAAGGCAAAGGATTTACCGAGCTATTGTTGACTCTGAAGCAAAGGTGAACCGAGATATCGCTAATTCGGAAGCTACAGTGTATCCAGCTATCTCTAGCTCGGAAACTACAGTGTACCAAGCTATCTATAACTCGGAAGTAAAAGGTATTCAGAGCTTTCCCTAGTTCAGAATCAACAGTGCATTGAGCTATGTGTCACTCGGAAGTCAAAAGGAACCGAGTGACTCGTTACTCGGAATCCATAGCGAGTACCGAGTTATTCATTAATAGGGATCCATAGCAAGTGCCGAGTTACTCGTTCCTCGGAGGTCATAGTGTACTGAGTTACCCGTTACTCGGAAGCCAATGTGTCGAGTTACTTGTTACTTGGAAGCCATAGTGTACCGAGTTGCTCGTTACTCGGAAGCAAGAGATGACCGAGTTACTCGTTACTCGGAAGCCATAGTGTGCCGAGTTACTCATTAATCGGAAATAAGAAATGACTGAGTTAATCGTTACTCGGAAGTAAGAAATGACCGAGTTACTCATTACTCGGAAGCAAGGCTTGAACGAGTTACTCGTTACTCGGAAGAAAGGGACGTGACCGAGTTACCTCTAACTCGGAGACAAGGGCACTCACCGAGTTACTTCTAACTCGGAGCAAAGAATCTTCCGAGTAATGGTAAACTCGGAAGCACGTGCGGAGTGGTTCCAACTCGTAAGCACGTACCGAGTTGTTCTAACTCTGAATGTAAATCACCGATAGCACCCGGATCCCGACAACTCGGAAGGCATGTCTTGCGCGACGCGATAGAGTCCGAGTTGGACCGGGCGGTGCTGATTTTTTAAGGACTCTGAGTTATTTCCTCTTACAGGAAGCATAGCCCAAGTCCTTGCCTTGCACGGGAAGTCCAACCCCCTCGTATAATGACGTGACGTCCGATTGGAAGAAACAACACAATCAATCGACAAACAACTGCAAACCCTACTTTTCATCTACTTTTACATCTCACCTACGTGTTCTTTCTCTCGGTCTATGTTGTACTTCAGGGTTGGAGACATCAATCTACTGAGCTACTTGGACGATCAGGTCGACTCGGAGCAGCCGATAGCCGCCGAGCTCCCAGCTGGGTCCCTCCCGGGAGTTTGGAGTTTCGGGTTTCAAAAGCATCCGGCAACTGTCTTGTGTATCGCGCTGCTATTCGGATCTCCATCGACGTGAGCTCCGGTGCATCACCCCCAGCGTCGAGGGTACACATGACGTATTCATGTGTCAACACACTTTTTGGCGACTCCGCTGGGGAATAGTTTCGAGAAATCTTGATCAACCATGTCCGTCAGAGATCAACACCGATAACATCATTAAGCCTAGCCTTAATGATCTATCAGAGGAACACCGCTAAATATCTTAAGAATTCAAGATATAGAGTGAAGAGGCTCATGAGGCACTCAAGAAGCAGCGCAAGGAGGAGAATCTACAAGCTTTCCTTGGAAACTTCAACAAGGGGAGCCAAGGCCACGCTACTCCTATTGGAGAAATCCCACTCCCTCCTCTCCCTGTTGAGCCGACTAAACCCACTGTAAGTGGTACCTTTTCTCAAGAGCAAGGGGCTGAAACTGGGAGCCGCATAACTGATAGCAATAATTTAATCTATCAAGCTTTCTTGGAAAATACTAAGGCTTAGAAAAATAATGCTCAATATTCTAATGCTAATATTGGTAGTATGCTTGCTAGTATGGGAAAACCTAGCTCAACTTTGCCTCTTTTGTCGGCACCACCATTGCCGATGAATTACTCTCCTGCTTACGCAAAGCAGATTGTGCCTACACCAAGTAACCCTATCATGCCTAGTTCGGTAACCATGCCGAACCAAGCTATATGCGTAGTTGCAAACATTGTTGATTCATAGCCAAGCTACAACTCGGTTTACTCCGGCACAAACACTACTCGGTTTCTTCCGAGATACAATCGGCAGACCCAACTCGGTCAAAGCCGAATTACAACTCGGTATATATGCCACTTCCAGCGCCCGCAACCAGCAATCCTATCCCTCCTATGCCACTACCATAAGCTGCATCGGCTACTAAAGATGATGCCTTAGCTAACCTTGGGGAGGAGATGAATAAAATGCCCCGTGATAACTTTGGTGTGGAGTTACCTAGGAATGGGATTTACCAAAAACCGTATCCTAAATACTTTGATTCAGTCCAGTTCCCTCCAGGTTAAAAAATTCTAGAATTTACTAATTTTGATGGAGAGGGCAAAAAAACTACATGGGAGCACATTAGTCAGTACTTGGCGCAGCCCAGTGAGGCTGGCCGCATTAATGAATTGAAAGTGCGTGTGTTTCCTTTGTCATTAAATGGTATCGCATTTTCATGCTTTTATTCTTTACCACATGGTTCTATTATCTCGTGGTCACAATTAGAACAGAAGTTTCATGATCACTTTTATAGAGGCGGTAATGAGCTTAAGTTATCACACCCTACATTGGTTAGGAAGAAAAATGATGAATTGGTTTCTGACTAAGTCAAGAGATTCCGAGATAGTAAAAACCGGTGCTATAGTTTGGTGATAACGGAAAAATACTTGGCTAATCTTGTGCTTGATGGTTTATAGGCGAACATTAAGGAAAAACTAGAAGGCAATGAGTTCCTAACCATCAACCAAGTTTTGCATAGAGCTTTGGCTCAAGAAAGCCGAGGTAAAGAGCTCAAAGATATGCATAGGTACAAGGCTGATCGTCCTAAGATGAATGTGGTTGAATATATTAGTGATAACTCGGACGATGAGGCCGATGTCTATGCTGCTGAATTTGTTTGGTCCTCAAAGACCAAACGTTTTACTTGTCTTGATCTAAAGCCCATTCATAAGAATCGATAGGAAGAGATGAAATTCACTTTTAATGTTGCTAAATGTGATAGAATTTTTGATGCTTTGCTGCAAGCTAAGATTATCAAGATGACTCATACTTTACCGCTGTTTGAAGAGCTAAACCGGAGTTCTTATTGCAAGTATCAGAACTCTTTCTCTCATGCTACTAACGATTGCAATGTTTTCCGACGACAGATCCAATCGGACGTTAATGACGGACAATTGAATTTTTCTGAGATGCAAGTTGATAAACAGCCTTTCCCAATGAATGCCATGGACTTGGAGGGGAAGAAGATGTTAATTTGGCCAAACATAGCCTAATTAGCTAACAAGGCTAATGTTGTTATTGGTGAATCCGTGAAAGACAATGATGGCAACAAGACCCCGGGAAGGCAAGTGGTGCATGACAAGCAACCTGGAGGTGGAGAAACAATCAAAATCACTGTCAGGAATCCCAGTTGTCCGGGTGGTGTACACCAATCAAGTGCCGAGTGTGATGCAGCTCGGAAGAGGAGAGCATTCGAGTTAGCTGCAGCTCGGCAGGGCAAGAAACACATGGCAGGAGAAGGTTCCGAGTTGCATGCTACTCCGTCAAGAAGTTGCGAGTTACGTGCTACTCGGCCAGGCAGTAATTCCGATTTACATGTTACTCGGACAGGCAAAAATTCTGAGTTACATGTTACTCGGACAGGAGGAAATTCTGAGTTACTCGAGGGGAAATCATTAGCCAATGCTCGTGTTAGATTTGTCAAGCCCAAGAGTCCAGAGGTCGGCAAATGGAAGAAGAGTAAAGCTATGTCGCATCACAAGAAAATCAAGCCTACTTTTGACATGTTGTTGTGCAAGTATGCCAACCAAGAAGCTGGTTCTAGCTCAAACTGGTCACCATCTTTTTACTCAACATTGAAGAGCTCGAGATCACCACCTAAACAGGATTATCAGCATCACACAAGGCCATATGGGGCATGGATGACAGCGCCATGGAAAATGCCGCCCCCTTATGCGCCACACTACTCGGGTGGTTTCAACGAGAGGTGGGAACAGCCCCCAATGGCTCCCTTTTCTTCTCATCCGTGGTGGACTACACCGAGGAGGTCCTTCCATGACAGACTTTCTCATCCTACACGAGGCCGTTCGAGCAATGGTGCCAACCAGCCAACACAAGGTTACTCGGAAAGGCCCATCAAAAGGGTGTGGCATGCTAATTCACCAAGCGATGATGTTTTAGGGCCTGCCAAGCAAATGGAGGAGAGTGCTAGGGCCAAGATCGTCATGGTGGGCACTGAAGTGTTGAAGCTCAACGAGCCGAATAATTAGGACTCGGCTAAGTGACGGGGATCAACCCCGGAAAATCCCATGGTCAGGGACCCTGGGTTAGTCATGAGAGGCGCAGTTTGGACGATAGCTCGTCGGCAATCAAGGAGGCTCGCTCCTGCTCGATATTATTGATTGGGAATATGCGATTACAGTGGAGGCCAAGGCTGGAGCGCTCAAGGCTAGGGTTACAAGTAAGATTCGATCTCCCTGGTGTCGCCCCTCCCAGCCCTTATATATCGGGCTAGGTCTCGGGGAGTTCATCTATGTGTACAGGTAAACTTTCCTAACCCTAGCTTGCTCCGTACGGAAGGTCTTCGCACCTTCCTTGTGAGTCGAGGACCTCTACGTCGGTGCCATCTAGTGGTCCGAGGCCGTATCTTCATGGGCCTTCTGCCTTCACGGACACCAGGTAGGCTCATCCGTAGGAGTCATGGGGTCACCCCCTCGTCAGTAGCCCCTGAGTGCCTGGGAGACTCGAAGAGTCGCGTAGGGACTCGAGTACATTCATTTGTCGTTTATTGATATGCACGGTTCATCCGTGGGTCGCTGGCAGTCTGGTGGCCATGACAAAACCTGTTTCGAGGGATGCTAAGCTGAACGAGCCCAAGGAGTCGATGGATCGAGCCTTGGTGAATTGCGCTAGGGCAAATACCACAGTAGCCCAATCAAACCCACGTCCCTCGACGTGAGCTTGGAACACTGGTGTCGAGAAAAAGTCCGTCCGCTTCAGATCTTAAGGTGTTCATTTGCCGCCAGTAATGTGTGCAGCCTAAGGCGCATCCGCCCGGCTTATCTATCATGCTCTGCGCATGGGAAAGGTTGGGAGTGAAATCGCTCTTCGGCAAGTCCCAGCCCGGCCGTACTTCACAGCGGGGTCTTACCTACACGCTAATCTTGCGTGGCATCTGGACACAGTGTATCGTGTTCCAGGAATTTGTGTGTTTTTGAGGCGCGGAGCCTTATAGCATTGCAGTGCCGTTTTCGGCTCTTGAGGTGAGGGAGCACCCGAGACTCATAGCGTCGTATGGTCCTGGTGAGTGTTTTGTTTGTCTTGCGTCGGGTTGAGGGAGCACCCGGGACTCTCAATGGTGTGAGTGTTCACTCGAGCACTTGTCTGGCTTTTAGGTGAGGGAGCACCCGAGACTCTTATTGGTGTATGCTCCCGATGGGAGTAAGATGTTTTTCTTCCTTGGGGAAAAGATCTGACAAGATGTAATCTCTGAGCCTTGATGGCGTACTGAGTACGCTTTGCTGTTTGGGTTTCTTCTCCATTCGTCAGGGATAGTGATGCCTCTGTTTGATGGCTGTCAGTGATGTGCTGTCAGTGAACCGTCATATCTCGAGGACAGGTAATAATGATGGCCGTTTGTGGCGTGCGGCAGGCGCCAGTTGAGTTTCCCATGTGTGCGTTGGAAACGTGCGCGAATTGACGTGCCCTGCGTACAGTGCTTCCCGTGGGAAAGCATCTTTCATCTTGGAATTCGAGACGGCTGGGTTGTTTGGTCTTTGAATTAATTGCTGCTGTTGTCTTGGCTTCTCTGTGCTTCGAGGATTTTTGTTCTATAAATAGGCATTTCTCTTCTATGCTTCTATCCAACTCGCTGCTTCACCTCTTTCTTCATCTCTCCTTCCGCTCATGGTTCCTAGGCGAGGCGTTGGCCGTGGCCGTGGTCGTCGTGGCCGTGGTGGCCGCACACCACGCTCATGTCATGGAGGTCGTCATGGTGCGGTGCCAGTGCCTTCCTCCTCTCCCTTGGAGGAGGGATTCTGGCGCTATGATTTTATTTTGTGCGTTCGTGGCCAAAGTGCCAATCGCATCCTTCTTCCCTCTGCTTTTTCTGCCATTGTCTATGAACGTGGCTTGGATGGCCTACTTCTGCACCTTCAGGGGAGCTGCCGATCTCCTTCTTATGTTGAGTTGGAGGTTGATAGCTCTCGCTTGATTTTTCTTGGCTCTGGTTGGGGTTTATTTGCTCGGCGGTTCAATTTGCGAGATGATGATATGCTTAGCTGTCGCTTTGACGGTGAGAGCACTGTCATTGTCCGCGCATTCGATCCGAGTGGCAATAGCATGGATCCGCATGGGCAGGAGTCGAGTAGCGACAGCTCCATGAAGTCGAGGAGTCCTTCACCTGCGTCTTCAACTGCTTCTTCCTCCAGGGACTCTTCTGATGGTGGTGGTGAGCCGTCTTCAACTGCTTCCTCCTCTGCTTCTGAAGAAGACCTTGATGTCAAGCCACCGGTTAAACGAGCGCGGCAGGAGACCTTGTAGAACTGGAGGCGGCGGCGTCATCTTCGCCGGCAGTTTGGGCGGAGCTGGAGAAGAAGCTAGAGGAGCAGGAGAAGAAGCTGGTGGAGCAGCTTCCCCAGTGGCTCCCCAAATAAGTCGAGCTTCACCTTTTGTTATGTCATTGACATCATGAGCCTGCTGCTTCCATCCCTACTTTGTCTGTGATGATGCTCTTGTACTATAGTTGATTATCCCTCATGGGCACACATGTAGAAGTCATAGTTCCTTGGGTGATTTCCTCTTGTAATAGGTGCTGCCTTCTATCCAAATGTAGTTGAGTCCTTTTTGTATTGAGGATGATATCTATGATGTAAACCATGCTTTATCCTTTGTGTATATTTGAGCTTTTATGCCACCAAAGAACTGTGTCTTCACCATCAGGAGTTGTCTTTGAATCCCCCCCCTTCTTTTTTGGAACTGAGATTTATGTTTGAGTCTTTTGCGGCTGGGAACTGTCTTCGGGTCCGTCTTGTACTTGGTACTATGGGTTTTTATCGGGTGCGCGACAGCGCTCCCGATGGGAGTAGCCCCCGAGGCTACGCTTGAGTCGAAGGGTCAGGCATAGGCTAGAGTTTTGTTTCCTTTGTTTCCTTTTATCGGGTGCGCGGCAGCGCTCCCGATGGGAGTAGCCCCCGAGTCTTTAGGTGACGTTGGCAATCAGGTGAAGACTAGATGAACTTGTTCTTCCTCCAAAGTTTCTTCAAAAGTGTTTGGATGTCATGGGGGTGTTGATGGTCGTCTCTCGGGTGGGATTTGTGCTCGAGACCCCGAGTGCTTCGTGAAGGAGGTCGCATAGGCGATGGCGTTGCTCAGGGAGTTTTATTCTTAGGCCCCCGAGTGCTTCGATTAAGATCGCGCAGGCGATAGAGTTGCTCGGAGGGGAGTTTCCTCTTCAGCCCCCGAGTGCTTTGATTAAGATCGCGCAGGCGATAGATTTGCTCGGGGGGAGTTTCCTCTTCAGCCCCCGAGTGCTTCGATTAGGATTGCGAGTGCGATAACAGTTGCTCGGGGGGGAGTTTCCTCTTCAGCCCCCGAGTGCTTCAATTAAGATCGCGAGTGCGATAATAGTTTCTCGGGGGGGGGGGGAGTTTCCTCTTCAGCCCCTGAGTGCTTCGATTAAAATCGCGAGTGCGATAACAGTTGCTCGGGGGGGGAGTCTCCTTATCAGCCCTTGAGTGCTTCGATTAAGATCGCGAGTGCGATAACAGTTGCTCGGGGGGGAGTTTCCTCTTCAGCCCCCGAGTGCTTCGATTAAGATTGCGAGTGCGATAACAGTTGCTCGGGGGGGGGGGAGTTTCCTCTTCAGCCCGCGAGTGTTTTGAGATGGTAGTATTTGGGAAACACTTATTTTATTGCTGTCAAACGCTTTACATGAGTTGCCAGTCATGTCTGACCGATAGGGGCTATGGATATCATAGTCGCAAGTTTGCAACGTTCCATGGGTTGCCCACGTCCTCGTCTGTTTTTGGGTTCTTCAGTCTGTAGGCGCCGCCTCCAATGACTTCTGAGATTATGAATGGTCCTTCCCATTGGGGGGAAAGTTGTGGACCTTCTCTTGTATTAGTCGTAGGACTAGGTCGCCTTTGTTGAAGGTTCTGGTGCGCAGTCGACTGCTTTGGTAGGTACGCTGTTTGTCTTGGTACCCTTCTGATTTTGCCAGGGCTGTGTCTCTTGCTTCGTCATCTATATCCTTGTCGTCTCGTAATGCTTCTTCTGCTTCTTCTTCCTCGTATCCGGTGACCCGGGGTGCTCCGAACTTGAGGTCATGTGGTAGGACTGCCTCTGCCCCGTATACCATGAAGAAAGGTGTGCATTGGGTCGCAGTGTTTGGCGTGGTCCGTAAGCTCCACAGCACCGCGGGGAGTTCTTCTACCCAGTTACCGGTGGCTTGCTCGAGTGGTGGGAGGAGCCGTTTCTTGATTCCTCCACAGACAAGGCTGTTTGCTTTTTCCACCTGGCCGTTGGACTACGGGTGCGCGACTGATGCATAATTGATTTTCATTCCCAGTTTTTCGCAGAAGTTCTTAAATTCTGCGGCCGTGAAGTTCGTGCCGTTTTCCGTGATGATGTTGTGTGGCACTCCGAATCTGAAGATGATCGATTTGATGAAGTTGATAGCCGTGAGAGCTGTAGAGCTGGTGATGGGTACTGCTTTGATCCATTTGGTGAACTTGTCGAATGCGACGAGCAGGTGTGTTCTTCCGCCCTTCAATGATTTCTTTAGTGGGCCCACCATGTCGAGTCCCCAAGTGGCGAACTGTCAAAACCCAAACTAGGGTAAGTGCTAGGATTGTTTGAGCTACCTTTGCATCATGCAAAAATTTCAAATGAAATTCAAAAATGGGGAAGCAGAAAGCCCTGAGAATTTAATTCAAATGGCCAGAAAAAAATATTTTTCCAAAAATCATTTGAATGATTGGAAAATTCCTAGAAATGTTGCTGATCATTTTAAAAGTGGTTTGGGATCAATCCCATACACATGGAATTTTCTAATATTCAAACAGTGGCTTTGGAAATTAAATAAACCCCTATTTGAATTAAAATTCAAATGTTTTGAATTTTAATAATATCCAAATTTTATGAGTGGCTAGCTATTTGTATCCTAAGCCCACATAAAAGATTTGGGTATTTTATAAAATGCTCTGCTATTTTTATTTGGGGCAAAACAAACAACAGAAAAGGAAAAAACAGAAAGAATTAGAAAAGGGAAAGAACCCCAGGCTTTCAGCCCAACTCATCCCCCCGAGCCCACCAGCCTGGCCCAGCCCGCCGACTCCTCTGTCGTCTTCCTCCACCCGTCTCGCTGTCGAGCATGCCGAGCGCGCCGAGGACACCGCGATGGCCAGGCCGTCCACGCCTCCTCCCCGAGCCTATCTTCTCGCCAGGGGAACCCCCTCGAAGCTCCGCGCCAGTTTCCCCTCTCTCTGGACCTCCTCCCCCTCTCGCTCTCCCGTTCCTGGTCGGACCCGAAGCCCAGCCGGAGCATGCCGCCGTAGAACTCGCGGCCACCGTGCCCCACTCGCCGCCGCAAGCTGTCCAGAAGCTCCGCCGGCATCGTCTTCGTCAAGCCGTGCAGCCAACCGAGCCGAGGAGCTCCTTATTCGTCGCCTTCGTCACAGTTCCTCTCTGGCCGCCGTGAAGTTCCGGCGTGAAATACGCCGTCGTCTCACCTCCTTCGGCTTCCCCGAGTCCCTCTTCACGCTCAGGGTGAGAAGCTCATCGTTTTGCCCTACTCCCTTCTCCTCCCCGAGCTCTAGTCGCTGATCTCACCGGAGCAGAGCCACAACCGCCGCCGTTCTTGAAGCCGCCGTCGCCACAGCCCCCCTGGAGACCCCCGGATAGCATAGATGGATCCGGGGGCACGTGGGGATCGATTTGGCGCCTTCCTCCTGCTCTCCCGTGGCCGTTTGGTCACTCCGGTGACCACGCCGCCGTGCCCAAGGTCACCGGCGGCTAACCGCCGGCGGGCCGAGCTGTTTACCGCCTAATGACCCAGCTTAACCCCCCCGAGTCCATGAAAAGTGGGCCCCAGGCCACCCTAGCCCATTGTTAGTTAAACTTACAGAGGGATTAACCCCTGTGAGGCTGACATGGGGACCCCACTGGTCAGCCCCCCCCTGACGTCACCCCACGCCATGCTGGCGCAATAATTCAATTCCAGAAAATAGAAATGATTTAAATAAAACAGAGAAAATTCCAGAAAATGAGTTAAACTTGGTAAATTCATAACTAATTCATTTTAACTCCAAATATAACAAATAATATGTCTAAAAATATCAGAAAAATCCAAGGATTATGAATATGGGCTCTGTTTTCATGTTTGACCAATTAAAATTGGGTGAACAGTGCAAAACATCCATATGGCTTTATTTCAAATTCAAAATTGAAGCACATTTGCAAATGACTTTGCATTTGACTTCTTTTAAATGGAGTTGTACCCACATTGTGACCAAGAACATCACAATTTCAATATTGATCATGTGTTTGATGCATTGCAATTAAATTTATATTTATTCTTGTTTGGTTGTTTGCTCGATAGACGTGCAACCGGAACCGGAGGCCACCTCCTTCGTTGAAGACCCCGATATCGAACCTCGTCAGCAAGGCAAGCAAACCCCATTGATCATGTCTATAAAATCCTATTTCCCTCTCAGTCTCGCTTATGCATGTTTAGGAGATCACCGAGACACGTTCTTTCGCATAGTTGAACCCATTCCGATGCATGACCTATCATTTTGTCACCGTATTAAGCAAACCACAACCCTAGCAGATTTAGGAGTTGAATGATGAGCATGTGGCCCCTACAACTGTTACTGCTTTTGCTTCTTAGTGATACAATGAGGATGTTTTGATTGTGAGTCGGGATGGAATGAACACAGTTGTGTTGATGAAAGTGAAACGTGTTGGTGAATCCACCTAAGCAAAGGTGAACGATGAGAGGCTGTGTAGGAGTACACAGTGGGTTGTCTCGTTGAACACTGCCCTAGGCCCCGAGTTCCTATTTTGTGATCCAAGACAAAGAGTATGACCACATGTAGGGTTTAAGGGAGACCCGTTTGGCCTCTTTACATACCCAATCCGGTCCAGGAGTCACAATAGATTCGGGCTTTCCATTTGGCATATGCATAGAAAATTTATGAAGGAAAGGTTGCATCATCCTAGATATGTGGGTGGACTTGTGAGGCAGTGAAACCATCTGGCAGAGGTGGCATCTCGGTCCCTTACATTATCTGAGTCCGTTTCGTGGAACCGGCCGGACTCTCGAGCGGTGCCAAACTCAGGTAGTCGACTCCTGGATTAGAGAAGGTGATGTGAGGTTAGTGCCTTGGTTTCATCCACGTCCGACATCCGCTTGAAGGATGCCAAGAACGAGGCGATAAGTGATGACACGCGTGTGAAGATGTACACCCCTGCAGGGTTAATGAACTATTCGAATAGCCGTGTCCGCGGTTATGGACTACTTGGAAACCTCTACTTGATCATAGATAACTTGAATGGATACTTATAAAACTCGCAAGATAAGCGTGAGTGCTATGGTGTGCCTCCTCGTGGGGAAGTCGAGGAAGTAACCATAGTGGTGTATTGGTTGGAGATGTAGTGGACTCGTGTACGCTTCTTACCTGAAAGTCTGGTACTCGTAGTACAGGATTAGCCAAGTCAAAGCTGGCACTTCTGCATGATGAAACCCCACCACCTTTACCTTGATACTTGAGCATGAGTAGTGTAGTTCTGATGTAAGTCTTGCTGAGTACGACTTTGTACTCACGTTAGCTTATTCTATGTTTTAGATAAGAACCGGATCTCGATGGAGTCACCTTCGTGAAGCTTGACGTTGACCTTGGTAGCATAATCCCAGACAGCAGTCTGGTCCCTCGTGGAAGGGCATGTTTGTTGTACAAGGCTTCTCTAAGCCATTTGTTAAACTTGTCTATACTCAGACCTAATTTGCTTCCGTTGTATGATGTAATGTTGATCACAGACATGTGATCTTTTTATGCTCTATGTGTATATCAATAAAGAGTACTTTGTAGAGTTATGTGATGATATCTGCTGTTCATACTAGGCATGTGTGTTGCGTGTATGTTTATAACATGCATGTCTTAGTATGGGTTTTCGAGACCTTACTTGCGATCTCGCTGGCGGTCTTTTATACACCAATTGGCCCTTAGATGTGCGCAGCTTGGGGCATCGCGATGCGATTGCTCGTGACTCTGTCACGTGCACACTTAGTTGTATGATCGAGCCCGCCCTAGACCCCGACTAAGTGATCGGGCTGGAGTAAGTCTATGTAAGAGTTAGGATCGAATCGATAACATGGTTGAGGCGACTTTTCTATGAGTATGGGATTCACCACCCATAAGGATTTAGACTTGTGACCGGACGATGAGGACCCATCTCAGTTGATCATCCGGCCTGAATGGGATGCCCCTCACGTTCGATGCTTACCGAGAATGTTCTGTGCTTGGCCTTGTCTGCTTAGACAAGTGGGTACGGTTCTCGGCTCTCCATGTGATTGTATCATGACTGGAATTACATATGCTAACCCCGGGTCCCGACAGATTTGGTATCATAGCAGGACTGTCTATAGGCTTATCAAACCCTTGGTCGAAGTCGAGTCTAGCATTCTATAGTTATATAGTTACTTGGGTATATAAGGGAACAACGTAAGGCTTCTTTTTACACCTTACCCTCATCGATCTGAGTTCTCGGTCACCCTTACCTTTTCTACGGGATGATAGGACTGGGCTCATCTATGTCTGACTAGAACATCTCGTTGTTTGCCTCTTTGTAGCCGTAGGACAGTTGTGGTCGTCCAGACTCATCGTTCTGTTGAGTTCCTTGAAGAAGTTCTGTCCAATTTCTTCGAGGTTGTTTCATTTTCCATCCCGGTGTAGTCGTTATGCTGCCGGATTTGTTCCAAGTTTCTGTGGATCTTTGCCTTCGCATTATAATCTTTTCCGCCTTCATCATGTCTTGTTATCCTTGAATCCATCATTCAACCTGTTCTGATTGTTGATTTTTATCACACAGGATGTCAGGTGGAACTCGTAGTGCTGTTCGTCGGAATCGAGACCGTGTTCGGAATCGAAATGATGATGAACCTCTACCACCGCCTTGTGCGGTGGAAATCATGATGGAAGCTGAGAAGAATCAACATGATCAAACACGCCTTCTGGAGCTCATCAAGCAGAATACCTCACGTCATTGCAATCTGGTTGTGAGCATCCCGGACTTCATCCTCCTCAAGCCACCGGTATTCCGATGTTCTTCTGAGCCCCTTGAAACTGATGATTGGCTCCGTTCCATCGAGCGTAAGCTTGATACTGCACATGTTGCTCCCGATGATTGAGTTATATTCGCGGCATACTTTCTGGAAGGTGCTGCCGCTGAATGGTGGGAGAACTATGTTGCGATGCAGCCTGATGTTCACCTAGTGAATTGGAAGGAGTTCCGTGATGCCTTTCGAGGGTACCACCTTCTGGATGAGTTGATGGAGCGCAAGAAAGAAGAGTTCTGCAACCTGACTCAAGGAGAGATGTCCATCCATGAGTATGTGAGAGAGTTCAACCGTCTTGCTCGGTATGCCCAAGATGAGATCACCACCGATGCCAGAAAGCAGGCAAGGTTCCGTAAAGGACTTAGCCCCATCCTTCGTCATGATCTCAACCTCATCGAATTTGCCACCTTTGAGGATTTAGTCAACAGATCCTTTAGAGCTGAGCATGGCAATGAAGTGTTCGAAGAGTCCCGCAAGCATGCTCTTGAGCTTGCTCCTTCTTCAAGTTCAGCCCCTCAGAAACGCCGAATTTGGATTCCAACCCGTGCCATACCTCAAAACCTTCTTTAGAGACCACCACCGAACATATGCCATCCACCTCAACACTTTGTTCCTCCCAGGAAGAATGGTGTGCAATCAAGTAATCCTGCTCCCAGCAATTCAGGCAGGGTGTGTTTCACGTGTGGTCTGACAGGCCATTTCTTCCGACAGTGCCCTACAGTGTTTGTGGCACCCCGTCGACCTAGTCATAAGCCTCCAAAGAAATCCACCACCAAGACCATCCCAGCAAAGCTTTCAGTCACAAGTAGTGGTTGTGTGAACCAAATATCAGTTGAGGAAACCACTGATGCTTCTGACGTCACTCTTGGTACACTCCCAGTCAATCATGTTCCCGCCTCCGTTCTTTTCGATCCAGGAGCTTCTCATTCATTCATGTCAGAGAGTAATGCACTTCGGCATGTATTTTCTTTTGAAGAAATGTTTTCTCCAATGATCATTCAAACTCCTGGTTCAAAGTGGCAAACTAATAGAGTAAGCCATGGTAATCAAATTGCAATTGAGGGTTTAGTAATCCTTGCTTCTCTTATAGCCCTCAAGTCTTCGGACATTGATGTCATCCTAGGAATGGATTGGTTATCAAGGCAGAATGCTTTCCTTGATTGTAAAGCCAAATCAGTTAAACTCACCCATCCTTCAGGACAGATCATTGACTACACATCACCCAGCTCTAAAAACTAGATGCATACTTTCAATGTGCTTCCACTTCCTGACCTTGAAGATATTCCGGTGGTTCGTGACTTCCCGGATGTCTTTCCTGAAGAGCTGCCGGGAATGCCACCCGACAGGTCTGTAGAATTCATAGTTGATCTTATACCAGGCACAACCCCAATTTCCAGACGCCCATATAGAATGGCCCCACATGAGTTAGCTGAGCTAAAAACCCAACTTGATGCTTTGTTGGCAAAAGGCTTCATCCGCCCTAGCTCATCGCCATGGGGTTTCCCCGTTCTGTTCGTAACGAAGAAAGATGGAACAGAAAGGATGTGCGTAGACTATCGCCCGCTAAATCTAGCGACGATAAATAACAAGTACCCACTGCCCAGGATCAATGATCTTTATGATCAACTTGCAGGATCCTCTGTCTTCTCCAAGATGGATTTGAGATTAGGCTATCATCAAATCAAAATCCGAAACGAGGACATTCCAAAAACGGCTTTTACTACTCGTTATGGTCTTTACGAGTACACCGTCATGTCTTTTGGTTTAACCAATGCCCCCGCCACATTCTCGCGCTTGATGAATTCGATCTTCATGGAGTACCTAGATAAATTTGTTGTGGTTTATCTTGATGACATTCTCATCTACTCGAAGAACGAAGAAGAGCACGCAGAACATCTTAGGTTGGTATTGATGAAACTTAGAGAGCACCGCCTTTATGCTAAGTTCTCCAAGTGTGAATTTTGGCTACCAGAAGTGACCTACTTAGGCCACGTGATTTCTGCGAAAGGTGTTGCAGTCAATCCCGAGAGAGTTCAGGCCGTCCTTGACTGGACTCCACCTGAATCGGTTAAGCAAGTTAGGAGTTTTCTTGGCCTAGCCAGCTATTGCCGCCGCTTCGTCGAGAACTTTTCTAAAGTTGCAAAGACTCTTACTGAACTCCTCAAGAAAGATAAGAAATTCCAATGGACTCCCAAGTGCGAGGAAAGCTTTCAAGAGCTAAAAAGAAGATTGACTTCTGCACCCGTACTTGCACCTCCAGACACAAAAAGGGATTTCGAGATCTATTGTGATGCTTCACGGAAAGGGTTAGGATGCATACTTATGCAAGATCGACATGTGGTAGCTTATGCTTCACACCAGTTGCGGCCACATGAAGAGAACTATCCAACCCATGATCTTGAACTCGCTGCCGTAGTTCATGCCCTGAAGACTTGGCGACATTACCTCCTTGGTAATCATTGTGAGATCTATTCCGATCACCAAAGCCTCAAATACATATTCACCCAGCCAGATCTTAACCTCAGGCAAAGACGCTGGATAGAGTTGATAAATGATTATGACTTAGGAATTTCTTACACCCCAGGCAAAGCCAATGTCATGGCTGATGCACTAAGTCGTAAGTCGTATTGTAACAACCTCATGTTACAATAGTATCAACCACTTCTTCATGAGGAATTTTGCAAGGTCAATCTTGAGATAGTTCCTCGTGGATCTCTTTTCAACTTGGTGGCGAAACCAACCCTTGAGGATCAAATCATAGCCGCCCAGAAACAAGATAGTAGTATTCAAGAGATCCAGCAGAACATTGATAGCGGAGTTGCTAAATGTTTCTCTACAAATGATCAAGGAACGATATTCTTCGAAAATTGTTTAGCAGTTCCTGAGAATGAAGACCTAAAGCAGCTGATCCTTAAGGAAGCTCATGACACTCCCCTCTCCATTCATCCCGGCAGCACAAAAATGTACCGAGATCTACGCCAGAGATTTTGGTGGAACCGGATGAAGACAGACTTTGCACAATTTGTTGCCGAATGTGATGTTTGTCGTCGCATTAAGGAAAAACACCAAAGACCTGCTGGTACTCTTCAACCATTGTCTATTCCCGAGTGGAAATGGGACAAGGTCGGTATGGACTTCATCACCGGCTTTCCAAAAACCCAGAAAGGAAATGATGCCATCTTCATTGTCATTGATCGACTTTCAAAAGTTGCTCACTTTCTTCCAGTTCGCGAGTCTATAACTGCTAGTCAGTTGGCGGACTTGTATGTCTCTAGAATAGTGTCTCTTCACGGTGTTCCTTTGGTGATCAATTCTGATCGTGGTAGCCTTTTCACCTCTAGATTTTTGGAAAGTTTTCAAAATGCTATGGGAACTCATCTCTCATTTAGTACAGCTTTCCACCCTCAGTCTAGCGGTCAAGTTGAAAGGGTTAATCAAATCTTGGAAGACATGCTCAGAGCTTGTGTTATCTCTTTCGGAAATAATTGGGAGAAATCTCTTCCATTTGCCGAATTTGCTTATAACAACAGCTATCAATCTAGTCTGGACATGGCTCCCTTTGAATTCCTCTACGGACGACGATGTCGAACACCCCTTAACTGGTCAGAAACCGGTGAAAGAAAACTCTTTGGACCGGATATGATCAAGGAAGCAGAAGAGCAAGTTCGCATTGTTCGTGATCGATTGAAAGCCGCTCAATCTCGTCAAAAGAGCTACTATGATCGTCATCATAGAGAGGAGAGCTACAATATTGATGAGAAGGCTTACCTCCGGGTTACTCCTCTAAAGGGAACCCAACGATTAGGTATCAAAGGCAAGTTGGCCCCACGTTACATCGGACCTTTCCGCATTCTCGCTAAACGTGGAGAAGTTGCCTACCAACTTGAACTACCTCCGCACCTTTTCCGAGTACATGATGTATTCCATGTGTCACAACTCAGGCGTTGCTTCAAGGACCCCATCCGCGAAGTCGACCATGAAACGCTTCATCTCCAAGATGACCTTTCTTATCGAGAGTACCCTGTTCGTATTCTTGACTCAGTAGAGCGTGTCACTCGTCGTCAGAAGATCAAGTTCCTTAAAGTTCAGTGGTCACATCACTCCGAGAAAGAAGCAACATGGGAAAGAGAAGACCGCCTCCGTGCCGAGTACCCCACCTTCCTCCCGATGACTTCTGAATCTCGAGACGAGATTCTTTTGAGTGGGGGCGAGTTGTCAGAACCCCAACTAGGGTAAGTGCTAGGATTGTTTGAGCTACCTTTGCATCATGCAAAAATTTCAAATGAAATTCAAAAATGGGGAAGAAGAAAGCCCTGAGAATTTAATTCAAATGGCCAGAAAAAAATATTTTTCCAAAAATCATTTGAATGATTGGAAAATTCCTAGAAATGTTGTTGATCATTTTAAAAGTGGTTTGGGATCAATCCCATGCACATGGAATTTTCTAATATTCAAAAAGTGGCTTTGGAAATTAAATAAACCCCTATTTGAATTAAAATTCAGATGTTTTGAATTTTAATAATATCCAAATTTTATGAGTGGCTAGATATTTGTATCCTAAGCCCACATAAAATATTTGGGTATTTTATAAAACGCTCTGCTATTTTTATTTGGGGCAAAACAAACAACAGAAAAGGAAAAAACAGAAAGAATTAGAAAAGGGAAAGAACCCCAGGCTTTCAGCCCAACTCATCCCCCCGAGCCCACCAGCCTGGCCCAGCCCGCCGACTCCTCTGTCGTCTTCCTCCACCTGCTCGATGTCGAGCATGCCGAGCCCCGCCGAGGACACCTCTACGGCCAGGCCGTCCACGCCTCCTCCCTGAGCCTATCTCCTCGCCAGGGGAACCCCCTCGAAGCTCCGCGCCAGTTTCCCCTCTCTCTGGACCTCCTCCCCCTCTCCCTCTCCCGTTCCTGGTCGGACCCGAAGCCCAGCCGGAGCACGCCGCCGTAGAACTCGCGGCCACCGTGCCCCACTCGCCGCCGCAAGCTGTCCAGAAGCTCCGTCGGCATCGTCTTCGTCAAGCCGTGCAGCCAATCGAGCCGAGGAGCTCCTTATTCGTCGCCTTCGTCACCGTTCCTCTCCGGCCGCCGTGAAGTTCCGGCGTGAAATACGCCGCCGTCTCACCTCCTCCGGCTTCCCTGAGTCCCTCTTCACGCTCAGGGTGAGCAGCTCATCGTTTTTCCCTACTCCCTTCTCCTCCCCGAGCCCATAGTCACTGATCTCACCGGAGCAGAGCCACAACCGCCGCCGTTCTTGAAGCCGCCGTCGCCACAGCCCCCCTGGAGACCCCCAGATAGCACGGATGGATGCGGGGGCACGTGGGGATCGATTTGGCGCCTTCCCCGTGCTCTCCCGTGGCCGTTTGGTCACTCCGGCGACCACTCCGCCGTGCCCAAGGTCACCGGCGGCTAACCACCGGCGGGCCGAGCTGTTTAGCGCCTAATGACCCAGCTTAACCCCCCCCCCCCCCCCGAGTCCATGACAAGTGGGCCCCAGGCCACCCCTAACCCACTGTTAGTTAAACGAACAGAGGGATTAACCCCTGTGAGGCTGACATGGGGACCCCACTGGTCAGCCCCCCCCTGACGTCACCCCCACGCCATGCTGGCGCAATAATTCAATTCCAGAAAATAGAAATGATTTAAATAAAACAGAGAAAATTCCAGAAAATGAGTTAAACTTGGAAAATTCATAACTAATTCATTTTAACTCCAAATATAACAAATAATATGTCAAAAAATATTAGAAAAATCCAAGGATTATGAATATGGGCTCTGTTTTCATGTTTGACCAATTAAAATGGTGAACAGTGCAAAACATCCATATGGCTTTATTTCAAATTCAAAATTGAAGCACATTTGCAAATGACTTTGCATTTGAGTTCTTTTAAATGGAATTGTACCCACATTGTGACCAAGAACATCACAATGTCAATATTGATCATGTGTTTGATGCATTGCAATTAAATTTATATTTATTCTTGTTTGGTTGTTTGCTCGATAGACGTGCAACCGGAACCGGAGGCCACCTCCTTCGTTGAAGACCCCGATATCGAACCTCGTCAGCAAGTCAAGCAAATCCCATTGATCATGTCTATAAAATCCTATTTCCCTCTCATTCTCGCTTATGCATGTTTAGGAGATCACCGAGACACGTTCTTTCGCATAGTTGAACCCATTCCGATGCATGACCTATCATTTTGTCACCGTATTAAGCAAACCACAACCCTAGCAGATTTAGGAGTTGAATGATGAGCATGTGGCCCCTACAACTGTTACTACTTTTGCGGCTTAGTGATACAATGAGGATGTTTTGATTGTGAGTCGGGATGGAATGAACACAGTGGTGTTGATGAAAGTGAAACGTGTTGGTGAATCCACCTAAGAAAAGGTGAACGATGAGAGGCTGTGTAGGAGTACACAGTGGGTTGTCTCATTGAACACTGCCCTAGGCCCCGAGTTCCTGTTTTGTGATCCAAGACAAAGAGTATGACCACATGTAGGGTTTTATGGGAGCCCCGTTTGGCCTCTTTACATACCCGATCCGGTCCAGGAGTCACAATAGATTCGGGCTTTCCATTTGGCATATGCATAGAAAAAAATATGAAGAAAAGGTTGCATCATCCTAGATATGTGGGTGGACTTGTGAGGCAGTGAAACCATCTGGCAGAGGTGGCGTCTCGGTCCCTTACATTATCTGAGTCCGTTTCGTGGAACCGGCCGGACTCTCGAGCGGTGCCAAACTCAGGTAGTCGACTCCTGGATTAGAGAAGGTGATGTGAGGTTAGTGCCTTGGTTTCATCCACGTCCGACATCCGCTTGAAGGATGCCTAGAATGAGGCGATAAGTGATGACACGCGTGTGAAGATGTACACCCCTGCAGGGTTAATGAACTATTCGAATAGCCGTGTCCGCGGTTATGGACTACTTGGAAACCTCTACTTGATCATAGATAACTTGAATGGATACTTATAAAACTCGCAAGATAAGCGTGAGTGCTATGGTGTGCCTCCTCGTGGGGAAGTCGAGGAAGTAACCATAGTGGTGTATTGGTTGGAGATGTAGTGGACTCGTGTACGCTTCTTACCTGAAAGTCTGGTACTCGTAGTACAGGATTAGCCAAGTCAAAGCTGGCACTTCTGCATGATGAAACCCCACCACCTTTACCTTGATACTTGAGCATGAGTAGTGTAGTTCTGATGTAAGTCTTGCTGAGTACGACTTTGTACTCACGTTTTCTTATTCTATGTTTTAGATAAGAAACGGATCTCGAAGGAGTCACCTTCGTGAAGCTTGACGTTGACCTTGGTAGCATAATCCCAGACAGCAGTCTGGTCCCTCGTGGAAGGGCATGTTTGTTGTACAAGGCTTCTCTAAGCCATTTGTTAAACTTGTCTATACTCAGACCTAATTTGCTTCCGTTGTATGATGTAATGTTGATCACAGACATGTGATCTTTGTATGCTCTATGTGTATATCAATAAAGAGTACTTTGTAGAGTTATGTGATGATATCTGCTGTTCATACTAGGCATGTGTGCTGCGTGTATGTTTATAACATGCATGTCTTAGTATGGGTTTTCGAGACCTTACCTGCGATCTGGCTGGCGGTCTTTTATACACCAAGTGGCCCTGAGATGTGCGCAGCTTGGGGCATCGCGATGCGATTGCTCGTGACTCTGTCACGTGCACACTTAGTTGTATGATCGAGCCCGCCCTAGACCCCGACTAAGTGATTGGGCTGGAGTAAGTCTATGTAAGAGTTAGGATCCAATCGATAACATGGTTGAGGCGACTTGTCTATGAGTATGGAATTCACCACCCATAAGCATTTAGACTTGTGAGCGGACGATGAGGACCCATCTCAGTTGATCATCCGGCCTGAATGGGATGCCCCTCACGTTCGATGCTTACCGAGAACGTTATGTGCTTGGCCTTGTCTGCTTAGACAAGTGGGTACGGTTCTCGGCTATCCATGTGATTGTATCATGACTGGAATTACATATGCTAACCCCGGGTCCCGACACGAACGGCCAGGATAGTGGTATGGTCTTGAGCTCTGATGCGGGAGCGTGTGGCCTGTTGGCGAATTTTTGACGGGCGACGCAACGTCGCACGATTTCCTCTGCGTTTTTCATGGCTGTGGGCCAGTAGAAACCCGCTCGGAATGCTTTGGACACGAGCACTCGACTGCTCGCGTGGTGCCCGCAGGTGCCTTCGTGGATTTCTAGCAATAGGGCTTTGCCGTCCTCTTCGTCAATGCACCTTTGGAGTATCTTGGTGATGCTGCGCTTGTATAATTGTCTGTTGATCATAGTGAATGCCTTGGATTGGTGGCTGATGCACCGTGCTTCGGCCACGTCTTGTGGTAGCGTGCCTTCAATTAGGAATCGGAGGAACGGTTTTGTCCAGATAGGTCCTTCGAATTCTGTCAGGGCTGTGCTGTCAGATGCGTTGGTGCTCTTTTCTTCTGATGGTGTTGCTGCTGCCACCTGCGTTATTTCTGGTGCGTCTTCTCCGTCCACGACCGCTTCAGGTGTTTCTGCCTGCGCCTTGATGGATCTCCGGTTGATGCTTTCGAGAAAAACGTTAGGTGGGACAGGCGCCCGGGTCGAACCGATGTTCGCGAGCTCGTGAGCTTCTGTGTTGTTGTCCCTGGTGATGTAGTTGAGCTCCCAACCGTCGAAATTTCCTTCGAGTTCGTTGTAGAGATTTTGGTAAGACGCAATGTTGTCGTCTATTGCGTTGCAGTTTCTCATCGTCTGCTAGACGACGAGGTTGGAGTCCCCGTTAATTATGAGGCGAGTGGCTCCGCATGTTTTGGCCATGCGCATGCCATGTAGGAGTGCCTCGTATTCTGTTTCGTTGTTGGAAACGTGACTGAAGTTGATCTGGAGGACGTATTTCAGTTTTGTTCCTTTGGGGGAGATGAGTACAATTCCTGCCCCAGCTCCTTGTTGTCTCTTGGACCCGTCGAAGAACATTGACTATGAGCTTGATAGGTCTGGGGGTCCTGGTGTTTGAACCTCCGTCCGCTCGACCAGAAAATCTGGGAGTACATGGGATTTGATGGCTGTTGGGTGCTTGTACTGCAGGTCTCGTGGGCTGAGCTCGATGTTCCACTCGGCGACTCGCCCGATTGCTCCAGGGTTGTTTTGTATGTCAGCGAGTGTTGCGCTGCTCACGATTGTGATAGGGTGCTCGTCGAAGTACTGGGACACCTTTCTTGAAGTCATGACGATGGCTAGTAGTAGCTTCTGATAGTGCGGGTACCTCTGCTGGGATTTGGTCAGGAGCATGCTGAGGTAGTAGATTGGTCACTGAATGCTCTGGACCGTTCCTTCTTCTGCGCGTTTGACAACGAGCGCTGTGCTTAATACACTGCTGCGTGCTGCCACGTAGAGGTATAGCTTCTCACGTTCCTTGGGTACCGCCAGGATTGGTGGAGTTGAAAGTGTCTTTTTCAGGTCCGCGAATCTTGGCGGGCTTCCTCCGTCCACTCGAATTTCTTTCCTTTCCTGAGCAGTTGATAGAAAGGCAGCGTGCATTCTCCAAGCCTGCTTATGAAGCGGCTGAGAGCTGCAAGTTTTCCGGTGAGCTGCTGCACTCCTTTGACGTCGATTGGTTCTTGCATGCGTGTGATGGCTTGGACTTTCTCGGGATTTGCCTCGATTCCGCGGGCGGAGACCATGTAGCCAAGCAGCTTTCCCGCCGGTATGCCGAATGCGCCCTTCTTTGGGTTGAGTTTGATTCTGTATTTGTTGAGCGCTGCGAAGGTTTCGCGCAGGTCGTCGAGTAGTGTGGCTGCTGTGTAGGTCTTGATGACGATGTCGTCCACGTAGACTTGTACGTTTCTTCCTATTTTCTCCTTTAGGCAGGCTTGCATCATTCGTTGATAAGTGGCGCCTGCGTTTTTGAGCCCGAAGGGCATGGTCTTGTAGCAAAATACTCCATAGGGGGTGATGAACGATGTGTGCTCTTCATCTTCTTCATTCATCCTGATCTGGTTGTATCCTGAGTAAGCGTCCAGAAAGGAGAGTAGGTCGCACCCTGATGTTGAGTCGATTATCTGATCGATTCTAGGAAGGGGGAAGTGATCCTTCGGGCAATGTTTGTTGACTGGTCCGTAGTCGACGCACAAGCACAACACGGTCGTGTCTTTCTTTGGCACCAGCACTGGGTTTGCTATCCATGTGGCTTTCTTTGTTTCTCGAATGAACTGAGCGTCGAGTAACCGGTTGACTTCCTCTCCGATTGCTCTATGCTTGGGCTCCGAGAATCGTCTCAGCGCTTGCTTCACTGGCCTCGTGTTTGGCTTGATACGTAGGGCGTGTTCCGCGAATTCGCGTGGTATCCCAGGCATGTCGGCTGGGCACCAGGCAAATATTTCCCACTCATCTCGGAGGAAGGCGACGAGAGCTGTTGTCAGCTCCTCTGGTAGGTGGGCGTACACGCGGACTGTTTTGTCCGGGTCCGTCGGGTGCACTTGGTGCGTACTCCCTGGATTCGCTTCGGTTCACCAATGGGAAGGTGCTCTTGTCCGTCACCATGGCTATTTCTCTGAGTTCTTGTTTGGCTCCGAATGTGTCGGAGATTCTGTGGAAATCACGATCACATTGATCTGATTTGATGAAGCTTCCGTTGATCGTGAGGACTCCTGATGATCCTGGCATTTTGAGCTTGAGGTAGGCGTAGTGTGGGACCGCCATGAATTGCGCGAATGCTGGCCGTCCCAGTATGGCGTGATACTGTGATTGCTAGTCGAGTACCTCGAACTCGAGTACGTGCTTTGCGAAGTTACGACGGTTGCCAAAAGCGACTTTGAGTTCGATGACTCCGAGCGAAATGGCTACTTCTCCTGGGACTACCCCGTGCAACTCGGTGCTTGATTTTCTCCATACTGATCGTGGGATCAGCATCTTTTGCAGGGTGTTGGCGAAGATGATGTTCATGCTGCTGCCTCCGTCCATGAAGATCCGGTCCATGTCGTATCCTCCGATTTGTGCCTCTAGCACTAAGGGTGCATGCCCCGGTCTTGGGACTGCGGGTGGATGGTCGTTCTGTGAGAACGTGATGCTGGTCTGCGTTCCATGTAGCAGGTAGACATCGACTGTGTTTATGCTCTCAGCTGCTCCGGCCTGCAGGGTTTGGGTGTTGCGTTGTGTTTGCGGTGTCCTTCCTTCTTGGATCATGAGCACCTGTGCTCGCGACGGGCTGTGACGTCCTTCCGGGCTTAAGGTCGGCGCTTGCTCGGGTCGTTGGTTGCGTCTGTCTTCTTTCTGTTTCTCCTTCTTGAGGTCTTCCGCTAGCTCGTTGAACAGACGACAGTCTCTCAAGGTGTGACTTGATCTGACGCGTCCCCAGTCATCCTCGAACCTGTGGATCGTGCAGGGACCTGCTAGCTTCTCTCTGGCCGTGAGTTTGCTAGATCCGGCGTGCCTCTTCCTTCTTGAGATTCTGAAGATCTGCTCGTGATCCTCCGGGTGCTCGTGGAGGCGAGGATCGGTTTCGATTCCTCGACTCATATCTTGGTTTTTGATGAGGTTGCCGAATTCGTCCGGCCTTCGATCTGGGTCGTAGTACTCGCCAAAAGGTGTCTCGGAGTCGCTGTCTTGGTTGGCGGCGGATGCCCGTGCGCGCCTTTTGGGTCGTCGATTCCTTCTGCCTTGGCGGTGGTTGTGCTGATCGTTAGATTCAATCTCGTAGTCATCGTCTTGATGTGCGGCGGGTGCCCGGGCGGTGGAGGGTTGTCGGAAGATTTGCGAGTCCTCCGCTGTGCATCGCAGTTCGTCGAGTGGAATTCCTTCGTAAAGGCCCCTCGCCGTTCTTCTGGGTCGTCGACTCCTTCGGTGCTGGCGCTGTACTTGGCCGTTACCGTAGTATCGGTCCTGGCGTGACTGCAGCTCGAGTGGTCTTGATGGGGTGGCGAAGATGTCCGCCGTGATCTTGAATCCTTCGAGTGGGCTAGGTCGGGTTCTTGCCCTCGAGTTGTGGCTTGCTGAAAATGGGACCGCCGAGATCGTGATCCCAACCTGCGTACTCCCCACGGTCGGCGCCAATTGACGGGGATCAACCCCGGCAAATCCCATGGTCAGGGACCCTGGGTTAGTCATGAGAGGCGCAGGTTGGACGATAGCTCGTCGGCAAACAGGGAGGCTCGCTCCTGCTCGATATTATTGATTGGGAAGATGAGATTACAGTGGAGGCCAAGGCTGGAGCGCTCAAGGCCAGGGTTACAAGTAAGATTCGATCTCCCTGGTGTCGCCCCTCCCAGCCCTTATATATCGGGCTAGGTCTCTGGGAGTTCATCTACGTGTACAAGTAAACTTTCCTAACCCTAGCTTGCTCCGTACGGCAGGTCTTCGCATCTTCCTTGTGAGTCGAGGACCTCTACGTCGGTGCCATCTAGTGGGCCGAGGCCGTATCTTCATGGGCCTTCTGCCTTCACGGACACTAGGTAGGCTCATCCGTAGGAGTCGTGGGGTCACCCCCTCGTCACTAAGCGAAACAATTTTAACTTGGTTGACTCGAGTAATGGAGTGGTTTCTCTTCCGAGTAGCAACATTGATGCTCTTCCGAGTAACAGTACTACTTCTATTCCGAGTAACATGCTTGTGGTTCCACCGAGTCCTATGGCTAATGATCATTAAGCTAGTCCTAGTGAAGTCAAGCCAAGGGATCCCAAGTATACACAACCTAGGTGGTGTCCTCTTGGTATAACCAAGACTCAGAAAAGGAAATTGCAGCGCATGAGGAACCGCGAGAAGACGGAACAAAAAGCAGAGAAGCAAAGGGATGAGTGGTTCAATGAAGAACGTCCCATGATGCTCGCAGGGAGGGTGTGGAAGCCGAAGCAAACAGAAAAAATGGTGGTTTCTACATCTATTGCAGCAGCGCCCACACCACCAAAGGAGGAGGATGCCACTGCCATGGTATCATCTGAGTTACCCATGGATTCTTCTTCACTCGGAAATACAAAGGAGCCGGTGGAAACACTTGAGTACGAAGACGAGTTGGTTGACTATGAGTCTTCACCGGCTCATGAAGGTATAGATATCAACATGGTGTTTTACTTACTTGTTGAATTCCGTGCTACAGATGAGGAAGGAGAGGTGGCCCACATAGATTTTAATCCCAAGAATGCTATCTTCGAGAAGCCAAAGGAACCGGTGAAACCCTTGAGGTCGTTGTACCTCAAAGTTCGTATTAATGGATCGCCGGTTTCTCGGATGCTTGTTGATGGTGGAGCCGGTGTGAATCTTATGCCCTATTCAGTCTTCAAGGAGTTGGGTTTGAAAGATGAAGATTTGATAAAGACAAATATGGCGCTCAATGGGTTTGAAGGCAAGGAGAAAACTGAAGCCAAAGGTGATATCTATGTAGAGCTTACGATTGGAAGCAAGACTTTGTATACTGCTTTCTTTGTTGCTGAGGTGCAAGGGAATTAGAATGTTATACTAGGCCGTGACTAGGTCCATGAAAGTCAGTGCGTGCCATCTACCATGCACCAATTTCTGATACAATGGGTTGATGATGAGGTGGAAGTCATTCATGCTGACAACTCGGTCTTTGTTGCTATGACCGAGTCATCGCTGTATTGGCAACACCCCAATGTTACTTGCATAACGAGGCGTGACTTGATAGAGTTTGATTTTCTCAGCGCCACCAAGAACGGGTTCTTACCCGTAGTGTGAAAGCCGATTGGTGATAATCGGTTCCAACGAATATGTTTAAATGAATTGTGACTCCGAGTTATTGAAAGGTGTGCGCGAGACAGAGAGCTCAGATATGGAGATGACCGAGCTGCGAACTAATCGGGTGATGCCAAGTCACAACAACCAACTCAAAAAAGAAACAACCTAGTTACATCAACTCGGAAGTAGAGCTGCTGAGCTACACTGACTAGGAGGCGAAGCCAAAGAACTACAACACTCGGAGAACGAGATATACACTTTGAAGGTAAAGGCCACCGAATTACAAAAGCTACCGATTCACAATGGTGAATCCGGAGACAAAGCTACCGAGTTGCAACAACTCGGAAGCGAGACAGCTGATCTACAAAACGGAAGTGAGGCTAGTGTGCTGCATCGACTCGGGAGGAAAGCTGAGGAGATACGGCAACTGGAAAACAGAGACTGCCAAGCTGCGAATTACTCGGAAGCTACCGAGCAGGAGCCAACTCGAAAATTACCGATAGATGATGAGCAACTCTGGAGCGATGCGTATCAGGTTACGTCTAACTCGGGATAGTTTCAGAAGTGTGTTGAAGCATATCGGTCATAGGAGAACGATATGTTCAAATCTATTGAAGAGTTGGATGATATGCACAAGCTGGGGCAAGGTTTCACGTCGGCTGATCCGTTAGAGGAAGTAGACATAGGAGATGGTTCAGTCCCTAGGCCGACGTTTGTAAAAAAAATGTAAGAGCCGATTGTAAATCTGAATTAATTGAGATATTGATAGAATATGCCTGTTGCTTTGCAAGGGAATATCATGAAATGCCAGGTTTAAACCGAGAGCTAGTTGAGCAATGTTTGCTTATAAAAAGTGGTTTTAGGCCTTATAAGCAAGCACCTATAAATTTCCATCCTAAAATGTATGACCGCATCAAAGAGGATATCGGTTTTTTCTCAATATTATCATTAGGCCTTGCGGGTATGCCGAGTGGATTTCCAATATTGTACCCATGGAGAAGAAAGGATCCGACAAGTTGAGAGTGTGCATTGATTTCAGAGATCTGAACCGAGCTACCCCAAGGATGAGTATCCCATGCCCATAGCTGATATGCTTATTAATGATGCTTCTGGACATAGAGTTATCATTTTCGTTGATGGTAGTGCGGGATAAAATCAAATCTTTATGGCCGAAGAAGACATATACAAAACTTCTTTTCGATGCCCTGGTTTCATTGGTTTATTTGAGTGGGTAATGATGACCTTTGGGTTGAAGAATGCCGGAGCCACATATCAAAGGGCTATGAATTTAATCTTTAATGATCTACTCGGTATTATACTTGAAGTCTATATTGATGATATTGTGGTCAAGTCTGATACCTTTGAGTCTCACTTAGCCGATTTGCATCTAGCATTTGAGAGGATGAAGAAATATGGACTAAATACTAATCCTTTGAAGTGTGCTTTTGGTGTATCGGATGGAAAGTTCTTGGGTTTCATTATTCATGAAGAGGGTGTAGAAATTGATCCCAAGAAAATGGAGGCTATCCAGAAGGTGGATGCTCCAACGTGTAAAAAGGATATGCAAAGTTTCCTTGGCAATGTTAATTATTTGAGGAGGTTCATTGCGAACTTGTCAGGAAAGTTTGATGCATTCACTCATATACTTCGGTTAAAGAATGATGCTGAGTTTACTTGGGGGCAAAACAACAACTGGAATTTAATCAAATCAAGAACTATTTGTGCACTCCTCCAGTGATGAGAGCTTCTAAGCATAAAGAGCTTTTAGGCTTTATATTGCAGACAAAGGGGGTGTTATTGGTGTTGTTTTGACTCACGAAACCGAAGGGAAGGAGCATGCTATTACTTATATAAGTCGGCGCCTATTGGATGCCGAGGAAAGGTACACTTTTATTGAAAAATTATGTCAATGTTTATATTATGCTTGTACAAAATTAAGGCATTATCTTGTACCGAGTACTTGCTTAATAGCTTGTCAAACCGATGTCATCAAATATATGTTGCATAGGCCAATTCTTAGTGGTAGAATTGGCAAGTGGAGTTATGATTTAATTGAATATGATTTGACTTATTAGCCTTTGAAATCTATGAAAGGCCAAATTGTTGCTAATTTAATTGTTGAGTATCAGATTGATAATGAGCATGATATTGATATGAACCTTGTCTCATTAGTGCCATGGAGGTTTTATTTTGGTAGTTCAGTTTGTAGCAACGGCCAAGGTATTGGTATTGCTTATATATCTCCTCATGGTACTGTTTTTGAAGCCTCATGCCGCTTAGAATATTTTTGCACAAATAATCAAACCGAATATCAAGCATTGTTGTTAGGTTTAAGAATGTTGAGTGCGATAGGTGCTACACATATTGAGGCTTTTGGTGATTCATTACTATTAGGGCAGCAAGCTGCCAGAGTGTTTAACTGTTTTGATGGATCGCTCATTATTTATCTTGATGAATGTCTAGATATTATTGCTAATTGTGATTATTTCAGCATTGCTCATGTATCTAGATATGATAACTGGAGAGAAAATGATTTGGCACAGCAAGCATATGGTTATCATGTTAGTCGTGGCATGTTTCATATCTCCGAAAAGCCAATGTCTAGCCTTGCCAATATAGATAGGGCCGAGTTAAAGCTTATTGCTTCGGCAAACAATGAAAAATCTGGTGCAAGCTCTCAACCAACTCAGAAGCAGGATTACCGAGTTGTTGGAGGCCGAATCTCTATTGATTTGGACATTACCGAGTTGCAACAACTCGGGAGAGAAATTACCGAGCTACCACAACTCAGAAGCGAGGATTGCCGAGTTGCTGATTGCCGAGTCACGACTAGCTCAAAACTTGTCGAGTTACAACTCAGAAACAAGGATTGCCGAGTTGCGAACTACATGGAGAAAGCCGATTTAAAGCATGCTGATTCGGCTACCGATGAAAAAATTGATGCAGGTCAAGACTGGAGGAAGCCCATCATTGAATATTTGACTGCTCCGAGTAAAAGTTTGGACATGACTATTCGGCGTATGGCTTTTAAGTATGAGTTAAGGGATGGTGACATTTATCGCCGAACGGTTGATTTGGTTCTCTTGAAGTGCCTAGATGAAGATCAAGCTAGAGTTTCTATGGGAGAGGTGCATGATGGAATTTGCGGTATTCATTAGTCGGCTCAAAAGATGAAGTGGTTATGGCGACGTGCTGGATTCTATTGGACGACTATGATTAATGATTGCTTCAGGTATTACAAATGGTCTGAAGCTTTCCAAAAGTTTGGACATATTCAGTTGGCCCCTGCTGCTATATTATATCCCATTGTTAAGCCGTGGACTTTCAGAGGATGGGGACTGGATTTCATTGGACATATTTATTCCTCTTCTTCAAAAGGGCATCGATTTGTATTGGTGGCGACCGATTATTTCACTAAGTGGTCTAAAGTAGTACCTCTAAAAAATATGACACATATGGAGGTTATTCGGTTCATAAAGGAGCATATTATTCATAGATTCGGCATTCCTCAAACTTTAACTACGGATCAAGGTTCATCGTTTATGTCACATCAAGTTAGAGAATTTGTCTAGTCATCCAACTTAAAAATGCTCAATTCCTCCCCATATTATGCCCAAGCTAATGGACAGGTCGAGTCAAGTAATAAGATATTGATCAAGCTCATCAAAAAGAAGTTTGAAGATAACCCTAGGAGATGGTTGATACGTCCCAAATGTATCTATAATTTCTGCTTGCTCCATGCATGTTTTGGGTGTTACTTCTATGTGTTTGCCACACTTTCGTATATTTTTACACCATATTATGGAACTAACCTATTAATGGTTGCAAGAGTGCACAAGTTCTTATTTTTTGTCCTTTATGTGTAGGAATTATTTGGATAAAGGAAAAATCACAAAAAGGAGCCTTGTAGGAGTTGGACTCTAATTCTCCCGAAATCTGTCCCCACCAGACAGGTTTGGAAGATCGCCTCGGAAACGTTAGAATACGGGCTCCAACGGAAACACTTAAAACTACAAAGTTGTAGAGAATTGTTTGTCGGTGGAGCTAGACATAAAATTCGGTCCAATCGGAGTCTGGATGATCCCTCGAGCCCCGAAATACCGAAGACCTAATCTTGATGACGGGAATCCGAGAGTCTATATAAAGAGAGGAAACCTAGGTCAAAGGGCACCACGAAATTTCCTCCCCCTTGGCAGCCGTCTTGAGGGGGAAATTAATCTCCACATCAGCACCATCTCCAAGGAAGAAGAAGGGGGCCAAGGGACGCTGCCTCCAAGGGCTGTGGGCGTCGCCGTCGCCGTGGCCGCCGCCGCCGCAGTCTCCTTCATCTCCTCCGGGCTGCACCTCACCACCAACAACTCTCGTGTGTGAGTAGTTCCTCCTCGGGGCTGAGGTTTCTACCAGTAGCTATGTGTTCTTCTCTCTCTCCCACGATGTGATCTTCGTTGTGATGATAGGCTATGTTAATCTAGGGTGATCTCATGATATGTCCCCTTCCTCTATGTATTGGATTGTTGTACTCACTTGATCTTATCTAGTATAATCCCCGAGACCATGGTGGTAGCGGTCTATTGGACATGGGTTAGAAGAATATTTTCATGAGTGATTTACTCTTTTATGTGTTGATTGAAGATTGAGAGTCTCTTGGTTCTTGTCTTTGACTATCCTTGAGATATGTTATGGTGATTGTGGTACTCTCTTTGGATGGCCGTGGTGACATTGTGAAATCCATAGATTGAGAACTACAAACTTTGAGTTGTGCTTTTGTAGCCCTACATAATTCTCGTCCTCTCTTGACCACAAAGGAATGACCTCTGAGTACGTCTCCATTGCATGTTTGATGGGAAATATCATGTGATTGGACTATGTTAATATTGTTGAGAGTTGCCACTAGTGAAAGTATGAAGCCTAGGCCTTGTTTCCACCAATGTTACACCGTTTGTTCTCACTTTTGTCACATGTTTTCTTGCTGAACTTTTTATTACAGATTTATATTACTTTGTTTTGCCGCACCTATCACCCATATTTTACCATCTCTTCGCCAAACTAGTGCACCTATTCAACTCCTAGTTGTATTATGGGTGTTGGGGACACAAGACTTCTTGTATCTTAATTGCAGGGTTGCTTGAGAGAGACCATCTTCAACCTCTAATTCCCTGAGTTCGATAAACCTTAGGTCATCCACTTGAGGGAAATTGCTGATGTCCTACAAATCTCTGCACTTGGAGGCCAACAGAGTCTACAAGAATAGAAGCGTGCGTAGACATCAAGCTATTTCTGGCGCCGTTGCCGGGGAGGTAAGGTTTGAAGGTATATCTTTAGATCTTGCAATTAAATCTTTTCGTTTCTTGTTTTTATTTTCACTAGTTAGGCTTATGGAAAAGAACAAAAAAATGAGAGAGCTTTATGAGCTCTACCTTGAATTGGGTCATGAAGTGTTTGAAGAGAAAATAAAAAAACCTATGGAAATATATGTGCATAATCTTCATGATTGCAATGTTACTAGATGTTTTCTTTGAATACCTTTGATGCTAATGATATGCAAAGTTATAAGATTGGTGATGCTACGTTTTATGAAGATGATCTTTTTAGCCCCCCAATTTTTGATGAGGAAATTTATTTTGATGATACTTTGACTCCTATCTATGATGATTATTGTGATGATACTTATGCTATAAAGAATAAATGTTTGCAAGTGTATCATGATAAGAATGATTCATGTGATAGCTATTTTCTTGAGTTTGCTCTCACTATTAATAATCAGAAGGATTTTGCTTATGTGGGGAGTAATAAATTTTATATGTTTGTGGATCATGATAAGAATTTGTTGTGTGGTACTTATATTGTTGAGTTTATTCATGATCCCACTGAAAATTATTATGAGAGGGGAACATATGTTTATAGATATTTCAATAATATCAAGTTCCCTCTCTTTATGTTGAAGGTTTTGAAGTTGCACTTATTTTTGCTTCCTATGCTAATATCTTTATGCTTCAATGAGTTATTTCTCTACAAGATCCCTTTGCATAAGAATCATATTAGACTTAAATATGTTTGGAATTTGCTCCTTGGTGCTCTCTTTTGTTCTTCAAATCTTATTCCTATGAGAGCATCATTAAAATCTTAAGCCTATCTTTATGGCTATAAAGCAAGAGCTCTAGGGAGACAACCCTTGTTATCGTTACTTTGAGTTTTTACCTTCTGTTTTTAATGGTCTTGATGATTGTTACTACTGTAGAAACATCATTGTATCTTTATTTTCAAGCTTTGTGCCATGTTCTAGCCTCTTATGATAAGGGAAGCAAAAGTTGTGACATGCTGTCCAGAAAATAGATTATGTCTGCTTGACGGAAAAAATCAAACCAAATCACCAGTTAATCTTTTTGATCTGAATTTTTTACACAGAATGTTCGGATGTTCTGAGTTTTTTGAATTGAATTGCAGAAGTACCCCCAAAAAATTCTTTACTACCTGCTGTTCTGTTTTTCACAGATTCTTCCACGTTTTGCCTCTCTTCAGTTTTGCAAACCTTAAGCTTGCTTTTTCTTTGCAATTTTTTTTTTCAATCTTGAGAAACAGTAGCTCTTCAAGAATATCTTCATATCCAGTGGGGAAAATTATTTTATTAAGGGTACTAACCTCTCTAATCAGCTTATGATGAGTTATGTATGAAGGGAATTTTCAAGTCTGCGAGGGAAGATGATGAAAGAAGATCCAAGAGTGTCAAACGCTCAAGCTTGGGGATGCCCCCAAGCATCCCCAATAAATATTCAAGGAGACTCAAGCCTCTAAGCTTGGGGATCCCCCGTGCATCCCGTTCTCCATAAAAAATATCAGTTCGTCCTTCGTCTCACTACATTTTTATCACTTCATGGTTATGTGCTATGCTAGAAGTGTCTCGCTCTTAGGTTTCCTTTTTAGTTTTCTTTAGCTTTGCTTGCTGATCATAACTAGTTGAACCCCAGCTTACTTTGTATGGGAGAGAAACATGCTCCACTCCAATCTAGAACACATCATAGGATTTTTCATGCTTACCTTTTTGTTGTTGTGTGTTCTTTATCTTTTCGTAGCTACTGGCATGTTTAGTTTTAGTCTTAGTTTGTCTTTAGCAAGAGCCTTGGCTTTTGTTTAGTTTGTTTCTGGAACTCTCTTTAGTTTACCTGTTTATCTTGTTAAGAGAGTTGGTTGTTGCACTGAGTTGTGTCTTGTCCTAAAAGTAGGTAATTGAGGTTGCTATTTAATTTTTGTAGTAACTTGCAATAGTTTTGAGGTAGAGTAATGTTTGAATTTTTGGTGTCAAGAGCTCTAGCCTATTAGTGATAGATGTCCTATTTTGGGAAATCCGTGTTTCTTTTCAAAAACTACAAAAACTAGTTGAGAACTCTAGCTACTAGATGGATCACTAATCTTTGGAGGGACCGGATAATATAGTACACTCACGTACCATGAGTCGAGGATGCGCAAGGATAACCAAACCCCCATACACTCCACCTCATGGGTACTTGCCTCTTTGTGAACCTCCTTATTAGATTGAGAGTTACCGATAATAAGTGCATGAGTTCCTCGGACTAATGTAAGCATTGAAAGTTGACACTTCCACCTCCTCATATTTTGCTAGCCTCTCCCGTGCCATGCATTGCCTTCTTCTCACTCCGAGAGTTGGCGTCCACCTTCGTCGACTCATCAAAACCCTTGGAATGATACGCTCTGTCATCAGAAACCTCCTTATATCTATCCTCAAAACATCCACCATACCTACCTATCAAGACATTTCCATAGACTTTCCGAGGTATATTTCCATGAAACATCCACCTCTTCATGACTTGATCTTGATGTCATACATGTTCCTGCTACACCGGCAGAGGCATACATTGCATACATCATGATAGAGTGTTGCCCTTAAGTGAGGAAAAGATCCCAAATTGGACAAAATGAAAGATTCTAAAGAGGACAAATGAGATTTAAATAGAAAGAGCCATTGAGGCCACCAAAAAATAAAATAAAATAGAAAAAAGAGAAAATGAAATAAAAAGAGAGAAAGGGGACAACACTACTACCCTTTTGAAAGATCCACACTAGTACTCACTCTTATCCTTGTACACCATCGAGATGATCATTCATGCATGTAGCTATGTGGGGACCTTCACACTAAAGAACTTGGCTTGCATATTTCAAGGATGAGCTTCCTCAAAAGAGCTCTAGGTCTTCATGAGCGAGCAAGGTGGGTGCACCCCCACTAGTTCCATTGGAGAGATTTCTTAGCTCATATGTGCATTCGTTGCATGGCAAGCCCTACTCCTCACATCATATCTATCATTTGGCCTTCTCGCCTACGATTGTCCTCGTTGATGTGAGCGTTTCTCATCCTTTTTTCTTCCTCCTCTACCATATTTCTCTCTATTCTATCCTATGTGTCAACTCTCGTGCTTACGCTCATCCATTCCATGACTGCTCAAAATATCAAAAGGGAGTGGATCAAATTGACTTGTACCTGCCTAGGGGTCTGGGGACGAGTCAAGATAAGATTCCAAAGAAGACCAAGTGTGAAACTTTAGTAGACTGAGTTCTCAACAAATATATTTTTCTCTCGTATTCCCATATCCCCCTTCTTGCATGCAAACACCATCTGGAGACATTCGAGTCACGAACAGCGAGAGCTCTTGACTGTTATGACTTGAATTGAGTCACATAGCTTGATTGCTTTACTTTCAAAGTTCTTATATGGTTGCTAGCTTGTCACCACAGTAATTATGCTTGTTATCATTTACCTACTCGAGGTCGAGCAGGAATTAAGCTTGGGGATGTTGATATGTCCCAAACGTATCTATAATTTCTTCTTGCTCCATGCATGTTTTGGGTGTTGTTGCTATGTGTTTGCTACAATTTCATATCTTTTTACAACAAATTTTGGAACTAACCTATTAATGGTTGAAAAAGTGCACAAGTTCTTGTTTTTGACCTTTATGTGTAGGAATTATTTGGATAAAGGAAAAATCACAGAAAGGAGCCTTGTAGGAGTTGGAATCTAACTCTCCCAAAATTTGTCCCCACCAGACAGGTTTTGAAGATCACTTCGGAAACGCTAGAAGACGGGCTCAAACGGAAAAAATTAAAACTACAAAGTTGTAGAGAATGTTTTTCAGGTGGATCTAGATATAAAATTCAGCCCAATCGGAGTTCGGATGCTCCGTCGAGCCCCGATATACCAAAGACCTAATCTGGATGACGGGAATCTAAGAGTCTATATAAGGAAAGGAAACCTAGGTCAAAGGGAACCACGAAATTTCCTCCCCCTTCGAAGCCATATGGATTGGGAGATCAATCTCCACAGCAGCACCATCTCCAAGGAAGAAGAACGGGCCCAAGGGCCGCTGCCTCCAAGCGCCGTGGCCACTGCCGTGGGCGTGGGCGTCGTTGTTGCCGTGGCCGCCGCCGCCGCTGTCTCTATCATCTCCTCCGGGCTGCACCTCTCCACCAACAACTCTCTCTCTCACCATGTCCATGTGTCAGTAGTCCTCCTCGGGGCTGAGGTTTCTACCAATAGCTATGTGTTCTTCTCTCTCTCCCATGATGTGATCTTTGTTGTGATCATAGGCTATGTTAATCTAGGATGATCTCATGATATGTCCCCTTCCTCTATGTATTGGATTGATGTACTCAGTTGATCTTATCTAGTATAATCCACGAGACCATGGTGACAGCGGTCTATTGGACATGGGTTAGAAGAATATTTTCATGAGTGATTTCCTCTTTTGTGTTTTGATTGAAGATTGAGAGTTTCTTGGTGCTTGTCTTTGACTATCCTTGAGATATGTTGTGGTGATTGTGGTACTCTCTTTGGATGGCCGCGACATTGGGAAATCCATAGATTGAGAACTACGAACTTTGAGGTGTGCTTTTTTAGCCCTACATAATTCTCGTCCTCTCTTGACCACAAAGGAATGACCTCCGAGTACGTCTCCATTGCATGTTTTATGGGAACTATCATGTGATTTGACTATGTTAATGTTGTTGAGAGTTGCCACTAGTGAAAGTATGAAGCCTAAGCCTTGTTCCACCATTGTTACACCGTTTGTGCTCACTTTTGTCACATGTTTTCTTGCTGCACTTTTTATTACAGATATATAATACTTTGTTTTGCCGCACCTATCACCCATAGTTTACCATCTCTTCGCCGAACTGGTACACCTATACAACTTCTAGTTGTATTAGGTGTGTTGGGGACACAAGAGACTTCTTGTACTTAATTGCAGGGTTGCTTGAGAGAGACCATCTTTAACCTCTAATTCCCTGAGTTCGATAAACCTTAGGTCATCCACTTGAGGGAAATTGTTGCTGTCCTACAAACCTCTGCGTTTAAAGGCCCAACATAGTCTACAAGACATCAATGTCATGATCTATTGTCCGAGGCTTTGTGGGGACATAGAATCTCAAGGCATGGTGCTACTAAGGTAACTCCGTATGAACTGGTTTGTGGTAGGAGGTTGTTTTCCTAGTGGAAGGGAATTTAAATGCTTTAGAATAGCCAAACAAAATGATTTATCGGCTGTGGAAATTTATAATCTAATGATGGACAATCTTGATGAAGTTGTCGATAAATGTTTTGTTGCATTGAGAGCCATAGAGAAAGATAAGTTGAGGGTAGCTAGAGCTTACAATAATAAGGTGAAACCAAAGAATTTCCAACTCAGAGATCTTGTGTGGAAGGTTACTTTGCCAATCGGTTCAAAGGATAGATAGTTTGGAAAGTGGTCACCGAGTTGGGAAGGACCTTTCCAGATTGTGAGAATAGTTCCTGGAAATTCGTATTTGATGGAATCTGTACAAGGGATAATACTGCCTCAAGCTCTTAATGGAAATTATTTAAAGAGGTACTACCCAAGTGTGTGGCAAGAAGCTTGATAAAGTGATGACCGATATGCAAATATCTCCCTAAGAAGACCACATGGCCGATAAGTAATTATCGCCCTAAGAATACACATGGCTGATGGAAGTGTTGACATCGTCCTTAGAACGAACGAGATAGATATTATTTCGCGGCAGACAAGTTTTACCGAAAAACAAGGGGGCATGTGTTGACACCAGCTTTTTTGCACGGCAAGAAACTTATATTCCATTGCGAGCTCGGAAACAAAAGCACCGAGTTACTGCTGATTCGGAAGCATGAGTTACTGCATTACCGCTAGTTCGGAAGCAAGGAATTCCGAGTTATTGCCCATCCAGAAGTTACCGAGTTGCTGCTAGCTCGGAGGCATAGGTTGCCGAGCTAATGCTATCTCGGAAGCGAAGAATCAACCGAGTTTCAACTGATACCGAGCTCTCGCTAGCTCGGAGGACATGATGTACAGAGCTATAGCCAATACCGAGCTACAACTAATACGGAGTTAAAGCCAGCTCAAAAGGTGAAGGAGTTACCGCGTTACGGCTAGCTCGGAATGCAAAGGATTTACCGAGCTATCGCTGGCTCTGAAGCAAAGGTGAACCGAGCTATCGCTAATTCGGAAGCTACAGTGTATCGAGCTATCTCTAGCTCAGAAACTACAATGTACCGAGCTATCTATTACTCGGAAGCAAAAGGTATACCGAGCTATCCCTAGTACAGAATCGACACTGCACTGAGCTATGTGTCACTCGGAAGTCAAAAGGAACCGAGTTACACGTTACTCAGAAGCCATAGGGAGTACCGAGTTATTCGTTACTCGGAAGCCATAGAAAGTATCGAGTTACTCGTTACTCGGAGGTCATAGTGTACCGAGTTACTCGTTACTCGGAAGCCAATATGCTGAGTTACTTGTTACTCGGAAGGCATAGTGTACCGAGTTACTCGATACTCGGAAGAAAGAGATGACTGAGTTACTCGTTACTCGGAAGCCATAGATTGCCGAGTTACTCATTACTCGGAAATAAGAAAGGACAGAGTTACTCGTTACTCGGAAGGAAGGCATGGCCGAGTTACTTGTTACTCGGAAGAAAGGGACGCGGCCGAGTAACCTCTAACTCGGAGACAAGGGAACTCGCCGAGTTACTTCTACCTCGGAGGCAAGAATATGCCGAGTAATGGTCAACTAGGAAGCACGTGCCGAGTGGTCCCAACTCGGAAGCACGTACCGAGTTGTTCTAACAATAAAAGGAAATCATCGATAGCACCCGGATCCGGACAACTCGGAAGGCATGTCTTGCGGGACGCAATAGAGTCCGAGTTGGACCGGGCGGTAATGATTTTGGAAGGACTCCGAGTTCTTTGCTTGTACAGGAAGAGTAGCCCAAGTCGTTGCCTTGCACGGGAAGTCCAACCCCCTCATATAATGAGGTGGCGACCAATTGGAAGAAAGAACACAATCAATCGACGAACAATGTCAAACCCTACTTTTCATCTACTTTTACATCTCACCAACGTATTCTTTCTCTTGTTCTTCGTTGTTCACTAGGTTTGGAGTCATCGATCTACGAAGCTCGTTGGGCAATCAGGTCGACTTGAAGTATCCCATAGTCGCCGAGCTCCCAGACGGGGACCCTTCTGGGAGTTTTGGATTTTGGGTTTCAAAAGCATCCGACAACTGTCTTTCATATCGCGTTTCTGTTCGGATCTCCTTCGACGTGAGATGTGGTGCAACACCCCCGGCGTCGAGGGTACACGTGACGTGTTCTTGTATCAACACTAGCGTGTAAGTTAACGTGGTCCTGCACACAAATGCAAATAAATTTGCTCCCAGAAAGTCAGAGACATTGTCAATCTCCCCGGTCTTGTTGTTTACAAAGGATCAAAACAAAAGGGTGGAAATAATAGTGGTGATTGCAAAGGAAAGGAAATGAAAGAAGTAAAGATGGATGGTGTAAACTATGATGGAAATATGGTTTGTGGTCCCACGACTTTCGCTTGTGATGTCTCTCTCCCAAAAAATGATTAACAACTATGCTGGTTGAACAAATTACAACTGGGCAATTGATAGAATTATAAACGAATCGCAATGCTAATTATGCTACAAGAAAGCTAGAGGCTCAATTTTATGGGCATTATGCCAAAACGAGTAGACCATTTATCCATCAACTTCTACTCACTAATCATCCACCTTGAGATATATATCCAGTACATCTCGCTGGTATTAAGTTGCGAATGTAACAGCCCAGATTTCACAAAAATTAAAAAAAAATTGTTTTCGGTGTGAATTGTTTGATTGTCTGATTTGTTTGCGGTGTTTGCATCCCTGATTTATCGATCTGCGATTATTTCCCCCCTATTATCTCGAACCGGACAGACACTGACCCTTGCCACCCTGACACTCGACCTTTGCGACACCGGGTTTCACCCGATCACCGTCGCAAAACCTGCACGAGACCAGCCGCAGCCAGCGGAACGAAAAACCCCATTTAATAAGTAAACGGGATATTTTTATAGCGCACCGGAAAGTGTTCTCGGAACGATTCTAGCGCGAGGTGAACACCGCCGGCTCGACGCACTGATCCCGTAGTTCGAAGTTTTACCCGAATCGGAGGTCCTGCCGACCCCCGGCGGTCAGAAACGTAAACACCGTGCGCGCAAGAGAAAAATCGGGGATGTTTTTGCAAACTGCCAGCCACCTGGGCTATATAAAGACCACCACACTTCCACCACTTTCTAGGGTTTCCCTAGCACAAAATTGCAGCCACCCCGCTCAACTTTTCCAGATCTGCCCAATTTCCCCTCCAATCCCGAAACCCTAGCCCCTGGGCATTTCTGGCCGTCAGATCTGAAGATCTGAGGCTCCAGATGCGCCACGTAGCCCCCTCCCACCTCCAGCGAGATCAGGGTCCCGCCGGGCCGTCGCCCGGGCCTGATCTGGGCTTGGAAGCCCTCTGTCGCCCGTCTCCTCCAGCCACCGCGCCGCCGTTGCTCCGGCGAGCTCGCCGAGCCGTAGGCCGCCGCCTCTCCTCGCCGCCGACCACCCGTCTCCTTGCCTCACGCCTTTCCTTCCGTTTTCTCCTCGCAGGCCGGCCGGAGTCAACCGTCGCCATGGCCAGGGAAGGCCATGGGTCGAGTTTGGCCTCATCCCACGCGCGCGCCGCCGTGCACCATAGCTCCGCCGGCGACCCCAGCCACCGAAGCCGGTGCCCGTCGTGCCGTCCTCGCACTGCCTCCATCCCGCTGGAGCACGCTGAAGGCTGCCGGAGCGCCGCCGCCACCCTGTACGGGACTGGATCGGGGCCGATCCAGTCGCCTCCACTGCTAGCGCCGCCGTGGGCCGCGCAGAGCCTCCCGGCCTGCCAGCGCCCCGACCTAGGCCACCACAGCACAGCCCAAGCCAGCGCCAAGCCACCTCCTCGCCAGATGGGCCGAGGCCCATGTGTGAGCCGGCCTGCCTCCCCCTCCTCTGCCTTTTTTTATTATTTATTTCTATTTTTACCCTGCGTGTAATTTTTTCTATGTCATATAAACAACTGCTATTGATTGCCTTTTGCGAATAGATTTGCGAGTAATCTGTAGCCCGGATCACGTTGCGCCCAAAAGGAAAATTGTTTAGAATTGTGTGTAATTTAGTTCATCTTTCGTGAGCTTTTTGATTTGAGTCCATCTTGATGTTGTTAATCACTGTTGAAGTGGGCATCAGACGGTTAGCTGCTATTATTTTTTGCTAGTGTGCTGCTGCTATTATTTTATTGCAAGTTTGCATGATGATTGTGAGACATCCATCAGGCCTATTGCATTGATTCTTTTTGCATACTGTTAAGCCTCATGTCTACTTCCATTACATGTATTTCATTGTCATGTTTACATTACTGGTCATAGTTATTTTTAGCTCCAAAGTTGCTATGCTGCTGTTGTTGACAGCCACCTCTGTTTTTCTCTAAGTCTGTAACTTTTCGATGCCATCTTGCTTGCTTAATATATTTTGATCTATTATGCCTATGACCTTGATTCTTGTTTGTACCTGATCACCATCATGCCTACTCCATGCTCATATATTATTATATCATGTTGCTGCACTTTTTCATATAGCTTTACCCCTTTTTATACAACATGAAAATAAAAGTTTATGCCCTGTTTTCTTGATTTTCACTTAGTCCTAGACCAGTAATGTTTTATAGCTTTTTGGGATGCTTATAACTAGTGATCCATGATGTCTTTTTGCATGATTCATTTTGCCATGCCTTCCCTGCCATGTCTACTTTAGTTGCATATCATTTGTGAGCATGTTTGCATTCATTATCCTGTTTATGCATTGCTCTAAAATGTGCTTCCTGATGTTGGCAGATTGTGCCCGTCACTTGTTTTGCGTCTATCTTTTTAACCGTAACTCCGTTTGGAGTGTTCTTTATATGTAACTTGATTAGTCTTTCGTGTACTTTGTGTTTATGCTATTGTTTGCTGCTGTTAACCAACCTAAAATATGGTTTAGGGAAGAACGGTACCAAATGCTTTAATGGTTGTGGGGTACTTAGTGGATGCCATGTTTAGGTTCTGCCTCACTTAAATTGACTAGCATAGATAGTTTATCTTATGTTTCACCTCTTTTCATGTTTGTGTGCTATGCCATGCTTGAGTGAGATGCCATGTTAATAACCTTTACTCACCTTGTGTAGCTAAACAACTTGAACCATTTTTAATGTGCGGTATTGTCGTGTGAGACGAGTACTCCACTTAACCTGTTAGTAGCCGCTCTCGACGGTAGGTGCTATGTCTCGTTTTGCCTTCTTGTTGATGCTTGCTCATGTTGCTTCGTAGTAAGAAATGCTTGCTTGTTGATTGCTTTCCAGTGTTCACCATCTTGTGTGCTTCCGCGGGTACCTCTCGGAGAGGATGCGAGCTTGCGATCAACTACACCTTCGGAACCCGACTTATCAACATTCAAGGACTATACATTACTTATGGGCCATTCTTTTTCAACCAGCGGTTTGCATGCTAGTCTAGGATAGGTTCGATGTTTGATCCTACCACATGTTTACAGCCTCTTTCAAAGCGATACAGCCATGTCCCCTCCCAGCAAACCTTGTACTGCTATGTTACTATTGCTCGTTGCTCAGCCCTGCTTAGTATGAATGCTTAGGATGTTACGACTGTTACCCTGTTACTCGTTGGTTTTGGGATATCACCTTATTATATTGTTGTTGATGATATGATTATTATAAATGTTTACTATATTCGACGAAGGATGGAAGGTCTAGGCTATCCCGCCCCGATGCTTTGTTCCATTCGAGTCACCTAGGACCCGAGTTCCGGGTATTGGTTTTAAGACTGTGCGTGCCTAACCGCGTGTGGGATTTTATGGGGTCCCCTCTTCTTACCTACCTAGCTTCAAACATTTCTAGAGGTGGCCCAAGCCGATTTACCATTTGCAAACCATGCATATATGTCTGTCGGGTCGCTCCTAGCAGATATTTTTTTTTAAACTTGGGCCAGTGGATACATGGTTTCTCTGTTGGTCCACCTGATCAGCTTGGACCCGGCCACATGTGAGAATTACCGGAAATCCGACCTGCGTCAGCCGGAAGAGTCCGATCTGAGAGTGCGGACGGCTTTTGGATCGGGTGTTGACTCCTCGAGGGCCACCCGGATTTGTTCGTTGTAAGCTAGAGGGACCTGTCGTTTCGGATCTCTCGGAACTAAATCATAAAATGGTTGCCTATGATGGGTAGCAACAGAGAGAGATGAGTTTGCGTGCGAAGCCCTGTAATGGGAAGTTGGTACACCCCTGCAGGGTTAAATCTTTTCGAGAAGCGGTGTCCACGGTTATGGACGTCTTCAGACCTACTCCTTGTTCATAGAGAACAACAACTGAGATAATCTTAATATAACTTGATCAATGTGTGTGTGCCTTGACTGCTTCTTCTTCGTCGGGATGCGAAGAGGAGGACAAGTATAGGATAGGTGTTATGTTTGCGTAAGTAGGTGGATAGCAGACTTGTTGGAGGCGATTCCTCATTGAATGCTTGGCTTCTTACCTGACTCTATAGATCGTTAGCCACTTCATAAATGCTAGTGCAGCAGCAACCTCACCACTTACCCCATATTTACCGTAAACTACTAGTTGTCCTAGAATGACGAGTGATGAAGTCCTTGATGGGTCAGATGACCACTACAGTTGGATGCTGAGTACTTCTGTACTCATTATACTACCCCCAAACTCTTTTCAGGGTTCTCGATCGACAACCGGTATGGTGATCGACGTTTCACATGGAGACTCGATGAAGACTAGTTAGGCGGATCCCGGTGGAGGGCCTGGAACCGTGTGGTTATGGGGATCGAATATTTTCTCTTCGCCAGTAGGCATTTGACTGTAGTATGTACTCAGACATGTATCTTCCGTTGTTGTATTGTATTAAGGCAGTTGTATGTCGATTGTATGAGATGTGTTATCTTTGTATCTGTAATGTTGTGATATCATGTTGGAAATCCGGGGCATATGACTTCGTCATATGTCGCGGTGGGACCGATATGTGCTTCGTCCCCGGATCTGGATGGAAACTTCTAGATCTGGAACAGTACCGCATGTCGGGCCTTACAGCGAACCCCAGCCAAAGGTTGCAATCCTTGCAACCGCATTAACACTCTATGCGTAAAGTATGCAATCCTTGCAACTGCTGTTACAAGCACCGTTGTTTTCTTCCTCGTGGCAACAACACATCCCCTACTCTCATGTTTCTATCACTCAAGTTAGACATCGGGGTAATGAACCCACAATCATGCATAAGGCTCCCTGTTAGAGTAACTAGCTACTACTTGGCCAAATCAATAAAAAGCAACGGAGAACATGCAAGAATAAAAGGTAAACCAAATATATTACTCATCACAATCTGAACATAATGTCATAATCCATTGGATCCCAGCAAACACATCATTGCAACATAGAAAAAAATACAAAAGTGCCTTGATCATGTAGGGCATCTCACAAGGTCTAAGAATTGAGGCACAAGATTGGAGGGAAGACATCATCTAGCTACTTATCATGGACCCATGGTCCAAGGAGGACTACTCACGACACATCTGGGCGGCGAGTATGGTGACGGAGAAATCTCTAGAGGTGAAATCCTCCCTCCGGTATGGTGCAAGGACAGGTTCTTCTGGCCATCCTGATCTGATGATCGCGGCGGCCTCGGAATAATGGTGAAAATCATGTAACAGACGTCCCCTCGAGGGTTTTCGGAGCAGGAGCAATAAATAGGCCAAAGGGGGCACCATATGATATGTGGTCTAGTTGTTAGGAAATTTCTCAAATATGAATTTTGACTTTTTTTGCAAAATCTCTCGAGAATTTTGAAAAATGGGAATAACTTTTGCATACGATCTCTGATGTAAAAGTTTTTTATATGAAAAATCATCTACTCGAAAAGTTATATCCAAATTCAACTGGGTTTAAGCCGTTGAACATTTTTAGAATCCTCAAAAACCTAATAGAAAAAAAAGTTACGGGCATTTGAAGCACTGGAGACAGGAAAAATGAAAAAAAAATTGGACTTAGTAGTGACGCATTTTGTATGAAATGCGCCACTAGTAACAGAAAGAAAATTTGAAAATTTTTAATTTTTTTAATTTGAAATTTTTTTAAAAATTCAAAATAGGCTAGAGGACCAATCAGGAAGTTTAAAAAAAGTTGAAAATTTTAGATAGTAACATTAAAAAAACTAAAAAAAATTCAATTTTTTTTAGAAAAGTTCAAAATATGCTAATGGTCCCATCGAGTAAGTTTCAAAAAAATGTTGAAAATTTCAGCACACCCATGAACATTAACAAGGTCCTAGACATCAACATGGTTTAATAGGATTTATATGTTAGATATATCAACAAGTGCCTGCTAGGTGAGCTGGAGTGAGAGCTAGGATGGGTGACCCTCGGGGAAGTTTGACCACGGAGGTTAGTTTGACCTGAGATTAAGCATAGTGACCGGGCATTAAGCATACTAACCTGAGATTAAGAAAAAAATAAAAATAAAAAATAAAAAAATTGTTTTCCAGATCCAGATTCAAAATTCAAAATTTAAAAAAATTAATAGTGGCGCATTTTCAGAATGCGCCACCCCTAAGAGTTTATAGGTGGCGCATTTTGAGATGCGCCACGCCTAAGGGCCTTACGGGTGGCGCATCCATAATGCGCCACCTATAAGCCCTTATTAGTGGCGTGTAGTTAGTGGCGCATCCATAATACGCCACTAAACAGAAAAAAAGGACGCCACTAAAAGGGCATTCCCTAGTAGTGCCGCCGTGTGCCACACAAAGCCTCCCGTCCTGCCAGCGCCCCGGCCTAGGCCGCCACAGCCCAGCCCAAGCCAGTGCGAGGCCACCTCCTCACCAGATGGACCGAGGACCATGGGTGAGCCGGCCTGCCTCCCCCTCCTCTGCCTTTTTTTATTATTATTTATTTCTATTTTTTTATTTTTTTACCCTGCCTGTATTTTTTCTAAGTCCTGTAAATAACTGCTGCAGATTGCCTTTTGGGAATAGATTTGCGAGTAATCTGTAGCCCGGATCGCGTTGCGCCCAAAAGGAAAATTGTTTAGAATTGTGTGTACTTCAGTTCATCTATTGTGAGACTTTTGATTTGAGGCTATCTTGATGTTCTTAATCACTGTTGAAGTGGGCATCAGACTCTTAGCTACTATTAGTTTCTTCTAGTGTGTTGTTGGTGTTATTTTATTGCAAGTTTGCATGATGATTGTGACACATCCATTAGGCCTATAGCATTGATTCTTTTTTGCATACTGTTAAGCATCATGTCTACTTCCATTACATGTATTGCATTGTCATGTTTACAATCCTGGTCATAGTTAGTTTTAGCTCCAAAGTTGCGATGCTGCTGTTGTTGACAGCCACCTCTATTTTTCTCTAAGTCTGTAACTTTCTGATGCCATGTTGCATGCTTAATATCTTTTGATTTGTTATGCCTATGACCTTGATTCTTGTTTGTACCTGATCACCATCATGCCTACTCCATGCTCATATATTGCTATATCATGTTGCTCCACTTTTGCATATAGCTTTACCCCTGATTATACCGCATGAAAATGACAGTTTATGCCCTGTTTTCTTGATTTTCACTAAGTCCTAGACCAGTAATGTTTTACAGCTCTTTGTGTTTCTTATAACTAGTGATCCATGATGTCTTTTTGCATGATTCCTTTTGCCATGCCTTCCCTGCCATGTCTAGTTTAGTTGCATATCATTGGTGAGCATGTTTGCATTCATTATCCTGTTTATGCATAGCTCTAAAGTGTGCTTCCTGATGTTGGCAGATTGTGTCCGTAACTTGTTTTGCGTGTATATTTTTAACCGTAACTTCGTTTGGAGTGTTCTTTATATGTAACTTGATTAGTTTTTCGTGTACTATGTTTTTATGCTATTGTTTGCTGCTGTGAACCAATCTAAAATATGGTTTAGGGCAGAACAGTACCAAATGCTTTAATGGTTGTGGGGTACTTAGTGGATGCCATGTTTAGGTTGTGCCTCACCTAAATTGACTAGCATAGATATTTTACTTTATGCTTCACCTCTTGCCATGTTTGTGTGCTATGCCATGCTTGCTTGAGTTTCCATTATAACAACCTTTGCTCCTCTTGTGTAGCTAAACAACTTGAACCCTTGTAAACGTGCGGTATCGTCGTGTGTGACGAGTACTCCACTTAACCTGTTAGTAACCTCTCTCGACGGTAGGTGTGATGTCTCGTGTTGCCTTCTTGTTGATGCTTGCTCGTGTTTGTGTCGTAGTAATAGATGCTTGCTCGTTGATTTCTTTCCAGTGTTTCCTTCTTGTGTGCTCCCGCGGTTACTCTCGGAGACGATGCGAGCTTGCGATCAACTACACCTTCAGAACCCGACTTATCATCAGGCAAGGACTATACATTACTTATGATCCATTCTATTTGAACCAGCGGTTTGCATGCTAGTCTAGGATAGGTTCGATGTTTGATCCTAGCACATGTTGATAGCCTCTTTCAAACCGATACAGCCATATCCCCTTCCAGCAAAGCTTGTACTGCTATGTCACTATTGCTCGTTGCTCAGTCCCTGCTTAGTATGCATGCTTAGGATGCTACGACTGTTACCCTGTTACTCCTTGGTTTTGGGATATCACCTTATTATATTATTGTTGACGATATGATTATTATAAATGTTGACTATATTCGACGAAGGATGGAAGGTCTAGGCTATCCCGCCCCGACGCTTTGTTCCATTCGAGTCACCTAGGACCCGAGTTTCGGTTATTGGTTTTAAGACTGAGCGTTCCTAACCGCGTGTGGGATTTTATGGTTTCACCTCTTCTTACCTACCTTGCTTCAAACATTTCTAGATGTGGCCCAAGCCGATTTACCATTTGCAAACCATGCATATTTGTCTGTCGGGTCGCTCCTAGAAGATTTTATTTAAACAACTTGGGCCAGTGGAGACATGGTTTCTCTGTTGGTACACCTGATCAGCTAGGACCCGGCCTCATGTGAGAATTACGGGCAATCCGACCTGCGTTAGCCGGAAGAGTCCGATCTGAGAGTTCGGACGGCTTTTGGATTGGATGTCGACTCCACGGGGGCCACCCGGATTTGTTCGTTGTTAGCTAGAGGTACCTGTCGTTTCAGATCTCTCGGCACTAAATCATAAAATGGTTGCCTATGATGGGTAGCAACTGAGAGAGATGGGCGTGCGTGCGGAGCCTTGTAATGGGAAGTTGGTACACCCCTACAGGGTTAAATCTTTTCGAGAAGACGTGTCCACGGTTATGGACGACTTGAGACCTACTCCTTGTTCATAGACAACAACAAATGAGATAATCTTAATATAACTTGATCAATGTGTGTGTGCCTTGACTTCTTCCTCTTCGTCGGTATGCAAAGAGGAGGACAAGGATAGGATAGGTGTTATGTTTGCGTAAGTAGGTGGATAGCAGACTATTTGGAGGCGATTCCTCATCGAATGCTTGGCTTATTACCTTACTCTCAAGATCGTTAGCCACTTCTTAAATGCTAGTGCGGCAGCAACCTCACCACTTACCTCATCCTGACCGTAAACTACTAGTTGTCCTAGAATGACAAGTGATGAAGTCCTTGCTGGGTCAGATGACCACTACAGTTCGATGCTGAGTACTTCTGTACTCATGATACTACCCCCAAACTATTTTCAGGGTTCTCAATCGACAACAGGTATGGTGATCGAAGTTTCACGTGGAGACTCGACAACGACTAGTTAGGCGGATCCTGGCGGAGGGCCTGGAACCGTGTGGTTATGGGGATCGATGTTTTTCTCTTTGCCAGTAGGCATTTGACTGTAGTCTGTACTCAGACATATATCTTCCGCTATTGTATTGTATTAAGGCAGTTGTATGCCGATTGTATGAGATGTTGTATCTTTCTATCTGTAATGTTGTGATATCATGTTGGAAATCCGGGGCATATGAATTCATCATATGTCGCGGTGGGACCGATATGTGCTTCGTCCCCGGATCTATATTGAAACGTCTAAATCTGGAACAGTACCGCATATCGGGCCTTACAACTTGGTATCAGAGCCTTACCCTTCTCTGGCCGAAGTCGAGTCTAGAAAAAAACTATTTTGTAGTTACTAAGTTAGTTATCGGAGAGTAGGAATCTTTTTACTCCTTACCCTTGCTCTGGTGAGGACAATTTTCGTAAGTGTTATACTCTCGTCTTATCCCCTTTCGAACTTTAGGATCTCGAGTGTGTGGAGTTTCGGAATATTTACAATGCCTTGCTTCCAGCGTATTGTCTCGATTCCAGGCTCAGGTGGGAAATCCTGTAGTACCTTTAGTTCTTCCGACTCTGGGTAAACATCTTGGCCGTGCCAGGGGGCCGCCTGGACCCCTGGTGCGCCCCCTGGCTGCCCCCCTTCACCTATATATCCCTCATGACGTGAAACCCTCGTGATGGGAACCCTTTTTCGCGATCTCTCCTTTGTTCCGCCGCCGCCGCGCTTCCAAGATTGGGAGCACCAGGAATCACCTCCGGGAGCTTCTCCACCACCACGGATGCTTCCCGGATGAACCGTGATTAGTCCACCTTGGACCATGGGTCTATGATCTGTAGCTATGTGATGTTCTCCTCCCCTCTTTGTTCTTCATGGATTAGACCTCGTGAGCTGCCCTATATGATCGAGGCACATATGTAATCTTTCTGTTGTTGCTATGCTGAGTTTGCTGGGATCCGATGGATTATGAGACTATATTCAGATTGTGTTTCAGTAATATATTTGATTCTCGTCTTTTATATTTATGTTCTAGAGTAATTCTTGCATGTTCTTCGTTTGTTGGCCAAGTAGTAGGTAGTGACTCTAAGAGGGAGCGTTATGCATGATTGTGGGTTCATGCCCCCTAATGACTAGCTTGAGTGACAAAAACATGAGTCTAGGGGATGTGTTGTTGCCACAAGGGGGAAAACAATGGTGCTTGTACTCGCGGGTGCAAGGATTGTTTACTTTACGCAAAGTTCTTTAATGCAGTTGTCCGTTGCTTTGAGTTTAAACTTTGGGTGGGATTCGCAACTTAATACCAGCGAGATGTTCTGGATAGATATCTCAAGGTGGATGATTAGTAGGTAGATGCAGATGGATTTCGGTCTACTTGTCTTGGCGTACCGCCCATGCTTTTGAGCCTCTTCCTTTCTTTATAGCATAGTTAGCATTGGTTTGCGCACATAATCCTGTCAAAGGCCCAGCTGTAATTTTTTACCTCGCATGGCTATTTTATCGTATTTTGGGAGAGAGACATCACTAGTGAACATCATGGGACCCGGTCCATATTTCCAATACTGTTTACACCCACTATCAATTTACTGCTTTATTTATTTTCCGTTGCTATCACTATCATTATTATCCCGTGCGTTTGATACTTTGTAAACGACAAGGCCGGAGGAATTGACAACTCCTCTGTACTCGTTGGGAAGCAAAGTTATTTGTTGTGTGTGCAGGTCCAGGAGAAGCAAGTGATTATCAAACGGCGCATCACTTGTCGATCCACCTTCTTGTATCTGTTGGAGTCCTACTGGTTCGATACTAAACCTTAGCATCTTCGCTAAGGGAAACTTTCTGCTGTCTACATCTCAACCTTCCACTTTGGGTAACCAACGAGGGGGCATTAATTCGTACCATCAAAAGCAATTTTTGGCGCCATTGCCGGGGACTCCACTCTTCAAGATAGGGGAGTTGCACACTATCTTTTATCTTTGCTTTTTAGTCTTGTTAGTTTACTTTTCAGTTTTTTCTTTAGTTCTCTTTATCAAAAATCAAAAAATAGTTATCTTGCTTGCTGCTACTATGGGTTCCTCCGAGAACACCAAGTTGTGTGACTTCACTAGTCACAACAACATTGACTTTGTCTGCACTCCTATTGCTACACCTGCTACTTCAACACCTTCTTATGAGATTAAACCTGCTTTGTTGAACCTTGGTATGAAAGATCAATTTTCTGGTGCTGGAGGTGCTGCTGCTTTGCACTTAAATAATTTTATTGAGCTTTGTGATATGCAAAAGTACAAAGAAGTAGATGGTGATATTGTCAAGCTTAAGATTTTTCCTTTCTCTTTGAGGGACGGAGCTAAAATCTGGTTTCAATCCTTTCCTAAGAATAGCATAGATTCTTGGGACAAGTGCAAGGATGCTTTTATTGGGAAGTACTACCCACCTTCTAATATTATCCAATTAAGGATATATATTATGAATTTTAGGCAATTGGATAATGAACACGTTGCCCAAGAATGGGAATGCATGAAATCACTTGTTAAGAATTGCCCTACGCATGGTTTGACTACTTGGATGGTTATCCAAACTTTTTATGCAGGCTTGAACTTTACCTCGTGGAACTTCCTAGATTCAGCCGCGGGAGGAACCTTTATGTCAACTACACTTGGTGCTGCCACAAAACTACTCGATGAGATGATGACCAACTATTCCCAATGGCACACCGAAAGAGCTCCAACAGGTAGGAAGGTAAACTTTGTCGAGGAGATATCTGATACGTCCCAAACGTATCTATAATTTATGCTTGCTCCATGCATGTTTTGTGGGACTTTGCCATGTTTTGCTTGAACTTTCATACACTTTTGAGCATATTTGGACTAATCTATTAACCCAGTGCACCCAGCTGCCAGTTGCTGTTTTCTGCTGTTTTTGTATTTTAGGTTTTCCGGCCATTAAAAGTGCTCCAAAAAATTCGGAAAAATCAGATAAAAAATCAGCGACCCGGAAGCTTCCGGAATAACCAAGGCAGCGGAGGGGGACCACCACCAGGAGACCAGGAGGGTCAATGGCGCGGCCCCACCCTAGGCCGCGCCAGGAAGCCTCCTGGCTGCCTGGTGGGTCCCCTCGACACCCCCTCCGCCTATATTTAGCCCTCGGGGTGGAAACCCCTAATATTGATCTCTTTTCCGCGATCTCGCCTCTTTACCACCGCCGCCGCCGCTTCAAGATTGGGGCTGCCTAGAGAAGCTGCTCCGGCACCCTGCCGGGAGAAACTACCCCCTCCGGGAGACCATCCATATCCATGGACACCTCCCGTATGTACCGTGAGTAGTTCCCCTTGGACCATAGGTCCGTCACCAGTAGCTATGTAATGCTCCTCTCCCCTCTTTGTGCCTCCACTTTCGAGACCTCGTGAGCTGCCTCACATGATCGAGGCACCTTTGTAATTTTCTGCCATTGCTATGCTGAGTTTGTTGGGATCTAATGGATTATGAGACTATGTTCATATTGTGATGAGTAATATATTTGGTTCTTCTCTTTTATATTTTTTTCTTCAGTAAAGTCTTGGATGTTCTCCGTTGCCGTATTTTACTTTGGCCAAGTCTTTTGTTGCAACTCCAAGAGGGAGCGTTCTGCTTGATTGTGGGTTCAGCCCCTTATGTCTAGCTTGAGTGACAGAAACATGAGACTAGGGGATGTGCTCTTGCCACCAGGGATAAAAGGACGGTGCTTGTATCCACGGATGCAAGGATTGTTTACTTTACGCAAAGTTCTTTTAATGCAGTTGTGTGTTGCTTTGGATTTACACTTTGGGTGGGATTCGCAACTTAATACCAGCGAGATGTTCTAGATAGATATCTCAAGGTGGATGATTCGTAGTAGATGCAGATGGATTTCGGTCTACTTACCTTGGCGTACTTCCCATTGCTTTTGAGCCCTTCCTTTCTTTGCAGCATAGTTAGCATTGCGGTGCCTTCATAATCCTGTCAATTGCCCAACTGTGATTTTTTACCTCCCTAGCACTTTTATCGTCTTTTGGGAGAGAGACATCACTAGTGAAAATCACGGGACCCCGGTCCATCTTCATATCATTGTTTACGTCTTTAGTTTACTTTTCAGTTGCTATCACTATCATTATTATCTTCTGCGTTAATCCTTTGTAAACAGAAAGGCAGGAGGAATTGACAACTCCTCTGTACTCGTTGGGACCAAAGTTATTTGTATCTGTGTGCAGGTCCAGGTGAAGTTAGCAACCTCGGTTGTGAACGGCGCCATTTTTCACTTTACCACCTTCTTGTATTTCTGCAAGTCCTACGAGAGACAAACCCTATCCTCTACATAGAGGAAATTTGCTGCTACGCTACATCTCACCTTCCACTTGGGGTAACAAACGAGGAGTGAGAGATCCTCACCGTATCAATCTCCTCCCTAAATGAAAAAGTTGACTTGATTATGTCTCTACTTACCAAGCAATCTCCTATTGATCCTCATGATGTTCCTTTAAATTCTTTCATTGCTCAAGATCAATTAGATGTGAAATTTATCTCTAGAAACAACTTCAATAAGAATGCTTATAAGAGTAATTTTGGTAGCAATCCTAGACCGTTCCCCTCCAACAAATATGGGAACAACAACACTTATCCAAGCACCAAGAACTCCACTTCTCAATTAGAGTTATGCTTAAAGACTTTATCACTACCCAAAAAGCCTTCAACAAGAGTGTAGAGGACAAACTAGAAAAATTAGATAACTTCTCGTCGAAGGTAGACAATTTAGCCCATGAAGTACAATTGCTTAAAATTAGAACTTCTCTTCTTCAGGAGAGGAAGGTCACTCCTATGAATGCTATTCGAATGCAAATTAATGAAAACATTAGGATGATGGCTAAATCAAAGAGAGATGGGCTAGAGAAATGGAGGAAGAAGATAGAATTAAGAGCCTTCCTACACACCATACCATTGCTACTATCCAAGTGGTTGAGGATATCCAAACTCTTAGCACCCAATGCACCCCTAGTCCCATAGGACCTATTAATGGTGATGCTATGACCTCAACCGTAGGCGAAGAAATTCCTATGACTATAGAAGCCTCTATACATAGAAATCTAGAAGATGGTTGGGATCCTATGATTAAAATTAAGTTGAATAACTTTTATTGCTATGCTTTATGTGATGTTGGAGCTAGTACCTCCGTTATGCCCAAAAGAATGTATGATATATTTGAATTGAAACCTTTTGATTCTTGTTCTTTTGGTGTTCGTCTTGTCGAATCTTCCGTAAAGAAACCTTTGGGGAAGATCGATGATGTTCTTATCATTGTTAATGACAATTATGTTCCCGTTGATTTTACTATTATGGACATTGAATGTGAACCTTCTTGTCCAATTATTTTGGGACGTCCTTTTCTTCGCACCGTGGGTGCTATTATTTATATGAAAGAAGGGATTATAAATTTCCAATTCCCTCTCAAGAAAGGGACGGAACACTTCCCTAGTAAAAATATTAAGTTGCCTTTTGATTCCTTCAGACGGGCTAGTTATTTTCTTGAAAAGACTTGATCTTATTGCATTAAGCCTAGCTAATGGCTTTAAAGAAGCGCTTTCGGGAGGCAGCCCGCAAAGAATTTAGGATTTCCTTTTTGTTTTTATTCTGTTTTTAGTGGTCTTTATGATTGTTACTACTGTAGAAACATCATTGTATCTTTAATTTTCAAGCTTTGTGCCATTTATACCCTCATATGACAAGGGAAGTGAAAGTTGTGACATGCTGTCCAGAAAACAGATTCTGTCCTCGTGACTAGAAAAAGTACAGACAAATGCCAGTTCATCTTTTTGAGCTGAAATTTTTACACAGCATGCTCTATACAATTACGGAACTTTCGTATGTTCTGAGTTTTTTTATTTGAGTTGAAGAAGTATCCCTAAAAAATTCTTTACTACCTGCTGGTCTGTTTTTCACAGATTCTGTCCTGTTTTTCCTCTTCTTCATTTTGCAAACCTTAAGCTTGCCTTTTATTTGCAAAAACTTTTTGGAAATCTTGATAAACAGTAACTCTTAATTAGTGTCCTTGTTTCCTGTAGAGAAAAAATTATTTTATTATGGGTACTAACCTCGCTAATCAGATTACGATGAGTTTTGTATGAAGGGAATTTTCAAGAGTGCGAGGGAAGCTGATGAAAGAAGATTCAGGAGTGTGAAGCGCTCAAGCTTGGGGATGCCCGCATGCATCCCCAAGAAATATTCAAGGAGACTCAAGCGTCTAAGCTTGGGGATGCCCCCGTGCATCTCCTTCTTCATCAATAATTATCAGTTCGTCTCTCGTCTCACTATATTTTTATCACTTCATGCGTTATGTGCTATGCTTGGAGCGTCTCGCTCTTAGGTTTTATTTTTAGTTTTCTTTAGCTTTTATTTCTGTTCATAACAAGTTAGAACCCAACTTTCTTTGTGTGGGAGAGAAACACGCTCCACTTTCAAAATCTAGAACACAACATAGGATTTTTCATGCGTATCTTTGCTGTGTGTGTTCTTTATCTTTTTCATAGCTACTGTCATGTTTAGCTCTTAGTTTTCATGCTTATATTTTTAAGAGCTTTTGTTTAGTTTGTTGCTGGAACTCTCTTGAGTTTTCATGATTATCTTGTTTAGGGAGTTTGCCTATTGCACTGAGTTTTGTGTCTTGACTTGAAGTACGTAATTGAGGTTGCTATTCTTTTGTAGTAGTAACTTGCAATAGTTTTGAGGTATTGTTTTGAGTAATGTTTGGACTTTTGGTGTCAAGAGCTTTAGCCTATTAGTGATAGATGTTGTATTTTGGGCAATCCGTTTTTATTTTCAAAACTTACAAAATTAGTTGAGAAATTTAGCTACTAGATGTATCATTACTCTTCTGAGGGGTCGAATATTAGAGTACACTCACATACCATGAGTCGAGGATGCGCAAGGATAACCAAACCCCCATACACTCCTCCTCGGGGTACTTGTCTCTTTGAGAAACCTCCTTATTAGATTGAGAGTTACCGATAATAAGTGCATGAGTTCTTCGGAGTAATGTGAGTATTCGAAAGTTGACACTTCCACCTTCCCATATTTTTCTATCCTCTCATGTGTCGTGCATTGCTTTCTTCTCACTCCGAGAGTTGGCGTCCACCTTCGCCGGTACATCCAAACCCTTGGCATGATACGCTCTGTCATCATAAACCTCCTCGAGGACGAGCAGGAATTAAGCTTGGGGATGTTGATACGTCCAAAACGTATCTATAATTTCTGCTTGCTCCATGCTCTTTTGTGTGATATTGCTATGATATTGATGAACTTCCATACACTTTTGATCATATCTGGACTAACCTATTAACTCAGTGCACCCTAGTGCCAGTTCCTGTTTTCTGCTCTTTTTCTATTTCAGGTTTCCCCCATATTAAAAGTGATCCAAAAATTCGGGAAAAATACAATAAAAAATCAGCGTAGAAGAAGCTTCGGGAATCACCGAGGGGGGGGATAGAGGAGACCCACTAGGGCCCCAGAAGCCCTCCCGGCGCGCCCTAGGGTGGGGCCGCGCTAGGGGGCCGCCTGGACCCCTAGTGGCCCCCCTGGCTTCCCCCCTTTGCCTATATATCCCTCGTGACGTGAAACCCCCGTGACGGGAAACCTTTTTCGCATTCTCTCCTCTGTTCCGCCGCCGCCGCGCTTCCAAGATCGGTTGCACCAGGAGAACTCTTCCCGGCACCCTGCCGGAGGGAGGAATCACCTCCGGGAGCTTCTCCACCAACATGGATGCTTCCCGGATGAACCGTGAGTACTACACCTTGGACCTTGGGTCTATGATCAGTAGCTATGTGATGTTCTCCTCCCCTCTTTGTTCTTCATGGATTAGACCTCGTGAGCTGCCCTACATGATCGAGGCACAGATGAAATCTTTCTGCTGTTGATATGCTGAGTTTGTTGGGATCCGATGGATTATGAGACTATGTTCAGATTGTGTTTGAGTAATATATATTTGATTCTCCTCTTTTATATTGATGTTCTAGAATAATTCCTGCATGTTCTCCGTTGTTGTTTATTGCTTTGGCCAAGTAGTAGGTAGTGACTCCAAGAGGGAGCGTTATGCATGATTGTGGGATGATGCCCCCTGATGACTAGCTTGAGTTGCCCCCTGATGACTAGCTTGCGTGACAGAAACATGAGTCTAGGGGATGTGCTGTTGCCACAAGGGGGAAAACAATGGTGCTTGTACTTGCGGGTGCAAGGATTGTTTACTTTACGCAAAGTTCTTTAATGCAGTTGTCCGTTCCTTTGAGTTTACACTTTGGGTGGGATTCACAACTTAATACTAGCGAGATGTTCTGGATAGATATCCCAAGGTGGATGATTAGTAGGTAGATGCACATGGATTTCGGTCTACTTGTCTTGGCATACCGCCCATGCTTTTGAGCCTCTTCCTTTCTTTATAGCATAGTTAGCATTGGTTTGCGCACATAATCTTGTCAATTGCCTAGCTGTAATTTGTTTACCTCGCATGGCTATTTTATCGTCTTTTGGGAGAGAGACATCACTACTGAACATCATGGGACCCCGGTCCATATTTCCAATACTGTTTACACCCACTATCAATTTACTGCTTTATTTACTTTTCCGTTGCTATCACTATCATTATTATCCCGTGCGTTTGATCCTTTGTAAATGAAAAGGCCGGAGGAATTGACAACTCCTCTGTACTCGTTGGGAAGCAAAGTTATTTGCTGTGTGTGCAGGTCCAGGAGAGGCAAGTGATTATCAAACGGTGCATCACTTGTCGATCCACATTCTTGTATCTGTTGGAGTCCTACTGGTTTGATACTAAACCTTAGCATTTTCGCTAAGGGAAACTTGTTGCTATCTACATCTCAACCTTCCACTTTGGGTAACCAACGAGGTGGCATTAATTCGTACCATCAGGGATCTGTCGTAGCCTTTTCCATAAGTAAGAGTGTCGAACCCAACGAGGAGCAGATGGTATTGACAAGTGATCTTGAGATAGGAATGACTACAAGTACTGAGAGGTAACTTATTATGGGTTTTATGGTATAAGCAACAAGGAAATAAATGCATGGAAATTAAATTATGCCAAGGTGCAGAAACTGCTTTTTAACACAACGGATAAGCCGAATGATCAATTTTATAAAAGCTAAAACGTTCTTGAGGACACACAGGAGTGATAGTTATGGGCTTTCGCCATATTCCGTCTAGTACTATGTTTTGTGTTGATAAGTCTTGTGTGGGTGAACCTATGCTAGTGCACTTTCTAGACTAAGATAAGTACACTCTTATGATTAAACCTATTGCAAGCATCCACAAATATATTAGAGAACTTAAGGCAAAGCCCAACCATAACAATAAACTTTAGGATCCAACGCTCCCTCGTGTAAAAGTGTGCGAACTAGGGTTCAGATATTTGTCACTCCGGCAACCCACCATAAGCATACTTTATACACAATGTATTCCCCTAGGTCCTTCAAAAGGAGAAGTGTTATGTAGTCGACGTTCACATAACACCACTAGAAGAATAACACCACAACTTAAATATCAGACAACACATATTACATCAACATCATATGACTACTAACCACTAGACTTCTCCCACGTCCTCAAGAACTAAAGGAACTACTGACAAGACATAAAAGAGATCATGACCAGAGGTGATAAATATTTGATAAACAATCTGGTCATAACAATAATTCTCCACCAAAACTTAATAGCATTCACCATAAAAGAGTAATCAACATCGGTAAAGTAGAGGGGATGAATAGTGCAACTCACAACTCGGGTTGCAATGACGAGATGAGATGCGATGAATATGGAGATGGTGCTGCGGATGGGGATGATGGTGATGATGATCTCGATGATGACCGCGACGAAGGTGATGACGATAAGGACGATCTCCACCTCCGGTAGGAGTTCTCCCTGGCGGAGTCTGCCCACCGGAAAGGTCTTTTCTTTTCTATAGGTTTCCGCCACGGAGTGGCAGCGAAACTCTAGAAACTCTCCTTGTTCTGGGATTTTTAGGTCACGAGGACAATATAGGACCAAGGGGGCACCGGGAGTGGGGCCCACCCCCCAGGTGGCCAGGTGGCGCGGCCTAGGGGGCGCGCCACCATGACACTTGGATCCCTGGTGTGCCCCGTCGAGGTTCCCTTCGGCCGGTCTTCGTTATATCTTCTAAAACTCCTTCCCCGTGATTTTCAGGATATTGGGAGATGTGATGATATGGCCACTCTACGTGCACTTTTCCCATCTGATTCATGCGTCTGCTGTTTCGGCACCGAAAAGTTGCAAACTGTGTAAAACAAGCCAACACACTGTAAGAACATCATCATAATGTGAAATATATCAATGAATAGAGGTAAATTATAATGTAAAATAGTGATGCATTTTGGATTTATCAACTCCCCCAAGCTTAGACCTCGCTTTTCCCCAAGCGAATACTGAGCTCGGTAAACAAGTCCACAAGATTAGAGAGTGAAGTGTCGATAAAAATAATATGGAAAAGAATCATCATAATTTCTTCTACTAAACTCAAGCATCCTGATACGTCCCAAACGTATCTATAATTTCTGCTTGTTCCATGCACTTTTATGTGACATTGCTACATGTTTTGCTACACTTTTATATCATTTTACACATATTTGGACTAACCTACTAACTCAGTGCACCCAGTGCCAGTTTATTTTTACTGGTATCTTTAGTTGAAATGATTTTTCCCGAATTTAAATTGCTCCAACAATTCCAGAAAAATCAGAATAAAAATCAGCGAGACAAAATCTTCCGGAACCCCGAAGGAGGACCAGGGGGCCCTACCTGGAGCCCAGGCGGCTAGGTGGCGCGGCCCCACCCCTGGCCGCGCCACCAGGGCGCCTGGGAGCCTAGGTGGCCCCTGGCTCCCCCCTTTGGCCTATATTACCTCTTCTATAGGAGCCTGGAGGACCCCACATCATGAAATACCTCTATGTTCCTCCGCCATCGCGCTTCCAAGATCGGGATCACCAGAAGACCTCTTCCCAGCACATTGCCAAGATTGACCTCCGGGAGCTTCTCCACCACCATGGACCCTTCTCGGATGTGTCGTGAGTAGTCCCCCTTGGACCATGGGTCCATGACCCATAGCTATGTGATGTCTTCTCTCCAATCTTGTTCTTCAATGTTTAGTCCTTGTGAGCTGCCCTATATGATTAAGGCACCTATGTAATTTTCCTGTTGTTTCTACGGTGTGTTTGCTGGGATCCGATGGATTATGAGATTATGTTCAGATCATGATGAGTTATATATTTTGTTTACCTTTTATCTTTTATTCTTGAGTAATTCTTGCATGTTCTCCGTTGCTTTTTATTTCTTTGGCCAAGTAGTAGATAGTAACTCCAAGTGAGAGCGTTATGCATGATTGTCGGTTCATGCCCCCCGATGTCTAGCTTGAGTGACAGAAACATGTGACTAGGGGATGTGCTGTTGCCACCAGGGAGAAAACAACGGTGCTTGTAACCGTGGTTGCAAGGATTATTTACATTTTATCTTTTATTCTTGAGTAATTCTTGCATGTTCTCCGTTGTTGTTTATTGCTTTGGCCAAGTAGTAGGTAGTGACTCCAAGAGGGAGCGTTATGCATGATTGTGGGATCATGCCCCCTGATGACTAGCTTGAGTGACAGAAACATGAGTCTAGGGGATGTGCTGTTGCCACAAGGGGGAAAACAATGGTGCTTGTACTTGCGGGTGCAAGGATTGTTTACTTTACGCAAAGTTCTTTAATGCAGTTGTCCGTTCCTTTGAGTTTACACTTTGGGTGGGATTCACAACTTAATACTAGCGAGATGTTCTGGATAGATATCTCAAGGTGGATGATTAGTAGGTAGATGCACATGGATTTCGGTCTACTTTTCTTGGCGTACCGCCCATGCTTTTAAGCCTCTTCCTTTCTTTATAGCATAGTTAGCATTGGTTTGCGCACATAATCTTGTCAATTTCCTAGCTGTAATTTGTTTGCCTCGCATGGCTATTTTATCGTCTTTTGGGAGAGAGACATCACTACTGAACATCATGGGACCCCGGTCCATATTTCCAATACTGTTTACACCCACTATCAATTTACTGCTTTATTTACTTTTCCGTTTCTATCACTATCATTATTATCCCGTGCGTTTGATCCTTTGTAAATGAAAAGGCCGGAGGAATTGACAACTCCTTTGTACTCGTTGGGAAGCAAAGTTATTTGTTGTGTGTGCAGGTCCAGGAGAAGCAAGTGATTATCAAACGGTGACTTGTCGATCCACATTCTTGTATCTGTTGGAGTCCTACTGATTTGATACTAAACCTTAGCATCTTCGCTAAGGGAAACTTGTTGCTATCTACATCTCAACCTTCCACTTTGGGTAACCAACGAGGGGGCATTAATTCGTACCATCAGGGATCTATCGTAGCCTTTTCCATAAGTAAGAGTGTCGAACCCAATGAGGAGCGGATGGTATTGACAAGTGATCTTGAGATATGAATGACTACAAGTACTGAAAGGTAACTTTTTATGGGTTTTCTGGTATAAGCAACAAGGAAATAACTGCATGGAAATTAAATTATGCCAAGGTGCAGAAAGTGCTTTTTAACACAACGGATAAGCCGAATGATCAATTTTATAAAAGCTAAAACGTTCTTGAGGACACACGGGAGTGATAGTTATGGGCTTTCGCCATATTCCGTCTAGTACTATGTTTTGTGTTGATAAGTCTTGTGTGGGTGAACCTATGCTAGTGCACTTTCTAGACTAAGATAAGTACACTCTTATGATTAAACCTATTGCAAGCATCCACAAATATATTAGAGAACTTAAGGCAAAGCCCAACCATAACAATAAACTTTAGGATCCAACGCTCCCTCGTGTAAAAGTGTGCGAACTAGGGTTCAGATATTTGTCACTCCGGCAACCCACCATAAGCATACTTTATACACAATGTATTCCCCTAGGTCCTTCAAAAGGAGAAGTGTTATGTAGTCGACGTTCACATAACACCACTAGAAGAATAACACCACAACTTAAATATCAGACAACACATATTACATCAACATCATATGACTACTAACCACTAGACTTCTCCCATGTCCTCAAGAACTAAAGGAACTACTGACAAGACATAAAAGAGATCATGACCAGAGGTGATAAATATTTGATAAACAATCTGGTCATAACAATAATTCTCCACCAAAACTTAATAGCATTCACCATAAAAGAGTAATCAACATCGGTAAAGTAGAGGGGATGAATAGTGCAACTCACAACTCGGGTTGCAATGACGAGATGAGATGCGATGAATATGGAGATGGTGCTGCGGATGGGGATGATGGTGATGATGATCTCGATGATGACCGCGACGAAGGTGATGACGATAAGGACGATCTCCACCTCCGGTAGGAGTTCTCCCTGGCGGAGTCTGCCCACCGGAAAGGTCTTTTCTTTTCTATAGGTTTCCGCCACGGAGTGGCAGCGAAACTCTAGAAACTCTCCTTGTTCTGGGATTTTTAGGTCACGAGGACAATATAGGACCAAGGGGGCACCGGGAGTGGGGCCCACCCCCCAGGTGGCCAGGTGGCGCGGCCTAGGGGGCGCGCCACCATGACACTTGAATCCCTGGTGTGCCCCGTCGAGGTTCCCTTCGGCCGGTCTTCGTTATATCTTCTAAAACTCCTTCCCTGTGATTTTCAGGATATTGGGAGATGTGATGATATGGCCACTCTACGTGCACTTTTCCCATCTGATTCATGCGTCTGCTGTTTCGGCACCGAAAAGTTGCAAACTGTGTAAAACAAGCCAACACACTGTAAGAACATCATCATAATGTGAAATATATCAATGAATAGAGGTAAATTATAATGTAAAATAGTGATGCATTTTGGATTTATCAACTCCCCCAAGCTTAGACCTCGCTTTTCCCCAAGCGAATACTGAGCTCGGTAAACAAGTCCACAAGTTTAGAGAGTGAAGTGTCGATAAAAATAATATGGAAAAGAATCATCATAATTTCTTCTACTAAACTCAAGCATCCTGATACGTCCCAAACGTATCTATAATTTCTGCTTGTTCCATGCACTTTTATGTGACATTGCTACATGTTTTGCTACACTTTTATATCATTTTACACATATTTGGACTAACCTACTAACTCAGTGCACCCAGTGCCAGTTTCTTTTTACTGGTATCTTTAGTTGAAATGATTTTTCCCGAATTTAAATTGCTCCAACAATTCCAGAAAAATAAGAATAAAAATCAGCGAGACAGAATCTTCCGGAACCCCGAAGGAGGACCAGGGGGCCCTACCTGGAGCCCAGGCGGCTAGGTGGCGCGGCCCCACTCCTGGCCGCGCCACCAGGGCGCCTGGGAGCCTAGGTGGCCCCTGGCTCCCCCCTTTGGCCTATATTACCTCTTCTATGGGAGCCTGGAGGACCCCGCATCACGAAATACCTCTATGTTCCTCCGCCATCACGCTTCCAAGATCGGGATCACCAGAAGACCTCTTCCCGGCACATTGCCAGGATTGACCTCCGGGAGCTTCTCCACCACCATGGACGCTTCTCGGATGTGCCGTGAGTAGTCCCCCTTGGACCATGGGTCCATGACCCATAGCTATGTGATGTCTTCCCTCCAATCTTGTTCTTCAATGTTTAGTCCTTGTGAGCTGCCCTATATGATTAAGGCACCTATGTAATTTTCCTGTTGTTTCTACGGTGTGTTTGCTGGGATCCGATGGATTATGAGATTATGTTCAGATCATGATGAGTTATATATTTTGTTTACCTTTTATCTTTTATTCTTGAGTAATTCTTGCATGTTCTCCGTTGCTTTTTATTTCTTTGGCCAAGTAGTAGATAGTAACTCCAAGTGAGAGCGTTATGCATGATTGTCGGTTCATGCCCCCCGATGTCTAGCTTGAGTGACAGAAACATGTGACTAGGGGATGTGATGTTGCCACCAGGGAGAAAACAACGGTGCTTGTAACCGTGGTTGCAAGGATTATTTACCTTTTATCTTTTATTCTTGAGTAATTCTTGCATGTTCTCCGTTGTTGTTTATTGCTTTGGCCAAGTAGTAGGTAGTGACTCCAAGAGGGAGCGTTATGCATGATTGTGGGATCATGCCCCCTGATGACTAGCTTGAGTGACAGAAACATGAGTCTAGGGGATGTGTTGTTGCCACAAGGGGGAAAACAATGGTGCTTGTACTTGCGGGTGCAAGGATTGTTTACTTTACGCAAAGTTCTTTAATGCAGTTGTCCGTTCCTTTGAGTTTACACTTTGGGTGGGATTCACAACTTAATACTAGCGAGATGTTCTGGATAGATATCTCAAGGTGGATGATTAGTAGGTAGATGCACATGGATTTCGGTCTACTTTTCTTGGCGTACCGCCCATGCTTTTGAGCCTCTTCCTTTCTTTATAGCATAGTTAGCATTGGTTTGCGCACATAATCTTGTCAATTTCCTAGCTGTAATTTGTTTACCTCGCATGGCTATTTTATCGTCTTTTGGGAGAGAGACATCACTACTGAACATCATGGGACCCCGGTCCATATTTCCAATACTGTTTACACCCACTATCAATTTACTGCTTTATTTACTTTTCCGTTTCTATCACTATCATTATTATCCCGTGCGTTTGATCCTTTGTAAATGAAAAGGCCGGAGGAATTGACAACTCCTTTGTACTCGTTGGGAAGCAAAGTTATTTGCTGTGTGTGCCGGTCCAGGAGAAGCAAGTGATTATCAAACGGTGACTTGTCGATCCACATTCTTGTATCTGTTGGAGTCCTACTGGTTTGATACTAAACCTTAGCATCTTCGCTAAGGGAAACTTGTTGCTATCTACATCTCAACCTTCCACTTTGGGTAACCAACGAGGGGGCATTAATTCATACCATCAGGGATCTATCGTAGCCTTTTCCATAAGTAAGAGCGTCGAACCCAATGAGGAGCGGATGGTATTGACAAGTGATCTTGAGATATGAATGACTACAAGTACTGAAAGGTAACTTTTTATGGGTTTTCTGGTATAAGCAACAAGGAAATAAATGCATGGAAATTAAATTATGCCAAGGTGCAGAAAGTGCTTTTTAACACAACGGATAAGCCGAATGATCAATTTTATAAAAGCTAAAACGTTCTTGAGGACACACGGGAGTGATAGTTATGGGCTTTCGCCATATTCCGTCTAGTACTATGTTTTGTGTTGATAAGTCTTGTGTGGGTGAACCTATGCTAGTGCACTTTCTAGACTAAGATAAGTACACTCTTATGATTAAACCTATTGCAAGCATCCACAAATATATTAGAGAACTTAAGGCAAAGCCCAACCATAACAATAAACTTTAGGATCCAACGCTCCCTCGTGTAAAAGTGTGCGAACTAGGGTTCAGATATTTGTCACTCCGGCAACCCACCATAAGCATACTTTATACACAATGTATTCCCCTAGGTCCTTCAAAAGGAGAAGTGTTATGTAGTCGACGTTCACATTTTACCACTAGAAGAATAACACCACAACTTAAATATCAGACAACACATATTACATCAACATCATATGACTACTAACCACTAGACTTCTCCCATGTCCTCAAGAACTAAAGGAACTACTGACAAGACATAAAAGAGATCATGACCAGAGGTGATAAATATTTGATAAACAATCTGGTCATAACAATAATTCTCCACCAAAACTTAATAGCATTCACCATAAAAGAGTAATCAACATCGGTAAAGTAGAGGGGATGAATAGTGCAACTCACAACTCGGGTTGCAATGACGAGATGAGATGCGATGAATATGGAGATGGGGCTGCGGATGGGGATGATGGTGATGATGATCTCGATGATGACCGCGACGATGGTGATGACGATAAGGACGATCTCCACCTCCGGTAGGAGTTCTCCCTGGCGGAGTCTGCCCACCGGAAAGGTCTTTTCTTTTCTATAGGTTTCCGCCACGGAGTGGCAGCGAAACTCTAGAAACTCTCCTTGTTCTGGGATTTTTAGGTCACGAGGACAATATAGGACAAAGGGGGCACCGGGAGTGGGGCCCACCCCCCAGGTGGCCAGGTGGCGCGGCCTAGGGGGCGCGCCACCATGACACTTGAATCCCTGGTGTGCCCCGTCGAGGTTCCCTTCGGCCGGTCTTCGTTATATCTTCTAAAACTCCTTCCCCGTGATTTTCAGGATATTGGGAGATGTGATGATATGGCCACTCTACGTGCACTTTTCCCATCTGATTCATGCGTCTGCTGTTTCGGCACCGAAAAGTTGCAAACTGTGTAAAACAAGCCAACACACTGTAAGAACATCATCATAATGTGAAATATATCAATGAATAGAGGTAAATTATAATGTAAAATAGTGATGCATTTTGGATTTATCAACTCCCCCAAGCTTAGACCTCGCTTTTCCCCAAGCGAATACTAAGCTCGGTAAACAAGTCCACAAGTTTAGAGAGTGAAGTGTCGATAAAAATAATATGGAAAAGAATCATCATAATTTCTTCTACTAAACTCAAGCATCCTGATACGTCCCAAACGTATCTATAATTTCTGCTTGTTCCATGCACTTTTATGTGACATTGCTACATGTTTTGCTACACTTTTATATCATTTTACACATATTTGGACTAACCTACTAACTCAGTGCACCCAGTGCCAGTTTCTTTTTACTGGTATCTTTAGTTGAAATGATTTTTCCCGAATTTAAATTGCTCCAACAATTCCAGAAAAATCAGAATAAAAATCAGCGAGACAGAATCTTCCGGAACCCCGAAGGAGGACCAGGGGGCCCTACCTGGAGCCCAGGCGGCTAGGTGGCGCGGCCCCACTCCTGGCCGCACCACCAGGGCGCCTGGGAGCCTAGGTGGCCCCTGGCTCCCCCCTTTGGCCTATATTACCTCTTCTATGGGAGCCTGGAGGACCCCGCATCACGAAATACCTCTATGTTCCTCCGCCATCACGCTTCCAAGATCGGGATCACCAGAAGACCTCTTCCCGGCACATTGCCAGGATTGACCTCCGGGAGCTTCTCCACCACCAGGGACGCTTCTCGGATGTGCCGTGAGTAGTCCCCCTTGGACCATGGGTCCATGACCCATAGCTATGTGATGTCTTCTCTCCAATCTTGTTCTTCAATGTTTAGTCCTTGTGAGCTGCCCTATATGATTAAGGCACCTATGTAATTTTCCTGTTGTTTCTACGGTGTGTTTGCTGGGATCCGATGGATTATGAGATTATGTTCAGATCATGATGAGTTATATATTTTGTTTACCTTTTATCTTTTATTCTTGAGTAATTCTTGCATGTTCTCCGTTGCTTTTTATTTCTTTGGCCAAGTAGTAGATAGTAACTCCAAGTGAGAGCGTTATGCATGATTGTCGGTTCATGCCCCCCGATGTCTAGCTTGAGTGACAGAAACATGTGACTAGGGGATGTGCTGTTGCCACCAGGGAGAAAACAACGGTGCTTGTAACCGTGGTTGCAAGGATTATTTACCTTTTATCTTTTATTCTTGAGTAATTCTTGCATGTTCTCCGTTGTTGTTTATTGCTTTGGCCAAGTAGTAGGTAGTGACTCCAAGAGGGAGCGTTATGCATGATTGTGGGATCATGCCCCCTGATGACTAGCTTGAGTGACAGAAACATGAGTCTAGGGGATGTGCTGTTGCCACAAGGGGGAAAACAATGGTGCTTGTACTTGCGGGTGCAAGGATTGTTTACTTTACGCAAAGTTCTTTAATGCAGTTGTCCGTTCCTTTGAGTTTACACTTTGGGTGGGATTCACAACTTAATACTAGCGAGATGTTCTGGATAGATATCTCAAGGTGGATGATTAGTAGGTAGATGCACATGGATTTCGGTCTACTTTTCTTGGCGTACCGCCCATGCTTTTGAGCCTCTTCCTTTCTTTATAGCATAGTTAGCATTGGTTTGCGCACATAATCTTGTCAATTTCCTAGATGTAATTTGTTTACCTCGCATGGCTATTTTATCGTCTTTTGGGAGAGAGACATCACTACTGAACATCATGGGACCCCGGTCCATATTTCCAATACTGTTTACACCCACTATCAATTTACTGCTTTATTTACTTTTCCGTTTCTATCACTATCATTATTATCCCGTGTGTTTGATCCTTTGTAAATGAAAAGGCCGGAGGAATTGACAACTCCTTTGTACTCGTTGGGAAGCAAAGTTATTTGCTGTGTGTGCAGGTCCAGGAGAAGCAAGTGATTATCAAACGGTGACTTGTCGATCCACATTCTTGTATCTGTTGGAGTCCTACTGGTTTGATACTAAACCTTAGCATCTTCGCTAAGGGAAACTTGTTGCTATCTACATCTCAACCTTCCACTTTGGGTAACCAACGAGGGGGCATTAATTCGTACCATCAGGGATCTATCGTAGCCTTTTCCATAAGTAAGAGTGTCGAACCCAATGAGGAGCGGATGGTATTGACAAGTGATCTTGAGATATGAATGACTACAAGTACTGAAAGGTAACTTTTTATGGGTTTTCTGGTATAAGCAACAAGGAAATAAATGCATGGAAATTAAATTATGCCAAGGTGCAGAAACTGCTTTTTAACACAACGGATAAGCCGAATGATCAATTTTATAAAAGCTAAAACGTTCTTGAGGACACACGGGAGTGATAGTTATGGGCTTTCGCCATATTCCGTCTAGTACTATGTTTTGTGTTGATAAGTCTTGTGTGGGTGAACCTATGCTAGTGCACTTTCTAGACTAAGATAAGTACACTCTTATGATTAAACCTATTGCAAGCATCCACAAATATATTAGAGAACTTAAGGAAAAGCCCAACCATAACAATAAACTTTAGGATCCAACGCTCCCTCGTGTAAAAGTGTGCGAACTAGGGTTCAGATATTTGTCACTCCGGCAACCCACCATAAGCATACTTTATACACAATGTATTCCCCTAGGTCCTTCAAAAGGAGAAGTGTTATGTAGTCGACGTTCACATAACACCACTAGAAGAATAACACCACAACTTAAATATCAGACAACACATATTACATCAACATCATATGACTACTAACCACTAGACTTCTCCCATGTCCTCAAGAACTAAAGGAACTACTGACAAGACATAAAAGAGATCATGACCAGAGGTGATAAATATTTGATAAACAATCTGGTCATAACAATAATTCTCCACCAAAACTTAATAGCATTCACCATAAAAGAGTAATCAACATCGGTAAAGTAGAGGGGATGAATAGTGCAACTCACAACTCGGGTTGCAATGACGAGATGAGATGCGATGAATATGGAGATGGTGCTGCGGATGGGGATGATGGTGATGATGATCTCGATGATGACCGCGACGATGGTGATGACGATAAGGACGATCTCCACCTCCGGTAGGAGTTCTCCCTGGCGGAGTCTGCCCACCGGAAAGGTCTTTTCTTTTCTATAGGTTTCCGCCACGGAGTGGCAGCGAAACTCTAGAAACTCTCCTTGTTCTGGGATTTTTAGGTCACGAGGACAATATAGGACAAAGGGGGCACCGGGAGTGGGGCCCACCCCCCAGGTGGCCAGGTGGCGCGGCCTAGGGGGCGCGCCACCATGACACTTGAATCTCTGGTGTGCCCCGTCGAGGTTCCCTTCGGCCGGTCTTCGTTATATCTTCTAAAACTCCTTCCCCGTGATTTTCAGGATATTGGGAGATGTCATGATATGGCCACTCTACGTGCACTTTTCCCATCTGATTCATGCGTCTGCTGTTTCGGCACCGAAAAGTTGCAAACTGTGTAAAACAAGCCAACACACTGTAAGAACATCATCATAATGTGAAATATATCAATGAATAGAGGTAAATTATAATGTAAAATAGTGATGCATTTTGGATTTATCAACTCCCCCAAGCTTAGACCTCGCTTTTCCCCAAGCGAATACTGAGCTCGGTAAACAAGTCCACAAGTTTAGAGAGTGAAGTGTCGATAAAAATAATATGGAAAAGAATCATCATAATTTCTTCTACTAAACTCAAGCATCCTGATACGTCCCAAACGTATCTATAATTTCTACTTGTTCCATGCACTTTGATGTGACATTGCTACATGTTTTGCTACACTTTTATATCATTTTACACATATTTGGACTAACCTACTAACTCAGTGCACCCAGTGCCAGTTTCTTTTTACTGGTATCTTTAGTTGAAATGATTTTTCCCGAATTTAAATTGCTCCAACAATTCCAGAAAAATCAGAATAAAAATCAGCGAGACAGAATCTTCCGGAACCCCGAAGGAGGACCAGGGGGCCCTACCTGGAGCCCAGGCGGCTAGGTGGCGCGGCCCCACTCCTGGCCGCGCCACCAGGGCGCCTGGGAGCCTAGGTGGCCCCTGGCTCCCCCCTTTGGCCTATATTACCTCTTCTATGGGAGCCTGGAGGACACCGCATCACGAAATACCTCTATGTTCCTCCACCATCACGCTTCCAAGATCGGGATCACCAGAAGACCTCTTCCCGGCACATTGCCAGGATTGACCTCCGGGAGCTTTTCCACCACCATGGACGCTTCTCGGATGTGCCGTGAGTAGTCCCCCTTGGACCATGGGTCCATGACCCATAGCTATGTGATGTCTTCTCTCCAATCTTGTTCTTCAATGTTTAGTCCTTGTGAGCTGCCCTATATGATTAAGGCACCTATGTAATTTTCCTGTTGTTTCTACGGTGTGTTTGCTGGGATCCGATGGATTATGAGATTATGTTCAGATCATGATGAGTTATATATTTTGTTTACCTTTTATCTTTTATTCTTGAGTAATTCTTGCATGTTCTCCGTTGCTTTTTATTTCTTTGGCCAAGTAGTAGATAGTAACTCCAAGTGAGAGCGTTATGCATGATTGTCGGTTCATGCCCCCCGATGTCTAGCTTGAGTGACAGAAACATGTGACTAGGGGATGTGATGTTGCCACCAGGGAGAAAACAACGGTGCTTGTAACCGTGGTTGCAAGGATTATTTACCTTTTATCTTTTATTCTTGAGTAATTCTTGCATGTTCTCCGTTGTTGTTTATTGCTTTGGCCAAGTAGTAGGTAGTGACTCCAAGAGGGAGCGTTATGCATGATTGTGGGATCATGCACCCTGATGACTAGCTTGAGTGACAGAAACATGAGTCTAGGGGATGTGCTGTTGCCACAAGGGGGAAAACAATGGTGCTTGTACTTGCGGGTGCAAGGATTGTTTACTTTACGCAAAGTTCTTTAATGCAGTTGTCCGTTCCTTTGAGTTTACACTTTGGGTGGGATTCACAACTTAATACTAGCGAGATGTTCTGGATAGATATCTCAAGGTGGATGATTAGTAGGTAGATGCACATGGATTTCGGTCTACTTTTCTTGGCGTACCGCCCATGCTTTTGAGCCTCTTCCTTTCTTTATAGCATAGTTAGCATTGGTTTGCGCACATAATCTTGTCAATTTCCTAGCTGTAATTTGTTTACCTCGCATGGCTATTTTATCGTCTTTTGGGAGAGAGACATCACTACTGAACATCATGGGACCCCGGTCCATATTTCCAATACTGTTTACACCCACTATCAATTTACTGCTTTATTTACTTTTCCGTTTCTATCACTATCATTATTATCCCGTGCGTTTGATCCTTTGTAAATGAAAAGGCCGGAGGAATTGACAACTCCTTTGTACTCGTTGGGAAACAAAGTTATTTGCTGTGTGTGCCGGTCCAGGAGAAGCAAGTGATTATCAAACGGTGACTTGTCGATCCACATTCTTGTATCTGTTGGAGTCCTACTGGTTTGATACTAAACCTTAGCATCTTCGCTAAGGGAAACTTGTTGCTATCTACATCTCAACCTTCCACTTTGGATAACCAACGAGGGGGCATTAATTCGTACCATCAGGGATCTATCGTAGCCTTTTCCATAAGTAAGAGGGTCGAACCCAATGAGGAGCGGATGGTATTGACAAGTGATCTTGAGATATGAATGACTACAATTACTGAAAGGTAACTTTTTATGGGTTTTCTGGTATAAGCAACAAGGAAATAAATGCATGGAAATTAAATTATGCCAAGGTGCAGAAACTGCTTTTTAACACAACGGATAAGCCGAATGATCAATTTTATAAAAGCTAAAACGTTCTTGAGGACACACGGGAGTGATAGTTATGGGCTTTCGCCATATTCCGTCTAGTACTATGTTTTGTGTTGATAAGTCTTGTGTGGGTGAACCTATGCTAGTGCACTTTCTAGACTAAGATAAGTACACTCTTATGATTAAACCTATTGCAAGCATCCAAAAATATATTAGAGAACTTAAGGCAAAGCCCAACCATAACAATAAACTTTAGGATCCAACACTCCCTCGTATAAAAGTGTGCGAACTAGGGTTCAGGTTTTTGTCACTCCGGCAACCCACCATAAGCATACTTTATACACAATGTATTCCCCTAGGTCCTTCAAAAGGAGAAGTGTTATGTAGTCGACGTTCACATTTTACCACTAGAAGAATAACACCACAACTTAAATATCAGACAACACATATTACATCAACATCATATGACTACTAACCACTAGACTTCTCCCATGTCCTCAAGAACTAAAGGAACTACTGACAAGACATAAAAGAGATCATGACCAGAGGTGATAAATATTTGATAAACAATCTGGTCATAACAATAATTCTCCACCCAAACTTAATAGCATTCACCATAAAAGAGTAATCAACATCGGTAAAGTAGAGGGGATGAATAGTGCAACTCACAACTCGGGTTGCAATGACGAGATGAGATGCGATGAATATGGAGATGGGGCTGCGGATGGGGATGATGGTGATGATGATCTCGATGATGACCGCGACGATGGTGATGACGATAAGGACGATCTCCACCTCCGGTAGGAGTTCTCCCTGGCGGAGTCTGCCCACCGGAAAGGTCTTTTCTTTTCTATAGGTTTCCGCCACGGAGTGGCAGCGAAACTCTAGAAACTCTCCTTGTTCTGGGATTTTTAGGTCACGAGGACAATATAGGACAAAGGGGGCACCGGGAGTGGGGCCCATCCCCCAGGTGGCCAGGTGGCGCGGCCTAGGGGGCGCGCCACCATGACACTTGAATCCCTGGTGTGCCCCGTCGAGGTTCCCTTCGGCCGGTCTTCGTTATATCTTCTAAAACTCCTTCCCCGTGATTTTCAGGATATTGGGAGATGTGATGATATGGCCACTCTACGTGCACTTTTCCCATCTGATTCATGCGTCTGCTGTTTCGGCACCGAAAAGTTGCAAACTGTGTAAAACAAGCCAACACACTGTAAGAACATCATCATAATGTGAAATATATCAATGAATAGAGGTAAATTATAATGTAAAATAGTGATGCATTTTGGATTTATCAACTCCCCCAAGCTTAGACCTCGCTTTTCCCCAAGCGAATACTGAGCTCGGTAAACAAGTCCACAAGTTTAGAGAGTGAAGTGTCGATAAAAATAATATGGAAAAGAATCATCATAATTTCTTCTACTAAACTCAAGCATCCTGATACGTCCCAAACGTATCTATAATTTCTGCTTGTTCCATGCACTTTTATGTGACATTGCTACATGTTTTGCTACACTTTTATATCATTTTACACATATTTGGACTAACCTACTAACTCAGTGCACCCAGTGCCAGTTTCTTTTTACTGGTATCTTTAGTTGAAATGATTTTTCCCGAATTTAAATTGCTCCAACAATTCCAGAAAAATCAGAATAAAAATCATCGAGACAGAATCTTCCGGAACCCCGAAGGAGGACCAGGGGGCCCTACCTGGAGCCCAGGCGGCTAGGTGGCGCGGCCCCACTCCTGGCCGCACCACCAGGGCGCCTGGGAGCCTAGGTGGCCCCTGGCTCCCCCCTTTGGCCTATATTACCTCTTCTATGGGAGCCTGGAGGACCCCGCATCACGAAATACCTCTATGTTCCTCCGCCATCACGCTTCCAAGATCGGGATCACCAGAAGACCTCTTCCCGGCACATTGCCAGGATTGACCTCCGGGAGCTTCTCCACCACCAGGGACGCTTCTCGGATGTGCCGTGAGTAGTCCCCCTTGGACCATGGGTCCATGACCCATAGCTATGTGATGTCTTCTCTCCAATCTTGTTCTTCAATGTTTAGTCCTTGTGAGCTGCCCTATATGATTAAGGCACCTATGTAATTTTCCTGTTGTTTCTACGGTGTGTTTGCTGGGATCCGATGGATTATGAGATTATGTTCAGATCATGATGAGTTATATATTTTGTTTACCTTTTATCTTTTATTCTTGAGTAATTCTTGCATGTTCTCCGTTGCTTTTTATTTCTTTGGCCAAGTAGTAGATAGTAACTCCAAGTGAGAGCGTTATGCATGATTGTCGGTTCATGCCCCCCGATGTCTAGCTTGAGTGACAGAAACATGTGACTAGGGGATGTGCTGTTGCCACCAGGGAGAAAACAACGGTGCTTGTAACCGTGGTTGCAAGGATTATTTACCTTTTATCTTTTATTCTTGAGTAATTCTTGCATGTTCTCCGTTGTTGTTTATTGCTTTGGCCAAGTAGTAGGTAGTGACTCCAAGAGGGAGCGTTATGCATGATTGTGGGATCATGCCCCCTGATGACTAGCTTGAGTGACAGAAACATGAGTCTAGGGGATGTGCTGTTGCCACAAGGGGGAAAACAATGGTGCTTGTACTTGCGGGTGCAAGGATTGTTTACTTTACGCAAAGTTCTTTAATGCAGTTGTCCGTTCCTTTGAGTTTACACTTTGGGTGGGATTCACAACTTAATACTAGCGAGATGTTCTGGATAGATATCTCAAGGTGGATGATTAGTAGGTAGATGCACATGGATTTCGGTCTACTTTTCTTGGCGTACCGCCCATGCTTTTGAGCCTCTTCCTTTCTTTATAGCATAGTTAGCATTGGTTTGCGCACATAATCTTGTCAATTTCCTAGATGTAATTTGTTTACCTCGCATGGCTATTTTATCGTCTTTTGGGAGAGAGACATCACTACTGAACATCATGGGACCCCGGTCCATATTTCCAATACTGTTTACACCCACTATCAATTTACTGCTTTATTTACTTTTCCGTTTCTATCACTATCATTATTATCCCGTGTGTTTGATCCTTTGTAAATGAAAAGGCCGGAGGAATTGACAACTCCTTTGTACTCGTTGGGAAGCAAAGTTATTTGCTGTGTGTGCAGGTCCAGGAGAAGCAAGTGATTATCAAACGGTGACTTGTCGATCCACATTCTTGTATCTGTTGGAGTCCTACTGGTTTGATACTAAACCTTAGCATCTTCGCTAAGGGAAACTTGTTGCTATCTACATCTCAACCTTCCACTTTGGGTAACCAACGAGGGGGCATTAATTCGTACCATCAGGGATCTATCGTAGCCTTTTCCATAAGTAAGAGTGTCGAACCCAATGAGGAGCGGATGGTATTGACAAGTGATCTTGAGATATGAATGACTACAAGTACTGAAAGGTAACTTTTTATGGGTTTTCTGGTATAAGCAACAAGGAAATAAATGCATGGAAATTAAATTATGCCAAGGTGCAGAAACTGCTTTTTAACACAACGGATAAGCCGAATGATCAATTTTATAAAAGCTAAAACGTTCTTGAGGACACACGGGAGTGATAGTTATGGGCTTTCGCCATATTTCGTCTAGTACTATGTTTTGTGTTGATAAGTCTTGTGTGGGTGAACCTATGCTAGTGCACTTTCTAGACTAAGATAAGTACACTCTTATGATTAAACCTATTGCAAGCATCCACAAATATATTAGAGAACTTAAGGAAAAGCCCAACCATAACAATAAACTTTAGGATCCAACGCTCCCTCGTGTAAAAGTGTGCGAACTAGGGTTCAGATATTTGTCACTCCGGCAACCCACCATAAGCATACTTTATACACAATGTATTCCCCTAGGTCCTTCAAAAGGAGAAGTGTTATGTAGTCGACGTTCACATAACACCACTAGAAGAATAACACCACAACTTAAATATCAGACAACACATATTACATCAACATCATATGACTACTAACCACTAGACTTCTCGCATGTCCTCAAGAACTAAAGGAACTACTGACAAGACATAAAAGAGATCATGACCAGAGGTGATAAATATTTGATTAACAATCTGGTCATAACAATAATTCTCCACCAAAACTTAATAGCATTCACCATAAAAGAGTAATCAACATCGGTAAAGTAGAGGGGATGAATAGTGCAACTCACAACTCGGGTTGCAATGACGAGATGAGATGCGATGAATATGGAGATGGTGCTGCGGATGGGGATGATGGTGATGATGATCTCGATGATGACCGCGACGATGGTGATGACGATAAGGACGATCTCCACCTCCGGTAGGAGTTCTCCCTGGCGGAGTCTGCCCACCGGAAAGGTCTTTTCTTTTCTATAGGTTTCCGCCACGGAGTGGCAGCGAAACTCTAGAAACTCTCCTTGTTCTGGGATTTTTAGGTCACGAGGACAATATAGGACAAAGGGGGCACCGGGAGTGGGGCCCACCCCCCAGGTGGCCAGGTGGCGCGGCCTAGGGGGCGCGCCACCATGACACTTGAATCTCTGGTGTGCCCCGTCGAGGTTCCCTTCGGCCGGTCTTCGTTATATCTTCTAAAACTCCTTCCCCGTGATTTTCAGGATATTGGGAGATGTCATGATATGGCCACTCTACGTGCACTTTTCCCATCTGATTCATGCGTCTGCTGTTTCGGCACCGAAAAGTTGCAAACTGTGTAAAACAAGCCAACACACTGTAAGAACATCATCATAATGTGAAATATATCAATGAATAGAGGTAAATTATAATGTAAAATAGTGATGCATTTTGGATTTATCAACTCCCCCAAGCTTAGACCTCGCTTTTCCCCAAGCGAATACTGAGCTCGGTAAAGAAGTCCACAAGTTTAGAGAGTGAAGTGTCGATAAAAATAATATGGAAAAGAATCATCATAATTTCTTCTACTAAACTCAAGCATCCTGATACGTCCCAAACGTATCTATAATTTCTACTTGTTCCATGCACTTTGATGTGACATTGCTACATGTTTTGCTACACTTTTATATCATTTTACACATATTTGGACTAACCTACTAACTCAGTGCACCCAGTGCCAGTTTCTTTTTACTGGTATCTTTAGTTGAAATGATTTTTCCCGAATTTAAATTGCTCCAACAATTCCAGAAAAATCAGAATAAAAATCAGCGAGACAGAATCTTCCGGAACCCCGAAGGAGGACCAGGGGGCCCTACCTGGAGCCCAGGCGGCTAGGTGGCGCGGCCCCACTCCTGGCCGCGCCACCAGGGCGCCTGGGAGCCTAGGTGGCCCCTGGCTCCCCCCTTTGGCCTATATTACCTCTTCTATGGGAGCCTGGAGGACCCCGCATCACGAAATACCTCTATGTTCCTCCACCATCACGCTTCCAAGATCGGGATCACCAGAAGACCTCTTCCCGGCACATTGCTAGGATTGACCTCCGGGAGCTTTTCCACCACCATGGACGCTTCTCGGATGTGCCGTGAGTAGTCCCCCTTGGACCATGGGTCCATGACCCATAGCTATGTGATGTCTTCTCTCCAATCTTGTTCTTCAATGTTTAGTCCTTGTGAGCTGCCCTATATGATTAAGGCACCTATGTAATTTTCCTGTTGTTTCTACGGTGTGTTTGCTGGGATCCGATGGATTATGAGATTATGTTCAGATCATGATGAGTTATATATTTTGTTTACCTTTTATCTTTTATTCTTGAGTAATTCTTGCATGTTCTCCGTTGCTTTTTATTTCTTTGGCCAAGTAGTAGATAGTAACTCCAAGTGAGAGCGTTATGCATGATTGTCGGTTCATGCCCCCCGATGTCTAGCTTGAGTGACAGAAACATGTGACTAGGGGATGTGATGTTGCCACCAGGGAGAAAACAACGGTGCTTGTAACCGTGGTTGCAAGGATTATTTACCTTTTATCTTTTATTCTTGAGTAATTCTTGCATGTTCTCCGTTGTTGTTTATTGCTTTGTCCAAGTAGTAGGTAGTGACTCCAAGAGGGAGCGTTATGCATGATTGTGGGATCATGCCCCCTGATGACTAGCTTGAGTGACAGAAACATGAGTCTAGGGGATGTGCTGTTGCCACAAGGGGGAAAACAATGGTGCTTGTACTTGCGGGTGCAAGGATTGTTTACTTTACGCAAAGTTCTTTAATGCAGTTGTCCGTTCCTTTGAGTTTACACTTTGGGTGGGATTCACAACTTAATACTAGCGAGATGTTCTGGATAGATATCTCAAGGTGGATGATTAGTAGGTAGATGCACATGGATTTCGGTCTACTTTTCTTGGCGTACCGCCCATGCTTTTGAGCCTCTTCCTTTCTTTATAGCATAGTTAGCATTGGTTTGCGCACATAATCTTGTCAATTTCCTAGCTGTAATTTGTTTACCTCGCATGGCTATTTTATCGTCTTTTGGGAGAGAGACATCACTACTGAACATCATGGGACCCCGGTCCATATTTCCAATACTGTTTACACCCACTATCAATTTACTGCTTTATTTACTTTTCCGTTTCTATCACTATCATTATTATCCCGTGCGTTTGATCCTTTGTAAATGAAAAGGCCGGAGGAATTGACAACTCCTTTGTACTCGTTGGGAAGCAAAGTTATTTGCTGTGTGTGCCGGTCCAGGAGAAGCAAGTGATTATCAAACGGTGACTTGTCGATCCACATTCTTGTATCTGTTGGAGTCCTACTGGTTTGATACTAAACCTTAGCATCTTCGCTAAGGGAAACTTGTTGCTATCTACATCTCAACCTTCCACTTTGGATAACCAACGAGGGGGCATTAATTCGTACCATCAGGGATCTATCGTAGCCTTTTCCATAAGTAAGAGTGTCGAACCCAATGAGGAGCGGATGGTATTGACAAGTGATCTTGAGATATGAATGACTACAATTACTGAAAGGTAACTTTTTATGGGTTTTCTGGTATAAGCAACAAGGAAATAAATGCATGGAAATTAAATTATGCCAAGGTGCAGAAACTGCTTTTTAACACAACGGATAAGCCGAATGATCAATTTTATAAAAGCTAAAACGTTCTTGAGGACACACGGGAGTGATAGTTATGGGCTTTCGCCATATTCCGTCTAGTACTATGTTTTGTGTTGATAAGTCTTGTGTGGGTGAACCTATGCTAGTGCACTTTCTAGACTAAGATAAGTACACTCTTATGATTAAACCTATTGCAAGCATCCACAAATATATTAGAGAACTTAAGGCAAAGCCCAACCATAACAATAAACTTTAGGATCCAACACTCCCTCGTATAAAAGTGTGCGAACTAGGGTTCAGGTTTTTGTCACTCCGGCAACCCACCATAAGCATACTTTATACACAATGTATTCCCCTAGGTCCTTCAAAAGGAGAAGTGTTATGTAGTCGACGTTCACATAACACCACTAGAAGAATAACACCACAACTTAAATATCAGACAACACATATTACATCAACATCATATGACTACTAACCACTAGACTTCTCCCATGTCCTCAAGAACTAAAGGAACTACTGACAAGACATAAAAGAGATCATGACCAGAGGTGATAAATATTTGATAAACAATCTGGTCATAACAATAATTCTCCACCAAAACTTAATAGCATTCACCATAAAAGAGTAATCAACATCGGTAAAGTAGAGGGGATGAATAGTGCAACTCACAACTCGGGTTGCAATGACGAGATGAGATGCGATGAATATGGAGATGGGGCTGCGGATGGGGATGATGGTGATGATGATTTTGATGATGACCGCGACGATGGTGATGACGATAAGGACGATCTCCACCTCCGGTAGGAGTTGTCCCTGGCGGAGTCTGCCCACCGGAAAGGTCTTTTCTTTTCTATAGGTTTCCGCCACGGAGTGGCAGCGAAACTCTAGAAACTCTCCTTATTCTGGAATTTTTAGGTCACGAGGACAATATAGGACACAGGGGGCACCGGGAGTGGGGCCCACCCCCCAGGTGGCCAGGTGGCGCGGCCTAGGGGGCGCGCCACCATGGCACTGGGATCCCTGGTGTGCCCCGTCGAGGTTCCCTTCGGCCGGTCTTCGTTATATCTTCTAAAACTCCTTCCCCGTGATTTTCAGGATATTGGGAGATGTGATGGTATGGCCACTCTACGTGCACTTTTCCCATCTGATTCATGCGTCTGCTGTTTCAGCACCGAAAAGTTGCAAACTGTGTAAAACAAGCCAACACACTATAAGAACATCATCATAATGTGAAATATATCAATGAATAGAGGTAAATTGTGATGTAAAATAGTGATGCATTTTGGATTTATCAACTCCCCCAAGCTTAGACCTCGCTTTTCCCCAAGCGAATACTGAGCTCGGTAAAGAAGTCCACAAGTTTAGAGAGTGAAGTGTCGATAAAAATAATATGGAAAAGAATCATCATAATTTCTTCTACTAAACTCAAGCATCCTGATACGTCCCAAACGTATCTATAATTTCTGCTTGTTCCATGCACTTTTTTGTGACATTGCCACGTGTTTTGCTACACTTTTATATCATTTTACACATATTTGGACTAACCTACTAACTCAGTGCACCCAGTGCCAGTTTATTTTTACTGGTATCTTTAGTTGAAGTGATTTTTCCCGAATTTAAATTGCTCCAAAAATTCCAGAAAAATCAGAATAAAAATCAGCGAGACAGAAGCTTCCGGAACCCCGAAGGAGGACCAGGGGGCCCTAACTGGAGCCGAGGCGGCTAGGTGGCGCGGCCCCAACCCTGGCCGCGCCACTAGGGCGCCTGGGAGCCTAGGTGGCCCCTGGCTCCCCCCTTTGGCCTATATTACCTCTTCTATGGGAGCCTGGAGGACCCCGCATCACAAAATACCTCTATGTTCCTCCGCCATCGCGCTTCCAAGATCGGGATCACCAGAAGACCTCTTCCCGGCACATTGCCAGGATTGACCTCCGGGAGCTTCTCCACCACCATGGACGCTTCTCGGATGTGCCGTGAGTAGTCCCCCTTGGACCATGGGTCCATGACCCGTAGCTATGTGATGTCTTCTCTCCAATCTTGTTCTTCAATGTTTAGTCCTTGTGAGCTGCCCTATATGATTAAGGCACCTATGTAATTTTCCTGTTGTTTCTACGTTGTGTTTGCTGGGATCCGATGGATTATGAGATTATGTTCAGATCATGATGAGTTATATATTTTGTTTACCTTTTATCTTTTATTCTTGAGTAATTCTTGCATGTTCTCCGTTGCTTTTTATTTCTTTGGCCAAGTAGTAGATAGTAACTCCAAGTGAGAGCGTTATGCATGATTGTCGGTTCATGCCCCCCGATGTCTAGCTTGAGTCACAGAAACATGTGACTAGGGGATGTGTTGTTGCCACCAGGGAGAAAACAACGGTGCTTGTAACCGTGGTTGCAAGGATTATTTACCTTACTCATAGATTGGTAATGCAATTGTCTGTTGCTTTGAGTATACACTTTGGGTGGGGCTCGCAACTTAATACCAGCAAGATGTTCTGGATAGATATCTCAAGCTGGATAATTAGTGGGTAGATGCATATCGATTTCGATCTACTTGTCTTGGTGTACTGCCCATACTTTTGAGCCTCTTACTTTCAAGTAGCATAATTACCATTGCGGTGCATTTATAATTCTATCAATTTCCCAGCTATAATTTGTTCACCCAGCTTAGCTATTTTATCGTCTTTTGGGAGAGAGACATCACTAGTGAACATCATGGGACCAAAGTCCATATTTCCACCACTGTTTACACCTCCACTTTATTTACTTCTTTTACTTTCGTTGAATTTATCACTACTATCCACCCTTGCGTTTGATCCTTTGTAAACAAAAAGACCGGAGAGATTGACAACCTCTCTATACTTGTTGGGAGCAAAGTTATTTGTTGTTGTGTGCAGTTCCACGACAACTCTCGCGCTATCCAGTAATTTCTAGTGCCGATGCCACCTACTTGTAGAACTTGGATGTGACGCCCCCAAAATCGAACAGTGTACAGTAATCATACATGCAAGGTACACGATCGAGATCAGGGACTCACGGTAAGATATCACAACACAACTCTATAAATAAAGTAATACAAGTTGTTTAATACAAGCCAAGGGCCATGAGGACTTGAATAGAACAGCTCGAGAGCACAAAGTTAGCGGAAGCAAAAATATTTGAGTACATACACAAGGTACACATGATTTGCCTTAAGAAGGCTAGCACAAAAACAAAAACGATCGAAAAGGTGAGGCCTCCTGCTTGGGAACCTCCGAACTACTCCTGGTCAACGGGGAACTCGGCGTCGTAGAAAGCATCGGGGATCTTCACGTTGCGGTGGTCGGTATCGGGGATCTTCAGCTCCTGGTCTCCAACGTCGACTACAGGTGCCAATCAGGCAAAACAAAAATGGGGGAAATAAAGGAAGGGTGAGTATCTAGCATACCCGCGAGTCTTATGTCTACTACTAGGCATTTATGCATTTGTATCAAATGGAAATGGGAGGCTATATATAGTGGACTGAAGGGTAGAAATCCAGAATACGGAAGCGAAGCTAGGCTTATCGAAGACTAGCATCTTCCGACGAGTCTTGCAGCACTAGAAGAGAACAACCAACAGTTCAATAGCATGAATGTAATAACAATGTAGCAGAAGTTGTTGCAGCATTGTATAATAGTAAGTTGTAATAATCAATAATTATAAATGCCTCTGAGTTCCCTTCCTCGGCTTCCTTGCGAGGAAAATAAATCGGAACTAACGGTTTAATAGTAGTAGTTTGTAGTAGTAGGCTCTGGCTTGAGCATAAAGTGTCCTGTTACCGTGGACACGGCTATTCGAATAGATCAAACTCCCTGCAGCGGTGCACTACTTTTCAGCCTGCACGCTCGGATCTCGAGGGTTGCGTACACCTTGTTAGGGAATGCCCCACCGAGGCTATCCGACACGCCGAGGCCCATCCTACGGGTCATCAGAGAGGTCCCCGCCGGTCTAAAGTCCTAAGCACAAGGGGGTCTTGGACCGTCGCCCCTCGCCCTCCAGGTTGTTGTGTACAGGGTGAATTCCACACAACTCTTTTGGGATGCGGATCCAACCGTGCCACAATGCTGAAATGGACGTCTTTCAGAGCTTTCGAACGAGACCACAACACGGAGGGCCCACACCGTAATCCCACGTGAAGGTAGTGCGTACAGCCTTTGCGGCCTCTCAAGTCATCCACCTAAACTGTTAGTCATTTTATTATTATCTGCTGGGACAACCGTTATTGTTGCCCCTTTCTGGGTGAGTCGCGGACAACGACAACAGCCAGGACTACCTGTATATCGGTGCCTGCCCTGTCGTCCCACCAACTCTTGCGGTTACCAACAAGGTGAACTGTCTCCTTACCTTATCTCGCGTGTGCTCTTGGAAGAGCTCGACTTTCATACTACAGGGTATCTCACGGCCAACGAGAAAGAACCAAGCCCATGATGGTATCGGCATGTCATGCCATCCCGATACAATACCTGCGCGGGCACCGTTGGGTCACCCGAATCCTTACCTTTAAGGACACCAGTTGTTTCGAGTGCCTACCATCAAGTGAAAACATGAGGAATCACCCTCGATGGTACACTTGAAGAGGTTCGATCGAGACATCAGCGGAATGAACTAAAGAGGATTATCCTCGTATCATCCCGGTGATGCTACGCTACCGAGTCGACGACGAGACTGAAATACGAGTCCATTCACTCGTAAGTCAAACTTGAAGGACTCGGATAGTCTCGCGTTGTAGGTTGCCTTGGGCGTATGCTTTGTAACGTACCTGTTGCGGTTATAATATTTTGTAATCCGCGTTCACTCACCAGAGTGATCACGGCCCGCTATTATAAAACTAGCTAACAATGCGTAGGGTTCACTGCTGAATGTTATGTATTTTTAATAGGAAGCATAGAATAAAGGAAGGTACATCAAGGGGCGAAAATGACAGGCTATGCAATGCATAGGAAAGTAACATTGCAAGAAATGTACGGAAAGATATGCGATATCTGGGAAGGAAATGACTGCTTGCCTGGAAGCTCGCTGTTGGGGTACGGTCGTCAATGTAGTAGTCATACTCAACAATGGTGTTGTCGGCGGCAGTGTCGAGGTATATCGGATAATAAGGGGGGAGAAACAATAAATACACAACAATAATAACAATACAAATGCAAGACATGGCAATACGTTGTACACGATGTTCTAACGCAGTGTTAAGTATTTTTAGGCGGAGCAGGAATTTATCAGGGGATGACTCATCAGTACCGGTAGAGTACCGGACCGATGATCCGGAACGGGAAGGTTTCATGTATGCAGTGTTAGAGACATCTGACAGACATGTGGATAGTGTACCCGTGCTCGTTTATCCATTTTGAACAACTTTCATGTTCAGAACATTTTCATCCGGAAAGTTTTAGCGGCTCTGGTCGTCTGACAGACAGATGAATCGCAGGAGGAATGTTGCATGCTTGGTATGTTAGAGGGGTGTGAGAGGTATACGGGTAACGTATTCTTATTCGTTGTATTATTCTAAGCAACTTTCATGTACAAAGTATTTCCATCGGAATTACGGTTTGAAAGATATTAAATTTCAAAGTTTAAATCAATTTAATTAATTTCTAAACATTTTTTATTATTGAAATAAAACATTATCCAAATCTGTGTCAGTGACAAGGGGGACCCACATGTCATACACATCTAGTTTATTCTAATCCATTTAATTTAGTTAAATGACCAGATGGCCCCACAGGTCACTGGTTGACGTCTTTGATTGGTCAATAGAGGAACAATGCTAGGGTGCCCACATGTCATTGTTCCCTTTTGGATTTTACTGAATTTTGCTGAGTCTGGGGAACTCCGGTTTTAACATCCATTAGCGTTCTCGGAGGGCTATGGTTTTGGGTTCGGCTCATCCGCCGAGTTAGGGCCTTATATCAAAATTTACCAGTTTTCTGTTATCTACAATCTGGTATGGATGGAAAATTTATTAAAGTTCATTCACTTAATTAAAATATTGCCTAAACAGCGCTACCAAATTTTAATTAGAGATTACAGTTATTTAATTCATTCTTTGCAAGTTAATAACTATTGATCCATAACTCAAATTGCGGTACTTCCTATAGATGATTTGTCACATATAAGGTATACTAACATTCTATGGGTTCAATTAGCAGCAGCAGCCATCTTCAGCGGAGCGGTAGTTGCCAGAACCAACCGGGGCACACCATGCCCAAACACACAAAGCACGCACGCCTAGCACACCGCACACACACACCACGCGCACGCACACAGAACACACCACGGCCTTGGCCTTAGCCATGGCACGCACCACACACACACTGCACGCGCGCACAAAGGACACACTCCACGCACACACACGCCAGGGCTGTTCATGGCAAATGGCAGCAGCAGTGTGTAGCGTGGCTAACGGCGACCGAATCGAGGCGGAGGAAGAGGGGATTCGGGGGAGAAGCTCATTGCGAGTCCATTGGCGTGCTCGGGGAGGGTCGAGGTGGGCCGGAATGGTGTGAATCGACGCCGGACGCCGACGATGTATGCGTTGAAGACGACGTAGATGGCGAGCGTACGAGGCATCCCGGCTTGAGCTGGTCTCGGAACGGACGAAGATGGCCACTGCGGACCTCCTAGACGTGGTGCCGCACGCTCGAGAGGCCGGTAGTCGTGACAACGACGACGGGGCAGCGGTGACCGCCTCGAGCTCAAGTTCTTTTCGAGCAGATGAGAAGGGAGGCGATGAGGAACAAAGGATGGGGAAGCAGGAGAGCGGCCTAGGGTTTGCGTTGGCGTTTTGTAGGCGCCGGGGAGGTAAGGGATGGCCGACACGTCGCCATGGTCGTGGGATGGCCGCCACGGCTTCTCCACCCTCCCACTGTAACGAGAGGAATAAGACAAGGTGGGGGCAGATAGATGAGTTGGGCCGGCTTGTGGGCGCCTCGGGCGATGATTAGTCTTTTATCATTTTTTTGTTTTCTTTTTGTTTTCTTTTGCTTCTATGTTTCTGTTTACTTTAGCTATCAAATGTTTTTAGCTAAAAGTGGCAACTATCCCAATAATTTTTTTACATCTAATTATACTGCTACAAAAAGTTTGGTGCCCAACAAAAATCGTTTCCATTTCTGTTTTTTGTAAGGGAGAAAGTGGTTGTTTTGCTTAAGTTTTTATTTGTTCAAATTTATTAAACATTTTAATAAATATCACTTTCTAAATTTTCGTGGCCTATTGATTATTTAGCATTTTATAAAATTGGTTGCACAATTTTTAGTTAAAGATTTATTTTCCTCTTTGTTTTTAATTCCTAGGGGCAATTTAACAATTCGAACATATTGCTTTAAATTATATTACTACTTATGGATTATTTGCAAGGTTAAGGACATTACTGTTTAATCATCTTTTTAAAAGTTTTAACTTCCACATTGTTTTTAATTCCATCATAAGGGGTTTTAATACTATTTTATTTGAATATGATCAAAGCCAGATTAATCAGGGTGAATTCATTAACAACAGGAAATCACTGTAGCTTAACACAGAGGGTGTTACAAATCTCCCTCTCTACAAAGAATTCTCGTCCCGAGAATTAAAAGGTAGTGTAAGGGGTAGATTTTTTGGTTTCGTATTCTAGCGAATCATCTTGTTGTTGTTGCCCTTCTCGAAGAGGGTAATCCTTTGCGTTGATGTCTTCACTCCACTGCATCGGTGCATCTCGATGAGTGGTCATCCTTCTTTCGGGGCTTCATCGTACTTACGAATAGGCTAGGAGATAAAACTTAAGGGGGACGGATCGGTGCAAGGTTAATCAACCGAGGTTTTCCAAGGGAATGAGTTACAAAGTATCTCCCGGTTTTAAACTCAGGGTAATACATCGAGAGAAACAAAAGAAGGTATGAGAACTTTCAAGTGGATAGGAATGCATTCGATGTCGATGACGGCTGATGAAAAGGGGTCCAGAGCATCAGGCATAAGCACTGAGTCAGACATCGGACTGGATATCATAACGTAGATGATAAGAGTTAGGCTTCGATCCTGTGGAACTATAGGTTATGGGCCAATAGAGAATCTTGTGTGAGTATCGGTACTCAACCAATAGGAGAAAGAATGCAAAGGCATCGGGCGATAGAATCATCGGAATAATTCAATGCTTAAGTACAAGGGAATTATGATTTCCAGATCGGGAGGTGGATGTAAATATCCATACAAACGTATCGGTGGCAGGGAATTTCAAAGGTGATGAACACATAGGGTCTCTGGAATTTATCAGAGAGTATCGTTGAAATCTTCGGGCGAAGTAGGAGATCATCTATTGCAGGGCTCTCCGGGAGAAAGTAGTTACGAGAACCTAGAATCAGAGTTAGAAAAATCTTTAACCCGAAAGTATTAGAGAGTAGAGTCCCAGAGTAAAGGTGCGGAGAAAATTATCCTAATACCATCCAATTTGCGACGTGGGCCGATAAGCCACACGACACTCTTAGTAAAGTAGTTTTGCAAAGACTAGAATCAAATTCGACCAAGGAGTTTGAAGGGGGTGTCCTACAGGCAGTCGGCTCTGATACCAACTTGTGAAGCCCCCAAAATCGAACCGTGTTCAGTAATCATACACACAAGGTACACAATCGAGATCAGGGACTCACGGTAAGATATCACAACACAACTCCACAAATAAAATTATACAAGCTGTTTAATACAAGCTGGGGGCCACGAGGACTCGAATACAACAGCTCTAGAGCACAAACTTAGCGGAAGCAAAAGTATCTGAGTACAGACACAAGGTACACATGATCTTCCTTAAGAAGGCTAGAACAAGAACAACAATGATCAAAAAGGCGAGGCCTCCTGCCTGGAAACCTCCGAACTACTCCTGGTCAACGCGGAACTCGACGTCGTAGAAGGCATCGCCGATCTTCACGTTGCGGTGGTCGGCATCGGGGATCTTCTTCTCCTTGGCTCCAACATCGACTACAGCGGCCGATCAGGCAAAACAAAAAGGGGGGAAATAAATCTAGGGTGAGTATCTAGCATACCCGCGATTTTTATGTCCGCTACTAAGCATTTATGCATTTGTATCAAATTGAAATGGGAGGCTATATATAGTGGACTGAAGGGTAGAAATACAGAATAAGGAAGATAAGCTAGGCCTAACGAAGACTAGCATCTTCCGACGAGTCTTGCAGCACAAGAAGAGAACATCCAACAGTTCAATAGCATGAATGTAATTACAATGCAGCAGAAGTTGGTGCAGCATTGTATAATAGTAAGTTGTAATAATCAATAATTATAAATGCCTCTGAGTTCCCTTCCTCGACTTCCCTGCGAGGAAAAGAAACCGGAACCAACAGTTTAATAGTAGTAGTTTGTAGTAGTAGGCTCTGGCTTCAGCATAAAGCGTCCTGTTACAGTGGACACGGCTATTCGAATAGATCAAACTCTCTGCAGGGGTGCACTACTATTCATCCTGCACGCTCGGATCTCTAGGGTGGCGTACACCTTATTAGGGAATGCCCCACCGAGGCTATCCGACAGGCCGAGGCCCATCCTACGGCTCATCAGAGAGGTCCCCGCCGGTCTAAAGTCCTATGCGCAAGGGGGTCTTGGACCGTCGCCCCTCGCCCTCTGGGTCTCTGTGTACAGGGTGAATTCCACGCAACTCCTCTGGGATGCGGATCCGACCATGCCACAATGCTGAAATGGACGTCTTTCAGAGCTATCGAACGAGACCACAACGCGGAGGGCCCACACCGTAATCCCACGTGAAGGTAGTGCGTACAGGCCTTTGCGGCCTCTCAAGTCATCCACCTGAACCGTGGCTGCTCCTAGCCGTGGCCACCGGAGCTCCCTGCTCATGTGCGTGCCCGAGCCGCCGACTGACATGGACCTGCCCTGGCCGCGCACACCGCGCTCCTGTCACCCCTGGTCGTGCCCTCCCGCACGTGCTCACACGCGTTGGCCACGTCGCCGACATGGTCCCTCGCCGGAACGGCCGTGCCGCCGTTGCCCTCTGGTCGCCGGCGTGTGCACGCTGGGTTAACTAGTGGGGTTAATCCCCTGTTAGCCTAAGCCACCACCACTCTGAGTCTATGACCTGTGGGGCAATTCCCCCTTAATTGGCTGCTAAATAAAAGTAAAGGAAATAAACCCCCCAGGTGAGACTTACAAGTGGGCCCCAAGAAAATAGTTAATTTGAGGCTAATTAAATTTGTTAGATTAAAGCTATGACACTGACATGTGGGCTCCTAGGATATTTAGATTTAATTAAACTAGTTTTATTAATACTGTGTATGACATGTGGGACCCACTGGTCAGTAGGTCCCACTTGTCAGCTTTGACCAGTCAACTAGCACTTGTGGATAATGTTTGAATTTATTAAATAAAAAGAAATCCAGAAATACTTAAAAATTTATTTAAACTTCAAAAATTAATATCTTTTAAACTGTAACTCGGATCGAAAAATTTTATACATCAAAATTGATCAGAAAAATATAACGAAAACAAATACACTACCCGCATACCCATCGCACCCCTCTAACATACCTAACCCGATACTTTCCCCCTCCGGATCGTCTGTCTGGTAATTACCCGGTACCGGTAAAACTTTCTGATGGACATGTCCTGAACATAAAAGTTGTTCGGAATGCATCAACCATCATGGATACACTATCCACATGTCTGTTAGGTATCACGACACTACAGACATGGAACCTTCCCCGTCCGGGTTGTATGTCGATAATCACCCGGAGCCGGTATTTCATCCTCGGGTGAATTCCCTCTCTGAGAAAAACATGTTGCACTGCGTTATAACACCGTTAACATGCATCTGTCTTGTCATGCATCTGTTTGCATATGTTTGCTTTGTATTTACTATTTCTCCCCCCCTTTATTATTCGGTAGACCCCGCTGCTGCTGCCGACTACACCATTGCTGGGTACGACTACTTCGTCGACGTACCCCTACCGTCGAGCTTCCAGGTAAGTAGAACCATATTTCTTCCCTAGATATTGCCAATCTTTCCGTACTTTTCTTGCATTAGGCATTACCTATTCAATTGCATAGGTGATGACCCTCAACTGTAGGGGATCGATTGTAGTGTTCTCGCAGGTAAGTTAACCCAATTTATTGATTCGACACAAGGGGACACAAAGAGTATTTATAATCTTTGAAAGTTGAGTTGTCAATTCAACCGTACCTGAAATATGCTTGCTTGCAAAAAAGTATTAATAACAACTGTGATATGATAGCGATAGTGATGATAGCGAAAGTGAAACAGTGAAAAGTAACAACTAGTGACCATCAGGATTAAAATACTGTAGGATAGGGAGATGGATGGCCGGGTAGTGCATGAATAAGAATGAACATGTAATATATTCTAACACAGCGCAAGGCACACACAAAAGCAATGACCATCTAGGAAAATATCAAACATTAGACATGTATCCCATAGGTAGTTGTGCGTGCTTGCAATAAGAACTTGCAAAACATCTTTTGTCCTACCATCCCGCTACGAACGGGACCAAAAGGAACTTATGGAGATTAAGGTGCTCCTGTCAAAGAGCACCGGAACAAAGCAATAAACTCAATGGATTCATGGAATCCTCAAATTATGGACCATCCCCTTTGGTGTCCCAAGCTGTCACCTTTGGGATCGCCGGTTCCGGACCATAATAGGTGCATACAACTCATAGATAGGATCTCGAACATAGATAAACTTATGAAAACATAAGTGGTTCAGATCTGAAAACATGGCACTCGGGCCCAAAGTGACAAGCAGTAAGATCAACAAGTTGTAGCAAAGATGATAAATACCAAAGTAGATGATAGGCAACATGCCCCCAACAATCTGACGAACTATTACATGATCAATCTCATCCAATCCCTACCACCCCCTTTGTCTACAGCAGGGAATTACTCACACATGTGACGAGAAGTCATGTAGGAAGGATGGAGTGGTGATGGCGATGGCGATGATCTCCCCTCTCCGGAGGCCAAATTAGCCTCCAGATTAGCCCTCCGAAGGAAGAACAGAGGTTGGCGGCGGCTCCGCGACGGGTTCTGTAAAAACGACTTATGTTTCGGAGTTTCCCCATCATGGTAATAAATAGGAGACGAAGTAGGGCACCAGCGGAGGGGGGAGTCGCCCAGGAAGCCTGTGGGCGCGGCCCCACCCCTGGCCGCAACAGCAGGGCACTTGGGCCCCTCCTGGCTGCCCACTGGCCCCCCTTCTGGCTCCGGGCTCCTTCGGGTGCGTGGATTTTTTGGTATTTTTATGGGAATTTTCTGAGATGTCCAAAAATCCATTTTCCTTCGCACAATAAAACCATACAGGCAGCTCTGCTGAAAATAGCGTCAGTCCAGGTTAGTTTCTCTCAAATCATGCAATTATGAGGGCAAAACAATAGAAAAAGCATTTGGAAAAGTAGATACGTTTGGGACATATCAACTCCCCCAAGATTAGCCTATTGCTTGTCCTCAATCAATTCAGTTCAACGAACTGAACGCGACAAAGAAAACTTTGAGAAACTCTTTTTCTTCATAACATGTATATAAGCCGGTACTACGAAAAGAGTTTCGCAAGTATCAAAACAATGCTATGAGGACAATGCATGAAGCAATCCTTATTTCAAGTGATCAATCACAAACAACCTAAAGTAAATAATATGCTGTTGAAAATCAAAACAAGATCACAATGCACATAGCCTGAACATATCAGAGTGGTATCTCGCTAGCTTCCATGAGTGAAGCAAAACATAAATGCAGAAACTCCTCCGGAGTTTTAAAGGAGACTAGAACTAAGAATTTTAGACTAGCTATATAACAAGCATGCAAAATACAATGTAATACTTGGGGACAATGCATGTTAAACTAAGAATGACAATTATGCTCTCAATATTTGGTGCTTTGAAGAAAGAAGGTGAGACTCTCGAACCGTGAATTTTTTATGGAAAGATTGAAAAACCGTGAAAGGAAGAAAAGACTAAACATGTGCCAGAGCTCTTGGTTTTTAAAACAGAGACAAAATTATTTTTAGAAGTGCAACTTTCCAGTCAACGGTGAATGGTAAAGGTCTCTCAATATCTCCCATGCCAACCATATTAGTGATTTTTTCTTACACATGATCCCTTATCCATAAATCCTATGATGGTCTATAGAGCCTTTTATTTTGCCTCAAGTATGGAAGGAGGATATCGTTCCATCTATCATTAGCAGCATTTGGTCCATTTCATTCCATCATCAAGTATGGGGGAGGTGTAACTCTCATTTTTCTATTGACTAGTTAAAACTTCCGTCAAAATATTTTTGGCATGGTAGATACAGATTTTCCCTCACCGCACCGTGAGATTGTACGGTTACAAAAGGCTTTTGAATAAATTTCGAGATGGCACAAGAAAGTCTAAGTTAGGAGTGGCCGGTAAATACCACATATAGGTAGGTATGGTGGACTCAAGTGGAATAACTAGTTTGAAAAGGAGTTTGGATGCACAAGAAGAATTCCGCTTAGTGGGAGTGAAGGCTAGCAAAAGACTGGGATGCGACCAACTAGAGAGCAATAATTTTCATAATCATGCAGAGCGACAAAGCAACATTGAATCGGGCATGAAAGTGATATAACTATTCTGAAATAAAAAGGTCATCAAGGCATGATAGACATATCCGTCATAAACATGTGTGAACATGTGCCAAGTCAATCCAAGAATTCTCCGAAGGGAAATACCACTTCAATATGCCAAACCATGAACAATGCAATGCATGTAAATCATTCCAACAACATATTATGCACCCTAGCTATTTGAAATCAGCCACAAAGAAAGCATGAACACTTGGAAAGCATTGTAAACATAACACTATGTCGCTACAAGCTGGTCTCTAGATCATAAGTACATGCATATGTACAAAAGTAGAAACAAGAAGATTTCATACCGATTTTCCTTGTTGCTTCCCTTTCGTCGATCTTCGTCATTACTGACTTGTCATTTGCACGACCGAACGTGGGAAATATAATCAAATGCCATCACGGACTCAAGCTGAACTCTGAAAAAAAAGAAAACTAAAGAGAGAAAGGAAATATTTTTGGGTTTTTTAAAGGCTTTTCAAAAGAAAAGGAAAAGAGAAATCTTTTTGTTGTTTTTGCAAAATAAAAGAGCAAAGAAGAACGGGAAAAAACTTCGAAAAAGATCAAAGAAAAAAAAACGGATAATACAATGGAAAGGTGAGAAGGACACGTACTCCCCCAAGCTTAGGATTTTGGCCTAAGTTGGTAGCAGCTACTGCCCCCAGGAGCCTCCTGCTCCAGGGTAATGGTAAGTACAAGATTCGTATGAGCCCTCCGATGCGTACACCGAAGTCCTCGGGTCCTCCCATGAGGAATGTCTTGCACTCCAAGCAGAAGAAGACCCCTCGCCATGCTCGGTGAAGGTCTCTCCCTGGAAAGGTGGGAACTCACCATGCTCCTCCTCGTCGGGCATAACCCCCTCCATGGGGTTATGCGGCTGGTAATGAGCCATGAAGTGAATATCGTTGAAGAACCATCCGTTCCTGCGAGTGTTATCGAACAAAAGTGGTGTAGGTAGACGGATCACACGAGTAATGGTCTTTTCAAACCTCAAAATGTAATCAAGGTTACCAAACTGGGAAGTCATGGTAACAAACTTATGCATCTTCATAGCCGCAAGATCGAGAATTGCGTATGAAAAGGGAACATCATCAGGACGCGGGGTGCGCTCAAGAGACTCAAGGATAAGTGTGGCGTAAAAACCACCATATAAATCTCCCTTGTTACTGTTCATAATTAGGCGACGAGCAATTAAGACACCCACATTATAATCATTCTTATCAGAGAAGGCGTTCGCATAAATAGAAAAATCTGGTGCAGAACCACTCCTCGTGTTGTCACGAGCCAACATCCCTCTAGCAAGAAAATACGCAAAATACCTGAGGTCTGGAAACAGAATGCTGGAAATCTTCATATGCCAAATGTCGGTCTCCTCCTGGAAACAAATGGAGTTGAAGAGGGTCCTCAACTCGGAAGGTTGAGTGGTCATCTTTGCCGTCTGACCAACGTTCGACACACCTATTATATCACAAAACTATGCCAAAGGCATGGTTATGAGATCATTAAACTCGATGGTTCCAACATCGTGGTTATAACGAAAACTGTTAACAAAGCAGGAGGTGAGCTTCTTGTATTGTACCACACGACATAATCCTAGCCGTGTCAAACCTGCATTGGCACAAAGTTCATAGAATTCCTCCTTAATTCATGCAACTGTAAGAAAATCATCGCACGGATACATCATTGCGCATGCTGGACATGTGTCTTCCAACAACTCCAGGGGCACATGATCTTCATTGTAGTTAACTCTAACTGCTGAGGGTGAAGCTGCAGCTCTAGTAAGTCGATCGGAGCGCTCGGTCTTCTTGTTCACAAGCCACCCCTTTGCTTTTCCTAGCAAACTCATTTCTGAAATTTTTGACAATTCACAAAAACAAGGATTTAAAAAAAGTGAGTTGAGGCAAACTACTCTACACACTTACCTAAGTCATAAACTTGCATCAAAACTTGGAAAATAAATTTCTACACATGCATGCAAGCTCATCTAAACAGCACCAAGAACTACTAAATACTCACAAATGAAGCCACCAATCAAGAATCAATTTGGAGGGGTTTAGGAGTTAATACCAGGGAGTATTTGCCCAAAATATCAGCTCAAATGATGGGTCGTAGAGAGAGATCGAAATTCTGGACGGAGAGCAGCAAGAACGCAAGTTCCAGGTGCAGAACTCGTGTTTTGGGGAGGAAAGAATGAGAGAGGAAGAAGACTCACTTGGAAGTGAGACCTGTGGGTCCCAAGCGCCCTGTGGGCGCGGCCCGGGGGCTGGCCGCACCAGCTGTCCGCCTGGGCCACTGGTGGCCCCCCTGGTCAGCCCCAGGTGCCTCTGGGTCACTCCCGGTATGGAATTTTTAAATATAATTTTGCTGGAATTTTTCTGAAAACTTCATTGTTGAAAATTTTCTGGAGTTCAAAAAGGTGCGAAACTTTCTGAAAACTTGAAGCAGTGAATAGAATTGTGAAGCTTCAAAAACATATAAACTTGTTACAGCAAGGCGAATAAAAGCTAAGGAAAATGAAAACATAACAAGCTCCACTTTTTATCTATATAAAACATGCCCACTAGCAAGGTTGATCAAGTGTTACCAACGAACCAGCGATGTATAGAACAAAAAGTCTCACCTCTTATGAAGTGATCATTGCACATTTACTTTAATGGAAATTGTCCCCACAATGATGGTTTTGTATTTGTGGTGCACGTGTAAAGGACAATCCCATTCTCCAATCTTCACGGTCTCGATATACTCTATTGAGTTAAGGTCATGCCTTTTTTCGACCTTCTTTGGAAAATACACCGTATGTTCTTTATCGTCTTTGTTAAAGGTGACCTTTGCTTTGTTGCAATCAATAATGGCACCTGCGGTGTTAAGAAAAGGTCTACCAAGAATAATGGCATTCTCCCATCCTCGGGCATGTCAACCACAACAAAATCACTAAGAATTAAACAATTCGCAACTTCGACTGGAACATCATCACAAATACCTATCGGGATGCCTGTTGATTTGTCAGCCATGTGAAGAGACATATATGTAGGGATTAGCTTATCTAAACATAGCCTTTTATAAATAGAAAAAGGCATAACACTCACCCCTGCTCCGAGATTGTCAGAACCCTCTGTTAGGTATGTGCTAGGATCAAGACTCAATTTGCATCATGTTAAAAATTTCAAAAGAAATTGAAATGAGAGAGAGAACACCCCCAGATGAATTTAATTCAAATGGCCAGAATAAAACTTGCTCCAAAAATTCCTTTGCATTTTTGAAAAGTCTCATAAATGAGTATGATCACATATCAAGTGATGTGGGACCAACCCCATGCTCATGGATTTTTCAAATATTCAAACAGGACCTTGGAATTAATCAAATACCCCTATTTGAATTTGAATTCAAAGAAGTTGAATTTCAAAAATGTTCAAAACTTGGGAATGACTAACTACTAGTCATGTAAGTCCATATATAAATTTTGAGCATTGATAAAAATGCCTAGCTATTTTATTTAATGGGCAAAACAAATTACAGAAAATAAATAAATAAAGGAAAGATTAAATAGAAGAATAAAAATATAAAAACCCTTACCTCTCGCCTAGGCGAAGCCAGCCCAGCCGGCCCAGTGTAAGGCGCCCGATGTGGTACTAACTATGACTAGTCGCTTTCGCGTCCGGTAGGAGTTAGAAGCACATCAAACGCCACCGGCGCACGACACTCGCACTCGTGTCGCTGCCGGATTCTCGACAATAGGTATATAAAGCAGAACTCTACAAGACAGAAATACATATAGGTAGATAAATAGAGCAGGGCATACAACGCCACTGTCTAATAAATACAACATCATCTGAGTACAACTCATCAATACATCAAGCGGAAGCATAAAAGGGACCGAGTATGGTCAAGATCCAAATTGCCCTAGAGAGGGCTACACATAAAGATCCACCCACGGGAACGTCTGAACCCAACTATAAGATCCTACTGGTCGAGGTACTCGTACTCGTCGTCGTCCTCCGGGGGCACCTCCACGAAGTAGCGTCCGGTTCTCGGGTCGAGGTAGTAGTCCACTGCAGCGGCAGATCAGGGAAAGCGGTAAAGACAGAAAGGTAAACGGGGGTGAGAACATGTCATTACGGAACAACTAACGCTACAGGAAAGATATAGACATGGACAGGTTGCAGCCGTGCTAGCATATATGGTGGCTACTCGTGCTAATAGAATAAGGATGAGGTCCAAGAGGTTACGTTGACCACGTGTCATAAGTCGGCTATCCACCTACTTACGCAAACATAACACAACCTCGTTTCTCCCTCGCTCCCCCTGTCAAGGCTATCCACGTGTCAAGGCATGCACACGGTTTATCAAGTTTTATAGCATGATTTAAATGTTGATGTTATTCTATGAACAGGACGTAGGCTCAAAGTTGTCCATAACCGCGGACACGGCTTTTCGAAAAGATTTACCCTGCAGCGGTGTACACACTGTCCATTACAGACGTCGCATCTACGCCCGGTTTCCACTTGGCTAGGTAAGCGCCTGAAACTCCGGAACGTGAGAGTCCCTCTAACTAACAACGCACACTCCGGGTGGCCCCCGGTGAGTCGACACTCAACTCAAAAGATGGCCACGCTCTCGAATCGGTCTCAACCTTCTGTCGCAGGTTTGGATAGCCGGTTAGTTCTCTTATGAGACCGGCTCCTCAGCCGGACAAAGTGGGCCAGCCAAGAAACTATGTCCTCCTGGCGCTGGTTTGGTTTGGAAACAACTGAGGATCCAACCAGCACACACACATTGCAAAAGTAAATCAGCTCGGGCCACCACTAGAATGTACGAAGCTAGGTAGGTAAGACAAGGGGGCCCCATAAAACCCCACACACGATTAGGCACGCTCGATCAAAGAACCAATACCCGAAACTCGGGTCCTAGGTGACTCAAATGGAACAAAGCACCAGACGGGATAGTCCAGCCTTCCACCTTTCTTCGAATATACATTAACATCATTTAACAATAATAAATATCAACCAACTTCTGTTATAGCATGATATCCCAACCATAAATATATAGGGTAAGCAGCAAGTTTTCTATCCATACTAAGCAATGGGTGAGCAGCGGTAACTTAGCAGTACAATGGTTTGCTGGGATGTGGGCATCATGGCTGTATGGGTTTAAACATGGCATATATGGTGGATAGGATCAAGCAACAACGTTCTAGGATTACAGCTAGGCATGAGCAGAAAGTTATAAAGTAATGACACAGTTTCTCCCCCTTGCCTGGTAAGGTATTCGAAGCAGCACCCACGGTACCCTCGGGCTCGGTGTCGGACAGCTCCACGTAAGTCTCCTCGTCAGTCTCGGGTTCTAACGTAAGGATAACGGCAAGGAAAGCACACAAGTAAGAAATGGATGCAACTCAAACAAGGATGGCATGTTCAAGTTTATTTGATATAGTATGACCCTGTCTAGTCTAGTTTAAATGAAGGTGAAGACGACAAGTCATCAACTTCATATGCATTTATTTACATTGTAATGGCTTTGGTCTAAGCCTTAATTTAGGTGTAAGTAGCATGATAGCATGGCATGATCAACAAAACAATTGCAGGAATTTAAACAACGTGAAAGTAAACAATGATTCCGGAGACGGAGTAATGTCGGTGCACTTGACACATAGAAGGTGCAACAACAGTTGGAAGCCAGCCACATTGCATATGACAATATGTTAGGGCTGACTTGAAGAAGGAAGATGACATGGAACAAGATTTGAAAAGATCAGATGAACAACATTTTCAAATGCACTAAAGTTGAAAATGTTGTAAGAACAAGGATCAGATTGATCTTGGATCAGGTGTTCACTCCTTGCCCACATGAGTTTCACAAAACATCATGAGGACATCACCATTGCAATCCTTGCAGAGAAACACCCCAAAACCATATACAACATGGTGGCTTTTGAATTTCATAAACACAGTTGCAATTCAGCTGAAGCTCAGGGGGCTGAGTGCAAAAAGACCAAACTCCAATTTTTGAAGGGGCCAAATGCAAAAATGCACCTCACCATGCTGATCAGTAGCTCAAGCTACCCTAAAAACATATATAATATGTCCAAGAATGAGGTTGGAGCGGAAAACCAATTTAAATTTGAATTCAAATTCAAATTGGAATAAAAACAGAAAAAAGAAAAAGAAAAGAAAAAGGAAAAACAGAGAGGGCGCAGCCACTTGGGCTGGCCTCGGCCAAACTGTCCCATTCCACCTCTCCACGGCCCAGGCGCGCAGCGGCCTGTCTCTTCTCTGAAGAACGCGACACTGCAACCTGACGAAAGAAGGCGCCCCCTTTAAATGAACCTGACGTCGAGCTCGACTCCGGCGAGGCGCCCGTTGCACTCCGGCCATCCTCCGGGCGAACCCCGCCATGGAACTCAAGAGGGGACATCCAGGTACACCTGCGTGCACTGCATAGCCCCCAGATCTCTCTTTGCTCGACGCCATCGACGAAAGTTCAGAGGGGCGGCGACTGCTCCTATGGATTCAGAGATACAGCGCATCCGGCGAGATTCCGGTCGATCCAGGCTACGCTACGGTGCACAGACGCGAGGGGGATCTACCTACTACCGATCTACGCACCGGACCCGAATCCTAGCTTCAAGACGACGAGGCTAGGTAGATATGAACTTCACGGCGGCGACATGGAACAGCATTGCAGTTCAGAGGCGGAAGAGGCAGCGCTCGGGCACGCGGCAAAGGCTCCCCTTTGGGGCCATAGGCGCGGCCAGAGCGTGCCTAGGACACGCACACGTGCACTCCGGACACGCCACGGGCACGGCGAGCATGGAGGCGCTCCGGCGACGACGCAGCGCGGAACAGGGGCTCCACACACGGCGCGAGCGAACTGGCCTACACGCGGGAGGAAAGGAGGGGTCGCACGGTGATCACCTTGGTGTTGCCGACGATGAGCGAAAGCAGCGCAGCCGAGGCGGGAACTGACCGTCGTCGGAGCCGAAGAAGTCCACGGCGGAGGTCGACGGCGAGGCGACGTCCCTGGGCACCTAGCTTGCAGCTGCGGGAGGAAAAACGAGCGCATCAGGGCGGAGATGAAGAAGGCCCTCACGGCTTGAAGAATTGCTCAACGGCGGCGGTGGAATTTGGATTCTCACCGGCGACGGGGGCAGAACAGGGGAGCTCCCCGGTGAGTCTACAGGTGGCGGGGGCTCGAAAACGGGGGAGAAATGAAACCCTAGGCCGCAGGGGGCTCTTATAGGGAGGGTCGACGGTGATGTGAAGGCCGGAGACGACGACAGCGACAGGTCCCCCTCTCGGCGTCCGTGCCGGCGGCCTAACGGAGCGGGGAGCCGTGCTCTTCCGTTATGATCTGCACCGCAGATCAGTTCCGACGGTGGAGCGGTTCTTCGTACCGTTTCGACGAGCTGGTCCGCGAGGCAAGGGAGGCAGGCCACTCCAGGTGGGCTGGAAGACCTGGGAGGCCCAAGTGGGTTGGGCTGGCTGTTTGAGAAGAAAAGAAGCCAGCCAGCCTTTACAAAAAAAAAGAATTCCAGCCAGGAAGAAAAAAAGAAAAGACAGAGAATAAAAAAAGGAAATAAAATATATAAAAAATATATTTCATAACCTTTGGGTCCTGTTGATCACCCAAAATTGATTTGATCAATTTTGCATGTAGAGAAAATTCACCCAAAGTAAAACAGCACCAATTTCTATTTCAAATTAAATAGAAAAGGCCTTTGGGGAGTTTTTGAGAAGAAAACAGAAGGTTCAAAATTCCATGAACTTGAAATTCTTAACCCTTGCATTTTTCTAGATTTAACACAATTGGTTTGACCAATTTTGGCAACAACAAAAATGTGACCCCTTTTTGAATTCAAATTCACTTTGAACTAGGGTTACTATTTTTGAATGTTGTAAAAGGATTTTGAAAAGTTGACAATCATGGCCAAGACATTTGAAATGGCTATGCCAAACATGAGGTTGAGAAAAGATGCCATGTGAGCAGAACAATTCCAACAATAATTCAAATGCACCACATGGGTCACCCCTGATCACAAAGCATTTTGACTCCAATCCCAATGCAACTCAAGATCATCACATGAAATCTCAATAACATCCACCATGACAAGTTACAAGTCCAACAGAGGAAGTAAATTACATGGTGTTGCTAGCTTATTACATGTGGGGTGTCACAGCTCTCCCCTACCAACACAGGATCTCGTCCCGAGATCTAAGCATGAAAAAGCTCGGGATACTCAGAACGGAGATGATCTTCACGCTCCCACGTTGCCTCCTTCTCCGAGTGATGTGCCCACTGCACCTTGAGGAACTTGACGGTCTTTTTGCGAGTCTTGCGCTCGGACGAGTCAAGAACACGGACAGGACGCTCTGAGTAGGAAAGGTCCGCACTCAGCTGGATCTCGCCTAAGTCTACTGCCTGCTCTGGCTGCTTGAAACACTGCTCCAACTCGGACACGTGGAACACATCATGCACCACAGCCAAACTGTCTGGAACCTCAAGGCGGAACGCGAGAGGTCCCCGAGTCTCAAGGATGCGGAACGGACCAACGAACCTGGGAGCCAACTTGCCTTTGATCCCAAAGCGGTGAGTGCCCCGAAGTGGAGACACTTTGAGGTATGCGAAGTCACCAACTTTGAAGTCAACACCACGGTGCTTCTTGTCATAATAGGCCTTCTGCCTAGACTGTGCTGCCTTGAGATGGTCCCTGATGATCCTCACCTTTTCTTCTGCCTCTTGGATCACGTCTGGACTGAACAACTGCCTCTCCCCTGTCCCGGACCAGTTCAACGGTGTCCTGCACTTCCTGCCATACAAGATCTCAAAGGGAGCTGCCTACAGACTTTCCTGATAGTTGTTGTTGTAGGAAAACTCAGCATACGGAAAACACTCTTCCCACATCATGCCAAACGAGATCACACATGCCCTCAACATGTCCTCGAGAATCTGGTTCACACGCTCAACCTACCCACTGGTCTGAGGGTGGTACGCGGTACTAAAGAGAATCTTTCTACCCAATGCCTCTTGAAAGGCCTTCCAGAAGTTTGATGTGAAGATGCTTCCACGATCAAAACTTATCTTCTTGGGGATGCCGTGCAGTGAAACAATTCTCGCGGTGTACAGCTCTGCCAACTGACTAGCTGAGACAGTCTCCTTGACAGGCAGAAAATGGGCAACCTTGGACAAGTTATCAATGACAACAAAGATAGCATTGTTGCCCTTCTGAGACCTCGGAAAACCGGTGAAAAAGTCCATCTCAATGTGGTCCCACTTCCACTCCGGAACCTCGAGTGGCTGAAGCAGCCCTGCTGGCTTCTGGTGCTGTTCCTTCACTCTCCTGCACACATCATACTGGGAGACAAAACGGGCAACATCCCGCTTCATACGACTCCACCAAAAATTCTGCTTGAGATCTTGATACATCTTGGTGCTACCAGGGTGGATGGACAGTTTGGAGTCATGAGCCTCCTACATGATGACCTCTCTCAGGTCTCCTTCCTTTGGAACAACAGCTCTGTCCTCAAACAACACGGTGCCATCACTATGGACTGAGAAACAGCTGTACTTGGGAATTGAGGCGGCAATGCCCTGCTTGACTTTCTGGATCAACGAACTGGCGGCTTGAGCATCACGAATCCTCTCACGGATGGTGGGCTCCACCACAAGTTTGCTGAGGTAGCCTGATGGAACCAGCTCGAGATTGAGCTTGCGAAACTTCTCACACAAGTCGGGATGCATCTCATGCACCAGCACACTGTTGCAATCGCCCTTGCGGCTCAACGCATCGGCTATGACATTCGCCTTGCCAGGCATATACTGAATATCCACTGAGTACTCAGTAATAGTCTCGAGCCATCTCCTTTGCCTCAAGTTCAGGTTAGGCTGCGTGAACAAGTACTTTAAGCTTTTGTGATCGGTGAACACATCAACCTTCCTCCCTAGGAGGAGGTGTCGCCAAGTAACCAACGCGTGAATCACTCCAGCCAGCTCCAGATCGTGGGTCGGATAATTCCTCTCAGCCTGCTTCAACTTCCTCGAGGTGTAAGCCACAATACTCCTTCCCTGCATCAACACTCCTCCAAGGCCATTCAACGAGGCGTCACAGAAAACATGAAACGACTGTGACTCATCTGGCGGTGTAATGATCGGAGTTGTGGTCAGCCTTAGCTTCAATTCATCAAAAGCTGCCTGGCAAGTCTGTGACCAAATGTACCTCTTGCCCTTGCACAACAACTCGGTCATCGGCTTTGCTATCTTGGACAAATTCTCGACAAACTTCCTGCAATAGCTGGCAAGTCCGAGAAAACTCCTCATCTGCTTGACATTCCTCGGCGGACTCCATTCCTGAATCACACGGACTCTGTCTGGATCAACGACAATGCCCTCTAAGGAAATGACATGGCCAAGAAAGTTGACCTTATTGAGCCAAAACTCACACTTGGAGAACTTGGCGTAGAACTGGTGATCTCTCAACTTCTGCAACACCAATCTGAGATGCTCCTCATGCTCAGCCTCTGACTTGGAGAAGACAAGGATGTCGTCGAGGTAGAGGAGTACGAACACGTCGAGCCACTCTTGGAACAGATAGTTCATGTCCCTCATGAACGTCGGAGTTGCGTTTAAGAAGCCAAACGTCATGACCGTAAACTCATACAGTCCATTACGAGTGCGGAACGCTGTCTTGGGAATGTCCTCCTCACGGACACGAATCTGGTGGTACCCTTCTTTAAATCAATCTTTGAAAACACCTTTGCTCCATGCAACTGTTCAAATAGGTCATTGATGTTGGGCAAAGGGTACTTGTTTTTGATGGTCTTCTTGTTGATGCCACGGTAGTCCTGGACCAACCGGCTAGTACCATCTTTCTTCTTCACAAAAAGGCACGGGGCACCCCAAGGGGAAGTGCTCGGACGAATGAGCCCATCCTTTTCAAGCTTCACCAGCTGCTCCTTCAACTCAATCAGCTCCTCCGGACACATCTTGTAAGGCTGCCGAGATATCGGCTGTGTACCAGGTTCTAGCTCAATCACGAACTCAATAGCACGCACGGGTGGAATACTATCGGGACCCGGGGTTAGCATATGTAATTCCAGTCACGATACAATCACATGGAGAGCCGAGAACCGTACCCACTTGTCTAAGCAGACAAGGCCAAGCACAGAACGTCCCCGGTAAGCATCGAACGTGAGGGGCATCCCATTCAGTCCGGATGATCATCTGAGATGGGTCCTCATCGTCCGCTCACAAGTCTAAATGCTTATGGGTGGTGAATCCCATACTCATAGACAAGTCGCCTCAACCATGTTATCGGTTGGATCCTAACTCTTACATAGACTTACTCCAGCCCGATCACTTAGTCGGGGTCTATGGCGGGCTCAATCATACAACTAAGTGTGCACGTGACAGAGTCACGAGCAATCGCATCGCGATGCCCCAAGCTACGCACATCTAAGGGCCACTTGGTGTATAAAAGACCGCCAGCCAGATCACAACTAAGGTCTCGAAAACCCATACTAAGACATGCATGTTATAAACATACACGCAGCACACATGCCTAGTATGAACAGCAGGTATCATCACATAACTCTACAAAGTATTCTTTATTGATATACACATAGAGCATACAAAGATCACATGTCTGTGATCAACATTACATCATACAACGGAAGAAAATTAGGTCTGAGTATAGACAAGTTTAACAAATGGCTTAGAGAAGCCTTGTACAACAAACATGCCCTTCCACGAGGGACCAGACTGCTGTCTGGGACTATGCTAACTTAGTCAACGTTGAGCTTCATGAAGGTGACTCCATAGGGATCCGGTTTCTTATCTAAAACATAGAATAAGCAAACGTGAGTACAAAGTCGTACTCTGCAAGACTTACATCAGATCTATACTACTCATGCTCAAGTATCAAGGTAAAGGGAGGTGGGGTTTCATCATGCAGAAGTGCCACCTTTGACTTGGCTATTCCTGAACTACGAATACCAGACTTGAGGTAAGAAGCGTACACGAGTCCACTGAATCTCCAACCAATACACCACTATGGTTACTTCCTCGACTTCCCCACGAGGAGGCACACCATAGCACTCATGCTTATCTTGCGAGTTTTATAAGTATCCATTTAAGTTGTCTAATAATCAGGTACAGGTTCCAAGTAGTCCTTAACCGCGGACGCGGCTATTTGAATAGTTTTGTTAACCTTGCAAGGGTGTAAACTACACACACATGATCATCGGTTACCGCCAGGTCTCGCCACCGTTCAAGAGGTGACAGCGAGGATGTTCACCACGACACTTCTCTCACAACCGGTCTATTCCAGGAGTCGACTATCTGAGTTTGCCTCCGCTCAAGAGCCCGGCCGGATCAACGAAACGGACTCAAACAATGTAAGTGACCGAGACGCCACCTCTGGCAGATGGTTTTCCTGCCTCACAGGTGCACTCACATATCTATATGATGCAACCATTTCCTTCGTTCTTTTTCTATGCACATGTCAAATGGAAAGCCCGAACTAATGTGACTCCTGGACGTCGACACGGATCAAGGTACTAGGCCGAGAGGGGTCAGTGAGCCCAATGTGTGGTTGTACTCTTTGTCTTGGATTACCATACAAGAACTCGATGCCTAAGGCAGTGTTCAACGAGACAACCCACTGTGTACTCCTACACAGCCTCTCATCGTTCACCTTGTATTAGGGTGGATTCACCGACACAGTTTCACTTTCATCAACACCATGTTCATCATCATCCCGACTCACATCAAAAGCAACCTCATGTAACACTAAGCATGCAATAAGCTGTAACAGTTTCAGGGGCTTCATGATATCAATCAACTCCTATGTCAGCTAGGATTGTGGTTTGCCTACTACTGTGACAAGATGATAGGTCATGCATCGGATATGGGTTCAACTATGCGGTAGAATCGATACAAAGTGATCTCCTAAACATGCATAAGCGAGACTGAGAGGGAATTGGGATTTTATAGACATGATCAATGGGGTTTGCTTGCCTTGCTGACGAGGTTCGAAATCGGGGTCTTCAACGAAGGGGGTGGCCTCCGGTTCCGGTTGCACGTCTATCGAACAAACAATCAAACAAGGTATAAATTTAATTGCAATGCATCAAACACATGATCAATATTGAAATGGTGATGTGATTGGTCACAATGTGGTTACAATTCCATTTAAAAGAAGTCATATGCAAAGTCATTTCCAAATGTACTTCAAATTTGAATTTGAATTATATCCATATGGATGTTTTGCACTGTTCACCCATTTTAAAATGGTCAAACATGAAAACAGAGCCCATATTCATAATCCTTTGATTTTTCTGATATTTTTAGACATATTATTTGCTATATTTGGAGTTCATATGAATTAGTTATGAATTTCCCAAGTTTAAGTGATTTTCTGGAATTTTCTGGATTAATTTAATTCATTTCTATTTTCTGGAAAAAAAATTCTTTACTGCGTCATGCTGACATCAGCATGACGTGGGGGTTGTCTGACCAGTGGGCCCCTGCTGTCAGCCTCAGGGGGGTTTAACCCGGTTTAATTAGTCTAACAGAGTCATTAGGGGGGGGCTAGCCCACCAGTCAGTGACACTGGAGGGGGGGGGGATTAACTGGTCATTAGGGCTAATGGCCGGTGGCTAACCGGCGGCAGCCACGGGCACGGCGGAGTGGTCACCGGAGTGGGCTTCCGGCCACGGGATGGCACGCTGAGGGCACCGGAGTGCTCCTCGTGCTCGCCCGCTTCATCCAGAGCCCACGGGGAGGCTCCGGGGTGGCCGGAGCCTCGCCGGCGTCGTGCTTAGCGGCGGCCGTGGCTCTGTGAGGACCAAGACGGCGAAAAAATGCGCGGGATGAAGCTGGCGTGCGTGTGTTGCGCTTCTGGGAGCTCCATGAGTGTCAAGGACAAGCCGGGGACGACAACAGCTCACTGGTTCGAGCTCCACGGTGGTCATGGCGGCTGACCTCATCGGCTCTCATGGTGGATCACGGATGGGGTAGGGATTAGAGACATGGATAGGGGGGTTTTGCTCACCATGAACCGGGGAGAAAGATGGTGCAGACGAGGGAGGCGTGGAGGTACAGGCGGCGGCGAATTCTTCGTCGAGATCCCGCGGTGGCCGGCGGCGAGATGTTGAGAATAGCCTCGTCGTTGGGGAAGATGGCTCGAATTGGAGGCACGGCTTAACAAAGATGACGGTGGGGGCTTCACTGGACACGACGGCTTGCCGGGAGGGGGCCGTTGGCCACGGCTGCGTGGACGCGCGCTCCGGCGAGCTTCTCGGAACGCACGGCAATGGCGAGGAGGAGAGGGGGAGGAGGTCCAGAGAGAGGGGGAAAAGGATGGCGGCTTCCAGGGCGTCTCCACGGCGTGCAGAAGAGGCCAGGGGAGAGCCAGGCAGGCTGGTGGCGTGGCGTCGGCGGCCACCGCGTGCTCTCGGGGTGACACCGAGCTGCTTGGGAAGAAGACAACGGGGAGGTGGGCTGGGGGGAAAGAGTTGGGCCGAATGGCCACGGGGTTCCTCTGTTCCTTTTCTCCTCTCTTTTCTTTTTCTGTAATTCTGTTGTGCCTAGAAAAAAAATAGCTAGGCAATTTTGTAAAATGCCCAAACATTTTTATAAATCCTAGGTGACCAGTAGCAGGTCACTTGTAGAGTTTGAGCATTTTTGAAATTGAATATAATTGAATTCCAATTCAAATAGGGGTTTTTTTTAATTTCCAAAGCCACTGTTTGAATATTAGAAAATTCCATGTGCATGGGATTGATCCCAAACCACTTTTAAAATGATCAACATCATTTATAGGAATTTTCCAAATGTTCAAAAGATTTTTGGAAAAAGATTTTTATCTGGCCATTTATTTAAATTCTCACGGCTTTTCTTTTCCCCATTTTTGATTTTCCTTTTGAATTTTTCATGATGCAAAGGGACAAGAAAACCCTAGCACTTACCCTAGTTGGGGTTCTGACAACTCGCCCCCACTCAAAAGAATCTCGTCCCGAGATTCAGAAGTCGTTAGGAGGAAGGTGGGGTACTCGGCACGGAGGCTGTCTTCTCTTTCCCATGTTGCTTCTTTCTTGGAGTGATGTGACCATTGAACTTTGAGGAACTTGATCTTCTTTCGGCGAGTGACACGCTCTGCTGAATCAAGAATACGAACAGGTTAATCTCGATAAGAAAGGTCATCTTGGAGATCAAGCGTTTCATGGTTGACTTCAGGGATGGGGTCCTTGAAGCAACGCCTGAGTTGTGACACATGGAATACATCATGTACTCTGGAATGGTGAGGGGGTATTTCAAGTTGGTAGGAAACTTCTCCACGTTTAGCTAGAATGCGGAAAGGTCCGATGTAACGTGGGGCCAACTTGCCTTTGATACCGAATCTTTGGGTTCCCTTCAGAGGATTAACCCGAAGGTAAGCCTTCTCATCCAGATTGTAGCTCTCCTTTCTATAATGACGATCATAGTAGCTTTTCTGACGAGACTGAGCGGGTTTCAATCGATCACGAACAATGCGAACTTGCTCTTCTGCTTCCTTGATCATATCCGGTCCAAAGAGTTGTCTTTCACCGGTTTCTGACCAGTTTAAAGGTGTTCGACATCGTCGTCCATAGAGGAGTTCGAAAGGAGCCATGTTCAGACTAGATTGAAAACTGTTGTTATAAGCAAATTCGGCAAATGGAAGAGACTTCTCCCAATTCTTTCCGAATGAGATAACACAAGCTCTGAGCATGTCTTCCAAAATTTGATTAACCCTTTCAACTTGACCGCTAGACTGAGGATGGAAAGCTGTACTAAAGGATAGATGAGTTCCCATCGCATTCTGAAAGCTTCCCCAGAATCTAGAGGTGAAAAGGCTACCACGATCAGAATTGATCACCAAAGGAACACCGTGAAGAGACACAATTCTAGAGACATACAAGTCCGCTAACTGGCTTGCAGTTATGGACTTGCGAACTGGAAGGAAGTGAGCAACTTTGGAAAGTCTATCAATGACCACGAAGATGACATCATTTCCTTTCTGGGTTTTTGGAAAGCCGGTGATGAAGTCCATACCGACTTTGTCCCATTTCCACTCTGGAATAGGCAAAGGTTGAAGTGTGCCAGCAGGTCTTTGGTGTTCTGCCTTAATGCGACGACAAACATCACATTCAGCAACAAATCGAGCAATGTCTCTCTTCATCCGGGTCCACCAAAATCTCTGGCGTAGATCTCGGTACATTTTTGTGCTACCGGGATGAATCGAGAGGGGTGTGTCATGGGCTTCTTTGAGGATGAGTTGCCTTAGATCCCTATTCTTAGGTATTACCAAACGATTTTCAAAGAATACCGTTCCTTTACTATCTGTGGAGAAACATTTAGCAACTCCGCTAGCAATGTTCTCCTTGAACCGGCGAACACCTCGTGCACGCCTCTGGGCAACTCTGATTTGATCCTCAAGGGTTGGTTTCGCCACCAAGTTGAAAAGAGATCCACGAGGAACAATCTCGAGATTGAGTTTTCGAAATTCCTCATGAAGAAGTGGTTGATATTGTTGTAAGATGAGGTTGTTACAATACGACTTACGACTTAGTGCATCAGCCATGACATTGGCTTTGCCTGGGGTGTAAGTAATTCCTAAGTCATAATCTTTTATCAACTCTATCTAGCGTCTTTGCCTGAGATTAAGATCTGGCTGGGTGAATATGTATTTGAGGCTTTGGTGATCAGAATAAATCTCACAACGATTACCAAGGAGGTAATGTCGCCAAGTCTTCAGGGCATGAACTACGGCAGCGAGTTCAAGATCATGGGTAGGATAATTCTCTTCATGTGGCCGCAACTGTCGTGAAGCATAAGCTACCACATGTTGATCTTGCATAAGTATGCATCCTAACCCTTTCCGTGAAGCATCACAATAGATCTCGAAATCCCTTTTGGTGTCTGGAGGTGCAAGTACGGGTGCAGAAGTCAATCTTCTTTTTAGCTCTTGAAAGCTTTCCTCGCACTTGGGGGTCCATAGGAATTTCTTATCTTTCTTGAGGAGTTCAGTAAGAGGCTTTGCAACTTTAGAAAAGTTCTCGACGAAGCGACGGCAATAGCTTGCTAAGCCAAGAAAACTCCTAACTTGCTTAACCGATTCAGGTGGAGTCCAGTCAAGGACGGCCTGAACTCTCTCTGGATTGACTGCAACACCTTTCGCAGAAATCACGTGGCCTAAGTAGGTCACTTCTGGTAGACAAAATTCACAGTTGGAGAACTTGGCATAAAGGCGATGCTCTCTAAGTTTCATCAATACCAACCTAAGATGTTCATTGTGCTCTTCTTCGTTCTTCGAGTAGATGAGAATGTCATCAAGATAAACAACAACAAATTTATCTAGGTACTCCATGAAGATCGAATTCATTAAGCGCGAGAATGTGGCGAGGGCATTGGTTAAACCAAAGGACATGACGGTATACTCGTAAAGACCATAACGAGTAGTGAAAGCCGTTTTGGGTATGTCCTCGTTTCGGATTTTGATTTGATGATAGCCTAATCTCAAATCCATCTTGGAGAAGACAGAGGATCCTGCAAGTTGATCATAAAGATCATTGATCCTGGGCAGTGGGTACTTGTTCTTTATCGTCGCTGGATTTAGCGGGCGATAGTCTACGCACATCCTTTCTGTTCCATCTTTCTTCGTTACGAACAGAACGGGGCAACCCCATGGCGATGAGCTAGGGCGGATGAAGCCTTTTGCCAACGAAGCATCAATTTGGGCTTTTAGCTCAGCTAACTCATGTGGGGCCATTCTATATGGGCGTCTGGAAATTGGGGCTGTGCCTGGTATAAGATCCACTATGAATTCTACACATCTGTCGGGTGGCATTCCCGGCAGCTCTTCAGGAAAGACATCCGGGAAGTCACGAACCACCGGAACATCTTCAAGGTCTGGAAGTGGAAGCACATTCAAAGTATGCATCTGGATTCTAGAGCTGGGTGATGTGTAGTCAATGGTCTGGCCTGAAGGATGGGTGAGTTTAACTGACTTGGCTTTACAATCAAGGAAAGCATTTTGCCTTGATAACCAATCCATTCCTAGGATGACATCGATGTCCGAAGATTTGAGGGCTATAAGAGAAGCAAGGAATACTAAACCCTCAATTGCAATTTGATTGCCATGGCTTCCTCTATTAGTTTGCCACTTTGAACCAGGAGTTTGAATGATCATTGGAGAAAACATTTCTTCAAAAGAAAATCCATGACGAAGTGCATAACTCTCCGACATGAATGAATGAGAAGCTCCTGGATCAAAAAGAACGGAGGCAGGGACATGATTGACTGGGAGTGTGCCAAGAATGACGTCAGAAGCATCAGTGGTTTCCTCAACTGAGATTTGGTTCACACAACCACTACTAGTGGATGAAGGCTTTGCTGGAAAAGCTTTGGTGGTTGGTTTCTTTGGAGGTTTGGGTCGAGAATGACGTGGTGCCATCAAGACCTGAGGGAATTGACGATAGTAATGGCCTGGAAGACCACACTTAAAGCTTACCCTGTCTGAAATGTTGGGAGTGGGATTACTTGGTTGCACACCATCATTCCGGGGTGGAATAATGTGTTGGGGTGGATGGCATATATTTGGTGATGGCCTCTGGAGAAGGTTTTGAGGTATGGCTTTGGTTGGAATCCAAATTCGGCGTTTCTGAGGGGCTGAACTTGAAGAAGGAGCAAGCTCAAGAGCATGCTTACGGGACTCCTCGAAAACTTCATTGCCATGCTCAGATCTGAAGGATCTGTTGACTAAATCCTCAAAGGTGGCAAATTCGATGAGGTTGAGATCATGACGGAGGATGGGGCTAAGTCCCTTGGGGAACCTTGCCTGCTTTCTGGCATCGGTGGTGATCTCATCCTGGGCATAACGAGCAAGACGGTTGAACTCTCTCACATACTCATGCATGGACATCTCTCCTTGAGTCAGATTGCAGAACTCTTCCTTCTTGCGCTCCATCAATTCATCCAGAAGGTGGTACCCTCGAAAGGCAACACAGAACTCCTGCCAAGTCACTACGTGACCATCTGGCTACATAGCAACATAGTTCTCCCACCATTTAGCAGCAGCAACTTCCAGAAAGTATGCCGCGAATATAACTTGATCATCGGGAGAAACATGTCCAGTATCAAGCTTACGCTCGATGGAACGGAGCCAATCGTCAACTTCAAGGGGCTCAGAAGAACATCGGAATACCGGTGGCTTGAGGAGGATGAAGTTCTGAATGCTCCCAACCACATTACGATGACGTGAGGTATTCTGCTCGATGAGCTCCAGAAGGCGTGTTTGATCACGTTGATTCTTCTCAGCTTCCATCATGATTTCCGCCGCAGAAGGCGATGGTGGAGGTGCATCATCATTTCGATTCCGAACACGGTCTCGATTCCGACGAACAGCACTACGAGTTCCACCTGACATCCTGTGTGATAAAAATCAACAATCAGAACAGGTTGAATGATGGATTCAAGGATAACAAGACATGATGAAGGCGGAAAAGATTATAATGCGAAGGCAAAGATTCGCAGAAACACGGTATAAATCCGGCAGCATAACGGCTACACCGGGATGGAAAACAAGACAACCTCGAGGAGATTGGACAAGACTTCCTCAAGGAACTCAAAACATGAAGACTCTGGACGACCACGACTGTCCTACGGCTACAAGGAAGCACTCAGCGAGATGTTCTAGTCAGACATAGATGAGCCTAGTCCTATCATCCCATAGAAAAGATAAGGGTGACCCAGAACTTAGATCGATGAGGGTAAGGAGAAAAAGAAGCCTTACGTTGTTCCCTTATATACCCAAGTAACTATATAACTATAGAATGCTAGACTCGACTTCGATCAAGGGTTTGATAAGCCTACAGACAGTCCTGCTCTGATACCAAGTCTGTCGGGACCCGGGGTTAGCATATGTAATTCCAGTCACGATACAATCACATGGAGAGCCGAGAACCGTACCCACTTGTCTAAGCAGACAAGGCCAAGCACAGAACGTTCTCGGTAAGCATCGAACGTGAGGGGCATCCCATTCAGGCCGGATGATCATCTGAGATGGGTCCTCATCGTCTGCTCACAAGTCTAAATGCTTATGGGTGGTGAATCCCATACTCATAGACAAGTCGCCTCAACCATGTTATCGGTTGGATCCTAACTCTTACATAGACTTACTCCAGCCCGATCACTTAGTCGGGGTCTAGGGCGGGCTCAATCATACAACTAAGTGTGCACGTGACAGAGTCACGAGCAATCGCATCGCGATGCCCCAAACTGCGCACATCTAAGGGCCACTTGGTGTATAAAAGACCGCCAGCCAGATCACAACTAAGGTCTCGAAAACCCATACTAAGACATGCATGTTATAAACATACACGCAGCACACATGCCTAGTATGAACAGCAGGTATCATCACATAACTCTACAAAGTATTCTTTATTGATATACACATAGAGCATACAAAGATCACATGTCTGTGATCAACATTACATCATACAACGGAAGCAAATTAGGTCTGAGTACAGACAAGTTTAACAAATGGCTTAGAGAAGCCTTGTACAACAAACATGCCCTTCCACGAGGGACCAGACTGCTGTCTGGGACTATGCTAACTTAGTCAACGTTGAGCTTCATGAAGGTGAATCCATCGGGATCCGGTTTCTTATCTAAAACATAGAATAAGCAAACGTGAGTACAAAGTCGTACTCAGCAAGACTTACATCAGATCTATACTACTCATGCTCAAGTATCAAGGTAAAGGGAGGTGGGGTTTCATCATGCAGAAGTGCCAGCTTTGACTTGGCTATTCCTGAACTACGAATACCAGACTTGAGGTAAGAAGTGTACACGAGTCCACTGAATCTCCAACCAATACACCACTATGGTTACTTCCTCGACTTCCCCACGAGGAGGCACACCATAGCACTCATGCTTATCTTGCGAGTTTTATAAGTATCCATTTAAGTTGTCTAATAATCAGGTACAGGTTCCAAATAGTCCTTAACCGCGGACGCGGCTATTTGAATAGTTTTGTTAACCTTGCAAGGGTGTAAACTACACACACATGATCATCGGTTACCGCCAGGTCTCGCCACCGTTCAAGAGGTGACAGCGAGGATGTTCACCACGACACTTCTCTCACAACCGGTCTATTCCAGGAGTCGACTATCTGAGTTTGCCTCCGCTCGAGAGCCCGGCCGGATCAACAAAACGGACTCAAACAATGTAAGTGACCGAGACGCCTCCTCTGGCAGATGGTTTTCCTGCCTCACAGGTGCACTCACATATCTATATGATGCAACCATTTCCTTCGTTCTTTTTCTATGCACATGTCAAATGGAAAGCCCGAACTAATGTGACTCCTGGACGTCGACACGGATCAAGGTACTAGGCCGAGAGGGGTCAGTGAGCCCAATGTGTGGTTGTACTCTTTGTCTTGGATTACCATACAAGAACTCGATGCCTAAGGCAGTGTTCAACGAGACAACCCACTGTGTACTCCTACACAGCCTCTCATCGTTCACCTTGTATTAGGGTGGATTCACCGACACAGTTTCACTTTCATCAACACCATGTTCATCATCATCCCAACTCACATCAAAAGCAACCTCATGTAACACTAAGCATGCAATAAGCTGTAACAGTTTCAGGGGCTTCATGATATCAATCAACTCCTATGTCAGCTAGGATTGTGGTTTGCCTACTACTGTGACAAGATGATAGGTCATGCATCGGATATGGGTTCAACTATGCGGTAGAATCGATACAAAGTGATCTCCTAAACATGCATAAGCGAGACTGAGAGGGAATTGGGATTTTATAGACATGATCAATGGGGTTTGCTTGCCTTGCTGACGAGGTTCGAAATCGGGGTCTTCAACGAAGGGGGTGGCCTCCGGTTCCGGTTGCACGTCTATCGAACAAACAATCAAACAAGGTATAAATTTAATTGCAATGCATCAAAACACATGATCAATATTGAAATGGTGATGTGCTTGGTCACAATGTGGTTACAATTCCATTTAAAAGAAGTCATATGCACAGTCATTTCCAAATGTACTTCAAATTTGAATTTGAATTATATCCATATGGATGTTTTGCACTGTTCACCCATTTTAAAATGGTCAAACATGAAAACAGAGCCCATATTGATAATCCTTTGATTTTTCTGATATTTTTAGACATATTATTTGCTATATTTGGAGTTCATATGAATTAGTTATGAATTTCCCAAGTTTAAGTGATTTTCTGGAATTTTCTGGATTAATTTAATTCATTTCTATTTTCTGGAAAAAAAATTCTTTACTGCGTCATGCTGACATCAGCATGACGTGGGGGTTGTCTGACCAGTGGGCCCCTGCTGTCAGCCTCAGGGGGGTTTAACCCGGTTTAATTAGTCTAACAGAGTCATTAGGGGGGGGGCTGGCCCACCAGTCAGTGACACTGGAGGGGGGGGATTAACTGGTCATTAGGGCTAATGGCCGGTGGCTAACCGGCGGCAGCCACGGGCACGGCGGAGTGGTCACCGGAGTGGGCTTCCGGCCACGGGATGGCACGCTGAGGCCACCGGAGTGCTCCTCGTGCTCGCCCGCTTCATCCAGAGCCCACGGGGAGGCTCCGGGGTGGCCGGAGCCTCGCCGGCGTCGTGCTTAGCGGCGGTCGTGGCTCTGTGAGGACCAAGACGGCGAAAAAATGCACGGGATGAAGCTGGCGTGCGTGTGTTGTGCTTCTGGGATCTCCATGAGTGTCAAGGACAAGCCGGGGACGACAACTGCTCACTGGTTCGAGCTCCACGGTGGTCATGGCCGCTGACCTCATCGGCTCTCATGGTGGATCACGGATGGGGTAGGGATTAGAGACATGGATAGGGGGGTTTTGCTCACCGTGAACTGGGGAGAAAGATGGTGCAGACGAGGGAGGCGTGGAGGTACAGGCGGCGGCGAATTCTTCGTCGAGATCCCGTGGTGGCCGGCGACGAGATGTTTAGAATGGCCTCGTCATTGGGGAAGATGGCTCGAATTGGAGGCACGGCTTGACGAAGACGACGGTGGGGGCTTCACTGGACACGACGGCTTGCCGGGAGGGGGCCGTTGGCCACGGCTGCGTGGACGCGCGCTCCGGCGAGCTTCTCGGAACGCACGGCAATGGCGAGGAGGAGAGGGGGAGGAGGTCCAGAGAGAGGGGGAAAAGGATGGCGGCTTCCAGGGCGTCTCCACGGCGTGCAGAAGAGGCCAGGGGAGAGCCAGGCAGGCTGGTGGCGTGGCGTCGGCGGCCACCGCGTGCTCTCGGGGTGACACCGAGCTGCTTGGGAAGAAGACAACGGGGAGGTGGGCTGGGGGGAAAGAGTTGGGCCGAATGGCCACGGGGTTCCTCTGTTCCTTTTCTCCTCTCTTTTCTTTTTGTGTAATTCTGTTGTGCCTAGAAAAAAAATAGCTAGGCAATTTTGTAAAATGCCCAAACATTTTTATAAATCCTAGGTGACCAGTAGCAGGTCACTTGTAGAGTTTGAGCATTTTTGAAATTGAATATAATTGAATTCCAATTCAAATAGGGGTTTTTTTAATTTCCAAAGCCACTGTTTGAATATTAGAAAATTCCATGTGCATGGGATTGATCCCAAACCACTTTTAAAATGATCAACATCATTTATAGGAATTTTCCAAATGTTCAAAAGATTTTTGGAAAAAGATTTTTATCTGGCCATTTATTTAAATTCTCAGGGCTTTTCTTTTCCCCATTTTTGATTTTCCTTTTGAATTTTTCATGATGCAAATGGACATTCAAACCCTAGCACTTACCCTAGTTGGCAACTCCTCTAGGAAGACATCTGGGAACTCTCGAACAACTCTGACCTCCTCGATCAATGGAGCAACTCCAGCGTTCAGAGCGTACAACTGTGCTGATCCCACTGTCGAGCGACAAGTGTACCAAATCTCTGCGCCTGAATCGTGCGTCAGCAACACAGTCTTGGACGTACAATCGATCTTGGCCTTGTACTTGACAAGCCAATCCATGCCCAAAATGACATCAATGTCGGAACGGGGCAAGACAATCAGGGACGCCGAAAAGATAGCACCCTGAATACTGATCTCGACATCTGAAACAGCTCTGGAAGACTCCATTCTAGAGCCCGGAGAAAAAACTGAGAGTGGTCGAGGAAACTTCTCTCTTGGAAGGTCAAGTGACATAGCAAAAGCATTGGATATGAAGGAATGGGAAGCTCCGGAATCAAACAAAACAGTCGCTGGAACTGAACACACAAGCAACCTACCAAGCACAATCTCAGACGACTGCTGGGCATCTGCCAAGGTCACGTTGTTCACACGGAGCGCTCGTGGCTGGGCCCGCACCATCGCGTTGCTCGGTGTAGAGCGAGGTGGAGGTGGAGGCAGCCAAGCAAAGCGGGGGTCGGTGCACTACGGAGACTTGTGCCCCGGCTTGCCACACTTGAAGCACATGATCTCTGGCCTGGGCTGGCCCTGTGGAGCAGGCGGCCTCGCAGAGGGTGGAGTAGAGCGAGGTCCGTGCTGCACTGGGACGGGAGGGTGGGAAAAAGTGCGGACAACTGCCCCCCTCTGCTGAAACTGCTGACGCTACGGCTGAGACTGTGGCTCTGTAACCCAGGACTTTGCCTTCTTGTGGACCATCACTGCTGAATTGTACTCTCTCTGCTTTCTCTTCTCTGCGGAACATTCTGCCTCAGCTGACTCCTGTCTGATAGCCTGGTCGACGAACTCTGAGAACAGGCATGGCGTGGAAAAGGTGAGCGCATATTTGACGTCCGTGGCAAGACCACCGCGGAACCTGGCAATGCGCTTGGCCTCTGTCGAGACCTCCTCTGGAGAGTACCTGGCAAGCCTGACAAAGGCCAGGTTATACTCCTGCACAGACCTGTCCCCCTGCCTCAGAGCTAAGAACTCCTCGCGCTTCCTCTCGATCAGTCCACTGGGGATATGAGTAGCTCTGAAATCCCTGACGAAGTCCTCCCAAGTGATCTCTGCATCACCCTTGTTGTCCTTGTAGGTCGAGAACCAATTGCCTACGGCACCCTGAAGCTGGAAGGAGGCGAAGGTGACGTAGTCGATGGGTCTGACGGTGTTAGCATTGAAGTGCTTCTTGATCTCTGCGATCCAGTCATCCGCCTCCAGCGGGTCTCGAGCCTCGGAGAACCTGGGGGGTTGATCGCGAGGAACTGCTGCAGTGTGGAGTACTGTGGTCGAACACTCCTCTGGGCACTCTTGCTCTGCAGCATCTGTAGGATCGCAGCTGTGCCCTGAGCCACTGCGGCTACAGCCTCCCCAAGGATAGGGTTCTCTGGCGGCGGCATGTTCGCTCTTGGCATCCTGTACAGAGGAACACTTGTGAGAACATGGTCGAAACATTGAAGTAACAAGAAGATAAAGCAATATTGACAACAAAAATTCCTCACGAGGTATGAGAAAGCCGAAGGCTGAAATTCCACCAAGGTTAACCCGGAATGTCGATATCTAGGTGCTACTGGAATCCCCAAACCAAGATCATCCGAAACCAAGATAATAATCTGCTAGCGAGCACACAACAATATATACGAGCGGTTGGAAACCTGAACAATGAGACATCTGCCCTGAGCGGCCCGCCATCACGGACGTCCATAGGGGAAAGACACCACATCCATATTACCATAGGATGCCCGCCAATCCGGTATGGACGTTTCACCTGGGGTACGCCGTAAGCGAGGTAGAGCAGTCAACCCCAAGAGGCGGCCCAGTGATCTCAAAGACGCCAACACATCTCTTCGCTAGCAAAAAATTATAGAGGAATCGGAGCCTCATGTAAACGAGAACCTAGATTGTTTTGAAAGGGGATAAGTTGCAGAGAAAAACAACGTTGCACTACCTCACGGAAAAGGGGTGGGAGGGTGGGATAAGGAGAAAACAGAAAGAAGTCCTACTTTCCGAAAATTTTCCTATATAACTACCAAAATAGTTTCTAAACTCAACTTCGACCAGTAAAGGGTCCTACAGTCAGTCCTGTTCTGATAACAAGTTGTAAGGCCCACGATGTGGTACTAACTCTAACTAGTCGCTTTCGCGTCCGGTCGGAGTTAGAAGCACATCAATCGCCACCGGCGCACGACACTCGCACTCGTGTCGCTGCCGGATTCTCGACAACAGGTATATAAAGCACAACTCTACAAGACAGAAATACATATAGGTAGATAAATAGAGCAGGGCATACAACGCCACTGTCTAATAAATACAACATCATCTGAGTACAACTCATCAATAAATCAAGCGGAAGAATAAAAGGGACCGAGTACGGTCAAGATCCAAATTGCCCTAGAGAGGGCTACACATAAAGATCCACCCACGGGAACGTCTGAACCCAACTATAAGATCCTACTGGTCGAGGTAATCGTACTCGTCGTCGTCCTCCGGGGGCACCTCCACGAAGTAGCGTCCGGTGCTCGGGTCGAGGTAGTAGTCCACTGCAGCGGCCGATCAGGCAAAGTGGTAAAGACAGAAAGGTAAACGGGGGATGAGAACATGTCATTATGGAACAACTAACGCTACAGGAAAGATATAGACATGGACAGGTTGCAGCCGTGCTAGCATATATGGTGGCTACTCGTGCTAATAGAATAAGGATGAGGTCCAAGAGGTTACGTTGACCACGTGTCATAAGTCGGCTATCCACCTACTTACGCAAACATAACACAACCTCGTTTCTCCCTCGCTCCCCCTGTCAAGGCTATCCACGTGTCAAGGCACGCACACGGTTTATCAAGTTTTATAGCATGATTTAAATGTTGATGTTATTCTATGAACAGGACGTAGGCTCAAAGTTGTCCATAACCGCGGACACGGCTTTTCGAAAAGATTTACCCTGCAGGGGTGTACCAACTGTCCATTACAGACATCGCGTGTACACCCGGTTTCCACTTGGCTAGGTAAGCGCCTGAAACTCCGGAACGTCAGATTCCCTCTAACTAACAACGCACACTCCGGGTGGCCCCCGGTGAGTCGACACCCAACTCAAAAGCTGGCCACGCTCTCGAATCGGTCTCTACCGTCTGTCGCAGGTTTGGATAGCCGGTTAGTTCTCTTATGAGACCGGGACCTCAGCCGGACAAAGTGGGCCAGCCAAGAAACTATGTCCTCCTGGCCCTGGTTTGGTTTGGAAACAACCGGGGATCCAACCAGCACACACACATTGCAAAAGTAAATCAGCTCGGGCCACCACTAGAATGTACGAAGCTAGGTAGGTAAGACAAGGGGGTCCCATAAAACCCCACACACGATTAGGCACGCTCGATCAAAGAACCAATACCCGGAACTCGGGTCCTAGGTGACTCAAATGGAACAAAGCACCAGACGGGATAGTCCAGCCTTCCACCTTTCGTCGAATATACATTAACATCATTTAACAATAATAAATATCAACCAACTTCTGTTATAGCATGATATCCCAACCATAAATATATAGGGTAAGCAGCAAGTTTTCTATCCATACTAAGCAATGGCTGAGCAGCGGTAACTTAGCAGTACAATGGTTTGCTGGGATGTGGGGATCATGGCTGTATGGGTTTAAACATGGCATATAAGGTGGATAGGATCAAGCAACAACGTTCTAGGACTACAGCTAGGCATGAGCAGAAAGTTATAAAGTAATGACACAGTTTCTCCCCCTTGCCTGGTAAGGTAGTCGAAGCAGCACCCACGGTACCCTCGGGCTCGGTGTCAGACAGCTCCACGTAAGTCTCCTCGTCAGTCTCGGGTGCTAACGTAAGGATACCGGCAAGGAAAGCACACAAGTAAGAAATGGATGCAACTCAAACAAGGATGGCATGTTCAAGTTTATTTGAAATAGTATGACCCTGTCTGGTCAAGTTTAAATGAAGGTGAAGACAACAAGTCATCAACTTCATATGCATTTATTTACATTGTAATGGCTTTGGTCTAAGCCTTAATTTAGGTGTAAGTAGCATGATAGCATGGAATGATCAACAAAACAATTGCAGGAATTTAAACAACGTGAAAGTAAACAATGATTCCGGAGACGGAGTAGTGTCGGTGCACTTGACACATAGAAGGTGCAACAAAAGTTGGAAGCCAGCCACATTGCATATGACAATATGTTAGGGCTGACTTGAAGAAGGAAGATGACATGGAACAAGATTTGAAAAGATCAGATGAACAACATTTTCAAATGCACTGAAGTTGAAAATGTTGTAAGCAGAAGGTTCAGATTGATCTTGGATCAGGTGTTCACTCCTTGCCCACATGAGTTTCACAAAACATCATGAGGACATCACCATTGCAATCCTTGTAGAGAAACACCCCAAAACCATATACAACATGGTGGCATTTGAATTTCACAAACACAGTTGCAATTCAGTTGAAGCTCAGGGGGCTGAGTGCAAAAAGACCAAACTCCAATTTTTTAAGGGGCCCAATGCAAAAATGCACCTCACCATGCTGACCAGTAGCTCAAGCTACCCAAAAAACATATATAATATGTCCAAGAATGAGGTTGGAGCGGAAAACCAATTTAAATTTGAATTGAAATTCAAATTGGAATAAAAACAGAAAAGAAAAAGAAAAGAAAAAGGAAAAAAAAGAGGGCGCAGCCACTTGGGATGGCCTCGGCCAAACTGGCCCATTCCACCTCTCCCCGGCCCAGGCGCGCATCGGCCTGTCTCTTCTCCGAAGAACGCGACACTGCAACCTGACGAAGGAAGGCGCCCCCTTTAACTGAACCCGACGTCGAGCTCGACTCCGGCGAGGCCCCCGTTGCACTCCGGCCAACCTCCGGGTGAACCCCGCCATGGAACCCAAGAGGGGACATCCAGGTACACCTGCATGCACTGCAAAGCCCCCAGATCTCTCTCTGCTCGCCGCCATCGACGAAAGTTTAGAGGGGCGGCGACTGCTCCTATGGATTCAGAGATACAGCGCATCCGGCGAGATTCCGGCGAGCCTAGCGTTGAACTCCGGTCGAACCAGGCTACGCTACGGTGCACAGACGCGAGGGGGATCTACCTGCTACCGATCTATGCACTGGACCCAAACCCTAGCTTCAAGACGACGAGGCTAGGTAGATCTGAACGTAACGGCGGCGACATGGAAAAGTACTGCAGTTCAGAGGCGGAAGAGGCAGCGCTGGGGCACGCGGCAAAGGCTCCACTTTGGGGCCATAGGCGCGGCCAGAGCGCGCCTAGGACACGCACACGTGCACTCCGGACACGCCACGGGCACGACGAGAACGGAGGCGCTCCGGCGATGACGCAGCACGGAACAGGGGCTCCACGCACGGCGCGAGCGAACTAGCCTACACGCGGGAGGAAAGGAGGGGTCGCACGGTGATCACCTTGGTGTTGCCGACGACGAGCGGAAGCAGCGCAGCCGAGGCGGGAACTGACCGTCGTCGGAGCCAAAGACGTCCACGGCGGAGGTCGACGACGAGGCGACGTCCCTGGGCACCTAGCTTGCAACTGTGGGAGGAAAAACGAGCGCATCAGGGCGGAGACGAAGAAGGCCCTCACGGCTTGAAGAATTTCTCAACGGCAGCGGCGGAATTTGGATTCTCACCGGCGACGGGGGTAGAACAGGGGAGCTTCCCGGCGAGTCTACAGGCGGCGGCGGCTCGAAAACGGGGGAGAAATGGAACCCTAGGCTGCAGGGGGCTCTTATAGGTAGGGTCGACGGCGATGTGACGGCCGGAGACGGCGACAGCGACAGGTCCCCCTCTCGGCGTCCGTGTCGGCGGCCTAACGGAGAGGGGAGCCGTGCTCCTCCGTTATGATCTGCACCGCAGATCAAATCCGACGGTGGAGCGGCTCTCCGTACCGTTTCGACGGGCTGGCCCGCGAGGAAAGGGAGGCAGGCCACTCCAGTTGGGCTGGAAGACCTGGGAGGCCCAGGTGGGCTGGGCTGGCTGTTTGAGAAGAAAAGAAGCCAGCCAGACTTTACAAAAAAAAGAATTCCAGCCAGGAAGAAAAAAAGAAAAGACAAAGAAGAAAAAAATGAAATAAAATATATAAATAATATATTTCATAACCTTTGGGTCCTGTTGATCACCCAAAATTGATTTGATCAATTTTGCATGTAGAGAAAATTCACCCAAAGTAAAACAGCACCAATTTCTATTTAAAATTAAATAGAAAAGGCATTTGGGGTGTTTTTGAGAAGAAAACAGAAGGTTCAAAATTCCATGAACTTGAAATTCTTAACCCTTGCATTTTTCTAGATTTAACCAATTTTGGCAACAACAAAAATGTGACCCCTTTTTGAATTCAAATTCACTTTGATCTAGGGTTACTGTTTTTTAATATTGTAAAAGGATTTTGAAAAGTTGACAATCATGGCCAAGACATTTGAAATGGCTATGCCAAACATGAGGTTGAGAAAAGATGCCATGTGAGCAGAACAATTCCAACAATAATTCAAATGCACCACATGGGTCACCCCTGATCACAAAGCATTTTGACTCCAATCCCAATGCAACTCAAGATCATCACATGATATCTCAATAACATCCACCATGACAAGTTACAAGTCCAACAGAGGAAGTAAAATTACATGGTGTTGCTAGCTTATTACATGTGGGGTGTCACACCCAGCCAGCCCAAAGGGGCAAGGGGGTCTTCTTCCCCACCCCGCACCCCAAGCTGCTTGGTGGAATGCCACCGAGCTAGCCCAGCACGGCGACGTTGCTACGGTCGCCACCTGCCCCTCTGGACCCTTCTAGTCGCGCCTCGCAGCTCTAGGACGAGCCGTTCTTCCATTCCCCCCCTCCAGAGCCTCTCCCTCTCACTCCCGCGACGAACCCGACGAAGACCCGAGCGCCATCGTCGCCATGACGTGAAGCACACGTAGCCACCGTCGTCCTCAAGCCGCGCCATCGTGTCCATCGTCTCCTCCACCGTCGCCTTCGTCCTCCTGCAGAAGCTGGCGAGCTAATTCGACCTCGAGCCCACGCGAGCTTCACCGAGGCGTCGCCTGACCCGCAGATCGCCGTCGTCAAATTCTCCGGCCACACAGCCTCCCCGGCCTCGCCGTCTTCACCGTTAGCTTCAGGGTGAGCTCCTTCACCTTTCCCCTAACATCGCAGCGCCTCTTTCCCTCATTAGTGAAATCCGCCATGGGAGCCGGAGCTTGCTGCCGCCATGGCTGATGCCGAGGTGGCCGTAGTGCCCCTTCGTATCAGCCCATGTGCGCATCAGCCTCCCCTGCGTCTCAGCTTTCCAACGCGCTAGGCCGTGGTCAAAATGGCGCTCTAGAGCGCGAACCCGACGCAGCCCTAGCCTCTACCGCCGCCATCCTCGATGTCGACGTTGCTCCGGTGACCTCTTGAAGCTCTGGCCAGGTCCATTCGACGTGGACGACGACGGTGAACACGCCGGTGGCCTCCATTCTTGCTCCCGTGCCCGTTTGCGAAATTCCGGCGTGAACAAGACCTCGCCGGCGACGAGCACCTCCATTAGAACCTAACCACAGAGCTTAATCAACCCTGGCCCACCCCCAGTGACACTGCCATGTGGCCCCAGGCCAGACTAATCTCTCTGATTAGTTTAAATTAAATTAAACTTGTTTAATTAACAGAACAGAGAATTACATGTGGGTCCCCTCTTCCAGTGGCCCCCTGACGCCAGCATGAGGTCATGCTGACGCAGTGTCGGGACCCGGGGTTAGCGTATGCAAGTACAGTTAAGACATAGTCATATGGAGAGCCGAGAACCGCACCCACTTGTCTAAGCAGACAAGGCCAAGCACTGAACATTCTCGGAAAGCCTCGTACGTGAGGGGAATCCCATACAGGCCGGATGATCAACTGTGATGGGTCCTCATCGTCCGTACACAAGTCTAATGATATGGGTGGTGAACTCCCATATTCAAAGACAAGTCGCCTCAACCATACTATCGACTATCTCAAAACACTTACATAGAATGACTCCAGCCCGATCACTTAGTCGGGGTCTAGGGCGGGCTCGATCGTACCACAAAGTGTGCACGAGACGGAGTCTCGGACTATCGCATCACGATGCCCCAAGCTCCGCACATCTAAGGGCCACTTGGTGTATGAAAGACCGCCAGCCAGAACAAAACTAAGGTCTCGAAAACCCATACAAAGACATGCATGTTATAACCATACACGCAGCACACATGCCTTGTATGAACAGTAGGTACCATTGCAATTCTCTACAAAGTGTACATTTTATTTATAACTCTTATAGAGTACACACAGAGATCACATACATGTGATCCAACATTACAACATAAAGCGGAAGCAAATTATGTCTGATTACAGACAAGTTTAACAAATTGTCTTAACAAGCCTTATTCAAACATAAAGCCCTCCACGAGGGAACCAGTCTGCTGACTGGGACTAGACTAGCTTAACTTCAGTCGTCCAGCTCGATGAAGAAGCCACCTTCGGGGTCAGTGGCGTCATCTAAAACATAGATTAAGAAAACGTCAGTACAAAGGCGTACTCAGCAAGACTTACATAGGAGCTATACTACTCATACACATGTGTCAAGGTAAAAGGAGGTGGGGTTCACTTGCAGAAATGCCATCTTTGACTTGGCTAATCCTGAACTACGAGTACCAGACTTGAGGTAAGAAGCGTACACGAGTCCTCTACTTTCACCAACCAATTACACCACTATGGTGCCTTCCTCGACTTCCCCACGAGAAAGCACGCCATGGCACTCACACTTATCTTGGTGTGTTTTAGAAGTATCCGGTTCAAGTTATCTAATAATCAAGCTAAGCTTTCCAAGTAGTCCATGACCGCGGACGCGGCTATTCGAACAGTTTTGTTAACCTTGCAAGGGTGTACCGCTACACACACATGACCATCACTTACCGCCTTTGATCTCGACACCATTCAAGGGGTGCCAGCGAGGATGCTCACCACAACTGTTACCTCATAGCCTATCTAGTCCAAGAAAGCCCCCTACTTGGGTTGGCTACAACAATCGTGAACCCGGCCGGTTTACCTAAGTGGACCCAAGCGATGTGTGCGTGGTGCATAAGCCGGTCTCGGTTGAGCCGTTCTCTCAGTTAGCATCCAGGCCACAAGCCTACCAGAACTCCGAACTACTGCGACATCTAGACATCGAAAGGGATGAGTTAATAAGTTGAGAGGGGTCAGTCAGCCCAATGTGTGGTTGTACTCTTCATCTTGGATCACCACACAAGAACTCGGACTTAGGGCGGTGTTCAACGAGACAACCCACCGTGTACTCCTACACAGCCTCTCATCGTTCACCTTGTATTAGGGTCGATTCACCAACACTTTTCTACCATCAACAACATGATCATTCCCATCCCGACTCAAATCACAGTAACAACATGGTATCATACTAAGCATGCAATAAGCGATAACATTTGCAGGGGCCACATGATATCAAACAACTCCTACAGTTGCTAGGATTGTGGTTTGCTTACTACTGTGACAAAATGATAGGTCATGCAAAGGAATGGGTTCATCTATGCGGTAGAAACGAAGCATGGTGATCATCCTAAACAATGCATAATCGAGACATGAGAGGGAAGTGGGATTTTATCGACATGATCAATGGGGTTTTGCTTGCCTTGCTGACGAGGTTCGGGTTCTGGATCTTCAGCGAAGGGGGTGACCTCTTGCTCCGGTTCCACCTCTACTCGGCAAACAAAGCACGAAGTAGCAATCAATATGAATGCAATGCTCAAGCACATGATTGAATGTTAAAGTTTGAATTACAAGTTTTGATGTGTGAGGCAATTCCATTTAAGTGGAATATATTGCATTTAAAATGCAAATTCAAACTCCACATTTGAATTCAACATTATCCAAGTAATATGTGATATGGTTTGATCATTTTGAATTATCTTCAAATGTGTATGATATGCCTCTGAGGTGTAAGTGAAATGTAGCATGTTGCCATGGTTCAAGTTGCAAAAAATATTTGAATTGAATTTGATTTAATTCCATTTAAATCAAATAAAAAATGCTACTGATCACATTTTAAATTCAACTCAAACAGAATTGAAAGTTGCATATTTGGAAAGATACTTTTCTCGTGATCATTTTTCATATATTATTTGTCCAATTTGGAGTTAATATGAAATTTCTATGAATTTCCAAAGTTTGGGGTATTTTCTGGAATTTCTGGATTTATTAATCTATTTTGCTTTTCTGGAAATTCAATTAAATGATTTACTGCGTCAGGCTGACGTCAGGCTGACGTCAGGGTGGGGCTGACATGTGGGGCCACCCTGTCAGTGGCTGGGTTAATTTAACCCATGGGTTAAATTAATCCAGTGGCCTAATTAAGCCACTGGGCCCACTGGTCAGTGACCCAGGGGGTCACTAACTGGGTGATTAGTGGCTAACCCACCGGCGGCTTGACGCCGGCGACTGGAGCCACGGCGGCGACTCGCCGGAATGAGCTAGGGGCCACGGGAAGCCACGGGGAGGACACCATCTTGTTCCTGGAGGTCGCCCGCGTCTTCTGGAGGCAACAGGGGTTCGCGGGGTGCTCGGAATCGACGACGGAGACGACTCCGGCGGCAATAGAACCACGGCGAAGTCGTAGACGACGCTACCGTGCACGGATCGGGCTGAAATCACTCGCGTTCGAAAGCTATCATGCTCAGGAGCCAAACGCACGCGCTGGCTGAGTCGAAGGGGCACAGGGGCGACCTCGAGGTCATCCATGGCGGCGAAGTGCCTCGGCATCCATGGCGGATCCGGCTAGAGCGAGTAAAGGAGGGGGAAAGGTGAGGGTTTTCGTTCGCAAGCTCACCGTGAAACTGTCTGGAGTGGTGGCTTGCTCGGGGAGGCGCTGGAGTTGCCGGAATTCGAACTCGATCCACGGCGGCCGGCGATGAAGACGATGAAGCTAGCGAGCTTGGGGAGGCGTCCGGCTCCGATTCCTTCTGCAGTTCGATGAAGACGACGACGGCGAAGCGATTGGACACCTTGGCTTGACTCCTTGACGTCGATGGCCACGAGTTCTTGCGACGGCGAGCGGCGGCGCTCTCGGGTGGAGGAAGAAATCGGCGAAGGAGGAGGAAGGAGTCGCGCTGGAGGGGAGGAATGGATCAGGACGGGAGAGAGGCGTCTCCAGGCGCGAGAAGGGGCCACGGGGAGGGGTGGAAGCTCGTCGACGACGACGTTTCGCCACCAGCTAGCTCGGTGGCATTCCACCGAGCAGCTTGGAGGCGCGGGAGGGGGAAGAAGACTCCCCTTCCCCTAGTGGGCCGGCTGGGCTAGGTGGGCCGTCTTCGCCTAGGCGCCAGGTAAGTCTTTTTCCTATTCTGTTTAATCTTTCCTTTCTGTTTTTCTGTAATTTGTTCTGTTTAGCTAAAATAAATAGCTAAACATTTTATTAAATGCTGAAAACTTTTATGTGGCCTCATAATAATATAAACTAGCCACTCATAAGCTTTCAACATTTTTAAAATTCAAAAGATTTGAATTTTAAATCAAAAAGGGGTATTTCTTTAATTCCAAGGTACTGTTTGAGTATTTGAAAAATCTATGAGCATGGGATGGGTCCCACATCACTTGAAATGTGATCACACTCATTTATAAGACTTTTCAAAGCTCTAACATGAATTTTTGGAAAATATTTTTATCTGGCCTTTTGAAGTAATTCATCTGGGGGGTGTTCCTTCTCCCATTTGGATTTTGAATTTGATTTCCAAGATTTATTTTTGAAATTTTGACATGATGCAAAGGCACTAGCTAACCCTAGCACATACCTAACAGAGGGTTCTGACAACTCGCCCCCACTCAAAAGAATCTCGTCCCGAGATTCAGAAGTCTGCGGGAGGAAGGAGGGGTACTCGGTACTGAGACGGTCTTCTCTTTCCCATGTGGCTTCTCTTTCAGAGTGGTGTGACCATTGCACTTTCAGAAACCTAAACTTCTGACGACGAGTGACACGCTCTGCGGAATCAAGAATACGAACGGGGTATTCTCGATAAGAAAGGTCATCTTGGAGATCAAGCGTTTCATGGTCGACTTCGCGGATGGGGTCCTTGAAGCAACGCCTGAGTTGGGACACATGGAATACATCATGTACTCGGGAGAGGTGCGGAGGTAGTTCAAGTTGGTAGGCAACTTCTCCACGTTTAGCAATAATGCGGAAAGGTCCGATGTAACGTGGGGCCAACTTGCCTTTGATACCGAAACGTTGGGTTCCCTTCAGAGGAGTAACCCGGAGGTAAGCCTTCTCATCCAGATTGTAGCTTTCTTGCCTATGATGACGATCATAGTAGCTTTTCTGACGAGACTGGGCTGCTTTCAATTGATCACGAACAATGCGAACTTGATCTTCTGCTTCCTTGATCATATCCGGTCCAAAGAATTGTCTTTCACCGGTTTCAGACCAGTTTAGTGGTGTTCGACATCGTCGGCCATACAGAAGTTCAAAAGGAGCCATGTTTAGACTAGATTGAAAACTATTGTTATAAGCAAATTCGGCATATGGAAGAGAATTCTCCCAATTCTTTCCGAATGAGATAACACAAGCTCTGAGCATGTCTTCAAGAATTTTGTTAACCCTTTCGACTTGACCACTAGACTAAGGATGGAAAGCCGTACTAAAGGAGAGATGAGTTCCCATAGCACGTTGGAAGCTTCCCCAAAATCTAGAGGTGAAAAGGCTACCGCGATCAGAATTGATTTCCAAAGGAACACCGTGAAGTGATACAATTCTGGAGATGTACAAGTCCGCTAACTAACTAGCAGTTATAGACTCCCGAACCGGAAGGAAGTGAGCAACTTTGGAAAGCCTATCTATGACAACGAAGATGGCATTGTTTCCTTTCTGGGTTCTTGGAAAGCCGGTGATGAAGTCCATACCGACTTTGTCCCATTTCCACTCAGGAATGGACAAAGGTTGAAGTGTACCAGCAGGTCTTTGATGTTCTGCCTTAATGCGACGACAAACATCACATTCAGCGACAAATTGAGCAATGTCTCTCTTCATCCTAGTCCACCAAAATCTCTGGCGTAGATCTCGGTACATTTTCGTGCTACCGGGATGAATTGAGAGGGGTGTGTCATGGGCTTCCTTGAGGATGAGTTGCCTTAGTTCCTTATTCTTAGGTACTACCAAAAGATTTTCAAAGAATACCGTTCCTTTGCTGTCTGTGGAGAAACATTTAGCAACTCCGCCAGCAATGTTCTCCTTGATCCGGCGAACACCTCCTGCACGCCTTTGGGCAACTATGATTTGATCCTCAAGAGTTGGTTTCGCCACCAAGGTTGAAAGATAGCCATGAGGAACAATTTCAAGGTTGAGCTTGCGAAAGTCCTCATGAAGAAGTGGTTGATACTGCTGTAACATGAGGTTGTTACAGTACGACTTACGACTTAGTGCATCAGCCATGACATTGGCTTTGCCTGGGGTGTAAGAAATTGCTACGTCGTAATCTTTTATCAACTCAATCCAGCGTCTTTGCCTGAGATTAAGATCTGGCTGGCTGAAAATATATTTGAGGCTTTGGTGGTCGGAATAAATCTCACAACGATTACCAAGGAGGTAATGTCGCCAAGTTGTTAGAGCATGAACTACGGCAGCGAGTTCAAGGTCATGGGTAGGATAATTCTCTTCATGTGGCCGCAACTGGCGTGAAGCATAAGCTACCACATGTCGATCTTGCAGAAGTATGCATCCTAACCCTTGCCGTGATGCATCACGATAGATCTCGAAATCCCTTTTTGTGTCTGGAGGTGCAAGTACGGGTGCGGAAGTCAATCTTCTTTTTAGCTCTTGAAAGCTTTCCTCGCACTTGGGAGTCCATTGGAATTTCTTATCTTTCTTGAGGAGTTCAGTTAGAGGCTTTGCAACTTTAGAAAAGTTCTCGACGAAGCGTCGACAATAGCTGGCTAGGCCAAGAAAACTTCTAACTTGCTTAACCGATTCAGGTGGAGTCCAGTCAAGGACGGCCTGAACTCTCTCGGCATTCACAGCAATGCCTTTTGCAGAAATCACGTGGCCTAAGTAGGTCACTTCTGGTAGCCAGAATTCACACTTGGAGAATTTAGCGTACAGGCGATGCTCTCTAAGTTTCATCAATACCAGCCTTAAGTGTTAGGCATGATCTCCTTCGTTCTTCGAGTAGATGAGAATATCATCAAGATAAACTACAACAAATTTATCTAGGTACTCCATGAAGATCGAATTCATCAAGCGTGAGAATGTGGCTGGGGCATTGGTTAAACCAAAGGACATGACGGTATACTCGTAAATACCATAACGAGTAGTAAAAGCCGTTTTGGGAATGTCCTCGTTTCGGATTCTGATCTGATGATAACCTAATCTCAAATCCATCTTGGAGAAGACGGAGGATCCTGCAAGTTGATCATAAAGATCATTGATCCTGGGCAGTGGGTATTTGTTCTTTATCGTCGCTAAATTTAGCGGGCGATAATCTACGCACATCCTTTCTGTTCCATCTTTCTTCTTTACGAACAGAACGGGGCAACCCCATGGCGATGAGCTAGGGCGGATGAAGCCTTTTGCCAACGAAGCATCAAGTTGGGTTTTTAGCTCAGCTAACTCATGTGGGGCCATTTTATATGGGCGTTTGGAAATTGGTGCGGTTCCTAGAATAAGATCCACTATAAATTCTACACACCTGTCGGGTGGCATGCCCGGCAGTTCTTCAGGAATGACATCCGGGAAGTCACGAATCACCGGAATATCTTCATGTTCGGGAAGGGGAAGTACATTCAAGGAATGCACTTGGTTTCTTGTTCTGGGTGAGGTATAGTTGACGGTTGTACCTGAAGGGTGGGTGAGTTTCACGGATTTGCCTTTGCAATCCAGATAGGCATTCTGTCTTGATAGCCAATCCATGCCAAGGATGACATCAATGTCTGAAGACTTGAGGGCTATGAGTGAAGCAAGGAATACTAAACCCTCAATTGCTATTTGATTATCATGGCTCACTCTATTAGTTTGCCATCTTGACCCTGGAGTTTGAATAACCATCGGGGTGGACAATTCAACAAAGGGTAACTCATGACGAAGTGCATAACTTTCCGACATGAATGAATGAGATGCTCCTGGGTCGAAAAGAACGGAAGTAGGAACAAAATTGACTGGGAGCGTACCAAGAATGACGTCAGTGGTGTCGTCAGTCTCTTCAGCGGCAACCTAGTTCAGACGTCCACGAGTTGCGGAAGGAGCGGGTTTGGCGGTGAAGACCTTCTGGGGTGGCTTGCCACGACTATTGTTGTTGTTGTTGCTCCCTCCGGCACATGGTGGAGCATTTTGGTTCTGGACCTGGTTCTGGGGGCACTCGCAAGAGTAGTGGCCTGCCTGACCACACTTGTAGCAAGCTCCAAAAACAGTGCGTGGAGCTGGGTTGTTTGGTGGAGCTGGGTGGAACTGGGTGGGTGGACGAGGCGCCACATAGGATGGCCTCGGTGGGTTGTTCTGGCGGAACATGCTATTGGGGATCCAGATCTTGCGCTTCTGGGAGCTAGAACTGGATGATCCGTCATCTCTAGGATGTTTGCGAAAATCATTGGGGGTGTTCATGTCCTCTGCCTTGATGGCCTTGTTGACAAGGACCTGGAAGGTGGCAAAGTCATGAAGGTTGAGCTCACGACGGAGTCCACTGTTGAGGCCACGACGGAACCTCTCTTGTTTCTTGGAGTCGGTGGAGACTTCTTCAGTTGCATAACGAGCAAGTCGGTTGAACTCACGACTAAACTCGTCCACGGTTCTTCTCCCTAGAGTGAGGTTACAGAACTCCTCACGTTTGCGGTCCATGAGAACCTTGGGGATGTGGTGCTCGCGGAAGGACGTGCAGAACTCCTCCCAAGATGCAGGTGGTCCAACTGGGCGCATATTCAGAAAATTCTCCCACCAAGAGCTAGCTGCACCTTCAAGGTGATAGGTGGCATAGTTGACCTTGTCGCCATCTGCAACATGGCCAGCTTGGAGCTTCCTCTCGATGCTGCGAAGCCAGTCATCGGCGTCAAGGGGCTCGGTGGAGTAACTGAAAACCGGGGGATGAAGCCAGATGAAGTCGTTCAGGGACACCAGCTCATTGCGCTGCTGAGTGGTGTTGCGTGCGATGACTTCCAACAGGTGGTGAGAGTCACGGCGGTTTCTCTCGACCTCCATCAGAACTTGGGCCATCGTGGGTGGGGGTGGAAGGTTTCCTTCCTCCTGGTCATTCGCACGACCTTGGTTACGACCAATCTGGCCACGTGTTCCTTGAGACATCCTGAAGGTGAAAAATCCAAAGTCAAACAGAGTTGATTTCAAGAGTCTAATCAAGGTATTGAAGTACTGGAAGGATTACAGAGCAAAGGAAGTAATCATCTTGACAACATGGTGATAAAGCATACAAGCCATATATTCACAAGCTGTCATACAAACCATACATTGTTTTAGTATAAGCACTAAGCTAATACAAACGTGATGAAGATGATACATCCTTCAGAGGCACTCTGACTCCCTATACATTATTTATCTAAGCCTCTGGAACTTAGACACCTTGCTTACAATATACTAGGATACTACTACATCCTCACTAAGTAAGACCCCAGGCGGTCTCACTCATCTCCATCTCCATAGTAATCCTCGTAGAAGTTACCCGCGTATCCCGGTAGCTGGAGGTGACCATCGGAAAACACGGAGGCTTGTGGACCCTGATATCCATTTGGGCAAGGATGGGGCCTAGGTCCAGTGTAGGGTGGAAGCAAAGGACCACGAGGTGGAAAAATTCCTCCAATCTTGGGCCAAGCAACTCGAGAAGGCATCTGGGTCCTTACTGGATAGATCGCATCGTACTCCACTGATCCCACGCTCACAAAGGGTGCCAAGAGCGTCAGTGCTCGGTACAGACGAACACGAGTAGCGTGGAGCTCAAAACGGAGAGCACGTGCATCACGATCTCTGTCACTAGCAAACCTAGCAGTCACCTGAAGTGCTGAATCCTCTGCAGAGTGATCTAAGTAGAGTCCGGTGTAATATCCCTCCTCTCCTGGAAGTGCAGCAGGGATATAGCGGAAAGAAGTCTCTCTCAGCATGGTGTGCTCCTCTCTCAGCAGTGTAATACATGAATATGCAGCATCCTGCACAACCATGTTCTCGGTAACGCCGATGCCATGTCCAAAGTGGATAGGCTGGGTGACTCCAACGTGGTGCGGGTAGATCCGGATAATGCAGTGGAACTGCGTCTGGTTGAAGTCGTGGAACTGCTCCTCGATGGTGTACTCAGGGTACCATCGATATCCCAAATAGCACATCATCTCGATCAACGTGGCGGGATGGCCACGCACACCGAGGCACCTGGTCAAACGAACAATCTGCCGAGGGGGAAGATCTTCCATCTGAAACAGAAAGGAGTTTGCAAATGCATCAGATTATGAGATAAACCTGGAATGACTCGGACAACATAACGGCTGTAATTGTAAGAAATGACAATTTCTTTCAATCATGAAAACAACACTTACATAATATGATGTAAGAAATCAGCATTATAACAATGCTAGGAAAACCTGACACAACTTTCCTACTGCTATAATGAAGCAATCAACGGGATGTGCTAAACAGACAGAGGAGAGCCTAGTCCTATCTTTCCGTAGAACAAGATGAGGGTGACTCAGAACTCAGAACGAAGGGGTAAGGAGAAAAATGAAGCCTTACGTTGTTCCCTTATATACCCAGAGTAACTATATAACTATAGCAAGCTAGACTCAACTTCGGCCAAGGCTACTAGTCCTACAGTCAGTCCTGCTCTGATACCAAGTCTGTCGGGACCCGGGGTTAGCGTATGCAAGTACAGTTAAGACATAGTCATATGGAGAGCCGAGAACCGCACCCACTTGTCTAAGCAGACAAGGCCAAGCACTGAACATTCTCGGAAAGCATCGTACCTGAGGGGAATCCCATACAGGCCGGATGATCAACTGTGATGGGTCCTCATCGTCCGTACACAAGTCTAATGATATGGGTGGTGAACTCCCATATTCAAAGACAAGTCGCCTCAACCATACTATCGACTATCTCAAAACTCTTACATAGACTGACTCCAGCCCGATCACTTAGTCGGGGTCTAGGGCGGGCTCGATCATACCACAAAGTGTGCACGAGACGGAGTCTCGGACAATCGCATCGCGATGCCCCAAGCTGCGCACATCTAAGGCCCCCTTGGTGTATGAAAGACCGCCAGCCAGAACACAACTAAGGTCTCGAAAACCCATACAAAGACATGCATGTTATAACCATACACGCAGCACACATGCCTTCTATGAACAGTAGGTACCATTGCAATTCTCTACAAAGTGTACATTTTATTTATAACTCTTATAGAGTACACACAGAGATCACATACATGTGATCCAACATTACAACATAAAGCGGAAGCAAATTATGTCTGATTACAGACAAGTTTAACAAATTGTCTTAAGAAGCCTTATTCAAACATAAAGCCCTCCACGAGGGAACCAGTCTGCTGACTGGGACTAGACTAGCTTAACTTCAGTCGTCCAGCTCGATGAAGAAGCCACCTTCGGGGTCAGTGGCGTCATCTAAAACATAGATTAAGCAAACGTGAGTACAAAGGCGTACTCAGCAAGACTTACATAGGAGCTATACTACTCATGCACATGTGTCAAGGTAAAAGGAGGTGGGGTTCACTTCAGAAATGCCAGCTTTGACTTGGCTAATCCTGAACTACGAGTACCAGACTTGAGGTAAGAAGCGTACACGAGTCCTCTACTTTCACCAACCAATTACACCACTATGGTGCCTTCCTCAACTTCCCCACGAGAAAGCACGCCATAGCACTCACAGTTATCTTGGTGTGTTTTAGAAGTATCCGGTTCAAGTTATCTAATAATCAAGCTAAGCTTTCCAAGTAGTCCATGACCGCGGACGCGGCTATTCGAACAGTTTTGTTAACCTTGCAAGGGTGTACCGCTACACACACATGACCATCACTTACCGCCTTTGATCTCGACACCATTCAAGGGGTGCCAGCGAGGATGCTCACCACAACTGTTACCTCATAGCCTATCTAGTCCAAGAAAGCCGCCTACTTGGGTTGGCTACCACAATCGTGAACCCGGCCGGTTTACCGAAGTGGACCCAAGCGATGTGTGCGTGGTGCATAAGCCGGTCTCGGTTGAGCCGTTCTCTCACTTAGCATCCAGGCCACAAGCCTACCAGAACTCCGAACTACTGCGACATCTGGACATCGAAAGGGATGAGTTAATAAGTTGAGAGGGGTCAGTGAGCCCAATGTGTGGTTGTACTCTTCATCTTGGATCACCACACAAGAACTCGGACTTAGGGCGGTGTTCAACGAGACAACCCACCGTGTACTCCTACACAGCCTCTCATCGTTCACCTTGTATTAGGGTCGATTCACCAACACTTTTCTACCATCAACAACATGATCATTCCCATCCCGAATCAAATCACAGTAACAACATGGTATCATACTAAGCATGCAATAAGCGATAACATTTGCAGGGGCCACATGATATCAAACAACTCCTACAGTTGCTAGGATTGTGGTTTGCTTACTACTGTGACAAAATGATAGGTCATGCAAAGGAATGGGTTCATCTATGCGGTAGAAACGAAGCATGGTGATCATCCTAAACAATGCATAAGCGAGACATGAGAGGGAAGTGGGATTTTATCGACATGATCAATGGGGTTTTGCTTGCCTTGCTGACGAGGTTCGGGTTCTGGATCTTCAGCGAAGGGGGTGACCTCTTGCTCCGGTTCCACCTCTACTCGGCAAACAAAGCACGAAGTAGCAATCAATATGAATGCAATGCTCAAGCACATGATTGAATGTTAAAGCTTGAAGTACAAGTTTTGATGTGTGAGGCAATTCCATTTAAGTGGAATATATTGCATTTAAAATGCAAATTCAAACTCCACATTTGAATTCAACATTATCCAAGTAATATGTGATATGGTTTGATCATTTTGAATTATCTTCAAATGTGTATGATATGCCTCTGAGGTGTAAGTGAAATGTAGCATGTTGCCATGGTTCAAGTTGCAAAAATATTTGAATTGAATTTTATTTAATTCCATTTAAATCAAATAACAAATGCTACTGATCACATTTTAAATTCAACTCAAACAGAGTTGAAAGTTGCATATTTGGAAAGATAATTTTCTCCTGATCATTTTTCATATATTATTTGTCCAATTTGGAGTTAATATGAAATTTCTATGAATTTCCAAAGTTTGGGGTATTTTCTGGAATTTCTGGATTTATTAATCTATTTTGCTTTTCTGGAAATTCAATTAAATGATTTACTGCGTCAGGCTGACGTCAGGCTGGCGTCATGGGGGGGCTGACATGTGGGGCCACCCTGTCAGTGGCTGGGTTAAATTAATCCAGTGGCCTAATTAAGCCACTGGGCCCACTGGTCAGTGACCCAGGGGGTCACTAACTGGGTGATTAGTGGCTAACCCACCGGCGGCTTGACGCCAGCGACTGGAGCCACGGCGGCGACTCGCCGGAATGAGCTAGGGGCCACGGGAAGCCACGGGGAGGACACCATCTTGCTCCTGGAGGTCGTCCGCGTCTTCTGGAGGCAACAGGGGTTCGCGGGGTGCTCGAAATCGACGACGGCGACGACTCCGGCGGTAACAGAACCACGGCGAAGTCGTAGACGACGCTACCGTGCACGGATCGGGCTGAAATCACTCGCGTTCGAAAGCTATCATGCTCAGGAGCCAAACGCACGCGCTGGCTGAGTCGAAGGGGCACAGGGGCGACCTCGAGCTCATCCATGGCGGCGAAGTGCCTCGGCATCCATGGCGGATCCGGCTAGAGCGATTAAAGGAGGGGGAAAGGTGAGGGTTTTCGTTCGCAAGCTCACCCTGAAACTGTCTGGAGTGGTGGCTTGCTCGGGGAGGCGCTGGAGTTGCCGGAATTCGAACTCGATCCACGGCGGCCGGCGATGAAGACGATGAAGCTAGCGAGCTTGGGGAGGCGTCCGGCTCTGATTCCTTCTGCAGTTCGATGAAGACGACGACGGCGAATCGATTGGACACCTTGGCTTGACTCCCTGACGTCGATGGCCACGAGTTCTTGCGACGGCGAGCGGCGGCGCTCTCGGGTGGAGGAAGAAATCGGCGAAGGAGGAGGAAGGAGTCGCGCTGGAGGGGAGGAATGGATCAGGACGGGAGAGAGGCGTCTCCAGGCGCGAGAAGGGGCCACGGGGAGGGGTGGAAGCTCGTCGACGACGACGTGTCGCCACCAGCTAGCTCGGTGGCATTCCACCGAGCAGCTTGGAGGCGCGGGAGGGGGAAGAAGACTCCCCTGCCCCTGGTGGGCCGGCTGGGCTGGGTGGGCCGTCTTCGCCTAGGCGCCAGGTAAGTCTTTTTCCTATTCTGTTTAATCTTTCCTTTCTGTTTTTCTGTAATTTGTTCTGTTTAGCTAAAATAAATAGATAAACATTTTATTAAATGCTGAAAACTTTTATGTGGCCTCATAATAATATAAACTAGCCACTCATAAGCTTTCAACATTTTTAAAATTCAAAAGATTTGAATTTTAAATCAAAAAGGGGTATTTCTTTAATTCCAAGGTACTGTTTGAGTATTTGAAAAATCTATGAGCATGGGATGGGTCCCACATCACTTGAAATGTGATCACACTCATTTATAAGACTTGTCAAAACTCTAACATAAATTTTTGGAAAAAAAATTTATCTGGCCTTTTTAATTAATTCATCTGGGGGTGTTCCTTCTCCCATTTGGATTTTGAATTTGATTTCCAAGATTTCTTTTTGAAATTTTGACATGATGCAAAGGCACTAGCTAACCCTGGAACATACCTAACAGAGCGTTCTGACACGCAGTAATCCTTTTCTATTTAAAAACAATTCCAGAAATGGCAGAAAATATGCTAAACTTTGGAAATTCATAACTAATTCATTTTAACTCCAAATTAAACATATAATATATGTAAAATTATCAGAAAAATGCAAGGATTCTGAATATTCACTTTGTTTCATATTTGACTATTTTAAAATGGGGGAACAGAGTGTCGGGGCCCGGGGTATGCGTATGTAATTCTAATCACAACTCAATCACATGTAGAGCCGAGAGCCGTACCCACTTGTCTAAGCAGACAAGGACAAGCACAGAACACTCTCGGATAGCATCGTACGTGAGGGGCATCCCATCCATGCCAGATGATCAACTGAGATGGGTCGTCATCGGCCGCTCACAAGTCTAAATGATTATTGGTGGTGAAATCCCATACTCATAGACAAGTCGCCTCAATCATGTTCTCGATTGAATGATAACCCTTACATAAATAAACTCCAGCCCAATAACTTAGTCGGGGTCTAGGGTGGGCTCGATCATACAACAAAGTGTGCACGTGACAGAGTCACGAGCAATCGCATCGCGATGCCCCAAGCTGCGCACATCTAAGGGCCACTTGGTGTATAAAAGACCGCCAGCCAGATCACAACTAAGTTCTCGAAAACCCATACTAAGACATGCATGTTATAAACATACACGCAGCACACATGCCTAGTATGAACAGCAGGTATCATCACATAACTCTACAAAATACTTCTTTATTGACATACACATATAGTATACAAATATCACATGTCTGTGATCAACATTACATCATACAACGGAAGCAAATTAGGTCTGAGTACAGACAAGTTTAACAAATGGCTTAGAGAAGCCTTGTAAACATACATGCCCTTCGACGAGGGACCATACTACTGTCTGGAACTATACTACCAAGGTCAACGTCGAGCTTCACGAAGGTGACTCCATCGGGGGTCTGGGTTCTCATCTAAAACGTAGAATAAGAAAACATGAGTACAAAATCGTACTCAGCAAGACTTACATCAGAACTACACTACTCATGCTCAAGTATCAAGGTAAAGGCAGGTGGGGTTTCATCATGCAGAAGTGCCAGCTTTGACTTGGCTAGTCCTGAACTACGAGTACCACACTTGAGGTAAGAAGCGTACACGAGTCGACTACCAAGTCTCCAACCAATACACCACTATAGTTACTTCCTCGACTTCCCCACGAGGAAGCACGCCATAGCACTCACGCTTATCTTGCGAGTTTTAGAAGTATCCATTCAAGTTGTCTAATAATCAAACACAGCTTTCCAAGTAGTCCATGACCGCGGACACGGCTATTCGAATAGTTTTGTTAACCCTGGAGGGGTGTACTGCTACACACACATGACCATCGGTTACCGCCAGGTCTCGGCACCATTCAAGGGGTGTCGGCGAGGATGTTCACCACAACACTTCGCCCACAGCTCCGTTCTAGTCCAAGGAGTCATCTGTCTGAGTTCCAAACCCAACTGGAGTTCCGGCCGAGCTTCCAGCCAGGACTCAAACCATGTAGGCACAACTGACAAGCCCACCTCGACGGATGGTTCTCCGCTTCACAAGCCATGTTCCACAAGCCCTACCATGAATGCCACATTTCATTTCCTTTATCTTTCTATGCATATTCCGAATTGAAATCCCGAACTAGGTGTGACTCCTGGACTTGGATCGGGGTGAGTTACTAGGTCGAGAGGGGCCAGTGAGCCCAATGTGTGGTTGTACTCTTTTTCTTGGATTACGATAAAAGAACTCGGGCTTAAGGCAGTGTTCAACAAGACAACCCACAGTTTACTCCTACACAGCCTCTCATCGTTCACCTTGTATTAGGGTAGATTCACCAACACAGTTTCACTTTCATCAACACCATGTTCACCATCATCCCGACTCACATCAAAAGCTACCTCATTATACCACTAAGCATGCAATAAGAAGTAACAGTTGCAGGGGCCACATGATATCAAACAACTCCTGCGTCAGCTAGGATTGTGGTTTGCTTACTACTGTGACAAGATGATAGGTCATGCATCGGATATGGGTTCAACTATGCGGTAGAATCGATACAAGGTGATCTCCTAAACATGCATAAGCGAGAATGAGGGGGAAATGGGATTTGATAGACATGATCAATGGGGTTTGCTTTCCTTGCTGACGATACACGGGTCTTAACGGTGGTCTTCTTCTTCAGGTGTGATCACCGTCTCGGAAAAGCTGGTACCGGAAACAATCATCAACAAAGGGGGGCCAACACAAATAAAGTAAAATGCTCAAGCACATGTTAATGTTGTGACATGAGCTATAGGGTACTGGTTTGTGGCACATTCCATTTAATTGAAGTGTATTGCAAAGGATTTGCAATTTCAAACTTCAAATTCAAATTCAAATTATGCCATATGCATGTTTGCTACTGTTCACCCATTTTAGAATGGTCAAACATGAAAACAAATTGCATATTCATAATCCTTGCATTTTTCTGATAATTTTTCATACATTATTTATTAAATTTGGAGTTAGTATGAATTTTCTATGATTTATTGCAGTTTTAAACAATTTCTAGATTTTTCTGGAATTCTTTTAATTTGTTTTTCTTTTTATTGCATCATGGTGACGTGGGGGTGATGTCACAGGGGGGGCTGACAACAGGGGCCCACATGTAACTGCTGCGTGTATGATTATATCATGCATGTCTTAGTATGGGTTTTCGAGACCTTAGTTGTGATCTGGCTGGCGGTCTTTCATACACCATGTGGCCCTTAGATGTGCGCAGCTTGGGGCATCACGATGCGATTGCTCGTGACTCCTTCACGTGCACACTTCGATGTATGATCGAGCCCGCCCTAGACCCCGACTAAGTGATCGGGCTGGAGTAAGTCTATGTAAGGGTTATAATACAATCGATAGTATGGTTGAGGCGACTTGTCTATGAGTATGGGAGTTCACCACCCATATCATTTAGACTTGTGTGCGGACGATGAGGACCCATCTCAGTTGATCATCCGGCCTGGATGGGATGCCCCTCACGTTCGATGCTTTCGGAGAACGTTCTGTGCTTGGCCTTGTCTGCTTAGACAAGTGGGTACGGTTCTCGGCTCTCCATATGATTGTGTTGTAGCGATTCTTGCATATGCTAACCCCGGGTCCCGACAGACATGGTATCAGAGCAGGACTGATTGTAGGATTATCAGCCTTGGCAGAAGTCGAGTCTAGATTGCTATAGTTATATAGTTACTCTGGGTATATAAGGGAAGAACGTAAGGCTTCTTTTTTCTCCTTATCTTCATCGTTCCGAGTTCTGAGTCACCCTCATCTTGTTCTACGGGAAGATAGGACTAGGCTCATCTATGTCTTACTAGAACATCTCGCTGTTTGCTTCCTTGTAGCCGTAGGAAAGTTGTGTTCGGTTTTCTAGAGTTGTTGTGCTTCCTGATTTCTTACATCGTATGTCAGTGTTGTTTCTACATTGCAAGAAAAGACATTTATTACAATTACAGCCGTTATGTTGTCCGAGTCATTCCAAGTTTCTTCATAATATGATGGATTTGTAAACTCCTTCTTTCTGTTTTAGATGGCAGATCTTCCCCCTCGGCAGATTGTTCATTTGACTAGGTGCCTCAGTGTGCGTGGCCATCTCGCCATGCTGATCGAGATGATGTCCTTCATTGGATACCGATGGTATCCTGAGTACATAGTTGAGGAGCAGTTCCTTGACTTCAACCAGACCTAGTTCCACTGCATTGTCAGGATCTACCCGCACCACACTGGAGTCACTCAGTCTATACACTTTGGACATGGCATTGGCATGACTAAGAACATGGCTGTGCAGGATGTTGCATACTCATGTATAACTCTGCCGAGAGAGGAGCACGCTATGCTTGGAGGCACATCTTTCCGCTATATCCCTGCTGCACTTCCAAGAGAAGAGGGATATTACACCGGACTGTACAGAGATCACTCCTTGGAGGATCCTTTGCTTCAAATCACTGCTCGACACGCTTGTGATAGAGATCGTGATGCACGTGCCCTTCGTTTTGAGCTTCACGCCACCCGTGTCCGTCTGTATCGAGCACTTACACTCCTGGCTCCTTTTGTGAGTGTTGGATCAATGCAGTATGATGCTATTTACCCATTCAGGACATAGATGCCTTCTAGAGTTGCTTGGCCCGAGATTGGAGACATTTTCCCACCCCGTGGTCCTCTGCTTCCACCCTACACTGGACCTAGGCCCCATCCTTTCCCAAATGGATATCAGGGTCCATAGGCCTCCGTGTTTTCCGATGGTCACCTTCAGCTACCGGGTTACACGGGTAACTTTCACGAGGATTACTATGGAGATGGAGATGAGTGAGACCGCCTGTCGTCTTACTTTAGTGAGGATGTAGTAGTATCTTAGTATATTGTACGCAAGGTGTTCTAAGTTCTAGAGGCTTAGATAAATAATGTATAGGAAGTCAGTGTGCCTCCGAAGGATATATCATCTTCATCACGTTTGTATTAGCTTGGCGCTTGTACTAAAACGATGTATGGTTTGTATGACAGCTTGTGAATATATGGCTTGTATGCTTTTATCACCATGTTGTCAAGATGATTACTTCCTTTGCTCTGTGATTCTTCCAGTACCTTCAATACCTTGCTTAGACTCTTCCAATCAACTCCGCTTTACTTTGGTTTTCCCCTTCAGGATGTCTCAAGGAACCCGTTGCCAGCTTGGTCGTTCCCATGGTCGTGGGAATGAACCGGAGGAAGGCAACCTTCCACCGCCACCCACGATGGCTCAGGTTCTGATGGAGGTTGAGAGGAACTGCCGAGACTCTCACCAGTTGCTGGAGGTCATTGCCCGCAACACCACTCAGCAGCGCAACGAGTTGGTGTCCTTGAATGACTTCATCCGGCTTCATCCCCCGGTTTTCAGCTACTCCACCGAGCCCCTTGACGCCGATGACTGGCTTCGCAGCATCGAAAGGAGGCTCCAGGCAGGCCATGTTGCAGATGGTGACAAGGTCAGCTATGCCCCTTACCACCTCGAGGGTGCAGCCAGCTCTTGGTGGGAGAATTTCCTGAACATACGTCCCGTTCGACCGCCCACAACTTGGGATGAGTTTTGCACTTCATTCCATGAGCACCACATCGCAAAGGGTCTTATGGACCGCAAGCGTGAGGAGTTCTGCAACCTCACCCAAGGTAGAAGTACTGTTGACGAGTTTAGTCGTGCGTTCAACCGACTGGCTCGTTATGCTACCGAAGAGGTCTCCACCGACGCCAAGAAGCAAGAGAGGTTCCGTCGTGGACTCAATTCTGGACTCCCTCGTGAGCTCAACCTGCATGACTTTTCCACCTTCCAGGTCCTTGTCAACAAGGCCATCAAGGCGGAGGACATGAACACCCCCAATGATTTCCGCAAACACCCTAGAGACGATGGTTCATCCAGCTCAGGCTCTCAGAAGCGCAAGATCTGGATCCCCAACAACATGTTTCGCCAGAACAACCCATCGAGGCCATCCTATGTGGCGCCTCGTCCACCAGCTTCGTTCCACCCAGATCCACCAAACAACCAAGCTCCCCACACTGTCTTTGGAGCCTGCTACAAGTGTGGTCAGGCAGGTCACTACTCCCGCGACTGTCCCCAGAACCAGCTCCAGAATCAGAATGCTCCACCCCGTGCCGGAGGTAACAACAATGGTCGTGGCATGCCACCCCCGAAGGTCTTCACCACCAAACCCGCTCCTCCCGCCAATCGTGGACGTGTGAACCAGATATCATCTGAAGAGACTGACGACACTTCTGACATCATTCTTGGTACGCTCCCAGCCAATTATGTTCCTACTTCCATTCTTTTCGACCCAGGAGCATCTCATTCATTCATGTCGGAAAGTTATGCACTTCGTTATGAGTTGTCTTTTGTTGAAATGTCCACCCAGTGATAATTCGAACTCCAGGATGAAGATGGCAAACTAATAGAGTAAGCCATGGTAATCAAATTGCAATTGAGGGTTTAGTATTCCTTGCTTCACTCATAGCCCTCAAGTAGTCAGACATTGATGTCATCCTAGGTATGGATTGGTTATCAAGAAAACATGCTTTTCTTGATTGTAAATCCAAGTCAGTTAGACTTACCCATCCTTCAGGCCAGGCAATAGATTATTCCTCAATAAGAAAAAGAACCTAGATGAATTGTTTGAATGTGCTTCCCCTTCCCAACCTTGAAGATATTCCGGTGGTTCGTGACTTCTCGGATGTCTTTCCTGAAGAGCTGCTGGGTATGGCACCCGACAGATGTGTAGAGTTCATAGTGGATCTTATGCCAGGAACCGCACCAATTTCCAGACGCCCACACAAAATGGCCCCACGTGAGTTAGCTGAACTTAAAATCCAACTTGAAGCTTTGTTGGCAAAAGGCTTCATCCGCCCTATCTCATCGCCATGGGGTTGCCCCGTTCTGTTCGTAACGAAGAAAGATTGAACAGAAAGAATGTGCGTAGACTATCGCCCGCTAAATCTAGCGACGATAAAGAAAAAGTACCCACTTTCCAGGATCAATGATCTTTATGATCAACTTGCTGGATCCTCTGTCTTCTCCAAGATGGATTTGAGTTTAGGTTATCATCAAATCAAAATCCGAAACGAGGACATTCCCAAAACGGCTTTCACTACTCTTTATGGTCTTTACGAGTACACCGTCATGTCCTTCGGTTTAAGCAATGCTCCCGCCACTTTCTCGCGCTTGATGAATTCGATCTTCATGGAGTACCTAGATAAATTTGTTGTAGTTTATCTTGATGACATTCTCATCTACTCAAAGAACGAAGAAGAACATGCCGAACATCTCAGGCTGGTATTGATGAAACTCCGAGAGCATCGCCTTTATGCCAAGTTCTCCAAGTGTGAATTTTGGCTACTAGAAGTGACCTACTTAGGCCACGTGATTTCTGCAAAAGGCATTGCTGTAAATCCCGAGAGAGCTCAGGCCGTCCTTGACTGGACTGCACCTGAATCGGTTAAGCAAGTTAAGAGTTTTCTTGGCTTCGCAAGCTATTGCCGCCGCTTCGTCGAGAAATTTTCTAAAGTTGCAAAGCCTCTAACTGAACTCCTCAAGAAAGATAAGAAATTCCTATGGACTCCCAAGTGCGAGGAAAGGTTTCAAGAGCTAAAAATAAGATTGACTTCTACACCCGTACTTGCGCCTCCAGACACAAAAAAGGATTTCGAGATCTGTTGTGACGCCTCATGGCAAGGGTTAGGATGCATACTTATGCAAGATAGACATGTGGTAGCTTATGCTTCACGCTAGTTGCATCCACATGAAGAGAACTATCCTACCCATGATCTTGAACTCGCTGCCATAGTTCATGCCCTGACAACTTGGCGACATTACCTCCTTGGTAATCGTTGTGAGATCTATTCCGACCACCAAAGCCTCAAATACATATTCACCCAGCCAGATCTTAATCTCAGGCAAAGACGCTGGATAGAGTTGATAAAATATTACGACATAGGAATTTCTTACACCCCAGGCAAAGCCAATGTCATGGCTGATGCACTAAGTCGTAGATCGTATTGTAACAACCTCATGTTACAACAGTATCAATCACTTCTTCATGTGGAATTTTGAATAATCAATTATGAGATTGTTCCTCATAGCTATCTTTCTACCTTGGTGGCAAAACCAACCCTTGAGGATAAGATCATAGCTGCCCAGAAACGTGATAGTGGTATTCGAGAGATCAAGAAGAACATTGCTAGTGGAGTTGCTAAATGTTTCTCCATAAATGATCAAGGTGTCGTTTTCTTTGGCACTCGATTGGTTGTACCACGAAAACACAATCTTAGGAGGCTAATTCTTAAGGAGTTCCATGACACACCCCTTTCGATTCATCCTGGTAGCACAAGGATTTACCGAGACCTACGCCAGAGATTTTGGTGGACTAGGATGAAGCGACAAATTGCTCAGTTCATTGCTGAATGTGATGTTTGTCGTCGCATTAAGGCAGAACATTAAAGACCTGCTGGCACTCCTCAACCTTTGTCTATTCTAGAGTGGAAATGGGACAAAGTCAGTATGGATTTCATCACTGGCTTTCCAAAAACCCAGAAAGGAAATGATGCCATCTTCGTTGTGGTGGATAGACTTTCCAAAGTTGCACACTTCATGTCCGTTCGCGAGTCTATAACTGCTAGCCAGTTAGCGGAGTTGTATGTCTCTAGAATTGTGTCTCTTCATGGTGTTCCTTAGGAAATCAATTCTGATCGTGGTAGCCTTTTCACCTCTAGATTTTGGGGAAGCTTTCAGAATGGTATGGGAACTCATCTCTCCTTTAGTACAGCTTTCCATCCTCGGTCTAGTGGTCAAGTCGAAAGGGTTAACCAAATTCTCGAGGACGTGCTCAGAGCTTGTGTTATCTCATTCGGAAAGAATTGGGAGAAGTCTCTTCCATTCGCCGAATTTGCTTATAACAATAGTTTCCAATCTAGTCTGAACATGGCTCCTTTTGAACTCCTCTATGGACGACGATGTCGAACACCCCTAAACTGGTCAGAAACCGGTGAAAGACAATTCTTTGGACCGGATATGATCAAGGAAGCAGAAGAGCAAGTTTGCATTGTTTGTGATCAATTGAAAGCCGCTCAGTCTCGTCAAAATAACTACTATGATCGTCATCATAGGAAAGAGAGCTACAATCTGGATGAGAAGGCTTACCTTTGGGTTACTCCTCTGAAGGGAACCCAACGCTTCGGTATCAAAGGCAAGTTGGCCCCACGTTACATTGGACCTTTCCGCATTCTTGCTAAACGTGGAGAAGTTGCCTACCAACTTGAACTATCCCCGCACCTTTCCCGAGTACATGATGTATTCCATGTGTCATAACTCTGGCATTGCTTCAAGGACCCCATCCGCGAAGTTGACCATGAAACGCTTGATCTCCAAGATGACCTTTCTTATCGAGAATACCCCGTTCGTATTCTTGATTCAGCAGAGCGTGTCACTCATCATTAGAAGATTAAGTTTCTGAAATTGCAATGGTCACACCACTCTGAGAGAGAAGCCACGTGGGAAAGAGAAGACCGTCTTAGTGTCGAGTACCCCTCCTTCCTCCCGTAGACTTCTGAATCTCAGGACGAGATTCTGTTGAGTGGGGGCGAGTTGTCAGAACCCTCTGTTAGGTATGTGCTAGGATCAAGACTCAATTTGTATCATGTTAAAAATTTCAAAAGAAATTGAAATGGGAGAGAGAACACCCCCAGATGAATTTAATTCAAATGGCCAGAATAAAAGTTGCTCCAAAATTCCTTTTGCATTTTTGAAAAGTCTCATAAATGAGTTTGATCACATATCAAGTGATGTGGGACCAACCCCATGCTCATGGATTTTTCAAATATTCAAATAGGACCTTGGAATTAATCAAATACCCCTATTTGAATTTGAATTCAAATAAGTTGAATTTAAAAAATGTTCAAAACTTGGGAATGACTAACTACTGGTCATGTAAGTCCATATATAAATTTTTAGCATTTATAAAAATGCCTAGCTATTTTATTTAATGGGAAAAACAAATTACAGAAAATAAATAAAGAAAGGAAAGATTAAACAGAAGAATAAAAATAGAAAAACCCTTACCTGTCGCCTAGGCGAAGCCAGCTCAGCCGGCCCAGCTAGCCCAAAGGGGCAAGGGGGTCTTCTTCCCCACCCCGCGCCCCAAGGTGCTCGATGGAATGCCACCGAGCTAGCCGAGCACGATGACGTCGCTACAGTCGCCACCTCTGGAGCCTTCTAGTCGCGCCTCGCAGCTCCTGGACGAGCCGTGCTTCCATTCACCCCCTCCAGAGCCTCTCCCCCTCACTCCCGCGACGAACCCGACGACGACCCGAGCGCCGCCGTCGCCATGACGTGAAGCACCCGTAGCCACCGTCGTCCCCGAGCCGCGCCATTGTGTGCATCGTCTCCGCCACCGTCGACTTCGTCGTCCTGCAGAAGCTGGCGAGCTAATTCGACCTCGAGCCCACGCGAGCTTCACCGAGGCGTCGCCGGACCCGCAGATTGCCGTCGTCAAATTCTCCGGCCACACAGCCTCCTCGGCATCGCCGTTTTCACCGTTAGCTTCAGGGTCAGCTCCTTGACCTTTCCCCTAACCACGCAGTGCCTCTTTCCCTCTGTAGCGAAATCCGCCATGAGAGTCGTATCTTGCTGCCGCCATGGTTGATGCCGAGGTCGCCGTAGTGCCCTTCATCTCAGCCCATGTGCGCATCAACCTCCCCTCAGTCTCAGCCCATGTGGTCACAATGGCGCTCGGAGCGCGAACCCGACGCAGCCCTAGCCTCTGGCGCCGCCATCCTCGACGTCAACGTTCCTCCGGTGACCTCCTAAAGCTCTGGCCAGGTCCATTCTACGCGGACAATGATGGTGAACACGCCGGTGGCCTCCATTCTTGCTCTCGTGCATGTTTGCGAAATTCCGGCGTGAACAGGACCTCGCCGGCGACGAGCACCTCCATTAGCACCTAACCACAGAGCTTAATCAACCCTGGCCCACCCCCAGTGACACTGCCATGTGGGCCCATGGCCAGACTAATCTCTCTGATTAGTTTAAATCAAATTAAACTTGTTTAATTAACAGAACAGAGAATGACATGTGGGTCCCCTCTGCCAGTGGCCCCGTGACGCTAGCATGAGGTGATGCTGACGCAGTAATCCTTTTCTATTTAAAAACAATTCCATAAATGGCAGAAAATATGCTAAACTTTGGAAATTCATAACTAATTCATTTTAACTCCAAATTAAACATATAATATATGTAAAGTTATCAGAAAAATGCAAGGATTCTGAATATGCACATTGTTTTCATGTTTGACCATTTTAAAATGGGGGAACAGAGAGAACAATGCATATGAATTCCTTTTAAGTTCAAATTGGAGTTTGAATTCGCGAAACCTTTGCAATGTACTTCATTTAAATGGAATCCCCTCACACATGAGTGGCACATACATCAAGTTTCTCGAGTAGAAGTGGAACCGGAACAGGAGGCCGCCCCCTTCGTTGAAGACCCCGATACTGAACCTCATCAGCAAGGAAAGCAAACCCCCATTGATCATGTCCATGAAATCCCACTTCCCTCTCATTCTCGCTTATGAATTGTTTAGGATGATTACCATGCTACGTTTATACCGCATAGATGAACCCATTCCTTTGCATGACCTATCATTTGTCACAGTAGTAAGAAAACCACAATCCTAGCAAATGTAGGAGTTGAATGATACCATGTGGCCCCTGCAACTGTTACTTATTATTGCGTGCTTAGAGTGGTACAATGTTGATACGGTTATGTGAGTCGGGATGGTAGAAATCATGTTGATGTTGGTTGAAATGTGTTGGTGAATATACCCTAATACAAGGTGAACGATGATAGGCTGGGTAGGAGTACACAGTGGGTTGTCTCGTTGTACACCGCCTTAAGCCCGAGTTCTTGTGTGGTGATCCAAGATGAAGAGTACTACCACATGTTGGGCAAACGGATCCCCGCTCAACCTACTAACTCACCCCTTCTCAGTTCAATGAGTCGCAGTAGTTCGGTGTTCTGGTATGGTTGTGGCCTGGCTGCAAAGTGAGAGAACGGCTCAGCCGAGACCGGTTTATGCACCACGCACACATCTTCTGGGACCACTTCGGTAAACCGGCCAAGTTACGAATGTGGAAACCATCCCAGATAGGCGTCTTCATTGAACCTGAGTTGGCTGTGAGGTAAAAGTTGTCGAGATTATACTCGCCGACACTCGCTTGAAGGGTGACGAGATCCCAGCGGTAACTAATAGTTTCATGTGTGTAGAAGTACACCCCTGCAGAGTTAATAAACTATTCGAATAGCCGCGTCCGCGGTAAGGGACTACTTTGAAAGTTGTGTCTGATTATTAGACAACTTGACTGGATACTTATAAAATTGCCAAGATAAGCGTGAGTGCTATGGCGTGCTTTCTCGTGGGGAAGTCGAGGAAGGCACCATAGTGGTGTAATTGTTTGGAGATTTAGTGGACTCGTGTACGCTTCTTACCTCAAGTTTGGTACTCGTAGTTCAGGACTAGCTAAGTCAAAACTTGCACTTCTTCTTATGAACCCCACCTCCCTTTTCCTTGATAGATGTGCATGAGTAGCATAGCTCCTACGTAAGTCTTGTTGAGTACGACTTTGTACTCATGTTTTCTTATTCTATGTTTTAGATGAACCCACTGACCCCGAAGTTGGATTCTTCCTCGAGCTCGACGACTGAAGACCAAGCTAGTGTAGTCCCAGTCAGCAGACTGGTTCCCTCGTGAAGGGCTTGTTTATAAATAAGGCTTCTCTAAGCCATTTGTTAAACTTGTCTGTACTCATATCTACTTTGCTTCCGCATGCATGTTGTAATGTTGGATCACGGTCTCGTGATCTCTGTGTGCACTCTGTAAGAGTTATCAATAAAGTTGTACACTTTGTAGAGATTTGCAATGATACCTTCTGTTCAGACTTGACATGTGTGCTGCGTGTATGATTATATCGTGCATGTCTTAGTATGGGTTTTCGAGACCTTAGTTGTGATCTGGCTGGCGGTCTTTCATACACCAAGTGGCCCTTAGATGTGTGCAGCTTGGGGTATCGCGATGCGATTGTTCGTGACTCCGTCACGTGCACACTTCGATGTATGATCGAGCCTGCCCTAGACCCCGACTAAGTGATCGGGCTGGAATAAGTCTATGTAAGGGTTATAATACAATCGATAGTATGGTTGAGGCGACTTGTCTATGACTATGGGAGCTCACCACCCATATCATTTAGACTTGTGTGCGGACGATGAGGACCCATCTCAGTTGATCATCCGGCCTGGATGGGATGCCCCTCACGTTCGATGCTTTCCGAGAACGTTCTGTGCTTGGCCTTCTCTGCTTAGACAAGTGGATACGGTTCTCGGCTCTCCATATGATTGTGTCGTAGCGAGTCTTGCATACGCTAACCCCAGGTCCCGACAGAGATCACATAAGGTAGTCTTGACATAATTATTTTTTATGGACAAGGAATGGTGGGTATACCTGGATCACCAAGCTTCTCGGGAATCTTGCCTCTGAAAGAGTAGTTAGCAAGCATAGTAGATATTTCCTCATTAAGAATATTCTTTTGTTAGTGACAATATCTTTCATATATTTTGAGTAAAGAGGTAATTTGATAGCATCAGTCAAAGGAATTTGAAGAAAAAGAGGTTTCATCCATTCAGAAAAATTATTATAATGCTCTTCTTCTTTAGATTTGAGAGACTTACCTAGAAACGGCATGGGTTTTTTGCCCACGGTTCTCTTTCCTTGCCATGTCTTCTTGCTATGAAGTCCTCTCTTGTATACTTCTTGCGTGTACGGGGTGCTTCTTCTTCTCGCACATCGGGAGGATCATTCTTCTCCTTATAATTTTCTTCGGGCTCAACACCGTCTTCAGTTTAATCATCGGAGGTAGATATGCTGTTTGGCTCAACAGAAGGTTCTTCACTTGTAATAGGATCATTGGAGTTGTCAGCTTCCTTGTGTTTCTTCTTCTTCTTTTTCTTATTTGGAGACCTAACAATCTCGTCTTCTACTTGCACTTGAGAATCTTGATCGATCCTCTTCGGATGCCCCTCAGGATAGAGTGGGTCCTAGGTCTGTGTTCCACCCCTGGTCTTGATGCCATAAGCTTGTATGTCCTGTTTGGCATTGTTAGCAAGAAAACTTTTTGCACATTAGAAATTTGTTCAAGCTGAGTTTGAACCATATGAAAATGCTTAACAAGACCTTTAACATCATTAACTGTTCTTTCAAGAACACCAAGTAAACTTTTGATAGCCAGAGAATTATCATGTAACTGACTTTGTATCCTCCTATTGAAACTACCTTGTGACGAGGGGGTGACCCCACGACTCCTATGGATGAGCCTACCCGGTGTACACGAAGACAAAAGGCCCACAAATATGCCGCCTAAGTCCGGCCTTGTCCCACTAGTGGAACCGACGTAGGAGTCCGGGACTCATAAGGAAGTTGCAAAACCTGCCGTACGAAACAAGATCAGGGTTAGGAAACCTCATCTGTAATCGAGGACGGACTCCCCAAGAAGTAGCCTAGTATATAAGAGCTAGGAACGGAGACGTCGAGGTCAAGCAATACACCATCTGTAACCCTAGCCTTGTGCGCACTAGCCTTGGCTTCCCTGTAATCGCCATCTCCAATCAATAACATCGAGCAGGAACGTATCCTCCTGTTAGCCGACGAGCTATCGTCCAACCTGTGCCTCTCATGACTAACCCAGGGTCCCTGACCGTGGGATTTTCCGGGGTACATCCCCATCAATTGGCACCGTCTGTAGGAACTAGACAGGTTGGAATCACGATCTCGGTGGTTCCGTCTCTAGCAAGCTACAACTCAAGAGCAAGAACCATATGAAATCCATCAGAAGAATTCAAGATCACGACAAGCATCTCTGCCGCCCCAGCGAGATCGCTCGGCCTGCAGATGTGCCAAGACCAACACTATGGCGGCAAACGAGCCCACCGCCAGCAAAGGAGAACTCGCGGACCGAAAAGAAAGGCGCCAGGGTTCTACACAGAGATCCCGGTCGACGAGCTACAACACGAAGAAGAGGACCCACCGACCACTCGACGACCCGCCACCACCGAGGCACCCGCCGCACAATAAGACACCGACTCCAAGCTCGAGATCAGCGATCTTCAAAATCATCGCCAACGAAGAAGGAATCGACGACCTAGAAGACAGGCGCGAGGATTCTACGAGGAGACCCCACTCGACGAGTCACACTACACAGCTACACGCACGCCGACTGACGGGGATGTCCCCCGGGAAATCCCATGGTCAGGGACCCTGGGTTAGTCATGAGAGGCACAGGTTGAACGATAACTCATCGGCTAACAGGAGGATACGTTCCTGCTCGATATTATTGGTTGGAGATGATGATTACTAGTGCTCACAAGGCTAGGGTTACAGATTGTGTATTGCTTGTCCCCTTATGTCTCCCCTCCAAGCCCTTATATACTAGGATAGGTCTCCTGGAGTCCGTCCTGGATTACAGATGAGGTTTCAAAACCCTGAACTTGTTCCGTATGGCAAGTTTGCACCTTCCTTATGAGTCGCGGACTCCTACGTCGGTGCCACTAGTGGGCCAAGGCTGGGCCCAGGCGGCATCTTTGCGGGCCTTCTGTCTTCGGGTACACTGGGTAGGCTCATCCGTAGGAGTCGTGGGGTCACCCCCTCGGCAGTAGCCCCCGAGTGCCTGGGGGACTCGAAGAGGCGCGCAGGGACTCGAATCCATTCTTTGCATCATTTTGATGTATGCACGGTTTAACCGCGGGTCGCTGGCAGTCTGGGACCATGACAAAACCTGTTTCGAGGGATGCTAAGCTGAAAGGGCCCAAGGAGTCGACTGGTCGAGCCTTGGTGAACTGCACTAGTGGCAAAAACCGTAGTAGCCCAATTAAACCCATGTCCCTCGACATGAGCCTGGAACACTGGTGTCAAGCAAAAGTCATGCCGCTGCAGGTCTTAAAGTGATCAGTTGCCGCCAGTAAAGTTCATAGCCTAGGCGCGTCTGACGGCTTTTTCTATCATGCAAGCGCATGGAAAAGGTTGGGAATGAAATCGCTCTGCGGCAATTCCCAGCCCAGCCGATCTGCGCAGTGGGGTCTTACCTACACACTAAGCTTGCGTGGCATCTGGGCATAGTGTAGTGTGTTCCAGGAATATGTGTTTTTATTGAGGTGCGGAGCCTAGTAGATAATGCACCCACTTGGAATAAACAATCAAGTGAGATGTTTTAGCGATCACTCGCGGAGCTTTGCTGAGTGCTCGGGTGAGGAGTAACGTAGAGGAGTATTTGCTCAAGAGGTCTTCGAGTGCTCAGGTACGTAGAGTTTTGCGAGTAATCACTCAATATCACTTTGCTCTCGGGGTGAGGGAGCACCCGATACTCTAGGACTGCTCGATCTGGCGAGTGAAGGTTTGCTCATCTTGTGTCGTGGTGAGGGAGCACCCGAAACTCTCATGGGTGCGAGTAATCACTAGAGCACATTTTTCCTTTCTAGGTGAGGGAGCACCCGAAACTCTCATGGGTGCGAGTAATCACTTGAGCACATTTTGTCTTTTGTGTAAAGGAGCACCCGAAACTCTCATGGGTGGATACGCTCCCGATGGGAGTTAGATATATTTGAAAAATTTATTTAAACCATGTAAAAAAATGGTGCTTGCAAGATGCATCTTCTGCTCGCTGCCCCTTTGATTTACCTTTTATTGGTGAAGATAACTATCTCCTTGCTGGAGGACCGTCAAAGATGCTCTGTCTCTGAGCAGTCATGTTTTTATGACCGGACAAAATGATGGATTTTGGTGGCGTGCAGCAGCCGCCTATTGAGTTACCGATGCACGTATTGAAAACGTGCGAGAGTTGACGCGTCCAGCGCACAGTGCCACCCGTGTGAAGGTACGGGTATGACTAGCCGCGGCCGGGTTCGCCGTGGTCGTACTCCGCGGTCTTCTCGAGGTGGTCGTCGTGTTGTGCCGTCGACGCCTTCCTCCTCTTCTTCGAAGGAGTTTTTTTGGCGCTATGATTTCCCCTTGCGCGTCCGTGGCTGGAGCGCCGCTCGCATTCTTCTTCCTTCTGCATTTTCTTTCCTTGTTTCTGAACGTAGTCTTGATGGCTTGCTGCTTCGTCTTCAGGGGTGCGCTCGATCTCCTTCTTATGTTAAGTTGGAGATCGATAGTTCCCTCTTGATTTTTCTTGGCTTTGGCTAGAAGTCCTTTTCTCGACGGTTGAACTTGCGAGATGGTGACACTCTTTGTTGTCGTTTTGATGGCGAAGAAACTCTTGTCATCCTCACCTTTGACCCTAGCGGCAACCGCATGGATCCGTACTGGCCGGAAACAAGGAGCGATGGTTCAGACGGGCCGAGGAGTCCTTCGCCTGCGTCTTCAACTGCTTCCTTCTCCGGCGACTCTTCGGGTGCTGATGCTGAGCCGTCTTCAACTTCTTCCCCCTCCGGCTATGAGGAGGACCTCGACGTCAAGCCACCGGTCAAGCGGGTGCGCCAGGCGATCTTGTAGAACTAGAGGCAACGGAGTCATCTTCGCCGGTAGCACGGGTGGGGCTGGAGAAGAAGCTGGTGGAGAAGGAGAAGAAGCTGGTGGAGCATCGTCTTTGGTGCTCCACAAATAAGTCGAGCTTCACCTTTTGCTATGTCATTGACATCATGAGCTGGCTGCTTCGACTCCTCCTTTGTTTGTGATGATGCTTTCTTACTTAGTGCCAATCATCCCAGCATGGGCATGCATGTAGAAGTCATAATTCCTTGGGTGATTGATGCTGTAGGCTTATCGGCTGCTTGTGTCTTTTGTAACTAGGTTAGTTCTCCATGTAATGAGGATTGCCTTCGAGTAATCAGAGCTGCCTTCTATCCAATGTACTTTGAATCTTTTCGTAATGAGAATGATCTTTGGGTCCCTGTGATGTGAACTGTGCTTGAGCCTTTGTGATGGAATTTTGTCTTCGAGTCCTTTGCAACCGAGAGCTGTGTTCGATTCCTTTTGCGATCGAGAACTGTCTCCAACTCTATCAAAACTTGTACCGTGGGTTCTATCGGGTGCGCGATAGCGCTCCCGATGGGAGTAGCCCCCGAGGCTACGTTTGAGTCGGAGAGTCGAACGTAGGCTGATATTTATTTCCTTTGTTGTTCTTCCATTATTTTCTGTCTTTTATCGGGTGCGCGGTAGCGCTCTCGATGGGAGTAGCCCCTGAGTCTTTAGGTGATTGTTAGCGATCAGTTGAAGACTAAAGGATTGTATGTGTCCTGTGCTTCCTCCAAAATTTCTTCAAAGTGCTTGGTGTTTAGTCTGGTTGTGGCCGTGTCTTTCCTTTTGATTCCGTACAGAGTTCAATGGATGGCGCTTGTCGATGGGTTTTTGCTTGGTCCCTTTTAAGCTTCAGGATGCGTGAGCGATGATAACATCTTTCGGGGGGAGATTTTGTATTCGAGCCCCTGAGAGTTTTGGTGATAGATCGTGATTGCGACGATAGCGTCTCTCGGGGGGAGTTTTGTACTCGAGCCTCCCGAGTGCTTTAGTAAAAGATCGCGATTGCGACGATAGCGTCTCTCGGGGGGAGTTTTGTGCTCGAGCCCCCGAGTGCTTAGTAAAAGATCGCGATTGAAACGATAGCGTCTCTCGGGGGGAGTTTTGTGCTCGATCCCCCGGGTGCTTTGATGTGGGTAGTATTTGGGCAACATCATTTTATTGCGTCGAAGGTTTACATGAGCTGCCAGATGAGCATGGCTGATGGAGACTATGGGTAAACCAGGCGTATGTTCGCTACATTCCATGAGTTTACCACGTCCTCGTCAGTCTTCGGGTTCTTCAGTCTATAGGCACCTCCTCCTATGACTTCTGTGATTATTAACGGTCCTTCCCATTGGGGCTGAGCTTGTGGACTTTCTCTTGTATGAGTCGTAGGACAAGGTCGCCCTTATTGAAAGTTCTGGTGCGCAGACGGCTGCTTTGGTAAGTGCGTAGTTTTTCCTGATACCCCTCTGACCTTGCTAGGGACGTGTCCCTTGCTTCGTCTGCTGTGTCCTTGTCATCTTGCAGTGCTTCTTCTGCTTCTTCTTCTTCGTATCCCGATATCCAGGGTGCACCGAATTTGAGGTCATTTGGTAGTACTGCCACCGACCCGTACACCATGAAGAAAGGTGTGTACTGGGTTGCGGTGTTTGGGGTGGTGCGCAGGCTCCATAGTACTGCAGGGAGCTCTTCTACCCAGTTTCCCGCGGCCTTCTCCAGTGGTGCAAGGAGCCGCTTTTTGAGTCCTCCGCATACTAGGACATTTGCTTTTTTCCACTTGGCCGTTAGACTGCGGGTGCGCGACTGATGCATAGTTGATTTTGATACCCAACTCTTCGCAGAAGTTCTGGAATTCTGCTGCAGTGAAGTTCGTGCCGTTGTCTGTGATGATGTTGTGTGGCACCCCGAACCTGAAGATGATTGATTTGATAAAATTCACCGCCATGAGGGCTGTGGAGCTGGTGATGGGTACTGCTTCGATCCACTTGGTGAACTTGTCGACTACTACTAGCAGGTGAGTTCTTCATCCTTTTGATGATTTCTTGAGTGGTCCCACCATGTCAAGTCCCCAGGTGGCAAAGGGCCATGATAGTGGTATGTTCTTGAGTTCTGAGGCTGGAGCGTGTGGTCTGCTGGCAAATTTTTGGCAGGCAATGCAACGCCGCATGATGTCCTCTGTGTTTCTCATGGTTGTTGGCCAATAATGTCCTGCTCGAAAGGATTTTGCCACGAGTGCTTGACTGCAGGCATGGTGCCCGCAGGTGCCTTCGTGGATCTCCAGTAGTAGGGTCTTGTCGTCTTCCTCGTCTATGCATTTTTGTAGGACTTGGGAAACGCCGCGCTTGTAGAGTTGTCCGTTGATTACTGTGAATGTTTTGGAGCACCGACTAATGCGTTTGGCTTCTTCGACTTCCTGCGGTAGGGTGCCGTCGATTAGGAACCTGCGGAGTGGCTCTCTCACATATGGGTCCTCTGGTGCTGCTGGATCTGGCTCCTCGACTGCTGGATTGGGTTTGCGGCTGCCACTTGTGCTGGTTCAACTGTATTGTCATCCTCTGTGTCTGCTTCTGGTCCGAGTTCTTTGATTGTGGTGATGATATCGTCTATGTAGGCCTGAATGTTTCCACCGATCCGGTTTCTCATGTGTGATTTCACCATTCGCTGGTGTACTGCTCCTGCGTTGCTTAAGCCGAAGGGAATTTTGGGGCGGCCTGCTTTTCCTGAGTCCGTCGGGTGTACCTGGTGGTTGACCGCGTCGCTATGGATCCTAGAGTGCCATCCATACTCTTTTCACTTGCTTCGACTTGCTAGTGGGAAAGTTCTTTTATCTGTCGCAATGGCTGTTTTTGTGAGTTCTTGCTCGGCTCCGAAAGTGTCGGAGACTTTGTAGAAATCGCGGTCGCATTTGTCTGATTTGACGAAGCTCCCCTTGACAGTGATGATGCCCGTGGATCCTGGCATCTTGAGTTTGAGGTAGGCGTAGTGTGGAATCGCCATGAATTTTGCGAACGCTGGACGTCCCAATATGGCATGGTACTGTGATTGCCAGTCGAGTACTTCGAACTCGAGGGTGTGTCTTGAGAAATTGCGTCTGCTGCCGAAGACAACTTCAAGCTCGATTAGTCCAAGGGAAGTAACTGCTTCTCCTGGGACTACTCTGTATAACACGGTGTTTGATTTCTTCCATATTGACCGCGGGATCAGCATCTTGCGTAGGGTGCTCACGAAGATTATGTTCATGTTGCTGCCTCCGTCCATGAAGATTCTGTCCATGTAGTACCCTCCAATTTGAGCGTCGAGTACCAGGGGCGCGTGCCGCGGCCTTGGGGCTGCCGGCAGGTGATCGCTCTGGGAGAACGTGATGCTGGTTTCTGCGTCGTGTAGCTGGTAGACTTCGACTGCATTTACGTTCTCGGCTTTTCTAGCCTGGAGGGTGTAGGCGTCCTGTTGGGCTTGCGGTACCCTGCCTTCTTGAATTGTGTACACCTATCCTTGAGTCGGCGACTGCTCGGTTCATCGTGTGCGCTTGGCTTCTTGTTGTTTTTCCTCCTTGAGACTGTCGGCGAGTTTGTTGAACAGGCGGCAGTCTCCCAGAGTGTGGTTCGATCTGATGTTTCCCCAGTTTTCTTCAAAGCAGTGGATCGTGGAGAGTCCTTCTAGCTGTTCCCTGACCGTGAGCTTGCTGGATCCGGCGTGCGTTTCCTCCTTAAGATTCAGAAGAACAACGCATGATCCGCTGGGTGCTCGTGAGCTCGTGGGTCGATTTCGATCCCTTCGCTTAGATTCTGGTTCCTTATGAGATTGGCAAATTCCTCTGGCCTTCAATCTGGGTCGTAGTATTCGCCGGTCTGAGTCTCAGAGTCGCTGTCCTGGCGGGCGGCGGCTGTCCACACGGCGGCAGGTCGTCAAGTGGTCGGCGGGCGCGTGGCTGTATAGTTCGACACGTCGGGTGAGGTCTCTTCGTAGAATCCTCGCGCCTGTCTTCTGAGTCGTTGATTTCTTCCTCGTTGGCGATGGTCTTGGTGATCGCTGATCTCGAGCTCGGAGTCGGTGTCTTGTTGTGCGGCGGGTGCCTGGGTGGCGGTGGGTCGTCGAGTGGTGGGCATCTCCTCTTCTTCATGCTGCAGTTCGTCGATCGGGATCTCCATGTGGAACCCTCGCGCCTTTCTTTTGGGTCGTCGAGTTCTCCTTCGCTGGCGGTGGGCTCGGTTGCCTCCGTAGTATTGGACTTGATACGGCTGCAGGCTGAGCGATCTTGCGGGGGCTGCAGAGATATTCGTCGTGATCTTGAATTCCTCGGGTAGATTGCATCTGGTTCTTGCTCTTGAGTTGTGGCTTGCTTAAGATGAAACCGCCGAGATCGTAATTCCAACCTGTGTAGTTCCCACAGACGGTGCCAATTGACGGGGATATCCCCCGGCAAATCCCATGGTCAGGGACCCTGGGTTAGTCATGAGAGGCACATGTTGGACGATTGCTCGTCGGCTAACAGGAGGATACGTTCCTGCTCGATATTATTGCTTGGAGATGATGATTACAGGGGAGCCAAGGCTAGTGCGCACAAGGCTAGCCCTGACATCTCCCCTCAGAGCCCTTATATACTAGGCTAGGTCTCGCGGAGTCTGTCCTGGATTACAGATGAGGTTTCCTAACCCTGAACTTGTTCCGTACGGCAAGTTTGCACCTTCCTTATGAGTCGCGGACTCCTACGTCAGTGCCACTAGTGGGCCAAGGTTGGGCCCAGGAGGCATCTTTGCGGGCCTTCTGTCTTCGGCTACACCGGGTAGGCTCATCTGTAGGAGTCGTGGGGTCACCCCCTCGTAACCGACCACTCGACGACCCGCTGCACGGACAGCTGTCGCCCGGCAGGACAGCGACTCTGAGGCTTAGAACGGCGAATAATACGACCCAGATCGAAGAACAGACGAATTTTCCAACCTTATCAAGAACAGGAATCTGAGCGTGGGGATCGAAATCGATCCATGAGTCCACGAGCACCCGGCGGATCACGCGCTGTTTTTCTGAATCTCAAGGAAGAAACGACACGCCGGATCCAGCAAACTCACGGTCAGATCCACTACTTCGAAGACGATCGGGGATACATCAGATCGAGTCACACTCTGGGAGACTGCCGCCTGTTCAACGAACTCGCCGACAGCCTCAAGGAAGAAAAACAGCGGGAAGCCAAACACACCCGACGAACCGAACCGTCGCTGACTCCAAGTCCCGAAAGACGCTCCAACCCGACTCAAGGACAGGTGTACACGATCCAGGAAGGCAGGGTATCGCAAGCTCAACAGGACGCCTACACCCTGCAGGCCAGAGCAGCCGAGAACCTAAACACAGTCGAAGTCTACCAGTTACACGACGCAGAAACCAGCATCACGTTCGACCAGAGTGATCACCCACCTGTAGTCCCAAGGCCGGGGCACGCGCCCCTGGTACTCGGCGCTCAAATCGGAGGGTACGACATGGATAGAATCTTCATGGACGGAGGCAACAACATGAACATAATCTTCGTCAGCACCCTACACAAGATGCTGATCCCATGATCAGTTTTGAAGAAATCAAGCTCCGTGCTATACGGAGTAGTACCAAGAGAAGCGGCCACTTCCCTTGGAGTAATCGAGCTCGAAGTTGTCTTTGGCAGCAGATGAAATTTCGTAAGACACACCGTCGAGCTCGAAGTACTCGATTGGCAGTCACAGTACCACGCCATACTGGGGCGTCCAGCATTTGCGCAATTCATGGCAATTCCGCACCACGACTACCTCAAACTCAAGATGCCAGGATCCGCGGGCGTAATCACAGTCAACGGAAGCTTCACTAATTCAGACTAATGTGACCGCGATTTCCACAAAGTGTCCAACACCTTCGGAGCTGAGCAAGAGCTCACAGAAATAGCCATGGCGACAGACAAAAGTATCTTCCCGCTAGCAAGTCGAAGAGAGTCAAAAGAATACGGGTGCGACTTCATGATCGACAGCGACACGGTCACACACCAAGTGCACCCGACGGACCCAGGAAAAACAGTCCGCGTGTACGCCCACCACCCGGAACAGTAAGCGACTCCCCTCACCGCTTTCCTCCGTGAAGAATGGGAAATCTTTGCCTGGTGCCCAGCCGACATGCCAGGAGTACCGCGCGAGTTCCCGAAACACGCGCTGCGTATCAAGCCAAACAACAAGCCAGTGAAGCCAGCATTACGAAGATTCTCGGAACCCAAGCGCAGAGCAATTAGGGAGGAGATCAACCGACTACTCGACGCCCAATCCATCCGAGAAATGAAGAAGGCCACTTGGATAGCCAAACCTGTGTTGTTCCCAAGAAAGACACAGACGTGTTGCGGATGTGCGTCGACTACGGGCCAGCCAACAAGCACGACCCAAAGGATCACTTTCCCCTGCCAAGAATCGATCAGATAATCGACTCAACACCAGGATGCGACCTACTATCGTTCCTCGACGCCTACTCAGGACACAATCAGTCCAGGATGGAGGAAAAAGACGAAGAACACGCCTTGGCCGTCTCCCCTTGCGGCACATCCCACCGCCCCAAAATGCCTTTCGGCCAAAACAACGCAGGAACAATATACCAGCGAATAACGCAAGCATACATGAGAAACCAGATTAGTAGAAACATCCAGGTCTACATAGACGAGATCATCATCGCAACCAAAGAACTCGGCCCAGAAGCAGAAACAGAGGATGACAACACAGGTGAACCAGCCAAAGTGGCAGCCGCAAACCCAATCGTTAATGAAGAAGCCAACAACACAGTCGAGAAGCCAGAGCCAGCCGCACCCGAAGACCCATCTTGGAGAGAGCCGCTCCTCAGATTCCTTATCGACGGCACCCTACCGCAGGACGTCGCAGAAGCCAGACGCATCAGTCGGCGATCCAAAACATACACAGTAACCAACGCACAACTCTACAAGCGCAACATTTCCCAGGTCTTACAAAAATGCAGAGACGAGGAAGGTGGAAAAAACCTACTACTGGAGATCCACGAAGGCACCTGCGGGCACCATATCGGCAGTCGAGCACTCGTGTAAAAGCCTATCAAGCAGGAATCTACTGGCCAACATCCATGAGAAACGCAGAAGACATCGTGCCGTGTTGCACGGCCTGTCAAAAACTCTCGAGCAGATCGCACGCTCTGGCCTCAGAACTCAAGACCATACCACTATCATGGCCGTTCGCCACCTGGGGACTGGACATGGTGGGCCCGCTCAAGAAATCATCAAAGGGAGGAAGAACACACCTGCTAGTAGGAGTCGACAAGTTCACCAAGTGGATCGAGGCAGTGCCCATCACCAGCTCCACAGCCCTCATGGCAGTGAACTTTATCAAATCAATAATCTTCAGGTTCGGAGTACCACACAACGTCATCGCGGAAAATGGTACGAACTTCACAGCAGCAGAATTCTAGAGCTTCTGCGACGAACTGGGCATCAAAATCAACTACGCATCAGTCGCGCACCAGCAGTCCAACGGCCAGGTGGAAAAAGCAAATGGCCTAGTATGTGGAGGAATCAAAAAATGGCTCCTGGCACCACTCGAGAAGGCCCCGGGCAACTGTATAGAAGAAGTCCCTACAGTACTTTGGAGCCTGCGTACCACCCCAAATACCGCAACCCAGTACACTCCTTTCTTCATGGTGTACAGGTCGGAGGCAGTGCTACCACACGACCTCAAATTCGGGGCACCCCGGATCTCGGGGTACGAAGAAGAAGAAGCACTACAAGATGACAAGGATACAACAGACGAAGCAAGAGACGTCAGAGGGGTACCAGAACAAGCTGCGCACTTATCAAAGTAGCCGCATGCACACCAGAACATTCAACAAAGGAGACCTCATCCTGGGACTGATACAAGAGAAACTCCACAAGCTCGCCACCAATGGGAAGGACCGTTCATAATCTCAGAAGTCATAGGAGGCGTGACGAGGGGGTGACCCCACGACTCCTATAGGTGGGCCTACCCGGTGTACCCGAAGACAGAAGACCCACCGAGATGCCGCCTAGACCCAGCCTTGGCCCACTAGTGGCACCGAAGTAGGAGTCCGCGACTCATAAGGAAGGTGCAACCCTGCCGTACGAAACAAGATTAGGGTTAGGAAACCTCATCTATAATCCAGGACGGACTCCCAGAGACCTATCCTAGTATATAAGGGCTAGGAGGGGAGACGTCGACATCAAGAAACACACCATCTGTAACCCTAGCCTTGTGCGCACTATCCTTGGCCTCCATGTAATCTCCAATAAATTACATCGAGAAGGAACGTATCCTCCTGTTAGCCGACGAGCTACCGTCCAACCTGTGCCTCTCATGACTAACCCAGGGTCCCTGACCGTGGGATTTTCCGGGGTACATCCCCGTCAATTGGCGCCGTCTATGGGAACTACAGACGTGCTGCGGATGTGCGTCGACTACGGGCCAGCCAATAAACACGGCCCAAAGGATCACTTTCCCCTGGCAAGAATCGATCAGATAATCGACCGACAGCAGGATGCGACCTACTATCGTTCCTCGACGCCTACTCTGGACACAATCAGGCCAGGATGGAGGAAAAAGACGAAGAGCACGCCTTGGCCGTCACCCCTTGCGGCACATCCTGCCGCCCCAAAGTGCCTTTCGGCCTAAACAATGCAGGAACAATATACAAGCGAATAACGCAAGCATACATGAGAAACCAGATTGGTGGAAACATCCAGGTCTACATAGACGATATCATCATCGCAACCAAAGAACTCGGACCAGAAGCAGAAACAGAGGATGACAACACAGGTGAACGATCCAAAGTGGCAGCCGCAAACCCAATCGTCAATGAAGAAGCCAATAACACAGTCGAGGAGCTAGAGCCAGCCGCACCCAAAGACCCATCTTGGAGAGAGTCGCTCCTCAGATTCCTTATCGCCGGCACGCTACCGCAGGATGTCGCAGAAGCCAGACGCATCAGTCGGCGATCCAAAACATTCACAGTAACCAACGGACAACTCTACAAGCGCAACATTTCCTAGGTCCTACAAAAATGCATAGACGAGGAAGGCGGCAAAACCCTACTACTGGAGATCCATGAAGGCACCTGCAGGCACCATATCAGCAGTCGAGTACTCGTGGTAAAAGCTTATCGAGCAGGACTCTACTAGCAAACAGCCATGAGAAACGCAGAAGACATCGTGCGTCGTTGCATCGCCTGTCAAAAATTCACAAGAAGATCGCAAGCTCCACCCTCAGAACTCAAGACCATACCACTATCATGGCTGTTCGCCACCTGGGGACTGGACATGGTGGGCCCGCTCAAGAAATTATCAAAGGGAGGAAGAACACACCTGCTAGTAGCAGTCGACAAGTTCACCAAGTGGATCGAGGCAGTGCCCATCACCAGCTCCACAGCCCTCACGGAAATGAACTTTATCAAATCAATAATCTTCAGGTTCGGAGTACCACACAACATCATCACGGACAACGGTCCGAACTTCACAGCAGCAGAATTCCAGAACTTCTGGGATGAACTGGGCATCAAAATCAACTACGCATTTGTCGCGCACCCGCAGTCCAACTGCCAGGTGGAAAAAGCAAATGGCCTAGTATGCGACGGAGGAATCAAAAAGCGGATACTTGCACCACTCGAGCAGGCCGCAGGCAATTGGATAGAAGAACTCCCTGCAGTACTTTGGAGCCTGCGTACCAACCCAAATACCTCAACCCAGTACACACCTTTCTTCATGGTGTACGGGTCGGAAGCAGTGCTACCACACGACCTCAAATTCTGGCACCCCGGATCTCGGGGTACGAAGAAGAAGAAGAAGCACTGCAAGATGACAAGGATACAGAAGACGAAGCAAGAGACACGGCCCTAGATAAGTCAGAGGGGTACCAGGACAAGCTGCACAATTATCAAAGCAGCCGCCTGCGCACCAGAACATTCAACAAAGGAGACCTCGTCCTGTGACTGATACAAGAGAAAGTCCACAAGCTTTCCCCACAATGGGAAGGACCGTTCATAATCTTGGAAGTCATAGGAGGAGGCGCCTATAGACACAAGAACCCGAAGACAGACGAGGACGTGGGGAATCCATGAAACGTAGCGATCCTACACCTGTTCTACCCATAGTCTCAACCAATCATTCTCAACTGACAGCTCATGTAACCCCTCGACGCAATAAAATGATGTTGCCCAAACACTACCACCCCAAAGCACTCGGGGGCTCGAGTACGAAACTCCCACCGAGAGATGCTATCATCGCTCACGCGATCATTATCCAAAGCACTCGGGGGCTCGAGTACGAAACTCCCCCCGAGAGACGCTATCGTCGCTCACGCGATCTTTATCCAAAGCACTCGGGGGCTCGAGTACAAAACTCCCCCCGAGAGACGCTATCGTCTCTCACGCGATCTTTACCCAAAGCACTCGGGGGCTCGAGTACAAAACTCCCCCCGAGAGGCGCTATCGTCGCTCATGGAGCCCAAAAATTAAAAGGTCCATGCAAAAACCCCTGACAGGTGCCACCTACTGAAAACTGATTGGAATCAAAGGGAAGACACGGCTACAACCAGAAGGAACAGAAAGTACTCTGGCCACATATGGATGGAGCACAGGACGAAGACAATCCTTTAGTCTTCACCTGATCGCCAATGATAACCTAAAGACTCGGGGGCTAGTCCCATCGGGAGCGCTGTCGCGCACCCGATAAAATACAACTGTTCAAAGAAGAACGATGAAAACAATAAAGCTCAGCCTACATTCGACTCTACAACTTGAACGTAGCCTCGGGGGCTACTCCCATCGGGAGCGTTGTCGCGCACCCAACAGAATCCAAGACAGATTCCATTACGACGAGGCAAACGCACTTCGCATTACATGGAGAAATAACCTAGTTACAAAAGATTCGAAGTACAAAAGATTCGGAGTACATTGGATAGAAGGAAACTCTGGCATTGCGAAATATCTCTCTGTTCCGCCGCCGTCGCGCTTCCAAGATCGGGATAATTAGAAGACCTCTTCTAGGCACCCTGCCGGAGGGAGGATTGACCTCCGGGAGCTTCTCCACCACCATGGACGCTTCCCGGATGTGCCATGAGTAGTCCCCCTTGGACCATGGGTCCATGACCAGTAGCTATGTGATGTCTTCTCTCTAATCTTGTTCTTCAATGTTTAGTCCTTGTGAGCTGACCTACATGATCAAGGAACCTATGTAATTTTCCTGTTGTTGCTATGTTGTGTTTGCTGGGACGCGATGGATTATGAGATTTTTTTCATATCATGATGAGTTATATATTTGGTTTACATTTTATATTTTTTTATGGAGTATTTCTTGCATGTTCACCATTGCTTTTTATTGCTTTGGCCAAGTAGTAGATAGTAACTCCAATAGGGAGCGTTATGCATGATTGTGAGTTCATGCCCCCCGATGTCTAGCTTGAGTGACAGAAACATGAGTCTAGGGGATGTGTTGTTGCCACCAGGGAGAAAACAACGGTGTTGGTAACCGCGGTTGCAAGGATTGTTTACCTTACGCATAGATTGTGAATGCAATTTTCTGTTGCTTGGAGTTTAGACATTGGGTGGGGTTCGCAACTTAATACCAGCGAGATGTTCTGGATAGATATCTTAAGGTGGATGATTAGTGAGTAGATGCAGATGGATTTCGGTCTACTTGTCTTGGCGTATTGCCCATACTTTTGAGCCTCTTAGTTTCAAGTAGCGTAATTAGCATTGCGATGCGTTCATAATTCTGTCAATTTCCCAACTGTAATTTGTTCACGCAGCTTAGCAATTTTATTGTCTTTTGTGAGAGAGACATCACTAGTGAACATCATGGAACTCCGGTCCATATTTCAACCACTGTTTACACCTCCACTTTATTTATTGCTTTTACTTCCTTTGCATTTATCAGTACTATCTACCCTTGCGTTTGATCCTCTTTAAACAACAAGGCCAGAGAGATTGACGACCTCTCTGAACTCGTTGCGAGCAAAGTTATTTGTTGCTGTGTGCAGGTCCACGTCAACTTTCGCGCTATCAAGTAATTTCTAGCGCCGTTTACACCTACTTGCAGAACTTGGAGTCCTTCTGGAGACATGAACCTTGGTATCTTCACCGAGGGAAAATTGCTACTAGCTACATCTCAACCTTCCATTTGGGTTAACCAACGAGGAGCAAGAAGCTATCACATTGTCAAAAGAAACCTCAACTCATATGTCCATTAAGAAAGAGTAATAGCAATTATAATCAAAAGTAGGTCCGATGAAACTCATCATATCATGGCAAACATGTCCTTGGTCAAAGAACAACTAATAACTTTTAACTTTTGCTCTTTCCTTTATATTTCGATGAGAAGCTTTGAAGCTTTTGAAAGAACGTGTTATTAGTCAAGAAGTGAAAATGCTAACACAAAGGAAGATGTTTGATGTAGCAAGACTCAACAACCAACTTTTTTATTTTAATGATAAGTTCAACAAAGATGTAACAAGTCAATTCACAATGAGACTTTATAAATGCATGCATCTTTGTCAAGATAAGGTGTCTGCTCTTTGTGGGATAGAAAGAAGTGGGTCTACCGACTCAACATAAAAGTAAAGACTTAGCCCTTCGCAGAGGGAACTAGGTAAAACTCATGTGCTATACCTTTTAGAGGTTTTGAAATCAATAACATTATAAAATAAGCTTTTGGCAGGTGCATAATTCGTCAATGAATGCTAGTAGATAGCCCAATTATTTCTCATGCTAGACAAGTTTCCAGGAACGGCTCCCATGGTGGCGACGATCACATCCCCTTAGTCTCCTTTGTTTATCACTGCCAAAGTTCTCTGATTTCTCATGAATAAAGCGTGAAGGAAGGTTTGTTTGTTGCTATTATCTTTTGTGAGCTGGGCGCACTCATGCCAGTCCCTCCTCGTATTAGGGGTTTGTAGATTAGACATGCAATCCAAAGATAAAGCTTGTCCAGCAGAAGAAGATCATGAATTATCTACTACTTCCTCATGAGCTAAAACAGAGGGAGAAAACAAGGAATATACTATTTTGGAGGTTTTAAAGATAGCACATGAAAATATACTTTAGGAGTGGTCGTGAAATACCACAAATAGGAAAGTTATGATGGACTCTTTGGAATATTGAGGTCTCAAGGTATGGGTGCACAAGAAGTATTCCTCCTTAGTACAAGGTTTTCCTAGCAAAGGCTTTTAAAAGCATACAAATGATGTTGACTTGGATGCAGAACAATATAAAGTGTACATTAAGAATTGGCATTAAACATCAAGTTGTCTTCCTTGTGAGCATAACACTTCAAGCATAAGAACATAAGGGTTTTGGTTATGTCGCTATTAGAAAAACTCATGTTTGTTGTTATGACCAAAGCTATGTTTCCCAAGATTAAATAAAGTTTTCAAAGCCATACCGGATATATAAGATCAATACTCCCATAAGAATCAACATATAAGGTCGATTGCGTGAAGAGAATACCAAGTGCAATGAAGAAACTCATTAATATTCCATCATAGACAATTGCACACTCACAGATACAAGACTCTCCACATAGGAGTGATAGACATTAATGCAAACACCTATTTTATAAGATAACTTCCCTCGACACAATATGACACTAAACTTGACTACAAAAGATAAAGATAGAGGTAAAGATACCGGACACTCCCCCAAGCTTGAAACAAGATAAGGGGATGCCATTACCCATGAAGATTTCATTCTTCATCCTTGTTCTTGTTCCTTAGGTAATCCGTGGCGAAAAGCTTCCATGGAAAAGGTCCTCTGTAACAGCCCGGAATTTCACTCAAATTAAAAAAATTGTTTGTTGCTTTATTTTGTTGATTTCATGAATTGTTTGCAGTATTTGCTTCGCAGATTTATTAATTGGTGAATATTCCCCATCTCCTTCTCGTACTAGCATGCGTGACCGAACCTTTCCACCATGGCACACGACCTTGTTGCGGCACCGGGAAAGTCACCCGATCACCGTCGCGACTTCCGGTAGAAGACCAAACATCACCATCAGTGCGGAAACCTCCATTTGTATTAAAATGTGTTATTTTATGAGGAGTTGCTCGATGTTCTATTTTGGGTTAATTATTGTAGACAACGTTAGTTCAGTGCAATGAGTCAGTGTTTATAATTTCGTGTGATTCCTACTTCATCGGGTAGGTAAGCGATCAGAGGTCCCAGGTATAGTAGCCGGTATAACTCCAGGGGCGTATTTACAAAATTCCTCCCGCGCTATTAGCTGATCTCCAAAAATCCCGCTTATCATCTAAGTCGAGCCCACCAACAAAAACGAGGCAAAAAATACCCTCTAACTGGCCCTTTTTGTAGCCCATTTAGCTCGGCCTAAGCACTTACCTATAAATGGACAAGCCCCCTGCAAATTCTGGAAACCCTAGCCCGTACCTCCCTCAATTTCCGCACCCAACTTCTCCAGCACCGCCACCTCGCAGTAGCAGCCAGCCCCCATCCAGATCCAGCCGTCCTCGTTTTGATCAGCCCGATTCGGATTGGACGGCTCAGGGTGATCCATGTCACCAGATCGGGTCTCCCCTGCCCGAGCTCCTCCCGTGGAGGCTCTCCTCCCAGCCCAAGCATCCTGCTCCCGAACCTTCCGCCATGCCACCTCGCCTCCGTACGACATGCCGCGGCGCTAGGGAGCCAACGTTCGCCCCTGCAGGTCACATCTTCCTCGCTCCTTCTATCTCTCTCCTCACCCCTTTCCTCTCCCCCTCATCTGTCATCTCGTGCCTAACCGCGTGTGGGATACTATGGGGTCCCCTTTTCTTACCTACCTAGCTCCAAACATTTATAGTGGTGGCCCAAGCTGATTTACCATTTGAAACCCCGTGTGTGTGCTTGGTTGGATCCCCTCACAGTTTTGAAACAACCCGGGCCAGCGGAGACAGAGTTCCTCTGTTGGTCCACACTTGTGAGCTAGGGAAGCCCCTGAGTTCAGGTGAGGCTAACCCCGACCTTGACCAAACGGAAGAGTTCTATCCGAGGATGTGGCCAGCTCTTGGATTGGGTGTCGACTCCGCGGGGGCCACCCGGTGTCGGGACCTGGGGTTAGCGTATGTAATTCCAGTCACAACTCAATCACATGGAGAGCCGAGAGCCGTACCCACTTTTCTAAGCAGACAAGGCCAAGCACAGAACACTCTCGGAAAGCATCGTACGTGAGGGGCATCCCATCCAGGCCGGATGATCCACTGAGATGGTTCCTCATCGCCCGCTCACAAGACTAAATGATTATGGGTGGTGAAATCGCATACTCATAGACAAGTCGCCTCAACCATGTTATCGATTGAATCATAACCCTTACATAAACAAACTCCAGCCCGATCACTTAGTCGGGGTCTAGGGCGGGCTCGATCATACAACAAAGTGTGCACGTGACAGAGTCACGAGCAATCGCATCGCCTTGCCCCAAGCTACGCACATCTAAGGGCTACTTAGTGTATAAAAGACCGCCAGCCAGATCACAACTAAGGTCTCGAAAACCCATACTAAGACATGCATGTTATAATCATACACGCAGCACACATGTCTAGTATGAACAGAAGGTATCATCACATAACTCTACAAAGTACTTCTTCATTGACTTACACATAGAGCATACAAGGATCACATGTCTGTGATCATCATTGCATCATACAACGGAATAAAATTAGGTCTGAGTACAGACAAGTTTAACAAAGGGCTTAGAGAAGCCTTGTAAACATACATGCCCTTCCACGAGGGACCAGACTGCTGTCTGGAACTATACTACCAAGGTCAACGTCGAGCTTCACGAAGGTGGCTCCATCGGGGTCCGGGTTCTCATCTAAAACATAGAAGAAGCAAACGTGAGTGCAAAGTCGTACTCAGCAAGACTTACATCAGAACTAAACTACTCATGCTCAACTATCAAGGTAAAGGAGGTGGGGTTCAACATGCACAAGTGCCAGCTTTGACTTGGCTAGTCCTGAACTACGAGTACCAGACTTGAGGTAAGAAGCGTACACGAGTCCACTACCAAGTCTCCAACCAATACACCACTATGGATACTTCCTCGACTTCCCCACGAGGAAGCACGCCATAGTACTCACGCTTATCTTGCGAGTTTTATAAGTATCCATTCAAGTTGTCTATGATCAAGTAGAGGTTTCCAAGTAGTCCATAACAGTGGACACGGCTATTCGAATAGTTCATTAACCCTGCAGGGGTGTACATCTACACACGCGTGTCATCACTTATCGTCTCGTTCTTGTCACCCTTCAAGCGGGTGTCGAACGTGGATGAAACCAAGTCACTACCCTCACATCACCTTCTCTAATCTAGGAGTCGACTACCTGAGTTTTTCACCTCTCGAGAGTCCGTCCGGTTCCACGAAATGGACTCAGATAATGCAAGGGACCGAGACGCCACCTTTGACAGATGGTTTCACTGCCTCACAGGTCCACCCACATATCTATGGTTAGGTCAAATGGAAAGCCCGAATCTAGTGTGACTCCTGGACCGGATCGGGTAGTTAAAGAGGCCAAACGGGGCTCCCATAAAACCCTACATGTGGTCATACTCTTTGTCTTGGATCACAAAACAGGAACACGGGGCCTAGGGCAGTATTCAATGAGACAACCCACTGTGTACTCATACACAGCCTCTCATCATTCACCTTTGTTCAGGGTGGATTCACCAACACATTATCATCAGCATCACTGTGTTCATTCCATCCTGACTCAAAATCATAACATCCTCATTGTATCACTAAGCAGCAATAAGCAGTAACAGTTGTAGGGGCCACATGCTCATCATTCAACTCCTAAATTTGCTAGGATTGTGGTTTTCTTAATACGGTGACAAAATGATAGGTCATGCATCAAAATGGGTTCAACTATGCGAAAGAACGTGTCTCGGTGATCTCCTAAATATGCATAAGCGAGACTGAGAGGGAATTAGGATTTTATAGACATGATCCATGGGGTTTGCTTGCCTTGCTGACGATACACGGGTCTTAACGGTGGTCTTCTTCTGTGGGGGTGATCACCATCTCGGAACGTCTGTCGTCAGAGTCAATCATCAACAAGGGGGGACAACTTCGAAAGTAAATGCACAAGCACATGTCTATGTTGTCACATGATGTGAATGGTGCTGGTTTGTGGTACGTTTGATTTAAATGAAGTGTATTGCATTTGTAATGCAAATTCAAACTTTAAATTTGAATTCAAATTAAGACATATGCACATTTGCTACTGTTCCCCCATTTTAATTGGTCAAACATAAAAACAAATTGCAAATTCTTAATCCTTGCATTTTTCTGATAATTTTTCATATATTATTTATTAAATTTGGAGTTAATATTAATTAGTTATGAATTTCCAAAGTTTAATTGATTTTCTGGATTTTAATTTGTTTTCTTTAATTCTTTTAATTTCTGGAAAATGTTTATTACTTTCACAACTTGAAGTTTGGTGCCTTCAAAATTGTTAATCTTGATTTCACCGGAGCAATAGACTTCTTCAATGTGGAAAGGTCCTTCCCATATGCAAAGTAATTTACCCGAAGAAAACCTGAAACAAGATATAAACAACAAAACTTTATCACCAACATTAAATTCATGTTTCAAAAAATTTCTATCATGCCATTTTTTTACCTTTCCCTAAACATTCTTGCGCTCTCGTCAGCTTCACTTCTCCACTCATCTAGAGAAGTCCAGTTCATGAGATGCTTTTCAGCAGCAAGTTCTAGGTCAACATTAAGCTCTCTAACATCCCAGAAAGCTTTGTGCTCTAATTCTAAATACAAATGGCAAGCCTTGCCATATACCATCTTGTAGGGAGGCATGCCCGTGGGATTTTTTTAAGCAGTTCGATACACCCACAAGGCATCTCACTTTTTGGACCAGTCCTTTCTAGAACTGTTCACTGTCTTTTCTAAGATCAACTTGATCTCCCTATTTGTGATCTCAACTTTCCCACTCGTTTGAGGGTGGTAAGGTGAAGAAATTCTATGGTTGACATCATACTTTGCTAAAGCTTTTCTAACAGCACCATGTGTAAAATGTGATCCTCCGTCGGTCATGAGGTACCTTGGTACACCAAACCTAGGAAAGATCACATCTTTATGAATTTTCAAAGATGTCTTGTGATCAGCACTCTAAGTGGGGATTGCCTCAACCCACTTGGTTACATAATCAAAAGCTACTAAAATGTGAGTGTACTTGTGTGAAGGAGGAAAAGGACTCATAAAATCAAAACCCCAGCAATCAAAAGGCTCAATAACTATAGAGTAATTCATAGGCATCTCATTTCTCTTACAAATGTTACCAACTCTCTGACACTTATCACAAGATAAAACATACTTTCTAGCATCTTTAAAGAGAGTAGGTCAATTAACCTGATTGGGGAACCTTGTGTGCGGTCCTCTCACCGGCATGATGTCCTCCACAGGGAGTATCGTGACATTCCCTAAAGATTTCCTTCTGCTCATGCTCCGGTATGCATCTTCTCACGATCCCATCCACACATTCTCTGAAAAGGTGTGGGTCATCCCAAAAGTAATACCTAAAATTTTGGAAGAATTTCTTCCTTTGCTGAAATGTTAAAACTGGGGGTAAAAACTAAATAATAATAAAGTTAGCATAATCTGCAAACCAAGGATCAGAAATAGATTGTATCCTCAAAACAGCTAACTGTTCATTAGGAAAGCTACCATTAACCAGAATAGGATCGTGTGGTATGTTTTCTATCGTCGAGAGGTTGTATGCCACAGGATTGTCCTCTCCTTTCTTGTCAACAATCTGCAAATCAAATTCTTCAAGAAGAAGAACCCATCTGATAAGCCTAGGTTTGGCATCCTTCTTCTCCATAAGATACTTAATAGCAGCATGGTCAGTATGAATAATGACTTTGGAATCAACAATATAAGGGCTAAATCTATCACAAGCAAACACTACTTCCAAAAATTCCTTTTTAGTAGTAGCATAATTATTTTGAGCACTATCAAGGATTTTGCTAGCATAATGTGTAAAATTCAATTTCTTATCAACCCTTTGTCCTAACACAGCTCCAACAACAAAGTCACTAGCATCACACATGATTTCGAAAGGTAAATTCCAATCGGGGGGTTCGACTATAGGAGCGGTTAAAACTTCATCAAACACAAAAGGAATATCCTTCTGAAGAAGATTAGCGAGGGGTCTCAAAGTCTGAGAAAATTCTTTAATAAATCTTCTATAGAAACCGACATGACCGAGGAAACTATGAATACCTTTAATGTCCCTTGGATAGGGCATCCTCTCGATTGCTTCGATCTTGGCCCTGTCCCCCTCGATTCCCCTTTCGGAAATCTTGTCGCCAAGAACAATTCCCTTGTTGACCATGAGAAAGAGGTCAAAAGAGGTTCAATAAACTGAGAAATCATCCATGAATACCTCAACAATTTCCTCACAAAAACCATGAAAGATAGCAGACATACACCCTTGAAAAGTACTAGGGGCATTGCATAAACCAAATAGCATACATCTATAAGCATAAGTACCAAAAGGACAAGTAAAAGTGGTCTTGTCTTGATCAGGAGTGTTAACAGGAATTTGAGAGAAGCCAAAATATCCATTAAGATAGAAAAAGTGGGTGTTTTTGGATAACCTTTCAAGAATTTTGTTGATGAACGGAAACGGATAGTGATCCTTCCTCATCGCCTTGTTCAACTTCCTGTAATCAATACACATTATATATCAAATAATAATTCTTTGAGGGATTAGTTCATTATTATCATTAGGAACAATAGTCGTGCCTCCTTTCTTGGGAAAATAATGTACTAGACTCACCCACTTACTGAAAGCTATAGGATAGATAATACCTACGGCTATGAGCTTGATTATTTTTGTCCTCACAACATCCTTCATCTTCGAATTCAACCGCCGTTGATGATCAAAAAACGGTTTAGCATCGGGCTCAAGGTTGATAGTATGTTGAAAAATTTACGGACTAATTCACTTGAGATCATCAGGGGTATATCCAATAGCGCCTCGGTGTCAATGAAGGGTTTCCAATAATATCTCTTCTTCATATCCTGAAAGGTTTTAATTGATAATAACATGATATACTTTCTTTTCATCTAATAAGCATACTTGAGCGTATCGGGAAGAGGCTTTAGATCGAACACCGGGTCTTCTTTGGGTTGCGATATAATTCCTAAAGGTTCAACCGGAAGGTTGTGATTCAGGATAGCAGGTTGTCTCAAGAAGTTTTCATTAGGTTCATTTCTTTGTTGCGTATGAATATCATTCTCATGGTCCTCCATGTATTGCTGCAAAGGATCGTCAGGAGGAATAGGAATAGAGGCAATATCTTCAATAATTTTATCATTACTAGGAAAATCAGTACCACGAGTTTGCTTAGAGAATTTAGAAAAGTTAAATTCATATGGCTCACCATTGAATTCAACAGATACTTTTGATTTCCTGCAATCTATAATTGCTCCACAAGTCTTGATAAAAGGTCTACCAAATATAATAGGAAAAAATCTATCTTGCACTGAACCAAGTACTAAAAAGTCGGTAGGATATTTTACCTTTCCAAATAAGTCTTCAACATATCTCACATTTCCAACAGGAGAGATAGTTTCTCTGTTTGCAACAGCAATCTCTTCGAGTTCACAAGGTGAAATCTCACTCATAATCTCTTGATAGAGTGAATAAGGAATAGCACTAGCACTGGATCCCAAATCGCATAGCCCATAATAATTGTGATCATCTATTTTAACACATACTACTGGAGTACCTGAAATTGGGCCTTTATTCTTGGTTGGGACAAGGTTAGTGGAAATAGCACAAAAAATTATAGTGGAATCTCTAATATCACTAAACAAGATCTTTAACCAGCGCAACTTGAGGATCGAGCTTGATCAGGTCTCGTGCTCATCAGTCCTTCACCCACTTTTATTTAATATACCTATCACAAAAGAATGCTCCCTCATCCTTGCTGGAAAAGGAGGCTTTTCAAATATAACTGCAGGCAAGCTAGGTTCAGGAACATGAATATCAATAGGTAATTTCTTAAAGGGATTATGATGCTGATCCTCCTTCTTTTTAGAAGAATCAATATGAGAGGCAAAGTCTTTGCAAAAATCAATTAGAAGTTGGGAATCAAGATCAATCATAACACAAAAGGTATTGAGGTAATCAGTTTCCACATAGATCTCAATGTAATCGTGCTCATAATTTATTACGGGTTCAATACCATTATCTATCTCCCAATCTTCAGTGTTCATTTGGATCCTTTCGACAAGATCCCACCTTTCTTCAATGCTTCTGGTGCGGAATACCCCACTAGAGGAGGCATCGAGCATCTCTCTATCCTGACGAGAATGTCTTTCATAAAAAATTGTAAGAATAATTTCCTTGGAGAGCTCATGATTGGCGCATTTGAGCATTAGGGACTTCAATATCCTCCAAGCTTGGGCGATTCTTTCTCTGTCACGAGACCAAAAGTTCTATTTATAGTTCATTTCTCGATGTATTTCATGAAGGGGATAAAACTATTCATAAAAGAGAGGCATACGTTCTTGACAATTTAGTAAATGAGAGTTATCAAGAAGCCTATACCAATCCAAAGCCTTATCTTTCAATGATAGAGAGAATAACTTTCTCATAACAAAATCCATTGATATACCTTCAAGCTCAAATAAGGAACATAGTTGTGAAAGATATAGCAAGTGTTCGCCCGATGTCTATCTCCTGCATATCGATTAGCCAAAACATAATAAACAATACCAGTTGGTATTTTGAAGGGCCCAATTTCAGTCAGTGGAGGAGCCTTCTCCACAATAGTAATGGTGGGGCGGTTCCTCGCATGCAAAGAATTAAGAGCAGAGTGGTCCATAGGGACTAAAAGTAACATTGGAAAAATAAAAACAACATGTACAATGTAAAGGTTTCCTTACCAATTTCACTTACCAATAGCGCTACACTCCTCGGCAACAGCGCCAGAAAATGGTATTGATGACCCACAAGTGTAGGGGATCTATCGTAGCCTTTCTGATAAGTAAGAGTGTCGAACCCAATGACGAGAAGAAGGTATTGACAAGTGATCTTGAGATAGGAATGACTGCAAGTACTAAAAGGTAACATTTTATGGGTTTTCTAGTATAAGAAACAGTGAAATAAATGCAAGGAAAGTAAATTATGACAAGGGACAACAAGTGGCCCAATCCTTTTGAACACAAAGGATAAGCCAAAGGATCAAACTTATAAAATCTAAAACGTTTTTGAGGAAACACAGGTGAGATATTCATGTGCTTTCGCCATATTCCGTCTAGTACTATGTTTTGTGCTGATAAGTGTTGTGTGGGTGAACCTATGCTAGTTCACTTTCTAGACTAAGATAAGTACACTCTTATGATTAAACCTATTGCAAGGATCCACACATACAAGAGAGAACTTAAGGAAAAGCCTAACCATAGAAATAAACTTTAGGATCCAACACTCCCTCGTGTGAAAGTGTATGAACTGGGGTTCATATCACTCTAGCAACCCACCGGCCCTAAGAATACATATATACACAATGTATTCCTCTAGGTCCTTCAAAATGCGAAGTGTTATGTAGTCGACGTTCACATAACACCACTAGAAGAATAACACCACAACTTAAATATCAGACAACACATATTACTTCAACATCATATGACTATTAACCACTAGACTTCTCCCATGTCCTCAAGAACTAAAGGAACTACTCACAAGACATAAAAGAGATCATGATCAGAGGTGATAAATATATGATAAACAATCTGGTCATAACAATAATTCTCCACCAAAACATAATAGCATTCACCACAAAAGAGTAATCAACACAGGTAAAGTAGAGGGGATGAATACTGCAAGTTAAAACTCGGATTGCAATGGCGAGATGAGATGGGATTAAGATGGATATGGTGATGGTGATGGGGATGATGGTGATGATGATCTCGATGATGCCTGCGATGATGGTGATGACGATGAGGACGATCTCACCCTCCGGGAGGAGTTCACCCTGGCGGTACATTCCCAAGAACCTATCTAGATTTATTTACCCGTAGGATGTCCAGAGGCCTCATCTTATATACACATCGAATCCTAGGGTTTAACAATGAGACCGACTAACAAACGAGGTGGAGTCCTATTCTATCTCTTCGATGACTTTTCTTGTCCTTCATGGAAGCTTGTACTCCTTCCTTCTGGCGTCGTTCTTCAACCTGTAAGTCGGTCGACTCATAGGCCGAACCTTCTTTCGGGTCTTCTCTTTACTGATTCAGCCCACGGGTCGACTTTCTTCATTTTATGGAAGTCTTCTTGATGATCCTGCTCGGTCCATAAATTGTCCCCCTGGCAGTAGACCCCAAGATTGACATAGGGCCGGCTCAAGGGCAATCTTCCTCGAATAATATCTTTGCCACTAGACCCGGCAATCCACAGAGTCGACGTCCTTTCTCCTGGCTCGATCATAGAAGATGTATCGATTAAAAAAATCACTCTAAGGTGCGAACGCAATGCATGATCCCGCATTTATCGAGGCGTCACCATCAAGTCCCATCGTATGGGGAACCGACGAGTCCCGTGCTTTAAAGGCTGACGTGGTAATCTCCACCGCCGCCGCAGATGAATTGATGGTTTTACCCCCAACTAAGTCTATTTAAACTAGAGCGCATGCTCGATTTATCCACACATCTTCTTCTTCATTCTTCCTCACGTCCACCGTTATGGCCCCCAAGCTTCTCTTCCGTGAAGTTGAAGAGACGAGCCCTAGCACAATACATGGTGCCAAGGGCTGGGGCCGTCGTGGTCATGCCGGTCGTGGCCGTGTTGGACGTGAATACACTACGACTGGTCCGTGTGATCCATCCATCCACGAGGGCGTCTCCAACCTTAATTTTGTGGTAAACATCCGCTCCTGCATTCATCATCGCATCAAACTTCCTCTTTATTTTGTCATTGCCATGGAGGACCTCAAGCCCCCAGGCTTGTTCTTGCGCGTCGATGGGTGCCCATATGGCCCCATATAGGTGGAAACAGAGTTTGAGGAGGAAGCCTTGATGTATCTGGGGAAAGGATGGAAAACCTTCTCCGTTGGTATGATTTGCGCAGGGGTGATTACTATTGTTGCAGGTTTGATGGGAAAGATTCCCTGCTGGTAAGGTCCTTTAACTCCCATGGCGACCGTTTGGAATTTTGCGCAGAGAGAACTAGTGAAGCTTTCTCAGAAGCAGAAGACGACTCTCCTCGCTCTCCCGCTACAAGTCACCAGAGCGAAAGGATCATCACAAGCTCTGGCTCCTCCGACTCATCTTCATATGATGGAGTTCAAGGCTGAGGAGGTGATGATAGCTACTCCAGCTATGAGCGAGATGTCAGAAATGTCAAGCCGATCCCAAGGTGTGCTCGTAAGTATACTTAGGTTTTTATTCTTTGGTCTGTGATGATTCCCTTTGGGAACACCGGACTAATCAAATTATGTAAAAATGCAGCACCTTTACTTGATGAGATGAATATCCAGAAAATCTCTTTTTTATGAAATGCCTTTGTCCTTTGTTGTGTATATATGTATTTTTTATCGAGCAATGGAATCGATTTTAGCCTGATTGAGTGTATCATTCGTGTAGGAATCAGATCCATGGGCTTTGGCTGATGCCCCTTTTCTATCATCGGGCTATGATGACAATGAGTTCGAGTTTGACCAGGACATTGGTCATGATGACGAACTGGACAATTCCTTCGAAGAAGGGGTATATTTGTGTCCTTTTAGTGGGAGAATCCGGTGAAAAGACGAAGTGTCTTTTGACTCTAAGGATTTAGATCATCCGGATGAAATGATTTCACCCGGTCGGCTGTCTCCTCCAGTTGATGTGAATCTGCCTGAGTCAGTTCACATCAATGATTTATCTGATGAAGACTATTTAGATTATCAAACAGTCAAAAGGTAAGCTATGTATTTTTTCTTTCATCCTCATGAGTGAATGATGCTTATGCATTTTGCCTATTTTTAGGATGCAAGTTAACAACCGAGATTTTCCGGGTTCTTTGGTTCCTAAGACTCGTTCTGTCGAAGAGGACAGGCCAGGGTCTAGTCAGAGATCGACTCCGTTGGAGGAAGAGTCGACTTTCCCTCAGCTGTATAGCAGTCTTATGGGCCAGATGGATCGTCAATGAGACGTCCTTGGTTTAATGAAGAGAAAATACGAGGTCACTTTTGTACCGTATTCTAAGTATTATATCCCCCAAGGGTATTGTAAGTCATTGGGCTGAGTCATAAAAGGATAAACTCTTACGCGTGCGTTTGCAATCTATGTCCAGTAATTCTGGAGGCGCATTGCGACTCTGAATAAACAGGTCATCCATCACGCCTATCAACTTAAAGAGGCTGAGAGGCGGATATCTTTGTTGATGGACCGTCATAATAAGATGACGAGTCTTCTGAAAACTTCTCAAGTCGGCTCTTCCAAAAAGGACAAACGTATTAAGAAGTTGGAAGCCAAATTGAAATATAGGGATGGAAAATAAATTACCCTAGGTCAGACCATTATTAGGATGGTCAAAGCCTTTTTGTAAGCAAATGTTTATAATTTCCATTTTGTGGAAGAAGCGATCCTCCTCAATTTATCTTGCTAATGTGTTGATTTTCATGCTTGTTAGGTACAGAGGACCCAGTAATGGCTGAGTCGCCATCGAATAAATTAAGGGTAGTCATGAATGTTGTTAGAGACCTCCATATACTATTGGGTGTCGGCAATTAATTTCGCCTCAGGTTTACCAGAGAGTCCCCGGGTTATTTCCAAGATGTTGGAAGAGCTATCGAAAGTGCCGGCTTGGATCCAAGCATCCAATAAATCGGCTTGCCGTCAAAGGGCTATGAGGGCTCTTGCGTTATGCAAGATATACGATCCTTGATTTGAGCCGGCGCCGCTAGTGGAAGGGGTTCCAGCTAGGAGAGTCGGCGGACGATTTTTCGAGAAAGAAGATTATCAGCATGCTGCAAAAGCAAATCGCGTGGAGGATTCTATTATACCAGACGGTGTCAATATTGAGAGATTTGAGCCTGGCTATGATAAACAGGTCCATAAACGATCTATGCCAGTTCTGAGTCCGGTGGATTTGAAGCCATGTGGTTTTCGGATGCCCCTGGTGGACTTGTCGACTCCTTCTTTGGGGTAGGCCCCAAGCCTGGATTGGAGAAAAATGACAATACGAAGGATTCGGTTCCAGGAACTATTAGGAGGTCTTGATGGAACGACTGTCTATGTAGCTTCTCTTTTTTTACGTGAGAAGGAAAAAATTCCTGTTTTATGCAAGTTTTTATATGGTCATGAATTTTAATACTGGAAAGTAAATAGCCCATGTTGAAGTCATCTGTGTGCGTGCCTTTTCAGTATCCTTTAATGGAATAAGTTCAGGGTCAGTTGGGTCCATGGTTGAATGCCTTCGAGTAACTTATGAATTTCTCTGTATGCCGGCGTCGCATGACTTATTCTGCTGCTATGCTGACTTAGATTCAGGGTCAAAGATGGTGTCACGTAGAGACGTGGTTGAGTGAATCAAATACCGATACCATCAGGTCATAGAGGTGTGATTATGCATCAAGCATGCATGCATGCAATGTTTCGTCGTGATAGACTGAGTCGAGAAAGGGGAAGTCTTGCTGATAATTTGCGGACTTGCTGCGGCGATGTCACGTTCTCCATCGAGGAGAAGAAGATAGTCTTGTCTTGCTTTCTCATTGTCGACTTCAACATATTCCATGACTCGGGGTGAGTCATGCCTTATGTCGATTGGCAGGATCGCTTCGGCTCCCTAGACGAGGAGAAAGGTGTGTACCCAGTCGAGCGATTCGGATATGTTCGGATACTCCATAACAAGGAGGGAAGTTCGTCTTCCCAGCAACCCAAAGACGGTTCTAATGGAACGAGGATTCGGGGTTTGATTCCTCGGAGGAGTTCCTGATTTGCGCGTTCAGCTTGTCCATTTGACTGTGGGTGCACCACGGAGGCCAGGTCTAGTCGAATGTGTTCTTGTTGGCAGAATCGTTCCATGACCCCTTCTGACAAGTTGCTTCCATTGTTAGTGATTATGCTATGTGGATATCCGAACCGGAAGATGATTTTCTTTAGGAACTTGAACGTCGTGTTTGCGTCGCATTTCCTAGCCGACTCTTCTTCTACCCATTTGGTGAATTTGTCCACTACTACTAGGAGCTGGTTTTTTTTGGAAGGCTTAAAGGGGCCAACATGTCCAGGCCCCATACTGAAAAGGAACAAGTTATCAGGATCATTCGGAGTTCTTGAGCCGGAACGTGGTTCTGTCGAGCGTAGCGTTGACATCTGTAACATTTTTTTCACTATCTCCTCTGCGTCGGTGTGAGCCGTTGGCCAATAGAAACCATGTCTATAGGCTTTGGCCACCAGGAAATGAGAGATGACGTGATGACCGCAGTCGCCCAAGTGTATTTCGTTAAGTATTTCGGGTCCTTCTGTTGGGCAGACTGATATGTCCCAAACGTATCTATAATTTTTTCTTGCTCCATGCATGTTTTGTGTGGTATTGATATGCTTTTGATACACTCTCATACACTTTTAATCATATTTGTACTAACCTATTAACTCAGTGCACCCCAGTACCAGTTCCTGTTTTCTGCTGTCTTTTTATTTCAGGTTTCCCCCGTATTAAAAATGCTCCAAAAATTGTGGAAAAATCCAATAAAAAATCAGCGTACGGGAACCTTCTAGAGCCCCGAAGGCGAGCCAGGGGGGAACCCTGTGCCTAGGAGGCCACGGGGCACGGCCCCACCCTAGGCTGCATAAGGGGGGCACCTGCACTCCCTGGTGGACCCTCGGCTGCCCCCCTTTGCCAATATAATTGTCTCGCCCCGAAACCTCCAAGGACAGAACCCTTTTTCGTGATCTCACCTCTGCTCCGCCTCCGCCGCGCTTCCAAGATCGGGAGCGCCAGAAGTCCTCTTTCCGGCACCCTGCCGGAGGGAGGATTGACCTCGTGAGCTTCTCCACCACCATGGACGCTTCCCGGATGATCCGTGAGTAGTCCACCTTGGACCATGGGTCCATGATCAGTATCTATGTGATGTTCTCCTCCCCTCTTTGTTCTTCATTGATTAGACCTTGTGAGCTGCCCTACATGATCAAGGCACATATGTGATTCTTTCTGCTGTTGCTATGTTAAGTTTGCTGGGATCAGATGGATAATGAGACTATGTTCAGATTGTGATAAATAATATATTTGGTTTTTCTTCTTTTATATTTGTCTTCTTGAGTAATTCTTTCATGTTCTCCGTTGTTGTTTATTATTTTGGCCAAGTAGTAGGTAGTGACTGTAAGAGGGAGCGTTATGCTTGATTGTGGGTTCATGCCCCCTGATGACTAGCTTGATTGAGAGAAACATGAGTCTAGGGGATGTGCTGTAGCCACAAGGGGGAAACAACGGTCCTTGTAACCGCAGTTGCAAGGACTGTTTACTTTAAGCAAAGTTCTTTTAATGCAGTTGTTTGTTTCTTTGGGTTTACACTTTGGGTGGGGCTCGCAACTTAATACCTGCGAGATTTTATGGATAGATATCTCAAGGTGGATGATTAGTAGTAGATGTAGATGAATTTTCGTCTACTTATCTTGGCGTACCGCCCATGCTTATGATTGCGCCCGTAATCCTGTCAATTGCCTAGCTGTAATTTGTTTACCTTGCATAGCTCTTTTATCGTATTTTAGGAGAGAGACGTCACTAGTGAACATCATGTGACCCCGGTCCATATTTCCACCACTGTTTACACCCTCAATTTATTTCTTGCTTTTACTTTCTAGTTGTAGTTATCACTATATTTTATCTCTTGCGTTTGACCCTTTGTAAACAACAAGACCGGAGAGATTGACAAGCTCTCTGTACTCGTTGGGAGCAAAGTTATCTCTTGTTGTGTGCAGGTCCACGTCAACTCATGCTAGATTTCTAGAGCCGTTGTCACCTACTTGTTGTTGTTGGAGTCCTACTGGAGACATAAACCTTGGTATCTTCACTGAGGGAAACTTGCTGTTGTGCCGCATCTCATACCTTCCACTTTGGGTAACCAACGACGGGCAAGAAGTCATCAAAGCAATTTCTGGCGCCGTTGCCGAGGACTCCAATCTTCAAGATAGGGGAGTTGCACGCTATCTTTTATATTTGCTTTTTATTTTTGTTAGTTTACCTTTCAGTTCTTGCTTTAGTGTCCTTTATCAAAAATCACAAAAAAAACTGCTTGTCCAGTTTGCTGCTACTATGGGTTCCACTGAAAACACCAAGTTGTGTGACTTCACGAGTCACAACAACAATGATTTTATCTGCACTCCTGTTGCTACACCTGCTACTTCAGCAACCTCTTATGAAATTAAACCTGCTTTGCTGAACCTTGTTATGAGAGATCAATTCTCCGATGTTGGAGATGATGCTGCTTTACACTTAAATAATTTTGTTGAACTCTCTGATATGCAAAAGTATAAAGAAGTAGAAGGTGATATTGTTAGGGTTAAGATTTTTCCTTTCTCCTTGAGGGAAGGAGCTAAAATTTGGTTTCAATCCTTGCCTAGGAATAGCATAGATTATTGGGATAAGTGCATGGATGCTTTTATTGGGAAGTATTACCCACCTGCTAAAATTATCCAATTGAGGAGTAATATTATGAATTTTAAGCAATTGGATAATGAACACGTTGCCAAATCTTGGGAACATATGAAATGTCTTTTTAAGAAATTCCCTCCACATGGTTTGACTACTTCGATGGTTATCAAAACTCTTTACGCAGGCTTGAACTTTACCTCGTGGAACCTGTTAGATTCAGCCGCGGGAGGAAGCTTTATGTCAACAACACTTGGTGCTTCCACAAAACTACTAGATGAGATGATGACCAACTATTCCCAATGGCACACCGAACGAGATCCAACAAATCGCAAGGTAAACTCCGTCGAGGATATTTCCTCCCTAAATAAAAAAGTTGACTTGATTATGTCTTTACTCACCAAGAAAGCTCCTATTGATCCTCATGATGTTCCTTTAAATTCCTTGGTTGCTCAAGAACAATTAGATGTGAACTTTATCTCTAGAAACAACTTCAACAATAATGCTTATAGGAGTAATTTTGCTAGCAATCCTATACCGTTCCCATCCAACAACTATGGGAAAAACAACCCTTATCCTAGGAACAAGAACTCCACTTCTGAATTAGAGAACATGCTTAAGGAGTTTATCACTACCCAAAAAGCCTTCAACAAAAGTGTAGAGCAAAAATTAGACAAATTAGATAATCTATCTTTGAAGGTAGACAACTTAGCCCTTGATATTGAGATGCTTAAAATTAGAACTTCTCCCCTCGAGGAGAGGAAGGCAACTCCTATTAATGTTATTCAAATGAAAATTAATGGAAATATTAGGATCATGGCTAAACTTTAAAAAAGATGGGCTAGAGACAAGGAGTAAGAAGATAAAATTAAGAGCCTTCGCACACACCATGTGATACGTCCCAAACGTATCTATAATTTCTGCTTGCTCCATGCATGTTTTGTGCGATATTGCTATGATCTAGATACACTTTCATACATTTTTTATCATATTTGGGCTAACTTATTAACTCAGTGCACCCAAGTGTCAGTTCCTGTTTTCTGCTGTTTTTCTATTTCAGGATTCCCCAATATTAAAGGTGCTCCCAATATTTGGGAAAAAATATATAAAAATCAGTGTTCCGGAAGCTTCGGGATTCACCGAAGAAGGGCCAGAGGGGCCCTACCAGGTGCCCAGGCGGTCAGGTGGCGCAGCCGAGGGTGAGGCCGCGACGGGAGGCCGCCTGGACTCCTGGTGCCCCCCCCGGTTCCCCCCTTTTGCTCCGATTTATTATCCCATCGCGAAAACCCTGATTCCATACCCCTTTTCTCCAGAAGAAATTCCGATCTCCGCCGCCATCGCCAACAAGCTTCGGCGGACCAGAATTCCTGTGCCGGCACCCTGCCGGGACGGGGAAGTGCCCCCGGATTCATCTCAGTCGACGTTTCTTCCTCCCTCCATGATGTGGGAGTAGTCCCTCCTCGGGGCAGAGGTTTCTACCAGTATCTATGTGGTCAATTGTCTCTCCCATGATGTGATCTTTGTTGTGATCATAGGCAATGTTAATCTAGGGTGATCCTATGATATTTCCCCTTCCTCTTTGTATTGGATTGATGTACTCACTTGATCTTATCTAGTATAATCCCCGAGACCATGGTGACATTAGTCTATTAGACATGGGTTAGAAGAATATTTTCATCAGTGATTTCCTCTTTTGTGTGTTCATTGAAGATTGAGAGTCTCTTGGTGCTTTTCTTTGACTATCCTTGAGATATGTTATGGTGATTGTGGTACTCTCTTTGGATGGTCGCGGTGACATTGGGAAATCCATAGATTGAGAACTATGAACTCTAAGGTGTGCTTTTGTAGCCCTACATAATTCTCGTCTTCTCTTGACCACATTGGAATGACCTCCGAGTACGTCTCCATTGCATGTTTTATGGGAAATATCATGTGATTAGACTATGTTAATGTTGTTGGGAGTTGCGACTAGTGAAAGTATGAAGCCTAGGCCTTGTTTCCACCATTGCAATACCATTTATGCTCACGTTTACCACTTGTTTGCTCTCTGCAATTTTTATTACATATTTATATTACTTCGTTTTGCCACACCTATCACCCATATTTTACCATCACTTCGCCGAACTAGTGCACCTATATAACTTCTAGTTGTATTAGGTGTGTTGGGGACACAAGAGACTTCTTGTATCTTAATTGCAGGGTTGCTTGAGAGAGACCATCTTCAACTTCTACTTCCCTGAGTTCGATAAACCTTAGGTCATCCACTTGAGAGAAATTGCTGCTGTCCTACAAACCTCTGCGCTTGGAGGCCCAACATAGTCTACAAGAATAGAAGCGTGCGTAGACATCAAGCTATTTCTGGCGCCGTTGCCGGGGAGGTAATGTTTGAAGATATATCTTTAGATCTTGCAATTAAATCTTTTCGTTTCTTGTGTTTATTTTCATTAGTTATGCTTACGGAAAACTGCAATCTAAGTTTACTACTTGGGGAAGGCCGCTTTACCACACCCGTGGTAGAGAAGTCTCCTCCACCTACTGAATGTACCGCATTCAAAATTGTCGGGACCCGGGGTTAGCGTATGCATGTCCAGTTAAGACATAGTCATATGGAGAGCCGAGAACCGTACCCACTTGTCTAAGCATACAAGGCCAAGCACAGAACATTCTCGGAAAGCATCGTACGTGAGGGGTATCCCATCCAGGCCGGATGATCAACTGAGATGGGTCCTCATCGTCCACACACAAGTCTAATGATATGGGTGGTGAACTCCCATATTCAAAGACAAGTGGCCTCAACCATACTATCGACTATCTCATAACTCTTACATAGACTTACTCCAGCCCGATCACTTAGTCGGGGTCTAGGGCGGGCTCGATCATACCACAAAGTGTGCACGAGATAGAGTCTCGAACAATCGCATCGCGATGCCCCAAGCTGCGCACATCTAAGGGCCACTTGGTGTATGAAAGACCGCAGCCAGATCACAACTAAGGTCTCGAAAACCCATACAAAGACATGCATGTTATAAACATACACGCAGCACACATGCCTTGTATGAACAGTAGGTATCATTGCAATTCTCTACAAAGTATACATTTTTATTGATAACTCTTATAGAGTGCACAAAGAGACCACAAACATGTGATCCAACATTACAACACAAGCGGAAGCAAAGTATGTCTGAGTACAGACAAGTTTAACAAATGGCTTAAGAAGCCTTATTCAAACACAAGCCCTCCACGAGGGAACCAGTCATCTGACTGGGACTAGACTAGATTGATCTTCAGTCGTCCAGCTCGATGAAGAAGCCACCTTCGGGGTCAGTGGTTTCATCTAAAACATAGATTAAGCAAACGTGAGTACAAAGTCGTACTTAGCAAGACTTACGTAGGAGCTATACTACTCATGCATATGTATCAAGGTAAAGGGAGGTGGGGTTTCACTTGCAGAAATGCCAACTTTGACTTGGCTAATCCTGAACTACGAGTACCAGACTTTGAGGTAAGAAGCGTACACGAGTCCACTACTTTCTCCAACCAATTACACCACTATGGTGCCTTCCTCGACTTCCCCACGAGAAAGCACGCCATAGCACAAACACTTATCTTGGTGTGTTTTAGAAGTATCCAGTTCAAGTTGTCTAATAATCAAGCTAAGCTTTCCATGTAGTCCATAACCGCGGATGCGGCTATTCGAATAGTTTTGTTAACCCTGCAGGGGTGTACCGCTACACACACATGATCATCATTTACCGCCTTTGATCTCGACACCATTCAAGGGGTGCCAGCGAGGATGCTCACCACAACGGTTACCTCATAGTCGATCTAGTCCGAGAAAGCCGCCTACCTGGGTTGGCTACCACTATCGTGAACCCGGCCGGTTTACCGAAGTGGACCCAAGTGATGTGTGCGTGGTGCATAAGCCGGTCTCGGGTGAGCCGTTCTCTCACTTAGCATCCAGGGCACAGACCTACTAGAACTCCGAACTATTGCGACATCTGGACATGGAAAGGGATGAGTTAGTAAGCTGAGAGGGGTTAGTGAGCCCAATGTGTGGTTGTACTCTTCATCTTGGATGACCTCACAAGAACTCGGACTTAGGGCGGTGTTCAACGAGACAACCCATCGTGTACTCCTACACAGCCTCTCATCGTTCACCTTGTATTAGGGTAGATTCACCCACACTTTTCTACCATCATCATCATGATCACTACCATCCCGACTCACATAACAATATCAACATGGTATCACTCTAAGCATGCAATAAGCAGTAACAATTGCAGGGGCCACATGATATCAATCAACTCCTACATTTGCTAGGATTGTGGTTTTCTTACTACTGTGACAAAATGATAGGTCTTGCAAAGGAATGGGTTCATCTATGCGGTAGAAACGCATCATGGTAATCATCCTATACAATGCATAAGCGAGCTATGAGAGGGAATTGGGATTTTATCGACATGATCATTGGGGGTTTGCTTGCCTTGCTGACGAGGTTCGGGTTCGGGGTCTTCAACGAAGGGGGCAGCCTCCTGATCCGGTTCCACCTCTACTCGACAAACAACAAACAAGGTAGCAAAGTAAATACAATGCACAGTCACATGATGGAAGGTTGAAACTTGATGTATATTCTTTGATGTGTGAAGCAATTCCATTTAAATGGAGTATATTGCAAATTGAATTGCAAATTCAAACTCCAATTTGAATTCAAACTTAGCCAAGTTACATGTGACATTGTTTGATCAATTTGACTCATTTTGAGATGTGTATGATATGCCTCTGATGTGTGGTTGAAATGTAGCATGTTTCCATCGTCCAAGTTGCAAAAACTTTTGAATTGAATTTGATTTAATTCCATTTAAATCAAATAGCAAATGCTACTGATCAAATTTGAAATTCAACTGAAACAAAGTTGAAAGTTGGATATTTGGATAGGTTATTTTATGCTGATCATTTTTCATATATTATTTGTCCAATTTGGAGTTAATATGAATTGTCTATGAATTTCCAAAGTTTGGGCTATTTTCTGGATTTTCTGGAATTTCTTTAATTCATTTCAATTTCTGGAAAAGTCTTTATTGCGTCAGCACTGCGCCAGCATGGCGTCAGGGGGGTCTGACTGGTGGGGTCGGCCTGTCAGTGGCTGGGTTAATTAACCCGGTTAGTTTAAATTAACCAGTGGCTTAATTAAGCCACTGGGCCCATTGTCAGTGACCTAGGGTCACTTAAACCGGGTGGGGTTAAGCCCTAATCATGGCCACGTCGGCGGGCCTGCCGGCGTCACAGACGCGGCGGCGCTGCAAGGGGAGGGTGCTCCCGGCCACCATTTGGCATGCCGCGACCACCAAACGGGAGCCCAGGCACGCGCGCTTCATCTGGGCCAGACGAGCAGCACGGGGGCTCACCGGAATGACGTCGGCGACGAGCAAAGGCGGTGGCAGAGAATCGGCGAGGTCGGGAGTGGGGCTAGAGGCCACGTTTTGAAGCTGGGACGGTCGCGTTCGAATGCTAGAGCCACTGGGAGTCTAACGCGCGCGCTGGACGAGATGATGGGGCACAGGGGCGACCTCATCGTTGTCCATGGCGGCGACGTGCTTCGGCAACCATGGAGAAAACGGCTAGAGGGGTTGCGGGGTGCTGGAAGCTTGGGGAAAACGCTCAGTAGCTCACCGCGAATCGAACGGAAGCAACAGCAAGCTCGGGGAGGCTTCAACGGCGGGGAATCGACGGCGGCGAGTTCGCGGGTCCAGCGAGAGGTTGAAGACGATGGCGTCGGCTCGGGGAGGAATTAGGGATCCAGCTTCTGCGTGAAGACGAAGTCGAGGACGAGGAACACGGTGGACTTGCTGGTTGGAGCTCTAGGGCACGGTGGCCATGTCGTCCACGGCGGTGCGCTCCGGTGAAGCTTCGGGCGGCGACGAAATCGAGCACGGGAGGAGGTGGAGGAAGCTCTGGAGGGGGGGAATGGATCGGGATGGGAGAGAGACGTCTCCAGGCGTGGCTCAAAGGCACGGGGAGGCCTGGAAGGTGCTCGGCGGCGACGTGTCGTCCACGGCTGGCTCGGTGGCATTCCACCGAGCAGCTTGGAGGCGCGGGGCGGGGAAGAAGACCCTGCTGCCCCTCTGGGCCGGGTGGGCCGGATGGGCTGCTCTCGCCTGAGCGCCAGGTAAACTTTTCTTCTTCTTTTTCTGTTTTTATTTTCTGACATTTGTCTTGCTGTGCTAAAATAAATAGCTAGGCATTTTCTTAAATGCTGAAATTTTTTATATGGCCTCATAATAATATAGACTAGCCACTTATAAAGTTTCAACATTTTTTAATTCAAATATTTGAATCTTAACTCAAATAGGGGTTTTTAATTAATTCCAAGGCACTGTTTGAATATTTGAAAATTCTATGAGAATGGGGTGGGTCCCACATCACTTGATATGTGATCACACTCATTTATAAGACTTTTCAAAATTCTAACATGAATTTTTGGAGAAGATATTTATCTGGCCTTTTGAATTAATTCATCTGGGGGGTTTTCTTCTCCCATTTTGCTTTTGATTTTGATTTCATAGATTTCTTTTGAAATTTTAACATGATGCAAGTGACTTACTAACCCTAGCACATTACCTAATAGAGGGTTCTGACAACTCGCCCCCACTCAACAGAATCTCGTCCCGAGATTCAGAAGTCCGCAAGAGGACGGTGGGGTACTCGGCACTGAGACGGTCTTCTCTTTCCCACGTAGCTTGTCTCTCAGAGTGGTGTGACCATTGCACTTTCAGAAACCTAATCTTCTGACGACGAGTGACACGCTCTGCGGAATAAAGAATACAAATGGGGTATTCTCGATAAGAAAGGTCATCTTGGAGATCAAGCGTTTCATGGTCGACTTCGCGGATGGGGTCCTTGAAGCAACGCCTGAGTTGGGACACATGGAATACATCATGTACTCGGGAAAGGTGCGGGGGTAGTTCAAGTTGGTAGGCAACTTCTCCACGTTTAGCAAGAATGCGGAAAGGTCCGATGTAACGTGGGGCCAACTTGCCTTTGATACCGAAACATTGGGTTCCCTTCGGAGGAGTAACCCGAAGGTAAGCCTTCTCATCCAGATTGTAGCTCTCTTGCCTATGATGACGATCATAGTAGCTTTTCTGACGAGACTGGGCTGCTTTCAATTGATCACGAAGAATGCGAACTTGCTCTTCTGCTTCCTTGATCATGTCCGGTCCAAAGAATTTCCTTTCACCGGTTTCTGACCAGTTTAGTGGTGTTCGACATCGTCGTCCATAAAGGAGTTCAAAAGGAGCCATTTCAGACTAGATTGAAAACTATTGTTATAAGAAAATTCAGCGAATGGAAGAGACTTCTCCCAATTCTTTTCGAATGAGATAACACAAGATCTGAGCATGTCTTCAAGAATTTGGTTCCCATAGCATTCTGAAAGCTGTACTAAAGGAGAGATGAGTTCCCATAGCATTCTGAAAGCTTCCCCAAAATCTAGAGGTGAAAAGGCTACCGCGATCATAATTGATTTCCAAAGGAACACCGTGAAGGGATACAATTCTAGAGACGTACAAGTCCGCTAACTGGCTAGCAGTTATAGACTCGCGAACCGAAAGGAAGTGAGCAACTTTGGAAAGCCTATCTATAACAACGAAGATGGCATTGTTTCCTTACTGGGTTTTTGGAAAGCCGGTGATGAAGTCCATACCGACTTTGTCCCATTTCCACTCAGAAATAGACAAAGGTTGAAGTGTACCAGCAGGTCTTTGATGTTCTGCCTTAATGTGACGACAAACATCACATTCGGCAACAAATTGAGCAATGTCTCTCTTCATCCTAGTCCACCAAAATCTCTGGCGTAGATCTCGGTACATTTTTGTGCTACCGGGATTAATTGAGAGGTGTGTGTCATGGGCTTCCTTGAGGATGAGTTGCCTTAGTTCCCTATTCTTAGGTACTACCAAACGATTTTCAAAGAATACCACTCCCTTGCTATCTGTGGAGAAACATTTAGCAACTCCTCTAGCAATGTTCTCCTTGATCCGGCGAACACCTCGTGCACGCCTTTGGGCAACTATGATTTGATCTTCAACAGTTGGTTTCGCCACCACGGTAGAAAGATAGCCATGAGGAACAATCTCAAGATTGATCTTGCGAAATTCCTCATGAAGAAGTGGTTGATATTGTTGTAACATGAGGTTGTTACAATACGACTTACGACTTAGTGCATCAGCCATGACATTGGCTTTGCCTGGGGTGTAAGAAATTCCTATGTTGTAATCTTTTATCAACTCAATCCAGCGTCTTTGCCTGAGATTAAGATCTGGCTGGGTGAAAATGTATTTGAGGCTTTGGTGGTCGGAATAGATCTCGCAACGGTTACCAAGGAGGTAATGTCGCCAAGTTGTTAGGGCATGAACTACGGCAGCGAGTTCAAGGTCATGGGTAGGATAGTTCTCTTCATGTGGCCGCAACTGGCGTGAAGCATAAGCTACCACATGTCGATCTTGCAGAAGTTTGCATCCTAACCCTTGCCGTGATGCGTCACAATAGATCTCGAAATCCCTTTTAGTGTCTGGAGGTGCAAGTACGGGTGCAGAAGTCAATCTTCTTTTTAGCTCTTGAAAGCTTTCCTCGCACTTGGGAGTCCATAGGAATTTCTTATCTTTCTTGAGGAGTTCTATTAGAGGCTTTGCAACTTTAGAAAAGTTCTCGACAAAGCGACGGCAGTAGCTGGCTAGGCCAAGAAAACTCCTAACTTGCTTAACCGATTCAGGTGGAGTCCAGTCAAGGACGTCCTGATCTCTCTCGGGATTCACAACAATGCGTTTTGCAGAAATCACGTGGCCTAAGTAGGTCACTTATGGTAGCAAAAATTCACACATGGAGAATTTAACATACAGGCGATGCTCTCTAAGTTTCATCAATACCAGCCTTAGGTGTTCGGCATGTTCTTCTTCGTTCTTCGAGTAGATGAGAATGTCATCAAGATAAACTACAACAAATTTATCTAAGTACTCCATGAAGATCGAATTCATCATGCGTGAGAAAGTGGCGGGGGCATTGGTTAAACCAAAGGACATGACGGTGTACTCATAAAGACCATAACGAGTAGTAAAAGCCTTTTTGGGAATGTCCTCGTTTCGGATTTTGATTTGATGATAACCTAATCTCAAATCCATCTTGGAGAAGACAGAGGATCCTGCAAGTTGATCATAAAGATCATTGATCCTGGGCAATGGGTACTTGTTCTTTATCGTCGCTAAATTTAGCGGGCGATAGTCTACGCACATCCTTTCTGTTCCATCTTTCTTCGTTACGAACAGAACGGGGCAACCCCATGGTGATGAGCTAGGGCGGATGAAGCCTTTCTCCAACAAAGCTTCCAGTTGGGTTTTAAGCTCAGCTAACTCACGTGGGGCCATTTTGTATGGGCGTCTAGAAATTGTTGCGGTTCCTGGGGCAAGATCCACTATAAACTCTACACATCTGTCGGGTGGCATGCCCGGCAGCTCTTCAGGAAAGACATCCGGGAAGTCAAGAACCACCGCCATATCTTCAAGTTCGGGAAGGGGAATACATTCAAGGAATGCACTTGGGTTCTTGTTCTGGGTGAGGTATAGTTAACGGTCTTGTCTGAAGGGTGGGTGAGTTCCACGGATTTACCTTTGCAATCCAGGTAGGCATTCTGTCTTGATAGCCAATCCATGCCAAGGATGACATCAATATCTGAAGGCTTGAGGGCTATGAGTGAAGCAAGGAATACTAAACCCTCAATTGCAATTTGATTACCATGGCTTAGTCTATTAGTTTGCCATCTTGACCCTGGAGTTTGAATAATCATGGGGGTGGATAATTCAACAAAAGATAACTCATGACGAAGTGCATAACTTTCCGACATGAATGAATGAGATGCTCCTGGGTCGAAAAGAACGGAAGTAAGAACATAATTGACTGGGAGCGTACCAAGAATGACGTCAGTGGTGTCGTCAGTCTCTTCGGCGGCAATCTGGTTCACACGTCCACAAGTGGCGGGAGGAGCGGGTTTGGCGGTGTAGACCTTCTGGGGTGGCTTGCCACGACCATTGTTGTTGCCTCCGGCACGGGGTGGAGCATTCTGATTCTGGATCTGGTTCTGGGGACACTCACGAGAGTAGTGGCCTGCCTGACCACACTTGTAACAGGCTCCGAAAACAGTGCGGGGAGCTGGGTTGTTTGGTGGAGCTGGGTGGAACTGAGTTGGTGGACGAGGCTCCACATAGGATGGCCTCGGTGGGTTGTTCTGGCGGAACATAATATTTGGGATCCAGATCTTGCGCTTCTGAGAGCCGGAACTGGATGAACCATCGTCTCTAGGGTGTTTGCGGAAGTCGTTGGGGGTGTTCATGTCCTCTGCCTTGATGGCCTTGTTGACAAGGACCTGGAAGGTGGGAAAGTCATGTAGGTTGAGCTCACGACGGAGTCCAGAATTGAGTCCACGACGGAACCTTTCTTGCTTCTTTGCGTCGGTGGAGACTTCTTCAGTAGAATAACGAGCAAGTCGGTTGAACTCACGACTAAACTCGTCAACATTCCTTCGGCCTTGGGTGAGGTTGCAGAACTCCTCACGCTTGCGGTCCATAAGACCCTTGGGAATGTGGTGCTCACGGAAGGAAGTGCAAAATTCATCCCAAGATGTGCGTGGTCCAACGGGACGCATATTCAGGAAGTTCTCCCACCAAGAGCTAGCTGCACCTTCAAGGTGATAGGTGGCATAGCTGACCTTGTCGCCATTTGCAACATGGCCTGCTTGGAGCTTCCTCTCGATGCTGTGAAGCCAGTCATCGGCGTCAAGGGGCTCGGTGGAGTAACTGAAAACCAGGGGATGAAGCCGGATGAAGTCGTTCAGGTACACCAACTCGTTGTGCTGCTGAGTGGTGTTGCGGGCAATGACTTCCATCAGATGGTGAGAGTCTCGGCTGTTCCTCTCAACCTCCATCAGAACCTGAGCCATCGTGGGTGGGGGTGGAATGTTGCCTTCCTCCTGGTCATTCCCACGACCCTGGTTACGAACAAGCTGGCCACGGGTTCCTTGAGACATCCTGAAGGTTGAAAACCAAAGTCAAACATAGTTGATTGGAAGAATCCAAACAAGGTATTGAAGTACTGGAAGGATTACAGAGCAAAGGAAGTAATCATCTTGACAACATGGTGATAAAGCATACAAGACATATATTCACAAGCTGTCATACCAACCATACATCGTTTTAGTACAAGCACCAAGCTAATACAAACGTGATGAAGATGATACATCCTTTAGAGGCACTCTGACTTCCTATATATTATTTATCTAAGCCTCTGGAACTTAGAACACCTTGCGTACAATATACTAAGATACTACTACATCCTCACTAAGTAAGTCCACATGTGGTCTCACTCATCTCCATCTCCATAGTAGTCCTCGTAAAAGTTACCCGCGTATCCCGGTAGCTGAAGGTGACCATCGGAAAACATGGAGGCCTATGGACGTTGATATCCATTTGGGCAAGGATGGGGACTAGTTCCAACGTAGGGTGGAAGCAAAGGACCACGGGGTGGAAAAATGCCTCCAATCTCGGGCCAAGCAACTCGAGAAGGCATCTGAGTCCTCACTGGGTAGATAGCATCATACTCAACTGATCCAACACTCACGAAGGGTGCCAAGAGTGTCAGTGCTCGATACAGACGAACACGAGTGGCGTGAAGCTCAAAACGGAGAGCGCGTGCATCACGATCTCGATCACAAGCGAACCTAGCAGTCATCTGAAGTACTGGATCTTCTGCAGAGTGATCTGAGTAGAGTCTGGTGTAATATCCCTCTTCTCCTGGAAGTGCAGCAGGGATATAGCGGAATGAGGTCTCTCTCAGCATAGTGTGCTCCTCTCTTAGCAGTGTAATACATGAGTATGCAGCATCCTGCACAGCCATGTTCTCAGTCATGCCAATGCCATGTCCAACGTGGATAGGCTGAGTGACTCCAACGTGGTGCGGGTAGATCCGGACAATGCAGTGGAACTGGGTCTGGTTGAAGTCAAGGAACTTCTCCTCAATGGTGTACTCAGGATACCATCGATATCCCACATAGGACATCATCTCGATCAACGTGGCGGGATGGCCACGCACACCGAGGCACCTGGTCAAACGAACAATCTGCGGAGGGGGAAGATCTGCCATCTGAAACAGAAAGGAGTTTGCAAATGCATCAGATTTTGAGATAAACCTAGAATGACTCGGACAGCATAATGGATGTAATTGCAAGAAAAAGCCAATTTCTTACAACATGGAAACAGCACTTACATACGATGTAAGAAATCAGGAAGCATAACCACTCTAACAAACCGATCACAACTTTCCTACGGCTACAAGGGAGCAAACAACGAGATGTTCTAATCAGACAGAGGAGAGCCTAGTCCTATCTTCCCGTAGAATAAGATGAGGGTGACTCAGAACTCAGAACGAAGGGGGTAAGGAGAAAAAAATAAGCCTTACGTTGTTCCCTTATATACCCAGAGTAACTATATAACTATAGAAGGCTAGACTCGACTTCGGCCAAGTCTGCTAGTCCTACAGTCAGTCCTGCTCTGATACCAAGTCTGTCGTGACCCGGGGTTAGCGTATGCAAGTCCAGTTAAGACATAGTCATATGGAGAGCCGAGAACCGAACCCACTTGTCTAAGCAGACAAGGCCAAGCACAGAACGTTCTCGGAATGCATCGTACGTGAGGGGTATCCCATCCAGGCCGGATGATCAACTAAGATGGGTCCTCATCGTCCACACACAAGTCTAATGATATGGGTGGTGAACTCCCATATTCAAAGACAAGTCGCCTCAACCATACTATCGACTATCTCATAACTCTTACATAGACTTACTCCAGCCCGATCACTTAGTCGGGGTCTAGGGCGGGCTCGATCATACCACAAAGTGTGCACGAGATAGAGTCTCGAACAATCGCATCGCGATGCCCCAAGCTGCGCACATCTAAGGGCCACTTGGTGTATGAAAGACCGCCAGCCAGATCACAACTAAGGTCTCGAAAACCCAAAAAAAGACATGCATGTTATAAACATACACGCAGCACACATGCCTTGTATGAACAGTAGGTATCATTGCAATTCCCTACAAAGTATACATTTTTATTGATAACTCTTATAGAGTGCACACAGAGATCACAAACATGTGATCCAACATTACAACACAAGCGGAAGCAAAGTATGTCTGAGTACAGACAAGTTTAACAAATGGCTGAAGAAGCCTTATTTAAACACAAGCCCTCCACGAGGGAACTAGTCGTCTGACTGGGACTAGACTAGCTTGATCTTCAGTCGTCCAGCTCGATTAAGAAGCCACCTTCGGGGTCAGTGGTTTCATCTAAAACATAGATTAAGCAAACATGAGTACAAAGTCGTACTCAGCAAGACTTACGTAGGAGCTATGCTACTCATGCATATGTATCAAGGTAAAGGGAGGTGGGGTTTCACTTGCAGAAATGCCAGCTTTGACTTGGCTAATCCTGAACTACGAGTACCAGACTTTGAGGTAAGAAGCGTACACGAGTCCACTACTTTCTCCAACCAATTACATCACTATGGTGCCTTCCTCGACTTCCCCACGAGAAAGCACGCCATAGCACTCACACTTATCTTGGTGTGTTTTAGAAGTATCCAGTTCAAGTTGTCTAATAATCAAGCTAAGCTTTCCAAGTAGTCCATAACCGCGGACGCGGCTATTCGAATAGTTTTGTTAACCCTGCAGGGGTGTACCGCTACACACACATGATCATCATTTACCGCCTTTGATCTCGACACCATTCAAGGGGTGCCAGCGAGGATGCTCACCACAACTGTTATCTCATAGGCGATCTAGTCCGAGAAAGCCGCCTACCTGGGTTGGCTACCACTATCGTGAACCCGGCCGGTTTACCGAAGTCGACCCAAGTGATGTGTGCGTGGTGCATAAGCCGGTCTCGGGTGAGCCGTTCTCTCACTTAGTATCCAGGCCACAGACCTACCAGAACTCCAAACTATTGCGACATCTGGACATCGAAAGGGATGAGTTAGTAAGCTGAGAGGGGTCAGTGAGCCCAATGTGTGGTTGTACTCTTCATCTTGGATCACCACACAAGAACTCGGACTTAGGGCGGTGTTCAACGAGACAACCCACCGTGTACTCCTACACAGCCTCTCATCATTCACCTTGTATTAGGGTAGATTCACCAACACTTTTCTACCATCATCATCATGATCACTACCATCCCGACTCACATAACAGTATCAACATGGTATCACTCAAAGCATGCAATTAGCAGTAACAATTGCAGGGGCCACATGATATCAATCAACTCCTACATTTGCTAGGATTGTGGTTTGCTTACTACTGTGACAAAATGATAGGTCATGCAAAGGAATGGGTTCATCTATGCGGTAGAAACGCATCATGGTAATCATCCTATACAATGCATAAGCGATACATAAGAGGGAATTGGGATTTTATCGACATGATCAATGGGGGTTTGCTTGCCTTGCTGACGAGGTTCGGGTTCGGGGTCTTCAACGAAGGGGGCAGCCTCCTGCTCCGCTTCCACCTCTAATCGACAAACAACAAACAAGGTAGCAAAGTAAATACAATGCACAATCACATGATGGAAGGTTGAAACTTGATGTATATTCTTTGATGTGTGAAGCAATTCCATTTAAATGGAGTATATTGCAAATTGAATCGAAAATTCAAACTCCAATTTGAATTCAATCTTAGCCAAGTTACATTTTGAGATGTGTATGATATGCCTCTGCTGTGTGGTTGAAATGTAGCATGTTTCCATGGTCCAAGTTGCAAAAACTTTTGAATTGAATTTGATTTAATTCCATTTAAATCAAATAGCAAATGCTACTGATCACATTTTAAATTCAACTCAAACAAAGTTGAAAATTGGATATTTGGATAGGTTATTTTCTCCTGATCATTTTTCATTTATTATTTGCCAATTTGGAGTTAATATGAATTTTCTATGAATTTCCAAAGTTTGGACTATTTTCTGGAATTTCTGGAATTTCTTTAATTCATTTCAATTTCTGGAAAAGTCTTTATTGCGTCAGCACTGCGCCAGCATGGCGTCAGGGGGGTCTGACTGGTGGGGTCGGCCCGTCAGTGGCTGGGTTAATTAACCCGGTTAGTTTAAATTAACCAGTGGCTTAATTAAGCCACTGGGCCCATTGTCAGTGACCTAGGGTCACTTAACCCGGGTGGGGTTAAGCCCTAATCATGGCCAAATCGGCGGGCCTGCCGGCGGCTAAACGCCAGCGTCACAGACGCGGCGGCGCTGCACGGGGAGGGTGCTCCCGGCCACCATTTGGCATGCCGCGACCACCAAACGGGAGCCCAGGCACGCGCGCTTCATCTAGGACAGACGAGCAGCACGGGGGCTCACCGGAATGACGTCGGCGACGAGCAAAGGCGGCGGCAGAGAACCGACGAGGTCGGGAGTGGGGCTAGAGGCCACGTCTTGAAGCTGGGACAGTCGCGTTCGAATGCTAGAGCCACTGGGAGTCAAACGCGCACGCTGGACTTGATGATGGGGCACAGGGGTCCATGGCGGCGACGTGCTTCGGCAACCATGGAGAAAACGGCTAGAGGGGTTGCGGGGTGCTGGAAGCTTGGGTAAAACGCTCAGTAGCTCACCGCATATCGAACGGAAGCAACAGCAAGCTCGGGGAGGCTTCAACGGCGGCGAATCGACGGCGGCGAGTTCGAGGGTCCAGCGAGAGGTTGAAGACGATGGCGTCGGCTCGGGGAGGAATTAGGGCTCCAGCTTCTGCGTGAAGACGAAGTCGAGGACGAGGAACCCGGTGGACTTGCTGGTTGGAGCTCTAGGGCACGGTGGCCACGTCGTCCACGGCGGTGCGCTCCGGTGAAGCTTCGGGCGGCGACGAAATCGAGCACGGGAGGAGGACGAGGAAGCTCTGGAGGGGGGGAATGGATCGGGACGGGAGAGAGACGTCTCCAGGCGTGGCTGGAAGGCACGGGGAGGCCTGGAAGGTGCTCGGCGGCGACGTGTCGTCCACGGCTGGCTCGGTGGCATTCCACCGAGCAGCTTGGAGGCGCGGGGCGGGGAAGAAGACCCTGCTGCCCCTCTGGGCCGGGTGGGCCGGATGGGCTGCTCTCGCCTGGGCGCGAGGTAAACTTTTCTTCTTCTTTTTCTGTTTTTCTTTTCTGACATTTGTCTTGCTGTGCTAAAATAAATAGCTAGGCATTTTATTAAATGCTAAAAAAATTTATATGGCCTCATAATAATATAGACTAGCCACTTATAAAGTTTCAACATTTTTAAAATTCAAATAATTTGAATCTTAACTCAAATAGGGGTTTTTAATTAATTCCAAGGAACTGTTTGAATATTTGAAAATTCTATGAGCATGGGGTTGGTCCCACATCACTTGATATGTGATCACACTCATTTATAAGACTTTTCAAAATTCTAACATGAATTTTTGGAGAAGATTTTTATCTGGCCTTTTGAATTAATTCATCTGGGGGGTTTTCTTCTCCCATTTTTCTTTTGATTTTGATTTCAAAGATTTCTTTTGAAATTTTTACATGATGCAAGTGACTTACTAACCCTAGCACATTACCTAATAGAGGGTTCTGACAAAAATATCACTTGGGATAATTGAAATAATTAGGAATTATTGTTATGAAGGGACAGTCAATCCTAGTATTCATTTGTTGAAACTTACAAAAAATTGTGAGTTGTTTAAGATTACAGGTTTGACAAGAGATGGAGTCATGAGGGAATTATTTGCCTATTCACTGAAAGGAAAAGCATTGGAATGGTATAGGCTAGTAGATGATTCTCACCTGCTGGATTGGGAAGAGATCCAGTGTCTCTTTTAGTCCAAGTTTATCCTCTTCATGAAGTCCATGAGAATAGGAATTATTTTTATAATCTCTATCCTCATGATGGAGAGAGAATATCTCAAGAATGGGGGAGACTGAAAACTTTAATGCCAAAATGTCCTAACCATGGGCTCCCGAAAGATATAATTATTACTAATTTTTATGTGAGGCTCTCTCGACAGGAAAAAGACTCGCTCGACGCTTCCTCTATGGGTTCTTTCACAAACAAAAAGATTGATTCTAAATGGGAAGTCCTTGAAAGAATCCAACGCAATACTGAAGATTGGGAGATCGACAAAGGTAAAGAGTCAGGTATAAATTTTGAGTATGATTGCATTAAGTCCTTTGATGAAACTACAAGTTTTAAAAAGTTTAGTGCTAAGTTTTGGCTTGATTCACAACTCCTTCTCGATTTCCTCAAATGTTTTTCTTGACATATTAATATGCCTAAGGTGAATTGGATCAAGCACCATGAATCTTTTAAAGAGATTTGCAAGGAAATTGAAATTGTTCATGATGATTGCAACATGCATGATCCAATTCCTGAAAATGAAGTTTTATATAAGCATGTTAATTATTGTGGAGTGGATTGACTTTATGAAAGGCCTATGATTGAAGAAGATAAGTATTGTAAGCAACATAAGCATGAAAGAACAATTACTTGGGTCAAATATTTAAATGAAATTGCTAGAGAATTGTGTGACCTTTATCCTCTTACTTGTGAACTTTGCTGTATAGAAGGTCACTTTCATTTTAAATGCATGAACTTTCAAAGCATAACTGTTAATCAGTTGTGTGATAAAATGATCACTTCTGATCTTTATGATGAACTTATGTTATTTTTGAAGTGTGAAGAGTTATCAGAAAATAATTCTTGGCTACATGTTAATGCCTTAGGAATTAGCAACACCTTGCAAAATTTCCATCTCTACTGTGTTGTTAATTTCCATGAAAATGATTACATAAGTAAGATTCGAAAGGAGGGAACTTTACGGAAGTATAAAAATGTCTCTTATATCTCTACTAATAAAAAGGAGAGTTTCTCCCAAGTTTGCCCTATTGTTTCTAATGATAAACCAGGACATGTGGAGAAACTTCATCTCCAACCACTCCTTCCTAAGGTCAAGAAGAATAAAAAGAAGAGGAGGAGGAAGAGGAGCAAGAAGGAAGAAGAATGGGTATCAACATGGCCTGAGCATATCCCTCCCATCAATTTTTATCTTAACGGACATAAATTATTGGAGGATGGTGAGCTTGATTGCATTCATTATTATCCTGATGTTAAGTCCGTAGGCACTATTGAAGATGATTTTGATCATGATATGCATGTTACTTTTTGTGATTGGGAAAATGTTGATAATTCTACTGATGATCTTGAAAATCCTTTTGGTACCAACTCTGAGAGTGATGATATGTAAAGCTCTAAGCTTAGGGATGATAGGACTGCAAGTCCTTTACCCATTAGTGATGTGGTAATTGATAATTCTTTTGCTAGTAAGAATAAAGACAACATGTTTACAAATACAGTTGCTAGCAATGATAACGCTCTTCTCGACTATGATGATGTTATAACTCCTATCTATAGTGATTGTAAAGGTACCTATGACATAAGGAGAAATTATCCTTATGAAACTTGTCATAATCATGGAGGGAATTTGTCGGGAGGATGGATCAAGCCCATAACCCGGCATTAAATCACAATCCTTTGGGCCGGCTTATACGTGAAGACCCATGAAGACAAGACCCGGCCCAGAGCGAGACGCGCCAAGGAGAGAAGATTGAAGCCCAAGAAGAAATTCGACTTACCTTGTATAGCGTGTAGCGTATTTGTAATGTAGACATAGGATAGGATTCCACCTCAAGTAGGAATCGGATCCGTGGACTCTTGGACCGTGTACCTTTATAAGCCTAGGGTTCGGGGCGCCAGGATCAACTCTCAACTGAACACAAAAACCACCGACGCACGACTCGTAACCTAGATTTCCTCAAGACACAAGTTACGAGCCGGCGAAACCTTGTAATCCAAAATCCGGCTAGTCCTTTCGATGAGCCGGAAACCCCTCAATAATAAGAAGCGGGAGCATGTCTTTACCTCGAGAAAAAAGACGGGCAGAAACCTGGGTAAATCGCCGAGTACCGTGTCTATGTCGACTCTCTCCTTGATACCACCTCGCAGCAAAGGCCTCACTACAAGTTCGATGACTCGGACATCTTCTGTGTTAATCCCACGACAGTTGGCGACCACCGTGGGGCCTGCGCGTGCTGGCGTTGAGATTCTCAGAGGAGCTCAGCAGAGCATGGAAGGATTCGTCTCCGCACGGATCACAAAAAGCCGGAGAGGAAAACTCCGGATGAATAGCTCCACATGGGAAAATAGTAACGTGATCACGCCGGGTTACAAAGTCTCAATCGGTTCCATCAACCTCTTCATCAGCAAGCCGAAACCGAAGATTGCACCCAAAGTTTCCTCAAGCAAGGCAAATCGGCAGGAGGATATTTCGCATCACGTCTTTGTCGGGTTCATCAGGGAGTCTTCAGAGCAAGAACATTCCGACAAGACCCTAGACCATGAAGATAAGGAAGATGCCTCTGAAGCCGACTCATACCAAGAAGAGGACAGAGATCCAGATACTAGATCGATCCGATCCGTCAAAGAAGACAAAATCGGATCAAGCCCAGAACGGCATAATCCGGATCTAGCCCACTACGACCCATCCCAAAGGTCAACCGTCTACATGGCGGACGACCAAGGACAACAAAAGTCTCCAAGACATAAGTGTCCGCCTTACGTATGTTACAGAACCGATCAAAGTCCATTAGAAATAAAGGACGACTCGGATGCACTGGCCACGAGCCAACGACAACTATCAAATCACAAAAAAGCCGACTTCGATGAAAATTTAAAAGAACATCAAGAAAAGGCGACTCTACTACAAAAAGAGATAGCTTGGGAGCACAGGAGCTTCGCGCAGGCACAAAGCCGACTCTCTCATGGGACATATTATGAACAAGATCCCGACATGGATCGCCGGCTTACACCCATAACAAACATGCTTAGGCGCGTAAAGGAAGTAGCTGAAGATCTTGGCGGGCTCGTTGAGGCAATCATCAGATATGCCGAATCCGATGAAAGCCGGTACCGGCAAGGACAAATCATAAACCAGACGCAAAACAAGAAACGTAAGGAACCCTCACCAGGGGAGTCACCAGACTCGGGGATAAGATACCGAGACTACGAGAGAGCCATGCAAGGCCCATGCCCAAAGCATTCCAAACAGGGTCATCCTGCTAGACACACATGGAATCAATGCTACTTCATGCAAGATTACAGACGTCTAGTTGAAGAAAAAGAAAGTGGACGAGAAGATAACCTCACTACACCTTGCAAGCACGGGAAGTGCCAAGCACATGGACACAACCGGTCACTACAAGGGATCCATCACTTCAATCAGCATTGGAAAAAGAATTAACCAATCGCCGGCTCTGGCCATACACAAGTCGATTTTCATCGCACCGACTGTCGCCACTCAATAAAAAGCCGAATTTCGTCGCAACCGGCTCTCGCCACTTAATAAAAAGCCGACCTTCGTCGCAACCGGCTCTCGCCCCTTAATAAAAATCGACTTTCGTTGTGACCTGTTTCTCCTTCATCTATTAAAAAGCCGACCTTCGTCGCAACCGGCTCTCGCCACTTAATAAAAAATCGACTTTCGTCGTGACATGTTTCTCCGTCATCTATTAGAAAGCAGATTTTCATCGCGTTGTGCTTTCTCCTAAAAGGTAAATTTTGATGCCACGGTAAGATTCCGCACAATTGTAAGCCGGCTCCTGCTGCTCTTCTTAAAGCATCGCATTCATCACTTTTTCTCATAACTCGCATTTATAAAATTTCTCAGAAACCTGGGGTCTTGATCAACCTCCAATTGGTAATCTGAGCACTGATTTGTTTAATTCAGACAAAGTTCAACAGATCTTGATGATAACTCATCAGCCTCCAACTAAGAAATCTCGGCACATATGTGAAAAATGCATGTACAAAGCTTGAATTCAGAGAAATCTTGGGGGCTCGACTATACCCATCGAGACTTCACCCAAGAAACCTCGGCTTATACATGTGGCACTCCACGCCTCCCAACTGCCTGTATATTCGATGCTCATACGATCTAGACGCGTAAAATCCAGCTAGAAAATTCCCAAGAGGAATCTTTTGACGCAATCGGAGAAACGCTGTTCAATGTGGGATGGCATACAGAGAAGTCTTGTCTCTAGGATAACCCAAAACTCTTCTCAAACGAGAGAAGATGAGGACCAGATGAATCCAGGGCTAGCTTCTTCGAGAAATTCATGAATTACCTTTTTGCATAGATCATAAGCATTTTTTCTCTTTTCACATACACAAAATCCTTGCATAACAGAGTTGGAACTCATAAGACTCGGCAATGCGTCAAGACATGCATGCCGAATCATGGGGACTACAACTCGAAAAATTTCCCTATGTGATGCGGCTGTTTGTCAAATACACACATGCCGACTCATTGGGACCACAACTCAAAGCAAGTTCCTGTGCGACTCGGTAATGTGTCAACACATACATGCCGAGTCATGGGGATTACAGCTCGAAAAAGCCTTTATGCGACTCGGTCCTGCGTCAATACACACGTACCGACTCATGAGGACTACAACATAAAAATGTCTTTATGTGACTCAGTCAAGCGTCAGTACACGCATAATGACTCATAAGGACTACAATACGAAAAAAGCCTTTATATGACTCGGTCATGCGTCAAGACATACAATCCGACTCATAAAGGCCACACTTCGAAAAACTAATTTCTTGTGTAAATCCGGCTAAAACGCAAAAACATGTTTAATGGTTCATGATGGAAACTACAAACTGAAAAATCTTTCCAAAAGATTCAGCATAAACATACTAATTCTTGGAAAGAAACATTCAAAAGATGGCTCATACGAGGCATACCGGGTAACAAAACCTCGGATCACAAAAAATCTCCTCAAAGGGAAACCGTATCATCATTGGCATACCACAAGCCATTTCAAATGTCACTCGGCATAAAAGTATTCACCAAAGTCTGTCCACAACAGACAAGTATCTCAAAATATTACAAACTCGGCTTTTTCAAGCCATACCAAATTAAGCTAAGAGTTTTTTCTAACCCACTCGGACGACTTTGCCTTGTCACCGTCTTGACCTTGAGAATAAGACCCGGCCGCACCTGCAGATGACAGAAGTTTATTACAAACCTCTACCAGGTCTATATCACAGAAGCCGGCCATCTTCAATCCATCATCCTCCGCACCTGGAGACGGCTCGGTGCCCGCCGGCTTAGATGAGTCGTCCGGAGGAGGAAGAAGAATGAACTTCTCAGGAATCGGGAAGGTGAATTTGCGCCTCTTTCCTTGATTATCATAACCAATCTCCAAACGAGAAAGTTCTATATTGTCGGCTATCTGAGTGGCAGCCGAGCGGATCTCTTTCTGCACTTTCAGAAAATCTTCTTTACAAAAAGGACTCCCGTCAGCTTTGATTTCAGGAAAGAAGCCAGCTAAAAACTCCGGCTTTAGCCCAGGGTGATATGCCTTAGCAAGTGCCAAGACACGCATCGCCCCCAGCCAGCAAGCTGACAGCTTTCCTATCTTAGCCCATTCAACAACGACTGAAAAAGGCTCCATGACATCCGTGATCCTCTTCATGCCTTCCGACAATGGCTGTGTCAAACTTATAAGTTTGCAGACACCCTCAAACAATTTCTTGACGAGGGAGAAGCTGTCAGTTAACTTCTTATCGGACGACTCCTTCACAATTTCATGCTCTTAGCCTGACAAAACAAACAGAAGTCAGCAGCAATAACAGTTGGATGATAACAGAAGGAAGCACTTTAAAACCGGCTTACCAAAGATGGATGACATGAATTGGCGCACACTATTTCGAAGTGTCATGAGCTTCGCCTCGGTAATTTTCTGCTTTTTCTCAGTAGCCATGATGTCATCCAAGGACTTTGGCAAGGCATTATTGTACTCGGTCAGACTAATCTTCATTAACTCCAAAGCGGCGTCTTTCTTCTTCAAAATTTCTTGAAGACGGCTATTCACCTCATCAGCTTCTTTCAGCTTGGCCGATTCAGCCGTAAGCTGCTGATTCAGCTGAGCATTCTGTTAGCCGGCTTCCAAAGTAATGGCCTGCTACAAAGCAAATTATCATAAGGGTTATAGCTCCAAAATTCTAAAAACATGACTCGGCACGCCACCAAGTAGGTATACCAACTCATGGGGGCTACAACTCAAAATTCTAAAAACATGACTCGGCACGCCACCAAGTAGGTATACCGAATCATGGGGGCTACAGCTCAAAATTCTGAATACATGACTCGACACCCCACTAATTAAGCATACCGACTCATGGGGGCTACAGCTCCAATTTAAATCAGCATACTCAAAAGATAACTAATTGCCGACCTTAAGAAGACTACAGTTCAAATAGCTGCACTCATGACTCGTCACACCATCAAGAATGGTAAAACGACTCATGGGGGCTACAGTACAGAAGATATTATAGCTCAAGTTTGGGGACTCTTATAACCCGCCATGATTTGCAAATAACATGACGGCTTCAGGGGCTATAAAGGCATATCAATAGCATAAAGCCAATTTTGACATACTGAATAAAAGTCGGCAAAGAAAAAATACCTCATATCTCTGGTAAAGATGGGAGACAATGTTTTGCTGCTCAGTCATATAAATCATGGACTGATTATAAAACTCGTTAACGGAAGTCTTCTCATCAATACACCCAAAAGGCCGATTCATAATCTGCCTCTTATCATCTATAACCTTGGCCAAGACATCCTGGGCAGGAAGAACGCCCTGACAGGTCTCCGTGATAATCACTTCAGAATCATCGGCTGTCGGGACCCGGGGTTAGCGTATGCAAGTACAGTTAAGACATAGTCATATGGAGAGCCGAGAACTGCACCCACTTGTCTAAGCAGACAAGGCCAAGCACTGAACATTCTCGGAAAGCATCGTACGTGAGGGGCATACTATCCAGGCCGGAGGATCAACTGAGATGGGTCCTCATCGTCCGCACACAAGTCAAATGATAAGGGTGGTGAACTCCCATATTCAAAGACAAGTCGCCTCAACCATACTACCGACTATCTCAAAACTCTTACATAGACTTACTCCAGCCCGATCACTTAGTCGAGGTCTAGGACTTACCAAAAAGTATGCACGAGACGGAGTCTCGAGTAATCGCATCGCGATGCCCCAAGCTGCGCACATCTAAGGGCCACTTGGTGTATGAAAGACCGCCAGCCAGAACACAACTAAGGTCTCGAAAACCCATACAAAGACGTGCATGTTATAAACATACACGCAGCACACATGCCTTGTATGAACAGTAGGTACCATTGCAATTCTCTACACAGTGTACATTTTATTTATAACTCTTATAGAGTACAAGCAGAGATCACATACATGTGATCCAACATTACAACACAGGCGGAAGCAAATTATGTCTGAGTACAGACAAGTTTAACAAATGGCTTAAGAAGCCTTATTTAAACACAAAGCCCTCCACGAGGGAACCAGTCTGCTGACTGGGACTAGACTAGTTTAACTTCAGTCGTCCAGCTCGATGAAGAAGCCACCTTCGGGGTCAGTGGCGTCATCTAAAACATAGATTAAGCAAACGTGAGTACAAAGTCGTACTCAGCAAGACTTACATAGCAGCTATACTACTCATGCATATGTATCAAGGTAAAGGGAGGTGGGGTTCACTTGCAGAAGTGCCATCTTTGACTTGGCTAGTCCTGAACTACGAGTACCAGACTTTGAGGTAAGAAGCGTACACGAGTCCACTACTTTCACCAACCAATAAACCACTATGGTGCCTTCCTCGACTTCCCCACGAGGAAGCACGCCATAGCACTCACACTTATCTTGGTGTGTTTTAGAAGTATCCGGTTCAAGTTATCTAATAATCAAGCTAAGCTTTCCAAGTAGTCCATAACCGCGGACGCGGCTATTCGAATAGTTTTGTTAACCTTGCAAGGGTGTACCGCTACACACACATGACCATCATTTACCGCCTTTGATCTCGACACCATTCAAGGGGTGCCAGCGAGGATGCTCACCACAACTGTTACCTCATAGCCATCTAGTCCAAGAAAGCCGCCTACTTGGGTTGGCTACCACTATCGTGAACCCGGCCGGTTTACCGAAGTGGACCAAAGCGATGTGTGCGTGGTGCATAAGCCGGTCTCGGATGAGCCGTTCTCTCACTTAGCATCTAGGCCACAAGCCTACCAGAACTCCGAACTACTGCGACATCTGGACATCGAAAGGGATGAGTTAATAGGTTGAGAGGGGTCAGTGAGCCCAATGTGTGGTTGTCCTCTTCATCTTGGATCACCACACAAGAACTCGGACTTAGGGCGGTGTTCAACGAGACAACCCACCGTGTACTCCTACACAGCCTCTCATCGTTCACCTTGTATTAGGGTCGATTCACCAACACTTTTCTACCAACATCAACATGATCACTACCATCCCGACTCACGTCACAGTAACAACATGGTATCATACTAAGCATGCAATAAGCAGTAGCATTGCAGGGGTTACATGATATCAACCAACTCCTACATTTGCTAGGATTGTGGTTTGCTTACTACTGTGACAAAAGATAGGTCATGCAAAGGAATGGGTTCATCTATGCGGTAGAATCGTAACATGGTGATCATCCTATACAATGCATAAGCGAGACATGAGAGGGAAGTGGGATTTTATCGACATGATCAATGGGGGTTTGCTTGCCTTGCTGACGAGGTTCGGGTTCTGGATCTTCAGCGAAGGGGGTGACCTCCTGCTCCGGTTCCACCTCTACTCGACAAACAAAGCACGAAGTAGCAATCAATATGAATGTAATGCTCAAGCACATGATTGAATGTTAAAGCTTGAAGTATAAGTTTTGATGTGTGAGGCAATTCCATTTAAGTGGAATATATTGCATTTAAAATGCAAATTCAAACTCCACATTTGAATTCAACCTAGTCAAGTTGTAAGTGACATGGTTTGATCAGTGTCACATGGGTTTAATTGAAACGGTTTGAACTTAACCAGGGGGATTAAGTGCCTGGGGGCCCCACCTGTCATTGACCTGTGGTCAATTAGCAGGGGGGTTAACCCCTAATGACAGTGCCTCACCGGCGGCTAGCCGCCGGTGGCCACCAGTGCGGCGGCGCTGCACGGGAAGGGGGCTGCCGTGGGCCATTTGATGCGCGGGAGGCACCAACCGAAAGCTCGTGGACGCCCGCGTCAAGTGGTGCAGAGCAGCGCCACAGGGGAGCATCGGAGTGACGCCGGCGACGACCTTCCGCGGCGGCCGTGGCACGGGGTCGGGGTGGATCTCGCTACAGAGCACCATTTGAGCCGCTGGTGGGCGCGTTCGAAGTAGCAGATCAAGGCGGAGGTGAAGGACAAGACGGCGAGGTCGATTGCATAGTAGTTGCTCGCCGATGACGACCGTGGCTGCTTGGTACTCCGGCTACCATGGCAAACGGTGACAGAGGGCAAGAGGGGCCGGCTAGGTTAGGGGAAACACTCACCCAAACGCAGGGAGTGCAGCGGCGCAGTCGATGGAGGCGGGGAAGGCTTGACGACGGCGAATCGAAGACGGCGAGGTTGCGGGTCCGGCGAGGTCGCGATGAAGCTTGCGTCGTCCACGAGTTCAATCAGGCGCCCATCTTCTCCAGCTTGGGGTAGTCGTCGATGAGGAGCACGGGGGACACGTTGGTTCAAGCTCTAGGGCACGGTGGCCGGGAGTTCTTGCGACGGCGAGCAGCGGCTGCTCTCGGAGAAGAAGGGGAAAACGAGGAGAGGAAGGGAGAGCACGAAAGAGGAGGGGGAAATGATGCACGGCTTCAAGGCGGTTCTCCAGGACACGAGAAGACGGCACGGGGAGGTCTGGAAGGTCGAAGATGTCGCGGTGGCGTCCACGGCGTCGGCGCCCTGCCACGGAGCTGCTTGGACGCGCGGGAGGAAGACGACAGAACGGTTCGCGTGGGCTGGGCCTGATGGGCCTCGCCTGGGCGACAGGTAAGTTCTTTTCTTTTTTCTGTTTAATCTTTCCTTTCTTTTTTTGTAATTCTGTTTTGACTTTGGTAAAAATACCAAATCATTTTATTAAATGCTGAAAACTTTTACATGGCCTCATAATAATATAGACTAGCCACTCATAAACTTTCAACATTTTTAAAATTCAAATGATTTGAATTTTAAATCAAATAGGGGTATTTCATTAATTCCAAGGCACTGTTTGAATATTTGAAAAATCTACGAGCATGGGGTGGGTCCCACATCACTTGATATGTGATCACACTCATTTATAAGACTTTTCAAAACTCTAACATGAATTTTTGGAAAAGATTTTTATCTGGCCTTTTGAATTAATTCATCTGGGGGGTGTTCCTTCTCCCATTTGGATTTTGAATTTGATTTCCAAGATTTCTTTTGAAATTTTGACATGATGCAAAGGCACTAGCTAACCCTAGCACATACCTAACAGAGGGTTCTGACATCGGCTTCCTTCCCTTTGGAAGAATCCAGAACAACTGTCGGAGCAGCATCAGACACCGGCTTCTCCAAGACGGCATCAGGAGATGAACCTTTATGCAGGGTAGAAGGGCCCGACTCATACAATCCGGCCTTCTCCAGAGCGTCAGGAATAAGGACCTCAGGCGCCGCCTTTGGAATCACGGCTTGCTCTTTCAAATCATCCACATCTACGGAATCAAGCCGAGTTCTTCCAAAAGAGGATGGCAAAACTTGTCAAATACTATACAAGAGGAAAATCGGCAATCAAGCAAAGAAAATAGATACCACAGATTGACAAAAAAATCAGCTGGGAGTGACGACCCCTCAGAAGATGGAGTACCATCACCAGAGCCGCTGACTTGCCCAACATCTTCAGTAAAGACGTCATATTGACGAGGAGGAGTAGCAAGCTGGGCCGGCTTACTGTTAACATTACGAGGCGGATCTCCCAAAACCACAAAAGGGTCCCCCGAGTCAGTACTTCGGGTATGCCTCTTCTGGCCTTGCGCCTACAAAAAGAAAGATGTGAGTAGGAAACTTACAATCAAACTATTACAGAAAACCAGACATAAAGAATACCGGCTGATTAGGAACCTTGGCCTTCTTGCTCGTTTCATCCTTGGAAGGAGAAACTCGGGCCACTACCTCTTCATTGTCCTCCGATTCATTTTATAAGAAGAAAAGAAAATGAAAAGACATAGCCGGAATAAAAAAGAAAACGAAGGACGGGTTACTCTCACTTTCCAAACCTTCGTCCTCCTCCTCTTCTTTAGACTCAAGATCTTGACCCGCAGCCCAAAAGCCGGAATCATCATGAAAATAAGAGGACGGAAGATTAACATCTTAGACAATAAGAAGGAAAGTTGAAGGCCAAAGGAAAAGACGTACTGGGGGAGCCGGGTTGCCTTGATAAAATGGGGCAAGACCATCTTCTTTAAGGTCTTCAATCTTCTCTGCAACAAACTTCTTATAATAAGTCGCCAGAGTGACAGAGGTCAACTCGTTTCATGCAAAGCACATCGGATCTCCTCTCCCGCTGTACTTGCACATAAGTCGGTTCATGATGTTAAGAGGTTGAACCTGCCAACCTACCCAACACCGGACCAGATCTTTGCCGGCTAGTCCATGGGCTAATAAAGCCTTCAGCCGAGCAATGAGCGGCTTGTTCTTCTTCACCATCTCATCCGTAGGAGAAAGATTCAAACAATCATGAAATACGAGTCGGCTTTCACGAAATCCAGGAAAAGGATGCTCACCGTCAGGCACGTTCACGGTGCAGTAGAAATATGACCTTTGCCAATCTTTAACTTTGCTGGCCGGTCTAGGAGTTGGAAAAATAGTATTGGCATGCTTCTAAATAGTGATGCCTCCACATTCCAAAGCCTGGCCGCCACTCTGTTCAGTCTGCTGCTTGCAGTAATAAAACTCGGCAAAAAGACCGAGAGATGGGGGCCAATCCATCCCGTACTCAAATCATTACTTAATATGTAGATAGATGAATCTCGTATTCTAACACTCAGTCTTTCTCACTCCTCTTAAAGAGTTCTTCACCTGCAAAAGTAATAAAACCTTTTTGGGTGGCGATGATCCAACATGGTTTGTGCTCAAAACTTGCATCCATAGAATAGGAGAACTTCCGTCTCCAAAAATCGTGTTCTCTTTGCAAATGGGACATTCTTGACCCTTCTATATTCTGGATCCACTCTTCCAATTTGACTGGGTCACTGGTCTCACCAAAATATTAATGTCCACCGATGGGATTTAAGGTTGGTCAGAGATGAGATAGATCTTTAGAGAGAAGGGAAGATAGATATCTACCTAACAATCATTAAACAACTAACATTCATAATAGACCCGTGTACAACATTTTCTCAGAAAGCCTCCGATTCTTGAAATCTTCGATACAAGGAGTTTCATCCATCTGATGGTCTTCTGATACATCATCCGTTGCTCACACCTCTCAAGGTTTAATTAATAATAAAACCTATGGAATATGTATCCTAAAGCAAAAATTTAAATTTAAAAATTAAAATGACACCAATCATTAAATAAACAACAAAAACTCCGAGAGAACTCAAAATATCACTCAAAAATTCATTCAATCAATTCCTATGGTACCTTCATGAGCTCGCATGGTTGGGCACACTACTCGCACTCTTTTTTTTATTTCACAACTCTCATGGTGGGCTTGGATACTATTGGTATTGGGTAAGATATTCCGTAACTTCTTCACAAGCATCTTAGACATGGATGTATCCGGTTCTTCTATGGGTCTTGGGTAATCTTGGGATCTTCGGAGTCTTCAAATTCTTTGAGTCTTCCATTGTAACACCCTCAATGTCATGGAACAGTAACCCCTTTTTCTAATGATAATAACTGTTGATGACACCCTATTCGGTAATCACCCGGTACTGACGAATCATCACCGGATAATTCCCGCTCCGAGAAAATCACCTAACACTGCGTTAGAGCCCCGTCGCTTTTTATCTGCTATGACATACATTTGTATTGCGATTATTGTTGTGTATTTACTGTTCCCCCCCCCCTTATTCTCCGGTAGACCCCGTTGCTGCCGCTGATGATAACATCGAGTACGACTACTTCGTCGACGACCCTGCCCCTACCGTCGAGCTTACAGGCAAGCAGAGCCATTCTCTTCCCCACATATCGCCTACCTTTCCGTACTTTCTTGCACTAGGCATTGTTACTGCTGCTGCTACGTTACAATCCTATTCAATTGCATAGCCTGTTTTTGTCTCCCTTGATGTACCTTCCTTATCCTATGCTGCCTAGTATAATTATGCATTATTCAGCAGTGAGCCCTGCGCATTGTTAGCTAGGATTAGATAGCGGGCCGTGGTCACTCAGGGGAGTGACGCGGATACAAAATATATACAACTGCAACAGGTACGGGTCAATGCAGACACCCTAGGGAACCTACAACGGCGAGATTCTGGCGAGTCGCTTCGAGTTTGACTTACGACTGGAATGGACTTGTATTTCACTCTCGTCGGCTCAGTAGCTGTCGGGACCCGGGGTTAGCGTATGTAATTCCGGTCACAATGCAATCACATGGAGAGCCGAGAGCCGTACCCACTTGTCTAAGTAGACAAGGCCAAGCACAGATCACTCTCGGTAAGCATCGAACGTGAGGGGCATCCAATCCAGGCCGGATGATCAACTGAGATGGGTCCTCAACGTCCGCTCACAAGTCTAATGCTTATGGGTGGTGAATCCCATACTCATAAACAAGTCGCCTCAACCATGTTATCGATTGAATCATAAACCTTACATAGACTTAATCCAGCCCGATCACTTAGTCGGGATCTCGGGCGGGCTCAATCATACAACAAAGTGTGCCACGTGACAGAGTCACGAGCAATCGCATCGCGATGCCCCAAGCTGTGCACATTTAAGGGCCACTTGGTGTATAAAAGACCGCCGGCAAGAACACAACTAAGCTATCGAACCCCACACTAAGACATGCATGTTATAATCATACACGCAGCATACATGTCCACTTTAAACAGCAGGTAATCACAACATGAACTCTACAAACTCAGTCTTTATAACTTCTGCTAAACAGAGCAGACATAGAAGTTGTATTACAAGCAGAGATCACATGCCTGTGATCCAACATTACATCAAACATCAACGGAAGAAAATTATGTCTTAGTAAAGACAAGTTTAACAAATGGCTTAAGAAGCCTGAATGAAAAGTACAACGACCCTCCAAAGGGCACAGGCTGCTGCCTGGAACTATACGACATTGGTTCACGTCGAGCTCGAGGTAGATTCCACCATCAGGGTCAGTGGTCTCGTCTCTAAAACATAGATTAAGCAAACGTGAGTACAAAGTCGTACTCAGCAAGACTTACATAGGAACTATACTACTCATGCACATGTATCAAGGCAAAGGGAGGTGGGGTTTCACTTGCAGAAGTGCCAGCTTTGACTTGGCTAATCCTGAACTACGAGTACCAGAGAGAGGTCAGAACGTACACGAGTCCAAGTAACAGTCTCCAACCAATACTCCACTATGGTTCCTTACTCGACTTCCCCACGAGGAAGCACGCAATAGCACTCACACTTATCTTGGTGTGTTTTAGAAGTATGCGGTTCAAGTTATCTATGATCAAGTAAAGGTCTCCAAGTAGTCCATAACCGCGGACACGGCTACTCGAATAGTTCATTAACCCTACAGGGGTGTACTGCTACACACACGCCTCATCAGTTACCGCCTGGGGATGGACCCTTCAAATGAGTACCGGCGAGGATGCTGCCACGACACTTCACTCACGGCACCATCTCTAATCCTAGGGAGTCGCCTATTTGAGTTGGGACCACAATCGGAATCCGGCCGATTGTTCCGATGCGGACTCAAACGTTGTGTGACCGCCATCAAGCTGAACTCGATCATGATCACTTGATTCAACGTGCCCACCACCTACGCCAACCACTTACCTTGGTTCCACCTGCTTGAGATCGTTAAAGGGCGAACTACTTGCGACTCCTGGACTGGTCCGGGGTGAGGTACTAGGCCGAGAGGGGTCAGTGAGCCCAATGTGTGGTCGTACTCTTTGTCTTGGATAACAACACAAGAACTCGGGATTAAGGCAGTGTTCAACGAGACAACCCACTGTGTACTCCTACACAGCCTCTCATCGTTCACCTTTGTTTAGGGTAGATTCACCAACACGTTACCACCATCATTCACATGATCACTACCATCCCGACTCACATCAAAGTAGCCTCAGGTAACAACTCTAAGCATGCAATAAGCTGTAACAGTTGCAGGGGCCACATGATATCAACCAACTCCTACATCTGCTAGGATTGAGGTTTGCTTACTACTGTGAGAAAATGATAGGTCATGCAAAGGAATGGGTTCAACTAGCGGTAGAACATATCATGGTGACATCCTAAACATGCATTTGCGAGAATGAGAGGGAACTGGGATTTTATAGACATGATCAAAGAGGGGGGCTGCTTGCCTTGCTGATGATCACGAGGTATCACTCTTCTGACGTGAGGTTGAACTGGTCTCCGAGATCAACTCTACCGAGAAGATGCAATCACCGAAGTACTAGAAGTAAAGCACAATCAAAATAATACAATGCACATTCAATATGCAAAACATAGCATGGAAGTGTGCTGATGTGACCTATGTTTGAATTTCCACATTTTAATTGAAGTTGATTTGAAAAGTAAATTCAAATTCAAACTCCAAATGTTATTCAAATTTGGTCAACTTGCATTTGCTATTATTTGTTCATTCGAAACCAAAGTATCATATGTGGAAAAATGCTTCTGAAGTACAAGTGATGTGTGGTGCTTTTCAAAGTTTGAAGTTGGAATAGGAATTGAATTGATTTTGAATTAATTCCAATTAAATCAAATAGCAAAAGCTACTGATCCCTTTTTAAGGTCAACTCCAACATAGCTGAAAGTTGGATATTTGGATAGAGGATTTTCTCCTGATCATTTTTCATATATTACACTTTTAATTTGGAGTTATAGTTTAAAAGTTATTCAATTTCAAAGTTTTGCTTATTTTCTGGAATTTACTGAATAAAATAAAATGATTTAATCTTTACTGCGTCATCACTAGGTCATGCTGACGCGAGGGTTGACCAGTCAACTGACAGGGCGGCCCCACCTGTCAGCCTCAGTGGTTAATTGGTTCTGTTTAATTTAAAACGTGGATTAGCTTAAGGCCTAGGGCCCACTGTCAGAGAGAGAGAGAGGGGGGATTAGCTGGTTGATTAGGTGCTAAAATAACCCGGCCCGCCGGCGGTTAGCCGGCGGTGCCACTGGGCACGGCGGAGGGTTGCCGGAGTGGCCATTCCGACCAAGGGAGAAGGAGGGGAGGGCACTGGGAGGAAGCCCGCGACGTCGCGCGTACGCCTGTGCCATCGGGACAACACGAGGAGGCCCGTGGCCATGGCTACGTCGACGGGGGCGGCGGCTGGAGCTACTGACCATGGCGGATGACGACAGAGAGGTCGGGATGAAGCGCGGATGGGGGGAATCGAAGCTTGGAGCTCACCGGAAGGTGAAGGCGTCGCCGAGGAGGTCGGGGATGAGCTGGCCGTGAAGAATTTGACGATGGCGTCTCCGGTGGCCGGCGGCGAACTGGAGAAGGGGGCGACATCTCGTGTGCTTCAGGGCTCGATTCTGCTCGGGGTTCGACGAGGACGACGACGGGGAAGAAGCTGGACAAAGCGGCGCAGCAAATGGAGCACGGTGGCCACTCGTTCCACGACGGCGTGCTCCGGCTGGGGCTCGGGATCCCGCGAAATTGGCGACGAGGGGGAACGGAAAAGACCAGGGAGAGGGGGGAAAGGAGAGGGGCGACTTCTAGGCGTCCATGTCGAAGAGAAGTAGGCAGGGGGGCTCCACGGCGAAGGAGGAGGTGGCGCCGGCCATGGCATGCAGGGCACGCAGCTCTCTGCTTGCCTGGCCGGTGTAGAAGACGAAGATGCCCCTAGTGGGCTGGGCCAGGCCAGAAGTTAAGTGGGCTGCCCAGGTAAGTGGGCTTTTGCCCTTTTTATTTTGTTTTTTTCTTTTAATTCTTTCTGTTATTTGTTTTGCCCAATAAAAATAAATAGTTAGGGCATTTTATAAAATCCCCAAATATTTTTATAAAACTTAGGTGACTATATAGAAGCCAATCCCAAGTTTTGGGAATTTTTGAAATTCAACTTATTTGAATTTCAATTCAAATAGACAAAAGATTTAATTTCCAAGCCACCATTTGAATTATTTAAAAATCTATGAGCATGGGATTAATCCCAAATCACTTTTAAAATGATCAGACTCATTCTTAGGATTTTTCAATACATCCAAAAGAATTTTGGAAAAAGATTTATTTCTGGCCTTTTTATTTAATTCATTTAGGACTTTTCTTTTCCCCAATTTTCTTTTGCAATTTTTTTCAATTTTGCAATTTTTCTTTTGGATGGGATTAATCCCAAATCACTTTTCTTTTGCAATTTTTTTCAAGAAGCAAAAATGCAAGCTAGGTTAAACACAAACCTAATTTGGGATTCTGACAGTAGCGTAGCATCACCGGGATGATACGAGGTTTACCTCTTTAGTTCATCCCGCTGATGTCTCTGTCAAACCCCTTTAAGTGTGCCATCGAGGGTGATTCCTCCTGGTTTCACTTAATGGTAGGCACTCGAATCAACTGGTGTCCTTAAAGGTAAGAGTCGGGCGACCCAACGGTGCCCGCGAGCGGTATATTGTCGGGAACGACAGGGAGGGTACGACCGACGTTACTGGCGTGCTTGGCCCCTGCTCGTATCCCGCGAGAGTTACCAAACTACGAAAAGTCGATCTCTACCAAGAGCACACGCGAGACAAGGTAAGGAGACGGTTCACCTTGTTGGTAACCGCAGTGACTTGGTGGGACGACGGGGCAGGCACCGATGTACTGGTGGTCCTGACTGCTGTCGTTGATCGCGGGTCGGTTAAGTCGAGGCAACGATAACGGTTGTCACACAAGTTAATTAAAATGCTAAATGGTTCGGCGGATGTCTTGAGTAGCCTTTTGGCTTGTACGCACTACCTACACGTGGGATAAGGAGTGTGGGCTCCCCTGCATCGTAGTCTCGTTCGAGGGTCTTCTGACGTCAGCAGTACCGCGGGCTGATTGCCGGGAAGTGGTGTTGTCTTCTCTTGATCGAGCGGTATATTTGTATTTGCTTTGATTTTGCTTCACCGGCCAGTCACGCACCGTGCAGGAGTACATTCGGGTTAGGGTCCAAAGCCCGGCGTACGTAGGAAATAGTCCGTCGGATGACCTCTCTGTTGATTGCCGAAGGATGGGCTACTATGTGTCGGATAGCTTTGGTGGAGCGTTCCCTAACAAGGTTCCCGCCACCCTGGAGATCCGAACGTCGTAGAGTCACGCCAGTGCACCCCTGCAGGGAAGATTAATCTATTCGAATAGCCGTGTCCACGGTAACAGGACGCTTTATGCTGAAGCTGGATCTTACCACTAGAAACTATTATTATTAAACTGTATGGTTCCGGGTTCTCTTCCTCGCGGGGATGTCGAGGAGGTGAACTCGGAGGCATTGCTAATTATTACAACTTATTATTATACAATGCTGCAGCAACTTCTGCTGCATTGTTACTTTATGCTTTCTATAAACTGTTGGCTGATTCTTACCTCATGCTGCAAGACATCGTCGGAAGATGCTAGTCTTCGATAGGCCTAGCTTCTTACCCTTGCTCTGGATTTCTGTCTTTTAGTCCACTATATACAGCCTCTTCTTTCCGTTGATACAATGCATAATGCTTAGTAGCGGACGTAAGACTCGCGGGTATGCTAGATACTCACCTGCTTTATTTCCTTTACTGTTTTGCCTGATCGGCCGCTGCAGTCGACGTTGGAGCCCAGGAGCAGGAGTTCCCGATGCCGACCACCGCAACATGAAGATCCCCAATGCCTTCTACGACGTCGAGTTCCCCATTGACCAGGAGTAGTTTGGAGGTTCCCAGGCAGGAGGCCTCGCCTTTTCGATCGAGTGTTGATTTTGTGCTAGCCTTCTTAAGGCAACCTTGTATCCTTGTGTTTGTACTCAGATACTATTGCTTCCGCTGACTTGTGCTCTCGAGCTGTTGTATTTGAGCCCTCGTGGCCCCTGGCTTGTATTAAACAGCTTGTATTATTTTATTTGTAGAGTTGTGTTGTGATATCTCACTGTGAGTCCCTAATCTCGATCGTGTACCTTGCGTGTATGATTACTGTACATGGTCTGATTTTGGGGGCGTCACACCCTCACCCTTTGTCGTCATCGACAGGTTCTTCAAGGTAGCTCACTTTATACCAGTCAGGGAGAAGATCACGGCTGCTCAGTTAGCGGAATTGTATATCGCCCAAATCGTGTCGCTCCACGGTATTCCGTTCGAGATCAGTTCAGATTGTGGCAGCCTTTTCACCTCAAGATATTGGCGGAGTTTCCAAGAAGCTTTGGGGACTATTCTGCATCTCAGCACCGCTTATCACCCCCAGTCAAAAGGCCAAGTTGAACGAGTCAACCAAGTGCTGAAAGACATGCTTCGAGCTTGCGTTATTTCCTTCAGTAAGAAATGGGAGAAATCTCTTCTGTTGGTCGAGTTCTCGTATAACAATAGCTACCATGCTAGTCTGAATATGGCACCCTATGAAGTTATCTATGGGCGTAAGTGTCGGACCCCTCTGAGTTGGTCAGAAACTGGGGAACGTGCACTCATTGGCCCGGATATTATTCAGCAAGCTGAAGATCAAGTTCACTTCATTCGTGAACATTTGAAGGCCGCTCAGTCCCGCCAGAAGACAACTATGACCGCAAACACTGATAAATGGAATATCAGCCCGGTGAACAAGCTTACCTTCGTGTCACTCCCATGAGGGGCACTCATCGCTTCGGGAGCAAATGCAAGTTAGCTCCTCGCTACATTGGCCCGTTTTGTATCGTTTCCAGGAGTGGACCAGTGGCATACCGATTGGAACATGATATGATTGAGCTGCAACAGGACTTGACTTATCAACTCCGTCGCTGCTTCAAGGACCCTATACTTGAAGTGGAACATGATATGATTGAGCTACAACAGGACTTGACTTATCAAGGACATCCGAGCCGCATTCTTGATCAGTCTGAACGTCGAACCCGCAACAAGACGGTCAAGTTCCTCAAGTTTCAGTGGTCGAATCATTCTGAAGATGAAGCCACCTGGGAACGCGAAGATCGTCTTCGTGATGAATACCCCGATCTCTTCCCCTCTACCGCTTAAATTCTCGGTACGAGAATTCTTGTAGTGGGGGAGATTTGTAACACCCTCTGTGTCATGGAACAGTAACCCCTTTTGCTAATGATAATTACTGTTGATGATCATGCCTTGATCATCTTGGACCAAGTCAAATTCAAAATGCCCCTTTGATGATATTAAAATAATGTGGAAAATCAAACCTTGTCCAAAAATTGTGAAAGCAATTTTGTAAAATGCCTAAAAATTAGTGGATCACTTCCATATGGTTTTTGGAATTTATTAATCTATAAAATAAGCCTAACAAATAAAACCAGTAGCCAAAAATCCTTTTTCATCAATAGAATAATTAAAACAAATGCTAAATGAATTTAGTTCTCCCCCAAACTTTTTGTGGCACTATTATAAAGTGAAACACTAATGTTTGGACCAGATCCAAACTTCACAAAAATGCTAGAGTAACTAAAACAATTATTCAAAGAAATGAATAGAAATGAAAAATAAAAGAAAATAGAAAACAACCTATCTACCACCCCCACTGGACCAAGCCCAACCCCAACCGTTTCCCCCCCTTCTCTGTTCACCGCCATGGCGTGGAGGCCATCGGCCGGTGCCACGGCGACGGCTGCCGCCGTGGAGGACATCGCGCGGCGCCAGCGATGATAAGAACCCCAGGCCGTGCCGCCCTAACCCTAACGCCCCCTCCCTCGACAGATCTCGCTCACCCTCGCCCTGGTCGTCTTCAAGCTCCCGCCCGAGCTCAGCCGTGGACGTGCCGGCGTGCACCCACGCGGCCAACTGCCCTCTCCGGCCAGGACCTCATGTTCGGAGGCTCCGCCATCAACCTCCCGTCAGCCTCCGTCCGCTAGCTCACGCCGGGACGTGTCGGAGCCCGCGAATCGAACCTGCAACTCCACCATGGCCTCGCAGGCATCTCCGTTAAATTCGTCGCATATGCTGCTCTTCGCCAATCGTCGGGCCTTCGTGTGCCTCCAGGGTGAGCTGCGCCTCCGAATCCCACTCTCTACTTCCCGTTTTGGCCACCCCTACCAAGTTCGCCGTGGAGCTTGCTCCGGCCGCCGCCCGTGCTCACTGTTGACGACGTCCTGGTCCGTTCCAGTTTGTGCTAGGGCTAGGGATGGACGCAGATTAGTCGTCCCGTTCGAAGGCAACTCTTGGGCGACGTTTTGGCCGCCGGGGCTGGTCGGACTGGCCGCCGCCGTGCTCTGCCCTCGTCGCCGGCGAGTACTTGCTCGAGCCAGCGGGTTGGCTCCCTGGCTTGTGGGCCAGGGCCGGTTTAGGTTAGGGGCTAAGCCCCCTATTAAGTTAATCTTCCCCCGCTAATAAGCCCCCTCCAATTTAATTAAAATAAACCTTCCTGGGGCCACTGACATGTGGGCCGTTGGCCCTTTTAATTTAATTAAAATATTTAATTAGCCACTGTTCCAATGACACATGGGTCCCACCTTTAAGCTAATTAATTAACCAAAATAATTTATTCTGTTAGTATGACATGTGGGTCCACTTGTTTAATTAGATTTAGTTAAAACATTTTTATTAAACAAAGGCTGACCAGTGGGACCCACTGGTCAGGTTTGCCAATCAACCCCTTGTGGATAATGTTGGATTTTGAATAATAAAAAAAATTCAGAATATGATTTAAAATGATTTAAACATTAAAATTGAATATATTTTAAACCGTAAGTCAGATTCAAAAACTTTATACATCAAAATTGATCAGAAAAATGTAATGAATACGGATACGCTATCTGTATACCAACCACACCCCTCTAACACAACGAACATCGACATCCCCCCTCCGGGCCGTTTGTGCGATGATTTGTCCGGTACTGTCAAAGTATCCGGATGAATTTATTATGAACACGAAAGTTCTTCAGATTGTTTGAACTAGCACAGTTACACCATCCACACGTTTGTCGGATGTCCACGACACGTCTGGCATGGTACCTTCCTCCTCCGGACACCCTGTCCGATAATCACCCGGAGCTGGCAGTTCATCCACAGATGAATTCCCGCTCCGAGCATAATACATTGCCATGCGTTAGAACATGTTACCTTTGCTTATGTCATGCCATGCATATGTTTGTTTATGATTGCTTTGTATTTACTGTTTCTTCCCCACCCCCCATAATCTCCGGTAGACCCCGCTGCTGTCGCCGACTACACCGCTGCCGGGTACGACTACTACGTCGACGACCCTGCCTCTACTACCGAGCTTCCAGGCAAGCAGAGCCATTCTCTTCCCTATATATTACAACTGCACAGGTACGGTACAATGCTGACACCGCCTAAGGCCGCCTAGCTTGGCTCTGCCGAGCCACCATCAAGTGTGAGCTATCAAGGAGTAATCCTTGTACTCCACTCGTTTCTGACTCTGTATAGCCGCTCTAGGTACCTGAGTAACTGTTGTCCTTCAGGTAAGAAGTCGGGCGACCCAACGGTGCCCACGAGCGGTATTGCGACGGGACGACAGGGAGGGTACGACCAGTGTACCGGTGTTCTTGGCCTCTGATTGTTGGCCGCGAGAGTTACCAAACCACAAAATTCAAGCTCCTCCAGGAGCACCCGCGAGACAAGGTATGGAGTCGGTTCACCTTGTTTCTAACCACAGAGACTTGGTGGGACGACAGGGCAGGCACCGATGTACTGGTGGTCCTAACTGCTGTCGTTGTCCGCGGGTCAGTTAAGTCGAGGCAACGATAACGGTTGTCCCGCAAGTTAATAAAATACTAAATAGTTTGGCGGATGACTTGATTAGCCTTTTGGCTTGTACGCGCTGCCTACACGTGGGATAATAAGTTATGGGCTCCTCTGCTTCATGGTCTCGTCCGAGGACTCTTCAGACGTCAGCATTACCGCGGGCTGATTGCGGGGAAGTGCGGTGTCTTCTTTTCTCGACCTAAGTTGTTTTGTTACGGCTTACCGGCCACCCTCGCACCGTGCTGGAGTACGTCAGGGTTGGGGTCCAAGGCCCTGCGTACTTAGGATTTAGACCGGCGGATGGCCTCTCTGTTGAGTTTGAATGATGGGCTGTGGAGTGTCGGATAGCCTCGGTGGAGCGTTCCCTAACAAGGTGCCCGCCACCCTGGAGATCCTTGCGTTGTAGTGTAACAGAAGTGCACCCCTGCAGGGAATATTAATCTATTCGAATAGCCGTGTCCACGGTAACAGGACGCTTTATGCTGAAGCTGGATCTTACCACTACAAACTTTTATTATTAAACTGTATGGTTCCGGGTTTTCTTCCTCGCTGGGATGTCGAGGAAGGGATCTCGGAGGCATTGCTAATTATTTCAACTTACTATTATACAATGCTGCAGCAACTTCTGCTGCATTGTTACTTTATGCTTTATATGAACTGTTGGCTATTCTCTCCTCATGCTGCAAGACTCGTCGGAAGATGCTAGTCTTCGACAGGACTAGCTTCTTACCCTTATTCCTATTTCTATCTTGCAGTCCACTATATATAGCCTCCCCTTTCCATTTGATACAATGCATAAATGCTTAGTAGCGGACGTAAGACTCGCGGGTATGCTAGATACTCACCTTTACTTTATTCCCCTTTTTCGTTTTGCCTGATCGGTCACCGCAGTCGACGTTGGAGTCCAGGAGCAGGAGTACCCCGGAGGCGACTACTACGACGTCGAGTTCCCCGTCGAACAGGAGTAGTTCGGTGGATCCCAGGCAGGAGGCCTCCCTTTTCGATTTGTACCTCTGATGTCATTTGTGCTAGCCTTCTTAAGGCAATACTTGACTAACTATGTATGTACTCAGATATTATGGCTTGTATATATATTCGGATCCTCGTGATCCCTGGTATTGTAACATGTTGGTTTATCCTTTCGTGTTTAGTGTTGTGTTGTGATATTCTCACCGTGGCACCCTAATCTCAGCCGTGTATCCTGCGTGTATGATTACTGTACACGGATTGATTTTGGGGGCGTCACATGATCACATCCATACTTCCATACTTCTAATTCACATTACAAACATCTATTCTCCGAAATGGTCTTGAGTTGTCCAATATCTTGTCCTTCCCGAAGAGACATAACACAATCCTTCTTAGTGGTCAAACTAGCATGGGTATAGTCTAACTTGTTTGGGATAAGAGGGAGTGTTTGGTAAAACTTAGAAAATATGAGAAGTATTTTTTTTCAATAATATTTTTAGAGAGTATAATTTCCTAATGGCTTCTCAGTTTCTAGGGCACGACCTACAGTCAACATGTGCTCTGATACTATCTTGTAACGACTTAGTCCCGAAAGGAACCAAGTCTACTGTGCTTCTGTGCCATACCTAGCTCAGTATGCTAGCACACACAGTACTCGATGAAATACCATCGATCACATGTCAAAAAGTAACGTAAATACATGCTATTTATTACCTTATAGCCTTTGGGCTAGAATACACAGCAGAAACAATGAATACATATGTGGAGTCCCATCAACACCAATGCCAAAGTTGAGTGTAGACATCGTAACCCTACATCGCATCACTTACTCGTCGTATACACTCCTGCAACACCGAAGGTTACAGCCCAAAATGGGTCAGTACTTGGAATGTACGGTAAGTTACTCCCAAAATAATATATAACATAACTATCTTCTACATGCAATTTTTCTGATGGAAAATCTCTAAGAGTTTCAGTTTGCATAAAGATGATTTTGTCCTACTCAAAGAGTATCATATCAGTACTACAAAGGTCATTATATGATTGAATTGGTTTCTCCAAGTCAATCTATTCCCAAGGTTGATTAAGCCCGATTGATTAATTAAAGATGACGAGATCCGTCAACATTCCAACTTCTAGATGCTCAAAGTCGTCCGTAACCGTGGACATGGCTAATCATGATCAGTTTGTACACTCTGCAGAGGTTTGTGCACTTTTCCCACAAGACTCGAGCACCTCCTTTTTAGTTCATAACACTGCATTTTGTATGAGAACCGGAAGGTCGAGACATGGTCTTTTAGAAGAGTTTCCCTCACTCTGGCGGTGCCCATCCCACCTACTCATAACTACGTTCGTAGCACCACCTAGTAAGAGTCTCTATAACTAATCAACCAAGCCAGAGCCCATAATAGCTTGTGGCTGCACACATAAGCTTCTAGTTATGAAAAATATGATTGATCCCTTTAAGCCTGGGTGGCATTCCGCGGTGATTACTGGCCATCTCCAGGTAACTCAGGAAAATCCCCTAGTTCCTCCAGGGTTCCCCCAACCATTCCACCCAGGTGGTTCTTTAAGATTACTTGGTCATGTTTACTACTTAGTCACTCATACCTCATAATGGATCACTTCCCAATCCACGTCTACTTAGCAAAGCAGTATAATTCTACACAGTGGTGACAATGATATAAGGTTCGGACCTACCTCAATGAACTACTGGGTGTAATAGCATAATATATAATCCTATCAATGCATAATATTTCAGTTGGACTACAATGCATAGGAAAAATATAGGTAATACTGGAGCATGATCAAAAGAGTAACTTGCCTGGATCCTGAAGATGAAATATTTTAGTCGTAGTCGTCTCTCCTTCTCGTTACAATATATCTAACGGTAGAATAGAAATACTTCAACACACAACACAAATCCAAATTGAAGATCCAAATAAAAATACAATTAACAACATAAATATTTAGTTTTTACTATTAATAAACTAATTACTATGGAAGGGCTAGGTTGAGATAGGATCGTGTTGACTTGGATGGAAATATGATGCAAATCATATTTCGGGGATTGGATCAAATTGATACAAGTTAGGATTGAAGCACTAAGTATATGTTCAAACGGATTGTGAGTATGTCAAACCCAATTGGTTTGTCCATAAGAATATTTGAATAGAAAATTCATTATTGGATTGGATTCAAAAAGATCCGATCGGAATCGTGATGATATTGTTGAGAAGGTTGATTTTTTTAGCAAATTTATAAAAGAAAGAGATATAACTAAATGGAAGCTAAGACAAAGGTTTGAGGTCAAAAATAGAGTATTAATTTTCTGGAAAGAATGTGACAAATGTCCAAACAGAAAGGTTTGATTTTAAGAATCAAATTGGATGAAGAAAATAATTCCAAAAATAATTTATAGAATAAGGGGTATATCAAATATACTCAAATTCACATATTAAAATTGAGTAAATTTTAATATTGTCAAAAGTAAAATATTACTGGACCATTTTAAACTACATGTTCCAAGTAATCTGGGGATATAAAATTTATCAAAATCCAATTTACGGGTTAGAAGATATGAATTTCTGAAGTTTGGGCATTTTTTGCTAAAATGAATTACGGGATAAAAAAAATAGTTTGTCATGTGGCGTCCTGTGATTGGCGGATACCCCTTCATGTATGAACACATTCTGAATAAAGGAATGGCTAGAGCCTCACCGTGAGTTTGCCGGAGTTCTCGCCGGAGTAGAGAAGAATGCGTAGAGAGCATGGTGATGCATACGGCGTGCTCCGGCTGAGGAATCGGATCAGAATTCATGTCAAGGTGATGCGGAACAATGAAATTTCGAGAAAGGTAGAAAAGAAGAGTCTGGTTCACCTTGTATGAGTCAGCATCTACGCCGGACTTTGGCGAAATACCGAACTTCGGCGACCAGTTTCTCCTAGTACAGTGCAAATTGGAGAGGGATTTTCTCGGAGGTGGGTGAGGTCTGCGAGGACAACATACGGTCAAATTTATAGGAGCAGAGGAGGTCCATAGAAGGAAATCGAGCGAGTTTATGGAAATGAATTTAATGGCATTCATGGAGAAAATTCTGGACATTTAAAGCATTAATTCGCGTTGTTCTTTCCCTGAATGGATTCATCATGCACTTCTGCACAATTTTTGTATAGGTTTCAAATTGAATCGGTCAAGGAATTAAGTGGGAAGAGGAGAGGAAGATGTCCAGGCCATGGCGTTCATGTTCCGTAATGTTCACGTACAGGAACGAACGAAGAGAGGAGGAAGACGATGGATGGTGGGTTTGGGCCTTAGTGAAAAATTAGGCCCAAGAAAAAAAAGAACAAAATAGAGTGAAAAACAGAGATATGGGCTAGGTCCAAATGATCTAGGATTTCTTGTTTATTATTATCAAACAACGCTAAAATTTCATAATTAACAAATCCCTCCAAATGTAAAAACATATGTATATATATATACTAAAATAAAATATAGAGGGTATAGGAACATATTTCTCTTCAAATAAATTTTGGTACCAAGTTTATTTAAGTCAATAATAAATTCCTTAAATTAGTTTTAAGGTTTTATAAATACCCTAAATGATTTATAAACCAAGTATTCAAATTAGATTATTAAATATTTCCAATACTATTTTTGGAGAAATGATATTATCTCCTCTCATTTTATTAATTGAATTATTGGAAAATTTTAAATATCTATTAAATGTCAATATCAAATAAATTCCATTTCAAAATAAGAATTCAAGAATGAGTATGGGTCCACAATAAATTTGAGAAAGTCATTTTATTCTCACTAAAAAATATTTAATTATGGTTCCTACCAAATTTCAAAAAGACAAAAGAAAGAAAATCATTCTTTGAAATTTTGAATAAATCTCACAACCAAGATTGTCATTATTGGATAATTGATTATCTAAATTTATTAAATGGTTTGTAATGGTTTAAACAAAAACAAAAAAGTTTTCATTTACCCCTAAAATTCAAACAAGTCAATCAATATTATATTATTATTAACATTCCAAAATCTGGAAAATTTTGGGATGTTACATTCCCTCTCTTTATGTTGAAGGTTTTGGAGGTGCACTTGTTTTGCCTTTCTATGCTTATTGCTTTGTGCTTAAATGAATTATTCTATTGCAATATTCCTATGTATAGGAAGCATGTTACACTTAAATGTGTTTGGTATTTTCTTCTTGATGCTCTCTTTAGTTCTTCAACTCTTATTCCTACGTGAACATCATTAAAATGTTAAGCCTATCTTGATGGCTATAAAGAAAGAGCTCTAGGGAGACAACCCTTGTTATCATTACTTTGAGTTTTTTACTTTCAGTTTTTAGTGTGCTTGCTGATTGTTACTACTCTAGCAACATCATTGAATCTTTATTTTCATACTTTGTGCCAAGTTTAGCCTCCGATTGAAAAAAAGTTCAAAATTTGTGACATGTTGTCCAGAAAACAGATTCTGTCCTTGGACGGAAAAATTAGCCAAAAATCACCAGATCATATTTTTGATCTGAATTGTTTTGATAGCGTGCTCCATACAATTGTTTTTTGAGCGTCTGTTCTGAGTTTTCTGATTTGAGTTGCAGATTTACCCCGAAAAAATTATTTACTACCTGATGTTCTGTTTTTCACAGATTCTGCCACATTTTGCCTTTCATCACTTTTGCAAACCTTAAGCTTGCTTTTTCTTTGCAAAAACTTTTTGGAAATCTTGAGAAACAGTAGCTCTTCAAGAATATCTTTATTTCCAGTGGATAAAAAATATTTTATTAAGGGTACTAACCTATCTACTCAGCTCATGATGAGTTATGTATGAAGGGAGTTTTCAAGTGTGCGAGGGAAGATGATGAAAGAAGATCCAGGAGTGTCAAACTCTTAAGCTTGGGGATGCCCCCATGCATACCCAATAAATATTCAACGAGACTCAAGCGTCTAAGCTTGGGGATGCCCCCGTGCATCCCCATCTCCATCAACAATCATCAGTTCGTCCTTCGTCTCACTATATTTTTATCACTTCATGCGTTATGTGCTATGCTTGGAGCGTCTCGCTCTTAGGTTTACTTTTTAGTTTTCTTTAACTTTTATTTCTGTTCACAACAATTTAGAACCTAACTTACTTTGTGTGGGAGAGAAACATGTTCCACTTCAATCTAGAACACATCATAGGATTTTTCATGCTTATCTTTCTCTGTTGTGTGTTCTTTATCTTTTCGTAGCTACTGCTATGTTTAGTTTTTTAGTTTGTCTTTTGCAAGATCTTTAGATTTTGTTTAGTTTTTTGCTGGACACTCTTTACTTTTCTTGTTTATCTTGTTAAGAGAGGTGGTTTTTGCACTAAGTTGTGTCTTGTCTTGAAAGTAGATAATTGAGGTTGCTATTCAATTGTAGTAGTAACTTGCAATAGTTTTGAGGTATTGTTGTGAGTAATGTTTGAACTTTTGGTGTCAAGAGCTCTAGCCTATTAGTGATAGGTGTCATATTTTGGGAAATCCGGGTTTATTTTCAAAACCTACCAAAACTAGTTGAGAAATCTAGCTACTGGATGGATCACTAATCTTTTGAGGGATCGGATATTAGAGTACACTCACGTACCATGAGTCGAGGATGCACAAGGATAACCAAACCCCCATACACTCCTCCTCGGGGTACTTGTCTCTTTGTGAACCTCCTCATTAGATTGAGAGTTACCGATAATTTGTGCATGAGTTCTTCGGACTAATGTAAGTATTGAAAGTTGACACTTCCACCTCCTCATATTTTGCTAGCTTCTACGCTACCGTGCATTGCCCTCGTCTCACTCCGAGAGTTGGCTTCCACCTTCGCCGGTGCATCCAAAACCTTAGCATGATACGCTCTGTCATCACAAACCTCCCTATATCTTTCCTCAAAACAGCCACCATACCTACCTATCAAGGAATTTCCATAAATTTTCCGAGATATATTGCCATATAACATCCACATCTTCATGACTTGATCATCTTTTCATACATGTTCCTGCTACACTATCAGAGGCATACATTTGCATACATCATGATAGCTACATCTTCTTTATGTTTGAGTACATTGTAAAGTGTGAAGATCTTCTATACCTTCTTGTAAAATAGAGTGTTGCCCTTAAGTGAGGAAAAGATCCCAGAATGGACAAATTTAAAAGATCCCAAAGAGGAAAAATGAGAGTTAAATAGAAAGAGTCATTGAGGCCACCAAAAAAATAGAAAAAAGAGAAAAAGAAATAAAAAGAGAGAAAGGGCAACACTACTATTCCTTTTGAAAGATCCACACTCGTTCTCCCTCTTATCCTTGTACTCCATAGAGATGATCATACATGCATATAGCTATGTGGGGACCCTTCACACTAAAAGAACTTGGGTTGTATATTCCAATTATGAGCCTCCTAGAACGAGCTCTAGGTCTTCTTGAGCGAGCAAGTTGGATGCACCCCCACTAGTTCCATTGGAGAGTTTTTATTAGCTCATATGTGCATCCGTTGCATGGAAATCCCTACTCCTCACATCATATCTATCATTTGACCTTCTAGCCTATGATTGTCCTCATTGATTTGAGGCTTTCTCACCTTGTTTTCTTCCTCCACAATATTTCTCTCTTTTCCATCGTAAGTGGCAACTTTCGTGCTTATGCGTATCCATTGCATGAGTGCTCAAAATATCGAAAGGGAGTGGATCAAATTGACTTGTACCTGGCTAGTGGTCTGGGGACGAGTCAAGATAAGATTCCAAAGAAGACCAAGTGTGAAACTTTAGTAGATTGAGTTGTCAACAAAAATACTCTTTTCTCGTATTCCCTATCCCCCTTCTTGCACGCAAACACCATTTGGAGACATTCGAGTCACGCACAGCGAGAGCTCTTGCACCTAATGTTCTTTTGTTGCTTGTTTCAATGCTAATATAGACTCTTGCCTGTTATGACTTGAATTGAATCACATACCTTGTTTGTTTTACTTTCAAAGTTCTTATATGGTTGCTAGCATGTCACCATAGAAATTAAGCTTGTTACAATTTACGTACTCGAGGACGAGCAGGAATTAAGCTTGGGGATGTTGATACGTCCCAAACGTATCTATAATTTCTTCTTGCTCCATGCATGTTTTGTGTGATATTGCTATGATCTAGATACACTTTCATACATTTTTTTATCATATTAGGACTAATTTATTAACTCAGTGCACCCCAGTGCCAGTTCCTGTTTTCTGCTGTTTTTCTATTTCAGGTTTCCCTCATATTAAAAGTTCTCCAAAAGAAGGGATAGAGGGGCCCCACCTGGTGCCCAGGCGGTCAGGTGGCGCGGCCTAGGGTGGGGCCGCGCTGGGAGGCCGCCTAGACTCCTAGTGCCCCACGGTGCCCCCCTTTGGTTACTATTTATTCTCCCATCGCGAAAACCATGATTTTAGACCCCTTTTCTCCAGAAGAAATTCCGATCTCCGCCGCCATCGCCAACAAGCTTCGGGGCACCAGAATTCCTGTGTCGGCACCCTGCCGGGACGGGAAAGTGACGCTGGATTCATCTCCATCGATGTTGCTTCCTCCCTCCATGATGTGGGAGTAGTCCCTCCTCGGGGCTGAGGTTTCTACCAGTAGCTATGTGGCCAATTCTCTCTCCCATGATGTGATCTTCGATGTGATCATAGGCTATGTTAATCTAGGGTGATCCTATGATATTTCCTCTTCCTCTATGTATAGGATTGATGTACTCACTTGATCTTATCTAGTATAATCCCCGAGACCATGGTGACAGCGGTCTATTGGACATGGTTTAGAAGAATATTTTCATGAGTGATTTCCTCTTTTGTGTGTTGATTGAAGATTGAGAGTCTCTTGGTTCTTGTCTTTGACTACCCTTGAGATATGTTATGGTGATTGTGGTACTCTCTTTGGATGGCCACGGTGACATTGGAAAATCCATAGATTGAGAACTACAAACTCTGAGGTGTGCATTTGTAGCCCTACATAATTCTCTTCCTCTCTTGACCAGAAAGAATGACCTCCGAGTACGTCTCCATTGCATTTTTTATGGGAAATATCATGTGATTAGGCTATGTTAATGTTCTTGGGAGTTTCCACTAGTGAAATTATGAAGCCTAGGCCTGGTTTCCACCATTGCAATACCGTTTGTGCTCACGTTTACCACTTGTTTGCTTGCAGCACTTTTTATTACATATTGTTTTGCCACACCTATCACCCATATTTTACCATCTCTTCGCCGAACAAGTGCACCTATACAACTCTAGTTGTATTAGGTGTGTTGGGGACACCAGAGACTTCTGGTATCTTAATTGTAGGGTTTCCTGAGAGAGACCATCTTCAACCTCTACTTCCCTGAGTTTGATAAACCTTAGGTCAACCACTTGAGGGAAATTTCTACTGTCCTACAAACCTCTGCGCTTGGAGGCCCAACATTGTCTACAAGAATAGAAGCGTGCGTAGACATCACCACACCTTAGCTACTATTCAACTTGCTGAGGATACTCAAACTTTTAGCACCCAACACACTCCTAGTCCCATTGGACCTGGTGATGCTATTACCTCAACCGTTGAAGAAGAAACTCATATGAACATAGAAGCTTTCAAAAAAGTTATCCTAGATGACACCACTACCACCTTTGATAGTAGTTACATTGATTTTGATAGTTGCCCCCTTTCTGAAGTTCTTAGCTTTCTACACAAAATGTCTAGAGACCCCACACTATCACACTAAATCTTGACTTCACGGAGCATATCACTAATGCTCTCATTAAAGCTAGGAAGGAGAAGCTTAGAGTAGAATCCTTCATACCTAGGAAGCTAGAAGATGGTTTGGATCCTATGATAAAAATTAAATTGAATAACTTCTCTTGCTATGCTTTATGTGATGTTGGAGATAGTACCTCCGTTATGCCCAAAAGAATGTATGATATGTTTGAATCGAAACCCTTTGATCCTTGTTCTTTTGGTGTTCATCTCGTTGATTCTTCCTTAAAGAAACTTTTGGGGAAGATTGAAGATGTTCTTATCATTGTCAATGACAAATATGTTCCCGTTGATTTTACTATTATGTCCAATCATTTTGGGACGTCATTTTCTTTGCACCGTTGGTTCTCTCATTGATATGAAAGAGGGGAATATAAAATTTCAATTCCCTCTCAAAAAGGGGATGAAACACTTGCCTAGGAAGAAAATCAAGTTACCTTTTGAGTCCGTTACACGTCCTATCTATTCTCTTTCTCTTGATAAAACTTGATTCTTCTTTTTGCTTCTTGCCTAGCTTAGAGAAGTAAAAGAAAGCGCTTGTTGGGAAGCAACCCAAGATGTTTTTACTTCTGTGTTTAGTGGTCTTGGTGATTGTTACTACTGTATCAACATCATTGTATCTTTATTTTCAAGCTTTGTGCCAAGTTTAGCCTTCGATTGCAAGAAAGTTCAAAAGTTGTGACATGCTGTCCAGAAAACTGATTCTGTCCTTGGACGGAAAAATTCACGAGAAATCACCAGATCATCTTTTTGATCTGAATTGTTTTGACATCATGTTGTATACAATTAGATTTTGTGAGTCTGTTCTGAGTTTTTTGATTTGAGTTGCAGAAGTAACCCAAAAAAAATTTACTACCTGCTGGTCTGTTTTTTCATAGATTCTTCCACGTTTTGCCTTCCTTCAGTTTTGCAAGTCTTGCGCTAGCTTTTTATTTGCAAAAACTTTTTGGCGGTCTTGAGAAACAGTAGCCCTTCAAGAAAATCTTTATTTCCAGTAGAGGCAATTTTTTTTATTGTGGGTACTAACCTATCTAACCAACTTATGATGAGTTATCTATGAAGGGAGTTTTCAAGTGTGCTAGTGTAAGGCCCGATATGCGGTACTGTTCCAGATCTAGATGTTTCCATCTAGATCCGGGGACGAAGCACATATCGGTCCCACCGCGACATATGACGAAGTTATATGCCCCGGATTTCCAACATGATATCACAACATTACAGATACAGGATACAACATCTCATACAATCGACATACAACTGCCTTAATACATTACATCAGCGCAAGATATATATCTGAGTACAGACTACAACCAAATGCCTAGTGGCAAATAGAAAAACATCGATCCCCATAACCACACGGGTCCAGGTGTAACGACCCAATTCACACAGAATTGAAGTCTGTGTGCTCAAGGGCCAGTCCCTGGATCGAACTCGCTGGCACACACAGTATTATAGATGTATATCAAAGTACAAGTGCATCATTATTACAACGTATGATCCAGAGTAAATAAAGAACAAGTTGCATAGCTCAAGGCTAGCTTATTCAATATAAATATAGCGGAAGCAAAAGCAACTAACGTGGAGTCCCATCAACAGCCACATGCGAACATGCTGAGTCCCATCAACAGCCCGACAACGGGTCAGTACATCTGATTTGTACGGCAAGTGACACAGAAAAGTTTATATAAAGGACCTACATCTACATGCAAGGTAAGTCAAAGGAAAGACTTATGGTTTGGTTTTGCTGAAAGCCAATATTCTCCTGAACTAAACTAGTCAAAGTTTTACGTTGAATTCTACCTGAAACACACAGCAACCCATTATACTCTTGTCCCAACCTAATTATTATTAAGTGTTCATCTGTCAAGATCATTCATCAACAGTACTGACTAGTTCCTCAAAGTTCGTCCGTAACCGTGGACATGGCTAATCATGATCAGTTTATACACTCTGCAGAGGTTGTACACGTTCCCCACTGGACTCAACCCGAAGATTGGGACAAAGACTTTCTGAAGAGGTTGCCTCCACCCGTTGGTAGCCGGTACACCTAACACACATCTACATCAGCTAGCTACCAGGTCCAGGTTCCCTACAACGTAATCGTGCTAAGACAGAGCCCATATAGCCAGTGGCTATACACGGAACCTACTAGTAATATTGCATGTATGATCTTTTTGACCCTGGACGGCGCCCACTGCGTCAGAGGGTACTCGCCATGACGCACCGGGTTCACCACCAAAACAACCATTGGGTGCATTTAACCCCGGCACTGTCCTCAACCGAGGCACAACTACCGGGATGCAACCCGCCCGTCCAGAAGTGATTTCTATTATTATAAAGTTGCGACATAGTTTATTTAATAGCTCACATGCATTCCATGAATTCTCACAACCCAAACAATGTCTACAAAGCATAGCAATAAAGCAACAACACGGCTAGTTTGATCTACGGTAGACAAGACAAGACATGTGGCTATCCTAACTGGTTTTGCAGCAACAGTAAAGTAAACTACCTATCATGCAATAGGGTGATATTTCTTAACAAAATGCATATAAAAAATATAGGTATGAGTATGGTCAAAGTATCACTTGCCTTCTTGCTGGTCCTGACGGTCACAATCCTCACCATACGAGGCGGCACACTCCGGACAATCTATACGAGCAAACATAGCTCCAATCAATCATATGTTCAATACAAATATGCTCAAACAGTAATAAACATTCGAAGAACAGTAGCAAAACTTTCCTAACAGTAGCTAAACTTAAAGTGCTTGTCAAAATAAAACCAACGCAAAAAGAAACGGCGCAAACGGGCGCACCGGTAAAAAGTTACGGCTGCCGGAAGTTCAAATTTGGATCAGCTTGGGATTCAAATTTGACAACTTCAAACTTCTGTAAAACTTGGTCTAATGGCTAGAGAATTTCTACACGGTCGCAACGCAACCGGAATCGCCTAATTCCGAGTTACGGTTAAAAAGTAGTCGCAAAAACAGTATCGGGGTGACACCGGGGGGTACCGGGGTCCTCTACTGTAAAAAGGACCCGGACGTAAATAAAATATTCCGAAAAACGTGATCGGGTCCTCAGGCGGTTTGGATTCAGATCTGGATTTTTTTTTCGAAACCGCATCTATTTTTTTTTATTTTTTTTCTAATCTCTCTCACTCTCGTCGGGGAGACCGGCCATGGCTTAGAGCACGGCTCGGCCTCGGCTTGGCACTCCGGCCGGCGCCAACTCCGGCCGAGGCCGGCGGCGGGGGCGACGGTGGGCGGCGGGGGCGGGGCGACCCGTGGCGCGCGGGGGCGGGGCGACCCGTGGCGCGCGGGGCGGCGGCGTGCTCGGCCGGCCAGCTCGCTCCGGCGAGCGGCGGCGCGGCGGCTAGGCGCGGCGGCGGGCGGTGGCGGGGCGGGCTCACCTTGGCGGCGGCGGGGCGGCTTCTCCGGCGACGAAAAATACGAGCTCCGACGAAAATCCGGCGAACTTTCGCGGTGGTCCGGCGAACTCCGGCGAGATTTCGGCGAACTCCGGCGATGACGTCGTCGATGATGTCGGCGGCGCCGGGTCTCGCAAATTAGTTTAGGCTAACCTAAAAACGCTAAACGAAAAAATAATCTAGCCCTAATCGGGGATATTTATAGATAGCCTCTAATCCCTCTTCTTTTTAAATCCGAGATAAATACAAAATCGGTCTGCGGAAAAAAAAACTGAACAGGCCCGTTAGGCCCAAAACAATATTAGAAAAATCACGGAAATTTATTTTAAAATTCCGTCTTCGCCAATATTTTTAAAATAATAAAACTGAATTTTTGGCTTTACCAAAATATTAAATAAAAATAAAAACTTTGCAACTTATTTTTAAATATTTTTAAAATACTTTTCTGGCATTTTAAAAATACCAAAACCTCCGAAAATTGATTTAAAAACTTCCGGAGCATAAATAAATTCCCAAAATAATTTTAGAAAATATTTATAACTCCAAAGTAAAATGAAAAAGTCTCCCAAAATATTTTAAACTATTTTTCAACAAATAAAAAATGGGGATAAGTCCTTTTATATCCTCTCCAGCGAACTGCCATGTGTTGAAAAAATGTTTAAAAATATTTTAAAACTCCAGAAAAAATGCGGAAGCAGCATGAGATGCATATGATGATCTATTAACATCCAAATTTAGAAAATTGGGATGTTACAAACCTACCCCCCTTAAGATGAATCTCGTCCTCGAGATTCGGGCTGGCTAGCAAAAAGATGCGGGTGGTCTTGCTTCCGATCTTCCTCACGCTCCCAAGTTGCTTCCTCTTCGATATGATGATCCCGGTGAACCTTGCATAGCCTGATCGTCTTGGTGCGGGTAACTCTCTCGGAAGTCTCCAGAATCTTCACAGGTTTTCCTCATACGTCAAGTCACTCTCCAACTGAATTTCCTCAAGTGGCACTGTATCTCTCAAAGGAATATCTGCCATCTCTGCATGACACTTCTTCAGCTGGGATACGTGAAACACATCATGAACTCCTGACAAAGCTTCTGGCAACTCCAACTGATAAGCTACCTCTCCTCTGCGTTCCAAGATCTTGTAAGGCCCCACAAAACGTGGTGCTAACTTGCCCTTGATTCCAAACCTCTTGATTCCGCGAATTGGTGAAACTTTGAGATACGCATGGTCTCCAACCTCATAGGTTACATCCTTGCGCTTAGCATCTGCATACCTCTTCTGCCTGGACTGTGGTATCTTCAGCCTATCACGGATCAACTTGACTTTCTCCCCAGCATCTCTGATCAGGTCAGGTCCAAACAACTGACGTTCTCCTACCTCATCCCACATTAACGGAGTCATGCACTTCCTGCCATACAGTAACTAGAATGGTGCCATCTGAAGACCAGCCTGGTAACTGTTATTGTATGAGAAATCAGCATACGGTAAGTTGTCATCCCAACTCGAGCCATAATCCAACGCACACGACCTCAACATATCCTCCAAGATCTGGTTGACTCTCTCGGTCTGCCCATCTGTCTGAGCATGGAACGATGTACTAAACTCCATCCTAGTGCCCAAGGTCTCATGCAACTGGTGCCAAAACATCGAAGTAAACTGAGTACCTCTATCAGACACAACGTTGCTTGGAACTCCATGCAAACACACGATCCTGGACATATAAATCTTGGCTACCTTGGCACTGTTGTAAGTTATCTTCACTGGAATGAAGTGAGCAACCTTGGTCAAACGATCAACAATCACCCAAATAGAACCATATCCTGACCGAGTCCTGGGTAAACCTGTAATGAAGTCCATACCTATCTGATCCCACTTCCAATCTGGTATAGGCAAAGGCTGCAACAATCCTGCTGGCTTCTGATGCTCAGCCTTGACTCTCTGGAAAACATCACACAAAGCAATATACTGGGCTATCTCTCGCTTCAGGCTAGGCCACCAAAATCTCTCCCTCAAATCCAAATACATCTTGGTATTCCCGGGATGAATAGAATAAGGTGAATCATGTGCCTCCTGAAGAATCAACTTCCTGATCTCTGCATCTTGCGGTACACAAATGCGCTTCTCAAACCAAATGGCTCCATGCTCATCCTCACGGAAACCCTCTGCTTTTCCCTTGGTCATATTCATCTTTATCTCATCAATTTCTGCATCACCCTTCTGAGCTTCTCTGATTCTTTCCAACAGATTTGGCTTCACTTCCAATGCTGCCACATATCCCTTCGGAACTATCTCCAACCTGAGATTATTGAACTGCTCACATAACTCACGTGGCATATCCTCAACATTAGCAACGTTGATATGACTCTTACGGCTCAATGCATCCGCAACTACATTCGCTTTACCAGGATGATACTGCACATTCAAATCATAATCCTTAATAAGCTCCAGCCATCTACTCTGCCTGAGATTCAAATCCTTCTGATTAAAGATATACTTCAAGCTCTTATGATCAGTAAAAACATCACAATGATTACCAACAAGATATTGCCTCCATGTTTTCAATGGATGAACAACTGCAGCTAACTCCAAATCATGTGTAGGATAGTTCTGCTCATGGTTCTTAAGCTGACATGAAGCATAAGCAACAACTCTACCTCTTTGCATCAAAACACAACCAAGTCCTCGACGAGATGCATCACAATATACTTGGAAATCCTTATGTATATTAGGCAAATATAAAACAGGTGAAGTTACTAACCGTTTCTTCAACTCCTGAAAGATGGCTTCACATGCCTCACGACAAACAAAATTGTTCTCTTTCTTCAACCGCTCAGTCATCGGTTTCGCAAGTTTGGAGAAATTTTCAATGAACCTCCTATAATATCCTGCAAGACCCAAGAAACTACGAATGTCTCCAACTGTCACGGGTGTCTCCCATTCTGTAACTGTTGAAACCTTGGATGGGTCCACAGCTAATCCTTCTCCTGACACAACATGTCCAAGGAATCCGACCTCCTTCAACCAAAACTCACACTTGCTGAACTTGGCATACAACTTGTGCTCCCTGAGCTTCTCCAATACCAAACGCAAATGTGCCTCATGCTCTTGCTCATTCTTGGAATACACCAATATATCATCAATGAACACCACAACGAATTTATCCAAGAACTCCATAAACACGTTGTTCATCATATTCATGAAGTATACAGGAGCATTAGTCAATCCAAATGACATAACAGTATACTCATCCAACCCATACCTCGTAGTAAAAGCAGTCTTCGGAATATCCTTCTCCCGAATCTTCACTTGATGATAACCCGAAAGAAGATCAATCTTAGAGAATACACAAGCTCCCTCCAACTAGCCAAATAGATCATTAATCACAGGTAAAGGATACTTGTTCTTGATAGTAACATCATTCAGAGAACGGTAGTCAACAGACATCCTCTGGGTTCCATCCTTCTTCTCAACAAACAACACTGGAGATCCCCAAGGTGACGAGCTTGGGCGCATGAACCCCTTTGCCTGCAACTCTCTGATCTGTTCCTTCAACTCTGCAAGTTCATTAGCGGGCATCCTATACGGTCTCTTAGAAATAGGCCCAGTGCCTGGTATTAAATCAATAAGGAACTCAATCTCCCTATCCGGTTGCATACCTGGCAACTCCTCCGGAAACACATCCGGATAATCCCTCACAACACGCACATCATCCAGGCTACCCCCTTAAGAGAATTCACCTGGGCGTGGCGATGCTTATACTTGGACACATATCTGATCTTCTGTCCACTCGGTGTACTGAGAGTGATAGACCGACTGGCACAATCAATAACACCTTGGTAATTGGCTAACCAATCCATGCCCAAAATAATATCCAAACCTTGTGACTTTAACACAATCAAATCTGTAGGAAACACATGCTTCCCTATGGCTAGGCTCAATTGATAGCATCCCAAACTAGTTGACATCTCTGCTCCCTGTGAACTTATGAGCATAGATGACTTAAGAACTACGGTAGGTAACTTATGCTTATCCACAAATACCCTCGATATGAAAGAATGCGATGCACCAGAATCAAAAAGAACAAGTGCGGGTACTGAATTGATAAAGAACTTACCAATCACAGCATCAGGCTCATCATAGATCTCCTCCACGTTGACCTGGTTCACATGCCCCTTGAAAGGATTGGGCTTGGCGACTCCATTCCCATTGTACTCTGGGCAGTCTGTGGCATAGTGTCCCATGTTCTTGCAACGGAAGCACTGGATGTGACTCAAGTCCTTTGGTGCCTGGCCATTCTGACGGTTGTTTCCATTGCCTCCATTGGCTCCATTGCTTCTCCCATTGTTCCTTCCATTGACATTGCCATTGCCATTGCCATTCTTGTTACCATTGTGGTGGTTGTGGCCATTATGGTTGTGACCATTCCCACCATGATGGTTGTGTCCTCCACTTTGAACATGGACATTCCCACCATTGTCGTTATGCCCATGGTTATGTCCTCCATTGCCAGCATAGGAATTGCGTGGCTTCTGATGCGGTCCAGAGTTATACTTGCCACCATTGCTGTTGTTGTACTTCCTCTTGCGGTTCTCAATGGCCTGCTGCTTGCCTTCCAACACAATAGCTTTGTCTATGAGCGCCTGGCAGTTAGCAAAAGTAGCCACTGTCAACTGGACTCCCAACTAATCATTCAGCCCCTCCAAGAACTTCTCCTGCCTTGCAGCATCATTCCTGACATCATCTGCAGCATATCTGGCAAGCTTGTTGAACACCTCAACATACTCGGCCACTGAACGGCCTCCCTAACGCAAACTGCGAAACTCCTTCTTCTTCAAGCACATGGCGCCTGCTGAAACATGTGCGGCGCGAAAAGCAGACTGGAACTGCGCCCAGGTGATGGTGTCGATGGGGTAAGTCAGCAAGTAGTAGTCCCACCAAGCAGCGGCAGGACCCTCTAGCAAATGTGAGGCAAACCTCACTCTCTCTGCCTCAGTGCAGCCAACTGTCTCCATATTCCGGCCCACTGAACGAAGCCAGTCATCCGCCACTATGGGCTCAGGAGTGCTAGAGAACCTCTGAGGATTCAAACTCAGAAACCTTGCAAGCGTAACCACAGGTGGTGGTGGTGGCGCATTGTTGTTGTTGCCCATGTTCTGAGTGAGCAACTGGATCAGCTGAGCTTGTCCTTCAAGTATCTGCTGCATATAAGCTGGCACTCCATTGTTGTTGTTCTCATTCCCCGTGGGATCACGTCTCGGCGGCATCTGTTGGGTAAGAATAGGTAAGATTTAGACAGAAAGTAGATAGGGAAATATACTCCTACCCATATGCTTATGATGATCATGGCAAGAATTATATATAGCATACATATATCACCAATCAACTTTACCAATCAATATCACCATAGCATCAGACATATAACAATCATCTACCAATGCACTCATACAGAAAACCATCACATAACACAGCATATAGTTTAAAATATATTTTATAACTGATATAAGATCCTCATAACAACCACGGGTAATATAAGATTCTCAACACAATCACGAATAACATAAGAGTATATCAAGCAACCTAGTATTGCCACACCGAATAAGTCGACATGGTCAAATACACTAACACGATAACGGTAGTAAACTAATAGCCGGTGAAGTAATTCTTAATGTTGTCTTTGCTAAACAGCATGCCGTATTCGCGCCCGCTAATGCGGTTGCGCCTTTTGGGACTCGGCTCCTCTTCTTCTGCCGAGGTGTCTACTTCTGGCTCCTCTTCTGGTTCTTCAATTCCATTGGCCTTCATCTTCTCCTTCAGCCTTTTCATCTCTTCTTGCATCTCCAACTTCTCCTTCTTCAGCTTGTTGTTGTCCCTCTTGAGCCTGGTGTTCTTCTGTTGCAACTCAGTAATGGTGTAGAGGTCTGACTGAGTGCACTTCTCCATGCAATGGATGTGCTTCTCCAGGCTTTGGATGATGTAGCTGGTTGTACCCGGCCAAATGGCCCCAGGCACATACATGAACCTCTTTGGTATTATGTTCCCCGATGGGAGAACCTTGGCCATCTCCGCGTACACCGTACCCTTTAGTCGGGCGGAATATGTCTCCACAATGCGTCCAAGAGCTATGTGAGCGGCCATGCGCACACACCACTCCTTCTCCTGGGCATGCACCTCGAAGGACTCCGTAATCACCCTTTCCTCATTCTCCCTGCTTCCAAGGATGAAAGTCTCCACTTGCCAGTAGTCATCAGCTCCCCTTGTCTCCACGATGTCCGGCTGAAAGACTGGCGCGTAGATGTTCAGGAAGTGGCAAATCCCTCTGAGCTTAGGTCCAAACGCCATAGCGCGGTATGATATAGTGGTCATCTATAATCAAAGAGAGGTAAGGTAAGATTAGAATAAGTATGAATACGAGATAGAGAAGGTAAGTAAGTACAAGACAGAGTGATATAAAGTAATATCTTGATTCCTATGGCTTTTCTAGTCCTTGTTCTAGGGTCACGTCCTACATTCAACACACTGCTCTAATACCATATGTAACGACCCAATTCACACAGAATTGAAGTCTCTGTGCTCAAGTGCCAGTCCCTGGATCGAACTCGCTGGCACACACAGTATTATAGATGTATATCAAAGTACAAGTGCATCACTATTACAACGTATGATCCAGAGTAAATAAATAACATGTTGCATATCTCAAGGCTAGCTAATTCAATATAAATATAGCGGAAGCAAAAGCAAGTAACGTGGAGCCCATCAACAGCCACATGCGAACATGCTGAGTGTAGACTCGCAACCCCTAAACGCACCTTACTGATCGTCTGAAAAACCTGCAACACCGAAGGTTACAGCCCGACAACGGGTCAGTACATCTGATTTTTACGGCAAGTGACACGGAAAAGTTTATATAAAGGACCTACATCTACATGCAAGGTAATTCAAAGGAAAGGCTTATGGTTTGGTTTTGCTGAAAGCCAATTTTCTCCTGAACTAAACTAGTCAAAGTTTTAAGTTGAATTCTACCTGAAACACACAGCAACCCATGCTACTCTTGTCCCAACCAAATTATTATTAAGTGTTCATATGTCAAGATCATTCATCAACAGTACTGACTAGTTGCTCAAAGTTCGTCCGTAACCATGGACACGGCTAATCATGATCAGTTTATACACTCTGCAGAGGTTGTAGACGTTCCCCACTGTACTCAACCCGAAGATTGATACAAAGACTTTCTGAAGAGGTTGCCTCCACCCGTTGGTAGCCGGTACACCTAACACACATCTACATTAGCTAGCTACCAGGGCCAGGTTCCCTACAACGTAATCGTGCTAAGCCAGAGCCCATATAGCCAGTGGCTGTACACGGAAGCTACTAGTAATATTCCATGTCTGATCTTTTTGAGCCTGGACGGCGCCCACTGCGTCAGAGGGTACTCGCCATGACGCACCTGGTTCACCACCAAAACAACCATTGGGTGCATTTAACCCCGGCACTGTCCTCAACCGAGGCACAACTAACGGGATGCAACCCGCCCGTCCAGAAGTGATTTCTATTATTATAAAGTTGCTACATACTTTATTTAATAGCTCACATGCACTCCATGAATTGTCACAACCCAAACAACGTCTACAAAGCATAGCAATAAAGCAACAACACGGCTAGGTTGATCTACGGTAGACAAGACAAGACATGTGGCTATCCTAACTGGTTTTGCAGCAACAGTAAAGTAAACTACCTATCATGCAATAGGGTGATATATCTTAACAAAATGCATATAGAAAATATAGGTATGAGTATGGTCAAAGTATCACTTGCCTTCTTGCTGGTCCTGACGGTCACAATCCTCACAATACGAGGCGGCACACTACGGACAATCTATACGAGCAAACATAGCACCAATCAATCATATGTTCAATACAAATATGCTCAAACAGTAATAAACATTCAAAGAACAGTAGAAAAACTTTCCTAACAGTAGCTAAACTTAAAGTGCTTGTCAAAATAAAACCAACGCAAAAAGAAACGGCGCAAACGGGCGCACCGGTAAAAAGTTACGGCTGCTGGAAGTTCAAATTTGGATCAGCTTGGGATTCAAATTTGAAAACTTCGAACATCTGTAAAACTTGGTCTACTGGCTAGAGAATTTTTACACGGTCGCAACGCAACTGGAATCGCCCAATTCCGAGTTACGGTTAAAATGTAGTCACAAAAAGGTATCGGGGTGACACCGGGGGTACCGGGGTCCTCTACTTTAAAAAGGACCCGGACGTAAATAAAATTTTCCGAAAAACGCAATCGGGTCCTCGGGCGGTTTGGATCCAGATCAGGATTTTTTTTTTCGAAACCGCATCTAATTTTTTTTTCTAATCTCTCTCTCCCGTCGGGGAGACCGGCCATGGCTTGGAGCACGGCTCGGCCTCGGCTTGGCACTCCGGCCGGCGCCAACTCCGGCCGAGGCGCGGGGCAGCGGCGAGCTCGGCCGGCCGGCGAGCGGCGCCGCGGCGGCTAGGCGCGGCAGCGGGCGGTGGCGGGGCGGGCGGCTAGGGCGTGGTGAGGCGGCGGGCTCACCTCGGCGGTGGTCCGGCGAACTCCGGCGAGATTCCGGAGAACTCCGGCGATGACGTCGTCGATGATGTCGGCGGCGGCGGGTCCCGCGGATTAGTTTAGGCTAACCTAAAAACGCTAAACGAAAAAATAATCTAGCCCTAATCAGGGCTATTTATAGACAGCCTCTAATCCCTTTTTTTTTAAATCCGAGATAAATACAAAATCGGTCTCCGGAAAAAAAAACCGAATAGGCCCATTAGGCCCAAAACAATATTAGAAAAATCACGGAAATCTATTTTAAAATTCTGTCTGTGCCAATATTTTTAAAATAATAAAACTGAATTTTTGGCTTTACCAAAATATTAAATAAAAATATAAACTTTGCAAGTTATTTTTAAATATTTTTAAAATACTTTTCTGGCATTTTAAAAATACCAAAACCTCCGAAAATTGATTTAAAAACTTTTCCGGAGCATAAATAAATTCCCAAAATAATTTTAGAAAATATTTATAACTCCAAAGTAAAATTAAAAAGTCTCCCAAAATATTTTAAACTATTTTTCCACAAATTAAAAATGGGGATAAATCCTTTTATATCCTTTCCAACGAACTGCCTGAGATTTGATGGTCGTGCATGGTTCATACTTGATGTGACAAGCCCCCAAATCGATAGCCCACTTTGCAATTCTTCCCGTGGCCTCCCGGTTCTGGATGATATCTGCAAGTGGTGCTGAGCTGAATACAGTTATGGGGTGCTCCTAGAAGTAGTGCTTGAGCTTCCGACTCGCCATGAATACACCAAGGACCAGTTTCTGCCGGTGAGGGTAGCGTTGCTTTTATTAAGTCAAAACTTCACTAACATAATAGACTGGCCTCTGCAAAGGGTGTTCTTTGCCGGCTTCCATACGTTCAGCCACAACCACAGCACTGACTTCTCGATTGTTGCACGAAATATAGAGCAGCATCGGATCCTTTGGTTTAGGGGCCGCCAGGATTGGAGCCTGGAACATATGTTTCTTCAGCGCTTCCAGATCTTGATCAGCCTCGTCATCCCACACGAACTTTTCCTACTTCCGCAAAAGTCGGTACAGGGGGATTGCTTTTTCTCCTAGTCGGCTGATAAAACGACTCAGGGCAACTACACACCCTATGAGTCGTTGGACGCCTTTCACTGGGGCCGGCTTCTGGAGAGCCATGATGGCGTTGATTTTCTCCGGGTTCGCCTCGATGCCTCTCTCTGACACTATGTATCCGAGGAGCTTTCTTGCAGGGACCCCAAAGGTGCATTTGGCCAGATTTAGCTTCATCTGGTACTTGCGTAGATTCTTGAAGGTTTTTTGGAGGTCACTAATGAGTGAGTCGGCCACCTGAGACTTGATAACTATGTCATCCACTTAAGCGTGCACATTGCGCCAATTTTCTCCTTGAGGCAGTTCTGCACTGTTCGTTTGTCGGGACCCGGAATATGCGTATGTAATTCCAGTCAAACTCAATCACATGGACAGCCGAGAGCAGTACCCACTTGTCTAAGCAGACAAGGCAAAGCACAGAACACTCTCGGAAAGCATCGTACGTGAGGGGCATCCCATCCAAGCCGGATGATCAATTGAGATGGGTCCTGATCGCCCTCTCACAAGTCTAAATGATTATGGGTGGTGAAATCCCATACTCATAGACAAGTTGCCTCAAACATGTTATCGATTGAATCATAACCCTTACATAAATAAACTCCAGCCCGATCACTTAGTCGGGGTCTAGGGCGCGCTCGATCATACAACAAAGTGTGCACGTGACAGAGTCACGAGCAATCGCATCGCGATGCCCCAAGCTGCGCACATCTGATGGCCACATGGTGTATAAAAGACCGCCAGCCAGATCACAACTAAGGTCTCGAAAACCCATACTAAGACATGCATATTATAATCATACACGCAGCACACATGTCTAGTATGAACAACAGGTATCATCACATAACTCTACAAAGTACTTCTTTATTGACTTACACATAGAGCATCCAAAGATCACATGTCTATGATCAACATTACATCATACAACGGAAGAAAATTAGGTCTGAGTACAGACAAGTTTAACAAATGGCTTAGAGAATCCTTGTTCAACATACATGCCCTTCCACGAGGGACCAGACTACTGTTTGGAACTATAATAGCTTAGTCAACATCGAGCTTCAGGAAGGTGTCTCCATCGGGGTCTGGGTTTCCATCTAAAAGATAGAATAAGCAAACGTGAGTACAAAGTCGTACTCAGCAAGACTTACATCAGAACTATCCTACTCATGCTCAAGTATCAAGGTAAAGGGAGGTGGGGTTTCAATGCAGAAGTGCCAGCTTTGACTTGGCTAGTCATGTATTACGAGTACCAGACTTGAGGTAAGAAACGTACATGAGTCAAGTACACGGTCTCAAACCAATACACCACTATGGATACTTCCTCGACTTCCCCACGAGGAGCACACCATAGCACTCACGCTTATGTTGCGAGTTTTAGAAGTATCCATTCAAGTTTTCTAATAATCAGGTACAGGTTCCAAATAGTCCATGACCGCGGACGCGGCTATTCGAATAGTTTTGTTAAACCTTGCAAGGGTGTAAACTACACATATATGACCATCAGTTACCTCCAGGTCTCGTTACCATTCAAGGGGTGCCGGCGAGGATGTTCACCACGACACTTCGCTCACAACCGGTCTATTCCAGGAGTCGACTATCTGAGGTAGATCCCACTCGATAGCCCAGCCGGATCAACGATACGGACTCAGACAATGTAGGCAACCGAGACGCCATCCGAGAAGATTGTTTCACTGTCTCACAGATCCACCCACATATCTATATGATGCAACCCCTCATCCATTCTTTTGCTATGCATATGTCAAATGGAAAGCCCGAACTAATGTGACTCCTGGACGTCAACACGGATCAAGGTACTAGGCCGAGAGGGGTATGTGAGCCCAATGTATGGTTGTACTCTTTGTCTTGGATTACCATACAAGAACTCGGTGCTTAAGGCGGTGTTCAACGAGAGAACCCACTGTGTACTCCTACACAGCCTCTCATCGCTCACCTTGTATTAGGGTGGATTCACCAACACAGTTTCACCTTCATCAACACCATGTGTACTATCATCCCGACTCACATCAGAAGTAACCTCATTGTAACACTAAGCATGCAATAAGCTGTAACAGTTGCAGGGGCCTCATGATAATAATCAAGTCCTATGCCAGCTAGGATTGTGGTTTGCTTACTACTGTGACAAGATGATAGGTCATGCATCGGATATGGGTTCAACTATGCGGTAGAATCGATACCAAGGTGATCTCCTAAACATGCATAAGCGAGACTGAGAGGGAAGTGGAATTTTATAGACATGATCAATGGGGTTTGGTTGACTTGCTGACGATACACGGGTCTTAACGGTGGTCTTCTTCTTCGGGGGTGATCACCGTCTCGGAGGGACTGTTACCGGCACAAACATCAACAAAGGGGGGAAACATTGAATGTAAGTGCACAAGCACATGCTTATGTTGTCACATTATGTGAATGGTATTGATGTGACCTAGGTTCAATTTGTCACATGTTAATTGAAGTTGATTTGAAAAGTTAATTCAAATTCAAATTCCAAAATGTTGTTCAAATTAGCCAAGTTGCATTTGTTATTGTTTGTTCTTTGTAAACCATTTTGACATGTGTATGATATGCCTCTGATGTTCAAGTGAAATGGTTTGCATTGCTATGGACCACATTAGAATAGCATTTGACTTTAATTTGAATTAATTCCAATTAAGAAAAATAGAAAAAGCTACTGGTCCCATTTTAAAATCAACTCAAACAAAGTTGAAAGTTGGAAATTTGGATAGAGAATTTTCTGCTGATCATTTTTCATATATTATTTGTCCAATTTGGAGTTAATATGAACTTTCTATGATTTTTAGAAGTTTATACTATTTTCTGTATTTTCTGAAATTTATTTTAATTCAGAACCCAATTACTGCATCAGCATGACGCGGGGCTGACATCAGGGGGCCTCTGACGGCTGGGTCCCACTGGTCATTGAGAGGGGGGTTAATCCCTCTCTGTTTAGACTAACAGGGGGGTTTAGGGGGCTGAGGCCCTCCTGTCTGTGGGTGTGGGGGTTAAATAGGGGGTGATTAGGCCCAAATCTAATCGGCTACATCGGCGGCTGCCGGGGTCTAGCCGCCAGTCGCTACTGGACGTGGCGGCGCTCCACCGAAACGGGGCTCCCGGCCACCATTTTGCAGGAGGGAGGCTCCAATCGGTGTCCCGTGGCCTTGCGCACCCTCTGGTGCACGCCGTGCACCTCGGGGTGGCCGGAGAGCACGCCGGCGAGCAAGGGGCGCGGCGTCCGGAGTTGAGCCCGACGGATTTGGCGAAAGGGAGCATGGGGAGGAGCGCCGGGAGACTGGGAAGAAGGGGAGGCTCACCCCGAACGCGTATGCGTCGTCGAGAAGGCCGGAAGGGCGACGGAGGCGGAGCAATGGCTCGCCGGGGAGCGGCAGCCGTCGGGGAGTTGTTGAAGCGGGCCTCGTCCTTGGGGCTCCTCGGCTCCAATTGATGGCGCGGAGTGACGAAGATGGGCACGGCGGGCGTCCTGGACAAGACGACGGGGCAAGCGGTGGGCGGTGGCCGCGGTGGCGCGAGTCGGCGAACTTTGCAGCGCTCGTGTCCTCGCGGGATTGCACGGGAGAGAGAGGAGGAGGTCCAGAGGAAGGGGTAAATGGAGGAGGGGAGCACAGGGAGGCTCCACGGCGCGGGCTAAGGACGGTGGGGAGCCGTGGGCGGCCTGGCAACGCCGGCATGGTTGCCACGCAGCGCCCTGCCTGCCTGGCTCGGGGAAGAAGACGGTGGTGCCCCTGGGCTGGGCCACCTCCCCGAGTTGGGTCGGTTTCCTGGTAAGCTTCCATTTCCTTTTTTTGTTTCTTTTTATTTTCTGTATTTTGGTTTTCCCTGCTGAAAAAAATAGCTAGGCATTTTCTAAAATGCCCCAAATTTTTATATGGACCTACAATGCATATAGCTAGCCATTTATAAAGTTTGGGCATTTTTGAAATTCAAATAAGTTGAATTTCAAATCAAATAGGGGTATTATTTAATTTCCAAGCTCTATTTGGATTTTTTGAGAAATCTTGGAGCATGCAGTGGGACCCACTTCACTTTATATGTGATCATGCTTTTTTATAAGAATTTTCAAAAATAACAGAGGAATTTTTGGAAGAAATTTTTGTCTGGCCATTTGAATTAAATTCTTTATGGATTTTCTTTTCCCCATTTGGATTTATTTTGAAATTTTTACATGATGCAAAGGGGCACTCACACCATAGCACTTACCCAAATTGGGGTTCTTACAACTCGCCCCCACTGAAAAGAATCTCGTCTCGAGATTCAGAAGTCGTCGAGAGGAAGGTGGGGTACTCGGCACGGAGGCGGTCTTCCCTTTCCCATGTTGCTTCTTTGTCGGAGTTGTGTGACCATTGTACTTTGAGGAACTTGATCTTCTGACGGCGAGTGACACGCTCTGTGGAATCAAGAATACGAACAGGGTGCTCTCGATAAGAAAGGTCATCTTGGAGATCAAGTGTTTCATGGTCTACTTCGGGGATGTAGTACAAGAAACGCCTGAGTTGTGACATATGTAATACATCGTGTACTCGGGAAATGTGCGGAGGTAGTTCCAGTTGGTAGGCAACTTCTCCACGTTTAGCAAGAATGCGGAAAGGTCCAATGTAACGTGGGGCCAACTTGCCTTTGATACCGAATCGTTGGGTTCCCTTCAGAGGTGTAACCCGAAGGTAAGCCTTCTCATCCAGATTGTAGCTTTCTTGCCTATGATGACGATCATAGTAGCTTTTCTGACGAGACTGTGCGGCTTTCAATCGACCACGAACAATGCGAACTTGCTCATCTGCTTCCTTGATCATATCCGGTCGAAAGAATTGTCTTTCACCGGTTTGTGACCAGTTTAGGGGTGTTCGACATCTTCATCCATAGAGGAGTTCAAAAGGAGCCATGTTCAGACTAGATTGGAAACTATTGTTATAAGAAAATTCGGCAAATGGAAGGGATTTCTCTCAATTCTTTCCAAAAGATATAACACAAGCTCTGAGCATGTCTTCGAGAATTTGGTTAACCCTTTCAACTTGACCGCTAGACTGAGGATGGAAAGCTGTACTAATGGAGAGATGAGCTCCCATAGCATTCTGAAAGCTTCCCCAGAATCTAGAGGTGAAAAGGCTACCACGATCGGAATTGATTTCCAAAGTAACACCGTGGAGAGACACAATTCTAGAGACATACAAGTACGCTAACTGGCTAGAAGTTATAGACTCGCGAACTGGAAGGAAGTGAGCAACTTTGGAAAGTCGGTCAATGACAACGAAGATGTCATCATTTCCTTTCTGGGTTTTGGAAAGACGGTGATGAAGTCCATACCGACTTTTTCCCATTTCCACTCGGGAATAGGAAAAGCATGAGGGACTGCCTCGTATTCTGCTTCGTTGTTGGAGGCATGACTGAAGTTGATCTGGAGGACATATTTTTAGCTTTGTTCCTTTAGGGGAGATGAGCACAACTCCTGCCCCGGCTCCTTGTTTTCTCTTGGACCCATCGAAGAACATTGAGTATGAATTTGATAGGTCTGGGGGGCCTGGTGTCTGAACCTCCGTCCACTCGACCAAGAAATATGGGAGTACTTGTGCTTTGATGGCTGTTGGGTGCTTGAACTGCATGACCCGTGGGATGAGCTCAATGTTCCACTCGGCGACTCGTCCAGTCGCTCCAGGGTTGTTGAGTATGTCAGCGAGTGGTGCGCTGCTCACGATTGTGATAGGGTGCTCGTCGAAGTAGTGGGACACCTTTCTTGAGGTCATGATGACGGCCAATAGTATCTTCTCATAATGCGGGTACCGCTGCTGGGATTTGGTTAGGAGCATGGTGAGGTAGTAGATTGGTCTCTGGATGCTCTGGACCTTGCCTTCTTCTGTGCGTTCGACAATGAGCGTTGTGCTTACTACACTGTTACGTGCTGCCGCGTAGAGGTATAGCTTCTCTCGTTCCATGGGTACCACCAAGATTGGTGGAGTCAAGAGTGTCATTTTCAGGTCCGCGAATGCTTGGCGGGCTTCCTCCGTCCACTCGAATTTATTTCCTTTCCTGAGCAGCTGATAGAAAGGCAGCGTGCGTTCTCCCAGCCTGCTGATGAAGCGACTTAGGGTTCCGAGTGTTCCAGTGAGCTGCTGTACTCCTTTGATGTCGGTTGGTTCTTGCATTCGGGCGATGGCTTGGACTTTCTCAGGGTTTGCCTTGATTTCTCGGGCAGAGACCATATAGCCGAGCAGCTTCCCCGCCGGTACGCCAAATGCGTGCTTCTTTGGGTTGAGTTTGATTCTGTATTTGTTGAGCGCTGCTTTGTGGGTCTTGACGAGTAGTGTGGCTGCTTTGTAGGTCTTGACGACGATGTCATCCATGTAGACTTGCACATTTCTTCTGATTTTCTCTTTCAGGCAGGCCTGCATCATTCGCTGGTATGTGGCACCTGCGTTCTTGAGCCCGAAGGGCATGGTCCTGTAGCAGAATACGCCATAGGGGGTGATGAACGATGTGTGCTCTTCGTATTCTTCCTTCATCCTGATCTGGTTGTATCCTGAGTAGGCATCAAGAAAGGAAAGTAGATCGCACCCTGCTGTCGAGTCGATTATATGATCGATTCTACGCAGGGGGAAGTGGTCCTTTGGGCAATGCTTGTTGACTGGTCCGTAGTCGACACACATGCGCAGCACGGTCGTGTCTTTCTTGGGCAGCAGCACTGGGTTGGCTATCCAGGTGGCTTTCTTCGTTTCTCGGATGAACTGGGCGTCGAGTAACCGGTTGACTTCCCCTCCGATTGCTCTGCGCTTGGTCTCCGAGAATCGTCTTAGAGCTTGCTTCACCGGCTTCGTGTTTTGCTTGATGCGTAGGGTGTGCTCCGCGAATTCGCGTGGTATTCTAGACATGTCGGCTGGGCACCAGGCGAATATTTCCCACTCATCTCGAAGGAAAGCGACGAGAGCCGTCGCCTGCTCCTCTGGTAGGTGGGCATACACGCGGACTGTTTTGTCCGGGTCCGTCGGGTGCACTTGGTAAGTGACCGTGTCGCTGTCGATGTTGAAGTCGCGTCCGTACTCCTTCGATTCACTTCGGCTCACCAATGGGAAGGTACTCTTGTCCGTCACCATGGCTATTTCTCTGAGTTCTTGTTCGGCTCCGAATGTGACGGAGATTTTGTGAAAGCCACGGTCACATTGATCTGATTTGATGAAGCTTCCGTTGATCGTGAGGACTCCCATTGATCCTGGCATCTTGAGCTTGAGGTAGGCGTAATGTGGAACCGCCATGAACTGCGCGATGCTGTCCGTCCCAATATGGTGTGATACTGCGATTGCCAGTCGAGTACTTCGAACTCGAGGACGTGCTTTGCGAAGTTGCGTCGGTTGCCGAAGACAACTTCGAGTTCGACGACTCCGAGGGATGTGACTGCTTCTCCTGGGAATACCCCGTATAACACGGTGCTCGATTTCTTCCATACTGATCGTGGGATCAGCATATTTTGCAGGGTGCTGGCGAAGATGATATTCATGATGCTGCCTCCGTCCATGAAGACCCTATCCATGTCGTACCCTCCGATTTGTGCATCGAGCACTAGAGGCACGTGCCCCGGTCTTGGGACTGCGGGTGGATGGTCGTCCTGTGAGAACGTGATCCTGGTCTCCGCATCATGTAGTTGGTAGACTTCGACTATATTTATGCTCTCGGCTGCTCTAGCTTGCAGGTTGTAGGCGTCACGTTGTGCTTGTGGCACCCTTCCCTCTTGGATCATGAGCACCTGTCCTTGCAGCGGACTGTGACGTCCTTCCGGACTTGAGGGCGGCGATTGTTCGGGTCGCCGGTTGCGCTTATCTTCTTTCTGCTTCTCCAAATTTTGACCTGACCTGATGCGTCCCCAGTCATCCTCGAAGCTATGGATCGTGCAGGGTCCTGCTAGCTGCTCTCTAACCGCGAGTTTGCTAGATCCGGCGTGCCTCTTCCTTCTTTAGATTCTGAAGATTTGCTCGTGATCCCCCGGGTGTTCATGGAAGCGAGGGTCGGTTTCGATTCCTCGAATCATATCTTGGTTCTTGATGAGTTTGGCGAATTAATCTGGCCTTCGATCTGGGTCATAGTACTCTCCCACCGGCGTCTCGGAGTCGCTGTCCTGTCTGGCGGCAGGTTCTCGTGCGATGGCGTGTTGTCGAGTGGCCATCGGTTGCGCGGCTGCGTGACGTGGCTCGTTCAGTTGGGCCTCGCCGTAGATCTCCCGTGCGCGCCTTTTGGGTCGTCGATTCCTTCTTGCTTGGCGATGGTTCTGCTGATCGCTGGTTTCGTTCTCGTAGTCATCGTCTTGATGTGCAGCGGGTGTCCGGGCGGCGGTGGGTTGTCGACAGATTTGCGAGTCCTCCGCTGCGCGTTGCGGTTCATCGAGTGGAATTCCTTTGTAGAGGATTATCGCCGTTCTTCTGGGTCGTCGACTCCTTCGCTGTTGACGCTGCACTTGGCCGTTACCATAGTACCGGTCCCTGCACAGTTGTAGCGCGAGCGATCTTGATGGGGTAGCAGAGATGTTCGCCGTGATCTTGAATCTTTTGAGTGGGCTAGATCTGGTCATTGCCCTTGAGTTGTGGCTTGCTGAAGACGGGACCGCCGAGATCGTGATTCCAACCTGTGTAGTTCCCACAGACGGCGCCAATTAACGGGGATCAACCCCGGCAAATCCCATTGTCAGGGACCCAGGGTTAGTCATGAGAAGCACAGGTTGGACGATAGCTCGTCGGCAAACAGGAGGACACATTTCTCCTCGATATTATTGATGAGGGAGATGCGATTACAGTGGATGCCAAGGCCGGAGCGCTCAAGGCTAGGGTTACAGATGATATTGGATGCCTTTGGCGTCGCCCCTCCTAGCCCTTATAAACTAGGCTAGGTCTCGGGGAGTTCATCTACGTTTACAGGTAAGCTTTCCTAACCCTAGCTTGCTCCGTACGACAGGTCTTCGCACCTTCCTTGTGAGTCGCAGACTCCTATGTCGGTGCCAACTAGCGGGCCAAGGCGGGTCCAGGCGGGTCTTCATGGGCCTTCTATCTTCAGGGACACCGGGTAGGCTTATCCGTAGGAGTCGTTGAGTCACCCCCTCGTCACCGACAGATTCGGCGAAAGGGAGCACGGGGAGGAGCGCGGAGAGACTGGGAAGAAGGGGAGGCTCACCCCCGAAGGCATATGCGTCGTCGAGAAGGCCGGAAGGGCGACGGAGGCGGAGAAATTGTTCGCCGAGGAGCGGCGGCCGGCTGGGAGTTGTTGAAGCGGGCGTCGTCCTTGGGGCTCATCGGCTCCAATTGATGGCTCGGGGTGACGAAGATGGGCACGGTAGGCATCCTGGACAAGACGACGGGGCAAGCGGTGGTCGGTGGTCGCGGTGGCGTGAGTCGGCGAACTGTGCAGCGCTGGTTTCCTCGCGGGATTGCACTGGAGAGAGAGAGGAGGCGGTCCAGTGGAAGGAGGGAAATGGAGGAGGGGAGCACAGGGAGGCTCCACGGCGCAGGATAAGGACAGCGGGGAGCCGTGGGCGGCCTGGCGACGCCGGCATGGTCGCCACGCAGCGCCCTGCCTGTCTGGCTCGGGGAAGAAGACGGTGGTGCCCCTGGGCTGGGCTACCTCCCCGAGTTGGGCCGGTTTCCTGGTAAGCTTCCTTTTCCTTTTTCTGTTTGTTTTTATTTTCTGTATTTTGTTTTCCCTGCTGAAAAAATAGCTAGGCATTTTCTAAAATGCCCCAAATTTTTATATGGACCTACAATGCATATAGCTATCCATTTATTAAGTTTGGGCATTTTTGAAATTCAAATAATTTGAATTTAAAATCAAATAGGGATATTATTTAATTTCCAAGCTCTGTTTGGATTTTTTTGAGAAATCTTGGAGCATGCAGTGGGACCCACTTCACTTTATATGTGATCATGCTTATTTATAAGACTTTTCAAAAATAACAGGGGAATTTTCTGAAGAAATTTTTGTCTGGCCATTTGAATTAAAATCTTTAGGGCTTTTCTTTTCCCCATTTGGATTTGTTTTGAAATTTTTACATGATGCAAAGGGGCACTCAAACCCTAGGACTTACCCAAATTGGGGTTCTGACATCGTTGGTATGTGGCTCCTGCATACTTCAAGCCAAAAGGCATAGAAGTGTAGTAGTATATCCCAAAATGAGTAATGAAAGCTGTTTCTCCTGGTCTTCTAGAGCCATCTTGATTTGGTGATAGCCGAATTAGGCGTCGAGAAAACACAGGAGCTCGCGCCCCGCAGTAGAGTCGATGATCTGGTCAATGCGAGGTAATGCGAAGGGATCCTTCGGGCAGGCCTTGTTTAAGTCGGTGTAGTCAATGCACATACGCCAAGTCTCGTTCTTTTTCAGAACGAGGACCAGGTTTGCAAGCCACTCCGGATAGAAAACTTCCATGATGAACCCGGAAGCAAGGATACGGGCTATCTCTTCCCCAATGGCGTTCCTCCTTTCGTCATTGAAGCGACGAAGGAATTTCATGACCGGCTTCAGTTTTGGGTCAATATTTAGGTGGTGCTCAGCGAGTTCCCTTGGGAAACCTGGAATGTCAGAAGGTTTCCATGCGAAAATGTCCCGATTCTCACGGAGGAACTCGATGAGTGCGCTCTCCTATTTGTTAGATAGCCTTGTCCCAATGATGAACTTCTGGGAAGCGTCACCGGGGACAAATTCAACTTTCTTCGTGTCCTGAGCCGGCTGGAATTTGGGGTTGTTGTCAGGAGTCGGATTCTTCAGGATGGTGGAGTTGGTTGGATCTACCTTTTCCTGGTATGCATACAGGTCCTCCTTGGCGCATGTCGAGTCGGCAAACTTGACGTGTTGCTCGTCACATTCCGTAGCCCTGGACCGGCTCCCATCTACCGTGATTGGGCCGAAGGGACCCGACATCTTTAGTTTCAGGTAGACATAGCATGGTCGATCCATGAACCTGGCATAAGACGGTCTGCCTAAGATGGCGTGATATGGGCTCTCGAGTTTCACCACCTCATAGGGTATGATCTCAGAGCGAAAGTTTTCAGCAGTTCCAAAGGCTATCTCCAGGTAGATTTTGCCTATCAGGCGTGCTGACTTTCCTGGGACTATTCCATGGAACACGATGTTGGAGGTTTGCAGCTGTTTGTGAGTCAATCCCATCCTACGGAAAGTCTCGTAGTAAAGGATATTGATACTGCTTCCTCCGTCCATGAGTACTTTGTCAAGCGTGTAGCACCCAATTTGTGGAGAAACTACCAGGGCTAGGGAGCCTGGGTTTTCTACTACTGGGGGTGGTCGTCCCTCGTCTAGGTGATCGGCTGTTCAGACCAGTTAAGCCACCTGGGAAAAAAGCCGACTCCATGACCACAGACATGGCGGCTCTCTACTGCAGCTTCCTGTCCCTCCGACTTCTGGTGGTGGTGAAGACATGATAAGCTGAGTGGTCTTGAAGCTGTTTTGGGTTTGATTGGAATCCAGCAAGACGTGGCTGGTTTTTTTGTCCTCCTCCCCTGGACCCTTGGTGTTGCGGTGCTGCGTCGGCTTCCTGGTGCCCAAAATCTTGGTTATTGCTGTTTTGGCCGGCTCCCTAGTGCCCAAAATCTTGGTTGTTTCTTAAGACCTCCCACGGGTCATCGAGGAATCAAAAATATTGTACCAAAGGGAGCTTTGGCGCCGCCACTACCGCGATCATTACGATGACGAACTGGTCGACCACGATGGAGACAGTGACCTCAACATCGGGTCATCGTCGTCCGAGGGCGACGCCGATGCCGACTCCGACGCCGATGCGGATGCCGACAACAACAACACCGAGATGTCTTCCTCACTAGTCGTCAATGTCTCCTCCGACGATGATACGTAGGTCCACCGGATCCCTGGTCCGCTGAGGGCATGTTGTCAGGGTTAGATTTTTGTAGAGGTCCCTGGAAACGGCACCAAAAAATAGTCTTGATAACCCACAAGTGTAGGGGATCGCAACATTCTTCGCGGGTAGGTATAACCCAATTTATTGATTCAACACAAGGGGAGCCAAAGAATACTTATAAACCTTAGCAGTTGAGTTGCCAATTCAACCACACCTGAAAAAGCACTAGACAAGATATTTAGTACCAATGGTGTGTTGATGGGTGTAGCCTTTAAGACTTCCCCAATCACCAAAGCCACAGAATAGTAGCAGCAAAGAGAGCAATAATAACAACGAAGGCAATAAAGATGAAAGATGGACCGGGGTTCAAGGTTTCACTAGTGGTAAATCTCCAAGAAAAAAGACAAGTGTTGGGTGAACAAATTACAGTTCGGCAATTGACAAAATTGCACTAACTCTAGCCAAAGAACAAACTAAAACATCCTAGTTTTACGTGCTTGCAATAAGAACTTTACACAAAATATTTTGTCCTACCATCCCTCTATCAACGGGGCCAAAAGGAACTTATCGAGATTAAGGTGCTCTTGTCAAAGAGCACCGGAACAAAGCATTAACACTCTATCAAAACATGTAATCCTCAAATTATAGCCCATCCCATTTGGTGTCCCAAGCTGTCACCATTGAGATCGCCGGTTCCGGACTATAACAGGTGCATACAACCGTAGAGAAGATCTAGAACAAAAATTATAATCATGCAACCATAAAGTGCTTAGATCTGAAATCATTCTACTCATGCACTAGTAACAAGAATTAAGAACAACTAATCGCAGCAACAATAACTCGTATACTTCTTAGGACTGAATAACAATATAAGAATTCATCGGATCCCAACAAACACAACACCAATTACATCATATGGATCTCAATCATGTAAGGCAGCTCATGAGAACTTTGTATTGAAGATCTAGGGGGAGAAGATATCACATAGCTACTGCCAAGAACCCTTAGTCCAAGGGGGAACTACTCAAGAAGCATCATGGAGCGAAGAGGGGTTGATGGAGATGACCTCGAGGGCCAAGGCCCTCTTCAGCAGAGTGCTGATGGAACTGAAGTATTGCTCCTTGTTGGTTACCCCAAGTGTAAGGTTGGATCTAGTCTAGCAGCAATTTCCCTTACACGAGGAAAGTAAGGTTTATCGAAACCAGGAGGACTCCAAGGATCGATAAGTAGGTGTTTCCTGCTCTGGCGCTTACAGAAGACACGGACCTGCACACAACAACAAATAACTTTGTTCCCAACGAGTACAGAGATGTTATCAATCTCTCTGGCCTTGTCGTTTACAAAGGATCAAACGCAAGAGGATAATAGTGATAATTGTAATAAAAGTAAAAGCACGAAATAAATTGGAGGCGTAAACATTGGTGGAAATATGGACCGAGGTCCCATGATGCTCACTAGTGATGTCTCTCTCCCAAAAGATGATAGAATAGCTAAGTTGGGTACAAAAATTATAGCTGGGCAATTGACAGAATTATAAATTGATACGTCCCAAACGTATCTATAATTTCTGCTTGCTCCATGCATGTTTTGTGTGACTTTTCCATGTTTTCCTTGAACTTTCATTCAATTTTGAGCATATTTGGACTAATCTATTAACCCAGTGCACCCAGCTGCCAGTTCCTGTTTTCTGCTGTTTTTGTATTTCAGGTTTTCTGGCCATTAAAAGTGCTCCAAAAAATCCGGAAAAATTAGATAAAAAAATGAGCGACCCAGAAGCTTCCGGAATAACCAAGGCAGCGGAGGGGGGGCACCACCAGGAGACCAGGAGAGTCCCTGGCGCGGCCCTACCCTAAGCCGCGCCAGGAGGCCTCCTGGCTGCCTAGTGGGTTCCCTCGACACCCCCTCCGCCTATATTTAGCCCTTGGGGTGGAAACCCCTAATATCGATCTCTTTTCCGCGATCTCGCCTCTGTACCACCGCCGCCGCCGCTTCAAGATCGGGGCTTCCTGGAGAAGCTGCTCCGGCACCCTACCGGGAGAAGCTACCTCCTCCGGGAGACCATCCATAGACATGGACACCTCCCGTAAGTACCGTGAGTAGTTCCCCTTGGAAAATGGGTCCGTGAACAGTAGCTATGTGATGCTCCTCTCCCCTCTTTGTGCCTCCACTTTCGAGACCTCGTGAGCTGCCTCACATGATCGAGGCACCTTTGTAATTTTCTGCCGTTGCTATGATGAGTTTGTTGGGATCTGATGGATTATGAGACTATGTTCAGATTGTGATGAGTAATATATTTGGTTCTTCTCTTTTATATTTTGTTCTTGAGTAAATTCTTGCATGTTCTCCGTTGCCGTATTTTACTTTGGCCAAGTATTTTGTTGCAACTCCAAGAGGGAGTGTTATGCTTGATTGTGGGATCAACCCCTTGATGTCTAGCGTAAATGACAGAAACATGAGACTAGGGGATGTGCTGTTTCCACCAGGGATAAAACAACGGTGCTTGTATCCGCGGACGCAAGGATTATTTACTTTACGCAAAGTTCTTTTAATGCAGTTGTCTGTTTCTTTGGATTTACACTTTGGGTGGGATTCGCAACTTAATACCAGCGAGATGTTCTAGATAGATATCTCAAGGTGGATGATTCGTAGTAGATGAAGTTGGATTTCGGTCTACTTACCTTGCATACTGCCCATTGCTTTTGAGCCCTTCCTTTCTTTGCAGCATAGTTAGCATTGCGGTGCCTTTATAATCCTGTCAATTTCCCAACTGTGATTTGTTTACCTCGCTAGCACTTTTATCGTCTTTTGGGAGAGAGACATCACTAGTGAAAATCACGGGACACCGGTCCATCTTCATATCATTGTTTACATCCTTAGTTTACTTTTCAGTTGCTATCACTATCATTATTATCTCTTGTGTTGATCCTTTGTAAACAACAAGGCCGGAGGAATTGACAAGTCCTCTGTACTTGTTGGGAGCAAAGTTATTTGTATCTATGTGCAGGTCCAGGTGAAGTTAGCAACCTCGGTTGTGAACGCTTCCATTGTTCACTTTACCACCTTCTTGTATTTCTGCGAGTCCTACGGGAGACAAACCCTATCCTCTAAATAGGGGAAATTTGCTTCTACGCAAAATCTCACCTTCCACTTGGGGTAACCAACGAGGAGTGAGAACTATCCTCATCATATCATAACTGCACCACAATACTAATTATGCTACTGTAAAGTTAGAGATCCAACTGCATCTACTCACTAATCATCCACCTTGAGATATCTATCCAAAACATCTCGCTGGTATTAAGTTGTGAGCCCCACCCAAAGTGTAAGCTCAAAGCTATAGACCACTGCATTAACACACTTTGCGTATGGTAAACAATCCTTGCAACTGCGGTTAGAAGCACCATTGTTTTCTCCCTGGTGGCAACATCACATCCCCTAGTCTCATGTTTCTGTCACTCAAGATAGACATCATGGGGGCATGAACCCACAATCAAGCATAAACGTCCCCTCTTGGAGTTACTATCTACTACTTTGCCAAAGCAATAAAAAGAAACGTATAACATGCAAGAATTACTCAAGAAAAATATATAAAAGGAGAACCAAATATATAACTCATCACAATCTGAACATAATCTCATAATCCACCGGATCCCAGAAAACAGAACATAGCAACAGCTGAAAGAATTACATAGATGTATTGATCATGTAGGGCTGCTCACAAGGGCTAGGAAAACATCACATAACTACTTGTTATGGACCTGTGGTACAAGGGGGACTACTCACGGCACATCCGAGAAGCGTCCATGGTGGTGGAGAAGCTCCAGAAGGTCAATCCTCCCTTCGACAGGGTGCCGGGAGGAGGTCTTCTAGTGCTCCCGATCTTGGAAGCGCGGCGGCGGCGGAACAGAGGGGAAAATCGCGATGCGGGGGTCTTCTCGAGGGTTTTCAGAGTGAGGAGGTAGTATAGGAAAAAGGGGGCCACCAGTGGGTTGCCCCACCTCCTAGGCGCCCTGGTGGCGCGTCAAGGACTGGGGCCGCGGCCCTTGGACGCCTGGGAGGAGGGTGGCCCTCATCTGGACCTTCTTTGGTGTTTCCGAAACATTCTTTTGTGCTGATTTTTTATCTGTTTTTTTGAAATTTTTGGAGCTCTGTAAATATGGGTAAAAACCTGCAACTTAGAGACATCAGCAGACAAAAACTGGCACTGGGTGCACTGAGTTAGTAGGTTAGTCCAAATATGGGTAAAAAGGTATGCAAGTGTATCAAAACACATAGCAATGTCACCTAAATGAGCATGGAACAAGCAGAAATTATAGATACGTTTGGGACGTATCAACATCCCCAAGCTTAATTCCGGCTCGTCCCCGAGTAGGTATATGATAACACAGATAATTTCTCTGGTGAAATGATTACACACATATAAGAACTTCAAAGTAAAGCAAGGAAGATATGCAATTCAAGTCAAGACAATAACAAGCAAGAGTCTATATCTAGTATTGAAACTAGCAAAGTATGAACATAAAGGTGCAAGAGCTCTTGCTGTCTTTGACTCGAATGTCTCCAAATGGTGTTTGCGTGCAAGAAGTGGGAGATGGGTTTAGAGCATAAAAATACTATAGAGTTTAATTGATAACTCAATCTACCAAAACTTCACAATTGGTCTCCTTCGGGATCTTATTTTGACTCATCCTCAGACCACTACTCAGGCACAAGTCAAACTGATCCTCTCCCTTTCGACTTTGAGCACTCATGCAATGGATGAGCGCGAGCAAGATACGTTGGCACTTAGGATGTCCAAGAGAAAGATGATGCGGAAGGAAGACAAAAAGGTGTGAAAGGCTCACATCAATGAGGACAATCATAGGCGAGAGAAAGACAAATGATAGATATGATGTGAGGAGTAGGGATTTCCATGCAACGGATGCACATAGATCTAAGGTAAGCTCTACAATGGAACTAGTGGGGTGCATCCAACTTGCTTTCTCATGAAGACCTATAGCTCTTTTGAGGAGGCTCATCCTTGGAATATGCAAGCCAACTTCTATAGTGTAAGGACGGCAAGTCATGCATCGTTTGAAGATAATCACTTTCTTTGCCTGGACCTGCACACACAAGAAGTAACTTTGCTCCCAACGAGTACAGAGGGGTTTTCAATCCCACTGGCCTTGTCGTTTACAAATTATAAAATACAAGAGGATAATGATAGTTGTGATAATTGCAATGGAAAGTAAAAGCAGGAAGTCAAGTGAAAGTGTAAACAGTGGTGGAAATATGGACCGGGGTCCTGTGATGTTCACTAGTGATGTCTCTCTCCCAAAAGACGATAAAGTAGCTAAACTGGGTAAACAAATTACAGTTGGGCAATTGACAGAATTATAAACGCATGATACGTCCCAAACGTATCTATAATTTCTGCTTGCTCCATGCAGGTTTTGCGTGATATTGCTATGCTTTTGATACACTTTCATACACTTTTGATCATATTTGGAATAACCTATTAACTCAGTGCACCCCGTGCCAGTTTATATTTTTTGATGTCTTTTTATTTCAGGTTTTAGCATTATGTAAAATGCCAGAAAAATTACGGGAAAAATATATAAAAAATCAGTGCAACAAAAGCTTCCAGAGTCCCGAAGGGGGCCAGAGGGGACCCAGTAGGGCTCCAGGCGCACTGTGGGCACGGCCTAGGGTGGGGCCACGCCGGGGGGACGCCTGGACCCCTGGTGGCCCCCATGGATGCCCCCTTTCGCCTATATATTTCCTTCATCCCGAAACCCCCGAGGACATAAACCTTTTTCACGATCTCGCCTCAGTTCTTCCGCCGCCGCGCTTCCAAGATCGGGAGCACCAGAAGACCTCTTCCTGGCACCCTGCCGGAGGGAGGATTAACTTCTGGGAGCTTCTCCACCACCATGGACGCTTCCTGAATGATCCGTGAGTAGTCCAGCTTGGACCATGGGTCCATGATCAGTAGCTATGTGATGTTTTCTCCCCCTCTTTGTTCTTCATGGATTAGACATTTTGAGCTACCCTACATGATGAAGGCACATATGTAATTCTTTCTATTGTTGCTATGTTAAGTTTGCTGGGATCTGATGGATTATTAGAATATGTTCAGATTGTGATGAGTAATATATTTAGTTCTCTTTTATATTTGTGTTCTTGCGTAATTATTGCATGTTCTCCGTTGCTGTTTATTGTTTTGGCCAAGTAGTAGGTAGTAACTCCAAGAGGGAGCGTTATGCTTGATTATGGGTGCATGCCGCCTAATGACTAGCTTGAGTGACAGAAACATGAGTCTAGGGGATGTGTTGTTGCCACAAGGGGGAAAACAACGGTGCATGTAACCGCGGTTGCAAGGATTGTTTACTTTATGCAAAGTTGTTTTAATGCAGTTGTCTGTTGCTTTGGGTTTAATTACACTGTGGCTGGGGCTCGCAACTTAATACCAGCGAGATGTTTTGGATAGATATCTCAAGGTGGATGATTAGTAGTAGATGCAGATGGATTTCGGTCTACTTATATTGGTTTGTGCCCGTAATCCTATCAATTGCCCAGCTGTAATTTGTTTACCTTGCATAGTTGTTTATTGTCTTTTGGGAGAGAGACATCACTAGTGAACATCATGGGACCCCGGTCCATATTTCCACCACTATTTATACCCTCAATTTACTTCCTTCATTTACTTTTAGTTGTAGTTATCACTGTTTATTATCTGTTGCGTTTGACCCTTTGTAAACGACAAGGCCGGAGAGATTGAAACCTCTCTGAACTTCGCTGGGAGCAAAGTTATTTGTTGTGTGTGCAGGTCCAAGTGAAGTAAGGAATCTTAGATTGTGAATGGCGCCAGTGTTCACTTTACCACCTTCTTGTAGTCATTGGAGTATGATACGTCCGAAACGTATCTATAATTTCTGCTTGCTCCATGCATGTTTTGTGTGATATTGCTATGATCTAGATACACTTTCATACACTTTCGATCATATTTGTACTAACTTATTAACTGACTGCACCAAAGTGCCAGTTCCTGTTTTCTGCTGTTTTTCTATTTTAGGTTTCCCCCGTATTAAAAATTCTCCAAAAATTCGGGAAAAATCGGATAAAAAAATCAGCGCAACGGAATCTTCCGGAATCACCAAAGTGGGGCCAGAGGGCCACCTGGCGGGCCTAGGGTCTGGCCTCGCTAGGGGGGCGCCTGGACCCCTGGTGGCCCCCCTGGCTACCCCCCTTCGCATATTTATTCTCCGTGTCGCGAAACCCCCGAAGATAGAAACCCATTTCGTGATCTCGCCTCTGTTCCGTTGCCGCCGCGATTCCAAGATCGGGAGCGCTAGTAGACCTCTTCCCGGCACCCTGCCGAAGGGAGGATTGACCTCCGGGAGCTTCCCCTCCACCATGGACACTTTCCGGATGTGCCGTGAGTAGATTGTGATTGAGTAATATATTTGGTTCTTATATTTTATATTTTTGTTCCTAAGTAATTCTTGCATGTTCTCCATTGCTGTTTATTGCTTTGGACAAGTAGTAGGTAGAGACTCCAAGAGGGAACTTTATGCTCGATTGTGGGTTCATGCCCCCCGATGACATGCTTGAGTGACAGAAACTTGAGTCTAGGGGATGTGTTGTTGCCACAAGGGGGAAAACAACGGTGCTTGTAACCGCGGTTGCAAGGATTGTTTACTTTACGCAAAGTGATTTTTATGCAGTTGTCTGTTGCTTTAGGTTTACTTGGAAACCTTATTAGTGGCGCATTTTATATGTAATGCGCGACTATGTTGTAAGGGGTGGAGCACTGGTAAAAAATGCGCCACCTATAAGCTCTTATAGGTGGCGCATTTTAAAAAATGCGCCACCCCTAAGAGTGGGCCAGCCATGGATCCCCATATACGTGGTGCATTTGGAGAAATGTGCCACCCCTAAGAACCTTATAGTAGGCGCATTTTGGAAATGCGCCACCCCTAAGAGCTTATGGGGTGGCGCATTCGGAAAATGCGCCACCCCTAAGGAATTATTAGTGGCGCATTCGCATTCAGAATGTGCCACCCATAAGGGTTTAGGGGAGGCGCATCTTGCATATGCGCCACTACGAACCTAAATAGGTGGCGGGAAAATTTCCAACACACAAATACACCCCCCGCCCCCCCCGTGGACCGCCTTTTCAGTTTGAAAAAAAAATAAAAGAAAATGATAGAAATGTCAAAAAATAAAAGAAAATAAGTTTCCAATGTGATATGTGGTCTAGTTGTTAGGAAAATTTACAAATTTGACTTTCGACTTTTTTGCAAATGCTCTTGAGAATTTTTTAAACTGGCCATAACTTTTGCATACGACCTCCGATGAAATAAGTTTGAACTAGGCATATGACCTCTTCCGTATGGCCAAGGTCGGGTTTAGTCTCGCCTATATAATAGGGGACTTCCCTAGCTCACAAGTGTGGACCAACCAGAGGAACTATGTCTCCGTTGGTCCGGGTTGTTTCGAAAACAGCTGGGGTACCAACCAAGCACACACACGTTTGCAAATAGTAAATCAGCTCGGGCCACCACTAGAACTGTAAGAAGCTAGGTAGGTAAGACAAGGGGACTCCATAGAACCCCACACACGATTAGGAACGCTCGTCAAGAAACACAATTCCCGGAACTCGGGACCTAGGTGACTCAAATGGAACAAAACACCGGGCGGGAACAGCCTGGTCTCCCATTTTTGTCAAGTATAAAATTAACATCATAATTATAATAAATATCAACCAACTTCTTTAAATAACATGATATCCCAAACCATAGCTATAGGGTAAGCAGCAAGTTTTCCTACTCATACTAAGCAATGGCTGAGCAGCGGTAACTTAGCAATACAATGTTTTGCTGGGATGTGGGGATCATGGTTGTTTGGATTTTTGAAGGTGGCATACTCAAAGTGGATAGGATCAAACAAACGCTCTAGGCTACAGCTAAGTAGGTAGGCAGAAAGGTATCAAGTAATGGTATGAATATTCCCCTGTCCTGGGTAATCGGTCGTCGAAGCAGACGCATCAGGGTCCTCGGGCTCGGTGTCGGAAACCTCCACGTAAGTCTCCTCGGCGGTCTCAGGTGCTAACGTAAGGTACCGGCAAGAAAAAGGCACACAAGTAAGTAACGGGTACAATGCACATGCAAGGATGATATGAGCATGTTTAATTTGACATGTTGTGACCCTATCTAGTCAATTTAAATGAAGGTGGTGACGACACGTCAACAACTCCATATGCAATTTATTTACGTGAAGATGGCTTTGGTCCTAGCCTTATTTTGGTGTAAGTAGCATGTCAACATGGCATGAACAACAAATGCATATAACATAAATAAAACAACGTGAAAAGTAATCATCGATTCCGGAGACGGAGTAGTGTCGGTGAATTTGACACAAGGAAGGTGCAACAATAGTTGGAAACCAGCCACTTGCATATGAAAGTATGTTAGGGGATGACTTTGAGGAAAGATGATTGAAGATGACATGAAACAAACTTGAAAAGGACTGATGATCATCATTTCAAAATGCACTGAAGTTGAAATGATGCAAGAAGAAAGACAGATGATTCTGGATCGGGTGGTCACACCTTGTTCACAGGAGTTGCACAAAACTTCATGGGGACATCACAATTTTAATCCTTGCAATTTTCTACCCCAAAAATATATATGACATGCCACGGACACGGCGGCTGCGAATCTCTTGCCGGCGACGAGAGTCTACGGCGACGCGCGGAAGGAGGAGGTCCTAGGTGGGATACTGGGGCTAGGAAGGTGACGCTAACCCAGAGAAGGACGAAGATGAACTCGGCGCGGATGCGTGCGGGGTCGTCGTCGTCGTCGGGGAAGAAGGTGCCGCAGCGGGGCGGCCGTCGAGAAGGTGCTCCACCTCACGAAGCAGGGACCTGCGCGGGGAAAAACGGAGCGCATCAGCGCGGAGACGAACGACGACAGCACGGGGAGGAAGACGACGCGAAGACGACGGCGAATCGCGCTGCTCATCGGCGACAGGGGCGGAACAGGGGAGCTCCCCCGAAGAGGCCACAGACGGCGGCGGCGCAAATTGAGGAGGGGGCGGAACCCTAGGCCCTCGGGGCTCTTATAGGGGGGCGCTGGACGCGATGGGACGGCCGGAGACGGCAGGGGAACGGCGCCGGCGTCCATCTCCTCTCGACGTTCGCGCTGACATAGACGGAAAGGGGTGCGGCCATGCCCCTCCGTTATGATCCACACCGTGGATCGGATCCAACAGATGGGGTGCGAGCCGTACCGTTTCGACGGGCTGGGCCGCGCGGAGAGGTGGCAGGCCGGCCCAGGTGCGCTGGTCTGCGGAAAAAAAAATAGAAGGGAACCCCCCCAAAGTGTTTTCCATAAATAAAATCAAACATAAATGCTTTGGGGATTTTCAGAGAATATTGCAAGGCTGAAAAAATACATAAAAAATATGTAAATTATCTTTGCAATAATGGCCATTTTCTAAAAATGGTTGGGGCATTTTTGGCAACAACAAAATGTGAGCTCATATTGGAATTCAAAAATCAGTTGAACTAGAGCCGCTATTTTTGATGATGGCAAAAATGATTTGAGGCTTTAGAAACCCCTATCATAGCAAAAGAAATGGCTATGCCAAGTTTGGGGTCAGGGAGAGCATGGATGCAACAAAGAAAAAATCCTCCAACTCCCTTCTTGAACCATTTTGGATGCAAAAACAAACAAACCAAATGGGCTCCAATCCCAATGCAAATTTAAATCACCACATGAAATTATAATGTTTAGCATCATGCCAAGTTAAAAAGTCAACAGACAAAGTACAATCTCATGGTGTTTTATATTTATTGCACATGGGCTATTACAGCACTCCCCCACCAACACAGGATCTCGTCCCGAGATCTAAGCCTGAAACAACTCAGGATACTCAGAACGGAGATGATCTTCACACTCCCACGTTGCTTCCTTCTCCGAATGATGTGCCCACTGAACTTTCATGAACTTGACGGTCTTGTTGCGCGTCTTGCGCTCGGACGTCTCAAGAACACGGACTGGACGCTCTGAGTAGGAAAGGTCCGCACTCAGCTGGATCTCGCCCAAGTCAATAGCCTGCTCTGGCTTCTTGAAGCACTGCTTTAGCTGGGACACATGGAACACGTCATGCACCATGGACAGACTCTCTGGAAGCTCGAGCCGAAAGGCAAGAGGTCCTCTAGTCTCAAGGATGCGGAAAGGTCCGACAAATCTTGGAGCGAGCTTTCCTTTGATGCCAAAGCGGTGAGTTCCCCTCAATGGAGACACTCTCAGGTACGCCCAATCACCAACCTAAAACGCTACACCATGGTGCCTCTTGTCATAATAGGCCTTCTGCCTAGACTGTGCTGCCTTTAGGTGCTCTCGGACAATCTTCACTCTGTCCTCTGGCTCTTGGATCACATGTGGACCGAACAGCTTCCTCTCACCTGTCTCGGACCAGTTCAAAGGTGTCCTGCACCACTACAAGAAATATGGTAATCCATGACGCCATATTTTCGTCGCTACATCGTCACGGGTTTTAATTTACGACGATGTTACGACGAAAAACCAATCGTCGAAAAGGTTGCGTCAAAAACTGACAGCAGTGACCTTTTGATCGAAATCGTCGTAACTTTCACGACGATTCCTGTATCGTCGTAACCCATACGACGATCCTAAATCGTCGTTGGCAATCTACCTCAATCCTACGTGGCAGTCCTACGTGGAAAAAATAAGACGAAACCAAAATGTCATGCCTAAAATCAGCCCAACCAATTTCAGTTGATAAATGGGCTGATTTCAATTTTTTGGGATTTTTCTTATTGGGCTTCTTTTGAGGCCTTAGCCTATTTACAGCCACTTCTAGTATTATTTTCGAAAAAAAAATTATCATTATAATTTGGGCCTTGGCCTTTTAGTGTCCAAATACATTTGGTCCAGTTTAGTTTTGGCCTTTCTTTTGAATTCAGCATTCTTTTTTTTCTTTTATGCTATTAATGAATCTACAAATAACAGCCCATACAAAATAACAACCCATACAACTTTGAAGTCCATACACATAAATCTGAAGCATCTCATCTGGCCCATACAATTTTCTTTTCAGATAATGAATCACAAAGTTTGAATCACATTCTGAAGCCCAAACACATAAATCTTAAGCCCAAACCACAAAGTTTGAATCACATTTCTGTAGCACAACCAAAATATGCTACCAAACCTGTAGCACAACAAAATCTGCTACAAAACCTGCTACCAAGTGCACAACCAAAACCTGTAGCACAACAAAATCTGCTACAAAACCTGCTACCAAGTGCACAACCAAAACCTGCTACCAAGTGCACACAACCAAAATCTGCTACCAAACCAAGTGCTATCACAGAATCTGCTACCAAAATCTATTACCAAAACCATCTAATTCCCTATTTTGGCTCCAAGCAGCGCCATCAGCTGAGCATACATTGCATCATTTTCTTCCGCCTTCTTGAGCAGCAGTTGGTACGACTTGTCTCGTTCGGCTTGTGCAGCTTCAGCTTCTTTTCCTTCCTCTTCATGGCATCCATCTCTTCACGCATGAATTCACTTCGTTGATGCGACATCTCGAGCTTCTCTTGTAAATCCAGCAAACGAGCATCGACAGCAGCATTTGACTTGCTGAACTTGTCAATAGAGCTTGGCTGTAGACCAACATTTTTCAAGAATTTGCTTGATGGGCGATGCTTGGTCAGGACTTCCGCAACAATTGAAACAGAAGATTTTCGCTCTTCGCCTTCTTGTACAGGAGCAGTCATCTTCTCTTCCATCTCAGCCTGAAAGATAATGGATACATTGAGAAACAAGAAGAGTTCTGGGTATCAAACTTGCAGCAGTTATTCTGGAAAAATTAAAGATACAAGAAGCAGTGATATTCACAAACATGGCTCAGAGGTCTCCCAGGTCACAACCTGGCCATTAGCAAATCAAAAACGTCATTGCAGATTTTTGTGAAATCACAGCCAAAACCAAATTATCTTTTCTGCTATCTATATGCTATGTTTTTACATCAGACAACCGAAAGAGAAATAAGCATGCTAGTATCATGGTATCATGAGAAATAAGGCAGAAGACCAGGATATCCTCACATCACACAGGTAGCATCATACAAGTAGAGTGTTATTTTACTGGTTGTTACAATAAAATGCTGGACACAAAAGGAGCTGATGCATATACTACTTATAGTGGCTCATCCAAAAACAAATCCATGTTTTTCACTCCTAGAGCATACAACAGTATACAAATCCAAGGAAGATTACTTACTATAGCTACTTGAACATCCTCCGAGAATCCGTGTTTGGTGCTGTTGTGTGTCGCCTTGAAAATGTCCACTGCAGACAACACTTCACCCTTTCTTTCCTCTTGCTAAAATGTTTTTCAACAACAACCCCATTAGCTTTTTCAACAAATTGATGATTATGTCTAAAGGAAAACAACTAAAGGAACAACAGTGTTGATCTTACAGTTGCATGCACATGAGCAATATAGCATCTTGAACCAGTTCTCTGCGCAAACTTGACTTTTGTTCGATTAACCTTGTTCTTGGCACATGTCTCCTACATATGTGCACATCAGATCATCATTTCCATACAATAAAGCAAATCACACAGTTTGCATGGGCAAGGTAAGGCAACAGTCAAGCATTTACATACCTTGTGTCTTGGACTTGACCACAGCTCGCCCAGACTTTGCCATTCAGTATCTGTTATGTCTGAAACAGGGTACTTGATGCTAACCTTGCTTGCTTCAACTTTGTCAAAGTACTCCTTCTTGACATGATGGCGTCTGTTCTTCAACGAATTCTTCAAGATATCAGTGCACGCGTACTGAACGACACTTGATTCCGTGTCCATCTCAAAATTTGCCTACAAAGGCAGCAAACAAGAGAAGTACCAAGATTAACCATCATATGAGATGTATAATAGGGAATAAAGACCACATTCAGCAACAAGATAGTTAACTTACAGATACTTTTCCTATATAATTTTGCACAAGACTGGGTTTCTTTTTATACTCCTTGAAGTGAGGAAGCAGTGGCATATGAGCTCTCGCAATGAAGCCACCCTCAGATGCTAGCTTCGCAGCCTGCAAGGGCTTCTCCGGACGCCTCATCCCCAGCGATTTCAATTCTGACCTTTGCTCCCATCGCACGTGTCAACTTTTCTAGCCCTTTGCCATTCCTAGGATTCTTGACCACCACAACAGCGCCTGAAAAAGAAACATTCAAACATTAGTCGAGGCTAATAGTCACCCATACGTGCATTGCTTACATTTAGAAAATGAATTAGCAAGAAAAGAAAACTAGATGAACATGCCTTCATCACTCATTGGCTGCTCAGGTTCTCCAGAAACGTCTGTCAAGTTCAACTCATGGCCATGATTGTTGACCACAGAAGGTGCAACAGGGCTGAGGTTCATGCACATCTTGCTTTCTTCTTCCATAGAGGGCAACTCATCATCAGTTCGCAGTGGTCCTTGATCCTTGTGCAGCGGGCTCTTTTCAACATCCTCCCTTACTTTCTGCCTAGTGAGTCTAGCCACAACTGGTTCATCAGGTGTCAGAATCCTCTTTGATCCTGCTGGAGATAGAGCTAATACCCTTCGTGGTGCCATTGGACTGGATGTTTCTGAAACTTGCTTCCTATTTCTGTTAGCACACTTCTTCTTCTTAGAAACCTGCATGGTGTCATATAAAAGGCAAGGACGGAAGAATTAGATCACAAGAAAATTGTGTAATATACGAAAAATGAAAACAAACAGCATACACTCCCACCCCAAACAAGATAGAGTTTGCACCTTTCCTTTCTTCTTCACTAAACTGTCATCAACTTCCTCTCCATTAATAACTTCATCATCTTTAGGGTCGTAGTCTGAGCTTCTAGCTTGTGTTATGGTAGATGCCGATTCATCACAAGTAAGTGCACTACCGTATTGACCATTTGACTTCCTAATCATTGATACTATCGCACCAATGTCTAGCGATTGGAATATGCGGTTGTTCCTCATCATAGTTCTAGCCCTAATCTTCTCGATCTCAGTCAGGGGTTCTTCTTTACATGAATAAGAAAACATAACCATTAGATGAATGGTTGAAATGCATATGGAAGCAAGACAACTCAAACAACTAAGGTATCCTATAAGATCTTAGTTTTATTTAATCCTAGTAGATCAATTTCACAAGTAAAATATAACCCAATTGTTTGGACTAAAACAATACATTTCAATTACCAGATTACAAGCATGAGCTAGACACATTTCTATAGTTAGTACATAGACACACACAGGGGCGGACCTAAACAAAAAATGAAACGGGGTCCTAGCATATAACCATTCATAGTATTCAACTAGGTATGGGGTGCCACATACTATATTTTGTGTGAAACTTACAAAAAAAACAGTATTGCACCCAGTGTCCCATGCATCCTGGTAGCTTAACATGGGTACGCAGATCCAGAAATAAATCAAGCGGTACAATAAGTAGCAAGTTGTATACCAGATGACGGCTGCTTCATCCTTGTCATGGCTGATCTCGAGGGGTTGTATATGTGCTGATTGTGCTTATGGTATCAAGTTGCCCTAAGAGCTTGCAAAACAGAATGAACACGAATGAGATACATTGGGGATAAAGTAGAATGATCCTACAATGAACTAATATTTAAGCAATCAATTTCAGGAACAAAACCACCATAAACAGGGCCAAGAACTCAACAGATTCAATTAATATCTAGGAAGAAGCACTTATATAACAAGCTTATACAACAGGGCCAATCAAGCTTGCTGCAATAACAAGCTAGTGATGCCGTAGAAAATATAGATTAAAATAAAGATGAGTTACTAACAATAGACTGTGTACATTAATAGTTAATAACAAACCAACAGCCATATACACTTTCTTTAGATTAACTAAAGCTACCAGACTACCAGCCGCATGACCACTTGCTTCAGATCCACAATTGTGTTCAGATTGACAAGAATTAGTACATGCACAAATCAAAACCTTCAACAAAAAAATTACATGCACTGGCAATGAGCACAACTGTATACAGCAGATTACCATATAAGTTCACAGCTTTACATAAGTGTTCCACACCATAAATTTAACAGAGTCACAACTAACAGAAATTAGGGAAGCGAGATAACCACAATGTCACACGGTCACAGCAGCTTGACTCCAAAACTTGGTACCTGCATTGGAATATGAATTATTACTAATTACCCAGCTGCAAAATGTCAAGACAATTTGTTTAAGAATTATTACTAAGCATTCAGGGAATAAAATGGCTGGCACTTGGAAGAAATACTTAACCCCTAGAAATTACTCAGGGAATTACGTGCACCAAACCCAACCAATTCCACCCCAATCAAATCCGTTTGTTTATTCAACCAACTGAAAAAGGGGTCAATCTAATAGTTCAGAGCTCAGCAAGATAGCACCACATTATCCAGTAATTTCACTTAGTGAGTGACACACACATCTTGTGCAGACAGATAGCGTGAGCAGGGGAAGGGGATGTCATGTCATCACCTTGCGGAGCGGGTGATCCTTAGGGAGGAAGCTGCCAATGGTCTTGCCGTAGACCTCGCACGTGGAGAAGTGGATCAGGCGCTTGCTGTTCTCCGAGCAGTACTTGACCTGCGACACAGCACTTACACGTGAGGCTCAGACATTCGGCGGGCGCCATGAATCTCCGGGCCATGGATGATCCCAAAACAAAGAACTACTGGGAACCCTAGAACGCCATGACCCAAACCCTAACCCTAACGCCATGACATTGACCGAGAGAGGAAGGCTGTGAGACCAACCGAGAGAATACCGGGGAAGATCTGGAGCAAGAAGTTGTCGCCGTGGACGAGAGCCGCTCCTCGCGTCGTCGCCGTCGTCGGGAGCCGCTCCGCGCGTCGTCGGGAGCCGACCACGCGTCGCCGTCGTCGTGAGCCGCTCCCCACTCCCGGCGTCGTCGCGAGCCGTCTCCGTATTCGGGTGAAAGAGGAGAGGGGAATGGGGAAAGTGGACGGAAGTTTCGGGAGGGAGGGAGGAAAAGGGCGAAAGTTTTGGCCCCGCGCGCGGGAGGGAGGGAGGGAAGGGGGTGCGGGTTTGGCGCGTCGAATTTGGGGGAAGTTTCGGGAGGGAGGGAATTTTGATAAGTGTTTCCCTCTTTTGATAAGAAATTGGACGGAGTTTTGATAGTTATTTTATTTAGATAATTTTTATGTAAAATATTATAAACTTAAATATTGTGAAAAAAGATTTAAGCCGGATTGCCCGGCATTTTTCTCCCTTGTGCTTTGGTTTCGGTCATGTCGGTCCGCCCACTTTTCTACGCTGAAAATTGATTCGGCTCGCTCGCGGTCGCGCAATGCGCTCAAACCAAACGCTCCTCCCGCTCGCTTGATCAGGCCGACACGGCCGGACACCACTAACCAAACACACCCTAAGCCGTTAGAGCGATTCCATGGCCTCCACTTCCGAAGCAAATTCTGCCACGAGGACATCGAGGATTTCCTTGATCAATTGGATCTCAACGACGAAGTTTTTGAGAATGTGATCATAGAGGAAGATGAATCTGGTATTCACGAAAGTGTTCATTGGCTAGCGCTGGCATATGTGCACATAGATAGATCCTTCAGCAAGGCAGCGCTCTTCAAGGACATGCACGTCGCATGGAATTTGGCACATCTTGCGTTGGAGATTGGGAGTGCATCTTTTATTAAGGTCCATGGTTGTTCAGGAATATAGCGGTTCTTCTCTGTCCGTATGATGGTCTGACCATGGTGAGTGAGATCAGTAACAAACACATGCCCATCTGGCTCCTCGGGTCAAAGTTAGGGTCCGACATGATATAACTAAGGCCCTCACGCGCTTTGTTAGGAAATCTAAAAGCAATAGGTGATGGGGTGTTTTGGCCATTAAAGATGGCTTGGGGAAGGATTTGGCTACTTCATCTCCAACAAGTAGTTATAGTAGTAGGAAAGCTAAGGTATCCGAGTATGCAGGACAAAATGAGATATCGGCGACCTCTCTCGAGGAGGACCGCCAGACGCAGTGAATGCTTTGGTCTGGAACTGCCGGACAGTTCATGAGGTTTTGGCCCTCTTCTAAGATGGAAAGGTTAAAGTGGCGCCTCGGCTTACGAGGCTTTCATGGTGTTAATTAATCTCGGTCACTGTCCTTTGATTTGTGCCCTCGTTACATTGATGTTTTCGTGTGACGTGGATGAAACAGTCTCGGTCACTGTCTTTTGATTCGTGCCCTCGTTACATTGATGTTTTCGTGTGACATGGATGAATCGGTCTCGGTCACTGTCCTTTGATTCGAGCCCTCGCTACATTAATGTTTTTGTGCGACGTGGATGAAGTTAGTGAAAATAGGAGCTCGCGTGAGAAGTTTTGTATATATGGTGAACCACACAGACGGAGAATAGCGTGAGCACCTTTCTTGAGCTACAAGATCGGAGGGCCAAATGCTAGCTTTCTGGGATTGTATAGATCTATGTGAGCTACAAGATTTAGGGTTCTCTGGAATTCTGTACACATATGATAATGGGCAACAAGGGGCCTCGAAGATCAATGCACGACTGGATAGAGCATGTGCGGATGTCCAACACAAACTGAAAGCATGCAGGGTCGTCTCTGGCCCTAGGAGGGAGGGGCGACGGTCTAGGGCCCAGGCCAGAGGGGGCCCACGACCCAATATATGTATATTAGGTGGGCTTACACCCTTGGCCTTGTACGTCCTTACGTCCAACTAGTGCGAGCCTACAACTAATAGAAATCCCCTCACGTTAGGGTTCCTTCCTCCTCTGGCGGCGAGAACGCAAGTCCTCCTCGTCTAGAGACCTTTGGTAACCGATCTACATCCCACGCCGTTCGCTGGAACTGTCTAAGGTTCTGGACCGGCGATCAGAGCTCCCTCCCTTACCCTGCTGCTAGGGTTTGAGGTTCCAATCTGACAGCCCGCACTCTCGTTTTGGGCTAGGGCTTTGTGTTCAGATCGAGCGATGGCGTCTAGTGCTTCATCGTTGGGTAGAAAAGACGATGATGTGGAGAAGATGATGGTCGATCTAGGCCTGGCTGAAGAAGACCTTGACGACCTGGTCGTGGAGGAGACGATGGAACTCCCAGACAATAATATTCGCTGGATGGTGGTAGCCAGAGTTCACAGAAGCAAGAAATATAGCCAATATTGGTTCTATCGCCAGATGCGAGCAGCATGGAACTTGGCCAAGCCAGTGGCGATCAGGCCATTGAGTGACAATTTGTAAACGATGCAATTCGAGTGCCTGGGTGACTGGGAGAGAGTCATGGAAGAGGGGCCATGGAATTATAAGGGTAACATGGTGGTTCTGGCTCCGTGTGATGGATTTTCTAAACCATCAACAATACCACTGGATACAATTGAGATCTCGGCTCAGATCCATGATTTTCCGGATGGCCTTTTCTCTCTACTACCATCTCTGGCAGGGAATCTTGGTGAGTTTGTGTACGCAGAACCTCGATCTCAAGATTTTGAAGGAAATTTTGTGCGGGTAAGAGTGAAGATCGATGTCCAAAAATCCTTGAAGAATGCTGTTTCAGTGATCAAAGGTGGCCGTCGACAGATTTTTCTTGTACGCTATGAGTGCCTCCCAGACTGGTGCGCGGTTTGTGGCCACTAGTTCCTGTACCTCAAAAGCCTCTCGTCTCGGAGAAAGACAAGGGGCCAACTGATGTTGAGATGGATGATGCAGAGCAGAATAGGAAGCGTGAGCTAGCAGAAGCTGAGGAAAAGAACAAAGAGGAGAACAAAACTGGTGATCCTTCTGACGAGGCTAAATCTAACCAGTCTGAAGTACCGCCTAGTCCACCACCAAAACAAGACCCCAAAAGACCAAAGCATACCATCGCAGGAAAAGAGCTCCAAAACAAGAACCCTAAGTCGTAGATGGCGGGCACCCCGGAGGTGCACCGCCGAGCGCAATGAGTGCGCTTTGTTGGAACTGTCGCGGGTTGGGTAGCCCCGCGACAGAGACCACCGAATTCTATAAAACTTTGTACACATCTGAGGGAGTTCACGACATGGAGGCGGTGCTCTCTTCTATCCCTGTTAAGGTAGATGCAGAGATGAACAACATGTTAACTGCCCCATACACGAAGCAGGAGGTGAAAAAGGCATTGTTTCAAATGTTTCCGCTCAAGGCCCCGGGTCCTGATGGCTACCCTTCTCACTTCTTTCAAAAACATTGGGATATTTGCGATGATGACGTAACAAACTCTGTCCTCAAGATTCTCAGGGGTGAGGAAAGTGCTGCAAGCATAAATAATACGTATCTCGTTCATTAGATGATACATGATACATGATTGCGAGTGAGAAATTAAGAATCATCATTAGATGATACATGATTGCAGATAGGAAAATGAAACTACAAAGATAGACCATTAGGCCGGGAGACAAAAAATGATCATTTCATGGCTTTTTATATTTAAAATGTATTTAACTAAGACTTTAGTTTTATATATAAATCATCATTATATTGTATTTTCATATATTTAACTGCCACATGAATGAGTTAGGCGGTAATAACATTTACTCCTCTAGCTGCCGGTAATAACACCGAAGCACAACTCCTCTCTCTCCCTGCCGCCGCTCATCTGCTGCACAACTCCTCCCTGCCGCCGCTCCCCCTCCCACCCGCCCGCGCCGAGGTAACCGCTCCCCCCTCCCCCCCTTCTCGTTGCTTGATGCGTGTTCTTGCTCCACAGAAACAGATCCACGAGACGCCGGTGATGGCGCCGGACGCCGGTGATGGCGCCGGACGCCGGTGATGGTGACCGGAGGACCAAGAACGCGCGCGCCGGTCCTCCCCTAGTCCTCCCCAAGGTCCGCTGCTTTGTCCCCCTAGTCCTCCCCCCCATCCATGTCTGTGTGTGGAATGCTTTGTACGCCGGCTTTGATTTGGTTTCTGTGCGATGTGTGTGTGTGTTTCTAGATCTTGCTCCGGTCCGGCTTTGATTTGGTTTGCCATGCAATCTTCACACAGTTTCACTCAATTTTGCACTAGATTTAAATAAGAACTCGATTTTGCAATCTTCACATCACACAAGAGACTAGTAACACAGCAGAGTACCGAACAGAGACTAGTAAAATTAGCTACTGCGTATCAGTGCAAAACTGTACCTAACAGAGGACGTTCAGTTTTGGCACTTCAAATCAAATTGTTCAGATTCTTCAGTACATTCATTTCAGTGATACAGCACGGCTTCATACTTGCATGTCTCCATTGTTCAGTTTGAGTACATCCATTCCAGGGGCATAAAGAAGGTCTCCAGGAAGCTGCAATGTCCTGAAATCTGCTGCTATATATTGACATTGCTATTGGTTATCTAGGTGGAAGCTGAAGTCATTGTGATTAGCTCGGATGATGAAGTTGATCATAGGGCTGCTGTCAAGATGAAAAAACGAGGTATGAATATGATACATACGCCATTACTCTAGTACATAAACAAATTCTAGAAATTCATCGGTGGCCTTACATGTAGGTCCCAAAAAAATAGGAAATATTGCATTTGACAAGCATTGTCTGTATGCAAACGATGTTGCCTTGAATCCATCACAAGTTAAGTATTTAAAGCGCCGAGTTCATGATCAAAAGCCACGCATACCCTATTATGTATGCACCATTCAAGAAAGTCACGTGATACCTAAGAAGGAAAAAATGGTAAAGAAACATCCTTTTTGATAAGTTGCCATCTTTTTGATAAGTTGCCTCAAAGTTTCCTTTTTGATAAGTTTCCCATGTTAATTTGTGTGTAGTATTTCAGCAAGCCGTACACCAATAAATACATCAAGAAACATCTTGCCTCGGACAAAGGACATTCTCTAGAGGTTTATTTCAAGACGAAGAACATTGCTCAAGTTAGGCTTATCTTCGGCAAGGGGAATGGCAAGGGTGCTGAAATAACAACCAATTGGAAGGATGTCGTGGACAAGACCAAGATGAAGAAGGGAGACATCTTTGTGTTTTGGTTCCGCTGTAACGTTGGTGGACTCAAAATCATAGTTCGTAAACTAGTGTAAGGTGGTATGTATGGAAAATGGACAAGTATGTAGTTGCTTTTGGGAAAGTGTGTAGTTTCTTTTGGACAAATATGTAGTTAGTCTAGCTCCTGCCGCTGCTGGTTGTGGTGGCGCAAATGGTAGCTCTAAGTTTCGATAGCCTAGTCTTCTCTCTGTTGTAGTGTCCTGTGCTCGGACCGCCCCCTGTTTGCTTCCCTGCGTTTATTTCAGTCTCTGTCCCATGTACCTATATATATATGGTGTTGAATGGAAGAAAATGGTGTTGATGCCCTCTTGTTTAAATGGCTGGGATGTTTCCTTTGTCCTGTGATAATCATCTTGCTTCTTATTGCAAGTGAATATTTATGATGTGTGTGTAAGTCCAGCTTCTTATTGCAAAATTGCAAAATCTGAGTACATTATGGTACTAGCAAACTACCAAAACTGACAGTGATGTGTGTGACAGTGATGTGTGTGCCAAAATTGCAAAATCTGTGAATGACCAGCTTTGGAAAATCTGTGAATGACCAGCTTTGGAAATTCCAAAGAGCTATGTATGACCAGCAACAGTGGAAAATATTGAAAATGAAAGAAAATAAATGACCAGCTTTGAGATGAAATGGCCAGCATGCACAGGAAACAAGAAATTCCCAAGTGAATATTTATTGCATAGATAGAACTACCACACACATTTGAAGTAAGAAGAACAATTTAACAAAATCCTTGCACATTACTGAAATGTTGATCAATGTACAAAAACAGAGGGGACTGTTTCTAAAAAAACAGAGGGAAACTACAACCAAGACAATCTTCCTTATACTACTCGTCATCGTCGTTATCATGTTCGTCGCCGCTACAATATTGGAGCATTGTATCGTCAGTCCCGTTATCTTCATCGGCCTCGCTTTCATGACCACCCACTACCTCCTTCCTCCTTTTCTTCATTCTTTCTACAACTGCAGCCTCCACAAACACGCCTTCCCTGTCCCTTCGCAATCTGCTTTGCACATTGGCTGCTTGAGCTTGCACTGGAACTTCCGGAGTGTCATCATCTTGGTATGTTAGCCCGATACCACCAGGATGTCACATCCCAACTTTTGTATTCCTTTATTAGAATGCCAGGGCTAACAGAAACTTTGCATGGTTGTAGTGTTGGGATGTTGAATCCGTGTTTGACTGTGTGTGCTTAGTGTTGATCATGCTAAACTTGGGTGGTTGTCGTTTGTGGTCAATGTACTTGTGTGATTAGCATATGTTATCCACACTATCTTGTTGATCATCTTGGCATGATCATAAGCACGGCCACACTAATACCCTAGTATGCACATATGTAAGACCATCACAACACGTAACACTTTTGCACTCCCTCACATTCTCACTTGTAGATGGTTTCGCTTTTCATCTGTTTTGTTTGTTATTCTTTTATATAAGGGATATAAAACCTTATATATTTTCCGTGGTATAAATTATCCTAGTAATGATTTGATCACCACAAAGCCCAAAGGCAATACCTTTTCACTCGATGAAGAAAAACCAAAACAAAGATCATTAAAATCCGATTAACATAATTGAGGTCTAATAAAATTCATGCATGAACATGATCCACTCACAATACCCAGAAATTTCAGATTGTTTTTTTTAAATAGATTTTTTTGTTTTTGTTTTGTTTAGGCTTTTTCACAAACACTTGGGGTGCATTTTTTTTATGTGCTTGAAATTGTGTATTAAGGAACTTTTATAAAGAAAAAAAAAGGAAAACTACCCTAGCCTCTCCCGCACCCCCCCTGCTAACGTCAGCCCAAGCCCCCCCCCTGTGACGTAGGCACGCCCACGAGCACCAACGTCAGCCCTCGCACCGTTCCCGCTCCCTTCGCTCGCCTCTCCGGCTCCCGCACCTCTCCCCTCCTGCTATAAAACACCACCCCCGGCGCCCCTCCTCACCCCACTCTCCCATCACCAGAACACCACAGCAGCTCCACCCCCCACCCCCCACTAATCGGTAGCAGAAGAAAAGAAACAGAAGAGAAGGAAGAAAGAGAGAAGGAAGAAAGGAGGAAGGAGGAGGAGGGAGGAGGAAGAAGAGGAGAGGAGGGAGAGGCCGGCGCGCCTCTCCGCCCCCGCCACCTCTCGCCGGAGCCGGCGCCGGCGAGGAGCCGCGCCAGGAAGACCACGCCGCCGCCCCAGGTCGCCCGTTCGTCTACCCCGAGCCCGACCTCCACGCCGACGTCCCCGGCCGCCGCAAACGCCAAAAACGGAACCCCACCGGAGTCCTCTACGCCCGCCGCCCCTCCACGCCGCCCGCCGTCGCCGGAACGACTCCCGGTGAGCCGCCCGAGCCCGTTCTGTCCGTCGCTAGCGCCACAGTTTTTCCACGATGCATGCCCCTTTTTAGTGCAAAAATGGAACCCCCTAGGGCCCCCCTACCGCCGCCGCCGCTTGCCACCGGCCGCCGGCCGCCGGAGGGCCGCCGGCGAGGCCAGGCAGTCCCCCTGGACGCCATGGGAGCAGCCCCCGAGCTCCAGCCGGCCCGAGCTGGAAGACAGCTCCTTGGCCGTCCGATCTCCCGAGATCTAACGGCCCAGGGAGCACAATACCCTTTCGTTTAAAAAAAAAAGAAAAAAAAAACCCTTACTGCTGCGCTGGGCTCGGCCCGTTAAGGAAAAAAAAAGAGAGACTGTGCCCGGGTGCGTCCAGTAGCCATGGGCCGGCTGTATTTTTTTTCCTTTTTCTTAAAAACTGCAGCATTAAAATAATTCTAAACAAATAACCATAGCTCAGAAAAGTGTGAAATAAATTTTGTGTGGTTTAGAAAATTCTGTTTTATTTTTCTGTATACTTAGAAGAATTTTTATGCAGTTTAGCAGCTAGTAATAGTTTTAATCAATTCCCTGTAAACCCTAAAAATGTAATGTTGTTTTTTATTTACTCCTGTGATTATTCTTGATTTTTCTGTGTGTGTAGAATATTATTGGACTAAATAAATTTGTGACCTTTTTATTATTATTATTATTATTATTACTATTGCTAGTATTTCCTTTGTAACTTATGTTAGTACTATTTTGTTTGTTAGTTTAATATTAAACTAGCATGTGGTCAGAATGTTATTGCTTTGAACTTTGTTATGGAATTAAACAAGTTAATAAGTTGTTAGTAAATCACTTAACATGACTCTAGGTAAGAATTGCTTAATAAAATCATGTTGTCGTAATCCTATTAAATTATTCCAATGTCTTTTTTTGTTATTTAACTTTGAAGTGTTGATTTAGTATTTCAATGCTAGTACAAATGATACTCTTAATTACTAGTTGTTTGTTAGTAAAGTTGAGTGTTGTGTGCTTTGTTTGTTTTGCCCGATTGTAATGGTGAATCTGTTTCTTCCGCAACGTTTAGACGATACGCCGTACGTTACAGGTGAAGACTCCTCCCTTTCCACCGAAGAAGCCGATCCAGGGTACATCGTCGAGGAAGGCAAGCCACCGTCAAAACTCAAACTCCGCATTACCCATTTTTACTTCTTGGTATCATTTATATTGTATCATGCTAGTATTAAAGTCATATGGTTTGGGATTGTATTAGTTGTATTAGAGAAACTCCCCACCACCCCATAGCCTACCTAATTGGGAAAAATTAAGTAGAACCCCGATGATCCCGGCATTCTGCCGAGACCATCACCCATCTCTAGTACTTAGCATGACATAACAACTTGGAAAGTCATACTACTTGGTACGGCATTCACCTAAGAAGGTGGTATAGCCGGGATTGTGGAACATCGTCGGACATGGACAAAGTCTGGAGGGACTCTCTATTTGTGCCGCCAAAATCTAGCATTACAGTACAACCACTATACTCTGGTATGGGACAGGGCTAGTTGGAAGCTTGTTTGTCTTAGTACGGGGGTCCTATAACTACACATGGATGCGTGATTCCACGAATCTGATAGCCCTCGAAGTCGATGGGTGAAATTCGCTAGGCTTAGTGTCGGAAGGAACCTTGGTACTCTTCGACTACGGTGCAGGCTTGGGTCCAAGAGGAGCATGTCCTGTCACACGGAAAGTCCATGCAGTACGCAAGGGGTGGATTCACCTGTACTAGGGCAAACAAGGGGAAAGCTAAGGTCGATTATCCGAGACCCGCATACTGAAGTATGACGATCCGTGGGGACACACGGCGGATGTATCGAATGTGGTGGGTAAAGTGTACAACCTCTGCAGAGTGTAAATCTATTCGAGTAGCCGGAGTCCACGGTCATGGACAGCTAGTGAGGCCACACTTTGTGGGGAATAGATGAGAAAGACGGTACTGAGTTTATGGTTCGCGATGATGGTGTTGTTCTAGTTGAAAAAGGGTTGGACTTGACTTATCCAAATGCAATGTGGGAAATAAAACTTGCCAAGTTTAAAACTTTGCCAACTTAATAATAATGTTGAGTAGATAGGAAACCCTATGAGAAACTCCACCATATAGCCATCCCATTATTTTCTTGTACAAAACTTTGTTTCTTTCTTTAGGTGGTTTGCGAGTACTTTGTATGTACTCACGGCTTTGTCCCTGGTTATTCCATTGTCCAGGCTTGGAGGAGCAGGTATATGACGACGATGCTACCGGCGCATACTAGGACGTGTTATGCTCTGATCTACCCTGTGGATTGTGTCGCCCCTACCCTTGTTGCTTTTGCTTTTCCGCTGCTATTTGAGCCCGATGAGGCCATGTAAGACTTATTTAATGTATGACTTGTACTCGGTATTGTATGAACATTGAGACTATGATATCCATGTCGAGTTGTGTGTCATGCGAACTGATCATGGGAGCATGACTGTATACACAGCTGGTCGCTTCGGACATATAGTCCGGGGTGCCCCACAGACTTGGTATCAGAGCCTCTGTTCATACCATAGCAGCCTAGTTAGGTTGGTCGTTAGATAGGATGGGGGGAAATCAAAAACTATTTTCTAAACTAAAGAGATGGTCAAATGCAAAGTATAGAATGCTTACCTCTCTTATCCCCTCTATAGTAAACTATTAAATGTTTTACTATGTTAAAATCTTGCACACTTGTCATCTAACTTAAACTCTTAAAACTTGTAGATGGCTGGAGTTCCTGTGCACCACCTCCAGCTGACTCAGGCTGGGAAGACGCCCTTTGCTCAGGAGCTGATGGATCTGCTTGCGCTTGTTCGCCGCCCAGCTGCGGAGTTCAGGGCTTTCCAGATCACCAATGGGGAGGACACCGAGCTCCGCCTGATTGTGCGGTGTGAGCTCCGAGGTTCGGAGGTGACTCCACGGTCGGATCCTATCAGCTTCATAGTGTACGCTCGTACCTGGGAGGAGGGCCTGGGCCGAGCTTGCCAGGAGGCGATTGCTCACCTGGTGAGGTTTCACTAGTACGAGCTGGGTACCACGCGGTTCCGTCACTACGGGATGCGCGATGGTGAGGGAGATCCCACTCCTGGTGTACTTCACCCGGTTCTGAGGGACCACCTGTTCGCTCTAGAGACACACCTGGCTCTGACTGAGGCTCAGCTGGATGAGGTCCGGGTCAAGCATGACTACAACCTCCAGACCGATGGACCCGCCCCTGTCGCCCCCATCGAGCTGGAGACTAGGGAAAAGATTATCAAGGAGCTGCAGGACAAGGTCGCCAGTCTGGAGGAGAGTAACAAGATGCTGAAGAAGAAGAACAGGAGCCTGAAGCGTAAGTGCGACGACTTGGAGGAGGAGATCGATGCCCTGGATGATGGCGAGGACATCCAGAAGGGTGAAAACGCTCATATCAGTGATGATGAGGACTGGATGGATGAGGAGTACGAGGAGGTTCCGGACACTGATGATGAGGACTTCATCGATGATCGCGAGGAGGATGAGCTCTAGGCGTCGTTAGTTGTAGGATGCCCTTTTGGAGATTGGCGTGAGACGTTGCATGTGTGGTTGGTTACCTGTAAGACTTGATTATGTATGAGACTTATGCTATCGTTATGCTGCCATGTGGTGATTGCTAGTTGCATGATTATTACCTATGTTATAAGTCTTTCGTGTGTGTGATAACTAGATTGTTAGGGACTTACCCCCTTGAAGACTGAATTCCCTCTTATCTTGCGCACCAACCTCAGAATGCCGAGAAGCTCCCGCGCCAACCCAAGTGGATCCGGTGACGCGCCACCGCCACCACCCGACCCGAACATGGCACAGCTTCTGCGACTGCTGATGGAGGAGTGCCAGGCCGCTCGTGACGAGCGCCAGGCAAACATGGCTGCACTCCAGCAGCTAGTCCAGGCCGCCACCAATGCCAACCAAGGAGGCGGAGGAGCTGGTGGGAATGAGGAGCCCAGGTCTCGGCTCCGAGATTTCCAGAACACCAACCCGCCCGTGTTCTCGCAGACGAAGGAGCCTTTGGATGCTGAGGATTGGCTCCGCACCATGGAGAACAACCTCGCTGTCGCCGCTGTTGGCAACAACGAGAAGGTCCTGTATGCCACCCACTATCTCACCGGCACCGCAAGGAGCTGGTGGGAAGGAGTGCGTGCCCGTCTTCCTGCGGGGCAAGTACTCACCTGGGAAGAGTTCTCCGAGAAGTTCAAGAAGGCGCACATCCCGACTGCGCTGATCAGGAGAATGAAGGACGAGTTCTGCCACCTCAAGCAAGGAGGCATGACTGTGGTTGGATATCTTGACCGCTTCACTCAGCTGTCTAGGTATGCCCCGGAGGAGGTGGACACCGAGGAGAAGCGAAAGGACCGTTTCCTGGATGGATTGCACGATGAGCTGCAGGTTGTCCTGGTGGCTATGCAGTTCCCCGATCTTGAGTCTCTTGCCGACGCTGCTATCATGATGGAAGGCAAGCTCAAGACGGCCTCTGAGAACCGCAAGCGCCGCATGATGCAGCAGGGTGGATCCAGCAACCCCCGACTGCGTCCAGCACAGCCACCAAGGCTAGCACCCCAGCCACAGAGGGGCCCTTACCCAGCACCACGCCCCAATGCTCCTGCTCGCCCTGGTGGAGTTCCACGCCCAGCAGGCGGAGTTCCCCGCGACCCTGCATCAGACGTGATCTGCTTCAAGTGTGGCCAGAAGGGTCACTACGCCATTACCTGCACCAATCAGGAAAACGCTGCCCCACGCCCCAATGCTCCAGCACCAGCAAGAGGGAAACCTGGCCGCAACAATGCCCAGCGCGGCGCGCCCAACGCCGCCAAGGGACGTCTGAACCATGTGCAAGGCGAGGAAGCCCTGGAGGAAGCAGACGTTATCTTGGGTACGTTTCCAGTTAATTCAGTACCTGCTCAAGTATTGTTTGATTCTGGTGCATCACACTCCTTTGTTACGAAGACATGTGTGGATAGAAGTAAGTTGTCACCTAGTGAAATGAGGAGGCCCATGATAGTCCAAATACCCGGATCCAAAACCCGAGCCAGTTTAGCTTGTTCCGGAGTTCCCATAGCAATTCATGGAGTTGAGTTCCCAGCTGACCTGATTGTGTTAGGGACAGAAGGTATAGATGTGGTACTTGGCATGAATTGGTTGTCCAGATATCGAGGCCGAATAGATTGCACTGAGAGGACAGTCAGCCTCACAAGTGCCAATGGAGTACAGATAGAGTACACCGACAAGGAAGAGACTGCCCGAGCCTTCTGTCATCAGAGTGTCTCGGTGCCACCACTTGAGGAGGTGAAGGTTGCGTGTGAATTCCCGGACATCTTTCCGGAAGAGCTACCCGGTATGCCGCCTAATCGGGATATCGAGTTTATCATTGAGTTAGTGTCTGGCACAACTCCTATTGCACAGAGACCCTACCGGATGAATGCTGAAGAACTGGTTGAGTTGAAGAAACAGCTGAATGACATGCTCCAAAAGGGACTGATTCGACCCAGTGCTTCACCCTGGGGTTCGCCAGTTCTCTTTGTGGACAAGAGAGACGGCACCATACGCATGTGTGTGGACTACCGTAAGCTGAACGAAGTTACCATCAAGAACAAGTATCCGCTCCCCAAGATCGAGGATCTGTTCGATCAGTTGAACGGAGCCCGAGTTTTCTCCAAGATCGATCTAAGGACCGGATATCACCAGTTGAAGGTTCGTGAGTCGGACATCCCCAAGACAGCTTTCACGACCCGCTATGGTTTGTTCGAATACACTGTCATGTCTTTCGGACTTACCAATGCCCCGACCTATTTCATGAATCTCATGAACAAGATCTTCATGAAGTACCTCGACAAGTTTGTGGTGGTGTTCATTGACGACATCCTGATATATTCTAAGACCGAAGAAGAGCACGCCGATCATTTGCGCTTAGTCCTCGAGACTTAGCGTGAGCACCAGTTGTACGCCAAGTTCAGCAAGTGCGAGTTCTGGCTCAAAGAAGTCAGATTTTTCGGACATGTATTGTCGGAAGGAGGAATATCCGTCGACCCCGCCAAGATTCAGTCCGTCATAGACTGGACAGCTCCGACCACTCAGACTGAAGTTAGAGGATTCCTCGGACTAGCTGGATACTACCGCAAGTTCGTGGAAGGCTTCTCCAACATCGCCCGACCCATGACTCAGCTGCTAAAGAAGGACCAGAAGTTTGTGTGGACGGAAAAGTGTGAAGCCAGTTTCCAGGAGTTGAAGAGGAGATTGGTATCCGCCCCAGTGTTGACGATGCCTGACCTGACCAAGAGCTTTGATGTGTACTGCGATGCATCGAAGATTGGTTTGGGTTGCGTTCTTATGCAAGTGGGCAAGGTGATTGAGTACCTGTCACGACAGTTGAAGCCGCACGAGTTGAACTACCCCACACATGACTTGGAGCTAGCCGCTGTTGTGCTTGCTCTCAAGAGATGGAGACATTACCTGATGGGTCACCGTTGCGACATCTACACAGATCATAAGAGCCTGAAGTACATTTTCTCACAAAAGGAGTTGAACATGAGGCAGAGGAGATGGATCGAGTTGATCAAAGACTACGATCTCGAGATTCACTACCATCCTGGCAAAGCCAATGTGGTAGCAGATGCCCTCAGCCGCAAGCCCTGCACACTTAATGCGATGATCAGGGAGACGCAGCCAGCTCTGCACGAGGAGTTCGAGAGGCTGGGTTTGGAACTTGTTACGCCCGGTTTTCTGGCTCACCTCGAGCTGACTCCGACTCTATTTTATCAAATCAAGGAGGCACAGAAGGGACACGATAGTATCGAGGGAATCAAGAAGAAGATGCCCCTCGGCAAGGCCCCGAAGTTCACGATAGATGATGAAGGAGTTCTTTGGTTCGATGGTCGATTGTGTGTGCCCGACATGAACGAGTTGAAGCTCACTATCCTGAAGGAAGCCCACGATACACCTTACTCCATCCACCCTGGAGGGACTAAAATGTATCAAGACCTGAAGGACTTGTTCTGGTGGCACGGTATGAAGCATGAAATTGCCTTGTATGTCGCCAAGTGTGACATCTGCCAGAGAGTGAAAGCAGAGCATCAAAGACCTGCAGGATTGCTGCAACCCCTCCGAGTTCCTGAATGGAAGTGGGTACAAATAGGTATGGATTTCATCACAGGTCTACCGAGGTCGAGCAAAGGTCATGACTCTATCTGGGTCATCGTCGACCGACTCACCAAGGTAGCGCACTTCATCCCAGTGCGAACCACCTATCGAGGAGACCAGCTGGCAGAATTGTACATGTCAAGGATCGTATGCCTACACGGAGTTCCGAAGGAGATTGTGTCCGACCGAGGTACCCAGTTTACCTCAAGGTTTTGGAAACAAGTTCAGGAGGCACTAGGCACGAAGCTAGCGTTCAGCACAGCCTATCACCCGCAGACTGGAGGCCAGACTGAGCGAGTGAACCAGATACTAGTGGATATGCTCCGCGCATGTGCTCTAGCCTACGGTTCCAAGTGGGAGGACTGCTTGCCCTATGCAGAATTATCTTACAACAACAGCTACCAGTCGAGTTTGCGGATGGCACCATTTGAAGCTCTATATGGGAGGAAGTGTCGCACACCCCTGAACAGGTCTCAGACCGGAGAAGGGAAGATTTTCGGACCCGATGTTCTGAAAGAGGCTGAAGAACAGGTACAGTTGATTCGTGAGCGTCTCAAGACCGCTCAGTCTCGTCAGAAGAGTTATGCCGACCCCAAGCGTCGGGAGGTGACTTTTGAAGTTGGAGATTTTGTGTATCTCCGAGTCACCCCATTGAAAGGAATGCAGCGATTCCATGTGAAGGGAAAGCTAGCACCCCGATACATCGGACCGTTTGAAGTGATAGTCAGGCGAGGCCAAGTTGCCTATCAGTTGAGACTTCCAGCAGAGCTATCCGATGTGCATGATGTCTTCCACATCTCGCAGCTCCGGAAATGTCTGGAGGTGCCGGACAAGCCCGATGTTTTCAAGAACATCGATCATCGCACGGTGGACATCAACCAGGATCTCACGTACCGCGAGACACCCCTTCGTATCCTGGAAGAAGCCACCCGAGTCACCCGAAAGCGCACGATCAAGTTCCACAAGGTCCAGTGGACAAATCACACAGAGGAGGAAGCCACCTTGGAACGGGAGGACTACCTCAAGCGCGAGTTTCCGCATCTCTTCACTAGCTTGTGAATCTCGAGGCCGAGATTCTTTTTAAGGGGGGAAGGTCTGTCACATCCCAACTTTTGTATTCCTTTATTAGAATTCCAGGGTTAACAGAAACTTTGCATGGTTGTAGTGTTGGGATGTTGAATCCGTGTTTGACTGTGTGTGCTTAGTGTTGATCATGCTAAACTTGGGTGGTTGTCGTTTGTGGTCAATGTACTTGTGTGATTAGCATATGTTATCCACACTATCTTGTTGATCATCTTGGCATGATCATAAGCACGGCCACACTAATATCCTAGTATGCACATATGTAAGACCGTCACACCACGTAACACTTTTGCACTCCCTCACATTCTCACTTGTAGATGGTTTCGCTTTTCATCTGTTTTGTTTGTTATTCTTTTATATAAGGGATATAAAACCTTATATATTTTCCGTGGTATAAATTATCCTAGTAATGATTTGATCACCACAAAGCCCAAAGGCAATACCTTTTCGCTCGATAAAGAAAAACCAAAACAAAGATCATTAAAATCCGATTAACATATTTGAGGTCTAATAAAATTCATGCATGACCATGATCCACTCACAATACCCAGAAATTTCAGATTGTTTTTTTTTTAAATAGATTTTTTTGTTTTTGTTTTGTTTAGGCTTTTTCACAAACACTTGGGGTGCATTTTTTTTATGTGCTTGAAATTCTGTATTAAGGAACTTTTATAAAGAAAAAAAAAGGAAAACTACCCTAGCTTCTCCCGCACCCACCCCTGCTAACGTCAGCCCAAGCCCCCCCCCCCTGTGACGTAGGCACGCCCACGAGCACCAACGTCAGCCCTCGCACCGTTCCCGCTCCCTTCGCTCGCCTCTCCGGCTCCCGCACCTCTCCCCTCCTGCTATAAAACCCCACCCCCGGCGCCCCTCCTCACCCCACTCTCCCATCACCAGAACACCACAGCAGCTCCACCCCCCCCTCACTGATCGGTAGCAGAAGAAAAGAAACAGAAGAGAAGGAAGAAAGAGAGAAGGAAGAAAGGAGGAAGGAGGAGGAGGGAAGAGGAAGAATAGGAGAGGAGGGAGAGGCCGGCGCGCCTCTCCGCCTCCGCCACCTCTCGCCGGAGCCGGCGAGGAGCCGCGCCAGGAAGACCGCGCCGCCGCCCCAGGTCGCCCGTTCGTCTACCCTGAGCCCGACCTCCACGCCGACGTCCCCGGCCGCCGCAAACGCCAAAAACGGAACCCCACCGGAGTCCTCTACGCCCGCCGCCCCTCCACGCCGCCCGCCGTCGCCGGAACGACTCCCGGTGAGCTGCCCGAGCCCGTTCTGTCCGTCGCTAGCGCCACAGTTTTTCCACGATGCATGCCCCTTTTTAGTGCAAAAATGGAACCCCCTAGGGCCCCCTACCCCCGCCGCCGCTTGCCACCGGCTGCCGGCCGCCGGAGGGCCGCCGGCGAGGCCAGGCAGTCCCCCTGGACGCCATGGGAGCAACCCCCGAGCTCCAGCCGGCCCGAGCTGGAAGGCAGCTCCCTGGCCGTCCGATCTCCCGAGATCTAACGGCCCAGGGAGCACAATACCCTTTCGTTTAAAAAAAAACCCTTACTGCTGCGCTGGGCTCGGCCCGTTAAGGAAAAAAAAAGAGAGACTGTGCCCGGGTGCGTCTAGTAGCCATGGGCCGGCTGTATTTTTTTTCCTTTTTCTTTAAAACTGCAGCATTAAAATAATTCTAAACAAATAACCATAGCTCAGAAAAGTGTGAAATAAATTTTGTGTGGTTTAGAAAATTCTGTTTTATTTTTCTGTATACTTAGAATAATTTTTATGCAGTGTCAAATTAATTGAGTTAGTTTAAACAAGTTAATTGTGCTTTTTAGCAGCTAGTAATAGTTTTAATCAATTCCCTGTAAACCCTAAAAATGTAATGTTGATTTTTATTTACTCCTGTGATTATTATTGATTTTTCTGTGTGTGTAGAATATTATTGGACTAAATAAATTTGTGACCTTTTTATTATTATTATTATTATTATTACTATTGCTAGTATTTCCTTTGTAACTTATGTTAGTACTATTTTGTTTGTTAGTTTAATATTAAACTAGCATGTGGTCAGAATGTTATTGCTTTGAACTTGGTTATGGAATTAAACAAGTTAATAAGTTGTTAGTAAATCACTTAACATGACTCTAGGTAAGAATTGCTTAATAAAATCATGTTGTCGTAATCCTATTAAATTATTCCAATGTCTTGTTTTGTTATTTAACTTTGAAGTGTTGATTTAGTATTTCAATGCTAGTACAAATGATACTCTTAATTACTAGTTGTTTGTTAGTAAAGTTGAGTGTTGTGTGCTTTTTTTGTTTTGCCCGATTGTAATGGTGAATCTGTTTCTTCCGCAACGTGTAGACGATACGCCGTACGTTGCAGGTGAAGACTCCTCCCTTGCCACCGAAGAAGCCGATCCAGGGTACATCGTCGAGGAAGGCAAGCCACCGTCAAAACTCAAACTCCGCATTACCCATTTTTACTTCTTGGTATCATTTATATTTTATCATGCTAGTATTAAAGTCATATGGTTTGGGATTGTATTAGTTGTATTAGAGAAACTCCACACCACCCCATAGCCTACCTAATTGGGAAAAACTAAGTAGAACCCCGATGATCCCGGCATTCTGCCGAGACCATCACCCAGCTCTAGTACTTAGCATTACATAACAACTTGGAAAGTCATACTACTTGGTACGGCATTCACCTAAGAAGGTGGTATAGCCGGGATTGTGGAACATCGTCGGACATGGACAAAGTCTGGAGGGACTCTCTATTTGTGCCGCCAAAATCTAGCATTACAGTACAACCACTATACTCTGGTATGGGACAGGGCTAGTTGGAAGCTTGTTTGTCTTAGTACGGGGGTCCTATAACTACACATGGATGCGTGATTCCACGAATCCGATAGCCCTTGAAGTCGATGGGTGAAATTCGCTAGGCTTAGTGTTGGAAGGAACCTTGGTACTCTTCGACTACGGTGCAGGCTTGGGTCCAAGAGGAGCATGTCCTGGCACACGGAAAGTCCATGCAGTACGCAAGGGGTGGATTCACCTGTACTAGGGCAGACAATGGGAAAGCTAAGGTCGATTATCCGAGACCCGCATACTGAAGTATGACGATCCGTGGGGACACACGGCGGATGTATCGAATGTGTAGGGTAAAGTGTTCAACCTCTGCAGAGTGTAAATCTATTCGAGTAGCCGGAGTCCACGGTCATGGACAGCTAGTGAGGCCACACTTTGTGGGGAATAGATGAGAAAGCCGGTACTGAGTTTATGGTTCGCGATGATGGTGTTGTTCTAGTTGAAAAAGGGTTGGACTTGACTTATCCAAATGCAATGTGGGAAATAAAACTTGCCAAGTTTAAAACTTTGCCAACTTAATAATAATGTTGAGTAGATAGGAAACCCTATGAGAAACTCCACCATATAGCCATCCCATTATTTTCTTGTACAAAACTTTGTTTCTTTCTTTAGGTGGTTTGCGAGTACTTTGTATGTACTCACGGCTTTGTCCCTGGTGATTCCATCGGCCAGGCTTGGAGGAGCAGGTATACGACACCATGCTTATGAAAGTTTTTCTTTTATTCTAACAACACAAGCAACAATGGTATTCTATGTGCCAGACACTGGTTTGCAGGGAAATTGGCAAGTTGTGCAGAAGTTCCAGCATAGGCATTTCTGGTACAAACATTTTCCAGTGTTAACGCTTATGAAATGTCCATCATCATTGAGTCATGTGTAGTTTTTCTTGCAACTAAGACCAAACCAGTCACAGCGGAATAAGACGACCGAACGACGGACACCTTTGACAGTGTTATACTGCAGCCTTATGATGCTTTTGAGCTGACCATAGAAGTCGATGTCAGCGCCTTCATGTTCTCCCTCGGTAAAAATTCCACTATTCTGCGTCTTTCGATCTTTCTCGCGGTCAACAGTGTGGTACCGGACACCGTGAACAATACACGCAGAATACAATCTCACTCGCTTATCCGGTTCGCATGCGAAAGCAAAGAGATCATCACTAACATTGTTCTTCTCATGTAATGTTCCAATCTGCACAAATAAAACCAGGGTGAATACCACACATGCAAAATTACGTTTCAATTGATCAAATGCTAAATATCTCACATGAGTCTTAAACCATTGAGAAAATCCCTTCGCAAGCCATCTATCAACATTGATGATACCTTGCTGGTTTAGCTCTTCCTTGCACAGGCTGTAATGCCAACAAAATAATCAACAAAAGCACCAGGCCTAAATAATGGGTTCATTCCAATGAGAGAAAAATGGTACAATTAAGTGCACAAGAGATGCTATACTCGATATAGGGTTGAACCTCAGGGCAACTTCTGAGGACATACCAAACCATCTTGTCATAGTCATCACCAGCAGGCACGTAATCTGAAGCTCCAAGAAAGTTCACACCATGCTTGAAAACCGAGAGATCACCACCTTGCGAATCATCCCGCTCTCTGTTTCTACCCGGTCGATTAAATCTCGTTTCCACATCGTCAAAGTACCTCGAGAAAAATGTCAATCACTCATCGACAATATATGCTTCGGCAATGGATCCCCCCGGTCTGGCCGTGTTTCGCACATACCGCTTCAGTGTAAGCAGCCTTCTTTTGATCGGGTACATCCAGCCATATTGTACAGGTCCTCTAAGAATTGCCTCTTCTGGTAGATGGATGGCCAAATGAACCAATACACCATCCTATTCGCACCATCCAAAGAAACAGAGTTTCAGCAGAGAAGTGAGACCCCCGAGTTCAAACCACCATGGCTACCATGTGTTCTCTGATCATCGGTCTCCTTCTCCACCTGCTCCCTCCTCCGCCATCAAGTTCCCGCTCCAAGGCAATGTCCACATGCTGGGTGTGTTTCTCTGAATCGTTCATGTGCCGGCTTGAGGTTTTCCCCCATCAGGACAGCAGCGGCATCACCATGGAGCAGCTCCCCCGCTGCGGCCGAGCCCCGGCTGTTGAGGTGGTGATGCTCGGGGACTACTTCTCCACCCCGCCATCGGCGTCGTCCACCACCAACGCCAGCAAGCTGGTGCCCTGCCCAGCCCTAGGTCGCCCCTCCAGCCACAGCCACTCTTCACGGCACGTTTCAGAGGAAAGCAGCAGAGGAAGAAGCAGGGGGAGAAGTAGCCTCATACCTCGAAGAAGCTGGGGAAGCTCCCTCCGCCGCCGCCCCCGCCGGACCAGACCGCGCCAAGCTCCCTCCGCCGCACCAATTCCCTCCGCCGCTCAGCGCCCCCGCACCAGCTCCCTCCGCCGTGCAGCGCCCCCGCACCAGTTCCCTCCGCCGTGTAGCGCCCCCGCCACTGGTCACCTCCGCATCAGCCCCGCCGGGGTCACCTCCGCACCAGCCCCGCCGGGGTCACCAGATCCACTCCTTTTCTGAAAACGCCTAAGTCCTAAACTGCATCCTGTTAAAACTGCATCTCTGAATCTATCCAAAGTTCAGTATATACATAATTAGTTGTGTAACCTAACAGAAACTCAATGCTAGCGTACTGGTGCGGAACTTGCTCTCTGGCCGGACTGCTCGTGAGTTCGACTCCTAGCGCCACCAAATTTTTTTCCATTTACTTACCCGTGGGCACATGATATGGGCCTTTCAAACACACCACAAACCAGCCCATTAGCAACTGTTGAGGATAAAATACCAGCCCAATATATAGAAAAGATAGCGCAGCATAAAAGTTATATAAAAAAAATAGTTCAATACATGGATGAGATGAGAGAGAATGGACCCACAGGTGACATGTCAACATAGTTAGCACATCTTACTACGTTTTTATAATCGTCGTAAAAGTTACGACGATATTATCTTATGCTGTTACGACGTTCTTGAGTCACATCGTCATAATTTATATATGGATTTGATCCCCTCAAACGGTGCACGACCATCTCAGGTGAAATCGTCATAGATTTATGATGAATTCAGCCACGACCTTTTAAACAACGTCATGCATGAGCATATTTCTTGTAGTGCACTTGCGGCCATACAAGACTTCAAATGGTGCTGCTTGCAGACTTGCCTGATAGCTGTTGTTGTAAGAGAACTCAGCATACGGCAAGCACTCTTCCCACTTCATGCAAAACGAGATGACACATGCCCGAAGCATGTCCTCGAGGATTTGGTTTACGCGCTCGACTTGCCCACTTGTCTGAGAGTGATAAGCGGTACTGAACAACACTGTCGTACCAATCGCCTTTTGAAAGGCCTGCCAGAACTTAGAGGTGAAAAGGATGCCCCTATCAGAACTGATCTTCTTGGGAATGCCATGCAAAGATACAACTCTTGCGGTGTACAAATCCAACAACTGAGCTGCTGGAATGGAATCCTTCACTCGAAAGAAGTGGGCAACTTTGGAAAGATTGTCAATGACAACAAAGATGGCATTGTTATTCTTCTGCGACAAGGGGAAGCCTGTGACGAAATCCATCTCTATGTGATCCCATTTCCACTCCGGAATCTCAAGTGGCTGAAGCAACCCTGCAGGCTTCTGGTGTTGTGCCTTCACTCTCCTGCACACATCACACTGAGACACGTAACGGGCAACATCCCGCTTCATACGAGTCCACCAAAAGCTTTGCTTGAAATCTTGATACATCTTTGTACTGCTAGGGTGAATCGATAGCTTGGCATCATGGGCTTCCTTCATGATGACCTCTCTAAGATCTCGCTCTTTGGGAACAACAACTCGCTCATCGAACAACACGGTGCCGTCATTATGCACTGAAAAGCAACCGTACTTTGGAACTGAGGCGGCCATACCCTGTTTGATCTTCTGAATCATTGAGCTGCCAGACTGAGCTTCACGAATCTTCTCACGGATAGTGGGCTCTACCACAAGGTTGGCCAGGTAGCCTGCTGGAACTAGCTCGAGATTTAGCCTTCGAAAGGACTCACACAAATCAGGGTGGATCTTCTGCACCTGGATATTATTGCAATCGCCCTTGCGGCTCAGCGCATCAGCTATGACATTCACCTTCCCAGGCGTGTACTGAATATCAACTGTGTACTCAGTAATGGTTTCAAGCCATCTTCTTTGCCTCAAGTTCAGATTTGGCTGAGTGAACAAGTACTTTAGACTCTTGTGGTCCGTGAACACATCCACCTTCCTCCCTAAGAGGAGGTGTCGCCAAGTGACCAAGGCGTGCACAACTGCTGCAAGCTCCAAGTCGTGCGTGGGATAATTCTTCTCACTTGTCTTCAACTGCCGTGAGGTATAAGCCACAATATTCCTGCCTTGCATCAAAACTCCTCCCAGACCTTGCAAGGAAGCATCACAAAACACCTGAAAAGGCTGTGACTCATCTGGCGGCGTTAGGATTGGAGCTGTGGTCAGCTTCTCTTTCAACTCCTCGAAGGCTGACTGGCAAGCTCGTGACCAAGTGTACCGCTTATCCTTGCATAACAATTCAGTCATTGTCTTGGCTATTTTGGAGAAATTCTGCACAAACCTCCTGCAATAACTGGCGAGGCCGAGAAAACTCCTTAGCTGCTTCACATTCTTCGGTGGAGCCCACTCTTGAATAGTGCGGACATGCTCTGGGTCAACCGCAATTCCCTCAGCGGAGATGACATGGCCCAGAAAATTGACCTTGTCCAGCCAAAACTCGCACTTGGAGAACTTGGCGTAATATCGGTGCTCTCTTAACTTCTGCAGCACCAAGCGCAAATGTTGCTCATGCTCAGCCTCTGACTTGGAATAGACAAGAATGTCGTCGAGGTAGAGGATCACAAACACATCAATCCAATCTTGGAACAAATAGTTCATAGCTCTCATGAATGTTGGAGGGGCATTTGAGAACCCAAAAGTCAAGACTGTGAATTCATACAACCCATAACGTGTGCTGAACGCGGTCTTGGGAATATCTTCTTCACGAACACGGATTTGATGATACCCCATCCTCAAGTCAAGCTTGGAAAACACCTTAGCCCCATTTAACTGCTCAAACAGATCATTGATGCGGGGTAAAGGGTACTTGTTCTTGATGGTCTTCTTGTTGATACCGCGATAGTCCTGGACCAAGCGGCTAGTCCCATCCTTCTTCTGGACAAAAAAAGCTGGTGCACCCCAAGGGGAAGTGCCCGCGCGGATAAACCTCCTGCTTCCAACTCTGTCAATTGCTTCTTGAGCTCGATCAACTCTTTTGAACACATCTTGTACGGATGCCGAGAAATCGGCTGGGTACCAGGCTCTAGCTCAATAACGAACTCAATAGCTCGAACTGGGGGAATTCCTGGCAACTCCTCCGGAAAGACGTCTGGGAACTCACAGACAACTCTAACCTCTTCGAGCAAAGGCGCAACTCCTGCGTTCAACGCGTACAACTGTGCTGGTCCTCTCATAGAGCCACAAGTGTACAAGACTTCTGCACCTGAATCATGAGTCAATTTGACATATCTGGGCGGACAATCAATATTGGCCTTGTACTGCACAAGCCAATCCATGCCCAAAATGACATCAATGTCGGAACGCGGGAGCAAAACCGAAGAAGCGAAGAAAAGGAGACCCTGGATCTGGATCTGCACATCAGGAACTCTGACAGCTGAACTGAACTTGGAGCCCGGTGTAGAGATAGCCATAGGAGACGACATCATCTCTGAATGCAAATCATGTGCACGAGCAAAAGACTTGGAAACGAAGGAGTGAGAAGCTCCGGAATCGAACAATACTGTCGCGGGAACTGAACACACAAGCAACCTACCAAGAACAATCTCTGAATACTACTGAGCATCCGAGAGAATCACGTTGTTCACCCGAAGTGCACGTGGATGTGCCTTCACCATCGCGGTGCTCGGAGTAGAGCGAGGTGGAGGCGGTGGAAGCCGAGCAAAGCGCGGATCGGTGCAGTTGGGAGACGTGTTCCCTAGCTCTTTGCACTTGTAGCAAATCACGCCCGGCCTGGGCAGCTTCTGTGGCTTGGGTGGCCTCGCGTGTGGTGGTGTAGAGCGAGGCCCCTGCTGAATTGGGACGGGAGGGTGGGAAAAAGTGCGGACAACTGCCCCCCTCTGCTGGTACTGCTGCCTCTGCGGTGGTGCCTCTGCAACCCAAGTCTTTGCCTTCTTGTGGATCATCACTGCGGAACTGTGCTCACGCTGACGCTTCCTGTCTGCATCCCACTCTGCTCTGGCTGACTCCTGACAGATAGCCTGATCCACAAATTGTGAGAACAGCGTGGGACTGCACTGAGTGAGCGCGTATTTGATCTCTGTGCTGAGACCTCCATGAAACCTTGCAATCTTCTTAGCCTCTGTGCAGACCTCCTCTGGAGCGTACCTGGCTAGCCTGACGAAGGCCAGGTAGTACTCCTGGACTGACCTGTCACCCTGTCTCAGAGCCAAGAACTCCTCACGCTTCCTGTCCATCAGGCCACTCGAAATATGCGCTGCTCTGAAGTCTGCGACGAAGTCTACCCACGTGATGATAGCATCGCCCTTGTTGGCCTTGTAGGTATCGTACCAGCTGGCTGCTGCACCCTGAAGCTGGAAGGAGGCGAAGGTGACGTAGTCGACGGGTCTGACAGTGTTAGCATTGAAGTGCTTCTTGATCTCTGTGATCCAGTCATCCGCCTCCAGTGGGTCTCGAGCCTCGGAGATCCTGGGGGGGGGGGGGTTGATTGCGAGGAACTGCTGCAGTGTGGTGTACTGTGGTCGATCACTCCTCTGGGCATTCTGGCTCTGCAGCATCTGTAGGATTGCAGCTGTGCCCTGAGCCACTGTGGCTATAGCCTCCCCAAGGATAGGGTTCTCTGGCGGCGGCATGTTCGCTCTTGGCATCCTGTATACAGGAACACTTATGAGAACATGGTCGAAACATTGATGTGACCAGAAGATAAAGTAATATTGACAACAAAACTTCCTCACGAGGTATGAGAAAGCCGAAGGCTGAAATTCCACCAAGGTTAACCCGGAAAGTCGAAAGCTAGGTGCTACTGGAATCCCCAAACCAAGATCATCTGAATCCAAGATAATAATCTGCTAGCGAGCACACAACAATATATACGAGCGGTTGGAAACCTGAACAATGAGACATCTGCCCTGAGCAGCCCGCCAACACGGTCGTCCATAGGGGAAAAAACACCACATCCATATTACCATAGGATGCCCGCCAATCCTGTATGGATTTTCACCTGGGGTACGCCGTAAGCGAGGTAGAGCAGTCAACCCCAAGTGGCGGCTCAGTGGTCTCAAAGACGCCAACACATCTCGTCGGTAGCAAAAAATTATAGAGGAATCGGAGCCTCATGTAAACGAGAACCTAGATTTGTTTTTGAAAGGGGATAATTTGCAGGAAAAAAAAACAACGTTTCACTTCCTCACGGCAAAGGGGTGGTAGGGTGGGGTAAGAAGAAAAAGAAAGAGTTCCTACTCTCTGATTTTTCCTTAGTAACTACAAAATAGATTCTAGACTCAACTTCGGCCAGTAAGGGGTCCTACAGTCAGTCCTGCTCTGATACCAAGTTGTAAGGCCCCCGATGCGGTGCTAACTCGAGTTAGTCGCTTATGCGTCCCGCTCAAGTTAGTAGCGCATAAAGAGCCACCGACTCACGACAAGTATAAGAACGAAGAACTTTAACTAAGACATAAATATAAAGTCCAAGGCATACATCACCATTGGATAATTATTACATCATCTCAGAGGTCCGTGGACCCAGCAGTACATCATGCGACAAGCGGAAGACAAACACGACCGAGTACGGTCAAAAGCCAAATTGCCCTAGAGAGGGCTGCACATAAAGGGTCCACCCACGGATCGTCGAAGCCCAACCGTAGGATCTACTGAACAAGGTCGAACTCATCATCATCCTCCGGAGGCACCTCCACGAAGTATCGTCCAGAGCTCGGGTCAAGAAAGTACTCCACTGCAGCGGCCGATCAGGAAAAACAGTAAAAGCACAAAAGTAAATAGGGGTGAGATTGTATCATTACAGGATAACTGACTTCCTACGGGAAGACAAAGTAAAGGTAAAGGTTGCAGCCGCACTAGCATTTATGGTGGCTATCGTTCTATTAGAGTAGAGGTAAGATCCAAGAATAGCACGTGACATCGCGTCATAAGTCTGCTATCCACCTACTTACGTCAAGCATAACACAATCTGGATCTTCTCTCGGTCCCCCTGGACGAAGAAAAGCAACCAAGGCACTCACACGGTAGGCAAGTTTTAATTAAGATTCAAATTGATGTTATTCTATGAACAAGGAGTAGGTCTCAAGTCGTCCATAACCACGGACACGGCTTTTCGAAAAGATTTAACCCTGCAGGGGTGTACCAACTTGCCATCATAGGCTTCGCATGTACGCCCGGTTTCCACTTGGCTAAGTAAACGCCTGAAACTCCAGAACGTCAGAGTCACTCTAACTAACAACGCACAATTCTGGGTGGCCCCCGGGGAGTCGACATCCAATTCAAAAGCCGGCAAAGCTCTCGAATCGGCCTCTTCCGTATGGCCAAGGTCGGGTTTAGTCTCGCCTATATAACAGGGGACTTCCCTAGCTCACAAGTGTGGACCAACCAGAGGAACTATGTCTCCGTTGGTCCGGGTTGTTTCGAAAACAGCTGGGGTACCAACCAAGCACACACACGTTTGCAAATAGTAAATCAGCTCGGGCCACCACTAGAACTGTAAGAAGCTAGGTAGGTAAGACAAGGGGACTCCATAGAACCCCACACACGATTAGGAACGCTCGTCAAGAAACACAATACCCGGAACTCGGGACCTAGGTGACTCAAATGCAACAAAACACCGGGCGGGAACAGCCTGGTCTCCCATTTTTGTCAAGTATAAAATTAACATCATAATTATAATAAATATCAACCAACTTCTTTAAATAACATGATATCCCAAACCATAGCAATAGGGTAAGCATCAAGTTTTCCAACTCATACTAAGCAATGGCTGAGCAGCGGTAACTTAGCAATACAATGTTTTGCTGGGATGTGGGGATCATGGCTGTTTGGATTTTTGAAGGTGGCATACTCAAAGTGGATAGGATCAAACAAAAGCTCTAGGCTACAGCTAAGCAGTTAGGCAGAAAGGTATCAAGTAAAGGTATGAATCTTCCCCTTGCCTGGGTAATCGGTCCTCGAAGCAGACGCAGCAGGGTCCTCGGGCTTGGTGTCGGAAACCTCCACGTAAGTCTCCTCGGCGGTCTCAGGTGCTAACGTAAGGTACCGGCAAGAAAAAGGCACACAAGTAAGTAACGGGTACATGCACAGGCAAGGATGATATGAGCAAGTTTAATTTGACATGTTGTGACCCTATCTAGTCAATTTAAATGAAGGTGGTGACGACACGTCAACAACTCCATATGCAATTTATTTACGTGAAGATGGCTTTGGTCCTAGCCTTATTTTGGTGTAAGTAGCATGTCAACATGGCATGAACAACAAATGCATATAACATAAATAAAACAACGTGAAAAGTAATCATCAATTCCGGAGACGGAGTAGTGTTGGTGAATTTGACACAAGGAAGGTGCAACAATAGTTGGAAACCAGCCACTTGCATATGACAGTATGTTAGGGGCTGACTTTGAGGAAAGATGATTGAAGATGACATGAAACAAACTTGAAAAGGACTGATGATCATCATTTCAAAATGCACTGAAGTTGAAATGATGCAAGAAGAAAGACAGATGATTCTGGATCAGGTGGTCACACATTGTTCATAGGAGTTGCACAAAACTTCATGGTGACATCACCATTTTAATCCTTGCAATTTTCTACCCCAAAAATATATATGACATGTCACACTTTGAATTTGCAACACACTTTGCAAATACAGAAGAAGTGAGGGGCTTCTTTGCAAAATTACCACTACTCCCAAAATTTGAGGGGGCAAACTGCAAAATGCACATCACCACTGTGGTCAGTGGGCAATTCTACCCCAAAACATATATGGCATGATATGCTTGAGGCAGAAAGATCAAAATTCCAAACATATTTGAATTTGAGTTAAACTCAAATTTGGGAAAAGAAAAAAAAACTGACAGGAAAGAAAAAAGAGAGATGGGCTCGGCCTCCAGCAGCACTGGGCTGAAACCAGCCCTACTGTCCCAACCTGGGCCGAACTGGTCAAGCCAGCAACCCATCGCGCCTTGTGCTACTCGCAGCTGGGTCCCACTTGTCGGCCAGCCAACCCAAAAATTTGGGCTAAATCAACATGCCCCGAGTGGGGTTCGAACCCGAGACCACCCGAACAAGAACTAGAGCACATACCAGCTGAGCTACGAGAGGGAGTATGACAGAACCCCGATCTAAAGTAACCTGAACTTCAGTGCCTCAGACTCTGAAGAAAGAACGAACCCCGCACTACACACTGCATCAGGCGGTGGCAGCGAATTACGGCGACGATTGCGACGGCCGTGCTGCATCCCAACCGGAACGGGAGGGTGATGCACAGAGAGGGAACCTCCACGAACTCATTTCCCCAGCCTCCCTCGCCAGAGACTCGAAGACAACGGCGCTAGACTCACTGGAACTCGCGGCGGGGAGCTGTTCTTCCTGAGGTTCAGAGAACGAACCCTTGCTATACACTACGCGCGCGACCAAAAGGGCGATCCTTGGCGTCCCTCAACGTGTCCAGAACGCGGGCGGCACGCAAACGCGTGTGTCCGGGCCATGCCACGGGCACGGCGGCTGCGAATCTCTTGCCGGCGACGAGAGGCTACGGCGACTACGGCGATGCGCGGAAGGAGGAGGTCCTAGGTGGGATACTGGGGCTAGGAAGGTGACGCTCACCCAGAGAAGGACGAAGATGAACTCGGCGCGGATGCGTGCGGGGTCGTCGTCGTCGTCGGGGAAGAAGGTGCCGCAGAGGGGCGGCCGTCGAGAAGGTGCTCCACCTCACGAAGCAGGGACCTGCGCGGGGAAAAACGGAACGCATCAGCGTGGAGACGAACGACGACAGCACGGGGAGGAAGACGGCGCGAAGACGACGGCGAATCGCGCTGCTCACCGGAGACAGGGGCGGAACAGGGGAGCTCCCCCGAAGAGGCCACAGACGGCGGTGGATCAAATTGAGGAGGGGGCGGAACCCTAGGCCCTCGGGGCTCTTATAGGGGGGCGCTGGACGCAATGGGACGGCCGGAGACGGCAGGGGAACGGCGCCGGCGTCCCTCTCCTCTCGACGTCTGCGCTGACATAGACGGAAAGGGGTGTGGCCGTGCCCCTCCGTTATGATCTACACCGTGGATCGGATCCAACGGATGGGGTGCGAGCCGTACCGTTTCGACGGGCTGGGCCGCGGGGAGAGGTGGCAGGCCGGCCCAGGTGTGCTGGTCTGCGGAAAAAAAAGAGAAGGGAACCCCCCCCAAAGTGTTTTCCATAAAAAAATCAAACAGAAATACTTTGGGGATTTTCAGAGAAGATTGCAAGGCTGAAAAAATACATAAAAATATGTAAATTATCTTTGCAATAATGGCCATTTTCTAAAAATGGTTGGGGCATTTTTGGCAACAACAAAATGTGAGCTCATATTGGAATTCAAAAATCAGTTGAACTAGAGCCCCTATTTTTGATGATGGCAAAAATGATTTGAGGCTTTAGAAACCCCTATCATAGCAAAAGAAATGGCTATGCCAAGTTTGGGGTCAGGGAGAGCATGCATGCAACAATAAAAAAAATCCTCCAACACCCTTCTTGAACCATTTTGGATGCAAAAACAAACAAACCAAATGGGCTCCAATCCCAATGCAAATTTAAATCACCACATGAAATTATAATGTTTAGCATCATGCCAAGTTACAAAGTCAACAGACAAAGTACAATCTCATGGTGTTTTATATTTACTGTACATGGGCTGTTACAGTTGCCGGGGACTCCGAGTACCAAGATAGGGGAGTTGCACACTATCTTTTACCTTTGCTTTTTAGTCTTTTTAGTTTACCTTTCATTTTTTATCTTAGTGTCCTTTATCAAAAACCACAAAAAAATATTTACCTTTTTCTAGTTTGCTTTCTTGTTTTAGTTGGTTTGCTTTGTCTCTTTGCCTACTGATGCTATCCTCACCAAGGGTGTGAAACCACGCAAATATGCTAGGATGGACATGTTTCACTTGGATCGTCTTCGATCAATTTGTGCTCGCGCTAAAAACCCAACCGACTTGGTTGAGGGAAAATCATTGGATGAGCATGCTCATTATACGCAGCATGCCCTATCTCATAAAGGGAAACACTTATGGGACAAAATACAGACTTCTTATTGTTATGCTGAGTGTTTATTCCACATTTATGATTTTACTTGATGATCTAATATAGATCGTAAACACCTTCCTTACCAATGTCAGTTTAATGAGAATGAGATCCTATCTTCTTATGCTAAACGTGTTTATGATTACTTTGATGTTGAAAATATTGAAGAGTTTGTTGCTTTTAAGGGTGCTTATGAGATTGCTTCTTTGATTGAAAAGAATTACGATACTATTCACTAGTCTGAAAACTTTGCAGTTCTTGCTTATTGCTTTGAGAAATATGTTTGCAATCATTATATTGAGGACTTTAAAAACAAAATGTTTGCTTCCCAAGAAGAGGCCAATAATTTCTTTGATCAGGAATCCCATGATTCCGAGGACTCACTTGATACATCACTTTCTGAAAATCTTGATACTTTCTTTGTTGATGGCCATGATGCCAATATGGATTATGTTTGCGAAGATGAACTTGCTATAGTTCATTATGTTAAGAATTAAATTGTTGCTATTGCACCCAAACTTTATTGTCCTATTATCCTTTCGAAATCTCCAACTCAAATTCCGGAGAATTGTGCTCTTATTGAGGCTCAATGTGATGGGATGCATTTATCTTATGATCGTAAAAACTATGTTGAAAACAACACACGTGTGCTTGTAGGTTATGAATAACATTCTTTATGTGATAGTTATATTCTTTATGTTGTTCATGACCCTACTGAAAATTACTTTGAGAGAGGAAAATTTTGTTATAGAAACTTCCATGTCACAAAAACACTTCTCTTCATGTTGAAAGTTTTGAAGTTGTTCTTTTTCCAACTTCCTATGCATGTCACTTTGTGTTTCTTTGATCTATTTTTTTACAAGTTTCCTAGGAATAAGAAGTGGGTTAGGCTTAAAGGTGTTTCATATTTGCTTCCTGATGCTCTCTTTTGCTTCAAATCCTTATTTGTATGAGAAGCATCTTTTATTATCTTCATGCCTAGCTTAAAGGCGTAAAAGAAAGCACTTGTTGGGAGGCAATCCAAGATGTTTTTACTTCTGTTTTTAGTGGTCTTGATGATTGTTACAACACCATTGTATCTTTATTTTCAATCTTTGTGCCAAGTTATAGCCTCTTGTGATAAGGGAAGCAAAAGTTGTGACATGCTGTCCAGAAAACAAATTTTTTCTGCTTGACGAAAAAATCGGAACAAATCACCAGTTCATCTTTTTCAGCTGATTTTTCTACACATCATGCTCTATACAATTGTGAAACTTTTTTATGTTCTGAGTTTTTAGATTTCAGTTGCAGAAGTGCCCCGAAACATTTCTCTACTATATGTTGTTCTGTTTTTCATACATTCTGCCACGTTTTTCCTTTCCTTACTTTTTCAAACCTTAACCTTGCTTTTTCTTTGCAAAAACCTTTTGGCAATCTTGAGAAACAGTAGCTCTTCAGGAATATCTTTATTTCTAGTGGGGAAAAATTATTTTATTAAGGGTACTGACCTCTCTAATAAGCTTATGATGAGTTATGTATGAAGGGAGTTTTCAAGTGTGCGAGGGAAAATGATGAAAGAAGATCCGGGAGTGTGAAACGATCAAGCTTGGGGACGCCTGTCGTGGGAATGTCACGGAAGATGTCCGTAGAGTCGGACATATCACGGGACCTTTTCTGCGAGGCGAATCCGAGGAGAGAGTCGACATAGACACAGGACTCGGCGATTTACCCTGGTTTGGCCCCGACGGTGCGGTAAAGAACTACTCCTGCGCTTTGACTATTGTGGGATCGACTCCTCAATAGGAAGAGCCGATTGTATCCATTATAGTGATGACCTTTCGCAACCTTAGTCTCGTGGAGATCTAGGTTATAGCCGAGTTTTCTAGTCCTGGCTTGAGGTAAATTCTGGATTTGGCTCCCGTGAACCTCGGCTTATAAAGGTGCTGGGTCCCGGGATTCCTAGAGTCCGACCCCTACACGATGTGGAGTTCTATTCTACTTTAGAAGTTTTCTACATGCTATACAAGGTAAGTCAAATTCCTTCTGGGCTTCAATCTTCATGCTTGGCACGTTAGACTCCTGGTTGGGTCTTCTTTGTGGGCCTTCATATGTAAGTCGGCCCAGAGGTTTCTAATGCCAGGTCTATGGGCCTGATCCATCCCCCCTACATTAGCCCCCAGGATTGTTGTGATGCTTTAGTTTTCACAGCAATCTTCTTTATATTTTCTTCATTGCCGCCGGCTCTTCATGGATCAAGGGCTGACTTTATGCTTGGCGTTGATTGGGAGTCGGAGTTGTCTCTCTTCAATCTTTCTTTGGCTCCTTTATCTTCCATGAAGTCGACTCTTCCTGTCAAGTCGACTAATATTTCCAGAGCCGACGTAATAAATCTGACCTGCAAATGTTTCTTTGAGGGATTTCAAATGGTCTACCTCGATTCCAGCGGCACAATTAATGTTGCCTAGGTTTTCCACGAAAATCGAGGGATTTCCTGCCATTTAGCTAGCGGTTGTTAACGCCTCGGGTTTTAAGCAGAGGTCCTTTTATAAATAGACCCCAATCCATACCCATTCACATTGCCCCATCCACATCTTCTCTTCTTCTTCCTCGTGCACCGGAGAACAGGAAGATTTTACCTTCGCCTCCTTACCGAGCCGTTCTTCCTTCATCATTTGCACAAGACGGCCTGGGACCATGCCATTCCCGCACGCCATTAGGGTAAGCTTCTCATCACCTCCATCGTGCTGCAGTTCTTTACTCATCTCCATTGTCGCGAGCTTCAAGCTCTACTGAATTAATAGATCGATACAACCCACTGGAGATGTACCATGCATGTTGGTAGATAGGGTAGGATCGGTGATGGTTATCCTCGGAAGCGATTACTTCGTCGAATAATCATATTTACAAATCCATTTTTATCTTTGCAAATGTTCCCAGTTTTATCGCAAGACGTAGATCTGTTCATCATTTTTCTCCTATTTCTCAGGCTTGTTAGATCCAATCATTCCACTGTATTTTGTGAAAACTGTTTGTGTAGTTTCTTTGTAAGTCGGTTTATGACCGACTCTAGTTTTCTTTTTCTAGATCTGACTTCTGCACCATGGGTCGGAAAACTGCTGCCGATAAAGGCAACAAAGAAGTCATTGCGGAAAAAAGTAAGAAGACAACCGGCAGGACCAGACATCCAGCTCCTAGACCGACTTTAGAGGCTAACTGGTCAAAGAGTTGGGTTACTGATGCCTTTTTGAAGGGGATGGAGAGAGAGGGGAATTTTCCTCCCCAAACTGAAATTAAGTGGCGAGCTCCTGGAAAGGAGACCTGGCCTCAGCCTCAGGCAGGCAAGGTCGCCGTCTTTGCTGATCATATCACCAGGGGATTCCGTCCTCCCGGCTCTAAGTTTTTCAGGAATGTGTTGCACTGCTATAAATTGCATCCTCAGGATCTAAGTGCTAATTCGATGCTCAATATCTATCATTTTCAAGTGTTCTGCGAGGCTTTTCTGCAGATGAAGCCGACTCTGGATCTTTTCGCCAAGTTCTATTACTCCAATAGGCAGACTGAGTATAGTGGAGGTCCGGCTTTGGAATGCGGTGTAGTTACTATCCAGAAGCGCGCCAAGTCGATTTACCCGTCACTCAAGCTGATCTATCATGTGAAAACATGGCAAATATCTTTCTTTTACTGCACCGTTAAAATTCCTGAGAAGGAAAATCCTCTGCCCGGCTTTCGTGATAGTCGGCTTGAATTTCCTGATGGCTTGATCCTGTTTCCTTCGGATGCTCAAAAGAAAAAGCATGAGCCGATTATGGCTCGGATAAAGGCCTTGTTAGCTCATGGTCTTGTCGGGATAGACCTGATCAAATGTTGGATAGGTTGGCAAATCGAGCCTCTTAGCTTGAGGGATCGACTCATGTGTGAGTATTCGGGGCCGGACGACCCCATGTGTGTTGCGAAGAAGGAGATTTCTAGAGGATCTCTAGTGAAGACTTGCAAGAAACTTCTTGTTGAGCGCATAGAGGACATCAAGAAAGTCGGCCTTTGATACGTCCAAAACATATCTCTAATTTATGCTTGCTCCATGCCTCTTTTGTGTCATATTGCTATGATATTGATGAACTTCCATACACTTTTGATAATATTTGTACTAACCTATTAACTCAGTGCACCCCAGTGCTAGTTCCTGTTTTCTGCTGTTTTTCTATTTCGGGTTTCCCCCATAACAAAAGTGCTTCAAAAATTCGGGAAAAATCCAACAAAAAAATCAGCGATCAGGAACCTTCCGGAATCACCAAGGGGGGGGGGGGGCAGAGGGGACCCACCAGGGCCCCAAGCGCCCTCCCGGCGCGCCCCATGGTGGGGCCGCGCCAGGGGGCGCCTGGACCCCTGGTGGACCCCTTGGCTGCCCCCTTCGCCTATTTATTCCCCGTGAGGCAAATACCCCGAGGAAGGAACCTTGATTCGCGATCTCTCCTCCGTTCCATGATCGGGAGCACCAGAAGACCTCTTCCCGGAACCCTGCCGGAGGGAGGAATCATCTCCAGGAGCTTCTCCACCACCGTGGATGCTTCCCGGATGTACCGTGGTTAGTCCACCTTGGACCATGGGTCTATGATCGGGAGCACTAGAAGACCTCATGAGCTGCCCTACATGATCGAGGCACTTATGTAATATTTCTGCTGTTGCTAAGCTGAGTTTGTTGGGATCCGATGGATTATGAGATTATGTACAGACTTTGTTTGTGTAATAAATTTGATTCTGCTCTTTTATATTTATGTTCTTGAGTAATTCTTCCATGTTCTCCGTTGCTATTTATTGCTTTGGCCAAGTAGTAGGTAGTGACTCGAAGAGGGAGCGTTATGCATGATTGTGGGTTCATGCCCCCCGATGACTAGCTTGAGTGACAAAAACATGATTCTAGGGGATGAGCTCTTGCCACAAGGGGGAAAACAACGATGCTTGTACTTGCGGGTGCAAGGATTGTTTACATTACACAAGTTGCCTATTTCTTTGAGTTTACACTTTGGGTGGGATTCGCAACTTAATACCAGCGAGATGTTCTGGATAGATATCTCAAGGTGGATGATTAGTAGGTAGATGTAGTTGGATTTCGGTCTACTTGTCTTGGCGTACCGCCCATGCTTTTGAACCTCTGCCTTTCTTCATAGCATAATTAGCATTGGTTTGTGCACATAATCCTGTCAATTGCCTAGCTGTAATTTGTTTACCTCGCATGGCTATTTTATCGTCCTTTGGGAGAGAGACATCACTAGTGAACATCATAGGACCCCGGTCCATATTTCCAATACTATTTACACCCTCTATCAATTTACTGCTTTATTATTTTTCCATTGCTATCGCTATCATTATTATCCTATGCATTTTATCCTTTGTAAACAACAAGGCCGGAGGGATTTGCAACCCCTTTGTACTCGTTGGGAGCAAAGCTATCTGGTGTGTGCAGGTCCAGGACAACCTCTAATCTCTGGCGCTGTTTTCACCTTCTTGTCGTTATCGGAGTCCTACTGGAGACAAACCTTGGTATCTTCACCACAGGAAATTTGCCGATGTCTACATCTCAACCTTCCACTTTGGGTAACCAACGAGGGGAGAGAAGTAAACTCTCGTGACATCAAAGCAATTTCTGGCGCCGTTGCCGGGGACTCCGCTCTTCAAGATAGGGGAGTTGCACACTATCTTTTATCTTTGCTTTTTAGTCTTGTTAGTTTACCTTTCAGTTTTTTCTTTAGTTTCCTTTATCAAAAATCAAAAAAAGTTATCTTGCTTGCTGCTGCTATGGGTTCCTCTGAGAACACCAAGTTGTGTGCCTTCACTAGTCACAACAACAGTGACTTTATCTGCACTCCTATTGCTACACCTGCTACTTCAGCACCTTCTTATGAGATTAAACCTGCTTTGCGGAACCTTGTTATGAAAGATCAATTCACAGGTGCTAGAGATGATGCTGCTTTGCACTTGAATAATTTTATAGAGCTTTGTGATATGCAAAAGTACAAAGAAGTAGATGGTGATATTGTTAAGCTTAAGCTTTTTCCTTTCTCCTTGAGAGATGAAGCTAAAATCTGGTTTCAATCCTTGCCTAAGAATAGCATAGACTCTTGGGATAAGTGCAAGGATTCTTTTATCGGGAAGTACTATCCCCCTGCTAAGATTATCCAATTGAGGAGCTTTATTATGAATTTTAAACAATTGGATAATGAACACGTTGCCCAAGCTTGGGAACGCATGAAATCTCTTGTTAAGAATTTCCCTACGCATGATTTGACTACTTGGATGGTTATCCAAACTTTTTATGCAAGCTTGAACTTTACCTCGTGGAACTTGCTAGATTCGGCTGCGGGAGGAACCTTTATGTCAACTACACTTGGTGCTGCCACAAAACTTCTCGATGAGATGATGACCATATATTCCCGATGGCACACCGAAAGTGCTCCAACAGGTAGGAAGGTAAACTCTATTGAGGAATTCTCCTCCCTAAATGAAAAAGTTGAATTGATTATGTCTCTACTTACCAAGCAATCTCCTATTGATCCTCAAGATGTTTTTTTAAATTCTTTGATTGCTCAAGATCAAGTAGATGTGAACTTTATCTCTAGAAAGAACTTCAACAACAATGCTTATAGGAGTAACTTTGGTAGCAATCCTAGGCCGTTCCCCTCCAACAACTATGGGAACAACAACACTTATCCTAACACTAAAAACTCCACTTTTGAATTAGAGAGTATGCTTAAAGACTTTATCACTACCCAAAAAGCCTTCAACAAGAGTGTAAAGGAAAAACTAGACAAATTAGATAACCTCACGTTGAAGGTAGACAATTTAGCCCATGAAGTAGAATTGCTTAAAATTAGAACTTCTCCCCTTGAGGAGAGGAAGGCCACTCCTATGAATGCTATCCAAGTGCAAATTAATTAAAACATTAGGATGATGGCTAAACTTAAAGAGAGATGGGCTCGAGAAAAGGAGGAAGAAGATAGAATTAAGAGCTTTCCTATACACCATACTGTTGCTACTATCCATGTGGTTGAGTGTCAGAACCCTAATTTAGGTTTGTGCTTTTCTAAGCTAGCATTTTTGCATCATGAAAATTTTTGCAAAAAGAAAAAGAAATGGGGAAGCAAAAAGCCTCAAAATAATTTTAATATAAGGCCAGACAAAAATCTTTTTCCAAAAATGCTTTGAACTTTTTGGAAAGTCTCATAAATGGGCATGATCACATATCAAGTGAAGTGGGTTCCACTCCATGCTCATTGATTTTTTTCTAAAAGTCCAAAAGTCCGTTGGAAATTAAATAATTAATGTATTTGCAATTGTAATTATTTAAATATAATTTCAATAATTCTAAAACTTTGTGAGTGTACTTATATATGTCTCACTAGCTCACATTCAAGTTTTTAGAATTTTATAAAATGTTTTGGTTTAGAAATCAAATCAAAACAACCAGAACAGAAAACAAATAAAAGAAAAAGAAAAGAAAAAGGGCAAAAGCCCACTTACCTACGGCCTAACTAGCTAAGGCGGCCCAGCCCAGGGGCAGCCTCGTCTTCTTCACGGCGCCAGGCAGGCGCGCAGCTGTGTGCCGCGCATGCTGTGGCCGTCGCCGTCGCCGTGGCGAGCTGCTTGCCGCCCTCGTCATTATCCCTCGCTTGGAAGCCTACCTAGTCGCCCTCTCCATTCTCCCCCTCTCTCTGGCCCTCCCTCTCTCTTCCCCGACGAGTTCCGCGGCATCCCGAGACCCGCCGGAGCACGCCGCCGTAGCCCACGCGGCCACCGGCTTCCTCTCGCCGCGCCACGGTGTCCACGTGAGTCCCTGCACTCGTCTTCGTCGAGCCAAGCATCAAATCGAGCCCGAGGCGCCCCGACGCCGATGCCCGCATCAACACATCGCCGCCGGCCGCCGCAACTCCGACGAGGGATTGCGCCGCCACCAGCCCCTTCCCGGCCTCTCCGTGATCTTCAACGCGCTCCGGTGAACATCACGGTTGTTTCCCCCCTCCCAGTGCTCCTCCTCGTGGCCCCAGTCGTCGTTCCCTGCCAGTCAGTGGCTCCGGCCGCCGCGGGCTTGATCACCGCCATGGCCTCCGGCCTCCCCGTGGTCGTTCGGGTGCACCAGCGCACGCGCGAGGACGCGGGCCACGTCCTGGTGCCTTCCCCGTGCCTCCCCGTGGCTGGGAGCACGAATCCGGCGAGCGCCGCAGTCTACAGAGGCCACCGGCGTCAAGTCGTCGGCCATTAGGGCCTAACCAACCTGCTAACCACTCCCCAGCCACTGACATGTGAGGCCTATCCCCCTAATTAAACTGTGTAATTAAATTAAATCCCCTCTATTAGCCTGAGTCAGTGAAAGATGGGGCCCGCGTGTCAGCTTTGACCAGTGAACGCCCTGATGTCAGCATGATGCAATTCTGACGCAGTAAACCTTTTTTCTGTTTAAAGACAATTCCAGAAAATATCCAAAACTTTGAATTTGAATAAGTTTTAAACCGTAACTCAGATTGAAATGATTTTTATATGAAAATTGATCAGAATAAAATGCTCTATCCAAATATAAAACTTTCAACCATGTTTGAAATGTTTACCATTATGGATCAGTAGCATTTTTCGATTTGGTACATTTGGTTTAAATCAAATAAATTTCTTATGCCATTCCAACTTCAACCATTGCAATGCAATGCACCTCACATGAACATAAGGAGCACAATAAAACCATTTTCATCATCATACCATGCCATATTGATTGTGCATTGTAATTTATCAATTGTGTGCTTTACTTCCAGTGCTTCGGTGATTGCATCTTCTCGGTAGAGTTGATCTCGGAGACGAGTTCAACCTCACGTCAGAAGACTAGTACCTCGTGATCGTCAGCAAGGCAAGCACCCCCTCTTTGATCTTGTCGATAAAATCCCAGTTCTCTCTCATTCTCGCTGATGCATGTTTAGGATGTCACCATGATACGTTCTACCGCTAGTTTAACCTATTCCTGTGCATGACCTATCATTTTGTCACAATAGTAAGCAAACCACAATCCTAGCAGATCTAGGAGTTGTTTGATATCATGTGGCCCCTGCAACTGTTACAGCTTATTGCATTCTTAGAGTTTACAATGAGGCTACTTTGTTGTGAGTTGGGATGGTAGTGATCATGTGAATGATGGTGGTAACGTTTTGGTGAATTGACCTAAACAAGGTGAACGATGAGAGGCTGTGTAGTAGTACATAGTGGGTTGTCTCGTTGAATACTACCTTAAGCCCGAGTTCTTGTGCTGTTATCCAAGACTAAGAGTACGACCACACATTGGGCTCACTGACCCATTTGGCCTAGTACCTCACCTCGAACCAAGTCCAGGAGTCGCAAGTAGTTTGAGCTTTAAACGATATCAAGAAGGTACATCAAGGTAAGTGGTGGACGTAGGTTGTGGGAACGTTGAATCAAGTGATCATGATCGATTTGAGCTTGATGGCGGTCACACAACGTTTGAGTCCGCATCGAAAAAATCGGCCGGATTTCGATTGTGGTCCCAACTCAAATAGGCGACTCCCTAGGACTAGAGATGGAGCCGTGAGTTAAGTGTCGTGGCAACATCCTCGTCGGTACTCTCTTGAAGGGTCCACTCCGAGGCGGTAACATATGCCTGCAGGGTTAATGAACTATTCGAATAGCCGTGTCTGCGGTTATGGACTACTTGGAGACCTTTACTTGATCATAGACAACTTCAATGGTTACTCTAAAATTGCCAAGATAAGTGTGAGTGCTATGGCGTGCTTCCTCGTGGGGAAGTCGGGGAAGTATCCATAGTGATGTATTGGTTGGAGACTTGATACTTGGACTCGTATACGCTCCTTACCTCATTCTGGTATTCGTAGTACAGGACTAGCCAAGTCAAAGCTGGCACTTCTGCATTGAAACCCCACCTCCCTTTTCCTTGATACATGTGCATGAGTAGTATAGTTCCTATGTAAGTCTTGTTGAGTACGTCTTTGTATTCACGTTTGCTTATTCAATGTTTAAGAGACGAGACCACTGACCCTGATGGTGGCCTCTACCTCGAGCTCGACGTGGACTAGGTCGTATAGTTCCAGACAGCAACCTGTGCCCTTTGGAGGGTCGTTGTATTTTCTTTCACGCTTCTTAAGCCATTTCTTAAACTTGTCTCTACTAAGACATAATTTGCTTCCGTTGATGTTTGATATAATGTTGGATCACAACGATGTGATCCCTGCTTGTATTACAACTACTGTGTCTGCTCTGTTTAGCAGAAGTTATAAAGACTATGAGTTTGTAGAGTTCATGTTGTGATTACCTGTTGTTTACACTGGACATGTATGCTGCGTGTATGATTATAACATGCATGTCTTAGTGTGGGGTTCGATAGCTTAGTTGAGATCTTGACGACTGTCTTTTATACACCAAGTGGCCCTTAGATGTGCGCACCTTGGGGCATCGTGATGAGATTGCTCGTGACTCAGTCACGTGGCACACTTTGTTGTATGATTGAGCCCGCCCGAGACCCTGACTAAGAGATCGGGCTGGAGTCTGTTTATGTAAGTGTTATGATTCAGTCGATAATATGGTTGAGGCATCTTGTCTATGAGTATAGGATTTCACCACCCATAATCATTCAGACTTGTGACCGGGCAATGAGGACCCATCTCAATTGATCATCCGGCCTGGATGGGATGTCCCTCACGTTCGATGCTTTCCGAGAGTGTTCTGTGCTTGGCCTTGTCTGCTTAGACAAGTGGGTACGACTCTCGGCTCTCCATATGGATGAGTTGTGACTGGAATTACATACGCAGATTCCGGGTCCCGACATTGAGGATATCCAAACTCTTAGCACCCAATGCACCCCTAGTCCCATAGGACTTATTATTGGTGATGCTATGACCTCAACCGTAGAAGAAGAAATTCCTATGACTATAGAAGCTACCAAACAATTGAGCCTAAAGGACACCACTACCACTTTACTTGATAGTAGTGAACTTGATTTTGATAATTGCACGCTTTCTGAAGTTATTCGTTTCCTTCACAAGATGTCTAGAGACCCCCACACTACCACACTTAATCTTGCCTTCACGGAGCATATGACTAATGCTCTCATCAAAGCTAGGGAGGAGAAGCTTAGGGTAGAAGCCTCCATACCTAGAAAGCTACAAGATGGTTGGGATCCTATGATTAAAATTAAGTTGAATAAATTTTCTTGCTATGCTTTATGTGATGTTGTAGTTAGTACCTCCGTTATGCCCAAAAGAATGTATGATATATTTGAATTGAAACCTTTTGATCCTTGTTCTTTTGGTGTTTGTTTTGTCGATTCTTCCGTAAAGAAACCTTTGGGGAAGATCGATGATGTTCTTATCATTGTCAATGACAATTATGTTCCCGTTGATTTTACTATTATGGACATTGAATGTGAACCTTCTTGTCCAATTATTTTGGGACGTCCTTTTCTTCGCACCGTGAGTGCTGTTATTGATATGAAAGAAGGGATTATAAAATTCCACTTCCCTCTCAAGAAATGGATGGAACACTTCCTTAGGAAAAAATTAAGTTGAACTTTGAGTCCGTCACACGGGCTAGTTATTTTCTTGAAAAGACTTGTGTTGACACACGAACACGTTCACGTGTACCCGCAACACCGAGGGAGATACTCCGCAACTCACGCCGCGGGAGGCCTACCGGGAGCGCGATACGCAAGACAGTCCGGTAGGCGCTTTTGAGACCAGACGCCCCGGTTACTCGGGAGGGACCCCGTCGGAGTACCCGGTGACGATTGGCTGCTCCTAGTCGTCCTGAACGCCCCTGGAGCCTTGTAGATCGAAGCCTCCAAATCTGAAGAACAACGAAGAACAAGAAGCAAGGTACAAGGGAGATAGATAGATGAACGATAAAGATGTAGATGTGTTTGTTCGATTGTATGCTATATCAATCGGCCGTCACCTCATCTATATATGAGGAGGCTGGACTTTCTGTGCAAGAAAAAGACACTAAATCTCGTCCAAATCTTTCCAAACTTAATCGAACAAGGATTACAGGTGGGCCTAAGAGAGCAGTTCGGTTTTTGGTAGTTTCGGGGCTGTAAACGACCTCGTATGAAAAAACTCAAAACATAAAAGTTGTAGCCCTCAAAATTTCCAAGAATTTTCATGTTGAACGTTTTTTGATTCAGGGCCATCTTGAGGGCCGAAATCCTCACGCTCTCCATCACACATCAATTGTATAGATGTCTGGTCCCGGGCGTCAGTTTTTTCCTCTTGATAGGTATATATTGTTTCGGCTACAGATTTTGCATACGAACTCGGATTGAGATAATCCAAAACCAGAATTGACCGATTCGACGAGACGAAGCCTCCCCATGTAGAATATTTTTCCATTTGAAGATGTCTTCAATGCCTAATTGGAAGAATAGTTCTTCAAAGGCCAGGATCTTATTGCTTCAGACATAATTTCGGCCCTCGAGATCGAATCGGATGGTGATGGCTCGAACTACAAAGATGTTCAGATCAACAATACCAAACTTATTCATTTAGAACACTTCTTCATTTGACGCCATCTTATATAGGTTTATTGTCGTGCCAAAAACGGGTGTCAACACATGCCCCCTGTTTTTCGGCAAAACTTGTATGCCGAAAAATAATTTGTACCATGTTTGTTGTAAAGACGATGCCAACACTCCATCGGCCATGTGTTTTCTAAGGGTGATAATTTTATATCAGCCATCACTTGTTCAGGCTTCATGCCACAAGCTTGAGTGGTATCTCAGCTGAGCCATCCTCCTTTCTTCACCTGAAGCATAGAATTCAACGGGTAAGTAGCACACCGTATTGATATCTATACCTTATTGAATCAATTCTTCTTCATCCCCTAAGTTGTATATTGGACTTGAAGTCTCCTCAGACAAAGAACGTGAAACAAGTGTCATCGATGATGTAACAGAAATTGCATCGTCCTTTTTTGATGGTGTAGGTGTCGCCGTAGTTGATGTAGAGGCACATGTGTTCTCCTTATGTTTACGCCTCCATATTTTCCTTGTGGGTTCCCTAGGACGAATTTTCTCGAACAATTCGTCCCTTTGATTTTCTGCTTCTTGCTCTTCCTTCTCGTGGTTCCTCAGACGTTGCAATCTCCTCTTCTATGTCCTTGTCAGATCGGGAGGACACTACTGAGGTTGAGTATATTTAGGATCCCTAGTCTTGGCCTTGCGTGTTCTAACTTCATAATCATTAGCCATGGGACCTTGTGGAAGAGCAAGCATCTCTTTGTTCGGAGCAACATTACTACTCGGAACATCAACTGCACCGTTTTCACTCGGAACAACATTACTACTTGGAGCAGTAGCTATGTCCTTACTCGGATTACCCGAGTCATCAGTACTCGGCTTTTTCAGAGCCTGGCGACTTGACACGCCACACTTTCTTGTTGGTCCTCTTTGAATAACTTTTCGTTGGCCGGTTGACACTATTGTTCAAACGACCTTGTGTAGAGTAAGAAAATCTATCATGAACGGACCTCCTAGGTGCTGCCCACCCTGGAGAAAAAGCATACGGGGCCATTGGGGGCTGCCCCCACTCCTTGTTGAAGTCACCCGAGTAATATGGCGCATAAAAGTGTGGCACCATCCATGGTGCTGGTACCCCCGACTCATACGGCCTTGCATGACACTGAGATCTTTTCTTGGGAGGTGATTTTGGGAGCTTCAAACGTGATGACCGATTAGAGCTAGAACCGGCCTCTTGGTTAGCGTACATGGACATAAGCATATGAAAAGTCGGCTTGTTTTCATTGTGTTGCGCTTTGGCTTCATTATTCTTCCACTTTCCGACTTCTGGACGCTTGGGTTTATCAAAATTAGCACGGATGATCCTCGGTAGGCTCTTCCGAGTTGTGTGCAACTCGGTAGACTGTTCCTTCCGAGCTGGCTGTTGTAACTCGGTAGACTTTTGTTTTCGAGTTCACCTTTGTAACTCGGTAGACATTTGATTCCGATCTGGCCGCCGCAACCTGGTAGCTTCTACTTCCAAGTTGGCTCAGGTATTCTCCTGTTCAGTTGGTTGCCCCCCGAGTGCAGGATTCTTGATGGTAATCTTGATTATTTCCATTCCACCGGATTGTTTCTCGAGCACCACTTGTCTTCCCGAGCTCTTGTTGTCATCCTTTTTATTTCTTGGTTCACCAATGACCACATTTTTCTTGTTAGCTAACTCGGCTATGTCTGGCCGAATTAACACCCTTTTTCCTGTTGGCTTGATGGACTCGGTAGGCACGCCTAACTTGCTATCGCCTTAACTGTTTGGCTTGGCTTCTGCAGAGTTGGTCGCGTCACCCGGGTTGACCTTCTTTTGAACACTAGACTCAATATTCATCGAGTTGCATGACTCGTCTTCCTTAGTCGGCTCAATCATATTATCCGAGTCAACTTTGTCTTGGTTGGATTGCAGAGCTTCGCTTTTTTGTCTCTCTAATTGAGATGGCTCGACATGATTGTTGCAGTAAGGAGTAGACGTTGGATCTTTCTTAATAGTTGCACAAAACTTTTGAAAATATTCCTCCTCTTGCTGCTTCATGAGCGCCTCATAAACCTCCATGCGTTGCTCCTTGTGCTGCTTCTTGAGGGCTTCATAAATCTGTTGATACTCGATTGGTAATTCCTCAAGAGTCAGCGTGCACTTCGCTGCTACAGCACCAGATGGTTGCACCTGAGCTCCCTTTGAATCTCCACTTACTCGGCTATAACCAAGGTGCAGAGCCGAATTATGAATATCACCGGTTTCACATGGTTCTGAAAAGTAAGTAACACATGGTGTAGCATATGATGGTTGAGGGTAATTGGCCGAACAACTAATGGAAACATGGCCGATTTCCCCATCCACCGGCTTGTTTGGGGATGAACCCGAATATTGCGAGCTAGATACCGATGGATAAAAATGTGAGATGCCCTCCTGTACATGAGGTGCTATATATTGATCACTCACGCCCATCATGTTGTCCACCGGCATATTAATTTGTGGGGTTGCCGATGCATGAGGGTTAGGATACATATGTTGCATGTTGCTAAAACTAGAATTTGAAGCATAAAATTTAGCATGAACCGGCTGTTGCATACAATTAAATGTATTATTGATAAAACTAGGGCTCGCCGATACATCATGCTCATTAGGTGATCTAGCAACAACATATGAATTACTTGCATCTACATAGGTGAACTAAGAATTCATACTACCTTCGTAGATCGTAGGAACTTGATGACGATCTCTTCGTAGCAAGAACATGCCGGAGACTGTTCATAGCTTTCGTCCCCAGCGGAGTCGCCAAAAAGTGTATTGACACACGAACACATTCACGTGTACCCGCAACGCCGAGGGAGATACTCCGCAACTCACGCCGCGGGAGGCCTGCCGGAAGCGCGATACGCAAGACAGTCCGGCAGGCGCTTTTGAGACCAGACGCCCCGTTTACTCGGGAGGGACCTCGTCGGAGTACCCGGTGACGATTGGCTGCTCCAAGTCGTCCTAAACGCCCCTGGAGCCTTGTAGATCGAAGCCTCCAAATCTGAAGAACAACGAAGAACAAGAAGCAAGGTACAAGGGAGATAGATAGATGAACGATAAAGATGTAGATGTGTTTTTTCGATTGTATGTTGTCTCAATCGGCCGTCACCTCATCTATATATGAGGAGGCTGGACTTTCCGTGCAAGAAAAGGACTCTAAATCTCGTCCAAATCTTTTCAAACTTAACCGAACTCGGATTACAGGTGGGCCCAAGACAGCAGTTATGTTTTGGTAGTTTCGGGGCTGTAAACGACCTCGTATGAAAAAACTCAAAACATCAAAGTTTTAGCCCACGAAATTTCCAAGAATTTTCATGTTGAAAGTTTTTTGATTCGGGGCCATACTGAGGAACGAAATCCTCACGCTCTCCATCAGACATCAATTGTATAGATGTCTGGTCCCGGGCGTCAGTTTTTTCCTCTTGACAGGTATATATTGTTTCGGCTACAGATTTTTCATACGAACTCGGATTGAGATGAGCCGAAAACCATAATTGACCAATTCGACGAGACGAAGCCTCCCCATGTAGAATATTTTTCAATTTGAAGATGTCTTGAACGCCTAATTGACAGAATAGTTCTTCAAAGGCCAGGATCTTATTGCTTCAGACATAGTTCCGGCCCTCGAGATCGAATCGGATGGTGATGGCTCGAACTACAAAGATGTTCAGATCAACAATACAAAACTCATTCATTTAGAACACTTCTTCTTTTTAGGCCATCTTACATAGGTTTATTGTGGTGCCAAAAACGGGTGTCAACAACTTGATCTATTTGCATTAAGCCTAGCTAATGGCTTCAAAGAAGCGCTTTCGGGAGGCAGCCCGCAACGAATTTAGGATTTCCCTTTTGTTTTTCTTATGTTTTTAGTGGTCTTGATGATTGTTACTACTGTAGAAACATCATTGTATCTTTACTTTTCAAGCTTTGTGCCATTTATAGCCTAGTATGACAAGGGATGTGAAAGTTGTGACATGCTGTCCAGAAAACAGATTATGTCCTCGTGACTAGAAAAATCAGAGAAAAATCTCAGTTCATCCTTTTGAGCTAAATTTTTTACACAGCATGCTCTATACAATTAAGGAACTTTCGTATGTTCTGATTTTTTTTATTTGAGTTGCAGAAGTATCCCTAAATATTCTTTTCTACCTTCTGGTCTGTTTTTCACAGATTCTGTCCTGTTTTGCCTTTGCTTCGTTTTGCAAACCTTAAGCTTGCTTTTTCTTAGCAAAAACCTTTTGGAATTCTTGAGAAACAGTAGATCTTAAAGATTATATTTATTTCCAGTAGATAAAAAGTTATTTTATTATGGTTACTAACCTCGCTAATCAGATTATGATGAGTTATGTATGAATGGAGTTTTCAAGTGTGCGAGGGAAGATGATGAAAGAAGATTCAGGAGTGTCAAGCGCTCAAGCTTGGGGATGCCCCCATGCATCCCCAAGAAATATTCAAGGAGAATCAAGCGTGTAAGCTTGGGGATGCCCCCGTGCATCCCCTTCTCCATCAACAATTATCAGTTCGTCTCTCGTCTCACTATATTTTTATCGCTTCATGCGTTATGTGCTATGCTTGGAGCATCTCGCTCTTAGGTTTTGTTTTTAGTTTTCTTTAGCTTTGCTTGCTGTTTATAACAAGTTAGAACCCAGCTTTCTATGTTTTGGAGAGAAACACGCTCCACTTCCAAAATCTAGAACACAACATAGGATTTTTCCGGCTTATCTTTGTTGTGTGTGTTCTTTATCTTTTCATAGCTGCTGTCATGTTTTTCTCTTAGTTTTCATGCTTATATTTTTAAGATCTTTTGTTTAGTTTGTTGCTAGAACTCTCTTGAGTTTTCATGTTTATCTTGTTTAGAGAGTTTTCCTGTTGCATGAGTTTTGTGTCTTGACTTGAAGTAGGTAATTGAGGTTGCTATTCTTTTGTAGTAGTAACTTGCAATAGTTTTGAGATATTGTTTTGAGTAATGTTTGGACTTTTGGTGTCAAGAGCTGTAGCCTATTAGTGATAGATGTCGTATTTTGGGAAATCCGTGTTTATTTTAAAATCTTACAAAATTAGTTGAGAACTTTAGCTACTATATGGATCACTACTCTTCTGAGGGGTCGAATATTAGAGTACACTCACGTACCATGAGTCGAGGATGCGCAAGGATAACGAAACCCCATACACTCCTCCTCGGGGTACTTGTCTCTTTGTGAACCTCCTTATTAGATTGAGAGTTAACGATAATAAGTGCATGAGTTCTTCGGACTAATGTGAGTATTCGAAAGTTGACACTTCCATCTTCCCATATTTTTCTAGCCTCTCCTGTGCCGGGCATTGCTTTCTTTTCACTCCGAGAGTTGGCGTCCACCTTCTCCGGTACATCCAAACCCTTGGCACGATACACTCTGTCATCATAAACCTCCTTATATCCTTCCTCAAAATAGGCACCATACCTACCTACCAAGGCATTTCCATAGCCTTTCCGAGATATATTGCCATGCAACATCCACCTTCTCATGACTTGATCTTCATGTCATACATGCTAGTTGCATGATCGATGAGCCGCATGCTAGTTGAGCCTTTCCCTAATCATTGCTACATGACGCGCTAGTATCATTGCATATCCTGCTACACTGGCAGGGGCATACATTTGCATACATCATGATAGTTACATCTTCTTTATGGTTTGAGTACTTTGTAAAGTGTGAAAGATCTTCTATACTTTTTGTAATATATAGAGTGTTGCCCCTCAAGTGAGGAAAAGATACCAAAGTGGACAAATTAAAAGATCCCAAAGAGGACAAATTAAAATATCCCAAAGAGGACCAATGAGAGAAATAGAAAGAGCCATTGAGGCCACCAAAAATACAAAAAAATAGAAAAGAGAGAAAAAGAAATAAAAAGAGAGAAGGGGGCACACTACTATTCCTTTTGAGAGATCCACACTCGTACTCCCTCTTATATCTTGTACTCCATAGAGATTATCATTCATGCATATAGCTATGTGGGGACCTTCACACTATAGAACTTGGCTTGTATATTCAAATGATGAGCCTCCTCAAATGAGCTCATATGTGCATCCGTTGCATGGTAATCCCTACTCCTCACATCATATCTATCATTTGGCTTTGTCTCGCCTATGATTGTCCTCATTGATGTGAGCCTTTCACACCTTTTTGTCTTCCTCCTCCACCATATTCTCTCTTTGCCATCCTAAGTGTCAACTTTATTGCTTACGCTCATGCATTGCATGAGTGCTCAAAATGTCGAAAAGGAGTGGATCATTTTGACTTGTACCTGGCTAGTGGTCTGGGGAGGAGTCAAGATAAGATTCCAAAGAAGACCAAGTGTTAAACTTTAGTATATTGAGTTATCAACACAAAATACTTTTTCTCGTATATCCCTATCCCCTTTCTTGCACGCAAACACCATTTGGAGACATTCGAGTCACGGATAGCGAGAGCTTTTGCACCTTTATGTTCTTATGTTGCTTATTTCAATGCTAGATATAGACTCTTGCATGTTATGACTTGAATTGAATTACATGCCTTGATTGCTTTACTTAAAAGTTCTTATATGGTTGTTACCATGTCACCATAGAAATTATGCTTGTTATCATTTACCTACTCGTTGAAGAGCAGGAATTAAGCTTTGGGATGTTGATACGTCCAAAACGTATCTATAATTTCTGCTTGCTCCATGCCTCTTTTGTGCGATATTGCTATGATATTGATGAACTTCCATACACTTTTGATCATATTTGGACTAACCTATTAACTCAGTGCACCCCAGTGCCAGTTCCTGTTTTCTACAGTTTTTCTATTTCAGGTTTCCCCCATGATAAAGTGCTCCAAAAATTCGGGAAAAATCCAGTAAAAAATCAGCGATCAGGAAGCTTCTGGAATCACCAAAGGGGGGCCAGAGGGGACCCAACAGGCCCCAGGCGCCCTCCCGACGCGCCCCAGGGTGGGGCCGCGCCAGGGGGCCGCCTGGACCCCTGGTGGACCCCCTGGCTGCCCCCTTCGCCTATTTATTCCCCGTGATGCAAAAACCCCGAGGGAGGAACCCTGATTCGCGATCTTTCCTCTGTTCCGCCGCCGCTGCACTTCCAAGATCGGGAGCACCATAAGACCTATTCCCGGCACCCTGCCGGAGGGAGGAATCATCTCCGGGAGCATCTCACCACCATGGATGCTTCCCGGATGAACCATGAGTAGTCCACCTTGGACCATGGGTCTATGATCAGTAGCTATGTGATGTTCTTATCCCCTATTTGTTCTTCATGGATTAGACCTTCTGAGCTGCCCTACATGATTGAGGCACTTACGTAATATTTCTGCTGTTGCTATGCTGAGTTTGCTGGGATCCGATGGATTATGAGATTATGTTCAGATTGTGTTTGAGTAATATATTTGATTCTCGTCGTTTATATTTATGTTCTTGAGTAATTCTTGCTTGTTCTCCGTTGCTGTTTATTGCTGTGACCAAGTAGTAGGTAGTGACTCCAAGAGGGAGCGTTATGCACGATTGTGCGTTCATGCCCCTCGATGACTAGCTTGAGTGACTGAAACATTAGTATAGGGGATGTGTGGTTGCCACAAGGGGGAAAACAATGGTGCTTGTACTTGCGGGTGCAAGGATTGTTTACTTTACGCAAAGTTCTTTAATGCAGTTGTCTGTTGCTTTGAGTTTACACTTTGGGCGGGATTCGAAACTTAATACCAGCGAGATGTTCTGGATAGATATCTCAAGGTGGATGATTAGTAGGTAGATGCAGTTGGATTTTGGTCTACTTGTCTTGGCATACCACCCATGCTTTTGAACCTCTGCCTTTCTTCATAGCATAATTAGCATTGATTTGCGCACATAATCCTATCAATTGACCAGCTGTAATATGTTTACCTCGCATGGCTATTTTATCGTCTTTTGGGATAGAGACATCACTAGTGAACATCATAGGACCCCGGTCCATATTTCCAATACTGTTTACACCCTCTATCAATTTAAATCTTTATTATTTTTCCGTTGCTATCGCTATCATTATTATCCCGTGCGTTTTATCCTTTGTAAACAACAAGGCCGGAGGGATTGACAACCCCTTTGTACTCGTTGGGAGCAAAGCTATCTCGTGTGTGTGCCGGTCTAGGACAACCGCTTATCTCTGGCGCCGTTGTCACCTTCTTGTCGTTATCGGAGTCCTACTAGAGACAAACCTTGGTATCTTCACCGAGGGAAATTTGATGTTGTCTACATCTCAACCTTCCACTTTGGTTAACCAATGAGGGGCGAGAAGTAAACTCTCGTGACATCAGCCTTCTCCTGTTCTGTAAAGCCAATCCGGCTCTTCTGGGGTGTTTATTCGGTTACTCCTCCTTGACGCAATATTTGTCCAAAGATCTTGACCTTCCAACTTTTTACTTCCAGGAAGATGATCCATGGTGGAATGTGGGCCAATACCTCCCTATGGAAGAAGTCGAAGCTAAAAGTCCGAGTCATTCAGTAAGATTCACTTGATTTCTTCTTTTGTGATGTCTTCTTCTTACCCTTTTTGTTTCTGTAGGATGACTCAGAGGAGGATGATGATGAAGATGAAGAAGAACAGGAGGAAGTTCTTCCAGTTAGGGCCGATTCTCGTAAAGAGAGCAAAGTCGCCAATCCACCGATAATACCTTTTCTGGCTCTTTATGATGATTTTAGACAAGCTCGTATCTTATGTTTTTGTTTATAGGCACAAAGTCGCAAGAGGCATACCCGTAGTTCCGACTCGGCGGACCCTCTTGTGGTTTTAGGCGATGAGCCTCGAAAGCTCCGACAGAAGCCGACTTTAGTCGCGGCTCCTTCTCATCAGTCGGCAGGGATTTCTGACGGACAACATCAGGGTGGTGACTCTGGAGCCGGTACCCCTTCTTCTGAGGCTTATTCTGTCTAGATGTCAGTTTTCCTAATAAACCGTGGGTGAGTATTTCTTTCTTAGGACGGTAACTTGTGTTTTGTATGCATGATTTGCTAACAAATTCTATTTTTGTCTTTGAGCAGCGCTCGAATTGACCCCAAGGATCTCGCCGACTCTTCTTTTGCTAAGGAGTTGGCTATTATATCTAAAAAATTGCTAGAAACTTCGGTTTCTGAAGCTTTGAGCAAGGCTGGTTTAAATTAGTCCAGCCCATCAGGAATATGAAAGGATAATTCTCTTGAAGCCGGCTTTGACAAGCCGTCAGTTCCTTCTAAAAAAGTGGAATTTGCTCCAAGTTCTGAGCCGGCTCCTTCCGAGGAAAAGTTAGTTGTTGATGAAGTTTTGATCATTGGGGCTCGGAAGGGTGACCCATCTGCTTGTACAACCATGATGAAGGTTTTGGACGACAAGAGTTAGGTGGTAGGTCAGCCTACTATGTCAATATCTGAGAAGAAATTTGTTGAATATTTGTTCAAGCGATCTTTAGCTTGTTCTTCGGAGCAGCATGACATATTCGTCCATCTTCGGGGGCGTTCTGAGGTATGTACTTGCCTGCACTGTTCTTGATGATATATATTTGTAGCCCCCATAAGCCGGCCTGGTGATTGATTGCCATGCTGGGTTATGAAAAATAAACTGTATGAGCCATGAGTCAGTATACCTATTTTGTGGTATGCCGAGTTATGATAAGCTTGAACTGTTAGCCCCGATGGATCGATATGCCAACTTTGTGGTATGCCGAGTCATCATAGTTTTTTGAGCTGTATCCCTCATGAGCCGGCAGGATGTGATTACGTTTCTACCGGGTCATGTATATTTTTTGTAGATTTAGCCCCCAAGTAACTGTTTAGGCAATAGGTCTAAGTAAATACTTAGTAATATTTCATTGCTTGTAGGCTGTTGCCATGGATGGTGGGCAGTCCAAGCGCTAGATGGAGGAACGGCTCGCTGCGGAGTCGTCAAATATGAAAGGAGATGATGAAGAGATTGGCTAACTTCGTGATGAATTGGCAAGAAAGGAAAAAGAACTGGAAGCCGTCAAAGATGAAATGTCTGAGACCACAAATGTTTTGACCAAAGCTGTAAACGATGCAGTGGCTCAACGTGACACAGCCGAGCGGAAATTAAAGTCGGCACAAAATAAGCTGGAGACACTCAACGATAGTATTCACCGACTTGTGTTAGCCATCTTTAGTGAGTCGGCAGAGTTGCTTGTTGAAATCTAAGTGTTCCAATTTTCTTTGTTTCTTGCTGACTTTTTTTTTATCTTCATGAGAGGCAAAGATCATGATATTCTGGGTGAGACACCTTCTATGAAGCTTACTTGCACGTTTGCCCTGGTCAAACAATTGTTTGAGGGTGCGTGTAAAGCGATATACGCGACTCAGCCCAAGCCCCCAAGCATGAAGAGGATAACTGATATAATGGGTCCTCTCTTAGTTGTACCTGAGTTGGTAAAGCTGGGGAAGCGATCGTCTTCTTGCATGGGGGTAATGCGTGGCTTGGAGCTTGCAAAGGCATATCATCCTGGATTGAAGGTGGATCGTCTGGCTGCCGGCTTCCCGGAGCTTATGGCAGATGAGTCCACTTTTTGCAAGGAAGATTTCATCAAGGTACATAAAGAAACTCATCCTTTTTCCACCAAGAATGCTGATGACATCGAGCTAAGCCGGATAGAGAATGGATATGATGAGAGAAACAAGAGGCGTCGGATCAATCTGCCGACTCCCGTTGAGTTCTCTTTTCTTCCTCCTCCAAAGATGGCTTTGGATCCGGTGAATACTGTGGAGCCGTTTCTAGGAGGAGAAGATGATGACTTGATGATGGATGACATTCCTGATGTGGACTTAATGGAAAGTCGCAACGAGATCTTGCCATCAGCGAATGTTGCCGGGTCTTCGTCGCAGATCCAGGGCAACGTCCCATCGTAAGCCTCTTGGAGAGAGAGAAAAACTTTCGTAATATTTGTGCGGTCGTAGTGCCGAGTTTGTAATATTGGGAAACATGTCCCGTGACTTGTGGCCAGCATGTGGTCAGATACTTTTTCCTGTTTTATCTGAAATTTTCCTGTTTGGCTTTTTGAATGCCAACCTTTGTGATGCCATCTGAATTTTGTCTTTGACTTGTTTGTTGCTTGTTGGAAGAATATTCTCCATCCGACATGAATTGGATCATAGTATAATCCTCATGAGTCGGTATGATCATCATTGCGTCATGCCGACTCACAGAGGTAGTTTGGACTGTAGTCCCCATAGTGTCGGGTTGTCTTACCTGCAGCAATCTGGGACTTATAATTTCTTTCTTGTTTTCTGAACTTGGAAAGTATTATAGGCCAAACCTTTTGATAAGGAATTTTTGAAGTGTTACTCCCCAAGAGTCGATATACACAGCTGAGTGATGTATCGAGTCTTTATGTGAGAAGAAACCTTGAAGTGTAGTCCCCATGAGTCGGTGTGCTCGTTTGTATGCAGTGCCAAGTCAGAAGGGTTTATCTTGTAATCTTCCAAGTCGCATAGATATGACACGATGGTTGTGTTACCGGCTTCTGAATAGAGTGGCCCTTTTGAGTGATGGAATATGTCATCCTTTAGCAACCCGGAATAATGTGTGCTAATTACAAACCGGTATGACAGCTAGGTCGGTGAGAGCCGGTATGACGAAAGTCGACTTATATATTTTATATGGCGAGACCCAGTGCAACGAGTGTTGGTTTATATATATATGGCGAGAGCCGTTGCGACCGAAATCGACTTTATAAAGTATAATCCCTATGAGTCGGTATGTGTGTATTGACATGTTACCGCGTCACATAAAGATTTTCGAGTTGTGGTCCCGATGAGTCGGCATGTGTGTGTTTTGACACATTGTCAAATCCCCTAGAGATTTTAACTTTCTAACGAAAAACATGCTTATAATGATGTATGCCAAAAGGTAAATTATGAATTGCTCATATAGAAGCCGACTCGGGATTCATCTTTTCCTCATTTTCTCTTTGCTGAGATTTTTTTTGGGTTATCCATGAGTCGGAGCTCCTCTGTATGTCGTCTCACATTGATCAGTGTTTTTCCGTTTGCTTTAAAACTTCTTCTTGAGAATTTTTAGCCGGGTTTCGCGTATTTAGATCGTATCAGCATCAAACATACATGCAATTATAGGGCGTGGAGTGCCACATGTATATGCCGAGTTTTCTTAGTTAAGACTCGATGAGTGTAGTCGAGCCCCCAAGATTTTCCTGAAATAATCTATATACACGTAATTACACATATGTGTCGGGTTTTCTCAGTTAAAGGTTGATGAGTATCATCAAGCCCCCTGAACTTTCCCTGAAATAAACACATAAGTGCTCAGATAACAGTTGATGGTTGATCAAGCCCCCAAGTTTCTGAGATAATAATAATGCAAAGTATGATATGTATGATGCAATTGCATTTAAAGTAAGTATAGTATGTAATGCATGTAGGAGTCGTTGAGGCTATAGTCAATCAACGATGGTTTCTTGCAATTGACTTATTCATTGTATATGGCGAGAGCCGGTAAAATGAGAGTCAATTGTGTGGCGAGAGACGGTACGATGAGAATCGACTTTATATGGTAAACGGTGATGGCCTAGTGCGACGTGAGTCGGCTTTTCGGCTCTTTTTTTTTTGCTTGGTGATAAGTATATGGGTTGCCGACGTCTTCGTTTGCTTCATAAGTCGGAAGCTTTAATGAGTGTTTGTTGTAGTGGGGTGTTGGGGTATCTCATCCTTTGGCCTGTTTCCTGGGTTTGATAACCCGGATCGGCTCTCTATTGTGAATGACTCCATGTTCTTATCACCAAGTGCCTTGACCTTTTGCGGTTGTGTGAGCCGGTTGGACTGTCATTGTATTGACTTGCTTCAAGAATGTTTTTCTCAATTTGGCGTTTGTACTCTTTTATGAAGTAGCACTGCTCCCAGGGGTGGTTTGCGAGGCGACCCGGTCGGGAGTGCTTTGGGCAAGCTTATTTCATAGCTTTGTCACAATCCCGGTGCCTTTTTTTTTCCTTGGTGGCCGTCCGTGCCTCTGGAAGTGGTTGCTACCGTATTCCTGCAAGGTCAAGTTGTACCTGAGCTTTCTGTGGTGGGTCCGAGATTGAAGTTGGGATTCCTCATATTTTCCTTCACTGGACTCGGCATATCTGGCGACGGCATCCACGAGTCCCTTTAGGTCCTCAGCTACCTCCTTTATGCGTCTTAGCCAATTGTTTATAGGTGTAAGTCGGAGTCCCATTGACTCTTGAGCCCTATCACAGGCTATCTCTTCTTGTAGCATCATGGCCTTTTTCTGGTTTTCTTCTAATTCTTCGTCAGATTCAACTCTGTTCCGGCTCAGTCGCTTCCATACAGTGGTGGTTCGTAGTTCTGAGCCGTTTCCTTTTCTGACGGATTTTGGGTAGTGCCTGCATTGTCAAGTGTCTCATGAGCTGAATTGTTAAAGTAGGGAGCGTCTGGCTCGTATTCTTTTGGATCGAGTCCGAGTACGCCTTCCCCGATGGATCGAATTGATCTGTTATATGAGTATTTGTCTTCTTCTCGATACGGGTCGGCGTCGGAAAAACCATCCCTATCGTTGTTTGGGGTACTTTCAGGGCGCTCCCGCTCTGGGAACTCACCAATAAACCCGATGAAAGTGTGATGGAGGTACGTATCAGGCCGGCTTGTCTCGTAGAGAGGAACTTGTAGGTCGCTGGTAAGCGAGTTAGTTAGCTGGGATCCGAATACATCGTCCGTACAAGTATGCGCGCTCTGACTTATCTCCTCGTCAAAGTAGCCCTGCCCTTTCTGTTGGTAGGTGGATGCTGCGTTCTGCTGCTGTCTCGGTGTTTTCATATGGACTTCGTCTTGTTCAAAGAGCTTCACCGGCTCATTATCCGTCGAGATTTCGACGGAGCGTGCTAGTTTCGGGGTTTCGTTGATGAATCCGATGAAGGCGCGATCGGAGCCAACAAGTAGCCGGCTTGCTGCTTCTTTAGGGGCATAATGATCTGGCTCTTGTTCCGACCCGTTCAATTTTCCGATGAAGAGGTGGATGGAGCCAACTTGGATCTGAAAGCCTGACTCAATGAAATCAGCTTCGGGACCCCAGGCGGCATCGTCAATGCAGAGCATCCCGCTCCGGCTTCTGGTGATTTGCGCAGTAACAAATCCTTCGATATCTTGCAGAGCTCCCCCTAGAATATCAACACCTGCGAGCGCAGGCCCCATGGTTGGCGCCAACTGTCGTGGGAATGTCACGACAGATGTCCGTAGAATCGGACTTATCATGGGACCTTTGCTGCGAGGCGAATTCGAGGAGAGAGTTGACATAGACACTGGACTCGGCGATTTACTCAAGTTCGGCCCCGACGGTGCGGTAAAGACCTATTCCTGCTCTTTGACTATTGTGGGATCGACTCCTCAATAGGAAGAGCCGATCGTATCAATTACAGTGATGATCTTTCGCAACCTTAGTCTCGTGGAGAACTAGGTTATAGCGCGAGTTGTCTAGTCCTGGCTTGAGGTAAGTTCTGGCTCTGGCTCCCGTGAACCTCGGCTTATAAAGGTGTCGGGTCCCGGGATTCCTAGAGTCCGACCCCTACATGATGTGGAGTTCTATTCTACTTTACAAGTTTTCTACGCGCTATACAAGGTAAGTCAAATTCCTTCTAGGGCTTCAATCTTCATGCTTGGCACGTCACACTCTTGGTCGGTTCTTCTTTGTGGGCCTTCATATGTAAGTCGGCCCAGAGGTTTCTAATGCCGGGTCTATGGGCCTAATCCATCCCCCCAACAATGCCCCCATGCATCCCAAATAAATATTCAAGGAGACTCAAGCGTCTAAGCTTGGGGATGCCCCCGTGCATCCCCTTCTCCATCAATAATCATCAGTTCGTCCTTCGTCTCACTATATTTTTATCACATCATGCGTTATGTGCTATGCTTGGAGCGTCTCTGTAAGGCCCGATATGCGGTACTGTTTCAGATCTAGACGTTTCCATCGAGATCCGGGGACGAAGCACATATCGGTCCCACCGTGACATATGACAATGACATATGCCCTGGATTTCCAACATGATATCACAACATTATAGCTACATGGATACAACATCTCATACAATCGACATACAATTGCCTTAAATACAGTACATCAGCGGAAGATACATGCTTCAGTACAAACTTCAATCAAATGCCTACTGGCAAAGGTAAAACACACAATTCCCGTAACCACACGGTCTAGGCTCTCCACCGGGATCCACCTAACTAGTCGTCGTCGAGTCTCCACAAAGTCGTCCAGAAGAAGAGTCGAGGTAGTAATCAACTGCAGCGGCCGATCAGGAAAACATAAAAGGGAAAAGAAAAGCAAGGAGTGAGAATATATCAAAAGTCTTGTAACTAACTTCTCACGGGTAAGATGGGGGTAGTGGTGAGGTTGCAGATGCACTAGCAATATATGAGTGGCTAACGGTCTATTTTAGAGTAAGATGAGGAGCAAGCATTTGATGAGGAATCGCCTGCAACAAGTCTTGCTATCAACTACTTATGCAAGCATAACAGCTATCCTATCCTTGTCCTCTTCTTCGCATCCCGACGAAGAAGAAGCAGTCAAGGCACACACACGTTGATCAAGTTATAGTTATGATTCAGGTTATGTTATCTATAAACAAGACATAGCTTCCAAGTCGTCCATAACCGTGGACACGGCTTCTCGAAAAGATTTAATCCTGGAGGGGTGTACCAACTGCCCATTACAAGGCTCCGCACGCACGCCCATCTCTCTCAGTTTCTACCCATCACAGGAAGCCATTTTATTATTTAGTCCCGAGAGATCCGAAACGACAGGTCCCTCTAGCTAATAACGAACAAATCCGGGTGGCCCCGGGGGAGTCGACACCCAATCCAAAAGCCGGCCACGCTCTCGGATCAGACACTTCCTTATGATGCAGGTCGGATTACCGGTGACATCTCACATGAGGCCGGGTCCTAGATGATCACGTGGACCAACAGGAAAACCATGTTCCCACTAGCCCGGTTTGTTTTAAAGAACATCTGCTAGGATAGACCCGACAGACACACACACAGTTTTCAAATGGTAAATCAGCTTGGGCCATCACTAGAAATGTTTGAAGCTATGTACATAAGAAGAGGGGACCCCATAGTATCCCACACGCGGTTAGGAACGCTCATTCTTAGAACCAATACCCGGAACTCGGTCCTAGGTGACTCGAATGGAAAAAAGCGTCGGGGCGGGATAGGATAGATCTTCCATCCTTCGTCGAATATAGTCAACATTATAATAATCATATCATCAACAACAATATAATAATGTGATAGCTCAATCCAAGGAGTAACAGGAGGTAACAGTTGATAACATCCTAAGCATGCATCCTAAGCAGTGGCTGAGCAGCGAGCAATAGTAACATAGCCGAACAAGGTTTGCTGGGATGTGGAGGACATGCATGTTTGGGATTATTTGAGAGGCATGAATATAAAGTGGTAGGATCAAGCAATCGTTCTATCCTATACCTAGGAGCGAGTGAGCTGAAAGTTATAAGCATGATATACGCTCCCCCTTAACTGATGAGAAGACGATCCGAAGGTGAAGTCGATCGCAAGCTCGCAACGTCTCCGAGAGGTACCCGCGGAACCACACAAGAAGGAAACACTGGAAAGCAATCGACGAGCAAGCATCTATTACTATGAAGCAAACATGAGCAAGCATCAACAAGAAGGAAACACGAGACATCGCACCTACCATCGAGAGCGGTTACTAACAGGTTAAGTGTGGTACTCGTCACACACGACAATAACGCACATTTTCAATGGTTCAAGTTGTTTAGCTACACAAGGTGAGAAGAGATTATTAACATGGCATATCACTCAAGCAAGGCATGGCACATAAACATGACAAGAGGTGAAGCATAAAGAAAACTATCTATGCTAGTCAATTTAAGTGACGCACAACCTAAATATGGCATTCCACTAAGTACCCAACGACAATTAAAATATTTGGTACTGTTCTGTACTAAACCATAGTCTAGGTTGGTTAACAACAAAAAACAATAGCATAAACACAAAGTACACGAAATTCTAATCAAGTTACATGTAAAGTACACCCCAAACGGAGTTACGGTTAAAAAGATATAAGCAAAACAAGTTATGCACACATGCAGTTAACATCAGGGAGCACACTTTAGAGCAATGCATAAACAGTATAATGACTGCAAACATGATAAAAAATGATATGAAACTACAGTAGACATGGCAGGGAAGGCATGGCAAAAGTAATCATGCCAAAATTCATCATGGTTCACTAGTTATAAGCAACACAAAAAGCTATAAAACATTACTGGTCTAGGACTTAGTGAAAATCAGGAAAACAGGTCATAAACTGTTATTTTCATGTTGTATAAACAAGGGTAAAGTTATATGCAAAAGTGCAGCAAATGACTAAGTACATGAGCATGGAGTAGGCATGATGATGATCAGGTACAAACAAGAATCATGGTCATAGGCATCACAGATCAAAAGATATTAAGCAAGCAACATGACATCGGAAAGTTACAGACTTAGAGAAAAACATAGGTGGCTGTCAACAACAGCGGCATAGCAACTTTGGAGCCGAATAACTATATGATCAGGAATGTAAACATGAAAATGCAATACATATAATGGAAGTAGACATGGCATAGATCAAAATGACATATTGCAGTGCTCAATAGGATACACGGTTAAAAGTAGCAACTTTATATCAACAGCAGCACACTAAAAGCAGGGTAGCTACTTTGGGTGATGAAACAAACGTCATGCAGCAGGCAAATATGACATGTGAATGCATAGCATTGAAGTAGACATGATGCTTAACAGTATGCACAAAGAATCAATGCAATAAGCCTCATGGATGTGTCACAATCATCAATCAAACTTGCAATAAAATAACAGCAGCAACACACTAACAGAAAAAAATAGCAGTTAACCGTCTGATGCCCACTTCAATAGTGATTAACAACATCAAGATGGCCTCAAATAAAAATACTCACAAAAGATGAACTGAAGTACACACAATTCTAAACAATTTAACTTTTGGGGCAATGTCATCCGAGCTACGGTTTAATCGCAATCTACATCGCAAAATTGAATCAGCTGCATAATTCATACACTTAGAAAAAATAACAAAGACGGAGCGAAAGAAAAAAAAATAAAGGTCGTCACCCCTTGGGCCGAGCCCATCTGGCCAGAGGAGGCCGCTGGGCGAGGGAAGCGGTTCGGGACGCAGGTGGCTGGTGGGCCGTGGAGGCTCGCCGGCCCACCACGGTGTCCACGCGTGGCGGCGCTGGATCGGGCTCGCAGGCCCCGAGGAGGCCTACCAGGTGGCCGCGGCGGCCAACGCCGGCGAGGGGCGGCGCCGCAGGCCGGCGGTAGGCGCGTCCGGAGGTGTAGGAGGCGGATCCGGGCGTGGCGAGGCTGATCCAGGCGGGGGCGACGATGGCGGCCTTGCGCGCGGGGCGTGGCGTCCCGAGCTCGGAGCTCGGCCGGCCATGGCGGCTCTGGTGGCATCCGCGGCGACGGCGGCCTGCATAGAGGAGGGCGAGGTGAGAAGCAGAGGAGAAGAGAAGGAGAGGGGCGCCGGAGAAGGAGGGGAGCCGCCGGCGGCCTAGGCCCGGCGGCGCACGGGTGGAGAGGAGAGAGGTTGGAGAGAGGTGGAGGAAGGGGTGACGTGGCAGGTTCCTGGCCGTCAGATCGGCCAATCTGACGATCCAGCTCCATTGGGCTGGATCCCAGATCTGGGAGGCTAGGTTTTTGGACGAAAATGGGAAAAAATTGGGGCAATGTGGAGGGGGTGGCTGCAATTTTGGCTTAGGGGAAACCCTAGAAATGGGTGGGAGAGTGGTGGTCTTTATATAGCCCAGGTGGCTGGCAGTTTGAAAAAACATCCCCGGTTTTCTCTCGCACGCGCGGTGTTTACGTTCCTGACCGCCGGGGGTCCGCGGGACCTCTTATTCGGGTAAAACTTCGAACTGCCCGATCAGCGCGTCGAGCCGGCGGCGTTCACCTCGCGTTGGAACCATTTCGAGAACATTTTCAGCCGCACTATAAAAATAATTAAACGGGATTTTTCATTCCGTTGGCTACGGCTGGTCTTGTGCGGTTTTCGCGACGGTGATCGGGTGAAACCCGGTGTCGCAAAAGTCGAGTGTCAGGGTGGCAAGGGTCGGTCTCCGTCCGGTACTAGATAAGCGGGGGACATAATCGCCGATCGATAAATCAGGGATGGAATCACCGCAAACAAATCAGACAATTAAACAATTCACACCGAAAACAAATTTTTTAATTTTTATGAGATCTGGGTTGTTACAGTCTCGCTCTTAGGTTTCTGTCATGGGGTTAACACAGCAGATGTCCGAGTCATCGAACTTGTAGTGAGGCCTTTGCTGCGAGGTGGTATCAAGGAGAGAGTCGACATACACACGGTACTCGGTGGTTTACCCAGGTTTCGGCCCCTCTTTGTTCTTGAGGTAAAGACCTACTCCTGCTTCTTATTTTTGAGGGGTTTCCGGCTTGTCGAAGGGACTAGCCGTATTTTGGATTACAAGGGTTTGTCGTCTCGTAACTTGCGTCTCGGGGAGATCTAGGTTACGAGTCATGCATTGGTGGTTTGTGTGTTGAGATGAGAGTTGATCTTGGCGCCCCGAACCCTCCGCTTATAAAGGTGACGGGTCCAAGAGTCCACGGATCCGGTTCCTACTTGAGGTGGAATCCTATTCTATGTCTACTTTACAAATACGCTATGAGCTACTCAAGGTAAGTCGAATTCCTTCTTTTGGGCTTCAAGCTTATCTTCTTGATGCGTCTCCCTCTACGTTGGGTCTTGTCTTCGTGGGTTTTCACATATAAAGCCAATCCAGAGAGTTGCGATCTAATGCCGGGTGATGGGCTTGGTCCATCCCCCCGACATTAGCCCCCAGGATTGGTATGATGCTTTAGTCTTCATGGCAATCTTCAGTTGCTTGATTGGTCTTCATATAGATGACTCTTATGAGTAAACCAACTCACGTCTCTGTGTCTTCAAGGTTCTGACACCGACTTGTGCTTCGAGGAGATGACGTCGGCTTGTGCTTCGAGGAGTGATGTCGTCTTATGTTGATGCCAACTTGTGCTTCGAGGAGATGACTCCAGCTTATTCTTCACGGAGCTGACGCCGACTTGTGTATCACTTTTTGATTTTCCCCTATGTCTTTAAATTTGACTTTTGAGTCAAAAAGATTATTGTCGCTGTATTTATTGTTGTTCTGCCCGAAGCGTCGCCACTAAATGCATGGTGAAAATCGAAGCGTCGCCATGAATGTCGCCTACCCTGGGTAATCTACCCGTTATTTTATGGCATTGATTGACCACTTTCTTTTTATCTACATAAATAGACGTCCGAGGGGGGTGATTCTTTCACACCTTCTTCTTCTTCTCTCCATCTTCCTCATGGTTTCCTGGCACCGCGTCCGCGGCAGAATCACGACTCATTGTTTTCGCGGCCGTGCCTATTATGGCATGCGGCGCCTCGTTGTTATCTCTTGAGGCAGGGGTCATCTTAGTTGTGATTTTGTTTCGAACATCCCTAATCCTTTTGCGGCTCAGGTTTTTCTTCCGCCCAAATTTTCTCATGTTGTTTCCGAACTTGGGATGGATCCTCTCTGGCTGGAGTTCCAGGCTAGTTATCTTCCTCTTATTCTGGTGGAACTTCGATTTGATTCCTCCGGTTTAGCGTTTTTGGCTTCCGGTTGGCAGGAATTTTCTTGTGAGTTTGATCTTCGCACAGGGGATACTCTCTGCTCCAGGTTTGACTGTGAAAAAATCCTCTGCGTGCGTAGTTTTAGTGCTGAGGGAGACTGCCTCTAGCCTTCTTTGGAGGGCACCGTTGCGCTCGTCATGAGTGGTGGTGAAGCTTCTCTTCCTTCTTCTCCTCAAGAGTTTGCTGTTGAGGGTGGAAGCGAGTCACCGACTAATGGTATTTGCTCTTCTGGAGCGGGAGAAGAAGGTGGCGGAGCTGGAGAAAAAGCTGGCGGTGGTGGAAAAGGAGCAGTCCGTGCATTGGCTTCGGTGCTCCAGAAATAACTCGATCTTCAACTTTTGTTATGTCATTGACATCATGAGCTGGTCGCTTTAAAAGTGACTCCTCCCTTTGTCTGTGATGATGCTCTATTTTTCATTTCACATAAGGGTATATGTAGAAATCGTAATTCCTTAGATGATTTCTGTTTGTAGTCCTTTTTGATGTAATGAAGATGACTAAATCCCTTGTAAGCAAGCCTGCATAGCTTTTGCCGAATTTTGTCTTTAGTTTTTCTTCTGATGTAAGAGGTTTGTAACCCGAGATGAATGAAATATTTTGTTCCTTAATGAACCTTCTAAGTCAAATTTTGTTTCTTTTCACTTTTGTATGATATTTTCTTATTGGATAAGAGGTGTATCCCCCTGAGTCGGTTGAAACAGAATGTTGTGCTGACTCATAAAATGAATTTCGAATGTTGCTCCCCAAAACTCGGTGGTAATATATGCCAAGTTTGTAGAGAGAACTGGAGGTATAGTCCCCATGAATCGGTACGAGTTCCTGTGATGTCATGTCGAGTTATAGGAGGATGATTATTTCCCAAATTTTTTGACTTATAGTCCCCGTGAGCCGGTATGAATATCTTGGTATCTTACCGGGTCATAGAAGAAGATTTTCAAGCCCCTATGAATCGATATGTGTATGTTGGAACTTTTGCCGAATCATATAAAAACTTGTTTCGAATTATAGTGCGCATGAGTCGGTACGCGTGTTTTGACGCATGACCGGGTCACATAAAGACATTTTGAAATTATAATCTCAATGAGTCGGTACGCGTGTCTTGACACATAGCCGCATCCCATAGAGAAATTTTTCGAGTTGTAGTCCCCATGAGTCGGCATGTGTGCATTGACACATTACCGAGTCACATAAAGACTTTTCCGAGCTGTAGTCCCCATGAGTCGGCATGTGTGTATTGACATATTACCGAGTCGCATAGGAACTTTCTTTTAGTTGTGGTCCCCATGAGTCGGCATGTGTGTATTGACAAACAGCCGCATCACATAGGGAAATTTTTTGAGTTGTAGTCCCCATGAGTCGGAATGTGTGTATTGACGCATTGCCGAGTCACATGAGTTCCAACTCTATTATGCATGGATTTTGTGTATATGAAAATAAAAAATATGCTTATGATTATGTATGCAAAAAAGTAATTCATGAATTACTCGAAGAAGCCAGCTCTGGATTCATCTGGTCCTTATCTTCTCTCGTTTGAGAAGGATCTGGGTTATCCTTGAGTCGATACTTCTCTGTGTGCCATCTCACATTGATCAGCGCTTCTCCATTTGCGTCAAAAATTTCCTTTTGGGAATTTTCTAGCTGGATATCGTGCATTTAGATCGTATGAGCATCGAACATACAGGCATTTTAGGAGGCGTGGAGTGCCACATGTATAAGCCGAGGTTTCTTGGGTGAAGACTCCAAGATTTCTCTGAATTCGAGCTTTGTACATGCAATTTTCACAAATGTGCCGAGATTTCTCAGTTAGAGGTTGATGATTTGGCATCAAGCTCTGTTGAATATTCTCTGAATGAAACACATAAGTGCTCAGACTACCAATTGGAGGTTGATCAAGCCCCCAGGTTTCTGAGAATTTTGTAAATGCAAAATATGACATGTATGATGCCAAACAGAAAAATAAATGCATGCAATCCTTAAGATGATGTTGATCTTTTTTAAATATTAGTTATGATTAAAGCTAGTTTTTTGCGTGGCGTTGTAGCCGGTTGCGAAGAAAAGTCGACTTTTAATGACGATAGCCGATGCGATGAAAATCGACTTGTGTGTGGCCAGAGCCGATGCGATGAAGATCGACTTGTGGGTGTGGGGCCGGAGCCGGTGCGATGAAAATTAGCTTGTGTGTGGCCGGAGCCGGTGCGATGAAAATCGACTTGGAAAGTTTTATAAGGCAAACAAGCCAGTACGAGTATGATCGACCTTTATATGTTTTATTGGGTGAAAGCCGATGCGACAAGAGTCTTCTTACTACCTTGAGTAAAACGGCATCCCTTTCCTACCTAAGTATAATACGGACCAAGTTGTGCGATATTCCACGGCCTGAGGGTTTCTTCCATACAGGTGTGTGTCTTCTCCTTCTCTCGCATATCAACTAGGTAGTAGGATCCATTGTAGAGGTTCTTGCTTACCACAAAGGGTCCTTCCCATGGGGAGGATAACTTGTGTATTCCGTCCTTCCCTTGTATGAGTCGGAGCACCAAGTCGCCTTCCTGGAAAGTCTGGGTCTTGATTCTACGGCTATGATATCATCGTAGGTCTTGTTGGTAGATTGTCGACTTGTCTGCTACTAACCCTCGTTCTTCGTCGAGAGCATCTAGAGCGTATTGCCTTGCTTTCTAATTGTTTGCTTCTACATATGCTGTCACCCTAGGTGAGTCGTGACGTATGTCACTTGGAGAACGGCTTCTGCTCCGTAAACAAGGAAGAAGGGCGTGTAGCCGGTTGACCTGTTAGGAGTCGTCTGTATGCTCCATAGTACTGCGGGTAGTTCCTCCTCACATCTGCCAGATGTTCTCTCTAGGGGAACGAAAAGCCGGGGTTTGATGCCACGAAGCCACTCTTGGTTGGCTCTCTCGGCTTATCCGTTGGACTGAGGCCGAGCGACTGATGTAAGATCGAGTCGGATGTTCTCTCTCTGGCAGAATCGTGGAATAACCCCCTTTGACAGGTTAGTCCCATTATCAATGATGATGCTATGGGGATAGCCGAATCTGTATATTATCTTTTTCAAGAATTTTAGTGCCGTATCAACATCACACTTGCTGACCAGCTCTGCTTCTATCCACTTGGTAAACTTTTCAACTGCCACGAGGGGGTGGGTGTTCTTGTTGGGGGATCTTTTTAAGGGTCCCACCATATCAAGCCCCCATACTGAAAAGGGCCAAGTGATAGGAATCACCCTGAGTTCTTGAGCCGGCAAGTGAGCTTGCTTTGCATAGTGCTGACATCCATCACACTTCTTGACGATATCTTCTGGGTCCGCATGCACCATAAGCTAGTAGAAACCGTGTTTGTAGGCTTTTGCGATAACTGAACGAGAGTCGGCATGGTGTCCACAATCCCAAGAGTGTATTTCGTTGAGGATGGTTCTTCCTTCTTCTGGTAGAACGCATCCCTGAAATACATCCGTGGGACTCCGCCTATGTAACTCGCCATTGATGATGGTAAAGGATTTGCTTCTTCTGCTGATTTGCTGGGCCATGAGTTCATCAGCCGGTAGTATTCCCCGGGTCATGTAGTCCATATATGGTACCGCCCAATCTGGGGTGGCGTGTATTGCTGCAACCAGAGCCGACTCTGTGGTTGGTTCTTCTATATCTTGCTTTGTTGGTGATTGTACAGAAAACTTTTTCAAGATATCAAGGAACACGTTTGGAGGAACCGGCTTGCGCTGAGAGCCGAGTCTGGATAAGGCGTCAGCTGCTTCGTTTTTCCTGCGGTCCACGTGATCGACTTGATAATCAATAACAAAGCCGGCATGTCTGTCTACCTCTCGGAGAAAAGCCGCCATCCTAGGGTCCTTTGAGTCCCATGTACCTGACACCTGTTGAGAGACGAGATCCGAATCGCCGTAACATTGGATCCGGCTGATGCCCATCTCGCGGGCTAGCCATAGCCCATGGAGTAGGCCTTCATATTCTGCTGCATTGTTGGTGCAGATATATTGTAGCTGCAGAACATAGCAGAATTTTTCTCCTGTGGGGAAGGTGAGAGCCACGCCGGCTCCTGACCCTTGAAACTGTTGACTTCCATCAAAGTACATCGTCCAATACTTAGTCACCGGCTTATCTTGGGGTCTTGGATTTCTGTCCAGTCATTGATGAAATCGGCCAATGCTTGGGACTTGATGGCAGTGCGCAGCTCATATTTGATATGGTAAGCCCCCAACTCTATAGACCACTTTTCAATCCTTCCCGTGGCGTCCCGATTTTGGATGATATCTACAAGTGGTGCCAAGCTGACCCCAGTTATGGGGTGATCTTGGAAGTAATGCTTGAGCTTCCGGCTTGTCATGAACACACCAAGAACCAGCTTCTGCCAATGGGGGTAACGTTGCTTTGATAGAGTTAGCACCTCACTGACATAATAAACCGGCCTTTGCAGGGGGTATTCCTTGCCGTCTTCCATACGCTCCACCACAACTACGGCACTGACAACGCGGTTGTTAGCCGAGATATAGAGTAGCATAGGTTCCTTTGGTTTGAGATCTGCCAGGATTGTGGCCTGGGTTAGTTTTTTCTTGAGTGATTCCAGAGCCTCATCAGCTTCATTGTCCCAAATGAAGTTATCCGACTTTCGCAAGAGCCGGTACAGGGGTATGGCCGTTTCGCCGAGTCGACTGATGAACCGGCTCAGGGCGGCTACGCATCCCGTGATCCGTTGAACTCCTTTGATTGACGCCGGCTTCTGTAGGGCCACGATAGCTTTGATATTTTCCTGGTTTGCCTCAATGCCTCACTCTGATACTATGTATCCCAGGAGCTTGCCGGCGGGGACCCCAAAGGTGCACTTGGCCGGGTTCAACTTCATCTGGTACTTGCGCAGGTTCTTGAAATTCTCCTGCAAGTTGCTGATGAGTGAGACGGCTAATTGTGATTTGATCACAATGTCGTCCATATAAGCATGCAAATTGCGTCCAATCTGCTCCGTGAGGCAGTTTTGTACCGATCATTGATAGGTGGCTCCTGCATTCTTCAAGACGAAAGGCATAGAGGTATAGCAGAAAATGTCAAAGGGTGTGATGAAAGCCGTCTTCTCTTGGTCCTCAAGGTCCATCTTGATTTGATGGTAGCCGGAGTATGCGTCAAGGAAGCACAAAAGCTCACATCTTGCAGTTAAGTCTATGATCTGATCGATACGAGGTAGCGCAAAGGGATCCTTTGGGAAGGCCTTGATCAAGTCGGTGTAGTCGATGCACATACGCCAATTCTCGTTCTTTTTCAAGACGAGGACTGGGTTTGCAAGCCACTCCGGCTAGAATACTTCCATGATAAACCTGGCAGCTAGGAGCCGAGCTATCTCTTCCGCAATGGCGTTCCTCCTTTCATCATTGAATCGACGAAGGAATTGTTTGACCGGCTTTAGTCTTGGGTCTGTATTTAGGTGGTGCTCAACGAGTTCCCTCGGGACACCCGGCATGTCAGAAGGTTTCCATGCAAAGATGTCTCGATTCTCACGGAGGAACTCGATTGTCAGAACCCCAAAGTAGGTTTGTGTTTAACCTAGCTTGCATTTTTGCATCTTGAAAAAAATTGCAAAAGAAAAGGAATTGGGGAAAAGAAAAGCCCTAAATGAATTAAATAAAAAGGCCAGAAATAAATCTTTTTCCAAAAATCTTTTGGATGTTTTGAAAAATCCTAAAAATGAGTCTGATCATTTTAAAAGTGATTTGGCATTAATCCCATGCTCATAGATTTTTCAACAATTCAAATAGTGGCTTGGAAATTAAATCATTTGTCTATTTGAATTGAAATTCAAATAATTTGAATTTCAAAAATTCCCAAAACATGGGTTTGACTTCTATATAGTCACCTAGGTTTTATAAAAATGTTTGGGGATTTTTATAAATGCCCTAGCTATTTATTTTTTTAATGGGCAAAACAAACAACAGAAAAGAAAATAAGAAAAACAGAAGGCAAAGCTTACCTGTTGCCCAGGGGCGAGGCCCTCTAGAGCCTCCTCTTCTCCCCGAGGACGCCACGCAGTCGCCCCGAAGCCGCCCGCACCTTCCCCTCTCTCCCTAGCTCATCTCCTTCCCTCTCTCGCCGGATTCCGCGAGTAGCCGAGACCACGACGGAGCGCCGCCTCGCACCAACGCGGCCAGTGGCCACCCCACGCCTCTCCCGGTTGTCCACTGCAACCGCCGACGTCGTCTTCTTCGTTGCCCCCAAGCAATTTGAGCTAAAGAGCCCCGGAATCGACGACAGCCTCAACGGATAGCCGCCGACCGCCGTGGAGCAACTTGTTGATTTCGCCACCGTCGAGCTACCCCGAGCCCTGCCGTCTTCTCCATCGCGTCTGGGTGAGCACCACGCCTCGTTTCCCCCTAGCTGTAGCTCTCCCCGTTCCTGGTTTCGCCTTGCCGTTGGAGTCAGAGCTCCGGCAGCCGCCTCTCGTCGTCGTAACCGTGGCCCCGAGCGCCCGTTTGAACCCCCCTAGCTCTAACAGACGCGCGGCGTCGTGAGCAACCTCCCCGTGCTCTTCCTCTTCTCCCTCGTGCCCTCTGTCGTCATCCGCCATGGTCAGTAGCTCCAGCCGCCGCCCCCGTCGACGTAGCCATGGCCACGGGCCTCCTCGCGTTGCCCCGATGGCACAGGCGTACGCGCGACGTCGCGGGCTTCCTCCCAGTGCCCTCCCCTCCTTCTCCCGTGGCCGGAATGGCCACTCCGGCAACCCTCCGCCGTGCCCAGTGGCACCGGCGGCTAACCGCCGGCGGGCCGGGTTATTTTAGCACCTAATCAACCAGCTAATCCCCGTCTCTCTCTCTGTCAGTGGGCCCTAGGCCCTAAGCTAATCCACATTTTAAATTAAACAGAACCAATTAACCACTGAGGCTGACAGGTGGGGCCTCCCTGTCAGTTGACTGGTCAACCCTGGTGTCAGCATGACCTAGTGATGACGCAGTAAATCTTAAATCATTTAATTTAAATCAGTAAATTCCAGAAAATGGCTGAAACTTTGAAAAATCATAGAAAATTCATTTTAACTCCAAATTCAACATATAATATATGAAAAATGATCAGGAGAAAATCCTCTATCCAAATATCCAACTTTCAGCTATGTTAGAGTTGATCTTAAAAAGGGATCAGTAGCTTTTGCTATTTGATTTAATTGGAATTAATTCAAAATCAATTCAATTCCTATTCCAACTTCAAACTTTGAAATGCACCACACATCACTTGTACTTCAGAAGCATTTTTCCACATATGATACTTTGGTTTCAAATGAACAAATAATAGCAAATGCAAGTTGACCAAATTTGAATAACATTTGGAGTTTGAATTTGAATTTACTTTTCAAATCAACTTCAATTAAAATGTGGCAATTCAAACATAGGTCACATCAGCACACTTCCATGCTATGTTTTTCATATTGAATGTGCATTGTATTATTTTGATTGTGCTTTACTTCCAGTGCTTCGGTGATTGCATCTTCTCGGTAGAGTTGATCTCGGAGACGAGTTCAACCTCACGTCAGAAGAGTGATACCTCGTGATCGTCAGCAAGGCAAGCAGCCCCCTCTTTGATCATGTCTATAAAATCCCAATTCCCTCTCATTCTCGCAAATTCATGTTTAGGATGTCACCATGATACGTTCTACCGCTAGTTGAACCCATTCCTTTGCATGACCTATCATTTTCTCACAGTAGTAAGCAAACCACAATCCTAGCAGATGTAGGAGTTGGTTGATATCATGTGACCCCTGCAACTGTTACTTCTTATTGCATGCTTAGTGGTACAATGAGGCTACTTTGATGTGAGTCGGGGTGGTAGTGATCATGTGAATAATGGTGGTAACGTGTTGGTGAATCTACCCTAAACAAAGGTGAACGATGAGAGGCTGTGTAGGAGTACACAGTGGGTTGTCTTGTTGAACACTGCCTTAGGCCCGAGTTCTTGTGTTGTTATCCAAGACAAAGAGTACAACCACACATTGGGCTCACTGACCCCTCTCGGCCTTGTACCTCACCCCGGACCAGTCCAGGAGTCGCAAGTAGTTCGCCCTTTAACGATCTCAAGCAGGTGGAACCAAGGTAAGTGGTTGGCGTAGGTTGTGGGCACGTTGAATCAAGTGATCATGATCGAGTTGAGCTTGATGGCGGTCACACAACGTTTGAGTCCGCATCGGAACAATCGGCCGGATTCCGATCGTGGTCCCAACTCAAATAGGCGACTCCCTAGGACTAGAGATGGTGCCGTGAGTGAAGTGTCGTGGCAGCATCCTCGCCGGTACTCACTTGAAGGGTCCATCCCCAGGCGGTAACTGATGAGGCGTGTGTGTAGCAATACACCCCTGCAAGGTTAATGAACTGTTCGAATAGCCGTGTCCGCGGTTATGGAATACTTGGAGACCTTTACTTGATCATAGATAACTTGAACCGGATGCTTCTAAAACACACCAAAATAAGTGTGAGTGCTATGGCGTGCTTCCTCGTGGGGAAGTCGAGGAAGGCACCATAGTGGAGTATTGGTTGGAGACTGTTACTTGGACTCGTGTACGTTCTTACCTCTCTCTGGTACTCGTAGTTCAGGATTAGCCAAGTCAAAGCTGTCACTTCTGCAAATGAAACCCCACCTCCCTTTGCCTTGATACATGTGCATGAGTAGTATAGTTCCTATGTAAGTCTTGCTGAGTATGACTTTGTACTCACGTTTGCTTATTCTATGTTTTAGAGACGAGACCACTGACCCTGATGGTGGCCTCTACCTCGAGCTCGACGTGGACCAATGTCGTATAGTTCCCGGCAGCAGCCTGTGCCCTTTTGGAGGGTCGTTGTACTTTTCTCTCAGGCTTCTTAAGCCATTTGTTAAACTTGTCTTTACTAAGACATAATTTGCTTCTGTTGATGTTTGATGTAATGTTGGATCACATTCATGTGATCTCTGCTTGCAATAAAATTACTATGTCTGCTCTGTTTAGCAGAAGTTATAAAGACTATGAGTTTGTAGAGTTCATGTTGTGATTACCTGCTGTTTACACTGGACATGTATGCTGCGTGTATGATTATAACATGCATGTCTTAGTGTGGGGTTCGATAGCTTAGTTGTGTTCTTGCCGTCGGTCTTTTATACACCAAGTGGCCCTTAGATGTGCGCAGCTTGGGGCATCGCGATGCGATTGTTCGTGACTCTATCACGTGGCACACTTTGTTGTATGATCGAGCCCGCCTGAGATCCCGACTAAGTGATCGGGCTGGAGTAAGTCTATGTAACGGTTATGATTCAATCGATAACATGGTTGAGGCGACTTGTTTGTGAATATGGGATTCACCACCCATATCATTAGACTTCTGTGAGGACGATGAGGACCCATCTCAGTTGATCATCCGGCCTGGATGGGATGCCCCTCACGTTTGATGCTTACCGAGAGTGATCTGTTCTTGGCCTTGTCTGCTTAGACAAGTGGGTACGGCTCTCGGCTCTCCATGTGATTGTATTATGATCGGAATTACATACGCTAACCCCGGGTCCCGACAGACTTGGTATCAGAGCAGGACTGCCTGTAGGATTATCAAACCATTGGCCGATGTCGAGTCTAGCATTCTATAGTTATATAGTTACTTTGGGTATAAGGGAACAACGTAAGACTTCTTTTTTCTCCTTACCCTCATCGATCTGAGTTCTGAGTCACCCTCATCTTATTCTACGGGAAGATAGGACTAGGCTCATCTGTCTTTACTAGGAAATCTCATTGATTGCTTCTTTGTAGCTGTAGGAGTGTTGTGGTCTTTCTGAACCATCATTCCATAGTGTTTCTGTGGAAGTGATGTCCGTTTGTGGGTTTGATGCTATTGCATTATAGTCTTCTATCTTAGCATAGATTTGTGTCCTAAATCCTATTCTGATTGTTGATTCTTATCACACAGAATGTCAGGTGCAAATCAAGGTGTTGATCCCAGTTCTAGTTACATAGACGGTGAAGAACCTCCACCACCACCCTCAACGGCAGAAATCATGATGGAGACTGAACAAAATCGTCGTGATCAGACACGTCTTCTCGAGCGTATTGAGAAGAACACTTCTCGTCAGCATCTTAGTGTTGTCACCATCCAGGACTTCATTCTCCTCAACCCGCCAGTATTCCGATGTCCTTCCGAGCCCCTTGATGCCGATGATTGGCTTCGTTCCCTCGAGCCTAAGCTTGAGACAGCCCATGTTGCTCCAGGTGATCGTGTGCTATTCGCGGCATATTTTCTGGAAGGTGCTGCTCTTCAGTGGTGGGAGAACTTCGTGGCAATGCAACCAGTTGGTCACGTGGTGACTTGGCAAGAGTTCTGTGATGACTTCCGAGGATATCATATTCCGGATCAGCTGATGGAGCGCAAGAGAGAAGAATTTTGCAAGCTGACCCAAGGAAAGATGACTGTTCATGAATATAGGACTGAGTTCACTCGTCTAGCACGTTATGCCCAAGAAGAAGTATCCACCGACGCCAAGAAACAAGAAAGGTTCCGCAAGGGACTTAGCCCCGTCCTTCGTCATGACCTGAATCTTCACGAGTTCGTCAACTTCAGGGACTTGGTCGACAAATCTTTCAAGGCCGAGTATGGAAATGAATTGTATGAAGAGTCTCGCAAGCGTGATCGTGAGTTTGCCCAATCTTCTGGCCCAGTTTCTCGGAAACGCCGTGTTTGGATTCCCTTCAGTGACGTCAGTCGTGCTGTAAGTGCTTCTAGACCATCAACCACTATATATCGTCCACCTCAACCCAATATTCCTCCTTGGAATTTTGTTGGACAATCAAGTACTCAAGCTCCTTTCATTCCACGTGGTGTTTGTTTCCAATGTGGACAATCAGGTCACAATGTTCGAGAGTGTCCCCAAAATCATGTAGCCACCACACCTAAACCAAAGCAAGCCTTTCGTCGTGGCAAGCCACTACCCAAGACTTCCAAGGTCAAGCCTCCTGTTTATGAACATGGTTATGTGAATCATGTATCCATTCTAGATTCCCACAAGTCAACCGATGTTGTACTCGGAACCCTTCCTGTCAATTCCACCCCAGCTTCGGTTCTTTTTGACCCAGGAGCATCTCACTCATTCATATCCCAGGACTTTGCACTGTCACATGACATCTCTTTTTCGATGTTATCCACCCCCTTAGTTGTGCAAGCCCCTGGATCCAGATGGCACAGCACCATGGTGAGTCATGAGAATGAAATTGCAATTGAGGGTTTAGTATTCCTTGCCTCACTTATAGCCCTCAAGTCTTCAGACATTGATGTCATCCTAGGTATGGATTGGTTATCAAGACAGAATGTTGTCCTTGATTGTAAAGCCAAGTCAGTGAAACTAACCCATCCATCCGGCCAGACAATCAAGTACACCTCACCAAGCTCTAAAACCCAGGTGCATTCTTTAAATGTGCTTCCTCTTCCAGGCCTTGAAGATATTCCGGTGGTTCGTGACTTCCCGGATGTCTTTCCAGAAGAGCTGCCAGGAATACCACCTGACAGGTCTGTAGAGTTTGTGGTAGATCTTATCCCAGGAACCGCACCAATATCCAGACGCCCATATAGAATGGCCCAACGTGAGTTAGCTGAGCTCAAAATCCAACTTGGAGCTTCGTTGGAAAAAGGCTTCATCCGCCCTAGCTCATCGCCATGGGGTTGCCCCGTTATGTTCATAACGAAGAAAGATGGAACAGAAAGGATGTGCGTAGACTATCGCCCGCTAAATCTAGCGACGATAAAGAACAAGTACCCACTGCCCAGGATCAATGATCTTTATGATCAACTTGCAGGATCCTCTGTCTTCTCCAAGATGGATTTGAGATTAGGTTATCATCAAATCAAAATCAGAAACGAGGACATTCCCAAAACGGCTTTCACTACTCGTTATGGTCTTTACGAGTACACCGTCATGTCCTTCGGTTTAACCAATGCCCCCGCCACATTCTCGCGTTTGATGAATTCGATCATCATGGAGTGCTTAGATAAATTTGTTGTAGTTTATCTTGATGACATTCTCATCTACTCGAAGAACGAAGAAGATCACGCATAACATCTTAGGCTGGTATTGATGAAACTTAGAGAGCATCGCCTTTATGCTAAATTCTCCAAGTGTGAATTCTGGCTACCAGAAGTGACCTACTTAGGCCACGTGATCTCTGCAAAAGGCATTGCTGTCAATCCCGAGAGAGTTCCGGCCGTCCTTGACTGGACTCCACCTGAATCGGTTAAGCAAGTTAGGAGTTTTCTTGGCCTAGCCAGCTATTGCCGTCGCTTCGTCGAGAACTTTTCTAAAGTTGCAAAGCCTCTAACTGAACTCCTCAAGAAAGAGAAGAAATTCGAATGGACTCCCAAGTGCGAGGAAAGCTTTCAAGAGCTAAAAAGAAGATTGACTTCTGCACCCGTACTTGCGCCTCCAGACACCAAAAAGGATTTCGAGATCTATTGTGATGCCTCCCGGCAAGGGTTAGGATGCATACTTCTGCAAGATCGACATGTGGTAGCTTATGCTTCACGCCAGTTGCGGCCACATGAAGAGAACTATCCTACCCATGATCTTGAACTCGCTGCCGTAGTTCATGCCCTAACGACTTGGCGACATTACCTCCTTGGTAATCGTTGTGAGATCTATTCCGACCACCAAAGCCTCAAATACATTTTTACCCAGCTAGATCTTAATCTCAGGCAAAGACGCTGGATTGAGTTGATAAAATATTATGACTTAGAAATTTCTTACACCCCAGGCAAAGCCAATGTCATGGCTGATGCACTAAGTCGTAAGTCGTATTGTAACAACCTCATGTTACAACAGTATCAACCACTTCTTCATGAGGAATTTCGAAAGCTCAACCTCGAGATTGTTCCACGTGGATCTCTTTTCAACTTGGTGGCGAAACCAACCCTTGAGGATCAAATCATAGTTGCCCAAAGGCGTGCACGAGGTATTCGCCGGATCAAGGAGAACATTGCTAGCGGAGTTGCTAAATGTTTCTCCACAAATAGCAAAGGAACGGTATTCTTTGAAAATCGTTTGGTAGTACCTAAGAATAAGGAACTAAGGCAACTCATCCTCAAAGAAGCCCATGATACACCCCTCTCGATTCATCCCGGTAGCACAAAAATGTACCGAGATCTACGCCAGAGATTTTGGTGGACTAGGATGAAGAGAGAAATTGCTCAGTTCATTGCTGAATGTGATGTTTGTCGTCGCATTAAGGCAAAACATCAAAGACCTGCTGGTACTCTTAGACCTTTGCCTATCCCCGAGTGGAAGTGGGATAAAGTCAGTATGGACATCATCACTGGCTTTCCAAAAACCCAGAAAGGAAATGATGCCATCTTCGTTGTCATTGATCGACTTTCAAAAGTTGCTCACTTCCTTCCAGTTCGAGAGTCTATAACTGCTAGCCAGTTAGCGGACTTGTATGTCTCCCGAATCGTGTCACTTCACGGTGTTCATTTGGAAATCAATTCAGACTGTGGTAGTCTTTTAACTTCTCGATTTTGGGAAAGTTTCCAGAATGCTATGGGAACCCACCTCTCCTTTAGCACCGCTTATCACCCACAGTCCAGTGGTCAAGAAGAAAGGGTCAATCAAATTCTCGAAGACATGCTCAGAGCTTGTGTTATCTCTTTCGGAAAGAAATGGGAGAATTCTCTTCCTTTTGCCGAATTTGCGTATAACAATAGTTTTCAATCTAGTTTGGGCATGGCTCCTTTTGAATTTCTCTATCGACGGAAATGTCGAACACCCCTAAACTGGTCAGAAACCGGTGAAAGACAATTCTTTGGACAATTCTTTGAATTCTCTTGGGCATGCCCAAACTAGTTTAGGGGCATGGCCCCTAAACTAGTTTGGGCATGGCTCCTTTTGAATTTCTCTATCGACGGAAATGTCGAACACCCCTAAACTGGTCAGAAACCGGTGAAAGACAATTCTTTGAATTCTCTTCCTTTTGCCGAATTTGCGTATAACAATAGTTTTCAATCTAGTTTGGGCATGGCTCCTTTTGAATTTCTCTATCGACGGAAATGTCGAACACCCCTAAACTGGTCAGAAACCGGTGAAAGACAATTCTTTGGACCGGATTTGATTCAGGATGCAGAAGAGCAAGTTCGCATTGTTCGTGAGAAATTGAAAACAGTCCAGTCTCGTCAGAAAAGCTATTATGATCATCATCATAGGGAAGAAAGCTATAATCTGGATGAGAAGGCTTACCTTCGGGTTACTCCTCTGAAGGGTACCCATCGCTTCGGTATCAAAGGCAAGTTGGCCCCACGTTATATCGGTCCCTTTCGCATTCTCGCCAAACGTGGAGAAGTTGCCTACCAATTGGAACTACCCCCTCACCTCTCCCAGGTTCATGATGTCTTCCACGTCTCTCAACTCAGGCGTTGCTTCAAGGACCCCATCCGCGAAGTAGACCACGAAACGCTTGATCTCCAAGATAACCTTTCATATCGAGAGTACCCTGTTCGTATTCTCGATGAAGCCGAGCGTAGCACCAGACGTCAGAAGATCAGATTCCTCAAAGTGCAGTTGTCACATCATTCAGAGCAAGAAGCCACCTGGGAACGAGAGGATCGTCTACGAGCTGAGTACCCCACCTTCCTCCCGACAACCTCTGAATCTCGGGACGAGATTCTTTTGAGTGAGGGCGAGTTGTCAGAACCCCAAAGTAGGTTTGTGTTTAACCTAGCTTGCATTTTTGCATCTTGAAAAAAATTGCAAAAGAAAAGGAATTGGGGAAAAGAAAAGCCCTAAATGAATTAAATAAAAAGGCCAGAAATAAATCTTTTTCCAAAAATCTTTTGGATGTTTTGAAAAATCCTAAAAATGAGACTGATCATTTTAAAACTGATTTGGGATTAATCCCATGCTCATAGATTTTTCAACAATTCAAATAGTGGCTTGGAAATTAAATCATTTGTCTATTTGAATTGAAATTCAAATAATTTGAATTTCAAAAATTCCCAAAACTTGGGTTTGACTTCTATATAGTCACCTAGGTTTTATAAAAATGTTTGGGGATTTTTATAAATTCCCTAGCTATTTATTTTTTTAATGGGGAAAACAAACAACATAAAAGAAAATAAGAAAAACAGAAGGCAAAGCTTACCTGTTGCCCAGGGGCGAGGCCCACCTTACCTTTCCAGCCCAGCCCACCAGCTCCCCGGTGTCGTCTTCGTCGCCCGAAGCAGCTCGGTGGCGAACCGAGCGCCGTGGACGCCATCGACGCCCTCTAGAGCCTCCTCTTCTCCCCGAGGACGCCACGCAGTCGCCCCTATGCCGCCCGCACCTTCCCCTCTCTCCCTAGCTCATCTCCTTCCCTCTCTCGCCGGATTCCGCGAGTAGCCGAGACCACGACGGAGCGCCGCCTCGCACCGACGCCGCCAGTGGCCACCCCACGCCTCTCCCGGTTGTCCACTGCAACCGCCGACGTCGTCTTCTTTGTTCCCCCCAAGAAATTTGAGCTAAAGAGCCCCAGAATCGACGACAGCCTCAACGGATCGCCGCCGGCCGCCGTGGAGCAACTTGTCGATTTCGCCACCGTCGAGCTACCCCGAGCCCTGCCGTCTTCTCCATCGCGTCTGGGTGAGCACCACGCCTCGTTTCCCCCTAGCTGTAGCTCTCCCCGTGCCTGGTTTCGCCTTGCCGTTGGAGTCAGAGCTCCGGCAGCCGCCTCTCGTCGTCGTAACCGTGGCCCCGAGGGCCCGTTTGAAACCCCCCCTAGCTCTAACAGACGCGCGGCGTCGTGAGCAACCTCCCCGTGCTCTTCCTCTTCTCCCCCGTGCCCTCTGTCGTCATCTGCCATGTTCAGTAGCTCCAGCCGCCGCCCCCGTCGACGTAGCCATGGCCACGGGCCTCCTCGCGTTGCCCCGATGGCACAGGCGTACGTGCAACGTCGCGGGCTTCCTCCCAGTGCCCTCCCCTCCTTCTCCCGTGGCCGGAATGGCCACTCCGGCAACCCTCCGCCATGCCCAGTGGCACCGGCGGCTAACCGCCGGCGGGCCGGGTTATTTTAGCCCCTAATCAACCAGCTAATCCCCCCTCTCTCTCTCTCTGACAGTGGGCCCTAGGCCTTAAGCTAATCCACGTTTTAAATTAAACATAACCAATTAACCACTGAGGCTGACAGGTGGGGCCGCCCTGTCAGTTGACTGGTTAACCCTGGCGTCAGCATGACGCAGTAAATCTTAAATCATTTAATTTAAATCAGTAAATTCCAGAAAATGGTTGAAACTTTGAAAAATCATAGAAAATTCATTTTAACTCCAAATTCAACATATAATATATGAAAAATGATCAGGAGAAAATCCTCTATCCAAATATACAACTTTCAGCTACGTTGGAGTTGATCTTAAAAAGGGATCAGTAGCTTTTGCCATTTGATTTAATTGGAACTAATTCAAAATCAATTCAATTCCTATTCCAACTTCAAACTTTGAAATGCACCACACATCACTTGTACTTCAGAAGCATTTTTCCACATATGATACTTTGGTTTCAAATGAACAAATAATAGCAAATGCAAGTTGACCAAATTTGAATAACATTTGGAGTTTGAATTTGAATTTACTTTTCAAATCAACTTCAATTAAAATGTGGCAATTCAAACATAGGTCACATCAGCACACTTCCATGCTATGTTTTGCATATTGAATGTGCATTGTATTATTTTGATTGTGCTTTACTTCCAGTGCTTCGGTGATTGCATCTTCTCGGTAGAGTTGATCTCGGAGACGAGTTCAACCTCACGTCAGAAGAGTGATACCTCGTGATCGTCAGCAAGGCAAGCAGCCCCCTCTTTGATCATGTCTATAAAATCCCAGTTCCCTCTCATTCTCGCAAATGCATGTTTAGGATGTCACCATGATACGTTCTACCGCTAGTTGAACCCATTCCTTTGCATGACCTATCATTTTGTCACAGTAGTAAGCAAACCACAATCCTAGCAGATGTAGGAGTTGGTTGATATCATGTGACCCCTGCAACTGTTACTGCTTATTGCATGCTTAGTGGTACAATGAGGCTACTTTGATGTGAGTCGGGATGGTAGTGATCATGTGAATAATGGTGGTAACGTGTTGGTGAATCTACCCTAAACAAAGGTGAACGATGAGAGGCTGTGTAGGAGTACACAGTGGGTTGTCTTGTTGAACACTGCCTTAGGCCCGAGTTCTTGTGTTGTTATCCAAGACAAAGAGTACGACCACACATTGGGCTCACTGACCCCTCTCGGCCTAGTACCTCACCCCGGACCAGTCCAGGAGTCGCAAGTAGTTCGCCCTTTAACGATCTCAAGCAGCTGGAACCAAGGTAAGTGGTTGGCGTAGGTTGTGGGCACGTTGAATCAAGTGATCATGATCGAGTTGAGCTTGATGGCGGTCACACAACGTTTGAGTCCGCATCGGAACAATCAGCCGGATTCCGATCGTGGTCCCAACTCAAATAGGCGACTCCCTAGGACTAGAGATGGTGCCGTGAGTGAAGTGTCGTGGCAGCATCCTCGCCGGTACTCACTTGAAGGGTCCATCCCCAGGCGGTAACTGATGAGGCGTGTGTGTAGCAGTACACCCCTGCAGGGTTAATGAACTATTCGAATAGCCATGTCCGCGGTTATGGACTACTTGGAGACCTTTACTTGATCATAGATAACTTGAACCGGATACTTCTAAAACACACCAAGATAAGTGTGAGTGCTATGGCGTGCTTCCTCGTGGGGAAGTCGAGGAAGGCACCATAGTGGAGTATTGGTTGGAGACTGTTACTTGGACTCGTGTACGTTCTTACCTCTCTCTGGTACTCGTAGTTCAGGATTAGCCAAGTCAAAGCTGTCACTTCTGCAAATGAAACCCCACCTCCCTTTGCCTTGATACATGTGCATGAGTAGTATAGTTCCTATGTAAGTCTTGTTGAGTATGACTTTGTACTCACGTTTGCTTATTCTATGTTTTAGAGACGAGACCACTGACCCTGATGGTGGCCTCTACCTCGAGCTCGACGTGGACCAATGTCGTATAGTTCCCGGCAGCAGCCTGTGCCCTTTTGGAGGGTCGTTGTACTTTTCTCTCAGGCTTCTTAAGCCATTTGTTAAACTTGTCTTTACTAAGACATAATTTGCTTCTGTTGATGTTTGATGTAATGTTGGATCACATTCATGTGATCTCTGCTTGTAATAAAATTACTATGTCTGCTCTGTTTAGCAGAAGTTATAAAGACTATGAGTTTGTAGAGTTCATGTTGTGATTACCTGCTGTTTACATTGGACATGTATGCTGCGTGTATGATTATAACATGCATGTCTTAGTGTGGGGTTCGATAGCTTAGTTGTGTTCTTGTCGGCGGTCTTTTATACACCAAGTGGCCCTTAGATGTGCGCAGCTTGGGGCATCGCGATGCGATTGTTCGTGACTCTGTCACGTGGCACACTTTGTTGTATGATCGAGCCCGCCCGAGATCCCGACTAAGTGATCGGGCTGGAGTAAGTCTATGTAAGGGTTATGATTCAATCGATAACATGGTTGAGGCGACTTGTCTGTGAATATGGGATTCACCACCCATATCATTAGACTTGTGTGCGGACGATGAGGACCCATCTCAGTTGATCATCCGGCCTGGATGGGATGCCCCTCACGTTTGATGCTTACCGAGAGTGATCTGTGCTTGGCCTTGTCTGCTTAGACAAGTGGGTACGGATCTCGGCTCTCCATGTGATTGTATTATGATCGGAATTACATACGCTAACCCCGGGTCCCGACATCGATGGGCGCGCTTTTCTATTTGTCAGACACCCCAGCCCCGATAATGAACTGTTTGGTAGCATCGCCGGTCACAATGTCAACTTTCTTTGTGTCTTCAGCCGGTTGAAACTTGGGGTTGTTATCAGGAGTTGGTTTCTTCAATATGGTGGTGTCTGCCGGGTCTACTTTCTCTTTATATGTGTTAGATCTTCTTTGGCACATGTTGAGTCTGCAATCTTGACGTGCTGCTGGTCGCACTCTGTTGCCCTGGACCGGCTTCCTTCCACAGTGATTGGGCCATAAGGACCCGACATTTTGAGCTTTAGGTAGACATAACACGGTCGAGCCATGAACTTAGCATAAGCCGGACGGCCTAAGATGGCGTGATAGGGGATCTCAAGATCGACTACTTCAAAGGGTATGATCTCAGAACGAAAGTTTTCAGCGCTTCGAAAGGCCGTCTCCAAGTAGATCTTGCCTATCGGTCTTCCCGACTTGCCTGGGACAATTCCATGGTAGACGGTGTGGGACTGTTGCAGCTGCCTCTGAGTTAACCCCATCCGGAGGAATGTCTCGTAGTACAGGATGTTGATGCTGCTGCCTCCGTCCATGAGCACTTTATCAAGTGTGTATCCTCCGACTTGTGGAGAGACTACCAGAGCCAGTGTCCCCGGGTTATCTACTACAAGGGGATTATCATCACGTGTCCAGGTGATTGGCTGTTATGACCAGTTAAGCCACCTCGGATAAGCCGACTCTGTAGCCACGGCCATAGCAGCCCTCTGATGTAGCTTTTTGTCTCTTCAATAGCTGCTAGTGGTGAAGACGTGAAAGGCCGAGCGATTCTGAAGTTGCTTGGGATTTTATTGAAACCTGGAAGATCCTGATTGCCCTTTCTGTCCTCCTCCTCCGGGTCCCTGATGTTGTTGTGTTGTGCCGGCTCCCTGGTGACCTGCATTTTGGTTATGGTTGCCCTGGCCGACACTGCCAGCAGACCCAGGAGGTCCCTGGTTTTCTCTTCGTGCAAATTCCTTCATGAAGTTGCACTGTTCCAGAGTGTGATTAGCTGGACGTCCAGGTTTGTTATGCGTTGGGCAGGGCCCCTGCATAGCTTCTTCAAAACTGTTTTGGTGAAATCCTCCTCCTTCTGTCTTGCGGTAGGTGCTTGTCACAACCCCAAGTTTGGTATGTGCTAGGATTAGCAAGTCACTTTGCATCATGTTAAAAATTTCAAAAGAAATCAATTGAAATCAAATTCAAACTCAAATGGGAGAAGGAACACCCCCCAGATGAATTAATTCAAAAGGCCAGAAATAAATCTTCTCCAAAAATTCATGTTTGATTTTTGAAAAGTCCTATAAATGAGTGTGATCACATATCAAGTGATGTGGGACCAACCCCATGCTCATGGATTTTTCAAATATTCAAATAGGACCTTGGATTAATTCAAAAACCCCTATTTGATTTAAGATTCAAATAATTTGACTTTTAAAAAGTGCCAAACTTTGCAAATGGCTAGTATAAAAAGTTTTAGCATTTTAAAAAATGGTTTGCTATTTTATTTAGCAAAACCAAAACAAAGACAGAAAAGAAAAGAAAAGAGAAAAGAAAAAATAGAAAGAGAGAGAAAAGCTTACCTGACGCCTAGGCGAAGCCAGCCCATCTGGCCCAGCCAGCCCGAAGGGGCAAGGGGGTCTTCTTCCCCACCCCGCGCCTCCAAGCTGCTCGGTGGAATGCCACCGAGCTAGCTGAGCACGCTGCCGCTCTCCCAGCCGCCACCTCCCCCTCTGGAGACTCCTAGACGCGCCTCGCAGCTCCTCGAGACGCCGCACATCCATTCCCCCCCTACAGAGCCTCTCCCTCTCACTCCCGGGACGAACTCGACGACGACCCGAGCGCCACCGTCGCCATGGCGTGAAGCACGCGTGGACAACGCCGTCCCCAAGCCGCGCCAAGGTGTCCATCGCCTCCGCCACCGTCGACTAAGTCTCCGTGCAGAAGGAATCGAGCTCGGATGCTCTGAAGCCGCCGTCCCCTTCTTCGTCCTCGTCTCCGGTCGCCGCGGATCCACCTCAAAATCCGGCGCCACCGTGACCTCCCCGAGAAAGCCGTCGCTTCCATTCAACTCAGGGTGAGCGCGGGATCAAAACCCCTAACCTTTCCCCCTCGATTTCGTCCTCTAGCCGGATCTTCCATGGGAGCCGTAGCTCAACGCCGCCGTGGTGCTCGTCGGCGAGCATCCGTGAAGTAACCGAGCTCGGGTCCATGTCCTTCACCTCCACCGTGCTCCACTGCATCGATCTAGCCTAGCCCCGCTTCAAATGGAGCCCTGCATCAAGTTTTGTCTCGCAGTCGTGGCTCCACCGCCGCAAAGCTCGTCGCCGTCAAGCCTCCAGAGCACCCCAGCCACCCCAACTTGGCCCAATCGATGCGCCACGCCGAGAGCTACCTCTCAGTGGTCGCAGCGCATCGTTTGGCGCTCGGAAACGCCGTCCCCGCGGACGCCGCCGCATATGGACGTCACCGGCGACTAGCCGCCGGTGAGGTGACGTGGCCCGCGTCTGATTAGCAATAATCACGCTCCTAATCCCCCCTGGGCAACTGACCAGTGGGCCCAGGTCCCTAATTAATCACGGGTTAATTTAAACAACAGCTTAAATCAACCCCTCCCACTAACAACCGGGACACACACGTCAGCCCCCCCCCCTGACGTCACCCGTTCGCAAGCCTGACGCAATAAATTGTTAAATGATTTATTTAAATCCAGAAAATCCAGAAAAAAGGCTGAAACTTTGAAAATTAATAGAAAATTCATATTAACTCCAAATTTAACATATAATATATGAAAAATGATCAGGAGAAAATAATCTATCCAAATATACAACTTTCAACCATGGTTTAGTTGAATTTAAAAGGGGACCAGTAGCATTTGCTATTTGGTTTAATTGAAATTTAATCAAATTAAATTCAAATGCTTTTGCATTTTGAACCTTAGCAACTTAACCCCAATTCACTTGAACATCAGAGGCATATCATACACATTTCAAGATGAATTACTTTGTTCAAACATTAAAAATTGTAACTTGGCTAAATTGAATTCAAATTGGAGTTTGAATTTGCAATTCTTTTGCAATATACTCCATTTAAATGGAATTGCTTCACACATCAGAAGCATGCAAACCAAGTTTCAACCTTCAACCATGTGCTTGTGCATTGTATTTACTTTTCTACCTTGTTTGTTGTTTGTCGAGTAGAGGTGGAACCGGAACAGGAGGCTGCCCCCTTCGTTGAAGATCCCGAGACTGAACCTCGTCAGCAAGGCAAACAAACCCCCATTGATCATGTCGATAAAATCCCACTTCCCTCTCATGTGTCGCTTACGCATTGTATAGGATGATTACCATGCTACATTTCTACCGCATAGATGAACCCATTCCTTTGCATGACCTATCATTTGTCACAGTAGTAAGCAAACCACAATCCTAGCAAAGGTAGGAGTTGTTTGATATCATGTGGCCCCTGCAATTTTTACTGCTTATTGCATGCTTAGAGTGATACAATGTTGTTACTGTTATTTGAGTCGGGATGGTAGTGATCATGTTGACGACTGTGGAAATGTGTTGGTGAATCTACCCTAATACAAGGTGAACTATGAGAGGCTGTGTAGGAGTACACAGTGGGTTGTCTCGCTGAACACCGCCCTAAGTCCGAGTTCTTGTGTGGTGATCCAAGATGAAGAGTACAACCACACATTGGGCTCACTAACCCCTCTCAACCTATTAACTCATCCCTTTCGATGTCCAGATGTTGCAGTAGTTCGGAGTTCTGGTAGGTTTGTGGCCTGGCTGCTAAGTGAGAGAACGGCTCAACCGAGACCAGCTTATGCACCACGCGCACATCTTCTGGGTCCACTTCGGTAAACCGGTCGGGTTCACGATAGTGGTAGCCAACCCAGATAGGCGGCTTTCTTGGACTAGATCGGCTATGAGGTAACAGTTGTGGTGAGCATCCTCGCCGAAACTTCTTGAACGGTGTCGAGTACAAAGGCGGTAATTGATGATCATGTGTGTGTAGCGGTACACCCCTGCAGGGTTAACAAAACTATTCGAATAGCCGCGTCCGCGGTAAGGGACTACTTGGAAAGCTTAGCTTGATTACTAAACAACTTGAACTGGATACTTATAAAACTTTCCAAGATAAGCGTCAGTGCTATGGCGTGCTTTCTCGTGGGGAAGTCGAGGAAGGCACCATAGTGGTGTAATTGGTTGGAGATGTAGTGGACTCGTGTACGCTTCTTACCTCAAGTCTGGTACTCGTAGTTCAGGACTAGCCAAGTCGAAGCTGGCACTTCTGCTTTTGAACCCCACCTCCCTTTACCTTGATACATGTGCATGAGTAGTATAGTTCCTACGTAAGTCTTGCTTAGTACGACGTTGTACTCACGTTTGCTTATTCTATGTTTTAGATGAACCCACTGACCCCGAAGATGGATTCTTCATCGAGATCGACGACTGAAGACCAAGCTAGTGTAGTCCTAGTCAGACGACTGGTTCCCTCGTGGAGGGCTTGTGTTTAAATAAGGATTCTTAAGCCATTTGTTAAACTTGTCTGTACTCAGACCTACTTTGCTTCCGCTTGTTTGTTGTAATGTTGGATCACATGCTTGTGATCTCTGTGTGCACTCTTTGAGAGTTATCAATAAAATGTATACTTTGTAGAGAATTGCAATGATACCTGCTGTTCATACAAGGCATGTGTGCTGCGTGTATGTTTATAACATGCATGTCTTTATATGGGTTTTCTAGACCTTAGTTGTGATCTGGCTGGCGGTCTTTCATACACCAAGTGGCCCTTAGATGTGCGCAGCTTGGGGCATCGCGATGCGATTGCTCGAGACTCTGTCTCGTGCACACTTTGTGGTATGATCGAGCCCGCCCTAGACCCCGACTAAGTGATCGGGCTGGAGTAAGTCTATGTAAGACTTATGAGATAGTCGATAGTATGGTTGAGGCGACTTGTCTGTGAATATGGGAGCTCATCACCCATATCTTTAGACTTGTGTGCGGACGATGAGGACCCATCTCCGTTGATCATCCGGCCTGGATGGGATGCCCCTCACGTATGATGCTTTCCGAGAACGTTCTGTGCTTGGCCTTGTCTGCTAAGACAAATGGGTACGGTTCTCGGCTCTCCATATGACTATGTCGTAGCGGGACTTGCATACGCTAACCCCGGGTCCCGACACACATGGTATCAGAGCAGGACTGACTGTAGCATTATCATCCTTGGCCGAAGTCGAGTCTAGCTTGCTATAGTTATATAGTTACTCAGGGTATATATCCTTACCCCCTTCGTTCTGAGTTCTGAGTCACCCTTACATCTTCTACGGGAAGATAGGACTAGTCTCATCTCTGTCTGATTAGAACATCTCCTTGTTTGCTTCCATGTAGCTTTAGGAAAATTGTGTTCGGTTTGTTAGAGTTGTTGTGCTTCCTGAATTCTTACATCGTATGTAAGTGATGTTTCTACATTGCAAGAAACGACATTTCTTACAATTACAGCCTTTATGCTGCCCGAGTCAGTCAAAGTTTCTTCATAATCTGATGCATTTGCAAACTCCTTCTTTCTGTTTCAGATGGCGGATCTTCCCCCTCGGCAGATTGTTCGTTTGACTAGGTGCCTCGGTGTGCGTGGCCATCCCGCCATGCTGATCGAGATGATTTCCTACATTGGATACCGATGGTACCCTGAGTACACAGTTGAGGAGCAGTTCCTTGACTTCAACAAGACCCAGTTCCACTTCATTGTCAGGATCTACCCACACCACAATGGAGTCACTCAGCCTATCCACTTTGGACATGGCATTGGCATGACTGAGAACATGGCTGTGCACGATGCTACATACTCATGTATAACCTTGCTGAGAGAGGAGCACGCCTTGATCGAAGACACATCTTTCCGCTATATCCCTGCTGAACTTCTAGGAGAAGAGGGGTATTACACCGGACTGTACACAGATCACTCCTTGGAGGATCCTTTGCTTCAGATCACTGCTCGGCACGCTTGTGATAGAGATCGTGATGCACGTGCCCTTCGTTTTGAGCTTCACGCCACCCGTGTCTGTCTGTATCGAGCACTTACACTCCTCGCTCCTTTTGTGAGTGTTGGATCAGTGGAGTATGATGCTATCTACCCAGTCAGGACACAGATGCCTTCTCGAGTTGCTTGGCCTGAGATTGGAGGCATTTTTCCACCCCGTGGTCCTCTGCTTCCACCCTACGTTGGACCTAGGCCCCATCCTTTCCCAAATGGATATCAGGGTCCACAGGCCTCCGTGTTTTCTGATGGTCACCTTCAGCTACCGGGTTATGCGGGTAACTTTTACGAGGACTACTATGGAGATGGAGATGAGTGAGACCGCCTGTGGTCTTACTTTAGTGAGGATGTAGTAATATCTTAGTATATTGTACGCAAGGTGTTCTAAGTTCCAGAGGCTTAGATAAATAATGTATAGGAAGTCAGAGTGCCTCTGAAGGATGTATCATCTTCATCACGTTTGTATTAGCTTGGCGCTTGTACTAAAACGATGTATGGTTTGTATGACAGCTTGTGAATATATGGCTTGTATGCTTTTATCACCATGTAATCAAGATGATTACTTCCTTTGCTCTGTGATTCTTCTAGTACCTTCAATACCTTGATTAGACTCTTCCAATCAACTCTGTTTGACTTTGGTTTTCACCTTCAGGATGTCTCAAGGATCCCATGGCCAGCTTGGTCGTGCCCATGGTCGTGGGAATGAATTGGAGGAAGGAAATCTTCCACCCCCACCCACGATGGCTCAGGTTTTGATGGAGGTTGAGAGGAACCACTGAGACTCTCACCATTTGCTGGAGGTCATTGCCCGCAACACCACTCAGCAGCGCAACGAGTTGGTGTCCTTGAATGAATTCATCCGGCTTCATCCCCCAGTTTTCAGCTACTCCACTGAGCCCCTTGACGCCGATGACTGGCTTTGCAGCATCGAGAGGAAGCTTCAGGGAGGCCATGTTGCAGATGGTGACAGGGTCAGCTATGCCACCTACCACCTCGAGGGTGCAGCTAGCTCTTGGTGAGAGAATTTCCTGAACATGCGTCCCGTTGGACCGCCCACTACTTGGGATGAGTTCTGCACTTCATTCCGTGAGCACCACATTCCAAAGGGTCTTATGGACCGCAAGCGTGAGGAGTTCTGGAACCTCACCCAAGGCAGAAGGACTGTTGACGAGTTTAGTCGTGAGTTCAACCGACTTGCTCGTTATGCTACTGAAGAGGTCTCCATCGACGCTAAGAAACAAGAGAGGTTCCGTCGTGGACTCAATTCCGGACTTCGTCGTGAGCTCAACCTACATGACTTTGCCACCTTCCAGGTCCTTGTCAACAAGGCCATCAAGGCAGAGGACATGAACACCCCAATGACTTCCGCAAACACCCTAGAGACGATGGTTCATCCAGTTCAGGCTCTCAGAAGCGCAAGATCTGGATCCCCAATAGTATGTTTCGCCAGAACAACCCACCAAGGCCATCCTATGTGGCGCCTCGTCCACCAGCTTCGTTCCACCCAGCTCCACCGAACAACCCAGCTCCACGCACTGTCTTTGGAGCCTGCTACAAGTGTGGTCAGGAAGGCCACAACTCCCGCGAGTGTCCCCAGAACCAGCTCCAGAATCAGAATGCTCCACCCCGTGCCGGAGGCAACCACAACGGTCGTGGCAAGCCACCCCCGAAGGTCTTCACCAGCAAACCCGCTCCTCCCGCCACTCGTGGACGTGTGAATCAGATTGCCGCCGAAGAGACTGACGACACCACTGACGTCATTCTTGGTACGCTCCCAGTCAATTATGTTCCTACTTCCGTTCTTTTCGACCCAGGAGCATCTCATTCATTCATGTCGGAAAGTTATGCACTTCGTCATGAGTTATCTTTTGTTGAATTGTCCACGCCAATGATTATTCAAACTCCAGGGTCAAGATGGCAAACTAATAGAGTAAGCCATGGTAATCAAATTGCAATTGAGGGTTTAGTATTCCTTGCTTCACTCATAGCCCTCAAGTCTTGAAACATCGATGTAATCCTTGGCATGGATTGGCTGTCAAGGAAGAATGCCTACTTTGATTGCAAAGGAAAATCAGTTAAACTCACTGACGAGGGGGTGACCCCACGACTCCTACGGATGAGCCTACCTGGTGTCCATGAAGCCAGAAGGCCCATGTAGATACGGCCCCGGCCCACTGGATGGCACCGACGTAGAGGTCCTCGACTCACAAGGAAGGTGCGGAGACCTGCCTTACGGAGCAAGCTAGGGTTAGGAAAGTTTACCTGTACACGTAGATGAAACTCCCCGGGACCTAGCCCGCTATATAAGGGCTGGGAGGGGTGACACCAAAGACATCGAATCTCACCTGTAACCCTAGCCCTGAGCGCTCCAGCCTTGGCTTCCTCTGTAAACGCATCTTCCCAATAAATAATATCGAGCAGGAGCAAGCCTCCTTGTTTGCCGATGAGTTATCGTCCAACCTGCGCCTCTGATGACTAACCCAGGGTCCCTGACCATGGGATTTGCCGGAGTCGATCCCCGTCAATTGGCACCGTCTGTGGGAACTACGCAGGTTGGGATCACGATCTCGGCGGTCCCATCTTCAGCAAGCCACAACTCGAGGGCAAGAACCTGACCGAGCCCACTCGAAGGATTCAAGATCACGGAAGACATCTTCGCCACCCCATCAAGACCACTCGAGCTGCAGCCACGCCAGGACCGATACTACGGTAACGGCCAAGTACAGCGCCAGCACCGAAGGAGTCAACAACCCAGAAGAACAGCGAGGGTCCTTTACGAAGGAGTTCCACTCGACGAACTACGACGCGCAGCGGAGGACTCGCAAACCCTCCGACAACCCTCCACCGCCCGAGCACCCGCCGCACACCAAGAAGATGACTACGAGATTGAATCTAGCGATCAACGGAACCACCGCCAAGGCAGAAGGAATCGACGACCCAAAAGGCACGCACGGGCATCCGCTGCCAACCAAGACAGCGACTCCGAGACACCCGTTGGCGAGTACTATGACCCAGACCGAAGGCCGGATGAATTCGCCAACCTCATCAAAAACCAAGACATGAGTCGAGGAATCGATACCGACCCTCGCCTCCATGAACACCCGGAGGATCACGAGCAGATCTTTAGAATCTCAAGAAGGAAGAGGCACGCCAGATCTAGCAAACTCACAGCCAGAGAGCAGCTAGCAGGACTCTGCACGATCCATAGCTTGGAGGATGACTGGGGACGCGTCAGATCAAATCACACCTTGAGAGACTGCCGTCTGTTCAACGAGCTAGCCGCCGACCTCAAGAAGGAGAAGCAGAAAGAAGACAGACGCAATCGACGACTCGAGCAATCGCCGACCTCAAACCCGGAAGGACGTCGCATCACGTCGCAAGAACAGGTGCTCATGATCCAAGAAGGAAGAATACCTCAAGCGCAGCGCGGCGCCCAAACCCTGCAAGCCAGAGCAGCCGAGAGCACAAACATAGTCGAAATCTACCAATTGCATGACACGGAGACCAGCATCACGTTCTCACAGGACGACCATCCACTCGCAGTCCCAAGACCGGGGCACGCACCCCTAGTGCTCGATGCACAAATCGGAGGATACGACATGGAGCGGGTCTTCATGGACGGAGGCAGCAGCATGAACATCATCTTCACCAGTACCCTGCAAAAAATGCTGATCCCACGATCAGTATGGAGAAAATCAAGCACCGATTTGCATGGAGTAGTCCCACGAGAAGCAGCCACATCCCTCGGAGTCGTCGAACTCGAAGTCATCTTTGGCAACCGGCGTAACTTCGCAAAGCACGTCCTCGAGTTCGAGGTACTTGATTGGCAATCGCAGTATCACGCCATACTGGGATAGCCAGCATTCGCGCAATTCATGGCGGTCCCACACTACGCCTACCTGAAGCTCAAAATGCCAGGATCATCAGGAGTCCTCACGATCAACGGAAGCTTCATCAAATCAGATCAATGTGATCGTGATTTCCACAGAATCTCCGACACATTCGGAGCAAAACTAGAACTCAGAGAAATAGCCATAGTGACGGACAAGAGCACCTTCCCATCGGTGAACCGAAGCGAATCCAGGGAGTACAGACGCGACTTCAGCATCGACAGCGACACAGTCACTCACCAAGTGCACCCAACGGACCCAAAAAAACAGTCCGCGTGTACGCCCACCTACCAGAGGAGCAGGCAGCAGCTCTTGTCGCCTTCCTCCGAGACGAGTGGGAAATATTCGCCTGGTGCCCAGCCGACATGCCTGGGATACCACGCGAATTCGCGGAACACGCCCTACGCATCAAGCCAAACACGAGACCAGTAAAGCAAGCGCTGAAACGATTCTCGGAGCCCAAGCGCAGAGAAATCGGAGAGAAAGTCAACCGGTTACTCGACGCTCAGTTCATTCGAGAAACGAAGAAAGCCACCTGGATAGCAAACCCAGTGCTGGTGCCAAAGAAAGACACGACCGTGCTGCGCATGTGCGTCGACTACGGACCAGTCAACAAACATTGCCCGAAGGATCACTTCCCCCTTCCTAGAATCGATCAGATAATCGAGTCAATAGCAGGGTGCGACCTACTCTCCTTTCTGGACGCTTACTCAGGATACAACCAGATCCGTATGAAGGAAGAAGACGAAGAGCACACATCGTTCATCACCCCCTACGGAGTATTTTTCTACAAGACCATGCCCTTCGGGCTCAAAAACGCAGGCGCCACTTACCAACGAATGATGCAGGCCTGCCTAAAGGAGCAAATCGGAATAAACATACAAGTCTACGTAGACGACATCGTCATCAAGACCTATAAAGCAACTACACTACTCGATGACCTGCGCGAAACCTTCGCAGCACTCAACAAATGCAGAATCAAACTCAACCCAAAGAAGTGCGCATTCGGCGTACCGGCGGGAAAGCTGATTAGCTACATGGTCTCCGCCCGCGCAATCGAGGAAAATCCCGAGAAAGTCCAAGCCATCACCCGGATGCAAGAACCAACGGACGTCAAAGGAGTGCAGCATCTCACTGGAAAACTTGCAGCTCTCAGCCGCTTCATAAGCAGGCTTGGAGAACGCACGTTGCCTTTCTATCAACTGCTCAGGAAAGGAAAGAAATTCGAGTGGACAGAGGAAGCCCGCCAAGCATTCGCAGACCTGAAAAAGACACTTTCAACTCCACCAATCCTGGCGGTACCCAAGGAACGTGAGAAGCTATACCTCTATGTGGCAGCACGCAGCAGCGTAGTAAGCACAGCGCTCGTTGTCGAATGCGCTGAAGAAGGCAAGGTCCAGAGCATTCAGAGGCCAATCTACTACCTCAGCACGCTCCTGACCAAATCCCAGCAGCGGTACCCGCACTATCAGAAGCTACTACTAGCCATCGTCATGACTTCAAGAAAGGTGTCCCAGTACTTCGACGAGAACCCTATCACAATCATGAGCAGCGCACCACTCGCTGACATACTAAACAACCCTGGAGCAACCGGGTGAGTCGTCGAGTGGAACATCGAGCTCAACCCACGAGACCTGCAGTACAAGCACCCAACAGCCATCAAAGCCCAAGTACTCCCAGATTTTCTGGACCAGTGGACGGAGGTTCAAACACCAGGCCCCCCAGACCTATCAAGCTCATGGTCAATGTTCTTCGACGGGTCCAAGAGACAACAAGGAGCTGGGGCAGGAGTTGTACTCATTTCCCCCAAAGGAACAAAACTGAAATACGTCCTCCAGATCAACATCAGTCACGCTTCCAACAACGAAGCAGAATACGAGGCACTCCTACATGGCATGCGCATGGCCAAAACATTCAGAGCCACTCGCCTCATAATTTACGGGGACTCTAATTTCGTCGTCCAGTAGACGATGAGAAGCTGCAACGCAATAGCCGACAACATGGCGGCTTACCAAAATCTCTACAACGATTTCGAAGGAAATTTCGACGGTTGCGAGCTCAAATACATCACCAGGGACAACAACGCAGAAGCTGACGAGCTCGCGAACATCGGTTCGACCCGGGCGCCTGTCCCACCTGGCGTTTTCCTCGAAAGAATCAACCGGAGATCCATCAAGACGCAGGCAGAAACACCTGAAGCGGTCGCGGACGGCGAAGATGCACCAGAAATAACGCAGGTGGCAGCAGCAACACCATCAGAAGAAACGAGCACCAGCGCATCGGACAGCACAGCCCTGACAGAATTCGAAGGACCTGTCTGGACAAAACCGTTCCTCCGATTCCTAATCGAAGGCATGCTACCACAAAACGTGGCCGAAGCACGGCGCATCAGCCGACGATCCAAGGCATTCACTGTGATCAACAGACAATTATACAAGCGCAGCATCACCCAGATACTCCAAAGGTGCATTGACGAAGAGGACGGCAAAGCCCTATTGCTAGAAATCCACGAAGGCACCTGCGGGCACCACGCGAGCAGTCGAGTGCTCCAATCCAAAGCATTTCGAGCGGGATTCTACTGGCCCACAGCCATGAAAAACGCAGAGGAAATCGTGCGACGTTGCGTCGCCTGCCAAAAATTCGCCAACAGGCCACATGCTCCCGCATCAGAGCTCAAGACCATACCACTATCTTGGCCGTTCGCCACTTGGGGACTCGACATGGTGGGCCCACTAAAGAAATCATCAAAGGGCAGAAGAACACACCTGCTCGTCGTAGTCGACAAGTTCACCAAGTGGATCGAAGCAGTACCCATCACGGGCTCTACAGCTCTCACGGATGTCAACTTCATCAAATCGATAATCTTCAGATTCGGAGTGCCACACAACATCATCACGGACAACGGCACGAACTTCACGGCCGCAGAATTTCAGAAATTCTGCGAAGAACTGGGCATCATAATCAATTATGCATCAGTCGCGCACCCGCAGTCCAACGGCCAGGTGGAAAAAGCAAACGGCCTTGTCTGTGGAGGAGTCAAGAAACGGCTCCTCGCACCACTCGAGAAAGCCGCCGGTAACTAGGTAGAAGAACTCCCCGCGGTACTGTGGAGCTTACGGACCACACCAAACACTGCGACCCAATAAACACCTTCTTCATGGTGTACGGGGCAGAGGCAGTCCTACCACATGACCTCAAGTTCGGAGCACCCCGGGTCATCCGATACGAGGAAGAAGAAGCAGAAGAAGCATTACGAGACGACAAAGATACAGCTGACGAAGCAAGAGACACAGCCCTGGGAAAATCAGAAGGGTACCAAGACAAACTGCGTACCTACCAAAGCAGTCGACTACGCACCAGAACCTTCAACAAAGGCGACCTAGTCCTACGACTAATACATGAAAAGGTCCACAAACTTGCCGCCCAATGGGAAGGACCATTCATAATCTCAGAAGTCATTGGAGGCGGCGCCTATACACTGAAGAACCGAAAGACAGACGAGGACGTGGGCAACCCATGGAACGTGGAAAACTTGCGACTATTCTATCCATAGCCCCTATCGGTCGGACATGACTGGCAACTCATGTAAATCGCTTGACAACAATAAAACAAGTGTCGCCAAAATACTACCATCTCAAAACACTCGGGGGCTGAAGAGGAAACTCCCCCCCGAGCAACTGTTATCGCACTCGCGATCTTAATCGAAGCACTCGGGGGCTGCAGAGGAAACTCCCCCCCCGAGCAACTGTTATCGCACTCGCGATCTTAATTGAAGCACTCGGGGGATGAAGAGGAAACTCCCCCCCCCCGAGCAACTATTATCGCACTCGCGATCTTAATCGAAGCACTCGGGGGCCTAAGAATAAAAACTCCCTGAGCAACGCCATCGCCTACGCGACCTCCTTCACAAAGCACTCGGGGTCTCGAGCACAAACCCCACCCGAGAGACGACCATGGACACCCCAATGACATCCAAACGCTTTTGACGAAACTTTGGAGGAAACACAAAGTTCATCTAGCCTTCACCCGATCGCCAACGATCACCTAAAGACTCGGGGGCTACTCCCATCGGGAGCGCTGCCGCGCACCCGATAAAAGACAACAAAGGAAAAAAAACTCTAGCCTACGCTTGACCCTTCGATTCAAGCGTAGCCTCGAGGGCTACTCCCATCGGGAGCGCTGTCGCGCACCCGATAAAAACCCACAGTACCAAGTACAAGACGGACCCGAAGACAGTTCCCAGCCGCAAAAAGACTCAAACGTAACTCTCAGTTCCACAAAAAAAGGGGGATTCAAAGACAACTCCTGATGGTGAAGACACAGTTCTTTGGTGCCACAAAATCTCAAATATACACAAAGGATAAAGCATGGTTTACATCATAGATATCATCCTCAATACAAAAGGACTCAACTACATTTGGATAGAAGGCAGCTCCTATTACAAGAAGAAATCACCCAAGGAATTATGACTTCTACATGTGGGCCCATGAAGGGTAATCAACTATAGTACTAGAGCATCATCACAGACAAAGTAATGATCGAAGCAGCAGGCTCATGATATCAATGACATAACAAAAGGTGAAGCTCGATTTATTTGGGGAGCCATTGGGGAAGCTGCTCCACCAGCTTCTTCTCCTGCTCCTCTAGCTTATTCTCCAGCTCCGCCCAAACTGCCGGCGAAGATGACGCCGCCGCCTCCAGTTCTACAAGGTCGCCTGCCGCGCTCGTTTAACCGGTGGCTTGACATCGAGGTCTTCTCCAGAAGCAGAGGAGGAAGCAGTTGAAGACGGCTCACCACCACCATCAGAAGAGTCCCTGGAGGAAGAAGCAGTCGAAGACGCAGGCGAAGGATTCCTTGACTTCATGGAGCTGTCACTGCTCGACTCCTGTCCACGCGGATCCATGCTATTGCCACTCGGATCGAATGCGCGGACAATGACATTGCTCTCACCGCCATAGCGACATCTAAGCATATCACCATCTCGCAAATTCAACCGCCGAGAAAATAAACCCCAACCAGAGCCAAGAAAAATCAAGCGAGAGCTATCAACCTCTAATTCAACATAAGAAGGAGATCGACAGCTCCCCTGCAGGTGCAGAAGCAGGCCATCCAAGCCACGTTCAGAGACAATGGCAGAAAAAGCAGAGGGAAGAAGGATGCGATTGGCACTTTGGCCACGAACGCACAAAATAAAATCATAGCGCCAGAATCCCTCCTCCAAGGGTGAGGAGGAAGGCATTGGCACCGCACCATGACGACCTCCACGACATGAACTTGGTGTGTGGCCACCACAGCCAGGACGACCACGGCCACGGCCAACGCCTCGCCTCGGAACCATGAGCAGAAGGGGAGATGAAGAAAGAGGTGAAGCAGCGAGTTGGATAGAAGCGTAGAAGAGAAAGGCCTATTTATAGAACAAAAATCCTCAAAGCACAGAGAAGCCAAGACGACAGCGGCAATTAATTCAAAGACCAAACGACCCAGCCATCTCGAACTCCAAGACGAAAGATGCTTTCCCGTGGGAAGCACTGTACGCAGGGCGCGTTAATTCGCGCGCGTTTCCAACGCACACATGGGAAAGTCAACCGGCGCCTCCGCACGCCACAAACGGCCATCATTATGACCGGTCCTCAAGATATGACGGTTCACTGGCGGCGCATCACTGACATCCATCAAACAGAGGCATCACTATCCCTGACGCATGGCGAAGAAACCCAAACAACAAGGCGAACTCAGTACGCCATCAAAGCCCAAAAGATTCCATCTTTCAGATCTTACTCCCATTGGGAGCATACATCATAAGAGTTTCGTGTACTCCCTCACCTAAAAGCCATATACGTTCTCCAGTGAACACTCGCACCAACGAGAGTCTCGGGTGCTCCCTCAACCCGACGCAAGAGAAAACGAAACAATCGCCAGGACCGTACGGCGCTACGAGTCTCGGGTGCTCCTTCACCTCAAGAGCCGAAAACGGCATTCGAGTAATTACTCGCAAAAAACCCCCCGACTGAGCACTCGAAACAAAAGCTCCTCGGGTGAATGAGTGAACAGCTTGCTTGATGTTTTGTTCCAAGCGGGTGCAATGCTATAAGGCTCCGCGCCTAAAAAACACACAATTCCTGGAACACGATTGACGAGGGGTGACCCCACGACTCCTACAGATGAGCCTACCTGGTGTCCATGAAGGTAGAAGGCTCATGAAGACACGGCTCCGGCCTTCTGGACGGCACCGACGTAGAAGTCCTCGACTCACAAGGAAGGTGCGAGGACTTGCCGTACGGAGCAAGCTAGGGTTAGGAAAGTATTACCTGTACACGTAGATAAACTCCCCGAGACCTAGCCCGCTATATAAGGGCTAGGAGGGGTGACGCCAAGACATCAAATCTTACTTGTAACCCTAGCCTTGAGCGCTCCAGCCTTGGCCTCCACTGTAATCATATCTCCCCAATCTATAATATTGAGCAGGAGCGAGCCTCCTTGTTTGCCGATGAGCTATCGTCCAACCTGTGCTTCTCATGACTAACCCAGGGTCCCTGACCGTGGGATTTTCCGGGGTTGATTCCCGTCAATTGGCGCCGTCTGTGGGAACCGCGCAGGTTGGGAACGCGATCTCGGCGGCCTCATCATCACCAGCGCTCATCGACTCGGCGGCTCCAGCAAGATCCAACCTGTCCGAGTCCCTCGGATTCACGGCCCACCTCCCAGCCCTCAAACCAGTCTTCACCGATCTACGCTCCGGCATCAATCTGATCTTAGGAGAGTACCAGATCTACATCAACCACTGGGGCACCCTCCGCCTCGTCGACGACACCCGTGCACCCATGGCAACATCTACATCGACGACCATAGCAGACGCCGCCCGCACGGACGATCTATCTGGCGGTTGTAGCTACGCACCCAAATCATGGCTCCACGCTACTCGCGACCGCTCGGGTGAAGCCCCAGCATGGAGAAGCACGATGGCACGCATTGGCAAGGAAACTGAAAGGGCACCATCGCAAGTATTCATGGCAGAAGTCGGCACATCAACGCCAGGTAACAACAGCCGAGCCGATGAACCAGGCACTCAGCAATACACCCCAACCACCAACAGGGCGGCTGGCCCTAGCAACACCAGTCAGATGGTCGTACAACTAGGAGAACCGGGGACCATACCAAAGAAAGTCCGGGTGGAGCAAGGGTCAAGCAATCAAAAAAGCAGTCAGCTGCCAAGCAACAAACAGCAAGCACCTGGCCAGGGCAACCAGCCATCGCGAAGAAGGCAGCAAACCCCGCTGGCAGTGGCGGGCGAATCATCCAAAGAAAAAATATACTTGTCCAAGGAGTCGATGGCAATGGTAAAAGAAGCAGTCGCCCGCGGCGGGTTACTACCATCAGACGCCACAAGAGACGAGCTAAGGGAATACAACAAGCAAGCGGGAGAACTAACAAAGTAGACGAGACAGTGGCGCCTAGCCATGGAAAAGCAAGCCATAGCGGAAACCGAAAGGAAAAGCAGCCGCAGACAATCTCCCAGAAGCGACTCGCCAAGTCACGACTCCCCCATCCGCAATAGGTCGAAACTCAACAAGCTGCGGAAGACAGAAAGGACAAGAGTAGTGCGGAAACTGGAAGACGACTTCAGGTCAGAGGAAGAAGACGACGAAGAGGAGCCTCTCTGTAAGGCCCGATATGCGGTACTGTTCCAGATCTAGATGTTTCCATCCAGATCCGGGGACGAAGCACATATCGGTCCCACCGCGACATATGACATAGCCATATGCCCCGGATTTCCAACAGGATATCACAACATTACAGATACAAGAATACAACATCTTATACAATCGGCATACAACTGCCTCAAATATAATACAACAGCGGAAGATACATGTCTGAGTACAGACTACAATCAAATGCCTAGTGGCAAAGAGAAAAGCATCGATCCCATAACCACACGGGTCCAGGCCCTCCACCGGGATCCGCCTAACTAGTCGTCGTCGAGTCTCCACGTGAAACGTCGATCACCATACCTGTTGTCGATCAGAACCCTGAAAAGAGTTTGGGGGTAGTATCATGAGTACAGAAGTACTCAGCATCCAACTGTAGTGGTCATCTGACCCAGCAAGGACTTCATCACTCGTCATTCTAGGACAACTAGTAGTTTACGGTAAGGAAGGGGTAAGTGGTGAGGTTGCTGCCGCACTAGCATTTATGAAGTGGCTAACGATCTATAGAGTAAGGTAAGAAGCCAAGAATTCGGTGAGAAATCGCCTCCAACAAGTCTTGCTATCAACTACTGTCGCAAACATAACACCTATCATATCCTTGTCCTCCTCTTCGCATCCCAACGAAGAAGAAGCAGTCAAGGCACACACACGTTGATCAAGTTATATTAAGATTATCTCAGTTGTTGTTGTCTATGAACAAGGAGTAGGTCTCAAGTCGTCCATAACCGTGGACACGGCTTCTCGAAAAGATTTAACCCTGCAGGGGTGTACCAACTGCCCATTACGAGGCTCCGCACGCACGTCCATCACTCTCAGTTGCTACCCATCACAGGCAACCATTTTATGATTTAGTTCCAAGAGATCCGAAACGACAGGTCCCTCTAGCTAACAACGAACAAATCCGGGTGGCCCCCGGTGAGTCGACACCCAACTCTAGAGCTGGCCACGCTCTCGAATCGGCCTCTACCATCTGGACGAGGTCGGGTTAGTTACCCAAACAATGTGAGCAACCCCCTAGCTTCCAGGGGTGGACCAACAAAGAAACCATGTCTCTGGTGGCCCAAGTTGTTTTAAAATAATATCTGCCAGGAGCGACCCAACAGACACACACACGGTTTTCAAATGGTAAAATCAGCTTGGGCCACCACTAGAAATGTTTGAAGCTAGATAGGTAAGAAGAGGGGACCCCATAAAATCCCACACGCGGTTAGGCACGCTCAGTCTTAAAACCAATACCCGGAACTCGGATCCTAGGTGACTCGAATGGAACAAAGCGTCGGGGCGGGATAGCCTAGACCTTCCATCCTTCGTCGAATATAGTCAACATTAATAATAATAATCATATCATCAACAATAATAATAATAATGTGATATCCCAAACGCAAGGAGTAACAGGGTAACATCGTAGCATCCTAAGCATGCATACTAAGCAGGGGCTGAACAACGAGCAATAGTAACATAGCAGTACAAGGTTTGCTGGGAAGGGACATGGCTGCATCGGTTTAAAAGAGGCTGTAAACATGTGGTAGGATCAAACATTGAACCTAACCTATAATAGCATGCAAAAATCTGGTTGAAATAGAATGGATCATAAGTAATGCAAGTCCTTGCCTGTTGATAAGTCAGGTTCCGAAGGTGTAGCCGATCGCAAGCTCGCATCGTCTCCGAGAGTATCCGCGGGAGCACACAAGACGGTAAACACTGGAAAGCAATCAACGGTGCTCCACTATTACTACGGAGTAATACAAGAGCAAGCATCAACAAGAAGTAACACGAGACATCGCACCTACGATTTAAGTGGAGTACTCGTCACACACGACGAATACCGCACGTTTACGGTGGTTCAAGTTGTTTAGCTATAGGTGACCAAACAACGGTTATTAACATGGCAACTCAAGCAAGCATGGCATATCACACAAACATGTCAAGAGGTGAAGCATAAAATAAACTATCTATGCTAGACAATTTAATTGAGGCACAACCTAAACATGGCATAACATAACACTAAGTGCCGCACGATGATTAAAAGATTTGGTACTGTTCTGCCCTAAACCATATTTTATCTTGGTTAACAACAGCAAACAATAGCATAAACACAAAGAACACGAAAAACTAATCAAGTTACATATAAAGAACACCCCAAACGGAGTTCCGGTTAAAAAGATATAAGGAAGACAAGTTATGCACACATGCTGTATAAACAGGGGTAAATCTATATGCAAAAGTGCAGCAACATGACATAGCAATACATGGGATGAAATTACACATGATTCTTAACAATATGCAATTGGAATCACTCAATTCCGATAAACGGTTGCGAAGCAATCGTCATCCGAAGTTGCAACAAAATAACAGTTTCAGCAATAGCAGCACAATAACATCAGGATAGCTACTTTGGAGCAAGATATAAACATGATGCAGCAAGAAAATATGGCATTTGAATGCATGAAACTGAAGTAGAAACATTGCTTAACGCAACGCAAAAGGAATCAATGCAATAGGCCTCATGGATTTGTTACAATCATCATGCAAAGTTGCAACAAAATAATAACAGCAACACTAAACAGGAAAAAGTAGCAGTTTAACGGTCTGATGCCCTGTTCAGCACACAATTACACAATCAAGATGAGCTCAAATGCAAATGCTCACAAAAGATTAATTAAAGTACACGCAAATCTGAGCAACTTTCGTTTTGGGGGCACGTTTATCGGAGCTACAGATCGCTTGCTATCGTCGTTGCAAAATTGAATCAGCAGCACAATTATCAGCACTTAGCAAAAATCCAGCAGGCTCAGGAAATAAAAAAAAGGGATTCGGGCCCTCACCCACTGGGCTAGGCCCAACTGGCAGAGGGGGTGGCCTGGCTGCGCTGGGCTGGCGGCCTGGCCTCGCAGGCCGGCTGGCTGCTGGGCCGGCCCAGCTGGGGGAGGAGCCGCTCGGGCGAGCGGGAGGCTGGGGCTGCCTCGTCCCCGACGACAGCGGCGGCGGCGGCCCCCGTCGGTGGTCGGTGGCGCAGATCGAGGCGAGCGCGGCGGCGCTAGGCGGAGACGGCGCCGGGATCCGGGGCGGCGCTAGGAGGAGGCGGGGCGGCGCGGGCTCCTCGGCGGCGCGGCTCGAGCTCGCCGGCTCGGGCTCGGCCGTCCATGGCAGAAACGGCGCGGCGGCGCCCGCTGGTTCCTGCAGGGGGAAGAGGGAGGTTAGGGAGAGAGGGAAGAGAGGGAAGAGGGCGCGGGGAGAGGAGAGGGAGGCGCCGGTGGCGGCTGGTCACGGCGAGGCTCGCCGGCGTCGGCTGGCCGTGAGCCCACGGGCGTGAGGAGGCGTGGAGGAGAGAGGAGACTGGCTGGGATTGACGTGGCACGTCCGGAGCCCTCCGATCGCCCGATCCGACGGTTCCAAACAGATCTGAGCTAGGGTTTGCTGATTTGGGGGAAAAATGGGGGCAGATCTGAGACAGATCAGGGGGTGGCTGCAAAATTGGCTCAGGGAAACCCTAAAAAGGGGTTGGAGTGTGGTGGCCTTTATATAGCATGGGTGGCTGGCAGTTTTCAAAAACATCATCTGTTTTTATCTCGCGCGCACGGTGCTCACGTTTCTGACCGCCGGGGGTCCGCAGTACCTCCGATTCGGGTAAAACTTCGAACTGCGCGATCAATGCGTCGAGCCGGAGGCGTTCACCTCGCACTGGAACCGTTCCGAAAACACTTTCCGACGCGCTATAAAAATATCCCGTTTAATTATTAAACGGGGTTTTTCGTTCCGTTGGCTACGGCTGGTCTCGTGCGGTTTTCGCGACGGTGATCGGGTGAAACCCGGTGTCGCAAAGGACGAGTGTCAGGGTGGCAAGGGTCGGTCTCCGTCCGATACGAGATAAGAGGGTGAAAAATAATCGTTGATCGATAGATCAGGGATGCAAACACCGCAAACAAATCAGACAATCAAACAATTCACACCGAAATCAAAAATTTTAATTTTTGTGAAAACTGGGCTGTTACACAAAGATTACGACGTAGGAATTTCTTACACCCCAGGAAAAGCCAATGTCATGGCTGATGGACTAAGTCGTAAGCCGTATTGTAACAACCTCATGTTACAACAGTATCAACCACTTCTTCATGAGGAATTTTGCAAGCTCAATCTTGAGATTGTTCCTCATGGCTATCTTTCTACCTTGGTGGCGAAATCAACTCTTGAGGATCAAATCATAGTTGCCCAAAAGCGTGGACGAGGTGTTCGCAGGATCAAGGAGAACATTGCTAGCGGAGTTGCTAAATGTTTCTCCACAGATAGTAAAGGAACGGTATTCTTTGGAAATTGTTTGGTAGTACCTAAGAATAGGGAACTAAGGCAAGTCATCCTCAAGGAAGCCCATGGCACACCCCTCTCGATTCATCCCGGTAGCACAAAAATGTACCGAGATCTACGCCAGAGATTTTGGTGGACTAGGATGAAGAGATACATTGCTCGATTTGTTGCCGAATGTGATGTTTGTCGTCGCATTAAGGCCGAACACCAAAGACCTTCTAGTACACTTCAACCTTTGCCTATTCCAGAGTGGAAATGGGACAAAGTCACTATAGATTTCATCACCGGCTTTCCAAAAACCGAGAAAAGAAACGATGTCATCTTCATTGTCATAGATAAGCGTTCCAAGGTTTCTCACTTTCTTCCCATTCCCGAGTCTATAACTGCTAGCCAGTTAGCGTACTTGTACGTCTCTAGAATTGTATCCCTTCACGGTGTTCCTTTGGAAATCAATTCTGATCGTGGTAGCCTTTTCACCTCTAGATTTTGGGGAAGCTTCCAGAATGCTATGGGAACTCATCTCTCCTTTAGTACAGCTTTACATCCTCAGTCTAGTGGTCAAGTCGAAAGGGTTAACCAAATTCTCGAGGACATGCTCAGAGCTTGTGTTATCTCATTTGGAAAGAATTGGGAGAAGTCTTTGTCATTCGCTGAATTTGCTTATAACAATAGTTTTCAATCTAGTGTGAACATGGCTCCTTTTGAACTCCTATATGGACGATGATGCCGAACACCCCTAAACTGGTCAGAAACCGGTGAAAGACAATTCTTTGGACCGGATATGATCAAGGAAGTAGAAGAGCAAGTTCGCATTGTTCGTGATCAATTGAAAGCAGCCCAGTCTTGTCAGAAAAGCTACTATGATCGTCATCATAGGCAAGAGAGCTACAATCTGGATGAGAAGGCTTACCTTCAGGTTACTCCTCTGAAGGTAACCCAACATTTTGGTATCAAAGGCAAGTTGGCCCCACGTTACATCGGACCTTTCCGCATTCTTGCTAAACGCGGAGAAGTTGCCTACCAACTTGAACTACCCCCGCACCTTTCCCGAGTACATGATGTATTCCATGTGTCACAACTCAGGCGTTGCTTCAAGGACCCCATCCGCGAAGTCGACCATGAAACGCTTGATCTCCAAGATGACCTTTCTTATCGAGAATACCCCGCTCGTATTCTTTATTCCGCAGAGCGTGTCACTCGTCGTCAGAAGATTAAATTTCTGAAAGTGCAATGGTCACACCACTCTGAGAGAAGCCACGTGGAAAAGAGAAGACCGTCTCCGAACAGAGTACCCCTCCTTCCTCCCGCATACTTCGGAATCTCGGGACGAGATTCTTTTGAGTGGGGGCGAGTTGTCACAACCCCAAGTTAGGTATGTGCTAGGATTAGCAAGTCACTTTGCATCATGTTAAAAATTTCAGAAGAAATCAATTGAAATCAAATTCAAACTGAAATGGGAGAAGGAACACCCCCAGATGAATTAATTCAAAAGGCCTGAAATAAATCTTCTCCAAAAATTCATGTTTGATTTTTGAAAAGTCCTATAAATGAGTGTGATCACATATCAAGTGATGTGGGACCAACCCCATGCTCATGGATTTTTCAAATATTCAAATAGGACCTTGGATTAATTGAAAAAACCCTATTTGATTTAAGATTCAAATAATTTGAATTTTAAAAAGTGCCAAACTTTGCAAATGGCTAGTATATTTTATTATAGGGGCATATAAAAAGTTTAGCATTTAAAAAAATGGTTTTCTATATTATTTAGCAAAACCAAAACAAAGACAGAAAAGACATGAGAAAAGAAAAAACAGAAAGAGAGAGAAAAGCTTAACTTACGCCTAGGCGAAGCCAGCCCATCTGGCCCAGCCGACCCAAAGGGGCAAGGGGGTCTTCTTCCCCACCCCGCGCCTCCAAGTTGCTCGGTGGAATGCCACCGAGCTAGCTGAGCACGGCGCCGCTCTCCCAGCCGCCACCTTCCCCTCTGGAACCTCCTAGACGCGCCTCGCAGCTCCTGGAGAGGCCACGCATCCATTCCCCCCTCCAGAGCCTCTCCCTCTCACTCCCGCGATGAACTCGACGACGACCCGAGCGCCACCGACGCCATGCCGTGAAGCACGCGTGGCCAACGCCGTCCCCAAGCCGCGCCAAGGTGTCCATCGCCTCCTCCACCGTCCACTACGTGTCCATGCAGAAGGAATCAAGCTCGGACGGTCTGAAGCCGTCGTCCCCTTCTTCGTCCTCGTCTCCAGCCGCCGCGGATCCACCTCAAAATCCGGCGCCACCGTGACCTCACCGAGCAAGCTGTCGCTTCCGATCAACTCAGGGTGAGAGCGGGATCAAAACCCCTAACCTTTCCCCCTCGATTTCGTCCTCTAACCGGATCTTCCATTGGAGCCGTAGCACAACGCCGCCGTGGTGCTCGTCAGCGAGCACCCGTGAAGCAATCGAGCTCGGGGCCATGTCCTTCACCTCCATCATGCTCCACTTCATCGATCTAGCCTAACCCCGCTTCAAATGGAGCCCTGCATCAAGTTTTGTCTCGCAGCCGTGGCTCCGCCGCCGCAAAGCTCGTCGCCGTCAAGCCTCCCGAGCACCCCATCCACCCCAACTTGGCCCAATCGATGCGCCACGCCGAGAGCTACGTCTCAGTGGTCGCAGCGCATCGTTTGGCGCCCGGAAACGCCGTCCCCGTGGATGCCGCCGCGTCTGGACGTCACCGGCGACTAGCCGCCGGCGAGGTGATGTGGCCCGCGTCTGATTAGCACTAATCACCTTCTGAATCCCCCCCCCCTAGGCCACTGACCAGTGGGCCCAGGTCCCTAATTAACCACGGGTTAATTTAAACAACAGCTTAAATCAACCCCTCCCACTGACAAGCGGGACACACACGTCAGCCCCCCCCTGACGTCACCCTTGCGCAAGCCTGACGCAATAAATTGTTAAATGGTTTATTTAAATCTTGAAAATCCAGAAAAAGGCTGAAACTTTGAAAATTCATAGAAAATTCATATTAACTCCAAATTTAACATATAATATATGAAAAATGACCAGGAGAAAATAAGCTATCCAAATATACAACTTTCAACTATGTTTGAGTTGAATTTAAAATGGGACCAGTAGCATTTGCTATTTGGTTTAATTTCAATTTAATCAAATTAAATTGAAATTCTTTTGCATTTTGAACCTTAGCAACTTAACCCCAATTCACTTGAACATCAGAGGCATATCATACACATTTCAAGATGAATTAATTTGTTCACATTGTAACTTGGCTAAATTGAATTCAAATTGGAGTTTGAATTTGCAATTCATTTGCAATATACTCCATTTAAATGGAATTGCTTCACACATCAGAAGCATGCAAACCAAGTTTCAACCTTCAACCATGTGCTTGTGCATTGTATTTACTTTGCTACCTTGTTTGTTGTTTGTCGAGTAGAGGTAGAGCCGGAACAGGAGGCTGCACCCTTCGTTGAAGATCCCGAGACTGAACCTTGTCAGCAAGGCAAGCAAACCCCCATTGATCATGTCGATAAAATCCCACTTCCCTCTCATGTGTCGCTTACGCATTGTATAGGATGATTACCATGCTACGTTTCTACCGCATAGATGAACCCATTCCTTTGCATGACCTATCATTTGTCACAGTAGTAAGCAAACCACAATCCTAGCAAAGGTAGGAGTTGTTTGATATCATGTGGCCCCTGCAATTGTTACTGCTTATTGCATGCTTAGAGTGATACAATGTTGTTACTGTTATGTGAGTCGGGATGGTAGTGATCATGTTGACGACTGTGGAAATGTGTTGGTGAATCTACCCTAATACAAGGTGAACTATGAGAGGCTGTGTAGGAGTACACAGTGGGTTGTCTCGCTGAACACCGCCCTAAGTCCGAGTTCTTGTGTGGTGATCCAAGATGAAGAGTACAACCACACATTGGGCTCACTGACCCCTCTCAACCTATTAACTCCTCCCTTTCGATGTCCAGATGTGGCGGTAGTTCGGAGTTCTGGTAGGTTTGTGGCCTGTCTGCTAAGTGAGAGAACGGCTCAACCGAGACCGGCTTATGCACCACGCGCACATCTTCTGGGTCCACTTCGGTAAACCGGCCGGGTTCACGATAGTGGTAGCCAACCCAGATAGGCGGCTTTCTTGGACTAGATCGGCTATGAGGTAACAGTTGTGGTGAGCATCCTCGCTGACACTTCTTGAACGGTGTCGAGTACAAAGGCGGTAATTGATGATCATGTGTGTGTAGCGGTACACCCCTGCAGGGTTAACAAAACTATTCGAATAGCCACGTCTGTGGTAAGGGACTGCTTGGAAAGCTTAGCTTGATTATTAAACAACTTGAACTGGATACTTATAAAACTTGCCAAGATAAGCGTGAGTTCTATGGCGTGCTTTCTCGTGGGGAAGTCGAGGAAAGCACCATAGTGGTGTAATTGGTTGGAGATGTAGTGGATTCGTGTACGCTTCTTACCTCAAGTCTGGTACTCGTAGTTCAGGACTAGCCAAGTCAAAGTTGGCACTTCTGCTTTTGAACACACCTCCCTTTACCTTGATACATGTGCATGAGTAGTATAGTTCCTATGTAAGTCTTGCTGAGTACGACTTTGTACTCATGTTTGCTTATTCTATGTTCTAGATGAACCCACTGACCCCGAAGGTGGATTCTTCATCGAGCTCGACGACTGAAGACCAAGCTAGTGTAGTCCCAGTCAGACGACTGGTTCCCTCGTGGAGGGCTTGTGCTTAAATAAGGCTTCTTAAGACATTTTTTAAACTTGTCTGTACTCATACCTACTTTGCTTCCGCTTGTTTGTTGAAATGTTGGATCACATGCTTGTGATCTCTGTGTGCACTCTGTGAGAGTTATCAACAAAATGTATACTTTGTAGAGAATTGCAGTGATACCTGTTGTTCATACAAGGCATGTGTGTTGTGTGTATGTTTATAACATGCATGTCTTTGTATGGGTTTTCGAGACCTTAGTTGTGATCTGGCTGGCGGTCTTTCATACACCAATTGGCCCTTAGAACTGCGCAGCTTGGGGCATCGCGATGCGATTGCTCAAGACTCTGTCTCCACAGATAGTAAAGGAACGGTATTCTTTGGAAATCGTTTGGTAGTACCTAAGAATAGGGAACTAAGGCAACTCATCCTCAAGGAAGCCCATGACACACCCCTCTCGATTCATCCCGGTAGCACAAAAATGTACCGACATCTACGCCAGAGATTTTGGTGGACTAGGATGAAGAGATACATTGCTCGATTTGTTGCCGAATGTGATGTTTGTCGTCGCATTAAGGCCGAACACCAAAGACCTGCTAGTACACTTCAACCTTTGCGTATTCCAGAGTGGAAATGGGACAAAGTCACTATAGATTTCATCACCGGCTTTCCAAAAACCCAGAAAAGAAACGATGTCATCTTCATTGTCATAGATAAGCGTTCCAAAGTTTCTCACTTTCTTCCGATTCCCGAGTGTATAACTGCTAGCCAGTTAGCGGACTTGTACGTCTCTAGAATTGTATCCCTTCACGGTGTTCCTTTGGAAATCAATTCTGATCGTGGTAGCCTTTTCACCTCTAGATTTTGGGGAAGCTTCCAGAATGCTATGGGAACTCATCTCTCCTTTAGTACAGCTTTACATCCTCAGTCTAGTGGTCAAGTCGAAAGGGTTAAACAAATTCTCGAGGACATGCTCAGAGCTTGTGTTATCTTATTCGGAAAGAATTGGGAGAAGTCTTTGCCATTCGCTGAATTTGCTTATAACAATAGTTTTCAATCTAGTGTGAACATGGCTCCTTTTGAACTCCTATATGGACGATGATGCCGAACACCCCTAAACTGGTCAGAAACCGGTGAAAGACAATTCTTTGGACCGGATATGATCAAGGAAGCAGAAGAGCAAGTTCGCATTGTTCGTGATCAATTGAAAGCAGCCCAGTCTTGTCAGAAAAGCTACTATGATCGTCATCATAGGCAAGAGAGCTACAATCTGGATGAGAAGGCTTACCTTCGGGTTACTCCTCTGAAGGGAACCCAACGTTTCGGTATCAAAGGCAAGTTGGCCCCACGTTACATCGGACCTTTCCGCATTCTTGCTAAACGCCGAGAAGTTGCGTACCAACTTGAACTACCCTCGCACCTTTCCCGAGTACATGATGTATTCCATGTGTCACAACTCAGGCGTTGCTTCAAGGACCCCATCCGCGAAGTCGACCATGAAACGCTTGATCTCCAAGATGACCTTTCTTATCGAGAATACCCCGCTCGTATTCTTTATTCCGTAGAGCGTGTCACTAGTCGTCAAAAGATTAAATTTCTGAAAGTGCAATGGTCACACCACTCTGAGAGAAGCCACGTGGAAAAGAGAAGACCGTCTCCGAAGAGAGTACCCCTCCTTCCTCCTTCATACTTCGGAATCTCGGGACGAGATTCTTTTGAGTGGGGGCGAGTTGTCACAACCCCAAGTTAGGTATGTGCTAGGATTAGCAAGTCACTTTGCATCATGTTAAAAATTTCAGAAGAAATCAATTGAAATCAAATTCAAACTCAAATGGGAGAAGGAACACCCCCAGATGAATTAATTCAAAAGGCCTGAAATAAATCTTCTCCAGAAATTCATGTTTGATTTTTGAAAAGTCCTATAAATGAGTGTGATCACATATCAAGTGATGTGGGACCAACCCCATGCTCATGGATTTTTCAAATATTCAAATAGGACCTTGGATTAATTCAAAAAACCCTATTTGATTTAAGATTCAAATAATTTGAATTTTAAAAAGTGCCAAACTTTGCAAATGGCTAGTATATTTTATTATAGGGGCATATAAAAAGTTTAGCATTTAAAAAAATGGTTTTCTATATTATTTAGCAAAACCAAAACAAAGACAGAAAAGACATGAGAAAAGAAAAAACAGAAAGAGAGAGAAAAGCTTAACTTACGCCTAGGCGAAGCCAGCCCATCTGGCCCAGCCGACCCAAAGGGGCAAGGGGGTCTTCTTCCCCACCCCGCGCCTCCAAGTTGCTCGGTGGAATGCCACCGAGCTAGCTGAGCACGACGCCGCTCTCCCAGCCGCCACCTTCCCCTCTAGAGCCTCCTAGACGCGCCTCGCAGCTCCTGGAGAGGCCACGCATCCATTCCCCCCTCCAGAGCCTCTCCCTCTCACTCCCGCGATGAACTCGACGACGACCCGAGCGCCACCGACTCCATGGCGTGAAGCACGCGTGGCCAACGCCGTCCCCAAGCCGCGCCAAGGTGTCCATCACCTCCTCCACCGTCCACTACGTGTCCATGCAGAAGGAATCGAGCTCGGACGCTCTGAAGCCGCCGTCCCCTTCTTCGTCCTCGTCTCCAGCCGCCGCGGATCCACCTCAAAATCCGGCGCCACCGTGACCTCACCGAGCAAGCTGTCGCTTCCGTTCAACTCAGGGTGAGCGCGGGATCAAAACCCCTAACCTTTCCCCCTCGATTTCGTCCTCTAACCGGATCTTCCATTGGAGCCGTAGCACAACGCCGCCGTGGTGCTCGTCAGCGAGCACCCGTGAAGCAATCGAGCTCGGGGCCATGTCCTTCACCTCCATCGTGCTCCACTGCATCGATCTAGCCTAACCCCGCTTCAAATGGAGCCCTGCCTCAAGTTTTGTCTCGCAGCCGTGGCTCCGCCGCCGCAAAGCTCGTCGCCGTCAAGCCTCCCGAGCACCCCATCCACCCCAACTTGGCCCAATCGATGCGCCACGCCGAGAGCTACGTCTTAGTGGTCGCAGCGCATCGTTTGGCGCCCGGAAACGCCGTCCCCGTGGATGCCGCCGCGTCTGGACGTCACCGGCGACTAGCCGCCGGCGAGGTGATGTGGCCCGCGTGTGATTAGCACTAATCACCTTCTGAATCCCCCCCTAGGCCACTGACCAGTGGGCCCAGGTCCCTAATTAACCACGGGTTAATTTAAACAACAGCTTAAATCAACCCCTCCCACTGACAAGCGGGACACACACGTCAGTCCCCCCCCCCCTGACATCACCCTTGCGCAAGCCTGACGCAATAAATTGTTAAATGGTTTATTTAAATCTAGAAAATCCAGAAAAAGGCTGAAACTTTGAAAATTCATAGAAAATTCATATTAACTCCAAATTTAACATATAATATATGAAAAATGACCAGGAGAAAATAAGCTATCCAAATATACAACTTTCAACTACGTTTGAGTTGAATTTAAAATGGGACCAGTAGCATTTGCTATTTGGTTTAATTTCAATTTAATCAAATTAAATTGAAATTCTTTTGCATTTTGAACCTTAGCAACTTAACCCCAATTCACTTGAACATCAGAGGCATATCTACACATTTCAAGATGAATTACTTTGTTCACATTGTAACTTGGCTAAATTGAATTCAAATTGGAGTTTGAATTTGCAATTCATTTGCAATATACTCCATTTAAATGGAATTTCTTCACACATCAGAAGCATGCAAACCAAGTTTCAACCTTCAACCATGTGCTTGTGCATTGTATTTACTTTGCTACCTTGTTTGTTGTTTGTCGAGTAGAGGTAGACCCGGAACAGGAGGCTGCCCCCTTCGTTGAAGATCCCGAGACTGAACCTTGTCAGCAAGGCAAGCAAACCCCCATTGATCATGTCGATAAAATCCCACTTCCCTCTCATGTGTCGCTTACGCATTGTATAGGATGATTACCATGCTACGTTTCTACCGCATAGATGAACCCATTCCTTTGCATGACCTATCATCTGTCACAGTAGTAAGCAAACCACAATCCTAGCAAAGGTAGGAGTTGTTTGATATCATGTGGCCCCTGCAATTGTTACTGCTTATTGCATGCTTAGAGTGATACAATGTTGTTACTGTTATGTGAGTCGGGATGGTAGTGATCATGTTGACGACTGTGGAAATGTGTTGGTGAATCTACCCTAATACAAGGTGAACTATGAGAGGCTGTGTAGGAGTACACAGTGGGTTGTCTCGCTGAACACCGCCCTAAGTCTGAGTTCTTGTGTGGTGATCCAAGATGAAGAGTACAACCACACATTGGGCTCACTGACCCCTCTCAACCTATTAACTCATCCCTTTCGATGTCCAGATGTGGCGGTAGTTCGGAGTTCTGGTAGGTTTGTGGCCTGGCTGCTAAGTGAGAGAACGGCTCAACCGAGACCGGCTTATGCACCACGCGCACATCTTCTGGGTCCACTTCGGTAAACCGGCCGGGTTCACGATAGTGGTAGCCAACCCAGATAGGCGGCTTTCTTGGACTAGATCGGCTATGAGGTAACAGTTGTGGTGAGCATCCTCGCTGACACTTCTTGAACGGTGTCGAGTACAAAGGCGGTAATTGATGATCATGTGTGTGTAGCGGTACACCCCTGCAGGGTTAACAAAACTATTCGAATAGCCGCGTCTGTGGTAAGGGACTTCTTGGAAAGCTTAGCTTGATTATTAAACAACTTGAACTGGATACTTATAAAACTTGCCAAGATAAGCGTGAGTTCTATGGCGTGCTTTCTCGTGGGGAAGTCGAGGAAGGCACCATAGTGGTGTAATTGGTTGGAGATGTAGTGGATTCGTGGACGCTTCTTACCTCAAGTCTGGTACTCGTAGTTCAGGACTAGCCAAGTCAAAGTTGGCACTTCTGCTTTTGAACACACCTCCCTTTACCTTGATACATGTGCATGAGTAGTATAGTTCCTATGTAAGTCTTGCTGAGTACGACTTTGTACTCATGTTTGCTTATTCTATGTTCTAGATGAACCCACTGACCCCGAAGGTGGATTCTTCATCGAGCTCGACGACTGAAGACCAAGCTAGTGTAGTCCCAGTCAGACGACTGGTTCCCTCGTGGAGGGCTTGTGTTTAAATAAGGCTTCTTAAGACATTTGTTAAACTTGTCTGTACTCAGACCTACTTTGCTTCCGCTTGTTTGTTGAAATGTTGGATCACATGCTTGTGATCTCTGTGTGCACTCTGTGAGAGTTATCAACAAAATGTATACTTTGTAGAGAATTGCAATGATACCTGCTGTTCATACAAGGCATGTGTGTTGTGTGTATGTTTATAACATGCATGTCTTTGTATGGGTTTTCGAGACCTTAGTTGTGATCTGGCTGGCGGTCTTTCATACACCAAGTGGCCCTTAGAACTGCGCAGCTTGGGGCATCGCGATGCGATTGCTCAAGACTCTGTCTCGTGCACACTTTGTGGTATGATCGAGCCCGCCCTAGACCCCGACTAAGTGATCGGGCTGGAGTAAGTCTATGTAAGAGTTATGAGATAGTCGATAGTATTGTTGAGGCGACTTGTGTCTGAATATGGGAGTTCATCACCCATATCTTTAGACTTGTGTGCGGACGATGAGGACCCATCTCAGTTGATCATCCTGCCTGGATGGGATGCCCCTCACGTACGATGCTTTCCGAGAACGTTCTGTGCTTGGCCTTGTCTACTTAGACAAGTGGGTACGGTTCTCGGCTCTCCATATGACTATGTCGTAGCGGGACTTGCATACGCTAACCCCGGGTCCCGACACTGCTGCCCCTTTGCTTCTGTTGATGGTAGCCGGTGTTGGTATTAGCTACTAGGTCAGAAGCATTTTGGTCATGGCGACGCTTATTCGGCTAGTTCTGGGATCCTTTTCCGCCATTCTTTCTCTTTTGGCCGGCTTTATCCTCCTCAGAGTCAGCATCTTTAGTTTTATCAGACTCGACGTATTTGATCACTGCGTTCATGAGCTCACCCATGTCTTTGACAGTTCTCTTGAGCCGTCCAAGTTTGTGCACTAAGGGCTCAAACTTACAATTCCTCTCCAAGATGATTACTGCGGTTTGGGCTGTGATAGTATTTGAGGAGTGCATTATATCTGATGCTCGCCGTGCCCAGCTGAGAGTTGATTCCCCTTCTTTCTGAACACAGTGCTCCAAGTCGACAATCGTAGCCTTGCAAATATTTGATGAATTTCTCTTTAAGATCCGTCCATGAGGTGACAGAATTCTTAGGAAGATTCTTGAACCAGATGTGAGCCGGCCCTTCCAACATCATTGAGAAGTAGCGAGTGGAAACCCCATCTGATGCTCTCAAGAGATCCATGGCAAGCTCATAACTCTCCATCCATACTGCCGAGTCCATGTCAGTCGTATAGTTTGCCATGTTACGTGGTGCCTTGAAGTCGGCAGGCATAGGTGCGTTTCTGAGAGCTCGTACCAGGCATAGGTTAACTGTCGATCTTTTGACAGTTTCGAAATTTTTGGATGGTGAAGGCTGATAAGCCGGCTCGCCTGTAGCTCCCACCGTTCTCTGGGGCGCTTCATGTTGTCGATGGCTCCCAGACGCCGCAGGACCTGGTGATTCAGCTTCCTGGCTTATACTTTGGTAAGGTGTCTCATGTAGGTGTGACTGTCCTCGTGAGTAGTTAGCTTGCTGAGTCATTGGCGTCTTTAGCAGATCTGCCGCCGGCCGAGTGCCTTGATCCACCAGGGTATCTCCATAGACTGGTGCAGCAGCGAGGAGCCGCGTGGCTGCCATCACGTTTTCTGTAGGGTGTTGTATTGATTATGAGGTGTGTGGAACCGATCAGACCGAGACGGAGGATTCGGCTGATCAGGTATGTTGAACCCCGAAGGGATTGCTTGCTGCGGGGTTTGGAACAGGTTGCGCCTTGGCATGTCAGTTGGAATCCGGCTCGCATCTCTGTCGACGCGTGCGAGACTTAGCTTCTAAGCTTCTATTAGTTCCAACTCTTGCAGTAGGCATGCGGTTTCCTGAGCAAGCCAGCTTTCCCTTTCTTCTAACCCGGCCGCCTCATCGTTGATTTCTTTGCGTATGTTGATCACCTGATGCCTAAGTTGATCAACCTTGGTTCTCCACTCCTCCTGGTTTTCTGGTGTTACCGAGGCAAGTAGTGCTTCTTTGAAAGTGGCCACGGCTTGGCTAAGGGCTTCTGCCCCGGTGGGACCTCGTGCTGCTGAGCCAGCCGGTTGGTCCGCATCTGGGTTAGGGGGTGCGCGTTGATCCCCCTGGTCTCCCTATACTCCGGCTCCCGAATTTGCCCTGAAGACAGAGACACAATATGGAGGCTCGAAGCAAGGGAAATCCGGGTTGTACTCCATTGAGCTGGGGCCAAGTCTTCCGCTCCTAATGGATCAGATTGACCCGGTGTACGCTGAGCTTCCATCACTAGGGCGTGAGGTTGCATCAGACTTTTCCTCTGGGGTGCCGTTGGTGAGGGACTCGACAGAGCCCGCCGGCTCTGGAGACCCGGTGACGAATCCAACAAAGGTGTGGTTTAATACGGCTGGATGCTGTCTTGAGGTTTCCGCGTGAACTTCCAGATCTGGCTTCGGTTCAGATCTATTGGTCTTGGCGATGAAGATTTGGATCGATCCGATCGCGACCCGCTAGCCAGATTTTAGGGAATTGGCTTCGGGGCCCCAGTGCGAGTCATCAATGTAAATCTTCCCTCGCCGGCTTCTGGTGATCCGGATAGAGACGAATCCCTCCATGCCTTGACAAGCTCCTCCAAGAATCTCAACAACTGCATGCGCAGGCCCCACTGTGGGCGCCAACTGTCGTGGGGTTAACAAAGCATATGTCTGAGTCATCGAACTTGTAGTGAGGCCTTTTCTGCGAGGTGGTGTCAAGGAGAGAGTCGACATAGACACGGTACTCGGTGGTTTACCCAGGTTTCGGCCCCTCTTTGTTCTCGAGGTAAAGACCTACTCCTGCTTCTTATTATTGAGGGGTTTCCGGCTTGTCGAAGGGACTAGCCGGGTTTTGGATTACAAGGGTTTGCCGGCTCATAACTTGCGTCTCGGGGAGATCTAGGTTACGAGTCGTGCGTTGGTAGTTTGAGTGTTGAGTTGAGAGTTGATCCTGGCGCCCCGAACCCTCGGCTTATAAAGGTGCTAGGTCCAAGAGTCCACGGATCCGATTCCTACTTGACGTGGAATCCTATTCTATGTCTACTTTACAAATACGCTATGCGCTACTGAAGGTAAGTCGAATTCCTTCTTTTGGGCTTCAAGCTTATCTCCTTGACGCGTCTCCCTCTGGTTCGGGTCTTGTCTTCGTGGGTCTTCACGTATAAAGCCGATCCAGAGAGTTGCGATCTAATGTCGGGTTATGGGATTGGTCCATCCCCCCGACAGTTTCCTTTTTAGTTTTCTTTAGCTTTGTTTTCTGTTCATAGCAAGTTATAACCCAGCTTTCATTGTGTGGGAGAGAAACATGCTCCACATTAAACTAGAACACATCATAGGATTTTCATGCTTATCTTTCTGCTGTTGTGTGTTCTTTATCTTTTCGTAGCTGCTGCCATGTTTAGTTTTAGATTTAGTTTTTGTCTTTAGCTAGAGCCTTGGATTCTGTTTAGTTTTTTGCTGGAACTCTCTTTCTTTTCATGTTTATCTTGTTAAGAGAGTTGGTTGTTGCACTGAATTGTGTCTTGTCTTGCAAGTAGGTAATTGAGGTTGCTATTCAATTGTAGTAGTAACTTGCAATATTTTTGAGGTATTGTTGTGAGTAATGTTTGAACTTTTGGTGTCAAGAGCTCTAGCCTATTAGTGATAGGTGTCGTATTTTGGCTACTAGATGGATCACTGATCTTTTGAGGGATCGGATTTTAGAGTACACTCACGTACAATGAGTCGAGGATGCGCAAGGATAACAGAACCCCATACACTCCTCCTCGGGGTACTTGTCTCTTTGTGAACCTCCTCATTAGATTGAGAGTTACCGATAATAAGTGCATGAGTTCTTCAGACTAATGTAAGTATTGAAAGTTGACACTTCCACCTCCTCATATTTGGTAGCCTCTTCCGTACCGTGCATTGCCCTCTCCTCACTCAGAGAGTTCGCATCAACCTTTGCCGGTGCATCCAAACCCTTGGCATGATATGCTCTGTCATCATAAACCTCCTTATATATTTCCTCAAAACAGCCACCATACCTACTATCAAGGCATTTCCATAGCCTTTCTGACATACATTGCCATGCAACATCCACCTCTTCATGACTTGATCTTCATGTCATACATGTTCCTACTACACAGGCAGAGGCATACTTTGCATACATCATGATAGCTACATCTTCAGTACTATGTAAAGTGTGAAGATCTTCTATACCTTCTTGTAAAATAAAGTGTTTCCTTTAAGTGAGGAAAAGATCCCAAAGTGGACAAATTAAAAGATCCCAAAGAGGAAAAATGAGAGTTAAATAGAAAGAGCCGTTGAGGCCACCAAAAAAATACAAAAAATAGATAAAAGAGAAAAAAGAAAATAAAAAGAGATAAAGGGGCAACACTACTATTCCTTTTGAAACATCCACACGCGTACTCCCTCTTATCCTTGTACTCCATAGAGATGATCATTTATGCATATAGCTATGTGGGGACCCTTCACACTATAGAACTTGGCTTGCATATTCCAAGGATGAGCCTCCTCAAATGAGCTCTAGCTCTTCATGAGCGAGCAAGTTGGATGCACCCCCACTAGTTCCATTAGAGAGCTTTCCTTAGATCATATGTGCATCCGTTGCATGGCAATCCCTACTCCTCACATCATATCTATCATTTGTCCTTCTCGCCTATGATTGTCATCATTGATGTGAGCCTTCCTCACCATTTTTGTCTTCCTCCTCCACCATATTTCTCTCTTTTCCATCCTAAGTGTCAACTCTCGTGCCTACGCTCATCCATTGCATGAGTGCTCAAAATATAGAAAATGAGTGGATCAAATTAACTTGTACCTGACTAGTGGTCTGGGGACGAGTCAAGATAAGATTCCAAAGAAGACCAAGTGTGAAACTTTAGTAGATTGAGTTCTCAACAAATATATTTTTCTCCATTATTACCATATCCCCCTTCTTGCACGCAAACAACATTTGGAGACATTCGACTCACGGACAATGATGAGATCTTGCACCTAATGTTCTTTCGTTGCTTGTTTCAATGCTAATATAGACTCTTGCATGTTATGACTTCAATTGAATCACATACCTTGATTGCTTTACTTTCAAAGTTCTTATATGGTTGCTAGCATGTCACCACAGAAATTATGCTTGTTATCATTTACCTACTCGAGGACAAGAAGGAATTAAGCTTGGGGATGTTGATACGTTCCAAATGTATCTATAATTTCTACATGCTCCATGAATGTTTTGTGTGATATTGCTATGATCTAGATACACTTTCATAAACTTTTGATCATATTTGGACTAAGTTATTAACTCAGTGCACCACAGTGCCAGTTCCTGTTTTCTGCTGTTTTTCTATTTCAGGTTTCCCCCATATTAAAAATGCTCCAAAAAATCGGGAAAAATCGGATAAAAAATCAGCGCATTGGAACCTTCCGGAATCACCAAAGTTGGGCCAGAGGGCCACCACCAGGGACCCAGGCGGCCACCTGGCGCGGCCTAGGGTCTGGTCGCGCCAGGGGGGCGGCTGGACCCCTAGTGGCCCCCCTGGCTGCCCCCCTTCGCCTATTTATTATCCGTGTCGTGAAACCCCCGAAGACAGAAACCCTTTTCGCGATCTCGCCTCTGTTCCGCCGCCTCCGTGCTTCCAAGATCGGGAGCGCCAGCAGACCTCATCCAGGCACCCTGCCGGAGGGAGGATTGACCTCCAGGAGCTTACCCTCCACCATGGATGCTTCCGGGATGTGTCGTGAGTAGTTTCCTTTGGGCCATAGGTCCGTGATCAGTAGGTATGTGATGTTCTCCTCCCCTCTTTGTTCTTCATGGATTAGACCTCGTGAGCTGCCCTACTTGATCGAGGAACATATGTAATTTTCTGCTGTTGGTATGCTGAGTTTGTTGGGATCTGATGGATTATGAGACTATGTTCAGATTGTGATTGATTAATATATTTGGTTCTTATATTTTATAACTTTTTAACTAAGTAATTATTGCATGTTCTCCGTTGTTGTTTATTTCTTTGGCCAAGTAGTAGGTAGTGACTCCAAGAGGGAACATTATACTCGATTGTGCGTTCATGCCCCCCGATGACATGCTTGAGTGACAGAAACATGAGTCTAGGGGATGTGTTGTTGCCACAAGGTGGAAAACAACGGTGCTTGTAACCACAGTTGCAAGGATTCTTTACTTTACGCAAAGTTTTTTTAATGCAGTTGTATGTTGCTTTGGGTTTACGCTTTGGGTGGGGCTCGCAACTTAATACCAGCGAGATGTTCTGGATAGATATCTCAAGGTGGATGATTAATTAGTAGTAGATGCAGTTGGATTTCGGTCTACTTCTTTTGGTGTATTTCCCATGCTTTTGAGCCTCTTCCTTTCTTTGTAGCATAGTTAGCATTGCGGTGCGTTTTTAATCTTTTCAATTTCCCACCTGTGATTTATTTACCTCGCATAGCCGTTTTATCGTCTTTTGGGAGAGAGACATCACTAGTGAACATCATGGGACCCCGGTCCATATTCTCATCACTGTTTACACGCTCTTTTATTTTCCTTCTTTTACTTTCTAGCTGATATCACCATTATCATTATCCCTTGCGTTTGATACTTTGGAAAAAACAAGACCGGAGAGATTGACAACCTCTCTGAACTTCTTTGGGAGCAAAGTTATTTGTTTTTGTGTGAAGGTCCACGTCAGTTGTGCCGTTAACCCCTACTTCTCATTGCCGGAGTCCTACGGGAGACAAACCCTATCCTCCACATAGGGGAAATTTGCTGCTATCCTGCATCTCACCTTCCACTTGGGGTAACCAACGAAGGGCGAGAAACCATTATCATCATCTCGACCATCAGAGTCCTATGGGAGACGATCTTTCGACCTTGGTATATTTGCCAAGGGAAATTTTTTTCTACGCTACATCTCAACCTTCCACTTGGGGTAACCAACGAAGGGCGAGAAGCCGTTATCATCTCTCGCTAGCATCAAGAAAATCTCCGGCGCCATTGCCGTGGACTCCACTCTACGAGATAGGGGAGTTGCACGCTATCCTTTATCTTTTCTTTTTAGTCTTGTTAGTTTACCTTTTAGTTTTTGCTTTAGAGTCCTTTACCAAAAATCACAAAAAAATTGCTTGTCCTTCTTGCTGCTACTATGGGTACCACTGAAAACATTAAGTTGTGAGACTTCACTAGTCACCACAACAATGATTTTATCTGCACTCCTATTGCTACACCTGCTACTTCAGTAGTCTCTTATGAAATTAAACCTGCTTTGTTGAACCTTGTTATGAGAGATCAATTCTTCGGTGTTGGAGATGATGCGGCTTTACACTTAATTAATTTTGTTGAGCTTTGTGATATGCTAAGTATAAGGAAGGTAAACTCTGTCGAGGAGATCTCCTCCCTAAATGAAAATGTTGACTTGATTATGTCTCTACTTACCAAGACAGCTCCTATTGATCCTCATGATGTTCCTTTAAATTCCTTGGTTGCTCAAGAACAAGTAGATGTGAACTTTATCTCTAGAAACAACTTCAACAATAATGCTTATAGGAGTAACTTTGCAGCAATCCTATACCGTTCCCATCCAACAATTATGGGAACAACAACAACAACAAAAACAACAACAACTCCTATGATCAAACCTATAAGGAAAGAGATCTACCTAGCTATGATAAACTAGTAGAGATAGAGAAGGCCACTAAGAATTATATGCACACACAGTATGAACAAAACAAGGCCTTCTCTAGACAATTAGGTGAGCACACTTCTATTTTAAAAAACATTAGCAAGCAACTTAAGGGCCTGAACAGTGAGATTTCTAATCTCCAAACTAGACTTACCGCCACTGAAACTTATGTTTCAAACATGTCTATCACCCAAGCTAATTTGATAAACCAGATGGCAGCCAAACCTGATGTTATCCCCATGGAAGAAGATAGAATTAAGGGCCTTCCTACACACCACACCATTGCTACCATCCAAGTTGTTGAGGATACCCAAACTTTTAGCACCCAACACACTCCTAGTCCCATTGGACCTATTAATGGTGATTCTATTACCTCAACCGTAGAACAAGAAACTCCTATGAACGTAGAAGCTTTAAAACAAGTGAGCCTAGATGACACCACTAGCACCTTTGATAGTAGTGACATTGATTTTGATAGTTGCACCCATTCTTAAGTTATTAGCTTACTACACAAAATGTCTAGAGACCCCCACACTAGCACACTAAATCTTACCTTCACGAAGCATATCACTAATGCTCTCATTAAAGCTAGGGAGGATAAGCTTAGGGTAGAAGCCTCCATACCTAGAAAGCTAGAAGATGGTTGGGATCCTATGATAAAAAATAAATTTAATAACTTCTCTTGCTATGCTTTATGTGATGTTGGAGCTAGAACCTCCGTTATGCCCAAAAGAATGTATGATACGTTTGAATTGAAACCTTTTGATCCTTGTTCTTATGGTGTTAGTCTCGTTGAATCTTCCGGAAAGAAACCTTTGTGGAAGATTGACAATGTTCTTATCATTGTCAATGAAAACTATGTTCCCGTCGATTTTACTATTATGGACATTGAGTGTGAACCTTTATGTCCAATTATTTTGGGACGCCCTTTTCTTTGCACCGTTGCTACTTTCGTGGGAAAGTCACGGCAGATGTCCGAAGAGTCATACTTGACGTGGGACTGATACGTCCAAAACGTATCTATAATTTCTTCTTGCTCCATGCCTCTTTTCTGTGATATTGCTATGACATTGATGAACTTGCATACACTTTTGATCATATTTGGACTAACCTATTAACTCAGTGCACCCCAATGCCAGTTCCTGTTTTCTGCTGTTTTTCTATTTCAGGTTTCCCCCATATTAAAAGTGCTCCAAAAATTCGGGAAAAATACAATAAAAAATCAGCGTAGAAGAAGCTTCGGGAATCACCGAGGGTTGGGGCCAGAGGGGACCCACCAGGGCCCCAGGCAGCCTCCCCCCGCGCCCTAGGGTGGGGCCGCGCCAGGGGGCCGCTTGGACCCCTGGTGGCCCCCCTGTCTACCCCCCCCTTCGCCTATATATCCCTCGTGACGTGAAACCCCCGTGACGGGAACCCTTTTTTCGCGATCTCTCCTCTGTTCCGCTGCCGCCGCGCTTCCAAGATCGGGAGCACAAGAAGTCCTCTTCCCGGCACCCTGCCAGAGGGAGGAACCACCTCCGGGAGCTTCTCCACCACCATGGATGCTTCCCGGATGAACCGTGAGTAGTCCACCTTGGACCATCTGTCTAATATAAGTAGCTATGTGATGTTCTCCTCCCCTCTTTGTTCTTAATGGATTAGACCTCGTGAGCGGCCCTACATGATCGAGGCACATATGTAATCTTTCTATTGTTTCTATGCTGAGTTTGCTGGGATCCGATGGATTATGAGACTATGTTCAGATTGTGTTTGAGTAATATATTTGATTCTCCTCTTTTATATTTATGTTCTAGAGTAATTCTTGCATGTCCTCCGTTGCTGTTTATTTCTTTGGCCAAGTAGTAGGTAGTGACTCCAAGAGGGAGCGTTATGCATGATTGTGGGTTCATGCCCCCCGATGACTAGCTTGAGTGACAGAAACATGAGTCTAGGGGATGTGCTGTTCCCACAAGGGGGAAAATGGTGCTTGTACTTGCGGGTGCAAGGATTGTTTACTTTACGCAAAGTTCTTTAATGCAGTTGTCCGTTGCTTTGAGTTTACACTTTGGGTGGGATTCACAACTTAATACCAGCGAGATGTTCTGGATAGATATCTCAAGGTGGATGATTAGTAGGTAGATGCAGATGGATTTCGGTCTACTTCTCTTGGCGTACCACCCATGCTTTTGAGCCTCTTCCTTTCTTTATAGCATAGTTAGCATTGGTTTGCACACATAATCCTGTCAATTGCCCAGCTGTAATTTTTTTACCTCGCATGGCTATTTTATTTACTTTTCTGTTGCTGTCACTATCATTATTATCCCGTGCGTTTGATCCTTTGTAAACGACAAGGCCAGAGGAATTTACAAATCCTTTGTACTCGTTGGGAAGCAAAGTTATTTGCTGTGTGTGCAAGTCCAGGAGAAGAAAGTGATTATCAAACGGCGCATCACTTGTCGATCCACCTTCTTGTATCTGTTGGAGTCCTACTAGTTCAATACTAAACCTTAGCATCTTCTCTAAGGGAAACTTCCTGTTGTCTACATCTCAACCTTCCACTTTGGGTAACCAACGAGGGGTGTTAATTCGTAACATCAAAAGCAATTTCTGGCGCCGTTCCGGAGACTCCACTCTTCAAGATAGGGGAGTTGCACACTATCTTTTATCTTTGCTTTTTAGTCTTGCTAGTTTACCTTTCATTTTTTGTTTTTGCTTTTGTGTCTTATATGAAAAACCAAAAAACTAGTTGCTACCTTTTGCCTTTGTCTTGCTTTGCCTAGTTATGCTATCCTCACCATGGGTATTGAACCAAACCACCCAAATATGGTAGGATGGACATATTTGACATGTTTCACTTGGATCGTCTTTGATCAATTTGTGCTCGCGCTAAAAACCGAACCGACTTGGTTGAGGGAAAATCATTTAATGAGCATGCTCATTATACTCGGAACCGCCTATCTCAGAAAGGGAAACACTTATGGGATCAAATACATGTTTCTTATTGCCAAGCTAAACTTTTCTGCTACAATTATGATTTACTAGTTGTTGTAATATAGATCATAAACACCTCCCTTTCCAATGTGAGTTCAATGAAAATGAGATCTTATCTTCTTATGCTAAAGGTGTCTATGATTACTTTGATGTTGAAAAGATTGAAGAGTTTGTTTCTTTTGAAGGTGCTTATGAGATTGCTTCTTTTATTGAAAGGTATCACGATACTATTCACCAGTCTGAAAACCTTGCAGTTCTGGCTTATTGCTTCGAGAATTATACTTCCAATTCTTATATTGAGGATTTTAAAAATAAAATTTTTGCTTCCCAAGAAGAGGCCAATGATTGCTTTGAGGAGGAATCCCATGATTCCGAGGACTCACTTGAAATATCCCTTTCTGAAAATTTTGATACTGGCTTTGTTGATGGCCAAGATGCCACTATGGATGATGCTGACAAAAATGAACTCTCTATAGTTCCTTATGTTAAGCATGAAATTTTTGCTATTGCACCCACACTTGATTGTCCTATTATCCTTTTGAAATATCCAACTCATATTCTAGAGAACTGTGCTCTTATTAAGGCTCAATGTGATGGGTTGCATTTATCTGATGATCCTAAAGACCGTGTTGAAAATTATACACGTGTGCTTGTAGGTGATGCACAACATGATTTATGTGATAGTTATATTCTTGATGTTGTTCATGATACTACTGAAAATAACTTTGAGAGGGGAAATTTTGGTTGTACAAACTTCCATGTTGCAAAAACACCTCTCTTCATGTTGAAAGTTTTGAAATTGTTCCTCTTCCACCTTTCTATGCATGTCACTTTGTGCTTCTTTGACTTAATTTCGTACAAGATGCCTATGCATAGGAAGTGGGTTAGGCTTAAATGTGTTTCAAATTTGCTTCTTGATGCTCTCTTTTTCTTCAAATTCTTATTCTTATGAGAGCACCTTGTATAATCCTCAAGCCTAGCTAATGGCTTTAAAGAAGCGCTTTCGGGAGGCAGCCCGCAACGAATTTAGGTTTTCCTTTTTGTTTTCCTTCTGTTTTTAGTGGTCTTGATGATTGTTACTACTGTAGCAACATCATTGTATCTTTACTTTTCAAGCTTTGTGCCATTTATAGCCTCATATGACAAGGGAAGTGAAAGTTGTGACATGCTGTCCAGAAAACAGATTTTGTCCTCGTGACTAGAAAAATTACAGAAAAATCCCAGTTCATCTTTTTGAGCTAAAAATTTTACACAGCGTGCTCTCTACAATTACGGAAGTTTCATATGTTCTGAGTTTTTTGATTTGAGTTGCATAAGTATCCCTAAAAAATTCTTTACTGGTCTGTTTTTCACAGATTCTGTCCTGTTTTGCCTCTTCTTCATTTTGCAAACCTTAAGCTTGCTTTTTTTTGCAAAAAAATTTGGAAATCTTGATAAACAGTATCTCTTCAAGAATATCCTTATTTCCAGTAGAGAAATTTTTATTTTATTATGGGTACTAACCTCGCTAATCAGATTATGATGAGTTATGTATGAAGGGAGTTTTCATGTTTGCGAGGGAAGATGATGAAAGAAGATTCAGGAGTGTCAAGCGCTCAAGCAAGGGGATTCCCCCATGCATCCCCAAGAAATATTCAAGGAGACTCGAGCGTCTAAGCTTGGGGATGCCCCTGTTCATCCCCTTCTTCATCAACAATTATCAGTTCGTCTCTCGTCTCACTATATTTTTATGACTTCATGCGTTATGTGCTATGCTTGGAGCGTCGCGCTCTTAGGTTTTATTTTTAGTTTTCTTTAGCTTTGCTTGCTGTTCATAACAAGTTAGAACCCAGATTTATTTGTGTGGGATAGAAACACGCTCCACTTTCAAAATCTAGAACACAACATAGGTTTTTTCATTCTTATCTTTGTTGTGTGTGTTCTTTATCTTTTTCATAGCTACTGTCATGTTTAGCTCTTAGTTTTCATGTTTATCTTTTTAAGAGCTTTTTTTTAGTTTGTTGCTGGAACTCTCTTGAGTTTTCATGTTTATCTTGTTTAGAGTGTTTGCCTGTTGCACTGAGTTTTGTCTTGACTTGAAGTAGGTAATTGAGGTTGCTATTCTTTTGTAGTAGTAACTTGCAATAGTTTTGAGGTATTATTTTGAGTAATGTTTGAACTTTTGGTGTCAAGAGCTTTAGCCCATTAGTGATAGATGTCGTATTTTGGGCAATCCGTGTTTATTTTCAAAACTTACAAAATTAGTTGATAACTTTAGCTACTAGATGGATCACTACTCTTCTGATGGATCGAATATTAGAGTACACTCACGTACCATGAGTCGAGGATGCGCATGGATAACTAAACCCCCATACACCCCTCCTCGGGGTACTTGTCTCTTTGAGAAACCTCCTTATTAGATTGAGAGTTACTGATAATAAGTGCATGAGTTCTCCGGACTAATGTGAGTATTCGAAAGTTGACACTTCCACCTTCCCATATTTTTCTAGCCTCTCCTGTGGCGTGCATTGCTTTCTTCTCACTCCGAGAGTTGGCGTCCACCTTCGCCGGTACATCCAAACCCTTGGCATGATACGCTCTGTCATCATAAACATCCTTATATCCTTCCTCAAAACAGCCACCATACCTACCTATCAAGGCATTTCCATAGCCTTTCCGAGATATATTTCCATGCAACGTCCATCTTCTCATGACTTGATCTTCATGTCATACATGCTACTTTCTTGATCGATGAGCCGCATGCTAGTTGGGCCTTGCCCTAATCATTGCTACCTGACGCGCTATTAGCATTGCATATCCTTCTACACTGGCAGAGGCATACATTTTCATACATCATGATAGTTACATCTTCTTTATGATTTGATTGCTTTTGTAGAGTGTGAAATATCTTCTATACTTTTTGTAATATATAGAGTGTTGCCCCTAAAAGTGAGGAAAACATCCCACAGTGGACAAATTAAAAGATCCCAAAGAGGACAAATTAAAAGATCCCAAAGAGGAAAAATGAGCGACATAGAAAGAGCCAATGAGGCCACAAAAAAATACAAAAAAATAGAAAAAAGACAAAAAGAAATAAAAAGAGAGAAGGGGGCACACTACTATTCCCTTTAAGAAATCCACACTCGTACTCCCTCTTATATCTTGTACTCCATAGAGATTATCATTCATGCATATAGCTATGTGGGGACCTTCACACTATAGAACCTGGCTTGTATATTCCAATGATGAGCCTCCTCAAATGAGCTCTAGGTCTTCTTGAGCAAGCAAGTTGGATGCACCCCCACTAGTTCCATTGGAGAGCTTACCTTAGCTCATATGTGCATCCGTTGCATGGCAATCCCCACTCCTCACATCATATCTATCATTTGGCTTTCTCTCGCCTATGTTTGTCCTCATTGATGTGAGCCTTTCACACCCTTTTTGTCTTCCTCCTCCAACATATTCTCTCTTTGCCATCCTAAGTGTCAACTTTCTTGCTTACGCTCATCAATTGCATGAGTACTCAAAATGTCGAAAAGGAGTGGATCATTTTGACTTGTACCAGGCTAGTGGTCTGGGGATGAGTCAAGATAAGATTCCAAAGAAGACCAAGTGTGAAACTTTAGTAGATTGAGTTCTCAACACAAAAATACTTTCTCGTATATCCCTATCGCTTTTCTTGCACTCAAACACCATTTGGAGATATTCGAGTCACGGACAGTGAGAGCTCTTGCACCTTTATGTTCTTATGTTTCTTGTTTCAATGCTAAATATAGACTCTTGCCTGTTATGACTTGAATTGAATTACATGCCTTGATTGCTTTACTTAAAAGTTCTTATATGGTTGTTAGCATGTCACCACAGAAATTATGCTTGTGTATGTTGATACGTCCAAAACGTATCTATAATTTCTGCTTGCTCCATGCCTCTTTTGTGTGATATTGCTATGATATTGATGAACTTCCATACACTTTTGAGCATATTTGGTATAACCTATTAACTCAGTGCACCCTAGTGCCAGTTCCTGTTTTCTGCTGTTTTTCTATTTCAGGTTTCCCCCATATTAAAAGTGCTCCAAAAATTCAGGAAAAATACAATAAAAAATCAACGCAGAAGAAGCTTCGGGAATCATCAAGGGGGGGAAGAGGGGACCCACTAGAGCCCCAGGCGCCATCCCGGCGCACCCTACGGTGGGGCCACGCCAGGGGGCCACCTGGACCCATAGTGGCCCCCCTGGCTGCCCCCCTTCGCCTATATATCCCTCGTGATGTGAAACCCCCATGACGGGAACCCTTTTTCGCGATCTCTCCTCTGTTCCTCCGCCACCGTGCTTCCAAGATCGGGAGCACCAGAAGACCTCTTCCCGGCACCCTGCCAGAGGGAGGAACCACCTTCGAGAGCTTCTCCACCACCATGGATGCTTCCCGGATGAACCGTGAGTAGTCCACATTGGACCATGGGTCTATGATCAGTAGCTATGTGATGTTATCCTCCCCTCTTTGTTCTTCATGGATTAGACCTCGTGAGCTGTCCTACATGATCGAGGCACATATGTAATCTTTCTGCTATTGCTATGCTGAGTTTGCTGGGATCCGATGGATTATGAGACTATGTTAAGATTGTGTTTGAGTAATATATTTGATTCTCCTCTTTTATATTTATGTTCTAGAGTAATTCTTGCATGTTCTCCATTGTTGTTTATTGCTTTGTCCAAGTAGTAGGTAGTGACTCCAAGAGGGAACGTTATAAATGATTGGGGGTTCATGCCCCCTGATGACTAGCTTGAGTGACAAAAACATGAGTCTAGGGGATGTGCTGTTGCCACAAGGGGGAAAAACGGTGCTTGTACTTGCGGGTGCAAGGATTGTTTACTTTACGCAAAGTTCTTTAATGCAGTTGTCCGTTGCTTTGAGTTTACACTTTGGGTGCGATTCGCAACTTAATACCAGCGAGATGTTCTGGATAGATATCTCAAGGTGGATGATTAGTAGGTAGATGCAGATGGATTTTGGTCTACTTGTCTTGGCGTACCGCCCATGCTTTTGAGCCTCTTCCTTTCTTTATCGCATAGTTAGCATTAGTTTGCGCACATAATCCTGTCAATTGCCCAGCTGTAATTTGTTTACCTCCCATGGCTATTTTATTATATTTTGGGAGAGAGACATCACTAGTGAACATCATAGGACCCCGGTTTATATTTACAATATTGTTTACACCCACTATCAATTTACTGCTTTATTTACTTTTCCGCTGCTATCACTATCATTATTATCCCGTGCGTTTGATCCTTTGTAAACAACAAGGCCGGAGGAATTGACAACTCCTCTATACTCATTGGGAAGCAAAGTTATTTGTTGTGTGTGCAGGTCCAGGAGAAGCAAGTGATTATCAAACGGTGCATCAATTGTCGATCCACCTTCTTGTATCTGTTCGAGTCCTATTGGTTCCATACTATATCTTAGCATCTTCGCTAAGGGAAAATTGTTGTTGTCTACATCTCAATCTTCCACTTTGGTAACCACCGAGGGGGCGTTAATTCGTACCATCAGCGACCTTTGCTACGAGGCGAACACATGGAGAGAGTCGACATGGACAAGAGACTCGGCGAATTACCCAGGCTTAAACCCCTCTTTGTCTCGAGGTAAAAGCCTACTCCTGCTTATTATCATTATGGGTTCCTACTCCTCGAATAGAAGAGTCGGTGAATCGATTACAAGAGAGTCGGTTCGCAACCTTAGTCTCGAGGAGATTTAGGTTGCGCCGACAAGTGTCTAGTCCTATCTTGGATTGAGATTGTTCTGACTCTGGATCCCGTGGACCTCGGCATATAAAGGCGCCGGGTCCCGGGTTTCCGCGAGTCCGACTCCGACCCGAGGTGGAGTCCTATTCTACTTTACAAATATGCTATGTGCTATACAAGGTAAGTCGAATTCCTTCTACAACTTCGATCATCTTTGCTTGACGCCTATCAATTTACTGCTTTATTTACTTTTCCGTTTCTATCACTATCATTATTATCCCGTGCTTTTGATCCTTTGTAAATGACAAGGCCGGAGGAATTAACAACTCCTCTATACTCGTTGGGAAGCAAAGTTATTTGTTGTGTGTGCAGGTCCAGGAGAAGCAAGTGATTATCAAACGGCGCATCAATTGTCGATCCACCTTCTTGTATCTGTTGGAGTCCTACTGGTTCGATACTAAACCTTAGCATCTTTGCTAAGGGAAACTTGTTGCTGTCTACATCTCAACCTTCCACTTTGGGTAACCAACGAGGGGGCGTTAATTCGTACCATCAGCGACCTTTGCTACGAGGCGAACACATGGAGAGAGTCGACATGGACAAGAGACTCGGCGATTTACCCAGGTTTCAGCCCCTCTTTGTCTCGAGGTAAAAGCCTACTTCTGCTTATTATCATTATGGGTTCTGACTCCTCGAATAGAAGAGTCGATGAATCGAATACAAGAGAGTCGGTTCGCAACACGATGATCTCAGAGGAATAGTAGTGTTAAATAGAAAGAGTTAAATAGAAAGAGCCATTGAGGCCACCAAAAAAATAGAAAAAAATAGAAAAAAGAGAAAAAGGAAATAAAAAGAGATAAAGGGGCAACACTACTAATCCTTTTGAAAGATCCACACGCATACTCCCTCTTATCCTTGTACTCCATAGAGATGATCATTTATGCATATAGCTATGTGGGGACCGTTCACACTATAGAACTTGGCTTGCATATTCCAAGGATGAGGCTCCTCAAACGAGCTCTAGGTCTTCATGAGCGAGCAAGTTGGATGCACCCCCACTAGTTCCATTGGAGAGATTTTCTTAGCTCCTATGTGCATCCGTTGCATGGAAATCCCTACTCCTCACAACATATCTATCATTTAGCCTTCTTGCCTATGATTGTCATCATTGATGTGAGCCTTTCTCACCCTCTTTGTCTTCCTCCTCCGCCATATTTCTCTCTTTGCCATCCTAAGTGTCAACTCTTGTGCTTACGCTCATCCATTGCATGAGTGCTCAAAATATCGAAAACGAGTGGATCAAATTGACTTGTACCTGACTAGTGGTCTGGGGACGAGTCAAGATAATATTCCAAAGAAGACCAAGTGTGAAACTTTAGTAGATTAAGTTCTCAACAAATATATTTTTCGCTCGTATTCCCATATCCCCCTTCTTGCACGCACACACCATTTGGAGACATTCAAGTCACGGACAGCTAAGAGCTCTTGCACCTAATGTTCCTTCGTTGCTTGTTTCAATGCTAATATAGACTCTTGGATGTTATGACTTGAATTGAATCACATGGACGTTTCTATCTTCAGGTGTTTCGCGGCACGGCACCCTGCCGGAGGGAGAATTGACCTCCGGGAGCTTCCACTACACCATGGACGTTTTCCGGATGTGTCTTGAGTAGTTTCCTTTGGGCCATGCGTCCGTGATTAGTATCTATGTGATCCTCTCGTCTTTGTTCTTCATGGTTTAGACCTCGTGAGCTGCCCTACATGATCGAGGCACATATGTAATTTTCTGTTGTTCCTATGTTGAGTTTGCTGGGATCTGATGGATTATGAGACTATGTTCAGATTGTGATTGAGTAATATATTTGGTTCTTATCTTTTATATTTTTTTCCTAAGTAATTCTTGCATGTTCTCCGTTGTTGTTTATTTCTTTGGCCAAGTAGTAGGTAGTGACTCCAAGAGGGAACATTATGCTCAATTGTGGGTTCATGCCCCCCGATGACATGCTTGAGTGAGAGAAACATGAGTCTAGGGGATGTGCTATTGCCACAAGGGGGAAACAACGGTGCTAGTAACCGCGGTTGCAAGGATTGTTTACTTTAAGAAAAGTATTTTTTAATGCAATTGTTTGTTGCTTTGGGTTTACACTTTGGGTGGGGCTCGCAACTTAATACCAGCGAGATGTTCTGGATAGATATCTCAAGGTGGATGATTAGTAGTAGATGCAGTTGGATTTCGGTCTACTTATTTTGGCGTACCGCCCTTTCTTTTGAGCCTCTTCCTATCTTTTTAGCATAGTTAGCATTGCGGTCCGTTTTTAATCTTGTCAATTGCCCAGCTGTGATTTGTTTACCTCGCATAGCAGTTTTATCGTATTTTGGGAGAGAGACATCACTAGTGAACATCACGGGACCCTAGTCCATATTCTCATCATGGTTTACACGCTCTGTCATTTTCCTTCTTTTACTTTCTAGCTGCTATCGCCATTATCATTATCCCTTGCGTTTGATCCTTTGTAAACAACAAGACCAGAGAGATTGATAACCTCTCTGAACTTCGTTGGGAGAAAATTTATTTGCTTTTGTGTGCAGGTCCACGTCAGTTGAACCGTTGACCCCTACTTATCATTGCCGGAGTTCTACGGGAGACAAACCCTATCCTCCACATAGGGGAAATTTGCTGCTATCCTACATCTCACCTTCCACTTGGGATAACCAACGATGGCCGAGAAACCATTATCATCATCTCGACCATCAGAGTCCTACGGGAGATGATCTTTCAACCTTGGTATCTTTGCCAAGGGAAATTTGTCGCTAAGCTAAATCTCAACCTTCCACTAGGGGTAACCAACAAAGGGCGAGAAGCCGTTATCATCTCTCTCTAGCATCAAGAAAATATCTGGCGCCATTGCCGGGGACTCCACTCTACAAGATATGGGAGTTGCACAGTATCTTTTATCTTTGATTTTTAGTCTTGTTAGTTTACCTTTCAGTTTTTGCTTTAGTATCCTTTAAAAAAATCACAAAAAAATTGCTTGTCCTGCTTGCTGATACTATGGGTACCACTGAAAACACTAAGTTGTGTGACTTCACTAGTCACAACAACAATGATTTTATCTGCACTCCTATTGCTACACCTGCTACTTCAGCAGTCTCTTATGAAATTAAACCTGCTTTGTTGAACCTTGTTATGAGAGATCAATTCTTCGGTGTTGGAGATGATGCTGCTTTACACTTAAGTAATTTTGTTGATCTTTGTGATATGAAAAAGTATAAAGAAGTAGAAGGTGATATTGTTAAGCTTAAACTTTTTCCTTTCTCCTTGAGGGAAGGAGCTAAATTTGGTTTCAATCCTTGCCTTGGAAAGGCATAGATTCTTGGGATAAGTGCAAGGATGCTTTTATTGGGAAGTAATATTATGAATTTTAAACAATTGGATAATGAACATTGTTATCCAGACTTTTTATGCAGGCTTGAACTTTACCTCGCGGAACCTGTTAGATTCGGCCGCGGGAGGAACCTTTATGTCAACAACACTTGGTGCTGCCACCAAACTTCTAGATGAGATAATGACCAACTATTCCAAGTGGCACACCGAACGAGCTCCAACAGGTAGGAAGGTAAACTCTATCGAGGAGATCTCCTCCCTAAATGAAAAATTTGACTTGATTATGTCTCTACTTAGCAAGAAAACTCCTATTGATGCTCATGATGTTCCTTTAAATTCATTGGTTTCTCATGAACAAGTAGATGTGAATTTTATCTCTAGAAACAACTTCAACAACGATTCTTATAGGAGGAACTTTGCGGCAATCCTAGACCGTTCCCATCCAACAATTATGGTAACAACAACAACAACTCCTATGATCAAACCTATACGGAAAGAGATCTACCTAGCTATGATAAACTAGTAGAGATAAAGAAGGCCACTAAGAATTATATGCACACACAGTATGAACAAAACAAGGCCTTCTCTAGACAATTAGGTGAGCACACTTCTATTTTAAAAATCATTAGCAAGAAACTTGAGAGCCTGAACAGTGATATTTCTAATCTCCAAACTAGACTTAACGCCACTGAAACTTATGTTTCAAACATGTCTCTCACCCAAGCTACTTTGATAAACCAGATGGCAGCCAAACCTGAAGTTATCCCCATGGAAGAAGATAGAATTAAGAGCCTTCCTACACACCACACCGTTGCTACCATCCAAGTTGTTGAGGATACCCAAACTTTTAGCACCCAATACACACCTAGTCCCATTGGACCTATTAATTAATGGTGATGCTATTACCTCAACCGTTGAATAAGAAACTCCTATGAACATAGAAGCTTTCAAACAAGTGAGCCTAGATGACACCACTAGCACCTTTGATAGTAGTACATTGATTTTGATAGTTGCACCCTTTCTGAAGTTATTAGCTTACTACACAAAATGTCTAGAGACCCACACAGCAGCACACTAAATCTTGCCTTCACGGAGCATATCACTAATTCTCTCATTAAAGCCAGGGAGGACAGTCTTAGGGTAGAAGCCTCCATACCTAGAAAGCTAGAAGATGGTTGGGATCCTATGATAAAAATTAAATTTAATAACTTCTCTTGTTATTCTTTATAAGATGTTGGAGCTAGTACCTCCGTTATGCCCAAAAGAATCTATGATACGTTTGAATTGTAACCTTTTGATCCTTGTTCTTTTGGTGTTAGTCTCGTTGACTCTTTCGTAAAGAAACCTTTGGGGAAGATTGACGATGTTCTTATCATTGTCAATGACTACTATGTTCCCGTCGATTTTATTATTATGGAAATTGAGTGTGAACCTTTATGTCCAATTATTTTGGGATGCCCTTATCTTCGCACCGTTGGTGCTGTCGTGGGAAAGTCATGGCAGATGTCCAAAGAGTCGGACTGGACGTGGGACCTTTGCTACGAGGCGAACACATGGAGAGAGTCGACATGGACAAGAGACTCGGCGATTTACCCAGGTTTCAGCCCCTCTCTGTGTCGAGGTAAAAGCCTACTCCTGCTTCTTATTATTATGGGTTCCGACTCCTCAAATAGAAGAGTCGGTTCGCAACCTTAGTCTCGAGGAGATTTAGGTTGGCCGAAAAGTGTCTAGTCCTATCTTGGATTGAGATTGTTCTGACTCTGGATCCCATGGACCTCGGCTTACATAGGCGCCGGGTCCCGGGGTTCCGCGAGTCCGACTCCGACATGAGGTGGAGTCCAAATATACTTTACAAATATGCTACGTTCTATAAAAGGTAAGTCGAATTCCTTCTATGACTTCGATCTTCTTTGCTTGACGCAACCGGCTCGTGGCCGGGTCTACTTTCGCGGGCCTTCCGTAGGTGAGTCCGCCCATAGATCTAATGTCGGGTTATGGGCTCGGTCCATCCCCCCGACATTATCCCCCAAGATTGGTGTGATGCTTCAGTCTTCGCAGTAATCTTATTGATTTGACTCTATAATTGGTCAAAACGACTTTCTCTCCTGTTAAGATTTACAAGAGAGTCGGTGCCAATTTTCTTGTCTCTTCGCTTCCCCTTCAAACAAAATAATTTCTTTTGACTTTTTTAGTCAAAGATTCGTTCTTGCATTTATGATTTCACTGCCCGAAACGCTTCTTGAAGGCATTGATATTGCGGTGGGAATCGAGGATTCTTTCCATAAATGTCACCTACCATGGTTAGTTCACCCACGTTATTATGGCATTTATTGATCCTCTCCTTGTAACCGCTATAAATAGCCATCGAGTAGTTTAACTTCTTAGTGCTCGTATCTTCTTGTTCCTCTTCTCCTTTCGCCGCTTTTTTCCATGGCTCCCAAGCTAAGCGCCCGTGTTCCTTTGGCGGCTGATGATCCTGCTTCCAGCGCGGGCTCTCATTGTGGTCGAGGACGTGGCCGCAGTCGTGGCCGTGGACGGGGTTGTGGCCGTGGTAGGGGCAGGGGAAGAAGTGCGCGCACTGCTCAGTCTTCGCCGGATCTTGAATCTCCTCCTTCTTCTCCCGAGAGGAGTGAGTTCTGGATACATGTTCAGACGATTTGTCGTTGGATCAAACTTTCTGAGTCTTTTGCCCATATTGTGATGGATTCAAAGCCTTCGGGTCTTTGGCTCCGCTCCGAGGGGTGTCCCCATGGACCCATATAGGTAGCAACTATCTTCTCTGGTCAGTACTCTACATTCCTGGAGAAAGGTTGGAAAACTTTTCATCGCTCCAGGAAAATTTAGAAGGGAGATACTATCATCTTGAGGTATGATGGTGATAAGACCCTATGGGCAAGGGTTTTCGACTCAGGATGGCGACGGAGCCGGCTGCTGTATGGAGAGTTCCAACAGAAGTCAATAATAATTTTACAACAACGCAGAAGAGTCACGAGTCACCTCATCTGATGACGAAGACGACTCCTGAAGACGAGTCTGACGCTATAATTTTTATATAGTAGTATTCTGCCGACTTTGGCCTTTAATTTTCTGTAATATAAGGCTTCTCCTTTTGATGTAAGACTCGGCCGTTGATGAATGAAAACTAAAATTTCCCATCAGATTTTTAAGTCAGTTTGATACCTGACTTTTGAATATTGTATGAGAGTCATCTTGTATATGTAGCCCCCTGAGTCGATTAAATATACTTACTTCTTGGATCGCCTCATAGATTATATCGACTTGTAGCCCCCATGATTTGGTGTGGTCAATTTATGTGGCAAACCAAATCATTCAAGGGTTTTTTGAAGTGATACTCCCCAAGAGTCGGCACGAACATCAGTGCATCTTGTCGGGTCTTTGAGAATAAATTTTGAAGTGTTACTCCCCAAGAGTTGGCACGAACATCATTGCATCGTGTCGGGTTTTGAGAAGAAATTTTGAAGTGTTACTCCCCAATAGATGGTGTATGCATCTGGGTGCTATACCGAGTCTTTGTTTGAGAAGAAACTTTAAAGTGTAGTCTCCATAAGTCGGTATATGCATCTGGGTGCTGTGCCGAGTCAAATAGGTCTAACTTGTAAGAAAAATTGTTATAAATGAATTAAGATGCAGGATGATGTTTGAATGCAAAATGGAAATGCAAAGGCTATTAGAAGTCGACTCATGCCTCATCTTCTCGCATTGAGAGAGATTATTGGTTCAACAGTCGAAACTTCTCTGTAAAACCGGCTTATATGACTAGCGTGCCCGACTCTCGGGACTGAACTCCATAGGCGTTTTATGTAAGCCCCCAAAGTTTAGACCAAACGGGTTTGCGTTAGTAATATGAGCTTGAGCTATACAGGCCAAATGGCGTGGGTGGCCAATTCATGTATATGCCGAGATTTCTTTAGTTAAGAGTCGATGGGTGCCATAGAACTCCCTTACTTCCCCTGAATAAGGCATACACATGTAGAGTTTTACATATACATGTTGTAGGATCCATTGTAACAACCAGGTAGTAGGATCCATTGTACAGGTTCTTGCTGACCACAAACGGTCCTTCTCATAGAGAAGCTAATTTGTGCATTACATCCTTTTTCTGTATAAGACGGAGCACTAAGTCACCTTCCTGTAAAATATGACTTCTGATACGAGGACTATGATATCGTCGCAGATCTTGTTGGTAGATAGCCGACTGAGCTGCTGCTAGTTCTCGTTTTTCATCGAGAACATCCAGGGTGTCTTGCCTCGCTTTTTCATTGTAGGCTTCCACATAAGTTGTGACCCTTGGTGAGTCGTGACGGATGTCACTTGGGAGAACGGCTTCTGCTCCATAGACCAGGAAGAAGGGTATGTAGCATGTCGACCTGTTAGGAGTTGTCCTGATAATCCACAATACTAAGGGTAATTCTTCCTCCCAGCAACCCGGCGTCCTTTCCAAAGTAAGAAAGAGTCGGGGTTTGATGCCTCAGAGCAACTCTTGGTTGGCTCTCTCGGCTTGTCCATTGGTCTGTGGGTGAGCAACTGATGCAAGGTCGAGTCGGATGTGCTCGTTCTAAAAAATCATTGCATAACCCCCTCTGATAGGTTAGACCCATTATCAGTGATGATGTTGTGGGGGTACCCAAATCTGTATATTATCTTTTTCAAGAATTTTAGCGCCGTTGTTGCATCGCATTTGCTGACCGGCTCTGCCTCGACCCACTTGGTGAACTTGTCAACCGCCACCAGTAAGTGTGTATTCTTGTTGGCTGACCTTTTTAATGGTCCCACCATATCAAGTCCCCACATAGCAAAGGGCCAAGTGATAGGGATCATCCTGAGTTCTTGAGCCGGCACATGCGCCTGCATTACATAACGCTGACATCCATCGCATTTTTTTACTATGTCCTCTGCGTTCGCGTGTGCCGTGAGCCAGTAGAATCCGTGTCTATAAGCTTTAGCCACTAGCGAACGAGAGTCGGCATGATGCCCGCAGTCTCCAGAGTGGTGTATCTCATTGAGGATTTCTCTGCCGTCTTATGGTGACACGCATCTCTAAAAGACGTCTGCAAGGCTTCGTCGATGTAACTCACCGTTGATGAGTACAAAAGATTTGGTTCTCCTGACAATTTTCCTGGCCAGTACCTCATCAGTGGGTAGGATTCCCCGGGCCTTGTAATCCAAATAAGGCACGACACATGAGGGGGTAGCATGTATTGCGGCCACCAGAGCCGGTTCTGGATCCGGTTCTGCTATGTGTTGCTCCGTTGGTATTTGCACGGACGATTTGTTAGGAAGTCTAGGAACACATTTGGTGGAACCGGATTTTGCTGAGAGCCAAGACGGGATAGTGTTTGCGGCTTCGTTTAGCTTGCGCCCCACATAGTCCACTTGGTACCCAACAAAGAAACCGGCTTGTCTTTCCACCTCTCGCCGATAGGCTGCCATGGTGGCATATTTGGAGTTACATTTTCCCGACAGCTGTTGGGAAACAAGGTCGGAATCGCAGTAGCATTGGATCCGGCTTATGTTCATATCACGAACCAGCCGCAGCCCATGGAGTAGGGCCTCATATTCTGTTGCGTTATTGGTGCAAGTGAACTGCAGGTGCAAGACAAAGAAAAATTTCTCTCCTTTGGGAGAAGTGAGGACCACGCCGGCTCCTGACCCTTGGAGCTGCCGACTCCCATCAAAGTGCATTGTCCAGTATTTGGTAACCGGATTTTCTAGGGGTGCCTATATCTCTGTCCAGCCATTGATGAAGTCGACCAGCGCCTGAGAGTTGATGGTCGCGCGTGGCTCATACTTGATGTGATAAGCCCCCAACTCTATAGACCACTTTGCAATCCTTCTCGTGGCCTCCCGGTTCTGGATGATATCTGCAAGCGGTGCTGAGCTGACCACAATTATTGCGTGCTCCTGGAAGTAGTGCTTGAGCTTCCGAATCACCATGAATACACCAAGGACCAGTTTCTGCCAGTGAGGGTAGCGTTGCTTTGATGAAGTCAAAACCTCACTAACATAATAGGCTGGCCTCTACAAAGGGTGTTCTTTGTCGGCTTCCATACGTTCAGCCACAACCACAGCACTGACTGCTCAATTATTTGATGAAATATAGAGTAGAATCGACTCCTTTGGTTTAGGGGCCGCCAGAATTGGAGCCTGGGACAATTTTTTCTTCAGCGCTTCCAGAGCTTGATCAGCCTCGTCATCCCAGACGAACTTTTCCGACTTTCGCAAGTCAGTACAGGGGGATGCTTTTTCTCCTAGTCGGCTAATAAACCGACTCAGGGAAGCTGCACACCCTGTGAGTCGTTGGACGCCTTTCACTGTGGTCCGCTTCTCGAGAGCCATGATGGCGTTGATTTTCTCCAGGTTCGCCTAGATGCCCCTCTCTGACACTATGTATCCGAGGAGCTTTCCTGCAGGGACCCCAAAGGTGCATTTGGCAAGATATAGCTTCATCTTTTACTTGCGTAGATTCTTGAAGGTTTTCTGGAGGTCACTGATGAGTGAGTCGGCCACCTGAGATTTGATAACTATGGCATCCACGTAAGCGTACACATTGCGCCCAATTTTCTCCTTGAGGAAGTTCTGCACTGTTCGTTGGTATGTGGCACCTGCATTATTTAAGCCGAAAGGCATAGAAGTGTAGCAATATATCCCAAAAGGAGGAATGAAAGTTGGTTTCTCCTGGTCTTCTAGAGCCATCTTGATTTGGTGATAGCCGGAGTTGGCGTCGAGAAAACACAGGAGCTCGCACCCCGCAGTAGAGTCGATGATCTGATCAATACGAGGTAATGCGAAAGGATCCTTTGGGCAGGCCTTGTTTAAGTCCATGTAGTCAATACGCATACGCCAAGTCTCGTTCTTTTTCAAAATGAGGACCGGGTTTGCAAGCAACTATGGATAGAAAACTTCCATGACGAACCCGACAGCAAGGAGCCGGGCTATTTGTTCCCCAATGGTGTTCCTCCTTTCGTCATTGAAGCGACGAAGGAATTGCTAGACCAGCTTCAGTTTTGGGTCAATATTTAGGTGGTGCTCAGCGAGTTCCGTTAGGACACCTAGAATGTCAGAAGGTTTCCATGTGAAAATGTCCTGATTCTCATGGAGGAACTCGATGAGCGTGCTCTCCTATTTGTCAGATAGCCTTGTCCCAATGATGAACTGTTGGGAAGCGTCACCGGGGACAAAGTCGACTTTCTTCGTGTCCTGAGCCGGCTGGAATTTGGGGTTGTTGTCAGGAGTCAGTTTCTTCAGGATGGTGGAGTCGGTTGGATCTACCTTTTTCCTGATATGCAGACAGGTCCTCCTTGGCGCACGCCGATTCGGCAAACTTGACGTGTTGCTCGTCACATTCCGTAGCCTTGCGGGAGGTCCATAATTCTCAGTGCCCCCTGAGTGCTCAGAGGTGGGGTGCTCCACGGTGGCGATGGCTGCTTGAGGCTGCGGGAGCCAGCGACTCTGCTTGCTGGCTTGCACTTCGATATGGAGTTCCATGTATGTATGGGACCCCTTGTGAGTATTGGGCTTGCTGTCTGATCGCGGTCTTGAGGAAGTCGACGGCTTCTCGAGCGGCGCGATCTGCTAGAGTGTCTCCCTGAATTGGTGCGTGGGTGAGGAAATGAGTCGCCGCCATGACATTAGCCATGGGGTTGTCAAAGTGATGGGGAGGTGTATGGAAACGATCTTGGCGTGGCGAAGGAGCCTGCTATCTAGGAGACGTGAATCCCGGGGGATACTAGTCAGGGCTGTGGAACAGCGTTCGTCCTTGGTAACCAGGAGGGAGCCGACTCGTGTACCCCTGTGGGCGTGTGAAGGCAAGGCTTAGTCGTTGAGCCTCTCTCAGCTCCGACTCTCCCCGGAGGCGTGCGGCTTCCTGGACGAGTCGGGATTCTCTCTCATCCATTGGCTCCTTTTCAATATTGACCTCCCTCTGTAAGCTTGCTACCCACGCCTTGAGTCTGTTGACCCTTGTCTTCCAGGCCTCCTGATTCTCCGTTGTTACTGTCATGGACAAGGCCTCATCAAGGGAGTTTAAGGCATCTGTGAGGGCTTCGGCTCAAGTGGCGGCTTGTTCTGACGATCGGGCTATCGGTTGCCTGTCTGCATTAGGGGCCACGCTAGCCGCCGGCTCTGCGCCATGATTTTTGACTGCCTGACTCCCTGTCCTCCAATGTCAGCCATGAACACCGTGGCGCAATATGGAGGATCAAAGTGAGGATAATCTGGGTTGTATTCTGGCACACCGGTGTCGAGTCTGTTGCTCCCCACGGATTGGATGGACCCCTTGTCGGAGAAGCTTCCTTCGTTAGGGTATGAGTCGGCATCAGTTAGTTCTTCTGAGGCGTCGTCTATTGGGGAATCGATAGAGCGTTCCGGCTCTGGAGACTCATTAATGAATCTGATGAAAGTGTTTTTGGAGTCGGCATGTCGCCGACTCGAGGTTTCGATGGGAACTTCAGGATCTGGCTCTGGCTCCGATCCGTCCATTCTTCCAATGAAGATGATGATAGACCCGATCGGTACCCGATATCCGGATTCGACAGAATCGGTTTCAGGGCCCCATGTTGAGTCGTCGATGAAGAGCTTTCCACGCCGGCTTCTGGTGATCGTCCAGTGACGAATCCCTCCATGCCTTGCAAAGCTCCCTCTAGAATCTCAACACCTACATGTGCAGGCCCCACGGTGGGCGCCATCTTTCATGGGAAAGTCACGGCAGATGTTTAAAGAGTAAGACTTGACGCGGGACCTTTTCTACAAGGAGAACACATGGAGAGAGTCGACATGGAGAAGAGACTCGGCGATTTACCCAGGTTTCAGCCCCTCTTTGTCTCGAGGTAAAAGCCTACTCCTGCTTCTTATTATTATGGGTTCCGACTCCTCGAATAGAAGAGTCGGATAATCGATTACAAGAGAGTCGGTTAACAACCTTAGTCTCGAGGAGATTTAGGTTGCGCCCACAAGTGTCTAGTCCTATCTTCGATTGAGATTGTTCTGACTCTGGATCCCGTGGACCTCGGCTTATGAAGGCGTCGGGTCCCGGGGTTCCGCGAGTCCGACTTGGACATGAGGTGGAGTCCTATTCTCCTTTACAAATATGCTACATGATATACTAGGTAAGTCAAATTCCTTCTACGGCTTCAACCTTCTTTGCTTGACGCAACCGGCTCGTGGCCGGGTCTTCTTTCGTGGGCCTTCCGTAGGTGAGTCGGCCCGTAGATCAAATGTCGGGTTATGGGCTCGGTCTATCCCCCCGACAAGTGTTGTCATTGATATGAAAGAGGGAATTTAAAATTCCAATTCCCTCTCAAAAAAAGGGATGGAACACTTCCCTAGAAATAAAATCAACTTACCTTTTGAGTCCGTTACACGGGATAGCTATTCTCTTTCACTTGATAAAACTTGATTCTTCTTTTTGCTTTGTGCCTAGCTCAAAGGAGTAAAGGAAAGCGCTTGTTGGGAGGCAACCCAATATGTTTTTCCTTCTGTTTTCAGTGGTCTTGATGATTGTTACTACTGTAGCAACAACATTGTATCTTTATTTTCAAGCTTTGTGCCAAGTTAAGCCTTTGATTCCGAGAAACTTAAAAAGTTGTGACATGCTGTCCAGAAAACAGATTCTTTCCTTGGACGGAAAAATTCACGTTAAATCACCAGATCATCTTTTCTATCTGAATTGTTTTGACAGCGTGCTCTATACAATTAGCTTTCGGGCATATGTTCTGAGTTTTTTTATTTGAGTTGCAGAAGTACCCCAAAAAAATTAGTTACTACCTACTTGTCTGTTTTTCACAGATTCTGCCATACTTTGCCTTTCCTCAGTTTTGCAAGTCTTGCGCTAGCTTTTTTTTTGCAAAAACTTTTTCGCGGTCTTGAGAAACAGTAGCCCTTCAAGAAACTATTTATTTCCAGTAGAGGAAAATTGTTTTATTATGGGTACTAACCTCTCTAATCAGCTTATGATGAGTTATGTATGAAGGGATTTTTCAAGTGTGCGAGGGAAGATGATGAAGGAAGATCCGGGAGTGTCAAACGCTCAAGATAGGGGATTCCACCATGCACCCCCAAGAAATATTCAAGGAGACTTAAGCGTCTAAGCTTGGGGATGCCCCCGTCCATCCCCTTCTCCATCAACAATTATCAGTTCGTCCTTCGTTACACTATATTTTTATCACTTCATGCGTTATGTGCTATGCTTGGAGCGTCTTGCTCTTTAGTTTTATTTTTAGTTTTCTTTAGCTTTGTTTTCTGTTCATAACAAGTTATAACCCAGCTTTCATTGTGTGGGAGAGAAACATGCTCCACATTAAACTAGAACACATCATAGGATTTTCATGCTTATCTTTCTTTTGTTGTGTGTTCGTTATCTTTTTGTAGTTGTTGTCATGTTTAGCTCTTAGTTTTCATTCTTATATTTTTAAATAGCTTTTGTTTAGTTTTTTGCTGGAACTCTCTTGAGTTTTCATGTTTATGTAGTTTAGAGAGTTAGCTTGTTGCACTGAGTTCTGTGTCCTTACTTAAAGTAGGTAATTGAGGTTGCTATTCAATTGTACTAGTAACTTGCAATAGTTTTGAGGTATTGTGGTGAGTAATGTTGGAACTTTTGGTGTCAAGAGCTCTAGCCTATTAGTGATAGATGTCGTATCTTGGGAAATCCGTGCTTATTTTTAAAAACTGCAAAAACTAGTTGATAACTCTAGCTACTAGATGGATCACTAATCTTTGGAGGGATCGAATATTGGAGTACACTCATGTACGATGAGTCGAGGATGCGCAAGGATAACCAAACCCCCATACACTCCTCCTCAGGGTACTTTTATCTTTGTGAACCTCCTGATTAGATTGAGAGTTACCGATAATAAGTGCACGAGTTCTTCGGACTAATGTAAGTATTCCAAAGTTGACACTTCCACCTTCCCGTATTTGCTAGCCTCTTCGGTACCGTGCATTTCCCTCTTCTCACTCCGAGGGTTGGCGTCTACCTCGCTCATCCATCCAAACCCTTGGCATGATATGCTCTGTCATCATAAACCTCCTTATATCTTTCCTCAAAACAGCCACCATACCTACCTATCAAGACATTTCCATAGCCTTTCTGAGATACATTGCCATGCAACATCCACCTTCTCATGACTTGATCTTCATGTCATACATGTTCCTGCTACACTTGCAGAGGCATACATTTGCATACATCATGATAGCATGTTCTTTATGTTGAGTACTTTTTTAAAGTGTGAAAGATCTTCTATACTCCTTGTAAAATAGAATGTTGCCCCTAAGTGAGGAAAAGATCCCAAAGAGGACAAATTTAAAAGATCCCAAAGAGGACAAATGAGAGTTAAATAGAAAGAGCCATTAAGGCCACCAAAAAATACAAAAATAGAAAAAAGAGAAAAAGAAAATGAAAAGAGACAAGGGGGCAACACTACTATTCCTCTTGAGAGATCCACACTCGTACTCCCTCTTATACCTTCTACTCCATAGAGATGATCATATATGCATATAGCTATGTGTGGACCTTCACACTATAGAACTTGGCTTGTATATTCCAATGATGAGCCTCCTCAAATGAGCTCTAGGTCTTCGTCAGCAAGCAAGGTTGATGCACCCCCACTACTTCCATTGGAGAGCTCTCCTTAGCTCATATGTGCATCCGTTGCATGGCAATCACTAATCCTCACATCATATATATATCATTCGGCTTTCTCTCGCCTATGATTGTCCTCTTTGATGTGATACTTTCACACCTTTTTGTCTTCCTCCTCCACCATCTCTCTCTTTGCCGTCCTAAGTGTCAATTTTCTTTGTTTACACTTATCCATTGCATGAGTGCTCAATATATCGAAAGGGAGTGGATCAGTTTGACTTGTGCCTGGCTAGTGGTCTGGGGACGAGTACATATAAGATTCCAAAGAAGACTAATTGTAAAACTTTAGTATATTGAGTTCTCAACAATTAAATATTTTCTCTCTCTCGGATTCCCATCCCCCACTTCTTGCACGCAAACACCATTTGGAGACATTTGAGTCACGGACAGCGAGAGCTCTTGCACCTTTATGTTCTTATGTTTCTTGTTTCAAGGCTAATATAGACTCTTGATTTTTATGACTTGAATTGAATTACCTGCCTTACTTTCTTTACTTAAAGGTTCTTTTATGGTTGGTAGCATGTCACCACAGAAATTATGCTTGTTATCAGTTACCTACTCGAGGACGAGCAGGAATTAAGCTTGGGGATGTTGATACGTCCAAAACGTATCTATAATTTCTTCTTCCTCCATGCATGTTTTTGGTGATATTGCTGTTCTTTTGATACACTTTCATACACTTTTGATCATATTTGGACTAACCTATTAACTCAGTGCACCCCAGTGCCAGTTTCTGTTTTCTGCTGTCTTTTTATTTCAGGTTTTCCCATTTCTTAAAATGCCAGAAAAATTCTGGGAAAAATATATAAAAAATCAGCGCAACAGAAGATTCCAGAGTCCCGAAGGGGGGCCAGAGGGGACCCACAGGGCTCCAGGCGCCATGTGGGCGCGGCCTAGGGTGGGGCTGCACCGGGGGGGAGCCTGGACCCCTGGTGGCCCTCCTGGCTGCCCCCTTTGGCCTATATCTTTCCTTCGTCCCGAAACCCCCGATGACAGAACCCTTTTTCATGATCTTGCCTTTGTTCCGCCGCCGCCGCGCTTCCAAGATCGGGAGAACCAGAAGACCTCTTCTTGGCACCCTGCCGGAGGATGATTGACCTCCGGGAGCTTCTCCGCCACCATGGACGCTTCCCGGATGATCCGTGAGTAGTCCACCTTGGACCATGGGTCCATGATCAGTAGCTATGTGATGTTCTCTCCCCATCTTTATTCTTCATGGATTAGACCTTGTGAGCTTCCCTACATGACCAAAGCACATATGTAACTCTTTCTGTTGTTGCTATGTTAAGTTTGCTGGGATCTGATGGATTATGAGACTATGTTCAGATTGTGATGAGTAATATATTTGGTTCTCTTTTATATTTGTGTTCTTGAGTAATTTTTGCATGTTCTCCGTTGATGTTTATTGCTTTGGACAAGTATTAGGTAGTATCTCCAAGAGGATGCGTTATGCATGATTGTGGGTTCATGCCCCCTGATGACTAGCTTGAGTTACAGAAACATGAGTCTAGGGGATGTGATGTTGCCACATGTAACAACCCGATTCACTAAGAATCCAAGTCTCTGTGCGCTCTGTGCTAGTCCCTGGATCAATAGATAGCACACACAGTACATGATGTAATATCAAGAATAAACCACATGTCATATATATTACATCGAAGATCCAGTATTACAATAAAGCATACCTGCATAGATCAAGGCTAGCTTACAAATAGAATACAACGGAAAACAATAAAAGCTTCGTGGCGTCCATCAAATCCACCGGCAAGTTGAGTATAGACATTGTAACCCTGCATCGTATCACTTACTCGTCGTATACAATCCTGCAACACCGAAGGTTACAGCCCGACAGCGGGTCAGTACATCTGATTTGTACGGCAAGTCACACGAAAAAGGATATAACAGACCTATCCCTACATGCAAGGTAAGTCAAAGGAAAGGTTTATAGTTTAGTTTTGCAGAAAGCCAGTTTTTCCCTCAGATACTACAACTAATCAAATTTTAATTTATCTTGCTAGTCCTAAGTATGGTTGAATCGGGCTACACCAATTCCAACCATCCCTTTATTAAAAGTTCCCACTCAAATTCTTATTAAGGTGAAATATCTGTCAAGACCATCCAACAACAATAATGCCCTGTTGCTCAAAGTTGTCCGTAACCGTGGACACGGCTAATCATGATCAGTTTTTACACTTTGCAGAGGTTTGTACACTTTCCCCACTGGACTCAACCCGAATATTGAGACATAGTCTTTCAGAAGAGGTTGCCTCCACCCATTGGTAGCCGGTACACCTATCATATCTACATCAGCTAGCTACCAGGGCCAGGTTCCCCACAACTTACTCATCAAAGCCAGAGCCCCTATAGCTAGTGGTTGTACATGGAAGCTACTTGTCACACTGTCTGTCCGATATTTTTGAGCCTGGACGGCGCCCACTGCGTCAGAGGGTACTCGCCATGACGCACCCGGTTCACCACCAAAACAACCATTGGGTGCATTTAACCCCGGCACTGTCCTTAGACAAGGCACAGCCACCAGGATGCAACCCGCCCGTCCAGAAGTGATTTCTATGTAAGTTTTCTAGTCAAGTCATTAATCCTCACATAGCTCAAATGATAACTCAACCAATCCCCGTCTACAAAGCAATAGCAGTATATAATAACCACGATCCTAGGGAGACAATGAAATACAAGGTCAGAGCATATGGCCATCCTACTAGGTTTAAAGCATAACTAATATATAGTCCTACACATGCATAGAGTGATAATTTGCTACATGCATAATACAAAATATAGGTTGAGGTATGGTCAAAGTGTAACTTGCCTTTTCCATTCGGTGAAGTTCTTCGCTCTCACGGTCCAGTCAACTCTATTCGTCACACTCCAAGAATCTATCGCAACGAAGGAACTCAAATAATCAATCACACCAACAACAAAAACAAAAGATCAACAAACAAACACAAAGGTTTTAGCAACAAAACAAAAGGCTTGACACGGTACAACTGTCGATGTGCTCGAAGGTGATCGGTGGAAGTGAACTCGAGAGAGTCAACAGTTAAAGATTCATCGGTAAGGAATTGTGATCATGGACATTTATGAATTCATGGTGAATATCATGCCCACTTGAAAAGTGTGTGAACCTTACCAACAACATGCCTCAAATGATCCGATATGCAAAAAGAATCACGTGAAATGGAATAGTACAACGCAGGTCATAGCAAGTTCAAATTTGAACTGAATTTGGATTTAAACAGATCAAGAAACATTTGAATTTTTGTGTCCACATGCTAGGAACAGAAAGTAAATGACACGAGTGATCCAACGCAAAAAGAATCCCTCGATTTGGATCATAGGGTGCAAAATGTGAAAAAGGGCCTATTCGTGAATAAAATAAAAGTTTCTGTCGCAGACAGATCCTTTTCACTACAGGACAAAATTGCTGACGTACCGCTTACGTGGCGATGGCACGGAAACGGAGGTTCGCCGAGCACAGAAATCGAGGTTCGCCAGGCACGGAAATCGATGTTCGCCGAGCATGGAATTCGATGTTCGCTAGGCACGGAAACCGAGGTTCGTCGGCGGCGTGGATTTAGGGTTTCTAAAAAAACGATTTAGGGTTTCTAAAAAAACGAAAAAGAAAAAATTTGAAATCTTATATAGCTCGAAAAAAAAAATTATTTTGAATTTCGTCTCGGGGTCGAATTGCGCTCGTGGGCGGAAAAGGCTATTGGGCCGGCTGGGTACGCATTTTCTTTTTCTTTAAAACCCGATACTTCAAACAATTGTAGAAAAATAAATACTCATCAGAAAAATATGAAATAAATTTCTAAATTCATCAAATAATACAAGGAAATTTATTTCATGAATACATTTTCCAAAAGGGAAAATAACAATAAAACATTTTCTAAATACTTTATTTAAATATAAAATACTTTTCATAAATCAGATAAAATCCAAGATTTTTTTTTAAATATTTTTATTTGGTCAAAAGCATTGACAAACCATTTCTAAATAATGAAATATAAATTTTAAAATTGTCACACCAATAAATAATTTGGTAAAATAAAGATATCCCATTGGAATACTTTTTCAACTCTTTTGAAATATTACATAGATCATTTTAATGAAATAAAAACTCTCTTAGCATTATAAAATCCCTAAAATAATTTTAGAGTTATTTATAATACTCATAATAAAATTTAGAAACTTTAAAGTAATATTCTAAGTATTTTCCAACATATTAAAAAGGGGATAAGTCATCTTATATCCTCTCAAATGAATTTTCCTTGAGTTGAAAAATGTTTTGAATATTCAGAAGAATTCCAATAATGATTTGAAACATTTTCCAACCTTTTAATATGTTGAAGGAGTCATATTACCTTCTGTCATTTTGTTTTGTTGGTTTTGTTTTAAATAATAAATTCCAAACACACCAATTATGAATACTAGGGAAAGTCCTTTTATTCCCTCTCTTTTTTTAATATTCAATGAACTCCAAAAAGTTTTAAATCCCAGAGAAAATCAAACACATCAAGCAAACAATCATTATTTATTTAATTTTATTAACATTCTAAAATTCGGAGAATTTTGGGATGTTACACACTACCACCCTTAAAAGGAATCTCGTCTTCGAGATTCGAGAAGGCTAGAAAGAAAGGTTAGGGTTCGGGTCTTCATGGTAGTCCATCGATCCTTCGATGAGTTAGGGTGCTACCACCCTTAAAAGGAATGCGACGTGGTCTTCAAAATCTTAATCCATCGATGACATCCTTCGTACATTCCTCGTACTCCTTGGAGATCTTGAATCCTTAGCGAAAGAGTGGTCTTCCAAATACGTTGGTCCTCAAGAAAGTTGCACCTTCGATTTCATCCTTCGAATATATACTACGTTCCTTTGTTGCCTTGAATCCTATATCCAAAAGATGAGTCCTCCAAGTAGTGAACCTTCATGGCTGACAAGGCAGACGCCAATACTAAGCAACTATCGATTTTCTCTTGGTGGTCATCAAGAATATTATTACGGGATACCTGCAGGAAATGGTCTTGGTCTATACTCACCGTATAACACAACTGGTAATCTCCTACAGGGGTCACACATCGTACCATTCTATGGTTTAGGCTTTGACATCGTCGTCTCTCTTCTATAGGTAAGTCACTCAAGATTTACTACCCCGCATAGCAAGAGCGAATAATAAGGGTAGTCGTCATGGGGGCCAATCCATTCCGCACCCAAATAATAACCTTGTATATGGTTTAGCGAATCTCGCAATCTAACACTCGGTCATCCTCACAAGCATTGCAGAAAGTCCTCTTGATCTTGAACTGGGTTCAGATAAGTCCATGGTTCTGCAAGCCAAGCAAAAGATCTATCGTTTCCTCAACACTCAAGTTTGCGCAAACTGCTATAAAATGTGTACTGGTGGACTACAACTTCCTCCTGAGTTCTCCCTTCAGAAAGATTGTGCTTGCTTGTTGTATGATCCTGGCACATGGGGTTTAACTTTGAACTTGGCATTGGTTGCATCATCTTTATTCCAATCTTGACATTAGCATCCATTGTAGTAACTCCTTCAATTTAGGGGTGAGGATGAGGGGGAATAGAATGTAGATAGCGAGGTAGAGAGAGAGATAGAGAGAGATACCCATACAAACATCACACTAGTTTTGAAAATACAAGTTTTGATGTGTAGCTGTCGGTAAAACAAGAAATGACAGCTCACAGAGACGACCTAAGGGTAAAAACTTGAATCTTCCAGGTCTTCAAGTCTTCAGGTCTTCAATGACGGTAGCTTCAGTTTCGCGTTGTTGAAGTAATCTTCGTATCGTTGAGTCACTTGCCAATTTATTCTTCTTTTGGTTGTGTCTTCTTCAGTCTCGAAGCATACAAATTAGATAAGGGGTTTAAGGTAACGTAAACTTATTCTACTCGCGAAGAAGAACCACAAAGAACAACACATCACATCAAAACAAGACATAACAGGGTCAAGGCCACAAGCAAAACTTAACAAAAAAATCATGACATAAAACATCTAGTTAATCAATAGCAAAACAATGCATCGATCCACAACTCCAGCTAACAATGAAAAGGTAACAACGTACACTTAGTGCACACCTACGAATTTCTATCCTACAATTGCAAAACATAATCTTCTTCAAGTCAGCATCCTTGCTTCCGCGTTCACATCTTCTTCGTTCCCTTCAATTCTGGACACATGTTGGCGTCATGTCCCATATCCCTGCACCGGAAACACTGAATTTGGCTAATGTCCTTCTTTTTCTTCTTCACGGGTGCTTCCTTCAATTCTTGGATAACTTTCTTTCCTTCCTTTTGATGTTGAATCACTTGTTGTGTTATGATGAAAAATTGACACTGACCGGGGTAATGATCAGTTCCTTCACACGTAAAACATGTGACTTGTGCAGTGGGGCATTCTTCACCCGAGTGAATTTCTTCACAATAAGGACATCCATCTTGGTGTCCTTCATAGGAGTGTCCTGTTTCTCCGCAAATTTTGCAGGCATGGTGCCTCTTAAGTTTTACCGTCCTTTGCATCGGGGTGACGAGGCGGGATCCCAACAAAATCTTTGTAAATTCCTTCCAAGTAATCTTCCTTCGTGATTCGTCAATCGCTTGGTGCATTCTCCACCAAGTAGCAGCCTCTTCTACCAAGTACTTAACAATATAGGGGACCGTGTCCTCACTTCCAACCTTGTTTATCTTCATGTGCTCCTCCATACTACGAATCCATTGCTCCACCTTCAGTCTTGACATCGCCCCAGAAATGGCGAGTCCTACTCCATACTCCATCTATTAAACCCATATGGCAAGGTTTAGGGAAAAACTATAACACCGACAAGACAACAACTAAAGATAACACCAAGAATATGCACTCAACAAGAAAGAGTCAAAAACACCTACGTTTGACAGTAACACATAACCACAAACAATACAGTCACAAAAGTCAAAACACACAAACAACACCTAGAGTAAGGTCATATGTGCAAGACATACGATCTCATCATACTACGCGAAATTCGTTCATCTAACTTCACATAAAAGGTGGTGGTCTGATTCTAAGCTTCATCCTTCTCAGCAAGGCTGAGCTTAAAGATTCCTCTCGTAGTGTCAAAACTTATCCTTATTGAATCCATAGGATACTCCTCCTAATTCTGGCAGACGTAACTTCCATTGATCCCCGAGGTCGATGATGCACCTCTAAAAAATCTTGTCTTCAAGGGTAAGTAACTCAGAGCGTATTTCTAGTAAAACAAGATGAGGGTTTTAGAGGATGAATAATAGATGAGAAATACTAGTGAAGAGAGTAAGTAACCAAAGAATGATAAAATAATTTTATTCCTATGGCTTTTTCCTATCCATTTTCCAGGGTCACGACCTACAGTCAACATGGGCTCTGATACCATCTGTAACAATCCCATTCACTAAGAATCCAAGTCACTGGGCATCATGTGCTAGTCCCTAGATCAATAGCTAGCACCACAGTACATGATGTAATATCAAGAATAAACCACATGTCATATATATTACATAGAAGATCCAGTATTACAATAAAGCATACCTGCATAGCTCAAGGCTAGCTTACAAATAGAATACAACGGAAAACAATAAAATCTTCGTGGCGTCCATTAACTCCACCGGCAAGTTGAGTATAGACATCATAACCCTACATCGTATCACTTACTCGTCGTATACAATCCTGCAACATCGAAGGTTACAGCCCGACAACAGGTCAGTACATCTGATTTGTACGACAAGTCACAGGAAAAAGGCTATAACAGACCTATCGCTACATGCAAGGTAAGTCAAAGGAAAGGTTTATAGTTTAGTTTTGCAGAAAGCCAGTTTTTCCCTCACATACTACAACTAATCAAATTTTAATTTATCTTGCTAGTCCTAAGTATGGTTGAATCGGGCTACACCAATTCCAACCGTCCCATTATTAAAAGTTCCCACTCAAATTCTTATTAAGGTGAAATATCTGTCAAGACAATCCAACAACAATAATGCCCAGTTGCTCAAAGTTGTCCGTAACCGTGGACACGGCTAATCATGATCAGTTTTTACACTCTCCAGAGGTTTGTACACTTTCCCCACTAGACTCAACCCGAAGATTGACATATAGTCTTTCAGAAGAGGTTGCCTCCACCCATTGGTAGCCGGTACACCTATCATATCTACATCAGCTAGCTACCAGGGCCAGGTTCCCCACAACTTACTCATCTAAGCCAGAGCCATATAGCCAGTGGTTGTACATGGAAGCTACTAGTCACACTGTTTGTCCGATCTTTTTGAGCCTGGACGGCGCCCACTGCGTCAGAGGGTACTGGCCATGACGCACCCGGTTCACCACCAAAACAACCATTGGGTGCATTTAACCCCGGCACTGTCCTTAAACAAGGCACATCCACCAGGATGCAACCCGCCCGTCCAGAAGTGATTTCTATTTAAGTTTTCTAGTCAAGTCATTAATCCTCACATAGCTCAAATGATAACTCAACCAATCCCCGTCTACAAAGCAATAGCAGTATATAACAACCACGGTCCTAGGGCGACAATGAAATACAAGGTCAGAGCATATGGCTATCCTACTAGGTTTAAAGCATAACTAATATATAGTCCTACACATGCATAGAGTGATAATTTGCTACATGCATAATACAAAATATAGGTTGAGGTATGGTCAAAGTGTAACTTGCCTTTTCCATTTGGTGAAGTTCTTCGCTCTCACGGTCCAGTCAACTCTATTCGTCACACTCCGAGAATCTATCGCAACGAAGGAACTCAAATAACAATCACACCAACAACACAAACAAAATATCAACAAACAAACACAAAGATTTTAGCAACAAAACAAAAGGCTTGACACGGTACAACTGTCGATGTGCTCGAAGGTGATCGGTGGAAGTGAACTCGAGTGAGTCAACAGTTAAAGATTCATCGGTAAGGAATTGTGATCATGAACATTTATGAATTCAAGGTGAATATCATTCCCACTTGAAAAGTGTGTGAACCTTAGCGACAACATGCCTCAAATGATCCGATATGCAAAAAGAATCACGTGAAACAAAATACTACAACGCAGGTCATAGAATGTTCAAATTTGAACTGAATGTGGATTTAAAAAGATGAAGAAACATATGAATTTTTGTGTCCACATTCTAGGAACAGAAAGTACATGACACGAGTGATCCAGCGCAAAAAGAATCACTCGATTTGGATCAACGGTTTAAAAGATACGGCATCCGGAATTTGAATTTTAATTTGAAATAAATTCAAATTCAAAAGTGTGAAAAGTTGTGAAAATTTTACTCTATGGTAAAGTACAGATCACTACAAGCGTGTAGGAAAAAGAATCACCTAATTCCGATACACGGTTTAAAAGATACGGCTACGAAGATTATAGGGTGCAAAATGTGAAAAAGGGCCTATTCGTGAATAAAATAAAAGTTTCTGGTGCTGACAGATCCTTTTCACTACAGGACAAAATTGCCGACGTACTGCTGACGTGGCGATGGAACGGAAACCGAGGTTCACCGAGCACGGAAATCGAGGTTCGCCGGGCACGGAAATCGATGTTTGCCAGGCACGGAAATCAAGGTTAGCCGGGCACGGAAATCGATGTTCGCCGGGCGCGGAAACCGTGGTTCGCCAGGCACGGAAACCGAGGTTCGCTAGGCACGGAAAACCGAGGTTTGTCGGCGGCGCGGATTCCGAGGTTCGCTTGCGGCGGCACGGAAATCGAGGCGCGGACGATTTAGGGTTTCTAAAAAAACAAAAAAGAAATAAAATCGAAATCTTATATAGCCCAAAAAAATATTTTAATTTCGTCTCGGGCTCGAATTGCGCTCGTGGGCGAAAAGGCTATTGGGCCGGCTCGGTACGCATTTTCTTTTTCTTTAAAAACCGAAACTTCAAACAATTGTAGAAAAATAAAAACTCATCAGAAAAATATGAAATAAATTTCTAAATTCATCAAATAGTACAAGGAAATTTATTTAATGAATACATTTTCCAAAAGGGAAAATAAAAATAAAACATTTTCTAAATACTTTATTTAAATATAAAATACTTTTCATAAATGAGGTAAAATCCAATAAATTATTTAAACATATTTTTATTTGGTCAAAAGCATTGACAAACCATTTCTAAATAATAAAATATAAATTTTAAAATTGTCACACCAATAAATAATTTGGTAAAATAAAGACATCCCATTGGAATACTTTTTCAACTCTTTTGAAATATTAAATAAATCATTTTAATGAAATAAAAACTCTCTTAGCATTATAAAATCCCTAAAATAATTTTATAGTTATTTATAATACTCATAATAAAATTTAAAAACTTTAAAGTAATATTCTAACTGTTTTCCAACTTTATTAGAAAGGGGATAAGTCATCTTATATCCTCTCAAATGAAATTCCCTTGAGTTGAAAAATGTTTTGAACATTCTGAGGAATTCTAATAATGATTTAAAAAAATTTCCAACCTTTTAATATGTTGAAGGAGTCATATTACCTTCTCTCATTTTGTTTTGTTGGTTTTGTTTTAAATAATAAATTCCAAAAACTCCAATTATGAATATTAGGGAAAGTCCTTTTATTCCCTCTCTTTTTTTAATATTCAATAAACTCCAAAAAGTATTAAATCCCAGAGAAAATCAAACACATCAAGCAAACAATCATTATTTATTTAATTTTGTTAACATTCTAAAATTCGGAGAATTTTGGGATGTTACACCACAAGGGGAAAACAACGGTGCTTGTAACCGCGGTTGCAAGGATTGTTTACGTTACGCAAATTTTTTTTAATGCAGTTGTTTGTTGCTTTGGGTTTACACTTTGGGTGGGGCTCGCAACTTTATACCAGCGAGATTTTCTGGATAGATATCTCAAGGTGGATGATTAGTAGTAGATGCAGATGGATTTCGGTCTACTTATCTTGGCGTACTGCCCATGCTTTTGAGTTTGTTCCTTTCTTTTGTAGCATCATTAGCATTGGTTTGCGCCCGTAATCCTGTAAATTGCCCAGCTGTAAAAAAATTACCTTGCATTATTGTTGATCGTCTTTTGGGAGAGACATCACTAGTGAACATCATAGGACCCCGGTGTAAGGCCCGATATGCGGTACTGTTCCAGATCTAGATGTTTCCATCAAGATCCGGGTACGAAGCACATATCGGTCCCACCGCGACATATGACATAGCCATATATCCCGGATTTCCAACATGCTATCACAACATTACAGATACAGGATACAACATCTTATACAATCAGCATACAACTGCCTTAATACAATACAACAGCGGAAGATACATGTCTGAGTACAGACTACAAGCAAATGCCTAGTGGCAAAGAGAAAAACATCGATCCCATAACCACTCGGGTCCAGGCCCTCCGCCGGGATCCGCCTAACTAGTCGTCGTCCAGTCTCCACGTGAAACGTCGATCTCCACACCTATTGTCGATCAAGAACCCTGAAAAGAGTTTGGGGGTAGTATCATGAGTACAGAAGTACTCAGCATCCAACTGTAGTGGTCATCTGTCCCAGCAAGGACTTCATCACTCGTCATTCTAGGACAACTAGTAGTTTACGGTAAGGAAGGGGTAAGTGGTGAGGTTGCTGCCGCACTAGCATTTACGAAGTGGCTAATGATCTAGAGAGTAAGATAAGAAGCCAAGCATTCGATGAGGATTCGCCTCCAACAAGTCTTGCTATCAACTAGTTACGCAATCATAACACCTATCCTATCCTTGTCCTCCTCTTTGCATCCCGACAAAGAAGAAGCAGTCAAGGCACACACACACGTTGATCAAGTTATATTAAAATTATCTCAGTTGTTGTTGTCTATGAACAAAGAGTAGGTCTCAAGTCGTCCATAACCGTGGACACGGCTTCTCGAAAAGATTTAACCCTGCAGGGGTGTACCAACTGCCCATTACGACGCGTCTCATGCTCGCCCATCTCTCTCAGTTGCTACACGTTAGAGGCAACCATTTTATGATTTAGTTCCGAGAGATCCGAAACGACAGGTCCCTCTATCTAACAACGCACAAATCCGGGTGGCCCCCGGGGAGTCGACACCCAATCAAAAAGCCGGCCACGCTCTCGGATCGGACTCTTCCGTACGGCTAAGGTCGGGAAATCACACCTAACATCAGGGGACCCCTAGCTCACCAAGTGTGGACCAACAGCGGAACTCTGTCTCCGCTGGCCCGAGTTGTTTGAAAACTACTAGCAGCTGACCAGCACATACACGGGATTCAAATGGTAAATTAGCTTGGGCCACCTCTAGAAATGTTTGAAGCTATGTAAGTAAGAAGAGGGGACCCCATAAAATCCCACACGCGATTAGGCACGCTCAATCTTAAAACCAATACCCGGAACTCGGGTCCTAGGTGACTCGAATGGAACAAAGTGTCGGGGCGGGATAGCCTAGACCTTCCATCCTTCGTCAAATATAGTCAACATTATAATAATCATATCATCAACAACAATATAATAATGTGATATCCCAAAACCAAGGAGTAACAGGGTAACATCGTAGCATCCTAAGCATGCATACTAAGAAGGGGTTGAGCAACGAGCAAATAGCAACATAGCAGTACAAGGTTTGTTGGGAAGGGACATGGCTGTATCGGTTTGAAAGAGGCTGTAAACATGAGGTAGGATCAAACATCAAACCAAACCTAGACTAGCATGCAAACCGCTGGTTGAAATAGAATGGATCATAAGTAATGTATAGTCCTTGCCTATTGATAAGTCGGGTTCCGAAGGTGTAGTTGATCGCAAGCTCGCATCGTCTCCGAGAGGTACCCGCGGAAGCACACAAGACAATAAACACTGGAAAGAAATCAACGAGCAAGCATCTATTACTACGAGGCATCACAAGATCAAGAAGACAACACATAGCACGACAACGCGATACGGATCTATCGTCGAGAACGGTTACTAAAAGTTTAATTGGGGTACTCGTCACACACGACGATACCGCACATTTAAAAAGGTTCAAGTTGTTTAGCTACAAGTGATCAACAAAGGTTTTTAACATGGCATCTCACTCAAGCATGGCATAACACACAAACATGAAAAGAGTTGAGGCATAAGGTAAACTATCTATGCTAGTCAATTTAAGTGAGGCCCAACCTAAACATGGCATACACTAAGTGTCGCACGACAATTAAAGGATTTGGTAATGTTCTTCCCTAAACCATATTTTAGGCTGGTCAACAACAGAAAACAATAGCATAAACACAAAGTACACGAAAAACTAATCAAGTTACATATAAAGAAGACCCCAAACGGAGTTACGGTTAAAAAGATAGAAGCAAAACAACTTACCGGCACAATCTTCCAACATCGGGAAGCACACTTTAGAGCAATGCATAAACAAGATAATCAATGCAAACATTCTCACAAATGATATGGAACTAAAGTAGACATGACAGGGAAGGAATGGCAAAAATAATCATGCAAATAGGCATCATAGATCAAAAGATATTAAGCATGCAACATGGCATCGGAACGTTACAGACTTAGAGAAAAACAGAGGTGGCTGTCAAAAACACCAGCATAGCAACTTTGGAGCTAAAAATATATATGACCAGAAAGCATATCATGACAATGAAATACATATAATGGAAGTAGACATGATGCTTAACAATATGCAATTGGAATCACTCAATTCCGATAAACGATTGCACGCAACCGTCAACCGAAGTTGCAAAAAATTATCAGTTTTCAGCACAACAGCGCATTAACATCAGGTTCACCACTTTGGAGCAAGATTTAATATAGCTAAAGCACCCAAACATGACAAGTTAAAGCATGGGAATGAAGTACACATGATTCTTAGCACATAGGAAAAAGAATCCATGCAATAGGCCTCATGGATGTGTCACAATCATCAACCAAAATTGCAATAAAATAATTACAGCAGCACACTAACAGCAAAAATTAGCAGTTAACGGCCTGATGCCCACTTCAACACAGATTATCAACATCAAGATGGCCTCAAATAAAAAATCTCACAAAAGATGGATTGAAGTACACACAAATCTAAGAAAATTTCCTTTTGGGCGCAACATCATCCGAGCTACGGTTTGATCACAAATTACATCGCAAAAGCAGACCATCACACAGTTTATTCTCAGACTTAGCAATAATCTGGAAAAAAAGGAAGGGAAAAAGACCTAGTCGGGCCGAGGCCCATCAGGCCAGGGTGGAGGAAGTAGCTCGGCTGGGCCTTGTGGAATAGGTGGGCCGCCAGGGGCGCGCTGGCCCGCGCGATGGCCGGCCTGGCTCGGGCCACTCCCGACTGGAGCCGGCGGTGGCGGCTGTGCTCCGGCACGGCGCCGCTATGGGGAGGCCGGCAGCGAGCAGCGCAAGGGGACGAGGGGGGCGCGACAGGGGGCGCGGGGTCGAAGGGCGGCCGGAGGCGGATGCCGGGCGGCGGTGCAGCGATCTCTCGGTGGCGGCCCGAGCTCCGGGGACCTTCAATGGCTGGCGGCGGCGCCGCTGCTACTCCAACGACCCTGCGACGAGAGAAGGAGGGTGAAGGGAAGCAGAGGAGAAAGGAGAGGGACGCGACACGGTGCGGGCTCACCGGGGCGCGCGCGACGCAACGACGCGCTCGCCGGTGTGCGGCGGCTGCGGTGGAGCTTGGACGGCGGCGGGCGTCCGTGGCCCAGATCGGGTCCAGGAGGGCCGCAGCGGATCCGGAGGGCCCTGCGGGGCCCATTTCGGCTAGGAGAGCTGCTGTGCTGCCGTGGCTCGATCTGAGCCACAGATGGCCAGATCTAACGGGCAGGAACACTTGGGGCTAGGGTTTCGGTGGGGAGAGCGATTTGGACAAAAACTGGAGCAAAATCTAGGGGTTTGGCTGCAATTTTGGACTAGGGAAACCCTAGAAGAGGGGTGGGAGTGTGGTGGTCTTTATATAGCCCAGGGGGCTGGCAGTTTACAAAAACATCCCCGTTTTTTCTCTCGCGCGCGCGGTGTCTACGTTTCTGACCGCCGGGGGTCCACGGGACCTCCGATTCGGGTAAAACTTCGAACTGCGCGATCAGCGTGTCGAGCCGGCGGCGTTCACCTCACGCTAGAACCGTTTTGAAAACACTTTCCGGCGCGCCATAAAAATATCCCGTTTACTTATTAAACAGGGTTTTTTGTTCCGTTGGCTGCGGCTGGTCTCGTGCGGTTTTCGCGACAGTGATCGGGCGAAACCCGTTGTCGCAAATGTCGAGTGTCAGGGTGGAAAGGGTCGGTCTCCGTCCGATACGAGATAAGAGGGGGAAAATAATCACTGATCGATAAATCGGGGATGCGAACACCGCAAACAAATCAGACAATCAAATAATTCACATCGAAATTTTTTTATTTTTATTTTTGTGAAAACTAGGCTGTTACACCCGGTCCGTATTTCCACCACTGTTTACACACTCAATTCACTTCCTGGTTTTACTTTTATTTGTAGTTATCACTATCTATTATCTATTTTGTTTGATCTTTTGTAAACGGCAAAGCCGGAGAGATTGACAACCTCTTTGAAGTTCGTTGGTAGCAAAGTTATTTGTTGTGTGTGCAGGTCCCGGTGATGTAAGCAATCTTAGATTGTGAACGACGCCATTGTTCACATTACCACCTTCTTGTCGTCGTTGGAGTCCTACGGGAGACGATCTTTGAACCTTGGTATCTTTGCTAAGGGAAATTTCCCGCTACGCTACATCTCAACCTTCCACTTGGGGTAACCAACGAAGAGAGAGAAGTCGTTATCATCTCTCTCTAGCATCAACACACCGCAATGCTAATTATGCTATTGGAAAGCTAGAGGCTCAAAAGTATGGGCAGTACGTCAAGACAAGTAGACCAAAATGCATCTGCATCTACTCACTAATCATCCACCTTGAGATATCTATCTAGAACATCTCGCTGGTATTAAGTTGCGAGCCCCACCCAAAGTGTAAACACAAAGCAACAGACAACTGCATTTACAAACTTTGCGTAAGGTAAACAATCCTTTCAACCGCGGTTACAAGCACCATTGTTTTCTCCCTGGTGGAAACAACACATCCCCTAGTCTCATGTTTTTGTCCCTCAAGCTAGACATCGGGGGGCATGAACCCACAATAATGCATAAACGCTCCCTCTTGGAGTTACTATCTACTACTTGTCCAAAGAAAAGAAAAAGTAACGGAGAACATGCAAGAATAACTCAAGAACAAAATATAAAAGGTAAACCAAATATATAAGTCATCACAATCTAAACACAATTTCATAATCCATCGGAAAGAATTGCATAGATGCCTTGATCATGTAGGGAAGTTCACAAGGGCTAGGAATTGAAGCACAAGGAGTGAAGACATCACATAGCTATCGGTCATGGACCCATGGTCCAAGGAGGACTACTCACGGCACATCTGGGAAGCGTCCATGGTGGTGGAGAAGCTCCCTAAGGTCAATCCTCCCTCTTGGGGGTGCCGGGTAGAGGTCTTCTAGTGCTCCCGATCTTGGATGCGCGGCGGCGGCAGAACAGAGAGGAAATTCGTGATGCGGGGATGTCTTTGAGGGTTTTCGGGATGAGAGGTAAATATAGACTGAAGGGGGCGCCAAGGTGTGGACCCACCTCCACCTGGCCGACTGGGTGGGCCCTGGCCCCCCTCCGGCACTCCTTTGGTGCTCTGGAAGCTTCATGTACGCTGTTTTTATATATGTTTTTTCTGGAATTTTTGGGGCTCTGTTAATATGGGCAAACACCTGCAACTTACAGACATCAGCAGACAGAAACTGGCACTGGGTGCATTGAGTTAGTAGGTTAGTCCAAATATGTGTAAAAAGATATAAAAATGTAGCAAAACACATAGAAATGTCACCTAAAAGAACATGGAACAAGCAGAAATTATAGATACGTTTGGGACGTATCACTGTACCAAAGTTGATGTTTTTGAAACTTCATATGTTTAACCATTGTTTCGTGCCTTTCGGAAGTTTTTGCAGATTTCGCTACCTCTGAAAATTTTCAAAAATGAAGTTATCATAAAAATTCCAGAAAAAAATTAATAAAATATTTCATGAAAAAAGAGGCACAGGGGCACCTGGGGCTACCCATGAGGCTAGGTGGCGCGGCCTGGCCCCTAGACGCGCTACCAGGGTGCCTGGGCCCACCAGGGCCCCTTTCCAGGTATTTCTTCCTCCTCTCTCTCTCTCTCTCTCTCGCCCCAAAAGTCGTGAGTTTGCTGCTGGAACCCGAGTTCTTGGTGGTCTTGGCTGCGAATTTCGATCTCTCTCTACATCCATCATTTTCATTGAAATTTTGAGCATTTTCTCCTTGGTATGTTACTCCTCCACCCCTCCAATTAGAATTTTTATTGGTAGTCTTATTCATGAGTATTTAGGAGTTCTTGGTGTTGTTCATATGAGCTTTCATGCATGTTTAGAAAATTATTTTTTAAGTTTTGATGCAAGTTTATGCCTTGGGGAAGTGAGTAGAGTAGTTTGCCTCAACTAATTTTGTAACTTGTAAAAAATTTCAGAAATGAGTTTGTTTGGACAAGACAAAGAATGGCTTGGGAAGAAGAAGCCCGAGCCCAGCGATAGAATAACTAGAGTTGCAGCTTCATCCTCTAGTCCGAGTATGGGTTATAGCGATGATATCGTGCCACCGGAGTTGCTCCACGAGACGAACACGACGTGTTCCATGACATATCCATGTTCGGAATTCCTTACGGAGGCAGGTATTAAGGATGAGTTTGATAACCTTTGTGCATCTGCAGGTTTGATGCGTCTTGTGACACGCCGTGTGCCACATTATCCAAATCTCACTTATTATTTTGTCAACCGGTTTTGATATAATGATAAAACTTCCATGATTGAATTTAGAATATATGAGGAAGTTATTACCATGTCTTTGGCAGAATTTTGTCATGTTATAGGTGTGCGGAATGTTGGGAAGACCCGTATAAGTGCTCAGCCCTATGAGCTGAGAGCCCTCTTCGCCTCTCTATGCAGTAAGAACCCGAAGGACATTAACCGGGAGAATAATTCCTGCATCTTGTTTCTACACATCAGGTATTAAGCATATTATATTTCTCGAGGGGTGTTATCTCGTGACAACACGAGCAACATTTCGGGTCCAGATATTGCTATCTTGGCAGCAGCCCTCTTCGGAGAAAACACGTATAATATTGGTGCTTTGATTGCTCGTCACCTCGTCGCTAACAGCGGAAAGGGGCCTCACTTTGGTGCCATTTATGCCACGCTTATCCTTCAGCGACTCGAGCGCACTGTACATGCTGATGATGCACCTTTTCCATTTTTTTGAGATTTGATCTTACTGCTATGAAGAGGCATGAGTTTGACTAGGACTTCTATAACAGCCCAGGATTTTCACCCAAATTAAAAAAATTATTTGTTGCTTTATTTTGTTGCTTGCTCAAATTATTTGTAGTATTTGCTTCGCCGATTTATTAATTGGTGACTATATTTCCCCCTCCTTCTCGTATCGGCATGCGTGTTCGGACCCCGAACACCACGGCACACGACCTTTCCGACACCGGGTTTCACCCGAGCATCGTCGCAACCAGCACAAGACCAGCCATCGCCACCGGAACGGAAAACCCCGTTTATTTAACAAACAGATTATTTTATTGGGCGTTGGAAAAATGTTCTCGGAACGGTATCGAAGTGAGGTAGGACTGACGGGCTCACCACGCTGACCGCGTGGTTCGAGATTTCGTCTGAATCGGAGGTCGTATGGAGTCCCCGCGGTCAGAAACGTGATGTATCGGACGCGAGAGAGAAGACCCGAGGGCCTTTGCGTAAACCTGCCATGCAACCAACCTATAAATAGAACACCACTCTCCCCTAGCCCTTCTAGGGTTTCCCGCATGTAAAATTCACAGCCACCCCCCTGAGAAATCTGAGATGTACCTAGTTTTTCCCTCTCCCCCTCCAAACCCTAGATCCAAATGAATATCAGCCCTTGGATCACCAGATCAAAAGCCCAGAGATGGCCACGTCACCCCCAACTCCTCTCCCCATCTCAGCACGGGTCGCCGCCGCCCCCGTGGAGCAACCCCGTGCGCCGCACCTCCTCCCGCCGATGAGCTCTCCGGCGAGCCGCCGCGTGCCACGGCGCCGCCCGCAGGTCCTGCGTCCCCTCCCCTTCCTCCGCCTCCTCCTTCCGTGGTCTCCACGCACCTCCCTCTCTCTCTGTCTCGAGCTAGGAGTCGTCGCCGTCATGGAAGGAGCTCCGAGAGCTCGACGTCGCACCGCCCCGCGGCCTCAGCCGCTCCCTGTCCAAACCGGCGTTCAGATCCACCGCCGCGCCCCCTGATCCGGCCATCCCCGCCTCCTCGCGCCTCCCCGGGACCCCGCCTGCTCGCCGCCAGTCGCGCAGGTCCGGCAAGACCTCGCCGGCGTCGACATCGCCGCAGTATCGGGAGGCCCAGGTCCCAGCGCGCCTGGCTGGGCTGCCCCCCAGCGCCACGTCGGCCGGAGCCGCACAAGCGACCCATCCCCAGACGACCTCCTTCCGCCCTGGGCCAGCCGCCAAAATCTGCCCCTAGCCGTCGCCCACTGCCTCCTGGGTCGAGGCCCACATGGTGAGGCTCCCCTTTTTTCTTTTTCTTTTTAATTTCTATTTTATGTTGGGCTTGGCCCATTTTCCTTGATGTTCTGTAATGCCTCTGTGCGCCCATAGGCGTTATTTAGTTGTCATGCGCCCAACATTAGGCCCAGCTGAGTATAGATTTGGCCCGAGAACGTTTGTATAATTTCTAGATTATTAAAATTGGCAGATTGTGTTATATTTTTACGATGCGAATATCTTTTTAGTGGTAGCTCGGATCGCGACGTGTTAAACATGAAACTTGCTTAGTTTTTCATGTAGCTCAATAAAATGTGCTCCTTTGCCATGTTTGCACTTGTCTACATGTCGTTTACTTGCTATTTACCACACATGTCACCGAAAATGCTTTATGTGATAACTTTTTAACCTGCTCCGATAAAAATGTTCTTTACATGTAACTTGACTAGAATTGCGTGTAGATCTTGATTATGCTGCTCTTGCTTACTAATAAAAATAATAAAATATTTTTAGGGAAAACCAGTACCAAATGCTTTAATCGTCGTGGGGCACTTAGTTTTATGCCATGTTTAGGGTGTTTGTCATGGAAAAGCCACGCAGATGTCCGTATAGTCGGACTTGATTATGGGGACTTTGCTACGAGTGTACGAGGAAGAAAATCACACAGAGAAAGAGACGCGATTTATACAGCTTCGGGCCCCGGGAAATAGCGTCCGGTGAAAACCCTACATGCTGTTTGTGGATAGGTCTTATTACTTTGCTCACGGAGAGTCTGCCGGCATGTCGCCGGCTCTCCTATAGTTGTGTCTAGTTGTCTCGGGTTTAGATGACCCGGGACTAGTCTCGAATTTAGATCCTATTATGGTCTATTGAGTCTGCTTGAGTTGTCCCGTTTGGGGCGCCCTACCCCTCCTTATATAGGTGGAAGGGGGAGGCTTACATGTAGAGTCCTAGTAGGATACAAACTAGTCTCTTATTCTATTACAGGTCGTATATCAATCCGGATCCTACTCTAAGTCTTGTAGCTTTTCGTATCTTCCAAGTTAGGTGGACTCCGTCTTGATTCCTTGTCATCTTCGCGAGCCGGCTCTTGTCATCTGACCGGCTTTGTCTCCAAGCCGGGTGTAGCCGTGTTATATCCCGCCGACATTAGCCCCCAAGTTTAGCTTGGACGCAATCTTGACGTCGGCTTCATTTCTCCTCTGTTTTTTCTTGGTAATTAGATTGTCGTAGAAGAGAACGCTAGGTGCGCGTCCATCTTAAACTTCCAGTGTAATGAATAGTTAGGATAAAGACCGATTCTGGAGGCCAAACCATTAGGCTGGTTCGCTCCACTGATTCATGTCAATGAACCCGATATGATCCAATTTTGAGCTCTTCTATGTTTGAGTTCAATGTTGCTTTTTTCTCTTCCATGTCTTGTAAAAAGGACTCGGGAAATTTTTTATGGGAAATTTTATGTCCATATCACCTGTAGCCCCCAAGTGCTGGGTTGCTCGCTCGCAGCATCCTGGGACTTAGAAGTTCATGATGACAAATCTTTCAATTTGTGCAGCCCCCATGTGTCGGGTTGTCTTGCTTGCATGAATTTTTATTTCATGAAGTCGACAGATACTTGTCTACCAAAGTCGGCGATTGTAACAGCCCATTTGCAATAATAAGAAATCACCATGAGATTGTACCTTGTCTGTTGACTTTGAAACTTGGCATGATGCTAAATATTGTAATTTCATGTGGTGATTTAAATTTGCATGGGGATTGGAGCCCATTTGGTTTGTTTGATTTTGCATCCAAACTGGTTCAAGAAGGGTGTTTGAAGATTTTTCAATGTTGCATGATTGCTCTCCTTGACCCCAAACTTGGCATTACCAATTCCTTGCCCCACCCAAGCTTTTCAAAAGCCTTGCTCCATTTTTTGCAACTCTAAAAATTTGGGCCAAAGTTCAATGTGATTTGAGTTTTAAAAAATGCCCCACATTTTAGTTGCTCAAAAATTGGTCAAACCAATTTTAGAAAATGGAGAATATTCCAAGGTTTTCAAAACATATTTTTATATGTTTTTCTCTTTTGTGGATTGGCCACAAAAACTCTTGGGAATTTCTGTTAATTTTCTTAATGGAAAACCCCTTTTCTTTTTCTTTTCTCCATGGAGGCAATCCAGCAGGCCGGCCCAGCTAAGCGTCCTATTATCCGCAGCCCACCTGGGCTTGTCCAGCGAAGCGGTACGCGGGAGCTACCGTGGCCGTTGGATCTCCATCGGACGCCCCCCTTCCATCGCCTTTCCACGCTGGAGAGGTCCCCGCCGGAGTCCCTCTCACAGCCGACGCCGGCATCGACATCGACGCCCGCCGACATGGCCAGCAGGCCTCTCCTCTATATATTCCGAGCCCCAGAGCCCTCCTGGAGCCCTAGGGTTCGACTCCTCCCTCCAATTTCCGCCGCCGCCGCCGCCTGGTTCATCCTCTAGGACCTCCCCTGTTCCGCCGGTGGGGAATCCAAATTCTCCGCCGTCTTCCCTCGTTTGTGTTCCTGCGTCCTTCAGCGTCGTCTCAAACATCTCACCGCTCCGTTCCCGTCGTGCAGGGCGAGCGGAACACCTCGAATCGGGCCCGCGACGTTGAACGCCTGCTGCGGGACCTCATCTTCCCCGACGACGGCTGCGTCCTCGGCTTACTCTTCATGGAGCTCAGGGTCGCCTCCAGCAACCTCTAGATGAGCCCCGGGTGACCCTTTTCTCCGCCGTGATCGTGTAGCCATCTGTAGCCGTAGACGCGCGTTGCCAGTCGCCGTGCCACGGAGCCCGGCCAGTCCGGTGATCACCGTGTCCCGGGTGATGCCGAGGAGTATGCGTGCACGCTCCCTGCTCGTCCAGAGCACGGATATGACCGCAAAGAAGGGAGTTTTGCGCGTTTAGTAGTTGAAGTCGCGCCGTGTCTGAAGCTGCATCTTCAGAACAGTTCGCCGCCGTGGGATTCAGGCGAGCCTGCCATCCCCTCCGGTGAGGTTTGGGTCATGGCCAGGGCACCCGCGTGTTCGTGGTTCTGCCCTCTCGGCGTTGCGAGTGCTGACGGGGTCGCAGGCGCCGTAGGCTCGACGCCCGGGACGTCTGAAGTTGGCGTCGTCACCGGGTTGTACCGAATCTTCAGAACAGCTCGCCGCCGCTCTGTTCCCATGAGGATTCCGGAGAGGAGAGGAGGAGATGGAGAGCTTAAAGTGTGCGCATGTGTAGAGGGATGTGCCCTCTCGGGTTTCGCCGGGGTGGCTCGTCGGAAGGTGGCCGGAGCGCGACGGGGTGTTCACCGCAGTTGAGCTGCAGAGATGGCTGTCAGTGCAGTCGGGTTCAGTTAACCATGGCTTAGCATATACTTTCAGCACCTCGTTTTAGTTCAGCAAACATCGAGTGGCGCAGTGGTTGGGGTGCAGTGGAAGCAGGACTCGGCCTGGGTTCAAATCCCAGCCGAGGCACCCCCCCCTCTTTTGTTTTCTGTGTTTTTTTGCTTGGACGTGGGCCTTTCCCAGTGGGCCTGCAGAGAAGGGAGGTAGGCCTGGCGCCCGAGGGCAGCCCAGCAGGCTAGTGCCACTTTTTCTTTTCCTTTTCTTTTGTTTTTCTTTTCTGTTTAATTCAAGTTTGAGTTTGATTCCAAATTCAAATATGTTTTGAGCTTCAAATCATTTTGGGGCATCCCATATATGTTTTTGGGGTAGCTTGACCCACTGATCATCATGGTGAGGTCCAATTTTGCATTTTGCCCCTCTAAATAATTGGAGTGTGGCAATTTTGCAAATTAAGCCCTCCATTTCTTTTGTTTTTGTCAAGTTTTTCCAAAATTAAAAAATGACCATGACATATATGATTTTGGGGTAGTTTCTCCCATGGTTTTGCATGGTGATAGTGGGTTGTCCATTAGAGCCTTTTTCAAAATGCATGGAGTGAAATTTTGCACTCAGCCCCCTGAAACTCATGTGAATTTGCAACTGTGTTTGCAAATTCAAGTGGTACCATATCATATATGGTTTGGGGGTAGAATTCTGCAAGGTTTGCAATGGTAATGTCCATCTGAGGTTATGTGCAACTCAAGTGGACAGGGTGTGACCACCTTAACCAGAATCAACCTGTTCTTCCCTTCCTTGCATCATTCCAACTTCAGTGCATGTTGGCATCTTTTCAACTGATCCTTCAAGCTTTTTTTTCATGTCATCTTCATGCTTTATTTTCAACCAGCCCCTAACATATTTTCATATGCAATGTGGCTGGGATTCCAAACTTTTGTTGCACCTTCCTTGTGTCAATTTCACCGACACTACTCCGTCTTCGGAATCAATGTTGTACTTTCACGTTGTAATTATTTCTGTTAATTGCATTGTTGAGAATGTCATGTTTCCATGTTACTTGCACCAAAATTAAGGCTAAGACCAAAGCCATTCTACGTAAATAAATTGCATATGAAGTTGTTGACGTGTCGTCACCCCTTCATTTAAATCTGACTAGATAGGGTCACATCATGTCGATTAAACTTGATCATACCATCTTTGCCTGTGCATTGCACCCATTGTTTACTTGTGTGCCTTTTTCTTGCTGGCACTATACGTTAGCACCTGAGACTGCCGAGGAGAATTACGTGGAGATTTCCGACACCGAGCCCGAGGACCTTGTTGCGTCTGCTTCGACGACTGATTACCCAGGAAAGGGGAAGATTTATACCATTACTTGATACCTTTCTGCCTACCTGCCTAGTTGTAGCCTAGAACATTTGTTTGATCCTATCCACTTTGCTTATGCCACGTTCAAAACCAAACAGCCGTGATCCCCACATCCCAGCAAAACATTGTATTGCTAAGTTACCGCTGCTCAGCCATTGCTTAGTATGAGTAGGAAAACTTGTTGCTTACCCTATGCTATGGTTTGGGATATCATGTTATTTAAAGAAGTTGGTTGATATTCATTATTATTATGATGTTAACTTATACTTGAAGAAAGATGGGAGACCATGTTGTTCCCGCCAGGTGTTTTGTTCCATTTGAGTCACCTAGGTCCCGAATTCCGGGTATTGTGTTTCTTGACGAGCGTGCCTAATCGTGTGTGGGATTCTATGGGGTCCCCTTGTCTTACCTATCTAGCTTCATACAATTCTAGTGGTGGCCCGAGCTGATTTACTATTTGTAATGTGTGTGTGCTGGTGGTAACCCAGTTGTTTACAAACCACCTTGGGCCAGGAGGACTTGTGCCTTGGCTGGCCCACCTTGACCGGCTGAGGACCCGGTCTCATATGAGATTTAACCGGCAATCCAAACCTGGAGTCATACGGTAGAGACCGATTCGAGAGGGCGGCCGGCTTTTGAGTTGGGTGTCGACTCACCAGGGACCACCCGGAGTTGTGTGTTGTTAGTTAGAGGGACTCTGACGTTCCGGAGTTTCAGGCGTTTACTTAGCCAAGTGGAAACCGGGCGTACATGCGAAGCCTATGATGGGCATTTGGTACACCCCTGCAGGGTTAAATCTTTTTGAAAAGTCGGTTCTGCGGTTATGGACGACTTGAGACCTACTCCTTGTTCATAGAATAACTTCAAGTTTGAATCATAATTAAAACTTGCCTACCGTGTGAGTGCCTTGGTTGCTTTTCTTCGTCCAGGGGGACCGAGAGAAGAACCAGGTTGTGTTATGTTTGACGCAAGTAGGTGGATAGCAGACTTATGACGCGATGTCACGTGTATTCTTGGATCTTACCTCTACTCTAATAGTATGATAGCCACCATATATGCTAGTGCGGCTGCAACCTTTACCTTTACTTTGTCTTACCGTAGGAAGTTATTTATCCTGTAATGATATAATCTCACCCCCGTTTTCCTTTTTTGCTTTTACTGTTTTGCCTGATCGGCCGCTGTAGTGGATTACTACCTTGACCCGAGCATTGGACGATACTTCGTGGAGGTGCCCCCGGAGGAGGACGATGAGGAAGACCTCGTGTACTAGATCCTACAGTTGGGCTTCGACGATCCGAGGGTGGACTCTTTATGTGCAGCCCTCTCTAGGGAAATTTGGGTTTTGACCGTACTCGGTCGTTTTTTTCTTCCGCTTGTTGCATGATATTCTGTTGGGTCCACGGACCGCTGAGATGATGTAATAAATTTCAGTGGCGATGTATGCCATGAACTGTATGTATATATGTCTTAGTTTAAAGTTCTTTGTTCATATACCTGTTGTCGAGAATCCGGCAGCGACACGAGTGCGAGTGTCGTGAGTCGGTGGCTCTTTATGCGCTACTAACTTGAGCGGGACGCGAAAGCGACTAACTCGAGTTAGTACCGCATCGGGGGCCATACAGCGATCATATGCCAAAGCCGATAAATTTTGAAGAAGTCAGCAAATACTTGTTTGCTGATAAAAATTGGCGGATGCTTGTTGGTTGAAGCCAGTAAATATGATATGTTGGGTTATATTTCCAGCTTCCAAATAAAGTAGACCTTCGAGTACTGGAATATGTTTCCTTCAGCAACTCAAAATAATTAGTGCCAACTGTTATGTCTTGACTAGCTCCCTCGATAAAGTCAGGGTGTCTGGGAAAAACCGACCCTTGTGATGACTTGGTGGATATCCTCAAATATTGTAGCCCCCAAGTGCTGGGTTTGGAAAACATGTTCCGTGGCTTGTGACCAGCGTTGTGTCAGATACCTCGTGATATTCTATCTTGAATTTTCCTTTTGGCCATTGGATGCCAAAAGTCAGCCTGTTTTGGACTTTGGTCCTTCTTTGTTTTTGACTTTGATAGTTGTTTCTTTGGAAAACTTCATCCTCTGATATATGGATTGAATATGCTTTTGAAGAGAGTTGTATTGTTCCGGCTTACCACATTTACAGCTGAGTCAGAAGAGAATATAATATTCATCTGAGCCAGTGTAACTCCTAGGAGTCGGCTAACTTCATAGGGGAAGCTTCTCGGAGGCCGAATTTATGAGTAGTAGATGGCGGTCCCTGTGCTTAGATCAGTTTTGACCGGTCTTTTAGTAAAGACGGTAAACATTGTTTGAACTAGGCCGGGTCCACTCTTGTTTGCATTCCCTTTTTCTCAGAAAAACTTGACGACATGTTGTAGAGTCGGCCGATGCGTTTAGACTGAGACGGGTTCACTTTTGTTACGTGTGAATCGACAAGTTTTTCCGAATCATAGATAGTTGCAAAGTATAGTCCCCATGAGTCGGTATGATCATCATTGCGTCATGCCGAGTCACAGAGAAATTCAAGTTGTAGTCCCCATGAGTCGGTATGATCATCTTTGCGTCATGCCGAGTCAAAGAGGTTAATGCTGTTATTGAAATATGTTGGTGTTTCCATTGACAAAGCTAGTGTTTTAAAAGCGCTTTGAAGAAAGCCAGTATTTGTGCTAGCTTGCCACGGTTACAGCCGAGCCATATTCTTTTTCAAGTCGGCGTGTATGCCATAAGGTTGTCAGGAAAAATGGTAGCAAAAGAAAAAAAAATGCTATGATCCTGATGTATGCAAAAAGTAAAGTGCAAAGGCTCCTATAGAAGTCGACTCTGGATTGAACATGCCTCATCTTCTTGCGTTGAGACAGATTATTGGGTTATCCACGAGACGAAACCTCTCTGTAAGCCGGCACATATGACTAGCGTTCCCTGTGCTTAAACCCAAACTCGATAGGCGTTTCTGTAAGCCCAAAGGTTATTAGACTTAAGTCGCGTACACGTAGGTCGTATGAGCTTGAGCTATACAGGCCAAGATTAAGCCGTGGTTAGCCAGTTCATGTATATGCCGGGATTTCTTCGGATAAGAGTCGATGGATGCCATCGAGCTCCCCTACTTCCCCTGAATAAGCCATACACATGTGGATTTTTACATATATATGCCGAGTTCTTAGATAAGAGTCGATGAATTTCATCGAGCCCCCCGATTCCCCTGAATAAGCAATATACATGCTCAATACCAATAGAGGGGTTGATCAAGCCTCCAGGTCTCTGAGATATGAGAATGCAGAAGATGCAATGCATCATGACATGTAGTGTATGTTGCAAGATGAGAAGAGAGTAAATTCATAGTGCATAAGATGCAATGTATGGAGAAGTTGGCATGACCAAGGTCGGCGTACCTTAGCGTGGCGAAAGCCGGTGCGACGAGAGTCGACTTGTATTTTATATGGTGAAAGAGGATGCGACGAAAGTCGACTTATATTTTGTGCGGCGAGAGCTGGTGCGACGAATGTCGACTTTACGTACTTATGGCGAAAGCTGGTGCGACGAATGTCGACTTTATATATTTATGGCGAAAGCCGGTGTTTTGTAATGATCCTAGATTCATAAAGGAGCCAGAATTTTTGATGACCCAGAATCTCAATGTGGAGCCGAGATTTTCCAATAATCCGGAACTCGAGAAGGGAACTGGGATTTTTCCGATGATCCAGAACTTAATGAAAGAGCCGTAATTTTTCCATCAAACCGGAACCTGGGCAAGGATTTTACTGATGATCCGGTACTCAATGAAAGAGCCGGAATTTTCCCTATGAACCGGAAACTGAGCCAGGATTTTACCATCGAAAACAATGGACCAAAATTTGTGATGGTAAATTATATTCCGTCGTTGAAACATAATATATCTCAATCTCTGATAGATCCTATAGGAGGCGTAGGCCCCGAGTCTTGAGTCGACTCGAGGAGTCGGCTAGGGAATCCATGTATCTGTCTTGATTAATAAACAAGCATTGATCTGATGATGCAGAGAAAACCCAGAAAACCATGGAAGGAAACCGTTGTGAGGTTGTGGATGATCTTTGTTGGAGTCAGCGGTTGATAGTCCGGCAAATATGTCAAGCCGGAAATAGCGAGAGCCAAACGGTTGTAAGCCGACGCATATGTGTCTATTAAGCGCGATATTGTAAGACGATGTATATGTTGACGTCGACTGTGGCGGTGTGAGCCGGCATGAAACGAGGCAAACTAGTAGAAACAACGCTCTGGTTCAGGCCTCTCCAGCCCATTACTCCCGGTTGTGCCACGAACCGGAACCGATGGGGGTCATACGTCCCGGTTCGTGCGCCCGAGGGGCGACCGGGCCTCGTGGGGCATTGGTCCCGGTTCGTCTAGGGGCATATGTCCCGGTACCAAACAAGAACCGGGACCAATGGGCCTCGCTCCTGGCCCACAGGCATTAGTACGGGTTCCAGCCACAAACCGGGACTAATGATTTGGCTATATATACCCCTCGCCGGCGAGCAGAGCAGTCCACTGGTGCTTTGTTTTTTAGAGGAGGGCAAGGGGAGGGCTTTATGGTGCTCTAGCTCACCTCCAATGCACATGATGTGTTCGATGAAATGCCCGAGCCACACTACTTAAGCTTTCTCCTCTCCAAACTCAACCTCCAAGCTCCGTTTCCTCAAGATTTGTCTAGGTTTAGCGATTCATCACGTCTCGTACCCATCTTCACCACCTTCGATCGCCCACGCCAATCTCGTCGCCGGCACCACCGTGTTGAGCCTCTTGTTCTTATTTTCTTTCTAAAAGAAAATAATTCTTACTTTTATGATTAGATATATACTTGTCTAATTTTCTTATTTTTATTACTGCTTTTTATTATTAGTGCGATGGTTATGGTATATGCACATGTCAGCCCTCGTCTTGTCTATGATTCGGATGTGGTATATATTATCTTTTATAACTATTTGGTTCATTTTTTTGTTTATGACAATTATGCCAACCAACGTGACATATATTTTATTTATCTAGGAGGTAGTTGAACCGGAAATTCCTACCGACCCTATTGTCAAGAGGTTAAATTTAGTTGAAGAAGAAAACAATATGAAGGAAAAAATAAAAATAATTGAGGAGGAGAAGATGCTATTGGAGTTGCATGTTGCGGATGTCATCAATGATAACAAGATCAAGATGAATGCAATGCGCTTGAAGATTAGAAAGATTAGAAAATATGCAATTGATGCCGAGGCTTGGTATCATTATGTCGTTGGTTCAATTGTTACCTTCGTTGCGATTATTTTCACATTTGTTGTTGCATTGAAATGTTTTACATAGTTTAAATGTATGGCTTAGTTAGATGCTCTAGAGAGTTGTATGTTGTTCAATGACAACTATGTATGTACTTTGGTTTTACTGTGATGATGAACTTCTATTAATTTGGTCACTTATCTATTCATGATGTTCTGTAATGGTTTTTGACACACTTAACTATATATAATGCACGCAGATGAACCGACAATGGATGTACGGTGTCAGACACACCTCCAAGTACATTAAGGGCGTGCATGAGTTTCTCGAACTGGCTGACGAAAACAAGCAGAATGGTTTTATGTGTTGTCCATGCCATACACGTGGGAATACGAGGTCTTACTCTGACCGGCAAACCATTCACGCCCACCTGCTTTATAAGGGATTCATGCCACACTATAATGTTTGGACCAAGCACGGAGAAATAGGGGTTATGATGGAAGACGGCGAAGAAGAAGAGTACGATGACAACTATGTGCCCCCTGAATACGGTGATGCTACAACGAGGGAAGCAGACGTTGTGCCCGATGATGATCACCGCCGGGTCATTGTTGATGCAAGGAGACAGTATGAAAGTGAAAAGGAGAATATGAAGTTCGATCGGATGTAAGAGGATCACAAAAAAAGGGTTGTACCCCAATTGCGAAGAGGGCATCACAAATCTCGGTACCGTACTGGAATTGCTGCAGTGGAAGGCAGACAATGTTGTGTTTGACAAAGGATTTGAGAAGCTACTGAAAATATTTAAGAAAAAACTTCCAACGGATAACGAATTGCCCAGCACTACGTACGCAGCAAAGAAGGTCGTACTCCCTCTAGGATTGGAGGTGCAGAAGATACATGCATGCCCTAATGACTGCATCCTCTACTGCGGTGCGTATGAGGATTTGAATGCAAGCCCAGTATGCGGTGCATTGCGGTATAAGATAAGACGAGATGACCCTGGTGATGTTGACGGCAAACCCCGCAGAAAGAGGGTTCCTGCAAAGGTGATGTGTTATGCTCCTATAATACCACTGTTGAAACGTCTGTTCAGAAACAAAGAGCATGCGATGTTGTTGCGATGGCACAATGAAGACCGTAAGAAAGACGGGAATTTGAGACACCCCGCTGATGGGTCACAATGGAGAATGATCGAGAGAAAGTACCGGGCTAAGTTTGGACATGACCCAAGGAACATATAGTTTGGTTTAAGAGTGGATGGCATTAATCCTTTCGGGGAGCAGAGAAGCAATCGCAGCACCTGGCCCGTGACTCTATGTATGTTTAACCTTCCTCCTTGGATGTGCATGAAGCGGAAGTTCATTATGATGCCAATTCTCATCCAAGGCCCTAAGCAACCCACAAACGACGTTGATGTGTACCTAAGGCCATTAGTTGAACAACTTTTACAGCTATGGAATGGAAACGGTGTACGTGTGTGGGATGAGCACAAACAGGAGGAATTTGACCTGCATGCATTGCTGTTTGTAACCATCAATGATTGTCCTGCTCTTGGTAACCTTTCAGGACAGACAAACAAGGGATACCATGCATGCACTCACTGTTTAGCTGACACCGAAAGTATATACTTGGAACACTGCATGAAGAATGTGTGCCTGGGGCATCGTCGATTTCTTCCGACCAACCATCAATGTCATAAGAAAGGAAAGAATTTCAAAGGTGAGGCAGATCACCGGAAGAAGCCCTCCATGCGTATCGGTGATCACGTACTTGCAATGGTCAATGATTTACACGTAATATTTGGAAAGGGTCCCGACGGACTATCTGTTCCTAATGACGACGAGGGACGCGCACCCATGTGGAAGAAGAAATCTATATTTTGGGACCTACCCTACTGGAAACACCTAGATGTTCGCTCTTCGATCGACGTGATGCACGTGACGAAGAACTTTTGCGTGAACTTGCTAGGCTTCTTGGGCGTGTATGGGAAGACAAAAGATACACCGGAGGCACAGGAGGACCTGCAATGTTTGCATGAAAAAGACGGCATGCCTCCAAAGCAATATGAAGGTCCTGCCAGCTACGCTCTTACCAAAGAAGAGAAGGAAACCTTCTTTGAATGCATGCTCAGTATGAAAGTCCTGTCAGGCTTCTCGTCGAATATAAAGGGAATAATAAATATGGCCGAGAAAAAGTTTCAGAACGTAAAGTCTCATGACTGCCACGTGATTATGACGCAACTGCTTCCGGTTGCATTGAGGGGGCTTCTACCGAAAAACATTCGATTAGCCATTGTTAAGCTATGTGCATTCCTCAATGCAATCTCTCAGAAGGTGATCGATCCATAAATCCTACCAAGGAAAAGGAGTGATGTGGCGCAATGTCTTGTCAGTTTCGAGCTATTGTTCCCACCATCCTTCTTCAATATCATGACGCACGTCCTAGTTCATCTAGTCGACGAGTTTTTCATTCTGGGCCACGTATTTCTACACAATATGTTCCCCTTTGAGAGGTTCATGGGAGTCCTAAAGAAATATGTCTGTAACCACGCTAGGCCAGAAGGAAGCATCTCCATGGGCCATCAAACAGAGGATGTCATTGGGTTTTGTGTCGACTTCATTCCTGGCCTTAAGAAGATTGGTCTGACTGAATCGCGGTATGAGCGGAGACTGACAGGAAAAGGCACGATTGGAAGGGACTCAATAATATGCAAGGACGGACATTCTTGGTCTCAAGCACACTACACAGTTCTAAAAAACTCTATCTTAGTGGCCCCGATGTCGATGAACACAAGAACAGTCTGCGCTCCAAACACCCGGAGGAGTGTGATGACTGGATTACACATGAACACATAAGGACTTTCGGCGATTGGTTGGAAACACGTGTTAGAGGTGACAACACCATTTCTGATGAGTTGTTCTCGTTGTCCAGGGGACCATCTTCAACTGTATTGACTTACAAAGGATACTAGATAAATGGGAATACATTTTACACGATCGCCCAAGATCAAAAGAGCACCAACCAAAACAGCGGTGTCCGCTTTGATGCAACAACCGAGAGGGGAAAGGACACATATTATGGTTACATAGTGGATATATGGGAACTTGACTACAGACATGACTTTAAGGTCCCTTTGTTTAAGTGCAAATGGGTCAATCTTTTAGGAGGCGGGGTACAGGTAGACCCACAGTACGGAATGACAACAGTGGATCTGAACAATCTTGGGTACACAGATGAACCATTCGTCCTAGCTAATGATATGGCGTAGGTTTTCTATGTGAAGGACATGTCTACCAAACCGAGAAAAAGAAAAGATATGGAAACGAATACATCGTACAATCAGCCAAAGCGCCACATAGTTCTTTCAGGAAAAAGAGACATCGTGGGATTGGAGGGCAAGACAGACAAGTCTGGAGATTATGAAAAGTTTCATGAAATTCCCCCCTTCAAAGTCAAGGCTGATCCAAGCACCCTGTTAAGCGATGAATAATATCCATGGTTGCGGCGCAATAAGCAAAGGACACAAGCCAAGAGAAAGTGAAGACTGATGAAGTCAGAAAGGGTTGAAATATTAGTATGTGGCTTTGAAGGGTGCATATTGAATGCACAAAAAGTCTTGAGTTCAAATAAGTTTAGAAAACTGAAATGCCTTTGTAATAGATGAGTTTTCGTCTGAAACCCTCGTACTTCGAAAGAGATGGTCCCGTTTGTACACGAAGGGCATCCAGTTTTTGCCGTAACTCTTTCAAATTCTGAACATATGTTATGTGGGTCAAATGATGATACCATGCCAAGTTTCAACCTTTTCTGAGTTTAGTTGTAGTGCTTTCCAATTTCAGGGTCATTTAGGTCAAAATAAATCATTAAATGCATGAAAAAGAGCAAATGAAGTCAGAAAGGGTTGGAATTTTAGTATGTGGCTTTGAATGATGCATATTGAATGCACAAAAAGTCTTGAGTTCAAATAAGTTTAGAAAAATGAAATGCCTTTGTAACAGATGAGTTTTCGGCTGAAACCCTCGTACTTCGAAAGAGATGGTCCAGTTCGTACACGAAGTGCATCCAGATTTTGTCGTAACCCTCTCATCTTTTGCACACATGTTATGTGGGTCAAATGATGATACCATGCCAAGTTTCAACCTTTTCTGAGTTTAGTTGTAGTGCTTTCCAATTTCAGGGTCATTTAGCTCAAAATAAATCATTAAATGCATGAAAAAGAGCAAATGAAGTCAGAAAGGGTTGAAATTTTAGTATGTGGCTTTCAATAATGCATATTGAATGCAGAAAAAGTCTTGTGTTCAAATAAGTTTAGAAAAATGAAATGCCTTTGTAACAGATGAGTTTTCGTCTGAAACCCTCGTACTTCGAAATAGATGGTCTAGTTTGTACACGAAGTGCATCCAGCTTTTGCCGTAACCGTCTCAACTTTTGCACACATTTTATGTGGGTCAAATGACGATACCATGCCAAGTTTCAACCTTTTCTGAGTTCAGTTGTAGTGCTTTCCAATTTCAGGGTCATTTAGCCCAAAATAAATCATTGCCATGTATGTGCAAGTCCAATTTCAGTTGTTGGCGCTTGTGAGTCGTTGGATCAGGCTTCTGAGCCATTGGATCCAACCAATCAGGAAGAAGCACACGGATTGCGTGTTTCTTTCAAGCGCTTGTGAGTCGTTGGATCAGGCTTGTGAGCCGTTGGATCAGGCTTGTCGTTGCCTATATATATAGCCCACCTCTAGGACATGTTCGGCACTCAGTTTATCGACCGAATACAAACAATTCGGATTCTCCTGCATACGTTCAACGGTGCATTTGATATACTTGCACTCATGAGCCACCGTCGGGCTATATGCAGGCGAAATCGTGTGTTTTGTTGATCTTATATATATCTAGCTAGAAATATTTCAGTTCATCGACCAAATACAAATCATTCAGATTCCTGCATACGTCCGACGGTGCATTTTATATGCTTGCACTCATGATCCACCGTCGGGCTGTATGCAAGGGAAACCTTGTGTTTTGTTTGATTGGAAAACGAAAACAAAAAAGTATAGGAATTTCATTATAGGACGTCAACGGAAGAATACTCCACATCCTATACACAGTCAAGGCAAATTTCAGACGGGCCACGCTTGGTTGGCAGATCTGGCAAGTCTGCCAACCAAACGAGCTCCGTCCGAATTTTCCCCGGATATAGTGGAGGATACAGATGAATTTCTCCATTTACGTCCTTTAGTGAAATTGTTATGCTACGATAAGTCCACGCGGAGATGTGCTTATAAACAGGTCGAACTCCACTTCGGCTAGCGAGGTGGTACTAACTTTAGTTGATTACAGGGGACCTTTAGTACTGGTTCTCGGTACCAACCGGTACTAAAGGGTTTGTTAGTGGTTAATGACGGTGGGAGAGGCCTTTAGTACCGGTTGTCGGCACCAACTGGGACTAAAGGTCCTTTTTCAGAGAAAAATAATGCCACCTACTGGGCTGACACGGCCTGGATACGACTAGAAACCCACTAAAGAGCCAGGGTCCAGGCCCGCAGCAGACCCAGAAGGCCCACATGCAGGCAGTAACAGAGTAGGCCCGAAAGCCTGCGGTTGAGAGGAGCTCGAAGTGGTACGCGCATCACCGCTTATAAACCACTATGTCTGTCCCTCGACTAGCGAGGTGGGACTAAACATCCCACCGCACCGCGGCTGCGCAAGTTTTGTCCCGGTTGGTGGCACCAACCGGTACGAAAGGTGGCCTTTGGTTCCGGTTCGTTCCACCAACCGGTACCAATTCTAACCTTTGGTACCGGTGCGTGCCACCAACCGGTACCAAAGGTCTCTCTTTCCCGCCAATTGGGCTGCTGAAAAAGACCTTTGGTACCGGTTGGTGGCACGAACCGGTACCAAAGGTTAGCATTGGTAACGGTTGGTCCCACCAACCGGGACCAATGCTCCTGGTATATAACTCGCACTTGGGATTTTTCAGTTCTCATCTCGCCATTTGCCCCCGACGACTCCGGAGACGAAACCGACGCCGTGAGGCTGCCCAACCGCCGCGCCGCACCGCCCCTGACGACGGCGACAACCTCGCCGGCGCCACCCCCGCCGTGAGCGTCGTCTCGCCATCCCCCCCCCTCTCTCTTGCATTGCCCGCGCGCCTACCGCCGCCGTGCCATGGCCAGGAGCGGGAGCTCCTCCCGTGCGCCTCCATGGCTAGGAGGGGAGCGTCGGCCGCTCCTCTCCCCTCCCTGCCGCTCCAACTGCCCCTCGCCGCCGTCCATGACGTCCATGGCCACGGCCATGGCGTGCGTGTGCCATGGATGCATATGGCTTCCGTGGGGGTGGGGAGAAGAATTTTTTAATTAAAACAAAAGAAAGAAAAGAAAATAGAAAGTAATTTTTTTTGTTTTCACAAAAAAATTTCAGTTCTATAAGTCTCAATTTTACTAAGTTAAATGTTCTAGTGTTGGGGGGGAGAAGAAAATAGAGGTAGAAGAAGGAAAAAGGAAAAGGAAAAAGGAGAGGGGAAAAGAAAAATAAGAAGAGGAGAAGAAGAGGGAGAGGAAGAAAAAAAGAGGAGAAGAAGAAGGAATAGAGGAGAAGAAGAAAAAATAAAAAGAAGAATTTTTTTCTTCTTCTCCTCTATTCCTTCTTCTTCTCCTTGTTTTTTTCTCCTTCACCTATATTTTAAAAAATCGAGAACGAGAGGGGTGTCGAGGATCGCGACGCCGGTACATAGAGGGTCGAGGGTCGGCGAGGGTTCGTGGGTCGTCGATGGGTCAAGGGTCGTCGAGGGGTCGAGGGTCGAGGGTCGTCGAGGGTCGTTCAGGGGTCGAGGGTCGAGAGTCGCCGAGGGTTCGAGGGTTGAGGGTCGCTGAGGGTCAATTGTTTAGTTTTGTGTGTACTTCAGTTCATCTTTTGTGAGAATTTTGATTTGAGGCCATCTTGATATTGTTAATCTGTGTTGAAGTGGGCATCAGACTGTTAACTGTTGTTAATTTCTGTCAAGTGTTGCTGCTATTATTTTGTTGCAATTTTGATTGATGATTGTGACACATCCATGAGGCCTATGCTATTGATTCTTGTTGCATAATGTTAAGCATCATGTCTACTTCAGTTCTATGCCATTACTTGCCATGTTTGCATGTTGTAGCTATAATAATTCTTGCTCCAAAGTGGTGACCCTGATGATATGTGTTGCTGTTTATATAAAGTTGCTATACTTTGCTGCCCTATATCTTTTTAACCGTGCATCCTATTGAACATTGCAATATGTTATTTTCTAAGTATGTGACTTTCTATGCCATGTTGCACGCTTAATATCTTTTGATATGTGATGCCTATGACCATGATTCTTGTTTGTAACATGATGCCTTTTTGCATCATTCCTTTTGCCATGCCTTCACTGTCATGTCTACTTTAGTTGCATATCAATTGTGGGCATGTTTGCATTCATTATCCTGTTTATGCATTGCTCTGAGGGGTCGAGGGTCGTTGAGGGGCCGAGGATCGTCCAGGGGTCGAGGATCGTCTAGGGGTCGAGGGTCGTCGATGGGTCGAGGGTCGTCGATGGGTCGAGGATCATCGATGGGTCGAGGTTCGTCGAGGGGTCGAGGGGTTTTCCGGCTTATCCTCACGCTTTCCATCAGACATCAATTGCACGGGTGTCTGGATCCGGGCGTCATGTCACGTTTTCCATCAGACACCAATTGCGCGGTTGTCTGGCTCTGGGCGTCATGTCACGTTTTCCATCAGACATCGGTTGCACGGGTGTCTGGCCACGGGCGCCATCTTAATTATATAGGTTTATTTTGCAGTAACTATGGACGATCATCCAAGAAACTTAGAAGAAGAAGATTTGTTGGGGGAAAATCATCCGCGAAGGACTGTTGTTAGTGGGAGACGTCGCCCGGGAAGGAGGTGATGTCTTATCATTTCTGAACGACACCGATGGTCTGGAAGAAGAGGGTGAAGCAGGCTCCGGTGATCGGACAATGGAGATGGAAGGACATGCTTATAATGGCTCCGGTGAGCGAACGGAGGAAGGAGACAGTGATGACGGCTCCGGTGAGCGAACGGAGGAAGGATTTCTTGCAAAGTCCGGCAAGGTATATATATTAATTGATGCATTAATTTTTTTGGTATGTACACATTTAACTCTGTTCTTTCTTTTTTTCTAGCCCTCCGGATCCGGATCGAGCCAAACCTCGGTAACGAGACGAGGCCCGAAGAAAAAGTTACGCTCGGATGAAAGGTTCACGATCACCAGCATCAGTAGAGATGGCCAACCGATTGAACCCAGCCGGACCAAGGAAGCATTTTCTGTTCAATGCGGGGTTCTTGTTAGGGACATGATCTCGATCACCATCCACCAATGGAATAAGCCGAAGGGCGGAGACCCTGAAGTGTCTTTTGTCACCGATAGACAGAAACATGATCTTTTGACCGCGCTGAAGGCAAATTTCACACTACCGGAAGAGGAGCATCCGGAAAAGCCAGTTATAGAGCAAAAGATCAAGGTTGATGCTCTTAAGAACATGGCGGATCTATTCAGAAGGTTGAAGAATGAGTTGAAAACAACGTTTGTCGACAAAAATAAGACTCCAATATTCGAGGGCCGATTTGAGAAGATAAGAGAACAGTGGCCCGCATTTGTGGCCCACAAGACATCGAAGAAGAGTAAGAAGATGTCAGCGATAAACAAGCTAAATGCTGCAAAGAAGAAGCATCACCATCACACGGGGTCAGGTGGATACCTCAAAGCCCGGCCGCTGTGGGACAAGGCTGAAAAGGACCTTGTTGATAAAGGGATCGTACTAGAGACATTGAACTGGTCAGAGCATGGAAGGAATTGGATCTTCGGGGTTGGGGAACCTTGCACCCTGAAACAGGGAAGTGCGTTTGGACGAACGAACAACTGAACCTAATGGTAGATAAGCTTCGGGAATTATTCGCTGCATCGCGGGAAGGGACGTTCGTTCCCGACAAGGAGAACGACGAGCTCACAAAGGCCCTCGGGAATCCTGAGCACCCAGGACGAACACGAGGCACGCCAGGCTCCGTTCCGTGGAAGCTTGGGTTTCCCGACGACGCAGGCAATTACAGAAGCAGGGAGAGGAACAGGAAATAGGAGCTCAGCGATATGCAGAAGCTGCATGCAAGGGTACAAGTGCTAGAGGAGAGGCATCGAGCTGACGAAGCTACCCTAGAAGCTACCCCGCCATCTCAGCATAGAAGCAGCGTGGCTTCCACCGAGCTCATTGTGCAGCCTGATTTCACGGCTCCCAGGTACCCCATGGATGAAATCACGGAGGCTCAAGTTTTCCACCTTAAGAAACCATTCTGCACTTCAAACCCATGGTGGCTATCGGCCATGTTGCACCTCCTCGACCCAACATAACTTTTCACTGTCGTCCGGTTCCACAAGGCTATGCTATTGTGATGGTCGATGAAATAGTGGAGGGATATGAGGAGATCGAGCTTGACTACCCTACCGGCGAAGATGGAACTCTCCTCGAGAATGCTCTGAGGAATTCATGTCTATGGTAGAAAGAATTCATCAACCTTCCGAACTGGACGGCGCCTCCGCCTCCTCCTCCTCCGGCGAGTAAGGGCCCGTCTCCTCATCCGCCTCCGTCGAGTAAGGGCCCGCCTCCTCCTCCGACGAGTGATCAGGGCACGCCTCCTCCTCCAGCGAGTAAGGACTCACCTCCTCCTTCGGCGAGTGATCGTGGCACGCCTACTTCTCTGCATCCTCCTCCTGCGAGTGATCAGTGCACGACTACTCCTCCGCATCCTTCTCCGCCTACGTCGGCGCGTCCGAGCAGCTTGCCTCCTCCTTTGCCTCGCCAGCAAGAGCAGAAGAGAGCTGCCGCCGCTGCTCCGGCACCTGATCTTAAACAACAAAGGAAAAGAGTCGTCGTCGCTCCGGCGTCGAGCAATACAACCAATGGCGGGAAGCGATACAAATATGGTCCATCATCTGCCAAGCCTCTTGAGAAGTTACCATACGAGAAGAGCTCGGAGGAAACCGCGAAGATCGTTCAAGCCGAAGTGGATGCCTGTTTGAAAAAGAAAAAACCACCTCTGCCTCCGAAGATAGATGAGTCGAAAGCGAAGCGCACTTTGGATGCCCTGAAGCAACCAACACCGGCTCCGCTGGATGAAAACTACGTCCGCACTCTGAAAAAGAAAGCGCAAGAACCGCGCCGGCTTGGAACCACTGCAACTGACAAAAGGATAGAAAAACAAATTGCAATAGGGAAAACAATTCCCCAGCTCGGTGAACAGGCGAAAAAATCGTGCCCCCCGCTGCAGGTTTCTAGCGATATTGTCGTCGCAAATCTGCCGGCCGAGATGGTGCCCGGGACCAATCCTGATGATTACCTGGCGGCCGGTATTGTGCCCGGTACCAAACCTGGTGATTACCTGCCCGACGATACACATTTTGATCCACTGGAGTTAGCTGACGAATACAAATACCGGTACGGGTATCCTCTTGTCACATCACGTATTGAACAACTACCAACGATGATGCGAACATTACATCGGTGGTACATGAACGCCTGCAAGAATTCTGAGTACGATAATGTGATGGTTATGGTTAAAGACAAGCAGGACCTCGTTGGACTTGACTTGTTGCCGGTTCCATTTGAGGAGTTATTCCAGCTTTACAATCAAAGGGTCATCGATAAAGTAATCGTCACTTGCTACTGTCTTTAAGTACTACTTCTTTAATTATGTCTTTATATATAGCTTAGCTCTTTCATTGCATGTACATATAATTCACTATATCATGCAGATTGAAGATCGTGGAATGCAAGGAAAGAAAAATCTATAATATTGGGTTCATTAACCTAAATCTTTTTAATCATTTTGAGATTGCAAAATTTCCCAAACTAGACGAGGCCAACTTGCTACAATCTTTGATTCAACATCAAAACAAACAAAAAATAATATGGCCTTACAACATCAAGTGAGTGTTACTGTGCCTATTCAGTTTTCGTTATTTACTCGAGGTTTTAGTAATGTAATTGATGAGTTATGCATGCGTGCGCAGCTTCCACTTTATTATCGTAGAGATTATGCTTGATGAGGGAGTAGTAAGCATCTTAGACTCAAGACGAAAAGATCCCGAGACGTATGCGGTTGTCACTGAAATGCTTAAGAAGTAAGTTCAATCGATCATTATCGCACCATTTCGACAACTTTGTTCATTTTCTGATATCAGGTAATAATTATTTTTTATGTCTGCCAGGGTTTGGATACAGTTCACCAAAAAAGCTCTGGGACTGCCGAAGGATCTGAAATTTTCAAACCCGAAAGAAAATACTATTAGCTAGTTCCACGCATCTCCCATTATATTGATTCTATAGTTTCATCAATACCATTTATATAATGCTTGATTATCAGTTTGGTTGACATCTATTTCTCGTAAAGTAGTTGTGGCAGGAAGAAGGGACTAATCTTTGTGGTTACTTCGTACTACATTCGCGAGTACATATACAACGCGACGATCTCTAAGAATGCCGGCTACTCTAAAGAACAATTTAAAGTGAGTAAGCAATAATATTCATAATTTTATTTTATTACCATCATTTGTGTTGAGCTTCATTCATATATCTATATTGACCCCCTTCTTCGAATTAGATTTGGGAGATGCAGCAAGAACTCGTACCACAAGCTCGCATAATAGCAATTCAACAGGAATTGGCGGGATTCTTTGTTGACCACGAAATCAAGAAAGGCGGAGAATACCATATGGAACTTAATTTAACAGCTTAATTAGGGTATTGTAAGAGAAGTTATATTATATATATGTAGCCAGTATCGTCGGATAGATATACGAAAACTTGTTGTTCGAACTATATCTCGGAGAAGGAGATGTCGATCACTTCTCTCTGTATATGTTCATGACGATCTTTTATACTTAATGGTTTAATTCCTTCATTTTCTTACTAGCTAGCTAGCATGTCGACCAAGTCCTCTCTATATGTATAGTATGTAGCGTCGACCAAGCACGGAGATAAGAGAGGACACCTCTCTCTATTCAGTTAGTAGGTTAGTCCAAATATGTTTAAAAAGATATAAAAGTGTAGCAAAACACATAGAAATGCCACCTAAAAGAGCATGGAACAAGCAGAAATTATAGATACGTTTGGGACGTATCACTGTACCATAGTTTATGTTTTTTGAAACTTCATATGTTTAACCACTGTTTCGTGCCTTCCGGAAGTTTTTGAAGATTTCGCTACCTCAGAAATTTTTCAAAACTGAAGTTATCATAAAAATTCCAGAAAAATTATTATAAATTTTTTCATAAAAAAGAGGCACCTGAGGCTGACCAGGGGGGCCACCCCTGGTCCATGAGGCCAGGTGGCGCGTCCTGGCCCCTAGACGCGCTACCAGGGTGCCTGGGCCAACCAGGGCCCCTTTCCAGGTATTTCTTCCTCCTCTCTCTCTCTCTCTCGCCCCAAAAGTCGTGAGTTTGCTGCTGGAACCCGAGTTCTTGGTGGTCTTGGCTGCAAATTTCGATCTCTCTCTACAGCCCATCATTTGCATTGAAATTTTTAGCATTTTCTCCTTGGTATGTGACTCCCCCACCCCTCCAATTAGAATTTTGATTGGTAGTCTTATTCATGAGTATTTAGGAGTTTTTGGTGCTGTTCATATGAGCTTTCATGCATGTTTAGAAATTTATTTTTGAAGTTTTGATGCAAGTTTATGCCTTGGGGAAGTGAGTAGAGTAGTTTGCCTCAACTAATTTTGCTTAAATCTACGTTTTTGTAACTTGTCAAAAATTTCAGAAATGAGTTTGTTTGGACAAAACAAAGAATGGCTTGGGAAGAAGAAGCCCGAGCCCAGCGATAGAATAACGAGAGTTGTAGATTCATCCTCTACTCCGAGGATGAGTTATAGCGATGATATCGTGCCACCGGAGTTGCTCCACGAGACGAACACGGTGCGTGCCATGACATATCCGTGTTCGGAATTCCTTACGGAGGCAGGTATTAAGGATGAGTTGGATAACCTTTGTGCATCTGCAGGTTTGACGCCTCTTGTGACACGCCTTGTGCCACAGTATCCAAATCTCACTTATTATTTTGTCAACCGGTTTTTGATATAATGATAAAACTTCCATGATTGAATTTAGAATAGATGAGGAAGTTATTAGCATGTCTTTGGCAGAATTTTTTCATGTTATAGGTGTTCGGAATGTTGGGAAGACCCGTATAAGTGCTCAGCCCTATGAGCTGAGAGCCCTCTCCGCCTCTCTTTGCAGCAAGGACCCGAAGGACATTAACCGGGAGAAGATTTCCAGCATCTTGTTTCCACACATCAGGTATTAAGCATATTATATTTCTCAAGGGGTGTTAGCTCGTGACAACACGAGTAACATTTCGGGTCCAGATATTGCTATCTTGGCAGCAGCCTTCTTAGGAGAAAACACGTACAATATTGGTGCTTTGATTGCTCGTCACCTCATCGCTAACAGCGGAAAGGGGCCTCACTTTGGTGGCATTTATGCACGCTTATCCTTGAGCGACTCGAGCGCACTATACATGCTGATGATGCGCCTTTTCCATTTTTTGAGCTTTGATCTTACTTCTATGAAGAGGTATGAGTTTGTTACTAGGACTTTTGTAACAGCCTGGGATTTTCAACCAAATAAACAAAATTGTTGCTTTATTTTGTTGCTTGCTAAAATTGTTTGTAGTATTTGCTTCGCCGATTTATTAATTGGTGATTATATTTCGCCCTCCTTCTCGTATCGGCATGCGTGTTCGGACCCTGAACACCACGGCACACGACCTTTGCGACACCGGGTTTCACCCGAGCACCGTCGCAACCGGCACAAGACCATCCATCGCCACCGGAACGAAAAACCCCCTTTATTTAACAAACTGATTATTTTATTGGGCGTCGGAAAAAATGTTCTCGGAACGGTATCGAAGTGAGGTAGGATTGACGGGCTCGCCACGCTGAGCGCGTGGTTCGAGATTTCGTCTAAATCGGAGCTCGTATGGACTCCCGGCTGTCAGAAACGTGGAGTATCGAACGCGAGAGAGAAGACCCGATGGCGTTTGCATAAACCTGCCATCCAACCAGCCTATAAATAGACCTCCACTCTCCCCTAGCCCTTCTACGGTTTCCCCCATGTAAAATTCGCAGTCGCCCCCTGAGAACTCTGAGATCTGCCCAGTTTTTTCCTATCCCCCTCCAAACCCTAGATCCAAATGAATATCAGACCTTGGATCTCCAGATCAAAGGCCTAGAGATCGCCACATCACCCCCAACTCCTCTCCCCATCTCAGCATAGGTCGCCGCCGCCCTCGTGGAGAACCCCGTGCGTCGCACCTCCTCCCGCCGATGAGCTCTCCGGCGAGCCGCCGCGCACCACGGCGCCGCCCGCAGGTCCCGCGTCCCCTCCCCTGCCTCCTCCTCATCCTCCCGTGGTCTGCCCTCACCTCCCTCTCTCTGTCTCGAGCTAGGAGTCGTCGCCGTCATGGAAAGAGCTCCGAGAGCTCGACGTCGCACCGCCCCGCGGCCTCAGCCGCTCCCTTTGCAAACTGGCGTTCAGATCCGCCGTCACGCCCCCTGATCAGGCCATCCCCGCCTCCTCGCGCCTCCCCGGGACCCCGCCTGCTCTCCGCCAGTCACGCAGGTCCCAGCGCGCCCGGGGCGAGCCGCCACAATCTGCCCTGGGCGACCTCCTTCCGACCTCCTTCCGCCCTGGGCGAGCCGCCACAATCTTCCCCTAACCGTCGCCCACTGCCTCCTGGGCCGAGGCCCACACGGTGAGGCGCCCCTTTTTTCTTTTTCTTTTTAATTTCTATTTTGTGTTGGGCTTGGCCCATTTTCCTTGATGTTTTGTAATGCCTTTGTGCGCCCATAGGCGTTATTTAGCTGTCATGCGCCCAACGTTAGGCCCAGTTTGGTATAGATTTGGCCCGAGAATGTTTGTATAATTTCTAGATTATTAAAATTGGAAGATTGTGTTATATTTTTGCGATGCGAATATATTTTTAATGCTAGCTCGGATCGCGATGCGTTAAACATGAAACTTGCTTAGTTTTCGTGTAGATTAATAAAAGGTTCTCCTTTGCCATGTTTGCACTTGTCTGCATGTCGTTTACTTGCTATTTACCACACATGTCACCCCAAAATGCTTTATGTGATAACTTTTTAACCGTTGCTCCGATAAAAATGTTCTTTACATGAAACTTGACTAGAATTGCGTGTAGATCTTGATTATGCTTCTCTTGCTTGCTAATAAAAATAATAAAATATTTTTTAGGGAAAACCAATACCAAATAATTTAATCGTCGTGGGGCACTTAGTGTTATGCCATGTTTAGGGTGTTTGTCGTGGAAAATTTACGGCATATGTCCGTAGAGTCAGACTTGATTATGGGGCCTTTGCTACGAGTGTACGAGTAAGAAGATCACACAGAGAGACAGACACGATTTATACAGGTTCGAGCCCCTGGAAACATCGTCCGGTGAAAACCCTGCATGCTGTTTGTGGCTAGGTGTTATTCCTTTGCTCACGGAGAGTCGCCGGCATGTCGCCGGCTCTCCTATAGTTGTGTCTAATTGTTCCGGGTTTAGATGACCCAGGACTAATCTCTAATTTAGAGCCTATTTTGGTCTATTGAGTCTGCTTGAGTTGTCCCGTTTTGGGCGCCGTAACCCTCCTTATATAGGTGGAAGGGGGAGGCTTACATGTAGAGTCCTAGTAGGATACAAACTAGTCTCTTATTCTATTACAAGTCGTATATAGATCCGGGTCCTACGCTAAGTCTTGTAGCTTTTTGTATCTTCCAAGTTAGGTGGACTCCGTCTTGATTCCTTCGTCCGCCTGTCATCTCCGTGAGCCGGCTCTTGTCATCTGACCGGCTTTGTATCCAAGCCGGGTCTAGCCGTGGAATATCCCCCCGACATTAGCCCCCAAGTTCAGCTTCGACGCAATCTTGACGTCGGCTTCATTTCTCCTCTGTTTTTCCTTGGTAATTAGATTGTCATAGAAGAGAACGCTAGGTGCGCGTCGATGGTAAACTTCGAGTGTAATGAATAGTTAGGATAAAGACCGGGTCTGTAGGCCAAACCATTAGGCCGGTTCGCTCCACTGATTCATGTCAATGAACCCGATATGACACAATTTTGAGCTTTTCTATGTTTGAGTTCAATGTTGCTTTTTTCTCTTCCATGTCTTGTAAAAAGGACTCGGGAAATTTTTTACGAGCAATTTTATGTCCATATCACCTGTAGCCCCCAAGATTCGATTTTATCATCTCGTGATGACTTTGAGCTTTGTATATAAGATAGCCTTGCTGGTGTAGCCCCCAAGTGTTGGGTTGCTCGCCCGCAGCATCCTGGGACTTAAAATTTCTTGATGACAAATCTTTCAATTTGTGCAGCCCCCAAGTGTCGGGTTGTCTTGCTTGCATGAATTTGTATTTCATGAAGTCGGCATGTACTTTTCTACCAAAGTCGGCGATCATATGCCAAAGCCGATAAATTTTGTAGAAGTCACCAAATACTTGTTTGCTGATAAAAACTGGCGGATGCTTGTTGGTTGAAGCCAGGAAATAGGATATGTTGGGTTATATTCCCAGCTTCCAAATAAACTGGCCCTTCGAGTAATGGAATATGTTTCCTTCAGCAACCCAAAATAATGTGTGCCAACTGTTATGTCTTGACAAGCTCCCTCGAAAAATTTGGGGTGTTTGGGAAAAACCGACCCTTGTGATGACTTGGTGGATATCCTCAAATATTGTAGCCCCCAGCTGTTGGGTTTGGAAAACATATTCCGTGGCTTGTGACCAGCGTGCGGTCAGATACCTTGTGATATTCTATCTTTAATTTGCATTTTGGCCTTTGGATGCCAAAAGTCAGCCTGTTTTGGACTTTGGTCCTTCTTTGTTTTTAACTTTGATAGTCGTTTCTTTGGAAAACTTCATCCTCTGATATATGGATTGAATATGCTTTTGAAGAGAACCGTTATTGTTCTAGCTTACCACATTTACAGCTGAGTCAGAAGAGAATATAATATTCATCTGAGCCAGTGTAACTTCTGGGAGTCGGCTAACTTCATAGGGGAAGCTTCTCGGAGGCCGACTTTTTGAGTAGTAGATGGCGGTCCTTGTGCTTAGATCAGTTTTGACCGGTATTTTAGTAAAGACGGTAAAAATTGTTTGAACTAGGCCGGGTCCACTCTTGTTTGCATTCACTTTTTCTCAGAAAAACTTGATGACATTTTGTAGAGTCGGCCAATGCGTTTAGACTGAGAAGGGTTCACTTTTGTTACGTGTGTATCGACAAGTTTTGTCGAATCATAGATAGTTGCAAAGTATAGTCCCCATGAGTCGGTATGATCATCATTGCGTCATGCTGAGTCATAGAGAAATTCGAGCAGTAGTCCCCATTAGTCGGTATGATCATCTTTGCGTCATGCCGAGTCACATAGGTTAATGCTATTATTGAAATATGTTGGTGTTTCCGTTGACAAAGCTAGTGTTTTAAAAGCCTTTGAAGAAAGTCAGTATTTGTGCTAGCTTGCCACGGTTACAGCCGAGCCATATTCCTTTTCAAGTCGGCGTGTATGCCATAAGGTTGTCAGGAAAAATGGTAGCAAAAGAAAAAAATGCTATGATGCTGATGTATGCAAAAAGTAAAGTGCAAAGGCTCATATAGAAGTCGACTCTGTATTGAACATGCCTCATCTTCTCGCATTGAGAGTGATTATTGGGTTATCCAGGAGTCGAAACCTCTCTGTAAGCCGGCACATATGACTAGCGTTCACTGTTCTTAAACCCAAACTCGATAGGCTTTTCTGTAAGCCCCAGAGTTTTTAAACTTAAGTCGGGTACACGTAGGTCATATGAGCTTGAGCTATACAGGCCAAGATTAAGCCGTCGTTAGCCAGTTCATGTATATGCCGGGATTTCTTCGGATAAGAGTCGATGGATGCAATCGAACTCCCCTACTTCCCCAGAATAGGCCATACACATGTGGAGTTTTACATATATATGCCGAGTTCTCAGATAAGAGTCGATGAATTTCATCGAGCCCCCCGATTCCCCGGAATAAGCAATATACATGCTCAGTACCAATAGAGGGGTTGATCAAGCCCCCGGGTCTCTGAGATATGAGAATGCAGAAGATGCAATGCATCATGACATGTAGTGTATGATGCAAGATGAGAAGAGAGTAAATTCATAGTGCATAAGATGCAATGTATGGAGAAGTTGGCATGACCAAGGTCGGCGTACCTTAGTGTGTCGAAAGCTGGTGCGACGATGTAACAGCCCAGTTTTCACAAAAATAAAAAAATTGTTTTCGGTGTGAATTGTTTGATTGTCTGATTTGTTTGCGGTGTTTGCATCCCCGATTTATCGATCGGCGATTATTTTCCCCCCTCTTATCTCGTACCGGACAGAGACCAACCCTTGCCACCCTGACACTCGACTTTTGCGACACCGGGTTTCACCCGATCACCGTCGCGAAAACCGCACGAGACGAGCCGCAACCAACGGAACGAAAACCTCGTTAATAATTAAACGGGTTATTTTTATAGCGCGCCATAAAGTGTATTCGGAACGGTTCCAGCGCAAGGTGAACGCCGCCGGCTCGACGTGCCGATCGCGCAGTTCAAAGTTTTACCCGAATCGGAGGTACTGCGGACCCCCGGCGGTCAGAAACGTTAGCACCGCGCGCGCGAGAGAAAAACCGGGGATGTTTTTGCAAACTACGAGCCACCTGGGCTATATAAAGACCACCACACTCCCACCCCTTTCTAGGGTTTCACTAGCCAAATTTGCAGCCACACCCCCAATTTTGCTCAGTTTTCTGCCCAATGAGTTCTGGACCGTCAGATCTGGAGATCCGACGGCCCAGATCGGATCTAGCCACCCACTTCTCCTCTCTCCTCACCAACCGCAGCCAGCCCGTGGAGGCACCGGGCGCCGCCGCCTCCTCCGGCCGACCACCTCGCCAAGCCGGACGGCTCCCCTCTGTCGCGCCCCTCCTTCCTCTTCTCTCCCACCTCCTCCTTTCCTCTCACCGCCTCCCTCTTCTCTCTACAGGTCTCCGCCACCAGGAGCTGCGCCTCGTCCACGCCATGGTGGAAGCCGGCCGGCGAGCCGTGCTCCAAGCCGGCGGGATCCCGGTCGAACCCAGCGCCCTGCTCCGCCTCCCCCTCCCGCATCCAGCAGCTCCTAGCCTCACCGCCTTGCCGTGCCTGTCGTCGCCGGCGGCGAGCCCGACGGCAGCCGCCGCCACCAGCCTCTCCATGCGGGAGAGAGGAGGCAACCACCGCGAGCCAGGTGGGCTGGCCCAGCTCGCCAGCCACCAGGCGGCCTCCTCCAACAGGCCTGCCAGGCCGAGGCCCAGCCCGCCCCTCTCCAGGCCAAATCTGGGCCAATATCTGGGTGAGGGCCCAAGACCTTTTTTTTCCTAGGCTGCTCCTAATTTTTCTAAGTCCTATAATTATTGCTGCTGATTTGTTTTTGCGACGATTATTGCGATGAATCCGTAGCTCGTATGAACGTGCCCCCAAAACGAAAGTTGCTCAGTTTTGCGTGCTCTAGCGTTCGTATGTAGAAAGTTTTTCCGTTTGAGGCCATCTAGATAGTTTAATTCTGCGTTGAAGTGGGCATCAGGCCATTAAAAGGCTTTTATTTCCTGTTAAGTGCTGCTGTTATTATTTTATTGCAACTTCGGGTGACGATTGGTTCGCAACCGTTCATCGGAATTGATTGATTCCTTTTGTATCCTGTTAAACATTGTTTCTATTTCAGTTCTATGTATTCACATGTCATATTTGCTCACTGCATGTTGATTGTATCTTTCTCCACAGTAGCTATCCTGATGTTATTGTGTTGTTGTTGCTGAAACTGTTATTTTGTTGCAACTTCGGTCGACGAGTGTGTCGCGACCGTTTATCGGAATTGAGTGATTCCAATTGCATATTGTTAAGCATCATGTCTACTTTCATTACATGTATTGCATCTTCATGTTAGCATTCCTGGTAATATAGATATTCTGATCTAAAGTTGCTATGTTGTTGTTGTTGACAGCCACCTCAGTTTTTCACTAAGTCTGTCACTTTGCGATGCCATGTTGTTTGCTTAATATTTTTTGATCTATGATGTCTTTTTGCATGATTCTATTTGCCATGCCTTCCCTGTCATGTCTACTTTATTTCCATATCATTTGTGGTCATGTTTGCATTGATTAATCTGTTTATGCAATGCTATAAAGTATGCTTCGTGATGTTGGCAGATTGTGCCCGTAACTTGTTTTGCTTGTATCTTTTTAACCGTAACTCCGTTTGGGGTGTTCTTTATATGTAACTTGATTAGTTTTTCGTGTACTTTCTGTTTATGCTATTTTTTTCTGTTGTTAACCAACCTAAAATATGGTTTAGGACAGAACAGTACCAAATGTTTTAATCATCGTGCGACACTTAGTGTTATGTCATGTTTAGGTTGTGCCTCACTTAAATTGACTAGCATAGATAGTTTAATTTGTGCTTCACCTCTTGACATGTTTGTGTGCTATGCCATGCTTTCTTGAGTTTCCATGTTAACAACCTTTGTTGATCACCTGTAGCTAAACAACTTGAACCTTTTTAAATGTGCAGTATCGTCGTGTGTGACGAGTACCCCACTTAAATTGTTAGTAACCGTTCTCGACGATAGATCCGTATCGCGTTGTCGTGCTATGTGTTTTCTTCTTGATCTTGTGATGCCTTGTAGTAATAGATGCTTGCTCGTTGATTTCTTTCCAGTGTTTATCGTCTTGTGTGCTTCCGCGGGTACCTCTCGGAGACGATGCGAGCTTGCGATCAACTACACCTTCGGAACCCGACTTATCAACAGGCAAGGACTATACATTACTTATGATCCATTCTATTTCAACCAGCGGTTTGCATGCTAGTCTAGGTTAGGTTCGATGTTTGATCCTACCACATGTTTACAACCTCTTTCAAACCGATACAGCCATGTCCCTTCCCAGCAAACCTTGTACTGCTATGTTACTATTTGCTCGTTGCTCAGCCCCTGCTTAGTGTACATGCTTAGGATGCTACGATGTTACCCTGTTACTCCTTGGGTTTGGGATATCACATTATTATATTGTTGTTGATGATATTATTATTATAATGTTGGCTATATTCGACGAAGGATGGAAGGTCTAGGCTATCCCGCCACGACGCTCTGTTCCATTCGAGTCACTTAAGATCCGAGTTCCGGGTATTGGTTTTAAGACTGAGTGTGCCTAACCGCGTGTGGGATTTTATGGGGTCCCCTTTTCTTACCTACCTAGATTCAAGCTTTTCTAGTGGTGTCCCAAGCTGATTAACCTTTTGAAAGCGTGAGTGTGCTGGTCGTACGCCAGTAGTTTTCCAACCAACCCGGACCGGAGAGGACTTAGTTCCCTTGCTGGCCCACTTTGTCCGGCTGAGGACCCGGTTTCCCATGTGTGATTAACCGGCTATCCAAACCTACGACAGACGGTGGAGACCAGATCGAGAGCGCGGCCGGCTCCTGAGATGGATGTCGACTCACCGGGGGCCACCCGGATTTGTTCGTTGTTAGTTAGAGGGACCTGTCCTTTCGGATCTCTTGGAACTAAATCATAAAATGGTTGCCTGTGATGGGTAGCAACTGAGAGAGATGGACGTGCGTGCGGAGCCTTGTAATGGGCAGGTTGTACACCCCTGCAGGGTTAAATCTTTTCGAAAAGCCGTGTCCACGGTTATGGAAAACTTGAGACCTACTCCTTGTTCATAGACAACAACAACTGATATAATCTTAATGTAACTTGATCAACGTGTGTGTGTGCCTTGACTGCTTCTTCTTCGTCGGGATGCAAAGAGGAGGACAAGGATAGGATAGGTGTTATGATTGCGTAAGTAGTTGATAGCAAGACTTGTTATCTTACTCTCTAGATCGTTAGCCACTTCATAAATGCTAGTGCGGCAGCAACCTCACCACTTACCCCTTCCTTACCGTAAACTACTAGTTGTCCTAGAATGACGAGTGATGAAGTCCTTGCTGGGTCAGATGACCACTACAGTTGAATGCTGAGTACCTCTGTACTCATGATACTACCCCCAAACTCTTTTCAGGGTTCTTGATCGAGAACAGGTATGGTGATCGATGTTTCACGTGGAGACTCGACGACGACTAGTTAGACGGATCCCGGCGGAGGGCCTGGACCCGTGTGGTTATGGGATCGATGTTTTTCTCTTTTCCACTAGGCATTTGATTGTAGTCTGTACTCAGACATGTATCTTCCGATGTTGTATTGTATTAAGGCAGTTGTATGCCGATTGTATGATATGTTGTATCCTTGTATATGTAATGTTGTGATATCATGTTGGAAATCCGGGGCATATGAATTCGTCATATGTCGCGGTGGGACCGATATGTGCTTCATCCCCGGATCTAGATGGAAACATCTAGATCTGGAACAGTACCGCATATCGGGCCTTACAGACAAGAGTCGACTTGTATTTTATATTGTGACGATGCGACGAAAGTCGACTTATATTTTGTGCAGCGAGAGCTGGTGCGACGAAGGTCGACTTATATATTTTATGGCGAAAGCCGGTGCGACGAATGTCGACTTTACGTATTTATGGCGAAAGCCGGTGCGACGAATTTCGACTTTATATATTTATGGCGAAAGCCAGTGTTTTGTAATGATCCTGGATTCATTGTGGAGCCGAGATTTTCCAATAAACCGGAACTCGAGAAGAGAGCTGGGATTTTTCCGATGATCCTGAACTTAATGAAAGAGCCGGAATTTTTCCATCGAACCGGAATCTGGGCCGGGATTTTACCAATGATCCGGTACTAAATGAAAGAGCCAGAATTTTCCCGATGAACTGGAATCTGAGCCGGGATTTTACCATCGAAAACAATGGACCATAATTTGTGATGGTCAATTAGATGCCGTCGTTGAAACATAATATATCTCAATCTCCGATGGATCCTATAGGATGCGTAGCCCCCGAGTCTTTATTCGACTCGAGGAGTCGGCTAGGGACTCCATGTATCTGGCTTGATTAAGAAACAAGCATTGATCTGATGATGCAGAGAAAACCCAGAAAACCATGGAAGGCAACCGTTGTGAGGTTGTGGATGATCTTTGTTGGAGTCAGCGGTTGATAGTCCGGCCAATATGTCGAGCTGGCAATAGCGAGAGCCAAACGGTTGTAAGCCGACGCATATGTGTCTATTAAGCGCGATGTTGTAAGACGATGTATATGTTGACGTCGACTGTGGCGTTGTGAGCCGGCATGAAACGAGGCAAACCGGCGTGGCCACAGAAAATAATATATGTCCTGAACCTGCGTGCACAAGATTGCGCAAAAAGATAATAAAATTCTTGGTAGAATAAATTTGTAGAGCAATGCTGTAGGAGAGATATCACCTGATGAATTGCTCAAAAGGTAGTTGTCCAATGTCAGAAGTGCAGACTGGTGATAAGTTGAGCCAAATTCGCGATTGGAATTCGCGATCTCGTGTAGATTAGAAAACGTGTTGTAGTGCGGGAGTCGGCCATAGAGATCTAACCGTTGGATTTTTCTGAAATTTTTTGTGGTAGTAAAGGATTATATCCCGCAGCTTTCCACTGGAGGGATCTTAGAATTGATGTATGAGTCGACCTTGGGAATATTTTTGCCAAAGTCATGCAGAGTTCTGCCAGATTTCAATAGTGCTTCAGTGCAGGAGTCGGCCAGGGAGATCTATTCGTTGGAATTAGCTGAAATTTTAACAGCCTGTAACCAACAGAATTTACAACCTTTTCATCAAAGGGATTTTCAATATGAGTTTCGAGTCGCCTCTAGGAGCGTCCACAGTGCAGATGATTTTTCGGTCATGTAGGCTATGCGTGGGAGCCGTTCTTGGTTTCGAGTTCCGAGTTGTGCGCTTCAATTTTTTTTGTTTGCTCCATGAGCTTGATGTAGATCTTGATGTAGATGTTGAAGAAACCGAGTTTGTAATGCACCTGGGTCGGATCGAGTCAGCGGATCATCGATTTGTTGATTTAGATTCGTTCGTGTCGGTTCTTCTTCGTCCGGCCGATCACGAGTTTCTCAATCCTTGTGAGGACTTCCTCCAAGATGACAACACCCTTGTGTGTAGGCCCCACGGCGGGCGCCAACTTTCGTGGAAAAGTCACGGAAGATGTCCGTAGAGTCGGACTTGATTATGGGGCCTTTTCTACGAGTGTACGAGGAAGAAGATCACACAGAGAGAGAGACGCGATTTATACAGCTTCGGGCCCCGGGAAACATCGTCCGGTGAAAACCCTACATGCTGTTTCTGGCTAGGTCTTATTCCTTTGCTCACGGAGAGTCACCGGCATGTCGCCGGCTCTTCTATAGTTGTGTCTAATTGTCCCGGGTTTAGATGACCCGGGACTAGTCTCTAATTTAGAGCCTATTGTGGTCTATTGAGTCTGCTTGAGTTGTCCCGTTTGGGGGGCCCTACCCCTCCTTATATAGGTGGAAGGGGGAGTCTTAAATTGAGAGTCCTAGTAGGATTCAAACTAGTCTCTTATTCTATTACAATTCGTATATCAATCCGGGTCCTACTCTAAGTCTTGTATCTTTTCGTATCTTCCAAGTTAGGTGGACTCCGCCTTAATTCCTTCGTCCGGCTGTCATCTCTGCGAGACGGCTCTTGTCATCTGACCGGCTTTGTCTCCAAGCCGGGTCTAGCCGTGGGATATCCCCCCGACAGTGTTGCCTCACTGAAATTGACTAGCATAGATAGTTTACTTTATGCTTCACCTCTTGCCATGATTGTGTGATATGCCATGCTTGAGGGAGATGCCATGTTAACAACCTTTGCTAATGTTGTGTAGCTATGCAACTAGAACCATTCTAAATGTGCGGTACCGTCGTGTGTGACGAAGTTAGTAACCACTCTCGACGGTAGATGAGATGTCGTATTGCGTTGTCTCATGTTGCCTTCTTGTTGTTTCTTGCTCGTGATTGCTTCATAGTAATAGATGCTTTCTCGTCGAGTTCCTTTCTAGTGTTTCCTTCTTGTGTGCTCCCGAGGTTACTCTCGGAGACGATGCGAGTTTGCGTTCGACTACACCTTCGACTTCGTCTTCTCATCAGGTAAGGGGGAGCATATATCATGCTTATAACTTTCAGCTCACTTGTGCCTAGGTATAGGATAGAATGATTGCTTTATCCTACCACCTCACATTTATGCCTCTCAAATAAACCCAAATAGCCATGTCCCCCACATCCTAGCAAACCATTGTTTGGCCATGTACCTTGCTTGCTTAACCACTTCTTAGTATGCATGCTATGAAGCTATCATGTTATCCTATTACTCCTTGGATTGGGCTATCACATTATTATATTGTTGTGGATGATATGATTATTATAATGTTGACTATATTCGACGAAGGATGGAAGGTCTAGGCTATCCCGCCCCGATGCTTTGTTCCATTCGAGTCACCTAGGACCCGAGTTCTGGGTATTGTGTCTCTTGACGAGTGTGCCTAACCGCGTGTGGGATAATATGGGGTCCCCTTTTCTTACTGATACGTCCTAAACGTATCGATAATTTCTGCTCGTTCTATGCATGTTTTGTGTGATATTGCTATGATCTAGATACACTTTCATACACTTTTGATCACATTTGGACTAACCTACTAACTCAGTGCACCCTAGTGCTAGTTCCTGTTTTCTGCTATTTTTTTATTTCAGTTTTCCCCCATATAAGAAGTGCTCCAAAAATCCAGGAAACATCAGATAAAAAATCAGCGTGTCGGAAGACTCCAGAAGCCCGAAGGAGGGCCAGGGGGAACCCCGAACCCCTGGTGGCCCCTATGGCTGCCCCCCTTCGCCTATTTATTCTCCGTCACGGGAAACTTCCGAGGACGGAACCCTATTTCGCAATCTCGCCTCTGTTCCGCCGCCGCCGCGCTTCGAAGATCGGGAGCACCGTCAAGACCCTTCCCGGCACCCTGTCGAAGGGAGGATCGACCTCCGGGAGCTTCCCCTCCACCATGGACGCTTCCCGGATGTCCCGTGAGTAGTCTACCTTGGACCATGGGTCCGTGATCAGTAGCTATGTGATGTTCTCCTCCCCTCTTTGTTCTTCATGGTTTAGACCTCGTGAGCTGCCCTACATGATCGAGGCACTTATGTAATTCTTCTGCTGTTGCTATGCTGAGTTTGATGGATCTGATGGATTATGAGATTATGTTCAGATCGTGATAGAGTAATATATTTGGTTTTTATCTCTTATATTTTTGTTCCTAAGTAATTCTTGCATGTTTTTCGTTGCTGTTTATTGATTTGGCCAAGTGGTAGGTAGTGACTCCAAGAGGGAACGTTATGCTCGATTGTGGGTACATGCCCCCTGATGACACGCTTGAGTGATAGAAACATGAGTCTAGGGTATGTGTTGTGGCCACAAGGGGGAAAACAACAGTGCGTGTAACCGAAGTTGCAAGGATTGTTTACTTCACGCAAAGTTCTTTTAATGCAGTTGTCTGTTGCTTTGGGTTTACACTTTGGATGGGGCTCGCAACTTAATACTAGCGAGATGTTCTGGATAGATATCTCAAGGTGGATGATTAGTAGTTGATGCAGATGGATTTCGGTCTACTTATTTTGGCGTACTGCCCATGCTTATGAGCCTCTTCCTTTCTTTTGTAGCATAGTTAGCATTGCGGTGCATTTATAATCCTATCAATTTCCCATCTGTAATTTGTTTACCTCGCATAGCAGTTTTATCGTCTTTTTGGAGAGAGACATCACTAGTGAACATCACGGGACCCCGGTCCATATTCTCATCATTGTTTACAAGATCATTTATTTTCTCGCATTTACTTTCAGTTGCTCCCTCCGGCAGGGTGCCGGGAAGAAATCTGTTGGTGCTCCCGATCTTGGAAGCGCGGCGGCGGAGGAATAGAGGCGACATCGCGAAAAAGGGTTCTTTCTTTGGGGTTTTTGCGTCACGGGAAATAAATAGGCGAAGGGGGCAGCCAGGGGGCCACCAGGTGTCCAGGCGTCCACCCGGCGTGGCCCCACCCTAGGTCGCGCCACCTGGCCACCTGGGCACCAGGTTGGCCCCCTCTGGACCTCCTTCGGGGCTCTGGAAGGTTCCGTTGCGCTGATTTTTTATCCGATTTTCCCGAATTTTTGGAGCACTTTTAATATGGGGGAAACCTGGAATAGAAAAACAGCAGAAAACGGGAACTGGCACTCTGGTCCACTGAGTTAATTAGTTAGTCCAAATATGATCAAAAGTGTATGAAAGTGTATCTAGATCATAGTAATATCACACAAAACATGCATGGAGCAAGCAGAAATTATATATACGTTTGGGACGTATCAACATCCCCAAGATTAATTCATGCTCGTCCTCGAGTAGGTAAATGATAACAAGCATAATTTCTGTGGTGACATGCTAGCAACCATATAAGAACTTTGAAAAGTAAAGTAATCAAGGTATGTGATTCAGTTCAAGTCATAACATGCAAGAGTCTATTTTAGCATTGAAACAAGTAACAAAAGAACGTTAGGTGCAAGAGCTCTCACTGCCCGTGACTCGAATGTCTCCAAATGGTGTTTGTGTGCAAGAAAGGGGATAGGGAATACGAGAAAAAAGTATTTCTATTGAGAACTCAATCTAATAAAGTTTCACACTTGGTCTTCTTTGGAATCTTATCTTGACTCGTCCCCAGACCACTAGCCAGGTACATGTAAATTATATCTACTCCTTCTCGATATTTTGAGCACGCATGAAATGGATGAGCGTAAGCACGAAAGTTGACACTTAGGATGGAAAAGAGAGAAATATGGTTGAGGAGGAAGACAAAAAGGTGAGAAAGGCTCACATCAATGAGGACAATCATAGGCGAGAAGGCCAAATGATAGATATGATGTGAGGAGTAGGGATTGCCATGCAACAGATGCACATAAGAGCTAAGAAAATCTCTCCAATGGAACTAGTGGGGGTGCATCCAACTTGCTCGCTCATGAAGACCTAGAGCTCGTTTGAGGAGGCTCGTCCTTGGAATATGCAAGACAAGTTCTATAGTGTGAAGGTCCCAACATAGATATATGCATAAATGATCATCTCTATGGAGTACAAGGATAAGAGGGAGTACTAGTGTGGATATTTCAAAAGGATAGTACTGTTGCCCCTTTCTCTCTTTTTATTTTCTTTTTTCCCTTTTTTCTACTTTTTGTATTTTTTGGTGGCCTCCATGGCTCTTTCTATTTAACACTCATTTGTCTTCTTTGGGATCTTTTATTTTGTACACTTTGGGATCCTTTATTTTGTCCACTTTGGGGTCTTTTCCTCTCTTAAGGGCAACACTCTAATTTACTCATGCACTTATTATGATGTATGCAATCTATGCCTCTGCCAATGTAGCAGGAACATGTATGACATGAAGATCAAGTCATGAAGAGGTGGATGTTGCATGGAAATATATCTCGGAAAGGCTATGGAAATACCTTGATAGGCAGGTATGGTGGCTGTTTTGAGGAAAGATATGAAGAGGTTTATGATGAGAGAGCGTATCATGCCAAGGGTTTGGATGTACCGGCGAAGGTGGATGCCAACTCTCGGAGTGAGAAGAGGGCAATGCGCGGCACGGAAGAGGCTAGCAAATATGAGGAGGTGGAAGTGTCAACTTTCAATACTTACATTCGTCCAAAAAACTCATGCACTTATTATCGATAACTCTCAATCTAATAAGGAGGTTCACAAAGAGACAAGTACCCCGAGGATGAGTGTATGGGTGTTTGGTTATCCTTGCGCATCCTCGACTCATGGTACGTGAGTGTACTCTAATATCCGATCCCTCCAAAGATTAGCGATCCATCTAGTAGATAGAGTTCTCAACTAGTTTTAGGTTTTTTAAAGTAAACACGGATTGCCCTAACTACGACACCTATCACTAATAGGCTAGAGCTCTTGGCACCAAAAGTTCAAACATTACTCATGTCGATACCTCAAAACTATTGCAAGTTACTATTACAATTAAATAGCAACCTCAATTACCTACTTTCAAGACAAGACACAACTCAGTGAAACAACCAACTATCTTAACACGATAAACATGAAAACTATAGAGAATTCCAGCAACAAACTAAACAAAAGACAAGGCTCTTGCTAAAGACAAACTAAGACTAAAACTAATCATGGCATTAGCTACGAAAAGATAAAGAACACACAACAGTAGAAAATATAAGCATGAAAGTCCTATGATGTGTTCTAGATTGGAGTGGAGCGTGTTTCTCTCCCACACAAAGTAAGCTGGGGTCTAACTTGTTATGAACAGCAAGAAAAGATAAAGAAATCTTAAAGGTAAACCTAAGAGCGAGACGCTCCAAGTATAGCACATAACGCATCAAGTGATAAAAATATAGTGAGACGAAGGACGAACTGATGATTGTTGATGGAGAAGGGGATGCACGAGGGAATCCCCAAGCTTAGATGATTGAGTCTCCTTGAATATTTATTGGGGATGCATGGTGGCATCCCCAAGCTTGAGCGCTTGGCACTCCTGGATCTTCTTTCATCATCTCCCATCGCACACTTGAAAACTCCCTTCATACATAACTCATCGTAAGCTGATTAGAGAGGTTAGTACCCTTAATAAAATATTTTTCCCCACTGGATATAAAGATATTATTGAAGAGCTACTGTTTCTCAAGATTGCCAAAAGGTTTTTTCAAATAAAAAGTAAGCTTAAGGTTTTCAAAAGTAAGGAGAGGCAAAACGTGACAGAATCTATGAAAAACAGAACAACGGGTAGTAGAGAATTTTTTCGTGGCACTTCTGCAACTCAAATCAAAACACCCAAAACATACGAAAGTTTCACAATTGTATAGAGCATGTTGTGTAAAACTTTCAGCTCAAAAATGTACTGGTGATTTGTTCTAATTTTTTCCGTCAAGAAGACAGAATCTTTTTTCTGGACAGCATGTCACAACTTTTGCTTCCCTTATCATAGGAGGCTATAACTTGGCACAAAGCTTGAAAATGAAGATACAATCATGTTGCTACAGTAGTAACAATAATCAAGACAGCTAAAATCAGAAGTAAAAAACATCTTGGGTTTCCTCCCAACAGGCTCTTTCTTTTACGCCTTTAAGCTAGGCATAAGGCAAAAGATCAAATTGTATCAATTGAATCATCATCAAGATCATCAAAAAGCTCTTCATTTGTAAAACTAGTCTTAAGAGGTCTTTCAAATAAAGGCCTAATGAAGATACTTCTAGGGAGAAAACCAAAAGGCGGAATATCAAAGAGAGGTATTTCTTCCAAAGTTTTCACGGTTTCAACTTCCTTGGAAATGGTGGATTATGTTTAGGTCGGGGAACCTTAGGGACATAATTGAACTTTGGTTCCTTTCTTGCCGGAGTTTCTACCATTTTTGGTTTGATTGAGGAGAAAGTAGTTTCTAGAGTATTAATGATTTCCTCAATCTTATCAACCCTAGAAGGAACCATGTCATGGGATTTGATGTTCTCCAGAGTTTTGATAATTTTAAGCATGGAGCTATCAAGCCTATTAAAATTCCCTTGAATCTTGAGATCCAACTCATTTATCCTAGTTATACTTGGTATTTCTAACTCTATCTTTTCAAGTTTCTTCATAATGTGAGCTAGAGTTATATCTTCTTGTATGCTAGCAACAGGGAGATTTCCAACAAGATTTCCAATAACATTAAGTGACTCCCAAATTGGGGCTTCTAGGAAATTCCCATTGATAGCAGTATTTAGAATGAACCTATTCCAAGGAGTAATCCCAACATAAAAATTTCTATGCAGGATAGTATTGGATTGCTTCTTGGTGGCTCTTTTCTGAGAATCATTAATTCTATACCAAGCATCTTTTAAACTTTCTCCACCTTTTTGCTTAAAGGTGAGAACCTCTGTCTCAACAAAGGCAAAAGGACCAGACATAATGACAGCTAATAGCAAGATCAATAATTTTTTTGTGATTTTTGATATAAGACACAAAGATAAAAACTGAAAGGTAAACTAACAAGACTAAAAAGCAAAGGTAAAAGATAGTGTGCAACTCCCTTATCTTACCACTCGGATTCCCCGGCAACGGCGCCAAAAATTTGCTTGATGGTGAGAGTGTTGACAGGTGCAACACCTCTCCTCGTTAGTTACCCCAAGTGGAAGGTGAGATGTAGGATAACGAAAAATTTCCCCTATGTAGAGGATAAGGTTTGTCTCCCGTAGGACTCCGGTAATGATAAGTAGGTGGTTCGACAAGTGATGCGCCGTCTGGAAAGCACCACTTGCCTTGCCTGGACCTGCACACAACATAAATAACTTTGCTCCCAACGAGTACAAAGAGGTTGTCAATCTCTCCGGCCTTGTTCCTTAAACAGATCAACGCAACAGATAATAATGGTAATGATAGCAGCTAGAAAGTAAAAGCAAGAAAGTAAATAAGTGTGTAAACAGTGATGAGAATATGGACCGGGGTCCCGTGATGTTCACTAGTGATGTCTCTCTCCCAAAAGACGATAAAACTGCTATGCGAGGTAAACAAATTACAGATGGGAAATTGACAGGATTAAAAACGCACCACAATGCTCACTATTTTACAAAGAAAGGAAGAGGCTGAAAAGCATGGGAAGTACGCCAAAATAAGTAGACCGAAATCCAACGGCATCTACTACTAATCGTCCACCTTGAGATATCTATCCAGAAAATCTCGCTGGTATTAAGTTGCGGGCCCCACCCAAAATGTAAACCCAAAGCAATAGACAACTGCATTAAAAAGCACTTTGGGTAAAGTAAACAATCCTTGCAACCGAGGTTACAAGCACCGTTGTTTTCCCCCTTGTGGCAACAACACATCCCCTAGACTCATGTTTCTGTCACTCAAGCGTGTCATCGGGGGGCATGAACCCACAATCGAGCATAACGTTCCCTCTTGGAGTTACAACCTACTACTTGGCCAAAGAAATAAACAGCAACGTAGAACATGCAAGAATTACTCAAGAACAAAAATATAAAAGATAAGCACCAAATATATTACTCTATCACAATCTGAACATAATCTCATAATCCATCAGATCCCGGCAAAGTCAGCATTGCAATAGCAGAAATATTACATATGTGCCTCGATCATGTAGGGCAGCTCACAAGGACTAAACCATGAAGAACAATGAGGGGAGGAGAACATCACATAGCTACTGATCACGGACCCATGGTCCAAAGAAATCTACTCACGGCACATCCGGGAAGTTCCATGGCGGAGGGGAAGCTCCCGGAGGTCGATCCTCCCTTTGGCAGGGTGCAGGGAAGAAGTCTGCTGGCGCTCCCCATCTTGGAAGCGCAGCGGTGGCGGAACAGAGGCGAGATCGCGAAAAGGGTTCTGTCTTCGAGGGTTTCGCGTCACGGGAAATAAATAGGCAAAGAGGGGCAGCCAGGGGGGCCACCAGGTGTCTAGGCGGCCACCCGGCGTGGCCCCGCCCTAGGCCGCGCCACCTGGCCGCCTGGGCACAAGGTGGGGCCCCTCTGTCCCTCCTTTCGGGCTCTGGAAGGTTCCGTTGCGCTCATTTTTTTATCCTATTTTCCCGAATATTTGGAGCACTTTTAATATGGGGGAAACCTGGAATAGAAAAACAGCAGAAAACAGGAACTGGCACTGTGGTGCACTAAGTTAATAAGTTAGTCCAAATATGATCAAAAGTGTATGAAAGTGTATCTAGATCATAGCAATATCACACAAAACATGCATGCAGCAAGCAGAAATTATAGATACATTTGGGACGTATCATGTAGTAGTATAGAACAAGATTGTCATTACTCATTAGTATGATAGAGATCGACCAGAGAAGTTCTTAATTAAGAGCAGTACAAAAGAAGACTGAGGCACACCCGGCCTGGTCTAGATAAACATAGTCTATTAATTTGACAAATTTACAAAAACATAAAGTTATTCCTTGGCGCTCTCGATCTCCTTGTCGATGGTTGCCTTTGCCTTGGTGCTCTGGATCTCCTTGTCAATGGATGCCTTCTTCTCCACCATGGCTTCCGCGTGAAGGACCAATGTATCCCTGCGCACGCGGTTGGGCGCCAGCTCCAGCTCGGCATTTTTATGCGCGAGGTCAATGTTTAAGGCCATAGCCTTCTTCAAATAGTCATGCACGGTCTAAGTGTTGCAAGCGAATCCTCCCCTTGCTTCAGTAGCTTCTCCCTGCGGCAATGGCATCCTCCATGTTCTCTCCATCACCTTGATGGAAACCTTGACATTCTCTGTATTGTTGTCCAACGCCTGGCATAACTCACCGATGACGACCAGGTGATTTTCATGGCACTCGGATCCACCAGACCTGTATATTGATGATGTGAATTAAAAAAATGATGTCAAAATAAATATCAGAGCAGAGTTATGGAATAGAACGGAGATGGAAACCAGTACGCTTACCAGGCGGCGGTGAAGAAGCCATGGCCTTGGGGGAGAGGAGTAGTGATGAACTAAGGATCAAGGTCTAGATGACCGGGAGGCGCACGCACACACACACACACACAAGATTGATGGAGTGAACTCAATTTACCCCGCTATTTATACAATGGGAGGTTTGTGTAGAAGAGGTGAAGGAACTGACCCACTACGCATGCACGGCCGCGTCCCCAAGACGCCGGCCAACTGCACGCGTGTTGTAGTAGTAATGCGACCTGCACAGAAGATAAGGGGGATTTACCGCTAAGATGGAAAGACCACTATTAAAACGCACGATTTTTTCACAAATGTTGGCGTTCTCACTCTTTATGGTGCACAGGTGTTTCTACAAATTCTCCACTTTTCTCTCGCCCATGAAAGGATTTTCAGAATCGCGCATTATGGATTATGCATTCCACACGATTGATTAATAGTGTACGATTGTGAAGAAGGCTAGCGATTCACTGATTGAAACCGTGGGCTTTCTCCTTCGTAATTGCAAACGGGTTTTTGTATGTACTATCAGCCTTGCATCAGCCCACGAAAGGATTTTCAGAAGCGTGCCTGATAGAGTAAATATCCCACACATTTCATTAAGTTCAATCGATTGGAAAGGAGGGCTAGCGGTTTATTATTTGTATTCGTGGGTTTTCATATTGCGAATAGAGGACGGTTGTTGGAACAACCATTGGCCTTGATTCCACCTACAAAAGTATTTTCAAAAGCGTGCCTGGTAGATTCGCATCCCACACATTTCAGTATCTTTGAACCATTGTGAAAACGGGCTAGTGGTCCATTCCTTGCAACCGTGGTTTATCACCCTCCGTATCACGGACAGTTGTTTTGACAAACCGTCAGCCCTACATCGCCCACGTAATAATTTTTATAATGGTGGATGATGGCATATGTTTCCCAGACATTTCAGTTTCGGGCACACGGATTTTTGTTTCTACTGTTTGCGTTGATAGCATCGCAAACAGTTTCATCCAAGGGTTTGGAAAAGGAGTGTCATGTTATCCCCTCTTTGCACTAGTGGTTGTATCCTCTTTGGGATGTTTTCCTCACTTTAAGGGCAACATTATATATTTTACAAGGATGTATAAGATCACACACTTTATAAGAAGTACTCAACATAAATTAAACTGGAAACTATCATGATGTATGCAAATGTATGCCTCTGTCAGTGTAGAAGGTATGCAATGATACTAGCGCGTCATGTAGCGGTTATGAGGGCAAGGCCCAACTAGCATGCGGCTCTACGATCAAGAAAAATCATGTATGACAATGAATTATCAACTCATGAGAAGATGGATGTTGCATGGCAATGTATCTCAGAAAGGCTAAGGAAATGCCTTGATAGGTAGATATGGTGGTTTTTTCGATGGAGGATATAATGAGGCTTATGATGACAGAGCGTATCATGCCAAGGATTTGGATGCACCGGCGAGGTTTGCATCGACTCTCGAGATGAGAAAGGGCAATGCACAGTACTGAAGAGGCTAGCAAAATATGGATGGTGGAAGTGCTAACAATCGAATACTCACATTAGTCAAAGGAACTCGTCCACTTATTATCTATAACTCTCTATCTAGTCAGGAGATTCAAAAAGATACAAGTACCCCTAGGAGGAGTGTATGGGGGCTTGGTTATCCTTGCGCATCCTCGACCCATGATAACGTGAGGATACTCTATATTGTACAACCCCTCCAGAGGTTAGTGATCCATCTAGTAGCTAGAGTTCTCAACTAATTTATGTAGTTTTCGAAAATAAGGACAATAGACCAAAATACGGCACCTAGCACTAATAGGCTTGAGCTCTCGGCACACAGAAGTCCAAATATTACTCAAAAAATACCTCAAAACTTTTGCAAGTTACTACTAAACTTATAATAGCAACCTTAATTACCTACTCAAAGTAAGACACACACTCAGTGCAACAGGCCAACTCTCTAAGCAAGATAATCATGAAAACTCAAGAGAGTTCCAGAAGTAACAACCTAAATAAAATCTCTTAAAGATAAACATGAAAGCAAGAACTAAACATGGCAACAACTAGAAAAATTAAAGAACACTCAACAACATGGCAACAACAATGAAAACTATGAGCATTCTAGGTGAAAATGGAGCGTGTTTCTCTCCCAAACAAGCTAGGGTCCAACTTTTTATGAACATAAAACAAAACTAAAACTAAGAAAAGAAAATTGAAAATTTAATGCAATATGCTCCAAGAATAGTACACAACATGTGAAGTGATAAAAATATAGCATGGTGAAGGACGGACTGATGATTGTTGATGAAGAAGGGGATGCACGGGGGCATCACCAAGCTGAGATGCTTGAGTATCCTTGAATATTTCTTGGGGATGCATGGGGGCATCCCCAAGATTGAGCTTTTGACACTCCTCGATCTTCTTTCATCATGTTCCTTCGCACACTTGAAAACCCCCTTCATACGAAACTCAGCATAAGCTGATTAGAGAGGTTAGTACCCATAATAAAATAATTTTCCTCTGCTAGAAATAGAGATTTTCAACAAGGTCTATTGTTTCTTAAGATTACAAAAATCTTTTTGCAAAGAAAAATCATGCGCAAGATTTTCAAAACTTGGAAAACGTAAGACAAGGAAAAATCTGGGAAAAACTGACCAGCAGGTAGGAAATAATTTTTTCGGGGGACTTCTACAACTCAAATCAAAAAACTCAGAAGAGGTGGTAGCTTCTGAATTGTATAGAGCATACTGTAAAACCAATTCAGATCAAAAAGATGATCTGGTGATTTTTAAGAATTTTTGCAATGGAGCAAACATATTCTGTTTTCTAGACAATATGTCACAACTATTGGTCTACTTGCCACCGGAGGCTAAAACTTGTTACAAAGCATGAAAATAAAGATACAATGATGTTGCTAAAGTAGTAACCAGCATCAAGACCACTAAAAACTGAAAGTAAAAGAATATTTTGGGTTGCCTCCTAATAAGGGCTTTCTTTTATGCCTTTGAGCTAGGCATGAAGCAACAAGATCAAGTTTTATCAATATCAAAAGCATAGCTTTCCCGTATAACGGACTCAAAAGGTAATTTAATCTTCTTCCTACAGAAATGTTCCATGCCCTTCTTGAGGGGAAATTGCAATCTTATAGTCCCTTCTTTCATGTCAATGATAGCACCAACGGTTCGAAGAAAAGGTCATCCCAAAATAATTGGACATGAGGGATCACACTCAATGTCCATGACAAGAAAATCAACGGGAACATAATTATCATTGACAACAATAAGCACATCATCGATCCTTCCTAAAGGTTTCTTTATGGAAGAATCAATGAGGCGAACACCAAAAAAAACAAGGATCAAAAGGTTTCAATTCAAACATATCATACATTCTTTTGGGTAAAACTGAGACACTAGCTCCAACATCACATAAAGCAAAGCAAGAAAAGTTGTTCACTTTAATTTTGACCATAGGATCCCAACCATCTTCTAGTTTTCTAAAAATAGAAACTTCTAGTTTAAGCTTCTCCTCCCTAGCTTTGATAAGAGCATTAGTGATATGCTCGGTGAAGGCAATGTTAAGTGAACAAGTGTGGGGTCTTTGGCCATTCTTTGCAAGAATTTTATAACTCCATAACGACTACAATTATCAAAATCAAGTTTACTACCATTAATTAAAGTGGTAGTGATGTCATCTAAGCTCATTTTATCTTTGGTAGTCTCTAAGTTCAAAGGATCTTCTTGTCCTAGAGTTGAGATATTAGCATCACCATTAATGGGTCCATTAGGTGGACTAGGGATGTGATGGGTGCTAAGGTTTTGAGATCATCAACAACATGTAAAGTAGCAAGTGTTGTGTGTGTAGGAAGGCTCTTAGATCTCTCATCCTCTTCTTTCGCTCTAGCCCATCTATCTGTAAGTTTGTCTATCATTCTAATGTTCTCATTTATTTGCAGTTGGATAGCATTCATAGTTGTGGTTTTCTTCTCCTCAGGGGGAGAAGTCCTAATCTTGAGCATCTCAACATCATGAGCAATGTTGTCTACCTTCAAAGAGAGACTATCTAATTTTTCTAATTTCTCTTCTACACTCTTGTTGAAGGCTTTTGAGATGTAATAAAGTCCTTCAGCATGCTCTCTGACAAGGATTGACCTCGTCAAATCCCAAGGTTAGGAACCCTGGGTTAGATCATAGAGAGAAGGTGCAGGTTGGCGATACTCGTCGGCTAACAGGAGACAGGGATTTACCCAGGATCAGGGCCCTCGATCAGTGAAACCCCTACTTCCTGCTCTTTTGTATTATGATGGAGGCGATTATAGGGGCGATCGAGGCGAGTTCGCTCGGAAACGGAGGTGTTGCTATGAGTTTGGATGCCCTAGACGTCCCCTCTCTCAGCGTTTATATACTAGGCTGGGTCGCAAGGAGTCCATCTAGGTTTACAGAGACAGTTTCCTAATCTAGTTTTAGTCTTGGACACCAAGTCGCAGCTTCCATAGTCGTCGAGGACTCCTACGTACGTGCCTCGAGTGGGCCCGTCGTGGGCCTATCGACGCTTCCAGCTGGCCTTCTGTCTTGATACGCACCAGGTACCCTCATCCATAGGATTTGTGGGTACAACCCCTCATTAGTAGCCCCCAAGTTCCTGGGGATCGAAGAGTCGCGCAGGGACTCAAAACCGTAATTGTCTGTCTCTGTGTGTGTCGCTCTGTTGCGAGTCGTCGGCTGTTAGCCACAAAAGATAGTTTATTCGTGGGATGCTAAGATGAAAGGGCCCAAGATACTCGACTGGTCGAGCCTTGGTGAATTGCGCTAGTGGCAAATACCTTAGTAGACCAATCAAGCCTGTGTATCTCGACACGAGCTAGCATACAACCGGTGTATAGCAACGTCCATGCCGCTTCAGGTCTTATAGGATCAATGTCGCCGGTCTCAGCAAATAGCCTTAACGCGTTCGTTATCGGTTCAACTCTCTTCATGCATTGCGCATGGATATCATCGATAGTGAAGTCGCGTTGTGGCAAGTCTCGGCCCGGATGACTGCTGATACGTCCCAAAGGTATCTATAATTTCTTCTTGCTGCATGCATGTTTTGTGTGATATTGCTATGATCTAGATACACTTTTGATCATATTTGGACTAACTTATTAACTCAGTGCACCACAGTGCCAGTTCCTGTTGTCTGCTGTTTTTCTATTTCAGGTTTCCCCCATATTAAAAGTGCTCCAAAAATTCGGGAAAATCAGATAAAAAATCAGCATGAAGGAACCTTCCGGAATCACCTGGGTGGGGCCAGAGGGCCACCACCAGGGACCCAGGCGGCCACCTGGCACAGCCTAGGTTCTGGCCGCGCCGGGGGGCGCCTGGACCATTGGTGGCCCCCCTGGCTGCCCCTTCGCCTATATATTCTTCGTGTCGCGAAACCCCCGAGGACATAACCCATTTTTCGCGATCTCTCCTCTGTTCCGCCGCCTCCGCTCTTCCAAGATCTGGAGCGCCAGCAGCCCTCTTCCCGGCACCCTGCCGGAGGGAGGATTGACCTCTGGGAGCTTCCCCTCCACCATGGACGCTTCCCGGATTTGTCGTGAGTAGTTTCCCTTGGACCATGGGTCCGTGATCCATAGCTATGTGATGTTCTCCTCCCCTCTTTGTTCTTCATGGTTTAGACCTCGTGAGATGCCCTACATGATCGAGGAACATATGTAATTTTCTGTTGTTGCTATGCTGAGTTTGCTGGGATCTGATGGATTATGAGATTATGTTCAGATTGTGATTGAGGAATATATTTGGTTCTTATCTTTTATATTTTTGTTCCTAAGTAATTCTTGCATGTTCTCCCTTGATGTTTATTGCTTTGGCCAAGTAGTAGGTAGTGACTCCAAGAGGGAACGTTATGCTCGATTGTGGGTTCATGCCCCCCGATGACACGCTTGAGTGACAGAAACATGAGTCTAGGGGATGTGTTGTTGCCACAAGGGGGAAACAATGGTGCTTGTAACCATTGTTGCAAGGATTGTTTACTTTACGCAAATGCAGTTGTCTGTTTGTCACATCTCAACTTTTATTACCCTGTTATTAGAGTAGCAAAAATTAGGGGTAACAAAAACTTTCTATAGTTGTGTTGTGATGCAAATAAAATTGCCCTGCCATGCTTGCTTTATGCTTTGTTGCTATGCCATGCTTGCCTTGTGCTAATGCCATACTTGTTTTCCCTGGTCATGCCAAAAAGAATAAACCAAGCAAAATAATTAGCACATACCACACAGATTGATCTACCAACATATCACCACCATAGCATCTTAGAATCACTAATATTTTCACCAAATGAAGTTTTTCTTGCACATAAATTAAACATTTAAATAATGAAAAATACCTCAATAGCAGAAAGTATTTAATAAAAATATTTCAAAACTGCTAATTAATTTATTACTATTACTATAATAGTAATAATATTTTTAACCCAATTAAAAATATCCTAAAAATTCTAAATAAATAAGAATAATACTCTTGGAGATTTTTAAATTATTTTGGAGGTTTAAAATTTAAGATTTCGTTTCATATTTAAACCAAACCAAGGAGAAGTTTTTTCAAAACTGGTTTTGTTGGTTAAAAAAAAGAAACCTACGCTACCTGGGCCGCAGCCCATCTCTCTCTCTCTCTCTCCAGCCCGCTTGGCAACCCCACCCCTACATCATCAGGAGCCCCCCCCCCCCGATGACGCAAGCCCTCATCGCCTCGTCTGCCCAGTAGGCGAGGAGGCGAGAGCACCCGCTCCCCTCCCCTCCTCGCTATAAAACGAGCCCCCCAGCCCTCTCCCTCGCCACTCACCCCACTCCACCATCCATCACCACAACCCCGCTCTACCCCCACCACTCGATAGAAGAAGAACAGAAGTAGAAGAGAAGGAAGGAGAAGCAAGGAAGAAGGAGGAGGAAGAGAAGAGAGGAGGCGGGAGGACCGGCCGGCTACCCCCTCTCCGCCCCACGCCGGAGCTGCGCCGGCAAGGAGCCGCTTCCTGGAGGAGCCGACGCCCTACCATGCCCTCTCCCCGTTCGTCTACATCGAGCCGCCGTCGTTCGTCGCCGTGAAACACCTCTCCTACGTCAAAAACAAAACCCCACCGGAGTTTCGCACGCCCTCCACCCCACGCTGTCGCCTACTGCCGCCTGAGACGCCCCCGGTGAGCAGCCGACCTCCCTCCTGTTCGTCGTGGGCGCCGCCGTTTCCTGCGTTGCATGGCCTACTTTTGGGCAAAAATGGAACCCCCAGACCGCCCCCTACCTCCGCCGCCCCATGCCGCCGGCCGTCGGCCACCGCATGCCCTCCGGCGCGGCCCTGCTCGGCCCTGGGCGCCATGGGAGCACCTCCCGTGCCGTGGCCTGGACGGAGGAAGAAGACGGCCCCCTGGCCGTCGGATCACACTTGATCCAACGGCCAGGGTGAGCCCATACCCTTTCGTTTTTAAAAAACGCGTTGTGCTGGGCTCGGCCCGTTAAAAAAAGAGAAATCCCCCGTGGGCGCAGGATAGCCGGGCCGGCCTGCTGAGCCCTTCTCTTTTGTTTTAAATCTGGAGAGCTTAAATAATTTTAGACAAATAACCGTAGCTCAGAAAATTATGAAATAAATTTTGTGTGGCTTAGAAAATTGTGTTTTATTTTTTCTATATATTTGGAATAATTTTTTTGCAGTACCAAATTAATTGCTTTAGTTTAAACTAGTTAATTGTGCTTTTTAGCAGCTAAGAATAGTTTTTAATCAATTTCCTGTAAACCCTAAAAATGTAATTTTGATTTGTATATACTCCTGTGAATATTCTTGATTTTTCTGTATGTGTAGAATATTATTTGTCTTAAATAAATTTGTGACCTTTTATTATTATTATTATTATTAATATTGCTAGTTTATTTCCTATTTAAGTTATGTTAGTACTATTTGATTGTTAGTTTAATATTAAACCAGCATATGGTCAGTAGGTCATTGCTATGAACTTGATTATGGAAATAAAACAAATTAATAAGTTGTTAATGAATAAATTAACTAAAAAACATAACTTAAGTTAAGAATTGCTTTAATATAATCTTGTTGTGGTAATCCTATTAGATTTATTCCAATGCTTGTTGTGGTATTCAACTTGAAGTGTTGATTTAGTATTTCAATGCTAGTACAAATGGTTCTTTTAATTACCTGTTGTTTGATAGTGAAGTTGAGTGTTGTGAGCCTTGTTTGTTTTGCCCGGTTGTAATGGTGAATTTGTTTCTTCCGCAACGTGTAGACGATACGCCGTACATTGCAGGTGAAGACTCCTCCCTTGCCGCCGAAGAAGCCGATCCAGGGTACATCGTCGAGGAAGGCAAGTCACCGTCAAACTCAAAAGCCCGCATTACCATTTTTTTACCTTCCTTCTATCACTTATATTGTATCATGCTAGTATTATATATTCATATGGTTTGGGATTGTATTAGTTATATTAGAAAAACTCCACACCACCCCATAGCCTACAAATTTGGCAAAAACTAAGTAGAACCCCAATGATCCCGGCATTCTGTCGAGACCATCACTCAGCTCTAGTATTTAGCATTACATAACAACTTGGAAAGTCATACTTCATCCTATATGGTACGGCATACACCTAAGAAGGTGGTATAGCCGGGTTTGTGGAACATCGTCGGACATGGAAAAAGTCTGGAGGGACTCTCTATATGTGCCGCCAAAATCTAGCATTACAGTACAACCACTATACTCTGGTATGGGACAGGGCTAGTTGGAAGCTTATTTGTTTTAGTACGGGGGTCCTATAACTACACATGGATGCGTGATTCCACGAATCCGATAGTCCTCGAAGTCGATGGGTGAAATTCACTAGGCTTAGTGTCGGAAGGAACCTTGGTGCTCTTCGACTATGGTGCAGGCTTGGGTCCAAGAGGAGCATGCTCTGTCACACAGAAAGTCCATGCAGTACGCAAGGGGTGGAATCACCTGTACTAGGGCAGACAAGGGGAAAACTAAGGTCGATTATCCGAGACCCGCATACTGAAGTATGACGATCTGTGGGGACACACGGCGGATGTATCGAATGTGGTGGCTAAAATGTACAACCTCTACAGAGTGTAAATCTATTCGAGTAGCCGGAGTCCACGGCCATGGATAGCTAGTGAGGCCACACTTTGTGGGCAATAGATGAGAAGCCCGGTACTGAGTTTATGGTTCGCGACGATGATGATATTGTTGGAAAAAGGTTGGACTTGACTTATCCAAATACATTGTGGGAAATAAAATCTGCCAAGTTTAAAACTTTGCCAACTTAATAATGATCTTGAGTAGATAGAAAATCCCTATGAAAAACTCCACCATATAGCCATCCTATTATTTTCGTATGCAAAACTTTGTTTCTTTCTTTAGGTGGTTTGCGAGTACTTTGTATGTACTCACGGCTTTGTCCCTGGTTATTCCATCGGCCAGGCTTGGAGGAGCAGGTATATGACGACGATGCTACCGGCGAATACTAGGACGTGTTATGCTCTGATCTACCCTGTGGATTGTGACGCCCCTACCTTTGATGCTTTTGCTTTTCCGCTGCTATTTGAGCCCGATGAGGCCATGTAAGACTTTATTGTTGTATGACTTGTATTCGGTATTGTATGAACATTGAGACTCTAATATCCATGTCGAGTTGGGTGTCATACGACCTGATCATGGGAGCATGACTGTATACACAACTGGTCGCTTCGGACATATAGTCCGGGGTGCCCACAGACTGACTTGGCATCAGAGCCTCTGTTCAGACCATAGCGGCCTAGTTAGGTTGGTCGGTAGATAGGATGTGGGGAAATCAAAAACTATTTTCTAAACTAAAGAGATGGTCAAATGCATAGTATAGAATGCTTACCTCTCTTATCCCCTCTATAGTAAACTATTAAATGTTTTATTATGTTAAAATTTTGCACACTTGTCATCTAACTTAAACTCTTAAAACTTGTAGATGGTTGGAGTTCCTGTGCACAACCTCCAGCTGACTCGGGCTGGGAAGACGCCCTTTGCTCAGTATCTGATGGATCTGCTTGCGCTCGTTCACCGCCCAGCTGCGGAGTTCAGGGCTTTCCAGATCACCAGTGGGAGGATACCGAGCTCCGCATGATTGTGCAGTGTGAGCTCCAAGGTTCGGAGGTGGCCCCACGGTCGGATCCTATCAGCTTCACGGTGTATGCTCGTACCTGGGAGGAGGGTCTGGCCCGAGCTTGCCAGGAGGCGATTGCTCGCCTTGTGAGGTTTCACTAGTACGAGCTGGGTACCATGCGGTTCCGTCACTACGGGATGCGCGATGATGAGGGAGATCCCACTCCTGGTGTGCTTCACCCGGTCCTGAGGGACCACTTGTTCTCTCTAGAGAGATACCTGGATCTGACTCAGGCTCAGCTGGATGAGGTCTGGGTCAAGCATGACTACAACCTCCAGACCAAGGGTCCCGCCCCCGTCGCCCCCATCGAGTTGGAGACTCGGGACAAGATTATCAAGGAGCTGCAAGACAAGGTCGCCAGTCTGGAGGAGAGTAACAAGATGCTGAGGAAGAGGACCAGGAGCCTGAAGCGCAAGTGCGACGATTTGTAGGATGAGATTGATGCTCTGGATGATGGAGAGGACATCCGGAAGGAGGAGAACGCCCATATCAGTGATGATGAGGACTGGATGGATGAGGAGTACGAGGAGGCTCCGAACACTGATGATGAGGACGTCATCGATGATCGCGATGAGGATGAGCTCTAGGCGTCGTTAGTTGTTGGATGCCCTTTTGGAGATTTGCGTTAGACGTTGCATGTGTGGTTGGTTACCTGTAAGACTTGATTATGTATGAGACTTATGCTATCGTTATGCTACCATGTGGTGATTGCTAGTTGCATGATTATTACCTATTTTATAAGTCTTGATTGTGTGTGATAACTAGATTGTTAGGGACTTACCCCCTTGTAGACTAAATTCCCTCTTATCTTGCGCAACAACCTCAGGATGCCGAGAAGCTCCCGCGCCAACCCAAGTGGATCCGGTGAGGCGCCACCGCCACCACCCAACCCGAACATGGCGCAGCTTCTGCGACTGCTGATGGAGGAGCGCCAGGCCGCTCGTGACGAGCGCCAGGCGAACATGGCTGCACTCCAGCAGCTAGTCCAGGACGCCACCAATGCCAACCAAGGAGGCGGAGGAGCTGGTGGGAATGAGGAGCCCAGGTCTCGGCTCCGAGATTTCCAGAACACCAACCCGCCCGTCTTCTCGCAGACGAAGGAGCCTTTGGATGCTGAGGATTGGCTCCGCACCATGGAGAACAATCTCGATGTCGCCATTGTTGGCAACAACAAGAAGGTCCTTTATGCCACCCACTACCTCACCGGCACCGCAAGGAGCTGGTGGGAAGGAGTGCGTGCCCGTCTTCCTGAAGGGCAAGTACTCACTTGGGCTGAGTTCTCCGAGAAGTTCAAGGAGGCGCACATCCCGACTGCACTGATCAGGAGGATGAAGGACGAGTTCCGCCACCTCAAGAAAGGGGGCATGACTGTGGTTGGATATCTTGACCGCCTCACTCAGCTGTCGAGGTATGCCCCGGAGGAGGTGGACACTGAGGAGAAGCGAAAGGACCGTTTCCTGGATGGACTGCACGATGAGCTGCAGGTTGTCCTGGTGGCCATGCAGTTCCCCAATCTTGAGTCTCTTGCCGATGCTGCTATCATGATGGAGGGAAAGCTCAAGATGGCCTCTAAGAACCGCAAGCGCCGCATGATGCAGCAGGGTGGATCCAGCAACCCCCGACTGCGTCCAACACAGCCACCAAGGCTAGCACCCCAGCCTCAGAGGAGCCCTTACCCAGCGCCACGCCCCAGTGCTCCTGCTCGCCCTGGTGGAGTTCTGCGCCCAGCAGGCGGAATTCCCCGCGACCCTGCATCATAGGTGATCTGCTTCAAGTGTGGCCAAAAGGGTAACTATGCCATTACCTGCACCAATAAGGAAAATGATGCCCCACGCCCCAATGCTCCAGCACCAGCCAGAGGGAACCTCGGCCGCAACAATGCCCAGCGCGGTGCGCCCAATGCCGCCAAGGGACGTCTGAACTATGTGCAAGCCGAGGAAGCCCTGGAGGCTGCAGATGGTATCTTGGGTACATTTCCAGTTAATTCAGTACCTGCTCAAGTATTGTTTGATTCTGGTGCATCACACTCGTTTGTTACGAAGACATTTGTGGATAGAAGTAAGTTGTCACCTAGTGAAATGAGGAGGCCCATGGTAGTCCAAATACCCGGATCCAAAACCCGAGCCAGTTTAGCTTGTTCCGGAGTTCCCATAGCGATTCAGGGAGTCGAGTTCCCAGCTGACCTGATCGTGTTAGGGACAGAAGGTATAGATGTGGTACTTGGCATGAATTGGTTGTCCAGATATCGAGGCCAGATAGATTGCACTGAGAGGACAATCAACCTCACGAGTGCCGAAGGAGTTCAGATAAAGTACGCCGACAAGGAAGACACTGCAAGAGCCTTCTGTCATCAGAGTGTCTCGGTGCCACCACTTGAGGAGGTGAAGGTTGTATGTGAATTCCCGGACGTCTTTCCGGAGGAGCTACCCGGTATGCCGCCTGATCAGGATATCGAGTTTATCATCGACTTAGTGCCTGGCACAACCCCTATCGCACAGAGACACTACCGGATGAATGCTGAAGAACTGGTTGAGTTGAAGAAACAGCTGAATGACATGCTCCAGAAGGGACTGATTCGACCCAGTCCTTCACCCTGGGATTCGCCAGTTCTCTTTGTGGACAAGAGAGACGGTACCATACGCATGTGTGTGGACTACCGTAAGCTGAACGAAGTGACCATCAAGAACAAGTATCCGCTCCCCAAGATCGAGGATCTTTTCGACCAGTTGAACGGAGCCCGAGTCTTCTCCAAGATCGATCTAAGGACCGGATATCACCAGTTGAAGGTCCGCGAGTCGGACATCCCCAAGACAGCTTTCACGACCCGCTATGGTTTGTTCGAGTACACTGTCATGTCTTTCGGACTTACCAATGCCCCGGCCTATTTCATGAACCTCATGAACAAGATCTTCATGAAGTATCTCGACAATTTTGTGGTGGTATTCATTGATGATATCCTGATATACTCCAAGACCAAAGAAGAGCATGACGAGCATCTGCGCTTAGTCCTCGAGACTTTGCGTGAGCACCAGTTGTACGTCAAGTTCAGCAAGTGTGAGTTCTGGCTCAAGGAAGTCGGATTTTTGGGACATGTATTGTCAGAAGGAGGAATATCCGTCGACCCCGCCAAGATTCAGTCCGTCATAGACTAGACAGCTCCGACCACTCAGACTGAAGTTAGAGGATTCCTCGGACTAGCGGGATACTACCGCAAGTTCGTGGAAGGCTTCTCTAGCATCGCCCGACCCATGACCCAGCTGCTAAAGAAGGACCAGAAGTTTGTGTGGACGGAAAAGTGTGAAGCCAGTTTCCAGGAGTTGAAGAGGAGATTGGTGTAAGTCCCGATATGCGGTACTGTTCCAGATCTAGGTGTTTCCACCCAGATCCGGGGACGAAGCACATATCGGTCCCACCGCGACATATGACAAAGCCATATGCCCCGGATTTCCAACATGATATCACAACCTTACAGATACAAGGATACAATATCTCATACAATTGGCATACAACTGCCTCAATACAATACAACAGCGGAAGATACATGTCTGAGTACAGACTACAATCAAATGCCTAGTGGCAAAGAGAAAAACATCGGTTCCCATAACCACACGGGTCCAGGCCCTCCGCCGGGATCCGCCTAACTAGTCGTCGTCGATTCTCCACGTGAAACGTCGATCACCATACCTGTTGTCGATCAAGAACCCTGAAAAGAGTTTGGGGGTAGTATCATGAGTACAGAGGTACTCAGCATCCAACTGTAGTGGTCATCTGACCCAGCAAGGACTTCATCACTCGTCATTCTAGGACAACTAGTAGTTTACGATAAGGATGGGGTAAGTGGTGAGGTTGCTGCCGCACTAGCATCTATGAAGTGGCTAACGATCTAGAGAGTAAGATAAGAAGCCAAGCATTCGATGAGGAATCGCCTCCAACAAGTCTTGCTATCAACTACTTACGCAAACATAACACCTATCCTATCCTTGTCCTCCTCTTCGCATCCCGACGAAGAAGAAGCAGTCAAGGCACACACACACGTTGATCAAGTTATATTAAGATTATATCAGTTGTTGTTGTCTATGAACAAGGAGTAGGTCTCAAGTCGTCCATAACCATGGACACGGCTTTTCGAAAAGATTTAACCCTGTAGGGGTGTACCAACTGCCCATTACAAGGCTCCGCATGCACGCCCATCTCTCTCAGTTGCTACCCATCACATGCAACCATTTTATGATTTACTTCCAAGAGATCCGAAACGACAGGTCCCTCTAACTAACAACGAAGAAATCCGGGTGGCCCCCGGTGAGTCGACATCCAACTCAAAAGTCGGCCGCGCTCTCGAATCGGTCTCTACCGTCTGTCTCGGGTTTGGATAGCCGGTTAATCACACATGGGAAACAGGTTCCTCAGCCGAACAAGGTGGGCCAGCAAGGGAACTATGTCCTCGCTGCTCCGGGTTGGTTGGAAAACTACTGGCGTACGACCAGCACACACATGGTTTCAAATGGTAAATCAGCTTGGGCCACCACTAGAAATGCTTGAAGCTAGGTAGGTAAGAAAAGGGGACCCCATAAAATCCCACACGCGGTTAGGCACGCTCAGTCTTAAAACCAATACCGGGAACTCGGGTCCTAGGTGACTCGAATGGAACAAAGTGTCGGGGCGGGATAGCCTAGACCTTCCATCCTTCGTCGAATATAGTCAACATTATAATATTCATATCATCAACAACAATATAATAAGGTGATATCCCAAAACCATGGAGTAACAGGGTAACATCGTAGCATCCTAAGCATGCATACTAAGCAGGGGCTGAGCAACGAGCAATAGTAACATAGTTGTACAAGATTTGCTGGGAAGGGACATGGCTGTATCGGTTTGAAAGAGGCTGTAAACATGTGGTAGGATCAAACATCGAACCTAACCTAGTCTAGCATGCAAACCGCTGGTTGAAATAGAATGGATCATAAGTAATGTATAGTCCTTGCCTGTTGATAAGTCGGATTCCGAGGGTGTAGTCGATCGCACGTTCGCAACGTCTCCGAAGGTACCCGCGGAAGCACACAAGACGATAAACACTAGAAAGCAATCAACAAGCAAGCACTCTATTACTACGGGGCAACACAATATCAAGAAGACAACACATAGCACGACAACACGATACGGATCTATCGTCGAGAACGGTTACTAACAGTTTAAGTGGAGTACTCGTCACACACGACGATACCGCACATTTAGAAAGGTTCAAGTTGTCTAGCTACAGGTGATCAACCAATGGTTATTAACATGGAAACTCAAGAAAGCATGGCATAGCACACAAACATGTCAAGAGGTTTAGCACAAAGTAAACTATCTATGTTAGTCAATTTAAGTGAGGTACAACCTAAACATGGCATAACACTAAGTGCCGCACGATGATTAAAAGATTTGGTACTGTTCTTTCCTAAACCATATTTTAGGTTGGTTAACAACAGAAAACAATAGCATAAACACAAAGTACACGAAAAACTAATCAAGTTACATATAAAGAACACCCCAAACGGAGTTACGGTTAAAAAGATACAAGCAAAACAAGTTTGCAACATAATCTGCCAACATCACAGAGCACACTTTAGAGCAATGCATAAACAGGATAATCAATGAAAACATGCTCACAAATGATATGGAACTAAAGTAGACATGACAGGGAAGGCATGGCAAAAAGAATCATGCAAATAGGCATCATAGATCAAAAGATATTAAGCAAACAACATGGCATCGCAAAGTAACAGACTTAGTGAAAAACTGAGGTGGATGTCAACAACAGCAGCATAGCAACTTTGGAGCTAAAAATATATATGACCAGGAATGCTAACATGCAGATGCAATACATGTAATGAAAGTAGACATGATGCTTAAAAATATGCAATTGGAATCACTCAATTCCGATAAACGGTCGCGACACACTCGTCGACCGAAGTTGCAACAAAATAACAGTTTCAGCAACAACAGCACAATAACATCAGGATAGCTACTTTGGAGCAAGATACAATCAACATGCAGCAAACAAATATGACATGTGAATGCATAGAACTGAAGTAGAAACAATGCTTAACAGGATGCAAAAGGAATCAATCAATTCCGATGAACGGTTGCGAAGCAATCGTCACCCGAAGTTGCAATAAAATAATAACAGCAGCACTTAACAGGAAATAACAGCATTTAACAGCCTGATGCCCACTTCAACACAGAATTACACAATAAAGATGAGCTCAAACGGAAAAACTTTCTACATACGAATGCTAGAGCACGCAAAACTGAGCAACTTTCGTTTTGGGGGCAACGTCATACGGGCAACGGATTACTCGCAATTCTAACCGCAAAAACAGATCAGCAGCAATATATCTCGGACTTAGCAAAATCTGGAAAATGGAAAAAACAACAGAAAAAAAAGGACCCGGGCCTCACCACTCGGGCCTCGGCCCAACTTGGCCGGATCTGGCAGGCCGTGGCTTCTAGGGCTGCTCTGGGCCGCGCTAGCCCACGTGCCAGGCCGGCCTGGCTCGTCTGCCCGATCCAAATCGGCGTCGGGTTCGAGCCGGCGGCTGGCGACGGCCACGAAGCTCGCCGGAGGAGCCGCGCGAGGTGGATAGGCCGGCAGGGACGGGCGCAGGGGCACGGGACGCCGCGGATCCGATGGAGGTGGCCGGAGTGGGGTGCGCCGACGGGGTCTTGGGCGGCGCGGAGCTCGGGCGGCCTCCAATGGCGGCGGCGGCTTCGTCCTGCGGAGAAGAACGGGGCAGTGAGAGAGGGAAGAGGGAGAAGAGGAAGGGAGAGAACGGCGAGAGGAGAGGAGGTGAGGCCGGCGCTGCGCGCGGCTCGTCGTGATGGCGCTGCTCGCCGGCGGCAAGGCGAGGAAGACGACGACGCGATGGAGGCACTCGGGAGGCGGTTGAGCTCGGCCCAGATCGGGCCCGAGCGGGCTGGCGGCGGCCCTGCGGGGCCCGGGTTGCTGGAGAGGCTGCTGTGGGGATCTGGGGGTGACGTGGCCTCCATCTGGGCCATTGATCCCCAAATCTGACGGTCGGGATTAATTGGAAGCTAGGGTTTCGGGATTTGGAGGTTTGGGGTGCGAAAAATGGACAAAAATTGAGGGGGTGGCTGCCAAATGCCATAAGGGAACCCTAATTGGCTGGTTTGGGAGGTGGGGGTCATTATATAGGCATGTTGGCTGGCCAGTTTACGCAAACGCCCTCGGTACCCCTCTCGCGTGTTCGGTGATCGCGTTCGTGACCGCCGAGACTCCGTACGGACTCTGATTCCGACGAAATCTCGAACCACGCGCTCAGCGCGTCGAGCCCGTTGATCGTACGTCACTGCGGTAAAATTCCAAAAACATTTTTCGGTGCCACATAAAATAATCCGTTTATTAAACAAACGGGGTTTTTCGTTCTGTTGGTTGCGGCTGGTCTCGTGCGGTTTTTGCGACGGTGATCGGGCAAAACCCGGTGTCGCAAAGGTCGAGTGTCAGGGTGGCAAAGGTCGGTCTCTGTCCGGTACAAGATAAGAGGGGAAAAAATAATCGCCGATCGATAAATCGGGGATGCAAACACCGCAAACAAATCAGACAATCAAACAATTCACACCGAAAACAAAAATTTTAATTTTTGTGAAAACTGGGCTGTTACAATTGGTATCCGCCCCAGTGTTGACGATGCCTGGCCTGACCAAGAGCTTTGATGTGTACTGTGATGCATCGAATATTGGTTTGGTTTGCGTTCTTATGCAAGTGGGCAAGGTGATTGAGTACCTGTCACGACAGTTGAAGCCGCACGAGTTGAACTACCCCATGCATGACTTGGAGCTAGCCGCTGTTGTGCTTGCCCTCAAGAGATGGAGACATTACCTGACGGGTCACCGTTGCGACATATACACAGACCATAAGAGCCTGAAGTACATTTTCTCGCAGAAGGAGTTGAACATGAGGCAGAGGAGATGGATCGAGTTGATCAAAGACTACGATCTCGAGTTTCACTACCATCCTGGCAAGGCCAATGTTGTAGCAGATGCCCTCAGCCGCAAGCCCTCCACACTTAATGCGATGATCAGAGAGACGCAGCCAGCTCTGCACGAGGAGTTCGAGAATCTGGGTTTGGAACTTGTTACACCCGGTTTTCTGGCTCACCTCGAGCTGACTCCGACTCTATTTGATCAGATCAAGGAGGCACAGAAGGCACACGATAGTATTGAGGGAATCAAGACGAAGATGCCTCTCGGCAAGGCCCCGAAGTTCACGTTAGATGATGACGGAGTTCTTTGGTTCGATGGCCGATTGTGTGTGCCTGATATAGAGGAGTTGAAGCTCACTATCCTGAAGGAAGCTCACGATACACCTTACTCCATCCACCCTGGAGGGACTAAGATGTATCAAGACCTGAAGGACTTGTTCTGGTGGCACGGTATGAAGCGTGAAGTTGCCTTATATGTTGCCAAATGCGACATCTGCCAGAGAGTGAAAGCAGAGCACCAGAGACCTGCAGGATTGATGCAACCACTCCGAGTTCCTGAATGGAGGTGGGAAAAAATAGGCATGGACTTCATCATAGGTCTACCGAGGTCGAGCAAATGACATGACTCTATCTGGGTTATCTTCGATCGACTCACCAAGGTAGCGCACTTCATTCCAGTGCGAACCACCTATCGAGGAGACCAGCTGGCACAATTGTACATGTCGAGGATCGTATGCCTGCACGGAGTCCCAAAGGAGATTGTGTCTGACCGAGGTACCCAGTTTACCTCGAGGTTCTGGAAGCAAGTCCAGGAGGCACTAGGAACCAACCTCACATTCAGCACAGCCTATCACCCGCAGACTGGAGGCCAGACTGAGCGAGTGAACCAGATACTAGAGGATATGCTCTGCGCATGTGCTCTAGCCTACGGTTCCAAGTGGGAGGACTGTTTTCCCTATGTAGAATTCTCCTACAACAACAGCTACCAGTCGACTTTGCAGATGGCACCATTTGAAGCTCTGGATGGAAGGAGGTGTCGCACGCCCCTGAACTGGTCTCAGACCGGAGAAGGGAAGATTTTCGGACCCGATATTCTGAAAGATGCAGAAGAGCAGGTCCAGTTGATTCGTGAGCGTCTCAAGACCGCTCAGTCTCGTCAGAAGATTTATGCCGACCCCAAACGTCGAGAGGTGACTTTTGCAGTTGGAGATTTTGTGTATCTCCGAGTCACCCCATTGAAGGGAATGCAGCGATTCCATGTGAAGGGAAAGCTAGCACCCTCATACATCGGACCGTTTGAGGTGATAGCCAGACGAGGCCAAGTTGCCTATCAGTTGAGACTGCCAGCAGAGCTATCAGATGTGCACGATGTCTTCCACGTATCGCAGCTCCGGGAGTGTCTGGAGGTGCCGGACAAGCCCGATGTTTTCAAGAACATCGACCACCGCACGGTGCACATCAACCAGGATCTCACGTACAGCGAGACACCCCTTCGTATCCTGGAAGAAGCCACCCGAGTCACCTGTAAGCGCGCGATCAAGTTCCATAAGGTCCAGTGGACAAACCACACAGAGGAGGAAGCCACCTGGGAACGGGAGGACTACCTCAAGCGCGAGTTCCCGCATCTCTTCACTAGTTTGTGAATCTCGGGGACGAGATTCTTTTTAAGGGGGGAAGGTCTGTCACATCCTCACTTTTATTACCCTGTTATTAGAGTAGCAAAAATTAGGGGTAACGAAAACTTTCTAAAGTTGTGATGTGATGCAAATAAAATTGCCCTCCCATGCTTGCTTTATGCTTTGTTGCTATGCCAAGCTTGCCTTGTGCTAATGCCATACTTGTTTTCCCTGGTCATGCCAAAAAGAATCAACCAATAAAAATAATTAGCACATACCACACAGATTGATCTACCAACATATCACCACCATAGCATATTAGCATCACTAATATTTTCACCAAATGATGTTTTTCTTGCACATAAATTCACCATTTAAATAATGAAAAATACCTCAATAGCAGAAAGTATTTAATAAAAAAATTCGAAACTGCTAATTAATTTATTACTATTACTATAATAGTAATAATATTTTTAACCCATTTAAAAATATCCTAAAAATTCTAAATAAATTAGAATAATACTCTTGGAGCTTTTTAAATTATTTTGGAGGTTTAAAATTTAAGATTTCGTTTCATATTTAAACCAAACCGAGGAGAAGTTTTTGCAAAACTGGTTTTGTTGGTTAAAAAAAAGAAACCTACGCTACCTGGGCCGCAGCCCATCTCTCTCTCTCTCCAGCCCGCTTGGCAACCCCACCCCTACGTCATCAGGAGGCCCCCCCGATGACGCAAGCCCTCACCGCCTCGTCTTCCCAGTAGGCGAGGAGGCGAAAGCACCCGCTCCCCTCTCCTCCTCGCTATAAAACGAGCCCCCCAGCCCTCTCCCTCGCCACTCACCCCACTCCACCATCCATCACCACAGCCCCGCTCCACCCCCACCACTCGGTAGAAGAAGAACAGAAGAAGAAGAGAAGGAAGGAGAAGCAAGGAAGAAGGAGGAGGAAGAGAAGAGAGGAGGCGGGAGGGCCGGCCGGCGAGCCCCCTCTCCGCCCCACGCCGGAGCTGCGCCGGCAAGGAGCCGCTGCCTGGAGGATCCGACGCCCTTCCCCGCCCTCTCCCCGTTCGTCTACGTCGAGCCGCCTCCGTTCGTCGCCATGAAACGCCTCTCCTACGTCAACAACGGAACCCCACCGGAGTTCCGCACGCCCGCCACCCCACGCCGTCGCCAACCGCCGCCTGAGACGCCCCCGGTGAGCAGCCGACCTCCCTCCTGTTTGTCGTGGGCGCCGCCGTTTCCTGCGTTGCATGCCCTACTTTTGGGCAAAAATGTAACCCCCAGGCCACCATCTACCTCCGCCGCCCCATGCCGCTGGCCGCCGGCCACCGCATGCCCTCCGGCGCGGCCCTGCTCGGCCCTGGGCGCCATGGGAGCACCTCCCGTGTTGTCGCCTGGACGGAGGAAGAAGACGGCCCCCTGGTCGTCTGATCACACTTGATCCAACGGCCAGGGTGAGCCCATACCCTTTCGTTTAAAAAAACGCGTTGTGCTGGGCTCGGCCCGTTTAAAAAAAAGAGAGAAATCCCCCGTGGGCGCAGGATAGCCGGGCCGGCCTGCTGAGCCCTTCTCTTTTGTTTTAAATCTAGAGAGCTTAAATAATTTTAGACAAATAACCGTAGCTCAGAAAATTATGAAATAAATTTTGTGTGGCTTAGAAAATTGTGTTTTATTTTTCTGTATGTTTGGAATAATTTTTATGTAGTACAAAATTAATTGCTTTAGTTTAAACTAGTTAATTGTGCTTTTTAGCAGCTAAGAATAGTTTTCATCAATTCCCTGCAAACCCTAAAAATGTAATGTTGATTTGTATATACTCCTGTGAATATTCTTGATTTTTCTGTATGTGTAGAATATTATTTGTCTTAAATAAATTTGTGACCTTTTTTATTATTATTATTATTATTAATATTGCTAGTTTATTTCCTATTTAAGTTATGTTAGTACTATTTGATTTTTAGTTTAATATTAAACCAGCATATGGTCAGTAGGTCATTGCTATGAACTTGGTTATGGAAATAAAACAAATTAATAAGTTGTTAATGAATAAATTAACTAAAAAAACATAACTTAAGTTAAGAATTGCTTTAATATAATCTTGTTGTGGTAATCCTATTAAATTTATTACAATGCCTTGTTGTGGTATTCAACTTGAAGTGTTGATTTAGTATTTCAATACTAGTACAAATGGTTCTTTTAATTACCTGTTGATTGATAGTGAAGTTGAGTGTTTTGTGCCTTGTTTGTTTTTCCCGGTTGTAATGGTGAATTTGTTTCTTCCGCAACGTGTAGAAAATACGCCGTACGTTGCAGGTGAAGTCTCCTCCCTTGCCGCCGAAGAAGCCGATCCACGGTACATCGCCGAGGAAGGCAAGCCACCGTCAAACTCAAAACCCCGCATTACCTTTTTTTTACCTTTCTTGTATCACTTATATTGTATCATGCTAGTATTATATATTCATATGGTTTGGGATTGTATTAGTTATATTAGAAAAACTCCAGACCACTCCATAGCCAACCTATTTGGGAAAAACTAAGTAGAACCCCGATGATCCCCGCATGCTGTCGAGACCATCACTCAGCTCTAGTATTTAGCATTACATAACAACTTGGAAAGTCATACTTCATCCTATATGGTACGGCATACACCTAAGAAGGTGGTATAGCCGGGTTTGTGGAACATCGTCGGACATGGACAAAGTCTGGAGGGACTCTCTATATGTGCCGCCAAAATCTAGCATTACAGTACAACCACTATACTCTGGTATGGGATAGGGCTAGTTGGAAGCTTGTTTGTCTTAGTACGGGGGTCCTATAACTACACATGGATGCGTGATTCCACGAATCCGATAGCCCTCGAAGTCGATGGGTGAAATTCGCTAGGCTTAGTGTCGGAAGGAACCTTGGTGATCTTTGACTACGGTGCAGGCTTGGGTCCAAGAGGAGCATGCTCTGTCACACGGAAAGTCCATGCAGTACGCAAGGGGTGGATTCACCTGTACTAGGGCAGACAAGGGGAAAACTAAGGTCGATTATCCGAGACCCGCATACTGAAGTATGACGATCCGTGGGGACACACGGCGATGTATCGAATGTGGTGGGTAAAGTTTACAACCTCTGAAGAGTGTAAATCTATTCGAGTAGCCAGAGTCCACGGTCATGGACAGCTAGTGAGGCCACACTTTGTGGGGAATAGATGAGAAGCCCGGTACTGATTTTATGGTTCTCGACGATGATGTTGATATTGTTGGAAAAAGGTTGGACTTGACTTATCCAAATACATTGTGGGAAATAAAATCTGCCAAGTTTATTACTTTGCCAACTTAATAATGATCTTGAGTAGATAGAAAATCCCTATGAAAAACTCCACCATATAGCCATCACATTATTTTCGTATGCAAAACTTTGTTTCTTTCTTTAGGTGGTTTGCGAGTACTTTGTATGTACTTACGGCTTTGTCCCTGGTTATTCCATCGGCCAGGCTTGGAGGAGCAGGTATACGACGACGATGCTACCGGCGAATACTAGGACGTGTTATGCTCTGATCTACCATGTGGATTGTGACGCCCCTACCTTTGATGCTTTTGCTTTTCCGCTGCTATTTGAGCCCGATGAGGCCATGTAAGACTTTATTGTTGTATGACTTGTATTCGGTATTGTATGAACATTGAGACTATGATATCCATGTCGAGTTGTGTGTCATGCGAACTGATCATGGGAGCATGACTGTATACACAACTGGTCGCTTCGGACATATAGTCCGGGGTGCCCACACTGTTGCTTTGGGTTTACACTTTGGGTGGGGTCGCAACTTAATATCAGCGAGATGTTCTGGATAGATATCTCAAGGTGGATGATTAGTAGTAGATGCAGGTTGATTTCGGTCTACTTATTTTGGCGTACCGCCCATGCTTTTGAGCCTCTTCCTTTCTTTGTAGCATAGTTAGCATTGTGGTGCATTTTTAATCCTGTCAATTGCCCAGTTGTAATTTTTTTACCTCTCATAGCAGTTTTATCATATTTTGGGAGAGAGACATCACTAGTGAACATCACGGGACCCCGGACCATATTCCCATCACTGTTTACACGCTCTTTTATTTTCCTGTTTTTACTTTCTAGCTTCTATAACCATTATCATTATCCCTTGCGTTTGATCCTTTGTAAACAACAAGACCGGAGAGATTGACAACCTCTCTGAACTTCGTTGGGAGCAAAGTTATTTGTGTTGTGTGCAGGTCCACGTCAATTGCGCCGTTGACACCTACTTATCATTTCCGGAGTCCTACGGGAGACAAACCCTATCCTCTACATAGGGGAAATTTGCTGCTATCCTACATCTCACCTTCCACTTGGGTAACCAACGAAGGTCAAGAAACAATTATCATCATCTCGACCATCAACTGCGCAGCGGGGTCTTACCTACGCGCGAGCTTGCGCGGCATCTGGGGTGCAGTCTATCGCAACCCATGCATTGTTTTTTGTAGAGGCACGTAACGTTATTAGAAATGCACCCATTTGGATAAACAAATCAAGTAGACTAATAGTAGTCACTCGCAGAGCATTTGTGAGCTCAGGCGAGGAGTTGATAAGAGATGCCCCCACTCGGATAGTCGTCGAGTGAGCTAATAGCGTAGGATCCCGTCGTGCACTCGAGTGCTCAGGAGAATTGTTCTTCGGTGTACTGTTTGGGTCCTTGTTGGTTAGTGCGAGTAGCCACTCGAGCACTTCATCATCTGGGTGAGGGAGCACCCGAACTCTGTAGATGTACTTGATCTTGTTGGAGGGGATTAACCACTCGCATCCTCGAGGCTTGGTCCATTATATCTGTGCTTTGCTGTGATAACCGGGCACTCTCGATAGGAGTTAAATTTTTGGTTCGATTTAAAAGTTTGAAATAAGAAATCAGAGAAGCATGGAATCTTTAAAGTGTTTGGTTTTGGTAGTGACTTGTCTTGAATCATCCTTTCTATGATGTCTTGATGTCAGGGGTCGTAGTGATGCTCTTGGTGACGTTCTTGATGACGGTGGCTGGTTTGTGAACCGTCGCGTCTTCTATTCAGCCATAATGATGTCTTGGATACTGCATTGCAATCCTGTGCTGCTATTTCCCGTTGGGTTTCCGAGGCATGTATGAGAAACACGCGAGATTTGATGTTTCCTTTATTGAGTATTGCTTGATGCGAAGAGGCATCTTGTCTTGGATTCCATAGCGTCACGCACTTCGATCTTGATTTAATGGTCGCACCGTTTGGATTTCTTGATATCTTCCTTCCTTGCCCCTGGAAGGACTATATATATATATATATATATATATATATATATATATTTGTTGTTGTTTGCTTATGTGCGCCATCTGTTCTTCCATGCCCTTCTCCTCTTTTCGCTTGATATGGCACCAAAGTGTGGTGTCGCTGTAGCTTCTACTGGTTCTTCCCGCGGCATAGCTGGTCGAGGTCGAGGCCGCCGTGGTCGTGGTGGCCGCAATCCTCGTCCTTCCCGACGAGGACGTGGTGGTGCTGCGATGTTGCCTCTCCCTGTTGCTGGGGGGAGGGCGTTTGGCTCTATGATTTCCTTTTGAGAATTCTTAGACGGACAGCCAGTCGTATTCCTCTTCCTTTTTCTTTTTCTCCTATTGTTTCTGAACTCAGTCTAAAGGGTTTTCGGCTTTGGCTTCAAGGGTGTTCCGATCTCCTTCATGGGTAGAGCTTGAAGTTGACAGTTCGTTCTTGATTTTATTGGGGTCTAGTTGGATATCGTTTTCTCGACGGCTGAATCTGCACGACGGTGATTGTCTTTGATGTCGTTTCAACGGTGAAGACACTCTCACCGTTCGTGCTTTTGATGTTGGCGGCAATCTTATGGACCCGTACTAGGAGAGCTCGAGCAGCGACAGTTCTGGAGAATCGAGGAGTGCTTCGGCTTCTCTTCCTTCTTCTCCTGGATGTTCACCTGTGGCTTCATCTTCTGTCGACTCCTCGACTGGTGGTGCTTGATCTTCTAGTTCTAAGGCGGACTCGGATGTTAAGCCGCCAACCAAGCGGTTGCGCCGGTAGGCCAAGGTCACCAGGCTCAGGAAGGAGGCGGGTTGTTCCTTGCAGTCTTAAGGCTTCTCTTTGTCTGTGATGATGCTCGTCAAGATATGGGAAGGTGCCAATTATCTCATCATGTGCGCACATGTAGAAGTCATAATTCCATGTAATTATTGTCCTTGTAATCCTTTTGATATGTAGTAAGAAATATGCTCGAGTGCATGGTCTTGTAGTCTTTTTGATGTATAACACAAAAAAATTCTTCGAGTACTGGACCTTGTATCCCTTTGATATGTAATGGAAGTTGTCTTCGAGTGCTTGACCTTGATGTGTAATGGAAAATTGTCTTCGAGCGCTTTGTCGTGTATCCCTTTGATCCTTTTAACAATATCAGGTGCGCGGCAGCGCTCCCGATGGGAGTAGCCCCCGAGGCTATGTTCGACTGGTAGAGTCGGGCATAGGCTAAAAATATTCTCCCACACTGGTCCCATTTTGTTTTTGTGCCGCATTTTTAGCCTCGTCGGGTGCGCGGCAGCGCTCCCGATGGGAGTAGCCCTCAAGTCTTTAGGCGATCTCTTGTGATCGGAAATAGACTTGGAAAATGCCCTGTCTGGTGTTGCTTTATCCTTGATTTTTGGCATCAATTTTGATGGTGCAAGAACTGTCGATGGGCCCGCGGAAAAACTCCTTAAGTAAAAAAGTGGGTTTAATTCTTGAGCCCCCGGGTGTGGAACAAGAACATTTCTTGGTGGATGAGGATTTCCTCGAAAGGCGAGGCAAACCCGTGCTTGAGCCCCCGGGCTTCTTGGGTCGTCTTTGCATAAGGAGGGGACGCATCGGGAGAGGGTGAGTCCGTGCTCGAGCTCCCGAGAGTCAAGGCGTTGTCATCATCTGTGGACGAAGATGCGCCTCGGGCAACAGGTCTGCGTTTCAGCCCCCGAGTGCTAAAGTAGTATCATGGCGTAAGCGAAAAGAGCCTCGAGGGGGGAGTCTGTGCTCGAGCCCCCGAGTGCCAGAGTAGTATCGTCGCATAAGCGAAAAGCACCTCGAGGGGGGAGTCTGCACTCGAGCCCCCGAGTGCCAGAGTAGTATCGTCGTGTAAGCGAAAAGCGCCTCGAGGGGGGAGTCTGCGCTCGAGCCCCCAAGTTCCAGAGTAGTATCTCCACGTAAGCGAAAAACGCCTCGAGGGGGGAATCTGCGCTCGAGGCCCCGAGTGCCAGAGTAGTATCGTCGCGTAAGCGAAAAGCGCCTCGAGGGGGAGTCTACCCTCGAGCCCCCGAGTGCTAGTGAAGTATCATTTTGGGCAACACATCTCTTATTGCTTCTAGTTTTTACATGGGTTGCCTATCGGTGTTGCAGCTGATGTCGATTTGCTAGGCAAGAGTGCTAGTGGGTAGTCTTATGGGTAGAAGAGGCGTAAGTTTGCCACGTTCCACGGGTTCCCCACATCTTCACCAGTCTTCGGGTTCTTGAGTCTGTACACCCCTCCTCCTATTACTTCTGAGACTATGAATGGTCCTTCCCACTACGGGGCTAGCTTGTAGACCTTTTCTTGTATTAGCCGTAGGACGAGGTCTCCTTCGCGGAAGGTTATTGTTCTCAGACAGTTGCTTTGGTATGTGCGTAGCTTATCCTGGTATCCTTCTGATCTGGCTAGGGTTGTGTCCCTTGCTTCATCTATGACGTCCTTGTCGTGTGTGTCTTCTGTTTCTTCTTCTTCATACCTCGTGATTCGGGGAGCTCTGAATTTGAGTTCGTGTGGTAGTACCGCCTCCGCTCCGTGCCATGAAGAATGGCATGTACTGGGTTGAGGCGTTGGGAGTGGTGTGCAGGCTCCAGAGGACGGCGGTTAGCTCTTCTATCCAGTTACTTGCGGCCTGCTCGAGTGGTGCGAGGAGCCACTTTTTGATTCGCCGCATACTAGGCCGTTTTATTTCTCCACTTGTTCCGTTGGACTGCGGGTGCGCGATTGAGGCGTAGTTGATCTTGATGCCTAGCTCCTGGAAGAAATTTTGGAATTCTGATGGTGTGAAGTTTGTACCATTGTTAGTGATGATGTTATGTGGCACCCCGAATCGAAAGATGATTTACTTGATGAAGTTGACTGTCGTGAGGGCTGTCGAGCTGGTGATTGGTACTGCTTCAATCCACTTGGTGAACTTGTCGACTGCTACTAGGATATGTGTTCGGCAGCCTCTTGAGGATTTCTTTACTGGACCAACCATGTCGAGTCCCCATGTTGCGGAGGGACAGGATAGTGGTATGGTTTTGAGTTCTGATACTGGCGCGTGGGGCATGCTGGCGAATTTTTTACAGGGGATGCAGCGTCACACTATGTCTTCCGCATTTCACATCGCGGTTGGCCAATAGATGCATGCTCGAAAGGCTTTGACCACTAGGCCATAACTGTGAGCGTGGTGTCCGCAAGTGCCTTCATGGATCTCGAGTAGTAGGGCCTTGCCGTCTTATTCCTTGATGCACTTTTCGAGTACTTGAGAAATGTTGCGCTTGTAAAGTTGTCCCTTGACTATGGTGAATGCCTTGGATCATCGGCTGATGCGTCGGGCTTCCGCGACGTCTTGCGGTAGGTTCCTTGTATCAGATATCTAAGATAAGGTCTTGTCCAGGTTGGGCCTTCGGGTGCCGCTGGCTCTACCTCTTCGACTATGTTATTGCGTTCTTCGTCAACAGCTGGGTTCGCTGCTACTACTTGTGCCGGTTCGCTTGTGTTGCCGGCTTCTGCGGTTACTCCTGGCACGAGTTTCTTGGTTTTGGTTGATCTCTGAGTGATACTCTCGAGAAAGACGCCTGGCGGAACTGGTCCACGAGTTGATCTGATGTTTGCGAGCTCGTCTGCTTCTGTGTTATTCTCCCTGGCGACGTAGTTAAGCTCACATCCGTCGAACTCTCCTTCTAGGGTTTTGTAGAGCTTTTGGTATGCTAGCATGTCATCTGCGACTGCTTCGCAGTCCCTCATTTCTTGCTGGACGATGAGATTGGAGTCGCCGTAGATTACGAGGCGGGTGGCGCCGCAGGCTTTTGCCATGCACATGCCATGGAGGAGTGCCTCATATTCTGTTTCGTTATTTGATGCCTTACTGAAGTTGATCTGGAGCACATATCTGAGCTTATCTCCTTTGGGTGAGATTAGCACGACGCCTGCTCCAGCTCCTTGATGCCTTTTTGATCCGTCGAAGAACATCGTCCATGAATTGGAGAGGTTTGGAGGGCCGGCTGTTTGTACCTCCATCCACTCGACCAGAAAATCTGGGAGAACTTGGGCTTTGATCGTCGTTGGGTGCCTGAATTGCAGGTCGCGAGGGCTGAGCTCGATGTTCCACTCAGCAACTCGAACCATTGCTCCTGGGTTGTTGAGGATATCAGAGAGTGGTGCGCTACTCACAATCGTGATTAGGTGCTCCTATAAGTAACGCGTTACTTTTCGTGATGTCATGACAATGGCATACATGAGCTTTTGGTAGTGCGGGTACCGCTGCTGAGATTTTGTGAGGACCTCGCTAAGGTACTAGATTGGCCTTTGTATGTTTTGCACTTTGTCTTTTTCCGCGCGTTCGACGACGAGCGCGATCCTGACCACGCTGCTCCGTGCCGCTATGTAGAGGTATAGGGGTTCTCGCTCCTTTGGTACTGCCAGGATTGGTGGGGTCGAGAGGGTTTTCTTTAGGTCCGCGAATGAATTCCGGGCCTGTTCAGTCCACTCAAATTTTCCTCCATTTCTGAGTAGTTGTTAGAATGGCAGAGTCCTTTCTCCTAGTCTGCTGATGAAGCGTCTTAAGGTTGCGAGTCTTCCGGTGAGTTGTTGTACGCCCTTGATGACGACCTGTTCTTGCATCCTGGCGAGTGCTTGGGCTTTTTCTGGGTTAGCTCGATTCCTCGGGAAGAGACCATGTACCCGAGCAGTTTTCTTGCTGGGACGCTGAACACACACTTTTTTGGATTGAGATTGATTATGTATTTCTTGAGCGCTGCAAAAGTCTCTCGAAGGTCGTCGAGTAGTGTGTCCGCATTGTATGTTTTGACGACGATGTCGTCTACGTAGACTTGGACGTTTCTGCCTATTAGGTCCCTTAGGCATGCTTGCATCATCCGCTGGTACGTGGCTCCAGCGTTTTTTAATCCAAATGGCATTGTCTTGTAGAAGAATACACCGTAGGGGGTGATGAATGAGGTGTGTTCTTCATCTTCTTCATTCATCCTGATTTGGTTATACCCTGAGTAGGCTTCGAGGAAAGACAGGAGGATGCATCCTGCGGTAGAGTCGATTATTTGGTCGATCCTTAGGAGAGGGAAGTTGTCCTTTGGACAGTTATTATTGACGGGTCCGTAGTCGACGCACGTGCGTAGTACGTCGGTATCTTTTTTGGGCACCAAGACTGGGTTTGCGACCCAGGTGGAATTCTTCGTCTCCCGGATGAACTGTGCGTCGAGTAATCGATTGACTTCTTCTCCAATGGCTCTGCGCTTGGGTTCAGAGAATCTTCGTAGCGCTTGTTTCACTAGGTTGGTGTTTGGATAGATTTTTCGTGCGTGCTCTGCAAATTCTCGCGGTATTCCGGGAATGTCGGCCGGGGACCAGGTGAAAAATTTCCACTCCTCACAGAGGAAGGTCATGAGAGGTGTTGCTTGTTCTTATGGTAGATGAGCGTAGATTCGGACCATCTTGTCCGGGTCCGTTGGATGCACTTGGTTGGTGACAGTGTCGCTGTCGACGCTGAAGTCGTGAGTGATTTATTTTGTTTCACTTTTGCTGGCTAGTGGAAATATGCTCCTGTCTACCACCATAGCTATTTCTTCTAGTTGTTGTTGCGCTGCGAATGTGTCGGAGACTTGATGAAAATGTCGGTCGCATTGATCTGATTTGGTGAAGCTTCCATTGACCGTGATGACCCCTGAGGGCCCCGGCATCTTGGAGTTAGAGGTATGCGTACTGTGGGACTTCCATGAATTACGCAAATGCTGGCCGGCCGAGTATGGTGTGGTATTGAGACTACCAGTCGAGTACTTCGAACTCAAGGGTTTTTCTTGCGAAGTTGCATGTGTTGCCGAAAATGACATCGAGCTCGACTGTTCCCAGGGAGGAGGTTGCTTCACCTAGTACTATGCCATAGAGCGTGATGCATGAGTTCTTACAGACTGATCGTGGGATCAGCATCTTGCGCAGAGTGCTAGTGAAGATGATGTTCAAGCTGCTGCCCCCGTCCATGAATATTCGGTCCATGTCGTATCCGCCGATTTGGGATTCGAGGACCAACGGTGCGTGCCCTGGCCTTAGAACTGCGGGTGGATGATCGTCTTACGAGAAAGTGATGTTGATTTCTTAACCATATAAGTGATAGGTTTCTTCTGTCAACAAGTCCTCGGCTGATCGGGCTTACAGGGTGTTCGCCTCCTTCTTTGCCTTTGGGGTCGTCCTTCTTGGATCATGCAGACTCGTACGTGAGACGGCGGGTACTGATCTTCTATGTTAGACACTGATGTCTGCGCTGCTCCTCGAGCCCTCTTGTCTTTTCGTTGCTTTTCATCCTTTAGCCAGTCGGAGAGTTCGGTAAACAAGCGACAGCTCCTCAAGGTGTTGCCTGCTCTAACGCGTCCCCAATCATCTTCGAAACAGTGGATTGTGCAGGGCCCATCCAGCTTCTCTTTGGTTGTGAGACTGCTCGAGCCGACGTGTCTTCTTCTTCTTGCGATGGGGAACGACTGTGAGTGGTCTACGGTATGGGAGTGAAATCTTGGGTCGATCTCGATTCCGTCATTGATCGAGTGGTTCCTGGTCGTCTTGGCGAACTCGTCCGGTCTTTGTTCGGGGTCGTAGTATTCGCCGGATTGAGTTTCAGAGTCCCTGTCGTGGGTTGCGGCAGGTGTCCGGGTGGCGGCGGGTGCTCGAGTGGCGACTGGAGTTGCTGCGGCATGTGGTGGTTGCTCGAGCGATATTTCCAAGTGGACTTCTTGTATCTGATCTGGCGCTGTAGTTGATTTCATGACTGCGTCTTGTGTTTGTCTTCTGGGTCGTCGAGTCCTTTTTCACCGGGCGCGACTTTGGTAATCGCCGAAAGATTGATCTTGTCCTAGTTGCTAGACGAGCGATCTTGGTGGCACGACGGAGAGGCTTGCGATGAACTTGAGTTGTTCGAGTGGGCTGGATCTTTCTTGAGTTCTTGATTAGTTGGTTGCTGATGACAGGACCGCTGAGATCGGGATTCCAACCTGCGTCATCCCCATGGTTGGGGCCAATTGACGAGGATTGACCTCAGCAATTCCCATGGTTAGGAACCATGGGTTAGATCGTAGAGAGAAGGTGCAGGTTGGCGATACTCGTTGGCTAACAAGAGACAGGGATTTACCCAGGTTCAGGGTGGTCGAGGCGAGTTCGCTCGGGACCGCAGGTTGTTGCTATGATATTGGATGCCTATACGTAGCCTCTCCCAGCCTTTATATACTAGGTTGGGTCGCAAGGAGTCCATCTAGGTTTACAGAGACAGTTGCCAAATCTATTTTTAGTCTTGGACGCCAAGTTGCAGCTTCCATAGTCGAGTGGGATAGTTCTGGGCCTATCGAGGCTTCCAGCGGGCCTTCTGTCTTGATATGCACCAGGTACCCTCATCCGTAGGAGTCGTGGGGACACCCCCTCTTCACTCTCTAATTCATAAGTGGAGTTTTCGGTGCTAGGATAAGTGTTGTTGTTCCCATAAGAGTTAGAGGGGAACGGTCTAGGATTTTTGCTACCAAAGTTACACCTATAAGCATTATTGTTGAAGTTGTTCCTAGAAATAAAATTAACATTTATTTGCTCACTTTCTTGAGCAACCAAAAAATTCAAAGGAACATCATGAGGATCAATACGAAGTTGCTTAGTAAGTAAATACACGATCAAGTCAACCTTTTCATTTAAAGAGGAGATCTCCTCAACAGAGTTTACCTTCCTACCCATTGGACATCTTCCGGTGTGCCATTGAGAGTAGTTTGTCATCATATCATCTAATAGCTTCGTGGCAACACCAAGTGTGGTTGACATAAAAGTTCCTCCCACGGCCGATTCTAACAGATTCCGCGAGGTAAAGTTGAATCCTACATAGAAAGTCTGGATAACCATCCAAGTAGTTAAACCATGTGTAGGGAAATTCTTAACAAGAGATTTCATACGTTTCCAAGCTTGAGCAACGTGTTCATTATCCAGTTGCCTAAAATTCATAATGTTAATTCACAACTAGATAATCTTAGCACGTGGGTAGTACTTCCCAATAAAAGCATCCTTGCACTTATCCCAAGAATCTATGCTATAACTAGGAAACGATTGGAGCCACTCCTTAGCTCTTCCTCTCAAAGAAAAAGCAAAAAGCTTAAGTTTAACAGTATCACCATCTACTTCCTTATACTTTTGCATATCACAAAGATCAACAAAATTATTCAAATGCAAATCTACAGCATCCCTAGCACCGGAGAATTGTTCTTTCATAACTAGATTCAATAAAGCAGGTTTAATCTCATAGGAAGTCGCCTCAGCGGCGGGTGCAGCAATAGGAGTGCAAATAAAGTCTTTATTGTTCTGACTAGTGAAGTCACACAACTTGGTGTTTTCAGAGAAACCCATAATAACAGCAGCAAGCAAGAACAATGTAACTATTTTTTTGTGGTTTTTTGTATAAGACTCTAATGCAAAAACTGAAAGGTAAACTAACAAGACTAAAAAGCAAACGTAAAAGATAGTGTGCAACTCCCCTATCTTGTAGATTGTAGTCCCCGGCAACAGCGCCATAAATTCTCTTGATGGCACTGGATAGTGCTCCTTGTTGGCTATCCCAAGTGTAAGGTTGAGATGTAGACAACGGTGAATTTCCCTCGGTGAAGAAACCAAGGTTTGTCTCCAGTAGGACTCCAAGTTCAATAAGAAGGTGACAACGGCGCCAGAAATCTTTGTTGCGTGTAAGTTGACGTGGTACTGCACAAAAATGAAAATAACTTTGCTCCCAACGAGTCAGAGAGGTTGTCAATCTCTCCGCTCTTGTTGTTTACAAAGGATCAAAACACAAGGGTGGAAATAATAGTGGTGATTGCTAAGGAAAGGGAACAAAGCAGTAAAGATGAACGGTGTAAACTATGATGGAAATATGGACCGGGGTCCCATGACTTTCACTAGTGATGTCTCTCTCCCAAAAGACCATAAACAACTATGCTGGGTGAACAAATTACAGCTAGGCAATTGATGGAATTATAAACGCGCTGCAATACTAATTATGCTACAAGAAAGCTAGAGGCTCAATCGTATGGGCATTACGCAAAAACGAGTAGATCGTTTATCCATCAGCATCTACTCACTAATCATCCAGCTTGAGATATCTATTCAGAACATCTCGCTTTTATTAAGTTGCGAACCCCAGCCAAATTGTAGGATCAAATCAACAGACAACTTCATTAACACTCTATGCGTAAAGTAAGAAATACTTGCAACCACAGTTACAAGCACCGCTATTTTCTCCCTGGTGGCAACATCACATCCCATAGTCTCATGTTTCTGTCACTCAAGCTAGACATCGGGGGGCATGAACCCACAATCATGCATAACGCTCCCTCTTGGAGTTACTATCTACTACTTGGCCAAAGCAATAAAAAGCAACGGAGAACATGCAAGAATACTCAAGAACTAAAACATAAAAGGTAAACCAAATATATTACTCGTCGCAATCTGAACATAATATCATAATCCATCGGATCCCAGAAACACGGCATAGAACCACACAGTAACTAATACAAAAGTGCCTTGATAATGTAGGGCAGTTCACAATGTCTAACAATTGAGGCACAAGATTGGAGAGAACGCATCATCTAGCTACTGATCATGGACCCATGGTCCAAGGGGGACTACTCACGGCACATCTGGGCGGCGAGAAAATTGATGGAGGAGTCTTCGGAGGTGAATCCTCCCTCCGGCGGGGTGTCGGGACAGATTCTTCTGGTGATCCCGATCTCGGGATCGCAGCTGCGGCGGAACAGTTGTGAAAATTAGGTAATGGAGGTCCTCTCGAGGGTTTTCGGAGCAGGAGGAATAAATAGGCCAAAGGGGGGCACCAGGGGGCCCACCTGACTAGGAGGTAGGGTGGCGCGGCCCAACCCCTGGCCACGCCGGGAGGCCACCTGGTCAGGGGGGTGGGCCCCTTTGGCCCCTTCCGACCTTCTGGAGTCTTCTGTCCCACTGATTTTATCTGATTTTTCTGAATTTTTCTGAGCACTTTAATAATTGAAATTTGCCTGCAATGCACGGACAACAGCAGATAGAAACTGACACTGGGGCACCGAGTTAGTAGGTTAGTCCAAATATGTTGTAAAAGTTAGGAAAGTGTAGCAAAACATATAGCAATATCACCAAAATAACCATGGAGCAAGCAGAAATTATAGACGTATCACCGGTGCCATCACCTACCGAGTGTGGTGACATGAGGAGATCGCGCCAATTCGAGACTAAGTTCTTTGTACTAGACACCTTTCTTAAAAGCATGTATGGCTTGAAACTCAGAGACTCCCTCTACCGAGTTGTGAAGTGTAATCTATCACTGAATATAATCCCGAGTGGATTCATTGTTTCCTTGAACACAAAGGTGCAACTCGGTCAAGCCTCCTGGTCTTTTATATGTTCCTTCAAAGTTTTTGATAAAAACTCTTTCCAAATCTTCCCAAATCCAAATTCTATTGGGAGGCAGCTGATTTAACCATGTCCTAGCTGAACCCTTATGGACACCCTAGACTATATGTCTGGAGTGGCCAGCTGTGCATACCGTCATGCTCCCATGATCAGTGTCGCATGAAGCACAACTCGACAATGGATATCACAGTCACAAGTTCATACAATACCGAATACAAAGTCATACAACAACATAGTCTTGCACGGTCTCATCGGGCTCAAATGGCAGCGGAATAAGCAAAAGAAAGATAGATAGCAGCAGCACAATCCAGAAGTAAAGCTCAGAGCGTAGCACATCCTAGTAATCGTCAGTCGCGTCATCATCAAATACCTGCTCCTCCAAGCCTGGCCGGTTGAATAACCAGGGATAAAGCCGTGAGTACATGCAAAGTACTCGCAAACCACCTAAAGAAAGAAATAAAGATTTTTGCATAGGAAAATAATGGGATGGCTATATGGTGGAGTTTATCATGGGGGAGCCTAGCTACTCAGTATTAGTTAAGTGGGCAACATTTTATTCTTGGAAATTTTTTAATCCCACAAGTATATTTGATTTAATCATGTCCAACCCTTTTCATAATATCAACATCATCATCGTGAACCATAATCTCTATGCTAGAATTTCTCATCTATTCCCCACAAAGCGTGGCCTCACTAGTTGTCCATGACCGTGGACTCCCGCTACTCGAATAGTTTTCACTCTGCAGAGGTTGTACAATTTACCCACAACATTCGATACATCCGCTGTGAGTCCCCACGAATTGTCATACCTCAGTATGCGGTTTTCGGATAATCGACCAAAGTCTTCCCCTCGTCTATCCTAGTACAGGTGAATCTACCCCTTGCGTACTACTTGGACTGTCCGCGTGCCAGATCATGCTCCTCTTGGACCCATGCCCGCACCATTCGAAGATCACCAAGGTTCCCTCAGACGCCAAGCCTAGAGAATTTCACCACTCGACTTCGAGGGCTATCAGATTCGTGGAATCAAGCATCCATGTGTATTTATAAGATCCCTGTACTAAGATAAACAAGCTTCCAACTAGCCCTGTCCCATACCAGAATATTGTGGTTGTACTTTAAGGCTAGGTTTCGGCGGAACTTATAGAGAGTCCCTCCAGACTTTGAATATGTTCAACAATGTTTCCAACAACCACAATCTTAGCCATCACATCTTCTTATATGTATGCCATTTCATTAGGGTGGATCAAGATTAATAAAATTATTATGTTGTCATTAGTTCTTTAGCAAGGCTAGGGATCAAGATCATCGGTGTCTAATTTCTTTCTCCAAAATAGGTAGGCTTACAAGGTATGTGGTGGTTCACCTAATAAAACTAATACAATCCCAACCCAACATGGGAAATATCAGTTCACCCTAAAAATAAAATAAAAATAGACAGTCTTAACAAAGCCTTGGGAAATATCTTGCTCAGGGTGCAGTTTTTTCCTGGGTTTTGGGCCTATGTAATGGATCTGTCTACACACTTTTGTTCTTTGATAGAACTAGCTATTTATTGCATGACATAATAATAAGTTACTGACTAAATATTATTACTGAAATTTAAATCTAACTTATTTCAATATTAAAGATTTAACAAAATATATACTAAACAGAAATATAAACCACTATTAAAAGTATTTTAATTCTTTTTTATACCTTATTTGTATTATTAAACTATATCATATTTAGATATTAATCAGAGATAATATTAATTATTATTTTCTTCCCAATTAAATCATTAACAAAAAGTTTAAAAATCATTATCTAAGCAACAAGTAAAGCAATATTAAAATAAACTACCATAATTTTATTTCAGTAGATACCAATTTTGAACATACAAAAAAATAACACATATTATCTGAAGCATAATAAATTTTACGACAAATTTTTCTGATGCTTAATGATTTTTATATTATTATCTTAACTTGCGAGATTAATAAAACTGAAGAAAAGAAAAGGGGGTCGGCCTATTTCTATGTCTCTCCCATGGGCGCTATTACTCTACGGGTCGGGCCTGTGTAATGCGGTGCAATTGTTTGTATTTGTTTTTTTTAACGAAGGGGTACGGGGCATTCATAGGAGTTGTCTTCCTCTCCTCGGGGGGAGATGTTCTAATTTTAAGCATCTCAACATCATGGGCTATGTTGTCTACCTTCGAAAAGAGAATATCTAATTTTTCTAATTTCTCTTCTACACTCTTGTTGAAAGCCTTTTGGGTAGTGATAAAGTCTTTGAGCAAGGTCTCTAGTTCAGAGATGGAGTTTTTGGTGCTAGGATAAGTGTTGTTGTTCCCATAGTTGTTGGATGGGAAAGGTCTAGGATTGTTGCTACCAAAATTACTCCTATAAGCATTATTGTTGAAGTTGTTTCTAGAGATAAAGTTCACATCTACTTGTTCTTGAGAAACCAAGGAATTTACAAGAACATCCTAGGGATCAATAGGAGCTTGCTTGGTAATTAGAGACATGATCAAGTCAACCTTTTCATTAAGAAAGGAGATCTCCTCGACAGAATTTACCTTCTTACCAGTTGGAGATCGTTCGGTGCGCCATTGAGAGTAGTTCAGCATCATCTCATCAATTAGCTTCGTGGCAGCACCAAGTGTGGTTGACATGAAAGTTCCTCCCGTGGCCGAGTCAAACAGATTCCGCGAGGTAAAGTTTAAGCCTGCATAAAAAGTCTAGATGACCATCCAGGTAGTCAAACCATGTGTAGGGAAGTTCTTAACAAGAGATTTCATTCGTTCCCAAGCTTGGGCAACGTGTTCATTATCCAATTTCCTAAAATTCATAATGTTACTTCTCAACTGGATAATTTTAGCAGGGGGATAGTACTTCCCAATAAAAGCATCCTTACACTTGTCCCAATAATCAAGACTATTCTTAGGTAAGGATTGCAGCCACTCCTTGGCTCTTCCTCTCAAGGATAAAGGAAAAAGCTTCATCTTGACGATGTCTCCATCTACTTCCTTGTACTTTTGCATATCACAAAGCTCAAAAAATTATTTAAGTCCAAGGCAGCATCCTCTCCAGCACCTGAGAATTGATCTTTCATAACAAGATTAAGAAAAGCAGGTTTAATTTCATAAGAAGGTGCTGAAGTGGCAGGTGGAGCAATAGGAGTGCAGATAAAGTCACTGTTGTTGTGACTATTGAAGTCACACAACTTGGTGTTTTCATTGGAACCCGTAGTAGCAGCAGGTATTTTTGGTATTTTTTTGATAAGGGACACAAAAGTAAAGACTGGAAAGTAAACTAACAAGACTAAAAAGCAAAGATGAAAGATAGTGTGGAACTCCCCTATCTTGTAGACTGGAGTCCCCGGCAACGGCGCCAGAAATTGGCTTGATACGGTGAGGATAGTTCTCTCACTTCTCGTTGGTTACCCCAAGTGGAAGGTGAGATGTAGCGTAGCAACAAATTTCCCTCGGTGAAGATACCAAGGTTTGCCTCCAGTAGGACTCGTAGAAATACAAGAAGGTGACAACGGCGCCAGAAATTACTTCGGGCTAACGGCGCCAGAAATTGGGCGGTTATCATGAACACAGAAACGAGTACAGAGGAGTTGTCAATTCCTCCGGCCTTAGTGTTTACAAAGGATCAACGCAAGAGATAATAGTGCAACTGAAAGTAAGAACTGAAAATAAATTGAGGGTGTAAACAATGGTGTGAATATGGACCGGGGTCCCGTGATGTTCACTAGTGATGTCTCTCTCACAAAAGACGATAAAAGTGCTAGCGAGGTAAACAAATCATAGCTAGGTAATTGACAGGATTATAAACGCATCGCAATGCTAACTATGCTACAAAATAAAGGAAGATGCTCAAAAGCAATGGGTAGTACGCCAAGGTAAGTAGACCGAAATCCATCTGCATCTACTACGAATCATCCACCTTGAGATATCTATCCAGAACATCTCGCTCGTATTAAGTTGTGAATCCCACCCAAAGGGTAAACTCAAAGCAACAGCCAACTGCATTAAAAGAACTTTGGGTAAAGTAAACAATCCTTGCACCCGCAGGTACAAGCACCGTTGTTTTATCTCTGGTGGCAACAGCACATCCCCTAGTCTCATGTTTCTGTCACTCAAGCTAGACATCAAGGGGTTGAACCCACAATCAAGCATAACGCTCCTTCTTGGAGTTGCATCAAATCACTTGGCCAAAGTAAAATACGGCAACGGAGAACATGCAAGAATTTACTAAAGAACACAAATATAAAAGAGAGCCAAATATATTACTCATCACAATCTGAACATAATCTCATAATCCATCAGATCCCAGCAAACTCAGCATAGCACCACAGAAATTTACAAAAGTGCCTCGATCATGTGAGGCAGCTCACGGGGTCTCGAAAGTGAAAGCACGAAGAGGGTAGGAGTACATCACATAGCTACTGGTCACGGACCCATGGTCCAAGGGGGACTACTCACGGCACATCCGGGAGGCGTCCATGGCGATGGATGGTCTCCCGGAGGGGGTTCCTCCTTCCGGCAGGGTGCCGGGGCAGCTTCTCCTGGCAGCCCCGATCTTGAAACGGCGGCGGCGGCGGTACAGAGAGGAGAACGGGAATAGCCGATCGCTCTTAGGGGTTTCCGTCACGGGTGGTAAATATAGGCCAAATGGGGCACCGAGAGGGGCCACAGGGCAGCCAGGAGGGTGCCCCGGCGCGGCCTAGGTTGGGGTCATGCCAGGGACCCTTCTGGAGTCCCTGTGGCGGCCCTCCCTTCCTTCCTTGGTGATTCCAGAGGCTTCCGGGACGCTGATTTTTTTTATAATTTTTCTGGAATTTTTGGAGCACTTTTAATGGCCGGAAAACCTGAAATACAAAAACAGCAGAAAACAGGAACTGGCAACTGGGTTCACTGAGTTAATAGGTTAGTCCAAATATGCTCAGAAGTGTATGAAAGTTCAAGCAAAACATGGCAAAGTCACACAAAACATGCATGGAGCAAGTAGAAATTATAGATACGTTTGGGACGTATCAACATCCCCAAGCTTAATTCCTGCTCGTCCTCGACTAGGGAAATGATAACAGGCATAATTTCTGTGGCGACATGCCACAAAACCATATAGGGACTTTTAAGTAAAGCAATGAAAGCATGCAATTCAATTCAAGTCTTAACAAGCAAGAGTCTATATTAGTATTGACACAAGTAACAAAAGAACAAAAGGTGCAAGAGCTCTTGTTGTGTCACAACCCCAACTAGGGTAAGTTCTAGGGTTGCTTGATCCCTTTGCATCATGAAGAAATTTCAAAAAGGAATTCAAAAATAGGGAAAAGAAAAGCCCTGAGAAATTAAATCAAATGGCCAGACAAAAATTTCTTCCAAAAATTCCTCTGTTATTTTTGAGAAGTCTTATAAATGAGCATGATCACATATAAAGTGAAGTGGGTCCCACTGCATGCTCCAAGATTTGTCAAAAATTCATAAAAGGGCTTGGAAATTAAATAATACCCCTATTTAAATTGAAATTCAAATAGTTTTAATTTCAAAAATCTTCAAATTTTTGGAGTGGATAACTATAAGACATGTAAGTCCATATAAATGATTTGGGGATTTTATAAAATGTTTTGATATTGTTTTATATCAAAACAGAACAAATGTCAGAAGAAATAAAAATAAAAACAGGAAAAACCCCCACCCCACTTACCTGGCCCATGTGGCCCAGCCTGGCCAGCAAGCCAGCCCAGCCCACAAGGGGTAGAGCTGTCTTCTACCCCGGGACAGGCAGGCTGCTCGTCGGCGTGGCGGGCATGTCATCGCCACAGCTACCTCCTTCTTGCCCCCTGGCCTCTTACCCCTCCCCGTGGACGCCTGGAAGGCACCAGGTCCATCTCCTCCTCCCCTGGTTCTTCCCCTCTCCCTCTTTCGCCGGTTCAGCGCCGCACCCGTAGCCCTAGCCGGAGCACGGCGAAGCTCCGACGTGGCGACCAACCTCCTCGCGAAGCTCCACCGTGTCCAACGTCACCACAGTGGACGCCCTCCTCGATTCCCCGCGTCAATTGGAGTCCAACACCACCGGAGACGACGCACGCCTCAAGGTTTTGCCGCCGGCCGCCGAGGAGATGACCTTCAAATACGCCGCAACCCGAGCATCCCCGGCTTCCCCGAGCTCCACTTCGCGCTCAGGGTGAGCAGCTCGTCGCTTTGCCCTTTTTCCTGCCTCCTCCCGTGCCCTGGAGCATGGTTCCGGCGAAGTCCGAGCTCCGGCCGCCGCTTCCCTTGAAGTAACCGACGCCACAGAGCGTGTTCTTGACCCCCTCCCTCCTACGCCAGCAGACGCGCGAGACGAAGGGCTACGCGCCCGTGCCCGTAGATCCCTCTCCCGTGCCCTGTTTCGAGACCCTGGCGAACTCCGGCGAACAGTGCCACTCCCGGCGCTATTAACCCCCAACCCGAGCTAATCACCCCCTAATCCCCTCCCAGAGCCCATGATAGGTGGGCCCCAAATCCCCCTAACCCCTCTGCTAACTAAAATAGAGAGGGATTAATTCCCTCTCCCACTGACATGGGGGCCCCAGCAGTCAGACCCCCCTGGCGTCAGCCTTACGTCTTGATGACGCAATAAACAGAAAAACAAATTAAAAGAATTAAAGAATTCAGAGAAAAATCTAGAAAATTGAATAAACTATGAAAAATCATAGAAAATTCATATTAACTCCAAATTGGACAAATAATATATGAAAAATGATCAGCAGAAAATTCTCTATCCAAATTTCCAACCTTCAACTTTGTTTGAGTTGATTTTAAAATGGGACCAGTAGTTTTTGCTATTTGGATTAATTGGAATTAATTCAAATTAAATTCAAATGCTATTCCAATTTGAACCATTTCAATGCAAACATGATCACTTGTACATCAGAGTCATATCACACACATGATCACATGGTTTACAATGATCAAACAATAGCAAATGCAATTTGGCTAATTTGAAAATCATATATGGAGTTTGAATTTGCATTTCAAATGCAATACCCTTCATTTAAATTGAATTTGCTACAAACTAGTACCGTTCACATCATGGACAACATTATCATGTGCTTGTGCATTTAAATTCAATGTTGGCCCCCTTTGTTGATGATATCGCCGGTAACAGTGCCTCCGAGACGGTGATCACCCCCGAAGGAGAATAAGTTCGGTAAACCCCGTGTATCTTCAGCAAGGCAAGCAGACCCCATTGATCATGTCTATAAAATCCCAATTCCCTCTTAGTCTCGCTTATGCATGTTTAGGAGATCACCTTGTTATCGATTCTACCGCATAGTTGAACCCATATCCGATGCATGACCTATCATCTTGTCACAGTAGTAAGCAAACCACAATCCTAGCTGACATAGGAGTTGTTTGATATCGTGTGGCCCCTACAACTGTTACTACTTATTGCATGCTTAGAGTTTACAATGAGGATGCTTTTGATGTGAGTCGGGATGATAGTGAACATGGTGTTGATGAAAATGAAACTGTGTTGGTGAATCTACCCTAATACAAGGTGAACGATGAGAGGTTGTGTAGGAGTACACAGTGGGTTGTCTCGTTGAACACCGCCTTAAGAACCGAGTTCTTGTATGGTAATCCAAGACAAAGAGTACAACCACACATTGGGCTCACTGACCCCTCTCATCCTAGTACCTTGATCCGTGTTGACGTCCAGGAGTCACATTAGTTTGGCCCTTCCATTTGACATATGCATAGAAAAAGAGTGAGTGGAAATGTTGCATCATGCTAGATATGTGGGTGGATCTGTGAGACAGTGAAACCATCTGTCAGAGGTGCGTCTCGGTTGCCTACATTGTCTGGGTCCGTATCGTTGATCCGGCCGGACTCTCGAGCGGTGACAAACTCAGATAGTCGACTCCTGGAATAGACCGGTTGTGAGCGAAGTGTCGTGGTGAACATCCTCGCTGTCACCTCTTGAACGGTGGCGAGACCTGGCGGTAACTGATGGTCATGTGTGTGTGTAGTTTGCACCCTTGCAAGGTTAACATAACTATTCGAATAGCCGCGTCCACGGTCATGGACTACTTGGAAAACGGTACCTGATTATTAGACAACTTGAATGGACACTTCTAAAACTCGCAAGATAAGCGTGAGTGCTATGGCGTGCTTCCTCGTGGGGAAGTCAAGGAAGTAACCATAGTGGTGTATTGGTTGGAGACTTGGTAGTGGACTCGTGTACGCTTCTTACCTCAAGTCTGGTGTGACGCCCCCAAAATCAATCCGTGTACAGTAATCATACACGCACGGTACACGGCTGAGATTAGGGTGCCACGATGAGAATATCACAGCACAACACTAAACACAAAAGGATAAAAAAATATATTACAATACCAGGGATCACGAGGATCCGAATACATAAGTCATACAAGCCATAATATCTGAGTACAGACATAGTTAGTCAAGTTTTTCCTTAAGAAGGCTAGCACAAATCACATCAGAGATACAGATCGAAAAGGCGAGGCCTCCTGCCTGGGATCCACCGAACTACTCCTGGTCAACGGGGAACACGACGTCGTAGTAGGCGCCTCCGGGGTACTCCTGCTCCTGTGCTCCAACGTCGGCTGCAGCATCCGATCAGGCAAAGCGAAAAAGGGGAAATAAAGCAAAGGTGAGTATCTAGCATACCAGCGAGTCTTACGTCCGCTACTAAGCATTATGCATTGTATCAACGGAAAGAAGAGGTTGTATATAGTGGACTGAAAGACAAAAATACAGAGCAAGGGTAAGAAGCTAGGCCTATCGAAGACTAGAATCTTCCAACGATGTCTTGCAGCATGAGGTAAGAATCAGCCAACAGTTTATATAAAGCATAAAATAACAATGCAGCAGAAGTTGCTGCAGCATTGTATAATAATAAGTTGTAATAATTAACAATTCCTCCGAGTTCACCTCCTCGACATCCCCGCGAGGAAGAAAACCCGGAACCATACAGTTTAATAATAATAGTTTGTAGTGGTAAGATCCAGCTTCAGCATAAAGCGTCCTGTTACCGTGGACATGGCTATTCGAATAGATTAACCTTCCCTATAGGGGTGCACTTGTGTTACGCTACACGCACGGATCTCCAGGGTGGCGGGAACCTTGTTAGGGAACGCTCCATCGAGGCTATCCAACACTTCATAGCCCATCTTTCAAACTCAACAGAGAGGCCATCCGCCGGTCTAAATCCTAAGTACGCCGGGCCTTGGACCCCAACCCGAACGTACTCCTGCACGGTGCGTGGCCGGCCGGTGAAGTTAAAGCAAATCCAAACAAGACACCACCGCGCGAGCAAATAAGACAACACCACTTCTCGGCAATCAGCCCGCGGTACTGCTGACGTCTGAAGAGTCCTCGGACGACACTACAAAGCAGAGGAGCCCATAAACCCGTAATTCCCACGGGTAGGTAGTGCGTACATGGCATATAGCCAACTCAAGACATTCACTGAACCATTTAGCATTTTATTAACCTGAGTGACAACCGTTATCGTTGCCTCGACTTAACTGACCCGCGGACAACGACAGCAGCCAGGACCACCAGTACATCGGTGCCTGCCCCGTCGTCCCACCAAGTCACTGCGGTTACCAACAAGGTGAACCGTCTCCTTACCTTGTCTCGCGTGTGCTCCTGGAGGAGCTCTACTTTCGTGGTTTGGTAACTCTCGCGGCCAACGATCAAGGGCCAAGCACACCGGTACACTGGTCGTGCCCTCCCTATCGTCCCGTCGCAATACCTGTCGCGGGCACCGTTGGCTCGCCCGACTTCTTACCTAAAGGACAACCGTTGCTAAGGTACCTAGAGCGGCTATACAGAGTCAGCAACGAGTGGAGTACCAGGATTACTCCTTGATGGCTCACACTTGATGGTGGCTCGGCAGAGCTGAGATAGGGGGCCTGAGGCGGAGTCTGCATTGTACCGTACATGTGCAGTTATAATATTTGTATCCGCGTTCACTCCCCTGAGTGATCACGGCCTTCTATCTAATCCTAGCTAACAATGCGCAGGGCTCACTGCTGAATAATGCATAATAATAATATGCAGCATAGGATAAAAGAGGTACATCAAGGCGCGACAAAAACAGGCTATGCAATTGAATAGGATTGTAACGTAGCAGCAGCAGTAACAATGCCTAGTGCAAGAAATGTACGGAAATATAGGCGATATTTGGGGAAGAGAATGGCTCTGCTTGCCTGGAAGCTCGACGGTAGAAGTAGGGTCGTCGACGAAGTAGTCGTACTCAGCAGCGGTGTAGTCAACGGCAGCAGCGGGGTCTACCGGAGATTAAGGGGGGATGAAACAGTAAATACACAGCAAGCATATACAAACAGATGCATGACATGACAGATGAAATGTTAACGCTGTTCTAACGCAGTGCAATGCACGTCGCTCGGAACGGAAATTCATCTGGGGATGAACTACCAGCTCCGGGTGATTATCGGACAGGGTGTCCGGAGGCGGAGATATCATGCCGGAGGTGTCGTGGACCTCCGACACATGTGTGGGTGGTGTATCCGGGTTAGTTAAACTATTCCGAACAACATTCGTGTTCGGAATAAATTCATCCGGGCACTCTCACAGTACCGGACAGTTTATCGGACAAACGGTCCGAAGGGGGACGGTTCGATGTTCGTTGTGTTAGAGGGGTGTGATAGACATACGGATAGCGTATTCGTATTCGTTATATTTTTCTGATCAATTTTCATGTATAAAGTTTTTGAATCTGAGTTACGGTTTAAAAGTTATTGAATTTCAAAGTTTTAAATTATTTAAATGATTTTCTGAATTTCTTTTATTATTTATTCAACATTAACCAGAACATTATCCAAAACAGTGTCTGACATGTGGGACCCACATGTCAGCCTCTGTTTATTTATAAAACATTTTAATAAATCAAAATAGCCTCTGGGCCCACATGTCAGCCATTGGAGTTTTCTTTTAAATTCTTTTAAAAATCAAACTGACAAAGGGGGCCCAGGTGTCATTGGCTCCAGTGTTAACTAAACTTGTTTAATTAAGTTAAATGGCCAGGGCCCACTGTCAGTGAGACATATTAACCAAATGGTTATTTTTCTTTTTGTCCTAACAGAGATAATTAGCAGGAGGTGGGGCCCGGTTGTCAGTGGCTCATTAGCCACTAACAGAAAACCTGACAGGGAGGACCCACCGGTCAGCGACTCCGGTGAGCTCGCCGGAGGCTCGCCGGCGGCGAGGTCGAGCTATCTCGCGATTCCGAGCGCCGTTTGAGACGCCGCTTGCGGCATTCGACGAACAACCCGAAGCCGCGTCGATCTGTGTCGTCTGCATGAACCGGGGCGGCCGGAGGTGAGCGCTAGGTTGTCGATGGCGGAACCGACGTCGGGCTCCAATGGCAGAATGCAGCACGCGGTGTTTTCGTCCACTCCAAAGCGCGAGATCGAGCCTACGGTCTACCACTAACCCGCGGGTGCCACTGGCGTGCGCTACGGTGCCCTGAGAGCTCGGCCACGCCATCAATGGCGACGGCCAGAACTCACGCAATTGGGGGTAACGGCTACAGGCTAGGCGGACGTCTATGGGGTTTGGTGAAGGTGTGACTGCTCACCGGGGTGTTGTAGCCGAGAGAGTGGGCTCGATGGTGACTCGGAGCGGCCAGAATCGGTCAGAGATCTCGCCGGAGCCGAGGTTGAAGACGAAGCAATCGCGTGCGCAGTGGTGGCTCCGGGCACAGGAGCTTCTGCGTGATGGCGAGGACGTCGTCTTCGAGCACTCCAGTCATAGTTGAGGGGGCTAAGGTGGTCAATGGACACGGTGGTTCGTCGAGGTGGCCATGGCGGCGTCGGGCAGTTTTGCTCTGACGAGTGCGAGATGCCGGGGAAGGGGAAAAGGGGCAGGTGAGATCCACGCTTTGTGGGAGAGCTTTATCGACGACTACGACGACTCCACGGGGCAGGGGAGCAGGTGAGAGGCGAGGGGGGGGTCGGCTTGTCGGCGAAGAGCGCGCGGCATGGCCACAGTGCCGAGAGGAAGAAGACAAAGCAGGGGTGGGCCTCGCCCCAGGCGAGGAATAACCATTTTCTTTTATTTGCCTTTTTCCTTTTCTGTTACTGCTAGAAACAATTAATTTAAATGCTAAAAAAAATTTATAAAAGGTGCCAGTGGTTTCTAAATTAGGTGTATGTCACATGTAGGTGACACAAAAGGATTGGTGCATTTTAAAACTCAGTGGGTATTTCTTTTAAATATTTTATGATTAAAAAGGACCTTACAAGCTACTGATATAATTGTTTGGGACTTTTCATAACTCCAAAAATTACCAAAGTTGGTCCAACATGATTATAATGATTTTAGGCAATTTACAAAAATGGTTTCATGATTTTTGAGCAAGGTTTAATTTCCACCAAGTTTTTATTATCCACCAAAAGGGGTTTTATGGTTTTGACTTTGGGGTTTTTATCCTAAGGGCTCAAGTACATGGTGCATGGGGTGTTGATCACCCACATCAAGGTTTTGATCATTAGCATCACAAAGTTTTAGCAGGGTCAGGGAATCAACAGTGATAACTCAACAGTGATGATCAACAGTAAGGATGGTTACTGTTACAAGCAACTGAGGGTGTTACAAATCTCCCCCACTACAAGAATTCTCGTCCGGAGAATTTAAGTGGTTGCGAGGAAAAGATCGGGGTATTCATCGCGAAGGCGATCTTCGCGTTCCCAAGTGGCTTCATCTTCAGAATGATTCGACCACTGAACCTTGAGGAACTTGACGGTCTTGTTGCGGGTTCGACGTTCAGACTGATCGAGAATGCGGCTCGGATGTTCTCGATAAGTCAAGTCTTGTTGCAGCTCGATCATATCATGCTCCACTTCGAGGATAGGGTCCTTGAAGCAGCGACGGAGTTGCGACACGTGGAAGACATCGTGGACTTGGGAGAGGTTCGGCAGCAATTCCAACCGGTATGCCACGGGTCCACTCCTGGAAAGGATACGGAACGGGCCAATGTAGCGAGGAGCCAACTTGCCCTTGATACCGAAGCGATGAGTGCCCCTCATGGGAGTGACACGGAGGTAAGCGTATTCACCAGGTTGATACTCCATTTCCCGGTGTTTGCGGTCATAGTTGCTCTTCTGACGAGACTGTGCGGCCTTGAGATTTTCTTGCACAATGCGAACCTGATCTTCAGCTTGTTGGACAAGATCCGGTCCGAAGTAGGGTCGTTCCCCAGTTCCTGACCAATTCAGGGGGGTTCAAGATTTACGTCCATATAGAACTTCGAAGGGGGCCATCTTCAAGCAAGCCTGATAGCTATTGTTGTACGAGCATTCCGCGTACGGGAGAGATTCCTCCCATTTCATGCCGAATGAAAGGACACAAGCGCGAAGCATGTCTTCCAGCACTTGATTGACTCGTTCAACTTGGCCTTGCGACTGGGGGTGATAAGCCGTGCTGAGAGACAGACGAGTCCCGAGGGCTTCCATGAAACTATTCCAGTATCGTGAGGTGAAAAGGCTGCCACGGTCTGAACTGATCTCCAGCGGAATACCATGGAGTGACACAATCCGGGAGATATACAAGTGTGCTAACTGACTAGCAGTGATCGTCTCCTTGACCGGCAGGAAGTGAGCAATCTTGGAGAATCGGTCAATGACGACAAAGATGGCATCGTTACCTTTCTGTGACTTAGGAAAACCGGTGAAGAAGTCCATTTAGACTTTGTCCCACTTCCAATCAGGAGGAGGGAGTGGTTGCAACCAGCCAGCAGGTTTTTGATGTCCGGCCTTGATGCGACTGCAAACGTCACAGTGAGAAACATAGCGGGCGATGTCTTGCTTCATGTAAGGCCACCAGTACCGCTGAGGAAGGTCTTTATACATCTTGGTACTGCCAGGGTGGATTGACAAGGGAGAATTATGGGCTTCTTCCATGATATCCGGACCACAGTTAATGATGGCCGGGCTCACAGGAACTACTAAGCGGCCCTTGAAGTACACAGTATCACCATCATTGGCATCAATGGTAAAAGAGGAGGGCTTTCCTTCTGCGATGTCATGCTTGATCTTCACAATGTCAGGGGCCAGAGATTGTCTACTCTTGATGAGGTTGTCAAGGCTTGACTCGAGAACCAGGTTATTGACGTAACCTTGAGGAACAATCTCGAGGTTCAACTTGCGAAACTCTTCATACAGAAGTGGTTGCTGCACCTGAACCTCAAGTTCAGAACAGTAAGCTTTGCGGCTCAAGGCATCGGCCATCACATTAGCCTTGCCCTGGGTATACGAAATATCCATGTTGAAGTCGGCTATTGTCTCGAGCCAACGTTGTTGACGAAGATTCAGATCTGGCTGAGTAAACAGGTACTTCAGACTTTGGTGATCGGTGTAGACCTCGCAACGAATACTGACGAGGTAATGTCGCCACAGCTTCAATGCATAAATTACTGCTGCCAATTCGAGATCATGTGTTGGATACTTGTCTTCGTGAGCACGCAACTGACGAGAGCCATAAGCAATCACTTTGCGTTCTTGCATTAGGACACAGCCTAATCCTTGAAGAGACGCGTCGCAATATATCACGAAGTCCTTCTGAGTATCGGGGGGAGCGAGCACCGGGCGAGAAGTTAGCTTGTCCTTGAGCGCTTGGAAACTTTCTTGACATTTATCTGTCCACTCAAACTTGACGCCTTTGTGAAGCAGATTAGTCAGAGGCCTGGCAATCTTGGAGAAATTCTCGACAAAACGGCGGCAATAGCTAGCGAGCCCGAGGAAACTGCGGACTTGCTTGACGGTCTTGGGAGGAGTCCAGTCAAGAATAGCCTGGATACGTTCCGGGGTGACGTCAATGCCATCCTTGGAAATCACATGTCCAAGGTAGGTCACTTCGGGAAGCCAGAACTCACACTTAGAATACTTAGCGTAGAGTCTGTGTTCTCGAAGCTTCTCCAGTATAAGACGAAGATGTTCAGCATGTTCTTCTTCATTCTTGGAATATATCAATATATCATCCAGATAAACCACGACGAACTGGTCGAGGTACTCCATGAAAATATAATTCATCAATCTGGAGAAGGTGGCTGGAGCATTGGTTAAGCCAAAGGACATGACGGTGTACTCGTATGAACCATAGCGAGTAATGAACGCAGTCTTCGGAATGTCCTCATCACGGACTCGGATTTGGTGATAACCCAACCTCAAGTCAAGTTTATAAAACACCTTGGATCCGGCAAGTTGATCATACAGATCGTTGATCCGGGGAAGTGGGTATTTGTTCTGGATGGTGGCTTGGTTAATGGGCCAATAATCTTGGACCAATCGGTTTGTCCCATCGCTCTTCTTGACAAAAAGCGAAGGTGCTCCCCAAGCTGAGGAACTGGGGCGAATGAATCCTTTCTGAAATGCCTTGTCGATTTCCTCCTTAAGTTCAAGGAGTTCATGTGGTGGCATCTTGTAAGGACGCTTGGCAATAGGGGTGGTGTCGGGCTTCAAGTCGATGACAAATTCGACTTCTCTGATCGGGGGTATTCCCGGCAGTTCTTCTGGGAAGACGTCGGGAAAATCGCGAACGACTGGAACGTTCTCGATGCCTTCGAGGGGGGCGGCATTCAAAGCATTCATCATAAATATCTGTGTTTCAGCATTACGGGTAACTCGGGTGGTGTGGTTAACAATCTCGCCGGAGGGGTGAAAAAGTTGGACAGACTTGGTGCCACAATAAAGTGCGGCATCGTGAAATTTCAACCAATCCATTCCCAGAATGAGGTCTATGGTGGAAGACTTCAGAACGATGGGGGAAGCAAGGAATTCAATCCCTTCAATTTCAACAATGGTTCCGGGCACTATCTTGGTGGTTTGACATTGGCCTATCGGGGTGCGGACAACCATCGGTGGGTTCATCTTTTCTAGCGTGAAGTTATGCGACAATGCAAATGCTTCCGACAAGAATGAATGCGATGCTCCTGTATCAAATAAAATAGTAGCAGGTACGCAATTAACGAGAAGGGTACCCATCACGGTAGCGGGTTGTTGCTGAGCTTCTTCAACATTGATGTTGTTAGCATGTCCACGAGCATAAGCAGCAGACCCAGTATTATAGTTGGGGGTCCTGTTGTTGCCACGACCATTTCCGCGGCCAGCGGGGTGAACTACCAGTTGCTTCTGTTTCTGGAGGCACTCTCTGGAAAAATGCCCCGGTTGGCGGCACGTGAAGCATAATCCATCCTGAGGACGAAGGGGTGTAGCATTGGGTGGTGCAGGCAGAGCTCTTGGCAACTGCGGTGGCGGAGGCAGATGGGGTGCAGCATAAGACGGCCTTGGAGCAGGGACAGCTGAATGGGTCACACTGGTAGGGAGCCAGATACGACGCTTCTGCATTGCGCCCGAAGATGAGCCAACATCACGATAACGCTTCAGAGAGTTCTTGTGCTCCATCTGGGCAGTCTCGACGGTGATAGCCTTGTTCACCATGGTGGCGAAGTTGGCGAAATCATGAACGGCAAGAGCGAGCCTGAGGTCTGGGTTGAGGCCACGACGGAACTTCAGCTGCCTGCGAGCATCAGTGGTGATCTCCTCTTCCGCATAGCGAGAGAGGTTGAGGAACTCGCGATGATAGGCTTCAACAGTCATGTCGCTCTGAGTGAGGTTGCGGAATTCTTCCGCCTTACGATCCATGATCCCCTGAGGAATGTAGCGGCCGCGAAAGGCAGACTGAAATTCATCCCAAGTGATGACTTCTCCGACTGGCAGTGAACGTTTGTGGGTGCTCCACCACTAAGCAGCGGCGCCTTTCAGGTGATAAGACGCAAAGTTCACATAGTCGGCTGGATCGACATTAGTAGACTCCAGCTCGTGCGTGATGTCGCGAAGCCAGTCATCAGCATCCAACGGTTGAACAGTGTTGCGGAACATACTGGGGTTGAGGCGGGTGAAGTCGTGCAGAGTCACGGTGGCATGCTGATGGTGGTGCCCATTCTGATTCGGCTGAGGGAACTGAGCCATGATATTCTTCATGAACTGACGGTTCATCTCGAACTGCTGCATCATCGCGGCCATGTAATCCGGCGGCGGAGGTGGGTCGTTGGCACCACGACCACGACCACGACCACCACGACCAGCCATCCTGCTAGAATTTTACAGGGGTATTTTAGCGATGAAAATTTTAACGAGATACCGGAATCAAGCCTGAAGTAAAACGACAACGAAAAGGAGGCGCGGATATATTTAGGAGTAGTCATATAAGACATCAACATTCACACACAGAGTCAATCGAAAATCGGGCAGCGTAACGTCGTAGAAATTAAGGAAAAAGGACTCACTAGGCGGCGCGCAGACGGCGGTTAGGATTACACGACGCGACATAGATTCCACTATGTCAATCACGCCGCAAGAAAACTGTTGGCCACAGGAGTTAATGCCAGAGGACGCGCGGCCTGCCCAGAATGAGAATGGAATCCGCGGTCCGGGACCTGGGGTAGAACTCCTGCGACACGACTCAATCAATGGGGAAGCACCAAAAACGTCGGGTGGAATCAAGAGAACGTGATCCTAATGTCAGAGTTTGTAAAACTTACCAGCAAGGATAAGAGAGCAGATTCCCAGAGCATAGGTAAGGAGAAAAGGATCCTAATACCATAGATATCACACGTAGTGACATCGATGTGGGCCCGTAAGCCAAATATTAAGTTAGCAAAATAGTTTTTCAAAGTCTAGACTCAACTTCGACCAAGTAGTGGTGGGGTGGCTTCCTACAGGCAGTCGGCTCTAATACCAACTTGTGACGCCCCCAAAATCAATCCGTGTACAGTAATCATACACGCAGGGTACACGGCTGAGATTACGGTGCCACGGTGAGAATATCACAGCACAACACTAAACACAAAAGGATAAACAAATATATTACAATACCAGGGATCACGAGGATCCGAATACATAAGTCATACAAGCCATAATATCTGAGTAGAGACATAGTTAGTCAAGTTTTGCCTTAAGAAGGCTAGCACAAATCACATCAGAGATACAGATCGAAAAGGCGAGGCCTCCTGCCTGAGATCCACCGAACTACTCCTGGTCAACGGGGAACTCGACGTCGTAGTAGGCGCCTTCGGGGTACTCCTGCTCCTGGGCTCCAACGTCGGCTGCAGCGGCCGATCAGGCAAAGCGAAAAAGGGAAAATAAAGCAAAGGTGAGTATCTAGCATACCCGCGAGTCTTACGTCCGCTACTAAGCATTATGCATTGTATCAACGGAAAGAAGAGGTTGTATATAGTGGATTGAAAGACAGAAATACAGAGCAAGGGTAAGAAGCTAGGCCTATCGAAGACTAGCATCTTCCGACGATGTCTTGCAGCATGAGGTAAGAATCAGCCAACAGTTTATATAAAGCATAAAATAACAATGCAGCAGAAGTTGCTGCAGCATTGTATAATAATAAGTTGTAATAATTAACAATGCCTCCGAGTTCACCTCCTCGACATCCCCGCGAGGAAGAAAATCCGGAACCATATAGTTTAATAATAATAGTTTGTAGTGGTAAGATCCAGCTTCAGCATAAAGCGTCCTGTTACCGTGGACACGGCTATTCGAATAGATTAACCTTCCCTGCAGGGGCTGCACTTGTGTTACGCTACACGCACGGATCTCCAGGGTGGCGGGAACCTTGTTAGGGAACGCTCCACCGAGGCTATCCGACACTTCAAGGGGCATCAAGGGGCGACAAAAACAGGCTATGCAATTGAATAGTATTGTAACGTAGCAGCAACAGTAACAATGCCTAGTGCAAGAAATGTACGGAAAGATAGGCGATATCTAGGGAAGAGAATGGCTCTGCTTGCCTAGAAGCTCGACGGTAGAAGTAGGGTCGTCGACGAAGTAGTCGTACTCAGCAGCGGTGTAGTCAACGGCAGCAGCGGGGTCTACCGGAGATTAAGGGGGGATGAAACAGTAAATACACAGCAAGCATATACAAACAGATGCATGACATGACAGATGAAATGTTAATGGTGTTCTAACGCAGTGCAATGCACGTTGCTCGGAACGGAAATTCATCTGGGGATGAACTACCGGCTCCGGGTGATTACCGGACAGGGTGTCCGGAGGGGGAGATATCATGCGGGAGGTGTCGTGGACCTCCGACACATGTGAGGGTGGTATATCCGGGTTAGTTAATCTATTCCGAACAACATTCGTGTACAGAATAAATTCATCCGGGCACTCTAACAGTATCGGACAGTTTATCGGACAGACGGTCCGAAGGGAGGACGGTTCGATGTTCGTTGTGTTAGAGGGGTGTGATATACATACGGATAGCGTATTCGTATTCATTATATTTTTCTGATCAATTTTCATGTATAAAGTTTTTGAATCTGAGTTACGGTTTAAAAGTTATTGAATTTCAAAGATTTAAATTATTTAAATGATTTTCTGAATTTCTTTTATTATTTATTCAACATTATCCAGAACATTATCCAAAACAGTGCCTGACATGTGGGACCCACATGTCAGCCTCTGTTTATTTATAAAACATTTTAATAAATCAAAATAGCCTTTGGGCCCACATGTCAGCCACTTGAATTTTCTTTTAAATTCTTTTAAAAATCAAACTGACAAAGGGGGCCCAGGTGTCATTGACTCCAGTGTTAACTAAACTTGTTTAATTAATTTAAATGGCCAGGGCCCACTGTCAGTGAGACATATTAACCAAATAGTTATTTTTCTGTTTGTCCTAACAGAGATAATTAGCAGGAGGTGGGGCCCGGCTATCAGTGGCTCATTAGCCACTAACAGAAAACCTGACAGGGAGGACCCACCGGTCAGCGACTCTGGTGAGCTCGCCGGAGGCTCGCCGGCGGCGAGGTCGAGCTATCTCGCGATTCCGAGCGCCGTTTGAGACGCCGCTTGCGGCATTCGACGAACAACTCGAAGCCGCGTCGATCTGTGCCGTCTGCATGAACCGGGGCGGCCGGAGGTGAGCGCTAGGTCGTCAATGGCGGAACCGACGTCGGGCTCCCATGGCAGAATGCAGCACGCGGTGTTTTCGTCCACTCCACAGCGCGAGATCGAGCCTACGGTCAACCACTAACCCGCGGGTGCCACTGGCGTGCGCTACGCTGCCCTGAGAGCTCGGCCACGCCATCAATGGTGGCGGCCAGAACTCACGCAATTGGGGGTAACGGCTACAGGCTAGGCGGGCGTCTATGGGGGGGTTGGGGAAGGTGCGACTGCTCACCCGGGTGTTGTAGCCGAGAGAGTGGGCTCGATGGTGACTCGGAGCGGCCGGAATCGGTCGGGGATCTCGCCGGAGCCGAGGTTGAAGACGAAGCAATTGCGCGAGCAGTGGTGGCTCCGGGCACGGGAGCTTCTGCGTGATGGCGAGGACGTCGTCTTCGAGCACTCCGGACACGGTTGCGGGGGCTAAGGTGGTCAATGGCCACGGTGGTTCGTCGAGGTGGCCATGGCGGCGTCGGGCAGTTTTGCTCTGACGAGTGCGAGATGCAGGGGAAGGGGAAAAGGGGCAGGTGAGATCCACGCTTTGCGGGAGAGCTTTATCGACGACTACGACGACTCGACGGGGCAGGGGAGCAGGTGAGAGGCGAGGGGGCGGCTTGTCTGCGACGAGCGCGCGGCATGGCCACAGTGCCGGGAGGAAGAAGACAAAGCAGGGGTGGGCCGGGGGTGGGCCTCGCCCCAGGCGAGGAATAACCATTTTCTTTTATTTGCCTTTTCCTTTTCTGATACTGCTAGAAAATATTAATTTAAATGTTAAAACATTTTTATAAAAGGTGCCAGTGGTTTCTAAATTAGGTGTATGTCACATGTAGGTGACACAAAAGGTTTGGTGCATTTTAAAACTCAGTAGGTATTTCTTTTAAATATTTTATTATTAAAAATGACCTTACAAGCTACTGTTATAATTGTTTGGGATTTTTCATAACTCCAAAAATTACCAAAGTTGGTCCAACATGATTATAATGATTTTAGGCAATTTACAAAAATGGTTTCATGATTTTTGAGCAAGGTTTAATTTCCACCAAGTTTTTATTATCCACCAAAAGGGGTTTTAGGGTTTTGACTTTGGGGTTTTTATCCTAAGGGCTCAAGTACATGGTGCATGGGGTGTTGATCACCCACATCAAGGTTTTGATCATTAGCATCACAAAGTTTGAACAGGGTCAGGGAATCAAAAGTGATAACTCAACAGTGATGATCAACAGTAAGGATGGTTACTGTTACAAGCAACTGAGGGTGTTACATCCGGTACTCGTAGTTCAGGATTAGCCAAGTCAAAGCTGGCACTTCTGCATGATGGAACCCCACCTACCTTTACCTTGAAACTTGAGCATAAGTAGTTTAGTTCTGATGTAAGTATTGCTGAGTACGACTTTGTACTAACGTTTTCTTATTCTATGTTTTAGACGAGAAACCAGACCCCGATGGAGACATGTCCTTGAAGCTCGACATTGACTAAGTTAGCATAGTCCCAGACAGTAGTCTGGTCCCTCGTGGAAGGGCATGTATGTTTACAAGGCTTCTCTAAGCCATTTGTTAAACTTGTCTGTACTCAGACCTAATTTTCTTCCATTGTATGATGTAATTTTGATCGCAGACATGTGATCTTTGTATACTCTATGTGTAAGTCAATAAAGAAGTACTTTGTAGAGTTATGTGATGATACCTGCTGTTCATACTAGACATGTGTGCTGCGTGTATGATTATAACATGCATGTCTTAGTATGGGTTTTCGAGACCTTAGTTGTGATCTGGTCGGCGGTCTTTTATACACCAAGTGGCCCTTAGATGTGCGCAGCTTGGGGCATCGCGATGCGATTGCTCGTGACTCTGTCACGTGCACACTTTGTTGTATGATCGAGCCCGCCCTAGACCCCGACTAAGTGATCGGGCTGGAGTCTGTTTATGTAAGTGTTATAATTCAGTCGATAATATGGTGGAGGCGACTTGTCTATGAGTATGGGATTTCACCACCCATAATCATTTAGACTTGTGAGCGGGCGATGAGGACCCATCTCAGTTGATCATCCGGCCTGGATGGGATGCCCCTCACGTACGATGCTTTCCGAGAGTGTTATGTGCTTGACCTTGTCTTCTTAGACAAGTGGGTACGGCTCTCGTCTCTCCATATGATTGAGTTGTGACTGGAATTAGATACGCTAACCCCGGGTCCCGACAGACTTGGTATCAGAGCAGGACTGTCTATAGGATTATTCCACCCTTGGTCGAAGTCGAGTCTAGAATTCTATAGTTATATAGTTACTTGGGTATAAGGGGAACAACGTAAGACTTCTTTTTTCTCCTTACCCTCATCGATCTGAGTTCTGGGTCACCCTTATCTTTTCTACAGGATGATAGGACTAGGCTCATCTATGTCTTACTAGAACATCTCGTTGATTGCCTCCTTATAGCAGTAGGATTGTTGTGATCGTCCAGAGTCTCCGTGTTTTGAGTTCCTTGAAGAAGTTTTGTCCAATTTCTTCGAGGTTATTTCATTTTCCATCCCGATACAGCCGTTATGCTGTCCGATTTATCCCAGGTTTCTTCATAATCTGATGCATTTGCAAAATCCTTCTCCCTATCTCGGATGTCTTTCCAGAAGATTTGTTAGGTGGCATTCCCGACAGTTCCATAGACTTTGTTGTAGGTTTTGTTCTAGAAACCTATAGTGATTCATTTGCAGCTCTTCCTCCCAATTTAGATGTCTTCTAGCCAGAATAACCACACTAAACATCGTGTTGGGGTACTTTACTACTCTGACATATCTGTTGTAACCCCTAGTAAGCCGTGGTCATCCTCTAGGAAGCTACCCAGTAATCCAACTCCTTAAACCTAGCCACCCGACAGATGTGTTGAATTCATAGTTGATCTTATGCCAGGCACAGCCCCAATTTCCAGACGTCCGTATAGAATGGGCCCACATGAGTTAGCTGAGCTAAAGACCCAACTTGATGCTTCGTTGGCAAAAGGCTTCATCCGCCCTAGCTCATCGCCATGGGATTGCCCCGTTCTGTTCGTAACGAAGAAAGATGGAACAGAAAGGATGTGCGTAGATTATCGCCCGCTAAATCTAGCGACGATAAAGAACAAGTACCCACTGCCAAGGATCAATGATCTTTATGATCAACTTACTGGATCCTCTGTCTTCTCCAAGATGGATTTGAGATTAATTTATCATTAAATCAAAATCCGAAACGAGGACATTCCAAAAAAGGCTTTCACTACTCGTTATGGTCTTTACGAGTACACCGTCATGTCCTTTGGTTTAACCAATTCCCCTGCCACTTTCTCGCGCATGATGAATTCGATCTTCATGGAGTACCTAGATAAATTTGTTGTAGTTTTCTTGATGACATTCTCATCTACTCGAAGAACGAAGAAGAACATGTCGAGCATCTTAGGTTGGTATTGATGAAACTTCGAGAGCATCGCCTTTATGTCAAGTTCTCCAAGTGTGAATTTTGGCTACCAGAAGTGACCTACTTAGGCCACGTGATTTCTGCGAAAGGCATTGCTATCAATCCCGAGAGAGTTCAGGCCGTCCTTGACTGGACTCCACCTGAATCGGTTAAGTAAGTTAGGAGTTTTCTTGGCTTAGCAAGCTATTGCCGCCGCTTCGTCGAGAACTTTTCTAAAGTTGCAAAGCCTCTAACTGAGCTCCTCAAGAAAGATAAGAAATTCCTATGGACTCCCAAGTGCGAGGAAAGCTTTCAAGAGCTAAAAAGAAGATTGACTTCTGCACCCGTACTTGCACCTCTAGACACCAAAAGGGATTTTGAGATCTATTGTGACGCTTCACGGCAAGGGTTAGGATGCATACTTATGCAAGATAGACATGTGGTAGCTTATGATTCACGCCAGTTGCGTCCACATGAAGAGAACTATCCTACCCATGATCTTGAACTCGCTGCCATAGTTCATGCCCTGACAACTTGGCAACATTACCTCCTTGGTAATCGTTGTGAGATCTATTCCGACCACCAAAGCCTCAAATACATATTCACCCAGCCAGATCTTAATCTCAGGCAAAGACGCTGGATAGAGTTGATAAAAGATTATGACTTAGGAATTTCTTACACCCCAGGAAAGGCCAATGTCATGGCTGATGCACTAAGTCGTAAGTCATATTGTAACTACCTCATGTTACAATAGTATCAACCACTTCTTCATGAGGAATTTCGTAAGCTCAATCTTGAGATTGTTCCTCATGGCTTTCTTTCTACCTTGGTGGCGAAACCGACTCTTGAGGATCAAATCATAGTTTCCCAAAGGCGTGCACGAGGTGTTCGCCGGATCAAGGAGAACATTGCTAGCGGAGTTGCTAAATGTTTCTCCACAGATAGTAAAGGAACGGTATTCTTTGAAAATCGTTTGGTAGTACCTAAGAATAGGGATCTAAGGCAACTAATCCTCAAAGAAGCCCATCACACTCCCCTCTCGATTCATCCCGGTAGCACAAAAATGTACCGAGATCTACGCCAGAGATTTTGGTGGACTAGGATGAAGAGAGACATTGCTCAATTTGTTGCCGAATGTGATGTTTGTCCTCGCATTAAGGCAGGACACCAAAGACCTGCTGGTACTCTTCAACCATTGTCTATTACCGAGTGGAAATGGGACAAGGTCGGTATGGACTTCATCACCGGCTTTCCAAAAACCCAGAAAGGAAATGATGCCATCTTCGTTGTCATTAACCGACTTTCCAAAGTTGCTCGCTTCCTTCCAGTTCGCAACTCTATCACTGCTAGTCAGTTAGCGGACTTGTATGTCTCTAGAATTGTGTCTCTTCACGGTGTTCCTTTGGAAATCAATTCTGATCGTGGTAGCCTTTTCACCTCTAGATTTTGGGGAAGCTTTCAAAATGCTATGGGAACTCATCTCTCCTTTAGTACAGCTTTCCATCCTCAATCTAGCGGTCAAGTTGAAAGGGTTAACCAAATCCTAGAAGACATGCTCAGAGCTTGTGTTATCTCTTTCGGAAATAATAGGGAGAAGTCTCTTCCATTTGCCGAATTTTCTTATAACAAAAGTTTCCAATCTAGTCTGAACATGGCTCCTTTTGAACTCCTCTATGGACGACGATGTCGAACACCCTTGAACTGGTCAGAAACTGGTGAAAGACAATTTTTTGGACCGGATATGATCAAGGAAGCAGAAGAACAAGTTCGCATTGTTCGTGATCGATTTAAAGCCGCACAGTCTCGTCAGAAAAGCTACTATGATCGTCATCATAGGCAATAAAGCTACAATCTAGATGAGAAGGCTTACCTTCGGGTTACTCCTCTGAAGGAACCCAACACTTCGGTATCAAAGGCAAGTTGGCCCCACGTTACATCGGACCTTTCAGAATTCTTGCTAAACGTGGAGAAGTTGCCTACCAACTTGGACTACCCCCGCACCTTTCCCGAGTACATGATGTATTCCATGTGTCACAACTCAGGCGTTGCTTCAAGGACCCCATCCGCGAAGTCGACCATGAAACGCTTGATATCCAAGATGACCTTTCTTATCGAGAGTACCCTGATCGTATTCTTGATTCCGCAGAGCGTGTCACTCGTCGTCAGCAGATGAAGTTCCTCAAAGTACAATGGTCACATCACTCCGAGAAAGAAGCAACATGGGAAAGAGAAGACCGCCTACGTGTCGAGTACCCCTCCTTCCTCCCGACGACTTCTGAATCTCGGGACGAGATTCTTTTGAGTGGGGCCGAGTTGTCACAACACCTACTAGGGTAAGTTCTAGGGTTGCTTGATCCCTTTGCATCATGAAGAAATTTCAAAAAGGAATTCAAAAATAGGGAAAAGAAAAGCCCTAAGAAATTAAATCAAATGGCCAGACAAAAATTTCTTCCAAAAATTCCTCTGTTATTTTTGAAAAGTCTTATAAATGAGCATGATCACATATAAAGTGAAGTGGGTCCCACTGCATGCTCCAAGATTTGTCAAAAATTCATAAAAGGGCTTGGAAATTAAATAATTCCTCTATTTAAATTGAAATTCAAATAGTTTGAATTTCAAAAATCTTCAACTTTTGGGAGTGGATAACTATAAGCCATATAAGTCCATATAAATGATTTGGGGATTTTATAAAATATTTTCATATTTTTTTATATCAAAACAGAACAAATGTCAGAAGAAATAAAAGTAAAAACAGGAAAAAAAAACCACCCCACTTACCTGGCCCATGTGGCCCATCCTGGCCAGCAAGCCAGCCCAGCCCACCAGGGGTAGAGTTGTCTTCTACCCCGGGATAGGCAGGCTGCTCGTGGGCGTGGCGGGCATGCCGTCGCCACGGCCACCTCCTTCTTGCCCCTGGCCTCTTACCCCTCCCCGTGGATGCCTGGAAGGCCCCAGGTCCATCTCCCCCTCCCCAGGTTCTTCCCCTCTCCCTCTTTCGCCGGTTCAGCGCCGCACCCGTAGCCCTAGCCGGAGCACGGCGAAGCTCCGATGCGGCGACCAACCTCCTCGCGAAGCTCCACCGTGTCCAACGTCACCGTAGTGGACGCCCTCCTCGATTCCCCGCCTCAATTGGAGTCCAATGCCACTGGAGACGACGCACGCCTCAAGGTTTTGCCGCCGGCCGCCGAGGAGACGACCTTCAAATACGCCGCAACCCAAGCATCTCCGGCTTCCATTAACCCCCAACCCGAGCTAATCACCCCCTAATCCCCTCCCAGAGCCCATGACAGGTGGCCCCAAACCCCCCTAACCCCTCTGCTAACTAAAACAGAGAGGGATTAATTCCCTCTCCCACTGACATGGGGGCCCCAGCGGTCAGACCCCCCCTGACATCAGCCTTACGTCTTGATGACGCAATAAACAGAAAAACAAATTAAAAGAATTAAAGAATTCAGAGAAAAATCCAGAAAATTGAATAAACTTTGAAAAATCATAGAAAATTCATATTAACTCCAAATTGGACAAATAATATATGAAAAATGATCAGCAGAAAATTCTCTATCAAAATTTCCAACTTTAAACTTTGTTTGAGTTGATTTTAAAATGGGACCAGTAGCTTTTTATATTTGGCTTAATTGGAATTAATTCAAATTAAATTCAAATGCTATTCCAATTTGAACCATTTCAATGCAAACATGATCACTTGTACATCAGAGTCATATCACACACATGATCACATGGTTTACAATGATCAAACAATAGCAAATGCAATTTTGCTAATTTGAAAATCATATATGGAGTTTGAATTTGCATTCCAAATGCAATACCCTTCATTTAAATTGAATTTGCTACAAACTAGTACCGTTCACATCATGGACAACATTATCATGTGCTTGTGCATTTAAATTCAATGTTGGCCCCCTTTGTTGATGATTGTGCCGGTAACAGTGCCTCCGAGACGGTGATCACCCCCGAAGGAGAAGAAGTTCGGTAAACCACGTGTATCGTCAGCAAGGCAAGGAGACCCCATTGATCATGTCTATAAAATCCCAATTCCCTCTCAGTCTCGCTTATGCATGTTTAGGAGATCACCTTGTTATCGATTCTACCACATAGTTGAACCCATATCCGATGCATGACCTATCATCTTGTCACAGTAGTAAGCAAACCACAATCCTAGCTAACATAGGAGTTGTTTGATATCATGTGGCCCCTGCAAATGTTATTACTTATTGCATGCTTAGAGTTTACAATGAGGATGTTGTTGATGTGAGTCGGGATGATAGTGAACATGGTGTTGATGAAAGTGAAACTGTGTTGGTGAATCTACCCTAATACAAGGTGAACGATGAGAGGCTGTGTAGGAGTACACAGTGGGTTGTCTCATTGAACACCTCCTTAAGCACCGAGTTCTTGTATGGTAATCCAATACAAAGAGTAAACCACACATTGGGCTCACTGACCCCTCTCATCCTAGTACATTGATCCGTGTTGACGTCCAGGAGTCACATTAGTTCGGGCCTTCCATTTGACATATGCATAGAAAAAGAGTGAGTGGAAATGTTGCATCATCCTAGATATGTGGGTGGATCTATGAGACAGTGAAACCATCTGTCAGAGGTGGCATCTCGGTTTCCTACATTGTCTGGGTCCGTATCGTTGATTCGGCCGGACTCTCGAGCGGTGACAAACTCAGATAGTCGACTCCTAGAATAGACCGATTGTGAGTGAAGTGTCGTGGTGAACATCCTCGCTGTCACCTCTTGAACGGTGGCGAGACCTGGCGGTAACTGATGGTCATGTGTGTGTAGTTTACACCCTTGCAAGGTTAACAAAACTATTCGAATAGCCGCGTCCACGGTCATGGACTACTTGGAAAATTGTACCTGATTATTAGACAACTTGAATGGATACTTCTAAAACTCGCAAGATAAGCGTGAGTGTTATGGCGTGCTTCCTCGTGGGGAAGTCGAGGAAGTAACCATAGTGGTGTATTGGTTGGAGACTTGGTAGTGGACTCGTGTACGCTTCTTACCTCAAGTCCGGTACTCGTAGTTCAGGACTAGCCAAGTCAAAGCTGGCACTTCTGCATGATGAAACCCCACCTCCCTTTACCTTGAAACTTGAGCATAAGTAGTTTAGTTCTGATGTAAGTCTTGCTGAGTACGACTTTGTACTCACATTTTCTTATTCTATGTTTTAGATGAGAAACCAGACCCCGATGGAGACACGTCCTTGAAGCTCGACGTTGACTAAGTTAGCATAGTCCCAGACAGCAGTCTGGTCCCTCGTGGAAGGGCATGTATGTTTACAAGGCTTCTCTAAGCCATTTGTTAAACTTGTCTGTACTTAGACCTAATTTGCTTCCGTTGTATGATGTAATGTTGATCACAGACATGTGATCTTTGTATACTCTATGTGTAAGTCAACAAATAAGTACTTTGTAGAGTTATGTGATGATACCTGCTGTTCATACTAGACATGTGTGCTGCGTGTATGATTATAACATGCATGTCTTAGTATGGGTTTTCGAGACCTTAGTTGTGATCTGTCCGGCGGTCTTTTATACACCAAGTGGCCCTTAGATGTGCCCAGCTTGGGGCATCGCGATGCAATTGCTCGTGACTCTGTCACGTGCACACTTTGTTGTATGATCGAGCCCTCCCTAGACCCCGACTAAGTGATCGGGCTGGAGTCTGTTTATGTAAGTGTTATAATTCAGTCGATAATATGATTGAGGCGACTTTTCTATGAGTATGGGATTTCACCACCCATAATCAAATAGACTTGTGAGCGGGCGATGAGGACCCATCTCAGTTGATCATCCGGCCTGGTTGGGATGCCCCTCACGTACGATGCTTTCCGAGAGTGTTCTGTGCTTGGCCTTGTCTGCTTAGACAAGTGGGTACGGCTCTCGGCTCTCCATATGATTGAGTTGTGACTGGAATTACATACGCTAACCCCGGGTCCCGACATGCTGTTCGTGACTCGAATGTCTCCAGATGGTGTTTGCGTGCAAGAAGAGTGATATGGGAATACGAGATAAAAAATATATTGTTGAGAACTACTTTCTACTTAAGTTTCACACTTGGTCTCCTTTGGATTCTGAAAGTGCAATATATCGACCAGAGGGGGGGTGAATGGGAGATTTTCAATTCTACTACCAGATTTTGGTTTTCTTCAGGACTGAAGCAATCATGAGGCTGAAGAAGTAACCAAAATCATGAAGAAATAAAAATTCACAGAATGTAATCATTAGGGAAGCTCATCATAATGCAACAGAAATAAATCAATTCAGATAAGCAGAAGTACTTCAGATGCATAGTATGAAGACAAAGAGCAGAGGGAGAGCTGAAGCACAAGAAGTCAACATATCAAATACTGAAGTTTAAGAGGTTGAAGAGATAGCACCAGAGGTTGAAGACATTGGTTTGGTAGACCAGTTCAAGTTGCTGTGACAACTCTACGTCTGGTGTGAGAGGCTGAGATTCAACTCAGAAGACATAGTCTTCACCTTGTTCTCCTTGAACTAGAGTCCTCAGACTACGTCCAATAACTCAGGTGAGTCTTCAAGGTAGACTCCCTAAACCTTCATAGACTTAGTCACTTCGGGAAGTCACAATTGCATCTTGACTTCCTCAGACTGAAGACTTCTACACCGGCTAGAAGATCACAGTCTTCAAAAGTAAAAAGCTTCGGATCACTAGAACCGACTTCCTCAGAAATGCTCAACTACTCAGGCTGGTGGTTTTCCTCACATAGGTTCTTCAGTTTCCTTAGAGGTGGGTTGCTCTCAAATGACAAGTGTCAGTTTTTCTCTCGGAGCAGCCAACCCACCAATGGGGCTGGGGGTGGCTATTTATAGCCGCGGAGCAACCCGAGGTGAAAGGACATAAATGCCCATGCATGCAATTACTCTCATGCCCTCGGAAATGACCGTTGCTAGACAAGTTCTAGCCTCTCACCACGCAACATGTGGCACGGTGTCAGAACCCTCTGTTAGGTAATGTGCTAGGGTTAGCCAGTACTCTTGCATCATGTCAAAATTTCAAAAGAAATCCTTGAAATCAAAATTCAAAAGCAAATGGGAGAAGGAACCCCCCCAGATGAATTAATTCAAAAAAGCCAGATAAAAATCTTCTCCAATAATTCATGTTAAATTTTTGAAAAATCTTATAAATGAGTGTGATCACATATCAAGTGATGTGGGACCCACCCCATGCTCATAGATTTTTCAAATATTCAAACAGTGCCTTGGATTTAATCAAAAACCCCTATTTGAGTTAAGATTCAAATTATTTGAATTTTAAAAATGTTCAAACTTTATAAGTGGCTAGTCTATATTATTATGAAGCCATATAAAAAAATTCAGCATTTAATAAAATGCCTAGCTAATTATTTTAGCACAGCAAAACAAATAGCAGAAAGAAAAACAGAGAGGAAAATAGAAAAGGGAAAGGAGCCCACTTACCTGGGCCACCCCGGCCCAACTTACCGTTTCGGCAGCCCGGCCCGCGAACTCGCCTGTCGTCTTCCTCCCCGCGCGCCAAAGCAGCTCGCTGGAGCGGCCGAGCACGCCGTGGACGCCACCTCGACGCCCAGGGGCTTCCAGGCCGCCCCAGGACTCCAAAGAGTGCCCAGGAGACGTCCGCATCGCCCCCTCTCACTTTCCCCCATCGCCGCCTCCTCTCAAGCTCTCTGTGCGTTTCCCCCCTTCTTCCCCGAGACCAGCCGCCGCTCATCGTCGTGAGAAGCCGCGGCCAACGTCGACAAGAAGGCCAGCAATCGTGTCCCCCGTGCGCAGCGTCGTCGTCTTCGTCGATCTGCAGAAGAAGGCGAGCCCGGAGCCCTCCTAGTCACTGGAATCGAGCTCGAGCCGCCGCCGGACCCGCAAGAACTCTCCGTCGAATTCGTCATCATCACGCCGCTGTTTGCCTCACCGCCTGCTCTGCCGAGTTCCTGGTGAGCGCGGGATCAAAACCCCTATCTTTTTCCCCTCGATTGCTTCCTCTAGCCGTGACCGCCATGAAGGCCGAAGCTCCTCGCCGCCGGGAACCATGGCGATGACCACCTGCTACGCAGTCGAGCTCGCCGTGTTGTCCATCGCGTTCCCCGTGCTCCACTGCTTCAAACCAGCCTAGCCCCGCCTCAATTTGCGCCTTGTAGCGAATTCCCGATCACAGCCGTAGCTCCGTCGCCGCGAAACTCGACGCCGGCGAGCGTACAGGGCACCCCAGCACTTGGAGTTGGTCTCTTTCGACGCGCAACGGCAAGGGCTTCAAGTTGGAGGTCACAGCGCTTCGATTGGTGCCCGGAATCAGCCTCCCCGTGCAGCACCGCCGCGGTTCTGGTCGCCGGCGTTTAGCCACCGGTGGGTTAGCCCTATTCCCCCCCTAATGACCCCCCTGGGTCACTAACCAGTGGGCCCAGTGGCTTAATTAAGCCACTGGATTAAATTAACCAGCCGGGTTAATTAGCCAGTGTCACTGACACCCCTGGCCCACATGTCAGCCCCCCCCCACACGCCAGCATGACGTCAGTCTGGCGCAATAAATCAATTAAATGAATTTCCAGAGTAATTTGAATTAAAGAAATTCCAGAAAATACCCCAAACTTTGGAAATTCATAGAAAATTCATATTAACTCCAATTTGGACAAATAATATATGAAAAATGATCAGGAGAAATTAAGCTATCCAAAAATGCAACTTTCAACTATGTTGGAGTTGATTTTAAAATGAGACCAGTAGCATATGTCATTTGGTTTATTTGAAATTAATTCAAATTCAACTCAAATGATTTTGCAACTTGGACCATGGAATTATGCTATATTTTCAACCACACATCAGAGGCATATCATACACATTTGAAGATGATTCAAATTGATCAAACCATGTCACATATAACTTTACTAAGTTTGAATTCAAATTGGAGTTTGAATTTGCAATTCAATTTGCAATATACTCCATTTAAATGGAATTGCTTCACACATCAAAGCATTTACATCAAGTTCCAACCTTCCATCATGTGATTGTGCATTGTATTTACTTTGCTACTTTGCTTGTTGTTTGTCGAGTAGAGGTGGAACCGGAGCAGGAGGCTGCCCCCTTCGCTGAAGACCCAGAACCCGAACCTCGTCAGCAAGGCAAGCAAAACCCCATTGATCATGTCGATAAAATCCCACTTCCCTCTCATGTCTCGCTTATGCATTGTTTAGGATGATCACCATGATTCGTTTCTACCGCATAGATGAACCCATTCCTTTGCATGACCTATCATTTTGTCACAGTAGTAAGCAAACCACAATCCTAGCAAATGTAGGAGTTGGTTGATATCATGTGGCCCCTGCAAATGTTATCGCTTATTGCATGCTTAGTATGATACCATGATGATACTGTGATGTGAGTCGGGATGATAGTGATCATGTTGATGATGGTAGAAAAGTGTTGGTGAATCGACCCTAATACAAGGTGAACGATGAGAGGCTGTGTAGGAGTACACGGTGGGTTGTCTCGTTGAACACCGCCCTAAGTCCGAGTTCTTGTGTGGTGATCCAAGATGAAGAGTACAACCACACATTGGGCTCACTGACCCCTCTCAACTTACTAACTCATCCCTTTCGATGTCCAGATGTCGCAATAGTTCGGACTTCTGGTAGGCTTGTGGCCTGGATGCTGAGTGAGAGAACGGCTCATCCGAGACCGGCTTATGCACCACGCACACATCACTTGGGTCCACTTCGGTAAACCGGCCGGGTTCACGATAGTGGTAACCAACCCAAGTAGGCGGCTTTCTCGGACTAGATCGGCTATGAGGTAACAGTTGTGGTGAGCATCCTCGCTGGCACCCCTTGAATGGTGTCGAGATCAAAGGCGGTAAATGATGATCATGTGTGTGTAGCGGTACACCCCTGCATGGTTAACAAAACTATTCGAATAGCCGCGTCCGCGGTTATGGACTGCTTGGAAAGCTTAGCTTGATTATTAGATAACTTGAACTGGATACTTCTAAAATACACCAAGATAAGTGTGAGTGCTATGGCGTGCTTTCTCGTGGGGAAGTCGAGGAAGGCACCATAGTGGTGTAATTGGTTGGACAAAGTAGTGGACTCGTGTACGCTTCTTACCTCAAGTCTGGTACTCGTAGTTCAGGACTAGCCAAGTCAAAGCTGGCATTTCTGCAAGTGAAACCCCACCTCCCTTCACCTTGATACATGTGCATGAGTAGTATAGCTCCTATGTAAGTCTTGCTGAGTACGACTTTGTACTCACGTTTGCTTAATCTATGTTTTAGATGATGCCACTGACCCCGAAGGTGGCTTCTTCATCGAGCTGGACAACTGAAGATCAACTAGTCTAGTCCCAGTCAGACGACTGGTTTCCTCGTGGAGGGCTTGTGTTTAAATAAGACTTCTTAAGCCATTTGTTAAACTTGTCTGTACTCAGACATAATTTGCTTCCGCTTATGTTGTAATGTTGGATCACATGTTTGTGATCTCTGTGTGCACTCTATAAGAGTTATCAATAAAATATGTACACTTTGTAGAGAATTGCAATGGTACCTGCTGTTCATACAAGGCATGTGTGCTGCGTGTATGTTTATAACATGCATGTCTTTGTATGGGTTTTCGAGACCTTAGTTGTGTTCTGGCTGGCGGTCTTTCATACACCAAGTGGCCCTTAGATGTGTGCAGCTTGGGGCATCGCGATGCGATTGCTCGAGACTCCGTCTCGTGCACACTTTGTGGTATGATCGAGCCCGCCCTAGACCCCGACTAAGTGATCGGGCTGGAGTAAGTCTATGTAAGAGTTATGAGATAGTCGTTAGTATGGTTGAGGCGACTTGTCTTTGAATATGGGAGTTCACCACCCATATCATTAGACTTGTGTGCGTACGATGAGGACCCATCTCAGTTGATCATCCGGCCTGGATGGGATACCCCTCACGTACGATGCTTTCCGAGAACGTTCTGTGCTTGGCCTTGTCTGCTTAGACAAGTGGGTACGGTTCTCGGCTCTCCATATGACTATGTCTTAGTTGTACTTGCATACGCTAACCCCGGGTCCCGACAGACTTGGTATCAGAGCAGGACTGAGTGTAGGACTAGTAGCCTTGACCGAAGTTGAGTCTAGCTTGCTATAGTTATGTAGTTACTCTGGGTATATAAGGGAATAACGTAAGGCTTCTTTTTTCTCCTTACCCCCTTCGTTCTGAGTTCTGAGTCACCCTCATCTTATTCTACGGGAAGATAGGACTAGGCTCTCCTCTGTCTGATTAGCACATCTCGTTGTTTGCTTCCTTATAGCCGTAGGAAAGTTGTGTCCGGTTTTCCTAGCATTGTTGTAATGTTGATTTCTTACATCGTATTATGTAAGTGCTGTTTTTCATGATTGGAAGAAATTGTCATTTCTTACAATTACAGCCGTTATGCTGTCCGAGTCATTCCAGGTTTATCTCATAATCTGATGCATTTGCCAACTCCTTTCTGTTTCAGATGGCAGATCTTCCCCCTCGGCAGATTGTTCGTTTGACCAGGTGCCTCAGTGTGCGTGGCCATCCCGCCACGTTGATCGAGATGATGTCCTATGTGGGATATCGGTGGTACCCTGAGTACACCGTCGAAGAGCAGTTTCACGACTTCAACCAGACGCAGTTCCACTGCATTGTTCGGATCTACCCGCACCACGTTGGAGTCACTCAGCCTATCCACTTTGGACATGGCATTGGCATTACCGAGAACATGGCTGTGCAGGATGTTGCATACTCATGTATGACCCTGCTGAGAGAGGAGCACACTATGCTGAGGGAGACCTCTTTCCACTATATCCCTGCTGCACTTCCAGGAGAAGAGGGATATTATACCGGACTCTACTCAGATCACTCTGCAGAGGATCCCGCACTTCAGATGACTGCTAGATTTGCTAGTGATCGAGATCGTGATGCACGCGCTCTCCGTTTCGAGCTCCACACCACCCGTTTTCGTCTGTATCGAGCACTGACACTCTTGGCACCCTTTGTGAGCGAGGGATCAGTTGAGCATGATGCTATCTACCCAGTGAGGACTCAGATGCCTTCTCGAGTTGCTTGGCCCGAGATTGGAGGCATTTTTCCACCCCGTGGTCCTTTGCTTCCACCCTAAGCTGGACCTAGGCCCCATCCTTGCCCAAATGGATATCAGGGTCCACAGGCCTCCGTGTTTTCGGATGGTCACCTCCAGCTACCGGGATACGCGGGTAACTTTTATGAGGACTACTATGGAGATGGAGATGAGTGAGACCGCCTGTGGTCTTACTTAGTGAGGATGTAGTAGTATCTTAGTATATTGTACGCAAGGTGTCTAAGTTCCAGAGGCTTAGATAAATAATGTATAGGAAGTCAGAGTGCCTCTGAAGGATGTATCATCTTCATCACGTTTTTATTAGCTTGGTGCTTGTACTAAAACGATGTATGGTTAGTATGACAGCTTGTGAATATATGGCTTGTATGCTTTATCACCATGTTGTCAAGATGATTAGTTCCTTTGCTCTGTAATCCTTCCAGTACTTCAATACCTTGTTTAGACTCTTCAAATCAACTCTGTTTGACTTTGGTTTTTCACCTCAGGATGTCTCAAGGAACCCGTGGCCAGGTTGGTCGTAACCAAGGTCGTGGGAATGACCAGGAGGAAGGCAACCTTCCACCCCCACCCACGATGGCTCAGGTTCTGATGGAGGTCGAGAGGAACCGCCGAGACTCTCACCATCTGTTGGAAGTCATTGCTCGCAACACCACTCAGCAGCGCAACGAGTTGGTGTCCATGAACGACTTCATCCAGCTTCATCCCCCGGTTTTCAGTTACTCCACCGAGCCCCTTGACGCCGATGACTGGCTTCGCAGCATCGAAAGGAAGCTCCAGGCATGCCATGTTGCAGATGGCGACAGGGTCAGCTATGCCACCTATCACCTCGAAGGTGCAACTAGCTCTTGGTGGGAGAACTTTCTGAATATGCGTCTTGTTGGACCGCCTGCATCTTGGGAGGAATTCTGCACTTCCTTCCGTGAGCACCACATTCCCAAGGGTCTTATGGACCGCAAGCGTGAGGAGTTCTGCAACCTCACCCAAGGCAGAAGGACTGTTGACGAGTTTAGTCGTGAGTTCAACCGACTTGCTCGTTATGCAACTGAAGAAGTCTCCACTGACTCCAAGAAACAAGAGAGGTTCCGTCGTGGCCTCAACTCTGGACTTCGTCGTGAACTCAACCTGCATGACTTTGCCACATTCCAGGTCCTTGTCAACAAGGCCATCAAGGCAGAGGACATGAACACCCCCAACGACTTTCGCAAACACCCTAGAGATGATGGCTCATCCAGTTCAGGCTCTCAGAAGCGCAAGATCTGGATCCCTAATAGTATGTTCCGCCAGAACAACCCACCGAGGCCATCCTATGTGGCGCCTCGTCCACCAACCCAGTTCCACCCAGCTCCACCAAACAACCCAGCTCCACGCACTGTTTTCGGAGCCTGTTACAAGTGTGGTCAGGCAGGCCACTATTCTCGTGAGTGTCCCCAGAACCAGATCCAGAACCAGAATGCTCCACCCCGTGCCGGAGGCAACAACAACAATGGTCATGGTAAGCCACCCCAGAAGGTCTACACCGCCAAACCCGCTCCTCCCGCCACTCGTGGACGTGTGAACCAGATCGCCGCCGAAGAGACTGACGACACCACTGACGTCATTCTTGGTACGCTCCCAGTCAATTATGTTCCTACTTCCGTTCTTTTCGACCCAGGAGCATCTCATTCATTCATATCGGAAAGTTATGCACTTCGTCATGAGTTATCCTTTGTTGAATTGTCCACCCCAATGATTAGTCAAACTCCAGGGTCAAGATGGAAAACTAATAGAGTAAGCCATGGTAATCAAATTGCAATTGAGGGTTTAGTATTCCTTGCTTCACTCATAGCCCTCAAGTCTTCAGACATTGATGTCATCCTTGGCATGGATTGGCTATCAAGACAGAATGCCTACCTAGATTGCAAAGGCAAATCCGTGAAACTCACCCACCCTTCAGGAAAAACCGTCAACTATACCTCACCCAGAACAAGAACCCAAGTGCATTCCTTGAATGTACTTCCCCTTCCCGAACTTGAAGATATTCCGGTGGTTCGTGACTTCCCGGATGTCTTTCCTGAAGAGCTGCCAGGCATGCTACCCGACAGATGTGTAGAGTTTATAGTGGATCTTGTGCCAGGAACTGCACCAATTTCCAGACGCCCATACAAAATGGCCCCACATGAGTTAGCTGAGCTAAAAATCCAACTTGATGTTTCGTTGGCAAAAGGCTTCATCCGCCCTAGCTCATCGCCATGGGGTTGCCCCGTTCTGTTCGTAAAGAAGAAAGATGGACAAGAAAAGATGTGCGTAGACTATCGCCCGCTAAATTTAGCTACGATAAAGAACAAATACCCACTGCCCAGGATCAATGATCTTTATGATCAACTTGCAGGATCCTCTGTCTTCTCCAAGATGGATTTGAGATTAGGTTATCATCAAATCAAAATCCGAAACGAGGACATTCCCAAAACGGCTTTTACTACTCGTTATGGTCTTTACGAGTACACCGTCATGTCCTCGTGTTTAACCAATGCCCCCGCCACATTCTCGCGCTTGATGAATTCGATCTTCATGGAGTACTTAGATAAATTTGTTGTGGTTTATCTTGATGATATACTCATCTACTCGAAGAACGAAGAAGATCATGCCAAACACCTAAGGCTGGTATTGATGAAACTTAGAGAGCATCGCCTGTATGCTAAATTCTCCAAGTGTGAATTCTGGCTACCAGAAGTGACCTACTTAGGCAACGTGATTTCTGCAAAAGGCATTGCTGTGAATCCCGAGAGAGTTCAAGCCGTCCTTGACTGGACTCCACCTGAATCGGTTAAGCAAGTTAGGAGTTTTCTTGGCCTAGTCAGCTATTGTCGTCGCTTCGTCGAGAACTTTTCTAAAGTTGCAAAGCCTCTAACGGAACTCCTCAAGAAAGATAAGAAATTCTTATGGACTCCCAAGTGCGAGGAAGGCTTTCAAGAGCTAAAAAGAAGATTGACTTCTGCACCAGTACTTGCACCTCCAGACACCAAAAAGGATTTCAAAATCTATTGTGATGCATCACGGCAAGGGTTAGGATGCATACTTCTGCAAGATCGACATGTGGTAGCTTATGCTTCACGCCAGTTGCGGCCACATGAAGAGAACTATCCTACCCATGACCTTGAACTCGCTGCCGTAGTTCATGCCCTAACAACTTGGCGACATTACCTCCTTGGTAATCGTTGTGAGATCTATTCCGACCACCAAAGCCTCAAATACATTTTCACCCAGCCATATCTTAATCTCAGGCAAAGACGCTGGATTGAGTTGATAAAAGATTACGACGTAGGAATTTCTTACACCCCAGGCAAAGCCAATGTCATGGCTGATGCACTAAGTCGTAAGTCGTATTGTAACAACCTCATGTTACAACAGTATCAACCACTTCTTCATGAGGACTTTCGCAAGCTCAATCTTGAGATTGTTCCTCATGGCTATCTTTCTACCTTGGTGGCGAAACCAACTCTTGAGGATCAAATCATAGTTGCCCAAAGGCGTGCACGAGGTGTTCGCCGGATCAAGGAGAACATTGCTAGCGGAGTTGCTAAATGTTTCTCCACAGATAGCAAGGGAACGGTATTCTTTGGAAATCGTTTGGTCGTACCTAAGAATAGGGAACTAAGGCAACTCATCCTCAAGGAAGCCCATGACACACCCCTCTCGATTCATCCCGGTAGCACAAAAATGTACCGAGATCTACGCCAGAGATTTTGGTGGACTAGGATGAAGAGAGACATTGCTCGATTTGTGGCCGAATGTGATGTTTGTCGTCGCATTAAGGCAGAACATCAAAGACCTGCTGGTACACTTCAACCTTTGTCTATTCCCGAGTGGAAATGGGACAAAGTCGGCATGGACTTCATCACCGGCTTTCCAAGAACCCAGAAAGGAAACAATGCCATCTTCGTTGTCATAGATAGGCTTTCCAAAGTTGCTCACTTCCTTCCGGTTCGCGAGTCTATAACTGCTAGTCTCGTCAGAAAAGCTACTATGATCGTCATCATAGGCAAGAGAGCTACAATCTGGATGAGAAGGCTTACCTTCGGGTTACTCCTCTGAAGGGAACCCAACGTTTCGGTATCAAAGGCAGGTTGGCCCCACGTTACATCGGACCTTTCCGCATTCTTGCCAAACGTGGAGAAGTTGCCTACCAACTTGAACTACCCCTGCACCTTTCCCGAGTACATGATGTATTCCATGTGTCCCAACTCAGGCGTTGCTTCAAGGACCCTATCCGCGAAGTCGACCATGAAACGCTTGATCTCCAAGATGACCTTTCTTATCGAGAATACCCCGTTCGTATTCTTGATTCCGCAGAGCGTGTCACTCGTCGTCAGAAGATTAGGTTTCTGAAAGTGCAATGGTCACACCACTCTGAGAGAGAAGCTACGTGGGAAAGAGAAGACCGTCTCAGTGTCGAGTACCCCGCCTTCCTCCCGCAGACTTCTGAATCTCGGGACGAGATTCTGTTGAGTGGGGGCGAGTTGTCAGAACCCTCTGTTAGGTAATGTGCTAGGGTTAGCCAGTACTCTTGCATCATGTCAAAATTTCAAAAGAAATCCTTGAAATCAAAATTCAAAAGAAAATGGGAGAAGGAACCCCCCCAGATGAATAAATTTAGAAAGCCAGATAAAAATCTTCTCCAAAAATTCATGTTAGATTTTTGAAAAATATTATAAATGAGTGTGATCACATATCAAGTGATGTGGGACCCACCCCATGCTCATAGATTTTTCAAATATTCAAACAGTGCCTTGGATTTAATCAAAAACCCCTATTTGAGTTAAGATTCAAATTATTTAAATTTTAAAAATGTTGAAACTTTATAAGTGGCTAGTCTATATTATTATGAAGCCATATAAAAAAATTCAGCATTTAATAAAATGTCTAGCTAATTATTTTAGCACAGCAAAACAAATAGCAGAAAGAAAAACAGAGAGGAAAATAGAAAAGGGAAAGGAGCCCACTTACCTGGGCCACCCCGGCCCAACTTACCGTTTCGGCAACCCGGCCCGCGAACTCGCCTGTCGTCTTCCTCCCCGCGCGCCAAAGCAGCTCGCTGGAGCGGCCGAGCACGCCGTGGACGCCACCTCGACGCCCAGGGGCTTCCAGGCCGCCCCAGGACTCCAAAGAGTGCCCAGGAGACGTCTGCATCGCCCCCTCTCACTTTCCCCCATCGCCGCCTCCTCTCAAGCTCTCTGTGTGTTTCCCCCCTTCTTCCCCGAGAGCAGCCGCCGCTCATCGTCGTGAGAAGCCGCGGCCAACGTCGACTAGAAGGCCAGCAACCGTGTCCCCCGTGCGCAGCTTCGTCGTCTTCGTCGATCTGCAGAAGAAGGCGAGCCCGGAGCCCTCCTAGTCACCGGAATCGAGCTCGAGCCGTAGCCGGACCCGCAAGAACTCTTCGTCGAATTCGTCATCATCACGCCGCCGTTTGCCTCACCGCCTGCTCTGCCGAGTTCCTGGTGAGCGCGGGATCAAAACCCCTATCTTTTTCCCCTCGATTGCTTCCTCTAGCCGTGGCCGCCATGAAGGCCGAAGCTCCTCGCCGCCGGGAACCATGGCGATGACCACCTGCTACGCAATCGAGCTCGTCGTGTTGTCCATCGCGTTCCCCGTGCTCCACTGCTTCAAACCAGCCTAGCCCCGCCTCAATTCGCGCCTTGTAGCGAATTCCCGATCACAGCCGTAGCTCCGTCGCCGCGAAACTCGACGCCGGCGAGCGTACAGGGCACCCCAGCACTTGGAGTTGGTCTCTTTCGACGCGCAATGGCAAGGGCTTCAAGTTGGAGGTCACAGCGCTTCGATTGGTGCCCGGAATCAACCTCCCCGTGCAGCGCCGCCGCGGTTCTGGTCGCCGGCGTTTAGCCGCCGGTGGGTTAGCCCTATTCCCCCCTAATGACCCCCTGGGTCACTGACTAGTGGGCCAAGTGGCTTAATTACGCCACTGGATTAAATTAACCAGCCGGGTTAATTAGCCAGTGTCACTAACACCCCTGGCCCACATGTCAGCGCCCCCCCCACACGCCAGCATGACGTCAGTCTGGCGCAATAAATCGATTAAATGAATTTCCATAGTAATTTGAATTAAAGAAATTCCAGAAAATACCCTAAACTTTGGAAATGCATAGAAAATTCATATTTACTCCAATTTGGACAAATAATATATGAAAAATGATCAGGAGAAAATAAGCTATCCAAAAATGCAACTTTCAACTATGTTGGGGTTGATTTTAAAATGGGAACAGTAGCATATGTCATTTGGTTTATTTGAAATTAATTCAAATTCAACTCAAATGATTTTGCAACTTGGACCATGGAATTATGCTATATTTTCAACCACACATTAGAGGCATATCATACACATTTGAAGATGATTCAAATTGATCAAACCATGTCACATATAACTTTACTAAGTTTGAATTCAAATTGGAGTTCTAATTTGCAATTCAATTTGCAATATACTCCATTTAAATGGAATTGCTTCACACATCAAAGCATCTACATCAAGTTCCAACCTTCCATCATGTGATTGTGCATTGTATTTACTTTGCTACTTTGCTTGTTGTTTGTCGAGTAGAGGTGGAACCGGAGCAGGAGGCTGCCCCCTTCGCTGAAGACCCAGAACCCGAACCTCGTCAGCAAGGCAAGGAAAACCCCATTGATCATGTCGATAAAATCCCACTTCCCTCTCATGTCTCGCTTATGCATTGTTTAGGATGATCACCATGATTCGTTTCTACCGCATAGATGAACCCATTCCTTTGCATGACCTATCATTTTGTCACAGTAGTAAGCAAACCACAATCCTAGCAAATGTAGGAGTTGGTTGATATCATGTGGCCCCTGCAAATGTTATCGCTTATTGCATGCTTAGTATGATACCATGATGATACTGTGATGTGAGTCGGGATGATAGTGATCATGTTGATGATGGTAGAAAAGTGTTGGTGAATCGACCCTAATACAAGGTGAACGATGAGAGGCTGTGTAGGAGTACACGGTGGGTTGTCTCGTTGAACACCGCCCTAAGTCCGAGTTCTTGTGTGGTGATCCAATATGAAGAGTACAACCACACATTGGGCTCACTGACCCCTCTCAACTTACTAACTCATCCCTTTCGATGTCCAGATGTCGCAATAGTTCGGACTTCTGGTAGGCTTGTGGCCTGGATGCTGAGTGAGAGAACGGCTCATCCGAGACCGGCTTATGCACCACGCACACATCACTTGGGTCCACTTCGGTAAACCGGCCGGGTTCACGATAGTGGTAACCAACCCAAGTAGGCGGCTTTCTCGGGCTAGATCGGCTATGAGGTAACAGTTGTGGTGAGCATCCTCGCTGGCACCCCTTGAATGGTGTCGATATCAAAGGCGGTAAATGATGATCATGTGTGTGTAGCGGTACACCCCTGCAGGGTTAACAAAACTATTCGAATAGCCGCGTCCGCGGTTATGGAATGCTTGGAAAGCTTAGCTTGATTATTAGATAACTTGAACTGGATACTTCTAAAATACACCAAGATAAGTGTGAGTGCTATGGCGTGCTTTCTCGTGGGGAAGTCGAGGAAGGCACCATAGTGGTGTAATTGGTTGGACAAAGTAGTGGACTCGTGTACGCTTCTTACCTCAAGTCTGGTACTCGTAGTTCAGGACTAGCCAAGTCAAAGCTGGCATTTCTGCAAGTGAAACCCCACCTCCCTTCACCTTGATACATGTGCATGAGTAGTATAGCTCCTATGTAAGTCTTGCTGAGTACGACTTTGTACTCACGTTTGCTTAATCTATGTTTTAGATGATGCCACTGACCCCGAAGGTGGCTTCTTCATCGAGCTGGACGACTGAAGATCAACTAGTCTAGTCCCAGTCAGACGACTGGTTTCCTCGTGGAGGGCTTGTGTTTAAAAAAGGCTTCTTAAGCCATTTGTTAAACTTGTCTGTACTCAGACATAATTTGCTTCCGCTTATGTTGTAATGTTGGATCACATGTTTGTGATCTCTGTGTGCACTCTATAAGAGTTATCAATAAAATATGTACACTTTTTCATACAAGGCATGTGTGCTGCGTGTATGTTTATAACATGCATGTCTTTGTATGGGTTTTCGAGACCTTAGTTGTGTTCTGGCTGGCGGTCTTTCATACACCAAGTGGCCCTTAGATGTGCGTAGCTTGGGGCATCGCGATGCGATTGCTCGAGACTTCGTCTCGTGCACACTTTGTGGTACGATCGAGCCCGCCCTAGACCCCGACTAAGTGATCGGGCTGGAGTAAGTCTATGTAAGAGTTATGAGATAGTCGTTAGTATGGTTGAGGCGACTTGTCTTTGAATATGGGAGTTCACCACCCATATCATTAGACTTGTGTGCGTACGATGAGGACCCATCTCAGTTGATCATCCGGCCTGGATGGGATACCCCTCACGTACGATGCTTTCCGAGAACGTTCTGTGCTTGGCCTTGTCTGCTTAGACAAGTGGGTACGGTTCTCGGCTCTCCATATGACTATGTCTTAGCTGTACTTGCATAAGCTAACCCCTGGTCCCGACACACGGTCAAAGTATTCTCTCTCCAGACTCCTCAACCGAAGTTAGTTACCTCAGTGTCCTGAAGAACAACGTCTCAGACACACGAGGACTGAACTTCTACTGCAGGAGATAACTCTCTCTTCAGGAGAACTGCACTCGCGGTCTCCAGACTCCTCAACCGAAGACAGATTCCTCAGTGTCCTGAAGAACAAGGTCTCAGACACCCGAGGAACTGAACTTCTACTGCAGGAGATTTCCTAAGGGTTTTTCTTCAGGATTCCTAATTGAGCACTTCCTCAGAACTTCGGAACTTGTTTTCCTCAACCCCTCCAATAGTGCGGTGTTTTCCTACGACTCAAGAAGTATAAAAAGTCTTAGCGAAGACTACGCTTCAACTTCGAGACTGAGGATGACGAATGTTTCCACCAAGGGAATTGGTTCTTCTGAGTGGCAGTCCAGAACCGCAGCAGCTTTCGAGGTGGAGCCGAATGATATGGATTGTGAATCCCTTTTGGAAGAAACTCATGGCATTGAAGAAATCAGTAGCATCGAAGCTTGGGGTATCATCAGCTTCAAGGTCACGGAAGAATGGTTGCTTCTGCTTCGGACACAAGGACCGAGCTTGAACTGGGCCTTGAGGTGGTGGAGGCGCTTGAGGCACTTCAATCTGAAGAGAGGCTTGAGGCTGAGGCGAAGCCGCTGCAGATGCTTTAGGCACAGATGTGTTGAGGTCCTTGGGAAGACGAGGTGATGTGGCATGTTTGTCTTCAGAGCCATCCTTTGAGGCTTCAGCATGAGCATTTGTACTGTTTTCTTCTTCAGGAGGAGCATTTGTGTTGTGCTCGGCTTCAGCTTCAGTTTCAGCGCCGGGGGGATCGGGCTTAGGGTCAGCAGTGGTAGTGTCAGCAGCATCAGTATCAGTAGTAGTGGTTGCTGCAGCATCAGTATCAGCAGCAGAATTTGTGGGAGCACTTGTGGCTTCTGGGTCATCAGCATCAGACGCTGAGGACGATGCATCCACTGATTCTTCAGACTGCAGTGAAGTATCAGGAAGCACCTCGGTTACGGTGTTGGAGTGAGGCTCAGGTGAGAAGACGGTATGAGTTGGTGAGTTGGTCAGCCCATAATCCTCATCATGGACGCGAGGAGTTCCATGATCCATAATGTCGACGTCCATGTCTTCAATCTCAGTTATAGTCGGTGGCGGTGGGGACGTAGGAGTTGGAACAATGGGTGTTGCAGTAGGGGGTGGAGTGAAGAAGATTAAGCTACGCTGAGGATTTGGAGGTGGAGTTGAGGCAGCAGTATTGAGAACGGTGGTATCAGCGGCCTATGATGTTAGAGGAGCTGAGGAAAGTGGTGTAGCATCAATGGGGTCCTCAACAGTGGGTTTCTTTGAAGCAGGTGGAGTTGAGGGTTGGGCTTCAGGCAGGCGCTTGAGGCTTTTGGCAGAGGCATCAGTGGGTACTGAGGAAGCAGGTTGTCGAAGCTTCATCAACTTGGCCATCTATTGTGAGATCCGTTCCTTGGATTTTCCAATATAAGTACGGTTGGCCGCGAACTCAATGTTGAGGCGTTGAACTTCACATTGATGCTCAGTAAACTCCTGAGGAGTAACTTTAGTCATAGGTTTCTTCTTGAAGTCACTGAGGACTTTCTTCAGTTTGGCCTTCAACTGTTTCTGAAGATCACGTTGATGAATCTCATTTATGAGGAACTGTTGAACATAGAACTTGATGTCTGTAGGGATGTCCAAATCATCAAGCGGAGTGTCAGGCTTGATAGACCAAATTTCAATGTACTCCAAGATCTTCTAGGGATCAAGGAGAAGCGGGATTTCTGAACCCGTTGCTTCAGCTTTGCGTCTGGCCGCAGCACACACATATTCAATCTTATCAGCTTCAGTGGCGACAAAGCCGGCCAAATCCTCAAATTCATCTTCATCATCAGAGGTTTGAGGAGTATGATGAATGGCGCCACGCATAGCAGTTTTCTTTGGTGAGGGGCGTGGGCCGCGTTGAAGAACAGTTTTGGTCTTCAGCTGAGACTGAGGCATTGTGGTTGAGGCCTCAGGAGCATTACTTGATTCATCAGTGCGAATCCTTGAGGAGGGGGCAGCACCAGCCGTGCGTTGACATGAGGAACCGACAACATGAGGCTTAGTTGAGGACTGCATGGAAGGCTTGATGCCAGCAGCCTTTTTGCGGTGCTGAGGCTGAAGTTGTGGCCATGGTTGAGACTGATCCTGAGGCGGAATCTGTATTGATGCAGTCATGTCATGAACCAGATCCCTGACACGGCTACAACTGCGCTTGAGATATTGAGCATATGAATCAGGAAAATCTTCAGGAGTGTGCATTGTTGTGGGATCAGGAATGACGCCTGGTGCAGGTGGAGGTCTAGCCTTGATACCCAAGGTCTTCACTGGCGGATTGACAGCAAACATTTCCTCATGTTGAGGATTAAGCCATTGATATGCCACCCAACGCTTGGCCCATTCTCTTGTGATCTTCTGGACTCTTTTCTTACGATCATCAGCAGTTTCACATTCGGGAGTCTTCAGCTTCTCATAGAGCTCAGGAGGTAGGTCTCTAGCAGTATCAGTGTGCTTACGCCGAGGAGCCATTTTCTTCAGCTGAGGAGACTGAGGAATTTTACGTTCGAGCTGAGCTGCAAATGAAGTGAGACTATGAGAACCATACGATTCCTCAGCAGACATGTACCTGTGACAGAATTAAGTTGCGAGGGAAGTGGGGTACGGTTATATGCGTTCATGAGGAATAGGCTGAGGAAAACAAGGAATGAGGCATAGGTATAGGTCTCAGAAAGCTAGCAGTACAGTTGAGGATTAACTGGCTTGAGGACACAACAGTACTGAGGAATAATACGCTGAGGAATATGCCACTAAGGAATAAGCATACCAGACTTGAGGCGAAAGCTGAGGAACAACGAGTCTTTGTTTCTGGCGACGGCGAACTCCGGCGACGTTTGCTCACGAGCTTGAGGAGCTCAAGGGCAGCGGCGCGAGAGGGAGAGGAGCGGTGGGGGAAATGACCGGGGGGGTAGAGGGCTATTTATAGAGGGGTGAAAGCTGAGGGGTTGCGAGATTTGTGGACCAGATAGCCCCGGATTGTTGGGATCCTCAGTGGATATCTTAATGGTGGATAAGCACGACGTGCGGTAAAATCGCAAAAAATTTAAGACAGTTGTAACAGAAAGTCCGTGATTTGAGGAACTTGAGGACAAGGTCTGAGGATGAAGACAAATGGTCTCAGGCTGAGGAATACAAGTTTTCCGGATGAACGCATATGAGATAGACAGATTAGATAAGTGAGCACAGAGAGACGGGTCCGATCACGTTCACCTAGATGAAGAGGCAAAAGTTGAAAAACAATAACTATAGGTGAACGATGTTGAGGACAAACACGGTAATCATCAATAATGAAGACTTCAAATCCTGAGGAAGTGGAGAAACAACAAATCCTGAGGAAGTTGAGGAACAACAAATCCTGAGGTGTTTGGGCGGTGGCGCTACCCACCTTATAGGGAATGAGACACTTGATACCATACAATTGTCGTATGGATCTTGAGTCAATTCCACGTTAATTTCTTCACACTTAGCAAGGTAGTTCCTCATGATTTGAAGAGTACGACGCATCGTGTGTTGTGCATCAGGATTCTTCAATATTGTTTAAGCGTTAGGATGTGTTTCCATTCACTGGACGTTTGAGGAATCTAAGATATTTAGCTCACACCTCAGAGTGCTAAATCGCTTCTCATCCAAAGGTTTGGTGAATATGTCAGCAAGTTGGTCTTCAGTCTTCACGTGGCTGATGATGATATCTTCCTTCAATACATGATCCCGAAGAAAGTGATACCGAATCTCAATATGCTTCGTCCTCGAGTGTTGTACTGGATTCTGAGAGATCTTGATGGCGCTCTCATTGTCACATAGCAGTGGTACTTTCTTCAGGTTGATGTCGTAGTCCTTCAGAGTTTGCTTCATCCAAAAAAGCTGTGAGCAGCTAGCACCAGCAGCAATGTATTCAGCTTCAGCAGTGGAGAGGGAGACGCAGTTCTGCTTCTTCGATGACCAGCACACTAGAGAACGTCCGAGGAAATGACATGTTCCTGAGGTAGACTTCCGATCCACTCGATCTCCAGCATAATCTGAGTCTGAGTATCCGACGAGATCCAGCTGTGTGCCTTTTGGATACCATAAGCCTAGCGACGGGGTGTGAGCCAAATATCGAAGAATTCGTTTCACCGCTTGGTGATGAGATTCCTTAGGTGCCGCTTGGAATCGGGCACACATGCAAACACTCAACGTTATATCAGGCCTTGATGCACATAGATATAGCAGAGAACCTATCATGGAGCGGTATACCTTTTGATTGTAGTCCTTGCTATTTTCATCAGGGCCAAGTTGTCCATTTGTGGGCATCGGTGTCTTGATGCCCTTGCAGTCTTGCATCCCGAATTTCCTCAGGCACTCCTTGAGGTACTTCTCCTGAGAGATAAAGATGTCGTTGCGTTGTTGACGAATTTGAAGCCCTAGGAAGAACTTCGGTTCGCCCATCATGGACATCTGATATTGTTCATTCATCAAGAATGCAAATTCTTCACTGTATTTCTTGTTAGTGCATCCAAATATTATGTCATCAACATAGATTTGACATATGAATAATGCATCATCATATCGTTTTGTGAAAAGAGTTGGATCGAGGGAACCAGATTTGAATCCCTTGCTGATGAGGAAGTCCCTTAGTGTGTCATACCAAGCCCGAGGGGCTTGCTTCAGTCCATAGAGGGCTTTCTTCAATCTTTACACCATATCAGGCTTCTTTGCGTCTTCAAAACCTGGAGGTTGAGCAACATATACTTCTTCCTCGATATTACCATTGAGGAAAGCACTTTTCACATCCATTTGATATAACTTGATATTATGATGGTTAGCGAATGCAAGCATAATACGAATGGACTCAAGTCTAACAACAGGAGCGAAAGTTTCACCGAAGTCGATTCCCTCGACTTGAGTATATCCTTGGGCTACGAGACGAGCTTTGTTTCTGATGACTTGTCCATCTTCATCGAGTTTGTTGCGGTAGATCCACTTCGTGCCGATGACATTGTGAACTCGAGGATCAGGACGTTTGACTAGTTCCCAAACATCATTCAGTTTAAACTGAAGAAGTTCGTCTTGCATTGCCTAAATCCATTGCGCTTCTTGGAATGCCTCGGTGACTTTGGTGGGCTCTGAAATTGATACAAACGAGAAATGCCCACAAAATTTAGCTATACGATTAGCTCTTGCACGAGTAAGAGGACCTGGTAGGTTGACGTCAGCGAGGATTTTGTCCACTTGAACTTCATTTGCCACACGAGGAAGTCGAGGAGGATGATCTTGAGGCGCATCTTCATCACTACTGTCAGATTCATTTGCATCAGCTTCAGGTGCTTCAGGAGGTTCAGGGGTATCAGGAGCCTCAGGATCAGGATCGTCATCAGGATTATTTGCATCAGGATTTGGATGTTCTTCAGGAGCAGGAGGTATGTGGATTTCTTCAGGATGATCCACAGGAATGATACCACCAGCACCCATCTTCTTGATCTATTCTTCAGGTGGTGCTTGATCTAAGTCATGTGGCAGGTGCTCTCTTTGGGAGCCATCAGATTCATCAAATCGCACGTCTACAGTCTCAACAATTTTATAATGACTAATATTGAAGACTCTGTAGGTGAGCGAGTTGATACCAAAACCAAGCATGAAACCCTCACATGCTTTGGGTGCAAATTTGGACTGGTGATGAGGATCACGAATCCAGCAAGGTGCACCGAATACCTTGAAGTAACTTACATTGGGTTTCTTACCGACCATTAACTCGTATGATGTTTTATTGAAGAACTTGTGAAGATACACACGATTGACGATGTGGCATGCAGTGTTGATAGCTTCAGCCCACCACTTGAGTGGAGTATTGTACTCGGCCAGCATCGTGCGAGCCATCTCGATGAGGGTTCGGTTCTTCCTCTCAAGAACTCCATTTTTCTGAGGAGTGTAAGGCGCAGAGAATTCATGAGTGATTCCCGGGTCATCGAGGAATTCTTCCACACCGAAGTTCTTGAACTCAGTGCCGTTGTCGCTTCGAATGTGCTTGATCTTCAGGTTGTAGTTATTCATGACTCGTAGGGCGAAGCGCTTGAGGATTGCTGGGGTTTCTGACTTATAGAGAAGAAAATGCACCCAAGTGTATCGTGAGAAGTCATCAACAATAACAAGACCATACATATTACCTCCAAAGCTTGAGTACTTTGGAGGACCGAATAGATCCATGTGAAGCAATTCCAGAGGTCTTGTAGTAGTCATGATGGTCTTGGCAGGATGCTTGGCCTTGGTCATCTTTCCAGCTTCACAAGCACCACATAGTCGGTCCTTCGTGAATCTGATTTCCTCAATTCCGAGGACATGTTTCTTCAGTACCAGCTTCTGGAGATTCCTCATTTCAGCGTGGCCGAGTCTTCGATGCCATAGCCAGCATTCTGAAGATCGAGCCATGAGGCATGTAGCAACCTGAGGACCTTCAGAGAAATCTACAATATATAGATCACCTTTCCTAACTCCATGGAAGACAATGGAGTTATCGCTAACCATATAGACAATACAACCATATTTTCCGAAGACAACAACGAGATCAAGATCACAGAGCATAGATACAGAAATCAAGTTGTATCCAAGTGATTCAACAAGCATGACTTTATCAATGTGTTGGTCTCGAGATATAGCCACTCTGCGGAGACCCAATACCTTAATTTTACCTTTATCAGCGAAGGTGATGGTTTTCTTTGAAGAAGGACTCAGTGATGATTCCATAAGAAGGCTTCTGTCACCAGACATGTGATTTGTACATCCACTGTCCATCACCCATTCAGTCTTTCCCTGCAAAGGAATTAGTATCTCATACAGCAAGTTATGAGCCAGTCTCAGTTTGAGGATTTTATGTTTCCTCAGAATTAATTCCTCAGGATGTTCCTCAGGATTGATTCTATGAAACCAAACAATATAAATATCCTTCAACTGACTCAAATGATGTTGTCCTGGGCATATGATCTGCAGAATTTGTAATTGCCTCAGGACATGTCCCTGCAAGGATGATTAGTTCTTAACCACCCACATCTTAATGGGTGGTCTCGAGGCACATGAGGACTGATGAGGTTGATGAGACCTAATGGGGTGAGAGATGGTGGCATCAGGATAAGCAAATGAATAAGCATTCTTATGAGGAGCTTCCCTGTGAACAAAATGGTTAGCAGATACATGATTATAATCATTTCCTTTTGAGGTATCGTCCTCAGATGATATCCTCAGCTCATTTGCATCTGCATTCACAGGAAGGTTAGTGATGAGGTCCTTTTGAACCCAGATCTGCTTGACTGGAGGACCGTTCCTGCAGTTAGTTCTGATGTATCTGGCAAATACCTCACCATTAACATTCTTAAACAGTTTATAGTTTGAGTCAAAAGCCTCAATCATCACATCAGAAGAAACAACATCATAACCAGATAAAGTATAGGGATCAGGAGGAGGCATCTTTGCCCGAACCCAAGTGGTCTCTGGATATTGTTCAGGTTTCCAGTAAGACCCATCAGGGTTGATATTCCGAGTGAATGCAACACCTTCTTTCCTCGGGTTCCTGTTGAGGATCTGTTTCTTGAGGATGTCACAAAGGGTCTGATGTCCTTTCAGACACTTGAACATGCCGGTTTCCAGTAGACTCTTCAACCTAGCATTTTCTTCAGCAATGTCTATAGTATCCTCAGATGAGGGGTTAGATACCATAGAAGCAATAGAAATAATAGAGTCTGAAGACATTGAGGAACTAGGCACAGAGATGATACGATCATGTTCAATGCATTTTAAACAGGGAGGATTAAATCCTTCTTGTGGCATGATGATCTGTTGAGAGAGGAGTGAATCATTGTCTTTCCTCAGATCGTCATGAGACATCCTTACGCGTTCAAGTTCTTGTTTCCTCATGAGGAACTCATAAGCCAGCTTTTCATGATCGGTAAGGAGTGCCTCATGACGATTGAACAAGTCATCAAACTTTGACTGAAGAATTTTTGATTTATCAGTCAACTTTTGAGTCTTCGTCATTTCCTCAACCAACATATCATCACTCTTGTTTAGTGAGATCTGAATCTTTTCAAGTGCACGTTGTTGCTTCGATGCAAGTTAGCAAGTTTAGCATAGTTTTCATCAGGTTCTTCATCAGAGGGATCATCTGATGATGAGTATGAAGATACCTTGGAGGACTTGGCCATGAAGCAGAAGGAAGGGGTTGTGTCTTCAGCTTCATCATCAACATGTGATAGACCATATTCCTCAGTGCTGAAGATTGACTTTGAGACAAGCGTCGTGGCAAGAGCCAGACCGGCCACACCCTCAGATTCTTCAAATTCTTCTTCCTCAGCATCAGGGTTGGAACCAGATTCTTACGAGTCAATTCTTTTCCGAGATATGCATGAGCCTTACGGGAACTGCTATTCCTGTATCCAGCAGACTTTGAGGATCTTGAGGATTTCTTCTTAGTCTTTTCATCAGAACTGTCATCTTTCCCTTTCTTCTTCTTCTTCAGTCTAGCTTCCTTTTCCCATAGAGGACACTCAGCGATGTAATGCCCAGGTTTCTTGCACTTGTGGCAGACTCTCTTTCTTGCTTCGACAGAGTCATCATCTTTTCTTTTTCTTGAGGACGATCTTGAGGAATTTCCGAAGCGATTCTTCTTCGTGAATCTTTGGAACTTTCTGGTGAGGAGAATGAGTTCACGGCTGAGAGTTTCAGGATCATCAGTATCAGCCTCAGACTCTTCATCAGAGGACACTCTTCATGCTCTAGCTTTTAGCGCGCGGACCTTAGGCGTGGAGCTGTATAAATCTCTTTTTTCAGAGAGCTTCAGTTCATGAGCATTGAGGCGCTCGAGAATGTCCGCTGGATCCAGAGTCTTGAAGTCAGGCCTTTCTTGAATCATCAGCGATAGGAACTCAAATGAGTCATCCAATGACCTCAGTAGTTTCTTCACAACTTCATGATCTGTGATATCAGCGGCACCCAGTGCTTGAAGTTCATTGGATATGTCAGTGAGTCTGTCAAAGGTTTGTTGCACGTGCTCATTGTCCAGCCTCTTGAACCTGTTGAAGAGACTGCGGAGTGTATCAACCCGTGAGTCTCGTTGAGCAGAGACTCCTTCATTGACTTTAGACAGTCTTGTCCATATCTTCTTTCCAGTATCTAGTCCACTGATACGGTTGAACTGAGCCTTGTTGAGATGACCACCAATGATGCTTCGAGATTTTGCATCAAGCTGCCAGTTCTTCTTGACAACTTCAGGAGCAGTCATCAGATTTGCTTCAGGAATGCCTTGATCAACAATGTCCCACAGATCCTTGTTAATGGCTTCAAGATGCATCCTCATCTTGTTCTTCCAGTATGGGTAGTCTGTCCCATCGAAGATGTGGCAGTTTGAGGCAACGTTCATTGTACCTAAGGTCGACATAACTAAAACTCCAGGTGGTTAAACCGAATCACACAGAACAAGGGAGTACCTTGCTCTGATACCAATTGAAAGTGCAATATATCGACCAGAGGGGGGGTGAATGGGAGATTTTCAATTCTACTACCAGATTTTGGTTTTCTTCAGGACTGAAGCAATCATGAGGCTGAAGAAGTAACCAAAATCATGAGGAAATAAAACTTCACAGAATGTAATCATTAGGGAAGCTCATCATAATGCAACAGAAATAAATCAATTCAGATAAGCAGAAGTACTTCAGATGCATAGTATGAAGACAAAGAGCAGAGGGAGAGCTGAAGCACAAGAAGTCAACATATCAAATACTGAAGCTTAAGAGGTTGAAGAGATAGCACCAGAGGTTGAAGACATTGGTTTGGTAGACCAGTTCAAGTTGCTGTGACAACTCTACGTCTGGTTGGAGAGGCTGAGATTCAACTCAGAAGACATAGTCTTCACCTTGTTCTCCTTGAACTAGAGTCCTCAGACTCCGTCGAATAACTCAGGTGAGTCTTCAAGGTAGACTCCCGAAACCTTCACAGACTCAGTCACTTCGGGAAGTCACAATTGCATCTTGACTTCCTCAGACTGAAGACTTCTACACCGGCTGGAAGATCACAGTCTTCAAGAGTAAAAAGCTTCGGATCACTAGAACCGACTTCCTCAGAAATGCTCAACTACTCAGGCTGGTGGTTTTCCTCACATAGGTTCTTCAGTTTCCTCAGAGGTGGGTTGCTCTCAAATGACAAGTGTCAGTTTTTCTCTCGGAGCAGCCAACCCACAAATGGGGCTGGGGGTGGATATTTATAGCCGCGGAGCAACCCGAGGTGAAAGGACATAAATGCCCATGCATGCAATTACTCTCATGCCCTCGGAAATGATCGTTGCTAGACAAGTTCTAGCCTCTCACCACGCAACACGTGGCACGGTCAAAGTATTCTCTCTCCAGACTCCTCAACCGAAGTTAGTTACCTCAGTGTCCTGAAGAACAACGTCTCAGACACACGAGGACTGAACTTCTACTGCAGGAGATAACTCTCTCTTCAGGAGAACTGCACTCGCAGTCTCCAGACTCCTCAACCGAAGACAGATTCCTCAGTGTCCTGAAGAACAAGGTCTCAGACACCCGAGGAACTGAACTTCTACTGCAGGAGATTTCCTCAGGGTTTTTCTTCAGGATTCCTAATTGAGCACTTCCTCAGAACTTCGGAACTTGTTTTCTTCAACCCCTCCAACAGTGCGGTGTTTTCCTACGACTCAAGAAGTATAAAAAGTCTTAGCGAAGACTACGCTTCAACTTCGTCTTCAGCGCGAACGTCCTCAGGATTGTCCTCAGCTTCAGCTTCAATCGAACGCTTCAGGATCCTGATTCCTCAGGATTTCGCGCAACTTCATTCTTCAGGAAACGCACCGATTTCTCCAATGTTCCTCAACATTTTGGGGGGTCGACATTGGTGGTTAAACACCTCATCAGGGACTGTTCTCCTGTGTATACTCACAAACACATCAGTCCCTTAACCGTTTTGTCATCAAACTCCAAAACCTCAAGGGGGGGCACATGATGCACTTACAGATTCTTATATGGACTCGTCCCCAGACCACTAGCCAGGTACAAGTCAAACTGATCCACTCCCTTTCGATATTTTGAGCACTCATACAATGGATGAGCGTGAGCAAGAAAGTTGACACCTAAAAGGAGAAACAGAAAGAAAGTGGAGGAGGAAGACAAAAAGGTGTGAAAGGCTCACATCAAAGAGGACAATCATAGGCGGGAGAAGGCCACACTACTGGAAAAAAGGTCTTTAATGGCGCACTGGTTTTTGACATCAATGGCGCACTTCGGGTGCGCCATTACTAGCACGCCATTAGTAAGTGATAGTAATGGCGCACATTCAGTGCGCCATTACTATCCTGTATGCAAATGGCGCACCAGAAGTGCGCCATTACTAAGGCCTGAAATGCGCCACTGATGTTACCGATCCCGCCACATGTGTGTCTTCTGCTCTGGGTTACTAATGGCGCACTTTCAGGAAGTGCGCCATTGTTGTGTTTCTCCACATGCGCCACTGAAGCACACTATGTGCGCCATTACTATGAATATCAGGGTTTTTTTCTTTTTCTTTTCTGTATTTGCACAGATATAAACATCAGATTTATAAACAACACAGATATAAACAGCAGATTTATAAACAGCACAGTAGAAGATTAGTCTCCGATTACAAATCATCATATTAGTCTCCGAATTCAAAATACCAAACAAAGTTAGAACATTACAAGTCTCGAGTAGCGAGTTTGATCACATTACAAGTAGATAAATCTAAACTACCATGACATTGAAGAACAGGGTGGCGGTCACGATGAGCATCATCGTGACCAAAGTGATCTTCATCCGGTTCATCCTCCGCTCCCTCCTCTCCCCCGCTAGATAGCGCGCATATCTAGCTTCCACCTCCGCCCTTGTGGGTACCCTTTGTAACTGTTACCGCTAAAACGGTGAACCTGTCTCCGACAATCCCCCCAGTTGTCGTAGACTCCGGGAATCCTACCAATGTACACGACATACGACGGTATCTGCTTTATGCACTGGACAAACAAAACATTAAGAGAAACTTACAGATAATATTTAAGCAGTACATACGTATACAACAAAATTAAGGACCAAAGGAAGAGAAAAGCAACACACATTAATAGCACACGGTTCATGGTCCTAGTAATAAATAGCATCGATTACATATAAGTTCAATGATGACTGTTTAAACTAAGGAGACATATGTACAGACAAGTTCATAAAAGTTTATACAACACACACGAGCTCTCGTCGATAGTCCAGAACTACATAGCTAGGCGCATGGGCGTCAAGACTTTTGACTCCGCTCACGGGCCGGAGCGTGGGTGAAGCCGCCGTCTTTCGTGATGGTCATGAATGAGCGATCGCCGTCAGCCTGCAATCTTAGCAGTGTATCTATTTCACGGTTGGACAGTTGATTGTTGAGGTAGAACTCCCCCGTGTTACGAAGGACATCTTTAGAGATGAGTCCTGCCAACTCTGACTTGATGCGAAAGAATTCTTGTCTGAGGTCGGCGTCTTGGATTACCGACAAGCGTTCGGCCCTGTGCTTGAGATGAGCTGGGAGCGTAAGCTGCTGCTGGTCCCGTACGAACGCCCGCATGTGATGGATGGCGTAGTAGGCATCCTTTTGACCGCCAGGCGGCTGCTTGACGCAGGTGAACTTTGTTACGTGAGTGAACACATGCGCGCCGTACCTAACAACTTCCTTCTTGAAGATGACTCCGGATTTGGAGTAGCGCGAGAGAGCCTCATCGAGAACTTTCTTGATATTTTTGTAGTCTTTGTTCGACTCACGGTCCAGGTCCAAATACGTGGCCATGGACCATTTCGGGTTTAGAGCGATGAGTGTGCACTTTGTTTCATCACTGCACACAACACGGATGTTAGTAGGAAAAGAATGACCGAAATCTAAGCATCCTAATGTATGTTACGGGGACGTGAGGGGATGACTTACTCGGGAAAGTAAGGCAGGAGGAAGTTGTCCTTATCCTTGTTCGCCAGAATGACGCCTTCGAGGTAATCACTAGCGAGTCGCCGGTCCCCGTGGCTGGTCAAGAGCTTGGCATGCATGTAGAAGGGGTCGACTATAACAATGTCCGGGGTCTTGTCTCTAATGATCCGCATCTCCATACTGAGCGCAAATAGCCGAACGAATGTGTAGTGCAGCGGAAGAATTTCAAACATAGCGAAGATGTCATCAAACCACAGGAAGATCACACGTCCGATGTCGCAAGCAACAAAGCCCTTTCCCTCTGGCACCTTGGCGGTGAAAACCGGGTATGCCACATCATTCTCTCTGAGACGCCGCGTCTCTGTATTCAGAACAATGTCATGCAGACTCTTCATAGCACCGGTTGAAGCATCGAGCATTGCAGCAGATAGCATCGACCTACCCGCCACATGCACCCTCGACATGATTCCATCGAGTCTTGGTGGCCCGTCTTGAGCACGGATCGTCGGTGCCGACTGGCTCGCAGTAGTGGGACCCTTCCTCCTTCTTGTACGTCCCTTCTCCTTCGGCTTCTCATGTAATGGGACCTTTACCTGCTCGGAGACCGCCTTCTGAGTGTGTTGGGGCTGATAACATTTCGCGCCTCGGCCGTCTCAGCCTCGGTGAAGGCGGCAGCTGGAGGCGTCTCCTGAGAACTGAACAGTCGATGCTTATTGTTGGAATTCATCTCCGCGCTACGAGATGGGTGGGAGGAGTCTTTTGCACCAAGGTTTGGTTCTTGAGAAGCAGGCGGGAAAAGGTCGTCCATGTCGCACCCACCGTGTTCCTCGTAGAAGTCATCGACACGGGCAAGTAGTGTGTTGGTGTTGGTGTTGGTGTTGCTCCGATCTTGTGCCACATCGATGTCCGTAGGGTGGTGGCCTAGATCAGCCGACGGTGTTGCAGCGGTCTTGGCATGGCTTGGCGCCAACACGACTGGCGGTGGGGTGGAGTAGTTCCCCACCCCTAAACGAATCTGGCACTTCGGCCAAAGCAAGCTCCAGTTCAAGCAGCCGTGGAGGTCCATCACATCTTCGTCCTCGGCTCCAGGGGGTCGATAGGGAGGTAACAATTTGTCGTAGCCATCCAGCACCCGAATCAGTTGAACCTTATACACGTTGGCTGGCATCGGATTACCATGGAACACGCGGATACCCGGTTGAACGATTCTGCCCACGGCAACATCGACCAACTCCTCGTCCACAAAGTGCAGGAGAGTGCATGGAACGTTGACGGGCCCTGTGAAAACATGTAGGGCGTCACGGATGCCAAGTCAAAGGCAAAAGGAGATGAAGTCATCGGCCGAGGCTTAGTTACCGTGATGGCGTCGAGCTCGGCTAATGTCGATGGACCGCCAACGGCGGGCGGGTATGTGACGGAGGGGGCGCTTGCTCCTGAGGTGTCGGGCGTTGGTGTTTTACGCTCCAATACTTGCACCGCCACCGGGGTCACAAACGCATCCGTCGTCGGGGACACTGTCGCGGCCGCAGCCGGGGGCACCATCCTGGCCGCCACCGGGGTCACAAACGCATCCGCCGCCGGGGACACCAACGGGGCCGCCGCCACTGCCATCGCGTTGTGAGAGTTCCTGCCCATGAAGCTGGGAATTGGGGGCAACCCCTCTTGACCGCTCCCAAGCCAGTCTCGCATGAACACAAACAAGGAAGGCATCAGGTTGTTGAGTGCATGTCCAACTTGTTCTTCCACAATGCGTGGAATCTGCTCCATTTTTTCTGGAGTTGTGCCTCCGAGCCGCTAGTGCTTTTCTCCTTTCACCTAGTGTTATAGTAGTCCGGACATTTTGTGGAACAGCCTTTGTCGGACATAGGACCAACTGACGACGGCTTACTAAGCTTATCCTTTTTCTTGAGTGTGTTGATCGCCCTATTTAAAGAGTTGTCCCAAGGGGCGATAGGCGGGGACCCCGCGCTGCTGCTTTCAGTTTCCTGCACAAGGAACGCGGGGACCATTCAGAAATTTGGCTTCACTAATTTTAAAATGCAACCATATGGAGGTAATTTAACAGGGGGGGTATTCTTTACCAGAAGACGCTCAAGCTCATCCACCTTCGGATCCGTCATAAGCTCCCCTGTTATCGGGTTCCTCTTGTACCGGGCCCTGACATAGTTATTTGTAGGCTTATCTCCGTATTTTTTGAAGAGGGCGGTAGGCCTTGCGCGACACGCTCCGCGTCCTCCTTGTCCCATTTTGGTTCCGACACTCTGTAACCGTCGGGACCGAGTCTGTGAACCCCTAAGTTCAATTCCCGCATACTTTTCCCCCACTGACTCGATTCACTGGTTGAGGTGTCCTCGCACTTGAGCTTGAACTCCTCGTAGTCAGTTTCGCTGATCGAAGGATTTTCCTCCTTCATCTTCTCGTAACTAACACCTTTACTAATCATTTTCTTCATCGTACTTCTCCAAGTAGCCAGGGATGTGCTCATCTTCGTGAGGGCGGCACTGTTCACTTTATTCCCGTGGAGTTATGTGTTCGCGAATTGAGCGGGGAACTTGTATCGGTTGTCCAGCTTTGTGAAGAGGAGGTTGCGCAAATTCGCTTGGTCAGGATGCCTTAGGTTCTCGGTGTTGATCGAGACGGTGCCCCGGAGAATGCACCCGAGTTGTCCAGCGTACCCACCGACTAATTCTTTGGGCGCCGTTGGAAGCCCATTTTTGTCCACTTCGGTAAATTCCTCCTTGACGGTGCCTAGCTTGCTCGGGCGCCTCTCCTTTTTTTGCCTCTTTGGTTGGCTTCCATCTGTGGGTTGGCTGCCATCATCAGTGGCGGGATCGGCCTCCGCGGCACCACAATCATCCCCGCTAGCGGTTGTGTACTCGGGATCGGTAGAGTCATCCCCGATGCCCTCGTAGCGGGGTTAAGGTTGTGGATCATCGTCCATGCTCATCTCCCAATATTGCTTCTGGTGGTGCGAGCCGAGGGCCTCATCGTTGTCGGCCATCTACACCCACTACATAGGATAAGAAAAAATGCTACTAGAGTGATTGGGTGATATCAGGGTAGCTAGTATAGCTAGAATAAGAAAAAAGTTCTTGATGTTTCTATTATGATGTGTGTAGCTTTCATCCTTCCAGTGATCAAAAATGCTACTAGAGTGATTGCCTAACACTATATGCTACTGTGGAGATTGTTGAGCTATGTAGTTCGACAATTACATGCAAAGAACCTTCTAGGTCAAGAAAATTAACAAAGGTCATGCACGAATTCATGGAAAAATCGGCATGACCTTTGCTAATTTTCTTGAGCTAGGACCCCATTATCAACCGAAACGGAAATTAATCGACATTTCGGGAGAATGGGGTCGTTATTTGTACCTGCACAAAAATGGCACAACAAGCATATAGGCAGGACTGCATATATAAACAGGAATGCATATATATAAACATAACAGTTTCTTGCATATATATCAACATAAGTTAAATGCATGAGACTGCATATGAAAATCAGTACAGGAGCACATAATAAATAATCTCCTCCCTCGTAGCATTTTCTTTAGTTTGAATAATCAGTACTGGAGCACATGAAAATCAGACATACAAAAGACCACTTATGTTATGTCAACAGTATAGCATCAAAGTCAGAAACAAGAAATACTAGTGATTATATAAGTTAAGACATGCTTATGTGAAGCAATGTGGTGTTGTATCTAAGCATAACAGATTCTGAAGAAAGAATGAAATATCAATGTTTTTGGGGTGATTTGCAAGAACAAACAAGAAACAAAAAATAAACTGGCATACTAGTAGAACAAAAAATCCGCAGCTTGTCAACAAAATGAGTACTACTGCTACAGTATTATGCCTGAACAATTTGGCTAGCAGGAGCACCCCATCTTCTTCTTCTCCCCCACCCATATCCTAGGTACTACCAAGTTTCAGATCAATTTTTAGGTATCATAACTTGGACACAATGTTCATCACAATGGAATTACCCAAACCCTTTCTAAATTCATAGAGCTTCTAGCATCTCCTACTCCACATGAGGTCTCTGTGATGTGGTATCTACTAGATTACTTGTAACAGCCCATTTGCAACAATAAGAAATCAACATGATATTGTACCCTGTCTGATGACTTTGTAACTTGGCATGATGCTAGATTTTCACATTTCAGGTGGTGATTTAAATTTTCATTGGGATTGAAGCCCATTTGGTTTGTTTGAGTTTGCATCCAAAATGGTTCGAGAAGGGTGTTTGAAGATTATTCTTTGTTGCATGCATGCTCTCCTTGACACCAAACTTGGCTTAGCCAATTCCTTGCCCTTCCCAAGCTTTTTAAAAGCCTTGCAACATTTTTGCCAACTCCATAATTGTGGGCCACAGTTCAAAGTGGTTTGAATATTCAAAATGCACCCACATTTTAGTTGCTCCAAAAATGACCAAACCAATTTTATAAATTGGAGAATATATCAAGGATCATTATGCATATTTTTGTGTGATTTATTTCCTTGTAAATATTCCTGGAAAATTCCCCGTCGTGCCGCACTTTGGTCGAGCAAGCGGTCGCGTTCGGCGTCGACCTCGCCTTCCTATTCCTTCCTCCGCCTTGCAGGTCGCGACTAGGTGTCCAGAGTGGCCCCGAGACGTCGTCGTCCATCGCGGCCATCTTCTTCCTCGGCATAGGCGTGGTCGACCTCGACTTCTTCTTCCACTCCGTGAGCACGAGGTCATCTTTGACGTCCCGCGGTGAGCAGTCGAGCCCCATCCGTCACCCTTCCGCGTAGCTCAGCCGTAGCTTTTCTGTCCTTCGCCATGTACGTCGCCGCCGTGCAGCCCGAGCACGCCGTGATCGTGGCGCTCCTCGGGTGTGCTCGCGCGTGTGGTGTTCGCACCCAGGGCGCGTGTATGGCATCAAACGGGCCGCCATGGTCGCCGAGTAGTGCCTCTGTAGGTTTCGCGTCAGGTTCTGAACCCGTGTGCCGCCGTGAGTTTCACCGGAGAGCTGGGTCTCCTCCGTGTATGTCCAGGGCGGACGCAGGCATCCCTGTGATCGTGGGTGTCCCGAGCGTGCGATTCTTGCCGCCGTTGTGTTGTAGGCGTCTTGTACCTGAGTCCAGGGCCGCCTGAGCGGCCGTCGCGCGCACTGTCTGAAGAAAGGTGCCTTTTGGAGCAGGTGCTCCGCCGTGAGTTTTCTGGGAGAAAGGCGACGACTTGGGGGTGCAGGAGGCAGGTGATGCGCGGCAGAGACCCTGTGGGGTCGAGGCAAGCTGTGGACACTGCCGGCGAGTCACAGGTGGAGCGTAACCGAGGAGAGGCTCGTCGCTGTTTCACCCCGCGCACTGTCAGACTGTTGTCTGTCGTGGTTCAGTGCAGTCACCGATATGCAGCAGGGTTAAGTTAGCTGCCTCCCCTGGTGGTTCAGAAGTCGACTCGTAGTGCAGTGGCGAGGGAGAGCAGCTTGTGCCTGGGAGGCATGGGTTTGAATCCCTGGCTCCCCCCATTTTTTTTTGTTTTCCTTTTCCCAGGAGGCTGAAGACCGGGTCCCTCGCGTCAGTGGGGAATTGCCCGAGTGGGCAGTGGGTTGAGCCCACTATATGTTTTGGAGCGGGCCTGGCGCCCGAGGCCAGCCCTAGAGGCTTGTCCTCTTTTTATTTTATTTTATTTGTTTTTCCTTTCAAATCTTTTTCAAACTTAAATCCAAATCTGAGTTTGAATTTGGAAAACCTTCTGCCTCAAAAATATAATCCAATATATGATTTTAGGGTAATTTGACCCACTAAACTCAGTGGTGATGACCATTTTTCAAATTTGCCCCCTCAAATTTTGTGATGGTGGCAAATATGCAAATAGGCCCCTCTTTTCTTTTGTTTTGCAACCACTTCCAAAAACTCAAAATATGGCAACCCTTATATGACTTTTGGGTAGTTTTTCCCAAGGATCAACATGGTGACAGTGGTTTTTCCATTTGAATTTTTCTTGAAATGCAAGAAGTGAGAGTTTGCACCCAGGCCCCTGAATTCATTTGAATTTGCAACTGTGCTTTGCAAATTCAACAGGAGCCATGCCTTATATGGTTTTGGGTTAGAAAATTGCAGGGATTGCAATGGTGATGTCCATGTGATGTTTTGTGCAACTCAAGTGGACATGGTGTGAAACACCTAGCCATATCAACCTATTTCTTTGCCTTGCATTCTTTCAACTTCAGTGCATGTTGATTTCTGATCGTCTGTTCATTCCAAGTTCTTTTCATATCATCTTCAAATCCTTGCTTCCTCAAACCATCCCCTAGCATATTTTCATATGCAATGTGGCTGGGTTCCCTTCTTTTGTTGCACCTTTCCGATGTCAAGTTCATCGACATCTCTCCGTCTCCGAAATCGATGTTTTACTTTCACGTTGTATTTATTTTTGTTAATTGTTTGTTGATCATGTCATGATGCCATGTTATTTACACCAAAATTAAGGCTAAGGCCAAAGCCATAAAAATGTAAATAATTGCATATGAAGTTGTTGACGTGTCGTCACCACCTTCGTTTAAATTGACTAGATAGGGTCACATCTTGTCTATTCCTCTTGATCATACCATCCTTACCTGTGCACTGCACCCATTGCTCACTTGTGTGCCTTTTTCCTTGCCGGTACTTTACGTTAGAACCTGAGATTGCCGAGGAGACTTACGTGGAGGTTTCCGACACCGAGCCCGAGGACCCTGCTACGTCTGCTCCGTCGAACGATTACCCAGGAAAGGGGAAGAGTTATACCATTACTTGATACCTTTCTGCCTACCTGCCTAGCTGTAGTATAGAACATTTGTTGGTTCCTATCCACCTTGTTCATGCCATAATCAAACCCAGACAACCATGATCCCCACATCCCAGCAAAACGTTGTATTGCTAGGTTACCGCTGCTCAACCATTGCTTAGTATGAGTAGGAAAACTTGCTGCTTACCCTATGCTATGGTTTGGGATATCATGTTACTTAAAGAACTTGGTTGATATTTATTATTATGATGTTAACTTATACTTGACGAAAGATGGCAGACCAAGATGTTCCCGCCAGGTGCTTTGTTCCATTTGAGTCACCTAGGTCCCGAGTTCCGAGTATTTTGTTTCTGGACAAGCGTGCCTAATCGTGTGTGGGATTCTATGGGGTCCCCTTGTCTTACCTACCTAGCTTCATACAGTTTTAGTGGTGGCCCGAGCTGATTTACTATTTGCAAACGTGTGTGTGCTTGGTTGGTACCCCAGATGTTTTCGAAACAACCCGGACCAACGGAGACATAGTTCCTCTGGTTGGTCCACACTGGTGAGCTAGGGAAGTCCCCTGTTATATAGGTGAGACTAAACCCGACCTTGGCCATACGGTAGAGACCGATTCGAGAGCGCGGTCGGCTTTTGAGTTGGATGTCGACTCACCGGGGGCCACCCGGAACTGTGCGTTGTTAGTTAGAGGGACTTTGACGTTCCGGAGTTTCAGGCGCTTACCTAGCCAAGTGGAAACCGTGCGTACATGCGAAGCCTATGATGGGCATTTGGTACACCCCTGCAGGGTTAAATCTTTTTGAAAAGTCGTGTCCGCGGTTATGGACGACTTGAGACCTACTCCTTGTTTATAGAATAACATCAAATTGAATCATAATTAAAACTTGCCTACCGTGTGAGTGCCTTGGTCGCTTTTCTCCGTCCAGGGGGGGCGAGAGAAGATCCAGGTTGTGTTATGTTTGCCGTAAGTAGGTGGATAGCAGACTTATGACGCGTTGTCACGTGTATTCTTGGATCTTACCTCTATTCTAATAGAACGGTAGCCACCATATATGCTAGTGCGACTGAAAATTTTACCTTTACCTTGTCTTACCTTAGGGAGTTAGTTATCCTGTAATGATATAATCTCACCCCTGTTTTCCTTTTGTGCTTTTACTGTTTTGCCTGATCGGCCGCTGCAGTTGACTACTACCTCGACCCGAGCACCGGACGATACTTCGTGGAGGTGCCCCCGGAGGACGACGATGAGGATGGCTTCGTTCAGTAGGTCCTATAGTTGGGTTCCGACGATCCGTGGGTGGACTATTTATGTGCAGCCCTCTCTAGGGTCATTTGGATTTTGACCGTACTCGGTCGTGATTGTCTTCTGCTTGTCGCATGATGTATTGTTGGGTCTATGGACCTCTGAGATGATGTAATAATTCCAGCACGCAATGTATGCCCTGGACTCTATATATTTATGTCTTACTATTAAGTTCATTGTTCTTATACCTGTTGTCGAGAATCCGGCAGCGACACGAGTGCGAGTGTCGTGAGTCGATGGCCTTTTATGCGCTACTAACTTGAGCGGGACGCGAAAGTGACTAACCTGAGTTAGCACCGCATCGGGGGCCTTACAACTTGGTATCAGAGCAGGACTGACTGTAGGACCCCTTACTGGCCGAAGTTGAGTCTAGAAACTATTTTGTAGTTACTAAGGAAAAATCGGAGAGTAGGAACTCTTTCTTTTTCTTCTTACCCCACCCTCCCACCCTTTTTTCCGTGAGGAAGTGAAACGATGTTTTCTCTCTGCAACTTATCCCCTTTCAAAACAAATCTAGGTTCTCGTTTACATGAGGCTCCGATTCCTCTATAATTTTTTGCTAGCGACGAGAAGGGTTGGCGTACGTTGAGAACACTGAGCCGCCACTTGGGGTTGACAGCTCCACCTCACTTACGGCGTACCTCAGGTGAAATTCCTATACAGGGATGGTTGGCATCCTCCGAATGTGGTTCCTCCCCCTATAGGAGACCGCTTCGGCGTGCCGCTCAGGGCAGATGTCTCAATGTTCAGGTCTTCAACCACTCGTATATATTATTGTGTGCTCGCTAGCAGATTATTATCTTGGATTCGGATGATCTCGGTTTGGGGATTCCAGTAGTACCTAGCTTTCGACTTCCCGGGTTAAACTTGGTGGAATTTCAGCCTTCGGCTTTCTCATACCTCGTGAGGAAGTTTTTTTGTCAGTATTGCTTTATCTTCTGGTTACGTCAATCTTTCTATCATGTTCTCATAAGTGTTCCTGTATACAGGATGCCAAGAGCGAACATGCCGCCGCCAGAGAACCCTCTCCTTGGGGAGGCTGTGACCGCAGTGGCTCAGGGCACAGCTGCGATCTTACAGATGCTGCAGAACCAGACTGCCTAGAGGAATGATCGACCACAGTACACCACTTTGCAGCAGTTCCTTGCTATCAACCCCCCCCCCCAGGTTCTCCGAGGCTCGAGACGCGCTGGAAGCGGATGATTGGATCGCAGAGATCAACAAGCACTTCAATGCAAACACCGTCAGACCAGTCGACTACGTCACCTTCGCCTCCTTCCAGCTTCAGGGTGCAGTAGCCAGCTGGTACGATACCTACAAGGCGAACAAGGGCGATGCTATCCTCACGTGGGTAGACTTCGTCGCAGACTTCAGAGTAGCACATATTCCGAGTGGCTTCATGGATAGGAAGCGAGAGGACTTCTTGGCTCTGAGACAGGGTGACAGGTCAGTTCAGGAGTACAACATGGCCTTCGTCGGGCTCGCCAGGTACGCTCCGAAGGAGGTCAGCACAGAGGCCAAGAGGATTGCCATGTTTCGTGGGGGTCTCAGCACAGAGATCAAGTACGCACTCACCCAGTGCAGCCCCACGCTGTTCTCACAGTTCGTGGATCAGGCTATCCGCCAGGAGTCAGCCAGAGCAGAGTGGGATGCGGACAGGAAGCGCCAGAGAGATCACAGTTCCGCGGTGATGGTTCACAAGAAGGCAAAGACTTGGGTTACAAAGACACCACCGCAGAGGCAGCAGTTCCAGCTGAGGGGGCAGTTGTGATGTTTTGTGCAACTCAAGTGGACATGGTGTGAAACACCTAGCCATATCAACCTGTTTCTTTGCCTTGCATTCTTTCAACTTTAGTGCATGTTGATTTCTGATCGTCTGTTCAATCCAAGTTCTTTTCATATCATCTTCAAATCCTTGCTTCCTCAAACCAGCCCCTAGCATATTGTCATATGCAATGTGGCTGGGTTCCTTTCTTTTGTTGCACCTTTCCGATGTCAAGTTCATCGATATCTCTCCGTCTTCGGAATCGATGTTTTACTTTCACATTGTATTTATTTCTGTTAATTGTTTGTTGATCATGTCATGATGCCATGTTATTTACACCAAAATTAAGGCTAAGGCCAAAGCCATAAAAATTTAAATAATTGCATATGAAGTTGTTGACGTGTCGTCACCACCTTCGTTTAAATTGACTAGATAGGGTCACATCTTGTCTATTAAACTTGATCATACCATCCTTACCTGTGCATTGCACCCATTGCTTACTTGTGTGCCTTTTTCCTTGCCGGTACTTTACGTTAGCACCTGAGACTGTCGAGGAGACTTACCTGGAGGTTTCCGACACCGAGCCCGAGGACCCTGTTACGTCTGCTCCGTCGACCGATTACCCAGGCAAGGGGAAGATTTATACCATTACTTGATACCTTTCTGCCTACCTGCCTAGGTGTAGTAAAGAACGTTTGTTATATCCTATCCACCTTGTTCATGCCATAATCAAACCCAGACAGCCATGATCCCCACATCCCAGCAAAACGTTGTTTTGTTAGGTTACCGCTGCTCAGCCATTGCTTAGTATGAGTAGGAAAACTTGCTGCTTACCCTATGCTATGGTTTGGGATATCATGTTACTTAAAGAAGTTGGTTGATATTTATTATTATGATGATGTTAACTTATACTTGACGAAAGATGGGAGACCAGGTTGTTCCCGCCAGGTGCTTTGTTCCATTTGAGTCACCTAGGACCCGAGTTCCGGGTATTGTGTTTCTAGAAGAGCGTGCCTAATCGTGTGTGGGATTCTATGGGGTCCCCTTGTCTTACCTACCCAGCTTCATACGGTTCTAGTGGTGGCCCGAGCTGATTTACTATTTGCAAACGTGTGTGTGCTTGGTTGGTACCCCAGCTGTTTTCGAAACAACCCGGACCAACGGAGACATAGTTCCTCTGGTTGGTCCACACTGGTGAGCTAGGGAAGTCCCCTGTTATATAGGTGAGACTAAACCCGACCTTGGCCATACTGTAGAGACCGATTCGAGAGCGCGGCCGGCTTTTGAGTTGGATGTCGACTCACCGGGGGCCACCCGGAACTGTGCGTTGTTAGTTAGAGGGACTCTAACGTTCCGGAGTTTCAGGCGCTTACCTAGCCAAGTGGAAACTTTGCGTACATGCGAAGCCTATGATGGGCATTTGGTACACCCCTGGAGGGTTAAATCTTTTCGAAAAGCCGTGTCCGCGGTTATGGACGACTTGAGACCTACTCCTTGTTCATAGAATAACATCAAATTGAATCATAATTAAAACTTGCCTACCGTGTAAGTGCCTTGGTCGCTTTTCTCCGTCCAGGGGGACCGAGAGAGGATATAGGTTGTGTTATGTTTGCCGTATGTAGGTGGATAGCATACTTATGACGCGTTGTCACGTGTATTCTTGGATCTTACCTCTATTCTAATAGAACGGTAGCCACCATATATGCTAGTGCGACTGCAAACTTTACCTTTACCTTGTCTTACCGTAGGGAGTTAGTTATCCTGTAATGATATAATCTCACCCCTGTTTTCCTGTTGTGCTTTTACTGTTTTGCCTGATCGTCCGCTACAGTTGACTACTACCTCGACCCGAGCACCGGACGATACTTTGTGGAGGTGCCCCCGGAGGACGACGATGAGGATGACTTCATTCAGTAGGTCCTATAGTTGGGTTCCGACGATCCGTGGGTGGACTATTTATGTGCAGACCTCTCTAGGGTCATTTGGAATTTGACCGTACTCGGTCGTGATTGTCTTCCACTTGTCGCATGATGTACTGTTGGGTCTATGGACCTCTGAGATGATGTAATAATTCCAGCAGGCGATGTATGCCATGGACTCTATATATTTATGTCTTAGTATTAAGTTCATTGTTCTTATACCTGTTGTCGAGAATCCGGCAGCGACACGAGTGCGAGTGTCGTGAGTCGGTGGCCTTTTATGCGCTACTAACTTGAGCGGGACGCGAAAGCGACTAACCTGAGTTAGCACCGCATCGGGGGCCTTACAGTACTGCCATATTCATTATTGATGCATGAATTACCTCTGCCCCCATGGTAATGGTAGTACCATCATATGGTAACTGAGATATACCGTTAGTTGCACTGTTTGTTTCGTGCACCTGAACTAGTAACTCAGGTTTCAAGCAACCGAAGGATCAATCAGCAGCCATTATAATTGGAAGGGCATGATCACCTATTCTTCCAAGCTCATATGGATTGGATAAACCACATCTACTCCCTTAAGTATATCAACTACTCCTAGTACAAAGCGAAGCCTCAGAAGGCATTGCAAGCAGCCCCTAAAACACTACTGCTGGAGATGCGACTGGAGGATAACATCAACATTACATTCATGCATGCATAATATTTACTGTCAAAGCCCAGATACTAATTAATCCATGGGCACTGATTTCTTACTTAACGAGTGTCTGCAAGGAGATAAGTATTTTAGTACTTATACAGCAAAAGAAAAATCACTAGAAATAATAAATACATGCAAGGAGATAAATATAAGCATGTCTGCATGTGGAGTCTTGCTATAATGGTGAGCTTAGTCTCCATGCCTAATCAAATGCAGTGGTCTCATGAAGATAACTGAATATGGTACAAACATTTAAGTTAATGAAAAGTGCTCCAAGCACATCTAAGCATCAAGTACAGCTTGCAATTCGACAGATACAACAGTTAGCTTCTATACCAGCATACCCCGCACAATTTTAGCAGCACGCACACTTGTTGTAGGTGAGACACAAGCATGAGCCTCACGCACTCCAATGTCTCACATACTAGCACCAAACAATCCATGAAACGGCATGGAACGCTAGTACCTAAATAAAACGAAATGGTCCATGCATTGCCATGCCATTGCTAGCTACCCAACAAGAAACGAGAGATGGATGCTCTGGACTCTGCTGGTGCAACTGCCCCCAGCCCTGTCAAGCTAGTGTGCAACCTTGTGAGCTTGAACCTTGAAGATGGCTAGCTATATTCCTCAACAAAGTGCAAGCTGCTTTTATTTGAACTGGACTAGCGGTAGAACAAGCATCCACGACGGCCTCTCATGCCCGGAAACATCAGAATTCAGAACACACAAGAAGAGCCGCACAGCGGTTGGACGGAAATCCGAACGCGCACATCAGAATTCAGAACACACAAGAAGGTACCTCGAAGCCCACCTTGCAGGACTTCCTCGGCGGCGTCTACGCAATCTCGGTCGCCACGGGATAGGGCTTCGGTGGCGCGACGGAGGGGTGGTGGCGAAGGGGGATCACCGGAGTGGGGGTCGCCGAAGTGGGGGTCGCCGGAGGGAGCACCGGGGCGCGGGGTCGCCGGAGGGGGCGGCGGGGAGATGGGGTTCGAGAGAGAGAGAGTACTGTGAGATGAATCGATGGATCGAGCCCAATCGAAAGATAACCCTAACTACTTGGCATAACAATGGCGCACTTTCTGGAAGTGAGCCAATAGCATAGGCATAGCAATGGCGCATTTTCCATAGGTGCTCCATTAACACTTTTAATATTTTGTTATTTATAATTATAATTATAATTATAATTATGTGTTAGTTTTATATTGTGTAGTAATTATAAACACATGGCAATTTTAATACTCCCTCATTCCTAAATATAACAAAAACTATCAACATCTACAATACTCCCTCCGTTCCTTTATATAAGGTGTATATGTTTTTTAAGAAAAACATTAACTAGGTTTTAAGAAAAATATATCAATATCCATAAAAGCCAAATTTATATCATTTAGTTCATCATGGCAAGTAGTTTCATATTTTATGTACTAAAATAATATAATGCTCATAATATAAAATAATATAATGTTTAAAAGATCTCTAAAAATAATCATTCACATGCTCATAAATGAGGTTGAAATCAAGTGACATGAAATAACAATCATGAAATAACAATCGTCGTGATTGGATCTTAGCTATCATCTTTTCACAATCTTTTTGCCCTTCTTTTTCGCGTTTGCATAATTTAGCCCAGAACCCCTTGATTTCTTCTCTTGAACGGGCGACCGCATTTAGGTAGGGTGGTCCTGCTTCTTCTTGTTTTGTATGCTACTGCATCATCGTTTTTGTCATCTTCAATCTTCGGGTCGCCGTACTTGTCGAAGTCTTGCTCGTTGGCGGCTCCATCCATTCCGATGATGTTCCTTTTGCCTCTCCTCACGATAACACGGCTGGGCTTTGACGGGTCGATAATGAAGAAGCATTGGTCCACTTGGCTAGCCAGTACCCATGGCTCATTTTGCGCGGTCATGTTTGCGCCCGCGGTCTTGGATTTGGCTTCGAGTATAACCATGGTGGTGAAATACCGGCTTTCTTTTACGATGCTCTTGGCCCACCTGACGCGGAACATCGGCACCTTCTCTCCAGCGTAGCTGAGCTCCCAGATGTCCTCGATCCTTCCGTAGTATCTTTTCTTGACGTTACCGGTGTAGGCTTCCATCGTTACCCCGGAGTTCTGATAATCGCTCTTCATGTCCTTTTCCTCGGTGTAGAATGTGTAGCCGTTGATATCGTACGCTTGATATGTCATCAGGTTGTGCTCGGCGCCCTGTGACAAGGTGAATACGAGTTTTTCTTCCTCGGAAGAGTCCTCATGTAAAGGGTACGATAGAAGCTTGTCCTTGAACCAACGTGTGAAGCATGAGTTGTGCTCTTTGAGTACATCTCCGTCCGTCCACTATTGGCCTCGGTCATTGTGCGTCTTCTCAATTCAGGTTTTGTGCTCTACCACCCAAGGATCGACCATGTCAATGTGTTGCAGCGCGACTAGGTTTGCTCTTTCAAAGTCGGCGAGTCGATCCTGGAAGTCGACATGCATTTTGCGGCGACCCTCGCGGTGACCACATCCAGCGAGCCTGCCGAGGTGACTGTTGACGGGCAGACCAACGGGGTTATCGATTCCTAGATAATTCGTGCAAAAGGAGATGCACTCTTCGGTCAGAAAGCCCTGGGCCATTCTTCCATCTGGACGTGCCCTGTTGCGAACGTATCCTTTGATCACACCATTCATCCTTTCGAACGGCATCATGTTGTGCAAGAACGTCGGCCCGAGTTGGATGATATCATCCACGATATGGACGAGGAGATGCACCATGACATCGAAGAATGCGGGCGGAAAGTATATCTCGAGCTCGCATAGTATCACCACGATCTCTTCTTGTAGCCTTCTGAGTTGCCTCACGCCAACCGACTTCCGAGAGATGACATCGAAAAAGTTGCATAGGCCAAATAGCGTTTCACGGACGTGGTCATCCATGATCCCGCGCATTGCAACCGGAAGTAGCTGCGTCATCTGCACGTGACAGTCGTGAGACTTCATCCCGCTGAACCTCTGCTTCGCTGAGTCTAGGTATCTGCTGATCTTCCCATCGAAACCGTAAGGAAGTTTTATTCCTAGGAGGCAGTTGATAAACTGCTGGATCTCCTTCTGACTTAGAGTGAAGCACGCGGGGGGGGGGGGGGGGGGGGCAGTAATAATGTTCGCTCTGCTTCTTGGACTTTTTGCCTTTGCGACAACTTTCCGTGTCCTCCGGTGGCTCATCATCATCATCGTCGTCGTCGTCATCATCATCATCATCATTAGGGAGGTTTGCGTGAAGCTCCTCCCTGATGCCCATTGATAGCAAGTCTGCCCTTGCTTTCGGCCCATCTTTGGTCTTTTCTGGCATGTTGAGCAGGGTAGCAAGCAGACTCTCGCACACATTCTTCGTGATATGCATGACATCAAGGCTGTTTGGCACACCGAGGATGTTCTAGTACGGCAAGTCCCAAAAAACAGACCTCGTATTCCATACCTTCAATAGCGGCTCTGGCGCCTTTCGCTTAGAATTGATCTTTCCTGGCGGTGGGCACTCTTTCCAATTTGTCAACAACATGTCTATTTCGGTGACGCTCCTCCTACGTGGGGCCTTTCGGGGTTCGGCTGTTCCATCGAACAGATCCTTGCGTTTTCTCCATGGGTCATTGTGAGGAAGCCATCTTCGATGTCCCATGAACACGGTTTTTGAAGACCCGGGATCCTTAGGTAGCTGGTGATACATTGTGTCGTCCATGCACCTAGCGCATCCACAGTGTTCGTGGACCACCTGCCCCGCGACATATCCTAAACCGAGATAGTCGTGCACCGTCGTGAGCAGTGCGGCTTTGATAGGGAAATATGTTTCTTCTAGAGCGTCCCACGTATTGACTGGCGTTCTCCATAGCGTATCTAGCTCCTCTTTTAGGAGCCCCAGATACAGATTGAGGTCGTTTCCTGGTTGTTTCGGCCCTTCAATTAGCACACTCATGTGCATGTACTTCCTCTTCATGCACTCCCAGGGGGGATGTTGTACATGCACACAAACACTGGCCAGGTGCTATGTGTGCTGCTCTGGTTGCCGAAAGGATTGACTCCATCGGTGCTCGCGACCAACACTATGTTCCTTGGATCCTTCCCAAAGTCCTCCTCGAAGTTCAATGCCTCCCACCGGGTCCCATCAGAAGGGTGACTCAACATTCTATCTTTTTCTGGATCATTATTTTCAGCTTCTTCCTTTTGCTGCTTCCTTTCCGCATGCCAGCGCATGATATTAGCTTCCTTAGGGTCCGCGAAATAACGATGCAGACGAGGAATGACCGGAAAGTACCACACTGTTTTTTGAGGAGCTTTCTTATTCTTGTATCGACTGGCGCCGCACTTCGGACATACGGTAGACTCCGCGTACTCATGCCGATAAATGATGCAATCGTTAATGCCGACATGGTATCTAACATGCGGTAAATCCAGAGGACACGCGATTTTCTTCGCCTCATTGAAACTGGTCGGGCACGTGTTCCCCTTGGGAAGACGGTCTTGCCAGAATGACATGTTTTCGTCGAAGCATGTGTCGGTCATTTTATGTTTTACTTTCATCTCCAGAGCCATGAGCGCTACTTTCAGGCGGGTATCCTCAGGATTGCATCCTTCATACAATGGAGTAACTGCGTCCATCTCAAGTTGATTCAGCTTGGCTTTCTCTCGGGCGGCAGCTCTTGCGTTATTACTCGCCTGGTTCAGAAGAAACTCTTGAAGATGAGGGTCCTGCACCCAGTCCATCAACGATGGTCCATCATCGCCGTCTTCTCCGGCATCTTCATCTTCATGATGATCATGCCCTTCGTCTTTATCTTCATCATGATCATGTCCGGCATCTTCTACATGATGATTGTGTCCTGCATCGTGATCATGTCCGGGAGATTCTTCGTCTTCTCGCCTGACCTCGGCGCTATTTCTGCTTACTGTTGCCCGGCCACCCTGGACGAATTCATAATCTTCTTCATCACCTTGCCACCGATAGCCATCCATGAAACCACGCGTGAGCAGGTGCCCCCTTATTGTTTTTGAATCCGGGTCCAAAAGGCACTTCAGCTTGCATCTTTGACACGGACATCTTATCTCCGTCTCGTTCTTTTGAGTCATCTCGGCCTTCGCGGAGCTCAAAAACCTATCCACGATGCCTCCGGTCATCTTGCGAACCATGGTCGCCTGCGGGTCATAGAGCAAAACGATATTTTAGAACAAATTTTTTTTGGCATGACCTTGCCTAATTATTAGGACAAAAAAGAATGCAAAGTGTGCCAAATTTTCGCCAAAACGGAAATGAATCAACATTCCGGCAAAATATTGGCAACTATCGCATATGTGAGGTACCTGCAAACACACATGTACATACATATCCCATGATCATCACACATCCATTATCACAACACGCATACATATATACCCCATGATCATCACATCACACCACACATATACACCAACAAAAAGTGTGTTCGAGAGAGAACAAACTAGATCTACACAACAATAAAGAGAGATACCTTACTTACCAATGAAAAAAGGAGATACAACTACTTATTTTGGGTAGATCTGTGGTGCAAATAAGGTGAGGAGAAGGAAAGAACCGAGAGAAGCTTGTTGGAGGAGGGGAAAGTGAGTGTGGTGTGCTGCAAAAATATCTAGCTGCTCCCAGAGTTAGCAATGGCGCACCTCAGCAAATATGCGCCATTACTAACTCTGGGACAGGTGGTCCCAGCTGGCCAGAGGGGGGACCAGGATAGCAATTGTGCACATCCAGGAAGTGCGCCATTAGCTTTATACACTTAGTAATGGCGCACTTCTGGGAAGTGCGCTATTGCTACGTCATCAGGCCTAGGCCCACGCCTCCCCTGACTTAGCAATGGCGCACTTCACAGAAGTGCGCCATTAGCATCGCTCGTGCCTTATGGCGCACTTCCAAATAGTGCGCCATTGCTAAGTCTGGGGAGGGGGGCTTGTCCAGGAGTGACTAGGCGGTGGCGCACCTTCTGGTCCGTGCACCATTAGTAACAGGACAACTAATGGCGCACCAGGACATGGTGCGCCATTGCTATTTAGTAATGGCGCACTGCACACATGGTGCGCCATTAGTGTCCATATTATCTATAGCTATTTATCCAGTAGTGCCATATGATAGATATGATGTGAAGAGTAGGGATTGCCATGCAGCGGATGCACATGTGTGCTAAAAGCTCTCCAAGGGAACTAGTGGGGTGCATCTAACTTGCTTGCTCATGAAGACCTAGAGCTCTTTTGAGGAGGCTCATCATTGGAATATACAAGCCAAGTTCTATAGTGTGAAGGGTCCCCACATAGCTATATGCATGTATGATGATCTCTATGGAGTACGAGGGAAAGAGGATGAAGTACTAGTGTAGATCTCTCAAAAGGAATAGTAGTGTGCCCCTTCTCTCTTTTTATTTTTCTTTTTCTCTTTTTTCTTTGGTGGCCTCAATGGCTCTTTCTATTTAACTCTCATTTGTCCTCTTTGGGATCTTTTGGTTTTGTCCTCTTTGGGATCTTTTCCTCACATTAGGGGCAACACTCTATATTTTACAAGAATATAGAAGATCTTTCACACTTTACAAAGGTAATCACATAAAGAAGATGTAACTATCATGATGCAAATGTATGCCTCTGCCAGGGTAGCAGGATATGCAATGATACTAGCGCGTCATGTAGCAATGATTAGGGCAAGGCCCAACTAGCATGCGACTCATCGATCAAGCAAGTAGCATGTATGACATGAAGATCAAGTCATGAGAAGGTGGATGTTGCATGGCAATGTATCTCAGAAAGGCTATGGAAATGCCTTGATAGGTAGGTATGGTGGCTGTTTTGAGTAAGGATATAAGGAGGCTTATGATGACACAGTGTATCGTGCCAAGGGTTTGGATGCGCCGGCGAAGTATGCGCCAACTCTCGAGATGAGAAAGGGCAATGCACGGTACCGAAGAGGCTAGAAAAAGTATAGGTGGGTGGAAGTGTCAACTTTCGAATACTAACATTAGTCCGAAGAACTCATGCACTTATTATTGGTAACTCTCAATCTAATCAGGAGGTTCACAAAGAGACAAGTACCCTGAGGAGGAGTGTATGGGGGTTTGGTTATCCTTGCGCATCCTCGACTCATGGTGCATGATTGTACTCTAATATTCAAACCCTCTAGAGGTTAGTGATCCATCTAGTAGCTAGAGTTCTCAACAGGGGGTTTTTTGGTTTTCGAAAATCACACGGATTGCCCAAAATACGACATCTATCACTAATAGGCTCGATCTCTTGACACCAAAAGTTCAAACATTACTCTAGTCAATACCTCAAAACTATTGCAAGTTACTACTGCAAAGATAATAGCAACTTCAACTACCTACTTTCTAGTCAGGACACAAAACTCAGTGCAACAAGCAAACTTTATAACAAGATAAGACATGCAACCTATAGAAAGTTCAACCTAAGACAAAACAAAAGCTCTAGAAGAAAACTAAAGCACAAAAACTAAACAGTGCAGCAGCTAAGAAAAGAAAAAGAACAACTCACAGCTAAGAGAATAAGCATGCAAATCCTATGAGGAGTTCTAATTCAAGCGGAGCGTGTTTCTCTCCCACACAAAAGAAAGCTGGGATCTAACTTGCTACTACAGCGAACAAAGCAAAAACAAACCTAAGAAAAGTGAGCGAGATGCTCCAAGCATAGCACATAACGCAAGAAGTGATAAAAATATAGTGCAACGAGGGACGAACTGATAATTGTTGATGAAGAAGGGGATGCACGGGGGCATCCCCAAGCTTAGATGCTTGAGTCTCCTTGAATATTTATTGGGGGTGCACATGGGCATCCCCAAGATTGAGCATTTGACACTCCAGGATCTTCTTTCATCATCTTCCATCGCACACTTGAAAACTCCCTTCATACATAACTCATTGTAAACTGATTAGAGAAGTTAGTACCCTATTAAAATATTTTTCATCTACTGAAAATAAAGATATTCTTGAAGAGCTACTGTTTCTCAAGATTTCCAAAAAGTTTTTGCAAAGAAAAAGCAAGCTTAAGGTTTGCAAAAGTTAGGAGAGACAAAACATGGCAGAATCTGTGAAAAACAGAACAACAGGTGGTAAAGAATTTTTTAGGGGTACTTCTGCAACTCAAATAAAAAAACTCAAAACATACGAAAGTTCCGTGATTGTATAGAGCACGCTGTGTAACAAATTCATCTCAAAAGGATTAACTAGTAATTTTCTGCGATTTTTTCGTCACGAGGACAGAATCTGTTTTCTGGACAGCATGTCACAACTTTCACTTCCCTTGTCATATGAGGCTATAATTGGCACAAAGCTTGAAAAGTAAAGATACAATGATGTTGCTACAGTAGTAACAATCATCAAGACCACTAAGAACAGATGAAAAACAAAAAGGAAAACCTAAATTCATTGCGGGCTGCCTCCCGAAAGCGCTTCTTTAAAGCCATTAGCTAGGCTTAAAGCAAAAGATCAAGTCTTATCAAGAAAATAACCAGCCCGTGTGACGGACTCAAAGGGCAACTTAATCTTTTTTCTAGGGAAATGGTCCATCCCATTCCTGAGAGGGAATTGGAATTTGATATTCCCCTCTTTCATGTCAATAACAGCACCCACGGTGCAAAGAAAAGGACGTCCCAAAATAATTGGACAAGAGGGCTCACACTCAATGTCCATAATAGTAAAATCAACGGGAACATAATTTTCATTGACAATGACAAGAACATCGTCGATCTTCCCCAAAGGTTTCTTTACGGAAGAATCGACAAGACGAACACCAAAAGAACAAGGATCAAAAGGTTTCAATTCAAGCATATCATACATTCTTTTGGGCATAACGGAAGTACTAGCTCCAACATCACAAAGAGCAAAGCAAGAAAAGTTATTCAATTTGATTTTTATCATAGGATCCCAACCATCTTCTAGCTTCCTAGGTATGGAGGCTTCTAGTCTAAGCTTCTCCTCCCTAACTTTGATTAGAGCATTGGTGATATTCTATGTGAAGGCAAGATTAAGTGTGCTAGTGTGGGGGTCTCTAGACATTTTGTGTAGGAAACCAATAACTTCAAGTAAGGTGCAGTTGTCAAAGTCTAGATCACTACTATCTAAGGAGGTCGTGATATCATTGAGGCTCACTTATTTTAAAGCCTCTATGTTCATAGAGGTTTATTCATCTATGGTTGAGGTGCTAGAATCACCATTGATAGGTCCAGTGGGACTACGGGTGTGATGGGTGCTAACAGTTTGGACATCCTCAACAACTTGGATAGTAGCTACTGTGTGGTAGGTAGGAAGGCCCTTAGATCTCTCTTCTTCCTCCTTTTAGCTATCCCGCCTCTCTTTAAGTTTGCCCAACATCCTAATGTTTTCATTAATTTGCACTTGGATAGCATTCATAGGAGTGGTCTTCCTCTCCTCGGGGGGAGAAGTTCTAATTTTAAGCATCTCAACATCATGGGCTATGTTGTCTACCTTCGAAGAGAGAATATCTAATTTCTCTAATTTCTCTTCTACACTCTTGTTGAAGGCCTTTTGGATAGTGATAAAGTCTTTGAGCAAGGTCTCTAGTTCAAAGGTGGAGTTTTTGGTGCTAGGATAAGTGTTGTTGTTCCCATAGTTGTTGGATGGGAAAGGTCTAGGGTTGTTGCTACCAAAATTACTCCTATAAGCATTATTGTTGAAGTTGTTTCTAGAGATAAAGTTCACATCTACTTGTTCTTGAGCAACCAAGGAATTTAAAAGAACATCCTGAGGATCAATAGGAGCTTGCTTGGTAAGTAGAGACATGATCAAGTCAACCTTTTCATTAAGAGAGGAGATCTCCTCGACAGAATTTACCTTCTTACCAGTTTGAGATCGTTCGGTGTGCCATTGAGAGTAGTTCAGCATCATCTCATCAAGTAGCTTCGTGGCAGCACCAAGTGTGGTTGACATGAAAGTTCCTCCCGTGGCCGAGTCTAACAGATTCCGCGAGGTAAAGTTTAAGCATGCATAAAAAGTCTGGATAACCATCCAGGTAGTCAAACCATGTGTAGGGAAGTTCTTAACAAGAGATTTCATTCGTTCCCAAGCTTCGGCAACGTGTTCATTATCCAATTGCCTAAAATTCATAATGTTACTTCTCAACTGGATAATTTTAGCAGGGGGATAGTAACATTCTTAGGTAAGGATTGCAGCCACTCCTTGGCTCTTCCTCTCAAGGAGAAAGGAAAAAAGCTTCAGCTTGACGATGTCTCCATCTACTTCCTTGTACTTTTGCATATCACAAAGCTTAACAAAATTATTTAAGTGCAAGGCAGCATCCTCTCCAGCACCTGAGAATTAATCTTTCATAACAAGATTAAGCAAAGCAGGTTTAATTTCATAAGAAGGTGCTGAAGTGTCAGGTGGAGCAATAGGAGTGCAGATAAAGTCACTGTTGTTGTGACTAGTGAAGTCACACAACTTGGTGTTTTCATTGGAACCCATAGTAGCAGCAGGTATTTTTTTAATAAGGGACACAAAAGTAAAGATTGGAAGGTAAACTAACAAAACTAAAAAGCAAAGATAAAAGATAGTGTGCAACTCCCCTATCTTGTAGACTGGAGTCCCCCGCAACGGTGCCAGAAATTGGCTTGATACGGTGAGGATAGTTCTCTGACTTCTCGTTGGTTACCCCAAGTGGAAGGTGAGATGTAGCGTAGCAGCAAATTTCCCTCGATAAAGATACCAAGGTTTGTCTCCAGTAGGACTCGCAGAAATACAAGAAGGTGACAACGGCGCCGGAAATTACTTCGGGCCAACGGCGCCAGAAATTGGGCGGTTGTCGTGACCTGCACACAGAAACAAATAACTTTGCTCCCAACGAGTACAGAGGAGTTGTCAATTCCTCCGGCCTTGCTGTTTACAAAGGATCAACGCAAGAGATAATAGTGCAACTGAAAGTAAGAACTCAAAATAAATTGAGGGTGTAAACAATGGTGTGAATATGGACCGGGGTCCCGTGATGTTCACTAGTGATGTCTCTCTCACAAAAGACGATAAAAGTGCTAGCGAGGTAAACAAATCACAGTTGGGAAATTGACAGGATTATAAACGCACTGCAATGCTAACTATGCTACAAAAGAAAGGAAGAGGCTCAAAAGCAATGGGCAGTACGCCAAGGTAAGTAGACCGAAATCCATCTGCATCTACTACGAATCATCCACCTTGAGATATCTATCCAGAACATCTCGCTGGTATTAAGTTGCGAATCTCACCCAAAGTGTAAACTCAAAGCAACAGACAACTGCATTAAAAGAACTTTGCGTAAAGTAAACAATCCTTGCACCCGCAGGTACAAGCACCGTTGTTTTATCCCTGGTGGCAACAGCACATCCCCTAGTCTCATGTTTCTGTCACTCAAGCTAGACATCAAGGGGTTGAACCCACAATCAAGCATAACGCTCCCTCTTGGATTTGCAACAAATCACTTGGCCAAAGTAAAATACGGCAACGGAGAACTGATACGTCCAAAACGTATCTATAATTTCTTCTTGCTCCATGCCTCTTTTGTGTGATATTGCTATGATATTGATGAACTTCCTTACACTTTTGATCATATTTGGACTAACCTGTTAACTCAGTGCACCCCAGTGCCAGTTCCTATTTTCTGCTGTATTTCTATTTCAGGTTTCCCCCATATTAAAAGTGCTCCAAAAATTCGGGAAAAATAGAAAAAAAAATCAGCGCAGAAGAAGCTTCGGGAATCACCGAGGGGGGGCAGAGGGGACCCAGCAGGGCCTCGGGCGCCCTCCCGGCGCGCCCTAGGGTGGGGCCGCGCCAGGGGGCCGCCTGGACCCCTGGTGGCCTCCCTGGCTGCCCCCCTTCGCCTATATATCCCTCGTGACGTGAAACCCCCGTAACGGGAACCCTTTTTCGCGATCTCTCCTTTGTTCCGCCGCCGCCGCACTTCCAAGATCGGGAGCACCAGAAGACCTCTTCCCGGCACCCTGCCGGAGGGAGGAATTACCTCCGGGAGCTTCTCCACCACCATGGATGCTTCCCGGATGAACCGTGAGTAGTCCACCTTGGACCATGGGTCTATGATCAGTAGTTATGTGATGTTTTCCTCCCCTCTTTGTTCTTCATGGATTAGACCTCGTGAGTTGCCCTACATGATCGAGGCACATATGTAATTTTTCTGCTGTTGCTATGCTTAGTTTGCTGGGATCCGATGGATTATGAGACTATGTTCAGATTGTGTTTGAGTAATATATTTGATTATCCACTTTTATATTTATGTTCTAGAGTAATTCTTGCATGTTCTCCGTTGCTGTTTATTGCTTTGGCCAAGTAGTAGGTAGTGCCTCCAAGAGGGAGCGTTATGCTTGATTGTGGGTTCATGCCCACTGATGACTAGCTTGAGTGACAGAAACATGAGTCTAGGGGATGTGTTGTTGCCATAAGGGGGAAAACAACGGTGCTTGTACTTGCGGGTGCAAGGATTGTTTACTTTACGCAAAGTTCTTTAATGTAGTTGTCTGTTGCTTTGAGTTTATACTTTGGGTGGGATTCGCAACTTAATACCAGCGAGATGTTCTGGATAGATATCTCAAGGTGGATGATTAGTAGGTAGATGCAGATGGATTTCGGTCCACTTGTCTTGGGGTACCGCCCATGCTTTTGAGCCTCTTCCTTTCTTTATAGCATAGTTAGCATTGGTTTGCGCAATAATCCTGCCAATTGCCCAGCTGTAATTTGTTTACCTCGCATGGCTATTTTATCGTCTTTTGGGAGAGAGACATCATATAAGGCCCGATATGCGGTAATGTTCCAGATCTAGATGTTTCCATCCAGATCCGGGGACGAAGCACATATCGGTCCCACCGCGACATATGACATAGCCATATGCCCCGGATTTCCAACATGATATCACAACATTACAGATACAAGGATACAACATCTCATACAATCGGCATACAACTGCCTTAATACAGTACAACAGCGGAAGATATATGTCTGAGTACAGACTACAATCAAATGCCTACTGGCAAAGAGAAGAACATCGATCCCCATAACCACACGGGTCCAGGCCCTCCGCCGGGATCCGCCTAACTAGTCGTCGTCGAGTCTCCGCGTGAAACGTCGATCACCATACCTGTTGTCGATTCAGAACCCTGAAAAGAGTTTGGGGGTAGTGTCATGAGTACAGAAGTACTCAGCATCCAACTGTAGTGGTCATCTGACCCAGCAAGGACTTCATCACTCGTCATTCTAGGACAACTAGTAGTTTACGGTAAGGATGGGGTAAGTGGTGAGGTTGCTGCCGCACTAGCATTTATGAAGTGGCTAACGATCTAGAGAGTAAGATAAGAAGCCAAGAATTCGATGAGGAATCGCCTCCAACAAGTCTGCTATCCACCTACTTACGCAAGCATAACACCTATCCTATCCTTGTCCTCCTCTTCGCATCCCGACGAAGAAGAAGCAGTCAAGGTACACACACATTGATCAAGTTATATTAAGATTATCTCAGTTGTTGTTGTCTATGAACAAGGAGTAGGTCTCAAGTCGTCCATAACCGTGGACACGGCTTCTCGAAAAGATTTAACCCTGCAGGGGTGTACCAACTGCCCATTACAAGGCTCCGCACGCACGCCCATCTCTCTCAGTTGCTACCCATTATAGGCAACCATTTTATGATTTAGTTCCGAGAGATCCGAAACGATAGGTCCCTCTAACTAACAACGAACAAATCCGGGTGGCCCCCGGTGAGTCGACACCCGACTCAAAAGCCGGCCGCGCTCTCAAATCGGTCTCTACCGTCTGTCGCAGGTTTGGATAGTCGGTTAATCACACATGGGAAACCGGGTCCTCAGCCGGACAAGGTGGGACAGCAAGGGAACTATGTCCTCACTGGTCCAGGTTGGTTTGAAAACTACTGGCGGCCGACCAGCACACACACGGTTTCAAATGGTAAATCAGCCAGGGCCACCACTAGAAATGTTTGAAGCTAGGTATGTAAGAAAAGGGGACCCCATAAAATCCCACACGCGGTTAGGCACGCTCAGTCTTAAAACCAATTCCCGGAACTCGGATCCTAGGTGACTCGAATGGAACAAAGCGTCGGGGCGGGATAGCCTAGACCTTCCATCCTTCGTCGAATATAGTCAACATTTATAATAATCATATCATCAACAACAATATAATAATGTGATAGCCCAAACCAAGGAGTAACAGGGTAACATCGTAGCATCCTAAGCATGCATACTAAGCAGGGGCTGAGCAACGAGAAATAGTAACATAGCAGTACATGGTTTGCTGGGAGGGGACATGGCTGTATCGGTTTGAAAGAGGCTGTAAACATGTGGTAGGATCAAACATCGAACCTATCCTAGACTAGCATGAAAACCGTTGGTTGAAATAGAATGGATCATAAGTAATGCATAGTCCTTGCCTGTTGATAAGTCGGGTTCCGAAGGTGTAGTTGATCGCAAGCTCGCAACGTCTCCGAGTGGTACCCGCAGAAGCACACAAGACGGTAAACACTGGAAAGCAATCAACGAGCAAGCATCTATTACTACGAAGCAAACACGAGAAAGATTCAACAAGGAGGCAACACAAGACAACGCACCTACCGTCGAGAGCAGTTGCTAACAGGTTAAGTGGAGTACTCGTCACACACGACGATACCGCACATTTAGAAAGGTTCAAGTTGTTTAGCTACACAAGATGATCAAAGGTTGTTAACATGGCAACTCAAGCAAGCATGGCATAGCACACAAACATGGCAAGAGGTGAAGCATAAGGTAAACTATCTATGCTAGTCAATTTAAGTGGGGTGAAATCCTAGACATGGCAAACTATTGTGGACCCCACAATAATTATAATGTTTGGTACTGATTTGTCCTAAACAATATTTTATCATTTTTATTAGCAAGAAAGAGCAGCATAAACACAATCTACATGCAATTCTAGTCAAGTTACATATAAAGAACATTTTAATCAGAGCAACGGTTGAAAAGTTATGGCAGATTACAATTTACAGTGGCAAGCAGTTGTAATTAGCAGGTCAACAACATGTAAACAAAGTCAAACATGGCAACAAGAAACATTTTATTAAACTACACGAAAAACTAAGCAACTTTCATGTTTTACGCGTCGCGATCCGAGCTACCGTTAAAAAGATACGAGCCTCGCAAAATTACTACACAATCTGCAAATAAATAAATACATAAAGAAAGAAAAAACTATTGGGCCGAAAGCTACTGGGTCGGCCCAACTACCGCTGCAGAAAAGGAAAAAAAGAAAAAAGAGAAAAAAAGGGGAGCTCACCTCTGCGGGTTGAGCCTAGGTGGCACGGGTGGGCGCTGGATAGCGGCCTCTCGCCGGTGCGGAGGTGCGCTGTTGGGCCGCCTGGCTGTTGGTGGGCCTTGGGGCGTCGCTGGCTTGGGAGCGCACCGGCCCACGTGGGTGCAGCGAACGGCTGCCTCGTCGGCTGCTCGTTCCCAAGAGGGACGGCTAGCGGCGGCTGGGCAGTTCGACGCCGGTGAGCAGGCAGGGGATCGAGGCGAGCGCGGGGTGGTCCTGGGAGGTGCCGCGGCGGTCCAGATCCATCGGATTCGGACAATGGAGGACGCCGGCGGCCAAGGTGGTCGTGGCTCCAGCTCCGCTCGGCTGTGGTCGTCCATGGTGGCTCGATGCGCATCACAGAGAGAAGAGGAAGATGAGAGGCGCGCGGGAGAGAAGAAAGGAGAAGGGGGAGGGCGTGGGGCATGGACCTGCAGAGGCAACGACGCCGGCGGGGTGGCTCAAGGTCACCGGCGAGGTGGAGGGGCCTCCACCGCAACGAGGTTGGCTCGGGTGCGGGGAGCTCGCCCGATGGGCTTCGGCGGGCTGCGGCGGCGCCTCCAGAGCCCTGTGGGGCCCGGATGGCTGGGAGGAGCTGCTAGGGGCGACGTGGCCTTGTCTGGGCCGTCGGATCGGAGATCTGGCGGTCCAGATTAGAGGGGAGGCTAGGGTTTCAGGATGTGGGTGTTTTGGACGAAAATTGGAGCAAAACTGGGGGTGTGGCTGTAATTTTTGTGGCTAGGGAAACCCTAGAAGGAGGTGGGAGTGTGGTGGTCTTTATATAGCCCAGGTGGCTGGCAGTTTGCAAAAACATCCCCGGTTTTTCTCTCGCGCGCGGTGTTTACGTTTCTGACCGCTGGGGGTCCACAGGACCTCCGATTCGGGTAAAACTTCGAACTGTGCGATCAGCGCGTCGAGCCCGCGGCGTTCACCTAGCGCTGGAACCGTTCCGAGAACACTTTCCGGCGCGCTATAAAAATATCCCGTTTACTTATTAAACGTGGTTTTTTTGTTCCGTTGGTTGTGGCTGGTCTCGTGCGGTTTTCGCGACGGTGATCGGGTGAAACCCGGTGTCGCAAAGGTCGAGTGTCAGGGTGGCAAGGGTCGGCTCCATCCGGTATGAGATAAGAGGGGGAAAAATAATCGCCGATCGATAAATCGGGGATGCAAACACCCCAAATAAATCAGACAATCAAACAATTCACACCGAAAACAAAATTTTTAATTTTTGTGAAATCTGGGCTGTTACACATCACTAGTGAACATCATAGGACCCCGATCCATATTTCCAACACTGTTTACACCCACTATCAATTTACTGCTTTATTTTCTTTTTCGTTGCTATCACTATCATTATTATCCCGTGCGTTTTATCCTTTGTAAACAACAAGGCCGGAGGAATTGACAACTCCTCTGTACTCGTTGGGAAGCAAAGTTATTTGCTGTGTGTGCAGGTCCGGGTCAAGGAAGCAACTTTTGTCTAAAACGGTGCCATTGTTTCCTTGCCACCTACTTGTATCTATTGGAGTCCTACTGGTTCAATACTAAACCTTAGCATCTTCGCTAAGGGAAACTTGTTGTTGTCAACATCTCAACCTTCCACTTTGGGTAACCAACGAGGGGGCGTTAATTCGTACCATCAAAAGCAATTTCTGGCGCCGTTGCCGGGGACTCCACTCTTCAAGATAGGAGAGTTGCACACCATCTTTTATCTTTGCTTTTTAGTCTTGTTAGTTTACCTTTCAGTTTTTGATTTTGTGTCTTTTTGGAAAACCAAAAAATTTAGTTGCCTTTTGTCTTTGTCTTTGTCTGCCTACCTATGCTATCTTTATCATGGGTGTGGAACCACCCAAATATGGTAGGATGGACATATTTCACTTGGATCGTCTTCGATCAATTTGTGCTCGCGCTAAAAACCCAACCGACTTGGTTGAGGGAAAATCATTGGATGAGCATGCTCATTATACACGACACCGCCTATCTGAGAAAGGGAAAAACTTATGGGACCAAATACAAACTTCTTATTTCTATGCTGATTGTTTATGCCACATTTATGATTTTACTTGTTGTTCTAATATAGATCATAAACACCTTCCTTTCCAATGTGAGTTTAATGAAAATGAGATCTTATCTTCTTGTGCTAAAGGTGTTTATGATTACTTTGATGTTGAAAAGATTGAAGCGTTTGATGCTTTTAAAGGTGCTTATGAGATCGCTTCTTTGATTGAAAAGTACCACGATACTATTTACAAATTTGAAAACTTTGCAGTTCTTGCTTATTGCTTCGAGAACTATACTTCCAATTCTTATATTGAGGATTTAAAAAATAAATTGTTTGCTGCCCTAGAAGAGGCTAATGATTGCTTTGATGAGGAATCCCATGATTCCGAGGACTCACTTGATACTTCCCTTTCTGATGAACTTAATACTTTCTTTGTTGATGGCCTTGATGCCAATATGGATTATGCTTGCGAAGATGAACTTGCTATAGTTCCTTACGTCAAGCATGAAATTGTTGCTATTGCACCCACACTTGATGTCCCTATTATCCTTTTGAAATCTCCAACTCCGGAGAATTTTCCTCTTATCAAAGCTCAATGTGATGGGTTGCATTTATCTTATGATCTTAAAAACCGTGTTGAAAACAATACACGTGTGCTTGTAGGTCATGAACAATATGATTTATGTGATAGTTATATTCTTGATGTTGTTCATGATACTACTAAAAATTACTTTGAGAGAGGAAATTTTGGTTATATAAACTTCCATGTTACAAAAACACCTCTCTCTAAGTTGAAACTTTTGAAGTTGTTCTTGTTCCACCTTCCTATGCATGTCACTTTGTGCCTCTTTGATTTATTTTCTTACAAGATGCCTATGCATAGGAAGTGGGTTAGGATTAAATGTGATTCATATTTGCTTCTTGATGCTCTCCTTTGCTTCAACTCTTATTCTCTTGTGAGAGCATCTTCTATAAACCTTATGCCTAGCTTAAAGGCGTAAAAGAAAGCGCTTTCGGGAGGCAGCCCGCAACGAATTTAGGATTTCCTTTTTGTTTTTTCTTCTGATTTTAGTGGTCTTGATGATTGTTACTACTGTAGAAACATCATTGTATCTTTACTTTTCAAGCTTTGTGCCAATTATAGCCTCATATGACAAGTGAAGTGAAAGTTGTGACATGCTGTCCAGAAAACAGATTCTGTCCTCGTGAATAGAAATATCACAGAAAAATCCAAGTTCATCGTTTTGAGCTGAAATGTTTACACAGCGTGCTCTATACAATTACGGAACTTCCGTATGTTCTGAGTTTTTTTATTTGAGTTGCATAAGTATCCCTAAAAAATTCTTTACTACCTGCTGGTCTATTTTTCACAGATTCTGTCATGTTTTTCCTTTCCTTCATTTTGCGAACCTTAAGCTTGCTTTTTCTTTGCAAAAACTGTTTGGCAATCTTTAGAAACAGTAGCTCTTCAAGAATATCATTATTTCCAGTAAGGGAAAAATTATTTTATTATGGGTACTAACCTCGCTAATCAGATTATGATGAGTTATGAATGAAGGGAGTTTTCAAGTGTGCGAGGGAAGATGATGAAAGAAGATTCAGGAGTGTCAAGCGTTCAAGCTTGGGGATGCCCCCATGCATCCCCAAGAAATATTCAAGGAGACTCAAGCGTCTAAGCTTGGGGATGCCCCCGTGCATCCCCTTCTCCATCAACAATTATCAGTTCGTCTCTCGTTTCACTATATTTTTATCACTTCATGCGTTATGTGCTATGCTTGGAGCGTCTCGCTCTTAGGTTTTATTTTTAGTTTTCTTTAGCTTTGCTTGCTGTTCATAACAAGTTAGAACCCATCTTTCTTTGTGTGGGAGAGAAACACGCTCCACTTTCAAACTCTAGAACACAACATAGGATTCTTCATGCTTATCTTTGCTGTGTGTGTTCTTTATCTTTTCATAGCTACTGTCATGTTTAGCTCTTAGTTTTCATGACTATATTTTTAAGAGCTTTTTTTTAGTTTTTTTCTGGAACTCTCTTGAGTTTTCATGTTTATCTTGTTTAGAGAGTTTGCCTGTTGCACTGAGTTTTGTGTCTTGACTTAAAGTAGGTAATTGAGGTTGATATTCTTTTGTAGTAGTAACTTGCAATAGTTTTGAGGTATTGCTTTGAGTAATGTTTGGACTTTTGGTGTCAAGAGATTTAGCCTATTAGTGATAGATGTCGTATTTTGGGCAATCCGTGTTTATTTTCAAAACTTACAAATTAGTTGAGAACTTTAGCTACTAGATGGATCACTACTCTTCTGAGGGGTCGAATATTACAGTAGACTCACGTACCATGAGTCGAGGATGCGCAAGGATAACCAAACCCCCATACACTCCTCCTCGGGGTACTTGTCTCTTTGTGAAACCTCTTTATTAGATTGATAGTTACCGATAATAAGTCCATGAGTTCTTCGGACTAATGTGAGTATTCGAAAGTTGACACTTCCACCTTCCCATATTTTTCTAGCCTCTCATGTGTCGTGCATTGCTTTCTTCTCACTCCGAGAGTTAGTGTCCACCTTCGCCGGTACATCTAAATCCTTGGCATGATACGCTCTGTCATCATAAACCTCCTTATATCCTTCCTCAAAACAGCCACCATACCTACCTATTAAGGCATTTCCATAGCCTTTCCGAGATATATTGCCATACAACATCCACCTTCTCATGACTTAATCTTCATGTCATACATGCTACTTGCTTGATCGATGAGCCGCATGCTAGTTGGGCCTTGCCCTAATCATTGCTACATGACGCGCTAGTATCATTGCATATCATGCTACCCTGGTAGAGGCATACATTTGCATACATCATGATAGTTACATTTTCTTTATGATTTGAGTACCTTGTAAAGTGTGAAAGATCTTTTATACTTTTTGTAATATATAGAGTGTTGCCCCTAAAGTGAGGAAAATATCCCAAAGTGGACAAATTAAAAGATCCCAAAGAGGAAAAAATGAGAGAAATAGAAAGAGCCATTGAGGCCACCAAAAAAATAGAAAAAATAGAAAAAAAGAGAAAAAGAAATAAAAAGAGAGAAGGGGGCACACTACTATTCCTTTTGAGATATCCACACTCGTACTCCATCTTATATCTTGTACTCCATAGAGATTATCATTCATGCATATAGCTATGTGGGGACCTTCACACTATAGAACTTGGCTTGTATATTCCAATGATGAGCCTCCTCAAATGAGCTCTAGGTCTTCTTGAGCAAGCAAGTTGGATGCACCCCCACTAGTTCCATTGGAGAGCTTTTAGCTCATATGTGCATCCCTACTCCTCACATCATATATATCATTTGGCTTTCTCTAGCCTATGATTGTCCTCATTGATGTGAGCCTTTCACACCTTTTTGTCTTCCTCCTCCACCATATTCTCTCTTTGACATCCTAAGTGTCAACTTTCTTGCTTACGCTCATCCATCGCATGAGTGCTCAAAATGTCGAAAAGGAGTGGATCATTTTGACTTGTACCTGGCTAGTGGTCTGGGGATGAGTCAAGATAAGATTCCAAAGAAGACCAAGTGTGAAACTTTAGTAGATTGAGTTCTCAACACAAAAATACTTTTTTCTCTCGTATGTACCTATCCCCTTTCTTGCACGCAAACACCATTTGGAGACATTCGAGTCACGGACAGCGAGAGCTCTTGCACCTTTATGTTCTTATGATTGCTTATTTCAATGCTAAATATAGACTCTTGCCTGTTATGACTTGAATTGAATTACATGCCTTGATTGCTTTACTTAAAAGTTCTTATATGGTTGTTAGCATGTCACCACAGAAATTATGCTTTTATCATTTACCTACTCGAGGACGAGCAGGAATTAAGCTTGGGGATGTTGATACGTCCAAAACGTATCTATAATTTCTGCTTGCCCCATGCCTCTTTTGTGTGATACTGCTATGATATTGATGAACTTCCATACACTTTTGATCATATTTGGACTAACCTATTAACTCAGTGCACCCCAGTGACAGTTCTTGTTTTCTGCTGTTTTTCTATTTCAGGTTTCCCCCATATTAAAAGTACCCCAAAAATTTGGGAAAAATACAATAAAAAATCAGCGCAGAAGAAGCTTCGGGAATCAACGAGGGGGGGCAGAGGGGACCCACCAGGGCCCCAGGCGCCCTCCCGGCGCGCCCTACGGTGGGGCCGCGCCAGGGGGCCGCCTGGACCCCTGGTGGCCCCCCTGGCTGCCCCCTTCGCATATATATCCCTCGTGACGTGAAACCCCCGTGACGGGAACCCTTTTGGTGATCTCTCCTCTGTTTCGCGGCGCTTCCAAGATCGGGAGCACCAGAAGAACTCTTCCCGGCACCCTGCCGGAGGGAGGAATCACCTCCGGGAGCTTCTCCACCACCATGGATGCCTTCCGGATGAACCGTGAGTAGTCCACCTTGGACCATGGGTCTATGATCAGTAGCTATGTGATGTTCTCCTCCCCTCTTTGTTCTTCATGGGTTAGACCTCGTGAGCTGCCCTACATGATCGAGGCACATATGTAATTTTTCTGCTGTTGCTATGCTGAGTTTGCTAGGATCCGATGGATTATGAGACTATGTTCAGATTGTGTTTGAGTAATATATTTGATTATCCTCTTTTATATTTATGTTCTAGAGTAATTCTTGCATGTTCTCCATTGCTGTTTATTGCTTTGGCCAAGTAGTAGGTAGTGACTCCAAGAGGGAGCATTATGCTTGATTGTGGGTTCATGCCCCCTGATGACTAGCTTGATTGACAGAAACATGAGTCTAGGGGATGTGTTTTTGCCACAAGGGGGAAAACAACAGTGCTTGTACTTGCGGGTGCAAGGATTGTTTACTTTACGCAAAGTTCTTTAATGTAGTTGTCCGTTGCTTTGAGTTTACACTTTGGGTGGGATTCGCAACTTAATACCAGCGAGATGTTCTGGATAGATATCTCAAGGTGGATGATTAGTAGGTAGATGCAGATGTATTTCGGTCTACTTGTCTTGGAGTACTGCCCATGCTTTTGAGTTTTGAGCCTCTTCCTTTCTTTATAGCATAGTTAGCATTAGTTTGCGCACATAATCCTGTCAATTGCCCAACTATAATTTGTTTACCTCGCATGGCTATTTTATCGTCTTTTGGGAGAGAGACATCACTAGTGAACATCATAGGACCCCGGTCCATATTTCCAACACTGTTTACACCCGCTATCAATTTACTGCTTTATTTTTTTCCGTTGCTATCACTATCATTATTATCCCGTGCGTTTTATCCTTTGTAAGCATCAAGGCCGGAGGAATTGACAACTCCTCTGTACTCGTTGGGAAGCAAAGTTATTTGCTGTTTGTGCAGGTCCAGGTCAAGGAATAAACTTTTGTCTAAAACGGTGCCATTGTTTCCTTGCCACCTGCTTGTATCTGTTGGAGTCCTACTGGTTCGATACTAAACCTTAGCATCTTCGCTAAGGGAAACTTGTTGCTGTCTACATCTCAACCTTCCACTTTGGGTAACCAACGAGGGGGCGTTAATTCGTACCATCAAGAACATGCAAGAATTTACTAAAGAACACAAATATAAAAGAGAGCCAAATATACTACTCATCACAATCTGAACATAATCTCATAATCCATCAGATCCCAGCAAACTCAGCATAGCAACACAGAAAATTACAAAAGTGCCTCCATCATGTGAGGCAGCTCACGAGGTCTCGAAAGTGAAAGCACAAAGAGGGGAGGAGTACATCACATAGCTACTGGTCACGGACCCATGGTCCAAGGGGGACTACTCACGGAACATCCGGGAGGCGTCCATGGCGATGGATGGTCTCCCGGAGGGGGTTCCTCCTTCTGGTAGGGTGCTGGGGCAGCTTCTCCTGGCAGCCCCGATCTTGAAACGGCGGCGGCGGCGGTACAGAGAGGAGAACGGGAATAGCAGATCGCTCTTAGGGGTTTCCGTCACGGGGGGTAAATATATGCCAAAGCGGGCACCGAGAGGGGCCACAGGGCAGCCAGGAGGGTGCGCGGCGCGGCCTAGGGTGGGGCCACGCTAGAGACCCTTCTGGAGTTCCTGTGGTGGCCCTCCCTTCCTTCCTTGGTGATTCCGGAGGCTTCCGGGACGCTGATTTTTTATATAATTTTTCCAGAATTTTTGGAGCACTTTTAATGGCCGGAAAACCTGAAATACAAAAACAGCAGAAAACAAGAACTGGCAACTGGGTGCACTGAGTTAATAGGTTAGTCCTAATATGCTCAAAAGTGTATGAAAGTTCAAGCAAAACATGGAAAAGTCACACAAAACATGCATGGAGCAAGCAGAAATTATAGATACGTTTGGGACGTATCATGGGGGTGCTCACCAAAGTGGCTCCAGTAGGCGGACGACGGCGGGAATGGGTGGCGGGCGGGAGAAATCTCGGTGGGGTTCCATTTTTTGGCGTCCGTTAGGCGAACGGGTCGGAGCTGTGGCCATGTCAGCCGGCTCAGGGTAGTAGCGTCGCGGCTCCGTCGAGGGAGAGGATCGGCGCGCCTTCCGCCCTCCTCGCTACTCTGGATTCCTTCTCCTCCTCATATTCCCTTACTTTCTCCTCCTTCTCCTTTCTTCTCTCTTTTCTCTCGGGCTCGGGTGGTGGAGCGATGGGGCAGTGAGCGTTGGGTGGAGCAGGGTGAAGTGAGGTGGTGCTGGTGTGGCGAGGGGAGAGCCAGGGTGCTCCTTTTTATAGCATACGGAGGGGGGGCGCGGAGCGGGAAGGTGAGGGGCGACCACGCGTTTGGGGCGGGAGAGCGTGCGAGGTCACAGGTGCAACAGGCAAGACTGCCACAGGGGCAATCCGCGAGCTCTCTCCCGGCTGGGCAGCGAGGGCGGTGGTGAGAGAGCGGGAGAGAGAAGGGGCGTGTGTAGGTTTCGACGTGTCTGTGGCCGTCCACGCCTTGATCAGCCGTTGAGGGTACGCAAGAGCTAGCAGGCCACACCATCGATCTGTGTTGTCGGCTCCTGGTACGCATACGCACGGTCTAAAGCGAGCGAGACGTGAGGGGGATGACAGTGGGTCCAGGCAGGGGAGAGAGGATCGTGGGGGAGAGAGAGATACGAGAGAGAAAGAGAGAAACAGAAGAGAGGGATGAGAGGCTTCAGCCTCTCTCTCTGTCTTGATCTCTAAAATACTCAGCCCAACAGGCTATGGGATAGAGAGAAGAGGGTTAGGGGCTCTAGGGTAGTCTAGGTTTTGTTTATCTACTGTATAGATTTTATTTAAATGAGTTTTATAGAATTTTTTTAACAAAGACAGGAAACTGGCCTCAAGATGTTTGTGGAAATGCCTCAAAGGAATTTGAATTGAATTTATGGAAATTTAAGAAATTCATGTGTTTTGAAGTTGTTTGGATGATAAAAAGATCCTATGTGGTCTTCCTCTAGTTAATAAAAATCAAAACAAACATCTCTTTGGTTTCCTATTATACACATATCCTATTATGTTAGTGACTTTGTGTGGGTTAAATTTATTGTGGAATTATTTTATTTTCTGAAGTTATTGCATTCCACATGCACATTCCATAAACTTAAATAAAACCAGAACAAAATCAAGGCAATAGATTCAACACATGAACAATGTGAGTGGGTGTAAAAATGCTAAGTGAAATGAGGGTTTTAGCTATATAAATGATATGGTTTAGGTGGATCTTGCTTGTGATCATGCTAAGATGATCAAAAACATAGAGTGTAGTGACCTATACTACTCACACACGTGCATCAATAACACATGATAATAACACAAGTTCCTCTTTGCACTACAAGCAACACCATTATCATCTATATCGATATGTTCTATTATGTGGCATAGCATTTTATGTGATTTTTAATGATCATTGTTGTAGTTCATTTATATAGGGCACAAAATTATCTCCTTAGGGTTTTGGTAAGTGTTATGAGATTATTATACTAATTATATTCCTAAAAATAAATGAGGTTTTACATTCCTCGTATATTTGTTTAGCAAACTAATAAAGTGAAGCGGTGCAAGGATGCTAAATGATACTCCCTCCGATCCATAATAAGTGTCGCTCATTTTGTACTAAGCTAGTACGAATTTTGTACTAAGTGGCCGACACTTATTATGGATCGGAGGGAGTACTAGAGTTTGAGTCATTACTATGTTTGATCATGTTCATTTGATGGGATCATCTTTAGTTATGTGTGTAAGAAATGATCTTTACCATAACTACTATTTTATCTAAGCACATGCAACAATTTTCATGATCACCCCTACAATCCATGATTTGTACTTTGCATTCAAAACAAACAACATGACCACCGCATGTTTATCTTTTATCTACATGCAAGATCATGATCATCTCTAGGAAGACACATTCAAACATGCATTTATCATCACACCACTACAAGACAAAAGTATTTCTTGGCCCTCAATTTGTGGTCATCCACTAGCAGCTTATATCACATGCCATAATTTTTGGGGTGTGACAACCCTCTGACATCAATGGGAGATGCATCATTGCTATTTCATCACCTCTGCCTCCGGTTTGAACTGCAATTCAGTAGCCATCTAGACATGTTTGAGGTTTTGCATCAACACGATACTTATCAACCCCTTGCGCTATTCGGAAGTGAGTTGGAATAGGAGTGGAATGGATCCTCTCACTGAAACACAATGGTCTCGTAGCCATCGAGGGATGAGCTTGATCTTGCCGATGAATCCTGGCCCGATCAACTCGGCTCTGAACGAGATGACTGCGGGCATCATCATCAATATCAGTATATTGGTCACCTGGGTGGCCAGATCGATGTTGATGATATTCTTCCCTCCGTGGAATGCCACGGTCTGATCTGTGAAGTGCAAAATCATCTTGCCTTCGAGGTTCTGAACGTCGATATTGCTCATGGTGATATCCTTCTTGAGGGTCATTTCTATGCCCGAGGGGGGGGACATCTCTATGTCTCCGAGATCCCCATATGGAGTAGGAACAGACTGTGATGTCCCAGCGGGAGGGGATTGTGAATGTACTCGCTGCAGTGATTGATTAACCACGGTGTTAAGCTCTACTGCGTTCTGCAACAGAAAAGCTAAATGACGAATTCCTTCTACAGCCGAACCACTCGGTTGTATGGAATTAGCGATCCGAGTTGCTACAATAAGGTTTTCCATTGGTGTGTCCATTGCTCGAAAAGGCCCCCTCTCTACTCTGCAGATGCCGACTTGTGAAGCCCCCAAAATTAAACCGTGTACAATAATCATACACGCAAGGTACACGATCGAGATCAAGGACTCACGGTAAGATATCACAACACAACTCTATGAATAAAATAATACAAGCTGTTTAATACAAGCCAGTGGCCACGAGGGCTTGAATACAACAGCTCGAAAGCACAAAGTTAGCGGAAGCAAAAGTATCTGAGTACAGACACAAGGTACACATGAACTACCTTAAGAAGGCTAGCACAAAAACAACATCGATCGAAAAGGCGAGGCCTCCTGCCTGGGAACCTCCAAACTACTCCTAGTCAACGGGGAACTCGACATCGTAGAAGGCATCGGGGATCTACATGTTGCGGTGGTCGGAATCGGGGATATCCTGCTCCTGGACCCCAAGGCTCCAACGTCGACTGCAGCGGCCGATCAGGCAAGACAAAAAGGGGAAAAGCAAGGGTGAGTATCTAGCATACTCGCGAGTCTTACGTCCGCTACTAAGCATTTATGCATTGGTATCAAATGGAAAGGGGAGGCTTTATATAGTGGACTGCAAGGTAGAAAGTCAGAATAAGGATGAGAAGCTAAGCCTATCGAAGACTAGCATCTTCCGACGAGTCTTGCAGCATGAGAAGAGAATAGCCAACAGTTTATATAAAGCATAAAGTAACAATGCAACAGAAGTTGCTGCAACATTGTATAATAGTAAGTTGTAATAGTTAATAATAATAAATGCCTCCGAGTTCCCCCTCCTCGACTTCCCTGCGAGGAAGAAGACCCGGAACCATACAGTTTAATAGTATTAGTTTGTAGTGGTAAGATCCAGCTTCAGCATAAAGCGTCCAGTTACCGTGGACACGGCTATTCGAATAGATTAAACTCCCTGCAGGGGTGCACTACTGTTCAGCCTGCACGCTCGGATCTCCAGGGTGGCGGGCACCTTGTTAGGGAACGCTCCACCAAAGCTATCCGACACACCGCAGCCCATCCTAGGCTCAACAGAGAGGCCATCCGCCGGACTATATTGTAAGGCCCGATATGCGGTACTGTTCCAGATCTAAGTGTTTCCACCCAGATCCGGGGACGAAGCACATATCGGTCCCACCGCGACATATGACAAAGCCATATGCCCCGGATTTCCAACATGATATCACAACATTACAGATACAGGATACAACATCTCATACAATCGGCATACAACTGCCTCAAATACAATACAACAGCGGAAGATATATGTCTGAGTACAGACTACAATCAAATGCCTACTGGCAAAGAGAAAAGCATCGATCCCATAACCACACGGGTCCAGGCCCTCCGCCGGGATCCGCCTAACTAGTCGTCGTCGAGTCTCCACATGAAACGTCGATCACCATACCTGTTGTCGATCAGAACCCTGAAAAGAGTTTGGGGGTAGTATCATGAGTACAGAGGTACTCAGCATCCAACTGTAGTGGTCATCTGACCCAGCAAGGACTTCATCACTCGTCATTCTAGGACAACTAGTAGTTTACGGTAAGGAAGGGGTAAGTGGTGAGGTTGCTGCCGCACTAGCATTTATGAAGTGGCTAACGATCTAGAGAGTAAGATAAGAAGCCAAGCATTCGATGAGGAATCGCCTCCAACAAGTCTGCTATCCACCTACATACGCAAACATAACACCTATCCTATCCTTGTCCTCCTCTTCGCATCCCGACGAAGAAGAAGCAGTCAAGGCACACACACGTTGATCAAGTTATATTAAGATTATCTCAGTTGTTGTTGTCTATGAACAAGGAGTAGGTCTCAAGTCGTCCATAACCGTGGACACGGCTTCTCGAAAAGATTTAACCCTGCAGGGGTGTACCAACTGCCCATTACGAGGCTCCGCACGCACGTCCATCACTCTCAGTTGCTACCCATTATAGGCAACCATTTTATGGTTTAGTTCCAAGAGATCCGAAACGACAAGTCCCTCTAGCTAACAACGAACAAATCCGGGTGGCCCCCGGTGAGTCGACATCCAACTCAAAAGCCGGTCGCGCTCTCGAATCGGCCTCTACCGTCTGGACGAGGTCGGGTTAGCTACCCAAACAGATGTGGGCAGCCCCCTAGCTTCCAGGTGTGGACCAACAAGAGAAACCATGTCTCCGCTGGCCCGAGTTGTTTAAAAGATATCTGCTAGGAGCGACCCGACAAGATATATATGCATGTTTTCAAATGGTAAATCAGCTTGGGCCACCACTAGAAATGTTTGAAGCTAGGTAGGTAAGAAAAGGGGACCCCATAAAATCCCACACGCGGTTAGGCACGCTCAGTCTTAAAACCAATACCCGGAACTCGGATCCTAGGTGACTCGAATGGAACAAACCGTCGGGGCGGGATAGCCTAGACTTTCCATCCTTCGTCGAATATAGTCAACATTATAATAATAATCATATCATCAACAACAATAATAATAATGTGATATCCCAACCCAAAGAGTAACAGGGTAACATCGTAGCATCCTAAGCATGCATACTAAGCAGGGGCTGAGCATCGAGCAAAAGTAACATAGCAGTACATGGTTTGCTGGGAGGGGACATGGCTGTATCGGTTTGAAAGAGGCTGTAAACATGTGGTAGGATCAAACATCGAGCCTAACCTATACTAGCATGCAAACCGCTGGTTGAAATAGAATGGATCATAAGTAATGTATAGTCCTTGCCTGTTGATAAGTCGGGTTCCGAAGGTGTAGTCGATCGCAAGCTCGCATCGTCTCCGAGAGGTACCCGCGGGAGCACACAAGAAGTAAACACTGGAAAGCAATCAACGGTGCACCACTATTACTACGGAGCAACACAAGATCAAGAAGACAACACAAGGCACGGCAACGCGATACGGATCTATCGTCGAGAACGGTTACTAACGATTTAAGTGGAGTACTCGTCACACACGACGAATACCGCACGTTTACGGTGGTTCAAGTTGCTTAGCTACAGGTGATCAAACACGGTTATTAACATGGCAACTCAAGCAAGCATGGCATAGCACACAAATAGGTCAAGAGGTGAAGCACAAAGTAACCTATCTATGCTAGTCAATTTAAGTGAGGCACAACCTAAACATGGCATAACACTAAGTGTCGCACGATGATTAAAAGATTTAGTACTGTTCTGCCCTAAACCATATTTTAGGTTGGTTAACAACAGCAAACAAAAGCATAAACACAAAGTACACGGAAAACTAATCAAGTTACATATAAAGAACACCCCAAACGGAGTTACGGTTAAAAAGATATAAGCAAGACAAGTTATGCACACATGCTGTACAAACAGGGGTAAATCTATATGCAAAAGTGCAGCAACATGACATAGCAATACATGGGATGAAAGTAGTTATGATGCTTAACAAAATGCAATTGGAATCACTCAATTCCGATAAACGGTTGCGAAGCAATCGCCATCCGAAGTTGCAACAAAATAACAGTTTCAGCAATAGCAGCACAATAACATCAGGATAGCTACTTTGGAGCAAGATATAAACATGATGCAGCAGGCAAATATGGCATGTGAATGCATGAAACTGAAGTAGAAACATTGCTTAACGCAACGCAAAAGGAATCAATGCAATAGGCCTCATGGATTTGTTACAATCATCATGCAAAGATGCAACAAAATAATAACAGCAGCATCTAACAGGAAAAGTAGCAGTTTAACGGCCTGATGCCCTATTCAGCACACAATTACAAAATCAAGATGAGCTCAAATGCAAATGCTCACAAAAGATGAATTAAAGTACACGCAATTCTGAGCAACTTTCGTTTTGGGGGCAACGTCATCGGAGCTACGGATCAACGGGAAATTACAGTACAGAATTGAATCAGCAGCAAAATTATCAGCACTTAGCAAAATTTCCAGCAGGCTCAGGAAAAAAAATAAAAAAAAGAATCGGGCCCTCACCCCAAACGGGCTCGGCCCATCTGCAGCAAAGGGGGAGGCCGGCCTGCTGGTGTGGCTGGGCTCTGGCCTCGCTGGGCCGCCGGCCCACCTGGCTGGACGAGCAGGGGCGCCGTCCCCGTCGGGCTCCTCCCGAGCAGGCACCAGGCGGCGGCGGACAGCAGCCCCGGTGGCGGCGCCGGCCAGCGGCGGCAGGCGGCGGGGCAGGCGGTGCAGGGGGGGCGCGGCAGGCGGCGGTTGGGGCCGGATCCGGTGGCCCCGGACGGAGGAGGAAGGCGGCGGCCTCGGGCACGGGCTCGGCCCCGTCCATGGCGCCGGTCCTGTCCAGGTAGAGAGAGAGATTAGAGAGGGAGAAGAAGAGAGAGGGGAGAGAGGGAAGAGAGAGGAAGAGGGCGCGGGGAGAGGAGAGGGAGGCGGCCCGGCTGGCTGCTGGCCGGCGGCGGCCTCGGCCTGGTGGCGCGCGCAGCGGCGCCCGGAGTGGCTAGAGGAGAGAGGTGAGGTAGGTGGAGGAGATGGGGTGACGTGGCGCAACCGTGGCCCTCCGATTCACAGATCCGAGGCCCAGGAGCAACTGGGATCTAGGGTTTCGGATTTTGGGGGTGTTTTGGGTCAGATCTGGGGCTGGTGGCTGCCTAGGGATACCCTAGGTGGGTGGGAGTGTGGTGGTCTTTATATAGCCCCGGTGGCTGGCAGTTTGCAAAAACATCATCGATTTTTCTCTCGGGCGCACGGTGCTCACACGTTTCTGACTGCCGGGGGTCCGCAGTACCTCCGATTCGGGTAAAACTTCGAACTGCGCGATCAGTGCGTCGAGCCGGAGGTGTTCACCTCGCGCTGGAACCGTTCCGAAAACATTTTCCGGAGTGCTATAAAAATAACCCGTTTAATTATTAAAAGGGGTTTTTCGTTCCGTTGGCTGCGGCTGGTCTCGTGCGGTTCTCGCGACGGTGATCGGGTGAAACCTGGTGTCGCAAAGGTCGAGTGTCAGGGTGGCAAGGGTCGGTCTCCGTCCGATACGAGATAAGAGGGGGAAAAATAATCGCCGATCGATAAATCGGGGATGGAAACACCGCAAACAAATCAGGCAATCAAACAATTCACACCGAAAACAAAATTTTTAATTTTTGCCAAAACTGGGCTGTTACATATATCCTATGCGATCAGGGGTCTAGGACCCTCACCCTTCACGCTCTTGCACGGTGCGAGGCTGGCCGGTGAAGAAAAAGCAAATCCAAATACACCGCTCGAGCGAAGAAGACACACTGAGATCCGCGAGGTCATCCGTGACCTCGTGAGGACCGTCTGGACCTTTGACGTGCCGTTGTCTGTGTTCTGACTGCTAAAGCCACCGATGCCGCCTTCGTCGCCACCGATGCCGCCTTCGTCGCCACCGATGCCTTCATCATCGCCACCCCCGCAAGTCTACATGACCCAAGGCATGTCGTGGGCGTCGGATTCATCCACCTCATCGGCGACGATGCCGACGATATCGACGACGAGTAGAGGATGGGAAGAGGATCAAAGACGAAGATTTGTGTATGACCATTATGTTTAGACTAGCAAAAATGCCCGTGCGTTGCAACGGGAAAATATCACACACCCTAGCGCAATAAACATGGTAAAAAGACCTTTGTTCCAACATATCAACATCTTTTTCTTAATGTAAGGCTTATTCTAAACTCTAAATTTAGAGTTGTCCGGTGATTTAAATCCGGAAGTCAAAATCTTATCGTTTGCATCCCGAAATAATGAATCCCCATCTAAATTTAATACGTATCAGAATGAGTGGATATTAGAACATATCGAGCCAACCCATTAGCGCAGTAGCTCGCGCTCATTCTAATCTATTTTTTTACTTTTTCCCCCTTTTTAGTTTTGTTTTCTTTTTTTCCTTTTTTGTTCTTTCATTTCTTCACTTGAAAAATAAACGTTTCGTACATTAACTTTTTAAAAACGTCATAGTCAAAAATTTCAAAATCCATTTGCATTCAAATTTTGTACAATAAATTTTTTCTCACACTTCAAATATTGGCTCTCTTCAGAACATTTTCATTTCTTTTTTACTTTTCTTTTGCATCACTTTTATAAGATGTTTGCACTAAACATATATTTGAAAAAACGTTCATATATATAAAATGTATAAAAATCATGAACGTATTTATTATATAGTTCATACTTTTAAAATGCGTCAAAATGTTGACGCACTTGAATGTGTTACATTTTACACCCATAAACTTTTAATAGTCTAAATTTGTACTAAATAATATACTTTTTCTAAGTGAGAATTGTATTTTCTATTTTTAATTTTTCCTTTTTGTTTTTTATTTCCTATTTATTTCTTTCATTTTTGCGCATGTAAAATAAATGTTTTGCACGTTTACTTTTGAAAAAAGTTCATAGTCAAAGAATTTTTTTAAACTATTTGCACTCAAATTTTGTAAAAATTTAAACAATGCTCGCACTTAAAAATATTTGCTCTCCTCAGAACATTTAATTTTTTGCATCACTTTTATAAGATGTTTGCACGAAAACATAATATTTTAATAAAATCATATATAAGAAACATTTTTTTGCATCACTTTTATAAGATGTTTGCACCAAAAAATAATATTATAAAAATGTTCATATATAAAAACATATATACAAAATACATCAACGTATTTATTAAATAGTTCACACTTTAAAAATGCATTAAAATGTTGGCACTCTTAAAAGGGTTAATATTTTCACACATAAACTTTTATAGTCTGAATTTTTCTTAAATAGTAATTTTTTCTAAGTGCAAACTATTTTTCAAACTGTGAACTGTATTTTATATTTTATATTTTTAATTTTTTGTTTTTTTTTGTTTTATTTAATTGTTCTTTAATTCATTTCGTATGAAAAAAACGTTTTGTACATTAATTTTTTAAAAATTTCAAAGTCAAGAAAATTAAAAACTATTCACATTAAAATTTTGTAAAATTAAAAAAATGCTCACACTTCAAAATATTCGCTTTTTTTGGAACATTTTCATTTCTTTTTATTTTACTTTTGCATCATTTATATAAGATATTTGCACTAAAAATAGTATTTTAAAAATGTCATATATATAAACCCTTTTTTCTTATTTTTTGAATCACTTTTATAAGATGTTTGCACTAACCAATGTTCACATATATATAAATTTTCATCACCCTTTGGTTCGACATTTTCTGTATGATAAAAGATTACTTTAGTTTACTTACCTTCTAAATCATTTCACTTTAATTTACATAACAAAATTTTCATCAAATTACAAGGCAAATCATGATAGGACTGGATAAACATTTATATACACGATCACATTAATATGAACATGTAAATTAAAACATAACGTATTATAATATTTTTATCCTGTTGTGATGCACGGGCATTGTTCTAGTTATGTTTAGATATACGAAGATTTGTTTATTCCGTAGCAACGCAAGGACATTTTTTCTACAGTAGTATTTAGATATATGAGTAGAAGATACATGTCGTCTGTGTATTAAAATGATACAGTGCAGGGCCAAGCCTATTATAATCTTCGCCGGGTCGGCCCGTTGGCCAGGTCCGCTCCAGCACAAATTGTGCCCAACTGCCCGCGGCCCGGCAGGACTCCTCCCGTATTCTCTTCTCTTCTCGAGTCGCGGCCTCGCAAAACAAAGAGATAAATCTCCCCATCCCGACGAAACCCTAACCCTAGATCGCCCACCCGCCATGGATCTCCTCCAGTCCTCCTACGCCCCTGGTGACGCATCCTCGCCGGAGGATGAGTCGCTCTCCACCCCGGACACCTCTCCGCTCCGCCTCCCTTCCAAGTCTGCCGCCCCCGCCGTCGACGAGACGGCGCTCGTGCTCTCCGCCGCCGCTTCCACTTCCCGTCCTCTCGACCCCTCCCTCCACCTCATCCCCTTCAACCCCACCGCCGACCAGCTCTGGTCGCCCGTCCTCGGCCCTCAGCATCCCCACGCCCCCATCTCCTCCGCCTCCGGTCACCGTAACCACAAGCTCGGCCACGTCGAAGACGCAGCGGTCCTCCCCTTCCTCTTCGACGAGCAGTACAACACTTTCAATCGCTTCGGCTTCGCATCCGACCCCTCGGGCCTCCACATCATTGGTGATGCACAGCCACAGCCCGACGCCGGCACCGTCTACAACCTCCCCCCTTCCGAGCACAAGCGCCGCCGCATCCAATCCAGGGAGGAGAAGCAGGAGCCCGTCCCCCCAGAGGCCCAAAACCCGGCATCCGAGGATTGGGTCGTGCACAACAAGCAGAGTCCCTGGGCTGGAAATCGGGAGGGCCCGCCTGTTGAGCTCACGGACGAGCAGAAACAGTACGCCGAGGCACATGCCGCCAAGAAGGCTGAGAAGGAGGCACGAGGCGAAGGCAAGGAGAAAACTGAGGTGGTGGCCAAGAGCACCTTCCATGGCAAGGAGGAGAAGGACTACCAGGGACGATCGTGGACCACTCCACCAAAGGATGCCAAGGCCACCAACGAGCGCTGTTACATTCCCAAGAGGTGTGTGCATGAGTGGGTTGGACACACAAAGGGGGTCTCAGCCATCAGATTTTTCCCCAAGTATGGCCATCTATTGCTGTCTGCAAGCATGGATTGTAAGATTAAAATCTGGGACGTGCTTGATTCCAAGGTATGTATGCGGACGTACATGGGGCACTCCAAGGCTGTGCGTGATATATCCTTCTCTAATGATGGTAGTAAGTTCCTGAGTGCTGGATATGACAGGAATATTCAGTACTGGGATACGGAAACTGGGCAGGTCATCTCGACCTTCTCTACTGGTAAGGTCCCTTATGTCGTGAAGCTTAATCCTGATGAAGATAAGCAACATATTCTCCTTGCTGGGATGAGTGACAAGAAGATTGTCCAGTGGGATATGAAGTCAGGGCAGATCACACAGGAATATGATCAGCATTTGGGGGCGGTCAACACTATCACCTTTGTAGATAATAATAGGAGGTTTGTCACATCTAGTGATGACAAGTCTCTTCGTGTGTGGGAGTTTGGCATCCCTGTGGTTATTAAGTATATCAGTGAGCCGCACATGCACTCCATGCCATCTATTGCAGTACACCCCAACTCTAACTGGCTGGCAGCGCAGAGCTTGGACAATCAGATACTGATATACAGCACCAAGGAAAGGTTTCAACTTAATAAGAAGAAGAGGTTTGCTGGCCACATTGTGGCAGGTTATGCTTGTCAGGTGAGCTTCTCACCTGATGGGAGGTTTGTCATGTCAGGAGACGGTGAAGGTAACTGCTGGTTCTGGGACTGGAAAAGCTGCAGGAGATTCAAGACATTGAAGTGCCACAACGGTGTTTGTATTGGATGTGAGTGGCATCCACTGGAGACTAGCAAGGTTGCAACATGTGGATGGGATGGCGTCATAAAATACTGGTAAGTTGACAAGATAAACGTATGAAAACACTTTATATTTTATTCCACAGTTTTTAACCAATTTGTACTATTGCACCATTGATGTTTAAATTGTTTCACTAAGTAGTTATTCAAAGTCATGAGGGCCATGTTAGATTTAGATAAACTAGTAAGCGTGTACGTGCAACGCACGTATAATCGTTGCAAAAGTTTACTCATTCATGCCAATTAGAAAACAACTATTTAATTTAGATCAACAAAAAAAGTGAACTAATATTATACTAATTTGGAAAAATAAACAAAGTCATCTCTATTTTCTGGTGTAAACTTAACTTTGGTATGACTACATTTAAGCATGGCAAAGAAGCGAATTTTGAACACAAATGCACAAAAAATATAGTAGTCTTGGAACATCTGAATTGGACCAAGTGACCCCGTTCATACAGTCCACTTCATCCAATGAATCCTATCACGCTCATGTTTAGCGGCACAACATTACCATTAAACATATTTTAATCCCTAATCACATCACTAAACCTTGGCCTCCATCGCCCTGACTGCGCCTTTGCCTCCCTTCCCATTGCTTCGACTGTGCCCTCTTCTTTCTCCGCACTGCCGTGCTCGATCCTCTTCTGCCCTCCGTCTCAGTTGTGCTGCTCGTCATCGGCCCACCCATCCTCCTCTCCGCCCGACAAAGTTGGAAACTTTATGTATGAGATGGACATATTATCCAAATTCATACCCTTAACTTGTTCATAATACATAATACGAAAATATTATGACATGAACATCTTGATGGAACTTGCACAAACATGGAATTTACAGTCCAAAATATTTTAATAGTTTTCAGTGTTCAGATATTTGTTTACATATATGCATATGAAGGGAATATCACAATTAAACCCGCTAAAAGGAGGATCTAGTGAAGGTAAATTTACCTTGCCTGACATTATTAGTAATGGAGCTCAAGAAATTGAGATGTCCATTAATTCATACATGTTATCTGTTCGAGAAAAGTTCTAATATTACAAAAGCACACATCTTGGGCATTGTAACACACATGCTGGCATGTGTGCGAAACAAACCTTCAACTTCATGCATGGCTCTTAACTCCAGATTATCACATCAAAATATTGCCATAGAATAAGATTGTCATGAACCAACATCTCATTGTGATCTATTATTTAAATAAAATCCTATTTTCTCACCATGAATTATGGATATTACCATCAGTTGTTGACGTTATACCAATGCCATCCAGGGTGTGGCAGCCTCACCATCTTGGCAGAATTAGCTGATCCAACATTCTAATGGAAAACCTACCCTTGGCCCAACTTATGACTATACACATTACATGACAATTACACAGATCACATCCTCCGATCCTCGGAACCAAGTATCCGCTGAAAACAATGAGAAAATCTGAGTTAAAGAACATTATCCACTGAAGATCTACCTACAACTACAGACATGCACACAAATTTTCTAAACCAATAAAAAAAATGTTATGCCAGAAATGAAGCAACTGGCAACAATAAATCCTTCACAAATTCATTCATGAACATGTTGATTTAAAACTTAGAGCAGGGAGAGATTCTGAACATAAAAAAAATTAAAAATATATATTAGTTGTAACCAGTATTATCTATACCAGGTCCCAGTTGAAACATTAAACAATTATTCCGTTGAAACATTAAAGAACATGAGAGAAACAGAACCTAAACACCAAACAATACATAGTTGACAGCCACTACCTCAACACCAGGTCACGTTGTTGTAAGCGGCATCATGCACGGCCGACGGCATAGTCATAGACATCATAACATACTTGATGTAATACTTAGTTAATATCACAACGCTAGTAAACTACTTGTGTTTATCAGGTTCCCTAGTCTGAACCTCCTCAATTTTGTCTAGAAAAAATGCAAAGGAACTCACCTTCCTATAGGAGAGAATCTTCACGTGGATTAAATCGGTGCACTCTACCAGCAGGAGTGGCCATTATTTGAGATTTAGTAGTAGGAGGATATGTAGTTTCTTTTCTTTACCGATGTGAGGAGGTCGAGATGAACAAAATTGCTATAGGTGTGTGTCTCTGCCGTAGTTTCTCCAGTCTGCAGCCTCACCAAAGATGGCTCTGGTTATCGTAGCTGAGAAGTTGCTTGCATACCCCAGTGCCGAGGCATCATGTCGACGGCAGCAGCAGAGGTGCGGAGGACAACATGGCAACCTGAAATTTGATAAATGAAATACAATCAGAATGGTATAAACATCAAACTATTGTGTAAGTATCTCCTAAAAAGATCAAAAGGGGAAATAAGTATGGGGAAATTTAAAGTACTCCCTCCGATCCATATTAATATACTTAAGTTTGTCTAGATACACATGCATCTAGTCTAAATACTTAACTAGATACATACGAATCTAGATAAAATTGAGTACATTAATATGGGTCGGAGGTAATATTTAAGTGTTCTAAGAATCAGGAACACCTTTTCTCTGTTTTTTTATTTGCATTGCACGAACACCTGGGAACAATGTAGTACCAGCAACTACACTTTTTTTTCTCAAATTGGATATTGACCAATTGAGGCTACGCCCCGTCGGACCTGACAAAATTAAAATCCACAAGCGATGGCTCAGCTTGTGATTTCACAAGAGAAGTGAGATAATTTGAGGGGGAGAGAAGAGATGGGTAGGGCGCTTACTGACGGTAGGCATTGATCCTGTTGGACGGTTACTCGAGGGCGGCGGATGGGCCGCGGACGCATCGAGGGCAGCCGCTGGGTGGCGAAGAGAGGCGCCACAATAACCTGACGCCGATGATGCATCGAGCATGGATCTTGAATGCATCTGGTGAATCCTGCGCGTCCAGGACATCGTACCCAAGTCGTGTCCATCTCGTCGTGCAGTAGGTAAGCCACGAACAGGGCAACTGCTCCGAGCAGCGACGCAAGCACCACGCTAAGGAGGGCCATGAATCCTTGGCGGCTCGGCGGCGGCGCCAGATCGCATGGAAGGGAAACCACAACTCCCTAAGGCGAATAATAAGAGAGGAAGTCGGATCTAGCGAAGACAGATTTGGTGACCAGTGTTTGGGGATCGAACATACCTACATGACCAAGGGCCACACGACCCGACTCCAAATTGTACAGCGCCGGTGAAGTCGAAGAAGACTGGCCGGGCGGGGCAGCCGTTCGGGGAGGACGACGACGCGGCAGCAGGGAGGACCGCGGCGTGGCTGGGGCAGCGGAAGGGTGACGGCGGGGGCGCATGGATGGGCGGCGGGGGAGTGGCGATGGAGGAAGGGAAGCGGGGGCCGGCGGGCGGGGGGGGGGGGGGGGGTCACGGCAGGATTCCTGGCCGTCTCCCTTTCGCCGGGGATGGGCCGGACGCAGGGGAGGGACGGCGTCGTCGGCGTGTCTGTAGCCCTGTGCCAGGGGAGGAGATTGCTCGAGGGGTCAACGCGGGGGCGGTGTCAGGGGAGTTCGCTCGAGGGGTGGCAATTAGATCAGCCAGTGAACCGTTTTCTTTTGCGGGATTGGGGTGTTTAAGGGTGTTGTGCCATACAACATGGGAGTAATCTGGGTCATTAGATAAATAGCATTGGACGTACGAGATCAATTGGTCCAGCCCCTCTGGTTCTTTTTATATTAGTAGTAGATAAGCTAGCTAACTTAGTTTGTGCACTACACTTTTAGTATTATCATGGTAACACTCTTCCGTTTTGCATTCTATTTCTGTTGTACTGTTTTATTTAGCTGGAAGAGCAGTTTAGTTTGCAATTGCACTAACGTCCATTATATTCAGATTATCAAGACCTCACAACTTGATTATGATATGCTTGCAAAAACTTAGGGCTAGAACTTGTGTAATGTAGCATTTTTATGTCTTACTTACAGGCAGGTTTAGTTGGATGTTATCTTTTAATGAGCTAGACATCTCTACCTCTTTGCTATAAAGATTCTATTGTTCATTTTGTTACGGATTGTGTTGGCTTCATGGTAATCCCTTAGCTACAATTTCTTGATGCTTTTGTGGTAAACGTGATGCTGTTATGTTGATTGCTTGTACCTGCACCACTGCTCCTTTTGACTTGTATTAAATATAAAATGCAAGGCTTTGTAGCAGTTATTGTTATTCCTCCTAAAAATTCAACTACCATTGCTTTGTAAACGTGGGTTGATTCATTTTACCCACTTATCTGATCCATCTTTTATGCACCGCTGAAAATAAAACATGACCTATAGATGATAGATTCCTACCCCATTCAAAAGAACTGGGAAAATTGAAAAATTCAGCTTATGCTGATTGGTTGGGTGAAAAACTGAATAAATGAAAATTGTGCCTTTACTTGCTAGTTGCTCATATCTTAGTTAAAATTTAAACTAAACCATGTCAAGTATTTCTGAACAGAGGGAGTATGTTACTTTATATTTTGATAGGGGTTTCTTCAGTTTTCTGCCCATCGATTCTCATGTCAACCTGCGGATTTGTTAGCGTATTTGTTTTCCTGTAAAAATTGCTCATATGTAGAATCTTACCTCGACAATTTGATGATGTTGAGTTTATTACATTTGTAAGAATATTTTTTATGCAACTTTTTTGTTCTTAAGTTGTGTTAAAAATTAAAATGCCTTCTTTCTGAAATCGTGGAGATAAACAAAATGCATGCAGGATCTATTGTGGGAGTTGTACTTTATCTGGCGATTGCCTGAAACTATATGCAAACCTTTTTTTTCTGCTTAAAACCTCCTCTATTTGTGTTTTTTGGGTGTTAACCCTTTTGTACAACTTGCAGGGATTGAAGTTTTGGAGATTTAGACCGAAAGGTTGCTCGAGATGCTGTAAACCCACATGCCAATTGGATTCACAAGGATTCAACTTTCAGTTGATACTGTAAGCCCACATGCCTGGTTGGAAAGTGTGGATGCCATGAGTGAAAACATGAGAGAACACTGAAAACAGGCTCATATTTTCAACTGTGTAGTTCATAGTAATGTACTGTGTACCATACATAATGCACCATTCAGTTTTTTAACTTTACCTAAACTTCGATTTCAGTTTCAGCTTTTCTTCATTTTTCTGGTGCCAGCTTTTGCATTAGGTGAGATTGACCAAATCTGCCCTGATTTCTGGGAATTGTTCCCAGCGAAAGTCCCCTGGTGAGGTGTTGTGTTCCAATCAATGTGTAACAGAAAAATAACATCCGACCTTTTACTATCTTGGATTTGCCTAGAAAGATGAAAAAAATATTGAGGAGGTGTTTGGCACAACCAAAGGTAATGGTAACGGTAATGGAATCAAGTATAGGTGGAATCAGGGTGTAACAAGAACATTTTCTATTCTGTTTGTTTTCATGCATGTAAAGGTATCAAGTTCTAAAACTGTGTTTGGTTGTGTGCGTAATGATGTAATCAGATCATGGAGAGAGATTTTCCTGGTTTAATCTGATCGGGGAGGAGTCCAGGCAGAGGGACAAGAAGGGTCATCGTATGGTCAGTCCTTGCCGGTGTCGGTGGGGCTCCTCGTCGAGATGCAGCCATGCAGGCATGGAGCGAGCACCGGCGGCCGGCGTGGAGGGGAGCGGTGGCACTGAACACAGCGGTGGCCACCACCGCAGCAGTCATTCATGTCGCCGAGCTTACTCGCTTGCACGGGGACGTGACCGGCAGCCGCTACGGCGCGGACGACCTTGACCTTGACGAGCTACTTGGGCGCCTTGCACCCGCCGCCCATCACCCGGCTCGCAGGCGAGAGTCTCAACCAGCTCTTCTCCAACGCTGACTTCGTGCCCACCGACAAGACGAGCTCGGCCCATGCCAGCACGCGTGACGACGGCCTCCCCGTCCACAGGAACGCCGTCAGCCCGGACGACGACGACGGGCGCGGCCTCCACCGGAGCTCGAACGCGACCTTGCCGGGTGTGGCGACGGCCCTGCCGTTGACCGACAGCTGGAAGCACATGAGGTCGCCCCAGAGCACGTCGTCTCCTCGCGCGTGTCCACACGGATCCGGCGCCTACCTTCGCTGGCCAGGGACGTAGTACCAGACGAGAAGGTGGAGGATCCTGGCGGGCAGCTTTGGACGATCGTGGGGAAGGCGGAGAGGATCGTGGGGAAGGATCGGAAAGAATAGGCTTTCCCCGGTAACACAATTGATTACGGTGAGGGGTGGGCGGTATCGAGCGTAAGTGCGACGGGATTCGATGACTATGGGAATCGATTACGGCGCATCGTTACCAAACACATGTAACATTTTCGGGTTACAGTGTAATCGATTGACGGACAAAAATAACCGAACCAAACACCTCCTGAATATTTACTACGTTGATCATTTGATTAATAGGCATTGCCTTGTTTTAAAGGATTTTTATATGAATTTTGGAGGATTAGAATCTTAGGAAATACTGTATTCTTTACATTGTTTTTTTATTCGTATGATTGAACCCTATAGAATTTTTTCTAAAGGAATCCTTTGTACTTTATTACTCCCTTCGTTTCAAAATAAGTGTCCCAACTCTAGTACAACTTTGTATTAAAGTTACTACAAAGTTGACCTTTAAAAAAAAAGTTACAACAAAGTTGAGACACTTATTTTAAAATGGAGGGAGTATATTTGATGGCAAATCTCCATTCATTCAAACCTTCTACAAAAATTCTTCATTTTACTGTGTTGCAATCAAACAAACTAAAATCATGTAGGATTTGCAATCCTGTTGTTTTAGCTACTTACAAGGTGTTTGGTTCAGGGAATTAGTTTTTGTTTGGTTCACTTTAGCCAGAATGAGATCCCGTGTAATCACATAACACCGCTATTCAAATCTCATTACACCCACCTCTCTCTGTAATACATGGTACTTACATGGTACCTAGTATTTTCATATATAATTGTCAGAACCCCAACTAGGGTAAGAGCTAGGGCTTGTTGCTCCTTTGCATCATGAAGAAAATTTCAAAAAAAATTCAAAAATGGGGAAAAGAAAAGCCCTGAGAATTTAAATAAATGGCCAAATAAAAATCTTTTTCCAAAAATCATTTAAACATCTGGAAAATTCCTATAAATGATGGTGATCATTTCAAAAGTGGTTTGGGTTCAATCCCATGCTCAAGGAATTTTCTAAAATTCAAAAGGCGCCCTGGAAATTAAATAATACCCCAATTTGAATTGAAATTCAAATTGTTTGAATTTCAAAAGTGCCCAAATTCTAAAAGTGACTTGCTTCTGGTTACCTAGGAATTATAAAAATATTTTGGCATTTTACTAAAATGCCTAGCTATTTAATTCTAGGCACAACAAAATTACAGAAATAGAAAAGAAGAAGAAAAAGAAAGAGGAAACCCCCCTGGCTATTTGGCCCAACTGAACCCCCCCAGGCCCATCTAGCACGACCCAGCCCACCTCCCCTTTGTCTCCTTCCTTAAGCTGCTCGGTGTCGCCCCGAGAGCGCGTCGACGACGCCACCACGACGTCTCGCGGATTCCAGGCCACCTAGGCCTCCTCCCCTCGCCACAGAGACGGCCACACACGCGCTCTTTCTTTTCCCCCTCTCTCCGCTCTTCGTCCCGCCCTCCTCTGCACGATTTCGTCGTGAACCGTAGCTCGCCGGAGAGCGCCGACACGCGCAGCCGTGGCCACCAGCAAGCTCGAGCCACCCCACCTTGTCCAAAAGGACCGCAACACTCGTCTACGTCGACTGCTGCGATCAATTGAACCAGGGATCCCCCGAAGCCGACACCATCTTCGTCGATTCGCCGTCTGCCGCCGTAGACATCGTCGGGAAATTCGTCACCGTCCGACCTCCTCCGCCCTCGCCGTCAGCCCCGTTGGCATCAGGGTGAGATTCCACACCGTTCCCCTCCAACCCTAGCTCTTCCCGTGCACCAAATCGCCGGCGTCTTCTTCCAGAGCTCCGATCGCCGCGGAACTCGTCGCTGGCGACGTTCTGGCCCTCCCCGTGGTCACCCGCGTGCACGAGGTGATGTGCGGGAGCACGGGCTTTCCTCCCGTGGCCTTGGCACGCCAAATGGACGACGGGAGCGTGTCCATGTGCGCCGCCGCGCTGGTGCCACCGGCGGCTAGACGCCGGCAGCCCGCCGACGTGGCTGCGGTTAGATTAGGTGCTAATCACACCCCTGGGCCATTTACATGTGGGCCCAGGCTCCCTTTTAAACCCCTGTTAATTAACTAGAACGGGGATTAACCCCACAGAGGCTGACCAGTGGGTCCCCCTGGTTAGAGCCCCCCTGACGTCACCCTTGCGCAAGCATGACGCAGTAAACAGAAAAGAATTTAAAGAAATTTCAGAAAATACAGAAAATAGTATAAACTTCTAAAAATCATAGAAAATTCATATGAACTCCAAATTTAACATATAATATATGAAAAATGATCAGCAGAAAATGCTCTATCCAAATATCCAACTTTAAACCATGTTTGAGTTGATATTAAATTGGGACCAGTAGCTTTTGCTATTTTTGCTTAATTGGAATTAATTCAAATTTAATTCAAATGCTATTCCAATTTGAACCATTGCAATGCAAACATAAGCACTTGTACATCAGAGGCATATCATACACATGTCAAGATGGTTTACAAAGAACAAACAATAGCTAATGCAACTTGGAAAATTTGAACAACATTTGGAGTTTGAATTTGAATTAACTTTTCAAATCAACTTCAATGAACATGTGAAAAATTGAACCTAGGTCACATCAATACCATGCCATGCTACATTATGCATCTTGATTGTGCATTGCAATGTAATGTTTACATTGTTGTTGTTTCGGTGTTTTCTTTGTTTGCTCGATAGAAGTGGAACCGGAACCGGAGGCCACCCCCTTCGTTGAAGACACCGTACCGAACCTCTTCAGCAAGGCAAGAAAACCCCATTGATCATGTCTATAAAATCCTACTTCCCTCTCAGTCTCGCTTATGCATGTTTAGGAGATCACCGAGACACGTTCTTTTGCATAGTGGAACCCATTCCGATGCATGACCTATCATTTTGTCACCGTATTAAGCAAATCACAATCCTAGCAGATATAGGAGTTGAATGATGAGCATGTGGCCCCTGCAACTGTTACTGCTTATTGCTGCTTAGTGATACAATGAGGTTACATTGTTTGTGAGTCGGGATGGATATTCATAATGGTGCTGATGATAAACGTGTTGGTGAATCCACCCTAAACAAAGGTGAACGATGAGAGGCTGTGTAGGAGTACACAGTGGGTTGTCTCGTTGAACATTGCCCTAGGCCCCGAGTTCCTGTTTTGTGATCCAAGACAAAGAGTATGACCACATTTAGGGTTTTTGGGAGCCCCGTTTGGCCTCTTTACGTACCCGATCCGGTCCAGGAGTCACACTAGATTCGGGCTTTCCATTTGGCATATGCATAGATATGTGGGTGGACCTGTGAGGCAGCGAAACCATCTGTCAAAGGTGGTGTCTCGGTCCCTTGCATTATCTGAGTCCGTTTCGTAGAACCGGCCGGACTCTCGAGCGGTGACAAACTCAGGTAGTCGACTCCTGGATTAGAGAAGGTGATGTGAGGGTAGTGCCTTGGTTTCATCCACGTCCGACACCCGCTTGAAGGGTGACAAAAACGAGGCGATAAGTGATGACACGCGTGTGAAGATGTACACCCCTGCAGGGTTAATAAACTATTCGAATAGCCGTGTCCGCGGTTATGGACTACTTGGAGACCTCTACTTGATCATTAGACAACTTGAATGGATACTCTAAAACTCGCAAGATAAGTGTGAGTGCTATGGTGTGCTTCCTCGTGGGGAAGTCGAGGAAGTATCCATAGTGGTGTATTGGTTGGAGACTTGGTAGTGGACTCGTGTACGCTTCTTACCTCAAGTCTGGTACTCGTAGTTCAGGACTAGCCAAGTCAAAGCTGACACTTCTGCATGTTGAAACCCCACCTCCCTTTACCTTGATACATGTGCATGAGTAGTATAGTTCTGATGTAAGTCTTGCTGAGTACGACTTTGTACTCACGTTTGCTTATTCTATGTTTTAGATGAGAACCCAGCCCCCGATGGAGTCACCTTCCTGAAGCTCGACGTTGACTAAGCTAGTATAGTCCTAGACAACAGTCTGGTCCCTCGTGGAAGGGCATGTATGTTTACAAGGCTTCTGTAAGCCCTTTGTTAAACTTGTCTGTACTCAGACCTAATTTGCTTCTGTTGTATGATGTAATGTTGATCACAGACATGTGATCTTTTGTGTACTCTATGTGTAAGTCAATAAAGATATACTTTGTAGAGTTCATGCAATGTGTACCCGCTGTTTACAATGGACATGTATGCTGCGTGTATGATTATAACATGCATGTCTTAGTGTGGGGTTCGATAGCTTAGTTGTGTTATTTCTGGCGGTCTTTTATACACCAAGTGGCCCTTAGATGTGCGCAGCTTGGGGCATCGCGATGCGATTGCTCGTGACTCTGTCACGTGGCACACTTTGTTGTATGATTGAGCCCGCCCGAGACCACGACTAAGTGATCGGGCTGGAGTCTGTTTCTGTAAGTGTTATAATTCAATCGATAATATGGTTGAGGCAACTTGTCTAGGAGTATGGGATTTCACCACCCATAATCATTTAGACTTGTGAGGGGCGATGAGGACCCTGTTGGATATATGCTCTAGAGGCAAATAATATATGATTATTCCAATATATCTAAGCAAGTTCATAACCAGTTTCATACCGTGCTAGAACTGTGTCAGTGAAACAATGATGCAGGTGTGGTATAGAAACCCCCAGAGTTCCTAGTTAGCCTCTACATCGATAACTAGTTCATGGTCAACATGATGGTCGTGGTTTCGCGATCATGGACAATTAAGTCTCTTGACTATGAGATCACCTCACTGGTTAAGTGACGTGATGAACATTACCCAAAGTAAGCATTACAGCATGATCAAATCTGGTGAAGGTTCAGTGTTGTAATTACAGAACGTGGTAGACCGTTCCTTTGACCGTGAGTACGTGCATAATTGCTATCTTCTTGGATGCTTTGACCTACATCCCACCACCTAACTGAAATATGCGGGTCATAACGGTTGTATCTTGGGTATTCCGTGGAGATATGTTGAGGAGTATTGTTACAAGAGCGGGATTTGTCAATCCATATAATGGATAGATACTCGGGGCCCACTCGGTGAGATTCCATCCATAAAGCTGCAGCGTGTGACTAGGTCACGGGGATGAATATCACGGGAACGAGTGAATGAGGATTAGTTCAGAACGAGGTTGAACCAGACATAGGATGTCATTGATAGAATCTCGGAACAATCCAGTATCGCTGACAAAGGGAATGCTATACGACGTAAGGTCCAATCGGTGTTTGATATCCGGAATGCACAGGGGTCATTATGGGCATCCAGGTCCCGCTGATGATCATTGACCGTATCCTCATCTCGGTCATGACTGGAGTGTTCTCGGACCGTAGGGTAACACACTTAAGGGCTCGATGAAATCGGAGACCTTTTTTCGGAACCATCGGAGTAACCAGAGAATAAAGGAAACAACATCGGAGAAGTACCGTGTCGAACCGAACAAGTTCGGAGTGAACCAGAAGGTGTTCCGGAGCACCGGGAGAGGGAATATTATGTTTTAGTTATTAATTAATTGAATTAATAATTAAAATCATTTTTATTTCTAATTCATATGTGCAATGGGCCTTAGTGGAGAAAAAGGCTCATTAGGGGAAGAAATAAAAGGAAAAAAAAGGGAGTGGGGGGGGGGGGAGGCGCCATGGGCCCTAGGGCCCATGAGGGTGGCGCCCCCTCTCCCCCTTGGTCGGCGCCCCCCCTAGCATGTGGGATAGTACCACATTGCTAAGGGAGGGCGGTTGACTCCCTCCCCTACCCCTATATAAAGAGGTCCATGGTGCACATATTTAAATTAAGCCAAATACACAATAAATCGGATTAAATTAGTATTTAATCCGAATTGAGATCGGTTTTCTCCGGTCTTCTCCCCTCCCTTGTCTCTTTCACGGTGGGCTCCCTAGTGTGAGACTATAGTGGAATTGAGGCTTCTCTGCTAGAAACGGAGGCCGTCGTGCTGCCGAAGCTCCGTTTGGAGGTCTGCTTCCGCCACCTTCGCTGGATCAGAGAACGGAGGTCGTCATCGAGTCTCGTACGTGTGCGAGTACTGCGAGGTGCTACACGTGTGGCACTACACCCATCCGGGTGCTCAACACAGCCAGGGGGCTGTGAAACTTGATCGGCTACATCAACCACGTTTGCGGGAACGTTTCCCGCGCAACGGACTACACCCCGAGGTATGTTATTTCCGCACTCCTTTCCGTTACGGTAATACGGCTAGCTAGATCTTGGGTTATGGGAACGCTAGTTAGAAAAATTTGTGTTTTCTGATGCGAACCCCAACAGTGGTATCAGATCTAGTTCTATGCTTAGTATTACTGTACGGATAGAACACATCGGGGATGTGGGCGTTGATTGTATGATTGTTACCCTCCCACGTGTACTTGTTCACATCTGCGGCATTGTTTGATGAAGCGGCCCCCGACCGACCTTACGCGTACGCTTATGCGAGACTGCTTCCACGCTTGACATACGGCTTGTACCGTATAAAGTGGCTGGGGGGGGGTGTCTGTCTCTCTACTTTAGCGGATGTGGCATTTGCAACGGAGGGCCCCGTGCGGGGTGTAATAGAGACAATCGTATGGTTGACGTTGTGGTTGACTCGTAGGTTAAAACCTGTTTAACTATGAAAGCCCTAGCAGCCACGTAAAACTTGCAATATACAACTAGACCGTCTAAACCTTGTATTGCTAAGTGGGGGCTATCATTCGTTTGTTTGTGATGTAGCGATAGCTTTGCTATGTGTTACTAGTAAGTAGTAATCGTCATCATAAAACAAACTAAAATGGAGACACTGTAGACTTAGTGTTGCCATAGCTCAGACATCTTAAAACTTGCTAGTATAGGATACACGACGGTAGCATGTGATAAGATGATCCCTTAACAAAGCCAATTACAAGTATTCTACCGAAGTGTGCACCGCCTGGAAGGTTCTCCCATATGGCTTGATGCTCCGTACATACCGGATTTGTCCTACATATTCAATGGAGTTCGCATGAGGTTGGGTTCGGCAAGCCTGGCATATGCAGATATGGCCTTGCTAAGCAGCATATAACATGGAGGTTAGTTTGGCGAGCCTAGCATATGCAGATATGGCCTCGGAATACTAGAGATCGAAAGATCGAGCATGAGTCATAGTACATATAAGATAATGTGATCGCACAAGTTGTTGTCTACCTTTTAAACTGACCCGTCGGCCGTGTGATATTCGAGGTCGGGCAGTGAATCTGGATCATGTAATCACTAAAACTTCCTAGGGATGAATTGTTTTAGTGCGAGCTCATTTATAATATGATTATATGAACTCATTGTTGTGAACTAGTCTTAATTGTGTTCCTTGAAATTATGTTTGTAGAAAATGAATTCACTAGAGCAACGTGAACTATCTTTCTTCATGGAAGGTGAAAGACTTAGAGAAAATGGGTCAAACTTTGCTGACTGGTACTTACGCCTTAGGACGTCGCTCAAGAGAGAAAACATCTTGTTTACAATAGAAGTGCATGTGGAAGAACATCCGGATGATCATGTTGGCGATCAAGGGATACTTGATCATTATGCTCGCCGGCAGAAATGCTCCGTAGTCAGGAATGTCACGATCTTCAGCATGTCAGAGGTTTTGGGCATACAATTTCAGGACACTGGCTCATATGACATGATGGACACGCTAAAGACAATGTTCGTACGTGAGTTCAGAGTTGCCAGTTTTGAGTTAGAAAGCAAGTTTCTATCGAACGCACAAGCCTTGGTGATCACTTGGACATGATGCATGAGATGTACCTGACCCTGGTGGAGGACTATGAATATTGGACAATGAACGAAAGCACCACAGAAGAGTTTGCAATAAACACGTTATTGCACTCACTCCCTCCGAGTTATGGTGATTATGTTCATAGCTATGTCGGAAGAGGAGCTAATATGAGTCTCCAGAACTTCATGACTGATCTCTTGGCCGCGGACATTGCTCCTATCGAGGATGCAGAAGTCGTGGATGGAGAAGGTATATACTTGATATACTTTATAAATGTTTACTCCATTATACAACATTTGCAGTAAATGAGTATCTGATACTTATTCTGTTTTATGAAAACAGGACCTGCCGTTGCATGGACGGGAAGAGGTGAAATCGAGGATTGATGGATATCAAGTCAGTTGATGGCCATCATGGATTCCGCCGAGACATCTATCATAGGAGATACTTAGAGTATTAGATAAATCTTATGTAATCATTATAGTATGAACACTTAGTTGTGTGTCTTGCATCTCGCGAGACAAAGTTATTCATGTAATGAGACAAGTCAGTTGTTCCATCTTTATGAATAAAAGTGTGCTTATACTTTGATTACGTCTTGATTTATGATATGATAGAAAGCATTTATAATACTGCTATTATTGTCAAGAAATATTCAATGTTTAATGATAAAGTTGTCTTGATTATAACAAGTCAAAGATTTGATTGCATGAGGTGACTTCATAACTGATTAATTCATTAAATGTATGATCTATTAACTTGTGAGTTCATTATCGAATGAAAGTCATAACTTGATTGCATGAGATGGATTAGATACACGATCTATGAACCTCTGCAATAAATATAACCATGACAAGGTTCTAGCAAGTAGAACTTGTGCCAATCATTATACATAAATGATGTACTAAATGGGCACGTGAGTTATCATTAAAGACTTCATATGATTAATTGAAAGTTGTATTCAATTGAGATCATAAAACTGAGATTCAGGAATCACAGTGAGAAGTGAGAATACAAGGATATATATCACTACGCTACGATCCGAAGTGATAAGTATTGATATTGACATAATGGGAGACTTGTGGAAGTTGTACCACAAACTACGATGGAAGTTGAAAGTGCTAGACTACTTAAACCGTTCGTAGTCATACTAAACCGTAGTATGGTCTAAACGTTCTTTCCCCTAGCACTATAGTTATTGTCGAATAAGGTTGTTTAATTCATTAAGTTAAAACACCCACTTCATGAATAGGAAACCATCCTGAATCTAACGGGACATGATAGCTCCATAACTGATGGTGTTATAAGGTTTCTTAAAAGAAAGAATTTCTTTGTAATAAAACTACAAGCAATTGAAATTACATATTCTCCCTGAATAGCAAAATGTGTGTTGCTTGATTGGTAATGCGAGAAGAAGTCTCTCGACACGGATCCAATGGGAGATAATGGAAACTTTGACCGGGGTATTGGACCTTGCCTTCAGAATATCAGAGTATTGCAACGGAAGCATGTTCCGCTGTAATGACACTGTATAAAGAAGGATATGCCATAGACGATTAATCTTGGTATATGAATTGAATCCATTGTTGAATTTAGAAGGTTGTCATGAATACGTTCTGTACAGAACAATAATCATGAGTCTTCTTAATAAAACAATAAAGAATAACATTGCTTGAGACACAAAGGAATGATGGTAGCCTAGAACATGAGGAGAAATGAAATAATATTGAGTTACATATAGGATGGCTCACGTCCCGTGAAATAAATTGGTTATTTCATATTCTCGACAAACTAGAGAGTTATTGAGAATAATGTAATGGGCACAAGGCATTATTTGGTTATGACCAAAGTTCAATGGTGATTGACTACGGAAACGTAGGAATGCTTTAATCAATAAAATATTTCATTTACACTACGATGGACCATAGCCTGAAATTGCATCTCAGTCAAATTTGGGATTTGAAAGAGAATTGCAATGGGCATGACGAAGGTTATTTCGTTAAAAGGATGTACTATAGTACCTCAAGACAGGAACCCTCAACCTTGATTTGATCAAGTGATTTTGTGATGACCAAAATATTGAGTGGGCTTGCAGTTTCATGAAACTGAGTGGGAGCTTTGAAGACTTCCCGGAAACTTGGAATGCAGAGGGCATTTTCTGAGTGGGAGCTTTGGAAGCATTGTCATTATGTGAGACATAGTGAACAATAAAATGACTTGATGAAAGCTGAACCACAAATATATGAGTATATGATGGATATATTTGAGTGGGAGCATGATCATTGTCTCAAACATATATGCATTGATATGTGTGAAGAATGATCTCATATGTATATATATGGATATGCATTGATTGTGTATATAGAGAATCGTCTTATATACATATGCGCATTATGATATATATAGAGCATAAGGAAAATAAAATACAAGATTGCAAGAATCTTCTTTTATGTGAAATACCAACACATTACACGTTGAAATCTATATGAGTAGATTAAGATACGGATAATGAAACGAAGTGAAGGTTGGAATAATCTTCTAAGACAAGAAACAAGTTCTTGTGGCTAGAAATTATATAATGGATGAAATCCAAATATCACAAGCAATGTATTGATGGAAGAATAGATATGCACCATGTACTGGACATGTGATCTTATATGTTCTTGACATATGATTCTACCATATAACATGCATTGTGAATCCAACAACAGAATGACTCAAAAGTTCTTGGAAGATGAACAAATTCTGATGTGCTTTAGGAGTAAAACACAGAATCTGAATAAAGTCCATGCATTCAGTATATGAGGAATACTGAGGACTATTATCTAAAATATAGAAAGGATAATAGACTTGAATGTAATGCAAGATTACAATTGCAAGCCATATTATGGGTCTATATGGAATTAGAGACATCACCAAAGACATGAAAGAAATGTGAGCAAAATTCACGGCACTACAAACATAATACTACTTAAAAAAGTAGACGTATGGATAAAAGTTTAGCGTTAGAAGTATTGGACTTCTGGTTGAGTGTATTTCCCAGTATATATGACTATGGATGAGTCTTCTAAAGACTGAACCAAGAGATCATTGGAGGATACTGTGAAATAATAGTCTCACTCTCCCGCGAAACTTATATCCAACCATTATATGATAATGAGTGGTATGTCAAAGAGTTTTTGACCTGTACCAGTTGCAAAGGAAACATACGAATCTGAATTGGTGCAGTTCGTTGACGAAACCTCTTCCATGAGCATGCATGATCAATGAACACTTATGTGATAAGATGATTATGATCAGAAAAATGCGGCTAGATTATTAGCACTCTAGTGCAAGTGGGAGACTGTTGAATATATGCTCTAGAGGAAAATAATATATCATTATTCCAATATATCTAAGCAAGTTCATAACCAGTTTCATACCGTGCTAGAACTGTGTCAGTGAAACAATGATGCAGGTGTGGTATAGAAACCCCCAGAGTTCCTAGTTAGCCTCTACATCGATAACTAGTTCATGGTCAACATGATGGTCGTGGTTTCGCGATCATGGACAATTAAGTCTCTTGACTATGAGATCACCTCACTGGTTAAGTGACGTGATGAACATTACCCAAAGTAAGCATTACAGCATGATCAAATCTTGTGAAGGTTCAGTGTTGTAATTACAGAACGTGGTAGACCGTTCCTTTGACCGTGAGTACGTGCATAATTGCTATCTTCTTGGATGCTTTGACCTATATCCCACCACCTGACTGAAATATGCGGGTCATAACGGTTGTATCTTGGGTATTCCGTGGAGATATGTTGAGGAGTATTGTTACAAGAGCGGGATTTGTCAATCCATATAATGGATAGATACTCGGGGCCCACTCGGTGAGATTCCATCCATAAAGCTGCAGCGTGTGACTAGGTCACGGGGATGAATATCACGGGAACGAGTGAATGAGGATTAGTTCAGAACGAGGTTGAACCAGACATAGGATGTCATTGATCGAATCTCGGAACAATCCAGTATCGCTGACAAAGGGAATGCTATACGGCGTAAGGTCCAATCGGTGTTTGATATCCGGAATGCACAGGGGTCATTATGGGCATCCAGGTCCCGCTGATGATCATTGACCGTAGACTCATCTCGGTCATGACTGGAGTGTTCTCGGACCGTAGGGTAACACACTTAAGGGCTCGATGAAATCAGAGACCTTTTTTCGGAACCATCGGAGTAACCAGAGAATAAAGGAAACAACATCGGAGAAGTACCGTGTTGAACCGAACAAGTTCGGAGTGAACCGGAAGGTGTTCCGGAGCACCGGGAGATGGAATATTATGTTTTAGTTATTAATTAATTGAATTAATAATTAAAATAATTTTTATTTCTAATTAATATGTGCAATGGGCCTTAGTGGAGAAAAAGGCCCATTAGGGGAAGAAATAAAAGGGAAAAAGAAAAAGAAAAAAAAGGAGTGGGGGGGGGGGGGGGAGGCGCCATGGGCCCTAGGGCCCATGAGGGTGGCGCCCCCTCTCCCCCTTGGCCGGCGCCCCCCCCCTAGCATGTGGGATAGTCCCACAAGTCTAAGGGAGGGGGGTTGACTCCCTCCCCTACCCCTATATAAAGAGGGCCATGGTGCACATATTTAAATTAAGCCAAATACACAATAAATCAGATTAAATTAGTATTTACTCCGAATTGAGATCGGTTTTCTCCGGTCTTCTCCCCTCCCTTGTCTCATTCACGGTGGGCTCCCTAGTGTGAGCCTATAGTGGAATTGAGGCTTCTCTGCTAGAATCAGAGGCCGTCGTGCTGCCGAAGCTCCGTCCGAAGGTCTGCTTCCGCCACCTTCGCTGGATCGGAGAACGGAGGTCGTCATCGAGTCTCGTACGTGTGAGAGTACTACGAGGTGCTACACGTGAGGCACTACACCCATCCGGGTGCTCAACACAGCCAGGGGGCTGTGAAACTTGATCGGCTACATCAACCACGTTTGCGGGAACGTTTCCCGCGCAACGGACTACACCCCGAGGTATGTTATTTCCGCACTCCTTTCCGTTATGGTAATACGGCTAGCTAGATCTTGGGTTATGGGAATGCTAGTTAGAAAAATTTGTGTTTTCTGATGCGAACCCCAACAGACCCATCTCAGTTGATCATCCGGACTGGATGGGATGCCCCTCACGTACGATGTTTTCCGAGAGTGTTCTGTGCTTGGTCTTGTCTGCTTAGACAAGTGGGTACGACTCTCGACTCTCCATATGATTGAGTTGTGACTGGAATTACATAGGCATATTCCGGGTCCCGACAAACTTGGTATCATAGAAGGAATGTCGGTAGGATTATCAAACCCTTGGTCTAAGTCGAGTCTAGCATTCTATAGTTATATAGTTACTTGGGTATAAAGGGGAAAATGTAAGGCTTCTTTTTCTCCTTACCCTCATCTATCTGAGTTCTGAGTCACCCTTATCTTTTCTACGGGATGATAGGACTAGAGTCATCTATGTCTTACTAGAACATCTCGTTGAGTGCTTCCTTGTAGCCGTAGGATTGTTGTGGTCGTCCAAAGTCTCCGTATTTTGAGTTCCTTGAAGAAGTTCTTTCCAATCTCTTCAAGGTTGTTTCATTTTCCATCCCGGTGTAGGCGTTATGCTGCCCGATTTATCCCGTGTTTCTATGAATCATTGCCTTTGCATTATGATCTTTTCTTCCGAAATCATGTCCTCTTATCTTTGATTCCATCGTACAACCTGTTCTGATTATTGATTTTTATCACACAGGATGTCAGGTGGAACTCGTAGTGCTGTTCGTCGCAATCTAGACCGTGATCGGAATCGAAATGATGATGCACATCCACCACCGCCTTCTGCGGCGGAAATCTTGATGAAAGCTGAGAAGAATCGACGTGATCAGACACGCCTTCTGGAGCTCATCGAGCAGAATACCTCACGTCATTGCAATGTGGTTGTGAGCATTCAGGATTTCATCCTCCTCAAGCCACCGGTATTTCGATGTTCCTCCGAGCCCCATGAAGCCGATGATTGGCTCCGTTCCATCGAGCGTAAGCTTGACACGGCACATGTTGCTCCCAATGATCGAGTTGTATTCGCGGCATACTTTCTGGAAGATGCTGCTGCTGAATGGTGGGAGAACTATGTTGCGATCCAGCCTGATGGTCACATAGTGATTTGGCAGGAGTTCCGTGATGCCTTTCGAGGGTACCACCTTCTAGATGAGTTAATGGAGCGCAAGAAGGAAGAGTTCTGCAATCTGACTCAAGGAGAGATGTTCATTCATGAGTATGTGACGGAGTTCAACCGTCTTGCTCGTTATGCCCAAGATGAGATCACCACCGATGCCAGAAAGCAGGCAAGGTTCCGTAAGGGACTTAGCCCTATCCTTCGCCATGATCTCAACCTCCTTGAATTTTCTACCTTTGAGGATATAATCAACAAACCCTTTAGAGCTGAGCATGGAAATGAAGTGTTCGAAGAGTCTCGCAAGCATGCTCTTGAGCTTGCTCCTTCTTCTAGTTCAGCCCCTCATAAACGCAGAATATGGATTCCAACTGGTGCCATAACTCAAAACTTTCTTCAAAGACCACCATCCAATATATGCCATCCACCTCAACACATTGTTCCTCCCAGGAATGATGGTGTGCAATCAAGTAATCCTGCTCCCAGCAATTCAGGACGGATGTGTTTCACGTGTGGTCTGACAGGCCATTACTTCCGACAATGCCCTACAATGTTGGTGGCACCTCGTCAACCTAGTCATTAGCCTTCAAAGAAATCCACCACCAAAACCATCCCAGCAAAGCTTTCAGTCACAGGTAGTGGATATGTGAACCAAATCTCAGTTGAGGAAACCACTACTACTTCTGACGTCATCCTTGGTACGCTCCCAGTCAATCATGTTCCCGCCTCCGTTCTTTTCGATCCAGGAGCATCTCATTCATTCATGTCAGAGAGTTATGCACTTCGGCATGAATTTCCTTTTGAAGAAATGTTTTATCCAATGATCATTCAAACTCCTGGTTCAAAGTGGCAAACTAATAGAGTAAGCCATGGCAATCAAATTGCAATTGAGGGTTTGGTATTCCTTGCTTCTCTTATAGCCCTCAAGTCTTCAGACATTGATGTCATCCTAGGCATGGATTGGTTATCAAGACAGAATGATGTCCTTGATTGTAAATCCAAGTTAGTTAAAATCACCCATCCATCAGGCCAGACAATTGACTACACATCACCCAGCTCTAGAATCCAGATGCATACTTTGAATGTGTTTCCCCTTCCTGACCTTGAAGATATTCCGGTGGTTCGTGACTTCCCGGATGTCTTTCCCGAAGAGCTGCCAGGGATGCCCCCTGACAGATGTGTAGAATTCATAGTGGATCTTATACCAGGCACATCCCAAATTTCCAGACGCCCATATAGAATGGCCCCACATGAGGTAGCTGAGCTAAAAACCCAACTTGATGCTTCGTTGGCAAAATTCTTCATCCGCCCTAGCTCATCGCCATGGGGTTGCCCCGTTCTGTTCGTAACGAAGAAAGATGGAACAAAAAGGATGTGAGTAGCCTATCGTCCGCTAAATCTAGCGACGATAAAGAACAAGTACCCACTTCCCAAGATCAATGATCATTATGATCAACTTGCTGGATCCTCTGTCTTCTCCAAGATGGATTTGAGATTAGGCTATCATCAAATAAAAATCCGAAATGAGGACATTCCCAAGACGGCTTTCACGACTCTATATGGTCTTTACGAGTACACCGTCATGTCCATCGGTTTAACCAATGCCCCCGCCACATTCTCGCGCTTAATGAATTCGATCTTCATGGAGTACCTAGATAAATTTGTTGTGGTTTATCTCGATGACATTCTCATCTACTCGAAGAATGAAGAAGAGCAAGCAGAACATCTTAGGTTGGTATTGATGAAACTTCGAGATCATCGCCTTTATGCCAAGTTCTCCAAGTGTGCATTTTGGCTACCAGAAGTGACCTACTTAGGCCATGTGATTTCTGCAAAAGGCATTGCTGTCAATCCCGAGAAAGTTCAGGCCGTCCTCAACTGGACTCCACCTGAATCGGTTAAGCAAGTTAGGAGTTTTCTTGGCCTAGCAAGCTATTGTCGCTGCTTCGTTGAGAACTTTTCCAAAGTTGCAAAGCCTCTAACTGAACTCCTCAAGAAGGATAAGAAATTCCAATGGACCCCCCAAGTGCGAGGAAAGCTTTCAAGAGCTAAAAATAAGATTGACTTCTGCACCCGTACTTGCACCTCCAGACACCAAAAAGGATTTCGAGATCTATTGTGACGCTTCACGACAAGGGTTAGGATGCATACTTATGCAAGATCGACATGTGGTAGCATACGCTTCACGCCAGTTGCGTCCACATGAAGAGAACTATCCTACCCATGATCTTGAACTCGCTTCCGTAGTTCATGCCCTGAAGACTTGGCGACATTACCTCCTTGGTAATCGTTATGAGATCTATTATGATCACCAAAGCCTCAAATATATTTTCACCCAGCCAGATCTTAATCTTGGGCAAAGACGCTGGATTGAGTTGATAAAAGATTACGACTTAGGAATTTCTTTCACCCCAGGGAAAGCCAATTTCATGGCTGATGCACTAAGTCGTAAGTCGTATTGTAACAACCTCATGTTACAACAGTATCAACCACTTCTTCATGAGGAATTTCGCAAGCTCAATCTTGATATAGTTCCTCATGGATTTCTTTCTACCCTGGTGGCGAAACTAACCCTTGAGGATCAAATCATAGCCGCCCAGAAACAAGATAGTGGCATTCGAGAGATCAAGGAGAACATTGCTAGCGGAGATGCTAAATGTTTCTCTACAAATGATCAAGGAATGATATTCTTTGAAAATCGTTTAGTAGTCCCTGAGAATCAAGACCTAAGGCAGCTGATCCTTAAGGAATCTCATGACACTCCCCTCTCAATTCATCCCGGTAGCACAAAAATGTACCGAGATCTACGCCAGAGATTTTGGTGGACCCGGATGAAGAGAGACATTGCACAATTTGTTGTCGAATGTGATGTTTGTCGTCGCATTAAGGCAGAACACCAAAGACCTGCTGGTACTCTTCAACCATTGTCTATTCCCGAGTGGAAATGGGACAAGGTCGGTATGGACTTCATCACCGGCTTTCCAAAAACCCAAAAAGGAAATGATGCCATCTTCGTTTTCATTGTCCGACTTTCCAAAGTTGCTCACTTCCTTCCTGTTCGCGAGTCTATAACTGCTAGTCAGTTGGCGGACTTGTATGTCTCTAGAATCTAGAATTGTGTCTCTTCACGGTTTTCCTTTGGAAATCAATTCTGATCGTGGTAGCCTTTTCACCTCTAGATTCTGGGAAAGTTTTCAAAATGCTATGGGAGCTCATCTCTCCTTTAGTACAGCTTTCCATCCCCAATCGAGCGGTCAATTTGAAAGGGTTAATCAAATCTTGGAAGACATGCTCAAAGCTTGTGGTATCTCTTTCAGAAATAATTGGGAGAAATCTCTTCCATTTGCCAAATTTGCTTATAACAATAGCTATCAATCTAGTCTGAACATGGCTCCCTTTGAATTCCTCTACGGCCCACGATGTCGAACACCCCTAAACTGGTCAGAAACCGGTGAAAGACAACTCTTTGGACCGGATATGATCAAGGAAGCAGAAGAGCCAGTTCGCATTGTTCGTGATCGTTTGAAAGCCACTCCGTCTCGTCAAAAGAGCTACTATGATCGTCATCATAGGGAGGAGAGCTACCATATTGATGAGAAGGCTTACCTTCGGGTTACTCCTATGAAGGGAACCCAAAGATTTGGTATCAAAGGCAAGTTGGCCCCACGTTACATCGGACCTTTCCGCATTCTCGCTAAACATGGAGAAGTTGCCTACCAACTTGAACTACCTCCTCACCTTTCCCGAGTACATGACGTATTCCATGTGTCACAACTCAGGCGTTGCTTCAAGGACCCCATCCGCAAAGTCGACCATGAAACGCTTGATCTCCAAGATGACCTTTCTTATCGAGAGTACCCTGTTCGTATTCTTCATTCCGCAGAGCGTGTCATTCGTCGTCAGAAGATCAAGTTCCTCAAAGTACAATGGTCACATCACTCCGAGAGAGAAGCAACCTGGGAAAGAGAAGACCGCCTCCGTGCCGAGTACCCCACCTTCCTCCCGACGACTTCTGAATCTCGGGACGAGATTCTTTTGAGTGGGGGCGAGTTGTCAGAACCCCAAATAGGGTAAGTGCTAGGGCTTGTTGCTCCTTTGCATCATGAAGAAAATTTCAAAAGAAATTCAAAAATGGGGAAAAGAAAAGCCCTGAGAATTTAAATAAATGGCCAGATAAAAATCTTTTTCCAAAAATCATTTGAACATTTGGAAAATTCCTATAAATGATGGTGATCATTTCAAAAGTGGTTTGGGTTCAATCCCATGCCCAAGGAATTTTCTAAAATTCAAAAGGTGCCCTGGAAATTAAATAATACCCCAATTTGAATTGAAATTCAAATTGTTTGAATTTCAAAAGTGCCCAAATTCTAAAAGTGACTTGCTTTTGGTCACCTAGGAATTATAAAAATATTTGGGCATTTTACTAAAATGCCTAGCTATTTAATTCTAGGCACAACAAAATTACAGAAATAGAAAAGAAGAAGAAAAAGAAAGAGGAAACCCCTTGGCTATTTGGCCCAACTGAACCCCCCCAGGCCCATCTAGCACGACCCAGCCCACCTCCCCTTTGTCTCCTTCCTCAAGCTGCTCGGTGTCGCCCCGAGAGCGCGTCGACGACGCCACCACGACGTCTTGCGGATTGCAGGCCACCTAGGCCTCCTCCCCTCGCCACAGAGACGCCACGCACGCACTCTTTCTTTTCCCCCTCTCTCCGCTCTTCGTCCCACCCTCCTCTGCACGATTTCGTCGTGAACCGTAGATCGCCGGAGAGCGCCGACATGCGCAGCCGTGGCCACTGGCAAGCTCGAGCCACCCCACGTTGTCCAGAAGGACCGCAACGCTCGTCTACGTCGACTGCTGCGATCAATTGAACCAGGGATCCCGCGAAGCCGACACCATCTTCGTCGATTCGCCGCCTGCCGCCGTAGACATCGTCGGGAAATTCGTCGCCGTCTGACCTCCTCCGCCCTCGCCGTCAACCCCGTTGGCATCAGGGTGAGATTCCACACCGTTCCCCTCCAACCCCAGCTATTCCCATGCACCAAATCGCCGCCGTCGTCTTCCAGAGCTCCTACTGCCGCGGAACTCGTCGCCGGCGACGTTCTGGCCCTCCCCGTGGTCATCCGCGTGCACGAGGTGATGTGTGGGAGCACGGGCTTTCCTCCCGTGGCCTTGTCACTCCAAATGGACGACGGGAGCGCCATCCCGTGTGTGCACCGCCACGCTGGTGTCACCGGCGGCTAGACGCTGGCAGCCCGCCGACGTGGCTGCAGTTAGATTATGTGCTAATCACACCCCTGGGCGACTTACATGTGGGCCGAGGCTCCTTTTTAAACCCCTGTTAATTAACTAAACCGTGGATTAAGCCCACAGAGGCTGACCAGTGGGTCCCTCTGGTCGGAGCCCCCCCTGACGCCACCCTTGCGCAAGCATGACGCAGTAAACAGAAAAGAATTTAAAGAAATTTCAGAAAATACAGAAAATATTATAAACTTCTAAAAATCATAGAAAATTCATATGAACTCCAAATTTAACATATAATATATGAAAAATGATCAGCAGAAAATTCTCTACCCAAATATCCAACTTTCAACCATGTTTGAGTTGATCTTAAATTGGGACCAGTAGCTTTTGCTATTTGGATTAATTGGAATTAATTCAAATTTAATTCAAATGCTATTCTAATTTGAACCATTGCAATGCAAACATAAACACTTGTACATCAGAGGCATATCATACACATGCCAAGATGGTTTACAAAGAAAAAACAATAGCAAATGCAACTTGGCAAATTTGAACAACATTTGGAGTTTGAATTTGAATTAACTTTTCAAATCAACTTCAATGAACATGTGAAAAATTGAACCTAGGTCACATCAATACCATGCCATGCTACATTATGCATCTTGATTGTGCATTGCAATGTAATGTTTACATTGTTGTTGTTTCGGTGTTTTCTTTGTTTGCTCGATAGAAGTGGAACCGGAACCGGAGGCCACCCCCTTCGTTGAAGACACCGTACCGAACCTCTTCAGCAAGGCAAGAAAACCCCATTGATCATGTCTATAAAATCCTACTTCCCTCTCAGTCTCGCTTATGCATGTTTAGGAGATCACCGAGACACGTTCTTTTGCATAGTGGAACCCATTCCGATGCATGACCTATCATTTTGTCACCGTATTAAGCAAATCACAATCCTAGCAGATATAGGAGTTGAATGATGAGCATGTGGCCCCTGCAACTGTTACTGCTTATTGCTGCTTAGTGATACAATGAGGTTACATTGTTTGTGAGTCGGGATGGATATTCATAATGGTGCTGATGATAAACGTGTTGGTGAATCCACCCTAAACAAAGGTGAACGATGAGAGGCTGTGTAGGAGTACACAGTGGGTTGTCTCGTTGAACATTGCCCTAGGCCCCGAGTTCCTGTTTTGTGATCCAAGACAAAGAGTATGACCACATTTAGGGTTTTTGGGAGCCCCGTTTGGCCTCTTTACGTACCCGATCCGGTCCAGGAGTCACACTAGATTCGGGCTTTCCATTTGGCATATGCATAGATATGTGGGTGGACCTGTGAGGCAGCGAAACCATCTGTCAAAGGTGGTGTCTCGGTCCCTTGCATTATCTGAGTCCGTTTCGTAGAACCGGCCGGACTCTCGAGCGGTGACAAACTCAGGTAGTCGACTCCTGGATTAGAGAAGGTGATGTGAGGGTAGTGCCTTGGTTTCATCCACGTCCGACACCCGCTTGAAGGGTGACAAAAACGAGGCGATAAGTGATGACACGCGTGTGAAGATGTACACCCCTGCAGGGTTAATAAACTATTCGAATAGCCGTGTCCGCGGTTATGGACTACTTGGAGACCTCTACTTGATCATTAGACAACTTGAATGGATACTCTAAAACTCGCAAGATAAGTGTGAGTGCTATGGTGTGCTTCCTCGTGGGGAAGTCGAGGAAGTATCCATAGTGGTGTATTGGTTGGAGACTTGGTAGTGGACTCGTGTACGCTTCTTACCTCAAGTCTGGTACTCGTAGTTCAGGACTAGCCAAGTCAAAGCTGACACTTCTGCATGTTGAAACCCCACCTCCCTTTACCTTGATACATGTGCATGAGTAGTATAGTTCTGATGTAAGTCTTGCTGAGTACGACTTTGTACTCACGTTTGCTTATTCTATGTTTTAGATGAGAACCCAGCCCCCGATGGAGTCACCTTCCTGAAGCTCGACGTTGACTAAGCTAGTATAGTCCTAGACAACAGTCTGGTCCCTCGTGGAAGGGCATGTATGTTTACAAGGCTTCTGTAAGCCCTTTGTTAAACTTGTCTGTACTCAGACCTAATTTGCTTCTGTTGTATGATGTAATGTTGATCACAGACATGTGATCTTTTGTGTACTCTATGTGTAAGTCAATAAAGATATACTTTGTAGAGTTCATGCAATGTGTACCCGCTGTTTACAATGGACATGTATGCTGCGTGTATGATTATAACATGCATGTCTTAGTGTGGGGTTCGATAGCTTAGTTGTGTTATTGCCGGCGGTCTTTTATACACCAAGTGGCCCTTAGATGTGCGCAGCTTGGGGCATCGCGATGCGATTTCTAGTGACTCTGTCACGTGGCACACTTTGTTGTATGATTGAGCCCGCCCGAGACCCCGACTAAGTGATCGGGCGGGAGTTTGTTTATGTAAGTGTTATAATTCAATCGATAATATGGTTGAGGCGACTGGTCTAGGAGTATGGGATTTCACCACCCATAATCATTTAGACTTGTGAGCGGGCGATGAGGACCCATCTCAGTTGATCATCCGGCCTGGATGGGATGCCCCTTACGTACGATGCTTTCCGAAAGTGTTCTGTTCTTGGCCTTGTCTGCTTAGACAAGTGGGTACGACTGTCGGCTCTACATATGATTGAGTTGTGACTGGAATTACATACGCATATTCCGGGCCCGATAGTAATACGGAGTTAAAACTAAACTGTAATGTTTCTTAAGTTTGTGTACCAAACTGTTATGCAGCAAAGACTTTAAAGACCAAAAGTGTATTATTTTTAAGATTTATAACATGACTCGACAATGCCCTCTCCGATGAGACGTGGCTTGATTAAATCGATACAATATCACTCCACACAATGCAACAGGCCAGGAGTGATACAAGACCATCCACATATGAAAAAAAAGAAATGACGATAGTATCATATAAATGTCTTGTGTACGTAAAAAACACAGCTAAAAGCAGATTCATACACTATTATCCATGGAACTAAACCAAAACATATGTCCACAACACTTTAACTTTAAACCGTACAATCAAAAAAGGGAGCGGCTACACAGTGCCCGGACACTATTTTAATTTTAGAGTGCCCTTTCCTTAAATAGTATGCACTTGGTTCCCACCTTCCCGAAAAGGTAAATCGACCAAACTCACCACTAGGCGCCGTCCTCCCCCTGCATACCACCAATCCACCCCCAAGACCGGGAAAAAAAAGAAGGAAGCTCTACCTGTGTCCCAGCGCATGTGACCTTTCTTCCTCCCTCCACCTTCTCCCCCTCCAGCCCGATCTGCAGCCGCCATGGGAGCAACCCTGAGGCAGTTACTCCCAAAAATCAGATCTGGAACGGAAAAAAGCTACATCTTGGTGCTTGTTGGTGATTTCTGAAGGTGAATTCCTATTTCCCAAAGATACATCTCATCCTAGCCCATATATTAGCTCTCTTTTTTCCCCCCAGATTCTTGAGAAGATGTAACTACAACCTTCTGCTGTATCTGCGGTTTGTGATGTTTCCAACTGTTAAAAAAACTGGACGAGGGTGCCAGAAAATCAAGGGATGTTGTGTATGACATCCCCCAGTTTGTGTGCTACAACCTTGTGGAAGATAAACCTGCATAACCCCTAGTTTTGATGTAACTGCAGTTTGTCTGATTGCAAAAAACTGCAAGGCGTTGTTGCATGTTCAAGAGAGCGATAGCTAAAACTAAGAAACATAACCACAACCGGCTCGCAGCAAAAGTGCACAAACTACTGCTAAACTTGTAGTTTCGCTCTACAAAAACTACATTAAAGGGAGAAAACCTGCACACTAGATATTGATTGTTTCACTCCCCACCATGAGCTTCAAGTTGTGTGAAAACTTCTTCCTGACTTCCTTTTCTTCATGTACTTCCTATTTTCTTGTTACTTCATGTACTTCCAATTTTCTTGTTACGGCTATGTGCTGTTGTTAGGTTCAGATGATGTAGTTGTGTGTCTCCTGTGCATGCATGAAACATAAACGAACTGTAATTTGCTAACAGGAAATATATAAGGCAAAACATAAATGAACTGTAATTTTCATAGAGTTAGTACCGCATCAGGGGCCTTACAGATAGGTTGCAGAACTCTTCCCTCTTTCTTTCCATCAGCTCATCCAGAATGTGGTACCCTTGGAAGGCATCACGGAACTCCTGCCAAGTCACTACGTGACCATCAGGCTGCATTGCAACAAAAATTTCCCACCATTCGCCAGCAGCACCTTCCAGAAAGTATGCCGCAAACATCACACGATCGTCTGGAGAAACATGCACCGTCTCAAGCTTACGCTCGATGGAACGGAGCCAATCATCGGCATCCAGGGGCTCAGATGAACATCGAAAAACTGGCGGGTTCAAAAGGATAAAATCCTGGATGGATATTACCGCATCTCGCTGAAGAGAAGTATTCTTCTCAATGAGCACCAAAAGGCGTGTTTGATCACGTCGATTTCGCTCAGCCTCCATCATGATTTCCATTGCAGAAGGCGGTGGAGGAGGATCATCATCACCACTTTGATTACTGTGACCAGATTCAACACATCTAGTTCCACCTGACATTCTGTGTGATAAAAATCAACAATCAGAGTAGGATTTATGATGGAATCAAAGCAAAGATGATACAATTTAAGAGCGGACAAGATTGTAATGCAAAAGCATTGGAATCACTGGAAACACGGGACAAATCGGACAGCATAACGGCTGTACCGGGGTGAAAAAATGAATCAATCTGCAAGAATGATCAGAACCTTCTCAAAAGGCTTGATGGAATGGTGACTCTAGACAACAATAACAATCCTACAGCTATGGAGAGTCAAACAATGAGATCTTCTAGTATAGACATAGATGAGCCTAGTCCTATCTTCCCGTAGAAAAGATGAGGGTGACTCAGAACTCAGATCGATGAGGTAAGGAGAAAAATGAAGCCTTACGTTGTTCCCTTATACCCAAATTAACTATATAACTATAGAATGCTAGACTCGACTTCGGCCAAGGTTTACTAATCCTACAGGCAGTCCTGCTCTGATACCAAGTCTGTCGGGTCCCGGGGTTTGCATATGTAATTCCAGTCACAATTCAATCATATGGAGAGCCGAGAGCCATACACACTTGTCTAAGAAGACAAGGCCAAGTACAAGACACTCTCGGAAAGCTCGAACATGAGGGGCAACCCATCCAGGCCCGGATGATCAACTGAGATGGGTCCTCATCGTCCGCTCACAAGTCTAAATGATTATGGGTGGTGAAATCCCATACTCATAGACAAGTCGCCTCAACCATATTATCGATTGAATCATAACACTTACATAAACAGACTCCAGCCCGATCTCTTAGTCGGGGTCTCGGGCGGGCTCAATCATACAACAAAGTGTGCCACGTGACAGAGTCACGAGCAATCGCATCACGATGCCCCAAGCTCCGCACATCTAAGGGCCACTTGGTGTATAAAAGACCGCCGGCGAGAGCACAACTAAGGTATCGAACCCAACACATGACATGCACGATATTAACATACACGCAACATGCATGCCAAGTGTATAACAGTAGGTAACACAACATGAACTCTACAAACTCATAGCTTGATTGCATCTGCTAAACAGAGCAGATATAGTAGTGTTACAAACAGAGATCACATCACTGTGATCCAACATTACATCATACAACAACGGAAGCAAATTATGTCTTAGTAAAGACAAGGTTAACAAATGGCTTAAGAAGCCTTTAAGAAACACAACGACCCTCCAGAGGGACCAGGCTGCTGTCTGGGACTACATAACTTCGTCGATGTCGAGCTTGAAGGGGAAAGGCCACCATCAGGGTCAGTGGTCTCGTCTCTAAAACATAGAATAAGAAAACGTGAGTACAAAGTCGTACTCAGCAAGACTTACGTCAGAACTAAACTACTCATGCTCAGGTACCAAGGTAAAGGCAGGTGGGGTTGTAATGCAGAAAGCTTTGACTTGGCTATCCTGTACTACGACTACATAGAGTTGAGATGAGAGGCGCACACGAGTCCATCTAATCTTGATCACCACATCGATACACAACCATGGATCCTTCCTCGACTTCCCCACGAGGAAGCAACCCAAAGCACTCACACTTATCTTGCGATTTTTAAAGTATCCATTTGAGTTGTCTAATAATCAAGTAAAGATCTCCAAGTAGTCCATAACCGCGGACACGGCTATTCGAATAGTTCAATAACCCTGCAGGGGTGTACTTCTTCACATACGTAGCTACCACTTATCGCCTAGAACTCGTCATCTTCAAGAGGTGTCGGCGAGGATAGTACCACGACACTTACCTCACGGCTCCAACTCTAGTCCAGGGAATCGCCTATCTGAGTTGTACCTAATCATGCATAAGAGAACAAGAGGGAAACTGGGTTTTTATAGATATGATCAAAGGGGGTTTGCTTGCCTTATTGTCGAGACTCGGGGGTGCCACTCTTCGAAGAAACAGGAACTACGTCCGGCGATGGATCTATCGAGAAGAAGCAAACACCGAGACAACAAAGTATAAACATCACATTGCAATGCACATTCAAGAATGAAACATGGCATGGTACTGATGTGATCTAGGTTCAATTTGCAACAAGTTAATTGAAGTTGATTTGAATAAGAATTTCAAATTCAAACTCCAAATGTGGTTCAATTTAGCCAAAGTTGCATTTGCTAATGTTTGGATATGGTAGGCCATGTTGTCATGTGTATAATATGCCTCTGATGTTCATGTGATAAGGTTGGCATTGCAAAGATTTAATTTGAAATGATTTAAACATTTATTTTGAATTATTCCAAATAAGCCATATAGCTAAATGCTACTGGTTCCCCATCACAGATGTGTTTTTCATCTATGAAAGTATGATATTTGGAATCCTTTCATTTTTCTGATGATTTTTCATATATAAATTATTTGATTTGGAGTTATGGATTAAAAGTTATTGAATTTCAAAGATTTAATAAATTTCTGGAAAATCTGTTAAATAGAAAACGATTTATTTCGCAAGCATGACATCAGCATGACGTCATGGGGCGCTGACCAGTCAACTAACATGCGGGGCCCATCTGTCAAAGACCCTGGGGTTAACCCCGTTTTAATTAAAACTTAACAGGGGATTAGGGGGGCTGGGTCCCACCAGTCAGTGAGAGAGAGAGGGATTAAGATGGGGGTTTAGCAGGCCGGCCGGCGTTTAGCCGCCGGCAGCCACAGGACGCGGCGGAGGCACGCCGGAGTGGCGATTCCAGCCACGGGAAGGCACGGGGGGGGGGCACCAAAGTGCTCCCCGTGGCCTCGCGCACCCACTGGTGCATGCCAGCGACCTCGAGGCGGCCTGGAGCCACGACAGCGACGATGGAGCACGGCGGCCGTGCTCGTGCTCGACGGAGCTGGCAACTGGGAGCTCGGGAAGGAGCGCGAAGAGGGTCAGGAGGAGCGCACGCCCACCAGGAGTTTGAAGAAGGCGCCGGCGAGGTCGGGGAGGTCCGGTAGGCGGCGAATTCGACGGCGTGGTCCGACAGCCGGCGACGAGATCGACGAAGGGGACGCCGGCCCTCGGGGATCCTTGGTCCAATTGAAGGCGCGGGATGACTAAGTCGACGATGGCGGACGCACTGGACCAGCTGGCGCGGCGAGTGGAGACCAGTGGCCGCGCTGGCGCACGTCGGCGGCGAAGGTAGCGCTCGGGTCCTCGCGAGAACGCACGGGAGAGAGGGGCGAGAGGGTTCCAGAGGGGGGGGGGGGAAAGGAAGGAGAGACGTCCAGGCGCGTCCACGGCGCCGCTAAAGGGGCGGGCAGCAGCCAGGCAGCTGCCTGGCGGCCATGCCGGGCTCGCCGGCGACCTGGCTACCTGCCTGTCCAGTGGAGGAAGACGACCCTGCCCTTTTGGGCTGGGCCTCCTCTGCTGGGCCAGGTGGGCCAGGTCAGTCGAAGAGGTAAGTGGCCTCTGGCCTTTTAATTCTTTTTCTTTTTTTTATGCTTTCTGTTTTATTTGTTTTGCTCTGAAAAAAATATCAAAGAATTTTTAAAAATCCCCAATTATTTATCTTGGACATATGTGACATAGTACTAGTCACTCCCAAGTTTTGAAGATTTTTGGAATTCAAATTATTTGAATCCAATTCAAATAGCATTTAAATTTAATTTCCAAGCCTCAGTTTGAATATTTGAAAAATCCAGGAGCATGGGCTTGACCCCAAATCATTTTTAAAATGATCATACTCATTTATAGGACTTTTCAAAATTGTTTGGAGGAATTTTGGAAAAAACTTTTTATCTGGCCTTTTATTTAAATTCTTTTTGAGGCTTTTCCAAATCCCCAATTCTTAAACCAAAGAATTTAAACATGATGCAATTATTTCTAGTAATAAAAGCACATACCAAAACTAGGGTTGTGACAACTCGCCCCCACTCAAAAGAATCTCGTCCCGAGATTCAGAAGTAGTCGGGAAGAGGGTGGGGTACTCGACTCGGAGACGGTCTTCTCGTTCCCAGGTGGCTTCTTTCTCAGAATGGTTGGACCACTGCACTTTGAGGAACCTGATCTTCTGACGTTGGGTGGTACGCTCAGCTTAATCGAGGATACGGACGGGATACTCTCGATACGACAGGTTTTCTTGGAGATCAAGCGTTTCGTGGTCTACTTCGCGGATGGGGTCCTTGAAGCAACGCCTGAGTTGAGATACGTGGAAGACATCGTGAACCTGAGAAAGATGCGGCGGTAGTTCAAGTTGGTAGGCAACTTCTCCACATTTAACTAGAATGCGAAAGGGGCCTATGTAACGTGGGGCCAATTTGCCTTTGATACCGAAGCGATGGGTTCCCTTCAGAGGAGTAACCCGGAGGTAAGCTTTCTCGTCCAGCTCGTAGCTCTCTGGCCTATGATGACGATCATAAAAGCTTTTCTGACGAGATTGGGCTGTTTTCAATTGCTCACGAACAATGCGAACCTTCTCTTCTGCTTCCTGGATCATATCCGGTCCAAATAATTATCTTTCACCGGTTTCTGACCAGTTCAATGGTGTTCGACATTTTCGTCCATAGAGAAATTCAAAGGGTGCCATGCCCAAGCTAGATTGGAAACTGTTGTTATAAGCAAACTCGGCGAATGGAAGAGATTTCTCCCAACTCTTTCCGAATGAGATAACACAGGCTCTGAGCATGTCTTCGAGAATTTGATTGACTCTTTATACTTGACCACTTGACTGGGGATGAAAGGCGGTGCTAAAGGAGAGATGGGTTCCCATTGCATTTTGAAAACTTCCCCAAAATCGAGTGGTGAAAAGACTCCCACGGTCTGAATTGATTTCCAAAGGAACACCATGGAGAGAAACGATCCGAGAGACATATAAATCCGCTAACTGGCTAGCAGTTATACTCTCGCGAACAGGAAGGAAATGAGCAACTTTGGAAAGACGGTCAATGACCACGAAGATGGCATTTTTTCCTTTCTAAGACTTTGGAAAGCCAGTGATGAAATCCATACTGACTTTATCCCATTTGCACTCAGGAATGGCTAAAGGTTGAAGAGTACCAGCAGGTCTTTGATGCTATGCTTTCACACGACGGCAAACATCGCACTCAGCAACAAATTGAGCGATTTCTCGCTTCATCCTAGTCCACCAAAATCTCTGGCGTAGATCTTGATACATCTTAGTACTACCAGGATGAATCGAGAGAGGGGTGTCATGGGCTTCTTTAAGGATCTGCTGCCTTAGATTCCTATTCTTCGGAACTACCATCCTATTCTCGAAGTACACAGTACCTTCATTGTCTACGGTAAAACATTTTGCCTTACCACTAGCAATGTTCTGTTTGATATGTTGGATACCTCGAGCACGTTGTTGAATAACTTTGATTTGATCCTCAAGGGTTGGTTTCACAATCAAGGTGGAAAGGAATCCATGAGGAACAATCTCGAGATTCATCTTTCAAAATTCCTCATAGAGAAATGGTTGATACTGTTGTAACATGAGGTTGTTACAATACGACTTACGACTTAGTGCATCAGCCATGACATTGGCTTTGCCTGGGGCGTAAGAGATACTCAAGTCGTAATCTTTTATCAACTCTATCCAGCGTCTTTGCCTGAGATTAATATCTGGCTGGGTGAATATGTATTTGAGGATTTGGTGATCGGTATAGATTTCACAACGATTACCAAGGAGGTAATGTCGCCAAGTCTTCAGGGCATGAACTACGGCAGCGAGTTCAAGATCATGGGTAGGATAGATTTCTTCATGTGGACGCAACTGGCATGAAGCATAAGCTACCACATGTCGATCTTGCATAAGTATGCATCCTAACCCTTGCCGTGAAGCATCACAATAGATCTCGAAATCCCTTTTGGTGTCTGGAGGTGCAAGTACGGGTGCAGAAGTCAATCTTATTTTTAGCTCTTGAAAGCTTTCCTCGCACTTGGGAGTCCATTGGAATTTCTTATCTTTCTTGAGGAGTTCAGTAAGAGGCTTTGCAACTTTAGAAAAGTTCTCGACGAAGCGGCGACAATAGCTTGCTAGGCCAAGAAAACTCCTAACTGGCTTACCCGATTCAGGTGGAGTCCAGTCAAGAACGACCTGAACTCTCTCGGGATTCACAGCAATGCCTTTTGCAGAAATCACGTGGCCTAAGTAGGTCACTTCTGGTAGCCAAAATTCACACTTGGAGAATTTAGCATAAAGGCGATGCTCTCTAAGTTTCATCAATACCAGCTTAAGATGTTCTGCGTGCTCTTCTTCGTTCTTCGAGTAGATGAGAATATCATCAAGATAAACCACAACAAATTTATCTAAGTACTCCATGAAGATCGAATTCATCAAGCGCGAAAAAGTGGCTGGGGCATTGGTTAAACCGAAGGACATGACGGTGTACTCATAAAGACCATAACGAGTAGTAAAAGCCGTCTTGGGGATGTCCTCGTTTTTGATTTTGATTTGATGATAACCTAATCTCAAATCCATCTTGGAGAAGACAGAGGATCCAGCACGTTGATCATAAAGATCATTGATCCTGGGAAGTGGGTACTTGTTCTTTATTGTCGCTAAATTTAGCGGGCGATAGTCTACGCACATCCTTTCTGTTCCATCTTTCTTTGTTACGAACAGAACGAGGCAACCCCATGGCGATGAGCTAGGGCGGATGAAGTCTTTTTCCAACGAAGCATCCAGTTGGGTTTTAAGCTCAGCTAACTCATGTGGGGCCATCCTATATGGGCGTCTGGAAATTGGGGCTGTGCCTGGTATAGGATCCACAATGAATTCCACAGACCTGTCGGGTGGAATTCCCGGCAGCTCTTCAGGAAAGACATCCGGAAAGTCACAAACTATCGGAATATCTTCAAGGTTAGGAAGGGGATGTTCATTCAACGAATACAGCTGGGTTTCTGAACCTTGAGATGTGAAATGGACTATCTTGCCGGTAGGATGAGTGATTTGGACTGATTTAGTGGCACAATCAATCTTGGCACGGTGTTTGGACAACCAATCCATACCTAAGATGATATCGATATCTGAGGATTTGAGGGCTATGAAAGAAGCAAGGAATACAATATCATCAACAGCAATTTCATTGTCATGACTTACCCTACTGGTAAGCCATGTGGATCCTGGAGTTTTAATCATGAAAGGGTTAGGCAACTCCTCAAATGAAATGTCATGCATGAGTGCGAACTTTTCAGACAAAAAGGAATGAGAAGCTCCAGAATCAAATAGAACAGAAGCAGGTTTGGAGTTGACAGCAAGTGTACCGAGTACAACCTTCGTATCCTCTTGGGCTTCTTTGATGGTGGCATGGTTCACACGTCCGTATTCAACAATAGCGGACTTGGCTTTGAAAGGCTTTGGTGGCTTAGCTTTGGCTTTAGGTTTTGGACGAGGAGGAACATTCTCATGCAAAGAACACTGTCGTGCAATGTGGCCAGGATTACTGTAATAGCCCATGTGCAATAAATTGAAAACACCATGAGATTGTATTTTGTCTGTTGACTATGTAACTTGGCATGATGCTAAACTTTATAATTTCATGTGGTGATTTAAATTTGCATGGGGATTGGAGCCCATTTGGGTTGTTTGTTTTGGCATCCAAAGTGGCTCAAGAAGGGTGTTGGAGGATTTTTCCTTGTTGGGTGCTTGCTCTACTTGACCCCAAACTTGGCCTAGCCATTTCTCTTGATGTGGCAAGGGTTTTAAAATCCTCAAGGTATTTTTGCCAACATAAAAAACAAAGGCTCTAGTTCAAAGTGGTTTTGAAATTCAAAATGAGCTCACATTTTTGTTGTTGCCAAAAAATTGCCCAAACCATTTTAGGAATTGAGGATTAATGCAAGGTTCAAGATTATCAAGTTTATGGAATTTTTGCACCTTGTGTTCTCCTCCTCAAAAGTCCACAAGCACCTTTTCTATTTAATTTTAAATAGGAAATGGTATTGTTTTTCTGTGGCAATTTTTCCTTGCTTCTAAAATTGCCCAACCCATTTTTGGGTGATCAAGTGTGCCTCAAGGGTTTAAATATATATATTATATATATATTTTTTCCCTTTTTCTTGTATCCTTTTTCTTTTTCTTTTCCTGCTGGTTTTTCTGTTCTGGAATAGCTGGGCCTCCTTCCCTTTTCCTCCCAGCCGGCCAGGCCAGGCTAGGCCCATCTGGGCCGTCTCCTCCTTAGCCCGCCTCGACGAAGGGGTACGCACCTTTCTTCCTCCTCTTTCCAGCGCGACACTCCTTTTCCCCTCCCTCTCTCTCGCAGCGAGCTGCCACGGCGGCAGTGGAGCCCCAGGTCCAGGGAGAGGCGATCCCCTCCTTTTAAGCGCTGCGAGAGGACCCCCGGGAACCCTAGGATCCATTCCCCTTCGCCCCCTTCTCCCGCCGCCACCGCCATGAGGGTCTCGCAGCTCCCCTGTTCTTCAATGGCCGCCGGGTGGTTCCGGTGAATTCGTCGAGGTCCGTCACCGTCTTCGATCGGGAGGTCGTGCAGCGCGTCTCCAGCATCGTCCTCGTCCTCCCCGACCCGTGGATTCGCCGTAGGAGCAAGGCGACCCGCGACTTCCTCCTCTTCTTCCACGGGCCGCCTCCGTCTCCGACGCCGAGCAGATCGACTCCTTCCCCTCCAGGACAGCGAGCCCGACTCCAACCTCCCCGCTGTGAGGCTCCTTGTTCTTCCCCACCTCGTGTTCTCTCTCGTTAGATGGTTAGGATCGAGCGTAACAGCGACGCCGCCGCGTGCGTGTTGGCGTGCCCGCGTGTGGACGCCCGTGTTCCAATTCGCGTCACCGTTGAGCAGGAGCAGCAACCCGCATGCTCTGCGTGCGGCCAGAGCATGCGCAGAGCAGCCGGAAGCCGTGCGCGTCTCCAAGCCGTTGCCTTTTTCATCTTCAGAACGGTTGCGCCGGCCCCTTTTCCAGCGAGACTGGCGTCACCGCCGTATGACCTACGACCCGTTGCCATGGTGCTATGTGCTCCTGGATGTCCCGTCTAGCGAACCCCGGCGTTAGTTGGACGGACACCTCCCCGTAGCGGATGCGAGGGTCGCCGGAAGTCGTGGCTGCGCAAGTGCTGACTGAACTTCAGATGCAGTTTCAGTGTGCAGCTTCAGATCCACCAGGGTCTCCTTATTTTGTTCGCAAGCCTTCCGTAGCCACGAGTGGAGCAGCAGCAGAGTGGCTAGCGAGCTGGACTGCAAGGGGGGAGGTCGCCGGTTCGAATCCCGCCGGGCGCTAGCTCCCCCCCCCCCCCCGTTTTTTTTGCATTGCCCTGCGAGAGAGTGGCTCGGCCCACAGGGGGCTGCTGGGTCAGCCCAGCAGGCCACCGGAGGAGGCAGCCCAAGTGGCCAAGCCCTCCTTTCTTTTATTTATTTATTGTTTTCTTTTTTTTGTTTTAATTCTTTTCTGATTCAAATTCAATTTGAATTTGAATTTCAAATTCAAATCTGAATTTGTCCATGTTGTCAAACAGGGGCATCCCATATATGAACTTGGGGTAGTTTGAACTACTGATCATCTTGGTGAGGTGCACTTTTGCAATTGGCCCCTCTGTGAATTAGAGCTTGGCCAATTTTGCAGTCTGCCCCCTGTAAATCTTTGATTTCTTGTCAGCTTGATCATTTTTGAAATTGCTCATGCCATATATGGATTTTGGGTAGTTTTGCACAAGGAGTTGCATGGTGATGATGATTTAATCATTTGAACCGTTTTCAAAATTCATGTGGTGCAATTTTACACTCAGCCCCCTGAACTTCAGTTGAATTTGCAACTGCCCTTGCAAATTCAAATTGAGTCATATCATATATGTTTTTGGGGTACTTTTCTGCAAGGATTTCAATGGTGAGGTTCTCATGATGTTTTGTGCAACTCCTGAGTTCAAAGTGTGTTCACCTGGTCCAGAAGCATTCAGATCCTTCTGCCTGCAACATTTCAACTTCAGTGCATTTGAAATGTTGATCATCTGATCTCTTCAATATTGTTTCATGTCATCTTCTTTCTTAAAGTCATCCTCAACATATTGTCATATGTGATGTGGCTGATTTCCAACAGTTGATGCACCTTCTTGAGTGTCAAGTTCACCGACACTACTCCGTCTCCGGAATCATTGCTTTACTTTCATGTTGTTTAAATTCTTGTAATGATTTGTTGTTCATGTCATGATTATTATGTTACTTACACCTAAATGAAGGCTCAGACCAAAGCCATTACAATGTAAATAAAATGCATGTGAAAGTGATGACTTGTCGTCATCACCTTCATTTAAACTTGACTAGGCAGGGTCATATCATGTAAATAAAACCTGAACATGCCATCCTTGTTTGAGTTTGCGTCAGTTGCTTACTTGTGTGTTTTCCTTGCCGGTATCCTTACGTTAGCACCCGAGACTGACGAGGAGACTTACGTGGAGCTGTCCGACACCGAGCCCGAGGGTACCGTGGGTGCTGCTTCGACTACCTTACCAGGCAAGGGGGAGATATGTGTCATTACTTTATAACTTTCTGCTCATGCCTAGCTGTAGACCTAGAATGTTGTTGCTTGATCCCATCTACCTTATATGCCATGTTTAAACCCATACAGCCATGGTCCCCACATCCCAGCAAACCATTGTACTGCTAAGTTACCGCTGCTCAGCCATTGCTTAGTATGGATAGAAAACCTGCTGCTTACCTTATATATTTATGGTTGGGATATCATGTTATAAAAGAAGTTGGTTGATATTTATTATTGTTAAATGATGTTAATTTATATTCGACAAAAGGTGGAAGGCTGGACTATTCCCGTCTGGTGCTTTGTTCCATTTGAGTCACCTAGGACCCGAGTTCCGGGTATTGTGTTTCTTGACGAGCGTGCCTAATCGTGTGTGGGGTTTTATGGGGCCCCCTTGTCTTACCTACCTAGCTTTGTACATTCTAGTGGTGGCCCGAGCTGATTTACATTGGCAACGTGTGTGTGCTGGTTGGATCCCCAGTTGTTTCCAAACCAAACCAGGGCCAGGAGGACATAGTTTCTTGGCTGGCCCAAATAGACCGGCTGAGGACCCGGTCTCATAGGAGAACTAACCGGTAATCCAAACCCGAGTTATACGGTAGAGTCCGATTCGAGAGTGTGGCCAGCTTTTGAATTGGGTGTCAACTCACCGGGGGCCACCCGGAGTGTGCGTTGTTAGCTAGAGGGGCTCTGACATTTCGGAGTTTCAGGCGCTTACCTAGCCAAGTGGAAACCGGGCGTACATGCGACGTCTATAATGGACAGTTGGTACACCCCTGCAGGGTAAATCTTTTCGAAAAGCCGTGTCCGCGGTTATGGACTACTTGAGACCTACTCCTTGTTCATAGAATAACATCAAATACAATCATGCTATAAAACTTGACAAACCGTGTGCGTGCCTTGGTTGTCTTTCTTCGTCCAGGGGGACCGAGAGGGAAACGAGGTTGTGTTATGTTTGCGTAAGTAGGTGAATAGCCGACTTATGACACGTTGTCAACGTTACTTCTTGGATCTCATCTCTATTCTGATAGAACGTGTAGCCACCATATATGCTAGTACGGCTGCAACCTGTCTATGTCTTTACCTTTCCTGTAGCGTTAGTTATTCCTTAATGATATGTTCTCACCCCCGTTTACATTTTTGTCTTTACCGCTTTGCCTGATCGGCCGCTGCAGTGGACTACTACCTCGACCCTAGCACCGGACGTTACTTCGTGGAGGTGCCCCCGGAGGATGACGACGAGTACGAGTACCTCGACCAGTAGGATCTTATAGTTGGCTTCAGACGTTCGCGTGGGTGGATATTTATGTGTAGCCCTCTCTAGGGCAATTTGGATCTTGACCGTACCCGGTCCCTTTTATGCTTCCGCTTGATGTATTGATGAGTTGTACTCATGATGATGTTATATTGTTAGGCAGTGGCGTTGTATGCCCTGCTCTATTTATCTTTCTATACGTATTTCTATTCTTGTAGAGTTGTGCTTTATATACCTGTTGTCGACAATCCAGTAGCGACACGAGTGCGAGTGTCGTGCGCCGGTGGCGTTTGATACGCTTCTAACTCCGACCGGACGCGAAAGCGACTAGTTAGAGTTAGAACCACATAAGGGGCCTTACAACTTGGTATCAGAGCAGGACTGACTGTAGGACCCTTACTGGCCGAAGTTGAGTCTAGAAACTATTTTGGTAGTTATATAGGAAAAATTTCGGAGAGTAGGACCTCTTTCTGTTTTCTCCTTATCCCACCCTCCCACCCCTTTTTCCGTGAGGAAGTGAAACGATGTTTTGTCTCTGCAACTTATCCCCTTTCAAAACAATCTAGGTTCTCGTTTACATGAGGCTCCGATTCCTCTATAATTTTTTGCTAGCGACGAGATGTGTTGGCGTCTTTGAGACCACTGAGCCGCCACTTGGGGTTGACTGCTCTACCTCGCTTACGGCGTACCCCAGGTGAAACGTCCATACAGGATTGGCGGGCATCCTATGGTAATATGGATGTGGTGTCTTTCCCCTATGGACGACCGTGATGGCGGGCCGCTCAGAGCAGATGTCTCATTGTTCAAGTTTCCAACCTATCGTATATATTGTTGTGTGCTCGCTAGCAGATTATTATCTTGGATTCGGATGATCTTGGTTTGGGAATTCCAGTAGCATCTAGATATCGACTTTCCGGGTTAACCTTGGTGGAATTTCAGGCTTCGGCTTTCTCATACCTCGTGAGGAAGTTTTGTTGTCAATATTGCTTTAACTTCTGGTTACTTCAATGATTCGATAATGTTCTCATAAGTGTTCCTGTATACAGGATGCCAAGAGCGAACATGCCGCCGCCAGAGAACCCTATCCTTGGGGAGGCTGCAGCCACAGTGGCTCAGGGCACAGCTGCGATCCTTCAGATGCTGCAGAACCAGGGTGCTCAGAGGAATGATCGACCACAGTACACCACACTGCAGCAGTTCCTTGCGATCAGCCCCCCCAGGTTCTCTGAGGCTCGAGACCCGCTGGAGGCGGATGACTGGATCGCAGAGATCAAGAAGCACTTCAGTGCCAACGCCGTCAGACCCGTCGACTACGTCACCTTCGCCTCCTTCTAGCTTCAGGGTGCCGCAGGCAGTTGGTTCTCGACGTACAAGGCCAACAAGGGTGATGCAGAGATCACGTGGGAGGACTTCGTCAGGGATTTCAGAGCTGCTCACATTCCCAGTGGACTGATCGAGAGGAAGAGCGAGGAGTTCTTAGCTCTGAGGCAGGGGGACAGGTCTGTGCAGGAGTATAACCTGGCCTTCGTCAGGCTTACCAGGTACGCTCCAGAGGTGGTCTCGTCAGAGGCCAAGCGCATTGCCAGGTTCCGCGGGGGTCTTACCACGGACATCAAGTATGCGCTCACCTTGTCCACGCCAAGCCTGTTCTCAGAGTTCGTCGACCAGGCTATCAGACAGGAGTCAGCTGAGGCAGAGCGTTCCGCAGAGAAGAGGAAGCAGAGAGAGCACAGTTCAGCAGTGATGGTCCACAAGAAGGCCAAGTCCTGGGTTACAGAGCCACAGCCTCAGCCGCAGCGTCAGCAGTTTCAGCAGAGGGGTGCAGTTGTCCGCACTTCTGCCCGCCCTCCCGTCCCAGTGTAGCACGGACCTCGCTCTACTCCACCCTCCGCGAGGCCGCCTGCTCCACAGGGCCAGCCCAGGCCAGAGATCACGTGCTTCAAGTGTGGCAAGCCGGGGCACAAGTCTCCGCAGTGCACCGACCCTCGTTACACACGACTACCTCCGCCACCACCTCGCTCTACACCGAGCAACGCGATGGTGCGGGCCCAGCCACGAGCGCTCCGTGTGAACAACGTGACCGTCGCAGAGGCCCAACAGTCGTCTGAGATTGTGCTTGGTAGGTTGCTTGTATGTTCGGTTCCAGCATCAGTTTTGTTCGATTCCGGAGCTTCCCATTCCTTCATGTCCGATGCTTTTGCCAGTTCACTTTACCTTCCGCGTGAGAGGTTGCCTGTACCTCTAGCAATTGCTTCTCCAGGTTCGAGGATGCAGTCAGCGGGCAGTATCCCAGATGTGCTGATTTGTATCCAAGGAGCCATCTTTTCCTCGTCTCTGATTGTCTTGCCCCGTTCAGACATTGATGTCATTTTGGGCATGGATTGGCTTGTCAAGTACAAGGCCAAGATTGATTGTCGATCCAAAACCGTGTTGCTGACGCACGATTCAGGCGCAGAGATTTGGTACACTTGTGGCTCGACAGTGGGATCAGCACAGTTGTACGCTCTGAACGCTGGAGTTGCTCCATTGATCGAGGAGGTCAGAGTTGTTCGAGAGTTCCCAGATGTCTTTCCAGAGGAGTTGCCAGGTATTCCACCCGTGCGTGCTATTGAGTTCGTGATTGAGCTGGAACCTGGTACACAGCCGATATCTCGGCAGCCATACAAGATGTGCCCGGAAGAGCTGATTGAGTTGAAAGAGCAGCTGGTGAAGCTTGAGAAGGATGGGCTCATTCGTCCGAGCACTTCCCCTTGGGGTGCCCCATGTCTTTTTGTGAAGAAGAAAGATGGTACTAGCCAGTTGGTTCAAGACTACCGTGGTATCAACAAGAAGACGATAAAAAACAAGTACCCTTTGCCCAACATCAATGACTTATTTGAGCAGTTGCATGGAGCAAAGGTGTTTTCAAAGCTTGATTTAAAGATGGGGTACCACCAGATTCGTTTCCGTGAGGAGGACATTCCCAAGACAGCCTTCCGCACTCGTTATGGACTGTACGAGTTTACGGTCATGACGTTTGGCTTTTCAAACGCACCTCCGACGTTCATGAGGGCCATGAACTATCTGTTCCAGGAGTGGCTAGATGTGTTCGTCCTCCTCTACCTCGACGACATCCTTGTCTTTTCCAAGTCAGAGGCTGAACATGAGGAGCATCTCAGATTGGTGTTGCGGAAGTTGAGAGATCACCAGTTTTATGCCAAGTTCTCCAAGTGTGAGTTTTGGCTCAATAAGGTCAACTTCCTTGGCCATGTCATTTCCTCAGAGGGCATTGCCGTTGACCCAGACAGAGTCCGGACGATTTAAGATTGGACTCCGCCGAAGAATGTCAAGCAGCTGAGGAGTTTTCTCGGACTTGCCAGCTATTGCAGGAAGTTTGTCGAGAATTTCTCCAAGATAGCAACGCCGATGACGGAGTTGTTGTGCAAGGGCAAGAAGTACTTTTGGTCACAGGCTTGCCAGGCAGCTTTTGATGAGTTGAAGCTCAGGCTGAACACAACTCCGATCCTTACACCGCCAGACGAGTAACAGCCGTTTCAAGTTTTCTGTGACGCCTCGTTGAATGGCCTTGGCGGAGTGTTGATGCAGGGAAAGAATATTGTGGCTTACACCTCCAGACAGTTGAAGCAGGCTGAGAGGAACTATCCGACACACGATCTTGAGCTGGCTGCAGTGATTCATGCGTTGGTTACTTGGCGACACCTCCTCCTAGGGAGGAAGGTTGATGTGTTCACCGATCACAAAAGCTTAAAGTACTTGTTCACGCAGCCTAACATGAACTTGAGGCAAAGGAGGTGGCTCGAGTCTATTACTGAGTACTCCGTGGATATTCAGTATACGCCTGGCAAGGAGAATGTCATAGCTGATGCGTTGAGCCGCAAGGGTGATTGCAACAGTGTCCAGGTGCAGAAGATACACCCTGATTTGTGTGAGGCATTTCGAAGGCTCAATCTCGAGCTAGTTCCAGCAGGCTATCTAGCCAACCTTGTGGTAGAGCCCACTATCCGTGAGAAGATTCGTGAAGCTCAGTCTGGTAGCTTGATGATTCAGAAAGTCAAGCGGGGTATTGCCACCTCAGTTTCGAAGTACGGTTGCTTTTCAGTGCATAATGACGACACCGTGATGTTCGAGGAGAGAGTTGTTTTTCCCAAAGAAGGGGGTCTCAGAGAGGTCATCTTGAAGGAAGCCCATGACTCAAAACTGTCTATCCACCCTGGTAGCACCAAGATGTATCAGGACCTCAAGCAGAGCTTTTGGTGGACTCGTATGAAGCGGGATGTTGCCCGTTTTGTCTCCCAGTGTGATGTGTGCAGGCGAGTGAAAGCACAACATCAGAAGCCTGCAGGGCTACTGCAGCCAATTGAAATTCCAGAGTGGAAATGGGATCACATTGAGATGGATTTCATCACAGGTTTTCCTCTGTCGCAGAAGAAGAACAATGACATCTTTGTCGTCATTGACAATCTCTCCAAAGTTGCCCACTTCTTCCCGGTGACGGACTCCATTTCAGCAGCTCAGTTGGCAGATTTGTACACCGCAAGAGTTGTATCTTTGCATGGCATTCCCAAGAAGATCAGTTCAGATAGAGGCAGCCTTTTCATCTCCAAGTTCTGGTAGGCCTTCCAAAAGGCGATTGGTACGAAGGTGTTGTTCAGTACCGCTTATCACCCTCAGACCAGTGGGCAGGTTGAGCGTGTGAATCAAATTCTCGAGGACATGTTGAGGGCATGTGTGATCTCGTTTGGCATGAAGTGGGAAGAGTGCTTGCCGTATGCTGAGTTCTCTTACAACAACAGCTATCAGGCAAGTCTGCAAGCAGCGCCGTTTGAAGTCTTGTATGGCCGCAAGTGCAGGACACCTTTGAACTGGTCCGAGACAGGTGAGAGGCAGCTGTTCGGTCCAGATGTGATCCAAGAGGCAGAGGACACAGTGAAGATTGTCCGAGAGCACCTAAAGGCAGCATAGTCTAGGAAGAAGGCTTATTATGACAAAAGGCACCGTGGTGTAGCATTTCGGGTTGGCGATTGGGCGTACCTGAGAGTGTCTCCGTTGAGGGGAACTCACCGCTTTGGTATCAAGGGAAAGCTCGCTCCAAGATTTGTCGGACCTTTCCGCATCCTTGAGACTAGAGGACCTCTTGCGTTCCGCCTCGAGCTTCCAGACAGCTTGGCTATGGTGCATGATGTGTTCCACCTATCTTAGTTGAAGAAGTGTTTCAAACAGCCAGAGCAAGCAGTGGACTTGGGCGAGATCCAGCTCAGTGCGGATCTTTCTTACTCAGAGCGTCCAGTCCGTGTTCTTGACTCGTCCGAGCGCAAGACTCGCAACAAGACCGTCAAGTTCCTCAAGGTGCAGTGGGCACATCACTCGGAGAAGGAGGCAACGAGGGAGCGTGAAGATCATCTCCGTTCTGAGTATCCCGAGCTTTTTCATGCTTAGATCTCGGGACGAGATCCTGTGTTGGTAGGGGAGAGCTGTAACAGCCCATGTGCAATAAATAGAAAACACCATGAGATTGTATTTTGTCTGTTGACTATGTAACTTGGCATGATGCTAAACTTTATAATTTCATGTGGTGATTTAAATTTGCATGGGGATTGGAGCCCATTTGGGTTGTTTGTTTTGGCATCCAAAGTGGCTCCAGAAGGGTGTTGGATGATTTTTCCTTGTTGGGTGCTTGCTCTACTTGACCCCAAACTTGGCCTAGCCATTTCTCTTGATGTGGCAAGGGTTTTAAAATCCTCAAGGTATTTTTTCCAACATAAAAAACAAAGGCTCTAGTTCAAAGTGGTTTTGAAATTCAAAATGAGCTCACTTTTTTGTTGTTGCCAAAAAAATGCCCAAACCATTTTAGGAATTGAGGATTAATGCAAGGTTCAAGATTATCAAGTTTATGGAATTTTTGCACCTTGTGTTCTCCTCCTCAAAAGTCCACAAGCACCTTTTCTATTTAATTTTAAATAGGAAATGGTATTGTTTTTCTGTGGCAATTTTTCCTTGCTTCTAAAATTGCCCAACCCATTTTTGGGTGATCAAGTGTGCCTGAAGGGTTTAAATATATATTTTTTATATATTTTTTCCCTTTTTCTTTTATCCTTTTTCTTTTTCTTTTCCTGCTGGTTTTTCTGTTCTGGAATAGCTGGGCCTCCTTCCCTTTTCCTCCCAGCCAGCCAGGCCAGGCCAGGCCCATCTGGGCCGTCTCCTCCTCAGCCCGCCTGGACGAAGGGGTACGCACCTTTCTTCCTCCTCTTTCCAGAGCGACACTCCTTTTCCCCTCCCTCTCTCTCGCAGCGAGCTGCCACGGCGGCAGTGGAGCCCCAGGTCCAGGGAGAGGCGATCCCCTCCTTTTAAGCGCTGCGAGAGGACCCCCGGGAACCCTAGGATCCATTCCCCTTCGCCCCCTTCTCCCGCCGCCACCGCCATGAGGGTCTCGAAGCTCCCCTGTTCTTCAATGGCCGCCGGGTGGTTCCGGTGAATTCGTCGAGGTCCGTCACCGTCTTCGATCGGGAGGTCGTGCAGCGCGTCTCCAGCTTCGTCCTCGTCCTCCCCGACCCGTGGATTCGCCGTAGGAGCAAGGCGACCCGCGACTTCCTCCTCTTCTTCCACGGGCCGCCTCCGTCTCCGACGTCGAGCAGATCGACTCCTTCCCCTCCAGGACAGCGAGCCCGACTCCAACCTCCCCGCTGTGAGGCTCCTTGTTCTTCCCCGCCTCGTGTTCTCTCTCGTTAGATGGTTAGGATCGAGCGTAACAGCGACGCCGCCGCGTGCGTGTTGGCGTCCCCGCGTGTGGACGCCCGTGTTCCAATTCGCGTCACCCATGAGCGGGAGCAGCAACCCGCGTGCTCTGCGTGCGGCCAGAGCATGCGCAGAGCAGCCGGAAGCCGTGCGCGTCTCCAAGCCGTCGCCTTTTTCATCTTCAGAACGGTTGCGCCGGCCCCTTTTCCAGCGAGACTGGCATCACCGCCGTATGACCTACGACCCGTTGCCATGGTGCTATGTGCTCCTGGATGTCCCGTCTAGCGAACCCCGACGTTAGTTGGACGAACACCTCCCCGTAGCGGATGCGAGGGTCGCCGGAAGTCGTGGCTGCGCAAGTGCTGACTGAACTTCAGATGCAGTTTCAGTGTGCAGCTTCAGATCCACCAGGGTCTCCTTATTTTGTTCGCAAGCCTTCCGTAGCCACGAGTGGAGCAGCAGCAGAGTGGCTAGCGAGCTGGACTGCAAGGGGGGAGGTCGCGGGTTCGAATCCCGCCGGGCGCTAGCTCCCCCCTCCCCCCCTGTTTTTTCTTTGCCTTGCCCTGCGAGAGAGTGGCTCGGCCCATAGGGGGCTGCTGGGTCAGCCCAGCAGGCCACCGGAGGAGGCAGCCCAAGTGGCCAAGCCCTCCTTTCTTTCTTTTATTTATTGTTTTCGTTTTTTTGTTTTAATTCTTTTCTGGTTCAAATTCAATTTGAATTTGAATTTCAAATTCAAATCTGAATTTGTCCATGTTGTCAAACAGAGGCATCCCATATATGAAATTGTGGTAGTTTGAACTACTGATCATCATGGTGAGGTGCACTTTTTCAATTGGCCCCTCTGTGAATTAGAGCTTGGCCAATTTTGCAGTCTGCCCCCTATAAATCTTTGATTTCTTGTCAGCTTGATCATTTTTGAAATTGCTCATGCCATATATGGATTTTGGGTAGTTTTGCACTAGGAGTTGCATGGTGATGATGATTTAATCATTTGAACCTTTTTAAAAATTCATGTGGTGCAATTTTACACTCAGCCCCCTGAACTTCAGTTGAATTTGCAACTGCCCTTGCAAATTCAAATTGAGTCATATCATATATGTTTTTGGGGTACTTTTCTGCAAGGATTTCAATGGTGAGGTTCTCATGATGTTTTGTGCAACTCCTGAGTTCAAAGTGTGTTCACCTGGTCCAGAAGCATTCAGATCCTTCTACCTGCAACATTTCAACTTCAGTGCATTTGAAAAGTTGATCATCTGATCTCTTCAATCTTGTTTCATGTCATCTTATTTCTTCAAGTCATCCTCAACATATTGTCATATGTGATGTGGCTGATTTCCAACAGTTGATGCACCTTCTTGAGTGTCAAGTTCACCGACACTACTCCGTCTCCGGAATCATTGCTTTACTTTCATGGTATTTAAATTCATGTAATGCTTTGTTGTTCATGTCATGATTATTATGTTACTTACACCTAAATTAAGGCTTAGACCAAAGCCATTACAATGTAAATAAAATGCATGTGAAAGTGATGACTTGTCGTCATCACCTTCATTTAAACTTGACTAGGCAGGGTCATATCATGTAAATAAAACCTGAACATGCCATCCTTGTTTGAGTTTGCGTCAGTTGCTTACTTGTGTGTTTTCCTTGCCGGTATCCTTACGTTAGCACCCGAGACTGACGAGGAGACTTACGTGGAGCTGTCCGACACCGAGCCCGAGGGTACCGTGGGTGCTGCTTCGACTACCTTACCAGGCAAGGAGGAGATCTGTGTCATTACTTTATAACTTTCTGCTCATGCCTAGCTGTAGACCTAGAACGTTGTTGCTTGATCCCATCTACCTTATATGCCATGTTTAAACCCATACAGCCATGGTCCCCACATCCCAGCAAACCATTGTACTGCTAAGTTACCGCTGCTCAGCCATTGCTTAGTATGGATAGAAAACCTGCTGCTTACCTTATATATTTATGGTTGGGATATCATGTTATAAAAGAAGTTGGTTGATATTTATTATTGTTAAATGATGTTAATTTATATTCGACAAAAGGTGGAAGGCTGGACTATTCCCGTCTGGTGCTTTGTTCCATTTGAGTCACCTAGGACCCGAGTTCCGGGTATTGTGTTTCTTGACGAGCGTGACTAATCGTGTGTGGGGTTTTATGGGGCCCCCTTGTCTTACCTACCTAGCTTCGTACATTCTAGTGGTGGCCCGAGCTGATTTACATTGGCAACGTGTGTGTGCTGGTTGGATCCCCAGTTGTTTCCAAACCAAACCAGGGCCAGGAGGACATAGTTTCTTGGCTGGCCCAAATAGACCGGCTGAGGACCCGGTCTCATAGGAGAACTAACCGGTAATCCAAACCCGAGTTATACGGTAGAGTCCGATTCGAGAGCGTGGCCAGCTTTTGAATTGGGTGTCGACTCACCGGGGGCCACCCGGAGTGTGCGTTGTTAGCTAGAGGGGCTCTGACGTTCCGGAGTTTCAGGCACTTACCTAGCCAAGTGGAAACCGGGCGTACATGCGATGTCTATAATGGACAGTTGGTACACCCCTGCAGGGTAAATCTTTTCGAAAAGCCGTGTCCGCGGTTATGGACTACTTGAGACCTACTCCTTGTTCATAGAATAACATCAAATACAATCATGCTATAAAACTTGACAAACCGTGTGCGTGCCTTGGTTGTCTTTCTTCGTCCAGGGGGACCGAGAGGGAAACGAGGTTGTGTTATGTTTGCGTAAGTAGGTGAATAGCCGACTTATGACACGTTGTCAACGTTACTTCTTGGATCTCATCTCTATTCTGATAGAACGTGTAGCCACCATATATGCTAGTACGGCTGCAACCTGTCTATGTCTTTACCTTTCCTGTAGCGTTAGTTATTCCTTAATGATATGTTCTCACCCCCGTTTACATTTTTGTCTTTACCGCTTTGCCTGATCGGCCGCTGCAGTGGACTACTACCTCGACCCTAGCACCGGACGTTACTTCGTGGAGGTGCCCCCGGAGGATGACGACGAGTACGAGTACCTCGACCAGTAGGATCTTATAGTTGGGTTCAGACGTTCGCGTGGGTGGATATTTATGTGTAGCCCTCTCTAGGGCAATTTGGATCTTGACCGTACCCGGTCCCTTTTATGCTTCCGCTTGATGTATTGATGAGTTGTACTCATGATGATGTTATATTGTTAGGCAGTGGCGTTGTATGCCCTGCTCTATTTATCTTTCTATACGTATTTCTATTCTTGTAGAGTTGTGCTTTATATACCTGTTGTCGACAATCCGGTAGCGACACGAGTGCGAGTGTCGTGCGCCGGTGGCGTTTGATACGCTTCTAACTCCGACCGGACGCGAAAGCGACTAGTTAGAGTTAGAACCACGTAAGGGGCCTTACAATTACCACCCTTGTAGCACAAACGGGTGTTAGGTTGTGGAGTTTGTATGGCAAGCTCTCTACTACCTTTCTGGGTTTTCTTGCTTTGTGGAGATGGTCTTGGAATCAAGTGCGAAGGAAGGGCACTAGTTGGAATCCAAATTCGACGTTTCTGAGAACACAAACTAGAAGAGGAAGCAAGATCACGATCACGCTTGCGAGACTCTTCAAAGACCTCATTTCCACGCTCAGCTCTGAATGATCTATTGACCAAATCCTCAAAGTTGACGAATTCAAGGAGATTGAGATCATGACGAAGGACAGGGTTAAGTCCCTTGCGGAACCTTGCTTGCTTCTTAGGGGAGAGCTGTAACAGCCCACATGTAATAAGCTAACAAACACTATGTACTTTACTTCCTCTGTTGGACTTGTAACTTGTCATGGTGGATGTGTATGTCATTTCATGTGATGATCTTAATTGGCTTGGAGATTGGAGCCTTTTTGGGTTGTTTGCTTTTTCATCCAAAATGGTTCAAGAAGGGGATTGAAGGATTTTTCCTTGTTGCATGCTCACTCCTCTTGACCCCAAACTTGGCCTAGCCATTTCAATTGCTATTGCAAGGGTTTTAAAATCCTCAAAGCATTCTGCCATCATCAACAACAGTAGCCCTAGTTCAAAGTGAATTTGAATTCAAAAAGGGGCCACATTTTTGTTGTTGCCAAAATTGAACCAATTTTGAAAAATCTAGAAAAATGCAAGGATTAAGAATTTCAAGCTCATGAAATTTTGAACCTTCTGTTTTCTCCTCAAAAACTCCCCAAAGGCTTTTTCTATTTAATTTTAAATAGAAAATGGTGCTGTTTTACTTTGGGTGATTTTTCACTGCATGCAAAATTGATCAAATCAATTTTGGGTGATCAAGCATCTTTTCAGGGGAATTTAAAAATATTTCAAATATTTTTCCCTTCCCCCTATCTTTTCCTTTTTCTTTTTCTTCCCTGCAGCTCATTTTATATGGACAAGGGCCTTGTCCTCCCCTCTTCCCTCTTCCAGCCCACTTGGGCCGACCGATTTCAGCCTAGCAGGGGCAGCGCTCCGTTTTTTTTCCTTTTCCTCCCCCCTCTCTCAGCCAGCGGGGCCCGCTTGTCATCCCCCTCCTCTCACCTTTTCTCCCCCTCACGCACATGGCGTTCCCGTGGAGGAGAGGCCCTCCTGGAGCCACGTCTCCCTCTCCCCCTCTCCTATATCTGCCCCTCTCCTTTCTCCCAACCCTAGCATCCTTCCCCTCGGGCGCCGCCGCCTCCTTCTCCCATCTCCTCCTCCCTCCGCGTCTTGTCCGAAGCCGCCATGGACAAGGGGTCCATGGCCTGAAGAATTCCGGCGCGGCTCGTCTTCGTCTTCGTCTGCGTCTTCGTCAAGGGCGCCGGAGACCTCCCTCCCGAGCTCGCACGAACCGCCGCCCCGCTGTGAGCACTCGCCGTTCCTTCCTCTGTCTCACGCGAGCGGCCGTTGCTGTCGTGTTTTCCGATCCGATGTAGTTCACGTAGGCAGCGCGGCGAGGCGAGGTTATTAGAAAAACGGGTTCTGGTTGCTCCCGGGTGCGTCTAGGAGCGAGCGTTGAGTCCCCGGTGAACCGTGCGAGATGCGAGGGACGCCGGAGTTTCACGCGCGCAGCGACTGCGATGACTGAATTTCTTTAGTCAGACAGAGCAAGCAGCCGTTTTTCCTGCAGGTCGCGCCCTTGTTCTTCTATTGATTTTCGCAAGGAGGACGAGCGCCGTGCAGGTACAGGGCGATGCAGCGCTGCGCCGATGCTTGGAGTCCTGGATCGAACCTAAGCATCGCAAAGCCCCCTCCTTTTCAAGTCTGCTGCCGCCTGAACTCGAGATGCAGTCGTGTTTCAGTTTCAGCAATCGCCTCACTGTTAGTTTAGCTTCAGTGCGAGCTGTCTTCTGTCAAGTGTCGAGTAGTGGCCGAGTGGTAGCGCGCCTAGAGTTGGAACCGCGGGGTGCGGGGTTCGATCCCTCCTGGGGTCGATTTACCCAGGATTTTTTGCTCTTTTCGCGTGGCCGTGGTTCCACGTTGGGCCGGGCCCGTTCGAGCTCGCGCGCCCAGGGGCGGGAAGCAGCAGCTGGGCCTGCTGGCCGAAGCCAGCCCAGGATGGACTGGGCTCCCCCCCTTTTCCCCTTTTCTTTTTATTTTAATTCATTTTTCTTTTCTGTTTTGGGTCCAATTAAATTTGAATTCAAAATTCAAACTAGTTTTCAACCTCCTGTTCATCTCGATGCATGCCATATATCATTTTTGGGGTAGCTTGAGCTACTGGTTAGCATGGTGGGGTGCATTTTTGTATTTGGCCCCTCTATTAATTGGAGCTTGGCCAATTTTACAAAATGCCCCCTGTAAATTCTCGATCTTGCCAAGTTTGATCAAATTTCAAAGTTGCCCATGCCATATATGGAATTTGGGTAATTTTTGCACAAGGAATTGCATGGTGATGATGATTTGTTCATCTGAGCCTTTTTTCAAAATGCTTGAGGTGCAACTTTGCACATAGCCCCTAAACTCCAGTTGATCTTGCAATTGTCTTTTCCTTATGCAAATGGGGTCATATTATATATGATTCTGGGGTGCTTTTCTGCAAGGATTTCAATGGTGAAGTTTTCATGCTGTTTTGTGAAACTCATGAGGTCAAGGTGTGATCACCTGATCCAGGAGCTTTCCATTCATCGGCCTGCAACATTTCAACTTCAGTGTATTTGAAATGTGGATTATCTGATCTTGTCAATCTTGTTCCATGTCATCTTCTTCTTCAATTCAGCCCTAACGTATTGTCATATGTAATGTGGCTGGGTTCCAACCTTTGTTGCACCTTCCTTGTGTCAAGTTCACCGACACTACTCCGTCTCCGGAATCATTGTTTTACTTTCATGTTATCTAAATGCTTATAATGCTTTGTTGATCATGTCATGCTATCATGCTACTTACACCTAAATTAAGGCCTAGATCAAAGCCATTACAATGTAAATAAAATGCATGTGAAAGTGATGACTTGTCGTCATCACCTTCATTTAAACTTGACTAGACAGGGTCATACCATGTCAATAAAACTTGAGCATGCCATTCTTGGTTGAAGTTGCATCAGTTGCTTACTTGTGTGTTTTTCTTGCCGGTATCTTGACGTTAGCACCCGAGACTGACGAGGAGACTTACGTGGAGCTGTCCGACACCGAGCCCGAGGGTACCGTGGGTGCTGCTTCGACTACCTTACCAGGCAAGGGGGAGAAACTGTGTCATTACTTTATAACTTTCTGCTCATGCCTAGTTGTAGACCTAGAACGTTGTTGCTTGATCCTATCTACCTTATATGCCATGTTAAAAACCCATACAGCCATGATCCCCACATCCCAGCAAACCATTGTACTGCTAAGTTACCGCTGCTCAGCCATTGCTTAGTATGGATAGAAAACTTGCTGCTTACTTTATATATTTATGGTGGGGATATCATGCTACATAAGAAGTTGGTTGATATTTATTATTGTTAAATGATGTTAAATTATATTCGACGAAAGGTGGAAGGCTGGACTATCCCGTCTAGTGCTTTGTTCCATTTGAGTCACCTAGGACCCGAGTTCCGGGTATTGTGTTTCTTGACGAGCGTGCCTAATCGTGTGTGGGGTTTTATGGGGCCCCCTTGTCTTACCTACCTAGCTTCGTACAATTCTAGTGGTGGCCCAAGCTGGTTTTACTTTGCTCGTGTGTGTGTTGGTTGGCGCCCCAGCTGTTTTTATGTAAAATAACTCGGACCAGCGGGGCATAGTTTTCCGTTGGTCCACACCTGGAAGCTAGGGGGTTGCCCACATAGTTTGGGTAACTAACCCGACCTCGTCCAGACGGTAGAGGCCGATTCGAGAGCGTGGCCAGCTCTAGAGTTGGGTGTCGACTCACCGGGGGCCACCCGGAGTTGTGCGTTGTTAGTTAGAGGGACTCTGACGTTCCGGAGTTTCAGGCGCTTACCTAGCCAAGTGGAAACCGGGCGTACATGCGACGTCTCTAATGGACAGTTGGTACACCCCTGCAGGGTAAATCTTTTCGAAAAGCCGTGTCCACGGTTAAGGACGACTTGAGACCTACTCCTTGTTCATAGAATAACATCAACTATAATCAGGCTATAAAACTTGACAAACCGTGTGCGTGCCTTGGTTGTCTTTCTTCGTCCAGGGGGACCGAGAGAGAAACGAGGTTGTGTTATGTTTGCGTAAGTAGGTGGATAGCCGACTTATGACACGTTGTCAACGTAACCTCTTGGATCTCTTCTCTATCCTGTTAGAACGAGTAGCCACCATATATGCTAGTACGGCTGCAACCTATCCATGTCTTTACTTTTCCTGCAGCGTTAGTTATTCCGTAATGACATGTTCTCACCCCCGTTTACATTTCTGTCTTTATCGCTTTGCCTGATCGGCCGCTGCAGTGGACTACTACCTCGACCCGAGCACCGGACATTACTTCGTGGAGGTGCCCCCGGAGGACGACGACGAGTACGAGTACCTCGACCAGTAGGATCTTATAGTGGGGTTCAGACGTTCCCGTGGGTGGATATTATGTGTAGCCCTCTCTAGGGCAATTTGGATCTTGACCGTACTCGGTCCCTATTATGCTTCCTCTTGATGTATTGATGAGTTGTACTCAGATGATGTTGTATTATTAGACAGTGGCGTTGTATGCCCTGCTCTATATATATATCTATATGTATTTCTCTCTTGTAGAGTTGTGCTTTATATACCCGTTGTTGAGAATCCGGCAGCGACACGAGTGCGAGTGTCGTGCGCCGGTGGCGTTTGATGCGCTTCTAACTCCTACCGGACGCGAAAGCGACTAGTTAGAGTTAGTACCACATCAGGGGCCTTACAGATAGGTTGCAGAACTCTTCCCTCTTTCTTTCCATCAGCTCATCCAGAATGTGGTACCCTTGGAAGGCATCACGGAACTCCTGCCAAGTCACTACGGGACCATCAGGCTGCATTGCAACAAAACTTTCCCACCATTCGCCAGCAGCACCTTCCAGAAAGTATGCCGCAAACATCACACGATCGTCTGGAGAAACATGCGCCGTCTCAAGCTTACGCTCGATGGAACGGAGCCAATCATCGGCATGAAGGGGCTCAGATGAACATCGAAAAACTGGCGGGTTCAAAAGGATAAAATCCTGGATGGATATTACCGCATCTCGCTGAAGAGAAGTATTCTTCTCAATGAGCTCCAAAAGGCGTGTTTGATCACGTCGATTTCGCTCAGCCTCCATCATGATTTTCGCTGCAGAAGGAGGTGGAGGAGGATCATCATCACCACTTTGATTACTGTGACCAGATTCAACACATCTAGTTCCACCTGACATTCTGTGTGATAAAAATCAACAATCAGAGTAGGATTTATGATGGAATCAAAGCAAAGATGATACAATTTAAGAGCGGACAAGATTTTAATGCAAAAGCATTGGAATCACTGGAAACACGGGACAAATCGGACAGCATAACGGCTGTACCGGGGTGAAAAAATGAATCAATCTGCAAGAATGATCAGAACCTTCTCAAAAGGCTTGATGGAATGGTGACTCTAGACAACCAAAACAATCCTACAGCTATGGAGAGTCAAACAACGAGATCTTCTAGTATAGACATAGATGAGCCTAGTCCTATCTTCCCGTAGAAAAGATGAGGGTGACTCCGAACTCAGATCGATGAGGTAAGGAGAAAAATGAAGCCTTACGTTGTTCCCTTATACCCAAAGTAACTATATAACTATAGAATGCTAGACTCGACTTCGGCCAAGGTTTACTAATCCTACAGGCAGTCCTGCTCTGATACCAAGTCTGTCGGGTCCCGGGGTTTGCATATGTAATTCCAGTCACAATTCAATCATATGGAGAGCCGAGAGCCATACCCACTTGTCTAAGCAGACAAGGCCAAGTACAAGACACTCTCGGAAAGCTCGAACGTGCGGGGCAACCCATCCAGGCCCGGATGATCAACTGAGATGGGTCCTCATCGTCCGCTCACAAGTCTAAATGATTATGGGTGGTGAAATCCCATACTCATAGACAAGTCGCCTCAACCATATTATCGATTGAATCATAACACTTACATAAACAGACTCCAGCCCGATCTCTTAGTCGGGGTCTCGGGCGGGCTCAATCATACAACAAAGTGTGCCACGTGACAGAGTCACGAGAAATCGCATCGCGATGCCCCAAGCTGCGCACATCTAAGGGCCACTTGGTGTATAAAAGACCGCCGGCGAGAGCACAACTAAGGTATCGAACCCCACACATGACATGCACGATATTAACATACACGCAACATGCATGCCAAGTGTATAACAGCAGGTAACACAACATGAACTCTACAAACTCATAGCTTTATTGCATCTGCTAAACAGAGCAGATATAGTAGTGTTACAAACAGAGATCACATCACTGTGATCCAACATTACATCATACAACAACGGAACCAAATTATGTCTTAGTAAAGACAAGGTTAACAAATGGCTTAAGAAGCCTTTAAGAAACACAACGACCCTCCAGACGGACCAGGCTGCTGTCTGGGACTACATAACTTCGTCGATGTCGAGCTTGAAGGGGAAAGGCCACCATCAGGGTCAGTGGTCTCGTCTCTAAAACATAGAATAAGCAAACGTGAGTACAAAGTCGTACTCAGCAAGACTTACGTCAGAACTAAACTACTCATGCTCAGGTACCAAGGTAAAGGCAGGTGGGGTTGTAATGCAGAAAGATTTGACTTGGCTATCCTGTACTACGGCTACATAGAGTTGAGATGAGAGGCGCACACGAGTCCATCTAATCTTGATCACCACATCAATACACAACCATGGATCCTTCCTCGACTTCCCCACGAGGAAGCAACCCAAAGCACTCACACTTATCTTGCGATTTTTAAAGTATCCATTTGAGTTGTCTAATAATCAAGTAAAGATCTCCAAGTAGTCCATAACCGCGGACACGGCTATTCGAATAGTTCAATAACCATGCAGGGGTGTACTTCTTTACATACGTAGCTACCACTTATCGCCTAGAACTCGTCACCTTCAAGCGGTGTCGGCGAGGATAGTACCACGGCACTTACCTCACGGCTCCAACTCTAGTCCAGGGAATCGCCTATCTGAGTTGTACCCCAATCGGGAATCCGGCCGGGGTTTCCGTTCAGGACCCATACGATGTATGGACGGTCCGACAAGCCCACCTCGACGGATGGTGCTGCGCTTGCCTAAAACCGTGCTACGTTATGAAAGCAAATAGCATAAAGTTAACCCATGCGAATCCTGGACCCTAGTCGGGGTGAGTTAATAGGTCGAGAGGGGTCAATGAGCCCAACATGTGGTAGTAATCTGTGTCTTGGATCACAACACAAGAACTCGGGGCCTAGGGCAGTGTAAATGAGACAACCCACTGTGTACTCCTACACAGCCTCTCATTGTTCACTTATTTTAGGGTGACTTCATCAACACGTTACCACCTTGTTGCATGTGTTCACTACCATCCCGATACATCACCCAGATGGATCAACTTCATTGCAAACAACTCTAGCATGGCATAGCATATCATGGATGAAGGGCCACATGATGAACACAAACAATCTTGTATCTGCTAGGTTGAGGTTTGCTTAATACTGTGGTAGCAAAGATAGGTCATGCAAAGGATGGGTTCACCTAATCATGCATAACAGAACAAGAGGGAAACTGGGTTTTTATAGGTATGATCAAAGGGGGTTTGCTTGCCTTATTGTCGAGACTCGGGGGTGCCACTCTTCGAAGAAACAGGAACTACGTCCGGCGATGGATCTATCGAGAAGAAGCAAACACCGAGACAACAAAGTATAAACATCACATTGCAATGCACATTCAAGAATGAAACATGGCATGGTACTGATATGATCTAGGTTCAATTTGCAACAAGTTAATTGAAGTTGATTTGAATAAGAATTTCAAATTCAAACTCCAAATGTGGTTCAATTTAGCCAAAGTTGCATTTGCTAATGTTTGGATATGGTAGACCATGTTGTCATGTGTATGATATTCCTCTGATGTTCATGTGATAAGGTTGGCATTGCAAAGATTTAATTTGAAATGATTTAAACATTTATTTTGAATTATTCCAAATAAGACATATAGCTAAATGCTACTGGTTCCCCATCATAGATGTGTTTTTCATCTATGAAAGTATGATATTTGGAATCCTTGCATTTTTTGATGATTTTTCATATATAAATTATTTGATTTGGAGTTATGTATTAAAAGTTATTGAATTTCAAAGATTTAATCAATTTCTGGAAAATCTGTTAAATAGAAAATGATTTATTTCGCAAGCATGACATCAACATGACGTCATGGGGCGCTGACCAGTCAACTGACATGCGGGGCCCATCTGTCAAAGACTCTGGGGTTAACCCCGTTTTAATTAAAACTTAACAGGGGATTAGGGGGGCTGGGTCCCACCAGTCAGTGAGAGAGAGAGGGATTAAGAGGGGGGTTTAGCAGGCCGGCGGGCGTTTAGCCGCCGGCAGCCACAGGACGCGGTGGAGGCACGCCGGAGTGGCGATTCCAGCCACGGGAAGGCACGGGGGGGGGGGGCACCAAAGTGCTCCCCGTGGCCTCGCGCACCCATTGGTGCATGCCAGCGACCTCGAGGCGGCCTGGAGCCACGACGGCGACGATGGAGCACGGCGGCCATGCTTGTGCTCGACGGAGCTGGCGACTGAGAGCTCGGGAAGGAGCGCGAAGAGGGTCAGGAGGAGCGCACGCTCACCAGGAGATTGAAGAAGGCGCCGGCGAGGTCGGGGAGCTCCGGTAGGCGGCGAATTCGACGGCGAGGTCCGGCAGCCGGCGACGAGAACGACGAAGGGGACGCCGGCCCTCGGGGCTCCTTGGTCCAATTGAAGGCGCGGGATGACTAAGTCGACGATGGCAGACACACTGGACCAGCTGGCGCGGCGAGTGGAGGCCAGTGGCCGCGCTGGCGCACGTCGGCGGCGACGGTAGCGTTCGGGTCCTCGCGGGAACGCACGGGAGAGAGGGGCGAGAGGGTTCCAGAGGGGGGGGGGGAGGAAGGAGAGACGTCCAGGCGCGTCCACAGCGCCGCTAAAGGGGCGGGCAGCAGCCAGGCAGCTGCCTGGCGGCCATGCCGGGCTCGCCGGCGACATTGCTGCCTGCCTGTCCAGTTGAGGAAGACGACCCTGCCCTTTTGGGCTGGGCCTCCTCTGCTGGCCAAGGTGGGCCAGGTCAGCCGAAGAGGTAAGTGGCCTCTGGCCTTTTTATTCTTTTGCTTTTTTTATGCTTTCTGTTTTATTTGTTTTGCTCTGAAAAAAATATCAAAGAATTTTTAAAAATCCCCAATTATTTATCTTGGACATATGTGACATAGTACTAGTCACTCCCAAGTTTTGAAGATTTTTGGAATTCAAATTATTTGAATCCAATTCAAATAGCATTTAAATTTAGTTTCCAAGCCTCTGTTTGAATATTTGAAAAATCCAGGAGCATGGGCTTGAGCCCAAATCATTTTTAAAATGATCATACTCATTTATAGGACTTTTCAAAATTGTGTGGAGGAATTTTGGATAAAACTTTTTATCTGGCCTTTTATTTAAATTCTTTTTGAGGCTTTTCCAAATCCCCAATTCTTAAACCAAAGAATTTAAACATGATGCAATTATTTCTAGTAATAAAAGCACATACCAAAACTAGGGTTGTGACACATCGATAAAAGATATTGAAGTTTTTGTGAAGAGATGGAAACAAACTCTAAGATATGAAGTTTTTGACTCCCCCTGAATGAAAGCATTGAAGATTAATATAATCAAAGTAAATTCTTGAGGGATATTTCTTCGGTGGGGAGGTAAACAAATATCTTAGCGAAGGGAATCGCATTAGAAGATAGAAATCCAAAAGTATGTGCAATCCCTTCCAATGACCCGTGACTTCAAGAAAATAATCACCTGCAAGATAGATAATGCAAAGAGGAACTTGAAAGCATGGGGTTATTAAAACATAAGTGTAGCACAGAAGTAGCATAGTCGAATGTAAACTTAAGTTACAACCCAATCGAATGGAATGGAATGTTTGCTGTAACTTAAACCAAGGGAAGCAAAATAGAATGCAGAAACCCTTTCCCCGATGCGAATCTAACTCATCGATGCCAACATTCTCCCCCGTTTTTTTCAATGATTGGACAAAAGGTTGGGAAATGGATCGTGAGAACTACTGCGCGGCATCAACACCCTTGGAGCCCGACGAAGCTGAACTTGACGAGGACTCGCCCGAAGAAGATTGGTGTAAGGCCCGATATGCGGTACTATTCTAGATCTAGATGTTTCCATCCAGATCCTGGGACGAAGCACATATCGGTCCCACCGTGACATATGACGAAGTCATATGCCCCGGATTTCCAACATCATATCACAACATTACAGATACAAGGATACAACATCTCATACAATGGGCATACAACTTCCTTAAATACAATAAGACAGTGGAAGATACATGTCTGAGTATAGACTACAATCAAATGCCTTGTGGAAAAGAGAAAAAGACATCGCTCCCATAACCACACGGGTCCAGGCCCTCCGCCGGGATCCGCCTAACTAGTCGTCCTCGAGTCTCCACGTGAAACGTTGATCACCGTACCTGTTGTCGATCAAGAACCCTGAAAAGAGTTTGGGGGTAGTATCATGAGTACAGAAGTACTCAGCATCCAACTGTAGTGGTCATCTGACCCAGCAAGGACTTCATCACTCGTCATTCTAGGACAACTAGTAGTTTACGGTAAGGAAGGGGTAAGTGGTGAGGTTGCTGCCGCACTAGCATTTATGAAGTGGCTAACGATCTAGAGAGTAAGGTAAGATGCCAAGCATTCGATGAGGAACCACCTCCAACAAGTCTTGCTATCAACTACTTACGCAAACATAACACCTATCCTATCCTTGTCCTCCTCTTCGCATCCCGACGAAGAAGAAGAAATCAAGGCACACACACGTTGATCAAGTTATATTAAGATTATCTCAGTTGTTGTTGTCTATGAACAAGGAGTAGGTCTCAAGTCGTCCATAACCGTGGACACGGCTTCTCGAAAAGATTTAACCCTGCAGGGGTGTACCAACTGCCCATTACAAGGCTCCGCACGCTCGCCCATCTCTCTCAGTTGCTACCCATCACAGGCAACCATTTTATGATTTAGTTCCAAGAGATCCGAAACGACAGGTCCCTCTAACTAACAACGAACAAATCCGGGTGGCCCCCGGGGAGTCGACAACCAATCCAAAAGCTGGCCACACTCTCGGATCGGACTCTTCCGTCTCAACGGGGTTTGGGTTACCGAGAGGCCTCACGTGAGGCCTCGGGCCCTCGCCGGTCAAAGGTGGACCAACAGGGAAACCATGTCTCCGCTGGTCCGGGTTGTTTAAAAATTGCGAGGGGATCCACCAAGCACACACACGGGGTTTCAAATGGTAAATCAGCTCGGGCCACCACTAGAAATGTTTGAAGCTAGATAGGTAAGAAAAGGGGACCCCATAAAATCCCACACGCGGTTAGGCACGCTCAGTCTTAAAACCAATATCCGAAACTCGGATCCTAGGTGACTCGAATGGAACAAAGCATCGGGGCGGGATAGCCTAGAACTTCCATCCTTCGTCGAATATAGTTAACATTATAATAAAAATATCAGCAACAACAATATAAAAATGTGATATCCCAAACCAAGGAGTAACAGGGTAACATCGTAGCATCCTAAGCATGCATACTAAGAAGGGGCTGAGCAACGAGCAATAGTAACACAGCAGTACAAGGTTTGATGGGAAGGGACATGGTTGTATCGGTTTGAAAGAGGCTGTAAACATGTGGTAGGATCAAACATCGCACCTAACATAGTCTAGCACGCAAACCGCTGGTTGAAATAGAATGGATCATAAGTAATGTATAGTCCTTGCCTGTTGAATAGTCGGGTTCCGAAGGTGTAGTTGATCGCAAGCTCGCATCGTCTCCGAGGGGTACCCGCGGAAGCACACAAGACGATAAACACTGGAAAGCAATCAACGAGCAAGCACTCTATTACTACGAGGAAAACACGAGCAAGCATCAACAAGAAGGCAACACGAGACATCGCACCTACCGTCGAGAGCGGTTACTAACAATTTAAGTGGAGTACTCGTCACACACGACGATACCGCACGTTTACGGTGGTTCAAGTTGTTTAGCTACAGGTGATCAAGAAATTTGTTAACATGGCAACTCAAGCAAGCATGGCATGTCACACAAGCATAGCAAAAGGTGAAGCATAAATAAACTATCTAATCTAGACACTTTAAGTGGGGGTAAAACCTATGCATGACAGCTATTACGGACCCCACGATATTTATTGCATTTGGTACTGTTTTTCCCCTAAACATATTTTATTATTTTTATTAGCAAGCAAGAACAACATAAACACAATCTACATGCAATTCTAGTCAAGTTACATATAAGAAATATTTTAAACCGAGCAACGGTTAAAAAGTTATGGCAGTTATAGTTTGTAGTGGCAGGCAGTGTAATTAGCAAGAAAACAGCATGTAAACAAAGTCCAACATGGAAACAAGCAACATTTTATTAACCTACGCGCAAAACGGAGCAACTTTCATGTAGAAAACGTCTCCATCGGAGCTACCGATGAAAAGATATAAGCATCGCAATAAAACAACACAATCTGCCAATTTTGTTAATAAACCAGAAAAAAAACAAGTCTGCTGGGCCGAAACTAGTGCTATTGGGCCCAACAGAAAAAAAAACAGAACTAATAATAAAAATAAAAAAGGGGGCAGCCTCACCTAGCTGGGCCTGGCCCAGGTCGGCTGGAGAGGGGCTGGCTCGGTGCGGGCTTGGGGCGCTTGGCTGGGCCGCCTGGCCCACGACGTTGGCTCCCGGCCCACCTGGCGGACCGAACGAGCGAGCGGACGCAGGACGAGGTCCTCGTCCTCCTGCCGAATGGGAGGGCAGCCCGGCGGCGGCGCCACGGCAAGGCTCGCCGGCGAGGGTGGCGCTGGAGGCTTGGGAAGGCCGGGGATGGGCGCGGGGTCGCCGGAGTCGCCGGATCCGGCCGCGACAGTCACAGGAGGAGTGCGGGGCGAGGAGATCGGGCGGCGCGTCAAGCTTCTCGAGTTCCATGGCCATGGTGGCTTCGGCCTCCTGGAGAACAAGGAGAGGCGAGGGGTGAGGGGAGAAGAAGGAGAAGGAGAGGTGGGTGGCGCACGGAGGGGAGAGAGGGACCTGCTGGGGTGGCTCGCCGGCGGGGTGCTGGCCGCAGCTCCCTGGCCGGAGTTGGAGGCGGCGGCGGCTCGGTTGGAGGAGGAAGAAAGGTTGGGTAGGCTGGGGCGCATCTGGGCTGTCGGATCTTCGGATCTGACGGTCCAGAACGAATTAGGCAGTTTTTCAGATCTTGGCTAGGGTTTGGTGCGAAAATGGGGTAGTTTTTGGGGCAATGTGGAGGGGGTGGCTGCAATTTTGGACTAGGGAAACCCTAGAAAGGGGTGGGAGTGTGGTGGTCTTTATATAGCCCCGGTGGCGGGCAGTTTGCAAAAACATCCCCGGTTTTTCTGTCGCGCGCGCGGTTCTCACGTTTCTGACCGCCGGGGGTCCGCAGGACCTTCGATTCGGGTAAAACTTCAAACTGCGCGATCAGCGCGTCGAGCCGGAGGCATTCACCTTGCGCTGGAACCGTTCCGAGAACACTTTCCGGTGTGCTATAAAAATATCTCGTTTAATTATTAAACGGGCTTTTCGTTCCGTTGGCTGCGGCTCATCTCGTGCGGTTTTCGCGACGGTGATCGGGTGAAACTCGGTGTCGCAAAGGTCGAGTGTCAGGGTGGCACGGGTCGGCCTCCGTCTGGTACGAGATAAGAGGGGAAAAAATAATCGCCGATCGATAAATCGGGGATGCAAACACCGCAAACAAATCAGACAATCAAACAATTCACGCCGAAAACAATTTTTTTAATTTTTGTGAAAACTGGGCTGTTACAATTGGTCTCCTGAAGATTCTTCTTCTGACTCGGGCAAAGGAAGAGGTTCGAAGTTCTTCGTGGCGATGAGGTCGATATCTAGGTCGCTGTCATCTAGTTCGGCATCGTCCTTGGATGTGACTGAGTCATTGTCGGAGACAGTGTCGAGCATTATGGGATCTGGCTTGTTGACGAAGAAGACTTCATCAATCTTGTGAAGGGGAGAGAGCTTCTGATTCGGTCGGTCCACAGTGTCGTCCTTGGAAAAGTTTCGCTGCAAGTGGTCATACTCATTGAAGATGCGATCATTTCGAAGAGCTTTAATAGAGTTGAATTTCCTCAGCCCTTTCCAGGAGTGGCGCTTGAGCACACGAAGATATTGGTTGTTGTCCAGTGCTATGTTGCCAACACGATTGATTTCATCTGCCAAGAATTTCATTTGGCGCTGATTTGCTTCAATGAAGTTCTCAAGCAATTGTTGCGATCGAAGATTAACTTCAAATTGATGGCAGTCCTTCTGGAATGTCTTCGAGACATTCCTTTCATTAACTTCATGACGAACACCAACATAAGTTGCAAAAATGTCGTTGGGTTTCCTTAGCAATTCCAAAGTATCACGCACTGGAGGAGTAAAGAGTTTCGGATGATGGTGTGCTACAAAATCTTCGTTGCGGCCATAGTTGCAGACGGCTTGCAACTAGGGAGCATATGGCTTCAAGGTAAACGGGAGTTCTGCAGCACGAACCAAGTTGCGAAGGAAGCAGTCTTCAAAATCAAACACCATTCCATGCGTGAGCTTCATGATTGCATACCTATATTCTGGATAAATATTCGACTCCTCCGAAGCAATACTCAATGGAATAAAAGAGTTTGACAAGATATAGAACCAAGTCTTGGAGATGAATATTAAGTGCTTCGGGCGAATGTTGTCAGGTATGTAATCTGCTGTGATTTCAGTGTCCAGCAAAGTAGCGAATTGAGCTTCGGTGAGGTCTGGTTCCATGTGAATCTTTTCAAGTTTGCTAGTGTGCCTTGGAATGTTTACAATTTCCATGAATTCTGCCAAAGACATTCTGAAGATTTGTCCTTGTATCATCCATTCAAGAATCCAAGTGATAGGCTCATTGGCATCACCCGAAAGATATAATGTAGCATAGAACTTCTTAATGAGTTCAGAATTGAAGGGATTGCTCAAGGAAAACAACCTGGTTAGATTCTGAGACTCAATGGTTTCGGTGATGTTCTGGAAGCATGTTGTAGTTGATAAACTTCGCATATCAGACAACGGTGGCGAAATAGTGCATTCTTCTGGCAATAGACTTTGGAGTATAGGATTTATTGCTCTGCTGTCCAGAAGTGAAGATCATCTGCCGTGCGGGGCGAAGCATATGGACTGGTCTTGAAAAATCTGTGCTTCTTCTAATGCTGCTCAAGATTGAATTCCGGTCCATGGTGGGAAGAACAACTAGCACCCTTAAAGATTGGAAATGTTTCCCTGGTGTAATTGGATTCAAGCTGGGTGTCTTGGCTTGGACGGCAGTGAGCCCGAGGCCTTTTCTGGCGAGCATGTGGAGCAACTTGCGAAGGGCCAGCATCCTGAGAAACAGTAAGGGCCAATTCTTACGAAGGGTTTAGGATCTGCACTTGTTCATCTTCTTCATGTGCCTCAGGCTGGGCAACATATGCTTCAGACTCTTGAACCGACCTGGCTGAAGAATAATGACGAGAATCTCGAGTTCTTGAGTTTGAAGGGGTGGAGTGGTGATACGTGTAACAACCCAGATTTCACAAAAAATAAATTTTTTATTTTCGGTGTGAATTGTTTGATTGTCTGATTTGTTTGCGGTGTTTGCATCCCCGATTTATTGACCGGCGATTATTTACCCCCTCTTATCTCGTACTGGACGGAGACAGACCCTTGCCACCCTGACACTCGACCTTTGCGACATCGGTTTCGCCCGGTCGCCGACGTGAAAACCCGCACAGGACCAACCATCGCCATCGGAACGAAAAAACCCCATATAATAATTAAATGGTTATTTTATTGGGCGCCAGAAAATATCCTCGGAACGTCATCAAAGTGAGGTACGATTGACGGGTTCGTCGCGCTGAGCGCGTGGTTCGAGATTTCGCCCGAATCGGAGGTCGTATGCACTCCTGGCGGTCAGGAACGTAAACACCGTGCGCGCTAGAGAAAAACCGGGGATGTTTTTGCAAACTGCCAGCCATCTGGGCTATATAAAGACCACCACACTCCCACCCTTTTCTAGGGTTTCCCCTAAGCCAAAATTTCAGCCACCCCCCTCACAATGTCCAGATTTGGCACAAAAAACCCCATTTTCGCCCAAACCCTAGCCCCATCTGATCTGGACCGTCAGATCCGGTGATCCAACGGCCCAGATCGGATCTGGCCTCCACCAACCTCCTCTCCCTCATCCCGTGGACGCAGCCGCCGCCCGAGGGACCTCGCCGCCGCCGCCTTGTCCAGCCGGCCAGCCGAGCCGCCGCCGGCCTCCCTCTCCTCTATCTCCTCCTCCTTTCCCTCTTTTCCCCTCGCCCCAGACCTCCTCGTCTTCCCCTGCAGATGCCCGCCACTTGCGCCATGGAGCTGGCCGAGCCGAGCTCACGGCCGTTGCATCCCGAAGCCGCCGGCGACCGGAGCCCCGCCGCCCGAAGCCACACGCGCCCCCTCACCTTCCGCTCCCCTGCGTGCACCTCCCTCGCCGGAGGGCTGCCCCGCGCGCCGGAGCGCCGCCACCGTCAGCCGCCGACGGCCTCGTTGATCGCGGGTGGACCGGCCCAGCTCCCTGGCCCAGCCAGCCCCTCCACAGCGCGGCCCACCGACAGCGCGCCCCAGGCCCGAGGCCGTCTCCAGATCCGCCGGCCAGATGGGCCAAGGCCCACTGGGTGAGGCCCCTTTTTATTTTTTTCCTAACCCTCTGTTATTTTCCTGAGTCTGGAGTATTTGTACTGTTGTTTCAGTTTTGCGATTAGATTTGCGAGTAAACCGTAGCCCAGATCACGATGCGCCAAAAAGGAAATTTGTTTAGAACTGTGTGTACTTCAGTTCATCTTTTGTGAGCATTTTGATTTGAGGCCATCTTGATGTTGTTAATCACTGTTGAAGTGGGCATCAGACTGTTAACTACTGTTAAATTCTGTCAAGTGCTGCTGATGTTATTTTGTTGCAACTTTGATTGATGATAGTGACACATCCATGAGGCCTATTGCATTGATTCTTGTTGTATACTGTTAAGCATCATGTCTACTTCCATTATATGTATTGCATTGTCATGATATGCTTGCTGGTCATCTAGTTATTGAGCTCCAAAGTTGCTATGCCACTGTTTTTGACAGCCACCTCTGTTTTTCTCTAAGTCTGTAACGTTCCGATGCCATGTTGCATGCTTAATATCTTCTGATCTGTGATGCCTATGACCTTGATTCTTGTTTGTACCTGATCCTCATCATGTCTACTTCATGCCCATGTATTGCTATGTCATGTTGCTATACTTTTGCATATAGTTATACCCCTATTTATACAACATAAAAATAACAGTTTCTGCCCTGTTTTCGTGATTTTCACTAAGTCCTTGACCAGTAATGTTTTATTGCATTTTCTTGGGCTATAATTAGTTGTTCATGATGCCTATTTGCATGATTCCTTTTTCCATGCCTTCCTTGCCATGTCTAATTTAGTTGCATATCATTTGTGAGCATGTTTGCATTCATTACCCTGTTCATGCATTGCTCTAAAGTGTGTTTCCTCATGTTGACAGATTGTGTGCATAACTTGTATTGCTTGTATCTTTTTAACCGTAACTCCGTTTGGAGTGTTCTTTATATGTAACTTGATTTGTTTTTCGTGTACTTTGTGTTTATTCTATTATTTTCTAGTGTTAACCAACCTAAAATATGGTTTAGGGATAAACAATACCAATTACTTAAATTGTCGTGGGGCACCTAGTGGTATGTCGTGTTTAGGTTGTGCCTCACTTAAATTGACTAGCATAGATAGTTTATCTTATGCTTCACCTCTTGACATGTTTGTGTGATATGCCATGCTTGAGTGAGATGCCATGTTAACAACCTTTGTTGATCACCTGTAGCTAAACAACTTGAACCTTTCCAAATGTGCGGTATCGTCGTGTGTGATGAGTACTCCACTTAACCTGTTAGTAACCGCTCTCGACGGTATTTACGATGTCTCGTGTTGCCTTATTGTTAATGCTTGCTCGTGTTTGCTTCGTAGTAATAGATGCTTGCTCGTCGATTGCCTTTTCCAGTGTTTCCTTCTTGTGTGCTTCTGCGGGTACCTCTCGGAGACGATGCGAGCTTGCGATCAACTACACCTTTGGAACCCGACTTATCAACAGGCAAGGACTATACATTACTTATGATACATTCTATTTCAACCAGCGGTTTGCATGATAGTATAGCATAGGTTCGATGTTTGATCCTACCACATGTTTACAGGCTCTTTCAAACCGATACATCCATGTCCCCTCCCAGCAAACCTTGTACTGCTATGTTACTATTGCTCGTTGCTCAGGCCCTGCTTAGTATGCATGCTTAGGATGCTACGATCTCACCCTGTTACTCCTTGGTTTTGGCTATCACATTATTATATTGTTGTTGATGATATGATTATTATAATGTTGACTATATTCGACGAAGGATGGAAGGTCTAGGCTATCCCGCCCCGACGCTTTGTTCCATTCGAGTCACCTAGGACCCGACTTCCGGGTATTGGTTTTAAGACTGAGCGTGCCTAATCGCATGTGGGATTTATGGGGTCCCCTTTTCTTACCTACCTAGCTTCAAACATTTCTAGTGGTGGCCCAAGCTGATTTACCATTTGAAACCGTGTGTGTGCAGGTCGGCCGCCAGTAGTTTTCAAACACCCCGGGCCAGCGGGGACATGGTTTACTTATTGGTCCAACCTGTCCGGCTGAGGACCCGACCTCATGTGAGAATTTACCAGCAATCCAAACCTGCGACAGACGGTACAGACCGATTCGAGAGCGTGGCCGGCTTTTGAGTTGGGTGTCGACTCACCGGGGGCCACCCGGATTTGTTCGTTGTTAGTTAGAGGGACCTGTCGTTTTAGATCTCTCGGAACTAAATCATAAAATGGTTGCCTATAATGGGTAGCAACTAAGAGAGATGGGCATGCGTGCGGAGCCTTGTAATGGGAAGTCTGTACTCATGATACTACCCCCAAACTCTTTTCAGGTGTCTTGATCGACAACAGGTATGGTGATCGACGTTTCATGTGGAGACTCGACGACGACTAGTTAGGCGGATCCAGACGGAGGGCCTGGACCCGTGTGGTTAAGGGGATCGATGTTTTTCTCTTTGCAACTAGGCAATTGATTGTAGTCTGTACTCAGACATGTATCTTCCGCCGATGTATTGTAATTAAGGTAGTTGGATTCCGATTGTATGAGATGTTGTATCCTTGTATCTGTACTCTTGTGATATCATGTTGGAAATCCGGGGCATATGGCTTTCATATGTCGCGGTGGGACCGATATGTGCTTCGTCCAAGGATCTGGATGGAAACATCTAGATCTGGAACAGTACCGCATATCGGGCCTTACAACTTGGTATCAGAGCCTTATCGACCGTAGGATCCCTTCTCTGGCCGAAGTCGAGTCTAGACAAAAACTATTTTGTAGTTACTAAGTTAGTATCGGAGAGTAGGAATATTTTTACTCATTAACCTTGCTCTGGTCAGGACAAGTGTCGTAAGTGTTTTAAATTCTCGTCTTATGTAACAGCCCAGTGTTCACAAAAATTAAATTTTTTGTTTTCGGCCTGAATTATTTGATCGTCTGATTTGTTTGTGGTGTTTGCATCCCCGATTTATCGATCGGCAATTATCCCCCCCTCTTATCTCGTACCGGACGGAGACTGACCCTTGCCACCCTGACACTCGACTTTGCGACACCGGGTTTCACCCGATCACCGTCGCGAAAACTACACGAGACCATCCGCAGCCAACGGAACGAAAACCCCGTTTAATAATTAAACGGGTTATTTTTATAGCGTGCCGGAAAGTGTTCTCGGAACGGTTCCAGGGCGAGGTGAACGTCGCCGTCTCGACGCGCTGATCGCGTAGTTCGAAGTGTTACCCGAATCGGAGGTCCTGCGGACCCCCGGCGGTCAGAAACGTAAGCACCGCGCGCGCGAGAGAAAAACCGGGGATGTTTTTGCAAACTGCCAGCCACCTGGGCTATATAAAGACCACCACACTCCCACCCCTTTCTAGGGTTTCCCTAGCCACAAAATTGCAGCCACCCACCTGTTTTTTCCCCAAATCAGCCAAATTTAACCCCAAATCCGAAACCCTAGCCTCGTCATGTTGGCAGATTGTGCCCGTAACTTGTTTTGCTTGTATCTTTCTAACCGTAACTCCGTTTCGTGTACTTTGTGTTTATGCTATTGTTTGCTGTTGTTAACCAACCTAAAATATGGTTTAGGACAGAACAGTACCAAATTCTTTAATTGTCGTGGGGCACTTAGTGGTATGCCGTGTTTAGGTTGTGCCTCACTTAAATTGACTAGCATAGATAGTTTATCTTATGCTTCACCTCTTTCCATGTTAATGTGCTATGCCATGCTTGAGTGATATGCCATGTTAATAACCTTTGCTCACCTTGTGTAGCTAAACAACTTGAACCTCTCTACATGTGCGGTATCGTCGTGTGTGACGAGTACTCCACTTAACCTGTTAGTAACCGCTCTTGAAGGTAGGTGCGATGTCTCGTGTTGCCTTCTTGTTGATGCTTGCTCGTGTTTGCTTCGTAGTAATAGATGCTTGCTCGCAAAATAGATGCTTGCCTTATTATAATGTTGACTATATTCGACGAAGGATGCTACGATGTTACCCTGTTACTCCTTGCTTTGGGCTATCACATTATTAAATTGTTGTGGTTGATATGATTATTACTAATGTTGACTATATTCGACGAAGGATGGAAGGTCTAGGCTATCCCGCCCCGACGCTTTGTTCCATTCGAGTCACCGAGGACCCGAGCTCCGGGTATTGGTTTTAAGACTGAGCGTTCCTAACCGCGTGTGGGATACTATGGGGTCCCCTCTTCTTACCTACCTAGCTTCAAACATTTCTAGTGGTGGCCAAAGCTGATTTACCATTTGAAATCCGCATGCATAACTGGTCTGCAGCCAGTGGATTTAAAACAACTCGGGCCAGCATAGACAGAGTTCCTTTGTTGGTCCACACTGGTGAGCTAGGGAAGTCCCCTGTTATATAGGTGAGGCTAACCCCGACCTTAGCCATACGGAAGAGTCCGATCCGAGAGCGTGGCCGGCTTTTGGATTGGGTGTCGACTCCCCGGGGGCCACCCGGATTTGTTCGTTGTTAGTTAGAGGGACCTGTCGTTTCGGATCTCTCGGAACTAAATCATAAAATGGTTGCCTGTGATGGGTAGAAACTGAGAGAGATGGGCGTGCGTGCGGAGCCTTGTAATGGGCAGTTAGTACACCCCTGCAGGGTTAAATATTTTCGAGAAGCCGTGTCCACGGTTATGGACGACTTGAGACCTACTCCTTGTTCATGGACAACAACAACTAAGATAATCTTAATATAACTTGATCAACGTGTGTGTGCCTTGACTGCTTCTTCTTCGTCGGGATGCGAAGAGGAGGACAAGGATAGGATAGGTGTTATGCTTGCGTAAGTATTTGATAGCAGACTTGTTGGACGCGATTCCTCACCGAATTCTTGGGTTCTTATCTTACTCTCTAGATCGCTAGCCACTTCATAAATGCTAGTGCGGCAGCAACCTCACCACTTACCCCATCCTTACCGTAAACTACTAGTTGTCCTAGAATGACGAGTGATGAAGTCCTTGCTGGGTCAGTTGACCACTACAGTTGGATGCTGAGTACCTCTGTACTCATGATACTACCTCCAAACTGTTTTCAGTGTTCTCGATCGACAACAGGTAGGGTGATCGACGTTTAATGTGGAGGCTCGACGACGACTAGTTAGGCGGATCCCGACGGAGGGCCTGGACCCGTGTGGTTATGGGAGCGATGTCTTTTTCTCTTTTCCACTAGGCATTTGATTGTAGTCTGTACTCAGACATATACCTTCCGCTGATGTATTGTATTTAAGGCAGTTATATGCCGATTGTATGAGATGTTGTATCCTTGTATGTGTAATGTTGTGACATCATGTTGGAAATCCGGGGCATATGACTTCGTCATATGTCGCAGTGGGACCGCTATGTGCTTCGTCCCCGGATCTGGATGGAAACATCTAGATCTGGAACAGTACCGCATATCGGGCCTTACAACTTGGTATCAGAGCCTTACCGACCGTAGGATCCCTTCTCTGGCCGAAGTCGAGTTTAGACAAAAACTATTTTGTAGTTACTAAGTTATTTATCGTAGAGTAGGATTCTTTTTACTCCTTACCCTTGCTCTGGTCAGGACAAGTGCCGTAAGTGTGTCTAACTCTCGCATTATCCCTTCAAACTTTAGGATCTCCAGTGTGTGGAGTTTCGGAACCGTTACAATGCCTTGCTTGCAGCTTATTGTCTCGATTCCGATCTCGGGTTTGGGATATCCGGTGGTACCTTTAGACTTCCAACTCTGGGTTACATCTTGGTCACCCGTTGCCGTCCATCCTTTTGCCCAGTCTTTTCACTACTTGCGTCGAAAAGCACTGTCCTTTGATCTAGCTTTCATTGTCGTTCTTCCTATTGACATTGATGGTTTCGTTTTTTCGATGATGTCGTCTCTCTGCGGAAAGAATCTCGACGGAGTTTGACGTTCGACATGGAGCAGAGTCCCTTGTTGGTGGTGTTGAAGATCGTCGTCTGTCTTTTCTCTCCCCCCTCTCCCTCGGATCGTCCTGGATCTCGGGACGAGATCCCTTGTTGGTGTTGTTGTATTGTAACAACCCAGTTTTCAGAAAAATTAAAATTTTTGTTTTCGGCCTGAATTGTTTGATCGTCTGATTTGTTTGTGGTGTTTGCATCCCCAATTTATCGATCGACGATTATTTCCCCCCTCTTATCTCGTAACGGACGGAGACTGACCCTTGCCACCCTGACACACGAATTTGCGACACCGGGTTTCACCCGATCACCGTCACGAAAATCGCACGAGACCAACCACAGCCAACGGAACGAAGACCCCATTTAATAATTAAATGAGTTATTTTTATAGCGTTCTGGAAAGTGTTCTCGGAACGGTTCCAGCGCGAGGTGAACGTCGCCGGCTCGACGCGCTGATCGCGCAGTTCGAAGTTTTACCCGAATCGGAGGTTCTGCGGACCCCCGGCGGTCAGAAACGTAAGCACCGCGCGCGCGAGAGAAAAACCGGGGATGTTTTTGCAAACTGCCAGCCACCTGGGCTATATAAAGACCACCACACTCCCACCCCTTTCTAGGGTTTCCCTAGCCACAAAATTGCAGCCACCCCCCTGTTTTTGCCGCAAATCAGCCAAATTTAACCCCAAATCCGAAACCCTAGCCTCGTGATGTTGGCAGATTGTGCCCGTAACTTGTTTTGCTTGTATCTTTCTAACCGTAACTCAGTTTCGTGTACTTTGTGTTTATGCTATTGTTTGCTGTTGTTAACCAACCTAAAATATGGTTTAGGACAGAACAGTACCAAATTCTTTAATTGTCGTGGGGCACTTAGTGGTATGCCGTGTTTAGGTTGTGCCTCACTTAAATTGACTAGCATAGATAGTTTATCTTATGCTTCACCTCTTTCCATGTTAATGTGCTATGCCATGCTTGAGTGATATGCCATGTTAATAACCTTTGCTCACCTTGTGTAGCTAAACAACTTGAACCTCTCTAAATGTGCGGTATCGTCGTGTGTGACGAGTACTCCACTTAACCTGTTAGTAACCGCTCTTGAAGGTAGGTGCGATGTCTCGTGTTGCCTTCTTGTTGATGCTTGCTCGTGTTTGCTTCGTAGTAATAGATGCTTTCTCGCAAAATAGATGCTTGCCTTATTATAATGTTGACTATATTCGACGAAGGATGCTACGATGTTACCCTGTTACTCCTTGCTTTGGGCTATCACATTATTAAATTGTTGTGGTTGATATGATTATTACTAATGTTGACTATATTCGACGAAGGATGGAAGGTCTAGGCTATCCCGCCCCGACGCTTTGTTCCATTCGAGTCACCTAGGACCCGAGCTCCGGGTATTGGTTTTAAGACTGAGCGTTCCTAACCGCGTGTGGGATACTATGGGGTCCCCTCTTCTTACCTACCTAGCTTCAAACATTTCTAGTGGTGGCCAAAGCTGATTTACCATTTGAAATCCGCATGCATAACTGGTCTGCAGCCAGTGGATTTAAAACAACTCGGGCCAGCATAGACAGAGTTCCTTTGTTGGTCCACACTGGTGAGCTAGGGAAGTCCCCAGTTATATAGGTGAGGCTAACCCCGCCTTAGCCATACGGAAGAGTCCGATCCGAGAGCGTGGCCGGCTTTTGGATTGGGTGTCGACTCCCCGGGGGCCACCCGGATTTGTTCGTTATTAGTTAGAGGGACCTGTCGTTTCGGATCTCTCGGAACTAAATCATAAAATGGTTGCCTGTGATGGGTAGAAACAGAGAGAGATGGGCGTGCGTGCGGAGCCTTGTAATGGGCAGTTAGTACACCCCTGCAGGGTTAAATATTTTCGAGAAGCCGTGTCCACGGTTATGGACGACTTGAGACCTACTCCTTGTTCATGGACAACAACAACTGAGATAATCTTAATATAACTTGATCAACGTGTGTGTGCCTTGACTGCTTCTTCTTCGTCGGGATGCGAAGAGGAGGACAAGGATAGGATAGGTGTTATGCTTGCGTAAGTATTTGATAGCAGACTTGTTGGACGCGATTCCTCACCGAATTCTTGGCTTCTTATCTTACTCTCTAGATCGCTAGCCACTTCATAAATGCTAGTGCGGAAGCAACCTCACCACTTACCCCATCCTTACCGTAAACTACTAGTTGTCCTACAATGACGAGTGATGAAGTCCTTGCTGGGTCAGTTGACCACTACAGTTGGATGCTGAGTACCTCTGTACTCATGATACTACCTCCAAACTGTTTTCTGTGTTCTCGATCGACAACAAGTAGGGTGATCGACGTTTCATGTGGAGGCTCGACGACGACTAGTTAGGCGGATCCCGACGGAGGGCCTGGACCCGTGTGGTTATGGGAGCGATGTCTTTTTCTCTTTTCCACTAGGCATTTGATTGTAGTCTGTACTCAGACATATACCTTCCGCTGATGTATTGTATTTAAGGCAATTATATGCCGATTGTATGAGATGTTGTATCCTTGTATGTGTAATGTTGTGACATCATGTTGGAAATCCGGGGCATATGACTTCGTCATATGTCGCGGTGGGACCGATATGTGCTTCGTCCCCGGATCTGGATGGAAACATCTAGATCTGGAACAGTACCGCATATCGGGCCTTACAACTTGGTATCAGAGCCTTACCGACCGTAGGATCCCTTCTCTGGCCGAAGTCGAGTCTAGACAAAAACTATTTTGTAGTTACTAAGTTAGTTATCGGAGAGTAGGATTCTTTTTACTCCTTACCCTTGCTCTAGTCAGGACAAGTGCCGTAAGTGTGTCTAACTCTCGCATTATCCCTTCAAACTTTAGGATCTCCAGTGTGTGGAGTTTCGGAACCGTTACAATGCCTTGCTTGCAGCTTATTGTCTCGATTCCGATCTCGGGTTTGGGATATCCGGTGGTACCTTTAGACTTCCAACTCTGGGTTACATCTTGGTCACCCGTTGCCGTCCATCCTTTTGCCCAGTGTTTTCACTACTTGCGTCGAAAAGCACTGTCCTTTGATCTAGCTTTCATTGTCGTTCTTCCTCTTGACATTGATGGTTTTGTTTTTTCGACGATGTCGTCTCTCTGCGGAAAGAATCTCGACGGAGTTTGACGTTCGACATGGAGCAGAGTCCCTTGTTGGTGGTGTTGAAGATCGTCGTCTGTCTTTTCTCTCCCCCCTCTCCCTCGGATCGTCCTGGATCTCGGGACGAGATCCCTTGTTGGTGGTGTTGTATTGTAACAACCCAGTTTTCAGAAAAATTAAAATTTTTGTTTTCGGCCTGAATTGTTAGATCGTCTGATTTGTTTGTGGTGTTTGCATCCCCAATTTATCGATCGATGATTATTTCCCCCCTCTTATCTCGTAACGGATGGAGACTGACCCTTGCCACCCTGACACTCGAATTTGCGACACCGGGTTTCACCCGATCACCGTCACGAAAACCGCACGAGACCAACCACAGCCAACGGAACGAAGACCCCATTTAATAATTAAATGAGTTATTTTTATAGCGTTCCGGAAAGTGTTCTCGGAACGGTTCCAGTGCGAGGTGAACGTCGCCGGCTCGACGCGCTGATCGCGCAGTTCGAAGTTTTACCCGAATCGGAGGTCCTGCGGACCCCCGGCGTCAGAAACGTAAGCACCACGCGCGCGAGAGAAAAACTGGGGATGTTTTTGCAAACTGCCAGCCACCTGGGCTATATAAATACCACCACACTCCCACCCCTTTATAGGGTTTCCCTAGCCACAAAATTGCAGCCACCCCCCTGTTTTTGCCACAAATCTGCCCAATTTAACCCCCAAATCCGAAACCATAGCCTCCCTGCGATCTGGACCGTCGGATCGGTCGATCCAACGACCCAGATCGACCCTGCCTTCCATCCAACCGCCCCTCCCACCTACCTCTCCTCTCCTCGCCGCGCCGGCTGTGGAAGCGCCACCGCGCCGCGCTCCGGCGAGCAGCCGGCCGGCCTTCCCATCTCCTCCCCGCACCCCTCTCCTTCTCCTCTGTCCTCTCACTGTCCCGCCTCCTCTACCTTGCGCAGGACCGCCGCGGCGGAGCACGCCACCGCGCCATGGTCGGAGGGCCCAAGCTCGCCGCCTCCTGGACCATGCTCCGGCGCCGCCCTGCCTCCCTAGCCACCGGAACAGGCGGCCACGCCGCCTCCACGCCTCCTCCCACGACGTGCCCTGCTTCCATCGCGCCCCCTCGCCCTCCTCGCCGGCAAGCCAGCACGGTGGCGCCGCCGCCCCTGGTCGGCTCGAGCAGAGGGGCCGAGCAAGCCAACCGGCGCCTGGCTAGGCCGCCTCCACCTTGTGGACCGGTGCGCCTGCGAGGCCCAGCCTGGCTGCCTCAGCTCGAAGCCGGTCGCCAGCCCAGCCGACAGTGGGCCTCAGCCCATGGTGAGCAGCCCGAGCTGCACCTTTTTTTTTCGCTCTCTGAGTTTAATTTCTTTTCCAATTTCTGCTAAGTCATGTGTATTATGCTGCTGGTACTATTTTACGAGTAGTTTTGCGAACAAATCGTAGCCCGGATGACGTTGCGCCCAAAAAGAAAATTGTTGTGCTTGATGTGCTCTAACTTTCATCTTTTGTGAGAATTTTGTTTTGAGCCCATCTTGATGTTGTTACTCTGTGTTGAAGTGGGCATCAGACCGTTAACTGCTACTAATTACTGTTATGTGCCGCTGTGCTGAAAACTGTTAATTTGTTGCAACTTCGGGTGACGATTGCTTCACAACCGTTTATCGGAATTGAGTGATTCCAATTGCATATTGTTAAGCATCATGCCTACTTCCTTTTTATGTATTGCATTGTCATGATATGCTTGCTGGTCATATAGTTATTGAGCTCCAAAGTTCCTATGCCACTGTTTTTGACAGTCATCTCTGTTTTTCTCTAAGTCTGTAACGTTCTGATGCCATGTTGTTTGCTTAATATCTTTTGATCTGTGATGCTTATTACCTTGATTCTTGCTTGTACCTGATGACCATCATGTCTAGTTCATGCCCATATATTCCTATGTCATGTTGATGCACTTTTGCATATAGTTTTGCTCCTGTTTATACAACATGAAAATAACAGTTTCTACCCTGTTTTCGTGATTTTCACTAAGTCCAGACCAGTAATGTTTTATTGCATTTTGCATGAGCTATAATTATTTGTTCATGATGCCTATTGGCATGATTCCTTTTACCATGCGTTCCCTGTCATGTCTACTTTAGTTGCATAAAAATTGTGAGCATGTTTGCATTCATTATCCTGTTTATGCATTGCTCCAAAGTGTGCTTCGTGATGTTGGCAGATTGTGCCCGTAACTTGTTTTGCTTGTATCTTTTTAACCGTAACTCCGTTTGGGGTGTTCTTTATATGTAACTTGATTAGTTTTTCGTGTACTTTGTGTTTATGCTATTGTTTTCTGTTGTTAACGAACCTAAAATATGGTTTAGGACAGAACATTACCAAATCCTTTAATTGTCGTGGGGCACTTAGCGGTATGCCGTGTTTAGGTTGTGCCTCACTTAAATTGACTAGCATAGATAGTTTATCTTATGCTTCACCTCTTGCCATGTTAGTGTGCTATGCCATGCTTGACTGATATGCCATGTTCATAACCTTTGCTCACCTTGTGTAGCTAAACAACTTGAACCTCTCTAAATGTGCGGTATCGTCGTGTGTGACGAGTACTCCACTTAACCTGTTAGTAACAACTCTCGACGGTAGGTGCGATGTCTCGTGTTGCCTTCTTGTTGATGCTTGCTCGTGTTTGCTTCGTAGTAATAGATGCTTGCTCGTTGACTGCTTTCCAGTGTTTATCGTCTTGTGTGCTTCCGCGGGTACCTCTCGAAGACGATGCGAGCTTGCAATCAACTACACCTTCGGAACCCTACTTATCAATAGGCAAGGACTATACATTACTTATGATCCATTCTATTTCAACCAGCGGTTTGCATGCTAGTCTAGGATAGGTTCGATGTTTGATCCTACCACATGTTTATAGATTCTTTCAAACCGATACAACCATGTCCCCTCCGAGAAAAACTTGTACTGCTATGTTACTATTGCTCGTTGCTCAGCCCCTGCTTAGTATGCATGCTTAGGATGCTACGATGTTATCCTGTTACTCCTTGGTTTGGGATATCACATTATTATTATTGTTGTCGATGATATGATTATTATAATGTTGACTATATTCGACGAAGGATGGAAAGTCTAGGCTATCCCGCCCCGACGCTTTGTTCCATTCGAGTCACCTAGGACCCGAGTTCCGGGTATTGGTTTTAAGACTGAGCGTGCCTAACCACGTGTGGGATACTATGGAGTCCCCTCTTCTTACCTAGCTAGCTTCAAACATTTCTAGTGGTGGCCCAAGCTGATTTACCATTTGAAACCTGCATGCATAACTGGTCTGCAGCTAGTGGATTGAAAATAACTCAGGCCAGCAGAGACAGAGTTCCTTTGTTGGTCCACACTGGTGAGCTAGGGAAGTCCCCTGTTATATAGGTGAGGCTAACCCCGACATTAGCCATACAGAAGAGTCCGATCCGAGAGCGTGGCCAGCTTTTGGATTGGGTCTTGACTCCCCGGGGGCCACCCGGATTTGTTCGTTGTTAGTTAGAGGGAGCTGTCATTTCGGATATCTCGGAACTAAATCATAAAATGGTTGCCTGTGATGGGTAGCAACTGAGAAAGATGGGCGTGCGTGCGGAGCCTTGTAATGGGCAGCTGGTACACCCCTGCAGGGTTAAATCTTTTCGAGAAGCCGTGTCCACGGTTATGGACGACTTCAGACCTACTCCTTGTTCATAGACAACAACAACTGCGATAATCTTAATATAATTTGATCAACGTGTGTGTGCCTTGACTGCTTCTTCTTCGTCAAGATGTGAAGAGGAGGACAAGGTTAGGATAGGTGTTATGCTTGCGTAAGTAGTGGATAGCAGACTTGTTGGAGGCGATTCCTCACCGATTGCTTGGCTTCTTATCTTACTCTCTAGATTGTTAGCTACTTCATAAATGCTAGTGCGGCAGCAACCTCACCACTTACCCCATCCTTACCGTAAACTACTAGTTGTCCTAGAATGACTCATGATGAAGTATTTGCTGGGTCAGTTGACCACTACAGTTGGATGCTGAGTACCTCTGTACTCATGATACTACCCCCAAACTCTTTTCAGGGTTCTCGATCGACAACAGGTATGGTGATCGACGTTTCATGTGGAGGCTCGACGACGACTAGTTAGGTGGATCCCAGCGGAGGGCCTGAACCCGTGTGGTTATGGGAGCGATGTCTTTTTCTCTTTGCCACTAGGCATTTGATTGTAGTCTGTACTCAGACATATACCTTCCGCTGATGTATTGTATTTAAGGCAGTTGTATGCCGATTGTATTAGATGTTGTATCCTTGTATCTGTAAAGTTGTGATATCATGTTGGAAATCCGGGGCATATGACTTCGTCATATGTCGCGGTGGGACCGATATGTGCTTCGTCCCCGGATCTGGATGGAAAAATCTAGATCTGGAACAGTACCGCATATCGGGCCTTACATCTTATCCCCTTCAAACCTCTAGGATCTCGAGTGTGTGGAGTATCGGAACCGTTACAATTCCTTGCTTGCAGCGTATTGTCTCGATTCCGATCTCAGGTTTGGGGATTCCTGTAGTACCTTTAGCTTCTCCGATTTTGGGTATCATCTGGGTCATCCATTGCCATCCCTCCTTTTACCGGTGTTTTTACGACTTGCGTCGAAAATCACTATCCCTTGATCTGGTTTTCACGATCGTTCTTCCTCTTGTCACTGACGGTTTCTTTTTTCTGACGATGTCGTCTCTCCGCGAGAAGTTTCTCGACGGAAGCTCGACATCGACATCGAGCAGAGTCCCTTGTTGGTGGTGTTGAAGAATCGTCGACTCTATTTTCTCTCCCCCTTCCCCTCTCCCCCGGATCGTCCTGGATGTCGGGACGAGATCTCTTGTTGGTGGTGTTGTATTGTAACACCCCAGATTTCACAAAAAATAAAATTTTTATTTTCGGTGTGAATTGTTTGATTGTTTGATTTGTTTTCGGTGTTTGCATCCCCGATTTATCGATCGGCGATTATTTTCCCTCCTCTTATCTCGTACCGGACGGATACAGACCCTTGCCACCCTGACATCGACCTTTGCGACACCGGGTTTTGCCCGATCGCCGACGCGAAAACCCGCACAGGACCAGCCATCGCCATCGGAACAAAAAAAACCCCATTTAATAATTAAATATGTTATTTTATTGGGTGTCGGAAAATATTCTTGGAACGTCATCGAAGCGAGGTACGATTGACGGGTTCGTCGCCCTGAGCGCGTGGTTCGAGATTTCGCCCGAATCGGAGGTCGAATGCACTCCTGGCGGCAGGAACGTAAGCACTGCGCACGCGAGAGAAAAACCGGGGATGTTTTGGAAAACTGCCAGCTATCTGGGCTATATAAGACCACCACACTCCCACCCCTTTCTAGGGTTTCCCCTAAGCCACAATTTCAGCCAACCCCCTCACAATGTCCAGATTTGGCACAAAAACCCTATTTTCGCCCAAACTCTAGCCCCATCTGATCTGGACCGTCAGATCCGGAGATCCAACGGCCCAGATCGGATCTGGCCTCCACCAACCTCGTCTCCCTCATCCCATGGACGCAGTCGCCGCCCGAGGGACCTCGCCGCCGCCTTCTCCATCCGACCAGCCGAGCCGCCGCCGACCTCCCTCTCCTCCATCTCCTCCTCCTTTCCCTCTTTTCCCCTCGCCCCTGACCTCCTCCTCTTCCCCTGCAGATGCTCGCCGCTTGCGCCATGGAGCAGGACGAGTCGAGCTCGCGGCCGCTGCATCCCGAAGCCGCCGGCGACCGGAGCCCCGCCGCCCGAAGCCACACGCACCCCCTCGCCTCCCGCTCCCCTGCGTGCATCTCCCTCACCGGAGGGCCGCGCCGCGCGCCAGAGCGCCGCCACCGTCAGCCTCCGACGGGATCGAGAGCGATCCCGATCCGCCGCCCCATCGACCGCGGGTGGACCGGCCCAGCTCCCTGGCCCAGCCAGCCCCTCCACAGCGCAGCCCACCGACAGCGCGCCCCAGGACCAAGGCCGTCTCCATATCTGCCGGCCAGATGGGCCAAGGCCCACTGGGTGAGGCCCCTTTTTATTTTTCCCTAGCCCTCTGTTTTTTTCCTGAGTCTGGAGTATTTGTACTACTAATTCAGTTTTGCGATTAGATTTGCGAGTAATCCGTAGCCCAGATCACGATGCGCCCAAAAGGAAATTTGTTTAGAATTGTGTGTACTTCAGTTCATCTTTTGTGAGCATTTTGATTTGAGGCCATCTTGATGTTGTTAATCACTGTTGAAGTGGGCATCAGACTGCTAACTACTGTTAAATTCTGTCAATTGCTACTGATGTTATTTTGTTGCAACTTTGATTGATGATTGTGACACATCCATGAGGCCTATTGCATTGATTCCTTTTGTATACTGTTAAGCATCATGTCTACTTCCATTATATGTATTGCATTGTCATGATATGCTTGTTGGTCATCTAGTTATTGAGCTCCAAATTTGCTATGCCACTGTTTTTGACAGCCACCTCTGTTTTTCTCTAAGTCTGTAACGTTCCGGTGCCATGTTGCATGCTTAATATCTTCTGATCTGTGATGCCTATGACCTTGATTCTTGTTTGTACCTGATCCTCATCATGTCTACTTCATGCCCATGTATTTCTATGTCATGTTGCTGTACTTTCGCATATAGTTACACCCCTGTTTATACAACATAAAAATAACAGTTTCTACCCTGTTTTCGTGATTTTCATTAAGTCCTTGACCAGTAATGTTTTATTGCATTTTGCTTGGGCTATAATTAGTTGTTCATGATGCCTATTTGCATGATTCCGTTTCCCATGCCTTCACTGCCATGTCTACTTTAGTTGCATATCATTTGTGAGCATGTTTGCATTCATTACCCTGTTCATGCATTGCTCTAAAATGTGCTTCCTGATGTTGGCAGATTGTGTGCATAACTTGTATTGCTTGTATCTTTTTAACCGTAACTCCGTTTGGAGTATTCTTTATATGTAACTTGATTAGTTTTTCGTGTAATTTGTGTTTATGCTATTGTTTTCTGCTGTTAACCAACCTAAAATATGGTTTAGGGCAGAACAGTACCAATTACTTAAATTTTCGTGGGGCACCTAGTGGTATGTCGTGTTTAGGTTGTGCCTCACTTAAATTGAATAGCATAGATAGTTTATCTTGTGCTTTACCTCTTGACATGTTTGTGTGCTATGCCATGCTTGAGTGAGATGCCATGTTAACAACCTTTGTTGATCACCTGTAGCTAAACAACTTGAACCTTTCCAAATGTGCGGTATCGGTGTGTGTGACGAGTACTCCACTTAACCTGTTAGTAACCGCTCTCGACAGTAGGTGCAATGTCTCGTGTTGCCTTCTTGTTAATGCTTGCTCGTGTTTCTTCGTAGTAATAGATGCTTTCTCGTCGATTGCTTTTTCCAGTGTTTCCTTCTTGTGTGCTTCCGCGGGTACCTCTCGGCGACGATGTGAGCTTGCGATCAACTAAACCTTCGGAACCCGACTTATCAACAGGCAAGGACTATACATTACTTATGATCCATTCTATTTCAACCAGTGGTTTGCATGCTAGTATAGGATAGGTTCGATATTTGATCCTACCACATGTTTACATTCTCTTTCAAACCGATACATCCATGTCCCCTCCCAGCAATCCTTGTACTGCTATGTTACTATTTCTCGTTGCTCAGCCCCTTCTTAGTATGCATGCTTAGGATGCTACGATGTTACCCTATTACTTCTTGGTTTGGGCTATGACATTATTATATTGTTTTTGATGATATGATTATTATAATGTTGACTATATTCGACGAAGGATGGAAGGTCTAGGCTATCCCGCCCCACACTTTGTTCCATTCGAGTCACCTCGGACACGAGTTCCGGGTATTGGTTTTAAGACAGAGCGTGCCTAACCGCATGTGGGATTTTATGGGGTCCCCTTTTCTTACCTACCTAGCTTCAAGCATTTCTAGTGGTGGCCCAAGCTGATTTACCATTTGAAACCGTGTGTGTGCTGGTCGGCCGCCAGTAGTTTTCGAACACCACGAGCCAGCGGGGACATGGTTTCCTTGTTGGTCCAACCTGTGTGGCTGAGGACCCGACCTCATGTGAGAATTTACCGGCAATCCAAACCTGCGACAGACGGTAGAGACCGACTCGAGAGCGCGACCGGATTTTGAGTTGGGTGTCGACTCACCGGGGGCCACCCGGATTTGTTCATTGTTAGTTAGAGGGACCTATCGTTTCGGATCTCTCGGAACTAAATCATAAAATGGTTTTCTATAATGGGTAGCAACTGATAGAGATGAGCGTGCGTGTGGAGCCTTGTAATGGGCAGTTGGTACACCCCAGCAGGGTTAAATCATTTCGAGAAGCGATGTCCACAGTTATGGACGACTTGAGACCTACTCCTTGTTCACAGGAAACAACAACTGAAATAATCTTAATATAACTTGATCAACGTGTGTGTGCCTTGACTGCTTTTTCTTCGTCGGGATGCGAAGAGGAGGACAAGGATAGGATAGGTTTTATGTTTGCGTAAGTAGTTGATAGCAAGACTTGTTGGAGGCGATTCCTCATCGAATGCTTGGCTTCTTAACTTAATCCATAGATCGTTAGCCACTTCATAAATGCTAGTGCGGAAGCAATATCACCACTTACCCCTTCCTTACCGTGAACTACTAGTTGTCCTAGAATGACGAGTGATGAAGTCCTTGCTGGGTTAGTTGACCACTACAGTTGGATGCTGAATACTTCTGTACTCATGATACTACCCCAAAACTCTTTCCAGGGTTCTTGATCGACAACAGGTATGGTGATCGACGTTTCACGTGGAGACTCGAAGACGACTAGTTAGGAGGATCCCGGCGGAGGGCCTGGACCCGTGTGGTTATGGGGATCAATGTTTTTGTCTTTGCAACTAGGCAATTGATTGTAGTCTATACTCAGACATGTATCTTCGGCTGATGTATTGTAATTAAGGCAGTTGGATGCCGATTGTATGAGATGTTGTATCCTTGTATCTGTAATGTTGTGATATGATGTTGGAAATCCGGGGTATATGGCTTTGTCATATGTCGCGGTGGGACCGATATGTTCTTCGTCCCCGGATCTGGATGGAAACATCTAGATCTGGAAAAGTACCGCATATTTGGATCATATTGTAACATCCTTAAATTTTCCAAATTTTGGAATGTTAATAAATAATATAATATTGATTGAATTATTTTGATATTGGGGTAAATAAAAACTTTTCCCTTGAGTATTTGTTTAAACCTTTACAAACCATTTAATAAAATTGGATAATAATTTATCCAACAATGAAAAGTTTGGTTTTCAACTTTATTAAAAATTCAAAGAATGATTTCCTTCTTTTGTCTTTTTGGAGCTTGGTAGGAACCACAATTAAATATTTTAGAGTGAGAATAAAATGACTTTCTCAAAAATTTTGTGGTCCCATACTCATTCTCGAATTTTATTTGAAATTGGAGTTTATTTGATATTGACATTTAAGAGATATTTAAATATTTCCAATAATTTAATAAAGAAAATGAGAGGAGATAATATGACTTCTCCAAAAACAGTATTGGAAAATTTTAATAATGTCGTTAATGAGTTTTTTTTCATAAAAATCTATTTCTAAAATTTATTCTAAGAGGGAAATATAGTTTTCCTAGACTCTCTATGTTTTATTTGGCCTATACAATTTTATTTGAGAGTGTTTAACCCAGATAATAAAAATAGGATTCCTAAGTCAATTGGACTGAGGTCATCTATCTAATTTTTTCCCTCTATTTCTCTTTCCTTTTTCTTTATCTTGGAACAAATTTCCACTAAGTCTCATATCATCTTCTTCTGTCTCACGTTCACGAATGAACGAGTCACTCGTTACAGAAAAAAACGAGGTACATGGCACCTGGACACATTCCTCCCCTCCTTCTACTTAATTCCTTGACCGATTCGATATGAAGTTCACATTCGTAGCACATTATAAGGAATTCATTCAGGCAATTAAAACCTCACTTTAATGCTTTTAATGCCATTATTTCTCCATGAATGACATTAAATCCATTTCCAAAACCTCAGTTTTAATGCCCATTATTTCTCCATGAATGTCATTAACTCCATTTCCAAAACCTTGCTCACTCTCCTTCTATGGACCTCCCATGACCCTATAAATACCGCCCCTAGGACCCCTTTGAACCACACATCCCCACGCAGAAATTCCCTCTCCAAAACCCTCTCGTTCATTAGCAATTCATCTTCGGAGTTAGGATACATCCACACTTCCGATGAAGATTGCGTCACCATGGAAGGTACCTAGTCCATATTTCTTCCTCTAGTTTCTTCCCCTTGCCGATGCGCACCGTTGTGACATACTTTTCCTCTCTATTGCAAGGCCGGAGAACGCCGTCCGTGTCATTGTGCTCTTCATGCGTTCTTCTCTACTCCGGCGGAACTTCTCGGCTATCCGAAGGCGAACATGGAGCTATAACCTTGTCCATCGAGTCGCCCAAATCATCCTCTTCCCCGTTCGGCTGTTCGTTGACGCCGGAGACCTTTTTCCAAAATTCCGGCGAGATCTCCGGTAAGATTTTATCCCCTTTGTTCATCATTTTTTTTTGTAAAAAATTGAATGGTGCGGACCCATCAGAACTCGCCACGTGGCATCCTTTTATTAATTCCGTAATTCATTTTAGCAAAAATATCCAAACTTGGAAAATTCATATCTTCTAGCCCGTAAGTCGGATTTCGACAAATTTTATATCCCCGGATTCCTTGGAAAATGTAGTTTATTATTTTCCAGTAATATTCCACTTTTGATAATTCGAAATTTAACTCAAATTTATTTTTATAATTTGAGTATATTTGATATACATCTTATTCTATAATTTATTTGGAATATTTTCTTCATCAAATTTGATCCTTAAAATCAAATCTTTCCGTTTGGACAATTGTCACATTCTTTCCATCATATAAATACACTATTTTGACCTCAAATCTTCGTCTTAACTTCCATTTAGTATATCTCTTTTTTTTATATAAATTTGGCTACAAAAATTCAATCTTCTCAACAAGATCATCACGATTTCTATCGGATCTTTTTCAATCCAATCCAAGAATTGATTTCCTATTCAAATATTCATATGTACAAACCAACTGAGTTTGACATACTCTCCATCTAATTGATTTTATAATCAACCTTCAACATATCCAATTGATTTTACAATCCTCGGATATATTTTTTCCATCATATTTCCATCCAATCCAACTTGATCCTATCTCAACCTATCCATGCCGTAGTAATTATTTTATTAATAGTAATAACTAAATATTTATGTTGTAATTGTATCTTATTTGGATCTTCACTTTGGATTGAGTTGTGTGTTGAAGTGTTTCTCTTTTACCGTTAGATATATTGTAACGAGATGGAGAGATGACTACGAGTAGAATATTTCATCCTCAGGATCCAGGCAAGTTACTCTTTTGATCATGCTCCAGTATTACCTATATTTTTTATATGCATTGTAGTCCAACTTAAATATTATGCATTGATAGGATTATATATTATGCTATGCTATTACACCCAGTAGTTCATTGAGGTAGGTCTGAACCTTATATCATTGTCGCCATCGTGTATAATTATACTGCTTTGCTAAGTAGACGTGGATTGGGAAGTGATCCATTATGAGGTATGAGTGACTAAGTAGTAAACAGGACCAAGATAATCTTAATGAACCACCTGGGTGGAATGGTTGGGGGCACCCTGGAGGAACCAGTGGATTTGCCTGAGTGACCTGGAGATGGCCAGTAATCACTGCGGAATGCCACCCAGGATTAAAGGGATCAATCATATTTTTCATAACTAGAAGCTTACGTGTGCAGCCACAAGCTATTATGGGCTCTGGCTTGGTTGATTAGTTGTAGTGACTCTTACTAGGTGGTGCTACGAACGTAGTTATGAGTAGGTGGGATGGGCACCGCCAGAGTGAGGGAAACTCTTCTAAAAGACCATGTCTCGACCTTCCGGTTCTCATACAACATGTAGTGTGACGAACTAAAAAGGAGGTGGTCGAGTCTTGTGGGGAAAAGTGCACAAACCTCTGCAGAGTGTACAAACTGATCATGATTAGCCGTGTCCCCGGTTACGGACAACTTTGAGCATCTAGAAGTGGGAATGTTGACGGATCTCATCATATTTAATTAATCAATCGGGTTTAATCAACTTTGGGAATAGATTGACTTGGAGAAACCAACTCAATCATATTATGAGCTTTGTAGTACTGTTATGATACTCTTTGAGTAGGACAAAATCAGCTTTATGCAAACTGAAACTCTTAGAGCTTTTCCACCAGCCAAAATTGCATGTAGAAGATAGGTCTGTTATATATTCTTTTGGGAGTAACTTGCCGTACATTCAAAGTACTGACCCATTTTGGGCTGTAACCTTCGGTGTTGCAGGATTGTATACGACGAGTAAGTGATACGATGTAGGGTTACGATGTCTACACTCAACTTTGCCGTTGGTGTTGATGGGACTCCACTTATGTATTGCTTGTTTCCGCGGTGTATTCTAGCCCAAAGGCTATAAGGTAATAAATACCATGTATTTACGTTACTTTTTGACATGTGATTCATGGTATTTCATCGAGTACTGTGTGTGCTAGCATACTGATCCAGGGATAGCACAGAAGCACAGTAGACTTGGTTCCTTTTGGGACCGGGTCGTTACACATATTTGGACTATAATTTAGTATCGCAAAAAAGGTTCTTACAATACGTCCCAAACATACCTATAATTTCTGCTCGCTCCATGCATGTTTTGTGTGATATTGCTATGATCTAGATACACTTTCATACACTTTTGATCATATTTGGACTAACTTATTAACTCGGTGCACCACAGTTCCAGTTCCTGTTTTCTGCTGTTTTTCTATTTCAGGTTTCCCCCATATTAAAAGTGCTCCAAAAATTCGGGAAAAATCAGATAAAAAATCAGCGTACAGGAACCTTCCGGAATCACCTGGGTGGGGCCAGAGGGCCACCACCAGGGAGCTACAGGCCACCTGGCGCGGCCTAGGGTCTGGCCGCACCGGGCGGGGGGGGGGGGGGGGGGGGGCGCCTGGACCCCTGGTGCCCCACTGGCTGCCCCTTCGCCTATTTATTCCCCGTGACGCGAAACCTCCGAAGACAGAACCTTTTTCGCGATCTTGCCTCTGTTCCGCCGCCGCCGCGCTTCCAAGATCGGGAGCGGCAGCAGACTTCTTCCCGGCACCCTACCGGAGGGAGTATTGATCTCTGGGAGCTTACCCTCCACCATGGACGCTTCCCGGAAGTGCCGTGAGTAGTTTCCATTGGACCAAGGGTCCGTGATCAGTAGCTATGTGATGTTCTCCTCCCCTCTTTGTTCTTCATGGTTTAGTCCTCGGGAGCTGCCCTACATGATCGAGGCACATATGTAATTTTCTTCTATTTCCATGCTAAGTTTGCTGGGACCTGATGGATTATGAGATTATGTTCAGATTGTGATTGAGTAATATATTTGGTTCTTATCTTTTATATTTGTGTTCCTAAGTAATTCTTGCATGTTCTCCGTTGTTGTTTATTGCTTTGGCCAAGTAGTAGGTAGTGACTCCAAGACGGAACATTATGCTCGATTGTGGGTTCATGCCCCCCGATGACACACTTGAGTGACAGAAACATGAGTCTAGGTGATTTGGTCTTTCCACAAGGGGGAAAACAACGATGCTGGTAACCGCGGTTTCAAGGATTATTTACTTTACGCAAAGTGCTTTTTAATGCAGTTGTCTGTTGCTTTGGGTTTACACTTTGGGTGGGGCTCTCAACTTAATACCAGCGAGATGTTCTGGATAGATATCTCAAGGTGTATAATTAGTAGTAGATGCAGTTGGATTTCGGTCTACTTATTTTGGCATACTGCCCATGCTTTTGAGCCTCATCCTTTCTTTGTAGCATGGTTTTTAATCCTATCAATTGCCAACTGTAATTTGTTTACGTCACATAGCAGTTTTATCGTCTTTTGGGAGAGAGACATAAGTAGTGAACATCACGGGACCCTGGTCCATATTCTCATCATTGTTTACACGCTCTTTTACTTTCCTTCTTTTACTTTCCAGCTGCTATCATTATCATTATCCCTTGCGTTTGATCCTTTGTAAACAACAAGGCCGAAGAGATTGACAACCTCTCTGTACTCGTTGGGAGAAAAGTTATTTGTGTCATGTGGAGGTCCACGTCAGTTGCGCCGCTGACACCTACTTATCATCTCCGGAGTCCTACTTGAGACAAACCTTGGTATCTTCACCGAGGGAAATTTGCCGCTATCCTACATCTCACCTTCCACTTGGGGTAACCAACGAGGAGAGAATATCAAGAAAATTTCTGGCGCCGTTGCCGGAGACTCCGAGTGCTAAGATAGGGGAGTTGCACACTATCTTTTACCTTTGCTTTTTAGTCTTGTTAGTTTACCTTTCAGATTTTATCTTTGTGTCCTATATCAAAAATCACAAAATTTTATTTATCTTGCTAGTAGCTGTCATTACATATGGTCCTTTTGTGTTTTTTGAGACAGAGGTTCTCACCTTAAAAAAAAGGTGGTGAAAGTTTAAAAGATGCTTTGTATAGAATTAATGATTATCTGAAAAGAGCCACCAAGAAGAAATCCACTACTATCCTGCTTAGAATTTTTTTATGTCGGGATTACTCATTGGAATAGGTTCATTCTAGATACCGCTATCAATGGGAATTTCCTAGAAGCTCCAATTTAGGAGTCTCTTAATGTTATTGAAACTCTTCTTGGAAATCTCCCTGTTGCTAGCATACAAGAAGATATTACTCTAGCTCACATTATGAAAAAACTTGAAAATATAGAGTTAGAAATACCAAGTATAACTAGGATAAATGAGTTGGATCTCAAGATTCAAGGGAATTTGAATAGTCTTGATAGCTCCATGCTTAAAATTATTAAAACTTTGGAGACCATCAAATCCCATGATATGGATCCTTCTAGGATTGATAAGATTGAGGAAATCATTAACACTTTGGGAACTAATTTGTCCTCAATCAAACCAAAAAAGGTAGAGGCTCCGACAAGGAAGGAACCAAAAATAATCCACCCATTGCCAAAGGAGTTGAAACCGTGAAATCTTTGGAAGAACTACCCCTCTTAGATCAATTTATAAATGAAACTTCCATTAATTTTTAGCCTTTTGGTTTTATCCCTCGAAGCATATTTATTAGGCCTTTATTTGAAAAAACTCTTAAGACTAGTTGTACAATTGAAGAGCTTTTTGACGATCTTGATGATGGTTCGATTGAGACAACTTGATCTTTTGCTTTATGCCTAGCTTAAAGTCGTAAAAGAAAGCGCTTGTCGGGAGGTAACCCAAGATGTTTACTTCTGTTTTTAGTGGTCTTGATGATTGTTACTACTGTAGCAACATCATTGTATCTTTATTTTCAAGCTTTGTGCCAAGTTCTAGCCTCTTATGATAAGGGAAGCAAAAGTTGTGTTATGATGTCCAGAAAACAGATTCTGTCTTCTTGACGGAAAAAATCAAAACGAATCACCAGCTCATCATTTTGAGATGAATTGTTTACACAACATGCTCTATACAATTGTGAAACTCTCGTATGTTCCGAGTTTTTTTATTTGAGTTGCAGAAGTGCCCCGAGAAAATTCTCTACTACCCGTTGTTCTTTTTTTCACAGATTCTTCCACGTTTTGCCTTTCCTTACTTTTGCAAACCTTAAGCTTGCTTTTTATTTTCAAAAACTTTTTGACAATCTTGATAAACAGTAGCTCTTCAAGAATATATTTATATCCAGTGGGGAAAATTATTTTGTTAAGGGTACTAACCTCTCTAATCAGCTTATGGTGAGTTATGTATGAAGGGAATTTTCAAGTGTGCGAGGGAAGATGATGAAAGAAGATCCGAGAGTGTAAAACGCTCAAGCTTGGGGATTCCCCCATGCATCCCCAATAAATATTCAACGAGACTCAAGCTTCTAAGCTTGGGGATGCCCCCGTGCATCCCCTTCTCCATCAACAATCATCTGTTCGTCCTTCGTCTCAATATATTTTTATCACTTCATGCGTTATGTGCTATGCTTGGAGAGTCTCGCTCTTAGGTTTACTTTTTTTCTTTATCTTTTCTTGCTGTTCATAACAAGTTAGACTCAACTTACTTTGTGTGGGAGAGAAACACTCCACTTCAATCTAGAACACATCATAGGATTTTTTTCATGCCTATCTTTTTACTGTTGTGTGTTCTTTATCTTTTGTAGCTACTGCCATGTTTGGTTTTAGTTTTAGTTTGTCTTTAGCAAGAGCCTTGGCTTTTGTTTAGTTTGTTGTTGGAACTCTCTTTAGTTTTCATGTTTATCTTGTTAAGAGAGTTGGTTGTTGCACTGAGTTGAGTCTTGTCTTGAAAGTAGGTAATTGAGGTTGCTATTTAATTTTAGTAGTAACTTGCAATAGTTTTGAGGTATTGTTATGAGTAATGTTTGAACTTTTGGTGTCAAGAGCTCTAGCCTATTAGTATTAGGTGTCGTATTTTTGGCAATCCGTGTTTATTTTCAAAACCTACAAAACTAGTTGAGAACTCTAGCTACTAGATGGATCACTAATATTTTGAGGGATCGGATATTAGAGTACACTCACGTACCATGAGTCGAGGACGCGCAAGGATAACCAAACCCCCATACACTCCTCCTCGGGGTACTTGTCTCTTTGTGAACCTCCTTACTAGATTGAGAGTTACCGATAATAAGTGCATGAGTTCTTCGGACTAATGTAAGTATTAAAAGTTGACACTTCCACCTCCCATATTTGCTAGCCTCTTCCGTACCGTGCATTGCCCTCTTCTCACTCCGAGAGTTGGCGTCCACCTTCTCCGGTACATCCAAACCCTTCGCATGATACGCTCTGTCATCATAAACCTCCCTATATCTTTCCTCAAAACATCCATCATACCTACCTATCAAGGAATTTCCATAGCCTTTCCGAGATATATTTTTCGGGACCCGGGGTTAGCGTATGCAAGTCCCGCTACAACATAGTCATATGGAGAGCCGAGAACCGTACCCACTTGTCTAAGCAGACAAGGCCAAGCACAGAACGTTCTCGGAAAGCATCGTACGTGAGGGGCATCCCATCCAGGCCGGATGATCAACTGAGATGGTTCCTCATCGTCCGCACACAAGTCTAATGATATGGGTGATGAACTCCCATATTCAAAGACAAGTCGCCTCAACCATACTATCGACTATCTCATAACTCTTACATAGACTTACTCGAGCCCGATCACTTAGTCGGGGTCTAGGGCGGGCTCGATCATACCACAAAGTGTGCACGAGACGGAGTCTCGAGCAATCGCATCGCGATGCCCCAAGCTGCGCACATCTAAGAGCCACTTGGTGTATGAAAGACCGCCAGCCAGATCACAACTAAGGTCTCGAAAACCCATACAAAGACATGCATGTTATAAACATACACGCAACACACATGCCTTGTATGAACAGCAGGTATCATTGCAATTCTCTACAAAGTATACACTTTATTGATAACTCTCACAGAGTGCACACAGAGATCACAAGCATGTGATCCAACATTACAAAAAACAAGCGGAAGCAGAGTATGTCTGAGTACAGACAAGTTTAACAAATGGCTTAAGAAGCCTTATTTAAACACAAGCCCTCCACAAGGGAACCAGTCGTCTGACTGGGACTAGACTAGCTTGATCTTCAGTCGTCGAGCTCGATGAAGAAGCCACCTTCTGGGTCAGTGGGTTCATCTAAAACATAGAATAAGCAAACGTGAGTACAAAGTCGTACTCAGCAAGACTTACATAGGAGCTATACTACTCATGCACATGTATCAAGGTAAAGGGAGGTGGGGTTTCACTTGCAGAAGTTCCAGCTTTGACTTGGCTAGTCCTGAACTACGAGTACCAGACTTGAGGTAAGAAGCGTACACGAGTCCACTACTTTCTCCAACCAATTACACCACTATCGTGCCTTCCTCGACTTCCCCACGAGAAATCACGCAATAGCACTCACACTTATCTTGGTGTGTTTTAGAAGTATCCAGTTCAAGTTGTCTAATAATCAAGCTAAGCTTTCCAAGCAGTCCTTAACCGCGGACGCGGCTATTCGAATAGTTTTGTTAACCCTGCAGGGGTGTACCTCTACACACACATGATCATCAGTTACCGCCTTTGTACTCGACACCGTTCAAGAAGTGTCGGCGAGGATGCTCACCACAACTGTTACCTCATAGCCTATCTAGTCCGAGAAAGACGCCTACCTGGGTTGGCTACCACTATCGTGAACCTGGTCGGTTTACCGAAGTGGACCCAGGTGATGTGTGCGTGGTGCATAAGCCGGTCTCGGTTGAGCCGTTCTCTCACTTAGCAGCCATGCCACAAGCCTACAAGAACTCCGAACTACTGTGACATCTGGACATCGAAAGGGATGAGTTAATAGGTTGAGAGGGGTCAGTGAGCCCAATGTGTGGTTTTACTCTTCATCTTGGATCACCACACAAGAACTCGGACTTAGGGCGGTGTTCAACGAGACAACCCACCGTGTACTCCTACACAACCTCTCATCGTTCACCTTGTATTAGGGTAGATTCACCAACACATTTCCACCAACATCAACATGATCACTACCATCCCGACTCACATAACAGTATCAACTTGGTATCACTCTAAGCATGCAATAAGCAGTAACAATTGCAGGGGCCACATGATATCAATCAACTCCTACATTTGCTAGGATTGTGGTTTGCTTACTACTGTGACAAATGATAGGTCATGCAAAGGAATGGGTTCATCTATGCGGTAGAAACGTAGCATGGTAATCATCCTATACTATGCATAAGCGAGACATGAGAGGGAATTGGGATTTTATCGACATGATCAAAGGGGTTTTGCTTGCCTTGCTGACGAGGTTTGGGTTCGGGGTCTTCAACGAAGGGGGCAGCCTCCTGTTCCGGTTCCACCTCTACTCGACAAACAACAAACAAGGTAGCAAAGTAAATACAATGCACAATCACATGGTTGAAGGTTGAAACTTGATGTATATGCTTTGATGTGTGAAGCAATTCCATTTAAATGGAGTATATTGCAAATTGAATTGCAAATTCAAACTCCAATTTGAATTCATTTTAGCCTCTGAAGTTATAATTGACATGGTTTGATCAAGTTGAACCATTTTGAAATGTGTATGATATGCCTCTGAAGTTCAAGTATAAAGTGATATGTTGATAGGGTTCAAAATGCAAAAGCATTTGAAAAGAATTTGATTTAATTCCATTTAAAACAAATAGAAAATGCTACTGATCACATTTTAAATTCAACTCAAACATGGTTGAAAGTTGGATATTTGGATAGCTTATTTTCTCCTGATCATTTTTCATATATTATTTGTTAAATTTGGAGTTAATATGAATTTTCTATGAATTTCCAAAGTTTTAGCCTTTTTCTGGAATTTCTGTAATTTCTCTGATTTCTTTTTATTCTGGAAATTCTTTTATTGCGTCACCGTGACGTCAGTGTGACGTGGGGGGGGTCTGACCTGTGGGGCCGCTGTGTTAGTCACTGGGTTAATTAACCCGGGTCGTTTAAACTAACCGGGGGGGGGGATTAAGGGCCCTGGGCCCACTGGTCTGCCTCACTGGGGGTGGATTAGGGGGGTGGTTAACGTTTAAACACGCCGGCCACGTGGACCTCACCGGCGGCAAGTCGCCGGCGACCATCCCGTGCGGCGGCGTCCTCTGCAACGGCGTTCCCGTGGGCCAAATCGGGAGCTGCTTCCACCAGGTTGAAGCCCTTGTCAACGCGCGTCGATTGGGACCGGTTGGAGAGGCTGGGGTGCTCTGTACGCTCGCCGGAGATGAGCTTTGCAGCAACAGGGGCACGACCGCGAGGTGGAATTCGTTACAAGGCGCCATTTGAAGCGGGGCTGGGATCAAACGAAGCAGCAGTGCGTGGGGTTTGCGAAGGACATGACCGTGGGGTGCTGGGGTTCAAGGTTGTGCGGCGAGGAACTTCTCGGCGGCGAGGTGCCCCGGCTTCCATGGAAAAAGGCGGTACAGGCCAAGGGGGCAACCATGGAATAGATGGGGTGAAGCAGAATCTCACCACGGTTGCAGTGGAGGCGATGGTGTGGTCGGAGGAGCTCTGTGGCCGGAGTAATTGGCGATGGAATTTCCCGGTGGCCGGATCTTGAAGATGAAGCTGGCGTCGTCTGCTGAGGCGCTCGGGCTCGATTGACTGGGGGGAACAGCGAAGACGTCTGCTGCGGTTCTTCTGGACACGGTGGCACGACTCGGGGACGACGGTAGCTGCGTGGACTCAGCGGCGTGCTCCACAACGGTCCTCGGTTCATCTTCGAATCCGGCGAGAATGAAGGGGGCAAGTGCACTGGAGGGAGGGGAATGGAGCTGGGCGTCTCCAGACGCGATAACGATGCCTGGGGGGCCTCCAGACAGGCAGGTGGCGTGGCGGCCGCGGCATGCCGGCCACCCAGCTGCTTGCCGCCGCGCTGGAAGAAGACAAGGGGGTTTCCAGGTGGGCTTGGGCTAGGGGGCGTTGAGTTGGGCCAGAAGCAAGGTAAGCCCTTTTTTCCTTTTTCCTTTCTGTTTTCTTTTCTGCCTTTTTGTTTTGCTGTGCTAAATAAATAGCTAGGCATTTTATTAAATGCTGAAACTTTTTATGTGGCATCACAATATACTAGGCTAGCCACTTGTAAAGTTTGAACATTTTTAAAATTCAAATAATTTGAACTTTAAATCAAATAGGGGTTTTTGATTATTTCCAAGGCACTGTTTGAATATTTGAAAAAATCCATGAGCATGGGGTGGGTCCCACATCACATGATATGTGATCACACTCATTTATAAGATTTTTCAAAATTCCAACATGAATTTTCGGAGAAGATTTTTATCTGGCCTTTTGAATTAATTCATCTGGGGGGGGGGTTCCTTCTCCCATTTTGCTTTTGAAAATGATTTCAAATGATTTCTTTGAAATTTTTAACATGATGCAAGAATACTTGCTAACCCTAGCACATTACCTAACAGAGGGTTCTGACAATATTTCCATGCAACTTCCACCTCTTCATGACTTGATCTTCATGTCATACATGATCCTGCTACACTAGCAGAGGCATACATTCCATACATCATGATAGCTACATCTTCTTTATGTTTGAGTACCTTGTAAAGTGTGAAGATCTTCTATACCTTCTTGTAAAATAGAGTGTTGCCCTTAAGTGAGCAAAATATCCCAAAGTGGAAAAAATAAAAGATCCCAAAGAGGACAAATGAGAGTTAAATATAAAGAGCCATTGAGGCCACCAAAAAAATACAACAAAATAGAAAAAAGAGAGAAAAATAAAATAAAAAGAGAGAAAGGGGCAACACTACTATCTCTTTGAAAGATCCACACTAGTACTCCCTCTTATCCTTGTACTCCATAGATATGATCATTCATGCATATAGCTATGTGGGACCTTCACACTATAGAACATGGCTTGCATATTCCAAGGATGAGCCTCCTCAAACGAGCTCTAGGTCTTCATGATCGAGCAGGTTGGATGCACCCCCCTAGTTCCATTGGAGAGCTTTTCTTAGCTCATATGTGCATCCGTTGCATGGAAATCCCTACTCCTCACATCATATCTATCATTTGGCGCTCTCGCCTATGATTGTCCTCATTGATGTGAGCCTTTCTCACCTTTTTTGTCTACCTCCTCCACCATATTTCTCTCTTTGCCATCCTAAGTGTCAACTTTCGTGCTTACGCTCATCCATTGCATGAGTGCTCAAAATATCGAAAAGGAGTGGATCAAATTGACTTGTACCTGGCTAGTGGTCTGGGGACGAGTCAAGATAAGATTCCAAAGAAGACCAAGTGTGAAACTTTAGTAGATTGAGTTCTCAACAAAAATACCTTTTTTCTCGTATTCCCATATCCCCCATCTTGCACGCAAACACCATTTGGAGACATTCGAGTCACGGACAGCGAGAGCTCTTGCAATTAATGTTCTTTTGTTGCTTGTTTCAATGCTAATATAGACTCTTGCATGTTATGACTTGAATTGAATCACATACCTTGATTGCTTTACTTTTCAAAGTTCTTATATGGTTGCTATCATGTAACCACAAAAATTATGCTTGTTATCATTTACCTACTCGAGGACGAGCAGGAATTAATCTTGGGGACGTTGATACGTCCCAAACGTATCTATAATTTCTGCTCGCTCCATGCATGTTTTGTGTGATATTGCTATGATCTAGATACACTTTCATACATTTTGATCATATTTGGACTAACTTATTAACTCAGTGCACCACAGTGCCAATTCTAGTTTTCTGCTGTTTTTCTATTTCAGGTTTCTCCCATATTAAAAGTGCTCCAAAAATTCTGGAAAAATCAGATAAAAAATCAGCGTACAGAAACCTTCGGGAATCACCTGGGTGGGGCCAGAGGGCCACCACCAGGGACCCAGGCGGCCACCTAGCGCGTCCTAGGGTCTGTCCACGCCGGGGGGGGGGGGGGGGGGGGCTGGACCCCTGGTGGCCCCCCTGGCTTCCACCTTCGGCTATTTATTCCCCGTGGAGTGAAACCTCCGAAGACAGAACCCTTTTTCGTGATCTCGCCTCTGTTCCTCCGCCACCGCACTTCCAAGATCGGGAGCGCCAACAGACTTCTTCCCAGCACTCTGCCGGAGGGAGGATTAACCTTCGGGAGCTTCCCCTCCACCATGGACGCTTTCCGGATGTGCCGTGAGTAGTTTCCCTTGGACCAGGGGTCCGTGATCAGTATCTATGTGATGTTCTCCTCCCCTCTTTGTTCTCCATGGTTTAGTCCTCGTGAGCCGCCCTACATGACCGAGGCACATATGTAAGTTTCTGCTGTTCCTATGCTGAGTTTGCTGGGATCTGATGGATTATGAGATTATGTTCAGATTGTGACTGAGTAATATATTTGGTTCTTATCTTTTATATTTTTGTTCCTAAGTAATTCTTGCATGATCTCCGTTGCTGTTTATTGCTTTGGCCAAGTAGTAGGTAGTGACTCCAAGAGGGAACGTTATACTCGATTGTGGGTTCATGCTCCCCGATGACACGCTTGAGTGATAGAAACATGAGTGTAGGGGATGTGCTGTTGCCACAACGGGGAAAACAACGGTGCTTGTAACCGCGGTTGCAAGGATTGTTTACTTTACGCAAAGTGCTTTTTAATGCAGTTGTCTATTGCTTTGGGTTTACACTTTGGGTGGGGCTCGCAACTTAATACCAGCGAGATGTTCTGGATAGATATCTCAAGGTGGATAATTAGTAGTTGATCCAGTTGGATTTCGGTCTACTTATTTTGGCGTACTGCCCATGCTTTTGAGCCTCGTCCTTTATTTGTAGCATAGTTAGCATTGCGGTGCATTTTTAATCTTGTCAATTGCCCAGCTGTAATTTTTTTACCTCGCATAGCAGTTTTATCGTTTTTTGGGAGAGAGACATCACTAGTGAACATCACGGGACCTCGGTCCATATTCTCATCATTGTTTACATGCTCTTTTACTTTCCTGCTTTTACTTTCCAGCTGCTATCATTATCATTATCCCTTGCGTTTGATCCTTTGTAAACAACAAGGCCAGAGAGATTGACAACTTGTCTGTACTCGTTGGGAGCAAAGTTATTTGTGTCGTGTGCAGGTCCTCTTCAGTTGCGCCGCTGACACCTACTTATCATCTCCGGAGTACTACTGAAGACAAACCTTGGTATCTTCATCGAGGGAAATTTTCCGCTATCCTACATCTTACCTTCCACTTGAGGTAACCAACGAGGTGAGAGTATCAAGTGGTGAGATGCTTGTGCTTCCAGGCGAGGGGAGTCTGGTGGAGCTGGCGAGCGAGGCATATCTGCAGCAGGTGGGGTTGCACCTCTTTGTGGAGCATGGGAGGGAGCACGCGGTGGAGATGGAGCACGGGGTGGAGTTGGTTCTGCGGCGGGTGGAGTTGATGCTGGAGTGCGGGGAGCAGGGGTTCTTTTGGGAGTGGGGGCTTTCGGTGGTTGTGTGGGAGTTTTTGTGGGTGGAGCTTGTTGTTTGGTCTTGGATGGCTTCGTCTTCGGTTTGGGAGCAGGAGGAGTGGGACCAGCTTCAGTGATTTTCTTCGGCTGGTTGATGGGTTCATCACTGGTATCCATCTCAGCAGCCACTGTCTCCTTGCCGTCGAGCAGCGCCGCCGCCGGCCGATGAGCCGCGCGCGCCCACGCGTGCCCGCCTGGCTCCCCGAGGCCTCGCTCTCCTCCCTCTCCTTTCTCTTCCTCCCAGTCTTCTCAAGCGCCCTCCTCTCCCTTGCAGATCGTTCCTCCGCCGGAGCCTTGGAGCTCGCCGACGCCCCGTGGCATGGAGCTCACAGTCGGTCGGGTCTCCTCCTCCTCGCGCGGCCACCTCGCCGTGCTGCTCGCCTGTGCTCCCTCCGGCCTGGATCCGGCCGGGCTCGACCACCTACGGCCTCCTGTGTGCAGCCTCGCCGCTCGCCGTTGTCGGCATTGGAGCCGCGCCGCCGCCGGTTCCAATGGGATCGGAAGAGGCCCGATCCGAACGCCTCCAGCCGCTGCACGTGGGCCAGCCTGAGCAGTGCCGCGTGGCCCAGTACGCCTCTGCGAGCCGACGGCACTCCTCTGCCCGTAGAGAAGCCACACTATCCGCCGCCCACCTGCCGAACTGGGCCAAGGCCCACTCGGTGAGCACTTGCCCCCCTTTTTTTCTTTTTTTCCCTGTGAGTTAGATGGGCTCGGCCCAACACTATGTAGTGCCCTAAGCGGTTTTATTATGTTGCGCTCGCTGTTAGACCAGATCCGGCCCTGAGTGGCTTAGTATTTTTTTTTCTGCTTGTTAATTTGGCAGATTGTGTTGTTTTATTGTGAGTGCTATATCTTTTTAATGGTAGCTCGGATCGCGACGCTTTAAGCATGAAACTTGCTTAGTTTTTTGTGTAGATTAATAAAATGTGCTCCTTTGCCATGTTTAAAATTGTCTACATGTTGTTTACCTGCTATTTACCTCACATGCCGCTGTAAACTGTTGATGCAATAACTTTTTAACTGTTGCTCCATTTAAAATGTTTCTTATATGTAACTTGACTAGAATTTCATGTAGGTTGTGAATATGCTGCTCTTTCTTGCTAATAAAAATAATAAAATTATGTTTAGGGAAGAACAGTACGAAATGCAATAATTATCGTGGGGTCTGTAATAGTTGTCATGTATAGGTTTTACCCCCCACTTAAAGTGACTAGATTAGATAGTTTATTTATGCTTCACCTCTTGCCATGCTTGTGTGACATTCCATGCTTGAGTGAGATGCCAAGATAACAACCTTTGCTCATCTTGCGTAGCTAAACAACTTGAACCATTCTAAATGTGCGGTATCGTCGTGTGTGACGAGTACTCCACTTAACCTGTTATTAACCGTTCTCTCCGATAGATGCGATACTGTAGTGCGTTGTATCGTTTTGCCTTCATGTTGATGCTTGCTCGTGATTTATTCGTAGTAATAGATTCTTTCTCTTCGATTGCTTTTCCAGTGTTTCCTTCTTGTGTGCTTCCGTGAGTACTACACCTTCGGTAGGAGACGATGCGAGCTTGCGATCGACTGCACCTTCGGTTTCGTCTTCTCATCAGGTAAGTGGGATCATATATCATGCTTATAACTTTTAGCTCACTCGCGCCTAGGTGTAGGATAGAATGAGTGCTTAATCCTACCACTTTATATTCATGCCTCCCAAATAAACCCAAACAACCATGTCCTCCACATCCCAGCAAACCTTGTTCGGCTATGTTACTATTGCTTGCTGCTCAGCAACTTCTTAGTATGCATGCTAGGATGCTATCAACTGTTATCCTGTTATTACTTGGATTGGGCTATCACACTATTATATTATTGTGGATGATGTGATTTATTGTAATGTTGACTATATTCGACTAAGGATGGAAGGTCTAGGCTATCCCGCCCCAATGCTTTGTTCCATTCGAGTCACCTACGACCCGAGTTTCAGGTATTGTGTCTCTTGACGAGCGTGCCTAACTGCGTGTGGGATGCTATGGGGTCCCCTCTTCTTACCTACCTAGTTTCAAACATTTCTAGTGGTGGCCCAAGCTGATTTACCATTTGAAACCAGTTTGTGTGTCTGTCGGGTCGCTCCTAGCAGATATTCTTTAAACAAACTGGGCCAGTGGGGACATGGTTTCCCTATTGGTCCAACCTAGCCGTCTGAGGACCCAGAATCATGTGAGAATTCACCGGTTATCCAAACCCGAGTCATACGGTAGAGGCTGATTCGAGAGTGCGGCCGGCTTTTGAGTTGGATGTCGACTCACCGGGGCCACCTGGATTTGTGCATTGTTAGTTAGAGGGACCTGTCGTTTCGGATCTATCGGAACTAAATCATAAAATGGCTGCCTGTGATGGGTAGAAACTGAGAGAGATGGGCGTGCGTGCGGAGCCTTGTAATGGGCAGTTTGTACACCCCTGCAGGGTTAAATCTTTTCGAGAAGACGTGTCCACGGTTATGGACGACTTGAGACCTACTCCTTGTTCATAGACAACAACAACTGAGATAATCTTAATAATTTGATCAATGTGTGTGTGCCTTGACTTCTTCTTGTTCGTCGGGATGCGAATGGGAGAACAAGGATAGGATAGGTGTTATGTCTGCGTGAGTAGCTGATAGCAAGACTTGTTGGAGGCGATTCCTCATCGAATTATTGGTTCTCATCTTACTCTAAAATAGACCGTTAGCCACTCATATATTGCTAGGGCGACTGCAACCTCACCACTACCCCCATCTTACCCGTGTTAAGTTAGTTACAAGACTTTTGATATAGCTCACCTCTTTATTTTCTCTTCTACGCACGTTATGCAAACGATCTTGGACTTCAGAGGAGCTCGACGATCTTTCTTCATGACACCTTCACGAAGACTCGACAACGACTAGTTAGGTGGATCCCGACGGAGAGCCTGGACCCGTGTGGTTACGGGAATGGTGTCTTTTACCTTTGCCACTAGGCATTTGAATGTAGTCTGTACTCATACATGTATCTTCCGCTGATGTATTGTAATTAAGGAAATTGTATGCCGATTGTATGAAATGTTGTATCCTTGTAGCTGTAATGTTGTGATATCATGTTGGAAATCCGGGGCATATGGTATTGTCATATGTCGCGGTGGGACCAATATGTGCTTCATCCCCGGATCTGGATGGAAACACCTAGATCTGGAACATTACCGCATATCGGGCCTTACACAAGTGATCCAAAAGTTCTCCTTCTCGGGAATCAGGAAATCTGTGCTCACTTTGGCGATCTCCTTCTTCATGAGTTTCAGGAAAGGAAATACCTTTTTGCTTTGGTGGATTTGCTTCAGCAGGTGGATTCATGTCTACCATAGGTTGCTTTTGAGCAGCTCTAGCTGCTTTCTCGGCTTTCTTGGTGTTGAGGGCAGAAAGAGTTGCTTTCCATTTGGCTTCATTCCGCACTAGCCGTTTGGCTTCAGCATCAGCTTTCTCTTTGTTCTTTTTGGCTTCTGCGAGCTTGCGCTTCGTTTCAGCCTGTTCTGCAGCAAGATTGGCAGCTTCAAGTTCTTGCCTCTTCTTAGCTGCTTCTCTTTCATCCTTATTCTTGAGTGCAAAATTATGTTCTAGCACACTTCTGTCCAGCGCCTCTTCGAGATATTTCTGGCGCAATTCTTCTTCGGTAAGCTTTCTCTTGGTTGCAGGTTTCGGTGCAGCAGTGGGATTAGGCTTCACTAGGGCAGCAACTTTCTCAGCCTGCATTTTCTTCGAGGGGTCATGCTTCTGCTTTGACCGCCTCTCAGTGTTAAGGTTCTTTGCACGTGGGTTGGAGGCCAAAGGCTTCTCAATCACCAAGTGAGTGGTGTCGATCACTGGGTGAGCTGCGGGCTTGTCAGTTGGATCTTGAATCCGTAGCCCTTTTGTTGTGGGTTTCTCCCCAGGATTTTTATTCAAGGTAACGCGACGCTTTTCCTTGGGGGTAGGAGTAACGTCTTCAGATTCATCGTCGGCATCAGCTTCGACGTCTTCATCCATAGAGTCTTCAAGTGCTGCTTGCTCCAACATCATTCGTTCATCATCAGTGAAGGCTTGATGGGGTGAAGCAGATTTCTTCCTAAGTTTCCTAGTTCATTTCTTCTTCGAACTCTGGCCCTCTCCAGCTGGTTCAGCAGCGAGTTTCTTGGCTGCCTTCTTTTCATCCTTGATGCACTTCTTTTCGGCAGCTATTCTCAAACGCTTATGTTCCTCAGGATAGTCATCTGGATTTTTTAGCGAGGTAGGGTGAGGAAGCTTCGGTGGCACTGGATAGTACAAGTGCCAACTTGCTTCGGTCCACTTGTCGCACATGTGAGAAGTGTAAAGATACGGTATCTGGAAGGCAAACTGCATTGCCCATTTCCATTCGGGCACACTCTTGTACTTATACCATCTGATAGCCCAGTACCTCCGTATTCCTTGCAAGCGAATCTTGCGCTGGTCCTTGGTCTCTTCATCGGGGGTGTCATACCTAAGCTTTATGCGAATGGCTTCCTGAATGCCACGAGCATTATTCTTCGCCTTTGTTCGGCCACCTTTCTTCTTCGGAGCTAGTTGTTCGGCTTCGTTTAGGTGATCCAGAACTGGGGACTCATCTCCGAATCCCAAATCAGCAGACATCCTGTGAAAAGGCAAAGGGGAAACGAGGGAAAAGACATAGGTATGGTTTGAGCACTGGCAAAAGTTTTGATCAAATCAAAAACACTTTGACAAGAGATTCAGTGGAGTTTTGATGCAAATACTGGCATGTTCTGAGCTAGACTTAGTATGCACTTAATTGAAAGCTTAATTGTCTACAAACCCTAGCACAAAGCAGATTGAACTGATCTAACCTGAATCGGGAAGGGAATCGAGATGAAGGCTAAAAACAGAATTCCACGAGACAATCGATCCAGAGGATCAAAGCAACCTAAGCAAAAACAAAAACAATTCCTAAGAACTCGGATCCAATCACAAGGAGGAAGAACAGATATGGGAGGGAAATTGGATCGAGCGCTCGACATACCCTAACTCGGTGTCGTCGAGCGGCTATGACGGCGAGGAGCGAAGAGGAGGTGCTCGTCGTTGGCGGGGATGTCCACGGCGGCGGCTGTCCGGCAGCGAAGCGGCATAGTCTTCGGCGAGGAGGAGGTGCACGGAGGCGTGCTCGGGAGAGAGAGATAGGGTTACAGGAGAGATGAAGTGAATGGGGTTTTGGTGTCGCTCGGGGGAACGCCTTATATAGGGCTAGCCTGGCATACGTGTCAGATCAGATCGAACGGCTCCCAGTGACTGTCTCTCCGGATTCTAAGGTTAAGATATGGTAGCAAATCGCGAGGGAATCTCAACGACCCGAAATAGACGGGATCTCAACGACCGAAGAATAAGTGTTGGTTTTGAGTAAAACTTCGATAAAAGCTGGAAGCATATGATTCGGAACTCAATGACGTCCGAAGCATAATACTTTCCGTTTCAAGTGCGCTCAACCATTTTTAGAAAGATAGAGTAAGAGAGAAAAAGAACAGAGGGGGTACGGTCCAAAATTATCACCTCGAAGAAAAAAAACAACGAAGCTAAAGGTGATAAGCATGGGGGACTAAATCCAATAAAAAACAAAAGACAGAACTGGAAGCAAACACGAAATTCGAAACCAAACTCAAAAAGAAGTAAATGAATATTTACAAGGAGGTAAAGGTTCGGTCTTACAGAACATTGCGTGAGTCCAAAATATTGACCTCAGATCTCAACGCATAGAACCTTTTCACATCCAATGGTTTCGTGAATATATCAGCCAATTCATCTTCAGTTCTGACATGACTGATCCCAATATCTTCACGCAGAACATGATCATGAAGAAAATGTTGGCGAATATCTATATGCTTCGTGCGAGAGTGTTGCACAGGATTGTGAGCAATTTTGATAGCACTCCCATTATTACAAAGGAGAGGAATTTTCTTCACATGTATTTTATAATCCTTCAGCGTCTGCTTAAGCCATAGAATCTGAGTGCAGCATGAGCCAGCAACAATGTATTCGGCTTCAGCAGCAATGTATTCGGCTTCAACAGTTGATATTGATACACAATTTTGCTTCTTGGAAGCGTAGCACACAAGTGATCTACCGAGGAAATGACAAGTGCCCGAGGTATATTTCCTATCAACATGATCACCAGCCCGGTCCGAATCAGAGTAGCCAATAATATCAAACCGAGCACCCTTGGGATACCACAAGCCCAAGGTAGGTGTGTGAGCAAGATACCGAAGAATTCTCTTTACAACAATATGATGTGATTCCTTTGGATTTTCCTGAAAACGAGCACATATACAAACTAAAAGCATAATGTCAGGTCTAGATGCACATAAGTATAAGAGTGAACCAATCATGGACCGATATTTCTTTTGATCGAAGGGTTTGCACTTCTCATCTGCATCTAGGAATCCATTGGTAGCCATTGGAGTTTTAATTGTTTTGCAATTAGTGAGTCCAAACTTCTTCAGGCAATCCTTGAGATATTTTTCTTGAGTAATAAAGGTGCCATTCTTCTGTTGACGGATTTGAAGTCCAAGGAAGAACTTCAATTCACCCATCATACACATATCATATTTCTTCGACATCATTTTGTCAAATTCTTCGCTGATAGCAGTGTTAGTGCAGCCAAAAATAATATCATCTACATATATTTGAAATACATACAAATCACCATTATATGAGCGAGTAAAAAGAGTTGGGTCAGTTGTACCTGGTTTGAAGCCTTTCTTCAGAAGAAAATCCTTCAGGGTGTCATACCAAGCACGAGGTGCTTGCTTTAACCCATAAAGGGCTTTGTGCAACCTGTACACCATGTCAGGATTCTTCGAGTCTTCAAAACCTGGTGGCTGCATAACATACACTTCTTATTCGATTTCTCCGTTAAGAAAATCACTTTTCACATCCATTTGATAAAGTAGGATACCATTCAAATTGGAAAAAGCAAGCATAACATGAATAGATTCGAGACGAGCAAATGGAGCATAAGTTTAGCCGAAATCGATACCTTCGATTTGGGTGTAACCTTGTGCTACCGGTCGTGATTTTTTTCTTACCACAATACCATCTTCATCTTGCTTGTTGCGAAAAATCCACTTTGTACCAATGATGTTGTGCTTCGTGGGATCATGCCTTTCAACTAAGGACCAGACTTTGTTTTTCTCGAACTGGCTGAGTCCTTCGAGCATAGCTGTAAACCAATCTGGGTCCTTCATGGCTTCATCAAATTTTGAGGGTTCTAACATGGAGACAAACGAAAAATTTCCATAGAAGTTAGCCAAACGAGTACGAGATTGAGTTGTTGGACGACCTGGTTGTTGAATTTCTTCAAGGATTGAATCAACATCAACTCTTCTTCGCACTCGAGACAGTGCATTTTCATTAGCTTGTGGCTCTGGTTCTTCTTTGAAATCAGCCTTTCCTTCGGGATTGGCATTTCCTTCAAGATCAGCATTTCCTTCAGGATCTGCATTTCCTTCAGGATCTGCATTCTCTTCGTTCCTGGGTTCTTCTCCGTCCTGTCCATCATTAGCTTCAGGATGTTGATCTCCAGCGTCCCGGGCTATGTGTGGGAACATTGGACCATCATCATCCCTGACGGCTTGATGAGTATTTGCTTCGACAAGGCAAATCTCTCCAATAGCCATGGACCTGATCACTTCATCAAGAGGAGGTTCATCTAGATCAGGAGGCAAATGCTCCTTTTGAGAGCCATTAGTTTCATCAAACCTATCATTTACAGTTTCCATAACTTTCCCAAAGTGGGAGTTATACACTCTGTAAGTGTGAGAGTTTGAACCATAACCTAGCAGAAAACCTTCATGTTCCTTAGGGGAAAATTTGGAGCTATGATTCATGTCTCTAATAAAACAAGGAGCACCAAGTACCCCAAGATATGAAACATTGGGCTTGTTACTAGTGATAAGCTCATGTGAAGTGTTCTCCAGAAATTTGTGAAGGTAAACCTTGTTGATGATATGACAGGCAGTGTTAATTGCTTCACCCCGGAACCTAATAGGAGTATTGTATTCAACAAGCATTGTCCTGTCCATTTCAATAAGAGTTCTATTCTTCCTTTCAACCACACCATTCTATTAAGGTGTGTAAGCAGCTGAGAACTCATGAGTAAAACCATAATCATCAAGAAAATCTTCAATATGAGTATTTTTGAATTCAGTTCCATTGTCACTTCGGATGTGCTTCAGAGATAATTCATATTCAGTTTGAGCTCTCTTAGTGAAGGATTTGAAGATTTCAACAACTATGCTCTTTTCATCCAGAAAGAAAACCCAAGTATAGAGAGAGAAATCATCAACAATAACTAGACCATATTTGTTGCCTCCCAGACTTGCATAATTTTGAGGACCGAAAATATCCATGTGAAGCAATTCAAGGGGACGAGTAGTAGTCATGATAGTCTTCGCTGAATGATGTTTCTTTGTAATTTTACCAGCTTCGCAGGCACTACAAAGACGATCCTTATCGAATTTTACTTCGCTGATGCCAATAACATGCTTCTTCTTCACTAGAGTTTGAAGAGTTCTCATCCCTTCATGACCAATTCTTCTATGCCATAACCATCCAGATGAAGCTTTTGCCATTAAGCATGTGGATACAGAAGGGCCCGAAGAAAAATCGACGATATATAAATCTCCTTTTCGGTAACCCTCAAAGACAAATGTATAGTCATCCTGTGAAAAGACAACACAATGCGAAGCAAAAAATAGAACAAGCATACCCATATCACATAGCTTTGAAATAGACATGAGATTATAACCAAGAGATTGAACTAACATAACCTTGTCAATGTGCTTATCTTTCTTTATGGGAACCTTAACCAAGCATAAAACTTTACCCTTGTTGTCACCGAAGGTAATGTACTTCTGAGAAGATTGACATACTTTTTCTTGGGTTAACAATTCCTTGTCTCCAGTCATATGATTAGTGCAACCACTGTCCCTGACCCATTTGGGTCCACCGGAGACATAGCCCTGCAGAAGAATTAGTTCTTCTTAACCACCCACAAACGAGCAGGTGACTGAGAAGAGGTGGAAGCACTTGTCGAAGAAATATTAAAGCGCACAGGGTTATATTGCCTAGGGGGACCATCAAGTACACCATAAATGTAATTTCTCCGCGAAGGGTTAGGATATGAATGAGCATATCCAATCTTATCATTATTATCACGGTGTCGATATGTGTAACGACCAGTGCGATAGTATTCCTTTTGGGGGAACATTTGATTCGGGCACCAGTGAATCATTTCTCTCCTCGAGAGAATAGAACTGTTTCGGTGGTACCGAAGATTTTCCCTACATAGAATGGTTAGCAGGCAATTTATCATCGAGTGACTTGCGCACCCAAATTTGTCTCTTATAGAAACCATTCTTTGGAGGGGCACCAATGTATTCGGCCGAAACCTTTCCTTCCTAGTTCTTGATAAGCTTGTAGTCAGAATCGAGTGATTCATCAACAATATCCTTATCAATTTTGCAGTTGAAACCTGAAAGGTTAGCGATATCTATAGGCTTATCTTTCGCTAAAACCCATACAGTTTTTGGGTACTTCTCAGGTTCCCAGTAAGTTCCATCAGGGTTTAGCTTCCTTTCAAAGCCAACACCTTCATTCCTAGGATTCCTGTGAAGGAGAGCCTTCTTCAGGATATCACAAAGGTACCGGTGTCCCCGAACACCCTTGAATAGTCCTGTTTCAAACAAATATTTCAACCTGAGGAGTTCCTCGGTAACAGTAGAGTTTTCCTCATCTGAGGCATTAGTATCGTTAATAACAATAGGTGCTTTGCCTTTAGAATCAGTTTTGCTTATTTCCAAACAAGTTAAGCATGATGAATCAGAATTATGATTTGCTTCAGAACCTTGTTGAGCATGAGAGAGAGATTGATGTTTTCCAACTCTTCATGAGCCTCTATCAGTTTTTCGAGAGCCATTTTCCTCTGAAGAAATTCATAGGTGAGATTCTCATAATCTATTGAAAGAAGATCATGACGAGAGGATAGTTCTTCAAACTTCTCCTTCAGAGCAACATGCTCATTGGTTAAAGTTTGACCTTTCTCTATCTCATCAATCAACAGGGCTTCTGATTTCTTAATGGTTTTTCTTAGCGAATCAAGTTCATCTTGTTAGATTGAAGAAATTTTTAGCAACTTTAGCATAGCTTATCTTAGATTCACTTTCGTATGAAGAGCAATCAGAAGTATCATAGGTAACTTTGGATGAAGATACCTTCTCCTTGGCCATGAAGCAGTATGCAGGAGTTTCATCTTCACTGCTGTTGTTGGTCAAGAAAGAACTCGATGCACCGGCCGAAGCAAATGACAACCCAGAAAAACCATTAGACTCAGATCCAGACGTTGATCTTAAGCCTGATCATGCTTTGGATCCAGAGGCTTCTTCTTCAGAGTTCATTGCTTTACCCAGATAAGCTTTGGCACGGTGATAATTGCTTCGCCGAGACGAGTGTGTCTTCGAAGAAGAACTCTCACGCTTCTTGTGATACTTCTTCTTGTCATCATCAGAATCTTTCTTCTTGTCTCTTCTTGAGCTGGAATCGTGTCTCTTTGACTCATAGCTTCTGGAGGATCCGTGAGACTTGCTTGAGGAATATCTGAGTGAATTCTTTGATTTGTTTTCAGCTTCCCACAATGGGAAGTCAGCAATGTAATGACCTGATTTCTTGCATTTGTAGCAGCAGTTGTCCTTCGATAGAGAGCTTCGTGAGGATGAATGGTGAGAAAAACTTCTTGAGTGCCTTGACGAGTAATTCTTCTTTGGTGATGAAAAGCCTTTTCTTTGGATGCGGTTGAAGCGTCTCTTGATCAATGCGAAATACTTCCCTATACTTGCAGGATCATCTAACTCAACACCGGAAGCAGAGCTAACTTCAAGTGAGAAGTGGCATGAAGCTCTTTCTTTTAGTGCATGTGATCTTCTTCGAGAGCCGTTTATATCTCGGTTCTCTTCTTCTTACATCTCAAAGGTAGTGAGTCTCTCAAGAATATCAGCAGCAACAAGTTTCTGAAATCGGTCCTTTCCTTGATCATCAGCACAATGTGATCGAAAGAGTCATCCAATGAGCGAAGCAAAGTTCTCACCACCATGTGACTGGTGATGTCTTCAGCATCGAGGAAAATCAACTCATTTGCGAGAGTAGTGAGTCTGCTGTAAATGGAGTTGACCTTTTCTCCCTCGAGTCTCTTGAATCGATAGAATTCGCTTTGGAGAGTGTCAATTCTGGCATCTTTCTGAGTGGAAACACCTTCTCCAATCTTTTCAAGATAGTCCCAGACACCTTTGGCAGATGGGATATTCTTCACTTCATGATACTTCTCTGGAATCAAATGATTCATGATGAATACCCAGACTTCAGAATCAAGTGCTAGACCTTTAATTTCATCAACAGTGGGAGCATCCTTGTCCTTGAGTGGAACTCCATTCTTGACAACTTCCCAGGCAGAAGAATTGATGGCAATGATATTCCTCGTCATCTTGTCCTTCCAGTATGGATAGTCCTACCCGTTGAAAACGGGAATAGCTTCGCTAGAGCGAACATCTGCAAAAGACATACTTAGAAGCACTCCAGGAGGTTAATCCAAAACACACAGAGTGTAGGGAGTGCCTAGCTGTGATACCAATTGAAAGTCCAAGTATGTGATCAGAGTGGGAGGAGGTGAATGATCACTTCAAATTTTCGAGTGAAGCTTTGAAGTGAAGAATAAGTATAGAAGAAAAGGAACACAGAAACAAGTAACTGGGAATGAAAACTACGAGTGAAGCTAAACACAGCGAGTCAAATTCTGTTGAAGCATAACTGGGAAGCAGATGCAATGCAAAAAGTAAATGCTTGATGTAAAACAAACTCTTGACTCGGCGATGTTTGTTCGACCAGTTCATGCTCTGCAAAGCGCTACGTCTGGTTGGAGGGACTGGTGATTGAACACCTGGAGAAAAACTCTCTCTGTCTGTTGCTCCACTACACCAATATCCTTGAGCTTGGCCAGTTTTGACTCGGGGTAGATTATCAAGGAAATCTCCGAAACCTTTGACAGACTTGAACTTCGAGGCGACAATAACTCTCCGCTCTCTGAAGACGACACTCTAACCGTCTAGGATAATCGCAGTTCTCCAAGATAAAAAGGCTAGCAAGCTCTCACCTAAGTCATCGTGAATCTACTCAGATCAATGGCACTTAGGATTCGGTGGTTCGGCTGGTTATTCTTCAGTGGCGTTCTTGGGATGCTCTCTTCAGTCTCTCTCAGGAATAATCTCAGAGCAGACAATCACAAATGGAGGATGGGGCAGCGTATTTATAGGTGCGATCCCGAGGTGCGAAATGACTGATTTGACCCAAAGCGACAGCTTTACGCGTGTCCACAACGGACGGATTTGTCATCAATGCCCAACTTTATTTGCGGAACAAGTAAAGCTGACTCACGGACTTAGTTCTGCTTCGGAAGCCAAAGAACGAAGTCTTTCTACCGAAACTTAAATCAGTGCACATGAGATTTCTTCTCTCAGGCTTCTCACTTCGTTTAGATTTGATTTGAGCATTTTCACAATAGCTTCGATGTCCACAAACTAAACCCCTCTTGATAGTACGGTTTTCCTATGACTCAAAGAACAGAAAAAGAACTACACAAAAACATCTAAGTCTTGTGCCATATTTTTCATTTCCTTCGATGAGTTGAGCTTCAGGAAACCATCATTTTTAGGGGTCGTCCTCCGTGCTTAAGCTTCGCTCAAGAAGTTGTGCTTCGATAACTTGTAGACCTTCCTTGAAGCTTTTTCACTTAGCTTGTCCTTCAGGAACCTAATCAACTGTTTACACTAGAAAACATTGTTAGTTCCTCTACTGCCTTATCCAACAATATTCAAAACACATGGGGGCAAAACTTTGCTCTTACAAGATCCTTCTTTAGTCCCAGTCTTCGATTGCTCAAATTTCCTGTATCCGGGGGCACAGATAATCGATTAGGTTTGACTCTACAGAGTTTGTACACTTACCAACATGACACAATCAAACAAATTTATCGCTGCACACCTGGGTGCACGATTGGGAGAAAATTATGACGAAGCTTTCCAGAATGGCCCCCTATACCTGTGCCTATCACTTAAGTGAGTCGCTGAGGGGTGTTGATCTAAAGATCTATGGATGGGAACAAAAGATGATAAGAACTCACTGGAGTTGGGTGGCTGGGTCGCCGGAGTTGGGCGGTGCTCTTGCCGGCGTTGTCGATTTTGATCATCGTCGAAGATGAGATGCTGAACTGGGTGAAGACGACCGTACCAAACCTTCTGGACAAGGTCTCGGAGTCGACGACTTTCTGTACTAGCGGCTATGGCTCGCCGGACTTAGCAAAAGTCTCTGGAGTTCACGATGAACGTAGACAACGCGCTCCGGCTGCGGAAGAATATTGCAAACGATGTCAGTAGAGTTCGCAATAACCTTAAGAGAATATAGAAGAAAGCATCCGAGAAGTATTGTACGTGATGTAATCTTCGACGAACGACGCCGGCCGCAAGAACTCCGACGAGGAATCGACGAGGAATCATAGGAGCATAGCTCCGAATTGGAGAGGGATAATGAAGAGGAGGATAAAGGCAACAACGGGGCATATTTATAGGGTCCGAGGTGGTCTCAATTCGTTCCGTTCGTGAAATTTTAATGGCAGCCGTTCGAGGTCCGGCAATGGCCAGCGACTTCAAAGCGCATCGAGGGAAAGAATCGGCGGAGGTGGAGGCGCTGGTGCGCGGGGAGTTGAAGGGGAGGGGTCGCTGGTTGGGGGAGGAGGAGAGACGCGGGGGCTGTCGGGCTCCCATGCCGGCTCGTTTCCTCTGTATACTTACCTACACGCACGGGGGCTGAAGACGATGGAAAAAATCCCACGTCTCGTTCTTTCTCATTTTTTGGCCAAGTGGCTGGGCCGGCCTGGTTAAGGAGAGATAGAATGGGCCAGGTCCAAAAAGTCCGTTATTTTAAAACCAGTTTTACAAGTGGATACACTTTATAATATGCAGTCTAAAATTTCAAATAAAATAAATAAAGTTAGAAGGGATAGTTTTTAATTTAAATCATACAATCAAACAACCAAAAAACATGTAATATATTTTTATATATAATGCAATATGGGCTTCATAAATTCCCAAAATTATTTAACGTTTTTTTATCATTCCCAAAATATTTTTTTATGCAACATGCAAATATGGAAATTTTAATAAAGATTCCGTTTTCAATAATTGAGGAAGTCATATTATCCTCTCTCTTCATTTGTTTCGTGAAAAATGGTAATTCCTTTATTAAAATATCCAACATTCAAATAAACAAGTAGAACACACGAAATATGAATATGCTTCTATATAACATTCCAAATGAAAAATTTGGGATGTTACAAACCTACCCCCTTAAAAAGAATCTTGACCTCGAGATTTAGGCTGGCTAGGAAAAAGGTGCGGGTGATCTTCTCTCTAATCTTCTTCCCGCACCCAAGTAGTTTCTTCTTCGGTGTGATGGCTCCGTTGCACCTTGCATAGTTTGATAGTCTTAGTGCGAGTGATACGCTCTGCAGTGTCGAGAATATTGATAGGCCTCTCTTCGTACATAAGGTCCTTCTCCAGTTGTATAGCATCCAAAGGAATTTTGTCACTCAAAGGAATGTCCTCTAACTCAACATGACACTTCTTCAACTGCGAGACATGGAATACATCATGAACACTTAATAGAGCTTCGGGGAGTTCGAGATGATAAGCTACTTATCCTCTATGTGCCAGAATCTTGTAGGGTCCCACAAAACGCGGTGCAACCTTTCCTTTGATGCGAAATCGCTTAACTCCTCGGAGTGGCGATACTCGAATATATGCCCTATCTCCAACTTCATATACCACTTCCTTACGCTTAGCATCAACATAACTCTTTTGTCAGGATTGAGCGATTTTCAATCTAGCCCTAATTAGCTTGACTTTCTCGTCAGCATCACGAATCAAATCAGGTCCAAAGAGTTGGCGTTCTCCCACTTCACTCCACGTTAGTGGGGTTCTACACTTGCGGCCATAAAGTGCCTCAAATGGTGCCATCTTCAGACTAGCTTGATAGCTATTATTATAAGAGAACTTAGCATATGGCAAGTTATCATCCCAACTGGAACCGTAGTCAAGTGCACATGCACGTAACATGTCCTCTAGGATTTGATTAACCCTTTCGGTTTGTCCATCCGTCTGTGGATGAAAAGCTGTGCTAAACTCAAGTCTGGTACCGAGTTATTCGTGAAGTTAATGCCAGAATTTTGAGGTAAATTGAGTGCCTCGATCTGACACAATCTTGCGGGGTACGCCATGCAAGCATGAAATCCTCGTCATATAAATCTTGGCTAACTTAGCACTTGTGTAGGTTGTCTCTACAGGAATGAAGTGAGAAACCTTCGTCAAACGGTCCACGACTACCCAGATGGAATCATAACCAGACCGAGTTCGTGGGAGGCCGGTGATGAAGTCCATACCAAAATTTTCCCACTTCCAATCAGGTATTGGTAAAGGTTGTAACAAACCTGCGGGCTTTTGGTGTTCATCCTTGACTCGCGGGCACACATCACATATAGCAACATATTCTTCTAATTCTCGCTTCATATTTTGCCACCAAAATTGCTCCCTCGGATCAAGATACATCTTAGTGCTGCCTGGGTGAATGGAATACGGAGAATCGTGTGCCTCCTACAGAATCATCTTCTTAATCTCCTCATTGCAAGGCACACAAATACGTGTTTCGAACCATAGTGTTCCATGTTCATCCTCAGAAAATTCCTCGGATTTCCCTTCACGTATTCGCTCCCTAATTGTTCCCAATTTTTTATCATCCTTCTGAGCTTCCTTGATTTTCTCCAACACGGTGGATTTGACTTCCAAGGTGGCTAAGAATCCCTTATGAACAACCTCCAAGTTCAAGCTCTTAAACTCTTCACATAAGTTGGGAGAAATTACATGAGAAGTAATGTAGTTGAGGTGTCCCTTTCGACTCAAGGAATCTGCAACAACATTCGCCTTGCCGGGATGATAATTAACGCTTAGGTTATAATCATGGATAAGCTCTAACCAACTCCTTTGCCTGAGATTGAGCTCCTTCTAGGTGAAAATATATTTCAGACTCTTATGATCGGTGAAAATATCACAATGATTCCCAACAAGATAGTGTCTCTAGGTTTTGAGAGCATGTACCACTGCAGCTAACTCCAAATCATGAGTAGGATGGTTAAGCTCATGCAGGCGAAGCAGCGTGATGCATAAGCCACTACCTTTCCATCCTGCATAAGTACACCTCCAAGTCCTTGCCATGAGGCATCACAATAAACTTGTAAGTCCTTATGAATATCAGGTAAAACCAACACTGGGCCGTAACTAACTTTTCCTTGAGATCCTGGAAACTAGCTTCACATGCTTCACTCCACTGGAATTTCTTCCCCTTCTTAAGTAGTTCAGTCATAGGTTTGGCTATTTTGGAGAAGTTCTCTATGAAACAAGGGTAATATCCCGCAAGTCCTAAGAAACTGCGAATCTCAGCAACTGAAGTGGGTGACTTCCAATTGGTTACAGCTTCCACTTTAGAGGGGTCCACTTGAACTCCTTTCCCAGATACAACATGTCATAGGAATCCGACTTCTTTCAGCCAGAATTCACATTTACTGAACTTGGCTAACAATTGATGCTCTCTCAGTTTCTCCAATACTTGGCGAAGATGTTTCTCATGCTCCTCCTCATTCCTGGAATAAATAAGAATGTCATCGATTAATAAAACGACAAACTTATCAAGAAATTCCATGAACACCTTGTTCATCATATTCATAAAATATGCTGGAGCATTAGTCAAGCCAAAAGACATGACCGTGAACTCATATAGCCCATATATTGTGGAAAATCCTGTCTTGGGTATATGTTGCTCCCTGATTTTCAACTGATGATAACCAGACCGCAAATCAATCTTGGAGAAGATACTTGCTCCTTCAAGTTGATCAAATAGATCTTATCATAGGCAGCGGGTATTTGTTCTTGATGGTGACTTCATTAAGAGAACGATAGTCCACACACATCCTAAAACTTCCATATTTCTTTCTCACGAATAAGACTGGAGCTCCCCATGGTGAAGAACTTGGGCTAATAAACCCCTTAGCTTGAAGCTCACGAATCTGCTTCTTGAGTTCGGCAAGTTCATTTGCGGGCATTCTATACGGCCTCTTGGCTATGGGTGCAGTGCCAGCGATTTAGTCAATTAGAAACTCAATATCCCTATCTGGTGTCATTACAGATAGATCCTATGGAAAAACATCTGGATATTCTCGTACTAAAAGGACTTGATCAAGGCTAATCTCGTTAAGAGAATTTAGCAAAGCCTTATTTGATTTGCGCTTGCAAATGATCTTGAATCGTTTCCCTTCCAAGTTGGTGAGAGAAATTGACCACTCGGCACAATTGATACTTCCCTTGTGCTGGACCAACCAGCCCATGCCTATAATCACATCCAAACCCTCAGAATTCAAAACAATAAGGTTAGTTGGAATAGTGGACCTTCCCAAGGTGAGTAGTAGACCGAAACATCCTTTATTGCTTCTCATCTCTGCTCCCGGGGAATGAAATAGTACTGGGCTACTAAGAGTCTGAGTGGCTAACCCATGCTCATGCACAAATGAACTTGAGATGAAAGAATGTGATGCACAGGTATCAAACAATACAACTGCGGGAAAGGAATTAAGTCGGGACATACCAATAACTACATCTGGTGCTTCCTGAACATCTTCTACAAAGATGTGGTTCACCTTAGCCTTGATGAAAGGATTTGTCTTTGAGCCATTCCTAGTATTGTTCGTCTTGTTCTCTGGGCAATCGGTGGCATAATGCCCAGTGTTCCTGCACTTAAAGCAGGTTATCTGGCTCATGTCCTTCTGTGGCCTATCCTTGCTATAGCCACCATTTCTGTTGTAAGGTTTGTGGACATCATGATGGTTTCTCTTTTGATGATGCTAATGACTACCACTAGAATGACTATTATGGTTGGAGCCCTTGTGGTTGTGGGAGCGATTGCCTTGATAACTATTTCCCTTCGAAGAGGATTCATAGTGCCTTGGTGGTGATGAGGTACGGATTTTCTACGCCGGATTGGAGTTGCTCTTATGAAAGCTTCCCTTCCTCCTGCGATTTTCAATCTCTTTGTGCTTCCCTTCCAGGATAAGTGCCTTATCAAAGAGAGCTTGGCAATTGTTGAAGGTAAGTGCAACCAACTGAAAGGATATTTCATCATTCAATCCTTCCAGGATTTTTTCCTGTCTAGCCGCATCAGTAGCCACATCATCTGGTGCATAGCGTGCTAGCTTGTTGAACTCCTCCCAATATTAATTCACTGAAAGACATCTCTGGAGCAAAGTACGAAACTCCAACTTCTTTAGAGCCATATCACCAGCAGGCACATGAGTATTGCGGAAAGCGGTCCAGAATTGTTCCCAAGTGATAGCATCAACATTGGAATACGCAATATGATAATTATCCCACCAAGATGCGGCGGGACCTTCTAGCTGATGTGCGGCAAAGCGCACCTGTTCAGCTTCAGTGCATTCTGCAGTATCCAACTTCTTGGCTTTGGAACAAAGCCAATCATCTGCAACAATGGGCTCCGTAGAACTAGAGAAAGTTGGAGGGAGCAATCTCAAGAACCAAGTAAGTCGATCCACAGGCGGTGGTGGAGGTGGTGGTGGCGGAGGCGGTCCACCATTGTTGTTGTTTTGCATATTCGGAGTCAACAACTGGATCAATTGGGCGTGAGCCTGCAACAACTGCTCAATGCCGGGTGGCATTGTTGTTTTCCCCATTATGTTCACATCTTTGCGACATCTGTTTGACGAGGTTCCATAGTAAGGTATAGGGATATTGGGAAACCTAGATATGATACTACCCTCATGCATGCACATGATGCAAAGGAAAAACCAAATAACACCAAACTATATCAAACATAGAAATCGCACATAGTTTATTTATTCAAGAAACCCTAAGGTACTGCCATCCACACTCTGGCATGGTCAAGTACACTAGCGAAAAGCGCTTATTTTACTTTCCATGGTGGTCCAAAACCTAACTTGATTCAATATGGGACTCGTCTACAATAGTCATAGTACTGTCCCAATCTTTATCATTACTGATAAGGGGACCATTTTCTTCCACCTTCTGAAGTTCAACTCCTCCATCAAGGGCTTCCTCATACTGTGTCTTCCAGTTCTCCCTTTCCTTGCGAAGCTTCCTAATCCTGTCTTGAGCTATTTCCTCTCGGGTCGACGCTCTATTTAAGTCTTCTCGTAGCTTATTGTTCTCCTTCTTTAGGGCGTTAGCCCTACCTCGCTGCTCATCCGCATCTTCTCGTACTTGTTCCATTTCGTATTGATGAGTTTGGAACTTGTACTCCATGCAGTCATGTGCTTCGGTATCCACGGATTGACGCTTCACCTTATGCAATGATTCCACCAAATTCTCCTCCAAATTAAAGATATAACGCTCCAGGTCATATATATGCACTGTGTGCAAGTCCAATTGTAACACCCCGGCCACACCCACCGGTTCCCGGCGTACGCCTGGCGGGATCTAGACTGTCCCCACAGACCAACACTAGTCTTTCCTGCGCACTTTGTCCTCACTCGTGCGCACCCGGGAACAACTTCCCGGTCGGTCACCCATCCTCAAATCGCTCCAAGCCAAGCACGCTTAACTTTGGAGTTCTTTGGATCTGGGCTCCCGGAAAAGAAGGTGCACCTTGTTGATATGAGTAGTCTATCATTCCTATTAAGCCAGGATGTCACACCAATGCAGATTTCTTGGACAACTTCAGGGGTCTCCCATTTTCCGTTGTTCGCTTTCCAAATGTTTGCACCCTCATCTTACGAAATTCCTCTTGGTGAAGGTAAGTGAGCCGGGTCATCACATCATGCATAGCTCTATTATTTTCTTGCTGTTTCGTTGCGGCTATGTCTCGGATAGACATATCTTCTGTTTTTTGACTCCTTGGACCCAGGAACTAGAACTCTAAAGTTCCAGTAGCTACCTTCATCCTTGCGCCAAATTTTGATTTCAGGTGTGGGCATGGTCAACACCCGGAACAAGGCTAGGAATGGAGTGCCAAACAGAGTACCCTGAAATCTTCGTCTTCCTTCAGGGTATAGTGTTCCATCTTCAATTTTGAAATATACTAGATTTACTAAAGAAAGAATAGAATTACGAGAATGAAAGGTACATAACTCTTAAAATAGATTTGTCCCTATTTGGTTTTACTACTCTACACCATTTCTAAGGGCCACGTCCTAAAGTCAACGTAAGGCTCTGATACCATTTTGTAACGACCCTGACCTGATAAGATCTGAATCTCTGAGTTTCCTGTGCTATCCCTGAATCGCTAACTAGCACACTCAGTACAAGAATGAATACCAAGCAACATACGTCTTTATTACATCGGAAGATCCAGAGTTTATTTTATTAAAACTTATAAGAGAAAAGTTTTGCCCCCCATGTGTTTTGGATATTGTTGGACAAGACAGTAGAGGAACTAACAATGTTTTCTGGTATAAACAGTTGATTAGGTTCCTGGAGGACAAGTCAGGTGATAAAGCTTCTAGGAAGGTTTTCAAGTTATCAAAGCATTATCCTTGGAGTGAAGCTAAATCACGGAGGATAACCCCAAAAATGAAGGTGTCCTAAAGCTCAACTCATCGAAGGAAATGAGGAAGACGGCGCAAGTCTTAGATGTTTTAGTGTAGTGATTTTTCTATTCTTTGAGTCATAGGACAAACCGTAATATCAAGAGGGGTTTTAGTTTGTGGACACCGAGGCTATTGTGAAAATGCTCAGATCAAATCTAAACAAAGTGAGAAGCCAGAGAGAAGAAATCTCATGTGCACTGAGTTAAGTTTCGGTAGAAAAGACTTCCTTCTTTGGCTTCTGAAGCAGAACTGAGTCCGTGAGTCAACCTTACTTGTTCCGCAAGTAAAGTTGCGCATTGATGACTAATCCAATCGTTGTGGAAACGCGTCAAGCTGTCGCTTCGGGTCAAATCAGTCATTTCGCTCCTCGGGATCGCCAATTATAAATACGATGCCCCCGCCTCCATTTGTGGTTGGATGCTCTGAGATTTTTCCTGAGAGAGACTGAAGAGAGCATCCGAAGAATGCCACCGAAGCAAAACCCAAAAGCCATACCACTGAATCCTAAGTCCCATTGATCTGAGTAGATTCACTATGAATTAGGTGAAAACTTGCTAAGCCTTTTTATCTTGGAGAAATGAAATTCTCCTAGACGGTAAGAGTGTCGTCTTCAGAGAGCAAAGAGTAATTGTCGCCTCGAAGTTCAAGTCTGTCAAAGGTTTCAGAGATTTCCTTGATAATCTACCCCGAGTGAAAACTGACCAAGATCAAGGAGATTGGTGCAGTGGAGGAACAGACGGAGAGAGTTTTGCTCCAGGTGTTCAATCACCAGTCCCTCCAACTAGACGTAGCGCTTTGCAGAGCGTGAACTGGTCGAACAAACATCGCCGAGTCAAGAGTTCGTTTTACTTCATTTATTTACTTTCCGCATTGCATTTGCTTCCGGTTATGCTTCAACATGTTTTGATTCGCTGTGTTTTGTTTCGCTAGTAGTTTTGCTTCCCAGTTACTTGTTTCTGCTATCCTTTTCTACTGAGTTTATGCTTCACTTCAAAGCTTCACTCGAAAATTTGTAGTGATCATTCACCCCCTCCCCCTCTGATCACATACTTGGAATTTGATACGTCTCAAACGTATCTACTTTTCCAAACACTTTTGCTATTGTTTTTTCCTCATTTTTGCATGTTTGAACTAAACTAACCCGGAATGACGCTGTTTTCAGCAGAGCTGCGTGTATGATTTTATTGTGTGCAGGAAAATGGATTTTTAGGTAGCTCAGAAAATTCCCGGAAAATTCACGAAAAATCCACGCACCCGAAGCTTCCACGAGCCAGAAGTGGGGCCGGCGGGGGGCCACAGGGGCTCCAGGCACCCTTTTGGAGCGGCCCCACCCCTGGCCGCGCCGGCTGTCCGCATGGGGGCCACCCCCTCCTCTGGTGCCCTACCGAGGCCCCTCTTTATTCTCGTGACGGGAAAACCCCAGAACATAAGTCGCTTTTCCAGTTTCCATCGTGGAGCTGCCGCCACCCTCTGTTCTTCCTCGGGAAGGCTAATCTGGAGGCCGATTTGGCCTCCAGAGAGGGGATATCGTCGCCATCGTCATCACCATAACCAATCCATCCTCCCTCCATGACTTCTCTTCTCATGTGTGAGTAATTCCCTGCTGTAGGCAACGGGGATGGTAGGGATTGGATGAGTTTGATCATGTAATAGTTTGTCAGATTGTTGGGGGCATGTTGCCTATTATCTACTTTGGTTTTTATCAGCTTTGCTACAACTTGTTGCTTTTAATGCTTGTCACTTTGGGCCCGAGTGCCATGTTTTTAGATCTGAACCACTTGTGTTTTCATGAGTATATTTATGTTCTTGATCCTATCCATGAGTTGTATGCACCTATTATGGTCCGGAACCGGCGATCCCAAAGGTGACAGCTTGGGACACCAAAGGGGATGGTCCATAATTTGAGGATTTCATGTATCCATTGAGTTTATTGCTTTGTTCCGGTGCTCTTTGACAGGAGCACCTTAATCTCCATAAGTTCCCTTTGGCCCTGTCCGTAGTGGGATGGTAGGACAAAAGATGTTGTGCAAGTTCTTATTGCAAGCACGCACAACTACCTACGGGATACATGCCTAATGTTTGATATTTTCCGAGATGATCATTGCTTTTCTGTGTGCCTAGCCCCGTGTTAGAATCTATTACATGTTCATTCTTATCCAAGCAGCGCCCAATCATCCATCTCCCTAGCCTACAGTGTTTTAATCCTGCTGGTTACTAGTTGTTCCTTTTGCCGTTTTACTTTTGCTGTCGCCAATACCACTATCATATCACCGTTGCTATTAATATTTTGTTGCAAGCAAGTATATTTCTGGTGCGGTTGAATTGACAGCTCAACTGTCAACACTTATATATATTCGTTGTCTCCCCTTGTGTTGAATCAATAAATTGGATTATCTTACCCGCGAAGATTATCTCGATCCCCTATAGTTGATGGTCATCAAGTACTGTTTTCTGGCGCCGTTGCTGGGGAGCATAGAAATATTTACAAGTCTACTTGAATCATTCTGCCTGCAGCACTTCATCCGATATGGGTAAGAAAGGAGACCCCAAGGTTCTGATCTTATCATCTACTACAAGAAAAGGTACCATTCTGAGTACCAGTGCTATGCTTGATTGACCTTCCATTATAAGTAAGTTCGCTTCACCACAACCACCACTTGCTACTTCTACTGAGTTTGTTACTATGTCCAATAATTTTTATGATGATTCCACTACTCTTGATGACACTAGTTTTCTTGGTCACTACCTTGAAGCTCAGATTGCTAAGGTTGCAGCACAGTCCAAGACTGAGACTCCTGCTACCTATATTCCTACTTGCAAAACCTTTGATTACCCAGACTTAGATAAACTCAAGGAGAGGATCCTTGATGATGATTATGTTATTCTTGATGATGATTTTTGAAGGTAACACACAGAGTGTGTCGATTCTGACCCTGGAGCTAATAAGAAGTTGCTTGAAAAGCACTCCATGAAAAACAAGATTACTCCTGATCTTGAATTTTCTACATCTCCTACATGCATCACTGATCCTGATTATGATTTCTCTGTTGCTCTTTCACTTATATCTATAGCTGAAGCTGACCCCTTTTATGGCAGAGAAAATGATGATGCTATAGCACACCTGACCAAACTCACCGAATTGGGTAGCTTATTTACTATTGATGAGAGAATACGAAACTTTATGTGGCTAAGCTTTTTTCCTTTCTCTTTAAAGGAAGACGCTAAAGTATGGTATGATGCACTACCTTATGGTTCCATTAAGAGTCCTCAGGACTTAGCTCAATTCTTTGTCGATAAATATTTTCCTGCTCATATACAACATGCTGCTTTGCAAAGAATTTATAACTTTAAACAGTTGCAGGATGAACACCTCCCTAAGGCTTGGGGTAGGTATTGTGGTTTAATTAAGGCTAGACCGGGACATGACGTCCCCAAGAATGAATTACTTGATATATTTTATGCTGGTCTAACCGATGAATCTAGATCCTATATGGATAGTTGTGCTGGTTGTGTTTTCAGGGAAAGAACGCCAGACGATGCTGAAGAATTAATGGGCAATATTGGCAAGAACCACGAAGATTGGTCCGTCACTGAACCACCTCCACCACCAAAGAATAGGGGCATGCTTGTCCTAAGCCCCGAAGATATGCAAGAAGCAAAGAAGTCCATAAAGGAGAAAGGCATTAAAGCCGAAGACGTGAAGAATCTACCTCCTATTGAGAAGTTGGGTGAGCCTACCACTCACCCTCCCTTGGTAGAGGTACACTCTCTATTTGATTTTACTGAAAGTGGCATCCCTCAAGGTAAGCCTCCCGATCAATGTTTAGATGAGCTTGAGAATTTCATTATTAAGAAAGACCATTTTAATGAGAGGATACAAAGTCCGTTGCATGATAATACCCTTGCTATCAAAAGTTTGGTTGATGTTCTTGAAAGAACATTTAATGATGTTAAATGCCTTGTTAAGCATTTTCATATGGTTCAAACTCAGCTTGAACATATTTCTAATGTGCAAAAAGATTTGCTTGCTAATAATGCCAAACAGGATATACAGGCCTATGGTATAAAGAATAGAGGTGGAACACACAGCCAGGACCCTCTCTATCTCGAGGGGAATCCAAAGAGGATCGACAAAGATTCTCAAGTACAGGAAGAAGACGAGATTGTTAGCTCTCCAAAGAAGAAAAAGAAGAAGAAGAAACACAAGTAAGCTGACAACTCAAATGATCCTATTACAAGTGAAGAACCCGATGTTGATCCTAACATCATATCTACCTCCGATGCTGAAACTGAAGACGGTGCTGAGCCCGAAGAAAATGATAAGGAGAATAATGATCCTCCCGAGGTGCGAGAAGAAGAAGCACCAGACAAACGCAAGAAATACACAAGAGAAGACTTCATCACAAGAAGACATGGGAAGGAAAGAGAACCATGGGTACAGAAACCCATGCCCTTTCCAGGTAAGTCTCTCAAATCTAAAGAAGAAGAGAATTATAATAAATTTTGTGAATGGATGAAAGCTCTTTTTCTTCAAATTCCTTTGACTGATGCTATCAAGTTACCTCCTTATTACAAATATATGAAAGGTAGTGTTACTAATAAAAGAAAAGTTCCTAATGAAGCAATATCTACTATGCTTGCTAACTACTCTTTCAGTGGCAAGATTCCTGAGAAGCTTGGTGATCCAGCTATACCCACCATTCCTTGGTCCATAAAAAATAATTATTTCAAAACCGCCTTATGTGATCTCGGACCAGGAGTGAGTGTCATTCCTTTTTCTATTTATAAGAGGCTATGTTTAGAAAAACTAATCCGTACAGATATCTCTCTTTAGATGGCTGACAAGTCAACAACCGTCCCGATTGGTATTTGTGAGGATGTTCCTGTTGAAGTTGCTAATTGCTTTATCCTTACAGATTTTATTGTGCTTGACATGCCCGAGGATGGGAGCATGTCCATTATTCTTGGTAGACCTTTTCTTAACACCGCAGGTGCTATTATTGATTGAAAATTTGCAATGAAGGAAAGGTTACTTTCAACATTGATGGTAAGGAACACACGGTGTATTTTCCGAAGAAGATCGACAAAAGGCATGTCCTTAACTCTATAGAGAATATCGAGACCGTGAATATTGGAAAATGGGATTGTCCTTTACATGTGCATCACGAATAAAAAACCATTATGGTGGGGACAATTTCCATGAAAGTAAAGGTGCAATGATCACTTCATAAGAGGTGAAACTTTCTACTCTATATATCTCCAGTTCGTTGGTAAGACTTGATCAACCTTGCTAGCATGTTTTATATAGGTCAAAAGTGGAGCTTGTTATGTTTTCATTTGCTTTAGCTTTTGTTCTCCTTGCTATACCAAGTTTTTATATTTTTGAAGCTTCAAAATAGTAATCACTGCTTCAAGTTTTCAGAAAGTTTCGCAGCTTTTCGAACTCCGAATTTTTTTCAATAGTGAAGTTTTCAGAAAAATTCCAGAAAAATAAAAATCAAAATTTCCACGTCAAGAGTGACCCAGGGGCACCTGGGGCTGACCAGGGGGGCCACCAGTGGCCCAGGCAAGCCGGCCGGCTGGCCGCGCCCACAGGGCGCCTGGGGCCCATAGGCCCCATCTCCAGGTATGTCTTCTTCCTCCTTCTTCCTCTCTCTCTCTCCAACAACACGAGTTTTGCTCCTGTGTTCGCGTTCTTGCTGTGCTTGGAGGCGATTTTCGATCTCTCTCTACAACACATCGTTTGAGCTGAGATTTTTAGCAAATACTCCCTGGTATGCAACTCCCCCACCCCTCCAATTAGATTTTTGATTTGTGGCTTCATTTTTGAGTATTTAGTAGTTCTTGGTGCTGTTTATATGAGCTTCATTCATGTGTAGAAATTTATTTTCCAATATTTGATGCAAGTTTATGCCTTAGGTATGTGAGTAGAGTAGTTTGCCTCAACTCACTTTGTTTAAATTCTTTTTTTTGTGAATTGTCAAAAATTTCAGAAATGAGTTTGCTAGCAAAAGCAAAGGGGTTGCTTGGGAAGAAGAAGCCCGAGCGCTCCGATCGAGTTACTAGAGCTGCAGCTTCAACCTCAGCTGCTAGGGTGAGCTATAACGAAGATCATGTGCCCCTAGAGTAGTTGGAAAACGCGAGTCCCGCATGCGCAATGATGTATCCGTACGGTGACTTTCTCGAAGCTGCAGGAATCAAGGAGGATTTTTATGGCCTTTGCGCCAATGCAGGTTTGACACGGCTAGCACTATGCTATGTGGTATAGTATAAGAAACTCACCTCCTGTTTCATTAATAGTTTTGGTTATAATCATGATGCTGGAACTATTGAGCTTAAAATTTATAATGATCTTATGACCATGTCTTTGGCAAGATTTTGTGATATAATAGGTGTGCCGAACGCTGGTCATACGGCGAGGATGAACACTCAGCCCTACGACTTGAGGACTCTCTTTGTATCCAGGAGACGAGGGATATCCGGTTTACGAAGATTTCCAGCAACTTATTCCCCCACCTCAGGTATTCTGCGTATTTTATTGCCAGAGGGGTGTTGGCTCATGACAACACGAGCAACGGTTCTGCACCAGATTTCACTATCTATGCAAACGCCCTCTCTTGTAGGAGTGATTATAATGTGGGTGCCTTAATTGCTCGACGCCTTGCTATGAATGGTAACAAGGGTGATTTATTTGGTGGCGTTTATGCCATGCTTATCCTTGAGTATTTTAATGGCACCCCGCATCCTGATGATGTTCCCTTTTCTTACTCAAGTCTTGATCTTGCTGCTATGAAGAGGCATAAGTTTGTTACCACGACTTCCGAGTTTGATAACCTTGTTTATATTTTGAGGTTTGAAAAGACTATTATTCGAGAGATCAGTCTACCTGCACCACTTTTGTTTGATTATACTAGCAGGAAAGGATGGTCTTTCAATGATATCCAGTTTGATGAGTTCATGGCTCAGTATTAGTTGCATAACCCCATGGAGGGGGTTGTGCCCGACGAGGAGGAGCATGGTGAGTTCCCACCTTTATAGGGGGAGACCGTCACCCAGTATGGTGAGGGGTCTTCTTCTTCTTGGAGCGCAAGGCCTTCCTCATGGCAAGACCCGAGGACTTCGGTATACGCACCGGAGGGCTCGTACGACTCTTGGACTTACCCATACCACCCCAGAGCAAGAGGCTCCTGGGGGAAGTAGCTGCTACCAATTAGGCCAAAAGCATAAGCTTGGGGGAGTACGTTCCCTTCTCACTTTTTCCATTGTATTATTCGTTTTTATTTTGTTCACTTTGATCTTTTCGAAGTTTTTTCCCGTTCTTCTTTTTTCTTTTAAATTGCAAAAATAAAAAAAAGATTTCTATTTTCTTTTGCTTTCGTTAAACCCTTTGAAAAAAAAACCAAAAAGATTTCCTTTCTCTCTTTAGTTTGCTTTGTTTTCAGAGTTCAGCTCGAGTCCGTGATGGCATTTGATTATATTTCTCACGTTCGGTCGTGCAAGTGACAAGGCAGTAATGACGAAGAACGATGGAAGGGAAGCAACAAGGAAAACCGGTATGAACTCTTCTTGTTTCTACTTTTGTACATATGCCTATACTTATGATCTAGAGACCAGCTTGTAGCGACATAGTGCTATGTTTACAATGCTTTCCCAGTGTTCATGCTTTCTTTGTGGCTGATCTCAAATAGCTAGAGTGCATAATATGTTGTTGAAATGATTTACATGCATTGCATTGTTCATGGTTTGGCATATTGAAGTGGTATTTCCCTTCGGAGAATTCTTGGATTAACTTGGCACATGTTCACACATGTTTATGACTAAAATGTCTATCATGCCTTGACGATCTTTTTGTTCCAGAATAGTTATATCACTTTCATGCCCGATTCAATGTTGTTATGTCGCTCTGCATGATTATGACAATTATTGCTCTCTAGTTGGTCGCTTCCAAGTCTTTTGCTAGCCTTCACTCGCACTAAGTGGAGTTCTGCTTGTGTATCCAAACTCCTTTTCAAACCAGTTATTCCACTTGAGTCCACGATATCTTCCTATATGTGGTATTTACCGGTCACCCCTAACTTAGAATTTCTTGGGCCATCTCGAAATTTATTCAAAAGCTTCCCATTTGTAACCGTACAAGCTCATGGTGCGGTGAGGGAAATCAGTATCTGCCATGCCAAAAATATTTTGACGGAAGTTTTAACTAGTCAATAAAAAAAGAGTTACAACTCCCCCATACTTGATGATGGTATGAAATGGACCAAATTCTGCTAATGATAGATGGAACGAGAAAACATCCTTCCATACTTGAGGCAAAATAAAAGGCACCATGGACCATCAAATGATAGGTGGATATGGGAACAAAAGTGTAAGAAAAAGCATTAATATAGTTGTCAAGGGAGATATTGAGAGACCTTTACATTCACCGTTGACTAGAAAGTTGCACTTCTCAAAAGAATTTTATCTTTGTTTTCAAAACCAAGAGCTCTGGCACATGTTTAGTCTTTGCTTCCAACCACGGGTTTTCAACCTTTCCATAAAAAATCCACGGTCCGAGAGTCTCCCCATCTTTCTTCAAAGCACTAACTGTTGAGAGCATAATTGTCATTCTTAGTGTAACATGCATTGTCCCAAAGTATCACATTGTCTTATGCATGATTGTGATATTGCTTGTTCTGAAATTCTTAGTTCTAGTCTCCTTTAAAACTCCGAAGGAGTTTCTGCATTTATGTTTTGCTTCACTCATGGAGGCTAGCGAGATACAACTCCGATATGTTCAAGCTATGTGCATTGTGATCTTGTCTTGATTTTCGGCAGCATATTATTTACTTTTAGTTGTCTGTGATTGATCACTTGAAAGAAGGATTGCTTCATGCATTGTCCTAATAGCATTGTTTTGATACTTGCTAAACTATTTTTGTAGTACGTGCTTATATACATCTTATGAAGCAAAAGTGTTTGTCAAAGTTTTCTTTGTCGCGTTGATACTGTCTCCTCGTTGGTTACCCCAAGTGGAAGGTGAGATGTAGGATAGCGGCAAATTCCCATCGGTGAAGATACCAAGGTTTGTCTCCAGTAGGACTCCGGAGATGATAAGTAGGTGTCAGTGGCGCAACTGACGTGGACCTGCACACGACAAAAATAACTTTGCTCCCAACGAGTACAAAGAGGTTGTCAATCTCTCTGGCCTTGTTGTTTACAAAGGATCAAACGCAAGGGATAATGATAATGATTGCAGCTGGAAAGTAAAAGCAGGAGAGTAAAAGAGCGTGTAAACAATGATGAGAATATGGACCGGGGTCCCGTGATTTTCACTAGTGATGTCTCTCTCCCAAAAGACAATAAAACTGCTATACGAGGTAAACAAATTACAGTTGGGAAATTGACAGGATTAAAAACGCACCACAATGCTGACAATGCTACAAAGAAAGGACGAGGCTCAAAAGAATGGGAAATACACCAAAATAAGTAGACCGAAATCCAACTGCATCTACTATTAATTATCCACCTTGAGATATCTATCCAGAACATCTCGCTGGTATTAAGTTGCGAGCCCCACCCAAAGTGTAAACCCAAAGCAACAGACAACCGCATTAAAAAGCACTTTGCGTAAAGTAAACAATCCTTGCAACCGTGGTTACAAGCACCGTTGTTTTCCCCCTTGTGGAAACAACACATCCCCTAGACTAATGTTTCTGTCACTCAAGCATGTCATCGGGGGGCATGAACCCACAATCGCACATAACGTTCCCTCTTGGAGTCACTACATACTACTTGGCCAAAGCAATAAACATCAACGGAGAACATGCAAGAATTACTTAGGAACAAAAATATAAAAGATAAGAACCAAATATATTACTGAATCACGATCTGAACATAATCTCATACTCCATCAGATCCCAGGAAACTCAGCATAGCAAGATCAGAAAGTTACATATGTGCCTCGATCATGTAGGGTAGCTCACGAGGACTAAACCATGAAGAACAAAGAGGGGAGGAGAACATCACATAGCTACTGATCACAGACCCATGGTCCACGGGAAACTACTGACGGCACATCCGGGAAGCGTCCATGGTGGATGGGAAGCTCCCGGAGGTCAATCCTCCCTTCGGCAGGGTGCCGGGAAGAAGTCTGCTAGCGCTCCCAATCTTGGAAGTGCGGCGATGGGGAAAACAAAGGCGGGATCGCGAAAAAGGGTTCTGTCTTTGGAGGTTTCTTGCCACGGGGAATAAATAGGCGAAGGGGGCAGCCAGGGGGGCCACCAGGGGTCCATGCGCCCCCCGGTGCGGCCAGACCCTAGGCCGCACCAAGTTGCCGCCGGGGTCCCTAGTAATGGCCCTCTGGCCCCACCCAGGTGATTCCGGAAGGTTCCTGTACGCTGATTTTTTATCTGATTTTCCCAAATTTTTGGAGCGCTTTTACTATGGGGGAAACCTGAAATAGAAAAACAGCAGAAAATAGGAACTTGCACTGTGGTGCACTGAGTTAATAAGTTAGTCCAAATATGATCAAAAGTGTATGAAATTATATCTACATCATAGCAATATCACACAAAACATGCATGAAGCAAGCAGAAATTATAGATACGTTTCGGACGTATCAACATCCCCAAGCTTAATTCCTGCTCGTCCTCGAGTAGGTAAATGATAACAAGCATAATTTTGTGGTGACATGCTAGAAACCATATAAGAACTTTGAAAAGTAGAGAAATCAAGGTATGTGATTCAATTCAAGTCATAACATGCAAGAGTTGATATTAGCATTGAAGCAAGCAACGAAAGAATATTAGGTGCAAGAGCTCTCGCTGTCCGTGACTCGAATGTCTCCAAATGGTGTTTGTGTGCAATAAAGGGGATATGGGAATACGAGAGAAAAATTATTTTGTTGAGAACTCAATCTACTAAAGTTTCACACTTGGTCTTCTTTGGAATATTATCTTGACTCGTCCCCAGACCACTAGCTAGGTACAAGTCAATTTGATCCATCCTTTTCGATATTTTGAGCACTCATGCAATGGATGAGTGTAAGCATGAAAGTTGACACTTAGCATGGAAAAGAGAGAAATATGGTGGAGGAGGAAGAAAAAAAGGGTGAGAAAGGCTCACATCAATGAGGACAATCATAGGCGGAAGAGCCAAATGATAGAGATGATGTGAGGAGTAGGGATTGCCATGCAACGGATGCACATATGAGCTAAGAAAAGCTCTCCAGTGGAACTAGTGGGGGTGCATCCAACCTGCTAGATCATGAAGACCTAGAGCTCGTTTGAGGAGGCTCATCCTTGGAATATGCAAGCCATGTTCTATAGTGTGAAGGTCCCCACATAGCCATATGCATGAATGATCATATCTATGGAGTACGAGGATAAAAGGGAGTCCTAGTGTGGATCTTTCAAAGAGATAGTAGTGTTGCCCCTTTCTCTCTTTTTATTTTATTTTTCTATTTTTTTCTATTTTATTGTATTTTTTTGGTGTCCTCAATGGATCTTTCTATTTAACTCTCATTTGTCCTCTTTGGGATCTTTTATTTTTTCCACTTTGGGATCTTTTGCTCACTTAAGGGCAACACTCTATTTTACAAGAAGGTATTGAAGATCTTCACACTTTAAAAGGTACTTAAACATAAAGAAGATGTAGCTATCATGATGTATGCAATGTATGCCTCTGCCAGTGTAGCAGGAACATGTATGACATGAAGATCAAGTCATGAAGAGGTGGAAGCTGCATGGCAATATATCTCGGAAAGGCTATGGAAATGCCTTGATAGGTAGGTATGATGGCTGTTTTGAGGAAAGATATAGGGAGGTTTATGATGACAGAGCGTATCATGCGAAGGGTTTGGATGTACCGGCGAAGGTGGGCGCCAACTCTCAGAGTGAGAAGAGGGCAATGCACGGTACGGAAGAGGCTAGAAAATATGAGGAGGTGGAAGTGTCAACTTTCAATACTTACATTAGTCCGAATAACTCATGCACTTATTATCGGTAACTCTCAATCTAATAAGGAGGTTCACAAAGAGAAAATTACCCCGAGGAGGAGTGTATGGGGGTTTGGTTATCCTTGCGCATCCTCGACTCATGGTACGTGAGTGTACTCTAATATCCGATCCCTCAAAATATTAGTGATACATCTCGTAGCTAGAGTTCTCAACTAGTTTTGTAATTTTTGAAAATAAACACGGATTTCCCAAAATACGACACCTAATACTAATAGGCTAGAGCTCTTGACACCAAAAGTTCAAACATTCCTCATAACAATACCTCAAAACTATTGCAAGTTACTACTAAAATTAAATAGCAACCTCAATTACCTACTTTCAAGACAAGACATAACTCAGTGCAACAACCAACTCTCTTAACAACATAAACATGAAAACTAAAGAGAGTTCCAGCAACGAACTAAACAAAAGCCAAGGCTCTTGCTAAAGACAAACTAAAAATAAAAATAAACATGGCAGTAGCTATGAAAAGATAAAGAACACACAACAGTAAAAGGATAGGCATGAAAAAATCCTATGATGTGTTCTTGATTGAAGTGGAGCGTGTTTCTCTCCCACACAAAGTAAGCTGGGGTCTAACGTGTTATGAACAGAAAGTAAAGCTAAAGAAAACAAAAAAGTAAATCTAAGAGCGAGACGCTCCAAGCATAGCACGTAACGCATGAAGCGATAAAAATATAGTGAGATGAAGGACGAACTGATGATTGTTGATGGAGAAGGGGATGCACAGGGGCATCCCCAAGCTTAGACACTTGAGTCTCCTTGAATATTTATTGTGGAAGTATGGGGGCATCCCCAAGCTTGAGCGTTTGACACTCCCGGATCTTGTTTCATCAACTTCCCTCGCACACTTGAAAACTCTTTTCATACATAACTCATCATAAGCTGATTAGAGAGGTTAGTACCCTTAATAAAATAATTTTCCCCACTAGATATAAAGATATTCTTGAAGAGCTATTGTTTCTCAAGATTGCCAATAATTTTTTGCAAATAAAAAGAAAGCTTAAGGTTTCCAAAAGAAAGGAAAGGAAAAATGTGGCGGAATCTGTGAAAAATAGAACAACGGGTAGTAGAGATTTGTTTTCGGGCACTTTTGCAACTCAAATAAAAAAACTGAGAACATATGAAAGTTTCAAAATTGTATAGAGCATGCTGTGTAAAAAATTCAGCTAAAAAATATGAACTGGTGATTTGTTTCGATTTTTCCGCCAAGAAGACAGAATCTGTTTTCTGGACAGCTTGTGACAACTTTTGCTTCCCTTATCATAAGAGGCTATAACTTGGCACAAAGCTTGAAAATAAAGATACAATGATGTTGATACAGTAGTAACAATCATCAAGACCACTAAAAACAGAAGTAAAAACATCTTTGGGTTGCCTCCCAATAAGCGCTTTCTTTTACGCTTTTAAGCCAGGCATAAAGCAAAAAAGAAGAATCAAGTTTTATCAAGAGAGAGAGAATACCTAGCCCGTGTAATAGACTCAAAATGTAACTTAATTTTCTTTCTAGGGAAGTGTTCCATAACCTTTTTGATAGGGAATTGAAATTTTATATTCCCCTCTTTCATGTCAATAACAACACCAACGGTGCGAAGAAAAGGACGTCCCAAAATAATTGGACATAAAGGTTCACACTCTATATCCATAATAATAAAATCAACGGGAACATAGTTGTCATTGACAATGATAAGAACATCGTTGATCTTCCCCAAATGTTTCTTTACAGAAGATTCAATGAGACGAACACCAAAAGAACAAGAATCAAAAGGTTTCAATTCAAACATGTCATACATTCTTTTGGGCATAACGGAGGTACTAGCTCCAACGTCACATAAAGCATAGCAAGAGAAGCTGTTTAATTTAATTTTTATAATAAGGTCCCAACCCTCATCTAGCTTCCTAGGTATGGAGGCTTCTGTTCTAAGCTTCTCCTCCCTAGCTTTGATGAGAGCATTTTTGATATGCTCCATGAAGGCAAGATTAAGTGTGCTAGTGTGGGGGTCTCTAGACATTTTGTGTAGCAAGCTAATAACTTCTGAGAGGGTGCAACTATCAAAATCAATATCACTACTAGCAAAGGTGGTAGTAGTGTCATCTAGGATCACTTGTTTGAAACCATGTATGTTCATAGGATCTTCTTCTTCTACGGTTGAGGTATTAGAATCACCATTCATAGGTCCAATGGGACTAGGAGTGTGTTGGGTGCTAATATTTTGGGTGTCCTCAACAATTTGGATAGTAGGAACTGTGTGGTGTGTAGAAAGGCTCTTAATTCTATCCACTTCCCCTTTTTTCTCTATCCCATCTTCCTTTAAGTTTAGCCATCATCCTAATATTTTCATTGATTTGTAATTGGATAGCATTAATTGGAGTGGCTTTACTCTCCTCAAGGGGAGAGGTTCTAATTTTTAGCATCTCAACATCAAGGGCTAAGCTATCTACCTTCAAAGAGAGATTATCTAACTTAGCTAATTTATCTTCTACATTCTTGTTGAAGGCTTTTTGGGTAGTGATAAAGTCTCTAAGCATGTTTTCTAGTTCAGAAGTGGGGTTCTTGTTGCTAGGATAGGTGTTGTTGTTCCCATAGTTAGATGGAAACGGTATAGGATTACTAGAAAAGTTGCCCCCTATATGCATTGTTGTTGAATTTGTGTCTAGCAATAAAGTTCACATCTACTTGTTCCTGAGAAACCAAACAATTTAAAGGAACATCATGAGGATCAATAGTGGGTTGCTTGGTAAGTAGAGACATAATCAAGTCAACTTCTTGATTTAGGGAGGTAATCTCCTCGACAGAGTTTACCTTCCTACCCATTGGAGCGCGTTCGGTGTGCCATTGGGAATAGTTGGTCATCATCTCATCGAGAAGTTTTGTGGCAGCACCAAGTGTAGTTGACATAAAGTTTCCTCCCGCAGCCGAATCTAATAGGTTCCGCGAGGTGAAGTTCAAGCCTGCATAAAAAGTCTGGATAACCATCCAGGTAGTCAAACCATGTGTAGGGCATTTCTTAACAAGAGATTTCATACGTTCCCAAGCTTGGGCAACGTGTTCATTATCCAATTGCTTAAAATTCATAATGTTACTCCTCACTTGGATAATTTTAGCAGGTGGGTAGTGCTTCCTAATAAAAGCATCTTTGCACTTATCCCAGGAATCTATGCTATTCCTAGGAAAAGATTGAAACCAAATTTTAGCTCCTTCCCTTAAAGAGAAAGGAAAAATCTTGACTTAACAACATCACCTTCTACTTCTTTATACTTTTGCATATCGCATAACTCAACAAAAATTATTTAAGTGTAAAGCAGCATCATCTCCAGCACCAGAGAATTGATCTCCCATAACAAGGTTTAGCAAAGCAGGTTTAATTCCATAAGAGGTAGCTGAAGTGGCAGGTGTGGCAATAGGAGTGCAGATAAAGTCTTTGTTGTTGTGACTAGTGAAATCACACAACTTGGTGTTTTCAGTGGAACCCATAGTAGAAGCAAGTGTAGCAGATTTTTTTTGTAATTTTTGATATAGGACACAAAGTTAAAAACTGAAAGGTAAGCTAACAAGACTAAAAACAAAGGTAAAGATAGTGTGCAACTCCCCTATCTTAGCACTCGGAGTCCCCGGCAACGGCGCCAGAAATTTACTTGCTGGCGTGAGATTTGACGGTTGTAGTTTTGCTATCTTCCCCAGCAACGGCGCCAGAAATTTGCTTGATACTCTCTCCTCATTGGTTACCTCAAGTGGAAGGTGAGATGTAGGATAGCGGCAAATTTCCCTCGATGAAGATACCAAGGTTTGTCTCCAGTAGGACTCCAGAGATGATAAGTAGGTGTCAGCGGCGCAACTGACGTGGACCTACACACGACACAAATAACTTTGCTCCCAACGAGTATAGAGAGATTGTCAATCACTCCGGCCTTGTTGTTTACGAATGATCAAATGCAAGGGATAATGATAATCATAGCAGCTGGAAAGTAAAAGCAGGAAACTAAAAGAGCGTGTACCAATGATGAGAATATGGACCGGGCCCCGTGATGTTCACTAGTGATGTCTCTCTACCAAAAGACGATAAAACTGCTATGCGAGGTAAAAAAATTACAGCTGGGCAATTGACAGGATTAAAAACGCACCGCAATGCTAACTATGCTACAAAGAAAGAACGCGGCTCAAAAGCATGGGTAGTACGCCAAAATAAGTAGACCGAAATCCAATTGCATGTAATACTAATTATCCACCTTCTTATATCTATCCAGAACATCTCGCTGGTATTAAGTTGCGAGCCCCACCCAAAGTGAAAGCCCAAATCAACAGCCAACTACATTAAAAAGCACTTTTCATTAAGTAAACAATCCTTGCAACCGTGGTTACAAGCACCGTTGTTTTCCCCCTTGTGGCAACAACACATCCCGTAGACTCATGTTTCTGTCACTCAAGCGTGTCATCGAGGGGCATGAACCCACAATCGAGCATAACGTTCCCTCTTGGAGTCACTACCTACTACTTGGCCAAAGCAATAAACAGCAACGGAGATCATGCAAGAATTACTTAGGAACAAAAATATAAAAGATAAGAACCAAATATATTACTCAATCACAATCTGAACATAATCTCATAATCCATCAGATCCCAGCAAACTTAGCATAGCAACAGCAGAAAATTTCATATGTGCCTCGATCATGTAGGGCAGCTCACGAGGAAAACCATGAAGAACAAAGAGGGGAGGAGAACATCACATAGCTACTGATCATGGACCCATGATCCAAGGGAAACTACTCACGGCACATCCGGGAAGCGTCCATGGTGGAGGGGAAGCTCCCAGAGGTCAATCCTCCCTCCAGCATGGTGCCGGGAAGAAGTCTGCTAGCGCTCCTGATCTTGGAAGCACCGCAACGGCGTAACAGAGGCATGAGCGAGAAAAAGGTTTCTGTCTTGGGAGGTTTCACCTCACGGGGAATAAATAGGCAAAGGGGGGCAGCCAGGGGGCACCTGGGGTCCAGGCGCCCCCCGGCGCGGCCAGACCCTAGGCCGCGCCAGGGTGCCTCCTAGGTCCCTGGTGGCGGCCCTCTGGCCCCACCCAGGTGATTCCGGAAGGTTCCTGCACGCTGATTTTTTATCTGATTTTCCCGAATTTTTGGAGCGCTTTTAATATGGGGGAAACCTGAAATAGAAAAATAGAAGAAAACATGAACTGGCACTGTGGTGCACTGAATTAATAAGTTAGTCCAAATATGATCAAAAGTGTATGAAAGTGTATCTAGATCATAGCAATATCACACAAAACATGCATGGAGCAAGAAGAAATTATAGATACGTTTGGGACGTATCACGCGTCCAGTTCGTTAAACTGAATTGCTTGAGGACAAGCAATATGCTAATCTTGGGGGAGTTGATACGTCTCAAACGTATCTACTTTTCCAAACACTTTTGCTATTGTTTTCCCTCATTTTTGCATGATTTGAACTAAACTAACCCGGACTGACGCTTTTTTCAGCAAAGCTGCTTGTATGGTTTTATTGTGTGCAGGAAAATGGATTTTTAGGTAGCTCAGAAAATTCCAGGAAAATTCACGAAAAATCCACGCACCCAAAGCTTCCACGAGCCAGAAGTGGGGCCAGAGGGGGCCACAGGGTCTCCAGGCGCCCTTCTGGCACGGCCCCACCCGTGGCCGCGCCGGCTGTCCACCTGGGGGCCACCCCTCCTCTGGTGCCCTACCGAGGCCCCTCTTTATTCTCGTGACGGGAAAACCCCAAAACAGACGTCGCTTTTCCAGTTTCTGTCATGGAGCCGCCGCCACCCTATGTTCTTTCTCGGGAGGGCTAATCTGGAGGCTGATTTGGCCTCCGGAGAGGGGAGATCGTCACCATCGTCATCACCATCACCAATCCATCCTCCCTCCATGACTTCTCTTCTCATTTGTGAGTAATTCCCTGCTGTAGGAAAAGGGGATGGTAGGTATTGGATGAGTTTGATCATGTGATAGTTCGTCAGATTGTTGGGGGCATGTTGCCTATCATCTACTTTGGTGTTTATCATCTTTGCTACAACTTGTTGCTCTTAATGCTTGTCACTTTGGGCCCGAGTGCCATGTTTTCAGATCTGAACCACTTGTGTTTTCATGAGTATATTTATGTTCTTGATCCTATCCATGAGTTGTATGCACCTATTATGGTCCAGAAACGGTGATCCCAAAGGTGAAAGCTTGGGACACCAAAGGGGATGGCCCATAATTTGAGGATTTTATGTATCCATTGAGTTTATTGCTTTGTTTCGGTGCTCTTTCACAGGAGCACCTTAATCTCCATAAGTTCAGTTTGGCCCCGTTAGTAGCGGGATGGTAGGACAAAAGAAGTTGTGCAAGATCTTATTGCAAGCACACAGTACTACCTACGGGATATATGCCTAATGTTTGATATTTTCTTAGATGATCATTGCTTTTCTATGTGCCTTGCCCCGTGTTAGAATCTATTACATGTTCATTCTTATCCAAGAAGCGCCCGACCATCCATCTCCCTAGCCTACAGTGTTTTAATCCTGCTGGTTACTAGTTGTTGCTTTTTACGTTTTACTTTAGCTATCGCCAATACCACTATAATATCATCGTTGCTATTAATATTTAGTTGCAAGAAAGTATATTTCAGGTGCGATTGAATTGAAAACTCAACTGTCAACGCTTATAAATATTCTATGGCTCCCCTTGTGTCGAATCAATAAATTGGGTTATCTTACCCGCGAAGACTATCTCGATCCCCTACAGTTGAGGGTCATCAAGTACTGTTTTCTAGAAATTTGCGTGATAGTCTATCCTCGGTGGTTACCTCAAGTGGAAGGTTAGATGTAGTGTAGTGGAAAATTTCCCTCGGTGAAGATACCAATGTTGAAAAGATCGTCTCTTGTAGGACTCCGGCAATGATAAGTAGGTGGTGAAGTGAACAATGGCGCCGTTCACAACCTTGGGTTGCTTATTTCACCTGGACCTAGACACGACACAAATAACTTTGCTTCCCAACAAGTACGGAGAGCTTGTCAATCTCTGCGGCCATGTAGTTTACAAAGGATCAAACGCAAGGGATAATGATAACAGCTAGAAAGTAAAAGCAGGAAAATAAAAGAGTGTGTAAAAGGTGATGAAAATATGGACCGGGCTTCCGTGATGTTCACTAGTGATGTCTCTCTCCAAAAAGACGATAAAATTGCTATGCGAGGTAAACAAATCACAGCTGGGCAATTGATAGGATTAAAAACGCACCGCTATGCTAATTATGCTACAAAGAAAGGAAGAGGCTCAAAAGCGTGGGCGGTACGCCAAAATAAGTAGACCGAAATCCAACTGCATCTACTACTAATCATCCACCTTGAGATATCTATCCAGAACATCTCGCTGGTATTAAGTTGCGAGCCCCATCCAAATTGTAAACCCAAAGCAACAGACAACTACATTAAAAAACACTTTGCGTAAAGTAAACAATCCTTGCAACCGCGGTTACAAGCACCGTTGTTTTCCCCCTTGTGGCAACATCACATCCCCTAGACTCATGTTTCTGTCACTCAATTGTGTCATCGGGGGGCATGAACCCACAATCGAGCATAAAGTTCCTCTTCGAGTCACTACCTACTACTTGGCCAAAGCAATAAACAACAACGGAGAACATGCAAGAATTACTTAGGAACAAAAATATAAAAGATAAGAACCAAATAAATTACTCAATCACAATCTGAACATAGTCTCATAATCCATCAGATATTAGCAAACTCAGCATAGCAATAACAGAAAATTACATATGTGCCTCGATCATGTAGGGAAGCTCACGAGGTCTAAACCATGAAGAACAAAGAGGGGAGGAGAACATAACATATCTACTGATCACAGACCCTTGGTCCAAGGGAGAATACTCACAGCACATCCGGGAAGCGTCCATGGTTAAGGGGAAGCTCACGGAGGTCAATCCTCCCTCCGACAGGGTGGCGGGAAAGGGTCTGCTAGCGCTCCCGATCTCGGAAGCGTGGCAGCGGCGAAAAAGAGGCGAGATCGCGAAACAAAGTTTTTTCCTCGGAGGTTTCGCGTCACGGAGAATATATGGTCGAAGGGGGCAGCCAGGGGGGGCATCAGGGGTCCAGGCGCCCCCGGCGCGGCCAGACCCTAGGCCGCACCGGGTGGCCTCCTGGGTCCCTGGTGGTGGCCCTCTGGCCCCACCCAGTTGATTCTGGAAGATTCCTTCACGCTGATTTTTATCCTATTTTTCCCGAATTTTTGGAGCACTTTTAATATATGGGAAACCTGAAATAGAAAAACAGCAGAAAAGAGGAACTGGCACTGTGGTGCACTGAGTTAATAACTTAGTCCAAATATGATCAAAAGTGTATGAAAGTGCATCTAGATCATAGCAATATCACACAAAACATGCACGGAGCAAGCAGAAATTATAGATACGTTTGGGACGTATTAACATCGCCAAGCTTAATTCCTGCTCGTCCTCGAGTAGGTAAATGATAACAAGCATAATTTCTGTGGTGACATGCTAGCAACCATATAATAACTTTGAAAGTAAAGCAATCAAGGTATGTGATTCAATTCATGTCATAACATGCAAGAGTCTATATTAGCATTGAAACAAGCAACGAAAGAACATTAGGTGCAAGAGCTCTTGCTGTACGTGACTCGAATGTCTCCAAATGGTGTTTGCGTGCAAGAAGGGGATATGGGAATACGAGAGAAAAATATATTTGTTGAGAACTCAATCTACTAACGTTTCACACTTGGTCTTCTTTGGAATCTTATCTTGACTCGTCCCCAGACCACTAGCCAGGTACAAGTCAATTTGATCCACTCCTTTTCGATATTTTGAGCACTCATGCAATGGATGAGTGTAAGCTCGAGAGTTGACACTTAGGATGGCAAAGAGAGAGATATGGTGGAGGAGGAAGACAAAAAGGTTGAGAAAGGCTCACATCAATGAGGACAATCATTGGCGAGAGAAGGAAAAATGAGAGATATGATGTGAGGAGTAGGGATTTTCATGCAATGGATGCACATATGAAGCAAAGCTCTCCAATGGAACTAGTGGGGGTGCATCCAACTTGCTCTCTCATGAAGACTTAGAGCTCGTTTGAGGAGGCTCATCCTTGTAATATGCAAGCCAAGTTCTATAGTGTGAAGGTCCCCACGTAGCTATATGCATAAATGATCATCTCTAAGGAGTACGAGGATAGGAGGGAGTACGATTGTGGATCTTACAAAAAGGAATAGTAGTGTTTCCCCTTCCTCTCTTTTTATTTCTTTTTTATATTTTTTATATTTTTGTATTTTTTGGTGGCCGCAATGGCTCTTTCTATTTAACTCTCATTTGTCCTCTTTGGGATCTTTTAATTCTGTCCACTTTGGGATCTTTTACTCACTTAAGGGCAACACTCTATTTTACAAGAAGGTATAGAAGATCTTCACACTTTACAAGGTACTAAAGCATAAAGAAGATGTAGCTATCATGATGTATGCAAAGGTAAGTCGCTGAGAGTGTAGCAGGAACATGTATGTCATGAAGATCAAGTCATGAAGAGGTCGATGTTTCATGGCTATATATCTCGGAAAGGCTATGGAAATTCCTTGATAGGTAGGTATGGTGGCTGTTTTGAGGAGAGATATAGGGACGTTTATGATAACAGAGCGTATCATGCCAAGGTTTTGGATGTACCGATGAAGGTGGACGCCAACTCTCGGAGTGAGAAGAGCGCAATGCACAGTACGGAAGAGGCTAGGAAATATGAGGAGGTGGAAGTGTCAACTTTCAATACTTACATTAGTCCGAAGAACTCCTGCAATTATTATCGGTACCTCTCAATCTAATAAGGAGGTTCACAAAGAGACAAGTACCCCGAGGAGGAGTGTACTGGGGTTTGGTTATCCTTGCGCATCCTCGACTCATGGTACGTGAGTGTACTCTAATATCCGATCCCTCCAAAGATTACTGATCCATCTAGTAGCTAGAGTTCTTAACTAGTTTTTGTAGGTTTTTAAAATAAACACGGGTTGCCCAAAATACAACACCTATCACTAATAGGCAAGAGATCTTGACACCAAAAATTCAAACATTACTCACAACAATACCTCAAAACTATTGCAAGTTACTACTACAATTGAATAGCAACCTCAATTACCTACTTGCAAGACAAGACACAACTCAGTGCAACAACAAACTCTCTTAACAAGATAAACATGAAAACTAAAGAGTGTTCCAGTAAGAAACTAAACAAAATCCAAGGCTCTTGCTAAAGACAAAAACTAAAACTAAAACTAAACATGGCAGCCGCTACGAAAAGATAAAGAACACACAACAGAGAAAAGATAGGCATGCAAAATCCTATGATGTGTTCTAGATTGGAGTGGAGAGTGTTTCTCTCCCACACAAAGTAAGCTGGGGTCTAACTTGTTATGAACAGAAATCAAAACTAAAGAAAACAAAAAAGGAAACCTAAGAGCGAGACGCTCCAAGCATATCACATAACACATGAAGTAATAAATATATAGTGAGAGGAAGGCCGAACTGATGATTGTTGATGGAGAAGGGGATTGACGAGGGGGTGACCCCACGAATCCTACGGATAAGCCTACCCGGTGTCCCTGAAGATAGAAGGCCCATGAAGACCCGCCTGGACCTGCCTTGGCCCGCTAGTTTGCACCGACATAGGATTCTGCGACTAACAAGGAAGGTGCGAAGACCTGTCGTACGGAGCAAGCTAGGGTTAGGAAAGCTTACCTGTAAACATAGATGAACTGCCCGAGACCTAGCCCAGTATATAAGGGCTAGGAGGGGCGACGCCAAAGGCATCCAGTATAATCTGTAACCCTATCCTTGAGCGCTCCGGCCTTGGCATCCACTGTAATCACATCTCCCTCATCAATAATAACGAGCCGGAATGTGTCCTCCTGTTTGCCGACGAGCTATCGTCCAACCTGTGCTTCTCATGACTAACCCAGGGTCCCTGAACATGGGATTTGCCGGGGTTGATCCCCGTCAATTAACGCCGTCTGTGGGAACCGCGCAGGTTGGGAACGCGATCTCGGCGGCCTCATCATCATCAGTACTCATCGACCCGGCGGCTCCGGCAAGATCTAATCTGTTCGAGTCCCTCGGATTCACGGCCCACCTCCCGGCCCTCCAGCCAGTCTTTACCGATCTACACTCCGGCGTCAACCTGGTCTTCGGAGCGTACCAGATCTACATCAACCATTGGGGGACTCTTCGCCTCACCGACGGCACCCGCGCACCCATGGCAACACCTGCAGCAATGACCGGAGCGGACGCCGCCCGCACGGCCAACCCATCTGGCAGCTGTAGCTACCAACCCAACTCAAGGCTCCACGCCACTTGTGATCGCTCGAGTGGAGCCCCAACATGGAGAAGCACCATCGCACGTATCAGCAAAGAGGAGACAAGGACACCATCGCAGGTGTTCATGGCAGAAGTTGGCGCACCAGCGTCAGGTAACAACGGACGAGTCAACGACCCGGGCACTCGTCAAGAGACCCCAACCACCAGCAGGGCGGCAGGTCCCGGCAACACCAGTCAGATGGTCGTAAATCTAGGAGAACCGGGGTCCATACCAATGAAAGTCCCGGTGGAACAAGGACCCAACAATCAAAAAAGTAGTCAGCCGCCAAGCAACAAGCAGCAAGCACCAGGACAAGGCGGCCAGCCATCACGCAACAGGCAGCAAACCCCGGTTGCAGCGGCAGACGAACCACCCAGAGAAAAAATATACTTGTCCAAGGAATCAATGGCAATGGTAAGGAAGCAGTCGCCCACGGCAGGCTTCTACCACCAGATACCTCAAGGCATGAGCTAAGTGCATACAACAAGCTAGCGGGCGAGCTAACCCAGCAGACGAGATAGTGGCGCCTAGCCATGGAGAAGCAAGAGAAGGCGGAACTCGAAAAGAAAAGCAGTCGCAGAAAACCTCTCAGAAGTGACTCACCAGGCCGCGACTCCCCCACCCGCAACAGATCGAAACTCAACAATCTGCGGAAGACAGAAAGGGCGAGAGTGGTGCGGAAACTCGAAGACGACTTCAGATTAGAGGAAGACGACGATGAAGAAGATCCCCTCACTCCGGAAGAAGCACTCATAAGCGCCCAGGACTACCTGTCTCGTGCCTAGAAAAGCAGAAAGGGTAAGTCAGATCGCTACACTTCCATTGCTTTGCAGATAATGAAGGATGCCATCGATGCCTCGGTGCCTTAGAAATCCAGCACAAAACGGCAGACTCGCGAGCGGACACCGGACAGGGACCCCAGTTCACCAGACGACGACGACGACAACATTAACGACGATAGGCGCAGACGCTCCGACAGGAACAAGAAGCACGACAACGACGACAACAACAGGCGCCGCAGCACTCGACGAGATGCGCGAGATGAAATCACACAGAACAGAGTCAACCGCAGCAAGCGAAGACGCGCAACACGCGAGGAGTACTCGGACGAAGATGTTTCCGACGAGGAAATCGAGCCATGTGGAGCACTGTGCTTCACACGTGCCATACGTGAGACGCGAATGCCAAACGGGTTCAAACTGAACTCCACGACACTAAAGTACAACAGACTCGAGGAGCCAGAGGCATGGCTCGACGAATACCTAACAGCAGTCAAGTTTCAGAGAGGAACCAATGTCACGGCAATGCAGTACGTTCAGCTCATGCTCGAGAGCTCCGCTCGACATTGGCTAAAGAATCTCCAGCGCGGAACCATCAGCTCCTGGAGCCAATTCCGAGGAGCCTTCATAGAAAACTTCAAATCCACATACAAGAGACCAGCCTCACTCGAGGAACTACGGGCATGCAAACAAGGAACGAGGGAGACCTTGCGAGCATACATCCAGCGATGGACGATACTCAAGAATTCAGCGGAAGGCATCTCGGACGAAAGTGCGATCGACGCGTTTAGGCGAGGCCTACAGCGCGTTGAATTCAAGGAGCAGCTCGGACAGATGAAAGTCCGAACACTCGCACGGCTGTTAGAACTAGCCAACAGCTGGGTGGACAGAGAAGATTCTGTTCGTAATGAAACAGAAACCCACACTGCACGATCAGAGTACGACTACGACTACAACGGAGATAGAGGAGGCGACAGAAGAAGGAAGCGACCCAGATGGAACTTCTACGACGACAGAGGACCTGACATGGTCGCCGCCGGTTCCTCGGACAATCGGAACGGCAGGCACCGCGACGACAACAGACCACAACGAAGAGACAACCCAGAAGACGATCCCCAGGCTCAGAAATGAGAATGGAGGACAAGGCAGCCACGCGACGGCACTCGCGCATTCCGCTGCGGCAAAGAACAACTCGACGGACCATGTTCTGTACACGGATTCAGAAACGAGCGAGGAGAGCTCAGATCGTCCCACACCCTCAGGAATTGCAAAAGATTCAATGAGTTGGCCGAGGATAAAAGCCGCTCCGCGGCCGCAACAGTACGACCACTCGCAAGCATAGCAGTCGGGCCGGTCGCCCACAACGTGCCACCAGCCCCTCCTCTGCCAACAAGACAGGTGGCCGCCATCCAGGAACGGCAAAGGACACCAGAAGAACAAGACCAGTACCCAGAAGCCCACGGGAGGTTCGACATGATACAAGAAGGCAGGCCTTCCAACAGGCAGCAGAAACAAGTCACCAGACAAGTCTTCCTGGCAACCTCCGCACACCCGGCCGTCCCAGAGTACCTGCGCGGGTCGGAGACAGAATTCGCCTTCTCCCGGGATGACCACCCGCCAGTCGTTCCCCAACCAGGGCACGCCGCGCTAGTACTCGATGCCAGAATCTTAAATTACGACATGTCGCGAGTATTCATGGACAGCGGCAGTGGGATCAACATCATCTTCACCCGAACACTCGACGACATGCTCATCCAAAACAACGCACTCAATTCCTCAGCACAACCTTCCACGGGATCGTACCAGGAAAAGCAGTCTACCCCCTCGGAAGGATAAGCCTGGAGGTAGTCTTCGGGAACGCGACAAACTTCCGCAAGGAAACGCTGGACTTTGAAGTGGTCGACTGGAAGTCGCAATACCACACAATCCTCGGGCGACCATCTTTCGGTCGCTTCATGGCCGTACCCCATTATGCCTACCTCAAGCTGAAGATGCCAGGCCCACACGGGGTCATCACAATCAGCGGCAGTTTCGTCATATCCAACCGCTGCGACAAGGAATTCCACAAGATAGCAGAAGCCTTCGTAGCCCACCAAGGCAGCAGGACCACGGGACTCGCAGAAGAAGCGTCCCGTAGAAGGAAAGGAACATCGCCCGAAGAACCCAGGCACTCGGAGACAAAGCTACCAGGCCTTTAAGGCCACTACATCATCATTCTAAGCAAAAGGGATCTGTCTTCAACAGAACCCCCCTTACTCTTTGTAAGAGACAGTAGGAAAAGTATTACATAAATATTTTTCCCCAAAATCTGTTAGCACTCGGGGGCTCGCCGAAGCAGCCACCCCCCGAGGCGTCCTCCGCAATCGCGGCACATTAACTTGGCACTCGCGGGCTCGCCGAAGCAGCCACCCCCAGAGGCGTCCTCCGCAATCACGACACATTAACTTGGCACTCGGGGGCTCGCCGAAGCACCCACCCCCCGAGGCGCTCTTCGCAACCGCGACACATCAAAACTTTTACACTCAAGGGCTTGCCGCGGGAACCCTCTGGAACGTCCCCCGCAACTACAACGCAGACGACCCCCCGTGACAAAACCAAGACAACATGGAATATATACCACCAAGAAGAAGCATATACAACGAAGGGAAGCACCTAATCTTTGGGCTCCAACTTCGCCTTAATAAGTGCACCCAGATGGCGGTCGTTCTCTTCGCAAACTCGCCTCACAACCTGGCGCGCAGGTTTATCTACAACCATGTAGTGCTCATTCATCGGATGATCCCTACCGCCTGGAGGACCCTCCACCACGTGAGAAAAATCCACCCCCAGCCAATGACTATGGACCAAACCCAAAGCAGCTCGGGCTCTAGCACGAATCTAATGATCCATCACTCGACGTAGCTCGACAGGCTGAGAAAATACGCAACAGAGCCTCTCAAAGGACGAAGGAACCACCTCTAGCGGATAGAACTCAGCATGGATACCACCCAATACCCGCTGGCAGTATTTGAGAGCATCCGGCACCCGCTCAACACGGAGACGAAGCAAAGCAAACGCTCGAGAACGAGCCCCATCTACCCAAAAGGGATTGCTCGCCTGCACTCTGGGATCATCAAGTTGTGACATCTCCGACTGAATGGCCCTCTCTTCATCCCGAGATCGCCCTGCCAGGACTTCGAAAGTCAAAAACAACGATCAAGACAGAGACAGCAAAACCTACTAAACGGAATCCAGCAGCCAAGCAGAGGCGAAACTCACCCCGCAGGAGGTCGGACCACTTCACCACCCACGAAGCAAGGTTCTCAACCATGGCCTCGGCACACTCGCGCCGAGTATGCTGAACGGCTACGGATCCCTTTAGTCGAACAATCTCCCGCTCAGCGTCCTTCAATCGCAAGCAAATGGACTCGTACGCACCCTCGCGAGCGCCATCCTTCAGCGAATTCCAAGGACGAAGAACGCCCGGTGTGGCCTACCGCAGGATGAACAAAACAAAGAAATCAAAAAACAGCAAGAGGAACAGCCAAGCAGTCACTCAGATAAAGGTAGAAAAAGATCAACCATCACAACGGAGTGACAAATTACAGAAAAAGTTTCAAAGCGACGCAACACTACTGTGCCTCCCCCTCACCTACGATAAGGGGATCCTGAGCATCTACAACCTGTTGCAGGCGACGAGCCAGTTTATCGGCTCGGTCGATCTGCTCATCAGAATAGTCCGGGATGGTCTGAACCAAAGAATCATCAATGGAAATCCCATGCCCCACAAGGACGACAAGGGCCGTGTAAGAACCACTCACCATGCTCTCCGCAACTAGCTCCACCATACGCTTCCCATCCCGGCCGAATACAGCCACCCGAGCGCCCAGGCCATCATGCACCTTTGAACCGTCCGGCATAAGGTGTTCGTGCGCAAGACCCACAAGATCGGAAGCCCGGGTGCAGACGTCCCCAACCACGGCAACAGCACCTTCAACAACATCTACAACACCTTGAAGAACTCCAGACCCTGACGCAGCAGCTTCCATCGGTTTCGCACCTATAGTAGCTGCATCAAGCAAAGAAACGTCATCACGGGAAGACAGTAGGAGCATCAAGACCAATGAATGAATGCCAAACTTACACACAAGCGAGTCCGCCAAGGCGCGAAGACGTTTTCCCTCGACTGCTTCCACCCGCGCACGCGCGTCCTCAGCCTGACGAAGGCGAACCAGCTCCTCGTGTTGACCATGCAACTCCGCCTCCTTGGAAGCCAAGGTAGCCTTAAGAATGGAAACCTTCCTCCCCACCTTCTCGGTTTGCTTCTCGGCAGCCTGGCGAAGGTCTACGAGGCAAGACAGTACTCAGAACAAAAGAGGTCGTGGCCAAAACTCAGCAGCGCAAGAATGAAAACTCACCATTCATAGCAGACAAAGCATCCTGGGCAGAATCATGGGCCCGTTGCCAACGCTCAGCATCAATCATCAAACGATCACAGTGTTCGAAAACAGGCTGCAAAATCCATACAATTAGATGATAAGGAAAGACAAGACTACAAGGAACTGCAAGCAGTTACTTGTAGCCTCGGGGGCTAATCCCATCGGAAGCACTGCCGTGCCCCCAATGATAAAGTCGCACAGGCATGAATCAACTTACCAGCTTGGAGACGAGGTCGAAAACACGAGCCTTGTCTTCAATCGCCAGATCAAGCCAGCCAAAGTACGGGGGACCAAGTTCAGTAGGCTTGGACTCAGGAGAAACAGCACCAGGCGCCTCAGAAGAGGGCGCACCAGGAACTACACCCGCAGTCGGAACGGCAGGTGTCGCCGATGGCCCAGATTGACCAGCAGCAGCTGAGGGGTCCTCAAGATGCTTGGCTGCCGCCCCAGAGTCCGTCGACTTCAAGTCAGTAGTAGCTGCACTGGTGCACGAAGCAGCCGGAGCAGTTGTAGCACTACAAGATAAGCATTATCAGACGCAGGAAAAAGGAAAAGGGAACGGGAAAAAATCCAGCAGATTCTTACCCGACACGCGCAGCACGAGGGTGCCCCAGTCTCCCAAGCCTGACCCTCTTCGGAGCAGCGGTCGGAGTAGCAGCCGAAGGGGAATGCCCAGCAAACGGAGCAGCCGGTGGGACAACATCACTTAATGCGCCATGATCTTCAGCGCTCAAGGGGCGCGACCGCTTCACGCGAAAGGGACTCGAATCTTCACTATCTCCAGTTTCCACCAGCACAGCCTCAGCATCAACAGTTGGAGCAGCATCATAAGCTACGGAAGCACCAGGTTCTTCAAGAATATCGGCGTCCTCCGGCTGCGTAGGATTACACAGCGCCGGAGCATGGCCCTGCAAGGCAAGGAATGTCAACAAGAGAGCAAAACTAGGTACTTGTCCAAACAAACGAATGAACACGGACACCAACCGGCGGCGAAGAGTGATCAGAAGCATACGGAAGGGCAAGGCGCATTTCCGAAATACTCGAGCACTTGGTCACATGTTGGGTGCGAGTCAGCAGGGCGTCAGGTTCAAGTTCTTGAGGTGAGCATCTCGTCGAGTCACCGAGTCCCTCGTACTGCCACATAGGACGAGTTCGATGCTGCAACGGTTTGAACTCGCCTCCCCACAAAAACAGAGATGAGCTGACCACCAGTCAAGTTATCCTTCAACACAGCAATCCTCTCCAAAAATGGAGTCAGCTCGGACGACTCCACCTCGGTCAAGGAATGAGACGACGAAGGCTGTCTGACCACCCGCGTTCCCGGATTCAAAGAAGCAAGACCAAATTGTTGACCAACAAAGCAGCGATCCTTCAGATAAAACCAGCCTTTTCGCGAACCGCTAACGGAATCGATCTTTCCCAAGTCAAAATACGAATGTTTATCCCCAATGGAGATACCCACCTGACCCACGGCGTACTCAGAGTTCGTCCTTTTTATACTAAAAAGGCGCCTCCAAAGTCCCCAATGGGGGTAAATCCCCATGAAGGCCTCACAAAGAGTGATGAAACACGCAATGTGCAAAATTCCGTTGGGACTCAGGTCATGCAATTTGAGCCGATAGGAATACAGCAAGCCACGAACGAAAGGATGCAGCGGAAGAGCAAACCTGCGGTGGAAGAAAGCCTGGAAGCATACCCGCTCGTCCGCTGCCGGCGCTGGAATCGACTCATCACCAGGGAGACGCACATCACCCTCCACCACCACGCCGTCAGCAACCAGCGCATCCAGATCTCCGGTCCCGAACATGGACCGCTCCCACTTGCCGGAAATCTTGGCCGACTCTACAGCTGTACGGGGGCGCTTGGTCATAGATCCCGCAGCAGCCCGCAGAGGAGAAAAGATGAAGGCTCAGGAACAAGAAAGGAAACAGAGAAAGAGGAGGAAGGCAATGGCTGGGTAAAACCTACAATTTACCCAGCCGCATGGTATTTAACTCAAGAGCCTAGGCAAGAAGGGCCACCGTCCAACCTTATCGCCCAGCAAACGTGGCACGATCCCATAAACAGGCGAAAAGTATGGAAAATCCAACCGGCGCAGTAACAACACCGCCCACTACGCGCGTAAAAAGAGGATCCTGATCGCGCGGCGCAAAAATTTCGGCGGGACAACGCCAAGTCATTTCCTTCGGCAGGCTACAGTGGTCAAAATCTCCAGAATACCACGCCAACGTCACATCACAGCAAGAAGTACTGAGTACGTCATCAAGGCTCAGAGATTCTATCTTTCAGATCTTTTTCCCGATGAAGAAAAACATCTTACTCCCATCGGGAGAGCACATCATGAGAGTCCCAGGTGCTCCCTCACCCAAAGGTTAGCAATGTGCTCGAGTGATCACTCGCACTCACGAGAGTCCCAGGTGCTCCCTCACCCAAAGGTCAGCAATGTGCTCGAGTGATCACTCGCACTCACGAGAGTCTCGGGTGCTCCCTCAACCCGACGCAAGACAAACATTCACTCGCCAAGATCATACGGCGCTAGAGTCTCAGGTGCTCCCTCACCTCAAGAGCCGAAATAGCATTCGAGTGACAACTTGCGAAGAACCCCCCGTTTGAGGACTCGAAACAAGCTCCGCGGGTGAATGAGTTAACAGCTCGCTTGATGTTTTGTTCCAAGCGGGTGCGATACTATTAGGCTCCGCGCCTCAAAAACACACATTTCTGGAACACGATACACTGTGCCCAGATGCCACGCAAGATTAGCGTGTAGGTAAGACCCCGCTGCAAAGTTCGGCCGGGCTGGGACTTGCCGAAGAGAGATTTCACTCCCAACCTTTTCCATGCGCTGCGCATGATAGAAAAAGCCGGGCGGACGCGCCTTAGGCTACGCACATTACTGGCGGCAAATGAACACCGTAAGACCTAAAGCGGCCGGACTTTTTCTCGACACCAGTGTTCCAAGCTCACGTCGAGGGACGTGTGTTTGATTGGGCTACTGTGGTATTTTCCACTAGTGCAATTCACCAAGGCTCGACCAGTCGACTCCTTGGGCCCTTTCAGCTTAGCATCCCTCGAAACAGGTTTTTTCATGGCCACCAGAGTGCCAGCGACCCGCGGTTATACCGCGCAATGAAATGACCGACAAATGGATGTACTCGAGTCCCTGCGCGACTCTTCGAGTCCCCCAGGCACTCGGGGGCTACTAACGAGGGGGTGACCCCACGACTCCTATGGATAAGCCTACCCGGTGTCCCTGAAGATAGAAGGCCCATGAAGACCCGCCTGGACCCGCCTTGGCCCGCTAGTTGGCACCGACATAGGAGTCTGTGACTCACAAGGAAGGTGCGAAGACCTGTCGTATGGAGCAAGCTAGGGTTAGGAAAGCTTACGTGTAAACGTAGATGAACTCCCCGAGACCTAGCCCAGTATATAAGGGCTAGGAGGGGCGACGCCAAAGGCATCCAATATCATCTGTAACCCTAGCCTTGAGCACTCCGGCCTTGGCATCCACTGTAATCGATTCTCCCTCATCAATAATATCGAGCAGGAATGTGTCCTCCTGTTTGACGACGAGCTATCGTCCAACTTGTGCTTCTCATGACTAACCCAGGGTCCCTGACCATGGGATTTGCCTGGGTTGATCCCCGTTAGGGATGCACAGGGGCATCACCAAGCTTAGATGCATGACTCTCCTTGAACATATATTGGGGATGCATGGGGGCATCCCCAAGCTTGAGCGTTTGACACTCCCGGATCTTGTTTCATCATGTTCCCTCGCACACTTGAAAACTCCCTTCATACATAACTCATCATAAGCTGATTAGAGAGGTTAGTACCCTTAATAAAATAATTTTCCCCACTGTATATAAATATATTCTTGAAGATCTACTACTTCTCAAGATTTCCAAAAGGTTTTTTCAAAGAAAAAACAAGAATAAGGTTTGCAAAAGTAAGGAAACGCAAAACGTGGCAGAATCTGTGAAAAGCAGAACAACAGGTAGTAGAGAATTTTTGCGGGGAACTTATGCAACTCAAATCAAAAACCTCAGAACATACGAAAGTTTAAAAATTGTATAGAGCATGTTGTTTAAAAATTCAGCTCAAAAAGATGAACCGGTGATTTTTTTTGATTTTTTCCGTCAAGCAGAGATAATCTGTTTTCTGGACAGCATGTGACAACTTTTGCCTCCCTTATCATAAGAGGCTATAACTTGGAACAAAGCTCGAAAATAAAGATACAATGATGTTGCTACAGTAGAAAAAATCATCAAGACCCCCAAAAACATAAGTAAAAACATCTTGGGTTGCCTCCTAACAAGCGGTTTCTTTTATGCCTTTAAGCCAGGCATAAAGAAAAAGAAGAATCAAGTTTTATCAAGAGAGAGAGAATAGCTAGCCCGTGTAACGGACTCAAAAGGTAAATTGATTTTATTTCTAGGGAAGTGTTCCATCCCCTTTTTGAGAGGGAATTAAATTTTATATTTCCCTCTTTCATGTAAATAACAGCACCAACGGTGCGAAGAAAAGGACGTCCCAATATAATTGGACATAAAGGTTCACACTCTATATCCATAATAGTAAAATCAACGGGAACATATTTGTCATTGAGAATGATAAGAAAATCTTCAATCTTCCCCAAAGGTTTCTTTACGGAAGAGTCAACAAGACAAACACCAAAAGAACAAGGATCAAAAGGTTTCAATTCGAGCATATCATACATTCTTTTGGGCATGACGAAGGTACTAGCTCCAACGTCACATAAAGCATAGCAAGAGAAGTTATTCAATTTAATTTTAATCATAGGGTCCCAACCATCATCTAGCTTGCTAGGTATGGAGGCTTCTATTCTAATCTTCTCCTCCCTAGCTTTGATGAGGGCATTAGTGATATGCTCAGTGAAGGAAAGATTTAGTGTGCTAGTGTGGGGGTCTCTAGACATTTTGTGTAACAAGCTAATAACTTCAGATAGGGTACAACTATCAAAATCAATATCACTACTATCAAAGGTGGTAGTAGTGTCATCTAGGCTCACTTGTTTGAAACCCTCGATGTTCATAGGACTTTCTTCTTCTACGATTGAGGTATTAGCATCACCATTAATAGGTCCAATGGGACTAGGAGTGTGTTGGGTGCTAATAGTTTGGGTGTCCTCAACAATTTGGATAGAGCAACTGTGTGGTGTGTAGTAAGGCTCTTAATTTTATCCTATTCCTCTTTTTCTCTAGCCCAACTTTCTTTAAGTTTAGCCATTATCCTAATATTTCCATTGATTTGTAATTGGATAGCATTAATAGGAGTGGCCTTCCTCTCCTCAAGGGAAGAGGTTCTAATTTTAGGCACCTCAACAGCAAGGGCTAAGCATCTTTGCACTTATCCCAAGAATCTATGTTATTCCTAGGAAAAGATTGAAACGAGATTTTAGATCCTTTCCTCATGGAGAAAGGAAAAATCTTAAGCTTAACAACATCACCTTCTACTTCTTTATACTTTTTCATATCACATAACTGACCAAAATTATTCAAGTGTAAAGCAGCATTATCTCCAGCACCAGAGAATTGATCTCTCATAACAAGGTTTAGCAAAGCATGTTTAATTTCATAAGAGGTAGCTGAAGTGGCAGGTGTGGCAATAGGAGTGCAGATAAAGTCTTTGTTGTTGTGACTAGTGAAGTCACACAACTTGGTGTTTTCATTGGAACCCGCAGCAGGTGTGGCAGATTTTTATGTGATTTTTGATATAGGACACAACGACAAAAACTAAAAGGTAAACTAACAAGACTAAAAAGCAAAGGTAAAAGATAGTGTGCAACTCCCCTATCTTAGCACTCGGAGTCCCCGGCAATGGCGCCAGAAATATGCTTGGTACTCTATCCTCGTTGGTTACCCTAAGTGGAAGGTTAGATGTAGTGTAGCGGCAAATTTCCCTCGGTGAAGATACCAAGGTTGAAAAGATCGTCTCCCGTAGGACTCCGACAATGATAAGTAGGTGGTGAAGTGAACAATGGCGCCATTCACAACCTTGGGTTTCTTACTTCAGCTGGACCTGCACACGACACAAATAACTTTGCTTCCCGACGAGTACAAAGAGATTGTCAATCTCTCCGACCTTGTAGTTTACAAAGGATCAAATGCAAGGGATAATGATAACAGCTAGAAAGTAAAAGTAGGAAAATAAAAGAGCGTGTAAATAGTGATGAGAATATGGACCGGGGTCCCGTGATGTTCACTAGTGATGTCTCTCTCCCAAAAGACGATAAAACTGCTATGCGAGGTAAACAAACGCATCGCATTGCTAACTATACGACAAAGAAAGGAAGAGGCTTAAAAGCGTTGGTGGTACGCCAAAATAAGTAGACAGAAATCCAACTGCATCTACAACTAATCATCCAACTTGAGATATCTATACAGAACATATCGCTGGTATTAAGTTGCGAGCCCACCCAAAGTGTCAACCCAAAGAAACAGACAACTGCATTAAAAAGCACTTTGCGTAAAGTAAACAATTCTTGCAACCGTGGTTACAAGCACTGTTGTTTTCCCCCTTATGGCAACAACACATCCCCTAGACTCATGTTTCTGTAACTCAAGCGTGTCATCGGGGGGCATGAACCCACAATCGAGCATAACATTCTCTCTTGGATTCACTACCTACTACTTGGCCAAAGCAATAAATAACAACGGAGAACATGCAAGAATTACATAGGAACAAAAATATAAAAGATAAGAACCAAATATATTACTCAATCACAATCTGAACATAGTTTCATAATCCATCAGATCCCAACAAACTCAGCATAGCAACAACAGAAAATTACATATGTGCCTCGATCATGTAGGGCAGCTCACGAGGTCTAAACCATGAAGAACATAGAGGGGCGGAGAATATCACATAGCTACTGATCACAGACCCATGGTGTAACAGCCCAGTTTTCACAAAAATTAAAAATTTTGTTTTCGGTGTGAATTGTTTGATTGTCTGATTTGTTTGCGGTGTTTGCATCCCTGATTTATTGATCGGCGATTATTTTTCCCCCTCTTATCTCGTATCGGACGGAGACCGACCCTTGCCACCGTGACACTCGACCTTTGCGACACCGGGTTTCGCCCGATCACCGTCGCAAAAACCGCACGAGACCAGCCGCAGCCAACGGAACGAAAAACCCCATTTAATAATTAAACGGGATATTTTTATAGCGCGCCGGAAAGTGTTTTCGGAATGGTTCCAGCACGAGGTGAACGCCTCCGGCTCGACTTGCTGATCGCGCAGTTCGAAGTTTTACCCGAATCGGAGGTACTGCGGACCCCGGCAGTCAGAAACGTGAGCACCGCGCGCGCGAGATAAAAACCAGGGATGTTTTTGCAAACTGCCAGCCACCGGGGCTATATAAAGACCACCACACTCCCACCCATTTTTAGGGTTTCCCTGAGCCAATTTTGCAGCCACACCCCTGTTTTACCCCAATTTTCGCAGTAGTCATTGCCTAGCAGATCTGGACCGTCAGATCGCCCGATCTGACAGCCGAGATCGCTCCCAGCCACCCACCTTTCCCTCTCTCCTCTCTCTCTCCCGTGGAGCTTCAACCTCCATGCCGTGGAGCACCCGAGCCCGCCGCCGGCCGCCACCCCGGCGAGGCAGCCGCGCCCTGCGCCCCTGCTCCGGCGAGCCTCCCCAGGTGTGCCGCGCCTCCCTTCTCCTCATCTCTCTCCTTCCCTCACCCCTCCTCTTCCTTGGTACAGGAAGCCGCCGGCGCCCTCCATGGCTAGGATCCCGAGCAGGAGCTCGTGCCGCCGCCCCTGGACCTGCACGCCGGCTGCGGGCCCCTGCCGCCTTGAGCCGCCCCCGAAGACCGGCCTCCCAGCGGCCTGCGCGCCCCCACGGCCCACCTTGGCCAGATCCAAGCCAGCCCAGGCCACCCCCTCCAGATGGGCCGAGCCCAGTGGTGAGGCCCGGCTCCCTTTTTTTTCTGTTGTTTTTTTTTTCATTTTTCCAGAATTTTGCTAAGTGCTGAAAGACTGTGTGCTGATTCAATTTTGCAACGACAATAGCAAGCGATCTGTAGCTCCGATGAACGTGCCCCCAAAACGAAAGTTGTTTAGAATTGCATGTACTTTAATTCATATTTTTTGAGCATTTTCATTTGAGCTCATCTTGATTGTGTAATTGTGTGCTAAAGTGGGCATCAGGCCGTTAAAACTGCTATTTTTTCCTGTTTAGTGCTGCTGTTGTTATTTTGTTGCAACTTTGCATGATGATTGTAACAAATCCATGAGGCCTATTGCATTGATTCCTTTTGCATCCTGTTAAGCAATGTTTCTACTTCAGTTTCATGCATTCACATGCCATATTTGCTTGCTGCATCATGTTTATATCTTGCTCCAAAGTAGCTATCCTGATGTTATTGTGCTGCTATTGCTGAAACTGTTATTTTGTTGCAACTTCGGATGACGATTGCTTCGCAACCGTTTATCGGAATTGAGTGATTCCAGTTGCATATTGTGAAGCATCATGTCTACTTTCATCCCATGTATTTCTATGTCATGTTGCTGCACTTTTGCATATAGATTTACCCCTGTTTATACAGCATGTGTGCATAGCTTGTCTTGCTTATATCTTTTTAACCGTCACTCCGTTTGGAGTGTTCTTTATATGTAACTTGGTTAGTTTTTCGTGTTCTTTGTGTTTGTGCTATGGTTTTCTGTTGTCAACCAACCTAAAATATGGTTTAGGGCAGAACAGTACCAATTCCTTTAATCATCGTGCGGCACTTAGTGTTATGCCATGTTTAGGTTGTGCTCCACTTAAATTGACTAGCATAGATAGTTTATTTTGTGCTTCACCTCTTGACCTGTTTGTGTGATATGCCATGCTTGCTTGAGTTGCCATGTTAATAACCATTGTTTGGTCGCCTGTAGCTAAGCAACTTGAACCACCGTAAACGTGCAGTATTCGTCGTGTGTGACGAGTACTCCACTTAAATCGTTAGTAACCGCTCTCGACGGTAGGTGCGATGTCTCGTGTTACTTCTTGTTGATGCTTGCTCTTGTGTTGCCTCGTAGTAATAGAGTGCTTGCTCGTTGATTGCTTTCCATTGTTTACCCTCTTGTGTGCTGCCGCGGATACTCTCGGAGACGATGCGAGCTTGCGATCGGCTACACCTTCGGAACCCGACTTATCAACAGGCAAGGACTATACATTACTTATGATCCATTATATTTCAACCAGCGGTTTGCATGCTAGTATAGGTTAGGTTCGATGTTTGATCCTACCACATGTTTACAGCCTTTTTCAAACCGATACAGCCATGTCCCTTCCCAGCAAACCTTGTACTGCTATGTTACTTTTGCTCGTTGCTCAGTCCCTGCTTAGTATGCATGCTTAGGATGCTACGATGTTACCCTGTTACTCCTTGGGTTGCGATATCACCTGATTATTATATTGTTATTGATGATATGATTATTATTATAATGTTGACTATATTCGACGAAGGATGGAAGGTCTAGGCTATCCCGCCCCGACGCTTTGTTCCATTCGAGTCACCTAGGATCCGAGTTCCGGGTATTGGTTTTAAGACTGAGCATGCCTAACCGCGTGTGGGATTTTATGGGGTCCCCTTTTCTTACCTATCTAGCTTCAAACATTTCTAGTGGTGGCCCAAGATGATTTACCATTTGAAAACATGCATATATATCTTGTCGGGTCGCTCCTAGCAGATATCTTTTAAAACAACTTGGCCCAGCGGAGACATGGTTTCTTTGTTGGTCCACACCTGGAAGCTAGGGGGCTGCCCACATCTGTTTGGGTAGCTAACCCGACCTCGTCCAGACCGTAGAGGCCGATTCGAGAGCGCGGCCGGCTTTTGAGTTGGATGTCGACTCACCGGGGGCCACCCGGATTTGTTCGTTGTTAGCTAGAGGGACTTGTCGTTTTGGATCTCTTGGAACTAAATCATAAAATGGTTGCCTATCATGGGTAGAAACTGAGAGTGATGGACGTGCGTGCGGAGCCTCGTAATGGGCAGTTGGTACACCCCTGTAGGGTTAAATCTTTTCGAGAAGCCGTGTCCACGGTTATGGACGACTTGAGACCTACTCCTTGTTCATGGACAACAACAACTGAGATATCTTAATATAACTTGATCAACGTGTGTGTGCCTTGACTGCTTCTTCTTCGCCGGGATGCGAAGAGGAGGACAAGGATAGGATAGGTGTTATGTTTGCGTAAGTAGTTGATAGCAAGACTTGTTGGAGGCGATTCCTCATCGAATGCTTGGCTTCTTATCTTACTCTCTAGATCGTTAGCCACTTCATAAATGCTAGTGTGGGAGCAACCTCACCACTTATCCCTTCCTTACCGTAAACTACTAGTTGTCCTAGAATGACGAGTGACGAAGTCCTTGCTGGGTCAGATGACCACTACAGTTGGATGCTGAGTACCTCTGTACTCATGATACTACCCCCAAACTCTTTTCAGGGTTCTGATCGACAACAGGTATGGTGATCGACGTTTCACGTGGAGACTCGACGACGTCTAGTTAGGCGGATCCCGGCGGAGGGCCTGGACCCGTGTGGTTATGGGATCGATGCTTTTCTCTTTGCCAGTAGGCATTTGCTTGTAGTCTGTACTCAGACATGTATCTTCCGCTGCTGTATTGTATTTCAGGCAGTTGTATGCCAATTGTATGAGATGTTGTATCCTGTATCTGTAATGTTGTGATATCATGTTGGAAATCCGGGGCATATGTCTTTGTCATATGTCGCGGTGGGACCGATATGTGCTTCGTCCCCGGATCTGGATGGAAACATCTAGATCTGGAACAGTACCGCATATCGGGCCTTACACATGGTCCAAGGGAGACTACTCACGACACATCCGAGAAGCGTCCATGGTGAAGGGGAAGCTCCCGGAGGTCAATCCTCCCTCCGGAAGGGTGCCAGGAAGGGGTCTGCTGGCACTCCCGGTTTTGGAAGCGCGGCGACGACAGAACAGAGGTGAGATCGTGAAAAAGGGTTATGTCCTCGGAGATTTCGCGTCAAGGAGAAGGGGGGCAGCCAGGGGGGCCACCAGGGGTCCAGGCTGTTGGGGTTCGGGGAAGAAAACACAAAATTTCCCATAACCTACGATACCCAATCCCAAGACCTGTGCTATGGCGATGCAAGTAACGGATGGAATAGGTCACATACCAGTATGTAGTCCATTAAGCGGGAAACGTTCCCGCGTGAACGTGGCTGGTGTAGTCGTACCGGCAATCCCTGATGCTGCGCAGCTCCACGATGACTCGAGTAGACACCCAGTCCTTGAGACCGATGTGGGATTACGTCCCCGTCGGAACATTGTCGGTGAAGACGCCGCAATACGGCCACGACGATGAAGTAGCGCCACAAGTGTAGCGCCTCGCGGGATTACACACATACGGTGTACCCGACGTCCCTCCGGGCTCCGAACCAGGCGAGCAACGGAAATAAGATGGATTCGGATCCCGAGTAGCACGACGGCATGCGTATAGTGGAGAAGCCTCCAACCTAGTGCAGATTCCATACAAGGGGAGTCCTCTCATAGGAGGGAGAAAGAAGGAAAGAGAGATCAACAGAATTTATCTGTATTTTTCTGGAATTTTCTATGTTGAAAAAGGGGCACCCTCCACATCTACATATAGGGGCAAAGGGGGTGCGCTAGCATATAGCTAGGCGGGGTGGTACTAATACCAACGCCACCATATGCCTTGGCCAGCCACACCTTGCATGCACACATGCGTGGTGGTGGCTTGGCGCCAAGTGGCCACATGGGCCTAGCCCATGGTGCCATGGCCACGCCCTTTTTTCCTTTTAATTTTTTCTTTTTCTTTTCGTTCTTAGAAAAAACAAAGAGCTTTTCCCCCTAATGGGCCCAAAGTGGCCCATTAGGGATATTCCATTATATTTAATTCTTTAAATTATATTTTAATATTTAATTCATATAATTAAATAATAAAGCATATTCAAATAACTTTCCGAACAATTCGGAACTACGGATACCTTTCCGTCTCTCCTCCGAAACGAGTTCGGGGTTCTCTCTTATTTCTCCAGCGATCCCGAGTCTATCCTTTAATGCGTCGAATACCCTTAAGTGTGACACCCTATGGTCCGGGAAACAGCAGACATGATCAAGCCACTTTCTTGATCAATGACCATCGATCAGATCTGGTTACAATCCTAGATGGACCCTGCGCCTCCATCGAATGAACTTCAATCGCTGTTGGATCCGTTAACCATGTGCATGTTCCCTTTGTCCTATGTTACTTTGCTTGTCCGAGGTTTGATCATCGGTATCCAATATACCTAGTTCATCCTCGTTCTCAACAAACAAGTTTACTCGTTCTTGTGATATTACAACTCCGTGACCTAGTCACATGTTTGTGCAAACCTTATGATGCAATATCACCGAGTGGGCCCAGAGTACCTATCCTTCACTCGGATGGACAAATCCCTCTTTGATCTATTTTCATACTCATCAACCATCTATTTCGGAATACCCAAAGTGCACCCTTATGGCCAGCATATTTCAGTCAAGCGGTGGGATACAAATCAAAGTCTCCTCATAGATGACAATTACGTATGATCATTACGGTCACAGGATCTGGTCACTATGTTATAGTTATCGCAATGTCGAACTAGGTGACTTGATCACATCGCAACACTTCTGGTGGGTGTATGTCCATCATATCATTGTCCCAATGATATGACTCCATTTCTAACAGACTTATTTGTCTCATGATCAGGAAATCTTGATCATCAATCGCCCAATGGACTACTATACTAGAGTTTACTAGGGACCTGGTTGTTTGTATACCACACCTGTATTAAGGTTTCCTCTTAATAAAGTTATAGCATAGTATAAAAAATATTATGAACTAATGGAATATGCTCAATAAAACATATTTTATTTTCCTATAGGGCACATTCCCAACACAGGCGCCCCCCGGCGAGGCCTGACCCTAGGTGATTCCGGAAGGTTCCTTCACGCTGATTATTTATCCGATTTTTCCCAAATTTTTGGAGAACTTTTAATATGGGGGAAACCTGAAATATAAAAATAGTAGAAAACAGGAACTGTCACTGTGGTGCACTAAGTTAATAAGTTAGTCCAAATATGATAAAATTGTACTCCCTCCGATCCATAATAAGTGTCGCTCATTTTATACTAAGCTAGTACAAACTTTGTACTACATGAGAGACACTTATTATGGATCGGAGGGAGTATGAAAGTGTATCTAGGTCATAGCAATATCACACAAAACATGCATGGAGCAAGCAGAAATTATACATACGTTTGGGACGTATCAGACTTTCAATTGGTATCAGAGCAGGGTACTCCCTACACTCTGTGTGTTTTGGATTCACCTCCTAGAGTGTTTCAAGTATGTCTTTCGCAGATATTCACTCCGGCGAACCTATTCCCGTTTTCAATGGAAATGACTATCCTTACTGGAAGGACAAGATGAAGAGAAATATCATTGCTATCAATTCAGCTGCCTGGCGAGTTGTCCAGAATGGAGTCACAATCAAGGACAAGAAGGTCATCACTCCTGAGGAAACAAAAATGATGGATCTTGATTCTGAAGTTTGGGTATTCATCACAAATAATTTTACTCCCCTCTGCCCAGAAGTATCATGAAGAGAAGAATATCCCCTCTGCCAAAGGTGTCTAGGACTATCTTGAAAAGATTGGAGGAGTTTCCACTCAGAAAGATGCCAGAATTGACACCCTCCGGAGAAAATTCTATCGATTGAAGAGAAATGAGGGCGAGAAAGTCAACTCCATCTACAACAGACTCACTGCTCTCTCAAGTGAGATGATTTCCCTCGGCGATTAAGACATCACCCCTCACATGGTGGTGAGAACTTTGCTTCGCTCGTTGGATGACTCTTTCGATCACATTGTGCTGATGAAAAAGGAAAGGATTGATTTCAGAAAACTTGTTGCTGCTGATATTCTGGAAAGACTCGATACCTTTGAGATGGAAGAAGAAGAGAAGCGAGATATAAATGGTTCTCGAAGAAGGTCTCATGCTCTAGAAGCAAAAGCTTCACGCCACTCCTCACCTGAAGTCAGTTCTGATTCCGGTGTTGAGTCAGATGATCCTGCAAGCATAGGGAAGGACTTGGCATTGATCTTGAGACGCTTCAACCGCTTCAAAATAAAAGTTTTTTCATCACCGAAGAAGAATTACTCATCTAGGCACTCAAGCAATTTTTCTCACCGTTCATCCTCACGAAGCTCTCAATCGAAGGACAACTGCTGCTATAAATGCAAGAAACCAGGCCATTACATTGCTGACTTTCCATTGTGGGAAGCTGAAAACAAAGCAAAGCATTCACTCAGAGATTCCTCAAGCTAGTCTCACAGATCCACCAAAAGCTATGAGTCAAAGAGACACGATCCCAGCTCAAGAAGAGAAAAGATGAAAGATTCTGACGATGACAAGAAAAAGAAGTATCACAAGAAACGTGAGAGTTCTTCTTCGAAGACACACTCGTGTCGGCGAAGCAATTCTCATCGTTCCAAGGCCTTTCTGGGTAAAGAAATGAACTCTGAAGAAGAAGCCTCTAGATCCGAAGCAGAATCAGGCTCAAGGTCAGCATCAGGATCCGAGTCTTATGGTATTGCTGGATTGGCATTTGCTTCAGCCGGTGCTTCAAGCTCCTTCTTCACCAACAATAGAAGTGAAGATGAAACTCCTGCATACTACTTTATGGCCAAGGCAAAGGTATCTTCATCCAAAGTTACCTATGATACTTCTGATTGTTCTTCATATGACAGTGACTCAAAGATAAGCTATGCTAAACTTGCTAAAATTGCTTCAATCCAACAAGATGAACTTGATTCGCTAAGAAAAACTATTAAGAAATCAGTGACCCTGTTGATCGATGAGATAGAGAAAGGTCAAACTATAACTAATGAGCATGCTGCTCTAAAGGATAAGTTTGAAGAACTATCCTCTCGGCAGGATATTCTTTTAGTTGATTATGAGAAGCTCACCTATGAATTTCTTCAGAGGAAAATGGCTCTCGAAAAACTGAAAGAGGCTCATGAAGAGTTGGAAAACGTCAATATCCCTCTCATGGCTCAACAAGGTTCTGAAGCAAATCATAATTCTGATTCATCGTGCTTAACTTGTTTGGAACGAAGAAAAACTGATTCTAAAGGCAAAGCACCTATTGTTATTGATGATACTAATGCCTCAAATGAGGAAAACTCTGCTGTTACCGAGGAACTCCTCAGGTTGAAAGATTTGTTTGAAACATGACTATTCAAAAGTGTTCAGGGACACCAGTACCTTTGTGATATCCTGAAGAAGGTACTCCTTCACAGTAATCCTAGGAATGAAGGTGTTGGCTTTGAGAGGAAGCTAAACCCTGATGGCACTTACTGGCAACCTGAGAAGTACCCAAAAACTATATGGGTCCTAGCGAAGAATAAGCCTATAGATATTGCTAATCTTTCAGGTTACAACAGAAAAATTGATAAGGCTATTGTTGATGAATGATTTGATTCCGACTACAAGCTTGTCAAGAACCAGGAAGGAAAGCTTTCGGCCGAATACATTGGTGCCCCTCCAAAGAATGGTTTCTATAAGAGACAAATTTGGGTGCGCAAGTCACTCGCTGAGAAATTACCTGCTAACCATTCTATGCAGGGAAAGTCTTCGCTACCACCAAAACACTTCTATTCTCTCCAGGAGAGAAACGATTCACTGGTGCCCAAATCAAATGTTCCTCAAAAGGAATTCTATCGCACTGGTCGTTACACTTATCGACACCGTGATAAAAATGATAAGATTGCATATGCTCATTCATATCCTAACCCTTCGCAGAGGAATTACATTTATGGTGTACTTCATGGTCCCCCTGGACAATATAACCCTGTGCGATTTGATATTTCTTCAAAATGCTTCCACCTCTTCTCAGTCACCTGCTCATTTGTCGGTGGTTAAGAAGAACTAATTCTTCTGCAGGGCTATGTCTCCGGTGGATCCGAATGGGTCATGGACAGTGGTTGCACTAATCATATGATCGGAGACAAGGAATTGTGCGCCGAAGAAAAAATATCTCAATATCCTCATATGTGCATTACCTTCGGTGACAACAACAAGGGTAAAGTTTTAGGTTTGGGTAAGGTTGCCATATCAAAATATAAGTATATTGACAAGGTTATGCTAGTTCAATCTCTTGGTTATAATCTCATGTGTATTTCAAAGTTATGCGATATGGGTATGCTTGTTCTATTTTCTGCTTCGCGCTGTGTCGTCTTTTCACAGGATGACTATACATTTGTTTTCGAGGGCTACCGAAAAGGAGATTTATATATTCTTGATTTTTCTTCAGGCCCTGCTGTATCCACATGCTTAATGGCAAAAGCTTCATCTGGATGGTTATGGCATAGAAGACTTGGTCATGCAAGGATGATAAATCTTCAAACTCTAGTGAAGAAGAAGCATATCATTGGCCTTAGCGAAGTAAAATTCTATAAGGATCGTCTTTGCAGTGCCTGTGAAGCTGGCAAAATTACAAAGAAACATCATTCAACAAAGACTATCATGACTACTACTCGTCCCCTTGAATTGCTTCACATGGATCTTTTCGGTCCTCGAAATTATGCAAGTCTGGGAGGAAACAAATATGGTCTAGTCATTGTTGATGATTTCTCTCGCTATACTTCGGTTTTCTTACTGGATGACAAGAGCAAAGTTGTTGAAATCTTCAAGTCATTTGCTAAGAGAGCTCAAAATGAATATGAATTATCTCTGAAGCATATCTGAAGTGACAATGGAACTGAATTCAAAAATACTCATATTGAAGATTTTCTTGATTATCATAGTTTTACTCATGAATTCTCAGCTGCTTATACACCTCAACAAAATGGTGTAGTTGAAAGGAAGAATAGAACTCTTATTGAAATGGGAAGAATAATGCTTGTTGAACACAAGACTCCTATCAGGTTCTGGGCCGAAGCAATTAACACAGCCTATCAAATCATCAACAAGGTTTACCTTCACAAATTTCTGAAGAAAACTTCACATGAGCTTATCACTGGTAACAAGCCCGATATTTCATATTGAAAGTCCAAGTATGTGATCAGAGGGGGAGGGGGTGAATGATCACTTCAAATTTTCGAGTGAAGCTTTGATGTGAAGCATAAACTTAACAGACAGAGATAGCAGAAACAAGTAATAGGGAAGAAAAAATAGTAGCGAAACTAAACAGAGCAAATCAAAACACGTTGAAGCTTAACTGGAAGCAAATGTAATGAGGAAAGTAGATGCTTCAAGTAAAACGAACTCTTGACTCGGTGATGTTTGTTCGGCTAGTTCACGCTCTGTAAAGCGCCACGTCTGGTTGGAGGGACTGGTGATTGAACACCTGGAGCAAAACTCTCTCGTCCGTTGCTCCACTGCACCAATCTCCTTGAGCTTGGCCAGTTTTGACTCGGGGTATATTATCAAGGAAATCTCCGAAACCTTTGAAAAACTTGAGCTTCAAGGCGAACATTACTCTTCTCTCTCTGAAGTCGACACTCTAACCGTCTAGGAGAATTGCAGTTCTCAAAGATAAAAAGGCTAGCAAGTCTTCACCTAAGTCATAGTGAATCTACTCAGATCAATGGGACTTAGTATTCGGTGGTTGGCTTTTGAGTTTTGTTTCGGTGTCGTTCTTCGGATGCTCTCTTCAGTCTCTCTCAGGAATATTCTCAGAGCATCCACCCGCAAATGGAGGCGGGGGCGGCGTATTTATAGTTAGCGATCCCGAGGTGCGAAATGACTGATTTGACCCGAAGCGACAGCTTGACGCGTGTCCACAACGGTCGGATTTGTCATTACTGCGCAACTTTACTTGCGGAACAAGTAAATCTGACTCACGGACTTAGTGTGCTTCGGAAGCCAAAGAGCGAAGTCTTTGCTACAGAAACTTAATTTAGTGCACATAAGATTTCGTCACTCTGGCTTCTCACTTGGTTTAGTTTATGATCTGATCATTTTCGCAATAACTTCGGTGTCCACAAACTAAAAAACCCCTCTTGATAGTACGGTTTGTCCTATGACTCAAAGAACAAAAAAAAGAACTACACAAAAACATCTTAGTCTTGCGCCGTCTTCTTCATTTCCTTCAGTGAGATGGGCTTCAGGACATTCTCATTTTTGGGCGTCATCCTCCATGAATAAGCTTCACTCATGGGGTAATGCTTCGATAACTTTAAAACCTTCCCTGAAGCTTTGTCACCTAGCTTGTACTTTAGGAACCTAATCAACTGTTTACACTAGAAAACACTTTTAGTTCCTCTACTGTCTTGTCCAATAATATCCAAAACACATGGGGGGAAAACTTTGCTCTTACAATCTCTTCCTTTTTGGACTATTGTTGACAAAACATGCATCGATAAAAGGATATTGAAGTTTCTGTGAAGTGATGGGACAAACTCTAAGATATGAAGTTTCGGACTCCCACTGTATTCAAGAACCGAAGAATTATATAGTCGAACATAATGCTTGAGGAATGTTTTTTCATTGGAGAGCAAAACACATATCTTAGTGAAGGCAATTGAAGTGAGAATAGAAATCCAATGACCTGTGACTTAAAGAAATAACCACCTGCAAGATAAATGATACGAAGCAATACTTTGCAAGGAAGGGGTTATTATAACGTAAGTGTTTCACAGGAGTAGAACAACCGAATGTAAAAACCCTATCCCCGATGCAAATCTAACTCATCGATGACAAGTCCTGTCCCCCTTTTTGTCAATGATTGAACAAAAGGTTGGGAAGTGGATCGAGAGAATTATTTCGTGGCATCAGCACCCTTGGAGCCTGACGAAGAAGAGTTTGACGTAGACTCGTCCTAAGAAGATTGATCTCTTGATAATTCTTCTTCCGACTCGGGCGAAGGAAGAACTTCGAGGTTATTTTGGGTGATGAGGTTGATGTCGAGGTCACTGTCATCGAGGCCGGCGTCGTCCTTCGAAGTGACTGATTCATTCTCGGAGACGGTGTCGGGGCAGATGGGATCGGGCTCATTCACAAAGAACACTTCATCGATCTTCTGAAGGGGAGGAAGCTTTGGATTCGGGCGATCAATGGTGTCGTCTCTTGAAAATTTTCGCTGGAGGTACTCGTATTCCTTGTAAATGCGGTCTTTGCGAAGGCCTTTCACAGAGTTGAATTTTCCGAGTCCTTTCCAAGAATGAAGCTTCAACACACGAAGATACTGGTTGTTGTTCATGGCAATGTTGCCGACACGATTGATCTCATCAGCAAGGAACTGCATCTGGCGTTGATTTGCTTCAATAAAATTCTCGAGCATCTGTTGTGAGGGAAAATTTACTTCAAAGTGATGGCTGTCCTTATGGAAATTCTTTGAGATATTTCTCTCATTTACTTCATGGCATACCCCAACATATGTTGAAAAGATATCGTTGGGTTTCCTTACATATTCCAAAGTGTCATGCACTGGAGGGGTGAAAATATTCGGTGGATGTCTTGCCACAAAGTCATCATTTCGGCCATAGTTGCAAACAGGCTATAGCCAGGGAGCATAAGGCTTAAGAGTGAAGGGTAGCTCAGCAGCATGTACCATGTTGCGAAGAAAACAGTCCTCGAAGTCAAATACCAGGCCATGAGTAAGTTTCATTATTGCATGCCGGACTTCAGGATAGATATTTCATTCCTCCGAAGCAGTACTTAGCGGGATCAAAGTTTCGACAAGATGTAAAACCAAGTCTTGGAGATGAAGATTAACTGCTTCGGGCGAATGTTTTTAGGTACAAAATTGTTCGTGACTTCAGTATCTAGCAAAGTGGCAAATTGTTCTTCAGTCAGATCTCGCTCTAAGTGAATCTTTTCTAGTTCTCCAGTATGTATTGGAATATTCACAATTTCCATGAATTCTGTTGAAGACATTCTGGAGACTTCTCTTTGAATCATATATTCAAGAGTCCAAGTGCTGGGGACATTTGCATCACCAGAGACATATAGAGTGGAATAAAACTGTTTGATCAGCTTAGAATTGAAGGGAGTGCTCAAGGCAAACAACCGAGTCAAATTCTAATTTTCAATTGTTGCAGCGATGTTCTGGAAGCAAGTTCCAGTGGAAATACTTCGCATATCAAGATATTTGTGGCGGAAAAGCACACCTTTTTGGCAGTAGATTTTTGTACACAGAATTTGTTGTTCTGTTGTCTAGAAGCGAAGATCATCTGCAGTGCTGTCTGAAACATATGGACTGACACCAAAGAATCGGTGGAGCTTCTGATGCTGTTCAAGATTGAACTCTGGCCCATGGCGCGAAGAAAAACCAACACCCTTGAAGATGGGAAAGGTTTCACGAGGGTAAATGGAGTCTAGTTGAGTGTCTTGGCTTGGACGGCAGGGAGGACGAGTCCTTTGCAGAAGAGAAGCTTGGGAAACATGAGAAGGGCCAGCATTCTGAGAAACTACCAAAGCTTGCTCTTGCGAAGAATTTAGAATCTGAACTTGTTCGTCTTCGTCATGAGCTTCAGGCTAGGGCATATTTTCTTCTGATTCCTAAGTTGTTCTTGCAGGAGAAAAGTCTCGGGAGCCAGGTGTTCTGGAGTTTGAGGGAGTGGGATCATGGGATTCCGGAGGAGGTGATTGTGGTCGAGATTGAGCAGCAGATGGGGTAAGAGCTCTTTGGGTTGCGGGGGATGGAACAGGAGGTGATGTTGGAGCACGAGGTGGAACTGGTGCAGGCAGTAGATTTGGGGTTGGGGTCCTCTTGGGAGTCAGAGCTTTTGGGGTAGTGGAGGAGTTTTGGAGGGTGGAGCTGAAGGCTTAGACTTGGGTTTGGAAGGCTTTGGTGTGGGAGAAGGTGGAGTAGGAACTACTTCGGTATTTTCCATCGGCTGGCTGATGGGCTCATCACTTGTATCCAGTTCAGCATCCAAAGCCAGAGTAATCTTCCGCCTCTTGGTGGTTTTCTTCTTGGGTGAAGGGTTGGAAGGTATTTCTTTAGCGGGCTTTGCTGTGGCTGGTTTAGCTTCCAGCGTGGCCTTGCGCTTCTTGGAATCTCTTTCCATGATCGAAGCATTGTGCATTTTGACCATTTCATTGACAACAACTTTGATCTTCTCTTTGAAGATTTTGATGTTGTCTCTGGTTTCTGTATTTACTTCAGTCACTTTCTGAAGCATTTTCAAAGCGTGCTCTTTGAAGTCTTCATCTGTTTCAGCTTTAGCACGCTGTTGATAGTTGTGAATCTTTGCAGTCTCAGGTCGATCACGAGAATGCAAGTCCTTCCGCTGACTAATCATGGTGGTGATCATTGCTTCGATGGAGCGGGAAATATACACTTCACCAAGATCAATGCTTCAGGATCCTCTGCAGAGCACTTCTTCCAAAGTGCCTCAGTGACACCTAGGTGATTCCAAAGTTCTCCTTCACGGGGATCAGGGAATTAATGCCCACTTTGCCGATCTTGATCTTCAGGTGCTTCAGTAAGTAAATGCCTTTCTTCTTCGGCGGATTTGCTTCAGCAGGAGGGGTCATGTCCACCACTGCCTTCTTCTGGGAAGCCCTAGCTGCTTTTTCGGCCTTCTTGGTGGCAAGACTAGCAAGTGTTGCCTTGCGCTTGGCTTCGGTTTCTGCTAGCTGTTTTGATTCAGCTGCAGATTTCTCTTCATTCTTCTTGGCTTCTTCGAGCTTGCGCTTCGTTTAAGCCTTCTCAGCAGCCAACTTGGCAGAGTCAAGTTCCCTTTGTTTCCTTGCTGCTTCTTCTGCTTCCTTCTGCTTGATGGCAGAGTCTCGGGCAAGAACGCTGCGATCAAGTGCCTCGTCGAGGTCTTTCTGCTTAAGTTCCGCTTCAGTGAGCTTTTGCTTCGTGGAAGGGATTGGAGCGGCAGTCGACTTAGGCTTCGTTGAGGAAGCAGCCTTTGCAGTTTGTGGTTTCTTCGCTGGGTCGTGCCCCATCTTAGAGCGCCTCTCAGTATTTAGGTTCTCGGTCGGTGGCTTGAAGGCCAAGGGCTTCGCGACCACCAAGTTGGTCATGTCAATGGTGGGGCGAGCTTCTGGCTTATCAGTTGGATCCTGAATCTTTAGCCCTATGGCAGCAGGTTTCTCTCCAGGCTTCTTCTTCAATGTTACTCGAAGATTTTTCTTGGGAGAGGGAGCAACTTCTTCAGACTCATCATCTCCTTCAGCATTTTCTTCATCATCTGCTTCAGCATTTGATCCAGAGTGAATGGAGTCCACAAGAGCGGCTTGTTCTTGTTTCACGGGCTCTTCTTCATCATCTGTGAAGGCATGAGGAGGAGATGCAACTTTCTTCCTCAACTTGCATTTCTTCTTCGAACTCTGACCTTCTCCACGAGCTTCGGTGGCAGCTAGCTTGGCTGCCTTCTTCTCATCCTTGAGCCGTTTCTTCTCGGCAGTGATTCTTAAGCGTTCTTGCTCCTCTGGATAATCATCGGAGTCTTGAGTGTATTTGGGTGAGGGAGCTTTGGTGGAACAGGGAAGTACAAATGGCGATTGGCTTCGGTGTACTTTCCGCACATGTGTGAAGTATAAAGTATGGCGGGTGGAAGTCGAATTGCATTGTCCACTTCCAATTTTGAATGCTTTTATACTTGTACCACCGGATGGCCCAATAACGTCGAATGCCTTGCAATAGAATCTTTCGCTGGTCCTTGGTTTCTTAAGGAGGAGTGTCATATACAAGATGCTTCCGAATTGATTCGGGAATACCACGAGCATTGTTCTTCTCCTTCGTTCTGCCTCCTCTCCTATTAGGAGCAAGTAGTTCTACTTCATTGATGTGATCCAGAACTGGCGACTCATCTCCGAGGCCTAAATCTGCAGACATTCTGTGAAAGAGATAGGGGAAACGAGGGAAAAAGACAAGTATATGGACTGAGCACCAGCAAAAGTTTCGACCAAAAGGAACAATTTTGACGAGAGATTCAGTTTAATATGGTGATGATTCCGGCCTGTTCTGAGATAGACTAGGCAAATATCGATGGAGCAACAATAACCAACATACCCTAGCACAGAACAGAGGACATCTAAACCCTAACTCTAACCTGAATCGCGATGGGAAGCATTTTCTCGCTATAAAAAAGTTTCCCAATAGGTCAAAGATCCAACGGATCAAGAAACCCTAGCAAAAGAAATCAAAAAACATTCTAAGAGCGCGGATCCAATCTAGGGGAGGACGAACACAGAAGAAGATTGGATCGGCGGCTTCAACGTACCCTAACTTGGTGACGTTGAGCAGCTACGGCGGCGAAGAGCGGAGGTGCTGCTCGTCGGCGGCGTGAAGACCACGGCGACGTCCGTCCGGCAGTGAAGCGACACAGACGACGACGGGGAGGAGGAGTGAATCGTTTGATTGTCACAACCCAGTTTGAAGGCAAGGAAAAAACTGAAGCCAAAGGTGTCATGTATGTTTTCACAAAAATTAAAAATTTGTTTTCGGTGTGAATCGTTTGATTGTCTGATTTGTTTGCGGTGTCTGCATCCCCGATTTATCAATCGGCCATTATTTTTCCCCCTCTTATCTCGTATCGGACGGAGACCGACCCTTGCCATCCTGACACTCGACCTTTGCGACACCGGGTTTCGCCCGATCACCGTCGTGAAAACCACACGAGACCAGCCGCAGCCAACGGAATGAAAAACCCCGTTTAATAATTAAACGGGATATATTTTATAGCGCGCCGGAAAGTGTTCTCGGAACGGTTCCAGCGAGTGGTGAACGCCTCCGGCTCGATGCGCTGATCGCGCAGTTCGAAGTTTTAGCCGAATCGGAGGTCCTGTGGACCCCCGGCGGTCAGAAACGTAAAACACCGCGCACGCGAGAGAAAAACTGGGGATGTTTTTGCAAACTGCCAGCCACCTGGGCTATATAAAGACCACCACACTCCCACCCCTTTCTAGGGTTTCCCTTGTCCAAAATTGCAGCCACACCCCCAATTTTTCTCAATTTTCTGCCCAATGAGTTCTGGGCCGTCAGATCGTCAGATCCGACGGCTTGGGATCGTCCACGTCAGCCTCGCACCTAGCTCTCTCCTCTCTCCTCACCGCGAGCAACCTCCTGCCCATGGGCATGTCTCCGCCGCACGCGCTCGATCCGGCCCAGCCGCCGCGCCTTGCCACTCCGAGAGCCGCCCCGCAGGTTGCTCCTCGCCCCTCTGCGCTCCTCCTTTCTCTTCCTCACCTCCGCCTCCCTCTTCTGCCCTCACAGGACACCAGCGCCGAGCCGCCATGGCCATGGACCAAGCTCAAGGAGCTCTTCCTGCCGGCGCCTCGAAGGTCGCCGCCTCCTCCACTGCATGGATCCGGCGGGACCGCGCCCGGATCCAGACCCCCTTGCACCCCGCGCCCTCGCCGGCCGGCGAGCTCCATCCGCCGCCGCCTGGAACTCCTGTCGGGAGCGACACGAGCTGTGGGCACCCCGGACTATATGTCCAAAGCGGCCAGCTGTGCATACCGTCATGCTCCCATGATCAGTGTCGCATGACGCACAACTCGACAATGGATATCACAGTCACAAGTTCATACAGTACCGAATACAAAGTCATACATTAACATAGTCTTACACCGCCTCATCGGGCTCAAATGGCAGCGGAATAAGCAAAAGCAAGATAGATAGCAGCATCACAATCCACAGGCAAAGCTCAGAGCGTAGCACATCCTAGTACTCGTCAGTCGCGTCATCGTCAAATACCTGCTCCTCCAAGCCTGGCCGATTGAATAACCAGGGACAAAGCCATGAGTACATACAAAGTACTCGCAAACCATCTAAAGAAGGGAACAAAGATTTTTGTACAAGAAAATAATGGGATGGCTATATGGTGGGGTTTAGCATGGGGAACCTAACTACTCAATATTAGTTAAGTTGTCAATATTTTACTCTTGACAAATTTTAGTCCCATAATTTATATTTGATTAAATCATGTCCAACCCTTTTCAACATCATCGTGAACCATAATTCTCAGTACTAGAATTTCTCATCTAGTCCCCACAAAGTGTGGCCTCACTAGCTGTCCATGACCGTGGACTCCGGCTACTCGAATAGTTTTCACTATGCAGAGGTTGTACACTTTACCCACAACATTCGATACATCCGCCGGGAGTCCCCACGGTTCGTCATACCTCAGTATGCGGTTTTCGGATAATCTACCGTAGTCTTCCCCTTGCCTATCCTAGTACAGGTGATCCACCTGATGCCCACATCCTGAACTGTCCGTGTGCAAGGTTATGCTCCTCGTGCAAGCCTTCACCGTAGTAGAGGTGCTGCAAAGTTCCGTACCGACACTGATATAGTCCAGCGTATTACACCCCCGACGCATCGGCAGGATTCCGGCTTCTGGGTACCATCGTGTACCTCACTCATGTAGTTATAAGATCCCTGTACTAAGATAAGCAAGCTTCCAACTAGCCCTTTCCCATACCAGAGTATTGTGGTTGTACTGTTATACTAGGTTTTGGCGGCACTTATAGAGAGTCCCTCTAGACTTTGAATATGTTCAACGATGTTTCCAACAACCACAACCTTGGCCACCACATCTTCTTAGATATATGCCAATACATTAGGGGGGGGGAAGCAAGATTAACCAAATTATTATGTTGTCACTAGTTCTTTAGCAAGGCTTGTAATAGTACCACAAGATTATTGGTGTCTAGTTTATTTCTCCCAAATAGGTTGGCTTACAAGGTATGTGGGGTTCACCTAATAAACTAGTACAAATCCCAACCCAAAATGATATAACAATAGCATGATATATAATTAGGGTACAAAGAAAGTAAAAAAAATATAGGACAAGGTTAAGTTTTTGAAGATGGCTTGCCTTCCTCGGCGGTGTCTCCCGGTACGGCTTCTTCGGCTTGGAAGGAGTCTTCACCTGGAACGTCAAGCGGTTCGTCTACACGTTGCGGAAAAGAGCACACAATTACCATGAGGCAAAAACAGCACACGGCACAAAACATTCAATTTTCACAATCAGACACAAACAACAAGAGCAAAAAAAATTCTCAGAGTTTTAACTCCCATGTTTATGAAGTCCTAAAACATGCAACAAGGCTAAATTTTACAACAAAGCATTAGGATAACTTTACTGGATTTATTAATCGGCAGTAAAGCAACTTTAACTAATAGCAATAACTTACTGACCATAGGCTAGTTTTATTTTAAACTAATAATTTAATATTACTAGTATTATTTAGATAGGAATAAAACTAGCAATGGTAATAATAATAAAAAGGGCCACAAATTTGTTTAAGCTAAAAACTAGTCTACACACACAGAAAAATCAAGAATAATCATAGGAATATAAATAAGTCAACATTACATTTTTAGAGTCAACAAGGAATTTACTAAAACTATTTTAAGCTGATAACATAAACAATTTACTAGTTAAAACTAAAGCAATCAATTTGGCACTGGACAAAAATTATTCTAAACATGCAGAATTATAAACATTAATTTTATGCACCCAACAAAATTTATTTCACTGAAATTGGAGTTGTAGTTATTTTTCTATAAGTAAAACGGTCTTGCAGCTTAATAATAATAACAAAAAAAAGGCAGCAGGCCGGCCCGGCTAACAGGCGCCCACGGCAATCCCTTCATTTTTTTTAACGGGCCGAGCCCAGCACAGCGCAGCAGCAATTTTTTTTTAACGAAGGGGTAAGTTTCTATTCGGGCCGTTGGATTTGCCCCTGATCGGACGGCCGTGGGGCTTCTTCCCCACGAGCACGTCACGAACAGGAGGCCTCCTGGCCATGGCGACTGGGATGGCACAGGGCCTCGCCGGAGCACCTCCGGTGGCCGGCGGTCGAAGGGGAGTGGCGGGGTGAGGTCGTAGGGGGCCTAGGGCTCCATTTTTTCCCTAAAAGGGGCCGCGCGATGTGGAGTTTTTGTGGGGGCCAAGGCGTACAGTAGGGGACGGGAGCTCACCGGGGAAGGCTTTCCGGGCAGCGGTTGGCGACGGCGAGGTGTGGCAGGGGCGCGGCTCGGTGGCGGGGTTCCGTTTTTGGGCTGGGAGGCGGCGTGCGAGGTCCGGAATGGCAGAAGCTTCGGCTTGGGAGGCTCGGGGTAGACGGCGTCGGGGCAGCGCGGGCTCAGGGTAGGGCGTCGCCTCCTCCTCCTGGCCGGCGGCTCCTTTCCGGCGTGGCTCCGGCCGGGTAGCGGAGAGGCGCGCTGGCCTCTCCCCTCCTTCCTTCCTCCCTGCTTCTTCTTCTTTCCTCCTTCCTCTCTACGACTCCTCCTCTCTTCTTATTCTTCTCATGGTGGGGTGTGGTGGCTGCTGGAGAGGTGTGGCGAGGTGAGTGAGGGTGAGGGGCGTCGGGACTAGCTATATATAGCCGTGGGGGAGGAGCGGCTAGGCGGGAAGGAGCGAGCTGCAACGGGCGGGAGACCATGGGGGCGATCCGTGGGCTTGCTCCGGGCTGGCTGAGAGGAGCGGCGGGAGAGCTTGTGAGAGAAGAGGCGTGGTTCAGTTCCGACGTGGGCGCTCGCCGGTCACATCGCAGAAGAGGGTTGGGGGTAGAAATCGTGTTGGCAGGCCACGGGGCCGATCCTTGGGATCGATACTGGTTGGGCAACAGTGTCGTGGGGCTGGCATGTGGGCTTGGGAGAGAGAGAGAGGGAGAGAAGAGAGAGAGGTTACGAGAGGGAGAGAGGCTCTCCCTGCGTGGGAAGAGGGAGAACGTGAGAGAGAGAGAAGAACGAGAGAGAGAGTCTCTCTCTGTTCGTTGGGGTGAGGGAGGTTAGAGAGAGAGAGATTAGGGGGGCTTAGGGTAGTTTCCCCCCTTCTTCTATTTTTTTTAAGCACTAACCACCCATTTTTTTAAGAGATAAAAATAATATATAACTCTCTTATTATTAGTATTATTATTATTGTTGTTATTATTATTAGGTTAGATATAAAGATCATGCATGCCTTTCCTTATGATTTTATGTAGTTAGGAAATTTTATTGATAATTGTTTTAGTTATTAGCAAACAACCAAAAGGTTGATGCCTAAGGATTTTGTGGTGGCTAAAATTATTAGTATTATTACTATGTAGAAAATTTACTAGGTGTTAGCACCAAGGGTTTTTAGAATTTGACAAGTTGCCATTTTTTTTATGACCAAGTAAGGATGAAGTGCATGCATGGTAGACATATATGGTTAACCATAGTCACTAGGTTATCTTAGGCACATGCAACACAAATGATCACCATCACAAGTGCATCATCAAGCAACAACATGACTAACCCTAAGCACACAAGTTCAAGCATTTAAACACAACCTAACATTTCATGCAAGGTTTTTGTTGGATCTAATTTTTGTTTAACTAGATTAACAAGAAGAGTAAAAGTTGGGATGTGACACGAGCGCCCGCTCGCTGCCTCCAGCCCGCTGCAGCCGACGTGGGCCGGCGCGCCCCCCAGGCGGCCCAGCTAACCGAGCAGCCCAGGCCGGCCTCCTCCCCACTCCAGCCTGTTGGGCCACGGCCCAGAGGTGAGCACCCCACATTTTTTTTCTTTTTTTTATTGTGCTGCGAGTTGGGCTTGGCCCAGAAGGCCTTTATTTTTTTTCCGTTAGATTTAGGCAGACTTGTATTGTTTTCTTGTGGTAGCTATAACTTTTCACCGGTAGCTCCGATGGAGACGCTTTCTACATGAAAGTTGCTCCGTTTTGCGCTTAGATTAATAAAATGTTGCTTGTTGCCATGTTTGACTTTGTTTACATGCTGTTTACCTGCTAACTACACTGTGTGCCACTTTAAACTGTAATTGCTATAACTTTTTATCCGTTGCTTCGATAAAAATGTTTCTTATATGTAACTTGACTAGAATAGCATGTAGATTGTGGTTATGCTGTTATTTCTTGCTAAATAAAATAATAAAATATTGTTTAGGGCAAAACAGTACCAAATTCCATTTTTATCGTGGGGTCCGCAATAGTTTGCCATGTCTAGGATTTCACCCCACTTAAATTGACTAGCTTAGGTAGTTTATTTATGCTTCACCTCTTGACATGTTTGTGTGCTATGCCATGCTTGAGTGAGATGCCATGTTAACAACCTTTGCTCACCTTGTGTAGCTAAACAACTTGAACCACCGTAAACGTGCGGTATCGTCGTGTGTGACGAATACTCCACTTAAACTGTTAGTAACCGCTCTCGACGGTAGGTGTGATGTCTCGTGTTGCCTTCTTGTTGATCGTTGCACGTGTTTGCCCCGTAGTAATAGAGTGCTACTGGTTGATTGCTTTCCAATGTTTACCGTCTTGTGTGCTTCCGCGGGTACCCCCTCGGAGAAGATGGGAGCTTGCGATCAATTACACCTTCGGAACCCGACTTATCAACAGGCAAGGACTATACATTACTTATGATCCATTGTATTTCAACCAGCGGTTTGTATGCTAGTCTAGGTTAGGTTCGATGTTTGATCCTACCACATGTTTATTGCCTCTTTCAAACCGATACAGCCATGCCCTTCCCAGCAAACCTTCTACTGCTATGTTACTATTGCTCGTTGCTCAGCCCCTGCTTAGTATGCATGCTTAGGATGCTACGATGTTACCCTGTTACTCCTTGGTTTGGGATATCACATTATTATATTATTGTTGTTGATGATATGATTATTATTATAATGTTGACTATTTTCGACGAAGGATGGAAGGTCTAGGCTATCCCGCCCCGACACTTTGTTCCATCCGAGTCACCTAGGACCCAAGTTTCGGGTATTGGTTTTGAGACTGAGCGTGCCTAACCACGTGTGGGATTTTATGGGGTCCCCTTTTCTTACCTACCTAGCTTCAAACATTTCTAGTGGTGGCCCAAGCTGATTTATCATTTGAAACCGTGTGTGTGCTGGTCGGCCGCCAGTTGTTTAAAAACCAACCTGGACCAGTGAGGACTTAGTTCCCTTGCTGGCCCACCTTGTCCGGCTGAGGACCCGGTTTCCCATGTGTGATTAACCGGCTATCCAAACCTGCAACAAACGGTAGAGACCAGATCGAGAGCTCGGCCGGCTCCTGAGCTGGATGTTTACTACCGGGGGCCACCCGGATTTGTTCGTTGTTAGTTAGAGGGACCTGTCGTTTCGGATCTCTTGGAACTAAATCATAAAATGGTTTCCTATAATGGGTAGCAACTGAGAGAGATGGACGTGCGTGTGGAGCCTTGTAATGGGAAGTTGGTACACCCCTGCAAGGTTAAATCTTTTCGAGAAGTCGTGTCCACGATTATGGACGACTTGAGACCTACTCCTTGTTCATCGACAACAACAACTGATATAATCTTAATGTAACTTGATCAACGTGTGTGTGTGCCTTGACTGCTTCTTCTTCGTCGGGATGTGAAGAGGAGGACAAGGATAGGATAGGTGTTATGATTGCGTAAGTAGTTGATAGCAAGGCTTGTTGGAGGCGATTCCTCATCGAATGCTTGGCTTCTTATCTTACTCTCTAGATCGTTAGCCACTTCATAAATGCTAGTGCGGCAGCAACCTCACCACTTACCCCTTCCTTACCGTAAACTACTAGTTGTCCTAGAATGACAAGTGATGAAGTCCTTGCTGGGTCAAATGACCACTACAGTTGGATGCTGAGTACCTCTGTACTCATGATACTACCCCCAAACTCTTTTCAGGGTTCTTGATCAACAACAGGTATGGTGATCGAGGTTTCACGTGGAGACTCGACGACGACTATTTAGGCGGATCCCGGCGGAGGGCCTGGACCCGTGTGGTTATGGGATCGATGTTTTCTCTTTGCCAGTAGGCATTTGATTGTAGTCTGTACCCAGACATATATCTTCCGTTGTTGTATTGTATTTGAGGCAGTTGTATGACGATTTTATGAGATGTTGTATCCTTGTATCTGTAATGTTGTGATATCATGTTGGAAATCCGGGGCATATGGCTATGTCATATGTCGCGGTGGGACCGATATGTGCTTTGTCCCCGGATCAGGATGGAAACATCTAGATCTGGAACAGTACCGTATATCAGGCCTTACAACTTGGTATCAGAGCCTTACCAACCGTAGGATCCCTTTTCTAGCCGAAGTCGAGTCTAGACAAAAACTATTTTTTAGTTATTAAGATAGTTATCGGAGAGGAGGAATATTTTTACTCCTTACCTTTGCTCTGGTCAGGACAAGTGTCGTAACTGTTTTATTCTCGTCTTATCCCCCTCAAACCTCTAGGATCTCGAGTGTGTGGAGTTTCGGAATAGTTACAATGCCTTGCTTGCAGCGTATTGTCTCGATTCCGATCTCAGGTTGGGAATTCTTGTAGTACCTTTAGCTTCTCCGATTTCGGGTATCATCTGGGTCATCCATTGACATCCATCCTTTTGCCAGTGTTTTCACGACTTGCGTCGACAAGCACTATCCCTTTGACCAGGTTTTAGCTGTCGTTCTTCCTCTTGGCACTGACGGTTTCGTTCTTCCGACGATGTCGTCTCTCTGTGGAAAAATTTATCTCAACCGAAGTTCGACGTCGACATTGAGCAGAGTCCCTTGTAGGTGGTGTTGAAGATCGTCGACTCTCTTTTCTTTCCCCCTTCCCCTCCCCCCCGGATTGTCCTGGATCTCGGGACGAGATCCATTGTTGGTGGTGTTGTATTGTAACAGCCCAGTTTTCACAAAAATTAAAAATTTGTTTTCCGTGTGAATTGTTTGATTGTCTGATTTGTTCGCGGTGTCTGCATCCCCGATTTATCAATCGGCGATTATTTTTCCCCCTCTTATCTCGTATTGGACAGAGACCGACCCTTGCCATCCTGACGCTCGACCTTTGCGACACCGGGTTTCGCCCGATCACCGTCGCGAAAATCGCACGAGACCAGCCGCAGCCAACGGAACGAAAAACCCCGTTTAATAATTAAACGGGATATATTTTATAGCGCGCCGGAAATTGTTCTCGGAACGGTTCCAGTGCGAGGTGAACGCCTCTGGCTCGACGCGCTGATCGCGCAGTTCGAAGTTTTACCCGAATCGGAGGTCCTGCGGACCCCCGGCGGTCAGAAACGTAAAACACCGCGCGCGCGAGAGAAAAACCGCAGATGTTTTTGCAAACTGCCAGCCACCTGGGCTATATAAAGACCACCAAACTCCCACCTCTTTCTAGGGTTTCCCTAGTCCAAAATTGCAGCCACACCCCCAATTTTGCTCAATTTTCTGCCCAATAAGTTCTGGGCCGTCAGATCGTCAGATCCGACGGCATGGGATCGTCCACGCCATCCTCGCACCTAGCTGTCTCCTCTCTCCTCACCGTGAGCAACCTCCTGCCCGTGGGCATGTCGCCTCCGCCTGCGCTCGATCCGGCCCGGCCGCCACGCCATGCCACTCCGGGAGCTGCCCCGCAGGTCGCTCCTCGCCCCTCTGCCCTCCTCCTTTTTCTTCCTCACCTCCGCCTCCCTCTTCTGCCCTCAAAGGACACCATCGTCGAGCCGCCATGGCCATGGACAAAGCTCAAGGAGCTCTTACGCCGGCGCCTCGAAGGTCGCCGCCTCCGCCACTACATGGATCCGGCAGGGCCGCGCCCGGATCCGAACCCCCTTGCACCCCGCGCCCTCGCCGGCCGGCGAGCTCCATCCGCCTCCGCCGGGAACTCCTGTCGGGAGCGAGACGAGCGCTCGCTCGCTGCCTCCAGCCCGCTGCAGCCGACGTGGGCCGGCGCGCCCCCCAGGCGGCCCAGCTAGCCGAGCAGCCCAGGCCGGCCTCCTCTCCACTCCAGCCTGTTGGGCCACGGCCCAGAGGTGAGCACCCCACCTTTTTTTCTTTTTTTATTGTGTTGCGAGTCGGGCTTGTCCCAGTAGGCCTTTATTTCTTTTTTCATTAGATTTTGGCAGACTTGTATTGTTTTATTGCGGTAGCTATAACTTTTCACCGATAGATCCGATGGAGACGCTTTCTACATGAAAGTTTCTCCGTTTTGCGCGTAGTTTATTAAAATGTTGTTTGTTGCCATGTTTTACTTTGTTTACATGATGTTTACCTGCTAATTACACTGTCTGCCATTGTAAACTGTAATTGCTATAACTGTTTATCCGTTGCTCCGATAAAAATGTTTCTTATATGTAACTTGACTAGAATTGCATGTAGATTGTGTTTATGCTGTTCTTGCTTGCTAAATAAAATAATAAAATATTGTTTAGGGAAAAATAGTACAAAATTCCATTTTTATCGTGGGGTCCGCAATAGTTTGCCATGTCTAGGATTTCACCCCACTTAAATTGACTAGCTTAGGTAGTTTATTTATGCTTCACCTCTTGACATGTTTGTGTGCTATGCCATGCTTGAGTGAGATGCCATGTTAACAACCTTTGCTCAGCTTGTGTAGCTAAACAACTTTAACCACCGTAAACGTGCGGTATCGTCGTGTGTGACGAATACTCCACTTAACAATTTAGTAACCGCTCTCGACGGTAGGTGCGATGTCTCGTGTTGCCTTCTTGTGGATGGTTGCACGTGTTTGCCCCGTAGTAATAGAGTGCTACTCGTTGATTGCTTTCCAGTGTTTACCATCTTGTCTGCTTCCGCGGGTACCCCCTCGGAGACGATGCTAGCTTGCGATCAACTACACCTTCGGAACCAGACTTATCAACAGGCAAGGACTATACATTACTTATGATCCATTCTATTTCAACCAGCGGTTTGCATGCTAGTCTAGGTTAGGTTCGATATTTGATCCTACCACATGTTTACAGCCTCTTTCAAACCGATACAGCCATGCCCTTCCCAGCAAACCTTGTACTGCTATGTTACTATTGCTCGTTGCTTAGCCCCTGCTTAGTATGCATTCTTAGGATGCTACGATGTTACCCTGTTACTCCTTGGTTTGGGATATCACATTATTATATTATTTTTGTTGATGATATGATTATTATTATAATGTTGACTATATTCGACGAATGATGGAAGGTCTAGGCTATCCCGCCCCGACACTTTGTTCCATTCGAGTCACCTAGGACCCGAGTTCTGGGTATTGGTTTTGAGACTGAGCGTGCCTAACCACGTGTGGGATTCTATGGGGTCCCCTTCTCTTACCTACCTAGCTTCAAACATTTCTAGTGGTGGCCCAAGCTGATTTACCATTTGAAACCGTGTGTGTGCTGGTCGGCCGCCAGTTGTTTACAAACCAACCTGGACCAGTGAGGACTTAGTTTCCTTTCTGGCCCACCTTGTCCGGCTAAGGACCCGGTTTCCCATGTGTGATTACCCGGCTATCCAAACCTGCGACAGACGGTAGAGACCAGATCGAGAGCGCGGCCGGCTCCTGAGCTAGATGTCGACTCATCGGGGGCCACCCGGATTTGTTCGTTGTTAGTTAGAGAGACCTGTCGTTTCGGATCTCTTGGAACTAAATCAGAAAATGGTTGCCTATAACGGGTAGCAACTGAGAGAGATGGACGTGCGTGCGGAGCCTTGAAATGGGCAGTTGGTACACCCTGCAGGGTTAAATCTTTTCGAGAAGCCGTGTCCACGGTTATGGACGACTTGAGACCTACTCCTTGTTCATAGACAGCAACAATTGAGATAATCTTAATATAACTTGATCAACGTGTGTTTGTGCCTTGACTGCTTCTTATTTGTCGGGATGCGAAGAGGAGGACAAGGATAGGATAGGTGTTATGATTGCGTAAGTAGTGGATAGCAAGACTTGTTGGAGGCGATTCCTCATCGAATGCTCTGCTTCTTATCTTACTCTCTAGATCGTTAGCCACTTCATAAATGCTAGTGCGGAAGCAACCTCACCACTTACCCCTTCCTTACCGTAAACTACTAGTTGTCCTAGAATGACGAGTGATGAAGTCCTTGCTAGGTCAGATGACCACTACAGTTGGATGCTGAGTACCTCTGTACTCATGATACTACCCCAAACTCTTTTCAGGGTTCTTGATCGACAACAGGTATGGTGATCGACGTTTCACGTGGAGACTCGAGGACGACTAGTTAGGCGGATCCCGGCGGAGGGCCTGGACCCGTGTGGTTATGGGATCGATGTTTTCTCTTTGCCAGTAGGCATTTGATTGTAGTCTGTACCCAGACATATATCTTCCGCTGTTGTATTGTATTTGAGGCAGTTGTATGCCGATTGTATGAGATGTTGTATCCTTGTATCTCTAATGTTGTGATATCATGTTGGAAATCCGGGGCATATGGCTATGTCATATGTCGCGGTGGGACCGATATGTGCTTCGTCCCCGGATCTGGATGGAAACATCTAGATCTGGAACAGTACCGCATATCGGGCCTTAGAGTCGGCACGCTTGGGAGAGGTTTAGGGTTCCAAAGAGTTTGAAGACGATGGGGTGATTGGTGTCTCTGGGTGGGGGCTATATATAGGGCTCTCCTGACAGCGGATGTCAGGTCAGATCGGACGGCTTCACGCGACCGACTCTTCGAATTCTACGGCGAGGACTCCGGGGCGTATCCCGATCAAATCTCAATGACCCAAAAAAGACGGGATTTCATCGACCGAAGAATATGTCTTGGTCTTGAGTAAAACTTCGATAAAGTTGGAAGCATATGATTCAGAACTCGATGACGTTTGAAGCATAAAACTTTCCGTTTCAATTGTGCTCAACCATCTTAGACGGATAGAATAAGAGAGAAAAATAACAGAGGGGGTAGGGTCCAAAACTTAGCACCTCGAAGAAAAATCAACAACGAAGCTAAAGGTGATAAGCATAGAGGACTAAATCCAATCAAAATAAAAGACAAAAATCGAAGCAAAAACAAAACATCGTAACCAAATGCAAAAACGAAGTAAAGTAATATTACAGGGAAATAGGGTTCGGTCTTACAGAACATTTCGTGAGTCCAAAATATTGCGCTCACACCTTAATGCACAGAACATTTTCTCATCCAATGGTTTTGTGAAAATATCAGCCAGTTGATCTTCAGTTCTGACATGACTAATCTCAATATCTTCACGCTGAACATGATCACGAAGAAAATGATGGAGAATGTCGATGTGCTTCGTGCGAGAGTGCTTCACAGGATTGTGAGCAATTTTGGTTGCACTCTCATTATCACAAAGGAGAGGAATTTTCTTCACATGAATACCATAATCCTTCAGCGTTTGCTTTAGCGAAAGAATCTGAGTACATCATGAACCAGCAGCAATGTATTCGGCTTCAGCAGTAGATATTGATACACAGTTTTTCTTCTTGTAAGCCCAACACACAAGTGATCTTACGAGGAAATGGCAAGTGCCTGAAGTAGATTTCCTATCAACACGATCACCAGCCCAGTCCAAATCAGAATATCCAATAAGATCAAACTGAGCTCCCTTGGGATACCAAAAACCCAAGGTTGGTGTGTGATCAAGATATTGAAGAATTCGCTTCACAGCAGTATGATGTGATTCCTTTGGATTTTCCTAAAACCGAGCACAAATACATACTGAAAGCATTATGTCAGGTCTAGATGCACATAAATATAAGAGAGAACCAATCAAAGACCGATATTTATTTTGATCGAAGGCTTTTCCCTTCTCATCAGCATCTAGGAAGCCATTGGTAGGCACTGGAGTCTTAATTGTTTTGCAACCAGTGAGTCCAACCTTCTTCAGGCAATCCTTGAGACATTTTTCTTGAGAAATAAAGGTTCCATTCTTATGTTTACGGATTTGAATTCCAAGGAAGAACTTCAATTCACCCATCATAGACATCTCATATTTCTTCGACATCATTTTGGAAAATTCTTCGCTGATTTCAGTGTTAGGTCAGCCAAAAATAATATCATCTACATAAATTTGACATACAAACAAATCACCATTAAAAGAACGAGTGAAAAGAGTTGGGTCAGTTGTTCCTGGTTTGAAGCCTTTCTTTAGAACGAAGTTCTTCAGGGTGTCATACAAAGCACGAGGTGCTTGCTTTAACTCATAAAGAGCTTTTTGCAACTTGTACACCATGTCAGGATTCTTCGAGTCTTCAAAACCTGGAGGCTGCATAACATACACTTCTTCTTCGATTTCTCCGTTAAGAAAAGAACTTTTCACATCCATTTGATAAAGCAGGATACCATTGAAATTTGCAAAAGCAAGCATAACACGAATGGATTCGAGACGAGCAACTGGAGCATTAGTTTCACCGAAATCGATACCTTTGATTTGTGTGTACCCTTGTGTTACCAATCGTGCTTTGTTTCTTACCACAATACCATCTTCATCTTGCTTGTTGCGAAAAAATCCACTTTGTACCAATGATGTTGTGCTTCGTGGGATCAGGCCTTTCAACTAAGGACCAGACTTTGTTTCGCTCGAATTGGTTAAATTCTTCGAGCATAGCAGTCAACCAATCTGGGTTCTTCATGGCTTCATCAAACTTAGAAGTTTCTTGCATGGAGGAAAATGAAAATTTTCCATAGAAGTTAGCCAAACGAGTACGAGAGCGAGTTGTGGGACGACCTGGTTGTTGAATTTCTTCAAGGATCGAATGAACATAAACTCTTCTTCGCACACGAGATAGTGCTATTTCATTTTCTTGTGGCTCTGGTTCTTCTTCGGGATCAGTGTTTCCTTCGGGATTGGAATTTCCTTCAGGATGTGCATTTTCTTCCTTCACAAGTTCTTCTTCATCCTGTCCATCATTAGCTTCAGGATGTTGATCCCCAGCGCCCCGGGCTATGTGTGGGAACATTGGATCATCATCATCTTGATTTTCTTGACGTGAATTTGCTTTGATAGGACGAATCTCTCCAATAGCCATGGACCTGATCACTTTATCAAGAGGAGGTTCATCTAGATCATGTAGCAAATTCTCCTTTTGAGAGCCATTAGTTTCATCAAACCTCACACTCACAGTTTCCGTAACTTTCCCAAAGTGGGAGTTATACACCCTGTAAGTGTGAGAGTTTGAGCCATAACCTAGTAGGAAACCTTCATGTGCCTTAGGGGCAAAGTTGGATCTATGATTCATATCTCTAATAAAGCAAGGAGCACCAAATACCTTCAGATATGATACATTGGGATTGTTACCAGTGATAAGCTCATGTGAAGTCTTCTTCAGAAATTTGTGAAGGTAAACCTTGTTGATGATATGACATGCATTGTTAATTGCTTCGGCCTAGTACCTGATAGGAGTCTTGTATTCAGCAACCATTGTTCCAGCCATTTCAATAAGATTTCTATTCTTCCTTTCAACAACAACATTCTGTTGAGGTGTATAGGCAGCAGAGAATTCATGAGTAAAGCCATTATCATGAAGAAAATCTTCAATATGAGTATTTTTTAGTTCAGTTCCATTATGACTTCGGATATGCTTCAGAGATAATTCATATTCAGTTTGAGCTCTCTTAGCGAATGACTTGAAGATTTCAAAATTTTTGCTCTTGTCCTCCAGAAAGAAAACCCAAGTATAGCGAGAAAAGTCATCAACAATGACGAGACCATATTTATTTCCTCCCAGACTTGCATAATTTTGAGGACCGAAAAGATCCCTATGAATAAATTCAAGGGGACGAGTAGTGGTCATGATAGTCTTCGTTGAATGATGTTTCTTCGTGATTTTCCCAGCTTCACACGCACTGTAGAGACGATCTTTATCAAATTTTACTTCACTAAGGCCAATAACATGTTTCTTCTTCACTAGAGTTTGAAGATTTCTCATCCCTGCATGACGAAGTCTTCGATGACATAACAAACCAGATGAAGCTTTTGTCATTAAGCATGTGGATACAGCAGGGCCCGAAGAAAAATCAACAATATATAGATCTCCTTTTCGGTAACCCTCAAAGACAAAAGTATAGTCATCCTGTGAAAAGACTACACATCGTGAAGCAGAAAATAGAACAAGCATACCCATATCGCATAACTTTGAAATAGACATGAGATTATAACCAAGAGATTGAACTAGCATAAATTTGTCAATATGCTTATCTTTCGATATGGCAAGCTTACCCAAAACTAAAACTTTACCCTTGTTGTTATCACCGAATGTAATGTACTTGTGAGAAGATTGAGATAATTTTTCTTCGGTGAATAACTCCTTGTCTCCGGTCATATGATTAGTGCAACCACTGTCCATGACCCATTCGGATCCACCGGACACTTAGCCCTGCAGAAGAATTAGTTCTTCTTAACCACCCACAAACGAGTAGGTGACTGAGAAGATGTGGAAGCACTTGTTGAAGAGAAATCAAATCTAACAGGGTTATATTGCTTAGGGGGACCATCAAGTACACCATAAATGTAATTCCTCTGCGAAGGGTTAGGATATGAATGATCATATGCAATCTTATCATTATTATCACGATGTCGATAAGTATAACAATCAGTGCAATAGTATTCCTTTTGAGGAACATTTGATTCGGGCACCAGTGAATCATTTCTCTCTTTGAGAGAATAGAAGTGTTTCGTTGGTACCGAAGACTTTCCCTGCATAGAATGGTTAGAAGGAAATTTCTCAACGAGTGACTTGCGCACCCAAATTTGTCTCTTATAGAAACCATTCTTTGGAGGGGCACCAATGTATTCGGTCGAAACCTTTCCTTCCTGGTTCTTGATAAGCTTGCAGTCAGAATCAACTAATTCATCCACAATATCCTTATCAATTTTGAAGTTATAACCTGAAAGATTAACAATATCTATAGGCTTATCCTTCGCTAGAACCCATACAGTTTTTGGGTACTACTCCGGTTCCCAATAAGTGCCATCAGGGTTAAGCTTCCTTTCAAAGACAACACCTGAATTCCTAGGATTCCTTTGAAGGAGTTCCTTCTTCAGGATATCACAAAGGTGATGGTGTCCCTGAACACTTTTGAACAAACCTGTTTCAAATAAATCTTTCAACCTGAGGAGTTCCTCGTTAACAGCAGAGTTTTCATCATCAGAGGAATTAGTATCATCAATAACAACAACAACTTTGCCTTTAGAATCAGTTTATATTTGTTGCAAACAAGTTAAGCAAGGTGAATCAGATTTATGATTTGCTTCAGAACCTTGTTGAGCCATGAGAGAGTGATTGACATTCTCCAACTCTTCATGAGCCTCTTTCAGTTTTTTGATAGCCATTTTCCTCTAAATAAATTCATAGGTAAGCTTCTCATAATCAACTGAAAGAAAATCATGCCGAGAGGAAAGTTCTTCAAACTTGTCCTTCAGAGCAGCATGCTCATTAGTTAAAGTTTGACCTTTCTCTATCTCATCGATCAACAGTGCCTCTGATTTCTTAATGGTTTTGCTTAGCGAATCAAGTTCATCTTATTGGATTGAAGCAATTTTAGCCAGTTTAGCGTAGCTTATCTTTGAGTCACTTTCATATGAAGAACAATCAGAAGTATCATAGGTAACTTTGGATGAAGGTACCTTTGCTTTGGCCATGAAGCAGTATGCAGGAGTTTCATCTTCACTGCTGTGGTTGGTGAAGAATGAGCTCGAAGCACCGGCCGAAGAAAATTCTAATCCAGCAACACCAGACTCAGATCCAGACGGTGATCTTGAGCCTGATTCTGCTTCTGATTCAGAGTTCATCTATTTACCCAGATAGGCCTTGGCACGGTGAGAATTGCTTCGACAAGGTGAGTGTGTTTTCGAAGAAGAATTCTCACGCTTCTTGTGATACTTCTTTTTCTTGTCATCATATGAATCTTTCTTCTTGTCTCTTCTTGAAGTAGAATTATGTCTCTTGGACTCATAGCTTCTGGAGGATCTGTTTGGCTTTCTTGAGGAATCTCTGAGTGAATGCTTTGCTTTGTTTTCAGATTCCCAGAAGGGGCAGTCAGCAATGTAGTGACCTGATTTCTTGCATTTGTAACAGCAGTTGTCCTTCGATGGAGAGCTTCGTGAGGATGAACGGTGAGAAGAATTGCTTGAGTTCCTTGACGAATAATTCTTATTTGGTGAAGAAAATCCTTTTCTCTGGAAGCGGTTGAAGATTCTCATGATCAGTGCCAAATCCTTCCCGATGCTAGCAGTGTCATCAGATTCAACACCGGAAGCAGAACAAACTTCTGGTGAAGAATGAGGCGAAGCTCTTGCTTTGAGTGCATGAGATCGTCTTCGAGAACCATTTATATCACGTTTCTCATCTTCTTCCATCTCAAAAGTATTGAGTCTCTCAAGGATATCAGCAGAAACAAGAGCTCTGAAATCAGTCCTTTCCTTAATCATCAGCACAGTGTGGTCGAAAGAGTCATCCAACGAGCGAAGCAAAGTTATCACCACCATGTAAGGAGTAATGTCTTCAACGCTGAGAGAAATCAACTCATTAGCGAGAGTAGTCAGTCCGCTGTAAATGGAGTTCACTTTCTCTCCCTCATGCCTCTTGAAACGGTAGAATTTTATTCTGAGAGTGTCAACTCTGGCATCTTTTTGAGTGGAAACTCCTTCTCCAATCTTTTGAAGATATTCCCAGACACCTTTGGCAGATGGGATATTCTTCACTTCATGGTATTTCTTTGGAGTCACATGATTGGTGATGAATACCCAAAATTCAGAATCAATAGCTAGAGCTTTAATTTCATCAGTTGTGGGATTATCTTCGTCCTTGATCTGAACTCCATTCTTGACAACTTCCCAGGCAGCAGAACTGATGGAAATGATATTCCTCATCATCTTGTCCTTCCAGTACGGGTAGTCATTCCCATTGAAAACAGGAATAGGTTCGCCGGAGCGAATAGATTCAAACGACATACTTGAAAGCACTCCAGGAGGTTAATCCAAAACACACAGAGTGTAGGGAATGACTAGCTCTGAAACAAATTGAAAGTCCAAGTATGTGATCAGAGGGGGAGGGGGTGAATGATCACTTCAAATTTTCGAGTAAAGCTTTGAAGTGAAGAATAAACTTAACAGACAAGATAGAAGAAACAAGTAACAGGGAAGCAAAAATAGCAGCGAAACTAAACACAACGAATCAAAACACGTTGAAGCTTAACTGGAAGCAAATGTAATGCGGAAAGTAGATGCATGAAGTAAAACGAACTCTTGACTCGGCGATGTTTCTTCGACCAGTTCATGCTCTACAAAGCGCTACGTCTGGTTGGAGGGACTAGTGATTGAATACCTGGATCTAAACTCTCTCCGTCCGTTGCTCCACTGCACCAATATCCTTGAGCTTGGCCAGTTTTGACTCGGGGTATATTATCAAGGAAATCTCCGAAACCTTTGACAAACTTGAGCTTCGAGGCGACAATTACTCTTCGCTCTCTGAAGTCGACACTCTAACCTTATAGGAGAATTTGCAGTTCTCCAAGATAAAAAGGCTAGCAAGTCTTCACCTAAGTCAGAGTGAATCTACTCAGATCAATGGGCCTTAGGATTCGGTGGTTTTCTTTTGGGTTTTTCTTTGGTGGCGTTCTTGGGATGCTCTCTTCAATCTCTCTCAGGAATATTCTCAGAGCAGCCACCCGCAAATGGAGGCGGGGGCAGCATATTCATAGTTGGCGATCCCGAGGTGATAAATGACTGATTTGACCCGAAGCGACAGCTTGACGCGTGTCCACAACGGTCGGATTTTTCATTACTGTGCAACTTTACGTGCAGAACAAGTAAAGCTGATTCACGGACTTAGTTGTGCTTCGGAAGCCAAAGAACGAAGTCTTTGCTACCTAAACTTAACTTAGTGCACATGATATTTCTTCACTCTGGCTTCTCACTTGGTTTAGTTTACGATCTGAGAATTTTCTCAATAACTTCGATGTCCACAAACTAAAAAACCCCTCTTGATAGTACGGTTTGTCTTATGACTCAAAGAACAAAAAAATAACTACACAAAAACATCTAAGTCTTGCGCAATCTTCTTCATTTCCTTCGGTGAGATGGGCTTCAGGACATTCTCATTTTTGGGGGTCATCCTCCATGAATAAGCTTCGCTCATGGGGTAATGCTTCGATAACTTGAAAAACTTCCCTGAAGCTTTATCACCTAGCTTGTTCTTCAGGAACCTAATCAACTGTTTACACTACAAAACACTGTTATTTCCTCTACTGTCTTGTCCAACAATATCCAAAACATATGGGAGAAAAACTTTGTTCTTACACATATCTTAGGGTATTTGGTGTTCGTTGCTTTATTAGAGATATGAATCATAGCTCCAAATTTTCCCCTAAGGCACATGAAGTTTTTCTGCTAGGTTATGGTTCAAACTCTCACACTTACAGAGTCTATAATTCCCACTTTGGGAAGGTTATGGAAACAATAAATGTAAGGTTTGATGAAACTAGTGGCTCTCAAAAGGAGCATTTTCCTCATGATCTAGATGAACCTCCTCTTGATGAAGTGATCAGATCCATGGATACTGGAGAGATTCGTCCTATCGAAGAAAATTCTCATCAAGCAAATCAAGATGATGATGATCCAATGTTCCCACACATAGCCCCGGGCGCTGGAGATCGACATCCTGAAGCTGATGATGGACAGGATGAAGAAGAACCCATGAAAGAAGAAGATGCAGATCCCGAAGGATATACTGATCCTGAAGGAAATGTCAATCCCGAAGGAAATGTTGATTCCGAAGAAGAACCAGAGCCACAAGCAAATGAAAATTCACTGAGTCGAGTGCGAAGAAGAGTTGATGTTGATTCGATCCTCGAAGAAATTCAAAAACCAGGTCATCCCACAACTCATTCTCGTACTCATTTGGCTAACTTCTGTGGAAATTTCTCGTTTGTCTCCATGCTAGAACCTTCAAAGTTTGATGAAGCCATGAAGGACCCAAATTGGTTAACTGCTATGCTTGAAGAACTCAACCAATTCGAGCGGAAAAAAGTCTGGTCCTTAGTTAAAATACCTGATCCCAAGAATCACAACATCATTGGTACTAAGTGGATTTTTCGCACCAAGCAAGATGAATATGGTATTGTGGTAAGAAACAAAGCACGACTGGTTGCACAAGGGTACGCCCACATTGAATGTATCGATTTTGGCAAAACATATGCTCCAGTTGCTCGTCTCGAATCTATTCGTGTTATGCTTGCTTTTGCAAATTTCAATGGTATCATGATTTATCAAATGGATGTGAAAAGTGCTTTTCTTAACGGTCAAATCGAAGAAGACTAGTATGTTATGCAGCCTCCAGGTTTTGAAAACTCGAAGAATCCTGACATGGTGTACAGGTTGCACAAAGCTCTCTATGGGTTAAAGCAAGCACCTCGTGCTTGGTATGATACCCTGAAGGATTTCCTTCTGAAGAGAGGCTTCAAACCAGGAACAACTGACCCAACTCTTTTCACTCTCTCTTATAATGGTGATTTGTTTGTGTCAAATATATGTAGATGATATTATTTTTGGCTGCACTAACACTGAAATCAGCAAAGAATTTTCCAAAATGATGTCGAAGAAATATGAGATGTCAATGATGGGTGAATTGAAGTTCTTCCTTGGACTACAAATCCGTCAGCAGAAGAATGGCACCTTTATTTCTTAAGAAAAAATATCTCAAGGATTATCAATGATGGGTGAGTATCTAGCATACCCGCGAGTCTTACGTCCGCTACTAAGCATTTATGCATTGTATCAAATGGAAAGGGGAGGCTATATATAGTGGACTGCAATATAGAAGTCAGAGCAAGGATAAGAAGCTAGGCCTATTGAAGACTAGCATCTTTCGACGAGTCTTGCAACATGAGGTAAGAATCAGCCAACATTTTAATATAACAGTAATGAAAGTAACAATGCAGCAGAAGTTTCTGCAGCATTGTATAATAATAAGTTGTAAATATAACAATTATATATGCCTCCGAGATCCCCTCCTCGACTTCCCTGCGAGGAAGAGAAACCGGAACCAACAGTTTAATAGGAGTAGTTTGTAGTAGTAGGCTCTGGCTTCAGCATAAAGCGTCCTGTTACCGTGGACACGGCTATCCGAATAGATTATCATCCTTTCAGGGGCTGCACTACTGTTACCCTGCACGCTCGGATCTCCAGGGTGGCGTACACCTTGTTAGGGAATGCCCCACCGAGGCTATCCGACACACCGAGGCCCATCCTACGGCTCATCAGAGAGATCCCCGCCGGTCTACAACCCTAAGGGCAAGGGGGTCATGGGCCTATCACCCCTCGCTCTCCGGGTCGTTGTGCGCCAAGTGGATCCAGTGCCGCAGCACGATCCGACCCAACCACAATGCTGAACTAGACGTCTTTCAAAGCTTTCAACCGAGACCACAACGCGGAGGGCCCACACCGTAATCCCACGTGGAGGTAGTGCGTATAGGGCACGTCGACCCACTCAAGTCATCCACCTGAACCGTTAAGTCATTTTATTATTATCTGCCGGGACAACCGTTATCGTTTCCCCTTTCTCGGTGAGTCGCGGACAACGACAGCAGCCAGGACCACCAGTAACGTCGGTGCCGGCGCTGTCGTCCCACCAACTCGTGCGGTTACCAACAAGGTGAACCGTCTCCTTACCTTGTCTCGCGTGTGCTCTTGGTAGAGCTCGAATTTCGTACAACACGAAATCCTTCAGCCACGAATAGTACCAGGCCCGCCGCACACCGGTGGAATACACCTGACCTATTGTTCCGCTAAGATACCCTGCGCGGGCACCGTTGGGTCACCTGACTCCTTACCTGTAAGGACACCAGTTGATTCGAGTGCCTACCATCAAGTGAAACCAGGAGGAATCACCCTCGATGGTACACTTGAAGAGGTTCGACAAAGACATCAGCGGAACGAACTAAAGAGGAATATTCTCGTATCACCCCGGTGGTGCCGAGACACCAGCGGAATGAACTGAAGAGAAAATACCCTCGTATCCTCCCAGTGATGCTACGCTATTGAGCCGACGAGAGTGAAATACGAGTCCGTCCACGCGTAAGTCAAACTCGAAGCGACTCGGCAGAGTCTCGCCGTTGTAGGTTCCCTAGGGCGTCTGCATTGATCCGTACCTATTGCAGTTATAATATTTTGTAATCCGTGTTCACTCACCAGAGTGATCACAGCCCGCTATCTAATCCTAGCTAACAATGCGCAGGGTTCACTGCTGAATATTATATATATAATTATAAGGCAGCATAGGACAAGGAAATGTACATCAAGGGGCGACAAAAACAGGCTATGCAATTGAATATGATGGTAACGTAGCAGCAGTAGTAACCATGCCTAGTGCAAGAAATGTACGGAAAGATAGGCGATATCTGGGGAAAGAAAATGGCTCTGCTTGCCTTGAAGCTCGACGGTAGAGGTACGGTCGTCGACGAAGTAGTCGTACTCGGCATCGGTGTTGTTGGCAGCAGCGATGAGGTCTATCGGAGAATAAAGGGGGGAGAAACAATAAATACACAACAATGATAGAAATACAAATACAAGACATGGAAAATACGTAGCACACTATGTTCTAACGCAAAGCAAGGTGTATTGCTCAGAGCGAGAATTCATTCGGGGATGGATCATCGGTACCGGTTGATTACCGGACAAATGACCCGAAGGGGAAGGTTCCATGTCTTCAGTGTTAGAGACAACTGACAGACATGTGGATAGTGTATCCGTGATCGTTGATCCATTCCGGACAACTTTCGTGTTTGGAATAAATTCATCCGGATACTTTAACAGTACCGGACAAATCATCGGACAAACGATCCGGAGGGGGGTGGTTCAATGTTCGGTATGTTAGAGGGGTGTGGTAGAGAAACATATAGCGTATTCGTATCCGCGGTATTATTCTGAGCAACTATGATGTATAGAATATTTTCATCAGAGTTACGGTTATTTTATTATGATTTTCTGAAGTTTTAAATGAATTTCTAGAATTTCTTTTAATATTAAATAAAACATTATCCACAACAGTGTTGTTGACCAGTCAACTACAGGTGGGGCCCTACCGGTCATTGACTATTTGTGATTTTTCTGAAATATTGCTAAGTCTAAGAATCGTTGTTAAAACATCATCTAGCTTCTTCGAGGGGCTACGGTTTAGGGTACCGCTGATCTGCCGAGTTAATTCCTTATATGAAAATTTATCACTTTTCTATGATCTCGAATCCGGTACGCATGGTATTTAGGTTAACGTTCATCTACTCAATTAAAACCTGGCCGGAAAAGTTTTGCCCGACGTTCGTTCCGAAGATTGTTAAAATAAGCAAAGTTTGCTAGATAATTACCACTAATCTATAGCTCGAACGGATATTCGTCCATTAGGTGATTTGCACTATAAAAATAGTGTTATCATGCCATGCCCTTAGGTGGCATCATAGATCCCCACAACATGTTCATCCACAGCGCCAAAGTGGTTAGGAGGGCTAACTCGGTTTGTCAACTAACGGAGAACCGTATTCGCGATTTTTACTGGATTTAATCTGTACATCGAATGGAGTTGGTACAATGATACAAAATAAAACTAGTTAAGTGTACTTTCAGCCTAACTCGGTTTTGCGGTGTAACAATAATCCTCATCTTGTGAATTTTGTTACCATTAATCTGGGTAATATTTGGAAGTGGCCCAATGGTATAAAATGTAGCTGGTTACGTCTACTTTCAGCCACATAAAGTTTACCTATGTTGGAATTTAGTTTGTGCTATATTTGTTGTTGTTCAAAGCGCCACAATCACCAGGATAAACAAAGTAACACTAGCATCAGAGTTCAATTTCCAACAGAAAAGTTGGAGCTCCTTAGTTCTGTAGCATCTATAATGATATACCTATTCTTCTGGCCTAATTTTTGGTTGCAACCAAATGCAAGAAAATAAATCTTTATACTGTTGAGTTAAAACCTTCATCCATTGCATGCAATTTCTAAACACTTCCATTTTTCTTTTCTAATATCCCATAGTAGTAACGGCAGCACACACACATGACCATAGCCGTGGTCGTGGCTGGCAGCGGCAAGGGGGAGCTCACATTTGGGGGGGGCGTCGCGGCTGAGGTGGAGTGGCCGAGCAGACCGGCGCTGGAGAGGCGGCCGTGGCCACGGAGGGTGCCATCGCCGGCGAGCCTTGGCGGCCCGTGCACCGGGGCCACGGAGGCTAGGGTTCGGCCAAAGTCGCGCAAGGAGGCGGCGACCACAGATCGGCGTGGTGGGGGAGGTGAAGCGCCGCTAGGGGGGGCAGGGCGGTGCAGCCGACGTGTGGGGCTGGCCGGCGGCGGCCGGAATCGGCGGCTGCCGCGCCGCCAGGAGGAGGGGAAGGGGAACGGGGTCGGGGTAGGGAGGCTTCGGGCGAGAGGGCGAGAGGAACGGGTGAGGGGGACGGTTCGTGCGAGGGAGGTTGACCGGGGGTTGGGCTGGCTGGGCCGTGGCCCAGGTTGGGGAGGGGGGCGCGGTAGTGGGCTGGTTAGCCCACTACGGGTGAGGGGTGGGCTCCCTCTTACCTTTCTCCTTTTTTTTAATTTCTTTTCTGTTCTTTTCTATTTTTATTTGTTTAGTATATTTTTATAATTTTGTAAAAGAGTTGTTTGTTGCATAAATGGTGTAACACCATATTGAGTTACCACAAAAATTTTAGTGGCAAAAGAAAACTATTTATCCTTTTTTTAATATTCAACTGAGAATTGTTGTTGTTCAGTCACTGGATTGAATTGTTTGAATTTTTCAGTGGCACGATAAATACTCAAGGTTGGTTTACAATGGTCCAAGGAATATTGTGCATTTAACAAGGTGATCACTGTTGACTTACTGTTGCCTAATTATCGGGGTGTTACACATCACTAGTGAACATCATAGGACCCCGGGCCCGAAATCAGCCCATGGAGGTTGTTCCCTGTTTTTTTTGTTTCTTTTCCTTTTCTTTTATTTCTTTTCTGTTTAAATTCAAATTTGAATTTGCATTCAAATTCAAATCTTTTTTTGGACAACTTTTACATCCATGGGCATGCCTTATATGTTTTTTGGGGTAGCTTGAGCTACTGAATACCAATGTGAGGTCCATTTTTGCATCTGACCCCTTCTATAAATTGAAGTATGGTCATTTTGCAAATAAACCCCTCTTGCTTTTTCTTTGTTTTTGTAAATTGGTTCAAGTTTCAAATTGCCCATGTCATATATGATTTTTGGGTGGTTTTGCACAAGGAGTTGCCTGGTAATGCTGATTTCATCATCTGAACCTTTTTCAAAATTCATGTGGTGCAATTTTGCACTCAGCCCCCTGAACTTCAGTTGAATTTGCAACTGCCTTTGCAAATTCAAATGGAGACATATCATATAGGTTTTCGGGGTGCCTTTCTGCAAGGATTTCAGCAGTGATGTTCTCATGATGTGTTGTGCAACTTTTGAGACAAGGTGTGATCACCTGATACGGAAGTTCTCAGATCTGTCTGTCTGCAGCATTTCAACTTCAGTGCATTTTAAATGTTGTTCATCTGATCTTTTCAAGTCTGTTCCAAGTCATCTTCTTTCTTCAAGTCAGCCCCTATCATATTGTCATATGCATAGTGGCTGGCCTCAAACAGTTGTTGCACCTTCTTAAGTGTCAATTTCACCGACACTACTCCGTCTCCGGAATCATTGTATTACTTTCATGTTATTTAAATTCTTGTAATGCTTGTTGATCATGCCATACTATCATGCTATCTACACCTAAGTTAAGGCTTAGACCAAGGCCATTACAATGTAAATAAAATGCATATGAAAGTGATGACTTGTCGTCAATCACCTTCATTTAAACTTGACTAGACAGGGTCATACTATGTAAATAAAACTTAAGCATGCCATCCTTGTTTGAGTTGCATCAGTTGCTTACTTGTGTGCCTTTTCCTGCCGGTACCTTACGTTAGCACCTGAGACCGCCGAGGAGACTTACGTGGAGCTGTCCGACACCGAGCCCGAGGGTACTGTGGGTGCTGCTTCGACTACCTTACCAGGCAAGGGGGAGATCTGTGTCATTACTTTATAACTTTCTGCTCATGCCTAGCTGTAGATCTAGAACGTTATTGCTTGATCTTATCTACCTTATATGCCATGTTTAAAACCCATACAGCCATGATCCCCACATCCCAGCAAACCATTGTTCTGCTAAGTTACCGCTGCTCAGCCATTGCTTAGTATGGATAGAAAACTTGCTGCTTACCCTATATTTTATGGTTGGGATATCATGCTATAAAAGAAGTTGGTTGATGTTTATTATTGTTAAATGGTGTTAATTATATTCGACGAAAGGTGGAAGGCTGGACTATTCCCATCCGGTGCTTTGTTCCAATTGAGTCACCTAGGACGAGTTCCGGGTATTGTGTTTCTTGACGAGCGTGCCTAATCGTGTGTCGGGTTTTATGGGGCCCCCTTATCTTACCTACCTAGCTTCTTACAATTCTAGTGGTGGCCCGAGCTGATTTACATTTGCTTCGCGTGTGTGTTGGTTGGTACCCCAGCTGTTTACAAAACAAACTGGGCCAATGGAGCATAGTTCTCTGTTGGTCCACCTGATCATCTAGGACCCGGTCTCATAGGAGAACTAACCGGTAATCCGACCTGCGTCATACGGAAGAGTCCGATCCGAGAGCGTGGCCAGCTTGAGGTTTGGGTGTCGACTCCCCGGGGGCCACCCGGAGTTGTGCGTTGTTAGTTAGAGGGATTCTGACGTTCCGGAGTTTCAGGCGCTTACCTAGCCAAGTGCAAACCGGGCGTACATGCGATGTCTATAATGGGCAGTTGGTACACCCCTTCAGGGTAAATCTTTTCGAAAAGCCGTGTCCGCGGTTATGGACTACTTGAGACCTACTCCTTGTTCATAGAATAACATCAATGATAATCATGTTATAAAATTTGAGAAACCGTGTGCGTGCCTTGGTTGTCTTTCTTCGTCCAGGGGGACCGAGAGAGAAACGAGGTTGTGTTATGTTTGCGTAAGTAGGGGGATAGCCGACCTATGACACGTTGTCAACGTAACTTCTTGGGTCTCATCTTTATTCTGATAGAACGTGTAGCCACCATATATGCTACAACGGCTGCAACCTGTCTTGTCCTTACCTTTACCTGTAGAGTTAGTTATTCTGTAATGACATGTTCTCACCCCCGTTTACTTTTCCGCCTTTACCGCTTTGCCTGATCGGCCGCTGCAGTGGACTACTACCTCGACCCCAGTACCGGACGATACTTCGTGGAGGTACCCCCGGAGGATGATGACGAGTACGACTACACCGACCAGTAGGATCCTTTAGTTGGGCTCAGACGTTCCCGTGGGTGGATTTATGTGTAGCCCTCCCTAGGGCAATTTGGATCTTGACCGTACCCAGTCCCGACTATGTTTCCGCTTGTTGTAATGATGTATTGATGAGATGTACTCATGGTGATGTTATACTACTAAACAGTGGCGTTGTATGCCCTGTTCTATTTATATTCTATATGTATTTCCTTTCTTGTAGAGTTATGCTTATATACTTGTTGTCGAGAATCCGGCAGCGACACGAGTGCGAGTGTCGTGCGCCGGTGGCGTTTGATGCGCTTCTAACTCCGACCGGACGCGAAAGCGACTAGTTAGAGTTAGTACCGCATCAGGGGCCTTACACCTATGGACAGTAGCAAAAATACAACTAAATGAATTCAAATGTGAACAAAAATTATGTGGATGCAGAGTAGACGGAACGTGCACCCAATTGTTCCATTGGACCAACTCCCGAATATGTAAGGATTATATCCTATAAAATTCACAAAATGTGAATTTATGTTGACGAAATAAATGACAGAAGAACGGTTACGGTCATAAATACTTTAGAGCCTTTGATGAACAAGTTGTGAAAGTTCACTTTATATAGTGCAAAACACGTGTTGGATGCATCTCAATCTGAGCTACGGATCAACGACAATCATCAGACGAACTTTGCATATTTTAATAATTCTGAGAATTAACGTCGGGCATCACTTTTCTGGCCAGGTTTTTATAGAGTAGATGAGCCCTAACCTAAATGCCATCCGTACCGGATTCGAGATCACCGAGGACTGATAAAGATTGGTATAGGACACAAATTCATCGGAGGAGTGGAACCCTAAAACGTAGCCTCCCGAACACGCCTAATGGATGTTAAAACCAGAGTTTCCTAGACTTAGCAAAATTCGAAGGGTTCCAAAACAATGTCTCTATGACAAGTGGGCCCTAGCCTTTTTAATTAAAAAAAAGGTTTTATTTAAATTATTAATTCTGGGTAATTGACATTAGGACCCCACCTGTCAGTTGACCAGTCAACTTTACTATTTTGGATAATGTTGGATTTAATATTAACAGTAATTCCAGTAAAGTCCATAATCATTTAAATATTATAAATTCAATATCTTTTAAAATGCAAGTCAGATGAAAATATTTTGTACATGAAAGTTGCTCAGAAAAATATAACAAAATCTAACATAACGAACACGAGACTTTCCCCCCTCCGGATCGTCTGTCCGATAATCACCCGGAGCTGGTAAAATAGCCGGTTAAATTTCCGTTTCGTCTGCAACGTGTAACACTGCGTTAAAACACCGCCAACAATGTGTTTGCCATGTCTTGAAATTGTATTGCTATTATTGCTGTGTATTTATTGTTTCTCCCCCCCCCCTTTATTCTCCGATAGACCTCGTTGCTGCCGCCGACTACATCGCTGCCGAGTACGACTACTTTGTCGACGACCATACCCCTACCGTCGAGCTTCCAGGCAAGAAGAGCGATTTCCTTCCCTAGATATCTCCTATCTTTCCGTACATTTCTTGCACTAGGCATGGTTACTGCTGCTGCTACGTTACAATCCTATTCAATTGCATAGCATGTTTTTGTCGCCCCTTAATGAACCTTTCATTATCCTATGCTGCCTTATAAATATATATATTATATTCAGCAGTAAACCCTTCGCATTGTTAGCTAGGTGTAGAATAGAGGGTCGTGATGACTCTGGGAGTGATCGCGGAAACGATATATTACAACTACAACAGGTACGGATCAATGCAGACGCCCTAGGGAACCTACAACGGCGAGACTCTGCCGAGTCTCTTCGAGATTGACTTACGAGTGGACGGAGTCGTATTTCACTCTCGTCGGCTCAGTAGCGTAGCATCACTGGGATGATACGAGGGTATTCCTCTTTAGTTCATTCCGCTGGTGTCTCGGCACCACCGGGGTGATACGAGAATATTCCTCTTTAGTTCATTCTGTCGATGTCTCGGTCGAACCTCTTCAAGTGTACCATCCAGGGTGATTCCTCCTGGTTTCACTTGATGGTAAGAACTCGAACCAACTGGTGTCCTTACAGGTAAGGAGTCGGGTGACCCAACGGTGTCCGCGCAGGGTATCTTAGCGGAACGACAGGTCCGGTGTATTCCACCGGTGTGCGGCGGGCCTGGTACTGTTCTTGGCCGAAATATTTCCTGTTGTACGAAAGTCGAGCTCTTCAAAGAGCAAACGTGAGACAAGCTAAGGAGACGGTTCACCTTGTTGGTAACCGCACGAGTTGGTGGGACGACAGGGCAGGCACCGACGTTACTGGTGGTCCTGACTGTTGTCGTTGTCCGTGACTCATTCAATAAGGGGCAACGATAACGGTTGTCTCGACAGAAAATTAATAAAATGCTTAACGGGTTCGGCGGATGACTTCAGTAACCTTTTGGCTTGTACGCACTACCTATATGTGGGATTACGCGTTTGGGCGCCTCCGCAATGTAGCATCCTTCGAAAGCTCTGAAAGACGTCCAGTTCAGCATTGCGGCAGGGACGGATCGCGCTGCAGCGTTGGAATTCACCCTCCTCGCAACGACCAGGAGAGCGAGGGGTGATTGGCCCATGACCCCCTTGCACTTAGGGATGTAGACCGGTGGGGACCTCTCTGATGAGTCATAGGATGGACTGCGTTGTGTCGGATAGCCTCGGTGGGGTGCTCTGTAACCAGGTGTACGCCACCCTGGAGATCCGAGCGTGTAGTGTCACACTAGTGCACCCCTGCAGGGAAGATTGATCTATTCGAATAGCCGTGTCCACGGTAACAGGACGCTTTATGCTGAAGCCAGATCCTACCACTACAAACTACTACTATTACACTGTAGGTTCCGGGTTTTATTCCTCGCGGGATGTCGAGGGACGGAACTCGGAGGCATTGTTAATTATGATTACAACTTATTATTATAAAATGCTGCAGCAACTTCTGCTGCATTGTTACTTTCATTATTGTTATATTAACTGTTGGCTGATTCTTACCTCATGCTGCAAGACTCGTCGGAAGATGCTAGTCATCGACAGGCCTAGCTTCTCATCCTTATTCTGATTTCTACCTTGCAGTCCACTATAAACAGCCTCCCCTTTCCATTTGATACAAACGCATAATTGCTTAGTAGCGGACGTAAGACTCGCGGGTATGCTAGATAATCACCTGATTTATTTTCCCCTTTTATTGTTTTGCCTGATCGGCCGCTGCAGTCAACGTTGGAGCCCAGGAGCAGGAGATCCCCGATGTCGAGCACCACAACATGAAGATCCCCGATGCCTTCTACGACGTCGAGTTCCCCTTTGACCAGGAGTTGTTTGGAGATTCCCAGGCAGGAGGCCTCGCCTTTTCAATCGTTTTTGATATTTGTGCTAGCCTTCTTAAGGCAACCTTGTATCTTTGTGTCTGTACTAAGATACTTTTGCTTCCGCTGACTTTGTGCTCTCGAGCTGTTGTATTCGAGCCCTCGTGGCCCCTGGCTTGTATTAAATAGCTTGTATTATTTTATTTATAGAGTTGTGTTGTGATATCTCACCGTGAGTCCCTGATCTCGATCGTGTACCTTGCGTGTATGATTACTGTACACGGTCTGATTTTGGGGGCAAGGTGTACCTTGCGTGTATGATTACCAAAATCTTGAGGTGAAAAAGCTACCACGATCAGAATTGATTTCCAAAGGAACACCTTGAAGAAACACAATTCTAGAGACATACTAGTCCGCTAACTCGCTAGCAGTTATAGACTCGCGAACTGGAAGGAAGTGAGCAACTTTGGAAAGTCTATCCACAACAAAGAAGATGGCATCATTTCCTTTCTTGGTTTTTGGAAAGGCAGTGATGAAATCCATAGTGACTTTGTCCCATTTCCACTCTGGAATAGTCAATAGTCGAAGAGTACCAGCAGGTCTTTGATGTTCTGCCTTAATGCGACGACAAACATCACATTCAGCAATGAACTGAGCAATTTTTCGCTTCATCGTAGTCCACTAAAATCTCTGGCGTAGGTCTCGGTACATCTATGTGCTACCAGGATGAATCGAAAGGGTAATATCATGAGCTTCCATAAGAATTAGCCTCCTAAGATTGTGTTTTCGTGGTACAACCAATCGAGTGCCAGAGAAAACGACACCTTGATCATTCATGGAGAAACATTTAGCAACTCCGCTAGCAATGTTCTTCTTGATCTCTCGAATACCACTATCATGTTTCTGGGCGGCTATTATTTTATCCTCAAGGGTTGGTTTCACCACCAAGGTAGAAAGATAACCATGAGGGACAATATCAAGATTGAGCTGGCAAAATTCCTCATGAAGAAGTGGTTGACACTGTTGTAACATGAGGTTGTTACAATACGACTTACGACTTAGTGCATCAGCCATGACATTGGCTTTTCCTGGGATGTAAGAAATTCCTAAGTCATAATCTTTTAACAACTCAACCCAGCATCTTTGCCTGAGATTTAGATCTGGCTGGGTGAATATGTATTTGAGGCTTTGGTGGTCGGAATAGATCTCACACCGATTACCAAGGAGGTAATGTCGCCAAGTTGTTAGGGCATGAACTACGGGAGCGAGTTCAAGATCATGGGTAGGATAGTTCTCTTCATGTGGACGCAACTGGCATGAAGCATAAGCTACCACATGTCTATCTTGCATAAGTATGCATCCTAACCTTTCCGTGAGGCGTCACAAAACATCTCGAAATCCTTTTTGGTGTCTGGAGGCGCAAGTACGGGTGCATAAGTCAATCTTCTTTTTAGCTCTTGCAAGCTTTCCTCGCACTTGGGAGTCCATTGGAATTTCTTATCTTTCTTGAGGAGTTCAGCTAGAGGCCTTGCAACTTTATAAAAGTTATCGACGAAGCGGCGCAGTAGCTTGCTAAGCCAAGAAAACTCCTATCTTGCTTAACCGATTCAGGTGGAGTCCAGTCAAGGACGGCCTGAACTCTCTCGGGATTCACAACAATGCCTTCTGCAGAAATCACGTGGCCTAAGTAGGTCACTTCTGGTAGCCAAAATTCACACTTGGAGAATTTAGCATACATGCGATGCTCTCAAAGTTTCATCAATACCAGCCTAAGATGTTCGACATGTTCTTCTTCGTTCTTCGAGTAGATGAGAATGTCATCAAGATAAACTACAACAAATTTATCTAGGTACTCCATGAAGATCGAATTCATCGTGCGCGAGAATGTGGCGGGGGCATTAGTTAAACCAAAAGACATGACGGTGTAATCGTAAAGACCATAACGAGTAGTGAAAGACGTTTTTGGAATGTCCTCGTTTCGGATTTTTATTTGATGATAGCCTAATCTCAAATCCATCTTGGAGAAGACAGAGGATCCAGCAAGTTGATCATAAAGATCATTGATCCTGGGCAGTGGGTACTTGTTCTTTATCGTCGCTAGATTTAGCGGACGATAGTCTACGCACATCCTTTATGTTCCATCTTTCTTTGTTACGAAAGGTGGAAGGCTGGACTATTCCCGTCCGGTGCTTTGTTCCATTTGAGTCACCTAGGACGAGTTCCGGGTATTGTGTTTCTTGACGAGCGTGCCTAATCGTGTGTGGGGTTTTATGGGGCCCCCTTATCTTACCTACCTAGCTTCTTACAATTCTAGTGGTGGCCCGAGCTGATTTACATTTGCTTCGCGTGTGTGTTGGTTGGTACCCCAGCTGTTTACAAAACAAACTGGGCCAATGGAGCATAGTTCTCTGTTGGTCCACCTGATCATCTAGGACCCGGTCTCATAGGAGAACTAACCGGTAATCCGACCTGCGTCATACGGAAGAGTCCGATCCGAGAGCGTGGCCAGCTTGAGGTTTGGGTGTCGACTCCCCGGGGGCCACCCGGAGTTGTGCGTTGTTAGTTAGAGGGATTCTGACGTTCCGGAGTTTCAGGCGCTTACCTAGCCAAGTGCAAACCGGGCGTACATGCGATGTCTATAATGGGCAGTTGGTACACCCCTTCAGGGTAAATCTTTTCGAAAAGCCGTGTCCGCGGTTATGGACTACTTGAGACCTACTCCTTGTTCATAGAATAACATCAATGATAATCATGTTATAAAATTTGAGAAACCGTGTGCGTGCCTTGGTTGTCTTTCTTCGTCCAGGGGGACCGAGAGAGAAACGAGGTTGTGTTATGTTTGCGTAAGTAGGGGGATAGCCGACCTATGACACGTTGTCAACGTAACTTCTTGGGTCTCATCTTTATTCTGATAGAACGTGTAGCCACCATATATGCTACAACGGCTGCAACCTGTCTTGTCCTTACCTTTACCTGTAGAGTTAGTTATTCTGTAATGACATGTTCTCACCCCCGTTTACTTTTCCGCCTTTACCGCTTTGCCTGATCGGCCGCTGCAGTGGACTACTACCTCGACCCCAGTACCGGACGATACTTCGTGGAGGTACCCCCGGAGGATGATGACGAGTACGACTACACCGACCAGTAGGATCCTTTAGTTGGGCTCAGACGTTCCCGTGGGTGGATTTATGTGTAGCCCTCCCTAGGGCAATTTGGATCTTGACCGTACCCAGTCCCGACTATGTTTCCGCTTGTTGTAATGATGTATTGATGAGATGTACTCATGGTGATGTTATACTACTAAACAGTGGCGTTGTATGCCCTGTTCTATTTATATTCTATATGTATTTCCTTTCTTGTAGAGTTATGCTTATATACTTGTTGTCGAGAATCCGGCAGCGACACGAGTGCGAGTGTCGTGCGCCGGTGGCGTTTGATGCGCTTCAAACTCCGACCGGACGCGAAAGCGACTAGTTAGAGTTAGTACCGCATCAGGGGCCTTACACCTATGGACAGTAGCAAAAATACAACTAAATGAATTCAAATGTGAACAAAAATTATGTGGATGCAGAGTAGACGGAACGTGCACCCAATTGTTCCATTGGACCAACTCCCGAATATGTAAGGATTATATCCTATAAAATTCACAAAATGTGAATTTATGTTGACGAAATAAATGACAGAAGAACGGTTACGGTCATAAATACTTTAGAGCCTTTGATGAACAAGTTGTGAAAGTTCACTTTATATAGTGCAAAACACGTGTTGGATGCATCTCAATCTGAGCTACGGATCAACGACAATCATCAGACGAACTTTGCATATTTTAATAATTCTGAGAATTAACGTCGGGCATCACTTTTCTGGCCAGGTTTTTATAGAGTAGATGAGCCCTAACCTAAATGCCATCCGTACCGGATTCGAGATCACCGAGGACTGATAAAGATTGGTATAGGACACAAATTCATCGGAGGAGTGGAACCCTAAAACGTAGCCTCCCGAACACGCCTAATGGATGTTAAAACCAGAGTTTCCTAGACTTAGCAAAATTCGAAGGGTTCCAAAACAATGTCTCTATGACAAGTGGGCCCTAGCCTTTTTAATTAAAAAAAAGGTTTTATTTAAATTATTAATTCTGGGTAATTGACATTAGGACCCCACCTGTCAGTTGACCAGTCAACTTTACTATTTTGGATAATGTTGGATTTAATATTAACAGTAATTCCAGTAAAGTCCATAATCATTTAAATATTATAAATTCAATATCTTTTAAAACGCAAGTCAGATGAAAATATTTTGTACATGAAAGTTGCTCAGAAAAATATAACAAAATCTAACACAACGAACACGAGACTTTGCCCCCTCCGGATCGTCTGTCCGATAATCACCCGGAGCCGGTAAAATAGCCGGTTAAATTTCCGTTTCGTCTGCAACGTGTAACACTGCGTTAAAACACCGCCAACAATGTGTTTGCCATGTCTTGAAATTGTATTGCTATTATTGCTGTGTATTTATTGTTTCTCCCCCCCCCTTTATTCTCCGATAGACCTCGTTGCTGCCGCCGACTACATCGCTGCCGAGTACGACTACTTTGTCGACGACCATACCCCTACCGTCGAGCTTCCAGGCAAGAAGAGCGATTTCCTTCCCTAGATATATCCTATCTTTCCGTACATTTCTTGCACTAGGCATGGTTACTGCTCCTGCTACGTTACAATCCTATTCAATTGCATAGCATGTCTTTGTCGCCCCTTAATGAACCTTTCATTATCCTATGCTGCCTTATAAATATATATATTATATTCAGCAGTAAACCCTTCGCATTGTTAGCTAGGTGTAGAATAGCGGGTCGTGATGACTCTGGGAGTGATCGCGGAAACGATATATTACAACTACAACAGGTACGGATCAATGCAGACGCCCTAGGGAACCTACAACGGCGAGACTCTGCCGAGTCTCTTCGAGATTGACTTACGAGTGGACGGAGTCGTATTTCACTCTCGTCGGCTCAGTAGCATAGCATCACTGGGATGATACGAGGGTATTCCTCTTTAGTTCATTCCGCTGGTGTCTCGGCACCACCGGGGTGATACGAGAATATTCCTCTTTAGTTCATTCTGCCGATGTCTCGGTCGAACCTCTTCAAGTGTACCATCCAGGGTGATTCCTCCTGGTTTCACTTGATGGTAAGAACTCGAACCAAACGTGTGTCCTTACAGGTAAGGAGTCGGGTGACCCAACGGTGTCCGCGCAGGGTATCTTAGCGGAACGACAGGTCAGGTGTATTCCACCGGTGTGCGGCGGGCCTGGTACTGTTCGTGGCCGAAATATTTCCTGTTGTACGAAAGTCGAGCTCTTCAAAGAGCAAACGTGAGACAAGCTAAGGAGACGGTTCACCTTGTTGGTAACCGCACGAGTTGGTGGGACGACAGGGCAGGCACCGACGTTACTGGTGGTCCTGACTGTTGTCGTTGTCCGTGACTCATTCAATAAGGGGCAACGATAATGGTTGTCTCGACAGAAAATTAATAAAATGCTTAACGGGTTCGGCGGATGACTTCAGTAACCTTTTGGCTTGTACGCACTACCTATATGTGGGATTACGCGTTTGGGCGCCTCCGCAATGTAGCATCCTTCGAAAGCTCTGAAAGACGTCCAGTTCAGCATTGCGGCAGGGACGGATCGCGCTGCAGCGTTGGAATACACCCTCCTCGCAACGACCAGGAGAGCGAGGGGTGATTGGCCCATGACCCCCTTGCACTTAGGGATGTAGACCGGTGGGGACCTCTCTGATGAGTCATAGGATGGACTGCGTTGTGTCGGATAGCCTCGGTGGGGTGCTCCCTAACCAGGTGTACGCCACCCTGGAGATCCGAGCGTGTAGTGTCACACTAGTGCACCCCTGCAGGGAAGATTGATCTATTCGAATAGCCGTGTCCACGGTAACAAGACGCTTTATGCTGAAGCCAGATCCTACCACTACAAACTACTACTATTACACTGTAGGTTCCGGGTTTTATTCCTCGCGGGATGTCGAGGGACGGAACTCGGAGGCATTGTTAATTATGATTACAACTTATTATTATACAATGCTGCAGCAACTTCTGCTGCATTGTTACTTTCATTATTGTTATATTAACTGTTGGCTGATTCTTACCTCATGCTGCAAGACTCGTCGGAAGATGCTAGTCTTCGACAGGCCTAGCTTCTCATCCTTATTCTGATTTCTACCTTGCAGTCCACTATAAACAGCCTCCCCTTTCCATTTGATACAAACGCATAATTGCTTAGTAGCGGACGTAAGACTCGCGGGTATGCTAGATAATCACCTGATTTATTTTCCCCTTTTATTGTTTTGCCTGATCGGCCGCTGCAGTCAACGTTGGAGCCCAGGAGCAGGAGATCCCCGATGTCGAGCACCACAACATGAAGATCCCCGATGCCTTCTACGACGTCGAGTTCCCCTTTGACCAGGAGTTGTTTGGAGATTCCCAGGCAGGAGGCCTCGCCTTTTCAATCGTTTTTGATATTTGTGCTAGCCTTCTTAAGGCAACCTTGTATCTTTGTGTCTGTACTAAGATACTTTTGCTTCCGCTGACTTTGTGCTCTCGAGCTGTTGTATTCGAGCCCTCGTGGCCCCTGGCTTGTATTAAATAGCTTGTATTATTTTATTTGTAGAGTTGTGTTGTGATATCTCACCGTGAGTCCCTGATCTCGATCGTGTACCTTGCGTGTATGATTACTGTACACGGTCTGATTATTGGGGCAAGGTGTACCTTGCGTGTATGATTACCAAAATCTTGAGGTGAAAAAGCTACCACGATCAGAATTGATTTCCAAAGGAACACCTTGAAGAAACACAATTCTAGAGACATACTAGTCCGCTAACTCGCTAGCAGTTATAGACTCGCGAACTGGAAGGAAATGAGCAACTTTGGAAAGTCTATCCACAACAACGAAGATGGCATCATTTCCTTTCTTGGTTTTTGGAAAGCCAGTGATGAAATCCATAGTGACTTTGTCCCATTTCCACTCTGGAATAGTCAATAGTCGAAGAGTACCAGCAGGTCTTTGATGTTCTGCCTTAATGCGACGACAAACATCACATTCAGCAATGAACTGAGCAATTTTTCGCTTCATCGTAGTCCACTAAAATCTCTGGCGTAGGTCTCGGTACATCTATGTGCTACCAGGATGAATCGAAAGGGTAATATCATGAGCTTCCAATCGAGTGCCAAAGAAAACGACACCTTGATCATTCATGGAGAAACATTTAGCAACTCCGCTAGCAATGTTCTTCTTGATCTCTCGAATACCACTATCATGTTTCTGGGCGGCTATGATTTTATCCTCAAGGGTTGGTTTCACCACCAAGGTAGAAAGATAACCGTGAGGGATAATATCAAGATTGAGCTGGCGAAATTCCTCATGAAGAAGTGGTTGACACTGTTGTAACATGAGGTTGTTACAATACGACTTACGACTTAGTGCATCAGCCATGACATTGGCTTTTCCTGGGATGTAAGAAATTCCTAAGTCATAATCTTTTAACAACTCAACCCAGCATCTTTGCCTGAGATTTAGATCTGGCTGGGTGAATATGTATTTGAGGCTTTGGTGGTCGGAATAGATCTCACATCGATTACCAAGGAGGTAATGTCGCCAAGTTGTTAGGGCATGAACTACGGCAGCGAGTTCAAGATCATGGGTAGGATAGTTCTCTTCATGTGGACGCAACTGGCATGAAGCATAAGCTACCACATGTCTATCTTGCATAAGTATGCATCCTAACCTTTCCGTGAGGCGTCACAAAACATCTCGAAATCCTTTTTGGTGTCTGGAGGCGCAAGTACGGGTGCATAAGTCAATCTTCTTTTTAGCTCTTGCAAGCTTTCCTCGCACTTGGGAGTCCATTGGAATTTCTTATCTTTCTTGAGGAGTTCAGCTAGAGGCCTTGCAACTTTATAAAAGTTATCGACGAAGCGGCGCAGTAGCTTGCTAAGCCAAGAAAACTCCTATCTTGCTTAACCGATTCAGGTGGAGTCCAGTCAAGGACGGCCTGAACTCTCTCGGGATTCACAACAATGCCTTCTGCAGAAATCACGTGGCCTAAGTAGGTCACTTCTGGTAGCCAAAATTCACACTTGGAGAATTTAGCATACATGCGATGCTCTCAAAGTTTCATCAATACCAGCCTAAGATGTTCGACATGTTCTTCTTCGTTCTTCGAGTAGATGAGAATGTCATCAAGATAAACTACAACAAATTTATCTAGGTACTCCATGAAGATCGAATTCATCGTGCGCGAGAATGTGGCGGGGGCATTAGTTAAACCAAAAGACATGACGGTGTAATCGTAAAGACCATAACGAGTAGTGAAAGACGTTTTTGGAATGTCCTCGTTTCGGATTTTTATTTGATGATAGCCTAATCTCAAATCCATCTTGGAGAAGACAGAGGATCCAGCAAGTTGATCATAAAGATCATTGATCCTGGGCAGTGGGTACTTGTTCTTTATCGTCGCTAGATTTAGCGGACGATAGTCTATGCACATCCTTTATGTTCCATCTTTCTTTGTTACGAACAGAATGGGGCAACCCCATGGCGATGAGCTAGGGCTAATGAAGCCTTTTGCCAACAAAGCTTCAAGTTGGATTTTAAGCTCAGCTAAGTCACGTGGGGCCATTTTGTATGGGCGTCTGGAAATTGGTGAGGTTCCTGGCATATGATCCACTATGAACTCTACACATCTGTCGGGTGACTAGGTTTAAGGAGTTGGGTTACTGGATAGTTTTCCTAGAGGATGACCAAGGTTTACTAGGGGCTACAACAGATATGTCAAGAGTAGCAAAGTACCCCAACACGATGGTCAGTGTGGTTATTCTGGCTAGGAAACATCTAAAGATGGAGGAAGAGCTGCAAATGAATCACTATAGGTTTCTAGAACAAAACTTACAACAAACTCTAGAGAACTGTCGGGCATGCCACCTAATAATTCTTCTAGGACATGGTATTTTGCAAATGCAACAGATTATGAAGAAACCTGGGATGACTCGGACAGCATAACGGTTGTAATTGCAAGAGAAAACAACTTTCTTACAACATAGAAATATCACTTACATACGATGTAAGAAATCAGGAAGCACAACAACTCTAGCAAACCGAACACAACTTTCCTACGGCTACAAGGAAGCAAACAACGAGATGTTCTAGTAAGACATAGATGAGCCTAGTCCTATCTTCCAGTAGAACAAGATGAAGGTGACTAAGAACTCAGAATGATGAAGTTAAGGAGAAAAAGAAGCCTTACGTTGTTCCCTTTTATACCCAGACTAACTATATAACTATAGAAGGCTAGACTCGACTTCGACCAAGGCTGATAATCCTACAGTCAGTCCTGCTCTGATACCACGTCTGTCGGGACCCAGGGTTAGCGTATGCAAGACTCGCTACAACACAATCATATGGAGAGCCGAGAATCGTACCCACTTGTCTAAGCAGACAAGGCCAAGCACAGAACATTGTCGGAAAGCATCGAACGTGAAGGGCATCCCATCCAGGCCGGATGATCAACTGAGATGGGTCCTCATCGTTCGCACACAAGTCTAAATGATATGGGTGGTGAACTCCCATATTCATAGGAAAGTCGCCTCAACCATACTCTCGATTGTATTATAACACTTGCATATACTTAATCCAGCCTGATCACTTAGTCCGGGTCTAGGGCGGGCTCGATCATACAACAAAGTGTGCCACATGAAATAGTCACGAGCAATCGCATCGCGATGCCCCAAGCTGCGCATATCTAAAGACCGCGAGTCATATGACAACTAAGGTCTCGAAAACCCATACTAAGACATGCATGTTATAATCATACACGCAACAAACATGTCTAGTATGAACAGCAGATATCATTGCAATTCTCTACAAAGTATACAACTTTAGTGATAACTCTTACAGAGTGCACACAGAGATCACAAGACTATGATCCAACATTACATCAATCAAGCGGAAGCAAAGTAGGTCTAAGTGCAGACAAGTTTTACAAATGTCTTAGAGAAGCCTTATTTATAAACAAGCCCTTCCACGAGGGACCAGTCATCTGACTGGGACTACACTAGCTTGGCTTCAGTCGTTGATCTCTAGGAAAAATCCACCTTCGTGGTTAGTGGGTTCATCTAAAACATAGAATAAGCAAATGTGAGTACAAAGTCGTATTCAGCAAGACTTACGTAGGAACTATACTAATTATGCACATGTATCAAGGTAAAGGGAGGTGGGGCTCGAATGCAGAAGTGTCAGCTTTGACTTCGCTAGTCCTGAACTACGAGTACCAGACTTGAGGTATGAAGCGTACACGAGTCCACTACATGTCACCAACCAATTACAGCACTATGGTGCATTCCTCGACTTCCCACGAGAAATCACGCCATAGCACTCACGCTTATCTTGGCAAGTTTTATAAGTATCCAGTTCAAGTTGTCTAATAATCAGGCACCACTTTCCAAGTAGTCCCTTACCGCGGACGCGGCTATTCGAATAGTTTATTAACCCTGCAGGGGTGTACTGCTACACACATGAAACTATCATTTATCGCCCGGATCTCGTCACCCTTCAAGCGGGTGTCGGCGAGGATAATCTCCACAACTTTTCCCTCACAGCCAACTCAAGTTCAATGAAGACGCCTATCTGGGATGGTTTCCACATTCGTAACCCGGCCAGTTTACCGAAGTGGTCCCAGAAGATGTGTGCGTGGTGCATAAGTCGATCTCGGTTGAGCCGTTCTCTCACCTTGCAGCCAGTCCACAAACCTACCAGAACTCCGAACTACTGCGACTCATTGAACTGAGAAGGGGTGATTTAGTAGGTTGAGCGGTGGTCCGTCTGCCCAACATGTAGTAGTACTCTTCATCTTGGATCACCACACAAGAACTCGGGCTTAAGGCGGTGTTCAAAGAGACAACCCACTATGTACTCCTACACAGCCTCTCATCGTTCACCTTTTATTAGGGTAAATTCACCAACACATTTCCACCATCACCAACATGATTTCTACCATCCCGACTCACATAACAGTATCAACATTGTATCACTCTAAGCATGCAATAAGCAGTAACAGTTGCAGGGGCCACATGATATCAATCAACTCCTACATCTGCTAGGATTGTGGTTTGCTTACTACTTTGACAGAATGATAGGTCATGCAAAGGAATGGGTTCATCTATGTGGTAGAACATTATCATGGTAATCATCCTAAACAATGCATAAGCGAGACTGAGAGGGAAGTGGAATTTTATTCACATGGTCAATGGGGGTTTTCTTACCTTACTGACGAGGTTCACACAAAGTGTCTTCAACGAAGGGGTGGCCTCCGGTTTCGGCTCCACCTCTATTCGACAAACAACACAAACATCGAAACAATAATAAGACAATGCTCAAACATATGATTTGAAGGTTGAAACTTGATGTATGTGTCACTGATGTGTGAGTTATTCCATTTAAAAGGAGTATATTACAATTGAATTGCAAATTCAAACTCCATTTGACTCCATGAATGCATTTGAATCCATGAATGTTCATTTGAAATGGTTGATCATGAAGTGATGTTGTAAAGGTGAGGTAAAGTCTCTGATGTGTGTATGAAACCATTTAAAAGAAGTGTGTTGCAAAGTCATTTGAAAAATCACTCCAAATTTGAATTTGAAAAGGATCCATATGCACATATGCCACTGTTCACCCATTTTAAAATGGTCAAACATGAAAACAAAGTCCATATTCACAAACCGTGTATTTTTCTGATAATTTTAGACATATTATTTGTGCAATTTGGAGTTAAAATGAATTAGTTATGAATTTCCAAAGTTTAATACTTTTTCTGGAATTTTCTGAATTTATTCTTTAATTGGAAATTCACTTATTGCATAGGCATGACGTCACAGTGACGTGGGGGGGGGCTTACGTCTGGGTCCGGCTTGTCAGTGTCACAGGGGTTTAATCCCCTCTGTTTAAACGAACAGAGGGGTTGGGGGGTTGGGGGCCCCACCTGTCATTGACCTGGGGTCAACTAACAGGGGGGCTTAGTCCCTAATGACAGCCACGTCGGCCCATCCCGGCGGCGACCTCTGCACACGGCGGAGGCACGCCAGGACGGCCCAAACGGCCACGGGGGAACCCACAAACGGTACCAGGGCGTGCCCCGTGCTCGCGCGCATCTCGCAGAGCACGCGGGGGTCACTGGGAGGCTCCAGGGCGACGATATCTTCAAAGGTGGCGGCGGCCGGAGCCACTGGATCGACGAGATCGTCATCCAGGGCACGAGGAGAGCAACGGGGAGGGGGAAATCGATCGCACGCTCACCCTGAACGCGTTGACGAGCTCGACGGGGCCGGAGGTTGGCTGGAGGAGGGGGAATCGCTCGCCGGAGCGTACGGTGGCCGGCGGAGAAGTCTTGACGCGGTCGTCACCTCCGTGGGGGCTTTGCTCGAATCACCGGCGTCGCGGGCTGGTTCGGCCGGTGGCCGCGTCGGTGCTCGCCGGTGAGCTCTGCTAGGTTTTGGGCGGCGCGGGAAACTGAGAGAAAGAATAGGGGAGACGGCGCTCTGCGAGGGGGAAGTGAAGCGGGCGTCCACGGGACGTCTCCTTGCGCGAGAAGAAGACACGCCGCGCCAGGGAAGAAGACAAAAGGAGGTGGCAGGCCTGGGCCGTGGAAAGGTAAGTTGGGCCGAGAGGCCCATGTATGTGGGCTTCTTTCTTCTTTTTCTTTTCTTCTCTATTTTCTTGTGCTATTTGTTTTGGTACTGCTAAATAAAATAGCAAACCATTTTATAAAATGCTGAAATTTTTTACATGGCCTCATAATATATTAGGCTAGCCACTTATAAAGTTTGGCCCTTTTTAAAATTCAAATCATTTCAATTTTAAATCAAATAGGGGTTTTTGATTAATTCCAAGGTCCTGTTTGAGTATTTGAAAAATCTATGAGCATGGGTTTGAATCCAAATCACTTTATATGTGATCACACTCATTTATGAGACTTTTCAAAAATGCAACAGGAATTGTTGGAGCAACTTTTATTCTGGCCATTTGAATTAAATTCATCTGGGGGGGGGGGGTTTCTTCTCCCATTTCAATATCTTTTTGAAATTTTTAACATGATGCAAAGTTACTTGCTAACCCTAGCACATACCTAACAGAGGGTTCTGACAGGCTTGTACTTGCGGGTGCAAGGATTGTTTACTTTACTCATAGTTCTTTTAATGCAGTTGTCTATTGCTTTGCGTTTACACTTTGGATGGGATTCACAACTTAATACGAGCGAGATGTTTTGGATAGGTATCTCAAGGTGGATGATTTGTACTAGATGCAGATGGATTTCGGCCTACTTACCTTGGTGTACTGCCCATTGCTTTTGAGCCTCTTCCTTTCTTTTGTAGCATAGTTAGCATTGCGGTGCGTTTATAATCCTGTCAATTGCCCATCTATGATTTGTTTACCTCGCTAGCACTTATATCGTATTTTGGGAGAGAGACATCACTAGTGAATGTCATGGGACCCTGGTCCATATTTCCACCATTTTTTAGTTCATAAATTTACTTTCAGTTCTTACTTTAAGTTGCCGCTATTATTATCGCTTGCGTTGATCCTTTGTAAACAGCAAGGCCAGAGGAATTGACAACTCCTCTGTACTCGTTGGGAGCAAAGTTATTTGTTGTGTGTGCAGGTCCAGGTGAAGTAAGAAACCCTGAGGTGTAAACGGCGCCATTGTTCACTTTACCACCTTCTTGTATCTCTCGGAGTCCTACTGGTCGATCCTAAACCTTAGCATCTCCGCTAAGGGAAATTTGCTGCTATGCTATATGTCACCTTCCACTTGGGGTAACCAACGAGAAGTGAGAGAACTATCTTCCTCATTGTATCACGTATCAACATCCCCAAGCTTAATGCCTGCTCGTCCTCGACTAGGTAAATGATAATAAGCATAATTTATGTGGTGACATGCTAACAACCGTATAAGAACTTTGAAAGTAAAACAATCAAGGTATGTTTTTCAATTCAAGTCATAAAAGTTAAGAGTCTATATTTGCATTGAAACAAGCAACGAAAGAACATTAGGTGCAAGAGCTCTTGCTGTCCGTGACTCGAATGTCTCCAAATGGTGTTTGCGTGCAAGAAGGGGGATATGGGAATACGAGAGAAAAAATATTTTTTGAGAACTCAATCTACTAAAGTTTCACACTTGGTCTATTTTGGAATCTTATCTTGACTCATACCCAAACCAGTAGCCAGGTACAAGTCAATTTGATCCACTCCCTTCCGATATTTTGAGCACTCATGCAATGGATGAGCGTAAGCACGAGAGTTGACACTTAGGATGGAAAAGAGATAAATATGGTGGAGGAGGAAGAAAAAAAGGGTGAGAAAGGCTCACATCAATGAGGAAAATCATAGGCGAGGGAGCCAAATGATAGATATGATGTGAGGAGTAGGGATTGCCATGCAACGGTGTCGGGACCCGGAATATGCGTATGTAATTCCAGTCACGATGCAATCACATGGAGAGCCGAGAGCCGTACCCACTTGTCTAAGCAGACAAGGCGAAGCACAGAACACTCTCGGAAAGGATCGAGCGTGAGGGGCATCCCATCCAGGCCGGATGATTAACTGAGATGGGTCCTCATCGTCCGCTCACAAGTCTAAATGCTTATGGGTGGTGAATCCCATACTCATAGACAAGTCGCCTCAACCATGTTGTCGATTGAATCCTAACTCTTACATAGACTTACTCCAGCCCGATCACTTAGTCAGGGTCTAGGGCGGGCTCGATCACACAACAAAGTGTGCACGTGACAGAGTCACGAGAAATCGCAGCGCGATGCCACAAGTTGCGCACATATAAGGGCCACTTGGTGTACAAAAGACCGCCAGCCAGATCACAACTAAGGTCTCAAAAACCAATACTAAGACATGCATGTTATAATCATACATGCAGCACACATGTCTAGTATGAACAGCATGTATCATCACATAACTCTACAAAGTACCCTTTATTGAATTACACATAGAGCATACAAAGATCACATGTCTGTGATCAACATTACATCATACAACGGAAGCAAATTAGGTCTGAGTACAGACAAGTTTAATAAATGGCTTAGAGAAGCCTTGTAAACATACATGCCCTTCCAGGAGGGACCAGACTGCTGTCTGGAACTATACTACCAAGGTCAACGTCGAGCTTCAGGTCGGTGACTCCATCGGGTGCTGGGTTTCCATCTAAAACATATAATAAGAAAACGTGAGTACAAAGTCGTACTCAGCAAGACTTACATCAGAACTATACTACTCACGCTCAAGTTTCAAGGTAAAGGGACGTGGGGTTCAACATGTAGAAGTGCCAGCTTTGACATGGCTAGTCCTGTACTACGAGTACCAGAATTGAGGTAAGAAGCGTACACGAGTCCACTACATGTCTCCAACCAATACACCACTATGGATACTTCCTCGACTTCCCGACGAGGAAGCACACCATAGCACTCACGCTTATCTTGTGAGTTTTAGAAGTGTTCATTCAAGTTGTCTAATAATCAAGCACAGCTTTCCATGTACTCCCTTACCGCCGACGCGGCTATTTGAATAGTTTTGTTAACCCTGCAGGGGTGTACTGCTACACACATGAAACCATCAGTTACCGCCGGGATCTCGTCACCCTTCAAGCGAGTGGCGGCGAGGATAATTTCCACAACTTTTACCTCACATCCAAATCTAATCCAGGAATCAACCATCTGAGTTGCGCACCGCTCAAGAGTCCGGCCGGGTCAACGATACGGACTCAGACGATGCAGGCAACCGAAACGCCACCTTAGCAGATGGTTTTCCTGTCTCACAGGTCGACCCACATATCTAAATGATGCAAACTTCCATTCATTCTTTTTCTATGCATATGCCAAACTAAGAACCCGAACTAGTGACTCCTGGACTTGAACTGGGGTGATTTAGTAGGCTTAGCGGGGGTCCATGTGCCCAACATGTGGTATTACTCTTCGTCTTGGATCACCACACAAGAACTCGGGCTTAAGGCGGTGTTCAACGAGAAAACCCACTGTGTACTCCTACACAACCTCTCATCGTTCACCTTGTATTAGGGTGGATTCACCGACACAATTTCACCTTCATTAGTAACATGATCACAACCATCCCGACTCACAGATCAAAGTAACCTCAATGTAACCTCTAAGCATGAAATAAGCTGTAAGAGTTGCAGGGGCCACATGATGTCAATCAACTCCTATGTCAGCTAGGATTGTGGTTTTCTTACTACTGTGACAAGATGATAGGTCATGCATCGGATATGGGTTCAACTATGCGGTAGAATCGATAACAAGGTGATCTCCTAAACATGCATAAGCGAGACTGGGAGGGAAGTGGGATTTTATAGACATGATCAATGGGGTTTGCTTTCCTTGCTGACGAGGTTCACACACGGTGTCTTCAACGAAGGGAGTGGCCTCCGGTTCTGGCTCCACCTCTATGCGAGCAAACATCACAAACATTGCAATCAATATAATGTAAAATTCACAATCAAATGATCAAGTTGTAGAACATGATGTACATGGTACTGATGTGTTGACAATTTTTTTTAATTGAAGTGTATTGCAAAAGAATTGCAAATTCAAACTTCAAATTTGAATTCAATTTAAGCCATATGCAAACTTTCTACTGTTTCCCCATTTTAAAATGGTCAAACATGAAAAAAAAATTCATATTCTTAATCCTTGCATTTTTCTGATAATTTTTCATATATTATTTGTCCAATTTGGAGTTAGGATTAAAAAGTTATTGAATTTCAAAGTTTATTCTATTTTCTAGCTTTTCTGTAATTCTTTTAAATTATAAATGAATTATTGCGCAAGCACTGCGTCACCATGATGTCAGGGGGGCTCTGACCAGGGGGTTAATTAAATGTTTTGATTTAATTTAAACTGAGATTAACAGGGGCAGGGCCCACTGTCAGTGTGTCCGCGGGTGGGGCCAGGTGGCTAATCACCTTGCCACGTCGGCAGGTCATCTCCGGCGAGTCGCCGGCGAGGTCAGAGAGACCGGCGAGCTCGGGAGGACGAAACCTTGCGCCAAAAAGGACGCCGTGACCTCCATTCGAACCAGGAAGCTTCCGCGCGTCACCCTGGACCAACAGGCGAGCTCGGGGGTCACCGGAGCATTGCCGGCGTCCAGGGAGGCGGAGGCCATGGCTCTGGAGATGTCGGGAGGACGCTCTAGAGCGCTCTTTTGACCGGGGAGTGGAGCGTCGCGAAGCTGTGGTGCTGGGGATCACGGTGCGTGTCACGGGCGAAGCAGAAGGGAAGGGGAGCAGCGTCACCCTCGTTCATGGCGGCGTTGCCTCTCGGCGTTCATGGCAATGGTGGATAGAGAGCAAACGAGGGGGCGCCGGGTTGGGGAAAATGAGCAGAAGCTCACCTTGAACACGAAGATGTGGTCAGCGGGCTCAGGGAGGCGCTATAGGCGGCAAATCGACAGCGGCAAACTGGCGGCTCCGGCGGCGAGTCGTTGAGAAATTCGGCGTCTACGGGGCGAGGAAAATGGCCTTCTTCTGCTTGAAGACGAGGTCGACGTCTCTGTGCTTCAAGGACAAGGTCCTAGGGGCTATGGCGCCCGGTGGCCGCGTCAGTGCGTGAACGTGCTCCGGCGAGCTCTCGGCGGCGACGAGAAAAACGACAAGGAAGAGCGGGAGGGAAACCAGGGAGAGGGTGAAAAGAAACACAGCGACAAGGGTGTCTCCGTGGCGTGCTTAGAGACAAGGGGGGACCCCTGGAAGCTGCTGTGCGTCGCGGTGGCGTCGCCGGCTCCCTCCCAGCTCGCCACCGAGCTGGTTGAGGAAGACGACAAGGGTGGCCGTGGGCTTGGGTTAGCTTCGGTTAGTTGAGCCCTAGGCCCAGGTAAGTGGGCTCGGTTTCCTTTTTCTCTTTTTCTGTATATTTTTCTTTTCTGTTATTTGTTTTGCTGTGCTAAAAAAATAGCTAGGCATTTTATTAAATGCTCCAAATTTTTATGTGGACTTGTAATGCATATAGCTAGCCACTTACAAAGTTTGGGCATTTTTAAAATTAAAATAATTTGAACTTTAATTCAAATAGGGTATTTATTTAATTTCCAAGCCCTGTTTGGAATATTTGAAAAATCTTGGTGCATGCAGTGGGACCCACTTAACTTTATATGTGATCATGCATATTTATAAGACTTTTCAAAAGTACTAGAGGAGTCTTTGGAAGAAATTTTTATCTGGCCATTTGAATTAAATTCTCTAGGGCTTTTATTTTCCCCATTTTTGAATTTCTTTTGAAATTTTTTACATGATGCAAAGGGGCACTCAAACCCTAGCACTTACCCAAGTTGGGGTTCTGACAACTCGCCCCCACTCAAAAGAATCTCGTCCCGAGATTCAGAAGTCGTCGGGAGGAACGTGGGGTACTCGGCACGGAGGCGGTCTTCTCTTTCCCACGTAGCTTCTTTCTCGGAGTGATGTGACCATTGCACTTTCAGAAACCTGATCTTCTGACGATGAGTGACACGCTCTGCGGAATGAAGAATACGAACGGGGTACTTTCGATAAGAAAGGTCATCTTGGAGATCAAGCGTTTCATGGTCGACTTCGCGGATGGGGTCCTTGAAGCAACGCCTGAGTTGTGACACATGGAATACATCATGAACTCGGGAAAGGTGCGGGGGTAGTTCAAGTTGGTAGGCAACTTCTCCACGTTTAGCAAGAATGCGGAAAGGTCCGATGTAACGTGGGGCCAACTTGCCTTTGATACCGAAGCGTTGGGTTCCCTTCAGAGGAGTAACCCGGAGGTAAGCCTTCTCATCCAGATTGTAGCTTTCTTGCCTATGATGACGGTCATAGTAGATTTTCTGACGAGATTGAGCGGCTTTCAAACGATCACGAACAATGCGAACTTCCTCTTATGCTTCTTGATCATATCCGGTCCAAAGAATTGTCTTTCACCGGTTTCTGACCAGTTCAAGGGTGTTCGACACCGTCGTCCATAAAGGAGTTCAAAAGGAGCCATGTTCAGACTAGATTGGAAACTGTTGTTATAAGCAAATTCGGCAAATGGAAGAGACTTCTCCCAATTCTTTCCGAAAGATATAACACAAGCTCTGAGCATGTCTTCCAGGATTTGGTTAACCCTTTCGACTTGACCGCTAGACTGAGGATGGAAAGCTGTACTAAAGGAGAGATGAGTTCCCATAGCATTCTGAAAGCTTCCCCAAAATCTAGAGGTGAAAATGCTACCACGATCAGAATTGATTTCCAAAGGAACACCGTGAAGAGACACAATTCTAGATACATACAAGTCCGCTAACTGACTAGCAGTTATACACTCGCGAACTGGAAGGAAGTGAGCAACTTTGGAAAGCCTATCAACGACAACGAAGATGGCATCATTTCCTTTCTCAGCTTTTGGAAAGCCGGTGATGAAGTCCATACCGACTTTGTCCCGTTTCCACTCGGGAATAGGCAATGGTTGAAGAGTACCAGCAGTTCTTCGATATTCGGGCTTAATGCGACGACAAACATCACATTTAGCAATGAACTTAGCAATTTCTCTCTTCATCGTAGTCCACCAAAATGTCTGGTGTAGGTCTCGGTACATCTTTGTGCTACCAGGATGAATCGAAAGGGGAGTATCATGAGCTTCCTTAAGAATTAGCCTCCTAAGATTGTGTTTTCGTGGTACAACCAATCGAGTGCCAAACAAAACGACACCTTGATCATTTGTGGAGAAACATTTAGCAACTCCGCTAGCAATGTTCTTCTTGATCTCTCAAATACCACTATCACGTTTCTGGGTGGCTATGATTTTATCCTCAAGGGTTGGTTTCGCCACCAAGTTAGAAAGATAGCCATGAGGAACAATCTCAAGATTGAGCTTGCGAAATTCCTCATGAATAAGTGGTTGATACCGTTGTAACATGAGGTTGTTACAATACGACTTACGACTTAGTGCATCAGCCATGACATTGGCTTTTCCTAGGGTGTAAAAAATTCCTAAGTCATAATCTTTTATCAACTCTATCCAGCGTCTTTTCCTGAGATTAAGATCTGGCTGGGTGAAAATGTATTTGAGGCTTTGGTGGTCGGAATAGATCTCACAACGATTACCAAGGAGGTAATGTCGCCAAGTCTTCAGGGCATGAACTACGGCAGCGAGTTCAAGATCATGGGTAGGATAGTTCTCTTCATGTGGCCGAAACTGGCGTGAAGCATAAGCTACCACATGTCTATCTTGCATAAGTATGCATCCTAACCCTTGCCGTGAAGCATCACAATAGATCTCGAAATCCCTTTTGGTTTCTGGAGGTGCAAGTACGGATGCAGAAGTCTCGGAATTCCAGTCACGATGCAATCACATGGAGAGCCGAGAGCCGTACCCACTTGTCTAATCAGACAAGGCCAAGCACAGAACACTCTCGGAAATCATCGAGCGTGAGGGACATCCTATCCAGGACGGATGATTAACTGAGATGGGTCCTCATTTTCCGCTCACAAGTATAAATGCTTGTGGTTGGTGAATCCCATACTCATAGACAAGTCGCCTCAACCATATTGTCGATTGAATCCTAACTCTTACATAGACTAACTCCAGCCCGATCACTTAGTCGGGGTCTAGGGCGGGCACGATCATACAACAAAGTGTGCACGTGACAGAGTCACGAGAAATCGCAGCGCGATGCCCCATGTTGCGCACATCTAAGGACCACTTGGCGTATAAAAGACCGCCAGCCAGATCATAACTCAGGTATCGAAAACCCATACTAAGACATGCATGTCATAATCATACACGCAACACACATGTCTAGTATGAACAGCAGGTATCATCACATAACTCTACAAAGTACTCTTTATTGACTTACACATAGAGCATACAAAGATCACATGTCTGTGATCAACATTACATCAGACAACGGAAGAAAATTAGGTCTGAGTACAGACAAGTTTAACAAAGGGCTTAGAGAAGCCTTGTAAACATACATGCCCTTCCACGAGGGACCAGACTGCTGTCTGGAACTATACTACCAAGGTCAACGTCGAGCTTCAGGTCGGTGACTCCATCGGGGGCTGGGTTTCCATCTAAAACATAGAATAAGCAAACGTGAGTACAAAGTCGTACTCAGCAAGACTTACATTAGAACTATACTACTCATGCTCAAGTTTCAAGGTAAAGGGAGGTGGGGTTCAACATGTACAAGTGTCAGCTTTGACTTGGCAAGTCCTGTACTACGAGTACCAGACTTGAGGTAAGAAGCGTACACGAGTCCACTACATGTTTCCAACCAATACACCACTATGGATACTTCCTCAACTTCCCGACGAGGAAGCACACCATAGCACTCACGCTTATCTTGCGAGTTTTAGAAGTATCCATTCAAGTTGTCTAATAATCAACCAAAGCTTTCCAAGTAGTCCCTTACCGCGGACACGGCTATTCGAATAGTTTTGTTAACCCTTGAAGTGGTGTACTGCTACACACATGAAACCATCATTTACCGCCGGGATCTCGTCACCCTTCAAGCGGGTGTCGGCGAGGATAATTTCCACAACTTTTACCTCACAGCCAATTCTAATCCAGGAATCAACCATCTGAGTTGCTCACCGCTCAAGAGTCTGGCCGGGTCAATGATACGGACTCAGACGATGCAAGCGACCGAGACGCCACCTTAGCAGATGGTTTTCCTGTCTCACAGGTCCACCCACATATCTAAATGATGCAAACTTTCATTCATTCTTTTTCTATGCATATGCCATATGGAAAACCCGAACTAGTGACTCCTGGACTTGAACTGGGGTGAGTTAGTAAGCTGAGCGGGGGTCCATGTGCACAACATGTGGTAGTACTCTTCATCTTGGATCACCACACAAGAACTCGGGCTTAAGGCGGTGTGCAACGAGATAACCCACTGTGTACTCCTACACAGCCTCTCATCGTTCACCTTGTATTAGGGTGGATTCACCGACACAATTTCACCTTCATCAGTAACATGATCACAACCATCCCGACTCACAGATCAAAGTAACCTCAATGTAACCTCTAAGCATGCAATAAGCTGTAACAGTTGCAGGGGCCACATGATGTCAATCAACTCCTATGTCAGCTAGGATTGTGGTTTGCTCACAACTGTGACAAGATGATAGGTCATGCATCGGATATGGGTTCAAGTATGCGGTAGAATCAATAACAAGGTGATCTCCTAAACATGCATAAGCGAGACTGGGAGGGAAGTGGGATTTTATAGACATGATCAATGGGGTTTGCTTGCCTTGCTGACGAGGTTCACACATGGTGTCTTCAACGAAGGGAGTGGCCTCCGGTTCCGGCTCCACCTCTATTCGAGCAAACATCACAAACATTGCAATCAATATAATGTACAATGCACAATCACATGATCAAGTTGTAGAACATGATGTACGTGGTACTGATGTGTTGACAATTCCATTTAATTGAAGTGTATTGCAAAAGAATTGCAAATTCAAACTTCAAATTTGAATTCAATTTAAACCATATGCAAACTTTCTACTGTTGCCCCATTTTAAAATGGTCAAACATGAATTTTTTTTGCATATTCTTAATCCTTGCATTTTTCTGATAATTTTTCATATATTATTTGTCCAATTTGGAGTTAGGATTAAAAAGTTATTGAATTTCAAAGTTTATTCTATTTTCTGGATTTTCTGTAATTCTTTTAAATTAGAAATGAATTATTGAGCAAGCACTGCGTCACCATGACGTCAAGGGGGCTCTAGCCAGGGGGTCCCACCTGTAAGTGACACTGGTTAATTAAATGTTTTGATTTAATTTAAACAGAGATTAACAGGGGCAGGGCCCACTGTCAGTGTCTCTGCGGGTGGGGCCAGGTGGCTAATCACCTTGCCACGTCGGCAGGTCATCTCCGGCGAGTCGCCGGCGAGGTCAGAGAGATCGGCGAGCTCGGGATGATGATTACTTGCGCCAAAATGGACGCCGTGACCTCCATTCGAACCAGGAAGCTCCCGCGCGTCACCCTGGACCAACAGGCGAGCTCGGGGGTCACCGGAATGTCACTGGCGTCGAGGGAGGCAGAGGCCGTGGCTCTCGAGATGTCGGGAGGACGGTCTGGAGCACGCTTTTGACCGGGGAGTGGAGCGTTGCGAAGCTGTGGTGCTGGGGATCATGGTGCGCGTCACGGGCGAAGCAGAAGGGAAGGGGAGCAGCGGCGCCGTCGTTCATGGCGGCGGTGCCTCTCGGCGTTCATGGCAATGGTGGCTAGAGAGCAAACGAGGGGGCGCCAGGTTGGGGAAAATGAGCAGAATCTCACCTTGAACACGAAGATGTGGTCAGCGGGCTCGGGGAGGCTCTATAGGCGGCAAATCGACGGCGGCAAACTGGCGGCTCCGGCGTCTACGAGGCGAGGAAACTGGCAATCTTCTGCTCGAAGGCGAGGTCGACGTCTCTGCGGTTGACGGACAAGGTCTTAGGGGCTATGACACCCGGTGGCCGCGCCAGTGCGTGAACGTGCTCCGACGAGCTCTCGGCGGAGACGAGAAAAACGACGAGGAAGAGCGGGAGGGAAACCAGGGAGAGGGGTAAAAGAAACACGGCGGCAAGGGCGTCTCCGTGGCGTGCTTAGAGACAAGGGAGAGGCCTGGAAGCTGTTGGGCGTCGCGGTGTCGTCGCCGGCTCCCTCCCAGCTCGCCACCGAACTGGTTGAGGAAGACGACAAGGGTGGCCGTGGGCTTGGGCTGGCTTCGGTTAGTTGGGACCGAGGCCCAGGTAAGTGGGCTCGGTTTCCTTTTTCTTTTTTTCTGATTATTTTTCTTTTCTGTTATTTGTTTTGCTGTGCTAAAAAAAATAGCTAGGCATTTTATTAAATGCTCCAAATTTTTATTGGACTTGTAATGCATATAGCTAGCCACTTACAAAGTTTGGGCATTTTTAAAATTCAAATAATTTGAACTTTAATTCAAATAAGATATTTATTTAATTTCCAAGCCCTGTTTGGAATGTTTGAAAAATCTTGGTGCATGCAGTGGGACCCACTTCACTTTATATGTGATCATGCATATTTATAAGACTTTTTACATGATGCAAAGGGGCACTCAAACCCTAGCACTTACCCAAGTTGGGGTTCTGACAAACGGATGCACATATGAGCTAACAAAAGCTCTCCAATGGAACTAGTGGGGGTGCATCCAACTTTCTTGCTCATGAAGACCTAGAGCTCGTTTGAGGAGGCTCATCCTTGGAATATGCAAGCCAAGTTCCATAGTGTGAAGGTCCCCACATAGCTAAATGCATGAATGATCATCTCTTTGCAGTACAGGGATAAGAGGGAGTACTAGAATGGATCTTTCAAAAGGACAGTAGTGTTTCCCCTTTCTCTCTTTTTATTTTCTTTTTCTCTTTTTTCTATTTTTGTATTTTTTTGTGCCCTCAATGGCTCTTTCTATTTAACTCTCATTTGTCCTCTTTGGGATCTTTTATTTTGTCCACTTTTGGATCTTTTCCTCACTTAAGGGAAACACTGTATTTTACAAGAAGGTATAGAAGATCTACACACTTTACAGGGTACTCAAAACATAAATAATATGTAGCTATCATGATGTATGCAATGTATGCCTCTGCGAGTGTAGCAGGAACATGTATGACATGAAGATCAAGTCATGAAGAGGTGGAAGTTTCATGGCAATATATATCGGAAAGGCTATGGAAATGCCTTGATAGGTACGTATGGTGGCTGTTTTGAGGAAAGATATAGGGAGGTTTACGATGACAGAGCGTATCATGCCAAGGGTTTGGATGTACCGGAGAAGGTGGACGCCAACTCTCGGAGTGAGAAGAGGGAATGCACGGTACGGAAGAGGCTAGAAAAAATGAGGAGGTGGAAGTTTCAACTTTCAATACTTACATTAGTCCGAAGAACTCCTGCACTTATTATCGGTCACTCTCAATCTAATGAGAAGGTTCACAAGGAGACAAGTACCCCGAGGAGGAGTGTATGGGGGTTTGGTTATCCTTGCGCATCCTCGACTCATGGTACGTGTGTCTACTCTAATATCTGTTCCCTCAAAAGATTAGCGATTCATCTAGTAGCAAGAGTTCTCAACTAGTTTTATAGGTTTTGAAAATAAAAACGGATTGCCAAAAATACGACACCTATCACTAATAGGCTAGAGCTCTTTACACCAAAAGTTCAAAAATTAATCACATCAATACCTCAAAACTATTGCAAGTTACTACTAAAATTAAATAGCAACCTCAATCACCTACTTTCAATATAAACATTAAGACACAACTCAGTGCAACAACCAACTCTCTTAACAAGATAAACATGGAAACTAAAGAGATTTGCAGCAACAAACTAAATAACATCCAAGGCTCTTTCTAAAGACAAACTAAAACTGAAACTAAACATGGCAGTAACTACGAAAAGATAAATAACACACAACAGTAAAAAGATAAGCATGAAAAATCCTGTGATGTGTTCTAGATTGCAGTGGAGCGTGTTTCTCTCCCACACAAAGTATGTTGGGGTCTAATTTGTTATAAACATCAAGAAAATCTAAAGAAAACTAAAAATGAAACCTAAGATCGAGACGCTCCAACCATAGCACAAAACACATAAAGTGATAAAAATATAGTGAGACGAAGGATTAATTGATGATTGTTGATGGAGAAGGAGATGCATGGGGGAATCCTCAAGCTTAGCCGCTTGAGTCTCCTTGAATATTTATTGGAGATTCATGGGGGCATCCCCATGCTTGAGCGCTTGACACTCCTGGATCTTCTTTCATCATCTTCCCTCGCACACTTGAAAAATCCCTTCATTCATAACTCATCATAAGCTGATTAGAGAGGTTAGTACCCTTAATAAAATAAATTTTTCCCACTTGATATAAAGATATTCTTGAAGATCTACTGTTTCTCAAGATTTACAAAATTTGCAAAGAAAAATCAAGCTTAAGGTTTGTAATAGTAAGGAAAGGGAAAACGTGGTAGAATCTGTGAAAAACAGAACAACAGGTAGTAAAGAATTTTTTCAAGGCACTTCTGCAGCTCAAATAAAAAAACTCAGAACATACGACAGTTTAACAATTGTATAGAGCATGTTGGGTAAAAAATTCAGCTCAAAAAGATGAACTGGTGATTTTTTTCGGTTTTTTACGTCAAGCAGACATAATCTGTTTTCTGGACAACATGTCACAACTTTTGCTTCCCTTATCATAAGAGGCTATAACTTGGCACAAATCTTAAAAATAAGGATACAATGATGTCGCTATAGTAGTAACAATCATCAAGACCACTAAAAACTGAAAGTAAAAACTCAAAGTAAAGATAAAAAGGGTTGTCTCCCTAGAGCTCTTTCTTTATAGCCATAAAGATAGGCTTAAGATTTTAATGATGCTCTCGTACGAATAAGGGTTGAAGAACAAAAGAGGGCATCAAGAAGCAAATACCAAACACATTTAAGTCTAACGTGCTTCCTATGCATAGGTGTATTGCAATAGAATAATTCATTTAAGCACAAAGCAATAAGCATAGAAAATGGTATTCTTACTGTCCACATAAGCATAATCTTTCTCATTGGTAATAGTTGGAGTAGGACTATCATAAACAACCTGAACACTATAGATTAATTGTGTATTAGAAAGATGGTGTTCAGTAAGGGAGTAATTCCCTCCATGATTATGACAAGTTTCATAAGTATAATTTCTCCTTATGTCATAGGTACCTTTACAATCACTATAAATAGGAGTTATAACATCATCATAGTAGAGAAGGGCATTATCATTGCTAGCAACTGTATTTCTAAACATATTGTCTTTATTCTTACTAGCAAAAGAATTATCAATTACCACATCACTAATGGGTAAAGGACTTGCAATCCTATCATCCCCAAGCTTAGAGCTTTCCATATCATTACTCTCAGAGTTGGTACCAAAAAGATTTTAAAGATCATAAGTAGCATTATCAAAATTTTCCCAATCACAAAAAGTAACATGCATATCATGATCAAAATCATCTTCAATAGTGTCTACGGACTTAACTTCAGGATAATAATGAATTTAATCAAGCTCACCATCCTCCAAAATTTTATGTCCGTTAGGATAAACATTGATGCGAGGAATATGCTTAGGCCAGGTTGATACCCATTATTCTTCCTTCTTGCTCCTCTTCCTCCTCCTCTTCTTTTTCTTCTTCTTCACCTTAGGAAGGAGTGGTTGGAGATGAAGTTTCTCCACATATCCTGGTTTATCATTAGGAACAATAGTGGAGACTTGGGAGAAACTCTCCTTTTTATTAGTAGAGATATAAGATACATTTTTATACTTTGGTAAAGTTCCCTCCTTTCTAATCTTACTTATGTAATCATTTTCATGGAAATTAACAACACAATAGAGATGGCAATTTCGCAAAGTGTTGCTAATTCCTAAGGCATTAACATCTAGCCAAGAAGTCTTTTCTGATAACTCTTCACACATCAAAAATAACATAAGTTCATCATAAAGACCATAAGTGATCATGTTATCACACAACTGATTAACAATAATTCTTTTAAAGTTCATGCATTGAAAATTAAAGTGACCCTCCATACATCAAAGTTCACAAGTAAAAGGATAAAGGTCACACAATTCTCTAGCAATTTCATGCTTATGTTTCTTACTATACTTCTCTTCGTGCATTAAAAGGTTCATGATGCTTGATAAAATTGGATCATGCATGTTGCAATCATCGTGAACAATTTCATTTTCTTTGCAAATCTCTTTAAAAGGTTCATGATGCTTGATAAAATTCTCCTTAGGCATATTAAGATGTGAAGAAAAATATTTGAGGAAATCAACAAGGAGTTGAGAATCAAGCCCAAACTTAGCACTAAACTTATTAAAAATTGCAGTTTCAACAAAGGACTTAATGCAATCATACTCATAATTTATACCTGACTCTTTACCTTTGTCGATCTCCCAATCTTCTATATTGTGTTGGATTCTTTCAAGGATTCTTTTCGTTTGTGAAAGAACCCATAGAGGAAGCATCGAGAAAGTCTTTGTCCTGTCGAGAGAGCCTCGCATAAAAATTAGTAATAATTATATCTTTGGGGAGCCCATGGTTAGGACATTTTAGCAATAAAGTTTTCAGTCTCCCCAAGCTTGAGATATGCTCTCTCCATCTTGAGGATAGAAATTATAAACATAATTCCTATTCTCATGGACTTCATGAAGAGGATAAAACTTGGAGTAAAAGAGAGAATGGATCTCTTCGCAATCCAGCAGGTGAGAATCATCTAGTAGCCTATACCATTCCAATGCTTTTCCTTTCAGTGAAAAGGCAAATAATTTAATAATGACTCCATCTCTTGTCAAACCAGAAATCTTAAACAACTCACAGAGTTTTGTAAGTTTCAACAAATGAATACTAGGATTGACTGACCCACACATAACAATCATTCCTAATAGTGGCAACTCCCAACACACCTAATACAACTAGGAGTTGTATAGGTGCACTAGTTCAGCGAAGAGATGGTAAAATATGGGTGATAGGTGCGGAAAAACAAGGTAATATAAATCTGCAATAAAAGGTGCAGAAAGCAAACATGTGACAAAAGTGAGCACAATCGATGTAACAATGGTGGAATCTAGGCCTAGGCTTCATACTTTCACTAGTGGCAACTCCCAACAACATTAAGATAGTCTAATCACATGATATTTCCCATAAAACATGTAATGGAGACGTACTCGGAGGTCATTCCTTTGTGGTCAAGAGAGGACGAGAATTATGTAGGGATACAAAAGAACACCTCAAAGCTCGTAGTTCTCAATCTATGGATTTCCCAATGTCACCGCGGCCATCCAAAGAGAGTACCACAATCTCCACAACATATCTCAAGGATAGTCAAAGACAAGCACCAAGAGAGTCTCAATCTTCAATCAACACACAAAAAAGGAAATTACTCATGAAAATATTCTTCTAATCAATGTCCAATAGACCACTGTCACCTTGGTCTCGGGGATTATACTAGATAAATACAAGTGAGTACATGAAATCCAATACATAGAAGAAGGGGAAACATCATGGGATCACCCTAGATTAACATGGCCTATGATAACAACGAAAATCACGTCATGGGAGAGAGAATTGACCACATAGCTAATGGTAGAAACCTCAGCCCTTAGGAGGGACTACTCCCGCATCATGGAGGGAGGAAGCAACGTCGATGGAGATGAATCTGCGGGAACTTCCCCTTCCCGGCAGGGTGTTCGCACAGGAATTCTGGTCCCCCAAAGCTTGTTGGCGATGGCGTCGGAGATCGAAATTGCTTCTGGAGAAAACGGGTCTGGAATCAGGGTTTTCGCGATGCGAGTAAAAATAAGGGCCAAGGGGGCCCACCAGGGGAGGTCCTAGTCGCCCATGCGGCCTACCCGCGCGACCCCAACATAGGCTGCGTCGGGTGGTCGCCTCGGTGACAGGTGGCCCCCCTCCGGCTCTCCTTCGGCCTTTTGGAGTCTTCAGGAACAGTGATTTTTTTTATATTTTTCCCAGAATTTTTCGGACACTTTAAGTAATGGGAAAACCTGAAATACAAAAACAGCAGAAAACATAAACTGGCAATGGGGTGCACTGAGTTAATAGGTTAGTCCAAATATGATCAAAAGTGTATGAAACTGTATCAAAAGCATAGCAATATCACACAAAAACATGCATGGAGCAAGCAAAAATTATAGATACGTTTGGGACGTATCAACAGGATATGCAATGATACTAGCGCGTCATGTAGCAATGATTAGGGCAAAGCCCAACTATCATGTGGCTCCTCGATAAAAAAAAATCATGTATAAAATGAAGATCAAGTCATCAGATGGTGGATGTTGCATGGCAATGTATCTCGGAAAGGCTATGGAAATGCCTTGATCGGTAGGTATAGTGGCTATTTTGAGGAAGATATATGCAGGTTTATGATGACAGAGCATATCATGCCAAGGGTTTGGATGCACCGGTGAAGTATGCGCCAACTCTCGATGTGAGAAAGGGCAATGCATGGTACCAAAGAGGCTAGCAAAATATGGGAAGGTGTCAGTGCCTGCAATCGAATACTCGCATTAGTCCGAAGAACTCATGCACTTATTATCGGTAACCATCTATCTAATCGGGAGGTTCACAAAGATACGAGTACATCGAGGAGTGTATGGGGGTTTGGTTATCCTTGCGCATTTTCGACCCATGGTACGTGAGGGTACTCTATGTATTCCAAGCCTTGCAAAGGTTAGTGATCCATCTAGTAGCTAGTGTTCTCAACTAATTTTTGTAGTTTTTGAAAATAAGCACAAATTTCCCAAAATACGACACCTATCACTAATAGGCTCAATCTCTTGGCACGCTAATGTCCAAATATTACTCTAATCAATACCTCAAAACTATTGCATGTTACTACTACACTTGTAATAGCAACGTTAATTACCTACTAATGAAAGACACACAACTCAGTGCAAAAAGCCAACTCTCTAAACAATATAAACATGAAGACTCAAGAGAGTTCCTATAATAACCTAAAAAAAGCTCTTACAAAGATAGCCATGAAAACTAAGAGCTAAGCATGACAACAGCTACGAAAAAGATAAGGAACACACACAAAAAGAAAGATAAGCATGCAAGCCTATGTTGTGTTCCACGGTGGAGTGGACTGTGTTTATCTCTCAAACAATGAAGGCTAGGATTCAAATTTTTATGAACAGAAAGCAAAACTAACACAAACTAAAAATTAAAGAGCGAGACACTCCAGTTTAGCACATAACATACGAAGCGCTAAAAATATAATATGGAGAATGACTAACTGATGATTGTTGATGGAGAAGGGGATGCACAATGGCATCCCCAAGCTTATATGCTTGAGTCTACTTGGATATTTCTTGGGGGTGCATGGGGGCATCCCCAAGCTTGAACGCTTGACACTCCCAAATCTTCTTTCATCATCTTCCTTCGCATACTTGAAAACTCCCTTCATACAAAACTCAGCACAAGCTGATTAGAGTGGTTAGTACCCATGATAAAATAATTTTCTCCACTTGAAATAAAGATATTCTTGAAGATCTACTGTTTCTCATGATTGGAAACAAAAAATTGCAAAGAAAAAGCAAGCTTAAGGTTTGCAAAACGAAGGAAACGCAAAACGTGACCGAATCTGTGAAAAATAGACCAGTAGGTAGTAAATAATTTATTTGGGGTACTTCTGGAACTCAAATAAAAAAACTCAGAACAGATGCACGAAAGAAAATCTGTATGGAGCATGGTGTTGAAAAAATTCAGATCAAAAAGATTATCTGGTGATTTATTGCCAATTTTTCTGTCAAGGGGACAAAATCTGTTTCTGGACAGCATGTCACAACTTTTTAACTTTCTTGCAATCGGAGGCTAAAACTTGGCACAAAGCTTGAAAATAAAGATACAATGGTGTTGCTAAAGTATTAACAATCATCAAGACCACTAGAACTGAAAGTAAAAAAATCATGGGTTGCCTCCCAACAAGCACTTTATTTTATGCCTTTTATCTAGGCATGATACAAGAAAATCAAGTTTTATCAATATCAAAAGAATAGCTTGCCCATGTAAGGGACTCATAAGGAAACTTGATCTTCTTTCGAGGGAAGTGTTCCATTCCCTTTTTTAGGGTGAACTGAAATCTAATTGTTCCCTCTTTCATGTCAATGATATCACCAACGGATCACACTCAATGTCCAAGACAAGAGAATCAACGTGAACATAATTATTATTGACAATAATAAGAACATCATCAAACCTTACTAAAGGTTTCTTTACGGTAGAATCAACAAGACTAATACCAAAAGAACATGTATCAGACATAGTCAAATTAAGCATATCATACATTCTTTTGGGCATAACGGAGGCACTAGCTCCAACATCACATAAAGCATAGCAAGAGAACTTATTCAATTTAATTTTTACTATAGGATCCCAACCATCTTCTAGCTTCATAGGGATGGAATTTTCCAGTTTTAGCTTCTCCTCCCTAGATTTGATAAGAGCATTGGTAATATGCTCGGTAAAGGCAATGTTAAGTGTGCTAGTGTGGGGGTCTTTAGCCATTATCAAAATCAAGATCACTACAATTAATTAAAGTGGTGGTGATGACATCTAAGGGTATTCTCTTGGTAGTCTCTAGATCGATAGGAACTTCTTGTTCTAAGGTTGAGTTATTAGCATCACCATTAATAGGTCCAGTGGGACTAGTGATGTGTTGGGTGCTAAACTTTTTGAGATCCTCAACAACTTGTATAGTGGAGACAGTAGTGTGTGTAGGAAGTCTCTTAATTCTATCTTCCTCTTCCTTTTCTCTAGCCCATATATCCTTAAGTTTGGCTAGCATTCTAATATTCTCATTAATTTTGACCTGTATAGAATTCATGGGTGTGGTCTTCCTCTCCTCTAGGGGATAACTTCTAATCTTAAGCAATTCTACCTCATGAGCCATGTTCTCAACCTTCGAAGAGAGGCTATCTAGTTTTTCTAATTTCTCTTCTACACTCTTGTTGAAGGCTTTTTGAGAAGTAATAAAGTACTTAAGCATGCTCTCTATTTTAGAAGTGGACTTTTTGGTGCTATAATAAGTGTTGTTGTTCCCATAGTTGTTGGATGGGAAAGGTGTAGGATTGCTACCAAAATTACTCCTATAAGAATTATTATTAAAGTTGTTCGTAGAATTCAAATTAACATCAACTTGCTTTTGAGAAACCAAATAATTCAAGGGAACATCATGAGGATCAATAGGAGCTTGCCTACTAAGTAAAGACATGATCATGTCAACTTTTTCATTTAGTTAGGAGATTTCCTCGATAGAGTTTGCCTTCCTACCTATTGGAGCTCTTTCGGTGTGCTATTGGGAATAGTTTGTCGTCATCTCATCTAATAGTTTTGTGGCAACACCAAGTGTAGTTGACATAAAAGTTCCTCCTGCCGCCTAGTCGAACAGATTCCCCGAGGTAAAGTTCAAACCTGCATAAAAAGTCTAGATAACCATCCAAGTAGTCAAACCATGTGTAGGGAAATTCTTAACAAGAGATTTCATACGTTCCCAAGCTTGGGAAATGTGATCACTATCCAATTGTTTAAAATTAATAATATTGCTTCTCAATTGGATAATCTTAGCAGGTGGGTAGTACTTCCCAATAAAAGCATCCTTGCACTTATCCCAAGCACCTATGCTATTCCTAGGAAAGGATTGAAACCACATTTTAGCTCCTCCTCTAAAGGAGAAATTTAAAAGCTTAAGATTAACAATATCACCTTCTACTTCTTTATTCTTTTGCATATCACAAAGTTCAAAAAAATTATTCAAGTGTAAAGCAGCATCATCTCCGGCACCAGAGAATTGTTCTTTCATAACAAGATTTAGCAAAGCAGGTTTAATTTCATAAGAAATAGCTATACATGGAAACCTTATTAGTGGCGCATTTTATATGTAATGCACCACTATGTTGTAAGGGGTGGCGCAGTGGTAAAAAATGCGCCACCCCTAAGAATGGTCCAGTCCTGGATCCTCTTATACGTGGCAAATTTGGAGAAATGCGCCACCTCTAAGAACCTTATTGGTGGCGCATTTTAGAAATGCGCCACTACTAAGAAAAAACTATAAGGGAAAATTCCCAAATACACCCCCCGGTGGACCTCCTTTTCAATTTGAAAAAAATTAAAAGAAAATGATAGAAATGTCAAAAAAATAAAAGAAAATAAGTTTCCCATATGATATGTGGTCTAGTTGTTAGGAAAATTTACAAATATGAATTTCGACTTTTTTTGAAAAATCATCTACTCGGAACGTTATATCCAAATTCAACCGGGGGTACCCCGTTGAACATTTTTAGAATCCTCAAAAACCTAATAGAAAAAAGTTACGGTCATTTGAAGATCTGGAGATTTGATTTAAAAAAATAATTTATATTTGTATTTGGTAGTGGAGCATTTTGTATGAAATGCGCCACTAGTAAGATCAAAAAATTGATTTAAAAAAATAATTTATATTTAAAAATAAATAAAAATAGGCTAGAGGACCGATCGGGAAGTTTCAAAAAAAGTTGAAAATTTTAACTAGTAACATTAAAAAAATTAATTTAAACTTTTTTCAAAAAAATTTAAAAAACGTTCAAAATATGCTAATGGTCCCATCGAGAAAGTTTCAAAAAAATATTTAAAATTTTAGCACACCCATGAACATCAACAAGGTCATAGACATCAACATGGTTTAATAAGATTTATATGATAGATATATCAACAAGCGCCTATTAGGTGAGCTGCAGTGGGAGTTGAATAGAACCGAGAAGATAAGCGTGCTGGGGCTGGAGTACTGCTAGGATGGGTGACCCTCTGGGAAGTTTGACCACAGAGGCCTGAGATTAAGCATAGTGACCGGGCATTAAGCATACTAACCTGAGATTAAGAAAAAAATAAAAAAATAAAAAAGCGTTATCCAGATCCAGATTCAAAATTTAAAATTTAAACAAATTTAATAGTGGCGCATTTTCAGAATGCGCCACCCATAAGGGGCTTATGGGTGGCACATTTCGAAATGCTCCATGCATAAGAGTCTTAGTGTTGGAGTATTTGAAATGCGCCACTATTTAGCCCTTATTAGTGGCCTGTCCTTAGTGACGCATTTGAAATGCTCCACTAAAGGCCAAAAAAGGACGCCACCATAAGGCCTTTTCCTAGTAGTGTGGCAGGTGTAGCAATAGGAGTGCAGATAAATTCATTGTTGTTGTGACTAGTGAAGTCACACAACTTAGTGTTTTTAGTGGAACCCATAGTAGCAGCAGCAAGCAGGAACAAGATAAACAACTTTTTATGATTTTTGATAAAGGACACTAATATAAAAATGATAAAGTAAACTAACAAGACTAAAAATCAAAGATAAAAGATATGAAACTCCCCTATCTTGAAGAGGGGAGTCCCCGGCAACGGCGCCAGAAATTATGCTTGATGGCACTGAATTAGTGCTGCTCGTTGGCTACCCCAAGTGGAAGGTTGAGATGTAGCTAGTAGAAAATTTCCCACTATGATGATACCAAGGTTATCGTACCAGGAGGACTCTGAATACTGCAAGTATGTGTCAACGGTGCCAGATATTAAGTTGCCTGAAGGAGATGAGGTTGACGTGGACCTAAACACACAACAGATAGCTTTGCTCCCAACGAGTTCAGAGAGGTTGTCAATCTCTCTGGCCTTTTTGTTTACAAAGGATTAAACACAATGGGATAACGATAGTGATAATGATAGCAACGAAAAGTAAAAGCAGTAAATAAAGTGGAGGTGCAAACAGTGGTGGAAATATGGATCGAGGTCCCATGATGTTCACTAGTGATGTCTCTCTCCCAAAAGATAATAAACAACTAAGCTGGGTGAACAAATTACAGCAGGGCAATTGACAGAATTATAAACGCACTTCAATGATAGATGTGCTACTTGAAAGTAAGAGGCTCAAAAGTATGGGAAGTACGCTAAGAAAAGTAGTCTGAAATCCATCTGCATCTACTCACTAATCATCCACCTTGAGACATCTATCAAAAACATCTTGCTGGTATTAAGTTGCGAGCCCCACCCAAACTGTAAACTCAAAGAAACAGACAATTGCATTAACAACCTATGTGTAAGGTAAACAATCCTTGCAACCGCGGTTACAAGCACCGTTGTTTTCTCCCTGGTGGCAAAAACGCATCCCCTAGTATCATGTTTTTATCACTCAAGCTAGACATCGGGGGGCATGAACCCACAATCATGCATAACGCTCCCTCTGGGAGTTACTATCTACTACTTGGCCAAAGCAATAAAAATCAAGGGAGAACATGCAAGAATTACTCAAGAACAAAATATAAAAGGTAAAACAAATATATAACTCATAACGATTTGAACATAATCTCATAATCCATCGGATCCCAGCAAACACATCATAGCCTTGATCATGTAGGGAAGCTCACATGGACTAACCATTGAAGAACAAGATTAGAGAGAATACATCACATAGCTACTGGTCATGGACCCATGGTCCAAGGGGGACTACTCACGGCACATCCGAGAAGCGTCCATGGTGTTGGAGAAGCTCCCGGTGGTCCTTCTTCCCTCCGATAGTGTGCCGGGTGTAACAGCCCATAAATTCCAACCACATTTAAAAAATTGTTTGTTGCATTATTTTGTTGATCGCTAGAAGTGTTTGTAGTATTTTCTTCACCAATTTATTAATTTGTGATTGTATTTCTTCCGCCTTCTTGTACCGGCATGCGTGACCAACCTTTTCCACAATGGCACACGACCTTTTGTGACAGCAGGTTTCACCAGAGCACTGTCGCAACTTCTGGCACAGGACCAGCCATAGCCATCAGAACGAAAAACCCCATTTAATAATTAAATGGTTTATATTATTGACCGTGGGAAAAATGTTCTCGGAACGGTATCGAAGTGAGATAACACTGACGGGCTCGCCCCGCTGAGCGCATGGTTCAAGATTTATTCTGAATCGGAGGTCGTATGGACTCCCTGCGGAAAGAAACGAGGAGTACCCGACGAAAGAGAGAAGACCCGAGGGAGTTTATGTAAACCTGCCATCCAGGCCAGCCTATAAATAGACCACCACTCTCCCCTAGCCCTTCTAGGATTTCCCCTAAAAAAATTTCGCATCCACCCGTCCATAATATCCCCAAATCAGCCCCTATGTCTGGACCCGGGGTTAGCGTATGCAAGACTCGCTACAACACAATCATATGGAGAGCCGAGAACCGTACCCACTTGTCTGAGCAGACAAGGACAAGCACAGAACATCCTCGGAAAGCATCGAACGTGAGGGGCATCCCATCCAGGACAATTGATCAACTGAGATGGGTCCTCATCGTCCGCACACAAGTCTAGATGATATGGGTGGTGAACTCCCATACTCATAGACAGTCGCCTCAACCATACTATTGATTGTATTATAACCCTTACATAGACTTACTCCAGCCCGATCACTTAGTCGGGGTCTAGGGCGGGCTCGATCATACAACAAAGAGTGCACGTGACAGAGTCACGAGCAATCGCATCGCGATGCCCCAAGCTGCGCACATCTAAGGGCCACTTGGTGTATAAAAGACCGCCAGCCAGATCACAACCAAGGTCTCGAAAACCCATACTAAGACATGCATGTTATAATCATACACGCAGCACACATGTCTATTATGAACAACAGGTATCATTGCAATTCTCTACAAAGTATACAAATTTATTGATAACTCTTACAGAGTGCACACAGAGATCACAAGTCTGTGATCCAACATTACATCAAACATGCGGAAGAAAAGTAGGTCTGAGTACAGACAAGTTTAACAAATGGCTTAGAGAAGCCTTATCTATAAACAAGCCCTTCCATGAGGGACCAGACTGCTGACTGGGACTACACTAGCTTGGTCTTCAATCGGCGAGCTCTAGGAAGGATCCACCTTCGGGGTCAGAGGGTTCATCTAAAACATAGAATAAGTAAACGTGAGTACAAAGTCGTACTCAACAAGACTTACGTAGGAAATATACTACTCATGCATATGTATCAAGGTAAAGGGGAGGTGGGGTTCAAAGCAGAAGTGCCAGCTTTGACTTTGCAAGTCCTGAAATACGAGTACCAGACTTGAGGTAAGAAGCGTACACGAGTCCACTACAATCTCCAACCATTTACACCACTATGGTGCCTTCCTCGACTTCCCCACAAGAAAGCACGCCATAGCAATCACGCTTATCTTGGCAAGTTTTATAAGTATCCATTGAAGCTGTCTAATAATCGAGCACAGCTTTGCAAGTAGTCCCTTAGCGCGGACGCGGCTATTCGAATAGTTTATTAACCCTGCAGGGGTGTACTGCTACACACATGAAACGATCATTTACCGCCGGGATCTCGTAACCCTTCAAGCGGGTGTCGGCGAGGATAGTTACCGCCGGGATCTCGTCACCCTTCATAGCCAACTCAAGTACAATGGAGACGCCTATCTGGATTGGAATCCACATCGTGAACCCGACCGGTTTACCGATGTGGTCCCAGAAGATGTGTGCAGGGTCCGAAGCCGGTCTAAATAGCCGTTCTTCCACTTCGCAGACCGTGCCACAGACCTACCAGAACTCCGAACTACTGCAACTCATTGAACTGAGAACTGGTGAGTTAGTAGGTTGAGAGGAGGTCCGTTTTCCCAACATGTGGTAGTACACTTAAGCTTGGATCACCACACAAGAACTCGGGCTTAAGGCGGTGTTCAACGAGACAACCCACTGTGTACTCCTACACATCCTCTCATCGTTCACCTTGTATTAGGGTAGATTCACCAACACAGTTTCACCTTCTTCAACATGATTGCTACCATCCCGACTCACAGATCAAAGTATCCTCATTGTAAACTCTAAGCATGCAAGAAGCAGTAACAGTTGCAAGGGCCACATGATATCAACCAACTCCTACATCTGCTAGGATTGTGGTTTTCTTACTACTGTGACAAAATGATAGGTCATGCAGAGGAATGGGTTCAACTATGCGGTAGAAACGCATCATGGTAGTCATCCTAAACAATACATAAGCGAGACTGAGAGGGAAGGGGGATTTTATCGACAAGATCAACGGGGGTTTTCTTGCCTTGCTGACGAGGTTCAATGACGGGGTCTTCAACGAAGGGGTGAACTCGGGTTCCGGCACCACTTCAATCCGAGCAAAGAATACAAACAAAGTGATCAACATAAGGTACAATGCACAAGCACATGATCAATTTTATAAGGTGATGCTCATGGTACTGATGTGTTGAGCATTCCATTTAAAAGGAGTATATTGCATTTGAAATGAATATTCAAACTCCATTTGATTTATCGATGAATTTCAAATGCATTTGAATCCATGAAAGTTCATTTGAAATGGTTGAGCATGAAGTGATGTTGTAAAGGTGAGGTAAAGTCTCTGATGTGTGGATGAAACCATTTAAAATAAGTGTGTTGCAAAGTCATTTACAAATTCACTCCAAATTTGAATTCAAAAGAATGCCATATGCATGTTTGCTACTTTTCCCCCATTTTAAAATGGTCAAACATAGAAACAAGTTGCATATTCACAATCCTTTCATTTTTCTGAAAATTTTAGACATATTATTTGTCCAATTTGGAGTTAATATGAATTAATTATGAATTTCCAAAGATTTGGCTATTTTCTAGAATTACTGGAATTAAATAAATCAATTTAAATCATTTAAGGCATCATGCCTACGTCAGCATGACGTGTGGGTCACCCTGACAGGGGGGTCCCACTGGAAAGCCTTTGTGGGGTTAATCCCCTCTTTATATTTAAACAAAGGGGGGTTATTAGGGCCTGGCCCCACTTGTCTATGAGAGGGGAGGGGGTTAGGCTCGGGCTTAGGGCGCTAATGGCGAGTTCGCCGGAGAACTTGTCGGAACTTCGCCGAACTTGCGAAAAGAGGCACGGGGGTGGGAGTGAAGACCACGGGGAGGAAGCTGGGGAGGCCGTGCTTCTCGTGGTGACATTGGGGGTCCAAGACGAAGCTCTGGGGTGCATTGACAACGACGGGCGCACCGTCCGGCCAGTATCGTCGCCGGAACCACGCAATAGGGCACGGGAGGAGGCGGGGATGGGGGCAAACGATAGCTCTGCTCACCCCGGTTTGAAGTGAGAAGACGGCGGGGTGGGGGTCTCTCGACGGCGACAAATTTGGAGCTCCTCTTCTCGGCGGCCGGCCGCAGGAACTTGGAGCTCGCGTCGTCTCCGGTGGCGCCATGCTTCGATTGAGGGCAGGGATCGAAGGAGTCGGCGGCTCTGGAGCGATTGGACACGGCGGCGCGGTTCATTGTGGCCGTTGGCCGCGTCAGCGCGCGACGGCTGCTCTCTGGGGCGATGAAAATGGCGACGCAGGGGAGGGAGAGCAAGCTGGAGGAGGGGGAAGTGACACACGGGACTCGTGGCATCTCCGTGGCGTGCTTTGGAGCCCTGGGAGGGTCCAGGCAGGCAAGCAGGAGGTCGCCGGCGTCGGCATGCCCTCCAGCGAGCTGCTTGCCTCGCTGGGGGAAGACGACAAGAGGAGCTGCGGGCTTGGGCTGCTGGGACGGTAAGTTGGGCCGAGAGGCCCAGGTAGGTGGGCTCTTTTCATCTTTCCTATTTCTTCTCTTTTTTCTTCTGTTATTTGTTTTGGAGCTGCTAAATAAAATAGGAAACCATTTTATAAAATGCTGAAACTTTTTACATGGCCTCATAATATATTAGGCTAGCCACTTATAAAGTTTGGCACTTTTTAAAATTCGAAACTATTGAATTTTAAATCAAATAGGGGTTTTTGATTAATTCCAAGGTCCTGTTTGAATATTTGAAAAATCCATGAGCATGGGATTGAATCCAAATCACTTTATATGTGATCACACTCATTTATGAGACTTTTCAAAAATGCAAAAGGAATTTTTGGAGCAACTTTATTTCTGGCCATTTTAATTAATTCATCTGGGGGTGTTCTCTCTCCCATTTTGATTTCTTTTGAAATTTTTAACATGATGCAATGTTACTTACTAACCCTAGCACATACCTAACTTGGGGTTTTGACAACTCACCCCCACTCAAAAGAATCTCATCCCAAGATTTAGAAGTCTGCAGGAGGAAGGAGGGGTATTTGGCACTGAGACGGTCTTCTCTTTCCCACATGGCTTCTTTCTCAGAGTGGTGTGACCATTGAACTTTGAGAAACTTGATCTTTTTTCGTCGAGTGACACGCTCTGCAGAATCAAGAATACGAACAAGGTATTCTCGATAAGAAAGGTCATCTTTGAGATCAAGCATTTCATGGTCGACTTCGCGGATGGGGTCCTTGAAGCAACGCCTGAGTTGTGACAGATGGAATACATCATGTACTCGGGAAAGGTGCGAGGGTAGTTCAAGTTGGTAGACAACTTCTCCACGTTTAGCAAGAATGCGGAAAGGTCCAATGTAACGTGGGGCCAACTTTCCTTTGATACTGAATCGTTGGGTTCCCTTCAGAGGAGTAACCCAAAGGTAAGCCTTCTCATCCAGATTGTAGCTTTCTTGCCTATGATGACGATCATAGTAGCTTTTCTGACGAGACTGGGCTTCTTTCAATTGATCACAAACAATGCGAACTTTCTCTTCTGCTTCCATGATCATATCCGGTCCAAAGAATTGTCTTTCACCGGTTTCTGACCAGTTAAGGGGTGTTCGACATCGTCATCCATAGAGGAGTTCAAAAGGAGCCATGTTCAGACTAGACTGGAAACTATTGTTATAAGAAAATTTGGCAAAAGGAAGAGATTTCTCCCAATTCTTTCCGAATGAGATAACACAAGCTCTGAGCATGTCCTCGATAATTTGGTTAACCCTTTCGACTTGACCGCTAGAATGAGGATGGAAAGCGGTACTAATGGAGAGATGAGTTCCCATAGCATTCTGAAAGCTTCCCCAAAATATAGAGGTGAAAAGGCTACCACGACCAGAATTGATTTCCAAAGGAACACCGTGAAGAGACACAATTCTAGAGACATACAAGTCCGCTAACTGGCTAGCAGTTATAGACTCGTGAACTGGAAGGAAGTGAGCAACTTTGGAAAGACTATCGACGACAACGAAGATGGCATCATTTCCTTTCTGGGTTTTTGGAAAGCCAGTGATGAAATCCATACTGACTCTATCCCATTTCCACTCTGGAATAGGCAAAGGTTGAAGAGTACCAGCAGGTCTTTGATGTTCGGCCTTAATGCGACAACAAACATCACATTCGGCAAATGAACTGAGCAATTTGTCTCTTCATCCTAGTCCACCAAAATCTCTGGCGTAGGTCTCAGTACATCTTTGTGCTACCAGGATGAATTGAAAGGGGTGTATTATGGGCCTCCTTAATAATTAGCCTCCTAAGATTGTGTTTTCGTGGTACAACCAATTGAGTGCCAAAGAAAACGACACCTTGATCATTTATGGAGAAACATTTAGCAACTCCGCTAGGAATGTTCTTCTTGATCTCTCGAATACCACTATCACGTTTCTGGGCGTCTATGATTTTTTCCTCAAGGGTTGGTTTCGCCACCAAGGTAAAAAGATAGCCATGAGGAAAAATCTCGAGATTGAGTTTTTGAAACTCCTCATGAAGAAGGGGTTGATACTGTTGTAACATGAGGTTGTTAGAATACGACTTACGACTTAGTGCATCAGCTATGACATTGGCTTTGCCTGGGGTGTAAGAAATTCCTAACTCATAATCTTTTATCAACTCTATCCAGCGTCTTTGCCTGAGATTAATATCTGGCTGGGTGAATATGTATTTGAGGCTCTGGTGGTCGGAATAGATCTCACAACGATTACCGAGGAGGTAATGTCACCAAGTTGTTAGGGTATGAACTACGGCAGCGAGTTCAAGGTCATGGGTAGGATAGTTCTCTTCATGTGGACGCAACTGGCTTGAAGCATAAGCTATCACATGTCGATCTTGCATAAGTATGTATCCTAACCCTTGCCGTGAGGCGTCACAAAAGATCTCGAAATCCTTTTTGGTGTCTGGAGGCCTAAGTACGGGTGCAGAAGTCAATCTTCTTTTTAGCTCTTGAAAGCTTTCCTCGCACTTGGGAGTCCTTAGGAATTTATTATCTTTCTTGAAGAGTTCAGTTAGAGGCTTTGCAACTTTAGAAAAGTTCTCAACGAAGCGGTGGCAATAGCTTGTTAAGCCAAGAAAACTTCTAACTTGTTTAACCGATTGAGGTGGAGTCCAGTCAAGGACGGCCTGAACTCTCTCAAGATTCACAGCAATGCCTTTTGCAGAAATCACGTGGCCTAAGTAGTTTACTTTTGGTAGCCAAAATTCACACTTGGAGAGTTTAGCATACAGGCGATGCTCTCTAAGTTTCATCAACACCAGCCTAAGATGTTCGGCATGTTCTTCTTCGTTCTTCGAGTAGATGAGAATGTCAACAAGATAAACTACAACAAATTTATCTAAGTACTCCATGAAGATCGAATTCATCATGCGCGAGAATGTGGCGGGGGCATTGGTTAAACCGAAGGACATGACGGTGTACTCGTAAAGACCATAACGAGTAGTGAAAGCCGTTTTGGGAATGTCCTCGTTTTGGATTTTGATTTGATGATAACCTAATCTCAAATCCATCTTGGAGAAGACAGAGGATACAGCAAGTTGATCATAAAGATCATTGATCCTAGGCAGTGGGTATTTGTTCTTTATCTTCGCTAGATTTAGCGGGTGATAGTCTACGCACATCCTTTCTGTTCCATATTTCTTCGTTATGATTTATCAAGACAACCCCATGGCGATGAGCTAGGGCGGATGAAGCCTTTTGCCAACAAAGCTTCAAGTTGGATTTTAAGCTCAGCTTACTCACGTGGGGCCATTTTATATGGACGTCTTGAGATTGGGGCTGTGCCTGGGATAAGATCAACTATGAATTCTATGCATCTGTCGGGTGGCATACCAGGCAATTCTTCAGGAAAGACATCCGGGAAGTCACGAACCACCGGAATATCTTCAAGGTCAGGAAGTGGAAGCACATTCAAGGATTGTACTTGGGTTCTTGTTCTGGGTGTGGTGTAGTTGATTTTCATGCCTGAAGGATGGGTAAGTCTAACTGACTTGGCTTTACAATCAAGAAAAGCATTTTGTCTTGATAACCAATCCATACCAAGGATGACATCAATGTTTGAAGACTTGAGGGCTATGAGTGAAGCAAGGAATACTAAACCCTAAATTGAAATTTGATTGTCATGGCTTACTCTATTAGTTTGCCACTTGGAACCAGGAGTTTGAATAATCATTGGGGTGAACATTTCATCAAAGGATATCTCATGCCGAAGTGCATAACTCTCCGACATGAATGAGTGAGATGCTCCTGGATTGAAAGGGACGGAAGTGGGAACATGATTGATTGGGAGCGTACCAAGAACGACGTCAGAAGTACCATCAGTTTCCTCAGCTGAGATTTGGTTCTCACGTCCAAGTTTTGTGGAAGTGGAAGGTGTAAGGCTCGATATGCGGTACTGTTCCAGATCTAGATGTTTCCATCCAGATCCGGGGACGAAGCACATATCGGTCCCACCGCGACATATGACATTGCCATATGCCCCGGATTTCCAACATGATATCACAACATTACAGATACAAGGATACAACATCTCATACAATCGGCATACAACTGCCTTAAATACAATACATCAGCGGAAGATACATGTCTGGGTACAGACTACAAGCAAATGCCTAGTGGCAAAGACAAAAACATCGACCCCATAACCACACGGGTCCAGGCCCTCCGCCGGGATCCGCCTAACTAGTCGTAATCGAGTCTCCACGTGAAACGTCGGTCACCATACCTGTTGTCGATCAAGAACCCTGAAAAGAGTTCGGGGGTAGTATCATGAGTACAGAAGTACTCAGCATCCAACTGTAGTGGTCATCTGACCCAGCAAGGACTTCATCACTCGTCATTCTAGGAAAACTATTAGTTTACGGTAAGGATGGGGTAAGTGGTGAGGTTGCTGCCGCGCTAGCATTATGAAGTGGCTAACGATCTAGAGAATAAGATAAGAAGCCAAGCATTCGATGAGGAATCTCCTCCAAGAAGTCTGATATCCACCTACTACGCAAACATAACACCTATCCTATCCTTGTCCTCCTCTTCGCATCCCGACGAAGAAGAAGCAGTCAAGGCACACACACGTTGATCAAGTTATATTAAGATTATCTCATTTGTTGTTTTCTATGAACAAGGAGTAGGTCTCAAGTCGTCCATAACCGTGGACACGGCTTCTCGAAAAGATTTAACCCTGCAGGGGTGTACCAACTTCCCATTACAAGGCTCCGCACGCACGCCCATCACTCTCAGTTGATACCCATCACAGGCAACCATTTTATGATTTAGTTCCAAGAGATCCAAAACGAAAGGTCCCTTTAACTAACAACGATCAAATCCGGGTGGCCCCCGGGGAGTCGACACCCAATCCAAAAGCTGGCCACGCTCTCGGATCGGACTCTTCCGTATGACGCAGGTCGGATTGCCGGTTAATCACACATGGGAAATCGGGTCCTAGCTGATCGGGTGGACCAACAGAGAAACCATGTCTCCACCACTACTGCAATTCAGACGTTTGCCATCTGCCACGGCAGTCGGCAAACATAGGAAAGGCGGACGACAAAGCTCTTTGCCGTCTGTCGGGGGACAGCAAAGCACTCGTCAGCCATTTCTTCGGCAAAGAGGTGATTTGCCGTCTGTTTTTTATCGACGGACGGCAAAGACTTTTGCCGTCTGGTTTTTACTCAGGTAGACGGCAAAATATAAATTACATATGTTTGTACATAGGTGGTCCCAATGAATATTAAGCAGACGGAAAACGATTTTTTAATTATAAAAAAAATGTTTCTTGTTTCTGTTCTTGCCCCGACCTCCCGTTCCATTCTTGTTATGGTTCTAGAACCAGCACCCATTGCTGTCACGACGACCTGTTCGTCGATGGGCGGCGGGGGTGGCGAGGCGCGGCCGGTGAGCGCGTCCGGCGAGTGCGGCCGTCAGGAGGCGGAGGCGGCGAGTGCGGCCGGCGGGAGGCGGGGTTAGCGAGCCGTGGCCGACGGGAGGCGAGGCATGATCATCGTGAGGCAGGGCCGGCGGGGCGCGAATGGAGGTGGCGTGAGTCGTGGCCGGCGAGGCACGACCTGTGTGAGGCGGAGGCGTCGAGCGCGGCCATCGGTAGGCTGGACCGGCAAGGCGCGGCCGACCGGTGCAGCTGGACGGGCTGCGGGGCAGCCGATGAAGCTGGACAGGGCAGGCGGTTGGGGCGGCTGGGGAGGCGTCGGTGGATGCGGTCGGCCTGTGGGGGGAGGAAGCGGGCGGTAAGGTGGGGCAGGCGGCGGTGGAGGCGGTCGGTGAGGCGACCGAGGGAGCCGCTGGGGACCGCTTCGCCGCGCCTGGGTTGGTCGCCTGATGTCGCCTGGGAGAGAGAGGAGAGAGGGGAGCGGTGGCCGGTCGGGAGAGAGGGGAGCGCTCGCTGGGGGAGAGAGAGGAAAGACGAGGCCGCGGTGGGGCGCATGTCGCCGGGGAGAGAGAGGAGGGAGCGAGTGGGGTGCGGTTGCGGTAGGTGGAGTCGTGGAGAGGATAAGGAGAGAACGCAGCGTGGGGGTGGTTGGGATTTTTTTAGGGGTGCGTGGGGTCGGTCCGTTTTTTTAATTGAGGTGAGAGTGGTCGGGATTGCTTGCCACGTCACTGATCCGTGGGAGAGCCTCACCAGCCAATAGAAATGCAGTAATTTTTGTGTTTGTTTGCTCTATGTTTAAATAAAATAGCTAAGTTAGTATTTCCAAAAATTATTAAAACTTTTTACATGCCTTTATGGAATCATAAGGCAACATCATGCCAAATTTCATGTCATTTAGACATTGTTTGCATTTTCAAAAAAAAAATAAACACAATCAAGCCAAAGTATTCTTTGCCATGTGTCAAAATAAAAGTAGACGGAAAAGTAATCTTTGCCATGCGTCAAAATAAAAGTAGACGGCAAAGTATTCTTTGCCATGTGTCAAAATAAAAGTAGACGACAAAGTATTCTTTGCCATGTTTCAAAATAAAAGTAGACGGCAAAATACTCTTTGCCATGGGTCAAAATAAAAGTAGTCGGCAAAGTATTATTTGTCGTCCGCTTTTCTTTACCGTCCGCAGCTGATGGCAAAACAAGTCTTTGCCGTCCGCCCTGATAATATGTAGACGGCAAAGCACTTGCCACCTGGCAAACGTCTGAATTCCAGTAGTGCACTGGCCCAAGTTGTTTTAAAATATATCTGCTAGGAGCGACCCGACAAGATATATATGCATGTTTTCAAATGGTAAATCAACTTGGGCCACCTCTAGAATTGTTTGAAGCTAGATAGGTAAGAAAAGGGGACCCCATAAAATCCCACACGCGGTTAGGCACACTCAGTCTTAAAACCAACACCCAGAACTCGGATCCTAAGTGACTCGAATGGAACAACGCGTCGGGGCGGGATAGCCTAGACCTTCCATCCTTCGTCGAATATAGTCAACATTATAATAATCATATCATTAACAACAACGTAACAATGTGATATCCCAAACCAAAGAGTAACAGGGGTAACATCGTAGCATCCTAAGCATGCATACTAACTAGGGGCTGAGCAACGAGCAATTGTAACATAGCAGTACATGGTTTGCTGGGAGGGGACATGGCTGTATCAGTTTGAAAGAGGCTGTAAACATGTGGTAGGATCAAACATCGAGCCTAAACTAGACTAGCATGGAAACCGCTGGTTGAAATAGAATGGATCATAAGTAATGTATAGTCCTTGCCTGTTGATAAGTCGGGTTCCGAAGGTGTAGTTGATCGCAAGCTCGCATCGTCTCCGAGAGGTACCCGCGGAAGCACACAAGACGGTAAACACTGGAAAACAATCAACGAGCAAGCATCTATTACTACGGGGCAAACACGAGCAAGCATCAACAAGAAGGCAACACGAGATATCGCACCTACCGTCGAGAACGGTTACTATTAGGTTAAGTGGGGCATCGGTCACACACGACGATACCGCATGTTTATCAGAGTTCAAGTTGTTTAGCTAAACAAGGTGAGCAAGGTTGTTAACATGGCAACACACACAAGCACGACAAGAGGTGAAGCATAAATAAACTACCTAAGCTAGTCAATTTAAGTGGGGTGAAATCCTAGACATGGCAAACTATTGCGGACCCCATGATAATTATTGCATTTGGTACTGTTTTGCCCCTAAACATATTTTATTATTTTTATTAGCAAGCAAGAGCAGCAAACACACAATCTACATGCAATTCTAGTCAAGTTACATATAAGAAACATTTTAAACCGAGAAATGGTTAAAAAGTTATAGCAATTACAATTTACAGTGGCAAGCAGTGTAATTAACAGTAAAACAACATGTAAACAAAGTCAAACATGACAAAGGAGCACAAATTATTAAACTAGACACAATTCTAAGCAAGTTTCATGTTTTACGCGTCGCGATCCGAGCTACGATTTAAAAGATATGGGCACCGCAAAATTATAAAACAAACTGCCAAAATTAAATAAATACAGAAAATAAAAAAAGAAAAAAAACTATCGGGCTGAAAACTACTGGGCCGGCCCAACTACCGAGCAGAAAAAAAAGAAAAAAAGGAAAAGGGGGAGGGCGCCCCACCTTGTGGGCTCGGCCCAGGCCGGCTGCTGGACTGGGGGCGGCTTGGGCTGTTGCAAGGCCGGCCCACAGGCGGTTGGAGGCAGGGACGCCCACGCGCAGTCGACGGGATCGTCGATCCCGACTGGATCGGGAGCGCCCGAACGGCTGGCCTTGGCCGCCGGCATTGAGTGGCGTGCAGGGATGCGGGGAGGTCGCGGGGAGGCCAGCGTGCACACGGATCCGGCCGCCATGTGGCCGGAATTAACTGGTGGTGGGAGTTGTCGGCAAGGGGGTCGCGGATTCCAGGAAGAGGCGAGCTCGGAGGTTGACCATGGCGCCCGGATTTGCTGCGAGGGAGAGAGATCAGAGAGGAAAGAAGACAGGAGAGGAGAGGGAGGAGAGGCGCGAAGGGGAGGGGGCGACCTGCAGGTGCAGCGGCAGCCGGTTGGGATCTCACCGGCGACGGGTGTGGAGGTGCTCGGGAGCGGGGAGGAGCAGCTGGGAGGAGGAGCTCCATCGTGGGCTGGGCATGGGATGCTCCATCTGGTGACGTGGCGTGCTGCAAGCCGTCCGATCAGGATCCGACGGTGCAGGACAGAGGTGGGATTTTTCCAGATATGGGCAGTTGGGGATTGGTTGTGCACGGAATTTGAGGTGGGGGTGGCGGTTGGTTTACGGGTAAACCCTAATTTGGCTTAGGTTTGCTGCCTAAAATGGCTAGGAGGTGCTACTATTTATAAACAAGGTGTAGGTGGGCTGGCAAACGACGAAAATACCCCAAATTTTAATACCCGCTCCTACGTCGCACGTTTCTGACTGCACTGGCTCCGTCCGACCTCCGATTTAGACGAAACCTCGAACCACGCGCTCAGCGCGGCGAGCCGGTCACTGCTACCTCACTTCCATACCGTTCCGAAAACATTTTCCAACGCGGTATAAAATAACCCATTTAATTATTAAGCGGGGTTTTTCAATCCGTTGGTTGCGGCTAGTCTCGTGCGTTTTTCGCGACGGTGATCGGGTGAAACCCGGTGTCGCAAGGTCGAGTGTCAGGATGGCAAGGGTCGGTCTCCGTCCGGTACGAGATAAGAGGGGGGAAAATAATCGCCGATCAATAAATCGGGGATGGAAACACCGCAAACAAATCAGACAATCAAACAATTCACACAGAAAACAATTTTTTTTATTTTTTTGAAAACTGGGCTGTTACAATACAACACCACCAACAAGGGATCTCGTCCCGAGATCCAGGACGATCCGGGGAGAGGGGAAGGGGGAAAGAGAGACGACGATCTTCAACAACACCAACAAGGGACTCTGCTCCATGTCGACGTCGAACTTCCGTCGAGATAAATTTCCGCAGAGAGACGACATCGTCCAAAATACGAAACCGTCGGTGTCAAGAGGAGGAACAACAACGATAAACGAACCAAAGGATAGTGCCTTTCGACGCAAGTCGTGAAAACACCGGCAAAAGGATACCCGAATTCTGAGAAGCTAAAGGTACTACAGGAATTCCCAAACCTGAGATCGGAATCGGGACAATACGCTGCAAGCAGGGCATTGAGACGGTTCCGAAACTACACTTACTCGAGATCCTAAAGTTTGAAAGGGGATAAGTCGAGAGTTAAAACACTTACGACACTTTTCTTGACCAGAGCAAGGGTGTCGGGACCCGGGGTTAGCGTATGCAAGTACAGTTAAGACATAGTCATATGGAGAGCCGAGAACCGCACCCACTTGTCTAAGCAGACAAGGCCAAGCACTGAACATTCTCGGAAAGCATCGTACTTGAGGGGCATCCCATCCAGGCCGGCTGATCAACTGAGATGGTTCCTCATCGTCCGCACACAAGTCAAATGATATGGGTGGTGAACTCCCATATTCAAAGACAAGTCGCCTCAACCATACTACCGACTCTCTCAAAACTCATACATAGACTTACTCCAGCCCGATCACTTAGTCGGGGTCTAGGGCGGGCTCGATCATACCACAAAGTGTGCACGAGACGGAGTATCGAGTAATCGCATCGCGATGCCCCAAGCTGCGCACATCTAAGGGCCACTTGGTGTATGAAAGACCGCCAGCCAGAACACAACTAAGGTCTCGAAAACCCATACAAAGACATGCATGTTATAAACATACACATAGCACACATGTCTTGTATGAACAGCAGGTACCATTGCAATTCTCTACAAAGTGTACATTTTATTTATAACTCTTATAGAGTGCACACAGAGATCACATACATGTGATCCAACATTACATTACAAGTGGAAGCAAATTATGTCTGAGTACAGACAAGTTTAACAAATGGCTTAAGAAGCCTTATTTAAACACAACGCCCTCCATGAGGGAACCAGTCGTCTGACTAGGACTAGACTAGTTGTCTTCGGTCGTCCAGCTCGATGAAGAAGCCACCTTCGGGGTCAGTGGCATCATCTAAAACATAGATTAAGCAAACGTGAGTACAAAGTCGTACTCAGCAAGACTTACATAGGAGCTATACTACTCATGCATATGTATCAAGGTAAAGGGAGGTGGGGTTCATTTGCAGAAGTGCCAGCTTTGACTTGGCTAATCCTGAACTACGAATACCAGACTTTGAGGTAAGAAGCGTACACGAGTCCACTACTTTCTCCAACCAATGGGGGTTTGCTTGCCTTGCTGACGAGGTTCGGGTTCGGGGGCTTCAACGTAGGGGGTGACCTCGGGCTCCGGCTCCACGTCTATCAGCAATATGACAATCATAGGATCAACATAATGTACAATGCACAATCACATGAATAAGATTGAAAGGGTGATGTTCATGGTACTGATGTATTGAGCATTCCATTTAAATGGAGTATATTGCAAATTGAATTGCAAATTCAAACTCCACATTTGAATTCAAATTAACCAAGTTGTATATGACATAGTTTGATCATTTTGAATTATCTTCAAATGTATAAGATATTCCTCTGATGTGTGATTGAAATGTAGCATGTTGCCATGGTTCAAGTTGCAAAAATATTTGATTTGAATTTGATTTAATTCCATTTAAATCAAATAGAAAATTCTACTGATCAAATTTTAAATTCAACTCAAACAGAGTTGAAAGCTGCATATTTGGAAAGATAATTTTCTCCTGATCATTTTTCATATATTATTTTTCTAATTTGGAGTTAATATGAATTTTCTATGAATTTCAAAAGTTTGGGGTATTTTCTGGAATTTCTGGAATTCTTTTAATTCATACTGATTTTCTAGAAATTCATAAAATGATTTATTGCGTCAGCTGACATGTGGGTCCAGGGTGTCAGTGACTGGGTTAACTTAACCCGTGGGTTAAATTAATCCAGTGGCTTAATTAAGCCACCGGGCCCACTGGTCAGTGACCCAGGGGTCATTAGCCGAGTAATTAACAGGGGGGGGGGGGGTTTGGCTAACTCGCCGGCGGCTAAACGCCGGTGACTGGAGTCACGGAGGCGCTGCACGGGAATGCGAATCCGGCCACGGGAGGGGTAACGGAGGGCACCGGCTTGCTCCTGGAGGTCGTCCGCGTCTTCTGGAGGCAACAGGGGGTCACGGGGTGCTCGGAATCGACGACGGCGACGACTCCGGCGGAAACAGAGAACCGGCGAGGTCATAGTCGAGGCTAGGGGGCACGGATTGGGATGAGCTCGTGTGCGTTCGAAAGCTAGAGTCACTGGGAGTCAAACGCGCGCGCTGGACGCGATGATGGGGCACAGGGGCGACCTCATCGTCGTCCATGGCGGCGACGTGCTTCGGCATCCATGGCGAAAACGGATAGAGAGGTCGCGGGGTGCTGGAAGCTTAGGGGAAACACTCAGTAGGTCACCGCGGTTCGAACGGAAGCAACGGCAAGCTTGGGGAGGCTTCAACGGCGGCGAATCGACGGCGGCGAGCTCGCGCGTCCGGCGAGAGGTTGAAGACGATGGCGTCGGCTCGGGGAGGAATTAGGGCTCCAGATTCTGCCTGAAGACGAAGTCGAGGACGCGGAGCATGGTGGACTTGCTGGCTTGAGCTCTAGGGCACGGTGGCCACGCGGGGGCTCGACGGTGCTCCGGTGAGGCTTCGGGCGGCGACGGATTCGAGCACGGGAGGAGGAGGAGGAAGCTCTGGAGGGGGGGAATTGACTGCGGAGGCTGCGGGGAGTCTCCAGGTGCGAGAAGAAGCCACGGGGAGGCCTGGAACCTCCTCGACGACGACCTGTCGTGCCCAGCTAGCTCGGTGGCATTCCACCGAGCAACTTGGCGGCGAGGGACGGGGAAGAAGACGCCCCTGCCCCTGTGGGCCGGCTGGGCTGGGGTGGGCCGGCTACGCCTGGGCGCCAGGTAAGGGTTTTCTGCTTTCTTTTCTATTTTCCTTTTCTGACATTTGCTCTGTTTAGCTAAAATAAATAGCTAAACAATTTATTAAATGCTCAAAAATTTTATGTGGCCTCATAATAAAATAGAATAGCCACTCATAAAGTTTCAACATTTTTAAAATTCAAATGATTTGAATCTTAAATCAAATAGGGGTATTTCATTAATTCCAAGGTACTGTTTGAAAATTTGAAAAATCTATGAGCATGGGGTGGGTCCCACATCACTTGATATGTGATCACACTCATTTATAAGACTTTTCAAAACTCTAACATGAATTTTTGGAAAAGATTTTTATCTGGCCTTTTGAATTAATTCATCTGGGGGGGGTGTTCCTTCTCCCATTTGGATTTTGAAGTTGATTTCCTTTGAAAACAATTGACATGATGCAAGGTTACTTAATCCTAGAACATTACCTAACAGAGGGTTTTGACAACTCTCCCCCACTCAACAGAATCTCGTCCCGAGATTCAGAAGTCTGCGGGAGGAAGGAGGGGTACTCGGCACTGAGACGGTCTTCTCTTTCCCACGTAGCTTCTCTTTCAGAGTGGTGTGACCATTGCACTTTCAGAAACCTAATCTCCTGACGACGAGTGACACGCTCTGCGGAATCAAGAATACGAACGGGGTATTCTCGATAAGAAAGGTCATCTTGGAGATCAAGCGTTTCGTGGTCGACTTCGCGGATGGGGTCCTTGAAGCAACGCCTGAGTTGGGACACATGGAATACATCATGTACTCGGGAGAGGTGCGGAGGTAGTTCAAGTTGGTAGGCAACTTCTCCACGTTTAGCAATAATGCGGAAAGGTCCGATGTAACGTGGGGCCAACTTGCCTTTGATACCGAAACGTTAGGTTCCCTTCAGAGGAGTAACCCGAAGGTAAGCCTTCTCATCCAGATTGTAGCTCTCTTGCCTATGATGACGATCATAGTAGCTTTTCTGACGAGACTGGGCTGCTTTCAATTGATCACGAACAATGCGAACTTGCTCTTCTGCTTCCTTGATCATATCCGGTCCAAAGAATTGTCTTTCACCGGTTTCTGACCAGTTTAAAGGTGTTCGACATCGTCGTCCATATAGGAGTTCAAAAGGAGCTATGTTCAGACTAGATTGAAAACTATTGTTATAAGCAAATTCGGAAAATGGAAGAGACTTCGCCCAATTCTTTCCGAATGAGATAACACAAGCTCTGAGCATGTCTTCAAGAATTTGGTTAACCCTTTCGACTTGACCGCTAGACTGAGGATGGAAAGCTGTACTAAAGGAGAGATGAGTTCCCATAGCATTCTGAAAGCTTCCCCAAAATCCAGAGGTAAAAAGGCTACCACGATCAGAATTGATTTCCAAAGGAACACCGTCTGCTAACTGGAAGGAAGTGAGCAACTTTGGAAAGCCTATCAACGACAACGAAGATGGCATCATTTCCTTTCTCAGTTTTTGGAAAGCCGGTGATGAAGTCCATACCGACTTTGTCCCATTTCCACTCGGGAATAGACAAAGGTTGAAGTGTACCAGCAGGTCTTTTATGTTCTGCCTTAATGCGACGACAAATATCACATTCGGCAACAAATTGAGCAATGTCCCTCTTCATCCTAGTCCACCAAAATCTCTGGCGTAGATCTCGGTACAATTTTGTGCTACCGGGATGAATTGAGAGGGGTGTGTCATGGGCTTCCTTGAGGATGAGTTGCCTTAGTTCCCTACTCTTAGGTACTACCAAACGATTTCCAAAGAAAACCGTTCCCTTGCTATCTGTGTAGAAACATTTAGCAACTCCGCTAGCAATGTTCTCCTTGATCCGGCGAACACCTCGTGCACGCCTTTGGGCAACTATGATTTGATCCTCAAGAGTTGGTTTCGCCACCAAGGTAGAAAGATAGCCATGAGGAACAATCTCAAGATTGAGCTTGCGAAAGTCCTCATGAAGAAGTGGTTGATACTGTTGTAACATGAGGTTGTTACAATACGACTTACGACTTAGTGCATCAGCCATGACATTGGCTTTGCCTGGGGTGTAAGAAATTACTACGTCGTAATCTTTTATCAACTCAATCCAGCGTCTTTGCCTGAGATTAAGATCTGGCTGGGTGAAAATTTATTTGAGGCTTTGGTGGTCGGAATAGATCTCGCAACGGTTACCAAGGAGGTAATGTCGCCAAGTTGTTAGGGCATGAACTACGGCAGCGAGTTCAAGGTCATGGGTAGGATAGTTCTCTTCATGTGGACGCAACTGGCGTGAAGCATAAGCTACCACATGTCGATCTTGCTGAAGTATGCATCCTAACCCTTGCCGTGATGCGTCACAATAGATCTCGAAATCCTTTTTGGTGTCTGGAGGTGCAAGTACGGGTGCAGAAGTCAATCTTCTTTTTAGCTCTTGAAAGCTTTCCTCGCACTTGGAAGTCCATAGGAATTTCTTATATTTCTTGAGGAGTTCAGTTAGAGGCTTTGCAACTTTAGAAAAGTTCTCGACGAAGCGACGGCAATAGCTGGCTAGGCCAAGAAACTCCTAACTTGCTTAACCGATTCAGGTGGAGTCCAGTCAAGGACGGCCTGAACTCTCTCGGGATTCACAGCAATGCCTTTTGCAGAAATCACGTGGCCTAAGTAGGTCACTTCTGGTAGCCAAAATTCACACTTGGAGAATTTAGCATACAGGCGATGCTCTCTAAGTTTCATCAATACCAGCCTTAGGTGTTCGGCATGTTCTTCTTCGTTCTTCGAGTATATAAGGATGTCATCGAGGTAAACCACGACGAACTGGTCCAAATACTCCATGAAGATCGAGTTCATCATGCGTGAGAAAGTGGCGGGGGCATTGGTTAAACCAAAGGACATGACGGTATACTCGTAAAGACCATAACGAGTAGTAAAAGCCGTTTTGGGAATGTCCTCGTTTCGGATCTTGATTTGATGATAACCTAATCTCAAATCCATCTTTGAGAAGACAAAGGATCCTGCAAGTTGATCATAAAGATCATTGATCCTGGGCAGTGGGTACTTGTTCTTTATCGTCGCTAAATTTAGCGGGCGATAATCTACGCACATCCTTTCTGTTCCATCTTTCTTCGTTACGAACAGAACGGGGCAACCCCATGGCGATGAGCTAGGGCGGATGAAGCCTTTCTCCCACAAAGCTTCTAGTTGGATTTTAAGCTCAGCTAACTCACGTGGGGCCATTTTGTATGGGCGTCTAGAAATTGGTGCGGTTCCTGAGGCAAGATCCACTATAAACTCTACACATCTGTCGGGTGGCATTCCCAGCAGCTCTTCAGGAAAGACATCCGGGAAGTCACGAACCACCGGAATATCTTCAAGTTCGGGAAGGGGAAGTACATTCAAAGAATGCACTTGGGTTCTTGTTCTAGGTGAGGTGTAGCTGACGGTTTGGCCTGAAGGGTGGGTGAGTTTCACGGATTTGCCTTTGCAATCCAAGTAGGCATTCTGTCTTGATAGCCAATGCATGCCAAGGATGACATCAATGTCTCAAGACTTGAGGGCTATGAGTGAAGCAAGGAATACTAAACCGTCAATTGCAATTTGATTACCATGGCTTACTCTATTAGTTTGCCATCTTGACCCTGGAGTTTGAATAATCATCGGGGTGGACAATTCAGCAAAGGGTAACTCATGACGAAGTGCATAACTTTCCGACATGAATGAATGAGATGCTCCTGGGTCAAAAAGAACGGAAGTAGGAACAGAATTGACTGGGAGCGTACCAAGAATGACGTCAGTGGTGTCGTTAGTCTCTTCGGCGGCGATTTGGTTCACACGTCCACGAGTGGCGGGAGGAGCGGGTTTGGCGGTGTAGACCTTCTGGGGTGGCTTGCCACGACCATTGTTGTTGTTGCCTCCGGCATGTGGTGGAGCATTCTGATGCTGGAGCTGGTTCTGGGGACACTCACGAGAATAGTGGCCTTCCTGACCACACTTGTAACAGGCTCCGAAAACAGTTCGTGGAGCTGGGTTGTTTGGTGGAGCTGGGTGGAACTGGGTGGGTGGATGAGGCGCCACATAGGATGGCCTCGGGGGGTTGTTCTGGCGGAACATGCTATTTGGAATCCAGATCTTGCGCTTCTGGGAGCCAGAACTGGATGAACTGTCATCTCTGGGGTGTTTGCGGAAATCATTGGGGGTGTTCATGTCCTCTGCCTTGATGGCCTTGTTGACAAGGACCTGGAATGTGGCAAAGTCATGAAGGTTGAGCTCGCGACGGAGTCCACTGTTGAGGCCACGACGGAACCTCTCTTGCTTCTTGGAGTCGGTGGAGACTTCTTCGGTAGCATAATGAGCAAGTCGGTTGAACTCATGACTGAACTCGTCAACTGTCCTTCTGCCTTGATTGAGGTTGCAGAATTCCTCACTCTTGCGGTCCATGAGACCCTTGGGAATGTGGTGCTCGCGGAAAGACGTGCAGAACTCCTCCCAAGATGCAGGTGGTCCAACGGGACGCATATTCAGAAAGTTCTCCCACCAAGAGCTAGCTGCACCTTCGAGGTGATAGGTGGCATAGCTGACCTTGTCGCCATTTGCAACACGGCCTGCTTGGAGCTTCCTCTCGATGTTGCGAAGCCAGTCATCGGCGTCAAGGGGCTCGGTGGAGTAACTGAAAACTGGGGGATGAAGTCAGATGAAGTCGTTCAGGGACACCAACTCATTGCGCTGCTGAGTGGTGTTGCGTGCAATGACTTCCAACAGGTGGTGAGAGTCTCGGCGGTTCCTCTCCACTTCCATCAGAACTTTTGCCATCGTGGGTGGGGGTGGAAGGTTGCCTTCCTCCTGGTCATTCCCACGACCTTGGTTACGACCAACTTGGCCACGGGTTCCTTGAGACATCCTGAAGGTGAAAAACCAAAGTCAAACAGAGTTGATTGGGAGAGTCTAAACAAGGTATTGAAGTACTGGAAGGATTACAGAGCAAAGGAAGTAATCATCTTGACAACATGATGATAAAGCATACAAGCCATATATTCACAAGGTGTCATACAAACCATACATCGTTTTAGTACAAGAACTAAGCTAATACAAACGTGATGAAGATGATACATCCTTCAGAGGCACTCTGACTTCCTATACATTATTTATCTAATCGTCTGGAACTTAGACACCTTGCATACAATATACTACGATACTACTACATCATCACTAAGTAAGACCACAGGCGGTCTCACTCATCTCCATCTCCATAGTAGTCCTCATAAAAGTTACCCGCGTATCCCGGTAGCTGGAGGTGACCATCAGAAAACACGGAGGCTTGTGGACCCTGATATCCATTTGGGCAAGGATGGGGCCTAGGTCCAGCGTAGGGTGGAAGCAAAGGACCACGGGGTGGAAAAATGCCTCCAATCTCGGGCCAAGCAACTCGAGAAGGCATCTGAGTCCTCACTGGGTAGATCGCATCATGCTCGACTGATCCAACGCTCACAAAATGAGCCAAAAGTGGCAGTGCTCGATACAGACGAACACGAGTGGCGTGGAGCTCGAAACGGAGAGCCCGTGCATCACGATCTCGATCACTAGCAAACCTAGCAGTCATCTGAAGGGCGGGATCCTCTGCAGAGTGATCTGAGTAGAGTCCGGTGTAATATCCCTCTTCTCCTGGAAGTGCAGCAGGGATATAGCGGAAAGAAGTCTCTCTCAGCAAAGTGTGCTCCTCTCTCAGCAGTGTCATACATGAGTATGCAGCATCCTGCACAGCCATGTTCTCGGTAACGCCAATGCCATGTCCAAAGTGGATAGGCTGAGTGACTCCAACGTGGTGCGGGTAGATCCTGACGATGCAGTGGAACTGCGTCTGGATGAAGTCGTGAAACTGCTCCTCGACGGTATTCTCAGGGTACCATCGATATCCCACATAGGACATCATCTCGATCAACGTGGCGGGATGGCCACGCACACCGAGGCACCTGGTCAAACGAACAATCTGTCGAGGGGGAAGATCTGCCATCTGAAACAGAAAGGAGTTTGCAAATGCATCAGATTATGAGATAAACCTGGAATGACTCGGACAGCATAACGGCTGTAATTGTAAGAAATAACAATTTCTTCCAACATGGAAACAACACTTACATATGATGTAATAAAACAGGGAGCAAACCACTATAACAAACCGATCACAACTTTCCTACGGCTATGAGGAAGCAAACAGCGAGATGTTCTAATCAGACAGAGGAGAGCCTAGTCCTATCTTCCCGTAGAACAAGATGAGGGTGACTCAGAACTCAGAACGAAGGGGGTAAGGAGAAAAAAGAAGCCTTACGTTGTTCCCTTATATACCCAGAGTAACTATATAACTATAGCAAGCTAGACTCAACTTCGGCCAAGGCTACTAGTCCTACAGTCAGTCCTGCTCTGATACCAAGTCTGTCGGGACCCGGGGTTAGCGTATGCAAGTACAGTTAAGACATAGTCATATGGAGAGCCGAGAACCGCACCCACTTGTCTAAGCAGACAAGGCCAAGCACTGAACATTCTCGGAAAGCATCGTACGTGAGGGGCATCCCATCCAGGTCGGATGATCAACTGAGATGGTTCCTCATCGTCCGCACACAAGTCAAATGATATGGGTGGTGAACTCCCATATTCAAAGACAAGTCGCCTCAACCATACTACCGACTATCTCAAAACTCTTACATAGACTTACTCCAGCCCGATCACTTAGTCGGGGTCTAGGGCGGGCTCGATCATACCACAAAGTGTGCACGAGACGGAGTCTAGAGCAATCGCATCGCGATGCCCCAAGCTGCGCACATCTAAGGGCCACTTGGTGTATGAAAGACCGCCATCCAGAACACAACTAAGGTATCGAAAACCGATACAAAGACATGCATGTTATAAACATACACACAACACACATGTCTTGTATGAACAGCAGGTACCATTGCAATTCTCTACAAAGTGTACATTTTATTTATAACTCTTATAGAGTGCACACAGAGATCACATACATGTGATCCAACATTACATTACAAGCGGAAGCAAATTATGTCTGAGTACAGACAAGTTTAACAAATGGCTTAAGAAGCCTTATTTAAACACAAAGCCCTCCACGAGGGAACCAGTCGTCTGACTGGGACTAGACTAGTTGTCTTCAGTCGTCCAGCTCGATGAAGAAGCCACCTTCGGGGTCAGTGGCATCATCTAAAACATAGATTAAGCAAACGTGAGTACAAAGTTGTACTCAGCAAGACTTACATAGGAGCTATACTACTCATGCATCTGTATCAAGGTAAAGGGAGGTGGGGTTCATTTGCAGAAGTGCCAGATTTGACTTGGCTAATCCTGAACTACGAATACCAGACTTTGAGGTAAGAAGCGTACACGAGTCCACTACTTTCTCCAACCAATACACCACTATGGTACCTTCCTCGACTTCCCCACGAGGAAGCACGCCATAGCACTCACACTTATCTTGGTGTATTTTAGAAGTGTCGAGTTCAAGTTGTCTAATAATCAAGCTAAGCTTTCCAAGCAGTCCATAACTGCGGATGCGGCTATTTGAATAGTTTTGTTAACCTTGCAAGGGTGTACCGCTACACACACATGATCATCATTTACCACCTTTTATTTCGACACCATTCAAGGGGTGCCAGCGAGGATGCTCACCACAACTGTTACCTCATAGCCGATCTAGTCCGAGAAAGCCGCCTACTTGGGTTGGTTACCACAATCGTGAACCCGGCTGGTTTACCGAAGTGGACCCAAGTGATGTGTGCGTGGTGCATAAACCGGTCTCGGATGAGCCGTTCTCTCACTTAGCAACCAGGCCACAGACCTACCAGAACTCCGAACTATTGCGACATCTGGAAATCGAAAGGGATGAGTTAGTAAGTTGAGAGGGGTCAGTGAGCCCAATGTGTGGTTGTACTCTTCATCTTGGATCACCACACAAGAACTCGTACTAGGGCGGTGTTCAACGAGACAACCCACCGTGTACTCCTACACAGCCTCTCATCGTTAACCTTGTATTAGGGTCGATTCACCAACACTTTTCTACCATCATCAACATGATCATTCCCATCCCGACTCACATCACAGTATCAACATGGTATCATACTAAGCATGCAATAAGCGATAACATTTGCAGGGGCCACATGATATCAACCAACTCCTACATTTGCTAGGATTGTGGTTTTCTTACTACTGTGAAAAAATGATAGGTCATGCAAAGGAATGGGTTCATCTATGCGGTAAAAACGAAGTATGATGATCATCCTAAACAATGCATAAGCGAGACATGAGAGGGAAGTGGGATTTTTTCGACATGATCAATGGGGGTTTGCTTGCCTTGCTGACGAGGTTCGGGTTCGGGGTCTTCAACGTAGGGGGTGACCTCGGGCTCCGGCTCCACGTCTATCAGCAATATGACAATCATAGGATCAACATAATGTACAATGCACAATCACATGAATAAGATTGAAAGGGTGATGTTCATGGTACTGATGTGTTGAGCATTCCATTTAAATGGAGTATATTGCAAATTGAATTGCAAATTCAAACTCCACATTTGAATTCAAATTAACCAAGTTGTATATGACATAGTTTGATCATTTTGAATTATCTTCAAATGTATAAGATATGCCTCTGATGTGTGATTGAAATGTAGCATGTTGCGATGGTTCAAGTTGCAAAAATATTTTATTTGAATTTGATTTAATTCCATTTAAATCAAATAGCAAATGCTACTGATCACATTTTAAATTCAACTCAAACAGAGTTGAAAGTTGCATATTTGGAAAGATAATTTTCCCCTGATCATTTTTCATATATTATTTGTCCAATTTGGAGTTAATATGAATTTTCTATGAATTTCCAAAGTTTGGGGTATTTTCTGGAATTTCTGGAATTCTTTTAATTCATTTTGATTTTCTGGAAATTCATAAAATGATTTATTGCGTCAGCTGACATGTGGGTCCAGGGTGTCAGTGACTGGGTTAACTTAACCCGTGGGTTAAATTAATCCAGTGGCTTAATTAAGCCACTGGGCCCACTGGTCAGTGACCCAGGGGTCATTAGTCGAGTAATTAACAGGGGGGGTTTGGCTAACTCGCCGGCGGCTAAACGCCGGCGACTGGAGTCACGGCGGCGCTGCACGGGAGTGCGAATCCGGCCACGGGAGGGGAAACGGAGGACACCGGCTTGCTCCTGGAGGTCGTCCGCGTCTTCTGGAGGCAACAGGGGGTCACGGGGTGCTCGGAATTGACGACGGCGACGACTCCGGCGGAAACAGAGAACCGGCGAGGTCGTAGTGGAGGCTAGGGGGCACGGATTGGGCTGAGCTCGTGTGGGTTCGAAAGCTAGAGTCACTGGGAGTCAAACGTGCGCGCTGGATGCGATGATGGGGCACACGGGCGACCTCATCGTCGTCCATGGTGGCGACGTGCTTCGGCATCCATGGCGAAAACGGATAGAGAGGTCGCGGGGTGCTGGAAGCTTAGGGGAAACACTCAGTAGCTCACCGCGGTTCGAACGGAAGCAACGGCAAGCTTGGGGAGGCTTCAACGGCGGCGAATCGACGGCGGCGAGCTCGCGGGTCCGGCGAGAGGTTGAAGACGATGGCGTCGGCTCGGGGAGGAATTAAAGCTCCAGATTCTGCTTGAAGACGAAGTCGAGGACGAGGAGCACGGTGGACTTGCTGGCTTGAGCTCTAGGGCACGGTGGCCACGCGGGGGCTAAACATTTTATTAAATGCTGAAATTTTTTATGTGGCCTCATAATAAAATAGAATAGCCACTCATAAAGTTTCAACATTTTTAAAATTCAAATGATTTGAATCTTAAATCAAATAGGGGTATTTCATTAATTCCAAGGTACTGTTTGAAAATTTGAAAAATCTATGAGCATGGGGTGGGTCCCACATCACTTGATATGTGATCACACTCATTTATAAGACTTTTCAAAACTCTAACATGAATTTTTGGAAAAGATTTTTATCTGGCCTTTTGAATTAATTCATCTGGGGGGGTGTTCCTTCTCCCATTTGGATTTTTAAGTTGATTTCCTTTGAAAAAAATTGACATGATGCAAGGTTACTTAATCCTAGCACATTACCTAACAGAGGGTTCTGGCAAAGGGTAAGGATTAAAAAGAATCCTACTCTCTGATTACTAACTTAGTAACTACAAAATAATTTTTGTCTAGACTCGACTTCGGCAAGAAAAGGAATCCTACGGTCGGTAAGGCTCTGATACCAAGTTGTAAGGCCCGATATGCAGTACTGTTCCAGATCTAGATGTTTCCATCCAGATCCGGGGACGAAGCACATATCGGTCCCACCGCGACATTTGACATTGCCATATGCCCCGGATTTCCAACATGATATCACAACATTACAGATACAAGGATACAACATCTCATACAATCGGCATACAACTTCCTTAAATACAATACATCAGCGAAAGATACATGTCTGGGTACAGACTACAAGCAAATGCCTAGTGGCAAAGAGAAAAACATCGACCCCATAACCACACGGGTCCAGGCCCTCCACCGGGATCCGCCAAACTAGTCGTCGTCGAGTTTCCACGTGAAACGTCGGTCACCATACCTGTTGTCGATCAAGAACCCTGAAAAGAGTTTTGGGGTAGTATCATGAGTATAGAAGTACTCAACATCCAACTGTAGTGGTCATCTGACCCAGCAAGGACTTCACCACTCGTCATTCTAGGACAACTAGTAGTTTACGGTAAGGATGGGGTAAGTGGTGAGGTTGCTGCCGCACTAGCATTATGAAGTGGCTAACGATCTAGAGATTAAGATAAGAAGCCAAGCATTCGATGTGGAATCGCCTCCAACAAGTATGCTATCCACCTACTACGCAAACATAACACCTATCCTATCCATGTCCTCCTCTTCGCATCCCGACGAAGAAGAAGCAGTCAAGGCACACACACGTTGATCAAGTTATATTAAGATTATCTCAGTTGTTGTTGTCTATGAACAAGGAGTAGGTCTCAAGTCGTCCATAACCGTGGACACGGCTTCTCGAAAATATTTAACCCTGCAGGGGTGTACCAACTGCCCATTACAAGGCTCCGCACGCACGCCCATCACTCTCAGTTGCTACCCATCACAGGCAACCATTTTATGATTTAGTTCCAAGATATCCGAAATGACAGGTCCCTCTAACTAACAACGAACAAATCCTGGTGGCCCCCGGGGAGTCGACACCCAATCCAAAAGTTGGCCACGCTCTCGGATCGGACTCTTCCGTATGACGCAGGTCGGATTGCCGGTTAATCACACATGGGAAACCGGGTCCTAGCTGATCGGGTGGACAAACAGAGAAACCATGTCTCCACTGGCCCAAGTTGTTTTAAAAGATATCTGCTAGGAGCGACCCGACAAGATATATATGCATGTTTTGAAATGGTAAATCAGCTTGGGCCACCTCTAGAATTGTTTGAAGCTAGATAGGTAAGAAAAGGGGACCCCATAAAATCCCACACGCGGTTAGGTACGTTCAGTCTTAAAACTAATACCCGGAACTCGGGTCCTAGGTGACTCGAATGGAACAAAGCGTCGGGGCGAGATAGCCTAGACCTTCCATCCTTCATCGAATATAGTCAACATTATAATAATCATATCATTAACAACAATGTAATAATGTGATATCCCAAACCAAAGAGTAACAGGGGTAACATCGTAGCATCCTAAGCATGCATACTAAGCAGGGGCTGAGCAACGAGCAATACTAACATAGCAGTACATGGTTTGCTGGGAGGGGACATGGCTGTATTAGTTTGAAAGGGGCTGTAAACATGTGGTAGGATCAAACATCGAGCCTAACCTAGACTAGCATGCAAACCGCTGGTTGAAATAGAATGGATCATAAGTAAAGTATAGTCCTTGCATGTTGATAAGTCGGGTTCCGAAGGTGTAGTTGATAGCAAGGTCGCATCGTCTCCGAGAGGTACCCGAGGAAGCACACAAGATGGTAAACAGTGGAAAGAAATCAACGAGAAAGCATCAATTACTACAGGGCAAACACAAGCAAGCATCAATAAGAAGGGACCACGAGACATCGCACCTACCGTCGAGAACGGTTACTAACAGGTTAAGTGGGGCATCGGTCACACACGACGATACCGCACGTTTATCAGAGTTCAAGTTGTTTAGCTAAACAAGGTGAGAAAGGTTGTTAACATGGCAACACACACAAGCACGGCAAGAGGTGAAGCATAAATAAACTACCTAAGCTAGTCAATTTAAGTGGGGTGAAATCCTAGACATGGCAAACTATTGCGGACCCCAAGATAATTATTGCATTTGATAGTGTTTTTCCCCTAAACATATTTTATTATTTTTATTAGAAAGCAAGAGCAGCAAAAACACAATCTACATGCAATTCTAGTCAAGTTACACATAAGAAACATTTTAAACCGAGCAACGGCTAAAAAGTTATAGCAATTACAATTTACTGTGGCAAGCAGTGTAATTAACAGTCAAACAGCATGTAAAAAAAGTCAAATATGGCTAAGGAGCACAAATTATTAAACTAGACACAATTCTAAGAAAGTTTCATGTTTTACGCGTCGCGATCCGAGCTACGGTTTAAAAGATACGGGCACCGCAAAATTATAAAACAAACTGCCAAAATTAAATAAATACAGAAAAGAAAAAGAAAAAAAACTATCGGGCTGAAAACTACTGGGCCGGCCCAACTACTGCGCAGAAAAAAAAAGAAAAAAAGGAAAAGGGGGAGGGCGCCCCACCTTGTGGGCTCGGCCCAGGCCGGCTGCTGGACTAGGGGCGGCTTGGGCTGTTGCAAGGCCGGCCCACAGCCGGTTGGAGGCAGGGACGCCCACGCACAGTCGACGGGATCGTCGATCCCGACTGGATCGGGAGCGCCCGAACGGCTGGCCTAGGCCGCCGGCGTTGAGTGGCGTGCAGGGAAGCGGGGAGGTTGCGGGGAGGCCAGCGTGGACACGGATCCGGTCGCCATGTGGCCGGAACTGACTGGTGGCGGGAGTTTTCGGCAAGGGGGTCGCGGATTCCAGGACGAGGCGAGATCGGAGGTTGACCATGGCGCCCGGATTTGCTGCGAGGGAGAGAGATCAGAGAGGAAAGAAGAAAGGAGAGGAGAGGGAGGAGATGCGCGAAGGGGAGGGGGCGACCTGCAGGGGCCGCGGCAGCCGGTCGGGGTCTGACCGGCGACGGGCGTGGAGGTGCTCGGGAGCGGGGAGGAGCGGCCGGGAGGAGGAGATCCATCCCGGGCTGGGCGTGGGATGCTCCATCTGGTGACGTGGCGTGCTGCAGGCCGTCCGATCAGGATCCGACGATTAAGGACAGAGGTGGGATTTTTCCAGATATGGGCAGTTGGGGATTGGTTGTGCACGGAATTTGAGGTGTGGGTGGCGGCGGAAACCCTAATTTGGCTTGGGTTTGCTGCCTAAAATGGCTAGGAGGTGCTACTATTTATAACCAAGGTGTAGGTGGGCTGGCAAACGACGAAAATACCCCAAATTTTAATACCCGCTCCTACGTCGCATGTTTCTGACTGCACTGGCTCCGTCCGACCTCTGATTCAGACGAAACCTCGAACCACGCGCTCAGCGCGGCGAGCCGGTCACTGCTACCTCACTTCGATACCGTTCCGAAAACATTTTCCGACACGCTATAAAATAACCCGTTTAATTATTAAGCGGAATTTTTCGTTCCGTTGGTTGGGGCTGGTCTCGTGCGGTTTTTGGGACGGTGATCGGGTGAAACCCGGTGTCGCAAGGTCGAGTGTCAGGATGGCAAGGGTCGGTCTCCGTCCGGTACGAGATAAGAGGGGGAAAAATAATCGCTGATCGATAAATCGGGGATGCAAACACCGCAAACAAATCAGACAATCAAACAATTCACACCGAAAACAATTTTTTAAATTTTTGTGAAAACTAGGCTGTTACAGAAGGCTTTGCGGTGGAAACCTTCGGGGGTGGCTTGGCACGAAAATTTGGGTTCCCTTTGGCATGGGGTGGAGCATTCTGATTTATGGTTCAATCACGAGAATAGTGACCAGGCTGGCCACATCTGAAGCATGCTCCCAAGATAGTGCGGGAAGCTGGGTTGTTTGGTGGAGCTGGATGGGATGGAGCTGGTGGACGAGGCGGCACAGGGGATGGCCTCGGTGGGTTGTTTTTGTGGAACAAACTGTTAGGAATCCAGATCATGCGCTTCTGAGGGCGTGAACTAGAAGAAGGGGCAAGCTCAAGAGCATGCTTGCGAGACTTCTTGAAAACTTCATTGCCATGCTCAACTGTGAATGATCTGTTGACTAAGTCCTCAAAGGTGGCAAACTCAAGGAGGTTGAGATCATGACGAAGGATGGGGCTAAGTCCCTTGCGGAACCTTGCCTGCTTTCTGGCATCGGTGGTGATCTCATCTTGGGCATAACGAGCAAGACGGCTGAACTCCGTCACATACTCATGAATGGACATCTCTCCTTGATTCAGATTGCAGAACTCTTCCTTCTTGCGCTCCATCAACTCATCCAGAATGTGGTACCCTCGAAAGGCAACACAGAACTCCTGCCAAGTCACTACGTGACCATCTGGCTGCATTGCAACATAGTTCTCCCACCACTGAAGAGCAGCACCTTCCAAGAAGTATACCGCGAAAATAACTCGGTCATCGGGAGCAACATGTGCTGTATCAAGCTTACGCTCGATGGAACGGAGCCAATCATCAGCTTCGAGGGGCTCAGAAGAACATCGGAATACCAGTGGCTTGATGAAGATGAAGTCCTGAATGCTGACCACCACATTACGATGGTGGGCGGTATTCTGCTCGATGAGCTCCAGAAGGCATGTTTGATCACATCTATTTCGCTCAGCTTCCATCATGATTTCCGCCGCAGAAGGCGGTGGTGGAGGTTCATCATCATTTCGACTTCGATCACGGTCTCGATTCCGAAGAACAGCACTACGAGTTCCACCTGACATCCTGTGTGATAAAAATCAACAATCAGAACAGGTTGTACGATGAAGGCAAGGATAAAAGGGATATGATTTAGGCGGAAGATAATATTACGAAGGCAATGATTCATCAAGACACGGATTAAATCCGGCAGCATAACGGCTGTAATTGCAAGAGAAACAACTTTCTTACAACATAGTAACAAAACTTACATACGATGTAAGAAATCAGGAAGAACAACTACTCTAGCAAAACCGAACACAACTTTCCTACGGCTACAAGGAAGCAAACAACGAGATGTTCTAGTAAGACATAGATGAGCCTAGTCCTATCTTCCCGTAGAATAAGATGAGGCTGACCCAGAACTCAGATCGATGGGGGTAAGGAGAAATAAGAAGCCTTACGTTGTTCCCTTATATACCCAGAGTAACTATATAACTATAGAAGGCTAGACTCAACTTAGACCAAGGCTGATAATCCTACAGTCAGTCCTGCTCTGATACCAAGTCTTTCGGGACCCGGGGTTACCGTATGCAAGACTCGCTACAACACAATCATATGGAGAGCCGAGAACCGTACCCACTTGTCTAAGCAGACAAGGCCAAGCACAGAACGTCCTCGGAAAGCATCGAACGTGAGGGGCATCCCATCTAGGCCGGATGATCAACTAAGATGGGTCCTCATCGTCCGCACACAAGTCTAGATGATATGGGTGGTGAATTCCCATACACATAGACAAGTCGCCTCAACCATACTATCGATTGTATTATAACCCTTACATAGACTTAACTCCAGCCCGATCACTTAGTCGGGGTCTTGGGCAGGCTCGATCATACAACAAAGTGTGCACGTGACAGAGTCACGAGCAATCGCATCGCGATGCCCCAAGCTGCGCACATCTAAGGGCCACTTGGTGTATAAAATACCGCCAGCCAGATCACAACTAAGGTCTGGAAAACCCATACTAAGGCATGCATGTTATAATTATACACGCAGCACACATGTCTAGTATGAACAGCAGGTATCATTGCAATTCTCTACAAAGTATACAACTTTATTGATAACTCTTACAAAGTGCACACAGAGATCACAAGTCTGTGATCCAACATTACATCAAACATGCGAAAGCAAAGTAGGTCTGAGTACAGAAAAGTTTAACAAATGGCTTAGAGAAGCCTTATCTATAAACAAGATCTTCCACGAGGGACCAGACTGCTGACTGGGACTACACTAGCTTGGTCTTCAATCATCGAGGTCCAGGAAGGATCCACCTTCGGGGTCAGAGGGTTCATCCAAAACATAGAATAAGCAAACGTGAGTACAAAGTCGTACTCAGCAACACTTACGTAGGAACTATACTACTCATGCACATGTATCAAGGTAAAGGGGAGGTGGGGTTCAAAGCAGAAGTGCCAGCTTTGACTTGGCTAGTCCTGAAATACGAGTACCAGACTTGAGGTAAGCAGTGTACACGAGTCGACTACAATCTCCAACCAATTACACCACTATGGTGCCTTCCTCGACTTCCCCACGAGAAAGCATGCCATAGCACTCATGCTTATCTTGGCGAGTTTTATAAGTATCCATTGAAGTTGTCTAATAATCGAGCACAGCTTTCCAAGTAGTCCCTTACCGCGGACGCGGCTATTCGAATAGTTTATTAACCCTGCAGGGGGTGTACTGCTACACACATGAAACGACCAGTTACCGCCAGGATCTCGTCACCCTTCTAGCGGGCGTCGGCGAGGATAATTTCCACAACTTTTACCTCAAAGCCAACTCAAGTACAATGGAGACGCCTATCTGGGCTGGAATCCACATCGTGAACCCGGCCGGATTACCGATGTGGTCCCAGAAGTTGTGTGCAGGGTCCCAAGCCGGTCTGAATAGCCGTTCTTCCACTTCGCAGACCGTGCCACAGACCTACCAGAACTACGAACTACTGTGACTCATTGAACTGAGAAGGGGTGAGTTAGTAGATTGAGTGGGGGTCCGTTTGCCTAACATGTGGTAGTACTCTATAGCTTGGATCACCACACAAGAACTCGGGCTTAAGGCGGTGTTCAACGAGACAACCCACTGTGTACTCCTACACAGCCTCTCATCGTTCACCTTGTATTAGGGTAGATTCACCAACACAGATTCACCTTCTTCAACATGATTGCTACCATCCTGAATCAAAGTTCAAAGTATCCTCATTGTAAACTCTAAGCATGCAATAAGAAGTAACAGTTGTAGGGGCCACATGATATCAACCAACTCCTACATCTGCTAGGATTGTGGTTTTCTTACTACTGTGACAAATTGATAGGTCATGCAGAGGAATGGGTTCAACTATGTGGTATAAACGGATCACGGTAATCATCCTAAACAATGCATAAGCGAGACTGAGAGGGAAGTGGGATTTTATCGACATTATCAATGGGGTTTTTCTTGCCTTGCTGACGAGGTTCAGTAACGGGGTCTTCAACGAAGGGGGTGAACTCGGGTTCCGGCTCCACTTCTATCCGAGCAAACAATACAAACAAAGTGATCAACATAAGGTACAATGCACAATCAAATGATCAATTGTATAAGGTGATGTTCATGGTACTGATGTGTTGAGCATTCCATTTAAAAGGAGTATATTGCATTTGAAATGCAAATTCAAACTCCATTTGATTTATCGATGAATTTCAAATGCATTTGAATCCATGAAAGTTCATTTGAAATGGTTGAGCATGAAGTGATGTTGTAAAGGTGAGTTAATTTCTCTGATGTGTGGATGAAACCATTGAAAATAAGTGTGTTGCAAAGTCATTTGCAAATACACTCCAAATTTGAATTCAAAAGAATGCCATATGCATGTTTGCTACTGTTCCCCCATTTTTAAATGGTCAAACATAGAAACAAGTTGCAGATTCACAATCATTGCATTTTTCTGATAATATTAGACATAATATTTGTCCAATTTGGAGTTAATATGAATTAATTATGAATTTCCAAAGATTTGGCTTTTTTCTTGAATTACTGGAATTAAATAAATCAATTTAAATCATTTAAGGCATCATGCCTACGTCAGCATGACGTGTGGGCCACCCTGACAGGGGGGTCCCACTGGACAACCTCTGTGGGGTTAATCGCCTGTTTATAATTAAACAGAGGGGGGTTATTAGGGCCTGGGCCCACTTGTCTGTGAGAGGGGACGGGGGTTAGGGTCGGGCTTAGGGCGCTAATGGCGAGTTCGCCGGAGAACTCTCTGGAACTTCGCCGGACTTGCGAAAAAAGTCACAGGGGTGGGAGTGGAGACCACGGGGAGGAAGCTGGGGAGGCCGCGCGTCTCGTGGTGCCATTGGGGGTCCAAGACGACGCTCTGGAGCATGTTGACGAGGATGGGTGCGGCGTTCCGGCCATTGTGCTCGCCGGAACCACGCAATAGGGCACGGGAGGAGGCGCGGATGGGGACAAACGATATCTCTGCTCACCCCGGTTTTGATGGAGAAGACGGCGGGGTCGGGGGTCTCTCGACGGCGACGAATTTGGAGCTCCTCTTCTCGGCGGCCGGCGGCAGGAACTTGGGGCTCACGTCGTCTCCGGTGGCGCCAGGCTTCGATTGAGGGCGAGGATCGAAGGAGTCGGCGGCTCTGGAGCGATTGGACACGGCGGGGCGGTTCCTTGTGGCCATTGGCCGCGTCAGCGCGCAACGGCGAGCGACGGCTGCTCTCTGGACGCGATGAAAATGGCGAAGCAGGGGAGGGAGAGCAAGCTAGAAGAGGGGTAAGTGACACACGGGACTCGTGGCGTCTCCGTGGCGTGCTTTGGAGCCCTGGGAGGGTCCAGGAAGGCAAGCAGGAGGTCGCCGGCGTCGGCATGCCCTCCAGCGAGCTGCTTGCCCCGCTTGGGGAAGACGACAAGGGGAGCTGCGGGCTTGGGCTGCTGGGACGGTAAGTTGGGCCGAGAGGCCCAGGTAGGTGGGCTCTTTTCCTCTTTTCTATTTCTTCTCTGTTTTCTTCTGTTATTTTTTTTGGAACTGCTAAATAAAATAGCAAACCATTTTATAAAATGCTGAAACTTTTTACATGGCCTCATAATATATTAGGCTAGCCACTTATACAGTTTGGCACTTTTTAAAATTCAAAACTTTTGAATTTTAAATCAAATAGGGGTTTTTCATTAATTCCAAGGTCCTGTTTGAATATTTGAAAATTCCATGAGCATGGGATTGAATCCAAATCACTTTATATGTGATCACACTCATTTATGAGACTTTTCAAAAAATGCAAAAGGAATTTTGGAGCAACTTTATTTCTGGCCATTTGAATTAATTCATCTGGGGGTGTTCTCTCTCCCATTTTGATTTCTTTTGAAATTTTTAACATGATGCAAAGTTACATGCTAACCCTAGCACATACCTAACTTGGGGTTGTGACACCCTATATCCCTCCACCTACGAAACCCTAGATCTCAGCCGTGGAGGCGTCCACATCACCCCACCGCGATCTCCTCACACCTCCAGCCCCGTTCGGGCCGCGCTGGGCCCGATCCGCCGCCGCCAAGCCCGCCTCGGGCCCATCTGGGCCGTGCCGCTAGTGGAGGACCTCACCTCGGCGACGAGCGCCTCCGGCCTCCGGCGATCCACCGCGGCCGGGCACGCCCCTTGCCCGGTGAGGTGCTCCTCCCCCGTGTCCCCTTCTTACCTCTCCTCTCGTCCCTCGCCTCACCTCCTCTCCCTCGCAGCCCGCAACGCCGCCGCTCGAGCCGCCATAGATGTTCGACGCGCGCTTGCCCGAGCAGCCGCAATGGACCTCGTCGCGCCGCCGACCTCCCAACCCCCCTGCACGCGACGGATCGGCTGCCGCGGTCCCATTCCCCGCCTACGTGGACCCCACCTTGCCAGAAATCGAAGCCGCCGCCGCTCCTAGAGTCCGATCCAGACGAGGACGATGACACACGAGCCCTCCCGCTGGGCTGCTTCCCCTCGCATGGGCCAGAGCGCCCCAGCCTAGCGAGCCACCCTCCAGCTGCTCGGCCAGGCCGCCTCCCGGCCGCCTAATCCTTCGCCTGGGCGCCTGTGAGCTATGTGTCTCCCCCAAAACTTGGTCCTCAGCCCGCAAGGTGAGAAACCCCTAGTTTTTCCTTTTATTTATTTATTTTCCTGCGCAGAATGGGCTTGTCCCACTAGTGTTGTACCTGTGTAGCACCCGTGGCATTTATTAGTATCCAGCGCTCGGTCGGTTAGGCCCAGAAGCGTTTATATTTTTTTCTCGATAGATAAATATGGCAGAATATGTTATTTTTTTGCGATGCCCGTATCTTTTTAACAGTAGCTCGAATCGCGACGTGTTCTACTTGTAAATAGCTTAGAATTTCGTGTAGATGAAAAAAATGTGCTCCTTTGCCATATGTGCACTTGTCTACATGCTGTTTACCTACTATTTACATTGCAAGCCACTTTAAACTGTTTATTTAATAACTTTTTAACCGTTGCTCCGATAAAAATGTTCTTTACATGTAACTTGATTAGATTTTCGTGTAGATTGTGGTTGTTCTATTGTTTTCTATATTTAACCAATCTAAAATATGGTTTAGGGAAGAACAGTACCAAATACTAAAATTGTTGTGGGGTATTTAGTGTTATGCCATGTTTAGGTTTGTGCCGCGCTTAAATTGACTAGCCCAGGTAGTTTATTTATGCTTCACCTCTTGCCATGATTGTGTGATATTCCATGCTTGTGTGAGATGTCATTTTAACAACCTTGCTCATGTTGTGTAGCTAAACAACTCGAACTATGATAAACGTGCGGTATCGTCGTGTGTAACGAGTATTCACTTAACCTACTAGTAACCACCCTCGACGATAGATTCGATACTGTGGTGCGTTCTCGTGTGGCCTTATTTTTGATGCTTGCTCGTGATTGCTTCGTAGTAATAGATGCTTGCTCGTCAATTGTCTTTCCAGTGTTTCCTTCTTGTGTGCCCCCGCGGGTACTCTCGGAGACGTTGCGAGTTTGCGATCGACTACACCTTCGTCTTCGTCTTCTCATCAGGTAAGGGGGAGAACATATCATGCTTATAACTTTCAGCTCACCTGTGCCTAGGTATAGGATAGAACGATTGCTTGATCCTACCACTTCTTATTTATGCCTCTCAAATAAACCCAAATAGCCATGTGCCCCGCATCCCAACAAACCATAGTTTGGCCATGTAACTTGCTTCCTTAACCAGTACTTAGTATGGATGATTACGATGCTACAACTATTATCCTGTTATTCCTTGGATTGGGATATCACATTATTATATTATTGTGGATGATGTGATTATTATAATGTTGACTATACTAGACAAAGGATGGAAGGCCCAGGCTATCCCGCTCGACGCTTTGTTCTTGACGAGCGTGCCTAACCGCGTGTGGGATACTATGAGGTCCCCTTTTCTTACCTACCTAGCTTCAAACATTTCTAGAGGTGGCCCAAGCTGATTTACCATTTGAAAACCATGCATATATGTTTGTCGGGTCGCTCCTAGCAGATATCCTTTAAAATAACTTGGGCCAGCGGACACATGGTTTCTCTTGTTGGTCCACACTTGGAAGCTAGGGGGCTACCCACATGTGAGGGGATCGGTTACCCCGACCTCGTCCAGCTGGAATAGTCCGATCCGAGAGCGCGGACGACTTTTGGATTGGGTGTCGACTACCCGGGGGCCACCCGGATTTTTTCGTTGTTAACTAGAGGGATTATGACGTCCGGATCTCTCGGAATAACTCTTCAATGAGTGTCTTTAACGGGCCCGACTGAGAGAGTCGGCGTTCATGCGGAGCTTATAATGGGCAGTTGGGTTAAATCTTTTCGAGAAGCCGTGTCCACGGTTATGGACGACTTGAGACCTACTCCTTGTTCATAGAAACCAACAACTGAGATAATCTTAATAACTTGATCAACGTGTGTGTGCATTGACTGCTTCTTCTTCGTCGGGATGCGAAGGGGAGGACAAGGATAGGGTAGGTGTTATGATTGCGTAGGTAGCTGATAGCAGACTTGTTGGAGGCGATTGTTCATCGAATGCTTGGATTCTCATCTTACTATAAATAGATCGTTGGCCATCTCATATATTTCTAGTGCGGCTGCAAATTCACCACTACCCCCATCTTACCGTGAGAAGTTAGTTACAAGACTTGTTGATATAGCTCACCCCTTCTTTTCTCTTTTACGCTTGTTAGGAAAACGATCTTGGACTTCAGAGGAGCTCGACGACCCTTCTTCTGGACGCCTTCGTGTAGTTACGGGAATGGTGTGTTTTACCTTTGCCATTAGGTATTTGATTTTAGTCTATACTCAGAAGTGTATCTTCCGCATAATGTAATGTATTTGAGGCAGTTGTATGCCGAATGTACGAGATGTTTTATCCTTGTAGCTATAATGTTTTGATATCATGTTGGAAATTCGGGGCATATGGCAGTGTCATATGTCGCGGTGGGACCGATATGTGCTTCGTCCCTAGATCTAGATTGAAACATCTCGATCTAAAATATTACCGCATATCGGCCCTTACACCGGGAAGGAGTCTTCTGGTGTGCTCCCGATCTTGGAAGCGCGGCGGCGGCGGAATAGAGAGGTATTTCACGATGCGGGGTTCTCCTTAAGGGTTTCCTGGACAAGGGTGTAATATAGGCCGAAGGGGGCACCAGGCGGTTTCCCCACCTCCCAGGCGCCTTGGTTGCACGGCCAGGAGGTGGGCCGCGCCACCTGGCCACCTGGGAGGGGGTGGCCCCTCCGACTCTCGTTTGGTGGTTCTGGAAGCTTCCCTGACGTTAATTTTTATTCTGATGTTTCAGGAATTTTTGGAGCATTTTAAATTTGCAAATAATCACTCCTACTAAAGACATCAGCAGACAGAAACTGGCACTGGGTCCACTGAGTTAGTAGGTTAGTCCAAATATGTGTAAAATGGTATGAAAATTTAGCAAAACATGTAGCAATGTCACATAAAAGTGCATGGAACAAGAAAAAATTATAGATACATTTGGGAGGTATCAACAACAAGGATATAAAAGCAAGGAAAGTAAATGGTGCTGAGGTGGAGCAAGTGGCCCAATCCCTTTAATGAAAGGATAATCCGAAGGGTCAAACTTATAAAGACTAAAGTGTTCCTGAGGACACACGGGAGAGGTAGTCAAGTGCTTTCGCCATATTCCGTCTAGTATAATGTTTTGTGTTGATAAGTGTTGTGTGGGTGGACCTATGCTAGTGCATTGTCTAGTATAAGACAAGTACACTCTTATGATTAAACCTCTTGCAAGAATCCGAAAATACAAGAGAGATATTAAGTCAAAGCCTAACCATAGCTATAAACTTTAGGATCCAACACTCCCTCGTGCAAAAGTATGTGAACTGGGGTTCAGGTTTCTGTCACTCCAACACACCATAAGCATTCCTTCTACACAATGTATTCCACTAGGTCCTTAAAAAGGCGAAGTTTTATATAGTCGACATTCACATAACACCACTTAAAGAATAACACAACAACTTAAATATCAATCAACACATATTACTTCAACATCATATAACTACCAACAATTAGACTTCTCCCATGTCTTCAAGAACTAAAGGAACTACTACAAGAAATAAAAGAGATCATGATCAGAGGTGATGAATATATGATGAACAACCTGATCATAACAATAATTCTCCAACAAAACTTAATAGCATTCACCACACAAGAGTAATCAACAGCGATAAAGAAGAGGGGATGAATAGTGCAAGTTACAACTCAGATTTCAATGGAGAGATGAGATGGGATGATGATGGAGAGGGTGCTGATGATGAGGATGATGGTGATGATGTTCTCGATGATGCCCGTGACGATGGTGATGATGATGAGGACGATCTCCCCCTCCGGGAGTAGTTCTCCTGGGCGGAATCTGCCCGCCGAAAAGGTCTTTTCTTCTTTGTAAGTTTCCACCATGGAGCGGCAGTGGAATTCCGGAAACAACTTCTGTTTTGGGTTTGTTAGGTTAAGGGGGTCATATAGGCCAAAGGGGAACATCGGAGGTGGGACCCACCCCCCAGGCGGCCACCTGGAGCAGCCTAGGGGGGGCCCACTAGGGCTCCAGGAGGCCTGGTGGGCCGCCTCCGACTGCCCTTTGGCCATTCTTCGTCAATTCTTTAGCAAAATCTTCCCCGTAATTTTCAATACATTTGGAGATGTGATAATATGGCCACTCTATGTGCACTTTTCCCCGCTTATTCCTGCGTCTGCTATTTCGGCACTGGAAAGTTGTAAACTGTGTAAAACAAGCCAAAACACTATAAGAACATCATCCTAATATGAAATATATAAATGAATAGAGGTTAACTATGATGTAAAATAGTGATGCATTTTGGACGTATCAACTCCCCCAAGCTTAGACCTCGCTTGTCCCCAAGTGAATACTGAGCTCGGTAAACCTGTACACGAGTTTTAGAGAGTGAAGTGTCGATAAATAAGAATACAGACAAGAAGCATCATAATTTCTCTACTAAACTCAAGCATCCTCAACAGCAATCTCAAATCATAAAGCCCTTATGAAAGAGTAATATCAATTACAATCGAAAGTAGGGCTAAGGAAACTCATCAAACCATGGAAAACATGTCCTTGGTTAAAGAACAACTACTAACTTATAACTTTTGCTCTTTTCCCTTATATTTTGATGAGATCATTTTAAGCTTTTGAAAGAACATGTTATTAGTCAATAAGTGAAAATGCTAAGACAAAGGAAGATGTTTGATGTATCCAAACTCAACAAACAACTTATTTATCTTGATGATAATGTCAACAAAGATGTAATAAGCCAATTCTCAATGAGACAATATAAATGAATGCATCTTTGTCAACATAAGGTGTCCGCTCTTTTGTGGGATGGAAGGAAGTAGGTTTACTGACCAAACATAAATGTAAAGGCTTAGACCTTCGCAGAGGGAAGTATGGAAAACTCATGTGCTAGAGCTTTTTGTGGTTTTGAAATCAATAAGATTATAAAATTAGATTTTGGGAGGTGCATAATTCGTCAATGAATGCTAGAAGATATCCCAATACTTCTCATGCTAGACTAGTTTTGAGGAACAACTCCCAAGGTGGGGACGATCACATCCCCTTAGTATCCTTTGTTTATCACTGCCAAAGTTTTTTGATTTCTCATGAACAAAGCCTGAAGGAGGTTTTTTTTGTTTCTATTATCTTTTGTGAGTTGGGCGCACTCATGCCAGTCCCTCTTTGTATTAGGGGTTTGCTGATTTGACATGCAAAACCAAGATAAAGCTTGCCCACTATGAGAAGATCATGAATTATCTACTACTTCCTCATGAGCTAAAGTAGAGGCACAAAACAAGTAGTAATACTATTTTGAAGTTTTAAAGATAGCACATGAATAATATACTTTATGGGTGGCGGTGAAATACCACATAAAGGAAAGGTATGGTGGACTCTTTGGAATGTTGAGGTTTCAAGGTATGGGTGCACAAGCAGTATTCCCGCTTAGTACAGGGATTGGCTAGCAAAGGCTTTTGAAAGCAGACAAATGATGTTGACTTGGATCCAAAATAATATAAAGTCTACATTAAGAATTGGCAAGAAACATCAAGTTGTCTTCCTCGTCAGCATAACACTTCAAGCATAAGAACATAAAGTTTTGGCTATGTAGCTACTAGAAAAACAAATTCTTGTTATTATGACCAATGCTATGTTTGCTAAGATTAAATAAAGTTTTCAAAGCCATACCTGATATATAAGATCAATACTCCCATAAGAATCAGCATATAAGGTCAATTGGCTTAAGAGAATACCGAGTGCAGCGAAGAAACCAATAGACTTCTCATTAATATTCCATCATAGACAACTACACACTCACGGATACAAGACTCTCCCACAAAGGAGTGATAGACCTCAATGCAAACCCCTATTTCATAAGATAACTTCCCGAGACATGATACGACACTAAACTTTGACTATGAATGATAAAAGATAAGATAAAGGTATCGGGCACCCCCAAGCTTGGAACAAGCTAAGGGGATGCCATTACCCATGAAGAATTCAATCTTGATTCTACTTGTTGTTCTTTAATTCCGCTATTATGCGCCGAAGGGATAGGTTTTCAGCCTCCAATATAGCCACCTGTACTTCAAGTACACGGAAGTCTTCACAGAATTAGTTAGTGATTTGGTGAGCTTCGTATATAGCAGACGACACACGTGGAGCTTCAAGCGGAGGGGCTATTCCTGAAAGGTACAGAGAAAGATCTTGTTGAGGGTTAATAAACCCACGAAGACGGGGTTGTGAAAGCTTGCTCCTCTTATTGATGGATCTCCTTCTTGCTGGATGGTGACCATCTTGACTTCCTTTCTCATGAAGCGCTCCATCTCCGCTTGTCTTGCGGAAATTTCTTCATCCATATCCCATCCATCGACCTTCCCTTGGTTCACGTCTTGCTGGACACGGCGAAGACGACGACCCATGTAGTCCTCTCCGCTTTAGTCACAAGAAGAAATCTCTGACAACAACCTCTTCTCCTGGCAGAAACAGATCGAAAAGAAAATGCACGGAATCGCAAGATCAAAGACGGGATGATCTGGGAAAATATATAGCAAAATTTTTTGCACCGAAAGGAAACAAGGAAACCAAAGGGGAGTCGGAGACGGGCTCCTCGTAGTCCAGGCGGTCACCTGGCGCGGCCAGGAGGTGGCCCGCGCCACCAGGCTGCCTGGGCCACCGGGAGCTCTTCTCCGGCTCCACTTCGTCTTGGAAATTTTTTAATTTTGCAAAAGCTGATAATACGGAACTATTATTGATGATTAAGAAGTTTTCTTACTGTATTACATACCTATTCTTATTCTGCTTCTACTGGTGTCTGAAAAAGTGCTACAACATGTTCTTTGGGTGTGGTTGTTTGTATTATATCCGCATCCACAATGACAGGATCTCCTGTCATGTAATGCTTAAGTCTTTGCCCATTCACATCTTGAGGTTTGGTGCCTTCAAAATTGTTAATCTTGATTGCACCGGAGCGGTACACTTCTTCGATATGGTATGGTCCGTCCTGTAAGGCCAGATATGCGGTATTTTTCCAGATCTAGAATTTTCCATCCAGATCCGAGGACGAAACACATATCGGTCCCACCACGACATATAACAATGACATATGCCCCAGATTTCCAACATGATATCACACCAATACAGCTACAAGAATACAACATCTCATAAAATTGGCATACAACTTCCTTAATACAATACATCAACGGAAGACACATGTCTGAGTACAGACTACAATCAAACTCCTAGTGGCAAAGGTAAACCACAACATTCCCACGTCCACACGGCTCCAGGCTCTCTGCCGGGATCCTCCTAACTAGTCGTCGTTGAGTTACCACGAAGGCGTCCAGAAGAAGGGTTGTCGAGCTCCTCTATTGTCCAAGATCATTTGCATAATGTGCGTAAAAGAGAGAAGAAAGGGTGAGTGTGGGGACCCCGGACTATAGGTCCGAAGCGACCAGCTGTGCATACTGCCATGCTCCCATGATCAGTGTCGCATGAAGCACAACTTGACAATGGATACATTAGATCACATGTTCATACAATACCGAATACAAAGTCACACAACAAAAAAGTCTTACACGGCCTCATCGGGCTCAAATAGCAGCGGAATAAGAAAAAGCAGGATAAGTAGTAGCTGGACAATCCACAGGGCAGTTCAGAGCATAGCACGTCCTAGTAACCTTCAATAGCATCATCGTCAAATACATGCTCCTCCAAGCCTGTCCGATTGAATAACCAGGGAAAAAGCCGTGAGTACATACAAAGTACTCGCAAATAACCTAAACAAAGAAACAAAGTTTTGTATACGGAAATAATAGGATGGCTATATGGTGGAGTTTCTCATAGGGACTCCTAGCTACTCAATTTAAATCAAGTTGACAAACTTCTAATCTTCGCAAGATTTATTTTCCCACAATGACATTGGTTTAATCTGGCCCAACCCTTCCATTAATATCAACACCATCATCGTGAACCATAATCTCGGTACTAGAATTTCTCATCTATTTCCTCACAAAGTGTGGCCTCACTAGCTGCCCATGACCGTGGACTCCGGCTACTCGAATAGATTTACACTATGCAGAGGTTCTACACTTTACCCACACAATTCAATATATTAGTCGTGTCATCCACGAATCGTCATACCTCAGTATGCGGGTTTCGGATAATTGAACAAAACCTTTCACCATTAGCCCTAATATGAGCTCCTACCCAATGAGTTTATTCCCTCAGCATCCAATAGCAGCCCGTGAGCCTCTTGGGAACAACGTCTCCATGGAGTCCCCTGGTTTGGTTCTCCCAATCTCTGGGCAGAATGCGGTTTCAAGGGACGCATCCGTCATAGTAGTTGTGAGGTAGCTCATCTTAGACCCAACGGCTTCTTGTAAAGCCCTGTCCCATATCAGGATAATGGGGTTGCACGGGAGGCTAGGTATTAGCGGCACTTATAGAGAGTCCTTCAAGACTTCGAATATGTTCAACGATGTTTCCAACAACCACAATATTGGCCATCACATCTTCTTAGATGTATGCCATTTCTTTCGGGTGGAGCAAGATTAACAAAATACTTAAGTTGCACTTAGTTCTTTAACAAGGCTAGGGGACTGTCTTGATAGTACATCAAGATCGTTGGGGTTTTATTTTATTTCTCCCAATAGGTAGGTTATGAGGGTATGTGGTGGTTTTACCTACTACAACTAATACAATCCCAACCCAAGATGATATAATACTATGATGATACATAACATGATACAAAAGGAAGTAGAAAATGTAGGACAAGGGTTTGAGTTTTGAAGATTGCTTGACTTCGTCGGCGGTGTCTCCCAGTACGGCTTATTCAGCTTGGGAGGAGTCTTCAGCTGCAGCGTCAATCGTCTCGTCTACACGTTGCGAAACAAAATAAATTCACACCATCACAACAGGGCAATAACAAGCACAACATTTCATCACTCAATTTTCAAACAACAACAAGCAACTATAAAGAAACAATTTACAAGTTCATTATTGTTTTATTAATTTTGAATTCCTAACACCACAACATGGTTACAGATTATAATAGGGCATTAAGATGAGTATGATAAAATTATTAATATCAAGATTAAAGTTAAACAAGAATTAACTAAAAACAATTATTTTCACCTTTTCTATTCACTAAGTTGTTTTTAATTTATTTTAATACTATTGAATAAATGCATAACAATTTTCTACTAAGGAGGGACAATTTTAATAGCATGCTAGCATATTAATAATACCAACATAAAATTTATAGAAATTAAACAAGCAATCAAATTAATAATAAAATGTCAAAATTTTATTTTATCAAATCAAAATTGTACACATGCAGAAAAATAAATCATAACTATCTAAACAACAAAAAATGTGTTTCACAATTTTCTACTCTATAGTTATTTTGCTAGAATTATTTAGGTTCTGCATATTTAATGAAAAGGAAAAGCTTCAGCTATCCGGCCCGTGGCTATACTGCGCCCATAGGAAAAAAAATTCAGCGGGCCGGGCCTGTCCACTATGGCGCGCTGGCTGTTTCCCTTTTTTATTTGTTTAAAAAAAATTGAAGAGGTACGGGCCGCCCTGGGCCGTTGGATGCCAATCCGATCGAACGGTCGGGGGATCGTTTCCCTCCTTGGCTCGGTCAGGAGACCTAGCTCATAGCCATGGAGGTCAGGGGGCAAGGGGAGCTCACCGGAGGGGATTGGGGCAGGGGCCGGCGATGGGGAGTGGCTGAGGACGTTGAGGAGGGAGCCAGTGTTCAATTTTTGACGAAAACGGCCGGTGGGAGACGTCGTCATAGCGGTCCTGCTCGGGGTAGACTTGAGACAGCGGCGAAGCTCGGGGAGGCTCCTATAGGTCGTGGCGATGGCCACCTCCTCCTGATGGCGCGCTGCTCCTGGACGGTCACGCTTTCAGGTGCAGAGTCGTGGCCGTGGCGGTTGTGCGACTCGATGCAGCGGCGGCGTGGAGCTCGCCGGGTTCGGCTCGGTTTCCTCCAGCGCTCCGGTTCAGGGAGGGGGCGGCACTCCTTGTCGGCCCTCCCCTCCTCCCTTCCCTCCTACTCCTCTTCTCCTCCTCCTCCTTTTCTCCTCTCTTTCTTCTCTCTGCTTCTCCTCTCGTTCTCTCGATCGGCTGGGCCTAGAGAGGCAATGCGGTTGGCGAGGTGACTTTGTGGAGCGGGGTGGAGAGGGTGGCGAGTTGAGGTAGTGTGGCTATGAGGCTGTGGGCTGCTCCTTTTATAGCTGTGGTAGGAGGGGGTGGCTAGGTGGGAACCTGTCGGGACCCGGGGTTAGCGTATGCAAGTCGAGTTAAGGCATAGTCAGATGGAGAGCCGAGAACCGTACCCACTTGTCTAAGCAGCCAAGGCCAAGCACAGAACGTTCTCGGAAAGCATCGTACGTGAGGGGCATCCCATCCAGGCCGGATGATCAACTGAGATGGGTCCTCATCGTCCGCACACAAGTCTAATGATATGGGTGGTGAACTCCCATATTCAAAGACAAGTCGCCGCAACCATACTATCGACTATCTCATAACTCTTACATAGACTTACTCTAGCCCGATCACTTAGTCGGGGTCTAGGGTGGGCTCGATCATACCACAAAGTGTGCACGAGACAGAGTCTCCAACAATCACATCGCGATGCCCCAAGCTGCGCACATCTAAGGGCCACTTGGTGTATGAAAGACCGCCAGCTAGAACACAACTAAAGTCTCGAAAACCCATACAAAGACATGCATGTTATAAACATACACGCAACACACATGCCTTGTATGAACAGCAGGTACCATTGCAATTCTCTACAAAGTGTACATTTTATTTATAACTCTTATAGAGTGCACACAGAGATCACATACATGTGATCCAACATTACATTACAAGAGGAAGCAAATTATGTCTGAGTACAGACAAGTTTAACAAATGGCTTAAGAAGCCTTATTTAAACACAAAGCCCTCCACGAGGGAACCAGTCGTCTGACTGGGACTAGACTAGTTGGTCTTCAGTTGTCTAGCTCGATGAAGAAGCCACCTTCGGGGTCAGCGGCATCATCTAAAACATAGATTAAGCAAACGTGAGTACAAAGTTGTACTCAGCAAGACTTACATAGGAGCTATACTACTCATGCATATGTATCAAGGTAAAGGGAGGTGGGGTTCACTTGCAGAAGTGCCAGCTTTGACTTGGCTAGTCCTGAACTACGAGTACCAGACTATTAAGTAAGAAGCGTACACGAGTCCACTACTTTCTCCAACCAATACACCACTATGGTGCCTTCCTCGACTTCCCCACGAGGAAGCACGCCATAGCACTCACACTTATCTTGGTGTGTTTTAGAAGTATCTGGTTCAAGTTTTCTAATAATCAAGCTAAGCTTTCCAAGCAGTCCATAACCGCGGACGCGGCTATTCGAATAGTTTTGTTAACCTTGCAAGGGTGTACCGCCACACACACATGATCATCATTTACCTCCTTTGATCTCGACACCATTCAAGGGGTGCCAGCGAGGATGCTCACCACAACTGTTACCTCATAGCCGATCTAGTCCGAGAAAGCCGCCTACTTGGGTTGGTTACCACAATCCTGAACCCGGCCGGTTTACCGAAGTGGACCCAAGTGATGTGTGCGTGGTGCATAAGCCGGTCTCGGATGAGCCGTTCTGTCACTTAGCATCCAGGCCACAGACCTACCAGAACTCCGAACTATTGCGACATCTGGACATCGAAAGGGATGAGTTAGTAAGTTGAGAGGGGTCAGTGAGCCCAATGTGTGGTTGTACTCTTCATCTTGGATCACCACACAAGAACTCGTACTAGGGCGGTGTTCAACGAGACAACCCACCGTGTACTCCTACACAGCCTCTCATCGTTCACCTTGTATTAGGGTCGATTCACCAACACTTTTCTACCATCATCAACATGATCATTCCCATCCCGACTCACATCACAGTAACAACATGGTATCAACTAAGCATGCAATAAGCAGTAACATTGCAGGGGCCACATGATATCAAACAACTCCTACATTTGCTAGGATTGTGGTTTGCTTACTACTGTGACAAAAAGATAGGTCATGCAAAGGAATGGGTTCATATATGCGGTAGAAACGAAGCATGGTGATCATCCTAAACAATGCATAAGCGAGACATGAGAGGGAAATGGGATTTTATCGACATGATCAATGGGGGTTTGCTTGCCTTGCTGACGAGGTTCGGGTTCGGGGTCTTCAACGTAGGGGGTGACCTCGAGCTCCGGCTCCACGTCTAACAGCAACATGACAATCATAGGATCAACAGAATGTACAATGCACAATCACATGAATAATATTGAAAGGGTGATGTTCATGGTACTGATGTGTTGAGCATTCTATTTAAATGGAGTATATTGCAAATTGAATTGCAAATTGAAACTCCACATTTGAATTCAAATTAACCAAGTTGTATATGACATGGTTTGATCATTTTGAATTATCTTCAAATGTATAAGATATGCCTCTGATGTGTGATTGAAATGTAGCATGTTGCCATGGTTCAAGTTGCAAAAATATTTGATTTGAATTTGATTTAATTCCATTTAAATCAAATAGAAAATGCTACTGATCACATTTTAAATTCAACTCAAACAAAGTTGAAAGTTGCATATTTGGAAACATAATTTTCTCCTGATCATTTTTCATATATTATTTGTCCAATTTGGGGTTAATATGAATTTTCTATGAATTTCCAAAGTTTGGGGTATTTTCTGGAATTTCTGGAATTCTTTTAATTCATTTTGATTTTCTGGAAATTCATAAAATGATTTATTGCGTCAGCTGACATGTGGGTCCAGGGTGTCAGTGACTGGGTTAATTTAACCCGTGGGTTAAATTAATCTAGTGGCTTAATTAAGCCATTGGGCCCACTGGTCAGTGACCCAGGGGGTCATTAGCCGAGTGCTTAAGGGCTAACCCACCGGCGGCTTGACGCCAGTGGCCTGGCCACGGCGGCGCACTCGCCGGAATGGCCTAGGGGCCACGGGAGGCCACGGGGAGGACACCATCTTGCTCAGCATCGTCTTCCGCATCTTCTGGAGGCAACAGGGGGTCACGGGGTGGTCGGGAGCGACGACGGCGACGACTCCGGCGGAGACAGAGAACCGGCGAGGTCGTAGTCGAGGCTAGGGGGCACGGATTGGGCTGAGCTCGTGTGCGTTCGAAAGCTGGAACACCCACGAGTCAAACGCGCGCACTGGGGTGTCGCGAGGAGCACGAGGGCGAGCTCTAGCTCAACCATGGCGGCGACGAGCTCGGTTCTCATGGCGGATTTGGCTAGAGGGGCTACGGGGTGCTAGGAGCTTGGGGGAAAAACTCAGAAGCTCACCGCGGATCGAACAGGAGCAACAGCAAGCTCGGGGAGGCTTCAACGGCGGAGAATCGACGACGGCGAGCTCGCGGGTCCCGCGAGTTCTCGGTGAAGTTTGCGTCTCGTCTGGCCCGAATTGATGCGTCTCCTGCTGCTAGTCGTCGAAGTCGAGGACGAGGAGCACGGTGGACTTGCTGGCTTGAGCTCTAGGGCACGGTAGCCACGCGGGGGCTCGACGGCGCTCCGGTGAGGCTTCGATCGGCGACGGATTCGAGCACGGGAGGAGGAGGAGGAAGCTCTGGAGGGGGGGAATGGACTGCGGAGGCTGCGGGGAGTCTCCAGGTGCGAGAAGAGGCCACGGGGAGGCCTGGAAGCTCCTCGACGGCGACGTGGCGTCCCCGGCTAGCTCGGTGGCATTCCACCGAGCAGCTTGGAGGCGCGGCAGGGGGAAGAAGACGCCCCTCTCCCTGTGGGCCGGCTGGGTTGGGGTGGGCCTGCTTTGCCTGGGCGCCAGGTAAGGTTTTCTGATTTCTTTTCTATTTTTCTTTTCTGGCATTTGTTCTGTGTAGCTAAAATAAATAGCTAAAATTTTTATTAAATGCTGAAAATTTTTATGTGGCCTCATAATAATATAGACTAGCCACTCATAAAGTTTCAACATTTTTAAAATTCAAATAATTTGAATCTTAAATCAAATAGGGGTATTTCTTTAATTCCAAGGCACTGTTTGAATATTTGGAAAATCTATGAGCATGGGGTGGGTCCCACATCACTTGATATGTGATCACACTCATTTATAAGACTTTTCAAAAATCTAACATGAATTTTTGGAGAAGATTTTTATCTGGCCTTTTGAAATAATTCATCTGGGGGGGGTTCCTTCTCCCATTTGAATTTTGAAGTTGATTTCCTTTGAAAATTTGACATGATGCAAGGTTACTTGATCCTAGCACATTACCTAACAGAGGGTTCTGACAGAACCCGGGTGGCGAGCGCGCAGGCGATGGCCGGGGTCGATCTGCGACCTCGTCCGTGGCTGGGTAGCGAGGGCGATGGGGAGTGACGCCAGCGTGATGGCGTCATCATGGGTCCTACGTGTTGACGTCAGGCAGGGGGTGAGGCTGACGGGCGGGGCTCGATGGTCATGGCGCTAGGAGAGAGAGGGGCGCAGATAAGCGCTAGGTTGAGATGGGCTCCGGCCCAGGAAAGGTTTTCTCTATTCTTATTTTTTTACACTGTTTTTTTATTAGATTTGCAATTGTTTCTCTCTCAATTTGATTTAAATTTTAAATAAAATTTGAAACTAACGTCTCTTAAATACTTATAAAAGTTAAGGAGTATTATCCTATTTTATTTATAATTTTTAGGGAACTTTTATTCAGGTTAAGATTATTATCACTACTATATTAATAGCAATTAATCAATTAGCAGTTTTGAAATATTTTTATTAAATACTTTCTTCTATGGTGTTATTTTTAATTATTTAAATGATGAGTTTCTGTGAAGTCAAAGAATTATTTAGAACATATTTTATTAATTCTAATTTCCTATGGTGGTAAAAGTGTGGTTATTATAATATAAGTAGAGTGAGCTAAACATCTTTTTTGGTGATTGTTTATTTTTTTGGCATGACAAGGAAATAACAAGCACGGCATAGCAACATTCATCAAGCATGACATAGCAACAAAGCATAAGGCAAGCATGGCATGGCAACTTCATTCGCATCACATCACAACTTTGGCACGTTTTTCTTACCCCTAATTTTTGCTACTCTAATAACAGGGTAGTAAAACATGGGATGTGACAGACCTTCCCCACTTAAAAAGAATCTTGTCCCCGAGATTCACAAACTAGTGAAGAGATGTGGAAACTCGCGCTTGAGGTAGTCCTCCCGTTCCCAGGTGGCTTCCTCCTCGGTGTGGTGTCTCCACTAGACCTTGTGGAACTTGATCGCTCGCTTGCGGGTGACTCGGGTGGCTTCTTCCAGGATACGAAGGGGTGTTTCTCGGTAGGTGAGATCCTGGTTGATATCCACCGTGCGGTGGTCGATGTTTTTTAAAACATCAGGCTTGTCCGGCACCTCCACACACTTTCGGAGCTGCGATACATGGAAGACGTCATGCACATCAGATAGCTCTGCTGGCAGTCTCAACTGATAGGCAACTTGGCCTCGTCTGGCTGTCACCTCAAATGGTCCAATGTATCGGGGTGCTAGCTTTCCCTTCACATGGAACCGTTGCATTCCCTTCAGTGGGGTGACTCGGAGATACACAAAGTCTCCAACTGCAAAAGTCACCTCTCGACACTTGCGGTCGGCATAGCTCTTCTGTCGAGACTGAGCGGTCTTCAGGCGCTCACGAATCAACTGGACCTGCTCTTCTGCCTCCTTTAGAACATCTAGTCCGAAAATCTTCCCTTCCCCGGTCTGAGACCAGTTTAGGGGCATGTGAAACTTTCGTCCATACAAGGCTTCAAATGGGGCCATCTGCAAACTCGACTGGTAACTATTGTTGTAGGAGAATTCTGGATAAGGAAAATAGTCCTCCCACTTGGAACCATAGGCTAGAGCACATGCGCGGAGCATATCCTCTAGTATCTGGTTCACTCGCTCGGTCTGGCCTCCAGTCTACGGGTGATAAGCCGTGCTGAATGTGAGCTTGGTTCCTAGTGCCTCCTGGACTTGCTTCCAGAACCTCGAGGTAAACTGGGTACCTCGGTCAGACACAATGTCCTTCGGGACTCCGTGCAGGCATATGATCCTCGACATGTACAAATCTGCCAGCTGATCTCCTCGATAGGTGGTTCGCACGGGAATGAAGTGCGCTACCTTTGTGAGTCGATCGACAATGACCCAGATAGAGTCATGTCCCTTGCTCGATCTCGGTAGTCCAGTGATGAAGTCCATGCCTATCTGTTCCCACTTCCATTCAGGAACTCGGAGCAGTTGCAGCAATCCTTCACATCGGGCAGATGTCGCACTTGGCAACATCTGGTGCTCTTCTTTCACTCTCTGGCAGATGTCGCACTTGGCAACATACAAGGCAATCTCACGCTTCATACTGTGGCACCAAAACAAATCCTTCAGGTCCTGGTACATCTTAGTCCCTCCAGGGTGGATGGAATAAGGTGTGTCATGGGCTTCCTTCAGGATAGTGAGCTTCAACTCCTTCACATCGGGCACACATAATCGGCCATTGAACCAAAGAACTCCTTTATCATCTGTCATGAACTTCGGGGCCTTGCCGAGGGGTATCTTCTTCTTGATTCCCTCTATTCTCTTGTGTCCCTTCTGTGCCTCCTTGATTTGATCAAACAGAGTCGCAGTCAGCTCGAGGTTAGCCAGAAAACTGGGTGTAACAAGCTCCAAACCCAGCTTCTCGAACTCCTCGTGCAGAGCTCTGGCTTCTTCTCTATGATCATTGCATTCAGTGTGCAGGGCTTGTGACCGAGGGCATCTTCTACCACGTTGGCCTTGCCGGGATGGTAGTGCATTTCCAGATCGTAGTCTTTGATCAACTCGATCCATCTCCTCTGCCTCATGTTCAACTCCTTCTGAGAAAATATATACTTCAGGATCTTATGATCAGTGTAAATGTCACATCAGTGACCCATCAAGTAGTTTCGCCATCTCTTGAGAGCAAGCACAACAGCGGCTAGCTCCAAGTCATGCGTGGGGTAGTTCAACTCATGCGGCTTCAACTGTCGTAAAAGGTACTCGATCACCTTGCCCACTTGCATCAGGACAGAACCCAAACCATTTTTTGATGTGTCACAGTACACATCAAAGCTCTTGGTCAGGTCAGGCATCGTCAATACTGGGGCAGATACCAATATCATCTTCAGCTCTTGGAAACTGGCTTCACACATCTCTTTCCACACAAACTTTTGATCCTGCTTCAGCAGTTGCATCATGGGGGCGGGCAATGCTGGAGAAGCCTTCCACGAACTTGCGGTAGTATCCCGCTAGTCCGAGGAATCCTCTAACTTCGGTCTGAGGGGTCGGACCTTTCCATTCCATGATGGACTGAATCTTGGCGGGGTCAACGGATATCCCTCCTTCTAACAACACATGTCCCAAAAATCCGAATTCCTTGAGCCAGAATTCACACTTGCTGAACTTGGCGTACAACTGGTGTTCTCGCAAAGTCTCGAGACTATGCGCAAATGCTCGGCATGCTCTTCTTCGGTCTTGGAGTATATCAGGATATCATCAATGAACACCATGACAAACTTGTCAAGGTACTTCATGAAGATCTCGTTCATGATGTTCATGAAATAGGCCGGCGCATTGGTAAGCCCGAAGGACATCACAGTCTACTCGAACAAACCATAACGTGTCATGAAGGCTGTCTTAGGGATGTCAGAATCTCGGACCTTCAGCTGATGATATCCGGTCCTTAGATCGATCTTGGAGAAGACTCGGGATCCATTCAACTGGTCGAACAGATCCTCGATCTTAGGGAGCGGATACTTGTTGTTGATGGTCACTTCATTCAGCTTACGGTAGTCCACACACATGCATATGGTACCGTCTCTCTTGTCACAAAGAGAACTGGCGAACCCCAGGGTGAAGCACTGGATCGAATCAGTCCCTTCTGGAGCATGTCATTCAGCTGTTTCTTCAACTCTACTAGCTCCTCGGCATTCATCCGATAGGGTCTCTAGGCAATGGGGGTTGTGCCGGGTACCAACTCAATGATAAACTCGATATCCCGATCAGGCGGCATACAGGGTAACTCCTTCGGAAAGACATCTCGGAACTCACCAACTATGTGCACTCGCTTCAGTGATGGTCCAGAAATACTCTGGTGGAAAAAGGCTTGGGGTTCTTCTGGCTTGGCAACATAGTCCACCCGAAATCCTTCATCATTGGTTAAGTCGACTGACTTCTTGGTGTAGTCTATACGTCCATGATACTTGGACATCCAATTCATCCCGAGTATTACTTCCAATCCTTGGGCTCTTAACACAATGAGGTTGGCTGAAAACTCTACTTCTTCAATTATTACAGGAACTTCTGGGCAAGATAACACTGCCTTTGTCTTCGACCCGGGTATTTGTACTATCATGTCTTTCTCCATTCGTCTTGGTTTCATCCCGCTTCTATGCACAAAACTTTCCGTGACGAAAGAATGTGATGCACCCGAATCAAACAATACCCTTGCCGGTGCATGGTTCACAAGGAATGTTCCTAGCACAATATCAGGGGCTTCTTGAGCTTCTTCCGCATCCACATGATTCAATATTCCCTTAGAGACGTTTGCCAAAAGGCGTGGGGCTCCTTAGCCTAGGGCTAGTGCATCGGGACACGGCATGGGGTTCTTCTTCTTGGGGCAGTTGGTGGAAAAATGACCCTTCTGTCCGCACTCAAAGCATATCATATCTTCCAAGTCAGAACGATTTACAGGGTTGCTGGGAGATCCTCCTGGTGGCCTTGGGACTCCAGCAGGACGTAGAGGGAAGTTGGGACGCGTCACTTGGTACAGACTCCTCTCCGGCTGTGGTGCTGGTCTTGGCGGCTTGGTTGGGCGGAGTCTGGGGTTCCTGGATCCTCCTTGCTGCATCATACGACGCTTGCGGTTCTCAGCTACCACACTTCTCTTGTCTTCCATCAAGATGGTGGCGTTGGCCAAAGCTTCCATGTCCGGAAACTGCATGGCGACGATAAAACACTGCAGCTTATCATCAAGGCCATCGAGGAAGCGATCCATACTCTTCTCTTTAGTTTCCACCTCCTCGGGGGCATACCTCGACAGTTCCGTGAACCTGTTGAGATAAGCGACCACGGTCGTGCCTCCTTGCTTGAGGTGGCGGAACTCATCTTTCTTCCTCCGAATAAAAGCAGAGCGAATGTGCGCCTTCTCAAACTTCTCCTTAAACTTCTCCCAGTTAAGCACTTGCCCTTCAGCCAAACGGTCACGTACTCCTTCCCACCAGCTACTTGCGGTGCCGGCGAGGTAGTGAGTAGCATAGAGCAGTTTCTCATCGTCTCCAACTCCTGCCACTTCCAAGTCATTCTCGATGGTGACGAGTCAATCTGCACCATCGAGAGGCTCCTTTGACTAGGAGAACACTGGCGCATTGGTTTTCTAGAAGTCTCGGAGCTTGGACCTGGGCTCCTCATCCCGTATTCCTTGGTGGCTGGTGGCAGCTTGTACCAATTGCTGGAGAGCTGCGAGATTAGCTTGGCGCTCCTCTCGCACAGCTTGGTGCTCCTATTGAGCAGCTTGTCGCTCCTCCAGTAACAAGCGCAAAAGTTGTGACATGTTTGGGTCAGGTGGTGGTGGTGGCGCATCACCGGATCCACTTGGATGAGCTCGGGTGTGCCTCGGCATCCTGAAGTGGGGCCGCGTAAGATAAAGTGCACTGATTAGTTTCATCCTAAGTGTGGGTAGGGTCACTCTAACTTAATACTAAACGACACAAATCAAGCAAGCATAAGATCACAAATTCGTGAAGTGGAACCTAAACCAAAACTTCCACTAGTTCTCATCTGTTTCGGGTCACCATTCCCTTTTAATCTTCGATTTTGCTATTTTAATTTTTTTTGAAAGAGTTAAGAGATATAAGAGAGTTTTTTTACCAAAATATTTCTAACTAACGTCCATGCTAAGTAAGCTGCTACAGTCTAAACAGAGGCTCTAATACCAATTCTGTGGGCACCCCGGACTATAGGTCTGAAGTGACCAGTTGTGCATACTGCCACGCTCCCATGATCAGTGTCGCATGACGCACAACTCGACAATGGATACATCAGATCACACGTTCATACAATACCAAATACAAAGTCACACAACAAAAAAGTCTTACACGGCCTCATCGGGCTCAAATAGCAGCGGAACAAGCAAAAGCAGGATAAGTAGTAGCTGCACAATCCACAGGGCAGTTCGGAGCTTAACACGTTCTAGTAACCGTCGATAGCATCATTGTGAAATACCTGCTCCTCCAAGCCTGGCCGATTGAATAACCATGGACAAAGCCGTGAGTACATACAAAGTACTCGCAAACCACCTAAAGAAAGAAACAAAGTTTTGTATACGGAAATAATAGGATGGCTATATGGTGGAGTTTCTCATAGGGATTCCTAGCTACTCAATTTAAATCAAGTTGGCAAACTTTTAATCTTAGCAAGTTTTATTTTCCCACAATGACATTGGTTTAATATGGTCCAACCCTTCCAATAATATTAACACCATCATCGTGAACCATAATCTGAGTAGTAGAATTTTTCATCTATTTCCCCATGAAGTGTGGCCTCACTAGCTGTCCATGATCGTGGACTCCGGCTACTCGAATAGATTTACACTCTGCATAGGTTATACACTTTACCCACACAATTCAATACATCAGTCGTGTCATCCACGAATCATCATAACTCAGTATGTGGGTTTCGGATAATTGAACAAAACCTTTCACCATTAAGCCTAATACGATCTCCTACCCAATGAGTTTATTCCCTCAGCATACAATGGCAGCCCGTGACACTCTTGGGAACAATGTCTCCATGGAGTAGAGGGTCTCACCGTGTCTTACGTGGCCTCGAGGATCCGCAGTCCCCTGGTTTGGTTCTCCCAATCTATGGGAAGAATATGAATTCAAGGGACGCATCCCTCATAGTAGTTGTGAGGTAGTTCATGTTAGACCCAACGGCTTCTAGAAAATCCCTGTCCCATATCAGGGTAATGTGGTTGCACGGGAGGCTAGGTATTAGCACACTTATAGATAGTCCTTCAAGACTTTGAATATGTTCAACGATGATTCCAACAACCACAATCTTGGCCATCACATGTTCTTAGATGTATGCCATTTCTTTCGGGTGGAGCAAGATTAACCAAATACTTAAGTTGCACTTAGTTCTTTAACTAGGCTAGGGGACTGTCTTGATAGTACATAAGATCATCGGGGTTTTATTTTATTTCTCCCAATAGGTAGGTTATGAGGGTATGTGGGGGTTTTACCTACTACAACTAATACAATCCCAACCCAAGATGATATAATATTATGATGACACAAAAGGAAGTAGAAAATGTAGGACAAGGGTTTGAGTTTTGAAGATTACTTGCGTTCCTCGGCGGTGTCTCCCGGTACGGCTTATTCGGCTTGGGAGGAGTCTTCACCTGAGCGTCAATCATCTCATCTACACGTTGCGAAACAAAAGAAATTCACACCATCACAAGAGGATAATAGCAAGCACGACATTTCATCACTCAATTTGAAACAACAACAAGCAACTATAAAGAAACAATTTACAAGTCCATTATTGTTTTATTAATTTTGAATTCTTGAAACATCATAACATGGTTACAGATTATAAAAGGGCATTAAGATGAGTATGATAAAATTATTAATATCAAGATTAAAGTTAAACAAGCATTAACTAAAAACAATGATTTTCACTTATTCTATTCACTAAGTTGTTTTTAATTTATTTTAATATTATTAAATAAATGCATAATTTTTTTCTACTAACCCGGGATAATTTTAAAAGCATGCTAACATATTAATAATACCAACATAAATTTTATAGAAATTAAACAAGCAATACAATTAATAATAAAATGTAAAAGTTTTGTTATATCAAATCAAAATTGTACACATGCAGATAAATAAAGCATAACTATCTAAACAACACAAAATTTGGTTCACAATTTTCTGATCTAAACAACACAAGTTATTTTTCTAGAATTATTATAGGTTTTGCATATTTAATAAAAAGGAAAAGCTTAAGCTATCCGACCCGTGGCTATACTGCGCTCATAGGAAAAAAAGATTCAGTGGGCCAGGCCTGTCCACTGTGCCGCGCTGGTTGTTTCAATTTTTTTCTTGAGACGGCATAGCGGTCCTGCTCGTGGTAGATTTGAGACGGCAGCGAAGCTCGGGAGCAGCTCCTACTGGTCGTGGTGGTGGCCACCTCCTCCTGGTGGCGCACTGCTCCTGGGCGGTGACGCGGGCAGGTACAGAGTCGGGGCCGTGCTGTTGGTGCGACTCGGTGCAGCGGCGGCGTGGAGCTCGCGGGGTTCAGCTTGGTTTCCTCCGGCGCTCCGGTTCAGGGAGGGGGCGGCGCTCCTCGTCGGCCCTCCACTACTAGGGAAATAGCTATACATGGAAAGCTTATTAGTGGCGCATTTTATATGTAATGCGCCACTATATTGTAAGGGGTGGCGCACTGGTGAAAAATGCGCCACCTATAAGCCCTTATAGGTGGCGCATTTTTAAAAATGCGCCACCCCTAAGAGTGGGCCAGCCCAGGATCCCCTTATACGTGGCGCATTTGGATAAATGCGCCACCCATAAGAACCTTATAGGTGGCGCATTTTGGAAATGCACCACCCCTAAGAGCTTATGGGTGGCGCATTCTGGAAATGCGCCACCCCTAAAGAATTATTAGTGCCGCATCCTTAATGCGTCACCCATAAGCTCTTAGGGGTGGGGCATCTTGCATATGCGCCACTACTAAGAAAAAACTGTGCGCGAAAATTCCCAATTACACCCCCCCGCCCTGTGGACCGCCTTTTCAATTTGAAAAAAATTAGAAGAAAATGATAGAAATGTAAAAAAATAAAAGAAAATAAGTTTCCCATATGATATGTGGTCTAGTTGTTAGGAAAATTTACAAATATGAATTTTGACATTTTTTTGCAAAATCTCTCGAGAATTTTGTATGAAAAATCATCTACTCGAAATTTTTTAATTTTTTTATTTGAATTTTTTTTAAAATTCAAAATAGGCTAGAGGACCAATCGGAAAGTTAAAAAAAAGTTAAAATTTTTACATAGTAACATTAAAAAATTTAAAAATAAAAAAAAATAAAAAAATCAATTTTTAAAAAAAAATTCAAAATATTCTATTGGTCCCATCGAGAAAGTTTCAAAAAAATGTTGAAAATTTGAGCACACCCATGAACATTAACAAGATCCTAGACATGAACATGGTTTAATAGGATTTATATGTTAGATATATCAACAAGTGCCTGCTAGGTGAGCTGGAGTGAGAGTTGAATAGAACCGAGAAGTTAAGCGTGCTGGGGCTGGAGTAGTGCTAGGATGCCTCCGGGAAGTTTGACCATGGAGCTTAGTTTGACCTAAGATTAAGCATAGTGACCGGGCATTAAGCATGCTAACCTGAGATTAAGAAAAAAATAATAAAAAATTATTTTCCACATCAAGATTCAAAATTCAAAATTTCAAAAAATTAATAGTGGCGCATTTTTAGAATGTGCCACCCCTAAGAGCTTATAGGTGGCGCATTTTGAGATGCGCCATGCCTAAGGGCCTTAGTGGTGGCGCATCAGGAATGCGCCACCTATAAGCCCTTATTAGTGGCTTGTAGTTAGTGGCGCATCCCTAATGCGCCACTAAATAGAAAAAAAGGACGCCAATAAAAGGGCATTCCTTAGTAGTGCTCCCCTCCTCCCTTCCCTCCTAATCCTCCTCCTCTTCTTCTCCTCCTACTTTTCTCCTCTCTTTCTTCTCTCTTCTTCTCCTCTACTTCTCTCGATCGGCTGGGCCTAGCGAGGCAATGGGGGTGGCGAGGTGGCTATGTAGAGAGGGGTGGAGAGGGTGGCGAGTTGAGGTGGTGTGGCTATGAGGTTGTGGGGTGCTCCTTTTATAGCTTTGGTAGGAGGGGGTTGCTAGGCTGGAACCCGGGTGGCGAGCGCGCGGGAGATGGCCGCGGTCGATTCGCGGCCTCGTCCGTGGCTGGGAAGCGAGGGCGGTGGGGAGTGACGCCAGCGTGATGCCGTCATCATGGGTCCTACGTGCTGACATCAGGCAAGGGGGTGAGGCTAACGGGCGGGGCCCGATGGTCAGGGCACTAGGAGATAGAGGGGCGCAGGTTAGGGCTAGGTGGAGATGGGCTCCGACCCATGAAAGGTTTTCTCTCTTCTTTTTTTATACACTATTTTTTTATTAGATTTGCAATTGTTTCCCTCTTTAAATTTTATTTAAAATTTTAAATAAAATTTTAAACTAAAGTCTCTTAAATACTTATAAAAGTTAAGGAGTATTATCCTATTTTATTTAGAATTTTTAGGGAACTTTTATTGAGGTTAAGATTATTATCACTGCTATATTAATAGCGATTACTCAATTAGAAGTTTTGTATGGTGGTATTTTTAATTATTTAAATGATGAATTTCTTTGAAGTCAAAGAATTATTTAGAACATATTTTATTATTTCCAATTTCCTATGGTGCGGGTTGTACGTAGCCGGTTGTACTGCCCTTGTCAGGGTGCGGTACTACCAGGCCAACTACCGGTGGCACTACCAGGCAAAGGCCCTTTATCCTCTGATCTAGGCCGGTGGTGCCACGTTTTTACCGGTAGTTAGCTAATTACCGGTACTACCGGGCGGATCGGCGGTTGGACTTCCCTAGCCATCTCACCGCCAACTAGGGTTTCGGTAGAATGTGGGATGCTCATGGTTGGCCGGTTGTACAGTTGTGTACATGCCGGTTGTACCGTTTATGTGCAAAAATGCACTTAATGGTCAGATTTTGTGGGGACATATAAAAGGGGTCTTCTTCATCCTTTATCCCCACCGGTTCCTTGCAATTTCTTCCCCCATTTGTGACCTCTTTGAATTTATTTCTCTCTATGCCTCCCATGATTCTTTCTCCTTTTTGAGGCAAAAGAGAGAGGAGATCTAGATCTACATTCTCCACCAAGTCATCTCTCCTCTACGTGAGGGGAACCTTGTGGTTCTAGATATTGGAGTTCTTTGGTGTTATCCTTTTTCTTCCTCTCATATTCCTCCATAGCTTTTGTTGCATTGGTGGGATCTCAGAGTGGGGGACTTGAGCACTTCGTGTGCTCTTGACATTGCATTTGGTGCATCGGTTTGAGTTCTCTCTGAGGATTAGTCGTAGTAAGTGAAGTTGAGAAGATTGCTACTCTTGAGTGCATTGGCACTCTAGACCTTGTACTCTTGAGTGCATTGGTACTCTAGAGCTTGTACCTCTTGGGTGCGTTGGCGCCTAGAGGCTTGTTGTTGTGGAGCTCAATCATTGTGGTGGAAAGCTTCGGGGCGCTACGGGAGCCTCCAATTCGGTGACCGCCCTCAAGTGTCCTATAGTGGAATCACGGAATCTTCCATTGGTAAGAGCGTGAGGAGAAATAGGGTGGCCCTCGTTGGCTTCGTGTTAGTATTGTGGTCCACATTCTTTCCAAACGGAGACGTACTTCTCGCAAGAGAAGAAACTTCGGTAACCAATCCTTGTCTCCATCGGCTCCACTTGCTGTTATCTCTACCTTTACTTTGAGCAAGCTTATTACCTTTTTTATCTTGTGCTTGCTCATATTATTGTTGCATTGCTTGTCCCATAGGTTGCTTACCTTGTTGCACATCTAGTCAACCTTTTTACTTGTGCACCTACTTTCTGATAGCCATAGCGCTCTTGTTATATATGTTGCTATCACATAGTTGTTTATCTTGCTTAGTATAAGTTGTTGGTGCACATAGTTGAGCTTAGCTTATTGATACGTCCCAAACGTATCTATAATTTATGCTTGCTCCATGCATATTTTGTGTGATATTGCTAGGATCTAGATACACTTTCATGCACTTTTGATCATATTTGGACTTACCTACTAACTCAGTGCACCCTAGTGCCAGTTTCTGTTTTCTGCTGTTTTTCTATTTTAGTTTTTCCCCATATTAAAAGTGCTCCAAAAATTCGAGAAAAAACAGATAAAAAATCAGCTTGAAGGAACATTTCGGAGTCCGAAGGGGGACCATGTGGGACCCACCAGGGCCCCAGGCTTCCACCTGGCGCGGCGTAGGGCTTGGCGTTGCCAGGGGGCTCCTGGACCCCTGGTGGCTCTTCTGGCTGCCCCCCTTCGCCTATATATTTCCCGTGACGTGAAACTTCCGGATCTCGCCTCTGTTCCACCGCCGCCGCGCTTCCAAGATCGGAAGCGTCAGTAGACCTCTTCCCGGCACCCTGCCAGAGGGAGGATCGACCTCCGGGAGCTTCCCCTCCACCATGGACGCTTCCCGGATGTGCTATGAGTAGTTTCCTTTGGACCATGGGTCCGTGATCAGTAGCTATGTGATGTTCTGATCCCCTCTTTGTTCTTCATGTTTTAGACCTCGTGAGCTGCCGTAGATGATCGAGGCACACATTTAATCTTTCTGCTATTGCTATGCTGAGTTTGATGGGATCTGATGGATTATGAGATTATGTTCAGATTGTGATAGAGTAATATATTTGGTTCTTATATTTTATATTTTTGTTCTTAAGTAATTCTTGGATGTTCTCCATCACTGTTTATTGCTTTGGCCAAGTAGTAGGTAGTAACTCCAAGAGGGAACATTATGCTCGATTGTGGGTTCATGCCCCCCGATGACATGCTTGAGTGAAAGCAACATGAGTCTAGGGGATGTGTTGTTGTCACAAGGGGGAAAACAAACGGTTCTTGTAACCGCGGTTGCAAGGATTGTTTACTTTACGCAAAGTTCTTTTTGATGTAGTTGTCTATTGCTTTGGGTTTACACTTTGGGTAGGGCTCGTAACTTAATACCAGCGAGATGTTCTGGATAGATATCTCAAGGTGGATGATTAGTAGTAGATGAAGTTGGATTTCGGTCTACTTATTTTGGCGTACTGCCCATGCTTTTGAGGCTTTTCCTTTCTCTGTAGAATAGTTAGCATTGAGGTGCGTCTATAGCCCTTTCAATTGCCGATCTGTAATTTGTTCACCTCTCATAGCAGTTTTATCGTCTTTTGGGAGAGAGAAATCACTAGTGAACATCACGGGACCCCAGTCCATATTCTCATCACTGTTTGCACGCTTATTTACTTTCTCGCTTTTACTTTCAGTTGCTATCATCATTATCATTATACCTTGTGTTTCATCCTTTGTAAACAACAAGACCGGAGAGATTGACAACCTCTCTGAACTTCGTTGGGCGCAAAGTTATTTGCGTCTGTGTGCAGGTCCACGTCAGTTGCGCCGCTGACACCTACTTATCATCTCCGAAGTCCTACTGGTCGATACTCTCAACCTTGGTATCTTCACCAAGGGAAACTTTCCGCTATGCTGAGTCTCACCTTCCACTTGGGGTAACAAACAAAGGGCGAGAAGCAATTATCATCTCTCACGTATCAAGCCAATATCTAGCGCCGTTGTCGGGGACTCCGAGTGCTAAGATAGGGGAGTTGCCCACTACCTTTTACCTTTACTTTTTAGTCTTGTTAGTTTACCTTTCAGTTTTTATCTTTGTGTCTTATATCAAAAATAACAAATTATCTTTTTTTAGTAGTCCTCCTTGTTTAGATGAACATGTTAGGACTTGGTGCTTTGTGGGAATCGGATGTTCTCGATTTTCGTCAAAGGGATGGAGAAAATATGAAGAAGGCATCGGACAGAATTTCTGAAGTACATAAAAGAATTATGCCTTGGATACCTATAAAAATTGTGCTTAGAAATTTTTACCATGGTCTTTTTAAGTGGTATAAACACTCTCTTGATATTATAGCTGAAGGAGACTTTTTAGAGTGTGATGAAGCTAGAGCTCTTGATATTTTTCATAGTCTATCTAGTTATTTTGTTTATGATCGTAGTATTGATATTGTTATAGATACACTTGCCACTATTGAAAAGAGGATGGATGCTCTAGACTTGAGGAAGCTAGAAGAACTTAATGTCACAACCCCATGTTAGGTATGTGCTAGGATTAGCTTAGGACTTTGCATCATGTGAAAATTTTCAAAAGAAATCCCAAATGGGGAAAAAGAAAGCCCTCAGAAATTAATTCAAATGGCCAGACAAAAATTTATTCCAAAAATCCCTCTGGTATTTTTGAAAAGTCTTAAAAATATGCATGATCACATATAAAGTGAAGTGGGTCCCACTGCATGCTCTAATATTTTTCAAAAATTCAAAAAGGGCATGGAAATTAAATAAAAACACTATTTGAATTGAAATTCAAATAATTTGAATTTCCAAAAATCTCCAAAAATTGTGAGTGGCTAGTTATATGTATTATAAGCCCACATAAAAGTTTTCAAGATTTTACAAATTGCCTTGCTATTTTATTTGGGGCAAAACAAATGGCAGAAAAAAAAACAGAAACAAAAACAGAAAGAGAAAACCGCCTGGATTTGGGCCCAACTTGTTTCCCCAACGGCTCAGCCAGCCCAGGACAACCCCCTCCTCTTGTCGCCTTCCTCCCCGCCGAGCCAAGCAGCACGGTGGCGACCATGCCGCGGCCGCCGACGCCATCGCGGCGAGCTGCCTGCTTCCCCGGCCACATCTACACGCCTTGGAGACGCCCACAAGAGCCCTACCCCTTTCCCTCTCCTCTCGTTCCCTCTCCCATCCTCTATTCTTCGATCCAGAGAGAAACCGAGCGCCGCGGTCGCCATTGCTCCGTCGCCGGCGTGGCCACCGAGCTCGTCTCGCCGTGACAGCATGTCCAGGAGGAGCGCCGAAGTCGCCTGCGTCTTCCAGCACTTCGAATCGAGCAATCAAGCCCTCTGGACGACACCCTCATCATCCCCTCGCCGTCGGCCGCCATGGATTCCGGCGACAAATTCCTCCCCTACGCGCCTCCTACGTCTTCAACGTCGACGTCGTTGGCCTCACGGTGAGCAGCCTCCCTGCTTCCCCCTTTCCGCACTCGCAGCCGTGCTTCGGTCGCCATTTTCCCCACCGCCACTGTGAGACACCGACGTGCGGCTCGATGCCGTCGTGCTCTTCGGCCATCCCCTGGTCGCCCGCATGCACTGGGTGATGCGCGGGAGCACGGTCTACCTCCTGGTGCCCTCCGCGTGCCACCCCGTGGCCGGAACACCCACTCCGGCGAGGCGCCGCCGTCCTCTGGGTCGCCGTCGTCATGTCGCCGGCGCGCCTGTTTTAATCAGCCCCCATAGCCAATGACAAGTGGGGCCAGCCCCCTAATAACCCCCTCTGTTTAATTAAACAGAGGGAATTAACCCACTGAGGCTGACACCCCAGCCCCACTGGTCAGCCCCTTGCTGACGTCATGCTGATGCAAGGCTGACGCAATAATCAATTTTTAATTTAAAATTAAAAGAAAATACAGAAATTGCAGAAAATTACCTAAACTTCGGAAATTCATAGAAAATTCATATGAACTCCAAATTGGACAAATAATATATGAAAAATGATCAAAAGAAAATAATTTATCAAAATATACAACTTTCAGCTATGTTTGAGTTGAATTTAAAATGGTACCAGTAGATTTTTATATTTGGCTTAATTGGAATTAATTCAAATTAAATTCAAATGCTATTCCAATTATAACCCTTGCAATGTAAACATGATCACTTGTACATCAGAGACATATTACACACATGATCACATGGTTTTCAAAGAAAAAACAATAGCAATTGCAATTTGGTTAAATTGAAATTCATATGTGGAGTTTGAATTTGCATTTCAAATGCAATACACTTCATTTAAATCAAATGTACCACAAACCAGCACCATTCACATCATGGACAACCTTATCATCTGTTTGTGTATTTAAATTCAATGTTTCCCCCTCTTGTTGATGATTGTGCCGGTAACAGTGCCTCCGAGACGGTGATCACCCCCGAAGAAGAAGACCACCGTTAAGACCCGTGTATCATCAGCAAGGCAAAGCAAACACCATCGATCATGTCTATAAAATCCTACTTCCCTCTCAGTCTCGCTTATGCATGTTTAGGAGATCACCGAGACGTTCTTTCGCATAGTTGAACCCATTCCGCTGCATGACCTATCATTTTGTCACCGTATTAAGCAAAACCACAATCCTAGCAGATTTAGGAGTTGAATGGTGAGCATGTCACTACTAGGGAATAGCCTTTTACTGGCGTCCTTTTTTTGCGTTTAGTGGCGCATTTCAAATGCGCCACTAACGACAAGCCACTAATAAGGCCTTAATAGTGGCGCATTTCAAATGCGCCACCCCTAAGAATCTTAGGCATGGCGCATTTCAGAAATGCGCCACGCCTAAGATTCTTAGGGGTGGCGCATTTAGATATAACTTTTCGAGTAGATGATTTTTCATATAAAAAACTTTTTCATCGGAGGTCGTATGCAAAAGTTATTCCCATTTTACACAATTCTCGAGAGATTTTGCAAAAAAAGTCGAAATTCATATTTGTAAATTTTCCTAACAACTAGACCACATATCACATGGGAAACTTATTTTCTCTGCGTGTGTTGGGAATTTTCTGCTTATTAGTGGCGCATACGCAAGATGCGCCACCCCTAAGAGCTTATGGGTGGCGCATTTTCAAAATGCGCCACCACTAAGCTCTTAGGGGTGGCGCATTTTGGAAATGCGCCACCTATAAGGTTCTTAGGGGTGGCGCATTTTACCAAATGCGCCACGTATAAGCTCATCCAGGCTGGCCCACTCTTAGGGGTGGCGCACTGGGAAATAATGCGCCACCCCTAAGGTCTTATGGGTGGCGCATTATTTTCCAGTGCGCCACCCCTAACAGGTGGTGGCGCATGGCTTGTTATATGCGCCACTAATAAGCTTTCCATGTATAGCTATTTCCCTAGTAGTGTGTGGCCCCTGCAACTGTTACTGTTTATTGCTTCTTAGTGATACAATGAGGATGTTATGATTGTGAGTCGGGATGGAACGAATACGGCGATGCTGATGATAATGTGTTGGTGAATCTACCCTAATACAAGGTGATCGATGAGAGGTTGTGTAGGAGTACACAGTGGGTTGTCTCGTTGAACACCGCCCTAAGCACCGAGTTCTTGTATGGTAATCCAAGACAAAGAGTACAACCACACATTAGGCTCACTGACCCCTCTCGGCCTAGTACCTTGATCCGTGTTGACGTCCAGGAGTCACATTACTTCGGGCCTTCCATTTGACATATGCATAGAAAAAGAGTGAGTGGAAATGTTGCATCATTCTAGATATGTGGGTGGATCTATGAGGCAGTGAAACCATCTGTCAGAGGTCGCATCTCGGTTGCCTACATTGTCTGGGTCCGTATCGTTTATCCGCCCGGACTCTCGAGCGGTCACAAACTCAGATAGTCGACTCCTGTAATAGACCGGTTGTGAGCGAAGTGTCGTGGTGAACATCCTCGCTGTCACCTCTAGCACGGTGGCGAGACCTGGCGGTAACTAATGGTCATGTGTGTGTAGTTTACTGTTGGATATATGCTCTAGAGGCAAATAATATATGATTATTCCAATATATCTAAGAAAGTTCATAACCAGTTTCATACCGTGCTAGAACTGTGTCAGTGAAACAATGATACAGGTGTGGTATAGAAACCCCCCAGAGTTCCTAGTTAGCCTCTACATCGATAACTAGTTCATGGTCAACATGATGGTCGTGGTTTCGCGATCATGGACAATTAAGTCTCTTGACTATGAGATCACCTCACTGGTTGAGTGACGTGATGAACATTACCCAAAGTAAGCATTACAGCATGATCAAATCTTGTGAAGGTTCAGTGTTGTAATTATAGAACGTGGTAGACCGTTCCTTTGACCGTGAGTACGTGCATAATTTCTATCTTCCCGGATGCTTTGACCTACATACCAACACCTGACTGAAATATGCGGGTCATAACGGTTGTATCTTGGGTATTCCGTGGAGATATGTTGAGTATTATTGTTACAAGAGCGGGATTTCTCAATCCATATAATGGATAGATACTCTGGGCCCACTCGGTGAGATTCCATCCATAAAGCTGCAGCGTGTGACTAGGTCACGGGGATGAATATCATGAGAACGAGTGAATGAGGATTAGTTCAGAACGAGGTTGAACCAGACATAGGATGTCATAGATCGAATCTTGGAACAATCCAGTATCGCTGACAAAGGGAATGCTATACGGTGTAAGGTCCAATCGGTGTTTGATATCCAGAATGCACAGGGGTCATTATGGGCATCCAGGTCCCGCTGATGATCATTGACCGTAGCCTCATCTCGGTCATGACTGGAGTGTTCTCGGACCGTAGGGTAACACACTTAAGGGCTCAATTAAATCGGAGACCTTTTCGGAACCATCGGAGTAACCACAGAATAATGGAAACAATATCGGAGAAGTACCGTGTTGAACCGAACAAGTTCGGAGTGAACCGGAAGGTGTTCCGGAGCACCGGGAGATGGAATATTATGTTTTAGATATTAATTAATTGAATTAATAATTAAAATCATTTTATTTCTAATTAATATGTGCAATGGGCCTTAGTGGAGAAAAAGGCCCATTAGGGGAAGAAATAAAAGGGAAAAAAAAGAAAAAAAGGGAGTGGGGGGGGAGGCGCCATGGGCCCTAGGGAACATGAGGGTGGCGCCCCCTCTCCCCCCTTGGCTGGCGCCCCCCCTAGCATGTGGGATAGTCCCACATTGCTAAGGGAGGGCGGTTGACTCCCTCCCCTACCCCTATATAAAGAGGGCCATGGTGCACATATTTAATTAAGCCAAATACACAATAAATCGGATTAAATTAGTATTTACTCCGAATTGAGATTGGTTTTCTCCGGTCTTCTCCAATCCCTTGTCTATTTCACGGTGGGCTCCCTAGTGTGACCCTATAGTGGAATTGAGGCTTCTCTGCTAGAATCGGAGTCCGTCGTACTGCCGAAGCTCCGTCCGGAGGTCTGCTTCCGCCACCTTCGCTAGATCGGAGAACGGAGGTCGTCATCGAGTCTCATACGTGTGCGAGTACTACGAGGTGCTACACGTGTGGCACTACACCCATCCGGGTGCTTAACACAGCCAGGGGGCTGTGAAACTTGATCGGCTACATCAACCACGTTTGCGGGAACGTTTCTCGCGCAACGGACTACACCCCGAGGTATGTTATTTCCGCACTCCTTTCCGTTACGGTAATACGACTAGCTAGATCTTGGGTTATGGGAACGCTAGTTAGAAAAATTTGTGTTTTCTGCTGCGAACCCCAATAGTAGTATCATGAGCTAGGTCTATGCTTAGTATTACTGTACGGATAGAACACATCGGGGATGTGGGCGTTGATTGTATGATGGTTACCCTCCCACGTGTACTTGTTCACATCTGTGGCATTGTTTGATGAAGCTGCCCCCGACCGACCTTACGCGTACGCTTACGTGAGACTGGTTCCACGCTTGACATATGGCTTGTACCGTATAAAGTGGTTGGGGGGTGTCTGTCTATCTACTTTAGCGGATGTGGCATTTGCAACGGAGGGCCCCGTGCGGGGTGTAATAGAGGCAATCGTATGGTTGACGTTGTGGTTGACTCGTAGGTTAAAAACCTGTTTAACTATGAAAGCCCTAGCAGCCACGTAAAACTTGCAATGTTCAAATAGACCGTCTAAACCTTGTATTGCTAAGTGGGGGCTATCATTCGTTTGTTTGTGATGTAGCGATAGCTTTGCTATGTGTTACTAGTAAGTAGTAATCGTCATCATAAAAAAAACTAAAATGGAGACACTATAGACTTAGTGTTGCCATAGCTCAGACATCTTAAAACTTGCTAGTATAGGATACACGACGGTAGCATGTGATAAGATGATCCCTTAACAAAGCCAAACACAAGTATTCTACCGAAGTGTGCACCGCCTGGAAGGTTCTCCCATATGGCTTGATGCTCCGTACATACCGGAGTTGTCCTACATATTCAATGGCGTTCGCATGAGGTTGGGTTCGGAAAGCCTGGCATATGAAGATATGGCCTTGCTGAGCAGCATATAACATGGAGGGTTAATTTGGCGAGCCTAGCATATGCAGATATGGCCTCGGAATACTAGAGATCGAAAGATCGAGCATGAGTCACAGTACATAAAACATAATGTGATCGCACAAGTTGTTGTCTACCTTTGAAACTGACCCGTCGGCCGTGTGATATTCGAGGTCGGGTAGTGAATCTGGATCATGTAATCACTAAAACTTCCTAGGGATGAATTATTTTAGTGCGAGCTCATTTATAATATGATTATATGAACTCATTGTTGTGAACTAGTCTTAATTGTGTTCCTTGCAATTATGTTTGTAGAAAATGGATAGCACCCAGTACCTTGAAATGGATTCCTTCTTACATGGTGAAAGACTTAAAGAAAATGGGTCAAACTTCATTAGTTGGTACTTACGCCTTAGAGCCATGCTCAAGAGAATCAACCTTTCATTCTTAACTAAAGAGCATGTGGGAAACCCTCCAGCAAACGACATGGATGCACAAGCGGCGATTGATTATCAGTATCGTCGAAGGACATATGCCATAGCTAAGGGTATCATAGAAACCAGCATTCCGCAACCTTTGCGTGAGGAGTATGCTGATTTGGATACATATGATATGATCGATGAGCTGAAGTCATCAAACTTGCATCGGTTTAGAGTTGCCAGATTTGAGTTAGAAAGTGAGTTTCTCTCTACAAAGATGGAAGAAGGCTCTTGCCTGAAAGCACACTTGGCCAAGATGCATGAGATACATCTGAGCCTCGTAGATGACTTTGACTATGGGACCACAGATGAGTCTGCGATATACACGGTGTTACACTCGCTTCCACCGAGCTATAGAGACCATGTCCATGGCTATGTCGGGAGAGGTGAAAGCCTCGAGTTCTCTGACTTCATGGATAGACTTCAGTACCTGGAGGTTGAACCCATTGAAGGAGAAGTTGTTGATGGAGAAGGTATATACTTGATATACTATATAAATGTTTATTTCCTTATACAACATTTGAAGTAAATGAGTATCTGATACTTATTATGTTTTATGAAAACAGGACCTGCCGTTGCATGGACGGGAAGAGGTGAAATCGAGGATTGATGGATATCAAGTCAGTTGATGGCCAGCATGGATTCCGCCGAGACATCTATCATAGGAGATACTTACAGTATTAGATAAATCTTATGTAATCATTATAGTATGAACACTTAGTTGTGTGTCTTGCATCTCGCGAGACAAAGTTATTCATGTAATGAGACGAGTCAGTTGTTCCATCTTTATGAATAAAAGTGTGCTTATACTTTGATTACGTCTTGATTTATGATATGATAGAAAGCATTTATAATACTGCTATTATTGTCAATAAATATTCAATGTTTAATGATAAAGTTGTCTTGATTATAACAAGTCAAAGATTTGATTTCATGAGGTGACTTCATAACTGATGAATTCATTAAATGTATGATCTATTAACTTGTGAGTTCATTATCGAATGAAAGTCATAACTTGATTGCATGAGATGGATTAGATACACGATCTATGAACCTCTGCAATAAAAATAACCATGACAAGGTTATAGCAAGTAGAACTTGTGCCAATCATTAAACATAAATGATGTACTAAATGGGCACGTGAGTTATCATTAAAGACTTCATATGATTAATTGAAACTTGGATTCAATTGAGATCATAAAACTGAGATTCAGGAATCACAGTGAGAAGTGAGAATACAAGGATACATATCACTACGCTACGATCCGAAGTGATAAGTATTGATATTGACATAATGGGAGACTTGTGGAAGTTGTACCACAAACTACGATGGAAGTTGAAAGTGCTAGACTACTTAAACCATTCGTAGTCATACTAAACCGTAGTATGGTCTAAACATTCTTTCCCCTAGCACCATACTTATTGTGAAATAAGGTTGTTTAATTCATTAAGTTAAAACACCCACTTCATGAATAGGAAACCATCCTGAATCTAATGAGACATGATAGCTCCATAACTGATGGTGTTATAAGGTTTCTTAAAAGAAAGAATTTCTTTGGAATAAAACTACAAGCAATTGAAATTACATATTCTCCCCGAATAGCAAAATGTGTGTTGCTTGATTGGTAATGCGAGAAGAAGTCTCTCGACACGGATCCAATGGGAGATAATGGAAACTTTGACCGGGGTATTGGACCTTGCCTTCAGAATATCAGAGTATTGCAATGGAAGCATGTTCCGCTGTAATGACACTGTATAAGGAAGGATATGCCATAGATGATTAATCTTGGTATATGAATTGAAGCCATTGTTGAATTTAGAAGGTTGTCATGAATACCTTCTGTACAGAACAATAATCATGAGTCTTTTTAATAAAACAATAAAGAATAACATTGATTGAGACAAAAAGGAATGATGGTAGCCTAGAACACGAGGAGAAATGAAATAATATTGAGTTACATAAAGGATGGCTCACGTCCCGTGAAATAAATCGGTTATTTCATATTCTCGACAAACTGGAGAGTTATTGAGAATAATGTAATGGGCATAAGGCATTATTTGGTTATGACCAAAGTTCAATGGCGATTGACTACAGAAACGTAGGAATGCTTTAATCAATAAAATAATTCATTTACACTACGATGGACCATAGCCTGAAATTGCATCTCAGTCAAATTTGGGATTTGAAAGAGAATTGCAATGTGCATGACAAAGGTTATTTCGTTAAAAGGATGTACTGTAGTACCTCAAGACAGGAACCCTCAACCTTGATTTGATCAAGTGATTTTGTGATGACCAAAATATTGAGTGGGCTTGCAGTTTCATGAAACTGAGTGGGAGCTTTGAAGACTTCCCGAAAACTTGGAATGCAGAGGTCATTTTCTGAGTGGGAGCTTTGGAAGCTTTGTCATTATGTGAGACATAGTGAACAATAAAATGACTTGATGAAAGCTGAACCATAAATATATGAGTATATGATGGATATATTTGAGTGGGAGCATAATCATTGTCTCAAACATATATGCATTGATATGTGTGAAGAATGAGCTCATATGTATATATATGGATATGCATTGATTGTGTATATAGAGAATCATCTTATATACATATGTGCATTATGATATATAGAGCGTAAGGCAAATAAAATATAAGATTGCAAGAATCTTCTTTTATGTGAAATACCAACACATTACACGTTGAAATCTATATGAGTAGATTAAGATACGGATAATGAAATGAGGTGAAGGTTGGAATAGTCTTCTAAGACAAGAAACAGGTTCTTGTGGCTAGAAATTATATAATGGATGAAATCCAAATATCACAAGCAATGTCTTGATGGAAGAATAGAGATGCACCATGTACTGGACATGTGATCTTATATGTTCTTGACATATGATTCTACCATATAACATGCATTTTGAATCCAAGAACAGAATGACTCAAAAGTTCTTGGAAGAAGAACTGATTCCGATGTGCTTTAGGAGTAAAACACAGAATCTGAATAAAGTCCATGTATTCAGTATATGAGGAATACTGAGGACTATTCTCTAAAATATAGAAAGGATAATAGACTTGAATGTAATGCAAGATTACAATTGCAAGCCATATTATGGGTCTATATGGAATTAGAGACATCACCAAAGACATGAAAGAAATGTGAGCAAAATTCACGGCACTACAAACATAATACTACTTAAAAAGTAGACGTATGGATAAAAGTTGAGCGTTGGAAGTATTGGACTTCTTCTTGAGTGTATTTCCCAGTATATATGACTATGGATGAGTCTTCTAAAGACTGAACCAAGAGATCATTGTAGGATACTATGAAATAATAGTCTCACTCTCCCGCGAAACTTATATCCAACCATTATATGATAATGAGTGGTATGTCAAAAGAGCTTTTGACCTGTACCAGTTGCAAAGGAAACATACGAATCTGAATTGGTGCAGTTCCTTGACGAAACCTCTTCCATGAGCATGCATGATCAATGAACACTTATGTGATAAGATGAATATGATCGGAACAATGCGGCTAGATTATTAGCACTCTAGTGCAAGTGGGAGACTGTTGGATATATGCTCTAGAGGCAAATAATATATGATTATTCCAATATATCTAAGCAAGTTCATAACCAGTTTCATATTGTGCTAGAACTGTGTCAGTGAAACAATGATACAGTTGTGTTATAGAAACCCCCAGAGTTCCTAGTTAGCCTCTACATCGATAACTAGTTCATGGTCAACATGATGGTCGTGGTTTCGCGATCATGGACAATTAAGTCTCTTGACTATGAGATCACCTCACTGGTTGAGTGACGTGATGAACATTACCCAAAGTAAGCATTACAGCATGATCAAATCTTGTGAAGGTTCAGTGTTGTAATTATAGAACGTGGTAGACCGTTCCTTTGACCGTGAGTACGTGCATAATTTCTATCTTCTCGGATGCTTTGACCTACATCCCACCATCTGACTGAAATATGCGGGTCATAACGGTTGTATTTTGGGTATTCCGTGGAGATATGTTGAGGAGTATTGTTACAAGAGCGGGATTTTTCAATCCATATAATGGATAGATACTCAGGGACCACTCGGTGAGATTACATCCATAAAGCTGCAGCGTGTGACTAGGTCACGGGGATGAATATCACGGAAACGAGTGAATGAGGATTAGTTCAGAACGAGGTTGAACCAGACATAGGATGTCATTGATTGAATCTCAGGACAATCCAGTATCGCTGACAAAGTGAATGCTATACGGCGTAAGGTCCAATCGGTGTTTGATATCCGGAATGCACAGGGGTCATTATGGGCATCCAGGTCCCGCTGATGATCATTGACCGTAGCCTCATCTCGGTCATGACTGGAGTGTTCTCGGACAGTAGGGTAACACAGTTAAGGGCTCGATGAAATCGGAGACCTTTTCGGAACCATCGGAGTAACCAGAGAATAAAGTAAACAACATCGGAGAAGTACCGTGTTGAACCGAACAAGTTCGTAGTGAACCGGAATGTGTTCCGGAGGACCGGGAGATGGAATATTATGTTTTAGTTATTAATTAATTGAATTAATAATTAAAATCATTTTATTTCTAATTAATATGTCCAATGGGCCTTAGTGGAGAAAAAGGCCCATTAGGGGAAGAAATAAAAGGGAAAAAGAAAAAGAAAAAAAGGGAGTGGGGGGGGGAGGCGCCATGGGCCATAGGGCCCATGAGGGTGGCGCCCCTCTCCCCCCTTGGCCGGCGCCCCCCCTAGCATGTGGGATAGTCCCACATTGCTAAGGGAGCGGGTTGACTCCCTCACCTACCCCTATATCAAGAGGGCCATGGTGCACATATTTAACTAAGCCAAATACACAATAAATCGGATTAAATTAGTATTTACTCCGAATTGAGATCGGTTTTCTCCGGTCTTCTCCCACCCCTTGTCTCTTTCACGGTGGGCTCCCTAGTGTGAGCCTATAGTGGAATTGAGGCTTCTCTGCTAGAATCGGAGGCCGTCGTGCTGCCGAAGATCCGTCCGGAGGTCTTCTTCCGCCACCTTCGCTGGATTGGAGAACGGAGGTCGTCATCGAGTCTCCTATGTGTGCGAGTACTACGAGGTGCTACACGTGTGGCACTACACCCATCCGGGTGCTCAACATAGCCAGGGGGCTGTGAAACTTGATCGGCTACATCAACCACGTTTGCGGGAACGTTTCCCGCGCAACGGACTACACCCCGAGGTATGTTGTTTCCGCACTCCTTTCCGTTACGGTAATACGGCTAGCTAGATCTTGGGTTATGGGAACGCTAGTTAGAAAAAATTGTGTTTTCTGGTGCGAACCCCAACATTTACACCCTTGCAAGGCTAACAAAACTATTCGAATAGCCGCGTCCGCGGTCATGGACTACTTGGAACATGTACCTGATTATTAGACAACTGGAATGGATACTCTAAAACTTGCAAGATAAGTGTGAGTGCTATGGTGTGCTTCCTCGTGGGGAAGTCGAGGAAGTATCCATAGTGGTGTATTCGTTGGAGACTTGAATAGTGGACTCATGTACGCTTCTTACCTCAAGTCTGGTACTCGTAGTTCAGGACTAGCCAAGTCAAAGCTGGCACTTCTGCATTGTTGAACCCCACCTCCTTTACCTTGAAACTTGAGCATGAGTAGTGAAGTTCTGATGTAAGTCTTGCTGAGTACGACTTTGTACTCACATTTGCTTATTATATGTTTTAGATGAGAACCCGGACCCCTGATGGAGTCACCTTCGTGAAGCTCGACGTTGACCATGGTAGTATATTTCCAGACAGCAGCCTGGTCCCTCGTGGAAGGGCATGTATGTTTACAAGGATTCTCTAAGCCCTTTGTTAAACTTGTCTGTACTCAGACCTAATTTGCTTCCGTTGTATGATGTAATGTTGATCACATACATGTGATCTTTGTATGCTCTATTGGTAAGTCAATAAAGAAGTACTTTGTAGAGTTATGTGATGATACCTGTTGTTCATACTAGACATGTGTGCTGCGTGTATGATTATAACATACATGTCTTAGTATGGGTTTTCGAGACCTTAGTTGTGATCTGAATGGCGGTCTTTCATACAACAAGTGGCCCTTAGATGTGCGCAGCTTGTTGTATGATCGAGCCCGCCCTAGACCCCGACTAAGTGATCGGGCTGGAGTTTGTTTATGTAAGGGTTATGATTCAATCGATAACATGGTTGAGGCGACTTGTCTATGAGTATGGGATTTCACCCCCCATAACCATTTAGACTTGTGAGCGGGCGATGAGGACCCATCTCAGTTGATCATCCGGCCTGGATGGGATGCCCCTCACGTACGATGCATTCTGAGAGTGTTCTGTGCTTGGACTTGTCTGCTTAGACAAGTGGGTATGGCTCTCGGCTCTCCATGTGATTGAGTTGTGACTGGAATTACATACGCATATTACGGGTCCCAACACTTAAGTCCAACAAGAAAGATATGTTGGAGATAGATGATGATTGGTAGCCCTTTGTTAGTATTAGCATCTCTAACCAAGACTTCCTTGCTTTTTGTGATATTGGATCCATGGTTTCTACTATTCCAAATATAGTTTATGATTCTTTGAAACTAGATATGGATAAATTGTCATCTTATCATGAACATGCTAATGGAGATATTTCAGAGGTTAAAGGAAAGGTAGAATAAGTCCAAGTTGCATTCCTCCATAGGGTTGCACCGATGGATTTCTTCATCATGGATCCAAACCAACGCAACATCGTACTTGGGAGGGACTTCCTCCGAGCTATGGAAGGCTTCATTGACATTGGTAACGGGCACATACGCTTACGTGGTAAGGCGAAAGGTAAGTGTCTCTTTCCTAGGAAGAAGAAGAATGAGCTTATCGAAAATTAATTTGAAGGTTTTTGTGACTCCGATGATCTTGGAGACCTTTGATTCTTCTTTTGCTTTGTGCCTAGCTTAAAGGCGTGCGCTTGTTGTTGGAAACCAAAGATTTTTTTACCTTTCTTCTTAGTGGTCTTGATGATTGTTACTACTGTAGCAACATCATTGTATCTTTATTTTCAAGCTTTGTGCCAAGTTATAGCCTCTTATGATAAGGGAAACAAAAGTTGTGACATGCTGTCCAGAAAACAGATTTTGTCCTCTTGACGGGAAAAAATCGAAACAAATCTCCAGTTATTCTTTTTGAGCTGAATTTTTTACACAGCAGGCTCTATACAATTGTTAAACTTTCGTATGTTCTGAATTTTTTGATTTGAGTTTCAGAAGTGCCCCGAAAAAATTCTCTACTACCTGTTGTTCTGTTTTTCACAGATTCTTCCACGTTTTTCCTCTCCTTACTTTTGCAAACCTTAAGCTTGAGTTTTCTTTGCAAGAACCTTTTGGCAATCTTGAGAAATAGTAGATCTTCAAGAATATCTTTATATCCAGTGGGATTTTATTTTATTTTATGAAGGGTACTAACCTCTCTAATCAGCTTATGATGAGTTACGTATGAAGGGAGTTACGTATGGAAGATGATGAAAGAAGATCCGGGAGTATATCCAGTGCGCTCAAGCTTGGGGATTCCCCCATGAATCCCCAAAAAATATTCAAGGAGACTCAAGTGTCTAAGTTTAGGGATGCCCCCGTGCATCCCCTTCTCCATCAACGATCATCAGTTCGTCCTTCGTCTCACTATATTTTTATCACCTCATGCGTAATGTGTTATGCTTGGAGCATCTCGCTCTTAGGTTTTATTTTTAGTTTTCTTTAGCTTTTCTTGGTGTTCATAACAAGTTAGACCCCGGATTAGTTTATGTGGGATAGAAACACGCTCCACTCCAATCTAGAACACATCATAGGTTTTTTCATGCTTATCTTTTTTTTAATTTTAAGACTGTGAAGCATGAGCTCCACAGTATTTTATTGCATGGGAGAACCAAGAGTTATCAAAGAATATTACAAGATAAAATAGGAAGGAAAAGTAAAGAAAGGAAGTAAGCTAAACCTACCCTACTCTAGTGCAAAGAATTAATCCAAGAAAGCAACCTAGTTTTAGGATCTCCCAGCAATCTATGTGAAAGCAGGGTGATATCATGCACAAAGTGCCTTCTTCAGGAAGGAAAAGAGGGTCTCTCATTCCTGAAGGTCTTCCCATTTCTGACTATCCAAATACACCAGGCAGCTGTAAGCATGACTTCCATGAAAAAAGGCTAACGAAATGAATCTCTGGCCTGGTGTAAGAAGGAATGCAAGGATCCAGTGGCCTCCTAGATAATTTGCAGGTACTTCCAAACTCTACAGCTGAAGTTGCAAGAGAAGAAGAGATGCAATCTCTCTTCCAGAACATGTGTGTGACAAAGCACACAAAAATTGTCCTTAGTGGGTAATCTCCAATGCCTCCTGACTAGCATGTCTTTAGTAATTAATCTGTCATACAGCAAGATCCAACCAAAAACTTTTATCTTCATGGTACACTTACTCCTCCAGATCTAAGCACCAGACTGATCAGTTGGCATATTGGAATGCATAAGATTGTAAAACCCCTTGGCAGTATAACCATTCTTACCAGGCCAGGGCAAGGAATCAGCAGCCTGAGGATCTCTTTGGAGATCAGCTAGCCAATCCTTGAGAACGAAGAACTCAGATGCAGCTTGTTGTGAGAGTGGCAAGTAACACAAAAGATCTTCATCCTCCAGGCTTAGAAAATCATGAACAGATAGTTTGTCATCTTTCACAAAAGAGAAAAGATGAGGCAATCTATCCCTCAGAGGTCTAAATGAGCCATTGATGTGCCACCCATCTGACCAAAAAAGAACAGAGTCTCCAGCATTGACCATGACAGATGTCACTGGTCTATATAGGTCATTCAACTTGAAAACATAACTCCACCAAAAGGATCCACAAAGCATAGTTGCATGGGGGACATTGCCACTGTAATAAGTGTTCCAAATAAGAGAGCCCCAAGGAACATTATCCTTATTATAAAACTTCTGCAAATGCTTCAGAATTAGAGCTTTGTTTTGCACTTGCAAGGTGATGATACCCAACCCACCTTTCTTCTTAGGCCTGCAAACTAGCTCCCAAGCAGCAAGAGATTGTCTTGGAGTATCTGAATTACCTCTGCAGAGGCATTGTCTTTGAATTCTCTCTAGCTGTTTAAAGATGCCCTGAGGAATAGCAAGACTACAAAAGTGATAAATAGGCATGGACGATAGGACTGAATTTAATAACTCTAGCATGGCCCCTTGGTTCAACATAACAGAACTAGCAGAGAGTCTTCTTTCCACCCTGTCCACCAAAGGCATAAGATCCTAAATTTTGGGCCGGTAATACCAAGAGGTAAACCAAGGTAAGTGAAAGGCATTTGTGCAATGGAGCAATCAAAAACTTCAGCCAGGTGAGCAGTCATAGTTTCATCAACATTCAGGGGGATTAGAGATGATTTATGGAAATTGACTTTGAGACCAGTGGAAGCATGGAACCTAATAAGCATATCCTTGATTTCCAAAAGATGATTTTCATCAGCATGGATCACCATGATAGTGTCATCAGCATACTGAATGATGGGGTAATTGAGATCATGTGAGGGAATAGGAAGTGTCAAGACTTGATCATGGAGCATTTTATTAACTACTGACTGAAGAATATCAGCAGCCAGTACAAACAAAAGAGGAGACAAAGATCCCCTTGTCTAACCCCGCTTTTGAAGTAGAACTGCTTACCAGGCACTCCATTCAAAAGGATAGATGAAGATCCAGAGCCTAAAATCTCTTTAATCCTTCTGATCTATTTTTGACAAAACCCCTTGTGCTCCAGAACCTGAAGGAAAGCATCATGCTCAATGGTGTCCAAAGACTTTGCAAAATCCAACTTCAGAACTAGCAATGGCTTTTTAGACTGTTTGCATTGGTGGATGTACTCAAAAGCCCATGCTATGCAATCCTGAATGGATCTTGACTGAAGGAAGCAATATTGATTTAAGTGTATACACTGAAGAATAACCTTCTGAAGTCTATTAGCAAGCATCTTTGTGAGAAATTTCAGACAGGTGTTGGTCAGTGATATAGGCCTAAAATCATTAGGGAAAACAGGAGCTAGCATTTTTGGAATCAAGGCAATTAAAGAACCATTAAGACACTCCAACTTGAGAGTTCCATCAGCAAACTGAGATATCAGACTCATAAAGTCAGATTCAATAATGGGCCAACATTTCTTTAGGAACAATCCATTGAATCCATCAGGCCCATGAGCTCTATCCACAGGGAGATCTTTAAGAACCTCATTTATCTCAGTCTGGGTGAAAGGAAAGGCCAGATCTTGTAATCCCTCCACTGGGTTGATTAATTCAGAGAGGTTGAACTCCATTTGGATACCTTGAGAAACCCCCATTCTCTCTTTGTAAGAAGTCCACAGCAAATTGGCCATCTGCTCATGATCAGTGAGGACAGAACCATCAGGAGCATGCAGTGGGGAAATGGAGTTCTTCCTCATTCTTTCAGAAGACATTGCATGAAATTTTTTAGAATTCTCCTCTCCCACTTAATGTCTCTGATAGTACATCTTTGCCTCCAATAAAGAAACTATAACCTGAGAAGATGCTCATGGTGAGATTTCACAATTTTTTTGAAGTTGAACTCAGGCCTTGTTAGAGGTCTAATTTCCTCCAGAGAATCGAAAGCTAGCACCACATGTTAGCATTTTAGGATGACCTTCTTAAGAGATGCCATGTTGGAGGACCACTTTTTAAGAGCATATCTGAGCCTTTTAAATTTCTTGGACAAAGTGGTGGCAGCAGAATTGGCCATTACAGGAGCATTCCAAGAATTCTGCACACATTCCATGAAACCAGGTAGCTCAGCCCAAAAGTTTTCAAACCTGAAAAGGTTACTCTTTGGGATAGATGTTTCAATGGACACAATACAAGGCACATGATCAGATGAAGTCTTGCCCATGGGTAGAACAATAGTGTTTGAGTAAGCAGAACTCCAAGAACTAGAAGTAAAAAACCAGTCTAATTGTTCCAGCAAAGGCTCATCCTGCATGTTAGACCAAGTATAAGCTCTGCCTTTAAGTGGTAGTTCTAGAATCCCAAGGTGGCCAATAATTTCATTGAACAAGAAAATGTCATTAAGATCGCCACCAGGCCTTTTCTGTTCTCTAATGATCTTATGAAGTTGAAGTCCCCTAGCAGAAGCCAATTTTCACCATCAGGAATATTGAGATCATAGAGCCATTGTACAAACTCATCCCTCATTGGACCCTGACAAGGTCCATAGACAGAGACCAAAGTCTAAACTTCAGCATTATGGACAGAGGTGAAAGAGATTGTAATGCCAAAGCGATTGGACTCCACCAGGGCCCCATTGAACATGGTAGAACACCAGACCACAATAAGCCCACCAGAGGCTCCCACAGAAGGGGAGAATGCAGGATAATCAAATCTCCGAGGACAAAACTTTCTGACCAATCGAAGATCAAAAGTTTCACATTTGGTTTCTTGCAGACAAATAATGGAACAACCACTTTCATTAATTTTAGCACGCACATCACGCTGTCTCTCAGCAGAATTCATACCAGACACATTCCAGCACATAACACGCGAATTACGAAAATGAGAACTATTCATAATTAACGATATGGTTTATAGAAAAAGTCATGTCTGCATAACAGACATGAGAGCACTCAGTCCAGCCAGACCAAAAGACCCAGAAAGGTAAACCAAAGTTCAGACATAACAGAAAACCATAACTACTACACCCCTCTCCCACATGAAAGATAAATGGCGTATTAATCATGGTGAAACATCAGGGGTGGTTGTAGCCGACGGTCCCGCCATAAGCTTAGACGTAGTGAGGTCTTCTGGAGAAATGCACAGGGAAATGCCAAGATCCTGCATTGCGCGGATTGGAGTGCGCGGAGGAATTTGCATTCCTTCTTCAGTCTTAGGAGCACTGGGAGCTTGCAGTCTTGGATTTTTAGCATGTGGCTTCCTCAAAGGTCCGGGCTTCATCTGAACTGCAGAGGTAGGCTTGAAGCCAGACTTCTTTGCACAGCTTCTGGTAATCCTGCGTGTGGACAAATCTTCATCATCACGCACCAGAGGGGGCGAGTGCGGCTCTTCTTACCAACAGTGGGTTCCTTAGGAACAACAAACTGAACACTAAGCATTGAAGAATAAGCATTGCTGGGTGGAGCTGTAGCTGAACTGTCCATAGGAGGAAGGTGAGAATATTCAATCCTCAAAGGCTCAGGAACCATCCCTTGGCCCTCATCCGCAACCTGAAGAAGTAGAGACCAGCCTCCAGTAGGTGGAAGTGTCGAGGGGAGGACACTGAAACTTTTAGGGATAAATCATGCAGAGATAGTGGGAAATAAATCCGACATTGCACGTTCCAGGATCATCCGAGGAGGAAGAACTGGACCAAACTGAACACGTCTCACCACTTCCACAATTGGATCAAGGACTATGACTTGCGGCTGATATGGAACAATGGCCAAGTCCTCTGCATTATAGACAAGCTCCTGAACATCATGATTGATGGGCTCCACATTAGGCGCCTGATCTACGATCACATCAAAATCAGAAGAGGAACTGGAGCCCATAGAAAAGTTGATCTCCATTGAATTCTGATCCTGTGGGGGCGCAACATTAACCGGTTCATTCTCAGCTGCCTCCTCAGCATTCCAAGCAGGCCATCCAGCATCCTCATTTGGTGCAACATCATTGTTGCCTTGGTCATGCTACTGTTGATGTTGCAATGCACCTTCATTCCAGCCCAAAGCAGGGTATGGTGGTATGGTGGGGCACCCCAGACAGGAGCAGGGGGTGGTACATGTCCTGGCATGGGATGTGGATTTCCATCAAGTGGCATGAAGTCCTCATCCGTAGGAAGGACAACATCAGTAAAATTGGCAGTGAGTATATAGATTATTGCAGTCCATGAAACCACCGTGCCACCCCATGGAGCATATTCCCTAAAGACCACATCACGCGGCACTAGAGCATTGTCAGGGAATGGGGCAAGAACCAGAGAGCGAACCATGGGCCTGTCGGTGTGATCCCACTCATTGAACTGCCCGAAAGTGCCAATAAACTCAGAAAGATAACGAGTATTTCTATAATCCAGAGGAACTCCAATAAGCATGATCCATCCCGTGCAATGACCATGAATAGCCCAGAACCCTTCTCCTTCTTTGTGTGGGATGAATCTAACGAAAAACTCGTCTCCCTCTTCATCAAAACCAAGAGCAAACGGTGCATGCCCAACAAAATATGCATGGACAACCGGACTCTCAACTTCAAACAGGCCTACCCCTTGAAACCAGGTCTGGGCGGAGGGAACAATCACCTGGATCCTACCCCTTGAAACCAGGTCTGATGCCAACCAAGTGCGCCGGCGGCGGTGGATCAACAATCGCCACCATATAGTGCTCGTGCATCCGTGGCGGAGGCTACGACGCAGAGTAGAAAGTTCGAGGGAATCTCTCAGGACCTCCATCCACAATGTCATGGCCCTCAGGGAGGAAATGGCTAGTCTTAGTTTGTCTTTAGCAAGAGCCTTGGCTTTTGTTTAGTTTGTTTCTGGAACTCTCTTTAGTTTTCATGTTTATCTTGTTAAGAGAGTTGGTTGTTGAAGTGAGTTGTCTTGTCTTGAAAGTAGGTAATTGAGGTTGCTATCTAATTTTAGTAGTAACTTGCAATAGTTTTGAGGTATTGATGTGAGTAATGTTTGAAATATTGGTGTCAAGAGCTCTAGCCTATTAGTGATAGCTGTCATATTTTGGGAAATCCGTGTTTATTTTCAAAACCTACAAAAACTATTTGAGAACTCTAGCTACTAGATGGATCGCTAATCTTTGGAGGGATCAGATATTAGAGTACACTCACGTACCATGAGTCGCGGATGCGCAAGGATAACCAAACCCCCATACACTCCTCCTCGGGGTACTTGTCTCTTTGTGAACCTCCTTATTAGATTGAGAGTTACCGATAATAAGTGCATGAGTTCTTCGGACTAATGTAACTATTGAAAGTTGACACTTCCACCTCCTCATATTTGCTAGCCTCTCCCGTGACGTGCATTGCCTTCTTCTCACTCCGAGAGTTGGCGTCCACCTTCGCTGGTACATCCAAACGCTTGGCATGATACGCTCTGTCATCATAAACCTCCTTATATCTTTCCTCAAAATAGCAACCATACCTACCTATCAAGGCATTTCCATAGCCTTTCCGAGATATATTGCCATGCAACTTCCACCTCTTCATGACTTGATCTTGATGTCATACATGTTCCTACTTCACTGGTAGAGGCATACATTGCATACATCATGATAGCTAAATCTTTTTTATGTGTTGAGTACCTTGTAAAGTGTGAAAGATCTTCTATACCTTCTCATAAATTAGAATGTTGCCCTTAAAGTGACGAAAATATCCCAAAGTGGACCAAATAAAATATCCCAAAGAGGACAAATGAGAGTTAAATAGAAAGAGCCATTGAGGCCACCAAAAAATAGAAAAAAAGAGAAAAAGAAAATAAAAAGAGAGAAAGGGGCAACACTACTATCCTTTTGAAACATCCACACTATTACTCCCTCTTATCCTTGTACTCAATAGATATGATCATTTATGCATATAGATATGTGGGGACATTCACACTATAGAACTTGGCTTGCATATTCCAAGGATGAGCCTCCTCAAACGAGCTCTAGGTATTCATGAGCGAGCAATTTAGATGCACCCCTGCTAGTTCCATTGTAGAGCTTTCTTAGCTCATATGTGCATTTGTTGCATGGCAATCCCTACTCCTCACACCATATCTATCATTTGGCCCTCTCGCCTATGATTGTCCTCATTGATGTGAGCCTTTCTCACGTTTTTTGTCTTCCTCCTCCACCATATTTCTCTCTTTTCCATCCTAAGTGTCAACTTTCGTTCTTACGCTCATCCATTGCATGAGTGCTCAAAATATCGAAAAGGAGTGGATCAAATTGACTTGTACCTGGCTAGTGGTCTAGGGACGAGTCAAGATAAGATTCCAAAGCAGACCAAGTGTGAAACTTTAGTAGATTGAGTTCTCAACAAAAATAAAAAATTTCTTGTATTCCCTATCCCTCTTCTTGCACGCAAACACCATTTGGAGACATTCGAGTCACGGACGGCGAGAGCTCTTGCACCTAATGTTCTTTTGTTGCTTGTTTCAATGCTAATATAGACTCTTGCATGTTATGAATTGGATTGAATCACATAGCTTGATTGCTTTACTTTTCAAAGTTCTTATATGGTTGCTAGCATGTCACCACAGAAATTATGCTTGTTATCATTTACCTACTCGAGGACGAGCAGGAATTAAGCTTGGGGATGTTGATACGTCCCAAACATATCTATAATTTTTGCTCCATGCATGTTTTGTGTGACATTTCTACGATCTAGATACACTTTCATAAACTTTTATCATATTTGGACTAACCTACTAACTCAGCGCACCCCAGTGCCAGTTTCTGTTTTCTGCTATTTTTCTATTTCAGTTTCACCCATATTAAAAGTGCTCCAAAAATTAGGGAAAAATCAGATAAAAAATTAGCGTGAAGGAACCTTTCGGAGTCCCGAAGGGGGACCAGGTGGGACCCACCAGGGCCCCAGGAGGCCACATGGCGCGGCCTAGGGCTTGGCCGCGCCAAGGGGCCACCCGGACCCCTGGTGGCCCCCCTGGCTGCCCCCATTCTCTTATATATTTCCCGTCACGTGAAACTTCCGGAGAGAACCCTTTTCCGCGATATCGCCTCTGTTCCGCCGCCGCCGCGCTTCCAAGATCGGGAGTGCTGGCAGACATCTTCCCGGCACCCTGCTGGAGGGAGGATCGACATCCTGGAGCTTCCCCTCCACCATGGACGCTTCCCAGATGTCCCGTGATTAGTTTCCTTTGGACCATGGGTCCGTGATCAGTAGCTATGTGATGTTCTCCTCCCCTCTTTGTTCTTCATGGTTTAGACCTCGTGAGATGCCCTACATAGTCGAGGCACATATGTAATCTTTCTGTTGTTTCTATGCTTAGTTTGATGGGATCTGATGGATTATGAGATTATGTTCAGATTGTGATAGAGTAATATATTTGGTTCTTATCTTTTATATTGTTGTTCTTAATTAATTCTTGCATGTTCTCCATTGTTGTTTATTGCTTTAGCCAATTAGTAGGTAGTAACTCCAAGAGGGAACGTTATGCTCGATTGTGGGTTCATGCCCCCCGATGAGATGCTTGAGTGACAGAAACATGAGTCTAGGGGATGTGCTGTTGCAACAAGGGGGAAAACAACGATGCATGTAACCGCGGTTGCAAGGATTGTTTACTTTACGCAAAGTGCTTTTTAATGCAGTTGTCTGTTGCTTTGGGTTTACACTTTTGGTGGGGCTCGCAACTTAATACCAGCGAGATGTTCTGGATAGATATCTCAAGGTGGATTATTAGTAGTAGATGTAGTTGGATTTCACTCTACTTATTTTTGCGTACTGCCCATGCTTTTGAGACTTTTCCTTTCTTTGTAGCACAATTAGCATTGCGGTGCGTTTATAACCCTGTCAATTGCCCATCTGTAATTCGTTCACCTCGCATAACAGTTTTATCATCTTTTGGGAGAGAGACAGCACTAGTGAACATCACGGGACCCCAGTCCATACTCTCCTCACTATTTACACGCTTATTTACTTTCTCGCTTTTACTTTCAGTTGCTATCATCATTATCATGATTCCTTGTGTTTGATCCTTTGTAAAAAACAAGACCGGAGATATTGAAACCTCTCTGAACTTCATTGGGAGCAAAGTTATTTGCGTCTGTGTACTAGTCCACGTCTGTTGTGCCGCTGACACCTACTTATCATCTCTGGAGTCGTACTGGTCGATACTCTCAACCTTGGTATCTTCACTAATTGAAACTTGCCGCTACGCTGTATCTCACCTTCCACTTGGGGTAACCAACGAAGGGAGAGAAGCAATTATCATCTCTCGCGTATCACTTATTTAGGTCTCTTGCTTGGAAAAATAAACATTAAATTTTATTCTGCATTTGTTCAATCATAAAACTTAATTATATTAAGCGCCTATTCACCACCCCTCTAGGCGACATCCACGTCCTTTCAATGAGGTACCATGGTACACCAAACTTAGCAAATATTACATCTTTAAGCATTTTCAAAGATGTCTTATGATCAGCACTCTCAGTAGGGATTACATCAACCCACTTCTGAATATTTCCACTCCTGATTAGGCAGCTCTTTTCACTAGCTTTCCATCAAGATTTATTTTTCCTCAATCAGAGTTCATTTGCAAAAGTTACGGCTGTTCTGGGTTTCCTGGTTTTGTAGTTCCTGTAGGACGGTTGTACCGGTCGGCTGGGCCGGTTGTACCGCTGTTGTCGATATGTAACGGCAGATGCCATGGGGATGGATAAAGAGGGGGACAAACCAAGGTGAGTGTCGCTGGTACCGGTTATGTGCAGAAACGCACATAACGGTCAGATTTCGTGGGGACATATAGAAGGGGTCTTCTTCCTCCTTTGTCCCCACCGGTTCCTTCCAAGTTCTTCCCCCAATTGTTGACCTCTTTGAGATTTACTTCTCTCTAGCCCTCCCATAATTCTTGCTCCTTTTTGAGATAAAAGAGAGAGGAGATCTAAATCTACATTCTCCACCAAGTCATCTCTCATCTACGTGAGGGGAACCTTGTGTATCTAGATCTTGAAGTTCTTTTGTGTTCTCCTTGTTCTTCCTCTCATATTCCACCATAGCTTTTGTTGCATTGGTGGGATTTCATATTGGGGGACTTGAGCACTTCGTGTGAACTTTCCATAGCATTTGGTGCATCGGTTTGAGTTTTCTCCGAGGATTCGTTGTATTAAGTGGAGTTGAGAAGATTTCTACTCTTGAGTGCATTGGCACTCTAGAGCTTGTACCTCTTGGGTGCGTTGGCGCCTAGAGCTTGTACCTCTTGGGTGCGTTGGCGCCTAGAGCTTGTTGTTGCGAAGTTCAATCATTGTGGTGGAAAGCTTCGGGACGCTTCGGGAGCCTCCAATTCGGTTGTGGAAAAAGCCTCGAGCGTTTGTATGGGTTCGGTGACCTCCCTCAAGGGTCGCCATTTGTATGGGTTCTGTGACCGCCCTCAAGTGTCCTATAGTGGAATCACGACATCTTGCATTGGTAAGAGCGTGAGGGGAAATAGGGTGGACCTCGTTGGCTTCGTGTGAGCATTGTGGTCCAAACCCTCTCCAAACGGAGACGTACTTCTTGCAAGAGAAGGAACTTAGGTAACAAATCCTTGTCTCCATCGGCTCCACTTGAAGTTATCTCTACCTTTACTTTGAGCAAGCTTATTACCTTGTTTATCTCGTGCTTGCTCATATTATTGTTTCATTTCTTGCACCATAGGTTGTTTACCTTATTGCACATCTAGTCAACCTTTTTACTTGTGCACCTACTTTGTGATAGCCATAGTGCTCTTTTTATATATCTTGCTATCACATAGTTGTTTATCTTGCTTAGTATAAGTTGTTGGTGCACATAGTTGAGCCTAGATTATTTAGGTCTCTTGCTTGGAAAATTAAACGTTAAGTTTTATTCCACATTTGTTCAATCCTAAACCATAATTATATTAAGCGCCTATTCACCCCTCCTCTAGGCGACATCCACGTCCTTTCAATGACGTACCTTGGTACACCAAACCTAGGAAATATTACATCTTTAAGAGTTTTCAAAGATGTCCTGTGATCAGCACTCTCAGTAGGGATTTCTTGAACCCACTTCTGAATATTTACACTCGTGATTAGGCAGCTTTGTTAATTAGATTTTCATCAAGCTTGAGTTTTCCTCAATCGGAGTTCATTTGAAAAAGTTACGGTTGTTCTGGGTTTCCTGGTGTTGGCAGTTCCATCCGGGCGGTTGTACCAGTCGGCTGGGTCGGTTGTACCACCCTTGTCAGGGTGTGGTACTACTGGTCCAACTACCAGTGCCACTACCGGGCGTAGTGCCTTTCTCTCCTGTCCTCGGGCAGTTGGCCCGACGGTGGTACCGCGGTTGTACCGGTTAATTTATATTTAAAAGTACTACAGGGCACGTAGCCGGTTGTACCGCCCTTCTCAGGGGGCGGTACTATGGGGCCGATTACCGGTGGCACTACCGGGGAAAGGTCCTTTCTTGACTGATATAGGCCGCTGGTGGACCGGTGGTGCCGCGGTTTTACCGGTAGTTAGCTAATTACCGGTACTACCGGGCGGATGGGAGGTTGTACCGCCCTACCCATCTCACCGCCAGCTAGGGTTTCGGAAGAATGTGGGCTGCTCATGGTTGGCCGGTTGTACACGTGTGTACATGCCGGTTGTACCGGTTATGTGCAGAAACACACATAACGGTCATATTTTGTGGCGACATATAAAAGGGGTCTTCTTCCACCTTTGTCCCCACCGGTTCCTTGAAAGTTCTTCCCCCCTTTGTTGACCTCTTTGAGCTTCTTTTCTCTCTATCCCTCCCATGATTCTTGCTCCTTTTTGAGGGAAAAGAAAGAGGAGATCTAGATCTACATTCTCCACGAAGTCATCTGACGAGGGGGTGACCCCACGACTCCTGCGTGTGAGGATACCTCGTGCATACGAAGACTGAAGGCCCGATAGAAGCCTCGACGGGCCCACAACTGGTCCACTCAAAGTACCGACATAGGAGTCCGCGACCAGCATAGAGGGCAAGACTTGGCGTCCAAGATGAAGCTAGTTTAGGAAATCATCCTTGTAACCTGAAATGGACTCCACGAGACCCGGCCTAGTATATAAAGGCTGGGAGGGGTGACGGCTCAGGACATCCAATCTACAATCAACACCTCCGATCTTGAGTGAACTCGCCTAGACCTCCACTGTAATCGCCCCCTCGCATAATACAATCGATCAGGAAGGGCTTCTCCTGTTAGTCGACGAGTATCGCCAACCTGTTCCTTCTGTCTGATCTAACCAAGGTTCCCTGACCATGGGATTTGCCGAGGCTAATCCTCGTAAATTGGCGCCGTATGTGGGAACTACATCGGTTGGAATCACGATCTGGGCGGTCCCGTCTCCAGCAAGTCACAACTCAAGGGCTCGAGCAAGATCGAACCCACTCGAAGAACTCAAGTTCATCGCAAACCACTCCATCGCACCACCAAGATCGCTCGGCCCGCAGCTAGGCCAAGTTCGATCTTTTGGCGACTAACAAAGTCGTCACCGGCAGAAAAGAACTCGACGATCCCGAAGGCAAGTGCAAGTCGCGATCAAGAAGCCAGCCAAGACGGTGGAACAAGTACAAGAAGTCCTCATAGAAATCCCACTCGAGGAACCGCAACGTTTCACAACAGCCACCACCCGGACACCCGCCAAGGGACACGACTACGACTCTGAAACTCAGTCCAGCGAGTACTACGAAGTCTGTCGGGACACGGGGTTAGCGTATGCAAGACTCGCTACAACACAATCATATGGAGAGCCGAGAACCGTACCCACTTTTCTAAGAAGACAAGGCCAAGCATAAAACGTTCTCGAAAAGCATAGAACATGAGGGGCATCCCATTCAGGCCGGATGATCAACTGAGATGGGTCCTCATCGTCCGCACACAAGTCTAAATGATATGGGTGGTGAACTCCCATACTCATAGACAAGTCGCCTCAACCATACTATCGATTGTATTATAACCCTTACATAGACTTACTCCAGCCCGATCACTTAGTCGAGGTCTAGGGCGGGCTCGATCATACCACAAAATGTGCACGTGACAGAGTCACGAGCAATGGCATCGCGATGCCCCAAGCTGCGCACATCTAAGGTCCACTTGGTGTATAAAAGACCGCCAGCCAGATCACAACTAAGGTATCGAAAACCCATACTAAGACATGCATGTTATAAACATACACGCAGCACACATGCCTAGTATGAACAGCAGGTATCATCACATAACTCTACAAAGTGTATCTTGATTGACTTACACATAGAGCATACAAAGATCACATGTCTGTGATCGTGATTACATCATACAACGGCAGCTTATTAGGTCTGAGTACAGACACGATTAACAAATGGCTTAGAGAAGCCTTGTACAACAAACATGCCCTTCCACGATGGACAAGACTGCTGTCTGGAACTATACTAGCTTAGTCAACGTCGAGCTCCAGGAAGGTGACTCCATCGGGGTTTGGGTTCTCATCTAAAACATAGAATAAGCAAACGTGAGTACAAAGTCGTACTCAGCAAGACTTACATCAGAACTACACTACTCATGCTAAAGTTTCAAGGTAAAGGATGTGGGGTTTCATCATGCAGAAGTGCCATCTTTGACTTGTCTAGTCCTGTACTACGAGTACCAGACTTGAGGTAAGAAGCGTACATGAGTCCACTACCAAGTCTCCAACCAATACACCACTATGGTCACTACCTCGACTTCCCCACGAGGAAGCAAGCCATAGCAATCACGCTTATCTTGCGAGTTTTAAAGTATCCATTTAAGTTGTCTAATAATCAGGGACAGGTTCCAAGTAGTCCATGACCGCGGACGCGGCTATTCGAATAGTTTTGTTAACCTTGCAAGGGTGTAAACTACACACACATGACCATCAGTTACCGCCAGGTCCCGTCACCATTCAAGCGGTGCCGGCGAGGATGTTCACCACGACACTTCGCTTACAACTGGTCTATTCTAGGAGTCTACTATCTGAGGTAGATTCCGCTCGAGAGCCCGGCAGGATCAACGATACGGACTCAGACAATGTAGGCAACCAAGACGCCATCCGAGAAGATGGTTTCACTGTCTCACAGATCCACCCACATATCTGTATGATGCAACCTTTCATCCATTCTTTTTTCTATTCATATGCCAAATGGAAAGCCCGAACTAATGTGACTCCTGGACGTCAACACGGATCAAGGTACTAGGCCGAGAGGGGTTAGTGAGCCCAATGTGTGGTTGTACTCTTTGTCTTGGATTACCATACATGAACTCGGTGCTTAAGGCGGTGTTCAACGAGACAACCCACTGTGTACTCCTACACAGCCTCTCATCGTTCACCTTGTATTAGGGTGGATTCACCGACACAGTTTCAACTTCATCAGTAACATGAACACAACCATCCCGACTCACAGATCAAAGTAACCTCATTGTAACCAATAAGCATGCAATAAGAAGTAACAGTTGCAGGGGCCTCATGATATCAATCAACTCCTATGTCAGCTAGGATTGTGGTTTGCTTACTACTGTGACAAGATGATAGGTCATGCATCGGATATGGGTTCAACTATGCGGTAGAATCGATAACAAGGTGATCTCCTAAACATGCATAAGCGAGACTGAGAGGGAAGTGGGATTTTATAGACATGATCAATGGGGGTTTGCTTGCCTTGCTGACGATACATGGGTCTTAACGGTGTTCTTCTTCTTCGGGGGTGATCACCGTCTCGGAAGCACTGTTACCAGCACAATCATCAACAAAAGGGGGGGGGAAACATTGAAATAGAATGCACATACATATGATATAGTTGTCCATGATGTGATTGGTTCTGTTTTGTGGCAAATTCAATTTAAATGAAGTGTATTTCATTTGGAATGCAAATTCAAACTCCACATATGAATTTCAATTTAACCAAATTGCAATTGCTATTGTTTGTTCTTCAAAAACCATGTGATCATGTGTGTAATATGTCTCTGATGTACAATTAAATTTGAATTAATTCCATTTAAACCAAATAGCAAAAGGTACTGGTCCCATTTTAAATTCAACTCAAACATAGCTGAAAGTTGTATATTTGGATAGATTATTTTCTGCTGATCATTTTTCATATATTATTTGTCCAATTTGGAGTTAATATGAATTTTCTATGCTTTTTCAAAGTTTAATTGAATTTCTGGATTTTCTGGATTTCTTTTAAATTGGAAAACCAATTATTACGCAAGCATGACCTCATGCTGGCCTCACGGGGGGCTCTGGCCAGTGCGGCCCCTCTGTCAGCCTCAGTGGGGTGGAAACCCTGTTAGTTTAAACTAACAGTGGGTTAGGGGGGCCAGGGGCCCACCTGTCTGTGGCTTAGGTCTGGATTAGGGCGGTGGTTAAGGTCAAATGACCTGGGCGGCCGGCGGCTTGACGCCGGTGCCACTGGGCACGGTGGTGTCCTCGCCGGAGTTGCCTACAGGCCACGGAAAGGCTCGAGGAGACTACCAAAATGAAGCCCGCACACGTCCGCATCGCGCTGCATCCACGGGGAGGCCTAGGGGTGGCCGGAGCATCGCCGGCGTCATGCTCGGGCGGAGGCCGTGGCTCTGTGAAGACGAAGACGGCGTAGGAGGCTACGGGAAGGATCACGGGATGGGGGGAAAAGGTCGCAGCCTCACCGTGATTCCAGCGGAGGCGACGGAGAAGGCTGGGAGTGCTCGGTGGCGACGTATTTGACGGCGGCCTTCCTCGGCTCCGGCCAGATGTCGTGGTCCGATTCGCTGTCTTCGAAGCTCCCCAGCTTGCGGGTGTAGCGGTGAGGAGTGACATGGCGGTGCGGCGTCTTGCCGTCGTTGGCCGCATCGGGGCGACGTGGCCCTCGCCGGCGTCGGCATGCTCACCACCGAGCAGCTTGTCGACGCGGCGGGGAAGATGACAAGCCCCCAGGTGGGCTTGGGCCGGGGAAAAACTAGTTGGGCCCAAGGCCTGGTAGGGTGGGCTGGGATTCCTTTTTCTTTTTCCTTCTTTTTGCTTTCTGTTTTCTATTTTCTGTCTTTTGTTTTGCCCCAGATAAAATAGCAAGGCATTTTGTAAAATCCTCAAAACTTTTATGTGGGCTTAGAATACATATAGATAGCCACTCATAAGTTTTGGAGATTTCTGAAATTAAATTAATTTTAATTTCAAATCAAATAGGGTGTTTATTTAATTTCCAAGCTATGTTTGGAATTTTTGAGAAATCTTGGAGCATGCAGTGGGACCCACTTCACTTTATATGTGATCATTCATCTTTATAAGACTTTTAAAAAATCACAGAGGAAATTTTGGAAGCTATTTTTATCTGGCCTTTTGAATTAAATTCTCTAGGGCTTTTCTTTTCCCCAATTTTGAATTTCTTTTGAAATTTTATTCATGATGCAAAGGTGTCAAGCAACCCTAGAACTTACCCTAGTTGGGGTTCTGACAACTATGACCCAAACCAAAGACCAGATGAGTACGCCAAGGTTATTCGGAACCACGCGATCGACGGAATAGAGCTCGACCCAAGGTTCCACTCCCGTTCAGAAGACCACTCGCAGTCGTTCCTAGTCACAAGAAGAAGAAGGTACGCTGGCTCCAGCAGGCTCACAGCCGAAGAACAGTTCGATGGACCCTGCACAATCCACTGTTTCGAAGACGACTGGGGGCGCCTTAGAGAAGGCCACACCCTTAGTGATTGTCGTCTATTCACCGAACTCTCCAACAGCCTCAAGAAGAGAAGCAACGCGAAGACAAACGGGGTCGAGGAACCGCGCAGCCACCAGCACCCCATACAGAAGAGCAATACCCTCTATCTCATGGACGGTCAGCATGATCAAAGAAGGACGACCCTCAAAAAAAACATGACGCCCACACCCTACAGACCCGAGCACCCGAGGACCTAAAAACATCAGAAACCTACCATTTGTATGGCACAAATACCAACATCACTTTCTCCAAAAGTGACCACCCACCCGCAATTCCAAAGCCAGGGCACGCACCGCTAGTCCTCGATGCCCAAATCGGCGGTTACGACAAGGACAGAGTTTTCATGGACGGGGGAAGTAGTTTAAACATAACCTTCACCAGCACCTTGTGCAAGATGCAGATTCCGCGGTCAGTCTGGAAGAAGTCAGGCGTCACACTCCACGGCATAGTTCCAGGCGAAGTATCCGCCTCCCTCGGAGCAATTGAGCTCGATGTTGTCTTTGGAGGCAGGGTCAACTTCGCAAGAAAAGTCCTCGAGTTCAAAGTACTTGACTGGTGTCGGGACCCGGGGTTAGCGTATGTAATTCCAGTCACAATACAATAACATGGAGAGCCGAGAGCCGTACCCACTTGTCTAAGAAGACAAGGCCAAGCACAGATCACTCTCGGTAAGCATCGAACATGAGGGGGCATCCCATCCAGGCCGGATGATCAACTGAAATGGGTCCTCATCGTCCGCTCACAAGTCTAAATGCTTATGGGTGGTGAATCCCATACTCATAGACAAGTCGCCTCAACCATGTTATCGATTGAATCATAACCCTTACATAGACTTACTCCAGCCCGATCACTTAGTCAGGATCTCGGGCGGGCTCGATCATACAACAACGTGTGCCACATGACAGAGTCACGAGCAATCGCATCGCGATGCCCCAAGCTGCGCACATCTAAGGGCCACTTGGTGTATAAAAGACCGCCGGCAAGAACACAACTAAGCTATCGAACCCCACACTAAGACATGCATGTTATAATCATACACGCAGCATACATGTCCAGTGTAAACAGCTGGTAATCACAACATGAACTCTACAAACTCATAGTCTTTATAACTTCTGCTAAACAGAGCAGACATAGTAGTTGTATTACAAGCAGAGATCACATGGATGTGATCCAACATTACATCAAACATCAACGGAAGAAAATTATGTGTGACATCCTGGCTTAACAGGAATGATAGACTACTCATATCAACAAGGTGCACCTTCTTTTTCGGGATCCCAGATCCAAAGAACTCCAAAGTTAAGCGTGCTTGGCTTGGAGCGATTTGAGGATGGGTGACCGACCGGGAAGTTGTTCCCGGGTGCGCACGAGTGAGGACAAAGTGCGCAGGAAAGACTAGTGTTGGTCTGTGGGGCCAGTCTAGATCCCGCCAGGCGTACGCCGGGAACCGGTGGCTGTGGCCGGGGCGTTACATTATGCCTTAGTAAAGACAAGTTTAACAAATGGCTTAAGAAGCCTGAAAGAAAATACAACGACCCTCCAAAGGGCACAGGTTGCTGCCTGGAACTATACGACATTGGTCCACGTCAAGCTCGTGGTAGAGGCCACCATCAGGGTCAATGGTCTCGTCTCTAAAACATAGAATAAGCAAACGTGAGTACAAAGTCGTACTCAGCAAGACTTACATAGGAACTATACTACTCATGCACATGTATCAAGGCAAAGGGAGGTGGGCTTTCACTTGCAGAAGTGCCAGCTTTGACTTGGCTAATCCTGAACTACGAGTACCAGAGAGAGGTAAGAACGTACACGAGTCCAAGTAACAGTCTGCAACCAATACTCCACTATGGTGCCTTCCTTGACTTCCCCATGAGGAAGCACGCCATAGCACTCACACTTATCTTGGTGTGTTTTAGAAGTATCCAGTTCAAGTTATCTATGATCAAGTAAAGGTCTCCAAGTAGTCCATAACCGCGGACACGGCTATTCGAATAGTTCATTAACCCTGCAGGGGTGTACTGCTACACACACGCCTCATCAGTTACCGCCTGGGGATGGACCCTTCAAGTGAGTACCGGCGAGGATGCTGCCACGACACTTCACTCACGGCACCATCTCTAGTCCTAGGGAGTCGCCTATTTGAGTTGGGACCACAATCGGAATCCGGCCGATTGTTCCGATGCGGACTCAAACGTTGTGTGACCGCCATCAAGCTCAACTCGATCATGATCACTTGATTCAACATGCCCACAACCTACGCCAAACACTTACCTTGGTTCCATCTGCTTGAGATCGTTAAAGGGCGAACTACTTGCGACTCCTGGACAGGTCCGGGGTGATGTACTAGGCCGAGAGGGGTCAGTGAGCCCAATGTGTGGTCGTACTCTTAGTCTTGGATAACAACACAAGAACTCGGACCTAAGGCAGTGTTCAACGAGACAACCCACTATGTACTCATACACAGCCTCTCATCGTTCACCTTTGTTTAGGGTAGATTCACCAACACGTTACCACCATCATTCACATGATCACTACCATCCTGACTCACATCAACGTAGCCTCAGGTAACAACTCTAAGCATGCAATAAGCTGTAACAGTTGCAGGGGCCACATGATATCAACCAACTCCTACATCTGCTAGGATTGTGGTTTGCTTACTAGTGTGACAAAATGATAGGTCATGCAAAGGAATGGGTTCAACTAGCGGTAGAACGTATCATGGTGACATCCTAAACATGCATTTGCGAGAATGAGAGGGAACTGGGATTTTATAGACATGATCAAAGAGGGGGCTGCTTGCCTTGCTGACGATCACGATGTAACACTCTTCTGACGTGAGGTTGAACTCGTCTCCGAGATCAACTCTACCGAGAAGATGCAATCACCGAAGCTCCGGAATTAAAACACAATAAAGATAGTACAATGCACAATCAATAAGTAAAACAAAGCATGGCAAAGTGCTGATGTGACTTATGTTTGAATTGCAACATGTTAATTGAAGTTGATTTGAAAGTGAATTCAAATTCAAACTCCAAATGTTATTCAAATTTGGTCAACTTGCATTTGCTAATGTTTGTTCATTGGAAACCAAATCGTCATGTGTGTGAAAAGCTTCTGAAGTACAAGTGATGTGTGGTGCATTTCAAAGTTTGAAGTTGGAATAGCAATTGAATTCATTTTGAATTAAATCCAATTAAATCAAATAGAAAAAGCTACTGATCCCTTTTTAAGATCAACTCCAACATAGATGAAAGTTGGAAATTTGGATAGAGGATTTTCTCCTGATCATTTTCATATATTATATGTTAAATTTGGAGTTAAAATGAAGTTTCTATGATTTTTCAAAGTTTCAGCCATTTTCTGGAATTTTACTGAATAAATTAAATGATTTAATCTTTACTGCGTCATCACTAGGTCATGCTGACGCCACCTGACAGGGCGGCCCCACCTATCAGCCTCACTGGGTTAGTTAGTTTCTGTTTAAATAAACACTGATTAACTAGGGGCCCTGGGCCCAGTGTAAGTGAGAGGAGGGGGTGGTTTAGCAGGTTAATTAGGCCCTAATGGCCTGGGCGTCGACGGCTAGCCGACGGTGACCTCTGCACACGGTGGCGCCTCGCCGGAGGGCACCGGGGCGGCGGTGGAGGGCACCAGGACGTGCCTCTCGATCTTCCGCTTCCAGTAGAGCTAGCAGGGGGGCTCGAGGAGGCCCTGGGCCACGGCTACGACGACGGGCGCGGCAGCTGGAGCTCCTGGTCATGGCGGACGACGACAGAGGGCACGGGAGCGAAGCGCAGATGGGGGAAATGGAGCTGGGAGCTCACCAGAGACGAAGGAGAGGACGGCGAGGCCGGGGGTGAAGAGGAGGCGACGGATTTCTCGCCGGGGTTGGCGGCGGCCGGCGGCGTCACGTTGAAGCTATCGTCGTCTCCGTTGCCTCTCGCTCCAAATTGGTGGCGCTGCTCGAAGAAGTCGTCACCGGGGCACCTCTTAGACAAGGTCTTGGCGCCTGGGGGGCTCGGTGGCCGCGCTGCTGCGGCGGCGTGCTCCGGCTGCGGCTCTGGAAAATGGCTGCAGAGGAGAGGAGGGAGGTCGCGAGGGGAGGAAGAGTGGCTTGGGGCCTTCTGGGCGTCTCCAGAGCGAGAGAGACGAGAGGGGGAAGAGCAGGAGGTGGCGAGGAGGGGGAGGGCATGCCCGCCACGCACTGCACGGCGCAGCTGCCTCTCCTTTTGGCAAGAGGAGGAAGACGACAGAGGAGGGGGCCGGGCTGGGCCAGGTGGGCCGACGCCTAGGCGAAGGTAAACCCTTTTCTTTTGTTTTTCTTATTTTTCTTTTCTATTATTTGTGTTGCCCTTTAAAATAAATAGCTAGGGCATTTATAAAAATCCCCAAACATTTTTATAAAACCTAGGTGACTATATAGAAGTCAACCCCAAGTTTTGGGAATTTTTGAAATTCAATTTATTTGAATTTCAATTCAAATAAGCAATTTATTTAATTTCCAAGCCACTATTTGAATTATTGAAAAATCTATGAGCATAGGATTAATCCCAAATCACTTTTAAAATGATCACACTCATTTTTAGGATTTTTCAACACATCCAAAAGAATTTTGGAAAATAATTTATTTCTGGCCTTTTTATTTAATTCCTTTAGGGCTTTTCTTTTCCCCAATTCCTTTTCTTTTGTAATTTTTTTCAAGATGCAAAAATGCAAGCTAGGTTAAACACAAACCTAAATTGGGGTTCTGACAACTCGCCTCCACTCAAAAGAATCTCGTCCCGAGATTCAGAAGTTGTCGGGAGGAAGGTGGGGTACTCAGCCCGTAGACGATCCTCTCGTTCCCAGGTGGCTTCTTTCTCTGAATGATGTGACCACTGCACTTTGAAGAATCTGATCTTCTGACGTCTGGTGCTACGCTCGGCTTCATCAAGAATACGAACAGGGTACTCTCGATATGAAAGGTTATCTTGGAGATCAAGCGTTTCGTGGTCTACTTCGCGGATGGGGTCCTTGAAGCAACGCCTGAGTTGAGAGACGTGGAAGACATCATGAACCTGGGAGAGGTGAGGGGGTAGTTCCAATTGGTAGGCAACTTCTCCACGTTTAGCGAGAATGCGAAAGGGACCGATATAACGTGGGGCCAACTTGCCTTTGATACCGAAGCGATGGGTACCCTTCAGAGGAGTAACCCGAAGGTAAGCCTTCTCATATAGATTATAGCATTCTTCCCTATGATGACGATCATAATAGCTTTTCTGACGAGACTGGGCTGTTTTCAACTTCTCATGAACAATGCGAACCTACTCTTCTGCATCCTGAATTAAATCCGGTCCAAAGAATTGTCTTTCACCGGTTTCTGACCAGTTTAAGGGTGTTTGACATTTACGTCCATAGAGAAATTCAAAAGGAGCCATGCCCAAACTAGATTGAAAACTATTGTTATACGCAAATTCGGCAAAAGGAAGAGAATTCTCCCATTTCTTTCCGAACGAGATAACACAAGCTCTGAGCATGTCTTCGAGAATTTGATTGACCCTTTCTACTTGACCACTTGACTGTGGGGGATAAGCGGTGCTAAAGGAGAGGTGGGTTCCCATAGCATTCTAGAAACTTTCCCAAAATCGAGAAGTGAAAAGACTACCACGGTCTGAATTGATTTCCAAAGGAACACCGTGAAGTGACACGATTCGGGAGACATACAAGTCCGCTAACTAGCTAGCAGTTATAGACTCGCGAACTGGAAGGAAGTGGGCAACTTTGGAAAGTCTATCTATGACAACGAATGTGGCATCATTTCCTTTCTGGGTTTTTGGAAAGCCAGTGATGAAGTCCATACTGACTTTATCCCATTTCCACTCGGTGATAGGCAAAGGTCTAAGAGTACCAGCAGGTCTTTGATGTTCTTCCTTAATGCGACGACAAACATCACATTCAGCAATGAACTGAGCAATTTCTCTGTTCATCCTAGTCCACCAAAATCTCTGGCGTAGATCTCGGTACATTTTTGTGCTACCGGGATGAATCGAGAGGGGTGTATCATGGGCTTCTTTGAGGATGAGTTGCCTTAGTTCCCTATTCTTAGGTACTACCAAACGATTTTCAAAGAATACCATTCCTTTGCTATCTGTGGAGAAACATTTAGCAACTCCGCTAGCAATGTTCTCCTTGATCCGGCGAACTCCTCGTGCACGCCTTTGGGAAACTATGATTTGATCCTCAAGGGTTGGTTTCGCCACCAAGTTGAAAAGAGATCCACGAGGAACAATCTTGAGGTTGAGCTTTCGAATTTCCTCATGAAAAAGTGGTTGATACTCTTGTAACATGAGGTTGTTACAATACGACTTACGACTTAGTGCATCAGCCATGACATTGGCTTTGCCTGGGGTGTAAGAAATTCCTAAGTCATAATCTTTTATCAACTCAATCCAGCGTCTTTGCCTGAGATTAAGATCTGGCTGGGTGAAAATGTATTTGAGGCTTTGGTGGTCGGAATAGATCTCACAACGATTACCAAGGAGGTAATGTCGCCAAGTTGTTAGGGCATGAACTACGGCAGCGAGTTCAAGATCATTGGTAGGATAGTTCTCTTCATGTGGCCGCAACTGGCGTGAAGCATAAGCTACCACATGTCTATCTTGCAGAGGTATGCATCCTAACCCTTGCCGTGAGGCATCACAGTAGATCTCGAAATCCTTTTTGGTGTCTGGAGGCGCAAGTACGGGTGCAGAAGTCAATCTTCTTTTTAGCTCTTGAAAGCTTTCCTCGCACTTGGGAGTCCATTCGAATTTCTTCTCTTTCTTGAGGAGTTCAGTTAGAGGCTTTGCAACTTTAGAAAAGTTCTCGACGAAGCGGCGACAATAGCTTGCTAAGCCAAGAAAACTCCTAACTTGCTTAACCGATTCAGGTGGAGTCCAGTCAAGGACGGCCTGAACTCTCTCGGGATTGACAGCAATGCCTTTTGCAGAAATCACGTGGCCTAAGTAGGTCACTTCTGGTAGCCAGAATTCACACTTGGAGAATTTAGCATAAAGGCGATGCTCTCTAAGTTTCATCAATACCAGCCTAAGATGTTCTGCGTGATCTTCTTCGTTCTTCGAGTAGATGAGAATGTCATCAAGATAAACTACAACAAATTTATCTAAGTACTCCATGAAGATCGAATTCATCAAACGCGAGAATGTGGCGGGGGCATTGGTTAAACCGAAGGACATGACGGTGTACTCATAAAGACCATAACGAGTAGTGAAAGACGTTTTGGGAATGTCCTCGTTTCGGATTTTGATTTGATGATAGCCTAATCTCAAATCCATTTTGGAGAAGACAGAGGATCCTGCAAGTTGATCATAAAGATCATTGATCCTGGGCAGTGGGTACTTGTTCTTTATCGTCGCTAGATTTAGCGGGCGATAGTCTACGCACATCCTTTCTGTTCCATCTTTCTTCGTTACGAACAGAACGGGGCAACCCCATGGCGATGAGCTAGGGCGGATGAAGCCTTTTGCCAACGAAGCTTCAAGTTGGATTTTGAGCTCAGCTAACTCACGTGGGGCCATTCTATATGGGCGTCTGGATATTGGTGCGGTTCCTGGGATAAGATCTCCCACAAACTCTACAGATCTGTCAAGTGGTATTCCTAGCAGCTCTTCTGGAAAGACATCCGGGAAGTCACGAACCACCGAAATATCTTCAAGGTCTGGAAGCGGAAGCACATTTAAAGAATGCACCTGGGTTTTAGAGCTTGGTGAGGTGTACTTGATTGTCCGGCCTGATGGATGGGTTAGTTTCACTGACTTGGCTTTACAATCAAGGACAACATTCTGTCTTGATAACCAATCCATACCTAAGATGACATCATTGTCTGAAGACTTGAGGGCTATAAGTGAGGCAAGGAATACTAAACCCTCAATTGCAATTTCATTCTCATGACTCACCATGGTGGTGTGCCATCTAGATCCAGGGGATTGCACAACTAAAGGGGTGGATAACATCGAAAAAGAGATATCATGTGATAGTGCAAAGTCCTGGGATATGAATGAGTGAGATGCTCCTGGGTCAAAAAGAACCGAAGCTGGGGTGGAATTGACGGGAAGGGTACCGAGCACAACATCGGTTGACTTGTGGGAATCTAGAATGGATACATGATTCACATAACCATGTTCATAAACAGGAGGCTTGACATTGGAAGTCTTGGGTGGTGGCTTACCACGACGAAACGCTTGCTTTGGATTAGGTGTGGTGGCTACATGATTTTGGGGACACTCTCGAACATTGTGACCTGATTGTCCACATTGGAAACAAACACCACGTGGAATGAAAGGAACTTGAGAAATTGATTTTCCAACAAAATTCCAAGGAGGAGGATTAGGTTGAGGTTGATGATATATGGTGGTGGGTGGTCTAGAAGCACTGACAGCACGACTGACGTCACTGAACGGAATCCAAACACGGCGTTTCCGAGAAAAAGGGCCGGAAGATTGGGCAAACTCACGATCACGCTTGCGAGACTCTTCATACAACTCATTTCCATACTCGGCCTTGAATGATTTGTCGACCAAGTCCCTGAAGTTGACGAACTCGTGAAGATTCAGGTCATGACGAAGGACGGGGCTAAGTCCCTTGCGGAACCTTTCTTGTTTCTTGGCGTCGGTGGATACTTCTTCTTGGGCATAACTTGCTAGATGAGTGAACTCGGTCCTATACTCATGAACAGTCATCTTTCCTTAGGTCAGATTGAAAAACTCTTCTTTCTTGCGCTCCATCAGCTGATCCATCAGCACACGATCATCGGGAGCAACATGGGTTGTTTCAAGCTTACGCTCGAGGGAACGAAGCCAATCATCGGCATCAAGGGGCTCGGAAGAACATCGGAATACTGGCGGGTTGAGGAGAATGAAGTCCTGGATGGTAACAACACTAAGATGCTGACGAGAAGTGTTCTGCTCAATACTCTCGTGAAGACGTGTCTGATCACGACGATTCTGTTCAGCCTCCATCATGATTTCTTCCGTTGAGGTTGGTGGTGGAGGTTCTTCACCGTCTATGTTACCCTAACTGGGATCAACACCTAGAATTTGCACCTGACATTCTGTGTGATAAGAATCAACAATCAGAATAGCATTTAGGATACAATTCTATGCTAAGATAGAAGACTATAATGCAATAGCGTCAAAGCCACAAACAGACAGCATAACGGCTGCACTGGAATGGAAATTGAGACAACCTACAGGATAACGGACATCACTTCCACATAAACACTATGGAATGATGGCTCAGAAAGACCACAACACTCCTACAGCTACAAAGAAGCAATCAACGAGAGGTCCTAGTAGGACATAGATGAGCCTAGTCCTATCTTCCCGTAGAATAAGATGAGGTTGACTCTGAACTCAGATCGATGAGGATAAGGAGAAAAAAGAAGTCTTACGTTGTTCCCATATACCCAAAGTAACTATATAACTATAGAATGCTAGACTCGACATCGGCCAATGGTTTGATAATCCTACAAGCAGTCCTGCTCTGATACCAAGTCTGTCGGGACCCGGGGTTAGTGTATGTAATTCCAGTCACAATACAATCACATGGAGAGCCGAGAGCCGTACCCACTTGTCTAAGCAGACAAGGCCAAGCACAGATCACACTCGGTAAGCATCGAACGTGAGGGGGCATCCCATCCAGGCCGGATGATCAACTGAAATGGGTCCTCATCATCCGCTCACAAGTCTAAATGCTTATGGGTGGTGAATCCCATACTCATAGACAAGTCGCCTCAACCATGTTATCGATTGAATCATAACCCTTACATAGACTTACTCCAGCCCGATCACTTAGTCGGGATCTCGGGCGGGCTCGATCATACAACAACGTGTGCCACGTGACAGAGTCACGAGCAATCGCATTGCGATGCCCCAAGCTGCGCACATCTAAGGGCCACTTGGTGTATAAAAGACCGCCGGCAAGAACACAACTAAGCTATCGAACCCCACACTAAGACATGCATGTTATAATCATACACGCAGCATACATGTCCAGTGTAAACATCAGGTAATCACAACATGAACTCTACAAACTCATAGTCTTTATAACTTCTGCTAAACAGAGCAGACATAGTAGTTGTATTACAAGCAGAGATCACATGGATGTGATCCAACATTACATCAAACATCAACGGAAGCAAATTATGTCTGAGTAAAGACAAGTTTAACAAATGGCTTAAGAAGCCTGAAAGAAAATACAACGACCCTCCAAAGGGCACAGGCTGCTGCCTGGAACTATACGACATTGGTCCACGTCAAGCTCGAGGTAGAGGCCACCATCAGGGTCAGTGGTCTCGTCTCTAAAACATAGAATAAGAAAACGTGAGTACAAAGTCGTACTCAGCAAGACTTACATAGGAACTATACTACTCATGCACATGTATCAAGGCAAAGGGAGGTGGGGTTTCACTTGCAGAAGTGCTAGCTTTGACTTGGCTAATCCTGAACTACGAGTACCAGAGAGAGGTAAGAACGTACACGATTCCAAGTAACAGTCTCCAACCAATACTCCACAATGGTGCCTTCCTTGACTTCCCCACGAGGAAGCACGCCATAGCACTCACACTTATCTTGGTGTGTTTTAGAAGTATCCAGTTCAAGTTATCTATGATCAAGTAAAGGTATCCAAGTAGTCCATAACCGCGGACACGGCTATTCGAATAGTTCATTAACCCTGCAGGGGTGTACTGCTACACACACGCCTCATCAGTTACCTCCTGGGGATGGACCCTTCAAGTGAGTACCGGCGAGGATGCTGCCATGACACTTCACTCACGGCACCATCTCTAGTCCTAGTGAGTCGCCTATTTGAGTTGGGACCACAATCGGAATCCGGCAGATTGTTCCGATGCGGACTCAAACGTTGTGTGACCGCCATCAAGCTCAACTCGATCATGATCACTTGATTCAACGTGCCCACAACCTACGCCAACCACTTAACTTGGTTCCATCTTCTTGAGATCGTTAAAGGGCGAACTACTTGCGACTCCTGGACAGGTCCGGGGTGAGGTACTAGGACGAGAGGGGTCAGTGAGCCCAATGTGTGGTCGTACTCTTAGTCTTGGATAACAACCCAAGAACTCGGGCCTAAGGCAGTGTTCAGCGAGACAACCCACTGTGTACTGCTACACAGCCTCTCATCGTTCACCTTTGTTTAGGGTAGATTCACCAACACGTTACCACCATCATTCACATGATCACTACCATCCCATCTCACATCAAAGTAGCCTCAGGTAACAACTCTAAGCATGCAATAAGCTGTAACAGTTGCAGGGGCCACATGATATCAACCAACTCCTACATCTGCTAGGATTGTGGTTTGCTTACTAGTGTGACAAAATGATAGGTCATGCAAAGGAATGGGTTCAACTAGCGGTAGAACGTATCATGGTGACATCCTACACATGCATTTCCGAGAATGAGAGGGAACTGGGATTTTATAGACATGATCAAAGAGGGGGCTGCTTGCCTTGCTGACGATCACGATGTAACACTCTTCTGACGTGAGGTTGAACTCGTCTCCGAGATCAAATCTACCGAGAAGATGCAATCACCGAAGCACTGGAAGTAAAACACAATCAAGATAGTACAATGCACAATCAATAAGTAAAACAAAGCATGGCAAAGTGCTGATGTGACTTATGTTTGAATTGCAACATGTTAATTGAAGTTGATTTGAAAGTGAATTCAAATTCAAACTCCAAATGTTATTCAAATTTGGTCAACTTGCATTTGCTAATGTTTGTTCATTGGAAACCAAATGGTCATGTGTGTGAAAAGCTTCTTAAGTACAAGTGATGTGTGGTGCATTTCAAAGTTTGAAGTTGGAATAGCAATTGAATTCATTTTGAATTAAATCCAATTAAATCAAATAGCAAAAGCTACTGATCCCTTTTTAAGATCAACTCCAACATAGCTGAAAGTTGGAAATTTGGATAGAGGATTTTCTCCTGATCATTTTTCATATATTATATGTTAAATTTGGAGTTAAAATGAATTTTCGATGATTTTTCAAAGTTTCAGCCATTTTCTGGAATTTTACTGAATAAATTAAATGATTTAATCTTTACTGCGTCATCACTAGGTCATGCTGACGCCAGGGTTTGACCAGTCAACTGACAGGGCGGCCCCACCTGTCAGCCTCACTGGGTTAGTTAGTTTCTGTTTAAAAAAAAACTGATTAACTAGGGGCCCTGGGCCCAGTGTCAGTGAGAGGAGGGGGTGGTTTAGCAGGTTAATTAGGCCCTAATGGCCTGGGCGTCGACGGCTAGCCGCCGGTGACCTCTGCACACGGAAGTGTCAGAACCCCAATTTTAGGTTTGTGCTTTTCCAACCTAGCTTTTTGCATCATGAAAAAAATTGCAAAAGAAAAGGAATTGGGGAAAAGAAAAGCCCTAAATGAATTAAATAAAAAGGCCAGAAATAAATCTTTTTCCAAAATTCTTTTGGATGTATTGAAAAATCCTAAAAATGAGTCTGATCATTTTAAAAGTGATTTGGGATTAATCCCATGCTCATAGATTTTCCAATAATCCAAATAGTGGCTTGGAAATTAAATCAAATGCCTATTTGAATTGGAATTCAAATAATTTGAATTTCAAAAATACCCAAAACATGGGGTTGACTTCTATATAGTCACCTAGGTTTTATAAAAATAATTGGGGATTTTATAAAATTCCCTAGCTATTAATTTTTAGGGCAAAACAAAAAGAACAGAAAAAAAAGAAAAAGGAAAACAGAGGAAAGAAGACCTACCTGGGGCGCGAGGCCCACTTACTTGGCGCCTAGCCGCGGCCCAGCTAGCCCACCAGGGGCAGCAGGGTCATCCCCTACCCCTGGCCCTGATGCTGCTCGTTGGAGCGCATGCGGTGGCCATGGCCGCCACGCCACCTCCCTGCCTGGCCCTCCCTTGCCCCTATCTCCTCGCCACCGCACGCGTGAGGGCTTCCTCCCACTTTCCCCTCCCCTCGCGACATCTCTCCTCTCCTCTGCCGCCATTTTACGAGCCGCCCAGAGAGCTCGCCGGAGCGAGCCCATGCGCCTGCGTGGCCAACGGAGACGGGCCGCCGCACCAACGTGTCCATGCGATTCCTCGACATCGACTTCGTCAAGCCGCGCCGCCAATTTGAGCCAAGCCGCCACCTAGTCGCCGCCCGCATCAACTTCCTCCGCCACGGCCGCCGTGCTCCTCGTCGGAAATTCGTCGCCGCCAGTGCCTCCAGGACGTCCCCGAGCTCACTTTCGTCTTCCCGTTGAGGTTCTCTTCAAAATGCCCCATCTGGTTCTCCTCCCCGTGCTCCCAGTCACCTTTCCCCGCCATTGCCGCGAGCTCGCCGCCGCGGGCCTGCTCGCCGGCGTGGCCACGGCCCCCCCCCCCGGGTGCCCCGTGTGCGCCAACAGCTGTAGGAGGCCGCGGGCTAACCGCTGGTGCCCTCGCCCTCCACCCCCGTGCCCTCCGGTGAGGCACCGCCGTCTCCCGTGGCACCGGCGTCTCAACGCCGGCCGTGCACACTTGGCCAGGACGTTAGGGCCTAATTAACCTGCTAACCCACCCCCTCCTCTCACTGACACTGGGCCCAGGGCCCTAATTAATCCGTGTTTTAATTAAACAGAGAACTAACTAAACCAGTGAGCTGACAGGTGGGGCCGCCCTGTCAGTTGACTGGTCAAACCCCTGACGCCAGCATGATGCAGTGCTGACGCAGTAAATCTTAAATCATTTAATTTATTCAGTAAATTCCCGAAAATGGCTGAAACTCTGAAAATTAATAGAAAAATCATTTTAACTCCAAATTTAACATATAATATATGAAAAATGATCAGGAGAAAATGCTCTATCCAAATTTCAACCTTTCAGATATGTTGGAGTTGATCTTAAAAAGGGATCAATAGCTTTTGCTATTTGATTTAATTGGTTTTAATTCAAAATGAATTCAATTGCTATTCCAACTTCAAACTTAGAAATGCACCACACATCACTTGTACTTCAGAAGCATTTCACACATATGATCACTTGGTTTACAATGAACAAACTTTAGCAAATGCAAGTTGACCAAATTTGAATAACACTTGGAGTTTGAATTTGAATTTACTTTTCAAATCAACTTCAATTAACATGTGGCAATTCAAACATAGGTCACATCAGTACCTTGCCATGCTTTGTTTTGCATATTGAATGTGCATTGTAATATCTTGATTGTGCTTTACTTCCAGGGCTTCGGTGATTGCATCTTCTCGGTAGAGTTGATCTCGGAGACGAGTTCAACCTCACGTCAGAAGAGTGTTACCTTGTGATCGTCAGCAAGGCAAGCAGCCCCGTCTTTGAGCATGTCTATAAAATCCCAGTTCCCTCTCATTCTTGCAAATGCATATTTAGGATGTCACCATGATACGTTCTACCGCTAGTTGAACCCATTCCTTTGCATGACCTATCATTTGGTCACAGTAGTAAGAAAACCACAATCCTAGCAGATGTAGGAGTTGGTTGATATCATGTGGCCCCTGCAACTGTTACAGCTTATTGCATGCTTAGAGTTGTTACCTGAGGCTACTTTGATGTGAGTCGGGATGGTAGTGATCATGTGAATGATGGTGGTAACGTGTCGGTGAATCTACCCTAAACAAAGGTGAACGATGAGAGGCTGTGTAGGAGTACACAGTGGGTTGTGTCGTTGAACACTGCCTTAGGCCCGAGTTCTTGTGTTGTTATCCAAGACTAAGAGTACGACCACACATTGGGCTCACTGACCCCTCTCGGCCTAGTACCTCACCCCGGACCAGTCCAGGAGTCGCAAGTAGTTCGCCCTTTAACGATCTCAAGGAGGTGGAACCAAGGTAAGTGGTTGGCGTAGGTTGTGGGCACGTTGAATCAAGTGATCATGATCGAGTTGAGCTTGATGGAGGTCACACAACGTTTGAGTCCGCATCGGAAAAATCGGCCGGATTCCAATTGTGGTCCCAACTCAAATAGGCGAATCCCTAGGACTAGAGATGGTGCCATGAGTGAAGTGTCGTGGCAGCATCCTCGCCGGTACTCACTTGAAGGGTCCATCCCCAGGCGGTAACTGATGAGGCGTGTGTGTAGCAGTACACCCCTGTAGGGTTAATGAACTATTCGAATAGACGTGTCCGCGGTTATGGACTACTTGGAGACCTTTACTTGATCATAGATAACTTGAACTGGATACTTCTAAAACACACCAAGATAAGTGTGAGTGCTATGGCGTGCTTCCTCGTGGGGAAGTCGAGGAAGGCACCATAGTGGAGTATTGGTTGGATACTGTTACTTGGACTCGTGTACGTTCTTACCTCTTTCTGGTAATCGTAGTACAGGACTAGCCAAGTCAAAGATGGCACTTCTGCAAGTGAAACCCCACCTCCCTTTGCCTTGATACATGTGCATGAGTAGTATAGTTCCTATGTAAGTCTTGCTGAGTACGACTTTGTACTCACGTTTGCTTATTCTATGTTTTAGAGATGAGACCACTGACCCTGATGGTGGCCTCTACCTCGAGCTCGACGTGGACCAATGTCGTATAGTTCCAGGCAGCAGCCTGTGCCCTCTGGAGGGTCGTTGTATTTTCTTTCAGGCTTCTTAAGCCATTTGTTAAACTTGTCTTTACTAAGACATAATTTGCTTCCGTTGATGTTTGATGTAATGTTGGATCACAGTCATGTGATCTCTGCTTGTAATACAACTACTATGTCTGCTCTATTTAGCAGGAGTTATAAAGACTATGAGTTTGTAGAGTTCATGTTGTGATTACCTGCTGTTTACACTGGACATGTATGCTGCGTGTATGATTATAACATGCATGTCTTAGTGTGGGGTTCGATAGCTTAGTTGTATTCTTGTCGGCGGTCTTTTATACACCAAGTGGCCCTTAGATGTGCGCAGCTTGGGGCATCGCGATGCGATTGCTCGTGACTCTGTCACGTGGCACACTTTGTTGTATGATCGAGCCCGCCCGAGATCCCGACTAAGTGATCGGGCTGGAGTAACTCTATGTAAGGGTTATGATTCAATCGATAACATGGTTGAGGCGACTTGTCTATGAGTATGGGATTCACCACCCATAAGCATTTAGACTTGTGAGCGGACGATGAGGGCCCATCTCAGTTGATCATCCGGCCTGGATGGGATGCCCCTCACGTTCGATGCTTACCGAGAGTGATCTGTGCTTGGCCTTGTCTGATTAGACAAGTGGGTACGGCTCTCGGCTCTCCATGTGATTGCATTATGACCGGAATTACATACGCTAACCTCGGGTCCCGACAGACTTGGTATCAGAGAAGGACTGCCTGTAGGATTATCAAACCATTGGCCGATGTCGGTCTAGCATTCTATAGTTATATAGTAACTTTGGATATAAGGGAACAACGTAAGACTTCTTTTTTCTCCTTATCTTCATCGATCTGAGTTCTGAGTCAACCTCATCTTATTCTACGGGAAGATAGGAATAGGCTCATTTATGTCTTTACTAGGACATCTCGTTGATTGCTTCTTTGTAGCTGTAGGAGTGTTGTGGTCTTTTCTAAGCCATCATTCCATAGTGTTTCTGTGGAAGTGATGTCCGTTATCGTGTAGGTTGTCTCAATTTACATCCCGGTGCAGCCGTTATGCTGTCCGTTTGTGGCTTTGATGCTATTGCATTTTAGTCTTCTATCTTAGCATAGAATTGTGTCCTAAATCCTATTCTGATTGTTGATTCTTATCACAAAGAATGTCAGGTGCAAATCAAGGTGTTGATCCCAGTTATGGTTACATAGACGGTGAAGAACCTCCACCACCACCCTCAACGTAAGAAATCATATTGGAGGCTGAACAGAATCGTCGTGATCAGACACGTCTTCTCGAGCGTATTGAGCAGAAGACTTCTCGTCAGCATCATAGTGTTGTCACCATCCAGGACTTCATTCTCCTCAACCCGCCAGTTTTCCGATGTCCTTCCGAGCCCCTTGATGCCGATGATTGGCTTCGTTCCCTCGAGCGTAAGCTTGAAACAGCCCATGTTGCTCCCGATGATCGTGTGCTATTTGCGGCATACTTTCTGGAAGGTGCTGCTCTTCAATGGTGGGAGAATTTTGTAGCAATGCAACCAGTTGGTCACGTGGTGACTTGGCAAGAGTTCTGTGATGAATTCCGAGGTTACCATATTCCCGATCAGTTGATGGAGCGCCAGAGAGAAGAATTTTGCAATCTGACCCAAGGAAAGATGACTGTTCATGAGTATAGGACTGAGTTCATTCGTCTAGAACGTTATGCCCAAGAAGAAGTATCCACGGACGCCAAGAAACAAGAAAGGTTCCGCAAGGGACTTAGCCCCGTCCTTCGTCATGACCTGAATCTTCACGAGTTCATCAACTTCAGAGACTTGGTCGACAAATCCTTCAAGGCCGAGTATGGAAATGAGTTGTATGAAGAGTCTCGCAAGCGTGATCGTGAGTTTGTCCAATCTTCTGGCCCAGTTTCTCGGAAACGATGTGTATGGATTCCCTTCAGTGACGTCAGTCGTGCTGTAAGTGCTTCTAGACCACCCACCACCATATATCGTCCACCTCAACCCAATCTTCGTCCTTGAAATTTTGTTGGACAATCAAGTGCTCAAGTTCCTTTCATTACATGTGGTGTTTGTTTCCAATGTGGACAATCAGGTCACAATGTTCAAGAGTGTCCCCAAAATCATGTAGCCACCGCACCTAAACCAAAGCAAACCTTTCGTCGTGGTAAGCCACTACCCAAGACTTCCAATGTCAAGCCTCTTGTTTATGAACATGGTTATGTGAATCATGTATCCATTCTAGATTCCCACAAGTCAACCGATGTTGTACTTGGAACCCTTCCTGTCAATTACACCCCAGCTTCGGTTCTTTTTGACCCAGGAGCATCTCACTCATTCATATCCCAGGACTTTGCACTGTCACATGACATCTCTTTTTCGATGTTATCCACCCCCTTAGTTGTGCAAGCCCCCTGATCCAAATGGCACACCACCATGGTGAGTCATGAGAATGAAATTGCAATTGAGGGTTTAGTATTCCTTGCCTCACTTATAGCCCTCAAGTCTTCAGACATTTATGTGATCTTAGGTATGGATTGTATATCAAGACAGAATGTTGTCCTTGATTGTAAAGCCAAGTCAGTGAAACTAACCCATCCATCAGGCCAGACAATCAAGTACACCTCACCAAGCTCTAAAACCCAGGTGCATTCTTTAAATGTGCTTCCTCTTCCAGACCTTGAAGATATTCCGGTGGTTCGTGACTTCCCGGATGTATTTCCAGAAGAGCTGCCAGGATTACCACCTGACAGATCTGTAGAGTTTGTGGTAGATCTTATCCCAGGAACCGCACCAATATCCAGACGCCCATATAGAATGGCCCCACCTGAGTTAGCTGAGCTCAAAATCCAACTTGAAGCATCGTTGGCAAAAGGCTTCATCCGCCCTAGCTCATCGCCATGGGGTTGCCCCGTTCTGTTCGTAACGAAGAAAGATGGAACATAAAGGATGTGCGTAGAATATCTTCCGCTAAATCTAGCGACGATAAAGAACAAGTACCCACTGCCCAGGATCAATGATCTTTATGATCAACTTGCAGGATCCTCTGTCTTCTCCAAAATGGATTTGAGATTAGGCTATCATCAAATCAAAATCCGAAACGAGGACATTCCCAAAACGGCTTTCACTACTCGTTATGGTCTTTATGAGTACACCGTCATGTCCTTCGGTTTAACCAATGCCCCCGCCACATTCTCGCGTTTGATGAATTCGATCTTCATGGAGTACTTAGATAAATTTGTTGTAGTTTATCATGATGACATTCTCATCTACTCGAAGAACGAAGAAGATCACGCAGAACATCTTAGGCTGGTATTGATGAAACTTAGAGAGCATCGCCTTTATGCTAAATTCTCCAAGTGTGAATTCTGGCTACCAGAAGTGACCTACTTAGGCCACGTGATTTCTGAAAAAGGCATTGTTGTCAATCCCGAGAGAGTTCAGGCCGTCCTTGACTGTACTCCACCTGAATCGGTTAAGCAAGTTAGGAGTTTTCTTGGCTTAGCAAGCTATTGTCGCCGCTTCGTCGAGAACTTTTCTAAAGTTGAAAAGCCTCTGACTGAACTCCTCAAGAAAGAGAAGAAATTAGAATGGACTCCCAAGTGCGAGGAAAGCTTTGAAGAGCTAAAAAGAAGATTGACTTCTGCACCCGTACTTGTGCCTCCAGACACCAAAAAGCATTTCGACATCTATTGTGATGCCTTACGGCAAGGGTTAGGATGCATACTTATGCAAGATCGACATGTGGTAGCTTATGCTTCACGCCAGTTGCGGCCACATGAAGAGAACTATCCTACCCATGATCTTGAACTCGCTGTCGTAGTTCATGCCCTAACAACTTGGCGACATTACCTCCTTGGTAATCGTTGTGAGATCTATTCCGACCACCAAAGCCTCAAATATATATTCACCCAGCCAGATCTTAATCTCAGGAAAAGACGCTGGATTGAGTTGATAAAAGATTACGACGTAGGAATTTCTTACACCCCACGAAAAGCCAATGTCATGGCTGATGCACTAAGTCGTCAGTCGTATTGTAACAACCTCATGTTACAACAATATCAACCACTTCTTCATGAGGAATTTCGAAAGCTCAACCTCGAGATTGTTCCTCGTGGATCTCTTTTCAACTTGGTGGCGAAACCAACCCTTGAGGATCAAATTATAGTTGCCCAAAGGCGTGCACGAGGTGTTCGCCGGATCAAGGAGAACATTGCTAGCGGAGTTGCTAAATGTTTCTCCACAGATAGCAAAGGAACGGTATTCTTTGAAAATCGTTTGGTAGTACCTAAGAATAGGGAACTAAGGCAACTCATCCTCAAAGAAGCCCATGACACACCCCTCTCGATTCATCCCGGTAGCACAAAACTGTACCGAGATCTACGCCAGAGATTTTGGTGGCCTAGGATGAAGAGAGAAATTGCTCAGTTCATTGTTGAATGTGATGTTTGTCGTCGCATTAAGGCAGAACATCAAAGACCTGCTGGTACTCTTAGACCTTTGCCTATCCCCGAGTGGAAATGGGATAAAGTCAGTATGGACTTCATCACCGGCTTTCCAAAAACCCAGAAAGGAAAAGATGCCATCTTCGTTGTCATAGATAGACTTTCCAAAGTTGCCCACTTCCTTCCAGTTCGTGAGTCTATAACTGCTAGCCAATTAGCGGACTTGTATGTCTCCCGAATCGTGTCACTTCACGGTGTTCCTTTGGAAATCAATTCAGACCGTGGTAGTCTTTTCACTTCTCGATTTTGGGAAAGTTTCCAGAATGCTATGGGAACCCAGCTCTCCTTTAGCACCGCTTATCACCCACAGTCCAGTGGTCAAGTAGAAAGGTTCAATCAAATTCTCGAAGCCATGCTCAGAGCTTGTGTTATCTCTTTCGGAAAGAAATGGGAGAATTCTCTTCCTTTTGCCGAATTTGCGTATAACAATAGTTTTCAATCTAGTTTGGGCATGGCTCCTTTTGAATTTCTCTTTGGACGGAAATGTCGAACACCCCTAAACTGGTCAGAAACCGGTGAAAGACAATTCTTTGGACCGGATTTGATTCAGGATGCAGAAGAGCAAGTTCGCATTGTTCGTGAGAAATTGAAAACAGCCCAGTCTCGTCAGAAAAGCTATTATGATCGTCATCATAGGGAAGAAAGCTATAATCTGGATGAGAAGGCTTACCTTCGGGTTACTCCTCTGAAGGGTACCCATCGCTTCGGTATCAAAGGCAAGTTGGCCCCACGTTATATCGGTCCCTTTCGCATTCTCGCTAAACATGGAGAAGTTGCCTACCAATTGGAACTACCCCCTCACCTCTCCCAGGTTCATGATGTCTTCCACGTCTCTCAACTCAGGCGTTGCTTCAAGGACCCCGTCCGCGAAGTAGACCACGAAACGCTTAATCTCCAAGATAACCTTTCATATCGAGAGTACCCTGTTCGTATTGATGAAGCCGAGCGTAGCACCAGACGTCAGAAGATAAGATTCTTCAAAGTGCAGTGGTCACATCATTCAGAGAAAGAAGCCACCTGGGAACGAGAGGATCGTCTACAAGCTGAGTACCCCACCCTCTTCCCGACGACTTCTGAATCTCGGGACGAGATTCTTTTGAGTGGGGGCGAGTTGTCAGAACCCCAATTTTAGGTTTGTGCTTTTCCAAGCTAGCTTTTTGCATCATGAAAAAAATTGCAAAAGAAAAGGAAATGGGGAAAAGAAAAGCCCTAAATGAATTAAATAAAAAGGCCAGAAATAAATCTTTTTCCAAAATTCTTTTGGATGTATTGAAAAATCCTAAAAATGAGTCTGATCATTTTAAAAGTGATTTGGGATTAATCCCATGCTCATATATTTTCCAATAATCCAAATAGTGGCTTGGAAATTAAATCAAATGCCTATTTGAATTGGAATTCAAATAATTTGAATTTCAAAAATACCAAAACCTTGGGGTTGACTTCTATATAGTCACCTAGGTTTTATAAAAATAATTGGGGATTTTATAAAATGCCCTAGCTATTAATTTTTAGGGCAAAACAAAAAGAACAGAAAAAAAAGAAAAAGGAAAACAGAGGAAAGAAGACCTACCTGGGGCACGAGGCCCACTTACTTGGCGCCTAGCCGCGGCCCAGCTAGCCCACCAGGGGCAGAAGGGTCATCCCCTACCCCTGGCCCCGATGCTGCTCGCTGGAGCGCATGCGGTGGCCATGGCCGCCACGCCACCTCCCTGCCTAGCCCTCCCTTGCCCCTATCTCCTCGCCACCGCACGCCTGAGGGCTTCCTCCCACTTTCCCGTCCCCTCGCGACCTCTCTCCACTCCTCTGCCGCCATTTTCCGAGCCGCCCCGAGAGCTCGCCGGAGCGAGCCCATGCGCCTGCGTGGCCAACGGAGACGGGCCGCCGCACCAACGTGTCCATGCGATTCCTCGACATCGACTTCGTCAAGCCGCGCCGCCAATTTGTGCCAAGCCGCCACCTAGTCGCCGCCTGCATCAACTTCCTCCGCCACGGCCGCCGTGTTCCTCGTCGGAAATTCGTGGCCTCCAGTGCCTCCAGGACCTCCCCGAGCTCACCTTCGTCTTCCCGGTGAGGTTCTCTTCAGAATGCCCCATCTGGTTCTCCTCCCCGTGCTCCCAGTCACCTTTCCTCGCCATGGCCGTGAGCTCGCCGCCGCGGGCCTTCTCGCCGGCGTGGCCACGGGCCCCCCCTGGGTGCCCCGTGTGCGCCAACAGCTGCAGGAGGCCGCGGGCTAACCGCTTGTGCCCTCGCCCTCCACCCCCGTGCCCTCCGGTGAGGCACCGCCGTCTCCTGTGGCACCGGTGGCTCAACGCCGGCCGTGCCCACGTGGCCAGGCCATTAGGGCCTAATTAACCTGCTAACCCACCCCCTCCTCTCACTAACACTGGGCCCAGGGCCCTAATTAATCCGTGTTTTTTAAACAGAAACTAACTAAGCCAGTGAGGCTGACAGGTGGGGCCGCCTTGTCAGTTGACTGGTCAAACCCCTGACGCCAGCATGATGCAGTGCTGACGCAGTAAATCTTAAATCATTTAATTTATTCAGTAAATTCCAGAAAATGGGTGAAACTCTGAAAATTAATAGAAAATCCATTTTAACTCCAAATTTAACATATAATATATGAAAAATGATCAGGAGAAAATCCTCTATCCAAATTTCCAACTTTCAGCTATGTTGGAGTTGATCTTAAAAAGGGATCAGTAGCTTTTTCTATTTGATTTAATTGGTTTTAATTCAAAATGAATTCAATTGCTATTCCAACTTCAAACTTTGAAATGCACCACACATCACTTGTACTTCAGAAGCATTTCACACATATGATCACTTGGTTTACAATGAACAAACTTTAGCAAATGCAAATTGACCAAATTTGAATAACACTTGGAGTTTGAATTTGAATTTACTTTTCAAATCTACTTCAAATAACATGTGTCAATTCAAACATAGGTCACATCAGCACCTTGCCATGCTTTGTTTTGCATATTGAATGTGCATTGTATTGTCTTGATTGTGCTTTACTTCTAGTGCTTCGGTGATTGCATCTTCTCGGTAGAGTTGATCTCGGAGAAGAGTTCAACCTCACGTCAGAAGAGTGTTACCTCGTGATCGTCAGCAAGGCAAGCAGCCCCCTCTTTGATCATGTCTATAAAATCCAAGTTCCCTCTCATTCTCGCAAATGCATATTTAGGATGTCACCATGATACGTTCTACCGCTAGTTGAACCCATTCCTTTGCATGACCTATCAGTTTGTCACAGTAGTAAGCAAACCACAATCCTAGCAGATGTAGGAGTTGGTTGATATCATGTGGCCCCTGCAACTGTTACAGCTTATTGCATGCTTAGAGTTGTTACCTGAGGCTACTTTGATGTGAGTCGGGATGGTAGTGATCATGTGAATGAAGATGGTAACGTGTTGGTGAATCTACCCTAAACAAAGGTGAACGATGAGAGGCTGTGTAGGAGTACACAGTGGGTTGTCTCGTTGAACACTGCCTTAGGCCCGAGTTCTTGTGTTGTTATCCAAGACTAAGAGTACGACCACACATTGGGCTCAATGACCCCTCTCGGCCTAGTACCTCACCCCGGACCAGTCCAGGAGTCGCAAGTAGTTCGCCTTTTAACGATCTCAAGCAGGTGGAACAAAGGTAAGTGGTTGGCGTAGGTTCTGGGCACGTTGAATCAAGTGATCATGATCGAGTTGAGCTTGATGGCGGTCACACAACGTTTGAGTCTGCATCGGAACAATCGGCCGGATTCCGATTGTGGTCCCAACTCAAATAGGCGACTCCCTAGGACTAGAGATGGTGCCGTGAGTGAAGTGTCGTGGCAGCATCCTCGCCGGTACTCACTTGAAGGGTCCATCCCCAGGCGGTAACTGATGAGGCGTGTGTGTAGCAGTACACCCCTGTAGGGTTCATGAACTATTCGAATAGCCGTGTCCGCGGTTATGGACTACTTGGAGACCTTTACTTGCTCATAGATAACTTGAACTGGATACTTCTAAAACACACCAAGATAAGTGTGAGTGCTATGGCGTGCTTCCTCGTGGGGAAGTCGAGGAAGGCACCATAGTGGAGTATTAGTTGGAGACTGTTACTTGGACTCGTGTACGTTCTTACCTCTTTCTGGTATTCGTAGTACAGGACTAGCCAAGTCAAAGATGGCACTTCTGCCAGTGAAACCCCACCTCCCTTTGCCTTGATACATGTGCATGAGTAGTATACTTCCTATGTAAGTCTTGCTGAGTACGACTTTGTACTCATGTTTGCTTATTCTATGTTTTAGGGACGAGACCACTGACCCTGATGGTGGCCTCTACCTCGAGCTCGACGTGGACCAATGTCGTATAGTTCCAGGCAGCAGCCTGTGCCCTCTGGAGGGTCGTTGTATTTTCTTTCAGGCTTCTTAAGCCATTTGTTAAACTTGTCATTACTAAGACATAATTTTCTTCCGATGATGTTTGATGTAATGTTGGATCACAGTCATGTGATCTCTGCTTGTAATACAACTACTATGTCTGCTCTGTTTAGCAGGAGTTATAAAGACTATGAGTTTGTAGAGTTCATGTTGTGATTACCTGCTGTTTACACTTGACATGTATGCTGCGTGTATGATTATAACATGCATGTCTTTGTGTGGGGTTCGATAGCTTAGTTGTGTTCTTGCCGGCGGTCTTTTATACACCAAGTGGCCCTTAGATGTGCGCAGCTTGGGGCATCGCAATGCGATTTCTCGTGACTCTGTCACGTGGCACACTTTGTTGTATGATCGAGCCCGCCCGAGATCCCGACTAAGTGATCGTGCTGGAGTAAGTCTATGTAAGGGTTATGATTCAATCGTTAACATGGTTGAGGCGACTTGTCTATGAGTATGGGATTCACCACCCATAAGCATTTAGACTTGTGAGCGGACGATGAGGACCCATCTCACTTGATCATCCGGCCTGGATGGGATGCCCCTCACATTCGATGCTTACCGAGAGTGATCTGTGCTTGGCCTTGTCTGCTTAGACAAGTGGGTACGGCTCTCGGCTGTCCATGTGATTGCATTATGACCGGAATTACATACGCTAACCCCGGGTCCCGACAGGCGGCGCCTCGCCGGAGGGCACGGGGGTGGCGGTGGAGGGCACCAGGACGTGCCTCTCACTCTTTCGCTTCCAGTAGAGCTAGCAGGGGGCTCGAGGAGGCCCTGGGCCACGGCTACGATGACGGGCGAGGCGGCTGGAGCTCCTGGTCATGGCGGACGACGACAGAGGGCACGGGAGCGAAGCGCAGATGGGGGAAATGGAGCTGGGAGCTCACCAGAGATGAAGGAGAGGACGGCGAGGCCGGGGGTGAAGAGGAGGCGACGAATTTCTCGCCGGGGTTGGCGGCGGCCGCCGGCGTCACGTTGAAGCTATCGTCGTCTCCGTTTCCTCTCGCTCCAAATTGGTGGCGCTGCTCGAAGAAGTCGTCGTCGGGGCACCTCTTAGACAAGGTCTTGGCGCCTGGGGGGCTCGGTGGCCGCGCTGCTGCGGCGGCGTGCTCCGGCTGCGGCTCGGGAAAATGGCGGCAGAGGAGAGGAGGGAGGTCGCGAGGGGAGGAAGAGTGGCCTGGGGCCTTCTGGGCGTCTCCAGAGCGAGAGAGAAGAGAGGGGGAAGAGCAGGAGGTGGCGAGGAGGGGGAGGGCATGCCCGCCACGCAGCGTACGGCGCGGCTGCCTCTCCTTCTGGCAGGTGGGCCGACGCCTAGGCGAAGGTAAACCCTTTTCTTCTGTTTTTCTTATTTTTCTTTTCTGTTATTTGTGTTGCCCTTTAAAATAAATAGCTAGGGCATTTATAAAAATCCCCAAACATTTTTATAAAACCTAGGTGACTATATAGAAGTCAACCCCAAGTTTTGGGAATTTTTGAAATTCAATTTATTTGAATTTCAATTCAAATAAGCAATTTATTTAATTTCCAAGCCACTATTTGAATTATTGAAAAATCTATGAGCATGGGATTAATCCCAAATCACTTTTAAAATGATCACACTCATTTTTAGGATTTTTCAACACATCCAAAAGAAGTTTGGAAAAAGATTTATTTCTGGCCTTTTTATTTAATTCCTTTAGGGCTTTTCTTTTCCCCAATTCCTTTTCTTTTGTAATTTTTTTCAAGATGCAAAAATGCAAGCTAGGTTAAACACAAACCTAAGTTGGGGTTCTGACAACTGGGAGTCCCAATACCACGCCATACTCGGGCGGCCCGCATTCGCTCAATTTATGGCGGTCCCGCACTACGCGTACCTCAAGCTCAAGATGCCAGGACCCTCAGGGGTCATTACGATCAATGGGAGTTGTATCAAATCAGACCAATGCGACCGCGATTTTCACGAAGTTGCTGACACGTTTGGAGCTCAGCAGCAGCTCGAAGAATTAGCCATGGTGACAGACAAGAGCATTTTTCCACTGGCAAGAAGAAGCGAATCAAAAGAATTTACTCGTGACATCAGCGTCGACAGCGACACAGTCTCCAATCAGGTGCACCCAATGGACCCGGACAAGGTGGTCCGAATCTACGCCCATCTCCCAGAAGAACAAGCAACTGCCCTCATGGTCTTCCTCTGCGAAGAGTGGAATTTTTTTGCCTGGTGCCCGGCCGAAATGCCCGGAATACGATAGTTCGTAGAGCACGCACTGCACATACATCCAAACACCAAACCAGTAAAGCAGGCGTTGTGCCGATTCTCAGAACCCAAGCGCAGAGCCATTGGAGAAGAGGTCAACCGACTACTCGACGCGCATTTCATCCCGGAGACGAAGAAGGCCACCTGGATCGCAAACCCAGTCTTAGTACGTAAAAAGGACACCGATGTACTACGGATGTGCGTTGACTACGGGCCCTTCAACAAACACTGCCCAAAGGACCACTTTCCTCTGCCAAGGATAGACCAGATAATCGACTCTACCGCAGGATGAGACCTCCTGTCTTTCCTCGACGCGTACTCAGGATACAACCAAATCAGGACGAAGGAAGAAGACGAAGAACACACCTCGTTCATCACACCCTACGGCTTATTCTGCTACAGGACAATGCCTTTCGGACTGAAAAATGCCGGAGGCACGTACATACGGATGATGCAAGCATGTTTAAGAGACCAAATCGGCAGAAACATCCAAGTCTACGTCGACGACATCGTCATCAAAACTTACAGCACAAACACGCTACTCGACGACCTCCGCGAAACCTTTGAAGCACTCGACAAATACAGAATCAAGCTCAACCCAAAAAAGTGTGTGTTCGGCGTCCCAGCCGGAAAACTTCTCGGATACATGGTCTCTGCCCGAGGAGTCGAAGCGAACCCTGAAAAATTCCAAGAAATCACCAAGATGAAAGAGCTAGTGAACATCAAAGGCGTACAACAACTCACAGGAAGACTCGCAGCACTGAGCCGCTTCATCAGTAGGCTGGGAGAAAGGACCCTACCATTCTACCAGTTGCTCAGAAAAGGAGAGAAATTCGAGTGGACTGAGGAAGCTCCAACGCATTCGCAGACCTAAAAAAGACCCTCTCGACACCACCAATCCTGGCAGTGCCCAAGGATCAAGAACCCCTCTACCTCTACATAGAGGCACGCAACAGCGTAGTCAGCACGACGCTCGTCGTCGAGCGCGTGGAAGAAGGCAAAGTCCAGAGCATAGAATGGCCAATCTACTACCTCAGCGTGATCCTCACAAAAATCTAAGCAGCGGTACCCGCACTACTAGAAACTCGTATATGCCATCGTCATGACTTCAAGGAAAGGAACACATTACTTCGACGAGCACCTCATCACGATTCTGAGAAGCGCACCACTCGCAGACATCCTCAACAACCCTGGAGCAACGGGCCGAGTCGCCGACTGGAACATCGAGCTCAGTCCCCGCGACCTGTTGTTCAAACATCCAACGACAATCAAAGCCCAAGTACACCCAGACTTTCAGTTCGACTGGATAGAAGTGCAAACAACTGGCTCTCCAGACCACTCCAACTCATGGACGATGTTCTTTGATGGATCAAAAAGACATCAAGGTGCTGGAGCTGGCGTCGTACTAATCTCTCCCAAAGAAGCCAAACTCAGATACGTACTCCAGATCAACTTCAGCAATGCCTCAAACAAAGAAGCAGAATATGAGGCAGTACTCCACGGCATGCGCACGGCAAAAGCTTGCGGCGCCACCCGTCTCTCAATCTACGTCGACTCCAACCTTGTCGTCCAGCAAGAAATGAGGGACTTTGAAGCAGTCGCAGAAAACATGATAGCTTAACAGAAGCTCTACAACACTCTAGAAGGAGGATTCGACGGCTGCGAGCTAAACTACGTCACCAGAGGAAATAACACTGAAGCAGACGAGCTCGCAAACATTGGATCAACTCGAGGACCAATTCGCCAAGGCAGTTTCCTCGAAAGTATCATCCAGAGGTCAATCAAAACCAAGGTACTCGCGCCAGAAGCAGCCGCAGAGGATGACGACAAAAGTGAACCAGCGGAAGTGGCGGCTGTGAACTCAACCGCTAACACAGGCAACAAAGCAGTCGAGGAGGCATAGCCAGCCGCACCCGAAGTATCACCTTGGAAAAAACCGTTCCTTAGATTCCTAATTCAAGGCAACTTACCACAAGACGTTTCAACAGCCCGACGCATCAGTCGGCGATCTAAAGCATTCACAGTAATCAACGGACAGCTCTACAAGCATAGCATCTCTCAAGTCCTCCAAAAGTGCATCGAGGAAGAAGACGGCAAAGCCCTGTTGCTCGAGATCCACGAAGGAACTTGCGGGCACCACGCGAGTAGTCGTGCACTCGTGGCCAAAGCTTTTCGAGTAGTGTTCTACTGGCCAACAACAATGCGAAACAAGGAAGATATCGTGCGATACTGCATCGCCTGCAAAAAATTCGCCAGCAGGCCACACGCCCCAGCATCGGAACTCAAAACCATAACACTATCCTAGCCATTTGCCACTTGGGGACTCGATATGATGGGCCCACTAAAGAACTCTTCAAAAGGAGGTCGAACACATCTGCTAGTAGCAGTGGACAAGTTCACCAAGTGGATCGAGGTAGTACCAATCACCAGCTCAACAACCCTCATGGCAGTTAATTTCATCAAATCCATCATCTTCCGATTCGGTGTACCGCATAACATCATCACAGACAATGATAAAAAATTCACAGCAGCAGAATTGCAGAACTTCTATTAAGAATTGGGCATCAAGATAAACTACGCATCGATCGCGCACCCACAGTCCAACGGCCAGGTGGAAAAGGAAAATGGCTTAGTGTGCGGCGGAATAAAAAAGGGACTCCTCACACCACTCGAATAGGCAGCAGGCAACTGGGTAGATGAACTCCCCGCAGTCCTACGGAGCTTGCGCACCACCCCCAACAACTCAACCCAGTACACACCCTTTTTCATGGTATACCGGGCGGAAGCTGTACTGCTGCATGACCTAAAGTTCGGAGCTCCCCGAATCTCAGGATACGAAGAGGAAGAAGTAGAAGAAGCACTCCAGGACAATAAAGACAACGCATAAGAAGTAGGGGACACATCTATATCAATGTCAGAAGGATACCAAGACAAACTACGCACATACCAAAGCAGTCGTTTACGGACAAGAACCTTCCACAAAGGAGATCTTGTCCTTCGGCTAATACAAGAAAAAGTCCACAAGCTTGCCCCGCAGTGGGAAGGACCCTTCATAATCTCGGAGGTCATAGGAGGAGGAGCATATAGGCTGAAGAACCCGAAGACCGACGAAGACATGGGAAATCCGTGGAACGTGGCAAACATGCGCCTGTTCTACCCATAGTCTACCCACAGACACACTCCGCGGTATCGGCAGCAGCACCAATCGGCAACCCATGTAAAAACTCAAAGCAATAAAAGAGGTGTTGCCCAAATAATACTACTTAAAGCACTTGGGAACTCGAGCACAGACTCCCCCTGAGAGACGCTATTTTCTCTGACGCGACGCTACTTAAAGCACTCAGGGACTCGAGCACAAACTCCCCTGAGAGGCGCTATTCTCGCTTACGCGACGCTACTTAAAGCACTCGGGGGATCGATCACGGACTCCCCCCGAGAGACGCTATTTCCGCTTACGCGATGTCACTTAAAGCACTCGGGGAATAGAGCACAGCCCCCCCCCCCCCCCCCCCCCCGCAGCCCCCCCCCGAGAGAGACGCTATTTTCGCTTACGTGACATTACTTTAAAGCAGTCAGGGGCTCGAGCACAAAACTCCCCCCGAGAGATGCTATTTTTCGCTTACGCGACGTTACTCAAAGAACTCGGGGGCTCGAGCAAAAACTTCTCCCGAGAGACATCACTTCACCCGCATCATTTTAGAAGCCTCACTCAAAGTTCTCATACCAGCGCAATCTATTTTCCAAAGACAAAGGACAAAGCAATTTATTATGTCTTCACCCAATCACAAGTGATCGCCTAAAGACTCGGGGGCTAGTCCCATCGGGAGCGCTGCCGCGCACCTGACGAAAATTTGGAACAACAGTACAACCATAAGAACGGCCAGCATGAACGAGTAAAGCTCAAAGTCTACGTCCGACTCTACAAGTCGAACGTCGCCTCGGGGGCTACTCCCATCGGGAGCGCTGCCGCGCAGCCGATAGTACTACAAAAGCACTCGAAGACAATTTTCCATTAAACAAGGACCTGAAAGGACAAGGAACTCGAAGACAATTTTTCATTAAACAAGGACCTGAAAGGACAAGGAATCCGAAGACCGTTTTCCATTAAACAAGGACCCGAAAGGGCAGGGCAATCGGAGACAATTTTCAATTACAAAGGACTCGAAGATCTCAAGTTACATATCAGAGATACATCAGTACAAAGTTTACAAAGGGACTCGAGTAGTTACCAAAAGGACTAAAACACCAATCATCCTAGGGAATTATGACTTCTACATGTGTGCTCATGCTGAGATATTTGGAACTTTCGGCCCACATCTTGACGAGCATCATCACATACAAAGTAAGAACTAAGCCTGTGAAGAAGCAACTCGCCTCCTTCCTGAGCCTGGTGACTTTGCCTACCGACGCGCCCGCTTGACGGGTGGCTTGACGTCGAACTCCTCCCTATAATTAGAAGAGCAAGCACCACCAGCCGAGGAGTCGACAAAAGATGAAGCCATAGGAGAAGTAGTCGAAGCATCCCTCGACCCACCAGAGCTGTCGCTGCTTGTTTCCTCCCAGTACGGGACCAGGAGATTGCCACCGGCATAAAATGCGCGGACGATGAGAGTATCTTCGCCATCAAAATGACAGCAAAGGCTATCCCGATCACGCAAATTAAGCCGCCTCGAAAACGACCTCCAGCCAGATCCAATAAAAATCAGGAACGAACTATCAACCACCAGCTCCACCCAAAAGGGAGATCGAGCAAACCCTTGAAGCTGGAGCCACAAATCCCTCAAATTGAGTTCAGAAATCACGGAGGCGAATGTGAACGGAAGAGGGATCCGAGTAGCGGTCCGACTAAGAACGCGAAGAAGGAAGTCGTAGAGCCAAAGACCCTCCTCCGCGTAAGAAGAAGATGATGTCGTCGTAGCTCCACGACGTCCACCGCGCAAAGAACGAGGCGTGTGGCCACCACGGCTGCGTCGACCACGACCCCGTCCAACCACACCACCACCACGCTTGGGCACCATTTCAAGAAGAAGAAGAAGAAGGGAAAGATGGGAGAAGAACATATGCCGAGCCCAGGCAAACAATAGAAGGTATTTATAGAGCAGCCCAGGGGAAGACCAGGAAAACACGCAGAAGCCAAGGCGGCGCTATTATTAATTCAAGACCAACACGCTGGGCGTTGCGAATTCCAAGACAAGATGCGTTTTCACAGCCAGCACTATTTAATAAAGGACACATCAAATCTCGCGTGTTTCCCATACACTCCTCGGAAATCCAACGGGCAGTAGCAGCGCGACATCCAAGTTGTCATTATGACTGGTCTGGATATGCGATGGTTCGAAGACCAAGCGTCTTCACCACATCGGTAACCAAAGAGCATTATTACGATGCTTATCCCTGCGACATCCCAAGAAGAACGATTCAAGATAAAAGAAAATGGAAAAATAAATCCCGGCAAATACTCCCTGTCTCCTGGTGCCAAATCTTCTGATTTTTTATCCAAATTTTTTACCTTGCCTTTACTAAAAACAGAGCAAAGACCAAACTTCGAGGAAATGTGTGGCTATTCCCACTATCAAGAAAAATACATCTAAAAAGTTTTGATTGCTCCCTCACCCAGAAGGCAAAGACGTGCTTGAGTGACTACTCCCACCAACAGTAATCGCTGCATCCACAGAGTTTCGGGTGCTCCCTCACTCAGAAGGCAATAATGTTCTCGAGTGACCACTCGCACCAACCAAATGACGCATCCCCAGAGTTCGGGTGTTACCTTGCCAAGGACACGACGAAGTATTCGAGTGGCTACTCGCAAGACTCAACTAATACACGACAAGACAATTTTCCCACACACTCGATGAATTTCCGAGTGGGTGCTTTCTTATCGACTCCTCGCCCGAGCTCACAAAAGTTCCGCGAGTGACTACTAATAGTCCACTTGAACGTTTATTCCATGTGGGTGCATCTCTAATTAGGCTCGACACCTCTATAAAAATGATGCCTGGGCTGCGACTCGCCGTACCCCAGATGCCGCGCAAGCTTAGCGCGTAGGTAAGACCCCACTGCGCAGTCGGCCGGGCCGGGACTTGCCACAGTGTGACTTCACTCCCGACGTTTTCAATGCGCTTGCATGATAGAAAGATGAGCTGATAACGGATGTGTTAAGGCTATTTGCTGGGACCGGCGACATCGATCCTATAAGGCCTGCAGCGGCATGGACTTTGCTAGACACCAGTCGTTTCCATGTTCGTGTCGAGGGACACGAGCTTGATTGCTCTACTGAGGTGTTTGGCACTATCGCAATTTACCAAGGCTCGACCAGTCGAGTACCTTAGGCCCTTTCAGCTTATCATCCCTCGAATTTACATTGTCATGGCTAAACAGCCAACGATTCGCAGCCGCGTTGCGCATATGAAAGAAAGCGATGACGGATTCGAGTCCCCCAGGCACTCAGGGGTTACTGACGAGGGGGTGACCCCACGACTCTTGCGTGTGAGGATACCTGGTGCGTACAAAGACAGAAGGCCCGATAGAAGCCTTGATGGGCCCACGACTGGCCCACTCTCAAAGCACCGACGTAGGAGTCCGCGACCATCATGGAGGTCAAGACTTGGCGTCCAAGCCGAAGCTAGTTTAGGAAATCATCCCTGTACCCTGAGATGGACTTCCCGAGACCCGGTGACGAGGTGGTGACCCCACGACTCCTATGGATGATCCTACCCGGTGTACCCGAAGACAGAAGGCCCACAAAGATGCCGCCTAGGCCCAGCCTTGGCCCACTAGTGGAACAGACGTAGGAGTCCGCGAGTCATAAGGAAGGTGCAAACTTGCCATACGGTACAAGATCAGGGTTAGGAAAACTCCTTTGTAATCCAAGACGGACTCCCCGAGACCTAGCCTAGTATATAAGGGCTAGGAGGGGAGACGTCGAGATCAAGCAATACACAATATGTAATCCTAGCCTTGTGCGCACTAGCCTTGGCTTCCCTGTAATCGCCATCTCCAATCAATATCTTCAAGCAAGAACGTATCCTCCTGTTAGCCGACGAGCTATCGTCCAACCTGTGCCTCCCATGACTAACCCGGGGTCCCTGACCATGGGATTTTCCAGGGTACATCCCCGTCAATTGGCGTCGTCTGTGGGAACTACACAGGTTGGAATCACGACCTCGGCGGTTCCATCTCCAGCAAGCTACAACTCAAGGGAAAGAACCAGATGCAATCCATCAGAAGAATTCAAGATCACGGCAAGCATCTCTGCCGCCGCAGCTCGGCCTGCAGCTGTGCCAAGACCCATACTATGGCGGCAACCGAGCCCACCGCCAGCGAAGGAGAACTCGACGACCCAAAAGAAAGGTGCGAGGGTTCTACACAGAGATCCCGATCGATGAGCTACAACACGAAGCAGAGGACCCGCCGAGCACTCGACGACCCGCCGCCACTCAAGCACCCGCCGCACAACAAGACGCCGACTCCGAGCGCAAGATCAGCGATGCTCAAGATCACCGCCAACAAAGAAGAAATCGACGAACTAGAGGACATGCGCGAGGATTCCACGAAGAAGCCCCACTCGACGAGTCGTAGTACACAGCTACGCGCTCGCCGACCACTCGACGACCCGCCGCCGTGCGAACAGCCGTCGCCCGCCACGACAGCGACTCTGAGACTCAGACCGGTGAATACTACGACCCAGATCAAAGACCAGACGAATTCTCCAACCTTATAAGGAACCAGGATCTAAGCGTGGGGTTCGAAATCGATCCACGAGTCCATGAACACCCGGCGGATCACGCGCTGCTCTTCCGAATCTCAAGGAGCAAACGGCACGTCGGATCCAGCAAACTCACGGTCAGGGAGCAGCTAGAAGGACCCTGCACGATACACTGCATCGAAGACGACCGGGGATACATCAGATTGTGCCACACTCTAGGAAACTGCCGCCTGTTCAACGAACTCGCCGACAGCCTCAAGGAGGAAAAACAGCGAGAAGCCAAACGCACCCGACGAACCGAGCAGTCGCCGACTCCAAGTCCCGAAAGACGCTCCAACCCGACTCAAGGACAGGTGTGCACGATCCAAGAAGGCAGGGTATCACAAGCCCAACAGGACTCCTACACCCTGCAAGCCCGAGCAGCCGAGATCCTAAACACAGTCGAAGTCTATCAACTACACGACGCAGAAACTAGTATCACGTTCTCCCAAAGTGATCACCCACCTGCAGTCCCAAGGCCGGGGCACGCGCCCCTGATACTCGATGCTCAAATTGGAGGGTACGACATGGACAAAATCTTCATGGACGGAGGCAGCAGCATGAACATAATCTTTGTCAGCACCCTACACAAGATGCCGATCCCACAATCAGTATGGAAAAAATCAAGCACCATGCTATACGGAGTGGTCCCAAGAGAAGCGGCTACCTCCCTTGGAATAATCGAGCTCTAAGTTGTCTTTGGCAATAGACGCAATTTTGCAAGACACACCCTCGAGTTCGAAGTACTCGATTGGCAGTCACAGCACCACGCCATACTGGGGCGTCCAGCATTTGCGCAATTCATGGCGATTCCGCACTACGCCTACCTCAAACTCAAGATACCAGGATCCACGGGCGTCATGACATCAACGGAAGCTGCACAAAATCAGACCAATGTGACCGCGATTTCCAAAAAGTGTCCGACACCTTCGGAGCTGAGCAAGAGCTCACAGAAATAGCCATGGCGACAGATGAAAGTATCTTCCCGCTAGAAAGTCGAAGCGAGTCAAAGGAATAATGGTGCGACTTCAGGATCGATAGCGACACGGTCACACACCAAGTGCACCCGACGGACCAGGCAAAACAGCCCGCGTGTACAACCACCTCCCGGAAGAGCAAGCGACCGCCCTCATCGCCTTCCTCCGTGAAGAATGGGAAATCTTTGACTGGTGCCCAGCTGACATGCCAGGGGTACCGCGCGAGTTCGCGAAACACGCGCTGCGCATCAAGCCAAACACCAAGCCAGTGAAGCAAGCACTACGAAGATTCTCAGAACCCAAGCGCAGAGAAATCGGGGAGGAAGTCCAAAGATTACACGACGCTCAATTAATCCGAGAGACGAAGAAAGCCACTTGGGTCGCCAACCCTGTGCTGTTCCCCAAGAAAGACACAGACATGCTACGAATGTGCGTCGACTACGGGCCAGTCAACAAACACTTCCCAAAGGATCATTTTCCCCTGACAAGAATCGATCAGATAATCGACTCGACAGCAGGATGCGATCTACTATCGTTCCTCGACACCTACTCAGGATACAATAAGATCAGGATGATGTAATAAGACGAAGAGCATACATCATTCATCACCCCCTACGGCGTATTTTGCTACAGGACAATGCCCTTCGGATGATGCCACATACCAACGGATGATGCAAGCCTGCTTGAAAGATAAAATCGGAAGAAACGTGCAGGTCTACATGTACGACATCGTCATCAAAACTTACAGTGCAAACACACTACTCGACGACCTACGCGAGACCTTCGCAGCACTCAACAAGTACAGAATCAAGGTCAACCCGAAGAAGTGCGCATTTGGCGTCCCAGCCGGGAAGTTTCTCGGGTATATGGTCTCCGCTCGAGGAATCGAACCGAACCCGGAGAAAGTTCAGGCAATCGCCAAGATGCAGGAGCCAACCGACATCGGAGGCGTGTAGTAGCTCACCGGAAGACTCGCAGCCTTAAGCCGTTTCATGAGCAGACTAGGAGAACGCACACTGCCATTCCACCAGCTGCTCAGAAAAGGGGAAAAATTTGAGTGGACCGACGAAGCCCCCACAGCATTCGCGGACCTAAAGCAGACACTCTCGACCCCACCAATCTTGGCAGTGCCCAAAGAATGTGAAAAGTTGTACCTCTATGTGGCAGCACGCAACAGCGTGGTAAGAACAACTCTCATCGTCGAGCGCACAGAAGAAGGCAAGGTCTAGAGCATACAAAGGCCGATCTACTACCTCAACATGCTCTTGACAAAATTCCAGCAGCGGTACCCGCACTACCAGAAGCTACTACTGGCCATCATCACGACCTCAAGAAAGGTGTCGCACTACTTCGACGAACACCCTATCACAATCGTGAGCAGCGCACCACTCGCAGACATCCTCAACAACTCCAGAGCGACTAGGCGAGTCGCCGAGTGGAACATTGAGCTCAGCCCGCAGGACCTACAGTTCAAGCACCCAACAGCAATCAAGGCCCAAGTTCTCCCAGATTTTTTGGTCGAGTGGATGGAGGTCCAGACACCTGGCCCCCCGGACCTATCGAACTCATGGACAATTTTTTCGATGGGTCTAAAAGACAGCAAGGAGCCGTAGCAGGAGTTGTTCTGGTATCCCCCAAAGGAACGAAGCTCAAATATGTCCTCCAGATCAACTTCAGCCATGCCTCCAACAACGAAGCCAAATACGAGGCACTGCTCTATGGCATGCGCATGGCCAAAACATGCGGCGCCAATCGCCTCGTAATCTACGAAGACTCCAACCTCGTCGTTTTGCAGGCGATGAAAGACTGCAATGCAGTAGCCGACAACATGGCAGCCTATCAGAAGCTCTACAACACGCTCGAAGGAAGTTTCGACGGTTGCGAGCTCAATTATATCCCCAAAACAAACAACACAGAAGGCGACGAACTCGCACACATCGTCTCGACTCGAGGACCAGTACCACCCGGCGTTTTCCTCGAAAGCATCTGCCAGAGATCCATCAAGGTAAAAACAACAGCACCCGAGGCAGCTATAGACGACGACACCATTGAGCCAGCACAGGTCGAATCAGCGAGCCCATCTGAAGGCAACAACAGCCAAGCGGTCGAACCTACAGATTCAACAACACTCGAAGGACCAGCGTGGAAAAAACCGTTCCTACGATTCTTAATCAAAGGCACGCTACCGCAAGACGTTTCAGAAGCTCGGCGCATCAGTCGTCGATCCAAGGCATTCATAGTGATCAACAGACAGTTATACAAGCGCAGCATCACCCAGATACTCCAAAAGTGCATCGACGAGGAAGACGGTAAAGCCCTACTACTCTAAATCCACGAGGGTACCTGCGGGCACCACGCGAGCAGTCGAGTGCTCGTGTCCAAAGCATTCCGAGCAGGGTTTTATTGGCCCACTGCGACGAAAAACGCAGAAGACATCGTCCGGCGTTGCATCACGTGTCAAAAATTCGTCAGCAGACCGCACGCTCCAGCCTCAGAACTCAAGACCATACAACTATAATGGCCGTTCGCCACCTGGGGACTGGACATGGTGGGCCCGCTCAAGAAATCATCAAAGGGAGGAAGAACACACCTGCTAGTAGCAGTCGACAAGTTCACCAAATGGATTGAGGCAGTGCCCATCACCAACTCCACGGCCTCACGGCAGTGAACTTTATCAAATCAATAATCTTCAGGTTCGGAGTACCACACAACATCATCACGGACAACGTTACGAACTTCACAGCAGTGAAATTCCAGAACTTCTGCGACGAACTGGGCATCAAAATCAACTACGCATCAGTCGCGCACCCACAGTCCAACGCCCAAGTGGAAAAAGCAAATGGCCTAGTTTGCGGAGGAATCAAAAAAAGGCTCCTTGCACCATTCGAGCAGGCCGCGGGCAACTGGATAGAAGAACTCCCTGCAGTACTTTGGAGCCTACGTACCACCCCAAATACCACAACCCACTACACACCTTTCTTGATGGTGTACGGGTCGGAGGCAGTGCTACCACACGACCTCCAATTCGGGGCACCCCGGATCTCAGTGTACGAAGAAGAAGAAGAAGAAGATGCACTACAAAATGACAAGGATACAATAGACGAAGCAAGAGACACAGCCCTAGCAAGATCAGAGGGGTATGAGGACAAGTTGCGCACTTATCAAAGCAGCCGCTTGCGCACCAGAATATTCAACAAAGGAGACCTCGTCCTGCGACTGATACAAGAGAAAGTCCACAAGCTCGCCCCCCAATGGGAAGGACCGTTCATAATCTTAGAAGTCATAGGAGGAGGCCCCTATAGACTCAAGAACCCGAAGACTGACAAGGATGTGGGGAATCCATGGAACGTAGCGAGCCTACGCCCGTTCTACCCATATTCTCCACCAATCATCCTCAACTAGCAGCTCATGTAACCCCTCGACGCAATAAAATGATGTTTCCCAAACACTACCACCCCAAAGCACTCGGGGGCTCGAGTACGAAACTCCCCCCGAGAGACGCTGTCGTCGCTCACGCGATCTTTATCCAAAGCGCTCCGGGGCTCGAGTACGAAACTCCCCCCAAGAGACGCTATCGTCGCTCACGCGATCTTGATCCAAAGCACTCGGGGCCTCGAGTACAAAGTCCCCTCGAGAGACGCTATCGTCGCTCACGCGATCTTTATCCAAAGCACTCGGGGGCTCGAGTACGAAACTCCCCCCGAGAGACGCTATCGTCGCTCACGCGATCTTTATCCAAAGCACTCGGGGCCTCGAGTACAAACTCCCCCCAAGAGATGCTATCGTCACTCACGCGATCCTTCACCAAAGCACTCGGGGGCTCGAGTACAACCTCCCCTCGAGAGAAGCCATAGTCGCTCACGCGATCTTTACCCAACCACTCGGGGGCTAGAGCACCCCTAACCTCCCGAGGTGCTATCGTCACTCATGCAACCCAAATATTAAAAGGTCCAAGAAAAAACCCTTGACAGGTGCCACCTGCTGAAAACTGATCGAAATCAAAGGGAAGACACGGCTACAACCAGAAGGAACACCAAGTACTCTGGACACATATGGATGAAGCACAGGACACAGACAATCCTTTAGTCTTCACCAGATCGCCAACGATCACCTAAAGACTCGGGGGCTAGTCCCATCGGTAGCGCTGTCGCGCACCCGATAAAATACTGCAGTTAACATAAGAACAATGAAGACAATAGAGCTCAGTCTATGTTCGACTCTACAAATCGAATGTAGCCTCGGGGGCTACTGCCATCGGGAGCGTTTTCGCGCACCCGATAGAATCCACAGTAGAAGGACTCGACGGACTCGAAGATAGCTCTCGCTGAAAGACTTAAAGATATATCACATCACCAAAGGACTCGAAGACAGATTCCATTACGAGGAGGCAAACACCCTTGACATTGGATTGAAGGAAGCTCTGATTGCATGGAGAAATAACCTAGTCAAAAAAGACACAAAAACAACCGATAAGTCTACAGCATCAATCACCCAAGGAATTATGACTTCTACATATGTGCCCATGCTGGGATAATTGGCACTGAGACAACGAGCCTCATCACAGACAAAGGAGGAGTCGAAGAAGCCAGCTCATGATGCCAATGACATAACAAAAGGTGAAGCTCGACTTATTTGCGGAGCACCGAAGACGATGCTACACCAGCTTCTTCTCCTGCTCCGCCCGAGCTGCCGGCGAAGATGACACCATTGCCTCCAGTTCTACAAGGTCGCTTGGCGCGCCCGCTGGATTGGTGGCTTGACGTCGAGGTCCTCTCAGAGCCAGAGGGCACAACATCACCACCCGAAGAGTCGCCGGAGGAGGAAGCTGTTGAAGACGCAAGCGTAGGACTCCTCGACCTGACGGAACCATTGCTTGCCTCCTGACAGTACGGATCCATGCGATTACCGCTCGGGTCAAAAGTGCGGATGGTAAGAGTATCTTCGCCATCAAAGCGGCAACAGAGGGTATCACCATGACGCAAGTTCAAGCGTCGAGCAAACGACTCCCAGCCAAAGCCAAGAAAAATCAAGCGGGAACTATCAATCTCCAACTTAACATAAGAGGGAGATCGAGTGCACCCTTGAAGACAAAGCAGCAAGCCATCAAGACTACGCTCAGAAACAAGGGCAGAAAATGTAGAAGGAAGCAGAATGCGAGCGGCGTTCCGGCCACGGATGCATAGGAGGAAATCATAACGCAAAAAACCCTCCTCCGAGGAAGAAGAGGAAGGCGTCGACGGTGCACCACGACGGCCACCGCGAGAGGAGCGCGAAGTACGACCACCGCGACCACGGAGAACCCTCCCGCGGCTAGTCATACCTACACTTCGTCTTGGCCCCATGAGGAGATGAAGAAGAGGAGCAAGAGGGGCAGAGGACGAACACTACAACCGGATGAAGAAAAGGGGTCTATTTATAGCACAACCCAGAGGGCACGCAGAATCCCAGACAACGGCAGAAATTAATTCAAAGACCAAGCATGCCGAGCGATTCAAATCCCAAGACAAAGATGCCTTCACACGGGCAGCACTGTGCGCTGGATGTGTCAAGTCTCGCGCATTTTTCAATGCGCGCATCGGTAACTCAATAGGCGGCTGCAGCACGCCACCAAAAGCCATCATTATAACCGGTCATGAATACTTGACGGTTCGCAGACAGAGCATATTTGACGGTCCTCTAGCAAGGAGATCATTATCCTTACAAAAGAGGTAAATTTAAATGGCAGCGCAAAAAGAAAAACGCAGCCTGCAAGCACCGTTTTTACTAACTCAAATACATTTTTCAAATATATTTAACTCCCATCGGGAGCGTATCCACCCATGAGAGTTTCGGGTGCTCCCTCACCTTGAAGTAAAGACGTGCTCGAGTGATTACTCGCACCCATGAGAGTTTCGGGTGCTCCCTCACCTAGAAGTAAAGACGTGCTCGAGTGATTACTCGCACCCATAAGAGTTTCGGGTGCTCCCTCACCTAGAAGTAAAGACGTGCTCGAGTGATTACTCGCACCCATGAGAGTTTTCGGTGCTCCCTCACCTAGAAGCAAAGATGTGCTCGGGTGATTACTCGCACCCATGAGAGTTTCGGGTGCTCCCTCACCACGACACAAGATAAGCAGACCTACACTCGCCAGATCGTACGGGCCCAAGAGTATCGGGTGCTCCCTTACCCCGAGAGAAAAGTCGATACTCACAAAACTTTGAGTACCCGAGCACTCGACGACCTTCCGAGCAAGTACTCCACTACATTAATCCTCGGCTGAGCGCTCGACAAAGCTTCGCGAGTGACCGCTAAAACACCTCACTTGATTGTTTATTCCAAGTGGGTGCATCATCAACTAGGTTTCGCGCCTCAATAAAATACATATTCCTGGAACACGATACACTGTGCCCAGATGCCACGCAAGCTTAGCGTGTAGGTAAGACCCCGCTGCGCAGATCGGCCAGGCTGGGACTTGCTGCAAAGCGATTTCACTCCCAACCTTTTCCATGCGCTCGCATGATAGAAAAAGCCGGGCGGACGCGCCTAGGCTACGAACTTTACTGGCGGCAATTGATCACTGTAAGACCTGCAGCGGCATGACTTTTGCTCGACACTAGTGTTCCAAGCTCATGCCGAGGGACGTGAGTTTGATTGGGCTACTGCGGTTTTTTCCACTAGTGCAATTCACCAAGGCTGGACCAGTCGACTCCTTGGGCCCTTTCAGCTTAGCAATCCCTCGAAACAGGTTTTGTCATGGCCCCAGACTGCCAGCGACCCGCGGTTAAACCGTGCATACATAGAAACAACGCAAGAATGGACTCGAGTCCCCCAGGCACTCGGGGCCTACTAACGAGGGGGTGACCCCACGATTCCTATGGATGAGCCTACCCGGTGTACCCGAAGATAGAAGGCCCAGAAAGATGCCGCCTAGGCCCAGCCTTGGCCCACTAGTGGCACCGACGTAGGAGTAAGCGAGTCATAAGGAAGGTGTAAACTTGTCGTACGGTACAAGATCAGGGTTAGGAAACCTCCTTTGTAATCCAAGACGGACTCCCCGATACCTAGCCTAGTATATGAGGGTTAGGACGGGAGACGTCGAGATTAAGCAATACACAATCTGTAACCCTAGCCTTGTGTGCACTAGCCTTGGCTTCCCTGTAATCGCCATCTCCAATCAATAACATCGAGCAGGAACGTATCCTCCTTTTAGCCGACGAGCTATCATCCAACCTGTGCCTCTCATGACTAACCCAGGGTCCCTGACCATGGGATTTGCCGGGGTACATCCCCGTTACCCGGTGTCGGGACCCGGGGTTAGCATATGCAAGTCCAGTTAAGACATAGTCATATGGAGAGCCGAGAACCGTACCCACTTGTCTAAGCACACAAGGCCAAGCACAGAACGTTCTCGGAAAGCATCGTACGTGAGGGGCATCCCATCCAGGCCGGATGATCAACTGAGATGGGTCCTCATCGTCCGCACACAAGTCAAATGATATGGTGGGTGAACTCCCATATTCAAAGACAAGTCGCCTCAACCATACTACCGACTATCTCAAAACTCTTACATAGACTTACTCCAGCCCGATCACTTAGTCGGGGTCTAGGGCGGGCTCGATCATACCACAAAGTGTGCACGAGACGGAGTCTCGAGCAATCGTATCGCGATGCCCCAAGCTGCGCACATCTAAGGGCCACTTGGTGTATGAAAGACCGCCAGCCAGAACACAACGAAGGTCTCGAAAACCCATACAAAGACATGCATGTTATAAACATACACGCAGCACACATGCCTTGTATGAACAGCAGGTACCATTGCAATTCTCTACAAAGTGTACATTTTATTTATAACTCTTATAGAGTACACACAGAGATCACATACATGTGATCTAACATTACAACACAGAGCGGAAGCAAATTATGTCTGAGTACAGACAAGTTTAACAAATGGCTTAAGAAGCCTTATTTAAACACAAAGCCCTCCACGAGGGAACCAGTCTGCTGACTGGGACTAGACTAGTTTAACTTCAGTCGTCCAGCTCGATGAAGAAGCCACCTTCGGGGTCAGTGGCGTCATCTAAAACATAGATTAAGCAAACGTGAGTACAAAGTCGTACTCAGCAAGACTTACATAGGAGCTATACTACTCATGCATATGTGTCAAGGTAAAGGGAGGTGGGGTTCACTTGCAGAAATGCCAGATTTGACTTGGCTAATCCTGAACTACGAATACCAGACTTTGAGGTAAGAAGCGTACACGAGTCCACTACTTTCACCAACCAATACACCACTATGGTGCCTTCCTCGACTTCCCCACGAGGAAACACGCCATAGCACTCACACTTATCTTGGTGTGTTTTAGAAGTATCCGGTTCAAGTTGTCTAAAAATCAAGCTAAGCTTTCCAAGCAGTCCATAACCGCGGACGCGGCTATTCGAATAGTTTTGTTAACCTTGCAAGGGTGTACCGCTACACACACATGACCATCATTTACCGCCTTTGTACTCGACACCATTCAAGGGGTGCCGGCGAGGATGCTCACCACAACTGTTACCTCATAGCCTATCTAGTCCAAGAAAACCGCCTACTTGGGTTGGCTACCACTATCGTGAACCCGGCCGGTTTACCGAAGGGGACCCAAGCGATGTGTGCGTGGTGCATAAGCCGGTCTCGGGTGAGCCGTTCTCTCTCTTAGCATCCAGGCCACAAGCCTACCAGAACTCCGAACTACTGCGACATCTGGACATCGAAAGGGATGAGTTAGTAAGTTGAGAGGGGTCAGTGAGCCCAATGTGTGGTTGTACTCTTCATCTTGCATCACCACACAAGAACTCGTACTAGGGCGGTGTTCAACGAGACAACCCACCGTGTACTCCTACACAGCCTCTCATCGTTCACCTTATATTAGGCTCGATTCACCAACACTTTTCTACCAACTTCAACATGATCATTACCATCCCGACTCACATCACAGTAACAACATGGTATCATACTAAGCATGCAATAAGCAGTAGCATTGCAGGGGTTACATGATATCAACCAACTCCTACATTTGCTAGGATTGTGGTTTTCTTACTACTGTGACAAAAGATAGGTCATGCAAAGGAATGGGTTCATCTATGCGGTAGAATCGTAACATGGTGATCATCCTATACAATGCATAAGCGAGACATGAGAGGGAAGTGGGATTTTATCGACATGATCAATGGGGGTTTGCTTGCCTTGCTGACGAGGTTCGGGTTCTGGATCTTCAGCGAAGGGGGTGACCTCCTGCTCCGGTTCCACCTCTACTCGACAAACAAAGCACGAAGTAGCAATCAATATGAATGTAATGCTCAAGCACATGATTGAATGTTAAAGCTTGAAGTATAAGTTTTGATGTGTGAGGCAATTCCATTTAAGTGGAATATATTGCATTTAAAATGAAAATTCAAACTCCACATTTGAATTCAACCTAGTCAAGTTGTAAGTGACATGGTTTGATCATTTTGAATCATCTACACTTGTATAAGATGTGCTTCTGATGTATGGTTGAATTACATCATAATTCCATGGTCCAAGTTGCAAGATCAATTGATTTGAATTTGAATTAAATTCAAATAAACCAAATAACATATGCTACTGGTCCCATTTTAAATTCAACTCAAACAGAGTTGAAAGTTGCATATTTGGAAAGATCATTTTCTCCTGATCATTTTTCATATATTATTTGTCCAATTTGGAGTTAATATGAATTTTCTATGAATTTCCAAAGTTTGGGGTATTTTCTGGAATTTCTGGAATTCTTTTAATTTAAATAATCTCTGGAAATTCATTTAAATTGATTTACTGCGTCAGGCTGACGTCAAGCTGGCGTTAGGGGGGGCTGACATGTGGGGCCACTCTGTCAGTGGATGGTTAACTTAACCCGTGGGTTAACTTAATCCAGTGGCTTAATTAAGCCACTGGGCCCACTGGTCAGTGACCCAGGGGTCACTAATTTGGTGAAAACAGGGGGGGGGGGGGGGGTTTAGAGCTGACTCGCCGGCGGCTTGACGCCGGCGACTGGAGTCGCGGCGGCGCTGCACGGGAGCTTGATTCCGTCTACCATTTGGAGCACGAAGACCACCGTCTTGAAGCTCTTACTCGCGCGCGTCGAACGGGACCAAAACCAAGCACTGGGGTGCACCGTACGCTCGCCGGCGTGAACTTTCGCGGCGACCTAGCTACGGCCACCATCGAGATTTGGCTCCAGGGCATGACTTGAGTCGAGGCTAGGCTGGTTCGACGAGGAAGAACACGGTGAACACGATGGACAACAGGCTGAGCTCGATTACCTAACGGATGGACCTCGCCATGGATTCCGGCGGCGAGAAGCTTCGGCTTTTATGGCGGCCACGGCTACAGGGAGTAAACGAAGGGGAAAAGTGAGGGGTTTTGACCCCAAGCTCACCAGGAGCTCAGCAGAGGTGGTAGCGAGGGCTGGGGTGGCTCAACGGCGACGTAATCGATGAAGTCCTTCACGGCGGCCGGCGGGGACTCGAGGAAGAATTCAGCGTCTACGCGGGCTTCGGGCTCGATTCCTTCTGCAAGTCGGTGAAGACGACGACGACGAAGCGTTTGGACACCGTCTTGGGGCTTCTCGGCTTCACTGGCCACGCGTGTGCTCGACGGCGCTCCGGCGTGCTTCTCGGGCGGCGATGAATCGGGCGGGAGAGGAGAGGAGGAAGCTCGTGGATGGGGGGAAAAGAACTGGGGCGGCTCCAGGACGCTTCTGGACGCGATTACGTGGACGGGGAGGGAAGCAGGAGGTGGCTACCGACGACGACATGCTCGCCACGGTGGCAGCAGCCTTCCTGGCGCGAGGAAGAAGACGCCCCTGTCCCTGGGCCGGGCTTCCTCGGTGAGTTGGGCCCAATTGAGGTAAGCCTTCTTTTCCTTTTCTGTTTTCTGTTTTTCCTTCTGTCATTTGTTCTGTTTAGCTAAAATAAATAGCTAAACATTTTATTAAATGCTGAAAACTTTTATGTGGCGTCATAATAATATACACTAGCCACTCATAAACTTTCAACATTTTTAAAATTCAAATGATTTGAATTTTAAATCAAATAGGGGTATTTCATTAATTCCAAGGCACTGTTTGAATATTTGAAAAATCTATGAGCATGGGATGGGTCCCACATCACTTGATATGTGATCACATTCATTTATAAGACTTATCAAAACTCTAACATGAATTTTTGGAAAAGATTTTTATCTGGCCTTTTGAATTAACTCATCTGGGGGGTGTTCCTTCTCCCATTTTGATTTTGAATTTGATTTCCAAGATTTCTTTTGAAATTTTAACATGACGCAAAGTTACTTGATCCTAGCACATTACCTAACAGAGGGTTCTGACAACTCGCCCCCACTCAAAAGAATCTCGTCCCGAGATTCAGAAGTCTGCGGGAGGAAGGAGGGGTACTCGACAGTGAGACGGTCTTCTCTTTCCCACGTAGCTTCTCTTTCAGAGTGGTGTGACCATTGCACTTTCAGAAATTTAATCTTCTGACGACGAGTGACACGCTCTGCTGAATCAAGAATACGAATGGGGTATTCTCGATAAGAAAGGTCATCTTGGAGATAAAGCGCTTCATGGTCGACTTCGCGGATGGGGTCCTTGAAGCAACGCCTGAGTTGGGACACATGGAATACATCATGTACTCGGGAAAGGTGCGGGGGTAGTTCAAGTTGGTAGGCAACTTCTCCACGTTTAGCAATAATGCGGAAAGGTCCGATGTAACGTGGGGCCAACTTGCCTTTGATACCGAAACGTTGGGTTCCCTTCAGAGGAGTAACCCGAAGGTAAGCCTTCTCATCCAGATTGTAGCCCTCTTGCCTATGATGACGATCATAGTAGCTTTTCTGACGAGACTGGGCTGGTTTCAATTGATCACGAACAATGCGAACTTGCTCTTCTGCTTCCTTGATCATATCCGGTCCAAAGAATTGTCTTTCACCGGTTTCAGACCAGTTTAGTGGTGTTCGACATCGTCGTCCATAAAGGAGTTCAAAAGGAGCCATGTTCAGACTAGATTGAAAACTATTGTTATAAGCAAATTCGGCAAATGGAAGAGAATTCTCCCAATTCTTTCCGAATGAGATAACACAAGCTCTGAGCATGTCTTCAAGAATTTGGTTAACCCTTTCGACTTGACCGCTAGACTGAGGATGGAAAGCCGTACTAAAGGAGAGATGAGTTCCCATAGCATTCTGAAAGCTTCCCCAAAATCTAGAGGTAAAAAGGCTACCGCGATCAGAATTGATTTCCAAAGGAACACCATGAAGGGATACAATTCTAGAGATGTACAAGCCCGCTAACTGACTAGCAGTTATAGACTCGCGAACCGGAAGGAAGTGAGCAACTTTGGAAAGCCTATCTATGACAACGAAGATGGCATTGTTTCCTTTCCGGGTTCTTGGAAAGCCGGTGATGAAGTCTATACCGACTTTGTCCCATTTCCACTCGGGAATAGACAAAGGTTGCAGTGTACCAGCAGGTCTTTGATGTTCTACCTTAATGCGACGACAAACATCACATTCGGCAACAAATTGAGCAATGTCTCTCTTCATCCTAGTCCACCAAAATCTCTGGCGTAGATCTCGGTACATTTTTGTGCTACCGGGATGAATTGAGAGGGGTGTGTCATGGGCTTCATTGAGGATGAGTTGACTTAGTTCCCTATTCTTAGGTACTACCAAACGATTTTCAAAGAATACCGTTCCCTTGCTATCTGTGGAGAAACATTTAGCAACTCCGCTAGCAATGTTCTCTTTGATCCGGCGAACACCTCGTGCACGCCTTTGGGCAACTATGATTTGATCCTCTGAATAGAGTCCGGTGTAATATCCCTCTTCTCCTGGAAGTGCAGCAGGGATATAGCAGAATGAGGTCTCTCTCAGCATGGTGTGCTCCTCTCTCAGCAGGGTAATACATGAATATGCAGCATCCTGCACAGCCATGTTCTCGGTAACGCCAATGCCATGTCCAAAGTGGATAGGCTGGGTGACTCCAACGTGGTGCGGATATATCCGGACAATGCAGTGGAACTGCGTCTGGTTGAAGTCGTGGAACTGCTCCTCGATGGTGTACTCAGGGTACCATCGATATCCCACATAGGACATCATCTCGATCAATGTGGCGGGATGGCCACGCACACCGAGGCACCTGGTCAAACGAACAATCTGCCGAGGGGGAAGATCTGCCATCTGAAATAGAAAGGAGTTTGCAAATGCATCAGATTATGAGATAAACCTGGAATGACTCGGACAACATAACGGATGTAATTGTAAGAAATGACAATTTCTTCCAACATGGAAATAGCACTTACATACGATGTAGTAAAACAGGGAGCATAACCAATCTAACAAACCGATCACAACTTTATTACGGCTACAAGGAAGAAAACAACGAGATGTGCTAATCAGACAGAGGAGAGCCTAGTCCTATCTTCCCGTAGAATAAGATGAGGGTGACTTAGAACTCAGAACGAAGGGGTTAAGGAGAAAAAAGAAGCCTTACGTTGTTCCCTTATATACCAAGAGTAACTATATAACTATAGTGTCAGATCCCTCTGTTAGGTATGTGCTAGGGTTAGCTAGTGCCTTTGCATCATGTCAAAATTTCAAAAAGAAATCTTGGAAATCAAATTCAAAATCAAAGTGGGAGAAGGAACACCCCCAGATGAATTAATTCAAAAGGCCAGATAAAAATCTTTTCCAAAAATTCATGTTAGAGTTTTGAAAAGTCTTATAAATGAGTGTGATCACATATCAAGTGATGTGGGACCCACCCCATGCTCATAGATTTTTCAAATATTCAAACAGTACCTTGGAATTAAAGAAATACCCCTTTTTGATTTAAAATTCAAATCATTTGAATTTTAAAAATGTTGAAATTTATGAGTGGCTAGTCTATATTATTAGGAGGCCACATAAAAGTTTTCAGCATTTAATAAAATGATTTGGTATTTTTACCAAAGTCAAAACAAATATACAGAAAAACAGACAGGAAAGATTAAACAGAAAAAGGAAAACACTTACCTGTCGCCTAGGCGAAGTCGGCCCACCCAGTCCAGCCGGCCCAAAGGGGCACGGGGGTCTTCTTCCCCACCCCGCGCCTCCAAGCTGCTCGTTGGAATGCCACCGAGCTAGCTGGTGACGCCACGTCGTCGCCGAGGAGCTTCCAGCCGTCCCCGTGGCCCTTCTCGCGCCTGGAGACGCCTCTCTCCCGTCCTGATCCATTCCCCCCCTCTAGAGCTTCCTCCTCCTCCTCCTGTGCTTGATTCGTCGCCGCCCGAAGACCGCCGTGGAGCACGCCATCGAATCCATGTAACCACCGTCGTCCCCGAGTCGTGCCGCCGTGTCCAGGAGAACCGCAGCAGACGTCTTCGTCGTTCCCCTCAACCAATCGAGCCCGAGCTCCTCAGCAGACGACGCCAACTTCAATGAGGAGTCGCCGGACCCGCAAGTCGCCGTCGTCGAATTCGCCGCCATCGCGACCTCCCCGACCTCCCTCACTCCTCTTCTAGCTTCAGGGTGAGCTTCTTCATCCGCCCCGACCAACCCCGGAGTAATTCTCCTTCTCCTTTGCGTTTTTCCATGAAAGCCGAGCACGGCCTCCGCCATGGATGAGCTCGAGGTCGCCCCTGTGCCCCTTCGACTCAGCCAGCGCGCGCGTTTAGCTCCTGGTCATGCTAGCTTTCGAACGCGAGCGAGATCAACCCGAACCGTGCACGGTAACGTCGACTACGACCTCGCCGCCATTCTGTTGCCGCCGGAGTCGTCGCCGTCGTCGCTTCCGACCTCCCCGTGAACCCCCGATGCTTCCAGAAGACGCGGGAGACCTCCAGGAGCAAGTTGGTGCCCTCCGTTTCCCCTCCCGTGGCCGGAATCGAGTTCCCGTGCTGCGCCGCCGTGGTCCAGTCGCCGGCGGCTTGATTAAACCCCCCCTGTTTCCACCTAATTAGTGACCCCTGGGTCACTGACCAGTGGGCCTAGTGGCTTAATTAAACCACTGGATTAAGTTAACCCACGGGTTAAGTTAACCAGTCACTGACAGGGTGGACCCACATGTCAGCCCCCCCTGACGCCAGCTTGACGTCATCCTGATGCAGTAAATCATTTAAATAAATTTCCAGAGATTATTTGAATTAAAAGAATTCCAGAAATTCCAGAAAATGCAATAAACTTTGGAAATTCATAATTAATTCATCCTAACTCCAAATATAGCAAATAATATGTCTAAAATTATCAGAAAAATACAAGGATTATGAATATGCAATTTGTTTTCATGTTTGACCATTTTAAAATGGGTGAACAGTAGCAAACATGCATATGGATCCTTTTCAAATTCAAATTTGGGGTGATTTTGCAATTGACTTTGCAACACACTTATTTTGAATGTATTCATCCACACATCAGAAGCTTTACTTCAAATATACAACATCACTTCATGATCAAACTTTTCAAATGAACCTTCATGCATTCAAATGCATTTGAATTTCATCGATAAATCAACTGGAGTTTGAATTTGCAATTCAAATACAATGTACTCCTTTTAAATGGAATGCCCAACACATCAGTACCTTGAACATCACCATTACAATCTTATTCATGTGATTGTGCATTGTATAATATGTTCATCCTATGATTGTCATGTTGCTGATAGAAGTGGAGCCGGAACTCGAGGTCACCCCCTTCATTGAAGACCCCGTGACTGAACCCCGTCAGCAAGGCAAGCAAACCCCCATTGATCATGTCGATAAAGTCCCACTTCCCTCTCATGTCTCGCTTATGCATTTTTTAGGATGATCACCATGATAACGTTTCTATCGCATAGTTGAACCCATATCCTTTGCATGACCTATCATCTTGTCACAGTAGTAAGCAAACCACAATCCTAGCAGATGTAGGAGTTGGTTGATATCATGTGGCCCCTGCAATGTTACTGCTTATTGCATGCTTAGTATGATACCATGTTGTTACTGTGATGTGAGTCGGGATGGGAATGATCATGTTGATGATGGTAGAAAAGTGTTGGTGAATCGACCCTAATACAAGGTGAACGATGAGAGGCTGTGTAGGAGTACACGGTGGGTTGTCTCGTTGAACACCGCCCTAAGTCCGAGTTCTTGTGTGGTGATCCAAGATGAAGAGTACAACCACACATTGGGCTCACTGACCCCTCTCGGCTTACTAACTCATCCCCTTCGATGTCCAGATGTCGCAGTAGTTCGCATTTCTGTAGGTATTGTGGCCTGGTAGCCAAGTGAGAGAACGGCTCATCCGAGACCGGCTTTCGCACCACGCACACATCGTCTGGGTCCACTTCGGTAAACCGGCCGGGTTCACGATAGTGGCAGACAACCCAGATAGGCGGCTTTCATGGACTAGATCGGCTATGAGGTAACGGTTGTGGTGGCATCCTCGCTGTCATCTCTTGAACGGTGACACGCAAAAGGCGGTAACTGATGGCACGTGTGTGTAGCGGTACACCCCTGCAGGGTTAACAAAACTATTCGAATAGCCGCGTCCGCGGTTAAGGACTGTTTGGAAAGCTTAGCTTCATTATTAGATAACTTGAACTAGATACTTCTAAAACACACCAAGATAAGTGTGAGTGCTATGGCGTGCTTTCTCGTGGGGAAGTCGAGGAAGTAACCATAGTGGTGTATTGGTTGAAGAGTTATAGTGGACTCGTGTGCGCTTCTTACCTCAAAGTCTGGTACTCGTAGTTCAGGATTAGCCAAGTCAAAGCTGGCACTTCTGCAAGTGAACCCCACCTCCCTTTACCTTGATACATATGCATGAGTAGTATAGCTCCTATGTAAATCTTGCTGACTACAATTTTGTAGTCACGTTTGCTTAATCTATGTTTTAGATGAACCCACCGAACCCGATGGTGGCTTCTACCTGAAGCTCGAAGATTGAAGACTCAGACCAAGACCAAGCTAGTGTAGTCCCAGTCAGACGACTGGTTCCCTCGTGGAGGGCTTTTTTTTAGATAAGGCTTCTCTAAGCCATTTGTTAAACTTGTCTGTACTCAGACCTACTTTGCTTCCGCATGCTTGTTGTAATGTTGGATCACATGTTTGTGATCTCTGTGTGCACTCTGTAAGAGTTATTCAATAAAATATATACTTTGTAGAGAATTGCAATGATACCTGCTGTTCATACAAGGCATGTGTGCTGCGTGTATGTTTATAACATGCATGTCTTTGTATGGGTTTTCGAGACCTTAGTTGTGATCTGGCTGGCGGTCTTTTATACACCAAGTGGCCCTTAGATGTGCGTAGCTTGGGGCATCGCGATGCGATTGCTCGAGACTCTGTCTCGTGCACACTTTGATGTATGATCGAGCCCGCCCTAGACCCCGACTAAGTGATCGGGCTGGAGTAAGTCTATGTAAGGGTTATAATACAATCGATGGTATGGTTGAGGCGACTTGTCTATGAGTATGGGAATTCACCACCCATATCAGTTAGACTGGTGTGCGGACGATGAGGACCCATCTCAGTGGATCATCCGGCCTGAATGGGATGCCCCTCATGTTCGATGCTTTCCGAGAACATTCTGTGCTTGGCCTTGTCTGCTTAGCCAAGTGGGTACGGTTCTCGGCTCTCCATATGATTGTGTTGTAGCGAGGCTTATATACGCTAATTCCGGGTCCCGACATATAGAAAGCTAGACTCGACTTCGGCCAAGGCTACTAGTCCTACAGTCAGTCCTGCTCTGATACCAAGTCTGTCGGGACCCGGGGTTAGCATATGCAAGTCCAGTTAAGACATAGTCATATGGAGAGCCGAGAACCGCACCCACTTGTCTAAGCAGACAAGGCCAAGCACAGAACGTTCTTGGAAAGCATCGTACGTGAGGGGCATCCCATCCAGGCCGGATGATCAACTGAGATGGGTCCTCTTCGTCCGCACACAAGTCAAATGATATGGGTGGTGAACTCCCATATTCAAAGACAAGTTGGCTCAACCATACTACCGACTATCTCAAAACTTTTACATAGACTTACTCCAGCCCGATCACTTAGTCGGGGTCTAGGGCGGGCTCGATCATACCACAAAGTGTGCACCAGACGGAGTCTCGAGCAATCGCATCGCGATGCCCCAAGCTGCGCACATCTAAGGGCCACTTGGTGTATGAAAGACCGCCAGCCAGAACACAACTAAGGTCTCGAAAACCCATACAAAGACATGCGTGTTATAAACATACACGCAGCACACATGCCTTGTATGAACAACAGGTACCATTGCAATTCTCTACAAAGTGTACATTTTATTTATAACTCTTATAGAGTAAACACAGAGATCACATACATGTGATCCAACATTACAACACAGAGCGGAAGCAAATTATGTCTGAGTACAGACAAGTTTAACAAATGGCTTAAGAAGCCTTATTTAAACACAAAGCTCTCCACGAGGGAACCAGTCTGCTGACTGGGACTAGACTAGTTTAACTTCAGTCGTCCAGCTCGATGAAGAAGCCACCTTCGGGGTCAGTGGCGTCATCTAAAACATAGATTAAGAAAACGTGAGTACAAAGTTGTACTCAGCAAGACTTACATAGGAGCTATACTACTCATGCATATGTGTCAAGGTAAAGGGAGGTGGGGTTCACTTGCAGAAATGCCAGCTTTGACTTGGCTAATCCTGAACTACGAATACCAGACTTTGAGGTAAGAAGCGTACACGAGTCCACTACTTTCACCAACCAATACACCACTATGGTCCCTTCCTCGACTTCCCCACGAGGAAACACGCTATAGCACTCACACTTATCTTGGTGTGTTTTAGAAGTATCCGGTTCAAGTTGTCAAATAATCAAGCTAAGCTTTCCAAGCAGTCCATAACCGCGGACGCGGCTATTCGAATAGTTTTGTTAACCTTGCAAGGGTGTACCGCTATACACACATGACCATCATTTACCGCCTTTGTACTCGACACCATTCAAGGGGTGCCGGCGAGGATGCTCACCACAACTGTTACCTCATAGCCTATCTAGTCCAAGAAAACCGCCTACTTGGGTTGGCTACCACTATCGTGAACACGGCCGGTTTACCGAAGTGGACCCAAGCGATGTGTGCGTGGTGCATAAGCCGGTCTCGGGTGAGCCGTTCTCTCACTTAGCATCCAGGCCACAAGCCTACCAGAACTCCGAACTACTGCGACATCTGGACATCGAAAGGGATGAGTTAGCAAGTTGAGAGGGGTCAGTGAGCCCAATGTGTGGTTGTACTGTTCATCTTGGATCACCACACAAGAACTCGTACTAGGGAGGTGTTCAACGAGACAACCCACCGTGTACTCCTACACAGCCTCTCATCGTTCACCTTGTATTAGGGTCGATTCACCAACACTTTTCTACCAACATCAACATGATCATTACCATCCCGACTCACATCACAGTAACAACATGGTATCATACTAAGCATGCAATAAGCAGTAGCATTGCAGGGGTTACATGATATCAACCAACTCCTACATTTGCTAGGATTGTGGTTTTCTTACTATTGTGACAAAAGATAGGTCATGCAAAGGAATGGGTTCATCTATGCGGTAGAATCGTAACATGGTGATCATCCTATACAATGCATAAGCGAGACATGAGAGGGAAGTGGGATTTTATCGACATGATCAATGGGGGTTTGCTTGCCTTGCTGACGAGGTTCGGGTTCTGGATCTTCAGCGAAGGGGGTGACCTCCTGCTCCGGTTCCACCTCTACTCGACAAACAAAGCACGAAGTAGCAATCAATATGAATGTAATGCTCAAGCACATGATTGAATGTTAAAGCTTGAAGTATAAGTTTTGATGTGTGAGGCAATTCCATTTAAGTGGAATATATTGCATTTAAAATGCAAATTCAAACTCCACATTTGAATTCAACCTAGTCAAGTTGTAAGTGACATGGTTTGATCATTTTGAATCATCTTCACTTGTATAAGATGTGCTTCTGATGTATGGTTGAATTACATCATAATTCCATGGTCCAAGTTGCAAGATCAATTGATTTGAATTTGAATTAAATTCAAATAAACCAAATGATATATGCTACTGGTCCCATTTTAAACTCAACTCAAACAGAGTTGAAAGTGGCATATTTGGAAAGATAATTTTCTCCTGATCATTTTTCATATATTATTTGTCCAATTTGGAGTTAATATGAATTTTCTATGAATTTCCAAAGTTTGGGGTATTTTCTGGAATTTCTGGAATTCTTTTAATTTAAATAATCTCTGGAAATTCATTTAAATTGATTTAATGCGTCAGGATGACGTCAAGCTGGCGTTAGGGGGGGGCTGACATGTGGGGCCACCCTGTCAGTGGCTGGTTAACTTAACCCGTGGGTTAACTTAATCCAGTGGCTTAATTAAGCCACTTGGTCCACTGGTCAGTGACCCAGGGGTCACTAATTTGCTGAAAACAGGGGGGGGGGGGGTTTGGAGCTGACTCGCCGGGGGCTTGACGCCGGCGACTGGAGTCACGGCGGCGCTGCACGGGAGCTCGATTCCGTCTACCATTTGGAGCGCAAAGACCACCGTCTTGAAGCTCTTACTCGCGCGCGTCGAACGGGACCAAAACCAAGCACTGGGGTGCACCGTACGCTCGCCGGCGTCAACTTTCGCGGCGACCGAGCTACGGCCACCATCGAGATTTGGCTCCAGGGCACGACTTGAGGCGAGGCTAGGCTGGTTCGATGAGGAAGAACACGGTGAACACGATGGACAACAGGCTGAGCTCGATTACCTAACGGATGGACCTCGCCATGGATTCCGGCGGCGAGAAGCTTCGGCTTTCATGGCGGCCACGGCTACAGGGAGTAAACGAAGGGGAAAAGTGAGGGGTTTTGACCCCAAGCTCACCAGGAGCTCAGCAGAGGTGGTAGCGAGGGCTGGGGTGGCTCAACGGCGGCCGGCGGGGACTCGAGGAAGAATTCAGCGTCTACGCGGGCTTCGGGCTCGATTCCTTCTGCAAGTCGGTGAAGACGACGACGACGAAGCGTTTGGACACCGTCTTGGGGCTTTTCGGCTTCACTGGCCACGCGTGTGCTCGACGGCGCTCCGGCGTGCTTCTCGGGCGGCGATGAATCGGGCGGGAGAGGAGAGGAGGAAGCTCGTGGATGGGGGGAAAAGAACTGGGGCGGCTCCAGGACGCTTCTGGACGCGATTACGTGGACGGGGAGGGAATCAGAAGGTGGCTACCGACGACGGCATGCTCGCCACGGCGGCAGCAGCCTCCCTCGCGCGAGGAAGAAGACGCCCCTGTCCCTGGGCCGGGCTGCCTCGGTGAGTTGGGCCCAATTGAGGTAAGCCTTCTTTTCCTTTTCTATTTTATGTTTTTCCTTCTGTCATTTGGTCTGTTTAGCTAAAATAAATAGCTAAACATTTTATTAAATGCTGAAAACTTTTATGTGGCCTCATAATAATATAGACTAGCCACTCATAAACTTTCAACATTTTTAAAATTCAAATGAATTGAATTTTAAATCAAATAGGGTTATTTCATTAATTCCAAGGCACTGTTTGAATATTTGAAAAATCTATGAGCATGGGATGGGTCCCACATCACTTGATATGTGATCACACTCATTTATAAGACTTTTCAAAAATCTAACATGAATTTTTGGAAAATATTTTTATCTGGCCTTTTGAATTAATTCATCTGGGGGGTGTTCCTTCTCCCATTTTGATTTTGAATTTGATTTCCAAGATTTCTTTTGAAATTTTAACATGAAGCAAAGTTACTTGATCCTAGCACATTACCTAACAGAGGGTTCTGACACCCGACCTAGTATATAAAGGCTAGGAGGGGTGATGTCTCAGGACATGCAATCTACAATCGACACCTACGGGCTTGAGCGAACTCGCCTAGACCTCCACTGTAATCACACCCTCGCATAATACCCTCGCACATTTTAATAAACTAGACAAAGTTCTAAGCAAGTTTCATGTTTAAAGCGTCGCCATCCGAGCTACCGTTAAAAAGATACGGGCACTGCAAAAAAACAATACAATCTGCCTAATTGAAAAAAAGAGCTACAACAGGTATTGGACCGGCCCAACTAGCAGAAAAAAAGGAAAAAAAAGAGGGGATGCCTCACCCGTGGGCCGAGGCCCATCTGGCCTGGAGGCGGCTCGCGGATCAGGCTACTCGCTGGGCTGGGGCTCGAGGCCGGCCGACCAGCAGGCAGTGGCGGCCTGGCAGCCCGACCGGGGTCCTCTCGATCCGATCGGACGGGGCACAGCGGCGTCCGTCTGTCGTTCCGGCGCGGCGGCGCGGTGGTCCAAGGAAGGAGGCGGCGAGGACAGGCGAGTACGGGAGCGGGAACGGGCTAGGCGTCGCGGGAGGTGCCGGATCTCGCCGGATCCGGACTGGACATCGTCTAGGCGGCGACGCTCGAGCTCGACGCCCCTGGCCATGGCACGGCGGCGCCATGTGTCTCCAGCGGCGGACCTGCGAAAGGGGGCGACGGAGGTGGTGAGAGGAGGACAGAGGAGAGGAGAAGGGAGCGGGAAGGAGAGGGGCCGGCGGCGGGCGGCGGCCCGGCTGGCCGGAGGGAGCGGCGGCGGCCTCCACGGGTTGGGCACGGGTGCGGCGGCGCCCGGACGTGGAGGCGGCTGCTTGGAGGAGAGAGAGAGGTGGGAGGCCATGGGGGTGACGTGGCAGCCTCTAGGGCCGTTGGATCTCAGATCCTACGGCTCCAAATGACTAGGGGCTAGGGTTTCCGGAATTAGGGTGTTTTTGGGCGAAAATTAGAGCAAATGTGGGGGTGTCGCTGGAATTTTTAGGCTAGGGAAACCCTAGAAAGAGGTGTGAGTGTGGTGGTATTTATATAGCCCAGGTGGCTGGCAGTTTGCACAAACATCCCCGGTTTTTCTCTCGCGCGCGTGGTGTTTACGTTTCTGACCGCCGGGGGTCCGCAGGACCTCGATTCGGGTAAAACTCTGAACTGCACGATGAGCGTGTCGAGACGGTGGCGTTCACCTAGCGCTGGAACCGTTCCGAGAACACTTTCCGACGCGCTTATAAAAAAATCCCGTTTAATTATTAAACGGGGTTTTTTCGTTCCGTTGGCTGCGGCTGGTCTTGTGCGGTTCATGGTTGTTTGGTTTTTGAATGTGGCATAGGATCAAACAAACGTTCTGGACTACAGCTAGGCAGGTAGGCAGAAAGGTATCAAGTAATGGTATAAATCTTCCCCTTGCCTGGGTAATCGGTCGTCGAAGCAGACGTAGCAGGGTCCTCGGGCTCGGTGTCGGAAACCTCCACGTAAGTCTCCTCGGCAGTCTCAGGTGCTAACGTAAAGTACCGGCAAGGAAAAAGGCACACAAGTAAGCAATGGGTGCAATGCACGGGCAAAGATGGTATGATCAAGTTTAGTAGACATGATGTGACCCTATCTAGTCAGATATAAATGAAGGTGGTGAAGACACGTCAACAACTTCATATGCAATTTATTTACGTTGAATGGCTTCGGTCTTAGCCTTAGTTTTTGGTGTAATTAACATGGCAACATGACATGAAACAACAACAACAATTAACAAAGTAATTACAACGTGAAAGTAAAACATCGATTCCGGAGACGGAGAGATGTCGATGTACTTGACATCGGAAAGGTGCAACAAAAGAAAGGAACCCAGCCACATTGCATATGAAAATATGCTAGGGGCTGGTTTGATTATCCAAAGATTTGAAGATGACATGAAAAGGGACTTGGAATGAAAAGACGATCAGGATTCAACATGCACTGAAGTTGAAGGAAGGCAAGGATAGGAAAGGCAGGTTTGATTTGGTTAGGTGTTTCACACCATGTCCACTTGACTTGCACAAAACATCACATGGACATCACCATTGGAATCCCTACATTTCCTACCCCAAAACCTTATAAGGCATGGCTCCATTTGAATTTGCAAATCCCAGTTGCAAATTCAAATGAATTCAGGGGCCTGAGTGCAAAGTTGCACTACTTTCATATTAGGAAAAAATCAAATGGCAAAACCACTGTCACCATGTTGATCCTTGGGAAAAACTACCCAAAAGTCATATATGGTTTGCCATATTTGAGTTTTGGGAAGTGGTTGCAAAAAAACAAAAGAAAAGAGGCGCCTTTTGCATTTTTACCAGCACCCCAATTTTGGAAGGGCAAAAATGTAAAATAACCATCACCAAGATGATCAGTGGCTCAAGCTACCCCAAAAACATATATGCCATGATATGCTCGAGGAAGAAAAGATCAAAAGTCCATAACAGATTTGAATTTGAATTCAAATCAATTTTGAAAATGGGAAAACAGAAAAGAAAATGGAAAAAAACTGGGCGTCAGCACTGGGCTGGATTCGGGCGCCAGGCCCATCTTCGCTTATCCAACTCGGCCAGCCTGCAGGCCCACTGGCCAAAGGCCCATGCCATTGCAAAAGGAAAAAAAGGGGGGTGCCTCAGCTGGGATTCGAACCCAGGCCGAGTCCTTCTTCCACTTCACCCCAACCACTGCGCGACTCGACGAAATCTGAAACAAAACGCGGTGCAGAGCGGATATGCTAACGTTGCAGGTTAACTGAACCCGAAACACCACTCACAGCCATCCCTGCAGCCCAATCACGGTGGCCACCCCGTCGAGCTCCGGCCACCTTCCGACGAGCCACCATGGGGGAACCCGAGAGGGGACATCGGGCTACACGGGGGCGCACATTACTTTCACCAACTCCACGCCACCTCGCCGGATTCTTCACGGGAATAGAGCGGCGACGAACGCTTTTGAAGATGCAGGCCAACCCGGCGGCACGGCCAACTTCAGGCAGCCCGTGCGTCGAATACGCGGCGTCTGCGGCCCCGACAACACTTGCAATGTCGAGAGGGCAGCACCACGATCACGTGGGTGCCCTGGCCCTGACCTAGACCTCAACGGAGGGGATGCCAGGCTCGCCTGAACCCCACGACGGCCTGTCTAACAAACACACGCATTTTGAGACACGGGCGCCGCGCTATCTACGCGGGAAAAAGGGACAGCCTTGGGTGCCATACGCACGCCCTAGGAGACTTTGGAGCACGCGGGAAGACGTCGTCGACACCCGCGTCATGGCGAGCACGCACTGCGCGGCGGCGCTGCGAAGCACGGTGAGAGCTACGGTCCTACGGCTAAACGCTACACGCGGCAGAGACAAGGGGAAAAGGACGGTTGCGGCTCACCTAGGGTTTGCTGGAGGCGACCCTGAGCTCGGCGTAGAGGAAGAAGAGGACGCAACCGTCGTCGGGGAAGACGAGGTCCCGTGGCAAGTGGTCGACGTCGCGGGCCCGATTCGTGGAGTTCCGCTCCCCCTGCACGACGGGAACGAAGCGGTGAGATACCAGAGACGACGCGGAAGGTTGCACGGTCACGAACGAGGGAAGACGGAGGCGAATTAGAATCCTCACCGGCGGAACAGGGGAGGTCCCTGAGGACGAACCAGGTGGCGGCGGCGGAAATTGGAGGGAGGAAGGGGAACCTAGGGTTCCAAGAGGGGCCTGGGACCTCTTCTTATAAAGGGGGAGGCCCCCTGGCCACGTCGGCTGCATCGACGTCGACGCCTCGCGCCGGCTATGAGAGAGAGAGGGAGAGGACCGTAGACACGCTGTAAAGACGATGACCTAGGGCCACCCGATCTTTATCCAGCGGCCATCGTTGCCCCCGCGTAACGCTTCGGTGGCATGGGCCAGGCGGGCTGCGAAGATGTGGGGCGAGGCTTGCTGGGCTAGGCCTGGCAGGTCGTCTGCGAAGGTTTGGTCATTTTTGAAGCAACTAAACTGTGGGGGCATTTTGGAAATTCAAACCACATTGAACTGTGGCCCACTTATATAGTTTGCAAAAAAATGGGGTAAGGCTTTTAAAAAACTTGGGAAGGGCAAGGAATTGGCTATGCCAAGTTTGGGGTCAAGGAGAGCCTGCATTTAACAACGAATAATCTTCAAACACCCTTCTTGAAACATTTTGGATGCAAATTCAAACAAACCAAATGGGCTCCAATCCCAATGCAAATTTAAATAACCACATGAAATGTCAAACTCTAGCATCATGCCAAGTTACAAAGTCATCAGACAAGGTACAATATCATGTTGATTTCTTATTATTGCAAATGGGCTGTTACAGCACTCCCTCACCAACACAGGATCTCGTCCCGAGATCTAAGCCTGAAACAACTTAGGATACTCAGAACGGAGATGATCTTCATGCTCCCACGTTGCTTCCTTCTCCGAATGGTGTGCCCACTGAACTTTCATGAACTTGACGGTCTTGTTGTTAGTCTTGCGCTCGGACGTCTCAAGAACACGGACTGGACGCTCTGAGTAGGAAAGGTCAGCACTCAGCTGTATCTCGCCCAAGTCAACAGCCTGCTCTGGCTGCTTTAAGCACTGCTTTAGCTGGGACACATGGAACATGTCATGCACCATGGACAGACTCTCTGGAAGCTCGAGCCGAAAGGCAAGAGGTCCTCTAGTCTCAAGGATGCAGAAAGGTCCGACAAATCTTGGAGCGAGCTTTCCTTTGATGACAAAGCGGTGAGTTCCCCTCAATGGAGGCACTCTTAGGTACGCCCAATCACCAAACTGAAACGCTACACCACGGTGCCTTTTGTCATAATAGGCCTTCTGCCTCGACTGTGCTGCCTTTAGGTGATCTCGGACAATCTTCACTCTGTCCTCTGCCTCTTGGATCACATCTGGACCGAACAACTGCCTCTCACCTGTCTCGGACCAGTTCAAAGGTGTCCTGCACTTCCGGCCATACAAGACTTCAAACGGCGCTGCCTGCATACTTTCCTGATAGTTGTTGTTGTAAGAGAACTCAGCATACGGCAAGCACTCTTCCCACTTCATGCCAAAGGAGATGACACATGCTCGAAGCATGTCCTCGAGGATTTGGTTCACGCGCTCGACTTGGCCACTAGTCTGAGGGTGATATGCGGTACTGAACAACACTGTCGTACCAATCGCCTTTTGAAAGGCCTGCAAGAACATAGAGGTGAAAAGGCTGCCTCTATCGGAACTAATCTTCTTGGGAATGCCATGCAAAGATACAACTCTTGCGGTGTACAAATCCGCCAACTGAGCTGCTGAAATAGAGTCCTTCACTGGAAAGAAGTGGGCAACTTTGGAAAGATTGTCAATGACAACAAATATGGCATTGTTCTTCTTCTGCGACAAGGGGAAGCCTGTGATGAAATCCATCTCTATGTGATCCCATTTCCACTCCGGAATCTCAAGTGGCTGAATAAACCCTGCAGGCTTCTGGTGTTGTGCCTTCACTCTCCTGCACACATCACACTAAGACACGTAACGGGCAACATCCCTCTTCATACGAGTCCACCAAAAGCTTTTCTTGACATCTTGATACATCTTTGTACTACCAGTGTGAATAGACAGCTTGGAATCATGGGCTTCCTTCATGATGACCTCTCTAAGATCTCCCTCCTTGGGAACAACAACTCGCTCTTCGAACAACACGGTGCCGTCATTATGCACTGAAAAGCAACCGTACTTTGGCACTGAGGCGGAAATACCCTGCTTGATCTTTTGTATCATTGGGCTTCGAAAGGACTCACACAAATCAGGGTGGATCTTCTGCACCTGGATATTACTGCAATCGCCCTTGCGGCTCAGTGCGTCATCTATGACATTCGCCTTCCTAGGCGTGTACTGAATATCAACTATGTACTCAGTAATGGTTTCAAGCCATCTTATTTGCCTCAAGTTCAGATTTGGCTGAGTGAACAAGTACTTCAGACTCTTGTGGACGGTGAACACATCCACCTTCCTCCATAAGAGGAGGTGTCGCCAAGTAATCAACGTGTGCACAACTGCTACAAGCTCCAAGTCGTGCGTGGGATAATTCCTCCCACTCGTCTTCAACTGCCGTGAGTTATATGCCACAATATTCTGGCCCTGCATCAAAACTCCGCCTAGACCTTGCAAAAAGGCATCACAAAACACCTGAAAAGTCTGTGACTCATCTGGCGGCGTGAGAATTGGAGCTGTGGTCGACTTCTATTTCAACTCCTCGAAGGCTAAGTGGCAAGCTGGTGACCAAGTGTACTGTTTGCCTTTGCACAACAACTCAGTCATTGGTTTCGCTATTTTGGACAAATGCTGCACAAACCTCCTGCAATAACTGGCGAGACCGAGAAAACTCCTTAGCTGCTTCACATTCTTCGGCGGAGCCCACTCTTGACTAGTGCGGACTCGCTCTTGATCAACCGCAATTCCCTCAGCGGAAATACCATGGACCAGAAAATTCACCTTGTCCAGCCAAAACTCACACTTGGAGAACTTGGCATAGTAACGGTGCTGTCTCAGCTTCTGCAGTAACAAGCGAAGATGTTCCTCATGTTCATCCTCTGACTTGGAATAGACAAGAATGTCGTCGAGGTAAAGGATCACAAACACATCAAGCCATTCTTGGAACAAATAGTTCGTAGCTCTCACGAATGTTGGAGGGGCATTTGAGAACCCAAAAGTCATGACTGTGAACTCATACATCCCGGTCTTTGGAATGTCCTCTTCACGGACACGGATTTGGTGATACCCCATCCTCAAGTCAAGCTTGGAAAACACCTTAGCCCCATTCAACTGTTCAAACAGATCATTGATGAGGGGTAGAGGGTATTTGTTCTTGATGGTTTTCTTATTGATACCGCGATAGTCCTGGACCAAGCGGCTAGTCCCATCCTTCTTCTGGACAAACAAAGCTGGTGCACCCCAAGGGGAAGTGCTCGCGCGGATAAAACCGCCTGCCTCCAACTCGGTCAACTGCTTCTTGAGCTCAATCAACTCCTTCGAACACATCTTGTACGGATGCCGAGAAATCGGCTGGGTCCCAGGCTCTAGCTCAATAACGAACTCAATAGCTCGAACTGGGGGAATTCCTGGCAACTCCTCTGGAAAGACGTCTGGGAACTCACAGACAACTTTGACTTCTTCGAGCGAAGGTGAAACTCCTGCGTTCAAGGCGTACAACTATGCTGCTCCTGCCGCTGAGCCACAAGTGTACAAGACTTCTGCACCTGAATCATGAGTCAACTTCACTGATCTTGATGGGAAATCAATGTTGGCCTTGTACTGCACAAGCCAATCCATGCCCAAAATGAAATCAATGTCAGAACGAGGCAAGACAACCAGGGATGCTGAAAAGATAACACCCTGGATACAGATCTCCACATGTGGAACAAAAACGGATGAGCTGGACCTTGAACCAGGAGTGTGAACCGCAAGGGGTTTCTGGAGCAACTCGGTCTGAAGGTCATTTGATGAAGCAAAGGAGTGTGATACGAACGAATGGGAAGCGCCGGAATCGAACAGAACTGTCGCGGGAACTGAACACACAATCAACCTACCAAGAACGATCTCTGAAGACTGTTGCGCATTTGTGAGCATCACGTTGTTAACTCGAACTGCACGTGGTTGTGCCTTCACCATCGCGGTGCTCGGAGTAGAGCGAGGTGGAGGCGGTGGTAGCCGAGCAAAGCGCGGGTCGGTGCAGTTGGGAGAAGTGTGCCCCGGCTCTCCGCACTTGTAGCAGATCACGCCTGGCCTGGGCTGCTGCTGTGGCCTGGGTGGCCTCGCGTGTGGTGGTCTAGAGCGAGGCCCCTGCTGAACTGGGACGGGAGGGCGTGTGGAACTGCTGCCTCTGCGGTGGTGCTTCTGTGACCCAAGTCTTTTCTTCTTGTGGACCATCACTGCGAAACTGTGCTCTCTCTGGCGCTTCCTGTCTGGATCCCACTCTGCTCTAGCTGACTCCTGGCGAATAGCCTGATCCACGAACTGCGAGAGCAGCATGGGGCTGCACTGGGTGAGTGCGTACTTGATCTCTGTGCTGAGACCCCCACGGAACCTGGCAATCCTCTTGGCCTCTGTGCTGACCTCCTCCGGAGCGTACCTGGCGAGCCTGATGAAGGCCAGGTTGTACTCCTGAACTGACCTATCAGCCTGTCTCAGAGCCAAGAACTCCTCTCGCTTCCTGTCTATCAAGCCACTCGGAATATGTGTTGCTCTGAACTCTGCGACGAAGTCGGCCCACGTGATGATAGCATCGCCCTTGTTGGCCTTGTAGGTATCGTACCAGCTGGCTGCTGCACGATGAAGCTGGAAGGAGGCGAAGGTGACGTAGTCAACTGGTCTGACGGTGTTTGCATTGAAGTGCTTCTTGATCTCTGCGATCCAATCATCCGTTTCCAGCGGGTCTCGAGCCTCGGAGAACCTGGGGGGGTTGATAGCAAGGAAGTGCTGCAGAGTGGTGTACTGTGGTCGATCACTCCTCCGGGCAGTCTAGTTCTGCAACATTTGTAAGATCGCAGTTGTGCCCTGAACCACTGCGATCACAACCTCCCCATGGAGAGGGTTCTCTGGCGGCGGCATGTTCGCTCTTGGAATCCTGTATACAGGAACACTTATGAGAACATGATAGAAACATTAACGTAACCAGAAGATAAAGAAATATTGTCAACAAAACTTCCTCAGGAGGTATGAGAAAGCTGAAGGCTGAAATTCCACCAAGGTTAACCCGGGAAGTCGAAAGCTAGCTGCTACTGGAATCCCCAAACCGAGAACATCCGAATCCAAGATAATAATCTGCTAGCGAGCACACAACAATATATACGAGTGGTTGAAGACCTGAACGTTGAGACATCTGCCCTGAGCGGCCCGCCGAAGCGGTCTCCTATAGGGGGAGGAACCACATCCGGAGGATGCCAACCATCCCTGTATAGGAGTTTCACCTGAGGTACGCCGTAAGCGAGGAGGAGCTGTCAATCCCAAGTGGCGGCACAGTGTTCTCAACGTACGCCAACCCTTCTCGTCGCTAGCAAAAAATTATAGAGGAATCGGAGCCTCATGTAAACGAGAACCTAGATTTGTTTTGAAAGGGGATAAGTTGCAGAGAGAAAACAACGTTTCACTTACTCACGGAAAAAGGGGTGGGAGGGTGGGGTAAGAAGAAAAAGAAAAAGTTCCTACTCTCCGATTTTTCCTTAATAACTACAAAATAGTTTCTAGACTCAACTTCGGCCAGTAAGTGGTCCTACATCAGTCCTACTCTGATACCAAGTTGTAAGACCCCCGATGCGGTGCTAACTCGAGTTAGTCGCTTTCGCGTCCCGCTCAAGTTAGTAGCGCATAAAAGGCCACAAACTCATGACACTCGCACTCGTGTCGCTGCCGGATTCTCGACAACAGATATAAGAACAATGAACTTTATACTAGGACATAAATATATAGAGTCCTGGGCATACATCACCGCTGGAATTTATTACATCATCTCAGAGGTCCATGGACCCAACAGTACATCATTCAACAAGCGGAAGACAATCACGACCGAGTACGGTCAAAATCCCAATGGCCCTAGAGAGGGCTGCACATAAATAGTCCACCCACGGATCGTCGGAGCCAAACTATAGGACTACTGAACGAAGTCATCCTCATCGTCGTCCTCCGGGGGCACCTCCACAAAGTAACGTCCGGTGCTCGGGTCGAGGTAGTAGTCAACTGTAGTGGCCAATCAGGAAAAACACTAAAAGCACAAAAGGAAACAGGGGTGAGATTATATCATTACAGGATAACTAACTTCCTACGGTAAGACAAGGTAAAGGTAGAGTTTGCAACCGCACTAGCATATATGGTGGCTATCGTTCTATTAGAGTAGAGGTAAGATCCAAGAATACACGCGACATCGTGTCATAAGTCTACTATCCACCTACTTACGTCAAACATAACACAAATTGATGTTATTCTATGAACAAGGAGTAGGTCTCAAGTTGTCCATAACCGCGAACACGGCTTTTCGAAAAGATTTAATCCTGCACGGGTGTAGTAACTGCCCATCATAGGCTTCACATGTACGCCCGGTTTCCACTTAGCTAGGTAAGCGCCTGAAACTCCGGAACGTCAGAGTCCCTCTAACAAACAACGCACAATTCTGGGTGGCCCCCGGTGAGTCGACACCCAACTCAAAAGCCGGCCGCGCTCACGAAACGGTCTCTACCGTATGACTCTAGGTTTGGATAGCCGTTTAATCTCATACGAGACCGGGTCCTCAGCCGGGTAAGGTGGGCCAGCCAAGAAACAAGTCCTCCTGGCCCAAGGTGGTTTGTAAACAACTGGGGTACCACGAGCACACACACGTTTAGAAATAGTAAATCAGCTCGGGCCACCAGTAGAACTGTTTGGAGCTAGGTAGGTAAGACAAGGGGATCCCATATAATCCCACACACGATTAGGCACGCTCGTCAAGAAACACAATACCCGGAACTCGGGACCTTGGTGACTCAAATGGAACAAAACACCTGGCGGGAACAGCCTGGTCTCCCATCTTTCGTCATGTATAAATTAACATTATAACAATAATAAATATCAACCAACTTCTTTAAATAACATGGTATCCCCACCATAGCGTAGGGTAAGAAATAAGTTTTCCTACTCATACTAAGCAATGAATGAGCAATGGTAACTTAGAAAATACAAAGTTTTGCTGGGATGTGGGGATCATGGTTGTTTGGTTTTTGAATGTGGCATAAGAAAAGTGGATAGGATCAAACAAACGTTCTAGACTACAGCTAGGCAGGTAGGCAGAAAGGTATCAAGTAATGGTATAAATCTTCCCCTTGCCTGGGTAATCGGTCGTCGAAGCAGACGTAGCAGGGTCCTCGGGCTCGGTGTCGGAAACCTCCACGTAAGTCTCCTCGGCAGTCTCAGGTGCTAACGTAAAGTACCGGCAAGGAAAAAGGCACACAAGTAAGCAATGGGTGCAATGCACGGGCAAAGATGGTGTGATCAAGTTTAGTAGACATGATGTGACCCTATCTAGTCAGATTTAAATGAAGGTGGTGACGACACATCAATAACTTCATACGCAATTTATTTACGTTGAATGGCTTCGGTCTTAGCCTTAATTTTTGGTGTAATTAACATGGCAACATGACATGAAACAACAACAACAATTAACATAGTAATTACAACGTGAAAGTAAAACATCGATTCCGGAGACGGAGAGATGTCGATGTACTTGACATCAGAAAGGTGCAACAAAATAAAGGAACCCAGCCTCATTGCATATGACAATATGCTAGGGGCTGGTTTGATTATGCAAAGATTTGAAGATGACATGAAAAGGGACTTGGAATGAAAAGACGATCAGGATTCAACATGCACTGAAGTTGAAGGAAGGCAAGGACAGGAAAGGCAAGTTTTATTTGGTTAGGTGTTTCACACCATGTCCACTTGAGTTGCACAAAACATCACATGGACATCACCATTGGACTCCCTGCATTTTCTACCCCAAAACCATATAAGGCATGGCTCCATTTGAATTTGCAAAGCATAGTTGCAAATTCAAATGAATTAAGGGCCTGAGTGCAAAGTTGCACTACTTGCATTTCAGGAAAAAATCAAATGGCAAAACCACTGTCACCATGTTGATCCTTGGGAAAAACTACCCAAAAGTCATATATGGGTTGCCATATTTGAGTTTTTGGGATTGCTTGCAAAAAAACAAAAGAAAAGAGGGGCCTTTTGCATTTTTACCAGCACCCCAATTTTGGAAGGGCAAAAATGTAAAATAACCATCACCAAGATGATCAGTGGCTCAAGCTACCCCAGAAAAATATATGGCATGATATGCTCGAGGCAGAAAAGATCAAAAGTCCAAAACAGATTTGAATTTGAATTCAAATCAAGTTTGAAAAAGGGAAAACAGAAAAGAAAAGGGAAAAAAGCTAGGCGTCAGCACTGGGCTGGATTCGGACGCCAGGCCCACTGAGAAAAGGCCCATGCCATCGCAAAAGGCAAAAAAAAAAAGGGGGTGCCTCGGCTGGGATTCGAACCCAGGCCGAGTCCTTCTTCCACTGCACCCCAACCACTGCGCCACTCGACGAAATCTGAAACAAAACGCGGTGCAGAGAGGAGATGCCAACGTTGCAGGTTAAGTGAACCCGAAACACCACTGACAGCCATCCCTCCAGACCAATCACGGTGGCCACCCCGTCGAGCTCCGGCCACCTTCCGACGAGCCACCACGGGGGAACCCGAGAGGGGACATCAGGCTACATGGGGGCGCACACTACTGTCACAAACTCCTCGCCACCTCGCCGGATTCTTCACGGGAATAGAGCGGCGACGAACCCTTCTGAAGATGCAGGCCAACCCGGCGGCACGACTAACTTCAGGCGTCCCGTGCGTCGAGCACACGGCGTCTGCGGCCCCGGAAACACTTGCAACGTCGAGAGGGAAGCACCACGATCACGCGGGTGCCAGGCTCGTCTGAACCCCACGGTGGCCAGTCTGACAGACACGCGCAGTTTCATACGCGGGCGCCGCGCTACCTACGCGGGAAAAATGGGCAGCTTTCGGTGCCATATGCACGCCCTGGGAGACTTTGGAGCACGCGGGAAGACGTCGTCGACGCCTGCGGCATGGCGAGCACGCGCTGCGCGGCGGCGTTGCGAAGCACGGCGGCAGCTACGGTCCTACGGCTAAACGCTACACGCGGCAGAGACGAGGGGAAAAGGGCAGTTGCGGCTAACCTAGGGGTTGATGGAGGCGACCCTGAGCTCAGCGTAGAGGAAGCAGAGGACGTAGCCGTCGTCGGGGAAGATGAGATCCCGCGGCAAGTGGTCGACGTCACGGGCCTGATTCGTGGAGTTCCGCTCCCCCTGCACGACGGGAACGGAGCGGTGAGATACCGGAGACGACGCGGAAGGCCGCACGGTCACGAACGAGGGAAGACGGCAACGAATTTTAATCCTCACCGGCGGAACAGGGGACGTCCCTAAGGACGAACCAGGCGGCGGCGGCGTAAATTGGAGGGATGAACGGAAACCTATGGTTCCAGGAGGGGCCTATGACCTCTGCTTATAAAGCCGGAGGCCCCCTGGCCAAGTCGGCCGCATCGACGTCGACGCCTCCTGCCGGCTGTGAGAGAGAGAGGGTCGGGACCCGGGGTTAGCGTATGCAAGTCCAGCTAAGACATAGTCATATGGAGAGCCGAGATTCGTACCCACTTGTCTAAGCAGACAAGGCCAAGCATAGAACGTTCTCGGAAAGCATCGTACGTGAGGGGCATCCCATCCAGGCCGGATGATCAACTGAGATGGGTCCTCATCATCCGCACACAAGTCTAATGATATGGGTGATGAACTCCCATATTCAAAGACAAGTCGCCTCAACCATACTATCGACTATCTCATAACTCTTACATAGACTTACTCCAGCCTGATCACTTAGTTGGGGTCTAGGGCGGGCTCGATCATACCACAAAGTGTGCACGAGACAGAGTCTCGGACAATCGCATCGTGATGCCCCAAGCTGCGCACATCTAAGGGCCACTTTCTGTATGAAAGACCGCCAGCCAGATCACAACTAAGGTCTCGAAAACCCATACCAAGACATGCATGTTATAAACATACACGCATCACACATGCCTTGTATGAACAGTAGGTATCATTGCAATTCTCTACAAAGTATACATTTTATTGATAACTCTTATAGAGTGCACACAGAGATCACAAACATGTGATCCAACATTACAACAACAAGCGGAAGCAAAGTATGTATGAGTACAAACAAGTTTAACAAATGGCTTAAGAAGCCTTATTCAAACACAAGCCCTCCACGAGGGAACAAGTCGTCTGACTAGGACTAGACTAGCTTGATCTTCAGTCGTCCAGCTCGATGAAGAAGCCACCTTCGGGGTCAGTGGTTTCATCTAAAACATAGATTAAGCAAACGTGAGTACAAAGTCGTACTCAGCAAGACTTACATAGGAGCTATACTACTCATGCACATGTATCAAGGTAAAGGTAGGTGGGGTTTCACTTGCACAAGTGCCAGCTTTGACTTGGCCAGTCCTGAACTACGAGTACCAGACTTTGAGGTAAGAAGCGTACACAAGTCCACTACTTTCTCCAACCAATTACACCACTATGGTGCCTTCCTCGACTTCCCCACGAGAAAGCACGCCATAGCACTCACACTTATCTTGGTGTGTTTTAGAAGTATCCAGTTCAAGTTGTCTAATAATCAAGCTAAGCTTTCCAAGCAGTCCATAACCGCGGACGCGGCTATTCGAATAGTTTTGTTAACCCTGCAGGGGTGTACCGCTACACACACATGATCATCATTTACCTCCTTTGATCTCGACACCATTCAAGGGGTGCCAGCGAGGATGCTCACCACAACTGTTACCTCATAGCCGATCTAGTCCGAGAAAGCCGCCTACTTGGGTTAGCTACCACTATCGTGAACCCGGCCGGTTTACCGAAGTGGACCCAAGTGATGTGTGCGTGGTGCATAAGCCGGTCTCGGATGAGCCGTTCTCTCACTTAGCATCCAGGCCACAGACCTACCAGAACTCCGAACTATTGCGACATCTAGACATCGAAAGGGATGAGTTAGTAAGCTGAGAGGGGTCAGTGAGCCCAATGTGTGGTTGTACTCTTCATCTTGGATCACCACACAAGAACTCGGACTTAGGGCGGTGTTCAACGAGACAACCCACTGTGTACTACACAGCCTCTCATCGTTCACCTTGTATTAGGGTAGACTCACCAACACTTTTCTACCATCATCATCATATCACTACCATCCCGACTCACATAAAAGTATCATCATGGTATCACTCTAAGCATGCAATAAGCATTAACAATTGGAGGGGCCACATGATAAAAATCAACTCCTACATTTGCTAGGATTGTGGTTTTGCCTACTACTGTGACAAATGATAGGTCATGCAAAGGAATGGGTTCATTTATGCGGTAGAAACGTAGCATGGTAATCATCCTATACAATGCATAAGCGAGACATGAGAGGGAAGTGGGATTTTATCGACATGATCAATGGGGGTTTGCTTGCCTTGCTGACGAGGTTCGTGTTCGGGGTCTTCAATGAAGGGGGCAGCCTCCTGCTCCGGTTCCACTTCTACTCGACAAACAACAAAAAAGGTAGCAAAAGTAAATACAATGCACAATCACATGATGGAAGGTTGAAACTTGATGTATATGCTTTGATGTGTGAAGGAATTCAATTTAAGTGGAGTATATTGCAAATTGAATTGCAAATTCAAACTCCGATCCCAAGTTACATGTGACATTGTTTGATCAATTTGAATCATTTGGAATGTGTATGATATGCCTCTGATGTGTTGTTGAAATGTAGCATGTTGCCATGGTTCAAGTTGCAAAAACTTTTGAATTGAATTTGATTTAATTCCATTTAAATCAAATAGCAAAATGCTACTGATCCCAATTTAATTTCAACTCAAACATAGTTGAAAGTTGGATTTTTGGATAGCTTATTTTCTCCTGATCATTTTTCATATATTATTTGTCCAATTTGGAGTTAATATGAATTTTCTATGAATTTCCAAAGTTTGGGCTATTTTTTGGATTTTCTGGAATTTCTTTAATTCATTTAATCTGGAAAAAAGGTTTACTGCGTCAGTACTGCGCCAGCATGGCGTCAGCAGGGGGCTGACGAGTGGGCCAACCCTTTCAGTGGGTCTGGGGTTAATCCCCGTTTTGATTTAAACTGACAGAGGGATTAGGGGTCCAGGGCCCCACCTGTCATCGACTCCAGGGGGGGTTTAGCGCGTGATTAGGGGATAAACCACCGGCGGCTTGACGCCGGTGGCCTGGCCACGGCGGCGCCCTTGCCGGAATCGGCTAGAGGCCATGGGAGAGGAAGAGGAGAGCATGGGCGTGCTTCTGGAAGTCTTCCGCGTCGAGAGGAGGCATCAGGGGTTCACGGGGAGGCCGGGAGCGACGACGGCGACGTGCTGGGCGGAAACAGAACGACGGCGAGGTTGGGGGAAGAGGCTAGCGTGCACGGCTTGGGCTGATCTTGCGTGTGTTCGAAAGCTGGAACACCCGAGGAGCACGAGGGCACTGGGGCGCCGCGAGGAGCACGAGGGCGAGCACTAGCTCAACCATGGCGGCGAGGAGCTCGGTTCTCATGGCGGATTTGGTTAGAGGGGCTACGGGGTGCTAGGAGCTTGGGGGAAATTCTCAGAAGCTCACCGCGGATCGAACGGAAGCAACAACAAGCTCGGGGAGGCTTCAACGGCGGCGAATCGATGACGGCGAGCTCGCGGGTCCGGCGAGTTCTCGGTGAAGCTTGCGTCGTCTGCTGAGGCGCTCGGGCTCGATTGATTGAGGGGAACGACGAAGACGCCTGCTGCGGTTCTTCTGGACACGGTGGCACGGCTCGGGGACGACGTTGGCTGCGTGGACTCGGCGGCGTGCTCCACGGCGGTCCTCGGGCAGCGACGAAATCGACCACGGGAGGAGGAGGAGGAAGCTCTGGAGGGGGGAATGGATCGGGACGGGAGAGAGATGTCTCCAGGCGCGAGAAGGAGGCACGGGGAGGCTTGGAAGGTGCTCGGCGGCGACGTGTCGTCCATGGCTGGCTCGGTGGCATTCCATCGAGCAGCTTGGAGGCGCGGGGCGGGGAAGAAGACCCTGCTGCCCCTCTGGGCCGGGTGGGCTGGATGGGCCTGCTTCGCCTGGGCGTCTGGTAAGATTTTCTATTTCCTTTTCTGTTTTTCTTTTCTGCCTTTTTGTTTTGCTGTGTTAAATAAATAGCTAGGCATTTTATTAAATGCTGAAAATTTTATATGGCCTCATAATAATATAGACTAGCCACTTATAAAGTTTCAACATTTTGAAAATTCAAGTAATTTGAATCTTAACTCAAATAGGGGTTTTTGATTAATTCCAAGGCACTGTTTGAATATTTGAAAAATCCATGAGCATGGGGTGGGTCCCACATCACTTGATATGTGGTCACACTCATTTATAAGACTTTTCAAAATTTTAACATGAATTTTCGGAGAAGATTTTTATCTGGCCTTTTGAATTAATTCATCTGGGGGGGGTTCCTTCTCCTATTTTTCTTTTGATTTTGATTTCAAAGATTTTTTTGAAATTTTAACATGGTGCAAGTGACTTGCTAATCCCTAGCACATTACCTAACAGAGGGTTCTGACAACTCGCCCCCACTCAACAGAATCTCGTCCCGACATTCAGAAGTCTGCGGGAGGAAGGTGGGGTACTCGGCACTGAGACGGTCTTCTCTTTCCCACGTAGCTTGTCTCTCAGAGTGGTGTGACCATTGCACTTTCAGAAACCTAATCTTCTGACGATGAGTGACATGCTCTGCGGAATCAAGAATACGAACGGAGTATTCTCGATAAGAAAGGTCATCTTGGAGATCAAGCGTTTCATGGCCGACTTCGCGGATGGGGTCCTTGAAGTAATGCCTGAGTTGGGACACATGGAATACATCATGTACTCGGGAAAGGTGCGGTGGTTGTTCAAGTTGGTAGTTTAGGGGTGTTTGACATCTCAGTCCATAGAGGAGTTCAAAAGGAGCCATATTCAGACTAGATTGGAAACTATTGTTATAAGAAAATTCGGCGAATGGAAGAGAATTCTCCCAATTCTTTCCGAATGAGATAAGACAAGCTCTGAACATTTCTTCACTAATTTGGTTAACCCTGTCGACTTGACCGCTAGACTGAGGATGAAAAGTTGTACTAAAGGAGAGATGAGTTCGCATAGCATTCTGAAAGCTTCCCCAAAATCTAGAGGTCAAAAGGCTACCACAATCAGAATTGATTTCCACAGGAACACCGTGAAGGGACACAATTCTAGAGATGTACAAGTCTGCTAACTGGCTAGCAGTTATAGACTCGCAAACTAGAAGGAAGTGAGCAACTTTGGAAAGCCTATCTATGACAACGAAGATGGCATTGTTTCCTTTCTGGGTTTTTGGAAAGGCGGTGATGAAGTCCATACCGACTTTGTCCCATTTCCACTCTAGAATAGACAAAGGTTGCAGTGTACCAGCAGGTCTTTGACGTTCTGCCTTAATGCGACGACAAATATCACATTCGGCAACAAATTGAGCAATGTCTCTCTTCATCCTAGTCAACCAAAATCTCTGGCGTAGATCTCGGTACATTTTTGTGCTACCGGGATGAATTGAGAGGGGTGTGTCATGGGCTTCTTTGAGGATGAGTTACCTTAGTTCCCTATTCTTAGGTAGTACCAAACGATTTCCAAAGAATACCGTTCCCTTGCTATCTATGGAGAAACATTTAGCAACTCCGTTAACAATGTTCTCCTTGATCCGGCGAACACCTCGTGCACGCCTTTGGGCAACTATGATTTGATCCTCAAGAGTTGGTTTCGCCACCAAGGTAGAAAGATAGCCATGAGGAACAATCTCAAGATTGAGCTTGCGAAATTCCTCATGAAGAAGTGGTTGATACTGTTGTAACATGAGGTTGTTACAATACGACTTACGACTTAGTGCATCAGCCATGACATTGGCTTTGCCTGGGGTGTATGAAATTCCTACGTCGTAATCTTATATCAACTCAATCCAGAGTCTTTGCTTGAGATTAAGATCTGGCTGGGTGAAAATGTATTTGAGGCTTTGGTGGTCGGAATAGATCTCGCAACGGTTACCAAGGAGGTAATGTCGCCAAGTTGTTAGGGCATGAACTACGGCAGCGAGTTCAAGGTCATGGGTAGGATAGTTCTCTTCATGCGGCCGCAACTGGCGTGAAGCATAAGCTACCACATGTCGATCTTGCAGAAGTATGCATCCTAACCCTTGTCGTGATGCGTCACAAAAGATTTTGAAATCCTTTTTGGTGTCTGGAGGTGCAAGTACGGGTGCAGAAGTCAACCTTCTTTTTAGCTCTTGAAAGCTTTCCTCGCACTTGGAATTCCATAGGAATTTCTTATCTTTCTTGAGGAGTTCAGTTAGAGGCTTTGCAACTTTAGAAAAGTTCTCGACGAAGCGACGACAATAGCTGGCTAGGCCAAGAAAACTCCTAACTTGTTTAACCGATTCAGGTGGAGTCCAGTCAAGGACGGCCTGAACTCTCTCGGGATTCACAGCAATGCCTTTTGCAGAAATCACGTGGCCTAAGTAGGTCACTTCTGGTAGCCAAAATTCACACTTGGAGAATTTAGCATACAGGCGATGCTCTCTAAGTTTCATCAATACCATCCTTAGGTGTTCGGCATGTTCTTCTTCGTTCTTCGAGTAGATGAGAATGTCATCGAGGTAAACCACGACGAACTGGTCCAAATACTCCATGAAGATCGAATTCATCATGCGTGAGAAAGTGGCGGGGGCATTGGTTAAACCAAAGGACATGACGGTGTACTCGTAAAGACCATAACGAGTAGTAAAAGCCGTTTTGGGATTGTCCTCGTTTCGGATTTTGATTTGATGATAACCTAATCTCAAATCCATCTTGGAGAAGACAGAGGATCCTGCAAGTTGATCATAAATATCATTGATCCTGGGCAATGGGTACTTGTTCTTTATCGTCGCTAAATACAGGTGCAAGTACAGGTGCAAGGATGACGAGTCACGGGCGGTAAGTGTTGACACGTGTGTGAAGCGTACACCCCTGCAGGGTAATGATCTATTCGAATAGCCGTGTCTGCGGTTATGAACTACTTGGAGACCTTTACTTGATTATTAGACAACTTAAATGGCTACTCTAAAATTTCCAAGATAAGTGTGAGTGCTTTGGGTTGCTTCCTCGTGGGGAAGTCGAGGAAGGATCCATGGTGGTGTATTGATGTGGTGATCAAGATTAGATGGACTCGTGTGCGCTTCTCATCTCAACTCTATGTAGTCGTAGTACAGGATAGCCAAGTCAAAGCTTTCTGTATTACAACCCCACTTGCCTTTACCTTGATACCTGAACATTAGTAGTATAGTTCTGATGTAAGTCTTGCTGAGTACGAATTTGTACTCACGTTTTCTTATTCTATGTTTTAGAGACGAGACCACTGAACCTGATGGTGGCCTCCCCCTCAAGCTCGACGCCGACGAAGTAATGTAGTCCCAGACAGCAGCCTGGTCCCTCTGGAGGGTCGTTGTGTTTTCTTAAAGGCTTCTTAAGCCATTTGTTAACCTTGTCTATACTAAGACATAATTTGCTTCCGTTGTTGCTTCATATAATTTTGGATCACAGTCATGTGATCTCTGCTTGTAACACTACTATATCTGCTTTTTTTAGAAGATGCAATAAAGCTATGAGTTTGTAGAGTTCATGTTGTGTTACCTGCTGTTTACACTAGACATGTATGCTGCGTGTATGATTATAACGTGCATGTCTTAGTGTGGGGTTCGACAGCTTAGTTGAGTTCTTGCCGGCGGTATTTCATACACCAAGTGGCCCTTAGATGAGCGCAGCTTGGGGCATCGCGATGCGATTGCTCGTGACTCCGTCACGTGGCACACTTTGTTGTATGATCGAGCCCGCCCGAGATCCCGACTAAGTGATCGGGCTGGAGTCTGTTTATGTAAGTGTTATAATTCAATTGATAATGTGGTTGAGGCGACTTGTCTATGAGTATGGGATTTGACCACCAATAATCATTTAGACTTGTGAGTGGACGATGAGGACCCATCTTAGTTGATCATCCGGCCCGGATGGGATGGCCATCACGTTCGATGCTTTCCGAGAGTGTTCTGTGCTTGGCCTTGTCTACTTAGACAAGTTGGTACGGCTCTCGGCTCTCCATATGATTGTGTTGTAACATGAATTACATACGAAAACCCCGGGTCCCGACAGTACTGGTCGGCTGGGCCAGTTGTACCGCCCGTGTCAGGGTGCGGTACTACCAGTCCAACTACCGGGGCCACTAACGGGCGTAGTTCCTTTCTCTCCTGTCCTCGGGTCGGTGGCCCGGCGGTGGTACCGCGGTTGTAGCGGCAAATGTATATTTACTGGTACTACAGGGCACGTAGCTGGTTGTACCGCCCTTGTAAGGGTGCGACACTAACGGGCCGACTATCAGTGGAACTACTGGGCAAAGGCCCTTTCTCCTCTGATCTAGGCCGGTGGTGACCGGTGGTGCCGCGGCTATATCGGTAATTAGCAAATTACCGGTACTACTGGAAGGATGGGCGGTTGTACCTCCCTAGCCATCTCACCGCCAGCTAGGGTTTCGGTAGAATGTGGGCTGCTCATGGTTGGCCGGTTGTACAGGTGTGTACATGCTTGTTGTACCGGTTATGTGCAGAAACGCACATAACGGTCAGATTTCGGAGGGATATAAAAGGGGTCTTATTCCTCCTTTGTCCCCACCGGTTCCGTGAAATATCTTCCCCCATTGTTGACTTCTTTGATCTTGTTTTCTCTCTAACCCTCCCATTATTCTTGCTCCTTTTTGATGGAAATGAGAGAGGATACCTATATCTACATTCTCCAACAAGTCATCTCTCCTATAAGTGAGGGGAACCTTATGGATCTAGATCTTGGAGTTCTTTGGTGTTCTCCTTGTTCTTCCTCTCATATTCCCCCATAGCTTTTGTTCCTTTGGTGAGATATGAGAGTGGGGGACTTGAGAACTTCGTGTGCTCTTGCCATTGCATTTGGTGCATCGTTTGACTTCTATCCGAGGATTCGTTGTAGTAAGTGAAGTTGAGAAGATTTCTACTCTTGAGTGCATTGGTACTCTAGAGCTTGTACTCTTGAGTGCATTGGCACTCTAGAGCTTGTATCTCTTGGGTGCATTGGAACCTATAGGATTGTTGTTGCGGAGCTCAATCATTGTAGTGCAAAGCTTCGGGACGCTACGGAAGCCTCCAATTCGTTTGTGGAGATAGCCCCGAGCATTTGTACGGGTTCGGTGACCGCCCTCAAGGGTTGCCATTTGTAAGGGATGGGTGACCGCTCTCAAGTGTCCTATTGTGGAACCACGACATTTGGTTTGGTAAGAGCGTGTGCAGAAATAGGGTGGCCCTCGTTGGCTTCGTGTGAGCATTAAGCTTCACTTCCTCTCCAAACAGAGATGTACATCTCGCAAGAGAAGGAACTTCAGTAACAAATCCTTGTCCCATCGGCTCCACTTGCGATTATCTCTACCTTTACTTTAAGCAAGCTTATTACCTTGTTTATCTTGTGCTTGCTCATATTATTGTTGATTTTCTTATCCCATAGGTTGTTTATCTTGTTGCACATGTAGTTAACCTTTTTACTTGTGCACCTACTTTGTGATAGCCATAGCGCTCTTGTTATATATCTTGCTATCACATAGTTGTTTATCTTGCTTAGTATAAGTTGTTGGTGCACATAGTTGAGCCTATCTTATTTAGGTTTGTTGCTTGGAAAATTAAACGTTAAGTTTTATTCCGCATTTTTTGAAGCCTAAACCGTAATTATTTTATGCGCCTCTTAACCCCCCTCTAGGCGACATCCACGTCCTTTCAATGAGGTACCTTGGTAAACCAAAACTAGGAAAGATTACATCTTTAAGCATTTTCAAAGATGTCTTCCGATCAACACTCTCAGCACGGAATACTTCAAACCACTTCAAAATATTTCCACTCATTAGTAGGCATCTCTGTTCATTAGCTTTCCATAAAGATTGAGTTTGCCTCAATCGGAGTTCATTTGCAAAAGTTACGGCTGTTCTGGGTTGCTTGGTGTAGCTAGGCCCGTTGTACCACCCTTGTCAGGGTGCGGTACTACCAGTCCAACTTCCTGGGCCACTAACGGGCGTAGTGCCTTTCTTTCCTTTCCTCGGGTCGTTGGCCCGACGGTGGTACCGCGGTTCTAGCAGTAAATGTATATTTACCGGTACTACCGGGCAAGTAGCCAGTTGTACCGCCCTTGTCAGGGTGCGATACTACCGGGCCGACTACCGGTGGCACTACCGGGAAAAGGCCCTTTCTCCTATGATCTAGGCCGATGGTGGACCGGTGGTGCCGCGGCTGTACTGGTAATTAGTTAATTAGTGGTACTGTCGGGCGGATGGGAGGTTGTACTGCCCTAGCCATGTCTCCGCCAGCTAGGGTTTCGGTAGAATGTGGGCTGCTCATGGTTACCTGGTTGTACAGGTGTGTACATGCCGTTTGTACTGGTTATGTGCAGATACGCACATAACGGTCAGATTTCGTGAGGAAATATAAAAGGGGTCTTCTTCCTCCTTTTTCCCCATCGGTTCCTTCAAAGTTCATCCCCCCATTGTTGACCTCTTTGAGCTTGTTTTCTCTCTATCCCTCCCATTATTCTTGCTCCTTTTTGATGGAAAAGAGGGAGGATATCTAGATCTACGTTCTCCACCAAGTCATCTCTCCTCTAAGTGAGGGGAACCTTGTGGATATATATCTTGGAGTTCTTTGGTGTTCTCCTTGTTCTTCCTCTTATATTCCTCCATAGCTTTTGTTGCATTGGTGAGATATGAGAGTGGGGTCCTTGAGCACATCGTGTGCTCTTTCCATTACATTTTGTGCATCGGTTTGACTTCTCTCCAAGGATTCTTTGTAGGAAGTGAAGTTGAGAAGATTGCTACTCTTGACTGCATCAGCACTCTAGAGCTTGTACTCTTGAGTGCATTGGCACATATAGGCTTGTTGTTGCGGAGCTCAATCATTGTGGTGGAATGCTTCGGGACGCTATGGGAGCCTCCAATTAGGTTATGGAGATAGCCCCGAGCATTTGTACTCGATTGGTGACCGCCCTCAAGAGTCGCCATTTGTACGTATTCGGTGACCGCCCTGAAGTGTCCTATAGTAGAACCACGGCATCTTGCTTTGGTAAGAGCGTGTGCAGAAATAGGGTGGCCCTCGTTGGTTTCGTGTGAGAATTGAGCTTCACTTCCTCTCCAAACGGAGATGTACTTCTCACAAGAGAAGGAACTTCGGTAATAAATCCGAGTCTCCATCGGCTCCACTTGTGGTTATCTCTACCTTTACTTTGAGCAAGCTTATTACCTTGTTTATCTTGTGCTTGCTCATATTATTGTTGCATATCTTGTCGTATAGGTTGTTTACCTTGTTGCACATCTAGTAAACCTTTTTACTTCTGCACCTACTTTTTGATAGCCATAGCGCTCTTGTTATATATCTTGCTATCACATAGTTGTTTATCTTGCTTCGTATAAGTTGTTGGTGCACATAGTTGAGCCCAGCTTATTTAGGTCTCTTGTTTGGCAAATTAAACGTTAAGTTTTGTTCCGCATTTGTTGAAGCCTAAACCGTAATTATTTCAAACGCCTCTTCACCCCCCCCCCCTCTATGCGACATCCATGTCCTTTCAATGAGGTACCTTGGTACACCAAACCTAGGAAAGATTACATCTTTAAGCATTTTAAAAGATGTCTTATGATAAACACTCTCAGCGGGGATTGCTTCAAACCACTTCAAAATATTTCCACTCGTTATAAGGAAGCTCTGTTCGTTAGCTTTCCATCAAGCTTGAGTTTGCCTCAATCAGAGTTAATTTTCAAAAGTTACGGCTGTTCTGGATTGCCTGGTGTTGGCAGTTCCTGCCGGGCGGTTGTACCGGTCGGCTGGGCCGGTTGTACAACCCTTGTCAGCGTGCAGTACTACCAGCCCAACTACCGGGGACACTAACGGGCTTAGTGCCTTTCTCACCTGTCCTCGGGTCGGTGGCCTGGCGGTGCTACCGCAGTTGTAGCAGTAAATGTATATTTACCGGTACTATCGGGCACGTAGCCGGTTGTACCGCCCTTTTTAGGGTGCGATACTACCGGGCCGACTACCGGTGGCTCTATCGGGCAAAGGCCTTTTCTCCTCTGATCTAAGCCGATGGTGGACCGGTGGTGCCGCGGCTGTACTGCTAATTAGCTAATTATCGGTACTATCGCCCTAGCCATATCACTGCCAGCTAGGGTTTCGGTAGAATGTGGGCTGCTCATGGTTGGCTGGTTGTACAGTTGTATACATGTCGGTTGTACCGGCTATGTGCAGATACACACATAACGGTCAGATTTCTTGGGGACATATAAAAGGGGTCTTCTTCCTCCTTTGTCCCCACCGGTTCCTTGAAAGTTCGTCCCCCCATTGTTGACCTCTTTGAGCTTGTTTTCCCTCTATCCCTCCCATTATTCTTGCTCCTTTTTGATGGAAAATAGAGAGGATATCTAGATCTACATTCTCCACCAAGTCATCTCTCCTCTAAGTGAGGGGAACCTTGTGGATCTAGATCTTCGAGTTCTTTGGTGTTCTCGTTGTCTTCCTCTCATATTCGTCCATAGCTTTTGTTGCTTTGGTGAGATATGAGAGTGGGGGACTTGAGCACTTCTTGTGCTCTTGTCATTACATTTGGTGCATCGGTTTGACTTCTCTCCGAGGATTCGTTGTAGTAAGTGAAGTTGAGATGATTGCTACTCTTGAGTGCTTTGGCACTCTAGAGATTGTACTCTTGAGTGCATTGGCACTTTAGAGCTTGTATCTCTTGGGTGCGTTGTCACCTATAGGATTGTTGTGGCGGAGCTCAATCATTGTGGTGGAATGCTTCTGGACGCTACGGGAGTCTCCGATTCGGTTGTGGAGATAGCCCCGAGAATTTGTACGAGTTCGGTGACCGCCCTGAAGGCTCGCCATTTGTACGGGTTCGGTGACCGCCCTCAAGTGTCCTATTGTGGAACCACGGCATCTTGCTTTGGTAAGAGCGTGTGCAGAAATAGGGTGGCACTCGTTGGCTTCGCAAGAGAAGGAACTTCGGTAACAAATCCTTGTCTCCATCGGCTCCACTTGCGGTTATCTCTACCTTTACTTTTAGCAACCTTATTACCTTGTTTATCTTGTGCTTGCGCATATTATTGTTGCATTTCTTGTCACATAGTTTGTTTACCTTGTTGCAAATCTAGTCAACCTTTTTACTTGTGCACCTACTTTCTGATAGCCATAGCGCTCTTATTATATATCTTGATATCACATAGTTGTTTATCTTGCTTAATATAAGTTGTTGGTGCACATAGTTGAGCCTAGCTTATTTAGGTCTCTTGCTTGGCAAATTAAACGTTAAGTATGATTCCGCATTTGTTGAAGCCTAAACTGTAATTATTTTAAGCGCCTCTTCACCCACCCCTCTAGGTGACATCCATGTCCTTTCAATGAGGTACCTTGGTAAACCAAACCAAGGAAAGATTACATGTTTAAGCATTTTCAAAGATGTCTTCTGATCAACAATCTCAGCGGGGATTGCTTCAAACCACTTCAAAATATTTCCACTCGTTATTAGGCAGCTCTGCTCGTTAGCTTTCCATCAAGCTTGAGTTTTCCTCTCAATCGAAGTTCATTTGCAAAAGTTACGGCTGTCCTGGGCTGCCTGGTGTTGGCAGTTTCTTCCGGGCGGTTGTACCGGTCGGCTGGGCCGGTTGTACCACCCTTGTCAAGGTGCGGTACTACCAGTCCAACTACCGGGGCCACTAACGGGCGTATTGCCTTTCTCTCCTGTCCTCGGGTCGGTGGCCCGGCGGTGGTACCACGGTTGTAGCACTAAATGAATATTTTCTAGTACTACCGGGCACGTAGCCGGTTATACCGCCCTTGTCAGGGTGCGATACTACCGGGCCGACTGCCGGTGGCACTACCGGGAAAAGTCCCTTTCTCCTCTGAGCTAGGCCGATGGTGGACCGCTGGTGCCGCGGCTGTACTGGTAATTAGCTAATTACCGGTACTACTGGGTGGATGGGCGGTTGTACCGCCCTAGCCATGTCACCGCCAGCTAGCGTTTCGGTGGAATGTGGGCTACTCATTGTTGGCTGGTTGTACATGTGTGTACATGCCGGTTGTACCGGTTATGTGCAGATACGCACATAACGGTAAAATTTCGTGGGGAGATATAAAAGGGGTCTTCTTCCTCCTTTGTCCCCACCGGTTCCTTGAAATTTCTTCCCCCCCATTGTTGACCTCTTTGAGATTGTTTTCTCTCTCTCCCTCCCATTATTCTTGCTCCTTTTTATGGAAAAGAGAGAGGATATCTAGATCTACATTCTCCACCAAGTCATCTCTCCTCTATGTGAGGGGAACCTTGTGGATCTAGATCTTGGAGTTCTTTGGTGTTCTCATTGTTCTTCCTCTCATATTCCTCCATAGATTTTGTTGCTTTGGTTATATATGAGAGTGGGGGACTTGAGCACTTCGTGTGCTCTTGCCATTAATTTTGGTTCATCGGTTTGACTTCTCTCCGAGGATTCGTTGTAGTAAGTGAAGTTGAGATGATTGCTACTCTTGAGTGCATTGGCACTCTAGAGCTTGTATTCTTGAGTGCATTGGCACTTTAGAGCATGTATCTCTTGGGTGCGTTGTCACCTATAGGCTTGTTGTGGCGGAGCTCAATCATTGTGGTGGAATGCTTCGAGACGCTACGGGAGTCTCCAATTCGGTTGTGGAGATAGCCCCGAGAATTTGTACGAGTTCGGTGACCGCCCTCAAGCCTCGCCATTTGTACGGGTTCGGTGACCACCCTCAAGTGTCCTATAGTGGAACCACGACATCTTGCTTTGGTAAGAGCGTGTGCAGAAATAGGTTGGCCCTCGTTGGCTTCGTGTGAGCATTGAGCTTCACTTCCTCTCCAAACGGAGACGTACTTCTCGCAAGAGAAGGAACTTCGGTAACAAATACTTGTCTCCATCGGTTCCACTTGCGTTTATCTCTACCTTTACTTTTTTCAAGCTTATTACCTTGTTTATCTTGTGCTTGCGCATATTATTTTGCATTGCTTGTCACATAGTTTGTTTACCTTGTTGCCAATCTAGTCAACCTTTTTACTTGTGAACCTACTTTGTGATATCCATAGCGCTCTTGTTATATATCTTGATATCACATAGTTTTTTATCTTGCTTAGTATAAGTTATTAGTGCACATAGTTGAGCCTAGCTTATTTAGGTCTCTTGCTTGGCAAATTAAACGTTAAGTTTGATTCCGCATTTCTTGAAGCCTAAACTGTAATTATTTTAAGCGCCTCTTCACCCACCCCTCTAGGCGACATCCATGTCCTTTCAATGAGGTACCTTGGTAAACCAAACCTAGGAAAGATTACATCTTTAAGAATTTTCAAAGATCTCTTCTGATCAACAATCTCAGCGGGGATTGCTTCAAACCACTTCACAATATTTCCACTCGTTATTAGGCAGCTCTGTTCGTTAGCTTTCCATCAAGCTTGAGTTTGCCTCAATCGGAGTTCATTTGCAAAAGTTACGGCTGTTCTAGGCAGCCTGGTGTTGGCAGTTCCTGTCGGGCGGTTGTACCGGTCGGCGAGGCCGGTTGTACCACCCTTGTCAAGGTGCAGTACTACTAGTCCAAATACCGGGGCCACTAATGGGCGTAGTGCCTTCCTCTCCAGTCGTCGGGTCGGTGGCCCGATGGTGGTACCACGGTTGTAGCACTAAATGAATATTTTCCAGTACTACCGGGCACGTAGCCGGTTGTACCGCCCTTGTCAAGGTGCGATACTACCGGGTCGACTACCGGTGGCACTACCGAGCAAAGGCCCTTTCTCCTCTGAGCTAGGCCGATGGTGGACCGGTGGTGCCGCGACTGTACTGGTAATTAGCTAATTACCGGTAGTACTAGGCGGATGGGCGGTTGTACCGCCCTAGCCATGTCACCGCCAGCTAGAGTTTCGGCGGAATGTGGGCTACTCATTGTTGGCTGGTTGTACATGTGTGTACATGCTGGTTGTACCGGTTATGTGCAGATACGTACATAACGGTAAAATTTCGTGCGGACATATAAAAGGGGTCTTCTTCCTCCTTTGTCCCCATCGGTTCCTTGAAAGTTCTTCCCCCCCCCCCATTGTTGACCTCTTTGAGCTTGTTTTCTCTCTCTCCCTCCCATTATTCTTGCTCCTTTTTATGGAAAAGAGAGAGGATATCTAGATCTACATTCTCCACCAAGTCATCTCTCCTCTAAGTGAGGGGAACCTTGTGGATCTAGATCTTGGAGTTCTTTAGTTTTCTCCTTGTTCTTCCTCTCATATTCCTCCATAGATTTTGTTGCTTTGGTGATATATGAGAGTGGGGGACTTGAGCACTTCTTGTGCTCTTGCCATTAATTTTGGTTCATCGGTTTGACTTCTCTCCGAGGATTCGTTGTAGTAAGTGAAGTGGAGAAGATTGTTACTCTTGAGTGCATTGGCACTCTAGAGCTTATACTCTTGAGTGCATTGGCACAATAGAGCTTGTATCTCTTCGGTGCGTTGGAACCTATAGGCTTGTTGTTCCGGAGCTCAATCAATGTGGTGGAATGCTTCAGAATGCTACGGGAGCCTCCAATTCGGTTGTGGAGATAGCCCCGAGCATTAGTACGGGTTCGGTGACCACCCTCAAGGCTCGCCATTTGTACGGGTTCGGTGACCGCCCTCAAGTGTCCTGTAGTGGAACCACGGCATCTTTCTTTGGTTAGAGCGTGTGCAGAAATAGGGTGGCCCTCGTTGGCTTCGTGTGAGTATGGACCTTCACTTCCTCTCCAAACGGAGACGTACTTCTCTCAAGAGAAGGAACTTCGGTAAAAAATCCTTGCCTCAATCGGCTCCAATTGCGGTTATCTCTATCTATACGTTGAGAAAGCTTAATACCTTGTTTATCTTGTGCTTGCACATATTATTGTTGCATTGCTTGTCCCATAGTTTGTTTGCCTTGTTGCACATCTAGTCAACCTTTTTACTTGTGCACCTATTTTGTGCTAGCCATAGCGCGCTTGTTATATATCTTCCTATCACATAGTTGTTTATCTTGCTTAGTATAAGTTGTTGGTGCACATAGTTGAGCTTAGCTTATTTAGGTCTCTTGCTTGAAAATTAAACGTTAATTTTATTCCGCATTTGTTGAAGCCTACACCGTAATTATTTTAAGCGCCTCTTCACACCCCTCTAGACGACATCCATGTCCTTTCAATGGGGTACCTTGGTACACCAAACCTAGGAAAATTACATCTTTAATAATTTTCAAAGATTTCTTCTGATCAACACTCTCAGCGGGAATTTCTTCAAACTACTTCAAAATATTTCCACTCGTTATTAGGCAGCTCTGTTCGTTAGCTTTCCATCAAGCTTGAGTTTGCCTCAATCGGAGTTCATTTGCAAAAGTTACTGTTGTTCTGGGTTGCCTGGTGTTGGCAGTTCCTGCCGGGCGGTTGTACCGGTTGTACCACCCTTGTCAGGGTGCGGTACTACTAGTCCAACTACCGGGGCCACTAATGGGCGTAGTGCCTTCCTCTCCAGTCGTCGGGTCGGTGGCCCGATGGTGGTACCACGGTTGTAGCACTAAATGAATATTTTCCAGTACTACCGGGCACGTAGCCGGTTGTACCGCCCTTGTCAGGGTGCGATACTACCGGGTCGACTACCGGTGGCACTACCGAGCAAAGGCCCTTTCTCCTCTGAGCTAGGCCGATGGTGGACCGGTGGTGCCGCGACTGTACTGGTAATTAGCTAATTACCGGTAGTACTAGGCGGATGGGCGGTTGTACCGCCCTAGCCATGTCACCGCCAGCTAGAGTTTCGGCGGAATGTGGGCTACTCATTGTTGGCTGGTTGTACATGTGTGTACATGCTGGTTGTACCGGTTATGTGCAGATACGTACATAACGGTAAAATTTCGTGCGGACATATAAAAGGGGTCTTCTTCCTCCTTTGTCCCCATCGGTTCCTTGAAAGTTCTTCCCCCCCATTGTTGACCTCTTTGAGCTCGTTTTCTCTCTCTCCCTCCCATTATTCTTGCTCCTTTTTATGGAAAAGAGAGAGGATATCTAGATCTACATTCTCCACCAAGTCATCTCTCCTCTAAGTGAGGGTAACCTTGTGGATCTAGATCTTGGAGTTCTTTAGTTTTCTCCTTGTTCTTCCTCTCATATTCCTCCATAGCTTTTGTTGCTTTGGTGATATATGAGAGTGGGGGACTTGAGCACTTCTTGTGCTCTTGCCATTAATTTTGGTTCATCGGTTTGACTTCTCTTCGAGGATTCGTTGTAGTAAGTGAAGTGGAGAAGATTGTTACTCTTGAGTGCATTGGCACTCTAGAGCTTGTACTCTTGAGTGCATTGGCACAATAGAGCTTGTATCTCTTCGGTGCGTTGGAACCTATAGGCTTGTTGTTCCGGAGCTCAATCATTGTGGTGGAATGCTTCGGAATGCTACGGGAGCCTCCAATTCGGTTGTGGAGATAGCCTCGAGCATTGGTACGAGTTCGGTAACCACCCTCAAGGCTCGCCATTTGTACGGGTTCGGTGACCGCCCTCAAGTGTCCTGTAGTGGAACCACGGCATCTTGCTTTGGTAAGAGCGTGTGCAGAAATACGGTGGCCCTCGTTGGCTTCGTGTGAGTATGGAACTTCACTTCCTCTCCAAACGGAGACGTACTTCTCTCAAGAGAAGGAACTTCGGTAACAAATCCTTGCCTCAATCGGCTCCAATTGCGGTTATCTCTATCTATACGTTGAGCAAGCTTAATACCTTGTTTATCTTGTGCTTGCACATATTATTGTAGAATTGCTTGTCCCATAGTTTGTTTACCTCGTTGCACATCTAGTCAACCTTTTTACTTGTGCACCTATTTTGTGATACCAATAGCGCTCTTGTTATATATCTTCCTATCACATAGTTGTTTATCTTGCTTAGTATAAGTTGTTGGTGCACATAGTTGAGCCTAGGTTATTTAGGTCACTTGCTTGGAAAATTAAACGTTAAGTTTTATTCCGCATTTGTTGAAGCCTACACCGTAATTATTTTAAGCGCCTCTTCACCCCCCCTCTAGACGACATCCATGTCCTTTCAATGGGGTACCTTGGTACACCAAACCTAGGAAAATTACATCTTTAATAATTTTCAAAGATTTCTTCTGATCAACACTTTCAGCGGGGATTTCTTCAAACTACTTCAAAATATTTCCACTCGTTATTAGGAAGCTCTGTTCGTTAGCTTTCCATCAAGCTTGAGTTTGCCTCAATCGGAGTTCATTTGAAAAAGTTACGGCTGTTCTGGGTTGCCTGGTGTTGGCAGTTCCTGCCGGGCGGTTGTACCGGTTGTACCACCCTTGTCAGGGTGCGGTACTACCAGTCGAACTATCGGGGACACTAACGGGTGTAGTACCTTTCTCTCCTGTCCTCGGGTCGGTAGCCCGGCGGTGGTACCGCGGTTGTAGCAGTAAATGTATATTTACAAGTACTACCGGGCACGTAGCCGGTTGTACCGCCCTTGTCAGGGTGCGATACTACCGAGCCGACTATCGCTGGCACTACCGGACAAAGGCCCTTTCTCCTCTGATCTAGGACGGTGGTGGACCGGTGGTGCCACGGCTATATTCGTAATTAGCTAATTACCGGTACTACCGGGCGGATGTTTCGGTAGAATGTGGGCTGCTCATGGTATGCTGGTTTTACAGATGTGTAAATGCCGGTTGTACCGGTTATGTGCAGATACGCACATAACGGTCAGATTTCGTGGTGACATATAAAAGGTGTCTTCTTCCACCTTTGTCCCCACCGGTTCCTTGAAAGTTCTTCCCCCCATTGTTGACCTCTTTGATCTTGTTTTCTCTCTCCCTCCCATTATTCTTGCTCCCTTTTTATGAAAAAGAGAGAGGATATCGAAATCTACATTCTCCACCAAGTCATCTCACCTCTAAGTGAGGGGAACCTTGTGAATCTACATCTTGGAGTTCTTTGGTGTTCTCCTTGTTCTTCCTCTCATATTCCTCCATTGCTTTTGTTCCTTTGGTGAGATATGAGAGTGGGGGACTTGAGCACTTCGTGTGCTCTTTCCATTACATTTGGTGCATTGGTTTGACTTCTCTCCGAGGATTCGTTGTAGTAAGTGAAGTTGAGAAATTGTTACTCTTGAGTGCATTGGCACTCTAGAGCTTGTACTCTTGAGTGCATTGGCACTTTAGAGCTTGTATCTCTTGGCTGCGTTGGCACCTATAGGCTTGTTGTTTGGGAGCTCAATCATTGTGGTGGAATGCATCGGGACGCTACGGGAGCCTCCAATTCGTTTGTGGAGATAGCCCCGAGCATTTGTACGGGTTCGGTGACCGCCCTCAAGGGTCGCCATTTGTACGGGTTCGGTGACCGCCCTCAAGGGTCGCCATTTGTACGGGTTCGGTTACCGCCCTCAAGAGTCCTATAGTGGAACCACGACATCTTGGTTTGGTAAGAGCGTGTGCAGAAATAGCGTGGCCCTCGTTGCCTTCGTGTGAGCACTGAGCTTCACTTCCTCTCCAAACGGAGACGTACTTCTCGCAAGAGAAGGAACTTCGGTAAAAAATCCTTGTCTCCATCGGCTCCACTTGCGGTTAGCTCTACCTTTACTTTGAGCAAGCTTATTACCTTGTTTATCTTGCGGACTAAGGCATAGCCTAGTGGTGGGAAGGCGCTAATGCCTTCTCACCCACCCAAGTTCAAGGCTTGGTACTTGCAATTTGGGTTTGTTGCACCTATTAACTGTAGGGGGTTCCCTTACAGTCTTTCTATAAAAAAACCTTGTTTATCTTGTTCTTGCTCATATTATTGTTGCATTGCTTGTCCCATAGGTTGTTTACCTTGTTGCACATCTAGTCAACCTTTTTACTTGTGCACCTACTTTGTGATAGCCATAGCGCTCTTGTTATATCTTGCTATCACATAGTTGTTTATCTTTCTTAGTATAAGTTGTTGGTGCACATAGTTGAGCCTATCTTATTTAGGTCTCTTGGCAAATTAAACGTTAAGTTTTATTCCGCATTTGTTGAAGCCTAAACCGTAATTATTTTAAGCGCATCTTCACTCCCCCTCTAGGCGAGATCCACTTACTTTCAATGAGGTACCTTGGTACACCAAACCCAGGAAAGATTGAATCTTTAAGCATTTTCAAAGATGTCTTCTGATTAACACTCTCAGTGGGGATTGTTTCAAACCACTTCAAAATATTTCTACTCATTATTAGGCAGCTCTGTTCGTTAGCATTCCATCAAGCTTGAGTTTGCCTCAATCGGAGTTCATTTGCAAAAGTTACGGCTGTTCTGGGTTTCCTGGTGTTGGCAGTTCCTGCCGGGCGGTTGTACCGGTCGGTTGTGCCGATTGTACCACCCATATTAGGGTGCGGTACTACCAGTCCAACTACCGGGGCCATTAACGGGCGTAGTGTCTTTCTCTCCTGTCCTCGGGTCGGTGGCCCGGCGGTGGTACCGTGGTTGTACCGTTAAATATATATTTACCGGTACTACCGGGCACGTAGCTGGTTGTACCGTCCTTGTAAGGGTGCGATACTACCGGGCCGACTACCGGTGGGACTACCGTCCAAAGGCCATTTCTCCTCTGATCTAGGCCGATGGTGGACCGGTGGTGTCGCGGCTGTACCGGTAATTAGCTAATTACCTTTACTACCGGGCAGATGGGCGGTTGTACCGCCCTAGCCATCTCACCACCAACTGGGGTTTCAGTAGAATGTGGGCTGCTCAAGGTTGGCCGGTTGTACAGGTGTGTACATGCCGGTTGTACCGGTTATGTGTAGATACGCACATAACGGTCAGATTTCGTGGCGAGATATAAAGGGGTCTTCTTTCTCCTTTGTCCCCACCGGTTCTTTGAACGTTCTTCCCCCATTGTTGACCTCTTTGAGCTTGTTTTCTCTCTATCCCTCCCATTATTCTTGCTCCTTTTTGATGGAAAAGTGTCGGACCCGGGGTTAGCGTATGCAAGACCCGCTGCAACACAATCATATGGAGAGCCGAGAACCATATCCACTTGTCTAAGCAGACAAGGCCAAGCACAGAACATTCTCGGAAAGCATCGAACGTGAGGGGCATCCCATCCAGGCCGGATGATCAACTGAGATGGGTCCTCATCGTTTGCACACAAGTCTAAATGATATGGGTGGTGAACTCCCATATTCATAGACATGTCGCCTCAACCATACTCTCGATTGTATTATAACACTTACATAGACTTACTCCAGCCCGATCACTTAGTCGGGATCTAGGGCGGGCTCGATCATACAACAAAGTGTGCACGTGACAGAGTCACGAGCAACCGCATCGCGATGCCCCAAGCTGCGCACACCTAAGGGCCACTTGGTTTATAAAAGACCGCCAGCCAGATCACAACTAAGGTCTCGAAAACCCATACTAAGACATGCATGTTATAATCATACACGCACCACACATGTCTAGTACGAACAGCAGGTATTATTGCAATTCTCTACAAAGTTTACAACTTTATTGATAACTCTTACAGTGTGCACACAGAGATCACGAGACCGTGATCCAACATTACAACAAGCATGCGGAAGAAAAGTGTGACATCCTGGCTTAGTAGGAATGAAAGACTACTCATATCAACAAGGCGCACCTTCTTTTCCGGGAGCCCAGATGCAAAGAACTCCAAAGTTAAGAGTGCTTGGCTTGGAGCAATTTGAGGATGGGTGACCGACCGGGAAGTTTCCCCCGGGTGCGCACGAGTGAGGACAAAGTGCGTAGGAAAGACTAGTGTTGGTCTGTGGGGACAGTCTAGATCCCGCCAGGCGTACGCCGGGAACCGGTGGGTGTGGCCGGGGCGTTACAAATGGTATCAAAGCCGACCCTTGCGGTTATACGAGCGTGTGTGGGTCAGTGCGCAAACATGTGGGACATGTGTCGGCACTGGACGCACAGACGTGTGCCAAGAGGGAACGTTCATGTGGGCCGATAAGGACATCGGTTCCTTTGAGTGGGGGTGTATGTGACATCCTGGTTTAGTAGGAATGAAAGACTACTCATATCAACAAGGTGCACCTTCTTTTCCGGGAGCCCAGATGCAAAGAACTCCAAAGTTAAGCGTGCTTGGCTTGGAGCAATTTGAGGATGGGTGAGCGACCGGGAAGTTTCCCCCGGGTGCGCACGAGTGAGGACAAAGTGCGTAGGAAAGACTAGTTTTGGTCTGTGGGGACAGTCTAGATCCCGCCAGGCGTACGCCGGGAACCGGTGGGTGTGGCCGGGGCGTTACAAAAAGTAGGTCTGAGTACAGACAAGTTTAACAAAAGGCTTAGAGAAGCCTTATTTATAAACAAGCCCTTCCACGAGGGACCAGTCGTCTGACTGGGACTACACTAGCTTGATCAGTCGTCGAGCTCCAGGAATAATCCACCTTTGGGGTCAGTGGGTTCATCTAAAACATAGAATAAGCAAACGTGAGTACAAAGTCGTACTCAGCAAGACTTACGTAGGAGCTATGCTACTCATGCACATGTATCAAGGTAAAGGGAGGTGGGGTTCATAAGCAGAAGTGCCAGCTTTGACTTGGCTAGTCCTGAACTACGAGTATCAGACTTGAGGTAAGAAGCATACACAAGTCCACTACATCTCCAACCAATTACACCACTATGTTGCCTTCCTCGACTTCCCACAAGAAAGCACGCCATAGCACTCACGCTTATCTTGGCAAGTTTTATAAGTATCCGGTTCAAGTTGTCCAATAATCAGGCACAACTTTCCAAGTAGTCCCTTACCGCGGATGAGGCAATTCGAATAGTTTATTAACCCTGCAGGGGTGTACCGCTACACACACATGACCATCAGTTACCGCCTTTGGCCTCGAGACCATTCAAGGGGTGTCGGCGAGGATGTTCACCACAACTGTTACCTCATGGCCGATCTAGTCCAAGAAAGCCGCCTACCTGGGTTGGCTACCACTATCGTGAACCCAGCCGGTTTACCGAAGTGGACCCAGATTATGTGTGCGTGGTGCATAAGCCGGTCTCGGTTGAACCGTTCTCTCACTTAGCAGCCAGGCCACAAACCTACCAAACTCCGAGCTACTGCGACATCTGGACATTGAAAGGGATGACTTAGTAGATTGAGAGGGGTCAGTGAGCCCAATGTGTGGTTCTACTCTTCATCTTGGATCACCACACAAGAACTCGGACTTAGGGCGGTGTTCAACGAGACAACCCACTGTGTACTCCTACACAACCTCTCATCGTTCACCTTACATTAGGGTAGATTCACCAACACATTTCCACCATCACCAACATGATTTCTACCATCCCGACTCACATAACAGTATCAACATTGTATCACTCTAAGCATGCAAGAAGCCGTAACAGTTGCAGGGGCCACATGATATCAATCAACTCCTACATTTGCTAGGATTGTGGTTTTCTTACTACTGTGAAAAATGATAGGTCATGCAAAGGAATGGGTTCATCTATGTGGTATAAACATAGCATGGTAATCATCCTAAACAATGCATAAGCGAGACTGAGAGGGAAGTGGGATTTTATCTACATGATCAATGGGGGTTTGCTTGCCTTGCTGACGAGGTTCAGTATCGGGGTCTTCAACGAAGGGGGTGATCTCGGGTTCCGGCTCCACCTCTATTCGATAGCAAACAATGCAAACAAACTGATCAATATAAAGACAATGCACAATTACATGATCAAGTGTTATAACATGGTGTAAGGGGTGCTGATGTGTTGCCAATTCCATTTAAATGGAGTGTATTTCATTTGAGTTGCAAATTCAAACTCCATATATGTAGTTAAAAGGGTTCATATGCATGTTTGCTTCCGTTCCCCCATTTTAAAATGGTCAAACATGAAAACAAAGTGCATATTCAGAATCCTTGAGTTTTTCTGATAATATTACATATACTATATGTTTAATTTGGAGTTAAAATGAATTAGTTATGAATTTCCAAAGTTTAAAGCATTTTCAGGATTTTCCTGGTTATTCTTTTAAATAGAAATTCCTTTAATGCGCAAGCATGACCTCATGCTGGCGTCAGGTGGGCTCTGACCAGGGGATCCCACCTGTAAGTGACTCAGGGTGTTAATTAAAATGTTTAGTTTAGATTTAAATTAACCATGAGGTTAATTAGGGCCTAGGGCCCACATGTAAGTGTCTCTACAGGGTGGGGCTAGGGTGGCTAACCTCGCTGGACACGTCAGCACGCCGGCGACGTGTCTCCGGCGACCTCCAGAACGGTGGAGCTGCACGGGGACGGCGATTCCGGGGACCAAATCGACCGGGGCTTGTTTCAAACAGAAGCTGGGAGCAGCGCGCCTTCATTTGAGCTACGCTGGGAGGCTGGGGTGCACTGGTGGCTTGCCGGCGACGAACTTAGCGGCGAAAGAGGCACGGCCGCGAGGGAAAAATTGATGCAGGGCTCCACTTGAAGCGGGGATAGGCTAGATCAACGCAGCCGAGCAAGGGGATCATGATAGACATGGGCTCGAGCTCGAGTGCTTCACGGTGGCTCACCGAAGAGCACCGCGACGGCGCTGAGCTACGGCTCCCATGGCATATCACGAAGGAGGCATGGATTGAGGGCGCAAGCTAAGGGGTTTTGACCGTGAGCTCACCAGCAACTCGACGGAGGAGGCAGCATGGGAGGGGATAGTCCAGCGGCGACGGAATCGACGAGGTACTCCGGCGGCCGGAGACGAAGATGGCGACTCGATTCGGCGGCTCCAGAGGGCTTCAGCTCCCCATCTTCTGCTCGAAGACGAAGACGGCTCTGGCGAAGACAATGGACAGGCTCCTAGGGCTTCTCGACGGTGATGGTCGCGTGTTCTCGGTGACGTGCCCTGCGGTGGCGCTCGGGCTCGCGTAGGATCGACACAGGAGGGGAGGATGAGCTGTCCAGGGGGAAGCTATGGAAGCGGCGTCTCCAGGCGTCATCGTGGCGTGATTAGAGGGCTCGGGAGGGCGCCAGGCAGGCTGGCTGGTGCTCGTCGGCGTCGGCATGCCCTCAACCAAGGTGCTTGTCGACGCGGCGGGAGACGATAAGGGGGGTTTGCGGGCTGGGCCAGGCTAGTGGGCCGCGGGGCGATGAGTTGGGCTTCTTAAGGTAAGCTTTTGTGTTTTTATTTTTCTGTTTAATCTTTCCATTCTTTCTCTGTTTATTTGTTTTGGCTCTGATAAAATAGCAAACCATTTTATAAAATGCCTCAAATTATTATGTGGACTTGAGATGCATATAGCTGGCCACTTATAAAGTTTGGGCATTTTTAAAATTCAAATTATTTGAAATTTAATTCAAATAGGGGTTTAAATATAAATCCATGCTCCTGTTTGAATAATTAAAATAATCCATGAGCATGGGGTTGGTCCCACATCACTCGATATGTGATCACACTCATTTATGAGACTTTTCAAAAATGCAAAAGGAATTTTTGGAGCAACTTTATTTCTGGCCATTTGAATTAAATTCATCTGTGGGGTGTTCTCTCTCCCATTTCAATTTCTTTTGAATTTTTTTAACATGATGCAAATTGAGTCTTTGTCAGAACCCTCTGTTAGGTAATGTGCTAGGATCAAAGTCACTTGCATCATGTTAAAAAAAATTCAAAAGAAATCTTTGAAATCAAAATTAAAAGCAAAATGGGAGAAGGAACCACCCCAGATGAATTAATTCAAAAGGCCAGATAAAAATCTTCTCCGAAAATTCATGTTAGATTTTTGAAAAGTCTTATAAATGAGTGTGATCACATATCAAGTGATGTGGGACCCACCCCATGCTCATGGATTTTTCAAATATTCAAACAGTGCCTTGGAATTAATCAAAAACCCCTATTTGAGTTAAGATTCAAATTATTTGAATTTGAAAAAGTGCCAAACTTTACAAGTGGCTAGTCTACATTATTATGAGGCCATATAAAAAGTTCTAGCATTTTAGAAAATGGCTAGGTATTTATTTTTGCTAGCCAAAAAAATGTCAGAAAAGAAAAAGGAAAAAAGCTTACCTGTCGCCCAGGCGAGGGCGGCCCAGCCAGCCCAGCCGGCCCACCAGGGGCAGCAGGGTCTTCTTCCCCGCCCCGCGCATCCAAGCTTCTCGGTGGAATGCCACCGAGCCAGCCGTGGGCGCCACGTCGCCGCCGAGGACCTTCCAGGCGTCCCTGTCCCTCCTTCTCGCGCCTGGAGACGCCCTAGAGCACGCCACGTCCATTCCCCCCCTCCAGAGCTTCTTCTCCTCCTCCCTCACTGTTTTCGTCGCCGCCCGAGGACCGCCGTGGAGCACGCCGCCGAGTCCACGCAGCCACCGTCGTCCCCGAGCCGTGCCACCGTGTCCAAAAGAACCGTAGCAGACGTCTTCGCCGTTCCCCCCTTTCAATCGAGCTCGAGCGCCTCAGCAGACGACGCCAGCTTCATCGAGACCTCGTCGGAGCCGCAGATCGCCGTTGACGAATTCGCCGGCCACACAACTCCTCTGCCCTCCCCGACCTCGGCGTCGCACTCAGGGTGAGCAGCAGCCCATTTCCCCTCAACCAACTAGCGCCCTCTCACCCTCTAGCTCGTTTCACCATGAGAGCAGGAGCTCACCGTTCTAAGTGCATCAAGTGCCCTCCCCTTGAGGTTTTGGAGTTTGATGACAAAACGGTTAAGGGACTGATGTGTTTGTGAGTATACACAGGAGAACAGTCCCTGATGAGGTGTTTAACCACCAATGTCGACCCCCCAAAATGTTGAGGAACATTGGAGAAAACGGTGCGTTTCCTGAAGAATGAAGTTGCGCGAAATCCTGAGGAAGTAGGATCCTGAAGCGTTCGGTTGAAGCTGAAGCTGAAGACAATCCTGAGGAAGTTCGCGCTAAAGACGAAGTTGAAGCGTAGTCTTCGCTAAGACTTTTTATACTTCTTGAGTAATGAAGTTGCGCGAAATCCTGAGGAAGTAGGATCCTGAAGCGTTCGGTTGAAGGTGAAGCTGAAGACGATCCTGAGGAAGTTCGCGCTGAAGACGAAGTTGAAGCGTAGTCTTCGCTAAGACTTTTTATAATTCTTGAGTCATAGGAAAACACCGCACTGTTAGAGGGGTTGAAGAAAACGAGTTCCGAAGGTCTGAGGAAGTGCTCAGTTAGGAATCCTGAAGAAAAACCCTGAGGAAATCTCCTGCAGTAGAAGTTCAGTTCCTCGGGTGTCTGAGACGTTGTTCTTCAGGACACTTAGGAATCTGTCTTCGGTTGAGGAGTCTGGAGACTGCGAGTGCAGTTCTCCTGAAGAGAGAGAAATCTCCTGCAGTAGAAGTTCAGTTCCTCGGGTGTCTGAGACGTTGTTCTTCAGGACACTGAGGAATTTGTCTTCGGTTGAGGAGTCTGGAGACTGCGAGTGCAGTTCTCCTGAAGAGAGTGAGATCTCCTGCAGTAGAAGTTCAGTCCTCATGTGTCTGAGACGTTGTTCTTCAGGACACTGAGGTAACTAACTTCGGTTAAGGAGTCTGGAGAGAGAATACTTTGACCGTGCCACGTGTTGCGTGGTGAGAGGCTAGAACTTGTCTAGCAACGGTCATTTCCGAGGGCATGAGAGTAATTGCATGCATGGGCATTTATGTCCTTTCACCTCGGGTTGCTCCGCGGTTATAAATAGCCACCCCCAGCCCCATTTGTGGGTTGGCTGCTCCGAAAGAAAAACTGACACTTGTCATCTGAGAGCAACCAACCTCTGAGGAAACTGAAGAACCTATGTGAGGAAAACCACCAGCCTGAGTAGTTGAGCATTTCTGAGGAAGTCGGTTTGAGTGATCCGAAGCTTTTTACTCTTGAAGACTGTGATCTTCCAGCCGGTGTAGAAGTCTTCAGTCTGAGGACGTCAAGAAGCAATTGTGACCGGAGTGACTGAGTCTGTAAAGGTTTCGGGAGTCTACCTTGAAGACTCACCTGAGTAATTGGACGGAGTCTGAGGACTTTAGTTCAAGGAGAACAAGGTGAAGACTATGTCTTCTGAGTTGAATCTCAGCCTCTCCAACCAGACGTAGAGTTGTCACAGCAACTTGAACTGGTCTACCAAACCATTGTCTTCAATTTCTGGTGATATCTCTTCAATCTCTTAAGCCTCAGTATTATGTCTTCAGTATCTATGTTGACTGCTTGTGCTTCAGCTCTCCCTCTGCTATTAGTCTTCATACTATGCATCTGAAGCACTTCTGCTTATCTGATTTGATTTATTTCTGTTGCATTATGATGAGCTGCCCTGATGATTACATTTTGTGAAGTTTTATTTCTTCATGATTTTGGTTACTTCTTCAGCTTCATGACTGCTTCAGTCCTGAAGAAAATCAAAATCTGGTAGCAAAATTGAAAATCTCCCATTCACTCCCCCTCTGGTCGATATATTGCACTTTCAATTTGTATCAGAGAGAGGTACTCCCTTGTTCTGTGTGATTCGGTTTAACCACCTGGAGTTTTAGTTATGTCGACCTCAGGTACAATGAGCGTTGCCTCAAACTGCCCCATCTTCGACGGAACAGACTATCCATACTGGAAGAACAAGATGAGGATGCATCTTGAAGCCATTGACAAGGATCTGTGGGACATTGTTGATCAAGGCATTCCTGAAGCAAATCTGATGACTGCTCCCGAAGTTGTCAAGAAAAACTGGCAGCTTGATGCAAAAGCTCGAAGCATCATTGGTGGTCATCTCAATAAGGCTCAGTTCACCCGTATCAGTGGTCTGGATACTGCAAAGAAGATATGGACAAGACTGTCTAAAGTTAATGAAGGAGTCTCAGCTCAACGAGACTCATGAGTTGACACACTCTGCAGTATCTTCAATCGGTTCAAGAGGCTGGATAATGAGCACGTGCAACAAAACTTTGACAGACTCACTGACATAACTAATGAACTTCAAGCTCTTGGTGCTGTTGATATCAAAGATCATGAAGTTGTGAAGAAACTGCTGAGGTCACTGGATGACTCATTTGAGTTCCTATCACTGATGATTCAAGAAAGGCCGGACTTCAAGACTCTGGATCCAGAAGACATTCTCGAGCGCCTCAATGCTCATGAACTGAAGCTCTCTGAAAAACGAGACTTATACAGCCCCACGCCTAAGGTCCGCGCGCTAAAAGCTAGAGCACGAAGAGTGTCCTCTGATGAAGAGTCTGAGGCTGATACTGATAATCCTGAGACTCTCAGCCGTGAACTTGCTCTCCTTACCAGAAAATTTCAAAGGTTCACGAAGAAGAATCGCTTCGGAAATTCCTCAAGATCGTCCTCAAGAAAAAGCAAAGATGATGACTCTGTCGAAGCTAGAAAGAGAGTTTGCCACAAGTGCAAGAAACCTGGGCATTACATCGCTGAGTGTCCTCTATGGGAAAAGGAAGCTAAACTGAAGAAGAACAAGAAAGGGAAAGATGAAAGTTCTGATGAAAAGACAAAGAAGAAATCCTCAAGATCCTCAAGGTCTACTGGATACAGGAATAGCAGTTCCCGTAAGGCTCGCGCTTATCTCGGGAAAGAATTGGACTCGGAAGAATCTGGTTCCAACCCTGATGCTGAGGAAGAAGAATCTGAAGAATCTGAGGGTGTGGCTGGTCTGGCTCTTGCCACGACACTTGTCTCAAAGTCAATCTTCAGCACTAAAGAATTTGGTCCATCACATGCTGATGATGAAGCTGAAGACATAACTCCTTCCTTCTGCTTCATGGCCAAGTCCTCCAAGGTATCTTCTTACTCATCATCAGATCAACCCTCTGATGAAGAACCTGATGAAAACTATGCTAAACTTGCTAAACTTGCATCTAAGAAACAACGTGCACTTGAAAAGACTCAGTTCTCATTAAACAAAAGTGATGATATGTTGGTTGAGGAAATGACGAAGACTCAAAAGTTGACTGATGAATCAAAAATTCTTCAGTCAAAGTTTGCTGACTTGTTCAATCGGCATGAGGCACTCCTTACTGATCATGAAAAGCTGTCTCATGAGTTCCTCATGAGGAAACAAGAACTTGAACGTGTAAGGATGTCTCATGACGATCTGAAGAAAGAAAATGATTCACTCCTCTCCCAACAGATCATCATGCCACAAGAAGGATTCAATCCTCCCTGTTTCAGATGCATTGAACGTGATCAAATTATATCTGTGTCTAGTTCCTCAATGTCTTCAGACTCTGTTATTTCTATTACTTCTGTGGTATCTAACCCTTCATCTGAGGATACCATAGACATTGCTGAAGAAAATGCTAGGTTGAAGAGTCTACTGGAAACAGGCATGTTCAAGAGTCTGAAAGGACATCAGACTCTCTGTGACATTCTCAAGAAACAGATCCTCAACAGAAACCCGAGGAAAGAAGGCATCGCAGTCACTCGGAGACTCAACCCTGATGGGTCTTACTGGAAACCTGAACAATATCCTGAGACCATTTGGGCTCGAGCAATGATGCCTCCTCATGATCCCTATACCTTATCTGGTTATGATGCTGTTTCTTCAGACGTGATGACTGAGTCATTTGACTCAAACTATAAACTGTTTAAGAATGGTAATGGTGAGGTATTTGCCAGATTCATCGGAACTAACTGCAGGAACGGTCCTCCAGTCAAGCAGATCAGGGTGCCAAAGGACCTCATCACTAACCTTCCTGTGAATGCAGATGCAAATGAGCTGAGGATATCATCTGAGGACGATACCTCAAAAGGAAATGATTATAATCATGTATCTGCTAACCATTTTGTTCATAGGGAAGCTCCTCATAAGAATGCTAACTCATTTGTTTATCCTGATGCTGCCATCTCACACCCCATTAGGTCTCACCATCCTCATCAATCCTCATGTGCCTCAAGAACACCCATAAAGATGTGGGTGGTTAAGAACTAATCATTCTTGCAGGGATATGTCCTGAGGCAATTACCATTTCTGCAGATCATATGCCTAGGACAACAATAAATGAGTCAGTTGCAGGATAATTATATTGTTTGATTTCATAGAATCAATCCTGAGGAACATCCTGAGGAATTAATTCTGAGGAATCTTAAACTCCTCAAACTAAGACTGGCTCATAACTTGCTGTATGAGATACTAATTCATTTGCATGGAAAGACTGAATGGGTGATGGATAGTGGATGCACAAATCACATGACTGGTGACAGAAGTCTTCTTATTGAATCATCACTAAGTCCTTCTTCAAAGAAAACCATCACCTTTGCTGATAAAGGTAAAAGTAAGGTATTGGGTCTCGGCAGAGTGGCTATCTCTCGAGACCAACATATTGATAAAGTCATGCTTGTTGAATCTCTTGGATACAACTTGATGTCTGTATCTATGCTGTGTGATCTTGATCTCACTGTTCTCTTCGGAAAACATGGTTGTATTGTCTTCATGATTAGCGATAAATCCATTGTCTTCAGTGGGGTTAGGAAAGGTGACCTATATATTGTAGATTTCTCTGAAGGTCCTCAGGTTGCTAGATGCCTCTTGGCACGAGCCTTAGAGTGCTGGCTATGGCATCGAAGACTCGGCCACGCTGGAATGAGAAATCTTCAAAAGCTGGTACTGAAGAAACATGTCCTCGGGATTGAGGAAATCAGATTCTCAAAGGACCGGCTCTGTGGTGCCTGCGAAGCTGGAAAGATGACCAAGGCCAATCACCCAGCGAAGACCATCATGACTACTACGAGACCACTGGAATTGCTTCACATGGATCTATTTGGTCCTCCAAAGTATTCGAGCTTCGGAGGTAACATGTATGGTCTTGTTATTGTTGATGACTTCTCACGATACACTTGGGTGCATTTTCTTCTCTATAAGTCAGAAACTCCAGCAATCCTCAAGCGCTTCGCCCTGCGAGTCATGAACAACTACAACCTGAAGATCAAGCACATTCGAAGCGACAACGGCACTGAGTTCAAGAACTTCGGTGTGGAAGAATTCCTCGATGACTTGGGAATTGCTCATGAATTCTCTGCGCCATACACTCCTCAGCAAAATGGCGTTGTTGAGAGGAAGAATTGAACCCTCATCGAGATGGCTCGCACGATGCTGGCTGAGTACAATACTCCACTCAAGTGGTGGGCTGAAGCAATCAACACTGCCTGACACATCGTCAATCGAGTGTATCTTCACAAGTTCTTAAATAAAACATCATACGAGTTAATGGTCGGTAATAAACCCAATGTAAGTTACTTCAAAGTATTCAGTGCACCTTGCTGGATACGTGATCCTCATCACGAGTCCAAATTTGCACCCAAAGCATGTGAGGGTTTCATGCTCGGTTATGGTATCAACTCGCACACCTACAGAGTCTTCAACATTAGTCATTACAAAATTGTTGCAACTGTAGACGTGCGTTTTGATGAGTCTGATGGCTCCCAAAGAGAGCACCTGCCACATGATTTAGGTGAAGCACCACCTGAAGAACAGATCAAGAAGATGGGTGCTAGTGACATCATTCCTGTGGATCATTCTGAAGAAATCCACATACCTCCTGCTCCTGAAGAACACCCAAATCCTGAAGCGAATAATCCTGATGACGATCCTGATCCTGAGGCACCTGATACGCCTGAAGCTCCTGAAGCACCTGAAACTGATGCTAACGAATCTGACAGCAGTGACGAAGATGCGCCTCAAGATCATCCTCCTCGACTTCCTCGTGTGGCAAATGAAGTTCAAGTGGACAAAATCCTCGCTGACATCAACCTACCAGGTCCTCTCACTCGTGCAAGAGCTTATCGCATAGCTAACTTTTGTCGGCATTTCTCGTTTGTATCAATTTCAGAGCCCACCAAAGTCACCGAGGCATTCCGAGAAACGGAATGGATTCAGGCAATGCAAGATGAACTTCTTCAGTTTAAATTGAATGATGTTTGGGAACTAGTCAAACGTCCTGATCCTAGAGTTCACAATGTCGTCGGCACGAAGTGGATCTACCGCAACAAACTTGATGAAGATGGACAAGTCATCAGAAACAACGCTCGTCTCGTAGCTCAAGGATATACTCAAGTCGAGGGGATCGACTTCGGTGAAACCTTCGCTCCTGTAGCTAGACTTGAGTCCATTCGCATTATGCTTGCATTCGCTAATCATCATAATATCAAGTTATATCAAATGGATGTGAAAAGTGCCTTCCTCAATGGTAATATTGAGGAAGAAGTATATGTTGATCAACCTCCAGGTTTTGAAGACGCCAAGAAGCCTTATATGGTGTACAGATTTAAGAAAGCCCTCTATGGACTGAAGCAAGCCCCTCGGGCTTGGTATGACAAACTAAGGGACTTCCTCATCAGCAAGGGCTTCAAATCTGGTTCCCTCGACCCAACTCTTTTCACAAAACGATATGATGATGCATTATTCATATGTCAAATTTATGTTGATGACATAATATTTGGATGCACTAACAAGAAATATAGTGAAGAATTTGCATTCTTGATGAGTGAACAGTATCAGATGTCGATGATGGGCGAGCTGAAGTTCTTCTTAGGACTCCAAATTCGTCAACAACGCAACGGCATCTTCATCTCTCAGGAGAAGTATCTCAAGGAGTGCCTGAGGAAATTCGGAATGCAAGACTGCAAGGGCATCAAGACACCGATGCCTACAAACGGACAACTTGGCCCCGATGAAAATGGCAAGGACTACGATCAAAAGGTATACCGCTCCATGATAGGTTCTCTGCTATATCTATGTGCATCCAGGCCTGATATAATGTTGAGCGTTTGCATGTGTGCCCGATTCCAAGCGGTACCAAAGGAATCGCATCACCAAGCGGTGAAACGAATTCTTCGATATTTGGCTCACACCCCGTCGCTAGGCTTATGGTATCCAAAAGGCACACAGCTGGATCTCGTCGGGTACTCAGACTCAGATTATGCTGGAGATCGAGTGGATCGGAAGTCTACCTCAGGAACATGTCACTTCCTCGGACGTTCTCTTGTGTGGTGGTCATCGAAGAAACAGAACTGCGTCTCTCTCTCCACCGCTGAAGCTGAATACATTGCTGCTGGTGCAAGCTGCTCACAGCTTCTTTGGATGAAGCAAACTCTGAAGGATTACGGCATCAACCTGAAGAAAGTACCACTCCTATGTGACAATGAGAGCGCCATCAAGATCTCTCAGAATCCGGTACAGCACTCGAGGACAAAGCATATTAAGATTCGGTATCACTTTCTTCGGGATCATGTCTTGAAGGAAGATATCGTCATCAGCTATGTGAAGACTGAAGACCAACTTGCTGATATATTCACTAAGCCTTTCGATGAGAAGCGATTTAGCACTCTGAGGTGTGAGCTAAATATCTTAGATTCCTCAAACGTCCAAGTGAATGGACACACATCCTAACGCTTAACAATATTGAAGAATCCTGATGCACAACACACCATGCGTCGTACTCCTCAAATCATGAGGAACTACCTTGCTATGTGTGAAGAAATCAACGTGGAAATTGACTCAAGATCCATACGACAATTGTATGGTATCAAGTGTCTCATTCCCTATAAGGTGGGTAGCGCCACCGCCCAAAACACCTCAGGATTTGGTGTTCCTCAACTTCCTCAGGATTTTATGTTATTGATCTTCCTCAGGATTCGAAGTCTTCATTACTGATGATTATCGTGTTTCTCCTCAACAGCGTTCACCTATAGTTATTGATCTTCAGTTTTTTCTTCTTCAACTAGGTGAACGTGATCGGACCCGTCCCTCTGTGCTCACTTATCTAATCTGTCTATCTCATATGCGTTCATCCAGAAATCATATATTCCTCAGGCTGAGACCTTAAGTCATCATCATCAGCCTGAGACCATTTGTCTTCGTCTTCAGCCCTTGTCCTCAAGGTCCTCAAATCACGGATTTTCTGTTACAACTGTCTTCAATTTGTTGCGATTTTACCGCACGTCGCAATTATCCTCCATCACGATATCCACTGAGGATCCCAACAATCAGGGGCTATCTCGTCCACAAATTTCGCAACCACCTCATCTTTCACCCCTCTATAAATAGCCCTCTACCCCCCACCCCCGGTCATTTACCCCCCACCGCTTCTCTCACTCTCGCGCCGCCGCCCTTGAGCTCCTCACGCTCGAGCGCTAACATCGCCGGAGTTCGCCGTCGCCGGGGACGAAGACTCATTGTCCCTCAGCATTCGCCTCAAGTCTGGTATACTTATTCCTCAGTGGTTAATTCCTCAGCATATTATTCCTCAGCACTGTTGAGTCCTCAAGCCAGTTCTTCCTCAACGGTACTGCTAGCTTTCTGAGACCTGTACCTATGCCTCATTTCTTCATTTTCCTCAGCCAATTCCTCACGAACGCATATAACCGTACCCCACTTCCCTCGCAACTTAATTCTGTCACAGGTACATGCCTGCTGAGGAATCGTATGGTTCTCATAGTCTCACTTCATTTGCAGCTCAGCTTGAACGCACAATTCCTCAGACATCTCAGCTGAAGAAAATGGCTCCTCGGCGTAAGCATACTGATACCGCTAAAGACCAGCCTCCTGAACTCTATAAGAAGCTGAAGACTCCCGAAAGAGAAACTACTGATGAACGAAAGAAACGGGTACAGAAGATCACGAGGGAATGGGCCAAGCGCTGGGTGGCCTATCAATGGCTTAATCCTCAGCATGAGGAAATGTTTGTAGTTAATCCGCCACTAAAGACCTTGGGTATCAAGGCTCGACCTCCCCCAGCTCCTCGAGTCATTCCTGATCCCACAACACTGCATACTCCTGAAGACTTTCCTGCTGCACATGAACAGTACCTCAAGCGCACACGCAGCCGTGTCAAGAATCTGGTCCGTGACTTGACTACTTCAATACAAATTCCGCCTCAAGATCAGTCTCAACCCAGACAACAACCACCGCCTCAGCACCGTAAAAAGGCTCCTGGCATGAAACCTTCTCAGAAGACCTCAGCTAAGCCTCAAGTTGTTGGCACCTCATGTCAACGCATGGATGGGGCTGCCCCCTCCTCAAGGACACGCACTGATGACTCAGGTCATGCTCCTGAGGCCTCAACCACAATGCCTCAGCCTCAGCTGAAGACCAAAACTGTTCTTCAACGCGGCCCTCGCCCCTCACCAAAGAAAACTGCTATGCGTGGCGCCATTCATCATACTCCTCAATCCTCTGATGATGAAGATGAATTTGAGGATTTGGCCGGCTTCGTCGCCACTGAAGCTGATAAGATTGAATACGTGCATGCTGCGGCCAGACGCAAAGCTGAAGCAACGGGTTCAGATATCCTGCTTCTCCTTGATCCCTAGAAGATCTTGGAGTACATTGAAATTTGGTCTGTTAAGCCTGACACTCCACTTGATGATTTGGACATTCCGAAAGACATCAAGTTCTATGTTCAACAGTTCCTCATAAATGAGATTCATCAACGTGATCTTCAGAAACAGTTGAAGGCCAAATTGAAGAAAGTCCACAGTGACTTCAAGAAGAAACCTATCACTGAAGTTACTCCTCAGGAGTTTACTGAGCATCAATGCGAAGTTCAACGTCTCAACATTGAGTTCGCTGCCAATCGTGCTTATATTGGTCAATCCAAGGAAAGGATCTCACAACAGATGACCAAGTTGATGAAGCTTCGACAGCCTGCTGATGCCTCTGCCAAAAGCCTCAAGCGCACGCCTGAAACACAACCCTCAACTCCACCTGCTGCAAAGAAGCCTGCTGTTGAGGATCCCATTGATGCTACACCCCTTTCCTCAGCTCCTCCTACAACACAGCCCGCTGATACCACCATTCATATCACTGCTGCCTCAACTCCACCTCAAAATCCTCAGCGCAGCTTAATAGTCTTCACTCCACCCCCTGTTGCAACACCCATTGTTCCAACTCCACCATCCCCACCGCCACCAGTTATCACTGAGGTTGAAGACATGGACGTTGATATTATGGATGATGGAACTCCTCGCATTTATGATGAGGACTATGGGCTGACAAACTCACCCACTCATACTGTCTTCTCACCTGAACCTCACTCCAACACAGTGACCAAGGTGCTTCCTCACACTTCTCTGCAGTCTGAAGCCTCTGTTGGTGCATCGTCCTCAGCGTCTGATGCTGATGACCCCGAAGCCTCTAGTGCTCCAACAAATTATGCTGCTAATACTGATGCTGTAGCAAACACCACCACTGATACTGATGCAGCTGACACTACAGCTGTTGATCCTCAGCCAGACCCACCTGCTGCTGAAACTGAAGCTGAAGCCGACCAAAGCACAACTGCCCCTCCTGAAGCAGAAACCAGTACAAATGTTGAAGCCTCAAAGGATGGCTCTGAAGACAAACAGGCCACATCACCTCGTCTCCCCAAGGACATCAACACATCTGTGCCTGATGCATCTGCAGCGACTCCGCCTCAGCCTCAAGCTACTCTTCAGATTGAAGTGCCTCAAGCGCCTTCCCCACCTCAAGGCCCAGTTCAAGCTCGGTCCTTGTGTCCAAAGCAGAAGCGACCATTCTTCCGTGACCTTGAAGCTGATGATACTCCAAGCTTTGATGCTACTGATTTCTTCAACGCCATGAGTTTCTTTCAAGAGGGGATTCAAAATCTGTATCACTCTGCTCCACCTCGAAAGCTGCTGAGGTTCTGGACTGCCACTCAGAAGAACTACTATGCTTCAGTACTGTACAAGAAAACCAAACTTTTTCCTCACAAGCACATCCCTCTGATGGATATGGAAGCCCTTCCTTGCTTCAACAATGTGCTTCAGGATCTGCATCATGCCAAGCTGCTTCAGTTCTTCTCTGAATGCATACACTGGAATGAAGAGCTTGTGCTTCAGTTTTATGCCACGTTGTATGTTTCAGGAAATCCTCTGGATATCAACACCTGGGTCCTCGAGTGGATGACTGAGCATCATCACTACACCATCACTGTTCCTGAAGCAATTGACATTCTTGAGTTGCCTCAGTGCACTTCCCCTGCTGCCTGCTCCTATGGGTCTCAAATACTTCGAGATGACCTGATGAACATGCTCATGAAGCCTCAGGCCTCTGAAGCCCCAGCTCGCACAAAGTTTCCAGTCTCTGAGCTTCAGTATCTGCCGAGCACACTGTATCGGATTCTGGCGAAGACCTTCTGCCCCATCAAAGGCTATGAATCCTCTGCTGAAGAAGTCATTGGTGTCATGAAGAACATACTTCACAACCTCTCCATGTCTGGGCCAATCAATGTTCCTGACTTCTTCTTCAGAACTCTAGTTGATGCTGCACAGAATCCGCATATCCTGAAGCCATACGCGCCTTGGATCATGAAGCTAATTCGTGCAGTGACTAGAATTGATTTCCAACCTGATCACCCGAATCACAGGACTTATCTGCCACCTGTCGAAGTGCTTCAGCATACTATTGCTTCAAATGACAAAGGCAAAGGTATCTTCTATGAAGAAGTTCTCCCGACCAATTCCCTCGGTGGAAATATTCGTCATCCTCAGTCTCGCACAACTGATGAAACAAGAACTCATGCCTCAACTGAGGATACAACTCAGACTCGAGTGATGACTGATCGAGAGCTTCTGATTAGTCTTCATCAGAAAGTTGATAGAAATCATGACTGGGTTAAGCGTCATTTTTCTGAGATTCTCAGCTATATGGCTCACACGCATTCTTCTGTGAAGAAAGTGCATCAGTATGCTCATCATACATATCAACATCTTGATGCACTGATGCGAGAAGTAATCACCCCTGAAGACCTTGCCAAGTTGGAACTTCAACAGCCTCCAATTCCTGCCATCAGACCCCCAAGACAATTCAGACGCTGCACAACTCCTCCGCCGGCAATGGATTCTTATTCTTCAAACCAGGAGATTACTGTTGAAGAAGCTGAAGACACTGCTGGATGTCCTCACACTGCAACGGATTGCCTCAGGCGTGACTCACCTCAGCCTTGAAGCAACTTCAAAGGGGCGTTAGCTTCAGTTTTTCCCTTTTTGTTCATTTTATAACAAAGGGGGAGAAATCTGTTAGTCTTCAAGCGGGTTTTAGTTATGGGGTTCTTCAGTTACAACTCTCTTTCTTAAGTTTTTTTTGTAACGAGTTGTAAACTGTAATTTTGGTGTTTGCCTGATACTATTCCTCAGTTACCACATGCTATTTCCTCAAGTTTATCATATATGCATGTGATTGTCTCTGCAAACACCTCTCCCAGTGTGTTTTTTAATTTCCTCAAACACTTCATAACATGCACTGCTTCAGAAATGCCTGGATATAGGGGGAGTTCCTCATATACCTCAAAATGCTTTAGATATTAAACATTCTTCAACTTATATGCATATCCTCAGAGGGAGCTTCATTATATCCAGCTTAATGATAAAAATGTTCTTCAAAGTTTTTATTCTTCAAACTCATAATTTTATCCCCATTGAAGCTTAACCTGATTGTCATCAAATCACCAAAAAGGGGGAGATTGTAAGTGCATCAAGTGCCCTCCCCTTGAGGTTTTGGAGTTTGATCACAAAACGGTTAAGGGACTGATGTGTTTGTGAGTATACACAGGAGAACAGTCCCTGATGAGGTGTTTAACCACCAATGTCGACCCCCCAAAATGTTGAGGAACATTGGAGAAAACGGTGCGTTTCCTGAAGAATGAAGTTGCGCGAAATCTTGAGGAAGTAGGATCGTGAAGCGTTGTTGAAGCTGAAGCTGAAGACGATCCTGAGGAAGTTCGCGCTGAAGACGAAGTTGAAGCGTAGTCTTCGCTAAGACTTTTTATACTTCTTGAGTAATGAAGTTGCGCGAAATCCTGAGGAAGTAGGATCCTAAAGCGTTTGGTTGAAGGTGAAGCTGAAGACGATCCTGAGGAAGTTCGCGCTGAAGACGAAGTTGAAGCGTAGTCTTCGCGAAGACTTTTTATACTTCTTGGGTCATAGGAAAACACCGCACTGTTGGAGGGGTTGAAGAAAACGAGTTCCGAAGGTCTGAGGAAGTGCTCAGTTAGGAATCCTAAAGAAAAACCCTGAGAAATCTCCTGCAGTAGAAGTTCAGTTCCTCGGGTGTCTGAGACGTTGTTCTTCAGGACACTGAGAAATCTGTCTTCGGTTGAGGAGTCTGCAGACTGCGAGTGCAGTTCTCCTGAAGAGAGAGAAATCTCCTGCAGTAGAAGTTCAGTTCCTCGGGTGTCTGAGACGTTGTTCTTCAGGACACTGAGGAATTTGTCTTCGGTTGAGGAGTCTGGAGACTGCGAGTGCAGTTCTCCTGAAGAGAGTGAGATATCCTGCAGTAGAAGTTCAGTCCTCATGTGTCTGAGACGTTGTTCTTCAGGACACTCAGGTAACGAACTTCGGTTGAGGAGTCTGGAGAGAGAATACTTTGACCGTGCCACGTGTTGCGTGGTGAGAGGCTAGAAATTTTCTAGCAACGGTCATTTCCAAGGGCATGAGAGTAATTGCATGCATGGGCATTTATGTCCTTTCACCTCGGGTTGCTCCGCGGCTATAAATAGCCACCCCCAGCCCCATTTGTGGGTTGGCTGCTTCGAAAGAAAAACTGACACTTGTCATTTGAGAGCAACCCACCTCTGAGGAAACTGAAGAACCTATGTGAGGAAAACCACCAGCCTGATTAGTTGAGCATTTCTCAGGAAGTCGGTTTGAGTGATCCAAAGCTTTTTACTTTTGAAGACTGTGATCTTCCAGCCAGTGTAGAAGTCTTCAGTCTGAGGAAGTCAAGATGCAATTGTGACTTCCCGGAGTGACTGAGTCTTTAAAGATTTCGGGAGTCTACCTTGAAGACTCACCTGAGTTATTGGACGGAGTCTGAGGACTTTAGTTCAAGGAGAACAAGGTGAAGACTATGTCTTCTGAGTTGAATCTCAGCCTCTCCAACCAGACGTAGAGTTGTCACAGCAACTTGAACTGGTCTACCAAACCATTGTTTTTAATTTCTGGTGATATCTCTTCAATCTCTTAAGCCTCAGTATTATGTCTTCAGTATCTATGTTGACTGCTTGTGCTTCAGCTCTCCCCTTGCTATTAGTCTTCATACTATGCATCTGAAGCACTTCTGCTTATCCGATTTGATTTATTTCTGTTGCATTATGATGAGCTGCCCTGATGATTACATTCTGTGAAGTTTTATTTCTTCATGATTTTGGTTACTTCTTCAGCTTCATGATTGCTTCAGTCCTGAAAAAAATCAAAATCTGGTAGCAAAATTGAAAATCTCCCATTCACCCCCCCTCTGGTAGATATATTGCACTTTCAACCGTCGCCATGGTCGCCGGTGGGGCTGCTCCTTTGCTCGCCTGTCCTCGCCGTGCTGTCCATCGCATAGCTGGCATTCCCAGGAGGCCGTCACGCTAGCGCATGGCCAAGAACGGGCAGCGCAGCGTCGACTGCGTCTAGCCCATGGCTCCGCCGCCGCTAGGGCTCGTCGCCGACGACGTTCCGGCAGCCCCTTGGGTCCCCCATGTGCACCATTCGACGCGGACGAGCATGGGTGCACTCCAGTGCCACCTGCGTGCCAAATAGTGGCTGGAACAGCCCTCCCCGTGTGCGCCGCCGTGGCCAGGCCGCCGGCGTCAAGCCGCCGGTGGGTTAGGCCTTAACCCCCACGCTAAACACCCCCTAGTGTCACTGACAGTGGGCCCAGGGCCCTTAATCCCCTGGTTAGTTTAAAAATAACCGGGTTAATTAACCCAGTGACTGACACCCCGGCCCCACAGGTCAGACCCCCCCCCCCCACGTCACACTGACGTCACAATGACGCAATAAAAGAATTTCCAGAATAAAAGAAATCAGAGAAATTACAGAAATTCCAGAAATCAGTGAAAATTTGAAAATTCATACAAAATTCATATTAACTCAAAATTGGACAAATAATATATGAAAAATGATCAGGAGAAAATAAGCTATCCAAATATCCAACTTTCAACCATGTTTGAGTTGAATTTAAAATGTCATCAGTAGCATTTGCTATTTGATTTAAAGGGAATTAATTCAATTTCTTTTCAAATGCTTTTGCATTTTGAACCATATCAACATATCACATTATACTTGAACTTTAGAGGCATATCATACACATTTCAAAAAGGTTTAACTTGATCAAACAATATCTTTTGTAACTTGGCTAAATTTGAATTCAAATTGTAGTTTGAATTTGCAATTCAATTTGCAATATACTCCATTTAAATGGAATTGCTTCACACATCAAAGCATATACATGAAGTTTCAACCTTCAACCATGTGATTGTGCATTGTATTTACTTTGCTACCTTGTTTGTTGTTTGTCGAGTAGAGGTGGAACCGGAACAGGAGGCTTCCCCCTTCGTTGAAGACCCCGAACCCGAACCTCGTCAGCAAGGCAAGCAAACCCCCATTGATCGTGTCGATAAAATCCCACTTCCCTCTCATGTCTCGCTTATGCATTGTATAGGATGATTACCATGCTACGTTTCTACCGCATAGATGAACCCATTCATTGGCATGACCTATCATTTTTCACAGTAGTAAGCAAACCACAATCCTAGCAAATGTAGGAGTTGATTGATATCATGTGGCCCCTGCAATTTCTACTGCTTATTACATGCTTAGAGTGACACCAAGTTGATACTGTTATGTGAGTCGGGATGGTAGTGATCAGGTTGATGTTGGTGGAAATGTGTTGGTGAATCTACCCTAATACAAGGTGAACGATGAGAGGCTGTGTAGGAGTACACAGTGGGTTGTCTCGTTGAACACCGCCCTAAGTCCGAGTTCTTGTGTGGTGATCGAAGATGAAGATTACAACCACACATTGGGCTCACTGACCCCTCTCAACCTATTAACTCATCCCTTTCGATGTCCAGATGTCGCAATAGTTCGGAGTTCTGGTAGGTTTGTGGCCTGGCTGCTAAGTGAGAGAACGGCTCACCCTAGACCGTCTTATGCACCACGCACACATCATCTGGGTCCACTTCGGTAAACCGGCCGGGTTCACGATAGTGGTAGCCAACCCAGGTAGGCGGCTTTCTTGGACTAGATAGGCTATGAGGTAACAGTTGTGGTGAGCATCCTCGCCGAAACTTCTTGAACGGTGTCGAATACAACGGCGGTAACTGATGATCATGTGTGTGTAGCGGTACACCCCTGCAGGGTTAACAAAACTATTCGAATAGCCGCGTCCACGGTTAAGGACTGCTTGGAAAGCTTAGCTTGATTATTAGACAACTTGAACTGGATACTTCTAAAACACACCAAGATAAGTGTGAGTGTTATGGCGTGCTTTCTCGTGGGGAAGTCGAGGAAGGCACCATAGTGGTGTAATTGATTGGAGAAAGTAGTCGACTCGTGTATGCTTCTTACCTCAAGTCTGGTACTCCTAGTTCACGACTAGCCAAGTCAAAGCTGGCACTTCTGCATTTGAACCCCACCTCCCTTTACCTTGATACATGTGCATGAGTAGTAGAGTTCCTACGTAAGTCTAGCTGAGTACGACTTTGTACTGACGTTTGCTTATTCTATGTTTTAGATGAACCCACCTACCTGATGGTGGCTTCTACCCGAAGCTCGAAGAATGAAGACTCAGACCAAGACCAAGCTAGTGTAGTCCCAGTCAGTAGACTGGTTTCCTCGTGGAAGGGCTTGTTTATAGATAAGGCTTCTCTAAGCCATTTGTTAAACTTGTGTGTACTCAGACCTACTTTGCTTCCTCATGCTATTTGTAATGTTGGATCACAGACTTGTGATCTCTATGTGCACTCTGTAAGAGTTATTAATAAACTATATACTTTGTAGAGAATTGCAATGATACCTGCTGTTCATACTAGACATGTGTGATGCGTGTATGTTTATAACATGCATGTCTTAGTTTGGGTTTTCGAGACCTTAGTTGTGATCTGGCTGGCAGTCTTTTATACACCAAGTGGCCCTTAGACGTGCGCAGATTGGGGCATCGCGATGCGATTGTTCGAGACTCTGTCTCGTGCACACTTTGATGTATGATCGAGCCCGCCCTAGACCCCGACTAAGTGATCGGGCTGGAGTAAGTCTATGTAAGGGTTATAATACAATCGATAGTATGGTTGAGGCGACTTGTCTATGAGTATGGGAGTTCACCACCCATATCTTTTAGACTTGTGTGCGGACGATGAGGACCCATCTAGGTTGATCATCCGGCCTGAATGGGATGCCCCTCTCGTTCGATGCTCTCCGAGAACGTTCTGTGCTTGGCCTTTTCTGCTTAGACAAGTGGGTACGGTTCTCGGCTCTCCATATGATTGTGTTGTAGCGAGGCTTGCATACGCTAACCCCGGGTCCCGACAGTCTTGATCCTAGCACATACCTAACAGAGGGTTCTGACAAAAAGAGAGAGGATATCTACGTCTACATTCTCCACCAAGTCATCTCTCCTCTAAGTGAGGGGAACCTTGTGGATCTAGATCTTGGAGTTCTTTGGTGTTATCCTTGTTCTTCCTCTCATTTTCCTCCATAGATTTTGTTCCTTTGGTGAGATATGAGAGTGGGGGACTTGAGCACTTCGTGTGCTCTTGCCATTACATTTGGTGCATCGGTTTGACTTCTCTCCGAGGATTCGTTGTTGTAAGTGAAGTTGAGAAGTTTACTACTCTTGAGTGCATTGGCAATCCAGAGCTTGTATCTCTTGGGTGCGTTGGAACCTATAAGATTGTTGTTGCGGAGCTGAATCATTGTGGTGGAATGCTTCGGGACGCTACGGGAACCTCCAATTCGGTTGTGGAGATAGCCCTGAGCATTTGTACGGGTTCAGTGACCGCCCTCAAGGGTCGCCATTTGTATGGGATCGGTGACCGCCCTCAATTGTCCTATAGTAGAACCACGGCATCTTGATTTGGTAAGAGCGTGTGCAGAAATAGGATAGCCCTCGTTGGCTTCGTGTGAGCAGTGAGCTTCACTTCCTCTCCAAACAGAGACGTACTTCTCGCAAGAGAAGGAACTTCTGTAACAAATCCTTGTCTCCATCGGCTCCACTTGCGGTTATCCCTACCTTTACTTTGAGAAAGCTTATTACCTTGTTTATCTTGTGCTTGCTCATATTATTGTTGCATTGCTTGTCCCAAAGGTTGTTTACCTTGTTGCACATCTAGTCAACCTTTTTACTTGTGTACCTACTTTGTGATAGCCATAGAGCTCTTGTTATATATCTTGCTATCACATAGTTGTTTATCTTGCTTAGTATAAGTTGTTGGTGCACATAGTTGAGCCTAGCTTATCTAGGTCTCTTGCTTGGAAAATTAATTGTTAAGTTTTATTCCGCACTTGTTGAAGCCTACACCGTAATTATTTTAAGCGCCTCTTCACCCCCCCTCTAGGCGACATCCACGTCCATTCAATGAGGATCTAGCCCGCTCGAGGAATTCAAGATCACCACAAGCATCTCCATCATCCCGTCAAGATCACCTAGCCTGTAGCCGAATCGAGTCCAACACCTCGACGACCATCAGATCCATCGCCGATGGAAGAGAACCCGACGACTTAGAAGACAAGCGCGAGGACTCCACTCGGGGACACCACTCGAAGAGTCGCGGCGCATAGCAGAAGACTCGCCCACCAGTCGACAACCCGCCGCCGCCCAGACTCCACCACACGCCAAGACAGCGACTCCAAAACCCAGAACGGATAATACTACGACCCAGATCGAAGGCCAGATGAATTCGCCAACTTCATCCGGAGCCAATCACTCAGCGACGGGATAGAACTCGACCCAAGGTTCCACAGCCGAGCAGAAGACCACTCGCGGATCTTCCAAATCTCAAGGAGAAGAAGGCACGCCGGCTCCAGTAAACTCATAGCTAAAGAGCAAATGGAAGGACCTTGTGCGATCCACTTTTTTGAAGACAGTCGGGGACATCTCAGATCAAGCCACACCCTAGGAGATTGTCGCCTATTCACCGAACTCTCCAACGGCCTCAAGGAGGAGAAGCAGCGTGAAGCCAAGCGCACTCGAAGAAGTGCGCAGTCACCAGCACCAAGTACAGGAGGGCAATACCCCGCGTCCCATGGACGAATCTGCATGATCCAAGAAGGAAGACCCTCGAAAGAAAAGCAAGATGCCTACACCTTGCAGTCAAGAAGGACCTGATCGGAGGATACGACATGGACAGAGTCTTCATGGACGGAGGCAGCAGCCTAAACATAATCTTCGCGAGCACCCTACGCAAGATGTTAATCCCACGATCAGTCTGGAAGAAGTCAGGCACAACAATACATGGTGTAGTTCCGGGTGAAGCAGCCGCCTCCATCGGAACAATCGAGCTCGATGTAATCTTCGGCAGCAAGCATAACTTCGCAAAGAAAGTACTCGATTTCGAAGTGCTCGACTTGCAGTCGCAGTACCACGCCATACTCGGGCGACCAGCATTCGCACAATTCATGGTGGTCCCACACTATGCATATCTCCAGCTCAAGATGCCGGGACCGGCAGGAATCATCACAGTCAAGGGAAGCTTCACCAAATCGGACCAGTGCGACCGCGACTTCCACAAAGTCTCCGACACATTTGGAGCCCAACAACAGCTCAAAGAAATAGCTATGGTGACGGACAAAAGCATATTCCCACTGGCAAGCCGAAGCAAGACAAAATAATTTGGTAGCGATTTCAGCATCGACAGCGACACAATCACACACCAAGTCCACCCAACAGACCCAGCAAAGATAGTTCGCGTATATTCCCACCTTCCAGAAGAGCAAGCAACCGCCCTCATAACTTCCCTTCTTGACGAGTGGAAAATTTTCGTCTGGTGCCCAGCTGACATGCCCGGGATACCACGAGAATTTGCAGAGCACGCGCTCCACATCAAACCAAACACAAAACCAGTAAAGTAGGCATTACGACGATTCTCAGAACCCAAGCGCAGAGCAATCGGAGAAGAAGTCAGCCGACTAGTCGATGCACAGTTCATCCAAGAGACGAAGAAAGCAACCTGGATAGCAAACCCAGTCCTAGTCCCTAAAAAGGACACCGAGGTACTGAGGATGTGCGTCGACTATGGGCCTATCAACAAGCACTGCCCAAAAGAACACTTCCCCTTTCCAAGAGTCGATCAAATAATCGACTCCACAACAGGATGCGACCTCCTCTCCTTCCTCGACGCATACTCAGGGTACAATCAGATCAGGATGAAGGAAGAAGACGAAGAGCACACCTCGTTCATCACCCCCTACGGAGTATTCTGCTACCAAACAATGCCCTTCGGACTAAAAAATGCCTGAGCCACATACCAGCGGATGATGCAAGCATGCCTGAGAGACCAGATTGGCAGGAACGTCCACATCTATGTAGACGACATTGTCATCAAAACCTACAGCGTAAACACGCTACTCGACGACCTCCGCGAGACATTCGCGGCCCTCAACAAGTACAGGATCAAGCTCAACCCCAAAAAATGTGTGTTCGGCGTCCCAGCTGGAAAATTACTCGGGTACATGGTCTCTGCCCGAGGAATCAAAGCAAACCCCGGAAAGGTTCAAGCAATCGCCAAGATGCAAAGGCCAACCAACATCAGAGGAGTACAGCAGCTCACAGGAAAGCTCGCAGCATTGAGCTGCTTCATCAGCAGGTAAGGCGAAAGGACCTTACCATTCTACAAACTGCTGAGAAAAGGAAAAAAATTCGAGTGGACCGAGGAAGCCAGCAATGCATTCGCAGACTTAAAGAAGAGCCTCTCGAAACCACCAATCTTGGCGGTTCCTAAAGAAAGGGAAAAGTTGTATCTCTACATAGCAGCACGCAGCAGTGTCGTGAGCACAGTGCTTGTCATCGAGCGCGCAGAAGAAGGAAAAATCCAGAGCATCCAAAGACCAATCTACTACCTCAGCACGCTACTCACGAAGCCACAGCAGCGGTACCCACACTACCCGAAGCTCCTGCTCGCCATTATCATGACCTCCAGGAAAGTATCGCAATACTTCGACGAACACTCCATCACAATCATGAGCAGCGCACCACTCGCGGACATCCTCAACAATCCCGGAGCGACCGGTCGAGTCACTGAGTGGAACATGGAGCTCAGCCCGCGAGACCTGCATTTCGAACACCCGACAGCAATCAAAGCCCATGTACTCGCAGACTTTCTGGTCGAGTGGGCAGAAGTCCAAACACCAGGTCCCCCAGACCTATCCAACTCATGGATGATGTATTTCGACGGATCTAAGAGACAGCAAGGAGCAGGAGCAGGAGTCGTCCTAGTATCCCCCAAAGGAACGAAGCTCAAATACATCCTCTAGATCAACTTCAACAATGCCTCCAACAACGAAGCAGAATACGAGGCACTACTTCACGGCATGCGCATGGCAAAAACTTGCGGTGCCACTCGCCTCTCGATCTACGGCGACTCCAACCTCATCGTCCAGCAAATGATGAGAGACTGTAACACATTTGCAGACAACATGGCAGCCTACCAGAAGCTCTATAACACATAAGAGGGAGGATTCGAAGGCTGTGAACTCAACTACATCCCCTGAGCAAATAATACAGAAGCCAACGAACTCGCGAACATCGGATCGACCCGAGGACCAATACCACCAGGCGTTTTCCTCGAAACCATCAACCAGAGATCAATAAAATCAAAGCCAGCGGAACCCAAGGTAGTCGCAGAGGAAGACGACACAAATGAGCCAGCACAAGTGGCAGCAACGAGCGCACCTGACGGTACAAAAAGCCAAGCAATTGAAGACGAAGAACCAGCAGCACTCGAAGACCCGGCCTGGGCAAGACCTTTCCTTTGATTCCTAGTCGAAGGCACTCTACCACAAGACGTTGCAGAAGCCCGACGCATCACTCGACGATCTAAAGCAATCACAGTAATCAACAGAAAGCTCTACAAGTGCAGCATTTCTCAGCTCCTCCAAAAATGTATAGACGAAGAAGACGGCAAAGCCCTACTATTCGAGATTCATGAAGGCACCTGCGGGCATCATGCCAGCAGTCGAGCACTCGTGGAAAAATCCTTTCGAGCAGGATTATACTGGCCGACCGCCATGAGAAATGCAGAGGATATCGTACGGCGTTGCATCGCCTGACAAAAATTCGCCACCAGGACACACGCCCCAACATCGAAACTCAGAACCATAACGTTATCATGGACATTCGCCACATGGGGGCTCGACATGGTAGGACCACTCAAGAAATCCTCAAAAGGAGGAAGAACACACCTACTGGTCGCAGTCGACAAGTTCACCAAGTGGATCGAAGCAGTACCAATCACCAGCTCAACAGCCCTCACGGCAGTCAACTTCATCAAATCAATCATCTTCAGATTCGGAGTACCACACAACATCATCACAGACAATGGCACAAACTTCACAGCAGCAGAATTCCAAAACTTCTACCACGAGCCGGGCATCAAAATCAACGAAACATCAGTTGCACTGTCGGGACCCGGAATTTGCATATGTAATTCCAATCACAACCCAATCATATGGAGAGCCGAGAGCCATAACCACTTTTCTAAGAAGACAAGGCCAAGTACAAGACACTCTCAGAAAGCTCGAATGTGAAGGGCATCCCATCCAGGCCCGGATGATCAACTGAGATGGGTCCTCATCGTCCGCTCACAAGTCTAAATGATTATGGGTGGTGAAACCCCATACTCATAGACAAGTCACCTCAACCATATTATCGATTGAATCATAACACTTACATAAACAGACTCCAGCCCGATCTCTTAGTCGGGATCTCGGGCAGGCTCGATCGTACAACAAAGTGTGCCACGTGCTGGAGTCACGAGAAATCGCATCGCGATGCCCCAAGCTGCGCACATCTCAGGGCCACTTGGTGTAAGAAAGACCGCCGGTGAGAGCACAACTAAGGGATCGAACCCCACACATAACATGCACGATATAAACATACATGCAACATGCATGCCAAGTGTATAACAGCGGGTAACACAACAAGAACTCTACAAACTCATAGACTTTATTGCATCTGCTAAACTGAGCAGACATAGTAGTTGTATTACAAGCAGATATCACATGACTGTGATCCAACATTACATCAAGAACAACGGAAGCAAATTATGTCTTAGTAAATACAAGTTTAACAAATGGCTTAAGAAGCCTGGAAGAAAATACAACGACCCTCCAAAGGAACCAGGTTGTTGTCTGGAACTATACGACTTAGTCAACATCGAGCTCGAGGTAGAGGCCACCATCAGGGTCAGTGGTCTCGTCTATAAAACATAGAATAAGCAAACGTGAGTACAAAGTCGTACTCAGCACGATTTACATTAGAACTATACTACTTATGCTCAGATATCAAGGTAAAGGCAAGTGGGGTTGTAATGCAGAAAGCTTTGACTTGGCTATCCTGTACTATGACTACATAGAGTTGCGATGAGAAGCGCACACGATTCAATCTAATCTTGATCACCACCTCAATACACAACCATGGATCCTTCCTCGACTTCCCCACGAGGAAGCAATCCATAGCACTCACACTTATCTTGCGATTTTTAGATTATCCATTTGAGTTGTCTAATAATCAAGTAAAGATCTCCAAGTAGTCCATAACCGCGGACACGGCTATTCGAATAGTTCATTAACCCTGCAGGGGTGTACTTCTTCACATACGTAGCTACCACTTACCGCCTAGAACTCGTCACCTTCAAACGGTGTCGGCGAGGATAGTACCACGACACTTACCTCACGGCTCCAACTCTAGTCCAGGGATCGCCTATCTGAGTATGTACCCCAATTGGGAATCCTGCCGGGGTTTCCTTTAGGACCCAGACGATGTATTGTCGATCCGACAAGCCCACCTCGACAGATGGAACTGCGCTTGCCTAAAACCGTGCTACAAAGTAACCGTGCATCTCCTCCCACTCCGGCACAAAATCAAATCCAAGAAGCAATAACCCATGCGAATCCTGGACCATAATCGGGGTGAGTTAATAGGTCGAGAGGGGTCAATGAGCCCAACATGTGGTAGTAATCTGTGTCTTGGATCACAACACAATAACTCGGGGCCTAGGTCAGTGTAAATGAGACAACCCACTATGTACTCCTACACAGCCTCTCATTGTTCACTTATATAAGGGTGACTTCATCAACACGTTACCACCTTGTTTTATGTGTTCATTACCATCCCGATACGTCACCCAGATGGATCATCTTCATTGCATACAACTCTAGCATGGAATAGCATAACATGGATGAAGGGCCACATGATGAACACAAACAAACTTGTATCTGCTAGTTTGAGGTTTGCTTAATACTTGGCAGCAATGATAGGTCATGCAAAGGATGGGTTCAACTAGCGGTAGAACGGTAACATGTGAATCACCTAATCATGCATAAGAGAACAAGAGGGAAATGGGTTTATATAGATATGATCAATGGAGTTTTCTTGCCTTATTGTCGAGACTCGGGGGTGCCACTCTTCGGAGAAAAAAGGAACTAAGTCCGGCGATGGATCTATCGAGAAGAAGCAAACATCGAGACACAAGTATGAACATTACATTGCAATGCACATTCAAGAAATGAATCATGGCATGGTACTGATGTGATCTAGGTTCAATTTGTCACATGTTAATTGAAGTTTATTTGAATAAGAAATTCAAATTCAAACTCCAAATGTTGTTCAAATTAGCCAAAGTTGCATTTGCTAATGTTTGGTCTTTGTAAACTATGTTGTCATGTGTATGATATGCCTCTGATGTTCATGTGATAAGGTTGGCATTGCAAAGATTTAATTTGAAATGATTTAAACATTTATTTTGAATTATTCCAAATAACCCAAATATCTAAATGCTACTGGTCCATCATCATAGATCTGTTTTTCATCTATGAAAATATGATATTTGGAATCCTTGCATTTTTCTGATAATTTTTCATTTATTATTTAATTATTTTCTGGAATTTCTGGATTTACTGGATTAAATTTTTCATATATTTACTGGATTAAATAGCCAACGAAACGAAAACACCGTTTATTAATTAGACGGGTTATTTTTATAGCGCGCCTGAAAGTTTTCTCGGAACGGTTCCAGCGCGAGGTGAACGCCGCAGGCTCGATGCGCTGATCGTGCAGTTCGAAGTTTTTCCCGAACCGGAGGTCCTACGGACCCCCGATGGTCAGAAATGTAAACACCGCGCGCGAGAGAGAAAAAAACGGGATGTTTTTGCAAACTGCCAGCCACTTGGGCTATATAAAGACCACTACACTCCCACACCTTTCTAGGGTTTCCCTAGCCAAACATTGCAGCCACCCCCCTCCAATTGCCCCAAAAACACCCCCATTTTCGTCCAAAACCTAGCTTCAGATCTGAAATTGCCCCCCAGGCGCTCTGGACCGTCAGATCTGGCGATCCGGAGGCCCAGATCGTGCCACGTCGCCACCCTGCCTTCCACCTCCCACCTCCTCTGTCTCCTAGCTTCAACTGCCCGTGGAGGCCGCCGTCGCAACTCCGGCCGCGATGCAGCAGCGCCACCGCGCCCTCTTCCTTTCCTCCCGCGCCCCTTCTCCCTCTTCCCTCTGTCAGCGCTCCCTTCTTCGCCCTGCATGTCACCAGAAGCCACTGCCAGCGCCGCCGCCACCATGGGGGCTCCGCCCTCGAGCTCGGCCGGCGAGGAACTCGCCCGAGGCCGCACCGAGCTGCCGCCCGTTCCACCTCCCCACGCGAGCCGCCCGAATCCGGTGCCCGCTGTCGTCCCCGCTGTGCGCCGTGCTGCCTCATCGCCGGAGCGCCGCGCCGCCGCCGGCTGCGAGACGGGATCGGGACAAGCCGCCCGCTCCGTTGACCCCGGTGGGCCGCACCCACTCCCTCGAGCGTGGCCGCCCGGCCAGGTGGGCCGGCCTGCAGCCGACCACGGCCCACGCGCCCCCGGCCCAATCCACCACCGCCTCCTAGTCCAGATCCGCCGAACTGGGCCTAGCCCATGGGTGAGCAGCCCTTTGACCTTTTTTCTGTTTTCCTTTTTATTTATTTTTGCTAAGTCCTGTGAACTGCTTGCTATATTCAGTTTTGCGATGTAGTCTGCGAGTGAAGCGTAGCCCGGACCGCGTTGCGCCCAAAAGGAAAATTGTTTAGAATTGTGTGTACTTCAGTTCATCTTTTGTGAGTATTTTGATTTGAGGCCATCTTGATGTTGTTAATCACTATTTAAGTGGGCATCAGGCTGTTAATTGCTATTATTTCCTGTTAGTGTGTTGCTGCTGTTATTTTTTGTGCAACTTTGGTTGATGATTGTGACACATCTATGAGGCCTATTGCATTGATTGTTTTTGCATACTTTTAAGCCACATGTCTACTTCCATTATATGTATTTCATTGCCATATTTTCATTTCTGGTGATAGATATGTTTAGCTCCAAAGTTTCTATGCTGCTGTTTTTGACAGCCACCTATGTTTTTCTCGAAGTGTGTCACGTTCCGATGCCATGTTGTTTGATTAATATCTTTTGATCTATGATGCCTATGACCTTGATTCTTATTTGTACCTGATCACCGTCATGTCTTGTTCATGCTCATATATTGCTATGTCACGTTGCTGCACATTTTCATATAGTTTTATTCCAGTTTGTACAGCATAAAAATAACAGTTTATGCCCTGTTTCTCTCATTTTCACTACGTCGTTGACCAGTAATGTTTTATTGCACTTTGCTTGGGCTATAATTAGTTGTTCATGATACCTATTTGCTTGATTCCTTTTGCCATGCCTTCCCTTCCATATCTACTTTAATTGCACATCATTTGTGAGCATGTTTTCATTCATTATCCTGTTTATGCATTGCTCTGAAGTATGCTTCCTGATGTTTGGAAGATTGTGCCCGTAACTTGTATTGCTTGTATCTTTTTAACCGTAACTCCGTTTGGAGTGTTCTTTATATGTAACTTGATTAGTTTTCGTGTACTTTGTGTTTATGCTATTGTTTGCTGTTGCTAAAAAACCTAAAATATGGTTTAGGGCAGAGCAATACGAATTACTTAAATTGTCGTGGGGTACTTAGTGTTATGCCTTGTTTAGGCCGTGCCTCACTTAAATTGACTAGCTTAGATAGTTTACCTTATGCTTCACCTCTTGCCATGTTTGTGTGCTATGTCGTGCTTGAGTGAGATGCCATGTTAACAACCTTTGTTGATAACCTGTAGCTAAACAACTTGAACCACCTTAAACGTGCGGTATCGTCGTGTGTGACGAGTACTCCACTTAACCTGTTAGTAACCGCTCCCGATAGTAGGTGCGATGTCTCGTGTTGCCTTCTTGTTGATGCTTTCTCGTGTTTTCTTCATAGTGATAGATTCTTGTTCGTTGATTGCTTTCCAGTGTTTACCGTCTTGTGTGCTTCGCACATACCTCTCGGAGACGACGCGAGTTTGCGATGAACTACACCTTCGGAACCCGACTTATCAACAGGCAAGGACTATACATTACTTATGATCCATTCTATTTCAACCAGTGGTTTGCATGCTAGTGTAGGTTAGGTTCGATGTTTGATCCTACCACATGTTTACAGCCTCTTTCAAACCGATACAGCCATGTCCCTTCCCAGCAAACCTTGTACTGCTATGTTACTATTGCTTGTTGCTCTGCCCCTGCTTAGTATGCATGCTTAGGATGCTACGACTATTACCTCCTGTTACTCCTTGGTTTTGGGCTATCACATTATTATATTATTGTTGTTGATGATATGATTATTATAAATGTTGACTATATTCGAGGAAGGATGGAAGGTCTAGGCTATCCCGCCCCGACGCTTTGTTCCATTCGAGTCACCTAGGATCCGAGTTCCGGGTATTGGTTTTAAGACTGAGCGTGCCTAACCGCGTGTGGGATTTTATGGGGTCGCCTTTTCTTACCTATCTAGCTTCAAACATTTCTAGTGGTGGCCCGAGCTGATTTACCATTTGTAACCCCGTGTGTGTGCTTGGTGTATCCCCTCACAATTTTTAAAAAACCCGGGCCAGCGGAGACATAGTTCCTCTGTTGGTCCACACTGGTGAGCTAGGGAAGTCCCCTGTTATATAGGTGAGACTAAACCCGACCTTGGTCATACGGAAGAGTCCGATTCGAGAGCGTGGCCAGCTTTTCGATTGGGTGTCGACTCCCCGAGGGCCACCCGGATTTGTTCGTTGTTAGTTAGAGGGACCTATCGTTTCGGATGTGTTGGAACTAAATCATAAAATGGTTGCCTGTGATGGGTAGCAACTGAGAGAGATGGACGTGCGTGCGGAGCCTTGTAATGGGAAGTTGGTACACCCCTACAGGGTTAAATCTTTTCGAGAAGCCGTGTCCATGGTTATGGATGACTTGAGACCTACGTCAAGTTCATAGACAACACCAACTGAGATAATCTTAATATATCATGATCAACGTGTGTGTGCCTTGACTGCTTCTTCTTCGTCGGGATGCGAAGAGAAGGACAAGGATAGGATAGGTGTTATGTTTGCGTAAGTAGTTGATAGCAAGACTTGTTGGAGGTGATTCATCATCGAATGCTTGGCTTCTTATCTTACTCTCTAGATCGTTAGCCTCTTCATAAATGCTAGTGCGGCAGCAACCTCACCACTTACCCCATCCTTACCATAAACTACTAGTTGCCCTAGAATGACGAGTGATGAAGTCCTTGCTGGGTCAGTTGACCACTACAGTTGGATGATGAGTACTTCTGTACTCATGATACTACCCCCAAACTCTTTTCAGGGTTGTTGATCGACAACAGGTATGGTGATCGACGTTTCACATGGAGACTCGACGACGACTAGGTTAGGCGGATCCCGGCGGAGGGCCTGGACCCGTGTGGTTATGGGGATCGATGTTTTCTTCTCTTTTCCACTAGGCATTTGATTGTAGTCTGTACTCAGACATGTATCTTCCGCTGTTGTATTGTATTAAGACAGTTGTATGCTGATTGTATGAGATGGTGTATCCTTGTATCTGTAATGTTGTGATATCATGTTGGAAATCCGGGGCATATGGCGAAAGTCATATGTCGCGGTGGGACCGATATGTGCTTCGTCCCCGGATTTGGATGGAAACATCTAGATCAGGAAGAGTACCGCATATCGGGCCTGAAAACTTGGTATCAGAGCCTTACCGACCGTAGGATCCCTTCTCTGGAGAAAGTCGAGTCTAGAAAAAAACTATTTTGTAGTTACTAAGTTAGTTATCGGAGAGTAGGAATCTTTCTACTCCTTACCCTTGCTTTGGTCTGGACAAGTGTCTTAAGTGTTTTATTCTCGCCTTATCCCCTTCAAAACTCTATTATCTCGAGTAAGTGGAGCTTCAGAATAGTTACAATGCCTTGCTTGCAGCGTATTGTCTCGATTCCGAGCTCAGGTGGGAATTCCTGTAGTACCTTTAGCTTCTACGATTTTGTGTATCATCTGGGTCATCCATTGCGATATATCCTTTTTCCGGTGTTTTTACGACTTGCGTCGAAAATCACTATCCTTTGATCCGTATCTCGCTATCGTTCTTCCTCGTGACACCTGATGGTTTCGTTTTTCGACGTCGCCATCTCCCTGCGGAAAGTTTTCTCGACGGAGTTCGTTGTTCGACATCGAGCAGAGTCCCTTGTTGGTGGTGTTGAAGATCGTTGACTCTCTTTTCTCTCCCCCTCTCCCCCGGATCGTCCAGGATCTCGGGACGAGATCCCTTGTTGGTGGTGTTGTATTGTAACAGCCCAGATTTCACAAAAATTAAAATTTTGTTTTCAGTGTGAATTGTTTGATTGTCTGATTTTTTTGCGGTGTTTGCATCCCCGATTTATCGATCGGCGATTAATTTCCCCCCTCTTATCTCGTACCGGACGAAGACCGACCCTTGTCACCCTGACACTCGAACTTTGCGACACCGGGTTTCATCCGATCACCGTCGCGAAAACCGCATGAGACCAGCCGCATCCAACGGAACGAAAACCCCGTTTATTAATTAGACGGGTTATTTTGATAGCGCGCCAGAAAGTGTTCTCGGAACGGTTCGAGCGCGAGGTGAACACCGCAGGCTCGACGCGTTGATCGCGCAGTTCGAAGTTTTACCGGAACTGGAGGTCCTGAGGACCCCCGGCGGTCAGAAACGTAAACACCGCGCGCGCGAGAGAAAAACCGGGTATGTTTTTGCAAACTGCCAGCCACCTGGGCTATATAAATACCACCACACTCCCACCCCTTTCTAGGGTTTCCCTAGCGAAAAATTGCAGCCACCCCCCTCCACTTGCCCCAAAAACACCCCCATTTTCGTCCAAAACCTAGCTTCAGATCTGAAATTGCCCCCCAAGCGCTCTGGACCGTCAGATCTGGCGATCCGGCGGCCCAGATCGTGCCACGTCGCCACCCTGCCTTCCACCTCCCACCTCCTCTCTCTCTCCTAGCTCCAACTGCCCGTGCAGGCCGACGCCGCAACTCCGGCGCGATGCAGCAGCGCCACCACGCCCTCTTCCTTTCCTCCCGCGCCCCCTCTACCTCTTCCCTCTCTCACCGCTCCCTGCTTCGCCCTGAAGGTCATCGGAGATCACTGCCAGCACCGCCTCCATGGGGGCTCCGCCCTCGAGTTCGGCTGGCGAGGAACTCGCCCGAGGCCGCACCGAGCCGCCGCCCGGATCCGGTGCCCGCCGTCGTCCCCGCTGCACGCCGTGCCGCCTCATTGCCAGAGTGCCGCGCCGCCGCCGACTACGAGACAGGATTGGGACAAGCCGCCGGCTCCGTTGACCCCGGTGGGCTGCACCCACTCCCTCGAGCCAGGCCGCCCGGCCAGGTAGGCCGGCCTGCAGCCGACCACGGCCCACGCGCCCCCGACCCAGTCCACCACCGCCTCCCATTCCAGATCCGCTGAACTGGGCCTAGCCCATGGGTGAGCAGCCCTTTGACCTTTTTTTCTGTTTTCCTTTTTATTTATTTTTGCTAAGTCCTGTGAAATGCTTGTTGTATTAAGTTTTGCGATGTAGTTTGCGAGTGAACTGTAGCCTGGACCGCGTTGCGCCCAAAAGGAAAATTGTTTAGAATTGTGTGTACTTCAGTTCATCTTTTGTGAGCATTTTGATTTGAGGCCATCTTGATGTTGTTAATCACTGTTGAAGTGGGCATCAGGCTGTTAATTGCTATTATTTCCTCTTAGTGTGTTGCTGCTGTTATTTTTTTGAAACTTTGGTTGATGATTGTGACACATCTATGAGTCCTATTGCATTGATTCTTTTTGCATACTGTAAGCATCATGTCTACTTCCATTATATGTATTGCATTGCCATGTTTGCATTTCTTGTCATAGATATGTTTAGCTCCAAAGTTGCTATGCTGCTGTTTTTGACAGCCACCTCTATTTTTCTCTAAGCGTGTAACGTTCCGATGCCATGTTGTTTGCTTAATATCTCTTGATCTATGATTCCTATGACCTTGATTCTTGTTTTTACCTGATCACCGTCATGTCTAGTTCATGCTCATATATTTCTATGTCACGTTGCTGCACATTTGCATATAGTTTTATTCATGTTTGTACAGCATAAAAATAACAGTTTATGCCCTGTTTCTCTCATTTTCACTAAGTCGTTGACCAGTAATGTTTTATTGCATTTTGCTTGGGCTATAATTAGTTGTTCATGATACCTATTTGCATGATTCCTTTTTACATGCCTTCCCTGCCATGTTTACATTAATTGCATATCATTTGTGAGCATGTTTGCATAAATTATCCTGTTTATGCATTGCTCTGAAGTATGCTTCCTGATGTTTGGCAGATTGTGCCCGTAACTTGTATTGCTTGTATCTTTTTAACCGTAACTCCGTTTGGAGTGTTCTTTATATGTAAGTTGATTAGTTTTCGTGTACTCTGTGTTTATTCTATTGTTTGCTGTTGCTAACCAACCTAAAATATGGTTTAGGGCGGAACACTACCAATTACTTAAATTGTCGTGGGGTACTTAGTGTTATGCCTTGTTTAGGCCGTGCCTCACTTAAATTGACTAGCTTAGATAGTTTACCTTATGCTTCACCTCTTGCCATGTTTGTGTGCTATGCCGTGCTTGAGTGAGATGCCATGTTAAAAACCATTGTTGATAACCTGTAGCTAAACAACTTGAACCACCTTAAACGTGCGTTATCGTCGTGTGTGACGAGTACTCCACTTAACCTGTTAGTAACCGCTCCCGACGGTAGGTGCGATGTCTCCTGTTGCCTTCTTGTTGATGCTTGCTCGTGTTTTCTTCATAGTGATAGATGCTTGTTCGTTGATTGCTTTCCAGTGTTTACCGTCTTGTGTGCTTCGCGCGTACCTCTCGGAGACGACACGTGTTTGCGATCAACTACACCGTCGGAATCCGACTTATCAACATGCAAGGACTGTACATTACTTATGATCCATTCTATTTCAACCAGTGGTTTGCATGCTAGTCTAGGATAGGTTCGATGTTTGATCCTACCACATGTTTACAACCTCTTTTAAACCGATACAACCATGTCCCTTCCCAGCAAACCTTGTACTGCTATGTTACTATTGCTTGTTGCTCAGCCCCTGCTTAGTATGCATGCTTAGGATGCTACGACTATTACCTCATGTTACTCCTTGCTTTTGGGCTATAACATTATTATATTATTGTTGTTGATGATATGATTATTATAAATGTTGACTATATTCGACGAAGGATGGAAGGTCTAGGCTATCCCGCCCCGACGCTTTGTTCCATTCGAGTCACCTAGGATCCGAGTTCCGGGTATTGGTTTTAAGACTGAGCGTGCCTAACCGCGTGTGGGATTTTATGGGGTCCCCTTTTCTTACCTATCTAGCTTCAAAAATTTCTAGTGGTGGCCCGAGCTCATTTACCATTTGTAACCCAGTGTGTGTGCTTGGTGTACCCCCTCACAATTTTTAAACAACCCGGGCCAGCGGAAACATAGTTCCTCTGTTGGTCCACACTGGTGAGCTAGGGAAGTCCCCTGTTATATAGGTGAGACTAAACCCGACCTTGGCCATACGGAAGAGTCCGATCCGAGACCGTGGCCAGCTTTTCGATTGGGTGTCGACTCCCCGAGGGCCACCCGGACTTTTTCGTTGTTAGTTAGAGGGACCTGTCGTTTCGGATCTGTTGGAACTAAATCATAAAATGGTTGCCTGTGATGGGTAGCAACTTAGAGAGATGGAAGTGCGTGCGGAGCCTTGTAATGGGAAGTTGGTACACCCCTGCAGGGTTAAATCTTTTCGAGAAGCCCTGTCCATGGTTATGGATGACTTGAGACCTACGTCCTATTCATAGACAACACCAACTGAGATAATCTTAATATAACATGATCAAAGTGTGTGTGCGTTGACTGCTTCTTCTTCGTCGGGATGCGAAGAGAAGGACAACGATAGGATAGGTGTTATGTTTGCGTAAGTAGTTGATAGCAAGACTTGTTAGAGGTGATTCATCATCGAATGATTGGCTTCTTATCTTACTCTCTAGATCGTTAGCCACTTCATAAATGCAAGTGCGGCAGCAACCTCACCAATTACCCCATCCTTACCGTAAACTACTAGTTGCCCTAGAATGACGAGTGATGAAGTCCTTGCTGGGTCAGTTGACCACTACAGTTGGATGATGAGTACTTCTGTACTCATGATACTACCCCCAAACTCTTTTCAGGGTTGTTGATCGACAACAGGTATGGTGATCGACGTTTCACATGGAGACTCGACGACGACTAGGTTAGGCGGATCCCGGCGGAGGGCCTGGACCCGTGTGGTTATGGGGATCGATGTTTTCTTCTCTTTTCCACTAGGCATTTGATTGTAGTCTGTACTCAGACATGTATCTTCCGCTGTTGTATTGTATTAAGACAGTTGTATGCTGATTGTATGAGATGGTGTATCCTTGTATCTGTAATGTTGTGATATCATGTTGGAAATCCGGGGCATATGGCGAAAGTCATATGTCGCGGTGGGACCGATATGTGCTTCGTCCCCGGATCTGGATGGAAACATCTAGATCAGGAAGAGTACCGCATATCGGGCCTGAAAACTTGGTATCAGAGCCTTACCGACCGTAGGATCCCTTCTCTGGAGAAAGTCGAGTCTAGAAAAAAACTATTTTCTAGTTACTAAGTTAGTTATCGGAGAGTAGGAATCTTTCTACTCCTTACCCTTGCTTTGGTCTGGACAAGTGTCTTAAGTGTTTTATTCTCGCCTTATCCCCTTCAAAACTCTATTATCTCGAGTAAGTGGAGCTTCAGAATAGTTACAATGCCTTGCTTGCAGCGTATTGTCTCGATTCCGAGCTCAGGTGGGAATTCCTGTAGTACCTTTAGCTTCTACGATTTTGTGTATCATCTGGGTCATCCATTGCGATATATCCTTTTTCCGGTGTTTTTACGACTTGCGTCGAAAATCACTATCCTTTGATCCGTATCTCGCTATCGTTCTTCCTCGTGACACCTGATGGTTTCGTTTTTCGACGTCGCCATCTCCCTGCGGAAAGTTTTCTCGACGGAGTTCGTTGTTCGACATCGAGCAGAGTCCCTTGTTGGTGGTGTTGAAGATCGTTGACTCTCTTTTCTCTCCCCCTCTCCCCCGGATCGTCCAGGATCTCGGGACGAGATCCCTTGTTGGTGGTGTTGTATTGTAACAGCCCAGATTTCACAAAAATTAAAATTTTGTTTTCAGTGTGAATTGTTTGATTGTCTGATTTTTTTGCGGTGTTTGCATCCCCGATTTATCGATCGGCGATTAATTTCCCCCCTCTTATCTCGTACCGGACGAAGACCGACCCTTGTCACCCTGACACTCGAACTTTGCGACACCGGGTTTCATCCGATCACCGTCGCGAAAACCGCATGAGACCAGCCGCATCCAACGGAACGAAAACCCCGTTTATTAATTAGACGGGTTATTTTGATAGCGCGCCGGAAAGTGTTCTCGGAACGGTTCGAGCGCGAGGTGAACACCGCAGGCTCGACGCGTTGATCGCGCAGTTCGAAGTTTTACCGGAACTGGAGGTCCTGAGGACCCCCGGCGGTCAGAAACGTAAACACCGCGCGCGCGAGAGAAAAACCGGGTATGTTTTTGCAAACTGCCAGCCACCTGGGCTATATAAATACCACCACACTCCCACCCCTTTCTAGGGTTTCCCTAGCGAAAAATTGCAGCCACCCCCCTCCACTTGCCCCAAAAACACCCCCATTTTCGTCCAAAACCTAGCTTCAGATCTGAAATTGCCCCCCAAGCGCTCTGGACCGTCAGATCTGGCGATCCGGCGGCCCAGATCGTGCCACGTCGCCACCCTGCCTTCCACCTCCCACCTCCTCTCTCTCTCCTAGCTCCAACTGCCCGTGCAGGCCGACGCCGCAACTCCGGCGCGATGCAGCAGCGCCACCACGCCCTCTTCCTTTCCTCCCGCGCCCCCTCTCCCTCTTCCCTCTCTCACCGCTCCCTGCTTCGCCCTGAAGGTCATCGGAGATCACTGCCAGCACCGCCTCCATGGGGGCTCCGCCCTCGAGTTCGGCTGGCGAGGAACTCGCCCGAGGCCGCACCGAGCCGCCGCCCGGATCCGGTGCCCGCCGTCGTCCCCGCTGCACGCCGTGCCGCCTCCTTGCCAGAGTGCCGCGCCGCCGCCGACTACGAGACAGGATTGGGACAAGCCGCCGGCTCCGTTGACCCCGGTGGGCTGCACCCACTCCCTCGAGCCAGGCCGCCCGGCCAGGTAGGCCGGCCTGCAGCCGACCACGGCCCACGCGCCCCCGACCCAGTCCACCACCGCCTCCCATTCCAGATCCGCTGAACTGGGCCTAGCCCATGGGTGAGCAGCCCTTTGACCTTTTTTTCTGTTTTCCTTTTTATTTATTTTTGCTAAGTCCTGTGAAATGCTTGTTGTATTAAGTTTTGCGATGTAGTTTGCGAGTGAACTGTAGCCTGGACCGCGTTGCGCCCAAAAGGAAAATTGTTTAGAATTGTGTGTACTTCAGTTCATCTTTTGTGAGCATTTTGATTTGAGGCCATCTTGATGTTGTTAATCACTGTTGAAGTGGGCATCAGGCTGTTAATTGCTATTATTTCCTCTTAGTGTGTTGCTGCTGTTATTTTTTTGAAACTTTGGTTGATGATTGTGACACATCTATGAGTCCTATTGCATTGATTCTTTTTGCATACTGTAAGCATCATGTCTACTTCCATTATATGTATTGCATTGCCATGTTTGCATTTCTTGTCATAGATATGTTTAGCTCCAAAGTTGCTATGCTGCTGTTTTTGACAGCCACCTCTATTTTTCTCTAAGCGTGTAACGTTCCGATGCCATGTTGTTTGCTTAATATCTCTTGATCTATGATTCCTATGACCTTGATTCTTGTTTTTACCTGATCACCGTCATGTCTAGTTCATGCTCATATATTTCTATGTCACGTTGCTGCACATTTGCATATAGTTTTATTCATGTTTGTACAGCATAAAAATAACAGTTTATGCCCTGTTTCTCTCATTTTCACTAAGTCGTTGACCAGTAATGTTTTATTGCATTTTGCTTGGGCTATAATTAGTTGTTCATGATACCTATTTGCATGATTCCTTTTTACATGCCTTCCCAGCCATGTTTACATTAATTGCATATCATTTGTGAGCATGTTTGCATAAATTATCCTGTTTATGCATTGCTCTGAAGTATGCTTCCTGATGTTTGGCAGATTGTGCCCGTAACTTGTATTGCTTGTATCTTTTTAACCGTAACTCCGTTTGGAGTGTTCTTTATATGTAAGTTGATTAGTTTTCGTGTACTCTGTGTTTATTCTATTGTTTGCTGTTGCTAACCAACCTAAAATATGGTTTAGGGCGGAACACTACCAATTACTTAAATTGTCGTGGGGTACTTAGTGTTATGCCTTGTTTAGGCCGTGCCTCACTTAAATTGACTAGCTTAGATAGTTTACCTTATGCTTCACCTCTTGCCATGTTTGTGTGCTATGCCGTGCTTGAGTGAGATGCCATGTTAAAAACCATTGTTGATAACCTGTAGCTAAACAACTTGAACCACCTTAAACGTGCGGTATCGTCGTGTGTGACGAGTACTCCACTTAACCTGTTAGTAACCGCTCCCGACGGTAGGTGCGATGTCTCGTGTTGCCTTCTTGTTGATGCTTGCTCGTGTTTTCTTCATAGTGATAGATGCTTGTTCGTTGATTGCTTTCCAGTGTTTACCGTCTTGTGTGCTTCGCGCGTACCTCTCGGAGACGACACGTGTTTGCGATCAACTACACCGTCGGAATCCGACTTATCAACATGCAAGGACGGTACATTACTTATGATCCATTCTATTTCAACCAGTGGTTTGCATGCTAGTCTAGGATAGGTTCGATATTTGATCCTACCACATGTTGACAACCTCTTTTAAACCGATACAACCATGTCCCTTCCCAGCAAACCTTGTACTGCTATGTTACTATTGCTTGTTGCTCAGCCCCTGCTTAGTATGCATGCTTAGGATGCTACGACTATTACCTCATGTTACTCCTTGCTTTTGGGCTATAACATTATTATATTATTGTTGTTGATGATATGATTATTATAAATGTTGACTATATTCGACGAAGGATGGAAGGTCTAGGCTATCCCGCCCCGACGCTTTGTTCCATTCGAGTCACCTAGGATCCGAGTTCCGGGTATTGGTTTTAAGACTGAGCGTGCCTAACCGCGTGTGGGATTTTATGGGGTCCCCTTTTCTTACCTATCTAGCTTCAAAAATTTCTAGTGGTGGCCCGAGCTCATTTACCATTTGTAACCCCGTGTGTGTGCTTGGTGTACCCCCTCACAATTTTTAAACAACCCGGGCCAGCGGAAACATAGTTCCTCTGTTGGTCCACACTGGTGAGCTAGGGAAGTCCCCTGTTATATAGGTGAGACTAAACCCGACCTTGGCCATACGGAAGAGTCCGATCCGAGACCGTGGCCAGCTTTTCGATTGGGTGTCGACTCCCCGAGGGCCACCCGGACTTTTTCGTTGTTAGTTAGAGGGACCTGTCGTTTCGGATCTGTTGGAACTAAATCATAAAATGGTTGCCTGTGATGGGTAGCAACTTAGAGAGATGGAAGTGCGTGCGGAGCCTTGTAATGGGAAGTTGGTACACCCCTGCAGGGTTAAATCTTTTCGAGAAGCCCTGTCCATGGTTATGGATGACTTGAGACCTACGTCCTATTCATAGACAACACCAACTGAGATAATCTTAATATAACATGATCAAAGTGTGTGTGCGTTGACTTCTTCTTCTTCGTCGGGATGCGAAGAGAAGGACAACGATAGGATAGGTGTTATGTTTGCGTAAGTAGTTGATAGCAAGACTTGTTAGAGGTGATTCATCATCGAATGATTGGCTTCTTATCTTACTCTCTAGATCGTTAGCCACTTCATAAATGCTAGTGCGGCAGCAACCTCACCAATTACCCCATCCTTACCGTAAACTACTAGTTGCCCTAGAATGACGAGTGATGAAGTCCTTGCTGGGTCAGTTGACCACTACAGTTGGATGATGAGTACTTCTGTACTCATGATACTACCCCCAAACTCTTTTCAGGGTTGTTGATCGACAACAGGTATGGTGATCGACGTTTCACATGGAGACTCGACGACGACTAGGTTAGGCGGATCCCGGCGGAGGGCCTGGACCCGTGTGGTTATGGGGATCGATGTTTTCTTCTCTTTTCCACTAGGCATTTGATTGTAGTCTGTACTCAGACATGTATCTTCCACTGTTGTATTGTATTAAGACAGTTGTATGCTGATTGTATGAGATGGTGTATCCTTGTATCTGTAATGTTGTGATATCATGTTGGAAATCCGGGGCATATGGCGAAAGTCATATGTCGCGGTGGGACCGATATGTGCTTCGTCCCCGGATCTGGATGGAAACATCTAGATCAGGAAGAGTACCGCATATCGGGCCTGAAAACTTGGTATCAGAGCCTTACCGACCGTAGGATCCCTTCTCTGGAGAAAGTCGAGTCTAGAAAAAAACTATTTTCTAGTTACTAAGTTAGTTATCGGAGAGTAGGAATCTTTCTACTCCTTACCCTTGCTTTGGTCTGGACAAGTGTCTTAAGTGTTTTATTCTCGCCTTATCCCCTTCAAAACTCTATTATCTCGAGTAAGTGGAGCTTCAGAATAGTTACAATGCCTTGCTTGCAGCGTATTGTCTCGATTCCGAGCTCAGGTGGGAATTCCTGTAGTACCTTTAGCTTCTACGATTTTGTGTATCATCTGGGTCATCCATTGCGATATATCCTTTTTCCGGTGTTTTTACGACTTGCGTCGAAAATCACTATCCTTTGATCCGTATCTCGCTATCGTTCTTCCTCGTGACACCTGATGGTTTCGTTTTTCGACGTCGCCATCTCCCTGCGGAAAGTTTTCTCGACGGAGTTCGTTGTTCGACATCGAGCAGAGTCCCTTGTTGGTGGTGTTGAAGATCGTTGACTCTCTTTTCTCTCCCCCTCTCCCCCGGATCGTCCAGGATCTCGGGACGAGATCCCTTGTTGGTGGTGTTGTATTGTAACAGCCCAGATTTCACAAAAATTAAAATTTTGTTTTCAGTGTGAATTGTTTGATTGTCTGATTTTTTTGCGGTGTTTGCATCCCCGATTTATCGATCGGCGATTAATTTCCCCGCTCTTATCTCGTACCGGACGAAGACCGACCCTTGTCACCCTGACACTCGAACTTTGCGACACCGGGTTTCATCCGATCACCGTCGCGAAAACCGCATGAGACCAGCCGCATCCAACGGAACGAAAACCCCGTTTATTAATTAGACGGGTTATTTTGATAGCGCGCCGGAAAGTGTTCTCGGAACGGTTCGAGCGCGAGGTGAACACCGCAGGCTCGACGCGTTGATCGCGCAGTTCGAAGTTTTACCAGAACCTGAGGACCCCCGGCGGTCAGAAACGTAAACACCGCGCGCGCGAGAGAAAAACCGGGTATGTTTTTGCAAACTGCCAGCCACCTGGGCTATATAAATACCACCACACTCCCACCCCTTTCTAGGGTTTCCCTAGCGAAAAATTGCAGCCACCCCCCTCCACTTGCCCCAAAAACACCCCCATTTTCGTCCAAAACCTAGCTTCAGATCTGAAATTGCCCCCCAAGCGCTCTGGACCGTCAGATCTGGCGATCCGGCGGCCCAGATCGTGCCACGTCGCCACCCTGCCTTCCACCTCCCACCTCCTCTCTCTCTCCTAGCTCCAACTGCCCGTGCAGGCCGACGCCGCAACTCCGGCGCGATGCAGCAGCGCCACCACGCCCTCTTCCTTTCCTCCCGCGCCCCCTCTCCCTCTTCCCTCTCTCACCGCTCCCTGCTTCGCCCTGAAGGTCATCGGAGATCACTGCCAGCACCGCCTCCATGGGGGCTCCGCCCTCGAGTTCGGCTGGCGAGGAACTCGCCCGAGGCCGCACCGAGCCACCGCCCGGATCCGGTGCCCGCCGTCGTCCCCGCTGCACGCCGTGCCGCCTCCTTGCCAGAGTGCCGCGCCGCCGCCGACTACGAGACAGGATTGGGACAAGCCGCCGGCTCCGTTGACCCCGGTGGGCTGCACCCACTCCCTCGAGCCAGGCCGCCCGGCCAGGTAGGCCGGCCTGCAGCCGACCACGGCCCACGCGCCCCCGACCCAGTCCACCACCGCCTCCCATTCCAGATCCGCTGAACTGGGCCTAGCCCATGGGTGAGCAGCCCTTTGACCTTTTTTTCTGTTTTCCTTTTTATTTATTTTTGCTAAGTCCTGTGAAATGCTTGTTGTATTAAGTTTTGAGATGTAGTTTGCGAGTGAACTGTAGCCTGGACCGCGTTGCGCCCAAAAGGAAAATTGTTTAGAATTGTGTGTACTTCAGTTCATCTTTTGTGAGCATTTTGATTTGAGGCCATCTTGATGTTGTTAATCACTGTTGAAGTGGGCATCAGGCTGTTAATTGCTATTATTTCCTCTTAGTGTGTTGCTGCTGTTATTTTTTTGAAACTTTGGTTGATGATTGTGACACATCTATGAGTCCTATTGCATTGATTCTTTTTGCATACTGTAAGCATCATGTCTACTTCCATTATATGTATTGCATTGCCATGTTTGCATTTCTTGTCATAGATATGTTTAGCTCCAAAGTTGCTATGCTGCTGTTTTTGACAGCCACCTCTATTTTTCTCTAAGCGTGTAACGTTCCGATGCCATGTTGTTTGCTTAATATCTCTTGATCTATGATTCCTATGACCTTGATTCTTGTTTTTACCTGATCACCGTCATGTCTAGTTCATGCTCATATATTTCTATGTCACGTTGCTGCACATTTGCATATAGTTTTATTCATGTTTGTACAGCATAAAAATAACAGTTTATGCCCTGTTTCTCTCATTTTCACTAAGTCGTTGACCAGTAATGTTTTATTGCATTTTGCTTGGGCTATAATTAGTTGTTCATGATACCTATTTGCATGATTCCTTTTTACATGCCTTCCCTGCCATGTTTACATTAATTGCATATCATTTGTGAGCATGTTTGCATAAATTATCCTGTTTATGCATTGCTCTGAAGTATGCTTCCTGATGTTTGGCAGATTGTGCCCGTAACTTGTATTGCTTGTATCTTTTTAACCGTAACTCCGTTTGGAGTGTTCTTTATATGTAAGTTGATTAGTTTTCGTGTACTCTGTGTTTATTCTATTGTTTGCTGTTGCTAACCAACCTAAAATATGGTTTAGGGCGGAACACTACCAATTACTTAAATTGTCGTGGGGTACTTAGTGTTATGCCTTGTTTAGGCCGTGCCTCACTTAAATTGACTAGCTTAGATAGTTTACCTTATGCTTCACCTCTTGCCATGTTTGTGTGCTATGCCGTGCTTGAGTGAGATGCCATGTTAAAAACCATTGTTGATAACCTGTAGCTAAACAACTTGAACCACCTTAAACGTGCGGTATCGTCGTGTGTGACGAGTACTCCACTTAACCTGTTAGTAACCGCTCCCGACGGTAGGTGCGATGTCTCGTGTTGCCTTCTTGTTGGTGCTTGCTCGTGTTTGCTTCATAGTGATAGATACTTGCTCGTTTATTGCTTTCCAGTGTTTACCGTCTTGTGTGCTTCGCGCTTACCTCTCGGAGACGACGCGAGTTTGCGATCAACTACACCGTCGGAACCCAACTTATCAACATGCAAGGACTGTACATTACTTATGATCCATTCTATTTCAACCAGTGGTTTGCATGCTAGTGTAGGTTAGGTTTGATGTTTGATCCTACCACATGTTTACAACCTCTTTTAAACCGATACAACCATGTCCCTTCCCAGCAAACCTTGTACTGCTATGTTACTATTGCTTGTTGCTCATCCCCTGCTTAGTATGCATGCTTAGGATGCTACGACTATTACCTCCTGTTACTCCTTGGTTTTGGGCTATCATAATATTATATTATTGTTGTTGATGATATGATTATTATAAATGTTGACTATATTCGATGAAGGATGGAAGGTCTAGGCTATCCCGCCCCGACGCTTTGTTCCATTCGAGTCACCTAGGATCCGAGTTCTGGGTATTGGTTTTAAGACTGAGCGTGCCTAACCGCGTGTGGGATTTTATGGGGTCGCCTTTTCTTACCTATCTAGCTTCAAACATTTCTAGTGGTGGCCCGAGCTGATTTACCATTTGTAACCCCGTGTGTGTGCTTGGTGGATCCCCTCGCAATTTTTAAACAACCCGGGCCAGCGGAGACATAGTTCCTCTGTTGGTCCACACTGGTGAGCTAGGGAATTCCCCTGTTATATAGGTGAGACTAAACCCGACCTTGGCCATACGGAAGAGTCCGATCCGAGAGCGTGGCCAGCTTTTGGATTGGGTGTCGACTCCCCGGGGGCCACCCGGATTTGTTGGTTGTTAGTTAGAGAGACCTGTCGTTTCGGATCTCTTGGAATAAATCATAAAATGGTTTCCTGTGATGGGTAGAAACTGAGAGAGATGGACGTGCTTGCGGAGCCTTGTAATGGGTAGATGGTACACCCATGCAGGGTTAAATCTTGTCGAGAAGTCATGTCCACGGTTATGGACGACTTGAGACCTACGTCCTGTTCATATACAACACCAACTGAGATAATCTTAATATAACTTGATCAACGTGTGTGTGCCTTGACTGCTTCTTCTTCGTCGGGATATGAAGAGGAGGACAAGGATAGGATAGGTGTTATGTTTGCGTAAGTAGTTGATAGAAAGACTTGTTGGATGCGATTACTCATCGAATGCTTGGGTTCTTATCTTACTCCCTAGATCGTTAGCCACTTCATAAATGCTAGTGCGGCAGCAACCTCACCACTTACCCCATCCTTACCGTAAACTACTAGTTGTCCTAGAATGACGAGTGATGAAGTCCTTGCTGGGTCAGTTGACCACTATAGTTGGATGCTGAGTACTTCTTTACTCATGATACTACCAACAAAATCTTTTCAGGGTTGTTGATCGACAACAGGTATGGTGATCGACGTTTCACGTGGAGACTCGACGACGACTAGTTAGGCGGATCCCGGCGGAGGGCCTGGACCTGTGTGGTTATGGGATCGATGTTTTCTCTTTTCCAGTAGGGACTTGATTGTAGTCTGTACCCAGACATATATCTTTCACGGTTGTATTGTATTTGAGTCAGTTGTATGACGATTGTATGAGATGTTGTATCCTTGTCTCTGTAATGTTGTGATATCATGTTGGAAATCCAGGGCATATGGCTATGTCATATGTCGCGGTGGGACCGATATGTGCTTTGTCCCCGGATCAGGATGGAAACATCTAGATCTGGAACAGTACCGCATATCGGGCCTTACAACTTGGTATAAGAGCCTTACCAACCGTAGGATCCCATTTAATGGCCGAAGTCGTGTCTAGACAAAAACTATTTTGTAGTTATTAAGATAGTTATCAGAGAGTAGGAATCTTTTTACTCCTTACCTTTGCTCTGGTCAGGACAAGTGTCGTAACTGTTTTATTCTCGTCTTATCCCCCTCAAACCTCTAGGATCTCGAGTGTGTGGAGTTTCGGAATAGTTACAATGCCTTGCTTGCAGCGTATTGTCTGTACTCATGATCTTCCGTTGTTGTATTGTATTAAGACAGTTGTATGCTGATTGTATGAGATGTTGTATCCTTGTATCTATAATGTTGTGATATCATTTTGGAAATCCGGGGCATATGACGAAAGTCATATGTCGCGGTGGGACCGATATGTGCTTCGTCCCCGGATCTGGATGGAAACATCTAGATGTGGAACAATACCGCATATCGGGCCTGACATTGGGCTCGGCGAAGATGGCTACCGCGGCTCCAAAAATAACGCAAGGAGAGGGGAAAGGACCGCCGGCTCACCAGGAAAGCATTGGAGGTGACGGCATGGTCAATGGTGGCGCGATTATGACGGAATCGACGGCGAGGTCTTGCGGTTCCTTCGACAGCTCGATGAAAAATCCGGTGGCTTGAGGTCGAGGGGGCTTGCGATCTTCCGCTCAAAGATGAAGACGACATCGCTGCGCTCCCTGGACAAACTTGTCGGGGCTTTTGATCTTGTTGGCCGCGCGGATGCATGATCGTGCTCCGGCGAGCTCACGGGCGGAGCGGGGAAACGGCGAGGGATGATGAGAAGAGGGAACCATAGGGAGGGGAAAGAACAGGGGGGCTTCGAGGGGCTCCTGCGTGGCCTCGGCGGCACGGCATGCCCGGCACGCAGCTGTGTGCTCGTGCCCGGGGACAAGACGACAACGGCGCCGCGGTGGGCCTGGGCTGGCTTGGCCGTGGGGGCTTATGTTGGGCCTGAAGGTGAGGAGGTAAGCTGCTTTCTGTTTTTCTTTTATTTGTTTTATGTTTCTTTTCTTTTGCGTTGAAAAAAATATCTAGGCATTTTATAAAATGCCCAAAACTTTTATGTGGCCTTAATGGCATATTTTTTAAATTCCAAGTATTTGAATTTCAATTCAAATAGGGGTATTATTTAATTTCCAAACCCTTCTCTGATTTTTTTGAAAAATCTTGGAGCATTCAGTGGGACCCACAACACATAATATCTGATCATGCCCATTTATAGGACTTTTCAAAAACTACAGAATATTTTTTGAAAAATATTTTTGTCTGGCATTTATTTAAATTATTTTTGAGGATTTTTCAAATCCCCAATTATTAAATAAGAAATTTAAACATGATGCCTTATTTCTAGAAATAAAAAGAACATAACAAAACTAGGGTTGTGACAACTCGCCCCCACGCAAAACAATCTCGTCCTGAGATTCAAGACGTAAGGTAAGAGGGAAAGTCTTCAAGGATGCAGCTTCAAGAAGATTGAGAACCTCATGACGAACTCATGGAATGAGATATGAAAACATCTCTTGAGTTGAGACACAAGACACACATCGAAATGATGGAAGGAGGTAGGGGAGTTTCAATTTGGTAGACAACAATTCTATGCTAAAGTAGATGGTGAATAGGTTTCAAAGTAGCGAGGAGTTAAGTTGGCCTTGATACCATAATGAGACACCTTAGGGAGGGTGACTCAAGAATATCTCCCAAGTCAGGCAAAAAGAATAACTTTTGATACAATGATCATAGAAGTTTCTTTCACCAGAATCAGGCATACAAAAACGATCGTTGAAGGAATTCGAAAGAATGTCACACTCAATTTTGGATGGAAACTATGGTTATAGAGACAATTCGGCAAACGAGAGGCACCGTCCCATTTCATACCGAAGGATATAACCTAGTGGTTGCGCATGCTTTCTATAGCTTGAGCATTCCACCTTCATATGGCTTAACCAAATCTGTGCCTAAGATCTTGGTAGCACTTCATGCAACCATGATGAATATAAGTGGGGGATGCGGATGCAAAGCAAGATAACACCTTCTCAGATTTTTTTCTTGCTATAGCAAGATGCTTGCCAACATAACTTATCTTCATGATCGACCGAGAGACATTTAGCACTCCGCTTCTAATGTTCTCCTTGGTGTTCTAGATACCATGATCATGCCTCAAAGTAGCATCGATATGGTCATCAAGTAAAGCTCGGCTTCGGAACACAAAAGATCCATAAGGAAAAACTTCTAGAATAAGTCACCAATATCCTCATGGATGAGTGGCTACTAATGAATGGCATTTGGGCATACCTCCGAGAATGGTGGCTAGGTTCATCACACAGGTAAAATTGTATACATACGAACCTAGATTACTAGGTGGTTTTCTTGTGGATGATCATGGCTGCCTAGCAACTACAACGGACATGTCAGAGTAACAAGTATCCCGACACAATGGTTAGCGTGGCTACTCTTGCTAAAATTCATCTGTAGTTGGAAGAAAGATCTGCAAATGCATCAACACCGGATTCGAGAAATGAGATGCTTTTTAACAAGAATTCCTAGAATGAATCGGACAACATAACGGCTGTACCGGGATGAAAAATGAGACAACTTACAAGAATTTTGACATAACTTTCTCAAAAAACTCGATAGAATGATGCCACTTGGGGAAAACAACACTTCTACGGCTACAGAGAAGCAATCAACGAGATGTCCTAGTAGAGACAAAGAAGAGCCTAGTCCTATCTTCCCGTAGAAAAGATGAGGGTGACTCAGAACTCTGATAGAAGTGGTAAGGAGAAAAATGAAGTCTTACGTTGTTCCCATATACCCAAGTAACTATATAACTATAGAATGCTAGACTGGACATCAGTCAGGGCTTGATAGTCCTACAAACAGTCCTTCTCTAATAACAAGTCTGTCGAGAACCGGAATTTGCATATGTAATTCCAGTCACAACTCAATCATATGGAGAGCCGAGAGCCATACCCACTTGTCTAAGAAGAAAAGGCCAAGTACAAGACACTCTCGGAAAGCTCGAACGTGAGGGGCATCCCATACAGGCCCGGATGATCAACTAAGATGGGTCCTCATCGCCCGCTCACAAGTCTAAATGATTATGGGTGGTGAAATCCCATACTCATAGACAAGTCGTCTCAACCATATTACCGATTGAATCATAACACTTACATAAACAGACTCTAGCCCGATCTCTTAGTCGGGGTCTCGGGCGGGCTCGATCATACAACGAAGTGTGCCACGTGACGGAGTCACGAGCAATCGCATCGCGATGCCCCAAGCTGCGCACATCTCAGGGCCACTTGGTGTAAGAAAGACCGCCGGCGAGAGCACAACTAAGGTATCGAACCCCACACATGACATGCACGATATAAACATACACGCAGCATGCATGCCAAGTGTATAACAGCAGGTAACACAACATGAACTCTACAAACTCATAGACTTTATTGCATCTGCTAAACTGAGCAGACATAGTTGTTGTTTTACAAGCAGATATCACATGACTGTGGTCCAACACTACATCAAGAACAATGGAAGAAAATTATGTCTTAGTAAAGACAAGTTTAACAAATGGCTTAGGAAGCCTGAAAGAAAATACAACGACCCTCCAAAGGAACCAGGCTACTGTCTGGAACTATACGACTTAGTCGGCATCGAGCTCGAGGTAGAGCCCAGCATCAGGGTCAGTGGTATCGTCTCTAAAACATAGAATAAGCAAACGTTAGTACAAAGTCGTACTCAGCAAGACTTACATCAGAACTATAATACTTATACTCAGATATCAAGGTAAAGGCAAGTGGGATTGTAATGCAGAAAGCTTTGACTTGGCTATCCTGTACTACAACTACATAGAGTTGAGATGAGAAGTGCACACGAGTCCATCTAATCTTGATCACCACCTCAATACACAACCATGGATCCTTCCTCGACTTCCCCACGAGGAAGCAACCCATAGTACTCACACTTATCTTGCGATTTTTAGAGTATCCATTTGATTTGTCTAATAATCAAGTAAAGATCTCTAAGTAGTCCATAACCGCGGACACGTCTATTCGAATAGTTCATTAGCCCTGCAGGGGTGTACTTCTTCCCATACGTAGCTACCACTTACCGCCTAGAACTCGTCACCTTCAAGCGGTGTCGGCGAGGATAGTACCACGACACTTACCTCACGGCTCCAACTCTAGTCCAGGGGATTGCCTATATGAGTATGTACCCCAATCGGGAATCCGGCCGGGGTTTCCGTTCAGGACCCAGACGATGTATGGACGGTCCAACAAGCCCACCTCGACGGATGGAACTGCGCTTGCCTAAAACCGTGCTACAAAGTAACCGTGCATCTCCTCCCACTCCGGCACAAAATCAAATCGAAGAAGCAATAACCAATGCGAATCCTGGACCATAATCGGGGTGAGCTAATAGGTCGAGAGGGGTCAATGAGCCCAACATGTGGTAGTAATATGTGTCTTGGATCACAACACAAGAACTCGGGGCCTAGGGCGGTGTAAATGAGACAACCCACTGTGTACTCCTAAACAGCCTCTCATTGTTCACTTATATTAGGGTGACTTCATCAACACGTGACCACCTTGTTGCATGTGTTCACTACCATCCCGATACGTGACCCAGATGGATCATCTTCATTTCATACAACTCTAGCATGGCATAGCATAACATGGATTAAAGGCCACATGATGAACACAAACAAACTTGTATCTGCTAGGTTGAGGTTTGCTTAATACTGTGGCAGCAATGATAGGTCATGCAAAGGATGGGTTCAACTAGCGGTAGAATGGTAACATGTGAATCACCTAATCATGCATAAGATAACAAGAGGGGAAATGGGTTTATATAGATATGATCAATGGGGTTTGCTTGCCTTATTGTCGAGACTTGGGGGTGCCACTCTTCGGAGAAAACAGGAACTACGTCCGATGATGGATCTATCGAGAAGAAACAAACACCGAGACACAAGTATGAACATTACATTGCAATGCACATTCAAGAAATGAATCATGGCATGGTACTGATGTGATCTAGGTTCAATTTTTCACATGTTAATTGAAGTTGATTTGAATAAGAAATTCAAATTCAAACTCCAAATGTTGTTCAAATTAGCAAAGTTGCATTTGCTAATGTTTGTTCTTTGTAAACTATGTTGTCATGTGTATGATATGCCTCTGATGTTCATGTGATAAGGTTGGCATTGCAAAGATTTAATTTGAAATGATTTAAACATTTATTTTGAATTATTCCAAATAACCCAAATAGCTAAATGCTACTGGTACATCATCATAGATGTGTTTTTCATCTATGAAAATATGATATTTGGAATCCTTGCATTTTTCTGATAATTTTTCTTATATTATTTATTTATTTTGGAGTTATGGTTTAAAAGTTATTCAATTTCAAACATTTAACTATTTTCTGGAATTTCTGGATTTACTGGATTAAATTTAAACATATAAAGATTTATTGCGTCATGCATATGTCAGCATGATGTCAGGGAATTGACTGGTCCAATTGAACAGTGGGGCCCGCTGGACACTGACCCAGGGGTTAATCCCCGCGGTTTAATTAGCACTGATTAATTAGGGGGCCCTAGGCCCACATGTCAGTGACCTGGGTGGTGATTACTGGCTAGTTAATCTAGGGCCACGTCGGCACTAGCCACGGCTCAACGCCGATGATGGCCGAGACGGCAACGCTGCACTGGACGAAGGTGCTGAGCACCATCGGCCAAGCCAAGGGCACCGGGGCTTGGGCTCGGCAAAGATGGATACCGCGGCTCCAAAATTAGCGAAAGGAGAGGGGAAAGGACCGCCGACTCACCAGGAAAGCATTGGAGGTGACGGCGTGGTCAATGGTGGCGCGATGACGACGGAATGGATGGCGAGGTCTTGCGGTTCCGGCGACGGCTCGATGAAAAATCCGGCGGCTTGAGGTCGACGGAGCTTGCGATCTTCCGCTCGAAGACGAAGACGACGTCGCTGCGCTCCCTGGACAAACTTGTCGGGGCTTTTGATCTTGTTGGCCGCGCGGATACACGACCATGCTCCGGAGAGCTCACGGGCGGAGCAGGGAAAAGGCAAGGGAGGATGGGAAGAGGGAACAAGAGGGAGGGGAAAGAACAGGGGGGCTTCGAGGGGCTCCTAGGCGCTGGATAGGGACGAGGGGGAGCTGCTGCGTGGCCTCGGCGGCCACGGCGGCCACGGCATGCCGGGCACGCAGTTGTGTGCTCGTGCCCGGGGAGAATATGACAACGACGCCGTGGTGGGCCTGACTAGCTAGGCCGTGGGGGCTTAAGTTGGGCCTCAAGGTGAGGAGGTAAGCTGCTTTCTGTTTTTCTTTTATTTGTTTTCTGTTTCTTTTGTTTTGCCTTGAAAAAAATATCTAGCCATTTTATAAAATGCCCAAAACTTTTATGTGTCCTTAAATGGCATATAGCTAACCACTCACAAGTTTTGGATATTTTGAAATTCAAAGTATTTGAATTTCAATTCAAATAGGGGTATTATTTAATTTCCAAACCCTTCTCTGATTTTTTTGAAAAATCTTCGAGCATTCAGTGGGACCCACAACACATGATATCTGATCATGCCCATTTATAGGACTTTTCAAACAACTTCAGAATATTTTTGGAAAAAGATTTTTTCTGGCCATTTATTTAAATTCTTTTTGAGGCTTTTCCAAATCCTCAGTTATTAAATTAGAAATTTAAACATGATGCCTTATTTCTAGAAATAAAAAGCACATACCAAAACTAGGGTTGGGACATGCACACCCGCAGTCCAACGGCCAAGTGGAGAAAGCCAACGGTCTAGTATGCGTAGGAATAAAAAAGCGACTCCTAGCACCACTAGAACAAGCCGCATGAAACTAGATAGAGGAACTTCCCTCAGTACTATGGAGCATGCGCACCACCCCAAATAGCTGAACCCAGTATACACCCTTTTTCTTGGTATACGGGGCAGAAGCAGTACTGCCGCATGACTTAAAATTCGGAGCACCCAGAATCTCAGGGTACGAAGAGTAAGAGGAAGAAGAAGCGCTGCAGAACGACAAAGACACAACAGACGAAGCACGGGACATAGCCATCACAAGATCTGAAGGATACCAGGACAAATTATGCACGTATCAAAGCAGTCGTCTGTGGACCAGAACGTTCAACAAAGGAGACCTCGTGTTACGGTTGATACAGGAAAAAGTGCACAAGCTTTCCCAACAATGGGAGGGGCCGTTCATCATCTCGGAAGTCGATTGTGGGAAATGAGGACCCGAAGACCAATGAGGACGTGGGAAATCCATGGAACGTAACGAACCTACGCAAGTTCTACCCATAGTCCTCTAGGCATTATCAAGACATCGGCAGCAGCACCGATCGGAAACCCATGTCAGGTTCGAAGGAATAAAATAATGTTGCCCAAAGCATCTTACTCAAAAGCACTCGGGGGATCGAGCCTAAACTCCCCCCGAGAGAAGCTATATTCGCTCACGCGACTTTTACTTAAAATCACTCGGGGGCTCGAGCCTAAACTCCCCCCGAGAGACGCTATCTTCGCTCACACGACTTTTACTTAAAAGCACTCGGGGGCTCGAGCCTAAACTCCCCCCGAGAGACGCTATCTTCGCTCACACGACTTTTACTTAAAAGCACTCGGGGGCTCGCGCCTAAACTCCCCCCGATAGACGCTATCTTCGCTCACGCGACTTTTACTTAAAAGCACTCGGGGGTTCGAGCCTAAACTCCCCCCCGAGAGACGCTATCTTCGCTCACGCGACTTTTTAAAAGCACTCCGGGGCTCAAGCATAAACTTCCCCCGAGAGACGCTATCCTCGCCAAAAAACATGACCATCTACAACCATCTGGAGGCCAGAACGCAAGACTACCGCCCAAAAGCAAACGCTCCGGCAAAGAAAGTTGCACCGAAAAGCACACGGTTCTTTAGTCTTCACCCGATCGCAAGCGATCAGCTAAAGACTCTGGGGCTACTCCCATCGGGAGCGCTGGCGCGCACCCGATCCAAACTTGGAGAAATTCAAAAACAGCTACAAACCAGTGAGACAAAAATTCATAAAGCCTACGCTCGATTCTGCAAATCAAACGCAGCCTTGGGGGCTACTCCCATCGGTAGCGCTGGCGCGCACCCGAGAAGAGTAAAGAAGTCGAAGACGATTACATTACAAAGTAGTCGAAGACAATTTCATTACAAAGGAGTCAAAGACAATTTCATTTCAAAGTAGTCAAAGACAATAATTACAAAGGAGTCGAGGACAATCATTACAAAGGAGTCGAAGACAGTAATTTCATTACAAAGAAGTCGAAATGACAGTTGCCGCTACACAAGGACTCGTGGAAGTACAAGATGGGCTACATTCAACTTCTACATGTGTGCTCATGCTGAGATAATTGGCACTTTCGTGCCACAACCTGACAGGCATCACCATAGACAAAGTAGAAACCCAACCCGTGAAAGAAGAAGGTCGCCTTCCTCAAGTTCTACAAGGTGCCTCACCTACTGACGCAGCCTCTTGAAGACCGTCTTGAAGTCGAGTTCATCCTTAGAACTAGAAGAGCAAACACCATCGGCCGAGGAATCAGCTGAAGGCGAAGACATGGGAGAAGCAGGCGAACCACCACTCGAGCCATCGGAATCACCACTGCTTGTTTCCTCCCAGTATGGATCCAGACGATTGCCACCGACATCAAACGCACGGATAATAACAGTATCTTCGCTGTCAAAACGACAACAAAGGCTATCTCCGTCGCGAAGATTCAACCGACGAGAAAATGCCCTCCAGCCAGATCCAAGGAAAATCAAGGACGAATTATCAACTTCCAGCTCCACCCAAGAAGAAGAACGAGAGCATCCGTGAAGACGGAGCCAGAAGCCCCTCAAGTTACGCTCAGAAGCAATGGAGGCAAACGAGAATGGAAGAAGAAGAAGGCACCGACGCGGTACCATGACGTCCACCGCGTGAAGAACGAGGTGTGCGGCCACCACGACCACGGCGGCCACGGCCTCGCCCAGTCACACCACCACCACGCCTGGGCGCCATATGAAGAAGAAGCAGAAGATAAAGATGCGAAGAATGGATGCCAAGGACAGGAAACCATAGGAGATATTTATAGCACAATCCAAGGGCAAACAAGGAAAAACACGCAGAAGCCCAGGCGGCGCCATCATTGCATCAAAGACCAAACGGGTCGGGCGTTACGAATTCCAAGGCAAGATGCCTTCACACGGTCAACATTATTTACAGGACACGTCAAATATCTCTTGTTTCCCATACAAGCCTTGGAAACCCAACAAGCAACATACAGCATGACGTTCAAACCATCATTATGACGGGCCAGAAGACGCGACGGATCAAAAAATCAAACATCATCATAGGTCATCAAACAACATGACAATACATATCAACATGACATCTCAAGAGGGACGGATCAAGATAAAATCAGTTGGGAAAAAACCAAAGGATTCCAAAAGCCATCTATTTTTTGATGTCAAAATTTTCTGATTCTAGAAAAATCTCTTACTCCCATCGGGAATACCTTTATTCGAGTTCGGGTGCTCCCTCACCCAGAAAGCAAAGACGTGCTCGAGTGATCACTCGCACCAGCAGAAAGGACGTATTCTCAGAGTTCGGGTGCTCCCTCACGCGAAAGTCAGTAAAGCATTCGAGTGACTACTCGCAAAAAGACTCAGCAATTCAACAATGCAATCTATTCGCGCACTCGACGACATTCCGAGTGGGTGATTTTTTATTTTCCTCGCCTGAGTTCATTACAAGCTCCGCGAGTGACTGCAAAAACAGCTCACTTCATTGTTTATTCCAAGTGGGTGCATCGCTAACCAGGCTCCTTGCCTCTACAAAAAAAATTATGCCTGGGCTACGACACACTGTACCCAGATGCCACGCAAGCTTAGCATGTAGGTAAGACCCCGCTGCACAGAACGGCCGGGCCAGGACTTTCCGCAGAGCGATTTCACTCCCGACCTTCTCCATGCGCTCGCATGATAGAAAGAGCTGAGCGGACGCGCTCAGGCTATGTGCTTAGACTGGCAGCAATTGATCCTATAAGACCTGTAGCGGCATGACTTTGCTTGACACCGGTCGTTCCAAGTTCATGTCGAGGGACGTGAGCTTGATTTGACTACTGCGGTATTTGCCACTAGCATAGAAATACCTCGAAACAGATATTGTCATGGCACAAAACTTCCAGCGACCTGCGGTGATGCCGCGCCTATAAACGATAAAGCATGGACGAATTCGAGTCCCTACGCGGCTCTTCGAGTCCCCCAATCACTCGAGGGCTACTGACGAGGGGTGACCCCACGACTCCTGCATGCGAGGCTACCTGATGCGTGTGAAGACAGAAGGCCCGCTGGGAAGCCACGACAGGCCCACGTTTGGCCCAACCAGGCACCGACGTAGGAGTCCACGACTAGTATGGAAGGCACAACTTGGCGTACAAGGCAAGACTAGAACTAGGGAACTATCTTTGTAACCTAGTACGGACTCCCCGAGACCTAGCCTAGTATATAAAGGCTCGGAGGGGAGACATCCAGATCAATCCAATACAAATCTACTCACCTGGTCTTGCGAGAACTCGCCTGGCCTCCTCACACAATAATATCGAGCAGGAAGTGCTTCTCCTGTTAGCCGACGAGTATCGTCCAACCTGTGCCTTCTCTATGACTAACCCACGGTCCCTGACCACGGGATTTGCCGCGGCTGATCCCCGTCACCAAACCCAGCAGCAGGCCCAACCCACCTCTCTCCTTGGCATCTTCCTCTCCGCGCCCACAAGCTGCTCAGTGGAATGCATGTAGCATGCCGCAGCGCCGCCGCCGAGCTCCCCTCCACCCCTTCCTTCCCCGCGTCCACGTCTCGACGCCTGGAGAGGTCCCGAAGCGCCCTCGGTCATTTCCCCCTCTCCCCTTCCCTCCCCGTGGTCTCCCTCGCCGATTTGCACCACCGCCCGAGAGCGCCGCCACTCACCGAAGAGCCCCCGCGTGGCCAACGCCGTCGAGGAGCCGAGCCACCGTCTCCAGAGGATTCGCCATCATCGACTACGCCAAGCTGCGGAAGGATAGAGCCGGAAGCCCCGTAGGTGATTCCAACGCCACCAAGTCGCCGCCGGCCACCATGAAGATCCTCGCCGGAATTCCTCACCGTTGAGCCATCCTCGCCTCCAACCTCTGCACCACCGCAGTCCCCCCATCTTGGTGAGCTTTTCCCCTCACCCATCTAGCCCCCGTTCGTCCTCTAGCCCGCGCCGCCATGGGAGCCGAGCTCCGTCGCCGCCATGGCCGAGCTCGAGCTCGCTCCTGTGCCCCTCCGCCCTCACCCGTTTGTCCTTCGTGTTCCAGGGCCACCCAGGATCACAACGCAACCACTGCGGCATATTTCCGTGCACCGCAACGTCGACTGCTTAAAAACCGAGCCACCCGGGGATGCTACTGTGCTCTGAGTGATGCGCGCGTGCTCGGGCTTCTGTTTGGTGCCCTCAACGCACAAAATGGTGGACGGAGACGCCCTCCCCTGTGTCGCCGCCTCCTCGGTTGGTCACCGGTGTTGAGCCGTCGGCGAGCTGACGTGGCCGGCGTGGTTAGATGCTAATTAACCCAGCCCTGGGCCACTGACATGTGGGCCCAGGCTGCTAATCACCCCGGGTAAGTTTAATTTACCAGAGTTAATTAACTAACCCCACTGACATGCTGTCCCCACCAGTCAAATCCCCCCCTATGTCAGCATGACGCAGTAGTGGCGCAATAAGTCCTTTTCCAAATTAAACGAATAATCCATAAAATCCATAAAATGAATTAAACTTCGGAAATTCATAATTAATTCATACTAACTCCAAATTGGAGAAATAATATATGTAAGATTATCAGAAAAATGCAAGGATTATGAATATGCAATTTGTTTTCATGTTTGGCCATTTTAAAATGGGGGGACAGAAGCAAACATGCATATGAACCCTTTTAAATTCAAATATGGAGCTTGAATTTGCAACTCAAATGCAATGTACTTGATTTAAATAAAATGTTCAACACATCAGCACCATGAACCTCATGCTATAACATCATATCATGTGATTGTGCATTTTCAATTATATTGATTGCTTGTTTGTGTTGTTTGCTTTCGAAAGAGGTGGACCGGAACCCAAGATCACCCCCTTCATTGAAGACACTGTGTTTGAACCTTGTCAGCAAGGCAAGCAAACCCCCATTGATCATGTCGACAAAATCCCACTTCCCTCTCAATCTCGCTTATGCATTGTTTAGATTTATTACCATGATACGATTCTACCGCATAGTTGAGCACATTCCATTGCATGACCTATCATTTGTCACAGTAGTAAGCAAACCACAATCCTAGCAGATGTAGGAGTTGATTGATATCATGTGGCCCCTGCAACAGTTACTGCTTATTGCATGCTTAGAGTTACAATGAGGTTACTCTTTTGTGAGTCGGGATGGTAGTGATCACGTTGATGATGGTGGAAATGTGTTGGTGAATCTACCCTAATACAAGGTGAATGATGAGAGCTTGTGTAGGAGTAAACAGTGGGTTGTCTCGTTAAACACCGCCTTAAGCCCGAGTTCTTGTGTGGTGATCCAAGACAAAGAGTACTACCACATGTTCGGCAAACGGACCCCTGCTGAACCTACTAACTCAACCCTTCTCGGTTCAATGAGTCGCAGTAGTCCGGAGTTCTGCTAGGTCTGTGGCATGGTCTGCGAAGTGGAAGAACGGCTATTCAGACCCGCTTGGGACCCTGCACACATCTTCTAGGATCACATCGTTAAACCGGCCGGGTTCACGATGTGGAATCCATCCCAGATAGGCGTCTCCATTGGACTTAGAGTTGGCTGTGAGGTAAAACTTGTGGACATTATCATCGCCGACACCCTCTTGAAGGGAGACGAGATCTTGGCGGTAACTGATGGTTTCATGTGTGTAGCAGTACACCCCTGTAGGGTTAATAAACTATTCGAATACCCGCATCCCTGGTAAGGGACTACTAGGAAAGTTGTGCTCGATTATTAGACAACTTCAATGGATACTTATAAAACTTGCCGAGATAAGTGTGAGTGCTATGGCGTGCTTTCTCGTGGTAAGTCAAGGAAGGATCCATAGTGGTGTATTTGTTTGAGAGACTTGGATAGTGGACTCGTGTACGCTTCTTATCTCAAGTCTGGTACTCGTAGTTCAGGACTAGCAAAGTCAAAGCTGGCACTTCTGCAATTGAACCCCACCTCCCTTTGCCTTGAAAGATGTGCATGAGTAGTATAGTTCCTACGTAAGTTTTGCGGAGTATGACTTTTTACTCACGTTTTCTTATTCTATTTTTTTATGAACCCACTGACCCAGAAGGAGGATTCTTCCTAGAGCTTGACGACTGAAGCCAAGCTAGTGTAGTCCCAATCCGCATACTGGTTCCCTCCTGGAGGGCTTGTGTTTAAATAAGGCTTCTTAGGCCATTTGTTAAACTTGTCTGTACTCAGACATACTTTGCTTCCGCTTGTTTGATGTAATGTTGGATCACAGTCTTGTGATCTCTGTGTGCACTCTATAAGAGTTATCAATAAAGTTGTAAACTTTGTAGAGAATTGCAATGATAAATTCTGTTCATACTAGACATGTGTGCTGCGTTTTTGATTACAACATGCATGTCTTAGTATGGGTTTTCGAGACCATAGTTGTGATCTGGCTGGCGGTCTTTTATACACCAAGTGGCCCTTAGATGTGCGCAGATTGGGGGATCGCGATGCGATTTCTCGTGACTCTATCACGTGCACACTTTGTTGTATGAGAGAGCCCGCCCTAGACCCCGAATTAGTGATCGGGCTGGAGTAAGTCTATGTAAGTGTTATAATACAATCGATAGTATGGTTGAGGCGACTTATCTATGAGTATGGGAGTTAACCACCCATATCATTTAGACTTGTGTGCGGACGATGAGGACCCATCTCAGTTGATCATCCGACCTGGTTGGTATGCCCCTCACGTTCGATGCTTTCCGAGAACGTTCTGTGCTTGACCTTGTCTTCTAGGACAAGTGGGTACGATTCTCGGCTCTCCATATGATTGTGTTGTAGCGGTTCTTGCATACGCTAACCCCGGGTCCCGACAGAATTGGTATCAGAGCAGGACTAACTGTAGGATTATCAGCCTTGGTCGAAGTCGAGTCTAGCCTTCTATAGTTATATAGTTACTCTGGGTATATAAGGGAACAACGTAAGGCTTCTTTTCTCTCCTTACCCTTACCGTTCTGAGTTCTGAGTCACCATCACCTTTTCTACGAGAATATAGGACTAGGCTTATCTATGTCTTCCTAGAACATCTCATTGATTGCTTCCTTGTAGCCGTAGGAAAGTTGTGTCCGATTGTCTAGAGTCTTTGTGCTTCGAGTTTTGGACTTCTGAGTAAAATTGCTATTCCAATGTTGTGAGAATTTCCATTTCTCTTGCAATGTCAGAACCCTCTGTTAGGTAATGTTCTAGGGTTAGTTAGTACTCTTGCATCATGTCAAAATTTCAAAAGAAATCTTTGAAATCAAATCAAAAGCAAATGGGAGAAGGAACACCCCCCAGATGAATTAATTCAAAAGGCCAGATAAAAATCTTTTCCAAAAATTCATGTTAGAGTTTTGAAAAGTCTTATAAATGAGTGTGATCACATATCAAGTGATGTGGGATCCACCCCATGCTCATAGATTTTTCAAATATTCAAACAGTGCCTTGGAATTAAAGAAATACCCCTATTTGAGTTAAGATTCAAATTATTTGAATTTTAAAAATGAGTGGCTGGTCTATACTATTATGAGGCCACATAAAAAATTTCAGCATTTAAAAAAATGTTTAGCTATTTTATTTAGCTAAGCAGAACCAAGATCAGAAGAGAAAACAGAAAGAAAAAGAAAACAAGAAAGTAGCCCACTTACCTGGGCCTCACGGTCCGACTTACCATTTCAGCAGCCCAGCACGCGGCCTCCCCTTGTCGTCTTCCCCGGCGCGGCAAGCAGCTCGCTGGAGCGCATGCCGACGCCGGCGAGCACCTGCTAGCCTGCCTGGCGCCTCCCGAGTCGTCTAGTCGCGTCTGGAGACTCCCCGCAGCCGCCCTGATCCATTCCCCCCCTCCTCGTCGTCTTCCCTTTCCTCCTGCGCCCGATTTCATCGCCGCCCGTAAGCATCCGTGGAGCACGCCGCCGTCTTCACGCGGCCACCGTCGATGAGAGACCGCTACGCCAAGTCCAACCGCTCCGCCGTCGTCCACTACCTCAACCTGCAGAAGGAATCGGAGCCAGACGCCCCCAAGAACTCGGTAACTTCATCTCCTTCGTCTCCGGCCGCCGTGGATCGACTTCGAATTCCGGCAACACCAGCTCCTCCCCGAGCAAGCCACCATTCCAGATAGACTCAGGGTGAGCTCGCAAGCAAAACCCCTCTCTTATCCCCCTGGATTACTCCCTCTAGCCGGATCCGCCATGGAAGCCAAGCACGGTTGCCGCCGAGGTTGACCATGCGCTCGCTCCCGTGCGTTTCCGTCTTCACCAGTGCGTCCGTAGTACTCCTGGAGTCCCTAGCAACCCAACGCGACCATGCCTGCTTCTCCCCGTGGCCGTTTTGCAAGTTCCACTCCAAGCCGTGGCTCCGGCCGCCGCCAAGGTCGAAGGCATCGACGAACGTGACCTCCCCGGCGACGTGCAAGTGGTGCTTTCGACGCGGCTCATCACGGGCTTTCGAACGGTGGTCTCGGCGCAGAGAATGGAGGCCAAAAGAGGGAGAACGCAGAGCACCGCCGCGGTCCAGTCGCCGGTGTTTAGCCGCCGGCGTGTTAGCCCAAACCCCCCCCCCTTAATCACCCAGCTAATGACCCCCTGGGTCACTGACCAGTGGGCCCAGTGGCTTAATTAAGCCACTGGATTAATTAACCCCACGGTTTAATAAATCCAGCCACTGACAGGTGGGACCCCCTTGTCAGCCCCCCCCCCCCTGACGTCAGCCTGACACATTAAATCATTTAAATGAATTTCCAGAGATTATTTGACTTAAAAGAATTCCAGAAATTCCAGAAAATACCCCAAACTTTGGAAATTCATAGGAAATTCATATTAACTCCAAATTGGACAAATAATATATGAAAAATGATAAGGAGAAAATTATCTTTCCAAATATGCAACTTTCAACTCTGTTTGAGTTGAATTTAAAATGTGATCAGTAGCATTTTCTATTTGATTTAAATGGAATTAAATCAAATTCAAATCAAATATTTTTGCAACTTGAACCATGGCAACATGCTACATTTCAATCACACATCCGAGGCATATCATACACATTTCCAAAAAGGTTCAAAATGATCAAACTATGTCACATGCAACTTGGTTAATTTGAATTCAAATGTGGAGTTTGAATTTCCAATTCAATTTGCAATATACTCCATTTAAATGGAATTGCTTCACACATCAAAGCATGTACATCAAGATTCAAACTTCCATCATGTGTTTGTGCATCGTATTTACTTTGCTACTTTGCTTGTTGTTTGTCGAGTAGAGGTGGAACGGGAGCAGGAGGCTGCCCCCTTCGTTGAAGACCCAGAACCCGAACCTCGTCAGCAAGGCAAGCAAACCCCCATTGATCATGTCGATAAAATCCCACTTCCCTCTCATGTCTCGCTTATGCATTGTTTAGGATGATCACCATGATTCGTTTCTACCGCATAGATGAACCCATTCCTTTGCATGACCTATCATTTTTTCACAGTAGTAAGCAAACCACAATCCTAGCAAATGTAGGAGTTGTTTGATATCATGTGGCCCCTACAATGTTACTGCTTATTGCATGCTTAGTATGATACCATGTTGTTACTGTGATGTGAGTCGGGATGGGAATGATCATGTTGAGGATGGTAGAGAAGTGTTGGTGAATTGACCCTAATACAAGGTGAACGATGAGAGGCTGTGTAGGAGTACACGGTGGGTTGTCTCGTTGAACACCGCCCTAGTACGAGTTCTTGTGTGGTGATCCAAGATGAAGAGTACAATCACACATTGGGCGCACTGACCCCTCTCAACTTACTAACTCATCCCTTTCGATGTCCAGATGTCGCAATAGTTCGGAGTTCTGGTAGGTCTGTGGCCTGGATGCTAAGTGAGAGAACGGCTCATCCGAGATCGGCTTACGCACCACGCACACATCACTTGGGTCCAATTCGGTAAACCGGCCGGGTTCACGATTGTGGTAACCAACCCAAGTAGGCGACTTTCTCGGACTAGATCGGCTATGAGGTAATAGTTGTGGTGAGCATCCTCGCCGACACTTCTTGAACGGTGTCGAGTACAAAGGCGGTAAATGATGATCATGTGTGTGTAGCGGTACACCCCTGCAGGGTTAACAAAACTATTCGAATAGCCGCGTCCGCGGTTATGGACAGCTTGGAAAGCTTAGCTTGATTATTAGATAACTTGAACCAGATACTTCTAAAACACACCAAGATAAGTGTGAGTGCTATGGCGTGCTTCCTCGTGGGGAAGTCGAGGAAGGCACCATAGTGGTGTATTGGTTGGAGAATGTAGTGGACTCGTGTACGTTTCTTACCTCAAAGTCTGGTACTCGTAGTTCAGGATTAGTCAAGTCAAAGCTGGCACTTCTGCAAGTGAACCCCATCTCCCTTTACCTTGATACATGTGCATGAGTAGTATATCTCCTATGTAAGTCTTGCTGAGTACGACTTTGTACTCACGTTTGCTTAATCTATGTTTTAGATGATGCCACTGACCCCGAAGGTGGCTTCTTCATCGAGCTGGACAACAGAAGACCAACTAGTCTAGTGCCAGTCAGACGACTGGTTCCCTCGTGGAGGGCTTGTGTTTAAATAAGGCTTCTTAAGCCATTTGTTAAACTTGTCTGTACTCAGACATAATTTGCTTCCTGTGTGTTGTAATGTTCGATCACATGTTTGTGATCTCTGTTTGCACTCTATAAGAGTTATCAATAAAATTGTACACTTTGTAGAGAATTGCAATGGTACCTGCTGTTCATACAAGGCATGTGTGCTGCGTGTATGTTTATAACATGCATGTCTTTGTATGGGTTTTCGACACCTTAGTTGTGTTCTGGCTGGCGGTCTTTCATACACCAAGTGGCCCTTAGATGTGCGCAGCTTGGGGCATCGCGATGCGATTCTTCGAGACTCTGTCTCGTGCACACTTTGTGGTATGATCGAGCCCGCCCTAGACCCCGACTAAGTGATCGGGCTGGAGTAAGTCTATGTAAGAGTTATGAGATAGTCGATAGTATGGTTGAGGCGACTTGTCTTTGAATATGGGAGTTCACCACCCATATCATTAGACTTGTGTGCGGACGATGAGGACCCATCTCAGTTGATCATCCAGCCTGGATGGGATGCCCCTCACGTACGATGCTTTCCGAGAACGTTCTGTGCTTGGCCTTGTCTGCTTAGACAAGTGGGTATGGTTCTTGGCTCTCCATATGACTATGCCTTAACTGGACTTGCATACGCTAACCCCGGGTCCCGACAGACTTGGTATCAGAGCAGGACTGACTGTAGGACTAGTAGCCTTGGCCGAAGTCGAGTCTAGATTGCTATAGTTATATAGTTACTCTGGGTATATAAGGGCAACCTCACCCAAGGTAGAAGGTCCGTTGATGAGTTTAGTCCACTACTAGAGAAAATCCTATACATGGAAATCTTATTGGTGGCGCATACTCAGCGTAATGCGCCACTAGGATGTAATGGTTGGCGCACTGGTCAAAAATGCGCCACCTCTAAGACCTTAGAGGTGGTGCATATTGTGAAATGCGCCACCCATAAGGCTGGGCCAGCCCTGGATCCTCTTATATGTGGAAAATTTAGCAAAATGCGCCACCCCTAAGAACCTTATAGGTGGCGCATATTGCTGATGTGCCACCCCTAAGAGCTTATGGGTGGCGCATATCAGAAATGCGCCACCACTAAGAGCTTATGGGTGGCGCATACTGGAAATGCGCCACCCCTAACATCTTAGAGGTGGCGCATTTCCTATATGCGCCACCACTGACATGAAATATGCGCCACCCCTAAGTGTGGAGCTACCCTTATCTACTCCACCCCACCTACGACCTCTCATTCACTCCACACACTTCTCAAACTAGATCTACTCTTCTCACCTAGCTCTATTCGGTTTTGTGCTCCTCCCCACCTCATTTCTTCCATTTATCCATCCCAAACTTTGCTTGAAATCTACTTTGTTTCATATTAAAGTAAGTGGGCCTCCTCCCCAACTCTTTTCTTCCATTTATCACCCATAATTCCCTTTATTAGCTTGGGGTTTCATGTATATGTGAATCTTGAGTTTGATGTATATGTGAAGCTTGTGGTGGTTTGAGGTATATGTGAAAGCTTGAGGTGGTTTGATGTATATGTGAAAGCTTGAGGTGGTTTGATGTATATGTGAAGCTTATGGTGGTTTGATGTATATGTGAAGTGTATATGTGAAGCTTATGGTGGTTTTATATATATGTGAATCTTGAGTTGCCAATGTTTTGCCGAAATGTTGATTCATTTCTGTTTCGGCAAATTTCTGGCGCACTCTCCGCATGCTCCCATGCATTATTAGGGAAGGTCATGCCAAATTTTTCCGGCGACAACCGTGATATATAATTGTGTTGCTCTCTGTGCACGCAGGCAATCATGGTCCGCGAGATGTTGAGAGATATCACCGTGACTAGGTGGATGCAATGTGCGACAAACGACATGCTACGGAATAATAGGACAGATATAAGATGTCCGTGTCGGAGATGCAAACTGCAGTCCGTGACAGAGCCTGATTTCGGAATATTGGAAAGACACCTGAAGCGTAATGGTTTGATGGATGGCTACACACGGTGGATAAGTGATGAAGCTGGTGAGGAGGAGGACGTCAACGCGCCAGTAAATGAGGAAGGGCAACCAGACAACAACGGCGGGCGAGAAGACGAAGAGCATCCCGTACATGATCATGAAGGAAATTCCGATGCACATCATGAAGATCGAGATGCCGGACATGAGGATTCAAGCTGGGTGCGGGACCCTCATGTTCAAGAGCTACTTGTCAAAGAGGCGGTGAACGCAAGAGGTGCGGCTAGAGAGAAGGCCAAGATGGCGCAACTCGAGAAATATGTGATTTCGAAGTTGTACGAAGGATGCAACGACGGGGATACCCGCTTGAATGTAACACTTGGGGCTATGGAGATGAAGGCAAAACACAAATGGACCGACGAAAGCTTCGATGATAACATGGCATTCTGGCACGATCGTCTTCCGAATGGCAACACGTGCCCAACTAGTATCGCTAAGGCCAAGAAAGTCCTTTTCCCTCTTGATCTTCCGCACGCTAAATACCACATCTGCATAAATGATTGCATGATCTATCGGGGTGAGGATGAAGATAAAACCAAATGTCCGGTGTGCGGTGTTAGTCGATACAAGAGAGGGAAGAAAGTTCCTAGAAAAGTGGTATGGTACTTTCCGATCACTTCTCTTCTGCAGAGGTATTTCGTAGATCCCGAGGAAGCAACGCTCATGACCTGGCACGCAGATAGAAAGAAGCTAAAAGAGGATGACCCTTTCCCCTGGATCCGGAAAAGGATGAAATGCTGAGGCACCCTTCAGATGGTAGCCAATGGACTGCGTTAGACCTCGAATACCAAGATTTTGGGAAAGAACCAAGGAACCTCAGGATTGGTGTGAGCGCCGATGGAGTCAATCCGTTTGGCGGCCAGATCAGCACACACAGTACCTGGCCCGTGTTTGTATGCATATACAACCTTCCCCCCTGTAAGTGCATGCAGAAAAAGTACATAACAATGTGTATGCTAGTTCAAGGGCCGAAACAACCAGGTGCGGACCTCAATCTATATCTGTAGCTGTTGAAAGAGGAGCTAGAAACGTTATGGAAAGACGGAGTCAATACGTGGGACGCCGCGGCAAAAGAATATTTCCCAATGAAAGCCGCGGTGATCACGACGGTGCACGACTATCTAGGATACAGATATTTCTCAGGGCAGGTGGTCCAAGGATTTTGTGCATGTGTTAGGTACATGGATAATACAACGTACCACCAGCTACCAAAAGATCCCGGATCTTCAAAAACCGTGTTCCAGGGGTCTCGCAGGTGGCTTCCCAAGAAACACGCGTGGAGAAAACAGGGACATCTGTTCGATGGAAGCGAGGAGCTCCGAGCACCCCCAGCTCGAAGGAGCGGCAAAGAAATCTACAACTTGCTGAAAACTTGGAAAGAGTGCCCCGCGCCGGGAAAGAAAAAAAAGAAGACTTAGACGTTGATGAGGGTATGGAAAGCGTTGTCTGTTTTTGGGATTTGGAATACTGGAGTCTCCTCCGCAGTCCTCATAGCCGAGATCTCATGCATATCACAAAGAACGTGTGCGAGAGCTTGTTTGGCACGCTTCCCAACATGCCGGAGAAGACCAAGGACGGGCCAAAAGCAAGGAATGACTTGAAATTTATGGGCATCAGGAGGGAACTTCACCCCCTAGTGACGACGATGATGAGCTGGAGGAGGAAGAGGATACGGAAACGCAAAACTCTCGCAAACGAAAAAGGGCGACCAAGAATAAGACCGGTATTGATCACTGCCCCCCATCATGCTTCACTCTGTGCGAGGAGGAGATCAAGCGATTTATCCATTGCCTCATAGGAGTAAAATTTCCGAACGGCTACGCGAGTAAGATAAGCAGATACCTAGACGAGGCGAAGCAACGTTTCAGCGGGATGAAATCTCACGACTGTGCCGTGCAGATGACGCAGATTCTCCCGGTTGCGATCCGAGGGACAATGGACGAGCACGTCCGTAAAACGTTGTTTGGCCTTTGCAACTTTTTTCACGTCATCTCTCGGAAGTCGATTTACCTACACAACTAAAAGGGCTACAGGAGGAGATCATGCTCATACTATGTGAGCTTGAGATCTATTTCCCTCCCGCGTTCTTCGACATTATGGTGCATCTGCTGATCCATGTCGTGGAGGATATCGTCCAACTCGGGTCTGCGTTTCTATGCAGCATGATGCCGTTCGAAAGGATGAATGGACAAATCAAAAAATACGTTCGTAACAGGTCCCATCCATATGGAAGCATAGCGAAGGGCTTTCTAACCGAAGAGTGCATCTCTTTTTGCACGAATTATCTCAACACCGAGAACCCTGTTGGTCTGCCCGTCAACAAGCACTTTGGCAGGATCGATGGGTGTGGTCACCAGGAGGGAAGCCACGCAATGAATGTCAACTTCGAGGGTTGAGGCATCGACATTGAAGGAGCAAGCCTAGTCGCGCTACAACACATCCAGCTGGTCGATCCTTGGATAATAAAGCACAAGGATGTAATCAGGAAGAAGTACAGTGACCAGGGCCTGTAGATAACGGACCGAGATCCACGGCTAATCAAAGAGCACAACTCCGGTTTCATGACTTGGTTCAGGGACGAGCTTCGTGCTAGTCCCCCGCGAAGGAACGCTTCCGAGGATGAAAAGATGATATTCACCTTGTCACAGGGTGCCGCACGCAGCCTGATGACCAATCAAGTGTACAATATCAACGGCTACACATTCTACACGGAGGAAAAGGACAATAACTGCGATTACCAGAACTCACGGGTAACGGGGATATTCTACACCGATGACGTCAAGGAAAGATTCTACGGAAGGATCGAGGACATATGGGAGCTCGACTACTTTGGAGTGAAGGTGTCAATGTTCCGTGTGAGATGGGCCAAGAGCTTCGTAAAAGAAGACCGGTACTTCACCACCATGGTTATACCCGAAGCCAAATCCATGTCTATGGGCGCAAACGTCACCGCGGAAAATGATCCATGGGTACTGGCTATCCATGTGGACCAATGCTTCTTCATTACCGACCCATCAAAGCCGAGCCGCGTTATAGCGAGGAGAGGCAAAAGAAACATCATCGGAATGGATGGAGTCGCCAACGATCAAGACTTTGACAAGTACGGCGACCCGAAGATGGAAGACGACTACGCCGCTCAGGATACATACACCACAACCCTACCGAAGAAAGGTCTCCCGTTCAAGAGGAAAAGTGAAGGTGTCCCGGGCCTAAATTATTCAACCACGACAAAGAAGGGCAAGAAGAAGATCGTGAGGAGACGCTAGCTAGATATGTAGCTCCAAATTTAAGAAAATCTTTTGTAATTTATGATCAATTTGTGTATGCATGGAATTAATATGCACTTCATAATTTATCAAAGTATTTGGTTCCCCACAAGATCAAATATATAACTCTAAAAAACAAAAGTATGAGGAACTAACAAATAATCATTGTTTATCTAAAAAAATGAGTACAAAATACTAGTACAATTGCATATGGCAAAATGGAAATTGAAAAAAAATGGCAGATGTGAAATTGCAATAATAAGTAGGCAAAATAAAAATCCCTTATGGGTGGCGCATTTTGACCAAATGCGCCACCAAGTGGTTCCTCATGCGTGGCACATTCCGTCAAAATGCAACCCAACTGCCCGCCCTATCTTCGGAGCTTGTTGCAGATGTGTCCAGCCTGATCACTATTCTCGTGAGTGCCGCATAAATCAGAATGCTCCACCTCATGAAAATGGTAACCCCAATGTTCGTGCCAAGCTACCCCCGAAGGTATCCACCGCCAGGCCATCTACTTCAGCAAATCTTGGACGTGTGAACCAAATCTCAACTGAGGAGACTGATGGTACTTCTGACATCATTCTTGGTACGCTCCCAGTCAATTATGTTCCTACTTCCGTCCTTTTCGATCCAGGAGGATCTCACTCATTCATGTCGGAGAGTTATGCACTTCGGCATGAGATATCCTTTGAAGAAATGTTCACCCCAATCATTATTCAAACTCCTGGTTCCAAGTGGCAAACTAATAGAGTAAGCCATGGTAATCAAATTGCAATAGACGGTTTATTATTCCTTGCTTCACTTATAGCCCTCAAGTCTTCAGACATTGATGTCATCCTTGGTATGGTTTGGTTATCAAGACAAATTGCTTTTCTTGATTGTAAAGCCAAGTCAGTTAGACTTACACATCCTTCAGGCCAGACAATAGATTATTCCTCACCAAGATCGAGAACCCAGATGCATTCTTTGAATGTGCTTCCTCTTCCCGACCTTGAAGATATTTCGGTGGTTCGTGACTTCCCGGATGTCTTTCCTGAGGAGCTGCCGGGCATGCCACCCGACAGATGTGTATAATTCAATGTAGATCTTGTGCCAGGAACCACACCAATTTCCAGACGCCCATACAAAATAGCCCCACGTGAGCTAGCTGAGCTTAAAATCCAACTTGAAGCTTTGTTCGCAAAAGGCTTCATCCGCCCTAGCTCATCGCCATGGGGTTGCCCCGTTCTGGTCGTAACGAAGAAAGATGGAACATAAAGGATGTGCGCAGACTATCGCCCGCTAAATCTAGCGACGATAAAGAACAAGTACCCACTGCCCAGGATCAATGATCTTTATGATCAACTTGCTGGATCCTCTGTCTTATCCAAGATGGATTTGAGATTAGGCTATTATCAAATCAAAATCAGAGACGAGGACATTCCAAAAACGGCTTTCACTACTCGTTATGGTCTTTACGAGTACACCGTCATGTCCTTCGGTTTAACCAATGCCCCCGCCACTTTCTCGCGCATGATGAATTCGATCTTCATGGAGTACTTGGATAAATTTGTTGTAGATTATCTTGATGACATTCACATCTATTCGAAGAACGAATAAGAACAAGCCAAACATCTTAGGCTGGTATTGATGAAACTTCGAGAGCATCGCCTTTATGCCAAGTTCTCTAAGTGCGAATTTTGGCTACGAGAAGTGACCTACTTAGGCCACGTGATTTCTGGTAAAGGCATTGCTGTGAATCCCGAGAGAGTTCAGTCCGTCCTTGATTGGACTCCACCTGAATCGGTTAAGCAAGTTAAGAGTTTTCTTTGCTTAGCAAGCTATTGCCGCTGCTTCGTCGATAAATTTTCTAAAGTTGATATGCCTCTAACTGAGCTCCTCAAGAAAGATAAGAAATTCCAATGGACTCCCAAGTGCGAGGAAAGCTTTCAAGAGCTAAAAAGAAGATTGGCTTCTTCCCACGTACTTGCGCCTCCTGACAGCAAAAAGGATTTCGAGATCTATTGTGACCCTTCACGGCAAGGGTTAGGATGCATACTTATGCAAGATCGACATGTGGTAGCCTATGCTTCACACCAGTTGTGGCCACATGAAGAGAACTACCCTTCCCATGATCTTGAACTCGCTGCCGTAGTTCATGCCCTGAAAACTTGGCGACATTGCCTCCTTGGTAATCGTTGTGAGATCTATTCCGACAAACAAAGCCTCAAATACATATTCACCCTGCCAGATCTTAATCTCAGGAAAAGACGCTGGATAGAGTTGATAAAAGATTATGACTTTGGAATTTCTTATACCCCAGGAAAAGCCAATGTCATGGCTGATGCACTAAGTCGTAAGTTGTATTGTAACAACCTCATGTTACAACAGTATCAATCACTTCTTCATGAGGAATTTCGAAAACTCAATCTCGAGATAGTTCCTCATGGCTTTCTATCTACCTTGGTGGCAAAACCAACCCTTGAGGATCAAATCATAGCCGCCCAGAAACGTGATAGTGGTATTCGAGAGATCAAGAAAAACATTTCTAGCGGAGTTGCTAAATATTTCTCCATAAATGATCAAGGTGTCGTTTTATTTCGCACTCGATTAGTTGTACCACGAAAACACAATCTTAGGAGGCTGATTCTTATAGAAGCTCATGACACACCCCTTTCGATTCATCCTGGTAGCACAAAGATGTACCAAGACCTACGCCAGAGATTTTGGTGGACTAGGATGAAGCGACAAATTACTCAGTTCATTGCTGAATGTGATGTTTGTCATCACATTAAGGCAAAACACCAAAGACCTGCTGGTACTCTTCAACCATTGCCTATTCCCGAGTGGAAATGGGACAAAGTCAGCATGGATTTCATCACTGGCTTTCCAAAAACCCAGAAAGGAAACGATGCCATCTTCGTTGTCGTTGATAGACTTGTATGTCTCTAAAATTGTGTCCCTTCGTGGTGTTCCATTGGAAATCAATTCTGATCATGGTAGCCTTTTAACCTCTAGATTCTGGGGAAGCTTTCAGAATGCTATGGGAACACATCTCTCCTTTAGTACAGCTTACCATCCTCAGTCTAGCGGTCAAGTCGAAAGGGTTAACCAAATTATTGAAGAAATGTTCAGAGCTTGTGTTATCTCATTCGGAAAGAATTGGGAGAATTCTCTTCCATTCGCCGAATTTTCTTATAACAATAGTTTCCAATCTAGTCTGAATATGGCTCCTTTTGAACTCCTCTATGGACTGAGATGTCAAACACCCCTAAACTGGACCGAAACCGGTGAAAGGCAATTCTTTGGACCGGATATGATCAAGGAAGCAGAAGAGCAAGTTCGCATTGTTCGTGATCAATTGAAAGCAACCCAGTCTCGTCAGAAAAGCTACTATGATCGTCATCATAGGCAAGAAAGCTACAATCTGGATGAGAAGGCTTACCTTCGGGTTACTCCTCTGAAGGGAACCCAACGCTTCGGTATCAAAGGCAAGTTGGCCCCACGTTACATCGGACCATTCCGCATTATTGCTAAACATGGAGAAGTTGCCTACTAACTTGAACTACCCCCGCACCTTTCCCGAGTACATGATTTATTTCATGTGTCACTACGCTGGCGTTTCTTCAAGGAACCCATCTGCGAAGTCGACCATGAAACGCTTGATCTCCAAGATGACCTTTCTTATCGAGAATACCCCGTTCGTATTCTTGATTCAGCAGAGCGTGTCACTCGTCGTCAGAAGATTAGGTTTCTGAAAGTGCAAAGGTCACACCACTCTGAAAAAGAAGCCACATGGGAAAGAGAAGACCGTCTCAGTGCCGAGTACCCCACCTTCCTCCCGATGACTTATGAATCTCGGGACGAGATTCTTTTGAGTGGGGGCAAGTTGTCAGAACCCTCTATTAGGTATGAGCTAGGACCAAGACTCACTTTGCATCATGTCAAAAAAATTCAAAAGAAATTGAAATGGGAGAGAGAACACCCCCCATATGAATTTAATTCAAATGGCCACAATAAAAGTTGTTCAAAAAATTCCTTTTGTATTTTTGAAAACTCAAATAAATGAGTGTGATCACATATCAAGTGATGTGGTAGAAATCCCATGCTCATGGATTTTTCAAATATTCAAACAGGAGCATGGAATTAAAAAAATACCCCTATTTGAATTTGAATTCAAATATATTTTTAATTTCCAAAATGTTCAAAACTTGGATGTGACTAGCCACTGGTCATGTAAAGCCATATATAAATTTTGACCATTTAATCAAATGCCTAGCTATTTATTTAGCACAGCAAAACAAATTGCAGAAAAGAAAAACAGAAGAAAAAGAAAAAAAGGACTTACCTCGCAAGAGGCCCAACTCAAGCCTGGTCGGCCCAGCAACAGGCCCAGCCCACCTCTCTCCTTGGCGTCTTCCTCCCCGCGCCCACAAGCTGCTCGGTGGAATATATGCAGCATGCCACCATGCCGCCGACGAGCTCCCCCCCACCTCCTGCTTCCCCGCGTCCACGTCTCGACGCCTGGAGACGTCCCAAAGCGCCCTCGGTCATTCCCCCTCTCCCCTGCCCTCCCCGTGCTCTCCCTCGCCGATTTGCAACGCCGCCCGACAGCGTCGCCGCTCACCGAAGAGCCCCCGCGTGGAAAACGCTGTCGAGGAGCTGAGCCACCGTGTCCAGAGGATTCAACATCGTCGAGTACGCCAAGCCGCGGAAGGAATCGAGACGGAAGCCCGTAGACGATTCCAACGCCACCAAGTCGCCGCCGGCCACCGTGAAGATCCTCGTCGGCATTCCTCGCCGTTGAGCCATCCCCGCCTGCAACCTCTACACCACCGCACTCCCCGTATCTTGGTGAGCTTTTACCCTCACCTAGCTTGTCGGGGCCCGGAATATGCGTATGTAATTCTAGTCACAACTCAATCACAAGGAGAGTCGAGAGCCGTACCCACTTGTCTAAGCAGACAAGGCCAAGCACAGAATACTCTCTGAAAGCATCGTACGTGAGGGGCATCCCATCCAGGCCGGATGATCAACTGAGATGGGTCCTCATCGCCCGCTCACAAGTCTAAATGATTATGGGTGGTGAAATCCCATACTCATAGACAAGTCGCCTCAACCATGTTATCGATTGAATCATAACCCTTACATAAACAGACTCCAGCCGGATCACTTAGTCGGGGTCTAGGGTGGGCTCGATCATAAAACAAAGTGTGCACGTGACAGAGTCACGAGCAATCGCATCGCGATGCCCCAAGCTGCGCACATCTAAGGGCCACTTGGTGTATAAAAAACCGCCAGCCAGATCAGAACTAAGGTCTCGAAAACCCATACTAAGACATGCATGTTATAATCATACACGCAGCACGCATGTCTAGTATGAACAGCAGGTATCATCACATAACTCTACAAAGTACTTCTTTATTGACTTACACATATAGCATACAAAGATCACATGTCTTTGATCAACATTACATCATACAACGGAAGAAAATTAGGTCTGAGTACAGACAAGATTAACAAATGGCTTAGAGAAGCCTTGTTCAACATACATGCCCTTCCACTAGGGACCAGACCGCTGTCTGGGACTATACTAGCTTAGTCAACGTCGAGCTTCAGGAAGGTGACTCCATCGGGGGTTGTGTTCTCATCTAAAACATAGAATAAGAAAATGTAAGTACAAAGTCATACTCAGCAATACTTACATCAGAACTATACTACTCATGCTCCAGTTTCAAGGTAAAGGAGGTGGGGTTCAACAATGCAGAAGTGCCAGCTTTGACTTGGCTAGTCCTGTACTACGAGTACCAGACTTGAGGTAAGAAGCGTACATGAGTCCACTACCAAGTCTCCAACTAATACACCACTATGGATACTTCCTAGACTTCCCCACGAGAAAGCACGCCATAGCACTCACACTTATCTTGCGAGTTTTAGAAGTACCCATTCAAGTTGTCTAATAATAAAGCACAGCTTTCAAGTAGTCCATTACCGCGGACGCGGCTATTCGAATAGTTTTGTTAACCCTGCCGGGGTGTATCGCTACACACACATGACCATCAGTTACCGCCAGGTCTCGGCTCCATTCAAGGGGTGTCGGCGAGGATGTTCACCGCAACACTTCGCCCACAGCTCTGTTCTAGTCCAAGGAGTCAATTGTCTGAGTTCCAAACCCAACTGATGTTCCGGCCGAGCTTCCAACCAGGACTCAAACCATGTAGCCACGACTGACAAGCCCACCTCGACGGATGGTTCTCCACTTGACAAGCCATGTTCCACAAGCCCTATAAGGAATTCCACATTTCATTTCCTTTATCTTTCTATGCATATGCCGAATGGAAATCCTGAACTAGGGGTGACTCCTTGACTTGGATCGGGGTGAGTTAATAGGTCGAGGGGGGTCAGTGAGCCTAATGTGTGGTTGTACTATTTGTCTCGGATTACCATACAAGAACTCGGGCTTAAGGCGGTGTTCAACGAGACAACCCACTGTGTACTCCTACACAGCCTCTCATCGTTCACCTTGTATTAGGGTGGATTCACCAACACAGTTTCACTTTCATCAACACCATGTTCACTATCATTCTGAATCACATCAAAAGCAACCTCATGGTAAAATCTAAGCATGCAATAAGAAGTAACAGTTGCAGGGGCCACATGATATCAATCAACTCCTATGTGAGCTAGGATTATGGTTTTGCTTACTACTGTGACAAGATGATAGGTCATGCATAGGATATGGGTTCAACTATGCGGTAGAATCGATACAAGGTGATCTCCTAAACGTGCATAAGCGAGACTGAGAGGGAATTGGGCTTTTATAGACATGATCAATGGGGTTTGCTTGCCTTGCTGACGAGGTTCAGTACGATGTCTTCAACGAAGGCGGTGGCCTCCGGTTCCGGCTCCACCTCTATTCCAGCAAACATCACAAACACTGCAATCAATATAATGTACAATGCACAATCACATGATCAAGTTGTAGAACATGATGTATATGGTGCTGATGTGTTGCAAATTCAATTTAATTGAAGTGTATTGCAAAATGTTTGCAAATTCAAACTTCAAATTCAGATTCAAATTATGCCATATGCATGTTGTCTACTGTTCACCCATTTTAAAATGGTCCAACATAGAAACAAGTTGCATATTCATAATCCTTGCATTTTTCTGATAATTCTAGACATACTATATGCCCCATTTGGAGTTATGGTTAATTAATTATGAATTTCCAAAGTTTATATGATTTTCTGCAATTTTTTGATTTTCTTTTTAATTCTTTTAAATAGAAAATCCCTTTATTGCGTCATGCTGACCTCAGCATGACGTGGGGGGGCTTCTGGCCAGTGGGGCCCTCCTGTCAGCCTCAGTGGGGGTTAATCCCCTCTGTTTAAAAATAAACGGGGGGGTTATTAGGGGCAGGGCCCCACCTGTCAGTGAGTTATTAGGGGGGATTAAGTCCCTAATCTCTCTGACGTGTGGGCCTCGCTGGAATCCGGCCGGTGGCGACCTCTGTAGGCGACGGCGCCCACTGGAGAGCGGCCCTCCGGCCTTGGCTTGGCACTGGAGAGGCGCCAAACTGCCTCCCGTGCTCGTGCGCATCATAGGGATGCCAAGGGCAGGCACGGGGGCGCCGGGAGCACACCATTTGAGCAACAGGGCGCGGCGGCCGCCCACTGCTCCGGTGGAGCTGACTAACCGGGGCGCGAACTTGAGCACGGATGGGATAGGGAGGAAGGTAAGCTCACCAGGAGCGTAATGAAATGCTCGGCGGGGCCAGAGAGAGCTTGTTGCCGGAGCAATTGCTCGCCGGAGGTCCTGGCGGCAGCGACAAATCCTCGATAATAGCGACGGCTTCGGTGCAGCTCGAGCTCGGGCGAAGCTTAAAATCGACGAAGACGACCGCGGGGCGTCGTCTAGACACAGTGTCGGCGCTCCAGGGGCACGGTGGCCACGCGAACGAAGGGCAGTGGCGAGGTCAGGCGCTCAGGAACTCGCGGATCTCGCCGGAGAGCAACGGGGAGGAAACAGCGGAGGGGGAAAAAGGTTGTGGGGGGTCTGGGGCGTACTCGTGGCACAAGAAGAGGGACAGGGAAGCCTCCAGGCCGGCACACAACTGCCGCCGGTGTCGGCATGCTCGCCACCGAGCAGCTTGCCGTCGCCGGGGTAGACGACAAGGGCGCTGGGTGGCTTGGGCCGTGGAAGGTAAGTTGGGCCCGAGGCCCAGGTAAGTGGGCTCGGTTTCCTTTTTCTATTTTTCTTCTATTTTTCTTCTGTTTTTCTCTGTTTCCTTTTTCTATATAGCTAGCCACTCACAAGTTTTGGAGATTTTTTAAATTCAAATAATTTGACTTTCAAATCAAATAGGGTATTTAATTAATTTCCAAGCCCAATTTTGAATTTTTGACAAATCTTGGTGCATGAAGTGGGACCCACTTCACTTTATATGTGATCATGCATATTTATAAGACTTTTCAAAAATAACAGAGGAATTTTTGGAAGCAATTTTTTGTCTGGCCATTTTATTAAATTATTTAGGGCTTTTCTTTTCCCCATTTTTTAATTTCTTTTGAAATGTTTGCATGATGGAAAGGGGAACTCAAACCCTAGCACTTAACCTAGTTGGGGTTCTGACAACTCGCCCCCACCCAAAAGAATCTCGTCCCGAGATTCAGAAGTCGTCGGGAGGAAGGTGGGGTACTCGGCACGGAGGCGGTCTTCTCTTTCCCATGTAGCTTCTTTCTCGGAGTGGTGTGACCATTGCACTTTCAGAAACCTGATCTTCTGACGACGGGTAACACGCTCTGCGGAATCAAGAATACAAACAGGGTACTCTCAATACGAAAGGTCATCTTGGAGATCAAGTGTTTCATGGTCGACTTCGCGGATGGGGTCCTTGAAGCAACGCCTGAATTGTGACACATGGAATACATCATGTACTCGGGAAAGGTGCGAGGGTACTTCAAGTTTGTAGGCAACTTCTACACGTTTAGCAAGAATGCGGAAAGGTCTGATGTAACATGGGGCCAACTTTCCTTTGATACCGAAGCGTTGGGTTCCCTTCAGAGGACTAACCCGAAGGTAAGCCTTACCATCCAGATTGTAGCTTTGTTGCCTATGATGACGATCATAGTAGCTTTTCTGACGAGACTGGGTTGCTTTCAATTGATCACGAACAATGCGAACTTGCTCTTCTGCTTCCTTGATCATATCCGTTCCAAAGAATTGTCTTTCACCGGTTTCTGACAAGTTAAGGGGTGTTCGACATCGTCATCCATAGAGGAGTTCAAAAGGAGCCATGTTCAGACTAGATTGGAAACTGTTGTTATAAGCAAATTCGGCAAATGGAAGAGATTTCTCCCAATTCTTTCCGAATGAGATAACACAAGCTCTGTGCATGTCTTCGAGAATTTGGTTAAGCCTCTCAACTTGACCGCTAGAATGAGGATGGAAAGTTGTACTAAAGGAGAGATGAGTTCCCATAGCATTCTGAAAGATTCCCCAAAATCTAGAGGTGAAAAGGCTACCTCGATCAAAATTGATTTCCAAAGGAACACCATGAAAAGACACGATTCTAGAGACATACATGTCCGCTAACTGGCTAGCAGTTATAGACTCGCGAATGGGAAGGAAGTGAGCAACTTTTGAAAGTCGGTCAATGACAACGAAGGTGGCATCATTTCCTTTCTGGGTTTTTGGAAAGCCGGTGATGAAGTCCATATCGACTTTGCCCCATTTCCACTCGGGAATAGGCAAAGGTTGAAGAGTACCAGCAGCTCTTTGGTGTTCGGCCTTAATGCTAAGACAAACATCACATTCAGCAACATATCGAGCAATGTCTCTCTTCATCCTAGTCCACCAATACTGTTCCTTTACTATATGTGAAGAAACATTTAGCAAATCCGCTAGCAATGTTCTACTTGATCCGGCGAACACCTCGTGCACGCCTTTGGCCAACTATGATTTGATCCTCAAGGGTTGGTTTCTCCACCAAGTTGAAAAGAGATCCACGAGGAACAATCTCGATGTTGAGCTTTCGAAATTCCTCATGAAGAAGTAGTTGATACTGTTGTAACATGAGGTTGTTACAATACGACTTACGACTTAGTGCATCAGCCATGATATTGGCTTTGCCTGGGGTGTAAAAAATCCCTAAGTCATAATATTTTATCAACTCTATCTAGCGTCTTTGCCTGAGATTAAGATCTGGCTGGGTGAAAATATATTTGAGGCTCTGGTGGTCGGAATAGATCTCACAACGATTACCAAGGAGGCAATGTCGCCATGTTGTTATGGCATGAAGTACGACATCGAGTTCAAGATCATGGGTAGGATAGTTCTCTTCATGTGGACGCAACTGGCGTGAAGCATAAGCTACCACATGTCTATCTTGCATAAGTGTAACAACCCAGTTTTCACAAAAATTAAAATTTTGTTTTCGGTGTGAATTGTTTGATTGTCTGATTTGTTTGCGGTGTTTGCATCCCCGATTTATCGATTGGCGATTATTCCCCCCCCCCCCTCTTTGCTCGTACCGGACGGAGACCGACACTTGCCACCCTGACACTCGACCTTTGCGACACCGGGTTTCACCCGATCACCGTCGCGATAACCGCACGAGACCAGCGCAGCCAAAGGAACGAAAAACCCTGTTTAATAATTAAACGGGTTTTTTTATAGCGCGCCGGAAAGTGTTTTCGGAATGGTTCCAGCGCTAGGTGAACGCTGCCGGCTCGATTCGCTGATCGTGCAGTTCGAAGTTTTACCCGAATCGGAGGTACTGCGGACCCCCGGCGTTCAGAAACGTGAGCACCGCGCGCGCGAGAGAAAAACATGGGATGTTTTTGCAAACTGCCAGCCACCTGGGCTATATATAGAGCGCCACACTCCCACCTCTTTCTAGGGTTTCCCTAGCCACAAAAATTTCAGCCACTACCCTCACAATAGCCCCAATTTTCGCATCTTGCTCATTTTTTTCCCAAACCCTATCCAGATCAATCCTGGACCGTCAGATCTCGCGATCCGACAGCCCAGGAAGCTCCCCACCAACCACCTAGCTCTCTCCTCTCTCCTCACTGCTGTAGCCGCCGCCCGTGGAGGCCAAAGCCGCCGCCGGCAGCCGGAGCTGCTCCCCGCCGTGCCAGGTCGCCTCCCTCTCCTCCCTCTCCTCCTTTCTCCCTCTCACCTCGCCTCCTCTTCCATCCCCCAGGCCGCCGGCCTCCATGGAAGCCAGGCAGGAGGTCCAGCAGCTGCCATGGATGGCTGGGTCGGAGCTCGCGCACAGGCCGCCCGTCGCCGCCTGGATCCACCAACGGTGGCCGCCCCAGTACCGCCGCGCTCTGGGTCCTCCCCACCTCGCCGCCACGGTCCAGCCGGAGCCCCACCGCCGGCGTCGAGCGCCGCTGATCCGCCGCCTCCGAAGACCCGATCCAGTCGGGATCGGGCACGTCCGCCGCTGCCGTTGGCCGGGTGGGCCTGCCAACCCCGAGGCCCACCAGGCCGCCAGCCCAGCGCCAATGCCAGGCCCCCTCCGAGGCCGACTTGGGCCGAAGCCCATGGGTGAGATTTTTTTATTTTTTCCCTGTGGATAGGCCCTGCTGTTATTTTTTTCTAAGTCTGTGAATTTTACTGCTCAGTTCGATTTCGCGACGATAATAGCGTTCAATCTGTAGCCTGGATCGCGTTGCGCCCAAAATGAAAGTTTCTTTGAATTGTGTGTACTTCAATTCATCTTTTGTGAGCTTTTGCATTTAGTTCATCTTGATTGTGTAATTGTGTGCTAAACAGGGCATCAGATCGTTAATTGCAAACTGTTGTTTAACTGCTGCTGAAACTGTTACTTGATTGAAACTTTGGGCGACGGTTACTTCGCAACCGTACGTCGGAATTGAGTGATTCATTTTGCGTTGCGTTAAGCATTGTTTATACTTCAGTTTCATGCATTCACTTGCCATAATTTCTTGCTGCATCATGATTGTATCTTGCTCCAAAGTAGCTACCCTGCTTTTGTTTATATTTTGTTAGTGACGAGTGTGTCGCGACCGTTTATCAGAATTGAGTGATTCCAATTGCATATTGTTAAGCATCATGTCTACTTTCATGCTATGTATTGTATTTCCATGATATGATTGCTGGTCATATAGTTACTTAGCACCAAAGTTTCTATGCTGCTGTTTTTGACAGCCACCTCTGATTTTCTCCAAGTTTGTAATGTTCCGATGCCATGTTGTTTGCTTAATATCTTTTGATCTATGATGCCTATTTCCTTGATTATTTTTTCCATGCCTTCCCTGTCATGTCTATTTTAATTCCATATCATTTCTGAGCATGTTTGCATTGATTATCCTGTTTATGCATTTCTCTGGTCATATAGTTACTTAGCACCAAAGTGTGCTTCGTGATGTTGGCAGATTGTGCCCGTAACTTGTTTTGCTCATATCTTTTTAACCGTAACTCCGTTTGGGGTGTTCTTTCTATGTAACTTGATTGGTTTTTCGTGTACTTTGTGTTTGTGCTATTGTTTGCTGTTGTTAACCAACCTAAAATATGGTTTAGGGAAGAACAGTACCAATTCTTTTAATTGTCGTGCGGCACGTAGTGTATGCGACGTTTAGGTTGTGCCTCACTTAAATTGACTAGCATAGATAGTTTACTTTGTGCTTCACCTCTTGCCATGTTTGTGTGCTTTTCCATGCTTGCTTGAGTTGCCATGTTAATAACCGTTGGTTGATCACCTGTAGCTAAGCAACTTGAACCACCGTAAACGTGCTGTATTCGTCGTGTGTGACGAGTACTCCACTTAACCTGTTAGTAACCTTTCTCGACGGTAAGTGCGATGTCTTGTGTTGCCCCGTAGTAATAGAGTGCTTGCTCGTTGATTGCTTTGCAATGTTTACCTCTTGTGTGCTTCCGCGGGTACCTATCGGAGATGATGCAAGCGCGCGGTCGACTACACCTTCGGAACCCGACTAATCAACAGGCAAGGACTATACATTACTTATGATCCATTCTATTTCAACCAGCGGTTTGCATGCTAGTATAGGTTAGGTTCGATGTTTGACCCTACCACATGTTTACAGCCTCTTTCAAACCGATACAGCCATGTCCCTTCCCAGCAAACCATGTACTGCTATGTTACTATTGTTCGTTGCTCAGCCCCTGCTTAGTATGCATTCTTAGGATGCTACGATGTTACCCTGTTACTCCTGGGTTTGGGATATCACATTATTATATTTTTGTTGATGATATGATTATTATAATGTTGACTATATTCGACGAAGGATGGAAGGTCTAGGCTATCCCTCCCCGACGCTTTGTTCCATTCGAGTCACCGAGGACCCGAGTTCCGGGTATTGGTTTTAAGACTGAGCGTTCCTAACCGTGTGTGGGATTTTATGGGGTCCCCTTTTCTTACCTACCTAGCTTCAAACATTTCTAGTGGTGGCCCAAGCTGTTTACCATTTGAAACCGTGTGTGTGCTGATCAGCTGCCAGTAGTTTTAAACCAACCAGGACGAGTGAGGACATAGTTCCCTTGATGGACCACCTTGTTCGGCTGAGGACCCGGTTTCCCATGTGTGATTAACCGGCTATCCAAACCCGAGACAGACGGTAGAGACCAGATCGAGAGCGCGGCCGGCTCCTGAGCTGGATGTTGACTCACTGGGGGCCACCCGGATTTGTTCGTTGTTAGTTAGAGGGACCTGTCGTTTCAGATCTCTTGGAACTAAATCATAAAATGGTTTCCTGTGATGGGTAGAAACTGAGAGTGATGGACGTGCGTGCGGAGCCTTGTAATGGGCAGTTGGTACACCCCTGCAGGGTTAAATCTTTTCGAGAAGCCGTGTCCACGGTTATGGACAACTTGAGACCTACTCCTTGTTCATAGACAACAACAGATGAGATAATCTTAATATAACTTGATCAACGTGTGTGTGTGCCTTGACTGCTTCTTCTTCGTCGGGATGCGAAGAGGAGGACAAGGATAGCATAGGTGTTATGTTTGCGTATGTAGGTGGAGAGCAGACTTGTTGGAGGCGATTCCTCATCGAATGCTTGGCTTCTTATCTTACTCTCTAGATCGTTAACCACTTCATAAATGCTAGTGCGGCAACAACCTCACCACTTACCCCATCCTTACCGTAAACTACTAGTTGTCCTAGAATGACGAGTGATGAAGTCCTTGCTGGGTCAGATGACCACTACAGTTGGATGCTGAGTACTTCTGTACTCATGATACTACCCCCAAACTCTTTTCAGGGTTCTTGATCGACAACAGGTACGGTGATCGACGTTTCACCTGGAGACTCGACGACGACTTGTTAGGCGGATCTCGGCGGAGGGCCTGGACCCGTGTGGTTATGGGGATCGATGCTTTTCTCTTTGCCACTAGGAATTTGATTGTAGTCTGTACTCAAACATATATCTTCCGCTGTTGTATTGTATTAATGAACTTGTATGCCGATTGTATGAGAAGTTGTATCCTTGTATCTATAATGTTGTGATATCATGTTGGAAATCCGGGGCATATGACTTTGTCATATGTCGCGGTGGGACCGGTATGTGCTTCGTCCCCGGATCTGGATGGAAACATCTAGATCTGGAACAGTATCGCATATCGGGCCTTACAACTTGGTATCAGAGCCTTATCGACCGTAGGATCCCTTCTCTGGCCGAAGTCGAGTCTAGACAAAAACTATTTTGTAGTTAATAAGTTAGTTATCGGAGAGTAGGATTCTTTTTACTCCTTACCCTTGCTCTGGTCAGAACAAGTGTCGTAAGTGTTTCATTCTCATCTTATCCCCTTCAAAACACTAGGATCTCGAGTGTGAGGAGTCGGAACCGTTACAATGCCTTGCTTGCAGCGTATTGTCTCGACTCCGATGTCAGGTTTGGGAAATCCTGTAGTACCTTTAGTTCTTTCGACTCCGGGTAAACATCTTGGTCATCTGTTGACTTCAGTTCTCTTGCCCAATATCCTTTCGATTTCCGTGAGAGTACTTCCTTGATCGTCGCTTTGAATTTTCGTTCTTCCTCTTGTCACTGACGGTTTCATTTTTCCGACGATGTCATCTCTCTGCGGAAAGAATCTCGACGGAGTTTGACGTTCGACATGGAGCAGATTCCCTTGTTGGAGGTGTTGAAGATCGTCGACCCTCTTTTCTCTTCCCCCCTCTCCCCCGAATCATCCTGGATCTCGGGACGAGATCCCTTGTTGGTGGTGTTGTATTGTAACAGCCCAGTTTTCACAAAATTAAAATTTTGAATTCGGTGTGAATTGTTTGATTGTCTGATTTGTTTGCGGAATTTGCATCCCCGATTTATCGATCGGCGATTAATTTTCCCCCATCTTATCTCGTACCGGACGGAGACCGACCCTTTCCACCCTGACACTCGACCTTTGCGACACCAGGTTTCACCCGATCACCGTCGCGATAATCGCACGAGACTAGCCGCAGTCAACGGAACGAAAAACCCCGTTTAATAATTAAACTGGTTATTTTTATAGCACACCAGAAAGTGTTTTCGGAACGGTTCCAGTGCTAGGTGAACGCCGCCGGCTCGATGCGCTGATCGCGCTGTTTGAAGTTTTACCCGAATCGGAGGTACTGCGGACCACCGGCGGTCAAAAACGTGAGCACCGCGCGTGCGAGAGAAAAAACGGGGATGTTTTTGCAAACTGCCAGCCACCTGGGCTATATAAAGACCACCACTCTCCCACCTCTTTCTAGGGTTTCCCTAGCCACAAAAATTGCAGCCACCACCCTCACAGTGGCCCCAATTTTCGCATCTTGCCCATTTTTTTGCCCAAACCCTATCCAGATCAATCCTGGACCGTCACATCTCGCGATCCGACGGCCCAGGAAGCTCCCCACCAACCACCTATCTCTCTCCTGTCTCCTCACTGCCGTAGCAGCCGCCCGTGGAGGCTGAAGCCGCCGCCGGCAGCCGGAGCTGCTCGCCACCATGCCAGGTCGCCTCCCTCTCCTCCCTCTCCTCCTTTCTCCCTCTCACCTCGCCTCCTCTTCCATCCCGCAGGCCGCCGCCCTCCATGGAATCCGGCCAGGAGGTCCAGCAGCCGCCATGGATGGCTGGGTCGGAGCTCGCGCCCAGGCCGCCCGTCGCCGACCGGATCCACGCCGACGTCCGCCCCAGCACCGCCGCGCTCCGGGTCCTCCCCACCTCGCCGCCACGGGCCAGCCAGAGCCCCACCGCCGGCGTCGAGCGCCGCTGATCCGCCGCCTTCGAAGACCCGATCTAGTCGGGATCGGGCACGTCCGCCGCTGCCGTTGGCCGGGTGGGCCTGCCAACCCCGAGGCCCACCAGGACGCCAGCCCAGCGCCAAGGTCAGGCCCCCTCCTAGGCCGACTTGGGCCGAAGCCCATGCGTGATATTTTTTTATTTTTTCCCTATGGATAGCCCCTGCTGTTATTTTTTTCTAAGTCTATGAATTTTACTGCTGTGTTCGATTTCGCGACGATAATAGCGTTCAATCTGTAGCCCGGATCGCGTTGCGCCCAAAATGAAACTTGCTTAGAATTGTGTGTACTTCAATTCATCTTTTGTGAGATTTTTCATTTGAGTTCATATTGATTGTGTAATTGTGTGCTAAAAAGGGCATCAGATCGTTAATTGCAAACTGTTGTTTAACTACTGCTGAAACTGTGGCTTTGTTGAAACTTTGGGCGACGGTTACTTCGCAACCGTACGTCGGAATTGAGTGATTCCTTTTGCGTTGCGTTAAGCATTTTTATACTTCAGTTTCATGCATTCAAATGCCATAATTGCTTGCTGCATCATGATTGTATCTTGCTCCAAATAGCTACCCTGCTTTTGTTTATATTTTGGTAGTGACGAGTGTGTCGCGACCGTTTATCAGAATTGAGTGATTCCAATTGCATATTGTTAAGCATCATGTCTACTTTCATCCTATGTATTGTATTTCCATGATATGATTGCTGGTCATATAGTTACTTAGCACCAAATTTGCTATGCTGCTGTTTTTGGCAGCCACCTCTGATTTTCTCTAAGTCTGTAATGTTCCGATGCCATGTTGTTTGCTTAATATCTTTGGATCTATGATGCCTATTTCCATGATAATTTTTTCCATGCCTTCCTTGTCATGTCTAGTTTAATTCCATATCATTTGTGAGAATCTTTGCATTGATTATCCTGTATATGCATTTCTCTGGTCATATAGTTACTTAGCACCAAAGTGTGCTTCGTGATGTTGGCAGATTGTGCCCGTAACTTGTTTTGCTTATATCTTTTTAACCGTAACTCCATTTGGGGTGTTCTTTATATGTAACTTGATTGGTTTTTCGTGTAATTTGTGTTTGTGCTATTGCTTGCTGTTGTTAACCAACCTAAAATATGGTTTAGGGCAGAACAGTACCAATTCTTTTAATTGTCGTGCGGCACGTAGTGTATGCGACGTTTAGGTTGTGCCTCACTTAAATTGACTAGCATAGGTAGTTTACTTTGTGCTTCACCTCTTGCCATGTTTGTGTGCTATGCCATGCTTGCTTGAGTTGCCATGTTAATAACCGTTGGTGGATCACCTGTAGCTAAGCAACTTGAACCACCGTAAACGTGCGGTATTCGTCGTGTGTGACGAGTACTCCACTTAACCTGTTAGTAACCTTTCTCAACGGTAAGTGCGATGTCTTGTGCCCGTAGTAATAGAGTGCTTGCTCGTTGATTGCTTTGCAATGTTTACCTCTTGTGTGCTTCTGCGGGTACCTATCGGAGATGATGCGAGCGCGCGGTCGACTACACCTTCGGAACCCGACTTATCAACAGGCAAGGACTATACATTACTTATGATCCATTCTATTTCAACCAGCGGTTTGCATGCTAGTATAGGTTAGGTTCGATGTTTGACCCTACCACATGTTTACAACCTCTTTCAAACCGATACAGCCATGTCCCTTCCCAGCAAACCATGTACTGCTATGTTACTATTGTTCGTTGCTCAGCCCCTGCTTAGTATGCATTCTTAGGATGCTACGATGTTACCCTGTTACTCCTGGGTTTGGGATATCACATTATTATATTGTTGTTGATGATATGATTATTATAATGTTGACTATATTCGACGAAGGATGGAAGGTCTAGGCTATCCCTCCCCGACGCTTTGGTCCATTCGAGTCACCTAGGACCCGAGTTCCGGGTATTGGTTTTAAGACTGAGCGTTCCTAACCGCGTGTGGGATTTTATGGGGTCCCCTTTTCTTACCTACCTAGCTTCAAACATTTCTAGTGGTGGCCCAAGCTGTTTACCATTTGAAACCGTGTGTGTGCTGGTCAGCTGCCAGTAGTTTTAAACCAACCTGGACGAGTGAGGACATAGTTCCCTTGATGGCCCACCTTGTTCGGCTGAGGACCCGGTTTCCCATGTGTGATTAATCGGCTATCCAAGCCCGAGACAGACGGTAGAGACCAGATCGAGAGCGCGGCCGGCTCCTGAGATGGATGTCGACTCACTGGGGGCCACCCGGATTTGTTCGTTGTTAGTTAGAGGGACCTGTCGTTTCGGATCTCTTGGAACTAAATCATAAAATGGTTGCCTATGATGGGTAGCAACTGAGAGTGATGGACGTGCGTGCGGAGCCTTGTAATGGGAAGTTGGTACACCCCTGCAGGGTTAAATCTTTTCGAGAAGTCGTGTCCACGGTTATGGACGACTTGAGACCTACTCCTTGTTCATAGACAACAACAGCTGAGATAATCTTAATATAACTTGATCAACGTGTGTGTGTGCCTTGACTGCTTCTTCTTCGTCGGGATGCGAAGAGGAGGACAATAATAGGATAGGTGTTATGTTTGCGTATGTAGGTGGATAGAAGACTTGTTGGAGGCGATTCCTCATCGAATGCTTGGCTTCTTATCTTACTCTCTAGATCGTTAGCCACTTCATAAATGCTAGTGCGGCAGCAACCTCACCACTTGCCCCATCCTTACCGTAAACTACTAGGGTTCCTAGAATGACGAGTGGTGAAGTCCTTGCTGGGTCAGATGACCACTATAGTTGGATGCATAGTACTTCTGTACTCATGATACTACCCCCAAACTCTTTTCAGGGTTCTTGATCGACAACAGTTACGGTGATCGACGTTTCACCTGGAGACTCGACGACACTAGTTAGGCGGATCTCGGCGGAGGGCCTGGACCCGTGTGGTTATGGGGATCGATGCTTTTCTCTTTGCCACTAGGAATTTTATTGTAGTCTGTACTCAGACATATATCTTCCGCTGTTATATTGTATTAAGGAAGTTGTATGCCGATTGTATGAGATGTTGTATCCTTGTATCTGTAATGTTGTGATATCATGTTGGAAATCCGGGGCATATGGCTTTGTCATATGTCGCGGTGGGACCGGTATGTGCTTCGTCCCCGGATCTGGATGGAAACATCTAGATCTGGAACAGTACCGCATATCGGGCCTTACAACTTGGTATCAGAGCCTTATCGACCGTAGGATCCATTCTCTGGCCGAAGTCGAGTCTAGACAAAAACTATTTTGTAGTTAATAAGTTAGTTATCGGAGAGTAGGATTCTTTTTATTCCTTACCCTTGCTCTGGTCAGGACAAGTGTCGTAAGTGTTTTATTCTCATCTTATCCCCTTCCAAACTCTAGGATCTCGAGTGTGAGGAGTCGGAACCGTTACAATGCCTTGCTTGCAGCGTATTGTCTCGACTCTGATCTCAGGTTTGGGAAATCCTGTAGTACCTTTAGTTCTTTCGACTCTGGTTAAACATCTTGGTCATCTGTTGACTTCAGTTCTCTTGCCCAATATCCTCACGATTTCCGTGAGAGTACTTCCTTGATCGTCGCTTTGAATTGTCGTTCTTCCTCTTGTCACTGACAGTTTCATTTTTCCGACGATGTCGTCTCTCTGCGGAAAGAATCTCGACGGAGTTTGACGTTCGACATGGAGCAGATTCCCTTGTTGGTGGTGTTGAAGATCGTCGACCCTCTTTTCTCTTCCCCCCTCTCCCCCGAATCATCCTGGATCTCGGGACGAGATCCCTTGTTGGTGGTGTTGTATTGTAACAGCCCAGTTTTCACAAAATTAAAAATTTGTTTTCGGTGTGAATTGTTTGATTGTCTAATTTGTTTGCGGAATTTGCATCCCCGATTTATCGATCGGCGATTATTTTCCCCCCCTCTTATCTCGTACCGGACGGAGACCGACCCTTTCCACCCTGACACTCGACCTTTGCGACACCGGGTTTCACTCGATCACCATCGCGATAACAGCACGAGACCAGCCGCAGCCAACGGAACGAAAAACCCCGTTTAATAATTAAACGGGTTATTTTTATAGCGCGCCAGAAAGTGTTTTCGGAACGGTTCCAGTGCAAGGTGAACCCCGCCGGCTCGACGCACTAATCGCGCTGTTCGAAGTTTTACCCGAATCGGAGGTACTGCGGACCACCGGCGGTCAGAAACGTGAGCACCGCGCGCGCGAGAGAAAAAACGGGGATGTTTTTGCAAACTGCCAGCCACCTGGGCTATATAAAGACCACCACTCTCCCACCTCTTTCTAGGGTTTCGCTAGCCACAAAAATTGCAGCCACCACCCTCACAATGGCCCCAGTTTTCGCATCTTGCCCATTTTTTTGCCCAAACCCTATCCAGATCAATCCTGGGGTCAGATCTCGCGATCCGACGGCCCAGGAAGCTCCCCACCAACCACCTAGCTCTCTCCTCTCTCCTCACTGCCGTAGCAGCCGCCCGTGGAGGCTGAAGCCACCGCCGGCAGCCGGAGCTGCTCGCCGCCGCGCCAGGTCGCCTCCCTCTCCTCCCTCTCCTCCTTTCTCCCTCTCACCTCGCCTCCACTTCCATCCCGCAGGCCGCCGGATTCCATGGAAGCCGGCCAGGAGGTCCAGCAGCCGCCATGGATGGCTGGGTCGGAGCTCGCGCCCAGGCCGCCCGTCGCCGACCGGATCCACGCCGACGTCCGCCCCAGCACCGCCGCGCTCCGGGTCCTCCCCACCTCGCCGCCACGGGCCAGCCAGAGCCCACCGCCGGCGTCGAGCGCCGCTGATCCGCCGCCTTCGAAGATCCGATCTAGTCGGGATCGGGCACGTCCGCCGCTGCCGTTGGCCGGGTGGGCCTGCCAACCCCGAGGCCCACCAGGCCGCCAGCCCAGCGCCAAGGCCAGGCCCCCTCCCAGGCCGACTTGGGCCGAAGCCCATGGGTGAGATTTTTTTATTTTTCCCCTGTGGATAGCCCCTGTTGTTATTTTTTTCTAAGTCTATCAATTTTACTGCTATCTTCGATTTCGCGACGATAATAGCGTTCAATCTGTAGCCCGGATCGCGTTGCGCCCAAAATGAAAGTTGCTTAGAATTGTGTGCACTTCAATTCATATTTCGTGAGCTTTTGCATTTGAGGTCATCTTGATTGTGTAATTGTGTGCTAAACAGGGCATCAGATCGTTAATTGCAAACTGTTGTTTAACTACTGCTGAAACTGTTGCTTGATTGAAACTTTGGGCGACGGTTACTTCACAACCGTACGTCGGAATTGAGTGATTCCTTTTGCGTTGCGTTAAACATTGTTTCTACTTCAGTTTCATGCATTCACATGCCATAATTGCTTGCTGCATCATGATTGTATCTTGATCCAAAGTAGCTACCCTGCTGTTAGTGTGCTGCTGTTTATATTTTGTTGCAACTTCGGTCGACGAGTGTGTTGCGACCGTTTATCGGAATTGAGTGATTCCAATTTCATATTGTTAAGCATCATGTCTAGTTTCATCCTATGTATTGTATTGCAATGATATGCTTGCTGGTCATATAGTTATTTAGCTCCAAAGTTGCTATGCTGCTGATTTTAACAGCCACCTCTGATTTTCTATAAGTCTGTAATGTTCCGATGCCATGTTGTTTGCTTAATATCTTTTGATCTATGATTCCTATTTGCATGATTTATTTTTCCATGCCTTCCTTGTCATGTCTAGTTTAATTCCATATCATTTGTGAGCATGTTTGCATTGATTATCCTGTTTATGCATTGCTCTAAAGTGTGCTTCGTGATGTTGGCAGATTGTGCCCGTAACTTGTTTTGCTTATATGTTTTTAACCGTAACTCCGTTTTGGGTGTTCTTTATATGTAAATTGATTGGTTTTTTGTGTACTTTGGGTTTATGCTATTGTTTTCTGTTGTTAACCAACCTAAAATATGGTTTAGGGAAGAACAGTACCAATTCTTTTAATGGTCGTGCGACACGTAGTGTATGCCATGTTTAGGTTGTGCCTCACTTAAATTGACTAGCATAGATAGTTTACTTTGTGCTTAAACTCTTTCCATGTTTGTGTGCTATGCCATGCTTGCTTGAGTTTCCATTTTCATAACCGTTGGTTGATCACCTGTAGCTAAGCAACTTGAACCACCGTAAACGTGCGGTATTCGTCGTGTGTGACAAGTACTCCACTTAACCTGTTAGTAACCGCTCTTGACGGTAGGTGCGATGTCTTGTGTTGCCCCGTAGTAATAGAGTGCTTGCTCGTTGATTGATTTCCAATGTTTACCTCTTGTGTGCTTCCGCGGGTACCTATCGGAGATGATGCGAGCGTGCGGTCGACTACACCTTCGGAACCCGACTTATCAATAGGCAAGGACTATACATTACTTATGATCCATTCTATTTCAACCAGCGGTTTGCATGCTAGTATAGTTTAGGTTTGATGTTCGATCCTACCACAGGTTTACAACCTCTTTCAAACCGATACATCCATGTCCCTTCCCAGCAAACCATGTACTGCTATGTTACTATTGCTCGTTGCTCAGCCCCTTCTTAGTATGCATGCTTAGGATGCTACGATGTTACCCTGTTACTCCTGGGTTTGGGATATCATATTATTATATTGTTTTTTATGATATGATTATTATAATGTTGACTGTATTCGACGAAGGATGGAAGGTCTAGGCTATCCCGCCCCGACGCTTTGTTCAATTCGAGTCACCTAGGACCCGTGTTCCGGGTATTGGTTTTAAGACTGAGTGTTCCTAACCGCGTGTGGGATTTTATGGGGTCCCCTTTTCTTACCTACCTAGCTTCAAAAATTTCTAGTGGTGGCCCAAGCTGATTTACCATTTGAAACCGTGTGTGTGCTGGTCAGCTGCCAGTAGTTTTAAACCAACCTGGACGAGTGAGGACATAGTTCCCTTGATGGCCCACCTTATTCGGCTGAGGACCCGGTTTCCCATGTGTGATTAACCGGCTATCCAAACCCGAGACAGACGGTAGAGACCAGATCGAGAGCGCGGCCGGCTCCTGAGCTGGATGTCGACTCACTAGGGGGCCACCCGGATTTGTTCGTTGTTAGTTAGAGGGACCTGTCGTTTCGGATCTCTTGGAACTAAATCATAAAATTGTTTCCTGTGATGGGTAGCAACTGAGAGTGATGGACATGTGTGCGGAGCCTTGTAATGGGAAGTTGGTACACCCCTGCAGGGTTAAATCTTTTCGAGAAGCCGTGTCCAATGTTATGGACGACTTGAGACCTACTCCTTGTTCATAGACAACAATAGCTGAGATAATCTTAATATAACTTGATCAACGTGTGTCTGTGCCTTGACTGCTTCTTCTTCGTCGGGATGTGAATAGGAGGACAAGGATAGGATAGGTGTTATGTTTGCGTATGTAGGTGGATAGCAGACTTGTTAGAGGCGATTCCTCATCGAATGCTTGGCTTCTTATCTTACTCTCTAGATCGTTAGCCACTTCATAAATGCTAGTGCGGCAGCAACCTCACCACTTACCCCATCCTTACCGTAAACTACTAGTTGTCCTAGAATGACGAGTGATGAAGTCCTTGCTGGGTCAGATGACCACTACAGTTGGATGCTGAGTACTTCTGTACTGATGATACTACCCCAAACTCTTTTCAGGGTTCTTGATCGACAATAGGTACGGTGATCGACGTTTCACGTGGAGACTCGACGACGACTAGTTAGGCGGATTCCAGCGGAGGTCCTGGACCCGTGTGGTTATGGGGATTGATGCTTTTCTCTTTGACAATAGGAATTTGATTGTAGTCCGTACTCAGACATATATCTTCCGCTGTTGTATTGTATTAAGGCAGTTGTATGCCGATTGTATGAGATGTTGTATCCTTGTATCTGTAATGTTGTGATATCATGATGGAAATCCGGGGCATATGGCTTTGTCATGTGTCGCGGTGGGACCGGTATGTGCTTCGTCCCCGGATCTGGATGGAAACATCTAGATCTGGAACAGTACCGCATATCGGGCCTTACAATAAGTATGCATCCTAACCCTTGCTGTGAAGCATCTCAAAAGATCTCGAAATCCTTTTTCGTGTCTGGAGGCGCAAGTACGGGTGCAGAAGTCAATCTTATTTTCAGCTCTTGAAAGCTTTCCTCGCACTTGGGAGTTCAATCGAATTTCTTATCTTTCTTGAGGAGTTCAGTCAGAAGCTTTTCAAGTTTGGAGAAGTTCGCAACGAAGCGGCGACAATAGCTTGCTAGGCCAAGAAAACTCCTAACTTGCTTAACCGATTCAGGTGGAGTCCAGTCAAGGACGGCCTGAACTCTCTCGGGATTGCCAGCAATGCCTTTTGTAGAAATCACGTGGCCTAAGTAGGTCACTTCTGGTAGCCCAAATTCGCACTTAGAGAACTTGGCATAAAGGCGATGCTCTCGAAGTTTCATCAATACCAGCCTAAGATGCTCGGCATGTTCTTCTTCGTTCTTCGAGTATATAAGTATGTCATCGAGGTAAACCACGACGAACTTGTCCAAATACTCCATGAAGATCGAGTTCATCATGCGTGAAAAAGTAGCTGGGGAATTGGTTAAACCGATGGACATGAGAGTGAAATCGTAAAGACCATATCGAGAAGTGAAAGCCATTTTTGGAATGTCCTCGTTTCCGATTTTGATTTGATGATAACCTAATCTCAAATCCATCTTGGAGAAGACAGAGGATCCAGCAAGTTGATCATAAAGATCATTGATCCTGGGTAGTGGGTGCTTTTTCTTTATCGTCGCTAGATTTAGCGGGCGATAGTCTACGCACATCCTTTCTGTTCCATCTTTCTTCGTTACGAACAGAACGGGGCAACCCCATGGCGATGAGCTAGGTCGGATGAAGCCTTTTGCCAACAAAGCTTCAAGTTGGATTTTTAGCTCAGCTAACTCACGTGGGGCCATTTTGTATGGGCGTCCGGAAATTGGGGAGGTTCCTGGGGCAAGATCTATAATGAATTCTACACATCTGTCAGGAGGCATTCCTGGCAGTTCTTCAGGAAAGACATCCGGGAAGTCACGAACAACCGGAATATCTTCAAGGTCAGGAACGGGAAGCACATTCAAAGTATGCATCTGGATTCTAGAACTGGGTGAGGTGTAGTCAATGGTCTGGCCTGAAGGATGGGTAAGTTTAACTGACTTGGCTATACAATCAAGGAAAGCATTATGTCTTGATAACCAATCCATACCTAAGATGACATCAATGTCTGATGACTTGAGGGCTATAAGAGAAGCAAGGAATACTAAACCCTCAATTGCAATTTGATTGCCATGGCTTACCCTATTAGTTTTCCACTTTGAACCAGGAGTTTGAATGATCATTGGAGAAAACATTTCTTCAAAGGAGAACTCATGCCGAAGTGCATAACTCTCCGACATGAATGAATGAGCGGCTCCTGGATCGAAAAGAACAGAGGCGGGAATATGATTGGCTGGGAGCGTACCAAGGATAACGTCAGAAGTATCAATAGCTTCCTCAACTGAGATTTGGTTCACACAACCACTAAAAGTGGCTAAGGATTTTGCTTGCAAGGAGTTGGAGGTTGATTTCTGTGAAGACTTAGCTTTGGAAGACTTGGGTGGGTGGCATCATGTCTTGGACGAGGATCCACTTTCACCGACAATGAACATGTCCGTGCGATGTGACCAGGCTGACCACACTTGTAGCAAACTCTGGTGTCAGGGGGTGGAGCAGTGATGGCAGGCTCACTACCAGAAATGTTGGCATTCATGTTTGGTGGAGGAGGTTGAGGCACCATATAGGATGGCCTTGCAAAAAGGTGTGAAGGAATGGCACTAGTTGGAATCCATATCCGGCGTTTCTCAGGGGCCAAACTAGAAGATGGAGCAAACTCACGAGCATGCTTGCAAGACTCTTCAAACACCTCATTGCCATACTCAGCTCTGAAGGATCAATTGACTAAATCCTCAAAGTTGAAAAACTCATGAAGATTGAGGTCATGACGAATAACAGGGCTATGTCCCTTGTGGAACCTTTCTTGCTTCCTGGCATCAGTGGATATCTCCTCTTGGGAATAATGAGCAAGATGGTTGAACTCGGTCATATACTCGTGGATGGACCTATCTACCTGAGTTAGATTGCAAAACTGTTCCTTCTTTCTTTCCATCATCTCATCTAGAATGTGGTACCCTCGGAAGGCATCACGAAATTGCTGCCAAGTCACTACGTGACCATCAGGTTGCATTGCAACATAGTTCTCCCACCATTCACCAGCAGCACCTTCCAAGAAGTATACCGCAAACATCACACAGTCATTGGGAGCAACATGCGCCGTCTTATGCTTACACTCGATGGAACAGAGCCAATCATCAGCTTCAAGGGGCTCAGAGGAACATCGAAATACCGGTGGCTTGAGGAGGATCAAATCCTGAATGCTGACAACCACATTGCGTTGACGAGCGGTATTCTGCTCGATGAGCTCCAGAAGGCGTGTTTGATCACGTCGATTCTGCTCAGCTTCCATCATGATTTCCTCCGCAGAAGGCGGTGGAGGAGGATCATCATCACTTCGATTCCGATCACGGTCTCGATTCCGACGAACAGCACTACCAGTTCCACTTGACATCCTGTGTGAGAAAAATCAACAATCAGAACAGGTTTTACAATGGAATCAAAGATAAGAGGACATGACTAGGAGGAAAATATTGTAATGCAACAACAATGACTTCAAAAGGACCACGGAAAAACTCGGGCAGCATAATGGCTACACCGGGATGGAAAATGAGACAACCTAGAGGAGGTTGGACAGAACTTCCTCAAGGAAATCAATAACAAGATGACTCTGGACGACCACGATAGTCCTACGGCTACAAAGAAGCAATCAACGAGATGTTCTAGTAAGACATAGATGAGCCTTGTCCTATCTTCCCGTAGAAAAGAAGAGGATGACTCAGAACTCAAATCGAAGAGGGTAAGGAGAAAAAGAAGCCTTACTATGTTCCCTTATTACGCAAGTAACTATATAACTATAGAATGCTAGATTCGACTTCGACCAAGGGTTGAATAATCCTACAGACACTCCTACTCTAATACTAATTCTAGTCACAAATCAATCACATGGAGAGCCGAGAGCCGTACCCACTTGTCTAAGCAGACAAGGCCAAGCACAAAACACTCTCGGAAAGCATCGTCGTGAGGGGCATCCCATCCAGGCCGGATGATCAACTGAGATGGGTCCTCATCGCCCGCTCACAAGTCTAAATGATTATGGGTGGTGAAATCCCATACTCATAGACAAGTCGCCTCAACCATGATATCAATTGAATCATAACCCTTACATAAACAGACTCCAGCCCGATCACTTAGTCGGGGTCTAGGGCGGGCTCGATCATACAACAAAGTGTGCATGTGGCAGAGTCACGAGCAATCGCATCGCAATGCCCGAAGTTGCGCACATCTAAGGGCCACTTGGTGTATAAAAGACCGCCAGCCAGATCACAACTAAGGTCTCGAAAACCCATACTAAGACATGCATGTTATAATCATACACGGAGCACACATGTCTAGTATGAACAGCAGGTATCATCACATAACTCTACAAAGTAGTTCTTTATTGACTTACACATAGAGCATACAAAGATCACATGTCTGTGATCAACATTACATCATACAACGGAAGAAAATTAAGTCTGAGTACAGACAAGATTAACAAATGGCTTAGAGAAGCCTTATTCAACATACATGCCCTTCCACGAGGGACCAGACCGCTGTTTGGGACTATACTAGCTTAGTCAACGTCGAGCTTCAGGAAGGTGACTCCATCGGGTGTTGGGTTCTCATCTAAAACATAGAATAAGCAAACGTGATTACAAAGTCGTACTCAGCAAGACTTACATAAGAACTATTCTACTCATGCTCCAGTTTCAAGGTAAAGGAGGTGGGATAGTTTTGTTAACCCTGCAGGGGTGTACCGCTACACACACATGACCATCAGTGACCGCCAGGTCTCGGCACCATTCAAGAGGTGTCGGTGAGGATGTTCACCACAGCTACGTTCTAGTCCAAGGAGACAACTGTCTGAGTTCCAAACTCAACTGAAGTTCCGGCCGAGCTTCCAGCCAGGACTCAAACCATGTAGGCACGACTGACAAGCCCACCTCGACGGATGGTTCTCCGCTTGACAAGCCATGTTCCACAAGCCCTACCATGAATTCCACATTTCATTTCCTTTATCTTTCTATGCATATGCCAAATGGAAATCCCGAACTAGGTGTGACTCCTGGACTTGGATCGGGGTGAGTTAATAGGTCAAGAGGGGTCAGTGAGCCCAATGTGTGGTTGTACTCTTTGTCTCAGATTACCATACAAGAACTCGGGCTTAAGGTTGTGTTCAACGAGACAACCCACTGTGTACTCCTACACAGCCTCTCATTGTTCACCTTGTATTAGGGTGGATTCACCAACACTGTTTCACTTTCATCAACACCATGTTCACTATCATTCCGACTCACATCAAAAGCATCCTCATGGTAAACTCTAAGCATGCAATAAGCAGTAACAGTTGCAGGGGCCACATGATATCAATCAACTCCTATGTCAGCTAGGATATTTGTTTGCTTACTACTGTGACAAGATGATAGGTCATGCATCAGATATGGGTCAACTATGCGGTAGAATCGATACAAGGTGATCTTCTAAACATGCATAAGAGAGACTGTGAGGTAATTGGGATTTTATAGACATGATCAATGGGGTTTGCTTGCCTTTCTGACGAGGTTCCGTACGGTGTCTTCACCGAAGGGGGTGGCCTCCGGTTTCGGCTCCAGCTCTATTCGAGAAAACATCACAAACATTGCAATCAATATAATGTACAATGCACAATCACATGATCAAGTTTTAGAACATGATGTATATGGTGCTGATGTGTTGCAAATTCAATTTAATTGAAGTGTATTGCAAAAGGTTTGCAAATTCAAACTTCAAATTCAAATTCAAATTATGCCATATGCATGTTTGCTACTGTTCACGCATTTTAAAATGGTCAAACATAGAAACAACTTGCATATTCATAATCCTTGCATTTTTCTAATAATTTGAGACATATTATATGCCCCATTTGGAGTTATGGTTAATTAATTATGAATTTCCAAAGTTTATATGATTTTCTCTAATTTTCTGATTTTATTTTTAATTCTTTTAAATAGAAAACCTCTTTATTGCATCATGCTGACCTCAGCATGACGTGGGGGGCTTCTGTCCAGTGGGGCCCTCCTGTCAGCCTCAGTGGGGGTTAATCCCCTCAGTTTAAAAATATACAGGGGGTTATTAGGGGAAGGGCCCCACCTGTTAGTGCGTGATTAGGGGGGATTAAGCCCCTAATCTCTCTGACGTGTGGGCCTCACCGGAATCCGGCCGGCGGCGACCTCTGTAGGCGGCGGCGCCCACTGGAGAGAGGCCCTCCGGCCTCGGCTTGTCATAGGAGAGGCGCCAAACTGCCTCCCTTGCTCGTGCGCATCACAGGAATGCCAAGGGCAGGTACGGGGGCAAAGCTTCAGATCGACGAAGACGACCGCGGGGAGTCGTCTAGACACAGTGTCGGCGCTCCAGGGGCACGGTGGCCACGCGAACGAAGGACGGAGGCGAGGTCAGGCGCTCGGGAACTCGTGGATCTCGCCGGAGAGCAATGGGGAGGAAACAGCGGAGGGGGAAAAAGGTTGCGGGGGGTCTGGGGCGTACTCGTGGCGCAAGAAGAGGGGCAGGGAAGCCTCTAGGAAGGCACACAGCTGCCGCCGGCGTCGGCATGCTCGCCACCAAGCAGCTTGCCGTCGCCGCGGTAGACGACAATGGCGCTGGGTGGCCTGGGCCGTGGAAGGTAAGTTGTGCCCGAGGCCCAGGTAAGTGGGCTCGGTTTCCTTTTTCTATTTTAATTCTCTTTTTCTCTGTTTTTCTTTTTCTATAAATTGTTTTGCTCTGGATAAAAAAGAGAAAAGAACTTTGTAAAATCCTCAAAACTTTTTTGTGACATTCCAATATATATAGCTAGCTACTCACAAGTTTTGGAGATTTTTGAAATTCAAATAATTTGAATTTCAAATCAAATAGAGTATTTAATAAATTTCTAAGCCCTATTTAGAATTTTTGACAAATCTTGGTGCATGCAGTGGGACCCACTTCACTTTATATGTGATCATGCATATTTATAAGACTTTTCAAAAATAACAGATGAATTTTTGGAAGCAATTTTTTTGTCTAGCCATTTAATTAAATTCTTTAGGGCTTTTCTTTTCCCCATTTTTGAATTTCTTTTGAAATTTTTGCATGATGCAAAGGGGAACTCAAACCCTAGCACTTACCCTAGTTGGGGTTCTGACATAGCTAGCCCCCGTTCGTCCTCTAGACCACGCCGCCATGGGAGCCGAGCTCCGTCGCCGCCATGGTCGAGCTCGAGCTCGCTCCCGTGCCCCTCTGCCCTCACCCGTGTGTCCGTCGTGTTCTAGGGCCTCCCAGGATCACAACGCAACCACCGCGGCATCTTTCCAGGCACCGCAACGTCGACTGCTACAAACCCTTGCCACGGCCGCCGCAAAAGCTCGTCGTCGGCATCACTCCGGTGTCCCTCGGTGACCCTGATGTGCTCTGGGTGATGCGCGCGTGCTCGGGCTTTTGTTTGGTGGCCTCAGCGCACCGAATGGTTGCCGGAGACGCCCTCCCCTGTGTCGCCGCTGCCTCGGTTGGTCGCCGACGTTGAGCCGCCGGCGAGCTGACGTGGCCGGCGTGGTTAGACGCTAATTAACCCAGCCCTGGGCCACTAACATGTGGGCCCAGGCTGCTAATCACCCCGGGTTAGTTTAGTTTAACAGAGTTAATTAACTAACCCCACTGATATGCTGGCTCCACCAGTCAGACCCCCCCTACGTCAGCATGACGTAATAGTGGCGCAATAAGTCCTTTTCCAAATTAAAAGAATAATCCAGAAAATTAATTAAAATTTGGAAATTCATACTAACTCCATATTGGACAAATAATATATGCAACATTATCAGAAAAATGCAAGGATTCTGAATATGCACCTGGTTTTCATGTTTTCCCATTAAAAAATGGGGGACAGAATCAAACATGCATATGAACCCTTTTAAATTCAAATATGGAGTTTGAATTTGCAACTCAAATGCAATATACTTCATTTAAATAAAATGTTCAACACATCAGCACCATGAACCTCATGCTATAACATCATATCATGTGATTGTGCATTGTCAATTATATTGATTGCTTGTTTGTGTTGTTTTGATTTTGAAAGAGGTGGAGCCGGAACCCGAGATCACTCCTTCGTTGAAGACACTATGTTTGAACCTCTTCAACAAGGCAAGCAAACCCCCATTGATCATGTCGATAAAATCCCACTTCCCTCTCAGTCTCGCTTATGCATTGTTTAGGATGATTACCATGATATGGTTGTACCGCATAGTTGAACCCATTCCGTTGCATGACCTATCATTTGTCACAGTAGTAAGCAAACCACAATCCTAGCAGATGTAGGAGTTAATTGATATCATGTGCCCCCTGCAACTGTTACTGCTTATTGCACGCTTAGAGTTACAATGAGGTTACTCTTTTGTGAGTCGGGATGGTAGTGATCATGTTGATGATGGTGGAAATGTTTTGGTGAATCTACCCTAATACAAGATGAACGATGAGAGGCTATGTAGGAGTACACAGTGGGTTGTCTCGTTGAACACCGCCTTAAGCCCGAGTTCTTGTGTGGTGATCCAAGACAAAGAGTAATACCACATGTTGGGAAAACGGACCCCCGCTCAACCTACTAACTCACCCCATCTTGGTTCAATGAGTCGCAATAGTTCGGAGTTCTAGTAGGTCCGTGGCACGGTCTGCGAAGTGGAAGAACGACTATTTAGACCTGCTTGGGACCCTGCACACATCTTCTGGGAACACATCGGTAAACAGGTCGGGTTCACGATGTGGAATCCATCCCAGATAGGCGTATCCATAGGACTTAGAGTTGGCTATGAGGTAAAATTTGTGGAAATTATCCTCGCCGACACCCGCTTGAAGGGTGACGAGATCTTGGAGGTAACTGATGGTTTCATGTGTGTAGCAGTACACCCTGCAGGGTTAATAAACTATTCGAATAGCCGCGTCCGTGGTAAGGGACTACTTGGAAAGTTGTACTCGTAGTTCAGGACTAGCCAAGTAAAAGCTGGCACTTCTGCAATTGAACCCAACCTCCCTTTGCCTTGATACATGTGCATGAGTAGTATAGTTCCTACGTAAGTCTTGCGGAGTACGTCTTTGTCCTCACGTTTTCTTATTCTATGTTTTAGATGAACCCACCGACCTCGAAGGTGGATTCTTCCTCGGGCTCGACGACTGAAGCCAAGCTAGTGTAGTCCCAGTCAGCAGATTGGTTCCCTCGTGGAGGGCTTGTGTTTAAATAAGGCTTCTTAAGCCATTTGTTAAACTTTTATGTACTCAGACATACTTTTCTTCCGCTTGTTTGATGTAATGTTGGATCACGGTCTCGTGATCTCTATGTGCACTCTGTATGAGTTATCAATAAAGTTGTAAACTTTGTAGAGATTTGCAATGATAGATGTTGTTCATACTAGACATGTGTGTTGCGTGTATGATTATAACATGCATGTCTTAGTATGCGTTTTTGAGACCTTAGTTGTGATCTGGCTATCGATCTTTTATACGCCAAGTGGCCCTTAGATGTGCGCAGCTTGGGGCATCACGATGCGATTGCTCGTGACTCTGTCACGTGCACACTTTGTTGTATGATCGAGCCCGCCCTAGACCCCGACTAAGTGATCGGGCTGGAGTAAGTCTTTGTAAGTGTTATAATACAATCGATAGTATGGTTGATGCGACTTGTCTATGAGAATGGGAGTTCACCACCCATATCATTTAGACTTGTGTGCGGACAATGAGGACCCATCTCAGTTGATCATCCCGCATTGATGGGATGCCCCTCACGTTCGATGCTTTCTGAGAACGTTCCGTGCTTGCCTTGTCTGCTTAGAAAAGTGGGTACAGTTCTCGGCTCTCACTATTATTGTGTTGTAGCGGGTCTTGCATACGTTAACCCCGGGTCCCGACAAGTACTTCCCCCTATTGTTGACCTCTTTGAGCTTGTTTTCTCTCTATCCCTCCCATTATTCTTGCTCCTTTTTTATGGAAAAGAGAAAGGATATCTAGATCTACATTCTCCACCAAGTCATCTCTCCTCTAAGTGAGGGGAGCTTTGTGGATCTAGATCTTGGAGTTCTTTGGTGTTCTCCTTGTTCTTCCTCTTATTTTCCTCCATAGATTTTGTTGTTGTGGTGATATATGAGAGTGCGGGACTTGAGCACTTCGTGTGCTCTTGCCATTACATTTGGTGCATCGGTTTGACTTATCTCCAAGGATTGGTTGTAGTAAGTGAAGTTGAGAAGATTGCTACTCTTGAGTGCATTGGCACTCTAGAGCTTGTACTCTTGAGTTCTTTGTCACTCTAGAGCTTGTATCTCTTCTGTGCGTTGGCACCTATAGGCTTATTGTTGCGGAGCTCAATCATTGTGGTGGAAAGCTTCGGGACACTACGGGTGCCTCCAATTGAGTTGTGGAGATAGCCCCGAGCATTTGTACAGGTTCGGTGACCACCCTCAAGGGTCGCCATTTGTACGGGTTCGGTGACCGCCCTCGAGTGTCCTATAGTGGAACCATAGCAGAGCGTGTGCAGAAATAGGGTGGCCCTCGTTGGCTTCGTGTGAGCATTGAGCTTCACATCCTCTCCAAACGGAGACATACTTCTCGCAAGAGAAGGAACTTCAGTAACAAAACCTTGTCTCCATCGGCTCCACTTGCGATTATCTCTACCTTTACTTTGAGCAAGCTTATTACCTTGTTTATCTTGTGCTTGCTCATATTATTGTTGCATTCCTTGTCCCATAGGTTGGTTGTTTATCTTGTTGCACATCTAGTCAACCTTTTTACTTGTGCACCTACTTTGTGGTAGCCATAGCGCTCTTCTTATATATCTTGCTATCACATAGTTGTTTATCTTGCTTAGTATAACTTGTTGGTGCACCGGGCCTAGCTTATTTTAAGTGATGTTTTATTCCGCATTTTTTGAAGCCTAAACTGTAATTATTTTAAGCGCCTCTTCACCACCCCCTCTAGGCGACATCCACGTCCTTTCATTGAGGTACCTTGGTAGAACAAACCTAGGAAAGATTATATCTTTAATCATTTTTAAAGATGTCTTCTGATCAACACTCTCAGCGGGGATTTCTTCAAACCACTTCAAAATATTTACACTCGTTATTTGGCAGCTCTGTTCGTTAGCTTTCCATCAAGCTTAAGTTTGCCTCAATCAGATTTCATTTGCAAAAGTTACGGCTGTTCTGGGTTCCCTGGTGTTGGCAGTTCTTACCGGGCGGTTGTACCGGTCGGCTGGGCCGGTTGGACCACCCTTGTCAGGGTGCGGTACTACCAGTCCAACTACCGTGCCCACTAACGGGCATGGTGCCTTTCTCACCTGTCCTTGAGTCGGTGGCCCGGTGGTGGTACCGCGGTTGTAGCGGTAAATGTATATTTACAGGTACTACCGGGCACGTAGCCGGTTGTGTACCTCCCTTGTCAGCGTGCGATACTATCGGGCCGACTACCGGTGGTTATACCGGGAAAAGGCCCTTTCTCCTCTGATCTAAGCCGATGGTGGACCAGTGGTGCAGCGACTGTAACGGTAATTAGCTAATTACTGGTACTACCGGGCCGATGGCCGGTTGTACCGCCCTAGCCATCTCACCGCCAGCTAGGGTTTCGGTAGAATGTGGGCTGCTCATGGTTGGCCTGTTGTACAGGTATGTACATGCCGGTTGTACCGGTTATGTGCAGATACGCACATAACGGTCAGATTTCGTGGGGACATATAAATGGGGTGTACTTCCTCCTTTGTCCCCACAGGTTCCTTGAAAGTTCTTCCCCCCAATGTTGACCTCTTTGAGCTTGTTTTCTCTCTATCCCTCCCATTATTATTGCTCCTTTTTGATGGAAAAGAGAGAGGATATCTAAATCTACATTCTCCACCAAGTCATCTCTCCTCTAAGTGAGGGGAACCTTGTCGATCTAGATCTTGGAGTTCTTTGGTGTTCTCCTTGTTCTTCCTCTCATTTTCCTCCATAGATTTTGTTGCTTTGGTGAGAGATGAGAGTGGGGGACTTGAGCACTTCGTGTGCTCTTGCCATTACATTTGGTGCATCGGTTTGACTTCTCTCCAAGGATTTGTTGTAGTAAGTGAAGTTGAGAAGATTGCTACTCTTGAGTGCATTGGCACTGTAGAGGTTGTACTCTTGAGTGCATTGACACTCTAGAGCTTGTATCTCTTGGGTGCTTTGGCACATATAAGCTTGTTGTTGCGGAGCTCAATCATTGTGATGGAATGCTTCGGGACACTACGGGTGCCTCCAATGCGGTTGTGGAGATAGCCCCGAGAGTTTGTACGGGTTCACTGACCGCCCTGAAGGGTCGCCATTTGTACGGTTTCGGCGACCGCCCTCGAGTGTCCTATAGTGGAACCACTGCTTTGGTAAGAGCGTGTGCAGAAATAGGGTGACCCTCGGTGGCTTCGTGTGAGCATTGAGCTTCACTTCCTCTCCAAACGGAGGCGTACTTCTCACAAGAGAAGGAACTTCGGTAACAAATCCTTGTCTCCATCGGCTCCACTTGCGGTTATCTATACCTTTACTTTGATCAAGCTTATTACCTTGTTTATCTTATCCTTGCTCATATTATTGTTGCATTGCTTGTCCCATAGGTTGTTTACCTTGTTGCACATCCAGTCAACCTTTTTACTTGTGCACCTACTTTTTGATAGCCATAGCGCTCTTTTTATATATCTTGCTATCACATAGTTGTTTATCTTGCTTAGTATAAGTTGTTGGTGCACATAGTTGAGCCTAGCTTATTTAGGTCTCTTGCTTGGAAAATTAAACGTTGAGTTTTATTCCGCATTTGTTGAAGCCTAAACCGTAATTATATTAAGCGCCTCTTGACCCCCCCCCTCTAGGCGACATCTACGTCCTTTCAATGAGGTACCTTGGTACACCAAACCTAGGAAAGATTACATCTTTAAGCATTTTCAAAGATGTCTTCTGATCAGCACGCTCAGCGGGGATTTCTTCAAACCACTTCAAAATATTTCCACTCGTTATTAGGCAGATCTTTTCGTTAGCTTTCCAACAAGCTTGAGTTTTCCTCAATCAGAGTTCATTTTCAAATGTTACGGCTGTTCTGGGTTTCCTCGTGTTGGCAGTTCCTGCCGGGCGGTTGTACCGATCGGCTGGGCCGGTTGTACCACCCTTGTCAGGGTGCGATACTACCAGTCCAATTACCGGGGCCACTAACGTGCGTAGGGCCTTTCTCTCCTATCCTCGGGTAGGTGGTTGTCGGGACCCAGTGTTAGCGTATGCAAGTCCCGCTACGACATAGTCATATGGAGAGCCGAGAATCGTACCCACTTGTCTAAGCAGACAAGGCCAAGCACAGAACGTTCTCGGAAAGCATCATACGTGAAGGGCATCCAATCCAAGCCGGATGATAAACTGAGATGGGTCCTCATCGTCCGCACACAAGTCTAAATGATATGGGCGATGAACTCCCATATTCACAGACAAGTCACCTCAACCATACTATCGACTATCTCATAGCTCTTACATAGACTTACTCCAGCCCGATCACTTAGTCAGGGTCTAGGGTGGGCTCGATCATACAAAAAAGTGTGCAGGAGACAGAGTCTCGAGAAATCGCATCGCGATGCCCCAAGCTGCGCACATCTAAGGGCCACTTGGTGTATAAAAGACCGCCAGCCAGATCACATCTAAGGTCTCGAAAACCCATACAAAGACATGCATGTTATAAACATACACGCAGCACGCATGCCTTGTATGAACAGCAGGTATCATTGCAATTCTCTACAAAGTATACATTTTATTGATAACTCTCACAGAGTGCACACAGAGATCACAAGCATGTGATCCAACATTACAACAAACAAGCGGAAGCAAAGTAGATCTGAGTACAGACAAGTTTAACAAATGGCTTAAGAAGCCTTATTTAAACACAAGCCCTCCACGAGGGAACCAGTCGTCTGACTGGGACTACACTATCTTGGTCTTCAGTCGTCGAGCTCGATGAAGAATCCACCTTCGGGGTCAGTGGGTTCATCTGAAACATAGAATAAGAAAACGTGAGTACAAAGTCGTACTCAGCAAGACTTACGTAGGAACTATACTACTCATGCACATGTATCAAGGTAAAGGGAGGTGGGGTTCAATTGCAGAAGTGCCATCTTTGACTTGGCTAGTCCTAAACTATGAATACCAGACTTGAGGTAAGAAGCGTACACGAGTCCACTACATCTCCAACCAATTACACTACTATGGTGCCTTCCTCGAATTCCCCACTAGAAAGCACGCTACAGCACTCACACTTATCTTGGTAAGTTTAATAAGTATCCAGTTCAAGTTGTCTAATAATCAAGCTAAGCTTTCCAAGCACTCCTTAACCGTGGACGCGGCTATTCGAATAGTTTTGTTAACCCTGCAGGGGTGTAGCGCTACACACACATGATCACCAGTTACCCCCCTGTGTAGTCGACACCGTTCAAGAACTGTCGGCGAGGATGCTCACCACAACTTTTACCTCATAGCCGATCTAGTCCAAGAAAGCCGCCTACCTGGGTTGGCTACCACCATCGTGAACCCGGCCGGTTTACCGAAATGGACCCAGATGATGTGTGCGTGGTGCATAAGCCGGTCTCGGTTGAGCCGTTCTATCACTTAGCAGCCAGGCCACAAACCTACCAGAACTCCGAACTACTGCGACATTTGGACATCGAAAGGGATGAGTTAATAGGTTGAGAGGGGTCAGTGAGCCCAATGTGTGGTTGTACTCTTCATCTTGGATCACCACACAAGAACTCGGACTTAAGGCGGTGTTCGACGAGACAACCCACTATGTACTCCTACACAGCCTCTCATCGTTCACCTTGTATTAGGGTAGATTCACCAACATATTTCCACCATCATCAACAAGATTGCTACCATCCCGACTCACATAACAGTAACAACATTGTATCACTCTACGCATGCAATAAGAAGTAACAATTGCAGGGGCCACATGATATCAACCAACTCCTACATTTGTTAGGATTGTGGTTTGCTTACTACTGTGACAAATGATAGGTCATGCAAAGGAATGGGTTCATCTATGCGGTAGAAACGTAGCATGGTAATCATCCTATACAATGCATAAGCGAGAAATGAGAGGGAAGTGGGATTTTATCGACATGATCAATGGGTGTTTGCTTGCCTTGCTGACGAGGTTCAGTCTTGGGATCTTCAACGAAGGGGGCTGCCTCCTGTTCCGGTTGCACCTCTACTCGACAAACAACAATCAAGGTAGCAAAATAATACAATGCACAATCACATGGTTGAAGGTTGAAACTTGGTTTGCATGCTTCTGACGTGTGAGGCAATTCCATTTAAATGGAGTATATTTCAAATGAATTGCAAATTCAAACTCCAATTTGAATTCAATTTAGCCAATTTAGAAATGTTATTGTTTGATCAATGTAATTCATCTTGAAATGTGTCTGATATGCCTCTGATGTTCAAGTGAAATGTGGCATGTTGCTAAGTTTTAAATTGCAAAAGCATTTGAATTTATTTTGATTAAATTCCAATTAAACCAAATAGCAAATGCTACTGGTCCCATTTTAAATTCAAGTCAAACATAGTTGAAAGTTGTACATTTGGATAGATTATTTTCTCTAATCATTTTTCATATATTATATGTTAAAATTGGAGTTAATATGAATTTTCTATGAATTTTCTATGAATTTTCAAAGTTTAAATCATTTTCTGGAATTTCTGGAATAGTTTTAAATCAAATAAACATTTACTGCGTCACTGTGAGGTCATGCTGGCGTCAGGGTTTGACTCTGGTCAAACTGACCTGTGGGCCAAGGCTGTCAGCCTCTCAGTGTTAACTCCCGATTTGTTTTAATTAAAAGTGGGTTAATTAGGGGCTAGGGCCAACGTGTAAGTGTCTCTGAGGGGGGGGGATTAGCACTTAAACTCGCCGGACACATGAGCGTCGCCGGCGGCTAGTCGCCGGCGACGTTCAGACGCGGCGGCGTCCACGGAGACGGCATTTCCGGGCACCAAACGATGCGCTGCGACCACTGAGACGTAGCTCTCGGCGTCGCGCATCGATTGGGCCAAGTTGGGGTGGCTGGGGTGCTTGGGGGGCTTGACGGCGACGAGCTTTGCGGCGGCGGTGCCACGGCTGCGAGACAAAACTTGATGCAGGGCTCCATTTGAAGCGGGGTTAGGCTAGATCGACATAGTGGAGCACGACGGAGGTGAAGGACATGGCCCCGAGCTCGATTTCTTCACGGGTGCTCGCCGACGAGCACCACAACGGCGTTGAGCTACGGCTCCCAATTGCAGATCCGGCTAGAGGACAAAATCAAGGGGGAAAGGTTAGGGGTTTTGATCCCGCGCTCACCCTGATTCGAACGGAAGCGTCGGCTTGCTCGGGGAGGCTTCAACGGCGGCTAATCGACGGCGGCGAGCTCGCGGGTCCAGCGAGAGGTTGAAGACGATGGCGTCGGCTCGGGGAGGAATTAGGGCTCCAGCTTCTGCGTGAATACGAAGTCGAGGGCGACGAACACGGTGGACTTGCTGGTTAGAGCTCTAGGGCACGGTGGCCACGGATTCCATGGCTGCGCGCTCCGGCGAACTTTCTGTCCAAGGCGAAATCGAGCGAGGGAGGAAGAAAAGATGGCGCTTGAGAGGGGGAAAGAGAAGCGGTCGACCACGGCGTCTCTCTGGCGCGATAAGGACGCCTGGGAGGCCTCCAGGCAGGCAGGCTGCTGCCGCCGGCGTCGGCATGCGCTCTAGCGAGCTGCTTGCCGCGCCGGGGAAGACGACAAGGGGAGGCTGCGGGTTTGGGCTGCGGTGCGGTGAGTTAGGCTGGGGAGGCCCAGGTAAGTGGGCCACTTTCCCTTTTCCTTTTTCTTTCTGTTTTTCTTCTGACATTTGTTTTTGGCTCTGCTAATTAAATAGCAAACCAATTTATAAAATGCTTAAACTTTTTATATGGCCTCATAATAGCCATTTGCAAAGTTTCGCACTTTTTAAAATTCAAATTATTTGAATCTTAAATCAAATAGGGGTTTTTGAATTAATCCAAGGTCCCATTTGAATATTTGAAAAATACATGAGCATGGAGTTGGTCCCACATCACTTGATATGTGATCACACTCATTTATAAGACTTTTCAAAAATCAAACCAGAATTTTTGGAGAAGATTTATTTCTGGCCTTTTGAATTAATTCATCTCGGGGTGTTCCTTCTCCCATTTGAGTTTGAATTTGATTTCAAATGATTTCTTTTGAAATTTTTAACATGATGCAAGGTGACTTGCTAATCCTCGAACATACCTAACTTGGGGTTGTGACAGTGGCCCGGCGGTGGTACCGCGGTTGTAGTGGTAAATGTATATTTACCGGTACTACTAGGGACGTAGCCGGTTGTACCGCCCTTGTCAGGGTGCGATACTACCGGGCGGACTACCAGGCAAAGTCCCTTTCTGCTCTGATCTAGGCCGGTGGTGGACTGGTGGTGCCACGGTTGTATCGGTAATTAGCTAATTACTGGTACTACCGGGCGGATTGGCGGTTGTACCACCCTAGCCATCTCATCGCCAGCTAGGGTTTCGGTAGAATGTGGACTTCTCATGGTGGCCGGTTGTACAGGTGTGTACATGCCGGTCAGATTTCGTGGAGACATATAAAAGGGGTCTTCTTCCTCCTTTGTCCCCACCGGTTCCTTGAAAGCTCTTCCCCCCATTGTTGACCTCTTTGAGCTTGTTTTCTCTCTATCCCTCCCATTATTCTTGCTCCATTTTGATGGAAAAGAGAGAGGATATCTAGATCTACAATCTCCACCAAGTCATCACTCCTCTAAGTGAGGGGAACCTTGTGGATCTAGATCTTGGAGTTCTTTGGTGTTCTCCTTGTTCTTCCTCTCATTTTCCTCCATAGATTTTGTTGCTTTAGTGAGATATGAGAGTGGGGGACTTGAACACTTCGTGTGCTCTTTCCACTACATTTGGTGCATCGGTTTAACTTCTCTCCAAGGATTCATTCTAGTAAGTGAAGTTGAAAATATTGCTACTCTTGAGTGCATTGGCACTATAGAGCGTGTACTCTTGAGTGCATTGGCACTCTAGAGCTTGTATCTCTTGGGTGCGTTGGCACCTATAGGCTTGTTGTTGCGGAGCTCAATCATTGTGGTGGAATGCTTCGGGACGCTTCGGGATCCTCCAATTCGGTAGTTGAGATAGCCCCGAGCATTTGTACGGGTACGGTGATCTCCCTCAAGGGTCGCCATTTGTACGGGTTCGGTGACCGCCCTCAAGTGTCCTATAGTGGAACCACGACATCTTGCTTCGGTAAGAGCGTGTGCAGAAATAGGGTGGCCCTCGTTGGCTTCATGTGAGCATTGAGCTTCACTTCCTCTCCAAACGGAGACATACTTCTGGCAAGGGAAGTAACTTCGGTAACAAATCCTTGTCTCCCTCGGTTCCACTTGCGATTATCTCTACCTTCACTTTGAGAAAGCTTATTACCTTGTTTATCTTGTGCTTGCTCATATTATTATTGCATTGCTTGTCCCTTAGGTTGTTTACCTTGTTGCACATCTAGTCAACCTTTTTACCTGTGTACCTACTTTTTCATAGCCATACCGCTCTTCTTATATATATCTTGCTATCGCATAGTTGTTTATCTTGCTTAGTATAAGTTGTTTGTGCACATAGTTGAGCCTAGCTTATTTAGGTCTCTTGCTTGCAAAATTAAACGTTAAGTTTTATTTCGCATTTGTTGAATCCTAAACCGTAATTATTTTAAGCGCCTCTTCACCCCCCCTCTAGGCGACATTCACGTCCTTTCAATGAGGTACCTTGGTACACCAAACCTATGAAAGATTACATCTTTAAGCATTTTCAAAGATTTCTTCTGTTCAGCACTCTCAGCGGGGATTTCTTCAAACAACTTCAAAATATTTCCACTCGTTATTAGGCAGATCTTTTCGTTAGCTTTCCAACAAGCTTGAGTTTTCCTCAATCGGAGTTCATTTGCAAATGTTACAGTTGTTCTGGGTTTCCTGGTGTTGGCAGTTCCTGCCGGGCGGTTGTACCGATCGGCTGGGCCGGTTGTACCACCCTTGTCAGGGTGCAATACTACTATTCCAACTACCGGGGCCACTAACGGGCATAGGGCCTTTCTCTCCTGTCCTCGGGTCGGTGGCCCGGCGGTGGTACTGCGGTTGTAGCGGTAAATGTATATTTACCGGTACTACCGGGAACGTAGCTGGTTTTACCGCCATTGTCAGGTGCGATACTACCGGGCCGACTACCAGTGGAACTACCAGGCAAAGTCCCTTTCTCCTCTGATCTAGGCCGGTGGTGGACCGGTGGTGCCGCGGCTGTACCGGTAATTAGCTAATTACTGGTACTACCGGGAGGATTGGCGGTTGTACCACCCTAGCCATCTCACCGCCAGCTAGGGTTTCAGTAGAATGTGGACTTCTCATGGTGGCCGGTTGTACAGGTGTGTACATACCGGTTGTACTGGTTATGTGCAAAAACGCACATATCGGTCAGATTTCGTGGGGACATATAAAAGGGGTCTTCTTCCTCCTTTGTCCCCACCGGTTCCTTGAAAGTTCTTCCCCCCATTGTTGACCTCTCTGAGCTTGTTTTCTCTCTATCCCTCCCATTATTCTTGCTCCATTTTGATGGAAAAGAGAGAGGATATCTAGATCTACAATCTCCACCAAGTCATCTCTCCTCTAAGTGTGGGGAACCTTGTGGATCTAGATCTTGGAGTTCTTTGTTGTTCTCTTTGTTCTTCCTCTCATTTTCCTCCATAGATTTTGTTGCTTTGGTGAGATATGATTGTGGGGGACTTGAGCACTTCGTGTGCTCTTGCCACTACATTTGGTGCATCGGTTTAACTTCTCTCCAAGGATTCTTTGTAGTAAGTGAAGTTGACAAGATTGCTACTCTTGAGTGCATTGGCACTATAGAGCTTGTACTCTTGAGTGCATTGGCACTCTAGAGCTTGTATCTCTTCGGTGCGTTGGCACCTATAGGCTTGTTGTTGCGGAGCTCAATCATTGTGGTGGAATGCTTCGGGACGCTTCGGGAGCCTCCAATTCGGTTGTTGAGATAGCCCCGAACATTTGTACGGGTTCGGTGACCTCCCTCAAGGGTCGCCATTTGTATGGGTTCGGTGACCGCCCTCAAGTGTCCTATAGTGGAACCACGACATCTTGCTTCGGTAAGAGCGTGTGCAGAAATAGGGTGACCCTCGTTGGGTTCGTGTGAGCATTGAGCTTCACTTCCTCTCCAAACAGAGACGTACTTCTGGCAAGAGAAGGAACTTCGGTAACAAATCCTTTTCTCCATCGACCCCACTTGCGGTTATCTCTACCTTTACTTTGAGAAAGCTTATTACCTTGTTTATCTTGTGCTTGCTCATATTATTGTTGCATTGCTTGTCCCATAGGTTGTTTACCTTGTTGCACATCTAGTCAACCCTATTTACCTGTGTACCTACTTTTTGATAGCTATACCGCACTTGTTATATATCTTGCTATCGCATAGTTGTTTATCTTGCTTAATATAAGTTGTTGGTGCACATAGTTGGGCCTAGCTTATTTAGGTCTCTTTCTTGAAAAATTAAAGGTTAAGTTTTATTTCGAATTTGTTGAACCCCAAACCTTAATTATTTTAAGCGCCTCTTCACCCCCCCTATAGGTGACATCCACGTCCTTTCAATGAGGTACCTTGGTACACCAAACCTAGGAAAGATTACATCTTTAAGCATTTTCAAATATGACTTCTGATCAACATTCTTAGCGGGGATTTCTTCAAACCACTTGAAAACATTTCCACTCTTTATTAGGAAGATTTGTTCGTTAGCTTTCCAAAAAGCTTGAGTTTGCCTCAATCGGAGTTCATTTGCAAAAGATACGGCTGTTCTCGGTTTCTTGGTGTTGGCATTTCCTGCCGGGCGGTTGTACCGGTCGGCTGGGCCGGATGTACCGCCCTTATCAGGGTTTTGTACTACCAGACCAACTAAAGGGGCCACTAACGGGCGTAGTGCCTTTCTCTCCTGTCCTCGGGTAGGTGGTTGTCGGGACCCGGGGTTAGCGTATGCAAGTCCCGCTACGACATAGTCATATGGAGAGCCGAGAACCGTACCCACTTGTCTAAGAAGACAAGGCCAAGCACAGAACATTCTCGGAAAGCATCGTACGTGAGGGGCATCCAATCCAGGACGGATGATCAACTGAGATGGGTCCTCATCGTCCGCACAAAAGTCTAAATGATATGGGCGATGAACTCCCATATCTACAGACAAGTCGCCTCAACCATAGTATCGACTATCTCATAGCTCTTACATAGACTTACTCCATCCCGATCAATTAGTCGGGGTCTAGGGCGGTCTCGATCATACAACAAAGTATGCACGAGACAGAGTCTCGAGCAATCGCATCGCGATGCCCCAAGCTGCGCACATCTAAGGGCCAATTGGTGTATAAAAGACCGCTAGCCAGATCACAACTAAGGTCTCGAAAACCCATACAAAGACATGCATGTTATCAACATACACGCAGCACACATGCCATGTATGAACAACAGGTATCATTGCAATTCTCTACAAAGTATACTTTTTATTGATAACTCTCACAGAGTGCACATAGAGATCACAAGCATGTGATCCAACATTACAACATTCAACGGAAGCAGAGTAGGTCTGAGTACAGACAAACTTTACAAATGGCTTAAGAAGCCTTATTTAAACACAAAGCCCTCCACTAGGCCGGATGATCAACTGAGGTGGGTCCTCATCGTCCTCACACAAGTCAAAATGATATGGGTAATGAACTCCCATATTCACAGACAAGTCGCCTCAACCATACTATCGACTATCTCATAACACTTACATAGACTTACTCCAGCCCGATCACTTAGTCGAGGTCTAGGGAGGGCTTGATCATACAACAAAGTGTGCACGAGACAGAGTCTCGAGCAATCGCATCGCGATGCCCCAAGCTGCGCACATCTAAGGGCCACTTGGTGTATAAAAGACCGCCAGCCAGATCACAACTAAGGTCTCGAAAACCCATACAAAGACATGCATGTTATAAACATACACGCAGCACGCATGCCTTGTATGAACAGAAGGTATCATTGCAATTCTCTACAAAGTATACATTTTATTGATAACTCTCACAGAGTGCACACAGAGATCACAAGCATGTGATCCAACATTACAACAAACAAGCGGAAGCAAAGTAGATCTGAGTACAGACAAGTTTAACAAATGGCTTAAGCAACCTTATTTAAACACAAGCCCTCCACGAGGGAACAATTCCTGAACTACGAATACCAGACTTGATGTAAGAAGCGTACACGAGTCCACTACATCTCCAACCAATTACACTACTATGTTGCCTTCCTCGACTTCCCCACTAAAAAGCACGCTAAGCTTTCCAAGCAGTCCTTAACCGCGGATGCGGCTATTCGACTAGTTTTTTTAACCCTGCAGGGGTGTACCGCTACACACACATGATCATCGGTTACCCCCTATGTAGTCGACACCGTTCAAGAAGTGTCGGCGAGGATGCTTACCACAACTGTTACCTCATAGCCGATCTAGTCCAAGAAAGCCGCCTACCTGGGTTGGCTACCACCATCGTGAACCCGGTCGGTTTACCGAAATGGACCCAGATGATGTGTGCGTGGTGCATAAGCCTGTCTCGGTTGAGCCGTTCTATCACTTAGCAGCCAGGCCACAAACCTACCAGAACTCCAAACTACTGCGACATCTGAACATCGAAAGGGATGAGTTAATAGGTTGAGAGGGGTCAGTGAGCCCAATGTGTGGTTGTACTCTTCATCTTGGATCACCACACAAGAACTCGGACTTAAGGCGGTGTTCAACGAGACAACCCACTGTGTACTCCTACACAGCCTCTCATCGTTCACCTTGTATTAGGGTAGATTCACCAACACATTTCCACCATCATCAACATGATTGCTACCATCCCGACTCACATAACAGTAACAACATTGTATCACTCTAAGCATGCAATAAGCAGTAACAATTGCAGGGGCCACATGATATCAACCAACTCCTAGATTTGCTAGGATTGTGGTTTCCTTACTACTGTGACAAATGATAGGTCATGCAAAGGAATGGGTTCATCTATGTAGTAGAAACGTAGCATGGTAATCATCCTATACAATGCATAAGCGAAAAATGAGAGGGAAGTGGGATTTTATCGACATGATCAATGGGGGTTTGCTTGCCTTGCTGACGAGGTTCAGTCTTGGGATCTTCAATGAAGGGGGCTGCCTCTTGTTCCGGTTGCACTTCTACTCGACAAACAACAAGCAATGTAGCAAAGTAAATACAATGCACAATCACATGGTTGAAGGTGGAAACTTGGTTTGCATGCTTCTTATGTGTGAGGCAATTCCATTTAAATGGAGTATATTGCAAATGAATTGAAAATTCAAACTCCAAGTTGAATTCAATTTAGCCAAGTTAGAAATGTTATTGTTTGATCAATGTAATTCATCTTGAAATGTGTATGATATGCCTCTGATGTTCAAGTGAAATGTGGCATGTTGCTATGTTTTAAATTGCAAAAGCATTTGAATTTAATTTGATTAAATTCCAATTAAACCAAATAGCAAATGCTACTGGTCCCATTTTAAATTCAAGTCAAACATAGTTGAAAGTTGTATATTTGGATACCTTGGTACTCCAAACATAGGAAAGATTACATCTTTATGCATTTTCAAAGATGTCTTCTGATCAACATTCTCAGCGGGGATTGCTTCAAACTACTTCAAAATATTTCCACTCATTATTAGGCAGATCTGTTCGTTAGCTTTCCAACAAGCTTGAGTTTGCCTCAATCAAAGTTCATTTGCAAAAGTTACGACTGTTCTGGGTTTCCTAGTGTTGGCGGTTCCTGCCGGGCGGCTGTACCGGTCGGATGGGCCGGTTGTACCACCCTTGTCAGGGTTTGGTACTACGAGTCCAACTACCGGGACCACTAATGGGCGTAGTGCCTTTCTCTCCTGTCCTCGGGTCGGTGGCCCGACTGTGGTACCGCGGTTGTAGCGGTAAATGTATATTTACCGGTACTATAGGGCACGTAGCCGGTTGTACCTCCCTTGTCAGGGTGCGATACTACTGGGCGGACTACCGGTGGACCTACCGGGAAAAGGCCCTTTCTCCTCTAATATAGACCGGTGGAGAACATGGGCGGCTGTACCTCCCTAGCCATCTCACCGCCAACTAGGGTTTCAGTAGAATGTGGGCTTCTCATGGTTGGTCGGCTGTACAGGTGTGTACATGCCGGTTGTACCGGTTATGTGCAGAAACGGACATAACGGTCAAATTTCGTGGGGACATATAAAAGGGTTCTTCTTCCTCCTTTGTCCCCTCTGGTTCCTTGAAAGTTCTTCCCGACATTGTTGACCTCTTTGAGCTTGTTTTCTCTCTATCCCTCCCATTATTCTTGATCCTTTTTTATTGCAAAGAGAGAGGATATCTAGATCTGCATTCTCCACCAAATCATCTCTCCTCTAAGTGAGGGGAACCTTGTGGATCTAGATCTTGGAGTTCTTTGGTGTTCTCCTTGTTCTTCCTCTCATATTCCTCCATAGAATTTTTTGCTTTGGTGAGATATGAGAGTGGGGGACTTGAGCACTTCGTGTGCTCTTGCCATTGCATTTTGTGCATCGATTTTACTTCTCTCCGAGGATTAATTGTAGTAAGTGAAGTTGAGAAGATTTCTACTCTTGAGTGCATTGGCACTCTAGAGCTTGTATCTCTTGGGTGCGTTGGCATCTATAGGCTTATTGTTTTGGAGCTCAATCATTGTGGTGGAATGCTTCGGGACGCTACGCGAGCCTCCAATTTTGTTGTGGAGATAGACCGGAGCATTTGTACGCGTTCGGTGACAGTCCTCAAGGGTCTCCATTTGTACGGGTTCGGTGACCGCCCTCAAGTGTCCTATGCTGGAACCACAACATCTTGCTTTGGTAAGAGCGTGTTCAGAAGTATCGTGGCCCTCGTTGGCTTCGTGTGATCATTGAGCTTCAGTTCCTCTCCAAAAGGAGACGTACTTCTCGCAAGAGAAGGAACTTCGGGAACAAATCCTTGTCTCCATCGGCTCCACTTGCGGTTATCTCTACCTTTACTTTGAGCAAGCTTATTACCTTGTTTATCAAGTGCTTGCTCATATTATTGTTGCATTGCTTGTCCCATAGGTTATTTACCTTGTTGCACATCTAGTCAACCTTTTTACTTTTGCACCTACTTTGTGATAGCCATAGCCCTCTTGTTATATATCTTTTTATCACATAGTTTTTTATCTTGCTTAGTATAAGTTGTTGGTGCACATAGTTGAGCCTAGATTTTTTAGGTCTCTTGCTTGGAAAATTAAACATTAAGTTTTATTCCGCATTTGTTGAAGCCTAAACCGTAATTACTTTAAGCGCCTCTTCACCCCCCCCCTCTAGGCGACATCAATGTCCTTTCAATGAGGTACCTTGGTACACCAAACCTAGGAAAGATTATATCTTTAAGCATTTTCAAACATATCTTCTGATCAACATTCTCAGCGGGGATTTCTTCAAACGACTTCAATATATTTCCACTCATTATTAGGCAGCTGTGTTCGTTAGCTTTCCAACAAGTTTGAGTTTTCCTCAATCGGAGTTCATTTGCAAAAGTTACCGCTGCTCTGGGTTTCCCGGTATGGGCGGTTCCTGCCGTGCGGTTGTACCGGTCGGATGGGCCGGTTGTACCGCCCTTGTCAGGGTGTGGTACTACCAGTCCAACTACCGGGGCCACTAACGGGCGTAGTGCCTTTCTCTCCTGTCCTCGGGTCGGTAGCCCGACGGTGGTACCGCGGTTGTAGCGGTCAATGTATATTTACCGGTACTACCGGGCACGTAGCCGGTAGTACCGCCCTTGTCAGGGTGCGATACTACCGGGCCGATGGAGGACCGGTGGTGCCGCGGTTGTACCGGTAATTAGCTAATTATCGGTACTACCGGGCGGATGGGCGGTTGTACCGCCCTAGCAATCTCACCGCCAGCTAGGGTTTCGGTAGAATGTGGGCTGATCATGGTTGGCCGGTTGTACAGGTGTCTACATGCCGGTTGTACCGGTTATGTGCAGAAACGCACATAACGGTCAGATTCGTGGGGATATATAAAAGGGGTCTTCTTCCTCCTTTGTCCCCACCGGTTCCTTGAATGTTCTTCCCCCCATTGTTGACCTCTTTGAGCTTGTTTTCTCTCTATCCCTCCCATTATTCTTGCTCCGTTTTTATGGAAAAGAGAGAGGATATCTAGATCTACATTCTCCACCAAGTCATCTCTGCTCTAAGTGAGGGGAACCTTGTGGATCTAGATCTTGGAGTTCTTTGGTGTTCTCCTTGTTCTTCCTCTCATATTCCTCCATAGCATTTGTTGCTCTGGTGAGATATGAGAGTGGGGGACTTGAGAACTTCGTGTGCTCTTGCCATTGCATTTGGTGCATCGGTTTGACTTCTCTCCGAGGATTCGTTGTAGTACGTGAAGTTGAGAACATTGCTACGCTTGAGTGCATTGGCACTCTAGAGCTTCTATCATCTTGGGTGCGTTGGCATCTATAGGCTTATTGTTGCGGATCTCAATCATTGTGGTGGAATTCTTCAGAACGCTACGGGATCTTCCAATTTCGTTGTGGAGATATACCGGAGCATTTGTACGGGTTCGGTGACCGTCCTCAAGGGTCGCCATTTGTACGGGTTCGGTGATCGGCCTCAAGTGTCCTATAGTGGAACCATGACATCTTGTTTTGGTAAGAGCGTGTGCAGAAAGATGGTGGCCCTCGTTGGCTTCGTGTGAGCATTGAGCTTCACTTCCTCTCCAAACGGAGACGTACTTCTCGCAAGAGAAGGAACTTCGATAACAAATCCTTGTCTCCATCGGCTCCACTTGCGGTTATCTTTACCTTTACTTTGAGCAAGCTTATTACCTTGTTTATTTTGTGCTTGCTCATATTATTTTTGCATTGCTTGTCCTATAGGTTATTGACGGGGATCAACCCCAGAAAATCCCATGATCAGGGACCCTTGGTTAGTCAGGAGAGGCACAGGTTGGACGATAGATTGTCGGCTAACAGGAGGAGACGTTCCTACTTGATATTATTGCTTGGAGATGTGATTACAGGGAACGCCAAGGCTAGTGCGCACAAGGCTAGGGTTAAATAATTTTTATTGGTTGATCACGACGTCTCCCCTCCCAGCCCTTATATACTAGGCTAGGTCTCGGGGAACCCGTCTTGGATTACAGATGAGGTTTGCTAACCCTAATCTTGTACCGCACGGCAGCTTTGCACCTTCCTTACGAGTCGTGGACTCCTACGTCGGTGCCACTAGTGGGCCAAGGCTAGTCCCAGGCAGCATCTTTGTGGGCCTCCTGTCTTCGGGTACACCGGGTAGGCCCATCCATAGGAATCATGGGGTCACCCCCTCGTCAGTAGCCCCCGAGTGCCTTGGGGACTCGAAGAGTCGCGCAGGGACTCGAGTCCATTCTTGCGTCGTTTCGATGTATGCACGGTTCAACCGCGGGTCGCTGGCAGTCTAGGGCCATGACAAAACCTGTTTCGAGGGAATGCTAGGCTGAAATGGCCCAAGGAGTCGACTGGTCGAGCGTTGGTGAATTGCGCTAGTGGCAGATACCGCAGTAGCCCAATCAAACTTACGTCCCTCGACATGAGCCTGGAATACTGGTGTCGAGCAAAAGTCATGCCGCTGCAGGTATTACAGTGATCAATTGCCGCCAGTAAAGAACGTAGCCTAGGTGTTTCCGTCCGGCTTTTTCTATCATGCAAGCGCATGGAAATGATTGGGGATGAAATCGCTCTGCGGTAAGTCCCAGCTCGGCCGATCTGCGAAGCGGGGTCTTACCTACACACTAAGCTTGCGCGACATCTGGGCACAGTGTATCGTGTTCCAGGAATATGTATTTTTTATCGAGGCGCGGAGCCTAGTTAGTAATGCACCCACTTGGAATAAACAATCAAGTGAGTTGTTTTAGCGGTCACTCGCGGAACTTTGTCGAGCGCTCGGGCGAGGAGTAATGTAGAGGAGTACTTACTCGGGAGGTCTTCGAGTGCTCGGGTACTTAGAGTTCTGCGAGTAATCACTCGAGTATCGCCTTCGCTCTCGTGGTGAGGGAGCACCCGATACTCTGGGACCGTACGATCTGGCAAGTGCAGGTCTACTTATCTTGTGTCGTGGTGAGGGAGCAGCCGAAACTCTCATGGGTGCGAGTAATCACTCGAGCACGTCTTTTTCTTGTAGGTGAGGGAGCACCTTAGACTCTCATGGGTGGATACGCTCCCGATGGGAGTTAAATATATTTGAAAAATGTATTTGAATCAGTGAAAAACGATCCTCGCAAGATGCACTTTCTTTTGTGTTGCCACTATGGTTTATCTTTTCTTGATAAGGATAACGATCTCCTTGTTGAATGACCGTAAAAGATGCTCTCTCGGCGAACCGTCATGTCTTCATGACCGGTCATAATGATGGCTTTTGTGGCGTGCTGCAGCCGCCTGTTGAGTTGCCGATGCGCGCATTGAAAACGCTCGAGATTTGACGCGTCCAGCGCATAGTGCCGCCCGTGTGAAGGCATCTTTGTCTCGGAATTCGAATCACCCGGCATGCTCGGCGTTTGAATTAATTGCTGCCGTCGTCTGGGCTTCTGCGTGCCCTTGGGTTTGTACTATAAATAGACCCCCCCCCCCCTTTTTCATCTAGCAGCAATGTTCGTCCTCTGCCCATCTTGATATTCTTCTTCATCTTCCTCTTTCTCTTTCCCTTCTCATGGGGCTGAAGCGAGGTTCAGGTATGACTAGCCGCGGCCGGGTTCGCCGTGGCCGCGGTGGTCGTACTCCGCGCTCTTCTCGGGGTGGCCGTCGTGGTGCAGTGTTGATTCCTTCCTCCTCTTCCTCAGAGGAGGGTTTTTGGCGCTACGACTTTCTCCTACGCGTTCGTGGCCGGAACGCTGCTCGCATTCTTCTTCCTTCTGCATTTTCTGCCATTGTTTCTAAGCATAGCCTGGATGGCCTGCTTCTTCTTCTTCAAAGGTTCTCTCGGCCTCTTTCTTATGTTGAGTTGGAGACCGACAGTTCCCGCTTGATTTTTCTTGGTTTTTCCTGGAAGTCATTTTCTCAGTGTCTGAACTTGCGTGATGGTGATACTCTTTGTTGCCGTTTTGATGGCGAAAACACTCTCACCATCCGTGGTTTTGACCCGAGTGGCAATGGCATGGATCCGTGCTAGCAGGAGACAAGCAGCGAAAATTCTGGCAGGTCGGGGAGTCCTACGCCCATGTCTTCAACGGCTTCATCCTCTGGCGACTCCTCGGGTGGTGATATTGTGCCCTCCATCTCTGGAGAGGACCTCGACTTCAAGCCACCGATCAAGCGGGCACGCCAGGCGACCTTGTAGAACTGGAGGCAGCGGCGTCATCTTCGCCGGCAGCTCGGGTGGAGCTGGAGAAGAAGCTGTGCAGCTGGAGAAGAAGTTGGTGGAGCTGGAGAAGAAGCTGGTGGAGCATCGGCTTCAGTGCTCCGGAAATAAGCCGAGCTTCAACTTTTGTTATGTCATTGACATCATGAGCTAGCTGCTTCGACTCCTTCTTTGTCTGTGATGATGCTCATCGTATTAGCGCCAATCACCCCAGCACGGGCACACATGTAAAATTCGTAATTCCTTCTTTGTCGGCTGTTTGTGTCTTTGTAACTAGGTTAGTTCTCCATGTAATGAGGATTTTATTCGAGTAATGAGAGCTGCCTTCTATCCAATGTACCCGAGTCTTGGACTGTGTTTGAGTCCTTTGCAATGTGACCTGTCTTCGAGTCCTTTTGGTATGAGCTGTTTGTGAATTCTTTCAACGAGAGCTGTCTTCGAGTCCATCAAGCCCTTGTACTATGGATTCTATCGGGTGCGCGACAGCGCTCCTGATGGGAGTAGCCCCCGAGGCTACGTTCGAGTTGAAGAGTCAAACGTAGGCTGAGATTTGTTTCCTTTGTCGTTGTTCTGTTAGCTGCCGTCTTTTATCGGGTGCGCGACAGCGCTCCCGATGGGAGTAGCCCCCGAGTCTTTAGGTGATCGTTGGCGATCAGGTGAAGACTAAAGGATTATCTGTCTCCTGTGCTCCATCCATATTTCTCCAAAGTACTTGGTGTTCCACCTGGTTGTAGCTGTGTCTTCTGTTGGATTCCAAACGGTTTTCACCCCTGAGTGATTTGGGTGAAGATCGCGTGAGCGACGATAGAGTCTCTCGGGGGGAGTTGATACTAGAGCCCCAGAGTTCTTTGGGTAAAGATCGCGTGAGCGACGATAGCGTCTCTCGAGGGGAGTTTGTACTCGAGCCCCCGAGTGCTTTGGGTAAAGATCGCGTGAGCGACGACAGCGTCTCTCGGGGGGAGTTTGTACTCGAGCCCCCGAGTGCTTTGGGTAAAGATCGCGTGAGAGACGATAGCGTCTCTCGGGTGGAGTTTGTACTTGATCCCCCGAGTGCTTTGGGATGGCAGTATTTGGGCAACATCATTTTATTGCGTCGAACGGTTACATGAGTTGCCATTTGAGCATGACTAGTCGAGACTATGGGTAGAACAGGCATAGGTTCGCTGCGTTCCATGGATTTCCCACGTCCTCGTCATTCTTCGGGTTCTTTAGTCTATAGGCGCCTCCTCCTATGACTTCTGAAACTATGAAAGGTCCTTCGCATTGGGGGCCCAGCTTGTGGACTTTCTATTGTATGAGCCGTAGGACAACGTCGCCTTTATTGTATGTTCTGGTGCACAGGCGGCTGCTTTGGTAGGTGCGCACCTTGTCCTGGTACCCCTCTGACCTTGCTAGGGCTGTGTCTCTTGCTTCATCTGTTGTGTCCTTGTCATCTTGCAGTGCTTCTTCTGCTTCCTCTTCTTCGTACCCCGAGATCCGGGGTGCCCCGAATTTGAGGTCATGTGGTAGTACTGCCTCCGCCCCGTACACCATGAAGAAAGGTGTGTACTGGGTTGCGGTATTTTGGGTAGTGCGCAGGCTCCATGGTACTTCAGGGAGTTCTTCTACCCAGTTGCCTGCGGCCTGCTCGGGTGGTGCAAGGAGCCGTTTTTTGATTCCTCCGCAAACTAGGCCGTTTTCTTTTTCCACCTGGCCGTTGGATTGTGGATGCGCGACTGATGCGTAGTTGATTTTCATGCCCAGTTCTCCGCAGAAGTTCTGGAATTCTGCCGCTGTAAAGTTCGTACCGTTGTCTGTGATGATGTTGTGTGGTACCCCGAACCTGAAGATGATTGATTTGATAAAATTTACTGCCGTGAGGGCTGTGGAGCTGGTGATGGGCACTGCTTCGATCCACTTGGTGAACTTATTGACTGCTAATAGCAGGTGTGTTCTTCCTCCCTTTGATAATTTCTTGAGCGGGCCCACCATGTCGAGTCCCTAGGTGGCGAACGGCCATGATAATGGTATGGTCTTGAGTTCTAAGGCTGGAGCGTGCGGTCTTCTGGCAAATTTTTGACAGGCGATGCAACGCCGCACTATGTCTTCTGCGTTTTTCATGGCAGTGGGCCAATAAAACCCTGCTCGGAATGCTTTGGACACGAGCACTGGACTGCTCGCGTGGTGCCCGCAGGTACCCTCGTGGATTTCGAGCAGTAGGGCTTTGCCGTCTTCTTCGTCGATGCACTTTTCGAGTATCTGGGTGATACTGCGCTTGTATAACTTTCTGTTGATCACTGTGAATACCTTGGATCGACGACTGATGCGCCGAGCTTCTGTGACGTCTTGCGGTAGCGTGCCTTCGATTAGGAATCGGAGGAATGGTTTGTCCACGCCGGTCCTTTGAGAGTTGTTGGATCTGTAGATTCGACCGCTTGGCTGTTGTTGCCTTCGGATGGACTCGCTGATGCCACATGTGCTGGATCAGTGGTGTCGTCATCTACAGCTGCCTCGGGTGCTGCTGTTTTTACTTTGATGGTTCTCTGGCTGATGCTTTCGAGGAAGACGCCAGTTGGTACTGGTCCTCAAGTCGAGCCGATGTTTGCGAGTTCGTCGGCTTCTATGTTGTTTGCTTTGGAGATATAATTGAGCTCGCAACCGTCGAAACTTCCTTCGAGCGTGTTGTAGAGCTTCTGATAAGCCGCCATGTTGTCGGCTACTGCATCACAGTCTTTCATCGCCTGCTGGATGACAAGGTTGGAGTCTCCGTAGATTACAAGGCGAGTGGCACCGCATGTTTTGGCCATGCGCATGCCATGGAGTAGTGCCTCGTATTCGGCTTCGTTGTTGGAGGCGTTGCTGAAGTTGATCTGGAGGACGTATCTGAGCTTTGTTCCTTTGGGGGAGACCAGAACGACTCCTGCTCTGGCTCCTTGCTGTCTTTTGGACCCGTCGAAGAACATTGTCCATGAATTCGACAGGTCCGGGGGGCCTGGTGTCTGGACCTCCGTCCACTCAACCAGAAAATCTAGGAGTATTTGGGCCTTGAATGCTGTTGGGTGCTTGAAATGCAGGTCCCGCGGGCTGAGCTCAATGTTCCACTCGGCGACTCGCCCAGTCGCTCCGTGGTTATTGAGGATATCCGCGAGTGGTGCGCTGCGCACGATTGTTATAGGATGTTCGTCGAAGTAGTACGACACCTTTCTTGAGGTCATGATGATGGCCAGTAGTGCGGGTACCGCTGCTGGGATTTTGTCAAGAGCATGCTGAGGTAGTAGATCGGCCTTTGTATGCTCTAGATCTTGCCTTCGTCTGTGCGCTCGGCGATGAGTGCTGTGCTTACCACGCTGTTGCGTGCTACCACATAGAGGTACAACTTTTCTCGTTCTTTGGGTACCGCCAAGATCGGTGGGGTTAAGAGTGTCTTCTTCAGGTCCACGAATGCTTTCAGGGCTTCTTCAGTCCACTCGAATTTCTCCCCTTTTCTGAGCAGCTGGTAGAATGGCAGTGTGCGCTCTCCCAATCTGCTGATGAAACGACTCAAGGATGCGAGTCTCCCGGTGAGCTGCTGCACGCTTTTGATGTCGGTTGGCTCCTGCATCCTGGCGATTGCTTGAACTTTCGGGGGGTTTCCTTTGATTCCTCGAGCGGAGACCATGTACCTGAGCAAAATCCTGGCTGGGACACCGAATGCGCACTTCTTCGGTTTGAGCTTGATTCTGTACTTGTTGAGTGCTGCGAAGATCTCGCATAGGTCGTCGAGTAGCGTGTTTGCACTGTAAGTTTTGATGACGATGTCATCCATGTAGACTTGCATGTTTCTTCCGATTTGTTCTTTCAAGCAGGCTTGCATCATCCATTGGTATGTGCCACCGGCATTCTTGAGTCCGAAGGGCATTGTCCTGTAGCAAAATACGCCGTAAGGGGTGATGAATGATGTATGCTCTTCATCTTCTTCCTTCATCCTGATCTGATTGTATCCTGAGTAGGCGTCGAGGAAAGATAGTAGATCGCATCCTGCTGTCGAGTCGATTATCTGATCGATTCTTGGCAGGGGAAAGTGATCCTTTGGGCAGTATTTGTTGACTGGCCCGTAGTCGACGCACATCCGCAGCACATCTGTGTCTTTCTTGGGGACCAGCACAGGGTTGGAGATCCAACTAGCTTTCTTCGTCTCTCGGATGAATTGAGCGTCGAGTAATTGGTTGACCTCCTCCCCGATTGCTCTGCGCTGGGGTTCTGAGAATCTTCGTAGTGCCAGCTTTACTGTCTTGGTGTTTGGCTTGATGCGCAGCGCGTGTTCATTGAACTCGCGCGGTATTCCTGGCATGTCGGCTCGGGACCAGGCAAAGATTTCCCATTCTTTACGGAGGAAAGCGATGAGGGAAGTCGCTTGCTCTTCCGGGAGGTGGGCGGACACGCGGACTGTTTTTTCTGGGTCCGTCGGGTGCACATGGTGGGTGACCGTGTCGCTGTCGATGCTGAAGTCCCGCCCATACTCTTTTGACTCGCTTCGACTTGCTAGCGGAAAGATACATTTGTCTGTCGCCATGGCTATTTCTTTGAATTCTTGCTCGGCTCCAAAGGTGTTGGAAACTTTGTGGAAATCGCGATCACATTGGTCTGATTTGGTGAAGTTCCCGTTGACTGTAATGACGCCCGCAGATCCTGGCATCTTGAGTTTGAGGTAGGTGTAGTGCGGAATCGCCATGAATTGCGCGAATGCTGGACGTCACAGTATGGCGTGGTACTGCGACTGCCAGTCGAGTACTTCTAACTCGAGGGTGTGTCTTGCGAAATTGCGTCTGCTGCCAAAGAGAACTTCGAGCTCGATTATTCCAAGGGAAGTAGCCGCTTCTCCTAGGACTATTCCGTATAACATGGTGCTTGATTTTTTCCATACTGATCGTTGGATCAACATCTTGTGTAGGGTGCTGACGAAGATTATGTTCATGCTGCTGCTGCCTCCGTCCATGAAGATTCTGTCCATGTCGTACCCTACAATTTGAGCATCGAGTACCAGGGACGCGTGCCCCGGCCTTGGGACTGCAGTTGGGTGATCGCTCTAGGAGAACGTGATGTTTCTTCGTCGTGTAGCTGGTAGACTTCGACTGTGTTTAGGTTCTCGGCTGCTCTGGCTTACAAGGTGTAGGCGTCCTGTTGAGCTTGCGATACCTTTCCTTCTTCGATCGTGTACACCTTTCCTTGAGGCGGATTGTAACGTCTTTCGGGACTTGGAGTCAGCGACTGCTCGGTTCGTCGGGTGCGCTTGGCTTCTCGCTGTTTTTCCTCCTTGAGGCTGTCGGCGAGTTCGTTGAACAGGCGGCAGTCTCCCAGAGTGTGACCCGATCTGATGTATCCTCAGTCGTCTTCGAAGAAGTGGATCGTGCAGGGTCCTTTTAGCTGTTTCCTGACAGTGAGTTTGCTGGATCCGGCGTGTCGTCTCCTCCTTGAGATTAAGAAGATCTGCGCGTGATCCGCCGGGTGCTCGTGGACTCGCGGGTCGATTTTGATACCCACGCTCAGATTCTGGTTCCTTATAAGGTTGGCGAATTCGTCTGGTCTTCGATCTGGGTCGTAGTATTCGCCGGTCTGAGTCTCAGAGTCGCTGTCCTGGCGGGCGACAGCTGTCCGCACGACGGTGGGTCGTCGAGTGGTCGGCGAGCGTGTAGCTGTATAGTGCGACTCATCGAGTGGGGTCTCTTCGTAGAATCCTCACGCCTGTCTTCTAAGTCGTCGATTTCTTCTTCGTTGGCGATGATCTTGATGATCGCTGATCTCGAGCTCGGAGTCGGCGTCTTGTTGTGCGGCGGGTGACTGGGTGGCGGTGGGTCGTCGAGTGGTCGGTAGGTCCTTTGCTTCGTGTTGTAGTTCGTCGATCGGGATCTCTGTGTAGAACCCTCGCGCCTTTTCTTTGGGTCTTCGATTTCTCCTTCGCTAGCGGTGGACTCGGTGGCCGCCACAGTGTTGGTCTTGACACAGCTGCAGGCCGAGCGATATCGATGGGGCGGCAGAGATGTTTGCCATAATCTTGAATTCTTCGGTTGGATTTGATCTGGTTCTTTCTCTTGAGTTGTGGCTTGCTGAAGACGGAACCGCCGAGATCGTAATTCCAACCTGTGTAGTTCCCACAGACAGCACCAACTGACGGAGTCAACCCCGACAAATCCCATGATCAGGGTCCCTGGGTTAGTCATGAGAGGAACCGGTTGGACGATAGCTCATCGGCTAAGAGGAGGAGACGTTCCTGCTCGATATTATTGCTTGGAGATGTGATTACACGGAAGGCGTAGTGCCTTTCTCCCCTGTCCTCGGGTCGGTGGCCCGACGGTGGTACCGCGGTTGTAGCGGTAAATGTATATTTACAGGTACTGCCGGGCACGTAGCCGGTTGTACCGCCCTTTTCAGGGTGCGATACTACCGGGACGACTACGGGTGGCACTACCGGGAAAAGGCCCTTTCTCCTCTGATCTAGGCCGGTGGAGGACCGGTGGTGCCGCGGTTGTACCGGTAATTAGCTAATTACCGGTACTACCGGGCGGATGGGCGGTTGTACCGCCCTAGCCATCTCACTGCCAGCTAGGGTTTCGATAAAATGTGGGCTGCTCATGGTTTGCCGGTTGTACGGGTGTGTACATGCCGGTTGTACCGGTTATGTGCAGAAACGCACATAACGGTCAGATTTCGTGGGGACATATAAAAGGGGTCTTCTTCCTCCTTTGTCCCCACCGGTTCCTTGAAAGTTCTTCCCCCCATTGTTGACCTCTTTGAGCTTGTTTTCTCTCTATCCTTCCCATTATTCTTGCTCTTTTTTTATGGAAAAGAGAGAGGATATCTAGATCTACATTCTCCACCTAGTCATCTCACCTCTAAGTGAGGGGAACCTTGTGGATCTAGATCTTGGAGTTCTTTGGTGTTCTCCTTGTTATTCCTCTCATATTCCTCCGTAGCATTTGTTGCTTTTGTGAGATATGAGAGTGGGGGACTTGAGCACTTCGTGTGCTCTTGCCATTGCATTTGGTGCATCGGTTTGACTTCTCTCCGAGGATTCGTTGTAGTAAGTGAAATTGAGAAGATTGCTACTCTTGAGTGCATTGGCTCTCTAGAGCTTGTATCATCTTGGGTGCGTTGGCATCTATAGGCTTATTGTTGCGAAGCTCAATGTCGGGACCCGGGGTTAGCGTATGCAAGCCTCGCTACAACACAATCATATGGAGAGCCGAGAACCGTACCCACTTGTCTAAGCAGACAAGGCCAAGCACAGAACGTTCTCGGAAAGCATCGAACGTGAGGGGCATCCCATCCAGGACGGATGATCAACTGAAATGGGTCCTCATCGTTCGCACACAAGTCTAAATGATATGGGTGGTGAACTCCCATACTCATAGACAAGTCGCCTCAACCATACTATCGATTGTATTATGACCCTTACATAGACTTACTCCAGCCCGATCACTTAGTCGGGGTCTAGGGCGGGCTCAATCATACATCAAAGTGTGCACGAGACGGAGTCTCGAGCAATGGCATCGCGATGCCCCAAGCTGCGCACATCTAAGGGCCACTTGGTGTATAAAAGACCGCCAGCCAGATCACAACTAAGGTCTCGAAAACCCATACAGAGACATGCATGTTATAATCATACAAGCAGCACACATGTCTTGTATGAACAGTAGGTATCATTGCAATTCTCTACAAAGTATACATCTTTATTAATAACTCTTACAGAGTGCACACAGAGATCACGAGCATGTCATCCAACATTACAACAAACAAGCGGAAGCAAAGTAGGTCTGAGTACAGACAAGTTTAACAAATGGCTTATAGAAGCCATATCTAAAAACAAGCCCTCCACGAGGGAACCAGTCATCTGACTAGGACTACACTAGCTTGGTTTTGGTCTGAGTCTTCAATCTTCGAGCTTCGGATAGAATATCACCATCGGGGCCGGTGGGTTCATCTAAAACATAGATTATGCAAACGTGAGTACAAAATCGTACTCAGCAAGACTTACATAGGAGCTATACTACTCATGCATATGTATCAAGGTAAAGGGAGGTGGGGTTTCACTTGCGGAAGTGCCAGCTTTGACTTGGCTAGTCCTGAACTACGAGTACCAGACTTGAGGTAAGAAGCGTACACGAGTCCACTACATCTCTTCAACCAATTACACCACTATGGTTACTTCCTCGACTTCCCCACGAGAAGCACACCATAGCACTCACGCTTATCTTGGTGTGTTTTAGAAGTATCCAGTTAAAGTTGTCTAATAATCAAGCTAAGCTTTCCAAGCAGTCCTTAACCGCGGACGCGGCTATTCGAATAGTTTTGTTAACCCTGCAGGGGTGTACCGCTACACACACGTGTCATCATTTACCGCCTTTTGCATGTCACCGTTCAAGAGGTGACAGCGAGGATGCCACCACCACACTTCGCCCACAGCTCCGTTCTAGTCTAGAGAGTCGCCTATCTGAGGGGGATCCGTATGGAAGTCCGGCCGAGGTTCCAGTACAGCCTCAAACGATGTGTGTAGGGTCCGAAGCCGGTCTTGAAAAGCCGTTCATCCACTTCGCAGACCGTGCCACAGCCCTACCAGAACTCCGAACTACTGCGACTCTTGGGGTTCGAACGGGGTGATGTACTAGGATGAGAGGGGTCAGTGAGCCCAATGTGTGGTTGTACTCTTCTTCTTGGATCACCACACAAGAATTCAGACTTAAGGCGGTGTTCAACGAGACAACCCACTGTGTAGTCCTACACAACCTCTCATCGTTCACCTTGTATTAGGGTAGATTCACCAACACATTTCACTTTCATCAACACCATGTTTATCATCATCCCGACTCACATCATAAGCAACCTCATTGTACCACTAAGCATGCAATAAGCAGTAACAGTTGCAGGGGCCACATGATATCAACCAACTCCTACATCTGCTAGGATTGTGGTTTGCTTCCTACTGTGACAAGATGATAGGTCATGCAAAGGATATGGGTTCAACTATGCGGTAGAAACATTATCATGGTGATCATCCTAAACAATGCATAAGCGAGACATGAGAGGGAAGTGGGATTTTATCGACATGATCAATGGGGGTTTGCTTGCCTTGCTGACGGGGTTCAGTCACGGGGTCTTCAACGAAGGGGGTGATCTCGGATTCCGGCTCCACTTCTATCAGCAACATGACAATCATAGGATCAACATAATGTACAATGCACAATCACATGAATAAGATTGCAATGTTGATGTTCAAGGTACTGATGTGTTGAGCATTCCGTTTAAAAGGAGTATATTGCATTTGAAATGAAAATTCAAACTCCATTTGATTTATCGATGAATTTCAAATGCATTTAAATGCATGAAAGTTCATTTGAAAATGTTGATCATGAAGTGGTGTTGTATAGTTGAGATAAAGCTTCTGATGTGTCGATGAATCCATTGGAATTAAGGGTGTTGCAAAATCATTTGCAAAATCACTCCAAATTTGAATTTGAAAAGGATCCATATGCATGTTTGCTACTGTTCACCCATTTTAAAATGGTCAAACATGAAAACAAATTGCATATTCATAATCCTTGTATTTTTCTGATAATTTTAGACATATTATTTGTCCAATTTGGAGTTAAAATGAATTAGTTATGATTTTCTAAAGATTTGGCTATTTTCTGGATTTTTCTGTAATTGATTTAATCAATTTAATCGACTTATTGCGCGAGGCTGACGTCATGGGCTGGCCTGACAGAGGGGTCCCACTGGATAACTAACCCGGTTAGTTTTAAACTAACCAGGGATTACGGGGGGGGGGGGGGGGGGGGGGGTTAACTCCTAAACTAAACCGCCCACCGGCGGTTAACCGACGGCGGCCACTGTGCACGGCGGCGACACGCCGGGGTGGCCTTCCGGCCACGGTTTGGCATGGGGAAAGCATGGGGAGGCACCCCTTGATCGCCCGCATCAAGCCATGGGCTCGGGGCAGGCTGGGAGTGGCCGGAGCCTCGTCGGCGTCGACGTCTGGCGGAGGCAGAAGAGCATCGACGATGACTCGGTGAATCGAGCGACAACATTGAGCCTGCGCTGGTGCTACCTGTTCAGGAGGTCACCAGAAGCACCGTGGGCCTACGGGTTTGGGCTGGGACGCACGGGGTCGAGCTCAAGGTCATCCATGGCGGCGACCTTGCTCGGCTGCCATGGAAATCAGCGACAGAGGGCAAGAGGGGACGGGCTAGGTTAGGGGAAACACTCACCCAGACGCAGTGAGTGTAGCGGCGTAGTCGATGGAGGTGGGGAGGGCTTGACGACGATGAATTTGACGGCGAAGAAGACACGATGGCCGGAGCACCTCGGTGAAGCTAGCGTCGGCTCTGGTCCAAATTGGGGCGCGTCCTTCTTCTAGACGACGAAGTCGTTGATGGCGAGCATGACGGACATCTTGGAAGAGGCTCTAAATCATGGTGGCCACGATCTCCAGCGTCGGCGTCCTGCGGTGGCGCTCTGTCGTCGGTGGGGAAGAACAGCAGAGGGCGCAAGAGCGAGGGGAAAGAGGGGGAAGTGAAAGGGGAAAGCACGGGTTGTCCACGGCGCCGCTAAAGAGGTGGGAAGCAGCCAGGCAGCTGCCTGGCAGCCATGCGATGGCCGGCGGCGAGATGCCTGCCTGCCTGGCCTGGGAGGAAGACGACCCTGCCCTTTTGGGCTGGGCCTCCTCTGTTGGGCCAGCTGGGCCAGGTAAGTGGCTTCGGCCTTTTCTGTTTCTTTTTCTCTTTTCTGCTTTCTGTTTTATTTGTCTTGCTCTGAAAAAATATCAAAGCATTTTTAAAAACCCCCAAATATTTATCTTGGACATATGTGACATAGTACTAGTCACTCCCAAGTTTTGAGGATTTTTGGAATTCAAATAATTTGAATCCAATTCAAATAGTATTTAAATTTAATTTCCAAGCCTCTGTTTGAATATTTGAAAAATCCATGGGCATGGGTTTGACTCCAAATCATTTTTAAAATGATCATACTCATTTATAGGAATTTTCCAAATACTCAAATGATTTTTGTAAAATGATTTTTATCTCGCCATTTGAAATAATTTCTCAGGGCTTTTCTTTTCCCCATTTTTGAATTTTCTTTTGAAAATTTTCACATGATGCAAAGGCCTAAGCTTACCCTAGCACATACCTAACTTGGGGTTGTGACAACTCACCCCCACTCAAAAGAATCTCGTCCCGAGATTCAGAAGTCTGCGGGAGGAAGGAGGGGTACTCGGCACTGAGACGGTCTTCTCTTTCCCACGTGGCTTCTCTCTCAGAGTGGTGTGACCACTGAACTTTCAGAAACTTGATCTTCTTTCAACGAGTGACACGCTCTGCGGAATCAAGAATACGGATGGGGTATTCTCGATAAGAAAGGTCATCTTGGAGATCAAGCGTTTCATGGTCGACTTCGCGGATGGGGTCCTTGAAGCAACGCCTGAGTTGTGACACATGGAATACATCATGTACTCGGGAAAGGTGCGGGGGTAGTTGAAGTTGGTAGGCAACTTCTCCACGTTTAGCAAGAATGCGGAAAGGTCCGATGTAACGTGGGGCCAACTTGCCTTTGATACCGAATCTTTGGGTTCCCTTCAGAGGAGTAACCCAAAGGTAAGCCTTCTCATCCAGATTGTAGCTTTCTTGCCTATGATGACGATCATAGTAGCTTTTCTGACGAGACTGAGGTGCTTTCAATTGATCACGAACAATGCGAACTTCCTCTTCTGCTTCCTTGATCATGTCCGGTCCAAAGAATTGTCTTTCACCGGTTTCTGACCAATTTAGTGGTGTTCGACATCGTCGTCCATAAAGGAGTTCAAAAGGATCCACGTTCAGACTAGATTGAAAACTATTGTTATAAGCAAATTCGGCAAATGGAAGACACTTCTCCCAATTCTTTCCAAATGATATAACACAAGCTCTGAGCATGTTTTAAAGAATTTGGTTAACCCTTTCGACTTAACCGCTAGACTGAGGATGGAAAGCCGTACTAAAGGAGAGATGAGTTCCCATAGCATGTTGGAAGCTTCCCCAAAATCTAGAAGTGAAAAGGCTACCACGATCAGACTTGATTTCCAAAGGAACACCGTGAAGAGACAAAATTCTAGAGACATACAAGTCCGCTAACTGACTAGAAGTTATAGACTCGCGAACTGGAAGGAAGTGAGCAACTTTGGAAAGCCTATCTATGACAACGAAGATGACATCGTTTCCTTTCTGGGTTTTTGGAAAGCCGGTGATGAAGTCCATACCGACTTTGTCCCATTTCCACTCTGGAATAGGCAAAGGTTGAAGTGTGCCAGCAGGTCTTTGATGTTCTGCCTTAATGCGACGACAAACATCACATTCGGCAACAAATTGAGTAATGTCTCTCTTCATCCTAATCCACCAAAATCTCTGGCGTAGATCTCGGTACATTTTTGTGCTACCGGGATGAATCGAGAGGGGTGTGTCATGGGCTTCTTTGAGGATGAGTTGCCTTAGTTCCCTATTCTTAGGTACTACCAAACGATTTCCAAAGAATATCGTTCCTTTACTATCTGTGGAGAAACATTTAGCAACTCCGCTAGCAATGTTCTCCTTGATCCGGCGAACACCTCGTGCACGCCTTTGGGCAACTATAATTTGATCCTCAAGGGTTGGTTTCGCCACCAAGTTGAAAAGAGATCCACGAGGAACAATCTCGAGGTTGAGCTTTCGAAATTCCTCATGAAGAAGTGGTTGATACTGTTGTAACATGAGGTTGTTACAATACGACTTACGACTTAGTGCATCAGGCATGACATTGGCTTTTCCTGGGGTGTAAGAAATTCCTAAGTCATAATCTTTTATCAACTCAATCCAGCGTCTTTGCCTGAGGTTAAGATCTGGCTGGGTGAAAATGTATTTGAGGCTTTGGTGGTCGGAATAGATCTCACAACGATTACCAAGGAGGTAATGTCGCCAAGTTGTTAGGGCATGAACTACGGCAGCAAGTTCAAGATCGTGGGTAGGATAGTTCTCTTCATGTGGACGCAACTGGCGTTAAGCATAAGCTACCATATGTCTATCTTGCATAAGTATGCATCCTAACCCTTGCCGTGAGGCGTCACAAAAGGTCTCGAAATCCTTTTTGGTGTCTGGAGATGCAAGTACGGGTGCAGATGTCAATCTTCTTTTTAGCTCTTGAAAGCTTTCCTCGCACTTGGGAGTCCATAGGAATTTCTTAACTTTCTTGAGGAGTTCAGTCAGAGGCTTTGCAACTTTAGAAAAGTTCTCGACGAAGCGACGACAATAGCTGGCTAGGCCAAGAAAACTCCTAACTTGCTTAACCGATTCAGGTGGAGTCCAGTCAAGGACGGCCTGAACTCTCTCGGGATTCACAGCAATGCCTTTTTGCAGAAATCATGTGTCCTAAGTAGGTCACTTCTGGTAGCCAAAATTCACACTTGGAGAATTTAGCATACAGGCGATGCTCTCTAAGTTTCATCAATACCAGCCTTAGGTGTTCGGCATGTTCTTCTTCGTTCTTCGAGTATATAAGGATGTCATCGAGGTAAACCACGACGAACTGGTCCAAATACTCCATGAAGATCGAGTTCATCATGCGTGAAAAAGTGGCGGCGGCATTGGTTAGACCGAAGGACATGACGGTGAACTCGTAAAGACCATAACGAGTAGTGAAAGTCGTCTTTGGAATGTCCTCGCTTCGGATCTTGATTTGATGATAACCTAATCTCAAATCCATCTTGGAGAAGACATAGGATCCAGCAAGTTGGTCATAAAGATCATTGATCCTGGGCAGTGGGTACTTGTTCTTTATCGTCGCTAGATTTAGCGGGCGATAGTCTACGCACATCCTTTCTGTTCCATCTTTCTTCGTTACGAACAGCACGGGAAACCCCATGGCGATGAGCTAGGGCGGATGAAGCCTTTTTCCAACAAAGCTTCCAGTTGGGATTTAAGCTCAGCTAACTCACGTGGGGCCATTTTGTATGGGCGTCTAGAAATTGGTGCGGTTCCTGGGGCAAGATCCACTATGAACTCTACACATCTGTCGGTTGGCTAGGTTTAAAGAGTTGGATCTCTGGATAGCTTCCTAGAGGATGACCAAGGTTTACTAGGGGCTACAACAGATATGTCAGAGTAACAAAGTACCCCAACACGATGGTTAGTGTGGTTCTTCTGGCTAGAAGACATCTAAAGTGGGAACAAGAGCTGCAATTGAATCACTATAGGTTTCTAGAGCAACAACTACAACAACTCTATGGACCTGTCGGGCATGCCACCTAGAAGTTCTCCTAAAAGGACAACCGAAAAGGAGGGAAGAATTTTGCAAATGCATCATATTTTGAAGAAACCTGGAATGACTCGGACAGCATAACGGTTGTAATTGTAAGAAATGTCTTTTCTAGCAATGTAGAAACAGCACTTACATAATACGATGTAAGAAATCAGCATTACAACAATGCTAGGAAACCGGACACAACTTTCCTACGAATACAAGGAAGCAAACAACGAGATGTTCTAATCAGACAGAGGGGAGCCTAGTCCTATCTTCCCGTAGAATAAGATGAGGGTGACTCAGAACTCAGAACGATGAGGGTAAGGAGAAAAAAGAAGCCTTATGTTGTTCCCTTATATACCCAGAGTAACTATATAACTATAGAAGGCTAGACTCGACTTCGGCCAAGGCTGATAATCCTACAGTCAGTCCTGCTCTGATACCAAGTCTGTCGGGACCCGGGGTTAGCGTATGAAAGCCTCGCTACAACACAATCATATGGAGAGCCGAGAACCGTACCCACTTGTCTAAGAAGACAAGGCCAAGCACAGAACGTTCTCGGAAAGCATCGAACGTGAGGGGCATCCCATCCAGGCCGGATGATCAACTGAAAGTGGTCCTCATCGTCCGCACACAAGTCTAAATGATATGGGTGGTGAACTCCCATACTCATAGACAAGTCGCCTCAACCATACTATCGATTGTATTATAACCCTTACATAGACTTACTCCAGCCCGATCACTTAGTCGGGGTCTAGGGCGGGCTCGATCATACATCAAAGTGTGCACGAGACGGAGTCTCGATCAATCGCATCGCAATGCCCCAAGCTGCGCACATCTAAGGGCCACTTGGTGTATAAAAGACCGCCAGCCAGATCACAACTAAGGTCTCGAAAACCCATACAGATACATGCATGTTATAAACATACACGCAGCACACATGTCTTGTATGAACAGCATGTATCATTGCAATTCTCTACAAAGTATACATCTTTTTTAATAACTCTTACAGAGTGCACACAGAGATCACGAGCATGTGATCCAACATTACAACAAACAAGCGGAAGCAAAGTAGGTCTCAGTACAGACAAGTTTAACAAATGTCTTAGAGAAGCCTTATCTAAAAACAAGCCCTCCACGAGGGAACCAGTCGTCTGACTGGGACTACACTAGCTTGGTCTTGGTCTGTGTCTTCAATCTTCGAGCTTCGGATAGAATTCCACCATCGGGGTCGGTGGGTTCATCTAAAACATAGATTAAGCAAACGTGAGTACAAAATCGTACTCAGCAAGACTTACATAGGAGCTATACTACTCATGCATATGTATCAAGGTAAAGGGAGGTGGGGTTTCACTTGCAGAAGTGCCAGCTTTGACTTGACTAGTCCTGAACTACGAGTACCAGACTTGAGGTAAGAAGCGTACACGAGTCCACTACATCTCCTCAACCAATTACACCACTATGGTTACTTCCTCGACTTCCCCACGAGAAGCACACCATAGCACTCACGCTTATCTTGGTGTGTTTTAGAAGTATCCAGTTCAAGTTGTCTAATAATCAAGCTAAGTTTTCCAAGCAGTCCTTAACCGCGGACGCGGCTATTCGAATAGTTTTGTTAACCCTACAGGGGTGTACCGCTACACACACGTGTCATCATTTACTGCCTTTTGCATGTCAGCGTTCAAGAGGTGACAGTGAGGATGCCACCACAACACTTCGCCCACAGCTCCGTTCTAGTCTAGAGAGTCGCCTATCTGAGGGGGATCCGTATGGAAGTCCGGCCGAGGTTCCAGTACAGCCTCAAACGATGTGTGCAGGGTCCCAAGACGGTCTTGAAAAGCCGTTCATCCACTTCGCAGACCGTGCCACAGCCCTACCAGAACTCCGAACTACTGCGACTCTTGGGGTTCGAACGGGGTGAGGTACTAGGATGAGAGGGGTCAGTGAGCCCAATGTGTGGTTGTACTCGTCTTCTTGGATCACCACACAAGAACTCGGACTTAAGGCGGTGTTCAACGAGACAACCCACTGTGTACTCCTACACAGCCTCTCATCGTTCACCTTGTATTAGGGTAGATTCACCAACACATTTCACTTTCATCAACACCATGTTTATCATCATCCCGACTCACATCATAAGCAACCTCATTGTACCACTAAGCATGCAATAAGCAGTAACAGTTGCAGGGGCCACATGATATCAACCAACTCCTACATCTGCTAGGATTGTGGTTTGCTTACTACTGTGACAAGATGATAGGTCATGCAAAGGATATGGGTTCAACTATGTAGTAGAAACGTTATCATGGTGATCATCCTAAACAATGCATAAGCGAGACATGAGAGGGAAGTGGGATTTTATCGACATGATCAATGGGGGTTTGCTTGCCTTGCTGACGGGGTTCAGTCACGGGGTCTTCGACGAAGGGGGTGATCTCGGATTCCGGCTCCACTTCTATCAGCAACATGACAATCATAGGATCAACATAATGTACAATGCACAATCACATGAATAAGATTGCAATGGTGATGTTCAAGGTACTGATGTGTTGAGCATTCCATTTAAAAGGAGTATATTGCATTTGAAATGGAAATTCAAACTCCATTTGATTTATCGATGAATTTCAAATGCATTTGAATGCATGAAAGTTCATTTGAAAATGTTGATCATGAAGTGATGTTGTATAGTTGAGATAAAGCTTCTGATGTGTGGATGAATCCATTGGAATTAAGGGTGTTGCAAAATCATTTGCAAAATCACTCCAAATTTGAATTTGAAAAGGATCCATATGCATGTTTGCTACTGATCACCCATTTTAAAATGTTCAAACATGAAAACAAATTGCATATTCATAATCCTTGTATTTTTCTGATAATTTTAGACATATTATTTGTCCAATTTGGAGTTAAAATGAATTAGTTATGATTTTCTAAAGATTTGGCTATTTTCTGGATTTTTCTGTAATTGATTTAATCAATTTAATCGACTTATTGCGCGAGGCTGACGTCATGGGCTGGCCTGACAGGGGGGTCCCACTGGTCAGCCTCACTGGTTAACTAACCCGGTTAGTTTTAAACTAACCAGGGTTTAGGGGGGGGGTTAACTCCTAAACTAAACCGCCCACCGGCGGTTAACCGGCGGCGGCCACTGTGCACGGCGGCGACACGCCAGGGTGGCCTTCCGGCCACGCTTTGGCACGGGGAAAGCACGGGGAGGCACCCCTTGATCGCCCGCATCAAGACATGGGCTCGGGGCAGTCTGGGAGTGGCCGGAGCCTCGTCGGCGTCGACGTCTGGCGGAGGCAGAAGAGCAGCGACGATGAACTCGGTGAATCGAGGGACAACATTGGGCCTGCGCTGGTGCTACGTGTTCAGGAGGTCACCAGAAGCACCGTGGGCCTACGGGTTTGGGCTGGGACGCACGGGGTCGAGCTCAAGGTCATCCATGGCGGCGACCTTGCTCGGCTGCCATGGAAATCGGCGACAGAGGGCATGAGGGGACGGGCTACGTTAGGGGAAACACTCACCCAAACGCAGTGAGTGTAGCGGCGTAGTCGATGGAGGCGGGGAGGGCTTGACGACGATGAATTTGACGGCGAAGAAGCCACGATGGCCGGAGCACCTCGGTGAAGCTAGCGTCGGCTCTGGTCCAAATTGGGGCGCGTCCTTCTTCTAGACGACGAAGTCGTTGATGGCGAGCACGACGGACATCTTGGAAGAGGCTCTAGATCACGGTGGCCACGATCTCCAGCGTCGGCGTCCTGCGGTGGCGCTCTGTCGTCGGTGGGGAAGAACAGCAGAGGGCGCGAGAGCGAGGGGAAAGAGGGGGAAGTGAAAGGGGAGAGCACGGGGCGTCCACGGCGCCGCTAAAGAGGTGGGCAGCAGCCAGGCAGCTGCCTGGCAGCCATGCGATGGCCGGCGGCGAGCTGCCTGCCTGCCTGGCCTGGGAGGAAGACGACCCTGCTCTTTTGGGCCGGGCCTCCTCTGCTGGGCCAGGTGGACCAGGTAAGTGGCTTCGGCCTTTTCTGTTTCTTTTTCTCTTTTCTGCTTTCTGTTTTATTTGTCTTGCTCTCAAAAAATATCAAAGCATTTTTAAAAATCCCCAAATATTTATCTTGGACATATGTGACATAGTACTAGTCACTCCCAAGTTTTGAAGATTTTTGGAATTCAAATAATTTCAATCCAATTCAAATAGCATTTAAATTTAATTTCCAAGCCTCTGTTTGAATATTTTAAAAATCCATGGGCATGGGTTTGACTCCAAATCATTTTTAAAATGATCATACTCATTTATAGGAATTTTCCAAATACTCAAATGATTTTTGGAAAAAGATTTTTATCTGGCCATTTGAAATAATTTCTCAGGGCTTTTCTTTTCCCCATTTTTGAATTTTGTTTTGAAAATTTTAACATGATGCAAAGGCCTAAGCTTACCCTAGCACATACCTAACTTGGGGTTGTGACACTCAATCATTGTGGTGGAATGCTTCGGGACACTACGGAAGCCTCCAATTCGGTTATGGAGATAGCCCGGAGCATTCGTACGGGTTCGGTGACCGTTCTCAAGGGTCGCCATTTGTACGGGTTCGGTGACTGCCCTAAAGTGTCCTATAGTGGAACCACGACATCTTGCTTATGTAAGAGCGTGTGCAGAAATAGGGTGGCCCTCGTTGGCTTCGTGTGAGCATTGAGCTTCACTTCCTCTCCAAACGAAGACGTACTTCTCGCAAGATAAGGAACTTCGGTATCAAATCCTTGTCTCCATGGGCTCCACTTGCGGTTATCTCTACCTTTACTTTGAGCAAGCTTATTTCCTTGTTTATTTTCTGCTTGCTCATATTATTGTTCCATTGCTTGTCCCATAGGTTATTTACCTTGTTGCACATCTAGTCAACCTTTTTACTTGTGCACCTACTTTGTGATAGCCATAGCGCTCTTGTTATATATCTTGCTATCACATAGTTGTTTATCTTGCTTTTTATAAGTTTTTGGTGCACATAGTTGAGCCTAGCTTTTTTAGGTCTCTTGCTTGGCAAATTAAACATTAAGTTTTATTCCGCATTTGTTGAAGTCTAAACCGTAATTATTTTAAGCGCCTCTTCACCCCCCCCCTCTAGGCGACATCCACGTCCTTTCAATGAGGTACCTTGGTACACCAAACCTAGGAAAGATTACATCTTTAAGCATTTTCAAAGATGTCTTCTGATCAACATTCTCAGCGGGGATTTCTTCAAACCACTTCAAAATATTTCCACTCGTTATTGGGCACCTCTGTTCGTTAGCTTTCCAACAAGCTTGAGTTTGCCTCAATCGGAGTTCATTTGCAAAAGTTACGGATGTTCTGGGTTTCCCAGTGTTAGTAGTTCCTGCCGGGGGTTGTACCGCTCGGATGGGCCGGTTGTACCGCCCTTGTCAGGGTGTGGTACTACCATTCCAACTACCGGGGCCACTAACGGGCGTAATGCCTTTCTCTCCTGTCCTCGGGTCGGTGGCCCGATGGTGGTACCGCGGTTGTAGCGGTGAATATATATTTACCGGTACTACCGGGCACGTAACCGGTTGTACCGCCCTTGTCAAGGTGCGATACTACTGGGCCGACCACCCGAAGCTGGTCGTCGCCACTCCACGCGCCACCGGCGGCCAACGATGTCGAGAAGATGCGCTGACCTGTCCACCGTCCACTCCGTCGTCGACTACGCCGAGCCACTGAAGAAATTGAGCCCAGACGCCCCGGAGCAACCGAACCCCGTCATCGTCTTCGTCTACGGCCGCCGTGCGCCATCGTTGATTGCGTCTCCGGCAAGCCACCTCCACCCTCGCCACAAACTCCGTTCAGTTCCTGGTGAGCCATAGCTCAAAACCTCTCTAGCTACGCCCTCGATTGCATCCTCTGTGCCATTCCACCATGGGAGCCGAGCTCTGTCGCTGCCATGGACGACCTAGAGCTCGTCCATGTGCCCCTCTGTCGCTGCCATAACGTTCCTCGTCGCCCCAGCATCGCGTTGCACTCGGCCACGCTCGATTTCATGCAGTACAGCGATGTCTGCATGAAACCCAAGCCACGGCCGCCGCGAAGCTCGTGGTGCTGCTATAGCCAGATGGACTCGCGCTTGCGCGGGCTTCATCCTGATGGTGGCGGCGTACCAAGATGTGGTCGGGAACCTATTTCGGCGAGCCCCTCCGCCGTGCCCGTGGTCACCGGCGGCTCAACACCGGCGGGCCGACGTGGCCGTGCTTAATTAGCACTAACCAGCACCCTTGGTGACACTGACACATGAGCCGGAGGCCACCCCCTTCGTTGAAGACATTGTGTTTGAACCTCGTCAGCAAGGCAAGCAAACCCCCATTGATCATGTCGATAAAATCCCACTTCCCTCTCAGTCTCTCTTATGCATTGTTTAGGATGATTACCATGATAATGTTTCTACCGCATAGTTGAACCCAATCCTTTGCATGAGCTATCATTTTGTCATAGTAGTAAGCAAACCACAATCCTAGCAGATGTAGGAGTTGGTTGATATCATGTGGCCCCTGCAACTGTTACTTCTTATTGCATGCTTAGAGTTACAATGAGGTTACTCTTTTATGAGTCGGGATGGTAGTGATCATGTTGATGATGGTGGAAATGTGTTGGTGAATCTACCCTAATACAAGGTGAACGATGAGAGGCTGTGTAGGAGTACACAGTGGGTTGTCCCGTTGAACACCAACTTAAGCCCGAGTTCTTGTGTGGTGATCCAAGACGAAGAGTACTACCACATGTTGGGCACATGGACCCTCACTCAACCTACTAACTCACCCCTTCTTAGTCCAATGATCCGCAGTAGTTCGGAGTTCTGGTAGGTCTGTGGCACGGTCTACGAAGTGGAAGAACGGCTATTCAGACCGGCTTGGGACCCTGCACACATATTCTGCGACCAAATTGGTAAACCGACCGGGTTCACGATGTGGACTCTAGCCCAGATAGGCGTCTCCATTGGATTTGAGTTGGCTGTGAGGTAAAAGTTGTGGAAATTATCCTCGCCAACACCCGCTTGAAGGGTGACGAGATCCTGGCGGTAACTGATAGTTTCATGTGTGTAACAGTACACCCCTGCAGGGTTAATAAACTATTCGAATAGCCGCGTCCGCGGTAAGGGACTACTTGGAAAGTTGTGCCTGATTATTAGACAACATGAACTGGATACTTATAAAACTTTCCAAGATAAGTGTGAGTGCTATGGCGTGCTTTCTCGTGGAAGGCAACCTAGTGTTGTAATTGGTTGGAGACATCTAGTGGACTCGTGTACGCTTCTTACCTCAAGTCTGGTACTCGTAGTTCAGGATTAGCCAAGTCAAAGCTGTCACTTCTGCTTACGAACCCCACCTCCCTTTACCTTGATACATGTTCATGAGTAGTATAGTTCCTACGTAAGTCTTGCTTAGTACGACTTTGTACTCACGTTTGCTTATTCTATGTTTTAGATGAACCAACTGACCCCGAAGGTGGATTCTTCCTGGAGCTCGACGACAGATCAAGCTAGTGTAGTCCTAGTCAGACGACTGATCCCTCGTGGAAGGGCTTGTTTATAGATAAGTCTTCTCTAAGCCATTTGTTAAACTTGTTTGTACTCAGACCTACTTTTCTTCCGCATGTTTGATGTAATGATGGATCACGGTCTCGTGATCTCTGTGTGCACTCTGTAAAAGTTATCAATAAAGTTGTAAACATTGTAGAGAATTTCAATGATACCTACTGTTCATACTAGACATGTGTGCTGCGTATATGATTATAACATGCATGTCTTAGTATGGGTTTTTGAGACCTTAGTGGTGATCTGGCTGGCGGTCTTTCATACACCAAGTGGCCCTTAGATGTGCGCAGCTTGGGGCATCGCACTGCGATTGCTCGTGAATCTATCACGTGCACACTTTGTTGTATGATCGAGCCCGCCCTAGACCCCGACTAATTGATCGTGCTGGAGTAAGTCTATGTAAGGGTTATAATACAATCGATAGTATGGTTGAGGCGACTTGTCTATGAGTATGGGAGTTCACCACCCATATCATTTAGACTTGTGTGCGGACGATGAGGACTCATCTGTCACAACCCCAAGTTAGGTATGTGCTAGGATTAGCAAGTCACCTTGCATCATGTTAAAAATTTCAAAGAAATCATTTGAAATAAAATTCAAACTCAAATTGGAGAAGGAACACCCCCAGATGAATTAATTCAAAAGGCCAGAAATAAATCTTCTCCAAATATTCATGTTTGATTTTTGAAAAGTCTTATAAATGAGTGTGATCACATATCAAGTGATGTGGGACCCACCCCATGCACATGGATTTTTCAAATATTCAAATAGGACCTTGGAAGTAATCAAAAACCCCTATTTGATTTAAAGTTCAAATAATTTGTATTTTAAAAATGTTCAAACTTTACAAGTGGCTAGCCTAGTATATTGTGAAGCCACATAAAAAGTTTCAGCATTTAATAAAATGCCTAGCTATTTATTTAGCACAGCAAAACAAAATAGCAGAAGAAAACAGAAAATAAAAAGGAAAAGGAATCTTACCTGGCCATTTCGGTCCAACTCATCCCCGAGCCTGGCCCAGCCCAGCCCACAGGGGCACATGCGTCTTCAACCCCGGCCAGGCAGGCACCGAGGTCGCCGGCGAGCACCCATCGAGCCTCCACGCGCCCACCGTGCTCCATTCGCCGCTCCTTGTTGTCCAACAGCTTCGCCGTGGAAGACTTCGTCGACGTGCCAACCCAATTGAAGCCGAGGACCCCCAAGGACGACGTCTGCGTTGGTTTCCTCCGCCGCGGCCGCCGGGTCTTCGCCGTCCAATACGTCGCCGCAGCCGCTCCTCCGGCCTCCCCGACCCTGCCTCTTCTCTCAGGGTGAGCACACGCTCGTTTTCCCCCTAACCCTGGCCCCTACAACATAGTTTCCTTATGCATGTGTAGGAGATCACCTTGTACCGATTCTACCGCACAATTGAACCCATATACGATGCATGACCTATCATCTTGTCGCAGTAGTAAGCAAACCACAATCCTAGCTGACATAGGAGTTGTTTCATATCATGTGGCCCCTGCAACTGCTACTGCTTATTGCATGCTTAGGGGTACAATGAGGTTGCTTTTGATGTGAGTTGGGTTGATAGTGAACATGGTGTTGATGAAAGTGAAACTGTGTTGGTGAATCCACTCTAAGCAAAGGTGATCGATGAGAGGTTGTGTAGGAGTACACAGTGGGTTGTCTCTTTGAACACCGCCTTAAGCACCGATTTCTTGTATGGTAATCCAAGACAAAGATTACAACCACACATTGGGCTGACTGACCCCTCTCGGCCTAGTACCTTGATCCGTGTTGACGTCCAGGAGTCACATTAGTTCGGGCCTTCCATTTGACATATGCATAGAAAAAGAGTGAGTGGAAATGTTGCATCATCCTAGATATGTGGGTGGATCTGTGAGACAGTGAAACCATCTGTCAGAGGTGGCGTCTCAGTTGCCTACATTGTCTGGGTCCGTTTCATTGATCCGACTGGACTCTCGAGCGGTGACAAACTCAGATAGTCGACTCCTGGAATAGACCGGTTGTGAGCGAAGTGTCGTGGTGAACATCCTCGCTGTCACCTCTTGAACGGTGGCGAGACCTGGCGGTAACTGATGGTCATGTGTGTGTAGTTTACACCCTTGCAAGGTTAACAAAACTATTCGAATAGTCGCGTCTGCGGTCATGGACTACTTGGAACCTGTACCTGACTATTAGACAACTTAAATGGATACTCTCAAACTCGCAAGATAAGTGTGAGTGCTATGGCGTGCTTCCACGTGGGGAAGTCGAGGAAGTATCCATAGTGGTCTATTTGTAGGAGACTTGGTAGTGGACTCGTGTACGCTTCTTACCTCAAGTCTGGTACTTGTAGTTCAGGACTAGCCAAGTTAAAGCTAGCACTTTTGCATGATGAAACCCCACCTTCCTTTACCTTGAAACTTGATCATGAGTAGTGTAGTTCTGATCTAAGGCTTGCTGAGTATGATTTTGTACTCACGTTCGATTATTCTATGTTTTAGATGAGAAACCAAACCCCGATGGAGCCACCGACCTGAAGCTCGACGTTGACTAAGCTAGTATAGTTCTAGACAGCAGTCTGGTCCCTCGTGGAAGGGCACGTATGTTTACAAGGCTTCTCTAAGCCATTTGTTAAACTTGTCTGTACTCAGACCTAATTTGCTTCCGTTGTATGATGTAATGTTGATCACACACAAGTGATCTATGTATGCTCTATGTGTAAGTCAATAAAAAGTACTTTGTAGAGTTATGTCATGATACTTGCTGTTCATACTAGACATGTGTGCTGCGTGCATGATTATAACATGCATGTCTTAGTATGGGTTTTCGAGACCTTAGTTGTGATCTGGCTGGCGGTCCTTTATACACCAAGTGGTCCTTAGATGTGCGCAGCTTGGGGCATCGTGATGCGATTGCTCGTGACTCTGTCACGTGCACACTTTGTTGTATGATCGAGCCCGCCCTAGACCCCGACTAAGTGATCGGGCTGGAGTAAGTCTATGTAAGAGTTAGGATTCAATCGATAACATGGTTGAGGCGACTTGTCTATCAGTATGGGATTCACCACCCATAAGCATCTAGACTTGTGAGCGGATGATGAGGACCCATCTCAGATGATCATCCGGCCTGGATGGGATGCGCCTCACGTTCGATGCTTACCGAGAACATTCTGTGCTTGGCCTTGTCTGCTTAGACAAGTGGGTATGGTTCTCGGCTCTCCATGTGATTGTATCGTGACTGGAATTACATACGCTAACCCCGGGTCCCAACAGTTGAGGAGAAGTTCCTTGACTTCAACCAGACTCAGTTCCACTACACTGTCAGCATTTACCCGCACCACATTGGAGTCTCTCAGCCTATCCTTTTTGGACATGGCATTGGTGTCACTGAGACCATGGCGGTGCAGGATGCTGCATAATCATGTATTACCCTGCTGAGAGAGGAGCATGCACTGCTTGCAGGATCACCTTTCCTCTATATCCCTGCTGCACTTCCAGGAGAGGAAGGATATTACACCGGATTGTACTCGGATCACTCCCTGGAGGATACTTTGCTTCAGATCACTGCTCGGCACGCTTGTGATATAGATCGTGATGCACGTGCCCTTCGTTTTGAGCTTCACGCCACCCGTGTTCGTCTGTATCGAGCACTTACACTTCTGGCTCCATTTGTGAGTGTTGGATCAGTGGAGTATGATGCTATCTACCCAGCCAGGACACAAATGCCTTCTCGAGTTGCTTGGCCTGAGATTGGAGGCATTTTTCCACCCCGTCGTCCTCTGCTTCCACCCTACGCTGGACCTAGGCCCCATCCTTGCCCAAATGGATATCAGGGTCCACAGGCCTCCGTGTTTTCTGATGGTCACCTTCAGCTACCGGATTACGCGGGTAACTTTTACGAGGACTACTATGGAGATGGAGATGAGTCAAACCGCTTGTGGTCTTACATTAGTGAGGATGTAGTAGTATCTTAGTATATTGTACGCAAGGTGTTCTAAGTTCCAGAGGCTTAGATAAATAATGTATAGGAAGTCAGAGTGCCTCTGTAGGATGTATCATCTTCATCACGTTTGTATTAGCTTGGCGCTTGTACTAAAACGATGTATGGTTTGTATGACAGCTTGTGAATATATGGCTTGTATGCTTTTATCACCATGTTGTCAAGATGATTACCTCATGTGCTTTGTGATTCTTCCAGTACCTTCAATACCTTGTTTAGACTCTTCCAATCAACTCTGTTTGACTTTGGTTTTCACCTTCAGGGTGTCTCAAGGAACCCGTGGACAGCTTGGTCGTGCCCATGGTCGTGGGAATGACCCAGAGGAAGGCAATCTTCCACCCCCACCCACGATGGCTCAGGTTCTGATGGAGGTTGAGAGGAACCGCCGAGACTCTCACCATTTGATGGAGGTCATTTCCCGCAACACCACTCAGTTGGTGTCTCTGAATGACTTCATCCGGCTTCATCCCCCGGTTTTCAGCTACTCCACCGAGCCCCTTGACGCCGATGACTGGCTTCGCAGCATCGAGAGGAAGCTCCAGGCAGGCCATGTTGCAGATGGTGACAGGGTCAGCTATGCCACTTACCAACTCGAGGGTGGAGCTAGCTCTTGGTGGTAGAATTTCCTGAACATGCGTCCCGTTGGACCGCCCACAACTTGGGATGATTTCTGCACTTCATTCCGTGAGCACCAAATCCCAAAGGGTCTTATGGACCGTAAGCGTGAGGAGTTCTGCAACCTCACCCAAGGCAGGAGGACTGTTGACGAGTTTATTCGTGAGTTCAACCGACTTGCTCGTTATGCTACTGAAGAGGTATCCACCGACGCTAAGAAGCAAGAAAGGTTCCGCCGTGGACTCAATTCTAGACTTCGTCGTGAGCCCAACCTACATGACTTTGCCACCTTCCAGGTCCTTTTCAACAAGGCCATCAAGGCAGAGGACATGAACACCCCCAATGACTTCCGCAAACACCCTAGAGACGATGGTTCATCCAGGTCAGGCTCTCAGAAGCGCAAGATCTGGATCCCCAACAGTATCTTTCGCCAGAACAACCCATCGAGGCCATCCTATGTGGCACCTCGTCCACCAGCTTCGTTCCACCCAGCTCCACCGAACAACCCAGCTCCACGCACTGTCTTTGGAGCCTGCTACAAGTGTGGTCAGGCAGGCCACTACTCCCGCGAGTGCTCCCAGAACCAGCTCCAGAATCAGAATGCTCCACCCCGTGCCGGAGGCAACAACAACGGTCGTGGCAAGCCACCCCAGAAAGTCTACACCACCAAACCCACTCCTCCCGTCACTCGTGGACGTGTGAATCAGATTGCCACCGAAGAGACTGACGACACCACTGACGTCATTCTTGGTACGCTCCCAGAAAATTATGTTCCTACTTCCGTTCTTTTCGACCCAGAAGCATCTCATTCATTCATGTCGGAAAGTTATGCACTTCGTCATGAGTTATCTTTTGTTGAATTGTCCACCCCGATGATTATTCAAACTCCGGGGTCAAGATGGCAAACTAATAGAGTAAGCCATGGTAATAAAATTTCAATTTATGGTTTAGTATTCCTTGCTTCACTCATAGGCCTCAAGTCCTCAGACATCGATGTAATCCTTGGCATGAATTGGTTGTCAAGGCAGAATGCCTACCTTGATTGCAAAGGCAAATCAGTGAAACTCACCCACACTTCAGGCAAGACAGTCAAATACACCTCACCCAGAACGAGAACCCAGGTGCATTCCTTGAATGTACATCCCCTTCCCGAACTTCAAGATATTCCGGTGGTTCGTGACTTCCCGGATGTCTTTCCTGAAGACCTGTCGGGCATGCCACCACACAGATGTGTAGAGTTCATAGTAGATCTTATGCCAGGAACCGCACCAATTTCTAGATGCCCATACAAAATGGCCCCACGTGAGTTAGCTGAGCTTAAAACCCAACTTGAAGCTTTGTTGGAAAAAGGCTTCTTCCTCCCTAGCTCATCGCCATGGGGTTGCCCCGTTCTGTTCGTAACGAAGAAAGATGGATCAGGAACACCCCCTGCCCACTATCGCCCGCTAAATCTAGCGACGATAAAGAACAAGTACCCACTGCCCAGGATCAATGATCTTTATGATCAACTTGCTGGATCCCCTGTCTTCTCCAAGATGGATTTGAGATTAGGCTATCATGAAATAAAAATTCGAAACGAGGACATTCCAAAAACGACTTTTACTACTCGTTATGGTCTTTACGAGTACACCATCATGTCCTTTGGTTTAACCAATGCCCCCGCCACTTTCTCACGCATGATGAATTCGATCTTCATGGAGTACCTAGATAAATTTGTTGTGGTTTATCTCGATGACATTCTCATCTACTCGAAGAACGAAGAATAACATGCCGAACATCTCAGGCTGGTATTGATGAAACTTCGAGAGCATCGGCTTTATGCCAAGTTCTCCAAGTGTGAATTTTGGCTACCAGAAGTGACCTACTTAGGCCACGTGATTTCTACAAAAGGCATTGCTGTGAATCCCGAGAGAGTTCAGGCCGGCCTTGACTGGACTCCAAGTGAATCGGTTAAGCAAGTTAGGAGTTTTCTTGGCCTAGCCAGCTATTGCCGCCACTTTGTCGAGAACTTTTCTAAAGTTGCAAAGCCTCTAACTGAACTCCTCAAGAAAGATAAGAAATTCCAATGGACTCCCAAGTGCGAGGAAAGCTTTCAAGAGCTAAAAAGGAGATTGAATTCTTCACCCGTACTTGCACCTCCAGACACCAAAAAGGATTTCGAGATCTTTTGTGATGCCTCACGGCAAGGGTTAGGATGCATACTTATGCAAGATAGACATGTGGTAGCTTATGCTTCACGCCAGTTGCGTCCACATGAAGAGAACTATCCTACCCATGACCTTGAACTCGCTGCCGTAGTTCATGCCCTGACAACTTGGCGACATTACCTCCTTGGTAATCGTTGTGAGATTTATTCCGACCACCAAAGCCTCAAATACATTTTCACCCAGCCAGATCTGAATCTCAGGCAAAGACGCTGGGTTGAGTTGATCAAAGATTACGACGTAGGAATTTCTTACACCCCAGGCAAAGCCAATGTCATGGCTGATGCACTAAGTCGTAAGTCGTATTGTAACAACCTCATGTTACAATAGTATCAACCACTTCTTCATGAGGAATTTTTCAAGCTCAATATTGAGATTGTTCATCATGGCTATCTTTCTACCTTGGTGGTGAAACCAACTCTTGAGGATCAAATCATAGTTGCCCAAAGGCGTGCACGAGGTGTTCGCCGGATCAAGGAGAACATTGCTAGCGGAGTTGCTAAATGTTTCTCCACAGATAGTAAAGGAACGGTATTTTTTGGAAATCGTTTGGTAGTACCTAAGAATAGGGAATTAAGGCAACTCATCCTCAAGCAAGCCCATGACACACCCCTTTTGATTCATCCCGGTAGCACAAAAATGTACCGAGATCTACGCCAGAGATTTTGGTGGACTAGGATGAAGAGAGACATTGCTCGATTTGTTGCCGAATGTGATGTTTGCCGTCGCATTAAGGCAGAGCATCAAAGACCTGCTGGTACACTTCAACCTTTGCCTATTCCAGAGTGGAAATGAGACATAGTCACAATAGATTTCATCACTTGCTTTCCAAAAACCCAGAAAGGAAATGATGCCATCTTCGTTGTGGTAGATAGGCTTTCCAAAGTTGCTCACTTCCTTCCCGTTGGCGAGTCTATAACTGCTAGCTAGTTAGCGGACTTGTACGTCTCTAGAATTGTATCCCTTCACGGTGTTCCTTTGGAAAACAATTCTGATCGTGGTAGCCTTTTCACCTCTAGATTTTGGGGAAGCTTCCAAAATGCTATGGGAACTCATCTCTCATTTAGTACAGCTTTCCATCCTTAGTATAGCGGTCAAGTCGAAAGGGTTAACCAAATTCTTGAAGACATGCTCAGAGCTTGTGTTATCTCCTTCGGAAAGAATTGGGAGAAGTCTCTTCCATTCTCTGAATTTGGTTATAACTATTGTTTCCAATCTAGTCTGAACATGGCTCCTTTAGAACTCCTATATGGACGACGATGTCGAACACCCCTAAACTGGTCAGAAACCGGTGAAAGCCAATTCTTTGGACCAGATATGATCAAGGAAGCAGAAGAGCAAGTTCGCATTGTTCGTGATCAATTGAAAGCAGCCCAGTCTCGTCAGAAAAGCTACTATGATCGTCATCATAGTCAAGAGAGCTACAATCTGGATGAGAAGGCTTACCTTCGGGTTACTCCTCTGAAGGGAACCTAACGTTTTGGTATCAAAGGCAAGTTGGCCCAATGTTACATCAGACCTTTCCGTATTCTTCCTAAACGTGGAGAAGTTGCCTACCAACTTGAACTACCCCCGCACCTTTCCCGAGTACATGATGTATTCCATTTGTCACAACTCAGGCATTGCTTCAAGGACAACATCCGCGAAGTCGACCATGAAACGCTTAATCTCCAAGATGACCTTTCATATCGAGAGTACCCCGTTCGTATTCTTGATTCCGCAGAGCGTGTCACTCGTCGTCAGAAGATTAAGTTTCTGAAAGTGCAATGGTCACACCACTCTGAGAGAGAAGCTACGTGGGAAAGAGAATACCGTCTCCGTGTCGAGTATTCCTCCTTCCTCCCGCAGACTTTTGAATCTCGGGACGAGATTCTTTTGAGTGGGGGCGAGTTGTCACAACCCCATGTTAGGTATGTGCTAGGATTAGCAAGTCACCTTTAACCATGTTAAAAATTTCAAAGAAATCATTTGAAATCAAATTCAAACTCAAATGGGAGAAGGAACACCCGCAGATGAATTAATTCAAAAGCCCAGAAATAAATCTTCTCCAAAAATTCATGTTTGATTTTTGAAACTTATAAATGAGTGTGATCACATATCAAGTGATGTGGGACCCACCCCATGCACATGGATTTTTCAAATATTCAAATAGGACCTTGGAAGTAATCAAAAACCCCTATTTGATTTAAAGTTCAAATAATTTGAATTTTAAAAATGTTCAAACTTTACAAGTGGCTAGCCTAGTATATTGTGAAGCTACATAAAAAGTTTCAGCATTTAATAAAATGCCTAGCTATTTATTTAGCACAGCAAAACAAAATAGAAGAAGAAAACAGAAAAGAAAAAGGAAAAGGAATATTACCTGGCCATTTCGACCCAACTCATCCCCCAGCCTGGCCCAGCCCAGCCCACAGGGGCACATGCATCTTCAACCCCGGCCAGGCAGGCACCCAGGTCGCCGGCGAGCACCGTGGGCGCGCCAGGCAGCTACCTGCCTGCCCAGGGCTTCTCCCTTCACCTGGAGACGTCTGGGAGACGTCCTGATCCATTCCTCCCCCTCCAGCGCAACTTCCCCCTCCTCCCGTGCCGTGTTCGTCGCCGACAGGAAGCCCACCGGAGCGCACCGCCGTGGACGACGTGGCCACCATGGCCTAGAGCTCAAGCCAGCAAGTCTACCGTGTTCGTCGTCCTCGACTTCGTCTTCACGCAGAAGCTGGAGCCCTAATTCCTCCCCGAGCCGACGCCATCGTCTTCAACCTCTCGCTGGACCCGCGAGCTCGCCGCCGTCGATTCGCCGCCGTTGAAGCCTCCCCAAGCAAGCCGTCGCTTCCGTTCGACTCAGGGTGAGCATGGGATCAAAACCCCTAACTTTTCCCCATCGATTTCGTCCTCTAGCCGAATCTGACATGAGAGCCGTAGCTCAACGCCGCCGTGGTGCCCATCGGCGAGCAACCGTGAAGAAATCAAGCTCGGGGCCTTGTCCTTCATCTCCACCGTGCTCCACTGCGTCGATCTAGCCTAACCGCGCTTCAAATGGAGCCCCGCTTCATGTTTTGTCTCGCAGCCGTGGCTCCGCCGCCGCAAAACTCGTCGCCCTCAAGCCTTCCCATCAATGAGCGACGCCAAGAGCTACGTCTCAGTGGTGGCAGCGCATCGTTTGGTGCCCGGAAACGCCGTCCCCGTGGACGCCGCCACGTATGGACGTCGCCAGCGACTAGCCGCCGGTGAGGCTGACGTGTTTGGCGAAGCTTAGCCACTAATCCCCCCTCCCAATGAGGATGACATGTGGGCCATAGCCCCTAATTAACCCACTGTTAATTAAAACAATTCGGGAGTTAACGCTGAGAGGCTGACAACCCTGACGCCAGCATGACATCACAGTGACGCAATAAGTGCTTTTTCTAATTAAATCAATTCCAGAAAATCCAGAAAAAGGCTGAAATTTGGAAATTCATAGAAAATTCAAATATGATATAATATATGAAAAATGATCAGGAGAAAATAATCTATCCAAATATACAACTTTCAACTATTTTTAAGTTGAATTTAAAATGGGACCCGTAGCATTTGCTATTTGGTTTAATTGGAATTTAATCAAATTAAATTCAAATGCTTTTGGAATTTGAACCGTAGCAACATGCCACATTTCATTTGAACATCAGAGGCATATCATACACATTTCAAGATGAATTTCATTAATCAAACAATAGCATTTGTAACTTAGCTAAATTGAATTCAAATTGGAGTTTGAATTTGCAATTCATTTGCAATATATTCCATTTAAATGGAATTGCCTCACACATCAGAAGCATGCAAACCAAGTTTCAACTATCAACCATGTAATTGTGCATTGTATTTACTTTGCTACCTTGCTTGTTGTTTGTCGAGTAGAGGTGGAACCGGAACAGGAGGCAGCCCCCTTCGTTGAAGATCCCGAGACTGAACCTCGTCAGCAAGGCAAGCAAACCCCCATTGATCATGTCGATAAAATCACACTTCCCTCTCATGTATCGCTTATGCATTGTATAGGATGATTACCATGCTACGTTTCTACCGCATAGATGAACCCATACCTTTGCATGACCTATCATTTGTCACAGTAGTAAGAAAACCACAATCCTAGCAAATGTAGGAGTTGATTTATATCATGTGGCCCCTGCAATTTTTACTGCTTATTGCATGCTTAGATTGATACAATGTTGTTACTATTATGTGAGTCGGGATGGTAGTGATCATGTGGAAGATGGTGGAAATGTGTTGGTGAATCTACCCTAATACAAGGTGAACGATGAGAGGTTGTGTAGGAGTACACAGTGGGTTGTCTTGTTGAACACCGCCCTAAGTCTGAGTTCTTGTGTGGTGATCCAAGATGAAGAGTACAACCACACATTGGGCTCACTGACCCATCTCAACCTATTAACTCATCCCTTTCGATGTCCAGATGTCGCAGTAGTTCGGAGTTCTGGTAGGTTTGTGGCTTGGCTGCTAAGTGAGAGAACGACTCAACGGAGACCGGCTTCTGCACCACGCACACATCATCTGGGTCCACTTCGGTAAAACGGCCGGGTTCACGATAGTGTTAGCCAACCCAGGTAGGCGGCTTTCTTGGACTAGATCGGCTATGAGGTAACAGTTGTGGTGAGCATCCTCGCTGACACCCCTTGAATGGTGTCGAGTACAAAGGCGGTAATTTATGATCATGTGTGTGTAGCGGTACACCCCTGCAGGGTTAACAAAACTATTCGAATAGCCGCGTCTGCGGTTAAGGACTTCTTGGAAAGCTTAGCTTGATTATTAGACAACTTGAACAGGATACTTATAAAACATGCCAAGATAAGCGTGAGTGCTATGGCGTGCTTTCTCGTGGGGAAGTCGAGGAAGGCACCATAGTGGTGTATTTGATTGGAGATGTAGTGGACTCGTGTACGCTTCTTACTTCAAAGTCTAGTACTCGTAGTTCAGGGCTAGCCAAGTCAAAGCTGGCACTTCTGCAAGTGAAACCCCACCCCCTTTATCCTTGTACATGTGCATGAGTAGCATAGCTCCTATGTACGACTTTGTACTCACGTTTTCCTATTCTATGTTTTAGATGAACCCACAGACCCCGAAGGTGGCTTCTTCATCGAGCTCGACGACTAAAGACCAAGCTAGCGTAGTCCCAGTCAGACGACTGGTTCCCTCGTGGAGGGCTTGAGTTTAAATATGGCTTCTTAAGCCATTTGTTAAATTTGTCTGTACTCAGACCTAATTTGCTTCCGCTTTTTTGTTGTAATGTTGGATCACGTGCTTGTGATCTCTGTGTGCACTCTGTGAGAGTTATCAATAAAATGTATACTTTGTAGAGAATTGCAATGATACCTGCTGTTCATACAAGGCATGTGTGTTGCGTGTATGTTTATAACATGCATGTCTTTGTATGGGTTTTCGAGATCTTAGTTGTGATCTGGCTGGCGGTCTTTCATACACCAAGTGGCCCTTAGATGTGCGCAGCTTGGGGCATCACGATGCGATTGCTCGAGACTCTGTCTCATGCACAATTTGTGGTATGATCGAGCCCGCCCTAGACCCCGACTAAGTGATCGGGCTGGAGTAAGTCTATGTAAGAGTTATGAGATAGTCGATAGTATGGTTGAGGCGACTTGTCTATGAATATGGGAGTTCATCACCCATATCTTTAGACTTGTGTGCGTACGATGAGGACCCATTTCAGTTGATCATCCGTCATGGATTGGATGCACCTCACGTACGATGCTTTTTGAGAACGTTATGTGCTTGGCCTTGTCTGCTTAGACAAGTGGGTACGGTTCTCGGCTCTCCATATGACTATGTCGTAGCGGGACTTGCATACGCTAACCCCGGGTCCCGACACCATCTCAGATGATCAGCCGGCCTGGATGGGATGCCCCTCATGTTCAATGCTTTCCGAGAACGTTCTGTGCTTGGCCTTGTTTTCTTAGACAAGTGGGTACGGTTCTCGGCTCTCCATATGATTGTGTTGTAGCGGGTCTTGCATATGCTAACCCCGGGTCCCGACAGACTTGGTACTAGAGCAGGACTGACTGTAGGATTATTGTGGGCACCCCGGACTATATGTCCGAAGCGACCAGCTGTGTATGCGGTCATGCTCCCATGATCAGTTCGCATGACACACAACTCGACATGGATATCATAGTCTCAATGTTCATACAATACCGAATACCAGTCATACATTAATAAAGTCTTACATGGCCTTATCGTGCTCAAATAGAAGCGGAAAAGAAAAAGAATCAAGGGTAGGGGCGACACAATCCACAGGGTAGATCACAGCATAACACGTCCTAGTAGTCGCCGGTAGCATCGTCGTCATATACCTGCTCCTCCAAGCCTGGCAGATGGAATAACCAGGGACAAAGCCGTGAGTACATACAAAGTACTCGCAAACCACCTAAATAAAGAAACAAAGTTTTGTACAAGAAAATAATGGGATGGCTATATGGTGGAGTTTTTCATAGGGATTTCCTATCTACTCAGTATGCGGGTCTCGGATAATCGACCTTAGCTTTACCCTTGTCTTCCCTAGTACAGCTGAATCCACCCCTTGCGTACTACATGGACTTTCCGTGTGACAGGTCATGCTCTCTTGGACCCAAGCCTGCACCGTAGTCGAAGAGCACCAAGGTTCCTTCCGACACTAAGCCTAGCGAATTTCACCCATCGACTTCGAGGGCTATCGGATTCGTGGAATCACGCATCCATGTGTAATTATAGGACCCCCGTACTAAGACAAACAAGCTTCCAACTAGCCCTGTCCCATACCAGACTATAGTGGTTGTACTGTAATGCTAGATTTTGGCGGCACAAATAGAGAGTCCCTCCAGACTTTGTCCATTTCCGACGATGTTCCACAATCCTGGCTATACCACCTTCTTAGGTGAATGTCGTACCAAAAGGATGAAGTAAGACTTTCCAAGTTGTTATGTAATGCTAAATACTAGAGCTGAGTGATGGTCTCGACAGAATGCCGGGATCATCGGGGTTCTACTTAGTTTTTCCCAAATAGGTAGGCTATGGGGGTGGTGTGGAGTTTCTCTAATATAACTACTACAATCCAAAACCATATGAATATAATACTAGCATGATACAGTATAAATGATACAAATCAAGTAAAAATGGGAAAAGAGGAGTTTGAGTTTTGACGGTGGCTTGCCTTCCTCGGTGAGGTACCCTGGATCGGCTTCTTCGGTGGCAAGGGAGGAGTCTTCACCTGCAACGTACGGCGTATCGTCTACACGTTGCGGAAGAAATAGATTCACCATTACAATCGGGCAAAACAAACAAGGGACACAACACTCATCCCCACTATCAAACAACAAGTAAATAAAAGAACCACTTGTACTAGTATTGAAATACTAAACCAACACTTCAAGTCGAAAACCACAACAAGGCATTGGAATTAAATTTAATAGGAGTACCACAACAAGAGTATATTGAGCAATTCTTAACTTGAGTTATGTTAAGTTATTCACTAACAACTTATTAACTTGTTTTAATTCCAAAACCAAGTTCATAGAAATAACATACTGACCACATGCTAGTTTAATAGTAAACTAACAACCAAATAGTACTAACATAAGTTACAAAGGAAATAACTAGCAATATTAATAATAATAATAATAATAATAATAAAAAGGGTCACAAATTTATTTAAGCCAAATAATATCCTACATATACAGAAAAATCAAGAATATTCACAGGAGTATATAAAAATCAACATTACATTTTTAGGGTTTACAAGGAATTGATTGAAACTATTTTTAGCTGCTAAAAAGCACAATTAACTAGTTTAAACTAAAGCAATTCATTTGGTACTGCATAAAAATTATTCTAAGCATACAGAAAAATAAAACACAATTTTCTAAGCCACACAAAATTTATTTCATAATTTTCTGAGCTACGGTTATTTGTTTAGAAATATTTTAGTGTTGCAGTTTATGAAAAAGGAAAAAAATTACAGCCGACCCATGGCTACTTGACGCACCCAGGCGCAGTTTCTATTTTTTTTAAACGGGCCGAGCCCAGCGCAGCAGTAAGTTTTTTTTTTAAAACGAAGGGGTATGGGGCTAATCCGGCCGTTGGATGTGGCCTGATCGGACGGCCGTGGGGCATCTTCCCCACGAGCTCGGTCCAGACCAGGGCCGACGCGGCCATGGCGCAGGGGAGGGGCAGGGGCCTCGCCGGCGGCACTCCGGCGGCCGGCGGCCGGCGGCAAGGGGCGGCGGAGGATGGGGAGCCCCTGGGGGTTCCATTTTTGCACAAAAAGGAGGCATGCAACGCGGAAAAATGGCGGCGCTCGTGGCGGAAAGTAGAGAGCTCGGGCGCTCACCGGGGGTGGTTCAGGCGACGGCGGGCGGCGTGGAGGGGCAGCGGGCGTAGAGGACGGCGGGGCGGCTCCGTTTTTGACGAAGACGGCGGCCGGGGGTGACGGGTTCAACCACGGTCGGGGTAGACGACGGCGTGAAGGGCTTCTTCAGCTCGGGGTCGTCGGCTCCTCCAGGGGGCGGCTCCTCGCCGGTGCAGCTCCGGCATGGGGCGGAGGTGGAGAGGAGCGCCGGACTCTCCCTCCTCTCCTCTTCTTCCTCCTCCCTCCCTTATCCTTCTTCTTCCTTCTCCCTCCTTTCTGCCCTTCCTGTCGGCTTCTCTCTTTCTCGGGCGAGTGGGGTGGAGCGAGGCTGTGGTGGTGAGGAGTGGCGAGGAGAGGCTGGGGGAGGGGGGGTTTTATAGCGTGGAGGGAAGAGGGGGGTGAGGGAGAGGGAGGCGAGCGAGCGGCGGCCTCCTCGCCTACTGGCCAGCCGAGGCGGTGGCGAGGGCTAGCGTCAGCCAGGCTACGTCACAGGGGGGGCTTCGGGCTGACGTTAGCAGAGAGGGGGGTGCGGGAATTAGGGTAGTTTTCTTTCTCTTTTTTTTAAGCACTAAGCACCCTTTTGTTTTTGGGATAATAATAATATATAACTCTCTTATTATTAGTATTATTGTTATTGTTGTTATTATTATTAGGTTAGATATAAAGATCATGCATGCATTTCCTTATGATTTTATGTACTTAGGAAATTTTATTGATAATTGTTTTAGTCATTAGCAAACAACCAAAAGGTTGATGCCTAAGGATTTTTGTGGTGGCTAAATTTATTAGTATTATTACTATATAGAAAATTTACTAGGTGTTAGACAAGTTGCCATTTTTTATGACCAACTAAGGATAAAGTGCATGCATGGTAGACATATATGGTTAACCATAGTCACTAGGTTATCTTAGGCACATGCAACACAAAATGATCACAAACACAAGTGCATCATCAAGCAACAACATGACTAACCCTAAGCACACAAGTTCAAGCATTGAAACACAACCTAACATTTCATGCAAGGTTTTTTGTTGGATCTAATTTTTGGTTAACTAGATTAACAAGAAGAGTAAAAGTTGGGATGTGACAATTATCATCCTTTGTCGAAGTCGAGTCTAGCCTTCTATAGTTATATAGTTACTCTGGGTATATAAGGGAACAACGTAAGGCTTCTTTTTCTCCTTACCTTCATCGTTCTGAGTTCTGAGTCACCCTCATCTTGTTCTACGGGAAGATAGGACTAGGCTCATCTGTGTCTTACTAGAAAATCTCATTGATTGCCTCCGTGTAGCCATAGGAGAGTTGTGTTCGGTTTTCTATAGTTGTTATGCTTCCTGATTTCTTACATCATATGTAAGTGCTGTTTCCATGTTGTAAGAAAATTGTTTTCTCTAGAAATTACAGCCGTTATGCTGTCCGAGTCATTCCCGTTATCTTCATAATCTGATGCATTTGCAAAATAATTCAACTCTGTTTGACATTGATCTTATCCTTCAGGATGTCCCAAGGAACTCGTGGCCACCTTGGTCGTGCCCAAGCTCGTGGGGATGATCCGGAGGAAGGCAATCTTCCACCCTCCCCCACGATGTCTCAAGTTGACTTCGTGGAATGAGTTCTATGTTGCTTTTCGCGAGCATCACATTCCTAAGGGACTCATGGACCACAAGAGAGAGGAGTTCTGCAATCTCACCCAAGGGAGAAGGTCCATTGATGAGTTTAGTCGGGAGTTCAACCGTCTTGCCCGCTATGCTCCCGAGGAGGTCTCCACTGACTCTAAGAAGCAAGAGAGGTTCCACAAGGGACTAAATTCTGGACTTCGTCGTGAGTTGAATCTCCATGACTTCGCCACATTCCAGATCCTTGTCAACAAGGCCATCAAGGCGGAGGATATGATCACTCCCGAGGATTCTCGCAAGCACCCTAAAGACGATGGTTCATCCAGTTAAGGCCCTCAGAAGCGCAAGGTCTGGATCCCCAATAGCATGTTCCGCCAGAACAACCCACCGAGGCCATCCTTTGTGGCGCCTCGTCCACCAGCTCCGTTCCATCCAGCTCCACCTAACAACCCAGCTCCCCGCACTGTCTTTGCAGCCTGATTCAGATGTGGCGAGCCTGGTCAATATTCTCGTGAGTTCCCCATAAATCAGAATGCTCAACCACATGCCAAAGGGAACCCCAATGTTCGTGCCAAGCCACCCCCGAAGGTCTCCACCACCAAGCCATCTTCTTCCGCAAATCTTGGACGTGTGAACCAAATCTCAGCTCAAGAGACTGATGGTACTTCTGACGTCATTCTTGGTACGCTCCCAGTCAATTATGTTCCCACTTCTATCCTTTTCGATACAGGAGCATCTCACTCATTCATGTCGGAGAGTTATGCACTTCGGCATGAGATATCCTTTGATGAAATGTTCACCCCAATGATTATTCAAACTCATGGTTCCAAGTGGCAAACTAATAGAGTAAGCCATGGCAACCAAATTGCAATTGAGGGTTTAGTGTTCCTTACTTCACTCATAGCCCTCAAGTCTTCAGACATTGATGTCATCCTTGGTATGGATTGGTTATCAAGACAAAATGCTTTTCTTGATTGTAAAGCCAAGTCAATTAGACTTACACATCCTTCAGGCCAGACAATAGATTACTCCTCACCAAGCTCAAGAACACAGATGCATTCGTTGAATGTGCTTCGCCTTCCCGAACTTGAAGATGTTCCGGTGGTTCGTGACTTCCCGGATGTCTTTCCTAAAGAGCTGCCGGGAATGCCACCCGACAGATGTGTAGAGTTCATAGTGGATCTTATGCCAGGAACCGCACCAATTTCAAGACGCCCATACAAAATGGCCCCACGTGAGTTAGCGGAGCTTAAAATCCAACTTGAAGCTTTGTTGGCAAAAGGCTTCATCCTCCCTAGCTCATCGCCATGGGGTTGCCCCGTTCTGTTCGTAACGAAGAAAGATGGAACAGAAAGGATGTGCGTAGACTATCACTCGCTAAATCTAGCGACGATAAAGAACAAGTACCCACTGCCCTGGATCAATGATGTTTATGATAAACTTGCAGGATCCACTGTCTTTTCCAAGATGGATTTGAGATTAGGCTATGATCAAATCAAAATACGAAACGAGGAAATTCCAAAAACGGCTTTCACTACTCGTTATGGTCTTTACGAGTACACCGTCATGTCCTTTGGTTTAACCAATGCCCCCGCCACATTCTCGTGCATGATGAATTCGATCTTCATGGAGTACTTGGATAAATTTTTTGTAGTTTATCTTGATGACATTCTCATATACTCGAAGAACGAAGAATAACATGCCGAACATCTCAGGCTGGTATTGATGAAACTTCGAGAGCATCGGCTTTATGCCAAGTTCTCCAAGTGTGAATTTTGGCTACCAGAAGTGACCTACTTAGGCCACGTGATATCTGCAAAAGGCATTGCTGTGAATCCCGAGAGAGTTCAGGCCGTCCTTGATTGGACTCCACCTGAATTGGTTAAGCAAGTTAGCAGTTTTCTTGGCTTAGCAAGCTATTGCCGCCGCTTCGTCGAGAACTTTTCTAAAGTTGCAAATCCTCTCACTGAACTCCTCAGGAAAGATAAGAAATTCCAATGGACTCCCAAGTGCGAGGAAATCTTTCAAGAGCTGAAAAGAAGATTGACTTCTGCACCCGTACTTAAGCCTCCAGACACCAAAAAGGATTTCAAGATCTTTTGTGACGCCTCACGGCAATGGTTAGGACGCATAATTATGCAAGATAGACATGTGGTAGCTTATGCTTGACGCCAGTTGTGTCCATATGAAGAGAACTATCCTACCCATGATCTTGAACTCGTTGCCGTAGTTCATACCCTGACAACTTGGCGACACTACCTCCTTGGTAATCGTTGTGAGATCTATTCTGACCACCAAAGCCTCAAATATATATTCACCCAGCCAGATCTTAATCTCAGGAAAAGACGCTGGATAGAGTTGATAAAAGATTATGACTTAGGAATTTCTTACGCCCCAGGCAAAGCCAATGTCATGGTTGATGCACTAAGTCGTAAGTCGTATTGTAACAACCTCATGTTACAACAGTATAAACCACTTCTTCATGAGGAATTTTGAAAACTCAATATTGAAATTGTTCCTCATGGCTATCTTTCTACCTTGGTGGCGAAACCTACTCTTGAGGATAAAATCATAGCCGCCCAGAAACGTGATAGTGGTATTCGAGAGATCAAGAAGAACATTGCTAGCGGAGTTTCTAAATGTTTCTCCATAAATGATCAAGGTATCGTTTTCTTTGGCACTCGATTGGTTGTACCACGAAAACACAATCTTAGGAGGCTAATTCTTAAGGAAGCTCATGACACACCCCTTTCGATTCATACTGGTAGCACAAAGATGTACCGAGACCTACGCCAGAGATTTTGGTGAACTAGGATGAAACGAAAAATTGCTCAGTATGTTGCTGAATGTGATGTTTTTCGTCGCATTAAGGCCGAACACCAAAGACCTGCTGGCACTCTTCCACTTTTGCCTATTCCAGAGTGGAAATGGGACAAAGGCAGTATGGATTTCATCACTGGCTTTCCAAAAACCCAGAAAGGAAATGATGCCATATTCGTTGTCGTGGATAGACTTTCCAAAGTTGCTCACTTCCTTCCCGTTCGCGAGTCTATAACTTCTAGCCAGTTAGCGGACTTGTATGTCTCTAGAATTGTGTCTCTTCATGGTGTTCCTTTGGAAATCAATTCTGATCGTGGTAGCCTTTTCACCTCTAGATTCTGGGGAAGCTTTCAGAATGCTATGGGAACTCATCTCTCCTTTAGTACCGCTTTCCATCCTCAGTATAGTGGTCAAGTCGAAAGGGTTAACCAAATTCTTGAAGACATGCTCAGAGCTTGTGTTATCTCATTCGGAAAGAATTGGGAGAAATCTCTTCCATTTGCCAAATTTGCCTATAACAATAGTTTTCAATCTAGTCTGAACATGGCTCCTTTTGAACTCCTCTATGGACGAAGATGTTGAACACCCCTTAACTGGTCAGAAACCGGTGAAAGACAATTCTTTGGACCGGATATGATCAAGGAATCACAAGAGGAAGTTCGCATTGTTCGCGATCAATTGAAAGCCGCCTAGTCTCGTCAGAAAAGCTACTATGATCGTCATCATAGGAAAGAAAGCTACAATCTGGATGAGAATGCTTACCTTCGGGTTACTCCTCTGAAGGGAACCCAATGATTCAGTATCAAAGGAAAGTTGGCCCCATGTTACATTGGACCTTTCCGCATTCTTGCTAAACGTGGAGAAGTTGCCTACCAACTTGAACTACCCCGGCACCTTTCTTGAGTACATGATGTATTCCATGTGTCACAACTCAGGCGTTGCTTCAAGGACCCCATCCGCGAAGTCGACCATGAGACGCTTGATCTCCAAGATGACCTTTCTTATCGAGAATACCCGGTTCGTATTCTTGATTCCGCAGAGCGTGTCACTCGTCGTCAGAAGATTAGGTTTCTGAAAGTGCAATGGTCACACCACTCTGAAAGAGAAGCCACGTGGGAAAGAGAAGACCGTCTCCTTACCGAGTACCCCTCCTTCCTCCCGCAGACTTCTGAATCTCGGGACGAGATTCTTTTGAGTGGGGGCGAGTTTTCAGAACCCTCTGTTAGGTATGTGCTAGGGTTAGCAAGTTACTTTGCATCATGTTAAAAAAATTCAAAAGAAATTGAAGTGGGAGAAGAAACCCCCCTAGATGAACTTAATTCAAATGGCCAGAATAAAAGTTACTCAAAAAATTCCTTTTGCATTTTTGAAAAGTCCCATAAATGAGTGTGATCACATATCAAGTGATGTGGTAGCAATCCCATGCTCATGGATTTTTCAAATATTCAAACAGGAGCTTGAAATTAAATTTAAACCCCTATTTGAATTAAAGTTCAAATTATTTGAATTTTAAAAAATTCAAAACTTCATAAGTGGCTAGCCTATTATATTGTGAGGCCATATAAAAAGTTTCAGCATTTTACAAAATTTCTAGATATTTAAATTAGCTAAGACAAAACAAATACAGATAAGAATAAAGGAAAAACAGAAAAGAGCAGAGGAGAGAAGACTTACCCGAAGAGGCCCAGCTAGCCAAGCCAGGCCCAGCAGCCTTTCTCCTTGGCGTCTTCCTCCCTGCGCCCCAAAGGTGCTCTTTGGAATGCATGCACTCGCCGCCGACGCTGCCTTGCCACCTCCTGCTCGCCGTGGACATCCCCTAGCCTCTAGACGCGCCACGGAGACGCCCTGCACCTCCGTGGTTACTTTACCCCTCTAGCGCAGCTCCTCTTCGTTCTTTGTCGCCTGATTTCAACGCCACGGACGACAACCCGAAGCTGGTCGTCACCACTACACGCGCCACCCCCGGCCAACGACGACGAGAAGATGCGCTGACCTGTCCACCGTCCTCTCCGTCGTCGACTACGCCGAGCCACTGAAGCAATTGAGCCGAGACGCCCCAGAGCAGCCGAACCCCTTCATCGTCTTCGTCTACGGCCGCCGTGCGCCATCGTCGATTGCATCTCCGGCAAGCCACCTCCGTCCTCGCCACCAACTCCGTTGAGTTCCTGGTGAGCCATAGCTCAAAACCGCTCTAGCTACGCCCTCGATTGCATCCTCTGTGCCATTCCACCATGGGATCCGAGCTCCATCGCCGCCATGGACGACCTAGAGCTCGTCCCTGTGCCCCTCTGTTCTCTCTCATGCAGTCATAACATTCCTCGTCGCCCTAGCATCGCTTTGCACTCGGCCACGCTCGATTTCATGCAGTATTGCGACGTCTGCGTCAAACCCAAGCCACGGCCGCCGCCAAGCTCGTCGCCGGCGTGGATTCCGTCCACCCCTGCGGCGCTGCTATGGCCAGATGGACTCGTGCTTGCGTGGGATTCATCCTGATGGTGGCGGCATGCCAAGAGGTGGCCGGGAACCAATTCCGGCGAGCCCCTACGCCGTGCCCGTGGTAGCCGGCGGGCCGACGTGGCCGTGTTTAATTAGTTCTAACCAGCACCCCTGGTGGCACTGACACGTGGGCCGGAGGCCACCCCCTTCGTTGAAGACACTGTGTTTGAACCTCGTCAGCAAGGCAAGAAAACCCCCATTGATCATGTCGATAAAATCCCACTTCCCTCTCAGTCTCGCTTATGCATTGTTTAGGATGATTACCATGATAACATTTCTACCGCATAGTTGAACCCAATCCTTTGCATGACCTATCATTTTGTCATAGTAGTAAGAAAACCACAATCCTAGGAGATGTAGGAGTTGTTTGATATCATGTGGCCCCTGCAACTGTTACTGCTTATTGCATGCTTAGAGTTACAATGAGGTTACTCTTTTGTGAGTCGGTATGGTAGTGATCATGTTGATGATGGTGGAAATGTGTTGGGGAATCTACCCTAATACAAGGTGAACAATGAGAGGCTGTGTAGGAGTACACAGTGGGTTGTCTCGTTGAACACCGCCTTAAGCCCAAGTTCTTGTGTGGTGATCCAAGACGAAGAGTACTACCACATGTTGGTAACATGGACCCCCGCTCAACCTACTAACTCACCCCTTCTCAGTTCAATGAGTCGCAGTAGTTCGGAGTTCTGGTAGGTCTGTGGCACGGTCTGCGAAGTTGAAGAACAACTATTCAGACCGGCTTGGGACCCTGCACACATCTTCTGGGACCACATCGGTAAACCGGCCGGGTTCACGATGTGTACTCCAGTCCAGATAGGCGTCTCCATTGGATTTGAGTTTGCTGTGAGGTAAAAGTTGTGGAAATTATCCTCGCCGACACCCGCTTGAAGGGTGATGAGATCCCGGCGGTAACTGATAGTTTCATGTGTGTAGCAGTACACCCCTGCAGGGTTAATAAACTATTTGAATAGCCACGTCCGCGGTAAGGGACTACTTGGAAAGTTGTGCCTGATTATTAGACAACTTGAACGGTATACTTAAAAAACTTGCCAAGATAAGCGTGAGTGCTATGGCGTGCTTTCTCGTGGGTATTCGAGGAAGGCAACATAGTGGTGTAATTGGTTGGATACATTTATTGGACTCATGGACGCTTCTTACCTCAAGTCTTGTACTCGTAGTTCAGGACTAGCCAAGTCAAAGATGGCACTTCTGCTTACGAACCCCACCTCCCTTTACCTTGATACATGTGCATGACTAGTATAGTTCCTACGTAAGTGTGGCACCCTGGCTCAGAGCAACCGGTTTACCTTACATTGCCAGCCCAGAGATCAAGTCTTCTGGCAATGCACAACATATTGGTACAAATACAACCGCTTCGTAGTAATTATACAGGTACATAGGTTCGGGATTACAAACTTCTACGAGGCATGGCGGCACATCTCGTGCGGAAACACTATCAACATTATTTATGTCACATCTCAGGGCCTCAATACGATCGAATAAGGACTCTACGGAAGCGGAATAACAAGGTGACGGGACTCCATTCCACGGGGACACTGCTGGGACACGGCCTAGTTCGCGTAGTACAGCTCAGAACAACTCTTCAGGTGCGACATCTCCTGCATCTGGCATGACACGCCAGGTCAGTACATGGAATGTACTTGTAAGCTCATAACAACCAAGTCATTAGGAGAAACAATAGCATGGCAAGAATGCAAACAATAACATGGCAAACATGGCAAGAATAATAATACCACTTGTCTCATGAACACCACGTGATTCATACAGCTTACCTCCGAGTCGTGCGGACTCGGTAACCAGGTCATCTCTTGACCCACCCTCACACATGTCATAGATCGACCACTCAACGGGTTAGGTGTCCTCAGTTACCACCCAACCAATCACATGACCAAAGTTTCAGCATTAACATCCATATTATTAAACAGATTAGTGTTGACCGTTGTGTGACCTAGTACGAACTGTGTCCCCTGACCGAGGACGCGGCTATTCAAATAGATTTTGACTCTGCAGAGTTTGTGCATGTTACCCACATTATGGAGTTCTTCCTCCATCCAGCACCCCGGTACTTGTCCCACAGGATCCTTGGAACTCGCACCGCAGAAGTGGATTAGGACATCTCCAACGAAACCCGACTACTGCGTTACCTCCCTACGGACTCACCAACACACGGTCTTGGGTATCCCTGTGGTTAGGTGTCCACGTTACCACCAGAACCACTCGGCCACCTTGTGGCAAACTGTCCCAACGGGGATTCCCAGGTAAACTACTATGGATGTCGAGATTATCACCACCTACCTCATCAGGGTAGCGTGCATGCATAACCTCCCCTATTGGGTGATATCCGTAGAAGGCACTACGATAGCACGAGTCAAGGCCCGCCCATACAAGCAAATGTGGCTGCACGGATAAGCTCGGTTCGGTGGCACTTGTCAACAATTATTTTCATTAGGTTCTGGTGAATAGCAATATGAATGCATGGCAACATGGCATGAACATGAACTACTATCATGCATATGCAACAACTAACATGGCATATAATCATGAGCATGATCATCACTAGCATGATTCCGGCATAAACATGGCAACGAAATAAACAAGGTGATAACATTCACTAGAGTGACATGATAAAATTAGTAGGCATGGCATGTTTATATCAATCAACTTATTATGGTTATTTATCATTATTAGCAAGCAATTTCAAGGAAAGAAAAATAAACCCAAGTTAAATGATTTAGATCAACAAAAGGCAACTTAAGCTCCTCATGACCAGATTGTTATGGCTTTCCTTGGTCAAGTGGAGTATCCTTGAACTCCTGGTCTCCTGCAAGCACTTGATCACCCTCTCAAAAAAAAGGGGCAAATAGAAATAAGTCCAAAGCACTCCTTCACTGTCCGGTAGACCCACACAGGGAGCCAAGCTCCCAAACTTTGCCAACTTGAAGAGGAGCTCAAGAGAAAAATGTAGCAAAAAGAATCAACTCATTTGGCCTTGTGGTTTAGGAGTAATTGATGGTCAAAGTTTGGTCAAAATTCACTTTTTAAATAGATTAAATAAATTTTCCAGGAAAATCCAGAGGAGGCCACGTCGAAGGCCTATTCTGCTGGATATGCCTCCACTCATACCGCTTCGGGACTGAGTGGAGTGGCTAACGGGTGGGGTCCCTTGGTCAGATTGAATTGGACCGAGAGGGAAAAAGGGCTGCGGCTCTGCCGACGGCGGTTCGCCGGCGAGGGGGCCATGAGGGTGGACGGGAGCTAGGGGAGGAGATGCCGGGGATCACGGCGAGCATCCATGTACCCGAAGTCCTGCGAATGGTGGCCGGACGACGTCGCTAGGGTCTTCTCCAGCTACGGTGGCGGCGGCGCCGCGATGTGATCTCCGACAAAGGGCCTCCCCGTCCGGCTTCCTCCTTGAGTGCGCCTTCTGTTAGTGGAGTGGGGGTGTGTGGTGGTGGCTGAGAGCAAGGGAGGGGTAAATTTAAAGCCATGGCGCCGATTCCCCTCCGGGTGTCGTCGGAAAGAAGACGACGGGTGCCGTGCTCGCGTGCTGGTGAGCAGTGGAGGCTCGGGTGAGCTCTAGGGGGTTCTAATGGTGGTGTAGCACGCGTGCGTGCATGCCCAGGGTTTCTGCAGCAGCGAGGCGACGAGACGGCTCAGGCGCGGCCACGGCGGTTGCTCTGCATCGGCGGGCGGCGCGGCTTTGAGGGGGCTCTGGTGCCTCGCGTGCTTGATAGAGGTAGGGGACGTGGGGGAGATGACGCGGGAAACGCGGGAGCGTGCGTGCCACTGTGGCCACCACGCGCGGGCTTTAGACAGACAGTGGCGGTGACGTCGAGGGCTCCTGCGGGCGGCGCGTCTTTGGAAGGGGCCAGGTGGCGTGCAGGGTATCATGGCCACTACGGACACGAAGGCACGACCACTGGGACGAGGGGCGAGGCGGGCGCTCGACGGCGACAGCTCCGCCCTGGCCAGAGCATGCCGATGGCCGCCAGTGCGCGTGCTAACCCTCTGCACGCGTGCACTGGGGGCAGCCACTGTGGCTCCAGCATGTCCCTGGCGTGTAGCGAACGTCAGGGAGTGTAGGAAAGGTCATGGGCAGCTTATAGGTGGGCTCCAGCACTTGGCAATTCCAAAAATGTTTTTCTGCAGGAAAGTTCAAGATTTTCTCCAGGGAGTTTGGCTAAGAATTTTGGGCTGAAAATTTTTGTTCCTGGGTTATCTAGGAAGGTTCTCATGTGGTAAAAATTTCAAAGAAAATGGCCTAGAAGAAATAGCACTTGCTTCACAAAGTGCCTCCCTGGTCAGAAATAGAAAAGAATTTTTAGAGGGAAATTTTTGTACTAAACTTGCCCAAGTTTTTGCATAGCATCATGAGGCATGACTACATTGTTTAGCAAAAAAAGTTTCAGGCCAAAAGGTGGAGCAGAAGTGAGGCTAGCTTCAACAAGGAGAGGGAAAAGACCAATTTCCTTTAGGGAAAAGGGTTTTTCATGAGAAATAAAAATAGGGCATGGGCTAATATGATCTAAGCTTGATCATATCTATAGGGGAGAAGGGTTTAGGGGTCACTTGGCCTAGGGAAAAACTAGGCCCAAGTGATCAAGGCCATCTGAGTTGAGAAAATCCAAGAAAATAATTTTAAACCCCAGAAAATCAGCAAATAAAGTTGCAAATAAAAAGGGGCCAAAAACCAGGGTGTCACAAACCTACCCCCCTTAGGGTAAATCTCGTCCTCGAGATTTGGTTGCTGAGGGAACAGATACGGATATGCACCCCTCAGAAACTCTTCCCTTTCCCAGGTGGCTTCTTCCTCAGTATGGCGCTCCCATAGCACCTTGTAAACCCGTATTACCTTACTGCGGGTATTCCATTTCAACCAAAATCCTGACTGGTTTCTCCTCATATGTCAGATCCTGGGCCAGCCCTAACTCCTTCACATCCACTCGTTTGACTGGTGGCGAGACACACTTGGGTAGTTGCAATACATGGAATACGTCATGGACATCTGACATTTCCGGGGGTAATTCCGGTTGGTATGCTACTTTTCCTCGCATAGCCATTATTGCGAATGGCCCGACATACCTTGGGGCAAGCTTTCTCGGGTCTGGAATCTCCTTACTCCTTTCATTGGTGTCACTCGGAGATAGACGTATTCTCCAGGCTCAAAGTTCAACTCTCGATGCTTGGTGTCATCGTAACTCTTTTGTTGAGACTTGGCGGCTCTCAACGGTCTTGAATTTCCTTGACTTGATTTTCTGCTTCAAGCATTAAGTCGGTGCCAAAGAGGCAACTGTCCCCCGTCTGTGACCAGTTCAAGGGGTGCGGCATTTCTCCCATATAATGCTTCAAAGGGTGACATCTTGAGGCTGGCCTGATAACTGTTGTTGTATGAGAATTCTGCGTATGGTAAGTTGTCCTCCCACTTGGAACCATAGCACAGTACACATGCCCTGAGCATATCCTCCAATATCTGATTTACTCGCTCGGTCTGGCCATTTGTTTGGGGATGGTAAGCGGTGTTGTGCTTCAGTACGGTCCCCAAGGCTTCGTCAAGTCGTAGCCAGAATGCAGACGTGAACACTGACCCTCGGTCTGAGGTGATGGTCTTTGGTATCCCATGGAGACTGACAATCCGGGACATGTATAACTCTGCCAGCTGATCAGCTCGTTAAGTGGTCCTGACGGGAATAAAGTTGGCCACTTTGGTGAGCATATCCACAATTACCCATATTGAGTCGTGACCCCGGGCGGTCCTTGGGAGCCCTACAATGAAGTCCATGCATATTTCATCCCACTTCCATTGCCGAACTTGTAGGGGTTGCAGTAAGACAGCTGGCTTTTGGTGCTCGGCCTTGACTCTGTTGCATATGTCGCAGCATGGAATATATTTGCGCATGCCGGGCCACCAAAATGTTGTCTTAAAATCCCGGTACATCTTGGTGTTGCCGGGGTGGATAGAATATGCAGACTCATGTGCTTCTCGCAGTATCTGCTGCCTCAAATTAGCCTGGTCCGGTACACATATCTGGTTTTCGAACAATAACACTCCTCGGTTATCCAGGTGAAAGGATTCGGCGTTGCCGCGCGGAATCCGTTCCTTGATTTCTTGAATTTCCGGATCTTGAGTTTGTGCTCCCTTAATTTCCTTTACCAAGGTTGGGGTGATTTCCAATGTCTTGCTGGTCATTGAGTCACACAACACGAGGTTGAGTTGAGTGACTTCCTCCCGTAGTTGAAGGTGGATCCTTTCCCAGAGTGCATTCACTGAACTTGGCTTGCGGCTAAGGTCGTCGGCGACCACGTTAGCCTTCCCGGGGTGATAATTTATCCCGAGATCATAATCCTTGACCAACTCGAGCCACCTTCTCTGCCTGAGGGTGAGGTCCAGCTGCGTGAAGATGTACTTGAGACTTTTATGATCGGTGTACACCTCACACCATTGCCCGATGAGCTAATGCCTCCACAATTTAATTGCGTGTACCACAGCAGCCAGTTCCAGGTCATGCGTGGGGTAATTTACTTCATGTTGGCGTAGCTTTCTGGAGGCGTATGCTACAACCTTTCCTTCTTGCATTAGCCCGCAGCCAAGGCCATGCTTGGAGGCATCGCAATATATATCAAATCCCTTGTGGATGTCTGGCAGAGTCAAAACAGGGGCTGAGGTTAGCTTGGTCTTGAGTTGCTCGAAGCTTTCACCTCACTCCTTGGTCCAGACAAATTTCTGGTTCTTCTTCAACAACTTGGTTATTGGCTTGGCTATCTTGGAGAATCCTTCAATGAAGCGGAGGTAATATCCCGCCACTCCCAAGAAACTTCGGACTTCCGTCACGGTGGTTGGTGGCTTCCAATTCAACACATCGGTGACCTTGCTGGGGTCTACGGCTACTCCTTGAGCTGTCAGGATGTGCCCCAGAAATCCCACCTCCTTTAACCAGAACTCGCACTTGCTGAACTTGGCATAAAGGCGATGAGCTCGCAGTCGTTCCAGTACCGTACGGAGGTGCTGCTTATGCTCTTCTTAACTTTTGGAGTATATGAGTATGTCATCAATGAATACCACCACGAACTTGTCCAGAAAGTCCATGAATACCTTGTTCATCATGCCCATGAAATAGGCTCGGGCATTCGTTAAGCCGAAGGACATGACCATGAACTCATATAGGCCATATCTGGTGGTGAAGGCTGTCTTGGGAATGTCTTCCTTTCGGATCTTCAGTTGGTAATAGCCCGTGCGAAGATCGACCTTAGAGAATACTCGGGCACCTTTCATTTGGTCAAACAAGTCATCGATGCTGGGCAGTGGATACTTGTTCTTGATGGTGACTTCATTCAGGGGACGGTAGTCCACACACATCCGCAAAGTGCCATCTTTCTTCTTGACAAATAATACCGGTGACCCCCAAGGTGAGTTGCTGGGGCGAATGTACCCCTTCTGCAATAGCTCATCCAGTTGTTTCTTCAGTTCCACCAGTTCGGTGGAAGGCATCCGGTAATAATTCTTGTATATAGGGGAAGTATCGAGGACAAGCTCGATCGCGAACTCCCGCTCCCTGTCTGGCGGCATACCCGTCAATTCTTCTGGTAACACATCTAGAAACTCTCTGACAACAGGAATTTTGTCCATCTCTGAGGTGGTGATCTGGCATACCGTTGCTTCCTTCTTGCGTGGCATATCAACAGTTGTGAATTGAGTTGACTTTCCGTCCGGGTTAACTAGTTCCACTCTCCGGGTCTTGAAAGCAAGGCGAACCTCATGAGTGGTGAGCCAATCCACTCCAAGGATTGCATCAAGTCCCTTGGATTCCAACACCACGAGAGAGGTAGGGAAGTTCACTCCATATATGTCAATGGTCAGGTTCTTGCATATACTGTCTGCTTTGAGCACGCCTCCAGGGGTTTTGACCACCACAATTGTGTCCAAAAGATCAATTGGAAAATTGTTTTGGCTGGCGAAACTCCGCGATATAAACGAATCGGTTGCCCCAGAATCAAATAGTATAGCTGCGGGTATGTTATTAATAGGAAACATACCGATGAACACGTCGGGGGATCCGCGGGCTTCTTCGGCCGAGACGTGGTTGACTCGACCCTGGCGATAGTTGTTCGGCCCCCTGATGTTGTTGACTTGAGGTGCTAGGTTCCCCGGCTTGCTCTGGCATTGTCTGGCAAAATTTCCTTGTTTCCAACAATTAAAGTAGGCGCCCCTCCAAAGGTAGTCTGCCCTTGCTTGGGGGTTGATGTTAGACTTCTCTTGGGTGGCTGGCTTGTCGGTTGCGGAGCCGTCGTGGTTCCAGGAGGGCATGGAATTGGCTTGAGCCGGCTGGGGAACGGGCTGTACCATTCGGGGCTTCTGAGCATGTGGCTCGTACGGGGTCTTCTTGGTTTCATACTTGCGCTTGCGGTCTTCATAACTTCCCTTGAGTTCGGCGATCGACTTGTATTCGCGTTTTGCTATGAGTGCCTTGTTGACGAGTGTCCGGATGTCTGGGAAGTCCAGCATGCTGAGCTGACAACGGAGAGTGGGGCTAAGACCACCAAGGAAGCAGTCTACCTTTCTCTCTTCAGTGGCCACATCATGGACCGAGTATCTTGCTAGGTGGTTCAACTTGTTTAAATATTCAGTCACAGTCATGCTTCCTTGGAAAAGAGCGGGAAATTCCCTCTGCTTGGTCTTCAGCACTCCGGTGGGAATATGGTAAGTGCGGAACTTCTCCTTGAACTTCTCCCAAGTGATATCTTCTCCCGCAGGCCATACTGCCTTGGTATTGTCCCACCAGATTGCGGCATAGCGCTCAAGGTAATGGGTGGCAAATGGAACCTTATCCACCTCATCACTATGAGAGATCTCCAGTTTCTTTTCCATGGTTCTCAGCCAATCATCAGCCTCAATGGGGTCTGTTGCCTGATCAAAGCTCGGCGGTCGGGTGCGCTGAAAGTGAGATAGCTTGGAACGTGATCCCTGATTCTGATTCTGTCCCACAATGTTCTGCATACCTCGCAGTAATTCCATGAGTTCCTGGTTCCTTCTTTCCTCAAACATCCTGATGACCTGCTCTGTGGTAGGTGCCTGTGGTGGAGGAGGTGGTGGACGCTCGGGTGACAGTCCAGCTTGCCTGGCGGATCAACGACGGGGGGTGTCATCATCAGCAGAGTGGCTGCACTCACCTCGCCTCATCCTATATCCGTTCCCAAATTGAGCACCAATATCATGAGAAACCACAAACAGAGAAATAGGCGAAGTGACGGCAAGGAGTAAGAAACTCGAAACTCCAAGAGGATTTTGGTGGACTAGGATGAAGAGAGACATTGCTCGATTTTTTGCCTAATGTGATGTTTGCCGTTGCATTAAGGCAGAGCATCAAAGACCTGCTGGTACACTTCAACCTTTGCCTATTCCAGAGTGGAAATGGGACAAAGTCACTATAGATTTCATCACTGGCTTTCCAAAAACCCAGAAAGGAAATGATGCCATCTTCTTTGTGGTAGATAGGCTTTCCAAAGTTGCTCACTTCCTTCCCGTTGGCGAGTCTATAACTGCTAGCTAGTTAGCGGACTTGAACGTCTCTAGAATTGTATCCCTTCATGGTGTTCCTTTGGAAATCAATTCTGATCGTGGTAGCCTTTTCACCTCTAGATTTTGGGGAAGCTTCCAAAATGCTATGGGAACTCATCGCTCATTTAGTACAGCTTTCCATCCTCAGTCTAGTGGTCAAGTCGAAAGGGTTAACCAAATTCTTGAAGACATGCTCAGAGCTTGTGTTATCTCCTTCGGAAAGAATTGGGAGAAGTCTCTTCCATTCACCGAATTTGGTTATAACAATTGTTTCCAATCTAGTCTGAACATGGCTCCTTTTGAACTCCTATATGGACGACGATGTCGAACACCCCTAAACTGGTCAGAAATCGGTGAAAGACAATTCTTTGGACCGGATATGATCAAGGAAGCAGAAGAGCAAGTTCGCATTGTTCGTGATCAATTGAAAGCAGCCCAGTCTCGTCAGAAAAGCTACTATGATCGTCATCATAGTCAAGAGAGCTACAATCTGGATGAGAAGGCTTACCTTCGGGTTACTCCTCTGAAGGGAACCTAACGTTTTGGTATCAAAGCCAAGTTGGCCCAACGTTACATCGGACCTTTCCGCATTCTTGCTAAACGTGGAGAGTTGCCTACCAACTTGAACTACCCCCGCACCTTTCCCAAGTACATGATGTATTCCATGTGTCACAACTCAGGCATTGCTTCAAGGTCCCCATCCGCAAAGTCGAACATGAAACGCTTGATCTCCAAGATGACCTTTCATATCGAGAGTACCCCGTTCGTATTCTTGATTCAGCAGAGCGTGTCACTCACCGTAAGAAGATCAAGTTTCTAAAAGTGCAATGGTTACAGCACTCTGAGAAAGAAGCCACGTGGGAAAGAGAAGACCGTCTCAATGCCGAGTACCCCTCCTTCCTCCCGCAGACTTCTGAATCTCGGGACGAGATTCTTTTGAGTGGGGGCGAGTTGTCAAAACCCTCTGTTAGGTATGTGCTAGGGTTAGCAAGTTACTTTGCATCATGTTAAGAAAAATTCAAAAGAAATTGAAGTGGGAGAAGAAACCCCCCAGATGAGCTGAATTCAAATGGCCAGAATAAAAGTTGCTCCAAAAATTCCTTTTGCATTTTTGAAAAGTCCCATAAATGAGTGTGATCACATATCAAGTGATGTGGTAGCAATCCCATGATCATGGATTTTTCAAATATTCAAACAGGAGCTTGGAATTAAATTTAAACCCCTATTTGAATTAAAGTTCAAATTATTTGAATTTTAAAAATTTCAAAACTTTATAAGTGGCTAGCCTATTATATTGTGAGGCCATATAAAAAGTTTCAGCATTTTACAAAATCTCTAGATATTTAAATTATCTAAGACAAAACTAATACAGATAACAAATACAGACAAAACAAATACAGATAACAAGTTTCGTATTCTTGATTCCGCAGAGCGTGTCACTCGTCGTTAGAAGATTAAGTTTCTGAAAGTGCAATGGTCACACCACTCTGAGAGAGAAGCTACGTGGGAAAGAGAAGACCGTCTCCGTGTCGAGTATTCCTCCTTCCTCCCGCAGACTTCTGAATATCGGGACGAGATTCTTTTGAGTGGGGGCGAGTTGTCACAACCCCAAGTTAGGTATGTGCTAGGATTAGCAAGTCACCTTTCATCATGTTAAAAATTTCAAAGAAATCATTTGAAATCAAATTCAAACTCAAATGGGAGAAGGAACACCCCCAGATGAATTAATTCAAAAGGCCAGAAATAAATCTTCTCCAAAAATTCATGTTTGATTTTTTAAAAGTCTTATAAATGAGTGTGATCACATATCAAGTGATGTGGGACCCACCCCATGCTCATGGATTTTTCAAATATTCAAATAGGACCTTGGAATTAATCAAAAACCCCTATTTGATTTAAAGTTCAAATAATTTGAATTTTAAAAATGTTCAAACTTTACAAGTGGCTAGCCTAATATATTGTGAAGCCACATAAAAAGTTTCAGCATTTAATAAAATGCCTAGCTATTTATTTAGCACAGCAAAACAAAATAGCAGAAGAAAATAGAAAAGAAAAAGGAGAAGGAATATTACCTGGCTATTTCGACCCAACTCATCCCCCAGCCTGGCCCAGCCCAGCCCACAGGGGCACATGCGTCTTCAACCCCGGCCAGGCAGGCACCCAGGTCGCCGGCGAGCACCGTGGGCGCGCCAGGCAGCTGCCTGCCTGCCCAGGGCTTCTCCCTTCGCCTGGAGACGTCCCGATCCATTCCTCCCCCTCCAGCACGACTTCCCCCTCCTCCCGTGCCGTGTTCGTCGCCGACAGGAAGCCCACCGGAGCGCACCACCGTGGACGACGTGGCCACCATGGCCTAGATCTCAAGCCAGCAAGTCTACCGTGTTCGTCGTCCTCGACTTCGTCTTCACGCAGAAGCTGGAGCCCTAATTCCTCCCCGAGCCGACGCCATCGTCTTAAACCTCTCGCTGGACCCGCGAGCTCGCCGCCGTCGATTGGCCGCCGTTGAAGCCTCCCCGAGCAAGCCGTCGCTTCCGTTCGACTCAGGGTGAGCATGGGATCAAAACCCCTAACTTTTCCCCCTCGATTTCGTCCTCTAGCCGGATCTGCCATGAGAGTCGTAGCTCAACGCCGCCGTTGTGCCCATCGGCGAGAAACCGTGAAGCAATCGAGCTCGGGGCCTTGTCCTTCATCTCCGCCGTGCTCCACTGCGTCGATCTAGCCTAACCCCGCTTCAAATGGTGCCCTGCTTCATGTTTTGTCTCGCAGCCGTGGCTCCGCCGCCGCAAAACTCGTCGCCGTCAAGCCTTCCGAGCACCCCAGCCACCCCAACTTGGCCCAATCAATGCGCGACGCCAAGAGCTACGTCTCAGTGGTCGCAGTGCATCGTTTGGTGCCCGGAAACGCCGTCCCCGTGGACGCCGCCACGTCTGGACGTTGCCGGCGACTAGCCGCCGGCGAGGCTGACGTGTCCGGCGAAGCTTAGCCACTAATCCCCCCTCCCAATGAGGCTGACATGTGGGCCATAGCCCCTAATTAACCCACTGTTAATTAAAACTATTCGGGAGTTAACGCTCAGAGGCTGACAGCCCTGGCACACAGGTCAGTTTGACCAGAGTCAAACCCCTGACACCAGCATGACATCACAGTGACGGAATAAGTGCTTTTTTCTAATTAAATCAATTCCAGAAAATCCAGAAAAAGGTTGAAACTTTGGAAATTCATAGAGAATTCATATTAACTCCAAATTTAACATATAATATATGAAAAATGATCAGGAGAAAATAATCTATCCAAATATACAACTTTCAACTATGTTTGAGTTGAATTTAAAATGGGACCCGTAGCATTTGCTATTTGGTTTATTTGGAATTTAATCAAATTAAATTCAAATGCTTTTGCAATTTGAACCTTAGCAACATGCCACATTTCATTTGAACATCAGAGGCATATCATACACATTTCAAGATGAATTTCATTAATCAAACAATAGCATTTGTAACTTAGCTAAATTGAATTCAAATTGGAGTTTGAATTTGCAATTCATTTGCAATATATTCCATTTAAATGGAATTGCCTCACACATCAGAAGCATGCAAACCAAGTTTGAACTATCAACCATGTGATTGTGCATTGTATTTACTTTGCTACCTTGCTTGTTGTTTGTCGAGTAGAGGTGGAACCGGAACAGGAGGCAGCCCCCTTCGTTGAAGATCCCGAGACTGAACCTCGTCAGCAAGGCAAGCAAACCCCCATTAATCATGTCGATAAAATCACAGTTCCCTCTCATGTATCGCTTATGCATTGTATAGGATGATTACCATGCTACGTTTCTACCGCATAGATGAACCCATACCTTTGCATGACCTATCATTTGTCACAGTAGTAAGCAAACCACAATCCTAGCAAATATATGAGTTGATTTATATCATGTGGCCCCTGCAATTGTTACTGCTTATTGCAAGCTTAGAGTGATACAATGTTGTTACTGTTATGTGAGTCAGGATGGTAGTGATCATGTGGAAGATGGTGGAAAAGTGTTGGTGAATCTACCCTAATACAAGGTGAACGATGAGAGGCTGTGTAGGAGTAGACAGTGGGTTGTCTTGTTGAACACGGCGCTAAGTCCGAGTTCTTGTGTGATGATCCAAGATGAAGAGTACAACCACACATTGGGCTCACTGACCCCTCTCAACCTATTAACTCATCCCTTTCGATGTGCAGATGTCGCAGTAGTTCGGAGTTCTGGTAGGTTTGTGGCTTGGCTGCTAAGTGAGAGAACGGCTCAACCGAGACCGGCTTCTGCACCACGCACACATCATCTGGGTCCACTTCGGTAAAACGGCCGGGTTCACGATAGTGTTAGCCAACCCAGGTAGGCGGCTTTCTTGGACTAGATCGGCTATGAGGTAACAGTTGTGGTGAGCATCCTCGCTGACACCCTTTGAATTGTGTCGAGTACAAAGGCGGTAATTGATGATCATGTGTGTATAGCGGTACACCCTTGCAGGGTTAACAAAACTATTCGAATAGACGCGTCCGCGGTTAAGGACTGCTTGGAAAGCTTGGCTTGATTATTAGACAACTTGAACATGATACTTGTAAAACTTGCCAAGATAAGCGTGAGTGCTATGGCGTGCTTTCTCGTGGGGAAGTCGAGGAAGGCACCATAGTGGTGTATTTGATTGGAGATGTAGTGGACTCGTGTACGCTTCTTACCTCAAAGTCTGGTACTCGTAGTTCAGGGCTAGCCAAGTCAAAGCTGGCACTTCTGCAAGTGAACCCCACCCCCTTTATCTTGATACATGTGCATGAGTAGCATAGCTCCTATGTAAGTCTTGCTGAGTACGACTTTGTACTCATGTTTGCTTATTCTATGTTTTAGATGAACGCACTGACCCCGAAGGTGGCTTCTTGATCGAGCTCGACGACTGATGACCAAGCTAGCGTAGTCCCAGTCAGACGACTGGTTCCCTCGTGGAGGTCTTGTGTTTAAATAAGGCTTCTTAAGCCATTTGTTAAACTTCTCTGTACTCAGATCTACTTTGCTTCCGCTTTTTTGTTGTAATGTTGGATCACATGCTTGTGATCTCTGTGTGCACTCTGTGAGAGTTATCAATAAAATGTATACTTTGTAGAGAATTGCAATGATACCTGTTGTTCATACAAGGCATGTGTGCCGCGTGTATGTTTATAACATGCATGTCTTTGTATGGGTTTTCGAGACCTTAGTTGTGATCTGGCTGGCGGTCTTTCATACACCAAGTGGCCCTTAGATGTGCGCAGCTTGGGGCATCACAATGCGATTGCTCGAGACTCTGTCTCGTGCACAATTTGAGGTATGATCGAGCCCGCCCTAGACCCCGACTAAGTGATCGGGCTGGAGTAAGTCTATGTAAGAGTTATGAGATACTCGATAGTATGGTTGAGGCGACTTGTCTGTGAATATGGGAGTTCATCACCCATATCTTTTGACTTGTGTGTGCGTACGATGAGGACCCATTTCAGTTGATCATCCGGCCTGGATGGGATGCCCCTCACTTACGATGCTTTCTGAGAACGTTCTGTGCTTGGCCTTGTCTTCTTAGACAAGTGGGTACGGTTCTCGGCTCTCCATATGACTATGTCGTAGCGGGAATTGCATACGCTAACCCCGGGTCCCGACACCATCTCAGATGATCATCCGGCCTGGATGGGATGCCCCTCACGTTCGATGGTTTCCGAGAACGTTCTGTGCTTGGCCTTGTTTGCTTAGACAAGTGGGTACGGTTCTCGGCTCTCCATATGATTGTGTTGTAGCGGGTCTTGCATATGCTAACCCCGGTTCCCGACAGACTTGGTATCAGAGCATGACTAACTGTAGGATTATCATCCTTTGTCGAAGTCGAGTCTAGCCTTCTATAGTTATATAGTTACTCTGGGTATATAAGGGAACAACGTAAGGCTTCTTTTTCTCCTTACCTTCATCGTTCTGAGTTCTGAGTCACCCTCATCTTGTTCTACGGGAAGATAGGACTAGGCTCATCTGTGTCTTACTAGAAAACCTCATTGATTGCCTCCGTGTAGCCATAGGAGAGTTGTGTTCGGTTTGCTATAGTTTTTATGCTTCCTGATTTCTTACATCATATGTAAGTGTTGTTTCCATGTTGTAAGAAAAACAAATTCTCTAGAAATTACAGCCATTATGCTGTCCGAGTCATTCATGTTATCTTCATAATCTGATGCATTTCCAAAATAATTCAACTCTGTTTGAAAATGATCTTATCCTTCAGGATGTCCAAAGGAACTCGTGGCCACCTTGGTCGTGCCCAAGCTCGTGGGGATGATCCGGAGGAAGGCAATCTTCCACCCTCCCCCACGATGGCTCAAGTTGACTTCGTGGAATGAGTTCTATGTCGCTTTTTGCGAGCATCACATTCCTAAGGGACTCATGGACCACAAGAGAGAGGAGTTCTGCAATCTCACCCAAGGGAGAAGGTCCATTGATGAGTTTAGTCGGGAGTTCAACCGTCTTGCCCGCTATGCTCCCGAGGAGGTCTCCACTGACTCTAAGAAGCAAGAGAGGTTCCACAAGGGACTAAATTCTGGACTTCATCGCGAGTTGAATCTCCATGACTTCGCCACATTCTAGATCCTTGTCAACAAGGCCATCAAGGCGGAGGATATGATCACTCCTGAGGATTCTCGCAAGCACCCTAGAGATGATGGTTCATCCAGTTCAGGCCCTCAGAAGCGCAAGGTCTGGATCCCCAATAGCATGTTCCGCCAGAACAACCCACCGAGGCCATCCTTTGTGGCGCCTTGTCCACCAGCTCCGTTCCATCCAGCTCCACCTAACAACCCAGCTCCCCGCACTGTCTTTTCAGCTTGATTCAGATGTGGCGAGCCTGGTCAATATTCTCGTGAGTTCCCCATAAATCAGAATACTCAACCACATGCCAAAGGGAACCCTAATGTTCGTGCCAAGCCACCCCCGAAGGTCTCCACCACCAAGCCATCTTCTTCCGCAAATCATGGACGGGTGAACCAAATCTCAGCTCAAGAGACTGATGGTACTTCTGACGTCATTCTTGGTACGCTCCCAGTCAATTATGTTCCCACTTCTATCCTTTTCGATACAGGAGCATCTCACTCATTCATGTCGGAGAGTTATGCACTTCGGCATGAGATATCCTTTGATGAAATGTTCACCCCAATGATTATTCAAACTCATGGTTCCAAGTGGAAAACTAATAGAGTAAGCCATGGCAATCAAATTGCAATTGAGGGTTTAGTATTCCTTGCTTCACTCATAGCCCTCAAGTCTTCAGACATTGATGTCATCCTTGGTATGGATTGGTTATCAAGACAAAATGCTTTTCTTGATTGTAAAGCCAAGTCGATTAGACTTACACATCCTTCAGGACAGACAAGAGATTACTCCTCACCAAGAACAAGAACACAGATGCATTCGTTGAATGTTCTTCCCCTTCCCGAACTTGAAGATGTTCCGGTGGTTCGTGACTTCCCGGATGTCTTTCCTAAAGAGCTGCTGGGAATGCCACCCGACAGATGTGTAGAGTTCATAGTGGATCTTTTTCCAGGAACCGCACCAATTTCAAGACGCCCATAATAAATGGCCCCACGTGAGTTAGTTGAGCTTAAAATCCAACTTGAAGCTTTGTTGGCAAAAGGCTTCATCCTCCCTAGCTCATCGCCATGGGGTTGCCCCGTTCTGTTCGTAACGAAGAAAGATGGAACAGAAAGGATGTGCGTAGACTATCGCTCGCTAAATCTAGGGACGATAAAGAACAAGTACCCACTGCCCAGGATCAATGATCTTTATGATCAACTTGCAGGATCCTCTGTCTTTTCCAAGATGGATTTGAGATTAGGCTATCATCAAATCAAAATCCGAAACGAGGACATTCCAAAAACGGCTTTCACTACTCGTTATGGTCTTTACGAGTACACCGTCATGTCCTTTGGTTTAACCAATGCCCCCGCCACATTCTCGCGCATGATGAATTCGATCTTCATGGAGTACTTGGATAAATTTGTTGTAGTTTATCTTGATGACATTCTCATATACTCGAAGAACGAAGAATAACATGCCGAACATCTCAGGCTGGTATTGATGAAACTTCGAGAGCACCGCCTTTATGCCAAGTTCTCCAAGTGTGAATTTTGGCTACCAGAAGTGACCTACTTAGGCCACGTGATATCTGCAAAAGGTATTGCTGTGAATCCCGAGAGAGTTCAGGCCGTCCTTGATTGGACTCCACCTGAATCGGTTAAGAAAGTTAGCAGTTTTATTCGCTTAGCAAGCTATTGCCGCCGGTTCGTCGAGAACTTTTCTAAAGTTGCAAAGCCTCTAACTGAACTCCTCAAGAAAGATAAGAAATTCCAATGGACTCCCAAGTGAGAGGAAATATTTCAAGAGCTGAAAAGAAGATTGACTTCTGCCCCCGTACTTGCGCCTCCAAACACCAAAAAGGATTTCGAGATCTTTTGTGACGCCTCACGGCAAGGGCTAGGATGCATAATTATGCAAGATAGACATGTGGTAGCTTATGCTTGACGCCAGTTGTGTCCACATGAAGAGAACTATCCTACCCATGATCTTGAACTCGTTTCCATAGTTCATACCTTGACAACTTGGCGACATTACCTCCTTGGTAATCGTTGTGAGATCTATTCTGACCACCAAAGCCTCAAATATATATTCACCCAGCCAAATCTTAATCTCAGGCAAAGACGCTAGATAGAGTTGATAAAAGATTATGACTTAGGAATTTCTTACACCCCAGGCAAAGCCAATGTCATGGTTGATGCACTAAGTCATAAGTTGTATTGTAACAACCTCATGTTACAACAGTATCAACCACTTCTTCATGAGGAATTTTGAAAACTCAATCTTGAGATTGTTCCTCATGGCTATCTTTCTACCCTGGTGCCGAAACCAACTCTTGAGGATAAAATCATAGCCGCCCAGAAACGTGATAGTGGTATTCGAGAGATCAAGAAGAACATTGCTAGCGGAGTTGCTAAATGTTTCTCCATAAATGATCAAGGTATCGTTTTCTTTGGCACTCGCTCGGTTGTACCACGAAAACACAATCTTCGGAGGCTAATTCTTAAGGAAGCTCATGACACACCCCTTTCGATTCATCCTGGTAGCACAAAGATGTATCGAGACCTACGCCAGAGATTTCGGTGGACTAGGATGAAACGAAAAATTGCTCAGTATGTTGCTGAATGTGATGTTTTTCGTCGCACTAAGGCCGAACACCAAAGACCTGCTGGCACTCTTCAACCTTTGCCTATTCCAGAGTGGAAATGGGACAAAGTCAGTATGGATTTCATCACTAGCTTTCCAAAAACCCAGAAAGGAAATGATGCCATATTCGTTGTCGTGGATAGACTTCCAAAGTTGCTCACTTCCTTCCCGTTCGCGAGTCTATAACTTCTAGCCAGTTAGCGGACTTGTATGTCTCTAGAATTGTGTCTCTTCATGGTGTTCCTTTGGAAATCAATTCTGATCGTGGTAGCCTTTTCACCTCTAGATTCTGGGGAAGCTTTCAGAATGCTATGGGAACTCATCTCTCCTTTAGTACCGCTTTCCATCCTCATTATAGTGGTCAAGTCGAAAGGGTTAACCAAATTCTTGAAGACATGCTCAGAGCTTGTGTTATCTCATTCGGAAAGAATTGGGAGAAATCTCTTCCATTTGCCGAATTTTCCTATAACAATAGTGTTCAATCTAGTCTGAACATGCCTCCTTTTGAACTCCTCTATGGACGAAGATGTTGAACACCCCTTAACTAGTCAGAAACCGGTGAAAGACAATTCTTTGGACCGGATATGATCAAGGAAGCACAAGAGGAAGTTCGCATTGTTCTTGATCAATTGAAAGCCGCCCAGTCTCGTCAGAAAAGCTACTATGATCGTCATCATAGGAAAGAAAGCTACAATCTGGATAAGAAGGCTTACCTTCGGGTTACTCCTCTGAAGGGAACCCAATGATTCGGTATCAAAGGAAAGTTGGCCCCACGTTACATTGGACCTTTCCGCATTCTTGCTAAACATGGAGAAGTTGCCTACCAACTTGAACTACCCCCGCACCTTTCCCGAGTACATGATGTATTCCATGTGTCACAACTCAGGCGTTGCTTCAAGGACCCCATCCGCGAAGTCGACCATGAGACGCTTGATCTCCAAGATGACCTTTCTTATGGAGAATACCCGGTTCGTATTCTTGATTCAGCAGAGCGTGTCACTCACCGTAAGAAGATCAAGTTTCTAAAAGTGCAATGGTTACAGCACTCTGAGAAAGAAGCCACGTGGGAAAGAGAAGACCGTCTCAATGCCGAGTACCCCTCCTTCCTCCCGCAGACTTCTGAATCTCGGGACGAGATTCTTTTGAGTGGGGGCGAGTTGTCAGAACCCTCTGTTAGGTATGTGCTAGGGTTAGCAAGTTACTTTGCATCATGTTAAGAAAAATTCAAAAGAAATTGAAGTGGGAGAAGAAACCCCCCAGATGAGCTGAATTCAAATGGCCAGAATAAAAGTTGCTCCAAAAATTCCTTTTGCATTTTTGAAAAGTCCCATAAATGAGTGTGATCACATATCAAGTGATGTGGTAGCAATCCCATGATCATGGATTTTTCAAATATTCAAACAGGAGCTTGGAATTAAATTTAAACCCCTATTTGAATTAAAGTTCAAATTATTTGAATTTTAAAAATTTCAAAACTTTATAAGTGGCTAGCCTATTATATTGTGAGGCCATATAAAAAGTTTCAGCATTTTACAAAATCTCTAGATATTTAAATTATCTAAGACAAAACAAATACAGATAAGAATAAAGGAAAAACAGAAAACAGCAGAGGAGAGAAGACTTACCCGAAGTGGCCCAGCTAGCCAAGCCAAGCCCAGCCCAGCAGCCTTTCTCCTTTGCGTCTTCCTCCCTGCGCCCCAAAGGTGCTCTGTGGAATGCATGCACTCGCCGCCGACGCTGCCTTGCCACCTCCTGCTCGCCATGGACATCCCCGAGCCTCTAGACGCGCCACGGAGAGGCCCTGCACTTCCGTGGTTAATTTCCCCCTCTAGCGCAGCTCCTCTTCGCTCTTTGTCACCTGATTTCGACGCCACGGATGACCACCCGAAGCTGGTCGTGACCACTACACGCGCCACCCCCGGCCAACGACGACGAGAAGATGCACTGACCTGTCCACCGTCCTCTCCGTCGTCGACTACGCCGAGCCACTGAAGAAATTGAGCCGAGACGCCCCAGAGCAGCCGAACCCCTTCAACGTCTTCGTCTACGGCCGCCGTATGCAATCGTCGATTGCGTCTCCGGCAAGCCACCTCTGTCCTCGCCACTAATCCGTTGAGTTCCTGGTGAGCCATAGCTCAAAACCCCTCTAGCTACGTCCTCGATTGCATCCTCTGTTCCATTCCACCATGGGATCCGAGCTTCATTGCCGCCATGGACGACCTAGAGCTTGTCCCTGTGCCCCTCTGTTCTCTCTCATGCACGCATAACATTCCTCGTCGCCCCAGCATCTCTTTGCACTCGGCCACGCTCGATTTCATGCAGTATTGCGACGTATGCGTCAAACCCAAGCCACGGCCGCCGCCAAGCTCGTCGCCAGCGTGGATTCCGTCCACCCCTGCGGCGCTGCTATGGCCAGATGGACTCGTTCTTGCGTGGGCTTCATCCTGATGGTGGCGGCGTTCCAAGAGGTGGCCGGGAACCAATTCCGGCGAGACCCTCCGCCGTGCCCGTGGTAGCCGGCGGGCCGACGTGGCCGTGTTTAATTAGCAATAACCAGCACCCCTGGTGGCACTGACACGTGGGCCGGTGGCCACCCCCTTCGTTGAAGACACTGTGTTTGAACCTCGTCAGCAAGGCAAGAAAACCCCCATTGATCATGTCGATAAAATCCCACTTCCCTCTCAGTCTCGCTTATGCATTGTTTAGGATGATTACCATAATAACATTTCTACCGCATAGTTGAACCCAATCCTTTGCATGACCTATAACTTTGTCACAGTAGTAAGAAAACCACAATCCTAGGAGATGTAGGAGTTGTTTGATATCATGTGGCCCCTGCAACTGTTACTGCTTATTGCATGCTTAGAGCTACAATGAGGTTACTCTTTTCTGAGTCGGTATGGTAGTGATCATGTTGATGACGGTGGAAATGTGTTGGTGAATCTACCCTAATACAAGGTGAACGATGAGAGGCTGTGTAGGAGTACACAGTGGGCTGTCCCGTTGAGCACCGCCTTAAGCCTGAGTTCTTGTGTGGTGATCCAAGACGAAGAGTACTACCACATGTTGGGAACATGGACCCCCGCTCTACCTACTAACTCACCCCTTCTCAGTTCAATGAGTCGCAGTAGTTCGGAGTTCTGGTAGGTCTGTGGCACGGTCTGCGAAGTTGAAGAACAGTTATTCAGACCGGCTTGGGACCCTGCACACATCTTGTGGGACCACATCGGTAAACCGGCCGGGTTCACGGTGTGTACTCCAGCCCAGATAGGCGTCTCCATTGGATTTGAGTTGGCTGTGAGGTAAAAGTTGTGGAAATTATCCTCGCCGACACCCGCTTGAAGGGTGATGAGATCCCGGAGGTAACTGATAGTTTCATGTGTGTAGCAGTACACCCCTGCAGGGTTAATAAACTATTTGAATAGCCGCGTCCGCTGTGAGCGACTACTTGGAAAGTTGTGCCTGATTATTAGACAACTTGAACTGTATACTTAAAAAACTTGCCAAGATAAGCATGAGTGCTATGGCGTGCTTTCTCGTGGGAATTGGAGGAAGGCAACATAGTGGTGTAATTGGTTGGAGACATGTAGTGGACTCATGTACGCTTCTTACCTCAAGTCTTGTACTCGTAGTTCAGGACTAGCCAAGTCAAAGATGGCACTTATGCTTACGAACCCCACCTCCCTTTACCTTGATACATGTGCATGACTAGTATAGTTCCTACGTAAGTGTGGCACCCCGGCTCAGAGCAAACGGTTTACCTTACATTGCCAGCCCAGAGATCAAGTCTTCTGGCAATGCACAACATATTGGTACAGATACAACCGCTTCATAGTAATTATATAGGTACATAGGTTCGGGATTACAAACTGCTACGAAGCATCGCGGCATATCTCGTGCGGCAACACTATCAACATTATTTATGACACATATCAGGGCCTCAATACGATCGACGAAGGACTCTACGGCAGCGGAATAAAGAGGTGACGGGACTCCATTCCATGGGGACACTGCTGGGACACGGCCTAGTTCGCGTAGTACAACTCAGCCAACTCTTCAGGTGCGACATCTCCTGCATCTGGCATGACACGCCAGGTCAGTACATGGAATGTACTTGCAAGCTCATAACAGCCAAGTCATCAGGAGAAACAATAGCATGGAAAGAATGCAAACAATAACATGGCAAACATGGCAAGAATAATAATACCACTTGTCTCATGAACACCACGTGATTCATACAGCTTACCTCCGAGTCGTGCGGACTCGGTAACCGGGTCATCTCTTGACCCACCATCACACGGGTCGTAGCTCGACCACTCAACGGGTTAGGTGTCTCAGTTACCACCCAACCAATCACATGACCAAAGTTTTAGCATTAACATCCATATTATTGAACAGATTAGTGTTGACCGTTGTGTGACCTAGTACGAACTGTGTCCCATGACCGAGGACGCGGCTATTCGAATAGATTTTGACTCTACAGAGATTGTGCACGTTACCCACATTATGGAGTTCTTCCTTCATCCAGCACCCCGGTACCTGTCCCACAGGATCCTTGGAACTCGCACCGCAGGAGTGGATTAGGATATCTCCAACGAAACCCGAGTACTGCGTTACCTCCGTACGGACTCACCGACACACGGTCTTGGGTATCCCTGTGGTTAGGTGTCCACGTTACCAGCAGAACCACTCGGCCACCTTGTGGCAAACTGTCCCAACGGGGACTCCCGGGTAAACAACTATGGATGTCGAGATTATCACCACCTACCTGATCAGGGTAGCGTGCATGCATAACCGCCCCTATTGGGTGATATCCGTAGAAGGAACTACGATAGCACGAGTCAAGGCCCGCCCATACAAGAAAATGTGGCTGCACGGATAAGCTCGGTTCGGTGGCACTTGTCAACAATTATTTTCATTAGGTTCTGGTGAATAGCAATATGAAGGCATGGCAACATGGCATGAACATGAACTACTATCATGCATATGCAACAACTAACATGGCATATAATCATGAGCATGATCATTACTAGCATGATTCCGGCATAAACATGGCAACGAAATAAACAAGGTGATAACATGCACTAGAGTGACATGATAAAATCAGTAGGCATGGCATGTTTATATCAATCAACTTATTATGGTTATTTATTATTATTAGCAAGCAATTTCAAGGCAAGAAAAATAAACCCAAGTTAAATGATTTAGATCAACAAAAGGCAACTTAAGCTCCTCATGACCAGATTGTTATGGATTGCGTTGGTCAAGTGGAGTATCCTTGAACTCCTGGTCTCCTGCAAGCACTTGATCACCCTCTCAAAAAAAAGGGGCAAATAGAAATAAGTCCAAAGCACTCCTTCACTTTCCAGTGGACCTACACAGGGAGCCAAGCTCCCAAACTTTGCCAACTTGAAGAGGAGCTCAAGAGAAAAATGTAGCAAAAAGAGTCAACTCATTTGGCCTTGTGGTTTAGGAGTAATTGATGGTCAAAGTTTGGTCAAAATTCACTTTTTAAATAGATTAAATAAATTTTCCAGGAAAATCCAGAGGAGGCCACGTCGAAGGCCTATTCTTCTGGATATGCCTCCACTCATACCGCTTCGGGACTGAGTGGAGTGGCTGATGGGTGGGGTCCCGTGGTCAGATTGAATTGGACCGAGAGGGAAACAGGGCTGCGGCTCTACCGACGGCGGTTCGCCGGCGAGGGGGCCGTGAGGGTGGACGGGAGCTAGGGGAGGAGATGCAGGCGTTCACGGCGAGCATCCATGTACCCGAAGTCCTTCGAATGTTGGCCGGACGACGTCGCTAGGGTCTTCTCCAGCTACGGTGGCGGCGGCCCCGCGATGTGATCTCCGACCAAGGGCCTCCCCGGCCGGCTTCCTCCTTGAGTGCGCCTTCTGTGAGTGGAGTGGGGGTGTGTGGTGGTGGCTGAGAGCAAGGGAGGGGTCAATTTATAGCCATGACGCCAATTCCCCTCCGGGTGTCGCCGGACAGAAGACGACGGGCGCCGTGCTCATGTGCTGGTGAGTAGTGGAGGCTCGGGTGAGATCTAGGGGGTTCTAATGGTGGTGTAGCACGCGTGCGTGCGTCCCCAGGGTTTCTGTAGCAGCGGGGCGACGAGACGGCTCAGGCGCGGCCGCGGCGGTGGCTCTGCATCGACGGGCGGCGCGGCTTTGAGGGGGCTCTGGTGCCTTGCGTGCTTGATAGAGGTATTGGACGTGGGGGAGACGACGGGGGCAACGCGGGAGCGTGCGTGCCACTTTGGCCACCACGCGCGGGCTTCAGACAGACAGCGGCGGCGACGTCGAGGGCTCCTGCAGGCGGCGCGGCTTTGGGAGGGGCCAGGTGTCGTGCGGGGGTGCCATGGCCACTACGGACACGAAGGCACGACCACTGGGTCGAGGGGCGAGGCGGGCGCTCGACAGCGACAGCTCGGCCGTGGCAAGAGCATGCCGATGGCCGCCAGTGCGCGTGCTAACCCTGTGCATGCGTGCACTGGGGGCAGCCACTGTGGCTCCAGCATGTCCCTGGCGTGTAGCCAACGTCAGGGAGTGTAGGCAAGGTCATGGGCAGCTTATAGGTGGGCTCCAGCACTTGGCAATTCCAAAAATGTTTTTCTGCAGGAAAGTTCAAAATTTTCTCCAGGGAGTTTCGCTAAGAATTTTGGGCTGAAAATTGGTGTGCCTGGGTTATCTAGGAAGGTTCTCATGTGGTAAAAATTTCAGACAAAATGGCCTAGAAGAATTAGCACTTGCTTCACAAAATGCCTCCCTGGTCAGAAATAGAAAATAATTTTTAGAGGGAAATTTTTGTACTAAACTTGCCCATGTTTTTGCACAGCATCATGAGGCATGACTCCATTATTTAGAACAAAAAGTTTCAGGCCAAAAGGAGGAGCAGAAGTGAGGCTAGCTTCAACAAGGAGAGGGAAAAGACCAATTTCCTTTAAGGAAAAGGGTTTTTCATGAGAAATAAAAATTGGGCAAGGGCTAATATGATCAAAGCTTGATCATAGCCATAGGGGAGAAGGGTTTAGGGGTCATTTGGCCTAGGGAACAGATACGGATATGCAGCCCTCAGAAACTCTTCCCTTTCCCAGGTGGCTTCTTCCTCAGTATGGCGCTCCCAGAGCACCTTGTAAACCCGTATTACCTTACTACGGGTATTCATTTCCATTTCAACCAAAATCCTGACTGGTTTCTCCTCATATGTCAGATCCTGGGCCAGCCCTAACTCCTTAACATCCACTCGTTTGACTGGTGGCGAGACACACTTGGGTAGTTGCAATACATGGAATACGTCATGGACATCTGACATTTCCGGGGGTAATTCCGGTTGGTATGCTACTTTTCCTCGCATAGCCATTATTGGGAATGGCCCGACATACCTTGGGGCAAGCTTTCCTTGGGTCTGGAATCTCCTTACTCCTTTCATTGGTGTCACTCGGAGATAGACGTATTCTCCAGGCTCAAAGTTCAACTCTCGATGCTTGGTGTCATAGTAACTCTTTTGTTGAGACTTGGTGGCTCTCAACCGGTCCTGAATTTCCTTGACTTGCTTTTCTGCTTCAAGCATTAAGTCGGTGCCAAAGAGGCAACTGTCCCCCGTCTGTGACCAGTTCAAGGGGTGCGGCATTTCTCCCATATAATGCTTCAAAGGGTGACATCTTGAGGCTGGCCTGATAACTGTTGTTGTATGAGAATTCTGCATATGGTAAGCAGTCCTCCCACTTGGACCCGTAGCCCAGTACACATGCCCTGAGCATATCCTCCAATATCTGATTTGCTCGCTCGGTCTGGCCATCTGTTTGGGGATGGTAAGCGGTGCTGTGCTTCAGTACGGTCCCCAAGGCTTCGTCAAGTCGTAGCCAGAATGCGGACGTGAACACTGACCCTCGGTCTAAGGTAATGGTCTTTGGTATCCCATGGAGGCTGACAATCCGGGACATGTATAACTCTGCCAGCTGATCAGCTCGTTAAGTGGTCCTGACGGGAATAAAGTGGGCCACTTTGGTGAGCATATCCACAATTACCCATATTGAGTCGTGACCCCGGGCGGTCCTTGGGAGCCCTACAATGAAGTCCAAGCATATGTCATCCAACTTCCATTGCAGAACTTGTAGGGGTTGCAGTAATCCAGCTGGCTTTTGGTGCTCGGCCTTGACTCTGTTGCATATGTCGCAGCATGCCACATAGTATGCAATATCTTTGCGCATGCCGGGCCACCAAAATGTTGTCTTCAATTCCCGGTACATCTTGGTGTTGCCGGGGTGGATAGAATATGCGGACTCATGTGCTTCTCGCAGTATCTGCTGCCTCAAATTAGCCTGGTCCGGTACACAAATCCGGTTTTCGAACCATAACACTCCTTGGTTATCCAGGTGATAGGATTCGGCGTTGCCGCGCGGAATCCGTTCCTTGATTTCTTGAATTTCCGGATCTTGAGTTTGTGCTCCCTTAATTTCCTTTACCAAGGTTGGGGTGATTTCCAATGTCTTCCTGGTCATTGAGTCACACAACACGAGGTTGAGTTGAGTGACTTCCTCCCGTAGTTGAGGGTGGAGCCTTTCCCAGAGTGCATTCACTGAACTTGGCTTGCGGCTAAGGGCGTCGGCGACCACGTTAGCCTTCCCGGGGTGATAATTTATCCCGAGATTGTAATCCTTGACCAACTCGAGCCACCTTCTCTGCCTGAGGTTGAGGTCCAGCTGCGTGAAGATGTACTTGAGACTTTTATGATCGGTGTAAACCTCACACCATTGCCCGATGAGCTAATGCCTCCACAATTTAATTGCGTGTACCACAGCAGCCAGTTCCAGGTCATGCGTGGGGTAATTTACTTCATGTTGGCGTAGCTTTCTGGAGGCGTATGCTACAACCTTTCCTTCTTGCATTAGCCCGCAGCCAAGGCCATGCTTGGAGGCATCGCAATATATATCAAATCCCTTGTGGATGTCTGGCAGAGTCAAAACAGGGGCTGAGGTTAGCTTGGTCTTGAGTTGCTCGAACATTTCACCGCACTCCTTGGTCCAGACAAATTTCTGGTTCTTCTTCAACAACTCGGTCATTGGCTTGGCTATCTTGGAGAACCCTTCAATGAATCGGCGGTAATATCCCGCCAATCCCAAGAAACTTCGGACTTCCGTCGCGGTGGTTGGTGGCTTCCAATTCAACACATCGGTCACCTTGCTGGGGTCTACGGCTACTCCTTGAGCTGTCAGGATGTGCCCCAGAAATCCCACCTCCTTTAACCAGAACTCGCACTTGCTGAACTTGGCATAAAGGCGATGAGCTTGCAGTCGTTCCAGTACCGTATGGAGGTTCTGCTTATGCTCTTCTTCACTTTTGGAGTATATGAGTATGTCATCAATGAATACCACCACAAACTTTTCTAGAAAGTCCATGAAGACCTTGTTCATCATGCCCATGAAATAGGCTGGGGCATTCGTTAAGCCGAAGGACATGACCGTGAACTCATATAGGCCATATCTGGTGGTGAAGGCTGTCTTGGGAATGTCTTCCTTTCGGATCTTCAGTTGGTAATAGCCCGTGCGAAGATCGACCTTAGAGAATACTCGGGCACCTTTCAGTTGGTCGAACAAGTCATCGATGCGGGGCAGTGGATACTTGTTCTTGATGGTGACTTCATTCAGGGGACGGTAGTCCAAACACATCCGCAAAGTTCCATATTTCTTCTTGACAATTAATACCGGTGACCCCCAAGGTGAGTTGCTGGGGCGAATGTACCCCTTCTGCAATAGCTAATCCAGCTGTTTCTTCAGTTCCACCAGTTCGGTGGAAGGCATCCGGTAATACTTCTTGTATATAGGGGAAGTACCAGGGACAAGCTCGATGGCGAACTCCAGCTCCCTGTCTGGCGGCATACCCGTCAATTCTTCTGGTAACACATCTGGAAACTCTCTGACAACTGGAATTTTGTCCATCTCTGAGGTGGTGATCTGGCATAGCGTTGCTTTCTTCTTGCGTGGCATACCAACAACTGTGAATTGAGTTGCCTTTCCGTCCGGGTTAACCAGTTCCACTATCCGGGTCATGAAAGCAAAGCGAACCTCATGGGTGGTGAGCCAATCCACTCCAAGGATTGCATCAAGTCCCTTGGATTCCAACACCATGAGAGAGGTAGGGAAGTTCACTCCATATATTTCAATGGTCAGGTTCTTTCATATACTGTCTTCTTTGAGCACACCTCCAGGGGTTTTGACCACCACAATTGTGTCCAAAAGATCAATAGGAAAATTGTTTTGGCTGGCGAAACTCCGCGATATAAACGAATTGGTTGCCCCGGAATCAAATAGTATAGCTGCGGGTATGTTATTAATAGGAAACATACCGATGAACACGTCGGGGGATCCGCGGGCTTCTTCGGCCGAGACGTGGTTGACTCGAGCCTGGCGATAGTTGTTCGGCCCCCGGATGTTGTTGACTTGAGGTGCTAGGTTCCCCGGCTTGCTCTGGGATTGTCTGGCAAAATGTCCTTGTTTCCCACAATTAAAGCAGGCGCCCCTCCAAAGGTAGTCTGCCCTTGCTTGGGGGTTGATGTTAGACTTCTCTTGGGTGGCCGGCTTGTCGGTTGCGGAGCCGTCGTGGTTCCAGGCGGGCTTGGAATTGGCTTGAGCCGGCTGGGGAACGGGCTGTACCATTCGGGGCTTCTGGGCATGTGGCTCATACGGGGTCTTCTTGGTTTCATACTTGCGCTTGCGGTCTTCATAACTTCCCTTGAGTTCGGCGATCGACTTGTATTCGCGTTCTGCTATAAGTGCCTTGTTGACGAGTGTCTGGAAGTCTGGGAAGTCCAGCATGCTGAGATGACAACGGAGAGTGGGGCTAAGACCACCAAGGAAGCGGTCTACCTTTCTCTCTTCAGTGGCCACATCATGGACTGAGTATCTTGCTAGGTGGTTCAACTTGTTCAAATATTCAGTCACAGTCATGCTGCCTTGGACAAGAGCGAGAAATTCCCTCTGCTTGGTCTTCAGCACTCCGGTGGGAATATGGTAAGTGCGGAACTTCTCCTTGAACTTCTCCCAAGTGATATCTTCTCCCGCAGGCCATACTGCCTTGGTATTGTCCCACCAGATTGCGGCATAGCCCTCAAGGTAATGGGTGGCAAATGGAACCTTATCCACCTCATCACAGTGAGAGATCTCCAGTTTCTTTTCCATCGTTCTCAGCCAATCATCAGCCTCAATGGGGTCTGTTGCCTGAACAAAGCTCGGCGGTCGGGTGCGCTGAAAGTCAGATAGCTTGGAACGTGATCCCTGATTCTGATTCTGATTCTGTCCCACAATGTTCTGCATACCTCGCAGTAATTCCATGAGATCCTGGTTCCTTCTTTCCTCAAACATCCTGATGACCTGCTCTGTGGTAGGTGCCTGTGGTGGAGGAGGTGGTGGACGCTCGGGTGACAGTCCAGCTTGCCTGGCGGATCAACGATGGGGGGTGTCGTCATCACCAGAGTGGCTGCACTCACCTCGCCTCATCCTATATCCGTTCCCAAATAGAGCACCAATATCATGAGAAACCACAAAGAGGGAAATAGGTGAAGTGACGGCAAGGAGTAAGAAAATCGAAACTCCAAGAGGTGGTGGTTGGTGATCATCCGAATCCATTGATAAAACGGCAATTAAACCAGCGGCCACCAGAACGGTCTTGACAACTCAGATCTGGGGCGTTGCCGGGGTAACTCACCACTTGCTCAAGACGGCCGCAAAACAGCTCAGAACTTGGAGCAGGGTGATTAAGAAGAAGGCAGAGGTCCCCTAAGACGACCGAGAAAACAGCTCAGAACATAGGGTCTCCACTTCGAAAAGAAACTCAACGACTGCCTCAGGCGGCCGAAAAGCAGCTCAGAACACAAGACAGTCGCTGAAAGAGAAGGAAAAAGGAGGCATCAACCCCGGACGGCCGACCAAGAATCAACACAGAACCAGGCGTGGTGCCTTATAAGAAAAAGCATGCAAGGATCCGTCTGAGTCACCTACACCAAAACACGGAATGTGAGAACATCATCAACAAAATCCGAATGAAAGAGCGAAGCAACCTCATAATTATACATAGCATCATGACCTCATACATAACAACTAGCATGGATAGCATAACGAGTACTGCTCATACGGCAGTTGACAACATGCATATCATAACGATAGGAGCGGCCATACTACTCGACCTCGTCCTAGTCGTGAGGGAGCGGGCACGAGCAGTCAGCGGAACCATCAGAACTATCCTCGGAGTCAGAACTAGCAACATGGATCGCGCTGCGGGTAGGGATGTCAAGGCGGCGATGCTGACGAGAGGGCTCTCCCTCAGGGGAAGGAGGAGTTTGTTGTCTAAGCAAGGGAGCAGCAGGGGTAGCAGTCAACGCGGCCCACTCCTCTGGGGTCTCGCGCAGGGGTAGCAGTCAACAGCTATCGGAACAACTGGGGTCGGTGAGGTGGGTGCAGGTGGAATAGGTGGAGCTGGCACCGGAGTATAGGTGGGAGTTGGTGGAGGGGGTGACTTAATACTGATAGACGCGAGTGCCTCCCGGGAACGAGCCAACTCCTCAGCAATACTAATTACCAGCTCGTACTGAGCGACCATGTAGCGAGCGAGGTGCACGGTCGTCCGGTCGCACTCCGAGTCCGGCGGAAAAAAGGATCTGCCCGGAGGGAGACAAAGTGGGGTAGTGAGAAAGACCTGGATGAAGCTGCATCCCGACCTCATGGTGACGGAGGTCAACGAGAGCCTCAAGTGAGGCATAGAGAATAGCCTGCTCTGGAGCGGAAGAGGGTCCTCCCTTCGCGGAACGCGAAAGGCTGCCGTACGTGGAGCTCGAGAACAGGAACACCTCAGCGCGATACTCGTGCACGTAGTCAGCCAGCTTCCAGCAGTACACCTGGAACATCGGGTCTTCACCCTGCGGGTACAGACGGAGCCGAACTCGGTGGAGCAGCGACGGAAAGCCTGTAGGTGACGCCTCGTACTCAAAGGGGTATGGAACGGGTGCTATCTACACTCACAGGGTTAGCCATTAGCAAAACTACATGCATCTACATGCCTTGCATCAACCAATGCATCACTCAAGGTGCACAGACCAAGCAAGACTCTAGACTAACGTTCCTCTAGCGCGCGGCCTAACTAGCGTGTCGTACAGTCAGCATGGCTCTGATACCAATAGTTGTGGCACCCTGGCTCAGAATAACCGGTTTACCTTACATTGCCAGCCCAGAGATCAAGTCTTCTAGCAATGCACAACATATTGGTACAGATACAACCGCTTCATAGTAATTATATAAGTACATAGGTTCGGGATTACAAACTGCTACGAAGCATGGCGGCACATCTCGTGCGGCAACACTATCAACATTATTTATGACACATCTCACGGCTTCAGTACGATCGACGAAGGACTCTACGGCAGCGGAATAAAGAGGTGACGGGACTCCATTCCATGGGGACACTGCTGGGACACGGCCTAGTTCGCGTAGTACAACTCAGCCAACTCTTCAGGTGCGACATCTCCTGCATCTGGCATGACACGCCAGGTCAGTACATGGAATGTACTTGCAAGCTCATAACAGCCAAGTCATCAGGAGAAACAATAGCATGGAAAGAATGCAAACAATAACATGGCAAACATGGCAAGAATAATAATACCACTTGTCTCATGAACACCACGTGATTCATACAGCTTACCTCCGAGTCGTGCGGACTCGGTAACCGGGTCATCTCTTGACCCACCATCACACGGGTCGTAGCTCGACCACTCAACGGGTTAGGTGTCTCAGTTACCACCCAACCAATCACATGACCAAAGTTTCAGCATTAACATCCATATTATTGAACAGATTAGTGTTGACCGTTGTGTGACCTAGTACGAACTGTGTCCCATGACCGAGGACGCGGCTATTCGAATAAATTTTGACTCTACAGAGTTTGTGCACGTTACCCACATTATGGAGTTCTTCCTTCATCCAGCACCCGGTACTTTTCCCACAGGATCCTTGGAACTCGCACCGCAGGAGTGGATTAGGATATCTCCAACGAAACCCGAGTACTGCGTTACCTCCCTACGGACTCACCGACACACGGTCTTGGGTATCCCTGTGGTTAGGTGTCCACGTTACCACCAGAACCACTCGGCCACCTTGTGGCAAACTGTCCCAACGGGGACTCCCGGGTAAACAACTATGGATGTCGAGATTATCACCACCTACCTGATCAGGGTAGTGTGCGTGCATAACCTCCCCTATTGGGTGATATCCGTAGAAGGCACTACGATAGCATGAGTCAAGGCCCGCCCATAAAAGCAAATGTGGCTGCACTGATAAGCTCAGTTCGGTGGCACTTGGTCAATAATTATGTTCATTAGGTTCTGGTGAATAGCAATATGAAGGCATGGCAACATGGCATGAACATGAACTACTATCATGCATATGCAACAACTAACATGGCATATAATCAGGAGCATGATCATCACTAGCATTATTCCGGCATAAACATGGCAACGAAATAAACAAGGTTATAACATGCACTAGAGGGACATGATAAAATCAGTAGGCATGGCATGTTTATATCAATCAAATTATTATGGTTATTTATTATTATTAGCAAGGAATTTCAAGGAAAGAAATATAAACCAAAGTTAAATGATTTAGATCAACAAAAGGCAACTTAAGTCCTCATGACCAGATTGTTATGGATTGCCTTGGTCAAGTGGAGTATCCTTGAACTCCTGGTCTCCTGCAAGCACTGGATCACCCTCTGAAAATAAAATAAAACAAGTGGCAAATAGAAATAAGTCCAAAGCACTCCTTCACTGTCAAGTGGACCTACACAGGGAGCCAAGCTCCCAAACTTTGCCAACTTGAAGAGGACCTCAAGAGAAAAATGTAGCAAAAAGAATCAACTCATTTTTTCTTGTGGTTTAGGAGTAATTGATGGTCAAAGTTTGGTCAAAATTCACTTTTTAAATAGATTAAAAAAAATTCTAGGAAAATCCGGAGGCGGACACGTCGAATGGTCAGATTGAACTGGACCTAGAGGGAAACAGGGTTGCGGCTCCGGCGAGGGCGGTTCGCCGGCGAGGGGGCCGTGAGGGTGGACGGGAGCTAGGGGAGGAGATGTAGGGGATCTCGGCGAGCATCCATGTACCCGAAGTCCTGCGAATGGTGGACGGACGACGTCGCTAGGGTCTTCTCCAGCTACGGTGGAGGCGGCGCCGCGATGTGATCTCCGACCAGGGGCCTCCCCGGCCGGCTTCCTCCTTGAGTGCGCCTTCTGTGAGTGGAGTGGGGGTGTGTGGTGGTGGCTGAGAGCAAGGGAGGGGTAAATTTATAGCCATGGCACAAATTCCCCTCCGGGTGTCGCCGGACAGAAGACGACGGGCGCCGTGCTCGCGTGCGGGTGAGCAGTGGAGGCTCGGGTGAGCTCTATGGGGTTCTAATGGTGGTGTAGCATGCGTGCGTGCGTGCATGCGTGCCCAGGGTTTCTGCAGCAGCAGGGCGAACAGATGGCCCAGGCGCGGCCGCGGAGGTGGCTCTTCATCGACGGGCGGCACGGCTTTGATGGGGCTCTGGTGCCTCGCGTGCTTTATAGAGGTAGGAGACGCGGGGGAGACAACGCGGGCAACGCAGGAGCGTGCGGGCCACTATGGCCACGACGCGCGGACTTCAGACAGACAGCGGCGGCAATCTCGAGGGCTCCAGCGGGCGTCGCGGCATTGGGAGGGGCCAGGTGGCGTGCGGGGGTGCCACGGCCACTACGGACACGAAGGCACGGCCACTAGCTCAAGGGGCAAGGCGGGCGCTCGACGGCGACAGCTCGGCCGTGGCCAAAGTACGCCGATGGCCGCCAGTGCGCGTGCTCACCCTGTGCACGCGTGCACTAGGGGAAGCCACTATGTCTCCATCATGTCCCTGGCATGTAGACAACGTTAGGGAGTGTAGGCAAGGTCATGGGCAGCTTACAGGTGGGCTCCAGCACTTGGCTATTCCAAAAATGTTTTTCTGCAGGAAAGTTCAAGATTTTCTCCAGGGAGTTTCGCTAAGAATTTTGGTGTGTCTGGGTTATCTAGGAAGGTGCTCATGTGTTAAAAATTTCAGAGCAAATGGCCTAGAAGAAATAGCACTTTCTTCACAATGTGCCTCCTTGGTCAGAAATTGAAAAGAATTTTTAGAGGGGAATTTTTGTACTAAGCATGCCCATGTTTTTGCATAGAATCATGAGGCAGGACTCCATTGTTTAGAACAAAAAGTTTCAGGCCAAAAGGAGGAGCAGAAGTGAGGCTAGCTTCAACAAGGACAGGGAAAAGACCAATTTCCTTTAGGGAAAAGGGTTTTTCATGAGAAATAAAAATAGGGCAAGGGCTAATATGATCAAAGATTGATCATAGCCATAGGGGAGAAGGGTTTATGGGTCACTTGGCCTAGGTAAAAACTAGGCCCAAGTGATCAAGGCAATCTGAGTTGAGAAAATCCAAGCAAATAATTTTAAACCCCAGAAAATCAGCAAATAAAGTTGCAAATAAAAAGGGGCCAAAAACCAGGGTGTCACAGTAAGTCTTGCTGAGTACAACTTTGTACTCATGTTTGCTTATTCTATGTTTTAGATGAACCCACTGACCCCGAAGGTCGATTCTTCCTGGAGCTCGATGACTGATCAAGCTAGTGTAGTCCCAGTCAGACCACTAGTCCCTCGTGGAAGGGCTTGTTTATAGAGAAGGCTTATCTAAGCCATTTGTTAAACTTGTCTGTACTCAGACCTACGTTGCTTCAGCATGTTTGATGTAATGTTGGATCACGGTCTCGTGATCTCTGTGTGCTCTATGTAAGAGTTATCAATAAAGTTGTAATCTTTGTAGAGAATTTCAATGATACCGGTTGTTCATACTAGACATGTGTGCTGCGTGTATGATTATAACATGCATGTCTTAGGATGGGTTTTCGAGACCTTAGTGGTGATCTAGCTGGCGGTCTTTTATACACAAAGTGGCCCTTAGATGTTCGCATCTTGGGGCATCGCAATGCGATTGCTCGTGACTCTGTCACGTGCGCACTTTGTTGTATGATCGAGCCCGCCCTAGCCCACGACTAAGTGATCGAGATGGAGTAAGTCTATGTAAGGTTTATAATACAATCGATAGTATGGTTGAGGCGACTTGTCTATGAGTATGGGATTTCACCACCCATATCATTTAGACTTGTGTGCGGACGATGACGACCCATCTCAGTTGATCATCCGGCCTGGATGGGATGCCCCTCACGTTCGATGCTTTCCGAGAATGTTCTGTGCTTGACCTTGTCTGCTTAGACAAGTGGGTACGGTTATTGTCTCTCGATATGATTGTGTTGTAGCGGGTCTTGCATACGTTAACCCTGGGTCCTGACACCTCTGATCTAGGCCGGTGGAGGACCGGTGGTTCCGCGGTTGTACCGGTAATTAGCTAATTACCGGTACTACCGGGCGGATGGGCGGTTGTAACGCCCTAGCCATCTCACTGTAAGGCCCGATATGCAGTATTGTTCCAGATCTAGATTTTTCCATCTAGATCCGGGGACGAAGCACATATCGGTCCCACCGCGACATATGACGAAGTCATATGCCCTGGATTTCCAACATGATATCACAACATTACAGATACAAGGATACAACATCTCATACAGTCGGCATACAACTGCCTTAATACAATAGAACAGCGGAAGGTGCATGTCTGAGTACAGACTACAAACAAATTCCTACTGGCAAAGAGAAAATAATCGATCCCATAACCACACGGTTCCAGGCCCTCCGCCGGAATCCTCTTAACTAGTCGTCGTCGAGTCTCCACGTGAAACGTCGATCACCATACCTGTTGTCGATCAAGAACCCTGAAAGGAGTTTGGGGGTAGTATCATGAGTACATAAGTACTCAGCATCCAACTGTAGTGGTCAACTGACCCAGCAAGGACTTCATCACTCTTCATTCTAGGACAACTAGTAGTTTACGGTAAGGATGGGATAAGTGGTGAGGTTGCTGCCGCAATAGCATTTATGAAGTGGCTAACGATCTAGAGAGTAAGATAAGAAGCCAAGCATTCGATGAGGAATCGCCTCCAACAAGTCTTGCTATCAACTACTTACGCAAAAATAACACCTATCCTATCCTTGTCCTTCTCTTCGCATCCCGACGAAGAAGAAGCAGTCAAGGCACACACACGTTGATCAAGTTATATTAAGATTATCTCAGTTGTTGTTTTCTATGAACAGGACATAGGTCTCAAGTCGTCCATAACCGTGGACACGGCTTCTCGAAAAGAATTAACCCTGCAGGGGTGTACCAACTTCCCATTACAAGGCTCCGCACGCACGCCCATCTCTCTCAGTTGCTACCCATCACAGGAAACCATTTTATGATTTAGTTCCAAGAGATCCGAAACGATAGGTCCCTCTAGCTAACGACGAACAAATCCGGGTGGCCCCCGGGGAGTCGACACCCAATCCAAAAGTTGGCCACGCTCTCGGATCGGACTCTTCCGTATAGCCAAGGTCGGGTTTAGACTCACCTATATAACAGGGGACTTCCCTAGCTCACCAGTGTAGACCAACAGAGAAACCATGTCTCCGCTGGCCCGGGTTGTTTAAAAACTGCGAGGGGATCCACCAAGCACACACACGGGGTTTCAAATGGTAAATCAGCTCGGGCCACCACTAGAAATGTTTGAAGCTAGATAGGTAAGAAAAGGGGACCCCATAAAATCCCACACGCGGTTAGGAACGCTCAGTCTTAAAACCAATACCCGGAACTCCGATCCTAGGTGACTCGAATGGAACAAAGCGTCGGGGCGGGATAGCCTAGACCTTCCATCCTTCGTCGAATATAGTCAACATTAAATAATCATATCATCCACAACAATATAATAATGTGATATCCCAAACCAAGAAGTAACGGGGTAACATCGTAGCATCCTAAGCATGCATACTAAGCAGGGGCTGAGCAACGAGCAATAGTAACATAGCAGTACATGGTTTACTGGGAGGGGACATGGCTGTATCGGTTTGAAAGAGGTTGTAAACATGTGGTAGGATCAAACATCGAACCTATCCTAGACTAGCATGCAAACCGCTGGTTGAAATAGAATGGATCATAAGTAATGTATAATCCTTGCCTGTTGATAAGTCGGGTTCCGAAAGTGTAGTTGATCGCAAGCTCGCAACGTCTCCGAAGGTACCCGCGGAAGCACACAAGACGGTAAACACTAGAAAGAAACCAACGAGCAAGCATCTATTAGTACGAAGCAAACACGAGCAAGCATCAACAAGAAGGCAACACGAGACATCGCACCTGTCGTCGAGAGCGGTTACTAACAGTTTAAGTGGAGTACTCGTCACACACGACGATACCGCACGTTTACGATGGTTCAAGTTGTTTAGCTACACAAGGTGAGCAAAAGGTTGTTCACATGGCATATCACTCAAACATGGCATGTCACACAAGCATATCAAAAGGTCAAGCACAAAATAAACTATCTATGCTAGTCAATTTAAGTGAGGCACAACCTAAACATGGCAAACTATTGCGGACCCCACGATAAAATGGAATTTGGTACTATTTTTCCCTAAACATTATTTTATTATTTTTATTAGCAAGAAAGAATAGCATAAACACAATATACACGCAATTCTAGTCAAGTTACATATAAAGAGCATTTTTATCGGAGCAACGGCTAAAAAGATATTAAATAAACAATTTATAGTGGAATGCAGTTGTAATTAGCAGGTCAACAACATGTAAACAAAGTCAAACATGGCAATAAGCAACATTTTATTAAACTACGCGCAAAACGGAGCAACTTTCATGTAGAAAGCGTCTCCATCCGAGCTACCAGTGAAAAGATATCGCCACCGCAAAAATAAATTACAATCTGCCAAACTAAACTGCGTAGAAAAAAAACAGAGCAACGGGCCAAAACAGCCTACACGGGCTTAACAGGGGCGCGCTAGATATTAAAAGACGCCCATGGGCGCTACACAGGTCATGGGACAATCCCACATCAACGAAAAAAAAGGCCCTCCCCTTAGTGGGTCGCGACCCAGTCCGGCTGGATCTGGCCTGGCAGACGGCTGGGCTGAGGGGGTGCGCCGCTGGCTGGCCGCGATGGACAGTCCACCTGGCGAGGCGAGGGGGCCCTGGCCAGGCGGCAACGAGGTCGGGGCGGCGGGGCAAAACGGATCTGGCCGCCGTTTGCCCAATCCGGTGGCCGGCAGGTGAGGCACGGCGGCGCACGGTCGTGGGCTCGACGGAGCTCCGTGTCGCCGGCCATGGCCGTCTATGGCGGCTCCTGGACAGAGGGAAAACGGGCGGAGTGAGAGAGGAAAAGAGGAGGGAGAATGAGGAGAGGGGAAGGAGGAAGGGGAGGAGAGGTGGCCGGCGGCCTGGCTTGCCGGCGGCGGCGTGGCGGGATCCCCGCGGGCAGCGGCTGCGTGCGGTTGAGGAGAGAAGAGAGAGGTAGGTGGAGGGCGACGTGGCCGCTTGCTGGCCGTCAGATCGGGAGATCTGACGGTCCAGATTCATTGGGCTGATTTCCAGATCTCGGAGCTAGGGTTTTGTATGAAAAATGGTGTATTTTTTTGGGCAAACTGGAGGGGGTGGCTGCAATTTTGTGGCTAGGGAAACCCTATAGAGGGGTGGGAGTGTGGTGGTCTTTAGATAGCCCAGGTGGGTGGCAGTTTGCAAAAGCATCCTCGGTTTATCTCTCGTGTGCGCGGTGTATACGTTTCTGACCGCCGTGGGTCCGCAGGACCTCCGATTCGGGTAAAACTTCGAACTGCGCGATCAGCGTGTCTAGCTGGAGGCGTTCACCTCGCGCTGGAACCGTTCCGAGAGCACTTCCCGGCACGCTATAGAAATATCCCGTTTAGTTATTAAACGGGGTTTTTCGTTCCGTTGGCTGCGGCTGGTCTCGTGCGGTTTCGCGACGGTGATCGGGTGAAACCCGGTGTCGCAAAGGTCTAGTGTTAGGGTGGCAAGGGTCGTTCTCCGTCCGATAAGAGATAAGAGGGGGGGGGGGGAATAATCACCGATCGATAAATCGGGGATGCAAACACCGCAAACAAATCAGACAATCAAACAATTCACACCGAAAACAAAATTTTTAATTTTTGTGAAATCTGGGTTGTTACAATACAACACCACCAACAAGGGATCTCGTCCCGAGATCCAAGACGATCCGGGGGAGAGGGAAATGGGAAAGAAAAGAGAGTCGACGATCTTCAACACCACCAACAAGGGACTCTGCTCCATGTCGACGTCAAACTTCCGTCGTGATAAATTTCCGCAGAGAGACGGCAACGTCGAAAAATGAAACCATCGGGAGATCAAGAGGAAGAACGACACTTCAAAGCGACGATCAAGGGAAGTACTCTCATTGAAATCGTGAGGATACTGGGCAAGATAACAGAAGTCAATAGACAATCAAGATGTTATCTCGAGTTGGAGAAGCTAAAGGTACTACAGGATTTCCCAAACCTGAGATCGGAATCGAGACAATACGCTGCAAGCAAGGCATTGTAACGGTTCTGAAACTCCACACTCATCGAGATCCTAAAGTTTGAAGGGGATAAGGCGAGAGTAAAAACAATTACGGCACTTGTACTGACCAGATCAAGGGTAAGGAGTAAAAAGATTCCTACTCAACGATAACTAACTTAGTAACTACAAAATAGTTTTTGTCTAGAATCGACTTCGGCCAGAAAAGGGATCCTACGGTCGGTAAGGCTCTGATACCAAGTTGTAAGGCCCGATATGCGGTACTGTTCCACATATAGATGTTTCCATCCAGATCCGGGGACGAAGCACATATCGGTCGAACCGCGACATATGACGAAGTCATATGCCCCGGATTTCCAACATGACATCACAACATTACAAATACAAGGATACAACATCTCATACAATCGGCATACAACTCCCTTAATACAATACAACAGCGGAAGGTACATGTCTGAGTACAGACTACAAACAAATGCCTACTTCCAAAGAGAAAAACATCGATCCCATAACCACACGGGTCCAGGCCCTCCGCCGGAATCCGCCTAACTAGTCGTCGTCGAGTCTCCATGTGAAACGTCGATCACCATACCTGTTGTCGATCAAGAACCCTGAAAACAGTTTGGGGGTAGTATCATGAGTACAGAAGTACTCAGCATCCAACTGTATTGGTCAACTGACCCAGCAAGGACTTCATCACTCTTAATTCTAGGACAACTAGTAGTTTACGGTAAGGATGGGATAAGTGGTGAGGTTGCTGCCGCAATAGCATTTATGAAGTGGCTAACGATCTAGAGAGTAAGATAAGAAGCCAAGCATTCGATGAGGAATCGCCTCCAACAAGTCTTGCTATCAACTACTTACGCAAACATAACACCTATCCTATCCTTGTCCTCCTCTTCGCATCCCGACGAAGAAGAAGCAGTCAAGGCACACACACTTTGATCAAGTTATATTAAGATTATCTCAGTTGTTGTTGTCTATGAACAGGACATAGGTCTCAAGTCGTCCATAACCGTGGACACGGCTTCTCAAAAATAATTAAACCTGCAGGGGTGTACCAACGTCCCATTACAAGGCTCCGCACGCACGCCCATCTCTCTCAGTTGCTACCCATCACAGGAAACCATTTTATGATTTAGTTCCAAGAGATCCGAAACGACAGGTCCCTCTAGCTAACGACGAACAAATCCGGGTGGCCCCTGGGGAGTCGACACCCAATCCAAAAGTTGGCCACGCTCTTGGATCGGACTCTTGCGTATGGCCAAGGTCGGGTTTAGACTCACCTATATAACAGGGGACTTCCCTAGCTCACCAGTGTAGACCAACAGAGAAACCATGTCTCCGCTGGCCCGGGTTGTTTAAAAACTGCGAGGGGATCCACCAAGCACACACACGGGGTTTCAAATGGTAAATCAGCTCGGGCCACCACTAGAAATGTTTGAAGCTAGATAGGTAAGAAAAGGGGACCCCATAAAATCCCACACGCGGTTAGGAACGCTCAGTCTTAAAACCAATACCCGGAACTCCGATCCTAGGTGACTCGAATGGAACAAAGCGTCGGGGCCGGATAGCCTAGACCTTCCATCCTTCGTCAAATATAGTCAACATTATAATAATCATATCATCCACAACAATATAATAATGTGATATCCCAAACCAAGGAGTAACAGGGTAACATCGTAGCATTCTAAGCATGCATACTAAGCAGGGGCTGAGCAACGAGCAATAGTAACATAGCAGTACATGGTTTGCTGGGAGGGGACATGGCTGTATCGGTTTGAAAGAGGTTGTAAACATGTGGTAGGATCAAACATCGAACCTATCCTAGACTAGCATGTAAACCGCTGGTTGAAATAGAATGGATCATAAGTAATGTATAATCCTTGCCTGTTGATAAGTCGGGTTCCGAAGGTGTAGTTGATCGCAAGCTCGCAACGTCTCCGAAGGTACCCGCGGAAGCACACAAGACGATAAACACTGGAAAGCAACCAACGAGCAAGCATCTATTAGTACGAAGCAAACACGAGCAAGCATCAACAAGAAGGCAACACGAGACATCGCAGCTACCGTCGAGAGCGGTTACTAAGAGTTAAGTGGAGTACTCGTCACACACGACGATACCGCACGTTTATGATGGTTCAAGTTGTTTAGCTACACAAGGTGAGCAATAGGTTGTTAACATGGCATATCACTCAAACATGGCATGTCACACAAGCATAGCAAAAGGTGAAGCACAAAATAAACTATCTATGCTAGTCAATTTAAGTGAGGCACAACCTAAACATGACAAACTATTGCGGACCCCATGATAAAATGGAATTTGGTACTATTTTGCCCTAAAAATTATTTTATTATTTTTATTAGCAAGCAAGAACAGCATAAACACAATCTACATGCAATTCTAGTCAAGTTAAATATAAAGAGCATTTTTATCGGAGCAACGATTAAAAAGATATTAAATAAATTTTTTATAGTGGTAAGCAGTTGTAATTAGCAGGTCAACAACATGTAAACAAAGTCAGACATGGCAAGAAGCAACATTTTATTAATCTACGCGCAAAACGGAGCAACTTTCATGTAGAAAGCCTCTCCATCCGAGCTACCGGTAAAAAGATATCGCCACCGCAAAAATAAATTACAATCTGCCAAACTAAACTGCGTAGAAAAAAAACAGAGCAACGGGCCAAAACAGCCTACACGGGCTTAACAGGGGCACGCTAGATATTAAAAGACGCCCATGGGCGCTACACAGGTCATAGGCCAAGCCCACAGCAGCCAAAAAATACAAAGAAAAAAAAAGGGCCCTCACCTTAGTTGGCCGCGGCCCAGTTCGGCTGGATCTGGCGTGGCAGGTGGCTGGGCTGAGGGGCTGGGCCGCTGGCTAGCCGCGTTGGCCGGCCCACCTAGCGAGGCGACCGGCTCGGCTGCTGCCCGAGCGAGCACGGCCGCGACGTCGGCGGCGCTGCAGGTCCGGGAGGGGGCCTTGGTGGTTGGCAGTTTGCAAAAACATCCTCGGTTTTTCTCTCGCGCGCACGGTGTTTATGTTTCTGACCACCGGGGGTCCGCAGGACCTCAGATTCGGGTAAAACTTCGAACTCCGCGATCAGCGTGTCGATCCGGAGGCGTTCACCTCGCGCTAGAACCGTTCCGAGAACACTTCCCGGCGCGCTATAAAAATATCCCGTTTAGTTATTAAACGAGGTTTTTCGTTCCGTTGGCTGCGGCTGGTCTCGTGTGGTTTCGCGACGGTGATCGGGTGAAACCCGGTGTCGCAAAGGTCGAGTGTCAGGGTGGCAAGGGTCGGTCTCCGTCCGATACGAGATAATTGGGGGGGGGAAATAATCGTCGATCGATAAATCGGGGATTCAAACACCGCAAACAAATATGACAATCAAACAATTCACACTGAAATTTTTTTTAATTATTGTGAAATCTGGGCTGTTACACTCACCACCAGCTAGGGTTTCGGTAGAATGTGGGTTGCTCATGGTTTGCCGGTTTTACAGCTGTGTACATGCCGGTTGTACCAGTTATGTGCAGAAACGCATATAACGGTCAGATTTCGTGGGGACATATAAAAGGGGTCTTCTTCCTCCTTTGTCCTCACTGGTTCCTTGAAAGTTCTTCCCCCCATAGTAGACCTCTTTAAGCTTGTTTTCTCTCTACCCCTCACATTATTCTTGCTCCTTTTTTATGGAAAAGAGATAGGATATCTAGATCTACATTCTCCACCAAGTCATCTCTACTCTAAGTGAGGTGAACCTTGTGGATCTAGATCCTGGAGTTCTTTGATGTTCTCCTTGTTCTTCCTCTCATATTCCTCCATAGCATTTGTTTCTTTGGTGAGATATGAGAGTGGGGGACTTGATCACTTCGTGTGCTCTTGACATTGCATTTTTTGCATCGGTTTGACTTCTCTCCGAGGATTCGTTGTAGTAAGTGAAGTTGAGAAGATTACTACTCTTGAGTGCATTGGCACTCTAGAGCTTCTATCCCTTGGGTGCGTTGGCAACTATAGGCTTATTGTTGTGGAGCTCAATCATTGTGATGGAATGCTTCGGGACGCTACGGGAGCCTGCAATTCGGTTGTGGAGATAGCCCGGAGCATTTGTACGGATTCGGTGACCGTCCTCAAGGGTCGCCATTTTTACGGGCTCGGTGACCGCCCTCAAGTGTACTATAGTGGAACCACGACATCTTTCTTTTGTAAGAGCGTGTGCAGAAATAGGGTGGCCCTCGTTGGCTTCGTGTGAGGATTGAGCTTCAATTCCTCTCCAAACGGAGACGTACTTCTCGCAAGAGAAGGAACTTCGGTAACAAATCCTTGCCTCCATCGGCTCCACTGGCGGTTATCTCTACCTTTACTTTGAGCAAGCTTATTACCTTGTTTATCTTGTGCTTGCTGAAATTATTGTTGCATTTCTTGTCCCATAGGTTATTTACCTTGTTGCACATCTAGTCAACCTTATGATAGCCATGGCGCTCTTGTTATATATCTTTCTATCACATAGTTGTTTATCTTGCTTAGTATAAATTGTTGGTGAACATAGTTGATCCTATCTTATTAAGGTCTCTTCCTTGGCAAATTAAACATTAAGTTTTATTCCGCATTTGTTGAAGCCTAAACCGTAATTATTTTAAGCGCCTCTTCACCCCCCCTCTAGGCCACGTCCACGTCCTTTCAATGAGGTACATTGGTACACCAAACGTAGGAAAGATTACATCTTTAAGCATTTTCAAAGATGTCTTCTGATCAACATTCTCAGCGGGGATTGCTTCAAACCACTTCAAAATATCTCCACTCGTTATTACGCAGCTCTGTTCGTTAACTTTCCAACAAGCTTGAGTTTGCCTCAATCGGAGTTCATTTGCAAAAGTTACGACTGTTCTGGGTATCCTGATCTTGGCGGTTCCTGCCGGGCGGTTGTACCGGTCGGATGGGCCGGTTGTACCGCCCTTGTCAGGGTGTGGTACTACCAGTCCAACTACCGGGGCCACTAACGGGCGTAGTGCCTTTCTCTCCTATCCTCGGGTCGGTGGCCCGACGGTGGTACCGCGGTTGTAGCGCTAAATGTATATGTACCGGTACTGCCGGGCACGTAGCCGGTTGTACCTCCCTTATCCGGGTGCGATACTACCGGGCCACCTACCGGTGGCACTACCGGGCAAAGGCCATTTCTCCTCTAATCTAGGCCGGTAGAGGACCGGTGGTGCCGCGGTTGTACCGGTAATTAGCTAATTACCGGTACTACCGGGCGGATGGGCGGTTGTACCGCCCTAGCCATCTCACCGCCAGCTAGGGTTTCGGTAGAATGTGGGCTGCTCATGGTTGGCCGGTTGTACAGGTGTGTACATGCCGGTTGTACCGGTTATGTGCAGGAACGCACATAACGTTAAGATTTCGTGGGGACATATAAAATGGGTCTTCTTCCTCCTTTGTCCCCACCAGTTCCTTGAAAGTTCTTCCCCCCATTGTTGACCTCTTTGCGCTTGTTTTCCCTCTATAGCTCCCATTGTTCCCCCCATATGTACAAATTCGGTGACCGTCCTCAAGGGTTGCCATTTGTACGGGTTCGGTGCCCGCCCTCAAGTGTCCTATAGTGGAACCACGACATCTTGCTTATGAAGAGCGTGTGAAGAAATAGGGTGGCCCTCGTTGGCTTCGTGTGAGCATTGAGCTTCACTTCCTCTCCAAACGGAGACGTACATCTCGCAAGAGAAGGAAGTTCGGTACCAAATCCTTGTCTCCATCGGCTCCACTTGCGGTTATCTCTACCTTTACTTTGAGCACGCTTATTACCTTGTTTATCTTGGGCTTGCTCATATTATTGTTGCATTGCTTGTCCCATAGGTTATTTACATTGATGCACATCTAGTCAACCTTTTTACTTATGCACCTACTTTGTGATAGCCATAGCGCTCTTGTTATATATCTTGCTATCACATAGTTATTTATCTTGCTTAGTATAAGTTGTTGGTGCACATAGTTGAGCCTAGCTTATTTAGGTCTCTTGCTTGCAAAATTAAACATTAAGTTTTGTTCCGCATTTGTTGAAGCCTAAACCGTAATTATTTTAAGCGCCTCTTCACCCCTCCACTAGGCGACATCCACGTCCTTTGAATGAGGTACCTTTGTACACCAAACCTAGGAAAGATTACATATTTAAGCCTTCTCAAAGATGTCGTCTTATCAACATTCTCAGCGGGGATTTCTTGAAACCACTTCAAAATATTTCCACTCGTTATTAGGCATCTCTGTTCGTTAGCTTTCCAACAAGCTTGAGTTTGCCTCAATCGGAGTTCATTTGCAAAAGTTACGGTTGTTCTGGGTTTCCTGGTGTTGGCAGTTCCTGCCGGGCGATTGTACCGGTCGGCTGGGCCGGTTGTACCTCCCTTCTCAGGGTGTGGTACTACCAGTCCAACTACCGAGGCCACTAACGGGCGTAGTGCCTTTCTCTCCTGTCCTCGGGTCGGTGGCTCGATGGTTGTACCGCGGTTGTAGCGGTAAATGTATATATACCGGTACTACCGGGCACGTAGCCGGTTGTACCTCCCTTGTCAGGGTGCGATACTACCGGGCCGACTACCGGAGGCACTACCGGGCAAAGGCCCTTTCTTCTCTTATCTAGGCCGGTGGAGGACCGGTGGTGTCGCTGTTCTACCGGTAATTAGATAATTGCTGGTACTACCAGGCTGATGCGCGGTTGTACCGCTCTAGCCATCTCACCGCCAGCTAGGGTTTCGGTAGAATGTGGGCTGCTCATGGTTGGCTGGTTGTACAGGTGTGTACATGCCGGCTGTACCGGTTATGTGCAGAAACACACATAATGGTCAGATTTCATGGGGACATAAAAAAGGGGTCTTCTTCCTCCTTTGTCCCCACCGGTTCCTTGAAAGTTCTTCCCCCCATTGTTGACCTCTTTGAGCTTGTTTTCTCTCTATCCCTGACATTATTCTTTCTCCTTTTTGATGGAAAAGAGAGAGGATATCTAGATCTACATTCTCCACCAAGTCATCTCTTCTCTAAGTGAGGGAAACCTTGTGGATCTAGATCTTGGAGTTCTTTGGTGTTCTCCTTGTTCTTCCTCTCCTATTCCTCCATAGCTTTCGTTGCTCTGGTGAGATATGAGAGTTGGGGACTTGAGCACTTCGTGTGCTCTTGTCATTATATTTGGTGCATCGGTTTGACTTCTCTCCGAGGATTCATTGTAGTAAGTGAAGTTGAGAAGATTGCTACTCTTGAGTGCATTGGCACTCTAGAGCTTGTATCTCTTGGGTGCGTTGGCACCTATAGGCTTGTTGTTGATGAGCTCAATCATTGTGGTGGAATGCTTCGGGACGCTACGGGAGCCTGCAATTCGGTTGTGGAGATAGCCCCGGGCATTTTTACGGGTTCGGTGACCGTTCTCAAGGGTTGCCATTTGTACGGGTTCGGTGACCGCCCTCAAGTATCCTATAGTGGAACCCCGGTATCATGATTTGGTAAGAGCGTGTGCAGAAATATGGTGGCCTTCGTTGGCTTCGTGTGAGCATAGAGCTTCACCTCCTCTCCAAACGGAAACGTACTTCTCGCAAGAGAAGGAACTTTAGTAACAAACCCTTTTCTCCATCGGCTCCACTTGCGGTTATCTCTATCTTTACTTTGAGCAAGCTTATTACCTTGTTTATCTTTTGCCTTCTCATATTATTGTTGTATTGGTTGTACCATAGGTTATTTACCTTGTTGCACATCTAGTCAACCTTTTTACTTCTGCACCTACTTTGTGATAGCCATAGCGCTCTTGTTATATATCTTGCTATCACATAGTTATTTATCTTGCTTAGTATAAGTTGTTGGTGCACATAGTTGAGCCTAGCTTATTTAGGTCTCTTGCTTGCAAAATTAAACATTAAGTTTTATTCTGAATTTCTTGAAGCCTAAGCCGTAATTATTTTAAGTGCCTCTTCACCCCCCCTCTAGGAGACATCCACATCCTTTCAATGATGTACCTTGGTACACCAAACCTAGGAAAGATTACATCTTTAAGCATTTTCAAAGATGTCTTCTAATCAACATTCTCAACGGGGATTGCTTTAAACCACTTCATAATATTTCCACTCGTTATTAGGCAGCTCTGTTCGTTAGCTTTACAACAAGGTTGAGTTTGCCTCAATCGGAGTTCATTACCAAAAGTTACGGTTGTTCTGGGTTTCCTGGTGTTGCCAGTTCCTGCCGGGCGGTTGTACAGGTCGGCTGGGCCGGTTGTACCACCCTTTTCAGGGTGTGGTACTACCAGTCTAACTACCGGGGCCACTAACGGACGTAGTGCCATTCTCTCCTATCCTCGGGTCGGTGGCTCGACGGTGGTACCGCGGTTGTAGCGGTAAATGTATATGTACCGGTACTGCCAGGCACGTAGCCGGTTGTACCTCATTTATCAGGGTGCGATACTACCGGGCCACCTACCGGTGGCACTACCGGGCAAAGGCCATTTCTCCTCTAATCTAGGCCGGTGGAGGACCTATGGTGCCGCGGTTGTACCGGTAATTAGCTAATTACCGGTACTACCGGGCGGATGGGCGGTTGTACCTCCCTAGCCATCTCACCGCCAGCTAGAGTTTCGGTAGAATGTGGGCTTCTCATGGTTGGCCGGTTGTACAGGTGTGTACATGCCGTTGTACCGGTTATGTGCAGGAACACACATAACGGTATGATTTCGTGGGGACATATAAAAGGGGTCTTCTTCCTCGTTTGTCCCCACCAGTTCCTTGAAAGTTCTTCCCCCCATTGTTGACCTCTTTGATCTTGTTTTCTCTCTATACCTCCCATTATTCTTGCTCCTTTTTGATGGAAAAGAGAGAGGATATCTAGATCTACATTTTCCACCAAGTAATCTCTCCTCTAAGTGAGGGGAACCTTGTGGATCTAGATCTTGGATTTCTTTGGTGTTCTCCTTGTTCTTCCTCTCATATTCCTCCATAGCTTTTGTTGCTTTGGTGAGATATGAGAGTGGGGTACTTGAGCACTTCGTGTGCTCTTGCCATTGTATTTAGTGCATCGGTCTGACTTCTCTCCGAGGATTCGTTGTAGTAAGTGAAGGTGAGAAGATTACTACTCTTGATGCATTGGCACTCTAGAGCTTGTATCTCTTGGGTGCGTTGGCATCTATAGGCTTATTTTTTCAGAGGTCAATCATTGTGGTGGAATGCTTCGGGACGCTACGGGAGCCTCCAATTCGGTTGTGGAGATAGCCCCGAGCATTTGTACAGGTTCGGTGATCTTCCTCAAGGGTCGCCATTCTTACGGGTTCGGTGACCGCACTCAAGTGTCCTATAGTGGAACCACGACATCTTGCTTATGTAACAGCGTGTGAAGAAATAGGGTCGCCCTCGTTGGCTTCGTGTCAGCATTGAGCTTCACTTCCTGTCCAAACGGAGACGTACTTCTCGCAAGAGAAGGAACTTCGGTACCAAATTCTTGTCTCCATCGGCTCCACTTGCGGTTATCTCTACCTTTACTTTGAGCACGCTTATTACCGTGTTTATCTTGTGCTTGCTCATATTATTGTTGCATTGCTTGTCCCATAGGTTATTTACCTTGTTGCACATCTAGTCAACCTTTTTACGCTTGCACCTACTTTGTGATATCCATAACGCTCTTGTTATATATCTTGCTATCATATAGTTATTTATCTTGCTTAGTATAAGTGCTTTTTGCACATAGTTGAGCCCAGCATATTTAGGTCTCTTGCTTGCCAAATTAAACATTAAGTTTTATTCCGCATTTGTTGAAGCCTAAGCCGTAATTATTTTAAGCGCCTCTTCACCCCCCCTCTAGGCGACATCCACGGCCTTTGAATGAGGTACCATGGTACACCAAACCTAGGAAAGATTACATCTTTAAGAATTTTCAAAGATGTCTTCTGATCAACATTCTCAGTGGGGATTTCTCTAAACACTTCAAAATATTTCCACTCGTTATTTGGCAGCTCTGTTCGTTAGCTTTCCAACAATCTTGAGTTTGCCTCAATCGGAGTTCATTTGCAAAAGTTATGGCTGTTCTGGGTTTCCTGGTGTTGGCAGTTCCTGCCGGGCGGTTGTACCGGTCGGCTGGGCCGGTTGTACCGCCCTTGTCAGGGTGTGATACTACCAGTCCAACTACCGGGGCCACTAACAGGCGTAGTGCCTTTCTCTCTTGTCCTCTGGTCGGTGGCTCGACGGTGGTACCGCGGTTGTAGCGGTAAATGTATATATACCGGTACTACCGGGAACGTAGCCGGTTGTACCGCCCTTGTCAGGGTGCGATACTACTGGTGGCACTACCGGGCAAAGGCTCTTTCTCCTCTGATCTAGGCTGGTGGAGGACTGGTGGTGTCGCGGCTGTACCGGTAATTAGATAATTACCGGTACTACCGGGCGGATGGGCGGTTGTACCTCCCTAGCCATCTCACCGCCAGCTAGGGTTTCGGTAGAATGTGGGCTGCTCATGGTTGGCCGATTGTACAGGTGTGTACATGCTGGTTGTACCGGTTATGTGCAGAAAATGGGTCTTCTTCCTCCTTTGTCCCCACCGGTTCCTTGAAAGTTCTTCCCCCCATTGTTGACCTCTTTGAGCTTGTTTTCTCTCTATCCCTGACATTATTCTTGCTCCTTTTTGATGGAAAAGGGAAAGGATATCTAGATCTACATTCTCCACCAAGTCATCTCTTCTCTAAGTGAGGGGAACCTTGTGGATCTAGATCTTGGAGTTCTTTGGTGTTCTCCTTGTTCTTCCTCTCATATTCCTCAATAGCTTTCGTTGCTTTGGTGAGATATGAGAGTGGGGGACTTGAGCACTTCGTGTGCTCTTTCCATTATATATGGTGCATCGGTTTGACTTCTCTCCGAGGATTCGTTGTAGTAAGTGAAGTTGAGAAGATTGTTACTCTTGAGTGCATTGGCACTCTAGAGCTTGTATCTCTTGGGTGTGTTGGAATCATTAGGCTTGTTGTTGCGGAGCTCAATCATTGTGGTGGAATGCTTCGGGACGCTACGGTAGCCTGCAATTCGGTTGTGGAGATAGCCCCGAGCATTTGTACGGGTTCGGTGACCGTCCTTAAGGGTCGCCATTTGTACGGGTTCAGTGACCGCCCTCAAGTGTCCTATAGTGGAACCACGGCATCATGCTTTGGTCACAGCGTGTGCGGAAATATGGTGGCCTTCGTTGGCTTTGTGTGAGCATTGAGCTTCACTTCCTCTCAAAACGGAGACGTACTTCTCGCAAGAGAAGGAACTTCGGTAACAAATCCTTGTCTCCATCGGCTCCACTTGCGGTTATCTCTACCTTACTTTGAGCAAGCTTATTACCTCTTTATCTTTTGCTTGCTCATATTATTGTTGCATTGGTTTTCCCATAGGTTATTTACCTTGTTGCACATCTAGTCAACCTTTATACTTGTGCACCTACATTGTGATAGCCATAGTGCTCTTCTTATATATCTTGCTATCACATAGTTGTTTATCTTGCTTAGTATAAGTTGTTGGTGCACATAGTTGAGCCTAGCTTATTTAGGTCTCTTGCTTGCAAAATTAAACATTAAGTTTTGTTCCGCATTTGTTGAAGCCTAAACCATAATTATTTTAAGCGCCTCTTCACCCCCCCACTAGGCGACATCCACGTCCTTTGAATGAGGTACCTTTGTACACCAAACCTAGGAAAGATTACATATTTAAGCATTCTCAAAGATGTCTTCTTATCAACATTCTCAGCGGGGATTGCTTGAAACCACTTCAAAATATTTCCACTCGTTATTAGGCAGCTCTGTTCGTTAGCTTTCCAACAAGCTTGAGTTTTCCTCAATCGGAGTTCATTTGCAAAAGTTACGGATGTTCTGGTGTCGGGACCCGGGGTATGTAAGTCCCGCTACGACATAGTCAGATGGAGAGCCGAGAACCGTACCCACTTGTCTAAGCAGACAAGGCCAAGCACAGAACATTCTCAGAAAGCATCGTACGTGAGGGGCATGCCATCCAGGCCGGATGATCAACTGAGATGGGTCCTCAACGTCCGCACAAAAGTCTAATGATATGGTGATGAACTCCCATATTCACAGACAAGTTGCCTCAACCATACTATCGACTATCTCATAACTCTTACATAGACTTACTCCAGCCTGATCACTTAGTCGGGGGTCTAGGGCGGGCTCGATCATACCACAAAGTATGCACGAGACAGAGTCTCGAACAATCGCATCGCGATGCCCCAAGCTGCGCACATCTAAGTGCCACTTTGTGTATAAAAGACCGCCAGCCAGATCACAACTAAGGTCTCGAAAACCCATACAAAGACATGCATGTTATAAACATACACGCAACACACATGCCTTGTATGAACAGCTGGTATCATTGCAATTCTCTACAAAGTATACATTTTATTGATAACTCTCACAGAGTGCACACAGAGATCACAAGCATGTGATCCAACATTACAACAAACAAGCGGAAGCAAAGTAGGTCTGAGTACAGACAAGTTTAACAAATGGCTTAAGAAGACTTATTTAAACACAAGCCCTCCACGAGGGAACCAGTCGTCTGACTGGGACTACACTAGTTTGGTCTTCAGTCGTCGAGCTCGATGAAGAATCCACCTTCGGGGTCAGTGGGTTCATCTAAAACATAGAATAAGCAAACGTGAGTACAAAGTCGTACTCAGCAAGACTTACATAGGAGCTATACTACTCATGCACATGTATCAAGGTAAAGGGAGGTGGGGTTCAATTGCAGAAGTGCCAGCTTTGACTTGGCTAGTCCTGAACTACGAGTACCAGACTTGATGTAAGAAGCGTACACGAGTCCACTACATCTCCAACCAATTACACCACTATGGTGCCTTCCTCGACTTCCACGCGAGAAATCTTATCTTGGTAATTTTTATAAGTATCCAGTTCAAGTTGTCTGCGGACGCGGCTATACAAATAGTTTTGTTAACCCTCCAGGGGTGTACCGCTAAACACACGTGTCATCATTTAGCGCCTTTTGCGTGTCACCGTTCAAGAGATGACAGCGAGGATGCCACCACAACTGTTACCTCATAGCCGATCTAGTCCAAGAAAGCCGCCTACCTGCGTTGGCTACCACTATCGTGAACCCGGCCGGTTTACCGAAGTGGACCCAGATGATGTGTGCGTGGTGCATAAGCCGGTCTCAGCTGAGCCGTTCTCTCACTTAGCAACCAGGACACAAACCTACCAGAACTCCGAACTACTGCGACATCTGGACATCGAAAGGGATGAGTTAGTAGGCTGACAGGGGTCAGTGAGCCCAATGTGTGGTTGTACTCTTCATCTTGGATCACCACACAAGAATTCGGACTTAGGGCGGTGTTCAACGAGACAACCCACTGTGTACTCCTACACAAACTCTCATCGTTCACCTTGTATGAGGGTAGATTCACCAACACATTTCCACCATGATTAACATGATCACTACCATCCCGACTCACATAACAGTATCAACATTGTATCACTCTAAGAATGCAATAAGCAATAACATTTGCAGGGGCCACATGATATCATTCAACTCCTACATTTGCTAGGATTGTGGTTTGCTTACTACTGTGACAAATGATAGGTCATGCAAAGTAATGGGTTCATCTATGCGGTAGAAACGTAGCATGGTAATCATCCTATACAATGCATAAGAGACACATGAGAGGGAAGTGGGATTTTATCGACATGATCAATGGGGGTTTGCTTGCCTTGCTGACGAGGTTCAGTTTCGGGATCTTCAATGAAGGGGGCAGCCTCCTGTTCCGGTTCCACCTCTATTCGACAAACAACAAACAAGGTAGCAAAGTAAATACAATGCACAATCACATGGTTGAAGGTTGAAACTTGGTTTGCATGAATTTTGTGTGTGAGGCAATTCCATTTGAATGGAGTATATTGCAAATGAAATTGCAAATTCAAACTCCAATTTGAATTCAAGTTAGCCAAGTTGTTAATGCTATTGTGTGATCAATTTAATTCATATTGAAAAGTGTATGATATGCCTCTGATGTGCAATTGAAATGTGGTATGTTGCTATGGTTCAAGTTGCAAAAGCATTTGAAATGAATTTGATTTAATCCCAATTAATCCAAATAGCAAATGCTACTGGTCCCATTTTAGATTCTACTCAAACATAGTTGAAAGTTGGATATTTTGATAGATTATTTTCTCCTGATCATTTTTCTTAAGTTAAAATGAATTAGTTATGAATTTCTTAAGTTTATTCCTTTTTCTGGATTTTCCTGATTTTCTTTTAATTAGAAAAGCCTTTATTGTGTCACTTCTGCGTAAGAACGACGTGGTGGGGGGGGTCTGACGTGTGGGACCTGGGTGTCAGCCTCTCTGTTTAAAATCCCGGTAAGTTTTTACTAACCAGAGAGATTAGGGGGGCTCTGGGCCCACTGGCAGTGACCCAGGGTCACTTAACCCAGGTGGGGTTAAGCCCCTAACCACTGCCACCTCAACGGCTGCTAGCGGCTCAACGCCGACGACCAAAACTGCGGCGGCGCATACACGGAAGGCGAATCCGGTCACGGTTTTGAGCGCTGCGACCACTGGATTGAAGCTCTGGACGTCATGCGTAGAACGGGCCAAGCTGGGGTGGCTGGGGTGCACTGTATCGTTGCCGGCGATGAACTTGGCGGCGACAGTGGCACGGCCGTGAGATGAAACTCGCTAGGAGGCGCGTCTGGGAGCGGGGCTGGATTGGTTCGACGCAGTGGAGCACCGTGAGTGCAACGGACATGGCCTCGGGTTCGATTACGTAGCGGTTGCTCGCCGATGATCACCAAGGAGACATCAATAAGGGGCGGGGAGAGAGGGGTTTGAACCGCCTGCTCACCAGGAACTCGACGGAGGTGGCGGCGAGGGCTGAGGTGGCTCGACGGCGACGTAATCGACGATGGCGTTCTTCAGGTCCCGCGACGGCTCGAGCTTGATTCCGGCGACTAGGAGGGCTCCGGGCTCGCCTTCTTCTGCAGATCGACGTAGCACTCGGTGCTGGATACGGGGGACAAATCGGATGGGCTCCTCGACGTATATGGCCACGTGAGCGCGTCGTCGTGCTCCGGCGGTTTCTTCTGTCGACGACGAACGAGGCGAGGGAGGAGGGGGAAGTGGCTCTGGATGAAGGGAAATGGAGCTGGGCATCAATGTGGTTCTCCAGGACACGGAGAGAGGCCACGGGGAGGTCTAGAAACCCCAGGGCATCGAGGTGGCGTCGGTGGCGTCGGCGCCTCGCCACCGTGCTGCTTGTGGGCGCGGGGAGGAAGACGCCAAGGAGGAGGAGGTGGGCTTGGCTTGCTGGGCCTCGCCCTGAGCGAGAGGTAAGGTTTCTGTTTTCTTTTTCTTATTTATTTTTCTGACATTTGTTTTGGCTCTGCTAAAAAAATAGGAAAGCAATTTATAAAATGCTGAAACTTTTTATATGGCCTTATAAAATAATAGACTAGCCACTTATAAAGTTTGAACATTTTTAAAATTCAAATAATTTGAACTTTAATTCAAATAGGGGTTTAAATTAAAATCCATGCTCCTGTTTGAATATTTGAAAAATCCATGAGCATGGGTTTGAATCCAAATCACGTTATATGTGATCATACTCATTTATGAGACTTTTCAAAAATGCAAAAGGAATTTTTGGAGAAGATTTATTTCTGGCCTTTTGAATTAATTCATCTGGGGGTGTTCTCTCTCCCATTTGAGTTTGATTTTGATTTCAAATGAATTCTTTTGAAATTTCTAACATGATGCAACGTGACTTTGATCCTAGCACATTACCTAACAGAGGGTTCTAACAACTCGCCCCCACTCAAAAGAATCTCGTCCCGAGATTCAGAAGTCTACGGGAGGAAGGAGGGATACTCGGCACTGAGACGGTCTTCTCTTTCCCACGTGGCTTCTCTCTCAGAGTGGTGTGACTATTGCACTTTCAGAAACTTAATCTTCTGACGATGAGTGACACGCTCTCCAGAATCAAGAATACGAACGGGGTATTCTCGATAAGAAAGGTCATCTTGGAGATCAAGCGTTTCATGGTCAACTTCGCGGATGGGGTCCTTGAATCAACGCCTGTGTTGTGACACATGGAATACATCATGTACTCTGGAAAGGTGCGGGGGTAGTTCAAGTTGGTAGGCAACTTCTCCACGTTTAGCAAGAATGCGGAAAGGTCCGATGTAACGTGGGGCCAACTTTCCTTTGATACCGAAACGTTGGGTTCCCTTCAGAGGAGTAACCCGAAGGTAAGCCTTCCCATCCAGATTGTAGCTCTCTTGCCTATGATGACGATCATAGTAGCTTTTCTGACAAGACTGGGCTGCTTTCAATTGATCACGAATAATGCAAACTTGCTCTCTGCTTCCTTGATCATATCTGGTCCAAAGAATTGTCTCTCACCGTTTTATGACTAGTTTAAAGGTGTTCGACATCGTCGTCCATATAGGAGTTCAAAAGGAGCCATGTTCAGACTAGATTGGAAGCTATTGTTATAAGCAAATTCGGCGAATGGAAGAGACTTCTCCCAATTCTTTCCTAATGAGATAACACAAGCTCTGAGCATGTCTTCAAGAATCTGGTTAACCCTTTCGACTTGACCACTAGACTGAGGATGGAAAGCTGTACTAAAGGAGAGATGAGTTCCCATAGCATTCTGGAAGCTTCCCCAAAATCTAGAGGTGAAAAGGCTACCACGATCAGAATTGATTTCAAAGGAACACCGTGAAGGGATACAATTCTAGAGACGTACAAGTCCTCTAACTGGATAGAAGTTATAGACTCGCGAACGGGAAGGAAGTGAGCAACTTTGGAAAGCCTATCTATGACAACGAAGATGGCATCATTTCCTTTCTGGGTTTTTGGCAAACCGATGATGAAGTCCATACCGACTTTGTCCCATTTCCACTCTGGAATAACCAAAGGTTGAAGTGTCCCAGCAGGTCTTTGATGTTCTGCCTTAATGCGACGACAAACATCACATTCGGCAACAAATTGAGCAATGTCTCTCTTCATCCTTGTCCACCAAAATCTCTGGCGTAGATCTCGCTACATTTTTGTGCTACCGGGATGAATCGAGAGGGGTGTGTCATGGGCTTCCTTGAGGATGAGTTTCCTTAGTTCCCTATTATTAGGTACTACCAAACGATTTCCACAGAATACCGTTCCTTTACTATCTGTGGAGAAACATTTAGCAACTCCGCTAGCAATGTTCTCCTTGATCCGGCGAACACCTCGTGCACGCCTTTGGGCAACTATGATTTGATCCTCAAGAGTTGGTTTCGCCACCAAGGTAGAAAGATAGCCATGAGGAACAATCTCAATATTGAGTTTGCAAAATTCCTCATGAAGAAGTGGTTGATACTATTGTAACATGAGGTTGTTACAATACGACTTACGACTTAGTGCATCAGCCATGACATTGGTCTTGCCTGGGGTGTAATAAATTTCTACGTCGTAATCTTTTATCAACTCAATCCAGTGTCTTTGCCTGAGGTTAAGATCTGGCTGGGTGAAAATGTATTTGAGGCTTTGGTGGTCAGAATAGATCTGGCAGTGATTACCAAGGAGGTAATGTCGCCAAGTCTTCAGGGCATGAACTACGGCAGCGAGTTCAAGATCATGGGTAGGATAGTTATCTTCATGTGGACGCAACTGGCGTGAAGCGTATGCTACCACATGTTGGTCTTGCATAAGTATGCATCCTAACCCTTGCCGTGAAGCGTCACAAAAGATCTCGAAATCCTTTTTGGTGTCTGGAGGTGCAAGTACGGGTGCAGAAGTCAATCTTCTTTTTAGCTCTTGAAAGCTTTCCTCACACTTGGGAGTCCATAGTAATTTCTTATCTTTCTTGAGGAGTTCCGTTAGAGGCTTTGCAACTTTACAAAAGTTCTCGACGAAGCGACGGCAATAGCTGGCTAGGCCAAGAAAGCTCCTAACTTGCTGAACTGATTCAGGTGGAGTCCAGTCTAGGACGGCCTGAACTCTCTCAGGATTCACAGCAATGCCTTTTGCAGAAATCACGTGGCCTAAGTAGGTCACTTCTGGTAGCCAAAATTCACACTTGGAGAATTTAGCATATAGGCGATGCTCTCTAAGTTTCATCAATACCAGCCTTAGGTGTTCGGCATGTTCTTCTTCGTTCTTCGAGTAGATGAGAATGTCATCGAGATAAACTACAGCAAATTTATCTATGTACTCCATGAAGATCGAATTCATCATGCGCGAGAAAGTGGCGGGGGCATTGGTTAAACCAAAGGACATGACGGTGTACTCGTAAAGACCATAACGAGTAGTAAAAGACGTTTTGGAATGTCCTCATTTCGGATTTTGATTTGATGATAACCTAATCTCAAATCCATCTTGGAGAAGACAGAGGATCCAGCAAGTTGATCACAAAGATCATTGATGCTGGGCCGTGCGTACTTGTTCTTTATCGTCGCTAGATTTAGCGGGCGATAGTCTACGCACATCCTTTCTGTTCCATCTTTCTTCGTTACGAACAGAACGGGGCAACCCCATGGAGATGAGCTAGTGCGGATGAAGCATTTTTCCAACAAAGCTTCAAGTTGGGTTTTAAGCTCAGCTAACTCACATGGGGCCATTTTTTATGGGCGTCTGGAAATTGGTGCGGTTCCTGGCATAAGATCCACTATGAACTCTACACATCTGTCGGTTGACTAGGTTTAAGGAGTTAGGTTACTAGATGGTTTTCCAGAGGATGACCATGGCTTACTAGGGGCTACAACAGATATGTCAGAGTAGCAAAGTACCCCAACACGATGGTTAGTGTGGTTCTTCTAGCTATAAGACATCTAAAGTGGGAGGAAGAGCTTCAAATGAATCACTATAGGTTTCTAGAAGAAAACCTACATCAAATTCTATGGAACTGTCGGGCATGCCACCTAGAAATTCTTCTGGAAAGACATCCGAAATGGAGGGAAGGATTTTTCAAATGCATCAGATTATGAGGAAAACCTGGAATGACACGGACAGTATAACGGCTGTAATTGCAAGAAAACAATTTTCTTTCAATGTAGATACAACACTTTCATAATACGATGTAAGAAATCAGCATTACAACAATGCTAGGAAACTGGACACAACTTTCCTACGGCTACAAGGAAGCAAACAACGAGATGTTCTAGTAAGACATAGATGAGCCTAGTCCTATCTTCCCGTAGAACAAGATGAGGGTGACTCAGAACTCAGAATGATGAGGGTAAGGAGAAAAATAAGCCTTACGTTGTTCCCTTATATACCCAGTGTAACTATATAACTATAGAAGGCTAGACTCGACTTCGGCCAAGGCCGATAATCCCACAGTCAGTCCTGCTCTGATACCAAGTCTGTCGGGACCTGGGGTTAGCGTATGTAAGTCCCGCTACGACATAGTCATATGGAGAGCCGAGAACCGTACCCACTTGTCTAAGCAGACAAGGCCAAGCACAGAACGTTCTCGGAAAGCATCGTACATGAGGGGCATCCCATCCAGGCCGGATGATCAACTAAGATGGGTCCTCATTGTCCGCACACAAGTCGAATGATATGGGTGATGAACTCCCATATTCAAAGACAAGTTGCCTCAACCATACTATCGACTATCTCATAATTCTTACATAGACTTACTCCATCCTGATCACTTAGTCGGGGTCTAGGGCGGGCTCGATCATACCACAAAGTATGCACGAGACAGAGTCTTGAACAATCTCATCGCGATGCCCCAAGCTGCGCACATCTAAGGGCCACTTGGTGTATAAAAGACCGCCAGCCAGATCACAACTAAGGTCTCGAAAACCCATACAAAGACATGCATGTTATAAACATACACGCAGCACACATGACTTGTATGAACAGCAGGTATCATTGCAATTCTCTACAAAGTATACATTTTATTGATAACTCTCACAGAGTGCACACAGAGATCACAAGCATGTGATCCAATGTCGCGACCCGGGGTTAGCGTATGCAAGTCCAGTTAAGGCATAGTCATATGGAGAGCCGAGAACCGTACCCACTTGTCTAAGCAGACAAGGCCAAGCACAGAACGTTCTCGGAAAGCATCGTACGTGAGGGGCATCCCAACCAGGCCGGATGATCAACTGAGATGGGTCCTTAGCGTCCGCACACAAGTCTAATGATATGGGTGGTGAACTCCCATATTCAAAGACAAGTCGCCTCAACCATACTATCGACTATCTCATAACTCTTACATAGACTTACTCCTGCCCGATCACTTAGTCGGGGTCTAGGGCGGGCTCGATCATACCACAAAGTGTGCACGAGACAGATTATCGAACAATCGCATCGCGATGACCCAAGCTGCGCACATCTAAGGGCCACTTGGTGTATGAAAGACCGCCAGCCAGAACACAACTAAGGTCTCGAAAACCCATACAAAGACATGCATGTTATAAACATACACGCAGCACACATGCCTTGTATGAACAGCAGGTACCATTGCAATTCTCTACAAAGTGTACAATTTTATTGATAACTCTTATAGAGTGCAAACAGAGATCACAAACATGTGATCCAACATTACAACACACACGGAAGCAAATTATGTCTGAGTACAGACAAGTTTAACAAATGGATTAAGAAGCCTTATTTAAACACAAGCCCTCCATGAGGGAACCAGTCGTCTGACTGGGACTAGACTAGTTGGTCTTCAGTCGTCCAGCTCGATGAAGAATCCACCTTCGGGGTCAGTGGCATCATCTAAAACATAGATTAAGCAAACGTGACTACAAAGTCGTACTCAACAAGACTTACATAGGAGCTATACTACTCATGCACATGTATCAAGGTAAAGGGAGGTGGGGTTCACTTGCAGAAGTGCCAGCTTTGACTTGGCTAATCCTGAACTACGAGTACCAGACTTTGAGGTAAGAAACGTACACGAGTCCACTACATTCTCCAACCAATACACCACTATGGTGCCTTCCTCGACTTCCCCACGAGGAAGCATGCCATAGCACTCACACTTATCTTGGTGTGTTTTAGAACTATCTGGTTCAAGTTATCTAATAATCAAGCTAACCTTTCCAAGCAGTCCATAACCGCGGAAGCGACTATTCGAATAGTTTTGTTAACCCTGCAGGGGTGTACCGCTATACACACATGATCATCATTTACCGCCTTTGTACTCGACACCATTCAAGAACTGCCGGCGAGGATGCTCACCACAACTGTTACCTCATAGATGATCTAGTCCGAGAAAGCCGCCTACTTGGGTTGGTTACCACAATCGTGAACCCGGCCGGTTTACCGAAGTGGACCCAAGTGATGTGTGCGTGGTGCATAAGCCGGTCTCGGATGAGCCGTTCTCTGACTTAGCATCCAGGCCACAGACCTACCAGAACTCCGAACTATTGCGAAATCTGGACATCGAAAGGGATGAGTTAGTAAGCTGAGAGGGGTCAGTGAGCCCAATGTGTGGTTGTACTCTTCATCTTGGATCACCACACAAGAACTCGTACTAGGGCGGTGTTCAACGAGACAACCCACCGTGTACTCCTACACAGCCTCTCATCGTTCACCTTGTATTAGGGTCGATTCACCAACACTTCTCTACCATCCTCAACATGATCATTCCCATCCCGACTCACATCACAGTAACAACATGGTATCATACTAAGCATGCAATAAGCAGTAACATTGCAGGGGCCACATGATATCAAACAACTCCTACATTTGCTAGGATTGTGGTTTGCTTACTACTATGACAAAATGATAGGTCATGCAAAGGAATGGGTTCATCTATGCGGTAGAAACGAATCATGGTGATCATCCTAAACAATGCATAAGCGAGACATGAGAGGGAAGTGGGATTTTATCGACATGATCAATGGGGGTTTGCTTGCCTTGCTGACGAGGTTCGGGTTCTGGGTCTTCAACGAAGGGGGAAACCTCCTGCTCCGGTTCCACCTCTATTCGACAAACAACAAGCAAAGTAGCAAAGTAAATACGATGCACAAACACATGATGGAAGTTTGAATCTTGATGTACATGCTTTGATGTGTGAAGCAATTCCATTTAAATGGAGTATATTGAAAATTGAATTGCAAATTCAAACTCCACATTTGAATTCAAATTAACCAAGTTGCATGTGACATAGTTTGATCATTTTGAACCTTTTTGGAAATGTGTATGATATGCCTCTGATGTGTGATTGAAATGTAGCATGTTGCCATGGTTCAAGTTGCAAAAATATTTGATTTGAATTTGATTTAATTCAATTTAAATCAAATATCAAATGCTACTGATCACATTTTAATTTCAACTCAAACAGAGTTGAAAGTTGCATATTTGGAAAGATAATTTTCTCCTGATCATTTTTCATATATTATTTGTCCAATTTGGAGTTAATATGAATTTTCTATGAATTTCCAAAGTTTGGGGTATTTTCTGGAATTTCTGGAATTCTTTTAATTCAAAAAATCTCTGGAAATTCATTTAAATGATTTAATGCGTCAGGCTGACGTCAGGGGGGGGCTGACAAGGGGGTCCCACTTGTCAGTGGCTGGATTTATTAAACCGTGGGGTTAATTAATCCAGTGGCTTAATTAAGCCACTGGGCCCACTGGTCAGTGACCCAGGGGGTCATTAGCTGGGTGATTAAGGGGGGGGGGGGGGGTTGGGCTAACACGCCGGCGGCCAAACGCCGACGACTGGACCTCGGCGGCGCTCTGCGTTCTCCCTCTTCTGGCCTCCATTCTCTGCGCCGAGACCACCGTTCGAAAGCCCGTGATGAGCCGCGTCGAAAGCACCACTTGCACGTCGCCGGGGAGGTCACGTTCGTCGATGGCTTCGACCTTGGCGACGGCCGGAGCCACGGCTTGGAGTGGAACTTTCAAAACGGCCACGGGGAGAAGCAGGCATGGTCGCGTTGGGTTGCTAGGGACTCCAGGAGTACTACGGACGCACTGGTGAAGACGGAAACGCACGGGAGCGAGCGCATGGTCAACCTCGGCGGCAACCGTGCTCGGCTTCCATGGCGGATCCGGCTAGAGGGAGTAATCCAGGGGGAGAAGAGAGGGGTTTTGCTTGCAAGCTCACCCTGAGTCTATCTGGTGTGGTGGCTTGCTCGGGGAGGCGCTGGTGTTGCCGGAATTCGAAGTCGATCCACGGCGGCCGGAGACGAAGGAGATGAAGTTAGCGAGTTCTTGGGGGCGTCTGGATCCGATTCCTTCTGCAGGTTGAGGTAGTGGACGACGGCGGAGCGGTTGAACTTGGCGTAGCGGTCTCTCGTCGACGGTGGCCGCGTGAAGACGGCGGCGTGCTCCACGGATGCTTACAGGCGGCGACGAAATCGGGCGCAGGAGGAAAGGGAAGACGACGAGGAGGGGGGGGAATGGATCAGGGCGGCTGCGGGGAGTCTCCAGACGCGACTAGACGACTCGGGAGGCGCCAGGCAGGCTAGCAGGTGCTCGCCGGCGTTGGCATGCGCTCCAGCGAGCTGCTTGCCGAGCCGGGGAAGACGACAAGGGGAGGCCGCGGGCTGGGCTGCTGAAACGGTAAGTCGGGCCGTGAGGCCCAGGTAAGTGGGCTACTTTCTTGTTTTCTTTTTCTTTCTGTTTTCTCTTCTGATCTTGGTACTGCTTAGCTAAATAAAATATCTAAACATTTTTTTAAATGCTGAAATTTTTTATGTGGCCTCATAATAGTATAGACCAGCCACTCATAAAGTTTCAACATTTTTAAAATTCAAATAATTTGAATCTTAACTCAAATAGGGGTATTTCTTTAATTCCAAGGCACTGTTTGAATATTTGAAAAATCTATGAGCATGGGGTGGGTCCCACATCACTTGATATGTGATCACACTCATTTATAAGACTTTTCAAAACTCTAACATGAATTTTTGGAAAAGATTTTTATCTGGCCTTTTGAATTAATTCATCTAGGGGGTGTTCCTTCTCCCATTTGCTTTTGATTTGATTTCAAAGATTTCTTTTGAAATTTTGACATGATGCAAGAGTACTAACTAACCCTAGCACATTACCTAACAGAGGGTTCTGACATCCAACATTACAACAAACAAGCGAAAGCAAAGTAGTTCTGAGTACAGACAAATTTAACAAATGGCTTAAGAAGCCTTCTTTAAACACAAGCCCTCCACGAGGGAACCAGTCGTCTGACTGGGACTACACTAGCTTGGTCTTCAGTCGTCGAGCTCGATGAAGAATCCACCTTCGGGGTGAGTGGGTTCATCTAAAACATAGAATAAGCAAACGTGAGTACAAAGTCGTACTCAGCAAGACTTACATAGGAGCTATACTACTCATGCACATGTATCAAGGTAAAGGGAGGTGGGGTTCAATTGCAGAAGTTCCAGATTTGACTTGGCTAGTCCTGAACTACGAGTACCAGACTTGAGGTAAGAAGCATACATGAGTCCACTACATCTCCAACCAATTACACCACTATGGTGCCTTCCTCGACTTCCCCACGAGAAAGCACGCCATAAAACTCACGCTTATCTTGGTAATTTTTATATTTATCCAGTTCAAGTTGTCTAATAATCAAGCTAAGCTTTCCAAGAAGTCCTTAACTGCGGACGCGGCTATTCGAATAGTTTTGTTAACCCTGCAGGGGTGTACCGCTACACAGACGTGTCATCAGTTACCGCCTTTTGGGTGTCACCGTTCAAGAGATGACAGCGAGGATGCCACAAAAACTGTTACCTCATAGACGATCTAGTCCAAGAAAGCCGCCTACCTGGGTTGGCTACCACTATCGTGAACCCGGCCGGTTTACCGAAGTGGACCCAAATGATGTGTGCGTGGTGCATAAGCCGGTCTCGGCTAAGCCGTTCTCTCACTTAGCAACCAGGCCACAAACGTACCAGAACTCCGAAATACTGCGACATCTGGACATCGAAAGGGATGAGTTAGTAGGCTGAGAGGGGTCAGTGAGCCCAATGTGTGGTTGTACTCTTCATCTTGGATCACCACACAAGAACTCGGACTTAGGGCGGTGTTCAACGAGACAACCCACTGTGTACTCCTACACAGCCTCTCATCGTTCACCTTGTACTAGGGTAGTTCACGAACACATTTCCACCATCATCAGCATGACCACTACCATCCCGACTCACATAACAGTATCAACATTGTATCACTCTAAGCATGCAATAAGCAGTAACATGTGCAGGGGCCACATGATATCATGCAACTCCTACATTTTGCTAGGATTGTGGTTTTCTTACTACTGTGACAAATGATAGGTCATGCAAAGGAATGGGTTCATCTATGCGGTAGAAACGTAGCATGGTAATCATCCTATACAATGCATAAGAGAGACATGAGAGGGAAGTGGGATTTTACCGACATGATCAAGGGGGGTTTGCTTGCCTTGCTGACGAGGTTCAGTTTCGGGATCTTCAACGAAGGGGGCAGCCTCCTGTTCCGGTTCCACCTCTATTCGACAAATAACAAAAAAGGTAGAAAATTAAATACAATGCACAATCACATGGTTGAAGGTTGAAACTTGGTTTGCATGAATTTGGTGTGTGAGGCAATTCCATTTAAATGGAGTATATTGCAAATGAAATTGCAAATTCAAACTCCAATTTGAATTCAAGTTAGCCAAGTTTTAAATGCTATTGTGTGATCAATGTAATTCTTATTGAAAAGTGTATGATATTCCTCTGATGTGCAATTGAAATGTGGTATGTTGCTATGGTTCAAGTTGCAAAAGCATTTGAAATGAATTTGATTTAATTCCAATTAATCCAAATAGCAAATGCTACTGGTCCCATTTTAGATTCATCTCAAACATAGTTGAAAGTTGGATATTTGGATAGATTATTTTCTCCTGATCATTTTTCATATATTATATGTTAAATTTGGAGTTACAATGAATTAGTTATGAATTTCTTAAGTTTATTCCTTTTTTTGGATTTTCCTGATTTTCTTTTAATTAGAAAAGCCTTTATTGCGTCACTGCTACGTAAGAATGATGTGGTGGGGGGGGTCTGACGTGTGGGACCTGGGTGTCAGCCTCTCTGTTTAAAATCCCGGTAAATTTTTACTAACCAGAGAGATTAGGGGGGCTCTGGGCCCACTGGCAGTGACCCAGGGTCACTTAACCCCGGTGGGGTTAAGCCCCTAACCACTTCCACGTCGACGGCTGCCTGCAGCTCAACGCCGACGACCAAAACCGCGGCGGCGCATACACGGAAGGCGAATCTGGTCACAGATTTGAGCGCTGCGACCACTGGATTGAAGCTCTGGATGTCGTGCGTAGAACGGGCCAAGCTGGGGTGGCTGGGGAGCACTGTATCGTTGCCGGCGACGAACTTGGCGGCGACAGTGGCACAGCCGTGAGGTGAAACTCGCTAGGAGGCGCGTCTGGGAGCGGGGCTGGATTGGTTCGACGCAGTGGAGCATCGTGAGTGCAACGGACATGGCCTCGGGTTCAATTGTTTAGCGGTTGCTCGCCGATGAAGACCGTGGCGGCGAGGTGCTTCGGCTCCCATGGCGGATCACCAAGGAGAAATCAATAAGGGGCGGGGAGAGAGGGGTTTGAACCGCCTTCTCACCAGGAACTCGACGGAGGTGGCGGCGTGGGCTGAGGTGGATCGACGGCGACGTAGGAGGGCTCCGGGCTCGCCTTCTTCTGCAGATCGACGTCGCACTCGGTGCTGGATACGGGGGACAACTCGGATGGGCTCCTCGACATATATGGCCACGCGAGCGCGTCGTCGTGCTCCGGCGGTTTCTTCTGTCGACGATGAACGCGGCGAGGGAGGAGGGGGAAGTGGCTCTGGAGGAAGGGAAATGGAGCTGGGTGTCAATGCGGGTCTCCATGATAAGGAGAGAGGCCACGGGGAGGTCTAGAAACCCCAGGGCGTCGAGGTGGCGTCGGCGCCTCGCCACCGTGCTGCTTGTGGGCGCGGGGAGGAAGACGCCAAGGAGGAGGAGGTGGGCCAGGCTTGCTGGGCCTCGCCCTGAGCGGGAGGTAAGGTTTCTGTTTTCTTTTTCTTATTTATTTTTCTGACATTTGTTTTGGCTCTGCTATAAGAAATAGCAAAGCAATTTATAAAATGCTAAAACTTTTTATATGGCCTTATAAAATAATAGACTAGCCACTTATAAAGTTTGAACATTTTTAAAATTCAAATAATTTGAACTTTAATTCAAATAGGGGTTTAAATTAAAATCCATGCTCCTATTTGAATATTTGAAAAATCCATGAGCATGGGTTTGAATCCAAATTACTTTATATGTGATCACACTCATTTATGAGACTTTTCAAAAATGCAAAAGGAATTTTTGAAGAAGATTTATTTCTGGCCTTTTGAATTAATTCATCTGGGGGTGTTCACTCTCCCATTTGAGTTTGATTTTGATTTCAAATGAATTCTTTTGAAATTTTTAACATGATGCAAGGTGACTTTGATCCTAGCAGATTACCTAACAGAGGGTTCTGACATCTGGGTTTCCTGGTGTTGGCAGTTCCTGCTGGGCGGTTTTACCGGTCGGCTGGGCCGGTTGTACCGCCGTTGTGAGGGTGTGGTACTACCAGTCCAACTACCGAGGCCACTAACGGGCGTAGTGCCTTTCTCTCCTATCCTCGGGTCGGTGGCTCGACGGTGGTACCGCGGTTGTAGCGGTAAATGTATATATACCAGTACTGCCGGGCACGTAGCCGGTTGTACCTCCCTTATCAGGGTGCGATACTACCGGGCCGACTACCGGTGGCACTACCGGGGAAAGGCCCTTTCTCCTCTAATCTAGGCCGGTGGAGGACCGGTGGTGCCGCGGTTGTACCGGTAATTAGCTAATTACCGGTACTACCGGGCGGATGGGCGGTTGTCCCGCCCTAGCCATCTCACCGCCAGCTAGGGTTTCAGTAGAATTTGGGCTGCTCATGGTTGGCCGGTGGTATAGGTGTGGACATGCTGGTTGTACCGGTTATATGCAGAAACGCACATAACGGTCTGATTTCGTGGGGACATATATAATGGGTCTTCTTCCTCCTTTGTCCCCAGCTGTTCCTTTAATGTTCTTCCCCCAATTTTTGACCTCTTTAAGCTTGTTTTCTCTCTATACCTCCCATTATTGTTGCTCCTTTTTGATGGAAAAGAGAGAGGATATCTAGATATATATTCTCCACCAAGTCGTATCTCCTCTAAGTGAAGGGAACCTTGTGGATCTAGATCTTGGAGTTCTTTGGTGTTCTCCTTGTTCTTCCTCTCATATTCCTCCATAGCTTTTGTTGCTTGGGCGAGATATGAGAGTGGGGGACTTGAGCACTTCGTGTGCTCTTCCCATTATATATGGTGCATCGGTTTCACTTCTCTCCGATGATTCGTTGTAGTAACTGAAGTTGAGAAGATTGCTACTCTTGAGTGCATTGGCACTCTAGAGCTTGTATCTCTTGGGTGCGTTGGCACCTATAGGCTTGTTGTTGCAGAGCTCAATCATTGTGGTGGAATGCTTCGGGACGCTACGGGAGCCTCCAATTCGGTTGTCGAGATAGCCCCGGGCGTTTGTACAGGTTCGGTGGCCGTCCTCAAGGGTGGCCATTTGTACGGGTTCGGTGACCGCCCTCAAGTGTCCTATAGTGGAACCACGTCATCTTGATTTGGTAAGAGCGTGTGAAGAAATAGGGTGGCCCTCATTGGCTTCGTGCGAGAATTGAGCTTCACTTCCTCTCCAAACGGAGACGTACTTCTCGCAAGAGAAGGCACTTCCGTAACAAATCCTTGTCTCCATCGACTCCACTTGCGGTTATCTCTACCTTTACTTTGAGCAAGCTTATTACCTTGTTTATCTTGTGCTTGCGCATATTATTCTTGCATTGCTTGTCCCATAGGTTATTTACTATGTTGCACATCTAGTGAACCTTTTTATTTGTGCACCTACTTTGTGATAGCCGTAGCGCTCTTGTTATATATCTTGCTATCACATAGTTGTTTATCTTGCTTAGTATAACTTGTTGGTGCATATAGTTGAGCGTAGCTTATTTAGGTCTCTTTATTGGAAAATTAGACGTTAAGTTTTATTCCGCATTTGTTGAAGCCTAAACCGTAATTATTTTAAGGGCCTCTTCACCCCCCCTCTAGGCGACATCCACGTCCTTTCAATGAGGTACCTTGGTACACCAAACCTAGGAACGATTACATGTTTAAGCATTTTCAAAGATGTCTTCTGATCAACTCTCTCAGCGGGGATTTTTTTAAACCACTTCAAAATATTTCCACTCGTTATTAGGCAGGTCTGTTCGTTAGTTTTCCATCCAGCTTGAGTTTGCCTCAATCGGAGTTCATTTGCAAAAGTTACGGCTGTTGTGGGTTTCCTGGTGTTGGCAGTTCCTGCCGGGCGGTTGTACCGGTCGGCTGGGCCGGTTGTACCGCCTTGTCAGGGTGTGGTACTACCAGTCCAACTACCGGGGCCACTAACGGGCGTAGTGCCTTTCTCTCCTGTCCTAGGGTCGGTGGCCCGTTGGTGGTACCGCAGTTGTAGCGGTAAATGTATATTTACCGGTACTACCGGGCACGTAGCCGGTTGTACCGCCCTTGTCAGGGAGTGATACTACCGGGACGACTACCGGTGGCACTACCGGGCAAAGGCCCTTTTTCCTCCGATCTAGGCCGGTGGTGGACCGGTGGTGCCGCGGCTGTACCTGTAATTACCTAATTACCGGTACTACTGGGCGGATGGGCGGTTGTACCGCCCTAGCCATCTCACCGCCAGCTATGGTTTCGGTAGAATGTAGGTGTAAGGTCCGATATGCGGTACTGTTCCAGATCAAGATGTTTCCATCCAAATCCAGGGACGAAGCACATATTGGTCCCACCACGACTTATGACAATGCCATATGCCCCGGATTTTCAACATGATATCACAACATTACAGCTACAAGGATACAACATCTCATACAGTCGGCAGACAGTTGCCTTAATACAATACATCAGCGGAAGATATATGCCTGAGTACAGACTACAATCAAATGCCTAGTGGCAAATGTAAAACACACCATTTCCGTAACCACACGGGTCCAGGCTCTCTGTCGGGATCCACCTAACTAGTCGTCGTCGAGTCTCCACGAAGGCGTTGAGAAGAAGAGTCGCGGTAGAAATCAACTGCAGCGGCCGATCAGGCAAAACATAAAAGGGAAAAGAAAAGCAAGGGGTGAGAATATATCAAAAGTCTTGTAACTATGTTCTCACGGTAAGATGGGGGTAGTGGTGAGGTTGCAGACGCACTAGCAATATATGAGTGGCTAACGGTCTATTTTAGAGTAAGATGGGAACCAAGCATTCGATGAGGAATCACCTCCAATAAGTCTTGCTATCAACTACTTACGCAAGCATAACACCTATCCTATCCTTGTCCTCCTCTTCGCATCCCGACGAAGAAGAAGCAGTGAAGGCACACACACGTTGATCAAGTTTATTAAGATTATCTCAGTTTTTGTTGTCTATGAACAAGGAGTAGGTCTCAAGTCATCCATAACCGTGGACACGGCTTCTCGAAAAGATTTAACCCTGCAGGGGTGTACCAACTACCCATTACAAGGCTCCGCACGCACTCCCATCTCTCTCAGTTGCTACCCATCACAGGCAACCATTTTATGATTTAGTTCCAAGAGATCCGAAACGACAGGTCCCTCTAGCTAACAACGAACAAATCCGGGTGGCCCCCGGGGAGTCGACACCCAATCCAAAAGCTGGCCACGCTCTCGGATCGGACTCTTCCGTCTGGCCAAGGTCGAGGTAACTGATCCCCTCACATGTGGGCATGCCTCTAGCTCACCAGTGTGGACCAACAGAGAAACCATCTCTCCGTTGGCCCGGGTTGTTTTAAAGGATATCTGCTAGGAGTGACCCGACAGACATATATGCATGGTTTTAAATGGTAAATCAGCTTGGGCCACCTCTAGAAATGTTTGAAGCTAGATAGGTAAGAAAAGGTGACCCCATAAAATCCCACACGCGGTTAGGCACGCTCAGTCTTAAAACCAATACCCGGAACTCAGGTTCTAGGTGAATGGAATGGAACAAAGCGTCGGGGCGGGATAGCCTAGACCTTCAATCCTTTGTCGAATATAGTCAACATTATAATAATCATATCATTCAAAATAATATAATAATGTGATAGCCCAATCCAAGGAGTAACAGGAGGTAACAGTTGATAACATCCTAGCATGCATAGTAAGCAGTGGCTGAGCAGCGAGCAATAGTAACATAGCCGAACAAGGTTTGCTGGGGTGTGGAGGACATGGCTATTTGGGTTTATTTGAGAGGCATGAATATGAAGTGGCAGGATCAAGAAATCGTTCTATCCTACACCTACGCGCGAGTGAGCTGAAAGTTATAAGCATGATATATGCTCCCCGTACCTGATGAGAAGACGAAACCGAAGGTGAAGCCGATTGCAAGCTCGCAACGTCTTCGAGAGGTACCCACGGAAGCACACAAGAAGGAAACACTGGAAAAGGAAATCGATGAGAAAGCATCTATTACTACGAAGAAATCACGAGCAAGCATCAACAAGAAGGCAACACGAGACAACACACTAAGACATCGCATCTATCGTCGAGAGCGGTTACTAACAGGTTAAGTGGAGTACTCGGCACACACGACGATACCGCACATTTAGAAAGGTTAAACTTGTTTAGCTACATGTTATCAACAAAGGTTGTTAACATGGAAACTCACTCAAGCATCACATAGCACACAAACATGAAAAGAGGTGAAGCACAAAGTAAACTACCTATGCTAGTCAATTTAAGTGAGGCACAACCTAAACATGGCATTACACTATGGGCCCCACGACGATTAAAGCTTTGGTACTGTTCTTCCCTAAACCATATTTTAGGTTGGTTAACAACAGAAAATTATAGAATAAACACGAAGTACACGAAAAACTAATCAAGTTACATATAAAGAACACTCCATACGGAGTTACGGTTAAAAAGATATAAGCAAAACAAGTTTGGAACACAATCTGCCAACATCAGGTAGCACACTTTAGAGCAACAACTAAACAAGCAAAAGGTTACAAACATGCAAAAAAATGATATGCAACTAAAGTAGACATGGCAGGCATGGCATGGAAAAAGGAATCATGCAAAAAGGCATCATGAACAACTAGTTATAGCCAATGCAAAATGCAATAGAACATTACTGGTCTAGGACTTAATGAAAATCAGGAAAACAGGGCAGAAACTGTTATTATCATGCTGTATAAACAGGGGTAAAGCTATATGCAAAAGTGCAGCAACATGACATATAAATATATGGGCATGGACTAGACATGATAGTGATCAGGTACAAACAAGAGTCAAGGTCATAGGCATAAAAGATCAAAAGATATTAAGCAAGCAACATGGCATCGAAAGTTACAGACTTGGTGAAAAACAGAGGTGGCTGTCAAAAAGAGTGGCATAGCAACTTTGGAGCTAAACATATCTATGACTAGGAATGTAAACATGACAATGCAATAGATATAATGAAAGTAGACATGATGCTTAACAGTATGCAACAAGAATCATGTCAGAACCCTCTGTTAGGTAATGTGCTAGGATCAAAGTCACCTTGCATTCATCAATGAAAATCGAATGGAATTCAAATTCAAACTCAAATGGGAGAAGGAACACCCCCCAGATGAATTAATTCAAAAGGCCAGAAATAAATCTTCTCCAAAAATTCATGTTTGATTTTTGAAAAGTCTTATAAATGAGTGTGATCACATATCAAGTGCTGTGGGACCCACCCCATTCTCATGAATTTTTCAAATATTCAAACAGGACCTTGGAATTAATAAAAAACCCCTATTTTATTTAAAATTCAAATGTTTTGAATTTTAAAAAGTGACAAACTTTACTACTTGCTAGCCTAATATTTTATGAGGCCATGTAAAAAGTTTTGGCATTTAATAAAATGCCTAGCTATTTATTTAGCACAACAAAACAAAAATACAGAAAAGAAAACAGAAAGAAATAAAGAAAAGAGGCTCACCTGTGAAGGGCCCAACTTATCGCCCCCGGCCCAAGCCCACCTGGAGAGCTTGTCGTCTTCCCCAGGCAAGCGAGCACGCTGCTGCGTGCCGGCCATGCCGAGGCCGCCGACGCCACCGCGACGCCCTGGCCATGCAGCTGCTTCCCTGTCGTCTTCTACGTGTCATGGAGACGCCCAAAAGCCTCCCCGATCCATTCCCCCTCCTCCCAGTGCCTATCCATCCCTCTCCTTCCCTCCCGTGAGCTTCCCCCAGAGCAGCCGCGGGCCATGGCGATGGAAACTCGCAGCCCGAGCCCGAGCTAGGCCCCCGGAGCGTGTCCATCTCTTCGCCGCCCTGAACTTCGTCTCTGTGCAAGAAATCAATATCCCGGAGCCCTCCTAGTCGTCGGAATCGTCACCGAGAGCTCGCCGGATCCGCCGCTCGTCGCCGTTGAATACTCCGTCTACGTTCCCTGCCCGACTCCGTTGACTACCTCGTCGTGTTCCCTATAGCCTGGTGAGCGTTTCCCCCAAGCTCACAGCGCCCTTCCCTTCTTCTATCCTTATTTTCCATGGGAGCCGTGGCTCCTCGTCGCCGGTGTGCTCGTCAGCGAGCACCCGTGAAGCAAACAAACTCGAGAACTTGTCCGTCATCTTCACTGTGACCTCACGCGTCGAATGAGCTAGCGCCTTATTGTTTTGGTGCACTGTGGCGACGTTTGTCTCTTCGCCGGGCTTCTGTTGCCGCCAGCGAGGTCGCCGTCGTCGCTATGGTCATCACCTTGGACGCCCGCATGCACCAGGCGACGTGCGAGAGCATGGGCTACATCCCTGTGGTGTCAGCGCATCGAATGGTGGCCGGGAGAGGAAGAGAGCAGAGCGCCGCCGCGGATTTGGTCGCCGGCGACTAGCCGCCGGCGAGATGACATGGAGGTCATTAGTTTAAGTGCTAATCCCCCCCCCCTCAGAGACACTTACACGTGGGCCCTAGCCCCTAATTAACCCACTGTTAATTAAAACAAATCGGGAGTTAACACTGAGAGGCTGATAGCCCTGACCCACAAGTCAGTTTGACCAGAGTGAAACACCTGACGCCAGCATGACATCACAGTGATGCAGTAAATGCTTTTCTAATTAAAACAATTCAGAAATTGGCAGAAATTATTCCAAACTTTGAAAATTCATAGAAAATTCATATTAACTCCAAATTTAACATATAATATATGAAAAATGATCAGGAAAAAATAATCTATCCAAATATAAAACTGTAAACTATGTTTGAGTTGAATTTAAAATGGGACCAGTAGCATTTTATATTTGGTTTAATTGGAAATTAATCAAATTAAATTCAAATGATTTTGCAATTTGAACCTTAGCAACATGCCACATTTCACTTTAACATCAGAGGCATATCATACACATATCAAGATGAGTTACATTGATCAAACAATAGAATTTGCAACTTGGCTAAATTGAATTCAAATTGGAGTTTGAATTTGCAATTCATTTGCAATATACTCCATTTAAATGGAATTGCCTCACACATCAGAAGCATGCAAACCAAGTTTCAACCTTAAAACATGTGCTTGTGCATTGTATTTACTTTGCTACCTTGTTTGTTGTTTGTCGAGTAGAAGTTGAACCGGAACAGGAGGCTGCCCCCTTCGTTGAAGATCCCGAGACTGAACCTCGTCAGAAAGGCAAGCAAACCCTCATTGATCATGTCGATAAAATCCCACTTCCCTCTCATGTCTCTCTTATGCATTATATAGGATGATTACCATGCTACGTTTCTACCGCATAGGTGAACCCATTCCTTTGCATGACCTATCATTTGTCACAGTAGTAAGCAAACCACAATCCTAGCAAATGTAGGAGTTGGTTGATATCATGTGGCCCCTGCATTTGTTACTGCTTATTGCATGCTTAGAGTGATACAATGTTGTTACTGTTATGTGATTCGGGATGGTAATGATCATGTTGATGATGGTGGAAATGTGTTGGTGAATCTACCCTAATACAAGTTGAACGATGAGAGGCTGTGTAGGAGTACACAGTGGGTTGTCTCTTTGAACACCGCCCTAAGTCCGAGTTCTTGTGTGGTGATCCAAGATGAAGAGTACAACCACATATTGGGCTCACTGACCCCTCTCAACCTATTAACTCTTCACTTTCGATGTCCAGATGTCGCAGTAGTTCGGAGTTCTGGTAGGTTTGTGGCCTGGATGCTAAGTGAGAGAACGGCTCAACCGAGACCGGCTTATGCACCACACACACATCATCTGGGTCCACTTCGATAAACCGGCCGGGTTCACGATAGTGGTAGCCAACCCAGGTAGGCGGCTTTCTTGGACTAGATCGGCTATGAGGTAACAGTTGTGGTGAGCATCCTCGCCGACACTTCTTGAACGGTGTCGAGTAGAAAGGCGGTAACTGATGATCATGTGTGTGTAGCGGTACACCCCTGCAGGGTTAAAAAAACTATTCTAATAACCGCGCCCGCGGTAATGGACTGCTTGGAAAGCTTATCTTGATTATTAGACAAGTTGAACTGGATACTTATAAAATTGCCAAGATATGCGTGAGTGCTATGTCGTGCTTTCTCGTGGGGAAGTCGAGGAAGGCACCATATTGCTGTAATTGGTTGGAGATGTAGTGGACTCGTGTACGCTTCCTACCTCAAGTCTGGTACTCGTAGTTCAGGACTAGCCAAGTCAAAGCTGGCACTTCTGCAATTAAACCCCACCTCCCTTTACCTTGATACATGTGCATGAGTAGAATAGCTCCTATGTAAGTCTTGCTGAGTACGTCTTTGTACTCACGTTTGCTTATTCTATGTTTTAGATGAACCCACTGAACCCGAAGGTGGATTCTTCCTCGAGCTCGACGACTGAAGACCAAGCTAGTGTAGTCCCAGTCAGCAGACTGGTTCCCTCGTGGAGGGCTTTGTGTTTAAATAAGGCTTCTTAAGCCATTTGTTAAGTTTGTCTGTACTCTGACCTACTCTGCTTCTGTTGAATGTTGTAATGTTGGATCACATACTTGTGATCTCTGTGTGCACTCTATGAGAGTTATCAATAAAATATATACTTTGCAGAGAATTGCAATGATACCTACTGTTCATACAAGGCATGTGTGATGCGTGTATGTTTATAACATGCATGTCTTTGTATGGGTTTTTGATACGTCCAAAACGTATCTATAATTTCTGCTTGCTCCATGCATGTTTTGTGAGATATTACTATGATCTAGATACACTTCATATACTTTTGATCATATTTAGACTAACCTATTAACTCAGTGCACCCAAGTGCCAGTTCATGTTTTCTGTTGTTTTTCTATTTCAGTTTTCCCCCATATAAAAAGTGCCAGAAAAATTTGGGAAAATTCAGATAAAAAAACAGCCTGAAGGAAGCTTTGCGAAGAGCCCGAGAGGGGCCAGAGGGGAGCCAGGGGGTCCCAGGCGGCCACCCGGCGTGGCCCCACCCCTGGCCGCGCCAAGGGGCCGCCTGGGGCCCCTGGTCCACTTCTGGCTGCCCCCTTCGCCTAATTATTCTCCGTCACGGGGAAACTCCGAAGACAAAACCATATTTCGCAAACTCGCCTCTGTTCCGCCGCCGCCGCGCATCTGAGATCGGGAGCACCAGAAGACCTCTTCCCGGCACCCTGCCGGAGGGAGGATTGACCTCCGGGAGTCTCCTCTCCACCATGGATGCTCCCCGGATGTCTCGTGAGTATTTTTCCTTGGACCATGGGTCCGTGATCAGTAGCTATGTGATGTTCTCCTCCCCTCTTTGATCTTCATTGTTTAGACCTCGTGAGCTGCCCTACATGATCGAGGCACATTTGTAATATTTCTGCTGTTTCTATGCTGAGTTTGATGGGATCTGATGGATTATGAGATTATGTTCATATTGTGATAGAGTAATATATTTGGTTTTTATCTCTTATCTTTTTGTTCCTAAGTAATTCTTGCATGTTCTCCGTTGCTGTTTATTGCTTTGGCCAAGTAGTAGGTAGTGACTCCAAGAGGGAACGTTGTGCTCGATTGTGGGTTCATGCCCCCCGATTACACGCTTGAGTGACAGAAACATGACTCTAGGGGATGTGTTGTTGCCACAAGGGGGAAAACAACGGTGCTTGTAACCGCGGTTACAAGGATTGTTTACTTTACGCAAAGTTTTTTTTAATGCAGTTGTCTGTTGCTTTGGGTCTACACTTTGGGTGGGGCTCGCAACTTAATACCAGCGAGATGTTATGGATAGATATCTCAAGGTGGATGATTAGTAGTAGATGAAGTTGGATTTCGGTCTACTTATTTTGGCGTACTTCCTGTGCTTTTGAACCTCTTCCTTTCTTTTGTAGCATAGTTAGCATTGCGGTGCATTCATAATCCTGTCAATTTCCCTTCTGTAATTTGTTTACCTCGCATAGCAGTTTTATCGTCGTTTGGGAGAGAGACATCACTAGTGAACATCACGTATCCCGGTCCATATCCTTATTACTGTTTCCACGCTATATTTACTTTTCTGCTTTTACTTTCAATTTCTATCATTATCCCTTGTGTTTTACCCTTTGTGAACAACAAGACCGGAGAGATTGACAACCTCTCTGAACTTCGTTGGGAACAAATTTATCTGTGTCTGTGTGCAGGTCCACGTCAGTCGCGCCGCTGACACCTAATTATCATCTTTGGAGTCCTACTGGAGACAAACTTGGTATGTTCACCGAGGGAAACTTGCTGCTGCGCTACATCTCCACCTTCCACTTGGGGTAACCAACGAAGGGCGAGAAGCCATCAAGTGAATTTCTGGCGCCGTTGCCGGGGACTCCGAGTGCTAAGATAGGGGAGTTGCACACTACCCTTTACCTTTGTTTTTTGTCTTGTTAGTTTACCTTTCAGTTTTTATCTCAGTGTCCTTTATGAAAAACCACAAAAATAGTTGCTACATTTTGCCTTTGTATTGCTTTGCCTATTTATGCTATCCTCACCATGGGTGATGAACCACCCAAATATGGTAGGATGGACATGTTTCACTTGGATCGTCTTCGATCAATTTGTGCCCGCGCTAAAAACCAACCGACTTGGTTGAGGGAAAATCATTGGATGAGCATGCTCATTATACGCGGCACCGCCTATGTCAGAAAGGGAAACACTTATGGGATCAAATACATGTTTCTTATTGCCATGCTAAACTTTTGTGCCACATTTATGATTTTACTTGTTGTTCTAATATAGATCATAAATACCTCCCTTTCCAATGTCAGTTTAATGAAAATGAGATCTTATCTTCTTATGCTAAAGGTGTTTATGATTACTTTGATGTTGAAAAGATTGAAGAGTTTGTTGCTTTTAAAAGTGCCTATGAGATTGCTTCTTTGATTAAAAATATCACGATACTATTTTCGAGTCTGACAACTTTTCAGTTCTTGCTTATTGCTTCGAGAATTATACTTCCAATTCTTATATTGAGGATTTTGAAAATAAAATGATTGCTGCCCAATAAGAGGCCAATTATTGCTTTGAGGAGGAATCCCATGATTCCGAGGACTCACTTGAAATATCCCTTTCTGAAAATTTTGATACTTGCTCTGTTGATGGCCAAGATGCCACTATGGATGATGCTGACAAAAACGAAATCTCTATGGTTCCTTATGTTAAGCATGAAATTGTTGCTATTGCACCCACACTTGATTGTCCTATTATCCTTTTGAAATCTCCAACTCCGGAGAATTTTCCTCTTATTAAATCTCAATATGTTGGGTTGCATTTATCTTATGATCCTAAAAACCGTGTTGAAAATAATACACGTGTGCTCGTAGGTCATGAACAATATGATTTATGTGATATTTATATTCTTGATGTTGTTCATGATACTACTGAAAATTATTTTGAGAGAGGAAAGTTTGGTTGTAGAAACTTCCATATTACAAAAACTACTCTCTTTATGTTGAAAGTTTTGAGGATGTTCTTGTTCCACCTTCCTATGTTGGTTTCTTTGTGATTCTTTGATTTATTTTATTACAAGATGCCTATGCATAGGAAGTGGGTTCGGCTTAAATGTGTTTCATATTTGCTTCTTGATGCTCTCTTTTGCTTGAAATCCTTATTTTTATGAGAGCACCTTTTAAAATTTAGGTTTTTCTTTTTTATTTTGTTGTGTCTTGATGTTTGTTACTACTGTAGCAACATCATTGAATCTTTATTTTTCGGCTTCGTGCCAAGTTATAGCCTCTTACGGCAAGGGAAGTAAAAGTTGTGACATGCAGTCCAGAAAACAGATTCTGTCCTCGTGACCAGAAAAATTCCAGAAAAATCCCAGTTAATCTTTTTGAGCTGAAATATTTACACAGTATGCTCTATACAATTATGAAACTTCCGTATGTTTTGAGGTTTTTCATTTGAGTTGCAGAAGTATCCCTAAAAAATTCTTTACTACCTGTTGTTCTGTTTTTCACAGATTCTGCCACGTTTTGTCTCTCCTTACTTTTGCACACCTTAAGCTTGCGTTTTCTTTGCAAAAACTTTTTGGCACTCTTGAGAAACAGTAGCTCTTCAAGAATATCTTTATATCCAGTGGGGAAAAATTATTTATTAAGGGTACTAACCTGTCTAATCAGCTTATGATGAGTTATGTATGAAGGGAGTTTTCAAGTGTGCGATGGAAGATTATGAAAGAAGATCCAGGAGTGTCAAGCGCTCAATCTTGGGGATGCCCCATGCATCCCCAATAAATATTCAAGGAGACTCAAGCGTCTAAGCTTGGGGATGCCCCCGTGCATCCCCTTCTCCATCAACAATCATCAGTTCGTCCTTCGTCTCACTATATTTTTATCACTTCATGTGTTTTGTGCTATGCTTGGAGCGTCTCGCTCTTAGGTTTTGTTTTTAGTTTTATTTAGCTTTGATTTCTGTTCATAACAAGTTAGATCCCGTCTTAATTTGTGTGGGAGAGAAACACGCTCCACTTTCAAAATCTAGAACACATCATAGGATTTTTCCTGCTTATCTTTCTGCTGTTGTGTGTTCTTTATCTTTTCATAGCTGCTGCCATGTTTAGTTTTAGTCATAGTTTGTCTTTAGCAAGAGCCTTGGCTTTTGTTTAGTCTGTTGCTGGAACTCTTTTTAGTTTTCATGTTTATCTTGTTAAAGAGAGTTGGTTGTTGCACTGAGTTGTGTCTTGTCTTGAAAGTAGGTAATTGAGGTTGCTATTTAATTTTAGTAGTAACTTGCAATAGTTTTGAAGTATTGATGTGAGTATTGTTTGAACTTTTGGTGTCAAGAGATCTAGCCTATTAGTGATAGGTGTCTTATTTTGGGCAATCCGTGTGTATTTTCAAAACCTACAAAACTAGTTGAGAACTCTAGCTACTAGATGGATCACTACTCTTCTAAGGGATCGAATATTAGAGAACACTCACGTACCATGAGTCGAGGATGCGCAAGGATAACCCAACCCCCATACACTCCTCCTCGGGGTAGTTGTCCCTTTGTGAACCTCCTTATTAGATTGAGAGTTACCGATAATAAGTGCGTGAGTTCTTCGGACTAATGTAAGCATTGAAAGTTGACACTTCCACCTTCCCATATTTTGCTAGCCTCTCCCGTGTCGTGCATTGCCTTCTTCTCACTCCGAGAGTTGGTGTCCACCTTCGCCGGTACGTCCAAACCCTTGGCATGATACGCTCTGTCATCATAAGACTCATTATATCTTTCCTCAAAACAGCCACCATACCTACCTATCAAGGCATTTCCATAGCCTTTCCGAGTTATATTGCCATGCAACTTCCACCTCTTCATGACTTGATCTTCATGTCATACATGTTCTTGCTACACTGGCAGTGACAAACCTTGCATACATCATGATAATTACATCTTCTTTATGATTTTGAGTACCTTGTAAAGTGTGAAAGATCTCCTTTACCTTCTTGTAAATTAGAGTGTTGCCCTTAAGTGAGGAAAAGATCCCAATGTGGACACATTAAAAGATCCCAAAGAGGACGAATGAGAGTTAAATAGAAAGAGCCATTGAGGCCCCAAAAAAAATACAAAAAAATAGAAAAAAGAGAAAAGGAAATAAAAATAGAGAAAGGGGCAACACTACTATCCTTTTGAGAGATCCACACTAGTACTCCCTTTATATCCTTGTACTCCATAGCGATGATCTTCATGCATATAGCTATGTGGGGACCTTCACACTATAGAACTTGGCTTGCATATTCCAAGGATGAGCCTCCTCAAATGAGCTCTAGGTCTTGATGAGCGAGCAAGTTAGATGCACCGCCACTAGTTACATTGGAGAGCTTCTTAGCTCGTATGTGCATCCGTTGCATGGCAATCCCTACTCCTCACATCATATCTATCATTTGGCATCTTTTGCCTATGATTGTCCTCATTGATGTGAGCCTTTCTCATCCTTGTTGTATTCCTCGTCCACCATATTTCTCTCTTTGCCAACCTAAGTGTCAACTCTCGTGCTTACGCTCATCCATTGCATGAGTGCTCAAAATATCGAAAAGGAGTGGATCAAATTGACTTGTACCTGGCTAGTGGACTGGGGACGAGTCAAGATAAGATTCCAAAGAGGACCAAGTGTGAAACTTTAGTAGATTGAGTTCTCAACACAAAAATATTTTTTTCTCATATTCCCCATCCCCTTCTTGCACGCAAACACCATTTGGAGACATTCGAGTCACGGACAGCGAGAGCTCTTGCACCTAATGTTCTTTTGTTACTTGTTTCAATGCTAATATAGACTCTTGCATGTTATGACTTGAATTGAATCTCTAACCTTGATTTCTTTACTTTTCAAAGTTCTTATATGGTTCCTAGCATTTCACCACAGAAATTATGCTGTTATCATTTACCTACTCGAGGATGAGCGGGAATTAAGCTTGGGCATGTTGATACGTCCAAAACGTATCTATAATTTCTTCTTGCTCCATGCATGTTTTGTGTGATATTGCTATGATCTAGATACACTTTCATATACTTTTGATCATATTTGGACTAACCTATTAACTCAGTGCACCCCAGTGCCAGTTCCTGTTTTTTGCTATTTTTCTATTTCAGTTTTCCCCCATATAAAAAGTTCCAGAAAAATTCGGGAAAATTAAGATAAAAATCAGCGTGAAGGAAGCTTCGCGAAGAGCCCGAGAGGGGCCAGAGGGGAGCCAGGGGGCCCAGGCGGCCACCCGGCGCCCCCCCCCCTGGCCGCGCCAGGGGGGCGCCTGGGGCCCCTGGTCCACCTCTGGCTGCCCCCCTTCGCCTATTTATTCTCCGTCACGGGGAAACTCCAAAGACAGAACCCTATTTTGCAAACTCACGTTTGTTCCGCCACCGCCATGCGTCCGAGATCGGGAGCACCAGAAGACCTCTTCCCGGCACCCTTCCGGAGGGAGGATTCACCTACGGGAGTCTACTCTCCACCATGGATGCTCCTCGTATGTCTCGTGAGTAGTTTTCCTTGGACCATGGGTCCATGATCAGTAGCTATGTGATGTTCTCCTCCCCTCTTTGATCTTCATTGTTTAGACCTCGTGAGTTGCCCTACATGATCGAGGCACCTTTGTAATATTTCTGCTGTTTCTATGCTGAGTTTGATGGGATCTGATGGATTATGAGATTATTTTCAGATTGTGATAGAGTAATATATTTGGTTTTTATCTCTTATATTTTTGTTCCTAAGTAATTCTTGCATGTTCTCCGTTGCTGTTTATTGCTTTGGCCAAGTAGTAGGTAGTGACTCCAAGAGGGAACGTTGTGCTCGATTGTGGGTTCATGCCCCCCGATGACACGCTTGAGTGACAGAAACATGAGTCTAGGGGATGTGCTGTTGCCACAAGGGGGAAAACAACGGTGCTTGTAACTGTGGTTACAAGGATTGTTTACTTTACGCAAAGATTTTTTTAATGCAGTTGTCTGTTGCGTTGGGTTTACACTTGGCCAAAGCAATAAACATCAGTTGGATGATTAGTAGTAGATATCTCAAGGTGGATGATTAGTAGTAGATGCAGTTGGATTTCGGTCTACTTATTTTGGCATACTGCCTGTGCTTTTGAACCTCTTCCTTTCTTTTGTAGCATAGTTAGCATTGCGGTGCGTTCATAATCCTGTCAATTGCCCTTCTGTAATTTGTTTACCTAGCATAGCAGTTTTATTGTCTTTTGGGAGAGAGACATCACTAGTCAACATCACGTATCCCGGTCCATATCCTTATTACTGTTTCCATGCTATATTTACTTTTCTGCTTTTACTTTCAATTGCTATCATTATCCCTTGTGTTTTACCCTTTGTGAACAACAAGACCGGAGAGATTGACAACCTCTCTGAACTTCGTTGGGAACAAAGTTATCTGTGTCTGTGTCCAGGTCCACGCCAGTCGCGCCGCTGACACCTAATTATCATATCTGGAGTCCTACTTGAGACAAACCTTGGTATCTTCACCGAGGGAAACTTGCTGCTGCGCTACATCTCCACCTTCCACTTGGGGTAACCAACGAAGGGCGAGAAGCCATCAGTTTTCGAGACCTTAGTTGTGATCTGGCTGGCGGTCTTTTATACACCAAGTGGCCCTTATATGTGTGCAGATTGGGCATCGCGATGCGATTGCTCGAGACTCTGTCTCGTGCACACTTTGTTGTATGACCGAGCCCGCCCTAGACCCCGACTAAGTGATCGGGCTGGAGTACGTCTATGTAAGTGTTATGAGGTAGTCGATAGTATGGTTGAGGCGACTTGTCTGTGAATATGGGAGTTCATCACCCATATCATTTAGACTTGTGTGCGGACGATGAGTACCCATCTAAGTTGATCATCCGGCCTGGATGGGATGCCCCTCATGTACGATGCTTTCCAAGAACGTTCTGTGCTTGGCCTTGTCTGCTTAGACAAGTGGGTACGGTTCTCGGCTCTCCATATGACTATGTCGTAGCGGGACTTGCATACGCTAACCCCGGGTCCCGACAGACTTGGTATCAGAGCAGGACTTACTGTAGGATTATCAGCGTTGGCCGAAGTCGAGTCTAGCTTCCAATAGTTATATAGTTACTCTGGGTATACACGGGAACAACGTAAGGCTTCTTTTTTCTCCTTACCTCATCGTTCTGAGTTTTGAGTCACCCTCATCTTATTCTACGGGAAGATAGGACTTGGCTCATCTATGTCTTACTAGAACATCTCGCTGTTTGCTTCCTTGTAGCCGTATGAAAGTTGTGTTCGGTTTGCTATAGTTGTTATGCTTCCTGATTTCTTACATCGTATGTAAGTGATGTTTTCATGTTGTAAGAAATTGTCTTTTCTTGCAATTACAGCCGTTATGCTTCCCGAGTCATTCCAAGTTTCTTCATAATCTGATGCATTTGCAAACTCCTTCTTTCTGTTTCACATGGCGGATCTTCCCCCTCGGCAGATTGTTCTTCTGACTAGGTGCCTCGATGTGCGTGGGCATCCATCCATGCTCACCGAGATGATGTCCTTCATTGGCTATCGATGGTATCCTAAGTACACCGTTGAGGAGCAGTTCCTTGACTTCAACCAGACTCAGTTCCACTGCACTGTCAGGATATACCCACACCACATTGGAGTCTCTCAGCCTGTCCTCTTTGGACATGGAATTGGTGTGACCGAGAATATGGCTGTGCAGGATGCTGCATACTCATGTATTACCCTGCTGAGAGAGGAGCATGCACTGCTTGCAGGATCACCTTTCCGCTATATCCCTGCTGCACTTCCAGGAGAAGAGGGATATTACACCGGATTGTACACAGATCACTCCCTGCAGGGTACTTTGCTTCAGATCACTGCTCGGCACGCTTGTGATAAAGATCGTGATGCGCGTGCCCTTCGCTTTGAGCTAAACGCCACCCGTGTCTGGCTGTATCGAGCACTTACACTCCTGGATCCTTTTGTGAGTGTTGGATCAGTGGAGTACGATGCTATCTACCCAGCCAGGACACAGATGCCTTGTCGAGTTCCTTGGCCCGAGATTGGAGGCATTTTTCCACCCCGTGGTCCTCTGCTTCCACCCTACGCTGGACCTAGGCTCCATCCTTGCCCAAATGGATATCAGGGTCTAGAGGCCTCTGTGTTTTCCGATGGTCACCTTCAGCTACCGGGTTACGCGGGTAACTTTTACGAGGATTACTATGGAGATGGAGATGAGTGAGACCGCCTGTGGTCTTACTTTAGTGAGGATGTAGTAGTGTCTTTAGTATATTGTATGCAAGGTGTTCTAAGTTCCAGAGGTTTGATAAATAATGTATAGGAAGTCATAGTCCCTCTGAAGGATGTATCATCTTCATCACGTTTGTATTAGCTTGGAGCTTGTACTAAAACGATGTATGCTTTGTATGACAGCTTGTGAATATATGGCTTGTATGATTTTATCACCATGTTGTCAAGATGATTACTTCCTTTGCTCTGTGATTCTTCCAGTACCTTATATACCTTGTTTAGACTCTTCCAATGAACTCTGTTTGACTTTGGTTTTCACCTTCAGGATGTCTCAAGGAACCCGTGGCCAGCTTGGTCGTGCCCATGGTCGTGGGAATGATCCGGAGGAAGGAAACCTTCCACCCCCACCCACGATGGCTCAGGTTCTGATGGAGGTTGAGAGGAACCGCCGAGACTCTCACCAGTTGCTGGAGGTCATTTCCCGCAACACCACTCAGCAGCGCAACGAGTTGGTGTCCTTGAATGACTTCATCCGGCTTCATCCCCCGGTTTTTAGCTACTCCACCGAGCCCCTTGATGCCGATGACTGGCTTCGCAGCATCGAGAGGAAGCTCCAGGCAGGCCATGCTGCAGAGGGTCATAGGGTCAGCTATGCCACTTACCACCTCGAGGGTGCAGCTAGCTCTTGGTGGGAGAATTTCCTGAACATGCGTCCCGTTGGACCGCCCACCAATTGGGATGAGTTCTGCACTTCATTCCGTGAGCACCACATTCCAAAGGGTCTTATGGACCGCAAGCGTGAGGAGTTATGCAACCTCACCCAAGGCTGGAGGACTGTTGACGAGTTTAGTCGTGAGTTCAACTGACTTGCTCGTTATGCTACCGAGGAGGTCTCCACCGACGCCAAGAAGCAAGAGAGGTTCCGCCATGGACTCAATACCGGACTCCGTTGTGAGCTCAACCTACATGACTTTTCCACCTTCCAGGTCCTTGTCAACAAGGCCATCAAGGAAGAGGACATGAACACCCCCAATGACTTCCGCAAACACCCTAGAGACGATGGTTCATCCAGCTCAGGCTCTCAGAAGCGCAAGATCTGGATCCCCAATAGCATGTTTCGCTAGAACAACCCAGCGAGGCCATCCTATGTGGCGCCTCGTCCACCAGCTTCGTTCCACCCAGCTCCACCGAACAACCCAGCTCCACACACTGTCTTTGGAGCCTACTACAGGTGTGGTCAGGCAGGCCACTACTCCCGCGAGTGTCCCCAGAACCAGCTCCAGAATCAGAATGCTCCACCCCGTGCCGGAGGTAACCACAATGGTCGTGGCAAGCCACCCCCGAAGGTCTACACCACCAAACCCGCTCCTCCCGCCACTCGTGGACGTGTGAATCAGATTGCCGCCGAAGAGACTAACGACACCACTGACGTCATTCTTGGTACACTCCCAGTCAATTATGTTCCTACTTCCGTTCTTTTTGACCCAGGAGCATCTCATTCATTCATGTCGGAAAGTTATGCACTTCGTCATGAGTTATCCCCTGTTGAATTGTCCACCCCAATAATTATTCAAACTCCAGGGTCAAGATGGCAAACTAATAGAGTAAGACATGGTAATCAAATTGCAATTGAGGGTTTAGTATTCCTTGCTTCACTCATAGCCCTCAAATCTTTGGACATCGATGTAATCCTTGGCATGGATTGGCTGTCAAGGAAGAATGCCTACCTTGATTGCAAAGGCAAATCAGTGAAACTAACCCACCCTTCAGGCAAGACAGTCAACTACACCTCACCCAGAACAAGAACCCAAGTGCAATCTTTGAATGTACTTCCCCTTCCCGACCTTGAAGATATTCCGGTGGTTCGTGACTTCCAGGATGTCTTTCCTGAAGAGCTGCCGGGAATGCCACCCAGCAGATGTGTAGAGTTCATAGTGGATCCTATGCCCGGAACCTCACCAATTTCTAGACGCCCATACAAAATGGCCCCACGTGAGTTAGCTGAGCTTAAAGTACAACTTGAAGCTTTGTCTGAAAAAGGCTTCATCCGCCCTAGCTCATCGCCATGGGGTTGCCCCGTTCTGTTCGTAACGAAGAAATATGGAACAGAAAGGATGTGCATAGACTATCGACCGCTAAATCTAGCAACGATAAACAACAAGTACCCACTGCCCAGGATCAATGATCTTTATGATCAACTTGCTGGATCCTCTGTCTTCTCCAAGATGGATTTGAGATTAGGTTATCATGAAATCAAAATCCGAAACGAGGACATTCCCAAGACGACTTTTACTACTCATTATGGTCTTTACGAGTACACCGTCATGTCCTTTGGTTTAACCAATGCCCCCACCACTTTCTCGCGCATGATGAATTCGATCTTCATGGAGTACCTAGATAAATTTGTTGTAATTATCTCGATGACATTCTCATCTACTGGAAGAACGAAGAAGAACATGCCGAACACCTAAGACTGGTATTGATGAAACTTAGAGAGCATCGCCTGTATGGTAAATACTCCAAGTGTGAATTTTGGCTACCAGAAGTGACCTACTTAGGCCACGTGATTTCTGCAAAAGGAATTGTTGTGAATCCCGAGAGAGTTCAGGCCGTCCTTGACTAGACTCCACCTAAATCGGTTAAGCAAGTTAGGAGTTTTCTTGGCCTAGCCAGCTATTTCCGTCGCTTCGTCGAGAACTTTTCTAAAGTTGCAAAGCCACTAACTGAACTCCTCAAGAAAGATAAGAAATTCCTATGGACTCCCAAGTGCGAGGAAAGCTTTCAAGAGCTAAAAAGAAGATTGACTTCTGCTCCCGTACTTGCACCTCCAGACACCAAAAAGAATTTCTAGATCTTTTGTGACGCCTCACGGCAAGGGTTAGGATGCATACTTATGCAAGATAGACATGTGGTAGCTTATGCTTCACGCTAGTTGCGTCCACATGAAGAGAACTATCCTACCCATGACCTTGAACTCGCTGCCGTAGCTCATGCCCTGACTACTTGGCGACATTACCTCCTTGGTAATCGTTGCGAGATCTATTCCGACCACCAAAGCCTCAAATACATTTTCACCCAGCCAGATCTTAATCTCAAGCAAAGACACTGGATTGAGTTGATAAAAGATTACGACGTAGGAATTTCTTACACCCAGGCAAAGCGAATGTCATGGCTGATGCACTAAGTAGTAAGTCGTATTGTAACAACCTCATGTTACAACAGTATCAACCACTCCTTCATGAGGAATTTTGCAAGATCAATCTTGAGATTGTTCCTCATGGCTATCTTTCTACCTTGGTGGCAAAACCAACTCTTGAGGATAAAATCATAGTTCCCCAAAAGTGTGCACGAGGTGTTCGCCGGATCAAGGAGAACATTGCTAGCGGAGTTGCTAGATGTTTCTCCACAGATAGTAAAGTTACGGTATTCTTTGGAAATCGTTTGGTAGTACCTAAGAATAGGGAACTAAGGCAACTCATCCTCAAGGAAGCCCATGACACACCATTCTCGATTCATCCCGGTAGCACAAAAATGTACCGAGATCTACGCCAGAGATTTTTGTCGACTAGGATGAAGAGAGACGTTGCTCGATTTGTTGCCGAATGTGATGTTTGTCGTCGCATTAAGGCAGAACACCAAAGACCTGCTGGTACACTTCAACCTTTGCCTACTCCAGAGTGGAAATGGTACAAAGTCGGTATGGACTTCATCACCGGCTTTCCAAAAAACAAGAAAGGAAATGATGCCATCTTCGTTGTCATAGATAGGCTTTCCAAAGTTTCTCACTTCCTTCCCGTTCGCGAGTCTATAACTGCTAGCCAGTTAGCGGAATTGTACGTCTCTAGAATTGTGTCCCTTCACGGTGTTCCTTTGGAAATCAATTCTGATCGTGGTAGCCTTTTCACCTCTAGATTTTGGGGAAGCTTTCAGAATGCCATGGGAACTCATCTCTCCTTTAGTACAACTTTCCATCCTCAGTCTAGCGGTCAAGTCGAAAGGGTTAACAAAATTCTTGAAGACATGCTCAGAGCTTGTGTTATCTCATTCGGAAAGAATTGGGAGAAGTCTCTTCCATTCGCCAAATTTTCTTATAACAATAGTTTCCAATCTAGTCTGAACATGGCTCCTTTTGATCTCCTATATGGACGACGATGTCGAACACCCCTAAATTGGTCAGAAATCGGAGAAAGACAATTCTTTGGACCGGATATGATCAAAGAAGCAGAAGAGCAAGTTCGCATTGTTCGTGATCAATTGAAAGCAGCCCAGTCTCGTCAGAAAAGCTACTATGATCGTCATCATAGGCAAGAGAGATACAATCTGGATGAGAAGGTTTACCTTCGGGTTACTCCTCTGAAGGGAACCCAACGATTCGGTATCAAAGGCAAGTTGGCCCCACGTTACAGCGGACCTTTCCGCATTCTTGCTAAACGTGGAGAATTTGCCGACCAACTTGAACTACCCCCGCACCTTTCCCGAGTACATGATGTATTCCATGTGTCACAACTCAGGCGTTGCTTCAAGGACCCCATCCGCGGAGTCGACCATGAAATGCTTGATCTCCAAGATGACCTTTCTTATTGAGAATACCCCGTTCGTATTCTTGATTCCGCAGAGCGTGTCACTCGTCGTCAGAAGATTAAGTTTCTGAAAGTGCAATGGTCACACCACTCTGAGAGAGAAGCCACGTGGGAAAGAGAAGACCGTATCCGTGCCGAGTACCCCTCCTTCCTCCCGCAGACTTTTGAATCTCGGGACGAGATTCTGTTGAGTGGGGGCGAGTTGTCAGAACCCTCTATTAGGTAATGTGCTAGGATCAAAGTCACATTGAATTCATCAAAGAAAATCGAATGGAATTCAAATTCAAACTCAAATGGGAGAAGGAACACCCCCCAGATGAATTAATTCAAAAGGCCAGAAATAAATCTTGTCCAAAAATTCATGTTTGATTTTTGAAAGTCTTATAAATGACTGTGATCACATATCAAGTGATGTGGGACCCACCCCATGCTCATGGATTTTCAAATATTCAAACAGGACCTTGGAATTAATCAAAAACCCCTATTTGATTTAAAATTCAAATGTTTTGAATTTTAAAAAGTGCCAAACTTTACCAGTGGCTAGCCTAGTATTTTATGAGGCCATGTAATTTTTTTTGGCATTTAATAAAATGCCTAGCTATTTATTTAGCACAGGAAAACAAAAATACAGAAAAGAAAACAGAAAGATATAAAGAAAAGAGGCTCACCTGTGCAGGGGCCCAACTTATCGCCCCCGGCCCAAGCCCACCTGGAGAGCTTGTCGTCTTCCCCAGGAAAGCGAGCAAGCTGCTGCATGCCGGCCATGCCGAGGCCGCCGACGCCACCGCAACGCCCTGGCCATGCAGCTGCTTCCCCGTCGTCTTCTACGTGTCCTGGAGACGCCTGGAAGCCTCCCCGATCCATTCCCCCTCCTCCCAGTGCCTATCCATCCCTCTCCTTCCCTCCTGTGAGCTTCCCCGAGAGCAGCTGCTAGGCCCCCGGAGCGTGTCCATCCTCTTCGCCGCCCTCGACTTCGTCTCTGTGCAAGAAATCAAGATCCTGGAGCCCTCCTAGTCGTCGAAATCGTCACCGAGAGCTCGTCGGATCCGCCGCTCGTCGCCGTTCAATACTCCGTGTACGTTCCCTCCCCGACTCCTTCGACTACCTCGTCGTGTTCCCTGTAGCCTGGTGAGCGTTTCCCCCAAGCATAGAGCGCCTCCCTCCTTCTATCCCGATTCGCCATGGGATCCGTGGCTCCTCGTCGCCGGTGTTCTTGTTAGCGAGCACCCATGAAGCAAACAAACTCGAGAACCTGTCCGTCATCTTCACTGTGACCTCACGCGTCGAATGAGCTAGCGCCTGCTTGTTTTGGTGCACTGTGGCGACATTTGTCTCTTCACCGAGCTTCTGTGGCCTCCGGCAAGGTCACCGTCGTCGCTATGGTCATCACCTTGGACGCCCGCGTGCACCAGGCGACGTGCGAGAGCATGTGCTACGTCCCTGTGGTCTTAGCACATCGAATGGGGGCCAGGAGAGGAAGAGAGGAGAGCGCCGCCGCGGATTTGGTCGCCGGCGACTAGCCGCCAGCGAGATGACGTGGACGTCATTAGTTTAAGTGCTAATCCCCCCCCCCCCTCAGAGACACTTACACGTGGGCCCTAGCCCCTAATTAACCCACTGTTAATTAAAACAAATCGGGAGTTAACACTGAGAGGCTGACAGCCCTGGCCCACAGGTCAGTTTGAACAGAGTCAAACCCCTGACGCTAGCATGACATCACTTTGATGGAGTAAATGCTTTTCTAATTAAAACAATTCAGAAATTGGCAGAAATTATTCCAAACTTTGAAAATTCATAGAAAATTCATATTAACTCCAAATTTAACATATAATATATGAAAAATGATCAGGATAAAATAATCTATCCAAATATACAACTTTCAGCTATGTTTGAGTTGAATTTAAAATGGGACCAGTAGCATTTTCTATTTGGTTTAATTGGAATTTAATCAAATTAAATTCAAATTCTTTTGCAATTTGAACCTTAGCAACATGCCAAATTTCACTTGAACATCAGAGGCATATCATACACATATCAAGATGAGTTACATTGCTCAAACAATAGCATTTGCAACTTGGCTAAATGGAATTCAAATTGGAGTTTGAATTTGCAATTCATTTGCAATATACTCCATTTAAATGGAATTGCCTCACACATCAGAAGCATGCAAACCAAGTTTCAACCTTCAACCATGTGCTTGTGCATTGTATTTACTTTTCTACCTTGTTTGTTGTTTGTCGAGTAGAAGTTGAACCGGAACAGGAGGCTGCCCCCTTCGTTGAAGATCCCGAGACTGAACCTCGTCAGCAAGGCAAGCAAACCCCCATTGATCATGTCGATAAAATCCAACTTCCCTCTCATGTCTCGCTTATGCATTGTATAGGATGATTACCATGCTACGTTTCTACCGCATAGATGAACCCATTCCTTTGCATGACCTATCATTTGTCACAGTAGTAAGCAAACCACAATCCTAGCAAATGTAGGAGTTGGTTGATATCATGTGGCCCCTGCATTTGTTACTGCTTATTGCATGCTTAGAGTGATACAATGTTGTTACTGTTATGTGAGTCGGGATGGTAATGATCATGTTGATGATGGTGGAAATGTGTTGGTGAATCTACCCTAATACAAGGTGAACGATGAGAGGCTGTGTAGGAGTACACAGTGGGTTGTCTCGTTGAATACTGCCCTAAGTCCGAGTTCTTGTGTGGTGATCCAAGATGAAGAGTACAACCACACATTGGGCTCACTGACCCCTCTGAACCTATTAACTCATCACTTTCGATGTCCAGATGTCGCAGTAGTTCGGAGTTCTGGTAGGTTTGTGGCCTGGATTCTAAGTGAGAGAATGGCTCAACCGAGACCGGCTTATGCACCACACACACATCATCGGGGTCCACTTCAGTAAACCGGCCGGGTTCACGATACTGGTAGCCAACCCAGGTAGGCGGCTTTCTTGGACTAGATCGGCTATGAGGTAAAAGTTGTGGTGAGCATCCTCGCCGACACTTCTTGAATGGTGTCGAGTACAAAGGCGGTAACTGATGATCATGTGTGTGTAGCGGTACACCCCTTCAGGGTTAACAAAACTATTCTAATAGCCGCGTCCGCGGTAAGGGACTGCTTGGAAAGCATAGCTTGATTATTAGACAACTTGAACTGGATACTTATAAAACTTGCCAAGATAAGCGTGACTGCTATGGCGTGCTTTCTCGTGGGGAAGTCGAGGAAGGCACCATAGTGGTGTAATTGGTTGGAGATGTAGTGGACTCGTGTACGCTTCCTACCTCAAGTCTGGTACTCGTAGTTCAGGACTAGCCAAGTCAAAGCTGGCACTTCTGCAAATGAACCCCACCTCCCTTTACCTTGATACATGTGCGTGAGTAGCATAGCTCCTATGTAAGTCTTGCTGAGTACGACTTTGTACTCACGTTTTCTTATTCTATGTTTTAGATGAACCCACTGACCCCAAAGGTGGAATCTTCCTCGAGCTCGACGACTGAAGACCAAGCTAGTGTAGTCCCAGTCAGCAGACTGGTTCCCTCGTGGAGGCCTTTGTGTTTAAATAAGGCTTCTTAAGCCATTTGTTAAGTTTGTCTGTACTCAGACCTACTCTGCTTCCGTTGAATGTTGTAATGTTGGATCACATACTTGTGATCTCTGTGTGCACTCTGTGAGATTTATCAATAAAATGTATACTTTGTAGAGAATTGCAATGATACCTGCTGTTCATACAAGGCATTTGTGCTGCGTGTATGTTTATAACATGCATGTCTTTGTATGGGTTTTCGAGACCTTAGTTGTGATCTGGCTGGCGGTCTTTTATACCCCAAGTGGCCCTTAGATGTGTGCAGCTTGGGGCATCGCGATGCGATTGCTCGAGACTCTGTCTCGTGCACACTTTGTTGTATGATCGAGCCCCCCCTAGACCCCGACTAAGTGATCGAGCTGGAGTAAGTCTATGTAAGAGTTATGAGGTAGTCGATAGTATGGTTGAGGCGACTTGTCTGTGAATATGGGAGTTCATCACCCATATCATTTAGACTTGTGTGCGGAAGATGAGCACCAATCTTAGTTGATCATCCGTCCTGGATGGGATGCCCGTCATGTACGATGCTTTCCGAGAATGTTCTGTGCTTGGCCTTGTCTGCTTAGACAAGTGGGTATGGTTCTCGGCTCTCCATATGACTATGTCGTAGCGGGACTTACATACGCTAACCCCGGGTCCCGACAAATCAATGCAATAGGCCTCATGGATGTGTCACAATCATCAATCAAACTTGCAATAAAATAACAGCAGCACCACTTGACAGGAATTAGAAGCAGTTAACAGTCTGATGCCCACTTCAAAAGTGATTAACACAATCAAGATGGCCTCAAATCAAAATTCTCACAATAGAAGAATTGAAGTACACACAATTCTAAAGAATTTTCCTTTTGGGCGCAACGTCATACGGGCTACGAATTACTAGCAAATTACATCACAAAATTGAATCAGCAACGATAATCTACAGACTTAGCAAAATCGCAGAGTTAAACAACAGAGAAAAAAAATAAAGGGGCCTCACCACAAACTGGCCTCGACCCATCTGCGGCTGGAGATGCCTTCTGAGCTCGGTTGGAGCTACTAGGCCCTCGTGGGCGCTGGTGCAGGTTGGCTGCCCTGGGCAGGCCGGCCCATGCGGCGGTTGGGGTGGTCGGTCGCCCAATCCCGACGAGGCGGCCGTGGTGGTTGGCGGCGACGCCGGCCTCCGGAGAGAGGCGCTGGACACCTGTGAGTGGCGGGACGTGACGCAGACGGCGGAACGCGGCGGATCCGCCTGGATCTCGCCGGATCGGGGGAGGGAACGAGCGTCCAGGGACGGCGGCTACGAGGACTTCGGCGGCACGGAGAGCTCCCGTCCGGCTTCCATGGTGAGGCGGGGCGTACGGTGGCTGGAGAGCTCCTGCCGGAGAGAGAGATCAGATGGGAGGAGAGAAGGGAAGAGAGGGAGAGGGAGGAGGCCGGCCTAGACGTGAGGCGCGACGGCGCGATTGTCGGCCGCCGGCGACAACGACGGCCGTGGCTTGCTCCACGGGATGGAGAGAGAGAAGGACAGGTGGAGGGGCACGTGGATGGATCTGGACCGCAGATCTCACGATCTGACAGCCAGAAACACCAGGGGCTAGGATTTCGGTGGGGAGAGGGATCTGGGCGAAAATTGGAACAAAATTTGGCGGTATGGCTGAAATTTTGGCTTATGGGAAACCCTAGAAAGGGGTGGGAGAGTGATGGTCTTTATATAGCCCAAATGGCTGGCAGTTTGCAAAAACATCCCTGGTTTATCTCTCACACGCGCGGTGTTTACGTTTCTAACCGCCGGGGGTCCGCAGGACCTCCGATTCGGGTAAAACTTCAAACTGCGGGATCAGCGCGTCCAGCCGACGGCGTTCACCTCACACTGGAAGCGTTCCGAGAACACTTTCCGACGCGCTATAAAAATATCCCGTTTACTTATTAAACGGGGTTTTTCGTTCCGTTGGCTGCGGGTGGTCTCGTGCGGTTTTCGCGATGGTGATCGGGTGAAACCCGGTGTCGCAAAGGTCGAGTGTCAGGGTGGCAAGGGTCGGTCTTCGTTCGGTACGAGATAAGTGGGGGAAATATAATCAACGATCGATAAATCGGGGATGCAAACACCGCAAACAAATCAGGCAATCAAACAATTCACACCGAATTTTTTTTAATTTTTGTGAAATCTGCGCTGTTAAAGTGGGCTGCTCATGGTTGTCCAGTTGTACAGGTGTGTACAAGCCGGTTGTACCGGTTATGTGCAGAAACGCACATAACTATCATATTTCGTGGGGACATATAAAAGGGGTCTTCTTCCTCCTTTGTCCCCACCGGTTCCTTGAAAGTTCTTCCCCCCATTGTTGACCTCTTTGAGCTTGTTTTCTCTCTATCCCTCCCATTATTCTTGCTCCTTTTTTATGAAAAAGAGAGAGGATATCTAGATCTACAATCTCCACCAAGTCATCTCTCCTCTAAGTGAGGGGAACCTTGTGGATCTAGATCTCAGAGTTCTTTGGTGTTCTCCTTGTTCTTGCTCTCATATTCCTCCATAGCGTTTGTTGCCTTGGTGAGATATGAGAGTGAAGGAATTGATCACTTCGTGTGCTCTTGCCATTGCATTTGGTGCATCGGTTTGACTTCTTGCCGATGATTCGTTGTAGTAAGTGAAGCTGAGAAGATTGCTACTCTTGAGTGCATTTTTAAGGCCCAATATGCGGTACTGTTCCAGATCTGGATGTTTCCATCTAGATCCGGGGACGAAGCACATATCGGTCTCACCGCGACATATGACAATGCCATATGCCCCAGATTTCCAACATGATATCACAGCATTACAGCTACAAGGATACATAATCACATACATTACATCAGCGGAAGCTGCATGTCTGAGTATAGACTACAATCAATTGACTAGTGGCAAAGATAAATTCATCAATACCCATAACCACACGGGTCCAGGCCCTCCACCGGGATCCGCCTAACTAGTTGTCGTCGAGTCTCCACGTGAAACGTCGATCACCATACCTGTTGTCGACCAAGAATCCTAAAAAGAGTTTGGGGGTAGTATCATGAGTACAGAAGTACTCAGCATCCAATTGTAGTGGTCAACTGACCCAGCAAGGAATTTATCACTCGTCATTCTAGGATAACTAGTAATTTACGGTAAGGATGGGGTAAGTGGGTAGGTTGTTTCCGCACTAGCATTTATGAAGTGGCTAACGATCTAGAGAGTAAGATAAGAAGCCAAGCATTCAATGAGGAATCGCCTCCAACAAGTCTTGCTATCAGCTAATTACGCAAACATAACACCTACCATATCCTTGTCCTCCCCTTCGCATCCGAAGAAGAAGAAGCAGTCAAGGCACACACACATTGATCAAGTTATTAAGATTATCTCAGTTGTTGTTGTCTATGAACAAGGAGTAGGTCTCAAGTCGTCCATAACCGTGGACACGGCTTCTCAAAAATATTTAACACTGCGGGGGTGTACCAACTGCACATTACAAGGTTCCGCACGCATGCCCATCTCTTTCAATTTCTATCCATCACAGGCAGCCATTTTATGATTTAGTCCCGAGAGATCTGAAACGACAGGTCCCTCTAACTAACAACGCACAAATCCGGGTGGCCCCCGGGGAGTCGACATCCAGTTCAGGAGCCGGCCGCGCTCTCGTACTGGTCTCTTCCGTATCAACAGGGTTTGGGTTACCGTGGAAGAAACCATGCCCGGGCCCTAGCCGACCAAGTGTGAACCAATAGAATATACCACCCCACTAGTCCAGTTTGTTTTAAATCCACTGGCTTCAGACCACTAGAAATGTTTGAAGCTAGGTAGGTAAGAAGAGGGGACCCCATAGCATCCCACACGCGGTTAGGCACGCTCGTCAAGAGACACAATACCTAGAACTCGGGTCCTATGTGACTCGAATGGAACAAAGCGTCGGGGCGGGATAGCCTAGATCTTCCATCCTTCGTCGAATATAGTCAACATTATAATAACCATATCATCCACAATAATATAATAATGTGATAGCCCATTTCCAAGGAGTAACATGGTAACATTTGTAGCATCCTAAGCATGCATACTAAGTAGGGGCTAAGCAACGAGCAATAGTAACATAGCTGTAAATGGTTTGCTAGGAGGGGACATGACTGTATTGGTTTAAGAGAGGTTGTAAACATGTGGTAGGATCAAACATCGAACCTAACCTAGACTAGCATGCAAACCGCTGGTTATAATAGAATGCATTGTAAGTAATGTATAGTCCTTGCCTGTTGATAAGTCGGGTTCTGAAGGTGTAGTCGATCGCAAACTCGCATCGTCTCCGAGAGTATCCACAGGAGCACACAAGAAGTAAACACTGGAAAAGACAATCAACGAGCAAGCATATATAACTACGAAGAAATCACGAAAAAGCATCAACAAGAAGACAATACAAGACAACGCACTACGGTATCACATCTATCATTGAGATGGGTTACTAACAGGTTAAGTGGAGTATTCGTCACACACGACGATACCGCACATTTAGAATCGGTTCAAGTTGTTTAGCTACACAACATGAGCAAAGGTTGTTAACATGGAATCTCACCCTAGCATGGCATATCACAGAAACATGGCAAGAGGTGAAGCATAAATAAGCTATCTAAACTAGTCAGTTTAAGTGGGGCAAACTCCTAAACATGCATATCACTATTTACCCCAAGAAATTATAAACTTTGGTACTGTTTTTACCTAAACAATATTTTATTATTTTCATTATCAAGAAAGAGCAGCATATTCACAACCTACACGAAATTCTAGTCATGTTACATATAAGAAACACTTTAATCGGAGCAACGGTTAAAAACTTACGGCCTATTACATTTACGGTGGCATGCGACGTAAATAGCAGTGAAACAACATGTAGACGAGTGCAAACATTGAAAAGAGAAACATTTTAAAATTATACACGAAAAACTAAACAATTTACATGTTAAGATCGTCGCAATCCGAGCTACCGTCTAAAAGATACGGGCAATGCAAAAATTATAACACGAATTGCCATTTTAATAAACCAGAAAAAGATAAATAAGCTACTGGGCTGTCACAACCCCAAGTTAGGTATGTGCTAGGATCAGAGGTACCTTGCATTCATGCAAAAATTTCAAATTGCAATTCAAAAATGGGGAAAAGAAAGCCCTGCGAAATTAAATCAAATAGCCAGAGAAAAATCTTTTTCCAAAAATCATTTGAGTATTTGGAAAATTCCTATAAATGATGCTGATCATTTTAAAAATGATTTGGGAGCAATCCCATGCTCATGGAATTTTCTAATATTCAAACATGGGCTTTGGAAATTAAATAAAACCCTATTTGACTTGAAATTCAAATTATTTGAATTTCAAAAATGCCCAAAAGTTATGAGTGGCTAGCTCTCTATTTTATGAGGCCACATAAAAATTTGGGGCATTTAATAAAATGCCTAGGTATTTTATTTTCTAGGCAGAACAAATAGAACAGAATTAAATAAAAAGAAAAGAGAAAGCAGAGAGCTTACCTCTCGCACCAGGCGAGGCCCACCTCCTTGGCCCCGGCCCAGCCCACCGAACCACCTTGTCTTCTTCCTCCCCGCCCCTCCAAGCACCTCGCTGGAGGGAAGAGCACGGCGACGTCCAGGCCCTTCTAGACCTACCCCTCCCTCTCTCTTGTGCCGCGGAGTCGCGCAGAAGCCCCCCCCCCCCCCGCACCCCAGCTCTCTCCCAGACCCTCTCCTTCCCCTCCGGCGACGAGAAACCGAGCACCCCCGAAGCACAGCCGGAGCGCGGCGACGCCCCGACGTGGCCACCGTGCCCCCCTCGCCTCGCCGAGCTGTCCAGTGCATCGGCTGCCGTCGTCTTCGTCATCTCCCGCGCAGAATCGAACCGAGGAGCTCCCCAGGCGTCGCCTGTGTCTTCGAGTTGCCGCCGGCCGCCGACGACCCCCAAGTCGATTTCGACGCCGTGCTGCTTTCCCCGCCCCCTTCGTCCTCTCCATCGCCACTGGTGAGCTCCCAGCTCCATTTGCCCCCCATCCGTGCGTCTCCCCGGGCTCTCTGTGCTAGTCCGCCATGGACAGTGTCTCCGGCCGCCGCCTCCCGACGTCAAAGCCATGGCCTGGAGCCTCCCCCTCGAACCCCTCCTAGTCCAGACGACGCGCGACGTTGCGGGCTTCGTCCCAGTGCCCCCAGCCTCCTCCCCGTGTCCCGTAACGCCGTTCCGGTAGAGCGCCGCCGCGCACTGGACGCCGGCGGCTAACCGCCGGGCACTTAGGAGTTAACCCACCCCTAATCACCCCCTAATCCCACTGACTCGTGGGCCCAAGGACACTAACTAACCCCTGGTTAGTTTAACTAACCGGGTTAATTAACCCCCCCCCACTGACAGCCCGGACCCACGCGTCAGCAGCCCCCTGACGTCACCCTTGCGTCAGGCTGACGCAGTAAATCAGTTAAATGGTTTATTTAATTCCAGAAATTCCAGAAAATACCCCAAACTTTGGAAATTCATAGAAAATTCATCCTAACTCCAAATATAGCAAATAATATGTCTAAAATTATCCGAAAAATACAAGGATTAAGAATATGCAATTTGTTTTCATGTTTGACCATTTTAAAATGGGTGAACAGTAGAAAACATGCATATGGACCCTTTTCAATTTCAAATTTGGGATGATTTTGCAAATGATTTTGCAACACCCTTATTTCCAATGGTTTCATCCACACCTCAGAAACATTACTTCAACTATACAACATCACTTCATGATCAAACTTTTCAGATGAACTTTCATGCATCCAAATGCATTTGAAATTCATCGATAAATCAACTGGAGTTTGAATTTGCATTTCAAATGCAATATACTCCTTTTAAATGGAATGCTCAACACATCAGTACCTTGAACATCACCATTACAATCTTATTCATGTGATTGTGCATTGTACATTATGTTGATCTATGATTGTCATGTTGCTGATAGAAGTGGATTCGGAGCTCGAGATCACCCCCTTCGTTGAAGACTCCATTATCGAAACCTCGTCAGCAAGGCAAGCAAACCCCCATTGATCATGTCTATAAAATCCCACTTCCCTCTCATGTCTCGCTTATGCATTGTTTAGTATGATCACCATGATAACGTTTCTACCGCATAGTTGAACCCATATCCTTTGCATGACCTATCATCTTGTCACAGTAGTAAGCAAACCACAATCCTAGCAGATGTAGGAGTTGGTTGATATCATGTAGCCCCTGCAACTGTTACTGCTTATTGCATTCTTAGTGGTATAATGAGGTTGCTTATGATGTAAGTCGGGATGACAAACATGGTGTTGATGAAAGTGAAACGTGTTGGTGAATCTACCCTAATACAAGGTGAACGATGAGATGCTGTGTAGGAGTACACAGTGGGTTGTCTCGTTGAACACCGCCCTAAGCCCGAGTTCTTGTGTAGTGATCCAAGAAGAAGAGTACAACCACACATTGGGCTCACTAACCCCTCTCATCCTAGTACCTCACCCCGTTCGAACCCCAAGAGTCGCAGTAGTTCGGAGTTCTGGTAGGGCTGTGGCACGGTCTGGGAAGTGGATGAACGGCTTTTCAAGACCGGCTTGGGACCCTGCACACATCATTTGAGGCTGTACTGGAACCTCGGCCGGACTTCCATACGGATCCCCCCTCAGATAGGCGACTCTCTGGACTAGAACGGAGTTGTGGGCGAAGTGTTGTGGTGGCATCCTCGCTGTCACCTCTTGAACGGTGACACGCAAAAGGCGGTAACTGATGACACGTGTGTGTAGCGGTACACCCTTGCAAGGTTAACAAAACTATTCGAATAGCCGCGTCCGCGGTTAAGGACTGCTTGGAGAGCTGTGCTCGATTATTAACAACTTGAACTGGATACTTCTAAAACTCGCAAGATAAGCGTGAGTGCTATGGTGTGCTTCTCGTGGGGAAGCCGAGGAAGTAACCATAGTGGTGTATTTGGTTGAAGAGATGTAGTGGACTCGTGTACGCTTCTTACCTCAAGTCTGGTACTCGTAGTTCAAGACTATCCAAGTCAAAGCTGGCACTTCTGCAAGTGAAACCCCACCCCCCTTTACCTTAATACATGTGCATGAGTAGTATAGTTCCTATGTAAGTCTTGTTGAGTACGATTTTGTACTCACGTTTGCTTAATCTATGTTTTAGATGAACCCACCGACCCCGATGGTGGCTTCTAACCGAAGCTCGAAGAATGAAGACTCCGACCAAGACCAAGCTAGTGTAGTCCCAGTCAGACGACTGGTTCCCTCGTGGAGGGCTTGTTTTTAGATAAGGCTTCTCTAAGCCATTTGTTAAACTTGTCTGTACTCAGACCTACTTGCTTCCGCTTGTTTGTTGTAATGTTGGATCACATGCTTGTGATCTCTGTGTGCACTCTGTAAGAGTTATTAATAAAGATATATACTTTGTAGAGAATTGCAATGATACCTGCTGTTCATACAAGGCATGTGTGCTGCGTGTATGTTTATAACATGCATGTCTTTGTATTGGTTTTTGAGACCTTAGTTGTGATTTGGCTGGCGGTCTTTTATACACCAAGTGGCCCTTAGATGTGCGCAACTTGGGGCATCGCGATGCGATTGTTCGAGACTCTGTCTCGTGCACACTTTGATGTATGATCGAGCCCGCCCTAGACCCCGACTAAGTGATCGGGCTGGAGTAAGTCTATGTAAGGGTTATAATACAATCGATAGTATGGTTGAGGCGACTTGTCTATGAGTATGGGAGTTCACCACCCATATCATTTAGACTTGTGTGCAGACGATGAGGACCCATTTCAGTTGATCATCCGGCCTGGATGGGACGCCCCTCACGTTTGATGCTTTCCGAGAAAGTTCTGTGCTTGGCCTTGTCTGCTTAGACAAGTGGGTACGGTTCTCGGCTCTCCATATGATTGTGTTGTAGCGAGGCTTGCATACGCTAACCCCGGGTCCCGACAGACTTGGTATCAGAGCAGGACTGACTGTAGGATTATCAGCCTTGGCCGAAGTCGAGTCTAGCCTTCTATAGTTATATAGTTACTATGGGTATATAAGGGAACAACGTAAGGCTTCTTTTTCTCCTTACCCTCATCGATCTGAGTTCTGAGTCACCCTCATCTTATTCTACGGGAAGATAGGATTAGGCTCACCTCTGTCTTACTAGAACATCTCGTTGATTGCCTCCTTATAGCCGTAGGATGGTTATGGTTGTCCAGAGTCTTCGTATTTTGAGTTCCTTGAGGAAGTTCTGTCCAATTTCTTCGAGGTTGTTTCATTTTCCATCGCAGTGTAGCCGTTATGCTGCCGGATTTGTTCCGTGTTTCTTTGAATCATTGCCTTTGCATTATAGTCTTCTCCTTCTGAAATCGTATCCTTTTATCCTTGACTCCATCGTACAACCTGTTCTGATTGTTGATTTTTATCACACAGGATGTCAGGTGGAACTCGTAGTGCTGTTCTTCGGAATCGAGGCCGTGATCGGAATCGAAATGATGATGAACCTCTACCATCGCCTTCTGCGGAAGAAATCATGATGGAAGCTGAGCGGAATAGACGTGATGAAACACGCCTTCTGGAGCTCATCGAGCAGAATACCGCCCACCATCGTAATGTGGTGGTCAGCATTCAGGACTTCATCCTCCTCAAGCCACCGGTATTCCGATGTTCTTCTGAGCCCCTTGAAGCTGATGATTGGCTCCGTTCCATCGAGCGTAAGCTTGATACTGCACATGTTGCTCCCGATGACCGAGTTGTTTTCGCGGTATACTTCTTGGAATGTGCTGCTCTTGAGTGGTGGGAGAACTATGTTGCAATGCAGCCAGATGGTCACGTAGTGACTTGGCAGGAGTTCTGTGTTGCCTTTCGAGGGTACCACATTCTGGATGAGTTGATGGAGCGCAAGAAGGAAGAGTTCTGCAATATGAATCAAGGAGAGATGTCCATCCATGAGTATGTGAGGGAATTCAACCGTCTTTCTCGGTATGCCCAAGATGAGATCACCACCGATGCCAGAAAGTAGGCAAGGTTCCGCAAGGGACTTAGCCCCATCCTTCGTCATGACCTCTACCTCATCGAATTTGCCACCTTTGAGGATTTAGTCAACAGATCCTTCAGAGCTGAGCATGGCAATGAAGTTTTCGAAAAGTCTCGCAAGCATGCTCTTGAGCTTGCCCCTTCTTCCAGTTCACGCCCTCAGAAGCGTATGATCTGGATTCCTAACAGTTTGATCCACCAAAACAACCCACCGAGGCCATCCCTTGTGCCGCCTCGTCCACCAGCTCCACCAAACAACCCAGCTCCCCGCACTATCTTTGGAGCCTGCTTTAGATGTGGCCAGCCTGGTCACTACTCTCGTGAGTGCCCCGTCAACCCAAATGCTCCACCCCATGCCAAAGGAAAACCCACTGTACGTGCCAAACCACCTCCAAAGGTTCCCACCGCTAATCCATCCACCTCAGAAAATCTTGGACGTGTGAACCAAATCTCAGCTGAGGAAACTGATGGTACTTCTGACGTCATTCTTGGCACACTCTCAGTCAATTTTGTTCCCACTTCTGTTCTTTTTGATCCAGGAGCTTCTCACTCATTCATGTCGGAAAGTTATGCACTTCGACATGATGTATCCTTTGAAGAAATGTTCACCCCTATGATCATTCAAACTCCTGGTTCCAAGTGGCAAACTAATAGAGTAAGCCATGGTAATCAAATTGCAATTGAGGGTTTAGTATTCCTTGCTTCACTCATAGCCCTCAAGTCTTCAGACATTGATGTCATCCTTGGTATGGATTGGTTATCAAGACAACATGCTTTTCTTGATTGTAAAGCCAAGTCAGTTAGACTTACACACCCTTCAGGCCAGACAATAGTTTACTCCAAACCAAGAACAAGAACCCAGGTGCATTCTTTGAATGTGCTTCCCCTTCCCGACCTTGAAGATGTTCCGGTGGTTCGTGACTTTCCGGATGTCTTTACTGAAGAGCTGCCGGGCATGCCACCCGACAGGTGTGTAGAGTTCATAGTGGATCTTGCCCCAGGCACAGCCCCAATTTCCAGACGCCCATACAAAATGGCCCCACGTGAATTAGCTGAGCTTAAAACCCAACTGGAAGCTTTGTTGGAAAAAGGCTTCATCCGCCCTAGCTCATCGCCATGGGGTTGCCCCGTTCTGTTCGTAACGAAAAAAGATGGAACAGAAAGGATGTGCGTAGACTATCGCCCGCTAAATTTAGCGACGATAAAGAACAAATACCCACTGCCCAGGATCAACGATCTTTCTGATCAACTTGCAGGATCCTCTGTCTTCTCCAAGATGGATTTGAGATTAGGTTATCATCAAATCAAAATCCGAAACGAGGACATTCCCAAAACGGCTTTTACTACTCGTTATGGCCTTTACGAGTACACCGTCATGCCCTTCGGTTTAACCGATGCCCCCGCCACTTTCTCACGCATGATGAATTCGATCTTCATGGAGTATTTGGACCAGTTCGTCGTGGTTTACCTCGATGACATCCTTATATACTCGAAGAACGAAGAAGAACATGACAAACACCTAAGGCTGGTATTGATGAAACTTAGAGAGCATCGCCTGTATGCTAAATTCTCCAAGTGTGAATTTTGGCTACCAGAAGTGATCTACTTAGGCCACGTGATTTCTACAAAAGGCATTGCTGTGAATCCCGAGAGAGATCAGGCCGTCCTTGATTGGACTCCACCTGTATCGGTTAAGCAAGTTAGGAGTTTTCTTGTCCTAGCCAGCTATTGCCGTCGCTTCGTCGAGAACTTTTCTAAAGTTGCAAAACCTCTGACTGAACTCCTCAAGAAAGATAAGAAATTCCTATGGGCTCCCAAGTGCGAGGAAAGCTTTCAAGAGCTAAAAAGAAGATTGACTTCTGCACCCGTACTTGCACCTCCAGACACCAAAAAGGATTTCGAAATCTATTGTGACGCATCACGGCAAAGGTTAGGATGCATACTTTTGCAAGATCGACATGTGGTAGCTTATGCTTCACGCCAGTTGCGGCCACATGAAGAGAACTATCCTACCCATGACCTTGAACTCGCTGCCGTAGTTCATGCCCTAACAACTTGGCGACATTACCTCCTTGGTAATCGTTGTGAGATCTATTCCGACCACCAAAGCCTCAAATACATTTTCACCCAGCCAGATCTTAATCTCAGGCAAAGACGCTGGATTGAGTTGATAAAAGATTACGACGTAGTAATTTCTTACACCCCAGGCAAAGCCAATGTCATGGCTGATGCACGAAGTCGTAAGTCGTATTGTAACAACCTCATGTTACAACAGTATCAACCACTTCTTCATGAGGAATTTCGAAAGCTTAATCTCGAGATTGTTCCTCGTGGATCTCTTTTCAACTTGGTGGCGAAACCAACCCTTGAGGATCAAATCATGGTTGCCCAAAGGCGTGCACGAGGTGTTCGCCGGATCAATGAGAACATTGCTAGCGGAGTTGCTAAATGTTTCTCCACAGATAGTAAAGGAACGGTATTCTTTGGAAATCGTTTGGTAGTACCTAAGAATAGGGATCTAAGGCAACTCATCCTCAAAGAAGCCCATGACACACCCCTCTCAATTCATCCCGGTAGCACAAAAATGTACCAAGATCTACGCCAGAGATTTTGGTGGACTAGTATGAAGAGAGACATTGCTCAATTTATTGCCGAATGTGATGTTTGTCGTCGCATTAAGGCCGAACACCAAAGACCTGCTGGTACACTTCAACCTTTGCCTATTCCAGAGTGGAAATGGGACAAAGTCGGTATGGACTTCATGTCAGATCCCTCTGTTAGGTATGTGCTAGGGTTAGCTAGTACCTTTGCATCATGCAAAAGTTTCAAAAAGAAACCTTGAAAATCAATTTCAAAATCCAAATGGGAGAAGGAACAGCCCCCCCAGATGATTTAATTCAAAAGGCCAGATAAAAATCTTTTCCAAAAATTCATGTTAGAGTTTTGAAAAGTCTTATAAATGAGTGTGATCACATATCAAGTGATGTGGGACCCACCCCATGCTCATAGATTTTTCAAATATTCAAACAGTACCTTGGAAATAAAGAAATAACCCTATTTGACTTAAAATTCAAATCTTTTGAATTTTAAAAATGTTGAAAGTTTATGAGTGGATAGTCTATATTATTATGAGGCCATGTAAAAGTTTTCAGCATTTAATAAAATGTTTAGCTATTTATTTTAGCTAAACAAAACAAATTACAGAAAAACAGAAAGGAAAGATTAAACAGAAAAAGAAAAAGGCTGAAAGCCACTTACCTGGCCCACCTGGCCCAGCAGAGGCGGCCCAGCCCAAAGGGGCAGGGTCGTCTTCTCCACAGGCCAGGCAGGCAGGCAGCTCGCCGCCTGCCACGGCATGGCTGCCAGGCAGCTGCCTGGCTGCTCCCCGGCCGCCTTCTAGCGTCGTGGAGAACCCCTCGTGCTCATCCACTTCTTTCCCCCCCCTGGAACCCTCTTCCTCCTCTCTCCCGTGCGAAACCAGCGAAGACCCAAGCGCCCCGTAGCTCGCCGCCGTGCGCCACCGCGGCCACTGGCCTCCACTCGCCGCCCCAGCCTGTCCAGGACGTCCGCCATCGCCGTCTTCATCACCGTGGCCGATCAATTGGACCGAGGAGCCCTCGTGGACGACGCAAGCTTCATCACGACCTCGCCGGACCCGCAACCTCGCCGTCTTCGATTCGCCGTCGTCAAGCCTTCCCCGCCTCCATCGACTGTGCCGTTGCACTCCCCGCATCTCGGTGAGCATTTCCCCTCGCCTAGCCAGCCCCCTATCGCTCTGTATCCTACGCCGCCATGGGAGCCGTGGCACCTCGCCGCCGGTGTGCTCGCCAGCAGACGCCCGTGAAGCAAACGAGCTTGAGATCCTGTCCGTCGTCTTCGCCGAGCTCTTCTGGTCCGATTCCGACCAACCCAACACCCTGACGAGCCCCCTAGCCCAATCCCGTTCCAAGCCGTGCTCCAGTTGCCGCCGGGGAGGTCCCCGCCGTCGTCTCCGTCACCCCTTGGCCATCCCGTGGCTTCCACGTGAAGCGCGAGTGCACGGGCTGCACTCCAGTGCCTCCGGCGCTGCGAATCGTGCCCCGCACCGCCGTCCCGAGGAGCTCCGCCGTGCTGGATGGTCGCCGGCGAGATGACGTGGCCAGACGATTAGCACTAACTAACCAACCCCTGAGTCACTTACAAGTGGGCCCAGGCCCCCCCCTCTAATCTCTCTGTTAACTTAATTAACAGGGATTTATCCATGAGAGGCTGACAGGGTGACCCCACAGGTCAGTTTGACTCTGGTCAATGCCTTGACGCCAGCATGACATCATAATGACGCAGTAATGCTTTTCCAGAAAAGAAAAAGGATTAAAAGAATTCCAGAAATTCCAGAAAATACCCCAAACTTTGGAAATTCATAGAAAATTCATATTAACTCCAAATTGGACAAATAATATATGAAAAATGATCAGGAGAAAATTATCTTTCCAAATATGCAACTTTCAACTCTGTTTGAGTTGAATTTAAAATGTGATCAGTAGCATTTGTTATTTGTTTTAAATGGAATAAAATCAAATTCAATTCAAATATTTTTTGCAACTTGAACCATGGAAACATGCTACATTTCACTTACACATCAGAGGCATATCATACACATTTGAAGGTAATTCAAAATGATCAAACTATATCACATATGACTTGGTTAATGTTGAATTCAAATGTGGAATTTGAAATTGCATTTTAAAAATGCAATATATTCCACTTAAATGGAATTGCCTCACACATCAAAACTTATACTTCAAGCTTTAACATTCAATCAAGTGCTTGAGCATTGCATTCATATTGATTGCTACTTTGTGCTTTGTTTGTCGAGTAGAGGTGGAACCGGAGCAAGAGGTCACCACCTTCGCTGAAGATCCAGAACCCGAACCTCGTCAGCAAGGCAAGCAAAACCCCATTGATCATGTCGATAAAATCCCACTTCCCTCTCATCTCTCGCTTATGCATTGTATAGGATGATCACCATGCTTCGTTTCTACCGCATAGATGAACCCATTCCTTTGCATGACCTATCTTTTGTCACAGTAGTAAGCAAACCACAATCCTAGCAACTGTAGGAGTTGTTTGATATCATGTGGCCCCTGCAAATGTTATCGCTTATTGCATGCTTAGTATGATACCATGTTGTTACTGTGATGTGAGTCGGGATGGTAGTGATCATGTTGATGATGGTAGAAAAGTGTTGGTGAATCGACCCTAATACAAGGTGAACGATGAGAGGCTGTGTAGGAGTACACGGTGGGTTGTCTCGTTGAACACCGCCCTAAGTCTGAGTTCTTGTGTGGTGATCCAAGATGAAGAGTACAACCACACATTGGGCTCTCTGACCCCTCTCGACTTATTAACTCATCCCTTTCGATGTCCAGATGTCACAGTAGTTCGGAGTTCTGGTAGGCTTGTGGCCTGGATGCTAAGTGAGAGAACGGCTCATCCGAGACCGGCTTATGCACCACGCACACATCGCTTGGGTCCACTTCGGTAAACCAGCCGGGTTCACGATAGTGGTAGCCAACCCAAGTAGGCGGCTTTCTTTGACTAGATAGGCTATGAGGTAATAGTTGTGGTGAGCATCCTCGCTGGCACCCCTTGAATGGTGTCGAGATCAAAGGCGGTAAATGATGATCATGTGTGTGTAGCGGTACACCCTTGCAAGGTTAACAAAACTATTCGAATAGCCGCGTCCGCGGTTATGGACTACTTGGAAAGCTTAGCTTGATTATTAGATAACTTGAACCGGATACTTCTAAAACACACCAAGCTAAGTGTGAGTGCTATGGCGTGCTTTCTCGTGGGGAAGTCGAGGAAGGCACCATAGTGGTGTATTTGTTTGGTGAAAGTAGTGGACTCGTGTACGCTTCTTACCTCAAGTCTGGTACTCGTAGTTCAGGATTAGCCAAGTCAAAGCTGGCATTTCTGCAAGTGAACCCCACCTCCCTTTTCCTTGATACATGTGCATGAGTAGTATAGCTCCTATGTAAGACTTGCTGAGTACGCCTTTGTACTCACGTTTGCTTAATCTATGTTTTAGATGACGTCACTGACCCCGAAGGTGGCTTCTTCATCGAGCTGGACGACTGAAGTTAAGCTAGTCTAGTCCCAGTCAGCAGACTGGTTCCCTCGTGGAGGGCTTTGTGTTTAAATAAGGCTTCTTAAGACATTCGTTAAACTTGTCTGTACTCAGACATAATTTCCTTCCGTTCTGTGTTGTAATGTTGGATCACATGTATGTGATCTCTGTGTGTACTCTATAAGAATTATAAATAAAATGTACACTTTTTAGAGAATTGCAATGGTACCTGCTGTTCATACAAGACATGTTTGCTGCGTGTATGTTTATAACATGCATGTCTTTGTATGGGTTTTCGAGACCTTAGTTGTGTTCTGGCTGGCGGTCTTTCATACACCAAGTGGCCCTTAGATGTGCGCAGCTTGGGGCATCGCGATGCGATTGCTCGAGACTCCGTCTCGTGCACACTTTGTGGCATGATCGAGCCCGCCCTAGACCCCGACTAAGTGATCGGGCTGGAGTAAGTCTATGTGAGAGTTTTGAGATAGTCGATAATATGGTTGAGGCGACTTGTCTTTGAATATGGGAGTTCACCACCCATATCTTTAGACTTGTGTGCGGACGATGAGGACCCATCTCAGTTGATCATCCGGCCTGGATGGGATGCCCCTCACGTACGATGCTTTCCGAGAATGTTCAGTGCTTGGCCTTGTCTGCTTAGACAAGTGGGTGCGGTTCTCGGCTCTCCATATGACTATGTCTTAGCTGTACTTGCATACGCTAACCCCGGGTCCCGACAGACTTGGTATCAGAGCAGGACTGACTGTAGGACTAGTAGCCTTGGCCGAAGTTGAGTCTAGCTTGCTATAGTTATATAGTTACTATGGGTATATAAGGGAACAACGTAAGGCTTCATTTTTCTCCTTACCCCCTTCGTTCTGAGTTCTGAGTCACCCTCATCTTGTTCTACGGGAAGATAGGACTAGGCTCTCCTCTGTCTGATTAGCACATCTCGTTGTTTGCTTCCCTATAGCCGTAGGAAAGTTGTGTCAGGTTTTCCTAGCATTGTTATAATGCTGATTTCTTACATCGTATTATGTAAGTGCTGTTTTTCATGATTGAAAGAAATTGTCATTTCTTACAATTACAGCCGTTATGCTGTCCGAGTCATTCCAGGTTTATCTCATAATTTGATGCATTTGCAAACTCATTTCTGTTTCAGATGGCAGATCTTCCCCCTCGGCAGATTGTTCGTTTGACCAGGTGCCTCGGTGTGCGTGGCCATCCCGCCACGTTGATCGAGATGATGTCCTATGTGGGATATCGATGGTACCCTGAGTACACCATCGAGGAGCAGTTCCACGACTTCAACCAGACGCAATACCACTGCATTGTCCGAATCTACCCGCACCATGTTGGAGTCACCCAGCCTATCCACTTTGGACATGGCATCGGCGTTACCGAGAACATGGCTGTGCAGGATGCTGCATATTCATGTATTACACTGCTGAGAGAGGAGCACACCATGCTGAGAGAGACTTCTTTCCGCTATATCCCTGCTGCACTTCCAGGAGAAGAGGGATATTACACCGGACTCTACTCAGATCACTCCGCAGAGGATCCAGCACTCCAGGTGACTGCTAGGTTTGCTAGTGACAGAGATCGTGATGCACGCGCTCTCCGTTTTGAGCTCCACGCTACTCGTGTTCGTTTGTACCGAGCACTGACGCTCTTGGCACCCTTTCTGAGTGTGGGATCAGTGGAGTACGATGCGATCTATCCAGTGAGGACCCAGATGCCTTCTCGAGTTGCTTGGCCCGAGATTGGAGGAATTTTTCCACCCCGTGGTCCTTTGCTTCCACCCTACGCTGGACCTAGGCCCCATCCTTGCCCAAATGGATATCAGGGTCCACAAGCCTCCGTGTTTTCCGATGGTCACCTCCAGCTACCGGGATACGCGGGTAACTTTTACGAGGATTACTATGGAGATGAAGATGAGTGAGACCGCCTGTGGTCTTACTTAGTGAGGATGTAGTAGTATCTTATGTATTGTATGCAAGGTGTCTAAGTTCCAGAGGCTTGGATAAATAATGTATAGGAAGTCAGAGTGCCTCTGAAGGATGTATCATCTGCAGCACGTTTGTATTAGCTTAGTGCTTGTACTAAAACGATGTATGGTTTGTATGACAGCTTGTGAATATATGGCATGTATGCTTTATCACCATGTTGTCAAGATGATTACTTTCTTTGCTCTGTAATCCTTCCAGTACTTCAATACCTTGATTAGACTCTTCAATCAACTCTGTTTGACTTTGGTTTTTCCACCTCAGGATGTCTCAAGGAACTCGTGGCCAGGTTGGTCGTAACCAAGGTCGTGGGAACAACCAGGAGGAAGACAACCTTCCACCCCCACCCACGATGGCCCAAGTTCTGATGGAGGTCGAGAGGAACCGCCGTGACTCTCACCACCTGCTGGAAGTCATCGCACGCAACACCACTCAGCAGCGCAATGAGCTGGTGTCTCTGAACGACTTCATCCGGCTTCATCCTCCGGTTTTCAGTTACTCCACCGAACCCCTTGACGTCGATGAATGGCTTCGCAGCATCGAGAGGAAGCTCCAAGCCGGCCATGTTGCAGATGGTGACAAGGTCAATTATGCCACCTATCACCTTGAAGGTGCAGCAAGCTCTTGGTGGGAGAATTTTCTGAATATGCGCCCCGTTGGACCACCAGCATCTTGGGAGGAATTCTGTACGTCCTTCCGCGAGCACCACATCCCCAAGGGTCTCATGGACCGCAAACGTGAGGAGTTCTGCAACCTCACTCAAGGCAGAAGAACCGTGGACGAGTTTAGTCGTGAGTTCAACCGACTTGCTCGTTATGCAACTGAAGAAGTTTCCACCGACTCCAAGAAACAAGAGAGGTTCCGTCGTGGCCTCAACAGTGGACTCCCTCGCGAGCTCAACCTTCATGACTTTGCCACTTTCCAGGTCCTTGTCAACAAGGCCATCAAGGCAGAGGACATGAACACCCCCAACGACTTTCGCAAACACCCTAGAGATGACGGTTCATCCAGTTCTGGTTCCCAGAAGCGCAAGATCTGGATCCCCAATAGCATGTTCCGCCAGAACCACCCACCGACGCCATCCTATGCGGCGCCTCGTCCACCCACCCAGTTCCACCCAGCTCCACCAAACAACCCAGCTCCGCGAACTGTTTTCGGAGCCTGTTATAAGTGTGGTCAGGCAGGCCACTATTCTCGAGAGTGTCCCCAGAACCAGCTCCAACACCAGAATGCTCCACCACGTGCCGGAGGCAACAACAATAACAATGGTCGTGGCAAGCCACCCCAGAAGGTCTTCACCGCCAAACCCGCTCCTCCCACCACTCGTGGACGTCTGAACCAGATTGCCGCTGAAGAGACTGACGACACCACTGACGTCATTCTTGGTACGCTCCCAGTCAATTTTGTTCCTACTTATGTTCTTTTCGACCCAGGAGCATCTCATTCATTCATGTCGGAAAGTTATGCACTTCGTCATGAGTTACCCTTTGTTGAATTGTCCACCCCGATGGTTATTCAAACTCCAGGGTCAAGATGGCAAACTAATAGAGTAAGCCATGGCAATCAATATGCAATTGAGGGTTTAGTATTCCTTGCTTCACTCATAGCCCTCAAGTCTTCAGACATTGATGTCATCCTTGGCATGGATTGGCTATCAAGACAGAATGCCTATCTGGATTGCAAAGGCAAATCCGTGAAACTCACCCACCCTTCAGGCAAAACCATCAACTATACCTCACCCAAGAAAAGAACCCAAGTGCATTCCTTGAATGTACTTCCCCTTCCTGAACTTGAAGATATTCCGGTGGTTCGTGACTTCCCGGATGTCGGGCATGCCACCCGACAGATGTGTAGAGTTTATAGTGGATCTTGTTCCAGGAACCGCACCAATTTCCAAACGCCCTTATAAAATGGCCCCACATGAGTTAGCTGAGCTAAAAACCCAACTTGATGCTTCGTTGGCAAAAGGATTCATCCGCCCTAGCTCATCGCCATGGGGTTGCCGCATTCTGTTCGTAAAGAAGAAAGATGGAACAGAAAGGATGTGCGTAGACTATCGCCCGCTAAACTTAGCGACGATAAAAACAAATACCCACTGCCCAGGATCAATGATCTTTATGATCAACTTGCAGGATCCGCTGTCTTCTCTAAGATGGATTTGAGATTAGGTTATCATCAGATCAAAATCCGAAACGAGGACATTCCCAAAATGGCTTTTACTACTCGTTATGGTCTTTACGAGTACACCGTCATGTCCTTTGGTTTAACCAATGCCCCCGCCACATTCTCACGCTTGATGAATTCGATCTTCATGGAGTACCTAGATAAATTTGTTGTAGTTTATCTTGATGATATTCTCATCTACTCGAAGAACGAAGGAGATCATGACGAACACTTAAGGCTGGTATTGATGAAGCTTAGAGAGCATCGCCTGTATGCTAAATTCTCCAAGTGTGAATTCTGGCTACCAGAAGTGACCTACTTAGGCCACGTGATTTCTGCAAAAGGCATTGCTGTGAATCCCGAGAGAGTTCAGGCCGTCCTTGACTGGACTCCACCTGAATCGGTTAAGCAAGTTAGGAGTTTTCTTGGCCTAGCCAGCTATTGTCGTCGCTTCGTCGAGAACTTTTCTAAAGTTGCAAAGCCTCTAACTGAACTCCTCAAGAAAGATAAGAAATTCTTATGGACTCCCAAGTGCGAGGAAAGCTTTCAAGAGCTAAAAAGAAGATTAACTTCTGCACCCGTGCTTGCACCTCCAGACACCAAAAGAGATTTCGAGATCTATTGTGATGCATCACGGCAAGGGTTAGGATGCATACTTCTGCAAGATCGACATGTGGTAGCTTATGCTTCACGCCAGTTGCGGCCGCATGAAGAGAACTATCCTACCCATGACCTTGAACTCGCTGCCGTAGTTCATGCTCTAACAACTTGGCGACATTACCTCCTTGGTAATCGTTGTGAGATTTATTCCGACCACCAAAGCCTCAAATATATTTTCACCCAGCCAGATCTTAATCTCAGGCAAAGACGCTGGTTTGAGTTGATAAAAGATTACGACGTAGCAATTTCTTACACCCCAGGCAAAGCCAATGTCATGGCTGATGCACTAAGTCGTAAGTCGTACTGTAACAACCTCATGTTACAGCAGTATCAACCACTTCTTCATGAGGACTTTCGCCAGCTCAACCTTGAAATTGTTCCTCATGGCTATCTTTCTACCTTGGTGGCGAAACCAAATCTTGAGGATCAAATTATAGTTGCCCAAAGGCGTGCACGAGGTGTTCGCCGGATCAAGGAGAACATTGCTAGCGGAGTTGCTAAATGTTTCTCCACAGATAGCAAGGGAACGGTTTTCTTTGGAAATCGTTTGGTAGTACCTAAGAATAAGGAACTAAGGCAACTTATCCTCAAGGAAGCCCATGACACACCCCTCTCAATTCACCCCGGTAGCACAAAAATGTACCGAGATCTACGCCAGAGATTTTGGTGGACTAGGATGAAGAGAGACATTGCTCAATTTGTTGCCGAATGTGATGTTTGTCGTCGCATTAAGGCAGAACATCAAAGACCTGCTGGTACACTTCAACCTTTGTCCATTCCCGAGTGGAAATGGGACAAAGTCGGTATGGACTTCATCATCGGCTTTCCAAGAACCCAAAAAGGAAACAATGCCATCTTCGTTGTCATAGATAGGCTTTCCAAAGTTGCTCACTTCCTTCCGGTTCGCGAGTCTATAACTGCTAGTCAGTTAGCAGACTTGTACATCTCCAGAATTGTATCACTTCACGGTGTTCCGTTGGAAATCAATTCTGATCGCGGTAGCCTTTTCACCTCTAGATTTTGGGGAAGCTTCCAACGTGCTATGGGAACTCATCTCTCCTTTAGTACAGCTTTCCATCCTCAGTCTAGCGGTCAAGTCGAAAGGGTTAACCAAATTCTTGAAGACATGCTCAGAGCTTGTGTTATCTCATTCGGAAAGAATTGGGAGAATTCTCTTCCATATGCCGAATTTTCTTATAACAATAGTTTTCAATCTAGTCTGAACATGGCTCCTTTTGAACTCCTGTATGGACGACGATGTCGAACACCACTAAACTGGTCTGAAACCGGTGAAAGACAATTCTTTGGACCGGATATGATCAAGGAAGCAGAAGAACAAGTTCGCATTGTTCGTGATAAATTGAAAGCAGCCCAGTCTCGTCAGAAAAGCTACTATGATCGTCATCATAGGCAAGAAAGCTACAATCTGGATGAGAAGGCTTACCTTCGGGTTACTCCTTTGAAAGGAACCCAACGTTTCGGTATCAAAGGCAAGTTGGCCCCACGTTACATCGGACCTTTCTGCATTCTAGCTAAACGTGGAGAAGTTGCCTACCAACTTGAACTACCTCCGCACCTCTCCCGAGTACACGATGTATTCCATGTTTCCCAACTCAGGCGTTGCTTCAAGGACCCCATCCGCGAAGTCGACCATGAAACGCTTGATCTCCAAGATGACCTTTCTTATCGAGAATACCCCGTTTGTATTCTTGATTCCGCAGAGCGTGTCACTCGTCGTCAGAAGATTAGGTTTCTGAAAGTGCAATGGTCACACCACTCTGAAAGAAAGCCACGTGGGAGAGAGAAGACCGTCTCAGTGCCGAGTACCCCTCCTTCCTCCCGCAGACTTCTGAATCTCGGGACGAGATTCTTTTGAGTGGGGGCGAGTTGTCAGATCCCTCTGTTAGGTATGTGCTAGGGTTAGCTAGTACCTTTGCATCATGCAAAAGTTTCAAAAAGAAACCTTGAAAATCAATTTCAAAATCCAAATGGGAGAAGGAACACCCCCCCCAGATGATTTAATTCAAAAGGCCAGATAAAAATCTTTCCAAAAATTCATGTTAGAGTTTTGAAAAGTCTTATAAATGAGTGTGATCACATATCAAGTGATGTGGGACCCACCCCATGCTCATAGATTTTTCAAATATTCAAACAGTACCTTGGAAATAAAGAAATAACCCTATTTGATTTAAAATTCAAATCTTTTGAATTTTAAAAATGTTGAAAGTTTATGAGTGGCTAGTCTATATTATTATGAGGCCATGTAAAAGTTTTAAGCATTTAATAAAATGTTTAGCTATTTATTTTAGCTAAACAGAACAAATTACAGAAAAACAGAAAGGAAAGATTAAAAAGAAAAAGAAAAAGGCTGAAAGCCACTTACCTGGCCCACCTGGCCCAGCAGAGGCGGCCCAGCCCAAAGGGGCAGGGTCGTCTTCTCCACAGGCCAGGCAGGCAGGCAGCTCGCCGCCGGCCACGGCATGGCTGCCAGGCAGCTGCCTGGCTGCTCCCCGGCCGCCTTCTAGCGTCGTGGAGAACCCCTCGTGCTCATCCACTTCTTTCCCCCCCCCTGGAACCCTCTTCCACCTCTCTCCCGTGCGAAACCAGCGAAGACCCGAGCGCCCCGTAGCTCGCCGCCGTGCGCCACCGCGGCCACTGGCCTCCACTCGCCGCCCCAGCCTGTCTAGGACGTCCTCCATCGCCGTCTTCATCACCGTGGCCGATCAATTGGACCGAGGAGCCCTCGTGGACGACGCAAGCTTCATCACGACCTCGCCGGACCCGCAACCTCGCCGTCTTCGATTCGCCGTCGTCAAGCCTTCCCCGCCTCCATCGACTGCACCGTTGCACTCCCCGCATCTCGGTGAGCGTTTCCCCTCGCCTAGCCAGCCCCCTATCGCTCTGTATCCTACGCCGCCATGGGAGCCGTGGCACCTCGCCGCCGGTGTGCTCGCCAGCAGACGCCCGTGAAGCAAACGAGCTTGAGATCCTGTCCGTCGTCTTCGCCGAGCTCTTCTGGTCCGATTCCGACCAACCCAACACCCTGACGAGCCCCCTAGCCCAATCCCGTTCCAAGCCGTGCTCCAGTTGCCGCCGGGGAGGTCCCCGCCGTCGTCTCCGTCACCCCCTGGCCATCCCGTGGCTTCCACGTGAAGCGCGAGTGCACGGGCTGCACTCCAGTGCCTCCGGCGCTGCGAATCGTGCCCCGCACCGCCGTCCCGAGGAGCTCCGCCGTGCTGGATGGTCGCCGGCGTTGAGCCTCCGGCGAGATGACGTGGCCAGACGATTAGCACTAACTAACCAACCCCTGAGTCACTTACAAGTGGGCCCAGGCCCCCCCCTCTAATCTCTCTGTTAACTTAATTAACAGGGATTTATCCATGAGAGGCTGACAGGGTGACCCCACAGGTCAGCTTGACTCTGGTCAACGCCCTGACGCCAGCATGACATCATAATGACGCAGTAATGCTTTTCCAGAAAAGAAAAAGGATTAAAAGAATTCCAGAAATTCCAGAAAATACCCCAAACTTTGGAAATTCATAGAAAATTCATATTAACTCCAAATTGGACAAATAATATATGAAAAATGATCAGGAGAAAATTATCTTTTCAAATATGCAACTTTCAACTCTGTTTGAGTTGAATTTAAAATGTGATCAGTAGCATTTGTTATTTGTTTTAAATGGAATTAAATCAAATTCAATTCAAATATTTTTTGCAACTTGAACCATGGAAACATGCTACATTTCACTTACACATCAGAGGCATATCATACACATTTGAAGGTAATTCAAAATGATCAAACTATATCACATATGACTTGGTTAATGTTGAATTCAAATGTGGAATTTGAAATTGCATTTTAAAAATGCAATATATTCCACTTAAATGGAATTGCCTCACACATCAAAACTTACACTTCAAGCTTTAACATTCAATCATGTGCTTGAGCATTGCATTCATATTGATTGCTACTTCGTGCTTTGTTTGTCGAGTAGAGGTGGAACCGGAGCAAGAGGTCACCCCCTTCGCTGAAGATCCAGAACCCGAACCTCGTCAGCAAGGCAAGCAAAACCCCATTGATCATGTCGATAAAATCCCACTTCCCTCTCATGTCTCGCTTATGCATTGTATAGGATGATCACCATGCTTCGTTTCTACCGCATAGATGAACCCATTCCTTTGCATGACCTATCTTTTGTCACAGTAGTAAGCAAACCACAATCCTAGCAACTGTAGGAGTTGTTTGATATCATGTGGCCCCTGCAAATGTTATCGCTTATTGCATGCTTAGTATGATACCATGTTGTTACTGTGATGTGAGTCGGGATGGTAGTGATCATGTTGATGATGGTAGAAAAGTGTTGGTGAATCGACCCTAATACAAGGTGAACGATGAGAGGCTGTGTAGGAGTACACGGTGGGTTGTCTCGTTGAACACCGCCCTAAGTCCGAGTTCTTGTGTGGTGATCCAAGATGAAGAGTACAACCACACATTGGGCTCACTGACCCCTCTCGACTTATTAACTCATCCCTTTCGATGTCCAGATGTCGCAGTAGTTCGGAGTTCTGGTAGGCTTGTGGCCTGGATGCTAAGTGAGAGAACGGCTCATCCGAGACCGACTTATGCACCACGCACACATCGCTTGGGTCCACTTCGGTAAACCGGCCGGGTTCACGATAGTGGTAGCCAACCCAAGTAGGCGGCTTTCTTGGACTAGATAGGCTATGAGGTAACAGTTGTGGTGAGCATCCTCGCTGGCACCCCTTGAATGGTGTCGAGATCAAAGGCGGTAAATGATGATCATGTGTGTGTAGCGGTACACCCTTGCAAGGTTAACAAAACTATTCGAATAGCCGCGTCCGCGGTTATGGACTACTTGGAAAGCTTAGCTTGATTATTAGATAACTTGAACCGGATACTTCTAAAACACACCAAGCTAAGTGTGAGTGCTATGGCGTGCTTTCTCGTGGGGAAGTCGAGGAAGGCACCATAGTGGTGTATTTGTTTGGTGAAAGTAGTGGACTCGTGTACGCTTCTTACCTCAAGTCTGGTACTCGTAGTTCAGGATTAGCCAAGTCAAAGCTGGCATTTCTGCAAGTGAACCCCACCTCCCTTTTCCTTGATACATGTGCATGAGTAGTATAGCTCCTATGTAAGACTTGCTGAGTACGCCTTTGTACTCACGTTTGCTTAATCTATGTTTTAGATGACGTCACTGACCCCGAAGGTGGCTTCTTCATCGAGCTGGACGACTGAAGTTAAGCTAGTCTAGTCCCAGTCAGCAGACTGGTTCCCTCGTGGAGGGCTTTGTGCTTAAATAAGGCTTCTTAAGCCATTCGTTAAACTTGTCTGTACTCAGACATAATTTGCTTCCGTTCTGTGTTGTAATGTTGGATCACATGTATGTGATCTCTGTGTGTACTCTATAAGAGTTATAAATAAAATGTACACTTTGTAGAGAATTGCAATGGTACCTGCTGTTCATACAAGACATGTTTGCGGCGTGTATGTTTATAACATGCATGTCTTTGTATGGGTTTTCGAGACCTTAGTTGTGTTCTGGCTGGCGGTCTTTCATACACCAAGTGGCCCTTAGATGTGCGCAGCTTGGGGCATCGCGATGTGATTGCTCGAGACTGCGTCTCGTGCACACTTGTGGTATGATCGAGCCCGCCCTAGACCCCGACTAAGTGATTGGGCTGGAGTAAGTCTATGTGAGAGTTTTGAGATAGTCGATAATATGGTTGAGGCGACTTGTCTTTGAATATGGGAGTTCACCACCCATATCTTTAGACTTGTGTGCGGACGATGAGGACCCATCTCAGTTGATCATCCGGCCTGGATGGGATGCCCCTCACGTACGATGCTTTCCGAGAATGTTCAGTGCTTGGCCTTGTCTGCTTAGACAAGTGGGTGCGGTTCTCGGCTCTCCATATGACTATGTCTTAGCTGTACTTGCATACGCTAACCCCGGGTCCCGACAGACTTGGTATCAGAGCAGGACTGACTGTAGGACTAGTAGCCTTGGCCGAAGTTGAGTCTAGCTTGCTATAGTTATATAGTTACTATGGGTATATAAGGGAACAACGTAAGGCTTCATTTTTCTCCTTACCCCCTTCGTTCTGAGTTCTGAGTCACCCTCATCTTGTTCTACGGGAAGATAGGACTAGGCTCTCCTCTGTCTGATTAGCACATCTCGTTGTTTGCTTCCCTATAGCCGTAGGAAAGTTGTGTCAGGTTTTCCTAGCATTGTTATAATGCTGATTTCTTACATCGTATTATGTAAGTGCTGTTTTTCATGATTGAAAGAAATTGTCATTTCTTACAATTACAGCCGTTATGCTGTCCGAGTCATTCCAGGTTTATCTCATAATCTGATGCATTTGCAAACTCATTTCTGTTTCAGATGGCAGATCTTCCCCCTCGGCAGATTGTTCGTTTGACCAGGTGCCTCGGTGTGCGTGGCCATCCCGCCACGTTGATCGGATATGATCAAGGAAGCAGAAGAGCAAGTTCGCATTGTTCGTGATCAATTGAAAGCCGCACAGTCTCGTCAAAAAAGCTACTATGATCGTCATCATAGGCAGGAGAGCTACAATCTGGATGAGAAGGCTTACCTTCGGGTTACTCCTCTGAAGGGAACCCAACGTTTCGGTATCAAAGGCATGTTGGCCCCAAGTTACATCGGACCTTTCCGCATTATTGCTAAACGTGGAGAAGTTGCCTACCAACTTGAACTACCCCCGCACCTTTCCTGAGTACATGATGTATTCCATGTGTCACAACTCAGGCGTTGCTTCAAGGACCCCATCCGCGAAGTCGACCATGAAACGCTTGATCTCCAAGATGACCTTTCTTATCGAGAATACCCCGTTCGTATTCTTGATTCCGCAGAGCGTGTCACTCGCCGAAAGAAGATCAAGTTTCTGAAAGTTCAGTGGTCACACCACTCAGAGAAAGAAGCCACGTGGGAAAGAGAAGACCGTCTCAGTGCCGAGTACCCCTCCTTCCTCCCGCAGACTTCTGAATCTCGGGACGAGATTCTTTTGAGTGGGGGCAAGTTGTCACAACCCCTAGTTAGGTATGTGCTAGGATCAGAGGTACCTTGCATTCATGCAAAAATTTCAAATTGCAATTCAAAAATGGGGAAAAGAAAGCCCTGAGAAATTAAATCAAATAGCCAGAGAAAAATCTTTTTCCAAAAATCATTTGAGTATTTGGAAAATTCCTATAAATGATGCTGATCATTTTAAAAATGGTTTTGGAGCAATCCCATGCTCATGGAATTTTCTAATATTCAAACAGTGGCTTTGGAAATTAAATAAAACCCTATTTGACTTGAAATTGAAATTATTTGAATTTCAAAAATACCCAAAAGTGATGAGTGGCTAGCTCTCTATTTTATGAGGCCACATAAAAATTTGGGGCATTTAATAAAATGCCTAGGTATTTTGTTTTCTAGGCAGAACAAATAGAACAGAATTAAATAACAAGAAAAGAGAAAGCAGAGAGCTTACCTCTTGCACCAGGCGAGGCCCACCTCCTTGGCCCCGGCCCAGCCCAACGAGCCACCTTGTCTTCTTCCTCCCCGCCCCTCCAAGCACCTCGCTGGAGGGCAGAGCACGGCGACGACGCCACGGCGACGTCCAGGCCCTTCTAGACCTCCCCCTCCCTCTCTCTTGTGCCACGGAGTCGCACAGAAGCCCCCCCCCCCCCCGCACCCCAGCTCTCTCCCGGACCCTCTCCTTCCCCTCCGGCGACGAGAAACCGAGCACCCCCGAAGCACAGCCGGAGCGCGGCGACGCCCCAACGTGGCCACCGTGCCCCCCTCGCCGAGCCGAGCTGTCCAGTGCATCCGCTGCCGTCGTCTTCGTCATCTCCCGCACAGAATCGAACCGAGGAGATCCCCAGGCGTCGCCCGTGTCTTCGAGTTGCCGCCGGCCACCGACGACCCCCAAGTCGATTTCGACGTCGTGCTGCTTTCCCCGCCCCCTTCGTCCTCTCCATCGCCACTGGTGAGCTCCCAGCTCCATTTCCCCCCCATCTGTGCGTCTCCCCGGGCTCTTTGTGCTAGTCCGCCATGGACAGTGTCTCCGGCCGCCGCCTCCCGACGTCGAAGCCATGGCCTGGAGCCTCCCCCTCGAACCCCTCCTAGTCCAGACGACGCGCGACGTCGCGGGCTTCGTCCCAGTGCCCCCAACCTCCTCCCCGTGTCCCGTAACGCCGTTCCGGTAGAGCGCCGCCGCGCACTGGACGCCGGCGGCTAACCGCCGGGCACTTAGGAGTTAACCCACCCCTAATCACCCCCTAATCCCACTGACTCGTGGGCCCAAGGCCACTAACTAACCCCTGGTTAGTTTAACTAACCGGGTTAATTAACCCCCCCCCCACTGATAGCCCGGAGCCACGCGTCAGCAGCCCCCTGACGTCACCCTGGCGTCAGGCTGACGCAGTAAATCAGTTAAATGGTTTATTTAATTCCAGAAATTCCAGAAAATACCCCAAACTTTGGAAATTCATAGAAAATTCATCCTAACTCCAAATATAGTAAATAATATGTCTAAAATTATCAGAAAAATACAAGGATTAAGAATATGCAATTTGTTTTCATGTTTGACCATTTTAAAATGGGTGAACAGTAGCAAACATGCATATGGACCCTTTTCTATTTCAAATTTGGGATGATTTTGCAAATGATTTTGCAACACCCTTATTTCCAATGGTTTCATCCACACCTCAGAAACATTACTTCAACTATACAACATCACTTCATGATCAAACTTTTCAGATGAACTTTCATGCATCCAAATGCATTTGAAATTCATCGATAAATCAACTGGAGTTTGAATTTCCATTTCAAATGCAATATACTCCTTTTAAATGGAATGCTCAACACATCAGTACCTTGAACATCACCATTACAATCTTATTCATGTGATTGTGCATTGTACATTATGTTGATCCTATGATTGTCATGGTGCTGATAGAAGTGGATTCGGAGCTCGAGATCACCCCCTTCGTTGAAGACTCCATTATCGAAACCTCGTCAGCAAGGCAAGCAAACCCCCATTGATCATGTCTATAAAATCCCACTTCCCTATCATGTCTCGCTTATGCATTGTTTAGGATGATCACCATGATAACGTTTCTACCGCATAGTTGAACCCATATCCTTTGCATGACCTATCATCTTGTCACAGTAGTAAGCAAACCACAATCCTAGCAGATGTAGGAGTTGGTTGATATCATGTAGCCCCTGCAACTGTTACTGCTTATTGCATGCTTAGTGGTATAATGAGGTTGCTTATGATGTGAGTCGGGATGACAAACATGGTGTTGATGAAAGTGAAACGTGTTGGTGAATCTACCCTAATACAAGGTGAACGATGAGAGGCTGTGTAGGAGTACACAGTGGGTTGTCTCGTTGAACACCACCCTAAGCCCGAGTTCTTGTGTAGTGATCCAAGAAGAAGAGTACAACCACACATTGGGCTCACTGACCCCTCTCATCCTAGTACCTCACCCCGTTCGAACCCCAAGAGTCGCAGTAGTTCGGAGTTCTGGTAGGGCTGTGGCACGGTCTGCGTAGTGGATGAACGGCTTTTCAAGACCGGCTTGGGACCCTGCACACATCGTTTGAGGCTGTACTGGAACCTCGGCCGGACTTCCATACGGATCCCCCTCAGATAGGCGACTCTCTGGACTAGAACGGAGTTGTGGGCGAAGTGTTGTGGTGGCATCCTCGCTGTCACCTCTTGAACGGTGACACGCAAAAGGAGGTAACTGATGACACGTGTGTGTAGCGGTACACCCTTGCAAGGTTAACAAAACTATTCGAATAGCCGTGTCCGCGGTTAAGGACTGCTTGGAGAGTTGTGCTCGATTATTAGACAACTTGAACTGGATACTTCTAAAACTCGCAAGATAAGTGTGAGTGCTATGGTGTGCTTCTCGTGGGGAAGCCGAGGAAGTAACCATAGTGGTGTATTTGGTTGAAGAGATGTAGTGGAATCGTGTACGCTTCTTACCTCAAGTCTGGTACTCGTAGTTCAGGACTAGCCAAGTCAAAGCTGGCACTTCTGCAAGTGAAACCCCACCCCCCTTTACCTTGATACATATGCATGAGTAGTATAGTTCCTATGTAAGTCTTGATGAGTACGATTTTGTACTCACGTTTGCTTAATCTATGTTTTAGATGAACCCACCGACCCCGATGGTGGCTTCTAACCGAAGCTCGAAGAATGAAGACTCCGACCTAGACCAAGCTAGTGTAGTCCCAGTCAGACGACTGGTTCCCTCGTGGAGGGCTTGTTTTTAGAAAAGGCTTCTCTAAGCCATTTGTTAAAATTGTCTGTACTCAGACCTACTTGCTTCCGCTTGTTTGTTGTAATGTTGGATCACATGCTTGTGATCTCCGTGTGCACTCTGTAAGAGTTATTAATAAAGATATATACTTTGTAGAGAATTGCAATGATACTTGCTTTTCATACAAGGCATGTGTGCTGCATGTATGTTTATAACATGCATGTCTTTGTATGGGTTTTCGAGACCTTAGTTGTGATCTGGATGGCGGTCTTTTATACACCAAGTGGCCCTTAGATGTGCGCAGCTTGCGGCATCGCGATCCGATTGTTTGAGACTCTGTCTCGTGCACACTTTGATGTATGATCGAGCCCGCCCTAGACCCCGACTAAGTGATCGGGCTGGAGTAAGTCTATGTAAGGGTTATAATACAATCGATAGTATGGTTGAGGCGACTTGTCTATGAGTATGGGAGTTCACCACCCATATCATTTAGACTTGTATGCGGACGATGAGGACCCATTTCAGTTGATCATCCGGCCTGGATGGGAAGCCCCTCACGTTCGATGCTTTCCGAGAACGTTCTGTGCTTGGCCTTGTCTGCTTAGACAAGTGGGTACGGTTCTCATCTCTCCATATGATTGTGTTGTAGCGAGGCTTGCATATGCTAAGCCCGGGTCCCGACATGGGCCAAATCTGAACTAAACGGGCTAAACAGAGGTGGCGTCGGTCATTATTAGACGAACTAGGCGAGCATTACTTACGGGCCGTCCCAACATGCAAAAGAAAAAAAAAGGAAAAATGGGCTCCTCACCAGGTCGGGCTGAGCCTAGGAGGGTGTGGGCGCAGCTTAGCGTCATCTCGCCTTGGGCGCTGCCGAGCGGGAAGAGGATCTGGGCCACGCTAGGACCGACGACGGGCATGTAGGTTCTCGGGGACGAGGCGGCTCGGGCGTGGTTTCCCAACTGGTGACGTGGAGGCCTCCAGGGTCTGGTGACGTGGCACCACAGGAGCACTCCGATTCGGATCCTACGGATCAGATCGCGGCAACTGGATCTGGGAGGGGTGGTTTCCAGATAAAGGCAGGTGGGGGATTGGCTAGGCATGGAAATTGAGGTGTGGTGGCGTCTGGGTTAGGGGAAACCCTAATCTGGCTTAGGTTTTGCTGCTAAAAATGGTAGGGGAGATGCCTCTATATATAGCAAGTGGGTGTTTGGGAGGGGTTTCGGGCCACAAAATGGCTCGTTTTGGGTCCGGTCAGGTGGGCTAGGATCCGAAGATACGAGGGGAATCCGGAGGTCCAGCTAATAGCGCGCGCGACATTTTGTGAATACGCCCCTCGGATTACACCGGCTACTATGCCTGGCACATCCGAACGTTCACCTACCCGACGAAGTCGGAATCGCGCGAAATTCAAAACACCGCCTCAAAGCACCAAACTGACGTCGTCTACATCGTTCCGCATAGAACCGAGAACGTCGAAACCCGCCCGATAAAATAACCCATTTAAATATAAATGGGGCTTTTCGCGCCGATGGTGATGGTTGGTCCTGTGCCGGGAGTTACGACGGTGATCGGGTGGAACCCGTGTCGCAAAGGTCGTGTGCCGCTTGGGAAAAACGTTTAGTCACGCATCCGATACGAGAAGGAGGGGGAAATATTCGCCGATTAATAAATCAGCGAAGAAAATACACCAAACATTTCTTGCAAGCAATACAAATAATGCACCAAACAATTTTTTTAATTTGGGTGAAAATCCCGGGCTGTTACAATACAACACCACCAACAAGGGATCTTGTCCCAAGATCCTGGACGATCCAGGGGAGATGGTGGAGAGAAAAGAGAAACAACGATGTTCAACACCACCAATAATGGACTCTGCTCCATGTCGACGTCGAGCTTCCGTCGAGATAAATTTCTGCAGAGAGATAGCAACATCGGAGAATGAAACAATCGGGAGATCAAGAGGAAGAACGATAGTTCAAATAGACGATCAAGGGAAGCATTCTCACTCAAATCGTGAGGATACTAGGCAAGAGGAGTGAAGGCAACGGTCGACCAAGATGTTCACCAGAGTCGGAGGAACTAAAGGTACTACAAGAATTCCCAACCTGAGATCGGAATCGAGACAATACGCTGCAAGCAAAGCATTGTAACGATTCTGAAACTACACACTCATCGAGATTCTAAAGTTTGAAAAGGGATAAGGCGAGAATAAAACAGTTATGACACTTGTCTTGACCAGAGCAAAGGTAAGGAGTAAAAGGATTCCTACTCTCCGATAACTAACTTAGTAACTACAAAATAATTTTTCTTCTAGACTCGACTTCGTCCAGAAAAGGGATCCTACGGTCAGTAAATCTCTGATACCAACTTGTAAGTCCCGATATGCGGTACTCTTCCAGATCTGGATGTTTCCATCCAGATCCGTGGACGAAGCACATATCGGTCCCACCGCGACATATGACAATGCCATATGCCCCAGGTTTCCAACATGATATCACTGCATTACAGCTACAAGGATACATCATCTCATACAATCGGCATACAACTGCCTTAATACATTACATCAGCGGAAGCTGCATGTCTGAGTATAGACTACAATCAATTGCCTAGTGGCAAAGAGAAAATCATCAATCCCCATAACCACACGGGTCCAGGACCTCCGCCGGGATCCGCCTAACTAGTCGTCGTCGAGTCTCCATTTGAAACGTCGATCACCATACCTGTTGTCGACCAAGAACCCTAAAAAGAATTTGGGGGTAGTATCATGAGTACAGAAGTATTCAGCATCCAACTGTAGTGGTCAACTGACCCAGCAAGGACTTTATCAATCGTCATTCTAGGATAACTAGTACTTTACGGTAAGGATGGGGTAAGTGGTGAGGTTGTTGCCGCACTAGCATTTATGAAGTGGCTAACGATCTAGAGAGTAGGATAAGAAGCTAAGAATTCAATGAGGAATCGCCTCCAACAAGTCTTGCTATCAACTACTTACGCAAACATAACACCTATCATATCCTTGTCCTCCCCTTCGCATCCGACGAAGAAGAAGCAGTCAAGGCACACACACATTGATCAAGTTATTAAGACTATCGCAGTTGTTGTTGTCTATGAACAAGGAGTAGGTCTCAAGTCGTCCATAACCGTGGACACGGCTTCTCGAAAATATTTAACCCTGCGGGGGTGTACCAACTACACGTTATAAGGCTCCGCACGCACGCCCATCTCTTTCAGTTTCTACCCATCACAGGCAGCCATTTTGTGATTTAGTCCCGAGAGATCCGAAACGACATGTCCCTCTATCTAACAACGCATAAATCCGGGTGTCCCCCGGGGAGTCGACATCCAGTTCAGGAGCCGGCCACGCTCTCGTCCTGGTCTCTTCCGTATCAACTGGGATTGGGTTACCGTGGAAGAAACCATGCCCGGGCCCTCGCCGGCCAAGTGTGGACCAATAGAATATACCACCCCACTGGTCCAGTTTGTTTTAAATCCACTAGCTGCAGACTGGTTATGCATGCGGGTTTCGAATGGTAAATCATCTTGGGCCACCACTAGAAATGTTTGAAGCTAGGTAGGTAAGAACAGGGGACCCCATAGCATCCCACACGCGGTTAGGCACGCTCGTCAAGAGACACAATACCCGGAACTCGGGTCCTAGGTGACTCGAATGGAACAAAGCGTCAGGGCGGGATAGCCTAGATCTTCCATCCTTCGTCGAATATAGTCAACATTATAATAACCATATCATCCACAACAATATAATAATGTGATAGCCCAATCCAAGGAGTAACATGGTAACATTCGTAGCATCCTAAGCATGCATAGTAAGTAGGGGCTGGGGAACGAGCAATAGTAACATAGCAGTACATGGTTTGCTAGGAGGGGACATGACTGTATTGGTTTAAGAAAGGTTGTAAACATGTGGTAGGATCAAACATCGAACCTAACCTAGACTAGCATGCAAACCGCTGGTTATAATAGAATGCATCGTAAGTAATGTATAGTCCTTGCATGTTGATAAGACATGTTCCGAAGGTGTAGTCGATCGCAAACTCGCATCGTCTCCGAGAGTATCCACGAGAGAAAAAAAGAAGTAAACACTGGAAAAGGCAATCGACGAGCAAGCATATATTACTATGAAGCAGTCACGAGCAAGCATCAACAAGAATACAATACAAGACAACGCACTACGGTATTGCATCTATCGTTGAGATGGGTTACTAACAGGTTAAGTGGAGTATTCGTCACACACGATAATACCGCACATTTGCCGGTTGTACAGGTGTGTATATGTCGGTTGTACCGGTTATGTGCAGAAACGCACATAACGGTCAGATATATAAAATGGGTCTTCTTTCTCCTTTTTCCCCACCGGTTCCTTGAAAGTTCTTCCCCCCATTATTGACCTCTTTGAGCTTGTTTTCTCTCTATCCCTCCCATTATTCTTTCTCCTTTTTGATGGATAAGAGAGAGAATATCTAGATCTACATTCTCCATGAAGTCATCTCTCCTCTAAGTGAGGGGAACCTCGTGGATCTACATCTTGGAGTTATTTGGTGTTCTCCTTGTTCTTTGTCTCATATTCCTCCGTAGCTTTTGTTGCTTTGGTGAGATATGAGAGTGGGGGACTTGAGAACTTCATGTACTCTTTCCATTGCATTTGGTGCATTGGTTTGACTTCTCGCCTAGGATTCGTTGTAGTAAGTGAAGTTGATAAGATTGCTACTCTTGACTGCATTAGCACTCTAGAGCTTGTACTCTTGAGTGCACTGGCACTCTAGAGCTTGTACGTCTTTTGTGCGTTAGCACCTATAGGCTTGTTGTTGCAGAGCTCAATCATTGTGGTGGAATGCTTCGGGACGCTACGGGAGCCACCAATTCGGTTGTGGAGATAGCCCCGAGAATTTTTACGGGTTCGGTGAACGCCCTCAATGGTCGCCATTTGTACGGGTTCAGTGACCGCCCTCAAGTGTCCTATTGTGGAACCACGATATCTTTCTTTGGTAAGAGCGTGTGCAGAACTAGGGTGGCCCTCGTTGGCTTCCTGTGAGAATTGAGCTTCACTTCCTCTCCAAACGGAGACGTACTTCTCGCAAGAGAAGGAACTTCGGTAAAAAATCCTTGTCTCCATCGGCTCCACTTGCGGTTATCTCTACCTTTACTTTGAGCAAGCTTATTACCTTGTTTATCTTGTGCATTCTCATATTATTGTTGCATTGCTTGTCCCATAGGTTGTTTACCTTGTTGCACATCTAGTCAACATTTTTACTTGTGCACCTACTTTGTGATAGCCATAGCGCTCTTGTTATATATCTTGTTATCACATAGTTGTTTATCTTGCTTAGTATAAGTTGTTGGTGCACATAGTTGAGCCTAGCTTATTTAGGTCTCTTCCTTGGCAAATTAAACGTTAAGTTTTATTCCGCATTTGTTGAAGCCTAAACCATAATTATTTTAAGCGCCTCTTCACCCCCCCTCTAGGAGATATCCACGTCCTTTCAATGAGGTACCTTGGTACACCAAACCTAGGAAATATTACATCTTTAAGCATTTTCAAAGATGTCTTCTGATCAACACTCTCAGCGGGGATTGCTTCAAACCACATCAAAATATTTCCACTTGTTATTAGGCAACTCTGTTCGTTAGCTTTCCATCAAGCTTGAGTTTGCCTAAATCGGAGTTCATTTTCAAAAGTTACGGTTGTTCTGGGTTTCCTGGTGTTGGCGGTTCCTGCCGGGCGGTTGTGCCGGTCGGCTGGGCCGGTTGTACCGCCCTTGTTAGGGTGCGGAACTACCAGTACAACTACCGGGGCCACTAACGGGTGTAGTCCCTTTCTCTCCTGTCCTCGGGCCGGTGGCCTGGCGGTGGTACCGCGGTTGTAGAAGTAAATGTATATTTACCGGTACTACCAGGCACGTAGCCGGTTGTATCGCCCTTGTCAGGGTGCGATACTACCAGGCCAACTACCGGTGGAACTACCGGGCAATGGCCCTTTCTCCTCTGATCTAGGCCGGTGGTGGACCGATGGTGCCGTGGCTGTACCGGTAATTAGCTAATTACCAGCACTACCGGGCGGATGGGAGGTTGTACCGCCAGCTTGTTTTCTCTCTATCCCTCCCATTATTCTTGCTCCTTTTTGATGGAAAAGATAGAGGATATCTAGATCTACATTCTCCTCCAAGTCATATCTCCTCTAAGTGAGGGGAACCTTGTGGATTTAGATCTTGGAGTTCTTTGGTGTTCTCCGTGTTCTTCCTCTCATATTCCTTTATAGCTTTTGTTGCTTTGGTAAGATATGAGAGTGGGGGGACTTGAGCACTTCGTGTGCTCTTGCCATTGCATTTGGTGCATCGGTTTGACTTCTCGCCGAGGATTCGTTGTAGTAAGTGAAGTTGAGAAGATTGCTACTCTTGAGTGCATTGGCACTCTAGAGCTTGTACTCTTGAGTGCATTGGCACTCTAGAGCTTGTACCTCTTGGGTGCGTTGGAACCTATAGTATTGTTCTTGCGGAGCTCAATAATTGTGGTGGAATGCTTCGGGACGCTACGGGAACCTCCAATTCGGTTGTGGAGATAGCCCTCGAGCATTTGTAAGGGTTTGAAGAACGCCCTCAAGGGTCTCCATTTGTACGGGTTCGGTGACCGCCCTCAAGTGTCCTATAGTGGAACCACGGCATGTTCCTTTGGTAAGAGCATGTGCAGAAATAGGGTGGCCCTCGTTGGCTTCGTGTGAACATTGAACTTCACTTCCTCTCCAAACGGAGACGTACTTCTCGCAAGAGAAGGAACTTCGGTAACAAATCCTTGTCTCCATCGGCTCCACTTGCGGTTATCTCTACCTTTACTTTGAGCAAGCTTATTACCATGTGTTATCTTGTGCTTTCTCATATTATTTTTGCATTGCTTATCCCATAGGTTCTTTACCTTGTTGCACATCTAGTCAACCTTTTTACTTGTGCACCTACTTTGTGATAGCCATAGCGCTTTTGTTATATATCTTTCTATCACATAGTTGTTTATCTAGCTTAGTATAAGTTGTTGGTGCACATAGTTGAGCCTAGCTTATTTAGGTCTGTTGCTTGGAAAATTAAAAGTTAAGTTTTATTCCGGACTTGTTGAAGCCTAAACCGTAATTATTTTAAGCGCCTCTTCACCCCCCCCCTCTAGGCGACATCGACGTCCTTTCAATGAGGTACCTTGGTACACCAAACCCAGGAAAGATTATATCTTTAAGCATTTTAAAAGATATCTTCTGATCAACACTCTCAGCAGGGATTGCTTCAAACCACTTCAACATATTTACACTCGTTATTTGGCAGCTCTGTTCGTTAGCTTTCCATCAAGCTCGAGTTTTCCTCTATCGGAGTTCATTTGCAAAAGTTACGGCTGTTCTGGGTTTCCTGGTGTTTACAGTTCCTGTCGGGCAGTTGCACCGGTCGACTAGGCAGGTTGTACCGCCCTTGTCAGGGTGCGATACTACCAGTCCAACTACCGGGGACACTAACGGGTGTAGTGCGTTTCTCTCCTGTCCTCGGGTCGGTGGCCCGGTGTAAGGCCCGATATGCGGTACTGTTCCAGATCTAGATGATTCCATCCAGATCTGGGGACAAAGCACATATCGGCCCCACCACGACATATGACAATGCCATATGCCCCGGATTTCCTACATGATATCACAACATGACAGCTACAAGGATACAACATCTCATACAGTCGGCATACAACTGCCTTAATACAATACATCATTGGAAGTTATATGTCTGAGTATAGACTACATTCAATTGCCTAGTGGCAATGGTAAAACACACCATTCCCGTAACCGCACGGGTCCAGGCTCTCCGCCGGGATCCTCCTAACTAGTCGTCGTCGAGTCTCCATGAAGGCACCCCGAAGAAGAGTCGAGGTAGTAATCAACTGCAGCGGCCGATCAGGCAAAACATAAAAGGGAAAAAGAAAAGAAAGGGGTGAAAATATATTAAAAGTCTTGTAACTAACTTCTCACGGGTAAGATGGGGGTAGTGGTGAGGTTGCAGTCGCAATAGCAATATATTGAGTGGCTAACGGTCTATTTTAGAGTAATATGAGATCCAAGCATTCGATGAGGAATCGCCTACAACAAGTCTTGGTATCATCTACTTATGCAATCATAACACCTATCCTATCCTTGTCCTCCTCTTCGCATCCCGACGAAGAAGAAGAAGTCAAGGCACACACACGTTGATCAAGTTATATTAAGATTATCTTAGTTGTTGTTGTCTATGAACAAGGAGTAGGTCTCAAGTCGTCCATAACTGTGGACACGGCTTCTCGAAAAGATTTAACCCTGCAGGGTTGTACCAACTGCCCATTACAAGGCTCGGCACGCACGCCCATCTCTCTCAGTTTCTACCCATCATAGGCAACTATTTTATAATTTAGTTCCGAGATATCCGAAATGACAGGTCCCTCTAGCTAACAACGAACAAATCCGGGTGGCCCCCGGAGAGTCGACATCCAATCCAAAAGCCGGCCGCGCCCTCGGATCGGCCTCTTCCGTCTCAACAGGGTTTGGGTTACCGGGACACCTCACATGGGGCCGGGCCCTTGCCGGTCAAGGGTGGACCAACAAGGAAACTATGTCTCCACTGGCCCAGGTGGTTTTAAAGGATATCTGCTAGGAGCGACCCGACAAACATATATGCATGGTTTCAAATGGTAAATCAGTTTGGGCCACTACAAGAAATTTTGAAGCTAGGTATGTAAGAAAAGGGGACCCCATAAAATCCCACACGCGGTTAGGCACACTCAGTCTTACAACCAATACCTGGAACTCGGGTCCTAGGTGACTCGAATGGAACAAAGCGTCGGGGCGGGATAGCCTAGACCTTCCATCCTTCGTCGAATATAGTCATTCACAATAATATAATAATGTGATAGCCCAATCCAAGGAGTAATAGGAGGTAACAGTTGATAACATCCTAGCATGCATACTAAGAAGTGGCTGAGCAGCGAGCAATAGTAACATAGCCGAACAAGGTTTGCTGGAATGTGGAGGACATGGCTGTTTGGTTTTATTTGAGAGCCATGAATATAAAATGGTGGGATCAAGCAATCGTTCTATCCTACACCTAGACGCGAGTAAGCTGAAAGTTATAAGCATGATATATGCTATCCCTTACCTGATGAGAAGAATAAACCGAAGGTGAAGTCGATCGGAAGCTCACAACGTTTCCGAGAGGTACCCGCGGAAGCACACAGGAAGGAAACATTGGAAAGCAATCAACGAGCAAGCATCTATTACTACGAAGCAATCACGAGCAAGCATCAACAAGAAGGCAACATGAGACAACGCACTACGGTATCGCATCTATCGTCGAGAGCGGTTACTAACAGGTTAAGTGGAGTACTCGTCAGACACGACGATACCGCACATTTAGAAAGGTTCAAGTTGTTTAGCTACACAAGATGAGCAAAGGTTGTTAACATGGCATCTCACTCAAGCATGGAATAGCACACAAACATGACAAGAGGTGATGCATAAGATAAACTATCTATTCTAGTCAATTTATGTGAGGCACAACCTAAACATGGTATAACTCTATGTACCCCACGACAATTAAAGCATTTGGTACTGTTCTTCCCTAAACCATATTTTAGGCTGGTTAACAACAGAAAACAATAGCATAAACACAAATTACACGAAAAACTAATCAAGTTACATGTAAAGAACACTTCAAACGGAGTTACGGTTGAAAAGATACAAGCAAAACAAGTTACGGGCACAATCTGCCAAACATCAGGAAGCACACTTTAGAGCAATGCATAAATAGGATAATGAATGCAAACATGCTCACAAATGATATGCAACTAAAGTAGACATGTCAGGAAAGTCATGACAATATGAATCATGCAAATAGGCATCATGAACAACTAATTATAGCTCATGCAAAATCCAATAAAACATTACTGGTCTAGGACTTAGTGAAAATCTGGAAAACATGGCAGAAACTATTATTTTCATGCTGTGTAAACAGGGGCAAATCTATATGAAAAATTGCAGAGACATGACATAGCAATATATGAGCATGGATTAGGCATGATGATGATCAGGTACAAACAAGAATCAAGGTCATAGCCATGACAGATCAAAAGATATTAAGCGTGCAACATGGCATCGGAAAGTTACAAACTTAGAGAAAAACAGAGGTGGCTGTCAAAAACAGCAGGATAGCAACTTGGAGCTGAAATATATCTATTACCTGAAATGTAAACATGACAATGCAATACATATAATGAAAGTAGACATGATGCTTAACAGTATGCAACAAGAATCAATGCAATAGGCCTCATGGATGTGTCACAATCATCAAGCAAACTTGGAATAAAATAACAGTAGCAGGACACTAGCAGAAAATAATAGCAGTTAAACGTCAGATGCCCACTTCAACAGAGATTAACAACATCAACATGGCCTCAAATCAAAATTGCTCACAAAAGATGAACTGAAGTACACACAATTCTAAACAATTTTCCTTTTAGGCGCATCCCGATTCGGGCTACGGTTTACTCGCAAACTTCAACGCAAAAACGTAACAGCAGCCAAAATATTCAGACTTGGTGAAATTTCGAGGTGTCTAGGGAAAAAAGGACCTCATGGGCTGCGGCCCAACAGGTCGAGGAGGCGTCTTGTAAGGCCCGATATGTGGTACTGTTCCAGATCTAGATGTTTCCATCCAGATCCGGGGACGAAGCACATATCGGTCCCATCGCGACATATAACAATGCCATATGCCCCGGATTTCCAACATGATATCACAACATTACAGATACAAAGATCCAACATCTCATACAATCGGCATACAACTGCCTTAAATACAATACAACAGCGGAAGATACATGTCTGAGTACAGACTACAATCAAGTGCCTACTGGCAAAGAGAAAAACATCGATCCCCATAACCACACGGGTCCAGGCCTTCCGCCGGGATCCGCCTAACTAGTCGTCGTCGAGTCTCCACGTGAGACGTCGATCACCATACCTGTTGTCGATCAAGAACCCTGAAAAGAGTTTGGGGGTAGTATCATGAGTACAGAAGTACTCAGCATCCAACTGTAGTGGTCATCTGACCCAGCAAGGACTTCATCACTCGTCATTCTAGGACAACTAGTAGTTTACGGTAAGGATGGGGTAAGTGGTGAGGTTGCTTCCGCACTAGCATTTATGAAGTGGCTAACGATCTAGAGAGTAAGATAAGAAGTCAAGCATTCGATGAGGACTCGCCTCCAACAAGTCTTGCTATCAGCTACTTACGCAAGCATAACACCTATCCTATCCTTGTCCTCCTCTTCGCATCCCGACGAAGAAGAAGCAGTCAAGGCACACACACGTTGATCAAGTACATTCAGATTATCTCGGTTGTTGTTGTACATGAACAAGGAGTAGGTCTCAAGTCGTCCATAACCGTGGACACGGCTTCTCGAAAAGATTTAACCCTGCAGGAGTGTACCAACTGCCCCATTACAAGGCTCCGCACGCACTCCCATCACTCTCAGTTGCTACCCATTATAGGAAACCATTTTATGATTTAGTTCCGAGAGATCAGAAACGACAGGTCCCTCTAACTAACAACGAACAAATCCGGGTGGCCCCCGGGGAGTCGACACCCAATCGAAAGGCCGGCCACGCTCTCGGATCGGACTCTTCCGTATGACGCAGGTCGGATTGCCGGTTAATCACACATGGGAAACCGGGTCCTAGCTGATCGGGTGGACCAACAGAGAAACCATGTCTCCACTGGCCCAAGTTGTTTTAAAAGATATCTGCTAGGAGCGACCCGACAAGATATATATGCATGTTTTCAAATGGTAAATCATCTTGGGCCACCTCTAGAAATGTTTGAAGCTATAAAGGTAAGAAAAGGGGACCCCATAAAATCCCACACGCGGTTAGGCACGCTCAGTCTTAAAACCAATACCCGGAACTCGGATCCTAGGTGACTCGAATGGAACAAAGCGTCGGGGCGGGATAGCCTAGACCTTCCATCCTTCGTCGAATATAGTCAACATTATAATAATCATATCATCAACAACAATAATAATAACGTGATAGCCCAAACCAAGGAGTAACAGGGTAACATCGTAGCATCCTAAGCATGCATACAAAGCAGGGGCTGAGCAACGAGCAATAGTAACATAGCAGTACATGGTTTGCTGGGAGGGGACATGGCTGTATCGGTTTAAAAGAGGTTGTAAACATGTGGTATGATCAAACATCGAACCTAACCTAGACTAGCATGCAAACCGCTGGTTGAAATAGAATGGATCATAAGTAATGTATAGTCCTTGCCTGTTGATAATTCGGGTTCCGAAGGTGTAGTCGATCGCAAGCTCGCATCGTCTCCGAAGGTACCAGCGGAAGCACACAAGACGAAACACTGGAAAGCAATCAACGGTGCACCACTATTACTACAGAGCAACACAAGATCAAGAAGACATCACACGACACGGCAACGCGATATGGATCTATCGTCGAGAACGGTTACTAACAATTTAAGTGGGGTATCGGTCACACGCGACGAATACCGCACGTTTACGGTGGTTCAAGTTTTTTAGCTACAGGTAATCAACCAACGGTTATTAACATGGCAAGGCACCCAAGCATGGCATATCACACAATCATGGCAAGGGGTGAAGCATAAATAAACTATCTAATCTAGTCAATTTAAGTGGGGGTAAAACCTATACATGGCAACTATTGCGGACCCCACGATAATTATTGCATTTGGTACTGTTTTGCCCTAAACAATATTTTATATTTGTTAACAGCAGCAAACAATAACATAAACACAATCTACACAAAATTCTAGTCAAGTTACATATAAAGAACATTTTAATCGCAGCAACGGTTAAAAAGTTATTGCATTAACAGTTTACAGTGGCAAGGGTTGTAATTAGCAAGTAAACTACATGTAAACAAGGTCAAACATGGCAAAAGATCACATTTTATTAAACTAGACAAAAAACTAAGCAAATTTCATGTTTAAAGCGTCGCGGTCCAAGTTACGAGCTAGGAGCTATCGATAAACCAAAATTTACTCTATAGCAAAACAAAAGAACAAAAAAAAGAATTAAAAAAAGAGGGTGAAAACCCCATTGGGCTCCCCTCAGCTGACCCGGCCCAGGTCCCTTGCAGGTCGGCACGGCCGGCGCCCACGAGCATGAACTGCTCTTGGGCCGAGCCCACTTGTTGCGCTAGGGAAAAAATGAGCAAAAAAGGAGACGGTTGAATTGTTCCAAGGGGTATTCGAACCCGAGTCCTTACGGTTGAGATCCAGGCACCCAACCACTGCGCCACTACTCCATTTACGAACGAAAGAAGTTCTAAAGCTAGATGACTAAACTACCAGGCGAGAACTGAAGCTGATGACATCATGCTGCAGTTTTCTGACCAAACTGAACGCGGCTTTTCAACCATGGCGGCTGCGGCACGGGACAGTGGGAAGGCAGAGGGCTCCGGTTGGCTGGAGAGGCCAAAGGCTTGGCCTTGGATACATAGAGCGCGCGCAGCTCGCTCCCGGGGCAAGGGCACATGGCAACCACGACTACAAGCGGCAGCCATTGAAGCAAAACGACGAACGGCGACAGCCACTACGGGAAAACATAGCAAGGGATCAGACAGGGGACAGGACGAGCATCTCACGAGGGGGAGGACGTGGGGACGAGCTCGGGGACACGGCTGTGCGGATCCGGGCGCCGGCATGGTCCAAGGGGCGACCGACGCGGGCTCCAAGGCGGCGGCTCCATGGAGGCTCCTGGGAGGCGGCCATGGCGGCTCCGTTTCCTGGACAGAGAAGAGGGAGAGGGGGTGAAGCGAGGAGAGGGAAGAGAGAGGAGAGCATTAGTGGTGGAGGGGGTCACCGGAGGCGGGCTGGTCGGCGGCACAGCTCACCGGCCAGACGACGAGGCGGCGGTGGTCGTGAACGCTCGGGGCGGGAGGACGCCCACGGGAGAGGAGCTCGGGCTGGTGGCCTTCGGGGCAGGGGAATCCGATCTGGTGACGTGGACGTCCCTCGGCCGTTGGATCCGCCGATCCGACGGTCCAAATCGAGGGGGGCTAGGGTTTGCTGCAAAAATTAGACAACATGCGAAAATTGGGGCGGATCTGGGGTGGTGACTGCAATTTTGTGGCTAGGGAAACCCTAGAAAGGGGTGGGAGTGTGGTGGTCTTTATATAGCCCTGGTGGCTGGCAGTTTGCAAAAAAATCCCCGGCTTTTCTCTCGCGCGCGAGGTGCTCACGTTTCTGACCGCCGGGGGTCCGCAGTACCTCCGATCGGGTAAAACTTCGAACTGCGCGATCAGCGCATCGAGCCGGAGGCGTTCACCTCGAGCTGGAACCGTTTCGAGAACACTTTCCGGCGCGCTATAAAAATAACCCGTTTAATTATTAAACGGGGTTTTTCGTTCCGTTGGCTGCGGCTGGTCTCGTGCGGGTTTCGCGACGGTGATCGGGTGAAACCCGGTGTCGCAAAGGTCAAGTGTCACGGTGGCAAGGGTCGGTCTTCGTCCGGTACGAGATAAGAGGGGGGGATAATCGCCGATCGATAAATCAGGGATGCAAACCCCGCAAACAATTCAGATAATCAAGCAATTCACACCGAAAACAAAAATTTTAATTTTTGCAAAATCTGGGTTGTTACACGTCTCGGGCCACTGGTTGGGCTTGGAGTGGCGGGCTGGATCTGGGCCCTGGCCTCGGCTGGTCCGCGGAAGGCCGTGGGCTAGCGCCGGCCCGCACGGCGGTTGGAGGCGAGGGACATGGGATGCTCGTCCCTGGGTCTCCCGAGCGGCGGCGGCGGCTCGATCCGGCGAGGGGGCGCCGATGCCGGGAGGTCGGGACGATGGGGGCGGTGGGGAATAGGCGGAGGAGGGTGTAGGTGGCCGGATCCGGAAGGTGGCGGCGGATGCCGGCCTCGGGCGCGGGTGGCGTGAGCTCGGGCTCCGGCCGAGCTGCGGCCACAGCGGCGGCGTCCTGCTGCGGGAGGATGAGAGGGGTTAGGGAGGAGAGGAGCCGAGGGAGGAGAGGAGAGGCGACCTGCGCGGGGTGGCGGCCTGGCGGTGCGAGTTCCCTAGGGCTGGCGGATGCGGCTAGGAGGAGAGAGGAGAGAGGTTAGGGGGGTTCCTGGCCGTCAGATCGAAAGATCTGACGATCCAGATCGCTCAGGGGAAAAATTCCAGATCTAATGGTCTAGGATTGCGAAAATGGGGCTAGTTTTGGGGCAAACTGGAGGGGGTGGCTGCAATTTTGTGGCTAGGGAAACCCTAGAAAGGGGTGAGATAGTAGTGGTCTTTATATAGCCCATGTGTCTTGAAGTTTGCAAAAACAACCCCAGTTTTTCTCTCGACCGCGCGGTGTTTATGTTTCTGACGGCCGGGGGTCCGCAGGACCTCCAATTCGGGTAAAAATTCGAACTGCGCGATCAGCGTGTCGAGCCGGCGGCGTTAACCTTGCGGTGGAACTGTTCTGAGAACACTTTCCGGTGCGCTATAAAAATATCCTGTTTACTTATTAAACGGGGTTTTCGTTCCATTGGCTACGGCTGGTCTGGTGCGGGTTTTCGCGACGGTGATCGGGTGAAACCAGTTGTCGCAAAGGTCGAGTGTCCGGGTGGGAAGGATCGGTCTCCGTCCGGTACGAGATAATAGGGGGGGAATAATCGCCGATTGATAAATCGGGGATGCAAATACCGCAAACAAATCAGACAATCAAACAATTCACAGCGAAATAATTTTTTTAATTTTTTGTGAAATCTGGGCTGTTACAATACAACTCCACCAAGGGATCTCGTCCCGAGATCCTGGACGATCCGGGGGAAAGGAGGGGTGAGAAAAGAGAGACGACGATCTTCAACACCACCAAAAAGGGAATCTGCTCCATGTCGACGTCGAACATCTGTCGAGATAAATTTCCGCTGAGAGACGGCAACGTCGGAAAATGAAACCATTGGGAGATCAAGAGGAAGAACGATAGTTCAAGCGACGATCAAGAGAAGCATCCTCACAGAAATCGTGAGGATACTGGGCAAGTGGAATGAAGTCAACAAAGGACAAAGATGTAAACCAGAGTCGTTGAATCTAAAGGTACTACAGGAATTCCCACCTAAGATCGGAATCAAGACAATATGCTGCAAGCAAGGCATTGAAACGATTTCGATACTCCACACTCTCGAGATCCTAAAGTTTGAAGGGGATAAGGCGAGAGTAAAACACTTACGACACTTGTCCTGACCAGAGCAAGGGTAAGGAGTAGAAAGATTCCTACTCTCTGATAACTAACTTAGTTACTACAAAGTAGTTTTTGTCTAGAATCGACTTCGACCAGAGAAGGGATCCTACGGTCCGTAAGGCTCTCATTCCAAGTTGTAAGGCCCGATATGCGGTACTGTTCCAGATCTAGATGTTTCCATCCAAATCCGGGGACGAAGCACATATCGGTCCCACCGCGACATATGACAATGCCATATGCCCTGGATTTTCAACATGATATCACAACATTACAGCTACAAGGATACAACATCTCATACAATCGGCATACAACTGCCTTAATACAATACATCAGCGGAAGTTATATGTCTGAGTACAGACTACATTCAAATGCCTAGTGGCAAAGGTCAAACACACCATTCCCGTAACCAGACGGGTCCAGGCTCTCCGTCGGGATCCGCCTAACTAGTCGTCGTCGAGTCTCCACGAAGGAGTCCAGAAGAAGAATCGAGGTAGTAATCAACTGCAGCGCCCGATCTGGAAAAACATAAAAGGGAAAAGAAAAGAAAGGGGTGAGAATATATCAAAAGTCTTGTAACTAACTTCTCACGGGTAAGATGTGGGTAGTGGTGAGGTTTGAAGTCGCACTAGCAATATATTGAGTGGCTAACGATCTATTTTAGAGTAAGATGAGAACCAAGCATTCGATGAGGAATCGCCTCCAACAAGTCTTTCTATCATCTACTTACGCAATCATAACACCTATCATATCCTTGTCCTCTTCTTCGCATCCTGACGAAGAAGAAGTAGTCAAGGCACACACATGTTGATCAAGTTATATTAAGATTGTCTCAGTTGTTGTTGTCCATGAACAAGGAGTAGGTCTCAAGTTGTCCATAACCGTGGACACGGCTTCTCGAAAAGATTTAACCCTGCAGGGTTGTACCAACTGCTCATTTCAAGGCTCCGCAGACACGCCCATCTCTCTCAGTTGCTACCTATCATAGGAAACCACTTTATGATATAGTTCCGAGAGATCCGAAACAACAAGTCCCTCTAGCTAACAACGAACAAATCCGGGTGGCCCCCGGGGAGTCGACATCCAATCCAAAATCCGGTTGCGCCCTCGGATCGGCCTCTTCCGTCTCAACCGGGTTTGGGTTACCGGGACACCTCACATGGGGCCGGGCCCTCGCCGGTCAAGGGTGGACCAACAAGGAAACTATGTCTCCGCTGGCCCAGGTTGTTTTAAAGGATATCTGCTAGGAGCGACCCGACAGACATATATGCATGGTTTCAAATGGTAAATCAGCTTGGGCCACCACTAGAAATGTTTGAAGCTAGGTAGGTAAGAAAAGGGGACCCCATAAAATCCCACACGCGGTTAGGCACGCTCCGTCTTAAAACCAATACCCGGAACTCGGGTCCTAGGTGACTCGAATGGAACAAAGCGTCGGGGCGGGATAGCCTAGAACTTCCATCCTTCACCGAATATAGTCAACATTATAATAATAATATCATTCACAATAATATAATAATGTGATAGCCCAATCCAAGGAGTAACAAGAGGTAACAATTGGTAACATCCTAGAATTCATACTATGAAGTGGCTGAGCAGCGAGCAATAGTAACATAGCCGAACATGGTTTGCTGGGATGTGGAGGACATGGTTGTTTGGGTTTATTTGAGAGGTATGAATATAAAGTGGTAGGATCAAGAAATCGTTCTATCCTACACTTAGGCGCGAGTGATCTGAAAGTTATAAGCATGATATATGCTTCCCCTTATCTGATGAGAGGACGAAACCGAAGGTGAAGTCGATCGCAATCTCACAACGTCTCCGAGAGGTACCCGCGGAAGCACACAGGAAGGAAAATCTGGAAAGCAATCAACGAGCAAGCATCTATTACTACGAAGCAATCACGAGCAAGCATCAACAAGAAGGCAACATGAGACAACGCACTACGGTATCGCATCTATCGTTGAGAGCAGTTACTAACAGATTAAGTGGAGTACTCGTCACACACGACGATACCGCACATTTAGAAAGGTTGAAGTTGTTTATCTACACAACATGAGCAAAGGTTGTTAACATGGCATCTCACTCAAGCATGGCATAGCACACAAACATGACAAGAGGTGAAGCATAATATAAACTATCTATGCTAATCAATTTAAGTGAGGCACAACCTAAACATGGCAAACTCTAAGTACCCCACGACAATTAAAGAATTTGGTACTGTTCTTCCCTAAACCATATTTTAAGTTGGTTAACAACAGCAAACAATAGCATAAACACAAAGTACACGAAAAACTAATCAAGTTACATGTAAAGAACACTCCAAACGAAGTTACGGTTAAAAAGATACAAGCAAAACAACTTACGGGCACAATTTGCCAAACATCAGGAAGCACACTTTAGAGCAATGCATAAACAGGATAATGAATGCAAACATCCTCACAAATGATATCCAACTAAAGTAGACATGGCAGGCAAGTCATGGCAAAAGGAATCATGCAAATAGGCATCATGAACAACTAATTATAGCTCATGCAAAATGCAATAAAACATTACTGGTCTAGGACTTAGTGAAAATCTGGAAAACATGGCAGAAACTGTTATTTTCATGCTGTGTAACATGGCATCGGAAAGTTACAGACTTAGAGAAAAATAGAGGTGGCTGTCAAAAACAGCAGTATAGCAACTTGGAGCTGAAATATATCTATGACCAGAAATGTAAACATGACAATGCAATACATATAATGAAAGTAGACATGATGCTTAACAGTATGCAGCAAGAATCAATGCAATAGGCCTCATGGTTGTGTCACAATCATCAAGCAAACTTCGAATAAAATAACAGCAGCAGCACACTAGCAGAAAATAATAGCAATTAACAGTCTGATGCCCACTTCAACAGAGATTAACAACATCAACATGGCCTCAAATCAAAATGCTCACAAAAGATGAACTGAAGTATACACAATTCTAAACAATTTTCCTTTTGGGCACATCGCGATTTGGGATACGGTTTATTCGCAAACTTCAATGAGAAAACATAACAGCAGCAAAAATATACAGACTTTGTGAAATTTCGAGGTGTCTACGGAAAAAGGGACCTCATGGGCTGCACCCCAACAGGTCGAGGAGGCGTCTCGGGCCACTGGTTGGGCTTGGGGTGGCGGTTGGATCTGGGCCCTGGCCTCGGCTGGGCCGCGGGAGGCCGTGGGCTGTCGCCGGCCCGCACGGCGGTTGGAGGCGAGGGACACGGGACGATCGTCCCTGGGGCTCCCGAGCCGCGGCGCCGGCTCGATCCGGCGAGGGGGCGGAGAGGCAGGGAGGTCGGGACGACGGGGGGCGACCAGGAACGGGCAGAGGAGGCTGCTGGTGTCCGGATCCGGCAGGAGGCGGCGGTTGCCGACCTCGGGCGCGGTGGCGTGAGCTCGGGCTATGGCCGAGCTGCAGCCATAGAGGCTGCGTCCTGCTGCGGGAGAAGGAGATGGGTTAGGGAGGAGAGGAGCCAAGGGAGGAGAGGAGAGGCGACCTGGGCGGGGTGGCGGCCTGCCGGCGCGGCTGCCGGCGGCCGGCTGGAGGCGGCGGCTGGAGGGCCCTCGGCCTGGCGGCGGCGGCTTGGAGGAGAGAAAAATTGGGGATGCAAGTACCGCAGAAAAATCAGACAATCAAACAATTCACACCGAAAACAAAAATTTTAATTTTTTGTGAAATCTGGGCTGTTATACCCGGCGGTGGTACGGCGGTTGTAGTGGTAAATGTATATTTACCGGTACTATCGGGCACGTCGCCGGTTGTATCTCCCTTGTCAGGGTGCAATACTACCAGGCCGACTACCGGTGGCACTACCAGGCAAAGGCCCTTTCTCCTCTGATCTAGGCCGGTGTTCGACCGGGGGTGTCGCAGCTGTACCGATAATTAGCTAATTACCGGTACTACCGGGAGGATGGGCGGTTGTACCGCCCTAGCCATCTCACCGTCAGCTAGTGTTTTGGTAGAATGTGGGCTGCTCCTGGTTGGCCGGTTGTACAGGTGTGTACATCCCGGTCATACCGGTTATGTGCAGAAACGCACATTACTGTCAGATTTCGTGGGGACATATAAAAGGGGTCTTCTTCCTCCTTTGTCGTCACCGGTTCCTTGAAAGTTCTTCCCAACATTGTTGACCTCTTTGAGCTTGTTTTCTCTCTATCCCTCCCATTATTCTTGCTCTTTTTTATGGAAAAGATAGAGGATATCTAGATCAACATTCTCCACCAAGTCATCTCTCCTCTAAGTGAGGGGAACCTTGTGGATCTTGATCTTGGAGTTATTTGGTTTTCTCCTTGTTCTTCCTCTCATATTCCTCCATAGATTTTGTTGCTTTGGTGAGATATGAGAGTGGGGGACTTGAGCACTTTGTGTGCTCTTGCCATTGCATTTGGTGCATCGGTTTGACTTCTCGCCGAGGATTCGTTGTAGTAAGTGAAGTTTAAAAGATTGCTACTCTTGAGTGCATTGGCACTCTAGAGCTTGTACTCTTGAGTGCATTGGCACTCTAGAGCTTGTACCTCTTGGGTGCGTTGGCACCTATAGTCTTGTTGTTGCGTAGCTCAATATTGTGGTGGAATGCTTCGGGACGCTAAGGGAGACTCCAATTCGGTTGTGGAGATAGCCGCGAGCATTTGTACGGGTTCGGTGACCGCCCTCAAGGGTCTTCCATTTGTACGTGTTCGCTGACCGCCCTCAAGTGTCCTATAGTGGAACCACGACATCTTGCTTTGGTAAGAGGGTGTGCAGAAATAGGGTGGCCCTCGTTTTCTTCGTGTGAACATTGAGCTTCAGTTCCTCTCCAAACGGAGACGTACTTCTCGCAAGAGAAGGATCTTTGGTAACAAATCCTTTTCTCCATCGGCTCCACTTATGGTTATCTCTACCTTTACTTTGAGCAAGCTTATTACCTTTTTTATCTTGGGCTTGCTCATATTATTGTTGCATTTCTTGTCCCATAGGTTGTTTACCTTGTTGCACATCTAGTCAACCTTTTTACTTGTGTACCTACTTTGTGATAGCCATAGAGCTCTTGTTATATATCTTACTATTACATAGTTGTTTATCTTGCATAGTATAAATTGTTGGTGCACATAGTTGAGCCTAGCTTATTTAGGTCTCTTGCATGGAAAATGAAACGTTAGGTTTTATTCCGCACTTATTGAAGCCTAAACAGTAATTATTTTAAGCGCCTCTTCACCCTTCCCCCCTCTTGGCGACATCCATGTCCTTTCAATGAGGTACCTTGGTACACCAAACCTAGGAAAGATGACATCTTTAAGAATTTTCAAAGATGTCTTCTGATCAACACTCTCAGCGGGGATTGCTTCAAACCACTTCAAAATATTTCCACTCGTTATTAGGCAGCTCTGTTTGTTAGCTTTCCATCAAGCTTGAGTTTGCCTCTATCGGAGTTCATTTGCAAAAGTTACGGCTGTTCTGGGTTTCCTGGTGTTGGAAGTTCCTGTCGGGCGGTAGTACCGGTTGCCTAGGCCAGTTGTACCGCCCTTGTCAGGGTGCGATACTACCAGTCCAACTATCGGGGCCACTAACGGGCGTAGTGCCTTTCTCTCCTGTCCTCGGGTCGGTGGCCCGGCGGTGGTACCACGGTTGTAGCGGTAAATGTATATTTACCGGTACTACCGGCCACGTAGCCGGTTGTACCACCCTTGTCAGGGTGTGATACTATCGGGCCGACTACCGGTGGCACTACCAGACAAAGGCCCTTTATCCTCTGATCTAGTCCGGTGGTGGACTAGTGGTGCCACGGCTGTACCAGTAATTAGCTAATTACCGGTACTACCGGGTGGATGGGCGGTTGTACCGGCCTAGCCATCGCACCGCCAGCTAGGGTTTCGGTAGAATGTGGGCTGCTCATGGTTGGCCGGTTTTACATGTGTGTACATGCCGGTTGTACCAGTTATGTGAAAAAATGAACATATCGGTCAGATTTCGTGGGGACATATAAAATGGTCTTCTTCCTCCTTTGTCCCCACCGGTTCCTTGAAAGTGCTTCCCCCTGTTGTTGACCTCTTATATCTTGTTTTCTCTCTATCCCTCCCATTATTCTTGCTCCTTTTTTATGGAAAAGAGAGAGGATATCTAGACCTACAGTCTCCACCAAGTCTCTCCTCTATGTGAGGGGAACCTTGTGGATCTAGATCTTGGAGTTCTTTGGTGTTCTCTTTGTTCTTCCTCTCATATTCCTCCATATCTTTTGTTGCTTTGTTGAGATATAAGAGTGGGGGACATGAGCACTTCGTGTGCTCTTGCCATACAATTTGGTGCATCGGTTTGACTTCTCGCCGAGGATTCGTCGTAGTAAATGAAGTTGAGAAGATTGCTACTCTTGAGTGCATTGGCACTCTAGAGTTTGTACTCTTGAGTGCATTGGCACTCTAGATATTTTACCTCTTGGGTGCGTTGGCACCTATAGGCTTGTTGTTGCGGAGCTCAATCATTGTGGTGGAATGCTTCAGGACTCTACGGGAGCCTCCAATTCGGTTATGTAGATAGCCGCGAGAATTTGTACGGGTTCGGTGACCGCCCTCAAGGGTCACCATTTGTACGGGTTCGGTGACCGCCCTCAAGTGTCCTATAGTGGAACCACGGCATCTTGCTTTGGTAAGAGCGTGTGCAGAAATAGGAAGCCCTCGTTGCCTTTGTGTGAACATTGGGCTTCACTTCCTCTCCAAACGGAGACGTACTTCTCGCAAGAGAAGGAACTTTGGTAACAAATCCTTGTCTCCATCGGCTCCACTTGCGATTATCTCTACCTTTGCTTTGAGCAAGCTTATTACCTTGTTTATCTTGTGATTTCTCATATTATTGTTGCATTGCTTGTCCCATAGGTTGTTTACCTTGTTGCACATCTAGTCAACCTTTTTACTTGTGCACCTACTTTGTGATAGCCATAGCGCTCTTGTTATATATCATGCTATAACATAGTTGTTTATCTTGATTAGTATAAGTTGTTGGTGCACATAGTTGAGCCTAGATTATTTTGGTCTCTTGCTTGGAAAATTAAACATTAAGATTTATTCCGCGTTTGTTGAAGCCTAAACCGTAATTATTTTGAGCGCCTTTTCACCCCCCCCCCTCTAGGCGACATCCACGTCCTTTCAGTGACGTACCTTGATACACCAAACCTAGGAAAGATTACATCTTTAAGAATTTTCAAAGATGTCTTGTGATCAGCACTCTTAGTGGGGATTGCTTCAAACCAGTTCTGAATATTTCCAGTCGTGATTAGGCAACTTTGTTCGTTAGCTTTCCATCAAGCTTGATTTTGCCTCAATCGAAGTTCATTTGCAAAAGTTACGGTTGTTCTGGGTTTCATGGTGTTGGCAGTTCCTGCCGGGCGGTTGTACCAGTCGGCTAGGCCGGTTCTACCGCCCTTGTCAGGGTGCGGTACTACCAGTCCAACTACCGGGGCCACTAACATGTGTAGTGCCTTTCTCTCCTGTCCTCGGGTCGGTAGCCCGGTGGTGGTACCGCGGTTGTAGCGGTAAAGGTATATTTACCGATACTACCGAGCACGTAGCCGGTTGTACCTCCCTTGTCAGGGTGCGATACTACCAGGCCGACTACCGGTAGGACTACCGGTCAAAGGCCCTTTCTCCTCTGATCTAGGCCGGTGGTGGACCGGTGGTGCTGCGACTGTACTAGTAATAGGCTAATTACCGGTACTACCGGGCGGATGGGCGGTTGTACCGCCCTAGCTATCTCACCGCCAGCTAGGGTTTCGGTAGAATGTGGGCTGCTCATGGTTTGCCGGTTGTACATGTGTGTTCATGTCGGTTGTACCGGTTATGTGCAGAAACGCACATAACTTTCAGATTTCATGGGGACATATAAAAGGTGTGTTCTTCCTAATTTGTCCCCACCAGCTCCTTGCAAGTTCTTCACCCTATTGTTGACCTCTTTGAGCTTGTTTTCTCTCTATCCCTCCAATTATTCTTGCTCCTTTTGTATGGAAAAGAGAGAGGATATCTAGATTTATATTCTCCACCAAGTCATCTCTCCTCTAAGTGAGGGGAACCTTGTGGATCTAGATCTTGGAGTTCTTTGGTCTTCTCCTTGTTCTTCCTCTCATATTCCTCCATAGCTTTTGTTGATTTGGTGAGATATGAGAGTGGGGGACTTGAGCACTTCGTGTGCTCTTGCCATTGCATTTGGTGCATCAGTTGCAGTAAGTGAAGTTGAGAAGATTGCTAATGTTGAGTGCATTGGCACTCTAGAGCTTGTACTCTCGAGTGCATTGGCACTCTAGAGCTTGTATCTCTTGGGTGCGTTGGCACCTATAGGCTTGTTGTTGCGGAGCTCAATCATTTTGGTGGAATGCTTCGGGACGCTACGGGAGCCTCCAATTTGGTTGTGGGGATAGCCCCGAGCATTTGTACGGGTTCGGTGACCGCCCTCAAGGGTCGCCATTTGTACGGGTTCGTTGACCGCCCTCAAGTGTCCTATAGTGGAACCACGACATCTTGCTTTGGTAAGAGCGTGTGCAGAAATAGGGTGGCCCTCGTTGGCTTCGTGTGATCATTGAGCTTCACTTCCTCTCAACGGAGACATACTTCTCGCAAGAGAAGGATCTTCGGTAACGAATCCTTGTCTCCATCGGCTCCACTTGCAGTTATCTCTACCTTTACTTTGAGCAAGCTTATTACCTTATTTATCTTGTGCTTGCTCATATTTTTGTTTCCTTGCTTCTCCCATAGGATGTTTACCTTGTTGCATATCTAGTCAACCTTTTTACTTGTGCACCTAGTTTGTGATAGCCATAGTGCTCTTGTTACATATCTTGCTATCACATAGTTGTTTATCTTTCTTAGTATAAGTTGTTGGTGCACATAGTTGAGCCTAGCTTAATAAGTTCTCTTGCTTGGAAAATTAAACGTTAAGTCTTATTTCGCATTTGTTGAAGCCTAAACCGTAATTATATTAAGCGCCTCTTCTCCCCCCCCCCTCCAGGCGACATCCAAGTCCTTTCAATGAGGTACCTTTGTACACCAAACCTAGGAAAGATTACATCTTTAAGCATTTTTGAAGATGTCTTCGGATCAACACTCTGAGTGGGGATTGCTTCAAACCAATTCAAAACATTTCCACTAGTTATTTGGCAGCTATGTTCGTTAGATTTCCATCAAGCTTGAGTTTGCCTCAATCGGAGTTCATTTGCAAAAGGTACGACTGTTCTGGGTTTCCTGGTGTTGGCAGTTCCTGCCGGGCGGTTGTACCGGTCGGCTAGGCTGGTTGTACCGCCCTTGTCAGGGCGCAGTACTACCAGTCCAACTACCGGGGCCACTATCGGGCACGTAGCCGGTTGTACCGGCCTTGTCAGGGTGCGATACTACCGGTCCGACTAACGGTGGCACTATCAGGAAAAGGCCCTTTCTCCTCTGATCTAGGCCGATGGTGGACTGGTGGTGCCGCGGCTATACTGGTAATTAGCTAATTACCGGTACTACCGGGCGGATGGGTGGTTGTACCGCCCTAGCCATCTCACCGCCAGCTAGGGTTTCAGTAGAATGTGGGCTGCTCATGGTCGGCCGGTTGTACAGGTGTGTACATGCTGGTTGTACCGGTTATGTGCAGAAACGCACATGACTGCAAGATTTCGTGGGGACATATAAAAGGGGTCTTCTTCCTCCTTTGTCCCCACCGGTTCCTTGCAAGTTCTTCCCCCCATTGTTGACCTCTTTGAGCTTGTTTTCTCTCTATCCCTCCCATTATTCTTGCTCCTTTTTGATGTAAAAGAGAGAGGTTATCTAGATGAAGCTAAAGTGCAACGCAAGAAAATCAAGCCAACTTTTGACATGTTGTTGTCCAAGTATGCCAACCAAGCGGTCGGTTCTAGCTCTAATCGGTCATCATGTTTGACACGTTCAAGGTCACCTCCTAAGCAGGAATTTCAGCATTGAGCAAGGCCATACGGTTCTTGGGCGCCAGCCCCATGGATGGCGCCATCCCCTTATGTGCCGCCCCCTTATGGGCCATACTATATAGGAGGATTTGATGGTAGATGGAAGCAGCTAGGGTGGGAAGCGCCTAGAAGATCCGTGCATGAGAGGATTTCTTACCCCATACAAGACTATTTGAGCTATGGTGCCAATCCGTCATTGCAAAGTCATCCAAAGGAAGCAAGCGGGAAAATGTGGCGTGCAAAGTTGCCAAGTGCTATAATTCTGTATTCCGCTAAGCCGAAGGAAGATGGGCTTGGTGTTAAAACCATTGTGGTGGGCACCGAGCTGCTAAAACTAAAAGAGCTGATTGTTATAGATGATCCGACTATTTCAAGTGATGGTGTGAGGGATGTCCCGCAAGGTCCTATGGCTAGTGATCATGAAGCCAATGCAAGTGAGGTCAAGTCTAGAAGACCCCAACTATACTCAACCTAAATGGTGTCCTCCCGGTTTATCCAAATCACAAAAGAGGATATTGCAGCGCATGAGGAGCCATGAAAAGATGGAGCAAGAGGCAGAAAAACTTAGGGACGAGTGGTTCAACAAAGATTGTCCCATGATGCCCGCGGCGAAGGTGTGGAAGCCTAAACAAATAGATAACACGGTGGCCCTCCCAACACCGGTAGTTCCAAGAGAGGATGATGCAAATGCTATTGTATCGTCCACAGCATCTATCATTTCTAGATTATGAGCCAACGGCTGTTCGTGAAAGTATGGATATTAATATGGTGTTCTACTTAACCGCTGAATTTCGTGCCGTAGATGTAGAAGGGGAGGTGGCTTATTTGGATTTTGGCCCTAAAATGCTATATTCGAGAAGCCAAAAGAACCAGTGACGCACTTGAGGCCATTGTACCTCAAAGGTCATATTAATGGATCACCGGTCTCTATGATGCTTGTTGATGGTGGTGCTGTTGTGAATCTTATGCCCTATTCGGTCTTCAAAAAGTTGGGTTTGAATGAGGCAGAATTGATAAATACCAATATGGTGCTCAATGGATTTGAAGGAAAGGAAAAAACTGAAGCCAAAGGTGTCATGTATGTAGAGCTTACGGTGGGGAGCAAGACTTTGGCTACCGCATTCTTTGTTGCTAAAGTACATGGTAACTACAATGTTATACTCGGGCGCGATTGGGTTCATGCAAATCAATGTGTGCCATAAACTATGCACCAGTTCTTGATTCAATGGGTTTATGAGGAAGTGGAGGTTGTGCATGTGGATAATTCGGTCTGTGTTGCTTTGGTTGATGCACCGGTAGATTGGCAACATCCACATGCTACTTGCTTGACAGGGCGCGACTTGTCAGATTTTTATTTTCTTAGTGCCACAAAGAATGGTTTCGTGCCCGTATCTCTAAAGCCGGTTGGTCCTAACCGGCTCCAAGGAACAATGCATTTAAATGGATTCTAACTCCGAGTGGTTGCAGAAGCGTCTTGAAGAATATCGGTCCAATGGGAACGATACATTCGAGTCCATAGAAGAGTTGGAAGACATGGATAAGATAGGACAAGGTTTTGCGTCGGCTGCTCCATTAGAGGAGGTAGACATAGGAGATGGTTTAATTCCTAGGCCGACGTTTGTGAACAAAAATTTGGAAGCCGATTGTAAAGTTAAAATAAACGAGCTGTTGAAAGAATACATTTGTTGCTTTGCATGGGATTATCATGAGATGCCAAGTTTAAGCCGAGAGCTAGTTGAGCATCGGTTGGCTATAAAGAATGGTTTTAGGCCTTATAAGCAAACAACTAGAAAGTTTAATCCTAAAATATATGACTGTATCAACGAAGAGATCGGTCGGTTGCTTAAAGCTAATTTTATTAGATCTTGGAGGTATGCTGAATGGATTTCTAATATCGTGCCTGTGGAGAAGAAAGGGTCCAACAAGGTGAGGGCGTGTATTGATTTGAGAGATTTGAATAGAGCTATGCCCAAAGATGAGTATCCCATGCCAATAGCCGATATGCTTATTAATGAAGCTTCTGTACATAAAGTTATTAGCTTTTTGGATGGTAATGTGGGATATAATCAGATTTTTAGGGCCGAAGAGGATATTTACAAGACTGCTTTTTGGTGCCCCGGTTTTGTTGGTTTATTTGAGTGGGTGGTAATGACTTTTGGTTTGAACAATGCCGGTGCTACATATCAAAGGGCTATGAACTTAATTTTTCATTATCTACTTGGTGTTATACTTGAGGTCTATATTGATGATATTGTTGTCAAATCGGATGCTTTTGAATCTCATTTAGCCGATTTGCATTTAGCTTTTGAGAGGATGAAGAAATATGGAATGAAGATGAATTCTTTGAAGTGTGCTTTTGGCGTATCGGCTGGCAAATTCTTGGGTTTTATTATTCATGAGGACGGTATTGAAATTGATCCCAAGAAGATAGAAGCTATACAGAAGGTGGAGGCTACAATGTGCAAGAGAGACATGCAGAAGTTCCTTGGCAAGATTAATTATTTGAGGAGATTAATTGCTAATTTTTCAGGGAAGGTTGATGCTTTTACCCCTATACTTCGGTTAAAGAATGATGTTGATTTTACTTGGGGGGCAAAACAACAAGAAGCATTTGACATGATCAAGAAATATTTGTGCACTCCTCCGGTGTTGAAAGCTCCTAAGCATGGAAGCCCTTTAGACTTTATATTGCGGCGGAGGAAGGTGTTATTGGTGCTGTTTGGACTCAAGAGACCGAAGGGAAGGAATACGATATTACTTATTTGAGCCGGCGCCTTTTGGATGCCGAAACAAGGTATACCTTCATTGATAAAATATGCTTATGTTTATATTATGCTTGCACAGAACTGAGACATATTCTAGTGCGTAGTAATTGCATAGTAGCTTGTCAAACCGATGTCATCAAATACATGTTGCATAGGCCAATTCTTAGTGGTAGAGTTGGCAAATGGGCTTATGATTTAATTGAGTATGATTTGGCTTATGAATCTTTGAAATCTATGAAAGGCCAAATTGTTGCTGATTTTATAGTTGAACATCGGATTGATAGTGAGCATGATATTGATATAAATCTTGTTTCGTTAGTACCATGGAGATTATATTTTGATGGTTCGGTTTGTAGCAATGGCCAGGGTGTTGGTGTTGTTTATATATCTCCTCATGGTGCTGTTTTTGAGGCCTCATGCCAATTAGAATACTTTTGCACCAATAATCAGGCCGAATATGAAGCATTGTTATTCGGCTTAAAGATGTTGCTTGATATAGGTGCTACACATATTGAGGCTTTTGGTGATTCATTATTGGTAGTGCAGCAAGTTTCTGGAGTGTTTAAATGCTTTGATGAATCACTCAATGTTTATCTTGATAAATGTCTAGATGTAGTTTCTACTTTGGATCATTTTAGTATTGCCCATATACCTAGACATGACAATTGGAAAGCAAATGAATTGGCACAACAAGCATCTGGTTATCATGTTGATCGTGGCATGTTTCATATTTCTTGAGAACCGATATCTTGCCTTGCCAGCATAGAAGAGGCCGAATTAGAACTTACTACTTCGGCCACTAATGAGATATCTAGTGCTGGTGAAAATCAAGACTGAAGGAAGATATTTATTGATTATTTTCATGATCCTAGTAAAAGGGTGGACAGGACTGTTCGGCGTATATCTTTTAAGTATGAATTGAGGGATGATGACCTTTATCGCCGAAGGGTTGATGATGTTTCTTTAAAGTGCTTGGATGATGATCAAGCAAGAGTTGCTATGGGAGAGGTACATGAAGGGATCCGTGGTACTCATCAGTCGGCTCCAATGATGAAGTGGTTATTGCGACGTGCTGGATTTTATTGGACGGCTATGATTAGTGATTGCTTCAAATATTACAAAGGATGTGAATCTTGTCAAAAGTTTGGTGATATTAAGTTGGCTCCCGCTGCTATGTTACATCCTATTATTAAGTCGTGGCCTTTCAGAGGTTGGGGATTAGATTTCATTGGAAAAATTCATCCTTCCTCTTGAAAGGGGCATCGGTTTGTGTTGGTGGCGACTGATTATTTCACCAATTGGTCTGAAGCAGTACCTCTCAAGAATATGACACATGTGGAGGTAATTAAATTCATAACCGAGCATATTATTGATAGATTCGGCATCCCTCAAACATTGACCACGGATCAAGGTTCATCTTTCATGGCACATCCAGTCAGAGAATTTCCAAAATCTTATAATATAAAGTTGCTCAATTCCTCCCCGTATTATTCCCAAGCTAATGGACAAGCTAAGTCGAGTAATATGATATTGATCAAGCTCATCAAGAAGAAAATTGAAGATAATCCAAGGAGATGGCATGAGCTATTGTCTGAAGCTTTGTGGGCACATAGGATTTCAAGGCATGGTGCTACGAAGGTAACTCCATATGAGTTTGTATATAGTCAAGAGGTCGTTTTACCCGTGGAAGTAAATTTGAATGCCTTGAGGATAGCCAAACAAAATGATTTATCAGCCATGGACTTTTATAATTTGATGATGGATAATATTGATGAGATCACCGATAAGCGTTTGGCTGCATTAAAGGCTATAGAGAAGGACAAGTTGAGAATTGCAAGAGCTTACAGTAAGAAGGTGAAATTGAAGAATTTTCAGATTGGAGATCTTGTGTTGTGATTCTGCCAATTGGTTCAAAAGATAGAAAATTCGGGCAGTGGTCACCAAGCTGGGAAGGTCCTTTCAAGATTAGAAGAATAGTTCCCGTAAATTCATATTTGGTGGAATCCATACAAGGAACACTGCTGCACAAAGCTCTTAATGGAAAGTATTTGAAGAAATATCACCCAAGTGTGTGGCAAGAAGCCTAAATAGGGTAATGGCAGATATGTGATTATCTCCCTAAGAACAAGGCATGGCCGATATGTAATTATCTCCCTAAGAATATATATGGCTGATGGAGTGGTGACATCGTCCTTAGATCCTATGTGGTGTACATTATTTTTCGGCACACAAGTTTTGCCGAAAAATAGGGGGGCATGTGTTGATACCAGTTTTTGGAACGACAATATTCATATATAAGATGGCCTCAAATGAAGAAGTGTTCTACATGAGAAAGTTGGCTATTGTCAAGGTGAACATCTTTGTAGTTCGAGCCATCGCCATCCGACTCAATCTCGACGGCCGAAACTATGTTTGAAGCAGTACGATCCTGACATTCGAAGCACTATTTTGCCAATTAGGCCTTCAAGAAATCATCAAATGGAAAAACCTTCTACATGGAGCGGCTTGGTCTCGTCGAAGCGGTCTATTTTGATATTTGAAACTTCCAAATCCGAGTTTGTATGAAGAAGTTAAGGCCAAAACAATGCTGCACTGAAAAGTCAGTCCGGACCGTCCGGGCTAGACCTCGGACGTCCGGATAATTACGACCCGAACCGGTTTTTTATCCGGACCGTCCGGCCCGGGGGCCGGATCGTCCGGGCCGAGGTCGGACCGTCCGGGCTAAAGCCCGGATCGTCCGAATAATTACGACCCGACGCCAGTTTTTGGCCCAGACCGTCCGGGCTATGGTCCGGACCGTCTGGGATGACCGCGAGGAGTCTGATTTTGCTCAGGATTTTGGTATATTGAATGCGAAAAGGACTCGTTTTCTTGAAAAGAAAGTCCAACCCCATCATATATAGATGAGGTGACGACCGATTGAAACAACACACAATCGCAAACACATCTAAACTATAATTTCGTCTACTTTTCCACGTATCTTCTCGCTCGTTCTTCTTATGTTCTTGTTCTTGCGGGGCAACGATCCGCGAGAGCTCTAGGGGCGATAAGGTTGACCTAGGACAGCCCATAGCCGTCGTGCGCCCAGACGGCGTCCCTCCCGGGCGTGTGGGGTTTCGGGTGCTCAAAAGCGTCCGCCAGTTGTCTTGCGTATCGCGCTACCGGACGGATCTCCTTCGACATGAGTTGTGGTGCATCAGCCCCGGCGTCGAGGGTACACGTGACGTGTTCGTGTGTCAACAGGTTCCAAGTCGTCCATAACCGTGGACACGGCTTCTCGAAAAGATTTAACCCTACACGGGTGTACCAACTGCCCATTACAAGGCTCCGCACGTACGCTGGCTCTCTCAGTCGGATCGATTAAAGACACTCATTGAAGAGTTGTTCCGAGAGATCTGGACGTCATAATCCCTCTAACTAACAACGAACAAATCTATATGGCCCCCGGGGAGTCGACACCCGATCCAAAAGCCGGCCGTGCTCTCGGATCGGAATCTTCCGTCACTAAGGTCGAGGTAACTGATCCCCTCACATGTGGGTATCCCCCTAGCTCATCAGTGTGGACCAGCAAGAGAAACCATGTCTCCGCTGGCCCGACTTGTTTAAAATCTACTGGGAGCTCACCAGTCACACACAAGGTTTCAAATGGTAAATCAGCTTGGGCCACCACTAGAAATGTTTGAAGCTAGGTAGGTAATAAGATGGGACCCCATAGAATCCCACACGCGGTTAGGAACGCTCAGTCTTAGAACCAATACCCAGAACTCGGATCCTAAGTGACTCGAATGGAACAAAGCATCGGGGCGGCATAGCCTGGACCTTCCATCCTTCGTCGAATATAGTCAAAATCATAATAGTCATATCATTCACAACAATATAACAGCGTGATAGCCCAATCCAAGGAGTAACAGGATAACATTCGTAGCATACTAAGGATGCATACTAAGCAGGGGCTAAGCAACGAGCAATAGTAACATGGATTATGGAAAAGAATAAATGTGCAAATTTTATTCCCCAATGGGAAAAATAAAAATGTAAATTTAGATGGAATTTGTCAGTATTCGGCTGTTAAAACTAGCCAACACCAATAGAGGATCTCTTTCCGAGATCTGGCATAACCCGAGGGGAAGGGACCGAGATATTGCAAGAAGGAAGATCGACCGAGAGGTGAAACGTCTCGACACCACCAACAAAGGCTTTGCTCATCGTGACAATGATGTTTGCTTCCGTTAGGATCCAACCTGCGTGGAGATCCGATATCGATAAAGAAAACTTCCGAAGGTGCGGGAAACTAATCAAGAGCAAGATCGTATTCAATGAGGGGTTGTCGCAAAAAAACTGAATCCACTCGGGAAAGAAACCCAAGGCTTCTGAAATAAGATTATCTAGGTACTAGTGGAAGGAACGAAAATGAGAATCCGAGTCGAAACAATACCATACCAGCATTTCTATAATAACATCACTCAGGAAGGTGCGAAAACCTGGACAACAAGACAGGACAGAAGAGGATCCACACACAGTGCGGACTACAGCGGACAAAGGGGGAAAATCGAAGCGGGAGGTTCAGAATATATTAGTTGGATAATAACCAGGCAACACGGTTCGCTATTTCAGGTGGGACGCACATTTTTCGATGTAGAGTGACAAGCCCATGAGCCATGCTCATCCAGTTCGAAGTACGCCGACCAACCCGCTGCTGATAAAGTATTGGTCCGACTGAATTCTCCTAAATGAGAACCTAGATTTGGTTTTGAAGAGGATAAGTTGAAGGAGAAAACATTACGTCGCACTTCCTTACTAGAGGGAGGGTATAAGGAGTGAAAAGAATCCTACTCTCCGATAACTAATTTAGTAACTACAAAATTATTTTTGTCTAGACTCAACTTCGACAAGTAAAGGGATCCTACAGTCGGTAAGGCTCTGATACTAAGTTGTAAGACCCGATATGCGGTACTGTTTCAGATCTGGACGTTTCCGTTCAAACCCGAGAACGAAGCACATATCGAACCCAGCACGACATATGACAAAGCCATATGTCTCAAATTTCAACATGATATCACAACATTACAACTACAAGGATACAACAACTCATACAATCGCCATACAACTGCCTTAATATAATACAACAGCGAGAGATATATGTCTGACTACAGACTACAATCAAATGCCTAGTGGCAAAGGTAAAACACTCCGAACCCATAACCACACTGGTCAAGGCTCTTCGCCAGGATCCGCCTAACTAGTCGTCGTCGAGTCTCGACGTGAAAAGTCGATCACCAAACCCGTTGCCGATCAAGAACCCTGAAAAGAGTTTGGGGTAGTATCATGAGTACAGAAGTACGCAGCATCCAAGTGTAGTGGTCAACTGACCCAGCAAATACCTCTTCACTCGACATTCTAGGATAACTAGTAGTTTAAGGTATGGATGGGGTAAGTTCTGAGGTTGTCGCCGCACTAGCATTTATGGAGTGGATAACGAGCTAGAGTGTAAGATGAGAATCCAAGCATTCGATGAGGAATCGCCTCCAACAAGTCTTTCTATCAGATACTTACGCAAACATAACACCTATCCTATCCTTGTCCTCCCCTTCGCATCCCGACAAAGAAGAAGTAGTCAAAGCACACACACGTTGATTAAGTTTTAGTTATGATTCAATTGATGTTATCTATGAACAAGACGTAGGTTCCAAGCCGTCCATAACCGTGGACAAGGCATCTCGAAAAGATCTAACCCTACAGGTGTGTACCAACTGCCCATTACAAGGCTCCGCACGTATACCGGCTCTCTCAGTAGGACCCGTTAAAGACACTCATTGAAGAGTTGTTCCGAGAGATCCAGACGTCATAATCCCTCTAACTAACAACGAACAAATTTGGATGGCCCCCGGGGAGTTGACACCCAATCCAAAAGCCGGTCGCGCTCTCGGATCGGACTCTTCCGTCTGGCTAAGGTCGTGGTAACTGATCCCCTCACATGTGGGTAACCCCCTAGATCAGAAGTGTGGACGAGCAAGAGAAACCATGTCTCCACTGGCCCGAGTTGTTTAAAATCTGCTGGGAGCTCACCAGTCATACACACGGTTTCAAATGGTAAATCAGCTTGGGCTACCACTAGAAATGTTTGAAGCTAGGTAGGTAAGAAGAGGGGACCCCATAGAATCCCACACGCGGTTAGGCACGCTCAGTCTTAGAACCAATACCCGGAACTCGGATCCTAGGTGACTCGAATGGAACAAAGCATTGGGGCGGCATAGCCTGGACCTTCCATCTTTCATCGAATATAGTCAACATCATAATAATTAAATCATTCACAAGAATATAATAGTGTGATAGCCCAATCCAAGGAGTAACAGGATAACATTCCTAGCATCCTAAGGATGCATACTAAGTAGGGGTTGAGCAACGACCAATAGTAAAATAGCAGTACATGGTTTGCTGGGAGGGGACATGGCTGTATCGGTTTAAGAGAGGTTGTAAATATGTGGTAGGATCAAACATCGAACCTATCCTAGACTAGCATCCAAACCGCTGGTAATAATAGAATGGATCATAAGTAATGTATAGTCCTTGCCTGTTGATAAGTCGGGTTTCGTAGGTGTAGTCAATCGTAAGCTCACATCGTCTCGGAGTGTATCCGCGGGAGCACACAAGAAGTAAACACTGGAAAGGAAATCAACGAACATGCTTCTATTACTACGGAACAAGCACGAGCAAGCAATTAATAAACAAGCATGATCAATATGATGAATGTCATTTTAATGTCATGGCATGAACATCAGAACGAGCAACTTTATATGAAGCATCTGGAAACAAGTGTGAAATGCTACTGACAGCATTATGTAGGTGAATTACGGATCCGAAGGATCATTATGTTCTAGTTGGTATAATGCATGATCATGGTATAATAAATGGAATAGAACATGAGATGAACAAGAATTTCCCACACATGAAGATAGACCTCACGTTGGGATTCCTTAACAGAACATATATGAAAATGAGATGGCATATTATGATGCAACTAATGCAATCTATTTCAAGCAATGAAATACAACACAAGACTACGCTACCGGCAACTACGGTTAACGGGAGAACCACGGTGATCGAAACACACGAAGCCAAGTGCAACATGTGAGGGGTTTACGTGCAAAAAATACACTATCACCAAAGAATGCATGCCCATTTGGCAAAATGAATAGCACCATCACCTTCCTCGCATTTTTCTACCCCAAAACAATATATGGCATGATATAGTTGGGGAAAAAATGCACAAGTTACAAGCATAGAAAAATTTGGGCAAAATAATGGAATTTAAAACATGACAGAAAAAGGAAATGAAATCACTAATTAGGGAGTACTCGTGCCTACGAACAACATGTCAGCTCCGCGCGCCCAAAGTGGCGCGCTCTGGTGATTTTCTGTTTTTCCTGTTTTTAGAGTGATGAGTGCCTCTCGCAGAGGCACGATAGTTCCTTTTCTTGAGGCACGGCAGTGCCTCTCGCGGAGGCACGATAGTGCCTTTATCTGAGGCACGATAGTGCCTTTTCCTGAGGCACGATAGTGCCTCTTTTAGAGGCACGAGGCACGACTCATGCCTCCTTTTTTGAGGCATGACTTGTGCCTCCCGCGAAGCCACAGTCGTGCCTCCCGCGGAGGCAAGGTCGTGCCTCTTTTTAATAAAAAATCAATTTTTTTCATTGAAACGTATAGAAAAAACGTGCGAAAACCGGAAAAGTCGAAAAAACCAATTTTAAACATCAAAAACACGTACACAAAAATAAAAAATAAAACGAAATCCCGAAGGATCGCTTTGAGCGCGACACGTGGCGCTGTTCGTTGGAGTGGGCTGAGAACGAGTACTCCCTAATTAGTGACTCTCAAGGAAAGGAGGGAAAAACCTCCACGGGCTGGTCTTGGCCAAATCTGTACCAAACCGTCACGGGTGTGTCTATTTGACGCTCGTGGGCGATTAACAGGAACGGGCCGAGCCTAACCGCAGCAGGAAACAAAATGGAGAAAAACTTGTGGGTTTAATTGTTCCAGGGGGGAATTGAACCCAAGACCTCCCGGTTGGAACCCACGCGCCCGCACCACTCGGATACTACTCAAGTCACGAACGAAAGACATACCTAAACAACATGAGCCAACCTTGAGGCGTTAACTTAATCTAAAACAAAAAAGCAACAATGACGAAACTGAAGACCGCAATGATGCAAAAAACTGAGAAAAAGGGGCGCCTTGTGTAGCCTGGGACTTAATCCCGCAACCTGAGGGTCGAACAAAACGTGTGTTGCCACTGCACCAGGTTACTAATCACGAATTGTAAGCAAACTTACAGATCAAGAGGCAAATGCGCGAGGCTAACTGAAGACTAACGATGGCGACACCTACAGCAACCTGACGAAACTGAAGATAATCTTCTGTTCGCCCGACGCGAAACAGAGGCAGCGGCTCAGCGCTGGGCAAAGCCTGTCTCTGCGTGTGGCCTGGGCTACCAAGCGCAAGGGCTGGGAGGCGAGGAACTTGTACGCGCGCGCACAGCTCATATCACGGACGGATGGGACGCTCGCGATGCACACGGTGACCACGGAGGGAGCACGGAACAGAACGGTGGCGACCTACGGCTACCAAAAGGAGGAACCAGGGGAGGGTGCGGCGCTCACAGAGGGGAGGCTGCTGTCGTTGATCAATTTCTCGAGGAGGCAACGGATTGGGCTCGGGAACGACGCGAGCTTGACGAAGACAAGGCAGCAAGAGATGAATATGATGCTGATGAAGGAAGCGAGCACGCCGGCTCGATCCCGTCTGCTTGGGGACACGCACCACGACGGAGACGAAGATCGCGTCTCTAGAGAGAACTCCCGAGTACACCATGATGATCAAATCGGGGCTCGGCCTCCTCTGCTTCCATGGCGCCCACCGAGAGAAACCCGGGGAGGAGGGAGAGGAGAAAAGAGAGAAGAGGGAGGAGATGAGAGATGGCGGTGGGGCAAAGGAAACCCTACCGAAAGCGGGAAAACATGGGCTATATAAGGGTGAGGCCAGGGAGGCTGCTGGTGGTGGCCACGCCGACCACCTCCTCTGCTTTTCTCTGCCACATAGAAAGGAGAGGGAAAAAGAGAGCAGAAGGAGGATGACAGGTGGCGTGAAGAGTGGGGAGAGGAAAAAAACAGAGAGAGGGCTTGGCTGGGCTGTGGTTTTGGGGATGGGCTGAGGGGAAGGAGAGAAGAATTGGCCCAAATGGGAAATGCAAGAAAAGAAAAAATAGAAAATAATCCTTTTACGTAACATAAAAAAATGCGTTGGCATTTTCTGTCACATGTATTATGGCAAAGAATAAATGTGTAAATATTATTCCCCAATGGGAAAAATAAAAATGCAAATTTACTAGGAATTTGTCAGTTTTGGACTGTTACACTCAGGCAGTGGGAAATCCTCAGCATATGGCAGCACGGAACTCTCAACACCAGTACTCGTGCACTTGGTGACTTGTTGGATCCAAAATAGAAGATCGATGGTTGAGATGTCATCAGGAGAGAACCTAGTCAGGTCCTCGAGCCCAGTATACTACCACATAGGATGCACTTGGTGCTGAAGCGGCTGGATGCGTCTCCTCATATACACAGCAATCATCTGGGCACCAGTGATCCTATTCTTCAGTTCAGCAAGTTTTTGCATCAGAGGCTCAACAACAGCCACCACTTCAGCAGACAAAGCATGTCCCCAAGACGAGCGCTTGACCACCCGCGCAACCAGGTCAAAAGGAGGAAGACCAAATTGCTGGTCGTCAACACGCCTATCCTTCAAGTAAAACCAGCTCTTCTGCCAGGTATACACAGAGTACGGTTTCTCCAAATTGAAGTAGGCCCTTTTCTCCTTAATGGAGATGCTGACGCTGCCAATGACATATTCAGAGTTCTTCCTATTCACATTGAAGAGATGCTTCCATAGCCCCCAATGATGATAAATCCCCAGGAAACTCTCACAGAGCGTGATAAAACACACAAGATGAAGTATGTCATTTGTACACAAATCATGCAACTGAAGTTGATACGCAAAAAGTAACCCCTGGAAAAATGGATCCACGGGAAGAGAAAATCCACGGGGAAAAAAGCTCTGAAAGCATACCCCGCTCATCTTCACACGGCGCAGGAACTTCTTCATCCCTCGGAATCCGCGCGGCACCTTCCAAGACATGGCCATCTGCCACCAGAGCATCCATATCTGTAGCCTCAAAGGATGAGCGTTCCCATCTCCCAGTCATCCTCGCCGCTTCCTGCGCTGCACTTTGAGGGCGCTTGGACATAGATCCCGATGCACAGCCACACGGAGTGACGAATCGGAAGGCAAGAGGAAGCAGAGGAAGAAAAGAAGGAGGAAGGGAGCGCTGGGTAAAAACCTAAATTTTCCCAACACTTCGGTATTTATCCCATGACCGGGGGCCATCTACCCACCATCGATATCGGAACCCAACCAACGTGGCTCGATCTCAAAGACAACCGTGCTACATGGAAAACCCAATCGACACATTAACTATACCGCCCACTCCGCGCGAAAAACGAGGAACATCATCACAAGAAGCGAGATTACCATGGAACATCACGTCTACGCGTGTCTTCCCAGCCTATCAGGTAGCCCTGCAATGTCACATCCTAAGCAAGGCATACTAAGTACGCTCCACCCGCTACTCGTCAAAGGGTAACTTCTATAAAACTTTTTGACAACATTTCAAAAAACTTACTCCCATCAGGAGCACCCTGTTCATACAAAAAACAGAGAAAAGACCAAAATTCGAGGACGAGAGTGGTTACTCCCCTCCAGCAAGAACAAATGCGTCTACAGAGTTCGGGTGCTCCCTCACCGTGCAGACAGTGACACACTCGAGCAGTCACTTGTACCTACAAGGACCAACGCGTCTGTAGAGTTTGGGTGCCACCTCACCCCAAGAATGAAAAAGTCTTCGAGTAACTACTCACACAAGAAGGAAGGACTAGGTCAAAAACATCCAAAAGCACAATCCGACCAAGCACTCGACGTGTCGTATGGGTGCCTACATGATCAGCCCACTCGATGACCATCCGCGTGGGTGCGGCTCTTATCGACTCCTCGCCTGAGCTCATCAATACTCCGTGAGTTACCAGTATTCATCCATTTGATTTGTTTTCCATGTGGATGCTTGTCTGAATTAGGCTTTTCGCCTCAGAAAAATGATACCTGGGCCATGACACACTGCACCCCAGATGACGTGCAAGCTTAGCGCGTAGGTAAGATCCTGCTGCGTAGTCGGCCGGGTTGGAACTTGCCACAACTGCGACTTCACTCCCGATGTTTTCCCATGTGCAGCGAATGAAGAATTTTGGCCAATGACGGACGCGTCAAGGCTATTTTTTGAGACCTACCGCACTGATCCTACAAGACCTGTAGCGGCATGGACTTGCTAGGCACCGGTTGTTTCCAAAGTTCATGTCGAGGAATGCTGCTTGATTTTGGGATTTTGAGGTGTTTGCTTCCAATTCACCAAGGCTCGACCAGCCGACTACCTTGGGCCTCTCTAGCTTATCATCCCTCGAATAAATTATCCTTTGTGGCTAACTGCCGACAACTCGTAGCTACGCTGCACGCATGAAGACAATTATGGATTCGACTCCCTGCGCGACTCTACGAGTCCCCCAGGCACTCGAGGGCTACTGACGAGGGGGTGACCCCATGACTTTTACATATGAGGGTACCTGGTTCGTATCAAGCTAGAGGGCCCACTGGAGAGCCTCGACCGGCCCACACCTGTCCCACTCGAGGCAACCACCATAAGGAGTCCTCAACGATCATGGAAGCCACGACTTGGAATCCAAGACTTAAGATAGATTAGGAAACCCTCTCTGTGAACCTAGACGTACACCTTGCGACCCAGCCTAGTATATAAAGTCTGGGAGAGGGGACGTCTAGGGCATCGAATCTCATAGCAACACCTCCGCTCCCGAGCGATTTTTCCTGGACCTCCATTGTAATTACTTCCATTATAATACAATCGAGCAGGAAGTGCTTTCTCCTGTTAGCCAACGAGTATCGCCAACCTCCACATCTCCTCTACAATCTAACCCAGGGTTCCTAACCATGGGATTTGCCGAGGTCAATCCTCGTTAGATACGCTTTGTCATCATAAACCTCATTATACGCTACCTCAAAAGAGCCACCATACCTAACTATCAAGGCATTTCCATAGCCTTTCTGAGATACATTGTCATGCAACATCCATCATCTCATGACTTGATCTTCATGTCATACGTGCTTTTTCTTGATCGTAGAGCCGCATAATAGTTGGGCCTTTCCCTTATCATTGCTACATGACGCGCTAGTATCATTGCATATCCTGCTACACTTCCAGAGGCATACATTTGCATACATCATGATAGTTTTCAGTTTTCTTTATGTGAGTATACATCTTGTAAAGTGTGTGATCTTCTATACTCTTGTAAAATATTGAGTGTTGCCCTTAAGTGAGGAAAAGACCCAAAGAGGAAAAAATAAAAGATCCCAAAAGGACAAATGAGAGATAAATAGAAAGAGCCAAAGAGGCTAAAAAAATAAAAAGAAAGAAAGAAATAAAAAGAGAGAAGGGGCAACACTATTATTACATTTGAAAGATCCACACTCGTGGTCCATATAGTATTTGTACTCCATAGAGATTTTCATATAATTCATGCATAACTATGTGGGGATCCTTACACTATAGAACTTGGCTTGTATATTTCAATGATTAGCCTATTCAAATGAGCTCTAGGTCTTCGTGGGCAAGCGATTTGGATGCACCCCCACTAGTTCCATTGGAGAGCTTTCTATAGCTCACATGTGTATCTGTTGCATGGAAATACCTACTCCTCACATCATATATAGCATTTGGCTTTCTCTCGCCTATGATTGTACTCACTGATGTGAGCCTTTCACACCCTTTTTGTCTTCGTACCCCATCATTTTTCTATTTGCCATCCGAATTGCCAACATATCTTTCTTGCGCTCATTCATTCCATGATTGCTCACTCTAAAGGGAGAGGATCAGTTTGCCCTGTGCCTGATTAGTGGTCTGGGGACGATTCGAAATAAGATTCTGAAGGAGACCAAGTTTGAAGTTTTAGTAGATTGAGTTCTCAATTAAACTATATAGTATTTTTATGCTCTAAACCCATCTCCCACTTCTTGCACGCAAACACCATTTGGAGAGATTCAAGTCATGGACAGCGAGAGCTCTTGCACATTTATGTTCTTATGATGCTAGTTTGAATACTAGATATCGACTCTTGCTTGTTATTGTCTTTACTTGAATTACATATCTTACTTGTTGTACTATAACGTTCTTATGTGTTGGTAGCATGTCACCACAGAAATTATATGTGTTATCATTCACCTACTCGAGGACGAGTAGGAATTAAGCTTGGGGATGTTGATACGTCCCAAACGTATCTATAATTTCTGCTTGTTCCATGCTTATATGGGTGATATTGCTATGTGTTTTTGTACACTATCATACCTTTTTCAACATATTTGGACTAACCTACTAACTCAGTGCCCCAGTGCCAGTTTCTGTCTGGTGATGTCTGTGAATTGCAGGTATTTACCAATATTTAAAGTGCTCAGAAAATTCCATAAAAAATATATAATAAATCAGTGCAGAAGAAGGCTCTAGAAGCCTGAAGGGGGGCTAGAGGGGGCCAGCTGGCGCGACCAGGAGGGACACCACGCCAGAGACCCGCCCCGAGGGGTGGGACCTCCCCCGGTGCCCTCCTTTGGCCTATATTTAGCCCCCTTTCCGTAAAGGGAGGCACTCTGTATCGCGCTTTTCACCATTGTTCCGCAGTCGCGATCCGGAGATCGGGATCGCTAGAAGACCCTGTCCCGGCACCTTTCCGTGGGGAGGATTGATCTTTGGGAGTTTCTACACCACCATGAGCTCTTCCCGGATGTGCCGTGCGTAGTCCCCCTTTGACCATGGGTCCATGATTAGTAGCTATGTGATATCCTCTCTCCAATCTTGCGCTTCAATTCTTAGCCCTTGTGAGCTACCCTACATGATGAAAGCATCTATGTAATAGTTTCTGCGTTGCTATGCTGTGTTTGCTGGGATCCGATGGATTATGAGATTATGTCCAGATTGTGATGAGTTATATATTTGGTTCTCCTTTTATTCATAGCTCTTGAGTAATTCTTGCATGTTCTCCGTTTCTTTTTATTGCTTTGGCCATGTAGTAGATTGAAACTCCAAGAGGGAGCGTTATGCATGATTGTGGGTTCATGCCCCCTGATGTCTAGCTTGAGTGATAGAAACATGAGACTAGGGTTGTGATGTTGCCACCTGGGAGAAAACAACGATGCTTGTAACTGCAGTTGCAAGGATTTTTTACCTTACGCATAGTTTGTTAATGTTGTTGTCTGTTGCTTTGAGTTTACACTTTAGATGGGGCTCATAACTTAATACCAGCAAGATGTTCTGGATAGATATGTCAAGGTGATGATTACTGAGTAAATGCTGATGAATAAATGTCTACTTTTCTTGGCATACAGCCCATACGAACTTCAAAGTAAAGAAAGTAAGATGTGCAATTCAAGTCAAGATAATAACACGCAAGAGTCTATATCTAGTATTGAAAATAGCAAAGTGTGAACATAAAGGTGCAAGACCTCTCGCTCTCCGTGACTAGAATGTCTCCAAATGGTGTTTGCGTGCAAAAAGTGGGAGATGAGTTTAGAGAATAAAAAAATACTATATATTTTAATTGAGAACTCAATCTACTAAAACTTCACACTTGGTCTCCTTTGGGATCTTATTTTGACTCGTCCCCAGACCACTAGTCAGGTACAAGTCAAACTGATCCTCTCCCTTTAGACTTTGAGCACTCATGCAATGGATGAGTGTGAGCAAGATAAGTTGGCACTTAGGATGGCAAAGAGAGAAATGATGGCGAAGTAATACAAAAAAGGTGTGAAAGGATCACATCAATGAGGAAAATCATAGGCGAGATAAAGCCAAATGATAGATATGATGTGAGGAGTAGGGATTGCCATGCAACGGATGCACATATGAGCTAAGGGAAGCTCTCCAATGGAACTAGTGGGGGTGCATCCAACTTGCTTGCTCATAAAGACCTAGAGCTCATTTGAGGAGGCTCATCCTTGGAATATGCAAGCCAAGTTCTATAGTGTAATGACCCCCACATAGTTATGCATGAATGATAATCTCTATGGAGAACAAATATGGCAATGGAGTATGAGTGTGGATCTTTCAAAAGGAATAGTAGTGTTGCCCCTTCTTTTTGTATTTTTGTGGCCTCATTGGCTCTTTCTATTTCTCTCTCATTTGTCCTCTTTGGGATCTTTTAATTTTTCCTCTTTAGGATCTTTTCCTCACTTAAGGGCAACACTCTATATTTTCCAAGAATATAGAAGATCTTCACACTTTACATGAAGTACTCAACATAAAGAAAGATGAAAACTATCATGATGTATGCAAATGTATGCCTCTGCCTGTGTAGCGCGTCACGTAGCAATAATAAGGGAAAAGCCCAACTAGTATGCGGCTCCTCGATCAAGAAAAAGCATGTATGACATGAAGATCAAGTCATGAGATGGTGGATGTTGCATGGCAATGTATCTCGAAAAGGCTATGGAAATGCCTTGATAGGTAGGTATGGTGGCCGTTTTGATGAAGATATAAGGACGTTTATGATGACAGAGCATATCATGCCAAGGGTTTGGATGCACCGGCGAAGTATGCACCAACTCTCAAGATGAGAAAGGGAAATGAACGGTACCGAAGATGCTAGCAAATTATGGAAGGTGGAAGTGCCAACAATCGAATACTCGCATTAGTCTGAAGAACTCATGCACCTATTATCGGGAACTCTCTATCTAATCAGGAGGTTCAAAAAGAGACAAGTAACCCGAGGAGGAATGTATGGTGGTTTTGTTATCCTTGCGCATCCTCGATCCATGGTACGTGAGGGTACTCTATATATTCCAAGCCCTCCAGAGGTTAGCAATTCATCTAGTAGCTAGAGTTCTGAACTAATTTTTTTTAGTTTTCGAAAATAAGCACGGATTGCCCAAAATAAGACACCTATCTCTAATAGTCACAAGCTCTTGGCACCAAAATTCCAAACATTACTCAAATCAATACCTCAAAACTATTCCAAATAACCACTACAATTGTAATAGAAACCTTAATTATCTACTCATGCAAGACACACAACTCAGTGCAACAAGACCACTCTCTAAACAAGATAAGCATGAGAACTCACATAGTTCCTAAATCAACCTAAATAAAATCTCTTAAAAAGATAAGCATGAAAAATAAGAGCTAAGCATGACAGCATCTATGAAAAGACAAAGAACACACACAAAAAGAAAGATAAGCATGCAAGCCTATGTTGTGTTCTAAGGTGGTGTGGAGCATGTTTCTCTCCATAACAATGAAGGCTAGGATCCAACTTGTTATGAACAACAAGCAAAACTAAACAAACTAAAAAGTAAAGAGCGGGACGCTCCAAGTTTAGCACATAACATATGAAGTGATAAAAATATAGCATGGAGAAGGACGAACTGATGATTGTTGATGGAGAAGGGGATGCACGTAGGCATCCCCAAGCTTAGAAGCTTGAGTCTCCTTGAATATATATTGGGGATGCATTGGGGCATCCCCAAGCTGGAGCGTTTTACACTCTCGAATCTTCTTTCATCATCTTCCCTCGCACACTTGAAAACTCCCTTCATACATAACTCATCATAAGCTGATTAGAGAGGTTAGTACCCTTAATAAAATATATTTTTCTCCATTGGAAATAAAGATATTCTTGAAGAGCTACTGTTTCTCAAGATTTCCAAAAAGTTTTTTCAAAGAAAACGCAAGCTTAAGGTTTGAAAAAGTGAGGAAAGGCAAAACGTGGCAGAATCTGTGAAAAACAGCACAGCAGGTAGTAAATAATTTTTTCGGGGTACTTCTGGAACTCAAATCAAAAAACTCAGAGGAGACGCTCGAAAGTCAATTGTATGGAAAAATCTGTTAAAACAATTCAGATCAAAAAGATGATCTTGTGATTTTAGGCTAATTTTTCCGTCCAAGGACAGAATCTGTTTTCTGGACAGCATGTCACAACTTTTGAACTTTCTTCTAATCGGAGGCTAAACTTGGCACAAAGATTGAAAATAAAGATACAATGATGTTGCTACAGTAGTAACAATCATCAAGACCACTAAAAACAGAAGTAAAAACATCTTGGGTTGCCTCCCAACAAGCGCTTTCTTTTACACCTTTAAGCTAGGCATAAAGTAAAAAGAAGAATCAAAGGTCCCCGAGATCATCAGATTCATAAAAACCTTCAAATTGATTTTCAATAAGTTCATTCTTCTTTTTCCTAGGGAAGAGGTGCTTACCTTTCTCTTTACCATGTAAGAGTATGTGCCCCTTACCGATATCAATGATGCCCTTCATATCTCGGAGGAAGTCCCTTCCAAGCACGATGTTACTTTGATTTGGCTCCATGACGAAGAAATCCATCGTTGCAACCCTATTAAGGAATGAAACTTGGACTTCTTTTATCTTTCCCTTAATCTCTGAAATATCTCCATTAGCATGTTCATGACATGATGACAAATTATCCATGTTTAGTTTCAAATAGTCATAAACTATTTTTGGCATTGTGGAAACCATGGATCCAATATCACAAAAAGCAAGGAAGTATTGGTTAGATTTGCTAATTCTAACAAAAGGCTCCCAATCATCATCTATCTCCAACATTTATTTCTTGTTGGACTTAAGTTCCTCTACCTTTCTCAAGTCTAAAGCATCCATCCTCTTTTCAATAGTGGCAAGTCTATCTACAATAGTATCAATGCTACGATCATAAATAAAATAACTAGATAGACCATGCAAAATATCAAGAGCTCTAGCTTCATCACACTCTAAAAAGTCTCCTTCAGCTATAATATCAAGAGAGTGTTTACACCACTTAAAAAGACCATGGTAAAAATTTCTAAGCACAATTTTTATAGGTATCCAAGGCATAATTCTGTCCCATGCCTTCTTCATATTTTCTCCATCCCTTTCATGGAAATCTAGAACTTGCGATTCCCTCAAAGCACCAAGTCCTAACATGTTCAACTAAACAAGAAGGACTACTAAAAGCAAGGTAAATATTTTTTTGTCATTTTTGATAAAGGACACTCAGATAAAAACTGAAAGGTAAACTAACAAGACTAAAAAGCAAAGGTAAAAGATAGGGTGCAACTCCCCTATCTTGTAGATTGGAGTCCCCGGCAACGGCGCCAGAAATTTGGTGGTTGATGGGTCCAATCTTTTGTTGCACCTCGGAATCCTCGGCAATGGCGCCAGAAATTTGCTTGATGCGCGAGAGATTATAATGGCTTCTCGCCCTTCTTTGGTTACCCCAAGTGGAAGATGAGATGTAGGATAGCAGCAAATTTCCCTATGTAAAGGATAGGGTTTGTCTCTCGTAGGACTCCGAAAGCTACAAGTATGTGGTTCGGCAAGTGATGCGCCATCTGAAAAGAATCACTAGCTTTTCCTAGACCTGCACACGACACAAATAACTTTGCTCCGAACGAAGTTCAGAGAGGTTGTCAATCTCTCCGGCCTTGTTGTTTACAAAGGATCAAACGCAAGGGATAAAGGATAATCGTAATTTCAACTGGAAAGTAAAAGATGGAAATAAATTTAACGTGTAAACAGTGATGAGAATATGGACCGGCGTCCCGTGATGTTCACTAGTGATGTCTCTCTCCCAAAATACGATAAAACTGCTATGCGAGGTAAAGAAATCACAGATGGGAAATTTATAGGATTAAAAACGCACCACAATGCTAATTATGCTACAAAGAAAGGAAGAGGCTCAAAAGCATCGGCGGTACGCCAAAATAAGTAGACCGAAATCCAATTGCATCTAATACTAATCATCCACCTTGAGATATCTATCCAGAACATCTCGCTGGTATTAAGTTGCGAGCCCCACCCAAAGTGTAAACCCAAAGCAACAGACAACTGCATTAAAAGAACTTTGCGTAAAGTAAACAATCCTTGCAACCGCGGTTACAAGCATCGTTGTTTTCCCCCTTGTGGCAACAACACATCCCCTAGACTCATGTTTTTGTCACTCAAGCTAGTCATCAGGGGACATGAACCCACCATCGAGCATAACGTTCCCTCTGGGCGTCACTACCTACTACTTGGCCAAATCAATAAACAGCAACGGAGAACATGCAAGAATTACTCAAGAACAAAAATATAAATGATAAGAACCAAATATATTACTCAATCACAAACTGAACATAGTCTCATAATCCATCAGATCCCAGCAAACTCAGCATAGCAACAGCAGAAAGAACTATATATGTGCCATGATGTAACAACCCGGATTTCACAAAAAATATATTTTTTATTTTCGGTGTGAATTGTTTGATTTTCTGATTTGTTTGCGGTGTCTGCATTCCCGATTTATCAATCGGCGGTTATTTTCCCCCCTCTTATCTCGTACCGGACGGAGACTGACCCTTGCCACCCTAACACTCGACCTTTGGGACACCGGGTTTTACCCGATCACCGTCGCAAAAACCGCACGAGACCATCCGTAGCCAACGGAACGAAAAACCCCGTTTAATAAGTAAAGGGAATATTTTATAGCGCGCCGGAAAGTGTTCTCGGAACGGTTCCAGCGCGAGGTGAACACCATCGGCTCGACGCGCTGATCGCGCAGTTCGAAGTTTTACCCGAATCAGAGGTCCCGCGGACCCCCGGCGGTCAGGAACGTAAGCACCGCGCTCGCGAGAGAAAAACCTGGGCTATATAAAGACCACCACTCTCCAACCCCTTTCTAGGGTTTACCCTAGTCTAAAATTGCAGCCACCCCCCTCCACTTTGCCCCAAATCTGCCTCCAAATCCCCGAAACCCTAGCCTTCAGCCCTCCAGGGCCGTCAGATCCGGAGATCAACGGCTCCAGAGGCGCCACGTCGCCACAACCAGCCTCTCCATCGTGCCTGGGCCGCGCGGCCCCGCAACCGCCGCCGCCAGGGCCCGATCTGGGCCGACCTCGCCGCCGACCGCATCCTGCCAGTACCGCGCCGCCGTTTCGCCCCAGCTCAAGGTCCCCTCGTGCGCCTCTCCTTCTCCCCTTCCCTCTCCTCTCTCTAATCTCTCCTCTCTCTTTCTCTCTGTTGCGAGGCCGAGTTCCGCCATGGAAGCCGTCCCCGACCTCGAAGCTCCACATGTCGCCGACCCGGGAAACGCCTCCGTGTCGCCGCCCTACGTTGGATCCGGCAAGATCCGGCTGGATCCCGCAGCCGCGGCCTCGTCCCCGACGTTCCTCGCTGCCTTGCGCCCCTTCGACTTGCCGGAGGCTACCGGAGCACCGCCGCCGGTGACCCTGTACGAGCCCGTACGAGTGCGATCGCCACTCCGATCCAGCCACCACGCAGGTGGGCCGCACCAGTGCTTCGGCCCAGCGTGTCGCGCCAGCCCGTGTCTGCCCCGGCCCACTCCACTTCCTCGCCCTGGGCGACTCCTAGCTAAGTCGCGCCCACCCTGCCAGCCTGGGCCGAGTCACAGTATGGTGAGCGCCCAGCCGCCCCCTCTTTTTTTTCTTTTTTTTCTGTGTAGGGCCGGCTCGTGAGATATGTAGCATCTGTGGGCACTTTTTATTATTCTGCGCTCAGCCCTTTTAGCCCCAGCAGCAGCAATTCGGCCCAGAGTGGCTTAGTATTTTTTTTCTGCTTGTTAATTTGGCAGATTGTATTATTATTTTGTGATGGTCGTATCTTTTAGCTCGTAGCTCGGATCGCGACGCTTTAAACATGAAACTTGCTTAGAATTTTGTTTAGTTTAATAAAATGTGTTCTTTTGCCATGTTTGAATTTGCTTACATGTTGTTTTACTGCTAATTACAACATTGCCACCGTAAACTGTTTCTTTAATAACTTTTCAACCGTTGCTTCATTTAAAATGTTCTTTATATGTAACTTGACTAGAATTGCATGTAGATTGTGATTATGCTGCTCTTGCTTGCTAATCTACTACTAATATAAAAAGCACCAGAGAGGCTAGACCATTTAATCTCGTACGTCCAACGGTATTAATCTAATGATCCAGATTACTTCCATGTTGTATGGCACAACACCTCTAAACATCCTTCTACTAAAAAACCGGTTCGGTGACTAATCTAACTTCCCCTGACACCGCCACGTGCTAACACTGCCAGCGCGTTAACCCCGCCGTGAATTCCCCGCCGCCCCATCTCCACGCCTCCACCGACGCCCCCTTCCCCAACAATGCAAACTGAACCGCCGCTGCCGCCCATCCCCGCCGACGCCCCATCTCCGCGAACAAGGAGATGGCCAGGACCCCCGCCCCTCTGCGTCTCCATCTCCCGTGCGCCGCCTGCCGCCGACCAGCCCCCACCGGTCCTCTACGCCGCCGGACGGACCACCCACCTCCTTTGTGCCGCTTGCCACCTGCCTTGCACTACACGCTGCCATCCAGCATATCCTCTTGTTCTGCGCCGCTAGCCTCCTCCTCTCTCCGCCTTCCGCCTTCTGCATCTCAATGAAAGGGCCTAAACATCGGTTGTGTCCCTGCTGCGTCTTCATCGCAGACCTCTTCTGCTTCTTGGATTCATATGGTTAGAAGTTCAACATTTATTCTATTTGATTCGATACGCAATTTCATAGCTTGTCATGCTTGATTCAATATGCAAATTGAATGCATGTCCTGCATGATTTTGATAAGGAAATTTCGAAGTTTTAATTATGCATATATATAGTTGCATACATATACTTAATTTCATTGATAGGTCAATTACTCAATGTAAAGTATATAGCTAAAGATACTTTAGAATTTTTTTTAAAGTAATTACTTATGTGTATAAGAACCATGCCTTTTGTCAACATGGCTTGACTTTCACTGTCTCGCTATATGCATTTAGGCATAGTGTTGAAATTTCCTCAGACATAAGTTCAAGTATAACAGAGTTAAGATCCATTATGGGAAGAATGACCTGACACACCTGAACATTTAGTATTTGCTATCCAGTTATCCCCATCTATGTGTCCATTCTCTCTTTTCTATTTTGAGGATGTCATAACAAAATATTATGTGGCCCAAAAAGGATGTGCAGAATTTTAGTTATGCTCACCAAACATAAGTACAGTAGCAATTGGTTGGCATGCTTTCTGTGTGCTTTCTTGTTAAAACTGGTGCATTTTCCATCTTCATTCTCCATGGATTTGGGAAGGAGAGAAATATGTGAAGGCCACTTTCTCATTTTCCATGGACTTGACATACTGAGTTGAGATGGATGAGGTAATCACTTTTTACGTAGAACCGCAAACCAATGATCCATTATTTTTTAAAATTGGTACCATGATTTACATCATCTAGGCTCTAAAGGCTTTCCGCTTCATGCACTTTTTGGTTTAATTAGGAACTATGGAATGATTTTTTATGCTTGCGTGTCTCATAATTCTGTTGGTGAACCTTATTTAGGTTAGATGACTTTGATTTAGTTAGAAGTAGAACAACCGGAACGCCCTCTGAAAGGATTTATTCATCTTGAAGCACCTCAAAACAAAGGTTACAGAACAAGTGGTATGATTTTTTTATTCAGGTGATTTGATACACAAGTCACTTAAATAAAAAATTGTGTTGTCGAGAAAATTAGACATGTGTTTCCTATATTTGTTTCTCGCCTCTTTTGTTTCCGGTGCTAATATTTATGTTTGTAGAATCGTTAATAGATTTTGAAAAGTAGAGTAAATGGAGGCATGAATACTGCTAAGTCTCTTTCTAAAAGCACTCGATTAACAAAATTAGCTATTTTGATAATCATTGAGACATCATTTGAACTTAGTGTACCAATTTATTATATGTTCCCCCTCTCTCTCCTCCCCCCTCTCTCCTAACCTTGTAACATGTACAGTTGATCCGGGTTTTTTTACATGCTAATATAAAGGAAGTGGGGGGCTCCTCTACTATCATAAAAGTCCTCAAATAAATTTATTATATGTTCAGTTGTCCTCGCTAACCCACTAAATAACTAGCAATGACATTCTGCTGTTTGCAAACAAAAATAAGAATGTTTATTTTTTGTTCCCTTTCTTTTAATCAAGGAACTTGCACTGTTTTCTCTGTCTCTGGCAATGTACATTGCTTGGGTCAACTATGAATGGGTTATTTAAGTCTGCAACCCCCCCCCCCCCTTTTCCATAAGTACTTGCAGTTATATCTGGAATACGCTACCACCGCATAGCATCGCTTGTTCTTTAGCAGATCATTAACATAATCCTTTGGGTTTTTTTGAACCGGGACAAAAACCTTTTACATTACTTTCTCATAACATAAATACAGTCATAGCAAAGCAGGGGAGAAGGCGAGCCCAACATCATTGGGAAACCCGCCACAGCCGCCTCCTAACTGAGGCGACTGCCGCGGGGCAAAATAATCCTTCGTTTTTATGCTTATCAATGTAGAAGTGTTTGTGAGTTTTGACAGTGTGTAGAGATAACAGTTTCTAGACTAGCCAAATTTAACCTTAAGTTGTGATTCATACCCAATCATTGTTGTTAATGACATAGTGTCTGCAAGCACGCATCCTTTTTTCTTATTAATTTATACGACTTATGCCAATTGTATTTTGTTGGTTTAATTTTTAAGCTTCACGCTTCTCTGACAAAAGTTATCATACTACTTTGAAATGGTCAAATATTCTAATCTACCAATTTAGTAAGCCAAACAAATTTCAGCTTTTTTCATACACAATTAGTACAAATCAAAATATAGTCTGTATCGTTTTAACTTACTGTATCATTTCATAAGAAGTCCAATTATTATACTATCCCATTAGGTAATGAGCGATGGTAGCATGTTGTTTGCAGAAGAAAATTGAGAATGTTGTTTTGGTGTTCCCTATGTTTGAATCCAGGAACTTATACTTTTGTTCTCTATACTGGTTCATGTGGATTGCTTGGTCATCTATGAATTGTTCTTGCTGCTAATTATATTTATTTCCTTCCTTCTACAGTAATTTATAATTAGTTTCTAAGAAGATTGGGAACAAAGAGGAATTACCAAGTTTTTTTTGTTGTATTTACAATCTCTCCATTTCATTTCTGCAGCTGTGCAACACATTTATCGATTATAAGGGCATGTTCTGATCTCCTCCAGCTCCACACTTCACAAACTCCATGGATGAAATTGTCCTGAACGTTTGAACTCCGAGAAGCTGGATTCGCGAAGCTATCTCGATGGTAGTGTGAATTTGTGAAGCAGTGTCGACCCAACTCCACCGATATGGAAACCTGAAGTTAGCCCATATTACAACTAAACTTCCACCGTCAAGTCAAGCCAAGGGGACCGGTTGAGGTGCTTGACTTATCAAGCTCATTTTCAATTGATTTTGTATCATGGAGAAGGTTTAGGCTTGTGTTGGTGTTGACATTCATAAAAACCAGAGGTGGACGGGTGAAAACTTTTTTCTTTTTATGTAATTGTCTATTTTATGTACTTTATGATCAACTAAATTTTTTTGGGTAATAGAAAAGATGACATTTAACAACTTTAAACCTAATTCTTGGTAGTTGGAAAGGTCTGGTCTGAATGTTACCTTGGTTTTCTGTCATCGTTTTTCTTACACTATCATAAAAAACTATTAATATACAATAGCATGAGACATGCAAGCAAGGTTTATTAGATTATTAAAATTAGATGTATTTTTTCATACGTGCGATTGCATGTGTAAGCTTACTAGTAAATATAATAAAATATATTTAGGACAGAACAGTATCAAATTCTATTTTTATCGTGGGGTCCGCAATAGTTTGCCATGTATAGGTTTTACCCCCACTTAAATTGACTAGCATAGATAGTTTACTTTGTGCTTCACCTCTTGCCATGTTTGTGTGCTATTCCATGCTTGATTGATATGCCATGTTAACAACCTTTGCTCATCTTGTGTAGCTAAACAACTTGAACCCTTGTAAACATTCAGTATCATTGTGTGTGACGAGTACTCCACTTAACCTTGTTAGTAACCGCTCTCGACGGTAGGTGGGATGTCTCGTGTTGCCTTGTTGTTGATGCTTGCTCGTGATTGCTTCTTACTAATAGATGCTTGCTCGTCGGTTGACTTTACTAGTGTTTCCTTCCAGTGTGCTCCCGCGGTTACTCTCGGAGATGGTGCGAGCTCGCGATCGCCTACACCTTCGGAACCCGACTAATCAACAGGAAAGGATTATACATTACTTATGATCCATTCTATTATAACTAGCGGTTTGCATGCTAGTATAGGTTAGGTTCGATGTTTGATCCTACCACATGTTTACAGCCTCTCTCAACCCGATACAGCCATGTCCCCTCCCAGCAAACCATGTACTGCTATGTTACTATTGCTTGTTGCTCAGCCCCTGCTTAGTATGAATGCTTAGGATGCTACGAATGTTACCCTGTTACTCCTTGGTTTGGGCTATCACATTATTATATTATTGTGAATGATATGATTATTATAATTTTGACTATATTCGACGAAGGATGGAAGGTCTAGGTTATCCCGCCCCGACGCTTTGTTCCATTCGAGTCACCTAGGACCCGAGTTCTGGGTATTGTGTCTCTTGACGATCGTGCCTAACCGCGTGTGGGATTTTATGGGGTCCCATTTTCTTACCTACCTAGCTTCAAACATTTCTAGAGGTGGCCTAATACGTCCAAAATGCATCACTATTTTATATCGTTATTCGTCCTTATTCATTGATATATTTCACATTACGATGATGTTCTTATGTGTTTTGGCTTGTTTTACACAGTTTTCAACTTTCTAGTGCCGAAGCAGCAAACGCAGGATTCATCGGTAAAAAATGGACGCTGAGTTGCTGAAGAACAACACCTCCAAATTACCTGAAAATCTACGGAGGGTGTTTTTGAGAGGATTGGCGAAGACACGCAAAAGAGGGACCAGATGGGGGCCACAGGGTGCCCAGGCGGCCACCTGGCGCGGCCCCCACCCTGGCCGCGCCAGGAGGACGCCTGGAGCCCTGGGACCACCCCAGGCTCCCCCTTTGGCCTATATACTCATCGTATTCCGGAAACCCTAAAAAGAGAAGCTTTCACGGAGTTCCGCCGCTGCTTCGTGGTGGAAACCTACAGAGAAAGAAAGGGCTCTCCGGCAGGAAGATTCCGCCGAGGAGATCACCTCCCGGAAGGGGAGATTGTAAGGCCCGATATGCGGTACTGTTCCAGATCTAGGTGTTTCCACCAAGATCCGGGGAAGAAGCACATATCGGTCCCACCGCGACATATGAAAAAGCCATATGCCCCGGATTTCCAACATGACATCACAACATTACAGATACAAGGATACAACATCTCATACAGTCGGCATACAACTGCCTCAAATACAATACAACATCGGAAGATACATGTCTGGGTACAGACTACAAGAAAATGCCTACTGGCAAAGAGAATAACATCGATCCCCATAACCACACGGGTCCAGGCCCTCCACCGGGATCCGCCTAACTAGTCGTCGTATAGTCTCCACGCGAAACGTCGATCACCATACCGGTTGTCGATCAAGAACCCTGAAAAGAGTTTGGGGTATAGCATGAGTACAGAGGTACTCAGCATCCAACTGTAGTGGTCATCTGACCCAGCAAGGACTTCATCACTCGTCATTATAGGACAACTAGTAGTTTACGGTAAGGAAGGAGTAAGTGGTGAGGTTGCTGCCGCACTAGCATTTATGAAGTGGCTAACAATCTAGAGAGTAAGATAAGAATCCAAGGATTCGATGAGGAATCGCCTCCAATAAGTCTTGCTATCAACTACTTACGCAATCATAACACCTATCCTATCCTTGTCCTCCTCTTCGCATCCCGACGAAGAAGAAGCAGTCAAGGCACACACACATTGATCAAGTTATATTAAGATTATCTTAGTTGTTGTTGTCTATGAACAAGGAGTAGGTCTCAAGTCGTCCATAACCGTGGACACGGCTTCTCGAAAAGATTTAACACTGCAGGGAGGTACCAACTGCTCATTACAAGGCTCCGCACGCACGCCCATCTCTCTTAGTTTCTACCCATCATAGGCAACCATTTTATGATTTAGTTCCGAGAGATCCGAAACGACAGGTCCCTCTAACTAACAACGCACAAATCTGGATGGCCCCCGGGGTGTCGACACCCAATCCAAGAACCGGCCGCGCCCTCGAATCGGACTCTTCCGTATGGCTAAGGTCGGGGTTAGTCTCACCTATATAACAAGGAACTTCCCTAGCTCACCAGTGTGGACCAATAGAGGAACTCTGTCTTCGCTGGCCCGAGTTGTTTAAAAACTGCTGGGGGCCCAACCAAGCACACACACGGTTTCAAATGGTAAATCATCTTGGGCCACCTCTAGAAATGTTTGAAGCTAGGTAGGTAAGAAAAGGGGACCCCATAAAATCCCACAAGCGGTTAGGCACGCTCAATCTTAAAACCAATACCCGGAACTCGGGTCCTAGGTGACTCGAATTGAACAAAGCGTCGGGGCGGGATAGCCTAGACTTTCCATCCTTCGTCGAGTATAGTCAACATTATAATAATCATATCATCCACAACAATATAATAATGTGATAGCCCAAACCAAGGAGTAACAAGGGATAACATCGTAGCATCCTAAGCATGCATACTAAGGAGGGGCTAAGCAACGAGAAATAGTAACATAGCAATACATGGTTTGCTGGAAGGGGACATGGCTGTATCGGTTTGATAGAGGTTGTAAACGTGTGGTAGGATCAAACATCGAACCTATCCTATACTAGCATGCAAACCGCTTGTTGAAATAGAATGGATCATAAGTAATGTATAGTCCTTGCCTGTTGATAAGTCGGGTTCCGAAGGTGTAGTTGATCGCAAGCTCGCATCATCTCCGAAGGTACCCGCGGAAGCACACAAGACGGTAAACATTGGAAAGCAATCGACAAGCAAGTATCTATTACTACAAAGCAAACACGAGCAAACATCAACAAGAAGGCAACACGTGACATCACACTAACAAGTTAAGTGGAATACTCGTCACACACAACGATACCGCACATTTAGAAAGTTTCAAGTTGTTTAGCTACAGGTTATCAACAAGCAACTCAAGCAAGCATGGCATAGCACACAAACATGACAAGAGGTGAAGCATAAATAACTATCTACGCTAGACAATTTAAGTGAGGCACAATCCTAAACATGGCATAACACTAAGTACCCCACGATAATTAAAAGATTTGATACTGTTCTGTCCTAAACCATATTTTAGGTTGGTTAACAACAACAAACAATAGCATAAAAACAAAGTACATGAAAAACTAATCAAGTTACATATAAAGAACAACCCAAACGGAGTTACGGTTAAAAAGATACAAGCAAACAACTTACGGGCACAATCTGCGAGCATCAGGAAGCACACTTTAGAGCAATGCATAAACAGGATAATGAATCCAAACATGCTCCCAAATGATATGCAACTAAAGTAGACATGACAGGGAAGGCATAGCAAAAAGAATCATGCAAAAAGTCATAATGAACAACTAGTTATAGCCCATGCAAAATGCAATAAAACATTACTGGTATAGGACTTAGTGAAAATAATGAAAACATGGCAGAAACTTTTATTTTTATGTTGTATAAACAGGAGAAAAACTATATGCAAAAGTGCAGCAACATGACATAGCAATATATGAGCATGAACTAGACATGATGATGATCGAGTACAAAAAATAATCAAGGTCATAGGCATCATAGATCAAAAGATATTAAGCATGCAACATGGCATCGGAATGTTCCAGACTTAGAGAAAATCAGAGGTGGCTGTCAAAAACAGTGGCATAGCAACTTTGGAACTCAATAACCATATGACCAGCAAGCATATCATGACAATGCAATACATATAATGGAAGTAGACATGATGCTTAACAGTGTGTCACAATCATCAACCAAAGTTGCAATAAAATAACAGCAGTAGCACACTAACAGGAAAATTAGCAGTTTAATGGCCTGGTGCCCACTTCAACACAGATTATCAACATCAAGATGGCCTCAAATCAAAATTCTCACAAAATATGAACTGAAGTACACACAGTTCTAAACAATTTTCCTTTTGGGCGCAACGTCATCCGAGCTACAGATTTACCGCAAATCTACTCGCAAAATTGAATCAGTAGCAAGTTTTCACAGACTTAGCAAAAATAAAAAAAATAACAACAGAGTGAAAAAAATAAAAGGGGCTACCATTGGGCTTAGCCCATCTGGCCTGGAGAGGCCTGACGGCTGGCGTGCTGGTTGATGGGCCGCGAGGGGGCGAGCGGGCCAGACCGGCCCACGTGGCCATCCAGCGCTTGAGAGAGGCGGCCGTGCGGGGAGCCTCCCGCTCGCGATGACGGCGGCGACCGTGGCGGGATACGCCGGCCACCGGCGGCGAGCTAGGAGGCGGGGAAGGGCGCAGAGGAGGCGGATCTCGGCATGGCGGCGCGGATCCCGCCGAATCTGACGACGGGGCAGCCGCGGCAATGGTCCTGGCGGCGGGGGCAAGCTCCTCGGGGGGAGGCCATGGCGCCATGGCGCGACGGCGCGGCGACCTCGCTTGGGACCTGCAGAGAGGGCGGGGCGGCGGTGAGAACAGGGAGAAGGAGAGGAGGCGCGGGGAGGAAAGGAGAGGAGGCCGGGCGCAACGGCGGCTGCTGGCGTCGGCCGGAGACGGGCGGCGCGGCGGGGTGCTGCGGCGTGGAGGAGACGGGAGCAGAGAGGAGGTTGGGAGGACCAGGGCGCTGACGTGGCGGCCTCTGGGCCGTCGGATCGCCAGATCTGACGGTCCAGAGTGCCTGGGGCTGATTTTTCAGATCTGATGGGCTAGGTTACGAAAATGGGGCTATTTTTGGGGCAAAGTGGAGGGGGTGGCTGTAATTTTGTGGCTAGGAAAACCCTAGAAAGAGGTGGGAATGTGGTGGTCTTTATATAGCCCAGGTGGCTGGAAGTTTGCAAAAACATCCCCTATTTTACTCTCGCGCGCGCGGTGTTTACGTTTCTGACCGCCGGGGTCCACGGGACTACCGATTCGGGTAAAACTAGCCCATTAGATATAAACAACAGATTTATAAACAACACAGATATAAACAACAAATTTATCGAATACAATAACAAATTTATCGAATACAATAGAAGATTAGTCTCCGATTACAAATCATCATATTAGTCTTCAAATTCAAAATACCGAATTTTTTTAGAACATTACAAGTCTCGAGTAGCGAGTTTGATCACATTACAAGTCGATATATCTAAACTACCATGACATTGAAGAAGAGGGTGGCGGTCACAATGAGCATCATCGTGAACAAAGTGATCTTCATCCGGTTCCTCCTCCGCTCCCTCCTCTCCCCCGCTAGATAGCGCGCGTATCTAGCTTCCGCCTCCGCCCTTGTGGGATACCCTTTGTAACTGTTACCGATAAAACGGTGAACCTGTCTCCGACAATCCTCCCAGTCGTCGTAAACTCCGGGAATCCTACCAATGTACACGACATACGATGGCATCTGCTTTATGCACTGGACAAACAAAACATTAAGAGAAACTTACATATAATATTTAAGCATTGCATACGTATACAACAAAATTAAGGACCAAAGGAAGAGAAAATAAACACACATTAATAGCACACGGTTCATGGTCCTAGTAATAAATAGCATCGATTACATATAAGTTGAATGATGACTATTTAAACTAATGAGACATATGGACAGACAAGTTCATAAAAGTTTATACAACACACATGAGCTCTCGTCGATAGTCCAGAACTACATAGCTAGGCGCATGGGCATCAAGACTTTTGACTCCGCTCACGGGCTAGAGCGTGGGTGAAGCCGCCGTCTTTCGTGATGGTCATGAATGAGCGATCGCCGTCAGCCTGCAATCTTAGCATTGTATCTATTTCACGGTTGGACAATTGATTGTTGAGGTAGAACTCCCCCGTGTTACGAATGATATCTTTAGAGATGATTCCTGCCAACTCCGGCTGGATGCGAAAGAATTCTTGTCTGAGGTCGGCGTCTTGGATTACCGACAAGCATTCGGCCCAGTGCTTGAGATGAGCTGGGAGCGTAAGCTGCTGCTGGTCCCGTACGAACGCCCGCATGTGATGGATGGCGTAGTAGGCATCCTTCTGACCGCCAGGCGTCTGCTTGATGCAGGCGAACTTTGTTACGTGAGTAAACACATGCGCGCCATACCTAACAACTTTCGTCTTGAAGGTGACTCCAGATTTGGAGTAGCTCGAGAGAGCCTCATCGAGAACTTTCTTGATATTTGTGTAGTCTTTGTTCGACTCACGGTCCGGGTCCAAATACGTCGCCATGTACCATTTCGGGTTTAGAGCGATGAGTCTGCACTTTGTTTCATCACTGCACACAACACGGATGTTAGGAGGAAAAGAACGACCGAAATCTAAGAAAAACCTAATGTACGTTACGGGGACGTGAGGGGATGACTTACTCGGGAAAGTAAGGCAGGAGGAAGTTGTCCTTATCCTTGTTCGCCATAATGACGCCTTCTAGGTAATCACTAGCGAGTCGCCGGTCCCTAGGGCTGGTCAAGAGCTTGGCACGCATGTAGAAGGGGTCGACTATAACAATGTCCGGGGTCTTGTCTCTAATGATCCACATCTCCATACTGAGCGCAAATAGCCGAACGAATGTGTAGTGAAGCGGAAAAAGGTGAAACATAGCGAAGATGTCATCAAACCGCAGGAAGATCACACATCCGATGTCGCAAGCAACAAAGCCCTTTCCCTCTGTCACCTTGGCGGTGAAAACCGGGTATGCCACATCATTCTCTCTCAGACGCCGCGTCTCTGTATTCAGAACAATGTCATGCAGACTCTTCATAGCGCCGGTTGCAGCATCGAGCATTGCGGCAGATAGCATCGGCCTACCCGCCACATGCACCCTCGACATGATTCCGTCGGGTCCTGGTGGCCTGTCTTGAGCACGGATCGTCGGTGCCGGCTGGCTCGCAATAGTGGGACCCTTCCTCCTTCTTGTCCGTCCCTTCTTCTTCGGCTTCTCATGTAATGGGACCTTTACCTGCTCGGAGACTGCCTTCCTGAGTGTGTTGGGGCTGATAACATTTCGCGCCTCGGCCATCTCAGCCTCGGTGAAGGCGGCAGCTGGAGGCATCTCCTGAGAACTGAACAGTCGACGCTTATTGTTGGAATTCATCTCCGCGCTACGAGATGGGTGGGAGGAGTCTTTTGCACCAAGTTTTCGTTCTTGAGAAGCAGGCGGAAAAAGGTCGTCCATGTCGCACCCACCGAGTTCCTCGTAGAAGTCATCGACACGGGAAAGTAGTGTATTGGTGTTGGTGTTGCTCCGATGTTGTGCAACATCGATGTCTGTGGGGAGTTGGCCCGTATTAGCCGACGGCGTTCAAGCGGTCTTGGCATGGCTTGGCGCCGGCAAGACTGGCGGTGGGGTGGAGTAGTTCCCCACCCCCAAACCAATCTGGCTCTTCGGCCAAAGCATGCTCCAGTTCAAGCAGCCGTGGAGGTCCATCACATCTTCGTCCTCGGCTCCAGGGGGTCGATAGGGAGGTAAGAATTCCCCGTAGCCATCCAGCACCTGAATCAGTTGAACCTTATACACGTTGACTTGGATCGGATTACCATGGAACACGCGGATGCCCGGTTGAACGATTCTTCCCACGGCAACATCGACCAACCCCTCGTCCACGAAGTGCAGGAGAGTGCATGGAACGTTGACGGTGCCCTGCGAAAACATGTAGGGCGTCAAGGATTCCCAGTCAAAGGCAAAAGGAGATGAAGTCATCGGCCGAGGCTTAGTTACCGTGATGGCATCGAGCTCGTCTAATGTCGATGGACCGCCAACGGCGGGCGGGCATGTGACGGAGGGAACGCTTGCTCCTGAGGTGCCGGGCGTTGGTGTTTTATGCTCCAATACTTGCGCCGCCGCCGGGGTCACAAACGCATCCGCCATCGGGGTCACCGTCGCGGCCGCAGCCGGGGGGCACCGTCCTGGCCGCCGCCGGGGTCACAAAAGCATCCACCGCCGGGGACACCAACGGGGCCGCCGCCGCTGCCGTCGCGTTGTGAGAGTTGATGCCCATGAAGCTGGGAATCGGGGGCAACCCCTCTTGACCGCTCGCAAGCCAGTCTCTCATGAACACAAACAAGGAAGGCATCATGTTGTTGAGCGCATGTCCAACTTGTTCTTCCACAATGCGTGGAATCTGCTCCATTTTTTCCTGGAGTTGTGCCTCTGAGCCTCTAATGCTTTTCTCCTTTCGCCTTGTGCTATAGTAGTTCAACCATTTTGTGGAACAGCCTTTGCCGGACACACGACCAGCTGACGACGTCTTACTAAGCTTATCCTTTTTCTTGAGTGTGTTGATCACCCTATTTAAAGAGTTGTCCCAAGGGGCCATAGGCGGGGACTCCGCGCTGCTGCCTTCAGTTTCCTACACAAGGAAGGTGGGGACCATTCAGAAATTTGGCTTCGCTAATTTTAAAATGCAACAATATGGAGCTAATTTAACAGGGGAGATGTATTCTTTACCAGAAGACGCTCAAGCTCCTCCACCTTCGGATCCATCGTAAGCTCCCTGTTATCGGGTTCCTCTTGTACCGGGCCCTGACATAGTTATCTGTAGGGTTATCTCCGTATTTTTTGAAGAGGGGCGGTAGGCCTTGCGCGGCACGCTCCGCGTCCGCCTTGTCCCATTTCGGTTCCGCCACTCTGTAACCACCGGGACCGAGTCGGTGAACCCCTAAGTTCAATTCCCGCATACTTTTCCCCCACTGACTCGATTCACTGGTTGAGGTGTCCTCGCACTTGAGCTTGAACTCCGCGTAGTCAGTTTCGCTGATCGAAGGATTTGACTCCTTGATCTTCTCGTAACTAACACCTTTATTAATCATTTTCTTCACCGTGCTTCTCCAAGTAGCCAGGGATGTGCTCATCTTCGTGAGGGAGGCACTGTTCACTTTATTCCTGTGGAGTCGTGTGTTTGCGAATTGAGCGGGGAACTTGTATCGGTTGTGCAGCTTCGTGAAGAGGAGGTTGCGCAAATTCGCTCGGTCAGGATGCCTTAGGTTCTCGGTGTTTATCGAGACGGTGCCCCGGAGAATGCACCCGACTTGTCCGGCGTACCCATCAACTAATTCTTTGGGCGCCCTTGGAAGCCCATTTTTGTCCACTTTGGTAAATTCCTCCTTGACGGTGCCTAGCTTGCTCGGGCGCCTCTCCTTTTTTTTCCTCTTCGGTTGGCTTCCAACTGTGGGTTGGCTGCCATCATCAGCGGTGGGATCGGCCTCCGCGGCACCACAATCATCCCCGCTAGAGGTTGTGTAGGGATCGGTAGAGTCATCCCCGATGCCCTCGTAGCGGGGTTGAGGTTGTGGATCATCGTCTATGCTCATCTCCCAATATTGCTTCTGGTGGTGCGAACCGGAGGCCTCATCGTTGTCGGCCATCTACACCCACTACATAGGATAAGAAAAAATGCTACTAGAGTGATTGGATGATATCAGGGTAGCTAGTATAGCTAGGATAAGAAAAAAGTTCTTGATGTTTCTATTATGATGTGTTTAGCTTTCATCCTGCCAATGATCAAATCTGCAAGTGCCTAACACTATATGCTACTATGGAGATTGTTGAGCTATCTAGTTGGACAATTACATGCAAAGCACCTTCTAGGTCAAGAAAATTAACAAAGGTCATGCACGGATTCACGGAAAAATTCGGCATGACCTTTGCTAATTGTCTTGAGCTAGGACCCCATTCTCAACCAAACGGAAATTAATCGACATTTCGGGAGAATGGGGTCATTATTTGTACCTGCACAAAAAAGGCCTACATATAGGCACAACAAGCATACATATAGCCACAACCAGGTGCACAAAGGACAAGTGAAAAAAGCATACAATATATAATCAAGCATGGGCATGTACATAACAGATTTGATATGCTACTGTCTTGATTTAGAAAGATCCAAATGTACATAACAGATTTGATATGCTACTGCCTTCTTACAGAGCAATGAGATGAGGTTGGCAGTAACAGAAATCAGGGTGTTTGGAAAATGACTGAGCCAGAGGCAGTTTTGTTTCTTTACAAGACTGTATTAAACCAACATGTTTTTTTAGCATGGAATAAAAAAGAAAACATGGGAAGGAAGAAGGGCATGTATACAAGATGATTTGATTTGATGGTATAAAGAAACCTTGTTGATTAGGCAGTTGTCAGTGAGGGTGCCGCTGATGGTCTTGAAGAGCTTGAACAGGGCCTCCACCTCGCTCACGTTGTGACTGCAGCAAGCAACACAGAAGAAAAAAAGACACGTGGTCAGTAATGTAGAATCTAGTATCATAGGCTTGGCTAAAAGCAAGTGTAGAATCTATTCATATCAGTTTCAACCAGCAAAAGTGTGCAAGATCAGTGTAGGATCTGTTCGTAGCAGTTTTATAACAGAGAAAAGAGAGACCAACAAGTATAGCATTTGTTCATTCTCAGATTTAGAGGAGAAGGAATTTTGGTAAGGAAGCCAAGATCAGGCAGCCACTATTCTTATCCGATTCTAGAGGAGAGGGTAATCTGGAGCAATGTCAACAATGCATTACAACAACTCATGTTTCAATAGGTACATTATGCATCACACAAACTTTTTGATCAGTTTAACAACAAAAACTACTGAAAAGCCAGTGCAGTTAGTACACAGTTATTTAAAAAAAAACTTCAGTAGTAGTACATTGCACTATTGAGTAGAAAAGCTCTATGGCTAAGACCGGAATTTTGAACTGAAAAAACAACCGTGTTAGTACATGCATCTAAGGAACAACTCATTTGATTTGATTTGATTGCTAGGTAGTAAAAGCCAGAACCAGCATGTATTTTCCTGGGCTCTACAATCTAGATAAACTATTTTGTCATTGCAACATTCCCAAATGCTACTGTGAAAAAATTCTAATGGCATAATAAGAGCACACACTAGCACCAAAACCAGTAGTTTCCATATCAAGGTTCAATTTATGACAAGTGCCACGTTGGTTCATGCAGGGTGATGATTGAAAAGCGAGGCAAAGACTTCTATGAATATTCTTACCACATGTTCATTTAGTTTCATGGAGGCAGACAAGACGTGTGAATTTTGTTCTCATTGTAGAATAATTCCCATAAACCATTGTAGTAAAAGCCAATAGCAGCATGCACACAGCCACCTTAGATTTGGATGCAATTGAAGGAAGTACACATGCATGATATATATGGGCATATGAGCGGAGAGGAACAAAAAGAATTTTTCTTGGAATTAATTGACTGAGAATTAATAGATACGTAGCTAATCAAGCCGCACATAAATACATGTATAATTGGTCCCAAGATCTTGAATTCAAGTCTGACCCAACAGAGCAATACATTTTGATGCATGATTGAGAACCTTGGACAATCATGCATACACACAAGAACACATAATTAATTCTGGGATGTGTGTGTGTGTGTGATTTATTTATTAAAAAATGACAAGGAATTTAATTAGTACAGTGGAGAGCTGAAGACTTGTCTGTTTGGAAATGATCAAATCGTTGTTAGTTCTCCGTCAAAAGATATATATATACACTGCAGAGATATCATATATAGGACGTCGTAGGTATTTTAAAGGGGATTTTGGGATGTCATGGACAAAGAACAGAAAACATTTTTTTTCACTTCCATCAAAAGAATAATTGCGAATCAGCAGCCAAAGGGGAGAAGGAAACTAAATCAACAAATAAACCATGCAAAGGATCGAAGCAGTCATGAACATATGCCCAGGATCGATTGGGCAGGGAAGAAATCTACAGATACACAACCAAACCAAAATCCACATAAATTACTCACATGGTCATGCGGCGGCGGAGGTTGATGGGCGAGACGGCGGCAGGACAGAGACCTCGCGGAGGAGAAGTCGACGGGAGAGACGGCGGCGGGACGGAGGCCTCGTGGAGGAGACGTCACCGGTGAGGGCGACGGCGGAGAGCAGCGGAAATTATAATTATAATTATGTGTTAGTTTTATATTGTGTAGTAATTATAAACACATGGCAATTTTAATATAAAAGCAAATTTGTATCATTTAGTTCATCATGGCAAGTAGTCTCATATTTGATGTACTAAAATATTATAATGCTCATAATATAAAATAATATAATGTTTAAAAGATCTCTAAAAATAATCATTCACATGCTCATAAATGAGGTTGAAATCAAGTGACATGAAATAACAATGATGAAATAACAATCATCGTGATTGGATCTTAGCTATCATCTTTTCACAATCTTTTTTCCCTTCTCTTTCGCGTTTGCATAATTTAGCCCTGGAACCCCTTGATTTCTTCTCTTGAACGGGCGACCGCATTTAGGTAGGGTGGTCCTGCTTCTTCTTGTTTTGTATGCTACTGCATCATCGTCGTCGTCATCTTCAATCTTCGGGTCGCCGTACTTGTCGAAGTCTTGCTCATTGGCGGCTCCATCCATTCTGATGATGTTCCTTTTGCCTCTCCTCACGACAACACGGCTGGTCTTTGACGGGTCGGTAATGAAGAAGCATCGGTCCACTTGGCTAGCCAGTACCCATGGCTCATTTTGCGCGGTGATGTTTGCGGCTGCGGTCTTGGATTTGGCTTCGGGTATAACCATGGTGGTGAAATACCGGCTTTCTTTTACGATGCTCTTGGCCCACCTGACGCGGAACATCGGCACCTTCTCTCCAGCGTAGCTGAGCTCCCAGATCTCCTCGATCCTTCCGTAGTATCTTTTCTTGACGTTACCGGTGTAGGCTTCCATCGTTACCCCGGAGTTCTGATAATCGCTCTTCATCTCCTTTTCCTCGGTGTAGAATGTGTAGCCCTTGATATCGTACGCTTGATATGTCATCAGGTTGTGCTCGGCGCCCTGTGACAAGGCGAATAAGAATTTTTCTTCCTTGGAAGAGTCCTCATGTAAAGGGTACGATAGAAGCTTGTCCTTGAACCAACGCGTGAAGCATGAGTTGTGCTCTTTGAGTACATCTCCGTTCGTCCACTGTTGGCCTCGGTCATTGTACGTCTTCTCAATTGATGTTTTGTGCTCTACCACCCAAAGATCCACCAAGTCAATGTGTTGCAGCGCGACTAGGTTTGCTCTTTCAAAGTCGGCGAGTCGATCCTGGAAGTCGACATGCATTTCGAGTCGAGCCTGCCGAGGTGCTTGTTGACGGGCAGACCAACGGGGTTATCGATGCCTAGATAATTCGTGCAAAAGGAGATGCACTCTTCGGTCAGAAAGCCTTGGGCTATGCTTCCATCTGGACGTGCCCTGTTGCGAACGTATCCTTTGATGACACCATTCATCCTTTCGAACGGCATCATGCTGTGCAGGAACGTCGGCCCGAGTTGGATGATATCATCCACGATATGGACGAGGAGATGTGCCATGACATCGAAGAATGCAGGCGAGAAGTATATCTCGAGCTCGCATAATATCACCACGATCTCTTCTTGTAGCCTTCTGAGTTGCCTCACGCCAACCGACTTCCGAGAGATGACATCGAAAAAGTTGCATAGGCCAAATAGTGTTTCATGGACGTGGTCATCCATGATCCCGCGCATTGCAACCGGAAGTAGCTGCGTCATCAGCACGTGACACTCGTGAGACTTTATCCCGCTGAACCTCGCTTCGCTGAGTCTAGGTATCTGCTAATCTTCCCAGCGAAACCGTAAGGAAGTTTTATTCCTAGGAGGCAGTTGATAAACTGCTGGATCTCCTTCTGACTTAGAGTGAAGCACGCGGGGGGGGGGGGGGGGGCAGTAATAATGTTCGCTCTGCTTCTTGGCCTTTTTGCCTTTGCGACGACTTTCCGTGTCCTCCGGTGGCTCATCATCATCGTCGTCGTCATCATCATCATCATTAGGGCGGTTTGTGTGAAGCTCCTCCCTGATGCCCATTGATTGCAAGTCTGCCCTTGCTTTCGGCCCATCTTTGGTCTTTTCTGGCATGTTGAGCAGGGTAGCAAGAAGACTCTCGCACACATTCTTCGTGATATGCGTGACATCAAGGCTGTTTTGCACACCGAGGATGTTCCAGTACGGCAAGTCCCAAAAAACAGACCTCGTTTTCTAGACCTTCAACAGCGGCTCTGGCGCCTTTCGCTTAGAATTGATCTTTCCTGGCGGTGGACACTCTTTCCAATTTGTCAACAGCATGTCTATTTCGGTGTCGCTCCTCCTACGTGGGGCCTTTCGGGGTTCGGCTGTTCCATCGAACAGATCCTTGCGTTTTCTCCATGGGTCATTGTGAGGAAGCCATCTTCGATGTCCCATGAACACGGTTTTTGAAGACCCGGGATCCTTAGGTAGCTGGTGATACGTTGTGTCGTCCATGCACCTAGTGCATCCACAGTGTCCGTGGACCACCTGCCCCATGACATACCATAAACCGAGATAGTCGTGCACCGTCGTGAGCAGTGCGACTTTCATAGGGAAATATTTTTCTTCTAGAGCGTCCCACGTATTGACTGGGGTTCTCCACAACGTATCTAGCTCCTCTTTTAGGAGCCCCAGATACAGATTGAGGTTGTTTCCTGGTTGTTTCGGCCCTTCAATTAGCACACTCATGTGCATGTACTTTCTCTTCATGCACTCCCAGGGGCGGATGTTGTACATGCACACAAACACTGGTCAGGTGCTATGTGTGCTGCTCTGGTTGCCGAAAGGATTGACTCCATCGGTGCTCGCGACCAACACTACGTTCCTTGGATCCTTCCCAAATTCCTCCTCGAAGTTCAATGCCTCCCACTGGGTCCGGTCAGAAGTGTGACTCAACATCCTATCTTTTTCTGGATCATTTCTTTTCAGCTTCTTCTTTTTGCTGCTTCCTTTCCGCCTACCAGCGCATGAGCTTAGCTTGCTTAGGGTCCGCGAAATAACGCTATAGACGAGGAATGATCGGAAAGTACCACACCATTTTTTGAGAAGCTTTCTTCTTCTTCTTGTATCGACTGGCGCCGCACTTCGGACATACGGTAGACTTCGCGTACTCATGCCGATAAATGATGCAATCGTTAACGCAGACATGGTATCTAACATGCGGTAAATCCAGAAGACACATGATTTTCTTCGCCTCATTGAAACTGGTCGGGCATGTGCTCCCCTTGGGAAGACGGTCTTTCCAGAATGACATGTTTTCGTCGAAGCATGTGTCGGTCATTTTATGTTTTACTTTCATTGTCAGAACCCTCTGTTAGGTAATGTGCTAGGATCAAGTAACCTTGCATCATGTCAAAATTTTCAAAAGGAATCTTTGAAATCAACTTCAAAATCAAAATGGGAGAAGGAAAACCCCCCAGAGGAATTATTTCAAAAGGCCGGATAAAAATCTTTTCCAAAATTCATGTTAGATTTTTGAAAAGTCTTATAAATGAGTGTGATCATATATCAAGTGATGTGGGACCCACCCCATGCTCATAGATTTTTCAAATATTCAAACAGTGCCCCTATTTGATTTAAGATTCAAATTATTTGAATTTTAAAAATGTTGAAACTTTATAAGTGGCTAGTCTATATTATTATGAAGGCATATAATTTTTTTTAGCATTTAATAAAATGTTTAGCTATTTTATTTAGCTAAACAGAACAAATGTCAGAAAAGAAAAATAGAAAAGGGAACAGAAAAGCTTACCTGGCGCCCAGGCGAGAGCAGCCCATCCGGCCTACCCGGCCCAGAGGGGCAGCGGGGTCTTCTTCCCCGTCCCGCGCCTCCAAGCTGCTCGGTGGAATGCCACCGAGCCAGCCGTGGGCGCCACGTCGCCGCCGAGAGCTTCCAGGCCTCCCCGTGGCCTCTTCTCGCATCCTGGAGACGTCTCGCAGCCGCCCCAGTTCATTCCTCCCCTCCAGCGCGACTCCTTCCTCCTCCTTCGCCGATTTCTTCCTCCACCCGAGAGCGCCGCCACTCGCCGTCGCAAGATCTCGCGGCAAACGACAAAGAGGAGCCCGGAGGCCTTGTCCATCCTGCGCAGCACCGTTGACTACCCCGATCTGGAGAAGATGGCCCCTTAATCGAGCCCGTGGACGACGCACGCTTCACCGAGACGTTGCCGGAATCGCAAGCCCCCGACGACGAATTCGTCACCGTCGCGCCACCAATCGCCCCGCCGTCTGCACCGTTGAGCTCAGGGTGAGCTTCTCCCCGTTTTCCCCAAGTTATCGCGGCCCCTTGCACCCTCTGTACCATTCCACCATGGGAGCCGAGCTCCGTCGCCGCCATGGCTGACCCCGAGATCGCCCCCGTGCCTCTACACCCTAGTTCAAGCGCGCATCATGTTTCCCTTCGCCACAGCTTCACAACGCGCTAGGCCACGCTCGTTTTCGTGCACCGCAACATCGTCTCCGTCGAGCCCGTGCCTCCGGCCGCCGCCACCTTTGAAGACGTCGTCGCCCTGGTCGCCCCCGAGGTCGCCCGCGTGCAGCAGACGACGCGCGAGAGCACGGGCTACGCTCCCGTGGTCTCAGCGCATCGAATGATGCACGGGAACGTGATCCCGAGCAGCGCCGCCGCGGCTCCAGTCGCCGGCGATTAGCCGGCGGCGTGTCAACCAAACCCCCCCCCTAATCACCCGGCTAATGACCCCCTGGGTCACTGACCAGTGGGCCCAGTGGCTTAATTAAGCCACCGGATTAATTTAACCCCACGGTTAATTAAACCCAGCCACTGACAGGTGGGACCCCGTTGTCAGCCCCCCTGACGCCAGCACTGACGCAATAAATCATTTTAATGAATTTCCAGAGATTATTTGAATTAAAGAATTCCAGAAATTCCAGAAAATACCCCAAACTTTGGAAATTCATAGAAAATTCATATTAACTCCAAATTGGACAAATAATATATGAAAAATGATCAGGAGAAAATTATCTTTCCAAATATGCAACTTTCAAATATGTTGGAGTTGATTTTAAAATGGGACCAGTAGCATATGTCATTTGAATTATTTGGAATTATTTCAAATTCAATTCAAATGATTTTGCAACTTGAACCATGGAATTATGATACAATTCAACCACACTTCAGAGGCATATCATACACTTTTCCAAAAGGTTCAAAATGATCAAACAATGTCACATGCAACTTGGTTAAGTTGAATTCAAATGTGGAGTTTGAATTTGCAATTCAGTTTGCAATATACTCCATTTAAATGGAATTGCTTCACACATCAAAGCATGTACCTCAAGATTCAAACTTCCATCATGTGTTTGTGCATTGTATTTACTTTGCTACTTTGCTTGTTGTTTGTCGAGTAGAGGTGGAACCGGAGCAGGAGGCTGCCCCCTTCGTTGAAGACCCAGAACCCGAACCTCGTCAGCAAGGCAAGCAAACCCCCATTGATCATGTCGATAAAATCCCACTTCCCTCTCATGTCTCGCTTATGCATTGTTTAGGATGATCACCATGATTCGTTTCTACCGCATAGATGAACCCATTCCTTTGCATGACCTATCATTTTGTCACAGTAGTAAGGAAACCACAATCCTAGCAAATGTAGGAGTTGTTTGATATCATGTGGCCCCTGCAAATGTTATCGCTTATTGCATGTTTAGTATGATACCATGTTGTTACTGTGATGTGAGTCGGGATGGGAATGATCATGTTGATGTTGGTAGAAAAGTGTTGGTGAATCGACCCTAATACAAGGTGAACGATGAGAGGCTGTGTAGGAGTACACGGTGGGTTGTCTCGTTGAACACCGCCCTAGTACGAGTTCTTGTGTGGTGATCCAAGATGAAGAGTACAACCACACATTGGGCTCACTGACCCCTCTCAACTTACTAACTCATCCCTTTCGATGTCCAGATGTCACAATAGTTCGGAGTTCTGGTAGGTCTGTGGCCTGGTTGCTAAGTGAGAGAACGGCTCATCCGAGACCGGCTTATGCACCACGCACACATCACTTGGGTCCACTTCGGTAAACCGGCCGGGTTCACGATTGTGGTAACCAACCCAAGTAGGCGGCTTTCTCGGACTAGATCGGCTATGAGGTAACAGTTGTGGTGAGCATCCTCGCTGGCACCCCTTGAATGGTGTCGAGATCAAAGGCGGTAAATGATGATCATGTGTGTGTAGCGGTACACCCCTGCAGGGTTAACAAAACTATTCGAATAGCCGCGTCCGCGGTTATGGACTGCTTGGAAAGCTTAGCTTGATTATTAGACAACTTTAACTGGATACTTCTAAAACACACCAAGATAAGTGTGAGTGCTATGGCGTGCTTTCTCGTGGGGAAGTCGAGGAAGGCACCATAGTGGTGTAATTGGTTGGAGAAAGTAGTGGACTCGTGTACGCTTCTTACCTCAAAGTCTGGTACTCGTAGTTCAGGATTAGCCAAGTCAAAGCTGGCATTTCTGCAAGTGAACCCCACCTCCCTTTACCTTGATACATGTGCATGAGTAGTATAGCTCCTATGTAAGTCTTGCTGAGTACGACTTTGTACTCACATTTGCTTAATCTATATTTTAGATGATGCCACTGACCCCGAAGGTGGCTTCTTCATCGAGCTAGACGACTGAAGACCAACTAGTCTAGTCCCAGTCAGACGACTGGTTTCCCTCGTGGAGGGCTTGTGATTAAATAAGGCTTCTTAAGCCATTTGTTAAACTTGTCTGTACTCAGACATAATTTGCTTCCGTGTATGTTGTAATGTTGGATCACATGTTTGTGATCTCTGTTTGCACTCTATAAGAGTTATCAATAAAAATGTACACTTTGTAGAGAATTGCAATGGTACCTGCTATTCATACAAGGCATGTGTGCTGCGTGTATGTTTATAACATGCATGTCTTTGTATGGGTTTTCGAGACCTTAGTTGTGTTCTGGCTGGCGGTCTTTCATACACCAAGTGGCCCTTAGATGTGCGCAGCTTGGGGCATCGCGATGCGATTGTTCGAGACTCCGTCTCGTGCACACTTTGTGGTATGATCGAGCCCGCCCTAGACCCCGACTAAGTGATCGGGCTGGAGTAAGTCTATGTAAGAGTTTTGAGATAGTCGATAGTATGGTTGAGGCGACTTGTCTTTGAATATGGGAGTTCACCACCCATATCATTAGACTTGTGTGCGGACGATGAGGACCCATCTCAGTTGATCATCCGGCCTGGATGGGATGCCCCTCACGTACGATGCTTCCCGAGAACGTTCTGTGCTTGGCCTTGTCTGCTTAGACAAGTGGGTACGGTTCTCGGCTCTCCATATGACTATGTCTTAGCTGTACTTGCATACGCTAACCCCGGGTCCCGACAGACTTGGTATCAGAGCAGGACTGACTGTAGGACTAGTAGCCTTGGCCGAAGTTGAGTCTAGCTTGCTATAGTTATATAGTTACTCTGGGTATATAAGGGAACAACGTAAGGCTTCTTTTTTCTCCTTACCCCCTTCGTTCTGAGTTCTGAGTCACCCTCATCTTATTCTACGGGAAGATAGGACTAGGCTCTCCTCTGTCTGATTAGAACATCTCGTTGTTTGCTTCCTCATAGCCGTAGGAAAGTTGTGATCGGTTTGTTAGAGTGGTTATGCTCCCTGTTTTATTACACCGTATGTAAGTGCTGTTTTTCATGATTGGAAGAAATTGTCATTTCTTACAATTACAGCCGTTATGCTGTCCGAGTCATTCCAGGTTTATCTCATAATCTGATGCATTTGCAAAGTCCTTTCTGTTTCAGATGGCAGATCTTCCCCCTCGGCAGATTGTTCGTTTGACCAGGTGCCTCGGTGTGCGTGGCCATCACGCCACGTTGATCGAGATGATGTCTTATGTGGGATATCGATGGTACCCTGAGTACACCGTCGAGGAGCAGTTCCACGACTTCAACCAGACGCAGTTCCACTGCATTGTCAGGATCTACCCGCACCACGTTGGATTCACCCAGCCTATCCACTTTGGACATGGCATTGGCGTTACCGAGAACATGGCTGTGCAGGATGCTGCATACTCATGTATGACACTGCTGAGAGAGGAGCACACTTTGCTGAGAGAGACTTCTTTCCGCTATATCCCTGCTGCACTTCCAGGAGAAGAGGGATATTACACCGGACTCTACTCAGATCACTCTGCAGAGGATCCCGCACTTCAGATGACTGCTAGGTTTGCTAGTGACAGAGATCGTGATGCACGCGCTCTCCGTTTCGAGTTCCACTCCACCCGTGTTCGTCTGTATCGAGCACTGACACTCTTGGCACCCTTTGTGAGCGTGGGATCAGTTGAGCATGATGCTCTCTACCTAGTGAGGACTCAGATGCCTTCTCGAGTTGCTTGGCCCGAGATTGGAGGCATTTTTCCACCCCGTGGTCCTTTGCTTCCACCCTACGCTGGACCTAGGCCCCATCCTTGCCCAAATGGATATCAAGGTCCACAAGCCTCCGTGTTTTCCGATGGTCACCTCCAGCACCGGGATACGCGGGTAACTTTTATGAGGACTACTATGGAGATGGAGATGAGTGAGACCGCCTGTGGTCTTACTTAGTGATGATGTAGTAGTATCTTAGTGTATTGTACGCAAGGTGTCTAAGTTCCAGAGGCTTAGATAAATAATATATAGGAAGTCAGAGTGCCTCTGAAGGATGTATCATCTTCATCACGTTTGTATTAGCTTAGTGCTTGTACTAAAACGATGTATGGTTTGTATGACAGCTTGTGAATATATGGCTTGTATGCTTTTATCACCATGTTGTCAAGATGATTACTTCCTTTGCTCTGTAATCCTTCCAGTACTTCAATACCTTGTTTAGACTCTCCCAATCAACTCTGTTTGACTTTGGTTTTCCCTTCAGGATGTCTCAAGGAACCCGTGGCCAGGTTGGTCGTAACCAAGGTCGTGGAAATGACCAGGAGGAAGGCAACCTTCCACCCCCACCCACGATGGCTCAGGTTCTGATGGAAGTCGAGAGGAACCGCCGAGACTCTCACCATCTATTGGAAGTCATTGCTCGCAACACCATTCAGCAGCGCAATGAGTTGGTGTCCCTGAACGACTTCATCCGACTTCATCCCCCGGTTTTTAGTTACTCCACCGAGCCCCTTGACGCCGATGACTGGCTTCGCAGCATCGAGAGGAAGCTCCAAGCAGGCCGTGTTGCAACTGGTGACAAGGTCAGCTATGCCACCTATCACCTCGAAGGTGCAGCTAGCTCTTGGTGGGAGAACTTTCTGAATATGCGTCCCGTTGGACCGCCCGCATCTTGGGAGGAATTCTGCACTTCTTTCCGCGAGCACCACATTCCCAAGGGTCTTATGGACCGCAAGCGTGAGGAGTTCTGCAACCTCACTCAAGGAAGAAGGACCGTTGATGAGTTTAGTCGTGAGTTCAACCGACTTGCTCGTTATGCTACCGAAGAAGTCTCCACCGACTCCAAGAAACAAGAGAGGTTCCGTCGTGGCCTCAACACTGGACTCCGTCGTGAGCTCAATCTTCATGACTTTTCCACCTTCCAGGTCCTTGTCAACAAGGCCATCAAGGCCGAGGACATGAACACTCCCAATGACTTTCGCAAACACCCTAGAGACGACAGTTCATCCAGTTCTGGCTCCCAGAAGCGCAAGATCTGGATCCCAAACAGTATGTTCCGCCAGAACAACCCACCGAGGCCATCCTATGTGGCGCCTCGTCCACCAACCCAGTTCCACCCAGCTCCACGCACTGTTTTCGGAGCCTGTTACAAGTGTGGTCAGGCAGGCCACTATTCTCGTGAGTGTCCCCAGAACCAGATCCAGCATCAGAATGCTCCACCCCGTGCCGGAGGGAACAACAACAATGGTCGTGGCAAGCCACCCCAGAAGGTCTACACCGCCAAACCCGCTCCTCCCGCCACTCGTGGACGTGTGAACCAGATCGCCGCCGAAGAGACTGACGACACCACTGACGTCATTCTTGGTACGCTCCCAGTCAATTATGTTCCTACTTCCGTTCTTTTTGACCCAGGAGCATCTCATTCTTTCATGTCGGAAAGTTATGCACTTCGTCATGAGTTATCTTTTGTTGAATTGTACACCCCAATGATTATTCAAACTCCAGGGTCAAGATGGCAAACTAATAGAGTAAGCCATGGTAATCAAATTGCAATTGAGGGTTTAGTGTTCCTTGCTTCACTCATAGCCCTCAAGTCTTCAGACATTGATGTCATCCTTGGCATGGATTGGCTATCAAGACAGAATGCCTACCTGGATTGCAAAGGAAAATCCGTGAAACTCACCCACCCTTCAGGCAAAACCGTCAACTACACCTCGCCCAGAACAAGAACCCAAGTGCATTCCTTGAATGTACTTCCCCTTCCCGAACTTGAAGATATTCCGGTGGTTCGTGACTTCCTGGATGTCTTTCCTGAATAGTTGCCGGGAATGCCACCCGACAGATGTGTAGAGTTTATTGTAGATCTTGCCCCAGGAACCGCACCAATTTCTAGACGCCCATACAAAATGGCCCCACGTGAGTTAGCTGAGCTTAAAACCCAACTGGAAGCTTTGTTGGAGAAAGGCTTCATCCGCCCTAGCTCATCGCCATGGGGTTGCCCCGTTCTGTTCGTAACGAAGAAAGATGGAACAGAAAGGATGTGCGCAGACTATCGCCCGCTAAATTTAGCGACGATAAAGAACAAGTACCCATTGCCCAGGATCAATGATCTTTATGATCAACTTGTAGGATCCTCTGTCTTCTCAAAGATGGATTTGAGATTAGGTTATCATCAAATCAAGATCCGAAACGAGGACATTCCCAAAACGGATTTTACTGCTCGTTATGGTCTTTACGGGTACACCGTCATGTCCTTTGGTTTAACCAATGCCCCCGCCACTTTCTCACGCATGATGAATTCGATCTTCATGGAGTATTTGGACCAGTTCGTCGTGGTTTACCTCGATCACATCCTTATATACTCGAAGAACGAAGAAGAACATGCCGAACACCTAAGGCTGGTATTGATGAAACTTAGAGAGCATCGCTTGTATGCTAAATTCTCTAAGTGTGAATTTTGGCTACCAGAAGTGACCTACTTAGGCCACGTAATTTCTGCAAAAGGCATTGCTGTGAATCCCGAGAGAGTTCAGGCCGTCCTTGACTGGACTCCACCTGAATCGGTTAAGCAAGTTAGGAGTTTTCTTGGCCTAGCCAGCTATTGCCGCCGCTTCGTCGAGAACTTTTCTAAAGTTGCAAAGCCTCTTACTGAACTCCTGAAGAAAGATAAGAAATTCCTATGGACTCCCAAGTGCGAGGAAAGCTTTCAAGAGCTAAAAAGAAGATTGACTTCTGCACCCGTACTTGCACCTCCAGACACCAAAAAGGATTTCGAGATCTATTGTGATGGATCACGGCAAGGGTTAGGATGCATACTTCTGCAAGATCGACATGTGGTAGCTTATGCTTCACGCCAGTTGCGGCCACATGAAGAGAACTATCCTACCCATGACCTTGAACTCGCTGCCGTAGTTCATGCCCTAACAACTTGGCGACATTACCTCCTTGGTAATCGTTGTGAGATATATTCCGACCACCAAAGCCTCAAATACATTTTCACCCAGCCAGATCTTAATCTCAGGCAAAGACGCTGGATGGAGTTGATAAAAGATTATGACTTAGGAATTTCTTACACCCCTGGCAAAGCCAATGTCATGGCTGATGCACTAAGTCGTAAGTCGTATTGTAACAACCTCATGTTACAACAGTATCAACCACTTCTTCATGAGGAATTTCGAAAGCTTAACCTCGAGATTGTTCCTCGTGGATCTCTTTTCAACTTGGTGGCGAAACCAACCCTTGAGGATCAATCATGGTTGCCCAAAGGCGTGCACGAGGTGTTCGCCGGATCAAGGAGAACATTGCTAGCGGAGTTGCTAAATGTTTCTCCATAGATAGTAACGGAACGGTATTCTTTGAAAATCGTTTGGTAGTACCTAAGAATAGAGATCTAAGGGAACTCCTCCTCAAAGAAGCCCATGACACACCCCTCTCGATTCATCCCGGTAGCATAAAAATGTACCGAGATCTACGCCAGAGATTTTGGTGGATTAGGATGAAGAGAGACATTGCTCAATTTGTTGCCGAATGTGATGTTTGTCGTCGCCTTAAGGCAGAACATCAAAGACCTGCTGGTACACTTCAACCTTTGTCTATTCCCGAGTGGAAATGTGACAAAGTCGGTATGGATTTCATCACCGGCTTTCCAAGAACCCAGAAAGGAAACAATGCCATCTTCGTTGTCATAGATAGGCTTTCCAAAGTTGCTCACTTCCTTCCGGTTCGCGAGTCTATAACTGCTAGCCAGTTAGCGGACTTGTACATCTCTAGAATTGTATCACTTCATGGTATTCCTTTGGAAATCAATTCTGATCGCGGTAGCCTTTTTACCTCTAGATTTTGGGGAAGCTTTCAGAATGCTATGGGAACTCATCTCTCCTTTAGTACGGCTTTCCACCCTCAGTCTAGCGGTCAAGTCGAAAGGGTTAACCAAATTCTTGAAGACATGCTCAGAGCTTGTGTTATCTCATTCGGAAAGAATTGGGAGAAGTCTCTTCCATTTGCCGAATTTGCTTATAACAATAGTTTTCAATCTAGTCTGAACATGGCTCCTTTTGAACTCCTATATGGACGACGATGTCGAACACCTTTAAACTGGTCAGAAACCGGTGAAAGACAATTCTTTGGACCGGACATGATCAAGGAAGCAGAAGAGCAAGTTCGCATTGTTCGTGTTCAATTGAAAGCAGCCCAGTCTCGTCAGAAGATCTACTATGATCGTCATCATAGGCAAGAGAGCTACAATCTGGATGAGAAGGCTTACCTTCGGGTTACTCCTCTGAAGGGAACCCAACGTTTCGGTATCAAAGGCAAGTTGGCCCCACGTTACATCGGACCTTTCCGCATTATTGCTAAACGTGGAGAAGTTGCCTAAAACTTGAACTACCCCCGCACCTTTGCCGAGTACATGATGTATTCCATGTGTCCCAACTCAGGCGTTGCTTCAAGGACCCCATCCGCGAAGTCGACCATGAAACGCTTGATCTCCAAGATGACCTTTCCTATCGAGAATACCCCGTTCGTATTCTTGATTCCGCAGAGCGTGTCACTCGTCGTCAGAAGATTAGGTTTCTGAAAGTGCAATGGTCACACCACTCTGAAAGAGAAGCTACGTGGGAAAGAGAAGACCGTCTCAATGCTAAGTACCCCACCTTCCTCCCGCAGACTTCTGAATCTCGGGACGAGATTCTGTTGAGTGGGGGTTAGTTGTCAGAACCCTCTGTTAGGTAATGTGCTAGGATCAAGTAACCTTGCATCATGTCAAAATTTGCAAAAGGAATCTTTGAAATCAACTTCAAAATCAAAATGGGAGAAGGAAAACCCCCCAGAGGAATTATTTCAAAAGGCCAGATAAAAATCTTTTCCAAAAATTCATGTTAGATTTTTTGAAAAGTCTTATAAATGAGTGTGATCACATATCAAGTGATGTGGGACCCACCCCATGCTCATAGATTTTTCAAATATTCAAACAGTGCCTTGGAATTAAAGAAATACCCCTATTTGATTTAAGATTCAAATTATTTGAATTTTAAAAATGTTGAAACTTTATAAGTGGATAGTCTATATTATTATGAAGCCATATAAAATTTTTCAGCATTTAATAAAATGTTTAGCTATTTTATTTAGCTAAACAGAACAAATGTCAGAAAAGAAAAATAGAAAAGGGAACAGAAAAGCTTACCTGGCGCCCAGGCGAGAGCAGCCCATCCGGCCCACCCGGCCCAGAGGGGCAGCGGGGTCTTCTTCCCCGTCCCGCGCCTCCAAGCTGCTCGGTGGAATGCCACCGAGCCAGCCGTGGGCGCCACGTCGCCGCCGAGAGCTTCCAGGCCTCCCCGTGGCCTCTTCTCGCATCCTGGAGACGTCTCGCAGCCGCCCCAGTTCATTCCTCCCCTCCAGCGCGACTCCTTCCTCCTCCTTCGCTGATTTCTTCCTCCACCCGAGAGCGCCGCCGCTCGCCGTCGCAAGATCTCGCGGCCAACGACAAAGAGGAGCCCGGAGACCTTGTCTATCCTGCGCAGCACCGTCGACTACCCCGATCTGGAGAAGATGGCCCCTTAATCGAGCCCGTGGACGACGCACGCTTCACCGAGACGTCCCCGGAACCGCAAGCCCCCGACGACGAATTCGTCACCGTCGCGCCACCAATCGCCCCGCCGTCTGCACCGTTGAGCTTAGGGTGAGCTTCTCCCCATCCCCAAGATATCGTGGCCCCTCGCACCCTCTGTACCATTCCACCATGGGAGCCGAGCTCCGTCGCCGCTATGGCTGACCCCGAGATCGCCCCCGTGCCTCTACACCCTGGTTCAAGCGCGCATCATGTTTCCCTTTGCCACAGCTTCACAACGCGCTAGGCCACGCTCGTTTTCGTGCACCGCAACATCGTCTCCGTCGATCCCGTGCCTCCGGCCGCCGCCACCTTTGAAGACGCCGTTGCCCTGGTCGCCCCCGAGGTCGCCCGCGTGCACCAGACGACGCGCGAGAGCACGGGCTACGCTCCCGTGGTCTCAGCGCATCGAATGATGCACGGGAACGTGATCCCGAGCAGCGCCGCCGCGGCTCCAGTCGCCGACGTTTAGCCGCCGGCGTGTCAACAAACCCCCCCCCCCTAATCACCCGGCTAATGACCCCCTGGGTCACTGACTAGTGGGCCCAGTGGCTTAATTAAGCCATTGGATTAATTTAACCCCACGGTTAATTAAACCCAGCCACTGACAGGTGGGACCCCCTTTTCAGCCCCCCCTGACGCCAGCACTGACGCAATAAATCATTTTAATGAATTTCCAGAGATTATTTGAATTAAAGAATTCCAGAAATTCCAGAAAATACCCCAAACTTTGGAAATTCATAGAAAATTCATATTAACTCCAAATTGGACAAATAATATATGAAAAATGATCAGGAGAAAATTATCTTTCCAAATATACAACTTTCAAATATGTTGGAGTTGATTTTAAAATGGGACCAGTAGCATATGTCATTTGAATTATTTGGAATTAATTCAAATTCAATTCAAATGATTTTGCAACTTGAACCATGGACTTATGATACAATTCAACCACACTTCAGAGGCATATCATACACTTTTCCAAAAGGTTCAAAATGATCAAACAATGTCACATGCAACTTGGTTAAGTTGAATTCAAATGTGGAGTTTGAATTTGCAATTCAATTTGCAATATACTCCATTTAAATGGAATTGCTTCACACATCAAAGCATGTACCTCAAGATTCAAACTTCCATCATGTGTTTGTGCATTGTATTTACTTTGCTACTTTGCTTGTTGTTTGTCGAGTAGAGGTGGAACCGGAGCAGGAGGCTGCCCCCTACGTTGAAGACCCAGAACCCGAACCTCGTCAGCAAGGCAAGCAAACCCCCAATGATCATGTCGATAAAATCCCACTTCCCTCTCATGTCTCGCTTATGCATTGTTTAGGATGATCACCATGATTCGTTTCTACCGCATAGATGAACCCATTCCTTTGCATGACCTATCATTTTGTCACATTAGTAAGCAAACCACAATCCTAGCAAATGTAGGAGTTGTTTGATATCATGTGGCCCCTGCAAATGTTATCGCTTATTTCATGTTTAGTATGATACCATGTTGTTACTGTGATGTGAGTCGGGATGGGAATGATCATGTTGATGTTGGTAGAAAAGTGTTGGTGAATCGACCCTAATACAAGGTGAACGATGAGAGGCTGTGTAGGAGTACATGGTGGGTTTTCTCGTTGAACACCGCCCTAGTACGAGTTCTTGTGTGGTGATCCAAGATGAAGAGTACAACCACACATTGGGCTCACTGACCCCTCTCAACTTACTAACTCATCCCTTTCGATGTCCAGATGTCGCAATAGTTCGGAGTTCTGGTAGGTCTGTGGCTTGGTTGCTAAGTGAGAGAACGGCTCATCCGAGACCGGCTTATGCACCACGCACACATCACTTGGGTCCACTTCGGTAAACCGGCCGGGTTCACGATTGTGGTAACCAACCCAAGTAGGCGGCTTTCTCGGACTAGATCGGCTATGAGGTAACAGTTGTGGTGAGCATCCTCGCTGGCACCCCTTGAATGGTGTCGAGATCAAAGGCGGTAAATGATGATCATGTGTTTGTAGCGGTACACCCCTGCAAGGTTAACAAAACTATTCGAATAGCCGCGTCCGCGGTTATGGACTGCTTGGAAAGCTTAGCTTGATTATTAGACAACTTTATCTGGATACTTCTAAAACACACCAAGATAAGTGTGAGTGCTATGGCGTGCTCTCTCGTGGGGAAGTCGAGGAAGGCACCATAGTGGTGTAATTGGTTGGAGAAAGTAGTGGACTTGTGTACGCTTCTTACCTCAAAGTCTGGTACTCGTAGTTCAGGATTAGCCAAGTCAAAGCTGGCATTTATGCAAGTGAACCCCACCTCCCTTTACATTGATTAATGTGCATGAGTAGTATAGCTCCTATGTAAGTCTTGCTGTGTACGACTTTATACTCACGTTTGCTTAATCTATGTTTTAGATGATGCCACAGACCCCGAAGGTGGCTTCTTCATCGAGCTGGACGACTGAAGACCAACTAGTCTAGTCCCAGTCAGACGACTGGTTTCCCTCGTGGAGGGCTTGTGATTAAATAAGGCTTCTTAAGCCAGTTGTTAAACTTGTCTGTACTCAGACATAATTTTCTTCCGTGTATGTTGTAATGTTTGATCACATGTTTGTGATCTCTGTTTGCACTCTATAAGAGTTATCAATAAAAATGTACACTTTGTAGAGAATTTCAATGGTACCTGTTGTTCATACAAGGCATGTGTGCTGCGTGTATGTTTATAACATGCATGTCTTTGTATGGGTTTTCGAGACCTTAGTTGTGTTCTGGCTGGCGGTCTTTCATACACCAAGTGGCCCTTAGATGTGCGCAGCTTGGGGCATCGCGATGCGATTGTTCGAGACTCCGTCTCGTGCACACTTTGTGGTATGATCGAGCCCGCCCTAGACCCCGACTAAATGATCGGGCTGGAGTAAGTCTATGTAAGAGTTTTGAGATAGTCGATAGTATGGTTGAGGCGACTTGTCTTTGAATATGGGAGTTCACCACCCATATCATTAGACTTGTGTGCGGACGATGAGGACCCATCTCAGTTGATCATCCTGCGTGGATGGGATGCCCCTCACGTACGATGCTTCCCGAGAACGTTCTGTGCTTGGCCTTGTCTGCTTAGACAAGTGGGTACGGTTCTCGGCTATCCATATGACTATGTCTTAGCTGTACTTGCATACGCTAACCCCGGGTCCCGACATTCATCTCCAGATCCATGAGCGCTACTTTCAGGCGGGTATCCTCAGGATTGCATCCTTCATACAATGGAGTAACTGCGTCCATCTCAAGTTGATTCAGCTTGGCTTTCTCTCGGGCGACAGCTCGTATGTTATTACTCGCCTGGTTCAGAAGCAACTCTTGAAGATGAGGGTCCTGCACCCAGTCCATCGACGATGGTCCATCATCTCCGTATTCTCCGGCATCTTCATATTCATGATGATCATGCCCTTCGTCTTGATCTTCCTCATGATCATGTTCGGCATCTTCTACATGATGATTGTGTCCTGCATCGTGATCATGTTCGGGAGATTCTTCGTCTTCTCGCCCGACCTCGGCGCTATTTCTTCTTACTGTTGCCCGGCCACCCTGGACGAATTGATAATCTTCTTCATCACCTTGCCACCGATAGCCATCCATGCAATCACGCGTGAGCAGGTGCCCCTTTATTGTTTTTGAATCCGGGTCCAAAAGGCACTTCAGCTTGCATCTTCGACACAGACATCTTATCTCCGTCTTGTTCTTTTGAATCATCTCGGCCTTCGCGGAGCTCAAAAACCTATCCACGATGCCTCCGGTCATCTTGCGAACCATGGTCGCCTGCGGGGCATAGAGAAAAACGATATTTTATAACCAAATTTTTTTTTGGCATGACCTTACCTAATTATTAGGACAAAAAAGAATGCAAAGTGTGCCAAATTTTCGCCGAAACGGAAATGAATCAACATTCCGGCAAAATATTGGCAACTATCGCATATGTGAGGTACCTGCCAACAATCATCACACACACATACATATATACCCCATGATCATCACATCACACCACACATATATACCCCATGATCATCACATCACACCACACATATACACCGACAAAAAGTGTGTTCGAGAGAGACAAACTAGATCTACCCAACAATAAAGAGATATACCTTACTTACCAATGAAAAAAGGAGATACAACTACTTATTTTGGGTAGATCTATGGTGTAAATAAGGTGAGGAGAAGAAAGGAACCGAGAGAAGCTAGTTGGAGGTGGAGGTAGAGAAAGTGAGTGTGGTAGGGTGGCTCCAAAATATCTAGCTACTCCCAGACTTAGTAATGGCGCACCTTCACCAATATGCGCCATTACCAAGTATGGGAGCTAATGGCGCACCAACTAGAGGTGCGCCATTACTAACTCTGGGAGAGGGGACCAGGGGCCAGAGAGGGGGGACCAGAACAGTAATGGCGCACCATGCATAAATGCGCCATTGTTTTTCCATACTTAGTAATGGCGCACCTCTAGGACATGAGCTATTGATGTGTCATCAGGACTGGGCCCACCCCTCCCCTGACTTAGAAATGGCGCACGTCCCGGAAGTGCGCCATTAGCATCCCTGGTGCCTTATGGCGCACTTCCGGGAAGTGCGCCATTGCTAAGTCAGGGGAGGGGGGTTGGTCCAGAAGCAAATTGGCGGTGGCGCACTCATGTTCAAGTGCGCCATTAGTAGTAAGGGCACTAATGGTGCATCAGTGCAAGACGCGCCATTGCTATTTAGTAATGGATCACTAGACATGTGGTGCTCCATTAGTGTCCATATTATCTATAGCTATTTTTCCAGTAGTGTTAGGCTTTGCCTTAATTTCTATCTTGTATTTGCGGATGCTTGGAAGATGTTTAATCATAAGAGTGCACTTATCTTAGTCTAGAAGGTGTGCTAGCATAGATCCACCCACTCAACACTTATCAGCACAACACTTGTTATCGATACGGAGTATGGCGAAAACACGTGACTACCTCTCCACGTGTCCTCAAGAACGCTTTAGTCTTTATAAGTCAAGTTGCCAGGCTTATCATTTGCTCAAAAGGATTGGGCCACTTGCTGCTCCTCAGCGCTATTTACTTTTCTTACTTTTATCTTATTGTCGCTTATATCGAAAACCCCTAAAAAGTTATCTTTCAGTGCTTGCAGCTATTTCTTGTCCAAAATCACCTATCAATACCTTTCGCTCCTCGTTGGGTTCGACACTCTTACTTATCGAAAACACTGCAACAGATCCCTTTACGTTGAGGGTCATCAAGTAACGTTTTCTAGCGCCGTTGCCGGGGAGCATAGCGCTATTGGTAAGTGAAGCTGGTAAGAAATTTTTTATATTGTTGTTTTTATTTTGTTGTTGCTGCTCTTTGTCCGTATGGACAACCTAGCTATTGGATCATTGCTTACGGGGAATCACCCCACATCTTTGGTGGTTATTCCTCCCCCTACTGAAATTGTGCCTTATAAAATACCAGCTTGTATTATCGATTGTGTTTTGGCTAATCGTTATGCAGGAGACAGACATCCTAGTGAACACTTGCTATATTTATCACAACTATGTTCACTATTTAAGCTTGCAGGTGTATCAGTGAAGTTTGTCATCAAGAAATTGTTCTCCGTATCGCTTATAGATAAAGCTTCAGATTGGTATAAGCTTCTTGATAACTCTCATTTTCTTGATTGGCAAGAGCTTATGTCTCTCTTTTATACCAAGTTTTATCATCTTCATGAAATTCATCTAGACAGGAACTATATCTATAACTTTAGGTCTCGTGACAGAGAAAGCATCACTCAAGCTTGGGGGAGATTGAAATCTCTATTTTTCAAATGTCCTATTCATGAGCTCCACAAGAAAACTATGCTTACAAATTTTTATGCTAGACTTTCTCGTCAGGATAAGGAGATGGTGGATGCCTCGTCTAGTGGGGTATTTCAGACGAAAAGCATTGAAGAAAGATGGGATTTTATTGAAAGGATCCATAGGAATACAGAAGATTGGGAAATATATAAAGGTATTGAACCCACTATAAATTATGAGCATGATTATATAGAGAGCTATGTGAAAACTGATTATTTTAATACCTTTTTCTCTAAGATTGGTCTTGATTCCCATCTGATGATTGATTTTTGTAAGGACTTTTCCTCTCATATTGACTCTTCTAAGAAGAAGATGGATCAGCATCATAAACCCTTCAAAGAATTACCTATTGATATTCATGTTGCTGAACCTATTTTGCCTGCAGTTATACATGAAAAGCCCCCTTTTCCCGTAAGAATAAGGGACCACTCTTTTGTGACAGGCATAATGAATAAGAGTGAGAGAAGAATGGATGAGCCTAAGGACCAGATCAGGATCGATCCTCGAGTTGAATTGGTTAAGGATCTTGTTACTAATGATGCTTTAGATTCCAATAAAAAAATTGTGTTGTTTCCACTAACCTTGTCACAGCCAAGAATAAAGGCCCAATTGCAGGTACCCTAGTAGTATCTGTTAAAATATGAGATCACAATTATTATGGGTTATGCGATTTGGGATCGAGTGCTAGTGCTATCCCGTATTCACTTTATCAAGACATCATGAGTGAGATTTCACCTTGTGAACTTGAAGAAGTTGATGTTACTATTCATCTTGCAAACAGAGCAACTATATCTCCTATCGAAATTGTGAGAGACGTTGAAGTCTTATGCGGAAAGGTAAAATATCCTACCGACTTTCTAGTACTTGGTTCATTAAGGGATAATTTTTGTCCTATTATTTTAGGTAGACCTTTTCTCAGAACTTGTGGAGCTATAATAGATTGCAAGAAAGGTAAAGTTTATGTTGAATTCAATGGTGAGCCCTATGAATTAAACTTTTCTAAGTTCTCTAAGAAGCCTCGTGATACTGATTTTCCCAGTAATGATAAGATTATTGAAGATATTGCTTCCATTGCTATTCCTCCTAATGAACCTTTGTAGCAATATATGGAGGACCATGAGAATGATTTGCATATGCAGGAGAGAAATGAACTGGACGACATATTCTTGAGACAACCTGCTATCCTAAAGCACAACCTTCCAATTGAGCCTTTGGGAATTTTATCGAAACCCAAAGAAGATCCAGTGTTTGATCTTAAACATCTTCCCGATACACTCAAATATGCTTATTTAGATGAAAAGAAAGTATATCATGTTATTGTCAATTCTAACCTTTCAGGGTATGAAGAAGAGCGACTATTGGAAATACTTCGCAAACATCCAGGTGCAATTGGCTATACCCTTGATGACCTTAAGGGGATTAGTCCATCTATTTGTCAACATACCATCAACCTTGAGCCTGATGCTAAACAAGTTGTTGCTCATCAACGACGGTTGAATCCGAAGATGATGGATGTTGTAAGGACTGAGATTCTCAAGCTTCTAGCCGCAGGTATTATCTACCCTATAGCTGATAGTAAGTGGGTAAGCCCGGTTCATTGTGTACCAAAGAAAGGAGGAACAACTGTGGTTCCTAATCATAAGAATGAACTAATACCTCAGAGAATTATTATTGGATATAGAATGTGTATTGATTACAGGAAGCTGAACAAGGAAATCAGGAAGGACCACTACTCGTTGCCGTTCATCGACCAAATTCTTGAAAGGTTATCCAAAAATACTCTCTTTTTTTAACTTGATGGTTATTCTGGCTTCTCTCAAATTCATGTTAACACTGCTGATCAAGAGAAGACCAATTTTACTTATCCCTATGGTACTTATGCTTATAGGCATATGCCTTTGGTTTATGTAATGCCCCTGCTACTTTTAAAAGGTGTATGTAAGGCCCGATATGCGGTACTGTTCCAGATCTAGGTGTTTCCACCCAGATCCGGGGACGAAGCACATATTGGTCCCAACACGACATATGACAAAGCCATCTGCCCCGTATTTCCAACATGATATCACAACATTAAATATACAAGGATACAACATCTCATACAATCGGCATACAACTTCCTTAAATACAATACATCAGCGGAACGTATATGTCTGACTACAGAGTACAATCAAATTCCTAGTGGCAAAGAGAAAAACATCGATCCTCATAACCACACGGGTCCAGGGCCTCCGCCGGGATCCTCCTAACTAGTCGTCGTCGAGTCTCCACGTGAAACGTCGATCACCATACCTGTTGTCGATCAAGAACCCTGAAAAGAGTTTGGGGGTAGTATCATGAGTATAGAAGTACTCAGCATCCAACTGTAGTGGTCAACTGACCCAGCAAGGACTTCATCACTCGTCATTCTAGGAAAACTAGTAGTTTACGGTAAGGATGGGGTAAGTGGGTGAGGTTGCTGCTGCACTAGCATTTATGATGTGGCTAACGATCTAGAGAGTAAGATAAGAAGCCAAGCATTCGATGAGGAATCGCCTCCAACAAGTCTTGCTATCAACTACTTACGCAAACATAACACCTATCCTATCCTTGTCCTCCTCTTCGCATCCTGACGAAGAAGCAGTCAAGGCACACACACATTGATCAAGTTATTAAATATGATTCAGTTGAATGTTATCTATGAACAAGATGTAGGTTCCAAATCATCCATAACCGTGGACACGTCTTCTCGAAAAGATTTAACTCCGCACGCACGCCCATCTCTCTCAGTTGCTACCCATTATAGGCAACCATTTTATGATTTAGTTCCAAGAGATCCGAAACGACAGGTCCCTCTAACTAAGAACGAAAAAATCCGGGTGGCCCCCGGTGAGTCGACACCCAACTCAAAAGCCGGACGCGCTCTCGAATCGGTCTCTACCGTCTGTTGCAGGTTTGGATAGCCGGTTAATCACACATGGGAAACCGGGTCCTCAGCCGGACGAGGTGGGCCAGCAAGGGAACTATGTCCTCACTGGTCCGGGTTGGTTTGCAAACTACTGGCGGACGACCAGCATAGACACGGTTTCAAATGGTAAATCAGCTTGGGCCACCACTAGAAATCTTTGAAGCTAGGTAGGTAAGAAAAGGGGACCCCATAAAATCCCACATGCGGTTAGGCACGCTCAGTCTTAGAACCAATACCCGGAATTCGGGTCCTAGGTGACTCGAATGGAACAAAGTGTCGGGGCTGGATAGCCTAGACCTTCCATCCTTCGTCGAATATAGTCAACATTATAATAATCATATCATCAACAACAATATAATAATGTGATAACCCAAACCAAGGAGTAACAGGGCAACATCGTAGCATCCTAAGCATTCATAGTAAGCAGGGGCTGAGCAACGAGCAATAGTAACATAGCAGTACATGGTTTGCTGGGAGGGGACATGGCTGTATCGGTTTGAAAGAGGATGTAAACATGTGGTAGGATCAAACATGGAACCTATCCTAGACTAGCATGCAAACCGCTGGTTGAAATAGAATGGATCATAAGTAATGCATAGTCCTTGCCTGTTGATAAGTCGGGTTCCGAATGTGTAGTTGATCGCAAGCTCGCAACGTCTTCGAGAGGTACCCGCGGAAGCACACAAGACGGTAAACACTGGAAAGCAATCAATGAGAAAGCATATATTACTACGAAGCAAACACGAGCAAGCATCAACAAGAAGGCAACACGAGACATCGCACCTACCGTCGAGAGCGGTTACTAACATGTTAAGTGGAGTACTCGTCACACACGATGATACCGCACATTTACAAGGGTTCAATTGTTTAGCTACAGGTGATCAACAAAGGTTGTTAACATGGCATCTCACTCAAGCATGGCATAGCAAACAAACATGACAAGAGGTGAAGCATAAGATAAACTATCTATGCTAGTCAATTTAAGTGAGGTACAACCTAAACATGGCATATCACTAAGTGCCCCACAACAATTAAAAGATTTGGTACTTTTCTGACCTAAACCATATTTTAGGTTGGTTAACAGCAGAAAAAAGCATAAACACAAAGTACACGAAAAACTAATCAAGTTACATAAAAAGAACACTCCAAACGGAGTTACGGTTAAAAAGATACAAGCAAAACAAGTTTGGAACACAATCTACCAACATCAGGAAGCACACTTTAGAGCAATGCATAAACAGGATAATGAATGCAAACATGCTCACAAATAATATGCAATTAAAGTAGACATGATTCTTAACAGTATGCAAAAAGAATCATTGCAATAGGCTTCATGGATGTTTCACAATCATCATGCAAACTTGCAATAAAATAACAGCAGCAGCACACTAACAGGAAATAATAGCAATTAACGGCCTAATGCCCACTTCAACACAGATTTGCACCATCAAGATGGCCTCAAATCAAAATTCTCACAAAAGATGGATTGAAGTACACACAATTCTAAGCAAATTTCCTTTTGGGCGCAACGCGGCCCGGGCTATGGTTTACTCGCAATACTACTCACAAAACAGAAATCAGCAGCAATAATTCCAGACTTAGCAGAAAAACCACTGAAGAAATAAAAAAAACAGATGAATAAAAAAGGGGAGGGGCTGGGCTCAGGCTCAACATGGGCCGAGCCCATCTGGCTGGGTGGCTATGGACTAGGCCGCAGCTACTGGGCTGGGCCGCCTGGCGAACTGGGTCGGCCCACCAAGAGGGTCAACGGTGGCAGCGGGGGCTCCCGAGCTCTCCCGAGCCGCGGATAGGGCGGCGGCCGTGACGGCGCACGCCGGCGAGGTGGCAGGGGCCGCGGGGTCACAGGAGGGTGCGGCGGCGCGGATCTGGTGGCCGGCCAGCTAGATCGGGGACGGAGGCTGGCCGCGGGCGTTGATGAAGTCGGCTCCTGCTCAGACGAGCGGACGTCCATGGTGGTTCGGGGTTTGCTGCAAGAGAGAGAAGGGAGGTGAGGGAGAGAAGAGAAGGGAGGAGAGGAGCGCGCGCGGCAGGGATCACCTGGGCGGCCGTCGTGGCGCGGTGGCTCGCTGGCCAGCGACGGCCCGCGGTGGTGCCGCCGAGGATGGAGGAGATCGGCCCAGATCGGGGTCCGGATCCGGAGTGGAGGTGGTAGTTCGGGCGACGTGGCGCGCTGGCAGCCGTTGATCTCGCGATCTGACGGTCCTGGCTGGTCCCGTCCGGTTTTCGCGATGGTGATCGGGTGAAACCCGGTGTCGCAAAGGTCGAGTTTTTTTGGGGCAAAGTGGAGGGGGTGGCTGCAATTTTAGACTAGGGTAAACCCCAGGTGTCTGGTAGTTTTCAAAAACATCCCCGGTTTTTCTCTCGCGCGCGCGGTGTTTACGTTTTTGACCGCCGGGGGTCCGCAGGACCTCCGATTCGGGTAAAACTTTGAACTGTGCGATCAGCGCGTCGAACCGGCGGCGTTCACCTCGCGCTGCAACCGTACCGAGAACACTTTCTGGCGTGCTATAAAAATATCCCGTTTACTTATTAAATAGGGTTTTTGTTCCATTGGCTGCGGCTGGTCCCGTCCGGTTTTCACGATGGTGATCGGGTGAAACCCGGTGTCGCAAAGGTCGAGTTTTAGGGTGGCAAGGGTCGGTCTCTGTCCGGTACGAGATAAGAGGGGGAAATAATCGCCGATCGATAAATCGGGGATGCAAACACGGCAAACAAATCAAGCAATCAAAATTCACACCGAATTTTTTTTTAATTTTTGTGAAATCTGGGCTGTTACAGGGTATGTCTGCTATCTTTAATGGTTTTTGTGAAGAAATTGTTGAGGTATTCATGGAAGATTTCTCCGTATATGGAACTTATTTTGACCATTGTCTCCACAACCTTAATAAAGTTTTGCAGAGATGTGAGGAGACAAATTTGGTGCTTAACTGGGAGAAGTGCCACTTTATGGTCAACGAGGGAATTATTCTTGGCCACAAGATTTCCGAGAGGGGAATTGAGGCGGACAGGGCCAAGATAGAAGCAATTGAAACGATGCCCTACCCAAGAGACATCAAAGGTATTCGTAGTTTTCTCGGTCATGTTGGTTTCTATAGAATATTTATTAAAGACTTTTCTAAGACTTCGAGACCCCTCACTAATCTTCTCCAGAAGGACGTTCCTTTTGTTTTTGATGAAGATTGTAAGGAATCCTTCGAAGTTCTTAAGAAAGTTTGAATAACCGCTCCTATAGTACAACAACCTGATTGGAATTTACCTTTTGAAATTATGTGTGATGCTAGTGATTTTGCTGTTGGAGCTGTTTTAGGGCAGAGGGTTGATAAGAAGTTGAATGTTATATATTATGCTAGAAAAACCCTTGATAGTTCTCAAAAGAATTATGCTACTACTGAGAAGGAATTCTTAGCAGTAGTGTTTGCTTGTGATAAGTTTAGGAAGTATATTGTTGATTCTAAGATTATTGTTCATACTGATCAGGTTGCCATTAAGTATCTTATGGAGAAGAAGGATGCCAAACGAAGACTCATCCGATGGGTACTCCTTCTTCAAGAATTTGATTTGCAGATTGTCGATAGGAACGGAGAAGACAATCCGGTTGCAGATAATCTTTCAAGGATGGAAGATATACCGCATGATCCCATTCCAGTCAACGACAGTTTTCCGGACGAACAACTAGTTGTTGTAAAAGTACGATCTCTCTCCGATCCTTGGTTTGCAGATTATGCTAACTTTATCGTTGCGAAGTTTTTGCCTCCAGGTCTAACATTTCAGCAAAGGAATAAGTTCTTTCATGATTTGAGGCATTACTTTTGGGATGACCCACATCTTTTCGAAGAAGGTCCAGATGGGATCGTGAGAAGATGCATACCGGAACAAGAGCAGAAGAACATTCTCAAACAATGTCACGACAGTCCATATGGAGGACATCATGCTGGTGAGAGAACCGCACATAAGGTTCTTCAATCAGGTTTTTATTGGCCTACTCTCTTTAAGGATGATAGAAGTTATGTTTTATCTTGTGATAAGTGTCAGAGAGTTGGTAATATTAGTAGACGGAATGAGATGCCTATGAATTACTCTCTAGTGATAGAGCCTTTTGATTGCTGGGGTTTTGATATCATGGGTCCTTTTCCTCCCTCGCACAAGTACACTCAAATTTTAGTTGCTGTTGATAATTTAACCAAGTGGGTAGAGGCAGTCCCCACTGAAAGTGCTGATCACAAGACATCTTTGAAAATGCACAAGGATGTAATTTTTCCTAGGTTTGGAGTACCCAGGTACCTCATGACTGACGGGGGTTCACACTTTACGCATGGAGCTTTTAGAAAAGCTTTAGCTAAGTACAATGTCAATCATAGAATTGCTTCACTGTACCACCCTCAAACTAGTGGGCAAGTTGAGATCACCAATAGAGAGATCAAGTTGATCTTACAGAAGACAGTTAATAGAAATACAAAAGATTGGTCAAATAAGTTAGGAGATGCTTTGTGGGCATATAGAACTTCCTACAAAAACCCCACGGGCATGTCTCCTTATAAGATGGTCTATGGCAAGGCTTGCCATCTTCCGTTACAATTAGAACACAAAGCTTTCTGGGCTATTAGAGAGCTTAATGCTGACCCGAAATTACCTGGTGAAAAGCTCCTCATGAACTTGAATTCTCTAGACGAGTGGAGAAGTGAAGCTTACGAGAGCGCTAAAATGTTCAAGGAAAAGGTAAAGAAGTGGCACGATAGGAGGATTCAGAAACGTTAATTTAATGTTGGTGATAAAGTTTTGTTGTTTAGATCCCGTTTCAGGTTTTCTCCAGGTAAACTAATTTCCAGGTGGGAAGGGCCATTTCATATTGAAGAAGTTTACCTCTCGGGTGCAATCAAGATTAACAATTTCTAAGGCACCAAACCTCAAGTTGTGAATGGGCAAAGACTTAAGCATTACATAGCAGGAGACCCTATCAATGTTGATGTGGATTTGGTATGCACAACAACTCATGAAGAACATGTTGCAGCCCTGTTTCAGACACCAGCAGAAGTAGAATAAGGAAAGGTATGTATTACGGTAAGGAAACATCGCGAACCGCCATAAAAATCCCATATTATGAGTTTTTGTAAAATTAGGAAAATTTGAGGCCTAAGTGGAGTCGGAGACAAGCTCCAGGGGGCCCAGGGGCCCCCCTGGCGCGGCCTACCCCCTGGCCGCGCCGGGAGGCCGCCTGGGCACCCAGGAATCCGTCTCCGACCCCACTTTCACTCATTACCTTCCTTTCTGTGCAGCAATTTTTGCTATATATTTACCCGGATTGTTCCCGCAACGTATCTTGCGATTTCGTATGTTTTCTTTTCGATCTGTTTCTGCCAGGAAATCTTTCAGCTAGAACTAGGTGCCATGGCTTCCCCAAGTTCCCCCAAGGACAAGTTCGTTGTCAACGTCATCAACCCTTACCTCGCTGGGGTGAAGAAGCACCCCCAGATCCTTCATGTGGAGGATGGTGTCCTCCACAAGGAGGATCTGAAGGGACCAGTCTAGGAAGGGAGCACCGAGGAGCGGCTGAAGGAGATGGAACATGAGGTCTTCAAGTTCAAGAAGATGGTGGAGCGTGGTGTTGAAGCTAACTTCGACATCATGAACGAAATAGAGGCTTCCCACAAGAAGGAGATGAAGGAGATGTGGTCAAGTTTGGCCGCACTAGAATAAAAAGTTTATGAGCTTCAAGCACAGATCTATGATCTGCAGAAACAGAACTGTGAGTATGAACTTAAGTTCTTACGCATAGGTTTGGGTGCTGAGTGCAGGATCCTGGAGACGGGAATCTCCTTCGATACTGGAGAGCCTCTGCCTTGGAAGCGCTTCTCCAAGGAGTATGTGATCAACAAGAACAAGAATGAGGAGTAAATCTCCTTGGGTAATGGAATCCTCTTAGCTTGTCCCAAGCTTGGGGGAGTGCCCGGTATCTTTATCTTTATCTTTATCTTTGTCTTTTAGAGTCAAGTAGAGTCGTATCATGTCTAGGGAATTTATCTTATAAAATAGGTGTGTGCATTGAGGTCTATCACTCCTTTTTGGAGAGTTATGTATCCGTGAGTGTGGATTCGTCTATGATGGAATATTAATGAGAAGTCTATTGATTCCTTCGCTGCACTCGGTATTCTCTTCACGCAATCGACCTTATGATGATTCTTATGGGGAGTATTGACCTTATATCAGGTATGGCTTTGAAAAATTTATTTAATCTTGGCAAACATAGCTTTGGTCATAACAACAAGCATGATTTTATCAAAGTAGCGACATAGCCAAAACCTTTATGTTATTATGCTTGAAGTGTTATGTTGACAAGGAAGACAACTTAATGTGCTATGCTTATTTTAATGTTTATGCTTTATATTGCTTTGCATCTAAGTCATCATCAATTGTCTGTTCTCTCAAAGCCTTTGCTAGCAAAACCTCTGTACTAAGCGGAATTCTGCTTGTGCATCCATACCCTGAAACCAATAGCTTCCATATGAGTCCACCATACCTTCCTATTCGTGGTATTCCACTACCACTCCTAAAGTATAGAATTTTGTGTTATCCTTAAATGTTCAAAATCCTCTATTTTGTGCCCATGTTTTAGCTCATGAGGAAGTAGTAGTTAATTCATGATCTTCTTAAGTTGGACAAGTTTTATCCTGGGATTGCATGTCTAATCTGCAAACCCCTAATACGAGGAGGAACTGGCATGAGTGCGCCCAGCTCACAAAAGATAATACAACAAACAAACCCTCCTTCACGCTTTGTTCATGAGAAATCAGAAAACTTTGGCAATGATAAACAAAGGAGATTACGGGGATGTGATCGTCCCTGTTTGGGAGCCATTCCTCGAAACTTGTCCAATCTGAGAAGTAATTGAGTTTTCTATTAGCATTCGTTGACAAATCATGCACCTCTCAAAACTTTTTTTCATTCTGTTTGATTTAAGGATAGCACTTGAGTTTTCCCTGGTTGCCTTTAACAATGTTTTTCCTTTACTTTTATGTTGAGTCAGTTTTCCCTACTTCCCGAGAGCAGGGCCTATCTTTTAGTTTTAGGTTGATTCAGTTATTCCTACTTCTTTCTATTCTTAAAAAGAGCAGACACTTGATGTGACAACGATTCATTCATATAAAGCTGCATTAAGATCTGTCATACCACATTCTTGTTGACATTATCGTTTGATAAGTAAGTTGTTTGTTAAACCTGGCTGAAGCAAACATCTTCGTTTGTGCTAACATTTTCAGTTCGTGCCTAACATCATGTTCTTTCAAAAGCTTCAATTGATCTCATCAAAATATAAAAAGAAGGAGCAAAAGTAAAAGCTATTAGTTGTTCTTTGACCAAAGGACATGTTTTCCATGATTTGATGAGTTTCCTTAGCCCTACTCTTGATTATAATTGGTATTACTCTTTCATAAGGGCCCTATGAGTTGAAGATAGCTGTTGAGGATGTTTGAGTTTGGTGAATAAATCATGATGCTTTTTGTCCGTATTCTATTTATGGACACTTCACTCTCTAAACTTGTGGACAGGTTTACCGAGCTCAGTTTTCGCTTGGGGACAAGCGAGATCTAAGTTTGGGGGAGATGATACGTCAAAAATGCATCACTATTTTATATCGTAATTCGTCTTTATTCATTGATATATTTCACATTACAATGATGTTCTTATGTTGTTTTTTCTTGTTTTACACAGTTTGCAACTTTCCGGTGCCGAAGCTGCGGACGCAGGATTCATCGGTAAAAAGTGGACGCTTAGTTGCTGAAGAAGAACACCTCCAAATTACCTGAAAATCTACGGAGGGTGTTTTTGAGAGGATTGAAGAAGACACGCAAAAGAGGGACCAGAGGGGGGCCACAGGGTGCCCAGGCGGCCACCTGGCGTGGCCCCCACCCTGGTCGCGCCGGGAGGGCGCCTGGAGCCCTGTGACCACCCCAGGATCCCCCCTCTGGCCTATATACTCATCGTCATCCGGAAACCCTAAAAAGAGAATGTTTCACGGAGTTCCGCCGCCGCTCCGTGGAGGAAACCTATAGAGAAGAAAAGGGCTCTCCGGCGGGCAGATTCCGCCGAGGAGATCACCTCCCGGAAGGGGAGATCATCACCATCTTCATCACCATCGTCATGGGCATCATCGAGATCATCATTAACATCATCCCCAACATCAGCACCATCTCCACCACCATCCAATCTCACCTCACAAGTTTATCTTGTGTTGTAATCCGTACTATCTATCCTCTCTACTCTATCGGTGTTGATTACTACTTTGTGGTGAATGCTATTGAGTTTTGTTGGAGAAATATCATTATGTCCATATTTTTTATCATATATTTATCACCTCTGATCATGATCTCTTTTATGTCTTGTGATTAGTCACTTTAGTTCTTGAGGACATGGGAGAAGTCTAGTTGTTAGTAGTCATATGAGGTTGAAGTAATTTGTGTTGTTTGATATCTAAGTTGTGTTGTTATTTTCCTAGTGGTGTTGTGTGAGTCGAACACTCAACACTTCGCCTTATTAAGGACCTAGGGGCATACATTGTGTATAAATAATGCTTATGGTGGGTAGCCGGAGTGACAGAAACCTGAACCCCAGTTTGCACACTTTTTCACAAGGGAATAATGGATCCTTGATCTTATTGTTGTGGGTAGGCTTTGCCTTAATTTTTATCTTTTATTTGCGGATGCTTGCAAGATGTTTAATCATAAGAGTGCACTTATCTTAGTCTAGAAGGTGTGCTAGAATAGATCCACCCACTCAACACTTATCAGCACAACACTTGTTATCGATATAGAGTATGGAGAAAACACGTGACTACCTCTCCACGTGTCCTCAAGAACGCTTTAGTCTTTATAAGTCCAGTTTCCAGGCTTATCCTTTTCTCAAAAGGATTGGGCCACTTGCTGCTCCTCAGCGCTATTTACTTTGCTTACTTTTATCTTATTGTCGCTTATATTGTTAACCCCTAAAAAGTTATCTTTTAGTGCTTGCAGCTATTCCTTGTCCAAAATCACCTATCAATACATTTCGCTCCTCGTTGGGTTCGACACTCTTACTTATCGAAAACGATGCAACAGATCCCTTTACGTTGAGGGTCATCATGGCCCAAGCCGATTTACCATTTTCAAACCATGCATATATGTCTGTCGGGTCGCTCCTAGCAGACATCCTTTAAACCAACTTGGGCAAGTGGAGACATGGTTTCTCTGTTGGTCCACCCGATCAGCTAGGACCCGGCCCCATGTGAGGTGATCGGGTAATCCGACCTGTGTCAGCTGGAAGAGTCCGATCCGAGAGTGCAGAAGGCTTTTGGATTGGATGTCGACTCCCCGGGGGCCACCCGGATATGTTCGTTGTTAGCTAGAGGGACCTGTCGTTTCGGATCTCTCGGAACTAAATCATAAAATGTTTGCCTATGATAGGTAGAAACTGAGAGAGATGGGCGTGTGTGCGGAGCCTAGTAATGGGCAGTTGGTACACCCCTGCAGGGTTAAATATTTTCGAGAAGCCGTGTCCATTGTTATGGACGACTTGAGACCTACTCCTTGTTCATAGACAACAACAACAACTGAGAAAATCTTAATAACTTGATCAATGTGTGTGTGCCTTGACTGCTTCTTCTTCGTCGGGATGCGAAGGGGTGGACAAGGATAGGATAGGTGTTATGTTTGCGTAAGTAGCTGATAGAAGACTTGTTGGAGGCGATTCCTCATTGAATGCTTGGCTTCTTATCTTACTCTCTAGATCGTTAGCCACTTCATAAATGCTAGTGTGGAAGCAACCTCACCACTTACCCCATCCTTACCGTGAACTACTAGTTATCCTAGAATGACGAGTGATGAAGTCCTTGCTGGGTCAGTTGATCACTACGGTTGGATGCTGAGTACTTATGTACTCATGATACTACCCCCAAACTCTTTTCAGGGTTCTTGATCGACAACAGGTATTGTGATCGATGTTTCACGTGGAGACTCGACGACGACTAGTTAGGAGGATCCCGGCGGAGAGCCTGGACCCGTGTGGTTATGGGAGCGATGTATTTTTCTCTTTGCCACTAGGCATTTGATTGTAGTCTGTACTTAGACATGTATCTTCCGCTGATACAATGTATTAAGGAAATTGTATGTCGATTGTATGAGATGTTGTATCCTTGTAGCTGTAATGTTGTGATATCATGTTGGAAATACGGGGCATATGGCATTGTCATATGACGCGGTGGGACCGATATGTGCTTCGTCCCTAGATCTGGATAGAAACATCTAGATCTGGAATAGTACCGCATATCAGGCCTTACAACTTGGTATCAGAGCCTTACTGACCGTAGGATCCCTTTTCTGGCCGAAGTCGAGTCTAGACAAAACTATTTTTTAGTTACTAAGTTAGTTATCGGAGAGTAGGATTTTTTTCGTCCTTACCCATGCTCTTGTCAGGACAATTGTCGTAAGTGTTTTATTCTCGACATATCCCCTTCAAACTCTAGGATCTCGAGAGTGTAGAGTATCGGAACCTTAACAATGCCTTGCTTGCAGCGTATTGTCTCGATTCTGATCTCAGGTTGGGAATTCCTGTAGTACCTTTAGCTTCTCCGGTTTCGGGTATCATCTGGGTCATCCATTGCCGTTCATCCTTTTGCCGGTGTTTTCATTGCGTCGAAAACACTATCCTTTGATCCGGTTATCATTGTCGTTCCTCCTCTTGACACCGACGGTTTCGTATTTTCGACGATATCGTCTCTCTGCGGAAAGTTTCTCGATAGAGGTTCGTCGTTCGGCATGGAGCAGAGTCCCTTGTTGGTGGTGTTGAAGATCGTCGACTCTCTTTTCTATCCCCCCCTCTCCCCCGGATTGTCCAGGATCTCGGGACGAGATCCCTTGTTGGTGGTGTTGTATTGTAACAGCCTGGATTGCACAAAAAAAATTATTTTCGGTGTGAATTGTTTAATTGTGTGATTTGTTTGAGGTCTTTGCATCCCCGATTTATCAATCGGCGATTATTTCCCCCCTCTTATCTCATACCGGACGGAGACTGGCCCTTTCCACCCTGACACTCGACCTTTGCGACACCGAGTTTCACCCGATCACCGTCGCGAAAACCGCACGAGACCAGCCATAGCCAATGGAACGAAAACCCCGTTTAATAAGTAAACGAGATATTTTATAGCGCGCCGTAAAGTGTTCTGGGAACGGTTCCAGCGCGAGGTGAACGCCACCGGCTCGACGCGCTGATCGCGCAGTTCGAAGTTTTACCTGAATCGGAGGTCCTGCGGATCCCCGGCGGTCAGGAACGTAAGCACCGCGCAGGCGAGAGAAAAACCAGGGATATTTTTGCAAACTGCTAGCCACCTGCGCTATATAAGGACCACCACTCTCCCACCCCTTTCTATGGTTTACCCTAGTCTAAAATTTCAGCCACCCCCCTCCACTTTGCCCAAAATCTGCCTCCAAACCCTCCAGATCCCAGAAACCCTAGCCTTCAGCCCTCCAGAGCGGTCAGATCCGGAGATCAACGGCTCCAGAGGCGCCCCGTCGCCACAGCCAGCCTCTCCACCTCGCCCGGGCCGCGAGGGCCCGCAACCGCCGCCGCTAGGGCCCGATCTGGGCCGACCTCACCGCCAACCGCGTCCTACCTGTGGAGGCGCCGCCTCGCGCGCCGGTGACCGTGCCGCGCCGCCGTTCCGCCACAGGTATTGGTCCCCTCGCGCGCCTCTCCTTTTCCCCTTACCTCTCCTCTCTCTAATCTCTCCTCTCCCTATCTCTCTGTTTCGAGGCCGAGCTGCGCCATGGAAGCCGTCCCCGAGCTCGAAGCTCCACATGCCGCCGACCCGAGAACCGCCTCTGCGTCGCCGCCCTACGTCGGATCCGGCGAGATCCGGCTGGATCCCGCCGCCGCGGCCTCTTCCCCGGCCTTCCTCGCCGCCTTGCGCCCCTCTAACTTGCCGGTGACCCTGTACGCGCCCGTACGAGTGCGACCGCCACTCCGATCCAGCCACCACGCAGGTGGGCCGCACCAGTGCTTCGGCCCAGCGTGTCGCGCCAGCCCGCATCTGTCCCGGCCCACTCCCCTTCCTCGCTCTAGGCGACTCCTAGCTAAGTCGCGCCCACCCCGCCAGCCTGGGCCGAGGCCCAGTTCGGTGAGCGCCCAGCCGCCCCCTCTTTTTTTTATTTTTTCTGTAGTGTCGGCCCGTGAGCTATGTAGAAGCTGTGGGCGCTTTTTATTATTCTGCGCTCAGCCCTTTTAGGCCCAGCAGCAGCAATTCGGCCCAGAGTGGCTAATAAATTTTTTTGCTTGTTAATTTGGGAGATTGTATTATTATTTTGCGATGCCCGTATCTTTTAGCTCGTAGCTCGGATCGCGACGTTTTAAACATGAAACATGCTTAGAATTTTTTCAGTTTAATAAAATGTGCCCTTTTGCCACATTTGACTTTGTTTACATGATGTTTTACTTCTAATTACAACCTTGCCACCGTAAACTGTTTCTTTAATAACTTTTCAACCGTTGCTCCGTTTAAAATGTTATTTATATGTAACTTGACTAGAATTGCATTTAGATTGTGATTATGCTGCTCTTTCTTGCTAATAAATATAATAAAATATATTTCGGATAGAACAGTATCAAATTCTATTTTTATCGTGGGTCCGCAATAGTTTGCCATGTATAGGTTTTACCCCCACTTAAATTGACTAGCATAGATAGTTTACTTTGTGCTTCACCTCTGGCCATGTTTGTGTGCTATGCCATGCTGATTGATATGCCAAGTTAACAACCTTTGCTCATCTTGTGTAGCTAAACAACTTGAACCCTTGTATACGTGCGGTATCGTCGTGTGTGACGAGTACTCCACTTAACCTTGTTAGTAACCGCTCTCGACGGTAGGTGTGATGTCTCGTGTTTCCTTCTTGTTGATGCTTGCTCGTGATTGCTTCGTAGTAATAGACGCTTGCTCGTCGGTTGTCCTTTCCAGTGTTTCCTTCCTGTGAGCTCCCACGGTTACTCTCAGAGACGGTGAGAGCTCGCGATCGCCTACACCTTCGGAACCCGACTTAACAACAGGCAAGGACTATACATTACTTATGATCCATTCTATTATAACCAACGGTTTGCATGCTAGTCTAGGTTAGGTTCGATGTTTGATCCTACCACATGTTTACAGCCTCTCTCAAACCGATACAACCATGTCCCCTCCCAGAAAACCATGTACTGCTATGTTACTATTGCTCGTTGTTCAGCCCCTGCTTAGTATGCATGCTTAGGATGCTACGAATGTTACCCTGTTACTCCTTGGTTTGGGCTATCACATTATTATATTATTGTGAATGATATGATTATTATAATGTTGACTATATTCGACGAAGGATGAAAGGTCTAGGCTATCCCTCCCTGACGCTTTATTCCATTCGAGTCATCTAGGACCCGAGTTCCGGGTATTGTGTCTCTTGACGAGCGTGCCTAACCGCGTGTGGGATTTTATGGGGTACCCTTTTCTTACCTACCTAGCTTCAAACATTTTTAGAGGTGGACCAAGCCGATTTACCATTTTCAAACCATGCATATATGTCTGTCGGGTCTCTCCTAGCAGACATCCTTTAAACCAACATGGCCAGTGGAGACATGGTTTCTCTGTTGGTCCACCCGATCAGCTAGGACCCGGCCCCATGTTAGGTGATCCGGTAATCCGACCTGCGTCAGCCGGAAGATTCCGATCCGAGAGTTCAGACGGCTTTTGGATTGGATGTCGACTCCCCGGGGCCACCCGGATTTGTTCGTTGTTAGCTAGAGGGACTTGTCATTTCAGATTTCTCGGAACTAAATCATAAAATGTTTGCCTATGATGGGTAGCAACTGAGAGAGATGGGCGTGCGTGCGGAGCCTTTTAATGGGTAGTTGGTACATCCCTGCAGGCTTAAATCTTTTCGAGGAGCCGTGTCCACGGTTATGGACGACTTGAGACCTACTCCTTGTTCATAGACAACAAAAACTGAGATTATTTTAATAACTTGATCAATGTGTGTGTGCCTTGACTGATTCTTCTTCGTCGGGATGCGAAGGGGAGGACAAGGATAGGATAGGTGTTATGTTTGCGTAAGTAGCTGAAAGAAGACTTGTTGGAGGCGATTCCTCAATGAATTCTTAGCTTCTTATCTTACTCTCTAGATCATTAGCCACTTCATAAATGCTAGTGTGGCAGCAACCTCACCACTTACCCCATCCTTACCGTGAACTACTAGTTATCCTAGAATGACGAGTGATGAAGTCCTTGCTGGGTCAGTTGACCACTACAGATCGATGCTGAGTACTATTGTACTCATGATACTACCCCCAAACTCTTTTCAGGGTTCTTGATTAACAACAAGTATGGTAATTGACGTTTCACGTGGAGACTCGATGAGGACTAGTTAGGCGGATCACGGTGGAGGACTTGGACCCGTGTGGTTTTGGGAGAGATGTCTTTTTCTCTTTGCCACTAGGCATTTGATTGTAGTCTATACTCAGACATCTATCTTCCGCTGATATAATGTATTAAGGCAATTGTATGCCGATTGTATGAGATGTTGTATCCTTGTAGCTGTAATGTTGTGATATCATGTTGGAAATCCGGGGCATATTGCATTGTCATATGTCGCGGTGGGACCGATATGTCCTTCTGTCGGGACCCGGAATATGCGTATGTAATTCTAGTCACAATTCAATCACATGGGAGCCGAGAGCCGTACCCACTTGTCTAAGCAGACAAGGCCAAGCACAGAACACTCTCGGAAAGCATCATACGTGAGGGGCATCCTATCCAGGCCGGATGATCCACTGAGATGGGTCCTCATCGACGGCTCACAAGTCTAAATGAGTATGGGTGGTGAAATCCCATACTCCTAGACAAGTCGCCTCAGCCATGTTATCGATTGAATCATAACCCTTGCATAAACAGACTCCAGCCCGATCACTTAGTCGGGGTCTAGGGCGGGCTCGATCATACAACAAAGTGTGCACGTGATAGAGTCACGAGCAATCGCATCACGATGCCCCAAGTTGCGCACATCTAAGGGCCACTTGGTGTATAAAAGACCGCCAGCCAGATCACAACTAAGGTCTCGAAAACCCATAATAAGACATGCATGTTATAATCATACACGCAGCACACATGTCTAGTATGAAAAACAGGTGTCATCACATAACTCTACAAAGTACTCTTTATTGACTTACACATAGAGCATACAAAGATCACATGTCTGTGATCAAAATTACATCACACAACGGTAGCAAATTAGGTCTGAGTACAGAAAAGTTTAACAAATGGCTTAGAGAAGCCTTGTTCAACATACATGCCCTTCCACGAGGGACCAGACTGCTATCTGGAACTATACTAGCTTAGACAACGTCGAGCTTCAGGAAGGTGTCTCCTTCGGGGTCTGGGTTTCCACCTAAAAAATAGAATAAGCAAACGTGAGTACAAAGTCGTACTCAGCAAGACTTACATCAGAACTAAACTACTCATGCTCAAGTTTCAAGGTAAAGGGAGGTGGGGTTTCATCATGCAGAAGTGCCAGCTTTGACTTGGCTAGTCCTGTACTACGAGTACCAAACTTGAGGTAAGAAGCATACACGAGTCCACTACCAAGTCTCCAACCAATACACCACTATGGATACTTCCTCGACTTCACCACGAGGAAGCACGCTATAGCACTCACGCTTATCTTGCGAGTTTTAGAAGTATCCATTCACGTTTTCTAATAATCAAGCACCGCTTTCCAAGTAGTCCATTACCGCGGACGAGGCTATTCGAATAGTTTATTAACCCTGCAGGGGTGTACCGCTACACACACATGACCATCAGTTACCGCCATGTCTCGGCACCATTCAAGGGGTGTCGGCGAGGATGTTCACCACAACACTTCGCCCACAGCTTCGTTCTAGTCCAAGGAGTCAATTGTCTGAGTTCCAAACCCAACTGGAGTTCCGGCCGAGCTTCCAGTCAGGACTCAAGGCATGTAGGCACGACTGACAAGCCCACCTCGACGGATGGTTCTCCGCTTGACAAGCCATGTTCTACAAGCCCTACCATGAATGCCATATTTCATTTCCTTTATCTTTCTATGCATATGCCGAATGGAAAACCCGAACTAGGTGTGACTCCTGGACTTGGATCAGGGTGAGTTAATAGGTCGAGAGGGGTCAGTGAGCCCAATGTGTGGTTGTACTCTTTGTCTCGGATTACCATACAAGAACTCGGGCTTAAGGCGGTGTTCAACGAGACAACCCACTGTGTACTCCTACACTACCTCTCATGGTTCACCTTGTATTAGGGTAGATTCACCAACACAGTTTTCACCTTCATCAACACCATGTTCACTACCATCCCGACTCACATCAAAAGCATCCTCATTTTAAACTCTAAGCATGCAATAAGCAGTAACAGTTGTAGGGGCCACATGATATCAATCAACTCCTATGTCAGCTAGGATTGTGGTTTGCTTACTAATGTGACAAGATGATAGGTCATGCATCGGATATGGGTTCTACTATGCGATAGAATCGATAACAAGGTGATCTCCTAAACATGCATAAGAGAGACCGAGAGGGAAGTGGGATTTTATAGACATGATCAATGGGGTTTGATTGCCTTGCTGACGATATACGGGTCTTAACGGCGGTCTTCTACTTCGGGGGTGATCACCGTCTCGGAACGTCTGTCACCAGAGCAATCATCAACAGAAGGGGGGGGGACAACATTGAATTTAGATGCACAAGCACATGACCATTTTGTCCATGATGTGAACGCTACTGATTTGTGGCACATTTGATTTAAATGAAGTGTATTGCATTTGAAATGCAAATTCAAACTCCATATGTTGTTCAAATTAGCCAAGTTGCATTTGCTATTGTTTGTTCTTTGTAAACCATCTTGACATGTGTATGATATGCCTCTGATGTTCAAGTGAAATGGTTTGCATTGCAATGGTTCAAATTGGAATAGCACTTGAATTAAATTTGAATTAATTCAAATTAAACCAAATAGCAAAAGCTACTGGTCCCAATTTAAGATCAACTCAAACATGGTTGAAAGTTGGATATTTGAGAAGAGCATTTTCTGCTGATCATTTTTCATATATTATATGTTAAATTTGGAGTTCATGTGAATTTTCTATGAATTTTACAAGTTTAACCAATTTTCAGCCTTTTCTGTAATTCTTTTAATTGTTTAACAATTTTCTATGACGCAAGGCTGACGTGGGGGGCTGCTGACAGCAGGGGCCCACTAGTCAGTGGCTAGGGGGGTTAATCCCTCTATTTGGATTAATCTGTAATTAGATTAGGGGCCTGGGCCCACTTTAAGTGGCCCAGGGTTAGTTGATTAGGCGCGGGGGTTAGGGGTTATTGGTGGGTTCGACGCCGGCGAGCATCCAGACGGCGGCGCGTCGCCGGAATTCTTCTGCAGGGGACGGGAGGCCAAGGGGGTAGCACCAGCACGCAGCTCATGCTCCCGCGTGTCTAGTGGACCCATTGGGGGGTCACTGGCGTGCTCCAGAGCACGGTAGCTTCGGCCATGGCGGCGGCCCGAGAACTGTCTCGCCGGGATCTAGCTACGGGACGCGAAAGGACAGAGGAGAGATTGGAAACAGAGAGCTCCTCACCCTGAACGCAACGGTGAGCTCGGGGTAGCCAGAGGACGCAAGGTGGCGGTGGAACTTTTCGGGGACGAGCTCGGCGGCCGGCGACGAACTCGTGACGCGGACGTCTCGTCCAGTGGTGCTGGGATCGATTTGAGGGCGCGAATCGACGAAGAGCTCCCCTTTGGGTCTTCTGGACACGTCGGTGCGGAGAAAGGGAGCCGGTGGCCACGCGGGCTCACGGTGGTCGGCGACGAGGAGCTACCGGCGGTGTCGAAATCGCGAGGGGGAGAGGAAGAGAACGAGCGGTGAGAGGGGGAAAAGGCCGAGGTGGCTCCTGGGCGCCTCGTGGCGTCCTGGGAGAGAAGAGGGGGCTCTGGAAGCTCCTCTGTGGCGTGCGCGGCGGTGAGCTCGCCACTGAGCTGCTTCGGGCGCCGGGGAGGAAGACGACAGGGGGGGTGGTGGGCTTGGGCGGCGGTACAGTAAGTTGGGCCCGAGGCCAGTGGGGTCTGGCTGGGATTCTTTTTCTTTTTTTTCGTTTCTGGGTCTTTTTCTGTCTTCTGTCTTCTGTTTTGCCCGAAATAAAATAGCAAGGCATGTTATAAAATTTTCAAAACTTTGATGTGGGCTTATAATATATATAGCTAGCCACTCACAAGTTTTGGAGATTTTTGAAATTCAAATAATTTGGATTTCAAATCAAATAGGGTATTTATTTAATTTCGAAGCCCTGTTTGAATTTTTTGAGAAATCTTGGTGCATGTAGTGGGACTCACTTCACTTTATATGTGATCATGCATATTTTTTAGACTTTTCAAAAATACCAAAGGAGTTTTTGGAAGAAATTTTTGTCTGGCCATTTAATTTAAATTCTCTAGGGCTTTTCTTATCCCCATCTTTGAATTTCTTTTGAAATTTTCACATGATGCAAAGGGGCACTCAAACCCTAGCACTTACCCAAGTTGGGATTGTGACAACTCGCCCCCACTCAAAAGAATCTCATCCCGAGATTCAAAAGTCATTGGGAGGAAGGAGGGGTACTCAACACGGAGGCGGTCTTCTCTTTCCCATGTTGCTTCTTTCTCGGAGTGGTGTGACCATTGCACTTTCAGAAACTTGATCTTCTGCCGACGAGTGACACGCTCTGCTGAATCAAGAATACGAACATGTTACTCTCGATAAGAAAGGTCATCTTGGAGATCAAGCGTTTCATGGTCGACTTCGCGGATGGGGTCCTTGAAGCAACGCCTGAGTTGTCACACATGGAATACGTCATGTACTCGGGAAAGGTGCAGGGTAGTTCAAGTTGGTAGGAAACTTCTCCACGTTTAGCAAGAATGCGGAAAGGTCCAATGTAACGTGGGGCCAACTTGCCTTCGATACCGAATCGTTGGGTTCCCTTCAGAGGAGCAACCCGAAGGTAAGCCTTCTCATCCAGATTATAGCTTTCTTGCCTATGATGACGATCATAGTAGCTTTTCTGACGAGACTGGGCTGCTTTCAATTGATCACGAACAATGTGAACTTTCTCTTCTGCTTCCATGATCATATCCGGTCCAAAGAATTTTCTTTCACCAGTTTCTGACCAGTTTAGTGGTGTTCGACATCTTCGTCCATCGAGGAGTTCAAAAGGAGCCATGTTCAGACTAGATTGGAAACTATTGTATAAGCAAATTCGGCAAATGGAAGAGAATTCTCCCAATTCTTTCCGAAAGATATAACACAAGCTCTGAGAATGTCTTCGAGAATTTGGTTAACCCTTTCGACTTGACCGCTAGACTGAGGATGGAAAGCTGTACTAAAGGAGAGATGAGTTCCCATAGCATTCTGAAAGCTTCCCCATAATCTAGAGGTGAAAAGGCTACCACGATCAGAATTGATTTCCAAAGGAACACCATGAAGAGACACAATTCTAGAGACGTACAAGTCCGCCAACTGACTAGCAGTTATAGACTTGCGAACAGGAAGGAAGTGGGCAACTTTGGAAAGCCTATCTATGACAACGAAGATGTCATCATTTCGTTTCTGGGTTTTTGAAAAGCCGGTGATGATGTCCATACCGACTTTTTCCCATTTCCACTCGGGAATAGGCAAAGGTTAAAGAGTACCAGAAGGTCTTTGGTGTTCGGCCTTAATGCGACGACAAACATCACATTCGGCAACATATCGAGCAATGTCTCTCTTCATCCTATTCCACCAAAATATCTGCGTAGATCTTGGTACATTTTTGTGCTACCGGGATGAATAGAGAGGGGTGTGTCGTGGGCTTCATTGAGGATGAGTTGCCTTAGATCTCTATTCTTAGGTACTACCAAACGATTTTCAAAGAATACTGCTCCTTTACTATCTATGGAGAAAAATTTAGCAACTCCGCTAGCAATGTTCTCCTTGATCCGGCGAACACCTCGTGCACGCCTTTGGGAAACTATGATCTGATCCTCAAGGGTTGGTTTCGCCACCAAGTTGAAAAGAGATCCACGAGGAACAATCTCGAGGTTGAGCTTTCGAAATTCCTCATGAAGAAGTGGTTGATACTGTTGTAACATGAGGTTGTTACAATACGACTTACGACTTAGTGCATCAGCCATGACATTGGCTTTGCCTGGGGTGTAAGATATTCCTAAGTCATAATCTTTAATCAACTCTATCCAGCGTCTTTACCTGAGATTAAGATTTGGCTGGGTGAATATGTATTTGAGGCTTTTGTGGTCGGAATAAATCTCAGAACGATTCCCAAGGAGGTAATGTCGCCATGTCTTCAGGGCATGAACTAGGGCAGCGAGTTCAAGATCATGGGTAGGATAGTTCTCTTCATGTGGACGCAACTGGCGTGAAGCATAAGCTACCACATGTCGATCTTGCATAAGTATGCATCCTAACCCTTGCCGTGAAGCGTCACAATAGATCTCGAAATCCCTTTTGGTGTCTGGAGGTCCAAGTACGGGTGCAGAAGTCAGTCTTCTTTTTAGCTCTTGAAAGCTTTCCTCGCACTTGGGGGTCCATTCGAATTTCGTATCTTTCTTGGGGAGTTCAATCAGAGGCTTTGCAACTTTGGAGAAGTTCTCAACGAAGCGGCGACAATAGCTTGCTAAGCCAAGAAAACTTCTAACTTTCTTAACCGATTCAGGTGGAGTCTAGTCAAGGACGGCCTGAACTCTCTCGGGATTGACAGCAATGCCTTTTCCATAAATCACGTGGCCTAAGTAGGTCACTTCTGGTAGCCAAAATTCACACTTGGAGAATTTAGCATACAGGCGATGCTCTCGAAGTTTCAATAATACCAGCCTAAGATGCTCAGCCTGTTCTTCTTCGTTCTTCGAGTATATAAGGATGTCATCGAGGTAAACCACGACGAACTTGTCCAAATACTCCATGAAGATCGAGTTCATCATGCGCGAAAAATTGGAGGGGGCATTGGTTAGACCGAAGGACATGACGGTGTACTCGTAAAGACCATATCGAGTAGTGAAAGCCATTTTGGGAATGTCCTCGTTTCTGATTTTGATTTGATGAGCCTAATCTCAAATCCATTTTGGAGAAGACAGAGGATCCAGCAAGTTGATCATAAAGATCATTGATCCTGGGTAGTGGGTACTTGTTCTTTATCGTCGCTAGATTTAGCGGGCGATAATCTACGCACATCCTTTCTGTTCCATCTTTCTTCGTTACGAACAGAACAGGGAAACCCCATGGCGATGAGCTTGGGCGGATCAAGCATTTTGCCAACAAAGCTTCAAGTTCGATTTTCAGCTCAGCTAACTCACGTGGGGCCATTTTTTATGGGCGTCTGGAAATTGGGGCGGTTCCTGGGGCAATATCTACAATGAATTCTACACATCTGTCATGAGGCATTCCTGGCAGTTCTTCAGGAAAGACATCCGGGAAGTCACAAACCACCGGAATATCTTCAAGGTCAGGAAGGAGAAGCACATTCAAAGTATGCATCTGGATTCTAGAACTGGGTGAGGTGTAGTTAATTGTGTGTCCTGAAGAATGGGCAAGTTTAACTGACTTGGCTCTATAATCAAGGAAAGCATTCTGTGTGGATAACCAATCCATTCCTAGGATGACAGCAATGTCTGAAGACTTGAGGGCTATAAGAGAAGCAAGGAATACTAAACCCTCAATTGCAATTTGATTGCCATGGCTTACTCTATTAGTTTGCCACTTTGAACCAGGAGTTTGAATGATCATTGGAGAAAACATTTCTTCAAAGGCGAACTCATGCCGAAGTGCATAACTCTCGGATATGAATGAATGAGAGGCTCCTGGATTGAAAAGAACGGAGGCGGGAACATGATTGACTGGGAGCGTACCAAGGATGACGTCAGAAGTATCAATAGCTTCCTCAACTGAGATTTGGTTCACACAACCACCAACAGTGGCTAAGGACTTTGCTTGCATGGAGTTGGAGGTTGATTTTTCTGAAGACTTAGCTTTGGAAGACTTGGGTGGGGTGGCATCATGTCTTGGACGAGGATCAACTTTCACCGACAAGGAACATTTCTGTGCGATGTGGCCAGGCTGACCACACTTGTAGCAAACCCTGGTGTCAGGGGGTGGAGCAAGGATGGTAGGCTCACTACCATAGCTGTTGGGATTCGTGTTTGGTGGAGGAGGTTGAGGCACCATGTAGGATGGCCTTGAAATAAGGTTTGAAGGAATGGCACTAGTTGGAATCCATATCCGGCGTTTCTGAGGGGCCAAACTAGAAGATGGAGCAAACTCACGAGCATGCTTGCGACACTCTTTGAACACCTCATTGCCATACTCAGCTCTGAATGATCTATTGACTAAATCCTCAAAGTTGAAAAACTCATGAAGATTGAGATCATGACGAATAACAGGGATAAGTCCCTTGCGGAACCTTACTTGCTTCCTGGCATCAGTGGATATCTCCTCTGGGGCATAACGAGCAAGATGGTTGAACTCAGTCATATACTCGTGGATGGACATATCTCCTTGAGTTAGATTGCAAAACTCTTCCTGCTTTCTTTCCATCATCTCATCCAGAATGTGGTACCCTCGGAAGGCATCACGAAATTACTGCCAAGTCATTGCCTGACCATCAGGTTGCATTGCAACATAGTTCTCCCACCATTCACCAGCAGCACCTTCCAAGAATTATACCACAAACATCACACGATCACTGGGAGAAACATGCGCTGTCTCAAGCTTACGCTCAATGGAACGGAGCCAATCATCGACTTCAAGGGGCTCAGAAGAACATCGAAATACCGGTGGTTTGAGGAGGATGAAGTCCTGAATGCTCACAACCACATTACGCTGACGAGCGGTATTCTGCTCAATGAGCTCCAGAAGGAGTGTTTGATCACGTCGATTCTTCTCAGCTTCCATCATGATTTCCGCCGTAGAAGGCGGTGGTGGAGGTTCATCATCATTTTGATTCCGATCACGGTCTCGATTCCGAAGAACAGCACTACGAGTTCCACCTGACAGCCTGTGTGATAAAGATCAACAATCAGAACAGGTTGTATGATTGAAATAAAGACAAGAAGGACAAGATGAAGAGGGAAAATAATATAATGCGAAGGGAAATGACTCAAAGAAACACGGAACAAATCCGGAAGCATAACGGCTACACCGGGATGGAGAATGAAACAACCTTGAGGAGATTGGACATAACTTCCCCCAAGGAACTCAACAACACGATGACTTCTGACGACCACGACAGTCCTACGACAACAAGGAAGCAAACAACGAGATGTTCTAGTCAGACATAGATGAGCCTAGTCCTAACATCCCGTAGAAAAGATGAGGGTGACTCAGAACTCAGATCGATGAGGGTAAGGAGAAAAATAAGCCTTACGTTGTTCCATTTATACCCAGGTAACTATATAACTATAGAATGCTAGACTCGACATCGGCCAAGGCTTGATAATCCTACAGACAGTCCTGCTCTGATACCAAGTCTGTCGGGACCCGGAATATGCGTATGAAATTCCAGTCACAACTCAATCACATGGAGAGCCGAGAGCCGTACCCACTTGTCTAAGCAGACAAGGCCAAGCACAGAACACTCTCGGAAAGCATCGTACATGAGGGGCATCCCATCCAGGCCGGATGATCAACTGAGATGGGTCCTCATCGCCCGATCACAAGTCTAAATGATTATGGGTGGTGAAATCCCATAATCCTAGACAAGTCGCCTCAGCCATGTTATCAATAGAATCATAACCCTTACATAAACAGACTCCAGCACGATCACTTAGTCGGGGTCTAGGGCGGGCTCGATCATGCAACAAAGTGTGCACGTGACAGAGTCACGAGAAATCGCATCATGATGCCCCAAGCTGCGCACATCTAAGGGCCACTTGGTGTATAAAAGACCGCCAGCCAGATCAGAACTAAGGTCTTGAAAACCCATACTAAGACATGCATGTTATAATCATACACGCAACACACATCTCTAGTATGAACAGAAGGTATCATCACATAACTCTACAAAGTACTCTTTATTGACTTACACATAGAGCATACAAAGATCACATGTCTGTGATCAACATTACATCATACAATGGAAGCAAATTAGGTCTGAGTAGAGACAAGTTTAACAAATGGCTTTGAGAAGCCTTATTCAACGTACATGCCCTTCCACGAGGGACCAGACTGCTGTCTGGAACTATACTAGCTTAGTCAACGTCGAGCTTCAGGAAGGTGTCTCCTTCGGGGTCTGGGTTTCCATCTAAAACATAGAATAAGCAAACATGAGTACAAAGTCATACTCAGCAAGACTTACATCAGAACTAAATTTCTCATGCTCAAGTTTCAAGGTAAAGGGAGGTGGGGTTTCATCATGCAGAAGTGCTAGCTTTGACTTGGCTAGTCCCGTACTACGAGTACCAGACTTGAGGTAAGAAGCGTACACGAGTAGAATCGATAACTTCCTCGACTTCCCCACAAGGAAGCACGCCATAGCACTCACGCTTATCTTGCGAGTTTTAGAAGTATCCATTCAATTTGTCTAATAATCAAGCACAGCTTTCCAAGTAGTCCATTACCGCGGACGCGACTATTCGAATAGATTATTAACCCTCCAGGGGTGTACCGCTACACACACATGACCATCAGTTACCGCCAGGTCTCGGCACCATTCAAGGGGTGTCGGCGAGGATGTTCACCACAACACTTCGCCCACAGCTCCGTTCTAGTCCAAGGAGTCAACTGTATGAGTTCCAAACCCAACTGGAGTTCCGGCCGAGCTTCCAGTCAGGACTCAAACCATGTAGGCACGACTGACAAGCCCACCTCGACGGATGGTTCTCCGCTTGACAAACCATGTTCTAAAAGCCCTACCATGAATGCCACATTTCATTTCCTTTATCTTTATATGCATATGCCGAATGGAAAACCGGAACCAGGTGTGACTCCTGGACTTGGATCGGGGTGAGTTAATAGGTCGAGAGGGGTCAGTGAGACTATTGTGTCATTGTACTCTTTCTCTCGGATTACCATACAAGAACTCGGGCTTAAGGCGGTGTTCAACGAGACAACCCATTGTGTACTCCTACACAACCTCTCATCGTTCACCTTGTATTAGGGTAGATTCACCAACACAGTTTTCACCTTCATCAACACCATGTTCACTACCATCCCGACTCACATCAAAAGCATCCTCATTGTAAACTCTAAGCATGCAATAAGAAGTAACAGTTGCAGGGGCCACATGATATCAATCAACTCCTATGTCATCTAGGATTGTGGTTTGCTTAGTACTGTGACAAGATGATAGGTCATGCATCGGATATGGGTTCAACTATGAGGTAGAATTGATAACAAGGTGATCTCCTAAACATGCATAAGCGAGACTGAGAGGGAAGTGGGATTTTATAGACATGATCAATGGGGTTTGCTTGCCTTGCTGACGATATACGGGTCTTAATGATGGTCTTCTTCTTCGGGGGTGATCACCGTCTCGGAACGTCTATCACCGGAGCAATCATCAACAAAAGGAGGGGGGACAACATTGAATTTAAATGCACAAGCACATGACCATGTTTTCCATGATGTGAATGCTACTGATTTATGGCACATTTAATTTAAATGAAGTGTATTGCATTTGAAATGCGAAATTCAAACTCCATATGTTGTTCAAATTAGCCAAGTTGCATTTGCTATTATTTGTTCTTTGTAAACCATCCTAACATGTGTATGATATGCCTCTGATGTTCAAGTGAAATGGTTTGCATTGCAATGGTTCAAATTGGAATAGCATTTGAATTAAATTTGAATTAATTCCAATTAAACCAAATAACAAAAGCTACTGGTCCCAATTTAAGATCAACTCAACCATGGTTGAAAGTTGGATATTTGAAGAGATCATTTTCTGCTGATCATTTTTCATATATTATATGTTAAATTTGGAGTTCATATGAATTTTCTTTGAATTTTACAAGTTTAACAAATTTTTAGCCTTTTCTGTAATTATTTTAATTGTTTAACAATTTATTGCGTCATGCTGACGCAAGGCTGACGTGGGGGGGGGGGCTGCTGACAGCAGGGGCCCACTAGTAAGTGGAAAGGGGGGGGTTAATCCCTCTGTTTGAATTAATCTGTAATTAGATTAGGGGCCTGCGCCCACTGTCAGTGGCCCAGGGTTAGGTGATTAGGCGCGGTGGTTTCGACGCCGGCGAGCTTCCAGACTGCGGCGCCTCGCCGGAGTTCTTCTGCAGGGAACGGGAGGCCAAGGTGGTAGCACCAGCACGCAGCTCATGCTCCCGCGCGTCCAGTGGACCCATTGGGGTTCACTGGCGTGCTCCAGAGCACGGTAGCTTCGGCCATGGCGGCGGCCGGAGCACTGTCTCACCGGGATCTAGCTACGGGGCGCGAAAAGGACAGCGGAGAGAGGGTAAACAGAGAGATCCTCACCCTGAATTCAACGGTGAGCTCTGGGTAGCCGTAGGACGCGAGGTGGTGGTGGAATTTGTCGGGGACGAGCTCGGCGGCCGGCGACGAACTCGTGACGCGGACGTCTCCTCCAGTGGCGCTAGGATCGAATTGAGGGCGTGAATCGACGAAGAGCTCCCTTTCGGGTCTTCTGGACACGTCGGTGCGGCGAAAGGGAGCCGGTGGCCACGCGGGCTCACGGTGGTCGGCGACGAGGAGCTACGGGCGCCGTCAAAATCGCGAGGGGGAGAGGGAGAGAGCGGGCGAGGGGGAAAAGGCCGAGGAGGCTCCTGGGCGCCTCGTGGCGTCCCGGGAGAGAAAGGGGGCCCTAGAAGCTCCTCGGTGGCGTGCGCGGCGCTGAGCTTGCCACCGAGGTGCTTCGGGCGCCGGAGAGGAAGACGACAGGGGGGTGGTGGGCTTGGGCCGCGGTATAGTAAGTTGGGCCCGAGGCCAGTGGGGTTTGGCTGGGATTCTTTTTCTTTTTTTCGTTTCTGTTTCTTTTTCTATTTTCTGTCTTCTGTTTTTCCCCAATTAAAATAGCAAGGCATTTTATTAAATCTTCAAAACTTTGATATGGGCTTATAATATATATAGCTAGCCACTCACAAGTTTTGGAGATTTTTGAAATTCAAATAATTTGGATTTCAAATCAAATAGGGTATTTATTTAATTTCCAAGCCCTGTTTGGATTTTTTGAGAAATCTTGGTGCATGTAGTGGGACCCACTTCACTTTATATCTGATCATGCATATTTTTAATACTTTTCGAAAATACCGGAGGATTTTTTGGAAGAAATGTTTGTCTAGCCATTTAATTTAAATTCTCTAGGGCTTTTCTTATCCCCATTTTTTAATTTCTTTTGAAATTTTCACATGATGCAAAGGGGCACTCAAACCCTAGAACTTACCCAAGTTGGGGTTGTGACACCTTCGTCCCCGGATCTGGATAGAAACATCTAGATCTGGAATAGTACCGCATATCGGGCCTTACACTTGATCATGTAGGGAAGCTCACAAGGTCTAATCCATGAAGAACAAAGAGGGGAGGAGAACATCACATAGCTACTGATCACGGACCCATGGTCCAAGGTAGACTACTCACGGATCATCTGGGGGGCGTCCATGGTGGAGGAGAGGCTCTCGGAGGTCAATCCTCCCTCTGGCGGGGTGCCTGGAAGAGGTCTGCTGGCGCTCCCGATATTGGAAGCGCGGCGGCGACGGAACAGAGGCGAGATCGTGAAAAAGGGTTCTGTCTTCGGAAGAATCCCATCACGGAGAATATATAGGTGAAGGGGGAAGCAAGGGGGGGCACAAGGGGTCCAGGAGCTCCCCTAGCGCAGCCCCACCTTAGGGCGCACCGGGAGGGCGCCTGGGCACGTGGTGGTGGTCCTCTAGCCCCACTTCGGTGTTTTCGGAAGCTTCCGGTACGCTGATTTTTTAATGGATTTTCCAGAATTTTTGGAGCACTTTTAATATGGGGGAAACCTGAAATAGAATAACAGCAAAAAACAGGAACTGGCACTGGGGTGCACTGAGTTAAAAGGTTAGTCCAAATATGATCAAAAGTGTATGAAAGTGTATCTAAAACATAGCAATATCACACAAAACATGCATGGGGAAAGCAGAAATTATAGATACGTTTGGGGCGTATCACTTGTCTATGAGTATGGGATTTCATCACCCATAAGCATTTAGACTTTTGAGCGGACGATGAGGACCCATTTCAGTTGATCATCCGAGCCTGAATGGGATGCCCCTCACGTTCGAGTATTCCGAGAGTGTCTTGTACTTTGCCTTGTCTGCTTAGAAAAGTGGGTATGGCTCTCGGTTCTCCATATGATTGAATTGTGGATTGAATTACATAAGCATACCCCGGGTCCCGACAGACTTGGTATCATAGCAGGACTGTTTGTAGGACTATCAAACCTTGGTCGAAGTCGAGTCTAGCATTCTTGTAACAGCCCGACTTTTTCACCTAAATTAAAAAATTTGTTTGTTGCGTTACACTGTTGATTTCCTGTGTTGTTTGTAGTGTTTGCTTCGCCGAATTAATCGGTGAATATTCTCCCCCTCTTTATCGTATCGTCGGCCTTTTCCCCAACGGCACACGACCTTTGCGACACCGGGTTTCACCCGAGCACCGTCGCGACTTCCGGCAGAAGACCAGCCTTCACCAACGGTGCGGAAAACCCCCGTTTATATTTAGATAGGTTATTTTATCGGGAATTAATCGACGTCTTGATTGGGTGCGAAACGTTGTAGATGACGTGTTGACAGTGTGGCGACGATGTGTTTCAAATTTCGTGTGATTCCGACTTCGTCGGGTAGGTCAACGTTCGGATGTGCCAGGCATAGTAGACGATGTAATCCGAGGGGTGTATTTACAAAATGCCGCGCACGTTATTAGCTGGACCATCGGATTCCCCTCTTATCTTCGGATTCTAGCCCACTCAAAAACTGGACCCAAAACGGTCCATTTTGTGGCCCGAAACCCTCCCAAACAGCCCCTACTATAAGTAGTAGGTGCTGTCCTACCAAAAATGAGAAAACCCTCGACAGCCTCCCTCCAATTCCGTGCCTCACCTCTTTCCCGCCGCCACTTGGAGTGCCACTACCAGCCAGCCAGCAACCCCAGATCTGGAGAGCCCCCTGCACGATCTGGACCGTTGGATCGGCTGATCCAATGATCCATAGGCCGCCACGTCGCCCTGTGGATCTGCCTGTCACAACCCTAGTTTTGGTATGTGCTTTTTATTTCTAGAAATAAGGCATCATGTTTTAATTTCTTATTTAGTACTTGGGGATTTGGAATAGCCTCCAAAAGAATTTAAATAAATGGCCAGACAAAAATCTTTTTCCAAAAATATTCTGAAGTTTTTGAAAAGTCCTATAAATGGGCATGATCAGATATCATGTGTTGTGGGTCCCACTGAATGCTCCAACATTTTTCAAAAAAATCAGAGAAGGGTTTGGAAATTAAATAATACCCCTATTTGAATTGAAATTAAAATACTTTGAATTTCAAAAATTTCCCAAAACTTGTGAGTGGTTAGCTATATGCCATTTAAGGCCACATAAAAGTTTGGGCATTTTATAAAATGCCTAGATATTTTTTTCAAGGGAAATCAAAAGAAACAGAAAACAAATAAAAGTAAAACAGAAAGCTGCTTACCTCCTCACCTTCAGGCCCAACTTAAGCCCCCACGGCCTACCGCGGCCCAGGCCTACCGCGGCCCCGTTGTCGTCTTCTCCACGGGCACGAGCACACAGCTGCGTGCCCGGCATAACGTGGCCGCCGTGGCCGCTGAGGCCACGCAACAGCTCCCCCTCGTCCCTATCCAGCGCCGAGGAGCCCCTCGAAGCCCCCCTGTTCTTTCCCCTCCCTCTGGTTCCCTCTTCCCATCCTCCCTCGCCGTGTCCCCGCTCCGCCTGTGAGCTCGCCAGAGCACGGTCGTGCATCCGCGCGGCCAACAAGATTAAAATCCCCAACAAGTTTGTCCAGGGAGCGCAGCTACGTCGTCTTCGTCTTCGAGCGGAAGATCGCAAGCCCCCACGACCTCAAGCCGCCGGATTTTTCCTCGAGCCGTCGCCAGAACCGCAAGACCTCACCGTCGATTCCGTCGTCATCGCGCCACCATTGACCACGCCGTCACCTCCAATGCTTTCATGGTGAGCCGGCGGTCCTTTCCCCTCTCCTTGCGCTAATTTTGGAGCCGCGGTAGCCATCTTCGCCAAGCCCAAGCTCCGGCCGCCGCGCCTCTCGTCACCTGCGTGCCTCCAGTGCCTCCTGGTGGCCTCCGTGTGCTCTTGGCGACGCGAGCGAGCTCAAGGAGCACCCCGGTTCCCTTGGCTTGGCCAATGGTGCTCAGCACCTTCGTCCAGTGCAGCGCCGCCGTCTCGGCCGTCGCCGACGTTGAGCCGTGGCCAGTGCCGACGTGGCCCTGGCTTAATTAGCCACTAATCACCACCCAGGTCACTGACAGGTGCGCCTAGGACCCCCTAATTAATCAGTGCTAATTAAACCGCGGGGATTAACCCCTGGGTCACTGATCAGCGGGCCCCACTGGTCAGTTTGACCAGTCAACGCCCTGACGTTGTGCTGACATATGCATGACGCAATAAATCTTTATATGTTTAAATTTAATCCAGTAAATCCAGAAATTCCAGAAAATAGTTAAATCTTTGAAATTGAATAACTTTTAAACTATAACTCCAAATTAAATTAATAATATATGAAAAGTTATCAGAAAAATGCAAGGATTCCAAATATCATATTTTCATAGATGAAAAGCACATCTATGATGATGGACAGGTAGCATTTAGCTATTTGGGTTATTTGGAATAATTCAAAATAAATTTTTAAATCATTTCAAATTAAATCTTTGCAATGCCAACCTTATCACATGAACATCAGAGGCATATCATACACATGACAACATAGTTTACAAAAACCAAACATTAGCAAATGCAACTTTGGCTAATTTGAACAACATTTGGAGTTTGAATTTGAATTTCTTATTCAAATCAACTTCAATTAACATGTGACAAATTGAACCTAGATCACATCAGTACCATGCCATGATTCATTTCTTTAATGTGCATTGCAATTTAATGTTCATACTTGTGTCTCGGTGTTTGCTTCTTCTCGATAGATCCATTGCCGGACGTAGTTCCTGTTTTCTCCAAAGAGTGGCACCCCCGAGTCTTTACAATAAGGCAAGCAAACCCCATTGATCATATCTATATAATACCATTTTCCCTCTTGTTCTCTTATGCATGATTAGGTGATTCACATGTTACCGTTCTACCGGTAGTTGAACCCATCCTTTGCATGACCTATCATTGCTGCCACAGTATTAAGCAAACCTCAACCTAGCAGATACAAGTTTGTTTGTGTTCAGCATGTGGCCCTTTATCCATGTTATGCTATGCCATGCTAGAGTTGTATGCAATGAAGATGATCCATCTGGGTGACGTATCGGGATGGTAGTGAACACATGCAACAAGGTGGTAACGTGTTGATGAATTCACCCTAATATAAGTGAACAATGAGAGGCTATGTAGGAGTACACAGTGGGTTGTCTCATTTACACTGCCCTAGGCCACGAGTTCTTGTGTTGTGATCAAAGACACATATTACTACCACATGTTGGGCTCATTGACCCCTCTCGACCTATTAACTCACCCCGATTAAGGTCCAGGATTCGCATGGGTTGTTGCTTCTTCGATTTGATTTTGTGCCGGAGTGGGAGGAGATGCACAGTTACTTTGTAGCACGGTTTTGGGCAAGCGCAGTTCCATCCGTCGAGGTGGTCTTGTCGGACCTTCCATACATCATCTTGGTCCTGAACGAAAACCCCGGCCGGATTCCCGAGTGGGGTACATACACAGATAGGCGATCCCCTGGACTAGAGTTGGAGCCGTGAGGTAAGTGTCGTGGTACTATCCTCGCCGACACCGCTTGAAGGTGGCGAGTTCTAGGCGGTAAGTGGTAGCTACGTATGTGAAGAAGTACACCCCTTCAGGGTTAATGAACTATTCGAATAGCTGTGTCCGCGGTTATGGACTACTTGGAGATCTTTACTTGATTATTACAGAACTCAAATGGATACTCTAAAAAGCGCAAAATAAGTGTGAGTGCTATGGGTTGCTTGCTCGTGGGGAAGTCGAGGAAGGATCCATGGTTGTGTATTGAGTTGGTGATCAAGATTAGATGGACTCGTGTGCGCTTCTCATCTCAACTCTATGTAGTCGTAGTACAGGATAGCCAAGTCAAAGCTTTCTGCATTACATCCCCACTTGCCTTTACCTTGATATCTGAGAAAAAGTAGTATAGTTCTGATGTAAGTCTTGCTGAGTACGACTTTGTACTCACGTTTTCTTATTCTATGTTTCAGAGACGAGACCACTGACCCTGATGGTGGCCTCTACCTCGAGCTCGATGCCGACAAAGTCGTATAGTTGCATACAGCAGCCTGGTTCCTTTGGAGGGTCGTTGTATTTTCTTTCAGGTTTCTTAAGCCATTTGTTAAACTTGTCTTTACTAAGACATAATTTGCTTCCATTGTTCTTGATGTAATGTTGGATCACAGTCATATGATCTCTGCTTGTAATACATCTACTATGTCTGCTCAGTTTAGCTGATGCAATAAAGTCTATGAGTTTGTAGAGTTCATGTTGTGTTACATGCTGTTATACACTTGGCATGCATGCTGCGTGTCAGGACCCTAATTTAGGTTTGTGCTTTTCTAAGCTTGCTTTTTGCATCATGAAAAAAAATTGCAAAAGAAAAGGAAATGGGGAGAAGAAAAGCCCTAAATGAATTAAATAAAAAGGCCAGAAATAAATCTTTTTCCAAAATTCTTTTGGATGTGTTGAAAAATCCTAAAAATGAGTGTGATCATTTTAAAAGTGATTTGGGATTAATCCCATGCTCATAGATTTTTAAAAAATCCAAATAGTGGCTTGGAAATTAAATCAAATGCCTATTTGAATTGAGATTCAAATAATTTGAATATCAAAAATTCCCAAAACTTGGGGTTGACTATTACTAAGTCACCTAGAGTTTATAAAATTATTTGGGGGTTTTTATAAAATGCCCTAGTATTTATTTTAAATGGGCAAAACAATTAACAGAAAGATTTAAAAGAAAAACAAAAGAAAAACAAAAGAAAAAGGGAAAAATCCCACCTACCTGAGTAGACCACTTACCTTCTGACCTGGCCCAGCCCACTAGGGGCATCTTCTACACCGGCTAGGCAAGCAGAGAGCTGCGTGCCCTGCATGCCATGGCCGACGCCACCTCCTGCTTCGCCGTGGAGCCCCCCTGCCGCCTTCTCTTCGACGTGGATGCCTGGAAGTCGCCCCTCTCCTTTCCCCCCTCTCCCTGGTCCTTCCCCTTCCTCCTCGTCGCCATTTTCGCGGGATCCCGAGCCCAAGCCGGAGCGCCGACGACAAATAGCGCGGCCACCGAGCCCCCCAGACGCTGAGACCTTGTCTACGAGGTGCCCCGGCGACGACCACTTCGAGCGGCGCCTTCAATTTGGACAAAGATCCCACGGAGGCGACGACATCTTCGACGAGTCACCGCGGACACCCCTGACTCCGGCGCCAAATCGAGCTCCGTCTGCTCCTCCTCCGGCTTTCCCAAGCTCACTACTACATCCCTCGTGAGCCACTCGTCGTTTTCCCCCTCTCTGCGCCCCTCCCCGTTCTCTCTGTCACCGATTTCCATGAACAGATCCACGACCAGCCGCCGAGCTCGATGCCGGCGTGGCCTGGGGCCTCTCCTCGATGCCTAGGTGGCACCAGTGGGTGCGGGCGAGCGAGAGGATCCCCCCGGTGCTCTCGGTTGCCCTCCGCCGCCGCCCCCGTGCCCTCCGGCGAGGCTCCGCCGTGTACAGAGGTCACCGACGGCTAGCCGGCGATGCCCTGGCCATTAGGGCCTAATTAACCTGCTAACCCACCCCCAACTCTCATTGACACTGGGCCTAGGGCCCCCATTTAATCAGTGTTTAATTATAACAGAGAGCTAACTAACCCAGTGAGGCTGACAGGTGGGGCCGCCCTGTCAGTTGACTGGTCAAAACCCCTGACGTCAGCATGATGCAATGCTGATGCAATAAAGATTAAATAATTTATTTAATTACAGAAATTCCAGAAATTGGCCTAAACTTTGAAATTGAATATCTTTTAAACTATAACTCCAAATTCAAAGTGTAATATATGAAAAATGATCAGGAGAAAATTTTCTATCCAAATAACCGACTTTCAACCATGTTTGAAATGTTTACAATAAGAGATCAGTAGCAATTTGCTATTTGGCTCTTTTGTATTAAATCAAATAAATTACTTTGATCATTCCAACTTCAACAATTGAAATGCAAAGATGATCACTTGTACTTCAGAAGCTTTTCACACACTTGATCACATGGTATAAACAGAGCAAACATTAGCAAATGCAAGTTGACCAAATTTGAATAACATTTGGAGTTTTAATTTGTATTTACTTTTCAAATCAACTTCAATTAACATGTGGCAATTCAAACATAGGTCACATCAGTACCTTGCCATGCTATGTTTTGCATATTGATTGTACATTGTATTATCTTGAATGTGCATTACTTTCAGTGCTTCGGTGATTGCTTCTTCTCGGTAGAGTTGATCTCGGAGACGAGTTCAACCTCACGTCAGAAGAGTGTTACATCGTGATCGTCAGCAAGGCAAGAACCCCCTCTTTGATCATGTCGATAAAATCCCAGTTCCCTCTCATTCTCGCAAATGCATGTTTAGGATGTCACCATGATACGTTCTACCGCTAGTTGAACCCATTCCTTTGCATGACCTATCATTTTGTCACAGTATTAAGAAAACCACAATCCTAGCAGATGTAGGATTTGGTTGTTATCTTGTGGCCCCTGCAACTATTACAGCTTATTGCATTGCTTAGAGTTGTTACCGGAGGCTCCTTTGTTGTGAGTCGGGATGGTAGTGATCATGTGAATGGTGGTGGTAACGTGTTGGTGAATCTACCCTAAACAAAGGTGAACGATCAGAGGCTGTGTAGGAGTACACAGTGGGTTGTCTCGTTGAACACTGCCTTAGGCCCGAGTTCTTGTGTTGTTATCCAAGACTAAAAGTACGACCACACATTGGGCTCACTGACCCCTCTCGGCCTAGTACCTCACCCCGGACCAGTCCAGGAGTCGCAAGTAGTTCGCCCTTTAACGATCTCAAGCAGATGGAACCAAGGTAAGTGGTTGGCGTAGGTTGTGGGCACGTTGAATCAAGTGATCATGATCGGGTTGAGCTTGATGGCGGTCACACAACGTTTGAGTCCGCATCGGAAAAATCGGCCGGATTCCGATTGTGGTCCCAACTCAAATAGGCGTCTCCCTAGGACTAGAGATGGTGCCGTGAGTGAAGTGTCGTGGCAGCATCCTCGCCGGTACTCATTTGAAGGGTCCATTACCAGGCGGTAAATGATGAGGCGTGTGTGTAGCAGTACACCCCTGCAGGATTAATTAACTATTCGAATAGCCGTGTCCGCGGTTATGGACTACTTGGAGACCTTTACTTGATCATAGACAACTTGAACGGTTACTCTTAAAATTAACCAAGATAAGCGTGAGTGCTATGGCGTGCTTCCTCGCGGGGAAGTCGAGGAAGTATCCATAGTGGTGTATTGGTTGGAGACCTGTTACTTCGACTCGTGTACGCTCCTTACCTCATTCTGGTATTCATAGTACAGTACTAGCCAAGTCAAAGCTGGCACTTCTGCAAGTGAAACCCCACCTCCCTTTGCCTTGATACATATGCATGAGTAGTTTAGTTCCTATGTAAGTCTTGCTCAGTACGACTTTGTACTCACGTTTGCTTATTCTATGTTTTAGAGACGAGACCACTAACCCTGATGGTGGCCTCTACCTCGGGCTCGACGTGGACCAGGTCGTATAGTTCTAGACATCAGCCTGTGCCCTTTGGAGGGTCGTTGTATTTTTCTATCAGTCTTATTAAGCCATTTGTTAACCTTGTCTTTACTAAGACATAATTTGTTTTCGTTGATGCTTGATGTAATGTTGGATCACATCCATGTGATCTCTGCTTGTAATACAGCTACTGTGTCTGCTCTGTTTAGCAGAAGTTATAAAGACTATGAGTTTGTAGAGTTCATGGTGTGATTACCATCTGTTTATACTAGACATGTGTACTGCGTGTATGATTATAACATGCATGTCTTAGTATGGGTTTTCGTGACCTTAGTTGTGATCTGGCTGGCGGTCTTTTATACACCAAGTGGCCCTTAGATGTGCGCAGCTTGGGGCATCGCGATGCGATTGCTCGTGACTCTGTCACATGCACAGTTTGTTGTATGATCGAGCCCGCGCTAGACCCCGACTAAGTGATCGGGCTGGAGTAAGTCTATGTAAGGGTTATGATTCAATCGATAACATGGTTGAGGCGACTTGTCTATGAGTATGGGATTCACCACCCATAAGCATTTAGACTTGTGAGCGGACGATGAGGACCCATCTCAGTTGATCATCCGGCCTGGGTGGGATGCCCCTCATGTTCGATGTTTACCGAGAGTGATCTGTGCTTGGCCTTGTCTGCTTAGACAAGTGGGTATGGCTCTCGGCTCTCCATGTGATTGCATTGTGGCCGGAATTACATACGCTAACCCCGGGTTCCGACAGACATGGTATCAGAGTAGGACTGCCTGTAGGATTATCAAACCATTGGCCGATGTCGAGTCTAGAATTCTATAGTTATATAGTTACTTTGGGTATAAGGGAGCAACGTAAGGCTTCTTTTTTCTCCTTACCCTCATCGATCTGAGTTCTGAGTCATCCTCATCTTATTCTACGGGGAGATAGAACTAGGCTCACCTATGTATTTACTAGGACATCTCGTTGATTGCTTCTTTGTAGCTGTAGGAGTGTTGTGGTCTTTCTGAGCCATCATTCCATAATGTTTCTGTAGAAGTGATGTCCGTTATTCTGTAGGTTGTCTCAATTTCCATCCCGGTACAGCCGTTATGCTGTCCGTTTGTGACTTCGATGCTATTGCATTAGAGTCTTGTTATCTTAGCATAGAATTGTGTCCTAAATCCTATTCTGACTGTGGATTCTTATCACACAGAATGTCAGGTGCAAATCAAGGTGTTGACCCCAGTTCCGGTAACATAGACGGTGAAGAACCTCCACCACCAACCTCAACGGCCGAAATCATGATGGAGGCTGAGCAGAATCGTCGCGATCAGACACGTCTTCTCGAGCGTATTGAGCAGAACACTTCTCGTCAGCGTAATAGTGTTGTTACCATCCAGGGCTTCATTCTCCTCAACCCGCCAGTATTCCGATGTTCTTCTAAGCCCCTTGATGCCGATGATTGGCTTCGTTCCCTCGAGCGTAAGCTTGAGACAGCCCATGTTGCTCTTGGTGATCGTGTGCTATTCGTGGCATACTTTCTGGAAGGTGCTGCTCTTCAATGGTGGGAGAACTTCGTAGCAATGCAACCAGTAGGTCACGTGGTGACTTGGCAAGAGTTCTGTGATGACTTCCGAGGATATCATATTCCGGATCAGCTGATGGAGCGCAAGAGAGAACATTTTGCAATCTGACCCAAGGAAAGATGACTGTTCATGAGTATCGGACTGAGTTCACTCGTCTAGCACGTTATGCCCAAGAAGAAGTATCCACCGACGCCAAGAAACAAGGAAGGTTCCGCAAGGGACTTAGCCCCATCCTTCGTCATGATCTGAATCTTCATGAGTTCGTCAACTTCAGGGACTTGGTCGACAAATCCTTCAAGGCCGAGTATGGAAATGAGTTGTATGAAGAGTCTCGCAAGCGTGATCGTGAGTCTGCACAATCTTCTGGCCCAATTTCTCGGAAACGCTGTGTATGGATTCCCTGCAATGACGTCAGTCGTGCTGTAAGTGCTTCTAGACCACCAACCACCATATATCGTCCACCTCAACCCAATCTTCCTCCTTGGAATTTTTTTAGACAATCAAGTGCTCAAGTTCCTTTCATTCCACGTGGTGTTTGTTTCCAATGTGGACAATCAGGCCACAATGTTCTAGAGTGTCCTCAAAATCATGTAGATACCACACCTAATCCAAAGCAAGCTTTTCGTCGTGGTAAGCCACCACCCAAGACTTCCAATGTCAAGCCTCCTGTTTATGAACATGGTTATGTGAATCATGTATCCATTCTAGATTCCCACAAGTCAACCGATGTTGTACTCGGAACCCTTCCTGTAAATTCCACCCCAGCTTCAGTTCTTTTTGACCCAGGAGCATCTCACTCATTCATATCCCAGGATTTTGCACTATCACATGACATCTCTTTTTCGATGCTATCCACCCCCTTAGTTGTGCAAGCCCCTGGATCCAGATGGCACACCACCATGGTGAGTCATGAGAATGAATTTGCAATTGAGGGTTTAGTATTCCTTGCCTCACTTATAGCCCTCAAGTATTTAGACATTGATGTGATCTTAGGTATGGATTGGTTATAAAGACAGAATGATGTCCTTGATTGTAAAGTCAAATCAGTTAAACTAACCTATCCATCAGGCTAGACAATCAAGTACACCTCACCAAGCTCTAAAACCCAGGTGACTTATTTGAATGTGCTTCCTCTTCCAGACCTTGAAGATATTCCGGTGGTTCGTGACTTCCCGGATATCTTTCCAGAAGAGCTGCCAGGCATACCACCTGACAGATCTCTAGAGTTTGTGGTAGATCTTATCCCAGGAACCGCCCCAATATCCAGACGCCCATATAGAATGGCCCCACGTGAGTTAGCTGAGCTAAAAATCCAACTTGAAGCTTCGTTGGCAAAAGGCTTCATCCGCCTTAGCTCATCGCCATGGGGTTGCCCCGTTCTGTTCGTAACAAAAAAAGATGGAACAGAAAGGATGTGCGTAGACTATCGCCCGCTAAATCTAGCAACGATAAAGAACAAGTACCCACTTCCCAGGATCAATGATCTTTATGATCAACTTGCCGGATCCTCTGTCTTCTCCAAGATGGATTTGAGATTAGGCTATCATCAAATCAAAATCAGAAACGAGGACATTCCCAAAACGGCTTTCACTACTCGTTATGGTCTTTATGAGTACACCGTGATGTCCTTTGGTTTAACCAATGCCCCCGCCACATTCTCGCGCTTGATGAATTCGATCTTCATGGAGTACCTAGATTTTTTTTTGTAGTTTATCTTTATGACATTCTCATCTACTCGAAGAACGAAGAAGAGCACGCAGAACATCTTAGGCTGGTATTGATGAAACTTAGAGAGCATCGCATGTATGCTAAATTCTCCAAGTGTGAATTTTGGCTACCAGAAGTGACCTACTTAGGCCACGTGATTTCTGCAAAAGGCATTGCTGTCAATCCCGAGAGAGTTCAGGCCGTCCTTGAGTGGACTCCACCTGAATCGGTTAAGAAAGTTAGGAGTTTTCTTGGCTTAGCAAGCTATTGCCGCCGCTTCGTCGAGAACTTTTCTACAGTTGCAAAGCCTCTAACGGAACTCCTCAAGAAAGAGAAGAAATTCGAATGGACTCCCAAGTGCGAGGAAAGCTTTCAAGAGCTAAAAAGAAGATTGACTTCTGCACCCGTACTTGCGCCTCCAGACACCAAAAAGGATTTCGAGATCTTTTGTGATGCCTCACGGCAAGGGTTAGGATGCATACATATGCAAGATCTTCATGTGGCAGCTTATGCTTCACGCTAGTTGCGGCCAAATGAACAGAAGTATCCTACCCATGATCTTGAACTCGCTGTCGTAGTTCATGCCCTGACAACTTGGCGACATTACCTCCTTGGTAATCGTTGTGAGATCTATTCCGACCACCAAAGCCTCAAATACATATTCACCCAGCCAGATCTTAATCTCAGGCAAAGAAGCTGGATTGAGTTGATAAAAGATTATGACTTAGGAATTTCTTACACCCCACGCAAAGCCAATGTCATGGCTGATGCACTAAGTCGTAAGTCGTATTGGAACAACCTTATGTTACAACAGTATCAACCACTTCTTCATGAGGAATTTCGAAAGCTCAACCTCGAGATTGTTCCTCGTGGATCTCTTTTCAACTTGGTGGCGAAACCAACCCTTGAGGATAAAATCATAGTTGCCCAAAGGCGTGCGAGAGGTGTTCGCCGGATCAAGGAGAACTTTGCTAGCAGAGTTGCTAAATGTTTCTCCACAGATAGTAAAGGAACGGTATTCTTTGAAAATCGTTTGGTAGTACCTAAGAATAGGGAACTAAAGCAACTCGTCCACAAAGAAGCCCATGACACACCCCTCTCGATTCATCCGGGTAGCACAAAAATGTACCGAGATCTACGCCAGAGATTTTGGTGGACTAGGATGAAGAGAGAAATTGCTCAGTTCATTGCTGAATGTGATGTTTGTCGTCGCGTTAAGGCAGAACATCAAAGACCTGTTGGTACTCTTAGACCTTTGCCTATCCCCGAGTGGAAATGGGATAAAGTCAGTATGGATTTCATCACTAGCTTTCCAAAAACCCAGAAAGGAAATGAGGCCATCTTCGTTGTCATAGATAGACTTTCCAAAGTTGCCCACTTCCTTCCTGTTCGCGAGTCTATAACTGCTAGCCAGTTAGCGGACTTGTATGTCTCCCGAATCTTGTCACTTCACGGTGTTCCTTTGGAAATCAATTCAGACCGTGGTAGTCTTTTCACTTCTCGATTTTGGGAAAGTTTCCAGAATGCTATGTGAACCCACCTCTCCTTTAGCACCGCTTATCACCCGCAGTCCAGTGGTCAAGTAGAAAGGGTAAATCAAATTCTCGAAGACATTCTCAGAGCTTGTGTTATCTCTTTCGGAAAGAAATGGGAGAATTCTCTTCCTTTTGCCGAATTTGCGTATAACAATAGCTTCCAATCTAGCTTGGGCATGGCTCCTTTTGAATTTCTCTATGGACGGAAATGTCGAACACCCCTAAACTGGTCAGAAACCGGTGAAAGACAATTCTTTGGACCGGATTTGATTCAGGATGCAGAAGAGCAGGTTCGCATTGTTCGTGAGAAATTGAAGACAGCCGAGTCTCTTCAGAAAAGCTATTATGATCGTCATCATAGGGAAGAAAGCTATAATCTTGATGAGAAGGTTTACCTTCGGGTTACTCCTCTGAAGGGTACCCATCGCTTCGGTATCAAAGGCAAGTTGGCCCCACGTTATATCGGTCCCTTTCGCATTCTCGCCAAACATGGAGAAGTTTCCTACCAATTGGAACTACCCCCTCACCTCTCCCAGGTTCATGATGTCTTCCACGTCTCTCAAGTCAGGCATTGCTTCAAGGACCCCATCCGCGAAGTAGACCACGAAATGCTTGATCTCCAAGATAACCTTTCATATCGAGAGTACCCTGTTCGTATTCTTGATGAAGCCGAGCGTATCACCAGACGTCAGAAGATCAGATTCCTCAAAGTGCAGTGGTCGCATCATTCAGAGAAAGAAGCCACCTGGGAACGAGAGGATCGTCTACGAGCTGAGTACCCCACCTTCCTCCCGACGACTTCTGAATCTCGGGACGAGATTCTTTTGAGTGGGGGCGAGTTGTCAGAACCCTAATTTAGGTTTGTGCTTTTCTCAGCCTGCTTTTTGGATTCATGAAAAAAAATTGCAAAAGAAAAGGAAATGGGGAGAAGAAAAGCCCTAAATGAATTAAATAAAAAGGCCGGAAATAAATCTTTTTCCAAAATTCTTTTGGATGTGTTGAAAAATCCTAAAAATGAGTGTGATCATTTTAAAAGTGATTTGGGATTAATCCCATGCTCATAGATTTTCCAAAAATCCAAATAGTGGCTTGGAAATTAAATCAAATGCCTATTTGAATTGAGATTCAAATAATTTGAGTTTCAAAAATTCCCAAAACTTGGGGTTGACTAATACTAAGTCACCTAGAGTTTATAAAATTATTTGGGGTTTTTTATAAAATGCCCTAGTATTTATTTTAAATGGGAAAAACAAATAACAGAAAGATTTAAAAGAAAAACAAAATAAAAAGGGCAAAAGCCCACCTACCTGAGCAGCCCACTTACCTTCTGGCCTGGCCCAGCCCACTAGGGGCATCTTCGTCTTCTACACCGGCCAGGCAAGCTGAGAGCTGCGTGCCCTGCATGCCCCCCCGCCTCCTTCTCTTCGACGTGGACGCCTGGAAGTCGCCCCTCTCCTTTCCCCCCTCTCCCTGGTCCTTCCCCTTCCTCCTCGTCGCCATTTTCGCGGGGTCCCGAGCCCTAGCCGTAGCACCGACGACAAATAGCGCGGCCACCGAGCCCCCCAGACGCTGAGACCTTGTCTACGAGGTGCCCCGGCGACAACCACTTCGAGCGGCGCCTTAAATTTGGACCAAGAGCCCACGGAGGCGACGACATCTTCGACGAGCTGCCGCGGCCACCCCTGACTCCGGCGCCAAATCGAGCTCCGTCCGCTCCTCCTCCGGCTTTCCCAAGCTCACCACTGCATCCCTCGTGAGCCACTCGTCGTTTTCCCCCTCTCTGCACCCCTCCCCGTTCTCTCTGTCGCCGATTGCCATGAACAGAGCCACGGCCAGCCGCCGAGCTCGATGCCGGCGTGGCCTGGGGCCTCTCCTCGATGCCTAGGTGGCACCAGTAGGTGCGGGCGAGCGAGAGGATCCCCGCGGTGCTCTCGGTTGCCCTCCAGCGCCGCCCCCGTGCCCTCCGGCGAGGCGCCACCGTGTACAGAGGTCACCGACGGCTAGCCGTCGACGCCCTGGCCATTAGGGCCTAATTAACCTGCTAACCCACCCCCTCCTCTCACTGACACTGGGCCCAGGGCCCCTATTTAATCAGTGTTTAATTTTAACAGAGAGCTAACTAACCCAGTGAGGCTGACAGGTGGGGCCGCCCTGTCAGTTGACTGGTCAAAACCTCTGACGTCAGCATGATGCAATGCTGATGCAATAAAGATTAAATAATTTATTTAATTCCGGAAATTCAAGAAATTGGCCTAAACTTTGAAATTGAATATCTTTTAAACTATAACTCCAAATTCAAAGTGTAATATATGAAAAATGACCAGGAGAAAATTCTCTATCCAAATAACCAACTTTCAACCATGTTTGAAATGTTTAAAATAAGGGATCAGTAGAATTTTTCTATTTGGCTCTTTTGTATTAAATCAAATAAATTACTTTGATCATTCCAACTTCAACCATTGAAATGCAAAGATGATCACTTGTACTTCAGAAGCTTTTCACACACTTGATCACATGGTATAAAAAGAGCAAACATTAGGAAATGCAAGTTGACCAAATTTGAATAACATTTGGAGTTTGAATTTGAATTTACTTTTCAAATCAACTTCAATTGACATGTGGCAATTCAAACATAGGTCACATCAGTACCTTGCCATGCTATGTTTTCATATTGATTGTACATTGTATTATCTTGAATGTGCATTACTTTCAGTGCTTCGGTGATTGCTTCTTCTCGGTAGAGTTGATCTTGGAGACGAGTTCAACCTCACGTCAGAAGAGTGTTACATCATGATCGTCAGCAAGGCAAGCACCACCTCTTTGATCATGTCAATAAAATCCCAGTTCCCTCTCATTCTCGCAAATGCATGTTTAGGATGTCACCATGATACGTTCTACCGCTAGTTGAACCCATTCCTTTGCATGACCTATCATTTTGTCACAGTAGTAAGCAAACCACAATCCTAGAAGATGTAGGAGTTGGTTGTTATCTTGTGGCCCCTGCAACTGTTACAGCTTATTGCATTGCTTAGAGTTGTTACCTGAGGCTACTTTCTTGTGAGTCGGGATGGTAGTGATCATGTGAATGGTGGTGGTAACGTGTTAGTGAACCTACCCTAAACAAAGGTGAACGATGAGAGGCTGTGTAGGAGTACACAGTGGGTTGTCTCATTGAACACTGCCTTAGGCCTGAGTTCTTGTGTTGTTATCCAAGACTAAGAGTACGACCACACATTGGGCTCACTGACCCCTCTCGTCCTAGTACCTGACCCCGGACCAGTCCAGGAGTCGCAAGTAGTTCGTCCTTTAACGATCTCAAGCAGGTGAAACCAAGGTAAGTGGTTGGCGTAGGTTGTGGGCACGTTGAATCAAGTGATCATGATCGAGTTGAGCTTGATGGCGGTCACACAACGTTTGAGTCCGCATTGGAAAAATCGGTCGGATTCCGATTGTGGTCCCAACTCAAATAGGCGACTCCCTAGGACTAGAGATGGTGCCGTGAGTGAAGTGTCGTGGCAGCATCCTCGCCAGTACTCATTTGAAGGGTCCATTCCCAGGCGGTAAATGATGAGGCGTGTGTGTAGAAGTACACCCCTGCAGGGTTAGTGAACTATTCGAATAGCCGTGTCCATGGTTATGGACTACTTGGAGACCTTTACTTGATCATAGACAACTTGAACGGTTACTCTTAAAACTAACCAAGATAAGCGTGAGTGCTATGGCGTGCTTCCTCATGGGGAATTCGAGGAAGTATCCATAGTGGTGTATTGGTTGGAGACCTGTTACTTGGACTCGTGTACGCTCCTTACCTCATTCTGGTATTCGTATTACAGGACTTGCCAAGTCAAAGCTGGCACTTCTGCAAGTGAAACCCCACCTCCCTTTGCCTTGATACATATGCATGAGTAGTTTAGTTCCTATGTAAGTCTTGCTCAGTACGACTTTGTACTCACGTTTTCTTATTCTATGTTTAAGAGACGAGACCACTAACCCTGATGGTGGCCTCTACCTCGGGCTCGACGTGGACCAGGTCGTATAGTTCCAGACAGCGGCCTGTGCCCTTTGGAGGGTCGTTTTTTTTCTTTTAGGCTTCTTAAGCCATTTGTTAACCTTGTCTTTAATAATACATAATTTTATTCCGTTGATGCTTGATGTAATGTTGGATCACATCCATGTGATCTCTGCTTGGAATACAACTACTATGTCTGCTCTGTTTAGCAGAAGTTATAAAGACTATGAGTTTGTAGAGTTCATGGTGTGATTACCATCTCTTTATACTAGACATGTGTACTACGTGTATGATTATAACATGCATGTCTTAGTATGGGTTTTCGTGACCTTAGTTGTGATCTGGCTGGCGGTCTTTTATACAGCAAGTGTCCCTTAGATGTGCGCAGCTTGGGGCATCGCGATGTGATTGCTCGTGACTCTGTCACGTGCACACTTTGTTGTATGATCGAGCCCGCCCTAGACCCCGACTAAGTGATCGGGCTGGAGTAAGTCTATGTAAGGGTTATGATTCAATCGATAACATGGTTGAGGCGACTTGTCTATGAGTATGGGATTCACCACCCATAAGCATTTAGACTTGTGAGCGGACGATGAGGACCCATCTTAGTTGATCATCCGGCCTGGGTGGGATGCCCCTCACGTTCGTTGCTTACCGAGAGTGATCTGTGCTTGGCCTTGTCTGCTTAGACAAGTGGGTACGGCTCTCGGCTCTCCATGTGATTGCATTGTGACCGGAATTACATACGCTAACCCCGGGTCCCGACACTGCGTGTATGTTTATATCGTACATGTCATGTGTGGGGTTCGATACCTTAGTTGTGCTCTCGCCGGCGTTCTTTCTTACACCAAGTGGCCCTGAGATGTGCGCAGCTTGGGGCATCGCGATGCGATTGCTCGTGACTCCGTCACGTGGCACACTTCATTGTACGATCGAGCCCGCCCGAGACCCCAACTAAGAGATCGGGCTGGAGTCTGTTTATGTAAATGTTACGATTCAATCGATAATATGGTTGAGGCGACTTGTATATTAGTATGGGATTTCACCACCCATAATCATTTAGACTTGTGAGCGGGCGATGAGGACCCATCTCAGTTGATCATCCGGGCCTGGATGGGATGCCCCTCATGTTCGAGCTTTCCGAGAGTGTCTTGTACTTGGCCTTGTCTGCTTAGACAATTGGGTATGGCTCTCGGCTCTCCATATGATTAAGTTGTGACAGGAATTACATATGAAAATTCCGGGTCCCGACAGACTTGGTATCAGAGCAGGACCGTCTGTAGGACTATCAAGCCTGGGCCGATGTGGAGTCTAGCATTCTATAGTTATATAGTTACTTGGGTATATGGGAACAACGTAAGACTTCATTTTTCTCCTTACCTCTTCGATCTGAGTTCTGAGTCACCCTCATCTTTTCTACAGGAAGATAGGACTAGGCTCTTCTTTGTCTCTACTAGGATATCTTGTTGATTGCTTCTCTGTAGCCATAAAAGTGTTGTTGTCCCCAAGTGGCATCATTCTATCGAGTTTCTTGCGGAAGTTCTATCCAAATTCTTGCAGGTTATCTCATTTTTCATCCCGGTACAGCCGTTATGTTGTCCGATTCATTCTAGGAATTCTTGTTAAAAAGCATCACATTTCTAGAATCCGGTGTTGATGCATTTACAGATCTTTCTTCCCACTTCAGATGACTTTTAGCCAGAGTAGCCACGCTAACAATTGTGTCGGGGTACTTGTTACTCTGACATGTCCGTTGTAGCTTCTAGGCAGCCATGATCATCCACAAGAAAACCACCTAGTAATCTAGGTTCGTATGTATACAGTTTTACCTGTGTGATGAACCTAGCCACCATTCTCGGAGGTATGCCCAAATTCCATTCATTAGTAGCCACTCATCCATGAGGATATTGGTGACTTATTCTAGAAGTTGTTCCTTATGGATCCTTTGTGTTCCGAAGTCCTACCTTTACTTGATGACCATATCGATGCTACTTTGAGGCATGATCATGGTATCTAGAACATCAAGGAGAACATTTTAAGCGGAGTGCTAAATGTGTCTCGGTCGATCATGCAGATAAGTTATGTTGGCAAGCATCTTTCTATACCACGAAAACAAATCTGAGAAGGTGTTAACTTCCTTTGCATCCGCATCCCCCACTTATATTCATCATGGTTGCATGAAGTGCGACCAAGATCTTCGGCACAGATTTGGTTAAGCCCTATGAAGGTGGAATGCTCAAGCTATAGATAGCATGCTCAACCACTAGGTTATATCCTTCGGTATGAAATGGGACTGTGCCTCTCATTTGCCGAATTGACTCTATAACCATTGTTTCCAGCCAAAATTGAGTGTGCCATTCTTTCAAATTCCTTCAATGATCGTTTTTGTATGCCTGATTCTGGTGAAAGAAACATCTATGATCATTGTATCAAAAGTTATTCTTTTGGCCTGACTTGGGAGATATTCTTGAGTCACCCTCCCTAAGGTGTCTCATTATGGTATCAAGGCCAACTTAACTCCTCGCTACTTTGAAACCTATTCACCATCTACTTTAGCGTGGAACTGTTGTCTACCAAATTGAAACTCCCCTACCTCCTTCCATCATTTCGATGTGTGTCTTGTGTCTTAACTCAAGAGATGTTTTCATATCTCATTCCATGAGTTCGTCATGAGGTTCTCAATCTTCTTGAAGCTGCATCCTTGGATACTTTCCCTCTTACCTTACGTCTTGAATATCGGGACGAGATTCTTTTGAGTGGGGGCGAGTGACAACCCTAGTTTTGGTATGTGCTTTTTATTTCTAGAAATAAGGCATCATGTTTAAATTTCTTATTTAATAATTTGGGATTTGGAAAAGCCTGAAAAATATTTAAATAACTGGCCAGACAAAAATCTTTTTCCAAAAATATTCTGAAGTTTTTGAAAAGTCCTATAAATGGGCATGATCAGATATTATGTGTTGTGGGTCCCACTGAATGCTCCAAGATTTTTTTCAAAAAAATCAGAGAAGGGTTTGGAAATTAAATAGTACCCCTATTTGAATATAAATTCAAATACTTTGAATTACAACAATATCCAAAACTTGTGAGTGGTTAGCTATATGCCATTTAAGGCCACATAAAAGTTTTGGGCATTTTATAAAATGCCTAGATATTTTTTTCAAGGCAAAACAAAAGAAACAGAAAACAAATAAAAGAAAAACAGAAAGCAGCTTAGCTCCTCACCTTCAGGCCCAACTTAAGCCCCCACGGCCCAGCCAGCCCAGGCCCACCGCGGCGCCGTTGTCGTCTTCTCCCCGTGCACGAGCACATAGCTGCGTGCCCGGCATTCCGTGGCCGCCGTGGCCGCTGAGGCCACGCAGCAGCTCCCCTTGTCCCTATCCAGCGCCGAGGAGCCCCTCGAAGCCCCCCTGTTCCTTCCCCTCCCTCTGGTTCCCTCTTCCCATCCTCCCTCGTCATTTCCCCGCTCCGCCCGTGAGATCGCCGGAGCACGGTCGTGCATCCGCGCGGCCAACATCATCAAAAGCCCCGACAAGTTTGTACAGGGAGCGCAGCGACGTCGTCTTCGTTTTCGAGCGGAAGATCGCAAGCCCCCTCGACCTCAAGCCGCCGGATTTTTCATCGAGCCGTCACCGGAACCGCAAGACCTCGCTGTTGATTCCGTCTTCATCGCGCCACCATTGACCACGCCGTCACCTCCAATGCTTTCCTGGTGAGCCGGTGGTCCTTTCCCCTCTCCTTGCGCTAATTTTGGAGCCGCGGTAGCCATCTTCGCCGTGTGCTCTGGGCGACGCGGGCGAGCTCAAGGAGTACCCTGGTGCCCTTGCCTTGGCCAATGGTGCTTAGCACCTTCGTCCAGTGCAGCGCCGCCGTCTCGGCCGTCGCCGGCGTTGAGCCGTGGCCAGTGCCGACGTGGCCCTGGCTTAATTAGCCACTAATCACCACCCAGGTCACTGATAGGTGGGCCTAGGGCCCCCTTATTAATCAGTGCTAATTAAACCTCGGGGATTAACCCCTGGGTCTCTGACTAGAGGGCCCCACTTGTCAGGTGGACCAGTCAACGCCCTGACATCATGCTGACATATGCATGACGTAATAAATCTTTATCTGTTTAAATTTAATCCAGTAAATCCAGAAATTCCAGAAAATAGTTAAATAATATATGAAAAATTATCAGAAAAATGCAAGGATTCCAAATATCATATTTTCATAGATGAAAAACACATCTATGATGATGGACCAGTAGAATTTAGCTATTTTGGTTATTTGGAATAATTCAAAATAAATGTTTAAATCATTTAAAATTAAATCTTTGCAATGCCAACCTTATCACATGAACATCAGAGGCATATCATACACATGACAACATAGTTTACAAAGACCAAACATTAGCAAAAGCAACTTTGGCTAATTTGAACAACATTTGGAGTTTGAATTTGAATTTCTTATTCAAATCAACTTCAATTAACATGTGAAAAATTGAACCTAGATCACATCAGTACCATGCCATGATTCATTTCTTGAATGTGCATTCCAATGTAATGTTCATACTTGTGTCTCGGTGTTTGCTTCTTCTAGATAGATCCATCGGCGGACGTAGTTGCTATTTTCTCCGAAGAGTGGCACCCCTGAGTCTCGACAATAAGGCAAGAAAACAGCATTGATCATATCTATATAAACCCATTTTCCCTCTTGTTCTCTTATGCTTGATTAGGTGATTCACATGTTACCGTTCTACCACTAGTTGAACCCATCCTTTGCATGACCTATCATTGCTGCCACAATATTAAGCAGACCTCAACCTAGCAGATACAAGTTTTTTTGTGTTCATCATGTGGCCCTTCATCCATGTTATGCTATGCCATGCTAGAGTTGTATGCAATGAAGATGATCCATCTGGGTGACGTATCGGGATGGTAGTGAACACATGCAACAAGGTGGTAACGTGTTGATGAAGTCACCCTAATATAAGTGAACAATGAGAGGTTGTGTAGGAGTACACAGTGGGTTGTCTCATTTACACTGCCCTAGGCCCCGAGTTCTTGTGTTGTGATCCAAGACACAGATTACTACCACATGTTGGGCTCATTGACCCCTCTCGACCTATTAACTCACCCCGATTATGGTCCAGGATTCACATGGGTTATTGCTTCTTCGATTTGATTTTTTGCCGGAGTGGGAGGAGATGCACGGTTACTTTGTAGCACGGTTTTAGGAAAGCGCAGTTCCATCCATCGAGGTGGGCTTGTCGGACCGTCCATACATCGTCTGGGTCCTGAACGGAAACCCCGGACGGATTCCCGATTGAGGTACATACTCAGATAGGAGATCCCCTGGACTAGAGTTGGAGGCGTGAGGTAAGTGTCGTGGTACTATCCTCGCCGACACCGCTTGAAGGTGACGAGTTCAAGGCAGTAAGTGGTAACTACGTATGTGAAGAAGTACACCCCTGCAGGGTTAATGAACTATTCGAATAGCCGTGTCCGCGGTAATGAACTACTTGAAGATCTTTACTTGATTATTAGACAACTCAAATGGATACTCCAAAAATCGCAAGATAAGTGTGAGTGCTATGGGTTGCTTCCTCGTGGGGAAGTCGAGGAAGGATCCATGGTTGTGTATTGAGGTGGTGATCAAGATTAGATGGACTCGTGTGCGCTTCTCATCTCAACTCTATGTAGTCATAGTACAGGATAGCCAAGTCAAAGCTTTCTGCATTACTACCCCACTTGCCTTTACCTTGATATCTGAGCATAAGTAGTATAGTTCTGATGTAAGTCTTGCTGAGTACGAATTTGTACTCACGTTTGCTTATTCTATGTTTTAGAGACGAGACCACTTACCCTGATGGTGGCCTCTATGCCGACTAAGTTGTACAGTTCTAGACAGCAGCCTGGTTCCTTTGGATGGTCGTTGTATTTTCTTTCAGGCTTCTTAAGCCATTTGTTAAACTTGTCTTTACTAAGACATAATTTGCTTCCGTTGTTCTTGATGTAATGTTGGATAGCAGTCATGTGATCTCTACTTGTAATACAACTACTATGTCTGGTCAGTTTAGCAGATGCAATAAAGTCTATGAGTTTGTAGAGTTCATGTTGTGTTACCTGCTGTTATACACTTGGCATGCATGCTGCGTGTATGTTTATATCGTGCATGTACTGTGTGGGGTTCGATACCTTAGTTGTGCTCTCGCCGGCGGTCTTTCTTACACCAAGTGGCTCTGAGATGTGCGCAGCGTGGGGCATCGCGATGCGATTTCTCGTGACTCCATCATGTGGCACACTTCGTTGTACGATCGAGCCCGCCCGAGACCCCGACTAAGAGATCGGGCTAGAGTCTGTTTATGTAAGTGTTATGATTCAAGTGATAATATGTTTGAGGTGACTTGTCTATGAGTATGGGATTTCACCACCCATAATCATTTAGACTTGTGAGCGGGCGATGAGGACCCATCTCAGTTGATCATCCGGGCCTGGATGGGATGCCCCTCACGTTCGAGCTTTCCGAGAGTGTCTTGTACTTGGCCTTGTCTGCTTAGACCAGTGGGTATGGCTCTCGGCTCTCCATATGATTGAGTTGTGACTGTAACTACATATGAAAATTCCGGGTCCCGACACTGCCCAAAGCCGTGCCCGAGCTTCAGCCCGAGGGAGCTACCACCCGAGCCGTCCCGGCCTCCTCCCATCGTCGTGCCGCCCGGCTAGCCGCGCGCCACGCCCCTAGGTCATCGCCCCCGCCTCCCCTCTTCATGCGCCCTTCACCTTCCTCTCTTCTCCCTCTCCCTCTAACCTCCATCCTCTCTCAGGTTTCAAGCCAAGCCGCCACGGCCGTGCACCCCTCCAACCCACCGGATCCGGGAGCCCCATGCCCCCTCCGCCCATCCCCTTCACTGCACCGCCCATCACCGGTAGTTCTTCGCGTCAGCCGCCGGTCAACGGCGCCTCCAGCCGCCGCCGCCGCCGCCTCATGCGGTTCCAGCGGGAGACAAGCCCCGCTCGCTGCAACCCCACGTGGGCCGGCCTCAACCCCAGCGGCCCAAGTCCCCACCGCGGCCCAGCACGCCCCCGCCCGCCTGCATCCTCTCGCCCAGGTCGATGTGAGGTTATCTTCCGCCCACCCCGCCAGATGGGCCTGGCCCATGGTGTTTACTTCTTGTGTGCTCCCGCGGATACTCTCAGAGACGATGCGAGTTTGCGTTCGACTACACCTTCAGCTTCGTCTTCTCACCAGGTAAGGGGAAGCATATATCATGCTTATAACTTTCAGCTCACTCGCGCCTAGGTGTAGGATAGAACGGATGCTTGATCCTACCACTCATAATCATGCCTCTCAAATAAACCCAAACAACCATGTCCTCCACATCCCAGAAAACCTTGTTCGGCCATGTTACTATTGCTCGCTGCTCAGCCACTGCTTAGTATGCATGCTAGGATGCTATCTATTGTTATCCTTTTACTCCTTGGATTGGGCTATCACACTATTATATTTTTGTGGATGATGTGATTATTATATTGTTGACTATACTCGACGAAGGATGGAAGGTCTAGGCTATCCCGCCCCGATGCTTTGTTCCATTCGAGTCACCTAGGTCCGAGTTCCGTGTATTGTGTCTCTTGGCGAGCGTGCCTAACCGCGTGTGGGATACTATGGGGTCCCCTTTTCTTACCTACCTAGCTGCAAACATTTCTTGTGGTGTCCCAAGCTGATTTACCATTTGAAACCCGTATCCATAACTGGTCTGCAGCCAGTGGATTTGAAACAAATCGGGCCAGTGGGATGGTATATCTTGTTGGTCCACCTCAGGGAGCTAGGGATGCCTTCCCGGGACAGGGTTAGCCATCCCGACCTCATCTAGACAATAGAGACTGATTCGAGAGCGCGGCCGGCTTTTTATTTGGATGTCGACTCGCCGAGGGCCACCCGGAAATGTGCGTTGTTAGTTAGAGGGGCTATGACATCCGGATCTCTCGGAACAACTCTTCAATGAGTGTCTTTCACGGGCCTGACTGAGAGATCTTGGCGTGCGTGCAGAGCCTTGTAATGGCCAGTTGGTACACCCCTGCAGGGTTAAATCTTTTCGAGAAGCCGTGTCCACGGTTATGGACGACTTGAGACCTACTCGTTGTTCATAGACAACAACAACTGAGATAATCTTAATTTAACTTGAACAACGTGTGTGTGCCTTGACAGCTTCTTCTTCGCCGGGATGCGAAGAGGAGGACAAGGATAGGATAGGGGTTATGTTTGTGTAAGTAGTTGATAGAAAGACTTATTGGAGGCGATTCCTCATCGAACGCTTGGTTCTCATCTTACTCTAAATTAGATCGTTAGCCACTCATATATTGCGAGTGCGTCTGCAACCTCACCACTACCCCCATCTCACCCGTGAAAAGTTAGTTACAAGAATTTTGATATAGCTCACTTCCTTCTTTTCTCTTTTACGCACGTTATGCAAACGACATTGGACTACAGAGGAGCTTGACGACCCTTCTTCTGGACGCCTTCGCGAAGAATCGACGACGACCTAGTTAGGCGGATCCCGGCGGAGAGCCTGGACCGTGTGTGGTTATGGGGATCGATGTTTTTGTCTTTGAAACTAGGCAATTCATTGTAGTCTGTACTCAGACATGTATCTTCCACTGATGTAATGTATTAAGGCAGTTGTATGCCGCTTGTATGATATGTTGTATCCTTGTAGCTGTAATGTTGTGATATCATGTTGGAAATCCGGGGCATATGACATTGTCATATGTCGCGGTGGGACCGATATGTGCTTCGTGCCCGGATCTGGGTGGAAACATCTAGATCTAGAACAGTACCGCATATCGGGCCTTACAACTTGGTATCAGAGCCTTACCGACCGTAGGATCCCTTTTCTGGCCGAAGTCGAGTCTGGACAAAAACTATTTTCTAGTTACTAAGTTAGTTATCGGAGAGTAGGATTCTTTTTCCTCCTTACCCATGCTCTGGTCAGGACAAGTGTCGTAAGTGTTTTACTCTCGCCTTATCCCCTTTCAAACATTAGGTTCTCGAGTGTGTGGAGTATCGAAATCATTACAATGCATTTCTTGCAGAGTATTTTCTCGATTCCGATCTCAGGTTTGGGAATTCACGTAGTACCTTTAGTTTCTCCGACTCTGGTTGACATCTTGGTCGTCCGTTGACTTCAGTACTCTTGGCTGGTATCCTCACGATTTGAGTGAGAGTACTTCCCTTGATCATCGTTTCGAATTGTTGTTATGCCTCTTGATCTCCCGATGGTTTCGTTTTCCGACATGTCGTCTCTCTACGGAAATTATCTCGATAGAAGTTCGATGTCGACATGGAGCAGATTCCCTTGTTGGTGGTGTTGAAGAACGTCGAATCTTTTTTCTCTCCCCTTCTCCCCCGGATCGTCTAGGATCTCGGGACGAGATCCCTTGTTGGTGGTATTGTATTGTAACAGCCCGGATTTTTAACCTAAATTAAAAAAAATGTTTGTTGCGTTACTCTGTTGATTCGATGTGTTGTTAGTAGTGTTTGCTTTGCCGAATTATTAATCAGTGAATATTCTCCACCTCTTTCTAGTATCGGATGCGTGACCAACCTTTGCCCGAACGGCACACGACCTTTGCGACACCGGGTTTCACCCGAGCACCGTCGCGACTTCCGGCACAAGAACATCCTTCACCAACGCTGCGGAAAAACCCCATTTATATTTAGATTGGTTATTTTATCGGTATTTAATAGACGTCTTGGTTGGGTGCGAAACATTGTAGATGACGTGCTTACAGTGTGGCGAAGCTGTGTTTCAAATTTCGTGCGATTCCGACTTCGTCGGGTAGCTGAACGTTCGGATGTGCAAGGCATAGTAGCCGATGTAATCCGAGGGGCGTATTTACAAAATGCCGCGCGCGTTATTAGCTACACCCCCCGGATTCCGCTCTTATCTTGGGATTCTAGACCACTCGAAAACCGGACCCAAAACGGGCCATTTTGTGGCCCGAAACCCTCCCAAACAGCCCCTACTATAAATAGTAGGTGCTGCCCTACCAAAAATGAGCAAACCCTCCAATTCCGTGCCTCACCTCTTCCCCGCCGCCACTTGGAGTGCCACCACCAGCCAGCCAGCAACCCCAGATTTGGAGAGCCCCCTGCACGATCTGGACTGTTGGATCGGCTGATCCACGATCCAGAGGCCACCACGTCGCCTTGTGGATCTGCCCGAAGCCGTGCCCGAGCTCCAGCCCCAGGGAGCTGCCGCCAGAGCCGTCCCGGCCTCCTCCCGTCGTCGCGCCGGCCTCCCCTCTCCATGCGCCCTTCTCCTTCCTCTCTTCTCACTCTCCCTCTAACCTCCCTCCTCTCTCTGGTTGGAAGCGGAACCGCCATGGCGCCAAGGAGCTCCTCACGCCTCCGCCTTGTTGCGCCCCACGGCCGTGCACCCCCACAACCCGCCGGATCCGGGAGCCCCACGCCCCCTCCGGCCATCCCCGTCACTGCGCCGCCCCTCACTGGAGGTTCGCCTCGTCCGCCGTCGGTCAATGGCACCTCCAGCCGCCGCCGCCTCGTGCGGTTCCAACAGGAGGCGACCCCCGCTCGCTGCAACCCCACGTGGGACGGCCTCGACCCCAGCGACCCAAGTCCCCACCGCGGCCCAGCATGCCCCCGCCTGCCTGCATCCTCTCGCCCAGGGTGATGTGAGGTTATCCTCCGCCGACCCCGCCAGATGGGCCTGGCCCATGGTGTTTACTTCTTGTGTGCTCCCGCGGATACTCTCGGAGACGATGCGAGTTTGCATTCGACTACACCTTCGGCTTCGTCTTCTCATCAGGTAAGGGGGAGCATATATACTGTTTATAACTTTCAGGTCACTCGCGCCTAGGTGTAGGATAGAACGATTGCTTGATCCTACCACTCATAATCATGCCTCTCAAATAAACCCAAACATCCATGTCCTCCACATCCCAGCAAACCTTGTTTGGCTATGTTACTACTGCTCGCTGCTCAGCCACTCCTTAGTATGTATGATAGGATGTTATCAATTGTTATCTTGTTACTCCTTGGATTGGGCTATCACACTATTATATTTTTGTGGATAATGTGATTATTATAATGTTGACTATACTCGACGAAGGATGGAAGGTCTAGGCTATCCCGCCCCGATGCTTTGTTCCATTCGAGTCACCTAGGTCTCGAGTTCCGAGTATTATGTCTCTTGGCGAGCGTGCCAACCCACGTGTGGGATACTATGGGTTCCCCTTGTCTTACCGACCTAGCTGCAAACATTTCTTGTGGTGGCCCAAGCTGATTTACCATTTGAAACCTGCATGCATAATTGGTCTGCAACCAGTGGATTTAAAACAAATTGGGCAAGTGGGATGGTATATCCTGTTGTTCCACCTCAGGGAGCTAGGGGTGCCTTCCCGGAGAGGGTTAGCCATCCCGACCTCATCCAAACGGTATAGACTGATTCAAGAGCGCGGACGGCTTCTGTGTTGGATTTCGACTCACCGGGGGCCACCCGGAAATGTGCGTTGTTAGTTAGAGGGGCTATGACGAGTGTATTTAATGGGCCTGACTGAGAGAGCTTGGCGTGATGCGGAGCCTTGTAATGGGCAGTTGGTACACCCCTGCAGGGTTAAATCTTTTCGAGAAGCCGTGTCCATGGTTATGGACGTCTTGAGACCTACTCCTTGTTCATAGACAACAAGAACTGAGATAATCTTAATATAACTTGATCAACGTGTGTGTACCTTGACTACTTCTTCTTCGCCGGGATGCGAAGAGGTGGACAAGGTTAGGATAGGGGTTATGTTTGCGTAAGTAGTTGATAGCAAGACTTATTGGAGGCGATTCCTCATCGAATGCTTGGTTCTCATCTTACCCTAAATTAGACCGTTAGCCACTCATATATTGCTAGTGCGTCTGCAACCTCACCACTACCCCCATCTTACCCGTGAGAAGTTAGTTACAAGACTTTTGATATAGCTCACTTCCTTCTTTTCTCTTTTACGCACGTTATGCAAACGATATTGGACTACAAAGGAGCTTGACGACCCTTCTTCTGGAGGCCTTCGCGAAGACTCGACGACGACCTAGTTAGGTGGATCTCGACGGAGAGCCTGGACCCGTGTGGTTATGGGGATCGATGTTTTTCTCTTTTCCACTAGGCAATTGATTGTAGTATGTACTCAGACATGTATCTTTCGCTGATGTAATGTATTAAGGAAGTTGTATGCCAATTGTATGAGATGTTGTATCCTTGTAGTTGTAATGTTGTGATATCATGTTGGAAATCTGAGGCATATGACATTGTCATATGTCGCGGTGGGACCGATATGTGCTTCGTCCCCGGATCTGGGTGGAAACATCTAGATCTGGACCAGTACCGCATATCGGGACTTACAATTCTATAGTTATATAGTTACTTGAGTATATGGGAACAACGTATGACTTATTTTTTCTCCTTACCCTCATCGATCTGAGTTCTGAGTCACCCTCATCTTTTCTGCTGGAAGATAGGATTAAGCTCATCTATGTCTTACTACGACATCTTGTTGATTGCTTCCTTGTAGCCGTAGAAAAGTCTTGTCGTTGTTAGGGTTGTTGTGCTTCCAGTTTTGGAATTCTTAGTGTAATTGCTATTCCAATGTTGTGAGAATTTCCATTTATCTTGCAATTACAGCCGTTATGTTGTCCAAATCTTCCTAGGTTTCTTCATAATCGGATGCATTTGCAAAATCATTCAACTCTGTTTGACATTGATCTTATCCTTCAGGATGTCCCAAGGAACTTGTGGCCACCTTGGTCGTGCCCAAGCTCGTGGGAATGATTCGAGGAAGTAAATCTTCCACCGCCACCCACAATGGCTCAGGTTCTGATGGAGGTTGAAAGGAGTAGAAGGGACTCTCATCAGTTGCTGGAGACTATTGCTTAGAACACTGCCAGCAGCGGAATGAGCTGGTGTCGTTGAATGACTTCATCCGGCTTCATGCCCCAGCTTTCAGCTAGTCCACTGAGCCCCTTGATGTCGATGGCTGGCTTCGGATCATCGAGCGTAAGCTTTATGCAGGCCATGTTGCACATGGTGACAAAGTGAACTATGTCACCTACCACCTTGAGGGTGCAGCTAGCTCTTGGTGGGAGAATTTCCTTAACATGCGCTCAGTTCTGTAATCTCACCCAAGGAAGAAGGTCCGTTGATGAGTTCAGTCGGGAGTTCAACCGTCTTGATCGCTGCTCCCGAGGAGGTCTCCACCGACTCCAAGAAGCCAGAAAGGTCCCGCAAGGGACTCAATTCTGGACTGTGTTGCGAGTTGAATCTCCATGGCTTCGCCAAATTCCAGATCCTTGTCAACAAGGCCATCAAGGCGGAGAATATGATTACTCTCGAGGACTCCTGAAAGCATGCTAGAGATAATGGATCTTCCAGTTCAGGCCCTCAGAAGCGCAGAATATGGATCCCCAACAGTATGTTCTGCCAGAACAACCCACCGAGGCCATCCTTTGTGGCGCCTCGCCCGCCAGCTCCATTTTCCACTTCTCCACCTAGCAACCCAGCTGTCCGCCCTCTCTTCGGAGCTTGTTACAGGTGTGGCCAGCCAGGTCACTATTCTCGTGAGTGTCCCCAGAACGAAAATTAGAATTCTCAACCCCGTGCCGAAGGAAACCCCAATGGACGGGCCAAGCCACCCCCCAAGGTCTTCAACACCAAGTCGTCTTCTTCCGAAACTCGTGGACATGTGAACCAGATCTCGGCTGAAGAAACTGATGACACTTCTGACGTCATTCTTGGTACGGTCCCAGTCAATTATGTTCCTACTTCTATTATTTTCGATCCAGGAGCATCTCATTCATTCATGTCGGAGAGTTATGCACTTCGTCATGATTTTCCTTTTGTTGAAATGTCCACTCCAATGATAATCCAAACTCCAGGTTCAAGATGGCAAACTAGTAGAGTAAGCCATGGTAATCAAATTGCAATTGAGGGTTTAGTATTCCTTGCTTCACTTATAGCCCTCAATTCTTCATACATTGATGTCATCCTTGGTATGGATTGGTTATCAAGGAAGAATGTTGTCCTTGATTGTAAAGCCAAGCTAGTTAAACTTACCCATCCTACAGGCCAGACAATTGATTACACCTCTCCCAGTTCTAGAACCCAGATGCATACTTTGAATGTGCTTCCCCTTCCCGACCTTGAAGATATTCTGGTGGTTCGTGACATGCCGGATGTCTTTCCTGAAGATTTGCCGGGCATGCCACCCGACAGATGTCTAGAATTCATTGTAGATCTTATGCCCGGAACCGCCCCAATTTCTAGACGCCCATACAAAATGGCCCCACGTCAGTTAGCTGAGCTTAAAATCCAACTTGAAGCTTTGTTGGCAAAAGGCTTCATCCGCCCTAGCTCATCGCCTTGGGGTTGCCATGTTTTGTTTGTAACAAAGAGAGATGGAACAGAAAGGATGTGTGTAGATTATCGCCCGCTTAATCCAACGACGATAAAGAACAAGTGCCCATTCCCAGGATCAATGATCCTTATGATCAACTTGCTGGATCCGCTGTCCTCTCCAAGATGGATTTGATATTAGGATATCATCAAATCTAAAGCAGAAACGAGGACATTCCCAAATTGGCTTTCACTACTCGCTACGGTCTTTACGAGTACACCATCATGTCCTTCGGTTTAACCAATTCCCCTCCACCTTCTCGCGCATGATGAACTCGATCTTCATGGAGTATTTGGACAAGTTCGTCGTGGTTTAACTCGATGAAATCCTTATATACTCAAAGAACAAAGAAGAACATGCCAAACATCTTAGGTTGGAAATCTCATCATTTTATCTCTATGCTTCAAAATACGGTGGATTGTTTAAATCAAGTCAAATGTCGTAATTGTTTTAGGTATGGACACATTGCAGTTGATTGCACGGCTGACATGGTGGGTCCCAACTTGGACACATCAATTGCATTTAATGAGACAACTCCTGATCATATGTTGGACTCCTCGGTGACCCCAAGCATCCAGCCTAGAGATGTGTCATGTCGCCTGTCACCTCCACCGCCGCATCTACCGATCAATCTTCTTCGTGAGAAAGAACGCCCCCATGGCGAACTTCGAGCTCAACCCCATGGACTTTGTCCCACCGGGCTTCGAGATCATTGATGGTGGTCCTTTGCGGCTCCCCCACACCTTCTTCTCACCGGACAATGCTCTGGAGCGCTTGCATGAACAGTATGACATCCTGTAACAGCCCAGATTTCACAAAAATAAAAAAATTTGTTTTCTGCGTGAATAGTTTGATTGTCTGATTTGTTTGTTGTGTTTGCATCCCCGATTTATCGATCGACGATTAATTTTCCCCCTCTTATCTCGTACCGGATAGAGACGGAACCTTGAGACCATTACACTCGACCTTTGCGACACCGAGTTTCACCCGATCACCGTCGCGAAAACCCGCACAAGACCAGCCATACCCAACGGAACAAAAAATTCCATTTAATAAATAAATAGGTTATTTTATTGGGCGTCGGAAAATATTCTCGGAACGGTATCGAAGTGAGGTAATATTGACTGGCTCGATGCGCTGAGCGCGTGGTTCGAGATTTCGTCTGAATCGGAGGTCGTATGCACTCCCGGCGGTCAGAAACGTGGAGCATCGGACGCGCCCGAGAGAGACCGGGTGCATTTACGTAAACCTACCATCCAGGCCAGTCTATATAAAGACCACCACTCTTCCACCCCTTTCTAGGGTTTCCCTAGACCAAAATTTGCAGCCACCCCCTCATTTCTGCCAAATTTTTTCCCCCTACTCCTTCTCTCCGGAAACCCTAATCCCCAAGAAATTCTGGCCATTGATCTGTGAGAGCAAGGGCTCAGATCTAGCCTCAACCCCTCGAAAGCAGCCTCCACCGCGCCCGGGCCCCGCAGGGCCGATATTCGCCGCCGCGGCCCGCCCCGGGCCGATCTGGGCCCGCGCCGCCGCCTTCGCTCGTGGAAGTCGCGCTCCCGGACGTAGCAACCGCGCCACATCTCTTCCTCACCTGCCTCCTCCTCTGCAACGGTCGAAGCCGCCCGACGCCGCCGCGCCATGGCCGCCTGCTAGAGCTCGCCCCCGCACCGCAGCATGGATGGAGCTCCCCGCGTTCCCTGGACCCCGCCCTCGCCCGATCCGGCCGGATCTCGGCCGCCGCAGCCCTCCTGGCTCCTCTCCGCCTCGCCGGAGCCCTCCTAGAGGCTTGCCGGCGTCAAGCCCCGCCACCGCCGCTGGGGATCATGGAGAGCAGCGCCGCCGTCGGGCATCCTCCAGTGGATGAACGACCAGCCCCAGTGCGCCGGCTGGGCCGCCTCCAGCACGGGTGGGCCGGCCTGCAGTCCCCGCGGTCCACGGCCTCCTTCCGCCCCGGGCGAGCCGCCCTATCCTCCGCTCACATGCGTCATGGGCTGAGCCCGCTAGGTGAGGCGCCTGTCTTTTGTTTTTTTGTTTTTTTTCTATTAAGTGAGTTGGGTCGGCCCATTAGTTTTGCTGTTATGATGTGACGCTCTGAGCGAGTTTTAGTTGTCTAGCGCCGCCCTGTTTGGGTCCATTTAGAGTAATTCGGCCCAATAACTGTTTTAGCTTCTTTTTTCACAAAATGAATTACAGATTGCGTTATATTTGTGCGATGCCCGTATCTTTTTAACGGTAGCTCGGGTCTCGACGCTTTAAACATGAAACTTTCTTAGTTTTTCCTGTAGATTAATAAAATGTGCTCCTTTGCCATGTTTGTCTTTGTTTATATGTTGTTTTACTGCTAATTACAACCTTGCGACCGTAAACTGTTTCTTTAATAACTTTTTAACCGTTGCTCCGATAAAAAATTTCCTTATATGTAACCTGACTAGAATTTCATGTAGATTGTGTTTATGCTATGTATTGCTGCTGTTAACAAACATAAAAATATATTTAGGACAGAACAGTACCAAATTCCATTTTTATCATGGGGTCCGCAATAGTTTTCCATGTATAGGTTTTACCCCCCACTTAAAGTGAATAGATTAGATAGTTTATCTTATGCTTCACCTCTTGCCATGTTCGTGTGACATGCCATGCTTGAGTGTGATACCATGTTAACAACCTTTGGTCATGCTGTGTAGCTAATAAACGTGAACCATTCTAAATGTGTGGTATTGTCGTGTGTGTCGAGTACCTCACTTAACCTGTTAGTAACCGTTCTCGACGATAGATGCGATCCAAGTGTGTTGTCTCGTGTTGTCTTCTTGTTGATGCTTGCTCGTGATTGCTTCGTAGTAATAGATTCTTGGTCGTCGATTTCCTTTTCCAGGGTTTGCTTCTTGTGTGCTCCCGCGGATACTCTCGGAGATGTTGCGAGCTTGCAATCGACTACACCTTCGGTTTCGTCTTCTCATCAGGTAAGGGGGAGCATATATCATGCTTATAACTTTCATCTCACTCGCGCCTAGGTGTAAGATAGAACGATTGATTGATCCTACCACTTCATATTTAAGCCTCTCAGATAAACCCAAACATCCATGTCCTCCACATCCATGCAAACCTTGCTCGGCTATGTTACTACTGCTCGCTGCTCAACCACTGCTTAGTATGCATGCTTAGGATGTTATCAACTGTTACCCTGTTACTCCTTGGTTTGGGCTATCACATTATTATATTGTTGTTGATGATATAATTATTATAATGTTGAATATATTCGACGAAGGATGGAAGGTCTAGGCTATCCCGCCCCGACGCTTTGTTCCATTCGAGTCACCTAGGACCCGAGTTCCGGGTATTGTGTCTCTTGAAGAGCGTGCCTAACTACGTGTGGGATTTTATGGGGTCCCCTCTTCTTACCTACCTAGCTTCAAACATTTCTAGTGGTGGCCCAAGCTGATTTTACCATTTGAAAACCATGCATATATGTCTGTCGGGTAGCTCCTGGAAGATATCCTTTAAAACAACCTAGACTAGTGAGGACATGGTTTCCTTGTTGTTCCAACCTATCCGGCTGAGGACCCGGACTCATGTGAGAATTCACCGGCAATCCAAACCCGAGGCATACGGTAGAGACCAGATCGAGAGCGCGGCTGACTCCTGAACTGGATGTCGACTCACCGGGGGCCACCCGGATTTGTTCGTTGTTAGCTAGAGGGATCTGTCGTTTCGGATCTCTTGGAACTAAATCATAAAATTGTTGCCTATGATGGGTAGAAACTGAGAGAGATGGCCGTGCGTGCGGAGCCTTGTAATGTGCAGTTGGTACAACGTTGTAGGGTTAAATCTTTTTGAGAAGCCGTGTCCACGGTTATGGACGACTTGAGACCTACTCCTTGTTCATAGACAACAACAACTGAGATAATCTAAATAACTTGATCAACTTGTATGTGCCTTGACTTCTTCTTCTTCGTCGGGATGCGAAAAGGAGGACAAGGGTAGGATAGGTGTTATGTTTGCGTAAGTAGTTGATAGTAAGACTTGTTGGAGGCGATTCCTCATCGAATGCTTGGTTCTCATCTTACTCTAAAATAGAACGTTAGCCACTCATATATTGCTAGTGCATCTGCAGCCTCACCACTACCCCCATCTTACCCGTGAGAAACTAGTTACAAGCCTTTGATATATTCTTACCCCTTTCTTCTCTTTTCCCTTTTATGGTTTGCCTGATCGGCCGCTGCAGTTGATTACTACCTCGACTCTTCTTCTGGACGCCTTTGAGGAGACTCGACGACGACTAGTTAAGCGGATCTCGGCGGTGAGCCTGGACCCGTGTCGTTACGGGAATGGTGTGTTCTGCCTTTGCCATTAGGCACTTTATTGTAGTCTGTACTAAGACATGTATCGTCCGCTGATGTAATGTATTTAAGGAAGTTGTATGCCGATTGTATGAGATGTTGTGTCCATGTAGCTGTAATTTTGTGATATCATGTTGGAAATCCGGGGCATATGGTATTGTCATATGTCGCGGTGGGACCGATATGTGCTTCGTCCCCGGATCTGGATGGAAACATCTAGATCTGGAATAGTACCGCATATCGGGCCTTACAACTTGGTATCATAGCCTTACCAACTGTAGGATCCCTTTTCTGGCCGAAGTCGAGTCTAGACAAAAACTATTTTTTAGTTACTAAGTTAGGTATCGGAGAGTAGGAATCTTTTGCTCCTTACCCATGCTCTAGTCAGGACAAGTGTCGTAAGTGTTTTAATTCTTGAGTTATCCTCTTCAAAACTCTAGGATCTCGAGTGTGTGGAGTTCGGAACCGTTACAATGCCTTGCTTGCAGCGTATTGTCTCAATTCCGATCTGAGGTTTGGGTAATCCTGTAGTACCTTTAGTTCTTCGAATTTAGGTTAAACATCTTGGTTGTCGGTTGACCCCACTCTTCTTGCCTAGTATCCTCACTATTTGAGTGAGAATGCTTCTCTTGATCGTCGCTTGGTGAAGAATCTCGCGATGGCTTCGTCCTTCGACGTCTCCATCTCTCTGCGGAAAGTTTCTCGACGGAGTTTGATGTTCGACATGGAGCAGATTCCCTTGTTGGTGGTGTTGAAGAACGTCGTCTCTCTCTTCTTTCCCCCTTCCCCTCTCCCCCGGATCAGCCTAGATCTCGGGACGAGATCCCTTGTTGGTGGTGTTGTATTGTAACAGCCCAGATTTCACAAAAATTAAAAATTTGGTTTTCTGCGTGAATTATTTGATTGTCTGATTTGTTTGTGGTGTTTGCAACCCCGATTTATCGATCGACGATTATTTTTCCCTCTCTTATCTCGTATCGGACAGAGACCTACCCTTGCCACCCTAACACTGGACCTTTGCGACACCGGGTTTCACCCGATGACCGTCGCGAAAACCCGCACAAGACCAGCCGTAGCCAACGGAACAAAAAAACCCGTTTAATAATTAAATAGGTTATTTTATTGGGCCTCGGAAAATATTCTCTGAACGGTATCGAAGTGAGGTAAGATTGATGGGCTCAACGTGCTGAGCGCGTGGTTCGATATTTCTTCCAAATCGGAGATCGTATGCACTCCCGGCGGTCAGAAACGTGGAGCATCGGACGCACGCGAGAGAGACCGGGGGCATTTACGTAAACCTGCCATCCAGGCCAGTCTTTATAAAGACCACCACTCTCCCACCCCTTTCTAGGGTTTCCCTAGACCAAATTTGCATCCACCCCCTCATTTCTGCCCAAATTTTGCCCCCTAGTCCTTCTCTCCCGAAACCCTAATCCCCAAGCAATTCTGGCCATTGATCTGGGAGATCAAGGGTTCAAATCTAGCCTCAACCCCTCCACAACAGCATCCACCGCGCCCGGGCCCCGTGGGGTGTCAGAACCCTCTGTTAGGTAATGTGCTAGGATCAAAGTCATCTTGCATCATGTTTAAAATTTCAAAATAAGTCTTTGAAATCAAGTTCAAAAGAAAAATGGGAGAAGGAACCCCCCCCAGATGAATTAATTCAAAAGGCCAGATAAAAATCTTCTCCAAAAATTCATGTTTGATTTTTGAAAAATCTTATAAATGAGTGTGATCACATATCAAGTGATGTGGGACCCACCCCATGCTCATGAATTTGAGTTAAAGTTCAAATTATTTGAATTTTAAAAATGTTCAAACTTTAGAAGTGGCTAGCCTAGTATATTGTGATGCCACATAAAAAGTTTCAGCATTTAATAAATTGGTTTGCTATTGTTTTAGCTAGCCAAAACAAATGACAGAAAAGAAAAACAGAAAAATAAAAGAGAAGGACTTACCTCTCGCCCAAGGGCGAGGCCCACTCACCTCAGCCGGCCCAGCCCACCTGGAGGGGGTACATGCGTCTTCTTCCCCTCCAGGGAGGCAAGCACCTCGCCGACGAGCGCCGTGGGCACGACAGGCAGCTGCCTACCTGCCCCGAGCCCTTATCCGTTCGCCTCGCACGTCTAGGAGACGCCCAGCTCCATTCCCCTCCCTCCAGAGCCACCTCCCCCTCCTCCCTCGCCGTGTTCGTCGTCGACAGAAGAACTCGTCGGAGCACCGAAGTGCCTCCGCGTGGCCATCGACGCCGAGGAGCCCATCCAAGATGTCCAGTGTGATCGCCGTCCTCGGCTTCGTCGACTAGCAGAAGGAGACGCATCAATTCGGACCAGAAGAGACGCAAGCTTCACCGAGAACTCGCCGGACCCGCGAGCTCGCCGTCGTCGATTTGCCACCGTTGAAGCCTCCCCGAGCTTGCTGTTGCTTCCGTTCGATTCGCGGTGAGCTACTGCGTGTTTCCCCCAAGCTTGCAGCACCCCGCAACCGTTCTAGCCGATTCCGCCATGGGAGCCGAGCACGTCCTCGCCATGGTTGAGCTCGAGCTCGCTCCTGTGCCTCCCCGTCCGAGTCTTGGTGTGCATCACATTCCTGAGCCCTCCAGGAGCCGAACGGGCTATCTATGGCGTCATCCCGTGCACCACACCGTCGTCTGCTTCAAAGCCATGCCACGGCCGCCACCCGAGCACGTCGCCGACGAGGCTCCGGCCCCTCCCGAGCCTCCCCATTGGTGCTGGGTTAAGCGGGCGTGCACGGGCCGCCTTTTGGTGGTCACAACGCGCCAGATGGTGGCCGGATGCGCAATCCCGAGAAGCGCCGCCGCGGTTTTGGTCACCGGCGGCTAGCCGCCGGCAAGTCCGACGTGGCCGGGTTAACTTAACCCCCTAATCCACCCCCAGTGAGGCTGACAGTGGACCCAAGGCCCCCTAATCCTCTCTGTTTAATTAAACAGAGAGGGGATTAACCCTTGAGTCCATGACATATGGGGCCCCCATGTCAGTTTGACTGGGTCAAAACCCCCTGATGTCATGCTAACTCAGTGCTGATGCAATAATGTTTTTCCAGAATTAAAAGAAAACAGAGAAATTCCAGAAAAAGGCTGAAACTTTGGAAATTCATAGAAAATTTATATTAACTCCAAATTTAACAAATAATATATGAAAAATGATCAGGAGAAAATAAGCTATCCAAATATCCAACTTTAAAATATGTTTGAGTTGAATTTAAATTGGGAGCAGTAGCATTTGCTATTTGGTTTAAATGGAATTAAATCAAATTCATTTCAAATGCTTTTGCATTTTGAACCATAGCAACATACCACATTATACTTGAACTTCAGAGGCATATAATTCACATTTTAAAATGATTTAACTTGATCAAACAATGTCATGTGCAACTTGGCTAAATTGAATTCAAATTGGAGTTTGAATTTGCAATTCAATTTGCAATATACTCCATTTAAATGGAATTGCTTCACACATGAAAGCATATACATCAAGTTTCAACCTTCAACCATGTGATTGTGCATTGTATTTACTTTGCTACCTTGTTTGTTGTTTGTCGAGCAGAGGTGGAACCGGAACCGGAGGCTGCCCCCTTCGTTGAAGACCCTGAACCCGAACCTCGTCAGCAAGGCAAGCAAACCCCCATTGATCATGTCGATAAAATCCCACTTCCCTCTCATGTCTCGCTTATGCATTGTTTAGGATGATTACCATGATTCGTTTCTACCGCATAGATGAACCCATTCCTTTGCATGACCTATCATTTGTAACAGTAGTAAGCAAACCACAACCTTAGCAAATGTAGGAGTTGCTTGATATCATGTGCCCCCTGCAATTGTTACTGCTTATTGCATGCTTAGAGTGATACCATGATGTTACTGTTATGTGAGTCAGGATGGTAGTGATCATGTTGATGTTGGTGGAAAGGTGTTGGTGAATCTACCCTAATACAAGGTGAACGATGAGAGGGTGTGTAGGAGTACACGGCGGGTTGTCTCGTTGAACACCGCCCTAAGTCTGAGTTCTTGTGTGGTGATCCAAGATGAAGAGTACAACCACACATTGGGCTCACTGACCCCTCTCAACCTATTAACTCATCCCTTTCGATGTCCAGATGTCGCAGTAGTTCGGAGTTCTGGTAGGTTCGTGGCCTGGCTGCTAAGTGAGAGAACGGCTCAACCGAGACCGGCTTATGCACCACGCACACATCACCTGGGTCCACTTCGGTAAACCGTCCGGGTTCCTGATAGTGGTAGCCAACCCAGGTAGGCGGTTTTTTTGGACTAGATAGGCTATGAGGTAAAAGTTGTGGTTAGCATCCTCGCCGACACTTCTTGAACGGTGTCGAGTACAAAGGTGGTAACCGATGATCATGTGTGTGTAGCGTTACACCCCTGCAGGGTTAAAAAAATTATTCGAATAGCCGCGTCCGCGGTTAAGGACTACTTGGAAAGCTTAGCTTGATTATTAGACAACTTGAACTGGGTACTCCTAAAACACACCAAGATAAGTGTGAGTGCTATGGCGTGCTTTCTCGTGGGGAAGTCGAGGAAGGCACCATAGTGGTGTAATTGGTTGGAGAAAGTAGTGGACTCGTGTACGCTTCTTACCTCAAGTCTGGTACTCGTAGTTCAGGACTAGCCAAGTCAAAGCTAGCACTTCTACAAGTGAACCCCACCTCCCTTTACCTTGATACATGTGCATGAGTAGTATAGCTCCTATGTAAGTCTTGCTGAGTACGACTTTGTACTCACGTTTGCTTATTCTATGTTTTAGATGAACCCACTGACCCCGAAGGTGGCTTCTTCATCGAGCTCGACGACTGAAGATCTAGCTAGTCTAGTCCCAGTCAGACGACTGGTTCCCTCGTGGAGGGCTTGTGTTTAAATAAGGCTTCTTAAGCCATTTTTTAAACATGTCTAGACTCAGACCTACTTGCTTCCGCTTGTTTCTTGTAATGTTTGATCACATGCTTGTGATCTCTGTGTGCACTCTGTGAGAGTTATCAATAAAATGTATACTTTGTAGAGAATTGCAATGATACCTGCTGTTCATACAAGGCATGTGTGCTGCGTCTATGTTTATAACATGCATGTCTTTGTATGGGTTTTCGAGACCTTAGTTGTGATCTGGCTGGTGGTCTTTCATACACCAAGTGGCCCTTAGAGGTGCGCAGCTTGGGGCATCGCGATGCGATTGTTCGAGACTCTTTCTCGTGCACACTTTGTGGTATGATCGAGCCTGCCCTAGACCCCGACTAAGTGATCGGGCTGGAGTAAGTCTATGTAAGAGTTATGAGATAGTCGATAGTATGGTTGAGGCGACTTGTCTTTGAATATGGGAGTTCATCACCCATATCATTAGACTTGTGTGCGGACGATGAGGAACCATCTCAGTTGATCATACGGCCTGGATGGGATGCCCCTCACGTACGATGCTTTCCGAGGACGTTCTATGCTTGTCCTTGTCTGCTTAGACAAGTGGGTACGGTTCTCGGCTCTCCATATGACTATGTCGTAGAGGGACTTGCATACGCTAATCCCGGGTCCCGACACAGGGCCTGGATCTACCGCCGTGGCGCGCCCCAGACCGATCTGGGCCCGCGCTGCCGCCTTCGCTTGTGGAAGCCGCGCTCCCGGCCGTAGCAACCGTCGGCTTGCCGCCGCCGCCGCGCCGGCACCGGTGCGCTCCCTCCGCCGCGTCTCCTCCTCCCGCGCCACCTCTCTTCCTCACCTCCCCCCTCCTCTGCAACAGCCGCAGCCTCCCGACGCCGTCGCGCCAAGGCCACCTGCTGGAGCTCGCCCCCGCACCGCACCATGGATAGAGCTCCCCGCGCGTTCCCTGGACCCCGCCATCGCCCGATCCGGCCGGATCTCGGCCGCCGCAGCCCTCCCGGCTCCACTCTGCCTCACCGGATCCCTCCTAGACGCTCGCCGGCGTCAACACCCCCCCCCCCCCCCGCTCGGGATCATGGCGAGCAGCGCCGCCGTCGGGCATCCTCTCGTGGACGAACGCCAAGCCCCAGCGCGCTAGCTGGGCCGCCTCTAGCACGGTTGGGCCGGCCTGCATTCCCCGCGGCCCACGGCCTCCTTCCGCCCCGGGCGAGCCGCCCTATCCTCCGCTCACGTGCGTCATGGTCTGAGCCCGCTAGGTGAGGCGCCAGTTATTTTTTTCTTTTTTTGTTAAGCGAGTTGGGCCAGCATAGTAGTTTTGTTGTTTTAATGTGACGCCTCAAGCGAGTTTTATTTGTCTAACGCCGCCCTGTTTGGGTCCGTTAGAGTAATTCGGCCCAATAATTGTTTTAGCTTTTTTTCACAAAATAAATTACAGATTGCGTTATATTTTTGCGATGCCCGTATCTTTTTAACGGTAGCTCGGATCGCGACGCTTTAAACATGAAACTTGCTTAGTTTTTCTTGTAGATCAACAAAATGTTCTCCTTTGACATGTTTGACTTTGTTAACATGTTGTTTTACTGCAAATAACAACCTTGCCACCGTAAACTGTTTCTTTAATAACTTTTTAACCGTTGGTCCGATAAAAATGTTTCTTATATGTAACTTGATTAGAATTTCATGTAGATTGCGTTTATGATATTGTTTGTTGATGTTAACAAATATAAAAATATATTTAGGACAGAACAATACCAAATTCCATTTTTATCATGGGGTCCGCAATAGTTTGCCATGTATAGGTTTTACCCCCCCCCCCCCACTTAAAGTGAATAGATTAGATAGTTTATCTTATGCTTCACCTATTGCCATGTTTGTGTGACATGCCATTCTTGAGTGTGATTCCATGTTAACAAACTTTGCTCATGCTGTGTAGCTAAACAACTTGAACCATTCTAAATGTGTGGTATTGTCGTGTGTGGCGAGTACCTCACTTAACCTGTTAGTAACCGTTCTCGACAATAGATGCGATTGAAGTGCGTTGTCTCGTGTTGTATTCTTGTTGATGCTTGCTCGTGATTGCTTCGTAGTAATAGATGCATGCTCGTCGATTGCCTTTTCCAGTGTTTGCTTCTTGTGTGCTCTTGCGGATACTCTCGGAGACGTTGTGAGCTTGCAATCGACTACACCTTCGGTTTCATCTTCTCATCAGGTAAGGGCGAGCATATATCATTCTTATAACTTTTAGCTCACTCGCGCCTCAGTGTAAGATAGAACGATTTCTTGATCCTACCACTTCACATTTATGCCTCTCAGATAAACCCAAACAGCCATGTCCTCCACATCCCAGCAAACCTTCTTCGGCTATGTTACTAGTGCTCGCTGCTCAGCCACTTCTTCGTATGCATGGTTAGGATGTTATCAACTGTTACCCTGTTACTCCTTGGTTTGGGCTATCACATTATTATATTTTTGTTGGTGATATGATTATTATAATGTTGAATATATTCAACGAAGGATGGAACGTCTAGGCTATCCCAACCCAACGCTTTGTTCCATTCGAGTCACCTAGGAGTCGAGTTCCAGGTATTGTGTCTCTTGACGAGCGTTCCTAACTTCGTGTGGGATTTTATGGGGTCCCCTCTTCTTACCTACCTAGCTTCAAACATTTGTAGTGGTGGCCCAAGCTGATTTTACCATTTGAAAATCATGCATATATGTCTGTCGGGTAGCTCTTGGCAGATAGCCATTAAAACAACCTGGACCAGTGAGGACATGGTTTCCTTGTTGGTCCAACCTGGCCGGCTGAGGACTCGGACTCATGTGAGAATTCAACGACAATCCAAACCCGAGGCATATGGTAGAGACCAGATCGAGAGCGTGGCCTGCTCCTGAGATGGATGTCGACTCACCGGGGGCAACCCGGATTTGTTCGTTGTTAGCTAGAAGGATCTGTCGTTTCGGATCTCTCGAAACTAAATCATTGTAACGACCCGGTCCCGAAAGGAACTAAGTCTAATGCGCTTCTTTGCTATCCCTGGATCAGTATGCTAGCACACACAGTACTCGATGAAATACCATAAATCACATGTCAAAAAAGTAACGTAAATACATGGTATTTATTACCTCATAGCCTTTGGGCTAGAATACACCGCGGACACAAACAATACATAAGTGGAGTCCCATCAACACCAACGGAAAAGTTGAGTGTAGGCATCGTAACCCTACATCGCATCACTTACTCGTCGTATACAATCCTGCAACACCGAAGGTTACAGCCCAAAATGGTTCAGTACTTTGAATGTACGGCAAGTTACTCCCAAAAGAATACATAACAGACCTATCTTCTACATGCAATTTGGCTAGTGGAAAAGCTCTAAGTTTCAATTTGCATAAACCTTATTTTTTTCCTACTCAAAGAGTATCATGACACTACTACAAAGCTCATAATATGATTGAGTTGGTTTCTCCAAGTCAATCTATTCCCAAAGTTCATTAAGCCCGATTGATTAATTAAATATGATGAGATCCGTCAACATTCCCACTTTTAGATGCTCAAAGTTGTCCGGAACCGTGGACACGGCTAATCATGATCAGTTTGTAAACTCTGCAGAGGTTGTGCACTTTTCCTCACAAGACTCGACCACCTCCTTTGGTATTTGCCACACTACACGTTGTATGGAAACAGGAAGGTCGAGACATGGTCTTTTAGAAGAGTTTCCCCTACTCTGGTGGTGCCCATCCCACCTACACATAACTACGTTCGTAGCACCACCTAGTAAGAGTCACTACAACTAATCAACCAAGCCAGAGCCCATAATAGCTTGTGGCTGCACACGTAAGCTTCTAGTTATGAAAAATATGATTGATCCCTTTTAGCATGGGTGGCATTCCGCAGTGATTACTGGCCATCTCCAGGTCACTCAGGCAAATCCAGTGGTTCCTCCTGGGTGCCCCCAACCATTCCACCCAGGTAGTTCATTAACTTTCTCTTGGTCCTGTTTACTACTTAGTCACTCATACCTCATCATGGATCACTTCCCAATCCACGTCTACATAGAAAAGAAGTATAATTCTACACGGTGGTGACAATGATATAAGGTTCAGACCTACCTCAATGAACTATTGGGTGTAATAGCATAGCATACTACATAATCCTATCAATGCATAATATTTAAGTTGGACTACAATGCATAGGAAAAATATAGGTATAACTGGAGTATGACCAAAAGAATAACTTTCCTGGATCCTGAAGGTGAAATATTTTACTCGTAGTCGTATCTCCTTCGCGTTACAATATATCTAACGGTAAAAGAGAAATACTTCAACACACAACACAAATCCAAAGTAAAGACCCAAATAAAGATACAATAAAACATAAATATTTAGTTGTTACTAAGCTAGTTACTATGATGTGGCTAGGTTGAGATTAGGATCAAGTTTCTTGGGTGGAAATATGATGGAAGTCATATTCTGGGGATTTGATCAAAGGGATACAAGTTATAATTGAGGTACGATGAAACTAGCTTGAGTATAAGTTCAAACGGATTGTGAGTATGGCAAACCCAGTTGGTTTTTCCATAAGAATATTTGAATAGGAAATCCATTCTTGGTTTGGATTCAAAAATAGCCGATAGGAATCGTGATGATCTTCTTGAGAAGATGGAATTATTTCTATAATCCAGTATATAATGGAAAAGGATGTAACTAGATGAAACTAATCAAGGCTTAAATTTAAAATGTGGTCATAACATGATGGAAATAATATGACAAGTGTTCAAAAAAAAAGGTGTGATTCTAAGGATCAATTTAGCGAAGGAAATATTTCAAAATAAATTACAGAATGAGAGTAATAATAAATAAACTCAAATTCACATAATAAATTTGAGTTAAATTTCGAATTACAAAAAGTGGAATATTATTGGAAAATAATAAAATACATTTTCCAAGGAATCCGGACATATACAATTTGTCAAAATCTGATTTACGGCCTAAAAGATATGAATTTTTAAAGTTTGGGCATTTTTCTGAAAATGAATTACGGGATGCCACATGGCGACTTCTAATTGGCTGCTACCTATTCATTTTAAACAGAGAAAAAAAAGATGAACGGAGGAGTGAGAGCTCACCGGATAGTTCGCCGGAATTCGGAGAAGAAGATCTCAGGCATCAACGAACAGACGAACGACATAGAGAATGAAGTGGGAGATTCGCTGGACAAGATGAAAGCTTATGCTTCGCCCTCGGATAGCCGTGAAATGTCGCCGGAGTTGAGCTGAACGCGTATAGAGCGTGGTGTTGCGGCCGACATGCTCCGGCTACGCAATCTAGAGGGAAAACATGTCAAATACTTGCGCAATACCGAACTACGGAGAAAAAAGAGAAACGAGAATCTGGGTCACCTTGTAGGCGTCGGAATCTACGAAGAACGGCGGCGGCAAGAACTCCGGTGAGAAATTTCTCGTAGTATGGAAAGAATTAGAGGGGGATTTTCGGGGAGGTGGCTGAGGACCGTGAGGCTCCCACAAGGTCCTATTTATAGGTGCTAAGGAGGTCCATACATGGAGATCCACACACAAAAATTGGAAGGTTTTAATGGCGTTCGTGGAGAAATTTCTGGACATTTAAAGCATTAATTCACGTTGTTCTTTCCCTGAATGGATTCATCATGAACATCTCCACAATTTTTGTATAGGTTCCAAATTGAATCGTTCAAGGAATTAAGTGGGAGAAGGAGAGGAGAAAAGTTCTGTGCCATGGCTATTTCGTTCTGTACGTGTTCACGTACAGGAAGGAATAAGAGGAGGAAGAAGACGGGTGGAGATGGGCTTTAGTGGAAATTTGGCCCAAGATAAAGAAAAAGAAAAGAGAGATAGAGAGAAAAAACTTAGATATATGGGTTCAACCCAAATGAGTTAGGAATCCTATTTTTAGTATCTCGGTTAAACACTCTCAAATAAAATGTATAGGCCAAATAAAACATATAGAGTTTAGGAAATAATATATTTCCCTCTCAGAATAAATTTTCTACATATGTTTTTATCAACCAAAAATTCATTTAAAGCATTTAATAAATTTCCTAAATTAGTTAGTGTTTTATAAATACTCAAAATGATTAATAAAAAAATCAAGTATTCAAATGAGCATTGTTAAATATTTCCAATACTATTTTGGGGGAAGTCTTATTATCTCCTCTCATTTAATAAATTGAATTATTGGAAATATTTAAATATCTCTTAAACGTCAATATCAAATAAACTCCAATTTCCAATAAAATTCGAGAATGAGTATGGGACCAAAAGAAATTTGAGAAAGTCATTTTATTCTTGCTCTAAAATATTTAATTGTGGTTCTTACCAAGTTTCAAAAAGACAAAAGAAGGAAAATCGTTCTTTTAATTTTTAATAAACTTGAAAACCAAAGTTTTCATTATTGGATAAATTATTATCCAATTTTTTTAATATATGGTTTGTACAGTTTTAAACAAGAACTCAAAAAGTTTTCATTTACTCTAAAATTCAAACAAGTCAATCAATATAATATTATTTATTAACATTCCAAAATTTGGAAAATTTTGGGATGTTACAAACTACCACCCTTAAAAGAAATCTCGTCCTCGAGATTTGCAAAGGCTAGAAAGAAATGGGTTGGGGTCGAGGTTTCTTGGGTTACTTCCCCATGATCTTGGCATAACATTATGAGGCTTGCAGTTTATCTTTCACTTCTCGTAACAGTGATGTCTTCCACAACTCCATATGATTTTTGATACTCAATCATATCCTGGTTTCGAGGCTTTAGACACCAGTTCTGCATCTTGACCTAGGCATGCTTTGGACCATTTACCACACCAGGGTGTCAAGAACTACCACCCTTAGAAAAATGCTTATGGAGTCTCCAAAATTCGTCATTCCATGAAGGCTCTTCATCAAGCTTCTATAGAGAAGAATCTGCATATCCCCAAGAAACAAGTCTTGCAAAAAACACAAGGTCCAAAACTACCTATCAAGACGCTCATGGTGGTCAAAATAACTTCCAACGGGAGCTTCTTGAAAATCTTCATGTTCCTTACTCATCGTACAACCTACGTTAGGCACAATGCCTGTTTACAAAGGGTAATGCGTCTTACCATTCTATGGTTTAGGCTTGTCGCATCGGCACTCTACTACGGGATTTTTAGGCTCTCTGATTTACCAATACGACATACAAAAGTTTACAATAAGAGTCTTCGGTATGGGGGCCAATCCATCCAGTACTCAAATTATTACTTCATATGTAGATACATGAATCTCGTATTCTAACACTCAGTCTTTCCCACTCCTCTTAAAGAGGTCTTCAACTGCAAAACTATTAAAACATTTTTGGGTGGCGATGATCCTACATGGTTTGTGCTAACACTTGCATCCATAGAATAGGGAACTTCCGTCTTCAGCAATTGTGTTCTCCTTGCAAATGGGAAATTCTTGTCCCTTATACGTTCTGAATCCAATCTTCTACCTAGAATGGGTCGCTGATCTCATCAAAATAATTATATCCACCTATGGGATTTAAGCTTGGTCAGAGATGAGATAGATCTGTAGAGAGATGGGGAGATGGATATCCACCTAACAATCATCAAACAACAAACATACATAATAGACTCGTTTACTATGTTTTCGTCAGAAAGTCTTCATTCCCTTCAGTTCTTCAAAGTCTTTGATACAAGGAGTTTCATCGATGTGATGGTCTTCTGATACATCATCCGTTACTCACACCTCTCAAGGTTGTATTAATAATAAAACCTACAGAATACGTATCCTAAAAACACAAATTCAAATTTAACAATTCAATGACACCAATAATTAAATCAATAGCGAAAACTCCGAGAAAACTCCAAATATCACTCATAAATTCAATCAAACAATTCCTATGGTACCTTCATCCACATGAGCTCGCATGGTCGGGCACTCTACTCGCACTGTTTCGTTCATTTCACAACTCTCATGGTGGCTTGGATACTATTGGTATTGTGTAATATATTCCTTAACTTCTTCACAAGCATCTTAGTCTTGGATGTATCCAGTTCTTCTATGGGTCATCGGTAATATCGGGATCTTCAAAGTCTTCAAATTCTTCGAGTCTCAATACTTCCATTCTTCTATTGCGTACTAAAATCATCTGTACTTTGAAATGGTCTTGAGTTGTCCAATATCTTGTCCTTCTCCGAGATACATAACACAATCCTTCTAAGTGGTCAAAGTGGCATGGGTATAATCTAATTTGTTTGGGGTAAGAGGAAATGTTTGATAAAACTCAGAAAAGATGAGTACTAATGGAATTTTTTAAATAATATTTTTAGAGAGTATAATTTCCTAATGGCTTTCCAGTTTCTAGGGTCACCACCTACAGTCAACATGTGCTCTGATACCATCTTGTAACGACCCGGTCCTGAAAGGAACTAAGTCTACTGTGCTTCTGTGCTATCCCTGGATCAGTATGCTAGCACACACAGTACTCAATGAAATACCATAAATCACATGTCAAAAAAGTAACGTAAATACATGATATTTATTACCTCATAGCCTTTGGGCTAGAATACACCGCGGACACAAACAATACATCAGTGGAGTCCCATCAACACCAACGGAAAAGTTGAGTGTAGGCATCGTAACTCTACATCGCATCACTTACTCGTCGTATACAATCCTGCAACACCGAAGGATACAACCCAAAATGGGTCAGTACTTTGAATGTACGGCAAGTTACTCCCAAAAAAATATATAACAGACCTATCTTCTACATGCAATTTGGCTAGTGGAAAAGCTCTAAGTTTCAATTTGCATAAAGCTGATTTTTTCCTACTCAAAGAGTATCATGACACTACTACAAAGCTCATAATATGATTGAGTTGATTTCTCCAAGTCAATCTATTCCCAAATTTCATTAAGCCCGATTGATTAATTAAATATTATGAGATCCTTCAACATTCCCACTTCTAGATGCTCAAAGTTTTCCGTAACCGTGGATACATCTAATCATGATCAGTTTGTACACTCTGCAGATGTCGGGACCCGGGGTTAGCGTATGCAAGCCTCGCTACAACATAATCATATGGAGAGCCGAGAACCGTACCCACTTGTCTAAGCAGACAAGGCCAAGCACAGAACGTTCTCGAAAAGCATCGAACGTGAGGGGCATCCCATCCAGGCCGGATGATCAACTGAAATGGGTCCTCATCGTCTGCACACAACTCTAAATGATATAGGTGGTGAACTCCCATACTCATAGACAAGTCGCCTCAACCATACTATCGATTGTATTATAACCCTTACGTAGACTTACTCCAGCCCGATCACTTAGTCGGGGTCTAGGGCGGACTCGATCATACATCAAAGTGTGCACGTGAAGGACTCACGAACAATCGCATCGCGATGCCCCAAGCTGCGCACATCTAAGTGCCACTTGGTGTATAAAAGACCGCCAGCCAGATCACAACTAAGGTCTCGAAAACCCATACTAAGACATGCATGTTATAATCATACACGTAGCACACATGTCTAGTATGAATAGCAGGTATCATTGAAATTCTCTACAAAGTATACAACTTTTTTGATAACTCTCACAGAGTGCACACAGAGATCACAAGCATGTGATCCAACATTACAACAAACAAGCGGAAGCAAAGTAGGTCTGAGTACAGACAAGTTTAACAAATGGCTTAAGAAGCCTTATTTAAACACAAGCCCTCCACGAGGGAACCAGTCGTCCGACTGGGACTACACTAGCTTGGTCTTCAGTCGTCGAGCTCGATGAAGAATCCACCTTCGGGGTCAGTGGGTTCATCTAAAACATAGAATAAGAAAACTTGAGTACAAAGTCGTACTCAGCAAGACTGTACGTAGGAACTATAGTACTCATGCACATGTATCAAGGTAAAGGGAGGTGGGGTTCAAATGCAGAAGTGCCAGCTTTGACTTGGCTAGTCATGAACTACGAGTACCAGACTTGAGGTAAGAAGCGTACATGAGTCCACTACATCTCCAACCAATTACACCACTATGGTGCCTTCCTCGACTTCCCCATGAGAAAACACGCCATATCACTCACTCTTATCTTGGAAAGTTTTATAAGTATCCATTGAAGTTGTCTAATAATCGAGCACAACTTTCCATGTAGTCCCTTACCGCGGACACGGCTATTCGAATAGTTTATTAACCCTGCAGGGGTGTACTGCTATACACATGAAACGATCATTTACCGCCGGGATCTCGTCACCCTTCAAGCGGGTGTCGGCGAGGATAATTTCCACAACTTTTACCTTACAGCCAACTCTAATCCAATGGAGACGCCTATCTGGGCCGGAATCCACATCGTGAACACGGCCGGTTTACCGATGTGGTCCTAGAAGATGTGTGCAGGGTCCCAAGCCGGTCTGAATAGCCGTTCTTCCACTTCGCAGACCGTGCCACAGACCTACCAGAACTCCGAACTATTGCGACTCATTGAACTGAGAAGGGGTGAGTCAATAGGTTGAGAGGGGTCAGTGAGCCCAATGTGTGGTTGTACTCTTCATCTTGGATCTCCACACAAGAACTCGGGCTTAGGGCGGTGTTCAACGAGACAACCCACTGTGTACTCCTACACAGCCTCTCATCGTTCACCTTGTATTAGGGTAGATTCACCAACACATTTCCACCTTCTTCAACATGATTGCTACCATCCCGACTCATAGAAGAGTAACCTCATTGTAACTCTAAGCATGCAATAAGCAGTAACAGTTGCAAGGGTCACATCATATCAGTCAACTCCTACATCTGCTAGGATTGTGTTTTGCTTACTACTGTGACAAAATGATAGGTGATGCAAAGGATATGGGTTCAACTATGCGGTAGAAACGCATCATGGTAATCATCCTAAACAATGCATAAGCGAGACTGAGAGGGAAGTGGGATTTTATCGACATGATCAATGGGGGTTTGCTTGCCTTGCTGACGAAGTTCAGTCACGGGGTCTTCAACGAAGGGGGTGAACTCGGGTTCCGGCTCCACCTCTCTTCGATAGCAAACAATACAAACAAAGTGATCCAAATAAGAGTATTCCATTTAAAAGGAGTATATTGCATTTGTAATGCAAATTCAAACTCCATATGATTTATCGATGAATTTCAAATGCATTTGAAACCATGAATGTTCATTTGAAATGGTTGATCATGAAATGAAGTTGTACAGGTGAGGTAAAGCCTCTGATGTGTGGATGAAATCATTTAAAAGAAGTGTGTTGCAAAGTCATTTGCAAATTCACTCCAAATTTGAATTCAATTAAAGCCATATGGATGTTTTCCACTGTTCACGCAATTTAAATTGGTCAAACATACAAACCAAGTCCATATTCATATTCCTTGGATTTTTTTGATAATTTTAGACATATTATTTGCCCAATTTGGAGTTAAAATGAATTAATTATGATTTTCCAAATTTGGGCTATTTTCTGGAATTTACTGGATAATTAAAAGAATTTCCTTTATTGCGTCATCACTAGGTCATGCTGACGCACGGGCTGGCCTGACAGGGGGGTCCCACTGGTCAGCCTAACTGGGTTAATTAAGCTGCTGTTTAATTTAATTTGGGATTAGCCAAGGCCTGGGGCCCACTGTCAGTGAGGGGGGAAGGGTGATTAGCAGGGGGTTAGGGCTGTTAAAGGAGGGGCTCGCCGGCGGTTAGCCGCCGGTGGCACCAGTGCCCGGAGGCGCACACACGGGAGGTGCTCCCGTCCACCAAATGGCGCGAGGAGGGAACCTAGATGCTCCCCGTGGTCGCCCTCGTCGACCTATGCGCACGGGGGGGCAAGGGAGCTGCCGGAGCCTCGCCAGCGACGTGCTCGGGCGGCGGCCGTAGCATGGCCGTGAGGTAATCAACGTTAGAGGCCGCAGGGAAGAGCGCTAGAAGAGGGGAAAGACGCGGGTGCTCACCCCGGAGCGAACGGAGAGGACGGCAAGGTCGGAGGGCACCGGACGGTGGCGCAATCGCCGTTGAGCTCCTCGGCGGCCGGCGGCGAGGAATTGACGCTGGCGACGTCTCCAGGGGCCCCTCAGCTCGATTGGAAGCGCTACTCGACGAAGTCTTCAGCGGGGGTGCGCCTGGACATGGTTGCACGGCAAGTGGCAGCCGTTTGCCACGATGGCGCACGGCGGTGCTCTCCGGCGGGCTCGGGATGGTGATGAAAACGACGAGGAGGAAGAGTGGAGAAGAAACAGGGGAGAGGGGATAGACTCGCGGGGCTCTGGGCTTCTCCTTGGCGCGAGAAGAAGACACGGGGGAGGCCAGGCAGGCAGGAATCTGCTCGCCGGCGTCGGCATGCTCTCCAGCGAGCAGCTTGCCGCGCTGGGGGAAGAGACAAAGGAGCTGCAGGCTTGGGCATTGGGTTGGTCCCACATCACTTGATATGTGATCACACTCATTTATGGGACTTTTCAAAAATGCAAAAGGAATTTTTGGAGCAAGTTTTTATCTGGCCATTTGAATTAAATTCATCTGGGAGTTTTTCTCTCCCATTTCAATTTCTTTAGAATTTATTTTAACATGATGCAAAGTGACTTGCTATTCTAGCACATACCTAACTTGGGGTTGTGACAGCAGAGGTTGTGCACTTTCCCCACATGACTCGACCACCTCCTTTGGTATTTGCCACACTACACGTTGTATGGAAACAGGAAAGTCGAGACATGGTCTTTTAGAAGAGTTTCCCCTACTCTGGCGGTGCCCATCCCACCTACACATAACTACGTTCGTAGCAACACCTAGTAAGAGTCACTACAACTAATCAACCAAGCCAGAGCCCAAAATAGCTTGTGGTTGCACACGTAAGCTTCTAGTTATGAAAAATATGATTGATCCCTTTAAGCCTGGGTGTCATTCCGAAGTGATTACTGGCCATCTCCAGGTCACTCAGGCAAATCCACTGGTTCCTCCAGGGTGCCCCCAACCATTCCACCCAGGTAGTTCATTAACTTTCTCCTGGTCCTGTTTACTACTTAGTCACTCATACCTCATCATGGATCACTTCCCAGTGCACGTCTACTTAGCAAAGCAGTATAATTCTACACGGTGGTGACAATGATATAAGGTTCAGACCTACCTCAATGAACTATTGGGTGTAATAGCATAGCATACTACATAATCCTATCAATGCATAATATTTAAGTTGGACTACAATGCATAGGAAAAATATAGGTATAACTGGAGTATGACCAAAAGAGTAACTTGCCTGGATCCTGAAGGTGAAATATTTTACTCGTAGTCGTATATCCTTCTCGTTACAATATATCTAACGGTAAAAGAGAAATACTTCAACACACAACACAAATCCAAAGTAAAGACCCAAATAAAGATACACTACAACATAAATATTTAGTTGTTACTAAGCTAGTTACTATGACGTGGCCAGGTTGAGATAGGATCAAGTTTCTTGGGTGGAAATATGATGGAAGTCATATTCCAGGGATTTGATCAAAGGGATACAAGTTATAATTGAGGTAAGATGAAACTAGCTTGAGTATAAGTTCAAACGGATTGTGAGTATGGCAAACCCAGTTGGTTTGTCCATAAGACTGTTTGAATAGGAAATCCATTCTTGGTTTGGATTCAAAAAGATCTGATAGGAATCGTGAAGACCTTCTTGAGAAGATGGAATTATTTCTATAATCTAGTATATAAAGGAAAAGGATGTAACTAGATGAAACTAATCAAGGCTTAAATTTAAAATGTGGTCATAACATGATGGAAATAATGTGACAAGTGTTCCAAAAAAAGTGTGATTCTCAGGATCAATTTGGCGAAGGAAATATTTCAAAATAAATTATAGAATGAGAAGAATAATAAATATACTCAAATTCTGTCAGGACCCGGGGTTTGCGTATGTAATTCCAGTCACAAATCAATCATAAGGAGAGCCGAGAGTTGTACCCACTTGTCTAAGCAGACGAGGCCAAGCACAGAACACTCTCGGAAAGCATCGTATGTGAGGGGCATCCCATCCAGGCCGGATGATCAACTGAGATGGGTCCTCATCGTCCGCTCACAAGTCTAAATGATTATGGGTGGTGAAATCCCATACTCATAGACAAGTCACCTCAACCATATTCTTGATTGAATTATAACACTTACATAAACAGACTCCAGCCCGATCACTTAGTCGGGATCTCGGGCGGGCTCAATCATACAACAAAGTGTGCCACGTGACAGAGTCACGAGCAATCGCATCGCGATGCCCCAAGCTGCGCACATCTAAGGGCCACTTGGTGTATAAAAGACCGCCGGCAAGAACACAACTAAGCTATCGAACCCCATACTAAGACATGCATGTTATAATCATACACGCAGCACACATGTCTAGTATGAACAGATGGTAATCACAACATGAACTCTACAAACTCAGTCTTTATAAGTTCTTCTAAACAGAGCAGACATGAGGGTTATATTACAAGCAGAGATCACATGGATGTGATCCAACATTACATCAAGCATTAACGGAAGCAAATTATGTCTTAGTAAAGACAAGGTTAACAAATGGCTTAAGAAGCCTTAAAGAAAATAAGACGACCCTCCAAAGGGCACAGGCTGCTGTCTGGGACTATACGACCTGGTCCACGTCGAGCTCGAGGTAGAGGCCACCATCAGGGTCAGTGGTCTCTTCTCTAAAACATAGAATAAGAAAACGTGATTACAATGTCGTACTCAGCAAGACTTACATCAGATCTGTACTACGAATACCAGAATGAGGTAAGGGGCGTACATGAGTCCAAGTATCAAATCATCAACAAATACACCACTATGGATACTTCCTCGACTTCCCCACGAGGAAGCACGCCATAGCACTCACGGTTATCTTGGCAATTTTAGAGTAACCGTTCAAGTTGTCTATGATCAAGTAAAGGTCTCCAATTAGTCCATAACCGCGGACATGGCTATTTGTATTGTTTATTAACCCTGCAGGGGTGTACTGCTACACACACGCCTCATCAGTTACCGCCTGGCGATGGACCCTTCAAGTGAGTACCGGCGAGGATGCTGCCACGACACTTCACTCACGGCACCATCTCTAGTCCTAGGGAGTCGCCTATTTGAGTTGGGACCACGATCGGAATCCGGCCGATTTTTCCGATGCGGACTCAAACGTTGTGTGACCGCCATCAAGCTCAACTCGATCATGATCACTTGATTCAACGTGCCCACAAACTACGCCAACCACTTACCTTGGTTCCACCTGCTTGAGATCGTTAAAGGGCGAACTACTTGCGACTCCTGGACAGGTCCGGGGTGAGGTACTAGGCCGAGAGGGGTCAGTGAGCCCAATGTGTGGTCGTACTCTTAGTCTTGGATAACAACACAAGAACTCGGGCTTAAGGCAGTGTTCAATGAGACAACCCACTGTGTACTCCTACACAGCCTCTCATCCTTCACCTTGTTTAAGTTAATTCACCAACACGTTACCACCGTCATTCACATGATCACTACCATCCCGACTCACAACAAAGTAGCCTCATTATAAACTCTAAGCATGCAATAAGCTGTAACAGTTGCAGGGGCCACATGATATCAAACAACTCCTACATCTTCTAGGATTGTGGTTTGCTTACTACTGTGACAAAATGATAGGTCATGCAAAGGAATGGGTTCAACTAGCGGTAGAACGTATCATGGTGACATCCTAAACATGCATCAGCGAGAATGAGAGGGAACTGGGATTTTATCGACATGATCAAAGGGGGGTGCTTGCCTTGCTGACGATCACGAGGTACTATACTTCTGACGTGAGGTTGAACTCGTCTCCGAGATCAACTCTACCGAGAAGAAGCAATCACCGAAGCACTGAAAGTAATGCACATTCAACATAGTACAATGCACAATCAATATGCAAAACATAGCATGGCAAGGTGCTGACGTGACCTATGTTTAAATTGCAACATGTTAATTGAAGTTGATTTGAAAAGTAAATTCAAATTTAAATTTCAAATGGTATTCAAATTTGTCCACATTGCATTTGCTAATGTTTGTTCATTATAAACCATGTGATCATGGGTGTGATATGCCTCTGATGTACAAGTGATCATATTTGCATTGCAAGGGTTCAAGTTCAAATTGCATTGCATTTTATTTGATTTAACCCAAATGATCCAAATAGCAAAATTCTACTGGTTACTCAAGATAACCTTTTCAAACATGGTTGAAAGTTTGATATTTGGATAGAGAATTTTATTCTGATAATTTTTCATATATTACACTTTTCATTTGGAGTTATAGATTAAAAGATATTCAATTTCAAAGTTTATGCAATTTTCTGGGATTTCTGGAATATTTTAAATTGGAAAAGGAATTATTGCGTCAAGCTTGCGTCATGCTGACGCAGGGGGTTGACTGGTCCAACTGACCAGTGGGGCCCTCTGGTCAGTGACTAGGGTCTTAATCCCTCTGTTAAATTAAACCGGCTGGTTTAATTAGGAACTAGGGCCCACATGTCATTGGGTTTAGGGGAGGATTAGCAGCAGGGTTAAGGCCTAATGGCCAGGTCATCGCCGGCGATGTCTGTACTCGCCGGAACTTCACCGGAATTGCGTTCCAGTGCACGGGGAGGGGATTGGATGGCATCAGCGCGTAGCCCGTGCTCATCCGCATCAGGTGGTTCAAGTGGGGGGGCACGGGGAGGCCCTAGGCCACGGCGGCGATGAAGCCCGCGGCGGCCGGTTCCTGTCCACGGCGGGGAACATCGATGAGGGGTCAGGGAGGAGCGAGGGAAGGGGGAGATTGACCGCAAGCTCACCAGGAGCGTGTTGAGGGGCACGGCGGGGCCGGAGACCGGCTGTCCGTAGAGGAATTCCTCGCCGGAGTTCCTGTGGCCGGCGGAAAAATCTCGAGGCTGGCATCGTCTTCGGGTGCCCCGGGCTCGATTAGATTCTTGGCTCGACGAAGACGATGGAGGGGACTCGCATGGACACGGTGGCGCGGCCTGAAGGGCACGGTGGCCACGCGGGCCACGGTTGCGCGCTCCAGCTGCGGCTCGGGTGTGGGAGGAAAACGGTGGGAAGGGGGAAGGGGATGAGCCAGAGGAGGGGGGAAAGGATGAGGATGGAAGAGAGGCGTCTCCAGGCGCAGTGATAGCCTTCGGGAGGCAAGCAGGACGTGGCACAAAGACGTGCACGCTGCTGCCGCCGGTGGAGTCCTCCTGTCAGGAGGAAGAAGACGACCCTGCCAACCCTTGTGGGTTGGGCTGGGTTAGTTGGGCCAGGTAAGGTAGGTGTGCTCTGCCCCTTTTCTTTTGTTTTCTTTTTATTTATTTTTCTGTTATTTTGTTTTGATTTGATTTTAAAACCAAATATTTTTAATAAATTCTAAAAACTTTTATGTGAGCTAATTATACATATATAAGTCACGTCACAAAGTTTTAGAATTATTGGAATTATATTTATTTAATTCCAATTGCAAATACAATATTTATTTAATTTCCAAGGGCATTTTGGACTTTTAGAAAAATCAATGAGCATGGAGTGGGACCCACTTCACTTGAAATGTGATAATGCCCATTTATTAGACTTTTCAAAAAGTTCATATCATTTTTGGAAAAAGATTTTTGTCTGGCCTTTTATTAAAAATTATTATTAGGCTTTTTGCTTCCCCATTTCTTTTTCTTTTGCAAATTTTTTTCATGATGCAAAAATGCAAGCTAGGTTAAACACAAACCTAAAATAGGGTTCTGATAACTCGCCCCCACTCAAAATAATCTCGTCCCGAGATTCAGAAGTCCTCGGGAGGAAGGTGGGGTAATCAGCTCGTAGACGATCCTCTCGTTATCAGGTGGCTTCTTTCTCTGAATGATGTGACCACTGCACTTTGAGGAATCTGATCTTCTGACGTCTGGTGCTACGCTCGGCTTCATCAAGAATACGAACAGGGTACTCTCGATATGAAAGGTTATCTTGGAGATCAAGCGTTTCGTGGTCTACTTCGCGGATGGGGTCATTGAAGCAACGCCTGAGTTGAGAGACGTGGAAGACATCATGAACCTAGGAGAGGTGAGGGGGTAGTTCCAATTGGTAGGCAACTTCTCCACGTTTAGCGAGAATGCGAAAGGGACCGATGTAACGTGGGGCCAACTTGTCTTTGATACCGAAGCGATGGGTACCCTTCAGAGGAGTAATCCGAAGGTAAGCCTTCTCATCCAGATTAAAGCTTTCTTCCCTATGATGACGATCATAATAGCTTTTCTGACGAGACTGGGCTGTTTTCAATCTCTCACGAACAATGCGAACCTGCTCTTCTGCATCCTGAATCAAATCCGGTCCAAAGATTTGTCTTTCACCAGTTTCTGACCAGTTTAGGGGTGTTCGACATTTCTGTCCATAGAGAAACTCAAAAGGAGCCATGCCCAAACTGGATTGGAAGCTATTGTTATATGAAAATTCAGAAAAAGGAAGAGAATTCTCCCATTTCTTTCCGAAAGAGATAACACAAGCTCTGAGCATGTCTTCGAGAATTTGATTTACCCTTTCTACTTGACCACTGGACTGTGGGTGATAAGCGGTGCTAAAGGACAGGTGGGTTCCCATAGCATTCTAAAAACTTTCCCAAAATCGAGAAGTGAAAAGACTACCACGGTTTGAATTGATTTCCAAAGGAACACTGTGAAGTGATACGATTCGGGAGACATACAAGTCCGCTAACTGGCTAGCAGTTATAGACTCGCGAACGGGAAGGAAGTGAGCAACTTTGGAAAGTCGGTCAATGACAACGAAGATGGCATCATTTCCTTTCTGGGTTTTTGGAAAGCCAGTGATGAAGTCCATACTGACTTTATCCCATTTCCACTCGGGGATAGGCAAAGGTCTAAGAGTACCAGCAGGTCTTTGATGTTCTGCCTTAACGTGACGACAAACATCACATTCAGCAATGAACTGAGCAATTTCTCTCTTCATCCTAGTCCACCAAAATCTCTGGCATAGATGTCGATACATTTTAGTACTACCCGGATGAATCGAGAGGGGAGATTCATGGGCTTCTTTAAGGATCAGCTGTCTAAGGTTCTTATTCTTCGGTACTACTATCCTGTTCTCAAACTATACAACACCTTCATTGTCTATGGTAAAACATTTAGCCTTACCACTAGCAATGTTCTCTTTGATGTATCGGATACCTCGAGCACGTTTCTATGCAGATTTGATTTGATCCTCAAGAGTTGGTTTCACTACAAAGGTGGAAAGGAATCCATAAGGAACAATCTCAAGATTAAGCTTTCGTAGTTCCTCATAGAGAACTGGTTGATACTGTTGTAACATGAGGTTGTTACAATACGACTTATGACTTAGTGCATCAGCCATGACATTGGCTTTGCCTGGGGTGTAAGAAATTCCTAAGTCATAATCTCTTATCAACTCAATCCAGCGTCTTTGCCTGAGATTAAGATTTGGCTAGGTGAATATGTATTTGAGGCTTTGGTGGTCGGAATAGATCTCACAATGATTACCAAGGAGGTAATATCTCCAAGTTGTCAGGGCATGAACTACGGCATCGAGTTCAAGATCATGGGTAGGATAGTTCTCTTCATGTGGACGCAAGTGGTGTGAAGCATAAGCTACCACATGTCGATCTTGCATAAGTATGCATCCTAACCCTTGCCGTGAGGCGTCACAAAAGATCTCGAAATCCTTTTTGGTGTCTGGAGGCGCAAGTACGGGTGCATAAGTCAATCTTCTTTTTAGCTCTTGAAAGCTTTCCTCGCACTTGGGGATCCATTCGAATTTCTTATCTTTCTTGAGGAGTTCAGTAAGAGGCTTTGCAACTTTGGATAAGTTCTCAACGAAGCGGCGGCAATAGCTTGCTAAGCCAAGAAAACTCCTAACTTGCTTAACCGATTCAGGTGGAGTCCACTCAAGGACGTCCTAAACTCTCTCGGGATTGACAACAATGCCTTTTGTAGAAATCACGTGGCCTAAGTAGGTCACTTCTGGTAGACAGAATTCACACTTGGAGAATTTAGCATACAGGCGATGCTCTCGAAGTTTCATCAATACCAACCTAATATGTTCTGCTTTCTCTTTTTCGTTCTTCGAGTAGATGAGAATGTCAACAAGATAAACTACAACAAATTTATCTAAGTACTCCATGAATATCGAATTCATCAAGCGCGAGAATGTGGCGGGGGCATTGGTTAAACCGAAGGACATGACGGTGTACTCATAAAGACCATAACGAGTAGTGAAAGCCGTTTTGGGAATGTCCTCGTTTCTGATTTTGATTTGATGATATCCTAATCTCAAATCCATTTTGGAGAAGACAGAGGATCCAGCAAGTTCATCATAAAGATCATTGATCCTGGCAGTGGGTACTTGTTCTTTATCGTCGCTAGATTTAGCGGGCGATAGTCTACACACATCCTTTCTGTTCCATCTTTCTTCGTTACGAACAGAACGAGGCAAACCCATGGCGATGAGCTAGGGCGGATGAAGCCTTTTGCCAACGAAGCTTCAAGTTGGATTTTGAGCTGAGCTAACTCACGTGGGGCCATTCTATATGGGCGTCTGGATATTGGGGCGGTTCCTGGAATAAGATCTACCACAAACTCTACAGATCTGTCAGGTGGTAGGCCTGGAAGCTCTTCTGGAAAGACATCCGGGAAGTCACGAACCACCGGAATATCTTCGAGATCAGGAAGTGGAAGCACATTTAAAGAATGCACCTGGGTTTTAGAGCTTGGTGAGGTGTACTTGATTGTCTGGCCTGAAGGATGGGTGAGTTTAACTGACTTTCCTTTACAATCAAGGACAACATTCTGTCTTGATAACCAATCCATTCCTAGGATGTCATCAATGTCTGAAGACTTGAGGGCTATAAGTGGAGCAAGGAATACTAGACCCTCAATGGCGACTTCATTTTCATGACTCACCTTGGTGGTGTTCCATCTGGATCCAGGGGCTTGCACAACTAAGGGTGTGGATAACATCGAAAAGGAGATGTCATGTCACAGTGAAAAATCCTGGGATATGAATGAGTGAGACGCTCCTGGGTCAAATAGAACCGAAGCTGGGGTGGAATTGACAGGAAGGGTTCCAAGTACAACATCGGTTGACTTGTGGGAATCTAGAATGGATACGTGATTCACATAACCATATTCATAGGCAGGAGGCTTGACATTGGAAGTTTTGGGTAGTGTCTTACCACGACGAAAGGCTGGCTTTGGATTAGGTGTGGTGGCTACATGATTGTAGGGACACTCTCGAACATTGTGTCTTGTTTGTCCACATTGGAAGAAAACACCACGTGGAATGAAAGGAACATGAGCACTTGATTGTCCAACAAAATTCCAAGGAGGAAGATTGGGTTGAGGTGCACGATATATGGTGGTTGATGGTCTGGAAGCACTTACAACATGACTAACATCACTAAAGGGAATCCATACACAACGTTTCCGAGAAACTGGGCCTGAAAATTGTGCAAACTCACGATCACGCTTGCGAGACTCTTCATACAACTCATTTCCATACTCGGCCTTGAAGGATTTGTCGACCAAGTCATGGAAGTTGACGAACTCATGAAGATTCAGGTCATGACGAAGGACGGGGCTAAGTCCCTTGCGGAACCTTGCTTGTTTCTTGGCATCGGTGGATACTTCTTCTTGGGCATAACGTGCTAGACGAGTGAAATCAGTCCTATACTCATCAACAGACATCTTTCCTTGGGTCAGATTGCAAAACTCTTCTTTCTTGCGCTCCATCAGCTGATCCGGAATATGATACTCTCGGAAATCATCACAAAACTCTTGCCAAGTCACCACGTGACCTACGGGCTGCATTGCTACAAAATTCTCCCACCACTGAAGAGCAGCACCTTCCAGAAAGTATGCCGCGAATAGCACACGATCACCTGGAGCAACATGGGCTGTCTCAAGCTTACGCTCGAGGGAATAAAGCCAATCATCGGCATCAAGGGGCTCGGAAGAACATCAGAATACTGGCGGTTTGAGGAGAATGAAGTCGTGGATGGTAACAACACTATGATGCTGACGAGAAGTGTTCTGCTCAATACGCTCAAGAAGGCGTGTCTGATCACAACGATTCTGCTCAGCCTCCATCATGATTTCTGCCGTTGAGGTTGGTGGTGGAGGTTCTTCATCATCTATGTTACCGGAACTGGGATCAACACCTTGATTTGCACCTGACATTCTGTGTGATAATAATCCACAATCAGAATAGGATTTAGGACATAATTCTATGCTAAGATAGAAGACTATAATGCAATAGCATCAAAGTCACAAACGGACAGCATAACGGCTGCACCGGGATGGAAATTGAGACAACCTACAGAATAACGGACATCACTTCCACAGGAACACTATGGAATGATGACTCTGGAAGACCACAACACTCCTACAGCTACAAAGAAGGAATAAACGAGATGTCCTAGTAATGACATTGATGAGCCTAGTCCTATCTTCCCGTAGAACAAGATGAGGATGACTCAGAACTCAGATCGATGAGGATAAGGAGAAAAAAGAAGTCTTATGTTGTTCCCTTATACCCAAAGTAACTATATAACTATAGAATGCTAGACTCGACTTCGACCAAGGTTAGATAATCCTACAGGCAGTCCTGCTCTGATACCAAGTCTGTCGGGACCCGGGGTTTGCGTATGTAATTCCAGTCACAAATCAATCATATGGAGAGCCGAGAGCCGTACCCACTTGTTTAAGCAGACAAGGCCAAGCACAGAACACTCTCGGAAAGCATCGTACGTGAGGGGCATCCCATCCAGGCCGGATGATCAACTGAGATGGGTCCTCATCGTCCGCTCACAAGTCTAAAGGATTATGGGTGGTAAAATCCCATACTCATAGACAAGTCGCCTCAACCATATTTTCGATTGAATTATAACACTTACATAAACAGACTCCAGACCGATCACCTAGTCGGGATCTCGGGCGGGCTCAATCATACAACAAAGTGTGCCACGTGACAGAGTCACGAGCAATCGCATCGCGATGCCCCAAGCTGCGCACATCTAAGGGCCACTTGGTGTATAAAAGACAGCCGGCAAGAACACAACTAAGCTATCGAACCCCATACTAAGACATGCATGTTATAATCATACACGCAGCACGCATGTCTAATATGAACAGATGGTAATCACAACATGAACTCTACACACTCAGTCTTTATAACTTCTGCTAAATAGACCATACATGAGGGTTATATTACAAGCAGAGATCACATGGATGTGATCCAACATTACATCAAGCATCAACGGAAGCAAATTATGTCTTAGTAAAGACAAGGTTAACAAATGGCTTAAGAAGCCTGAAATAAAATACAACGACCCTCCAAAGGGCACAGGCTGCTGTCTGGGACTATACGACCTGGTCCACGTCGAGCTCGAGGTAGAGGCCACCATCAGGGTCAGTGGTCTCGTCTCTAAAACATAGAATAAGCAAACATGAGTACAAAGTCGTACTCAGCAAGACATACATCAGATCTATACTACTCATCCACATGTATCAAGGCAAAGGGAGGTGGGGTTTCATTGTAGAAGTGCCAGCTTTGACTTGGCTAGTCCTGTACTACGAATACCAGAATGAGGTAAGGGGCGTACACGAGTCCAAGTATCAAGTTTCCAACAAATACACCCCTATGGATACTTCCTCGACTTCCCCACAAGGAAGCACGCCATAGCACTCACACTTATCTTGGCAATTTTAGAGTAACCGTTCAAGTTTTCTATGATCAAGTAAAGGTCTCCAAGTAGTCCATAACTGCGGACACGGCTATTCGAATAGTTTATTAACCCTGCAGAGTGTACTGCTACACACACGCCTCATCAGTTACCTCCTCGGGATGGACCCTTCAAGTGAGTACCGGCGAGGATGCTGCCACGACACTTCACTCACGGCACCATCTCTAGTCCTAGGGAGTCGCCTATTTGAGTTGGGACCACGATCAGAATCCGGCCGATTTTTCCGATGCGGACTCAAACGTTGTGTGACCTCCATCAAGCTCAACTCGATCATGATCACTTGATTCAACATGCCCACAACCTACGCCAACCACTTACCTTGGTTCCACCTGCTTGAGATCGTTAAAGGGCGAACTACTTGCGACTCCTGGACAGGTCCGGGGTGAGGTACTAGGCCGAGAGGGATCAGTGAGCCCAATGTGTGGTCGTACTCTTAGTCTTGGATAACAACACAAGAACTCGGGCTTAAGGCAGTGTTCAACGAGACAACCCACTGTGTACTCCTACACAGCCTCTCATCGTTCACGTTGTTTAAGTTAATTCACCAACACGTTACACCATCATTCACATGATCACTACCATCCCGACTCAAAACAAAGTAGCCTCATTGTAAACTCTAAGCATGCAATAAGCTGTAATAGTTGCAGGGGCCACATGATATCAAACAACTCCTACATCTGCTAGGATTGTGGTTTGCTTACTATTGTGACAAAATGATAGGTCATGCAAAGGAATGGGTTCAACTAGCGGTAGAACGTATCATGGTGACATCCTAAACATGCATCAGCGAGAATGAGAGGGAACTGGGATTTTATCGACATGATCAAAGGGGGGTGCTTGCCTTGCTGACAATCACGAGGTACTGTACTTCTGACGTGAGGTTGAACTCGTCTCCGAGATCAACTCTACCGAGAAGAAGCAATCACCGAAGCACTGAAAGTAATGCACATTCAACATATTAAAATGCACAATAAATATGCAAAACATAGCATGGCAAGGTGCTGAGGTGACCTATGTTTAAATTGCAACATGTTACTTGAAGTTGATTTGAAAAGTAAATTCAAATTTAAACTCCAAATGGTATTCAAATTTGTCCACGTTGCATTTGCTAATGTTTGTTCATTATAAACCATGTGATCATGTGTGTGATATGCCTCTGATGTACAAGTGATAATATTTGCATTGCCAGGGTTCAAGTTCAAATGAGCATTGCATTTTATTTGATTTAACCCAAATGATCCAAATTGAAAAATGCTACTGGTTCATCAAGATAACCTGTTCAAACATGGTTGAAAGTTTGATATTTGGATGGAGAATTTTATTCTGATAATTTTTCATATATTACACTTTTCATTTGGAGTTATAGATTAAAAGATATTCAATTTCAAAGTTTATGCAATTTTCTGGGATTTCTGGAATATTTTAAATTGGAAAAGGAATTATTGCGTCAAGCTTGCGTCATGCTGACGCAGGGGGTTCACTGGTCCAACTGACCAGTGGGGCCCTCTGGTCAGTGACTGGGGTCTTAATCCCTCTGTTAAATTAAACCGGCTGGTTTAATTAGGCACTAGGGACCACATGTCATTGGGTTTAGGGGAGGATTAGCAGCAGGGTTAAGGCCTAATGGCCAGGTCATCGCCGGCGACGTCTGTACTCGCCGGAACTTCGCCGGAATTGCGTTCCAGTGCACGGGGAGGGGATTGGATGGCATCAGCGCATAGCCCGTGCTCATCCGCATCGGGTGGTTCAAGTGGGGGGGTCACGGGGAGGCCCTAGGCCACGGCGGCGATGAAGCCCGCGGCAGCCGGTTCCTGTCCACGGCGGGGAACAACGATAAGGGGTCAGGGAGGAGCGAGGTAAGGGGGAGGTTGACCGCAAGCTCACCAAGAGCGTGTTGAGGGGCACGGCGGGGCCGGAGACGGGCTGTGCATAGAGGAATTCCTCGCCGGAGTTCCTGTGGCCGGCGGAAAAATCTCGAGGCTGGCATCGTCTTCGGGCGCCCCGGGCTCGATTAGATTCTTGGCTCGACGAAGACGATGGCGGGGACTCGCATGGACACGGTGGCGCGGCCTGAAGGGCACGGTGGCCACGCGGGCCACGGTGGCGTGCTCCAGCTGCGGCTCGGGTGTGCGAGGAAAACGGTGGGAAGGAGGAAGGGGATGAGCAAGAGGAGGGGGGAAAGGATGAGGATGGAAGAGAGACGTCTCCAGGCGCAGGGATAGGCTTCGGGAGGCAAGCAGGACGTGGCACAGAGACGTGCACGCTGCTGCCGCCGGTGGAGTCCTCCTGGCTGGAGGAAGAAGACGACCCTGCCCCCCTTGTGGGCTGGGCTGGGTTAGTTGGGCCAGGTAAGGTAGGTGGGCTCTGCCCTTTTTCTTTTGTTTTCTTTTTATTTGTTTACTGTTATTTTGTTTTGATTTCATTATAAAACCAAATCATTTTAATAAATTCTAAAAACTTTTATGTGAGCTAATTATACATATATAAGTCACCTCACAAAGTTTTAGAATTATTGGAATTATATTTATTTAATTCCAATTGCAAATACAATATTTATTTAATTTCCAAGGGAATTTTGGACTTTTAGAAAAATCAATGAGCATGGAGTGGGACCCACTTCACTTAAAATGTGATCATGCCCATTTATTAGACTTTTCAAAAAGTTCATATCATTTTTGGAAGAAGATTTTTGTCTGGCCTTTTATTAAAAATTATTTTGAGGCTTTTTGCTTCCCCATTTCTTTTTCTTTTGCAAAAAATTTTCATGATGCAAAAATGCAAGCTAGGTTAAACACAAACATAAATTAGGGTTCTGACAAATTCACATAATAAATTTGAGTTAAATTTCGAATTACGAAAAGTGGAATATTATTGGAAAATAATAAACTACATTTTCCAAGGAATCCGGAGATATAAAATTTGTCGAAATACTATTTACGGGCTAAAAGATATGAATTTTTAAATTTTGGGCATTTTTCTGAAAATGAATTACGAGATTTAATAACGGGATGCCACAAGGCGAATTCTAATTGGCTGCTACCTATTCGTTTTAAACAGAGAAAAACAAAGATGAACGGAGGAGTGAGAGCTCACCGAAAAGTTCGCCGGAATTCGGAGAAGAAGATCTCAGGCATAAACAAACAGACGAACGTCATAGAGAATGAAGTGGGAGATTCGTTGGACAAGATGAAAGCTTCTGTTTCGCCCTCGGATAGCCGTGAAATGTCGCCGGAGTTGAGCGGAACGCGTATAGAGCGTGGTACCGCGGCCGACATGCTCCGGCTACGCAATCTAGAGGGAAAACATTTCAAAGACTTGCGCAATACCGAACTACGGAGAAAAAAGAGAAATGAGAGTTTGGGTCACCTTGTAGGCGTCGGAATCTACGAAGAACGCCGGCGTAAAGAAGAACTCCGGTGAGCAATTGCTCGTAGTACAAAAATAATTAGAGGGGGATTTTCGGGGAGCTGGCTGAGGACCGTGAGGCTCGCACAAGGTCCTATTTATAGGTGCTAAGGTGGTCCATACATGGAGATCCACACAAAAAAATTGGAAGGTTTTAATGGCGTTCATGGAGAAATTTCTGGACATCGCGTTGTTCTTTCCCTGAATGGATTCATCATGAACATCTCCACAATTTTTGTATCGGTTCCAAATTGAATCGTTTAAGGAATTAAGTGGGAGAAGGAGAGGAGAAAAGTTATGTGCCATGGCTATTTCGTTCTGTACGTGTTCACGGAAGAAGACGGGTGGAGATGGGCTTTAGTGGAAATTTGGCCCAAGATAGAGAAAAAGGAAAGAGAGATAGAGAGAAAAAAACTTATATATATGGGTTCAACCCAAATGACTTAGGAATCCTATTTTTATTATCTGGTTAAACACTCTCAAATAAAATTGTATAGGCCAAATAAAACATATAGAGTTTAGGAAATAATATATTTCCCTCTCAGAATAAATTTTCTAAATATGTTTTTATCAACCAAAAATTCATTTAAAGCATTTAATAAATTTCCTAAATTAGTTAGGGTTTTATCAATACTCAAAATGATTAGTAAAATAATCAAGTATTCAAATGAGCATTGTTAAATATTTCCAATACTATTTTGGGGGAAGTCATATTATCTCCTCTCATTTAATAAATCGAATTATTGGAAATATTTAAATATCTCTTAAACGTCAATAGCAAATAAACTCCAATTTCCAATAAAATTCGAGAATGAGTATGGGACCACAATAAATTTGAGAAAGTCATTTTATTCTCGCTCTAAAATATTGAATTGTTGTTCTTACCAAGTTTCAAAAAGACATAAGAAAGAAAATCGTTCTTTTAATGTTTAATAAACTTGAAAACCAAATTTTCATTAGTGGATAAATTATTATCCAATTTTTTTAATATATGGCTTGTACATTTTTAAACAAGAACTCAAAAAGTTTTCATTTACTCTAAAATTCAAATAAGTCAATCAATATAATATTATTTATTAACATTCCAAAATTTGGAAAATTTTGGGATGTTACAAACTACCACCCTTATAAGAAATCTCGTCCTCGAGATTTGCAAAGGCTAGAAAGAAATGGGTTGGGGTCGAGGTTTCTTGGGTTACTTCCCCATGATATTGGCATAACATTATGAGGCTTGCAGTCTATCGTTCACTTCTCGTAACAGTGATGTTTTCCACAACTCCTTATGATTTTTTTTACTCCATCATATCCTGGTTTTGAGGATTTATACACCAGTTCTGAATCTTGACCAGGGCATGCTTTGGACCATTTACCACACCAGGGTGTCAAGAACTACCACCCTTAGAAGAATGCTTATGGGGTCTCGAAAATTCGTCATTCCATGACGGCTCTTCATCAAGCTTCTACAGATAAGAATCTGCATCTCCCCAAGAAACAAGTCTTGCAAGAAACACAGGTTCCAAAACTACCTATCAAGACGCTCATGGTGGTCAAAATAACTTCCAACTGGGGCTTCTTGAAAATCTTCAAGTTCCTTACTCACTGTACAACCTACGTTAGGCACAATGCCTGTCTACAAAGGGTAATGTGTCTTACCACTCTATGGTTTAGGCTTGTCGCATCGGCACTCTACTACGGGATTTTTAGGCTCTCTGATTTACCAATCCAACATAGAAAAGTTTACAATAAGAGTCTTCGGTATGGGGGCCAATCCATCCCGTACTCAAATTATTACTTCATATGCACATAGATGAATCTCGTATTCTAACACTCAGTCTTTCTCACTCCTCATAAAGAGGTCTTCAACTGCAAAACTAATAAAACGTTTTTGGGTGGCGATGATCCTACATGGTTTGTGCTAACACTTGCATCCATAGAATAGGGAACTTCCGTCTTCAGCAATTGTGTTCTCCTTGCAAATGAGCAATTCTTGTCCCTTCTATATTCTGAATCCAATCTTCTACCTTGAATGGGTCGCTGATCTCATCAAAATAATTATATCCACCTACGGGATTTAAGGTTGGTATGAGATGAGATAGATATTTAGAGAGAAGGGGAGATGGATATCCACCTAACAATCATCAAACAACAAACATACATAATAGACTCGTTTACTATGTTTTCGTCAGAAAGTCTTCATTCCCTTCGGTTCTTCAAAGTCTTTGATACAAGGAGTTTCATCGATCTGATGGTCTTCTGATACATCATCCGTTACTCACACCTCTCAAGGTTGTATTAATAATAAAACCTACAGAATACGTATCCTTAAAACACAAATTTAAATTTAACAATTCAAGGACAACAATAATTAAATCAATAGCGAAAACTCTGAGAAAACTCCAAGTATCACTCATAAATTCAATCAAACAATTCCTATGGTACCTTCATCCACATGAGCTTGCATGGTCCGGCACTCTACTCGCACTCTTCGTTCATTTCACAACTCTCATGGTGGCTTGGATACTATTGGTATTGTGTAATATATTCCTTAACTTCTTCACAAGCATCTTAGTCTTGGATGTATCCAGTTCTTCTATGGGTCATCGGTAATATCGTGATCTTCAAAGTCTTCAAATTCTTCGAGTCTTCAATACTTCCATTCTTCTATTGCGTACTAAAATCATCTATACTTTGAAATGGTCTTGAGTTGTCCAATATCTTGTCCTTCTCTGAGATACATAACACAATCCTTCTAAGTGGTCAAAGTGGCATGGGTATAATCTAATTTGTTTGGGGTAAGAGGAAGTGTTTGATAAAACTCAGAAAAGATGAGTACTAATGGAATTTTTTTTAAATAATATTTTTAGAGAGTATAATTTCCTAATGGCTTTCCAGTTTCTAGATTCACGACATACAGTCAACATGTGCTCTGATACCATCTTGTAACGACCCGGTCCCGAAAGGAACGAAGTCTATTGTGCTTTTGTGCTATCCCTGGATCAGTATGCTAGCACACACAGTACTCGATGAAATACCATAAATCACATGTCAAAAAAGTAACGTAAATACATGGTATTTATTACCTCATAGCCTTTGGGCTAGAATACACCGCGGAACACAAACAATACATATGTGGAGTCCCATCAACACCAACGGCAAAGTTGAGTGTAGGCATCGTAACCCTACATCGCATCACTTACTCGTCGTATAGAATCCTGCAACACCCAAGGTTACAGCCTAAAGTGGGTCAGTACTTTGAATGTACGACAAGTTACTCCCAAAAGAATATATAACAGACCTATCTTCTACATGAAATTTGGCTAGTGGAAAAGCTCTAAGTTTCAATTTTCATAAAGCTGATTTTTTCCTACTCAAAGAGTATCATGACACTACTACAAAGATCATAATATGATTGAGTTGGTTTCTCCAAGTCAATCTATTCCCAAAGTTCATTAAGCCCGATTGATTAATTAAATATGATGAGATCCGTCAACATTCCCACTTCTAGATGCTCAAAGTTGTCCGTAATCGTGGACACGGCTAATCATGATCAGTTTGTACACTCTGCAGAGGTTGTGCACTTTCCCCACAAGACTCGACCACCTCCTTTGGTATTTGCCACACTACACGTTGTATGGAAACAGGAAGGTCGAGACATGGTCTTTTAGAAGAGTTTCACCTACTCTGGCGATGCCCATCCCACCTACACATAACTACGTTCGTAGCACCACCTAGTAAGAGTCACTACAACTAATCAACCAAGCCAGAGCCCATAATAGCATGTGGCTGCACACGTAAGCTTCTAGTTATGAAAAATATGATTGATCCCTTTAAGCCTGGGTGGCATTCCGGAGTGATTACTTGCCATCTCCAGGTCACTCAGGCAAATCCACTGGTTCCTCCAGGGTGCCCCCAACCATTCCACCCAGGTAGTTCATTCACTTTCTCTTGGTCCTGTATACTACTTAGTCACTCATACCTCATCATGGATCACTTCCCAATCCACGTCCACTTAGCAAAGCAGTATAATTCTACACGGTGGTGACAATGATATAGGGTTCAGACCTACCTCAATGAACTATTGGGTGTAATAGCATAGCATACTACATAATCCTATCAATGCATAATATTTAAGTTGGACTACAATGCATAGGAAAAATATAGGTATAACTGGAGTATGACCAAAAGAGTAACTTGCCTGGATCCTGAAGGTGAAATATTTTACTCGTAGTCGTATCTCCTTCTCGTTACAATATATCTAACGGTAAAAGAGAAATACTTCAAAACACAACACAAATCCAAAGTAAAGACCCAAATAAAGATACACTACAACATAAATATTTAGTTGTTACTAAGCTAGTTACTATGACGTGGCTAGGTTGATATAGGATCAAGTTTCTTGGGTGGAAATATGATGGAAGTCATATTCCAGGGATTTGATCAAAGGGATACAAGTTATAATTGATGTACGATGAAACTAGCTTGAGTATAAGTTCAAACGGATTGTGAGTATGGCAAAACCAGTTGGTTTGTCCATAAGAATATTTTAATAGGAAATCCATTCTTGGTTTGGATTCAAAAAGATCCGATAGGACTCGTGATGATCTTCTTGAGAAGATGGAATTATTTCTATAATCCAGTATATAAAGGAAAAGGATGTAACTAGATGAAACTAATCAAGGCTGAAATTTAAAATGTGGTCATAACATGATGGAAAGAATGTGACAAGTGTTCAAAAAAAGGTGTGATTCTAAGGATCAATTTGGCGAAGGAAATATTTCAAAATAAATTATAGAATGAAAGGAATAATAAATATACTCAAATTCACATAATAAATTTGAGTTAAATTTCGAATGACGAAAAGTTGAATATTATTGGAAAATAATAAACTACATTTTCCAAGGAATCCGGAGATATAAAATTTGTCGAATCCGATTTACGGGCTAAAAGATATGAATTTTTAAAGTTTGGGCATTTTTCTGAAAATAAATTACGGGATTTAATAACGGGATGCCACATGGAGAATTCTAATTGGCTTCTACCTATTCGTTTTAAACAGAGAAAAAAAAGATGAACGGAGAGTGAGAGCTCACCGGAAAGTTCACCGGAATTTGGAGCAGAAGATCTCAGGCATCAACGAACAGACGAACGGCATAGAGAATGAACTGGGGGATTCGTTGGACAAGATGAAAGCTTCTGTTTCGCCCTCGTATAGCCGTGAAATGTCGCCAGAGTTCAGCGGAACGCGTATAGAGCGTGGTGTCGCGGCCGACATGCTCCGGCTACACAATCTAGAGGGAAAACATGTCAAAGACTTGCGCAATACCGAACTACGGAGCAAAAAGATAAACGAGAGTCTGGGTCACCTTGTAGGCGTCGGAATCTACGAAGAACGGCGGCGGCAAGAAGAACTCCGGTGAGCATTTTCTCGTAGTACGGAAAGAATTAGAGGGGGATTTTCAGGGAGGTGGCTGAGGACCGTGAGGCTGGCACAAGGTTCTATTTATAGGTGCTAAGGAGGTCCATACATGGAGGTCCACACACAAAAATTGGAAGATTTTAACGGCGTTCATGGAGAAATTTCTGGACATTTAAATAATTAATTCACGTTGTTCTTTCCCTGAATGGATTCATCATGAACATCTCCACAATTTTTGTATAGGTTACAAATTGAATCGTTCAAGGAATTAAGTGGGAGGAGAGGAGAAAAGTTCCGTGCCATGGCTATTTCGTTCTGTACGTGTTCACGTACAGGAAGGAATAAGAGGAGGAAGAAGACGGGTGGAGATGAGCTTTAGTGGAAATTTTTCCTAAGATAAACAAAAAGGAAAGAGAGATAGAGAAAAAAAACTTAGATATATGGGTTCAGCCCAAATGACTTAGGAATCCTATTTTTATTATCTGGGTTAAACACTCTCAAATAAAATTGTATAGGCCAAGTAAAACATATAGAGTTTCAGAATAAATTTTCTAAATATGTTTTTATCAACCAAAAATTCATTTAAAGCAATTAATAAATTTCCTAAATTAGTTAGGGTTTTATAAATACTCCAAATGATTAATAAAATAATCAAGTATTCAAATGAGCATTGTTAAATATTTCCAATACTATTTTGGGATAAGTCATATTATCTCCTCTCATTTAATAAATTGAATTATTGGAAATATTTAAATATCTCTTAAGCGTCAATATCAAATAAACTCCAATTTCCAATAAAATTCGAGAATGAGTATGGGATCGCAATAAATTTGAGAAAGTCATTTTATTCTCGCTCTAAAATATTTAATTGTGGTTCTTACCAAGTTTCAAAAAGAAAAAAGAAAGAAACTCGTTCTTTTACTTTTTAATAAACTTGAAAACAAAAGTTTTCATTATTGGATAAATTATTATCCAATTTTTTTAATATATGGTTTGTACAGTTTTAAACAAGAACTCAAATTTTTTTCATTTACTCTAAAATTCAAACAAGTCAATCAATATAATATTATTTATTAACATTCCAAATTTTGGAAAATTTTGGGATGTTACAATCATAAAATGGTTGCTTATGATGGGTAGCAACTGAGAGAGATGGGCGTGCGTGCGGAGCCTTGTAATGGGCAGTTCGTACACCCCTGCAGTGTTAAATCTTTTCGAGAAGCCGTTTCCACGGTTATGGACGACTTGAGACCTACTCCTTGTTCATAGACAACAACAACGGAGATAATCTAAATAACTAGATCAACGTGTGTGTGCCTTGACTACTTCTTCATCGTCGGGATGCGAAGAGGAGGACAAGGATAGGATAGGTATTATGTTTGCGTAAGTAGTTGATAGTAAGACTTGTTGGAGGTGATTCCTCATCGAATGCTTGGTTCTCATCTTACTCTAAAATAGACCGTTAGCCACTCATATATTGCTAGTGCGTCTGCAACCTCACCACTACCCCCATCTTACCCATGAGAAGCTAGTTACAAGACTTTGATATATTCTCACCCCTTTCTTTTCTTTTCCCTTTTATGTTTTGCCTGATCGGCCGCTGCAGTTGATTACTACCTTGACCCTTCTTCTGGACGCCTTCGCGGAGACTCGACGACGACTAGTTAGGCGGATCCCGGCGGAGAGCCTGGACCCGTGTGGTTATGGGAATGGCGTGTTTTACCTTTGCCATTAGGCACTTGATTGTAGTCTGTACTCAGACATGTATCTTCCGCTGATGTAATGTATTTAAGGCAGTTGTATGCCGATTTTATGAAATGTTGTATCCATGTAGTTGTAATGTTGTGATATCATGTTGGAAATCCGGGGCATATGGCATTTTCATATGTCGCGGTGGGACCTATATTTGCTTCGTCCCCAGATCTGGATTGTAACAGCCCAGTTTTCACAAAAATAAATTTTTTTGTTTTCGGTGTGAATTGTTTGATTGTCTGATTTGTTTGCGGTGTTTGCATCCCCGATTTATCGATCGGCGATTATTTCCCCCCTCTTATCTCGTACCGGACGGAGACCGACCCTTGCCACCTTGACACTCGACCTTTGCGACGCCGGGTTTCACCCGATCACCGTCGCGAAAAACGCACGAGACCAGCCGCAGCCAACGGAACGAAAAACCACGTTTAATAATTAAACGAGTTATTTTTATAGCGCGCCGGAACGTGTTCTCGGAACGGTTCCAGCACGAGGTGAACGCCGCCGGCTCGACGCGCTGAATGCGCAGTTCGATGTTTTACCCGAATCGGAGGTACTGCGGACCCCCGGCGGTTAGAAACGTGAGCACCGCGCGCGCGAGAGAAAAACCGGAGATGTTTTTGCAAACTGCCAGCCACCATAATTGTTTCTAGTTCAGTTTCATGCATTCACATGCCATAATTGCTTTCTGCATCATGATTGTATCTTGGTCCAAAGTAGATACCCTGCTGTTAGTGTGCTCATGTTTATATTTTGTTGCAACTTCGATCGACAAGTGTGTCGCGACCGTTTATCGGAATTGAGTGATTCCGATTGCATATTGTTAAGCATCATGTCTACTTTCATTACATGTATTGCATCTTCATGTTAGCATTACTGGTCATATAGATATTTAGCTCCAAAGTTGCTAAGCTGCTGTTGTTGACAGCCACCTCTGTTTTTCACTAAGTTTGTTACTTTGCGATGCCATATTGTTTTCTTAATATCTTTTGATCTATGATGTCTATTTGCATGATTCTTTTTGCCATGCCTTCCCTGTCATGTCTACTTTATTTTCATATCATTTTTGAGTATGTTTGCATTCATTAACCTGTTTATGCATTGCTCTAAAGTGTGCTTCGTGATGTTGGCAGATTGTGCCTGTAACTTGTTTTGCTTATATCTTTTTAACCGTAACTCCGTTTGGGGTGTTCTTTATATGTAACTTCATTAGTTTTTCATGTACTTTGTGTTTATTCTATTGTTTGCTGCTGTTAACCAACCTAAAATATGGTTTAGGGCAGAACAGTACCAAATCTTTTAATCATCGTGCGGCACTTAGTGTTATGCCATGTTTAGGTTGTGCCTCACTTAAATTGACTAGCATAGATAGTTTATCTTATGCTTCATCTTTTGACATGTTTGTGTGTTATGCCATGCTTTCTTGAGTTGCCATGATAATAACCGTTGGTTGATCACCTGTAGCTAAGCAACTTGAACCACCGTAAACGTGCGGTATTCGTCGTGTGTGACCGATACCCCACTTAAACGGTTAGTAACCGTTCTCGACGATAGATCCGTATCGCGTTGCCATGTCGTGTGATGTCTTCTTGATCTTGTATTGCTCCGTAGTAATAGTGGTGCACCGTTGATTGCTTTCCAGTGTTTCCTTCTTGTGTGCTACCGCGGGTACCTCTCGGAGACGAGACGAGCTTGCGATCGGCTACACCTTCGGAATCCGACTTATCAATAGGCAAGGACTATGCACTACTTATGATCCATTCTATTTCAACCAGTGGTTTGCTGCTAGTCCAGGATAGGTTCGATGTTTGATCCTACCACATGTTTACAGCCTCTTTCAAACCGATACAGCCATGTCCCTTCCCAGCAAACCTTGTACTGCTATGTTACTATTGCTCGTTGCTCAGCCCTGCTTAGTATACATGCTTAGGATGCTACGATTTTACCCTGTTACTCCTTGGTTTGGGATATCACAATATTATTATTGTTATTGATTATATGATTATTATAATGTTGACTATATTCGACGAAGGATGGAAGGTCTAGGCTATCCCGCCCCGACGCTTTGTTCCGTTCGAGTCACCTAGGATCCGAGTTCCGGGTATTGGTTTTAAGACTGAGCGTGCCTAACCGCGTGTGGGATTTTATGGGGTCCCCTTTTCTTATCTACCTAGCTTCAAGCATTTCTAGTGGTGGCCCAAGATAGTTGGCGCCCCAGCTGTTTTCGAAACAACTCGGGCCAGCGGAGACTTAGTTCCTCTGTTGGTCCACCCGATCAGCTAGGACCCGGTTTCCCATGTGTGATTAACCGGCAATCCGACCTGCTTCATACGGAAGAGTCCGATCCGAGAGCTTGGCCGACTTTTGGATTGGGTGTCGACTCCCCGGGGGCCACCCGGATTTGTTTGTTGTTAGCTAGAGGGACCTGTCGTTTCGGATCTCTTGGAACTAAATCATAAAATGGTTGCCTGTGATGGGTAGAAACTGAGAGAGATGGGTGTGAATGCGGAGCCTTGTAATGGGCAGTTGGTACACCCCTGCAGGGTTAAATCTTTTCGAGAAGCCATGTCCACGGTTATGGACGACTTGAGACCTACTCCTTGTTCATAGACAACAACAGCTGAGATAATCTTAATATAACTTGATCAACGTGTGTGTGTGCCTTGACTGCTTCTTCTTCGTCGGGATGCGAAGAGGAGGACAAGGATAGGATAGGTGTTATGTTTGCGTAGTAGTTGATAGCAAGACTTGTTGGAGGCGATTCCTCATCGAATGCTTGGCTTCTTACCTTACTCTCTAGATCGTTAGCCACTTCATAAATGCTAGTGCGGCAGCAACCTCACCACTTACCCCATCCTTACCGTAAACTACTAAATGTCCTAGAATGACGAGTGATGAAGTCCTTGATGGGTCAGATGACCACTACAGTTGGATGCTGAGTACCTCTGTACTCATGATACTACCCCCAAACTGTTTTCAGGGTTCTTGATCGACAACAGGTATGGTGATCGACGTTTCACATGGAGACTCGACGACGACTAGTTAGGCGGATCCCGGCGGAGGGCCTGGACCAGTGTGGTTATGGGATCGATGTTTTTCTCTTTGCCAGTAGGCATTTGATTGTAGTCTATACTCAGACATGTATCTTCCGCTGTTGTATTGTATTAAGGCAGTTGTATGCCGATTGTTTGAGATGTTGTATCCTTGTATCTGTAATGTTGTGATATCATGTTGGAAATCCGGGGCATATGGCTTTGTCATATGTTGCGGTGGGACCGATATGTGCTTCGTCCCCGGATCTGGATGGAAACATCTAGATCTGGAACAGTAACGCATATCAGGCCTTATAACTTGGTATCAGAGCCTTAGCGACCGTAGGATCCCTTCTCTGGCCGAAGTCGAGTCTAGACAAAACTATTTTGTAGTTACTAAGTTAGTTATCAGAGAGTAGGATTCTTTTTACTCCTTACCCTTGCTCTGGTCAGGACAAGTGTCGTAAGTGTTTTAATTCTCATCTTATCCCCTTCAAACTTTAGGATCTCGAATGTGTGGAGTTTCGGAACCGTTACAATGCCTTGCTTGCAGCGTATTGTATCGATTCCGATCTCAGGTTTGGGAATTCCTGTAGTACCTTTAGCTTCTCCGATTTCGGTTATCATCTGGGTCAGCCATTGGCATCCATCTTTTGCCCAGTGTTTTCACGACTTGCGTCGAAAAGCACTATCCCTTTGACAAGGTTTCGTTGTCGTTCCTCCTCTTGACACCGACGGTTTCGTATTTTCCGACGTTGTCGTTTCTCTGCGGAAATTTATCTCGACGGAAGCTCGACGTCGACATGGAGCATAGTCCCTTGTTGGTGGTGTTGAAGAATCGTAGACTTTCTATTTCTCTCCCCCCTCTCCCCGGATCGTCCTGGATCTCGGGACGAGATCCTTGTTGGTGTTGTTGTATTGTAACAGCCCAGTTTTCACAAAAATTAAAATTTTTGTTTTTGGTGTGAATTGTTTGATTGTCTGATTTGTTTGCGGTGTTTGCATCCCCAATTTATCGATCAGCGATTATTTCCCCCCTCTTATCTCGTACCGGACGGAGACCGACCCTTTCCACCCTGACACTCGACCTTTGCGACACCGGGTTTCACCCGATCACCGTCGCGAAAACCGCACGAGACCAGCCGCAGCAAACGGAACGAAAAAACAAGTTTAATAATTAAACGGGTTATTTTTATAGCGCGCCGGAAAGTGTTCTCGGAACGTTTCCAGCGCGAGGTGAACGCCGCCATCTCAACGCGCTGATCGCGCAGTTCAAAGTTTTACTTGAATCGGAGGTACTGCGGACCCCCGGCGGTCAGAAACGTGAGCACCGCGCGCGTGAGAGAAAAACCGGAGATGTTTTTGCAAACTGCCAGCCACCTGGGCTATAAATAGACCATCCCACCACTTAGGGTTTCCCCTAAGCACCTAGGCAGCCCCCAGATCCAGCTTTGCCCCAAAAATAGTCTATTTTCGCACATTTTAACCCCAAATTTTAGCAAACCCTAGTCCCTCTCAATCTGGACTGTCGGATCTGCGGATCCTACGGCCCAGATGCGCCCCCAGCCGTCTCTCTCTCCTCTAACTCCTCTCCTCCGCGCAGCCGCCCGAGCCGCCTCGGCCTCGTCGCCGGGCCGCCGCCGGCAGTTCAGCAGGTGGCCGCCGCCGCCAGGTCTTCTCCTCTGCCCGCGCCACCTCCCTCCACCTCTCCCTCTCACCCTCTGTCTCCTCCTCCTCTCCGCGCAGGGCCGCTGCACCGCCGTCGCCAGGAAGAGCCGCCATGGCCACCCGAGCTTCGAGCTCGTGCCGCCAAGCCCCGCGCCCAAGGCCGCCGCCCGGATCTAGCGAGGCGCCGCCCTCCCGCACCCGATCTGGTCCTCCTCGACCTGCCCTGCACCCCTGCTCCCCACCGGAGGCTCGCCGGAGTCCGGCGTAGCCGCCCCTCTCCGATCGGGACGAGCCCGAGTGCTCCGGCGCTTGCCCTCCCGTGGTGAGCCGGCGTGCCACCGGAGGCCCACCTCGCCACTCCAGCTGCGGCCCAGCCCAGCCACTTACTCGGCCAGATGGGCCCCTGAGGCCCATGGTGAGCCAGCCCAGCTCCTTTTTTTATTTTCGTCTGTTTTTTTTTCAATATCTGGAAAATTTCTGCTAAGTCTGGAATAACTGCTACTGTTTCCGTTTCGCATTGTAATTTGCGAGTAATCCGTAGCTCCGATGAACGTGCCCCCAAAATGAAAGTTGCTTAGTTTTGCGTGCTCTAGCGTTCGTATGTAGAAAGGTTTTCCGTTTGAGGCCGTCGAGATAGTTTAATTCTGCGTTGAAGTGGGCATCAGGCCGTTAATTGCTTTTTTTCCTGTTAAGTGCTGCTGTTATTATTTTATTGGAACTTCGGGCGACAATTGCTTCGCAACCGTACGTCGGAACTGAGTGATTTATTTTGCATTGCGTTAAGCATTGTTTCTACTTCAGTTTCATGCATTCACATGCTATAATTGCTTGCTGCATCATGATTGTATCTTGCTCCAAAGTAGCTAACCTGCTGTTAGTGTGCTTCTATTTATATTTTGTTGCAACTTCGGTCGACGAGTGTGTCGCGACCGTTTATTGGAATTGAGTGATTCCGATTGCATATTGTTAAGCATCATGTCTACTTTCATTACATGTATTGCATCTTCATGTTAGCATTACTGGTCATATAGCTATTTATCTCCAAAGTTGCTATGCTGCTGTTGTTGACAGCCACCTCTGTTTTTCACTAAGTCTGTTACTTTGCGATGCCATGTTGTTTGCTTAATATCTTTTGATCTATGATGTGTATTTGCATGATTATTTTTGCCATGCCTTCCCTGTCATGTCTACTTTAGTTTCATATCATTTGTGGGTATGGTTGCATTCATTAACCTTTTTATGCATTGCTCTAAAGTGTGCTTCGTGATGTTGGCAGATTGTGCTTATATCTTTTTAACTTGTTTTGCTTATATCTTTTTAACCGTAACTCCGTTTGGGGTGTTCTTTATATGTAACTTCATTAGTTTTTCATGTAATTTGTGTTTATGCTATTGTTTGCTGCTGTTAACCAACCTAAAATATGGTTTAGGGCAGGACAGTACCAAATCTTTTAATCATAGTGCTACACTTAGTGTTATGCCATGTTTAGGTTGTGCCTCACTTAAATTGACTAGCATAGATAGTTTGTCTTATGCTTCATCTTTTGCCATGTTTGTGTGTTATGCCATGCTTTCTTGAGTTGCCATGATAATAACCGTTGGTTGATCACCTGTAGCTAAGCAACTTGAACCACCGTAAACGTGCGGTATTCGTCGAGTGTGACCGATACCCCACTTAAACTGTTAGTAACCGTTCCCGACGATAGATCTGTATCGCGTTGCCGTGTCGTGTGATGTCTTCTTGATCTTGTATTGCTCCGTAGTAATAGTGGTGCACCGTTGATTGCTTTCCAGTGTTTCCTTCTTGTGTGCTACCTCGGGTACCTCTCGGAGACGATGCGAGCTTGCGATCGGCTACACCTTCGGAATCCGACTTATCAACAGGCAAGGACTATGCATTACTTATGATCCATTCTATTTCAACCAGCGGTTTGCATGCTATTCTAGGATAGGTTATATGTTTGATCCTACCACATGTTTACAGCCTCTTTCAAACCGATACAGCCATGTCCCTTCCCAGCAAACCTTGTACTGCTATGTTACTATTGCTCGTTGCTCAGCCCCTGCTTAGTATGCATGCTTAGGATGCTACGATGTTACCCTGTTACTCCTTGGTTTGGGATATCACATTATTATTATTGTTGTTGATGATATGATTATTATAATGTTGACTATATTCGACGAAGGATGGAAGGTCTAGGCTATCCCGCCCCGACGCTTTGTTCCATTCGAGTCACCTAGGATCCGAGTTCCGGGTATTGGTTTTCAGACTGAGCGTGCCTAACCACGTGTGGGATTTTATGGGGTCCCCTTTTCTTACCTACCTAGCTTCAAGCATTTCTAGTGGTGGCCCAAGCTGGTTTTACCTTTTGCAACGTGTGTGTGTTAGTTGGCGCCCCAGCTGTTTTCGAAAAACAACTCGGACCAGCGGAGACTTAGTTCCTCTGTTGGTCCACCCGATCAGCTAGGACCCAGTTTCCCATGTGTGATTAACCGGCAATCCGACCTGCGTCATACGGAAGAGTCCGGTCCGAGAGCGTGGCCGGCATTTGGATTGGGTGTCGACTACCCGGGGGCCACCCGGATTTGTTTGTTGTTAGCTAGAGGGACCTCTCGTTTCGGATCTCTTGGAACTAAATCATAAAATGGTTGCCTGTGATGGGTAGCAACTGAGAGAGATGGGCGTGCGTGCGGAGCCTTGTAATGGGCAGTTGGTACACCCCTGCAGGGTTAAATCTTTTCGAGAAGCCGTGTCCACGGTTATGGACGACTTGAGACCTACTCCTTGTTCATAGACAACAACAGCTGAGATAATCTTAATATAACTTGATCAACATGTGTGTGTGCCTTGACTGCTTCTTCTTCGTCGGGATGCGAAGAGGAGGACAAGGATAGGATAGGTGTGATGTTTGCGTAGTAGTTGATAGCAAGACTTGTTGGAGGCGATTCCTCATCGAATGCTTGGCTTCTTACCTTACTCTCTAGATCGTTAGCCACTTCATAAATGCTAGTGCGGCAGCAACCTCACCACTTACCCCATCCTTACCGTAAACTACCACTTGTCCTAGAATGACGAGTGATGAAGTCCTTGCTGGGTCAGATGACCACTACAGTTGGATGCTGAGTACCTCTGTACTCATGATACTACCCCCAAACTCTTTTCAGGGTGCTTGATCGACAACAAGTACGGTGATCGACGTTTCACATGGAGACTCGACGACGACTAGTTAGGCGGATCCCGGCGGAGGGCCTGGACCCGTGTGGTTATGGGATCGATGTTTTTGTCTTCGCCAGTAGGCATTTGATTGTAGTCTGTACTCAGACATGTATCTTCCGCTGTTGTATTGTATTAAGGATTGTATGAGATGTTGTATCCTTGTAGCTGTAATGTTGTGATATCATGTTGGAAATCCGGGGCATATGGCTTTGTCATATGTAGCGGTGGGACCGATATGTGCTTCGTCCCCGGATCTGGATGGAAACATCTAGATCTGGAACAGTACCGCATATCGGGCCTTACATGGATGGAAACATCTAGATTTGGAACAGTACCGCATATCGGGCCTTACACATCGCCATTGTGGAGCCCGCCCCCTTGCCGGAAGAGAGAATGATCTTCCACAATATGGTGAGTGATTTCATTGTTAATCACCTGTAGCGTGAGATTGTTAGTGTTTAGTCTTGGATCCAAAGAGTGGGACTCTACGAGTTCCGCATCATGTCTGTTCGTCACGTTTTAATCGATCACCCTCCTTTCAATCTTGGCAATGATCGATTCGTCAGATTCATCCCACATGATGAAGGGATTAATTTTCGAGCTAGCAATAGATTTAGGAGGGGATGGGTGATGTTTTTAGGGATTCCTTTGGATTATCGCCGCACACAGAACATTGCGGATGCTGTCAGCACCTTTGGGCGCTTCCTGAGTTGGCATCAAGCTGATCCTCGACTTGTTAGGACTATGGTTTATTGTTCTTTTCCTGCTACTTCTCAAGTTCCACATGATGTGGTTTACAGAGAGTACTCTGATTTTGGTGGAGTTAGAATCTCCTGGACAGCTGCAGTATATGTGCTTACTGTAGATTTTGCTGATAATCTGCCACATGATGAGGATCAAATGCCCCTTGATGGAAACCCACACCCCCTTCCTGGTCACCTGATGGATTCTATTCCTGAGGTGGCCATGCCTGAATTCCCTGAGATTGGATGGAATGACTTACCCCAGCAGCATCAGAATCAACGTGCAGGAAATTTTCACCAACAACACTTTCAGAATGCTGATGCACCAAGATGAAGCTCCAGAAGTTCTGGTGGAAGAAGTGCTCCCCTCACAGGAATCCATGGTGGACCAAGTCTCCAATGATAGCTCCAACTCAGTTAACAATGAGTATCTGGTGGGCCAACATCAGAAACCTACGAACAATGCAATTGTTCAGTTTGTTCCCCCTGTTAATCAACCTCCTCTTCATGTGGGACGTGTCCTCACGGTATTTGTCCATGTTCTACCTCCATACCTTCAATTGAAACGCAGCTTCGAGCGTCTGCTGCCACTGCAATGGAACTTTGAGATACCTAAATTTCTCCCACTAATGGCTTTGGAGCCTGTCATCATCTCTAATAGATCTTGGGAGTGTGCTTTCTTTCACACCATGCAGGGCTTCAAGCTACCCTTCAGGTCTTCTCTTGATGCCGCTGAGATCACGCTAAGATCTTTATACTTTGAAGAATCTGCATCTCCTGGCGCCCTATATTTTGACAGTGACACTGTCGCCCCAGCTTCTCCTGAAACTCTACAATTTTCGGCTACATCGACTATTTCTCGACGACGCATGAACCGCAGGAAGATTTTGGAGGAATCTGAAGTCCGTCGTACCTCTCGTTTGAGTGCACTGAAAGGAGGCTTAAATTATCCACTCAAGTCTCTCTCCAACTGCAAGCTCCAGACAACTCGCAAGAAGCTAAAACCAACTGCAGCTCCCACAGTCGATGCTGACTGTCATACTGAAGCTACTGATCCTTTTGCACAGGCTCCACCTCCAACTCAAAGCAGGACTCTACAGCGCATTGGTGTCCATCTAGGGATCCATGCATCGAAGATCACCATGCACAAGCTTATGGTAGGATCCAGCTCTGCTTCCTCCATTTATGTCCATTTATGGTTGGACAAGCTTATGGTTGGATCCATGCATCGAAGATCTTTGGTTCTGATGATTTATAAATCTTTTATCTTCTCGGGTTTATGGTGGAATGTGCGTGGTGGAAGTGGAACTCTTTCTTGCATCCCTTTTGTACCAGTTTCCACTATGTGGCTTGTGGTTATCTCTCAACCAAACCTGTTTTAATGAATTATACCACCTTTAGAGATTGGAAAGTGCTCTGCTGGAATGTGCGTGGTCTTAACTCTGAATCTCGACAGTTGGTTGTTCGAGAAAAAATAATTGAATCATGCTGCTCCATAGTCTGTTTGCAGGAAACCAAGTGTGATTTCTTTGATTACCGTTTACTCAGGAAAGTGTGTCCCAGAAGATTTGACAATTTCTCTTATGTCCCAGGCAAGAAGCATGTTTACTGGAACACTTCTGAACACTAAAAGTTTTTTCATACACATCAAATTCACTTCTGTGCATGATAACACTGTTTGGCAACTGATCAATGTGTATGGTCCCTGCACTGGACCCTTTAGGGATGATTTTGTTAAATGGTTGTATGACTTACAAATTGGGCATGATGAAGTGTGGCTCTTGGTTGGGGATTTCAACTTTATGAGATCCACCGATAATAGAAACCTGCCTGGTGGAAACATACATGATAACTTTCTCTTCAATGAAGTCATTGGACACTTAGGCCTGACTGAGCTACCTATTAAGGGGAGACAGTACACCTCGTCAAATATGCAGGATAATCCACTTCTTGAGCAGTTGGACTGATTTTTTACCTCTACTGCTTGGACCACTTCCTACCTAATACCATGGTGCTGCCCTTGGCTAAAACTGCATCTGATCATGTTCCCTGTGTTGTCTCTATTGCCACCCATATACCTAATGCACATATCTTCAGATTTGAGAATTATTGGGTGGATTTTCCTCGTTTTTTGGACTGTGTTCAGACCAATTGGAATTCAACTCAACACAGGGGCACATCTTCTAAACCTTTATCTGCTAAATTCAGATGGGTTTTGACCTTCAAACTCTCTTGCATAGGGTGGAGGATCTCCAAGGTCTGGTGTATCCCTTTTCTGAAGCTGAAATTGACTTGGTGTTGAAGCACATGCCCTCTAACAGAGCCCCTGGACTTGATGGCTTTACTGGTATTTTCCTGAAGAAATGTTGGCACATTATCAAGGAGGATTTCCATGCCCTTATCACCGATTTATTTTTGGAAAATTTAGACATTGAGTGTCTGAACTCCTCCCTGATCACCTTGATTCCCAAGAATATTGGAGATGAGATGATCTCTGACTACAGACCAATCTCATTGACCAGTACTTGCCTCAAGTTCCTGATTAAGCTTCTTGCCAATAGACTTCAATCTATCATCCTTAGATGTATCCATCAAAACCAATATGGATTTCTCAAATGTAGAAACATTCAAGACTGCCTGGCCTGGTGTTTTGAATATATCCACCAATGTCAGGCATCCAAGAAACCTATTGTTCTTCTCAAGCTCGACTTTGCTAAGGCATTTGACACCATTGAGCATGATACAATCCTACAGGTTCTTCGGTTCAAGGGTTTCCCTGACAAATGGATTTCATGGGTGAAATTGCTGCTTTCCTCTGGGAGTTCCTCTGTCTTCCTCTATGGGATACCAGGCAATCAGTTCCACTGTAAAAGAGGAGTCAGGCAGGGTGATCCCGTGTCTCCTGTCCTTTTTGTCCTTGTTGTGGATCTTCTGCAATCTGTGGTCAATGATATGTGTTCCAATGGTATTTTAGCTCTGCCAATTCCCTCTTACATATCTGATTACCCCATTGTACAATATGCAGATGACACTCTCATTGTGCTGCCTCCATGTGACACCTAGCTGTTGGCACTCAAGGATATTCTCAACACCTCTGCTCAGTCTACTGGTTTAAGGGTGAACTTCAATAAATCCTCTATGATCCCCCTGAATATTGCTGATGATGAAGCTCATAGACTGGCAACTTTACTGGGATGCTGTCTGGGATCTCTACCTTTCACTTACTTTGGTCTCCCTATGGGAACCACAAGGCCATCCATCAGCGATCTATCCCCTCTGGTTGATAGAATTGAAACAAGACTGTCTGCATCTTCATTCTTTCTGAACCAGGGCAGTAGACTGCAACTGTTAAATTCTGTTCTTTTCTCTATGCCAATTTATCACATGTGCTCTCTTAGCATCCTAGTTGGCATTATCAAACAAATTGAGAGAATCCAGAGGCAATGTCTCTGGAGAGGCAATAATGAGCAACCAAGGAAATCTCTGGCTGCATGGGATCTAGTCTGCAGGCCAAAGAACAAGGGTGGTTTGGGCATCCTGAACCTGTAGATTCAGAATGAAGCTCTGATTATGAAACATCTTCACAAATTTTATAACCACCACAACTCCCCCTGGGTACATCTAATATGGAATTCATACTATCATAACCAAGTGCTCCATGATACACAATTGTGTGGATCATTTTGGTGGAGAGATGTCTTCAAGCTGGACCCTAAATACTGCAACCTTGCCTTACCCAAACTAGGTTCTGGAACTTCACTGAACTTTTGGAATGATAAATGGCTTGATCCGAACCTCCCTCTCCATCAGAATTTTCCCCATTTGCACTCTTTTGCTATGGATGACAACCTCTCTGTGGCTCAGATGTTTCACATGAATGACTGGACCGATGGGTTTCATCTCCCACTGTCGACAATTTCTCATGGGGAATTGCTGCAGTTACAGGATATGACTGCAGGTACTACACTCTCAGCTGCACCCGATTCTTGGACTTGGCCACACCATAAGGGAGTCTATAAATCGATGCAGATGTACAAATCGGCTCACTCTTCCATCCATTGTGACCCTGTTTTACAAAGGATCTGGAAGAGCTCTTGCACACTAAAACTGAAAGTGTTTGGTTGGTTGTTATTGTTGGATAGACTCAACACCGGGGATATGATGATCAGGAGGCATTGGCATGTTGAGGATGGTACATGTGTCATGTGCCTATTCAAAGCTCATGAAGACAGAATTCACCTGTTCTTCAGTTGTTGCTTCAGTCAGAGAGTTTGGAACTATCTGGGTATTCACTGGAAACCATCACCTGGTGTAGGAACTATGCAGATGGCTTCTGCTGCTATGCTGGATTTTGGTTATCCTTTCTTCACTGAAGTAGTGTTCACATCCACCTGGAACATCTGGACACTCAGGAATGCCAAGATCTTCAGGAATGCCAAAACCCATCCTTCAGATGATGGAGGAGAAATTTCAATCATGACATCACTCTTCTCACTCATAGAATCAAATGTAAATTTAAGTCTCAATTGTTAGATTGGATTAGTTCTCTTTCTTAGTTTTTGGTTATCTCAAACAGATCCTAGATAGATCCCCTTGTAAGTATACCTAACCTGTAACCCCCCCCCCCTTGTCTTTACTTTTCAATAAAGCACCGGGAGGCTTTTGCCTTGCAGTTTTAAAATTCAAAAAAAACATCTTAGGTTGGTATTGATGAAATTTCAAGAGCATCGCCTATATGCCAAGTTCTCTAAGTGCGAATTTTGGCTACCGGAAGTGACCTATTTAGGCCACATGATTTCTGCTAAAGGCATTGTTGTGAATACCGAGAGAGTTCAGGCCATCCTTGATTGGACTCCACCTGAATCGGTTAAGCAAGTTAGGGGTTTTCTTGGCTTAGCAAGCTATTGCCGCCGCTTCGTTGAGAACTTCTCCAAAGTTGCAAAGCCTCTAACTGAACTCCTCAAGAAATATAAGTAATCCGAATGGACCCCCGAGTGCGAGGAAAACTTTCAAGAGTTAAAAAGAAGATTGACTTCTGCACCCGTACTTGCACCTCCAGACACCAAAAGGGATTTCGAGATCTATTGTGGTGCTTCACGGCAAGGGTTAGGGTGCATACATGTGGTAGCATACGCTTCAAGCCAGTTGCGCCCACATGAAGAGAACTACCCTACCCATGATCTTGAACTCGCTGCAGTAGTTCATTCCTTGAAGACTTGGCAACATTACCTCCTTGGTAATCGTTGTGAGATCTATTCCGACCACCAAAGCCTCAAATACATACTCACCCAGCCAGATCTTAATCTCAGGCAAAGACGCTGGATAGAGTTCATAAAATATTATGACTTAGGAATTTCTTTCACCCCAGGCAAAGCCAATGTCATGGATGATGAACTAAGTCGTAAGTCGTATTGTAACAACCTCATGTTACAACAGTATCAACCACTTCTTCATGAGGAGTTTTGAAAGCTCAATGTCAAGATAGTTCCTCATGGCTTCCTATCTACCTTGGTGGCGAAACCAACCCTTGAGTTTAAAATCATAGCCGCCCAGAAACGTGATAGTGGTATTCGAGAGATCAAGAAGAACATTGCTAGAGGAGTTGCTAAATATTTCTCCGTAAATGATCAAGTTGTCGTTTTCTTTGGCACTCAATTAGTTGTACCACGAAAACACAATCTTAGGAGGTTGATTCTTAAGGTAGCTCATGACACTCCCCTTTCGATTCTTCCTGGTAGCACAAAGATGTACCGAGACCTACGCCAGAGATTTTGGTGGACTAGGATGAAGCGAAAAATTGCTTAGTTCATTGCTGAATGTGATGTTTGTCGTTGCATTAAGGCCTAACATCAAAGACCTGCTGGCACTCTTCAACCATTGCCTATTCCCGAGTGGAAATGGGACAAAGTCGGTATGGACTTCATAACTTACTTTCCATAAACCTAGAAAGGAAATTATGCCATCTTCGTTGTCATTGATAGACTTTCCAAAGTTGCTCACTTCCTTCTTGTTCGCGAGTCTATAACAGCAAGCCAGTTAGCGGACTTGTATATCTCTAGGATTGTGTCTCTTCATGGTGTTCCTTTGGAAATCAATTCTAATCGTGGTAGCCTTTTCACCTGTAGATTCTGGGGAAGTTTTCAGAATGCTATGGGAACTCATCTCTCCTTTAGTACAGCTTTCCATCCCCAGTCTAGCGGTCAAGTTGAAAGGGTTAACCAAATTCTTGAAGACATTCTTAGAGCTTGTGTTATCTCTTTCGGAATGAATTGGGAGAAGTCTCTTCCATTCGCCGCTTATAACAACAGTTTCCAATCTAGTCTGAACATGGCTCCTTTTGAATTTCTATATGGACGAATATGTCGAACACCTTTAAACTGGTCGGAAACCAGTGAAAGACAAATCTTTGGACCGGATATGATCAAGGAAGCAGAAGAGAAGGTTCGCATTGTTCGTGATCTATTGAAAGCAACCCATTCTAGTAAGAAAAGCTACTATGATCGTCATCATAGGAAAGAAAGATACAATCTGAGTGAGAACGCTTACCTTCGGGTTACTCCTCTGAAGGGAACCAAACAATTCGGTATCAAAGGAAGGTTGGCCCCATGTTACATTGGACCTTTCCGCATTCTTTCTAAACGTGGATAAGGTTCCTGCCAACTTGAACTATCCCCGCACCTTTCCCGAGTACATGATGTATTCCATGTGTCACAACTCATGCGTTGCTTTAAGGACCCCATCTGCGAAGTAGACCATGAAACGCTTGATCTCCAAGATGACCTTTCCTATCTCCAAGATGACCTTTCTTGATTTCGTAGAGCGTAGCACACGTCGTCAAAATATCAAGTTTTTGAAAGTGCAATGGTCACACCACTCCGAGAAATAAGCCACATGGGAACTAGAAGACCGTCTCCGTGCTGTGTACCCCACCTTCCTCCCAATGACTTCTGAATCTCGAGACGAGATTCTTTTGAGTGGGGGCGAATTGTCACAATCCCAGTTTAGGTATGTGCTAGGATTCAAGTGCTTCATTGCATCATGTAAAAAAGTCAAAAGGAAATTGAAATGGGAGAAGGAAAACCCTCCCAAATGAATTATTTCAATTGGCCATCTTAAAAGTTGCTTCCAAATATCGTTTGAACTCTTTTAAAAGTCCCACAAATGAGTATGATCACATATCAAGTGAATTGGATTCAAACCCATGCTTACTGATTTTTCAAAAAGTCCATAAAGGCATTGGAAATTAAATAATACCTCTATTTGAATTTGAAATCAAATATTTTGAATATAAAAAATGTTCAAAACTTGGGACTGACTAGCTACTGGTCATGTAAGTCCATATAGAAAGTTTGAGAATTTTATAAAATGCCTAGCTATTTAACTTAGCAAAGCAACCAAATGTCAGAAAAGAAAAACAGAAAGAAAAAGAAAGATACAGGCCTACTTGGATCTGGCCCAACTTACCCAGGCCGGCCCAAGCCCACCCCACCACCTTGTCGTCTTCCCCGGGCATGAGCACACAGCTGCGTGTCGGGCATGCCGTGCCGCCGTGGACGCCGACGCCAAGCAGCTACTCCCCTGGCCTTCTCCTCGCATCTGGAGACGCCCAGGGCCCTCCCGTAGCCATTCCTCCCTCGAGTACATCTCCCTCCTCGTCCCCTCGCCATTCCTGCCGTTGCACGAGAGCTCACCGAAGCACCGCCGCCGCACCCGCGTGGCCACCAGCCTCCTCAAGCTGCCCCGAGATGTCCAGGAGACTCACCGTGTTCTTCTTCGTCGCCGTGCGCAAGTAATCGACCCGAGGAGCCCTGAGCACGTCGCCCCTTCACCTCTTCACCACCGGCCACCGCGGGATCACGACGAGGAACTCATCGCCGTCAAGCCTTCCCAGCCTTCGCCGTCTTCGCCGTCGCGTTTAGGGTGAGCCTCTGGTGCTTTTCCCTCTCGCCGCGCTCGAACCCGTGCACTGCAGCGCCGTCTTCATCACATCCGTACTCCGGCCGCGGCGCCACTCATCGACGGTGATGTTCTGGTCCTCCCCTTGGCCGCCTACGTGCATGAGGTGACGTGCGCGAGCACAGGCTATCTTCCCGTGGTCACGGTGAGCCGATTGGTGGCCGGAGACGCCCTCCCAAGTGTCGCCGCCGCGTCGGTTGGTCGTCGGCGTTGAGCCGTCGGTGAGCTGACATGGGTCGACGTGGTTAATCACTAATTATCACACCCCTGGGCCACTTACATGTGGACCCAGGCATCTAACTAACCCCCGGTTAGCTTAATCTAATCGGGAGAGTTAACTAAGACACTGACATGTCTGGCTCACTGGTTAGTTTGACCAGTCAGCACCTCCCCACATCAGCATGACGCAAGAATGACGCAGTAAACCTTTTCCAGATTAAAAATAATTCAGGTAAATCCAGAAATTTCTTTAAACTTCGAAAATCAATAACTATTTAACCCTAACTCCAAGTTAAACAATTAATATATGAAAAATTATCAGAAAAATGCAAGGATTATGAATATGCACTTTGTTTTCATGTTTTACCATTTTAAAATTGGGGACAGTAGCAAATGTGCATATGAACCCTTTTAAATTCATACATGGAGTTTGAATCGCAAATCCTTTTGCAATACACTTCATTTAAATGGAACCAAAAATACATCACCATGTACCTCATATTACAACACTTTATCATGTGTTTGTGCATTGTTCATTCATTGATTGTTATGTTTTCTTTGATTGATATCGAATAGAAGTGGAGCCAGAACTCGAGATCACCCCGGCAGTTGAAGACTCCCAATACGACCCTCGTCGGCAAGGAAAGCAAACCCCATTGATCATGTCGATAAAAACCGATTTCCCTCTCTTTCTCGCTTATGCATGTTTAGGATGTCACCATGATGCATTTATACCGGATAGTTGAACCCATTCCTTTGAATGACCTATCATTTTGTCACAGTAGTAAGAAAACCACAATACTAGCAGATTTAGGAGTTGATTGTTGATCATGTGGCCCCTGCAACTGTTACAGCTTATTGCATTCTTAGAGTTACCATGAGGTTGCTCTTTTGTGAGTCGTGATGGTAGTCATCATGTTGATGACGGTGGAAATTTGTCGGTGAATATGACCTAAATAAGGTGAACGATGAGAGGTTCTGTAGGAGTAAATAGTGGGTTGTCTTGTTGAACACCGCCTTAAGCACGAGTTCTTGTGTGGTGATCCAAGACAAAGAGTACTACCAAATGTTGGGAAAATGGACCCCCGCTCAACGTAATAACTCACCCCTGTTGGTTCAATGAGTCGCAGTAGTTCGGAGTTCTGGTAGGTCTGTGGAACGGTTTGCGAAGTGGAAGATCGGCTATTTAGACCGGCTTGGGACCCTCCAAACATCTTCTGGGACCGCATCGGTAAACCGGCCGGGTTCATGATTGTGGAATCCAACCTAGATAGGCGTCTCCTTTGAACTTAGAGTTGGATGTGAGCTAAAAGTTGTGGGAATTATCCTCGCCGACACCCGCTTGAAGGGTGACGAGGTCCCAACGGTAACTGATAGTTTCATGTGTGTATCAGTACACCCCTGCAGGGTTAATAAACTATTCGAATAGCCACGTCCGTGGTCATGGACTACTTGGAAAGATGTGCTTGATTATTAGACAACCTCAACGGTTACTCTAAAACTTACCAAGATAAGTGTGAGTACTATGGTTTTCTTTCTCGTGGGAAGTAGAGGAAGGATCCATAGTGGTGTAATTGATTGGGAGACTTGGATAGTTGGAGTCGAGTACGCTCCTTACCTATTTCTGGTATTCGTAGTACAGGATTAGCCAAGTCAAAGATGGCACTTCTGCAATACAAACCCCATCTTCCTTTACCTTGAAACTTGAGGATGAGTAGTATAGTTCTGATGTAAGTCTAATTGAGTACGACTTTGTACTCACGTGTTCTTATTTATGTTTTTAGATGAACCCACTGACCCCGAAGGTGGCTTCTTCCTGGAGCTCGACGTGGACTAAGCTAGTGTAGTTCCAGACAGTAGTCTGGTACCTCGTGGAAGGGCATGTATATTGAATAAGGCTTCTCTAAGCCATTTGTGAAACTTATCTGTCCTCAGACCTAAGTTGCTTCCGTTGTTTCATGTAATGTTGGATCACATTCATGTGATCTCTTTGTGTACTCTATATGTAAGTCAATAAAGATCTATACTTTGTAGAGTTCATGTGATGAGTACCTGATTTTTACATTGGACATGTATGCTACGTGTATGATTATAACGTGCATGTCTTAGTGTGGTTTTCGATAGCTTAGTTGTGCTCTCGCTGGCGGTCTTTCTTACAGCCAAGTGGCTCTAAGTTGTGCGCAGCTTGGAGCATCGCGATGCGATTGCACGTAACCCCGTTATGTGGCACACTTTGTTGTACGATCAAGCCCGCCCGAGACCTCGACTAAGTGATCGGGACGGAGTTGTGTATGTAAATGCTATGGTTCAATTGACAATATGGTTGAGACGACTTGTCTATGAGTATGGGATTTCACCACCCATAAGCATTTAGACTTGTGAGCGCGCGATGAGGACCCATTTCAGTTGATCTTCCGGGCCTGAATGGGATGCCCCTCATGTTCGAGCTTTCCGAGAGTGTCTTATACTTGGCCTTGTCTTCTTAGACAAGTGGGTATGGCTCTCGGCTGTCCATATGATTGAATTGTGGCTAGAATTACATATGCACACCCCGGGTCCCGACACCGCCGTGTTGCCTCACTGTCGTCGATCTCCTCGCCGCTTAACTGTCGGAAGGACCTCGCCGGAGGTGTTCTCCGTCGACGCCGATCATCATCCGCGTCACCGTAGAAGTCTCGCATCACAAAGTTAGGGTATGTGAGATGTCGAACTCGAATCTATCCCTTCTCTGTTGATCGAGTCTTGGATTTGTTCTTGATTTCATTTTCTTTTTATTAGCTATGTTTGATCCATTTGGATCCTTGCAGTTTGGGAAATCTGTTTCTAGCGTTTCCTTCGACTTCCCGTCAGATCTAGGTAAGAAATCCCTCGTTTGGAATTTTCAACTTAGATCAAATCTCTCAGATTCATATAGATAGATTTACTCTTTGTGCATTTTTGTTCATACCAGTTCTTGGTTAGATTTGCACCCGATGGAAATCTAGTTTAGCACTCGTATGAAAATTTGAATCGAAGTTAAAATCTCTCTATATGTTTTTTGCGCTCAAAATGATTTCCTTCGAAAAAAATTTCCAGTACATGTTCATATTTCTCTAGAGGCAAATAATATGTGATTATTCCAATATATCTAAGAAATTTCATAACCAATTTCGTACTGTGCTAGAACTGTATCAGTGGAACAATGATACAGGTGTGGTATAGAAACAACCTACGTTCCTAGTTAGCCTCTATATAACTAGTTCATGGTCAACTGATGATCATGGTTTCGCAATCATAGACAATCAAGTCAATTGGCTGTGAGGTCACCTCATTGGATGAATGACGTGATGAACTTTACCCAACGTAAGGATTGCAACATGATCAAATCATTTAGGTTCAGTGTTGTAATTAAAGAACGTAGTAGACCGTTTCTTAGACCGTGAGATCATGCATAATTGCTATCTTCTCGGATGCTTTGACCTACATCCACCGCCTGGTTGAAATATGCAGGCCATAAAGGTGTATCTTGGGTATTCCGTTGAGATATGTTGAGGAGTTTTGATTCAAGAGAGGGATTTGTAAATCCATGTAAATGGAAAGATACTAAGGGCCCACTCGGTGAGATTGCGTCCATAATGTTGCGCAGCGTGTGACTAGGTCACGGGGATGAATATCACGGAACGAGTGAAATAAGATTTGTCATTAACGAGATAGAACCAGACATAGGATGTCATTGATCGAATATTGGACTTATCTAATATCGATGACAAAGGGAATGATATACGACGTAAGGTCCAAATAGGTTTTAATATCTGGAATGCACAGGGGTCATTAAGGGCATCTAGGTCCCTCTGATGATCATTGACCGTAGCCTCATCTCGGTCATGACTGGAGTGTTCTCGGACCGTAGGGTAACACACTTAAGGGCTCGATGTTATCAGAGTCCTTTACGGAACTATCGGAGTTATTGGAGAATAAGGGAAGACATACCAGAAATGTTCCGTGTTGGTCCGAAGGATGTTCGGAGTGAGTCGAAAGGTGTTGATACTAACTCCTCGTTGGTTACCCCAAGTGGAAAGTTAGATGCAGTGTAGCAGCAAGATTTCTCTTGGCAAAGATGCCTAGGTTTAAGTTTGTCTCCCGTATGACTCTGATAACTTCAAGTAGGTGGTTCGGCAAGTGATGCGCCGTCTGAAAAGAATCACTTGCTTTGCTCGGACCCGCACACAAATACAAATAACTTTGCTCCCAACGAGTACAGAGAGGTTGTCAACCTCTCCGGCCTTGTTGTTTACAAAGGATCAAACACAACAGATAATAAGTAGTGATAATTGCGACTGGAAAGTAAAAGCAGGAAATAAATTCAGCGTGTAACAGTGGTGGAAATATGGACCAGGTTCCCATGATGTTCACTAGTGATGTCTCTCTCCCAAAAGACGATAAAACTTCTATGCGAGGTAAGCAAATCACAGCTGGGCAATTGATAGGATTACGGGCAAAAACCAATGCTAACTATGCTACAAATAAAGGAAGAGCCTCAAAAGCATGGGCAGTATGCCAAAATAAGTAGACCGAAATCCATCTGCATCTACAACTAATCATCCACCTTGAAATATCTATCCAGAACATCTCGCTGGTATTAAGTTGCGAGCCCCACCCAAAGTGTAAACCCAAAGCAACAGACAACTGCATTAAAAGAACTTTGCGTAAAGTAAACAATCCTTGCAACCTCGGTTACAAGCATCGTTGTTTTCCCCCTTGTGGCAACAGCACATCCCCTAGACTCATGTTTCTGTCAGTCAAACTAGTCATCAGGGGGCATGAACCCACAATCAAGCATAACACTCCCTCTTGGAGTCACTACCTACTAATTTTCCAAAGCAATAAACAGAAATGGAGAACATGCAAGAATTAACCAAGAACCAAAATATAAAAGATAAGAACCAAATATATTACTCAATCACAATCTTAGCATAATCTCATAATCCATCAAATCCCAGCAAACTCGGCATAGCAACAGCAGAAAGAATTACATATGTGCCTTGATCATGTAGGGCAGCTCACAAGGTCTAATCCATGAAGAACAAAGAGGGGAGGAGAAAATCACATAGCTACTGATCATGGACCCATGGTCCAAGGTGGACTACTCACGGATTATCCCGGAAGCGTCCATGGTGGTGGAGAAGCTCTCGGAGGTCAATCCTCCCTCCGGCAGGGTGCCGGGAAGAGGTCTCCTGGCTCTCTCGATCTTAGAAGCGCGGCGGCGACGGAACAGTGGCGAGATCGTGAAAAGGGTTCTGTCCTTGGAGTTTTCGTGTCACAGGGAATAAATAGGCGAAGAGGGGCATCTAGGGGGGCCACCAGGGGTCCAAGCGGCCCCCTGGCGCGGCCCCACTCCTGGCCGCACCGGGAGGGCGCTTGGGGCCCTGTTGGGTCCCCTCTGGTCCCTCCTCGGTGATTCCCAAAGCTTTCGAAGTGCTGATTTTTTATTATATTTTCCTGGAATTTTTGGACCATTTTTAATAACCTGAAATAGAAAAACAGCAGAAAACAAGAACTGGCACTAGGGTGCACTGATTTAATAGGTTAGTACAAATATGATCAAAAGAGTATGAAAGTGTATATAAAACATAGCAATATCACACAAAACATGCATGGAGCAAGCAGAAATTATAGATACGTTTGGGACGTAACAACATCCCCAAGCTTAATTCCTGCTCATCCTCGAGTAGGTAAATGATAACAAGCATAATTTTTGTGGTGACATGCTAATAACCATATAAGAACTTTGTAAGTAAAGCAATCAAGTTATATAATTCAATTCAAGACATAACAGACAAGAGTCTATATTAGCATTGAAACAAGCAACATAAGAACATAAAGGTGCAAGAGCTCTTGCTGTCCGTGACTCGAATGTCTCCATATGGTATTTGCGTGCAAGAAGTGGGGGATAGTAATACGAGAGAAAAAACATATTTGTTGAGAACTCAATCTGCTAAATTTTCACACTTAGTCTTCTTTGGAATCTTACCTTGACCCATCCCCAGACCACTAGCCAGGTACAAGTCAATTTGAGAACTCATGCAATGGATGAGCGTAAGTACGAGATTTTACACTTAGGATGCCAAAGAGAGAGATATGGTGGAGGAGGAAGACAAAAATGGTGTGAAAGGCTCACATCAATGAGGACAATCATAGGAGAGAGAAGGCCAAATGATAGATATGATGTGAGGAGTAGGGATTGCCATGCAACGGATGCACATATGAGCTAAGAAAATCTCTCCAATGGAACTAGTGGGGGTAAATCCAACTTGCTCACTCAAGAAGACCTAGAGATCGTTTGAGGAGGCTCATCATTGGAATATACAAGCAAAGTTCTATAGTGTAAAGTTCCCCACATAGCTATATGCATATATGATAATCTCTATGGAGTACAAGACATAAGAGGGAGTACAAGTCTGGATCTTTCAAAATGAATAGTAGTGTTGACCCCTTCTCTCTTGTTATTTCTTTTGCTCTTTTTCTATTTTTTGTATTTTTTTATGGCCTCAATGGCTCTTTCTATCGAACTCTCATTTGTCCTGTTTGGGATCTTTTAATTTTTTCCTCTTTGGGATCTTTTCCTCACTTAAGGGCAACACTCTATTTTACAAGTATAGAAGATCTTCACACTTTAGAAGGTACTCATCATAAAGAAGATGTAGCTATCATGATGTATGCAAATGTATGACTCTACCAGTGTAGCAGGAACATGTATGACACAAAGATCAAGTCATGCGAAGGTGGATGTTGCATGGCAATATATCTCGGAAAGGCTATGGAAATGCCTTGATAGGTAGGTATGGTGGCTGTTTTGAGGAAAGATATAAGGAGGTTTATGATGACAGAGCGTATCATGCAAAGGGTTTAGATGCACCGGCGAGGTGGAAACCAACTTTCGAAGTGCGAAGAGGGCAATGGACGGTACCGAAGAAGCTATCAAATATGAGGAGGTGGAAGTGTCAAATTTCAATACTTTCATTAGTCCAAAGAACTCGTGCACTTATTATCGGTAATTCTCAATCTAATAAGGAGGTTCACAAAGAGACAAGTACCCCGAGGAGGAGTGTATGGGGGTTTGGTTATCCTTGCGCATCCTCGACTCATGGTACGTGAGTGTACTCTAATATCCGATCCCTCCAAAGATTAGTGATCCATCTAGTAGCTAGAGTTCTCAACTAATTTTGTAGTTTTTTGAAAATAAAAACGGATTGCCCAAAATACGACACCTTTCACTAATAGGCTAGAGCTCTTGACACCAAAAGTTCAAACATTACTCACAACAATACCTCAAAACCATTGCAAGTTACTACTAAAATTAAATAGCAACCTCAATTACCTACTTAAAGTCAAGACACAACTGAGTGCAACAACCAACTATCTTAACAAGATAAACATGAAAACTAAAGAGAGTTCCGGCAACAAACTAAACTAAAGCTCCTAAAAAAGATAAACATGAAAACTAAGAGCTAAACATGACAGCAGCTACGAAAAGATAAAGAACGCACAACAAAAGAAAGATAAGCATGAAATCCTATGATGTGTTCTAGTTTGAAGTGGAACGTGTTTCTCTCCCACACAAAGTAAGTTGGTTTCTAACTTGTTATGAACAGAAAACAATGCTAAAGAAAACTAAAGAGTAAACCTAAGAGCGAGACGCTCCAAGCATAGCAAATAACGCATGAATTGATAAAAATATGGTGACACGGATGACGAACTGATGATTGTTGATGGAGAAGGGGTTGCACGGGGGCATCCCCAAGCTTAGACGCTTGAGTCTCCTTGAATATTTATTGGGGATGCATGGGGGCATCCCCAAGCTTAAGAGTTTGACACTCCCGGATCTTCTTTCATCATCTTCCCTCGCACACTTGAAAACTCCCTTCATACATAACTCATCGAAATTCAATTGTATAGAGCATGCTGTCAAAAAACTTTAGAACAAATGGATAATCTGGTGATTTTAGACTAATTTTTCCGTCCAAAGACAGAATCTGTTTTCTGGACAGCATGTCACAACTTTTGAACATTCTTGCAATCGGAGGCTAAACTTGGATGTGCGCCATTGCTATCCTGGTCACCCCTCTGGCCAGCTGGGACCACCTGTCCCAGAGTTAGTAATGGCGCATATTTGCCGAGGTGCGCCATTGCTAACTCTGGGAGCAGCTAGATATTTTTGCAGCACACCACACTCACTTTCCCCACCTCCAACAAGCTTCTCTCGGTTCTTTCCTTCTCACCTTATTTGCACCATAGATCTACCAAAAATAAGTAGTTGTATCTCCTTTTTTCATTGGTAAGTAAGGTATCTCTCTTTATTGTTGTTTAGATCTAGTTTGTTCTCTCTCGAACACACTTTTTGTCGGTGTATATGTGTGGTGTGATGTGATGATCATGGGGTATATATGTATGTGTGTTGTGATAATGGATGTGTGATGATCATGGGATACGTATGTACATGTGTGTTTGCAGGTACCTCACATATGCAATAGTTGCCAATATTTTGCCGGAATGTTGATTCATTTCCGTTTCGGAAAATTTTTGGCACACTTTGCATTCTTTTTTTTCCTAATAATTAGGAAAAGTCATGCCAAAAGAAAATTTGGTTCTAAAATATCGTTTTGCTTTATGCCCCCCAGGCGACCATGGTTCGCAAGATGACCAAAGGCATCGTGGATAGGTTTTTGAGCTCCGCGAAGGCCGAGATTATTCAAAAGAACGAGACGGAGATAAGATGTCCGTGTCGAAGATGCAAGGTGAAGTGCCTTTTGGACCCGAATTCAAAAACCATAAAGGGGCACCGGCTCACGCGTGGTTTCATGGATGGCTATTGGTGGCAAGGTGATGAAGAAGATTATGAATTCGTCCAGGGTGGTCGGGCAACAGTAAGCAGAAATAGCGCCAAGGTCGGGCGAGAAGACGAAGAATCTCCCAGACATGATCACAATGCAGGACACAATCATCATGTAGAAGATGCCGGACATGATCATGAGGAAGATCAAGACGAAAGGCATGATCATCATGAAGATGAAGATGCCGGAGAAGACGGCGATGATGGACCATCCTTGATGGACTGGGTGCAGGACCCTCATCTTCAAGAGTTTCTTCTGAACCAGGCGAGTAATAACGCAAGAGCTGCCGCCCGAGAGAAAGCCAAGCTGAATCAACTTGAGATGGACGCAGTTACTCCATTGTATGAAGGATGCAATCCCGAGGATACCCGCCTGAAAGTAGCGCTCATGGCTCTGGAGATGAAAGTAAAACATAAAATGACCGACACATGCTTCGACGAAAACATGTCATTCTGGCAAGACCGCCTTCCCAAGGGGAACACATGCCCGAACAGTTTCAATGAGGCGAAGAAAATCGTGTGTCCTCTGGATTTACCGCATGTTAGATACCATGTCTGCGTTAACGATTGCATCATTTATCAGCATGAGTTCGCGGAGTCTACCGTATGTCCGAAGTGCGGTGCCAGTCGATACAAGAAGAAGAAGAAAGCCCCTCAAAAAACGGTGTGGTACTTTCCGATCATTCCTCGTCTACAGCGTTATTTCGCGGACCCTAAGCAAGCTAAGCTCATGCGCTGGCATGCGGAAAGGAAGCAGCAAAAGGAAGAAGCTGACAAAAATGATCCAGAAAAAGACAGGATGTTGAGTCACCCTTCTGATGGGACCCAGTGGGAGGCATTGAACTTCGAGGAGGACTTTTGGAAGAATGCAAGGAACGTAGTGTTGGTCGCGAGCACCGATGGAGTCAATCCTTTCGGCAACCAGAGCAGCACACATAGCACCTGGCCAGTGTTTGTGGGCATGTTCAACATCCCCCCCTGGGAGTGCATGAAGAGGAAGTACATGCACATGAGTGTGCTAATTGAAGGGACGAAACAACCAGGAAACGACCTCAATCTGTATCTAGGGCTCCTAAAATAGGAGCTAGATACGCTATGGAGAACGCCATTCAATACGTGGGACGCTCTAGAAGAAACATATTTCCATATGAAAGCCGCACTGCTCACAACGGTGCACGACTATCTCGGTTTAGGATATGTCGCGGGGCAGGTGGTCCACGGACACTGTGGATGAGCTAGGTGCATGGACCACACAACGTATCACCAGCTACCTAAGGATCCCGGGTCTTCAAAAACCGTGTTCATGGGACATTGAAGATGGCTTCCTCACAATGACCCATGGACAAAACGCAAGGATCTGTTCGATGGAACAGCCGAACCCCGAAAGGCCCCACGTAGGAAGAGCGGCACCGAAATAGACATGCTATTGACAAATTGTAAAGAGTGCCCACCGCCAGGAAAGATCAATTCTAAGCGAAAGGCGCCAGAGCCGCTGTTGAAGGTATGGAAAACGAGGTCTGTTTTTTTGGACTTGCCGTACTGGAACTTCCTCGGTGTGCCAAACAGCCTTGATGTCATGCATATCACGAAGAATGTGTGCGAGAGTCTGCTTGCTACCCTGCTCAACATGCCAGAAAAGACCAAAGATGGGCCGAAAGCAAGGGAAGACTTTCTATCAATGGGCATCAGGGAGGAGCTTCACGCAAACCGCCCTACTGATGATGATGATGATGATGACGACGACTATGATGATGATGATGAGCTATCGGAGAACACGGAAAGTCGTCGCAAAGGAAAAAAGGCCAAGAAACAGAGCGAACATTATTACTGCCACCCCCCCCCCCCCGCATGCTTCAATCTAAGTCAGAAGGAGATCCAGCAGTTTATCAACTGCCTCCTAGGAATAAAACTTCCTGACGGTTTCGCTGGGAAGATCAGCAGATACCTAGACTCAGGGAAGCAGAGGTTCAGCGGGATGAAGTCTCACGACTGTCACGTGTTGATGACGCAGCTACTTCCGGTTGCAATGCGCGAGGTCATGGACGACCACGTCCGTGAAACGCTATTTGGCCTATGCAACTTTTTCGATGTCATCTCTCGGAAGTCGGTTGGCGTGAGGCAACTCAGAAGGATACAACAAGAGATTGTGGTCATACTATGCGAGCTCGAGATATACTTCCCCCCCCCCGCCCCGCATTCTTCGATGTCATGGTGCATCTCCTCGTCCATATCGTGGATGATATCATCCAACTCGGGCCAACGTTCCTGCACAGCATGATGCCATTCGAAAGGATGAATGGTGTGATCAAAGGATACATTCGCAACAGGGCACGTCCAGATGGAAGCATAGCCCAGGGCTTTCTTACCGAAGAGTTAATCTCCTTTTGCAAGAATTATCTAGGAATCGATAACCCCGTTGGTCTTCCCGTCAACAGGCACCTCGGCAGGCTCGCTGGATGTGGTCACCACGAAGGTCGCCGCGAAATGCATGTCGACTTCCAGGATCGACTCGCCGACTTTGAAAGAGCAAACCTAGTCGCGTTGCAACACATTGAATTGGTCGATCCTTGGGTGGTAGAGCACAAAACCTCAATTGAGAAGACGTACAATGACCGAGGCCAACAGTGGATGGACGGAGATGGACTCCAAGAGCACAACTCATTCTTCATGCGTTGGTTCAAGGACAAGCTTCTATCGTACCCTTTACATGAGGACTCTTGTCAGAACCCCAACTAGGGTAAGTGCTAGGGTTGTTTGATCCCTTTGCATCATGTAAAAATTCAAATGAAATCCAAAAATGGGGAAAAGAAAAGCCTTGAGCAATTAATTCAAATGGCCAGATAAAAATCTTTTTCCAAAAATCATTTGAATAGTTGGAAAATTCCTATAAATGATGCTGATCATTTTAAAAGTGGTTTCGGTTCATTCCCATACCCATGGAATATTCAAAAATTCAAAAGGTGCTATGTAAATTAAAATTGACCCTATTTGAATTGAAATTCAAAATGTATTGAATTTCAAAAATGCCCAAATCCTAAAAGTGACTAGCTACTGGTCACCTAGTACGTATAAAATTAGTTGGGCATTTTTATAAAATGTTTTGGTATTTATTTATCAGAACAAACAAATGAAAGAAAAACAAAACAGAAAGAAAATTAGGTTAAGAAAAGATACCTACCTCCCTTACCTCTCGGCCCACCTGGCCCATATGCCTCAGAAGGCAGCCCAGCCCGCCAGGGGCAGGGTTGTCTTCAACCTCTGCCTTCTGGCAGAGGCGTGGCGGGCATGCCGGCCGAGGCTGCCACCTCCTGCTTGCTCTAGGGCCTCCACGTCGTCTTCTAGGCGTCGAGGAGAAACCCCAAGTCTCCTCTCCTCATTCCCCCCCTTCTCCCTGGCCTTCCTTCTTCCTCCCCGGCGAGAAACCGAGCCGACCCGTAGCCCTAGCCAGAGCACGGCCGTGCGCCTCCGTGGCCACCGTGCGACCCACGCCGCGACTTCGTGTCCTTCCTCCTCGCCGCCATAGACTCCATCGAGCTGCAGCTCCAATTGAGGCCAAGGACGCTCGACGACGACGCTTGCTTCAACTTTTCGCCGCCGGCCACCGCAAGCTTCGGCGAACAATTACTCCGTCGCCAGGACCTCCCCAGCCGCTCCGTGCCCCTCATCGTCCTCCCGGTGAGCTCACGCTCATTCCCCACTTCTCCTTTCCTCTCCCCGCGCCCTGAGTCGCCGCCCCGTCGAAGCCAGTGGCCAGCCGCCGCGCAAGTCGTCGCCGACGACGCCCAGTGCCCCCTGGAGACCCCCGGTTAGCGCCGCTTCACGCGGAAGAACGAGAGGCACCCCCTGGTGCTCTCCCCCTTTTCTCCCGTGGCCAAATCCCCAGTCCGGCGAGTGCGCCGCCGTGCCCGATCCACCGGCGTCAAGCCGCCGGGCACTTAGCCCCTAACCCACCCTTAATCCTAACCCTAACCTCACTGACCAGTAGCCCCCCCTATGCTAATTAACCTCTGTTAGTTTAATCTAACAGGGAATTAAACCCCTCTCCCACTGACAAGCCGACCCCACATGTCAGCCCCCCCTGTGACATCAGCACTGCGTCATGCTGACGCAATAAACCAATTTCCAGAGAATTAAAGAAATCCAGAAATTCCAGAAAATAGGTGAAACTTTAGAAATTCATAGAAAATTCATATTAAATCCAAATTAGACAAATAATATATGAAAAATGATCAGCAGAAAATTCTCTATCCAAATATGCAACTTTCAACCATGTTTGAGTTGATTTTAAAATGGGACCAGTAGCTTTTGCTATTTGGCTTAAATGGAATTAATTCAAATGCAATTCAAATTTTAACCATTACAATGCAAACATGATCACCTGAACTTCAGAAGCATATCACCCACATGATCACATGTTTTCAAATGATCAAACATTTTCAAATGCAGTTTGGTTGAATTGAAATTCATATATGGAGTTTGAATTTGCATTTCAAATGCAATACACTTCATTTAAATCAAATGTACCACAAACCAGCACCATTCACATCATGGACAACATAATCATCTGCTTGTGCATTCTATTACAATGTTGCCCCCCCCCTTTGTTGATTGATTGTTCTGGTGACAGACGATCCGAGACGGTGATCACCCCCGAAGGAGAAGGCCACCGTTAAGAACCGTGTATCGTCAGCAAGGCAAGCAAACCCCATTGATCATGTCTATAAAATCCCAATTCCCTCTCAGTCTCGCTTATGCATGTTTAGGAGATCACTTTGTATCGATTCTACCGCATAGTTGAACCCATATCCGATGCATGACCTATCATCTTGTCACAGTAGTAAGAAAACCACAATCCTAGCTGACATAGGAGTTGATTGATATCATGTGGCCCCTGCAAATGTTACTGCTTATTGCATGCTTAGTGGTACAATGAGGATGCTTTTGATGTGAGTCGGGATGTTAGTGAACATGGTGTTGATGAAAGTGAAACTGTGTTGGTGAATCCACCCTAATACAAGGTGAACGATGAGAGGCTGTGTAGGAGTACACAGTGGGTTGTCTCGTTGAACACCGCCTTAAGCACCGAGTTCTTGTATGGTAATCCAAGAAAAAGAGTACAACCACACATTGGGCTCACTGACCCCTCTCGGCCTAGTACCTTGATCCGTGTCGACGTCCAGGAGTCACATTAGTTCGGGCTTTCCATTTGGCATCTGCATAGAAAAAGAATGAAGGAATAGTTGCATCATATAGATATGTGAGTGCACCTGTGAGGCAGGAAAACCATCTGCCAGAGGTGGCATCTCGGTCACTTACATTGTTTGAGTCCGTTTCGTTGATCCGTCCGGGCTCTCGAGCGGAGGCAAACTCAGATAGTCGACTCCTGGAATAGACCGGTTGTGAGCGAAGTGTCGTGGTGAACATCCTCGCTGTCACCTCTTGAACGGTGGCGAGATGTAACGCCCCGGCCACACCCACCGGTTCCCAGCGTACGCCTGGCGGGATCTACACTGTCCCCACAGACCAACACTAGTCTTTCCTGCACACTTTGTCCTCACTCATGCGCACCCGGGAACAACTTCCCGGTCGGTCACCCATCCTCAAATTGCTCCAAGCAAAGCACGCTTAACTTTGAAGTTCTTTGGAGCTGGGCTTCCGGAAAAGAAGGTGCACCTTGTTGATATGAGTAGTCTTTCATTCCTACTAAGTCAGGATGTCACACACACCCACTCAAAGGAACCGACGTCCTCGTTGGCCCACAGGAACGTTCCCTCTTGGCACACGTCTGTGCGTCCAGTGCCGACACATGGCTCACCCATGTTCGCGCACTGACCCGCACACGCCCGTGTAACCGCGAGGGTCGGCTCTGATACCATTTGTAACGCCCCGGCCACACCCACCGGTTCCCGGCGTACGCCTGGCGGGATCTAGACTGTCCCCACAGACCAACACTAATCTTTCCTGCACACTTTGTCCCCACTCATGCGCACCCGGGAACAACTTCCCTGTCGGTCACCCATCCTCAAATTGCTCCAAGCAAAGCACGCTTAACTTTGAAGTTCTTTGGATCTGGGCTTCCGGAAAAGAAGGTGCACCTTGTTGATATGAGTAGTCTTTCATTCCTACTAAGTCAGGATGTCACACGAGACCTGGCGGTAACCGATGGTCATGTGTGTGTAGCTTACACCCTTGCAAGGTTAACAAAACTATTCGAATAGCCGCTTCCGCGGTTAAGGACTACTTGGAACCTGTACCTGATTATTAGACAACTTGAACTGGATACTTCTGAAATACACCAAGATAAGTGTGAGTGCTATGGTGTGCTTCCTCGTGGGGAAGTCGAGGAAGTAACCATAGTGGTGTATTGGTTGGAGACTTGGATAGTGGACTCGTGTACGCTTCTTACCTCAAGTCTGGTACTCGTAGCACAGGACTAGCCAAGTCAAAGCTGGCACTTCTGCATGATGAAACCCCACCTCCTTTACCTTGATACTTGAGCATGAGTTGTGTAGTTCTGATGTAAGTCTTGCTGAGTATGACTTTGTACTCACGTTTGCTTATTCTATGTTTTAGATGAGAACCCGGACCCCGATGGAGTCACCTTCGTCAAGCTTGACGTTGACCTTGGTAGTATAGTCCCAGACAGCAGTCTGGGCCCTCGTGGAAGGGCATGTATGTTTACAAGGCTTCTCTAAGCCATTTGTTAAACTTGTCTGTACTCAGACCTAATTTGCTTCCGTTGTATGATGTAATGTTGATCACAGACATGTGATCTTTGTATGCTCTATGTGTATATCAATAAAGAGTACTTTGTAGAGTTATGTGATGATACCTGCTGTTCATACTAGGCATGTGTGTTGCGTGTATGTTTATAACATGCATGTCTTAGTATGGGTTTTCGAGACCTTAGTTGTGATCTGGCTGGCGGTCTTTTATACACCAAGTGGCCCTTGGATGTGTGCAGCTTGGGGCATCGCGATGCGATTGCTCGTGACTCTGTCACGTGCAAACTTTGTTGTATGATCGAGGCCGCCCTAGACCCCGACTAAGTGATCGGGCTGGCGTAAGTCTATGTATGAGCTATGAAATAGTCGATAGTATGGTTGAGGCGACTTGTCTATGAGTATGGGAGTTCATCACCCATATCATTTAGACTTGTGTGCGGACGATGAGGACCCATCTTAATTGATCATCCGGCCTGGATGGGATGCCCCTCACGTACGACGCTTTCCGAGAACGTTCTGTGCTTGGCCTTGTCTGCTTAGACAAGTGGGTACGGTTCTTGGCTCTCCATATGACTATGTCATAGAGGGACTCTCATACGCTAACCCCGGGTCCCGACAGACTTGGTATCAGAGCAGGAATGACTGTAGGATTATCAGCCTTGGCCGAAGTCGAGTGTAGCTTGCTATAGTTATATAGTTACTCTGGGTATATAAGGGAACAACGTAAGGCTTCTTTTTTCTCCTTACCCTCATCGTTTTGAGTTCTCAGTCACCCTCATCTTATTCTACGGGAAGATAGGACTAGGCTCATCTATGTCTTACTAGAACATCTCGTTGTTTGCTTCCTTGTAGCCGTAGGAAAGTTGTGTTCGGTTTACTAATGTTGTTGTGCTTCCTGATTTCTTACATCGTATGTAAACGTTGTTTTCATGTTGTAAGAAATTGTCCTTTCTTGAAATTACAGCCGTTATGCTGCCCGAGTCATTCCAAGTTTCTTCATAATCTGATGCATATACAAACTCTTTCTTTCTGTTTCAGATGGCGGATCTTCCCCCTCGGCAGATTGTTCGTCTGACTAGGTGCCTCGATGTGCGTGGGCATCCAGCCATGCTCACCGAGATGATGTCCTTCATTGTCTATCGATGGTATCCTGAGTACACCGTTGAGGAGCAGTTCCTTGATTTCAACCAGACTCAGTTTCACTGCACTGTCAGGATTTACCCGCACCACATTGGAGTCTCTCAGCCTGTCCTATTTGGACATGGCATTGGTGTGACCGAGAACATGGCTGTGCAGGATGTTGCATACTCATGTATTACCCTGCTGAGAGAGGAGCATGCCCTGCTTGCAGGATCACCTTTCCTCTATATCCCTGCTGCACTTCCAGGAGAAGAGGGGTATTACCCCGGATTGTACACAGATCACTCCTTGGAGGATACTTTGCTTCAGATGACTGCTCGGCACGCTTGTGATAGAGATCGTGATGCATGTGCCCTTCGCTTTGAGCTCCACGCCACCCGTGTCCGTCTGTATCGAGCACTTACACTCCTGGCTCCTTTTGTGAGTGTTCGATCAGTGGAGTACGATGCTATCTACCCAGCCAGGACATAGATGCCTTCTCGAGTTGCTTGGCCCGATATTGGAGGCATTTTTCCACCCGTGGTCCTCTGCTTCCACCCTACGCTGGACCTAGGCCCCATCCTTGCCCAAATGGATATCAGGGTCCACAGGCCTCCGTGTTTTCCGATGGTCACCTTCAGCTACCCGGTTACGCGGGTAACTTTTACGAGGACTACTATGGAGATGGAGATGAGTGAGACCGCCTGTGGTCTTACTTTAGTGAGGATGTAGTAGTATCTTAGTATATTGTACACAAGGTGTTCTAAGTTCCAGAGGCTTAGATAAATAATGTATAGGAAGTCAGAGTGCCTCTGAAGGATGTATCGTCTTCATCATCTTTTTATTATCTTGGCGCTTGTACTAAAACGATGTATGGTTTGTATGACAACTTGTGAATATATGGCTTGTATGCTTTTATCACCATGTTGTCAAGATGATTACTTCATTTGATCTGTGATTCTTCCAGTACCTTCAATACCTTGTTTAGACTCTTCTAATCAACTCTGTTTGACTTTGGTTTTCCCCTTCAGGATGTCTCAAGGAACCCGTGGCCAGCTTGGTCGTGCCCATGGTCGTGGGAATGATCCCGAGGAAGGCAATCTTCCACCCCCACCCACGATGGCTCAGGTTCTGATGGAGGTTGAGAGGAACCGCCGAGACTCTCACCAGTTGCTGGAGGTCATTGCCCGCAACACCACTCAGCAGCGCAACGAGTTGGTGTCTTTGAATGACTTCATCCGGCATCATCCCCCGGTCTTTAGCTACTCCACCGAGCCTCTTGACGCCGATGAATGGCTTCGCAGCATCGAGAGGAAGGTCCAGGCAGGCCATGTTGCAGATGGTTACAGGGTCAGCTATGCCACTTACCACCTCGAGGGTGAAGCTAGCTCTTGGTGGGAGAATTTCCTGAACATGTGTCCCGTTGGACCGCCCACAACTTGGGATTAGTTCTGCACTTCATTCCGTGAGCACCACATTCCAAAGGGTCTTATGGACCGCAAGCGTGAGGAGTTCTGCAACCTCACCCAAGGCAGAAGGACTGTTGACGAGTTTAGTCGTGAGTTCCACCGACTTGCTCGTTATGCTACTGAAGAGGTGTCCACCGACACTAAGAAGGAAGAGAGGTTCCGCCGTGGACTCAATTCTAGACTCCGTCGTGAGCTCAACCTGCATGACTTCGCCACTTTCCAGGTCCTTGTCAACAAGGCCATCAAGGCGGAGGACATGAGCACCCCCAATGACTTCCGCAAACACCCTAGAGACGATGGTTCATCTAGCTCAGTCTCTCAGAAGCGCAAGATCTGGATCCCCAACAGCATGTTTCGCCAGAACAACCCACCGAGGCCATCCTATGTGGCGCCTTGTCCACCAGCTTCGTTCCACCCCGCTCCACCGAACAACCCAGCTCCACGCACTGTCTTTGGAGCCTGCTGCAAGTGTGGTCAGGAAGGCCACTACTCTCGCGAGTGTCCCCAGAATCAGCTCCAGAATCAGAATGCTCCACCCCGTGCCGGAGGTAACAACAATGGTCGTGGCAAGCCACCCCCGAAGGTCTACACCACCAAACCCGCTCCTCCCTCCACTCGTGGACGTGTGAATCAGATTGCCGCCGAAGAGGTTGACGACACCACTGACGTCATTCTTGGTACGCTCCCAGTCAATTATGTTCCTACTTCCGTTCTTTTTGACCCAGGAGCATCTCATTCATTCATGTCGGAAAGTTATGCACTTCGTCATTAGTTATCCTTTGTTGAAATGTCCACCCCAATGATTATTTAAACTCCAGGGTCAAGATGGCAAACTAATAGAGTAAGCCATGGTAATCAAATTGCAATTGAGGGTTTAGTATCCCTTGCTTCACTCATAGCCCTCAAGTATTCAGACATTGATGTCATCCTTGGCAAGGATTGGCTATCAAGGCAGAATGCCTACCTTGATTGCAAAGGCAAATTAGTGAAACTAACCCACCCTTCAGGCAAGACAGTCAACTACACCTCACCCAGAACGAGAACCCAGGTGCATTCATTGAATGTACTTCCCCTTCCCGACCTTGAAGATATTCCGGTGGTTCGTGACTTCCCGGATGTCTTTCCTGAAGAGCTGTCGGGCATGCCACCCGACAGATGTGTAGAGTTCATAGTGGATCTTATGCTAGGAACCGCACCAATTTCCAGACGCCCATACAAAATGGCCCCACGTGAGTTAGCTGAGCTTAAAATCCAACTTGAAGCTTTGTTGGCAAAAGGCTTCATCCGCCCTAGCTCATCGCCATGGGGTTGCCCCATCCTGTTCGTGACGAAGAAAGATGGAACAGAAAGGATGTGCGCAGACTATCGCCCGGTAAATCTAGCGACGATAAAGAACAAGTACCCACTGCCCAGGATCAATGATCTTTATAATCAACTTGTTGGATCCTCTGTCTTCTCCAAGATGGATTTGAGATTAGGTTATCCTCAAATCAAAATCCGAAACGAGGACATTCCAAAAATGGCTTTCACCACTCGTTATGGTCTTTACGAGTACACTGTCATGTCCTTTGGTTTAACCAATGCCCCCGCCACTTTATCGCGCATGATGAATTCTATCTTCATGGAGTACCTAGATAAATTTGTTGTAGTTTATCTCCATGACAATCTTATCTACTCGAAGAACGAAGAAGAACATGCCGAACATCTAAGGCTGGTATTGATGAAACTTAGAGAGCATCGCCTGTATGCTAAATTCTCCAAGTGTGAATTTTCGCTACCAGAAGTGACTTACTTAGGTCACGTGATTTCTGCAAAAGGCATTGTTGTGAACCCCGAGAGAGTTTAGGCCGTCCTTGACTGGACTGCACCTGAATCGGTTAAGCAAGTTAGGAGTTTTCTTAGCCTAGCCAGCTATTGCCGCTGCTTCGTCAAGAACTTTTCTAAAGTTGCAAAGCCTCTAACTGAACTCCTCAAGAAAGATAAGAAGTTCCTATGGACTCCCAAGTGTGAGGAAAGCTTTCAAGAGCTAAAAAGGAGATTGACTTCTGCACCCGTACTTGCACCTCCAGAGACCAAAAAGGATTTGGAGATCTTTTGTGACGCCTCACGACAAGGGTTAGGATGCATACTCATGCAAGATAGACATGTGGTAGCTTATGCTTCACGCCTGTTGCGTCCACATGAAGAGAACTATCCTACCCATGATTTTGAACTCGCTGTCGTAGTTCATGCCCTGACAACTTGGCGACATTACCTCCTTGGTAATCATTGTGAGATCTATTCCGAGCACCAAAGCCTCAAATACATTTTCACCCAGCCAGATCTTAATCTCAGGAAAAGACGTTGGATTGAGTTGATAAAAGATTACGACATAGGAATTTCTAACACCCCAGGAAAAGCCAATGTCATGGTTGATGCACTAAGTCGTAAGTCGTATTGTAACAACCTCATGTTACAACAGTATCAACCACTTCTTCATGAGGAATTTTGCAAGCTCAATCTTGAGATTGTTCCTCATGGCTATCTTTCTACCTTGGTGGAGAAACCAACTCTTGAGGATCAAATCATAGTTGCCCAAAGGCGAGCACGAGGTGTTCGCCGGATCAAGGAGAACATTGCTAGCGGAGTTGCTAAATGTTTCTCCACAGATAGTAAAGGAACGGTATACTTTGGAAATCGTTTGGTAGTACCTAAGAATAGGGAACTAAGGCAACTCATCCTCAAAGAAGCCCATGACACACCCCTCTCGATTCATCCCGGTAGCACAAAAATGTACCGAGATCTATGCCAGAGATTTTCGTGGACTAGGATGAAGAGAGTCATTGCTCGATTTGTTGCCGAATGTGATGTTTGTCGACGCATTAAGGCAGAACATCAAAGACCTGCTGGTACACTTCAACCTTTTCCTATTCCAGAGAGGAAATGGGACAAAGTCGGTATGGAATTCATCAGCGACTTTCCAAAAACCCAGAAAGGAAATGATGCCATCTTCGTTGTCATAGATAGGCTTTCCAAAGTTGCTCACTTCCTTCCCGTTCGCGAGTCTATAACTGCGAGCCAGTTAGCGGACTTGTACGTCTCTAGAATTGTGTCTCTTCATGGTGTTCCTTTGGAAATAAATTCTGATCGTGGTAGCCTTTTCACCTCTAGATTTTGGTGAAGCTTTCAAAATGCTATGGGAACTCATCTCTCCTTTAGTACAGCTTTCCATCCTCAGTCTAGTGGTCAAGTCGAAAGGGTTAACCAAATTCTTAAATACATGCTCAGAGCTTGTGTTATCTCATTTGGAAAGAATTGGGAGAAGTCTCTTCCATTCTCCAAATTTTCTTATAACAATAGTTTCCAATCTAGTCTGAACATGGCTCCTTTTGAACTCCTCTATGGATGACGATGTCGAACACCCCTAAACTTGTCAGAAACCGGTGAAAGACAATTCTTTGGACCGGACATGATCATGGAAGCAGAAGAGCAAGTTCGCATTGTTCGTGATCAATTGAAAGAAGCGCAGTCTCGTCAGAAAAGCTACTATGATCGTCATCATAGGCAAGAGAGCTACAATCTGGATGAGAAGGCTTACCTTCGGGTTACTCCTCTGAAGGGAACCCAACGTTTCGGTATCAAAGGAAAGTTGGCCCCACGTTACATCGGACCTGTCCGCATTCTTGCTAAACGTGGAGAAGTTTCCTAACAACTTGAACTACCCCCGCACCTTTCCCGAGTACACGATGTATTCCATGTGTCACAACTCAGGTGTTGCTTCAAGGACCCCATCCGCGAAGTCGACCATGAAACGCTTGATCTCCAAGATGACCTTTCTTATCGAGAGTACCGCGTTCGTATTCTTGATTCGGCAGAGTGTGTCACTCGTCGTTAGAAGATTAAGTTTCTGAAAGTGCAATTGTCACACCACTCTGAGAGAGAAGCCACGTGGGAAAGAGAAGACCGTCTCCGTGCCGAGTACCCCACCTTCCTCCCGCAGACTTCTGAATCTCGGGACGAGATTTTGTTGAGTTGGGGCGAGTTGTCAGTACCTTCTATTAGGGAATGTGCTAGGATCAAAGTCACCTTGCATTCATCAAAGAAAATCAAGTGGAATTCAAATTCAAACTCAAATGGGAGAAAGAACACCCCCCAGATGAATTAATTCAAATGGCCAGAAATAAAGTTGCTCCAAAAATTTCTTTTGCATTTTTGAAAAGTCTCATAAATGAGTGTGATCACATATCAAGTGATGTGGGACCAACCCCATGCTCTTGGATTTTACAAATATTCAAACAGGAGCATGGATTTAAATTTAAACCCCTATTTGAATTAAAGTTCAAATAAGTTGAATTTTAAAAATGTTCAAAATTTACAAGTGGCTAGACTATTATATGGTGAATCCATATAAAAAGTTCCAACATTTTATAAAATGTCTAGCTATTTAATTTAGCTAAGACAAAACAAATATAGAAAAGAATTTAAAGAAAGGAAAGATTAAACAGACAGAAAATAGAAAATAGAAAGGAGCCCACTCACCTTGGGCCCGAGGCCCAACTTACCCCCTGCGCAGCCCAGGCCTGCTAGCCCCCTTGTCGTCTTGCCCAACGACGGCAAGCTCCTCGGTGGCGGGCATGCCACGGCCGCTACGCCATATGCTTGGCTGGAGGCCTCCCAGGCGTCCTTATCGCGCCAGGAGACGTCCCGTGGACGCCTGCCTCACTTCCCCCCTCCTCTCCACTACTCTCGCGATCTCCCTTGCTCGATTTCGTCGCCGACAGGAAGCTCACCGGAGCGCACCGCCGTGGGCGACGTGGCCACTATGCCCTAGAGCTCAAGCTACCGTGTCCCTCATACTCGTCGTCATCGACTTCCTCTCCCCGCAGAAGATGGAGCCGTGATTTGGACTCAAGCCGCCGCAATCGCCCTCGAGCTATTTCCGGATCCGCGACTTGTCGTCATCAAATACTCCGACTACGCTCCCTCCCCGACTCTGACGCCTGCTTCATCGTGTTCACCAAAGTCTGGTGAGCGTTTCCCCTCAAGCCGCGGCATCCCTCCCCTCCTCTAACCTGATTCGCCATGAACGCCGGAGTAAAGAGCCGTCGTGGTCGTCGTCGACGAGCCTGCGCTAAGAAATCATCCTCGCCACCTTGTCTGCTGTTGTAACAGCCCATTTTTTGCAAAAATTAAAATTTTTGTTTTCGGTGTGAATTGTTTTATTGTCTGTATTGTTTGCAGTGTTTGCTTCGCCGAAATAATAACCGGTGAATATTTCTCCCTCGTATTCCCGTATCGGATGCGGAGCCCGACCCTTGCCACCCTGTCACTCGACCTATGCGACACCGGGTTTCACCCTTGCCACCCTGACACGAGACCAGCCGCAGCCAACGGAACGAAAACCCAGTTTAATAATTAAACGGGTTATTTTTATAGCGCGCCGGAAAGTGTTTTCGGAACGGTTCCAGCGCGAGGTGAACGCCTCCGGCTCGACGCGCTGATCGCGCAGTTCGAAGTTTTACCCGAATCGGAGGTACTGCGGACCCCCGGCGGTCAGAAACGTGAGCACCGCGCGCGTGAGAGAAAAACCGGAGATTTTTTGCAAACTGCCAGCCACCTATGCTATATAAAGACCACCACACTCCCACCCATTTCTAGGGTTTCCGTAGCACAAAATTTGCAGCCACACCCCTGTTTTTCCCCCAAAATTTGCCCAATACACCAATTTGTCGCAGCAGTTCCAGCCCAGCAGATCTGGACCGTCAGATCGCCCGATCTGAATGCCGAGATCGCCTCCCATCAACCTCCATCTCCCTCCTCTCTCTCTCCAGCCATGGAGTAGCCGCCGCCTCCGTGCCCGTGGGAAGCCTCGCCACCGCCGCCGGCCAGCAGCAGCCAGCCGGGCCGCCTCCCTCTCCTCCCGCGCTCCCCTCTTCTCCTTCTCTTCTCTCCCTCACCTCCCCTTCTTCTCTTCCCCGCAGGACCTGGCCGCCACGGGGAACGCGAGCCCCAACTCGCCGCCTCCTTGGGATTCCTCAACGCCGGCCGCCGCCTGCTGCTCCCACCGGCCAGGAGCGCCTCCGCCGCCGCGCCCGTTTCCACCATCCTCGCCCCGCGCCCCGTCTCGCCGGGAGGCCGGCCGGAGCATCCAGGCCGCCGCCGCGGTCGACGTCTTGGAGAGGATGAGAACGCCGCCCCTGCCCGTTCGCCCCCCAGCTGGGCTGGCCCAGCACGCCACGGCCAGGTGGACCAAGCCGCAGCCCAGCGCCCCCCTCGGCCCAGGGCGCCTCCAGCGGCCCAGCCGTGCATTCCTCTGGCCAGTAGGCTAGGCCCGTTTGGGTGAGCCCCTTTTTCATTTTTTTTATTTTTTTTTCTCAGATTGAACCCTGCTGTAATTTTTCTAAGTCTGATGTTATTGTGCTGCTGATTCGATTCCGCGTTGACGATAGCGATCAAACCGTAGCTCCGATGAACGTGCCCCCAAAACGAAAGTTGCTCAGAATTGCGTGTAATTTAGTTTAACTTTTGTGAGCATTTGCATTTGAGCTCATCTTGATTGTGTAATTGTGTGCTGAACAGGGCATCCGGCCGTTAAACTGCTACAATTCCTGTTAAGTGTTTTTGTTTATATTTTGTTGCAACTTTGCATGATGATTGTAACCAATCCATGAGGCCTATTGCATTGATTCTTTTTCCATTGTGTTAAGCATCATGTGTACTTCAACTCCATGCTTTAACTTGTCATGTTTGGGTGCTTTAGCTGTATTAAATCTTTCTCCAAAGTAGCTACCCTGCTGTTACTGTGCTGCTGTTACTGAAACTGTTATTTTGTTGCAACTTCGGTGGACGAGTGTGTCGCGACCGTTTATCGGAATTGAGTGATTCCAATTGCATATTGTTAAGAAGCATGTCTAATTTCATCCCATGTATTTCTATGTAATGTTGCTGCACTTTTGCATATAGATTTACCCCTGTTTATACAGCATGTGTGCATAACTTGTTTTGCTTATATCTTTTTAACCGTAACTCCGTTTGGGGTGTTCTTTATATGTAACTTGATTAGTTTTTCGCGTAATTTGTGTTTATGCTATTGTTTGCTGTTGTTAACCAACCTAAAATATGGTTTAGGACAGAACAGTACCAAATGTTTTAATCATCGTGCGGCACTTAGTGTTATGCTATGTTTAGGTTGTGCCTCACTTAAATTGACTAGCATAGATAGTTTACTTTGTGCTTCACCTTTTGTCATGTTTGTGTGCTATGGCATGCTTGCTTGAGTTGCCATGTTAATAACCGTTGGTTGATCACCTGTAGCTAAACATCTTGAACCACCGTAAACGTGCGGTATTCGTCGTGTGTGACCGATACCCCACTTAAACTGTTAGAAACCGTTCTTGACGATAGATCCGTATCGCGTTGCCGTGCCTTGTGTTGCCTCTTTGATCTTTTATTGCTCCGTAGTAATAGTGGTGCACTGTTGATTGCTTTCCAGTGTTTACTTCTTGTGTGCTCCCGCGGGTACCTCTCGGAGACGATGCGAGCTTGCGATCGACTACACCTTCGGAACCCGACTTATCAACAGGGAAGGACTATACATTTCTTATGATCCATTCTATTTCAACCAGCGGTTTTCATGCTAGTCTAGGTTAGGTTCGATGTTTGATCCTATCACATGTATAAAGCCTCTTTTAAACCGATACAACCATGTCCCCTCCCAGCAAACCTTGTACTGCTATGTTACTATTGCTCGTTGCTCAGCCCCTGCTTAGTATGCATGCTTAGGATACTACGATGTTACCCTGTTACTCCTTGGTTTGGGATATCACATTATTATTATTGTTGTTGATGATACGATTATTATAATGTTGACTATATTCGACGAAGGATGGAAGGTCTAGGCTATCCCGCCCCGACGCTTTGTTCCATTCGAGTCACCTAGGACCCGAGTTCCGGTTATTGGTTTTAAGACTGAGCGTGCATTATCGCGTGTGGGATTTTATGGGGTCCCCTCTTCTTACCTACCTAGCTTCAAACATTTCTAGAGGTGGCCCGAGCTGATTTACCATTTGAAACCCGTGTGTGTGCTGGTCAGCTGCCAGTAGTTTTCAAACAACTCGGGCCAGCGGAGAGTTAGTTCCTCTGTTGGTCTACACTTGGTGAGATAGGGAAGTCCCCTGTTATATAGGCGAGACTAAACCCGACCTTGTCCATACGGAAGAGTCCGATCCGAGAGCGTGGCCAGCTTTTGGATTGGGTGTCGACTCCCCGGGGGCCACCCAGTTTTGTTTGTTGTTAGTTAGAGGGACCTGTCGTTTCGGATCTCTTGGAACTAAATCATAAAATGGTTGCCTATAATGGGTAGCAACTAAGAGAGATGGGCGAGCATGCGACGCCTCGTAATGGGCAGTTGGTACACCCCTGCAGCGTTAAATCTTTTCGAGAAGCCGTGTCCACGGTTATGGACGACTTGAGACCTACTCCTTGTTCATAGACAACAGCAACTGAGATAATCTTAATATAACTTGATCAACGTGTGTGTGTGCCTTGACTGCTTCTTCTTCGTCGGGATGCGAGGAGGAGGACAAGGATAGGATAGGTGTTATGTTTGCGTAGTAGTTGATAGCAAGACTTGTTGGAGGCGGTTCCTCATCGAATGCTTGGCTTCTTATCTTACTCTCTAGATCGTTAGCCACTTCATAAATTCTAGTGCGGCAGCAACCTCACCACTTACCCCTTCCTTACCGTAAACTACTAGTTGTCCTAGAATGACGAGTGATGAAGTCCTTGCTTGGTCAGATGACCACTACAGTTGGATGTTGAGTACCTCTGTACTCATGATACTACCCCCAAACTCTTTTTAGGGTTCTTGGTCGACAACAGGTATGGTGATCGACGTTTCACGTGGAGACTCGACGACGACTAGTTAGGCGGAGGGCCTGGACCGGTGTGGTTATGGGATCAATGCTTTTCTCTTTGCCACTAGGCATTTGATTGTAGTCTGTACTCAGACATATATCTTCCGCTGTTGTATTGTATTAAGGCAGTTGTATGCCGATTGTATGAGATGTTGTATCCTTGTATCTGTAATGTTGTGATATCATGTTGGAAATCCGGGGCATATGACTTCGTCATATGTCGCGGTGGGACCGATATGTGCTTCGTCCCCGGATCTGGATGGAAACATCTAGATCTGGAACAGTATCGCATATCGGGCCTTACAACTTGGTATCAGAGCTTTACCGACCGTAGGATCCCCTCTCTGGCCGAAGTCGAGTCTAGAAAAAACTATTGTGTAGTTAATAAGTTAGTTGTGGGAGAGTAGGATCTTTTTACTCCTTATCTCTGCTCTGGTCAGGACAAGTGTCGTAAGTGTTTTATTCTCGCCTTATCCCCTTCAAAACTCTAGGATATCGAGTGTGTGGAGTATCGGAACCGTTACAATGCATTTCTTGCAGCGTATTGTCTCGATTCCGATCTCAGGTGGGAATTCCTGTAGTACCTTTAGCTTCTCCGATTTCGGTTATCATCTGGGTCATCCGTTGCCGTCCATCCTTTTGCCCGGTGTTTTTACGACTTGCGTCGAAAATCACTATCCCTTGATCTGGTTTTCGCGATCGTTCTTCCTCTTGTCACTAACGTTTTCGTTATTCCGACGATGTCGTCTCTCTGCGGAAATTTATCTCGACCAAAGCTCGACGTTGACATGTAGCAGAGTCCCTTGTTGATGGTGTTGAAGATTGTCGACTCTCTTCTTTCCCCCTTCCCCTCTCCCCCGGATCGTCCTCGATCTCGGGACGAGATCCCTTGTTGGTGGTGTTGTATTGTAACAGCCCAGTTTTTGCAAAAATTAAATTTTTTGTTTTCGGTGTGAATTGTTTGATTGTCTGTATTGTTTGCAGTGTTTGCTTCGCCAAAATAATAACCGGTGAATATTTCTCCCTCGTATTCTCATATCGGATGCGGAGACCAACCCTTGCCACCCTGACACTCGACCTATGCGACATCGGGTTTCACCCGATCAGCGTCGCGAAAACCGCACGAGACCAGCCGCAGCCAACGGAACGAAAACCCCGTTTAATAATTAAACGGGTTATTTTTATAGCGCGTCGGAAAGTGTTTTCGGAATGGTTCCAGCGCGAGGTGAACGCCTCTGGCTCGACGCGCTGATCGCGTAGTTCGAAGTTTTACCCGAATCAGAGGTACCGCGGACCCCCGGCGGTCAGAAACGTGAGCACCGCGCGCGTGAGAGAAAAACCGGAGATGTTTTTGCAAACTGCCAGCCACCTATGCTAGATAAAGACCACCACACTCCCACCCATTTCTAGGGTTTCCCTAGCTCAAATTTTGCAGCCACACCCCTGTTTTTGCCCCAAAATTTGCCCAATACCCCAATTTTTTGCAGCAGTTCCAGCCCAGCAGATCTGGACCGTCAGAGCGCCCGATCTGACGGCCGAGATCACCTCCCACCAACCTCCATCTCCCTCCTCTCTCTCTCTAGCCATGGAGTAACCGCCTCCTCCTTGCCCATGGGAAGCCTCGCCGCCGCCGCCGGCCAGCAGCAGCCAGCCGGGCCGCCTCCCTCTCCTCCCGCGCTCCCCTCTTCTCCTTCTCTTCTCTCCCTCACCTCCCCTTATTCTCTTCCCCGCAGGACCTGGCCGCCATGGGGAACCCGAGCCCCAACTCGCTGCCTCCTTGGGCGCCCTCAACGCCGTTCGCCGCCTGCTGCTCCCACCGGCCAGGAGCGTCTCCGCCGCCGCGCCCGATTCCATCGTCCTCGCCCCGCGCCCCGTCTCGCCGGGAGGCCGGCCGGAGCCGCCAGGCCGCCGTCGCGGTTGACGTCCTGGAGAGGACGAGAACGCCGCCCCTGCCCGTTCGCCCCCCAGCTGGGCTGGCCCAGCGCGGCCACGCCTAGGTGTACCAAGCCGCAGCCCAGCGCCCCCTCGGCCCAGGGCGCCTCCAGCGGCCCAGCCACGCATTCCTCTGGCCAGTGGGCCAGGCCCGTTTGGGTGATCCCCTTTTTCATTTTTTTTATTTTATTTTCTCAGATTGAACCCTGCTGTAATTTTTCTAAGTCTGATGTTATTGTGCTGCTGATTCGATTACGCGTTGACGATAGCGATCAAACCGTAGCTCCGATGAACGTGCCCCCAAAACGAAAGTTGCTCAGAATTGCGTGCACTTTAATTCACCTTTTCTAAGCATTTGCATTTGAGCTCATCTTGATTGTGTAATTGTGTGATGAACAGGGCATCAGGCCGTTAAACTGCTACAATTCGTGTTAAGTGCTGCTGTTTATATTTTGTTGCAACTTTGCATGATGATTGTAACCAATCCATGAGGCCTATTGCATTGATTCTTTTTCCATTGTGTTAAGCATCATGTGTACTTCAACTCCATGCTTTAACTTTTCATGTTTGGGTGCTTTAGCAGTATTAAATCTTGCTCCAAAGTAGCTACCCTGTTGTTACTGTGCTGCTGTTGCTGAAACTGTTATTTTGTTGCAACTTCGGTCGACGAGTGTGTCGCGACCGTTTATCGGAATTGAGTGATTCCAATTGCATATTGTTAAGCAGCATGTCTACTTTCATCCCATGTATTTCTATGTCATGTTGCTGCACTTTTGCATATAGATTTACACCTATTTATACAGCATGTGTGCATAACTTGTTTTGCTTATATCTTTTTAACCGTAACTCCGTTTGGGGTGTTCTTTATATGTAACTTGATTAGTTTTTCGCGTAATTTGTGTTTATGCTATTGTTTGCTGTTGTTAACCAACCTAAAATATGGTTTAGGACAGAACAGTACCAAATGTTTTAATCATCGTGCGGCACTTAGTGTTATGCCATGTTTAGGTTGTGCCTCACTTAAATTGACTAGCATAGATAGTTTACTTTGTGCTTCACCTTTTGTCATGTTTGTGTGCTATGACATGCTTGCTTGAGTTGACATGTTAATAACCGTTGGTTGATCACCTGTAGCTAAACAACTTGAACCAGCGTAAACATGCGGTATTCGTCGTGTGTGACCGATACCCCACTTAAACTGTTAGAAACCGTTCTTGACGATAGATCCGTATCGCGTTGCCGTGCCTTGTGTTGCCTCTTTGATCTTTTATTGCTCCATAGTAATAGTGGTGCTCCGTTGATTGCTTTCCAGTGTTTACTTCTTGTGTGCTCCCGCGGGTACCTCTCGGAGACGATGCGAGCTTGCGATCGACTACACCTTCGGAACCAGACTTATCAACAGGCAAGGACTATACATTACTTATGATCCATTCTATTTCAACCAGCGGTTTTCATGCTAGTCTAGGTTAGGTTCGATGTTTGATCCTATCACATGTTTACAGCCTCTTTTAAACCGATACAGCCATGTCCCCTCCCAGCAAACCTTGTACTGCTATGTTACTATTGCTCGTTGCTCAGCCCCTGCTTAGTATGCATGCTTAGGATGCTACGATGTTACCCTGTTACTCCTTGGTTTGGGATATCACATTATTATTGTTGTTGTTGATGATATGATTATTATAATGTTGACTATATTCGACGAAGGATGGAAGGTCTAGGCTATCCCGCCCCGACTCTTTGTTACATTCGAGTCACCTAGGACCCGAGTTCCGGGTTTTGGTTTTAAGACTGAGCGTGCATTATCGCGTGTGGGATTTTATGGGGTCCCCTCTTCTTACCTACCTAGCTTCAAAAATTTCTAGAGGTGGCCCGAGCTGATTTACCATTTGAAACCCGTGTGTGTGCTGGTCAGCTGCCAGTAGTTTTCAAACAACTCGGGCCAGCGGAGAGTTAGTTCCTCTGTTGGTCTACACTTGGTGAGCTAGGGAAGTCCCCTGTTATATAGGCGAGACTAAACCCGACCTTGACAATACGGAAGAGTCCGATCCGAGAGCGTGGCCAGCTTTTGGATTGGGTGTCGACTCCCCGGGGGCCACCCGGTTTTGTTCGTTGTTAGTTAGAGGGACCTGTCGTTTCGGATCTCTTGGAACTAAATCATAAAATGGTTGCCTATAATGGGTAGCAACTGAGAGAGATGGGCGAGCATGCGACGCCTCGTAATGGGCAGTGGGTACACCCCTGCAGGGTTAAATCTTTTCGAGAAGCCGTGTCCACGGTTATGGACGACTTGAGACCTACTCCTTGTTCATAGACAACAACAACTGAGATAATCTTAATATAACTTGATCAACGTGTGTGTGTGCCTTGACTACTTCTTCTTCGTTGGGATGCGAAGAGGAGGACAAGGATAGGATAGGTGTTATGTTTGCGTAGTAGTTGATAGCAAGACTTGTTGGAGGCGATTCCTCATCGAATGCTTGGCTTCTTATCTTACTCTCTAGATCGTTAGCCACTTCATAAATTCTAGTGCGGCAGCAACCTCACCACTTACCCCTTCCTTACCGTAAACTACTAGTTGTCCTAGAATGACGATTGATGAAGTCCTTGCTGGGTCAGATGACCACTACAGTTGGATGTTGAGTACCTCTGTACTCATGGTACTACCCCCAAACTCTTTTTAGGGTTCTTGGTCGACAACAGGTATGGTGATCGACGTTTCACGTGGAGACTCGACGACGACTAGTTAGGCGGATCCCGGCGGAGGGCCTGGACCCGTGTGGTTATGGGATCGATGCTTTTCTCTTTGCCACTAGGCATTTGATTGTAGTCTGTACTCAGACATATATCTTCCGCTGTTGTATTGTATTAAGGAAGTTGTATGCCGATTGTATGAGATGTTGTATCCTTGTATCTGTAATGTTGCGATATCATGTTGGAAATCCGGGGCATATGACTTCGTCATATGTCGCGGTGGGACCGATATGTGCTTCGTCCCCGGATCTGGATGGAAACATCTTCATCTGGAACAGTATCGCATATCGGGCCTTACAACTTGGTATCAGAGCTTTACCGACCGTAGGATCCCCTCTCTGGCCGAAGTCGAGTCTAGACAAAACTATTTTGTAGTTAATAAGTTAGTTGTCGGAGAGTAGGATCTTTTTACTCCTTATCTCTGCTCTGGTCAGGACAAGTGTCGTAAGTGTTTTATTCTTGCCTTATCCCCTTCAAAACTCTAGGATCTCGAGTGTGTGGAGTATCGGAACCGTTACAATGCCTTTCTTGCAGCGTATTGTCTCGATTCCGATCTCAGGTGGGAATTCCTGTAGTACCTTTAGCTTCTCCGATTTCGGTTATCATCTAGGTCATCCGTTGCCGTCCATCCTTTTGCCCGGTGTTTTTACGACTTGCGTCGAAAATCACTATCCCTTGATCTGGTTTTCGCGATCGTTCTTCCTCTTGTCACTAACGTTTTCGTTATTCCGACGATGTCGTCTCTCTGCGGAAATTTATCTCGACCAAAGCTCGACGTTGACATGTAGCAGAGTCCCTTGTTGATGGTGTTGAAGATTGTCGACTCTCTTATTTCCCCCTTCCCCTCTCCCCCGGATCGTCCTCGATCTCGAGACGAGATCCCTTGTTGGTGGTGTTGTATTGTAACAGCCCAGTTTTTGCAAAAATTAAAAATTTTGTTTTCGGTGTGAATTGTTTGATTGTCTGTATTTTTTGCAGTGTTTGCTTCGCCAAAATAATAACAGGTGAATATTTCTCCCTCGTATTCTCGTATCGGATGCGGAGACCGACCCTTGCCACCCTGACACTCGACGTATGCTACATCGGGTTTCACCCGATCAGCGTCGCGAAAACCGCACGAGACCAGCCGCAGCCAACGGAACGAAAACCCCGTTTAATAATTAAACGGGTTATTTTTATAGCGCGCCAGAAAGTGTTTTCGGAACGGTTCCAGCACGAGGTGAACGCCTCTGGCTCGACGCGCTGATCGCGCAGTTCGAAGTTTTACCCGAATCGGAGGTACCGCGGACCCCCGGCGGTCAGAAACGTGAGCACCGCGCGCGTGAGAGAAAAACCGGAGATGTTTTTGCAAACTGCCAGCCACCTATGCTATATAAAGACCACCACACTCCCACCCATTTCTAGGGTTTCCCTAGCTCAAAATTTTAAGCCACACCCCTGTTTTTTCCCCAAAATTTGCCCAATACCCCAATTTTTCGCAGCAGTTCCAGCCCAGCAGATCTGGACCGTCAGATCGCCCGATCTGACGGCCGAGATCACCTCCCACCAACCTCCATCTCCCTCCTCTCTCTCTCAAGCCATGGAGTAGCCGCCGCCTCCGTGCCCGTGGGAAGCCTCGCCGCCGCCGCCAGCCAGCAGCAGCCAGCCGGGCCGCCTCCCTCTCCTCCCGCGCTCCCCTCTTCTCCTTCTCTTCTCTCCCTCACCTCCCCTTATTCTCTTCCCCGCAGGACCTGGCCTCCATGGGGAACCCGAGCCCCAAATCGCTGCCTCCTTGGGCGCCCTCAACGCCGTTCGCCGCTTGCTGCTCCCACCGGCCAGGAGCGCCTCCGCCGCCGCGCCCGATTCCACCGTCCTCGCCCCGCGCCCCGTCTCGCCGGGAGGCCGGCCGGAGCCGCCAGGCCGCCGTCGCGGTCGACGTCCTGGAGAGGACGAGAACGCCGCCCCTGCCCGTTCGCCCCCCAGCTGGGCTGGCCCAGCACGGCCACGGCCAGGTGGACCAAGCCGCAGCCCAGCGCCCCCCTCGGCCCAGGGCGCCTCCAGCGGCCCAGCCGCGCATTCCTCTGGCCAGTGGGCCAGGCCCGTTTGGGTGATCCCCTTTTTCATTTTTTTTATTTTTTTTTTCTCAGATTGAACCCTGCTGTAATTTTTCTAAGTCTGATGTTATTGTGCTGCTGATTCGATTACGCGTTGACGATAGCGATCAAACCGTAGCTCCGATGAACGTGCCCCCAAAACGAAAGTTGCTCAGAATTGCGTGCACTTTAATTCACTTTTTCTGAGCATTTGCATTTGAGCCCATCTTGATTGTGTAATTGTGTGATGAACAGGGCATCAGGCCGTTAAACTGCTACAATTCCTGTTAAGTGTTGCTGTTTATATTTTGTTGCAACTTTGCATGATGATTGTAACCAATCCATGAGGCCTATTACATTGATTTTTCTTCCATTGTGTTAAGCATCATGTGTACTTCAACTCCATGCTTTAACTTGTCATGTTTGGGTGCTTTAGCTGTATTAAATCTTTCTCCAAAGTAGCTACCCTGTTGTTACTGTGCTGCTGTTGCTGAAACTGTTATTTTGTTGCAACTTCGGTCGACGAGTGTGTCGCGAACGTTTATCGGAATTGAGTGATTCCAATTGCATATTGTTAAGAAGCATGTCTACTTTAATCCCATGTATTTCTATGTCATGTTGCTGCACTTTTGCATATAGATTTACCCCCGTTTATACAGCATGTGTGCATAACTTGTTTTGCTTATATCTTTTTAACCGTAACTCTGTTTGGGGTGTTCTTTATATGTAACTTGTTTAGTTTTTCGAATACTTTGTCTTTATGCTATTGTTTTCTGTTGTTAACCAACCTAAAATATGGTTTAGGACAGAACAGTACCAAATTTTATAATCATCGTGCGGCACTTAGTGTTATGCCATGTTTAGGTTGTGCCTCACTTAAGTTGACTAGCATAGATAGTTTACTTTGTGCTTCACCTTTTTTCATGTTTGTGTGCTATGCCATGCTTGCTTGAGTTGCCATGTTAATAACCGTTGGTTGATCACCTGTAGCTAAACAACTTGAACCACCGTAAACGTGCGGTATTCGTCGTGTGTGACCGATACCCCACTTAAACTGTTAGAAACCGTTCTCGACGATAGATCTGTATCTCTTTGCCGTGCCTTGTGTTGCCTCTTTGATCTTGTATTGCTCCGTAGTAATAGTGGTGCACCGTTGATTGCTTTCCAGTGTTTACTTCTTGTGTGCTCCCGCGGGTACCTCTCGGAGTTGATGCGAGCTTGCGATTGACTACACCTTCGGAACCCGACTTATCAACATGCAAGGACTATGCATTACTTATGATCCATTCTATTTCAAGTAGCGGTTTGCATGCTAGTCTAGGTTAGGTTCGATGTTTGATCCTATCACATGTTTACAGCCTCTTTTAAACCGATACAGCCATGTCCCCAACCAGCAAACCATGTACTGCTATGTTACTATTGCTCGTTGCTCAGCCCCTGCTCAGTATGCATGCTTAGGATGCTACGATGTTACCCTGTTACTCCTTGGTTTGGGATATCACGTTAATATATTGTTGTTGATGATATGATTATTATATTGTTGACTATACTCGACGAAGGATGGAAGGTCTAGGCTATCCCGCCCCGACGCTTTGTTCCATTCGAGTCACCTAGGATCCGAGTTCCGGGTATTGGTTTTAAGACTGAGCGTGCCTAACCGCGTGTGGGATTTTATGGGGTCCCCTTTTCTTACCTACCTGGCTTCAAACATTTCTAGAGGTGGCCCAAGCTGATTTACCATTTGAAACCGTGTGCGTAACTGGTCTGCAGCCAGTGGTTTTAAAACAACTCAGGCCAGCAGGGACAGAGTTCCTTTGTTGGTCCACACTGGTGAGCTAGGGAAGTCCCCTGTTATATAGGTGAGACTAAACCCGACCTTGGCCATACGGAAGAGTCCGATCCGAGAGCGTGGCCAACTTTTGGGATGGGTGTCGACTCCCCGGGGCCACCTGGATTTGTTCGTTGTTAGTTAGAGGGACATGTTGTATCGGATCTCTTGGAACTAAATCATAAAATGGTTTCCTATAATGGGTAGCAACTAAGAGAGATGGGCGAGCATGCGACGCCTCGTAATGGGCAGTTGGTACACCCCTGCAGGGTTAAATCTTTTCGAGAAGCCGTGTCCACGGTTATGGACGACTTGAGACCTACTCCTTGTGCATAGACAACAACAACTGAGATAATCTGAATATAACTTGATCAACGTGTGTGTGCCTTGACTGCTTCTTCTTTGTTGGGATGCGAAGAGGAGGACAAGGATAGGATAGGTCTTATGATTGCGTAAGTAGTTGATAGCAAGACTTGTTGGAGGCGATTCCTCATCGAATGCTTGGCTTCTTATCTTACTCTCTAGATCGTTAGCCACTTCATAAATGCTAGTGAGGCAGAAACCTCACCACTTACCCCTTCCTTACCGTAAACTACTAGTTGTCCTAGAATGACGAGTGATGAAGTCCTTGCTGGGTCAGATGACCACTACAGTTGGATGTTGAGTACCTCTGTACTCATGATACTATCCCCAAACTCTTTTCAGGGTTCTTGATCGACAACAGGTATGGTGATCGACGTTTCACGTGGAGACTCGACGACGACTAGTTAGGCGGATCCCGGCGGAGGGCCTGGACCCGTGTGGTTATGGGATCAATGTTTTTCTCTTTTCCACTAGGCATTTGCTTGTAGTCTGTACTCAGACATGTATCTTCCGCTATTGTATCATATTTGAGGCAGTTGTATGCCGATTGTATGAGATGTTGTATCCTTGTACTATATGTGTGCCATTACTATCACTTACTAATGGCGTGCTAGTAATGGCGCACCCAAAGTGCGCCATTAATGTCAAAATATAGTGTGCCATTAAAGACCTTTTTTCCAGTAGTGATGATATCACAACATTACATCTACAAGGATACAACATCTCATACAATGGGCATAAAACTGTCTTAATTACAATACATCAGCGGAAGATACATGTCTGGGTACATACTACAATCAAATGCCTAGTGGAAAAGCTAAAACACACCATTCCAGTAACCACACGTGTCCAGTCTCTCCGTCGCGATCCGCCTAACTATTCGTCGTCAAGTCTCCGTGAAGGCGTCCAGAAGAAGGGTCGTCGAGCTCCTCTGAAGTCCAAGATCATTTGCATAACGTGCGTAAAAGAGAAAAGAAGGGGTGAGCTATATCAACAAGTCTTGTAACTAACTTCTCAAGGTAAGATGTGGTAGTGGTTGAGGTTGCAGACGCACTAGCATTATATAAGTGGCTAACGATCTATTTTTAGAGTAAAATGAGAACCAAGAATTCGATGAGGAATCGCCTCCAACAAGTCGTGCTATCAGCTACTTACGCAATCATAACACCTATCCTATCCTTTTCCTCCCCTTCGCATGCCGACGAAGAAGAAGCAGTCGAGGTACACACTCATTGATCAAGTTATTAAGATTATCTCAGTTGTTGTTGTCTATGAACAAGGAGTAGTTCTCAAGCCATCAATAACTGCGGACACGGCTTCTCGAAAATATTTAACCCTGCAGGGATGTACCAACTGCCCATTAAAAGGCTCCGCACGCATGCCCATCTCTCTCAGTTTCTACACATCACAGGCAACCATTTTATGATTTAGTTCCGAGAGATCCGAAACGACGGGTCCCTCTAGCTAACAACGAACAAATCTGGGTGGCCCCCGGTGATTCGACATCCAGTTCAGGAGCCGTCCGTGCTCTCGATCTAGTCTCTACCGTGTGCCTCGGATTTGGATTCACGGTAAATTCTCACATGAGGCCGGGTCCTCAGCCGGACAGGTTGGACCAACAAGGAAACCATGTCCCCATTGGCCCTGGTTGGTTTAAAGGATGTCTGCTAGGAGCGACCCGGCAGACATATATGCATGGGTTTCAAATGGTAAATCAGCTTGGACCACCACTAGAAATGTTTGAAGCTAGGTAGGTAAGAAAAGGGGACCCCATAGTATCCCACACGCGGTTAGGCACGCTCGTCAAGAGACACAATACCCGGAACTCGGGTCCTAGGTGACTCGAATGGAACAAAGCATCGGGGCGGGATAGCCTGGACCTTCCATCATTCGTCGTGTATAGTCAACATTATAATAATCATATCATCCACAACAATATAATAATGTGATAGCCCAATCCAAGGAGTAACAGTATAACATTTGATAGCATCCTAGCATGTATACTAAGCAGTGGCTGAGCAGCGAGCAATAGTGACATAGCCGAACAAGGTTTGCTGGTATGTCGAGGACATGGTTGTTTGGGTTTATTTGAGAGGCATGAATATGAAGTGGTAGGATCAAGCAATCATTCTATCCTACATCTAGGCGCAAGTGAGCTGGAAGTTATAAGGATGATATATGCTCCCCCTTACCTGATGAGAAGACGAAGCCGAAGGTGTAGTTGATTGCAAACTCGCGTCGTCTTCGAGAGGTACCCGCGGAAGCACACAAGAGGTAAACACTGGAAAAGGCAATCGACGAGAAAGCATATATGACTATGAAACAATCACTAGAAAACCACATCAAGAAGGCAACACGAGACAACGCACGGGTATCGCATCTATCGCCGAGAGCGGTTACTAACAGTTTAAGTGGAGTATTCGTCACACACGACGATAGCGCACATTTAGAATGGTTCAAGTTGTTTAGCTACACAACATGAGAAAAATTTGTTAACATGGCATCTCACTCAAGCATGGCATATCACACAATCATGGAAAGAGGTGAAGCACAAGGTAAGCTATCTATGCTAGTCCATTTAAGTGAGGCACCCCCCTAAACATGGCATATCACTAAGTACCCCACGATAAATTTATGATTTGGTACTGTTCTTCCCTAAACCATATTTTCTTATTTCTATTAGCATCAAACAATAGCACAAACATAATCTACACGAAATTCTAGTCAAGTTACATATAAAGAACATTTTTATTGGAGCAACGGTTAAAAAGTTATGGCAATTACAGTTACAGTGGTAAGGGTTGTAATTAGCAGTAAAATAGCATGTAAACAAGTTCAAACATGGCAACGGACAACATTTTATTAAAGTACACGAAAAATTAAGCAAGTTTCATGTAGGACGCGTCGCGATCCGAGCTACGGTTTAAAAGATATGGCCATCGCAAATAAAAACCACAATCTGCCCGGGAAAAAAATAAAAGGTGCAACGGGCAGAAACAGCTCTAAACGGGCCTAACAGGGGACGGCGTAGCCTAAATATCCTGCGCTCGAGGCGATACACAGTTATTGGGCTGAGCCCAACTCACAACAGAAAGAAAAACAAAAGGGAAAAGAAAAAAAGGGGCCGCACACCTCGTGGGCCTCGGCCCATCGCGGCAGGTGGCGCTGGATAGCAGCCGCGCGCTCGCAGGCGGTGGTTAGCGTGCGGGCCGCGCTGCAGTTTTGCGCCGCGGAGGCTGCGGCGGGTCGGAGGTGCTGGGCCGGTGCGGTTGGTGGTAGGCGCCGCCGAATCGGGCTCCTCCCGATCCCGATGAGGTAGGCGGCTGCGATGCCGCGCTTGCCTCCTGCGAGGCGGCGCCGACCGGATCGGGTCCTGGCGAGGTCCAGGCGGCGCGACTCGGTTGCTGGCTCCGGGGCGGTGGCGAGATCCAAGTGCCAGGCCATGGCGCGGCGACGCGGTGGCTCCCAGGGCACACAGCGGCGTGGGTTGCCAGCGAGGGAAGAGGTAGGAGGTGAGGGGAGGGGGAGAGAGCAGGCGCGGGAAGGAGGAGAGGACAGGGGCCACGGCGGAGGAGGCTTGCCGGCGCGGCGGCTAACCGGTGTCTCGTCGGACCGCGGGCGCGGAGGAGCTCCTCGGGGGGCGGCGAGCTAGCCTCGGCCCAGATCGGACCCGGTGGGTTGGATCTCGGTCCCAACGGGGGAGGATTCGTTGGAGGAGGCTGGTGGGTGGCTTAGGGGTGACGTGTTTCGATCCGGAGCCTCGATCCGGAGATCTAATGGATGAAAACTCTTGGGGATTAGGGTTTCAGGGAGAGAGGCTTTGGGAGGCAGATTTGAGCAATTTTGGAGGGGGTGGCTGAAAATTGTGTTAGGGGAAACCCTAGAAGTGCTAGGGGAGAGAGGTTGTCTATTTATAGGCTGGCCTGGATGGCAGGTGTACGCAAACGCCCTCGGTTTTTCTCTCGCATCCTGTACTGCACGTTTCTGACCGCCGGGAGTCCATAAGACCTCTGATTCGGGCGAAATCTCGAACCACACGCTCAGCGCCGCGAGCCCGTCAGTTCTACCTGACTTCGATAACATTTCGAGATCATTTTTCCGGTGCCCAATAAAATAATCCATTTAATTATTAAATGGAGTTTTTCATTTCGATGGCGATGGCTGGTCTTGTGCCGGAAGTTGCGACGGTGCTCGGGTAAACCCGGTGTTGCAAATGTCTTGTGCCATTGGGAAAAGGTCGACTCACACATGCCAGTACGAGAAGGAGGGCCAAAATATTCACCAATTAATAAATTGGCGAAGCAAATAATACAAACAATTCTAGCAAGCATCAAAATAAAGCAACAAATGATTTTATTAATTTGGGTGAAAATCTCGGGCTGTTACAATACAACACCACCAACAAGGGATCTCGTCCCGAGATCCTGGACGATCCGGGGGAGAGAAAAGAGAGTCAACAATCTTCAACACAACCAACAAGGGACTCTGCTCCATGTCGATGACGAGCTTCCGTCGAGATAAATTTCCGCAGAGATACAACAATGTTAGAGAACGAAACCATCGGGAGATCAAGAGGAAGAACAATAGTCCAAGCGACGATCAAGAGAAACATTCTCACTCAAATAGTGACGATACTAGGCAAGAAGAATGAAGTCAACGAACGACCAAGATGTTTACCCAGAGTCGGAAGAACTAAAGGTACTACAGGATTTCCCATACCTGAGATCGGAATCGAGACAATATGCTGCAAGCAAGGTATTGTAACGGTTCCAAAACTCCACTTACTCGAGATCCTAGAGTTTGCGGGGGATAAGGCGAGAATTAAAACACTTACGACATTTGTCCTGACCAGAGCAAGGGTAAGGAGTAAAAATGTTCCAACTCTCAGATAACTAACTTAGTAACTACAAAATAGTTTTTTGTCGATACTCGACTTCGAGAAGTAAAGGGATCCTACAGTCGGTAAGGCTCTGATACCAAGTTGTAAGGCCCGATATGCGGTACTATTCCAGATCTAGATGTTTCCATCTAGATCCGGTGAAGAAGCACATATCCGTCCCACCGCGACATATGACACTGCCATATGCCACGGATTTCCAACAGGATATCACAACATTACATCTACAAGGATACAACATCTCATACAATGGGCATACAACTTCCTTAATTAGAATACATCAGCGTAAGATACATGTCTGAGTACAAACTACAATCAAATGCCTAGTGGCAAAGGTAAAACACACCATTCCCGTAACCACACGGGTCCAGGCTCTCCGCCGGGATCCGCCTAACTTGTCGTCGTCGAGTCTTCGCGAAGGCGTCCAGAAGAAGGGTCGTCGAGCTCCTCTGAAGCCCAAGATCGTTTGCATAACGTGCGTAAAATAGAAAAGAAGGGGTGAGCTATATCAACAAGTCTTTTAACTAACTTCTCACGGTAAGATGGGGTAGTGGTTGAGGTTGCAGACGTACTAGCATTATATAAGTGGCTAACGATCTATTTTTAGAGTAAGATGAGAACCAAGCATTCGATGAGGAATCGCCTCCAAAAAGTCTTGCTTTCAGCTACTTACGCAATCATAACACCTATCCTATCCTTGTCCTCCCCTTCGCATCCCGACGAAGAAGAAGCAGTCACGGTACACTTTAACAGCCCAGATTTCACAAAAATTAAAATTATTGTTTTCGGTGTGAATTGATTGATTGCCTGATTTGTTTGTGGTGTTTGCGTCCCCGATTGATCGATCGGCGATTATTTTTTTCCCCATGTTATCTCGTACCGGACGGAGACCGACCCTTGCCACCTTGACACTCGACCTTTGCGACACCGGGTTTCACCCGATCACCGTCGCGAAAACCGCACGAGACCAGCCGCAGCCAACGGAACGAAAAACCCCGTTTAATAACTAAACGGGATATTTTTATAGCGCGCCGGAAAGTGTTCTCGGAACGGTTCCAACGCGAGGTGAACGCCGCAGGCTCGACGCACTGATCGCGCAGTTCGAAGTTTTACCCGAATCGGAGGTCCTGCGGACCCCCGGCGGTCAGAAACGTAAACACCGCGCGCGCGAGGGAAAAACCGGGGATGTTTTTGCAAACTGCCAGCCACCTGGGCTATATAAAGACCACCACACTCCCACCCCTTTCTAGGGTTTCCCCTAGCCAAAATTGCAACCACCCCATCCACTTTTCCCCAAAAATTGCCTCATTTTCGTCCAACCGTAGCCCCAGATCTTAAACTGCCCCCTCAAGCACTCTGGACCGTAAGATCTGGCGATCCGACGGCCCAGAAGCCGCCACGTCGCCCCCAACCCATCCTCTCTCTCTCGTCTCTCCAGCCCCTCCGCGTCCGAGCGCCTCTCCACCGCGACAGCTCCGGCCGGCTGCCGCCGGCAAGCATGGCGAGGCCAAGGCCCAGCGCCTCCCTCTCCTCCCCTCCACCTTCCTCTGCCCTCACGCCCTTCCTCCCTCGCCTGCAGGACCACCACGGCAGCCTCCGGAGGCCGCCGCTTCCACTCCATGGCGGTAGCCCGAGGGGAGCTCGACCCCGCACCGTGATGCATCGCCGCCGGCACCCGATCCGGCCAGCCCGGCCTACCGCTCCCCAGATCCGCTCACCCCGCGCCTCTCCCACCTCATGTCCTCCCCGCCGTGCCGCTCCTCACCGGCGGGCGCCGCCACCAGCCACCGGCCGGCTCGGTCCGAAGCAGCCGCCCCGCTCCAACCGCACGGGCAGGCCGGCCCAGCCGCCAGCCCTCCAGCGCAGCCGGCCTCGTGGGACTCGGCCCATGGTGAGCTCCTTTCTTTTTTTTATTTTTTTCTTTTTTTTCCTGTTGCGAGTTGGGCCAAGCCTAGTGACATTAGCTTTCGGGGGTTTAGTTTTTTTTTCTTCTGCTAGGTTTTTTATTATAATTGGCAGATTGTATAGTATTTTTGCGTTGCCCGTATCTTTTTAACCGTAGCTCGGATTGCGACGCTTTAAACATGAAACTTGCTTAGTTTTTCGTGTAGTTTAATAAAATGTGACTTTTTGCCATGTTTGATTTTGTTTACATGCTCTTTACCTGCTAATTACAACTGCTTGCCGCTGTAAACTGTAATTGCAATAACTTTTTAACCGTTTCTCTGATTAAAATGTTCTTTATATGTAACTTGACTAGAATTGCATGTAGATTGTGTTTTTGTTGTTCTTGATTGCTAAATAAAATAATAAAATATTGTTTAGGGAAAAAAAGTACCAAATGCAATATTTATCGTGGGGTCAGCAATAGTTTTCCATGTATAGGTTTTACCCCCCACTTAAGGTGACTAGATTAGATAGTTTATTTATGCTTCACCTCTTGCCATGTTTGTGTGCTATGCCATGCATGAGTGATATGCCATGTTAACAAACTTTGTTGATCACCTGTAGCTAAACAACTTGACCACCGTAAACGTGCGGTATTCGTCGTGTGTGACGAGTACTCCACTTAACCTGTTAGTAACCGCTCTCGACGGTAGGTGCGATGTCTCGTGTTGCCTTCTTGTTGATGCTTGCTCGTGTTTGCCTCGTAGTAATAGATGCTTTCTCGTTGATTTATTTCCAGTGTTTACCCTTTTGTGTGCTTCCGCGGGTACGTTCGGAGACGATGCGAGCTTGCGATCAACTACACCTTCGGAACCCGACTTATCAACAGGCAAGGACTATACATTACTTATGATCCATTCTTTTTCAACCAGCGGTTTCCATGCTAGTCTAGGTTAGGTTCGATGTTTGATCCTACCACATGTTTACAGCCTCTTTCAAACCGATACAGCCATGTCCCTTCCCAGCAAACCTTGTACTGCTATGTTACTATTGCTCGTTGCTAAGCCCCTTCTTAGTATGCATGCTTAGGATGCTACGATGTTACCCTGTTAATCCTTGGTTTGGGATATCACATTATTATATATTTGTGGATGATATGTTTATTATAATGTTGACTATATTCGACAAAGGATGGAAGGTCTAGGCTATCCCGCCCCGACGCTTTGTTCCATTCGAGTCACCTAGGATCCGAGTTTCGGGTATTGGTTTTAAGAATGAGCATGCCTAACCGCGTGTGATATTTTATGGGGTCCCCTTTTCTTACCTATCTAGCTTCAAACATTTCTTGTGGTGGCTTGAGCTGATTTACCATTTGAAACCCCATCCTGTGTGCTTGGTGGATCCCCTCGCAATTTTTAAACAACCCGGACCAGCGGAGACATGGTTTCCCTGTTGGTCCACCTTTGAGGCGCCTCGGTAACCCAAACCCTGTTGAGACGGAAGAGTCCGATCCGAGAGCGTGGCCAGATTTTGGATTGGGTGTCGACTCCCCGGGGGCCACCCGGATTTGTTCGTTGTTAGTTAGAGGGACCTGTCGTTTCGGATCTCTTGGAACTAAATCATAAAATGGTTGCCTATGATGGGTAGCAACTGAGAGAGATGAACGTGTGTGCGGAGCCTTGTAATGGGCAGTTGGTACACCCGTGCAGGGTTAAATATTTTCGAGAAGCCGTGTCCACGGTAATGGACGACTTGAGACCTACTCCTTGTTCATAGACAACAACAACTGAGATAATCTTAATATAACTTGATCAATGTGTGTGTGCCTTGACTTCTTCTTCTTCGTCGGGATGCGAAGAGGAGGACAAGGATAGGATAGGTGTTATGTTTGCGTATGTAGGTGGATAGCAGACATGTTGGAGGCGATTCCTCATTGAATGCTTTGCTTCTTATCTTACTCTCTAGATCGTTAGCCACTTCATAAATTCTAGTGCGGGAGTAACCTCACCACTTACCCCTTCCTTACCGTAAACTACTAGTTGTCCTAGAATGATGAGTGATGAAGTCCTTGCTGGGTCAGTTGACCACTACAGTAGGATGCTGAGTACTTCTGTACTCATGATACTACCCCCCCAAACTCTTTTCAGGGTTCTTGATCGACAACAGGTATGGTGATCGACGTTTCACATGGAGACTCGACGACGACTAGTTAGGCGGATCCCGGCGGAGGGCCTGGACCCGTGTGGTTATGGGGATCGATGTTTTTCTCTTCGCCAGAAGGCATTTGATTGTAGTCTGTACTCAGACATGTATCTTCCGTTTTTGTATTGTATTAAGGCAGTTGTATGCCGATTCTATGAGATGTTGTATCCTTGTGTCTGTAATGTTGTGATATCATGTTGGAAATCCGGGGCATATGGCTATGTCATATGTCGCGGTGGGACCGATATGTGCTTCGTCCCCGGATCTGGATTGAAACATCTACATCTGGAATAGTACCGCATATCGGGCCTTACATACACACTCATTGATCAAGTTATTAAGATTATCTCAGTTGTTGTTGTCTATGAACAAGTAGTAGGTCTCAAGTTGTCCATAACCGTGGACATGGCTTCTCGAAAAGATTTAACCCTACAGGGGTGTACCAATTTCCCATTACAAGGCTCTTCACGCACGCCCATCTCTCTCAGTTGCTACCCATCACAGGCAAATATTTTATGGTTTAGTTCCGAGAGATCCGAAATGACAGGTCCCTCTAGCTAACAACGAACAAATCCGGGTGGCCCCCGGTGATTCGACATCCAGTTCAGGAGTCGTCCACGCTCTCGATTTGGTCTCTACCGTATGCCTCGGGTTTGGATTGCCGGTAAATTCTCACATGAGGCCGGGTCCTCAGCCCGAAAGGTTGGACCAACAAGGAAACCATGTCCCCGCTGGCCCTGGTTGGTTTAAAGGATGTCTGCTAGGAGCGGCCCGACAGACATATATGCATGGGTTTCAAATGGTAAATCAACTTGGGCCAGCACTAGAAATGTTTGAAGCTAGGTAGGTAAGAAAAGGGGACCCCATAGTATCCCACACGCGGTTAGGCACGCTCGTCAAGAGACACAATACCCAGAACTCGGGTCCTAGGTGACTCGAATGGAACAAAGCGTCGGGGCAGGATAGCCTGAACCTTCCATCCTTCGTCGAGTATAGTCAACATTATAATAATCATATCATCCAAAACAATAGCATCCTACCATGTATACTAAGCAGTGGTTGAGCAGCGAGCAATAGTAGCATAGCCGAACAAGGTTTGGTGGTATGTGGAGGACATGGTTGTTTGGGTTTATTTGAGAGGTATGAATATGAAGTGGTAGGATCAAGAAATGTTTCTATCCTACACCTAGGCGCGAGTGAGCTGAAAGTTATAAGCATGATATATGCTCCCCCTTACCTGATGAGAAGACGAAGCCGAAGGTGTAGTCGATTGCAAACTCGCATCGTCTTCGAGAGGTACCCGCGTAAGCACACAAGAGCTAAACAATGGAAAAGGCAATCAACGAGCAAGCATATATAACTATTAAGAAATCACTAGCAAACAAGATCAAGAAGGCAACACGAGAAAACGCACGGGTATCGCATCTATCGCCGAGAGCGGTTACTAACAGGTTAAGTGGAGTATTCGTCACACACGACGATAGCGCACATTTAGAATGGTTCAAGTTGTTTAGCTACACAACTTGCGAAAAAGTTGTTAACATGGCATCTCACTCAAGCATGGCATATCACACAATCATGGAAAGAGGTGAAGTACAAGGTAAGCTATCTATGCTAGTCAATTTAAGTGAGGCACCACCCTAAACATGGCATATCACTAAGTACCCCACGATAAATTTATGATTTGGTACTGTTGTGACCTAAACCATATTTTATTAATTTTGTTAGGAGCAAAAAATATCACAAACATAATCTACACGAAATTCTAGTCAAGTTAAATATAAAGAACATTTTTATTGGAGCAACGGTTAAAAAGTTATTGCAATTACAGTTACAGTGGTAAGGGTTGTAATTAGCAGTAAAACAGCATGTAAACAAGTTCAAACATGGCAACGGACAACATTTCATTAAAGTACAAAAAAAATTAAGCAAGTTTCATGTAGGACGCGTCGCGATCCGACCTACGGTTTAAAAGATATGGCCATCGCAAATAAAAACCACAATCTGCAATTTAATCTTCCCGGGAAAAAAATAAAAGTTGCAACGGGCCGAAACAGCTCTAAACGGGCCTAACAAGGGACAGCGTAGCCTAACTATCCTGCAATCGAGGCGTTAAACAGTTATTGGGCTGAGCCCAACTCACAACAGAAAGAAAAAGAAAAGGGAAAAGAAAAAAAGGGGCCGCACACCTCGTGGGCCTCGGCCCATCGCGGCGGGTGGCGCTGGATAGCAGCCACGCGCTCGCAGGCGGTGGTTAGCGTGCGGGCCACGGCGGGGGAGAGATAAGGCGCGGGAAGGAGGAGAGGACAAGGGCCACGGCGGAGGAGGCTTGCCGGCACGGCGGCTCGCTGGTGTCTCGCCAAATCGCGGGCGCGGAGGAGCTCCTCGGGCGGCGGCGAGCTGGCCTCGGCCCAGATCGGGCCCTGTGGGTTGGATCTCGGTCCCAACGGGGGCGGATTCGTCGGAGGAGGCTGGTGGGTGGCTTAGGGGTGACGTGGTTCGATCCGGAGCCTCGATCCGGAGATCTAACGGCTAAAAACTCTCTGGGATTAGGGTTTCGGGGAGAGAGGCTTTGGGAGGCCGATTTGAGAAATTTTGGTGGGGGGTGGCTGGAAATTGTGGTAGGGGAAACCCTAGAAGTGCTAGGGGAGAGAGGTTGTCTATTTATAGGCTCGCCTGGATGGCAGGTTTACGCAAACGCCCTCGGGTTTTCTCTCGCATCCTATACTCCACGTTTCTGACCGAGTCCATATGACCTCTGATTCGGACGAAATATCGAACCACGCGCTCAGCGCCGCGAGCCCGTCAGTTCTACCTCACTTTGATAACGTTTCAAGAACATTTTTATGGCACCCAATAAAATAATCCATTTAATTATTAAATGGAGTTTTTCGTTTCGATGGCGATGGCTGGTCTTGTGCCGGAAGTTGCAACGGTGCTCGGGTGAACCCGGTGTCGCAAAGGTCGTGTGCCATTGGTAAAAGGTCGAGTCACACATGCCGGTACGAGAAGGAGGGGGAAAATATTCACCAATTAATAAATTGGCGAAGCAAATAATACAAACAATTCTAGAAAGCATCAAAATAAAGCAACAAATGATTTTTTTTTAATTTGGGTGAAAATCCCGGGCTGTTACAATATAACACCACCAACAAGGGATCTCGTCCCGAGATCCTGGACAATCCGGGGGAGAGGGGGAGAGAAAAGAGAGTCAACAATCTTCAACACCACCAACAAGGGACTCTGCTCCATGTCGATGACGAGCTTCCGTCGAGATAAATTTCCGCAGAGAGACAGCAACGTTAGAGAACGAAACCATCGGGAGATCAAGAAGAAGAACAATAGTCCAAGAGACAATCAAGAGAAGCATTCTCACTCAAGTAGTGATGATACTAGGCAAGAATAATGAATTCAACGAACGACCAAGATGTTTACCCAGAGTCGGAAGAACTAAAGGTACTACAGGATTTCCCAGACCTGAGATCTGTATCGAGACAATACGCTGCAAGCAAGGTATTGTAACGGTTCCAAAACTCCACTTACTCGAGATCCTAGAGTTTGCGGGGGATAAGGCGAGAATTAAAACACTTACGACACTTGTCCTGACCAGAGCAAGGGGAAGGAGTAAAAAGGTTCCAACTCTCCGATAACTAACTTAGTAACTACAAAATAGTTTTTTGTCTAGACTCGACTTCGACAAGTAAATGGATCCTACAGTCGGGAAGGCTCTGATACCAAGTTATAAGGCCCGATATGCGGTACTATTCCAGATCTAGATGTTTCCATCCAGATCCGGTGACGAAGCACATATCCGTCCCACCGCGACATATGACACTGCCATATGCCACGGATTTCCAACAGGATATCACAACATTACATCTACAAGGATACAACATCTCATACAATGGGCATACAAGTGCCTTAATTAGAATACATCAGCGGAAGATAAATGTCTGAGTACAGACTACAATCAAATGCCTAGTGGCAAAGGTAAAACACACCATTCCCGTAACCACACGGGTCCAGGCTCTCCGCGGTGATCCTCCTAACTAGTCGTCGTCGAGTCTCTGCGAAGGCGTCCAGAAGAAGGGTCGTTGAGCTACTCTGAAGCCCAAGATCGTTTGCATAACGTGCGTAAAAGAGAAAATAAGGGGTGAGCTATATCAACAAGTCTTGTAACTAACTTCTCACGGTAAGACGGGGTAATGGTTGAGGTTGCAGACGTACTAGCATTATATAAGTGGCTAACGATCTATTTTTAGAGTAAGATGAGAACCAAGCATTCGATGAGGAATCGCCTCCAAAAACTCTTTCTTTCAGCTACTTACGCAATCATAACACCTATCCTATCCTTGTCCTCCCCTCCGCATCCCGACGAAGAAGAAGCAGTCAAGGTACACACTCATTAATCAAGTTATTAAGTTTATCTCAGTTGTTGTTGTCTATGAACAAGTAGTAGGTCTCAAGTCGTCCATAACCGTAGACATGGCTTCTCGAAAAGATTTAACCCTACAAGGGTGTACCAACTGCCCATTACAAGGCTCCGCACGCACGCCCATCTCTCTCAGTGGCTACCCATCACAGGCAACCATTTTTTGATTTAGTTCCGAGAGATCCGAAACGACAGGTCCCTCTAGCTAACAACGAACAAATCCGGGTGGCCCCCGATGATTCGACATCCAGTTCAGGAGTCATCCGCGCTCTCGATCTGGTATCTACCATATGCCTCGGATTTGGATTGCCGGCAAATTCTCACATGAGGCCGGGTCCTCAGCCGGACAGGTTGGACCAACAAGGAAACCATGTCCCCGCTGGCCCTGGTTGGTTTAAAGGATGTCTGCTAGGAGCGACCCGACAGACATATATGCATGGGTTTAAAATGGTAAATCAGCTTGGGCCAGCACTATAAATGTTTGAAGCTAGGTAGGTAAGAAAAGGGGACCCCATAGTATCCCACACGCGGTTAGGCACGCTCGTCAAGAGACACAATACCCAGAACTCGGGTCCTAGGTGACTCGAATGGAACAAAGCGTCGGTGCGGGATAGCCTGGACCTTCCATCCTTCGTCGAGTATAGTCAACATTATAATAATCATATCATCCACAACAATATAATAATGTGATAGCCAAATCAAAGGAGTAACAGGATAACAGTTGATAGCATCCTACCATGTATACTAAGCAGTGGCTGAGCAGCGAGCAATTGTAACATAGCCGAACAAGGTTTGCTGGGATGTGGAGGACATGGTTGTTTGGGTTTATTTGAGAGGCATGAATATGAAGTGGTAGGATCAAGAAATATTTCTATCCTACACCTAGGCGCGAGTGAGCTGAAAGTTATAAGCATGATATATGCTCCCCCTTACCTGATGAGAAGACGAAGCCGAAGGTGTAGTCGATTGCAAACTCGCATCATCTTCAAAAGGTACCCGCGGAAGCACACAAGAGGTAAACACTGGAAAAGGCAATAAACGAGCAAGAATATATGACTATGAAGAAATCACCAGGAAACAACATCAAGAAGGCAACAGGAGACAACGCACGGGTATCGGATCTATCGTCGAGAGCGGTTACTAAAAGGTTAAGTGGAGTATTCGTCACACACGACGATACCGCACATTTAGAATGGTTCAAGTTGTTTAGCTACACAACATGAGAAAAAGTTGTTAACATGGCATCTCACTCAAGCATGTCATATCACAAAATCATGGAAAGAGGTGAAGCACAAGGTAAGCTATCTATGCTAGTCAATTTAAGTGAGGCACCACCCTAAACATGGCATATCACTAAGTACCCCACGATAAATTTATGCATTTTGTACTGTTCTGCCCTAAACCATATTTTATTATTTTTATTAGCAGCAAACAATAGCACAAACATAATCTACACGAAATTCTATTCAAGTTACATATAAAGAACATTTTTATTGGAGCAACGGTTAAAAAGTTATGGCAATTACAGTTTACAGTGGCAAGGGTTGTAATTAGCAGTAAAACGGCATGTAAACAAATTCAAACAGTGCAAAGGACAACATTGTATTAAACTACACCAAAAATTAAGCAAGTTTCATGTAGCACGCGTCGCGATTCGAGCCGCGGTTAAGAAGATATGGCCATCACAAATAAAAAACACAAAATGCAATTTAATCTGCCCAGGAAAAAAATAAAAGGTGCAACGGGCCGAAACAACACTAAACGGGCCTAACAGGGGGCGGCACAGCCTAACTATCCTGCGCTCGAGGCGTTACACAGTTATTGGGTTGAGCCCAACTCACTACAGAAAAAATAAACAAAAGTGAAAAGAAAAAATGGGCCGCTCACCTCGTGGGCCTCGGCCCATCGCGGCGGGTGGCGCTGGATAGCAGCCGCGTGCTCGCAGGCGGTGGTTAGCATGCGGGACGCGCTGCAGTGTTGGGACACGGAGGCTGCGGCGGGTTAGAGGTGCTGGGCCGGTGCGGTTGGTGGGAGGCGCCGCCGGATCGGGCTCCTCCCCATCCCGGAGAGGTAGGCGGCGGCGATGCGGCTGCCGCGAGCGAGAGGGGGCGTCACCGACCGGATCGGGTCCTAGCGAGGTCCAGGCGGCGGCGAGTCTGTTGCTGGCTCCGGGGCGATGGCGAGCTCCAAGTGGTCAGCCATGGCGCGGCGACGCGGTGGTTACCAGGGCGCGTGGCGGCGTGGGTTGCCTGCGAGGGAGGAGGTAGGAGGTCAGGGGAGGGGGAGAGAGCAGGCACGGCGAGGAGGAGAGGAGAGGGGCCACGGCGGAGAAGGCTTGCCGGCGCAGCGGCTCGCCGATGTCCTATACGTGAGAGATGATAATTGCTTTTCGCCCTTCGTTGGTTACCCCAAGTGGAAGGTGAGATACAACATAGCGGCAAGTTTCCCTCGGTGAAGATACCGAGGTTGAGTATCGACCAGTAGGACTCCGGAGATGATAAGTAGGTGGCTCGGCAAGTGATGCGCCATTTGAAGATAATCACATGCTTCTCCTGGACCTGCACACAGACACAAATAACTTTGCTCCCAACGAAGTTTAGAGAGGTTGTCAATCTCTCCGGTATTGTTGTTTACAAAGGATTAAAAACACAAGGGATAATGATAATGATAATAGCAACTGAAAGTAAAAGCAGAAAAGTAAATGAGCGCGTAAACAGTGATGAGAATATGGACCGGGGTCCCGTGATGTTCACTAGTGATGTCTCTCTCCCAAAAGACAATAAAACTGCTATGTGAGGTAAACAAATTACAGATGGTCAATTGACAGGATTATAAACGCACCGCAATGCTAACTATGCCACAAAGAAAGGAAGAGGAAAAAAAGCATGCGCAGTACGCCAAAATAAGTAGACCGAAACCCAACTGCATCTACTACTAATCATCCACCTTGAGATATCTATCCAGAACATCTCACTGGTATTAAGTTGCGAGCCCCACCCAAATTGTAAACCCAAAGCAACAGACAACTGCATTAAAAAGCACCTTGCGTAAAGTAAACAATCCTTGCAACTGCGGTTACAAGCATCATTGTTTCCCCCTTGTGGCAACAGCACATCCCCTAGACTCATGTTTCTGTCACTCAATCGAGTCATCGTGGGGCATGAACCCACAATCGAGCATAACTTTCCCTCTTGGACTTACTACCTACTACTTGGTCAAAGCAATAAACAGCAATGGAGAACATGCAAATATTACACAGGAACAAAAATATAAAAGATAAGAACCAAATATATTACTCTATCACAATCTGATCATAATCTCATAATCCATCAGATCCCATCATACTCAGCATAGCAACAGCAGAAAGATTACATATGTGCCTTGATCATGTAGGGCAGCTCATGAGGTATAAACCATGAAGAACAAAGAGGGGAGGAGAACATCACATAGCTACGGATCACCCGGACCCATGTTCCAAAGGAAACTACTCACGGGCACATCCGGGAAGCGTCCATGGTTAACAGGAAGCTCCCGGAGGTCGATCCTCCCTCCGAGAGGGTGCCGGGAAGAAGGTTGTTGGCGCTCCCAATCTTGGAAGCGCGGCGGCGGCGGAACAGAGGCGAGATAATTAAAAGAGGTTCTCTCCTCGGAAGTTTCACGTCACGGGGAATATATAGGCGAAGGGGGGAAGCCAGGGGGTGTCAGGACCCGGGATTAGCGTATGCAAGACCCGCTACAACACAATCATATGGAGAGCCGAGAACCGTACCCACTTGTCTAAGCAGACAAGGCCAAGCACAGAACATTCTCGGAAAGCTTCGAACGTGAGGGGCATCCCATCCAGGCCGGATGATCAACTGAGATGGGTCCTCATCATCCGCACACAAGTCTAAAGGATATGGGTTGTGAACTCGCATATTCATAGACAAGTCGCCTCAACCATACTCTCAATTGTATTATAACACTTACATAGACTTACTCCAGGCCGATCACTTAGTCGGGGTCTTGGGCAGGCTCGATCATACAACAAAGTGTGCACGTGACAGAGTCACGAGCAATCGCATCGCGATGCCCCAAGCTGCGCACATCTAAGTGCCACTTGGTGTATAAAAGACCGCCAGCCAGATCACAACTAAGGTCTCAAAAACCCATACTAAGACATGCATGGTATAATCATACACGCAGCACACATGTCTAGTATGTACAGCAGGTATCATTGCAATTCTCTACAAAGTGTACAATTTTATTGATAACTCTTACAGAGTGCACACAGAGATCACGAGACCGTGATCCAACATTACATCAAACATGCGGAAGCAAAGTAGGTCTGAGTATAGACAAGTTTAACAAATGTCTTAGAGAAGCCTTATTTATAAACAACCCCTTCCACGAGGGACCAGTCGTCTGACAAGGACTACACTAGCTTGGCTTCAGTCGTCGAGCTCTAGGAAGAATCCACCTTCGGGGTCAGTGGGTTCATCTAAAACATAGATTAAGCAAACGTGAGTACAAATTCGTACACAGCAAGATTTACGTAGGAACTATACTACTCATGCACATGTATCAAGGTAAAGGGAGGTGGGGTTCATAAGCAGATGTGCCAGCATTGACTTGGCTAGTCCTGAATTACGAGTACCAGACTTGAGGTAAGAAGCGTACACGAGTCCACTACATGTCTCCAACCAATTACACCACTATGGTGCCTTCCTCGACTTACCCACGAGAAAGCACGCCATAGCACTCACGCTTATCTTGGCAAGTTTTATAAGTATCCCGTTCAAGTTGTCTAATAATCAAGCTAAGCTTTCCAAGCAGTCCCTTACCGCGGACGCGGCTTTTCGAATAGTTTTGTTAACCCTGCAGGGGTGTACCGCTACACACACATGACCATCAGTTACCGCCAGGTCTCGTCACCATTCAAGGGGTGCCGGCGAGGATGCTCACCACAACTGTTACCTCATAGCCAATCTAGTCCAAGAAAGCCGCCTACCTGGGTTGGTTTCTACTATCGTGAACCCGGCCGGTTTACCGAAGTGGACCCATATGATGTGTGCGTGGTGCATAAGCCGTCCTCTCACTTAGCAGCCAGGCCACAAACCTACCAGAACTCCGAACTACTGCGACATATGGACATCGAACGGGATGAGTTAGTAGGTTGAGAGGGGTCCGTGAGCCCAATGTGTGGTTGTACTCTTTATCTTGGATCACCACACAAGAACTCAGACTTAGGGCGGTGTTCAACGAGACAACCCACTGTGTACTCCTACACAGCCTCTCATCGTTCACCTTGTATTAGGGTAGATTCACCAACACATTTCCACCATCATCAACATGATTGCTACCATCCCGACTCACATAACAGTATCAACATTGTATCACTCTAAGCATGCAATAAGCAGTAACAGTTGCAGGGGCCACATGATATCAATCAACTCCTACATCTGCTAGGATTGTGGTTTGCTTAATATTGTGACAAGTGATAGGTCATGCAAAGGAATGGGTTCATCTATGAGGTAGATACGTGGCATGGTAATCATCCTAAACATGCATAAGCGAGACTGAGAGGGAAGTGGGATTTTATCGACATGATCAATGGGGTTGCTTGCCTTGCTGACGAGGTTCAAACACAGTGTCTTCAACGAAGGGGGTGGACTCCGGTTCCGGTTCCACTTCTATTAACAACATGGCAATCATAGGATCAATATAGATGCAAATGCACAAACACATGATCAAGATTGTATTTTGATGTTCATGGTTGCATTGTGTTGACAATTCCATTTAAAATAAGTGGGTTGCAAAGTCATTTGCAATTACACTCCAAAATTGAATTCAAATTAATGCCATATGGACAAATGCTACTGTTCACCCAATTGAAATTGGTCAAACGTGAAAACAGAGTCCGTACTCACATTCCTTGCATTTTTCTGATAATTTTAGATATATTATTTGTCCAATTTGGAGTTATAGTTTAAAAGTTATTGAATTTCAAAGATTAATATATTTTCTGGAATTACTGGAAGTATTTTATACAGGAAAAGGCTTTTCTGCATCAGCATTGTGTCATGCTGACGTCAGGGTTGCTGACTGGTCAAACTGACCAGTAGGGCCGGGCTGTCAGTGGTTTTATGTTTAATCCCAGTGGTTATTTAAATTAAGCCGATTGGATTAGGGGGTGAGGGGCACTGTCAGTGTCACTGGGGCAGATTAGGGGGGGTGGTTAAGCACTAATCGGCCAGCCACGTCAGCAGAGGCCGGCGGCTCAACGCCGGAGACACCAGACACAGCGGCGCCCGCACGGGACGGCGATGCAGGGCTCCAAAGGTCAAACGGAGGGCACTGGCGTGCTCCTCGTTCTCACCCGCGTCGAATGGATCAGGTGGGGGTCTCTTGGGCTGCCCGAATCTCCACCGGCGACAACTCGCGCGCGGAGTCCGGAGTTGAGCTCGACGGGCGCGGTGATTTCGTCCACGGGGAGGAGCACTGCAAGGGGAAAAAGAAGGGGAAGCTCACCCCAGTGCTAACAAAGAAGACGGCGGGGTCGCAGGAGCTCCGGAGGCGACGAATTCCTCGCTGGCGTGCGGCAGCCGTGGCGGAGCAGGAAATCTCGATTTGTCGTCGTCGGAGCTCTCCAGCTCGCGGAAGTTGGCGTGGTGATGAAGTCGACGACGGGGAACGCGATGGACACGCCGGTTTGCCTCCTCGACATTGTTGGCCACGCCGGGGCGCGATGGTGCTCTGTGAAGGCGAGCACGAGCTGCGCTGGAGGGGGAAAGTGTTCAGGAAGGTGCAGGGCGTCTCCGTGGTGCGTAGTTGTGGCCTGGTTAGTAGCGGCGTGGCCACGGCTCGTCGGCGGCGTTGGTGGAGTGCTGCGTGCATTCCACCGAGCACCTTCGGGGCGCGGGGAGGAAGAGACAAGCGGGGGAGGCTGGGTTGGGCCAGCTAGCTGGGCCTGGGGCTTAAGTTGGGCTGCTTCCAGGTTTGTTCCCTTTTTCTTATTTCTTTTCTGTTACTTTTTCTGACATTTGTTTTGTCTTGGCTAAAAAAATAGCTAGACATTTTTATAAATGCCCAAAATTTATATATGGCTTTAAATGACCAGTGACTAGTCACATCCAAAGTTTGAGCATTTTTTAAATTCAATAATTTGAATTCAAATTCAAATAGGGGTATTTATTTAATTCCATGCTCCTGTTTGAAAATTTGAAAAATCTATGAGCATGGGTTTGAATCCAAATCACTTTATATGTGATCACACTCATTTATGAGACTTTTCAAAAAATGCAAAAGGAATTTTTGGAGCAACTTTTATTCTGGCCATTTGAATTAAATTCATCTGGGGTGTTCTCTCTCCCATTTCATTTTCTTTTTGAAATTTTTCCATGATGCAAAGTGAGACTTGATCCTAGCACATACCTAACAGAGGGTTCTGACAACTCGCCCCCACTCAAAAGAATCTCGTCCCGAGATTCAGAAGTATGCAGGAGGAAGGAGGGGTACTCGGTACTGAGATGGTCTTCTCTTTCCCACGTGGCTTCTTTCTCGGAGTGGTGTGACCATTGCACTTTCAGAAACTTAATCTTCTGACGACGAGTGACACGCTCTACTGAATCAAGAATACGAACGGGGTATTCTCGATAAGAAAGGTCATCTTGGAGATCAAGTGTTTCATGGTCGACTTCGCGGATGGGGTCCTTGAAGCAACGCTTGAGTTGTGACACATGGAATACATCATGTACTCGGGAAAGGTGTGGGGGTAGTTCAAGTTGGTAGGCAACTTCTCCACGTTTAGCAAGAATGCGGAAAGGTCCAATGTAACGTGGGGCCAACTTGCCTTTGATACTGTAGCGTTGGGTTCCCTTCAGAGGAGTAACACGAAGGTAAGCCTTCTCATCCAGATTGTAGCTTTCTTGCCTATGATGACGATCATAGTAGCTTTTCTGACGAGACTGGGCTGCTTTCAATTCATTACGAACAATGCAAACTTGCTCTTCTGCTTCCATGGTCATATCCGCTCCAAAGAATTGTCTTTCACCGGTTTCTGACCAGTTAAAGGGTGTTCGACATCTTCGTCCATAGAGGAGTTCAAAAGGAGCCATGTTCAGACTAGATTGGAAACTATTGTTATAAGAAAATTCGGCAAATGGAAGAGATTTCTCCCAATTCTTTCTGAATGAGATAACACAAGATCTGAGCATGTCTTCAAGAATTTGGTTAACCCTTTCGACTTGACAACTAGACTGAGGATGGAAGGCTGCACTAAAGGAGAGATGAGTTCCCATAGCATTCTGAAAACTTCCCCAAAATCTAGAGGTAAAAAGGCTACCACGAGCAGAATTGATTTCCAAAGGAACACCATGAAGAGACACAATTCTAGAGACATACAAGTCCGCTAACTGGCTAGCAGTTATAGACTCGCGAACGGGAAGGAAGTGATCAACTTTGGAAAGTCTATCCATGACAACGAAGATGGCATCATTGTGACCATTGCACTTTCAGAAACTTAATCTTCTGACGACGAGTGACACGCTCTGCTGAATCAAGAATACGAACGGGGTATTCTCGATAAGAAAGGTCATCTTGGAGATCAAGCGTTTCATGGTCGACTTCGCGGATGGGGTCCTTGAAGCAACGCTTGAGTTGTGACACATGGAATACATCATGTACTCGGGAAAGGTGCGGGGGTAGTTCAAGTTGGTAGGCAACTTCTCCACATTTAGCAAGAATGCGGAAAGGTCCAATGTAACGTGGGGCCAACTTGCATTTGATACTGTAGCGTTGGGTTCCCTTCAGAGGAGTAACACGAAGGTAAGCCTTCTCATCCAGATTGTAGCTTTCTTGCCTATGATGACGATCATAGTAGCTTTTCCGATGAGACTGGGCCGCTTTCAATTGATTACGAACAATGCGAACTTGCTCTTCTGCTTCCATGGTCATATCCGGTCAAAAGAATTGTCTTTCACCGGTTTCTGACCAGTTTATGGGTGTTCGACATCTTCGTCCATAGAGTATGCAGCATCCTGCACAGCCATGTTCTCGGTAATGCCAATGCCATGTCCAAAGTGGATAGGCTGACTGAGTCCAACGTGGTGCGGGTAGATCCGAACAATGCAGTGGAACTGCGTCTGGTTGAAATCGTGAAACTGCTCCTCAACGGTGTACTCAGGGTACCACCGATATCCCACATAGGACATTATCTCGATCAACGTGGCGGGATGGCCACGCACACCGAGGCACCTGGTCAAACGAAAAATCTGCCGAGGGGGAAGATCTGCCATCTGAAACAGAAAGGAGTTTGCAAATGCATCAGATTATGAGATAAACCAGGAATGGCTCGGACAGCATAACGGCTGTAATTGCAAGAAAAAGACAATTTCTTACAACATGGAAACAGTACTTACATACGATGTAATAAAACAGGGAGCATAACCACTCTAACAAACCGATCACAACTTTCCTACGGCTATGAGGAAGCAAACAACGAGATGTTCTAATCAGACAGAGGAGAGCCTAGTCCTATCTTCCCGTAGAATAAGATGAGGGTGACTCAGAACTCAGAACAAAGGGGGTAAGGAGAAAAAAGAAGCCTTACGTTGTTCCCTTATATACCCAGAGTAACTATATAACTATAGCAAGCTAGAATCAACTTCTGCCAAGGCTACTAGTCCTACAGTCAGTCCTACTCTGATACCAAGTCTGTCGGGACCCGGGGTTAGTGTATGCAAGTACAGCTAAGACATAGTCATATGGAGAGCCGAGAACCGTACCCACTTGTCTAAGCAGACAAGGCCAAGCACAGAACGTTCTCGGGAAGCATCGTACGTGAGGGGCATCCCATCCAGGCCAGATGATCAACTGAGATGGGTCCTCATCGTCCGCACACAAGTCTAATGATATGGGTGGTGAACTCCCATATTCAAAGACAAGTCGCCTAAACCATACTATCGACTATCTCAAAACTCTTACATAGACTTACTCCAGCCCGATCACTTGGTCGGGGTCTAGGGCGGGCTCGATCATACCACAAAGTGTGCACGAGACGGAGTCTCGAACAATCGCATCGCGATGCCCCAAGCTGCACACATCGAAGGGCCACTTGGTGTATGAAAGACCGCCAGCCAGAACACAACTAAGGTCTCGAAAACCCATACAAAGACATGCATGTTATAAACATACACGCAGTACACATGCCTTGTATGAACAGCAGGTACCATTGCAATTCTCTACAAAGTGTACATTTTTATTGATAACTCTTATAGAGTGCAAACAGAGATCACAAACATGTGATCCAACATTACAACACACACGGAAGCAAATTATGTCTGAGTACAGACAAGTTTAACAAATGGCTTAAGAAGCCTTATTTAAACACAAGCCCTCCACGAGGGAAACCAGTCGTCTGACTAGGACTAGACTAGTTGGTCTTCAGTCGTCCAGCTCGACGAAGAAGCCACCTTCGGGGTCAGTGGCATCATCTAAAATATAGATTAAGCAAACGTGAGTACAAAGTCGTACTCAGCAAGACTTACATAGGAGCTATACTACTCATGCACATGTATCAAGGTAAAGGGAGGTGGGGTTCATTTGCAGAAGTGCCAGCTTTGACTTGGCTAATCCCGAACTACGAGTACCAGACTTTGAGGTAAGAAGCGTACACGAGTCCACTACATTCTCCAACCAATTACACCACTATGGTGCCTTCCTCGACTTCCCCACGAGAAAGCACACCATAGCAGTCACACTTATCTTGGTGTGTTTTAGAAGTATCCAGTTCAAGTTGTCTAATAATCAAGCTAAGCTTTCCAAGCAGTCCATAACCGCGGACGCGGCTATTCGAATATTTTTGTTAACCTGCAGGGGTGTACCGCTACACACACATGATCATCATTTATCGCCTTTGATCTCGACACCATTAAAGGGGTGCCAGCGAGGATGCTCACCACAACTGTTACCTCATAGCCGATCTAGTCCGAGAAAGCCGCCTACTTGGGTTGGTTACCACAATCGTGAACCCGGCCGGTTTACCTAAGTGGACCTAAGTGATGTGTGCGTGGTGCATAAGCCGGTCTCGGATGAGCCGTTCTCTCACTTAGCAACCAGGCCACAGACCTACCAGAACTCCGAACTATTGCGACATCTGGACATCGAAAGGGATGAGTTAGTAAGTTGAGAGGGGTCAGTGAGCCCAATGTGTGGTTGTACTCTTCATCTTGGATCACCACACAAGACTCGTACTAGGGCGGTGTTCAACGAGACAACCCACCGTGTACTCCTACACAGCCTCTCATCGTTCACCTTGTATTAGGGTCGATTCACTAACACTTTTCTACCAACATCAACATGATCACTACCATCCCGACTCACATCACAGTAACAACATGGTATCATACTAAGCATGCAATAAGCGATAACAATTGCAGGGGCCACATGATATCAACCAACTCCTATATTTGCTAGGATTGTGGTTTGCTTACTACTGTGACAAAAAGATAGGTCATGCAAAGGAATGGGTTCATCTATGCGGTAGAAACGAATCATGGTGATCATCCTAACCAATGCATAAGCGAGACATGAGAGGGAAGTGGGATTTTATCGACATGATCAATGGGGGCTTGCTTGCCTTGCTGACGAGGTTCGGGTTCTGGGTCTTCAACGAAGGGGGCAGCCTCCTGCTCCGGTTCCACCTCTACTCGACAAACAACAAGCAAAGTAGCAAAGTAAATACGATGCACAAACACATGATGGAAGTTTGAATATTGATGTACATGCTTTGATGTGTGAAGCAATTCCATTTAAATGGAGTATATTTCAGATTGAATTGCAAATTCAAACTCCACATTTGAATTCAAATTAACCAAGTTGCATGTGACATTGTTTGATCATTTTAAACCTTTTGGAAAAGTGTATGATATGCCTCTGAAGTGTGGTTGAATTGTAGCATAATTCCATGGTTTAAGTTGCAAAATCATTTGATTTGAATTTGAATTAATTTCAAATAAACCAAATGACATATGCTACTGGTCCCATTTTAAAATCAACTCAAACAGAGTTGAAAGTTGCATATTTGGAAATATAATTTTCTCCTGATCATTTTTCATATATTATTTGTCCAAATTGGAGTTAATATGAATTTTCTATGAATTTCCAAAGTTTGGGGTATTTTCTGGAATTTCTGGAATTCTATAATTCAATTTGATTTTCTGGAAATTCATTTAATTTGATTTAATGCGTCAGGCTGACGTCAAGCTGGCGTCTGGTGGGGGGCTGACAAGGGGGTCCCACCTGTCAGTGGCTGGGTAATTTAATCTGTGGGTTAAGTTAATCCAGTGGCTTAATTAAGCCATTGGGCCCACTGGTCAGTGACCTAGGGTCAATTAACCCAGGTGGGGTTAAGGCCCTAACCATGGCCACGTCGGATGGTCTGTCGGCGGCTAGACGCCGGCGTCACAGACGCAGTGGCGCTGCACGGGGAGGGTGCTCCCGGCCACCAATTGGCACGGGGAGAGCATTGGACGGCTCCTCGAGCTCGTCTGCGTCTTGTGGTGAACTCGGGGGACCTTGGGGGGCACCGGAGCTGCGCCGGCGATGACCTTTGGCGGCGGTCGTGGCTCGGTCTAGAAGCAGCCATCGATTCCGTGGATCAAAACGGACGGGAAGTAGCGCGTTGAGATGCTGGGGTGGAGGGGAACACGACGCACGCTCTGGCTGAGACGGAGGGGCACAGGGGCGACCTCGAGCTCATCCATGGCGGAGGCCATGCTCGGCTCTCATGGAAAAACGCAAAGGAGAAGGACAAAAACTCCGGGGTTGGTCGGGGCGGATGAAGAAGCTCACCCTGAAGCTAGCAGAGGAGTCAGGGAGGCCGGGGAGGTCGTGGTGGCTGCGAATTCGACGACGGCGACTTGCGGGTCCGGCGACACCTCGGTGAAGCTGGCGTCGTCTGCTGAGGCGCTCGGGCTCGATTGATTGGGGGGAACGACGAAGACGCCTGCTGTGGTTCTTCTGGACACGGCGGCACGGCTCGGGGACGAAGGTGGCTGCGTGGACTCGGCGGCGTGCTCCACGGCGGTCTTCGGGCGGCGACGGAATCGAGCACGGGAGGAGGAGGAGGAAGCTCTGGAGGGGGGGAATGGATCGGGATGGAAGAGAGGCGTCTCCAGGCGCGAGGAGAGGGCACGGGGAGGCCTGGAAGGTGCTCGGCGGCGACGTGTCGTCCACGGCTGGCTCGGTGGCATTCCACCGAGCAGCTTGGAGGCGCGGGGCGGGGAAGAAGACCCTGCTGCCCCTCTGGGCCGGGTGGGCCGGATGGGCTGCTCTCTCCTGGGCGCCAGGTAAGCTTTTCTGTTCCCTTTTCTATTTTTCTTTTCTGACATTTTTTTTGTTTAGCTAAATAAAATAGCTAAACATTTTATAAAATGATGAAAAATTTTATATGGCTTCATAATAAAATAGACTAGCCACTTATAAAGTTTCAACATTTTTAAAATTCAAATAATTTGAATCTTAAATCAAATAGGGGTATTTCATTAATTCCAAGGCACTGTTTTATTATTTGAAAAATCTATGAGCATGTGGTAGGTCCCACATCACTTGATATGTGATCACACTCATTTATAAGACTTTTCAAAAATCTAACCTGAATTTTTGGAAAAGATTTTTATCTGGCCTTTTGAATTAATTCATCTGGGGGGTTTCCTTCTCCCATTTTGATTTTGAAGTCGATTTCAAAGATTTCTTTTGAAAATGCAAAGTGAAATTGATCCTAGCACTTTACCTAACAGAGGGTTCTGACAACTCGCCCCCACTCAACAGAATCTCGTCCCGAGATTCAGAAGTCTGCGGGAGGAAGGTGGGGTACTCAGCATTGAGACGATCTTCTCTTTCCCACGTAGCTTCTCTTTCAGAGTGGTGTGACCATTGCACTTTCAGAAACCTAATCTTCTGACGACGAGTGACACGCTCTACGGAATCAAGAATACGAACGGGGTATTCTCGATAAGAAAGGTCATCTTGTAGATCAAGCCTTTCATGGTCGACTTCGCGGATAGGGTCCTTGAAGCAACGCCTGAGTTGGGACACCTGGAATACATCGTGTACTCGGGAGAGGTGCGGAGGTAGTTCAAGTTGGTAGGCAACTTCTCCACGTTTGGCAATAATGCGGAAAGGTCCGATGTAACGTGGGGCCAACTTGCCTTTGATACCGAAACGTTGGGTTCCCTTCAGAGGAGTAACCCGAAGGTAAGCCTTCTCATCCAGATTGTAGCTCTCTTGCCTATGATGATGATCGTAGTAGATTTTCTGACGAGACTGGGCTGCTTTCAATTGATCAATAACAATGCGAACTTGCTCTTCTGCTTCCTTGATCATATCCGGTCCAAAGAATTATCTTTCACCGGTTTCTGACCAGTTTAAAGGTGTTCGACATCGTCCTCCATAAAGGAGTTCAAAAGGAGCCATGTTCAGACTAGATTGATAACTATTGTTATAAGAAAATTCGGCAAATGGAAGAGACTTCTCCCAATTCTTTTCGAATGAGATAACACAAGCTCTGAGCATGTTTTCAAGAATTTGGTTAACCCTTTCGACTTGACCGCTAGAGTGAGGATGGAAAGCCGTACTAAAGGAGAGATGAGTTCCCATAGCATTCTGAAAGCTTCCCCAAAATCTAGAGGTGAAAAGGCTACCACGATCAGAATTGATTTCCAAAGGAACACCATGAAGGGATACAATTCTAGAGATGTACAAGTCCGCTAACTGGCTAGCAGTTATAGACTCGCGAACCGGAAGGAAGTGAGCAACTTTGGAAAGCCTATCTATGACAACGAAGATGGCATTGTTTCCTTTCTGGGTTTTTGGAAAGCCGGTGATGAAGTCGATACCGACTTTGTCCCATTTCCACTCGGGAATAGACAAAGGTTGAAGTGTACCAGCAGGTCTTTGATGTTCTTCCTTAATGCGACGACAAACATCACATTCGGCAACAAATTGAGCAATGTCTCTCTTCATCCTAGTCCACCAAAATCTCTGGCGTAGATCTCGGTACATTTTTGTGCTACCGGGATGAATCGAGAGGGGTGTGTCATGGGCTTCCTTGAGGATGAGTTGCCTTAGTTCCCTATTCTTAGGTACTACCAAACGATTTCCAAAGAATACCGTTCCTTTGCTATCTGTGGAGAAACATTTAGTAACTCCGCTAGCAATGTTCTCCTTGATCCGACGAACACCTCGTGCACGCCTTTGGGCAACTATGATTTGATCCTAAAGAGTTGGTTTCGCCACCAAGGTAGAAAGATAGCCATGAGGAACAATTTCAAGGTTGAGCTTGCGAAAGTCCTCTTGAAGAAGTGGTTGATACTGTTGTAACATGAGGTTGTTACAATACGACTTATGACTTAGCGCATCAGCCATGACATTGGCTTTGCCTGGGGTGTAAGAAATTCCTACGTCGTAATCTTTTATCAACTCAATCCAGCGTCTTTGCCTGAGATTAAGATCTGGCTGGGTGAAAATGTATTTGAGGCTTTGGTGGTCGGAATAGATCTCACAACGATTACCAAGGAGGTAATGTCGCCAAGTTGTTAGGGCATGAACTATGGCAGCGAGTTCAAGGTCATGGGTAGGATAGTTCTCTTCATGTGGCCGCAACTGGCGTGAAGCATAAGCTACCACATGTCGATCTTGGAGAAGTATGCATCCTAACCCTTGCCGTGATGCATCACAATAGATCTCGAAATCCTTTTTGGTGTCTGGAGGTGCAAGTACGGGTGCAGAAGTCAATCTTCTTTTTAGCTCTTAAAAGCTTTCCTCGCACTTGGGAGTCCATAGGAATTTCTTATCTTTCTTGAGGATTTCAGTAAGAGGCTTTGCAACTTTAGAAAAGTTCTCGACGAAGCGGCGGCAATAGCTGGCTAGGCCAAGAAAACTCCTAACTTGCTTAACCGATTCAGGTGGAGTCTAGTCAAGGACGTCCTGAACTCTCTCGGGATTCACAGCAATGCCTTTTGCAGAAATTACGTGGCCTAAGTAGGTCACTTCTGGTAGCCAAAATTCACACTTGGAGAATTTAGCATATAGGCGATGCTCTCTAAGTTTCATCAATACCAGCCTTAGGTGTTCATCATGTTCTTCTTCGTTCTTCGAGTATATAAGGATGTCATCGAGGTAAACCACGACGAACTGGTCCAAATACTCCATGAAGATCAAATTCATCATGCGTCAGAAAGTGGCGGGGGCATTGGTTAAACCAAAGGACATGACGGTGTACTCGTAAAGACCATAACGAGTAGTAAAAGCCGTTTTGGGAATGTCCTCGTTTCGGATTTTGATTTGATGATAACCTAATCTCAAATCCATCTTCGAGAAGACAGAGGATCCTGCAAGTTGATCATAAAGATCATTGATCCTGGGCAATGGGTATTTGTTCTTTATCGTCGCTAAATTTAGCGGGCGATAGTCTACGCATATCCTTTCTGTTCCATCTTTCTTCGTTACGAACAAAACGGGGCAACCCCATGGCGATGAGCTAGGGCGGATGAAGCCTTTTTCCAACAAAGCTTCCAGTTGGGCTTTAAGCTCAGCTAACTCACGTGGGGCCATTTTGTATGGGCGTCTAGAAATTGGTGCGGTTCCTGGGGCAAGATTCACTATGAACTCTACACATCTGTCGGGTGGCATTCCCGGCAGCTCTTCAGGAAAGACATCCGGGAAGTCACGAACCACCGGAATATCTTCAAGTTCGGGAAGGGGAAGTACATTCAAGGAATGCACTTGGGTTCTGGTTCTGGGTGAGGTATAGTTGACGGTTTTGCCTGAAGGGTGGGTGAGTTTCAAGGATTTGCCTTTGCAATCCAGGTAGGCATTCTGTCTTGATAGCCAATCCATGCCAAGGATGACATCAATTTCTGAAGACTTGAGGGCTATGAGTGAAGCAAGGAACACTAAACCCTCAATTGCAATTTGATTACCATGGCTTACTCTATTTGTTTGCCATCTTGACCCTGGAGTTTGAATAATCATTGGGGTGGACAATTCAACAAAAGATAACTCATGACGAAGTGCATAACTTTCCGACATGAATGAATGAGATGCTCCTGGGTCGAAAAGAACAGAAGTAGGAACATAATTGACTGGGAGCGTACCAAGAATGACGTCAGTGGTGTCGTCAGTCTCTTCGGCGGCGATCTGGTTCACACGTCCACGAGTGGCGGGAGGAGCGAGCTTGGCGGTGTAGACCTTCTGGGGTGGCTTTCCACGACCATTGTTGTTGTTGTTGCCTCCGGCACGGGGTGGAGCATTCTGATGCTGGATCTGGTTCTGGGGACACTCGCGAGAGTAGTGGCCTGCCTGACCACACTTGTAACAGGCTCCGAAAACAGTGCGTGGAGCTGGGTTGTTTGGTGGAGCTGGGTGGAACAGGGTTGGTGGACGAGGCGCCACATAGGATGGCCTCGGGGGGTTGTTCTGGGAGAACATACTGTTTGGGATCCAGATCTTGCGCTTCTGGGAGCCAGAACTGGATGAACTGTCATCTCTAGAGTGTTTGCGAAAGTCGTTGGGGGTGTTCATGTCCTCTGCCTTGATGGCCTTGTTGACAAGGACCTGGAAGGTGGCAAAGTCATGAAGATTGAGCTCACGACGAAGTCCAGTGTTGAGGCCACGACGGAACCTCTCTTGTTTCTTGGAGTCGGTGGAGACTTCTTCGGTAGCATAACGAGCAAGTCGGTTGCACTCACGACTGAACTCGTCAACGGTCCTTCTGCCTTGAGTGAGGTTGCAGAACTCCTCACGCTTGCGGTCCATAAGACCTTTGGGAATGTGGTGCTCGCGGAAGGACGTGCAGAATTCCTCCCAAGATGCAGGCGGTCCAACGGGACGCATATTCAGAAAGTTCTCCCACCAAGAGCTAGCTGCACCTTCGAGGTGATAGATGGAATAGCTGACCTTGTCACCAGTTGCAACACGGCCTGCTTGGAGCTTCCTCTCGATGCTGCGATGCCAGTCATCGGAGTCAAGGGGCTCGGTGGAGTAACTAAAAACCGGGGGATGAAGTCGGATGAAGTCGTTCAGGGACACCAACTCATTTCGCTGCTGAGTGGTGTTGCGAGCAATGACTTCCAACAGATGGTGAGAGTCTCGGCGGTTCCTCTCGACTTCCATCAGAACTTGAGCCATCGTGGGTGGGGGTGGAAGGTTGCCTTCCTCCTGGTCATTCCCACGACCTTGGTTACGACCAACCTGGCCACGGGTTCCTTGAGACATCCTGAAGGAAAAACCAAAGTCAAACAGAGTTGATTGGGAGAGTCTAAACAAGGTATTTAAGTACTGGAAGGATTACAGAGCAAAGGAAGTAATCATCTTGACAACATGGTGATAAAAGCATACAAGCCATATATTCACAAGCTATCATACAAACCATACATCGTTTTAGTACAAGCACTAAGCTAATACAAACGTGATGAAGATGATACATCCTTCAGAGGCACTCTGACTTCCTATACATTATTTATCTAAGCCTCTGGAACTTAGACACCTTGCTTACAATATACTAAGTTACTACTACATCATCACTAAGTAAGACCACAGGCGGTCTCACTCATCTCCATCTCCATAGTAGTCCTCATAAAAGTTACCCGCGTATCCCGATAGCTGGAGGTGACCATCGGAAAACACGGAGGCTTGTGGACCTTGATATCCATTTGGGCAAGGATGGGGCCTAGGTCCAGCGTAGGGTGGAAGCAAAGGACCACGGGGTGGAAAAATGCCTCCAATCTCGGGCCAAGCAACTCGAGAAGGCATCTGAGTCCTCACTGGGTAGATAGCATCATGCTCAACTAATCCCACGCTCACAAAGGGTGCCAAGAGTGTCAGTGCTCGATACAGACGAACACGGGTGGCGTGGAGCTCGAAACGGAGAGCGCGTGCATCACGATCTCTGTCACTAGCAAACCTAGCAGTCATCTGAAGTGCGGGATCCTCTGCAGAGTGATCTGAGTAGAGTCCGATGTAATATCCCTCTTCTCCTGGAAATGCAGCAGGAATATAGCGGAAAGAAGTCTCTCTCAGCAAAGTGTGCTCCTCTCTCAGAAGTGTCATACATGAGTATGCAGCATCCTGCACAGCCATGTTCTCGGTAATGCCAATGCCATGTCCAAAGTGGATAGGCTGACTGAGTCCAACGTGGTGCGGGTAGATCCGAACAATGCAGTGGAACTGCGTCTGGTTGAAATCGTGAAACTGCTCCTCAACGGTGTACTCAGGGTACCACCGATATCCCACATACGACATTATCTCGATCAACGTGGCGGGATGGCCACGCACACCGAGGCACCTGGTCAAACGAACAATCTGCCGAGGGGGAAGATCTGCCATCTGAAACAGAAAGGAGTTTGCAAATGCATCAGATTATGAGATAAACCTGGAATGACTCGGACAGCATAACGGCTGTAATTGCAAGAAAAAGACAATTTCTTACAACATGGAAACAGCACTTACATACGATGTAATAAAACAGGGAGCATAACCACTCTAACAAACCGATCACAACTTTCCTACGGCTATGAGGAAGCAAACAACGAGATGTTCTAATCAGACAGAGGAGAGCATAGTCCTATCTTCCCGTAGAATAAGATGAGGGTGACTCAGAACTCAGAACAAAGGGGGTAAGGAGAAAAAAGAAGCCTTACGTTGTTCCCTTATATACCCAGAGTAACTATATAACTATAGCAAGCTAGACTCAACTTCTGCCAAGGCTACTAGTCCTACAGTCAGTCCTGCTCTGATACCAAGTCTGTCGGGACCCGGGGTTATCGTATGCAAGTACAGCTAAGACATAGTCATATGGAGAGCCGAGAACCGTACCCACTTGTCTAAGCAGACAAGGCCAAGCACAGAATGTTCTCGGGAAGCATCGTACGTGAGGGGCATCCCATCCAGGCCGGATGATCAACTGAGATGGGTCCTCATCGTCCGCACACAAGTCTAATGATATGGGTGGTGAACTCCCATATTCAAAGACAAGTCGCCTCAACCATACTATCGACTATCTCAAAACTCTTACATAGACTTACTCCAGCCCGATCCCTTAGTCGGGGTCTAGGGCGGGCTCGATCATACCACAAAGTTTGCATGAGACGGAGTCTCGAACAATCGCATCGCGATGCCCCAAGCTGCGCACATCTAAGGGTGACTTGGTGTATGAAAGACCGCCAGCTAGAACACAACTAAGGTCTCGAAAACCCATACAAAGACATGCATGTTATAAGCATACACGCAGCACACATGCCTTGTATGAAAAGCAGGTACCATTGCAATTCTCTACAAAGTGTACATTTTTATTGATAACTCTTATAGAGTCCAAACAGAGATCACAAACATGTGATCCAACATTACAACACACACGGAAGCAAATTATGTCTGAGTACAGACAAGTTTAACAAATGGCTTAAGAAGCCTTATTTAAACACAAGCCCTCCACGAGGGAAACCAGTCGTCTGACTGGGACTAGACTAGTTGGTCTTCAGTCGTCCAGCTCGATGAAGAAGCCACCTTCGGGGTCAGTGGCATCATCTAAAACATAGATTAAGCAAACATGAGTACAAAGTCGTACTCAGCAAGACTTACATAGGAGCTATACTACTCATGCACATGTATCAAGGTAAAGGGAGGTGGGGTTCATTTGTAGAAGTGCCAGCTTTGACTTGGCTAATCCCGAACTACGAGTACCAGACTTTGAGGTAAGAAGCGTACACGAGTCCACTACATTCTCCAACCAATTACACCACTATGGTGCCTTCCTTGACTTCCCCACGAGAAAGCACACCATAGCAGTCACACTTATCTTCGTGTGTTTTAGAAGTATCCAGTTCAAGTTGTCTAATAATCAAGCTAAGCTTTCCAAGCAGTCCATAACCGCGGACGCGGCTATTCGAATAGTTTTGTTAACCCTGCAGGGGTGTACCGCTACACACACATGATCATCATTTACCGCCTTTGATCTCGACACCATTAAAGGGGTGCCAGCGAGGATGCTCACCACAACTGTTACCTCATAGCCAATCTAGTCCGAGCAAGCCGCCTACTTGGGTTGGTTACCACAATCGTGAACCCGGCCGGTTTACCGAAGTGGACCCAAGTGATGTGTGCGTGGTGCATAAGCCGGTCTCGGATGAGCCGTTCTCTCACTTAGCAACCAGGCCACAGACCTACCAGAACTCCGAACTATTGCGACATCTGGACATCAAAAGGGATGAGTTAGTAAGTTGAGAGGGGTCAGTGAGCCCAATGTGTGGTTGTACTCTTCATCTTGGATCACCACACAAGAACTCGTACAAGGGAGGTGTTCAACGAGACAACCCACCGTGTACTCCTACACAGCCTCTCATCGTTCACCTTGTATTAGGGTCGATTCACCAACACTTTTCTACCAACATCAACAGGATCACTACCATCCCGACTCACATTGCAGTAACAACATGGTATCATACTAAGCATGCAATAAGCGATAACAATTGCAGGGGCCACATGATATCAACCAACTCCTACATTTGCTAGGATTGTGGTTTGCTTACTACTGTGACAAAAAGATAGGTCATGCAAAGGAATGGGTTCATCTATGCGGTAGAAACGAATCATGGTGATCATCCTAAACAATGCATAAGCGAGACATGAGAGGGAAGTGGGATTTTATCGACATGATCAATGGGGGTTTGCTTGCCTTGCTAACGAGGTTCGGGTTCTGGGTCTTCAACGAAGGGGGCAGCCTCCTGCTCCGGTTCCACCTCTACTCGACAAACAACAAGAAAAGTAGCAAAGTAAATACGATGCACAAACACATGATGGAAGTTTGAATCTTGATGTACATGCTTTGATGTGTGAAGCAATTCCATTTAAATGGAGTATATTGCAAATTGAATTGCAAATTCAAACTCCACATTTGAATTCAAATTAACCAAGTTGCATGTGACATTGTTTGATCATTTTGAAACTTTTGGAAAAGTGTATGATATGCCTCTGAAGTGTGGTTGAATTGTAGCATAATTCCATGGTTTAAGTTGCAAAATCATTTGATTTGAATTTGAATTAATTTCAAATAAACCAAATGACATATGCTACTGGTCCCATTTTAAAATCAACTCAAACAGAGTTGAAAGATTCATATTTGGAAAGATAATTTCCTCCTGATCATTTTTCATATATTATTTGTCCAAATTGGAGTTAATATGAATTTTCTATGAATTTCCAAAGTTTGGGGTATTTTCTGGAATTTCTGGAATTCTTTAATTCAATTTGATTTTCTGGAAATTCATTTAATTTGATTTAATGCGTCAGGCTGACGTCAAGCTGGTGTCAGGGGGGGCTGACAAGGGGGTCCCACCTGTAAGTGGCTGGGTAATTTAATCTGTGGGTTAAGTTAATCCAGTGGCTTAATTAAGCCATTGGGCCCACTGGTCAGTGACCTAGGGTCAATTAACCCAGGTGGGGTTAAGGCCCTAACCATGGCCACGTCGGATGGTCTGTCGGCGGCTAGACGCCGGCGTCACAGACGCAGTGGCGCTGCACGGGGAGGGTGCTCCCGGCCACCAATTGGCACGGGGAGAGCATTGGACGGCTCCTCGAGCTCGTCTGCGTCTTGTGGTGAACTCGGGGGACCTTGGGGGGCACCGGAGCTGCGCCGGCGACGACCTTTGGCGGCGGCCGTGGCTCGGTCTAGAAGCATCCATCGATTCTGTGCATCAAAACGGACGGGAAGTAGCGCGTTGAGATGCTGGGGTGGAGGGGAACACGACGCACGCTCTGGCTGAGACGGAGGGGCACAGGGGCGACCTCGAGCTCATCCATGGCGGAGGCCGTGCTCGGCTCTCATGGCAAAACGCAAAGGAGAAGGAGAAAAACTCCGGGGTTGCTCGGGGCGGATGAAGAAGCTCACCCTGAAGTTAGCAGAGGAGTCAGGGAGGCCGGGGAGGTCGTGTTGGCGGCGAATTCGACGACGGCGACTTGCGGGTCCGGCGACTCCTCGATGAAGCTGGCGTCGTCTGCTGAGGCGCTCGGGCTCGATTGATTGGGGGGAACGACGAAGACGCCTGCTGCGGTTCTTCTGGACACGGCGGCACGGCTCGGGGACGACGGTGGCTGCGTGGACTCGGCGGCGTGCTCCACGGCGGTCCTCGGGCGGCGACGGAATCGAGCACGGGAGGAGGAGGAGGAAGCTCTGGAGGGGGGGAATGGATCGGGATGGAAGGGAGGCGTCTCTAGGCGTGAGGAGAGGGCACGGGGAGGCCTGGAAGGTGCTCGGCGGCGACGTGTCGTCCACGGCTGGCTCGGTGGCATTCCACCGAGCAGCTTGGAGGCGCGGGGCGGGGAAGAAGACCCTGCTGCCCCTCTGGGCCGGGTGGGCCAGATGGGCTGCTCTCGCCTGGGCGCCAGGTAAGCTTTTCTGTTCCCTTTTCTATTTTTCTTTTCTGACATTTGTTCTGTTTAGCTAAATAAAATAGCTAAACATTTTATTAAATGCTGAAAATTTTTATATGGCTTCATAATAAAATAGACTAGCCACTTATAAAGTTTCAACATTTTTAAAATTCAAATAATTTGAATCTTAAATCAAATAGGGGTATTTCATTAATTCCAAGGCACTGTTTGATTATTTGAAAAATCTATGAGCATGGGGTAGGTCCCACATCACTTGATATGTGATCACACTCATTTATAAGACTTTTCAAAAATCTAACCTGAATTTTTGGAAAAGATTTTTATCTGGCCTTTTGAATTAATTCATCTGGGGGGTTTCCTTCTCCCATTTTGATTTTGAAGTTGATTTCAAAGATTTCTTTTGAAAATGCAAAGTGAAATTGATCCTAGAACTTTACCTAACAGAGGGTTCTGACACTTTGCAACTTTAGAAAAAAAAATTGACGAAGCGGCGGCAATAGCTTGCTAAGCCAAGAAAACTCCTAACTTGCTTAACTGATTCAGGTGGAGTCCAGTCAAGGACGGCCTGAACTCTCTCGGGATTGACAGCAATGCCTTTTGCAGAAATCACGTGGCCTAAGTAGGTCACTTCTGGTAGCCAAAATTCACACTTGGAGAATTTAGCATACAGGAGATGCTCTCGAAGTTTCATCAATACCAACCTAAGATGTTCGGCATGTTCTTCTTCGTTCTTCGAGTAGATGAGAATTTCATCAAGATAAACTAAAAAAAATTATCCAAGTACTCCATGAAGATCGAATTCATCATGCGCGAGAAAGTGGCGGGGGCATTGGTCAAACCGAAGTACATGACGGTGTACTCGTAAAGACCATAACGACTAGTGAAAGCCGTTTTTGGAATGTCCTCGTTTCTGATTTTGATTTTATGATAGCCTAATCTCAAATCCATCTTGGAGAAGACAGAGGATCCAGCAAGTTGATCATAAATATCATTGATCCTGGGTAGTGGGTACTTGTTCTTTATCGTCGCTAGATTTAGCGGGCGATAGTCTACACACATCCTTTCTGTTCCATCTTTCTTCGTTACGAACAGAACGGGGCAACCCCATGGCGATGAGCTAGGGCGGATCAAGCCTTTTGCCAACAAAGCTTCAAGTTGGATTTTAAGCTCAGCTAACTCACGTGGGGCCATTTTGTATGGGCGTCTGGAAATTGGTGTGGTTCCTGGCATAAGATCTACCACAAACTCTACAGGTCTGACAGGTGGCTAGATTTAAGGGGGTGGGTTACTGGATTGTTTTATAGAGGAGGACCATGGCTTACTAGGGGTAACAACAGACATGTCAGAGTAGCAAAGTACCCCAACACGATGGTCAGTGTGGTTATTCTGGCTAGAAGACATCTAAAGTGGGAGGAAGAACTGCAAATGCATCAATATAGTTTTCTAGAATAAAACCTACAACAAACTCTATGGAACTGTCGGGTATGCCACCTAACAAATCTTCTGGAAAGACATCCGAAATAGATAGAAGGATTTTGCAAGTGCATCAGATTATGAAGAAACCTAGAATGACTCGGACAACATAACGGCTGTAACTGCAAGAAAAGACAATTTTCTTACAACATAGAAACATCACACACATACGATGTAAGAAATCAGGAAGCACAACAACTCTAGCAAACCAAACACAACTTTCCTACGGCTACAAGGAAGCAATGAACGAGATGTTCTAGTAAGACATAGATGAGCCTAGTCATATCTTCCCATAGAAAAGATGAGGGTGACTCAGAACTCAGAACGATGAAGGTACGGAGAAAAAAGAAGCCTTACGTTGTTCCCTTACATACCCAGAGTAACTATATAACTATAGAAGGCTAGACTCGACTTCGACCAAGGCTGATAATCCTACAGTTAGTCCTGCTCTAATACAAAGTCTGTCGGGACCCGGGGTTAGCGTATGAAAGACCCGCTACAACACAATCATATGGAGAGCCGAGAACCGTACCAACTTGTCTAAGCAGACAAGGCCAAGCACATAACGTTCTCGGAAAGCATCAAACATGAGGGGCATCCCATCCAGGCCGGATGATCAACTGAGATGGGTCCTCGTCGTCCGCACACAAGTCTAAATGATATGGGTGGTGAACTCCCATATTCATAGACTAGTCGCCTCAACCATACTCTCGATTGTATTATAACACTTACATAGACTTACTCCAGCCCGATCACTTAGTCGGGGTCTAGGGCGGGCTCGATCATACAACAAAGTGTGCACGTGACAGAGTCACGAGCAATCGCATTGCGATGCCCCAAGCTGCGCACATCTAAGGGCCACTTGGTGTATAAAACACCGCCAGCTAGATCACAAATAAAGGCTCAAAAACCCATAATAAGACATGCATGTTATAATCATACACGCAGCACACATGTCTAGTATGAACAGCAGGTATCATTGCAATTCTCTACAAAGTGTACAATTTTATTGATAACTCTTACAGAGTGCACACAGAGATCACGAGACCGTGATCCAACATTACATCAAACATGCGGAAGCAAAGTAGGTTTGAGTACAGACAAGTTTAACAAATGGCTTAGAGAAGTCTTATTTATAAACAATCCCTTCCACGAGGGACCAGTCGTCTGACTGGGACTACACTAGCTTGGCTTCAGTCGTCGAGCTCTAGGAAGAATCCACCTTCGGGGTCAGTGGGTTCATCTAAAACATAGATAAAGCAAACTTGAGTACAAAGTCGTACTCATCAAGATTTACGTAGGAACTATACTACTCATGCACATGTATCAAGGTAAAGGGAGCTGGGGTTCATAAGCAGAAGTGCCAGCTTTGACTTGGCTAGTCCTGAACTACGAGTACCAGACTTGAGATAAGAAGCGTACACGAGTCCACTACATGTCTCCAACCAATTACACCACTATGGTGCCTTCCTCGACTTCCCCACGAGAAAGCACGCCATAGCACTCACGCTTATCTTGGCAAGTTTTATAAGTATCCCATTCAAGTTGTCTAATAATCAAGCTAAGCTTTCCAAGCAGTCCCTTACCGTGGACGCGGATATTCGAATAGTTTTTTTAACCCTGCAGGGGCGTACCGCTACACACAAATGACCATCAGTTACCGCCAGGTCTCGTCACCATTCAAGGGGTGCCGGCGAGGATGCTCACCACAACTGTTACCTCATAGCCGATGTAGTCCAAGAAAGCCGCTTACTTGGTTGGTTTCCACTATCGTGAACCCGGCCGTTTTACCGAAGTGGACCCAAATGATGTGTGCGTGGTGCATAAGCCGGTCTCGGTTGAGCCGTTCTCTCACTTAGCAGCCAGGCCACAAACGTAACAGAACTCCGAACTACTGTGACATCTGGACATCAAACGGGATGAGTTAGTAGATTGAGAGGGGTCATTGAGCCCAATGTCTGGTTGTACTCTTTATCTTGGATCATCACACAAGAACTCGGGCTTAAGGCGGTGTTCAACGAGACAACCCACTGTGTACTCCTACACAGCCTCACATCGTACACCTTGTATTAGGGTAGATTCACCAACACATTTCCACCATCATCAACATGATTGCTACCATCCCGACTCACATAACAGTATCAACATTGTATCACTCTAAGCATGCAATAAGCAGTAACAGTTGCAGGGGCCACATGATATCAATCAACTCCTACATCTGCTAGGATTGTGGTTTGCTTACTACTGTGACAAGTGATAGGTCATGCAAAGGAATGGGTTCATCTATGCGGTAGAAACGTGGCATGGTAATCATCCTAAACAATGCATAAGCGAGACTGAGAGGGAAGTGGGATTTTATCGACATCATCAATGGGTTTGCTTGCCTTGCTGACGAGGTTCAAACATAGTGTCTTAAACGAAGGGGGTGGCCTCTGGTTCCGGTTCCACTTCTATTAACAACATGGCAATCATAGGATCAATATAAATGCAAATTCACAAACACATGATCAAGATTGTATTGTGATGTTCATTGTTGCATTGTGTTGACAATTCCATTTAAAAGAAGTCGGTTGCAAAGTCATTTGCAATTTCACTCCAAAATTGAATTCGAATTAATGACATATGTACAAATGCTACTGTTCACCCAATTTAAATTGATCAAACGTGAAAATAGAGTCCATATTCACATTCCTTGCATTTTTCTGATAATTTTAGATATATTATTTGTCCAATTTGGAGTTATGGTTTAAAAGTTATTGAATTTCAAAGTATAATCTATTTTCTGGAATTACTGGAATTATTTTATACAGGAAAAGGCTTTTCTGCATCAGCATTGTGTCATGCTGATGTCAGGTTTGCTGACTGGTCAAACTGACCAGTAGGGCCGGGTTGTCAGTGGCTGTATGATTAATCCACGTGGTTATTTAAATTAAGTCGATTGGATTAGGGGGTGGGGGCCACTGTCAGTGTCACTGGGGTGGATTAGGGGGGTGGTTAAGCACTAATCGGCCAGCCACGTCAGCAGAGGCCGGCGGCTCAACATCGGCGACACCAGACGCGGCGGCGCCCGCACGGGATGGCGATGCAGGGCTCCACAGGCCAAACGGAGGGCACTGGCATGCTCCTCGTTCTCACCCGCGTCGAATGGAGCAGGTGGGGGTCTCCTGAGCTGCCAGAATGTCCACCGGCGAAGACTCGCGCGCGGCGGCCGGAGTTGAGCTCGACGGGCGCGGTGATTTCGTCCACGGGGAGGATATTTGCAAGGGGAAAAAGAAGGGGAAGCTCACCCCAGTTCTAACAGAGAAGACGGCGGGGTCGCAGGAGCTCTGGAGGCGACGAATTCATCGCCGGCGTGCGGCGGGCGTGGCGGAGGAAGAAAGCTCGATTTGTCGTCGTCAGAGCTCTCCAGCTCGCGGAAGTTGTCGTGGTGACGAAGTCGACGACGGGGAACGCGATGGACACGCCGGTTTGCCTCCTCGACTTCGTTGGCCACGCCGGGGCGCGACGTTGCTCTGCGGCGGCGACGGCGAGCTTCGGTTGTCGACGAACACGGCGAGACAGTGCGAGGAAGAGCTGCGCTGGAGGGGGAAAGTGTTCAGGAAGGTGAAGGGCATCTCCGTGGTGCGTAGTCGTGTCCTGGGAAGCAGCTGCGTGGCCATGGCTCGTCGGCGGCGTCGGTGGAGTGCTGCATGCATTCCCCCGAGCACCTTCGGGGCGCGGGGAGGAAGAGACAAGCGGGGAAGGTTGGGCTGGGCCGGCTAGCTAGGCATGGGGCTTAATTTGGGTTGCTTCCAGGTTTGCTCCCTTTTTCTTATTTCTTTTCTGTTTCTTTTTCTGACATTTGTTTTGTCTTGGCTAAAAAAATAGCTAGACATTATTATAAATGCGCAAAATTTATATATGTCTTTAAATGACCAGTGACTAGTCACATACAAAGTATGAGCATTTTTGAAATTCAAAATATTTGAATTCAAATTCAAATAGGGGTATTTATTTAATTCCGTGCTCCTGTTTGAAAATTTGAAAAATCTATGAGCATGGGTTTGAATCGAAATTACTTTATATGTGATCACACTCATTTATGAGACTTTTCAAAAATGAAAAAGGAATTTTAGGAGCAACTTTTATTCCGGCCATTTGAATTAAATTCATCTGGGGGTGTTCTCTCCCCCATTTCATTTTATTTTTGAAATTTTTCCATGATGCAAAGTGAGACGATCCTAGCACATATCTAACAGAGGGTTCTGACAGGGGGCCACTATAACAACCCAGATTTCACAAAAATTAAATTTTTTGTTTTTGGTTTGAATTGTTTGATTGTTTGATTTGTTTGCGGTGTTTGCATCCCCGATTTATCGATCGGTGATTATTTTCCCTCCTCTTATCTCGTACCGGACGGAGACCGACCCTTGGCACCCTGACACTCGACCTTTGCGACACCGGGTTTCACCCGATCACCGTCTGGAAAACCGCACGAGAACAGTCGCAGCCAACGAAACGAAAAACACCGTTTAATAATTAAACGGGTTATTCTTATAGCGCGCCGGAAAGTGTTCTACGAACATTTCCAACGCGAGGTGAACGCCTCCGGCTCGATGCGCTGATCGCGCAGTTCTATGTTTTACCCGAATCGGAGGTCCTACGAACCCACGGCAGTCAGAAACGTAAACAGCGCGCGCGAGAGAGAAAAATCGGGGATGTTATTGCAAACTGCCAGCCACCTCGGCTATATAAAGATCACCACTCTCCCACCCCTTTCTAGGGTTTCCCCTAAGCAAAAATTGCAGTCACCCCCTGAAAATCTCCCAAATCAGCTCCCCAAGCCCCTCCACAGCCGAAACCCTAGCTCTGAGGTACTCTGGGCCGTTGGATCTGGAGATGGACGCTCCAGAAGGCTCCACGTCACCCCGAAGGGGATCCCACAGCAGCTCCAGCCGGAACCGGGCCCCGCGGGCCCAATCTGCCGCCGCCAGGCACGAACCGGCCCGCGCCTGCCCGACCACCGCCTCCCGAGCGCCGCCGCAGCCCGTCTCCGCCATGCCGCCGACGAGCACCACCACTCCGACGAGCCACGCACTGCCCCGGCAGACTCTCCTCCTCCCGCGCCCCTCTCCTCCCATCTCTCCTCTCCCCTGACCTCTCCTTCTCTCCCTTGCAGCACCGGACGATGCCGGCCGCCACGCCATGCGGCCACCCCGCGCGGAGCTCGCCGCCCGAGACGCAACTCGCTAGAGCCACTGCCGCCTGTGGATCCGCCCTCCCGCGCCCTCATCGGGCCTCCTCCGCCTCGCCCCTGCACCGCTCCGGCCGCCGCCGGTTGCCGGCCAGTGAGCCGAGCCACGAACCGCCGCCGCCGCCCGCGGGACGGGATCGGGACGAACCACCGGCTCTGTTGACCCAGGTGGGTCGGCCTGCCACAGCGGCCCAGCGCACCCCCCGGCCCACACCTCCAAACCGCAGCCCACCCGCCAGCCAAGCCCATGGTGAGCCCGAGCCAATTCTTTTTTTTCCTATGATATTTTCTTTTTTTCCTAATTGCACTAAATCTGAGATGTTTTTTGTTGTATTCAATTTTTCGAATAGATTTGCTATTAAACCGTAGGCCGAATCGCGATGCGCCCAAAAGGAAAATTGTTTAGAATTGTGTGTAGTTCAGTTCATCTTTAGTGAGAATTTTGATTTGAGGTCATCTTGATGTTGTTAATCTGTGTAGAAGTCAGCATCAGAATGTTAACTGGTATTATTTCCTGTCAAGTATTGTTGTTGTTATTTTATTGCAAGTTTGCATGATGATTGTGACACATCCATGAGGCCTATTGCATTAATTCTTGTTGCATACTGTTAAGCATCATGTGTACTTTCGTTATATTTATTGCATTGTCATGTTTACATTTCTTGTCATAGATATGTTTAGCTCCAAAGTTGCTATGCCACTGTTTTTGACAGCCACCTCTATTTTTCACTAAGCCTGTAACTTCACGATGCCATGTTGCATGCTTAATATCTTTTGATCTGTGATGCCTATGACCATGATTCTTGTTTGCACCTGATCACCATCATGTCTAGTTCATGCTCATATATTGCTATGTCATGTTTCTGCACATTTGCATAAAGTTTTACCCCTGTTTGTACAGCATGAAAATAACAGTTTCTGCCATGTTTTATTGCTTTTTGTGTTGCTTATAACTAGTAAACCATGATGCATTTTTGCATGATTCCTTTTGACATGCCTTCCCTACCATGTCTACTTTAGTTCCATATCATTTGTGAGCATGTTTGCATTCATTATCCTGTTTATGAATTTCTCTAAAGTGTGCTACCTGATGTTGGCAGATTGTGCCCCTAACTTGTTTTGCTTATATCTTTTTAACCGTAACTCCATTTTGAGTGTTCTTTATATGTATCTTGATTAGAATTTTGTGTACTTTGTGTTTATGCTATTAATTTCTGTTGTTAACCGACCTAAAATATGGTTTAGGGCAGAACAGTACCAAATCATTTAATTGTCATGGGGTACTTAGTGATATGCCATGTTTAGGTTGTGCCTCACTTAAATTGACTAGCATAGATAGTTTCCTTTATGCTTCGCCCCTTGTCATGTTTTTGTGATATGCCATGCTTGAGTGAGATGCCATGTTAATAACCTTTTCTCACCTTGTGTAGCTAAACAACTTGAACCATTCTAAATCTGCGGTATCGTCGTGTGTGACGAGTACTCCACTTAACCTGTTAGTAACCGCTCTCGACGATAGATGAGATGCCGTGGTGCGTTGTCTTGTGTTATATCCTTGTTGATGCTTGCTCGTGATTGCTTCGTAGTAATATATTCTTTCTCGTTGATTGCCTTTTCCAGTGTTTCCCTCTTGTGTGCTTCCGCGGGTACCTCTCGGAGACGTTGCGAGCTTGCGATCGACTTCACCTTCGACTTCGTATTCTCATCAGATAAGGGGGAGCATATATCATGCTTATAACTTTCAGCTCACTCGCGCCTAGGTGTAGGATAGAACGATTGCTTGATCCTACCACTTCATATTCATGCCTCTCAAATAAACCCAAACAGCCATGTCCCTCCACATCCCAGCAAACCTTGTTCGGCTATGTTACTTTTGCTCGCTGCTCAGCCACTGCTTAGTATGCATGCTAGGATTTTATCAACTGTTATCATGTTACTCCTTGGATTGGGCTATCACATTGTTATATTGTTTTTGATGATATGATTATTATAATGTTGACTATATTTGACGAAGGATGCAAGGCCTAGGCTATCCCGCCCCGACGCTTTCTTCCATTTGAGTCACCTAGGACCCGAGTTCCGGGTATTGTGTCTCTTGACGAGCGTCCCTAACCGCGTGTGGGATTATATGGGGTCCCCTTTTCTTACCTACCTAGCTTCAAACATTTCTAGTGGTGTCCCAAGCTGATTTACCATTTGAAAACCATGCATATATGTCTGTCGAGTAGCTCTTGGCAGACATCCTTTAAAACAACCTGGGCCAGCGAGAACATTGTTTCCTTGTTGGTCCAACCTATTCAGCTGAGGACCCGGCCTCATGTGAGAATTACCGGCAATCCAAACCTGCGACAGACGGTAGAGACCAGATCGAGAGCGCGGCCGGCTCCTGAGTTGGATGTCGACTCACCGGGGGCCACCCGGATTTGTTCGTTGTTAGCTAGAGGGACCTGTCGTTTCGGATTTCTCTGTACTAAATCATAAAATGGCTGCCTGTGATGGGTAGAAACTGAGAGAGATGGGCGTGCGTGCGGAGCCTTGTAATGGGAAGTTGGTACACTCCTGCAGGGTTAAATCTTTTCGAGAAGTCGTGTCCACGGTTATGGACGACTTGAGACCTACTACTTGTTCATAGACAACAACAACTGAGATAATCTTAATGAATTGGATCAACGTGTGTGTGCCATGACTGCTTCTTCTTCGTCGGGATGCGAAGAGGAGGACAAGGCTAGGATAGGTGTTATGCTTGCGTAAGTAGTTGATAGCAAGACTTGTTGGAGGCGATTCCTCAATGAATGCTTTGTGCTCATCTTACTCTAAATAGACCGTTAGCCACTCATATATTTCTAGTGCGACTGCAACCTCACCACTACCCCCATCTTACCCGTGAGAAGTTAGTTACAAGACTTTTGATATATTCTCACCCCTTTCTTTTCTTTTCCCTTTTATGTTTTGCCTGATCAGCCACTGTTGTTGATTATATACCTCGACTCTTCTTCTGGACGCCTTCGTGGAGACTCGACGACGACTAGTTAGGTGGATCCCGACAGAGAGCCTAGACCCGTGTGGTTACGGGAAGGGTGTGTTTTACCTTTGCCACTAGGCATTTAATTGTAGTCTGTACCCAGACATGTATCTTCCGCTGATGTGTTGTATTAAGGAAGTTGTATGCCGATTGTATGAGATGTTGTATCCTTCTAGCTATAATATTGTGATATGATGTTGGAAATCCGGGGCATATGGCATTGTCATATGTCACGGTGGGACCGATATGTGCTTCGTCCCCGGATCTGGATGGAAACATCTAGATCTGGAACAGTACCGCATATCGGGCCTTACAACTTGGTATCAAAGCCTGACGGGGATCAACCCAGCAAATCCCATGGTCAGGGACCCTAGGTTAGTCATGAGAGGCACAGGTTGGACGATAGCTCATCGGCTAACAGGAAGAGACGTTCCTAATCGATATTATTTCTTGGAGATGCGATTACAGGGAAGGCCAAGGCTAGTGCGCACAAGGCTAGGGTTACAGATCGTGTATTGGTTGATCTCGACGTCTCCCCTCCCAGCCCTTATATACTAGGCTAGGTCTCGGGGAACCCGTCTTGGATTACAGATGAAGATTCCTAACCCTAAACTTGTACCGCACGGCAAGTTTGCACTTTCCTTACTAGTCGCGGACTCCCAGGTCGGTGCCACTAGTGGGCCAAGGCTGGGCCCAGGCGGTATCCTTGCGGGCCTTCTGTCTTCGGGTACACCGGGTAGGCCCATCCGTAGGAGTCGTGGGGTCACCCCCTCGTCAGTAGCCCCCGAGTGCCTGGGGGACTCGAAGAGTCGCACAGGGACTCGATTTCATCCTTGTGTCGATTGTACGCACGGTATAACCGCGGGTCGCTGGCAGTCTAGGGCCATGACAAAACCTGTTTTGAGGGAATGCTAATCTGAAAGGGCCCAAGGAGTCGACTGGTCGAGGCTTGGTGAATTGCGCTAGTGGCAAATACCGCAGTAGCCCAATCAAACTCACGTCCCTCGACATGAGCTTGGAACACTGGTGTCGAGCAAAAGTCATGCCGCTGCAGGTCTTACAGTGATCAATTGCCGCCAGTAAAGTTCGTCGCCTAGGCGCGTCCGCCCGGCTTTATCTATCATGCAAGCGCATGGAAAAAGATTGGGAGTGAAATCGCTCTGCGGCAAGTCCCGGCCCGGCCGATCTGCGCAGCGGGGTCTTACCTACGCACTAGGCTTGCACGGCATCTGGACAAAGTGTATCGTGTTCCAGGAATATGTATTTTTTATCGAGGCATGGAGCCTAATTAGTAATGCACCCACTTGGAATAAACAATCAATTGAGTTGTTTTAGCGGCCACTCGCGGAGCTTTGTCGAGCGCTCGGGCGAGGAGTAATGTAGAGGAGTAATTGCTCGGGAGGTCTTCGAGTGCTCGGGTACTTAGAGTTCTGCGAGTAATCACTCGAGTATCGCCTTCGCTCTCGGGGTGAGGGAGCACCCGACACTCTGAGACCGTACGATCTGGCGAGTGCATGCTTGCTTGTCTTGTGTCGTGGTGAGGGAGCACCCGAAACTCTCATGGGTGCGAGTAATCACTCGCGCACGTCTTTTTCTTCTAGGTGAGGGAGCACCTGAGACTCTCATTGGTGCGAGTAATCACTCGCGCACGTCTTTTATTCTAGGTGAGGGAGCACTCGAGACTCGATCTTTGAGTGGATACGCTCCCGATGGGAGTTAAATATATTTGAAAAATGTATTTGAATTAGTAAAAACGGTGCTTGCAGGCTGCATTTTATTTTTTGCTGCCACTTTAATTTACCTCTTCTTCATAAGGATAACGATCTCCTTGCTGGAGGACTGTCAAAGATGCTCTGACGTGCGAGATTTGACGCGTCCAGCGTACAGTGCTGCCCATGTGAAAGCATCTTTGTCTCGGAATTCGAATCGCCCAGCACGCTCGGTCTTTGAATTAATTGCTCCCGTCATCTGTGCTTCTGCGTGCTCTTGGGTTTGTGCTATAAATAGACCCCTCTTTTTCATCTAGCAGCAATGTTCGTCCTCTGCCCATCTTGCTCCTCTTCTTCATCTTCCTCTTTTTCTTTCCCTTCTCATGGGGCCAAAACGAGGTGCAGGTATGACTAGCCGCGGCCGGGTTCACCGTGGCCGCGGTGGTCATACTCTGCGCTCTTATTGCAGTGGTCGTCGTGGTGCAGCGCTGATGCCTTCCTCCTCTTCCTCAGAGGAGGGTTTTTGGCGCTACGACTTTCTCCTACGCGTCCGTGGCCGGAACGGTGCTCGCATTCTTCTTCCTTCTGCATTTGCTGCCATTGTTTCTGAGCGTGGCCTGGATGGCCTGCTTCTTCGTCTTCAGGGGTGCTCTCGGCCTCTTTCTTATGTTGAGTTGGAGACAGACAGTTCCCGCTTGATTTTTCTTGGTTTTGGCTGGAAGTCGTTTTCTCGGCGTTTGAACTTCCGTGATGGTGATGCTCTTTGTTGCCATTTTGATGGAGAAAATACTCTCACCATCCGGGATTTTGACCCGAGCGGCAGTCGCATGGATCCGTACTGGCAAGAGACATGCAGCGACAATTCCGACAGGTCGGGGAGTCCCACGCCTATGTCTTCAACGGCTTCATCCTCTGGAGACTCCTCGGGTGTTGATGTTGTGCCCTCCAGCTTTGGAGAGGCCCTCGACGTCAAGCCACCGATCAAGTGGGCACGCCAGGCGACCTTGTAGAACTGGAGGCAGCGGCGGCGTCTTCGCCGGCATCTCGGGTGGAGCTGGAGAAGAAGCCGTGCAGCTGGAGAAGAAGCTGGTGGAGCATCGGCTTCGGTGCTCCCCAAATAAGTCGAGCTTCACCTTTTGTTATGTCATTGACGTCATGAGTTGGCTTCTTCGACTCCTCCTTTGTCGGTGATGCTCGTCGCATTAGCGCCAATCACCCCAGCATGGGCACACATGTAAAAGTCGTAATTCCTTGGGTGATTTGTGTTGTAGTCTTTTCGGTTGCTTGTGTCTTTGTAACTAGGTTAGTTCTCCATGTAATGAGGATTGTCTTCGAGTAATGAGAGCTGCCTTCTATCCAATGTACTTGGGCTGTGATCGAGTCCTTTGCAATGTGACCTGTCTTCGAGTCCTTGTGTTAGAAGCTGTTTGCGAATTCTTTCAACGAGAGCTGTCTTCGATTCCATCAAGCCCTTGTACTGTGGATTCTATCGGGTGCGCGACAGCGCTCCCGATGGGAGTAGCCCCCGAGGCTACGTTCGAGTTGTAGAGTCGAACGTAGGCTGAGATTTGTTTCCTTTGTCGTTCTTCTGTTAACTGCCGTTTTTTATCAGGTGCGCAACAGCGCTCCCGATGGGAGTAGCCCCCGAGTCTTTAGGTGATCGTTGGCGATCAGGTGAAGACTAAATGATTGTCTGTGTCCTGTGCTCCATCCATATTTCTCCAAAGTACTTGGTGTTCCACCTGGTTGTAGCCGTGTCCTCCCTTTGATTCCAAACGGTTTTAAGCAAGTGGCGCCTATCGGGGGTTTTTGCTTGGACCCTTATTTTTAAGTTACGGGCTGCGGGGGAGATGATAGCGTTTCTCCGGGGGAGGTGTGCTCGATCCCCCAAGCGCTTTTTAGGTAAAGATCGCGTGAGCGATGAAAGCGTCTCTCGGGGGGAGCTGGTACTTGAGCCCCCGAGTGCTTTAAGTAAAGATCGCGTGGGCGACGATAGCGTCTCTCGACGGGAGTCTGTACTCGATCCCCTGAGTGCTTTGGGTAAAGATCGCGTGAGCGATGATAGCGTCTCTTGGGGAAGCTGGTACTAGAGCCCCCGAGTGCTTTGTTGAAAGATCGCGTGGGCGACGATAGCGTCTCTCGGGGGGAGTCTGTACTCGAGCCCCCGAGTGCTTTGGTGAAAGATCGCGTGGACGATAGCGTCTCTCGGGGGGAGTCTGTACTCGAGCCCCCGAGTGCTTTGGTGAAAGGTCGCGTGAGCGACGATAGCGTCTCTCGGTGGGAGCTCTTACTTGAGTCCTCGAGTGATTTGGTGAAAGATCGCGTGGGCGACGATAGCGTCTCTCGGGGGGAGTCTGTACTCGAGACCCCAAGTGCTTTGGGTAAAGATTGCGTGAGGGACGATAGCGTCTCTCGGGGGGAGTCTGTACTCGAGCCCCCGAGTGCTTTGGTGAAAGATCGCGTGAGCGACAATAGCGTCTCTCGGGGGGAGTCTGTACTCGAGCCCCCGAGTTCTTTGGGTAAAGATCGCGTGAGCGACGATAGCGTCTCTCGGGGGGAGTCTGTACTCGAGCCCCCGAGTGCTTTGCTGAAAGATCATGTGAGCGACGATAACGTCTCTCGGGGGGAGTTTGTACTCGAACCCCCGAGTGCTTTGGGGTGGTAGCATTTGGGCAACATCATCTTATTGCGCCGAACGGTTACATGAGTTGCCAGTCGAGCATAACTGGTGGAGACTATGGGTAGAACAGGCGTAGGTTCGCTACGTTCCATGGGTTTCCCATGTCCTCGTCCGTCTTTGGGTTCTTCAGCCTGTAGGCGCCTCCTCATATGACTTATGAGACTATGAACGGTCCTTCCCATTGGGGGGCAAGCTTGTGGACTTTCTCTTGTATCAGTCGCAGGACGAGGTATCCTTTGTTGAAGGTTCTGGTGCGCAGGCGACAGCTTTGGTAAGTGCGCAGCTTGTCCTGGTACCCCTCTGACCTTTCTAGGGCTGTGTCTCTTGCTTCGTCTCATGTGTCCTTGTCATCTTGCAGTGCTTCTTCTGCTTCCTCTTCTTCATACCCCGAGATTCGAGGTGTCCCGAACTTGAGGTCATGTGGTAGTACTGCCTCCGCCCCGTACACCATGAAGAAAGGCGTGTACTGGGTTGCGGTATTTGGGGTAGTGCGCAGGCTCCATAGTACCGCAGGGAGTTCTTCTATCCAGTTGCCTGCGGCCTGTTCGAGTGGTGCAACGAGCCATTTTTTGATTCCTCCGCATACTAGGCCATTTTCTTTTTCCACCTGGCCGTTGGACTGCGGGTGCGCGACTGATGCGTAGTTGATTTTGATGCCCAGTTCTTCGCAGAAGTTCTGGAATTATGCCGCTATAAAGTTTGTACCATTGTCTGTGATGATGTTGTGTGGTACCCCGAACCTGAAGATGATTGAGTTGATAAAATTCACTGACGTGAGGGCTGTGGAGCTGGTGATGGGCACTGCTTCGATCCACTTGGTGAACTTGTCGACTGCTACTAGCAGTTCTGTTCTTCCTCCCTTTGAAGATTTCCTGAGCGGTCCCACCATGTCGAGTCCCCAGGTGGCGAGCGGCCATGATAGTGATATGGTCTTGAGTTCTGAGGCTGGAGCGTGCGGTCTGCTGCCGAATTTTTGACAGGTGATGCAGCACCGCACGATGTCTTCTGCGTTTTTCATGGCAGTGGGCCAATAAAACCCTGCTCGGAATGCTTTGGACACGAGCACTCGACTGCTCGCATGGTGCCCGCAAGTACCCTCTTGGATTTCGAGCAGTAGGGCTTTGCCGTCTTCTTCGTCGATGCACTTTTTGAGTATCTGGGTGATACTGCGCTTGTATAACTGTCTGTTGATCACTGTGAATGCCTTGGATCGACGACTATGCGCCGAGCTTCTGTGACGTCTTGTGTTAGCGTGCCTTCGATTAGAAATTGGAGGAATGGTTTCGTCCACGCTGGTCCTTCGAGTGCTGTTGGATCTGTAGATTCGACTGCTTCGCTGTTGTTGCCTTCGGATGGACTCGCTGATGCCACCTGTGCTGGCTCGGTGGTGTCGTCATCTGCAGCTGCCTCGGGTGCTGCTGTTTTTACTTTGATGGATCTCTGGCTAATGCTTTCGAGGAATACGCCGGGTGGTACTGGTCCTCGAGTCGAGCCGATGTTTGCGAGTTCGTCGGCTTCTGTGTTGTTTGTTCTGGAGATATAATTGAGCTCGCAACCGTCGAAACTTCCTTTGAGCGTGTTGTAGAGCTTCTGATAGGCCGCCATGTTGTCGGCTACTGCATTGCAGTCTTTCATCGCCTGCTGGACGACGAGGTTGGAGTCTCCGTAGATTACGAGGCGGGTGGCACCGCATGTTTTGGCCATGCGCATGCCATGGAGTAGTGCCTCGTATTCGGATTCGTTGTTGGAGGCGTGGATGAAGTTGATCTGGAGGAAGTAGCTGAGCTTCGTTCCTTTGGGGGAGACCAGAACGTCTCCTGCTCCGGCTCCTTGCTGTCTTTTGGACCCGTCGAAGAACATTTTCCATGAGTTCGACAGGTCTGGGGGGGCTGGTGTCTGGACCTCCATCCACTCGACCAGAAAATCTGGGAGTACTTGGGCCTTGATTGTTGTTGGGTGCTTGAACTGCAGGTCCCGCGGGCTGAGCTCAATGTTCCACTCGGCGACTCGCCCATTCGCTCCGGGGTTGTTGAGGATGTCCGCGAGCGGTTCGCTTCTCACGATTGTGATAGGATGTTCGTCGAAGTAGTGCGACACCTTTCTTGAGGTCATGATGATGGCCAGTAGTAGCTTCTAGTAGTGCGGGTACCGCTGCTGGGATTTTGTCAAGAGCATGCTGAGGTAGTAGATCGGCCTTTGTGTGCTCTGGACCTTGCCTTCTTCTGTGCGCTCGACGACGAGTGTTGTACTTACCACGTTAACGCATGCTGCCACATAGAGGTACAACTTTTCTCGTTCTTTGGGTACCGCCAAGATCGGTGGTGTCGAGAGTGTCTTCTTCAGGTCCCTGAATGCTTTGCGGGCTTCTTTGGTCCACTCGAATTTCTCCCCTTTTCTGAGCAGCCGGTAGAATGGCAGTGTGCGCTCTCCCAATCTGCTGATGAAACGACTCAAGGTTGCGAGTCTTCTGATGATCTGTTGCACGCCTTTGATGTCGGTTGGCTCCTACATCCTGGCGATTGCTTGAACTTTCTTAGGGTTCGCTTCGATTCCTCGAACGGAGACCATGTACCCGAGCAACTTCCCGGCTGGGACGCCAAATGCGCACTTCTTCGGGTTGAGCTTGATTATGTACTTGTTGAGTGCTGCGAAGGTCTCGCGCAGGTCATCGAGTAGCGTGTTTTCACCGTAAGTTTTGATGACGATGTCGTCCACGTAGACTTGCACGTTTCTTCCGATTTGCTCTTTCAAGAAGGCTTGTATCATCCGCTGGTATGTGGCGCCGTTGTTTTTGAGTCCGAAGGGCATTGTCCTGTAGCAACTCCGTAGGGAGTGATGAATGATGTGTGTTCTTCACCTTCTTCCTTCATCCTGATCTGATTGTATCCTGAGTAGGCGTCGAGGAACGATAACAGGTCGCATCCTGCTGTCGAGTCAATTATCTGATCGATTCTTGGCAGGGAAAATGATCTTTTGGGAAGTGTTTGTTTACTGGACCGTAGTCGACACACATCCGCAACACGTCTGTGTATTTCTTGGGGACCAGTACTGGGTTGGCGATCCAGGTGGCTTTCTTCGTCTCTCGGATGAATTGCTCTGCGGTTGGGTTCTGAGAATCTTCGCAGTGCCTGCTTCACTGGATTGGTGTTTGGCTTGATGCGCAGCGTGTTCCGGGAACTCGCGCGGTATTCCTGTCATGTCGGCTGGGCACCAGGCAAAGATTTCCCATTCTTCATGGAGGAAAGCTATGAGGGCAGTCGCTTGTTCTTCCGGGAGTTGGGCGTACAAGCGGACTATTTTTTCTGGGTCCGCCCGGTGCACTTGGTGGGTGACCGTGTCCCTGTCGATGCTGAAGTCCCTCCCATACTCTTTTGACTCGCTTCGACTTGCTAGCGGAAAGATACTTTTGTCTGTCCCCATGGATATTTCTGTGAGTTCTTGCTCGGCTCCAAAGGTGTCGGAAACATTGTGGAAATTGGGATCACATTGGTCTGATTTGGTGAAGCTCCCGTTGACTGTAATGACGCCCGCGGATCCTGGCATCCTGAGTTTGAGGTAGGCATAGTGCGGAACCACCATGAATTGCGCGAATGTTGGACGTCCCATTATGGCATGGTACTGCGACTGCCAATCGAGTACTTCGAACTCAAGGGTGTGTCTTGCGAAATTGCGTCTGCTGCCAAAGACAACTTCGAGCTCGATTATTCCAAGGGAAGTAGCCGCTTCTCCTGGGACTACTCCATGTAACACGGTTCTTGATTTCTTCCATACTGATCGTGGGATCAGCATCTTGTGCAGGGTGCTGACGAAGATTATGTTCATGCTACTTCCCCCGTCCATGAAGATACTGTCCATGTCGTACCCTCCAATTTGAGCATCGAGTACCAGGGGCGCGTGCCCTGGCCTTGGGACTGTAGGTGGGTGATCGCCCTGAGAGAATGTGATACTAGTTTATGTGTCGTGTAGCTGGTAGACTTCGATTGTGTTTAGGTTCTCGGCTGCTCTGGCTTGTAGGGTGTAGGCGTCCTGTTGAGCTTGTGATACCCTGCCTTCTTGCATCGTGTACACCTGTCCTTGAAGCGGGTTGTAGCGTCTTTCAGGACTTGGAGTATGCGAATGCTCGGTTCATCGGGTGCGCTTGGCTTCTCGTTGTTTTTCCTCCTTGAGGTTGTCGACGAGTTCGTTGAACAGGCGGCAGTCTCCCAGAGTGTGACCCGATCTGATGTATCCCTAGTCGTCTTCGAAGCAGTGGATCGTGCAGGGTCCTTATAGCTTCTCCCTGACCGTGAGTTTGCTGGATCCGGCGTGCCGTCTCCTCCTTGAGATTCGGAAGATCTGCGCGTGATCCGCCGGGTGCTCATGGACTCGCGGGTCGATTTCGATTCCCTCGCTCAGATTCTGGTTCTTCATAAGGTTGGCGAATTCGTCTGGTCTTCGATCTGGGTCGTAGTATTCGCTGGTCTGAGTCTCAGAGTCGCTGTCCTGGCGGGCGACAGCTGTCCGCACGGCGGCGGGTCATCGAGTAGTCGGCGAGTGCGTAGCTGTATAGTGCGACTCGTCGAGTGGGGTCTCTTCGTAGAATCCTCGCGCCTGTCTTCTAGGTCGTCGATTTGTTCTTTGTTGGCGATGATCTTCACGATCGCTGATCTCGTGCTCGGAGTCGGTGTCTTGTTTTGCGGCCTATGCCTGGGTGGCGGTGGGTCGTCAAGTGGTCCGCAGGTCCTCTGCTTCGTGATGTAGTTCGCCGATCGGGATCTCTGCGTAGAACCCTCGCGCCTTTCTTTTGGGTCGTTGTTTTTTCCTTCGCTGGCGGTGGACTCGGTTGTCGCCATAGTATTGGTCTTGGCACAGCTGCAGGCCGAGCGATCTCGATGGGGCGGTAGAGATTTTTGCCGTGATCTTGAATTCTTCGGGTGGATTGGATCTGGTTCTTGCTCTTGAGTTTTGTCTTGCTAAAGACGGAACCACTGAGATCGTAATTCCAACCTGTGTAGTTCCTACAGACGGCGCCAATTGACGGGGATCAACCCCGGCAAATCCCATGGTCAGGGACCCTGGGTTAGTCATGAGAGGAACAGGTTGGACTGTAGCTCGTCGGCTAACAGGAGGAGACGTTCCTGCTCGATATTATTGCTTGGAGATGCGATTACAGGGAAGGCCAAGGCTAGTGCGCACAAGGCTAGGGTTACAGATCGTGTATTGGTTGATCTCGTCGTCTCCCCTCCTAGCCCTTATATACTAGGCTAGGTCTCGGGGAACCCGTCTTGGATTACAAATGAAGATTCCTAACCCTAAGCTTGTACCGCACGGCAAGTTTGCACGTTCCTTACTAGTCGCAGACACCTAGGTGGGTGCCACTAGTGGGCAAAGGCTGGGCCCAGGCGGTATCCTTGCGTGCCTTCTGTCTTCGGGTACACCGGGTAGGCCCATCCGTAGGAGTCGTGGGGTCACCCCCTCGTCAGAGCCTTATCGACCGTAGGACCCCTTTTCTGGCCGAAGTCGATTCTAGACAAAAACTATTTTGTAGTTACTAAGTTAGCTATCGGAGAGTAGGAATCTTTTTCCTCCTTACCCATGCTCTTGTCAGGACAAGTGTCGTAAGTGTTTTTACTCTTGTCTTATCCCCTTCAAACTCTAGGATCTCAAGTGAGTGGAGTTTCGGAACCTTTACAATGCCTTGCTTGCAGTGTATTTTCTCGATTCCGATCTCGTGGTTTGGGAAATCCTGTAACACCATTAGTTTCTCTGACTCTGGATAACATCTTAGTCGTCCTTTGACTTCATCACTCTTGCCTAGTACCTTGCTATTTGAGTGAGAATGCTTCCCTTGATCGTCGCTTTTAACTGTCGTTCTTCCTTTTGGCACCTGATGGTTTCGTTCTTCGACGTTGACGTCTCTCTCCGGAAATTTATCTCTTTTCTCCCCTTCCCTCCCCCGGATCGTCCAGGATATCGGGACGAGATCCCTTGTTGGTGGTGTTGTATTGTAACAGCCAAGATTTCACAAAAATTAAATATTTTGTTTTCGGTGTGAATTGTTGTTGGAAATATGCCCTAGAGGCAATAATAAAATGTTATTATATATATATTTCAACGTTCGTAATTAATGTTTATATTTCTGTGCTATAATTACAATGACCCTGACTATGAGATTCAGAAGAAAACTCATTTGCATGTGTGGAAATGTAAACACCAAGTGTTCCTTGTTTAGCCTCTAAGACCAGCTCATGTGCTAACGGATGATTACGTTTTCTTAATCATAGACATTGTTCTTGTAACAAGGATGTCAGTAGCAATGGGAACATATTGTTAGCAGAACAATGATGTTGAACCGACCCCAGTATTGAATGATATACTTAGAGATCACATCGTAACAACGTTATAAGTCATGTCATGAAATGTTATCATATACGTAATTCCTTAGACCATGAGAGTATCGAGTTGCTTCACACAGGAAGATGTGCTTTGGTTCTTAGATGAATCCTCCCGTAAATGGGAAGTAGTAAAATAAGTTCTGGGTACATTGGATAGTGTGTATAGTAACTGTGATAGTTCAAGATTGGGATTTTCTCCTTCACGATGAAGAAGATATTCACTTCGGGCCCACTCGGTATGACGGTATCCATTATAGTATGGCCAGACGCATTGTGATTCAGTCACGGGGATACCGGAATACGATAACGAGAAAAGGGACAAACGAGCAAAGAGGATAACGAGTGGCTTGTGTTCAAAAAGTTGTTACACATGGGTTCCAAACTTCTCTCCTCTAACTTTTTCATATATCGCGAAGCAAAGGGAATGGTACAGGACTAAACATAATGGTTGACTCGAAGTTTCTTCGTGTATGTGCGAGAGTCAACATGGGTGTCCATGGCTCCGCTGTTGATTATTGGCTATTGACAAAAGGCTGTTGACCTATGTCCGGAAGATGTTCTGAGTTATGTCCGCATTATACCGAACCTATTGGGTCACACACTTAACGAGCAGTAGTCTGTTAGAATACTAGTATGGTAGAAGGTTTAGTGGAAGCAAAGCAGAATAGTTCATACGGGTACCGGAAGTAGTTTCGGAGATTTATGGAATTGTTCATAAGGGCACCAGAAGTAGTTTTGGGTATTTAAGGATATGTCCGGATCACTCTGGAGTAGTCCCAGGTGGTTCCGAATCATATGAGAATGGTTCTGGGGAAGTCCTGGATCAACCGGAATAGTTTCTGGATAATCGCTGGGCATCCTAACAACCTTCGCGGTTAACGGGTGGCTTCAACTATAACTCGGATGGTCTTGGAAACTATCCGGATGGCTCCAGAACGTCCGAGAACGGTCCCGGAAGGTCCTGGAAGTGCTCCAGAAGGTTCCGGAATGTCCAGAAACGATCCCGGAAGGTCCCGGAAGGTCCTGGAAGCTTCTGGAAGGTTCCGGAAGTTTCCGGGCAGTACCACCCACTACCCCCACGCCCCTAGCCTTGGGGGGAAAGCCACCTAGGCTTCCCTAGCCGGCCAAGGGGTGGGGGGCGCACCAAGGGGGAGGAATCCTCCTCCAGGTGGAAAGTCCAACTCTCCAATATGGCAGGTTTCCGGTGGGAAGGTTTGGGAGGTTTGGGAGTCCAAGTTGGACTCCCCACCCCCCTTATTGCGCCCCAAGGGTCTCCTGGCCACCTATATAATGAGGGGAGGGGGTGGGGGTGCAGGACAACTTGTCCCCAAGGCCTATGCGCCACCCTCCCTCCTCTAAACCCCGTTGCTCCACAATTAGACCCCGGTTTAGACGTTGTTCTAGATCGGAATCCGTTAGGGTTTTCTCCCTCTAGTTTTCTCGGTGGCGTTCATCTCTGGACGGAGGAGCGCTGCTGGATTGCCGCTACGGGATGTGTAGATACTAATGGAGGGGTCGTACCTTCGACCCTTCTTCGAGGAGCTTGTTCGTGGGACTTGTCCGTGGGACTAGATCGCGGGACGGTTCGAGGGATCGATATCCTCGCGGTTGGGACGTCATTGAAATTCCTAGCTGCGGGGATCTGCACCGACGGTCTTCACCAACTCTACTTCCGCTACATCGGTTGGTGAGCCATGACCTAAAACCTTGTATGCAGTTTTCTTGGATGATCTTGGGATCTTGATTCGTAGGCACGAAATTTTTGTTTTCTACTACGTTTCCCAACAGTGGTATCATGAGCGATCCTTGATTAGATGCATGTTTAGGTCTAGATCATATGTGTGATATGAGGCATTGATTTTCTTGTTGCTTCCCTGTCATGTGATTTTTTCTATGCTTGATGGCAAGTTGAGGTTTTGCTACAAGGATTGAGTTTTCCATCGATCCCTCTATGCTGCTTTCAGTATGCTGGTTGCCTTGATCATGGTCTACATCAAACTCCTTCGATCTCATCTTAATCTCGCAATAGAAGATTTAACATGGAGGGGCTTGTGGATTTTATGAACTCAAATCCACACGGGGGTCACGCGTTGAACGAAGTTTGGCTTGTGGCATTAGTTGCTAAACGCACCCCGAACGTTAAACTAGCAACATTGAAGTATCGTGTTTGGTTTGTTTAGGGAACAATGTTTGCATGTAACCTGCTAATCAACCACGATAAAATTTGCAACAACCCATGTAGATAGCAATCTAACTTGTTTTTGCAGAGTATGCATGTGATGTCGTATAGCCTTCAAGATTTGCAATGTGTTTGTATGAGATGCTATATGATGTAATATTTACTCGCGACCTGCGTGTCGTGGTACGGCATGATGACTGGAGTCATATGATTGTCACTTAATTATGGCCTGCGTGCCAGAACTGTTTATTAGCTCGAGGCAAAGCAATAGATAGATGCAAGGTGATGATCTACGATGCGGAGGTGGACCCCGACGCACATACCGGAAGACGTGGTGATGTTCCCGGCGCCAAGGACTAAGTTGGTGGACATGGTGACATCAACCACGACGACGTGAAGACAATGAAGACTTCACGAAGCAAAGGGCTATACTATATCACATAATTTTATGAACTGCCTGTGATGTTTATCCCTTTGATGTACCCTTGTTTGATGCGTGGTAGTCGTATTTTATTAGGGTGATCTCTCGCAAAACAATATCAAGTTGATAGTGTTCTTCCAACTGTAGCACCGTCTATACTATGTTTCACTTCAGAGCAGGTCATGTCACATGGGTGCACACGGTGTGACACATAAAAGGCGGGTGTGTTAAGAACACACTGCAATTACACTTGGTTGTCTTGACGGTTTGGATAAAAGTTTGCTACCGGAACACGCCCATCGAAAGATGAACAAGAATCACCTTTGGCGTGATTGGCAAGTTGGCCTACCGGTCCAGTCTAAGTCATCAGTGATGTCACATCAATGGCGGACGATTGGGTTGGATCTTGAATCACTCCAGCATCAATTACGAGAAATATTGATCTGAGTGGGAGTGCACTAAGTAATTAAATTGATTAATCACAAGTGCAACTTAATTATGAACAAAGTCAAAGTATTTGCATTATCGTTGTAGAATAATGGCTCGCGTTACCACCTTCCCAATTTATTTTGATTAACTGTATTATCTGGTAAAAACTTTACGATTGGTACCGCATTGTGAGGACTATCCTCAATAGTGCCGAGAAGGACCATGTCCTATCGCAAATTTTTGATGCTCTCCCGCTAATACTATGGATGATGTGACTTACGTCCATAATCCAAAATGCTAGAATTCCACCACAGCTAAGTGCATTGTCTTCACCACCATGAAATCCGAACTTCGAAAAGTTTGGGATAGTTATGTTATATTCATGGAACTGAAAAATTGTTTTCAGTGGTAAGACAATTAATGTTGGATATAAGATATCTAGTACAATGTATGATTGTAAGCATTAGTGAAAATATTCACTGTGCTCTTAACGAAACTGATAAGTGTGGGATCTAGAAGAACACTGATCATGTGATGATGAGGATTAAGGGAAAGGAAGTTCCATAGGGTGTTAGTAAGACTTACACGCCAGAAATTCCATGGCCTGCGCCATCCTTAATCATGAGTGAGCTTTTGTGAGTAGGAGTGACATTGGAAATAGAATTATGATACGTATAAAGGCAAAACGAAAGAAGACTGGAATAACCAGCTCAGAAATGAAAGTCATACGGAGTTATAGATGAATTCATTGCTGGTCAAGAGATGTAATTCTTGGGAATCATGATTAAGAAGTTAATTGTGGATTCTGTATATTGTGATTAAACTGTTGATCACCGGAATATCACATCGATTGCATATTGTTGCAACTCAATGCAAGAAATACTATGGCCTTTATGACTAGCTAATAATGAGTTTTGACACGCTCGGGAACACGGTAAAAGGTTTACTATACCGTGTGTTGACTCTATGATTATCTTCATAATTCATTTTAGAGTTGAGTAAATTGTTACTACACTTTATCCTTGTTGCAAAACATCATTTTGAATCATGTTTTTTGCAAGAGAGTTGTTCAAAGCTATGAATAACGTAAAGGCCATACTTCCATTATGAATAGGTTGTATGTTATGAATCTTGATAATAATACTAAACATCCATAACACTGACGCTAAACGTCGCAAGATTGACAGAAATACCACATAGATGTGGCACTGCCATTTATCACAAGTGACATAACATGCATGAAGAATTTCCATAAGTGATGGACTTTCAAGTCGTATGATTATGAATCACTTGACGCTTGCGATCTTTGTCTTGAAGTAATGTGACTAAAACACCGTTGATAGGCCATACATGCACGGGCAACTAAACCATTGGTAATCATACATGATGATATGTGTAGTCCAATAAGTGTAGTTGTGTGTAGTGGATTCCCTATCTTCACTCATGAGTTGAAGTAGATATGTGGATATCTGTTCAATAGAGACATACGTCTGAAATCTTTGAAATGTTCAAGGAATTTTAGAGTGAAATAGAAATCCATTGTAACAAGAAAATAAAGCTTCTGCAAATTAGATTGTAGAAAGTAATATTTGAGTTACAAGTTTAGCGAACGTCCGATGAGTTGTGAAGAAGTGTCATAACTTGCGTCTCCCGGAACACCACTATGAGTAAAGTGTTCGAGAGATGTAATCAAGCCATGTATGACACGGTAAGATCAAATATGACGTTTATCAATTTTCCATTATACTTATTAAAGTTATGCGTTAGTGACTACGGTTTTTACACTGAAAAGAGCACCATCAAATCTGTTAAAATGACACCATATTAGATGTGGTATGAACTGTTAAAACCATGTTGTCTTTTCTTAAAATTTGGGTATACGAGGCATATGTTTGACATACTCAAAACCCCAAATCAGATAAGTGCTACTTTGTTAAGGTTATGCCAAAAAATTTGGTATTCCTCTATCACTACACAAAAGAAAAATTGTTTGTTGTTAAGAACGGTGTATTTTGAAGCAAAATAGTTTCTTACAAAGAGTGAGTGGGAGGAAAGTGCAACTTGTCAAAGATTATTGAATCTTCAGAGAAGTGCGCAGCTGAACCACACAGGTTAGACAAAACTCGTACAAACATTTTTATTTAAACAAGATATTGTTGTTCGACAACGATAAACCTGTGATATACAAAGAAGCGTTGATGGGCCCTGACTCCGGGATTTGGCTAAATGCCAAATAATCCGTGATAGTATCCATGGAAGTAAGTCAAGTTTTGAACTTGGTAGACCCTCCGAAAGACTAAAAGTCTAAAGAATATATATATGGATCTATAATTGATTCGGATGAAATTGTTTTATCCATAAAGCTCAACTCGTTGGAAAATTGTTTTCTAGCAAGTTCAAACGTTGACTACGGCGAAATAGTGTCGAACGTAGAGATGCTTTATTCAATTCGGGTTATACTAGCAATTACTAAATATCTCATTTATAGGATATCGTAGAATGAACGTCAAAACAAAGTTCCTACCCAGAAATATAACAAAGGACGTATACGTGATACGACCGGAATGTTTTGTCGATTCAAAGGATGCTAAAATAGATGCAAGCCTTGGATATCCAGTGATGGAATGAAGCTGGCATAAAGGAGTTGGAATTTTCGTTGTGATGAAATTACCAAAATAGTTTGTTTTCATCGGGAATAACGAAGATGCTTGAATGTTCAAGAAAGTAAGTGGGAGCTGAATGATATTTCTAAAACCTTATGTAGATGACATATTGTTGATTAGAAATGATGTAAATTTCTTGACACGAATAAGGACTTCATTGGAAATTGTTTTCAGTTGAAGAACTTGGGCTGATATAGCATTAGTATTGAGCACAGTGAAGATAGTAATTGCTTGATCATGTTAAAGCCAACACTACATATTGACATGATACTAAAGTAGTTTAGTATGAAATGCCAAGAAACATGTTCTTGCCGAGGTCATGGTGAAAAGTTGTTTGCAGAAATCGGTGTTCATGAACACAGATAAGAAAAAGCACGTGAATTGAATTCCACTCACCTGTGTGTTTGGACAAATCATGTACACCATAATATGTAAAACAACCAGATATGTCCAATGCTCCAAAAGGTTTTGAGCAAGATACCAAAGTGATCAACATGTTGATCATTGGACAAACAGTAAAAAGTTAAACTTATGAAAGATAAGATATGTTTCTCGAAAAAATGGAGAGAATGAAGAGCTCGTTGTAATGAGTTACACCAGCTAAATTTTTGATGTAAACAGTTACACAAATTCAGTCTTCATACTTACTCCGACCGATTTTCGATTTTAATTGGGATTATGTGTTTCACACGTAAGGGTGGCACAGTATGAAGGAACTGTGTTAAGTTAAATACTGTGGTGAATTCTATAACAGAGGCTAAGTATATTGTTGCTTAAAGAAGTAATAAGGGAGGGTATTTTGAATCATAAGTTCATTTATGAATGTGGTATGGTTTCCTAGATGTTTGAAGCTCATGGAACATTGATGAATGATTTCATGACTTATTCTAAGGAACCAAAGTCCTACCAAATGATCCAAAACATATACAAAGCTAAACTGATAAAATTAGTGAATTTTATGATAGCGTGAAAACGCGAAGATATGCAAGATACAAACGGGCCTGAAACGTCAGATCCGATGATGAAGTCTATACCACAAATGAAGCATGTATTACACCGGTATGCCATAGGTGTAAAGTGTTCAAGCACTGATAATATTATTGACTCTAGTGCAAGTGGGAGACTATTGGAAATATGTCCGAGAGGCAATAATAAAATACTATTATATATATATATTTCAACGTTTGTAATCAATGTTTATATTTCTGTGCTATAATTGCAATGACCTTGACTATGAGATTCAGAAGAAAACTCATTTGCATGTGTGGAAATGTAAACACCAAGAGTTCCTGGTTTAGCCTCTAAGACCAGCTCATGTGCTAACTGGTGATTACGTTTTCTTAATCATGGACATTGTTCTTGTAACAAGGATGTCAGTAGCAATGGGAACATATTGTTAGCAGAAAAATGATGTTGAACCGACCCCAGTATTGAATGATATACTTAGAGATCACATCGTAACAACGTTATAAGTCATATCATGAAATGTTATCATATACGTAATTCCTTAGACCATGAGAGTATCGAGTTGCTTCACACAGGAAGATGTGCTTTGGTTATTAGATGAATCCTCCCGTAAATGGGAAGTAGTAAAATAAGTTATGGGTACATTGGATACTGTGTATAGTAACTATGATAGTTCAAGATTGGGATTTGCTCCTTCACGATGAAGAAGATATTCACTTCGGGCCCACTCGGTATGACGGTATCCATTATAGTATGGCCAGACGCATTGTGATTCAGTCATGGGGATACCGGAATACGATAACGAGAAAAGGGACAAATGAGCAAAGAGGATAACGAGTGGCTTGTGTTCAAAAAGTTGTTACACATGGGTGCCAAACTTCTCTCCTCTAACTTTGTCATATATCGCGAAGCAAAGGGAATGGTACATGACTAAACATAATGGTTCACTCGAAGTTTCTTCGTGTATGTGCGGGAGTCAACATGGGTGTCCATGGCTCCGCTGTTGATTATTGGCTATTGACAAAAGGCTGTTGACCTATGTCCGGAAGATGTTCTGACTCATGTCCGCATTATACCGAACCTATTGGGTCACACACTTAACGAGCAGTAGTCTGTTAGAATACTAGTATGGTAGAAGGTTTAGTGGAAGCAAAGCAGAATAGTTCATACGGGTACCGGAAGTAGTTTCGGAGATTTATGGAATTGTTCATATGGGCACCAGAAGTAGTTCTGGGTATTTAAGGATATGTCTGGATCACTCTGGAGTAGTCCTAGGTGGTTCCGAATCATATGAGAATGGTACTGGGGAAGTCCTGGATCAACCGGAATAGTTTCTGGATAATCGCTGGGCGTCCTAACAACCTTCGCGGTCATCGGGTGGTTTAAACTATAACTCGGATGGTCTTGGAAACTATCCGGATGGCTCCGGAACGTCCGAGAACGGTCCCGGAAGGTCCTGGAAGTGCTCTAGAAGGTTCCGGAATGTCCCGAAACGATCCCGGAAGGTCCCGGAAGGTCTTGGAAGCTTCTGGAAGGTTCCGGAAGTTTCCGGGCAGTACCACCCACTACCCCCACGCCCCTAGCCTTGGGGGAAAGCCACCTAGGCTTCCCTGGCCGGCCAAGGGGTGGGGGCGCACCAAGGGGGAGGAATCCTCCTCCAGGTGGAAAGTCCAACTCTCCAATATGGCAGGTTTGCGGTGGGAAGGTTTGGGAGGTTTGGGAGTCCAAGTTGGACTACCCACCCCCCCTTATTGCGCCCTAAGGGTCTCCTGGCCACCTATATAATGACGGGAGGGGGTGGGGGTGAAGCACAACTTGTCCCCAAGGCCTATGCGCCACCCTCCCTCCACTAAACCCCGTTGCTCCACAATTAGACCCCGGTTTAGACGTTGTTCTAGATCGGAATCTGTTAGGGTTTTCTCCCTCTAGTTTTCTCGGTGGCGTTCATCTCTGGACGGCGGATCGCTACTGGATTTCCGCTACGGGATGTGTGGATACTAATGGAGGGGTCGTACCTTCGACCCTTCTTCGAGGAGCTTGTTCGTGGGACTTGTCCGTGGGACTAGATCGCGGGACGGATCGAGGGATCGATATCCTCGCGGTTGGGAGGTCATTGAAATTCCTAGCTGCGGGGATCTGCACCGACGGTCTTCACCAACTCTACTTCCGCTACATCGGTTGGTGAGCCATGATCTAAAACCTTGTATGCAATCTTCTTGGATGATCTTGGGATCTTGATTCGTAGGCACGGAATTTTTGTTTTCTACTACGTTTCCCAACAATTGTTTGATTGTCTGATTTGTTTGCGGTGTTTGCATCCCGGATTTATCGATCGGCGATTAGTTTCCCTCGTCATATCTCGTACCGGACGGATATCGACCCTTGCCACCCTGACACTCGACCTTTGCGACACCGGGTTTCACCTGATCACCGTCGCGAAAACCGCACGAGACCAGCAGCAGACAATGGAACGAAAAAACCTGTTTAATAATAAAACGGGTAATTTTTATATCATGCTGGAAAGTGTTCTCGGAACAGTTCCAACGCAAGGTGAACGCCGCCGGCTTGACGCGCTGATCGCGCAGTTCTAAGTTATAACCGAATCGGAGGTCCTGCGAACCCTCGGCGGTTAGAAACGTAAACACCGCGCGCGAGAGAGAAAAACTGGGGATGTTTTTGCAAACTACCAGCCACCTGGGCTATATAATGACCACCACTCTCCCACCCCTTTCTAGGGTTTCCCCTAAGCCAAAATTGCAGTCACCCCCCTGAAAATCGCCCAAATCAGCTCCCCAAGCCCCTCCACAGCCGAAACCCTAGCTCTAAGGTACTCTGGGCCGTCGGATCTGGAGATGGACACTCCAGAAGGCTCCACGTCACCCCGAAGGGGATCCCATAGCAGCTCCAGCTGGAACCGGGCCCCGCGGGCCCGATCTTCCGCCGCCAGGCCCGAACCGGCCCTCGCCTGCCCGACCACCGCCTCCCGAGCGCCGCCGCCAGCCCATCTCCGGCGCGCCGCCGACGAGCACCACCACTCCGGCGAGCCACGCGCTGCCCCGACCGCCTCTCCTCCTCCCGCGCCCCTCTCCTCCCATCTCTCATCTCCCCTGACCTCTCCTTCTCTCCCTTGCAGCACCGGACGACGCCGGCCGCCGCGCCATGCGGCCACCCCGCGCGGAGCTCCCTGCCCGATTCACAGCTCACCGGAGCCTCCGCCGCCGCCTGCGGATCTGCCCTCCCGCGTCCTCATCGAGCCTCCTCTGCATCGCCCCTGGACCGCTCCGCCCGCCGCCGGTGGCCGGCCGGCGAGCCGAGCATCCAACCGCCGCCGCCGTCCGCGGGACGGGATCGGGACGAGCCGCCGGCTCTGTTGACCCAGGTGGGCCGGCCTGCCATAGCGGCCCAGCGTGCCCCCCGGCCCACACCTCCAAACTGCGGCCCAGCCGCCAGCCACCTCCAGTGGGCCGAGCCCATGGTGAGCCCGAGCCGATTCTTTTTTTCCTGTGATATTTTATTTTTTCCCAATTTCACTAAGTCTGAGATATTTGTTGATGTATTCAATTTTGCGAATAGATTTGCGAGTAAACTGTAGCCAGAATCGCGATGCGCCCAAAAGGAAAATTGTTTAGAATTGTGTGTAGTTCAGTTCATCTTTAGTGAGCATTCTGATTTGAGGTCATCTTGATGTTTTTAATCAGTGTAGAAGTGAGCATCAGACTGTTAACTGCTATTATTTCCTGTCAAGTGTTGTTGCTGTTATTTTATTGCAAGTTTGCATGATGATTATGACACATCCATGAGGCCTATTGCATTAATTCTTGTTGCATACTGTTAAGCATCATGTCTACTTCCATTATATGCATTGCATTGTCATGTTTACATTTCTGGTCATAGGTATGTTTAGCTCCAAAGTTGCTATGCCACTGTTTTTGACAGCCACCTCTATTTTTCACTAAGTCTGTAACTTCCCGATGCCATGTTGCATGCTTAATAGCTTTTGATCTGTGATGCCTATGACCATGATTCTTGTTTGCACTAGATCACCATCATGTCTATTTCATGCTCATATATTGCTATGTCATGTTGCTGCACATTTGCATATAGTTTTACCCCTGTTTGTACAGCATGAAAATAACAGTTTCTTCCTTGTTTTCCTAATTTTCACAAAGTCCTAGACCAGTAATGTTTTATTTCTTTTTGTGTTGCTTATAACTAGTAAACCATGATGCCTTTTTGCATGATTCCTTTTGACATGCCTTACCTGGCATGTCTACTTTAGTTGCATATCATTTGTGAGCATGTTTGCATTCATTATCCTGTTTATGCATTGCTCTAAAGTGTGCTACCTGATGTTGGCAGATTGTGCCCGTAACTTGTTTTGCTTGTATCTTTTTAACCGTAACTCCGTTTGGAGTGTTCTTTATATGTATCTTGATAAGTATTTCGTGTACTCTGTGTTTATGATATTAATTGTTGTTGTTAACCAACCTAAAATATGGTTTAGGGAAGAACAATACCAAATCATTTAATTGTCATGGGGTACTTACTGATATGCCATGTTTAGGTTGTGCCTCACTTAAATTGACTAGCATAGATAGTTTCCTTTATGCTTCAACCCTTGTCATGTTTGTGTGATATGCGATGCTTGAGTGAGATGTCATGTTAATAACCTTTTCTCACATTGTGTAGCTAAACAACTTCAACCATTCTAAATGTGTGGTATCGTCGTGTGTGACGAGTACTCCACTTAACCTGTTAGTAACCGCTCTCGACGATAGATGAGATGTCGTCGTGCGTTGTCTCATGTTATCTCCTTGTTGATGCTTGCTCGTGATTGCTGCGTAGTAACAGATGATTGCTCGTAGATTGCCTTTTCTAGTGTTTCCCTCTTGTGTGCTTCAGCGGGTACCTCTCGGAGTCGTTGCGAGCTTGCGATCGACTTCACCTTCGACTTTGTCTTATCATCAGGTAAGGGGGAGCATATATCATCCTTATAACTTTCAGCTCACTCGCTCCTAGGTGTAGGATAGAACAATTGTTTGATCCTACCACTTCATATTCATGCCTCTCAAATAAACCCAAACAGCCATGTCCCTCCACATCCCAGCAAACCTTGTTTGTCTATGTTACTTTTTCTCGCTGCTCAGCCACTCCTTAGTATGCATGCGAGGATGTTATCAAATGTTATCCTGTTACCCCTAGGATTGGGCTATCACATTGTTATATTGTTGTTGATGATATGATTATTATAATGTTGACTATATTTGACGAAGGATGGAAGGTCTAGGCTATCCCGCCCCGACGCTTTGTTCCATTCGAGTCACCTAGGACCTGAGTTCCGGGTATTGTGTCTCTTGACGAGCGTGCCTAACCGTGTGTGGGATTTTATGGGGTCCCCTTTTCTTACCTACCTAGCTTCAAACATTTCTAGTGGTGGCCCAAGATGATTTACCATTTGAAAACGATGCATATATGTCTGTCGGGTAGCTCTTGGCAGACATCCTTTAAAACAACCTGGACCAGCGGGAACATGGTTTCCTTGTTGGTCCAACCTGTTCAGCTGAGGACCCGGCCTCATGTGAGAATTACCAGCAATCCAAACCTGCGACAGACGGTAGAAACCAGATCGAGAGCGCGGCCGGCTCCTGAGCTGGATGTCGACTCACCGGGGGCCACCCCGATTTGTTCGTTGTTAGCTAGAGGGACCTGTCGTTTCGGATCTATCGGGACTAAATCATAAAATGGCTTCCTGTGATGGGTAGAAACTGAGAGAGATGGGCGTGCGTGCGGAGCCTTGTAATGGGCAGTTGGTACACCCCTGAAGGGTTAACTCTTTTCGAGAAGCCGTGTCCACAGGAAGAGTAAAGCAATCAATGTATGTGATTCAATTCCAGTCATAACATGCAAGAGTCTATATTAGCATTGAAACAAGTAACAAAAGAACATTAGGTGCAAGAGCTCTCGCTGTCCGTGACTCGAATGTCTCCAAATGGTGTTTGCGTGCAAGAAGGGGGATAGGGAATATCAGAAAAAAAGAGTATTTTTGTTGAGAACTCAATCTACTAAAGTTTCACACTTGGTCTTCTTTGGAATCTTATCTTGACTCGTCCCAAGACCACTAGCCAGGTACAAGTCAATTTGATCCACTCCTTTTCGATATTTTGAGCACTCATGCAATGGATGAGCGTAAGCACGAAAGTTGACACTTAGGATGGGAAAGAGATAAATGTGGTGGAGGAGGAACACAAAAAGGTGAGAAAGGCTCACATCAATGAGGATAATCATAGGCGAGAAGGCCAAATGATAGATATGATGTGAGGAGTAGGGGATTGCCATGCAACGGATGCACATACGAGCTAAAAATCTCTCCAATGTTACTAGTGGGGGTGCATCTAACTTGCTCGCTCATGAAGACCTAGAGCTCTTTTGAGGAGGCTCATCCTTGGAATATGCAAGCCAAGTTCTATAGTGTGAATGTCCCCACATAGCTATACGCATAAATGATCATCTCTATGGAGTACAAGGATTAGAGGGAGTACTAGTGTGGATCTTTCCAAAGGATAGTAGTGTTGCCCCTTTCTCTCTTTTTATTTTCTTTTTCTCCTTTTTCTATTATTTATTTTTTGTATTTTTTTGGTGGCCTCAATGGCTCTTTCTATTTAACTCTCATTTTTCCTCTTTGGGATCTTTTATTTTGTCCATTTTGGGATCTTTTCCTCACTTAAGGGCAACACTCTAATTTACAAGAGGGTATAGAAGATCTTTCCCACTTTACAAGGTACTCAAATCATAAAGAAGATGTAGCTATCGTGATGTATGCAATGTATGTCGCTGCCAGTGTAGCAAGAACATGTATGACATGAAGATCAAGTCATGAAGAGGTGGATGTTGCATGGCAATATATCTTGGAAAAGCTATGGAAATGCCTTCATAGGTAGGTATGGTGGCTGTTTTGAGGAAAGATATAAGGAGGTTTATGATGACAGAGCGTATCATGCCAAGGGTTTGGATGTACCGACGAAGGTGGACGCCAACTCTCGGAGTGAGAAGAAGGCAATGCAAGGCACGGAAGAGGCTAGCAAGTATGAGGAGGTGGAAGTGTCAACTTTCAATACTTACATTAGTCTGAATAACGCATGCACTTATTATCGGTAACTCTCAATCTAATAATGAGGTTCACAAAGAGACAAGTACCCCGAGGAGGAGTGTATGGGGGTTTGGTTATCCTTGCGCATCCTCAACTCATGGTACGTGAGTGAATTCTAATATCCGATCCCTCCAAAGATTAGCGATCCATCTAGTAGGTAGAGTTCTCAATGAGTTTAGTAGGTTTTGAAAATACACACGGATTTCCCAAAATACGACACCTATCACTAATACTCTAGAGCTCTTGAAACCAAAAGTTCAAACATTACTCACATCAATACCCCAAAACTATTGCAAGTTACTACTAATTAAATAGCAACCTCAATTACCTACTTTCAAGACAAGACACAACTCGGTGCAACAACCAACTCTCTTAAAGAGATAAACATGAGAACTAAAGAGAGTTCCAGCAACAAACTAAACAAACGCCAAGTCTCTTGCTAAAGACAAACTAAAACTAAAACTAAACATGGCAGTATCTACGAAAAGATAAAGAACACACAATAGCAAAAAGATAAGCATGAAAAATCCTATGATGTGTTCTAGATTGGAGTGGACCGTGTTTCTCTCCAACACAAAGTAAGATGGGGTCTAAATTGTTATGAACAGCAAGCAAAGCTAAAGAAAACTAAAAATAAAACCTAAGAGCGAGACGCTCCAAGCATAGCACATAACACATGAAGTGATAAAAATATAGTGAGACGAAGGACGAACTGATGATTGTTGATGGAGAAGGGGATGCACGGGGGCATCCCCAAGCTTAGACGCTTGAGTCTCCTTGAATATTTTAGTGCTTGACACTCCCGGATCTTCTTTCATCATCTTCCATCGCACACTTGAAAACTCCCTTCATACATAACTCATCATAAGCTAATTAGAGAGGTTAGTACCCTTACTAAAATAATTTTTCCCTACTGGATATAAAGATATTCTTTGAAGAGCTACTGTTTATCAAGATTGCCAAAAGGTTTTTGCAAAAAAAAGCAAGCTTAAGGTTTGCAAAAGTAAGGAGAGACAAAACGTGGCAGAATCTGTGAAAAACAGAACAACAGGTAGTAAAGAATTTTTTCGGGGCACTTCTGAAACTCAAATCAAAAAACTCAGAACATACGAAAGTTTAACAATTATATAGAGCACGTTGTGTAAAAAGTTCAGCTCAAAAAGATGAACTTGTGATTTGTTTCGATTTTTTCCGTCAAGAAGACAGAATCTGTTTTCTGGACAGCATGTCACAACTTATGCTTCCCATATCATAAGAAGCTATAACTTGGCACAAAGCTTGAAAATAAAGATACAATGATGTTGGTACAGTAGTAACAATCATCAAGACCAGTAAAAACATAAGTAAAAACATCTTGGGTTGCCTCCCAACAAGCGCTTTCTTTTACGCCTTTAAGCTAGGCATAAGGCAAAAGAAGAATCAAGTTTTATAAAGAAAGAGAATAGCTAGCCCGTGTAACGGACTCAAATGGTAACTTGATTTTCTTTCAAGGGAAGGTTCCATCCCCTTTTTGAGAGGGAATTGAAATTTTATATTCCCCTCCATGTCAATAACGGTGCGAAGAAAAGGACGTCCCAAAATAATTGGACATAAAGGTTCACACTCTATATCCATAATAATAAAATGAACGGGAACATAGTTGTCATTGACAATGATAAGAACATCGTCGATCATCCCCAAAGGTTTCATTACGGAAGAATCAACGAGACAAACACCAAAAGAACAAGAATCAAAAGGTTTCAATTCAAACATATCATACATTCTTTTGGGCATGACGGAGGTACTAGCTCCAACGTCACATAAAGCATAGCAAGAGAAGTTATTTAATTTAATTTTTATCATAGGGTCCCAACCATCATCTAGCTTCCTAGGTATGGAGGCTTCTATTCTAAGCTTCTCCTCCCTAGCTTTGATGAGAGCATTTGTGATATGCTCCATGAAGGCAAGATTGAGTGTGCTAGTGTGGGGGTCTCTAGACATTTGTGTAGCAAGCTAATAACTTCTGAGAGGGTGCAACTATCAAAATCAATATCACTACTATCAAAGGTGGTAGTAGTGTCATCTAGGCTCACTTGTTTGAAACCCTCTATGTTCATAGGAGTTTCTTCTTCTACGGTTGAGGTATTAGCATCACCATTAATAGGTCCAATGGGACTAGGAGTGAATTGGGTGCTAATAATTTCGGTATCCTCAACAATTTGGATAGTGGCAACTGTGTGGTGTGTAGGAAGGATCTTAATTCTATCCTCGTCCTCCTTTTCTCTATCCCATCTTTCTTTAAGTTTAGCCATCATCCTAATATTTTCATTGATTCAATTGGATAACATTAATAGGAGTGGCCTGCCTCTACTCAAGGGGAGAGGTTTTAATTTTTAGCATCTCAACATCAAGGGCTAGGCTATCTACCTTCAAAAAGAGATTATTGATAACCCACAAGTGTAGGGGATAGCAACATACTTCGCGGGTAGGTATAACCCAATTTATTGATTCAACACAAGGGGAGCCAAAGAATACTTATAAGCCTTATCAGTTGAGTTGTCAATTCAACCACACCTGAAAATCCCTAGACAATATATTTAGTAGCAACGGTGTGTTGATGGGTGTAGCCTTATAGACTTCCCCAATGACAAACACCACAAAGCAGTAACAAAATAGTAGCAGCAGTGATGAGAGAAGTAGTAACAATGAAGGCAATGAAGATGAAAGATGGACCGGGGTTCAAGGTTTCACTAGTGGTAACTCTCCAAGAAAAAGAACGAGGTGTTGGGTGAACAAATTACAGTTGGGCAATTGACAAAATTGCACAAACTCTAGGCAAAGAACATACTAGAGCAATCCTAGTCTAAGAACCAAACGTAGGCATGTGTTCCATATGTAGTTGTACGTGCTTGCAATAATAACTTGCACAACATCTTTTGTCCTATCGTCCCACTACGAACGGGGCCAAAGGGAACTTACGGAGATTAAGGTGCTCCTGTCAAAGAGCACCGGAACAAAGTATTAACACTCTATGAACACATGTGACCCTCAAATTATAGCCCATCCCCTTTGGTGCCCCAAGCTGTCACCATTGGGATCGCCGGATCCGGACTATAATAGGTGCATACAACCGTAGATAAGATCTAGAACAACAATATAATCATGCAACCATAACGTGCTCAGATCGGAAATCATGCTACTCGTGCACTAGTAACAAGCATTAAGAACAACAAAGTTTCAGCAACAATAATTCATAAACCTCTTAGGACTGAACAAGGTAACAATTCATCGGATCCCAACAAACACAACACCAATTACATCATATGGATCTCAATCATGTAGGGCAGCTCAAGAGAACTTTGTATTGAAGATTTATGGGGAGAAGATACCAACAAGCTACTGCCAAGAACCCGTAGTCCAAGGAGGAACTACTCACGATCCATCATGGGGTGTAGAGGAGTTGATGAAGATGGCCCCGGGGGCAAAGGCCCTCTCCGGCAGGTGCCGGAGCAGGATCCTGGTGACCCCTGAAGCTAGGTTTTGATGGCAGCGGAGATCGGGAGCGCTTCTGGAAAAGACGTCTGGATATCTCGGGTTTTTGCGTCAAGGGTGAATGTATAGGCCAAGGGGGAGTCTGAGGCGGTGCCCCGGTCACCCAGGCGTCCTCCCCGCGCGGGTGGGCCCTGGTCGCGTCGGGAGGGCGCCTCGGGGCTTGGGGCCAACTCTTGACTCTGTCCTCCGGCTGGAGGACTCTTCCGATGTAAATATTTTTTGGTAATTTTTTGGGAATTTTCATAGCAACTTCATTTTTGGTCTTTTTCTACTTTTTCTGCAATGCAAAGACAAAACAGACATAAAATGGCACTGGGCTCTATATTAGTAGGTTAGTCCAATAGATGATTCAAAAGCATGGCAAAAAGATGTAGCAATGACACAAAAAGGGCATGGAACGAGCAAAAATTATAGATACGTTTGAGACGTATCAGCATCCCCAAGCTTAATTCATGCTCGTCCTCGAGTAGGTGAATGATAAAAAGATAATTTTTGATGTGACATGCAACTTAGGAGTAAAGGAAATCAATCTAATGTAATAAAGATACATAATTCAAAGACAAAGTGATATGAAGCAATAGTCCACAGTTGATATTAAGCAAGCAATGAAGGAACATCTAGACAATTGAGCTCTTGTTGTCTGTGAATCGAATGTCTCAGTCGGAGTCCCCGTGCCAAGAGTTGGGAAGTTTTAGAGCATAAAAATACTGAATAGTTGTTGAGAACTCAATCTACTAAATTTTCACACATGGTCCCTTTGGAATCTTAGTATGACTCGTCCCCAGACCACTAGTCAGGTACAAGTCAAATTGATCCTCTCCCTTTCGACTTTGAGCACTCATGCAATGGATGAGCGCGAGCAAGATACGTTGGCACTTAGGATCGCAAAATAGAATAATGAGGGGGTAGGAAGTCAAAAAGTGAGAAAGGCTCACACCAATGAGGACAATCATAGGCGAGAAGCTAAATGATAGATATGATGTGAGGAGTAGGGATTGCCATGCAACATGCGGATGCACAAAGAGTTATAAGTGTATGAAAGCCCTCCAATGGAACTAGGGGGGGTGCATCCAACTTGCTTGCTCATGAAGACCTAGAGCTCTTTTGAGGAGGCTCATCCTTGGAATATGCAAGCCAAGTTCTATAGTGTATAGGTCCCCACATAGTTATGTACGAATGATATGAAAACTCTCTATGAAGCACAAGTATGGAATAAAGGATTGTAGTGCTTCCCCCTCTCTCTCTCTTTTTATTTTTTTTCTTTTTCACCTTTTTGTATTTTTTGATTTTGGGTGGCCTCCATGGCTCTTTATTCTCTCTCTCCTGTTTTATATTCCGTCCACTTTGGGATATTTTATTCCTTTTCTCACTGGTAGGGGAAACACTCTATAAGAACATCAACACACTTTTATTTACTTACAACTCTGAATCAAAAAGTAATGACTCTATATGAATGCCTCTGCCAGTAGAAGTATGTGCAATGATCAAGCACAACATGCAGCAAAATTATGAAGTGGGCAAAGCCCAACTACATGCAGGCTATGAGATCATGCAAGGCAATATGACAATGAAGGATAAGTCATATGAACATGAAGAACGATGGATGTTGCATGGCAATATATCTCGGAAAGGCTATGGAAATGCCTTGATAGGTAGGTATGGTGGCTGTTTTGAGGAAGATATAAGGAGGTTTATGTATGACAGCGCGTATCATGCCAAGGGTTTGGATGCACCGGTGAATTTTTCACCAACTCCCACGAGAAGGGCAATGCACGGTACCGAAGAGGCTCGCAAAATATGGATGGTGGAAGTTCCAACAATCGAATACTCGCATTAGTCCAAAGAACTCATGCGCTTATTATGGGTAACTATCTATCTAGTCAGAAGATTCACAAAGAGACAAGTACCCCGAGGAGGAGTGTATGGGGGTTTGGTTATCCTTGCGCATCCTCAACCCATGGTACGTGGGGGTACTCTATATATTCCAACACCGCAGAGATTAGTGATCCTTTTAGTGGCTAGAGTTCTCAACTAAATTTTTTTAGTTTTCGAAAATAAGGCACGGTTAGCCAAGATGCGACACCTATCACTAATTGGCGCAAGCTCAATTGCATAAACATTCATAATTACTCAATCAGTACCTCATAACTATTGCAAGATATCCTAAGCTAGAGCTAGTGATCTAGATTACCTATACACCATATATAAAACATACCATGAGACATATAAACCATTGCGACAGAAATATCTGTCTGTACAAATATAAGTGAAGCACGAGAGTTCTAAACTTTCTACAAAAGAAATTAAATTTCTCTCAAACAATATCTAAGTGAAGAACAAGAGCTAACAAGCAGACATTAGATAAATTTAACACTAAACAGATATAAGTGAAGCTCTAGAGTGTTCTATGATAAAGTGGAGAATGTATTTCTCCCAATCAAGCATGCAAGGGTCCGACATTGCAATGAATAGCAAACAAAACAAAACAAAACAAAACAAAACAAAAAGAAAATATATAAACGCTCCAAAAACAGCACATAACATGTGAAGCAATAAAAATATAATATGGAGAAGGACGAACTGATGATTGTTGATGAAGAAGGGGATGCAATGGGGCATCCCCAAGCTTAGACGCTTGAGTCTCCTTGAATATTTTGTGGTGGTGCCTGGGGCATCCCCAAGCTTAATATTTTGGCAATCCTAAATCTTCTTTCATCATCTCCCTTCGCACACTTGAAAACTTCCTTCACACAAAACTTATCATAAACTTATTAGAGTGGTTAGTACACTAATAAATAATCTACCAAAACAGGACAGATTGTGAAGATTGATTTTTCAGGTGCACTTCTACTGCTCAAATGAGAAAACTCAAAACATATGAAATTTTAGCAATTGTATAGATAATGTTGTGTAAAAACATCAGCTCAAAAAGATGAACTGGTGATTTATCATGAATTTTTTCGTCAAGCAGACAGAATCTGTTTTCTGGACAGCATGTCACAACTTTTGCTTCCCTTATCATAAGAGGCTAGAACTTGGCACAAAATTTGAAAATAAATATAAAATGGTGTTGCTACAGTAGTAACAACATCCAAGACACAACAAAATAAAAAGAAACCTAATCCGTTTTGGGCTGCCTCCCAGAAGCGCTTCTTTAAAGCCATTAGCTAGGCATGGGTGTAACGATGCTCACAAAAGAATAAAAAGTTGAAGCACAAAAGAGATCATAAAAGGAGAAAATATAAAACACATTTAAGTCTAACATGCTTCCTATGCATGGTAATCTTGTAAGAAAATAAATAAACAAAGCACAAAGTATCGAGCATAGGAAGGTAGAACAAGAGCACCTTCAAGATTTTCAGCATGGAGAGAGGTGTTTTCCTAACATGAAATTTTCTACAACCAAATTTTCATCTCTCATAATAATTTTCAGTAGCATCATGAATAAACTCAACAATATAACCATCACATAAAACATGCTTTTCATGATCTACTACCACATAATCATATAAACTTTATAAGAGTAACTCCTCGTCATTAAGAACATCCATAGTAGGAAAAAATAGAGGGTTATCATAAGACTTATCAAAATAGCAAGGGTTATCATAAATAATAGTAGAAAAATCATCCTTGAAAGTCTCATTCATAGGGGCATCATGGCCACAAGTATCAATTTCATCAAAAAGGGATATTTCAAAAGATTCAATAGGATCCTAAAATTAATATAGCATTCAGCCTCCTTCGGTGAGCAGGGAGGGCAATCATATAAAGTAAGAGTCAAAGAGTTACTCTCATTAGTTGGTAGAGATGGGTAGCTACTCCATTCTTCCTCCTTTTGTTCTTCACTCTCCTCCTCCTTTTCATCCAATGAGCTTTCAGTTTCAGCAATTTCTTCTTCCGTAGAGTCCTGCAAAGTATTAGTCTCTTCCTCTTGTGGAGAGAACCTTTTCATATAGTTAGTAATATAAGCATTATCATTAAAATTCTCAAAGAAATATTTAAGTATATCAAGACTCTCAGATTTATATGGGGCATCTTCAATATTTTCAATAAAGGAAGAAATTTCATAGGCACCCTTAAAGACAAAAAATTCTTCTATTTGTGCTACATCAAAGAAATCATAATGTCCCCTAGTATAAGATACCAAGGTTTCATTATCATTACACCAACATTGGAAAGGATGGTGTTTAAAGGGCAAGCAGCAACAAGATTCATCACAGGAATAAGATGTATCATAATCAGAGCATAAGTTTCTAGCATATTGATATAATTCCATATAAATATCCCTTTTTCAGACAACGGTATTCCTTATAATATTTTTGTTGATCCTCAATGAATCCACCTTGCCAATAAGATCTAAGTTCAGTAAGTTTAACCATTGTAAGGAAACAGAGTAATAAGATAAAGTGTACTTATCAAGTGAACTCATAAGTAAAGCTATGGTCCCTGGCAAAGGTACTAGAAAATAGTTTTGATAACCCACAAGTCTAGGGGGTCGCAACAGTCTTCGCGGGTAGGTATAACCTAATTTATTGATTCGGCACAAGGGGAGTGAAAGAATACTTATAAGCCTTAGCAGTTGAGTTGTCAATTCAACCACACCTGAAAATCACTAGGCAATATATTTAGTAGCAACGGTGTGTTGACGAGTGTAGCCTTATAGACTTCCCCAATCACCAACACCACAAAGTAGTAACAAAATAGTAGCAGCGGTGATGAGAGAAGTAGTAACAATGAAGGCAATGAAGATGAAAGATGGACCGGGGTTCAAGGTTTCACTAGTGGTAACTCTCCAAACAAAAGAACGAGGTGTTGGGTGAACAAATTACAGTTGGGCAATTGACAAAATTTCACAAACTCTAGTCAAAGAACAGACTAGAGCAATCCTAGTCTAAGAACCAAACGTAGGCATGTGTTCCATATGTAGTTGTACGTGCTTGCAATAAGAACTTGCACAACATCTTTTGTCCTACCGTCCCGCTACGAACGGGGCCAAAGGGAACTTACGGAGATTAAGGTGCTCCTGTCAAAGAGCACCGGAACAAAGCATTAACACTCTATGAACACATGTGACTCTCAAATTATAGCCAATCCCCTTTGGTGTCCCAAGATGTCACCATTGGGATCGCCGGATCCAGACTATAATATGTGCATACAACCGTAGATAAGATCTAGAACAACAATATAATCATGCAACCATAACGTGCTCAGATCGGAAATCATGCTACTCGTGCACTAGTAACAAGCATTAAGAACAACAAAGTTGCAGCAACAATAATTCATAAACCTCTTAGGACTGAACAAGGTAACAATTCATCGGATCCCAACAAACACAACACCAATTACATCATATGGATCTCAATCATGTAGGGCAGCTCAAGAGAACTTTGTATTGAAGATTTATGGGGAGAAGATACCAACAAGCTACTGCCAAGAACCCGTAGTCCAAGGAGGAACTACTCACGATCCATCATGGGGTGAAGAGGAGTTGATGAAGATGGCCCCGGGGGCAAAGGCCCTCTCCGGCAGGTGCCGGAGCAGGATCCTGGTGACCCCTGAAGCTAGGTTTTGATGGCAGCGGAGATCGGGAGCGCTTCTGGAAAAGACGTCTGGATATCTCGGGTTTTTGCGTCAAGGGTGAATGTATAGGCCAAGGGGGAGTCTGAGGCGGTGCCCCGGTCACCCAGGCGTCCTCCCCGCGCGGGTGGGCCCTGGTCGCGTCGGGAGGGCGCCTCGGGGCTTGGGGCCAACTCTTGACTCCGTCCTCCGGCTGGAGGACTCTTCCGATGTAAATATTTTTTGGTAATTTTTTGGGAATTTTCATAGCAACTTCATTTTTGGTCTTTTTCTACTTTTTCTGCAATGCAAAGACAAAACAGACATAAACTGGCACTGGGCTCTATATTAGTAGGTTAGTCCAATAGATGATTCAAAAGCATGGCAAAAAGATGTAGCAATGACAGAAAAAGGGCATGGAACGAGCAAACATTATAGATACGTTTGAGACGTATCAATTATCTAACTTAGCTAATTTCTCTTCTACATTCTAATTGAAGGATTTTTGGGTAGTGATAAAGTCTCTAAGCATGCTTTCTAATGCAGAAGTGGGGTTCTTGTTGCTAGGATTAGTGTTGTTTTTCCCATAATTGGATGGAAACGGTCTAGGATTAGTAGCAAAATTGCCCCTATGAGCATTGTTGTTGAAGTCGTTTCTAGCAATAAAGTTCACATCTACTTGTTCCTGAGCAACCAAAGAATTTAAAGGAACATCACGAGGACCAATAGAGGGTTTCTTGGTAAGTAGAGACATAATTAAGTCAACTTTTTCATTTAGGAAGGTAATCTCCTCGACTGAGTTTACCTTCCTACCTGTTGGAGCACGTTCGGTGTGCCATTGGGAATAGTTAGTCATCATCTCATCGAGAAGCTTTGTGGCAGCACCAAGTGTAGTTGACATAAAGGTTCCTCCCGCGGCCGAATCTAACAGGTTCCGCGAGGTAAATTTCAAGCCTGCATAAAAAGTCTGGATAACCATCTAGGTAGTCAAACCATGTGTAGGGAATTTCTTAACAAGAGATTTCATACGTTCCCAAGATTGGGCAACGTGTTCATTATTCAATTCCTTAAAATTCATAATGTTACTTCTCAATTGGATAATTTTAGCAGGTGGGTAGGTCTTCCCAATAAAAGCATCTTTGCACTTATCCCAAGAATATATGCTATTCCTAGGCAAAGATTGAAACCAGATTTTAGGTCCTTCCCTCAAAGAGAAAGGAAAAAGCTTGAGCTTAACAACATCACCTTCTACTTCTTTATACTTTTGCCTATCACATAACTCAACAAAATTATTTAAGTGTAAAGAAGCATTATCTCCAGCACCAGAGAATTGATCTCTCATAACAAGGTTTAGCAAAGCAGGTTTAATTTCATAAGAGGTAGCTGAAGTGGCAGGTGTGGCAATAGGAGTGCAGATAAAGTCTTTGTTGTTGTGACTAGTGAGGTCACACAACTTGGTGTTTACAGTGGAACCCATAGTAGCAGCAAGCGTGGCATATTTTTTTGTAATTTTTGATATAAGACACAAAGATAAAAACTGGAAGGTAAACTAACAAGACTAAAAAGTAAAGGTAAAAGGTAGTGGGCAACTCCCTTATCTTATCACTCGGAGTCCCCGGCAACGGCGCCAGAAATTTTATTGATACGCGAGAGATGATAATTGCTTCTCGCCTTTCATTGGTTACCCCTAGTGGAAGGTGAGATGCAGCGTAGAGGCAAGTTTCCCTCAGTGAAAATACCGATGTTGAGTATCGACCAGTAGGACTCCGGAGATGATAAGTAGATGGTTCGGCAAGGGATGCGCCGTTTGAAGATAATCACTTACTTCTCCTGGACCTGCACACAGACACAAATAACTTTGCTCCCAACGAAGTTCAGAGAGGTTGCCAATCTCTCCGGTCTTGTTGTTTACAAAGGATCAAAACACAAGGGATAATGATAATGATAATAGAAACTGAAAGTAAAAGCACAAAAGCAAAATGAGCGTGTAAACAGTGATGAGAATATGGACCGGGGTCCCGTGATGTTCACTAGTGATGTGTCTCTCCCAAAAGACGATAAAAGTGCTATGTGAGGTAAACAAATTACAGATGGGCAATTGACAGGATTATAAACGCAACGCAATGCTAACTATGCTACAAAGAAAGGAAGAGGCTCAAAAGCATGGGCAGTACGCCAAAATAAGTAGACCGAAATCCAACTGCATCTACTACTAATCATCCACCTTGAGATATCTATCTACAACATCTCGCTGGTATTAAGTTGTGAGCCCCACCCAAAGTGTAAACCCAAAGCAACAGACAACTGCATTAAAAAGCACCTTGCGTAAAGTAAACAATCCTTGCAACCGCGGTTACAAGCACCGTTATTTTCCCCCTTGTGGCAACAACACATCCCTTAGACTCATGTTTCTGTCACTTAAGCGTGTCATCAGGGGGCATGAACCCACAATCGAGCATAACATTCCCTCTTGGAGTTACTACCTACTACTTGGCCAAAGCAATAAACAGCAACAGAGAACATGCAAGAATTACTTAGGAACAAAAATATAAAAGATAAGAACCAAATATATTACTCTATCACAATCTGAACATAATCTCATAATCCATCATATCCCGTCAAACTCAGCATAGAAACAACAGAAAGATTACATATTTGCATCGATCATTTAGGACGGCTCACGAGGTCTAAACCAAGAAGATAAAAGTGGGGAGGAGAACATCACATAGCTACTGATCACGGACCCATGGTCCAAAGGAAACGACTCACGGCACATCCGGGGAGCGTTCATGGTGAAGGGGAAGCTCCCGGAGGTCGATCCTCCCTCTGGCAGGGTGCCGGAAAGAAGTCTGCTGGCGCTCCCTATATTGGAAGCGCGGCGGCGGCAGAACAGAGGCGAGATCGCGAAAAGGGGTTCTCTCCTCGGAAGTTTCACGACTCGGGGAATATATAGGCGAAGGGGGGCAGCCAGGGGGCACCTGGAGTCCAGGCGCCCCCCTGGCGTGGCCAAGCCCTAGGCCGCGCCAGGTGGTCGCCTGGGCACCTGGTGGTGGCCCCCCGGCCCTACTTCGGGGTTCCAGGAGCTTCCGTTGTGCTGATTTTTTAATCCGATTTTTCCCGATTTTTTGGAGCACTTTTAATATGGGGGAAACGTGGACTAAAAAAATAGCAGAAAACAGAAACTGGCACTGGGGTGCACTGAGTTAATAGTTTAGTACAAATATGATCAAAAGTGTATGAAAGTGTATATAGATCATAGCAATATCACACAAAACATGCATGGAGCAAGCAGAAATTATTGATACGTTTGGGACGTATTAGTGTCTCGCCGGACCGAGGGCGCGGAGGATCTCCTCGGGCGGCGGAGGGCTGGCCGCGGCCCAGATCGGTCCCGCCGGCTTGGATCTCAGGCCCAGCAGGGGCCGATTCATTGGAGGAGGCTGGTGGGTGGCTTAGGGGGTGACGTGGCTCAATCCGGAGATCTAACGGCTGAAAACGCTTGGGGATTAGGGTTTCAGGGAGAGAGGCTTTGGGAGGAATATTTGAGAAATTTTGGAGGGGGTGGCTGCAAATTGTGTTAGTGGAAACCCTAGAAGGGCTTGGGGAGAGAGCTGGCCTATTTATTGGCTGGCCTGGATGGCAGGTTTACGCAAATGCCCTCGGGTTTTCTCTCTCGCGTCCGGTACTCCACGTTTCTGACCGCCGGGAGTCCATACGACCTCCGATTCGGATGAAATCTCGAACCACACGCTCAGCGCGGTGAGCCCGTCAGTTCTACCTCACTTCGATAACATTCCGAGAACATTTTTACGGTGCCCAATAAAATAATCCATTTAACTATTAGATGGGGTTTTTCTTTCCGATGGCGATGGTTGGTCTTGTGCCGGAAGTTGCGACGGTGCTCGGGTGAACCTGGTGTCGCAAAGGTCGAGTCACGCATGCCGGTATGAGAAGGAGGGCGTAAATATTCACCTATTAATAAATTGGCGAAGCAAATAATACAAACAATTCTAGCAAGCATAAAAATAAATCAACAAATGATTTTGTTAATTTGGGTGAAAATCCCGGGCTGTTACAAGAAAGTAGTTCCTAATGTGTCAATGATTTCCTCAATCTTATCTATCCTAGAAGGATCCAAATCATGGAATTTGATGGTCTCCAAAGTTTTGACCATTTTATGCATGGAGCTATCAAGTCTATTCAAATTCCCTTGAATCTTGCGATCCAACTCATTTATCTACTTATGCTTGGTATTTCTAACTCTATCTTTTCAAGTTTTTTCATAATGTGAACTAGAGTGATATCCTCTTGAATGCTAGCAACAGGGAGATTTCCAACAAGATTTTCAATAACATTAAGAGACTCCCATATTGGGGATTCTAGGAAATTCCCATTGATAGCAGTGTCTAGAACAAACCAATTCCAAGGAGTAATTCCAACATAAAATTTTCTAAGAAGGATAGTAGTGGATTGCTTCTTGGTGGCTCTTTTCTGAGAATCGTTAATTCTATACCAAGAATCTTTCAAACTTTCACCACCTTTTTGTTTAAAGGTGAGAACCTCTGTCTCAACAAAGGAAAAAGGACCAGTCATGACTACAACTACTAGGAAGGTAAATAATTTTTTTGTGATTTTTAATAAAGGACACAAAGATAAAAACTGAAAGGTAAACTAACAAGACTAAAAAGCAAAGGTAAAAGATAGTGTGCAACTCCCCTATCTTGAAGATTGGAGTCCCCGGCAACGGCGCCAGAAATTTTCTTGATACTAACTCCTCGTTGGTTACCCCAAGTGGAAGGTTAGATGCAGTGTAGCAGCAAGATTTCCCTTGGCAAAGATGCCAAGGTTTAAGTTTGTCTCCCGTAGGACTCCGATAACTTCAAGTAGGTGGTTCGACAAGTGATGCGCCGTCTGAAAAGAATCACTTGCTTTTCCTGGACCTGCACACAAATACAAATAACTTTGCTCCCAACGAATCCAGAGAGGTTGTCCATCTCTCCGGCCTTGCTATTTACAAAGGATCAAATGCAACAGATAATAGGTAGTGATAATTGCGAATGGAAAGTAAAAGCAGGAAATAAATTGAGCGTGTAACAGTGGTGGAAATATGGACCGGGGTCCCATGATGTTCACTAGTGATGTCTCTCTCCCAAAAGACGATAAAACTGATATGCGAGGTAAACAAATCACAGCTGGGCAATTGACTGGATTACGGGCGCAAACCAATGCTAACTATGCTACAAAGAAAGGAAGAGCCTCAAAAGCATGGGCGGTACACCAAAATAAGTAGACTGAAATCCATCTGCATCTACTACTAATCATCCACCTTGAGATATCTATCCAGAACATCTCGCTGGTATTAAGTTGCGAGCCCCACCCAAAGTGTAAACCCAAAGCAACAGACAACTGAATTAATAGAACTTTAGGTAAAGTAAACAATCCTTGCAACCACGGCTACAAGCACCGTTGTTTTTCCCCTTGTGGCAACAACACATCCCCTAGGCTCATGTTTCTGTCACTCAAGCTAGTCATCAGGAGGCATGAACCCACAATCAAGCATAACGCTCCCTCTTGGAGTCAGTACCTACTACTTGGCCAAAGCAATAAACAGCAACAGAGAACATGCAAGAATTACTCAAGTACAAAAATATAAAATATACTAACCAAATATATTACTCAATCACAATCTTAATATAATCTCATAATCCATCAGATCCCAGCAAACTCATCATAGCAATAGAAGAAAGAATTACATATGTGCCTTAATCATGTAGGGAAGCTCACAAGGTCAAATCCATGAAGAACAAAGAGAGGAGGAGAACATCACATAGCTACTAATCATGGACCCATGGTCCAAGGTGGACTACTCACGGATCATCCGGGAAGCGTCCATGGTGGTGGAGAAGCTCCCGGAGGTCAATCCTCCCTTCGAAAGGGTGCCGGGAAGAGGTCTGCTGGCACTCCTCACCTTGGAAGCGCGGCAGCGGCGACACAGAGGCGAGATCGCGAAAAATGGTTCTGTCTTCGGAGGTTTCCCGTGACGGAGAATAAATAGGCGAAGGGGGCAGCCAGGGGCCATCAGGGGTAGAGGCGTCCCCCTGGCGCGGCCCCACTCCTGGCCGCACCATGAGGGCGCTTGGGGCCCTGGTGGGTCCCCTATGGTCCCACCTCGGTGATTCCCGATGCTTCCGAAGCGCTGATTTTTTATTGTATTTTCCCGGAATTTTTGGAGCATTTTTAATACGGGGGAAACCTGAAATAGAAAAATAGCAGAAAACAGGAACTGGCACTGGGGTGCACTGAGTTAATAGGTTAGTCTAAATATGATCAAAACTGTATGAAAGTGTATATAAAACATAGCAATATCACACAAAACATGCATGGAGCAAGCAGAAATTGTAGATACGTTTGGGACGTATCAGGTGCTCCGGAGCACCGGGAGATGAAATAATATGTTTTATTTATTAATTAAGTGAATTAATAATTAAAAACATTTTATTTATAATGAAAAAGTGCAATGGACCTACTTTATGAAAGAAGCCCATTAGGGGAAAATAAAAGGAAAAGGGAAAAAGAAAAAGAGAGAGAGAGGGAGGCGCCATGGGCCTTAGGGCTCATGAGGGGTGCGCCCCCCTACTCCCTTGGCCGGCCACCTCCCCTAGCAAGGGACTTTAGTCCCACATTGCTAGGGGAGAGGGGTTGACTCCCTCCCCTCCTCCTATATATAGATGGGTAGGGTGCACTTATTTAAGACACAATAATTCATAGGGAATTTATTAGACTCCCAAATTGAGATCGGTTTTCTCCGGTCTTCTCCACTCCCTCGTCTCTTCCATGGTGGGCTCCCCTTGTTTGTATCCTATAGTGGGACTGACACTTCTCCACCAAACAGACGATGTCGTGCTACTGAAGCTCTGGTTCCGGAGGTGTACTTCCGCCACCTTCGCTGGATCGGAGATCGGAGGTCGCCATCGAGTTCCGTACGTGTGTGAGTCCTATGAGGTGCTACACGTGTGGCACTCCAGCCGACAGGGTGCTAACATAGCCAGAGGGTTGTGAACTTTGATCGACTACATCGACCACGTATGGGGGAACGTTTCCCGCGCAATGGACTACACCCCAAGGTATGATTACGGTAATACGGCTAGATATATCTTGGGCAATCGGGAACGCTAGTTAGAAAAAAATATTATTTTCTTCCACAAACCCCAACACATATCTTGTTCATTTTTTCCTCTTGCCTATCTTTTTCGTAGGAAAATGTCTGAAAACGCAGGAAACATCTGATGTCTACGCACGCTTCTATTCTTGTAGACTATGTTGGGACTCCAAGTGCAGAGGTTTGTAGGACAGCAGCAATTTCCCTCAAGTGGATGACCTAAGGTTTATCGAAATCAGGGAAGTAGAGGTTGAAGATGGTCTCTCTCAAGAAACCCTTCAATTAAGATACAAGAAGTCTCTTGTGTCCCCAACACACCTAATACAACTAGGAGTTGTATAGGTGCACTAGTTCGGCGAAGAGATGGTAAAATATGGGTGATAGGTGTGGCAAAACAAAGTAATAAAAATATGTAATAAAAATTACAGCAAGAAAACAAGTAGTAAAAATGAGCACAAACGGTATTGCAATGGTGGAAACAAGGCCTAGGCTTCATACTTTCACTAGTGGCAACTCCCAACAGTATTAACATAATGTAATCACATGATATTTCCACTAAAACCTGCATTGGAGACGTACTCGGAGGTCATTCCTTTGTGGTCAAGAGAGGACGAGAATTATGTAGGGCTACGAGAACACACCATAGAGTCCGTAGTTCTCATCTATGGATTTCCCAATGTCACCGCGGCCATCCAAAGAGAGTACCACAATGACCACAACATATCTCAAGGATAGTCAAAGACAAGCACCAAGAGACTCTCAATCTTCAATCGACACACAAAAGAGGAAATTACTCATGAAAATATTCTTCTAATATATGTCCAATAGACCGTTGTCACCTTGGTCTCGGAGATTATACTAGATATAGAAAAATGAGTACATCAAATCCAATCAATAGAAGAACGGGAAACATCATGGGATCACTCTAGATTAACATAGCCTATGATCATAATCAAGATCACATCAGGGGAGAGAGAGATAACCACATAGATCAAGATACAAGCCTTATCCCCGAGGGGGGACTACTCACACATGAACATGGTGAGAGAGAGAGTTGTTGATGGAGAGGCGCAGCCCGGAGGAGATGAAGGAGACGGCGGAGGCGGCGGCCACGGCGACAGACACGGGGGTGGGCACGGCCCTTGGGGGCAGCGGCCCTTGGCCCACTTCTTCTTACATGGAGATGGTTCTTCTGTGGAGAATGATCTCCCCTTCAAGACGGCTACCAAGGGGGAGGAAATTTCGTGGTGGCCTTTCACCTAGGTTTCCTCTCTTTATAAATACTCTCGAATTTCCGTCATCCAGATTACATCATTGGTATTTCGGGGCTCCATGGAGCATCCGAACTCCGATTGGGCCAAATTTGTTGTCTAGATCCACCGGAAAGAAATTATCTACAACTTTGTAGTTTTATGTTTTTCCGTTTGAGGCCGTATTCTAGCGTTTCCGAGACGAATTTTAAAACATGTGTGATGGGGACAGATTTCGAGAGAGTAAGAGTCCAACTCCTATAAGGCTACTTTTTGTGATTTTTCCTTTATCCAAGTAATTCCTACACATAAAGTAGAAAAACAAGAACTTGTGCACTTTTTCAACCAATAATAGGTTAGTTCCAAAATATGTTATAAATAATATGAAAGTGTATCAAAAGCATAGCAATATCACACAAAACATGCATGGAGGAAGCCGAAATTATAGATACATTTGGGAAGTATCAACATGAGGCAACCCAAGCGTGCAGGAGGCCGAACAAAGATCACAAACAACTCTGAAGGATTGTCTGAGGATCTGATAATCGATAAAAATCTCAGAACGCCTGAAAACTCTGTTGAAGATGCAAGAACGAGAGATAACAGACTGGAAGAAATTCGGATACTGCAAGCTCTTCGTTGGTATGAATACAAGGCTATTATTCCTCGATGGGAAAGACTGTTTGCTTCGAAGAATCCATGGACTGATGGCGTAGCCTTGAAGCCAGGCTGGACTCGAGCAAATAGACCCGCCCCACCAGCAGATGCACACCCATCAACCTTGAAAACCCCTAAAGATTACAAGGAACTGGTTGCTACTCGAGCTGAACGAGAAAAAAGAGAAAGCTGGCCAAGGCCAAGAAAGCTGCAACTGCTGCAGGCAACAAGGACGTTGCCAAAGAAGTTGGCCCTAGTGCCAAACCCAATTCTGGCAAGAAATCTGCCAAAATACTGAAGAAGATTGATGTTGTTTCTCCACCAGAAACAACATCTGAAGATGATGAAGCTAGCACCGAGCAGAATGACCAAGGTGTTGATGTTGATGTTGAACCTGATCATCCTCCCCCCGCAACAAAGAAATGAACACCGAAGAAGAAACCAGGCTTCAAGGGTGTAGGGATCTAGGAGCCAGAGGTAACAGCTTGATTGGACCCGGGGTTAGCGTATGCAAGCCTCGCTACAACACAATCATATGGAGAGCCGAGAACCGTACCCACTTGTCTAAGCAGACAAGGCCAAGCACAGAACGTTCTCGGAAAGCATCGAACGTGAGGGGCATCCCATCAAGGCCGGATGATCAACTGAAATGGGTCCTCATCGTTCGCACACAAGTCTAAATGATATGGGTGGTGAACTCCCATACTCATAGACAAGTCGCCTCAACCATACTATCGATTGTATTATAACCCTTAAATAGATTTACTCCAGCCCGATCACTTAGTCGGGGTCTAGGGAGGGCTCGATCATACATCAAAGTGTGCACGTGACGGAGTCACGAACAATCGCATCGCGATGCCCCAAGCTGCGCACATCTAAGGGCCACTTGGTGTATAAAACACCGCCAGCCAGATCACAACTAAGGTCTCCAAAACCCATACTAAGACATGCATGTTATAATCATACACGCAGCACACATGTCCAGTATGAACAGAAGGTATCATTGCAATTCTCTACACAAGTATACAACTTTATTGATAACTCTTACAGAGTGCACACAGAGATCACAAGTCTGTGATCCAACATTACATCAAACTTGCGGAAGCAAAGTAGGTCTGAGTACAGACAAGTTTAACAAATGGCTTAGAGAAGCCTCATCTATAAACAAGCCCTTCCACGAGGGAACTAGTCTACCGACTGGGACTACACTAGCTTGGTCTTGGTCTGAGTCTTCATTCTTCGAGCTTCAGGTAGAAGCCACCATCGGGGTCGGTGGGTTCATCTAAAACATAGAATAAGCAAACGTGAGTACAAAGTCGTACTCAGCAAGACATACGTAGGAACTATACTACTCATGCACATGTATCAAGGTAAAGGGAGGTGGGGTTCAATTGCAGAAGTGCCAGCTTTGACTTGGCTAGTCCTGAACTACGAGTACCAGACTTGAGGTAAGAAGTGTACACGAGTCCACTACATCTCCAACCAATTACACCACTATGGTTCCTTCCTCGACTTCCCCACGAGAAAGCACGCCATAGCACTCACACTTATCTTGGTGTGTTTTAGAAGTTTCCAGTTCAAGTTGTCTAATAATCAAGCTAAGCTTTCCAACCAGTCCTTAACCGCGGACGCGGCTATTCGAATAGTTTTGTTAACCCTGCAGGGGTGTACCGCTACACACACGTGTCATCAGTTACCTCCTTTTGCGTGTCACCATTCAAGAGATGACAGCGAGGATGCCACCACAACTGTTACCTCATAGCCGATCTAGTCCAAGAAAGCCGCCTACCTGGGTGGGCTACCACTATCGTGAACCCGGCCGGTTTACCTATGTGGACCCAGATAATGTGTGCGTGGTGCATAAGCCGGTCTCGGTTGAGCCGTTCTCTCACTTAGCAGCCAGGCCACAAGCCTACCAGAACTCCGAACTACTGCGACATCTGGACATCGAAAGGGATGAGTTAATAGGTTGAGAGGGGTCAGTGAGCCCAATGTGTGGTTGTACTCTTCATCTTGGATCACCACACAAGAACTCGGACTTAGGGCGGTGTTCAACGAGACAACCCACCGTGTACTCCTACACAGCCTCTCATCGTTCACCTTGTATTAGGGTAGATTCACCAACACATTTCCACCATCATCATGATTGCTACAATCCCGACTCACGTAACAGTATCAACATGGTATCACTCTAAGCATGCAATAAGAAGTAACAATTTCAGGGGCCACATGATATCAACCAACTCCTACATTTTCTAGGATTGTGGTTGGCTTACTACTGTGAAAACAGATAGGTCATGCAAAGGAATGGTTCATCTATGCGGTAGAAACGTAGCATGGTAATCATCCTATACAATGCATAAGCGAGACATGAGAGGGAAATGGGATTTTATCGACATGATCAATGGGGGTTTGCTTGCCTTGCTGACGGGGTTCAGTCACGGGGTCTTCAACGAAGGGGGTGATCTCGGGTTCCGGCTCCACTTCTATCAGCAACATGACAATCATAGGATCAACATAATGTACAATGCACGATCACATGAATAAGATTGTAATGGTTATCTTCAGATGGTGTGGACAATTCTAATTAAAAGGAGTATATTGCAATTGAATTGCAAATTCAAACTCCATTTGATTTATCGATGAATTTCAAATGCATTTGAATGGATGGAAGTTCATTTGAAGAGGTTGAGCATGAAGTGATGTGGTATAGTTGAGGTAAAGCCTCTGATGTGTGGTTGAATCCATCTAATTGAAGTGTGCTGCAAAATCATTTGCAAATTCACTCAAAAATTGAATTCAAATTAAAGCCATATGGATGTTTGCCACTGTTCACCCAATTTAAATTGGTCAAACATACAAACAAAGTCCATATTCATAATCTTTGGATTTTTCTGATAATTTTAGACATATTATTTGTCCAATTTGGAGTTAAAATGAATTAGTTATGATTTTCTAAATATTTGGCTATTTTTTGGATTTTTTGGATTAAATTAATTCAATTTAACTGATTACTGCGTAGGCATGACGTCACTATGACGTCAGAGGGGGGCTGACTGCTGGGACCCACTGGTCAGCGGCTGGGGTTAATTTAAACTTCGGTTTAATTTAACCCATTGTTAATTAAGGACCTGGGCCCACTTGTCAGTGGCCCAGGGGGGTTTAGGTGGGGATTAGCTTAGGTTGTCGGGACCCGGGGTTCGCGTATGCAAGTACAGTTAAGACATAGTCATATGGAGAGCCGAGAACCGCACCCACTTGTCTAAGCAGACAAGGCCAAGCACTGAACATTCTCGGAAAGTATCGTACGTGAGGGGCATCCCATCCAGGCCGGATGATCAACTGAGATGGGTCCTCATCGTCCGCACACAAGTCAAATGATATGGGTGGTGAACTCCCATATTCAAAGACAAGTCGCCTCAACCATACTACCGACTATCTCAAAACTCTTACATAGACTTACTCCAGCCCGATCACTTAGTCGGGGTCTAGGGAGGGCTCGATCATACCACAAAGTGTGCACGAGACGGAGTCTCGAGCAATCGCATCGCGATGCCCCAAGATGCGCACATCTAAGGGCCACTTGGTGTATGAAAGACCGCCAGCCAGAACACAACTAAGGTCTCGAAAACCCATACAAAGACATGCATGTGATAAACATACACGCAGCACACATGCCTTGTATGAACAGTAGGTACCATCGCAATTCTCTACAAAGTGTACATTTTATTTATAACTCTTATAGAGTGCACACAGAGATCACATACATGTGATCCAACATTACAACACAGGCGGAAGCAAATTATGTCTGAGTACAGACAAGTTTAACAAATGGCTTAAGAAGCCTTATTTAAACACAAAGCCCTCCACGAGGGAACCAGTCGTCTGACTGGGACTAGACTAGTTGTCTTCAGTCGTCCAGCTCGATGAAGAAGCCACCTTCGGGGTCAGTGGCATCATCTAAAACATAGATTAAGCAAACGTGAGTACAAAGTCGTACTCAGCAAGACTTACATAGGAGCTATACTACTCATGCATATGTATCAAGGTAAAGGGAGGTGGGGTTCATTTGCAGAAGTGCCAGCTTTTACTTGGCTAATCCTGAACTACGAATACCAGACTTTGAGGTAAGAAGCGTACACGAGTCCACTACTTTCTCCAACCAATACACCACTATGGTACCTTCCTCGACTTCCCCACGAGGAAGCACGCCATAGCACTCACACTTATCTTGGTGTGTTTTAGAAGTATCCAGTTCAAGTTGTCTAATAATCAAGCTAAGCTTTCCAAGCAGTCCATAACCGCGGACGCGGCTATTCGAATAGTTTTGTTAACCTTGCAAGGGTGTACCGCTAAACACACATGATCATCATTTACCACCTTTGATCTCGACACCATTCAAGGGGTGCCAGCGAGGATGCTCACCACAACTGTTACCTCATAGCCGATCTAGTCCGAGAAAGCCGCCTACTTGGGTTGGTTACCACAATCGTGAACCCGGCCGGTTTACCGAAGTGGACCCAAGTGATGTGTGCGTGGTGCATAAGCCGGTCTCGGATGAGCCGTTCTCTCACTTAGCATCCAGGCCACAGACCTACCAGAACTCCGAACTATTGCGACATCTGGACATCAAAAGGGATGAGTTAGTAAGTTGAGAGGGGTCAGTGAGCCCAATGTGTGGTTGTACTCTTCATCTTCGATCACCACACAAGAACTCGTACTAGGGCGGTGTTCAACGAGACAACCCACCGTGTACTCCTACACAGCCTCTCATCGTTCACCTTGTATTAGGGTCGATTCACCAACACTTTTCTACCATCATCAACATGATCATTCCCATCCCGACTCACATCAAAGTAACAACATGGTATCATACTAAGCATGCAATAGGCAGTAACATTGCAGGGGCCACATGATATCAAACAACTCCTACATTTGCTAGGATTGTGGTTTGCTTACTACTGTGACAAAATGATAGGTCATGCAAAGGAATGGGTTCATCTATGCGGTAGAAACGAAGCATGGTAATCATCCTAAACAATGCATAAGCGAGACATGAGAGGGAAGTGGGATTTTATCGACATGATCAATGGGGGTTTGCTTGCCTTGCTGACGAGGTTCGGGTTCGGGGTCTTCAACGTAGGGGGTGACCTTGGGCTCCGGCTCCACGTCTATCAGCAATATGACAATCATAGGATCAACATAATGTACAATGCACAATCACATGAATAAGATTGAAAGGGTGATGTTCATGGTACTGATGTGTTGAGCATTCCATTTAAATGGAGTATATTGCAAATTGAATTGCAAATTCAAACTCCACATTTGAATTCAAATTAACCAAGTTGTATATGACATAGTTTGGTCATTTTGAATTATCTTCAAATGTATAAGATATGCCTCTGATGTGTGATTGAAATGTAGCATGTTGCCATGGTTCAAGTTGCAAATGCTACTGATCACATTTTAAATTCAACTCAAACAGAGTTGAAAGTTGCATATTTGGAAAGATAATTTTCTCCTGATCATTTTTCATATATTATTTGTCCAATTTGGAGTTAATATGAATTTTCTATGAATTTCCAAAGTTTGGGGTATTTTCTGGAATTTCTGGAATTCTTTTAATTCATTTTGATTTTCTGGAAATTCATAAAATAATTTATTGCGTCAGCTGACATGTGGGTCCAGGGTGTCAGTGACTGGGTTAACTTAACCCGTGGGTTAAATTAATCCAGTGGCTTAATTAAGCCACTGGGCCCACTGGTCAGTGACCCAGGGGTCATTAGCCGAGTAATTAACAGGGGGGGGGGGGGGGGTTTGGCTAACTTGCCGGCGGCTAAACGCCGGCGACTGGAGTCACGGCGGCGCTGCACGGGAATGCGAATCCGGCCACGGGAGGGGAAACGGAGGGCACCGGCTTGCTCCTAGAGGTCGTCCGCGTCTTCTGGAGGCAACAGGGGGTCACGGGGTGGTCGGAAGCGACGACGGCGACGACTCCGGCGGCAACAGAACCACGGCGAGGTCGTAGTCGACGTTGTAGTGCAAGACTTGAGGCGATTCTGGGCGCGTTCGAACGCTGGCATGTTCAGGAGCCAAACGCACGCACTGGGGGTTCACGATGAGCACGGGAGCGAGGAGGACGACGACCATGGCGGCGACGAGCTCCTGCGTCCATGGCGGAATCGTCTAGTGGGGGATTGAGGGGCCGCAAGATTAGGGGTTCTGCTCACCAGGATGTGGTGAATGCAACGGCGCAGGCGGTGGAGATGGAGAGGCTTCAACGACGACGAATTCGCCGGAGTTGGCTTGCGGGTCCGGCGGCAACGTGGAGAAGATTCCGGCGGCTACAGAGCGTCCGAGCTCGATTCCTTCTGCACGGAGTCGAAGTCGAGGATGGCGAGGAGGATGGACAGCACGGCGCAGCTCGGGGACGTCGTTGGCCACGCGGGCTTCAAGCTATGGCGACGGCGACGTCCTGTTCTTCTCGGGGCTCAGCGAGAGAGAGGAGGATAGGCACTGCGGAGGGGGGGGAAATGGACTGCGGAAGCTGCGGGGAGTCTCCAGGTGCGAGAAGAGGCCACGAGGAGGCCTGGAAGCTCCTCGACGGCGACGTGTCGTCCCCGGCTAGCTCGGTGGCATTCCACCGAGCAGCTTGGAGGCGCGGGAGAGGTAAGAAGACGCCCCTGCCCCTGTGGGCCGGCTGGGCTGGGGTGGGCTGACTTCGCCTGGGCGCCAGGTAAGGATTTCTGATTTCTTTTCTGTTTTTCTTTTCTGCTATTTGTTCTGTTTAGCCATTTAAAATAGCTAAACATTTTTTTTAAATGCTGAAAATTTTTATGTGGCCTCATAATAACATAGACTATCCACTCACAAAGTTTCAACATTTTTAAAATTCAAATAATTTGAATCTTAAATCAAATAGGGGTATTTCTTTAATTCCAAGGCACTGTTTGATTATTTGAAAAATCTATGAGCATGGGATGGGTCTCACATCACTTGATATGTGATCACACTCATTTATAAGACTTTTCAAAAATCTAACATGAATTTTTGGAGAAGATTTTTATCTGGCCTTTTGAATTAATTCATCTGGGGGGGGGTGTTCCTTCTCCCATTTGGATTTTGAAGTTGATTTCCTTTGAAAAAATTGACATGATGCAAGGTTACTTAATCCTAGCACATTACCTAACAGAGGTTTCTGACAACTCGCCCCCACTCAACAGAATCTCGTCCCGAGATTCAGAAGTCTGCGGGAGGAAGGAGGGGTACTCGGCACTGAGACGGTCTTCTCTTTCCCACGTAGCTTCTCTTTCAGAGTGGTGTGACCATTGCACTTTCAGAAACCTAATCTCCTGACGACGAGTGACACGCTCTGCGGAATCAAGAATACGAACGGGGTATTCTCGATAAGAAAGGTCATCTTGGAGATCAAGCGTTTTGTGGTCGACTTCACGGATGGGGTCCTTGAAGCAACGCCTGAGTTGGGACACATGGAATACATCATGTACTCGGGATAGGTGCGGAGGTATTTCAAGTTGGTAGGCAACTTCTCCACGTTTAGCAATAATGCGGAAAGGTCCGATGTAACGTGGGGCCAACTTGCCTTTGATACCGAAACGTTGGGTTCCCTTCAGAGGAGTAACCCGAAGGTAAGCCTTCTCATCCAGATTGTAGCTCTCTTGCCTATGATGACGATCATAGTAGCTTTTCTGACGAGACTGGGCTGCTTTCAATTGATCACGAACAATGTGAACTTGCTCTTCTGCTTCCTTGATCATATCCGGTCCAAAGAATTGTCTTTCACCGGTTTCTGACCAGTTTAAAGGTGTTCGACATCGTCGTCCATATAGGAGTTCAAAAGGAGCCATGTTTAGACTAGATTGAAAACTATTGTTATAAGCAAATTCGGCAAATGGAAGAGACTTCTCCCAATTCTTTCCGAATGAGATAACACAAGCTCTGAGCATGTCTTCAAGAATTTGGTTAACCCTTTCGACTTGACCGCTAGACTAAGGATGGAAAGCTGTACTAAAGGAGAGATGAGTTCCCATAGCATTCTGAAAGCTTCCCCAAAATCTAGAGGTAAAAAGGCTACCACGATCAGAATTGATTTCCAAAGGAACACCATGAAGTGATACAATTCTAGAGATGTACAAGTCCGCTAACTGGCTAGCAGTTATAGACTCGCGAACCGGAAGGAAGTGAGCAACTTTGGAAAGCCTATCTATGACAACGAAGATGGCATTGTTTCCTTTCTTGGTTTTTGGAAAGCCGGTGATGAAGTCCATACCGACTTTGTCCCATTTCCACTCGGGAATAGACAAAGGTTGAAGTGTACCAGCAGGTCTTTGATGTTCTTCCTTAATGCGACGACAAACATCACATTCGGCAACAAATTGAGCAATGTCTCTCTTCATCCTAGTCCACCAAAATCTCTGGCGTAGATCTCGGTATATTTTTGTGCTACCGGGATGAATTGAGAGGGGTGTGTCATGGGCTTCCTTGAGGATGAGTTGCCTTAGTTCCTTATTCTTAGGTACTACCAAACGATTTTCAAAGAATACCGTTCCTTTGCTATCTGTGGAGAAACATTTAGCAACTCCGCTAGCAATGTTCTCCTTGATCCGGCGAACACCTCGTGCACGCCTTTGGGCAACTATGATTTGATCCTCAAGAGTTGGTTTCGCCACCAGGGTAGAAAGATAGCCATGAGGAACAATCTCAAGATTGAGCTTGCGAAAGTCCTCATGAAGAAGTGGTTGATATTGTTGTAACATGAGGTTGTTACAATACGACTTACGACTTAGTGCATCAGCCATGACATTGGCCTTGCCTGGGGTGTAAGAAATTACTACGTCGTAATCTTTTATCAACTCAATCCAATGTCTTTGCCTGAGATTAAGATCTGGCTGGGTGAAAATATATTTGAGGCTTTGGTGGTCAGAATAAATCTCGCAACGGTTACCAAGGAGGTAATGTCGCCAAGTTGTTAGGGCATGAACTACGGCAGCGAGTTCAAGGTCATGGGTAGGATAGTTCTCTTCATGTGGCCGCAACTGGCGTGAAGCATAAGCTACCACATGTCAATCTTGCAGAAGTATGCATCCTAACCCTTGCCGTGATGCATCACAATAGATCTCGAAATCCTTTTTGGTGTCTGGAGGTGCAAGTACGGGTGCAGAAGTCAATCTTCTTTTTAGCTCTTGAAAGCTTTCCTCGCACTTGGGAGTCCATAGGAATTTCTTATCTTTCTTGAGGAGTTCAGTAAGAGGCTTTGCAACTTTAGAAAAGTTCTCGACAAAGCGACGGCAATAGCTGGCTAGGCCAAGAAAACTCCTAACTTGCTTAATCGATTCAGGTGGAGTCCAGTCAAGGACGGCCTGAACTTTCTCGGGATTCACCGCAATGCCTTTTGCAGAAATCACGTGGCCTAAATAGGTCACTTCTGGTAGCCAAAATTCACACTTGGAGAATTTAGCATACAGGCGATGCTCTCTAAGTTTCATCAATACCAGCCTTAGGTGTTCGGCATGTTCTTCTTCGTTCTTCGAGTAGATGAGAATGTCATCGAGGTAAACCACGACGAACTGGTCCAAATACTCCATGAAGATCGAGTTCATCATGCGTGAGAAAGTGGCGGGGGCATTGGTTAAACCAAAGGACATGACGGTATACTCGTAAAGACCATAATGAGTAGTAAAAGCCGTTTTGGGAATGTCCTCGTTTCGGATCTTGATTCGATGATAACCTAATCTCAAATCCATCTTGGAGAAGACGGAGGATCCTGCAAGTGGATCATAAAGATCATTGATCCTGGGCAATGGGTACTTGTTCTTTATTGTCGCTAAATTTAGCGGGCGATAGTCTACGCACATCCTTTTTGTTCCATCTTTCTTCGTTACGAACAGAACAGGGCAACCCCATGGCGATGAGCTAGGGCGGATGAAGCCTTTCTCCAACAAAGCTTCCAGTTGGGTTTTAAGCTCAGCTAACTCACGTGGGGCCATTTTGTATGGGCGTCTAGAAATTGGTGCGGTTCCTGGGGCAAGATCCACTATAAACTCTACACATCTGTCGGGTGGCATTCCCGGCAGCTCTTCAGGAAAGACATCCGGGAAGTCACGAACCACCGGAATATCTTCAAGTTCGGGAAGGGGAAGTACATTCAAAGAATGCACTTGGGTTCTTGTTCTGGGTGAGGTGTAGCTGACGGTTTGGCCTGAAGGGTGGGTGAGTTTCACAGATTTGCCTTTGCAATCCAGGTAGGCATTCTGTCTTGATAGCCAATCCGTGCCAAGGATGACATCAATGTCTGAAGACATGAGGGCTATGAGTGAAGCAAGGAATACTAAACCCTCAATTGCAATTTGATTACCATGGCTTACTCTATTAGTTTGCCATCTTGACCCTGGAGTTTGAATAATCATCGGGGTGGACAATTCAACAAAAGGTAACTCATGACGAAGTGCATAACTTTCCGACATGAATGAATGAGATGCTCCCGGGTCGAAAAGAACGGAAGTAGGAACAAAATTGACTGGGAGCGTACCAAGAATGACGTCAGTGGTGTCTTCAGTCTCTTCGGCGGCAATCTGGTTCACACGTCCACGAGTGGCGGGAGGAGCGGGTTTGGCGGTGTAGACCTTCTGGGGTGGCTTGCCACGACCATTGTTGCTGTTGTTGCCTCCGGCACGGGGTGGAGCATTCTGATGCTGGAGCTGGTTCTGGGGACACTCACGAGAATAGTGGCCTGCCTGACCACACTTGTAACAGGCTCCGAAAACAGTTCGTGGAGTTGGGTTGTTTGGTGGAGCTGGGTGGAACTGGGTGGGTGGACGAGGCGCCACATAGGATGGCCTCGGGGGGTTGTTCTGGCGGAACATGCTATTTGGAATCCAGATCTTGCACTTCTGGGAGCCAGAACTGGATGAACTGTCATCTCTGGGGTGTTTGCGGAAATCGTTGGGGGTGTTCATGTCCTCTGCCTTGATGGCCTTGTTGACAAGGACCTGGAATGTGGCAAAGTCATGAAGGTTGAGCTCGCGACGGAGTCCACTGTTGAGGCCACGACGGAACCTCTCTCGCTTCTCGGAGTCGGTGGAGACTTCTTCGGTAGCATAACGAGCAAGTCGGTTGAACTCACGACTGAACTCGTCAACTGTCCTTCTCCCTTGAGTGAGATTGCAGAATTCCTCACGCTTGCGGTCCATGAGACCCTTGGGAATGTGGTGCTCGCGGAAAGACGTGCAGAACTCCTCCCAAGATGCAGGTGGTCCAACGGGACGCATATTCAGAAAGTTCTCCCACCAAGAGCTAGCTGCACCTTCGAGGTGATAGGTGGCATAGCTGACCTTGTCGCCATTTGCAACACGGCCTGCTTGGAGCTTCCTCTCGATGCTGCGAAGCCAGTCATCGGCGTCAAGGGGTTCGGTGGAGTAACTGAAAACTGGGGGATGAAGTCGGATGAAGTCGTTCAGGGACACCAACTCATTGCGCTGCTGAGTGGTGTTGCGTGCAATGACTTCCAACAGGTGGTGAGAGTCTCGGCGGTTCCTCTCCACTTCCATCAGAACTTGTGCCATCGTAGGTGGGGGTGGAAGGTTGCCTTCCTCCTGGTCATTCCCACGACCTTGGTTACGACCAACTTGGCCACGGGTTCCTTGAGACATCCTGAAGGTGAAAAACCAAAGTCAAACAGAGTTGATTGGGATAGTCTAAACAAGGTATTGAAGTACTGGAAGGATTACAGAGCAAAGGAAGTAATCATCTTGACAACATGGTGATAAAGCATACAAGCCATATATTCACAAGCTGTCATACAAACCATACATCGTTTTAGTACAAGCACTAAGCTAATACAAACGTGATGAAGATGATACATCCTTCAGAGGCACTCTGACTTCCTATACATTATTTATCTAAGCCTCTGGAACTTAGACACCTTGCATACAATATACTACGATACTACTACATCATCACTAAGTAAGACCACAGGCGGTCTCACTCATCTCCATCTCCATAGTAGTCCTCATAAAAGTTACCCGCGTATCCCGGTAGCTGGAGGTGACCATCGGAAAACACGGAGGCTTGTGGACCCTGATATCCATTTGGGCAAGGATGGGGCCTAAGTCCAGCGTAGGGTGGAAGCAAAGGACCACGGGGTGGAAAAATGCCTCCAATCTCGGGCCAAGCAACTCGAGAAGGCATCTGAGTCCTCACTAGGTAGATCGCATCATGCTCAACTGATCCCACACTCACAAAGGGTGCCAAGAGGGCCAGTGCTCGATACAGATGAACACGGGTGGCGTGGAGCTCGAAACGGAGAGCGCGTGCATCACGATCTCTGTCACTAGCAAACCTAGCAGTCATCTGAAGTGTGGGATCCTCTGCAGAGTGATCTGAGTAGAGTCCGGTGTAATATCCCTCTTCTCCTGGAAGTGCAGCAGGGATATAGCGGAAAGAAGTCTCTCTCAGCAAAGTGTGCTCCTCTCTCAGCAGTGTCATACATGAGTATGCAGCATCCTGCACAGCCATGTTCTCGGTAACGCCAATGCCATGTCCAAAGTGGATAGGCTGAGTGACTCCAACGTGGTGCGGGTAGATCCTGACGATGCAGTGGAACTGGTTCTAGTTGAAGTCGTGAAACTGCTCCTCGACGGTATACTCAGGGTACCATCGATATCCCAGATAGGACATCATCTCGATCAACGTGGCGGGATGGCCACGCACACCGAGGCACCTGGTCAAACGAACAATCTGTCGAGGGGGAAGATCTGCCATCTGAAACAGAAAGGAGTTTGCAAATGCATCAGATTATGAGATAAACCTGGAATGACTCGGACAGCATACTGGCTGTAATTGTAAGAAATGACAATTTCTTCCAACATGGAAACAGCACTTACATACGATGTAATAAAACAGGGAGCATAACCACTCTAACAAACCGATCACAACTTTCCTACGGCTATGAGGAAGCAAACAACGAGATGTTCTAATAAGACAGAGAAGAGCCTAGTCCTATGTTCCCGTAGAATAAGATGAGGGTGACTCAGAACTCAGAACTCAGAACGAAGGGGGTAAGGAGAAAAAAGAAGCCTTACGTTGTTCCCTTATATACCCAGAGTAACTATATAACTATAGCAAGCTAGACTCAACTTCGGCCAAGGCTACTAGTGCTATAGTCAGTCCTGCTCTGATACCAAGTCTGTCGGGACCCGGGGTTAGCGTATGCAAGTACAGTTAAGACATAGTCATATGGAGAGCCGAGAACCGCACCCACTTGTCTAAGTAGACAAGGCCAAGCACTGAACATTCTCGGAAAGCATCGTACGTGAGGGGCATCCCATCCAGGCCGGATGATCAACTGAGATGGGTCCTCATCGTCCGCACACAAGTCAAATGATATGGGTGGTGAACTCCCATATTCAAAGACAAGTCGCCTCAACCATACTACCGACTATCTCAAAACTCTTACATAGACTTACTCCATCCCGATCACTTAGTCGGGGTCTAGGGCGGGCTCGATCATACCACAAAGTGTGCACGAGACGGAGTCTCGAGCAATCGCATCGCGATGCCCCAAGCTGCGCACATCTAAGGGCCACTTGGTGTATGAAAGACCGCCAGCCAGAACACAACTAAGGTCTCGAAAACCCATACAAAGACATGCATGTGATAAACATACACGCAGCACACATGCATTGTATGAACAGTAGGTACCATCGCAATTCTCTACTAAGTGTACATTTTATTTATAACTCTTATAGAGTGCACACAGAGATCACATACATGTGATCCAACATTACAACACAGGCGGAAAAAAATTATGTCTGAGTACAGACAAGTTTAACAAATGGCTTAAGAAGCCTTATTTAAACACAAAGCCCTCCACGAGGGAACCAGTCGTCTGACTGGGACTAGACTAGTTGTCTTCAGTCGTCCAGCTCGATGAAGAAGCCACCTTCGGGGTCAGTGGCATCATCTAAAACATAGATTAAGCAAACGTGAGTACAAAGTCGTACTCAGCAAGACTTACATAGGAGCTATACTACTCATGCATATGTATCAAGGTAAAGGGAGGTGGGGTTCATTTGCAGAAGTGCCAGCTTTGACTTGGCTAATCCTGAACTACGAATACCAGACTTTGAGGTAAGAAGCGTACACGAGTCCACTACTTTATCCAACCAATACACCACTATGGTACCTTCCTCGACTTCCCCACGAGGAAGCACGCCATAGCACTCACACTTATCCTGGTGTGTTTTAGAAGTATCCAGTTCAAGTTGTCTAATAATCAAGCTAAGCTTTCCAAGCAGTCCATAACCGCGGACGCGGCTATTCGAATAGTTTTGTTAACCTTGCAAGGGTGTACCGCTACACACACATGACCATCATTTACCGCCTTTGATCTCGACACCATTCAAGGGGTGCCAGCGAGGATGCTCACCACAACTGTTACCTCATAGCCGATCTAGTCCGAGAAAGCCGCCTACTTGGGTTGGTTACCACTATCGTGAACCCGGCCGGTTTACCGAAGTGGACCCAAGTGATGTGTGCGTGGTGCTTAAGCCGGTCTCGGATGAGCCGTTCTCTCACTTAGCATCCAGGCCACAGACCTACCAGAACTCCGAACTATTGCGACATCTGGACATCGAAAGGGATGAGTTAGTAAGTTGAGAGGGGTCAGTGAGCCCAATGTGTGGTTGTACTCTTCATCTTGGATCACCACACAAGAACTCGTACTAGGGCGGTGTTCAACGTGACAACCCACCGTGTACTCCTACACAGCCTCTCATCGTTCACCTTGTATTAGGGTCGATTCACCAACACTTTTCTACCATCATCAACATGATCATTCCCATCCCGACTCACATCACAGTAACATCATGGTATCATACTAAGCATGCAATAAGCAGTAACATTGCAGGGGCCACATGATATCAAACAACTCCTACATTTGCTAGGATTGTGGTTTGCTTACTACTGTGACAAAATGATAGGTCATGCAAAGGAATGGGTTCATCTATGCGGTAGAAACGAAGCATGGTAACCATCCTAAACAATGCATAAGCGAGACATGAGAGGGAAGTGGGATTTTATCGACATGATCAATGGGGGTTTGCTTTCCTTGCTGACGAGGTTCGGGTTCGGGGTCTTCAACGAAGGTTGCAACCTCTTGCTCCGGTTCCACCTCTATTCGACAAACAAAGCACGAAGTAGCAATCAATATGAATGCAATGCTCAAGCACATGAATGAATGTTGAAACTTGAAGTATAAGTTTTGATGTGTGAGGCAATTCCATTTAAATGGAGTATATTGCATTTGAAATGCAAATTCAAACTCCACATTTGAATTCAACATTAACCAAGTTGTATGTGATATGGTTTGATCATTTTGAATCATCTTCAAATGTGTATGATATGCCTCTGATGTGTGATTGAAATGTAGCATGTTTCCATGGTTCAAGTTGCAAAAATATTTGATTTGAATTTGATTTAATCCCATTTAAATCAAATAGCAAATGCTACTGATCACATTTTAAATTCAACTCAAACATAGTTGAAAGTTGCATATTTGGAAAGATAATTTTCTCCTGATCATTTTTCATATATTATTTGTCCAATTTGGAGTTAATATGAATTTTCTATGAATTTCCAAAGTTTGGGGTATTTTCTGGAATTTCTGGAATTTCTTTAATTCAAATAATCTCTGGAAAATCATTTAAATTGATTTATTGCGCAAGTGCTGACGTCAGGGGGGGGCTGACATGTGGGGTCACCTTGTCAGTGACTGGGTTAAATTAACCCGTGGGTTAAGTTAATCCAGTGGCTTAATTAAGCCACTAGGCCCACTGGTCAGTGACCCAGGGGTCACTAACTGGGTGCTTAACAGGGGGGTTAGAGCTGACACGCCGGCGGCTAAACGCCGGCGACTGGACCGCGGCGGCGCTGCACGGGTAGGACGAATACGGCCACGGGAGGGGAAACGGAGGGCACCGGCTTGCTCCTGGAGGTCGTCCGCGTCTTCTGGAGGCAACAGGGGGTCGCGGGGTGGTCGGGAGCGACGACGGCGACGTCCTTGGCGGCGACAGAACCACGGCGAGGTCGTAGTCGATGTTGTAGTGCAAGACTTGAGGCGATTCGGGGCGCGTTCGAACGCTGGAATGTTCAGGAGCCAAACGCACGCACTGGGGGTTCACAATGAGCACTGGAGCGAGGAGGACGACGACCATGGCGGCGACGAGCTCCTGCGTCCATGGTGGAATCGTCTAGGGGGGATTGAGGGGCCGCAAGATTAGGGGTTCTGCTCACCAGGAGGTGGTGAACGTAACGGCGCAGGCGGTGGACACGGAGAGCCTTCAACGACGACGAATTCGCCGGAGTTGGCTTGCGGGTCCGGCGGCAACGTGGAGAAGATTCCGGCGGCTACAGAGCGTCCGAGCTCGATTCCTTCTACACGGAGTCGAAGTCGAGGATGGCGTGGAGGATGGACAGCACGGCGCAGCTCGGGGACGTCGTTGGCCACGCGGGCTTCAAGCTATGGCGACGACGACGTCCTGTTCTTCTCGGGGCTCAGCGAGAGAGAGGAGGATAGGCACTGGGGAGGGGGGAAATGAGATCACGGCGTCTCCAGGGCGCGTCCAGGTGCGAGAAGAGGCCAGGGGGGGCTTGGAAGCTCCTCGACGACGACGTGTCGTCCCCGGCTAGCTCGGTGGCATTCCACCGAGCAGCTTGGAGGCGCGGGAGGGGGAAGAAGACCCCGCTGCCCCTGTGGGCCGTCTGGGCTGGGGTGGGCCGGCTTCGCCTGGGCGCCAGGTAAGGATTTCTGATTTCTTTTCTATTTCTCTTTTCTGACATTTGTTCTGTTTAGCCAAATAAAATAGCTAAACATTTTATTAAATGCTGAAAAATTTTATCTAGCCTCATAACAATATAGACTAGCCACTCATAAATTTTCAACATTTTTAAAATTCAATTAATTTGAATCTTATATCAAATAGGGGTATTTCTTTAATTCCAAGGCACTATTTGATTATTTGAAAAATCTATGAGCATGGGATGGGTCCCACATCACTTGATATGTGATCACACTCATTTATAAGACTTTTCAAAAATCTAACATGAATTTTTGGAGAAGATTTTTATTTGGCCTTTTGAATTAATTCATCTGGGGGGGGTTCCTTCTCCCATTTGGATTTTGAAGTTGATTTCCTTTGAAAATTTGACATGATGCAAGGTTACTTGATCCTAGCACATTACCTAACAGAGGGTTCTGACATAGAGGAGGTGGGCCTCGCCCTAGGCAACAGGTAAGTTCCGGCTCTTTTCTTTCTCTTTGTATTTTTCTGCATTTTGTTTGACCTAGCTAAATAAAATAGCTTGGTATTTTTATAAATGCCCAAATTATTTTATATGGCCTCATAAAATAGATAGCTAGCCACTTATAAAATTTGAACACTTTTAAAATTCAAATACTTTGAACTTTAATTCAAATAGGGGTTTAAATTTAAATCCATGCTCCTATTTGAATATTTGAAAAATCCATGAGCATGGGGTTGGTCCCACATCACTTGATATGTGATCACACTCATTTATAAGACTTTTCAAAAATGCAAAAGGAATTTTTGGACAAAATTTATTTCTGGCCATTTGAATTAAATTTATTTGGGGGGGTTTTCTCTCCCATTTAAATTTCCTTTTGAAATTTTTAACATGATGCAAAGGCCTAAGCTTACCCTAGCACATACCTAACTTGGGGTTGTGACAACTCGCCCCCACTCAAAAGAATCTCGTCCCGAGATTCAGAAGTCTGCGGGAGGAAGGAGGGGTACTCGGCACGGAGACGGTCTTCTCTTTCCCACATGGCTTCTCTCTCAGAGTGGTGTGACCATTGCACTTTCAGAAACTTAATCTTCTGACGACGAGTGACACGCTCTGCTGAATCAAGAATACGAACGGGGTACTCTCGATAAGAAAGGTCATCTTGGAGATCAAGCGTTTCATGGTCGACTTCGCGGATGGGGTCCTTAAAGCAACGCCTGAGTTGGGACACATGGAATACATCATGTACTCGGGAAAGGTGCGGGGGTAGTTCAAGTTGGTAGGCAACTTCTCCACGTTTAGCAAGAATGCGGAAAGGTCCGATGTAACGTGGGGCCAACTTTCCTTTGATACCGAAACGTTAGGTTCCCTTCAGAGGAGTAACCCGAAGGTAAGCCTTCTCATCCAGATTGTAGCTTTCTTGTCTATGATGACGATCATAGTAGCTCTTCTGACGAGACTAGGCTGCTTTCAGTTGATCACGAACAATACGAACTTGCTCTTCTGCTTCCTTGATCATATCCAGTCCAAAGAATTGTCTCTCACCGGTTTCTGACCAGTTTAGGGGTGTTCGACATCGTCGTCCATATAGGAGTTCAAAAGGAGCCATGTTCAGACTGGATTGGAAACTATTGTTATAAGCAAATTCAGCGAATGGCAGAGACTTCTCCCAATTCTTTTCGAATGAGATAACACAAGCTCTGAGCATGTCTTCAAGAATTTGGTTAACCCTTTCGACTTGACCGCTAGACTGAGGATGGAAAGCTGTACTAAAGGAGAGATGAGTTCCCATAGAATTCTGAAAGCTTCCCCAAAATCTAGAGGTGAAAAGATTACCACGATCAGAATTGATTTCCAAAGGAACACTATAAGGGACACAATTCTAGAGATATCCAAGTCCGCTAACTGTCTAGCAGTTATAGACTCGCGAACTGGAAGGAAGTGAGCAACTTTGGAAAGCCTATCTATGACAACGAAGATGGCATTATTTCCTTTCTGGGTTTTTGGAAAGCCGGTGATGAAGTCCATACCGACTTTGTCCCATTTCCACTCTGGAATAGGCAAAGGTTGAAGTGTACGAGCAGGTCTTTGATGTTCTGCCTTAATGCGACGACAAACATCACATTCGGCAACAAATCGAGCAATGTCTCTCTTCATCCTAGTCCACCAAAATCTCTGGCGTAGATCTCGGTACATTTTTGTGCTACCGGGATGAATCGAGAGGGGTGTGTCATGGGCTTCCTTGAGGATGAGTTGCGTTAGTTCCCTATTCTTAGGTACTACCAAGCGATTTCCAAAGAATACCGTTCCCTTACTATCTGTGGAGAAACATTTAGCAACTCCGCTAGCAATGTTCTCCTTGATCCGGCGAACACCTCGTGCACGCCTTTGGGTAACTATGATTTGATCCTCAAGAGTTGTTTTCGCCACCAAGGTCGAAAGATAGCCATGAGGAACAATCTCAAGATTGAGCTTTCAAAATTCCTCATGAAGAAGTGGTTGATACTGTTGTAACATCAGGTTGTTACAATACGACTTACGACTTAGTGCATCAGCCATGACATTGCCTTTGCCTGGGGTGTAAGAAATTCCTAAGTCATAATCTTTTATCAACGCAATCCAGCGTCTTTGCTTGAGATTAAGATCCGGCTGGGTGAAAATGTATTTGAGGCTTTGGTGGTCGGAATAGATCTCACAACGATTACCAAGGAGGTAATGTCGCCAAGTTGTTAGGGCACGAACTACGGAAGCGAGTTCAAGGTCATGGGTAGGATAGTTCTCTTCATGTGGCCGCAACTGGTGTGAAGCATAAGCTACCACATGTCTATCTTGCATAAGTATGCATCCTAACCCTTGCCGTGAGGCGTCACAAAAGATCTCGAAATCCTTTTTGGTGTCTGGAGGCGCAAGTACGGCTGCAGAAGTCAATCTTCGTTTTAGCTCTTGAAAGCTTTCCTCGCACTTGGGAGTCCATAGGAATTTCTTATCTTTCTTGAGGAGTTTAGTTAGAGGCTTTGCAACTTTAGAAAAGTGCTCGACGAAGCGGCGGCAATAGCTTGCTAAGCCAAGAAAACTCCTAACTTGCTTAACCGATTCAGGTGCAGTCCAGTCAAGGACGGCCTGAACTCTCTCGGGATTCACAGCAATGCCTTTTGCAGAAATCACATGGCCTAAGTAGGTCACTTCTGGTAGCCAAAATTCACACTTGGATTATTTACCATACAGGCGATGCTCTCTAAGTTTCATCGTTCTTCTAGTAGATGATAATGTCATCGAGATAACTACATCAAATTTATCTAGGTACTCCATGAAGATCGAATTCATCATGCGCGAGAAAGTGGCGGGGGCATTGGTTAAACCAAAGGACATGACGGTGTACTCGTAAAGACCATAACGAGTAGTAAAAATCATCTTGGGAATGTCCTCGTTTCGGATTTTTATTTGATGATAACCCATTCTCAAATCCATCTTGGAGAAGTCAGAGGATCCAGCAAGTTGATCATAAAGATCATTGATCTTGGGCAATGGGTACTTGTTCTTTATCGTCGCTAAATTTAGCGGGCGATAGTCTACACACATCCTTTCTGTTCCATCTTTCTTCGTTACGAACAGAACGGGGCAACCCCATGGCGATGAGCTAGGGCGGATGAAGCCTTTTGCCAAAAAAGCTTCAAGTTGGACTTTCAGCTCAGCTAACTCACGTGGGGCCATTTTGTATGGGCGTCTGGAAATTGGTGCAGTTCCTGGCATAAGATCCACTATGAACTCTACACATCTGTCGGGTGACAAGGTTTAAGGAGTTGGGTTACTGGATGGTTTTCCTGAGGATGACCATGGCTTACTAGGGGCTACAACAGATATGTCAGAGTAGCAAAGTACCCCAACACGATGGTTAGTGTGGTTCTTCTGGCTAGAAGACATCTAAAGTGGGAGGAAGAGCTGCAAATGCATCAATATAGGTTTCTAGAAGAAAACCTACAACAAACTCTATGGAACTGTCGGGTATGCCACCTAACAATTCTTCTGGAAAGACATCCGAAATAGATAGAAGGATTTTGCAAATGCATCAGATTATGAAGAAACTTGGAATGACTCGGGCAGCATAACAGTTGTAATTGCAAGAAAACAATTTTATTTCAATGTAGATACAACACTTACATAATACGATGTAAGAAATCAGCATTACAACAATGCTAGGAAACCGGACACAACTTTCCTACGGCTACAAGGAAGCAAACAATGAGATGTTCTAGTAAGACATAGATGAGCCTAGTCCTATCTTCCCGTAGAACAAGATGAGGGTGACTCAGAACTCAGAACGATGAGGGTAAGGAGGAAGAAAGAAGCCTTACGTTCATCCATTATATACCCTGAGTAACTATGTAACTATAGCAAGCTAGACTCGACTTCGACCAAGGCTGATAATCCTACAGTCAGTCCTGCTCTGATACCAAGTCTGTCGGGACCCGGGGTTAGTGTATGCAAGCCTCGCTATTCCACAATCATATGGAGAGACGAGAACCATACCCACTTGTCTAAGCAGACAAGGCCAAGCACAGAACGTTCTCGGAAAGCGTCGAACGTGAGGGGCATCCCATCCAGGCCGGATGATCAACTGAAATGGGTCCTCATCGTCCGCACACAAGTCTAAATAATATGGGTGGTGAACTCCCATACTCATAGACAAGTCGCCTCAACCATACTATCGATTGTATTATAACCCTTACATAGACTTACTCCAGCCCGATCACTTAGTCGGGGTCTAGGACGGGCTCGATCATACATCAAAGTGTGCACGTGACGGAGTCACGAACAATCGCATCGCGATGCCCCAAGCTGCGCACATCTAAGGGCCACTTGGTGTATAAAAGACCGCCAGTCAGATCACAACTAAGGTCTCAAAAACCCATACTAAGACATGCATGTTATAATCATACACGTAGCACACATATCCAGTATGAACAGAAGGTATCATTGCAATTCTCTACAAAGTATACAAGTTTATTGAGAACTCTTACAGAGTGCACACAGAGATCACAAGTCTGTGATCCAACATTACATCAAACATGCGGAAGCAAAGTAGGTCTGAGTACAGACAAGTTTAACAAATGGCTTAGAGAAGCCTCATCTATAAACAAGCCCTTCCACGAGGGAACCAGTCTACCGACTGGGACTACACTAGCTTGGTCTTGGTCTGAGTCTTCATTCTTCGAGCTTCAGGTAGAAGCCACCATCGGGGTCGGTGGGTTCATCTAAAACATAGAATAAGCAAATGTGACTACAAAGTCATACTCAGCAAGACTTACCTAGGAACTATACTACTCATGCACATGTATCAAGGTAAAGGGAGGTGGGGTTCAATTGCTGAAGTGCCAGCTTTGACTTGGCTAGTCCTGAACTACGAGTACCAGACTTAAGGTAAGAAGCGTACACGAGTCCACTATATCTCCAACCAATTACACCACTATGGTGCCTTCCTCGACTTCCCCACGAGAAAGCACGCCATAGCACTCACACTTATCTTGGTGTGTTTTAGAAGTATCCAGTTCAAGTTGTCTAATAATCAAGCTAAGCTTTCCAACCAGTCCTTAACCGCGGACGCGGCTATTCGAATAGTTTTGTTAACCCTGCAGGGGTGTACCGCTACACACACGTGTCATCAGTTACCGCCTTTTGCGTGTCACCGTTCAAGAGATGACAGCGAGGATGCCACCACAACTGTTACCTCATAGCCTATCTAGTCCAAGAAAGCCGCCTACCTGGGTGGGCTACCACTATCGTGAACCCGGCCAGTTTACCGAAGTGGACCCAGATGATGTGTGCGTGGTGCATAAGCCGGTCTCGGTTGAGCCGTTCTCTCACTTAGCAGCCAGGCCACAAGCCTACCAGAACTCCGAACTACTGCGACATCTGGACATCGAAAGGGATGAGTTAATAGGTTGAGAGGGGTCAGTGAGCCCAATGTGTGGTTGTACTCTTCATCTTGGATCACCACACAAGAACTCGGACTTAGGGCGGTGTTCAACGAGACAACCCACCGTGTACTCCTACACAGCCTCTCGTCGTTCACCTTGTATTAGGGTAGATTCACCAACACATTTCCACCATCTTCATGATTGCTAACATCCCGACTCACATAACAGTATCAACATGGTATCACTCTAAGCATGCAGTAAGCAATAACAATTTCAGGGGCCACATGATATCAACCAACTCCTACATTTGCTAGGATTGTGGTTTGCTTACTACTTTGACAACAGAAAGGTCATGTAAAGGAATGGGTTCCTCTATGCGGTAGAAACGTAGCATGGTAATCATCCTATACAATGCATAAGCGAGACATTAGAGGGAAATGGGATTTTATCGACATGATCAATGGGGGTTTGCTTGCCTTGCTGACGGGGTTCAGTCACGGGGTCTTCAACGAAGGGGGTGATCTCGGGTTTCGGCTCCACTTCTATCAGCAACATGACAATCATAGGATCAACATAATGTACAATGCACAATCACATGAATAATATTGTAATGGTTATGTTCATGGTTGCATTGTGTGGACAATTCTATTTAAAAGGAGTATATTGCAATTGAATTGCAAATTCAAACTCCATTTGATTTATCGATAAATTTCAAATGCATTTGAATGCATGGAAGTTCATTTGAAAAGGTTGAGCATGAAGTGATGTGGTATAGTTGAGGTAAAGCCTCTGATGTGTGCATGAATCCATCTAATAGAAGTGTGTTGCAAAATCATTTGCAAATTCACTCCAAAATTGAATTCAAATTAAAGCCATATGGATGTTTGCCACTGTTCACACAATTTAAATTGGTCAAACATACAAACAAAGTCCATATTCATAATCTTTGGATTTTTATGATAATTTTAGACATATTATTTGTCCAATTTGGAGTTAAAATGAATTAGTTATGATTTTCTAAGGATTTGGCTATTTTCTGGATTTTTTGGATTAAATTAATTCAATTTAACTGATTACTGCGTAGGCATGACGTCACTATGACGTCAGAGGGGGGCTGACTGCTGGGACCCACTGGTCAGTGGCTGGGATTAATTTAAACTTCGGTTTAATTTAACCCATGGTTAATTAAGGACCTGGGCCTAGTGGTCAGTGGCCCAGGGGGGTTTAGGTGGGGATTAGCTTAGGTTTAGGGCGCTAATGGTGTCGCCGGCTCGGGCTCGCCGGACCTCTCGCCGGAGTAGTGAAAAAGGGCACGGGGGAGGACTCGCAGGGCACGGGCGTGCGCGGCGTGAACTCGCGCGTCTGCTGGTGCCATTGGGGTGCCACGGCGGGCTCTGTGGCGACGGTGGCATCGACCATGGCGACGGCTGGAGCACTGTCCTCGCCAGACTTGGGTTAACGGCCACGAGAGAGGAGTGGAGAGTACTGGCGAGTAGCTTTGGCTTGCGCGCGTCTGCTGGAGTAATCGGGGGGTCAAGGGGGCGCTCTGGTGCGCGACTTCGACGAAGCCCGCGGCGGCCGGCTGCTGACCTAGACGAACACGACGACAGTGGCCGCGGGAAGAGCGTTGGGAGGAGGAAAACGACGCGCGGTGCTCACCAGAGCTTGATGGCGAGCATGGCGAGGCCGGAGGGGGCTCGGCGGCGTCCAATTTCTCGCCGGAATCTTCTGCGGCCGGCGGTGATTTGGCGAGGCGAGCATCGACTTCAGGGTGCCTCGGGTCCGATTGAAGCTCCAGCTCGGGGAAGACGACGTCCGGGAGCTTGATGGACAAGGTGGGAAAGCTCTTCGTCGTCGTTGGCCACGGTCTCGCACAACGGTGGCCGGCGGCGATTTCTCGGGGCGGTTTGGAAACGAAGCAGAGAGAGGAGGAGGGCAAACGCGAGGGGAGGGGAAAGGTGCGGGCAAACGTTGCGCGTCTCCTGGCGAGGAGATGAGGTCTAGGGGGGGCTGGAAGCCTCTCGGCGTCGAGGTGGCGCCGTGGCCACGCTCTCCCTCCACCGAGCATCTTGGAGCTGCGGGGAGGTAGACGACAGGGCAAGAGGCGGCTGGGCCTGGGCTGGGCCAGAGGAGGTGGGCCTCGCCCTAGGCAACAGGTAAGTTCCGTCTCTTTTCTTTCTCTTTGTATTTTTCTGCATTTTGTTTGACCTAGCTAAATAAAATAGCTAGGTATTTTTATAAATGCCCAAATTATTTTATATGGCCTCATAAAATAGATAGCTAGCCACTTATAAAATTTGAACACTTTTAAAATTCAAATACTTTGAACTTTAATTCCAATAGGGGTTTAAATTTAAATCCATGCTCCTGTTTGAATATTTGAAAAATCCATGAGCATGGGGTTGGTCCCACATCACTTGATATGTGATCACACTCATTTATAAGACTTTTCAAAAATGCAAAAGGAATTTTTGGAGCAACTTTATTTCTGGCCATTTGAATTAAATTTATTTGGGGGGTTTTTCTCTCCCATTTCAATTTCTTTTTGAAATTTTTAACATGATGCAAATGCCTAAGCTTACCCTAGCACATACCTAACTTGGGGTTGTGACACGGCTCCTCGAGAAACAATTGACATGACCAATTTGGGCACCGATCCAGCCCTAGCAATTGTTTCTCCAGTTTCCTCTCGTCGCACCAAGCGAACGGCCACTGCCAAGGGCAAGCAAGCGGTTGTGACCGAGGATAAAGAACCCCTGAGCTAGAGGAAGGGCAGGCTTGCCAAACAGCGAGAACTTGTAGCTGCTGATTTGGAGAAGGTTAAGCTGAAAAAAAATTACAGCCAACCAGAAAACAAGAAAGCTGAGGTTTCCAAGCAGTTGGGAATACTACATTTGGTCGCTGACAATGAAAAAACTAAACTCGATAAAGTTCCAGATGGTGCGAAGGAGAAAGTTGTGGACCCTAGTGCCACCGAGAAAATTTTGGCCCCTAGTGCCACCGAGAAAGTTGCGGCCTGTAGTGCCGCGAAGGATAAGACTGCAACCGCTAGTTCTGCGAAGAAAAATGTAGAGGCTACTGGCGCCACGAAGGAAAAGATTGCGGCCGCAGGTGCCGTAAAGAAAAATGCTGCTGCTGTGAAGACCACCAGAGAGGCCGAGAAGAAAGCTAAGGAGGCAAGGGTGAAGCCTCAAGCTGCCCAAAACCCTCGTGTTGCACCAGCACCCGCTGCTCATGTTGTTCCTGTCGTGGGAAAGTCACGGCAGATATCCGTAGAGTCAGACTTATCGTGGGACCTTTGCTGCGAGGCGAATTCAAAGAGAGAGTCGACATGTGCACAGGACTCGGCGAGTTACCCAGGTTCGGCCCCGACGGTGCGGTAAAGACCTACTCCTGCTTTATGACTATATGGGGATCGACTCTTCAATAGGAAGAGTCGATCGTATCGATTACAGTGGTGATGTTTCGCCGGCTTAGTCTCGTGGAGATCTAGGCTCTAGAGCGAGTTGTCTAAACTTGGCTTGATGTAAGTCCTCCCTCTGGCTCCCGTAGTCCTCGGCTTATAAAGGTGCCGGGTCCTGGGATTCCTAGAGTCCGACTCCTACACGATGTGGAGTTCTATTCTACTTTACAAGTTTTCTACGTGCTATACAAGGTAAGTCGAATTCCTTCTAGGGCTTCAATCTTCACGCTTGGCACGTCAGACTCCTGGTCGGGTCTTCTTTGTGGGCCTTCATATATAAGCCGGCCCAGAGGTTCCTAATGTCGGGTATATGGGATTGATCCATCCCCCCGACATTAGCCCCCAGGATTGTTGTGATGCTTTAGTCTTCACAACAATCTTCTTTATTTTCTTCATTGCCGCCGGCTCTTCATGAATCAATGGCCGACTTTTATGCTGTAGGATTAATTGGGAGTCGGAGTCATCTCTTTTCAATCTTGCTTTGATTCCTTGATCTTCAGGGAGTCGATTCTTCGTCACATCAGTCAGTATCTGATTTTTACTTGAAGTCGGCGCCTAACTCTTTTTAATTTCATGTTTCCTTTTATTTGAAGATTTCTTTTTTGACCCTTTGGTCAAAGATTCAATTTTGTTTTTATGATCACGTTGCCCAAAACACCGATTAAAGGCATTGATGTTTGTAGTGGGAATCGAGGAGTCCTTTCATAAATGCCATCTACCATGGGTAGTTACTCCTCGTTTATCGTGGTATTAATGGAACCTCTTCGTGAATCTATTATAAATAGCCCTTGGATAGCTTGATTTTTCAGGCACATCCCATTCTTCTCTTCCCCTTCCTGCCTTCTCCATGGCCCCTAAGCTAGAGACCTCCTCTCCTTTGGCCTCCAATGAGTCTGATCCTCGCGCAAGTTCCCGAGGTCGCGGCCGAGGTCGTGGTCGTGGCCATGGTCATGGCCGTGGCCGTGGCAGAGGTAGGGGAAGAAGTGCTCGTGTTTCCTCTCCTTCTGTATCTCCCCCTTATTCTCCTGAGAGGAATGAATTCTTGGTTCATATCCGGACAATCCGTCGTTGGATCAAACTTCATGAGTCTTTTTCACAACTTGTGTTTGACTCGTCGCCTTCGGGTCTTTGGCTCCAATCTGAGGGATATCCTCATGGGCCTGTCTGGGTGAAAGTTAGCTTTTCTAACCAAGGCACCATGTTTTTTGAGAAAGGTTGGAAAACTTTTCTTTGCTCCAGGAATATTTCTCGAGGAGACACCATTATCTTCAAGTTTGATGGTGTAGACACTTTGTCAGCTAGGATCTTTAACTCGGATGGAGACCGAGCATGCTGTTGTGTGGAGAGCTCTAGTGATGAAGAGCTCCTTAGTGAAGAAGATGTTTCAACAGAAGATGAGGCCGACTCTGAAGAAGATGCTTGAAGCTATAGGTTCTTTTTCAGTAGTAGTTTGCCGAGTCTGGCTTTTGCTTTGTAAGGTTGCTTTCTTTGATGTAAGATCCAGCTGGTTTTAATGAATGAAATCTATGAACTTTTGCTGAGTCCATGTATTTATGAGTCGGTTTTTATTCCTGACTTGAAATGTTTTCTTATAGTATATGGGAGCCACCACTTATGATAGTGTATGTATCTGTAGCCCCCTGAGTCGATTAAGAATAATATAGTATTCGCTAATCGACTCATAGGATAGATCGACTTGTAGCCCCCATGAGATGGTATGGTCATGTTTATATGTCGTACCAGGTCATCAAAAAGGATTTGGTGCTTATGAAACTTGCTTCAAAGTAGTGTAGCCCCCAAGTGTCGGGTTGTCTTGCTTGCAGCAACCTGGGACTTACAATGTCTTGCATATGTTTTTGAAGTGTTACTCCCCAAGAGTCGGTATTTTCAGCTGGGTGATGTACCGAGTCTTCTTTGAGAAGAAACCTTGAAGTGTAGTCCCCATGAGTCGGTGTGTGCATCTGTGTGCAGTGCAGAGTCACATAGGTCTATCTTTGAATCTGTCAAGTCATATAGATATGACATGATGGGTTTTATTCCCAATAAATAAGTCGGTGAGAGACGGCTCGATGAATGTCGATATGTATATGTATGGTAAAAAGCCGTCGCGACCGAAGTCGACTTTATATATGCAGAAGATGTAATGAAAATAATATGTGATGATGCTAATGTATGCAAAAATATAAAGGCTCGTATAGAAGTCGACTCTGGATTCATCTTTTCCTCATTTTCTCTTTTTTGAGAAGAATTTTGGGTTATCGATGAGTCGGAACTCCTCTGTATGATGTCCCACATTGATCAGCGTTTTTCCGTTTGCTTTAAAACTTCTTCTTGAGAGTTTCTAGCCAGGTTTCGCGTATTTACATCGTATGAGCATAAGTTATACAGGCCAAGGCATGTTTTTCCATTTCATGTATATGCCGGGTTTTCTTCGGATAAGAGTCGATGAGTGACACCGAGCCCCCCTACTGCCCCTGAATAAGCTTATACACAATTATTTTTACATATATATGCCGAGTTTTCGGATAAAGAGTCAATGATTGTCATCGAACTCCCCGGTTCCCCTTAATAAGCAATATACATGCTCAGTACCAATAGAGGGGTAGATCAAGCCCCCAGGTCCTTGAGATATAATAATGCAATGTATGCAAATGTATGATGCAAAATTTAACTACCATGAAACAAAAAGTAAAATAGAGTTTGGTATGGCAGTAGTCGTTGCGACTTGAAGTCGACTTAGTTGTATGTGGCGAGAGCCAGCGCGACAGAAGGTCGACTTATGTATATTTAATGGCGAAAGCCGGCACGACCAATGACGGCTTATATATATATTATATATATATATATATATTGTGGCGAAAGCCAGTGCGACGTATGTCGACTTGGTGAAAGGTACAGTAATGTTCCTGTTTCTACTCAAGTGTAATATGGACGGAGTTGTGAGATGTTCCACGGCCTGGGAGTCTCCTCCATGCTTGTGTGCGTGTCCGCTTTCTCTCGTATATCCACTAGGTAGTATGATCCGTTGTTCAGGTTCTTGCTGACCACAAATGGTCCGTCCCATGGAGAGGATAACTTGTGCATTCCATCTCTTTTCTGTATGAGTCGGAGCACCAAATCACCTTCCTGGAAAGTCTGACTTTTAATGCGACGGCTATGGTAGCGTCGAAGATCTTGTTGATAGATAGCCGACTGAGCTGCAGCCAAATCTCGTTTTTCATTGAGAAGATCTAAGGCGTCTTGTCTTGCTTTCTCATTTTCGGCTTCCACATAAGTAGTGACTCGAGGCGAGTCATGACGTATGTCACTTGGGAGGACGGCTTCTGCTCCATAAACTAGTAAGAAGGGCGTATAGCCTGTCGACCCGTTGGGAGTCGTCCGGATGCTCCATAATGCTGAGGGTAACTCCTCCTCCTAGCAACCCGGCGTCCTTTTCAAAGGAACAATGAGTCGGGGTTTGATGCCTCGGAGCAACTCTTGGTTGGTTCTCTCGGCTTGTCCGTTGGATTGTGGATGTGCCACTGATGCAAGGTCAAGTCGGATGTGCTCGTTCTGGCAGAATCGCTGCATAACCCCTTCTGGTAGGTTAGAACCATTATCAGTGATGATGCTGTGGGGGTAGCCGAATCTGTATATAATCTTTTTCAAAAATTTCAGTGTTGTTGCAGCATCACATTTGCTGACCGGCTCTGCTTCCACCCATTTGGTAAATTTGTCTACTTCCACTAGTATGTGGGTATTCTTGTTGGCTGATCTTTTGAAAGGTCCCACCATATCAAGTCCCCATACCGCAAAGGGCCAAGTGATAGGTATCATACGAAGTTCTTGTGTCGGCACGTGAGCTTGTTTTGCATAGCGCTGACATCCATCACATTTCTTGACTATGTCATCTTCATCCGCATGAGCTGTAAGCCAGTAAAAACCGTGTCGAAAGGCTTTAGCTACAAGCGAACGAGAGCCTGCATGATGTCCACAGTCTCCAGAGTGTATTTAATTCAGGATGGCTATACCTTCTTCTGGTGAGACACATCTCTGAAAAACATCTGCGGCACTTCGCCGATGTAACTCACCATTGATGAGTACAAAGGATTGGCTTCTTCTGACGATTTTCCTGGCCAACATCTCATCTTGAGGAAGTATTCCTCGAGTCTTGTAATCCAAGTACGGTACGACCCAGGAGGGCGTAGCATGAATTGCTGCAACCAGAGCCGGCACTGGATCTGGCTCTGCTATGTCTTGCTCTGTTGGTGGTTGTACAGACGGCTTTGTTAGGACATCCAGGAACCCGTTTTGAGGGACCGGCTTTCGCTAAGAGCCGAGTCGGGAGAGAGCATCTGCTGATTCGTTTTCCCTACGGTCCACGTGGTCCACTTGGTATCCAACAAAAAATCCGGCTTGTCTTTGTACTTCTCATCGATAAGCTGCCATTATGGGATTTTTGGAATCCAATTTTCCTGACACTTGTTGAGAAACGAGATCAGAGTCGCCATAGCATTGGATCCAATTTATGTTCATCTCACGAGCCAGCCGAAGTCCATGGAGCAAGGCTTCATATTCTGCGGCATTTTTGGTACAAGTGAACTGCAGCTGTAGAACATAACAGAATTTCTCCCCTTTAGGTGAGGTAAGAACCACGCCATCTCCTGACCCTTGGAGCTGCCGGCTTCCGTCGAAGGGCATCGTCCAATATTTGGTGACTGGTTTCTCCGATGATGTTTGGATTTCTGTCCAGTCATTGATGAAGTCGGCAAGCGCCTGGGACTTAATGGCCGTTCGCGGTTTGTATTTGATGTGATAAGCCCCCAACTCTATGGCCCACTTTGCAATCCTTCCCGTTGCTTCCCGGTTTTGGATGATATTTGCAAGCGGTGCTGAGCTGGTCATAGTTATGGGGTGCTCTTGGAAGTAGTGTTTAAGTTTCCGACTCGCCATGAATACACCAAGAACCAATTTCTGCCAGTGAGGATAGCATTGCTTTGATAATGTCAGAACCTCACTGACGTAATAAACTGGTCTTTGCAGAGGGTGCTCCTTGCCGGCTTCCATACGCTTAACAACAACTACAGCGTTGACCGCTCGATTGTTGGCAGCGATATAAAGTAACATTGGTTCTTTAGGCTTGGGAGCCGCCAATATTGGAGCCTGGGATAATTGCTTCTTTAGTGACTCTAGGGCCTGATCGGCTTCGTCATCCCAGACAAATGTTTCTGATTTCCTCAGGAGTCGATACAGGGGGATTGCCTTTTCACCAAGTCGACTTATGAACCGGCTCAAAGCAGTTATACACACTGTGAGTCGTTGAACTCCCTTTACTGAGGCCGGCTTCTGAAGAGTCATGACGGCGTTGATTTTCTCTGGGTTTGCCTCAATACCTCTTTATGATACTATGTATCCCAGGAGTTTACCTACAGGTACCTGATGGCTTCTCGCCCTTCGTTGGTTACCCCAAGTGGAAGGTGGAGATGTAGCGCAGCAGCAAGTTTCCCTCGGTGAAGATACCAAGGTTTGTCTCCAGTAGGACTCCAGAGATGATAAGTAGGTGTCAGCGGCGCGACTGACGTGGACCTTCACACAGACACAGATAAATTTGTTCCCAACGAAGTTCAGAGAGGTGGTCAATCTCTCCGGTCTTGTTGTTCACAAAGGGTAAAACACAAGGGATAATGATAGCAATTGAAAGTAAAAGCAGGAAAAGTGTCGAGGGATTGGTACCCGGGTAGGCTCACCCAAGCGAAAGAAACCTTTCAAGACAAGGATGGACCGATAGGGCTGCAGCTGGGCCGAGCTGGGCAAGCGTACAGCCGATTGCTCCAAGGCAATCAGCCGTACCAAATGCCAGCAGTCGGCCCAGGCGCAACCGGTCCACCCTTTTTCATCACCAAGACGATTATCCGATTGGCCCGCAGCTGGGCCGAGATGGGCATCGACACGGCCGATTGCCTAGAGCAATCGACCCTGCCGAGGGCCACCAGTCGGCCCAGGTGCAATCGGTACAACTTATCACCCCTGGAGAAGTTGACCCCGAGACCAGTAGGAGGTCCAAGTACGAGGTCATAAATGCGCAATCCCGAGAGATCGAGGTGGCAGAGAAGCTAAGTCACATCGAAGATCTGGCAGAGGTGCGTTGACGACCTCTCCGCCGATTCCGCGGACAGGACGACAAGACCGCACCTCCTAGCTCCACTATTCATCATCATGCCCTACAAGTCTACAGCATGGGCCGCCACTTGTCGGGTCCGGATCACCCGGAGAGAAGCAGTCGGTGGGACCCAGCCGATTAGAGGATGACAGATGGGCCCAATCGGCAGTGAAGTTACCGATTTACCCCGGGCTCACACTATAAGAGCCCGGGGTACCCCGCCTGCGTGGGGGACGATCCACACATTCACACCATTACTCACAACTCACTCAGTTCATTTACTGCTTGTAGTTCCTCCTCAGGGAAGCAGGGGAGAACCTTGCCCACGGCAGTTCTCACCTTCCCTGAATAGATAGAGAAGCAGTTATTGTAGCTCAGTTCCATTGATATAGAAGAGACAAGCAGGAGTAAGGGTGTTATCTTTCTGGAGAGCCCCGAACCTGGGTACATCGTGGTGTCTATCACCGTGTTCGTGCCCAACCAGATTCCGGCACCATCGACATCTTCTTCCTCGCGTCTTCCCCTCACTTTAGCCATCCCCATGGCATCTGCCGTCACATATCGACGACAGTTGGCGCCCACCGTGGGGCAGACCAAGGCGTCGAATGGAGTAAAGATCCGGACGGGATTTTCCTCTGCATCGGGCGGTAGCCACGCCTCTGGCCTGATTCTTAGGCGTGGGGCAATCGACTATGTGGTGGACTACTCGGCGCGGTACGGGGCCGGTGCACCCCTGCCGCCCGGTGTGTCACTGCAAGTGGGCAATCATCGCCTCTTCATCGGCAGCTTCCCCGAGGCATATCCCAGGGAGATTCGCGTCTTCTCGTGCATCACGGATCCGCTCTCGATCAGGGGTTGCACGGCAGCGCCTGGCGGAGAGGATGGCCGTGTGCATGCAGCCGTCATGATGGCGGGGGCGTCTTCATCAATCAATCGCGGTGCAGCGAGTGCGGCTAGGAGAGCCAAGGAGGCAGCTGACGCGGCGGAGCGAGTCGGCACCAGCGCGTTGCGGGATGTGTTATACACACCTGTGAACAGGAATGGAGATCCCGATCAAGTCCACACTGAGCTGGAAACAGCACGGCTTGCCCTCGCTCGTAGGGCAGAGCAAGTGCTGGCAGAAGAGCGTAGGTTGGGAGCCATCACAAGGGAATACAACGCGGCGCATGTCGGACCGCGTCGGCCGATTGAGCCCGCAGTCTTAGAAGATTTGAGAAGCCGAGGTCGAGCAGTCCATCAGCAGCTGTCAAGAGCCGAGCAACCAGAGCGGCCAAGGAGGCCGGCGCAGCCGGAGCAGCCAGCGCAGTCGGCGTTCATCCAGAGGCGGACGTACAGCACGCCGGACAAGAACCTGAGGGCATCCAAGCAGATAGCAATCGAGCTAGAAGACCTAGAGGGAGATGAGCGGCGAGAGCAGTCGCGCCGAATGCACGAGCTGCTGGCAGCCGCAAAGGAGCAGAGGCTCGTGGCAATGGAGAATCAGAATGCAGGACCTGGGGCATCAAGGGGAACTGTGAGGCCGATTCCGGAAGCTAGCCAGCGACCGAATGCATCGCGCCAGAACAGACACCAACCGGCCCCGTCTCGGCATGAAAGAAGGGTCAGAAGCAATCGGCCACCCCCAGCGGCAAGCAGAAGAGTTGAAGAGCCAGCTGTTAACAGCAGGCGCAATGACATGCCTCAGCAGTCGGCACCAAGACCAGCAATCAGCGCCCGACGTGGCCCTCGCCAAATCGGTCAGAATGACGCCAGGCATCGCATTGCGCTCCTGGAGAAGGAAGCTCAAGAAGATGAAGAAGGAGAAGCTGTCCCGTCATGTTTCGGTCATCGCATTCGGACCGAGAATTTTCCCAAAGGCTTCACGCTGCCGAGAGACACCCCCAAGTACAATGGTTCTGTGAAGCCAGAAGATTGGTTGTCCGATTACCTGACCGCAGTTCGCATTGCAGGTGGCAGTCGGCGCGTAGCAGTCCGCTATGCACCTTTGATGCTGCAGGGTTCAGCTCGGACTTGGCTGAATAGTCTGCCCAAGGACAGTGTAAAATGTTGGGAAGATTTCATAAGTGCATTCATTCACAACTTCACAAGCACATATGAGCGGCCCAACCTCCCGCGGCAGTTGGCTCTTTCTGTGCAAGGCAAGGATGAACCCCTCCGAGATTACTTATCTCGGTGGATCAAGTTGAAGAATTCATGTGAAGGAGTCTACGAGATCCAGGCCATTCAGTACTTCACGGATGGATGCCTGGTCGATTCAATGTTGAAGCACAAGTTGCTCCGCAAGGATTTCACATCGCTCGCCGAGCTCATGAAGGTGGCCAACTCGTTTGCTGTGTCCGATTCTGCGATGCGCCCTATCCAGCTCGGAGTTGGAGGTGTCATTCAGTCACCAGGGGCTCCGCAGTCGGACACAGGGAACCAAGGCCTCAGTCGGAAGGAAAGAAGAGAGAACAACCGCAACAACAACAACAACAACAATCAGCAGAACAATGGCAAGCGCAAGGATGAGTAGCAAGACATTCAGTACGGCAGTCGGCAGGTGGCCGCTGTTCAAAATGAAGAAGATTCAGGGGCTGCAGGAGGCAGTCGAAAGATGAGACCCAATGTGAGGCCCCCGGGGCAGATGAAGCCCAAGTACACATTCGATGATATGCTGGACGCACCGTGCGAGTTGCACAACACTCCTGGCAGGCCGTCTGCGCATACCACTCGGCAGTGTGATTTTGTGAGAAGGATTGCGAAGGGACAAGCTTTACCACCTCCACCCCCACCACCACCCCAGAACAGAGGACCACCTCAGCAGCAGAACCAGTTCCCGCGAGAAGACACCGCTTACATGATTTTCACCAGCGAGTCCACCGACAAGGGCAGTCGGAGGGCCCGAGCTCAAGAAGTCAACGCCACCATGCCACTGATTCCTCAGTTCATGCATTCATCCGAATGTCCCATATCCTGGGACAGAGCAGATCACCCAACTATCTTGCCGAATCCAGGAAATTATCCACTTGTGGTTGATTCTCTGTTCGTAGGACCAAGGTTTTCATGCAAGTTCTCCCGAGTGCTCGTCGATGGAGGAAGCACAATCAACATTCTGTACAGAGACACCTTGATCAAGCTAGGGCTCACCGAGAAGGATCTGGAGCGCAGTCGGACGACGTTCCATGGGATTGTCCCTGGGTTGTCTTGCACCCCCATGGGCCGCATTCGACTGGACGTCATATTTGGCACAGAGGAGAACTTCAGGAGGGAGCCGATTTGGTTCGAGGTCGCCGACCTCAGCAGTCCTTATCATGCTTTGTTGGGATTGCCCGCATTTGCCAAGTTCATGTTCAACGCACAGCAGACTTACCTCAAGATGAAGATCCCAGGCCAAACGGCGTCATCACTGTCACCGAGGACTTCAGGAAGTCCCTCGAGTGCACGTAGGCTGGCGGCAGTTTGGCTGACTCCCAAGTAATTGAAACAGAGAAGCGTCAGCTCGGCAAGGTGATAGCAATGGCACAAGCACAGAACAAGAATCCGCTCCCAGTCGGCCCAGCCAAGAGAGCAGATGAGGAATCGGCTTTTCAGTCGGCCAAGGACAGCAAGAAGGTCGCTTTAGATCCCTCCGACTCAACCAAGTTCGTTGTAGTCGGAGCTGGACTTAGCGACAAAAAGGAAAGCGAGCTCGTCGAGTTCCTCCATGAGAATCGGGACATCTTTGCATGGTCTCCACAAGACATGCCTGGTGTGCCGAGAGAACTCGCCGAGCACAAGCTGCACATTCGGCCAGGCTCGAAGCCGGTCAAGCAACCCCTGAGACGTTTTTCTGAAGATAAGAGAAGGACAATCGGCGAAGAGATTGCGAAGCTGCAAGCCGCAGGTTTCATCATGGAAGTGTTTTACCCCGAGTGGCTGGCGAATCTAGTCCTCGTCATGAAGAAGAACAAGACCTGGCGCATGTGTATCGATTAAACTTGCCTGAACAAGGCGTGCCCGAAAGATCCGTTTGCTCTGCCCCGTATTGATCAAGTGATTGATTCTACGGCCGGCTGCGAGCTTTTGTCTTTTTTGGATGCCATAGCTGGCTATCACCAGATCAAACTTGCTGTAGAAGATCAAATAAAGACTGCATTTATAACCCCTTTTGGGGCTTGTTGTTATATCACCATGCCTTTTGGTTTGAAAAATGGGGGTGCCACTTATAAGCGCACAATTCATAGATGTACACACTCTCAACTCGGCAGAAATCTCCACGACTATGTGGATGATCTGGTAGTGAAGTCGGCCAAGGGAGTCACACTCCTAGATGACCTCCGAGAGACATTTTCTAATCTGAGAACTTACCAGATCAAGCTCAATCCTGAGAAGTGCGTTTTTGGGGTCCAAGCCGGCAAGCTCTTGGGATTTCTCGTTTCCGAGAGAGGAATCGAATGCAATCCCGAGAAGATAGCTACAATCGAGCGAATGGAGCAACCCAAGAACCTGAAGCAAGTACAGAAATTCACCGGTTGCCTAGCTTCGCTCAGCCAATTTCTCAGTCGGCTGGGTGAAAAAGCAATCCCGTTGTACTAGTTGATGAAGAAGACGGAGAAATTCACTTGGACACCTCAAGCAAGCAAAGCATTCCGAGAGCTCAAGCGCATGCTCTCCACTGCGCCGATTCTGGCTGCCCCGATTGAGAAGGAGCCAATGATGTTGTACATTGCGGCAACCAATCGGGTGATCAGTGCAGTTATGGTGGTGGAGCGGCCCAAGAAGGACAAGGCACAGCAGATTCAGCGACCTGTGTATTATATCAACGAAGTGCTCTCGGTGTCCAAGCAGAACTACCCTCACTACCAGAAGATGTGCTATGGATTATATATGGGATCCAAGATATTGAAGCCATATTTTCAAGCCCATCTAATCACGGTCGTCAGCTCGGCCCCGTTAGCCGACATCATAGGAAGCAGAGATGTGAACGGAAGAGTGGCGAAGTGGGCAATCGAGATCGCCAACCATGGCATCCAGTATGAGCCGAGAACAGCAATCAAGTCGCAAGCGTTGGCCGATTTCCTGGTGGACTGGGCTGAAACTCAGTATATGTCATCCGCTCCAGGATCGGACCTCTGGCGAATGCATTTTGATGGATACAAGATGAAGAGCGGACTAGGGGCTGGTGTAGTGCTCACTTCACCAAGAGGAGATCAACTACACTATGTACTCCAGATTCACTTTGCAGCATCAAACAACGTTGCCGAGTACGAAGCCCTTGTGCATGGTATCAAGCTGGCCAAGGAAATCGGCATTCGAAATATTGAGTGCTTTGGTGACTCCGATTTGGTGGTGCAGCAGTGCACAGGCACCTGGGATGCAAAGGATGCGAATATGGCAAGCTATCGTTTTCTAGTGCAGCAGATCAGTGGGTACTTTGAAGGATGTGAGTTCCACCATGTGCCGAGAGCAAGCAACGAAGCAGCAGATGCCTTGTCCAAACTCGGCTCAACAAGGCAAGCTATCCCGTCAGGCGTTTCACTTGAGCACATCAGGAAGCCGTCCATCATGTCGTCTCCAGAGTCCGAGTCCATCTTCATCTCGGAGACTGACCTTGAAGCGTTGAAGAAGGCAAAAGAAGCTCAACCGGCAAAAATTCCAACTCTAAAGAAGCAGTCAAGCGCCCAAGGTGCCTCAGTCTCAGCAGAGCCAACAGCACCAGGGACTGGTGATTGCAGACCAGGGGCTGCCGAGTGTAGCAAGAAGAACAAGGCAAAAGGAAAGCAAGCAGAGGCAGAACCAGATGGCACAGCCTCAGAAGAGCCAATGTGTAACGCCCCGGCCACACCCACAGGTTCCCAGCGTACGCCTGGCGGGATCTAGACTGTCCCCACAGACCAACACTAGTCTTTCCTACGCACTTTGTCCTCACTCATGCGCACCCGGGAACAACTTCCCGGTCGGTCACCCATCCTCAAATTGCTCCAAGCCAAGCACGCTTAACTTTGGAGTTCTTTGGATCTGGGCTTCCGGAAAAGAAGGTGCACCTTGTTGATATGAGTAGTTTATCATTCCTATTAAGCCAGGATGTCACATACACCCCCACTCAAAGGAACCGATGTCACCATCGGCCCACAGGAACGTTCCCTCTTGGCACACGTCTGTGCATCCAGTGCCGACACATGTCCCACATGTTCGCGCACTGACCCACACACGCCCGTATAACCACAAGGGTCGGCTCTGATACCCATTTGTTATGCCCCGGCCACACCCACCGGTTCCCGGCGTACGCTTGGCGGGATCTAGACTGTCCCCACAGACCAACACTAGTCTTTCCGACGCACTTTGTCATCACTCATGCGCACCCGGGAACAACTTCCCGGTCGGTAACCCATCCTCAAATCGCTCCAAGCCAAGCACGCTTAACTTTGGAGTTCTTTGGATCTGGGCTCCCGGAAAAGAACGTGCACCTTGTTGATATGAGTAGTCTATCATTCCTATTAAGCCAGGATGTCACACAATGACATCGGGCACTGCCGATTGCAGTGAAGAAATTCCAGTTCCAGACGAGCAGCTATCACCAGGGGCTGCCGAATGCGTGCCAGGCGCCGCAATCGGTAGTTCCGAGACAGAGGTCGAGATGGTAGAGGTTCAAGAGGCCGAAGTCCAAGAGGCCGAGGGCCAGCAAGCCAAGATCCAAGAAGAAGTCGCACACCAGCAAGCAGAAGTGATGGTACTCGTCAGTGCGCCATCATGGACACAGCCGATTAGAGATTTCCTAGCATACGGAGTCCTTCCAGAAGACGAAGCCGAGTCAAGACAAATCAGTCGCCGATCTTGGGAATACACAATAATCAACAACGAACTAGTACGCAAGAGTGCAACTGGTGTCTTTCAGAGATGCGTAGAAGAAGATAGAGGCTTGGAGTTGCTCAGAGACATCCATCAAGGTGAATGCGGTCATCACGCATCAGCAAAAGCCATTGCCAGCAAAGCTTTCTGACATGGTTTCTATTGGCCGACTGCGCTTGCAGCGGCTGAGAACTTGGTGAAATATTGCAAAGGCTGCCAGCGGTTCAAGGCAAAAAGTCATCAGCCAGCATCAGCACTGAAGACAATCCCAATAACATGGCCGTTTGCGGTGTGGGGTTTGGATATGGTTGGTCCATTCAAGAGGGCCCGAAGTGGCATGACACATCTCCTGGTAGCAGTGGACAAGTTCACCAAGTGGATTGAAGCCCGCCCGATCAAGAAGCTTGATGGTCCAACGGCGGTCCGCTTCGTGGCCGGCATCATGTGCAGATATGGCGTGCCCAATAGCATCATCACCGACAACGGCACCAATTTTGCAAAAGGCGCACTGGCTCGGTATGCGGCTCAGCAGGGCATTCGGATCGATCTTGCGTCTGTGGCACACCCTCAGTCAAATGGTCAAGTAGAAAGAGCAAATGGCCTCATCCTCTCGGGTATCATACCCCGATTGGTGGATCCACTTGAGAGGGCACCCGGAGCATGGATTGAAGAGCTCCCAACAGTACTGTTCAGCTTAAGGACCACGCCAAATAGGTCGACTGGATTCACCCCTTTCTTCCTGGTATATGGATCAGAAGCAATCATCCCATCCGACATCGAGTTTGATTCACCTCGGCATGCCTTGTACACCGAGGAGGAAGCCAAGTTGGCACGAGAAGATGGCATTGATCTCAAGGAAGAAGCCTGCCTGCTGGCCTTGTCCAGGTCGGCACTCTACCAGCAGAAGTTGCGGCACTACCACAGCAAGAAGATTCGTCCTCTCTCCTTCCGAGAAGGCGACATGGTGCTACGCTGAATTCATAAATCGGATGGGCAACACAATCTTGCCTCACCCTGGGAGGGACCATTCGTCATCAGTCGCGCACTCAAGAACAACTCGTACTATTTGATCGAGTGCACCAAGGGCACTCGGCATAAGGACACGTCGGGAGTAGAAACAGAGGAGTCGTGGAACTCCGAGCTTTTATGCCCGTTCTATAGTTGAGCGGCAGAAATTTATGTACGCGATTCGGCAAACGATCAGTAAAGATATCATGCCTCTAAAAAGAGCATTCGATTACCTTTGCATAATGTCATTCGAAAAGCTAGCCCAAATTGGCAACGCTTAGTCATACCCGAGACGTGAATAACGCACTCGGGGACTGACCGACCACGAGGTCAGCAAAATAAGCCAACGAGGCACGGGGACTGCGGGCTGGCACTCAACTTAGCACCTGACTTGAGCACAAGTCACGAGAGTGGTTGTGGCATTGAGAAGGGCAGCGGTTGGGGCAGTCGGCAGTACAAATTCCCGAGAAACAAGTCGAAACGCCCTAAAAAGGGCATAGCCGATAAAATCAGTTACCGATTGTGTCGCAGACCGTTGCATCGAGCACGGCAGCGAGCAATCGGCTCCTAACATTGCAGAATCCTTTGCATTAAATCTTGTCGTGTAAATTCAAAAACTTATCAAACCTTGGCTGGAAATCAACCTTTGATACGATTGCAGACCGCATGTCGGCGGCAACATGGACAAGGCATGACACCCCCAAATGCAGACCGATAAAAGAAACCGACAAAGACGCAAAGTCGATCGCACAGATAAAACTTGCAACAAGCAATCAGATTGCATAGAGATAACAGGCCTAAGGCCGAATAAGTTCATTACATCGAAACCACACCCAGTGGGTGTCGGTGGAATTAAAACCATGTCTTACGAGCAACTATTCCGAAAGTAAAAATAAGATAAGGCCGATCAGAGGTCGACAGCAGAGGTAGAGGGCGTCGTCGGAGCCACGGCTCAAGAAGTCGGGGCAGTTGACGGCGCAGAGCTAGCAGTCGGAGCAGTCGGGTCGGCTTGCGTAGTGGCGGCATCCGGCTCAGATTGCGCGTCAGTAGAGGTAGCTCCGGTTTGCTTGGTTCTCGGAGAAGTATGGGAGGAACCGCTGTCAGAAAGCTCATCGGCCAGGCCAGAGATGGTAGTTGCCCCCAGTGGGTTCCCTCCTTCGTCAAGATATGGAGTGTAGTCATAGGGAGAAAACCAGTTCACCATGGTGTTGGCCAGCCGATTCACCTCGGCATAGGTCTTCTCAAGAACGTCGGTTGTGTTCTCTCTGAGGCTGTAGAGCTTGGGAAGTTTAACTTGTGGATACCAGCTCAGCACAGTTTGAAGAGCAGTCTCCGCACCAGTCCGACCAGCAGAGTTAAGCAAGACGTCAATCCGACGTGGGATGGCCTTCAAAAGAATCCGAGTCTGCTCGGTAGTGGCATTCGGAGCCTCTCCTTTGTCAGAATCCTCTTCGTCCAAAGTCTCAAGCTCGAGGGTCTCGGCGGAGGAACCGGCGACATGCTTCATCCTCTGGAGTCCGATCTTGAGCTCAGTCGGCGACCACAACACTTTTTATATGGGGGAAAACTGAAATAGAAAAACAGCTGAAAACAGGAATTGGCACTGGGGTGCACTGATTTATAGGTTAGTCCAAATAATATCAAAAGTGTATGAAAGTGTATCTAGATCATAGTAATATCACACAAAACACGCATGGAGCAAGCAGAAATTATAGATACGTTTTGGACGTATCAACATCCCCAAGCTTAATTCCTGCTCGTCCTCGAGTAGGTAAATGATAATAGCATAATTTCCAATGATGAGCCTCCACAAATGAGCTCTAGGTCTTCTTGATCAAGCAATTTGGATGCACCCCCACTAGTTCCATTGGAGAGCTTACCTTAGCTCATATGTGCATCCGTTGCATGGCAATCCCTACTCCTCACATCATATCTATCGTTTGGCTTTCTCTCGCCTATGATTGTCCTCATTGATGTGAGCCTTTCACACCCTTTTTGTCTTCCTCCTCCACCATATTCTCTCTTTGCCATCCTAAGTGTAAACTTTCTTTCTTACGCTCATCCATTGCATGAGTGCTCAAAATGTCGAAAAGGAGTGGATCATTTTGACTTGTACCTGGCTAGTGGTCTGGGGATGAGTCAAGATAAGATTCCAAAGAAGAACAAGTGTTAAACTTTAGTACATTGAGTTCTCAACACAAAAATACTTTTTCTCGTATATCCCTATCCCCTTTCTTGCACGCAAACACCATTCGGAGACATTTGAGTCACGGACAGCGAGAGCTCTTGCACCTTTATGTTCTTATGTTGCTTGTTTCAATGCTAAATATAGACTCTTGCCTGTTATGACTTGAATTGAATTACATGCCTTGATTTCTTTACTTAAAAGTTCTCATATGGTTGTTAGCATGTCACCACAGAAATTATGCTTTTATCATTTACCTCCTCGAGGACGAGCAGGCATTAAGCTTGGGGATGTTGATACGTCCAAAACGTATCTATAATTTCTGCTTGCTCCATGCCTCTTTTGTGTGATATTGCTATGATATTGATGAACTTCCATACACCTTTGATCATATTTGGACTAACCTATTAACTCAGTGCACCCCAGTGCAAGTTCCTGTTTTTCTATTTCAGGATTCCCCCATATTAAATGTGCTCCAAAAATTCGGGAAAATACAATAAAAAGTCAGCGTAGAAGAAGCTTCGGGAATCACCGAGGGGGGGCCAGAGGGGACCCACCAGGGCCCCAGGCGCCCTCCTGACGCGCCCTAGGGTGGGGCCGCGCCAGGGGGCCACCTGGACCCCTGGTGGCCCCCCTGGCTGCCCCCTTCGCCTATATATCCCTCATGACGTGAAACACCCGTAACAGGAACCCTTTTTTGCGATCTCTCCTCTGTTCCGCCGCCGCCGCGCTTCCAAGATCAAGAGCACCAGAAGACCTCTTCCCGGCACCCTGTCGAAGGGAGGAATCACCTCCGAGAGCTTCTCCACCACCATGGATGCTTCCTGGATGAACCGTGAGTATTCCACCTTGGACCATGGGTCTATGATCAGTAGCTATGTGATGTTCTCCTCCCCTCTTTGTTCTTCATGGATTAGACCTCGTGAGCTGCCCTACATGATCGAGGTACATATGTAATCTTTCTTCTGTTGCTATGCTGAGTTTGCTGGGATCCGATGGATTATGAGACTATGTTCAGATTGTGTTTGAGTAATATATTTGATTCTCCTCTTTTAAATTTATGTTCTAGAGTAATTCTTGCATGTTCTCCGTTGCTGTTTATTGCTTTGGCCAAGTAATAGGTAGTGACTCCAAGAGGGAGCGTTATGCATGATTGTGGGTTCATGCCCCCTGATGACTAGCTTGAGTGACAGAAACATGAGTCTAGGGGATGTGTTGTTGCTACAAGGGGGAAAACAATGGTGCTTGTACTTGCGGGTGCAAGGATTGTTTACTTTACGTAAAGTTCTTTAATGCAGTTGTCCGTTCCTTTGAGTTTACACTTTGGGTGGGATTCGCAACTTAATACCAGCGAGATGTTCTGGATAGATATCTCAAGGTGGATGATTATTAGGTAGATGCAGATGGATTTCGATCTACTTGTCTTGGCGTACCGCCCATGCTTTTGAGCCTCTTCCTTTCTTTATAGCATAGTTAGCATTGGTTTGCGCACATAATCCTCTCAATTTCCCAGCTGTAATTTGTTTACCTCGCATGGCTATTTTATCGTCTTTTGGGAGAGAGACATCACTAGTGAACATCATAGGACCCCGGTCTATATTTTCGATATTGTTTACACCCACTATCAATTTACTGCTTTATTTACTTTTCCGTTGCTATCACTATCATTATTATCCCGTGCGTTTTATCCTTTGTAAACAACAAGGCCGTAGGAATTGAAAAATCCTCTGTACTCGTTGAAAATCAAAGTTATTTGTTATGTGTGCAGGTCCAGGAGAAGCAAGTGATTATCAAACGGCGCATCACTTGTCGATCCACCTTCTTGTATCTGTTGGAGTCCTACTGGTTGATACTAAACTTTAGCATCTTCGCTAAGGGAAACTTGCGGTTGTCTACATCTCAACCTTCCACTTTGGGTAATCAACGAGGGGGCGTTAATTCGTACCATCAGTGCCCTAGACGGAAGAGGTCACCTCGAATCCACATACCATTGTTGTGAAGCTTCGTGGTTTCGTTGGGAGCGTCAAATTTTGTTGTGGAGATTGCCCCAACCTTGTATGTAAAGGTTTGGTTGCCACCTTCAAGGCCGCCTCGTAGTGGATCATGACATCTTTCATTGGTAAGAGCATGAGGATAAATAGGGTGGCCCTCGTTAGCTTTGTGTGAGCATTGTGCTCCTCACCCTCTCCAAACGGAGACGTACTTCTCGAAAGAGAAGTAACTTTGGCAACTTATCGTTGTCTCCCGTGTTCCCCTTTATCTCTACTTTGTGCAAGTTATTTTCATTGCTTATATATTACTAGCTCATTTACTGTTGGATTAGTTGGCATATAGGTTGCTCATGTAGTTGCACATCTAGACAACCTATATTTATTGTTGAGCCTAATTTGTTAGGAAAAGCTTGAAAATTGTTAGTCGCCTATTCACCACCCTCCTAGTCGACATTCCAATCCTTTCATTTGGCATCAGAGCCTCGTCTCTTATTAAGGGCTTTACCTCCTTAACAGGATGTTGCAAGGGGATTCAACGGAAGAGGTTGACTTACTAGGGGATACTTAGAATCCTCCCTCCTTGGGAAAGGTTCCAAGTACCAAGGGCTTCACGAACACGCTCGCGAAGGATGACTCGTCATCTAACTCTCGACAAGAGTACAAAGAAGGCATGTCGGCCATGAAGGCTCACATGAATCAAGTTACTAATATGCTTAGTGATCTCATGTGAAGGGTACCCATTGCGGACAACCCCACCATCACCCCCAACATTCCAAAGTTGGGTGGATGAGATGTCACCTCCAAATCTCGTGATGATGGTAGGAATGACAACCGTTCCATTCCTCTTCAAGGGAATAGATCGGGTGCCCATTCCATGGTTGCTCCCCCTGTTAGCTATAACTCATTACCTCTTCCCGAGCCTCATTTCGCGCATGCAAGTCCTCCTCCCATCCTTAGCAAAGAAGCTTACCCGGTTTGGGCTTATCGCATGAAAAGACACTTGAAGGGTTCCTCGGAGGAATTGTGGCGCATCATTGAGGAGGGCTTACATCCTCATGACCGCCGCAATATGACCGCGAGAGAATATCGGGACAACTCCATCAACAATCATGCTTTGCTCGTGATAGGAAATGCGTTGAAGGAAGAGCCACAGAATCTTGTCCGGAAGTGTGAAACGGCCAAGGAGTGTTGGGATCTTCTTGAGAAGACTATCATGGGAAGCTCTAGCATACGGAGCTCCAAGTTTGACAAGATTCAAGATCAAGCCGATCATTTTGTAAGAAATGAAGGGCAATCTTCTGAGGATGTTCACCAAAGGTTGGTGGCTCTTGCCAACTCCATGACAGATCACGGGAGAATGGACACCGATGATGGATGGATAGAAAGGAAGTTCATCACGGCTATGCTCCTACACAAGAAGCATATCACCAAGGTCATTCGTCAAAGGCCCGATTTCCGCCAGTTGACCTCCAACCAAGTCTTGGATGAATTTGTTTCCATGAAGATATTAGACTCCACGGCCGAGCTGAAATTGGCTCGCCAAAGTGGCACCAAGATGTCGTCTCTCGCTTTGAAGGCCAAGGAAGTTCAAGTTGAGGACGATGAGGATGAACAGGATGTTGGACCAAAGGACACCAAGTATGCTTACAACGAGCACATGGCTCTCGCCTCAAGACAATTTTGGGGAAACAAGAAGAACTTCAAGTCCAACACAAGTAGCTTCAAGCCAAAGGGCCAAAGAATAAGGACTTGCTTAAATTGTGGAAATGTGAGTCATTTCATTGCGGATTGTCCATACGAGAAGAGAGAAGATCATGATGGCAAGCTCATCCGGAATGACAACAACAAGTCACTATTGAACAAGAACTTTGTGAAGAAGAATCATTAACAGGTGTTGGTGGCACAAGAAGAATACTACTCCGATGATGAGGATGATGAAGAAGGCGGTGAGGTTGTGGCAAACGCCACCGTTTCTATTGCCATCGAATCTCCCTCATCAACATCACTCTTCAACTCCCCCAACGAGAACCCTCACATCATCCACAATTGCCTTATGGCCAAGACTACCTCGGTAACTCCTCTCTCAAAACCGTTTACCCCCACTAACCCATCTTTGTTGGATTGTGTGGAGGAAAATGAGGATCCCAAGGCACACGAAGAAAATGAGTTTGAACTCTTCATGTCCAAACTCAAATGTGAAGCCAAGAGACACTTTGTGGCTCTCTTGGAACAATTAGGTGAAGCACATGCTCACATTGAGCAACTTGACGAGTCTATCACCGAGTTGCAAGGCCATAGTCATGACTATGCGGATGAGATAGGGGAGCTATCTCAATCTCTTGAAGAGGAGTGTGAGCTTAAGTTGTCTCTTGGTGAGACTCATGCTAGTGATATATCTAAGCTAGAACTTGACCTTAAACATTCTAATGCCATTGCGTGTGACCTCAAGACTAAAAAAGATGAACTTGTTGAGGCTCATGAAAGACTTCTTGTGGACCATGAGAAAGTCGAAAAGGACCACAAGTCCTTTAAGCACGAACTCATGGCTCTCAAGAAGGCACATGAGGAAACCAATGTTCAACTCACTAAAGAGATTAATAATTTTTCTCCTATTATTATGGTAGAGAAACCTCGTTCCACTAATCCTAGTTATGAGCATGTTCCTCTCATTGAGGAAAACGCTAGGTTGAAGGCACAACTTGAGAAGGGGCTTGTTTCTTGCATTCAAGGAGAGAAGAATCTTAATGATCTCTTGAGTTCTCAAAAGGAGGTCATTGGCAAGGAAGGAATTGGTTTTGGTGCAAGTTCATCAAAGAAGAAGAAAAGGAAGGGCAAGGCCCCTCCTCCCTCCAAGGAAGTCACCTTTGTGAAGGAAGGGGAGAAGCCTCAAGAAAAGATGGTAAAGGCCATTGGGGGTGGCATGACCAAAAGGGGTGGTGCCCTCCCCAATGACATTGCCGGACCAACTAACCCTTCTTATGTTCTTTGTTGCACTAATGATGGGCATGTTTAAGCCAAATTTGTTGGGTATTATGATGAATATATTGCTTGGTCTATTTGGGTGTCTAATGTAAGGCCCGATATGGGGTACTGTTCCAGATCTAGATGTTTCATCCAGATCCGGGGACGAAGCACATATCGGTCCCACCGCGACATATGACAATGCCATATGCCCCGGATTTCCAACGTGATATCACAAAATTACAGCTAAAAGGATACAACATCTCATACAATCGGCATAAAATTTCCTTAATACATTACATCATGGGAAGATACATGTCTGAGTACAGACTACAATCAAATGCCTAGTGGAAAAATTAAAACACACCATTTCCGTAACCACATGGGTCCAGGCTCTCCGCCGGGATCCGCCTAACTAGTCGTCGTCGAGTCTCCGCGAAGGCGTCCAGAAGAAGGGTCTTCGAGCTCCTCTGAAGTCCAAGATCGTTCGCATAACATGCGTAAAAGAGAAAAGAAGGGGTGAGCTATATCAACAAGTCTTGTAACTAACTTATCACGGTAAGATGGGGGTAGTGGTGAGGTTGCAGCCGCACTAGCAATATATGAGTGGCTAAAGTTCTATTTAGAGTAAGATGAGAACCAAGCAGTCGATGAGGAATCGCCTCCAACAAGTCTGCTATCGGCTACTTACGCAAATATAACACCTATCCTATCCTTGTCCTCCCCTTCGCATCCCGACGAAGAACAAGCAATCAAGGCACACACACGTTGATCAAGTTATTAAGATTATCTCAGTTGTTGTTGTCTATGAACAAGGAGTAGGTCTCAAGTCGTCCATAACCGTGGACACGACTGATGTCTACGCATGCTTCTATTCTTGTAGACTATGTTCGGCCTCCAAGCGCAGAGGTTTGTAGGACAGCAGCAATTTCCCTCAAGTGGATGACCTAAGGTTTATCGAACTCAGGGAAGTAGAGGTTGAAGATGGTCTCTCTCAAGCAACCCTGCAATTAAGATACAAGAAGTCTCTTGTGTCCCCAACACACCTAATACAACTAGGAGTTGTATAGGTGCACTAGTTCGGCGAAGAGATGGTAAAATACGAGTGATAGGTGTGGCAAAGCAAGGTAATATAAATCTGTAATAAAAAGTGCAGCAAGAAAACATGTGACAAAAGTGAGCACAAACGGTGTAACAATGGTGGAAACAAGGCCTAGGCTTCATACTTTCACTAGTGGCAACTCTCAACAACATTAACATAGTCTAATCACATGATATTTCCCATAAAACATGCAATGGAGACGCACTCGGAGGTCATTCCTTTGTGTTCAAGAGAGGATGAGAATTATGTAGGGCTAGAAAAGCACACCTCAAAGTTCGTAGTTCTCAATCTATGGATTTCCCAATGTCACCGCGGCCAACCAAAGAGAGTACCACAATCACCACAACATATCTCAAGGATAGTCAAAGACAAGCACCAAGAGACTCTCAATCTTCAATCAACACACAAAAGAGGAAATCACTCATGATAATATTCTTCTAACCCATGTCCAATAGACCGCTGTCACCTTGGTCTCGGGGATTATACTAGATAAGATCAATTGAGTACATCAATCCAATACATAGAGGAAGGCGAAATATCATGGGATCACCCTAGATTAACATAGCCTATGATCACAACGAAGATCACATCATGGGAGAGAGAGAAGAACACATAGCTACTGGTAGAAACCTCAGCCCCGAGGGAGAACTACTCCCGCTTCATGGAGGGAGGAAGCAACGTCGATGGAGATGAATCCGGGGGCACTTCCCCGTTCTGGCAGGGTGCCGGCACAGGAATTCTGGTGCCCCGAAGCTTGTTGGCGATGGCGGCGGAGATCGGAATCGCTTCTGTAAAAAGTACTTCGATATTAGGGATTTCCTCCGCGGGGGCTAAATATAGGCCAAAGGAGGGGGCCAGGGGGCCACAGTGCAGCCAGGAGGGCAGGTGGCGCGGCCTAGGGTGGACCCGCGCCGGGCACCCTCCTGGGCCCCTGGTGGTGGCCCTCCTTCCATGTCTTGGTTATTCCGGAAGCTTCCGGACCGCTGATTTTTTATATAATTTTTCTGGGATTTATTGGGCACTTTAATTTTTGGAAAAACCTGAAATACAAAAACAGCAGAAAACAGGAACTGGCAACTGGGTGCACTGGGTTAATAGATTAGTCCAAATATGCTCAAAAGTGTATGAAAGTTCAAGCAAATCATGGCAAAGTCACACAAAACATGCATGGAGCAAGCAGAAATTATAGATACGTTTGGGACGTATCAACATCCCCAAGCTTAATTCTTGCTCGTCCTCGAGTAGGTAAATGATAACAAGCATAATTTCTGTGGTGACATGCCACACAACCATATAAGGACTTTTAAGTAAAGCAATTAAAGCATGCAATTCAATTCAAGTGTTAACAAGCAAGAGTCTATATTAGCATTGACACAAGCAACAAAAGAACAAAAGGTGCAAGAGCTCTCGCTGTCCGTAACTCGAATGTCTCCATATGGTGTTTCCGTGCAAGAAAGGGGATAGGGAATACGAGATAAAAAATAGTTTGTTGAGAACCACTATCTACTAAAGTTTCACACTTAGTCTCCTTTGGATTCTTATCTGGACTCGTCCCCAGACCACTAGTCAGGTACAAGTCAAACTGATCCACTCCCTTTCGATATTTTGAGCACTCATGCAATGGATGAGCGTGAGCAAGAAAGTTGACACCTAAAAGGCGAAACAGAAAGAAGGTGGAGGAGGAAGACAAAAAGGTGTGAGAGGCTCACATCAATGAGGACAATCATAGGCGAGAGAAAGCCATATGATAGATATGATGTGAGGAGTAGGGATTGCCATGCAACGGATGCACATGTGAGCTAAAAGCTCTCCATGGGAACTAGTGGGGGTGCATCTAACTTGCTTGCTCAAGAAGACCTAGAGCTCTTTTGAGGAGGCTCATCATTGGAATATACAAGCCGAGTTCTATAGTGTGAAGGGTCCCCACATAGCTATATGCATGATGATGATCTCTATGGAGTACAAGGGATAGAGGATGAAGTACTAGTGTGGATATCTCAAAAGGAATAGTAGTGTGCCCCTTCTCTCTTTTTATTTTTTATTTTTCTCTTTTTTCTATTTTTTTGTATTTTTTGGTGGCCTCAATGGCTCTTTCTATTTAACTCTCATTTGTCCTCTTTGGGATCTTTTGGTTTTGTCCTCTTTGGGATCTTTTTCTCACTTTAGGGGCAACACTCTATATTTTACAAGAATATAGGAGATCTTTCACACTTTACAAAGGTACTCACATAAAGAAGATATAACTATCATGATGTGTATGCCTCTGCCAGGATAGCAGGATATGCAATGATACTAGCGCGTCATGTAGCAATTATTAGGGCAAGGCCCAACTAGCATGCGGCTCATCGACCAAGCAAGTAACATGTATGACATGAGGATCAAGTCATGAGAAGGTGGATGTTGCATGGGAATGTATCTCGGAAAGGCTATGGAAATGCCTTGTAGGTAGGTATGGTGGCTGTTTTGAGGAAAGATATAAGGAGGCTTATGATGACAGAGCGTATCATGCCAAGGGTTTGGATGCACCGGCGAAGTATGCGCCAACTCTCGAGGTGAGAAAGGGAAATGCACGGTACCGAAGAGGCTAGAAAAAGTATATGTGGGTGGAAGTGTCAACTTTCGAATACTCACATTAGTCCGAAGAACTCATGCACTTATTATCGGTAACTCTCAATCTAATCAGGAGGTTCACAAAGAGACAAGTACCTCGAGGAGGAGTGTATGGGGGTTTGGTTATCCTTGCGCATCCTCGACTCATGGTACGTGAGTGTACTCTAATATTCGAACCCTCCAGAGGTTAGTGATCCATTTAGTAGCTAGAGTTCTCAACAGGGTTTTTGGTTTTCGAAAATCACAATGATTGCCCAAAATACGACATTTATCACTAATAGGCTAAAGCTCTTGACACCATAAGTTCAAACATTACTCTAGTCAATACCTCAAAACTATTGCAAGTTACTACTACAAAGAGAACAGCAACTTCAACTACCTACTTCTAGTCAAGTCACAAAACTCAGTGCAACAGGCAAACTTTCTAACAAGATAAAACATGCAACCTATAGAAAGTTCAACCTAAGACAAAACAAAAGCTCTAGAAGAAAACTAAAGCACTACAATTGAACAGGACAGCAGCTAAGAAAAAAATAGAACAACTCACAGCTAAGAAAATAAGCATGCAAATCCTATGAGGAGTTCTAGTTCAAGCGGAGCGTGTATCTCTCCCACACAAAAGAGTAAGTTGGGGTCTAATTTTTTACTACAACAAACAAAGCAAAGCAAACCTAGAAAAGTAAAGAGCGAGACGCTCCAAGCATAGCACATAACGCATGAAGTGATAAAAATATAGTGCAACGAGGGATGAACTGATAATTGTTGATGAAGAAGGGGGTGCACGGGGGCATCCCCAAGCTTAGACGCTTGAGTCTCCTTGAATATTTGTTGGGGATGCTGTAACAGCCCAGTTTTCACAAAAATTTGAAATTTTCTTTTCGACGTGAATTGTTCGATTGTCTGATTTGTTTGCGGTGTTTGCATCCCCGATTTATCGATCGGCGATTATTTTTCCCACTCTTATCTCATATCGGACGGAGACCGACCCTTTCCACCTCGACACTCGACCTTTGCGACACCGGGTTTCGCCCGATCACCGTCGCGAATACCGCACAAGACCAGCCGCAGCCAACGGAACAAAAACCTCGTTTAATAATTAAACGGGTTATTTTTATAGCGCGCCGGAAAGTGTTTTCAGAACGGTTCCAACGCGAGGTGAACGCCTCCGGCTCGACGCACTGATCGCGCAGTTCGAAGTTTTACCTGAATCGGAGGTACTGCGGACCCCCGGCGGTCAGAAACGTGAGCACCGCGCAGGCGAGATAAAAACCGAGGATGTTTTTGCAAACTGCCAGCCACCCATGCTATATAAAGACCACCACACTCCCACCCATTTTTAGGGTTTCTCTAGCCACAATTTTGCAGCCACCTCCCTCAGATCTGCCCCAATTTTCGCAGCTACTCCCCCAAATCAGCAAACACTAGTTCAGATCTGTTTGGAGCCGTTCGATCGCGAGATCGGAGGGCCGTGGATGCGCCACGTCAGCCCAGCCTGTGCTCCTCTCTCCTCTCCACCTGCCTCCCGTGGGCATGGCGCAGCCGCCGCCGCATCCGGCTAGCCAGCCGCCGGCCACCGGAGCACGCAGCAGCAGGGCGCCGGTCCCCTCCTCTCACCTCTCTTTCCCTCTCCTCCCTCTTCCTCTCTCTCACCCCCGCTCCCCCTGCAGGTCGCCGTCGGACGCAAAGGTCGCCCGCCATGGCCATGGCTCGGCCAGCCGAGCTCACGGCGGAGCTCTCACCGCCGGCTCCTCCTCTCGGCCGGGCCGGTCTCCTTCGGCCGCCCCTGGAGCTCCGCACCCCCTCCCGCCTTCCTCGACGCCTCCCAAGACCGGAGCTGCGCCACCAACCGCGGCCGTCGTCGCCGGCACCCGACAGGATCGGGCGGCGTCCCGATCCAGCCGCCACCCCGCTGTGGGCCGGCCCAGATCCCGCAGCCGCCGCGCATCCAGCTAGGCCGAGAGGCCCAGGAAGCCACGGCCTCCTCTGGCCAGATGGGTCGAGCCCTTGGTGAGGGCCCGTTCATTTTTTTTCCATGGAACCCTGTTATTTTTTTCTGCTATGTTCTAGGATTTCTTCTGCTGTTTCAGTTTGGTGAATAGAATTGCGAGTAAACCGTAGCTCCGATGAACGCGCCCCCAAAACAAAAGTTGCTCAGTTTTGCGTGTACTTTAATTCATCTTTTGTGAGCATTTTAATTTGAGCTCATCTTGATTGTGTAATTGTGTGCTAAAGTGGGCATCAGGCCGTTAAACTGCTACTTCTTCTTGTCAAGTGCTGCTGTTATTATTTTGTTGCAACTTTGCATGATGATTGTAACAAATCCATGAGGCCTATTGCATTGATTACTTTTGCGTTGCGTTAAGCAATGTTTCTAATTCAGTTTCATGCATTCACATGCCATATTTGCTTGCTGCATCATGTTTATATCTTGCTCCAAAGTAGCTATCCTGATGTTATTGTGCTGCTGTTGCTGAAACTGTTAATTTGTTGCAACTTCGGTCGACGAGTGTGTCGCGACCATTTATCGGAATTGAGTGATTCCAGTTGAATATTGTTAAGCATCATGTCTACTTTCATCCCATGTATTGCTATGTCATGTTGCTGCACTTTTGCATATAGATTTACCCCTGTTTATACAGCATGTGTGCGTAACTTGTTTTGCTTATATCTTTTTAACCGTAACTCCGTTTGGAGTGTGCTTTATATGTAACTTGATTAGTTTTTCGTGTACTTTATGTTTATGCTATTGTTTGCTGTTGTTAACCAACCTAAAATATGGTTTAGGGCAGATCAGTACCAAATCCTTTAATTGTTGTGCGGCACTTAGTGCTATGCCATGTTTAGGTTGTGCCTCACTTAAATTGACTAGCATAGATAGTTTACTTTGTGCTTCACCTCTTGACCTGTCTGTGTGCTATGCCATGCTTTCTTGAGTTGCCATGTTAATAACCGTTGTTTGGTCACCTGTAGCTAAACAACTTGAACCACCGTAAACGTGCGGTATCGTCTTGTGTGACGAGTACTCCACTTAAATCGTTAGTAACCGCTCTCGACGGTAGGTGCGATGTCTCATGTTACTTCTTGTTGATGCTTGCTCTTGTATTGCTCCGTAGTAATAGTGGTGAACCTTTGATTGCTTTCCAGTGTTTATCGTCTTGTGTGCTTCCGCGGGTACCTCTCGGAGACGATGCGAGCGTGCGATCAACTACACCTTCGGAACCCGACTTATCAATAGGCAAGGACTATACATTACTTATGATCCATTCTATTTCAACCAGCGGTTTGCATGCTAGTATAGGATAGGTTCGATGTTTGATCCTACCACATGTTTACAGCCTCTTTCAAACCGATACAGCCATGTCCCCTCCCAGCAAACCTTGTACTGCCATGTTACTATTGCTCGTTGCTCAGCCCCTGCTTAGTATGCATGCTTAGGATGCTACGATGTTACCCGGTTACTCTTTGGGTTGGGATATCACCTGATTATTATATTATTGTTGATGATATGATTATTATTAATGTTGACTATATTGGACGAAGGATGGAAGGTCTAGGCTATCCCGCCCCGACGCTTTGTTCCATTCGAGTCACCTAGGATCCGAGTTCCGGGTATTGGTTTTAAGACTGAGCGTGCCTAACCACGTGTGGGATTTTATGGGGTCCCCTTTTCTTACCTACCTAGCTTCAAGCATTTCTAGTGGTGGCCCAAGCTGATTTACCATTTGAAACCGTGTGTGTGCTGGTCGTATGCCAGTTGTTTACAAACCAACTTGGACCAGTGAGGACTTAGTTCCCTTGCTGGCCCACTTTGTCCGGCTGAGGACCCGGTTTCCCATGTGTGATTAACCGGCTATCCAAACCTGCGACAGACGGTAGAGACCAGATCGAGAGAGCGGCCGGCTCCTGAGATGGATGTCGACTCACCGGGGGCCACCCGGATTTGTTCGTTGTTAGTTAGAGGGACCTGTCGTTTCGGATCTCTTGGAACTAAATCATAAAATGGTTGCTTGTGATGGGTAGCAACTAAGAGTGATGGATGTGCATGCGGAGCCTCGTAATGGGCAGTTGGTATACCCCTGCAGGGTTAAACCTTTTCGAGAAGTCGTGTCCACGGTTATGGACGACTTGAGACCTACGTCTTGTTCATAGACAACAACAACTGAGATAATCTTAATGTAACTTGATCAACGTGTGTGTGCCTTGACTGCTTCTTCTTCGTCGGGATGCGAAGAGGAGGACAAGGATAGGATAGGTGTTATGGTTGCGTATGTAGGTGGATAGCAGACTTGTTGGAGGCGATTACTCATCGAATGCTTGGCCTCTTACCTTACTCTCTAGATCGTTAGCCACTTCATAAATGCTAGTGCGGCAGCAACCTCACCACTTACCCCTTCCTTACCGTAAACTACTAGTTGTCCTAGAATGACCAGTGATGAAGTCCTTGCTGGGTCAGATGACCACTACAGTTGGATGCTGAGTACCTCTGTACTCATGATACTACCCCCAAACTCTTTTCAGGGTCCTTGATCGACAACAGGTATGGTGATCGACGTTTCACGTGGAGACTCGACGACGACTAGTTAGGCGGATCCCGGCGGAGGGCCTGGACCCGTGTGGTTATGGGATCGATGTTTTTCTCTTTGCCAGTAGGCATTTGTTTGTAGTCTGTACTCAGACATGTATCTTCCGCTGTTGTATTGTATTTAAGGCAGTTGTATGCCGATTGTATGAGATGTTGTATCCTTGTATCTGTAATGTTGCGGTATCATGTTGGAAATCCGGGGCATATGGCTTTGTCATATGTCGCGGTGGGACCGATATGTGCTTCGTCCCCGGATCTGGGTGGAAACACCTATATCTGGAACAGTACCGCATATCGGGCCTTACAACTTGGTATCAGAGCCTTACCGACCGTAGGATCCCTTCTCTGGCCGAAGTCGAGTCTAGACAAAAACTATTTTGTAGTTACTAAGTTAGTTATCGGAGAGTAGGATTCTTTTTACTCCTTCCCCTTGCTCTGGTCAGGACAAGTGCCGTAAGTGTTTTATTCTCATCTTATCCCCTTCAAAACTCTAGGATCTCGAGTGTGTGGAGTATCGGAACCGTTACAATACCTTGCTTGCAGCGTATTGTCTCGATTCCGAGCTCAGGTGGGAATTCCTGTAGTACCTTTAGCTTCTCCGGTTTCGGATATCATCTGGGTCGTCCTTTGCCCTCCTTCCTTTTGCCCGGTGTTTTTACGACTTGATCGAAAATCGCTATCCCTTGATCTGGTTATCGTTGTCGTTCCTCCTCTTGACACCGACGGTTTCGTATTTTTGACGATGTCGTCTCTCTGTAGAAATTTATCTCGACAGAAGTTCGACGTCGACATGGAGCAGAGTCCCTTGTTGGTGGTGTTGAAGATCGTCGACTCTCTACTTTCCCCCCCCCCACTCTCCCCCGGATCGTCCTGGATCTCGGGACGAGATCCCTTGTTGGTGGTGTTGTATTGTAACAGCCCAGTTTTCACAAAAATTTAAAATTTTGTTTTCGACGTGAATTGTTCGATTGTCTGATTTGTTTGTGGTGTTTGCATCCCCGATTTATCGATCGGCGATTATTTTCCCCCTTCTTATCTCGTATCGGACGGAGACCGACCCTTGCCACCTCGACACTCGACCTTTGCGACACCGGGTTTCGCCCGATCACCGTCGCGAAAACCGCACGAGACCAGCCGCAGCCAACGGAACAAAAACCTCGTTTAATAATTAAACGGGTTATTTTTATAGCGCGCCGGAAAGTGTTTTCAGAACGGTTCCAACGCGAGGTGAACGCCTCCGGCTCGACGCACTGATCGCGCAGTTCGAAGTTTTACCCGAATCGGAGGTACTGCGGACCCCCGGCGGTCAGAAACGTGAGCACCGCGCGCGCGAGATAAAAACCGAGGATGTTTTTGCAAACTGCCAGCCACCCATGCTATATAAAGACCACTACACTCCCACCCATTTTTAGGGTTTCTCTAGCCACAATTTTGCAGCCACCCCCCTCAGATCTGCCCCAATTTTCGCAGCTACTCCCCCAAATCAGCAAACACTAGCTCAGATCTGTTTGGAGCCGTTCGATCGCGAGATCGGAGGGCCGTGGATGCGCCACGTCAGCCCAGCCTGTGCTCCTCTCTCCTCTCCACCTGCCTCCCGTGGGCATGGCGCAGCCGCCGCTGCATCCGGCTAGCCAGCCGCCGGCCACCGGAGCACGCAGCAGAAGGGCGTCGGTCCCCTCCTCTCACCTCTCTTTCCCTCTCCTCCCTCTTCCTCTCTCTCACCCCCGCTCCCCCTGCAGGTCGCTGTCGGACACAAAGGTCGCCCGCCATGGCCATGGCTCGGCCAGCCGAGCTCACGGCGGGGCTCTCACCGCCGGCTCCTCCTCTCGGCCGGGCCGGTCTCCTCCGGCCGCCCCTGGAGCTCCGCACCCCCTCCCGCCTTCCTCGACGCCTCCCAAGACCGGAGCTGCGCCACCAACCACGTCGTCGCCGCCGGCACCCGACAGGATCGGGCGGCGTCCCGATCCAGCCGCCACCCCGTTGTGGGCCGGCCCAAATCCCGCAGCCGCCGCGCGGTCCAGCTAGGCCGAGAGGCCCAGGCAGCCACGGCCTCCTCTGGCCAGATGGGTCGAGCCCTTGGTGAGGGCCCGTTCATTTTTTTTCCATGGAACCCTGTTATTTTTTCTGCTAAGTCCTAGGATTTTGTCTATTGTTTCAGTTTTGCGAATAGAATTGCGAGTAAATCGTAGCTCCGATGAACGCGCCCCCAAAACGAAAGTTGCTCAGTTTTGCGTGTACTTCAATTCATCTTTTTTGAGCATTTGCATTTGAGCTCATCTTGATTGTGTAATTGTGTGCTAAAGTGGGCATCAGGCCGTTAAACTTCTACTTCTTCCTGTTAAGTTCTGCTGTTATTATTTTGTTGCAACTTTGCATGATGATTGTAACAAATCCATGAGGCCTATTGCATTGATTCCTTTTGTGTTGCGTTAAGCAATGTTTCTATTTCAGTTTCATCCATTCACATGCCATATTTTCTTGCTGCATCATGTTTATATCTTGATCCGAAGTAGCTATCCTGATGTTATTGTGCTGTTGTTGCTGAAACTGTTATTTTGTTGCAACTTCGGTGGACGAGTGTGTCGCGACCGTTTATCGGAATTGAGTGATTCCAGTTGCATATTGTTAAGCATCATGTCTACTTTCATCCCATGTATTTCTATGTCATGTTGCTGCACTTTTGCATATAGATTTACCCCTGTTTATACAGCATGTGTGTGTAACTTGTTTTGCTTATATCTTTTTAACCGTAACTCCGTTTGGAGTGTGCTTTATATGTAACTTGATTAGTTTTTCGTGTACTTTGTGTTTATGCTATTGTTTGCTGTTGTTAACCAACCTAAAATATGGTTTAGGGCATATCAGTACCAAATCCTTTAATTGCTGTGCGGCACTTAGTGCTATGCCATGTTTAGGTTGTGCCTCACTTAAATTGACTAGCATAGATAGTTTACTTTGTGCTTCATCTCTTGACATGTTTGTGTGCTATGCCATGCTTGCTTGAGTTGCCATGTTAATAACCGTTGTTTGGTCACTTATAGCTAAACAACTTGAACCACCGTAAACGTGCGGTATCGTCATGTGTGACGAGTACTCCACTTAAATCGTTAGTAACCGCTCTCGACGGTAGGTGCGATGTCTCGTGTTACTTCTTGTTGATGCTTGCTCTTGTATTGCTCCGTAGTAATAGTGGTGCACCGTTGATTGCTTTCCAGTGTTTATCGTCTTGTGTGCTTCCGCGGGTACCTCTCGGAGACGATGCGAACGTGCGATCAACTACACCTTCGGAACCCGACTTATCAACAAGTAAGGAGTATACATTACTTATGATCCATTCTATTTCAACCAGCGGGTTGCATGCTAGTATAGGATAGGTTCGATGTTTGATCCTACCACATGTTTACAGCCTCTTTCAAACCGATACAGCCATGTCCCCTCCCAGCAAACCTTGTACTACCATGTTACTATTGCTCGTTGCTCAGCCCCTGCTTAGTATGCATGCTTAGGATGCTACGATGTTACCCTGTTACTCTTTGGGTTGGGATATCACCTGATTATTATATTATTGTTGATGATATGATTATTATTAATGTTGACTATATTGGACGAAGGATGGAAGGTCTAGGCTATCCCGCCCCGACGCTTTGTTCCATTCGAGTCACCTAGGATCCGAGTTCCGGGTATTGGTTTTAAGACTGAGCGTGCCTAACCGCGTGTGGGATTTTATGGGGTCCCCTTTTCTTACCTACCTAGCTTCAAGCATTTCTAGTGGTGGCCCAAGCTGACTTACCATTTGAAACCGTGTGTGTGCTGGTCGTACGCCAGTTGTTTACAAACCAACTTGGACCAGTTAGGACTTAGTTCCCTTGCTGGCCCACTTTGTCCGGCTGAGGACCCGGTTTCCCATGTGTGATTAACCGGCTATCCAAACCTGCGACAGACGGTAGAGACCAGATCGAGAGAGCGGCCGGCTCCTGAGATGGATGTCGACTCACCGGGGGCCACCCGGATTTGTTCGTTGTTAGTTAGAGGGAACTGTCGTTTCGGATCTCTTGGAACTAAATCATAAAATGGTTGCCTGTGATGGTTAGCAACTGAGAGTGATGGACGTGCGTGCGGAGCCTTGTAATGGGCAGTTTGTACACCCCTGCAGGGTTAAATCTTTTCAAGAAGCCGTGTCCACGGTTATGGACGACTTGAGACCTACGCCTTGTTCATAGACAACAACAACTGAGATAATCTTAATGTAACTTGATCAACGTGTGTGTGCCTTGACTGCTTCTTCTTCGTCGGGATGCGAAGAGGAGGACAAGGATAGGATAGGTGTTATGGTTGCGTATGTAGGTGGATAGCAGACTTGTTGGAGGCGATTACTCATCGAATGCTTGGCCTCTTACCTTACTCTCTAGATCGTTAGCCACTTCATAAATGCTAGTGCGGCAGCAACCTCACCACTTACCCCTTCCTTACCGTAAACTACTAGTTGTCCTAGAATGACCAGTGATGAAGTCCTTGCTGGGTCAGATGACCACTACAGTTGGATGCTGAGTACCTCTGTACTCATGATACTACCCCCAAACTCTTTTCAGGATCCTTGATCGACAACAGGTATGGTGATCGACGTTTCACGTGGAGACTCGACGACGACTAGTTAGGCGGATCCCGGCGGAGGGCCTGGACCCGTGTGGTTATGGGATCGATGTTTTTCTCTTTGCCAGTAGGCATTTGTTTGTAGTCTGTACTCAGACATGTATCTTCCGCTGTTGTATTGTATTTAAGGCAGTTGTATGCCGATTGTATGAGATGTTGTATCCTAGTATCTGTAATGTTGTGGTATCATGTTGGAAATCCGGGGCATATGGCTTTGTCATATGTCGCGGTGGGACCGATATGTGCTTCGTCCCCGGATCTGGGTGGAAACACCTATATCTGGAATAGTACCGCATATCGGGCCTTACAGATGCATGGGGCATCCCCAAGCTTGAGCACTTGACACTCCTGAATCTTCTTTTATCATCTTCCATCGCACACTTGAAAACTCCCTTCATAAAGAACTCATCATAAGTTGATCAGAGAGGTTAGTACCCTTAATAAATAAAAAAATTCCACTGGATATAAAGATAAACCTTCAACGCTTACCTCCCCGGCAACGGCGCCAGAAATAGTTTGATGTCTACGCACGCTCATAAAGAACTCAGGGAAGTAGAGGTTGAAGATGGTCTCTCTCAAACAACCCTGCAATTAAGATACAAGAAGTCTCTTGTGTCCCCAACACACCTAATACAACTAGGAGTTGTATAGGTGCACTAGTTCGGCGAAGAGATGGTAAAATACGAGTGATAGGTGTGGCAAAGCAAGGTAATATAAATCTGTAATAAAAAGTGCAGCAAGCAAACATGTGACAAAAGTGAGCACAAACGGTATAACAATGGTGGAAACAAGGCCTAGGCTTCATACTTTCACTAGTGGCAACTCTCAACAACATTAACATAGTCTAATCACATGATATTTCCCATAAAACATGCAATGGAGATGCACTCGGAGGTCATTCCTTTGTGGTCAAGAGAGGATGAGAATTATGTAGGGCTACAAAAGCACACCTCAAAGTTCGTAGTTCTCAATCTATGGATTTCCCAATGTCACCGCGGCCATCCAAAGAGAGTACCACAATCACCACAACATATCTCAAGGATAGTCAAAGACAAGCACCAAGAGACTCTCAATCTTCAATCAACACACAAAAGAGGAAATCACTCATGATAATATTCTTCTAACCCATGTCCAATAGACCGCTGTCACCTTGGTCTTGGGGATTATACTAGATAAGATCAATTGAGTACATCAATCCAATACATAGAGGAAGGGGAAATATCATGGGATCACCCTAGATTAACATAGCCTATGATCACAACGAAGATCACATCATGGGAGAGAGAGAAGAACACATAGCTACTGGTAGAAACCTCAGCCCCGAGGGAGAACTACTCCCGCTTCATGGAGGGAGGAAGCAACATCGATGGAGATGAATCCGGGGTCACTTCCCCGTCCAGGCAGGGTGCCGGCACAGGAATTCTGGTCCCCCAAAGCTTGTTGGCGATGGCGGCGGAGATCGGAATCGCTTCTGGAAAAAGTACTTTGATATTAGGGATTTCCTCCGTGGGGGCTAAATATAGGCCAAAGGAGGGGGCCAGGGGGGCCACAGGGCAGCCAAGAGGGCAGGTGGCGCGGCCTAGGGTGGACCCGCACCGGGCACCCTCCTGGGCCCCTGGTGGTGGCCCTCCTACCATGTCTTGGTTATTCTGGAAGCTTCCGGAGCGCTGATTTTTTATATAATTTTTCCGAGATTTATTGGGCACTTTAATTATTGGAAAAACCTGAAATACAAAAACAGCAGAAAACAGGAACTGGAACTGGGTGCACTGGGTTAATAGATTAGTCCAAATATGCTCAAAAGTGTATGAAAGTTCAAGCACATCATGGAAAAGTCACACAAAACATGCATGGAGCAAGCAGAAATTATAGATACGTTTGGGACGTATCAACGACTCCTCGAAAAGATTTAACCCTGCGGGGGTGTACCAACTGCAAATTATAAGCTCCGCATGTACGCTGGTTCTCTCAGTCGGGCCCGTTAAAGACACAAATTGAAGAGTTGTTCCGAGAGTCAAACGTCATAATCCGTCTAACTAAAAACGAACAAATCCGGGTGGCCCCCGGGGAGTCAACACCCAATCCAAAAGTCGGTCGCGCTCTCGGATCGGCCTCTTCCGTCTCAACAGGGTTTGGGTTACTGGGACAGCTCACATGGGGCCGGGCCCTCGCCGGCCAAGGGTGCACCAACAAGGAAACCATGTCTCCGTTGGCCCGGATATCTACTAGGAGCGACCCGACAGACATATATGCATGGTTTCAAATGGTAAATCAGCTTGGGCCACCTCTAGAAATGTTTGAAGCTAGGTAGGTGAGAAAAGGGGACCCCATAGTATCCCACACGCGGTTAGGCACGCTCATCAAGAGACACAATACCCGGAACTCGGGTCCTAGGTGACTCGAATGGAACAAAGCATCGGGGCGGAATAGCCTAGACCTTCCATCCTTCGTCGAATATAGTCAACATTATAATAATCACATGATCCACAATGATATAATAGTGTGATAGCCCAATCCAAGGAGTAACAGGATAAAGAGTTGATAGCATCCTAAGCATGCATACTAAGCAGTGGTTAAGAAAGCAAGGTACATGGCCAAACAATGGTTTGCTAGGATGTGGGGGACATGGCTGTTTGGGTTTATTTGAGAGGCATAAATATGAGGTGGTAGGATCAAGCAATCGTTCTATCCTATACCTAGGCAACAATGAGCTGAAAGTTATAAGCATTATATATGCTCCCCCTTACCTGATGAGAAGACGATTCCAAAGGTGTAGTCGATCGCAAACTCGCATCGTCTCCGAGAGCAACCGCGGAAGCACACAAGAAGGAAACACTGGAAAATTCAATCGACGAGCAAGCGCCTATTACTACGAAGCAATCACGAGCAAGCATCAACAATAAGGCATCAAGAGACAACACACTACGATCGCATCAATCGTCGAGAGCGGTTACTAAAAATTTAAGTGAAGTATCTGTCACACACGACGACACCGCACGTTTAGGATGGTTCAAGTTGTTTAGCTACACAACATGATCAAAGGTTGTTAACATGGCATCTCACTCAAGCATGGCATATCACACAATCATGGCAAGAGGTGAAGCATAAATTAAGCTAACTATGCTAGTCACTTTAAGTGGGGGTAAAACCTATACATGGCAACTATTACGGACCGCACGATAATTATTGCATTTGGTACTATTCTGCCATAAACATATTTTAGATTGGTTAACAACAGCAAACAATATCACAATCACAATCTACATGAAATTCTAGTCAAGTTACATATAAAGAACATTTTAATCGGAGCTACAGTTAAAAAGTTATGGTCTATTGCATTTTACAGTGCCATAGCATGTACATAACATTAAAATAGGTTGTAGACAAGTGAAAACATGGCAAAGAAGCACATTTCATTAAACTAGACAAAATTCTAAGCAAGTTTGACGTTTAACGCGCTGCGATCCGAGCTACCGTTAAAAAGATATCGTCGTCGCAAAACGGTAACAATTAACGGAAATTTTAATGCCCAAAATTATTATTAACAGTTCTGGGCCAGAACAAAGGCAAACATGCCAAACAGCAGCGAGAGAGACCTAACTAAACAGCGCACAAGTCGTTACATAGCAGCAAGCAACCTGGGCCAAGCCCAACGACATAAAAGAAAAAAAGGAAAAGTTGGGCGCTCACCATGGGCCGAGGCCCATCTCGCAGAGGTGAGCGGTGGACTGCGGGATCTCGCTTGGGCGAGGAATAGCTGCGGGCCTGCTGGGTGCTGGTGGGACGAGAGGCTACGCGGCTGGGCCTTGGGGTGCGCGTGGCCCACATGAGGTCGCTGGCGGAGCGGTTCGACGAGAGGTGGTCCTTCGCTCGATCCAGATGAGGCCGGCGACGGTGGCCTTCCCAGCGCGGCGACGCAACGCGATGAAGCTCCGACGGCTGGAGGCGAGGCCGAGAAAGGATAGATCCGGGGCATGGCGGCCAGATCCGGGAACGGTGGTGAGGGAGGTTGCCGGATCTGGGGCGGCGCAAGCTCCGAGCTTCGTCTCGGGCGTCCATGGCGTCGGCGAGGGACGCGGTCTCCTAGACAGAGGAGGGAGGAGGGTGAGAAGGGAGGATAAGGAGAGGGGTGCGACGGGTAGAGGACCTGTGGGGTGGCCGTCGGCGGCGTTCTGCTGCTTGCCGGAGGACGAGGGCGTGGCGGCGGGATCGGCTCGGGAGTAGGCGGCTCGGGGACGGTCAGGAGGCCTCCACAGTTGGGGTCGATCTAATGACGAGGCCCATTCTGGATCGTCTGATCTGCATCTGAAGGTCCAGATTGGGTCGCCAGATCTGAATGTGGGGGAGAGGTTGCTGGGGGATGGCTGGTGGTGGCGCTCCATGTGGCGGTGGGGGAGTGGGATGGCACAGAAAACCTGGGAGCAAGGCTAGGGTTTGTCCAGATTTGGAATGAGGCTTCTCCATTTATAGTAGGTGGCTGCTAGGGGTGTTTTGGGCCACAAAATGGACTGCTTGGAGTGCATTTTGGGCTTGGTTTTGGGTGGGCTAGGGTTAATAGATAAGAGGAAAATATCAGAGGTCAGCTAAAACCGCGCGCAACATTTTATAAATATGCCTCCTGGAATTATACCGGCTACTATGTCTGGCACTTCCGATCGCTTACCTACCCGACGAAGTCGGAATCGCACGAAATTTGAAACACCGCCTCATTGCATGGAACTGACGTCGTCTACAACGTTTCGCACAAAACTAAGAACGTCGAAACCCTCCCGATAAAATAATCCATTTACTTAATAAATGGGGGTTTCCTTCCAATGGTGATGGTTGGTCTTGTGTCGGAAGTTGTGACAATGATCGGGTGAAACCCGGTGTCGCAAGAGGTCGTGTGCCATGGTGGAAAGGTTCGGTCGCGCATGCCGATACAAGAAGGAGGGGGAAAATATTCTCCAATTAATAAATTGGCGAAACAAATACTGCAAACAATACGGGCAACCAACAAAATAAAGCAACAAACAATTTTTTTAATTTGGGTGAAATTCCCGGGCTGTTACACCTAAGACCCTTGTTACTAACGCGAGAGGACCCATTCGTGAATGGGTACCTAAATCCAATCATTGATCTCATGTAGGTGGCGACTTCCGGTGGAGGTTCATGGATACTTGATAGCGGGGCTACAAGTCATATGACCGGAAGCAAGGACATGTTGGTGGACATTGATTTTGTACCATCTCGAACCACCCGTGTCCAATTTGGTGATGCAAACACGTCAAAGGTATTGGGTCTTGGCAAAGTAATAAATTCTCCGGACTCATCCATTGAGAAAGTATTACTAGTTGAGACTTGTGCCTTGAATTTACTCTCCATTCGTCAACTTGCTATGATGGGCCTTTGCACTTTCTTTGATAAGGACATGGTCACCTTGATGTGGAGCAAAACTCTTAAAGTAGCCTTTGTTGGACATGTGGAGGAAGGTATGTATGTGGTGGACTTTTCTAAAGTCCCCACCAAAACCGCCATGTGTCTAATGGCTAAAGTTGATGTGGGATGGCTTTGGCACCGCCGACTAGCCCATGTTAATATGAGGTCTTTGCAAACACTTCTCAATGGTGAGCATGTCATCAGACTAACAAATGTTAGCTTTGCCAAAGATTGTGCTTGTAGGGCGTGCATTGAAGGAAAGCTACCTGAGAAGAAACATCCCGTCAAGAATATCATCTCCGCCAAGAGGCCTTTGGAGCTCCTTCACATGGATCTCTTTGGGCCTCCCTCATATGATAGTCTTGGCGGAAAGAAGTATTGCTTGGTTATTGTGGATGACTACTCAAGATATACATGGGTTTATTTCTTCAAGAAGAAGAGTGAGACCCAACAAACCGTCATCAAGTTTTCCAATGAAGCTCAACATCAACACAACTCAAATATATTGGCTATTAGAAGTGACAACGGAACCGAGTTCAAGAACTACACCTTGGATGAATTTCTTTGTGATGAGGAGATCAAGCATCAATATTCCGCTGCATATACCCCTCAACAAAATGGTGTTGCAGAGAGGAAGAATCGCACTCTGATTGATGCGGCAAGGACAATGATGGTGAAGTTCAAGAGTCCCTACAACTTTTGGGCAGAGGCCATTAACATCGCTTGCCATGCTACCAACCGTTTTTATCTCCGCAAGATCTTGAACAAAACTCCATATGAAATCATCACCGGGAAGAAGCCCAACATCAAGTATTTTAGGGTCTTTGGGTGTAAGTGTTTCATTCTTAAAAAGGGTGCTCGTTTGTCTAAGTTTGAGTCTAAGACAAATGAGGGCATATTTTTTGGTTATGCTTCAAACTCTCACACCTATAGAGTCTACAACAAGTCCGCCAGACTTGTTGAAGAATCTAGCAACATGGAGTTTGATGAACATAATGGCTCCCAAGTGGGGAAAAGTGATCTTTATGTTGTAGGTGATGAAATTCCTCCTCAAGCCATAAGAAGAATGGGTGTGGGTCGTTTCCTACCCATTTAGGAACCCCTTTTGGTGGAAGGAGAAGGACAATGCTCTACTCATGTGGAGCCATCGCCTCCTCAAGATCAACAAGCAAACCAAGAACAAGATGAAGGTCCTCCCTCTACCGAACAAGATCAAGGTCAAGATCAAATCATTGATGATCCTGTTGCACAGAATGATGACCAAGATCAAGTTCTCATTCAAGGGCAAGCTCAAGATGATGAGCAAGTCCTTGATGGTGATCCTTCTTCCGAAGATGATTCTCTCGAGCCATCTAAAGAAGCCATGGAGGAAGAAAGAGTACGCCGAGCACTAAGGATTGCATCTCGATTAAAATCACAAGATCTTTCGGTAGATCAAGTGCTCGGAAGCATTCAAAAGGGGGTAATAACTTGTAGTCAATTGAGAAACTTTTGTGCCCATAATGCGTTTGTTTCTTGTGTTGAACCCCAAAAGGTAGGTGAGGCGCTTGAAGATCCGGATTGGCTTGAGGCCATGCATGATGAACTCAATAATTTCAAGCGCAACAAGGTGTGGTCATTAGTAGAGATACCCAAAGGTGATCATAATGTTATTGGGACCAAGTGGATATTCAAGAACAAGCAAGATGCACTTGGTATCGTCATCCGGAACAAGGCAAGGTTGGTGTCACAAGGTTTTTCCCAAGTCGAAGGTATTGACTATGGTGAAACTTTTGCCCCCATGGCTCGTCTTGAGTCCATTTGTATTGCACTTGCTTATGCTTCTCATCATAACTTCAAGTTATATCAAATGGATGTGAAGAGTGCTTTTCTTAATGGTCCCATTAATGAGTTGGTATATGTCAAGCAACCCCCTGGGTTCGAGGATCCCAATTTCCCTCATCATGTCTATAAACTCGACAAGGCGCTCTATGGCCTTAAGCAAGCACCACACGCTCGGTACGAGTACCTTACCGAGTTCTTAGTCAATTTTGGGTTTCCAATTGGGCAAATCGATCCCACTCTTTTTACTAAGAGGGTTTGTGGCAAATTGTTCATATGCCAACTATATGTTGATTATATTATCTTTGGTTCAGTTAACCAATCTTTTAATGAAGAATTTGCTAAGATAATGACCGACAAGTTTGAGATGTCTATGATGGGAGAGCTGGAGTTCTTCCTCAGCTTTGAAGTGAAGCAATTGTCAAGAGGAACATTCATCAACCAAGCCAAATACACTCAAGACATGCTAAAGAGGTTCAAGTATGATGGTCTTAAAGGTGCCAAGACCCCCATGCCACTCAAGTGTCAACTTGACCTCGACCCGAACGGCAAAGAGGTAGACCAAAGGGAGTATCATTCTATGATTGGTTCTTTATTGTATCTTTGTGCATCTAGGCCGGATATCATGTTGAGTGTGGGCATGTGTGCAAGATTTCAATCCGCACTAAAAGAGAGTCACGTAGTGGCTGTCAAAAGAATCTTTCGATATTTGGTTCATACCCCAAACTTTGGGTTGTGGTATCCTAAAGGCTCAAGCTTCAACCTCATCGGGTACACGGATTCGGATTGGGCGAGAGACGAGGTGAAAAGGAAGTCAACTTTCGGAGGATGCCAATTCCTTGGTAGGTCTTTGGTGAGTTGGTCATCCAAGAAGCAAAATTGTGTCTCTCTCTCTCTACAACCGAAGCCGAGTATATTGCCGCCGCAAGTTGTTGTGCACAATTTATTATGGATGAGGCAAACTTTAAAGGATTACGGTGTCACTTGTGACAAAGTGCCTCTTTTATGTGACAATGAAAGTGCTATCAAGATTGCTTACAACCCCGTTCAACATAGCAAGGCAAAGCATATTGAGATACATCATCATTTTATTCGAGATCATGTGAAGCGGGGTGATATTGATCTTTCTTATGTGGGCACCGGAGATCAACTTGCGGATATTTTCACCAAGCCTTTGGATGAAGCAAGATTCCGAGAGTTAAGGCATGAGCTAAATATCATTGATTTGAGTAATGCGGTTTGAAGACTTGCCCACACACCCTATCTCAACATGGAATCTAGCTTTGATGTAGGCATGGACATAGGGGGGGTGTTGCTTAATTCATAGGAAACCACTCCACCTATTATGTGGAAAGAGACAAAATTCTTTCACTATGGTCATTTTCAGCGGCTATCATGGTCACCCAAAGTAGCGACGATGCTTCAAAGAAGAGCATTGGCAATGAACCCAAGATACATCTTTGTGGTGTCATACCAAATAAGCTCAAACATGGTGGCTACGGCCACCGCCCCTCCCCTTGGGAGGGTTGGCTCGTTTTTGTTTTGTTTTTCTTTTGATTTGCATTTTGATCACTCCGAGATTGCTCGTTCATTTATCTATGTTTTAATCTCGGAGTGTTCCCATCCAGCTGCAGTTTTTCGAGTCTCCGACCCAAGCTCGTCCCCCTAAGACTTTCAATGCAATTTCCCACTCCTTCTTGAAACTTGGCTGGGCTGTTCTGCTGCCAGCGGTACTACCTCTCGTGGTCACGGTACTACCACTCCCGTGGTACTACCGTTGTATCAGGGAGATATATACCGAAGGTGTATGAGGAGTTCCTCATCATACGCCATTCAGTTTATTCTTCCTCATCTTTGCAGCAGCGGCACCCACCCCCGGTGTGTCGCCTCTGTGTCGTCCTTCTTTGTTCTCCTCCGGTGGGATCGATCCCCACCCTCCTAGAGTGACATGGATGCCGGTATTGCCCCGTTCCCTTCTCTCTTTGGTTCATTTTCTTGAACTTTGTGGTTAGGGAAATGCTTGTGGATCCACTAGGTTTTTGGCTATACCTAGGCACTTTGAGAACTTAAAATATTGGTAGATAGGAATGGAGCAAATGTGTTGGAGTAGTTTGAATCTTTGGAACCCTGGTAGTACCGGATCTCAGATCCGTGATCACAGGCACCAGGGCGGTACTACCGCTGGTGCTCATGCGGTACTACCGCCTAGCGGAACTACCGTGGTTCCTGAGATTGATACTTCTCCAACAGGTTTGTTTCGTTCACCTATGTTCGGGCTGTTGCATCTCATGTGTCTTGTCGTTTCTTTCTCGCTCTTGGTTGTGGTCAGGTGGTGGGTCTTCTCGTCAGAACCTCAAGCGCATGGCCACGGTCCCGGCAAGGCAGGCTCTAGCTCCGTGAAGAGGACTGCACAAAAGAAGAAGGAACCAGTCAAGCCAGTGTTTGAGCTCCCACTGCCAGAATACAGGGCGTATCGCAAGACCAACCCATATGACAAGCCTCAAGATCCAGATCTTCTGAACACCAAGTTCTGGAACAAAAATCAACGCAACGTGTACCACCTTATTCTGAAGGATAGGAAGAACTATTTTGTTCCCAATGTGAAGTCAGTCCACCTGCAGCATCTGAGGGATAATCCGGACTAATTTGGTGAGGCTTTTTCTCTTTGTCAGCAATTTGGGATTTGCAACATCATCTCGTTCAACAAGGACTTTGATGTTGATCTCCAGGCCTAGTTCTTTGCCACCATCTACTTCACCAACCGGTCTGACCGGACCATTGATTGGATGTGCCATGAGGAGCTTATGAGTTGCACATGGGAGTCTTTCATGCAGGCTCTGGGAGTTCCGGTCGCTACTCCGGAGGAGGCACTTGGTCTCCGTCCTCACACGAAGGAAGCAGCAAGGAACAAGAATGAGTTGGTCCCATTCCATAACACAATCAATTACACTAATGCTAAGGGCAACGAGAAGTACCATGTGGTTCTCACCCCATTCCTGGATATCATGCATAGGATATTCAGAACCTCTATGTTTCCTCGTGTTGGAGACCTGGACAAGGTCCACAGCTACCTGGTGAACATGCTGCTGCTATGCGAGGAGTACAAGAACACCCAGATGACTTTTGGCGTGTGCTCCATTATGTGGGAGGAGCTCTACACTGCTGTGATGGACCGCAAGGTCCTTATCTATGGGCCATATCTACAGGTGCTCTTTGAGAAGACATGGGTTGACACATTTGAGAACAGTCATCTTCCTACTGGGACTCTCACCAGGCATGAGGTTGTGCAGCTGCGTATCAAGGACACGTGGGCTGGGGGACATGGTCCCGTTCATGTTTCTCCAGCCGCCTCTGATGAGGACATACCAGATGAGACTGGGGCTGGTGGTGGTGACGAGCCTGCTGCAGGTGGTGGCAGTGTTCCCCAACACTCGCTCTGGCGCGAGCTTTGGAGGTCGTGCTCGGTCCTCTTCATAGGGCCCTGAGCAGCATGGGTGGGATGCCAAGCTCACCAGGAAGGTGAGGAAGCTCTTTTGCCTTCAGACAGACATTCAGCACCGGATGTATGAGGCTCACGGGAGGAAGAAGGAGATCCGTAGGCTTCAGAAAGACTTCTACATAAAGCAGGGTATGGAAGTGGAGGTCGGGTCCGAGAAGAGCATCACACCCAAGGATAAGTGGATCTCCAAGTTAAGCGACTGGGATCTCTCTGATGATGTGCCTGGCCCCTCTTCCACCGCTCAGCAGGCAGCTACAGACGAGACAGAGGAAGCAGTGGAGTCCGAGGCCGAGGCGTCTGATGAGTCCGAGGACGGGGACTACGACGAGGACGACGAGTAGTCCATCACCTTGGGGCGCTAGGTCGCTCTCTGCCTTTTTGGCATCCGATGGCATGGAAGTGATAATGGCTTCTCGCCCTTCCTTGGTTACCCCAAGTGGAAGGTGAGATGTAGGATAGCAGCAAATTTCCCCTATGTAGAGTATAGGGTTTGTCTCCCGTAGGACTCCAGGCCGGATGATCAACTGAGATGGGTCCTCATCGTCCGCACACAAGTCTAATGATATGGGTGATGAACTCCCATATTCAAAGACAAGTCGCCTCAACCATAATATCGACTATCTCATAACCCTTACATAGACTTACTCCAGCCCGATCACTTAGTCGGGGTCTAGGGCGGGCTCGATCATACCAGAAAGTGTGCACGAGACGGAGTCTCGAGCAATCGCATCGCGATGCCCCAAGCTGCGCAGATCTAAGGGCCACTTGGTGTATGAAAGACCGCCAGCCAGATCACAACTAAGGTCTCAAAAACCCATACAAAGACATGCATGTTATAAACATACACGCAGCACACATGCCTTGTATGAACAGCAGGTATCATTGCAATTCTCTACAAAGTATACATTTTATTGATAACTCTCACAGAGTCCACACAGAGATCACAAGCATGTGATCCAACATTACAACAAACAAGCGGAAGCAAAGTATGTCTGAGTACAGACAAGTTTAACAAATGGCTTAAGAAGCCTTATTTAAACACAAGCCCTCCACGAGGGAACCAGTCGTCTGACTGGGACTAGACTAGCTTGTTCTTCAGTCGTCGAGCTCGATGAAGAAGCCACCTTCGGGGTCAGTGGGTTCATCTAAAACATAGATTAAGCAAACGTGAGTACAAAGTCGTACTCAGCAAGACTTACATAGGAACTATAGTACTCATGCACATGTATCAAGGTAAAGGGAGGTAGGGTTTCACTTGCAGAAGTGCCAGCTTTGACTTGGCTAGTCCTGAACTATGAGTACCAGACTTGAGGTAAGAAGCGTACACGAGTCCACTACTTTCTCCAACCAATTACACCACTATGGTGCCTTCCTCGACTTCCCCACGAGAAAGCACGCCATAGCACTCACACTTATCTTGGTGTATTTTAGAAGTATCCAGTTCAAGTTGTCTAATAATCAAGCTAAGCTTTCCAAGCAGTCCTTAACCGCGGACGCGGCTATTCGAATAGTTTTGTTAACCCTGCAGGGGTGTACCGCTACACACACATGATCATCATTTACCGCCTTTTATCTCGACACCATTCAAGGGGTGTCAGCGAGGATGCTCACCACAACTGTTACCTCATAGCCTATCTAGTCCAAGAAAGCCGCCTACCTGGGTTGGCTACCACTATCGTGAACCCGGCCGGTTTACCGAAGTGGACCCAAGTGATGTGTGCGTGGTGCATAAGCCGGTCTCGGTTGAGCCGTTCTCTCACTTAGCATCCAGGCCACAAGCCTACCAGAACTCCGAACTACTGCGACATCTGGACATCGAAAGGGATGAGTTAATAGGTTGAGAGGGGTCAGTGAGCCCAATGTGTGGTTGTACTCTTCATCTTGGATCACCACACAAGAACTCGGACTTAGGGCGGTGTTCAACGAGACAACCCACCGTGTACTCCTACACAGCCTCTCATCGTTCACCTTGTATTAGGATAGATTCACCAACACCTTTCCACCAACATCATCATGATCACTACCATCCCGACTCACATAACAGTAACATCATTGTATCACTCTAAGCATGCGATAAGCAGTAACAATTGCAGGGGCCACATGATATCAATCAACTCCTACATTTGCTAGGATTTTGGTTTGCCTACTACCGTGACAAATGATAGGTCATGCAAAGGAATGGGTTCATCTATGCGGTAGAAACGTAGCATGGTAATCATCCTATACAATGCATAAGCGAGACATGAGAGGGAAGTGGGATTTTATTGACATGATCAATGGGGGTTTGCTTGCCTTGCTGACGAGGTTCGGGTTCAGGATCTTCAACGAAGGGGGCAGCCTCCTATTCCAGTTCCACCTCTACTCGAAAAACAACAAACAAGGTAGAAAAGTAAATACAATGCACAATCACATGGTTGAATGTTGAAACTTGATGTATATGCTTTGATGTGTGAAGCAATTCCACTTAAATGGGGTATTTGCAATTGAATTTGCAAATTTAAACTCCACGTATGATTTCCAATTTAGCCAAGTTGCATATGACATTGTTGGATCAACTTAACCCATTTTGAAATGTGTATGATATGCCTCTGATGTGTAATTGAAATGTAGTATGTTGCTATGGTTCAAGTTGCAAAAGCATTTGAAAAGAATTTGATTTAATTCCATTTAAACCAAATAGCAAATGCTACTGGTCACATTTTAAATTCAACTCAAACATAGTTTAAAGTTGGATATTTGGATAGCTTATTTTCTCCTGATCATTTTTCATATATTATTTGTTAAATTTGGAGTTAATATGAATTTTCTATGAATTTCCAAAGTTTCAGCCTTTTTCTGGAATTTCTGGATTTATATAAATCAATTAATCGATTTACTGCGTCAGGCTTGCGCAAGGGTGACGTCAGGGGGGGTCTGACTTGTGGGGTCGGCATGTCAGCCTCTGGGTTAATTAACCCGGTTAGTTTTAACTAACCAGGGGGTTAAGGGGGGGCCAGGGCCCACTGGCAGTGACCCAGGGTCACTTAACCCAGGTGGGGTTAAGTCCCTAATCACGGCCACGTCGGAGGGCTGCCGGCGGCTAAACGCCGGCGTCACCAGACGCGACGGTGACGCACGGGACGGCGGCTCCGGACACCATTTGGTGCGCTGAGACCACCAAACGGGAGCCCGAGCATGTCCGCGTCAAGCTGAACACAGCAGGGCCACGGGAATGGCCGGAATCCTAGTCGGCGTTGAGTTCTTGCGTTGGCCGTGGCTGGGCAACGACGAGGATGAAGCTGCGGTGGAGTTTCGTGGGCACGCGATGGCTCAGACGACTCCTTGGAGCACCAAGAGCACGGTGGACGTCATGGATGGGTCGAAGGGGCACGGTAACTTCCTCGCCGTCGACCATGGCGGCGGCGAGCTCCTGCGTTCAAGGCGGATCTAGCTAGGGAGGAGGAGGGAGACGAAGGAATGGCTCGGGTGAACCATGAGCTCACTGTGAGTTCAACGGAGGCGGTGGCGCGGTCGGGGCGCCCTGTGGTTGTCGGAATCAAAGAAATCGCGCGGCGGCTCCGGCGAGGTCTCGGTGAAGCTTGCGTTGGCCTCGAGCTCGATTAGTCCTCCAGCTTCTCCAGATCGAGGAAGTCGACGATGACGCGCATGATGGACATGGTCTCCAGGCTTCTCTCCGGCGTTGGCTGCGGTTCCTCACGGCGGCGAACGGCGGATGCTCTCGGGGAAGAAGGGGAAAAGCGGCAGAGTGCGCGAGAGCGAGGGGAAAGGGGTGGAGAGTGACGAGGGAGACCACGGATCTCTCCTGGACATGCTGGAGGAGGCAGGGAGGCAGCTGTGTGGCCTGCCCGTCGTCGGCGGCCTCGGCATGCCGGCCACCGAGCTGCTTGTCGTCGTGGAGGTAGACGACAAGAGCTAGGTGGGCTGGGCTGGGCCGGTTGGAGGCTGGGGGGGTAAGTTGGGCTGCTTCCACGTGAGCCTTTTTCTATTTTCTTTTCTGTTTTCTTTTCTGCCTTTTTGTTTTGCTGTGCTAAATAAATAGCTAGGACTTTTCTAAAATGCTAGAACTTTTAATATAGACTAGCCATTTATAAAGTTTGGCACTTTTTAAAATTCAAATAATTTGAATCTTAACTCAAATAGGGGTTTTTGATTAATTCCAAAGCACTGTTCGAATATTTGAAAAATCCATGAGCATGGGGTGGGTCCCACATCACTTGATATATGATCACACTCATTTATAAGACTTTTCAAAAATCTAACATGAATTTTTGGAGAAGATTTTTATCTGGCCTTTTGAATTAATTCATCTGTGGGGTTCCTTCTCCCATTTTGCTTTTGAAATTGATTTCAATGATTTCTTTTGAAAATTTTAACATGATGCAAGATGACTTTGATCCTAGCACATTACCTAACAGAGGGTTCTGACAACTCGCCCCCACTCAAATGAATCTCGTCCCGAGATTCAGAAGTTTGCGGGAGGAAGGTGGGGTACTCGGCACGGAGACGGTCTTCTCTTTCCCACGTAGCTTCTCTCTCAGAGTGGTGTGACCATTGCACTTTCAGAAACTTAATCTTCTAACGACGAGTGACACGCTCTACGGAATCAAGAATACGAACGGGGTATTCTCGATAAGAAAGGTCATCTTGGAGATCAAGTGTTTCATGGTCGACTTCACGGATGGGGTCCTTGAAGCAACGCCTGAGTTGGGACACATGGAATACAACATGTACTCGGGAAAGGTGCGGGGGTAGTTCAAGTCGGTAGGCAACTTCTCCATGTTTAGCAAGAATGCGGAAAGGTCCGATGTAACGTGGGGCCAAGTTGCCTTTGATACCGAAACGTTGGGTTCCCTTCAGAGGAGTAACCCGAAGGTAAGCCTTCCCATCCAGATTGTAGCTCTCTTGCCTATGATGAAGATCATAGTAGCTTTTCTGACGAGACTGGGCTGCTTTCAATTGATCACGAACAATGCGAACTTGCTCTTCTGCTTCCTTGATCATATCCGGTCCAAAGAATTGTCTCTCACCGGTTTCTGACCAGTTTAGGGGTGTTCGACTTCGTCGTCCATAAAGGAGTTCAAAAGGAGCCATGTTCAGACTAGATTGGAAGCTATTGTTATAAGCAAATTCGGCAAATGGAAGAGACTTCTCCCAATTCTTTCCGAATGAGATAACACAAGCTCTGAGCATGTCTTCAAGAATTTGGTTAACCCTTTCGACTTGACCGCTAGACTGAGGATGGAAAGTTGTACTAAAGGAGAGATGAGTTACCATAGCATTCTGAAAGCTTCCCCAAAATCTAGAGGTGAAAAGGCTACCACGATCAAAATTGATTTCCAAAGGAACACCGTGAAGGGATACAATTCTAGAGACGTACAAGTCCGCTAACTGGCTAGCAGTTATAGACTCGCGAACTGGAAGGAAGTGAGCAACTTTGGAAAGCCTATCTATGACAACGAAGATGGCATCGTTTCCTTTCTAGGTTTTTGGAAAGCCGGTGATGAAGTCCATACCGACTTTGTCCCATTTCCACTCTGGAATAGGCAAAGGTTGAAGTGTGCCAGCAGGTCTTTGATGTTCTGCCTTAATGCGACGACAAACATCACATTCGGCAACAAATTGAGCAATGTCTCTCTTCATCCTAGTCCACCAAAATCTCTGGCGTAGATCTCGGTACATTTTTGTGCTAGCGGGATGAATTGAGAGGGGTGTGTCATGGGCTTCCTTGAGGATGAGTTGCCTTAGTTCCCTATTCTTAGGTACTACCAAACGATTTCCAAAGAATACCGTTCCCTTGCTATCTGTGGAGAAACATTTAGCAACTCTGCTAGCAATGTTCTCCTTGATCCGGCGAACACCTCGTGCACGCCTTTGGGCAACTATGATTTGATCCTCAAGAGTTGGTTTCGCCACCAAGGTAGAAAGATAGCCATGAGGAACAATCTCGAGATTGAGCTTGCGAAATTCCTCATGAAGAAGTGGTTGATACTGTTGTAACATGAGGTTGTTACAATACGACTTACGACTTAGTGCATCAGCCGTGACATTGGCTTTGCCTGGGGTGTAAGAAATTCCTACGTCGTAATCTTTTATCAACTCAATCCAGCGTCTTTGCCTGAGATTTAGATCTGGCTGGGTGAAAATGTATTTGAGGCTTTGGTGGTCGGAATAGATCTCACAACGATTACCAAGGAGGTAATGTCGCCAAGTTGTTAGGGCATGAACTACGGCAGCGAGTTAAAGGTCATGGGTAGGATAGTTCTCTTCATGTGGCCGCAACTGGCGTGAAGCATAAGCTACCACATGTCTATCTTGCAGAAGTATGCATCCTAACCCTTGTCGTGATGCGTCACAATAGATCTCGAAATCCTTTTTGGTGTCTGGAGGTGCAAGTACGGGTGCAGAAGTCAATCTTCTTTTTAGCTCTTGAAAGCTTTCCTCGCACTTGGGAGTCCATAGGAATTTCTTATCTTTCTTGAGGAGTTCAGTTAGAGGCTTTGCAACTTTAGAAAAGTTCTCGACGAAGCGACGGCAATAGCTGGCTAGGCCAAGAAAACTCCTAACTTGCTTAACCGATTCAGGTGGAGTCCAGTCAAGGACGGCCTGAACTCTCTCGGGATTCACTGCAATGCCTTTTGAAGAAATCACGTGGACTAAGTAGGTCACTTCTGGTAGCCAAAATTCACACTTGGAGAATTTAGCATACAGGCGATGCTCTCTAAGTTTCATCAATACCAGCCTTAGGTGTTCGGCATGTTCTTCTTCGTTCTTCGAGTAGATGAGAATGTCATCAAGATAAACTACAAAAATTTTATCTAAGTACTCCATGAAGATCGAATTCATCATGCGCGAGAAAGTGGCGGGGGCATTGGTGAAACCAAAGGACATGACGGTGTACTCGTAAAGACCATAACGAGTAGTAAAAGCCGTTTTGGGAATGTCCTCGTTTCGGATTTTGATTTGATGATAACCCAATCTCAAATCCATCTTGGAGAAGACAGAGGATCCTGCAAGTTGATCATAAAGATCATTGATCCTGGGCAGTGGGTACTTGTTCTTTATCGTCGCTAGATTTAGCGGGCGATAGTCTACGCACATCCATTCTGTTCCATCTTTCTTCGTTACGAACCGAACGGCGCAACCCCATGGCGATGAGCTAGGGCGGATGAAGCCTTTTTACAACAAAGCTTCCAGTTGGGTTTTAAGCTCAGCTAACTCACGTGGGGCCATTTTGTATGGGCGTCTAGAAATTGGTGCGGTTCCTGGCACAAGATCCACTATAAACTCTACACATCTGTCAGGTGGCATGCCCGGCAGCTCTTCAGGAAAGACATCCGGGAAGTCATGAACCACCGGAACATCTTCAAGGTCGGGAAGGGGAAGTACATTCAAAGAATGCACTTGGGTTCTTGTTCTAGGTGAGGTGTAGTTGACGGTCTTGCCGGAAGGGTGGGTGAGTTTCACTGATTTGCCTTTGCAATCAAGGTAGGCATTCTGCCTTGATAGCCAATCCATGCCAAGGATTACATCGATGTCTGAAGACTTGAGGGCTATGAGTGAAGCAAGGAATACTAAACCCTCAATTGCAATTTGATTACCATGGCTTACTCTATTAGTTTGCCATCTTGACCCTGGAGTTTGAATAATCATTGGGGTGGACAATTCAACAAAAGATAACTCATGACGAAGTGCATAACTTTCCGACATGAATGAATGAGATGCTCCTGGGTTGAAAAGAACGGAAGTAGGAACATAATTGACTGGGAGCGTACCAAGAATGACGTCAGTGGTGTCGTCAGTCTCTTCGGCGGCAATCTGGTTCACACGTCCACGAGTGGCGGGAGGAGCGGGTTTGGTGGTGTAGACCTTCTGGGGTGGCTTGCCACGACCATTGTTGTTGCCTCCGGCACGGGGTGGAACATTCTGATTCTGGAGCTGGTTCTGGGGACACTCACGGGAGTAGTGGCCTGCCTGACCACACTTGTAACAGGCTCCAAAGACAGTGCGTGGAGCTGGGTTGTTCGGTGGAGCGGGGTGGAACTGAGCTGGTGGACGAGGCGCCACATAGGATGGCCTCGGTGGGTTGTTCTGGCGAACATACTGTTGGGGATCCAGATCTTGCGCTTCTGAGAGCCGGAACTGGATGATCCATCATCTCTAGGGTGTTTGCGGAAGTCGTTGGGGGTGTTCATGTCCTCTGCCTTGATGGCCTTGTTGACAAGGACCTGGAAGGTGGCAAAGTCATGCAGGTTGAGCTCACGACGGAGTCCAGAATTGAGTCCACGACGGAACCTCTCTTGCTTCTTTGCGTCGGTGGAGACTTCTTCAGTAGCATAACGAGCCAGTCGGTTGAACTCACGACTAAACTCGTCAACGGTCCTTCTGCCTTGGGTGAGGTTGTAGAACTCCTCACGCTTGCGGTCCATAAGACCCTTTGGAATGTGGTGCTCACGGAAGGAAGTGCAGAATTCATCCCAAGATGCGGGCGGTCCAACGGGACGCATGTTCAGGAAATTCTCCCACCAAGAGCTAGCTGCACCCTCAAGGTGGTAAGTGGCATAGCTGACCTGGTCGCCATCTGCAACATGGCCTGCCTGGAGCTTCCTCTCGATGCTGCGAAGCCAGTCATCGGCGTCAAGGGGCTCGGTGGAGTAACTGAAAACCGGGGGATGAAGCCGGATGAAGTCGTTCAAGGACACCAACTCGTTGCGCTGTTGAGTGGTGTTGCGGGCAATGACCTCCAGCAAATGGTGAGAGTCTCGGCGGTTCCTCTCAACCTCCATTAGAACCTGAGCCATCGTGGGTGGGGGTGGAAGGTTGCCTTCCTCCTGTTCATTCCCATGACCCTGGGCACGACCAAGCTGGCCACGGGTTCCTTGAGACATCCTGAAGGTGAAAAACCAAAGTCAAACAGAGTTGATTGGAAGAGTCTAAACAAGGTATTGAAGTACTGGAAGGATTACAGAGCAAAGGAAGTAATCATCTTGACAACATGGTGATAAAAGCATACAAGCCATATATTCACAAGCTGTCATACAAACCATACATCGTTTTAGTACAAGCACCAAGCTAATACAAACGTGATGAAGATGATACATCCTTCAGAGGCACTCTGACTTCCTATACATTATTTATCTAAGCCTCTGGAACTTAGAACACCTTGCGTACAATATACTAAAGATACTACTACATCCTCACTAAGTAAGACCACAGGCGGTCTCACTCATCTCCATCTCCATAGTAGTCCTCGTAAAAGTTACCTGCATAACCCGGTAGCTGAAGGTGACCATCGGAAAACACGGAGGCCTGTGGACCCTGATATCCATTTGGGCAAGGATGGGGCCTAGGTCCAGCGTAGGGTGGAAGCAGAGGACCACGGGGTGGAAAAATGCCTCCAATCTCGGGCCAAGCAACTCGAGAAGGCATATGTGTCCTGACTGGGTAGATAGCATCATACTCGACTGATCCAACACTCGCGAAGGGTGCCAAGAGTGTCAGTGCTCGATACAGACGAACACGGGTGGCGTGAAGCTCGAAACGGAGAGCGCGTGCATCACGATCTCGATCACAAGCAAACCTAGCAGTCATCTGAAGCAAAGGGTCCTCCAAAGAGTGATCTGTGTACAGTCCGGTGTAATACCCCTCTTCTCCTGGAAGTGCAGCAGGGATATAGCGGAACGAGGTCTCTCTCAGCATAGTGTGCTCCTCTCTCAGCAGGGTAATACATGAGTATGCAGCATCCTGCACAGCCATGTTCTCAGTCATGCCAATGCCATGTCCAAAGTGGATAGGCTGAGTGACTCCATTGTGGTGCGGGTAGATCCTGACAATGCAGTGGAACTGGGTCTGGTTGAAATCAAGGAACTGTTCCTCAACTATGTACTCAGGGTACCATCGGTATCCAATGTAGGACATCATCTCGATCAGCATGGCGGGATGGCCATGCATACCGAGGCACCTGGTCAAACGAACAATCTGCCGAGGGGGAAGATCTGCCATCTGAAACAGAAAGAAGGAGTTTGCAAATGCATCAGATTATGAACGAACTTGGAATAACTCGGGCAGCATAACGGCTGTAATTGTAAGAAAAGACAATTTCTTACAACATAGAAAACAGCACTTACATAATACGATGTAAGAAATCAGCATTACAACAATGCTAGGTAACCGGACACAACTTTCCTACGGCTACAATGAAGCAAACAACAAGATGTTCTCATCAGACAGAGGTGAGCCTAGTCCTATCTTCCCGTAGAACAAGATGAGGGTGACTCAGAACGAAGAGGGTAAGGAGAAAAAAGAAGCCTTACGTTGTTCCCTTATATACCCAGAGTAACTATATAACTATAGCAAGCTAGACTCGACTTCGGCCAAGGCTGCTAGTCCTATAGGTAGTCCTGCTCTGATACCAAGTCTGTCGGGACCCGGGGTTAGCGTATGCAAGTCCCGCTACGACATAGTCATATGGAGAGCCGAGAACCGTACCCACTTGTCTAAGCAGACAAGGCCAAGCACAGAACGTTCTCGGAAAGCATCGTACATGAGGGGCATCCCATCCAGGTCGGATGATCAACTGAGATGGGTCCTCATCGTCCGCACACAAGTCTAATGATATGGGTGATGAACTCCCATATTCAAAGACAAGTCGCCTCAACCATAATATCGAATATCTCATAACCCTTACATAGACTTACTCTAGCCCGATCACTTAGTCGGGGTCTAGGGCGGGCTCGATCATACCACAAATTGTGCACGAGACGGAGTCTCAAGCAATCGCATCGCGATGCCCCAAGCTGCGCACATCTAAGGGCCACTTGGTGTATGAAAGACCGCCAGCCAGATCACAACTAAGGTCTCGAAAACCCATACAAAGACATGCATGTTATAACAAGACACGCAGCACACATGCCTTGTATGAACAGCAGGTATCATTTCAATTCTCTACAAAGTATACATTTTATTGATAACTCTCACAAAGTGCACACAGAGATCACAAGCATGTGATCCAACATTACAACAAACAAGCGGAAGCAAAATATGTCTGAGTACAGACAAGTTTAACAAATGGCTTAAGAAGCCTTATTTAAACACAAGCCCTCCACGAGGGAACCAGTCATCTGACTGGGACTAGACTAGCTTGTTCTTCAGTCATCGAGCTCGATGAAGAAGCCACCTTCGGGGTCAGTGGGTTCATCTAAAACATAGAATAAGAAAACGTGAGTACAAAGTCGTACTCAGCAAGACTTACATAGGAACTATACTACTCATGCACATGTATTAAGGTAAAGGGAGGTGGGGTTTCACTTGAAAAAGTGCCAGCTTTGACTTGGCTAGTCCTGAACTACGAGTACCAGACTTGAGGTAAGAAGCGTACACGAGTCCACTACTTTCTCCAACCAATTACACCACTATGGTGCCTTCCTCGACTTCCCCACGAGAAAGCACGCCATAGCACTCACACTTATCTTCGTGTATTTTAGAAGTATCCAGTTCAAGTTGTCTAATAATCAAGCTAAGCTTTCCAAGAAGTCCTTAACCGCGGACGCGGCTATTCGAATAGTTTTGTTAACCCTGCAGGGGTGTACCGCTACACACACATGATCATCATTTACCGCCTTGGATCTCGACACCATTCAAGGGGTGTCAGCGAGGATGCTCACCATAACTGTTACCTCATAGCCTATCTAGTCCAAGAAAGCCGCCTACCTGGGTTGGCTACCACTATCGTGAACCCGGCCGGTTTACCGAAATGGACCCAAGTGATGTGTGCGTGGTGCATAAGCCGGTCTCGGTTGAGCCGTTCTCTCACTTAGCATCCAGGCCACAAGCCTACCAGAACTCCGAACTACTGCGACATCTGGACATCGAAAGGGACGAGTTAATAGGTTGAGAGGGGTCAGTGAGCCCAATGTGTGGTTGTACTCTTCATCTTGGATCACCACACAAGAACTCGGACTTAGGGCGGTGTTCAACGAGACAACCCACCGTGTACTCCTACAAAGCCTCTCATCGTTCACCTTGTATTAGGGTAGATTCACCAAAACCTTTCCACCAACATCATCATGATCACTACCATCCTGACTCACATAACAGTAACATCATTGTATCACTCTAAGCATGCAATAAGCAGTAACAATTGCAGGGGCCACATGATATCAATCAACTCCTACATTTGCTAGGATTGTGGTTTGCCTACTACTGTGACAAATGATAGGTCATGCAAAGGAATGGGTTCATCTATGCGGTAGAAACGTAGCATGGTAATCATCCTATACAATTCATAAGCGAGACATGAGAGGGAAGTGGGATTTTATTGACATGATCAATGGGGGTTTGCTTGCCTTGCTGACGAGGTTCGGGTTCAGGGTCTTCAACGAAGGGGGCAGCCTCCTGTTCCGGTTCCACCTCTACTCGACAAACAACAAACAAGGTATCAAAGTAAATACAATGCACAATCACATGGTTGAAGGTTGAAACTTGATGTATATGCTTTGATGTGTGAAGCAATTCCACTTAAATGGGGTATTTGCAATTGAATTTGCAAATTTATACTCCACATATGATTTCCAATTTAGCCAAGTTGCATATGACATTGTTGGATCAAGTTAACCCATTTTGAAATGTGTATGATATGCCTCGGATGTGTAATTGAAATGTAGTATGTTGCTATGGTTCAAGTTGCAAAAGCATTTGAAAAGAATTTGATTTAATTCCATTTAAACCAAATAGCAAATGCTACTGGTCACATTTTAAATTCAACTCAAACATAGTTGAAAGTTGGATATTTGGATAGCTTATTTTCTCCTGATCATTTTTCATATATTATTTGTTAAATTTGGAGTTAATATGAATTTTCTATGAATTTCCAAAGTTTCAGCCTTTTTCTGGAATTTTTGGATTTATATAAATCAATTAATCGATTTACTGCGTCAGGCTTGCGCAAGGGTGACGTCAGGGGGGGTCTGACTGGTGGGGTCGGCATGTCAGCCTCTGGGTTAATTAACCCGGTTAGTTTTAACTAACCAGGGGGTTAAGGGGGGGACAGGGCCCATTGGCAGTAACCCAGGGTCACTTAACCCAGGTGGGGTCAAGTCCCTAATCACGGCCACGTCGGCGGGCTGCCGGCGGCTAAACGCCGGCGTCACCAGACGCGGCGGCGACGCATGGGACGGCGGCTCCGGCCACCATTTGGTGCGCTGAGACCACCAAACGGGAGCCCGAGCACGTTCGCGTCAAGCTGAACACAGCAGGGCCACGAGAATGGCCGGAATCCTCGTCGGCGTTGAGTTCTTGCGGCGGCCGTGGTTGGGCAACGACGAGGATGAAGCTGCGGTGTGTTTTCGTGGGCACGCGATGGCTCGGATGACTCCTTGGAGCACCAGGAGCACGGTGGACGTCATGGATGGGTCGAAGGGGCACGGTAACTTCCTCGCCGTCGACCATGGCGGCGGCGAGCTCCTACGTTAAAGGAGGATCAGGCTAGGGAGGAGGAGGGAGACGAAGGAATGGCTCGGGTGAACCTTGAGCTCACCGTGAGTTCAACGGAGGCGGTGGCGCGGTCGGGGACGCCCGGTGGTTGCCGGAATCAAATAAATCGCGCGGCGGCTCCGGCGAGGTCTCGGTGAAGCTTGCGTTGGCCTCGAGCTCGATTAGTCCTCCAGCTTCTCCAGATCGAGGAATCGACGATGGCGCGCACGATGGACATGGTCTCCAGGCTTCTCTCCGGCGTTGGCTGCGGTTCCTCACGGCGGCGAACGGCGGATGCTCTCGAGGAAGAAGGGGAAAAGCGGCAGAGTGCGCGAGAGCGAGGGGAAAGGGGTGGAGAGTGACGAGGGCGACCACGGCTCTCTCCTGAACATGCTGGAGGAGGCAGGGAGGCAGCTGCGTGGTCTGCCTGTCGTCCGCAGCCTCGGCATGCCGTCCACCGAGCTGCTTGTCGTCGTGGAGGTAGACGACAAGAGCTAGGTGGGCTGGGCTGGGCCGGTTGGAGGCTGGGGGGGTAAGTTGGGCTGCTTCCAGGTGAGCCTTTTTCCTTTTTCTTTTTTGTTTTCTTTTCTGCCTTTTTGTTTTGCTGTGCTAAATAAATAGCTAGGCATTTTCTAAAATTCTAGAACTTTTTATATGGCCTCATAATAATATAGACTAGCCATTTATAAAGTTTGGCATTTTTTAAAATTCAAATAATTTGAATCTTAACTCAAATAGGGGTTTTTGATTAATTCCAAAGCACTGTTTGAATATTTGAAAAATCCATGAGCATGGGCTGGGTCCCACATCAATTGATATGTGATCACACTCATTTATAAGGCTTTTCAAAAATCTAACATGAATTTTTGGAGAAGATTTTTATCTGGCCTTTTGAATTAATTCATCTGGGGGGGTTCCTTCTCCCATTTTGCTTTTGAAATTGATTTCAATTATTTCTTTTGAAAATTTTAACATGATGCAAGATGACTTTGATCCTAGCACATTACCTAACAGAGGGTTCTGACACTCCGGCAATGATAAGTAGGTGGTTCGGCAAGTGATGCGCCGTCTGAAAAGAATCACTTGCTTCTCCTGGACCTGCACACGACACAAATAACTATGCTCCCAACGAAGTTCAGAGAGGTTTTCAATCTCTCCGGTCTTGTTGTTTACAAAGGATCAAAAAAACAAGGGATAATGATAATGATAGCAGCTGAAAGTAAATACTGAAAATAAAATAAGCGTGTAAACAGTGATGAGAATATGGAGCGGGGTCCCGTGATGTTCACTAGTGATGTCTCTCTCCCAAAAGACGATAAGACTGCTATGCGAGGTAAACAAATTACAGACGGGCAATTGACAGGATTATAAACGCACCGCAATGCTAACTATGCTACAAAAGAAAGGAAGAGGCTCAAAAGCATGGGCAGTACGCAAAAATAAGTAGACCTAAATCCATCTGCATCTACTACTAATCATCCACCTTGAGATATCTATCCAGAACATCTCGCTGGTATTAAGTTGCGAGCCCCACCCAAAGTGTAAACCCAAAGCAACAGACAACTGCATTAAAAAGAACTTTGCGTAAAGTAAACAATCCTTGCAACCGCGGTTACAAGCACCGTGTTTTCCCCCTTGTGGCCACATCACATCCCCTAGACTCATGTTTCTGTCACTCAAGCGTGTCATCAGGGGGCATATACCCACAATCGAGCATAACGTTCCCTCTTGGAGTTACTACCTACCACTTGGCCAAAGCAATAAACAGCAACGGAGAACATGCAAGAATTAATTCGAAACAAAAATACAGAAGATAAGAACCAATTATATTACTCTATCACAATCTGAACATAATATCATAATCCATCAGATACCATCAAACTCAGCATAGCAAAATCAGAAAGATTACATATGTGCCTCGATCATGTAGGGCAGCTCACGAGGTCTAAACCATGAAGAACAAAGAGGGGAGGAGAACATCACATAGCTACTGATCACGGACCCATGGTCCAAAGGAAACTACTCACGGCACATCCGGGAAGTGCCCATGGTGGAGGAGAAGCTCCCGGAGGTCGATCCTCCCTCCAGCAGGGTGTCGGGAAGGGTCCTGGCGGTGCTCCCGATCTTGGAAGCGCGGCGGCGGCGGAACAGAGGCGAGATCGTGAAAAAGGGTTCTTTCCTCGGAAGTTTCCCGTGACTAAGATTAAATAGGTGAAGGGGGAAACCAGGGGGCCACCAGGAGTCTAGGCGCCCCCCCCCCTAGCGCGGCTAGGCCCCTGGCCACGCCAGGTGGCCGCCTGGGCACCTGGTGGTGCCCCCCTGGCCCTCCTTCGGGGCTCTGGAAGCTTCCGGTACGCTGATTTTTTATCTGATTTTCCCCGGATTTTTGAAGCACTTTTTATATGGGGGAAAACTGAAATAGAAAAACAGCAGAAAACAGAAACTGGCACTGGGGTGCACTAAGTTAATAGGTTAGTCCATATGATCAAAAGTGTATGAAAGTGTATCTAGATCATAGCAATATCACACAAAACATGCATGGAGCGAGCAGAAATTATCGATATGTTTGGGACGTATCAACATCCCCAAGCTTAATTCCTGCTCGTCCTCGAGTAGGTAAATGATAACAAGCATAATTTCTGTGGTGACATGCTGATGGCGGTGAAGTTGATAGGTTTAGTTGGGGTGCTTCCCCCGTCAACTGCGCCAATAAACGATTCTTGATAACCCACAAGTCTAGGGATCAATTGTAGCTTTTCAATAAATAAGGATGTCGATCCCACGAGGAGCAGAAGGTATTGACAAGTGACTCTGGATAAGGAAAAGGCTGCAAACACTGAAAGGTAAATATTTAGGGGTTTTTGGTTTAAGCAACAGAAAGGTAAAAGACAAGCAAAGTAAACAGGGTAACTGAGGACTAGCAAGTGGCCCGATCCTTTCACAAGGATAAGCCTAGGAACTGAGCTTATAAGAGCTAAAGCGTTCTCGAGGGCACATGGGAGAGATAGTCATGCGCTTTCGCCATATTCCGTATCGGCACTGTGTTGTGTTGATAAGTGTTGAGTGGGTGAATCAATGCTTGTACACCTTCTAGACTAAGATAAGTATACTCTTATGATTACACACCTTGCAAGCATCCTCAAATACAAGGTAGTAATTAAGGCATAAGGCTAACCACAGCATTATGATCGAGGATCCATAACTCCCTTGTACAAAAGTATGCGAACTTGGGTTCAGGTTTCTGTCACTCCGGCAACCCACCATAAGCATCCTTTATGCACAATGTATTCCCCTAGGTCCTTAATAAGGCGAAGTGTTGAGTGTTCGACTCACACAGCACCACTAAGAAAATAACAACACAACTTAAATATCAAACAACACATAATACTTCAACATCATATGACTACTAACAACTAGACTTCTCCCATGCCCTCAAGAACTAAAGTAACTACTCACAAGACATAAAAGAGATCATGATCAGTGGGGATAAATAGATGGTAAACAATCTGGACACAATGATAATTCTCCAACAAAACTCAATAGCATTCATCACATGGCAGTAATCAACACCGGTAGAGTAGATAGGATAGATAGTACGGATTACAACACAAGATAAACTTGTGAGGTGAGATTGGATGGAGGTGGAGATCGTGCTGATGTTGGGATGATGTTGATGATGATCTCTATTATGCCCGTGACGATGATGATGACGATGGCGACGATCTCCCCTTCCGAGAGGTGATCTCCCCAGCGGAATATGCCCGCCGGAGATGACGTTTTATTCTCTGTAGGTTTCCGCCACGAGGCAGCGGCGAAACGGCGAAACTCTTCCTATTTTAGGTTTCTACCCCAGGGGGTAATACAGGCCCAAGGGGTCACCGAGGTGGGCCACCAGGCATCCAGGAGGGTGCCTGGCGCGGCCTAGGGGGGGTGCCAGGCACCCTTCTGGCTGCCTAGTGGGTCCCCTCTGGTCCCTCTTCGGTGATCTCCCGTGAATCTTCATAAAAACGATCTCCGTCAATTTTCATCGAATTTGGAGTTGATCTGATTCAGCAACTTGATGTCCACTTTTCACCGCTTAATTCTGCGTCTGCTGCTTCGGCACCGGACAGTTGCAAACTGTGTAAAACAAGCCAAAACAACATAAGAACAATACTTTAAAGTGGAATATATCAATAAATAGGGTTAAATTACAATATAAAATAGTGATGCATTTTGGACGTATCACATGCTAGCAACCATATAAGAACTTTGAAAAGTAAAGAAATCAAGGTATGTGATTTAATTCAAGTCATAACATGCAAGAGTATATATTAGCATTGAAACAAGCAACGAAAGAACATTAGGTGCAAGATCTCTCACTGTCCGTGACTCGAATGTCTCCAAATGGTGTTTGCGTGCAACAAAGGGGATAGGGAATACGAGAAAAAAGTATTTTTGTTGAGAACTCAATCTATTAAAGTTTCACACTTGGTCTTCTTTGGAATCTTATCTTGACTCGTCCCCAGACCACTAGCCAGGTACAAGTCAATTTGATCCACTCGTTTTCGATATTTTCAGCACTCATGCAATGGATGAGTGTAAGCACGAGAGTTGACACTTAGGATGGCAAAGAGAGAAATATGGTGGAGGAGGAAGACAAAAAAGGGTGAGAAGGGCTCACATCAATGAGGACAATCATAGGCGAGAAGGCCAAATGATAGATATGATGTGAGGAGTAGGGATTGCCATGCAACGGATGCACTTACGAGCTAAAAAGCTCTCCAATGGAACTAGTGGGGGTGCATCTAACTTGCTCGCTCATGAAGACCTAGAGCTCTTTTGAGGAGGCTCATCCTTGGAATATGCAAGCCAAGTTCTATAAGGTGAAGGTCCCCACATATCTATATGCATGAATGACCATCTCTATGGAGTACAAGGATAAGAGGGAGTACTAGTGTGGATCTTTCAAAAGGATAGTAGTGTTGCCCCTTTCTCTCTTTTTCTTTTCTTTTTCTCTTTTTTCTATTTTTTTGTATGTTTTGGTGGCCTCAATGGCTCTTTCTATTTAACTCTCATTTGTCATCTTTGGGATCTTTTCCTTACTTAAGGGCAACACTCTAATTTACAAGAGGGTATAGAAGATCTTTCACACTTTACAAGGTACTCAAATCATAAAGAAGATGTAGCTATCATGATGTATGCAATGTATGCCGCTGCTAGTGTATCAGGAACATGTATGACATGAAGATCAAGTCATGAAGAGGTAGATGTTGCATGGAAATATATCTCGGAAAGGCTATGGAAATGCCTTGATAGGTAGGTATGGTGGCTGTTCTGAGGAAAGATATAAGGAGGGTTATGATGACAGAGCGTATCATGCCAAGGGTTTGGATGTACCGGCGAACGTGGACGCCAACTCTCGGAGTGAGAAGCAAGCAATGCACGACACAGGAGAGGCTCGCAAATATGAGGAGGTGGAAGTGTCAACTTTCAATACTTACATTAGTCTGAAGAACTCATGCACTTTTTATTGGTAACTCTCAATCTAATAAGGAGGTTCACAAAGAGACAAGTACCCCGAGGAGGAGTGTATGGGGGTTTGGTTATCCTTGCGCATCCTCGACTCATGGTACGTGAGTGTACTCTAATATTCGATCCCTCCAAAGATTAGCGATCCATCTAGTAGCTAGAGTTCTCAACTAGTTTTGTAGGTTTTTGAAAATAAACACGGATTTCCCAAAATACGACACCTATCACTAATAGGCTAGAGCTCTTGACACCAAAAGTTCAAACATTACTCACATCAATACCTCAAAACTATATCAAGTTACTACTAAAATTAAATAGCAACTTCAATTACCTACTCTCAAGACAAGACACAACTCAGTGCAACAACCAACTCTCTTAACAAGATAAACATGAAAACTAAAGAGAGTTCCAGCAAGAAATTAAACAAAATCCAAGGCTCTTGCTAAAGACAAACTAAGACTGAAACTAAACATGGCAGTAGCTATGAAAACATAAAGAACACACAACAGTAAAAACATAGGCAAGAAAAATCCTATGATGTGTTCTAGATTTTGAAAGTGGAGCGTGTTTCTATCCCACACAAAGTTAGATGGGGTCTAACTTGTTATGAACAGCAAGCAAAGCTAAAGAAAAATAAAAATAACGCATGAAGTGATGAAAATATAGTGAGACGAAGGACGAACTGGTGATTGTTGATGGAGAAGGGGATGCACGGGGGCATCCCCATGCTCATACGCTTGAGTATCCTTGAATATTTGTTGGGGATGCATGGGGGCATCCCCAAGCTTGAGCGCTTGACACTCCTGAATCTTCTTCGTCATCTTCCATCGCACACTTGAAAACTCCCTTCATACACAACTCATCATAAGCTGATTAGACAGGTTAGTTCCCTTAATAAAATAAATTTTCCCCACTGATATAACGATATTCTTGAAGAGCTACTGTTTCTCAAGATTTCCAAAAGGTTTTTGCAAAGAAAAAGCAAGCTTAAGGTTTGCAAAAGTAAGGAGAGACAAAACGTGGCAGAATCTGTGAAAACAGAACAACAGGTAGTAAAGAATTTTTTCAGGGGTACTTCTGCAACTCAAATTAAAAAACTCATAACATACGAAATTTCCGCCATTGCATTGAGCACCCTGTGTAAAAAATTCAGCTCAAAAAGATGAACTGGTGATTTGATCCGACTTTTTCCGTCACAAGGACAGAATCTGTTTTCTGGACAGCGTGTCACAACTTTCGCTTCCCTTGTCATATGAGGCTATAACTTGACACAAAGCTTGAAAATAAAGATACAATGATGTTGCTACAGTAGTAACAATCATCAAGAACACTAAAAAAAGAAGTAAAACATCTTGGGTTGCCTCCCAACAAGCGCTTTCTTTTACGACTTTAATCTAGGCATAAGGCAAAAGAAGAATCAAGTTTTATCAAGAGAAAGAGAATAGCTAGCCCGTGTAACGGGCTCAAAAGGTAACTTGATTTTCTTTCTAGGGAAGTGTTCCATTCCCTTTTTGAGAGGGAATTGAAATTTTATATTCCCCTCTTTCATGTCAATGATAGCACCCACGGTGCGGAGAAAAGGACGTCCCAAAATAACTGGACATAAGGGTTCACACTCTATATCCATAATAATAAAATCAACGGGAACATAGTAGTCATTGACAATGATAAGAACATCGTCGATCTTCCCCAAAGGGTTCTTTACGGAATAATCAACAATATGAACACAAAAAGAACAAGAATCAAAAGGTTTCAATTCAAACATATCATACATTCTTTTGGGCATGACGGAGGTACTAGCTCCAACGTCACATAAAGCATAGCAAGAGAAGTTATTTAATTTAATTTTGATCATAGGGTCCCAACCGTCATCTAGCTTTCTGGGTATGGAGGCTTCTATCCTAAGCTTCTCCTCCATAGCTTTGATGAGAGCATTTGTGATATGCTTCGTGAAGGCAAGATTAAGTGTGCTAGTGTGGGAGTCTCGACATTTTGTGGAGTAAGCTAATAACTTCTGAGAGGGTGCAACTATCAAAATCAATATCACTACTATCAAAGGTGGTAGTAGTGTCATCTAGGCTCACTTGTTTGAACCCCTCTATGTTCATAGGAGTTTCTTCTTCTATGGTTGAGGTACTAGAATCACCATTAATAGGTCCAATGGGACCAGGAGTGCATTGGGTGCTAATAGTTTATGTGTCCTCAACAATTTGGATAGTGGTAACTGTGTGGTGTGTAGGAAGGCTCTTAATTCTATCCTCTTCCTCTTTTTCTCTAGCCCATCTTTCTTTAAGTTTAGCCATCATCCTAATATTTTCATTAATTTGTAATTGGATAGCATTAATAGGAGTGGTCTTGCTCTCCTCAAGGGGAGAGGTTCTAATTTTTAACATCTCAACATCAAGGCCTAAGTTGTCTACCTTCAAACTAAGATTATCTAATTTAGCTAACTTTTCCTCTACACTCTTGTTGAAGGCTTTTTGGGTAGTGATAAAGTCTCTAAGCATGCATTCTAATTCAGAAGTGGGTTTCTTGTTGCTAGGGTAAGTGTTGTTGTTCCCATAATTGGATGGAAACGGTCTAGGATTACTAGCAAAGTTGCCCCTATAAGTACTATTATTAATGTTGTTTCTAGCAATGAAGTTCACATCTACTTGTTCCTGAGCAACCAAAGAATCTAAAGGAACATCATGAGGATCAATAGAGGGTTGCTTGGTAAGTAGAGACATAATTAAGTCAACATTTTCATTTAGGGAGGTAATTTCCTCGACATAATTTACCTTCCTACCTGTTGGAGCGCGTTCGGTGTGCCATTGGGAATAATTGTTCATCATCTCATCGAGAAGCTTTGTGGCAACACCAAGTGTAGTTGACATAAAGGTTCCTCCCGCGGCTGAATCTAACAGGTTCCGCGAGGTAAAGTTCAAGCCTGCATAAAAAGTCTGGATAACCATCCAGGTAGTCAAACCATGTGTAGGGCATTTATTAATAAGAGATTTCATACGTTCCCAAGCTTGGGCAACGTGTTCATTATCCAATTGCCTAAAATCCATAATGCTACTCCTCAATTGGATAATTTTAGCAGGTGGGTAGTACTTCCCAATAAAAGCATCTTTGCACTTATCCCAAGAATCTATGCTATTCCTAGGCAAAGATTGAAACCAAACTTTAGCTCCGTCCCTCAAAGAGAAAGGAAAAAGCTTGAGCTTAAAAACATCACCTTCTACTTCTTTATACTTTTGCATATCACATAATTCAACAAAATTATTCAAGTGTAAAGCAGCATCATCTCCAGCACCAGAGAATTGATCTCTCATAACAAGGTTTAGCAAGGCAGGTTTAATTTCATAAGAGGTAGCTGAAGTGGCAGGTGTGGCAATAGGAGTGCAGATAAAGTCTTTGTTGTTGTGACTGGTGAAGTCACACAACTTGGTGTTTTCAGTGGAACCCATAGTAGCAGCAAGTGTGGCAGATTTTTTTGTAATTTTTGATATAAGACACAAAGATAAAATCTGAAAGGTAAACTAACAAGACTAAAAAGTAAAGGTAAAAGGTAGTGGGCAACAACCCTATCTTATCATTCGGAGTCCCCGGCAACGGCGCCAGAAATTTGCTTGATGGCGTGGAAGTTATAATGGCTTCTCGCCCTTCGCTGGTTACCCCAAGTGGAAGGTGAGATGTAGGATAGCATCAAATTTACCCTATGTAGAGGATAGGGTTTGTCTCCCGTAGGACTCCGGCAATGATAAGTAGGTGTTTCGGCAAGTGATGCGCCGTCTGAAAAGAATCACTTTCTTCTCCTGGACCTGCAGACGACACAACTAACTTTGCTCCCAACAAAGTTCAAAGAGGTTGTCAATCTCTCCGGTCTTGTTGTTTACAAAGGATCAAAAACACAAGGGATAATGATAATGATTGCAACTGAAAGTAAATGCTGAAAATAAATAAGCGTGTAAACAGTGATGAGAATATGGACCGGGGTCCCGTGATGTTCACTAGTGATGTATCTCTCCCAAAAGACGATAAGACTACTATGCGATGTAAACAAATTACAGACGGGCAATTGACAGGATTATAAACGCACCGCAATGCTAACTATGCTACAAAAGAAAGGAAGAGGCTCAAAAGCATGGGCAGTACGCCAAAATAAGTAGACCGAAATCCATCTGCATCTACTACTAATCATCCACCTTGAGATATCTATCCAGAACATCTCGCTGGCATTAAGTTGCGAGCCCCACCCAAAGTGTAAACCCAAAGCAACAGACAACTGCATTAAAAAGAACTTTGCGTAAAGTAAACAATCCTCGCAACCGCGGTTACAAGCACCGTTGCTTTCCCCCTTGTGGCCACAGCACATCCCCTAGACTCATGTTTCTGTCACTCAAGCGTGTCATCAGGGGGCATGTACCCACAATCGAGCATAACGTTCCCTCTTGGAGTTACTACCTACCACTTGGCCAAAGCAATAAACAGCAACAGAGAACATGCAAGAATTACTTCGGAACAAAAATACAAAAGATAAGAACCAATTATATTACTCTATCACAATCTAAACATAATCTCATAATCCATTAGATCCCATCAAACTCAACATAGAAAAAGCAGAAAGATTACATATGTGCCTCGATCATGTAGGGAAGCTCACGAGGTCTAAACCATGAAGAACAAAGAGGGGAGGAGGACATCACATAGCTACTGATCACGGACCCATGGTCCAAAGGAAACTACTCACAACACATCCGGGAAGCGTCCATGGTGGAGGAGAAGCTCCCGGAGGTCGATGCTCCCTCCTATAGGGTGCCGAGAAGGGTCCTGACGGTGCTCCCGATCTTGGAAGCGCGGCGGCGGCGGAATAGAGGCGAGATCGCGAAAAAGGGTTATGTCCTCCGAGGTTTCCCGTGATGGAGATTAAATAGGCGGAGGGGGCAGCCAGGGGGGCCACCAGGAGTCCAGGCACCCCCCCCCCTGGCGCGGCCTGGGCTCTGGAAGCTTCCGGTACGCTGATTTTTTATCTGATTTTTCCCGGATTTTTGGAGCACTTTTTATATGGGGGAAACTGAAATAGAAAAACAGCAGATAACAGAAACTGGCACTGGTGTGCACTGAGTTAATAGGTTAGTCCAAATATGATCAAAAGTGTATGAAAGGGTATCTAGATCATAGCAATATCACACAAAACATGCATGGAGCGAGCAGAAATTATCGATATGTTTGGGATGTATCAGCGTCTCGATGCCAAAGGGGGAGAGAGTTTAGGGTCTCCGGGATTTGCATCTTTCAGGGTTTGGCGAGTCACAAGCGTGTTTTATTGTCCCATTTGCTCCGCTTGTGAACTTCGTTTATTTGCTTTGGTTTTTAGTTCATCTTGTGAGACTTCCGTGAAGTATGGTGTGAGACATACACTATCTTATGATTTAGTACTCTTTATGTCTGGTTATGTGATGCTATTATGGTTGATTATCTTTATGCTCACATTTGTGGTGTTACTATGGCCTAGTTTATGAAATATAGGGGGAGTGTCCTCCCAATGTGTGTGTCTTGCATTCCAAAGGAAAATTCAAATTGACGCACACATCTAGGGGGAGCTTGTCTATATTTTGTAGATAAATGGCATGCTTTAATTTCCCTATTCTTATTTTGTGCAAATCTTGTGTTGTCATCAATACACCAAAAAGGGGGAGATTGATAGGGCATATTTCCCTTTGATTGGTTTTAGTGATTGATGACAATGCATTTGCGGATTAACCGTGTGTCAATGAGCATTTCAGATAATTATAGTCATGGCACAAGACGGTTATTTTCCCCTCGGTTGATGGAGCGTGAAGACGGAGTTTTCCTTGCGATTTCTTTTTGGTGAAATTAGTCATAGGAAAACTTTAATATTAAGAGGGGATCCGCTTTGGAATGGTGGGTGGAATCATCACACATACGCACTCTATGCACCCACATATTTTCCATCACGTCGTGGAGGAGTTTGACATGGTGGCATTGGCTCCCGGGCTCTACTAGGGCGGTAGTACCGCTTTGGTTACGGTAGTACCGCGCCACGGTAGTACCGCGACCATAGTACCGCATCCACTACCGTGATCCCACTGGACTCGGCGGTAGTGGGCACGGTAGTGAGCCGCAATACTACCGCGGGGCGGTAGTACCGCTCCGGTTGCGGTAGTACCGTGGCCCTAGTACCGCATCTACTACCGCAATCCCTCTGGGCTCGGCGGTAGTGGGCACGGTACTGGGCCGCAGTACTACCGCGGGGAGGTAGTACCGTTCCGGTCGCGGTAGTACCGTGTCACGGTAGTACCGCTCTTGGAGCGGTAGTACCGTGGTTGGTGGGGGTCCAACGGATGTTTTAATGCCCACCTATAAAAGTGGGTCTTCTTCCCCGTTGTGACTTACCTCACTTATTGCTCTCTCCTCCATTGACGCCCAAGCTCCATTCTTGCCCGATCTCCCTCCCTAGCCATCAAAACTTGTTGATTCTCTAGGGTTTGGAAGAGGAGGCCCCGATCTACACTTCCACCAAAGGATATTTGATTCCCGCATTAATCCCTTGTGGATCTTGTTACTCTTAGGCGCGTTGGTGCCCTAGACGGAAGAGGTCACCTCGAAGCCACATTCCATTGTAGTGAAGCTTCGCGGTTTCGTTGGGAGCCTCCAATTTAGTTGTGGAGATTGCCCCAACCTTGTATGTAAAGGTTTGGTTGCCACCTTCAAGGTCGCCTCGTAGTGGATCACGGCATCTTGCATTGGTAAGAGCATGAGGAGAAATAGGGTGGCCCTCGTTGGCTTCGTGTGAGCATTGTGCTCCTCACCCTCTCCAAACGAAGACGTACTTCTCAAAAGAGAAGGAACTTCGGCAACATATCCTTCTCTCCCGTGTTCCCCTTTACCTCTACTTTGCGCAAGTTATTTTCATTGCTTATATCTTGCTAGCTCATTTAGTGTTGGATTAGTTGGCATATAGGTTGCTCACGTAGTTGCACATCTAGACAACCTATATTTATTGTTGAGCCTAATTTGTTAAGAGCAGCTTAAAAATTGTTAGTCGCCTATTCAGCCCCCCCCTCTAGTCGACATTCCGATCCTTTCACTCTGCCCGCACAGAGCAAGGAGAGGAAAATGTGGATGTCACCACAGTTTCCCCTCGCCATAATGCACCGCCTGCAGAAGAAGATGGCTTTGGAGATGAAAGATCTGAAGGAAGTTCATCATCTTCATCTGCTTCATCAAACGAAGAGATGGTAGATGTTGCCGAGCAACTTGATGCTGATCCGAAGGCCATGGAAACTGAAGAGACCGAAGAAGTGCAGAATCCCGACGAAGGAGATGCCGTCGAAGATCAAGCCGAGGAAATTGCTCTTGCTGATGTTTTCCCCGCATAGGATATTGTCAATGTCCCATCCTCACAACCTCGAGCTGATGCCCCCAACCTGCAGCTCCCAGAGAATGCCGCAGATGAACTTCCTGTCGATGAATTGTTGCATTCAGCTCATCCTAGAGAAATGTTGCCCTTGTTCCGCTTTGATGTTCCTCGAGGAGGTCCTATCTTCAAGAGGCGAGAACACAAGCCATACTTATTCGGGCCCAATCCTTATGATTCTCCAAGGAATGCTTATTCTCTTCGGTTCTGGACCCAAGAAGAGGCAGTCTATTATACTCGTGTATTGTACAACAAGGCAAAGATTTTCAAGCACCAGTATCTGGACATGCCTTCGGTGTATGCAACAACTTTTTTCAAGAACATTGCCAAAACAATTGATGGACTTCATGCGCACAGAATGTTTGCACTCGACAATGGTTTCAATCCAGACCTCATCAAACAGTTCTATGCCACATTATATGTCACTAGAGATCATACCAAGCCGAACACTTGGAAATTTGACTTCATGATCCAAGGCCAAGTTTTTCACATGACTGTCAATGAATTTCTGGCAGTGATAAATTTGCCTCGTTTCGAAGGTTGACCACACAAGTTGCATGATCTTCCAGCCATGACTCCAGCTGAATTTTCTATGCTGGTGAACCCGGATGTTGCTGGAGATAATTATCATGAAGAACCCAAGCCGAAGCATTTGATCTTCGAAGCTAAAGCTTGGTTCTATATTCTATCGAAGACGTTGATGCCAATGATGGATGTTCACGGTGATTTTCTCATCCCAACGAGGTGCAACACGCCATAATGAAGTTGGTCAATGGACTTCCTTTCAATTTTGAAGACTGCTTCATTCGCACCATGGTATCATGTGTTCATGATCACATTGATCTCAAGCCCTTTGCACCATGGCTCATGGCTATCTGCAATTACTCTCGGGATGTGTCATTCCCCGTAACTATATTCCCCAAGATTTTCACTCCACCTTAGGGAAGTATTGCAGGTTGTTGCTCGACCCAACGATCCTTTTTTCTGAGCACACAAGCATAAGGGCCCTTTTGACTGAAAGGAACATTCGCTCGAAATTTATCAAGCCAGTTCATCATATGGAGATTTCCCTTCGTACTCAACAGATGTTTCAGCACCACATCGATCAAGATCTCATGCAGAAGCAAAAGATAATGAATGAAATCAATCACATGCGGAACATTGTTATGAAAAACAATCAACTTCTTCAAGAATTCCTTCGCAGGGATTGGAAAGGACTCAGGAAGATTAATTCTCTTGGTCAGCTGCAGCGTCCTGGATTCGAAGAACATCCTCCTCATCTGCAAAGGCAATGGACTAATGATGATCGAGTAGATCGTTCAGATTCCAACATTCCCATGTTGCCGAAGAACAGAGATGTGCTTTGTGTGGACGACTACTATTATATCACTCTAGATGTTGTATCCTCCGACTCCAGCCCCGAAGAAGATTTTCGTACCTCGAGAGTTTATTCGCCACTTCCTTGAAGCCCCAAGACTCCTCCGGAATCACACCTTGACTCTTCCGGTGATCAGCACTCCTTCCGCACGAAGATAACTCCTCGTGATGGTCGCCCCTACCGACGTCTTCCTTCGACAAGGCCACGCGCGTCGATTCATATTCGATATGGTTGTAACTAACTCTAAGTAGGTCTGTGAACTACTAACTTTATCGTAAGATATCTATCTTCTATGCTTGCGATACATAACCTTCTTTCATGAGTTTATCTATCACATAAGTTCACAGGATATTCGAGGACATTGCATATTTCTCATTGGATATTTTCTGGATTGCAATCTTGCTCGCTAAGATATTGGTGTTTTTCCCTCGACTCAGTCCTTATCAAATATGCACTTGAATGATTTTTTTATCATCCGTGCATACATCAAGGGGGAGTATATCATCTATCTTAGCACTGGTTTATCATCGAAAACTCAAAACTTTTCAATTATTTATCGATGCATGTTTTGTCAACGATCGTCCAAAAAGGGGGAGATTGTAAGAGCAAGTTTTGCCCCCGAAGGTTTTGGAGATTGTTGGACAAAGCAGTAGAGTAACTAACATTGTTTTTCAAGTATAAACCTATGCTTAGGTTCCTGAAGAATGGAGCTTGCTGGTAGAAGGTCGAAAGAAAACTCACTGCAGCGAAGCTTCAAAATTATACCGAAGCCTTTGAAGGAAGATGACCCCTAGAAATGTCATCGAGAAAGAAGATGCTCTCGAGTAGAATCTGTAAGGCCCGATATGCGGTACTGTTCCAGATCTAGATGTTTCCATCCAGATCCGGGGACGAAGCACATATCGGTCCCACCACGACATATGATGAAGTCATATGCCCCGGATTTCCAACATGATATCACAACATTACAGATACAGGATACAACATCTCATACAATCGGCATACAACTGCCTCAAATACAATACAACAGCGGAAGATACATGTCTGAGTCCAGACTACAATCAAATGCCTAGTGGCAAAGAGAAAAGCATCGATACCATAACCACACGGGTCCAGGCCCTCCGCCGGGATCCGCCTAACTAGTCGTCGTCGAGTCTCCATGTGAAACGTCGATCACCATACCTGTCGTCGATCAAGAACCCTGAAAAGAGTTTGGGGGTAGTATCATGAGTACAGAGGTACTCAGCATCCAACTGGAGTGGTCATCTGACCCAGCAAGGACTTCATCACTCGTCATTCTAGGACAACTAGTAGTTTACGGTAAGGAAGGGATAAGTGGTGAGGTTGCTGCCGCACTAGCATTGATGAAGTGGCTAACGATCTAGAGAGTAAGATAAGAAGCCAAGCATTCGATGAGGAATCGCCTCCAACAAGTCTTGCTATCCATCTACTACGCAAGCATAATACCTATCCTATCCTTGTCCTCCTCTTCGCATCCCGACGAAGAAGAAGTAGTCAAGGCACACACACACGTTGATCAAGTTATATTAAGATTATCTCAGTTGTAGTTGTCTATGAACAAGGAGTAGGTCTCAAGTCGTCCATAACCGTGGACACGGCTTCTCGAAAAGATTTAACCCTATAGGGGTGTACCAACTGCCCATTACGAGGCTCCGCACGCACGCCCATCTCTCTCAGTTGCTACCCATGATAGGCAACCATTTTATGATTTAGGCCCAAGAGATCCGGAACGAAAGGTCCCTCTAACTAACAACGCACAAATCCGGGTGGCCCCCGGTGAGTCGACATCCAACTCAAAAGCCGGCCGCGCTATCGAGTCGACCTCTACCGTATGGACGAGGTCGGGGTAACTAAACCAACACTGTGGGTAGCCCTCGAGCTTCCAGGTTTGGACCAACAAAGAAACTCTGTCTCCGCTGGCCCGAGTTGTTTGAAAATCTGCGAGGTCGACACTCACACACACACGTTTGCAAAAGGTAAAACCAGCTTGGGCCACCACTAGAAATGTTTGAAGCTAGATAGGTAAGAAGAGGGGACCCCATAAAATCCCACACGCGGTTAGGCACGCTCAGTCTTAAAACCAATACCCGGAACTCGGATCCTAGGTGACTCGAATGGAACAAAGCGTCGGGGCGGGATAACCTAGACCTTCCATCCTTCGTCGAATATAGTCAACATTAGAATAATCATATCTTCAAAAACAATATAATAATGTGATATCCCACCCAAAGAGTAACAGGGTAACATCGTAGCATCCTAAGCATGCATACTAAGCAGGGGCTGAGCAACGAGCAAAAGTAACATAGCAGTACAAGGTTTGCTGGGAAGGGACATGGCTGTATCGGTTTGAAAGAGGTTGTAAACATGTGGTAGGATCAAACATCGAACCTATCCTAGACTAGCATGAAAACCGCTGGTTGAAATAGAATGGATCATAAGTAATGTATAGTCCTTGCCTGTTGATAAGTCGGGTTCCGAAGGTGTAGTTGATCGCAAGCTCGCATCGTCTCCGAGAGGTACCCGCGGAAGCACACAAGAGGGAAACACTGGAAAGCAATCAACGGTGCACCACTATTACTACGGAGCAATACAAGATCAAAGAGGCAACACACGGCACGGCAACGCGATACGGATCTATCGTCGAGAACGGTTACTAAAAATTTAAGTGGGGTATCGGTCACACACGACGAATACCGCACGTCTACGGTGGTTCAAGTTGCTTAGCTACAGGTGATCAACCAACGGTTATTAACATGGCAACTCAAGCAAGCATGGCATAGCACACAAACATGTCAAGAGGTGAAGCACAAAATAAACTATCTATGCTAGACAATTTAAGTGAGGCACAATCCTAAACACGGCATAACACTAAGTGCCGCACGATGATTAAAACATTTGGTACTGTTCTGTCCTAAACCATATTTTAGGTTGGTTAACAACAGAAAACAATAGCATAAACACAAAGTACACGAAAAACTAATCAAGTTACATATAAGGCACACTCCAAACGGAGTTACGGTTAAAAAGATATAAGCAAACAAGTTTCGGGCACAAACTTCCAACATCACGAAGCACAGTTTAGAGCAATGCATAAACAAGTTAATCAATGTAAACATGCTCACCAATGACTTGCAATTAAAGTAGACATGACATGGAAGGCATGGCAAAAAGAATCATGCAAAAAGGCATCATAGATCAAAAGATATTAAGCAAACAACCTGGCATCGCAAAATAACAGACTTAGTGAAAAACTGAGGTGGCTGCCAAAAACAGTAGCATAGCAACTTTGGAGCTAAATAACTATATGACCAGTAATGATAACATGAAGATGCAATACATGGGATGAAAGTAGACATGATGCTTAACAATATGCAATTTGAATCACTCAATTCCGATAAACGGTCGCGACACACTCGTCGACCGAAGTTGCAACAAAATAACAGTTTCAGCAACAGCAGCACATTAACATCAGGATCACTACTTTGGAGCAAGATTTAATATAGCTAAAGCACCCAAACATGGCAAGTTAAAGCATGGAATTGAAGTACACATGATGCTTAACACATAGGAGAAAGAATCAATGCAATAGGCCTCATGGATTTGTTACAATCATCATGCAAAGTTGCAACAAAATAATAACAGCAGCACATAACAGGAAAAAGTAGCAGTTTAACGGCCTGATGCCCACTTCAGCACACAATTACACAATCAAGATGAGCTCAGATGAAAATGCTCACAAAAGATGAATGCTAGAGCACGCAATTCTAAACAATTCGTCTTTTGGGCGCGAAGTCATCCGGGCTACGGATCGCTTGCTATCGTCAATGCGGAATCGAATCAGCAGCACAAATCACAGGGACTTAGCAAAAATTACAGGTTCTCAGAAAAAAAAAGGTCTCGGGCTGAACCTTCTATGGGCTCGGCCCAACAGTGGGTTTGGGGTGGCCTGGCAGACTGGCTGGATCTGGGCCTCGGGCCTGGCCTGGAGGCGCCTTGCTCCGGTGGGCCTTGAGGAGGGGCCAGCCCAGGGCTGGGGAGGAGGCAGCCGGCTGCCTCGTGCGCCCGCGGCGACGGCTCGCCGGCCGGCCAGCGGCGGCTGCTGGAGGCGGTGGGGCAGGGGTCCGAGGGAGGCGGCTCCAGGGGGTGAGGGGGGCGACCAGGCGGCGGGGGCGCGACTGGGGCGGAGGATCCGGCCGGGCTGGGAGGCTCTGGCGGCGGGCATCACAGGACGGCGGCGGACGAGCTCCCCTCGGCTCCAAGCCATGGTGGCTGCGCGACCTGGGAGAGAAGGCAGAGAGGGTTAGGGAGAGGGAGGAAAGGAGGAAGGGAGGAGAGAGGAGGGCTCGCCGGGGTGAGGAGGGAGTGCGACAGCCGGGCTGGACGCCGGCGGCGGCTTGCTGTCCACGGGCACGGGAGGAGGGAGGCGGTTGGAGACGGAGGTTGGTGGAGCTCCAGGGGTGACGTGGCGGCTTCCGGGGCCGTTGGATCTTCGGATCTGACGGTCCAGGATGGATTGGGCGAAATCCAGATCTGAAATTTAGGGTTTGGACGAAAATTGGGGTGTTTTTCCAGATCTGGGGGGCTAGTGGCTTAGGGAAACCCTAAGTGGGGTGGTGGTCTTTATATAGCCCCGGTGGCTGGCAGTTTGCAAAAACACGGTTTTTCTCTCGCGCGTCCAGTGCTCACGTTTCTGACCGCTGGGGGTCCGCAGTACCTCCGATTCGGGTAAAACTTCGAACTACGCGATCAGTGCGTCGAGCCGGCGGCATTCACCTAGCGCTAGAACCGTTCCGAAAACACTTTCCGGCGCGCTATAAAAATATCCCGTTTACTTATTAAACGGGGTTTTTCGTTCCGTTGGCTGCGGCTGGTCTCTTGCGGTTTTCGCGACGGTGATCGGGCGAAACCCGGTGTCGCAAAGGTCGAGTGTCAGGGTGGCAGGGGTCAGTCTCCGTCCGGTACGAGATAAGAGGGGGAAAAATAATCGCCGATCGATAAATCGGGGATGCAAACACCGCAAACAAATCAGACAATCAAACAATTCACACCGAAAACAAATTTTTTAAATTTTGCAAAAACTGGGCTGTTACAGAATCGTAACGAGGAGAAAGCTGAAGTTGGACGAAGACTTAGTCTTTTACTAGTTTCTCTTTTACTTTCTTGAGTCGTAGGAAAAACCGTACTATCAAGAGGGGTTTGCTAGTTGAAATCTTAGTCAAACTAAAGTTGATCTACTCAACTTAAAACCCAAAGATAGCCTACCGACGAAAATCTTACTGAGTCCAGTAATAGCTCGAAGGAAAAGTCATCGCACTTTGTGCCTTCGAGAGAGAACTCGTTCGATAAGTCAGCTTACTTGCTCCGGAAAGTTGCGCAGTGATTGACATCTGACCGTTGTGGACACGCTTCAAGCGGTCGCATCGGGTCACTTCAGTCATTTCACCATCGGTATCGTCAACTATAAATACCCCGCACCCACCCACCATTTGCGGTTGGCTGCTCTACTGAAGATTCTGAGACACAAGAGCTGTGAGCATCCCAAGAAAGATCTCGAGAGAAAACCAACCCCAAGTCCCAAACTGAGTTGAGCAATTCACAGAGACTTAGGTTGATATTAGCCGGCCTTTTTTATCTTGGAGATCTGCAAGTCTCCTAGACGGTTAGGTGTCGCCTGTCAAGCAGTCGAAGAGTAATTTTCTGTTGAAGGAAGTTAGTAAAGGTTTAGGAGATGTCCTGAATCATCTACCCTGAGTAAGAATGGACAAGCTCGAGGAGTTTGTTGCAATGGAGAATACGACGAAGAGAGTTTTTCTCCAAGTGTTCAGTCACCAGTCCCTCCAACCAGACGTAGCGCTTTGAAGAGCGTGAACTGGTTCACCAAACATCACTGTGCCAGGCTCGTTTTCTTACTCGTATTTACACCCAGTATTTACTCTGTTGTCTGTTTGCCTTCGATGTTTCCCCTCGTCCCCATTACTTTCGACTTAAGCTTGTCTTTCGGTACTGCTATTCCTTCGAGTAACAGTTAGTCGTGGGTTATTTCTGTGTTTTCCTTCTAAGTTCCGTAGAATTTTTAGAAGTGATCATTCACCCCCTCCCCCTCTGATCCTTCTTGAGCTTTCAAGATCAAACGCACGGGGTGGAAATAGTAGTGATGATTGCAACTAAAGTAAATAAAGCAGTAAATAAAGTGAGGTGTAAACAGTGGTGGAAATATGGACCGGGGTCCCATGATGTTCACTAGTTATGTCTCTCTCCCAAAAGACGATAAAATAGCTAAGCTGGGTAAACAAATTACAGTTGGGCAATTGACAGAATTATAAACGCACCACAATTCTAATTATGCTACTGGAAAGCTAGAGGCTCAAAAGTATGGTCAGTACGCCAATACAAGTTGACCGAAATCCATCTGCATGTACTCACTAATCATCCACCTTGAGATATCTATCCAGAGCAAATCGCTGGTATTAAGTTGCGAGCCCCACCCAAAGTGTAAACTCAAAGCAACAAACAACTGCATTAACAAACTTTGTGTAAGGTAAACAATCCTTGCAACCGCGGTAACTAGCACCGTTGTTTTCTCCATGGTGGAAACATCACATCCCCTAGTCTCATATTTCTGTCACTCAAGCTAGACATCGGGGGCATGAACCCATAATCATGCATAAACGCTCCCTCTTGGAGTTACTATCTACTACTTGGCCAAAGCAATAAAAAGTAACGGAGAACATGCAAGAATTACTCAAGAACAAAATATAAAAGGTAAACCAAATATATAACTCATCACAATCTGAACATAATCTCAAAATCCATCGGATCCCAGCAAACACAGCATAGCAACAACAGGAAAAATTACATAGATGCCTTGATCATGTAGGGCAGCTCACAAGGGCTAAGAATTGAAGCACAAGATTGGAGAGAAGACATCACATAGCTACTGGTCATGGACCCATGGTCCAAGGAGGTCTACTCACGACACATTCGGGAAGCGTCCATGGTGGTGGAGAAGCTCCCGGAGGTCAATCCTCCCTCTGGCAGGGTGCCGGGAAGAGGTCTTCTGGTGCTCCCGATCTTGGAAGCGCGGCGACGGCGGAACAGAGAGGAAATTCGCGATGTGGGGTCTCTGAGGGTTTCCGGAATGAGGGGTAAAAATAGGCCGAAAGGGGGCACCAAGGGGTGGCCCCACCTCTCAGGCGCCCTGGTGGCGCGACCAGGAGGGGGGCCGCGCCACCTGGCCGCCTGGGTGGGGCCTGGATCCCCCCGGCTCTCCTTCGGTGCTCTGGAAGCTTCCTGTATGCTGATTTTTTATATGATTTCTCTGGATTTTTTGGGGCTTTGTAAATATGGGTAAAAACCTGCAACTTACAGACATCAACAGACAGAAACTAACACTGGGTGCGCTGAGTTAGTAGGTTAGTCCAAATATGTGTAAAAAGATATAAAAGTGTAGTAAAACAGATAGCAATGTCACCTAAAAGAGCATGAAACAAGCAGAAATTATAGATACGTTTGGTACATATCACTCAACCATTTACTGCTTTTATTTCCTTTTTGTTGCAATCACCACTACTATTTCCACCGTGTGTTTGATCCTTTGTAAACAGTAAGACCGGAGAGATTGACAACCTCTCTGAACTCGTTGGGAGCACAATTATTTGCTTTTGTGTGCAGGTCCAGGTCAAGTGAGTAACTTATCTCAAACGACTCCTTGCTCGTTTGACCACCTACTTGAAGAACTTGGAGACCTACTGGAGACAAACCTTGGTATATTCACCGAGGGAAATTTGTCGATGTCTACCTCTCAACCTTCCACTTAGGGTAGCCAACAGGAGCGCATCATCAACTCTCGCGCCATCACACAACAGTCAGGCACTCCTGCTCCTCCCGGTCCTGAGGACAAGGACAGTCAGATTACGGACTATTCCTTCCCCATGGCCAACTGGCTCTTTGATGATGATGATGATGGTGCTTCAAGCATGCCTCCGGTCGTCTAGTGGCGATAGCATCGCCTTTTCCCTTTTTGGCGTCTTGATGCCAAAGGGGGAAAAGTTCTATTTAGGATCGTGCGTCGGTTAGGTTGCAAGCCATAGTGAGACTCTGTTCGTGTGTTTATGTTGGCTTGCGGTACTTTCAATATTTCCTTTCCAGTACTTGTGTGGATGTGAGCCACTTTATCTTATTATGTGTGAGACTATGTGTTTTATGCTATCTATGTCATGATATTCCATATGCCGTGTTGCATGTTTTTTATATCATGTCATTGCTGTCTCTAGTCTTGCATAAATGATTAGCTCACATTCTCATTTCCTTCATGTGATCTATGCTTGTCATATTTATTTTCTAAAGATCACATGATGTTCTTGTGCAATGGTTATCTTAGTTCATATGCTTCACTCATATCATTGCACTTGGCTATTTACATAGGGGGAGACCTCTTATTGTATGTGTATTGCATTCAAACGCAAACACTATTATATGCATACATCAAGGGGGCGCCTTCTATGCTAAATAGTTTTGCATGACATCTCTAAATTGCATATCTTATTGCCATGCTCTAACAATATTGTCATCAATTCACTAAAAAGGGGGAGATTGAAAGTGCATTTACTCCTAAATGGTGTTTTGGTATTATGACAATGTGGTTAGTAGGACTAATGACGGGTGCTAAAAGATTTATCTCAAGTCACTGGTCTCGTGGAGGGTTACTAATTTTGGAGGATAATTGACCCTTCTACAAAAAGATAAAAGGCGTGGTTTTCCCGATGACTCGAAGGATTATTTTCGGTTTGATTTGAGTCGTAGGAACACCGCACTATTAAGAGGGGTCAATGAGGTTAGAGCATGTGTGAAAACACATTTTTCATATCACCAAGCCTCCCACAAACCTCTCCGGAAGGTGTGGTTTTTATGTGTGCCAAGTAGGGCTTCTCAGTGTGTGTGCTCAGGAAGTTCCTCACCACCCCGTGTGCACGGGGTCTCTGACCCTGTGCGGATGGGGTACCCAGGAACCTACTGAGTAGCCCGTGCGCATGGGGTCTCATACCCCCGTGCGCACGGGGTAGGTGTTTCCTCTCTGAGTAGCCGAGAAGTTTCTAAAGGTGTTTCCTCTTTGAGTAGTCAATGTTGCCGTCTGCGTTCTGGTCGGTGAAGCCACCAATGCTGCCTTCGTCGCCTCCTCTGCCCCCACCGCCGCCACCCAAGGCGTGGTGTGGGCGCCACATTCATCCATCTCATTGGCGACGATGACGGCGACATCGACGACGGGTAGAGAACGGGAAGAGGATCAAATGCGAAGATTTGTGTATGAGCATTATGTTTAGATACACGAAGATTTGTTTATCTCGTACCAACGCACGGACATGTTTGCTAGTATATATACTCGTGTATACTAGATCATTGATGGCGTGCGTTACCACGCTCGTCTATTTTTAAAGTAGAAGGATAGGAATTTCAAATAAGTAGACATCAAAATAATAAATTAGTAATCGATAGTAGGGAATGCTTGTCTTTTTCGTAGGTCTAACCGGCTTAAGAGTTAAACATGAAAGCACAAACACACATTACTGCAGATGTATAGTCAAGATTGCAGTATTGCAATACATGCTATGTATAATTGATATGAGTGAGAGGTTCAATAATAGATTATGATTTTGATAATAATTGCAGATTGTACAAATCTACATGCATATATCAAGGAGGTGTCTTCTAAAAGCAAGAAATTGATAGCCCATATAAGAGCAATCCAGGAAATTGTTGCAAATATATTAGTCATTTTAATATAAAAGATATTGGAATGTTGTAATGAAATAGCATGGCAGACATTTTAACCAAGCTATAAAGAAAAATCATGGACAAGAACGAACATGAAGTCACACATAATCAAATTTTCTGTTGGCTAAGAATACATTAGAATTTAATACACTTAGGAAATAAAAAAGTATTCCGCAGAAATGAGCCAAGGAGCAAAATTAAAAGTAGGATCATCGGTTGACTCCTACACAATCTTACTCTTAGAGCATCTCCAGCCGTCCCCCAGGAGCTCCCCAAAGACCACTTTTTACTTCCGGTTGGCCGAAAAGATGCCGAAAATCTTCCACTCGCCCCCCAACGGGCCCCAAGCGCCAAAAATAGCGCCAAAAAACCCAGGCGAAACCCAGTGCGCTGGGGGCTTCTGGGGGCGCCGGCGGAAGCTACAACCAATCATATGCTCCCCCATGTGTCTTTTTTCCTGGCCTACGCCGAAAGTTTGTGCGATAACTTTTGCTTGGGGTGGGTGTATGACTGGAAACATGTCCTCCCGAAAACATCAAAATAGCGCCGGCGAGGTTTTTTGTTCCTCCAAAACATCACTTTTTTGATCCGACGTACTATTGGGGGGCTCCAACGGCTGGAGATGCCCTTAGGCTTTGGTTGAACCAAACAAGTAATTTCTCCCTTTTTGCATCGATTACTTAGGTGCAGTTTATCTCTTTTCTCTATCTATTCCAGTGTGGTGTCACCATATAGTTTTGCTAACGAAATAAAGTATAATACATTGACCAAATAAATAACAAGATAAAAACCTAGATAAATAGTATTACAAAAATCAAAGGCCTTTGAAGTGTAAAAATGATTATAATAAAAAATATGAGCAGGATAGAACAAAATTATTTGGACACTCTATTTTTATTTCCATGCCTCATAGAGAGTTATGTCGTTTGGTGCATTCCTACCAGAGAACATATATATAAACAATCAAGTGGACAAACTATCAAAACTGAACTTGCACTTAAATGACATTGGTACATAGCTTTGTATTAAACATGGCAAAAAGACAAAAATGAACTCATTTATTTACTTTATTTGTTACACTTTTATATCAAACTTAAACCACTTTTCAATTTTGTATTAATAAAGTGAAAAATATTACTTCATCGACAATATCTACCATTTATACATTAATCATATTTCTCAGGAACACCAGACAACACACTCCTATTTTTGTACATGACATCAAGATGACATAACATAATGAACCATATTGCGATTTTAATTTAATAGAAAATGAGGAATGCAAGCATCCATATTATGCAAATTACAGGGTCACTAACATTGAGATTTTATCTAGAACCGATTCAACTTAACGGAATAAAAGAAGGAACAAAATACTGGCATGGACTTTTTTTTTCTTATAGAACCAATTCAACTTACTGGCACTAAACATAGTATAAGTTAACTGATCCATTCATCCAATCGAAGAAGGTATACTATTAGACAAGGTTCATTCCAGCTTTCTACTCTTTTTCGTTTGATTCTTTCTGTTTCTTAGCTAATTCTTGACTTGCTTTCGAGCTAACTTGGCTTGGTGCCGGGAATTCTTTTTCACACAAAGGAAAAGTAAAAAAATGTGTGCAATCCAAGAAGAAATTGAATACTATTTATCACACAAAGCTTACTCGAATCAAACTCATCATATCCAATAAACTCATAGCTCTAGTTGCATCCCGGATATATTACCTGGTGTGATGCACAACCAAACTGCAGATTCCGGTCTAGTAGTTTATGATTTACATACACGAACTTTAGCATCTGCAGCGCAAAAAGTTTTTTGAAGGCTTAAAATTTTCGTTTCATTGCCAAAATTTAACATAGAAAGAATTTAAACTTTACTACAAATGATTGACCTCAAGGAACCGAAGCATCCACATTTAATTTTAGTTGAGAAAACCATGGGAAATATTCAATAAATCCACACATGTTTGGAAGGCAGAAAAATTAATAAACATAAAAGATAATCTTACCATGTGGGTAGCCAGTGACCTGGATGTTAGGAGGGCACCATGACCTAGTTGTTGAGCTAGCAATTGGAGAAGAGGGGCATCAAGGAAGATATTGGTACTCCAGGCCCGGATAGAGGAACGGGCTGGGGAGTAAAAAGTTCTGGGGATGCTGGAGGTAGCTAGCGTCTTGGCGCCGCAGGGAGTCAAGCACAAAGGGGAGGGTTGTGGCAGGGAGGCAATCTCATGGAGCACAGCCATGGGTACTGCCAGTTAGTACATGCAAAAAATATTATCAACAGTTTTACATTCTTTTCAGTTACTGAAATGGAAAAAACATGTGGCAACTGTAAGTATGATATGTCTGATACATCAACAACAAAAACATTCAGCAAGAATTCCAAAAAAAAACATTCAACAAGAGATTAACATCATCGCCATAGATGGATTGGACTTTGAATTATGAACACATTGATTGAAAAGGATTGACACAATAGCCAAATTGAAGCTCCAAGCACACATACCTTGGAACCTTTCTATCCATTGTTCCGCATTTCATACGACACCAACAGTTGCAGACTCCAAATATTTATATCCTTTTCAGAAGAAAATACTTGTTGGAAAGAGGATGCAAAATAGACATGATTTATTGACCTCGTCTTGCCAAGCTGAATTAAGTAAGATATAGCTCACCTTCTATGCGATTGTTTGTGTGGGCATGATTGAGCAGTGCATAGTCCACATTCCGAGTACATCCTTGTAGTGCATAAGATCATCATTCCCTGACTACACCTCATTGAGAGAAACAAGACATCATATGTTAATTGTTCAATCATCATATGGTCCACATCTTCTGGAATTGGCATGCCCATAAATGAAAGGGAAATGAGTTAGGAAGCAACTATGATACGCATACAGTAAGAGGCTATATAAGGAGCTGATTTGCATGCCTACATATCACTAAAATGCAACAAGGACTCCATAATTAAAATAGTACAAAAGTTTATATTGTTAAAACTGCCAAGCTCAACCAAATGTACTTAGAGATTCAAGTATATATATTTTATACATTTATTATGAGGAGAAAATAAGAAGTTATAACTCCTACGAAGGCTCGTATTTATCCCCTTACACAAGTTGGACGACACTTCTATATTGATTTTATTTTTTGATACTTTACGGCATCAATGCTGAAAAATGTTATTGGTTCACATAAAATGTCCTCCTGGATCAACAAGGTGTGGACTTAAATTTATATTAGAACAACCTGCACATGTATGAAAACTTCATTTATGCAACAAGCCACCAATGCTGATGTACATATGGCTTGACGCATAGCAGCTTGGCACATAAGCTATTTGGTGGCTTCAAGTTCTTAACAGTTTGTTAATCAATCTGCAAAGTCCACAGCAGAACGCTTCTAGAAAACCCCAAAAATATAGTTTTCAGTGGAGAAAATAATAACATCACCAAAGGGAGGAGCTCACCTAGCCTTGGGATTGCTTGCAGCATAAGGAGAGACAGGAGAAGCACGTCATATTGAAGTTCTACCGCCGCCGTCATCGGTCCCATAAAAGCAGCTCGCGGCGATAGGAGATGGCGGTTGCGGGAAGGGAATAGGCGTCGCCTCCATAGCGTGGGTTAAAGGGGCCGAAAAAATGGGGGTCGGGAGCGGCGGTGGCTTCCATCCCGCACCGGATCACCTCGCCGTCGTAGACTCGTCTTGATCCCCAATCGCGCCTCGGCTGGATCGACGCAAACTACCGCACCGCCGCATCCTGCCTCTCCATCGACCGAGTACCTCGATGAGTTAGATAAATGGGCTTCCATAGCAGCCCAATTCAGCCCAATCAATCACAGGCCTTGAAAAAAGTCACGAGAATAGCTGCCTATTAGGACAGAGGGCCCAGTTCACAGAAAACTGCACTAAAACGGAAAGATCATCTAACAGCTAAAAATGAGTAAAACGCAAAAATCTAATGGCTAAAATCACTGATGGCATGAAAAAGCTCGGATTAGTTCTAGTTTTAGGGTCAGTTCTTTTGGCGGCTTAAAAAATAAGCCGCCCCCTCCTCAGCTTCTACCATAAGCCGCATATATCATTCATTGGAGCTTCTAAACTAGCTATCCCATAACTAGTTTAGAAGCCTTTATACATTTAGAGGACGACTTATTTTTTAAGTTGTGGAGGAGCAACTTATTTTTTAAGCCGCCCAAAAGAACCGACCCTTCTATACCTAATAATAAAGGAAGGTGGTTTTCTTAGTCCGTTTTTATATTTTTGCGTAAAATCCCCTCCCTTTTTAACAAATAAACCCACAATCCAGTGTTATAAGAAAATAAAAACGATTCGCTGGTCTGGTGAGCCTAAAAACAATTCGCTGGTCTGGTAAGCCTCTTTTAACGCTTGGGCGTTTTTCTTTTTCTTTTTTGCCTGTCTGGTCTGCCATGGGCCGCATGTAGTAATCCATGAATGGGCCTAGCTGGGTTTATTGTGTATTTTTCTATTAAATACTGTTTATATTATGTTTACTTAATTAGCGCGCGGAAATAAAATATAGAATATAAATATGTGAATGCATGGGCTCGATGATTTTTTTAATATGGAAATAAAATATAGAATATAAATGTGTAAATGCATGGGCTCAATATATTTTTAATAAAAAATAAAAAAACTTCCTAAGTTCCATCATTCATAATCATTTATAACATTTCTTTTTCATTATTATTTTTACTATCATGACAACAAATCTAGCCTTTGGTCTTTTTAAAATTAGGATACCATATTCCTTCATTACAATGCAAGGTCTAACTAATACGTAGAAAATAAATCTAATTACCAAAATGATTTTCCTATATTTTTTATATTACGTTTCCTTAATTAGCATGTGGAAATATAATATAGAATATAAACATGTGAATGCACAGGCTCGATGATTTTTTTTAGTAAAAAATAAAAAAGTCTTCCTAAGTTCCATCATTTATCATCATTTATACCGTTATTTTTATTATTGTTTTCACTATCATGACAAAAAATCTAGCATTTTCTCTTTATAAAGGTAGGATGCCATATTTCTTCGTTACAATACACAATCTAATTAATATGTGGAAAATAAATCTAATTACTATAGTGATTTTCATGTTAAATACTTTTTATATTATGTTTCCTTAAATAAAATATAGAATCTAAATGTGTGAATGCACGCAATCGATGATTTTTTTAATAAAAAATAATTTTTCCTCTCTTTCATCATCCATCATCCTTTATACCGTTCTTTTTATTATTGTTTTCACTGTCTTGGCAACAGATCTAACCTTTGCTATTTTAAAAGTAGGATGTAAAATTAATTTGTTGCAACACAAGTGTTATATTCTATTTCCTAAAAATGTATGTGGCCACACATTTCTACATGATTAGCTAATTAATCTTTTTGTATGTGTGGTGACCTAATTAAATGAAATTAATAACATGTGTGGAGTGATGAAAAAATGACCGCATGACCCATGATTGGCTTTGGGTTTTGCAGAAATGGTACTCCATAGGCCATGCATTAAGAGCATTTAAAATATCAAATTAAAATTTTGACTGTCCAGTTACGTTTTAGGTAAAAAAAGAATATTTAGGTAAATAATAAAATATTTCTTTTACAACGTATTTAAAATTGAATACCCATATTTTTAGAATCACCTAAAATGTAAAAGATTTGATAGTAAAGAGGTTGTGAGGGGGTGTGATGTTGGGGAAGCCACGGGGCTGGTTGGATAGCGACAGAGTGGCAAGTTCAGTGACGAAGTGAGCTTGTCAGCGGTAGCAGCGGTGATGATTGTTGATCTTAAAAAGCAAAGAGCGACGAGTTCGACAGGCACGGGAGGGGTGACGCATGATGAAGAAATTTCACGCATAAATGGTTTGCTTACATCCATATTTTATAGTTACTAGATGATACCCCGCACGCTGCTGCGGGGATTATTAGAAAATATTTTAATATTTAAAAATATGATTTTTTTATAAAATTTAGTATAATTATATTATTAATTTGTTTAAAAAATATTGTTTAGAGTAAATATGAGAAAATTTTATTAAAAAACTAAAAATGAGTGTGATTTTTTATTTAACTAATTTATTACCTTGAGAATATACCAGCGAGACGATATGAGACGAAAAAAACGTTGAGTGAGGAGACACCACCCTTAGCTAAAATTAAAACAATCATAGCAACTGCATATGTGCATTCATAAAAAAATATTGCATAGAAAAAATAAAACGCAAGGTAACTCATAATTTGATTTTTATAAAAAAGTCACTTATAAATTATCATGCTTAGTGCATAAAAAAGTTACTACTTATTTGTGATAGATTGCATGCACATGCGGATGTAGTGGAAGCATGTGCATGAAGAGTTAGTGGAAATATATGGACCTAATTGATGATGTGGATAGCTTGCATGTCAAGATAAATATGTTAGTGGAGATGAACTATTTAGGTATTATAGATTATAGATTAGGTTAAAAAAGTATCATTTTTCTGTCCGGTTGCAACGCACATGTTTGCTAGTCTATACCTAATAATAAAGGGAGGTGCGTTTCTCCCCTTTATTCGGTCCGTCACGCATATTTTATAGAAAGACCCCTGCTATTTTTAAAAATGAACCCGCACTATCTTTCCCTAATAATAAAGGAGGTGAGTTTCTCCTTCCGTCTGGCTGTTTTGCAAAAACGCCCCTCACATTTATGTAAATCAACCCGCAGTCCACACTTGAAGCAGAAAAACGGTTCAACATATGATTTTGCAAAAACACCCTTCCCTTTATAGCAAATGAAGCCGCAGTCCAATTTTAAGTCAGAAAACGTGTTTCATGTTTTTTTTTCTGCTGTTAAGTTGGGCCTCGGCCCATGCTGCTTCACTGAGAGTTTTTTTGGGGTGCTACGTTCACACAATCCCTCCTCTTTTCTAGAAGAAAGAAAATATCTCTTTTTCGATTGAATGTATCTATTCCTTTTTTGGCCAAATTTATTTATTTATTAGTAATATATATAATTTAGCATAGGATAATTTCGTTCTAAAATTTATTGATCTTATTTTAGCACTATAGAAGAAAGAATAGTATCCTTTTTAAAACATGTATCTCTCTTACTAAAAAAGGGAAAGTACCTTTTTTTATTGCATGTATTTCTTATTTTTATAGCCTAATTTATTTAACTTACATTAATAAAAAATACCTATGGTAATTTCATCCTAAATTATTTATAATTTTGTGCTTTGGTTGTGGTGTCAAAATAAATAATATTATTTTCTAATTCTTTATAATTTTTTCTTAGCCCTCCAAAAGAAATAAAAGTGCTCCTCTTTAGATTACATTATTTAGTAATTTCTAGAAAATGCAAAGTATCTCTTTTTCGATTAAGTGCATCTCTTCCCTTTTTGACCGGATTAATTTAGTTTTTATTAATAAAAAATATTCTAGGAGAATTTCGTCCTAAATTCTCTATAATTTAGTGCCTAGGTCATCATGTCAAAATAAATAAATAACATAATATTTTTGAATTATTCATAATTCCTTTCATGGCCCTCCAAAAATATATAAAGTGTCCCTCTTTTGATTGGATGTATCTCTTTTTCTAGAAAAAAGGACAGTATCTGTTTGTTGACTCAGCGTATTTCTTTTCATTTTGGCCTAATTTATTTATTTATTATTAATAAACAATTTAGCCTAGGAGAATTTCGTCCTAAATTCTCTACAATTTCGTGCCTGGATCATCGTGTCAAAATAAATACACCTTACATAAAGGAACAAAAGGAAGTATATTGGAGATGTTTTTTCAGCTAAAATGAGAGAGCGAACAAAATGCACCGATCTATATTTGTATCCTCTTTCTTACTTTTCCCATCGGGTGTGACTGAATGTTGGATTGTTGAACGTTTTGGTGAACGAAGCAACTGGCATGACCATAGTAAATTTAATTCTACGCGACGTTTTGCTTCCAGGTAACACTATTTTTTTGTTGCAAAGCACATGCCTAGGTTAGCAGTATATTTCCTCGACATTTGCACACTAGAAACTAACAATTGTAAGTATCATGTGATGCTCGAATATGAGAGGCTTGTGTATTTTATAGGGATTTGTTCTTCAAAAGTGTCACTTGGTACTTTGAATATGTTCATTGTTGTTTTGCACAAATAAAAAAAAATTGATTTGCTACTTCTAAAAATGTTTTAGTGGTTCATATTTTTATAAACGTATGCTTATTTATTCGTTCCCGTTGCAACGCAGGGCAATTTTCTAGTACTATCCTATCCTATGTAAGCATCGGCGATGGGTTTTTTGAAAAAAAATATACAACGAGCGATACAGGTATGTCCCCTTTGGCAGCGATCCCCCACGGGTCATCCTCCAGCAGAGCCAAACCCCCGCGCACCGAGCGAAACCAAAACCCTCGACCCGAGTCGCCTGCACTCGGCACCTCTCTCTCTCTCCTCTGTTCGCCACCGCCGCCGCCATGAGCGCCGGCGCCGGCTGGAGGACGTTGCTGCTTCGCGTCGGCGACAGGTGCCCCGAGTACGGGGGCACCGCCGACCACAAGGAGCACATAGTAAGTCCCCCCCCCCCCCCCCCCCCCCGCCCCGCCCCTTTCCACCCCATCAAAAACCCTAGCACCGGTCACAGTTCTCTACCGAGTGCTCAGCTCTTGGTACTGGCTGTGCGGATTGGAATTAGCATCGCCGCGGCTTTTAATGCGTCAATCTTCTAGGGCCCCTACAGTTTCCCTGCCTCTTCTTAATGATCCAAAAGCTTTGCTTTCATGACTTTATTCATGCCAATCTAGCATCGTGGTTCTCCAAAATTGGATTTGGTTTTTAGGTTGTTGGATCTGCTTCTCGCATTTAGGGGCTGTTCGGATGTCCTCCGCTCCTGGAGCGCAGGGAGCGGAGCGGACGTTTCGGTAGTCATTTTTGCGGAGCAGCAAAATTAGTATTCCGTGTTTTTTCAGAGTTGGAGCGGAACGGAGGGAATCCGAACGCGCCCTTAGATAGCCATAGGATAGTTCCAGGGTGGTTGTTATGTTAGGAGCACCACATATGGTTTATCATTTTATCCTGCTTCTACTTGAATATGTCCTCTTAGATAAGTGACTTTCTGGCACTATTGGATGGCACTGTTGGAGTAGTATGTCATGATGAAGAATATCATTCCTAGCTAGAATTCTGATTTATCACAAAATGTAGTTTTAATCAAATGATTTTTCTAAAGGGTGCCAACCAAGTTCACAGGCACACACATTTTTCCTGTGCTTGTTTGTCACATAGGTACAACATCGCACTTGCTGCAACTAATGCTCAATGGTCGGAATAGAATGCTACTCCCTCCGATCCATATTAATGGACTTAAGTTTGTCTAGATACACATGCATCTAGTCTAAATACTTAACTAGATACATACGAATTTAGACAAAGTTGAGTCCATTAATATGGATCGGAGGTAATACATCTTTTCATCTATTATACGTACCATGTTTCTTATAGAATGCTACATTTTTTCATCTATTATACATACCATGTTTCTTTCGCACCTGTTCTGACCAAGAATTGGCTTCACAGGAAATCTGTTACAATGTGCTTTCTCGTGAATATAAACACTCCAAAGATGATGTTTTTGAGGTTGGTACCCAACATTCTAATATGTGCTTGTTCATATTGTTGTGGTTGTACTATTCCAATGTGGCTATTTTTTAGTAATCTATATTTTTTGAATTCTACGAAGAAGCATTAGTGTTTAATTGATTCATTCCCAGCTGTAGTGCATTGTTAAAAGAAGTGGATTATAGATCCTACATGCTCTATCCTGTAGCATTTTCTCACCTCTTCAATGCCTTCAATACTTATGATTATCTTTTGTGTGAATCAATTTGAGGCGCTAACTTAATGTACATTTGTCCAAGCAGTTTCTCCTACAGTGTGCAGAACAATTACCTCACAAGATTCCTTTCTTTGGAGTTTTGGTATGCAGCTATTTCTACGAAGCCTATTTGCTAATTTATGTCGTCTTCTTTAATGAATAATAGTACTCATGGATCATTTGAAGTTCTTATTGAATCTTAACATGTTTGACTTGTTCCACATGCTTTGAATTCCCTTATTATTTCTGTAACAGAGGGAAGCAGTATGTATACCAGCATTATAAAAAAATCTAGTATGCATATTTATTATTCTGTTTTTCTTATGAAACAAAACATGCCTCTGTACATGCGTACAATTTGGTCATAAGCTACAGTTACACCACGTATTCCTGATCTAAAATGCTAGTTTATATGACTGGTGACATTACATTGTGATTGAACTGAAGTTAACATATGCTTTGGCTCATATTCTGTTGGCCTAGGTCTTATCATGTTTTCACATGATCTGCATGTTGTTGTTTCATCTATGGGTAGGATTTTCACTATTATCTGGTGCTTATGTATGATTGCTCATTCATATCTCCTCTCCTTTGTGATGCTTGCAATTTCTATGCAAAATATTAATCTTTTAATTATTTCCACATGTATTGTGCAACAAACCTGCTAACATAAATAAACAGAGAGCAATCGTGGTCTCTTGATCCCCTTGATACCGTATACGCTGTGGTTGTCAGTTATATCAAGCCATTTGCAAATGCTTCTACGATTTTATTCTGCTGGAGTATTTTTATGTGCATAATTTGCATGAGAGGAGGAGGCTATGCCTATTGTTTTGGATCAAATGATGAATTAATGACAAACAGATTGGACGTGCATTTTTTTTAATCGAGCAGTTTTCTCCACAAAGAACTGGTCTTCATTTATGGCAATTGGTTTTAATACCTTCTGTACCTAACTTTATAATATCATGTTGAATTAACTTTTGAGCTACATGTTGTAAGAATAAGATAGTGCTATATGGTTGCTCTTATTTAATTGAACTAAATCTTTGTGATGGTTCTGCTTTTTTTTTTTGTATTGTCAGATAGGTTTGATAAATTTGGAAAATGAAGATTTTGCCAAGGGTATTGTTGATGCAACACAGGCCAAGCTACAGGTGTGAATCAATTTTTTACATCACATAGCATGGCAGTATCTGATAATACATTTCCCCCCTTGTTCCACTGGAGACATGTTCTCTATGATTACATTCCAGCATTATTATTTATTACACCGTTGGACTAAATTTTCCCAACTCTGGTCCCTCTTCAGATCATCCTAGCATTGTATAATGACTCGTTGTAATTGCAGGATGCTTTGCATAATGAAAACCGTGATAGAATCAGGATATTGCTGCGATTTCTCTGTGGCTTGGTAAGTTATGTAGCAGTTTTGGTTTGATTCTCTTGCTCATCCTTTGCTAGTTGCTGTCCTCTGTCCTAACTTGGGATTCTTGAATATTTCATATCTCAGATACTGAAATGTTATATTGGCAACACATTCACCAGTAATCGAGCCTCAGTCCAAGGGATTTACTTCTCTTCCTGTTACACTAACTTGTCACATGTAATTCTAAACTAAAAGTACGAATAACTACATGATAAAATCAGTTAGGGTGCTGAAGCAATCCTTACTTTTTTTGTTCGGGTGGGGATGGGGGGTAGTTCTGGGGGAAATAGAAATTGCAAGGTCTCTTTAGATTGTAGGATGATAACACATGATTTTGACAGGAATGCAATTGCAAAACTGATGTTTGCAAAACACAGGGAAGTTTCAGGGTAGTCGTTTATGCAGGACATAGGAAAACTGCCTTTTTACTAATCAAATCAGTAGAAAAGATGGAGTGGATATTCACACTCCTATAGAATTATGGGCAAAGGAAAGCAATCGTAGCAATTGGCTAACATCATTTGTATGATCCAACAGGCCTCTATAGGAAAAAATAATCCTAAGTAACATCCTCTTAAGAATCCCATGATCTTTAAGGAAGTAGTGTTGCATGTGTGTTAGTTACGACTTATTTTTGTGTAACTTTGGCTTCTCCAGCCCAGAAACCGCGGCCTTACAGCTCTAGAGATACTTTTGTATGACCTATCATAATTTGTGTAATTTATGATTATAGAATTTGCATTTGGTCAGAAGATTGTTTAGCGCAGCATCATCTTTACATTAGGCTCTGATATCTCTTATTTTTCTCTGGATTGAGAGTTTATAACAAGTTGATACTGGATGCTTTTACTCTATTTTTGAAAAGAGTGGAGGGATTTTTCTCTGCCCTCTTTCATGGTGGAAATTTGTTCTTGTATTTTGCGCCATATAAATTAGGCAATTTGTAGCAGTTCTGTTGTTTTTAATCTTTTCTCCTCATAACTGTAGAATTTGTGTGTTCTGTAGATGTGCAGCAAAGTTATATTGCCAAATTCCATTATCGAGACATACGAGACACTTTTATCGTCCGCTGCAACTATATTGGATGAGGATGCTGGAAATCCTTCTTGGCAACCACGTGCTGATTTTTATGTTTATTGTATTTTGGCTTCGCTTCCATGGGGTGGTTCGGAATTGTTTGAGGTAAAGTTATTAACTTATTATACTATTGAGATACTGTTTAATCTTTATTACCTTTGGTGTGAGTGATTTAGCAGCAACACATGATTCTACTTCTCTGCTTGTATGAACCTTTCATCGCCTTTATTAAGCTACTTTGATTACTCCCTTCTTTTGTAGTATGTGTGGTTCAATCTGAATGCCTCTTAAGAGTTGCGTTGGCACTGCCATTTTGTATTTCTTAGTAGGAGTACTATTTGTGTTCGTGCACTTCTTTAGGCCTCCTTTGGTATACAGGAATTTTGTTGGACTAGTACATATGCCCGTGCGTTGCAACGGAAGAAACTTTAACGTTTACCCAAATCTATTTGCAAAACATATTCGTAGATCACGAGACACGTTCCCTATGGGTGTTAACATTATAAAATAAATTCGAGTTTGTGTGGTATTCGAGAGCTTACCTGCCGTTGTGCGCTATGGATAGCTCCCATTCAGTTTGCTTCTGACTCCCTTATCTTCCCTTTGGTGTGAAAATCGCTGGGGTAATCCCTGGAAAACCCAAAATAATACTATTTAAATATGTAACATTTGGCTTATAAAGTTTTCATCAGATTACGAATAAATATATCATATATGGCACTCCATAGATACACAAAGAGTTGGTCAAAATTTTATTGTTGAATTTGGATCAAGTAAACTTTCTTGGTTCCTCAAAAAGAAACAAACTTCCTTCTAGTTGGAGAATTACCTCTGCACATGTTGGTGAATGGAAGCAAATATTTGTGTAAATCTATGCAAAACCAAATCAGTGGAATGCAGGATGCAATTTCAAAGTAGAAAATGAAATACAAACCGCTAGCCCGATGCGAGCTTCTGCTAAAAAAGGGAGATCTGGTAAACACGGGACAAGATGATGATTTTCTTAATAGCAATAACGGGTCCATCAACGTTAATATTAATCACACCATGTACTTTACCTTTTTAGGAATACTGAGAGCAACATGGCACTGTAGTTCGTGGTTGTCTTTGGTGGATCTACTTGGAGCCGGTCTTCTACGTTCGTGTCGCTCATTTAGTACAAAGTTTGTACTAGCTTAGTATAAAATGAGTGACACTTATTGTGGATCTTATTATGGATCGGAGGGATTACTAATTCCGTGGGATTAATGAAGCAGGACAATGTTGTGGGGGAACAACTCCACCGTGTTGCTACAACGTGGACAGCACAAATGTTGAAGAAACCACTTCAACGTGCTGTGCTAGATATCGCTCTAGGGGCGTGGGTTGTCAAGAGCTCAATCCAAACTCTCAACACACAAGATCTTATCCAAGATCTTTAGGGCAGAACACAAAGTTCCCTTTTATTGGTAGGTAGTGGATACATAGTCTGGTTCCCTAGGTAGAGGTCTAGGCCTCTATTTATAGGCTGCATGAGCCCTCACTATCTAGCTCTACTCACAACTAGAACATTCCAGAGAACACTACTTAAAGCTAGGGAAAGGATATAAATATCCTGGTTACAAATTATAGCTAGAATACTCTAGAACACACCACACCATATATGATAAAGGACCAAATTACCTAGAATATAGTAGAAGTGTGTAGAAGCCATAACAGATTAGACTTCTACTTTTATTTTATTTTCATTTTATCTACTGTCCCTCATCATCCTCCCCTGGTTGTTTAGAACTCGACCACGAGTTATCTCCATAAAGTGCTTGCTCCGGATGATAAAGAGTCAAGTCTGCCACATTGAATGTGTTGGATATCCCCATCTCCGCTGGAAGATCTATCACATAAGCGTTATCGTTTATCTTCCTTAGAATAGAGAAGGGTCCATACTTCCGCTGCCTTAGCTTTCCTTTAACGCCCAAAGGAAGTCTTTCTTTTCGGAGATATACCATCACCTTATCACCAGCTTGGAATGATTTCAGCCTCCGTTTGCAATCAGCCAATTGCTTGTACTTCTGATTTTGTGCCTCCAAGACATTACGAATTTCTTCAAATAGTTCTGTGTAGTTATCAGCAAAGGACATAGCTGCTTCTGAGCTTCCCTTTGATGGTAGCTTCACCAGATCCACCACGTGTGTTGGAACTTTAGTGTAGACAATAGAGAAAGGACTTCTTCCTGTTGATCTATGTTTGGAGTTATTGTAGGAGAACTCAGCAAGAGATAAAAGCCAAATCCCATTGTCCCTTCCTATCTCCACAAATGCAACAGATCATATTACCTAAAGACTTATTCACCACTTCCGTTTGGCCATCTGTTTGTGGATGAGCTGTGCTAGAAAATTTTAACTCAGTGTTGAATTGCTTCCACAAGGTCAGCCAAAATGCAGCAAGAAACTTGCTATCATGGTCTAAAACGATGGACCTTGGAACCCCATGAAGTCTGACCACTTCTTGGAAGAATAAATTTGCCACATGACGAGCATCTGTTGTCTTGCGGCATGGAATGAAATGAGCCATTTTGGAGAATCTGCCCACCACCACAAACACGACATCATACCCGCGCCTTGTTCTTGGCAAACCCAAGACGAAGTCCATAGAGATATCCTCCCATGGGGCATCAGGAACAGGTAAAGGCATGTATAACCCCGTGTTCTGGACCTGGCCTTTGCATGTTTGACATACGGGGCATCGCTGAACAAACTTTCCAGCATCTCTCTTTAGTTGTGGCCAAAAGTAACGAGACTCTAGATTAGCGATAGTCTTGTCACGTCCGACATGGCCACTAAGATCACTTGAATGGAGCTCTCTAATCAACTTGTCACGTAGAGAACTTCTTGGGATGCACAACCGATCATTCTTGAAGAGATAGCCATCTTGCACTAAATAATCGTCACCTAATGGTTGTCCGCTTATGTGCTTTACCCAAACATGGCCAAAGTCTACGTCCTCTTCATACAACTCCTTTATTTGATCCATGCTCGGAAGTTCAGCCTCAAAAGAAGTCAAGAGGCATGCACGTCGACTCAAAGCATCAACTACTCTGTTGGTGGCTCCAGATTTATGCACAATGAGGTAGTTAAACCTTTATAAATATGCTGCCCATCTTGCTAGCATGGGATCCACATGCTTTTGATTTCTAAAATGCTTCAATGATTGATGATCAATGTAAACAATGAACTCTTTGGGCAACAAATAGACTTCCCAAGTCTTTAAACCCCTGAAAACAGCATATAATTCTTGATGATATGTGCTCCACTTTTGTCTTGCTTCACTCAGCTTCTCACCAAAGAATGCAATGGGTTTTCGTTCTTGAGATAGAACAGCCCCAATGCCTACTCCACTTGCATCACACTCCAGCTCAAAAGTCTTACTAAAATCAGGTAGTACCAAGACGGGGGCTTGTGAGTTTTTCCTTTAGCTCCTTGAAACTAGCTTCAGCAGATTCATTCCATTGAAACTTCCCTTTCTTTAGGCATTCAGTGACCGGCGCCACGATGGTACTGAATTTTTTCACAAACCGCCTATAGAAAGTTGCGAGACCATGAAAACTCCTCACTTCTGAAATAGTCTTTGGAGTTGGCCATCCTCTAATTGCTTCAACTTTAGCGTCATCAACATGAATGCCCTCGCTTGTTATGACAAACCCCAAGAAAACAAGTCGTGTTTGAAGGAAAACACATTTCTTCAAGTTGACATAGAGTTCGTTTTCCTTTAGTACCCATAGAACCTTACTGTATATCAAGATGTCATCCTCATCCTTGCTATATATCAAGATGTCATCAAAGTAAACCACAACAAAGTGGGATAAGAAGGGTCGAAGTACCTGGTTCATCAAGTGCATAAAGTTACTTGGTGCATTTGAGAGTCCAAATGGCATGACCAACCATTCAAACAACCCTTCCTTTGTCTTGAAAGCTGTTTTCCATTCATCCCCGGGTCTGATGCGGATTTGATGATATCCACTCTTTAAATCTAGCTTCGTGAACACTCTTGCGCCACTAAGCTGATCTAGCATGTCATCCAAACGGGGAATGGGAAATCTGTACCTTATGGTGATCTTGTTGATAGCTCTACTGTCCGTACACATGCGCCAAAATCCATCCTTCTTTGGCGTGATCAAAGCTGGTACGGCGCATGGACTAATACTCTCTCGAATGTGCCCTTTATGTAACAACTCCTCCACCTTTTCCTTTAGTATGTCATGCTCTTTTTGGCTCATTCGGTAGTGTGGTAGATTAGGAAGACTTGCTCCCGGAATTAAGTCAATTCGATGTTGAATTCCTCTCATTGGTGGTAGACCTTGTGGTTCTCCAAGTATGCTCTGAAATTCAGCTAATAGGCCTTGTACCTTTGCTGGAATTTCAACCATCGGTTGCTCTTTCCCTTTCACGATAAGTGCAACACACATATTTGCCTCCTTTAAGTCTTCCATAAACTCATTAGAGGTGTGAGAAATAGTTAACATGCTCTTTCCCCCCTCCTTAGAGGTACTATGATCTGTTTGGTTTGGTAGAATGATAATCTTTCGCTTGTTCCAAATGAAAGAGTAGGAATTTTCCTTCCCCTTGTGTGTGGAATCCACGTCAAATTGCCAAGGTCTCCCAAGAAGAACATGGCTGGCATCCATATCAACAACATCACACAACACATTGGAGCTATAGTACTTACCCAAAGAGAGTGGTAGGTTGCATTGTTTGGTGATCCTCATATTCATCCCTTTCTTGATCCATCCAATATTGTAGGGATTTGGGTGATCTTGTGTCTCAAGCTTTAAATGGCTCATCAAATTCTGAGAGATAAGATTCTCGCAGCTGCAACTGTCAATCACTAGCTTGCATACCTTGCCATTCATTGTGCATTTGCTCTCAAATATTTTCTTTCGTTGTGTGTTGTTGGGTTGCGGAGCCGAGCACAAGAGACGTTGAATCACGCATATTACCGCTTCACCCTCTTCTTCACAAACATCTTGTCCTTCTACATCCTCAGATTCATACTCTTCGTCATATGCAGCATCATGGACAGTTGTGTTGACGAATTTTCTTAGTGGGCAACCGCTGGATATGTGTCCCTCTTCACCACACTTATAGCACTTTGGGCCTTCATTTACCTTACCCTTGCCTCTAGTTTGCTTCGGGATGGGTCGTTTCTCCTTTGGTGGAGCGGTCTTCTCTTCTACTCTATTAGGGTGACTCCTAGACGAACCTTCTGTATGAGGATATGGAGCCTTACTTGCCTTTCTTGAAGTACGCTGAACTGCATGTTGTCGTGGTAGTCTTGCTCCAAGATTGCCTTCCCTTCTTCGTGGTTGAACATCTTCTTCTTCTTTAGATGAGATTTCTTCATTGGCAGCAGGGGAAACACCCCTTCTTATCATCTCAACCAAATGATCGAATCTCCTATTAAGATCTTCACGCAGCTCTTTGATCTGCTGTTCTGCAGCATCCATCCTCTTCTCCAATTGCTCCATTGCTTGCTGCAGCTTGCTCTCAAAGAGAACTGCAAGGACTGGTATGGATCAACGGGGCTCTGATACCACCTGAAGCAGCACAATGTTGTGGAGGAACAACTCCACCGTGTTGCTACAACGTGGACAGCACAAATGTTGAAGAAACCACTTCAACGTGTTGTGCTAGATATCGCTCTAGGGGCGTGGGTTGTCAAGAGCTCAATCCAAACTCTCAACACACAAGATCTAATCCAAGATTTTTAGGGCAGAACACAAAGTTCCCTTTTATTGGTAGGTAGTGGATACATAGTCTGGTTCCCTAGGTAGAGGTCTAGGCCTCTATTTATAGGCTGCATGAGCCCTCACTATCTAGCTCTACTCACAACTAGAACATTCCAGAGAACACTACTTAAAGCTAGGGAAAGGATATAAGTATCCTGGTTACAAATTATAGCTAGAATACTCTAGAACACACCACAACATATATGATAAAGGACCAAATTACCTAGAATATAGTAGAAGTGTGTAGAAGCCATAACAGATTAGACTTGTACTTTTATTTTATTTTCATTTTATCTACTGTCCCTCATCAATTAAGCTGATGAGCCATACAATGAAGCTATGTGAGAGAGTCATTGAGCACCGCGTAAGAAGAATGACAAGCGTGACTAAAAATCAGTTTGGTTTCATTCGTGGGAGGTCGACCCTGGAAGCCATTTTTTTGGCAAGACAACGTATGGAGAGATACAAGGAGCAAAAGAAGGACCTGCATATGGTGTTCATTGACTTGGAGAAGGCCTATGATAAGATACCGCAAAATGTCATGTGGTGGGCGTTGGAGAAACAAAAAGTCCCAACAAAGTACATTACCCTTATCAAGGACATGTATGACAATGTTGTGACAAGTGTGCAAACGAGCGATGGTGACAATGATGACTTACCAATTAAAATAGGACTGCACCAGGGATCAGCTTTGAGCCCTTATCTTTTCGCTTTGGTGATGGATGAGGTCACAAGGGATATACAAGGGGACATCCCATGGTGTATGCTCCTTGCGAATGATGTGGTGCTAGTCGATGATAGTCGGACAGGGGTTAATAGAAAGTTAGAGCTGTGGAGACAGACTTTAGAATCGAAAGGTTTTAGGCTTAGTAGAACTAAAACTGAGTACATGAGGTGCAGTTTCATTACTACAGGAGGAAGTTAGCTCTGATGGGTAGGTGGTACCTCAAAAGGACACCTTTTGATATTTGAGGTCAATGTTGCATAAGGATGGTGATATTGATGAAGATGTGAGCCGTCAAATCAAAGCTAGATGGCTGAAGTGACGCCGAGGTTTTAACGTTCTTTGTGGTAAGAAAGTGCCACAAAAGCTAAAAGGCAAGTTCTATAGAACAGCGATTCGACCTGCGTTGTTGTATGGCGCTGAATGTTGGCCAACTAAAAGGGGGCATGTCCAACAACTAGATGTGGCAGAGATGCGCATGTTGAGATGGACATGTGGCCACACAAGGAAGGATTGGGTCCAGAATGATGATATACATGAGAGTTAAGTGGCACCAACTGAAGAGAAGCTTGTCCAACATCGTCTGAGATGGTTTGGCAATATTCAGTGCAGGTCTCCTGAAGCGCCAGTGCATAGCGGGCGGTTAAGGCGTGTTGATAATGTCAAGAGAGGTCGGGGGAGACCAAACTTGATTAGGTAGGAGTCAGTGAAGAGAGATCTGATGGACATGCCTTGGTTTCGATATTTGGGATATCAACAAAGATTTAGCTCTAGACAGGACTTGGTTTCGATATTTTATGGGTTTCAACTCTAGGCTCCCCCAACTTGTTTGGGACTGACAGGTTTTGTTGTTGTACTGCCATGATTGAAGATGAATAGATTGGAAGTTTTCCTGCAAAAAAAAAATGGCAGTGTAGTTGCTTTCTCTTCCGCTTGTGTGCTCCCGTTATATGGTTTAAACTGGATACGACGATTTGAACGAATGTAAGTATAGCAGACAAAATAAGATCATAGAAGATGAAGGGAGGTATAGAGTATTGGAGCAGGGAGACCTGTCAGTAGGAACCAACTGCAACTTTGCTAATAGGATCATCTCCAAATTATCCTAGATCAGTCTCAGTTCTAAAATAAAGCTCCAAATATGTTTAGCGGGCATGCACAAATCTTCATGTACTAAATTGATTGAAGTTATCTCTCACTAATTTAAAATAAAAAAATACATTAGATTTTTTTGTTTGTTTGCAAGTAAACCATATAAATTTCTTGTTTAATTTTGTTCCTTTTTCTCTTTTCTTCCCTCTGCTCTAGTCATCATCCTTTTGTTTTGTGTCCTGCTGTGGATGCATGCAAGCATTCAGTAGCAACTTCATTGAGAACAATGGCGTAGCAACCAAACTTCAAAGAGCGGCAGCTACTGGATCCGTCTCGTCCTCAGCCTCCCCAACTGATCCATCTTCAGTTTTAATTCCTTGTTGGTACTTTTTCCTCATGGGATCATTATTTATCCATCCTATCCTCATGCTGCTCATATGCAGCGCCATCTTCTTCCTTGGTTTTAATTCCTTCTTGGTACTTCCATTCCCCCATAGGGACTAACAGACCCACTCCTCGCCCTTGCCTATTGATTCCAATCGGATTATTGATTTCAATGCGCTGCGGTATTTAAATTGGTTTATTTGGGTGTAAGGGAGCAAGGTGGGATTATGTACTTCTTGCAAGAGAGAGGGCTAGTTCAATTGGACCCACCCTTCTGAACTTGACGGCAGGTTGCGAGTTCTTTCTCGCAGCAACTTTTTTGCCTCCTCTGGACCGCAGGCCCATGCTAGCCAGTTGGGACAGCAACTTTTTTGACTCTGGACCTGAAAGTTTGTCTGTGTCTGCGGCACAAAATGAACATCATCCATGATTGTGTTAGACCTTCTGGCACAATGCACTAGGCAGGTTTCACACTTTCAAACGCAACTCTGATGAATTCTAACGTGCAGCAACTTCCGGATGAACTTGAGAGGGTTCTGGTTATGCTCACTAATTCCATTTTGAAATTGTTTATTAGAGCAGACATGAGTCGGTGCTAGAATACACTGATGAATTCTAATGTGCAGCAACTTCCGGATGAACTTGAGAGGGTTCTGGTTGGTATCGAGTCTTACATAAGCATTAGAAGGCATTTTGATGATATTGCTTTCTCAGTCTTCGAGACAGACGAAGGCAACTCTCCCAATAAGAAGGTACTGGGGATTTCTTGAATATCTGAACCTTACACTGGTTTATTTCCTGAATCCCGATCCATTAAATTAAACTCCTTTTATGATATTTTGATCAGTTCAGTAACTTATATTCCTTTCAGGATTTCATAGAAGATCTATGGGAGCATATGCAACTTCTTTCTCGTAATGGATGGAAGGTTAAAAGTGGTATGTCAGTACATGATATGAAATACACATGATTTCTTACTGAAGCAATACGCCGATGAGTTTAAATTTTGAACACAGTATAGTTTTTTAATGATAAGATAACTTCTGTATCTAGCTCAGGACTGATTGTACAAGTAATTTTAAACATGCTGTTGCTTAATTTATTTTGCATTCTGTTTAATTGCCCCCTCGCAGTTCCAAAACCCCACTTATCGTTTGAAGCTCAGTTGGTAGTTGGAAAATCTCACCGTTTCCACCCAGTTAGTTGCCCACCACCTACTTTCACGATGTCATCTTCTGAGATATTAAAAGGGCAAGAGAAGCATGAGGCCAATCTAAAGTATCCTCAAAGGCTTCGCAGGCTCCATATATTTTCAACAAATAAAGCTGAGGTAAGTTGCAACTTTATAATGTTCTAGCCCATTGATCATTGTTACATTCAATGTTTTCCTGGCTGTATTTTCTGTAATGTATGTCAACTAACATGAAATTCGCTATCACTTGGTTTTATGTTACAAAGTTCAATGTACTTATGAGATCTAATCAGCTATCATTTTCTTACAGAATATGCAACCTGTGGACCGTTTTGTTGTTGAAGAATACATATTGGATGTGCTGCTTTTCTTCAATGGATGGTCAGTTACAAATTTTCCCCCAGTTTTATTAGTGTGTTCAACACTCAAACTAAAGCTGTGATTGTTAGATGTCATACATCTGTTTGTTAACTTATTCATGCATGACATTGCTGACACCATGTACTCGCTGGATTCGCTTGTCAGTTCTTAGTGTGATTAAATTTGGTACTCCCTATCTCTATCTCTAGTGCAGAATCTTATATTTTCTCGCTTGGTTAACAAAACCTGATGTGACATGTTGCTTTTGCCTTGGTCTATAAACCTGGCTACCAGAGTATGCAGTGGAGGTGTTTTAACCTCTTTTTTTTTCTAGAAGTCTAGAACTAATCCTGTCTTATTACTTAGAACACCTTGTTTTAAATTTCTGCCAACAGTGTGGCAAGCCACGGTTGTGATGAGCAAGTCGTTTGCCACAGTCCATAGGCGTGGCATTAAATAGGTGTAATAAAGTGTATCACGCCAAAGGTTCAGGAAAGAACTAGGCACAAGCCTAACAGTGTCCTAACACAAGAGTGACAATTTAACTCTTGCTGCTAGCATGCGAGAACATCAGTTTCTAAAGGCAATGATTAGGGTTGATAACTTTTGTCATGCTCATCACGGGAACATTCATTGAATTATGTGTTAATATTTGCCTGCTGAATCGTACTATTTTAGCTTTCTTACTAATTCAATCATGGTTATGTTTTTCTTTGAAAGACAGTCGCAAAGAATGTGCGTTTTATCTTGTCAGTCTTCCTGTGCCTTTTCGGTACGAATACCTGATGGCTGAGACCATATTTTCACAGGTATTTCTGAACCACCTATATTACACGTGTTCTATATTATTACTAGTTTCTGCGTGTCCGCCTCTATGTTAAGTGAACTGTATTTGTAGTTGTTACAGAAGTGGAATCTTTCATGTTCTTCTATCCTGAATTGCTCAATTATTTAGGTTAACCACAATGAAATGGGTGGTAAACGCTGCTTTTCTGGGTGCATGGGTTGAGTTTCGCCCAAGCATTTCCATGGACCTGCTGAAATGGAGTGTTTTTAGTGTGCTGATCTGAGCTAATTGCGGATTAGTTTGGAGATATTATTATTGTTAACACATGGATTCTTAAGTTTTCAAATGATTAATTTATACGAAAATTGAATTAAGCAAGGTTTGAAAAATTACGCTCAGCTGACCAAAACGAATAAGTTCACTTAAGTTAGCAAAATTTGTTCAAGATCCAATATTTGTGTCTAGCTTTCTACTTTTCTGAATAATATATGGATTTTTGTAATCTTGTACAACTGTGACTCCACAATTCTACCTTGTCATACAAAAATGATCCTACCTAAGATCGTTATCTTGATTCTGAAATATATTGATGATAAACCTGGAAAGGCTGGCTGGAATACTTAAACCTGCTACGACTATTTCTGAACAAGTGTATTACTTCCGTGCAATAGTGTTAGTAGAGTTTGATGTACATTCGTTAAGAAAAGGAAGGAAGGACTTTGAGTAGTCATTATGGTACTACTAAAGTTAATCCCTTGAGTTTTTCTTAACTGAATAGTTGCCACTTTGCCATTGGTTTCTTCATATTGATATTAATATTTTTGGGGCAATTATACATGCACTTCACAATATTTGAAAAAGCAGGTGTCAAATTTTAGTATTTCCAGGGTCTACCTGAATTTGGTTATTAATAAATCCAAATTGTAGTTTTTCAGGCTGCTTTCTGTTTAGTACTTCTAAGGTTCATTGGAATACTCTCTTGATTGGTAGCATGCCAGTTATTTCTTCCTCCTATCAGAGCTGTGGGTTCTAGGCTTTATGATACCAAGCTGTATCCTTGTTCTTATGAATTATAGACCGTAACAGTCTTAACAGTTAACACTATACTTTCATAAACATATAGTTAGGATGCCTAGTGCAATTATTGTGCATGCATATAGCTAGTGTATTTGTCAAATAAAACTGATTTATCTTCTTATGACTTATATTGAAATTCTGCAGCTACTATTGCTGCCGAATCCACCTTTCAGGCCAATCTACTATACGTTGGTTATCATCGATCTTTGCAAGGTAGTTCTTCTTTAATGCTTTGAGACTGCTTAGCTGATATTTGTTGTAGTGATGAGACCAGTATGTAATGTGAGATGTAAGAATACATCAGTGTTAATGAGAACACCAGCAGACCTAAATATGCCTTGAGTTTATTTGTGGCCATGCATTTTCATTTGGTGCATGCTTTGACAAATTTTGTAGCACACCACAGTTATGGCTAAATATGTCTTTGGTTTATTTGTATGGTGACTGCCATAGTTATGGTGAGCACAATTGTGAAGCCACAGTTCATTTGTTCGTAAATCGGGCACTTATGATTCATTCGTAACACACTCATGACTGTTTACTATTTGTCTTCAAAATAATTCAATTGTTATGGTCTATCTGTGTACCAGATTCTCGGCCTAGAGTTGGTCATGTTTTCATCTATACCACTACACCTTTTATTTTGTTAAACTTTTGATGCTTAATATCTATCTGCGACATGTGAACGTAGATGTGCTCTAGATCTTTGAATCTTATTATCAACGCAGATGGGGCTGTGAATTTGTGTGGCACCCTTATAAAATTTAGAAGTTCAGTGTATTTAGTTATTTGCAAGTAAGCTTCCATGAGCTAAGGTTATCACAAAGTTATCAACTTTTTGTATGGTTGCATAGCAAAGCTGAATCCCAGAAAAAACCAATTGAGCCGTCTATCAGTGAGTTGGCTACTTGAACAACATAATCTTTGTATATGTCATCATGTATAAGATGCATGTTGCACTTTTCACATCTGTTATGTTTTCTTGCATGTTTTTTGCTTGATGTGAAAGTGCAACTCACCTGGTTGTGACGTGTACTATCCTGTTGGGTTGATACCTGGATCAGGAGGGTCATCACCACAAATCGTTAGTTATGCTCTTGACCAAAGGTCAGGACACCACTTGTTGCGTCAATACCGTACCATCACCGAGTGTTCTGGATAACTTTGTCCAACAGCTAGTGAATAGGCAACAGATCGTTCATGTGCAATGTTCTGTAGAAATCGGCTAGTGAAAGTTTTACATTTTTCTCCTTCCCATAAGAAAAATGTTTTACTTTCGTTCTTGAGGATGAGTGGACTGTGTCTAATTATATTATATATTTTCAGGCTTTGCCAGCTGCATTTCCATCTGTTGTGGTAGCAGCAGTACATGCTCTTTTTGACAGAATTAGTAACATGGATACAGAATGCCGCACCAGACTTATCCTATGGTTTTCACACCACTTGTAAGTTCATCGTCATATTTTTTTTGGGTTGCTCATGAGTGTCCCTGCTTTGGTTATTTGACCTATTATAAGTTTGTTGAAACTTCTTACTGTGGTCTATTGGCTATTGCTACTCTTCCTGTCGACGTTCACTACCCTGATGATGACACACTTCTGCTACTGCTTAAAAAAATCAATAGAATGTTGCGTACAATGCTTAGTATAGATTTAAGACAATTGGTTGCAGAACATAACTGTTCTTTTCACAAGTTTGATCTCACTGAAAACATGTTGCAGCCTTGTACTGCTAAATTTTAACGACATATTATCTGCTTGTGCAGGTCAAATTTTCAATTTATTTGGCCTTGGCAGGAGTGGGCCAATGTAAAGGGCCTACCAAAATGGGCTCCACAGCGTGTTTTTGTGCAAGAAGTATTAGAAAGGGAAATTCGGTTGTCCTATTTTGAGAAAATCAAGCAGGTCAATGACATGCTATGAGCCATTCCTTTTAAATAAGGAGGGAGTTTTACTTATTTTAGTATTATTTTTTGTAGAATTATGCCTTGCTACTTCGATTTAGAAAAAAAAAACAGTTATTTTTACTACCCTCAAAGTATTACAGTTGATTGGATAATCCCCTGATCTATTTTTGGTTCAGTTTACTCTCCAGTTTCAATCCCGTTTCTGAACCCCCTACCCTTGTTTTAGACTCTTGCTTCGCTGATGTGGAATGGTATTGTCTATGTCACGGATTTCTGCCACACGTGGCATCATACATGGACAGTGACATCATCAAAATCACACAAGATCCTGCCACAGAAAATCTCACTGATTTCTTCAACCTCTGTTTCCTCTGCCTTTGTTTCTCTCACCCCTTCTCCCCATATCTCTGTTTTGTACCAACCTCATCTGCTCCTCGCAGCCAAGAGTGGAAATAGCGACATCTGCATCCACCAAGCGGCTACACCAAATCGACTGTTTGGAATCATTGGTTTCGAACACCATGTGCCGAAGTATGGGGACAATAACTGTCCACTTATCAATTGCCATGGTAGTTCCCTCTGTTTCCAGTAGTTCACTGTACACCCACCGCGTCTTCCCATTCACTAGCTGCTTCGCCCATTCATAAAGAGGTGGGAAGTGAGCACGAGCAACAAGATCTGTGACTGGGAGGTGAACTGCTGGCTGAGACGGGACGACTTTGTCGGCCATATCTGGAGTGGCCATACAACTCTGCCCAACAAATAGTCGTGCTGCCATCTCGACATCTTTGTCTAAAATTATGCGCTTCTTGTCACCCTCGATTGTTTCCACAAAATTGATCTCCCATGATGTTCATTACATCCCTACTGACATACGAGCCTATCATGTGCATCATCTCCTTGATTTTATCAGTACCTAACCCAGATTTGGTCTCTGCTGCTGGTTAAACCTCCTGCTCAGTGCCCACAGAAGAGCATTGCTGTGTGCAACCACTGCTCTAGCTTAACAACATTTCCCTCGTTCCAGTTTAACATCATCCATGGCCGTGGCATTCCTCTTTTGTCTCTGTTTTCTGGATCGGTGTCTCAATCCATAGATGCATTCTTTTTAGTCCACACTCCAGTCTTTTGTGGCAAATGCCACCCAGCTTATCATCCTGTAAGCAAACTACAATATGAAACTAGAGTAGGTGGTTTAGTAAATGGTAACTGAAACTTGGGGGATAAACTGAACCAAAAAGTAGATGGGGTAATACTTCAGGGAGTAAAAAAAAGGAATTTTCCTTCTGATTTCCATCCTTCTACCTAACTGTCTCTGTTGGTTTTGTTGGGAAACAGTTATTTAAATTGAATATATTGCTTTGTCTCCTTTGCAGAGTATTGAAGATGCTGCTGAGTTGGAAGGATTGTTACCCCCAAAAGCTGGTCCAAATTTCAGATATCAAACTGATGAAAGCAAAGAATGCACTGAAGGTCACAGGCTATCCAAGGAACTTATTAGCATGGTTAGAGGAAGGAAGACTACACGTGATATTATTTTGTGGGTTGAAGAACAAATAGTTCCTGCAAATGGGGCCAAATTCGCAGTTGATGTTGTTAGTCAGACACTTCTTGACATTGGTTCAAAAAGTTTCACCCATCTTATCACTGTTTTGGAGAGATATGGTCAAATAATTTCCAAACTATGTCCAGATGAGGAAATGCAGCTTTTGTTGATGGATGAAGTCAGTGCTTACTGGAAGAACAGTACCCAGATGACTGCTATAGCTATCGATAGGATGATGGGTTACCGCTTAATCTCCAACTTGGCTATAGTCAAATGGGTTTTTTCTCCTGCTAATGTTGATCAATTCCATGTGTCCGATCGTCCATGGGAGGTGCATTCTTTATCCTCATAGTTCATAGTTGTATACTCAAAATTTGCATGTTTCTGGATGTGGTGATAAATATCAAGCGATTTTGTGTGTGTGTGTGTGTGTGTGTGTGTGTGTGTTATGTTCATGAAATTGATGACACACATAAAGAGATTTCTGCCTTATGCATGCATGCATGTTTTTTTGTTGAACAAGTGCATGCATGTTTGATGTTATATAATGCTACAAATGCTACATAGCCTTTTTTCTGCCCAATGCAGCACCTCATATACTTACTATAATTTGTTGTTCAATCTGTCTAATTGGTATGCCCTCTTAACAGATTCTTAGGAATACTGTTAGTAAAACATACAATCGGATCAGTGATCTTCGGAAGGAAATTCAGACACTCAGGAAAAATATTCAAGTTGCTAAAGAGACTAGTGTCAAAGCCATCAAAGAGTTGGAGGAGGCTAAATCAATACTTGAGATCGTAGAGGGGCAACCTGTGCCATCTGAAAGACCAGGCAGGCTAAGACGACTTCAAGGTTTTGCTGACAAAGCAAAAGAAGAGGAAGTTACTTTTGAAGAATCCTTAGAAGCGAAGGAGGCTCTCCTTGCCCGAGGGCTTGAAGAAGGCAAAGTATGCTACTTTCTTATGCTTATCTTACTTTTTGTATAAACCCTTGCATGTATGTTGACATACATATTTGTCAATGGTGACATATTTTGAGCATGTATTCACATCAACTCACCATTATCTTTCCATGTATTTTACAGGAATTGCTTAGGTTACTATTCAAGAGCTTTGTTGGTGTGCTTACTGAACGTTTGCCACCTGTTTCTGCTGATGGAGATGTTCCTAACCTACGTGCTGGAGATCCTAATGTAACTTTTCCTGCGGGTGACCCTGAAGTTGCAGCAATGGAGATAGACAATGAAAATGGAGCAGATAACAAGAGGTCAGTTTCCAGTACTTGTTTCAGGATCACTGCTTTTGGCAAGTTTGGCCAGATTATGTTCCGGCCCTTTTGCTTTTCTGGATATTTATTTTGGGTTGGGGCTTGTTATAAATAATTTGTATTAGCAAGTCATGGAGAAGAGAATCGAGTCCACAAATAATGCAACCAATGTTGGTTGATAGATGTGCTGATCAGTATTGGATGTTAGCAAGTGTTTTTAGCGCACAATGATATTGCCAGGAGCCATTATTTACTTGTGAATGTCCAGTGATGCACATGCATGCTGGTACACGCTTTATGTGCTCTAGTAACTCATGTTTATGTTTTGACAGTGGTGAAAATACGAAAGTTGGGTACAGTATTGGAGAGCTTGAGCAATGGTGTCTGTGCACGTTGGGGTATCTCAAGTCATTTTCTCGGCAATATGCAACTGAGGTAAATATTGGTTGGTGTGGGTGCCATTGTGCAGTTTGTTCCTTGAGCTGATTAGATGAATGACATGTTGCAGATTTGGTCTCACATTGAAATGTTGGACGACGAGGTTTTCGCTGGGAGCATTCATCCTCTCATCTTGAAAGCGACGTTCTCGGGTTTGTGCAGATCAATGAGCGAAGGGTCTCACCTTTGATTCTTGAAATGATTGTTGTAACTCACCTGTAACCACATTCTTGACCCGCTGATGTGCACCCAAGACCAAGAATTTTCCCGTGTGTTAGTTATGTTATTTGATGGAGCTATATATGTTTTCATCATTTGGCAATGTTGCCAGTTTGGGGTGAGTAATCTTGACGTGTCTAGGGCTAGAGATTTGGAAAAGGTGATGCGTATCCATGTGCTGGTGAAACAGTGACACCATTCCATTAGTAAGATGGTTGTGTTTGCTACGTGCTCTCTTCGTTCCAAATTAGATGACTTTAATTTATGTATACGTCTAGATACACATGTGAACAAATGGAAGTCGTCTAATTTGGGACGGAGGGAGTACTAGATAATTTCGCTGGTGGCTGGCGCATTTGCATTACCATCCCCCTAACCTGGCAAATAAAACCAAGAACCGAATAAGTAGATATTCATGGAAATAAACCCTTCTCTAAGGGCAACTCCAACGCTAGGGTATAAACGGACAACGATTTTGTCTGATTTGCCCGGCGCGTTCGTTTTTTGTTCGGCATTTGGCGCAAACGCAAAAAATTGTAAGACCAACGTCCGCCTTGGCATTGTCGAACACATCAAGGCGGCATGCGCCCTGCCCTGTAGCACGGCCGGCGCGTCGCGGGAGAAGTCGTAGCAGCACGCGCGCTCGTGCCTAGCCAGCAGAACGGCCAGCGGACGGCGAGCCAGGAAGGTCGGGGAGGCCGCGCACCAGGCCGGCGGGTGGCGAGCCGAGGAGCCGCGCGAGGCGTCGCCCGTGGGCGCGTGCGGTTGGTGGGGTCGGGTGGAGACAGAAGATGTGGGGACTTTTTTTATTTATTTCAATGACAGTTGGGCCATATTTGCATGTGACGCGGACAGCAGCGGACGCGCTCGGCGTCCGCTTTGTGTCCGTTTTAGACGCAAAGCAAGAGCAAATTTTCTCTAGAAATGGGTTCAAATGGACACAAAACGGACAGCGCTGGACAAAAAAAATAAAATGCACCTATGCGTTGGGCGCATTTTTTGGCGTTTTGACGCAAAAGCGGACGCATCCGGACAAAATGCGTCCCTGCGTTGGAGTTGCCCTAAGGGGGGGGGGTGTTCTATGAGGAGTTTGGCTCAGGGTTCGAAAACCTATTTGTGATCATTGTCAATTGCTCTTGACGATTGTAAGTTGGTCACTCAGGCAGTTCTTTTAGGCGGTTTAAAAAATAAACCACCTCTCTAAATTTGTCGAGACTTCTAAATTGATTATTTGATATTTAGTTTAAATGCCCCAATGAATAAGATAGGCGGTTTATAGACTCCTCGGTTCGATTGCTCTCATACTTGTGTTGATGGAACATCTTCCGCTCGTGGAAGTAGACATGGATTCTTTGCCAAAAGATGATCCCTTTTTGCTCGAGCCGGTCTTGTGATCTTACCCAATCTCCTTTCAAGCATAACAAAGAAGCTTGTCTTCATCTTTGGTGAATGCCCTGGTGCGAATGCTTTGACGCTTCCTATTTTGTGCACTTGCTTACTGAGAGAACTCATCAACGAACAATTACTTAATCTCGATCTTCATACCATCTTCGTTCTCCTCTTCTTGGCCTTCGGTTTCGTTGCGCCATTGGTTTTCAAGGCCTGGTTCGTGGAGGAGATCATCATGGCCGACGAAGCAATCATGCCCGACACCTTCTAGTGTGTGGAAGCCACAGACGTCCTGGCTTTGTGTCTCGTCGGGGTCGTAGTCATGGCTTGTGTGGTCGCCGTCGAAGATGATATGCTCCATGGGAAGCTCGGTGAGGCTGTCGTGCTTGGTCGTGGCAGTCATTCCATTGAGCAGGCTGCAGACATTCGGGAAATTGACAATCTCCATAGGCCGCTTTCTCTGCGACCCGAACCCATGGGACTGGCCCACAATGGGGGTGGAGTTGAGGTCGACGTCGATGGCCACGACGGGGCGACACGATCCAAGGGGGTGGTCGACGCCTTCATCACTTCCGTTGAGTTGTCCCGGAGTGTGGTGGACACACTAGATGCCACGGCTGTGGTCTGCGACGTTGTGGACGTGTGCGGCGAGTCCAGAAATGGTTGGTGTGGTCCCGAAGACACAGTGCCACTCACGACCACCGCCATGGTGGCGGCAACAAGGATGAACGGGTCGCCACGACCATATCCCACCATGTATAGGGCATGTACCGCGGCGTTAGCCGCGATGCCATACTTCTCGGCGATGACATGCACCTCCTTTTCTTGGGCGATGAGAGCTTCGACGACCCTAGTTACCTCTTTTTCGACCATCGCTTTTCGACAGCGGGCTCTATTGGCCGAATCCAAGATCTTGAGCCATGCCCTCTCCTCTGGTGTGACCTCCTTACTGGGTTTCCTCGGCCGACGAGCAACTAGCTAGGCGGGGGCGGTGACTTCCGGGACGAGGGCGTCCATGGCGACGGTGGGATTTGGGTCGTCCTCCATTGCGAGGGCCCGAGAGGATTTTAGGAGAGAAAGGGGGAAATTGGCGCGGATGTGCAACCGATGTGTAGGCCAGGGGAGGACAAGGGTGGGCGACCGCACGTGTTTGTGCAAATGCAAATGAGGCCCAAATTTGGGCTGGAAATGAGCCGGGACGAACAAAAAAACAGACGCGCGATCGTTTGCGTCGGCGCTTCGGCCACAGTTTTTGTCTGCACGGAGAAGCCACCTACCAAGAAGTGGTTGACTTGTGATGCGCTGATACGTCCCAAACGTATCTATAATTTCTCCTTGCTCCATTCATGTTTTGGGTGATATTGCTATACTTTTGATACACTTTCATACACTTTTGATCATATTTAGACTAACCTATTAACTCAGTGCACCCAAGTGCGAGTTTCTGTTTTCTGCTGTCTTTTTATTTCAGGTTTTCCCATTACGTAAAATGCCAGAAAAATTCCGGGAAAAATATATAAAAAATCAGCGCAACGGAAGCTTACAGAGTCCCGAAGGGGGGCCAGAGGGGACACACCAGGGCTCCAGGCGCCCTGTGGGTGCGACCTAGGGTGGGGCCGCGCCAGGGGGCCGCCTGGACCAATGGTGGCCCCCTTGGCTGCCCCCTTCTCCTATATATTTCCTTCTTCCCGAAACCCCTGAGGACAGAACCCTTTTCGCGATCTCGCCTCTGTTCCGCCGCCGCCACGCTTCCAAGATCGGGAGCACGAGAAGACCTCTTCCCGGCACCCTGCCGGAGGGAGGATTGACCTTCTGGAGCTTCTCCACCATCATGGACGCTTCTCGGATGATCCGTGAGTAGTCCACCTTGGACCATGGGTCCATGATCAGTAGCTATGTGATGTTCTCTCCCCCTCTTTGTTCTTCATGGATTAGACCTTGTGAGCTGCCCTACATGATCAAGGCACGTATGTAATTCTTTCTGCTGTTGCTATGTTGAGTTTGCTGGGATCTGATGGATTATGAGACTATGTTCAGATTGTGATGAGTAATATATTTGGTTCTTCTCTTTTATATTTATGTTCTTGAGTAATTCTTGCATGTTCTTTGTTGCTGTTTATTGCTTTGGCAAAGTAGTAGGTAGTGACTCCAAGAGGGAGCGTTATGCTTGATTGTGGGTTCATGCCCCCTGATGACTAGCTTGAGTGACAGAAACATGAGTCTAGGAGATGTGTTGTTGCAACAAGGCGGAAAACAACGATGCTTGTAACCGCGGTTGCAAGGATTGTTTACTTGACGCAAAGTTCTTTTAATGCAGTTGTCTGTAGCTTTGGGTTTACACTTTGGGTGGGGCTCGCAACTTAATACCAGCGAGATGTTCTGGATAGATATCTCAAGGTGGATGATTAGTAGTAGATGCAGATGGATTTCGGTCTACTTATCTTGGCGTACTGCCCATGCTTTTGAGCCTCTTCCTTTATTTTGTAGCATAGTTAGCATAGGTTTGCGCCCGTAATCCTGTCTATTGCCCAGCTGTAATTTGTTTACCTTGCATAGCTTTTTATTGTCTTTTGGGAGAGAGACATCACTAGTGAACATTATGGGACCCCGGTCCATATTTCCACCACTTTTTACACCTTCAATTTACTTCTTGCTTTTACTTTCTAGTTGTAGCTATCATTATCTTTTATCTCTTGTGTTTGATACTTTGTAAACAACAAGACCGGAGAGATTGAAAACCTCACTGTACTTCGTTGGGAGCAAAGTTATTTGTGTCGTGTGCAGGTCCAGGTAAAGTAAGCAACCTTGAGTTGTGAACAACGCCAGTGTTCACTTTACCACCTACTTGTCGTTGTCGGAGTCCTACTGGTTCGATCTCAACCTTGGTAGCTTTCCCAAGGGAAATTTGCCGCTATCTACATCTCACCTTCCACTTGGGGTAACCAACGAAGGGCGAGAAGTCGTTATCATCTCTCGCGCATCAAGCAAATTTCTGGCACCGTTGCCTGGGACTCCGCTCTACAAGATAGGGGATTTGCACGCTATCTTTTATCTTTTCTTTTTAGTCTTGTTAGTTTACCTTTCACTTTTTTTTATCTTTGTGTCCTTTACCAAAACCCCCAAAAATAGTATGTCTAGTTCCTTGCTTGTCACCAATGCCTAACTTATTTGAAACCAGATCCTATTGGCATGGAGGATTCACTAAGGATAAACAATAATATTACAAGGAACACCGCTTGTCTCAAAAGGGGATACACTTATGGAAACAAATACATCAGTTGTATGAGTATGCTAGAAACTTGTGCTCAATATATAATATATATTTCTGCAGGGATGAATCTTGTTACTTTATGAAGCATAAACACCCTGCCTTCCAATGTGAGTACAATAATGATGAAACCTTAGCTTCTTATGCTAAGGGAAATTATGATTTTTATGATGGAGAGCAAATAGAAGAATTTGTTGCTTATAAGGGTGCCTATGAAATTACTTCTCTTCTTACAAATATTGATAATGCCCCTTACAATTATGAGAGTCTTGCTATACTTAACTATTGCCTTGAAAATTACGATGCAAATTATTATATTACCGATCATCTTGAGATAATATCTCCCCCAAAAGAAGAGACTAATGTTTTGCAGGACTCTATGGAAGAAGAAATTGCTGAAACTGAAAGCTCCTTGGATGAAAAAGAGGAGGAGATTGACGAACAAAAGGAGGAAGAATGGAGCCATCCATGTCTACCTTCTAATGAGAGTAAATCTTTGAATCTTACTTTATATGAGTGTTATGATCCTATGGATTCTTTTGAAATATCCCTTTTTGATGAAGTTGATGCCTTCTATACTTGTGGCCATGATGCCATTATGAATGATGCTTATGGAGATGAACTTGCTATAGTTCCTCATGTTAAGAATAAAATTGTTGCTATTGCACCCACACTTGATTTCCTATTATCCTTTTGAAATCTCCAACTCATATTCCGTATAATTTTTCTCTTATCAAGGCTCAATGTGATGGGTTGCATTTATCTTATGATCCTAAAGACCGTGTTGAAAACTATACATGTGTGCTTGTAGGTCATGAACAACATGATTTATGTGATATTTATATTCTTGATGTTGTTCATGATACTACTGAAAATTATTTTTAGAGAGGGAAGTTTGGTTGTGGAAACTTCCATATTACTAAAACACCTCTCTTCATGTTGAAAGTTTTGAAGTTGTTCTTTTTCCACCTTCCTATGCATGTCAGTTTGTGCGTTCATGATTTATTTCTTTACAAGATTCCCATGCATAGGAAGTGGGTTAGGCTTAAATCAGTTTCATATTTGCTTCTTGATGTTCTCTTTTTCTTCAACTCTTATTCTCGTGTGAGAGCATCTTTATAATCCTTCGTGCCTAGCTCAAAGGCGTAAAAGAAAGCGCTTGTTGGGAGGCAACCGAAGATGTTTTTCCTTCTTATTTTAGTGGTATTGATGATTGTTACTACTGTAGCAACATCATTGTATCTTTACTTTCAAGCTTTGTGCCAAGTTTAGCCTCTGATTGCAAGAAAGTTCAAAAGTTGTGACATGCTGTCCAGAAAACAGATTCTGTCCTTGGACGAAAAAATTCACTATAAATCACCAGATCATATTTTTGATCTGAACTTTTTTGACAACATGCTCTATACAATTAGCTTTCGAGCGTCTATTCTGAGTTTTTTGATTTGAGTTGCAGAAGTACCCCAAAAAAATTATTTACTACCTTCTGGTCTGTTTTTCACAAATCCTGCCACGTTTTGCCTTTCCTCAGTTTTCCAAGTCTTGCGCTAGCTTTTTCTTTGCAAAAACTTTTTTGGCGGTCTTGATAAACAGTAGACTTTCAAGAAAATCTTTATTTCCAGCAGAGGAAGATTGTTTTATTGTGGGTACTAACCTCTCTAATCAGCTTATGATGAGTTATGTATGAAGGGAGTTTTCAAGTGTGCGAAGGAAGATGATGAAAGAAGACCCGGGAGTATCAAATGCTCAAGCTTGGGGATGCCCCCATGCACCCCCAAGAAATATTCAAGGAGACTCAAGCCTCTAAGCTTGGGGATGCCCCCGTGCATCCCCTTCCCCATCAACAATTATCAGGTCGTCCTTCGTTACACTATATTTTTATCACTTCATGCGTTATGTGCTATGCTTGGAGCGTCTTGCTCTTTAGTTTTCTTTTTAGTTTTCTTTAGATTTTCTTGCTGTTCATAACAAGTTAGAACCCATCTTTCTTTGTGTGGGAGAGAAACACCCTCCACTTTAAACTAGAACACATCATAGGATTTTCATGCTTATCTTTCTTTTGTTGTGTGTTCTTTATCTTTTTGTAGCTGCTGTCATATTTAGCTCTTAGTTTTCATGCTTATATTTTTAAAGATATTTTGTTTAGTTTGTTGCTGGAACTCTCTTGAGTTTTCATGTTTATCTTGTTTAGTGAGTTTGCTTGTTGCACTGAGTTGTGTGTCTTGAGTTGAAGTAGGTAATTAAGGTTGCTATTCAATTGTAGTAGTAACTTGCAATAGTTTTGAGGTATTGTTGTAAGTAATGTTGGAACTTTTGGTGTCAAGAGCTCTAGCCTATTAGTGATAGATGTCGTATTTTGGGCAATCCATGTTTATTTTCAAAAACTACAAAAACTAGTTGAGAACTCTAGCTACTAGATGGGTCACTAATCTTTGGAGGGATCGGATATTAGAGTACACTCACGTACCATGAGTCGAGGATGCACAAGGATAACCAAACCCCCATACACTCCTCCTCGGGGTACTTGTATCTTTGTGAACCTCCTGATTAGATTGAGGGTTACTAATAATAAGTGCACGAGTTCTTCAGACTACTGTAAGTATTCGAAAGTTGACACTTCCACCTTCCATTATTTGCTAGCCTCTTCGGTACCGTGCATTGCCCTCTTCTCACTCCGAGAGTTGGCGTCTACCTCGCCGGTGCATCCAAACCATTGGCATGATGCACTCTGTCATCATAAACCTCCTTATATCTTTCCTCAAAACAGCCACCGTACCTACCTATCAAGGCATTTCCATAGCCTTTCCGAGATACATTGCCATGCAACATCCATCTTCTCATGACTTGATCTTCATGTCATATATGTTCCTGCTACACTGGCAGAGGCACACATTTTCATATATCATGATAGATACATCTTATTTATGTTGAGTACCTTGTAAAGTGTCAAGATCTTCTATACTTCTTGTAAAATAGAGTGTTGCCCTTAAGTGAGTAAAAGATACCAAATAGGACAAATTAAAATATCCCAAAGAGGACAAATGAGAGTTAAATAGAAAGAGCCATTGAGGCCACCAAAAAATAAAAAAAAGAGAAAAAAGGGAAAAAAGAGACTTCGACCAGGTAGTGGTGGGGTGGCTTCCTACAGGCAGTCGTCTCTGATACCAACTTGTGACGCCCCCAAAATCAGACCGTGTACAGTAATCATACACACAGGGTACACGACTAAGATTAGGGTGCCACGGTGATAATATCACAGCACAACACTAAACACAAAAGGATAAACAAATATATTACAATAGAGGGGGTCACGCGGACCCGAATATATAATCATACAAGCCATAATAACTGAGTACAGTCATAGTTAGTCAAGTTTTGCCTTAAGAAGGCTAGCACAAATCACATCAGAGATACAGAACGAAAAGGCGAGGCCTCCTGCCTGGGATCCACAGTACTACTCCTGGTCAACGAGGAACTCGACGTCGTAGTAGGCGCCTCCGGGGTACTCCTGCTCCTGGGCTCCAACGTCGACTGCAGCGGCCGATCAGGCAAAACAATAAAGAAAATAAAGCAGGTGAGTATCTAGTATACCCGCGAGTCTTACGTCCGCTACTAAGCATCATGCATTGCATCAACGGAAAGAAGAGGCTGTATATAGTGGACTGGAAGACAGAAATTCGGAGCAAGGTTAAGAAGCTAGGCCTATCGAAGACTAGCATCTTCCGACGATGTCTTGCAGCATGAGGTAAGAATCAGCCAACAGTTTATATACAGCATAAAATAACAATGAAGCAGAAGTTGCTGCAACATTGAATAATAATAAGTTGTAATAATTAACAATGCCTCCGAGTTCACCTCCTCGACATCCCCGCGAGGAAGAAAAACCCGGAACCATACAGTTTAATAATAGTTTCTAGTGGTAGGATCCAGCTTCAGCATAAAGCGTCCTGTTACCGTGGACACGGCTATCGATAGATTAATCTTCCCTGCAGGGGTGCACTTGTGTTACGCTACACGCACGGATCTCCAGGGTGGCGGGAACCTTGTTAGGGAACGCTCCACCGAGGCTATCCGACACTTCATAGCCCATCTTTCAAACTCAACAGAGAGGCCATCCGCCGGTCTAAATCCTAAGTACGCCGGGCCTTGGACCCCAACCCGAACGTACTCCTGCACGGTGCGTGGCTGGCCGGTGAAGTTGAAGCAAATCCAAAAAAGACATCACCGCGCGAGCAAATAAGACAATACCACTTCCCGGCAATCAGCCCGCAGTACTGCTGACGTCTGAAGAGTCCTCGGACGACACTAAGAAGCAGAGGAGCCCATAACTCGTAGTTCCCACGGGTAGGTAGTGCGTACATGGCATATAGCCAACTCAAGACATTCACTGAACCATTTAGCATTTTAATTAACCTGCGAGACAACCGTTATCGTTGCCTCGACTTAACCGACCCGCGGTCAACGACAGCAGCCAGGACCACCAGTACATCGGTGCCTGCCCTGTCGTCCCACCAAGTCACTGCGGTTACCAACAAGGTGAACCGTCTCCTTACCTTGTCTCGCGTGTGCTCCTGGAGGAGCTCGACTTTCGTGGTTTGGTAACTCTCGCGGCCAACGATCAGGGGCCAAGCACACCGGTACACTGGTCGTGCCCTCCCGGTCGTCCCGTCGCAATACCTCTCGCGGGCACTGTTGGGTCGCCCGACTTCTTACCTTTAGGACAACCGTTGTCACGACCCTATGGCGGTAAGACAAAGTCAGCCTTGAGTGGAGTACAAAGAATTACTCCTTGATAGCTCACACTTGAGGTGACTAGGCATAACCCAGATAGGGCCTGAGGCGGTGTCTGCATTGTACCGTACCTGTGCAGTTATAATATTAATATCCGCGTTCACTCCCCTGAGTGATCGCGGCCCTCTATCTAATCCTAGCTAACAATGCGCAGGGTTCACTGCTGAATAATGCATAAGTAATAATAGGCAGCATAGGATTAAAGGAAGGTACATCAAGGGGCGAAAAAAAATAGGCTATGCAATTGAATAGGATTGTAATCGTAGCCGCAGCAGTAACAATGCCTAGTGCAAGAAATGTACGGAAAGATAGGCGGTATCTGGGGAAGAGAATGGCTCTGCTTGCCTGCAAGCTCGACGGTAGTAGTAGGGTCGTCGACGACGTAGTCGTACTCAGCAGCGGTGTAGTCGACAGCAGCAGCGGGGTCTACCGAAGATTAATGGGGGGAAGGAAACAGTAAATACACAGCAATAATATACAAACATATGCATGACATGATAGATGAAATGTTATCGGTGTTCTATCGCAGTGCAATGCAATATGCTCGGAGCGGGAATTCATCTGAGGATGAACTACCGGCTCCGGGTGATTACCGGACAGGGTGTCCGGAGGGGGAAGGATCAAGCCGGAGGTGTCGTAGTTACCGGAACAACATAAGGGGGGTGTATCCGTGCTATTTGAACCATTCCGGACAACTTTCGTGTTCGGAATAAATTCATCCGGGCACTCTAACAGTACCGGACAATTTATCGGACAGACGGTCCGGAGGGGGAATGTTCGATGTTCGTGGTGTTAGAGGGGTGTGGTAGACATACGGATAGCGTATTCGTATTCATTATATTTTTCTGATCAATTTTCATGTATAAAGTTTTTGAATCCGAGTTACGGTTTAAAAGTTATTGAATTTCAAAGTTTAAATCAATTTAAATGATTTTCTGGATTTCTTTTATTATTTATTAAACATTATCCAAAACATTATCCACAACATTATCCAGAACAGTGCTGACATGTGGGACCCACATGTCAGCCTCTGTTATTTATAAAACATTTAATTAAATTAGAAAATGCCTCTGGACCCACATGTAAGTCTCTGGATTTTTAATAAACCTTTTAATAAACAAAATGACAGGTGGGGCCGAGGTGTCATAGACTCCAGAGCTGATTAAACATGTTTAATTAAACTAAATGGCTAGGGGACCCACAAGTCAGTGCCTAAGGGGGGTTTATTTTCTGTTAATCTACTCAGTTAACCTAACAGGGTAATTAGCCGGGGGGGGGGGGTCCATTGTCAGTGGCCCATTAGGGGTGAGATTAACCCCTAAGCAACTGGCTGACACCGGGGTCCCACTTGGCAGCCTCACCGGAACCTCACCGGAGGCTCGCCGGCGGCGAGGTCGAGCTAGCCCATGATTCCGAGCGCCGTTTGAGGCGCCGCTGGTGGCAGTCGACGGAGAGCTCGAAACCGCATCGATCTGGAGTGGTCTCGTGGGCTGGGACGCACGGAGGTGAGCGCAGCTTTAACCATGGCGGCGAAGGTCGTCGGGCTCCAATGGCGAACGCGTCCACGAGTCGAAAACGGGCGGGCCAGTGGGTGGAACTAACCCTACGGAGCACGGGGAGTTTAACGGTGCCAAACGCGTGGCCTGGGGCGGCTTGTGTGCTCGACTACGACGGCAAACGGCGGCGGCCGGAGCACGGTATAGGGGGGCGACGGCTACGGGTAGATTACACGTTATCGGGGTGCTGTATGCGGAAGCCGTGCTCACCGGCGATGCGTAGTGGACGGTAGGCTGCTCGGGGAGGGCTCGACGGAGTGGCAATTTGGAGGCGATCCGGCGGCGGTAGGTAGACGAAGACGATGACTGCGGGGGCTCCGAGGCGTCACGGCTCGATTCCCTGCGGGACCTGATGAAGACGACGACGACGCGGCTCCTAGACAACACGGCGAGGTGGCTGGGGCACGTCGGCCGCGCTTGGCCACGGTAATGGCGACGGCGGCGCTCGGCTGCTTTTCCCCGAGGCGCGCGAGAGGAGGAGGAGGGGAAGGAGAGGGGGAGCGTGTCCAGGAGGGAGGGGGGTTCGTCCTTATCGCGTCGGCGCCGAGGGGGAGCAGGTGGAGGCGGGGGCGGCTTGGCAGCGGCGTGCCCACGGCGGGCGCCGTACGGGGCAGGTGGGGGTTGTTGGAGGAGGAAGAAGACAAGGTGGGGGTTGGGCTGGGCTACGGTGGGCCTCGCCCCAGGCGAGTTTTAAAGTTTTTTTTCCATTTTCTGGTTTTTGTTTACTGTCCGGTTGTTTGTATTTTAATTTAGTGCCTTTTGCATTTTTGTAAAATGGGTTAGGTGTCACAATATTAGTATAACATTATATGTCAGTGCCACAAAAAGTTTTGAAGCAAGATAAATTCATTAGGTATTTATTCTAAATATTAAATGTCCAAAGTTAGGGTTTTAACCTACTGTTTGAATTGTTTGGAATTTTCTGCAACTCCAAAAATTTCCAAAGTTGGTCCAACATCATTTCAATGATTTTAGGCAATTTACAAAAATAGTTCCATGATTTTTGGAACAACTTTATTTGAGCACATTTGTTTTAATTTCCATTTAAAGTAGTTTCAACTAGGGTTTGATTTCATGATGAGCAAGATGCATTGGGCTTTGGGGATTTGATCCCCAACTAGCATGGTTTGAAAAGAGCAGAAGCAAAGTTTGATTAAGGACAGGGGATAACAGTGATTAACAAACAGTGATAGTCAACAGTGATGATGATTACTGTTACAGGCATCTGAGGGTGTTACAAATCTCCCCCACTACAAGAATTCTCGTCCCGAGAATTTAAGTGGTAGCGAGGAAAAGTTCGGGGTATTCATCGCGAAGGCGATCTTCGCGTTCCCAAGTGGCTTCACCTTCAGAATGATTCGACCACTGAACCTTGAGGAACTTGACGGTCTTGTTGCGGGTTCGGCGTTCAGACTGATCGAGAATGCGGCTCGGATGTTCTCGATAAGTCAAGTCTTGTTGCAGCTCGATCATATCATGCTCCACTTCGCGGATAGGATCCTTGAAGCAGCGACGGAGTTGCGACACGTGGAAGACATCGTGGACTTGGGAGAGGTTCGGCGGCAATTCCAACCGGTATGCCACGGGTCCACTCCTGGAAAGGATACGGAACGGGCCAATGTAGCGAGGAGCCAATTTTCCCTTGATACCGAAGCGATGAGTGCCCCTCATGGGAGTGACACGAAGGTAAGCGTATTCACCAGGTTGATACTCCATTTCACGGTGTTTGCGGTCATAGTTGCTCTTCTGGCGGGACTGAGCGGCCTTCAAATGTTCACGGATGACGTGAACTTGGTCTTCAGCTTGCTGAATAATATCCGGGCCAATGAGTGCACGTTCCCCAGTTTCTGACCAACTCAGAGGGGTCCGACACTTACGTCCATAGAGAACTTCATAGGGTGCCATCTTCAGACTAGCGTGATAGCTATTGTTGTACGAGAATTCAGCAAATGGAAGAGATTCCTCCCATTTCTTGCCGAAGGAGATGACACAAGCTCGAAGCATATCTTCAAGTACTTGATTGACGCGTTCGACTTGGCCCTGTGACTGGGGGTGATAAGCGGTGCTAAGGTGCAGAGTAGTCCCCAGAGCTTCTTGGAAACTCCGCCAATATCTTGAGGTGAAAAGGCTGCCACGATCTGAACTAATCTCCAACGGAATACCGTGGAGCGACACGATCTGGGCGATATATAATTCCGCTAACTGAGCCGCCGTGATCTTCTCCTTGACTGGTATAAAGTGAGCAACCTTGGAGAAGCGGTCGATGACTACAAAGATAGCATCGTTACCTTTCTGTGATCGGGGAAAACCGGTGACGAAGTACATCTGAACCTTGTCCCACTTCCATACAGGGATTTCAGGTGGTTGTAGAGTTCCAGAGGGTTTTTGATGTTCCCCCTTGACGCAACGACAAACGTCACATTCAGAAACATATCGGGCAATGTCTTGCTTCATGTTAGGCCACCAGAATCGTTGACGGATGTCTTGGTACATCTTGGTGCTTCCAGGATGAATGGACAATGGGGTATCGTGAGCCGCTTTCATGACCTTCGGAGTCATATCCAGGTTCTCATGCCTGCCCTTGCTGTGAGTAACCACTAATCGGTTCTGGTAGAACGCCGCACCATTACTATCAAGGGTGAAGGGTGAGGGTCTCCCCTTGGCGATATCGCGCTTAATCTTGTGTACAAAATCATCATAGAACTGTATACACTTGACGGATTTGACGAGATCCGGTTCAATGACCAGGTTATTTGCACAACCTTGAGGAACAATCTCGAGGTTCAACTTTTGAAAGTCTTCATACAGAAGGGGTTGCTGCACCTGAACCTCCAGTTCAGAACAATAAGCTTTGCGGCTCAAGGCATCGGCCATCACATTAGCCTTGCCAGGGGTGTAATGAATATCCATGTTAAAATCGGCTATTGTCTCGAGCCATCTTTGTTGGCGGAGATTCAGGTCGGGCTGAGTAAACAAGTACTTCAGACTTTGGTGATCGGTGTAGACCTCGCAACGATTACCGACGAGGTAATGTCGCCACAGCTTCAATGCATAAATTACTGCTGCCAATTCGAGATCATGTGTTGGGTATTTGTCTTCGTGAGTACGCAACTGACGAGAGCCATAAGCAATCACCTTGCGCTCTTGCAATAGGACACAGCCTAATCCTTGACGAGACGCGTCGCAATATATCACGAAATCCTTCTGAGTATCAGGGGGAGCGAGCACCGGGGGAGAAGTCAGCTTGTCCTTGAGGGCTTGAAAACTTTCTTGACATTTATCTGTCCACTCAAACTTGACGCCTTTGTGAAGCAGATTAGTCAGAGGCCTGGCAATCTTGGAGAAATTCTCGACGAAACGGCGGCAATAGCTAGCGAGTCCGAGGAAACTGCGGACTAGCTTGACGGCCTTGGGAGGAGTCCAGTCAAGAATAGCCTGGATACGTTCTGGGTGACGGGAATGCCATCCTTGGAAATCACATGTCCAAGGTAGGTTACTTCGGGAAGCCAGAATTCACACTTAGAATACTTAGCGTAGAGTTTGTGTTCTCGAAGCTTCTCCAGTATAAGACGAAGATGTTCAGCATGTTCTTCTTCATTCTTGGAATATATCAATATATCATCCAGATAAACCACGACGAACTGGTCGAGGTACTCCATGAAAATATAATTCATCAATCTGGATAAGGTGGCTGGAGCATTTGTTAAGCCAAAGGACATGACAGTGTACTCGTATGAACCATAGCGAGTAATGAAGGCAGTCTTCGGAATGTCCTCATCACGGACTCGGATTTGGTGGTAACCCAACCTCAAGTCGAGTTTAGAAAACACCTTGGATCCGGCAAGTTGATCATACAGATCGTTGATCCGGGGAAGTGGGTATTTATTCTGGATGGTGGCTTGGTTAATGGGCCGATAATCTTGGACCAATCGGTTTGTCCCATCGCTCTTCTTGACAAAGAGTGAAGGTGCTCCCCAAGCTGAGGAACTGGGGCGAATGAATCCTTTCTGAAGTGCCTTGTCGATTTCCGCCTTAAGTTCAAGGAGTTCATGTGGCGGCATCTTGTAAGGACGCTTGGCAATAGGAACAGTGCCCGGCTTCAAGTCGATGAGGAATTCAACTTCTCTGATCGGGGGTATTCCCGGCAGTTCTTCTGGGAAGACGTCGGGAAAATCGCGAACGACTGGAACGGTCTCAATGCCTTCAAGGGGGGCGGCATTCAAAGCATTCATCATAAATATCTGTGTTTCAGCATTACGGGTTACTCTGGTGGTGTGGGTAACAATCTCGCCGAAGGGGTGTAAAAGTCGGACAGAGCTGGTGCCACAATACAGTGCGGCATCGTGAAATTTCAACCAATCCATGCCCAGAATTAGGTCTATGGTGGAAGTCTTTAGAACGATGGGGGAAACAAGCAATTCAACCCCTTCAATTTCAATGATGGTTCCGGGCACGATCTTGGTGGTTTGACATTGGCCTATTGGGGTGCGGACAACCATCGGTGGGTTCATCTTTTCTAGCGTGAAGTTATGCGACAATGCGAATGCTTCCGACATGAATGAATGCGAGGCTCCTGTATCAAATAAAACAGTAGCAGGTACGGAATTAACGAGAAGGGTACCCATCACGGTGGCGGGTTGTTGCTGAGCTTCTTCCACATTGACGTTGTTAGCATGTCCACGGGCATAAGCAGCAGACCCAGTATTATAGTTGGGGGTCCAGTTGTTGCCACGACCATTTCCACGGCCAGCGGGGTGAACTACCAGTTGCTTCTGTTTCAGGGGGCACTCCCTGGAAAAATGCCCTGGTTGGCGGCACGTGAAGCATAATCCATCCTGAGGACGAAGGGGTGTAGCATTGGGTGGTGCAGGCAGAGCTCTTGGCATCTGTGGTGGAGGAGGCAGACGGGGTGCAGCATAAGACGGCCTTGGAGCAGGGACAACTGCGTGGGTCACACTGGTAGGGAGCCAGATACGACGCTTCTGCGTTGCGCCCGAAGATGAGCCAACGTCACGATAACGCTTCAGAGAGTTCTTGTGCTCCATCTGGGCAGTCTCGACGGTGATAGCCTTGTTCACCATGGTGGCGAAGTTGGCGAAATCATGAACGGCAAGAGCGAGCCTGAGTTCAGGGTTGAGGCCACGACGGAACTTCTACTGCCTGCGAGCATCAGTGGTGATCTCTCCTTCCGCATAGCGAGAGAGGTTGAGGAACTCGCGCTGATAGGCTTCAACAGTCATGTCGCCCTGAGTGAGGTTGCGGAATTCTTCCGCCTTACGATCCATGATCCCCTGAGGAATATAGCGGGCGCGGAAGGCAGACTGAAATTCATCCCAAGTGATGACTTCTTCAACTGGCAGGGAACGCTTGTGGGTGCTCCACCACTGAGCAGCGGCGCCTTTCAGATGATAAGACGCAAAGTTCACATAGTCGGCTGGATCGACATTAGCAGACTCCAGCTCGTGAGTGATGTCGCGAAGCCAGTCATCAGCATCCAGCGGCTGAACAGTGTTGCGGAACATAGTGGGGTTGAGGCGGGTGAAGTCGTGCAGAGTCACGGTGGCATGCTGATGGTGGTGCCCATTCTGATTCGGCTGGGGAAACTGAGCCATGATATTCTGCATGAACTGACGGTTCATCTCGAACTGCTGCATCATCGCGGCCATATAATCCGGCGGCGGAGGTGGGTCGTTGGCAGCACGTCCACGACCACGACCACGACTAGCCATCCTGCTAGAATTAACAGGGGTATTTCAGCGATGAACAACTTAACGAAAATACCGGAAACGAGTAAGAGGTAAAGCGACAACAAAGAGGAGGCGCGGATATATAGGAGTAGTCATATAAGACATACACATCCACACATAGAATCAACCGAAAATCGGGCAGCGTAACGTCGTAGAAATTAAGGAAAAAGGACTCTCTAGGCGGCGCGCAGACCGCGGTAAGGATTACACGACGCGACATAGATTCCACTATGTCAATCACGCCGCAAGAAAACTGTTGGCCACAGGAGTTGATGCCAGAGAACGCGCGGCCTGCCCAGAATGAGAATGGGATCCGCGGTCTGGGATCTGGCGTACGACGCCTGCGACACGACTCAATCAATGGGGGGGGGGGAAGCACCAAAAACGCCGGGTGGAATCAAGAGAACGTGATCCTAATATTAGATTTTTTTTTAAAACTTACCAGCAAGGATAAGAGAACAGATTCCTAGAGCATAGGTAAGAAGAAAAGGATCCTAATACCATAGATATCACACGTAGTGACATCGATGTGGGCCCGTAAGCCAAATATTAAGTTAGCAAAATAGTTTTTAAAAGTCTAGACTCAACTTCGACCAGGTAGTGGTGGGGTGGCTTCCTACAGGCAGTCGTCTCTGATACCAACTTGTGACGCCCCCAAAATCAGACCGTGTACAGTAATCATACACACAGGGTACACGACTAAGATTAGGGTGCCACGGTGATAATATCACAGCACAACACTAAACACAAAAGGATAAACAAATATATTACAATAGAGGGGGTCACGCGGACCCGAATATATAATCATACAAGCCATAATAACTGAGTACAGTCATAGTTAGTCAAGTTTTGCCTTAAGAAGGCTAGCACAAATCACATCAGAGATACAGAACGAAAAGGCGAGGCCTCCTGCCTGGGATCCACAGTACTACTCCTGGTCAACGGGGAACTCGACGTCGTAGTAGGCGCCTCCGGGGTACTCCTGCTCCTGGGCTCCAACGTCGACTGCAGCGGCCGATCAGGCAAAACAATAAAGAAAATAAAGCAGGTGAGTATCTAGTATACCCGCGAGTCTTACGTCCGCTACTAAGCATCATGCATTGCATCAACGGAAAGAAGAGGCTGTATATAGTGGACTGGAAGACAAAAATTCGGAGCAAGGTTAAGAAGCTAGGCCTATCGAAGACTAGCATCTTCCGACGATGTCTTGCAGCATGAGGTAAGAATCAGCCAACAGTTTATATACAGCATAAAATAACAATGAAGCAGAAGTTGCTGCAACATTGAATAATAATAAGTTGTAATAATTAACAATGCCTCCGAGTTCACCTCCTCGACATCCCTGCGAGGAAGAAAAACCCGGAACCATACAGTTTAATAATAGTTTCTAGTGGTAGGATCCAGCTTCAGCATAAAGCGTCCTGTTACCGTGGACACGGCTATCGATAGATTAATCTTCCCTGCAGGGGTGCACTTGTGTTACGCTACACGCACGGATCTCCAGGGTGGCGGGAACCTTGTTAGGGAACGCTCCACCGAGGCTATCCGACACTTCATAGCCCATCTTTCAAACTCAACAGAGAGGCCATCCGCCGGTCTAAATCCTAAGTACGCCGGGCCTTGGACCCCAACCCGAACGTACTCCTGCACGGTGCGTGGCTGGCCGGTGAAGTTGAAGCAAATCCAAAAAAGACATCACCGCGCAAGCAAATAAGACAATACCACTTCCCGGCAATCAGCCCGCAGTACTGCTGACGTCTGAAGAGTCCTCGGACGACACTAAGAAGCAGAGGAGCCCATAACTCGTAGTTCCCACGGGTAGGTAGTGCGTACATGGAATATAGCCAACTCAAGACATTCACTGAACCATTTAGCATTTTAATTAACCTGCGAGACAACCGTTATCGTTGCCTCGACTTAACCGACCCGCGGTCAACGACAGCAACCAGGACCACCAGTACATCGGTGCTTGCCCTGTCGTCCCACCAAGTCACTGCGGTTACCAACAAGGTGAACCGTCTCCTTACCTTGTCTCGCGTGTGCTCCTGGAGGAGCTCGACTTTCGTGGTTTGGTAACTCTCGCGGCCAACGATCAGGGGCGAAGCACACCGGTACACTGGTCGTGCCCTCCCGGTCGTCCCGTCGCAATACCTCTCGCGGGCATCGTTGGGTCGCCCGACTTCTTACCTTTAGGACACCCGTTGTCACGACCCTATGGCGGTAAGACAAAGTCAGCCTCGAGTGGAGTACAAAGAATTACTCCTTGATAGCTCACACTTGAGGTGACTAGGCATAACCCAGATAGGGCCTGAGGCGGTGTCTGCATTGTACCGTACCTGTGCAGTTATAATATTAATATCCGCGTTCACTCCCCTGAGTGATCGCGGCCCTCTATCTAATCCTAGCTAACAATGCGCAGGGTTCACTACTGAATAATGCATAAGTAATAATAGGCAGCATAGGATTAAAGGAAGGTACATCAAGGGGCGAAAAAAAACAGGCTATGCAATTGAATAGGATTGTAATCGTAGCCGCAGCAGTAACAATGCCTAGTGCAAGAAATGTACGGAAAGATAGGCGGTATCTGGGGAAGAGAATGGCTCTGCTTGCCTGCAAGCTCAACGGTAGTAGTAGGGTCGTCGACGACGTAGTCGTACTCAGCAGCGGTGTAGTCGACAACAGCAGCGGGGTCTACCGAAGATTAATGGGGGGAAGGAAACAGTAAATACACAACAATAATATACAAACATATGCATGACATGATAGATGAAATGTTATCGGTGTTCTATCGCAGTGCAATGCAATATGCTCGGAGCGGGAATTCATCTGAGGATGAACTACCGGCTCCGGGTGATTACCGGACAGGGTGTCCGGAGGGGGAAGGATCAAGCCGGAGGTGTCGTAGTTACCGGAAAAACATAAGGGGGGGGGGTGTATCCGTGCTATTTGAACCATTCCGGACAACTTTCGTGTTCGGAATAAATTCATCCGGGCACTCTAACAGTACCGGACAATTTATCGGACAGACGGTCCGGAGGGGGAATGTTCGATGTTCGTGGTGTTAAAGGGGTGTGGTAGACATACGGATAGCGTATTCGTATTCGTTATATTTTTCTGATCAATTTTCATGTATAAAGTTTTTGAATCCGAGTTACGGTTTAAAAGTTATTGAATTTCAAAGTTTAAATCAATTTAAATGATTTTCTGAATTTCTTTTATTATTTATTAAACATTATCCAAAACATTATCCACAACATTATCCAGAACAGTGCTGACATGTGGGACCCACATGTCAGCCTCTGTTATTTATAAAACATTTAATTAAATTAGAAAATGCCTCTGGACCCACATGTAAGTCTCTGGATTTTTAATAAACCTTTTAATAAACAAAATGACAGGTGGGGCCGAGGTGTCATAGACTCCAGAGCTGATTAAACATGTTTAATTAAAGTAAATGGCTAGGGGACCCACAAGTTAGTGCCTAAGGGGGGTTTATTTTCTGTTAATCTACTCAGTTAACCTAACAGGGTAATTAGCCGGGGGGGGGGGGGGTCCACTGTCAGTGGCCCATTAGGGGTGAGATTAACCCCTAAGCAACTGGCTGACACCGGGGTCCCACTTGGCAGCCTCACCGGAACCTCACCGGAGGCTCGCCGGCGGCGAGGTCGAGCTAGCCCATGATTCCGAGCGCCGTTTGAGGCGCCGCTGGTGGCAGTCGACGGAGAGCTCGAAACCGCATCGATCTGGAGTGGTCTCGTGGGCTGGGACGCACGGAGGTGAGCGCAGCTTTAACCATGGCGGCGAAGGTCGTCGGGCTCCAATGGCGAACGCGTCCACGAGTCGAAAACGGGCGGGCCAGTGGGTGGAACTAACCCTACGGAGCACGGGGAGTTTAACGGTGCCAAACGCGTGGCCTGGGGCGGCTTGTGTGCTCGACTACGACGGCAAACGGCGGCGGCCGGAGCACGGTATAGGGGGGCGACGGCTACGGGTAGATTACACGTTATCGGGGTGCTGTATGCGGAAGCCGTGCTCACCGGCGATGCGTAGTGGACGGTAGGCTGCTCGGGGAGGGCTCGACGGAGTGGCAATTTGGAGGCGATCCGGCGGCGGTAGGTAGACGAAGACGATGACTGCGGGGGCTCCGAGGCGTCACGGCTCGATTCCCTGCGGGACCTGATGAAGACGACGACGACGCGGCTCCTAGACAACACGGCGAGGTGGCTGGGGCACGTCGGCCGCGCTTGGCCACGGTAATGGCGACGGCGGCGCTCGGCTGCTTTTCCCCGAGGCGCGCGAGAGGAGGAGGAGGGGAAGGAGAGGGGGAGCGTGTCCAGGAGGGAGGGGGGTTCGTCCTTATCGCGTCGGCGCCGAGGGGGAGCAGGTGGAGGCGGGGGCGGCTTGGCAGCGGCGTGCCCACGGCGGGCGCCGTACGGGGCAGGTGGGGGTTGTTGGAGGAGGAAGAAGACAAGGTGGGGGTTGGGCTGGGCTACGGTGGGCCTCGCCCCAGGCGAGTTTTAAAGTTTTTTTTTCCATTTTCTGGTTTTTGTTTACTGTCCGGTTGTTTGTATTTTAATTTAGTGCCTTTTGCATTTTTGTAAAATGGGTTAGGTGTCACAATATTAGTATAACATTATATGTCAGTGCCACAAAAAGTTTTGAAGCAAGATAAATTCATTAGGTATTTATTCTAAATATTAAATGTCCAAAGTTAGGGTTTTAACCTACTGTTTGAATTGTTTGGAATTTTCTGCAACTCCAAAAATTTCCAAAGTTGGTCCAACATCATTTCAATGATTTTAGGCAATTTACAAAAATAGTTCCATGATTTTTGGAACAACTTTATTTGAGCACATTTGTTTTAATTTCCATTTAAAGTAGTTTCAACTAGGGTTTGATTTCATGATGAGCAAGATGCATTGGGCTTTGGGGATTTGATCCCCAACTAGCATGGTTTGAAAAGAGCAGAAGCAAAGTTTGATTAAGGACAGGGGATAACAGTGATTAACAAACAGTGATAGTCAACAGTGATGATGATTACTGTTACATGCATCTGAGGGTGTTACAATTAGTCCGAAGAACTCATGCACTTATTATCGGTAACTCTCAATCTAATAAGGAGGTTCACAAAGAGACAAGTACCCCGAGGAGGAGTGTATGGGGGTTTGGTTATCCTTGCGCATCCTCGACTCATGGTACTTGAGTGTACTCTAATATCCGATCCCTCCAAAGATTAGTGCTCCACCTAGTAGCCAGAGTTCTCAACTAGTTTTTGTAGTTTTTGAAAATAAACACGGATTTCCCAAAATACGACACCTATCACTAATAGGCTAGATCTCTTGACACCAAAATTTCAAACATTACTCACAAAAATACCTCAAAACTATTGCAAGTTACTACTACAATTAAATAGCAACCTTAATTACCTACTTCAAGTCAAGACACAACTCAGTGCAACAACCAACTCTCTTAACAAGATAAACATGAAAACTAATGAGAGTTCTAGCAAAAAACTAAACTAAAGCTCCTGAAAAAGATAAATATGGAAACTAAAAGCTAAACATGACAACAACTAAGAAAAGACAAAGAACACACAACAAAAGAAAGATAAGAATGAAATCCTATGATGTGTTCTAGTTTGAAGTGGAGCGTGTTTCTCTCCCACATAAAGTAAGCTGGGTTCTAACTTGTTATGAACAACAAAGAAAGCTAAAGAAAACTAAAAGGTAAACTTAAGAGCGAGACACTCCAAGCATAGTACATAACGCATGAAGTGATAAAAATATAGTGAGACGGAGGACGAACTGATGATTGTTGATGGAGAAGGGGATGCACGGGGGCATCTCCAAGCTTAGACGCTTGATTCTCCTTGAATATTTATTGGGGATGCATGGGGCATCCCCAAGATTGAGCGTTTGACACTCCCAAATCTTCTTTCATCATCTTCCCTCGCACACTTGAAAACTCCCTTCATTCATAACTCATCATAAGCTGATTAGAGAGGTTAGTACCGTTAATAAAATAATTTGCCTCTACTAGAAATAAAGATTTTCTTGAAGGGCTACTGTTTCTCAAGATTGCCAAAAAGTTTTTGAAAAGAAAAAGCTAGCGCAAGACTTGCAAAAGTGGGGAAAGGAAAACCGTGGCAGAATCTGTGGAAAACCAGAATAGGTAGTAAATAAAATTTTCGGGGTACTTCTGCAACTCAAATCAAAAAACTCAGAACAGATGCTCGAAATCAATTGTATAGAGCACGTTGTAAAAAAATCAAATAAAAAAGATGATCTAGTGATTTTAGGCTAATTTTTCCGTCCAAGGACAGAATCTGTTTTCTGGACAGCATGTCACAACTTTTGAACTTTCTTGCAATCGGAGGCTAAACTTGGCACAAAGCTTGAAAATAAAGGTACAACGATGTTGCTACCGTAGTAACAATCATCAAGATCACTAAAAACAAAAGTAAAAACATCTTGGGTTGCCTCCCAACAAGCGCTTTCTTTTACGCCTTTAAGCTAGGCATAAAGCAAAAAGAAGAATCAAAGGTTACCGAGATCATCGGAGTCATAAAAACCTTCAAATTTATTTTCAACAAGTTCATTCTTCTTTTTCCTAGGGAAGAGGTACTTACCTTTCGCTTTTCCACGTAAGCGTATGTGCCCCTTACCGATATCAATGAAGCCTTTCATAGATCGGAGGAAGTCCCTTCCAAGCACGATGTTACTTTGGTTTGGCTCCACGACAAAGAAATCCATCGTTGCAACCCTTTTAACAAATGTAAGTTGGACTTCTTTTACCTTTCCCTTAATCTCTGAAATATCTCCATTAGCATGTTCATGATAAGATGACAATTCATCCATGTTTAGTTTCAAAGAATCACAAACTATTTTTGGCATTGTAGAAACCAGTGATCCGATATCACAAAAAGCAAGGAAGTCTTGGTCAGAGATGCTAATCCTAACAACATACTCCCAATCATCATCTATCTCCAACATTTCTGTCTTGTTGGACTTAAATTCCTCTACTTTTCCCAAGTCTAGAGCATCCATCCTCTTTTCAATAGTGACAAGTTGATGTCTACGCACACTTCTATTCTTGTTGACTATGTTGGGCCTCCAAGCGCAGAGGTTTGTAGGACAACAACAATTTCCCTCAAGTGGATGACCTAAGGTTTACCGAACTCAGGGAAGTAGAGGTTGAAGATGGTCTCTCTCAAGCAACCCTGCAATTAAGATACAAGAAGTCTCTTGTGTCCCCAACACACCTAATACAACTAGGAGTTGTATAGGTGCACTAGTTTGGCGAAGAGATGGTAAAATATGGGTGATAGGTGTGGCAAAGCAAGGTAATATAAATCTGTAATAAAAATTACAGCAAGAAGACAAGTAGTAAACGTGAGCACAAACGGTATTGCAATGGTGGAAACAAGGCCTAGGCTTCATACTTTCACTAGTGGCAACTCCCAACAACATTAACATAGTCTAATCACATGATATTTCCCATAAAACTTGCAATGGAGACGTACTCGGAGGTCATTCCTTTGTGGTCAAGAGAGGACGAGAATTATGTAGGGCTACAAAAGCACACCTCAGAGTTCGTAGTTCTCAATCTATGGATTTCCCAATGTCACCGCGACCATCCAAAGAGAGTACCACAATCACCACAACATATCTCAAGGATAGTCAAAGACAAGCACCAAGAGACTCTCAATCTTCAATCAACACACAAGAGAGGAAATCACTCATGAAATTATTCTTCTAACCCATGTCCAATAGACCGCTGTCACCATGGTCTCGGGGATTATACTAGATAAGATCAAGTGAGTACATCAATCCAATACATAGAGGAAGGGGAAATATCATGGGATCATCCTAGATTAACATAGCCTATGATCACAACGAAGATCACATCATGGGAGAGAGAATTGACCACATAGCTACTGGTAGAAACCTAAGCCCCGAGGAGGAATTACTCTCGCTTCATGGAGGGAGGAAGCAATATCGATGGAGATGAATCCCGGGGTACTTCCCCATCCCGGTAGGGCGCCGGCACAGGAATTCTGGTCCCCTGAAGCTTGTTGGCGATGGCTGCGGAGATCAGAATTGCTTCTGGAGAAAAGGGTTCTGGAATCAGGGTTTTCGCGACGCGAGTATAAATAAGAGCCAAGGGGGGCCACCAGGTGAGGTCTGAGTCGCCCAGGCGGCAACCCGAAGCGGGTCCCCCTGGCCGCGCCAGGAGGGCTCCTGGGGGCTGTGGGCCACCCCATGACTTCATCCTCCGACATGAGGACTCGTCTAGAACGCTGATTTTTATATATTTTTCCCGGAATTTTGTGAGCACTATTAATAATGGGAAAACCCGAAATACAAAAACAACAGAAAATAGAAACTGGCACTGGGGTGCACTGAGTTAATAGGTTAGTCCAAATATGATCAAAAGTGTATGAAAGTGTATCAAAAGCATAGCAATATCACACAAAACATGCATGGAGCAAGCATAAATTATAGATACGTTTGGGACGTATCAACATCCCTAAGCATAATTCTTGCTCGTCCTCGAGTAGGTAAATGATAACAAGCATAATTTCTGTGGTGACATGCTAACAACCATATAAGAACTTTCTAAGTAAGGCAATCAAGGTATGTAATTCAATTCAAGTCATAACAAGAAAGAGTATATATTGGCATTGAAACAAGCAACATAAGAACATTAGGTGCAAGACCTCTTACTGTCCGTGACTCGAATGTCTCCAAATGGTCTTTGCGTGCAAGAAGGGGGACTTGGGAATACGAGAGAAAAAGTATTTTTGTTGAGAACTCAATCTACTAAAGTTTCACACTTAGTCTTCTTTGGAATCTTATCTTGACTCGTCCCCAGGCCACTAGCCAGGTACAAGTTAATTTGATCCACTCCTTTTCGATATTTTGAGCACTCATGCAATGGATGAGCGTAAGCACGAGAGTTGACACTTAGGATGGCAAAGAGAGAAATATGGTGGAGGAGGAAGACAAAAGGGGTGAGAAAGGCTCACATCAATGAGGACAATCATAGGCGAGAAATCCAAATGATAGATATGATGTGAGGAGTAGGGATTTCCATGCAACGGATGCACATATGAGCTAAGAAAAGCTCTCCAATGGAACTAGTGGGGGTGCATCCAACTTGCTCGCTCATGAAGACCTATAGCTCGTTTGAGGAGGCTCATGCTTGGAATATGCAAGCCAAGTTCTATAGTGTGAAGGTCCCCACATAGCTATATGCATAATTGATCATCTCTATGGAGCACAAGATAAGAGGGAGTACGAGTGTGGATCTTTCAAAAGGAATAGTAGTGTTGCCCTTTCTCTCTTTTTATTTTCTTTTTCTCTTTTTTGGTGGCCTCAATGGATCTTTCTATTTAAATCTCATTTGTCCTCTTTGGGATCTTTTAAAATTTTCCACTTTGGGATCTTTTCCTCACTTTAGGGCAACACTCTATTTTACAAGAAGGTATAGAAGATCTTCACACTTTACATGATACTCAACATAAAGAAGATGTAGCTATCATGATGTATGAAAATGTATGCCTCTGCCAGTGTATCAGGAACATGTATGACATGAAGATAAAGTCATGAAGAGGTGGATGTTGCATGGCAATGTATCTCGGAAAGGCTATGGAAATTCCTTGATAGGTAGGTATGGTGGATGTTTTGAGGAAATATATAAGGAGGTTTATCATGACAGAGCGTATCATGCCAAGGGTTTGGATGCATCGGCGAGGTGGACGCCAACTCTCGGAGTGAGAAGAGGGCAATGCACGGTACCGAAGAGGCTAGCAAATATGAGGAGGTGGAAGTGTCAACTTTCAATACTTACATTAGTCCGAAGAACTCATGCACTTATTATCGGTAACTCTCAATCTAATAAGGAGGTTCACAAAGAGACAAGTACCCGAGGAGGAGTGTATGGGGGTTTGGTTATCCTTGCGCATCCTCGACTCATGGTACTTGAGTGTGCTCTAATATCCGATCCCTCCAAAGATTAGTGATCCATCTAGTAGCTAGAGTTCTCAACTACTTTTGTAGGTTTTGAAAATAAACACGGATTGCCCAAAATACGACACCTATCACTAATAGGCTAGAGCTCTTGACACCAAAAGTTCAAACATTACTCACAACAATACCTCAAAACTACTGCAAGTTACTACTACAATCGAATAGCAACCTCAATTACCTACTTTCAGTGCAACAACCAACTCTCTTAACAAGATAAACATGAAAACTAAAGAGAGTTCCAGCAAAAAAACTAAAAAAAATCTAAAGCTCTTGCAAAGGACAAACTAAAACTAAACATGGCAGTAGCTACGAAAGATAAAGAACACACAACAGCAGAAAGATAAGCATGAAAGTCCTATGATGTGTTCTAGTTTAAAGTGGAGCGTGTTTCTCTCCCACACAAAGAAAGCTGGGTTCTAACTTGTTATGAACAGCAAGAAAAGCTAAAGAAAACTAAAGAGCAAGAAGCTCCAAGCATAGCACATAACGCATGAAGTGATAAAAATATAGTGGGACAAAGGACAAACTGATGATTGTTGATGGAGAAGGGGATGCACGGGGGCATCCCTAAGGTTAGACGCTTGAGTGTCCTTGAATATTTATTGGGGATGCATGGGGCATCCCCAAGCTTGAGCGTTTGACACTCCCGGATCTTCTTTCATCATCTTCCCTCGCACACTTGAAAACTCCCTTCATACATAACTCATCATAAGTTGATTAGAGAGGTTAGTACCCTTAATAAAATAAATTTTCTCCACTGGAAATAAAGATATTCTTGAAGACCTACTGTTTCTCAAGATTTCCAAAAAGTTTTTGCAAAGAAAAAGCAAGCTTAAGGTTTGCAAAAGTGAAGAAAGGAAAAACGTGGCAGAATCTGTAAAAAACAGACCAGCAGGTAGTAAATAATTATTTTGGGGTACTTCTGCAACTCAAATCAAAAAACTCAGAACATACGTCCGATAGCTAATTGTGTAGAGCATGCTGTCAAAACAATTAAGATCAAAAAGATGATCTGGTGATTTATCGTGAATTTTTCCGTCCAAGGACAGAATCTGTTTTCTGGACAGCATGTCACAACTTTTGAACTTTCTTGCAATCGGCGGCTAAACTTGCCACAAAGCTTAAAAATAAAGATACAATGATGTTTCTACAGTAGTAACAAACATCAAGATCACTAAAAACTAAAAGTAAAAACTCAAAGTAAAGATAACAAGGGTTGCCTCCCTAGAGCTCTTTCTTTATAGCCATAAAGATAGGCTTAAGATTTTAATGATGCTCTCGTAGGAATAAGAGTTGAAGAACAAAAAAGAGCATCAAGAAGAAAATAACAAAGACATTTAAGTCTAACATGCTTCCTATGAAAAGGGATCTTGTAGAGAAATAACGCATTGAAGCAAAAAGATATTAGCATAGGAAGGCAAAATAAGTGCAACTTCAAAACCTTCAACATAAAGAGAGGGAACTTGATATTATTGAAATATCTATAAGCATATGTTCCCCTCTCATAATAATTTTCAGTGGGATCATGAATAAAATCAACAATATAAGTATCACATAAAAAATTCTTATCATGATCCACAAGCATAGAAAATTTATTACTCCCCACATAAGCAAAATCCTTCTCATTATTAATAGTGGGAGCAAACTCAACGAAGTAGCTATCACATGAATCATTCTTATCATGATCCACTTGCAAAAAATTATTCTTTATAGCATAAGTGTCATCACAATAATCATCATAGATAGGAGGCAAAGTATCATCAAAATAAATTTCCTCATCAAAACTTGGGGGGCTAAAAAGATCATCTTCATCAAACGTAGCATCCCCAAGCTTATAGCTTTGTATATCATTAGCATCAAAAGTATTCAAAGAAGACATGCAAATAACATTAGTACTATCATGAGTGTTATGCAAATAATAAAGCTCCATAGGCTTTTTGATTTTCTCTTCAAACACTTCATGTCCCAACTCAAGGTAGAGCTCATAAAGCTCTCTCATAATATTTTTGTTGTTTTCCATAAGCCTAACTAGTGAAAATAAAAACAAGATACGAAAAGATATAATTGCAAGATCTAAAGATATACCTTCAAGCACTCACCTCCCCGGCAACGGCGCCAGAAATAGGTTGATGTCTATGCACGCTTCTATTATTGTAGACTATGTTGGGCCTCCAAGAGCAGAGGTTTGTAGGACAGCAGCAATTCCCTCAAGTGGATGACCTAATGTTTATCGAAATTAGGGAAGTAGAGGTTGAAGATGGTCTCTCTCAAGCAACCCTGCAATTAAGATACAAGAAGTCTCTTGTGTCCCCAACACACCTAATACAACTAGGAGTTGTATAGGTGCACTAGTTCGGCGAAGAGATGGTAAAATATGGGTGATAGGTGTGGCAAAGCAAGGTAACATAAATCTGTAATAAAAATTACAGCAAGCAAATGAGTAGTAAACGTGAGCACAAACAGTATTGCAATGGTGGAAACAAGTCCTAGGCTTCATACTTTCACTAGTGGAAACTCCCAACAACATTAACATAGTCTAATCACATGATATTTCCCATAAAACATGCAATGGAGACGTACTCGAAGGTCATTCCTTTGTGGTCAAGAGAGGAAGAGAATTATGTAGGGCTACAAAAGCACACCTCAGAGTTTGTTGTTCTCAATCTATGGATTTCCCAATGTCACCGCGGCCATCCAAAGAGAGTACCACAATCACCCCAACATATCTCAAGGATAGTCAAAGACAAGCACCAAGAGACTCTCAATCTTCAATCAACACACAAGAGAGGAAATCACTCATGAAAATATTCTTCTAACCCATGTCCAATAGACCGCTGTCACCATGGTCTCGGGGATTATAATAGATAAGATCAAGTGAGTACATCAATCCAATACATAGAGGAAGGGGAAATATCATGGGATCACCCTAGATTAATATAGCCTATGATCACAACGAAGATCACATCATGGGAGAGATAATTGACCACATAGCTACTGGTAGAAACCTCAGCCCCGAGGAGGAATTACTCCCGCTTCATGGAGGGAGGAAGAAACGTCGATGGAGATGAATCCGGGGGCACTTCCCCGTCCCGGCAGGGTGCCGACACAGGAATTCTGGTCCCCCGAAGCTTGTTGGCAATGGCGGCGGAGATAGGTATTGCTTCTAGAGAAAAGGGTTCCGGAATCAGGGTTTTCGCGACGCGAGTATAAATAAGAGCCAAGGGCCCCACCAGGGCAGGTCCCAGTCGCCCAGGCGGCCACCCGGCGCGGGTCCCCCCTGGCCGCGCCAGGAGGGCGCCTCGGGGCTGTGGGCCTCCCCAGCACTTCATCCTCCGGCTGGAGGACTCTTCTAGAACGCTGATTTATATATATTTTTCCCGGAATTTTCTGAGCACTTTTAATATTGGGAAAACCTGAAATACAAAAACAGCAGAAAACATAAACTGGCACTGGGGTGCATTGAGTAGATAGATTAGTCCAAATATGATCAAAAGTGTATGAAAGTGTATCAAAAGCATATCAATCTCACACAAAACATGCATGGAGCAAGCAGAAATTATAGTTACGTTTGGGACGTATCACAAGTCTATCTATAACAGTATCAAAACTACGATCATAAACAAAATAACTAGATAGACCATGCAAAATATCAAGAGCTCTAGCTTCATCACACACTAAAAAGTCTCCTTCAGCTATTATATCAAGAGAGTGTTTACACCACTTAAAAAGACCATGGTAAAAATTTATAAGCACAATTTTTATAGGTATCCAAGGCATAATTCTTCTATGTGCTTCAGAAATTCCGTCCCATGCCTTCTTCATATTCTCTCCATCCCTTTGATGGAATTCTAGAACTTCCGATTCCCTCAAAGAACCAAGTCCTAACATGTTTAACTAATCAAGAAAGACTACTAAAAGCAAGGTAAATAATTTTTTTGTGGTTTTGGATAAAGGACAGAAAGATAAAAATTGAAAGGTAAACTAACAAGACTAAAGAGCAAAGGTAAAAGATAGTGTGCAACTCCCCTATCTTGAAGATTGGAGTCCCCGGCAGCGGTGCCAGAACTTTGCTTGATGTGCGAGAGATGATAATGGCTTCTCGCCCTTTGTTGGTTACCCCAAGTGGAAGGTGAGATGTAGGATAGCAACAAATTTCACTCGGTGAAGATACCAAGGTTATCGAACCAGTAGGACTCCAACAACGACATGTAGGTGTCAATAGCACAATTGACGCGAACCTTCACACAAAACAAATAACTTTGCTCCCAACGAAGTTCAGAGAGGTTATCAATCTCTCCGGCCTTGTTGTTTACAAAGGATCAACGCAACAGATAATAGATAGTGATAATTGCGACTGGAAAGTAAAAGCAGGAAATAAATTGAGCGTGTAAACAATGATGAGAATATGGACCGGGGTCCCATGATGTTCACTAGTGATGTCTCTCTCCTAAAAGACGATAAAACTGCTATGCGAGGTAAACAAATCACAGCTGGGCAATTGGCAGGATTATGGGCGCAAACCAATGCTAACTATGCTACAAAGAAAGGAAGAGGCTCAAAAGCATGGGCGGTACGCCAAAATAAGTAGACCAAAATCCAACTGCATCTACTACTTATCATCCACCTTGAGATATCTATCCAGAATGTCTCGCTCGTATTAAGTTGCGAGCCCCACCCAAAGTGTAAATCCAAAGAAACAGATAACTGCATTAAAAGAACTTTGCGTAAAGTAAAAAATCCTTGCAACCGCGGTTACAAGCACCGTTGTTTTCCCCCTTGTGGCAAAAACACATCCCCTAGACTCATGTTTTTATCACTCAAGCTAGTCATCAGGGGGAATGAACCCACAATCAAGCATAACGTTCCCTCTTGGAGTCGCTACCTACTACTTGGCCAAAGCAATAAACAACAACGGAGAACATGCAAGAATTACTCAAGAACAAAAATATAAAAGATAAGAACCAAATATATTACTCAATCACAATCTGAACATAGTCTCATAATCCATCAGATCCCAGCAAACTCAGCATAGCAACAGCAGAAAGAATTACATATGTGTCTTGATCATGTAGGGCAGATCACAAGGTCTAATCCATGAAGAACAAAGAGGGGAGGACAACATCACATAGATATTGATCATGGACCCATGGTCCAAGGTATACTACTCACGGATCATCCGGGATGCGTCCATGGTGGAGGAGTAGCTCCCGGAGGTCAATCCTCCCTCCGACAGGGTGCCGGGAAGAGGTCTGCTGGTGCTCCCGGTCTTGGAAGCGCGGCGGCGGAACAGAGTCGAGATCGCGAAAAAGGGTTCTTCTTCTAGAGGTTTTCCATGACGGAGAATAAATAGGCGAAGGGGGCAGCCAAGGGGCCACCAGTGGTCCAGGCGGCCCCCTAGCGCATCCCCACCTTAGGGCACACTGGGAGGGTGCCTGGGGCCCTGGTGGGTCCCCTCTGGCCCCTTCTTGGTGATTCCCGAAGCTTCCGGTACGCTGATTTTTTATTGTATTTTCCCGGAATTTTTGGAGCATTTTTAATATGGGGGAAACCTAAAATAGAAAAACAGCAGAAAACAGGAACTGGCACTGGGTTGCACTGAGTTAGTAGGTTAGTACAAATATGATCAAAAGTGTATATAAAACATAGCAATATCACACAAAACATGCATGGAGCAAGCAGAAATTATAGATACGTTTGGGACGTATCATGGCCTCCGCCCAAAATTTGTAAGGACTTTAGAACTCCGCCATCATAGTTCTTGCCGCATCAATAAGAGTGCAATTATTCCTCTCCGCAACACAATTTTGTTGTGGGGTATAAGCAATGGAATATTGATGTTTGATCCCCTCATCACCAAGAAATTCATCCAAGGTGTACGTAGTTCTTGAACTCGGTGCCGTTTTCACTCCTAATAGCCAATATATTTGAATTGTGTTGACGTTGAGCTTCATTAGCAAACTCGATGACGTTTGGTTGGGTCTCACTGTCGGGACCCGGGGTTTGCGTATGTAATTCCTGCTACAACTCAATCATATGAAGAGCCGAGAGTCGTACCCACTTGTCTAAGCAGACAAGGCCAAGCACAGAACACTCTCGAAAGCATCGAACTTGAGGGGCATCCCATCCAGGCGGGATGATCAACTGAGATGGGTCCTCATCGCCCTCTCATAAGTCTAATCTATTATGGGTGGTGAAATCCCATACTCATAGACAAGTCGCCTCAACCATATTATCGATTGAATTATGACACTTACATAAACAGACTCCAGCCCGATCTCTTAGTCGGGGTCTCAGGCGGGCTCAATCATACAACAAAGTGTGCCACGTGACAGAGTCACGGGCAATCGCATCGCGATGCCCCAAGCTGCGCACATCTAAGGGCCACTTGGTGTATAAAAGACCGCCGACAAGATCTCAACTAAGCTATCGAATTCCACACCAAGACATGTACGTTATAATCATACACGCAGCATACATGTCTAGTGTAAACAATAGGTAACACAACATGAACTCTACAAACTCATAGTTTTATTGCTTCTGCTATACAGAGCAGATATAGTAGTGTTACAAGCAGAGATCACATAACTGTGACCCAACATTACATCATACAACAACGGAAGTAAATTATGTCTTAGTAAAGACAAGATTAACAAATGGATTAAGAAGCCTTTAAGAAAACACAACGACCCTCCAGAGGGACCAAGCTGCTGTCTGGGACTACATTACTTCGTCGACGTCGAGCTTGAGGGGGAGGCCACCATCAGGGTCAGTGGTCTCGTCTCTAAAACATAGAATAAGCAAACGTGAGTACAAAGTCGTACTTAGCAAGACTTACGTCAGAACTATACTACTCATGCTCAGGTATCAAGGTAAAGGCAAGTGGGGTTGTAATGCAGAAAGATTTGACTTGGCTATCCTGTACTACGACTACATAGAGTTGAGCTGAGAGGCGCACACGAGTCCATCTAATCTTGATCACCACATCAATACACAACCATGGATCCTTCCTCGATTTCCCCACGAGGAAGCTACCCAAAGCACTCACACTTATCTTGAGATTTTTAGAGTATCCATTTGAGTTGTCTAATAAAGAAGTCAAGATCTCCAAGTAGTCCATAACCGCGAACACGGCTATTCGAATAGTTCATTAACCCTGCAGGGGTGTACTTCTTCACATACGTAGCTACCACTTACCGCCTAGAACTCGTCACCTTCAAGCGGTGTCGGCGAGGATAGTACCACGACACTTACCTCACGGCTCCAACTCTAGTCCAGGGGATCGCCTATCTGAGTATGTACCCCAATCGGGAATCCGGCTGGGGTTTCCGTTCAGGACCCAGACGATGTATGGACGGTCCGACAAGCCCACCTCGACGGATGGTGCTGCGTTTGCCTAAAACCGTGATACGTTATGAAATTAAATAGAAAAACAATTAACCCATGCGAATCCTGGACCATGGTCGGGGTGAGTTAATAGGTCGAGAGGGGTCAATGAGCCCAACATGTGGTAGTAATCTGTGTCTTGGATCACAACACAAGAACTCGGGGCCTAGGGAAGTGTAAATGAGACAACCCACTGTGTACTCCTACACAACCTCTCATTGTTCACTTATATTAGGGTGACTTCATCAACACGTTACCACCTTGTTTCATGTGTTCACTACCATCCCGATACATCACCCAGATGGATCATCTTCATTGCAAACAACTCTAGCATGGCATAGCATATCATGGATGAAGGGCCACATGATGAATACAAACAATCTTGTATCTGCTAGGTTGAGGTTTGCTTAATATTGTGGCATCAATGATAGGTCATGCAAAGGATGGGTTCAACTAGCAGTAGAACGGTAACATGTGAATCACTTAATCATGCATAAGAGAACAAGAGGGAAACTGGGTTTTTATAGAGATGATCAATGGGGTTTGCTTGCCTTGTTGACGATCACGATGTGTCACTCTTCAGAGCACTCGGAAACTACGTCCAGCGATGAATCTATCGAGAAGAGGCAAACACCAAGACAACAAAGTATAAACATCACATTGCAATGCTCAAACAAGAAATGAATCATGGCATGGTACTGATGTGATCTATGTTCAATTTTCAACAAGTTAATTGAAGTTGATTTGAAAAAGAAATTCAAATTCAAACTCCAAATGTTGTTCAAATTATCCCAAGTTGCATTTGCTAATGTTTGGTCTTTGTAAACTATGTTGTCATGTGTATGATATGCCTCTGATGTTCATGTGATAAGGTTGGCATTGCAAAGATTTAATTTGAAATGATTTAAACATTTATTTTGAATTATTCCAAATAACCCAACTAGCTAAATGCTACTGGTCCATCATCATATATGTGTTTTTCATCTATGAAAATATGATATTTGGAATCCTTGCATTTTTCTGATGATTTTTCATATATTACACTTTTGATTTGGAGTTATGGTTTAAAAGCTATTGAATTTCAAAGATTTAATCAATTTATGGAAATTCTGTTGAATAAGAAATTGATTTATTAATTTACTGCGTCATGCCTACGTCATGCTGACGCAGGGGGGGTGACGAGTGGGCCAGCCCTGTCAGTGGGACTGGGGTTAATCCCCGTTTAATTAAACTGACAAGGGGGGTTAAGGGGGCTAGGGCACCACCTGTCAGTGGCTTAGGGCCAACTAACCAGGGGGGTTAGCCCCTAATTAATCCAGCTGCCGGCGTTTAGCCGCCGGTGGCACTGGACGCGGCGGCGCCCGGTGTGGACGGCGGCTCCGACCACGGATGGCTGCGCCAAGGGCACCAGGATGCGGCCCTTGCACGCGCGCATCCAGTGGAGCACATGCGCCAGCAAGGAGGAGGCCGGAGGCCACGACGGCGAGGACCTCCGCGGCGGCGCCGCTCGGCTAGTGGGTGATACATCCAAAACGTATCTATAATTTCTGCTTGCTCCATGCATGTTTTGTGTGATATTGCTATGATCTAGATACACTTTTGATCATATTTGGACTAAGCTATTAACTCAGTGCACCCCAGTGCCAGTTCCTGTTTTCTGCTGTTTTTCTATTTCAGTTTTCCCCCATATAAAAAGTGCCAGAAAAATTTCGGGAAAAATACATGAAAAATCAGCGTACAGGAAGCTTCGCGAAGAGCCCGAGTGGGGCCAGAGGGGAGCCAGGGGGCCCAGGCGGCCACCCGGCGCGGCCCCACCCCTGGCCGCACCAGGGGGGCGCCTGGGGCCCCTGGTCCACCTCTGGCTGCCCCCCTTCGCCTATTTAATCTCCTTCACGGGGAAACTCCGAAGACAGAACCCTTTTTTGCGATCTCTCCTCTGTTCCGCCGCCGCGCTTCCGAGATCGGGAGCACCAGAAGACCTCTTCCCGGCACCCTGCCGGAGGGAGGGCCGACCTCCGGGAGTCTCCTCTCCACCATGGATGCTCCCCGGATGTCTCGTGAGTAGTTTTCCTTGGACCATGGGTCCGTGATCAGTAGCTATGTGATGTTCTCCTCCCCTCTTTGTTCTTCATGGTTTAGACCTCGTGAGCTGCCCTACATGATCGAGGCACTTTTGTAATCTTTCTGCTGTTGCTATGCTGAGTTTGATGGGATCTGATGGATTATGAGATTATGTTCAGATTGTCATTGAGTAATATATTTGGTTTTTATCTCTTATATTTTTTTTCCTAAGTAATTCTTGCATGTTCTCCGTTGCTGTTTATTGCTTTGGCCAAGTAGTAGGTAGTGACTCAAAGAGGGAACGTTATGCTCGATTGTGGGTTCATGCCCCCCGATGACACGCTTGAGTGACAGAAACATGAGTCTAGTGGATGTGCTGTTGCCACAGGGGGGAAAACAACGGTGCTTGTAACCGCGGTTGCAAGGATTGTTTACTTTACGCAAAGTGATTTTTAATGCAGTTGTCTGTTGCTTTGGGTTTACACTTTGGGTGGGGCTCGCAACTTAATACCAGCGAGATGTTCTGGATAGATATCTCAAGGTGGATGATTAGTAGTAGATGGAGTTGGATTTCGGTCTACTTATTTTGGCGTACTGCCCGTGCTTTTGAGCCTCTTCCTTTCTTTTGTAGCATAGTTAGCATTGCGGTGCGTTCATAATCCTGTCAATTGCCCTTTTGTAATTTGTTTACCTCGCATAGAAGTTTTATCGTCTTTTGGGAGAGAGACATCACTAGCGAACATCATGTATCCCGGTCCATATCCTTATTACTATTTCCACGCTATCTTTACTTTTCAGCTTTTACTTTCAATTGCTAGCATTATCCCTTGTGTTTTACCCTTTGTGAACAACAAGACCGGAGAGCTTGACAACCTCTCTGAACTTCGTTGGGAACAAAGTTATCTGTGTCTGTGTGCAGGTCCACGTCAGTTGCGCCGCTGACACCTACTTATCATATCCGGAGTCCTACGGGAGACAAACCTTGGTATCTTCACTGAGGGAAACTTGCTGCTGCGCTACATCTCAACCTTCCACTTGGGGTAACCAACGAGGGGCGAGAAGCCATCAAGCGAATTTCTGGCGCCGTTGCCGGGGAATCCGAGTGCTAAGATAGGGGAGTTGCACACTACCCTTTACCTTTGTTTTTTAGTCTTGTTAGTTTACCTTTCAGTTTTTATCTTTGTGTCTTTTATCAAAAACAACAAAAAAATCTGCCACACTTGCTGCTACTATGGGTTCCACTGAAAACAGCAAGTTGTGTGACTTCACTAGTCACAACAACCAAGACTTTATCTGCACTCCCATTGCCACACCTGCCACTTCAGCTACCTCTTATGAAATTAAACCTGCTTTGCTAAACCTTGTTATGAGAGATCAATTCTCTGGTGCTGGAGATGATGCTGCTTTACACTTGAACAATTTTGTTGAATTATGTGATATGCAAAAGTATAAAGAAGTATAAGGTGATGTTGTTAAGCTCAAGCTCTTTCCTTTCTCTTTAAGGGGAGACGCTAAAATCTGGTTTCAATCTTTGCCTAGGAATAACATAGATTCTTGGGATAAGTGCAAAGATGCTTTTATAGGGAAGTATTACCCACCTGCTAAAATTATCCAATTGAGGAGTAACATTATGAATTTTAAGCAATTGGATAATGAACACGTTGCCCAAGCTTGGGAACGAATGAAATCTCTTGTTAAGAAATGCCTTACACATGGTTTGACTACCTGGATGGTTATCCAGACTTTTTATGCAGGCTTGAACTTTACCTCGCGGAACCTGTTAGATTCGGCCGCGGGAGGAACCTTTATGTCAACTACACTTGGTGCTGCCACGAAGCTTCTGGATGAGATGATGACCAATTATTCCCAATGGCACACCGAACGAGCTCCAACAGGTAGGAAGGTAAATTCTGTCGAGGAAATTACCTCCCTCAATGAAAATTTTGATTTAATTATGTCTCTACTTACCAAGCAACCCTCTATTGATCCTCATGATGTCCCTTTAAATTCTTTGGTTGCTCAAGAACAAGTAGATGTGAACTTTATTGCTAGAAACAACTTCAACAACAATGCTTATTGGGAAAATTTTGCTAGCAATCCTAGACCGTTTCCATCCAACTATGGGAACAACAACACCTACCCTAGCAACAAAAACCCCTCCTCTGAATTAGAAATCATGCTTAGAGACTTTATCACTACCCAAAAAGCCTTCACCAAAAATGTAGAGGAGAAATTAGCTAAAATATATAATCTCTCTTTGAAGGTAGAAAGCTTAGCCCTTGATATTGAGATGCTTAAAATTAGAACCTCTCCCCTTGAGGAGAATAAGGCCACTCCTATTAATGCTATCCAATTACAAATTAATGAAAATATTAGGATGATGGCTAAACTTAAATAAAGGTGGGCTAGAGAAAAATAGGAAGAGGATAGAATTAAGAGCCTTCCTACACACCACACAGTTGGCACTATCCAAATTGTTGAGGACACCCAAACTATTAGCACCCAATGCACTCCTGGTCCCGTTGGACCTATTAATGGTGATGCTAATACCTCAACCGAAGATAAAGAAACTCCTATGAACATAGAGGGTTTCAAGCAAGTGAGCCTAGATGACACTACTACCACCTTTGATAGTAGTGATATTGATTTTGATAGTTGTACCCTCTCAGAAGTTATTAGCTTGTTACACAAAATGTCTAGAGACCCCCACACTAGCACACTTAATCTTGCCTTCACGGAGCATATCACAAATTCTCTCATCAAAGCGAGGGAGGAGAAGCTTAGAGTACAAGCCTCCATACCTAGGAAGCTAGATGATGGTTGGGACCCTATGATCAAAATTAAATTAAATAACTTCTCTTGCTATGCTTTATGTGATGTTGGAGCTAGTACCTCCGTTATGCCCAAAAGAATATTTGATATGTTTGAATTGAATCCCTTTGAGCCTTGTTCTTTTGGTGTTTGTCTTGTTGATTCTTCCGTAAAGAAACCTTTGGGGAAGATCGAAGATGTTCTTATCATTGTCAATGACAACTATGTTCCCGTTGATTTTATTGTTATGGATATAGAGTGTGAACCTTTGTACCCAATTATTTTGGGACATCCTTTTCTTCGCACCGTTGGTGCGGTTATTGACATGAAAGAAGGGAATATAAAATTCCAATTCCCATTCAAAAAGGGGATGGAACACTTCCCTAGAAAGAAAATCAAGTTATCTTTTGAGTCCATTACACGGGTTAGTTATTCTCTTTCTCTTGATAAAACTTGATTCTTCTTTTGCATTATGCCTAGCTCAAAGGCATAAAAGAAAGCGCTTTCGGGAGGCAGCCCGCAACAAATTTAGGTTTTTATTTTTGCTTTTATTGTGTCTTGATGATTGTTACTACTGTAGCAACATCATTGTATCTTTATTTTTCAGCTTTGTGCCAAGTTATAGCCTCTTACGGCAAGGGAAGTAAAAGTTGTGACATGCTGTCCAGAAAACAGATTCTGTCCTCGTGACCAGAAAAATTCCAGAAAAATCCCAGTTCATCTTTTTGAGCTGAAATTTTTATACAGCATGCTATATACAATTACGAAACTTCCATATGTTCTGAGTTTATTTATTTGAGTTGCATAAGTGCCCCTAAAAAATTCTTTACTACCTGCTGTTATGTTTTTCACAGATTCTGCCACGTTTTGTCTCTCCTAACTTTTGCAAACCTTAAGCTTGATTTTTCTTTGCAAAAACTTTTTGGCACTCTTGAGAAACAGTAGCTCTTCAAGAATATCTTTATATCCAGTGGGGAAAAATTATTTTATTAAGGGTACTAACCTCTCTAATCAGCTTATGATGAGTTATGTATGAAGGGAGTTTTCAAGTGTGCGATGGAAGATGATGAAAGAAGATCCAGGAGTGTCAAGCGCTCAAGCTTGGGGATGCCCCCATGCATCCCCAACAAATATTCAAGGAGACTCAAGCGTCTAAGCTTGGGGATGCCCTCGTGCATCCCCTTCTCCATCAACAATCATCAGTTCGTCCTTCGTCTCACTATATTTTTATCACTTCATGCGTTATGTGCTATGCTTGGAGCGTCTCGCTCTTAGGTTTTATTTTTAGTTTTATTTAGCTTTGCTTGCTGTTCATAACAAGTTAGATCCCGTCTTAATTTGTGTGGGAGAGAAACACGCTCCACTTTCAAAATCTAGAACACATCATAGGATTTTTCCTGCTTATCTTTCTGCTGTTGTGTGTTCTTTATCTTTTCATAGCTACTGCAATGTTTAGTCTTAGTCTTAGTTTGTCTTTAGAAAGAGCCTTGGATTTTGTTTAGTTTGTTGCTGGAACTCTTTTTAGTTTTCATGTTTATCTTGTTAAAGAGAGTTGGTTGTTGCACTGAGTTGTGTCTTGTCTTGAGAGTAGGTGATTGAGGTTGCTATTTTCTTCTAGTAGTAACTTGCAATAGTTTTGAGGTATTGATGTGAGTAATGTTTGAACTTTTGGTGTCAAGAGCTCTAGCCTATTAGTGATAGGTGTCATATTTTTGGCAATCCGTGTGTATTTTCAAAACCTACAAAACTAGCTGAGAACTCTAGCTACTAGATGGATCACTAATCTTTGGAGGGATCGAATATTAGAGAACACTCACGTACCATGAGTCGAGGATGCGCAAGGATAACCAAACCCCCATACACTCCTCCTCGGGGTACTTGTCTCTTTGTGAACCTCCTTATTAGATTGAGAGTTACCGATAATAAGTGCATGAGTTCTTCGGACTAATGTAAGTATTGAAAGTTGACACTTCCACCTTCCCATATTTTGCTAGCCTCTCCCGTGCCATGCATTTCCTTCTTCTCACTCCGAGAGTTGGTGTCCACCTTCGCCGGTACATCCAAACCCTTGGCATGATACGCTCTGTCATCATAATACCCCTTATATCTTTCTCAAAACAGCCACCATACCTACCTATCAAGGCATTTCCATAGCCTTTCCGAGATATATTGCCATGCAAGATCCACCTCTTCATGACTTGATCTTCATGTCATACATGTTCCTGATACACTGGCAGCGACATACATTGCATACATCATGTTAGTTACATCTTCTTTATGATTTTGAGTACCTTGTAAAGTGTCAAGATCTTCTATACTTCTTGTAAAATAGAGTGTTGCCCTTAAGTGAGGAAAAGATCCCAAAGTGGACACAATAAAATATCCCAAAGAGAACAAATGAGAGTTAAATAGAAAAGAGCCATTGAGGCCACAAAAAATACAAAAAATAGAAAAAAGAAAAAAAAGAAATAAAAAGAGAGAAAGGGGAAACACTACTATCCTTTTGAGAGATCCACACTAGTACTCCCTTTATATCCTTGTACTCCATAGAGATGATAATTATGCATATAGCTATGTGGGGACCTTCACACTATAGAACTTGGCTTGCATATTCCAAGGATGAGCCTCCTCAAACGAGCTCTAGGTCTTCATGAGCAAGCAAGTTAGATGCACCCCCACTAGTTCCATTGGAGAGCTTCCTAGCTCGTATGTGCATCCGTTGCATGGCAATCCCTACTCCTCACATCATATCTATCATTTGGCATCTCTTGCCTATGATTGTCCTCATTGATGTGAGACTTTCTCACCCTTTTTGTCTTCCTCCTCCACACTACTTCTCTCTTTGCCATCCTAAGTGTCAACTCTCTTGCTTACGCTCATCCATTGCATGAGTGCTCAAAATATCGAAAAGGAGTGGATCAAATTGACTTGTACCTGGCTAGTGGTCTGGGGATGAGTCAAGATAAGATTCCAAAGAGGACCAAGTGTTAAATTTTAGTAGATTGAGTTCTCACCACAAAAATACTTTTTTCTCGTATTCCCTGTCCCCCTTCTTGCACGCAAACACCATTTGGAGACATTCGAGTCACGGACAGCGAGAGCTCTTGCACCTAATGTTCTTTTGTTACTTGTTTCAATGCTAATATAGACTCTTGCATGTTATGACTTGAATTGAATCTCTAACCTTGATTGCTTTAATTTTCAAAGTTATTTTATGGTTGCTAGCATGTCACCACAGAAATTATGCTGTTATCAATTACCTACTCGAGGACGAGCAGGAATTAAGCTTGGGGATGTTGATACGTCCAAAACGTATCTATAATTTCTACTTGCTCCATGCATGTTTGTGTGATATTTCTATGATCTAGATACACTTTCATACACTTTTGATCATATTTGGACTAACCTATTAACTCAGTGCACCCCAGTGCCAGTTCCTGTTTTCTGCTGTTTTTCTATTTCAGTTTCCCCCCATATAAAAAGTGCCAGAAAAATTTCGGGAAAAATACAGGAAAAATCTGCGTACAGGAAGCTTCGCGAAGAGCCCGAGTGGGGCCAGAGGGGAGCCAGGGGGCCCAGGCGGCCACCCGTCGCGACCCCACCCCTGGCCGCGCCAGAGGGGCGCCTGGGGCCCCTGGTCCACCTCTGGTTGCCCCCCTTCGCCTATTTATTCTCCGTCACGGGGAAACTCCGAGAACAGAACCCTTTTTCGCGATCTCTCCTCTATTCCGCCGCCGCCGCGCTTCCGAGATCGGGGGCACCAGAAGACCTCTTCCCGGCACCCTGCCGAAGGGAGGGCCGACCTCCGGGAGTCTCCTCTCCACCATGGATGCTCCCCAGATGTCTCGTGAGTAGTTTTCCTTGGACCATGGGTCCGTGATCAGTAGCTATGTGATGTTCTCCTCCCCTCTTTGTTCTTCATGGTTTAGACCTCGTGAGCTGCCCTACATGATCGAGGCACTTTTGTAATCTTTCTGCTGTTGCTATGCTGAGTTTGATGGGATCTGATGGATTATGAGATTATGTTCAGATTGTGATAGAGTAATATATTTGGTTTTATCTCTTATATTTTTGTTCCTAAGTAATTCTTGCATGTTCTCCATTGCTGTTTATTGCTTTGGCCAAGTAGTAGGTAGTGACTCCAAGAGGGAACGTTATGCTCGATTGTGGGTTCATGCCCCCCGATGACACGCTTGAGTGACAGAAACATGAGTCTAGGGGATGTGTTGTTGCCACAAGGGGCAAACAACGGTGCTTGTAACCGCGGTTGCAAGGATTGTTTACTTTACGCAAAGTGCTTTTTAATGCAGTTGTCTGTTGCTTTGGGTTTACACTTTGGGTGGGGCTCGCAACTTAATACCAGCGAGATGTTCTGGATAGATATCTCAAGGTGGATGATTAGTAGTAGATGCAGTTGGATTTCGGTCTACTTATTTTGGCGTACTGCCTATGCTTTTGAGCCTCTTCCTTTCTTTTGTAGCATAGTTAGCATTGCGGTGCGTACATAATCCTGTCAATTGCCCTTCTGTAATTTGTTTACCTCGCATAGCAGTTTTATCGTCTTTTATCTTTACTTTTCAGCTTTTACTTTCAATTGCTATCATTATCCCTTGTGTTTTACCCTTTGTGAACAAAAAGACTGGAGAGCTTGACAACCTCTCTGAACTTCGTTGGGAACAAAGTTATCTGTGTCTGTGTGCAGGTCCACGTCAGTTGCGCCGCTGACACCTACTTATCATATCCGGAGTCCTACGGGAGACAAACCTTGGTATCTTCACTGAGGGAAACTTGCTTCTGCGCTACATCTCAACCTTCCACTTGGGGTAACCAACGAGGGGTGAGAAGCTATCAGTGGGGGGAAAGGGCACCGAGGCGTGGAACGGAGCACGGGCTAGGGGAAAATGAACCGGGGCCTCACCGTGAGTACGGCGGGGTGGTCGGGGTGGCCCAAAGAGCGGCGGCGGCGACGAATTTGAAGACGAGGTCCGACGGCCGTAGGGGAAGACGATGAAGATTGCGATGGCTGTAGGGGCTCCCTTGCTCTATTGAATGCTCCAGGCGAAGAAGGTGACGACGGTGGGTCTTCTGGACAACCTTGCGCTGTGAGGGGAGGCCGGTGGTCGCGGTGGTGCACGTCAGTGGACTGCGCAGCGCTCGGGACCTCGCGGACTCGCACGGGAGAGAGAGGAGGAGGTCTAGGGGAAGGGGGGAATGGAGGAGGGGAGTCCTCTGGATGCCTCCAGGCTCGAGGACGTGGCCGAGGGGAGCAGGCAGCTGCCTGACGGTCATGTCGCGCCCGCCGGCGTGCTGCCTGCCTGGCTCGGGGAGGAAGACGCCCCTGCCCCTGGGCTGGGCCACCTCCCTGAGTTGGGCTGCAGGTAAGTGGGCTTTGCCCCTTTTCTTTCTTTTTTTCTTTTTATTGCTTTCTGTTTTATTTGTTTTGCCTAGGAAAAAAATACCAAAGCATTTAAAAAAAATCCCCAAATATTTTATTTGGACTTATGTTACATATAGCTAGTCACTCCCAAGTTTTGAAGATTTTTGAAATTCAAAACATTTGAATTTCAATTCAAATAGCATTTAACTTTAATTTCCAAGCCTCTGTTTGAATATTTGAAAAATCCATCAGCATGGGTTTGACTCCAAATCATTTTTAAAATGATCACACTCATTTATAGGACTTTTCAAAATTGTTTGGAGTAATTTTGGAAAAACTTTTTATCTGGACTTTTTATTTCATTTCATTTTGAGGCTTTTCCAAATCCCCAATTCTTAAACCATAGAATTTAAACATGATGCAATTATTTCTAGTAATAAAAGCACATACCAAAACTAGGGTTGTGACAACTCGCCCCCACTCAAAAGAATCTCGTCCCGAGATTCAGAAGTAGTCGGGAAGAGGGTGGGGTATTCAACTCGAAGATGATCTTCTCGTTCCCAGGTGGCTTCCTTCTCAGAATGGTTGGACCACTGCACCTTCAGGAACTTGATCTTCTGACGTCGGGTGGTACGCTCAGCTTCATCGAGGATACGGACAGGATACTCTCGATAAGACATGTTTTTTTGGAGATCAAGCGTTTCGTGGTCTACTTCGCGGATGGGGTCCTTGAAGCAACGCCTGAGTTGAGATACGTGGAAGACATCGTGAACCTGAGAAAGATGCGGGGGTAATTCATGTTGGTAGGCAACTTCTCCACGTTTAGCTAGAATGCGAAAGGGGCCTATGTAACATGGGGCCAATTTGCCTTTGATACCGAAGCGATGGGTTCCCTTTAGAGGAGTAACCCGGAGGTAAGCCTTCTCGTTCAGCTTATAGCTTTCTGGCCTATGATGACGATCATAGTAGCTTTTCTGACGAGACTGGGCTGTTTTCAATTGCTCACGAAAAATGCGAACCTTCTCTTCTGGTTCCTGGATCATATCCGGTCCAAAGAATTGTCTTTCACCGGTTTCTGACCAGTTCAATGGTGTTCGACATTTTCGTCCATAGAGAAATTCAAAGGGTGCCATGCCCAAGCTAGATTGGAAGTTGTTGTTATAAGAAAACTCGGCGAATGGAAGAGATTTCTCCCAACTCTTTCCAAATGAGATAACACAGGCTCTGAGCATGTCTTCGAGAACTTGATTGACTCTTCCTACTTGACCACTTGACTGGGGATGAAAGGCGGTGCTAAAGGAGAGATGGGTTCCCATAGAATTTTGAAAACTTTCCCAAAATCGAGAGGTGAAAAGACTTCCATGGTCTGAATTGATTTCCAAAGGAACACCATGGAGAGAAACGATCCGGGAGACATATAAATCTGCTAACTGGCTAGCAGTTATACTCTCGCGAACAGGAAGAAAATGGCAACTTTGGAAAGACGGTCAATGACCACGAAGATGGCATTGTTTCCCTTCTGAGATTTTGGAAAGCCAGTGATGAAATCCATACCGACTTTATCCCATTTCCACTCAGGGATGGCTAAAGGTTGAAGAGTACCAGCAGGTCTTTGATGCTCTTCTTTCACACGACGGCAAACATCGCACTCAGCAACATATCGAGCGATTTATCGCTTCATCCTAGTCCACCAAAATCTCTGGTGTAGATCTTGATACATCTTAGTACTACCAGGATGAATCGAGAGAGGGGTGTCATGAGCTTCCTTAAGGATCTGCTGCCTTAGATTCCTATTCTTCGGAACTACCATCCTATTCTCGAAGTACACAGTACCCTCATTGTCTAGGGTAAAACATTTTGCCTTACCGCTAGCAATGTTCTGTTTGATATACCGGATACCTCGAGCACGTTGTTGAACAGCTTTGATTTGATCCTCAAGGGTTGCTTTCACAATCAAGGTGGAAAGGAATCCATGGGGAACAATCTCGAGATTAAGCTTTTGAAATTCCTCATAGAGAAGTGGTTGATACTCTTGTAACATGAGGTTCTTACAATACGACTTACGACTTAGTGCATCAGCCATGACATTGGCTTTGCCTGGGGTGTAAGAGATACTTAAGTCATAATATTTTACCAACTCTATCCAGCATCTTTTCCTGAGGTTAAGATCTGGCTGGGTGAATATGTATTTGAGGCTTTGGTGATCGGTATAGATTTCACAACGATTACCAAGGAGGTAATGTCACCAAGTCTTCAGGGCATGAACTACGGCAGCGAGTTCAAGATCATGGGTAGGATAGTTCTCTTCATGTGGACGCAACTGGCGTGAAGCATATGCTACCACATGTCGATCTTGCATAAGTATGCATCCTAACCCTTGCCGTGAAGCATCACAATAGATTTCGAAATCCTTTTTGGTGTCTGGAGGCGCAAGTATGGGTGCAGAAGTCAAATCTTATTTTTAGCTCTTGAAAGATTTCCTCGCACTTGGGGGTCCATTCGAATTTCTTATCTTTCTTGAGGAGTTCAGTTAGAGGCTTTGCAACTTTGGAGAAGTTCTCAACGAAGCGGCGACAATAGCTTGCTAGGCCAAGAAAACTCCTAACTTGCTTAACCGATTCAGGTGGAGTCCAGTCAAGGACGGCCTGAACTCTCTCGGGATTCACAGCAATTCCTTTTGCAGAAATCACGTGGCCTAGGTAGGTCACTTTTGAAAGCCAGAATTCACATTTGGAAAACTTAGCATAAAGGCGATGCTCTCTAAGTTTCATCAATACCAGCCTAAGATGTTCTGCATGCTCTTCTTCGTTCTTCGAGTAGATGAGAATGTCATCAAGATAAACCACAAAAAATTTATCTAAGTACTCCATGAAGATCAAATTCATCAAGCGCGAAAAAGTGGCTGGGGCATTGGTTAAACCGAAGGACATGACGGTGTACTCGTAAAGACCATAACGAGTAGTGAAAGCCGTTTTGGGAATGTCCTCGTTTCTGATTTTGATTTGATGATAACCTAATCTCAAATCCATGTTGGAGAAGACAGAGGATCCAGCAAGTTGATCATAAAGATCATTGATCCTGGGAAGTGGGTACTTGTTCTTTATCGTCGCTAGATTAAGCGGGCGATAATCTACGCACATCCTTTCTGTTCCATCTTTCTTCGTTACGAACAGAACGGGGCAACCCCATGGCGATGAGCTAGGGCGGATGAAGCCTTTTGCCAACGAAGCTTCCAGTTGGATTTTAAGCTCAGCTAACTCATGTGGGGCCATTCTATATGGGCGTCTGGAAATTGGGGCGGTTCCTGGGATAATATCTACAATGAATTCTACACATCGGTCAGGGGGAATTCCTGGCAGCTCTTCTGGAAAGACATCCAGAAAGTCACAAACTATTGGAATATCTTCAAGGTTAGGAAGAGGATGCTCATTCAACGAATATAGCTGGGTTTCTGAATCTTGAGATGCGAAATGGACTATCTTGCCGGAAGGATGAGTGAGTTGAACTGATTTAGTGGCACAATCAATCTTAGCACGGTGTTTTGACAACCAATCCATACCTAAGATGATATCGATATCTGAAGATTTGAGGGCTATGAGAAAAGCAAGGAATACAACATCCTCAACGGCAATTTCATTGTCATGACTTACCCTACTGGTACGCCATGTGGATCCTGGAGTTTTAATCATGAAAGGGGTAGGCAACTCTTCAAATGAAATGTCATGCAGGAGTGCGAACTTTTCAGACAAAAAGGAATGAGAAGCTCCAGAATCAAATAGAACAGAAGCAGGTTTGGAGTTAACAGGAAGTGTACCGAGTACAACCTTAGTATCCTCTTGGGCTTCTTTGATGGTGGCATGGTTCACACGTCCGTATTCAACAATAGCGGACTTGGCTTTGGAAGACTTTGGTGTCTTAGCTTTGGCTTTATGTTTTGGACGAGGAGGAACATTCTCATGCAATGAACACTGTCGTGCAATGTGGCCAGGATTACCACACTTGTAGCACAAACGAATGTTAGGTTGTGGGGTTTGTATGGCAAGCTCTCTACTATACTTCTGGGTTTTCTTGCTTTGTGGAGATGATCTTGGAATCAAGTGCGAAGGAAGGGCACTAGTTGGGATCCAAATTCGACGTTTCTGAGAACCCAAACTGGAAGAGGAAGCAAGATCACGATCACGCTTGCGAGACTCTTCAAAGACCTCATTTCCATGCTCAGCTTTGAATGATCTATTGACCAAATCCTCGAAGTTGACAAATTCAAGGATATTGAGATCATGACGAAGGACAGGGTTAAGTCCCTTGCGGAACCTTTCCTGCTTCTTGGCTTCGGTTGATATCTTCTCAGGGGCATAACGAGAAAGACGATTAAACTCAGTCCTGTACTGATGAACAGTCATATTTCCCTGAGATAGGTTGCAGAACTCTTCCCTCTTTCTTTCCATCAACTCATACAGAATGTGGTACCCTTGGAAGGCATCACGGAACTCCTGCCAAGTCACTACGTGACCATAAGGCTGCATTGCAACAAAACTTTCCCACCATTCACCAGCAGCACCTTCCAGGAAGTATGCCGCGAACATCACACGATCATCTGGAGAAACATGCGCCGTCTCAAGCTTACGCTCGATGGAACGGAGCCAATCATCGGCATCAAGGGGCTCAGATGAACATCGGAAAACTGGCGGGTTCAAAAGGATAAAATCCTGGATGGATATTACCGCATCTCGCTGGAGAGAAGTATTCTTCTCAATGAGCTCCAAAAGGCGTGTTTGATCACGTCGATTTCTCTCAGCCTCCATCATGATTTCCGCTGCAGAAGGCGGTGAAGGAGGATCATCATCACCACTTTGATTACCGTGATCAGATTCAACACATCTAGTTCCACCTGACATTCTGTGTGATAAAAATCAACAATCAGAATAGGATTTATGATGGAATCAAAGAAAATATGACATAATTTAAGAGCGGACAAGATTGTAATGCAAAAGCATTGGAATCGCTGGAAACACGGGACAAATCGGACAACATAACGGCTGTACCGGGGTGGAAAAATGAATCAATCTGCAAGAATGATCAGAACCTTCTCAAAAGGTTTGAAGGAATGGTGACTCTAGACGACCAAAACATTCCTACAGCTATGGAGAGTCAAACAATGAGATGTTCTAGTATAGACATAGAAGAGCCTAGTCCTATCTTCCCGTAGAAAGGATGAGGGTGACTCAGAACTCAGATCGATGAGGGTAAGGAGAAAAATGAAGCCTTACGTTGTTCCCTTATACCCAAAGTAACTATATAACTATAGAATGCTAGACTCGACTTCGGCCAAGGTTTAGTAATCCTACAGGCAGTCCTGCTCTGATACCAAGTCTGTCGGGACCCGGGGTTTGCGTATGTAATTCCTGCTACAACTCAATCATATGAAGATCCGAGAGTCGTACCCACTTGCCTAAGCAGATAAGGCCAAGTATAGAACTCTCGGAAAGCATCGAACGTGAGGGGCATCCCATCCAGTCCGGATGATCAACTGAGATGGGTCATCATCGCCCGCTCACAAGTCTAATTGATTATGGGTGGTGAAATCCCATATCCATAGACAAGTCGCCTCAACCATATTATCGATTGAATTATAACACTTACATAAACAGACTCCAGCCCGATCTCTTAGTCGGGGTCTCAGGCGGGCTCAATCATACAACAAAGTGTGCCACGTGACAGAGTCACGAGCAATCGCATCGCGATGCCCCAAGCTGCGCACATCTAAGGGCCACTTGGTGTATAAAAGACCGCCGGCAAGATCTCAACTAAGCTATCGAATCCCACACCAAGACATGCACGTTATAATCATACACGCATCATACATGTCTAGTGTAAACAACAGGTAACACAACATGAACTCTACAAACTCATAGTTTTATTGCATCTGCTATACAGAGCAGATATAGTAGTGTTACAAGCAGAGATCACATAACTGTGACCCAACATTACATCATACAACAACGGAAGCAAATTATGTCTTAGTAAAGACAAGATTAACAAATGGCTTAAGAAGCCTTTAAGAAAACACCACGACCCTCCAGAGGGACCAGGCTGCTGTCTGGGACTACATTACTTCGTCGACGTCGAGCTTGAGGGGGAGGCCACCATCAGGGTCAGTGGTCTCGTCTCTAAAACATAGAATAAGCAAACGTGAGTACAAAGTCATACTCAGCAAGACTTACGTCAGAACTATACTACTCATGCTCAGGTATCAAGGTAAAGGCAAGTGGGGTTGTAATGCAGAAAGCTTTGACTTGGCTATCCTGTACTACGACTACATAGAGTCGAGATGACAGGCGCACACGAGTCCATCTAATCTTGATCACCACATGAATACACAACCATGGATCCTTCCTCGACTTCCCCACGAGGAAGCAACCCAAAGCACTCACACTTATCTTGAGATTTTTAGAGTATCCATTTGAGTTGTCTAATAATCAAGTAAAGATCTCCAAGTAGTCCATAACCGCGGACACGGCTATTCGAATAGTTCATTAACCCTGCAGGGGTGTACTTATTCACATACGTAGCTACCACTTACCGCCTAGAACTCATCACCTTCAAGCGGTGTCGGCGAGGATAGTACCACGACACTTACCTCACGGCTCCAACTCGAGTCCAGGGGATCGCCTATCTGAGTATGTACCCCAATCGTGAATCCGGCCGGGGTTTCCGTTCAGGACCCACGATGTATGGACGGTCCGACAAGCCCACCTCGACGGATGGTGCTGCGCTTGCCTAGACCCGTGCTACATTATGAAATCAAATAGAAAAACAATTAACCCATGCGAATCCTGGACCATAGTCGGGGTGAGTTAATAGGTCGAGAGGGGTCAATGAGCCCAACATGTGGTAGTAATCTGTGTCTTGGATCACAACACAAGAACTCGGGGCCTAGGGCAGTGTAAATGAGACAACCCACTGTGTACTCCTACACAGCCTCTCATTGTTCACTTATATTAGGGTGACTTCATCAACACATTACCACCTTGTTGCATGTGTTCACTACCATCCCGATACATCACGCAGATGGATCATATTCATTGCAAACAACTCTAGCATGGCATAGCATATCATGGATGAAGGGCCACATGATTAACACAAAAAATCTTGTATCTGCTAGGTCGAGGTTTGCTTAATACTGTGGTAGCAATGATAGGTCATGCAAAGGATGGGTTCAACTAGCGGTAGAACGGTAACATGTGAATCACCTAATCATGCATAAGAGAACAAGAGGGAAACTGGGTTTTTATAGATATGATCAATGGGGTTTTCTTGCCTTGTTGACGATCACGATGTGTCACTCTTCAGAGCAGTCGGAAACTACGTTCGGCGATGAATCTATTGAGAAGAGGCAAACACCGAGACTACAAAGTATAAACATCACATTGCAATGCTTAAACAAGAAATGAATCATGGCATGGTACTGATGTGATCTATGTTCAATTTGCAACAAGTTAATTGAAGTTGATTTGAAAAATAAATTCAAATTCAAACTCCAAATATTGTTCAAATTATCCCAAGTTGCATTTGCTAATGTTTGGTCTTTGTAAACTATGTTGTCATGTGTATGATATGCCTCTGATGTTCATGTGATAAGGTTGGCATTACAAAGATTTAATTTGAAATGATTTAAACATTTATTTTGAATTATTCCAAATAACCCAAATAGCTAAATGCTAATGGTCCATCATCATAGATCTGTTTTTCATCTATGAAAATATGATATTTTGAATCCTTGCATTTTTTTGATGATTTTTCATATATTACACTTTTGATTTGGAGTTATGGTTTAAAAGTTATTGAATTTCAAAGATTTAATCAATTTCTGGAAATTCTGTTAAATAAGAAATTGATTTATTAATTTACTGCGTCATGCCTACGTCATGCTGACGCAGGGGGGGCTGACGAGTGGGCCAACCCTGTCAGTGGGACTGGGGTTAATCCCCGTTTAATTAAACTGGCAGGGGGGGTTAAGGGGGCTAGGGACCCACCTGTCAGTGGCTTAGGGCCAACTAACTAGGGGGGTTAGCCCCTAATTAATCCAGCTGTCGGCGTTTAGCCGCCGGTGGCACTGGACGCGGCGGCGCCCACTGTGGACGGCGACTCCGGCCACGGATGGCTGCGCCAAGGGCACCAGGATGCGGCCCTTGCACGCGCGCATCCAGTGGAGTACATGCGCCAGCAGGAGGAGGCCGAAGGCCACGACGGCGAGGACCTCCGCGGCGGAGCCGCCCGGCTGGGGGGGGGGGGAAGGGCACCGGGGCGTGGAACAGAGCACGGGCTAGGGGGAAATCAACCGGGGCCTCACCGTGAGTACGACGGGGTGGTCGGGGTGGCCCAAAGCGCGGCGGCGGCGACGAATTTGAAGACGAGGTCCGGCGGCCGTAGGGGAAGACGATGAAGATTACGATGGCTGTAGGGGCTCCCTTGCTCGATTGAATGCTCCAGGCAAAGAAGGTGACGACGGTGGGTCTTCTGGAAAAACTTGCGCTGCGAGGGGAGGCCGGTGGCCGCGGTGGTGCACGTCGGTGGACTGTGCAGCGCTCGGGACCTCGCGGACTCGCACGGGAGAGAGAGGAGGAGATCCAGAGGAAGGGGGGAATGAAGGAGGGGAGTCCTCTGGATGCCTCCAGGCTCAAGGACGTGGCCGAGGGGAGCAGGCAGCTGCCTGGCGGCCATGCCGCGCTCTCCGGCGTGCTGCCTTCCTTCCTGGCTCGGGGAGGAAGACACCCCTTCCCCTGGGCTGGGCCACCTCCCTGAGTTGGGCTGCAGGTAAGTGGGCTTTGCCCCTTTTCTTTCTTTTTTTCTTTTTATTGCTTTCTGTTTTATTTGTTTTGCCTAGGAAAAAAATACCAAAGCATTTTTAAAAAAAATCCCCAAATATTTTATTTGGACTTATGTGACATATAGCTAGTCACTCCCAAGTTTTGAAGATTTTTGCAATTCAAAACATTTGAATTTCAATTCAAATAGCATTTAAATTTAATTTCCAAGCCTCTATTTGAATATTTGAAAAATCCATGAGCATGGGTTTGACTCCAAATCATTTTTAAAATGATCACACTCATTTATAGGACTTTTCAAAATTGTTTGGAGGAATTTTGGAAAAACTTTTTATCTGGCCTTTTTATTTAATTTCATTTTGAGGCTTTTCCAAATCCCCAATTCTTAAACCATAGAATTTAAACATGATGCAATTATTTCTAGTAATAAAAGCACATACCAAAACTAGGGTTGTGACACTCACTCTTCTTCTTGAAAAAATAAACCAAGTGTATCTTGAATAGTCATCTACAATAACCAAGCAATATTTCTTTCCGCCAAGGCTATCATATGTGGGTGGCCCAAAAATATCCACGTGAAGGAGCTCCAAAGGCCTCTTGGAGGGGATGATATTCTTGACGGGATGTTTCTTCTCATGAAGCTTTCCTTCAATGTAAGACCTACAAGCGTGATATTTGGCAAAACTAACATTTGTTACTCCAATGACATGATCACCTTTAAGAAGTGTTTGCAATGGCCTCATATTGACGTGGGCTAGACAGCGATGCCAAAGCCATCCCACGTCAACTTTAGCCATTAGACATATGTCGGTTTTGGTGGGGACTCATGAGAATTCCACCACATACATACCGTCCTCCACATGTCCAACAAAGGCTACTTTAAGAGTATTTATGACCATGTCCACATCAAAGAAAGTACAAAGGCCCATCTTGGAAAGTTGACGAAAGGAAAGTAAATTGAAAGCACAAGTCTCGGCTAGTAACACATTCCCGATGGTTGTATCCGGATAAATGATTACTTTGCCGAGACCGAATACACTAGATGTTTTTGCATCACCAAATTGGACTCGGATGTCAGGAGATGATTGATAAACGATGTCCACCAACAAGTCCTTGCTTTCGGTCATATGACTTGTAGCCCCGCTATCAAGTATCCATGAACCTCCACCGGAAGTCGCCACCTACATGAGATCAATGCTTGAGTTTTGGGACCCATTCACGAATGGGTCCTCTCGCGTTAGTAACAAAGGTCTTAGGAACCCAAATAATCCATGCAATGTATGTTGGGGATCGGCGCAGAAAACAAAAAATTTCCTACCTATGAGTCCCGAACCCAAGATCTATGCTATGCTGATGTATGTAACGGAAGGAATCGGTGTTCATACCTTTGAAGACCGAAAGAGGGAAACGTTCCTCGAACGTGGTTGGCGTAGACTCTGATCCTACGACCTCCCTGTCGTTTTCAAGAACCTCCGACGATGAAGTAGCACCCCACGTGTAGTGCCTCGTGGGATTACACACGTACGGTGCAACCGACGTCCCTCCGGGCTCCGAACCAGAAGAGCAGCGGAAAGAAGATTGATCCGGATCCCGATTCCGGCAGCGCGACAGCGTCCGGATGATGGTGAAACCCCCAACCAGTTGTAAACTTCAAACCAGGGGAGTCCGCTCTAGGTCGGAGAAAGAGAGAGAGAGAGGGAAAAACTCAATGTTGTATTGAAAAAGGCACCCCCGCCCCTCCTTATATAGGCCAAGGAGGGGCTCCACCCCCTCCCCTTCTCCCATGTGGGACTAAACCCCCAAGGGGGGTGAGTGGTGCGGCTAGGATGGGGGATGGGCCCCTCCCTTGGCGCCAAGCCCAAGTGGGGAGGCTCCCCCTTCCCCTCATGGGCCTTTTAAGACCCAAATACCTTTTCACCTTTTTAATTAATTATTTAAATCATTTTTAATATTTAATTCTGTTAATTAAATAATAAAACATATTTAAACATTAATATATGTTATTTTGAACCTTTCAAAATATCCGGAACAGCTTCTGGCACCTCCCGGTACATTTCCGGTGTTTTCTCTCTTTTCACTGATGATCCCGAATCCATCCTTAATGCATCGATTGCCCTTAAGTGTGACACCCTACGATCCGGGAAGAAGTAGACATGATCGAGACACTCTCTGACCAATGACCATCATGTGGGATCTGGTTACAATCCTTGATGTGCCCCTACGCTTCCATCGAATAAACTTCATCGTTGTTGAACCGTTAACAATATGACTTGATCCCTTTGTGCTTCAGTACTATGTTTGTCCGAGGTATTATCGTCGGTATCCAATACCTAGTTCTTCCTCGTCTCCGACATAACATGTTTACTCGTCTGTGAATATTACATCTCTTGTGACCTAGTCACTTGCTTGCAAGCTATTGATGCAACACCACCGAGTGGGCCCAGAGTACCTATCCGTCACTCGGATTGACAAATCCCGCTCTGATCTATTTCATACTCCTCAACATATCTACTTAGGAATACCCAAGATACACCTTTTCAGTTACCATGTTTGAGTGTAACGGTTAATGCACTCAAAGCATCCTAATAGATAGCAATTATGTATGATCATCACGGTCTAAGGATTCAGTCACTATGTTATTAAGTCATCGCAATGCTGAACTTATGTGACTTGATCACACTGCAATGCTTAAGGTGGGTGTGTGTCCATCACATCATTCTCCTAATGATATGACCTCATTGTCAATAGACTATTATGTTCTCATGACCAGGAAACCTTGATCATCAATTGCCCAATGAGCTAGTATGCCTGAGTTTAACTAGGGACCAGGTTGTTATATATCACACGTGTATTAATGTTTCCGCTTAATACCGTTCTAGCACAATATATAACGTATTATGAACAAACAGATATGTGAGAAATATCTTTATTAATTTGCCTCTAGGGCACATATCCAACAGTCTCCCACTTGCACTAGAGTACAAATTACACTAGTTTACATCAGGTATGTATCTAACACCAATAGTGTCTCGGTGTTGTTCAAACTTGGCTTGTGGAAGAGGTTTAGTCATTGGGTCTGACGGATTCAGATTCGTATGTATTTTGAAAATCCTAGTATGACCATCCTTGACGTAGTCCCGCGTCACATGGAAACGCCGGAGAATATGATTGGTTGTAGAGTGAGTCCTCGGCTCCCTTGCGTTAGCAATGGCACCCGTATTGTCGCAATAAATGCTAACAGGGTCAGTGCAACTAGGGAATACGCCAAGCTCGATGACGAACTTCTTCAGCCAATGCGCTTCATTTGACGCTTCACAAGCGGCAATATACTCCGACTCAATCGTAGATTGGGCGACGACTGACTGCTTGCCGCTCCTCCAGCTAATTGCACCACCATTCAACATAAACACGTATCCCGTCTGGGATTTTGAGTCATCGGGATCAGTACCAAGACTGGCATCGACGTAACCTGTTACGGCGAGCTCTTCTTCACATCCTCCATAGACAAGAACCAGATCCTTAGTTCTTCGTAAGTACTTAAGGACGTTCTTCACTGCAATCCAATGATCCATTCCAGGATTACTTTGGAAACGATTAGTCAGACTAACCGACAGGGCCACATCTGGTCGAGTACACAACATAACATACATGATAGAACCTATGGCTGAGGCATAGGGCTTTGAGGACATTTCCTCCCTTTCTTTTGCTGTTGCTGGGCATTGAGTCACACTCAATTTACTTCCTTTCATAACGGGCAAGAGGCCTCTCTTGGCGTTATCCATATTGAACCTCTTCAATATCTTCTCAAGGTAAGTTCTCTGATTCAGTGCTAATAGGCGTCTTGATCTATCTCTATAGATTTTAATGCCTAATATGTATGCAGCTTCACCTAGGTCCTTCATGGAAAATTGTCCATTCAAATATTTCTTTACCCCCTCTATAAATTTCACATCATTCCCTATCAATAATATGTCATCCACATATAGTACTAGGAATGCCACAGAGCTCCCACTCGCTTTCTTATAAACACAGAATTCTTCTTCATTTCGGACAAATCCAAAAGCTTTGATCACCTCATCAAAACGAAGATTCCAGCTCCGAGATGCTTGCTTCAACCCATAAATGGACCGTTGAAGTTTTAATACCTTACCAGCGTCCTTAGGATCAATAAAACCTTCCGGTTGTACCATATACAACTCTTCCTCAATGTTGCCATTTAGGAACGCGGTTTTCACATCCATCTGCCATATTTCATAATCGTAATAGGCAGCAATTGCTAGCAATATCCGGATAGACTTTAGCATCGCTACAGGAGAGAAAGTCTCTTCGTAGTCAACTCCATGAATTTGTCGGAAACCTTTTCCGACAAGTCGAGCTTTACAGACAGATACGTTTCCGTCTGGGTCATTCTTTTTCTTGAATATCCACTTATTCTCGATGGCCTTTCGGTCCTCGGGAATATCCACCAAAGTCCATACTTTGTTGGCATACATGGAGTCTATCTCGGGTGGCTTCCAGCCATTTCTCGGACTCGGGCCCCTCCATTGCTTTTTTGTAGTTCGCAGTTTTGTCAGGTTCATTTAACATGACTGCATTGACAAGTTTCCCATAAAACTGAGTTTTTACTCGGGCTCTTGATGACCCGCGGGGTACAATAGGATCCTCTTCATCTTGATCATGATCATCATGTATGTCACGATCGTTATGAATATCATGATGACCGTTCTCTTCAGCTCCCACTACGGAAGATGGTTCCGGAACAACTTCCATTGCCATTTCTTCCACTTGGAATGATTGGCCAATCATCTCGTTGAGGTCTATTTTCCTCCCACTCAATTCTTTCGAAAGAAACTCTTTCTCAAGAAAGCATCCAGTCTTGGCGACAAACGTTTTGCCCTCAGACTGGTTGTAGAAGGTGTATCCAACGGTTTCCCTTGGATATCCCACAAAGATGCACTTATCCGCTTTTGATTCGAGTTTGTTAGGCTGAAGTTTCCTAACATAAGCCTCACAACCCCAAATCTTCAAGTGAGACAACTTTGGTTTCTTGCCATGCCATTCCTCAAATGGTGTTGTCTTTACGGATTTGGACGGTGCCCTATTAAGAATGTAAGCGGCAGTTTCTAATGCATACCCCCAGAATGACACAGGTAAGTCGGTATGAGACATCATCGATCGTAGCTATCCAATAGAGTTCGATTACGTCGCTCAGAAACACCGTTACGCTGAGGTGTTCCTGCTGGCGTAAGTTGTGGTACGATGCCACAAGTCTTAAGATGATCGACAAACTCGTGACTTAAATACTCGCCTCCTCGATCGGATCGAAGGTGCTTGATTTTCTTCCCGAGTTGATTCTCGACTTCACTCTAAAATTCCTTGAACCTTTCAAAGGTTTCAGACTTATTTTTCATTAAGTAGATATACCCATATCTGCTTAAGTCATCTGTGAAGGTCACTAAGTAACGAAGACCATTGCATGTGGGGACGTTCATAGGTCCACATACATCTGAATGTATGATCCCTAACAAGTCTTCCGCACACTCCATTGTTCCATTGAATGGAGTCCTTGTCATCTTGCCCATAAGGCATGGTTCACATGTGTCAAGGGATCCAAAATCCAATGACTCCAGAAGTCCATCATCATGAAGCTTCTTCATGCGCTTTTCACCAATATGACCAAGTCGACAATGCCACATCGTCATGTGTTCTTCGCCACTAGGTTTTAATCTTTTGGCCTCTACGTTATCAATATGAAGTATATCACAATCGAGATTAAGAATGAATAAGCCATTTTTCTCCGGTGCGTGAACATAAAACACATCATCCTTATAAATCGCACAACCAATTGTATCTGACTTAAAAGAATAGTGGTCTCGCTTCAAGAAAGAACCACTAACGATGTTCACACTCAATGCGAGTACATAGTAGCACTTATTCAAAATCAAACCTAATCCCGAAGGGAGACTAAGATGCTTCGTGCCGACCGCCACCACTTCAATCCGGCAGTCGTTTCCCACGCGCATCGTCACTTCATCTTTCATCAAGCGTCGCCTATTCCCTAGCCCTTGAGAGGAGTTAGAAATATGAGCAACAGATCCTGTATCAAATATCCAGGATTTGTTCCCAGCGCCTGTTAAGAAAAGATCAATAACGTGTATATCAAATATACTTTTGTCTCTTCTGACAATCTTGCCAACCTTCTTATCCTCTAGGTACTTGGGGCAGTTGCGTTTCCAGTGACCATCACCCTTGCAGTAGAGCACTCAACGCCGAGCTTGGGTCCAGGTTTGGGTGCCTTACGAGGAGTGACAACTGGCTTGTCACCCTTCTTCGGGCTTCCCTTATTTCCCTTCTCCTTCTTGCCAGACTTCTTGAATTCAACGGTCTTGTTGACCATGAATACATCATGCTCCTTATTGATCTCAACCTCAGCAGTTTTCAGCATGGCGAACAACTCAGAAGGGGTCTTAGTCATCCCCTTCATGTTGTAGTTCAACACAAAGCCTTTGTAGCTAGGGGGAAGCGACTGCAGCACCCTATCAACAACAAGTTCATCTGGAATCTGACATTCCAGAGCATTCAAGCGTTGAACGTAGCCAGACATCTTGACCACGTGCTCACTAACACTGCTATGCTCATCCATCTTTGCTGAGAATAAAGCTTCAGAAGCCTCATAACGTTCAGCCCTGGCTTGGGGTGCAAAGACGGCCTTGAGGTCGGTGATTATCTCATATGCACCCATCCTCTCAAAGCGTTTCTGCAGCTCAGCCTCCATGGAGTAAAGCATTCCACTCTGGACAAGGTTGTAATCATCCGTCTTGGAGAGGTAGACATTCTTCTCATCCTAACTAGCGTCTGCTGGTGGTTCGTCACCTAACGCGGCCTCTAGTATGTATGCCATCTTGAGGGGAACAAGGAGAATCCTCAGAGTGCGGAACCAGTTGGTGAAGTTTGACCCATCGGTTTCCGGTTTGTCTTTGTCTAGGAATGACCCTAAGTTGAATGAGGGGCGAGGTGCAGCCATCTACAATGGTTATTTGCAAAACACATATTTAGACTTTGTTCATAATTGGAGTTCAATTTTAATTAATTCTAAAACTCCCACTTAGTTAAACATCTCTCCAAATTTACTAAGTGATTAACATAATCCTAGTTTGAATGATCGTCCTCGAATATCACACGGCCGACGACACATCTCCCTAGGTAGGCCATCATGCCAATCATATCCGTTATATGACTCATGCTTAACCTTTCGGTCATCCGTATCCCAAGCTCATATCTACATATGTCAAGCCCCCCAGTCGAACCTTAGTGTATGCCTGTTCAGCAAGGCCATATCTGCATATGCTAGGCTTGCCAAACCCAACCTCATGCGATCGCTAATGTATGTATGACACCCGATCGTCATGGCCTGCCTATCATAAAGAGATCCTTCCAGGCGGTGCCCACTAAGGGAGAATACAATCATGGTATTGAGAGAGATTATCCTATCATGCTACCATCGCATATCTAGCATATAAGAAAGACAGGAAGTAAAACTGTAAATCATACAAGCTATGATCCCCCCATACATGCAAATTAAAGTTAAAACGCCTTCTACTCGTGAGAAGTCCACCACATACATACCGTCCTCCACATGTCCAACAAAGGCTACTTTAAGAGTATTTATCCACATCACGGTGACCATGTCCACATCAAAGAAAGTACAAAGGCCCAACTAGGAAAGTTGACGAAAGGAAAGTAAATTGAAAGCACAAGTCTTGGCTAGTAACACATTCCCGATGGTTGTATCTGGATAAATGATTACTTTGTCGAGACCCAATACACTAGATGTTTTTGCATCACCAAATTGGACTCGGGTGTCAGGAGATGATTGATAAACGATGTCCACCAACAAGTCCTTGCTTTCGGTCATATGACTTGTAGCCCCGCTATCAAGTATCCATGAACCTCCACCGGAAGCCGCCACCTACATGAGATCAATGTTTGAGTTTTGGGACCCATTCACGAATGGGTCCTCTCGCGTTAGTAACAAAGGTCTTAGGAACCCAAATAATCCATGCAATGTATGTTGGGGATCGGCGCGGAAAACAAATTTTTTCCAACCTACGAGTCCCGAACCCAAGATCTATGCTATGCCAATGTATGTAACGGAAGGAATCGGTGTTCATACCTTTGAAGACCGAAAGAGGGAAATGTTCCTCGAACGTGGTTGGCGTAGACTCTGATCCTACGACCTCCCTGTCATGTTGAAGAACCTCCGACGATGAAGTAGCACCACACATGTAGTGCCTCGCGGGATTACACACGTACGGTGCAACCGACGTCCCTCCGGGCTCCGAACCAGAAGAGCAGCGGAAAGAAGATTGATCCGGATCCCGATTCCGGCAGCGCGACGGCGTCCGGATGATGGTGAAACCCCCAACCAGGTGCAAACTCCAAACCAAGGGAGTCCGCTCTAGGTCGGAGAAAGAGAGAGAGAGAAAAACTCAATGGTGTATTGAAAAAGGCACCCCCACCCCTCCTTATATAGGCCAAGGAGGGGCTCCACCCCCTCCCCTTCCCCATGAGGGACTAAACCCCCAAGGGGGGGGGTGGTGCGGCTAGGAGGGGGGATGGGCCCCTCCCTTGGCGCCAAGCCCAAGGGGGGAGGCTCCCCCTTCCCCTCATGGACCTTTTAAGGCCCAAATACCTTTTCACCTTTTTAATTAATTATTTAAATCATTTTTAATATTTAATTATCTTAATTAAATAATAAACACATTTAAACATTAATATATATTATTTTTAACCTTTCAAAATATCCGGAACAGCTTCCGGCACCTCCCGGTACATTTCCGGTGTTTTCTCTCTTTTCACCGATGATCCCGAATCAATCCTTAATGCATCGATTGCCCTTAAGTGTGAAACCCTACGGTCCGGGAAACAGTAGACATGATCGAGACACTCTCTGACCAATGACCATCATGTGGGATCTGGTTACAATCCTTGATGTGCCCCTACGCTTCCATCGAATAAACTTCATCGATGTTGAACCGTTAACAATATGACTTGATCCCTTTGTGCTTCGGTACTATGTTTGTCCGAGGTATGATCGTCGGTATCCAATACCTAGTTCTTCCTCGTCTCTGACATAACATGTTTACTCGTCTGTGAATATTACATCTCTTGTGATCTAGTCACTTGCTTGCAAGCTATTGATGCAACACCACCGAGTGGGCCCAGAGTACCTATCCGTCACTCGGATTGACAAATCCCGCTCTGATTTATTTCATACTCCTCAACATATCTACTTCGGAATACCCAAGATACACCTTTTCAGTTACCATGTTTCAGTGTAACGGTTAATGCACTCAAAGCATCCTAATAGATAGCAATTATGTATGATCATCACGGTCTAAGGATTCAGTCACTATGTTATTAAGTCATCGCAATGCTGAGCTTATGTGACTTGATCACACTGCAATGCTTAAGGTGGGTGTGTTTCCATCACATCATTCTCCTAATGATATGACCTCATTGTCAATAGACTATTATGTTCTCATGATCAGGAAACCTTGATCATCAATTGCCCAATGAGCTAGTATGCCTGAGTTTAACTAGGGACCAGGTTGTTATATATCACACGTGTATTAATGTTTCCGCTTAATACAGTTCTAGCACAATATATAATGTATTATGAACAAACAGATATGTGACAAATATCTTTATTAATTTGCCTCTAGGGCATATATCCAACAATGTATTCATCATAAGAACCAACAAATTTGGCATAAACATGCCCATCATTACCACAACAAAGAACATAAGAAGGGTTGGTAGGACCGGAAAAGTCATTGGGGGTGGCATTGCCCCTTTTGGCCACACCACCCTCAATGTCCATTGCCACTTTCTCTTTAGGATTCTCCCCTTCCTTCACAAAGTTAATCTCCTTGGAGGGAGAGGAGTTCTTGTTCTTCTTTTTGATGAACTAGCACCAAAACCAATGCCTTCCTTAGCAATGACCTCCTTTTGAGAACTTAAGAGATCATTAAGAGATTCTCTCCTTGAATGCAAGAGACAAGCCCCTTCTCGAGTTGAGCCTTCAATCTAGAGTTTTTCTCAACAAGAGGAGCATGCTCACAAAAAGGGTTAGTAGAACTTGGTTTCTCTAGCACAATGATAGGAGGGAAAGTGGTAATATCTTTAGTGAATTGAATGTGAACTTCCTCATGTGCCTTCTTGAGAGTCACGAGTTCATGCTTTAAGGACTTGTGGTCCTTTTCGACTTTCTCATGATCCTCAAGAATTCTTTCATGAGCCTCAATTAGTTATTCATTTTTACTTTTGAGGTCACAAGAATTAGCATTAGCATGCTTAAGGTCAAGTTGAAGCTTAGCAATATCACTATCACGTGTCTCCTCAAGAGACACCTTAATCTCACGCTCTTCCTCAAGTGAATGAGATAGCTCTCCTATCTCATCCGCATAGTCACGACTATGCCCTTGCATCTCAGTGATAGTCCCATCAAGTTTCTCAATGTGAGCATGAGCTTCACCTAATTGTTCCAATATTGTCACAAAGTGCCTGTTGGTCTCACCTTTGAGCTTTGACATAAATAGCTCAAACTAATTTTCTTCCTTTACCTTGGGCTCCACCTTTTCCTCCACACAGTCCAACAAAGATGGGTTAGTGAAGATAAACGGTTAAGTGGGAGGAGTTTGTGACGCCCCCAAGATCAAGTCGTGTACAATAACCATACATGCAAGGTACACGATCAAGATCAGGGACTCACGGTAAGATATCACAACACAACTCTATAAACAAAATAACACAAGCTGTTTAATACAAGCCAGGGGCCACGTGGGCTCGAATATAACAGCTCGAGAGCACAAGGTCAGCGGAAGCAATATTATCTGAGTACAGACACAAGGTACACACGATCTGCCTTAAGAAGGCTAGCACAAAAACAAAAACAACGATCGAAAAGACGAGGCCTCCTGCCTGGGAACCTCCAAACTACTCCTGGTCATCGGGGATCTCCAAGTCGTAGAAGGCATCGGGGATCTTCACGTTGCGGTGGTCGGCATCGGGGATCTCCTGCTCCTAGATTCCAACGTCAACTGCAGCGGCCGATCAGGCAAAACAAAAAGTGGAAATAAAGCAAGGGTGAGTATCTAGCATACCCGCGAGTCTTACATCCGCTACTAAGCAATTATGCAGTTGTATCAAATGGAAAGGGGAGGCTATATATGGTGGACTGAAAGTCAGAAACCAGAATAAGGAAGAGAAGCTAGGCCTATCGAAGACTAGCATCTTCCGACGAGTCTTGCAGCATGACAAGAGAATAGCCAACAGTTTATATAAAGCATAAATTAACATTGCAGCAGAATTTGCGGCAGCATTGTATAATAGTAAGTTGTAATTATCAATAATTATCAATGCCTCTGAGATCCCCTCCTCGACTTCCCTGCAAGGAAGAGAAACCGGAACCAACAGTAATAGTAATAGTTTGTAGTAGTAGGCTCTGGCTTCAGCATAAAGCGTCCTGTTACCGTGGACACGGCTATTCGAATAGATCAAACTCCTTCAAGGGGTGCACTACTGTTCAGCCTGCACACTCGGATCTCCAGGGTGGCATACACCTTGTTAGGGAATGCCCCACCGAGGTGATCCGAAACGCCGAGGCCCATCCTACGGCTCATCAGAGAGATCCCCGTCGGTCTAAAGTCCTAAGAGCAAGGGGGTCATGGGCCTATCACCCCTCGCTCTCCGGGTCGTTGCGAGGACGGTGAATTCCAGCGCCACCGGCGCGATCCGACCATGTCGCAATGCTGAACTGGACGTCTTTTAGAGCTTTTGAACAAGATCACAACGCGGAGGGCCCACACCGTAATACCACGTGAAGGTAGTGCGTACAGGCCTTTGTGGCCTCTCAAGTCATCCACCTGAACCATTAGGCATTTTATTATTTTCTGTCGGTACAACCTTTATTGTTCCCCCTTATCTGGGCGAGTCGCGAACAACGACAACAGCCAGGTCCACCCCCATAACCAGATCCGATGGCCGCCTGCCCTGTCGTCCCACTAACTTGTGCGGTTACCAACAAGGTGAACCGTCTCCTTACCTTATGTCGCGTGTGCTCTTGGAAGAGCTCGACTTTCATACTACAGGGTATCTCACGACCAACGAGCAAGGACCAGGCCCACGATGGTATCCGCCTGTCCTGTCGTCCCGATACAATCCCTGCGCGGGCACCGTTGGGTCACCCGACTCCTTACCTGTAAGGACAATAGTTGATTCGAGTGCCTACCATCAAGTGAAACCAGGAGGAATCACGCTCGATGGTACACTTGAAGAGGTTCGGCCGAGACATCAGCGGAATGAACTAAAGAGGAGTATCCTCGCATCATCCCGGTGATGCTATGCTACCGAGCCGGCGACGAGAGTGAAATACGAGTCCATCCACTCGTAAGTCAAACTTGAAGCGACTCGGAGAGTCTCGCCGTTGTAGGTTCCCTTGGGCGTCTGCTCTATACCATACCTATTGCAGTTATAATAAGATAAATCCGCTTTCACTCCCAAGAGCGATCACGGCCCGCTATCTAATCCTAGTTGACTAACAATGCGCAGGGCTAACTGCTGAATAATATATATATATTTAATAGGAAGCATAGGATAAGGAAGGTACATCAAGGGGCAACAATGACAGGCTATTCATTTCAATAGGATTGTAACTCAGCAGCAGCAGGATATGCCTAGTGCAAGAAATGTACGAAAAGATAGGCGATATCTGGGGAAGGAAAATGGCTCTGCTTGCCTGGAAGCTCGGTAGTAGTGGTACGGTCGTCGACGAAGTAGTCATACTCAGCAACGGTGTCGTCGGCGGCAGTGTCGAGGTCTACCGGAGAATAAAGGGGGGGAGAAACAATAAATACATAGCAATAATAGCAATACAAATTCAATACATGGCAACGAATTGTTGGTGGTGTTCTAACGCGGTGTTAAGTATTTTTAGGCGGAGCGGGAATTTATCCGAGGATGACTCATCAGTATCGGTTGATTACCGGACCGATGATCCAGAGGGGGGAAGGTTCCATGTCTGCAGTGTTAGAGACATCTGACAGACATGTGGATAGTGTATCCGTGCTCGTTGATCCATTCTGGACAACTTTCATTTACAGAACATTTTCATCCGGAAAGTTTTACCGACTCTGGTGGTCTGACAAACAGATGAACCGAAGGGAAATATTCCATGTTTGGTATGTTAGAGGGGTGCGGTAGGCATACGGTTAGCGTATCAGGGTTCGTTGTATTTTTCTGAGCAACTTTGATATATTAAATATTTTTATCGAAGTTACGAATTAAAAGATATTGAATTTTAAAGATTTAATAATTTTAATCATTTTTTGAATTTCTTTAAATCATTTAATCAACAGTATCACTAAGTCTATCCAAAACAATGCACTGACTGGTGGGACCTACATGTCATAGACAGTAGCATTTAAATTCAATTTTATTTAATAAATTAATCCAGAAGGCCCACATGTCATACACTAATTAATCTAATAATTCATTTTTTTTATTAAATCTGCCAGTGGGGTCCATATGTCATGGATACATGTTCTAATTATTATTTTAAACAACTAATAAACTGTTAGGGGCCACATGTCATCTACTCAGGGGTTATCCCCATTTAAATTAATTACATGGTTTAATCTAACAAACCCCTGGCCCACTGTCAGTGAGAGAGGGGGGTTAGCCACGGCCTAACTGGGTCGTGCACGCCGGCGAGGAAGGCCACGACGGCGGCGGCCGGAGAAGGGGGTACAGCGGGGTCGTTCCGGCGAGGGGAGTCATGGCAGGGTGGGGAGGGCTGCGGCGAGGCACGCGGGGCGCTGCCCAGTCATGCAAGGCGCGCCCGAGGTGCGCCCTGGCCATGGCGGTGCGGCGGCGGCCACGACCGGCGAGCGTGCGACGGGCGCAGCCGAGCGCAAGGCAAGGCGCGGCCAGGTGGGGGCTGCTGGAGCGGTCCGGGAGCGGCCAGAACGCGGTGAGCTCGCGCACGGGGCGCGGCCAAGCGCGAGTCAAGCCATGGAAGACGGCTGCGAGTGCATCCGTGGCGTCTGGTGCATGCGAGATGGTGACGGTGTCTACGACGGCGATTGCGAGCGCTAGACGGGACAAAACGACGAGGAGCTCACCGGGGAGCTGGATGGAGCGGTCGGCGAGAGCGGCCAATCGGATCGGAGGTCGACGAAGAGCCGAAGCGGCGAAGACGGCAACTATTCCGAGAACACAAGGCCTCCCGGCTCGAATGGATGCGCTGGGTCGATCAGGAGGAGCACGGTGGTGGTCCAGGGCACGTCGGAGCGGCACGTCGCCGTCGTTGGCCGCGGTGGCGCGGCGGCGCAGCCACGGGTGCTCACGGGTCTGTGCGGGGGGGGGGGGGGGGGGGGGGGGGCTTCGCAGATGCGATGGGGATGGACGGGGAGTCGATCTAGGGCTGGCAGAAGCAAGGGGGGAGGGGGGCCTTATCCCGCCGGCGGCGCCGTGGATGGCCGCGGCCATGGCCGGCGGGGATGCTACCACGCCTGGGTGGTGAGCAGTGGAGGGGAGGGAGGGAGCGGGCTGGGGGAGAGGTGGGTTAGGCCGCAGGGGTAGGGGAGGGGGGCTTGGCTGGGCCTCGCCCTAGGCGATATTTTTGTTTTTTTAGCATTTCTTTTCTTTTTCCTTTTTGTTTCTATTTTGTTTAGCCAGTATAGGATTTTTCGAAAAAGTGCTAAGTGTTCCATTATTAGTATTAAACTTTACAGAGATGCCACCAATTTTTTTGGCACACTTTAAAAATCTTTTAAATTTCATTTAAATATTAAAAGGTCACTTGGTTTTGATCTTCTACTGTTTCGATTTAATTGCATTACTTAAATATTTCAATAAATCCCGATTTCTAGTTTTTGAAGACCTACTGAATATTAGGCATTTAATAAAAGTGGTTTCACAATTTTTGGTTTAATTTTATGTTCCACTTATTAATTGAATTTCTAGGGAAATTTAACCTTCCAAAATTATTGGTTTTATTGTTTTATTATTGACTTGGCACCAGCCACAACATGGTGAACATTCTTGTTAACAATATGAAGAAGTTTTATTTTGAATGGCATTGAGATTTTTTACAAAGTTGAGTAATCACTTTTGTTTTCAAGTTCATCCAAGGGGGATTTGAATGTCATTGGAATCAATGATGATCAAAACATGCTTAAGCATAGTGATTGTCATTAACAAGAGGTGATCACTGTAGCATGACACCGAGGGTGTTACAAAATCTCCCCCACTACAAAGAATTCTCGTCCCGAGAATTAAAGGTAGTGTAAGGGGTAAATTTTCGGTTTCGGATTATAAAAATTCTTCTGGTGCTTGTTGTCCTTCTCGAAGAAGTTTATCCTTCTCGTTGACGTCTTCATTTCTCTGCATCAGTGCACCTCGATGAGTGGTCATCCTTCATCCAGGGTCTTCATCATACTTACGAATAGGGTAGGAGGGGGATACTTAGGGGGGTCGGATCGTTACCAGGTTAATCAACCGAGGCTGTCCGAGGGAATGGGGTATAAAGTATCTTCCGAGTTTATACTTAGGGAAATACATCATGAGAAATTAAATATGGTATGGGAAGTTTCAAGCGGACAGACATGCATTCGATGTCGATGACGGATGATGAAAAGGGGTTCAGAGCATCAGGCATAAGCACTGCGTCTGGTATCGGACTGGATATCACAAGGTATGTGACAAGAGTCAGGTTTTGATCTTGTGGAACTGTGGGTTATTGTAAGGCCCGATATGCGGTACTGTTCTAGATCTAGGTGTTTCCACCCAGATCCGGGGACGAAGCACATATCGGTCCCACCGCGACATATGACAAAGCCATAAGCCCCGGATTTCCAACATCATATCACAACATTACAGATACAAGGATACAACATCTCATACAATCGGCATACAACTGCCTTAATACAATACAACAGCGGAAGATACATGTCTGGGTACAGACTACAACCAAATGCCTAGTGGCAAAGAGAAAACATCGATCCCATAACCACACGGGTCCAGGCCCTCCGCCGGGATCCGCCTAACTAGTCGTCGTCGAGTCTCCACGTGAAACGTCGATCACCATACCTGTTGTCGATCAAGAACCCTGAAAAGAGTTTGGGGGTAGTATCATGAGTACAGAGGTACTCAGCATCCAACTGTAGTGGTCATCTGACCCAGCAAGGACTTCATCACTCGTCATTCTAGGACAACTAGTAGTTTACGGTAAGGAAGAGGTAAGTGGTGAGGTTGCTGCCGCACTAGCATTTATAAAGTGGCTAACGATCTAGAGAGTAAGATAAGAAGCCAAGCATTCGATGAGGAATCGCCTCCAACAAGTCTTGCTATCAACTACTTACGCAATCATAACACCTATCCTATCCTTGTCCTCCTCTTCGCATTCCGACGAAGAAGAAGCAATCAAGGCACACACACACGTTGATCAAGTTATATTAAGATTATCTCAGTTGTTGTTGTCTATGAACAAGGAGTAGGTCTCAAGTCGTCCATAACCGTGGACACGGCTTCTCGAAAAGATTTAACCCTTCAGGGGTGTACCAACTGCCCATTACGAGGCGTCGCATGCTCGCCCATCTCTCTCAGTTGCTACCCATCATAGGCAACCATTTTATGATTTAGTTCCAAGAGATCCGAAACGACAGGTCCCTCTAACTAACAACGAACAAATCCGGGTGGCCCCCGGGGAGTCGACACCCAATCCAAAAGCTGTCCATGCTCTCGGATCGGACTCTTCCGTAAGGCTAAGGTCGGGGTTAGTCTCGCCTATATAACAGGGGACTTCCCTAGCTCACCAAGTGTGGACCAACAGAGGAACTATGTCTCCGCTGGCCCGAGTTGTTTGAAAACTACTGGCAGTTGACCAGCACACACACGGTTTCAAATGGTAAATCAGCTTGGCCATCACTAGAAATGTTTGAAGCTAGGTAGGTAAGAAAAGGGGACCCCATAAAATCCCACACGCGATTAGGCACGCTCAGTCTTAAAACCAATACCCGGAACTCGGGTCCTAGGTGACTCGAATGGAACAAAGCGTCGGGGCGGGATAGCCTAGACCTTCCATCCTTCGTCGAATATAGTCAACATTATAATAATCATATCATCAACAACAATATAATAATGTGATATCCCAAACCAAGGAGTAACAGGAGGTAACATCGTAGCATCCTCAGCATGCATACTAAGCAGGGGCTGAGCAACGAGCAATAGTAACATAGCAGTACAAGGTTTGCTGGGAAGGGACATGGTTGTATCGGTTTGAAAGAGGTTGTAAACATGTGGTAGGATCAAACATCGAACCTAACCTAGACTAGCATGCAAACCGCTGGTTGAAATAGAATGGATCATAAGTAATGTATAGTCCTTGCCTGTTGATAAGTGGGATTCCGAAGGTGTAGCCGATCGCAAGCTCGCATCGTCTCCGAGAGGTACCTTCGGTAGCACACAAGAAGGAAACACTAGAAAGCAATCAACGGTGCACCACTATTACTACGGAGAAATACAAGATCAAGAAGACATCACACGACACGGCAACGCGATACGGATCTATCGTCGAGAACGGTTACTGACAGTTTAAGTGGGGTATCGGTCACACACGACGAATACCGCACGTTTACGGTGGTTCAAGTTGCTTAGCTACAGGTGATCAACCAACGGTTATTATCATGGCAACTCAAGCAAGCATGGCATAACACACAAACATTACAAGAGGTGAAGCACAAAATAAACTATCTATGCTAGTCAATTTAAGTGAGGCACAACCTAAACATGGCATAACACTAAGTGCCGCACGATGATTAAAAGATTTGGTACTGTTCTGTCCTAAACCATATTTTAGGTTGGTTAACAACAGCAAACAATAGCATAAACACAAAGTACACGAAAAACTAATCAAGTTACATATAGAGAACACCCCAAACGGAGTTACGGTTAAAAAGATACAAGCAAAACAAGTTACGGGCACAAACTGCCAACATCACGAAGCACACTTTAGAGCAAATGCATAAACAGGATAACCAATGCAAACATGCTCACAAATGATATGGAACTAAAGTAGACATGACAAATAAGGCATGGCAAAGTAACAGACTTAGAGAAAAACAGAGGTGGTTGTCAACAACAGCAGCATAGCAACTTTGGAGCTCAAAAACTATATGACCAGCAAGCATATCATGACAATGCAATACATGTAATGAAAGTAGACATGATGCTTAACAATATGCAATTGAAATCACTCAATTCCGATAAACGGTCGGGACACACTCGTCGACCGAAGTTGCAACAAAATAACAGTTTCAGCAACAGCAGCACACTAACATCAGGATCGCCACTTTGGAGCAAGATACAATCATGATGCAGCAAGCAATTATGGCATGTGAATGCATAGAACTGAAGTAGAAACAATGCTTGATAGGATGCAAAAGGAATCACTCAGTTCCGACGTACGGTTGCGAAGCAATCGTCGCCCGAAGTTGCAATAAAATAATAACAGCAGCACTTAACAGGAAAAAAAGCAATTAACGGCCTGATGCCCACTTTAGCACACAATTACACAATCAAGATGAGCTCAAATGGAAAAACTTTCTACATACTAATGCTAGAGCACGCAAAACTGAGCAACTTTCGTTTTGGGGGCACGTTCATCGGAGCTACGGTTTGATCGCTATCATCGTCGCAAAATGGAAACAGCAGCAGTTATTCAGCACTTAACAGAAAAAAATAAAAGAAAAACGCTTAAGGAAAAAAAGGAGGGCGTCCGGGCTGGCTCACCCCAACTGGGCCGAGCCCATGAGGCAGAGGAGGCTGGCGGGCAGGCCTGGCGCTGGGCAGGCCGCGGTGGGCCGCTGGAGCCACTCCAGCCCACGTGGGCGCGAGCAGGCGGCTCGGGGCCTTCGTGCTCCTCCCGCATCGGCACGGGGAGGGCGGCCATGGCGGCTCAGCAGGGAGCCGGCGACGGCTTCTGGCGACGCGGGACGGGCGCGGCCGACGGTTCCAGCCGGTGGAAGGCGGCGGCGGACGAGCTTGAGGGGCCATGGCGCGGCTCGGCCTCCATGGCTGCGCGGCCGGTACCTGCGAGGGAGAGACGAGGGCGGCGGTGAGAGAAGGCAGAGGGGAGGCGCGGGAGGAAGGGAAGGAGGAGAGGAGGGGAGCCGACGGGCGGCGGCCGGCTGGCCGGAGACGGCGGCGCGCCCTCGGGCATGGAGGCGGCGCGGGAGAGGAGTTGGAGGAGAGAGATGGGTAGGTGGGAGGCTAGACGCGATCTGGGTCGTCGGATCTCCGGATCTGACGGTCCAGATCGTTTGGGGGCTAGGGTTTGCTGGAATTGGGGCTAAATTGTGCGAAAATGGGGTAAAATATCTCAGATCTGGGGGCTGGTGGCTGCCTAGGTGCTTAGGGGAAACCCTAAGTGGTGGGGTGGTCTACTTATAGCCCAGGTGGCTGGCAGTTTGCAAAAACATCCCCGGTTTTTCTCTCGCGCGCGCGGTGCTCACGTTTCTGACCGCCGGGGGTCCGCAGTACCTCCGATTCGGGTAAAACTTCGAACTGCGTGATCAGTGCGTCGAGCCGGAGGCGTTCACCTCGCGTTGGAACTGTTCCGAGAACACTTTCCAGCGCGCTATAAAATATCCCGTTTAATTATTAAACGGGGTTTTTCGTTCCGTTGGCTGCGGCTGGTCTCGTGCGGTTTTCGCGACGGTGATCGGGTGAAACCCGGTGTCGCAAAGGTCGTGTGTCAGGGTGGCAAGGGTCGGTCTCCGTCCGATACGAGATAAGAGGGGGAAAATAATCGTCGATCGATAAATCGGGGATGCAAACACCGCAAACAAATCAGACAATCAAACAATTCACACCGAAAACAAAATTTTTAATTTTTGCAAAAGCTGGGATGTTACAGTTATGGGCCCACATTGTATAAGAAGGGTGGTGAAATTCCATGCGATCACGATGCAAGGTTTGTCAGAGAACAGTTCGTCAGTTATCTCGGCAACAACATCGGTAACAAGGGCAGTGGACAAAGAGAACCACTTGGCAAAGCTCTCGTCCATTGGCGGTAACCAAAAATGTTATCCACGATAGTAACAAGTTGTACCAACAGAGTAGTACATTGAAGTGTTCACATAAGTAGGGGATTATCACTACTCAGATAAGACACATTACAAGAAAGGTTAAATAGACCAATGGAAGGGAAAAATGTGATGATACACAGGTATCAGGTATATATCTTTCCCAAGGGAAAGAAGATCACGATATACACGACCAAGTTGTATTGGCAGGGAGCCAAGGTAGGTTGTCGATGATAGCACAAATCATCGAGGAGCAAGGATGGTATTTCACAAAATGAATCCAATTGACACAAGGAAGAAGCCATGTAAGATTAGTCGGATAATAATCCATCAAAGGTCGGGTGGTTCACAAAGAATCTGATGTGAGTATCGGCACTCAACCAAAAGGAGAAAGAATGCAAAGGCATCGGGTGATATAAGCATCAGAATAATTCTATGCTTAAGTACAAGGGAATTATGATTCCCAGATCGAGAGGTGTATGAAATTTTCCATATGGACTTATTGGTGGAAGGGGATTGCAACGGCGATGAACACGTAGGTTCTTGGGAATTCATCAAAGAGTAATCTTCGGAATCTTCAGGTGAATCAGGTGACCATCTGCAATGAGGGGCTCTCCGGGAGGAAGTAGTCACGAGAACCTAATGCCAGAGTTAGCAAAATCTTTAACCCGAAAGAGAATAGAGATCAGAGTCCCAGAATAAAGGTACGGAGAAAAAGATCCTAATACCATAGATATCACAAGTGGGTGGTATCGATGTGGGCCTGTAAGTCACACAAGTTAGTAAAATAGTTTTCGTTTGTCTAGACTTGACTTCGACCAAGGAGTTGGAAGGGGTGTCCTACAGGCAGTCGGCTCTGATACCAACTTGTGACGCCCCCAAAATCAAGTCGTGTACAGTAATCATACACGCAAGCTACACGATCGATATCAGGGACTCACGGTAAAATATCACAACACAACTCTATAAATAAAATAACACAAGCTGTTTAATACAAGCCAGGGGCCACGAGGGCTCGAATATAACGGCTCGAGATAACAAAGTCAGCGGAAGCAATAGTATCTGAGTACAGACACAAGGTACACATGATCTGCCTTAAGAAGGCTAGCACAAAAACAACAACAACGAACGAAAAGGCGAGGCCTCCTGCCTGGGAACCTCCAAACTACTCCTGGTCATCGGGGATCTCCATGTCGTAGAAGGCATCAGGGATCTTCATGTTGCGGTGGTCGGCATCGGGGATCTCCTGCTCCTAGACTCCAACGTCTACTACAGCGGCCAATCAGGCAAAACAAAAAGTGGAAATAAAGCAAGGGTGAGTATCTAGCATACCCGCGAGTCTTACGTCCGCTACTAAGCAATTATGCAGTTGTATCAAATGGAAAGGGGAGGCTATATATGGTGGACTGAAAGTCAGAAACCAGAATAAGGAAGAGAAGCTAGGCCTAGCGAAGACTAGCATCTTTCGACGAGTCTTGCATCATGAGAAGATAATAGCCAACAGTTTATATAAAGTATAAAGTAACAATGCAGCAGAAGTTGCGGCAGAATTGTATAATAGTAAGTTGTAATTATCAATAAATATCAATGCCTCCGAGATCCCCTCCTCGACTTCCCTTCGAGGAAGAGAAACCGGAACCAACAGTAATAGTAATAGTTTGTAGTAGTAGGCCCTGGCTTCAGCATAAAGCGCCCTGTTACTGTGGACATGACTATTCGAATAGATCAAACTCCCTACAGGGGTGCACTACTGTTCAGCCTGCACACTCGGATCTCTAGGGTGGTGTACACCTTGTTAGGGAATGCCCCACCGAGGCTATCCAACACGCCGAGGCCCATCCTACGGCTCATCAGAGAGGTCCCCGTCGGTCTAAAGTCCTAAGAGCAAGGGGGTCATGGGCCTATCACCCCTCGCTCTCCGGGTCGTTGCGAGGACAGTGAATTCCAACGCCACCGGCGCGATCTGACCGTGCCGCAATGCTGAACTGGACGTCTTTCAGAGCTTTCGAACGAGACCACAACGCGGAGGGCCCACACCGTAATCCCACGTGAAGGTAGTGCGTACAAACCTTTGCGGCCTCTCAAGTCATCCACCTGAACCATTAGGCATTTTATTATTTTCTGTCGGGACAACCGTTATCGTTGCCCCTTATCTGGGTGAGTCGCGGAAAACAACAGCAGCCAGGTCCACCCCCATAACCAGAGCCGGTGGCCGCCTGCCCTGTCGTCCCACCAACTCGTGCGGTTACCAACAAGGTGAACCGACTCCTTACCTTATCTCGCGTGTGATCTTAGAAGAGCTCGACTTTCGTACTACAGGGTATCTCACGGCCAACGAGCAAGGACCAGGCCCACGATGGTATCCTCCTATCCTTCCGTCCCGATAAAGTCCCTGCGCGGGCACCGTTGGGTCACCCGACTCCTTACCTGTAAGGACACTAGTTGATTCGAGTGCCTACCATAACGTGAAACGAGGAGGAATCACCCTCGATGGTACACTTGAAGAGGTTCGACTGAGACATCAGCGGAATGAACTAGAGAGGAGTACCCTCATATCATCCCGGTGATGCTACGCTACCGAGCCGACGACAAGAGTGAAATACAAGTCCATCCACTCGTAAGTCAAACTTGAAGCGACTCAGAGAGTCTCGCCGTTGTAGATTCCCTTGGGCGTCTGCTCTGTACCGTACCTGTTGCAGTTATAATAAGTTAAATCCGCGTTCACTCCCCAGAGCGATCACGATCCGCTATCTAATCCTAGTTGACTAACAATGCGCAGGGCTAACTGCTGAATAATATATATATTTAATAGGCATCATAGGATAAGGAAGGTACATCAAGGGGCGACAATGAAAGGCTATGCATTTGAATAGGATTGTAACGTAGCAGCAACATGATATGCCTAGTGCAAGAAATGTATGGAAAGATAGGCGATATCTGGAGAAGGAAAATGGTTCGGCTTGCCTGGAAGCTCGGTAGTAGCGGTACGGTCGTCGACGAAGTAGTCGTGCTCAGCAACGGTGTCGTCGGCGGCAGTGTCGAGGTCTACCGGAGAATAAATGGGGATTGAAACAATAAATACACAACAATAATAGCAATACAAATTCAAGACATGGCAAACGCATTATTGGCGGTGTTCTAACGCGATGTTAAGTATTTTTAGGCGGAGCGGGAATATATCCGGGGATGACTCATCAGTACCGGTTGATTATCGGACCGATGATTCGGAGGGGGAAGGTTCCATGTCTGCAGTTGAAAGGACGTGGATGTTTCCTAGAGGGGGGGTGAATAGGCGCTTAAAATAATTAAGGTTTCGGCTTGAAAAAATGCGGAATAAAACTTAACGTTTAATTTGCCAAGCAAGAAACCTAAATAAGCTAGGCTCAACTATGTGCACCAACAACTTATACTAAGCAAGATAAACAACTATGTGATAGCAAGATATATAACAAGAACACTAAGGCTATCACAAAGTAGGTGCACAAGTATATAGGTTGACTAGAAGAACAACCTATGGGACAAGCAATGTACAATAATATGAGCAAGCACAAGATAAACAATGTAATAAGCTTGCTCAAGGTAAGGGTAGAGATAACCGCAAGTGGAGCCGATGGAGACAAGGATTTGTTACCGAAGTTCCTTCTCTTGCGAGAAGTACGTCTCCGTTTGGAGAGGGTGAGGAGCACAATGCTCACACGAAGCCAACGAGGGCCACCCTATTTCTCCTCACGCTCTTACCAATGCAAGATGTCGTGATTCCACTATTAGGACACTTGAGGGCGGTCACCGAACCCGTACAAATGCTCGGGGAAATCTCCACAGCCGAATTAGAGGCTCCCTAGCGTCCCGAAGCTTTCCACCACAATGATTGAGCTCCGCAACAACAAGCCTCTAGGTGCCAACGCACCCACGAGGTACAAGCTCTAGAGTGCCAATGCACTCAAGAGTAGCTATCTTCTCAACTTCACTTACTACAACGAATCCTCGGAGAGAACTCAAACCGATGCACCAAATGCAATGGCAAGAGCACACGAAGTGCTCAAGTCCCCAACTCTCAAATCCCACCAAAACAACAAAAGCTATGGAGTAATATGAGAGGAAGAACAAGGAGAACACCAAGAACTCCAAGATCTAGATCCACAAGGTTCCCCTCACTTAGAGGAGAGATGGCTTGGTGGAGAATGTGGATCTAGACCTCCTCTCTCTTTTCCCTCAAAAGGGAGCAAGAATCATAAGAGGGGAAGAGAGTAAGAAAGCTCAAAGAGGTCAACAATGGGGGGAAGAACTTGCACAAAACCGGTGGGGACAAAGGAAGAAGAAGATCCCCTTTTATAGTCCCCCACGAATCCAGTCGTTGGAACCCGTTGGCAGCCCACCAACCACGGTACTACCGCTCGGAGAGCGGTACTACCGCACCGGGAGAGGTACTACCGCCCCACGGTACTACTGAAGCCCGGTGCCATGACCACTACCGCAGAGTCCAGTGGAATTACGGTAGTGAGTGCGGTACTTGCCCACGGTACTACCGCACTGGGAGCGGTACTACCGCCCCACGGTACTACCGGGGGCCAGTACCGTGCCCACTACCGCAGAGTCCAGTGGACTTACGGTAGTGAGTGCGGTACTCGCCCACGGTACTACCGTGGCGCGGTACTACCGCTCCAAGAGCGGTACTACCGCCCTGGCAGAACCAGGGAGCCCGTGCCACACAACCGATGAACTCCAAATGAAATAGTAAAACCCTGAACTACCACAACTTCTGCAAATGAACTCCGATTAAGGCAAACTCAAGCTTGATGGAAAGCTAACGAACAGAGCTGCCTAATCACGACAAGGGAGAAATGTCAAACAAATAGAGGTGTGAAACCTCTAACCGAGACGGCCCGACAAATCTCCCACATCGAAAAACATAAGAGAAGACGCATCTGAAATCCATTTTCGATGAACAAGAGCTTGTAATGAAGAAGACTAAAAGCTCTAAAACTCACACGGAGAAAAGCCAAACAAGAACCAATAAAGATGAAGCCAAGGATGCAAAAGGTTTGAGCTCTCCACGAACGACTCGGCCTAGTCTAAAACACGGTCTCTTAACTGCTACCAAGAGACCGGTAAACTAGACACCTATCTAGTCAAACCTTTGTCTTGCGCATAATCCACTTGAGCTTGATGATGACGATCATGCCCGCCTCAAGTTGGAACATCTTCCTTGATTCCGCCGGCTCGATGAAGACTTGTAGATAGCTCCCCCATACTCCATTATGTGTGAGCCTCTTTTAGGCACATCTTCACAAGACCATTATCACCAAATGGCTGGCAAGCTCCAAGAATGACCTTTGACGCGTTGATCAGCCAATTTTAGGTCGGTCGTGGAATCCAAGATTTCCATGGATACAAACTCATCCAAGACTTGTTGAGCAGTCAAGGAGCTGAAATCCGGCCTTTGACGAATGACCTTTGTGGTTTTCTTATTATGGGTGAGTATGGCCGTGATGAACTTCCTCTTGATCCAACCATCATCGGTTTCCATGATCCCATGATCCTTCATTAGGTTGGAAAGAGCTACAAGTCTTTGATAGAGGTCTTCCGGGGACTCCCCGTCAATGATGACAAAGTGGTCGATTTGATCTTGAACCTTGTTGAACTTGGAGCTTCGAATACTTGAACTTCCCATGATGGAACTTTCAAGATAATCCTAACACTCCTTGGCCGTGGTGATCTTCCGGACACGGTTCTCTTGCTCACCCTTCAACCCCTTTTGGATCATGAGCAATGCATGGTTGTTGAGAGTGTTGTCCCGATATTCTCTTGGATTCATGTTGCGGCGGTCATGGACACGAAAACCCTCTTCGGTGATGCGCCACAACTCCTCTGAGGAACCTTTCATGTGAGCCTTCATATGGAAATCCCAAAGCGGATAATCATCTTTATCAAGTATGAGTGAGGGCCTACATGCGCGAAATGAGGTTCGAGAAGTGGTAAAGAAGAGAAACTCAAAGGAGGGGAACAACGGCGTGAACACCCGATCCATTCCCGGTGAGATGAATGGAAGGGGTCTCACTACTACCATCATCATGAGATTGGGATATGACATCTCCCTCTCCCAACTTTGGAACGTTGGGTGTGACGGGGGTGGTAGCCATTTGGAGACTACCGGACATAAGAATGCGAAGCATATCCATCATCTCTTTCATGTGAGCTTTCATGGAGGGCATGCCTTCATTATACTCATGTCGAGAAATAGATGACGAGTCACCCTTCGCGAACGTGTTCATGAAGCCCTCTATACCCTCTTCCCCTTCCAAAGAGGGAGCGGCCGGTTTATCCCCTTGTGACATTCTCTTAAGGCATTAAAGCCCTTAATAAAGACGAGGCTCTGATACCAATTAAAAGGATCGGAATGTCGACTAGAGGTCAGGGGCTGAATATGCAACTAACCATTTTTAAGCTTTTCTTAAAAAATTAAGGCTTAACAAATAAAGTAGGTTGTCTAGATGTGCAACTAGGTGAGCAACCTATATGACAATGAATGCAACACTATATGAGCAATCACAATATAAACGATGAAATAAGCTTGCACAAAGTAAAGGTAAATAACAAGTAAAGAAAACACGGGAGACAATGATATGTTGTCGAAGTTCCTTCTCTAGCAAGAAGTACGTCTCCGTTTGGAGAGGGTGTGGAACACAATGCTCACACAAAGCCAACGAGGGCCACCCTATTCTCCTCACGCTCTCAACAATTCAAGATGATATGATCCACTATGCGGTGGCCTTGAAGTCAATGACCGAACCTTTACAAATAAGGTTGGGGAAATCTCCATAACTTAATCGGAGGCTCCCAACTCAACCACGAAGCTTCACCACAATGGAATATGGCTTTGAGGTGACCTCTTCCGTCTAGGGCACCAATGCACCCAAGAGTAACAAGATCCACAAGGTATTAATGGGGGGAATCAAATATGCTTTGTTGGAAGTGTAGATCGGGGCCTCCTCTTCCAATCCCTAGAGCAACAACAAGTTTTGATGGCTAGGGAGGGAGATCGGGCTAGAATGGAGCTTGGGCATTGATGGAGGAATGAGGAAGGTAAGAGATAAGTCAACTTGGGGAAGAAGACCCCCTTTTATAGGTGGGCTCAATTCCAACCATTATGTGCAAATCTCACCAACCACGGTACTACCGCCCTCGGAGAGGTACTACCAAATATTCACTACCGCTCTACTACCACGAGGTTTACAGAGAGCTATACCCCTTGCGGTAGTGGTGCGGTAGTTACCATACGAAAGTACCTCCAGCACGGTACTACCGCACCCAGCACGGTACTACCGCCCCATTGGTATTACCGAATATTAAGTGTCGTGCTACTACCGCTCGGTTACAGAGAGCAAACCCTTGAGCGGTAGTGGCACGATAGATAAATTCCGGTACTACTGCGATGGTCACGGTACTACCGCCCTGGTAAAACCTGGGGGGCCCTTAGCACATAACAAATGGCCTCCAAAATGCCAGGAGAAATATGTGGGTGCAGAGAGTGTGTATGTGTGATGATTCCACCCACCATTCCACAGCGGATCCCCTCTTAATAGTACGGTTTTCCTACGACTCAATTCACCAAAAAGAAATCGTAAGGAAACACCATCTTCACGCTCCATACACCGAGTGGAAATAACCGCCTTGTGCCACGCATAGTATTATCTGAAATGCTCATCACACACGATTACACCGCAAACGTATTGTCATCAATAACTAAAACCAATCAAGGGAAAATATGCCCTATCAATAAGAACCGCAGTTTTACCCCTAATGGTAACATCACATTCCCTAGTCTCATGTTTCTGTCACTCAAGCTAGTCATCGGGTGGCATGAACCCATCATCTAGCATAACGCTCCCTCTTGGAGTTGCAATCTACTACTTGGCTAAAGTAATAAACGGTAACGGAGAACATGCAAGATTACTCAAGAACAAAAATATAAACGCAAACCAAATATATTACTCTCACAAATCTGAACATAATCTCATAATCCGTCGGATCCTGGCAAACTCAACATAGCAAAACAGGAATTCATACATAGATGCCTTAATCATGATAGACAGCTCACAAGGGCGAAACATTGAAGCATAAGATTGGAGGGACGGATGTTACAATCAGTTATCCCTTACATAAACATATTGTGTAAGGAATGACACGGTCAACCAACTTTTACTATTGCGGGAGAGGTTACAATCGCCGAGGGATTTACAACTTGAGGAACTATCCCGTGCAGCGGCTTAGAATATATATATATATATATATATATATATATATATATATATATAGGGTGAGACTATTCGTCACCCTGGGTGAGGAATAGTTATTCCTCACCCCCCTCTGTTTTGACATCAATGCACCATAATTTTAAATTTTGTAAATTTTGTCTTATTTCATACGTAAAAAGAGAACGTAAAAAAATATAATCGCCGTAAAATATATTTTATATTACATAAAATTACAAAGGTAAAAATGATGGTGTAAAATATACATAAAATGTAATTTTTTTGATCTTATGATCAATATTTTTGTTTTTTTATGTGAAAATTTATGAAGTGAATCCATATTAATGTAACTATTTGTATTACAAATGTAAAAAAATTATGAAAGGTTCATAAAATTACCTCGGGTGAAGAATAAATTATTCTGTACCCTGGGTGATGAATAGCTTCACTATATATATATATATATATATATTCTGCTAATATTAGCAGAATAACTATTCTGCTAACACTTTCACACTGCATGAAACACTAAAAGGACCGCAATGCTGAATTAAAAGCGCTACAGCTCGGGTAAAAGCGAACCGCATCACCATTTTCTTTTAACTTATTAACCGTTTATCGGAATTGAGTGTATGATACACCGTTGGGTTCGTATGGAAATGGAGCAACTTTCATATGTTGAACACTTCCCCCATTCTTCACGGATTAAGAGCAGTTTTGAAAAGGGTACGACGTCCCACTTTCACAGCGGGAGTATTTTCGCGATTTCTCTCAAACCATTTATTGGAATGCAAATGATACACGGTCAAAAAGATATCGATCATGCGCTCCATCCATATGTAGAACACTTTTTCTAATTCGCTACGGTTTGAGAGAAATTTTGCTGCAACTAAAACGCGCAAACTCTGTTTTTCGCCGACGGATCTTGTAGAGATTAGAACTTTTTAACCGCTTGTCTGATCGATGCGTATAATACACCGTTGGATTCGTATGGAGTAGGAGATAAATCCATATGTTGAACACTTTTCTAGATTCTTCGCGATTTTAAAGTAATTTGAAAAACGGTGTGGTTGCAATCATGTGGGCAACGGAGAGTTTTTGCGTAAAAACTTTTGATGCGCTTGTCCGATTGATGCAATTAATACACCGTTGGAAACGTATCGTCGAGGCACTCCATTTATATATAAACCAATTTGTCTAATTCTTTACGGTTTAAAAGTTACATCAATTTTACTAAAAAACGCAGAACTCTATTTTTCGTGAAATGGAATCGACGAAGTGAACTGCCTGTGATTGCATCCGACATGCAACCGCACTGCATTATCGGCAAATAGAAATGAACGTGTTTTCCTCTGATCTGGTATCCGTGAAGTGAACTGCATCCGACGGGCGACTGCAGTGCATTATCGATAGAAAAGAATTGCATGCGGGGTTTTTTCGCAACATTTTATATAAACCTACCGCGTGTGAGTCGCATTCAGTGCATTTCATTCGACGGGCTTACCGCGAACTGCATTTTTTGTTCATACTTAATTGAAAATTGAACTTATGCATTAACTTTTTTGTTTCCCTAAACATTTTCACACTTGAAGCAAGGGCAAACGAACAACATCACTCCCAAAAGTGAACCACATTATTATTTTTATTGTTTCTCCTAACATTTTTTGCACTTCACAAACTGCATCCCTGATGGAAAGCTGGCTGCAACTTCATATTTTTTACACACATCACACAGAACCGAACTGCATTGAGAACATACAAAATGCGGCAAAATCCACACCTTTAACCCTTTTGCAAAACTATTTTACAATCTGAACTTACTTGTAAACTATTTCAAAAATTTAACCCTTTTGTCTAGCGCCCAACACAAAGGCGCTAAGCCTATATGTCTAGCGCCCACGACAAAGGCGCTAAGGCCTTGCCAGCGTGGCTAGGCAGGACCCTCACAGGGCCCCACCCTTGCCATCTAGCGGCTTAGTCAAAGGCGTTATGCTTAATAGTCTAGCGCTTCTCTATTAGGCGCTAGACTTAAGAGGCATGCAGTTAACACGCGCGGGCGAATGTGTGTGGGCTGCTGCTGCTCGTCCTTTGCCGTCGTAGCTGCATGCATGCATGCACGACATTGCTAGCTGCAGGCAAGTTTCCGCGAGAAAACAATACACACGCGCCATGCATTGCTAGCTGCAGCACAGGACAGATATTAGCAAAACTACACTTGGCGCGCCCAGCATACGAATTGCGAGCGCGGCCCACACGGAGACAACGGCGAGTGCGGCGGCGAGCTTCACGGACACCATTTGATGTATGTTTCTGTCGAGTGGGATCGATCTGAATCGAGTTAGACTTAGAGACTGATGGAGTGATGGGTTGGCTTTGGGTCAGCATGTGATGGGTTTCGATCTGTCTTCTACAAAGCGCTTGACGGTTAGCGGCAGGATGCACGTGGAGCGGACCCGCTCCGACCGCTGTCGCCTGATTTCCTCATTTGTTTATTGCTCGAATCCAGCAACAAATTGTTTCTATCAGACTAATGATCACGGGGAAGTAGCAGTTCATGACGCGTGAGAGAGAGAGAGAGAGAGAGAACGATGATGAGGAGGGGGCTATAATTATGAGAACAGGAATGTGTTTGGCCATAACAGAAATCTGGAAACTCTAAAAATTATTTGGACATTGTTCTGAATAAAATTCGTTGTTTTTTTACAATATTTTACAAACCTTGAAACAGTTATCCACCAGATTGAGATCAAATGAGCACCCATCCGAAATTACCAGTGTTGCTGAAATTGCAAACCATGCAGCAATAATGCAAGTTTTGTTTAGAACAGAGCCATGCAGGTTAGGAAGAGAGGGTGATTGAAAGCAAATGTAAGCTTAAAAATATGAAGCACACAGAAATAAAATAAGTAAATAAATTGCATACAAAAGAATTTCATTTATAAGAAGATGTGAAAGATGAACTCTAATGCAAACAATAACTTATGACCAACATGCATGAATTGATGAAGTGGAAGCATTGCATGCATGGAGCAATCAAACAAATGTAGAGTTGCATGCATGATTTGTGTAGGTGGCATGGTTGCATGGCTAGAAAAAATAGATAATAGATACTAGCTATTTAGGAATAGAAGATGTAGACAGAGAAATGAAGAAGAAGTCTTTAAAAAATAAAATATGATATTTATCTTCATTGCATGCAATGTCCTTTCTTATTCATATGTTTTCAAGGTTTAATTTTAATCGTTTCAAAAAAATTAAGATCTCTACTTTAAATACTGACATTCAGAGATAATTCATTGTGTAATATACCTGTGCCTTATCTAAATGATGTGGAATACCTAAAAAGGTTATTTTATCAAGCATTATACATGTCCTTAAGGGACTAGGCGAAGGAGACCGATTGTGAAGCATGGCTTAATATTTTGAACCGATGAGGTTGTTGGCTCAAGTTTTACCGATCATACCACTGACTCGATGATTCATTGTAACAATTTTTTTTGTTGCAACGATGCTAAACAATGCAAAAAAAATACACACAAATATAAAAAGAAATTGTTTTGTTGCACCCAGTGTTATTTTTTTGTTGTAACTGTACTGCGTTTTGCTGCATGACAGCGGCCAAAAAGCAATGACAGCAGCAAAAAAAACCTAAGGACTTCAATAAGCTGCTTATTGCATAGTGCATACCCATCACAAAAAAAACTAGCCCCTTGCCTATATGTACCAGCTACTCCAACAACTGTTCTATTCTGATGGACCAAGGGTTCCCTAAACAGCGGCGCGCCGACGTGATACGGTACAGGGACTGAAACTGCCCCGACTCCATCCGCGAACACGGCTACGACAAGTATCACAAATGCGAGGGCAACATTCGCTACTACAAAGTCGTCTTCTGCCCATATTAATGCGTGTCCGTGTACGTGCTTTGCTTGGACACAGCTTGTTAACTATTTGTCTCGCGCGTAATCCATATGCAGCAGCTAGCAATGCATGGCACGCGTGTATTGTTTTCTCGCGGAAACTTGCCTGCAGCTAGCAATGCCGTGCATGCATGCATGCAGCTACGACGGCAAACTATTAGCAGCCCACACACATTCGCCCGCGCGTTAACTGCATGCCTCTTAAGTGTAGCGCCTAGTACAGAGGCGCTGGACTATTAAGCATAACGCCTCTGGCTAAGGCGCTAAATGGCAAGGGTGGGGCCCTGTGGGGGTCTATCCTAGCCACGCTGGCAGGGTCTTAGCGCTTTTTCCGTGGGCATTAGACATATAGGCTTAGCGCCTTTGTGTTGGGCGCTACACAAAGATTTTTAAAATAGTTTGTAAGTAAGTTCAGATTGTAAAATAGTTTCGCAAAAGGGTTAAAAGTGTGGATTTTTCCACAAAATGCGAACTACATGACTGGCCGCGCGCACTGCAAAACCAAACGAACTCCAATCTGCAAGACGAGGAACCACATCAATATTTCGTACTACTTTTTTTCTCCATATTTCTCAAAACAACAAAATGAACATCAAATGAACAACAATGTTATCTCTTCTTTTCTTTAATGAGAGCACTGCAAATGATTTCCAGTAGAAAATATAAATATAATTGAACCGCAAAATGATACATCCGACAACAGCTGTCACAAATTGCATGAATTCAACAACAACACTACATCACAATACATTGTGCACCACTTTTATTTCTTTTTTCCCCACAAAAATTAACACATCGCCGTAGGTTACGCCGGAGTGCATCCCTTACCGCGAGCCCTGCATCGAATCTTCAGCATTAAGCAAAGCAAGAAGTCGGGAGGGATGGAGCAAAAAAAATTGGAAGGGATGGAGCACTCGTACCCATCCATGAAAAAACCGGAGAGATTGGGGGGCGTTGACTTTCTTCACTAGAGGAGAAGGATGGGCTCACCGAGGCCGCCGTCGTGGGAGGCACCAGGTGGGGGTGGACGAGTGGCTGCCGGCGGTCGCCGATGCGCGATGGATCCGCGCGGGTGGGGGGGGCGTGTCGGGGCAGAGCGAGGGAGGGAGGGGCATAGCGGGGGAGCGAGGTCGTCGATGCGCGATGGATCCGCACGGGGGGCGGGGCATAGCGGGGGAGCGAGGCCGCCGGCTAGCCGTGGCGTCGCGCGGGGGAGGAAGGTCGTAAGGCTTTGTACAATGCAAGGTGCTTAGAGGAGTGCTTAGCAAAATAAACCGATTTTTTTATAGCACTAGTGCTTATTTTTATAGGAGAGGTGCCTAATTAAGCGTCTACCCTTTACATCTAAGCACCAGTGCTTAAAAAATAATCTGGTTTTTTCTCTAAGCACCTTGCATTGTATATGGTCTAAATGGGGTGGATGGGGCTCGGTGGGTGCTTATAACCGCAGGGTTTTCTATCGCGGGGTGGGGTTTGTTTCGGTGTTTTTTTCATAGCAGAAGTGTTAGCAGAATAATAGTTTTGTTAACAGAATAACACTTTTAAAGGTGTTAACAGAATAGACCCACCTATGTCAATACCGATCTCCGCGCCTTTAACTCCATATGAATTTGAATCACAACTTCAACACAATACAACACTGCTTTCAAGTTTGTGTGAGTGAGCTTTGGTCGATGATTACTAATTTACAGAAATCAGTGAATATGAAAGCTTGATCTCTTCTCAAAAGCACTACACCTTTGTCTACAAGACAGCAGAATCAGCAGAATCAACAGAGCCCAACCCCTCATGGCGCACATACAACACTTAATTTTGCAGAGCTGCCATCCGTTACGGCACTAAACACTAAACGACAACTGTACGAGAGAACTGAATTAGTCCAGATGGTACAAAATCTCCCAAACCTACCACACGCACCACCTGAGTACATCCACCCGTTTTGCACAAATCCATCCTGAGGAGCACAAACTACAATATGCATCCAACAGTTGCCATTCACAGTGGCATTTTGTGCAATTATGAACAGATCAGCTGCTGATTGATTCCATAGAAAGGCGAACAAGTCTTAGTAGTTCAGTGACATTGTTAAAGTTTAAGTCCAAGACTCTTCTTACTGAACCAAGACCATCATCCACACCTTTCCCACCTTCCTGATTGCCAGCACAAGAAGCAATTGCAGCCTGTGATTTCTGAGTTGCATCGAATGCACAATTTACATCATTTGTCTAACAAGACATAACACCAAAAAAACATTAAATTCCAATTATAAGCTGTCATATTGTACAGAAAAATGAATTTCTAGTCATGAGGCAGCCATAAATTGGGAATATAAAAACATCCATAAATATTCCTCAAGGACAACATCATGAACTCATTCATCAACAAGATATTAGTTACATGACACATTAAGTATATCATTCTATTTACATTGTAAGTACATTTCAAGTGTACACTTTATGGCATATAAACTCATATTCTGTTGATCAAAATAATGACCAATTTGTTTTTAAATATGTGCGGGCCTGATAAAACCAAACAGAGAGTATACTTGGAAACTCTAAGAAGCTAAATTTCAACAGCTTATTGCAGCGACAACCCAATGGGACACACAGACAAGAAGCAAGGTACTTACATAGGCAAGTAGCCTTAACAAGTGTGCTTGGTTACGGACAGCAACTGGCAAACGATTGCCAACCACTCGAGGTGAACGTCTGCCCTTGGTGGAAGGAGCCTTTGACACTCCATTGCTATTTATATTATCAACATCTGAGGCAGATGACGATGGTGATTCACCTATATAACACTTATAGTTAAGAGCTAACATATGCACAAGGTTCAATTGTTCCATACGAATGTACTCCCTCCGTTCCAAATTACTTGACATGCAACAATAAGATCAAGAATGCGACAGAACAAAACAGAATGTGTGGTTCCAGTAAATGCCAGTAGCACAAAAAAAATGCAGATTACAAAGTAAAAAACCACTGTGTTACAGTGTTTCTAATCAGTTTCCATATTATAATATCGAACGTGTACAGCATAACTGTGATTATAGTGATTGGATAGATATCAGAACAAAAAAGATTTCATCAGATTAATAAGAATCACAACAACAACAACAACAAAGCCTGTCAGTTCCAAACAAGTTGGGGTAGGCTAGAGCTGAAACCCAAAAGATATCGTAACCATCAGATTAATAAGGATATTAAGAAAAAAAAAAGTGATGAATGTTGAATGTTGAATGACCAAATTAGCAAAAAATAAAATGTATCGTCAATCCAATATGATCCATATATCAAGATCTTGCGTTCTTCGGAACAATAAACCTACGGCTAGGATATGCTATCATACATGCACAGTTGCACTCCTGTGTAAATTTGACTACCTTTTACCACCTTCATAGCCATAATAAGGATATTATCTCTTAACTTCAATAATAATTCTACCTATGCTTAGAGACTTAAAGATGAACGGGAACATTCCAAATTTCATTAACGAAGTCAGCACAATGCTAACTCCGCCTATGTTGTTTAGACGTAGCCGGTCCTAAGCCCGGGTAAAGGAGGAGGGTTGTGATAGGCTTGGCGAGCCAACGTGAAAACTCAGCCACTCTTACGGATATGAAACCCAAAAGAACATCGTTGGGGCGTAAACCTCTTAGCGACGCGCCATATCGGAACCCAGGTGTGGTGGAAAATGAGCAAGGGCCAGGCCGTCACCCCATGGTGGCGCGCCGTATCATGATATGGATACAGCGACAAGTGAGCAAGGATCGGTTCGTCGCATCCTTAGTGACGCGCTACATCATCACCCGGGTGTAGTGAAAAATAAGCAAGGGTCTTCACATTTGACTCGACGAGTGCAAAGGGTAAGGAAGCTAGCCGAGCCTAGGAGGATTCACATAGGTAGTTGGAACGTAGGGTCCCTGACAGGTAAGTTGCGCGAGTTAGTGGATGCAGCGGTGAGGAGAGGTGTTGATATCCTATGCATCCAAGAAACCAAGTGGAAGGGACATAAGGCGAAGGAGGTAGAGGATACCGGTTTCAAGTTGTGGTACATGGGGACCACTGCGAACAGAAATGGAGTGGGTATTGTCGTCGATATGTGACGGCAGATGCCATGGGATGGCTAAAGGTGGGGCAACAATGCGCAGACGCCGGCGCTCCGGACGGGTCTAGGTACAAAGCACACGGCGAGGTACCCAGGTTCGGGGCTCTCCATAGAGATAAAACCCCTACTCCTGCCTGTCTGGACTATAGGCATATATCTGTACACTCGTGCTCCTGGAGCTGTATTTGCTAAGCTACTTGGCTCATGACCGAACTAAACTACTAGCATGGGATGAATGGATGGAATGAGCTCCTGGCTCCATCCTCTCCCTCACCGTGGGCACCCTTGCCCTTTATATAGTAGTGGCAAGGGGACAAGGGGGTGAAGGAGAGAGGGGACAAGGAGACAAAGGGGGGACAAGAAGTACAAGTGAAGTGACACCATGATGTGATGTAATGTGACATCTAACCACTACACTATTCCTGACATGACTAGAGATGTCCCTCAGTTGTCTTGTCTGCTTGTCTTGTCAGCTCGATGTAGATGTCTCGGTTGACCTCTTGGACAGCCGAGTGCGCGAACAGTCGGCCGAGTGCGCGGACGGCCGACTGCGGGCAATCGACCGGCATCCGAGCTGGCACGCAATCGGCATGGAGCAGTCGGCGGGGGGCCGAGCCAGAGCGCAGTCGGCGAAGGCGCGCAGTCGGCGTTGCGTCGAATCGGTGACTTCGGTATACCCGGGGGTATTTCCTCCGACAGTAGCCTCCGAGCCTCCGGGTGACTCGGTGAGTCATCCGAAGGGTTTCTTCTTTGTCGATGTAGATGGACGTCGGTTGCACTTGGTGCAGCTTCTTTCCAGTGGGGGCGCGCAAGCGCACCCACTGGGTGTAGCCTCCGAGCCTCCGGGTGACTCGGAGAGTCATCCGGAGGGTTTCTTCTTTGTCGGTCTAGCCGAACGCCGATCGCACTTGGTGCAACTTCTTTCCAGTGGGGGCGCGCAAGCGCACCCACTGGGTGTAGCCTCCGAGCCTCCGGGTGACTCGGAGAGTCATCCGGAGGGTTCCTTAATTTTGTTGTAGTCGATGGCGTCGAGGGTCTCAGTAGTTTTCCCCCGGAAACAATCATGCATAAGACAAACGTTAGTTATCTCGGATATATCAAATACTTCTTATTTTTCTAAAAATGTAGACTTATGCAATCGGGAGGCCGACTCGGCTTTGCCTTCGCCCCGCAGTCGTTTTTCTGTTCATTCCACCCTTTGGCTCTTGCTCTCGCCAACATTACAGCCGGCTTGCGGTCTGTAGATGGATCGAACAGTCGGCCGCAAGACGAAGTGTACAGTACTTAAACTTTGGGGAGCAAACTCAACCGAGCAAACTTTCCAAAAAGAAAAACGATCGGGTCGTCCAAATTGTTTTATCTTTGTACGTTGTTCATGTGTGGTGACCTCCAGCTTTTGCTCTTTGCCAGCGTTGCAGCCGGCATGCAGTCTGCAGATGGATCAAATCGCAGGCCTTTGGCCCCGTACACACTACTAATCCGTCTGTCGGAAATAACTATTTGGGTTATCCGGCCTGCCCAGAGGCAGCCGGTCCCGGGCCGAACATGCAGCCGACTAGAAATAATGCGGAGATAACCCCCGAAGACTACTCAGGTTCATCCGTCATGCTTGCTATGGTGAGCAGTATTGAGTGGAACTCACATTGAATTTTTTGCGCAGTCGGAACACCCACTGGGTGAAGGTGTAGCCTCCGGGTGACTTGGAGAGTCATCCGGAGGGTTTCTGTTGATGTAGTAGACAGGACACTCGGCAGGCTCGTCCTCCGAGCCTCCGAGTGACTCGTCGAGTCGTTCGGAGTCTTTTGTTGATGAAGACGGGGCACTCGGCGGGTTCGTCCTTCGAGCCTCCGAGTGACTCGTCGAGTTATTCGGGCAAGTGATCCCTTGTGGTTGCTCCAGCGGATGGTCTGCCATCCGGGTCACAACCACACTTCTTTTTCGCAATCGGCTGTTTGGTCAGCGCAATCGGATTGACATCGGCCGACCTAACTGATGCTCTTTCCTTTTTTTTTTTTGCAGTCGACTGGCCGATCTGACGCAGCTGATCCAACACCTAGCGCACTGATATGCTCGCAGTGAGACGAAAATGCAACCGGCTCCGTCACCAGTTTTGTCTTCTTGGGCAATCGGATGCTTAAACAGAGCAATCGGCTTTTGCCAACTAGCAACCGGCACACTTTTTTTTAGCTGAGTAGAGCAATCGGCCAGCTGCAACCGGCTAGACCGGCAACTTCATTTCTCTCTTTTGACTAGACTATCTTCTCTTCTCTTCAGATCGGCCTTTTTTTCTGAACTCGGCATTCTTCTTCCGACAACTTGCTTTTCTTGCAATCGGCGGCCGAGCTAGCGCAGCCAGCCCGACCGCCTCTCTTTCTTTTTCTTTTTTCTGAACTGGCTCTTAGGACACGGCCGACCTGACCAAACAGGCAGCCTTCCTATCCTTTCTAAACTCTAAATTTCTCTGTCTATTTCTCTGAACTTTTCTTTCCTCTGCTTCTTCGGTCGGGGGCCGGATGCAACCGCGATTGGACGCACGCAGGGCCGGGCACAGCCGACCTGGCCAGGATGAGCTGGCCCGATGCAGTCGGCGAGTGGAGAGGACCAGGCAGAGGTGGAGGAAACTTGAAAAAGGTCGGACGAGGCGAGCTCGGCGCGGAGGAGGCCGACTGGGCTGAGCTGCGCGGCAAGGCCGGCGGGGTCGAGCTGCACGACGAGGCCGACTTGGCCGCATTGGTCAGAGGAGGAGGCCGAGCTGAAACTTGGTGGACGAGGTCGGAGGGGCGCGAGGCAGCAGTCGGCGGCGGAGGATGCCGCGAGGACGGGGCAGAGCAGCCCGCGCACGCATCCGGCCAACGTACGGGCACTCAACGGGAAATTACCTGGCAAGCGTGCGAGCATTGCACTACCATTGTATGGGCATTGTACGGGAAGGTTCTTGCTTCTTCTCTTTGAACTTTTCTCTGTTTTACAGCCAGCACACGGCCGGGAGAGCGGACGCGGAGCAGCTGACCACGGATGAAGTCGGAGCAACCGGGAACGGCCGGATGGAAACCGGAACAATCGGCCCAAGACTAGTAACACAGTCGGAGGCCCTTTTTTTTCTTTTTTCTTTTTCTGAACTCCGGTATCTTCTTCTTCTTCAGGTGTCTCATCAGGGGAGCACGCGAGCACAGCCGGAGGCCGGGAATCGCGTGGGAGCCCGCGGGAGGCCATGGATGGGCGCAACCGGCAGAAGGAGAGGTCGTCGGTCGTCAGCCAAGCAGCGCGCGGCCAGGAGCGGTCTGCTCAGGCGAGTCTGCACCCAACCGAGGGCGCGCGTAGGCTCGGGCGCGGCGGTGCTCGAGGAGGGGCACAGCCTTAGGCGCGGCGAAAACTCCAGGAGACGGGCGGCGCGCGGGCGAGGCCAGGAGGATATGCAACTTGGCTCGCAGCTGGAGGCGGCATGCCGGACCGACGGACGGAGCTGGGCGCGGGGAGCTCGCCGCGCGGTCTTGAGGATGGCGAAGCCAGTAGGGGCTTGATGCGCAGAAGGAGACCGCAGCCTCGAGCGCGACGGAGCTCGAGGAGGCGAGCGACGCGGAGGAGGCCGCAGGCTCGAGCGCGACGGAGCTCGAGGAGGCGAGCGACGCGGAGGAGGCCGCAGGCTCGAGCGCGACGGAGCTCGAGGAGGCGGGTGATGCGGAGGAGGCCGCAGGCTGAGCCAAGAGATGAGCCGCCGCCGGAAGAGCAGCGCGCTTCAGGGGCGACTGAACTTGGACGGGAGAAGAGCGCGGCTGGAATCCCGCGAGCCGCAGCGGCGCGACTCGCAGATGCAGAACGCCGGGAAGATGCAGCCATTGCACGCGTAGCCTCCGGGCACGCAGCTTAGTGGACCGTGATCCAGATTCAGAAAAATTGGCGCTGACGAAATCGTCGATGAAGAATAATCCCGGCCGGAACGGAACTCCGGTCGCCGCAATATGCCCCAAGGTGGGCGCCAACTGTCGTCGATATGTGACGGCAGATGCCATGGGATGGCTAAAGGTGGGGGAACAATGCGCAGACGCCGGCGCTCCGGACGGGTCTAGGTACAAAGCACACGGCGAGGTACCCAGGTTCGGGGCTCTCCATAGAGATAAAACCCCTACTCCTGCCTGTCTGGACTATAGGCATATATCTGTACACTCGTGCTCCTGGAGCTGTATTTGCTAAGCTACTTGGCTCATGACCGAACTAAACTACTAGCATGGGATGAATGGATGGAATGAGCTCCTGGCTCCATCCTCTCCCTCACCGTGGGCACCCTTGCCCTTTATATAGTAGTGGCAAGGGGACAAGGGGTGAGGGAGAGAGGGGACAAGGAGACAAAGGGGGGACAAGAAGTATAAGTGAAGTGACACCATGATGTGATGTAATGTGACATCTAACCACTACACTATTCCTGACATGACTAGAGATGTCCCTCAGTTGTCTTGTCTGCTTGTCTTGTCAGCTCGATGTAGATGTCTCGGTTGACCTCTTGGACAGCCGAGTGCGCGAACAGTCGGCCGAGTGCGCGGACGGCCGACTGCGGGCAATCGACCGGCATCCGAGCTGGCACGCAATCGGCATGGAGCAGTCGGCGGGGGGCCGAGCCGGAGCGCAGTCGGCGAAGGCGCGCAGTCGGCGTTGCGTCGAATCGGTGACTTTGGTATACCCGGGGGTATTTCCTCCGACAGGTATCTTGATCAACAAGAGCCTCAAGGATAGAGTGATAAACGTCAAGAGGCAAGGTGATCGGATTATCCTGGTCAAGCTGGTCGTTGGGGACCTAGTTCTCAATGTTATCAGCGCCTATGCCCCGCAAGTAGGCCACAATGAGAGCACCAAGTTGGAGTTCTGGGAAGGCCTGGAGGACTTGGTTAGGAGTGTACCTATTGGTGAGCGGCTCTTCATAGGAGGAGATCTTAATGGCCATGTGGGCACACCTAACACAAGTTTTGAAGGGGTGCATGGGGGCTTTGGATATGGCTGCAGGAATCAAGAAGGAGAGGATGTCTTAAGCTTCGCTTTAGCCTACGACATGATCGTAGCTAACACCCTCTTTAGAAAGAGAGAATCTCACCTAGTGACTTTTAGTAGTGGACAACACTCTAACCAGATTGATTTCATCCTCTCGAGAAGAGAAGATAGGCGTGCTTGCCTAGATTGTAAGGTGATACCTGGAGAGAGTGTTGTTGCTCAACATAAGCTTGTGGTGGCTGACTTCCGCTTTCGGATTCGTGTCCAGCGGGGATAAGCGCACCAAAGTCGCTAGAACGAAGTGGTGGAAGCTCAAGGGGGAGGCAACTCAGGCTTTCAAGGAGAGGGTCATGAAGGAGGGCCCTTGGGAGGAAGGAGGTGATGCAAACAATATGTGGATGAAGATGTCAACCTGCATTCGGAGGATAGCTTTAGAGGAGTTTGGGGTAACCAGGGGTAGTACAGTCGAAGCTAAAGATACCTGGTGGTGGAACGAGGATGTCCAGAAGGCTACTAAGGAGAAGAAAGTCTGTTTTCGACGCCTATACCTGGATAGGAGTGCAGACAACTTAGAGATGTAGAAGGTGGCAAAGAAGTCAGCGAAGCGAGCTGTGAGCGAAGCTAGGGGGCGGGCGTATGAGGACCTCTACCAGCGTTTAAACACAAAGGAAGGTGAAAGAGGCATCTATAAGATGGCCAAGATCCCAGAGAGGAAGACCAGGGATGTCAACCAAGTGAGATGCATAAAGGACGAAGCAGATCAACTTTTGGTGAAGGATGAGGAGATCAGGCATAGATGGCGACAATACTTCAACAAGATGTTCAATGAGGAGAATGGGAGCTCTACCACTGTTATGGCTGCTAGGGTTTGGGAGGGAGAGAGAGAGAGCTGCGAGGGCGCAAGAGGGCCGGCCGGGGGTCTTTGCCCACGGCCGAGCAAGAGGGAAGGGATTTCCTTCTTAATTCTTGCTTGATTAGATTGATAAATCTCCTCTCCTTATATAGAGGTTTACTTGACTCCCAAGCAAGGTTTACTTGGCCCTTAAGTAAGCGACCTCTTAACCCTAATGGGCTAAGGCCCAATAGGTCCATAACTACTCAAACACTACACCCCACCTTGACATGCAGCTCGTCCTCGAGCTGCAAACGAGCTGCAACCTAACGATGACTCGACTCCACACAAACCTAACGCCTAAAAACAAGCCTTTTACATCTCGTCCTATTGTATTGACCTGAAATAAGCTAACCCGAATTAGACTCCGACTCTTTATTTTTTGACTCCGAACGATAAGGCGAAGACCCTCCGCGTGCCGAACTTGTGCGTTTGCAGCCCCCTGGATCCCATGGAGACCATCTGAACAAGAGGGGGGCACTGGCCACCTAATGGGATTGGTCGCAACAGCAACCAGCGGAGACGTCCTCGCGGCGTCCGGTGGCGGAATGCGGTTGCGCTAGGCAGTGTGTTCCTGCCGATGACAGGGAGGGGAACGGCTCCCCTACCACCGCTGCCGCAGAGTTGGAGGTCCTTGCCCGCGGGAAAAACACCATGCTCGCGCCTGAAGACAGCAGTGGGTTGGCGCGGTTGCTGGTGGCCGTCCCACGGAGTGAGGTTGCGCTCCGCTGTGCTCATAGGCTGCCGCATCCCCTGCAGCAGTTGACGTGCTAGGAGGCCGCGCGCAGCAGCCTGCAGCCGCACCGCCGCCAACACCTGACAGCTAAGCATCTTCCTCGCCGGCGTTGTCGTGATGTCCTTCGGCTGCTCGATCTGCAGCAACTGCTCGCTCTCATCTTGGATCTGCTGGGCACCTGTTATGGCGACGGCTGTCACCGCATAGCCCAGCAAGCCATAGGGGAAGACCGGCGGCAAGGAGACCACGGGCGCGAGCTGCTGTTGGTGCCTTTCCTCTTGCCCGGTCGTGGGCAAAGACCCCCGGCCGGCCCTCTCGCGCCCTCGCGGCTCTCTCTCTCCCACACCCTAGCAGCCATAACAACCATTGAGCTGGACGACTCCTTTGATGAGATGAACAAACGTTTTGTGCGGCGAATCCAGGAGGCCGAGGTCAAGGAGGCGTTAAAAAGGATGAAAGGAGGCAATGCGATGGGCCCTGACAGTATCCCCATCAAGGTGTGGAGAGGCCTTGGAGACAAAGCGATAGTATGGTTAATCAAGCTTTTCAACCTCATTTTTTAGTCAAACAGGATGCTTGAAGAATAGAGGCGGAGTATATTAGTACCAATCTTCAAGAACAAAGGGGATGTTCAAAGTTGTACTAATTATCGCAGGATTAAGCTAATGAGCCATACAATGAAGCTATGGGAAAGAGTCATTGAGCACCGTGTAAGAGGAATGACACGCGTGACCAAAAATCAATTTGGTTTCATGCCTGAGAGGTCGACCATGGAGAGAACATATCTCATGCACCCGGTCAATTGGTGCTACCGGTGCACCCGTCCTCCGTTGCACATTTAAAAATGTTTGAAAAAATCCAAAAAAATTTAGTGTATTGACACAACATCAATGTATGTTGTCTCAAAATTTCAGCTCCAAAGTCCTAACAAATTTTGAGAAACTAAAAAGACAAATTTGACTAGAATAGTGTCATGGGTGTCACAAAAAGACAAAAACGAAAAATGGCACTATTTGTAGTCAGATTTGTCTTTTTAGTTTCTCAAAATTTGTTAGGATTTTGGAGCTGAAATTATGGGACAACATACATTGATGTTGTGTCAATACACTAATTTTTTTCGGATTTTTTCGAACATTTTTGAATGCGCAACGGAGGACGGGTGCACCGGTAGCACCAATTGACCGGGTGCACCAGATACGTTCTCCGACCATGGAAGCTATTTTCTTGGTACGACAACTTATGGAGAGATACAAGGAGCAAAAGAAGGACATGCATATGGTGTTCATTGACTTGGAGAAGGCCTACGATAAGGTACCGTGGAATGTCATGTGGTGGGCGTTGGAAAAACACAAAGTCCCGACAAAGTACATTACCCTCGTCAAGGATATGTGCGAACAAGCGATGGCGACACTGATGGCTTCCCAATCAAAATAGGACTGCACCAGGGGTAAGCTTTGAGCCCTTATCTTTTTGCATTGGTGATGGATGAGGTCACAGGGGATATACAAGGGGACATCCCATGGTGTATGCTCTTTGCAGACGATGTGGTGCTAGTCAACGATAGTCGGGCGAGGGTTAATAGAAAGTTGGAGCTGTGGAGACAAACCTTAGAATCGAAAGGTGTAACAGCCCGGGATTTTCACCCAAATTAAAAAAAATTGTTTGTTGCTTGTTAGAATTGTTTGCAGTATTTGCTTCGCCGTTTATTAATTGGTGAATAGATTTTCCCCCTACTTCTCGTATCGGATGCGTGACTAACCCTTTTCCACCATGGCACACGACCTTGCGACACCGGGTTTCACCTGAGCACCGTCGCAACTTCCGACAACAGACCAACCATCGCCATCGGAACAAAAACCCCATTTATTTAATAAATGGATTATTTTATTGGGCGCCGGAAAATGTTCTCAGAACGGTATCGAAGTGAGATAAGACTGACGGGCTCGCCGCGCTGAGCGTGTGGTTCGAGATTTCGTCCGAATCGGAGTCCGTATGGAGTCTCGGCGGTCATAAACGTGCAGCGTAGAAAACGGGGTTCAACTAAGTGAGCTGAAAGTATGCATGTTGATTGCTTGATCCTACCACTTCATATTTATGCCTCTCAAATAAACCCAAACAGCCATGTCCCTCACATCCTAGCAAATCATTGTTTGGCCATGTACCTTGCTTGCTTAACCACTGCTTAGTATGCATGCTAGGAAGCTATCCTGTTTATCCTGTTACTCCTTGGATTGGGCTATCACATTATTATATTGTTGTGGATGATATGATTATTATAATGTTGACTATACTCGACGAAGGATGGAAGGTCTAGGCTATCCTGCCCCGATGCTTTTTTCCATTCGAGTCACCTAGGACCCGAGTTCCGGATATTGTGTCTCTTGACGAGCGTGCCTAACCGCGTGTGGAATTTTATGAGGTCCCATTTTCTTACCTACCTAGCTTCAAACATTTCTAGTGGTGGCCCAAGCTGATTTACCATTTAAAAACCGTGTGTGTCTGTCGGGTCGCTCCTAGCAGACTTTCTTTAAACCAACCCGGACCAGTGGGCACATGGTTTCCCTGTTAGTCCACCCTTGGCCGGCGAGGGCCCGGGACCTCACGTGAGGTGTCCCTGTAAGCCAAACCCTGTTGAGACGGAAGAGGCCGACTCGAGAGCGCGGCCGACTTTTGGATTGGGTGTCGACTCCCCGGGGGCCACCCGGATTTGTTCGTTGTTAGTTAGAGTGATTACGGGAATGGTGTGTTTTATCTTTTCCATTAGGCTTTTGATTGTAGTTTGTACTCAGACATGTATCTTCCGCTGATGTAATGTATTAAGGAAGTTGTATGCCGATTGTATGAGATGTTGTATCCTTGTAGCTGTAATGTTGTGATATCATGTTGGAAATCCGGGACATATGGCATTGTCATATGTCGCGGTGGGACCGATATGTGCTTCGTCCCCGGATCTTGATGGAAACATCTAGATCTGGAACAGTACCGCACATCGGGCCTTACAGTTTTAGGCTTAGTAGAACTAAAACTGAGTACATGAGGTGCGGTTTTAGTACTACTAACCATGAGGAAGAGGAGGAGGTCACCCTTGATGGGCAAGTGGTACCTCAGAAGGACACCTTTCGATATTTGGGGTCAACGCTGCAGAAGGATGAAGACGTTAGCCATCGAATAAAAGTTGGATGGCTAAAGTGGCGCCAAGCTTCTGGCGTTCTCAGTGATAAGAGAGTGCCACAAAAGCTAAAAGGCAAGTTCCATAGAACGGCGATTCGACCTGCAATGTTGTATGGTGCTGAATGTTGGCCAACTAAAAGGCGACATGTCCAACAACTAAGTGTGGCAGAGATGCGCATGTTGAGATGGGCATGTGGCGACACAAGGAAGGATCGGATCCGGAATGATGATATACGGGAGAGAGTTGGGGTGGCACCAATTGAAGAGAAGCTTGTGCAACATCATCTGAGATGGTTTATCCAGCTTAGGCCTTCTGAAGCGTCGGTGCATATCGGGCGGTTAAGGCGTGCTGATAATGTCAAGAGAGGCCGGGGGAGGCCAAACTTGATTTGGGAGGAGTACGTGAAGAGAGATCTGAAGGATTGGGCTATCAAGAAAGATCTAGCTCTGGACAGGGGTGCGTGGAAGTTATCTATCCACGTGCCAGAACCGTGATTTGATTTCGATATCTTTTGGGTTTCAGCTCTAGCCTACCCCAACTTGTTTGGGACTGACAGGCTTTGTTGTTGTTGTTGTAAGTCAGCACAATGCTGCACGGAGGACAATATATATTTTTTTGGAAAATAAAATAAAATAAATAGATTCCCATAAAAACTGAGGACAAAATATGAAAGCCTTCCAGAAAATCCAGTAGATTCCCATAAGATTTAACCGTTAACCATTTCAAAATGTAGTTTACAAGCTAGAACAAACAATGTTTGTAAGAATGAAATTCCATAGTTTAGGATACACGTACCTGTGGCTATCTGTACAACTGCCTGCAATTCCTGTCGATCCTTGCTTGCACTAGGGTGTTTGAAATATGCCGCCTTAAGGTAAGCGACTTCTACACATTTATACGCTAAAGCAGCAGCAGCCATTCCCTTGCACCGTTCATAGGCATGAGCACAAAAGCTGGGCAGTCAAATAAAATGAAAATTCCATTTTAGCACATAATACACTTTAAGGTGACAATGAAGCACGACTTAAAAGAAGTGGGCTGAAGGGGTGCACAGTGGTCTCTATAGAGAAGATAAACATATGCAAGATGTTGGCGTCTGCATGATGCAGTCAGAAATTGCATGGGCATCCCATTCAATACAGACATTTGTGAAATAGACAAGCTCTGATCAATGCTACATTGCATTTCTTTTTGTTTTGTAGCAATGCACCTCCCCAATATCCGAAGTGATAAGAAGGTTTTAAATTTATCGAAGTAGCTACTTTGGTTTACAATTTAAAGTCAACACGTGAAATTTATCAAAACATGCATTGCACGGTTACTACTTTTAGCATATAATACAGTTAGCCAGTATCACTATTCGCTATGCGTAGTAGCAATTTAAACATAGTTTTTTTTATTTTAAACTTCAATCACCGATTCCATATGAAAAAAAATTAAATAAGGATAAATTGCACCACATCTGCAATAACTTAGAAGGTGAGTCTAACTAGATCAAATGACACAATTCTTTAAAATCAAAATCATAACAAAAATTGTTTTGAGTGGTGCAGTGCGGGGCGGGGATGCAACTCAAAAAAGTATTGCAAATATTTGATGCAAAATAACTCTACTGAGTCACGAATAAAGCAAAGAAAACAAAATCCCAGTTTAACCCAAAAGAGTTATACTCGTCTGTATCACAGAACCACAATATGTACATAAAACCACTTGGTAAAAGAAGCCATACATATTAAATACACAAGTGTACAGCTAGCTTACTCGCAGAGCTTTGCAGTTTCAGAGTACATCTTCATTGACTGAGCTGCATCAGCTGGTCTTGAACTATCAATACCAGGAGTTTCGAAAAGAGACGCAACATGCAGAAACTTTAAAGCCGCCTCAAAGTATAGGCCTGTACTTTCAAGTTCTTGTCCCTTATTCTGCAGGTGGATTCTCGTCAGAACATATATAAGAAGTTGATATAATGAGTAAATCATGCTCATAAAACATCTAAAACCAAATTGTATCAACAACCTTTAGATGATTCGCCATATGCTTTAAGTCTCGAGCTTCCTTAAGAGCCAATGCAACCATAGTACTATCCTTCCTAATTGGACTTGCAGTGTCCGAATTATTGGAAATTGCTTGCTTCATAATGCCATGTTGATAGCCAGTTTCAACACTGGATCCCCTCAACTGTACTTTCATTTTTAAAGCATCAGATTTTACTGGAGTGGAGTGGACCTTTGATTTGCCTTCTTTCAGCTGCATATGGGCAACTTGAGCAACAATGGGCTTCCTCATCTTTTGATTATCAATACAAAGCTGTGGTTTCCCTTTCCCAATTGACACCTTTGGCTGCTTATTTCCATAATTCACTGCACTTGAATCAGCATTCAGTGGTCCGCCTTTTCCAGCCATTCTAGCACGAGAAAGCTTTTCACTATTAAAGTTTCTCAATGGTGATGAAGAGACCGAATCAACTGGAGAGCCTTTTGGTTCTTGAGAGTTTTTGTTTCTCCGAGAGCTCGAGATCTTTGAAGAACTTGAAGTAGCAACAGTAGATGTGTGGAGATAGGACGCATCCGGCCTTCTATTGTGTTCAGCCAATTCCAAAACCTGACTGCGAGGTAAATCTTCCCAAAGTTCTGATGGAACTTCTTTTCCAGTAACATATTTGTTGTCTGCAACTAGCTCATTGTTTAGACACCCCTTAGCACAAGACAACACTGTATCTGCATCCCACACTTTTACAGGTCTAGTATCCACCTTGGACATAAGTTCTTCCGACTTCATTATCTTAGGCTTCCTTTGCTTCAAGTTCTCATTATTTTCTCCTTTGCTTGCGTGATCCGCTGAATGCTGAATCTCCTCACGTTCTTTCATTGTCTTATTCTTGCCAGACAAATCTAATCTTTCCATGTCTTCACGATGTTCTTTATTCTCCTTACCAGAGGCTGCATCCTCATCATCAATCTTCTTAGTTAGTTTCAATGAATCATATTTTGAAGAAATTTTTTCTTTGTGTAAACAGATGTCACCTTGTTCACATGAACTCTTTGTATTTTTATCCTTTGCCGGGAAAGTCCTGGTTTCATCAGGAACTTTCCCACCAGTTAAATCACATTCATGATTCCAATCTCCGTCAAAATGATGCTGATCCACCTTTTTAGTTTTCTTAGATGTTCTGTGTTCATCTTGATCAATCCCATGCTTCTTAGACATTTCCACAGGATCTCCTGTATCTACATTGAAAGTAATATGTCAGAGAAATGTGAATAGCTAAAAAGTAAAAAACAGCATATAATGAAAATGCATCATAAGACGGTGCATATCATACAGAGCGTCAGGAACAAATATGAAAGAGAGAATAACCTTCATCTGAGTAGTTATTGTGGCTCCTGTGCTTAAGTGTCTGCCTTTCCACAGCATAGTCAGATGATTTGTTCCCTGGCCCTAGTACATGTTTGCTCGCAGAATCCCTCTCAAAAGGGTAATGCTCACCATCAACGCTTCTTTTATTTTTTGTAAGATCTTGTTGGTTTCTCATTAGAGGAATTGATGATGAAGTGAGGTAAGAACTCTCGACTAGATCGTTACCATCTTTCAGAGTACTTTTCCTTTTCCTACTCTGCTCAAACTGTCCACTTGTATTGTAGGTGCTGGACGCTGCTATACGTACATCACCTGTAGTTGTAGTGTGAGGACCACCAGAAGAAACACCAGTGGCAGGGACTTGAGTGACATACAATGCGTTCAGAGCATCTGTTGTTTCATCCTCATTGATTTCACACCTATTCATCCCAGGTCTGCAAAAAAAATTGAATTACACTTTAGTGAGGGAAAACACTGCTCTCAAAATCATTTATAAAAAGTTACTACTCTACTAGGTAATTTGCCTGTGCGTTGCTACGGGTGTGCAAATATGTTGATGATTCCACACCAATTCTGATTAATGAACTATACATTAGAGATTGATTTGCGACCCTGGTTAGGAAGGTGATCCCGTAACAATAATTGCAGAGTTATTGTGCATTGCAAAGGAAAAAATTAAACCATTATTGCAAAAGAAAAAAATTCTTTGACTGCCTCGCTATACATGGAAAAATCTAACCATTATTACTGATTGAAAGGTCTATCAATGTACGGGGAATGTTATATATATATATATATATATATATATATATATATGTGAGTACGCAGACCAAGTATTAAGATGCTAGTCATCCTGTATAGATACTAACGCATGCATGTAGAGGGATAGAAGTATCGACAAATACAAATACAGGGAGCATGCAAGCACGAACTTGAACTTACAGCCAGTTAAGCATGCTACATTTCCACTTCTTTGGGAGCATAGAAGGGTTCGTCCCATATGGTAGGAGACGCCATTTCTGACACATGTCGCAGCATACCCATTCCTCTATCACAACAGGTGCAGAAAGAGGAACCACATTTTTAGCTGTTATCAAGCTGGTTGAAGGCATATGCAACCCTTGTTCTTCTGAAGCTGGAAATTTCCCGTGTTCAATACTGGCTGCGATGTCTTCCTTTGCCACCCCAGACATATCAAATTCCTTCTTATAATCAATCATCTTCTCTTTTTGTCGCAACTCGCAATGGGCCAGCATATCTCTTTCCTTGTATACTTGAGATCTGATAGGAAGATCTTTATGCGAATTTGATTTCACTTTCTTTTCAAAATGATTAGATTTTAATTGAGAGTCATTTTTCCTATCCTTAACTGCTACAGAGGAATGGGTACAATCGTTATCTTCGATGAAATCAGATGATGGCACACAACTGATTTTACTCTTGACCTCAATTTGGTAATTATCTCCGCCAAGTTTGTCACTGGCAAAACTTTCTTTACCAGGGGCCTTCTTAAAATCATCACATGGTACCTCCCTATCCTTTTTATCCTGATTACCTTCAAAATTAACAATTTTTCTATCAGCTTTTACTTTGCTCCCTTTCTTCGTATAAAATGGAGAGTGTCGGTGATCAGTAATATCCCTCTCTTCTAAACACGTGTCCACTTTGCTAGCTTTTAATCTTACTTTCCCCTTCACTTGGTAACCAGTTGCTGATTTCTCAAAACTACCATTTTCTGCATGCTTTGCTGACACTTCTTTGGTGGCTTCAGCTTTATCTGTTGCCACCTCATCACCACCTATTTGTTCTTTCAATTGATCATCTTTATTATGCTCATATGGTGGCCCGGATACACATGTGTTTCTTGTTGACTCTTGTACAAATTGATTCACTGCTTTTAACTCTATGGTTGGGATACCAGTAAAACAGGGTAGTATACGAGGTGTATCAGTGTCCGATATAATCTCTTGACAGGCAGGCTCCTCACCCGTGACTGTGTTAGTATCATCTATAATAATTCCAGTATTTGTATTTATAGACTTCCTTTTCTTACTTTCTGACTTTTTTTCCTTAAATATCTGGCGTTTGAGACGTCCACCATGTAGAGCAGGCTCTGAATGGCCTTCATATGTACTAGTTACATTTTCTACATCCAAACGTTTTCCCCATTTGTTTGATAGAGCAACCTTATTTGCTAACTGCAGAATGTTGCAATGCAGAGGTGATAGCAAGAACCCTCCAGGAACTGAAAAGCATGTCATGGTCTGATTGATCACGCAAAGAGAAAAGTAAACAGTTACCTATTTTGTTAGGCTTATTTGTTCAATAAGTGCTAATAGAGCTTATACAGTAATTTACCTGGAGAATTGTGTGAGGAGAATCATTTGGCATATTGCTAAATTCAGGAGAGAGCCCCTCAAGACCATCAGGACTTCCCCCCATGGACGATGATGACGAAATATCAAGGCCCAGTCCACTGTATATATATGCCTTTTTTTTAACCAACACATTACTGGAACCAGCTCTTATCCAAACTTTGAGTGCCTTCTGATCACTACCATTAAATGAGCTGTCCCAAGAATCAGAACCTGGAGCAGAGTCTTTCTCAGCACTTGTGCTTGGGATTTTTTCCTTTTTACATAAATCGCCAGATGAAGGTGCAGTGGTACCATTATTTTGGGAAATAGATCTCACTGCTACAGTTGAAGGGTTTTGATCCAAGCTCTGCATTAGTAATAACCACACTATAAATACTGCAAAAATCTGTTTCACCAGAGCATATACTGTGGTTAAGAACAGCACAATGGAAAACAAAGCACCTCAGCAGGCTCTTGGTGAAGTGACCTTGAGGTGGTAATGTTTGCCACCATAGGTGAGCTTCTTCTGCTTTGAGGTAAAGGAGTAGGAGAACGCTGGTATGTGGGCAAAAATGAACCATAACCACCAAATTTCGGCCCTGCCACAGATTGTGCCCTGTTCAATATCTCCCTGGCATGCATCGAAAGAGAAAGCAACCAACATAAACTGCCCAGCTCTTTACCTAGGTTCTCTGCAGAAACTCCTCCTTCAAAGTCTCTCTGAAAGTGTCCTAGAACATGTTGAAGCTTTTCATCCTGAAACCAAGCATGCAAATAAACAGATGTTGTTATGTGGCTGCTAGGGTTTGGGAGGGAGACAGAAGGCTGCGAGGGTGCGAGAGGGCCGGCTGAGGGCCTTTGCCCACGGCCGGGCAAGAGGGAAGGGATTTCCTTCTTAATTCTTGCTTGATTAGATTGATACATCTCCTCTCCTTATATAGAGAGGTTTACTTGACTCCCAAGCAAGGCTTACTTGGCCCTTAAGTAAGCGACCTTTTAACCCTAATGGGCTAAGGCCCAATAGGTCCATAACTACTCTAACACTACACCCCACCTGGACATGCAGCTCGTCCTCGAACTGCAACCTAATGACTCGACTCCACACAAACCTAACGCCTAAAAACAAACCTTTTACATCTCGGCCTATTGTATTGACCTGAAATAAGCTAACCCGAATTAGACTCCGACTCTTTACTTTTGACTCCGAACGATAAGGCGAAGACCCTCCGCGCGCCGAACTTGTGCGTTTGCAGCCCCTGGATCCCATGGAGACCATCTGAACAAGAGGGGGGCACTGGACACCTAATAGGATCGGTCGCAACAGCAACCAGCGGAGACGTCCTCGCGGCGGCCGGTGGCGGAATGCGGTGGCGCTAGGCAGTGTGTTCCCGCCGGTGACAGGGAGAGGAGCGGCTCCCCTACCGCCGCTGCCGCAGAGTTGGAGGTCCTTGCCCGCGGGAAAAACACCATGCTCGCGCCTGAAGACAGCAGTGGGTCGGAGCAGTTGCTGGTGGCCGTCCCACGGAGTGAGGTTGCGCTCCGCTGTGCTCATAGGCTGCCCCATCCCCTGCAGCCGTTGACGTGCTAGGAGGCCGCGCGCAGCATCCTGCAGCCGCACCGCCGCCAACACCTGACAGCTAATCATCTTCCCCGCCGGCGTTGTTGTGATGTCCTTCGGCTGCTCGATCTGCAGCAACTGCTCGCCCTCGTCTTGGATCTGCTGTGCACCTGTTATGGCGACGGCTGTCACCGCATAGCCCAGCCAGCCGTAGGGGAAGACCGGCGGCAAGGAGGCCACGGGCGCGGGCTGCTGTTGGTGTGGCAGCGGAGGAGGTGGCAGCTGGGGGTGCGGCTGGGGCGCATAGGGCCCGACGAGGAAGGCCCTGAGGTCCGCCACGGCCTGCTGTAATTCCAGGATTGCGGCTATCACCGGCTCCGGGGTGAGGACGAGGGCGGGACGGCGCCGGGGCAGAGGGCGCAATCGCCCCTGAGGACGCCAGCACGCCCCATGCCGGCGCGCCTGCTGTGTGGGGCAGCAGCGCCGCCGAAGACGCTGGTGGCGGCGGGTGGGTGTGCGGCAGCGACAGGGTGGACATGATCGAGCCTGAGCACTCTGATACCAGATTGTTATATGGCTGCTAGGATTTGGAAGGGAGAGAGAGGGCTGCGAGGGCGCGAGAGGGCCGGCCGGGGGCCTTTGCCCACTGTCGGGCAAGAGGGAAGGGATTTCCTTCTTAACTCTTGCTTGATTAGATTGATACATCTCCTCTCCTTATATAGAGAGGTTTACTTGACTCCCAAGCAAGGCTTACTTTGCCCTTAAGTAAGCGACCTTTTAACTCTAATGGGCTAAGGCCCAATAGATCCATAACTACTCTAACAGATGTAGATCTTGAAAGCCAGAAACCGGGTCATAGTAATAGACATGCAGACTAGATATACAACATATAAGTCAAAACACAAAGGTAAATTAAAAAAAATTACCTAAGCAAGGAGAAGATACAAACGCCAAAGAAGGCACGACCCATACAATGGCACAATGCCTTAGAGGCACAACTTGTCACAAAAAACCTAGACGACTGTAAGAAACATCAAGGCGAAAGTCGACGATCCGCGAGAAGAAGATGACCAAACACAACCTAGACTAGAGCAAATGTGACAGCACATGCAAAGGTTTTGGGTGTGGTTCAAATACATAATTGATGGGTGAAATTCATAATTACAGTAATTGCCTAGCATATAACACATGCAAAGGTCATATAGCACATGATGTTTCTAGCATTCCTTGCTCAAAGGTGACGCTTTTAAATTTAGCAAGAAAGATCAAGGTTTCCCCGTTCTAACAGACGGACTAATGCATCCAATCCTGTTGAGTAGTCGCTGTACTAAACCAAGTAACAGGCGAATACATATGGAGCAACCGCCAATTTCGTCCCCGCAAAATCGCACTGAAATTAGCATCTTTCACCGCCGTCAGTGCCGCATTCCACGAGCCAGAGAGAGAGAGAAGGTACTAACGATGTAGGATAACGCGACGTCGGGGTCGACCAAGGCGTCATCGTCGTCGGAGCAGGCCTCCCCCTCCTCCAGCTCGACGTCGTCCGCCATGGCCCGGAACAAGATCGCGCCTCCGCCCTCCTGGTGTGCCCCCCCTCAGGGACAGGTAGTACTAGGGGCGATACAATGGCTCCCCGGTGCAGCAGGATTAGGACAAGCCGAGGAGGCACGGCGGCCTTGGACGGGCTGCCGTCCCGTCGACGTCTGGAGCTTTCCTCTTTTTCTCCCCCTCCCTCGTTTTTCACCACACGCCTCTTGCGGGTTAGTTGGTGCGCGTCTCAATTGGCGCCGCTGCTTTGCCATTGGCCAGGCTGCCGCTGGTGCTGCTTTTCCTTGGCAGGGAATTTGGTGCGAGGAAGTGAATGTGGGAAAACGGAGGCGGCGTTTCTAGGGACCACAGTGGAGTGGCCCGGGCTGTGGTCACGCCAATCATGTTTGTTTGTGGTGGGGTGGGGTTGGACTTCCGCTCATCATGTTTATCATGTTTAGATTTAGTACTCTTTCCATGAAAATCAAATATTTCCAAAACACTTAAAGCAAGTACAATAGGATGACGTAGGCAGGCTGTAAGGCATATAATATGATATTTTGAATGAGTTGGAAGAGAGAGAAGGGGAGAGAGAAGAGGAGTGGACTACTAGTTAACAGTCGGCTGTAACACGTGCTCATAGGCATATTGTGAAGGCGCATTTGGTTTGTGGGGATAGAAAAGCCTGGGCAATCAATCCCCTAGTGGAGATTTCCCACGTCATGTGAGATCCCTGTATGAACCCTGGAAAATCTGATGCTACTATTTGGACACCAGCAGAGAGGGAAGGAGGAAGAGAGGATACAGTGTCTTCGCGAGCGGACAAGCCCAGGATTTCCTCTCCGACCCCTCCACACGTGGAAAACCTCCCCGTGGAAACGACACGGAAGGGGGCGCAGAATCCCTGGTGAGCGAACAGCCAAACGCTTCGATAGTTTTCCACGGGCCAACTTGCCCCCGTAGGCTATAAGCCCTGGGTTTTTACGAGGATCCCCGTGGGATCCCGTATAACCAAATGAGCCCTGAGAGTGTCAAGTGGACCATATATCAACAAAGTAGTATATTTTTACATGCAACTATTGTACTTGCTAGCTATAAGGTTGGCTATAGATGACATGGCAACGCCTTATAGCCAGCAGCTGGTTATACTATTAACCATGCTCTTATGCGCGGAGCATTAACTTTCACCACGTTTCTTGTTTTTTGACATAAATAAACGAATCAAGCAATAAGAAACGTGGAGCATGTATGTTTCCAATGACATTAAACAACCTAGCACGGCATGCAGTGGTCAATCTATTGCATGCGATAGTATTAATTAACAAATAAGCATTAAGTTTTCTCGTTTTCTCTTCCACCTTGGTCGCAATGCACAACCTAAGGTGACTAATGCACCGGTATGGAGGGAGTACCATTTCATTCGTTGGTTTTGGCATCTGCGAGATCTCATTTATCTGTTGTGGCTTGTTGTGGGGTCCTTTTTACTCCGCGTATTGTATTATATTTATGTCAAGTCAAACTTTACAAACTTTGACCAATTTTTTACTAAAAAATATCAACATCTATAATACCAAATATATATACTATGAAACAACATTTCATGATGAATCTAACCATATTGATTCAACATTGTAAATGTTGATACTTTTTTCTACAAATTTGATCAAAGTAGAGATACTTTGACTTTGACCAAAATTTATATGCAGACTAAAAAGGACCGAAGGGAGTACATTGTGTGTGTATTACTGCCTCTGTCCAATGATATAAGATGTTTTTGCAAGCTAGTTTAACTTGTAAAAATGTCTTACATTGTGGGACGGAGGGAGTACCTATGTTCCTCAATTTTATCTTATTGTATGCAGTAGCGCTGTTAGAATAGGTTGACGCACCAAACAGCCTTCGGGCACTGTAGCACTGTGGCTACAGTGCTTGCTACAGTACCCAAAGGCAAGTGCCCTCATGCCCTAGGACACCGCCTGGGCTGACGGGGGGCCTGGCGCCGCCACGGATCATATGGCGTGTGCCCATTTGTTGATGCTTATGGTTGGATCCGATCTGTGTTTCAACTTGTGCTCATGTTGGTTGGTTGTATTCTGTTTCTTTGGGGTTGTTCATCCCAATGGAAGAAATATGGCCCTTACTGTGGTCGAAACTTATCCTTCTAACTCTTTGCCTCATTTTGATGCTCTTTGACTCACTTTGATCATGTGCTTGCTTTGGTGGGATTATTCTTGGATGGTATTTTTTTACGAAGGATAACTAGGGCCTTTAAATTGGTATCAAGACGATTGACTCGTTGAACTGCTTTTGCTTATGTATTGTGTTTTCCTTTTGTTCATGCGTCTTCATTGTTTTGTGGTTGCTCATGATGCATGGAAAGGTGTTTATCGTGCATTGTGGTCATTATTTTTCGTATCGCTTATGCGCTTGAGAAATTGGGGTGCTTGTGGGCGTTAGGTCGAATCCTTCTGCTTTGCTTCAACTGTGTGCTTGCTTTTGTGGGTCTTCCCTTGGATGGTCAGTTTCTTATGAACGATAATCAGGGCGCCTCCACCGAGGTCAGCGTGTGTTTATTCGATGATGGAGGACCGATTCAAATAACGCGATGAAGGATAAAGAAAAACTTGTGGGATTGTTGCACACGTTGGCATTAGGTTGGAGATTGGTATTTTTTTTTGCCTTGGTTCGACAGTGTGCTTGATTTGCTGGGTATGCCCTTGAATGGTCGGTTTCTTATGCACTATAACCAAGGCACCTCCAGCGATGTTAGCTCGTGTTGATTCGATGTTGGCGGCTGTTGAAGCAGAATGAAAAACTTAGGGGATTCAGGCACACGTTGGCATTAAAGTTGGATTCACTTGGATCTTCATCACATCAGGTTTTGTTTATAGATGTTGTTTTGTATTTTTCCTCGGTCTATGTTGTTTTTGGATTACTCATGGTGTGTGGTAGGGTGTTTACCGTGTGTCATGGTTGTTTTGTTTCTGTGCAGCTTGTGCCATTGAGACATTAGGGTATTTGTGAGCGTAGGTTGGATCCTTTTGCCTCGTTACCTCGCTTTGATTAGGCGATGGGGATTGAGGCACACATTGGCATTAAGTTGGAGTTAGATCGATCGTGTGCTTACTTTGGTGTCTCTTCCCTTGGATGGTCGGTTTCTTATGAATGATAACCAAAGCATCTCCATCAAGGTCAATGTGTGTTGATTTGGTTACGGAGGTTGGATTCAAATAACGCGTTGAAGTGGAAAGAGAAATCTAAGGGGGTTGAGGCACACATTGGCATTAAGTTGGATCCACTTGGATCATCGTGTTTCTGGATTTTGTATAGATTGTGTTTGGTCTTCGTTCCTTAGTTTACGTTGTTTTAGGATTGTTTGCGGTACGTGACGGGGTGTTTGGTGGGCATTATTTTGGAACCTTTCAATGCCTTTATCCACTTCAACATTGCGCTTACTTTGGTAGGTTTTCCCTTGGACGGTCGGTTACTAGTGAACGATAAATAGGGCAATTCCACCAAAGTTCAACACATATTGATTCGATTATGTAAGCTAGAATAACGTAACTTGTCAAAGGCTAAATAAAATATCAAGAGATTGTAAGGCCCGATATGCGGTACTGTTCCAGATCTAGGTGTTTCCACCCAGACCCGGGGACGAAGCACATATCGGTCCCACCGCGACATATGACAAAGCCATATGCCCCGGATTTCCAACATGATATCACAACATTACAGATACAAGGATACAACATCTCATACAATCGGCATACAACTGCCTTAAATACAATACAACAGCGGAAGATACATGTCTGGGTACAGACTACAAGAAAATGCCTAGTGACAAAGAGAAAAACATCGATCCCCATAACCACACGGGTCCAGGCCCTCCGCCGGGATCCGCCTAACTAGTCGTCGCCGAGTCTCCACGTGAAACGTCAATCACCATACCTGTTGTCGATCAAGAACCCTGAAAAGAGTTTGGGGGTAGTATCATGAGTACAGAAGTACACACCATCCAACTGTAGTGGTCATCTGACCCAGCAAGGACTTCATCACTCGTCATTCTAGGACAACTAGTAGTTTACGGTAAGGATGGGGTAAGTGGTGAGTTACTGTCGCACTAGCATTTATGAAGTGGCTAATGATCTAGAGAGTAAGATAAGAAGCCAAGCATTCGATGAGGAATCGCCTCCAACAAGTCTTGCTATCAACTACTTACGCAAACATAACACATATCCTATCCTTGTCCTCCTCTTCGCATCCCGACGAAGAAGAAGGAGTCAAGGCACACACACGTTGATCAAGTTATGTTAAGATTATCTCAGTTGTTGTTGTCTATGAACAAGGAGTAGGTCTCAAGTCGTCCATAACCGTGGACACGACTTCTCGAAAAGATTTAACCCTGCAGGGGTGTACCGACTTCCCATTACAAGGCTCTGCACGCACGCCCATCTCTCTCAGTTGCTACCCATTATAGGCAACCATTTTATGATTTAGTTCCGAGAGATCCGAAATGACAGGTCCCTCTAACTAACAACGAACAAATCCGGGTGGCCCTCAGTGAGTCGACACCCAACTCAAAAGCCGATCGCGCTCTCGAATCGGTCTCTACCGTCTGTCGCAGGTTTGGATAGCCGGTTAATCACACATGGGAAACCGGGTCCTCAGCCGGACAAGATGGGCCAGCAAGGGAACTATGTCCTCACTGGTCCGGGGTGGTTTGAAAACTACTGGCGGCCGACCAGCACACACACAGTTTCAAATGGTAAATTATCTTGGGCCACCATAAAATCCCACACGCGGTTAGGCACACTCAGTCTTAGAACCAATACCCAGAACTCGGATCCTAGGTGACTCGAATGGAACAAAGCGTCGGGGCGGGATAGCCTAGACCTTCCATCCTTCGTCGAATATAGTCAACATTATAATAATCATATCATCAACAACAATATAATAATGTGATAGCCCAAACCAAGGAGTAACAGGGTAACATCTGTTGGGGTTCGCAGCAGAAAACACAAAATTTTCTAACTAGCGTTCCCATAACCCAAGATCTAGCTAGCTGTATTACCGTAACGGATTAGTGCGGAAATAACATACCTCGGGGTGTAGTCCGTTGCGCGGGAAACGTTCCCGCAAACGTGGTTGATGTAGCCGATCAAGTTTCACAGCCCCCTGGCTGTGTTGAGCACCCGGATGGGTGTAGTGCCACACGTGTAGCACCTCGTAGTACTCGCACACATACGAGACTCGATGACGACCTCCGTTCTCCGATCCAGCGGAGGTGGCGGAAGCAGACGTCCGGACGGAGCTTCGGCAGCACGACGGCCTCCGATTCTACGGAGCATTTCTGTCGGCGAGCATAATGATCAAGTATCTCTTGATCGCCAACATGATCGTCCGGATGTTCTTCCACATGCACTTCTATTGTAAACAAGATGTCTGCTCTCTTGAGCGACGTCCTAATGCGTGAGTACCAATCAGCAAAGTTTGACCCATTTTCTCTAAGTCTTTCACCTTCCATGAAGAAAGATAGTTCACGTTGCTCTAGTGCATTCATTTTCTACAAACATAATTGCAAGGAACACAATTAAGACTAGTTCACAACAATGAGTTCATATAATCACATTATAAATGAGCTCGCACTAAAACAATTCATCCCTAGGAAGTTTTAGTGATTACATGATCCAGATTCACTGCCCGACCTCGAATATCACACGGCCGACGGGTCAGTTTCAAAGGTAGACAATAAAAACAACTTGTGCGATCACATTATCTTATATGTATTGTGACTCATGCTCGATCTTTCGATCTCTAGTATTCCGAGGCCATATCTGCATATGCTAGGCTCGCCAAATTAACCTCCATGTTATATGCTGCTCAGCAAGGCCATATCTGCATATGCCAGGCTTGCCGAACCCAACCTCATGCGAACTCCATTGAATATGTAGGACAACTCCGGTATGTACGGAGCATCAAGCCATATGGGAGAACCTTCCAGGCGGTGCACACTTCGGTAGAATACTTGTGTTTGGCTTTGTTAAGGGATCATCTTATCACATGCTACCGTCGTGTATCCTATACTAGCAAGTTTTAAGATGTCTGAGCTATGGCAACACTAAGTCTACAGTGTCTCCATTTTAGTTTGTTTTATGATGACGATTACTACTTACTAGTAACACATAGCAAAGCTATCACTACACCACAAAACAAACGAACGATAGCCCCCACTTAGCAATACAAGGTTTAGACGGTCTAGTTGTATATTGCAAGTTTTACGTGGCTGCTAGGGCTTTCATAGTTAAACATGTTTTAACCTACGAGTCAACCACAACGTCAACCATACGATTGTCTCTATTACATCCCGCACGGGGCCCTCCGTTGCAAAGGCCACATCCGCTAAAGTAGAGAGACATACACCCTCCTAGCCACTTTATACGGTACAAGCCGCATGTCAAGCATGGAACCAGTCTCGCGTAAGCGTACGCGTAAGGTCGGTCGGGGGCCGCTTCATCAAACAATGCCGCAGATGTGAACAGGTACACGTGGGAGGGTAACAATCATACAATCAACGCCCACATCCCCGATGTGTTCTATCCGTACAGTAATACTAAGCATAGACCTAGCTCTGATACCACTGTTGGGGTTCGCAGCAGAAAACACAAATTTTTCTAACTAGCGTTCCCATAACCCAAGATCTAGCTAGCCGTATTACCGTAACGGAAAGTAGTGCGGAAATAACATACCTCGGGGTGTAGTCCGTTGCGCGGGAAACGTTCCCGCAAACGTGGTTGATGTAGCCGATCAAGTTTCATAGCCCCCTGGCTGTGTTGAGCACCCGGATGGGTGTAGTGCCATACGTGTAGCACCTCGTAGTACTCGCACACATACGAGACTCGATGACGACCTCCGTTCTCCGATCCAGCGGAGGTGGCGGAAGCAGACCTCCGGACGGAGCTTCGGCAGCACGACGGCCTCCGATTCTAGCAGAGAAGCCTCAATTCCACTACAGGCTCACACTAGGGAGCCCACCGTGAAAGAGACAAGGGAGGGGAGAAGGCCGGAGTAATATTTATTTTCTCACGAATTTCTGTGTGTTAAATATGTGCACCCTGCCCATCTATATATAGGCAGAGGGGAGGGAGTCAACCCCTCTCCCTTAGAAATGTGGGACTAAAGTCCCTTGCTAAGGGGGGGTTGGCCGGCCAAGGGGGGAGGGGGCGCACCCCTCATGGGCCCTAGGGCCCATGGCGCCTCCCCCTCTTTTTTCTTTTTCTTTTTCCCTTTTATTTCCCCTAATGGGCCTTTTTCTCCACTAAGGCCCATTGCACATATTAATTAGAAATAAAATGATTTTAATTATTAATTCAATTAATTAATAACTAAAACATAATATTCCATCTCCCGGTGCTCCGGAACACCTTCCGGTTCACTCCGAACTTGTTTCGGTTCAACACGGTACTTCTCCGATATTGTTTCCTTTATTCTCTGGTTACTCCGATGGTTCCGAAAAAAGATCTCCGATTTCATCGAGCCCTTAAGTGTGTTACCCTACGGTCCGAGAACACTCCAGTCATGACCGAGCAGAGGCTACAGTCAATGATCATCAGCGGGACCTGGATGCCCATAATGACCCCTGTGCATTCCGGATATCAAACACCGATTGGACCTTACGCCGTATAGCATTCCCTTTGTCACCGATATTGGATTGTTCCGAGATTCGATCAATGACATCCTATGTCTGGTTCAACCTCGTTCCGAACTAATCCTATTCACTCGTTCCCGTGATATTCATCCCCGTGACCTAGTCACACGCTGCAGCCTTATGGATGGAATCTCACCGAGTGGGCCCCGAGTATCTATCCATTATATGGATTGACAAATCCCGCTCTTGTAACAATACTCCTCAACATATCTCCACGGAATACCTAAGATACAACCGTTATGACCCGCGTATTTCAGTCAGGTGGTGGGATGTAAGTCAAAGCATCCGGGAAGATAGTGATTATGCACGTACTCACGGTCAAAGGAACGGTCTACCACGTTCTATAATTACAACACTGAACCGTCATAAGATTTGATCATGTTGTAATGCTTACTTTGGGTAATGTTCATCACGTCACTTAACCAGTGAGGTGACCTCATAGTCAAGAGACTTAATTGTCCATGATCGCGAAACCACGACCATCATGTTGACCATGAACTAGTTATCGATGTAGAGGCTAACTAGGAACTCTGGGGGTTTCTATACCACACCTGCATCATTGTTTCACTGACGCAGTTCTAGCACGGTATGAAACTGGTTATGAACTTTCTTAGATATATTGGAATGATCATATATTATTTGCCTCTAGAGCATATATCCAACAACATCGTAGCATCCTAAGCATGCATACTAAGCAGGGGCTGAGAAACGAGCAATAGTAACATAGCAGTACATGGTTTGCTGGGAGGGGACATGGCTGTATCGGTTTGAAAGAGGTTGTAAACATGTGGTAGGATCAAACATCGAACCTATCCTAGGTGGTTTGCATGTGGTTGTAAACATGGCATATCACTAAGTGTCTCACGACAATTTAAGTATTTGGTACTGTTCTGCCCTAAACCATATTTTAGGTTGGTTAACAACATCAGACAATGGCATAAACACAAAGTACATGAAAAACTAATCAAGTTACATATAAAGAACACCCCAAACGGAGTTACGATTAAAAAGATACGAGCAATAGAGGTTTGGAACACAATCTGCCAACATCACGAAGCACAATTTAGAGCAATGCATAAACAGGATAATGAATGCAAACATGCTCACAAATGATATGCAACTAAAGTAGACATGGTAGGGAAGGCATGGCAAAAATAATCATGCAAAAAGGCATCACAGATCAAAATATATTAAGCATGCAACATGGCATCGGAACATTACAGACTTAGAGAAAAACAGAGGTGGCTGTCAACAACAGTGGCATAGCAACTTTGGAGCTGAAAATAACTATGACCAGAAAGCATATCATGACAATGCAATACATATAATGGAAGTAGACATGATGCTTAACAGTATGCAAAAAGAATCAATGCAATAGGCCTCATGGATGTGTCACAATCATCAATCAAAGTTTCAACAAAATAACATCAGCAACACTTGACAGAATTTAACAGAAGTTAACAGCCTGATGCCCACTTCAACACAGATTATCAACCTCAAGATGGCCTCAAATCAAAATGCTCACAAAAGATGGATTGAAGTACACACAATTCTAAGAAGATTTCCTTTTGGGCGCAACGTGATCCGAGCTACGGTTTACTCACAAATCTCAATGCAAAACAGCATCAGCAGCAGTTTATTTCAGACTTAGAAAAAATAAAAAGGCAGCAGAGTAAAAAAGAAAAGAAAAAAAGAAAAAAAAATGGGGCTCGCCCCTAGTGGGCTCGGCCTACTGGCCGCCCTAGAGGCGGTTGGTGGCGGCTGGGCCAGGGAGTTGGGCCGCGGATGGCTGGAAGGGGCGCGCCAGCCAAGGAGGCGGCCCAGCCGGCGGGGTGGCGTCTCCCTCGTCCGGATCAGCACGGGCGGCGGCTGGCGGCGCCGTCGGCGATCCTGCGGCCTCCGGCGATGCGGCTTCATAGGCAGGAATGATGAGGGGTGGTGGATCCGGCCGCCAGGCACCGGATCTGGCCGGTGGCGGCTCCTGACGGTGGTCCGACGAGGGGTTCGCGGCGCCACGAGCTCGAGCTCGGCCCTCCATGGCGGCCCGCGGCGGAGGGGCGGCGCGACTCGACCTGCGTGCAGAGGGGAGAGGGGGAAGGGGTGAGGGAGGATCCAGAGGAGAGGAAGTCGGGGCGGCGTGCAGCTCGTCGGAGGGCGCTCCGACCGTGGTGGCTCGCCGGTGAAGGGCGGCGGCGGAGCCGCAGAGGAGCGCGGGCTGGCCGGCCCTGATCGGGCCCGGCGGCGGTGGAGATGGCCCTGCGGGGCTCGGTTAGGTCTGGGAGGCTGCTGGGGCGACGTGGCGGCCTGTGAGGCACCGATCTTCGGATCCAACGGCTAGGAGAGTGTAACACCCCAAAAATCGGGTTATCGATTTTTGTGCTGTTATTCCTTCCTAGCTTTTTGTCCCGATCTGTTTTCCCCTGGAGACTGGTTTATGACCAGATGAATCCAGACAATCCTTAACCTTGCAACCCTTTTCTCCGCCCCTTTGCAAGGAAAGATCCCTCCCTAGACCCTCGATCCCGGATATGCAAGGATATTGCTACGTCAGGTGCAATGTTCTTCATACCGGCTTAATTCCGTTTGTGCCGATCGATGGAATTAAATCCCGGAAAATACCCGGACATCTCTAAAGGTTGTGTAAAATTGTAGAGATGATCCTGGTTATCATATTGACCTCTCCCAAATATATTGGCTATGATCGAATAAAGGAAATTGTGATTTTCTTGGTAAAGCCAATAATTCCCTTTTAGCCCATTTGCAAAGGAGCTACTATTTGGGTTGCTCCATTGGTGCTCAAATTGATTGTGGAGCTCTTAGTATCTAATCCATGGCCATTTCCATCAAAACATGGGGTTCCATAGTTCAAATTTTGAGCATAGCGTCCATTTGCAAATTCAGGGCAGAATATCACTTTCCAAAGGAAGTGTTATTTATATTTTCCCATTGCCTCCCAAACTTTTTTTGCATTCTCTCCTACCCAGTCATGGTGTTGTACAAAATTTGAGCCCTAATGGCCAAGCCAGTAGTGCACACTAAATTCCCAAAGTTTCTGTCCAGCAGGCAACTTTGTGAAGGAAGTGCAAGCTAGCCTTGTCCATTTGAGCTGAAATTTTGTGCACATACTTATCCTAGTATATGATGAAGCTCTGCCAAATTTCAAGCCAAGGGGACCAGTGTGCTAGCCACACCACAGCACAAACACCTTCTGCCTAGTTGGTGCATTTGTAAAGGAAGTGGTATGTAAAGTGGTCCATTTGAGCTAAAACTTGGCAGAGGCAATCATTTATGGATAATATTGCTATGACCCAAGTTTCATCCCATTTCACCAGATGTGCCTCCCCCATTTCAGTACAAACACTTTGCTGTTGCCACCTAGGTCAGGTCACTTTCAGTAGCTCCATTCCATGCATGCCCTTCCAAGTGAGTGATTCCATCTCCTGAGGAGTCACCTCACACATTGGACATGGTCCCCGGTCGTTTGCACGCCTGGGACATGTGGTGTCCTAGGTGACCATGAATGTTGTGTGTCCAGCTCGCGTCCAGCTCGTGTCAGCTAAGTGCTTGTACTGGATCCTTATCTCCAATGGCGTCTTCTTCGTGTCCGAGCATGTCCTGCGTGATCCCCACTCCACGCACGCTCGCCCCTGCCTGTTTCCCCTTGTCCTTGTTCCCCTGTCCGCTCGTGCCGACGTCGTGTTCTCCACGGCCTGGCCGCCGCGTAGCCATGGCTCTGGAGGATTCGAACTCCTGCCCGAGCACTCCCCCTGGCTATAAGAGGGAGCACCCGAGGCCCCCTCCAGTAGAGAACCAGCAGCGCAGCCGCTCCCCCTCGACCTCTAGCCACCTCGCCCCCGCAGCCAAAGCCGCCACGGCCGCCATGGCCGCCGCCCCGGCGAGCTCGAGTGGAGCCGCCCTGCTCCCTGTGGCGCCCCACTACCCCCAGTTCCCCTTAGCGCAGAGGCCGCCGCCGCGCGCCCCGTCGCCTCGGGCCACCGCCGGTCGAGTCCAGTCGCCCACGGCCGCGCACCCTGGCCCGTGGAAGACGGCGCCGCCGGCCACCTCGAGTGGCCCCGCAAGCACCTGCGGGTGCGCCCGGAGAGCCGCACCTAGGAGGAGACGACGACGAGCCTCCGCCCGCGCCGGTCGCCGGCGGCTATCGCCTGCCCGGCCGCCCTGCTCGACCCGTCGCGCTGGCCTCCCGTGCTCACGTCCTGAAGAAGCAAAGGAGGAAGAGGTAGGAGCGGACGAAGGCCCGACAGGCGGGACCCACACGTTAGTGGGATAGGCCCGGGACCGCTTTCGGAAAGTGGAGGCGTATTACGCGCACCTTCGGTGGAAAATACGCTTTCTGGAAACGAAAGCGCACTCCATGACGTATTCGTCTGGAAATACGCTTTCCGTTGAAGGAGACGTATTTTTCGGAAAGGCGCTGACTCTCTCCAGAACCGAATCTGCTAAGCAGTGGACGTTCACCCGATAAGCCTCGTTTGCTGCTTATCGAATGAACGGGCGTATCTTCACGACCGTAACTCCGATTGAGGTGATTCAAAAGCCCAGGTTCTCAGTTTTTCGAGCCCGTTCCGTTGGTGCAACTTTCATGATGTGTTTGCATTGTTATATTTACCCTTTTGCCCCCGGTTGTCGTTAGGCTTCGCCGGAGTACAGTCGGTCCCGTCGGATCTTTTCAGAGGGCGACCGAACGTCCGTCCGGTGGATTCATCGACACCCCCCAGGCAAGCAAGCCATCTGATATATGCTCTAAGCATTGTGCCGTGTGGTTCTCGTGTGCTTAAAATGTGATCTCGTCATGTTGCTTTAACGATGAACTAAACCCTGAGTTGTTAACTTGACCTGATATGCGTATGCCATGCTTATGTGATATATTTATGTCAATCATGCTATGTTCACTCGTCAGTATCATGCTTGTGTTGTTTATACATGTCTACTTGATATGATAATGATCATGCCATGTTTACTGGTTAATATCATGCCCATGTTGTTCATGTCAATTATATCATGCTTATGCCGGTAGTTTTACATGTGTTGACCTTATTCATGCTTTAATATCCATGCTTACTAGATTCATGCCATGCTAGTGGTTGCACGTGTTTGGTGGTAGTGTTATGTTCATGCCATGTTGCCTTGTTCAATTTATGCTGCAAGAACTAATGCTAAAACTTGATGAACATAATATAACCGTTGACCCAGTGCCACAGAACCGAGCTTTATTCGTGCAACCACATTTGCTTGTATGGGCAGGCCTTAACTCGTGCTATCGTAGTGCCTTCTACGGATATCACCAAAGAGGGGAGGTTATGCACACACGCTACCCAGGCCCGGTAGGTGGTGATAATCTCGACATCCATAGTGTTTACCCGGGAGTCCCTGTTGGGACAGTTTTCCACAAGGTGGCCGAGTGGTTCTGGTGGTAACATGGACACCTAACCACAGGGATACCCAAGACTGCGTGTCGGTGAGTCCGTAGGGAGGTTACGCGGTAGTCGAGTTTCGTTGGAGAAGTCCTAGCCCGATATTGCGGAACGAGTTCCAAGGATCTTGTGGGACAAGTTCCGGAGTGCCGGGTGGAGGAAGAACTCCATAATGTGGGTAACATGCACAAACTCTGCAGAGTCAAAATCTATTCGAATAGCCGCGTCCTCGATCATGGGACACAGTTCGTACTAGGTCACACTATGGTCAACTCAAACCGGTATAATAATGATGCTGAGTTGCTGGTCATGCGATGACCGGAATGATTGAGTGGTAACGTAAGTACACCTAATCCGTTGAGTGGTCATGATTGGGTGGTAACATAAGGACACCTAATCCGTTGAGTGGTCATGCGATGACCCGTCACTTGAAGGTGGAGTCGGTAATGACTCCGAGGTAAGCTGCATGGTCATGCGATGATCATGAGTGTTCCATGTGTTGTTTGCACTAGTCTTATTCATGGTAGAATGCTCATTTCATTATGATGATATTGATCATTCCATGTGTTGATTGCTACTGCTCTAGTTTTGCTCTTAATAGCATGCTAGATTCATCATGTTAATGTTGTTCAGATTCGTTCAGATTCATCATGTTAATATTGTTCAGATTCATCATGTTAATATTGGTTAAACTGCTGTGCCATGATTATTAATATTGATTAAGCTGCATTGCTATAATAACCAATATCACTCTAATAACTTAAGGCATGCTTGAATGCCATGGATTGCTTTTCTTGTTGTATATGTTACTTGGTTTGCTTGTTTGCGAGTACATTCAAACGTACTCACATGGATTTCATCCCTGGCTATTCGCGTAGCCAGATTTTCAGGTTTATCTAAGGATCCGCTTTCCCTAGGAGGAGTCGAGCATTTGCGAGCTAGGAAGAGTAACCCAGTCAGATCCCTGTGGATTGGAGCCGCTCCAAGTCCGTGCTGCCGTAGACAGTTATCATTCCGCTGCCCCCATCTCTGTAATGAACCATCTATGGTGGTAATGTATTGATTCAAGACACTTTGGCTTATGAATCCTTTTATAGTTGTGCCTATGTTCTTGGTACGTGTTATAAGCGCGCACACCAGAGTGATTCCTGGGCTGGTGTGTGGGCGACACTCTTCTGTGTACAGTGGTATTCAGGCGGGGTGTCACAAACATGGTATCAGAGCAACCAGGCTGACTGTAGGTTACCCCTAGCTGGATTCATTGTCTCGTGCTCAGTAGAAAGCCTAGATGGATTTCAGCCATCTTTGCCAAGTCAGCACGGCTACTATTGATCAAAAGACAATGTCATAGGATTTCCCTCTCATCTATTCCCCGACTCTCATGGCATTCGTCTCTAGTGTGAACTTATCGCACTGGGCAATGACCGTGATCCCCTAAAAACTCCTAGGCAAGCCAGATATCCTCACCCTTCTTGCTAACCGTGGTATATCTCTCCTTATGTCTAGTTTCCTTTGGGAAACGCCAGTTCCATCTTTCCTCAAACAACCATAGACTAGTTGACTAAGCCACCTTGGCTAGGGTCATGCGGTGAGTTTGATGTTCTCCCTGAGGAACTAGTAGAAGCTTTATGCCAATTGCTACCAGGAGCATTGTGTGATTTTGCTTCTAAATCCTTAGAGAGGCTTCGAGTGCGCTAAGTTAGTGTAGTTAGTGGATCTGCATCCACGTGTGGATAGCCCGTAGATTTCGAGCTATGTTTCCTTCTTGGTGTCTTTTGTTTGCTGTTTGCTCCGTCTTTGTCGGTTTTATTGCTTGTCCCTGAGTCGTTCCATCGGTAGGAAGACCAATAGTGAGCCCCATAGTGTTGCCCTATCCCATGGAATCCGGCATGTACACTGTATATTAACAGTTGACGTAGTCGGATTTTACGCCTGCCTAACCAGTGGACCGACCACCTAGCTACCCTTGGATTGGACCCCAGCCAACCCTAGTTGTCTGCTGTGCCAGGCGTATCCTTTTCTTTGTCTGGGATAGATCTCTGCCATACCTGTGTGCCCCAGCCTTGCTTCCTATAAAACCCCGTCCTCCTTGCTGCAGCATTCCCCGCTCAGTAAGCCAGACCACCAGAGAACCCCAGCCAGTTTCCCCCTAGAAACCATGTCCGGCTTTTTCCAAGCCCCCACCTTTCACAGCAAAACCTCGGCGGTCAACCATGCTGGTTTTCCCCGCCTCCTTTGGGAAATGCTTTCCCAAGCCCTTGGTTGTGTTGTTAACCCCGATTACCAGGTGTTCCAATCCGAGCCTGTCCCTCGCCTTTGCCGATATTGTGCAAAGGTGCTCATCCACCTTGGTCCCGATAAGATTGGAGAGCCCATAGTCTTTGAGGGCAAGCGCATGCCCACTGCAGCGTTGGCCATTCAAACGGCTGCCGCAGAAGCTGTCAGTCGCCTCCGATTCAAGTTTCCGCAGATCGGGGAGATGCGGGAGTTCTGCTATTTCCCGAATGTGTCAAGCTTTGGCTACGAGCTTGCCGACACCACCAAGGAAGCCTACCCGACAATAGTTCGCCTGGTTCAGTTCAGCACCGCCCAGGGGCTACTGCTCGGCGGCATTCTTGGGGAGTCAAAGCCATGGATAGTGGCATAACGCAAGCTGTTGGAGCCGCGTACCGCGCAGGACACCAAGGTTCCTCTCAAGACGTCGATCCCCTGCTGCCAAACCCAGTGCTATCCTCTCAGGTCGTGCCACCCTCTCGAGTGGTGCTACCCTCCCAGCCCGTGGACAAGTGCAACCTAGGCACTGTCTACACCGACCCCACCAACCGAACCATCCTTCACCTATATCGGCAAGGTCTGCTCCAGCAAGATCCAGCCGCTGCCCCAGGAGTTGAGTCCCGACTAGCGGAGCTACTCGACTTCGGGAAGCATCTCAGCCTGCGTCCCCCAGGAGATCCTGAGCTGGACTAGTTCTTTAGATGTTCCCTAGCTGGTCTTCCGTCCTCGCCAGAGGATAGAAACCGTAGTCCCGAGTGAGTGGTTGTCGTAGAGTGCGTAGTCAGGTCGCGCTTTCTTCTGTTGTTGTGCAGGTTGTAACACCCTCACTGTCAGATGAACAGTAATCACCATTACTGTTCCCCAGCACTGTTCAAAACTTTTGTCTGATCAATGTGGTTCATCTCAAACTTGATATTTTCCTTTGATGATGTTGAATGCATGGTGATCATGGACTTGGTCAACTTGGATCAAAGCAATGCCAAGCTTATTTCAAATTACCTTTGATTTAAAAATCAAATCAATTGCCTTGGTGGTATATTAAAAACAATGTTGAAAATAAACATTGTCCAAAAGTTCTTCAACCACTGTTAGTAAATTCTAAATATTCTGTGGACCATGATCCACCAAGTTGGAGATTTTATTAATCTCTAATTAATTCTAAATAAATTAAAACAGTGGATAAAAACCCCTTTTAAATCATTTAATATTTATTGCAAATATTAAATGACTTTTAAATATGCCCAACTCCTTTGTGGCAGTAACCTATGGCATAACAATAATTGTGGGACACTGGCCACATTTTTCTAAATTGCCTAAGTGACTAAATTAATTACAACAACAAATAAACAAAAAGAAAATAGCAAAAGAAATAAAAATGGGGCAACCTAATCTACCCCCTTCCCCTGGGCCACCACCCAGCCCGCAGCCCACCAAACCTAACCGAATCTAGCCCAACTAAGCCCTCCCCTGCTTCCCCTGTTCACGCCCATGGCGTGTCGGCCATCGGCCGTGGCCAGCGCGGCCACCATCGCCGTGGAGGGCATCCGCCGGCTTCCGGCGACTACAAGACGGTGCCCGGGCCGCCGTGACCTACCCCTAATCCCTCCCTACCCGCAGATCTTGAGCCCCCCTCCCCCTCTGCGTCTTCCACCTCGGCCCGAGACCCCGCCGTGGGCGCGCCGCCGCGCACACGCGGCAACCGGGCTCCCCTCACGCCGCCGACTTGTCCAAGAGGAACACCGACGCCGTCCACATCTTTGGGTGCCATCGATTTGGAGCGAGGAGCTCGGGAGGAGGCGCTCCCGTCGTCTTCTTCGCCGCCGGCCGACGTGCTCCATCGACGGTTTCCGATCGCCCTGAAGCCCCCTCGAGCCCGCTGCCCCCGCGACTCGCTCCACTGTGAGCTCCCCGTTGATTTGCCCCTCTTCGCGCTCATCCCCGTGTCCGGTGTCGCCATGGCCACCGTGCCCATCTCCGGCTGCCGCTGGCTGCCGCCTGTGCTCGCCGTGGCCGTTGAGGCGCTTGTCCCCGTCGTCCTCCGAATGCATCAGTGGATGCGCGGCTCGCCTAGCTTCCCGTGGTACCTCTCGGTTGACCAAATGGTCGCCGGAGGGGGGGGGGGGGGCGGCCCGTTCCCGCCGCCGTTCCTGTAGGCCGCCGCCGGCGTGCGCTGGTTCAACACCAGTGGTGTGCCACTGACCCCTGGGACCCACCCAGGGGATTAACCCACTAACCCCCCCTAATGACTAACTACCCTCTGTTAGTAGGATAGGTCTATGGCCTGTGCCCCCCTGGCTTTTAGTTTAAAATAAAAACTGTTTGTTTAGCTCTAAGTCAATGACACCTGGGCCCCACCCTTTCAGGTTTTTAAAATAAATGAAATTAAAAGGTTTAGTCACTGACATGTGGGCCCAGTGGCTTTTCATTTAATAAAATGTTTTGTTAATAAACAGAGGCTGACATGTGGGTCCCACATGTCAGCACTGTTCTGGATAATGTTACTAAAATAATAAAAGAAATTAATAAAAAGATTTTTAATGTTTTAAAATTGATTAAACTTATAAAATCAATATCTTTTAATCCGTATATCGGATCGAAAAACTTGGTACATGAAAACTGATCAGAAAATTATAACGAATACGAATACGCTATCTGTATACCAACCACCCCCCTCTAACATACCGAACATTGACATCCCCCCCCTCCGGGTCGTCTGTCCGATGATTTGTCCGGTACTGATAAAGTATCCGGATGAATTTATTCCGAACACGAAAGTTGTCCGGAATGGTTCAACTAGTCGGGATACATCACCCATACGTTTGTCGGATCTCCACGACACCTCCGGCATGATCTGTCCCCCTCCGGACACCCTGTCCGGTAATCACCCGGAACTGGCAGTTCATCCCCGGATGAATTTCCGTTCCGAGCAATGTGTATCGTACAACGTTAGAGCATCGTTAACGTTTCATATGTCATGTCTTGTATTTGTATTGCTATCATTGTTGTGTATTTATTGTTTCTCCCCCCCTCTTTTATTGTCCGGTAGTCTCGACGTCCGCTGCTGATGCCCCTGTGATCGACTACTTCGTCGACGACCGTACCTCTACCATCGAGCTTACAGGCAAGCAGAGCCATTTCCTTCCCCAGATATCGCCTATCTTTCCGTACTTTCTTGCACTAGGCATATGCTGCTGCTGCTACGTTATAATCCTACTCAATTGCATAGCCTGTTTTTGTCGCCCCTTGATGTACCTTCTGTTATCCCATGCTGCCTATTATATATATTATATTCAGCAGTGAACCCTGCGCCTTGTTAGTCAATAGGATTAGATAGCGGGCCGTGATCACTCTGGGATGATCGCGGATACGATCCATTACAACTGCTACAGGTACGGTTTAGAGCAGACACCGACGCAGCCCCCTACGTCGGATCTGCCGAGCCACCTCAAGTGTGAGCGATCGGGGAGAAATCCCCGTACTCCACTCGTGGTCGACTCTGTATATCCGTCTTAGGGTTCTGAACCACGGTTGTCCTTACAGGTAAGGAGTCGGGTGACCCAACGGTGCCCGCGTAGGTTATCTTAGCGGAACGACAGGTCAGGTGTATTCCACCGGAGTGCGGTGGGCCTGGTACTGTTCGTGGCCGAAGGATTTCCTGTTGTACGAAAGTCGAGCTGTACCAAGAGCAAACGCGAGACAAGGTAAGGAGACGGTTCACCTTGTTGGTAACCGCACGAGTTGGTGGGACGACAGGGCAGGCACCGACGTTACTGGTGGTCCTGACTGCTGTCGTTGTCCGCGACTCATTCAGTAAGGGGCAACGATAACGGTTGTCTCGACAGAAAATTAATAAAATGCTTAACGGGTTCGGCGGATGACTTGAGTAGCCTTTTGGCTTGTACGCACTACCTATACGTGGGATTACGCGTTTGGGCGCCTCCGCAATGTAGCCTCGTTCGAAAGCTCTGAAAGACGTCCAGTTCAGCATTGCGGCAGGGACGGATCGCGCTGCGGCGTTGGAATTCACCCTCCTCGCAACGACCCGGAGAGCGAGGGGTGATAGGCCCATGACCCCCTTGCACTTAGGGCTGTAGACCGGCGGGGACCTCTCTGATGAGTCGTAGGATGGACTGCGTTGTGTCGGATAGCCTCGGTGGGGTGCTCCCTAACCAGGTGTACGCCACCCTGGAGATCCGAGCGTGTAGTGTCACACTAGTGCACCCCTGCAGGGAAGATTAATCTATCGATAGGCGTGTCCACGGTAACAGGACGCTTTATGCTGAAGCCAGATCCTATCACTACAAACTACTACTATTAAACTGTTGGTTCCGGGTTTTCTTCCTCGCGGGGATGTCGAGGAGGGGAACTCGGAGGCATTGTTAATTATGATTACAACTTATTATTATACAATGCTGCAGCAACTTCTGCTGCATTGTTACATTCATTACTGTTATATTAAACTGTTGGCTGATTCTTACCTCATGCTGCAAGACTCGTCGGAAGATGCTAGTCTTCGATAGGCCTAGCTCCTTACCCTTATTCTGATTTCTACCTTGCAGTCCACTATGCTACAGCCTCCCTTTTCCATTTGATACATGCATAAATGCTTAGTAGCGGACGTAAGACTCGCGAGTATGCTAGATACTCACCCTTGCTTTATTTTCCCTTTTCGCTTTGCCCGATCGGCCGCTGCAGTCGACGTTGGAGCCCAGGAGCAGGAGATTCCAGGAGGAGCCTACTACGACGTCGAGTTCCCGTTGACAAGGAGTAATTCGGTGGATCCTAGGCAGGAGGCCTCGCCTTTTCGATCTGTACCTCTGATGTTATTTGTGCTAGCCTTCTTAAGGCAAAACTTGACTAACTATGTCTGTACTCAGATATTATGATTGTATGACTTATGTATTCGGGTCCGTGTGACCCCACTTCATTGTAATATATTTGGTATATCCTTTTGTGTTTAGTGTTGTGCTGTGATATTCTCACCGTGGCACCTTGATCTCGATCATGTACCCTGCGTGTATGATTACTGTACATGATCGTAATCGAGGGCGTCACACAGGTGATGCTTGTATCACCTGTATGTTGTAATGCTTAATGAATGCAGTGTTTGTTTGCGTGTTTGTTGCATCTGTCCCCTGTTAAGAAGAAATGTTTAACAGAGCTGACGGTGGTTTTCCAAGATGTTTGTAATCAGTAGAGCACTTAAACCCTTAACCTTGGACTCGTTTTGAGTCTCTAATAAATGCGAGCTGGTTTAGGTATATGTAAGCCCCAAGTAAATATACCCACTGGCATTAAAACATCTTAGTGTGGTTTGATCTGATGTGTTTTCTTGCATTTGCATGTATGCTGGTTTGAGTTTGCTGTTGGCATGTTGCACGTACACGGCCACACCAGTTATTCCTCATGGGTACGATCACCCCAGTACCTGGATGGAATGCAAGGACACATCTCCCGCCCTTCTGCGCCTGCCCCGTTTTACCAGACCTTTGACCCGGGATTCAGAGGCGATTTTCCCAGCCCCTGAACCCAGTCCCAGAGCCAGTCGCAATCTCGGATAAACTCTGAGAATTTTATTGCGGCAAAAGCCTTGCAACCCTTCCAGTACAATTGCAGACCCGGATCCTACCCCGGTGCCGTCCAGCCTGGTTGTCACTCGATGAGGAGCAACCAGAGGCGAGACCCTCGCGTTGCCAGAACCCCTCTGACCCCTCCAAGCCTCCGAGACAGTGGCGCCGCCGTCACCACCTTGTGTGACATCTGGCCGCCAGCTGCCTCGCCTCGCCGCAGCCCTGCTCATTCCGCTGGTCCAAAGCGACGGTGGAGCAAGCCTAGAGGACCACCAGCCGCCGCGCCATCGTCGTCCCGCTCCCGAGCTGCAGCATCCCTGCCCTCCCTTTTGCGAGCTCGCTCCTGCCGGGTGACCGCCCATAGCAAGAGCGACGAGCCGACCAGCGCAGCTAGCAGCCCAGCGAGCAGGCACCGTAGCAGCTCCAGGAACACGACCTCGCCAGAGGACCGTGGCTCCAGCTCCTCCAAGCCAAAGAGATAGTAGAGCGGCATGGGGTGTGCTAGTCGTAGCCGCGTTGTCGTCTTTTATAGCCCGAGCCCGGTGTACGGTGAACGAGGTCCAGGAGCCTCGCCGCTCGACCACCGGTGCCCCCGAAGAGAATCCGCGAGCAGTGCCGCCATCGGTGCTGGCTCGCGATGCGAGAGCACTCGCCGCGTCGACCCGTGCCCGCCGTGCACTACCGCCGTAGGGTCCTAAGTGCCCTATGGGCTTGATGCGTGTAGCCCAAGCTCCGCTCGGAGCAGCACCACCGTAGAAGAAGCGAAGATAGCCGGAGGAAGAAGAAGAAGAGGCTGAAAATGGGCCCTGGACCCACATGTCAGCAGGAGAGAGACTGTTCATCGGGGTGACGTTAGCATTTTAGGAAAAGTGAATCTGTAGCTTTTCTAAAAATGGTGACCCCTAGCAGTGGAGGTGATCCCGCGATATCCGTATCTCGATCGTGATGCACTCGTGCATCGTTTTTCCCCAGCCCGGAAGTTTTTCGAGGAGTAGGTGTGATTTTGAGCTAACCCTACGAATCTCGAGGACGAGATTCTTTTAAGGGGGGAAGGTTTGTAACACCCCAAAAATCGGGTTATCGATTTTTGTGTTGTTATTCCTTACTAGCTTTTTCTCCCGATCTTTTTTCCCCTGGAGACTGGTTTATGACCAGATGAATCCATACAATCCTTAACCTTGCAACCCTTTTCTCCGCCCCTTTGCAAGGCAAGATCCCTCCCTAGACCCTCGATCCCGGATATGCAAGGATATTGCCACGTCAGGTGCAATGTTCTTCATACCGACTTAATTCCGTTTGTGCCGATCGATGGAATTAAATCCCGGAAAATACCCGGACATCTCTAAAGGTTGTGTAAACATGTAGAGATGATCCTGGTTATCCTATTGACCTCTCCCAAATATATTGGCTATGATCGAATAAAGGAAATTGTGATTTTCTTGATAAAGCCAATAATTCCCTTTTAGCCCATTTGCAAAGGAGCTACTATTTGGGTTGCTCCCTTGGTGCTCAAATTTATTGTGGAGCTCCTAGTATCTAACCCATGGCCATTTCCATCAAAACATGGGGTTCCATAGTTCAAATTTTGAGCATAGCGTCCATTTGCAAATTCAGGGCAGAATAGCACTTTCCAAAGGAAGTGTTATTTATATTTTCCCATTGCCTCCCAAACTTTTTGTGCATTCTCTCCTACCCATGTCATGGTGTTGTAACAAATTTGAGCCCTAATAGCCAAGCCAGTAGTGCACACTAAATTCCCAAAGTTTCTGTCTAGCAGGCAACTTTGTGAAGGAAGTGCAAGCTAGCCTTGTCCATTTGAGCTGAAATTTTGTGCACATACTTATCCTAGAATATGATGAAGCTCTGCCAAATTTCAAGCCAAGGGGACCAGTGTGATAGCCACACCACAGTACAAACACCTTCTGCCAAGTTGGTGCATTTGTAAAGGAAGTGGTATGTAAAGTGGTCCATTTGAGCTAAAACTTGGCAGCGGCAATCATCTATGGATAAGATTACTATGACCCAAGTTTCATCCCTTTTCACCAGATGTGCCTCCCCCAGTTCTGTACAAACACTTTGCTGTTGCCACCTAGGTCAGATCACTTTCAGTAGCTCCATTCCATGCATGCCCTTCCAAGTGAGTGATTCCATCTCCTGAGGAGTCACCTCACACATTGGACATGGTACCTGGTCGTTTGCACGCCTGGGACATGTGGTGGCCTCCCCTGCCCAGTCGCCCTGCTCGACCCGCCGCGCTGGCCTCCCCTGCTCACGGCCTGAAGAAGCAAAGGAGGAGGAGGTAGGAGCGGACGAGGGACCGATAGACGGGACCCACACGTTAGAGGGATAGGCCCGGGGCCGCTTTCGGAAAGTGGAGGCGTATTTCGCGCAACTTCGGTGGAAAATACGCTTTCTGGAGTTGAAAGCGCACTCTCTGACGTATTCTTCTGAAAATACGCTTTCTGTTGAAGGAGACGTATTTTTCGGAAAGGCGCTTACTCTCTCCAGAACCGAATCTGATAAGCAGTGGACGTTCACCCGATAAGCCCCGTTTGCTCCTTATCGAATGAACGGCCGTATCTTCACGACCGTAACTCCGATTGAGGTGATTCAAAAGCCCAGGTTCTCAGTTTTTCGAGCCCGTTCTATTGGTGCAACTTTCATGATGTGTTTGAATTGTTAGATTTACCCTTTTGCCCCCGGTTGTCGTTAGGCTTCGCCGGAGTACCGTCGGTCCCACCGGATCTTTTCGGAGGGCGACCGCACGTTCGTCCGGTGGATTCATCGACACCCCCCAGGCAAGCAAGCCATCTGATATATGCTCTAAGAATTGTGCCGTGTGGTTCTCGTGTGCTTAAAACGTGATCTCGTCATGTTGCTTTAACGATGAACTAAACCCTGAGTTGTTAACTTGACCTGATGTGCGTATGCCATGCTTATGTGATATATTTATGTCAATCATGATATGTTCACTCGTCAGTATCATGCTTGTGTTGTTTATACATGTCTACTTGATATGATAATGATCATGCCATGTTTACTGGTTAATATCATGCCCATGTTGTTCATGTCAATTATATCATGCTTATGACGGTAGTTTTACATGTGTTGACCTTATTCATGCTTTAATATCCATGCTTACTAGATTCATGTCATGCTAGTGGTTGCACGTGTTTGGTGGTAGTGTTATGTTGATGCCATGTTGCCTTGTTCAATTTATGCTGCAAGAACTAATGCTAAAACTTGATGAACATAATATAACCGTTGACCCAGTGCCACGGAACCGAGCTTTATTCGTGCAACCACATTTGCTTGTATGGGCAGGCCTTAACTCGTGCTATCGTAGTGCCTTCTACGGATATCACCAAAGAGGGGAGGTTATGCACACACGCTACCCTGGCCCGGTAGGTGGTGATAATCTCGACATCCATAGTGTTTACCCGGGAGTCCCCGTTGGGACAGTTTGCCACAAGGTGGCCGAGTGGTTTTGGTGGTAACGTGGACACCTAACCACAGGGAAACCCAAGACCGCGTGTCGGTGAGTCCGTAGTGAGGTTACGCAGTAGTAGAGTTTTGTTGGAGAAGTCCTAGCCCGATATTGCGGAATGAGTTCCAAGGATCCTGTGGGACAAGTTCTGGAGTGCCGGGTGGAGGAAGAACTCCAGAATGTGGGTAACATGCACAAACTGTGCAGAGTCAAAATCTATTCGAATAGCCGCGTCCTCGATCATGGGACACAATTCGTACTAGGTCACACTATGGTCAACACAAATCGGTATAATAATGATGCTAAGTTGCTAGTCATGCGATGACCTGAATGATTTAGTGGTAACGTAAGTACACCTAATCCGTTGAGTGGTCATGATTGGGTGGTAACATAAGGACACCTAATCCGTTGAGTGGTCATGCGATGACCCGTCACTTGAAGGTGGAGTCGGTAATGACTCCGAGGTAAGCTGCATGGTCATGCGATGATCATGAGTGTTCCATGTGTTGTTTGCACTAGTCTTATTCATGGTAGAATGCTCATTTCATTATGATGATATTGATCATTCCATGTGTTGATTGCTATTGCTCTGGTTTTTCTCTTAATAGCATGCTAGATTCATCATGTTAATGTTGTTCAGATTCATTCAGATTCATCATGTTAATATTGTTCAGATTCATCATGTTAATAATGGTTAAACTGTTGTGCCATGATTATTAATATTGATTAAGCTGCATTGCTATAATAACCAATATCACTCTAATAACTTAAGGCATGCTTGAATGCCATGGATTGCTTTTCTTGTTGTATATGTTACTTGGTTTGCTTGTTTGCGAGTACATTCAAACGTACTCACATGGCTTTCATCCCTGTCTATTCGCGTAGCCAGATTTTCAGGTTTATCTAAGGATCCGCTTTCCCTAGGAGGAGTCGAGCGTTTGCGAGCTAGGAAGAGTAACCCAGTCAGATCCCTATGGATTGGAGCCGCTCCAAGTCCGTGCTGCCGTAGACAGTTATCATTCCGTTGCCCCCATCTCTGTAATGAACCATCTATGGTGGTAATGTATTGATTCAAGCCACTTTGGCTTATAAATCCGTTTACAGTTGTGCCTATGTTCTTGGTACGTGTTATAAGAGCACACACCAGAGTGATTCCTGGGCTGGTGTGTGGGCGACACTCGTCTGTGTACAGTGGTATTCAGGCGGGGTGTCACAAAGAGCTTGTGATCTAGGGTTTCGGCATTTTGGAGGCTTGGGAGGCAGATTTGGGGAAATTGTGAGGGGGTGGCTGAAATTTTGTGGCTAGGGAAACCCTAGAAAGTGGTGGGAGTGTGGTGGTCTTTATATAGCCCAGGTGGCTGGCAGTTTGCAAAAACATCCCCGGTTTTTCTCGCGCGCGCGGTGTCTACGTTTCTGACCGCCGGGGGTCCGCAGGACCTCCGATTCGGGTAAAACTTCAAACTACACGATCAGCGCGTCGAGCCGGTGGCATTCACCTTGCGCTGGAACCGTTCCGAGAACATTTTCCGGCGCGCTATAAAAATAACCCGTTTAATTATTAAACGGGGCTTTTCGTTCCGTTGGCTGCGGCTGGTCTCGTGCGGTTTTCGCGACGGTGATCGGGTGAAACCCGGTGTCGCAAAGGTCGAGTGTCAGGGTGGCAAGGGTCAGTCTCCGTCCGGTACGAGATAATAGGGGGGAAAACAATCGCCGATCGATAAATCGGGGATGCAAACACCGCAAACAAATCAAACAATCAAACAATTCACACCGAAAACAAATTTTTTTAATTTTTGTGAAATCTGGGATGTTACAATAGAATACCACCAACAAGGGATCTCGTCCCGAGATCCAGGACGATCCGGGGAGAGGGTAAGGGGGAAAGAAGAGACTCGACAATCTTCAACACCACCAACAAGGGACTCTGCTCCATGTCGAACGACGAACTCCGTCGAGAAAACTTTCCGCAGAGAGATGGCGACGTCGAAAAACGAAACCATCAGGTGTCACGAGGAAGAACGATAGCGAGATCCGGATCAAAGGATAGTGTTCCCACTCAAAATCGTGAAGACACCAGGCAAAAGGACTGAAGTCAACAGACGACCAAGATATCTACCCAAAGTCGGAAGAACTAAAGGTACTACCGGATTTCCCAACCTGAGATCGGAATCGAGACAATACACTGCAAGCAAGGCATTGTAACGGTTCCGATACTCCACACACTCGAGATCCTAGAGGTTTGAAGGGGATAAGACGAGAATTTTAAAACACTTACGACACTTGTTCTGACCAGAGCATGGGTAAGGAGTAAAAAGAATCCTTCTCTCCCACAACTAACTTAGTAACTACAAAATAGTTTTTTTTCTAGACTCGACTTCGGCCAGAGAGGGGATCCTACGGTCGGTAAGGCTCTGATACCAAGTTGTAAGGCCCAATATGCGGTACTGTTCCAGATCTAGGTGTTTCCACCCAGACCCGGGGACGAAGCACATATCGGTCCCACCACGACATATGACAAAGCCATATGCCCCGGATTTCCAACATGATATCACAGCATTACAGATACAAGGATACAACATCTCATACAATCGGCATACAACTGCCTTAAATACAATACAACAGCGGAAGATACATGTCTGGGTACAGACTACAAGCAAATGCCTAGTGGCAAAGATAAAAACATCTATCCCCATAACCACACGGGTCCAGGCCCTCGGCCGTGATCCGCCTAACTAGTCGTCGTCGAGTCTCCACGTGAAACGTCGATCACCATACCTGTTGTCGATCAAGAACCCTGAAAAGAGTTTGGGGGTAGTATCATGAGTATAGAAGTACTCATCATCCAACTGTAGTGGTCATCTGACCCAGCAAGGACTTCATCACTCGTCATTCTAGGACAACTAGTAGTTTACGGTAAGGATGGGGTAAGTGGTGAGTTACTGCCGCACTAGCATTTATGAAGTGGCTAACGATCTAGAGAGTAAGATAAGAAGCCAAGCATTCGATGAGGAATCGCCTCCAACAAGTCTTGCTATCAACTACTTACACAAACATAACACATATCCTATCCTTGTCCTCCTCTTCGCATCTCGACGAAGAAGAAGCAGTCAAGGCACACACACGTTGATCAAGTTATGTTAAGATTATCTCAGTTGTTGTTGTCTATGAACAAGGAGTAGGCCTCAAGTCGTCCATAACCATGGACACGGCTTCTCGAAAAGATTTAACCCTACAGGGGTGTACCAACTGCCCATTACAAGGCTCCGCACGCACGCCCATCTCTCTCAGTTGCTACCCATTATAGGCAACCATTTTATGATTTAGTTCCGAGAGATCTGAAACGACATGTCCCTCTAACTAACAACGAACAAATCCGGGTGGCCCCCGGTGAGTCGACACCCAACTCAAAAGCCGACCGCTCTCTCGAATCGGTCTCTACCGTCTGTCGCATGTTTGGATAGCCGGTTAATCACACATGGGAAACCGGGTCCTCAGTCGGACAAGGTGGTCCAGCAAGGGAACTATGTCCTCACTGGTCCGGGGTGGTTTGAAAACTACTGGCGGCCGACCAACACACACGGTTTCAAATGGTAAATCAGCTTGGGCCACCAGTAGAAATGTTTGAAGCTAGGTAGGTAATAAAAGGGGACCCCATAAAATTCCACACGCGGTTAGGCACGCTCAGTCTTATAACCAATACCCGGAACTCGGATCCTAGGTGACTCGAATGGAACAAAGCGTCGGGGCGGGATAGCCTAGACCTTCCATCCTTCGTCGAATATAGTCAACATTATAATAATCATATCATCAACAACAATATAATAATGTGATAGCCCAAACCAAGGAGTAACATGGTAACATCGTAGCATCCTAAACATGCATACTAAGCAGGGGCTGAGCAATGAGCAATAGCAACATAGCAGTACATGGTTTGCTGGGAGGGGACATGGCTGTATCGGTTTGAAAGAGGTTGTAAACATGTGGTAGGATCAAACATCGAACCTATCCTAGACTAGCATGCAAACCGCTGGTTGAAATAGAATGGATCATAAGTAATGTATAGTCCTTGCCTGTTGGTAAGTCGGGTTCCGAAGGTGTAGTTGATCGCAAGGTCGCATCGTCTCTGAGAGGTACCCGCGGAAGCACACAAGACGGTAAACACTGGAAAGCAATCGACGAGCAAGCATCTATTACTACGAAGCAAACACGACCAAGCATCAACAAGAAGGCAACACGAGACATCGCACCTACAGTCGAGAGCGGTTACTAACAGGTTAAGTGGAGTACACGTCACACACGACGATACCGCACGTTTACGATGGTTCAAGTTGTTTAGCTACAGGTCATCAACAAAGTTGTTAACATGGCAAAGAACAGAAGAATGGCATAGCACGCAAACATATCAAGAGGTGAAGCATAAAGGAAACTATCTATGCTAGTCAATTTAAGTGAGGCACAACCTAAACATGGCATATCACTAAGTGTCTCACGACAATTTAAGTATTTGGTACTGTTCTGCCCTAAACCATATTTTAGGTTGGTTAACAACAGAAAACAATGACATAAACACAAAGTACACGAAAAACTAATCAAGTTACATATAAAGAACACCCCAAACGGAGTTACGGTAAAAAAGATACGAGCAATACAAGTTCGGAACACAATCTTCCAACATCACGAAGCACACTTTAGAGCAATGCATAAATAGGATAATGAATGCAAACATGCTCACAAATGATATGCAACTAAAGTATACATGGCAGGGAAGGCATGGCAAAAAGAATCATGCAAAAAGGCATCACAGATCAAAAGATATTAAGCATGCAACATGGCATCGGAACGTTACAGACTTAGAGAAAAACAGAGGTGGCTGTCAACAAAAGTGGCATAGCAACTTTGGAGCTGAAAATAACTATGACCAGAAAGCATATCATGACAATGCAATCTTATATCTACTAATTGGAAGCACCAACGAAGGCTTCACATTAATCCTCAGAAAATATGCTTAGTATCCACTAGATCAACGTATCATTTGTTGACAGCCGTCAGATGAAGTCCCAAAGAAAAAAACGTTAAACCAGACCTCTAGCCTCTCCGCGATCCTCTTCTCTCCAACTTTTCAATATTCTGTGCTCTACCACGCTGCAATGCACGCAACTGAGGAGGTCTTTGAATCTCCTCGGCTTTCATGTCCAGACCACTACAATTAGCAATGGACGATACAGTAGGGAAGTTGGTGCATGTACGGCAATCTGAATCAGTTCGCTATTGTTCGTGAGGCTGCTGATTGGAGGCACCATACTCCAGATTGACAGCACCCATATCCACTTCCCCGTTTTGATACAGTTTTAGCAGGGACCATTGTTGGCGAGGCTGCAGATTGGAGGAATTACTCTAGATTGAAAACGTCGCGATTCAACACGCCGCTGGAATTAGTCGCCATCCCCATAATGCCGGCAAGAAATAGGGAGCGGAGAACCAACTGCATCTCCATTATCCACGGGCAAGCACGCAATCCCTTTTAATCCCATCGGGTTCAACTTTTTTGGGGGGAAAACTGTATGGGAACATCGTGAAATTGTCTGAAACAAAGATGACCGATGTTCCAGCCAATGGCTACTCCAACTGAACTTGTACATAACCCAACTGAACTAGGGAATTATGATTTTTGGGTTTATGCACAGTGACTACATTAGTTTAGGTGGTTAGTCTTCTCTCCTCGCTCCTATGTATATGCTAATCCTTAAAAAATAGAGGTTCAGCCGGGTGAAACCTTGCTGTATTCCGGAACAGATGCTTCAGAGGGCATGGTCTAATACATCAGCCATATTTTGTATGCAGAAATCATATGAACTGGATTAAGTGAGATTTATTTGTTTCATAATACAGCCGCCAAATATTGGTAGTCTGTTATGCTCAAATAATGTGAACGAGATTCAGTCAGAGGACATGATCTCTTATCTTTTGGTGTGCATTTTCTGTATGAACTTACCAACTTTGCAAATTATGTTCCTACTTTAATGGCTCAGTCAATATCAACAACTATGTTCCAGTGTTTATTCCTTACCACTTCTGATCCACTAATGTGTCTACTTATGTACAATGTTTTAACCGAAGTTAGTTGTTCATGCAGGCAAAAGGTACACTTACAGATGATGGCAGAGGAGTCGAGGAAAATGCAAGTGGGTATGTGCAACCATTGATAGGTACAACTCTATGTATTGTATTTGTATGCTGCAGTGTACTACAATATTATTTAAATAATTTGCATTGATTACAAAAGGACTCGACGAGGGAAAATCGATAGGTTGTTCGGAAACAAAAGTTACTGGCAGAAGTGCAGAGAAAAAAATGCAAGTACATATGTGCCAGAATTGATAGGTTTAACTCTAGGTATATTATTATTATGCTGCGGTGTACAGTACTGTACTATTCTCCAAGAAATTTGTAGATATTAAAAAAGAACTCGACGAGGGATCCATTGATTAAAAAATGCAAAGCATATATGGAAATATGTATTGTATATTTGTATACCCTTCCCCTGAAATAGTTTGATACACCTTTACTTGGACAAAGGAAATTATTTACAGATCAAATCCTTTGGTTGATATTTAAAGTTGAGGTACAAAATTCTTAAACTTCATTGATTCTTTATTGTTTTTTTCCTCTAATAAATATCTTCCATGTAGTATAGACATCTGGAGGTCTAATTAGTTTTTTTTAAAGATAATAACAGTGCATATAGAGGACAACGAATTAGTTTACACTACTTAGATATCTATTGAGCTTACAAAACATCAAAGGTAGTTATTTCTGCAATTTGAAGATTGTTGTTTCATATTGCACGATACACCTTCTTAAATAACAGTGTGCCTTCAGTTAGTTTATAGCCATCCTTTCCCAAGATCATACCATGATATTGCTTTAGATGCTCAAGGAGACTTAAGATAGCCCCCTCGCGAAAGCCACGCCGCAGTTCCAATGCACATTAACGAAACCAAGAACAAGCCTTGATATTCATCAGTTTTCTCCTTTTTCTCTCCCATGATTTCTTAAGAACTGAGATAGTTCTGTAGTATTGCATCACAAGAGCATGGAACTGGAATTTTCTTTTCATTCCAAACCAAGTGTTATTTGTTTCTTCTGAATATGCATGAAAGTTCCAATTTTAAAAAGATTATAAGGATGTTTCTATGCTTTTCTCCCTCTACTATGAGTTTATAATGCATAGAAAAAGAACCGCATACCTTTTGCTCTTCCGGCACTTTTTGAAGCATTATTTTCATTGTCTGCACATCCCTTTCTTCAAATGGTAATAGGGAACAACTATTTTTAATATGGGGAAAACCTTTGTTTTTGGATCAGGTATTATAATGTTACAAATGCATCTGGAAGCAAGTCCTTGCGGCAAGGAATAACTTGAAGCATACTTTCTATCGTTAGCAGCATTGTTGTTCCTAATTGTTGACTCTTTCATATGGAAGTTCTGGAACCAAACTGAGTTATCCCAGAAGATAAGTAGAAGGCATCTAAACTTAATGTAAAGGAGATTTACTAAACAAACATATAGAGTTAATATAGTTGGCTCTTACTATGTGTCCGTGTGCCCGAAAAGGTTTCCCATCGGTCTATTTCTTGACCTACTATAATGGCTTGGGAATTTCAGGAAAATTATTACACATGTTAAGGTATTCTTATATCCTCTAAGTCATAAAATATATGAAGATGCAGAGCCAAAGAGAATCTACAACTTTAATGTAAACTATAGATAATCCATTTTATGCAGTATCCTATTTTTTATAACCATATACATATTTGATCCAATTTATCAAGATTTATCTCTTGTTGTTTTTACTAAGGTGCAAATCATAAAAAAAAACTTATACTGTCGGAGGAAACACATGTATTTAAGTGTATCAAATAATTAATATAAAACCTTCCCGACTAAGTTAGTACCTTCAAATATTTAAAATAGGGATCTAACAGAGGCCAGACGTGAATTCCTTTTGTTCTTTTGTCATCTTGATGTGAGACTTAGGATAAATAAACATCTATATTTATAAAAAAATAAATCAAACAAAGCATGACAATCCCAACAAAACATTAACATTAAGACGAAATGATGCATTGAAATGAAAATATATCCAACCTAAATGCAATATAAGAAATTATTACCTCTAGCCCGTGCGGTCGCACGGGTTAATGCCTAGTACATATAATGGAAGTAGACATGATGCTTAACAGTATGCAAAAATAATCAATGCAATAGGCCCCATGGATGTGTCACAATCAACAATCAAAGTTGCAACAAAATAGCATCAACAGCACTTGACAGAATTTAACAGAAGTTAACAGCCTGATGCCCACTTCAACACAGATTATCAACCTCAAGATGGCCTCAAATCAAAATTCTCACAAAAGATGGATTGAAGTACACACAATTCTAAGCAATTTTCCTTTTGGGCGCAACGTGATCCGAGCTACGGTTTACTCGCAAATCTCAATGCAAAACAGCATCAGCATCAGTTTATTTCAGACTTAGAAAAAATAAAAAAGGCAACAGAGTAAAAAAGAAAAGAAAAAAAAGGAAAAAAAAATAACGGGGCTCGCCCCTAGTGGGCTCGGCCCACTGGCCGCCCTGGAGGCGGTTGGTGGCGGCTGGGCCAGGGAGTTGGGCCGCGGATGGCTGGAAGGGGCGCGCCGGCCAAGGAGGCGGCCCAACAGGCGGGGTGGCGTCTCCCTCGTCTGGATCGGCACGAGCGGCGCCTGGCGGCGCCGTCGGCGAGCCTGCGGCCTCCAGCAATGCGGCTTCGGAGGCGGGAACGACGAGGGGTGGTGGATCCGGCCACCAGGCACCAGATCTGGCCGGTGGCGGCTCCTGACGGTGGTCCGACGAGGGGTTCGCGGCGCCACGAGCTTGAGCTCGGCCCTCCATGGCGGCCCGCGGCGGAGGGGTGGCGCGACTCGACCTTCTTGCAGAGGGGAGAGGGGGGAAAGCGTGAGGGAGGATCCAGAGGAGAGGAGGTAAGGAAGTTGGGGCGGCGCGCAGCTCGTCGGAGGGCGTTCTGGCCGTGGTGGCTCGTCGGTGAAGGGCGGCGGCGGCGGAGCCGCGGAGGAGCGCAGGCTGGCCGGCCCAGATCGGGCCCGGCGGCGGTGGAGATGGCCCTGCGGGGCTCGGTTCGGTCTGGGAGGCTGCTGGGGCGACGTGGCGGCCTGTGAGGCACCGATCTTCGGATCCGACGGCTAGGAGAGCTTGGGATCTAGGGTTTCGGAATTTTGGAGGCTTGGGAGGCAGATTTGGGGAAATTGTGAGGGGGTGGCTGCAATTTTGTGGCTAGGGAAACCCTAGAAAGGGGTGGGAGTGTGGTGGTCTTTATATAGCCCAGGTGGCTGGCAGTTTGCAAAAACATCCCCGGTTTTTCTCGTGCGCGCGCGGTGTTTACGTTTCTGACCGCCGGGGGTCCGCAGGACCTCCGATTCGGGTAAAACTTCGAACTACGCGATCAGCGCGTCGAGCCGGTGGCATTCACCTTGCGCTGGAACTGTTCCGAGAACACTTTCCGGCACGCTATAAAAATAACCCGTTTAATTATTAAACGGGGCTTTTCGTTCCATTGGCTGCGGCTGTTCTCGTGCGGTTTTCGCGACGGTGATCGGGTGAAACCCGGTGTCGCAAAGGTCGAGTGTCAGGGTGGCAAGGGTCAGTCTCCGTCCGGTACGAGATAATAGGGGGGAAATAATCGCCGATCGATAAATCGGGGATGCAAACACCGCAAACAAATCAGACAATCAAACAATTCACACCGAAAACAATTTTTTTTAATTTTTATGAAATCTGGGCTGTTACAGAGAACGAGGTAGGCACAGGCATAAAGTTGGACCCGGGTGCATCATTTTCATATTCCACACATGTTATTTTCGTGTCATGATTCTTTATGGAATATGGTCGGGCCTTTGGGCCTGTTTCGATCATGTGCTCAGTTTGGTGGACTTATCCTTGGATGGTCGGTTCTTATAGAAGATAACCAGAGCATTATCATCGGCGCAAGCACAACATGATCGGCTATGGGTTTGGTGTTTTAATATTGTGTTGATGATAATAATATGCGATGTTGTGACGATGATGATTACCACAATCTGAAATGAATATAAGTATGCTTTGAGTGGGAACAACTTGGCTCTTTTGGCACATTGTAATCGTATGCTTGGTTTGGTTGGTATGTCCTTGGATAGTCAATCTTACGAAAGATAACCAAGGCATTTTCATCGGCGTAAGTGCAGGATGGTCTGGTTAGGATGACGATTTTAATAGAATGTGGAGGAATAAAAATGGACGGTTCTCCAACGAGGATGATTTGCATGGTCTAAATATGGTGATGATAGATACTGGGATGGAATATATGATCGAGGAAGTGAGGGTCTGGGCCCACTGTGTACAATACTTGTGTCGCAGTATTGTTGGTAACCCAAGGGTGTTACGTTGAATCCTCTTGGTTGTTTGAGGTGTTCTGAATATGCGAATGGCTTACAGGTTTGCCCTTCGATGGTAATTGACGGTGCAACATACCGGGGTACCCAACCTCCGGGGTATACGATCGCGAAACCGACTTCGAGACCCAGCCAAAGGCCGGGCCCCTTGGCAGACCTCCTCTAAAAGAACACCTATTTACTTGTAATTCAAGATATGTAATAGTAGATTGATACGTCGAAAATGCATCACTATTTTATATTGTAATTTAACCCTATTCATCGATATATTCCACTTTAAAGTATTATTCTTATGTTGTTTTGGTTGTTTGCAACTCTCCGGTGCTGAAGCAACAGAAGCAGAATTCAGCGGTGAAAAGTGGACATCAAGTTGTTAATCAGATCAACTCCAAATTTGATGAAATTTGACGTGGATCATTATTTTGGAGATTCATTGGAGGAGACCAAAGATTGACCGGAGGGGACCCACCAGGGCTCTAGAAGGGTCCCTGGCGCGCTGATACGTCCAAAACGTTTCTATAATTTCTGCTTGCTCCATGCATGTTTTGTGTGATATTGCTATGATCTAGATACACTTTCATACACTTTTGATCATATTTGGACTAACCTATTAACTCAGTGCACCCCAGTGCCAGTTCCTGTTTTCTGCTTTTTTTCTATTTCAATTTTCCCCCATATAAAAAGTGCCAGAAAAATTCCGGGAAAAATACAGGAAAAATCAGCGTACAGGAAGCTTCGCGAAGAGCCCGAGTGGGGCCAGAGGGGAGCCAGGGGGGCCCAGGCGGCCACCCGGCGCGGCCCCACCCCTGGCCGCGCCAGGGGGGCGCCTGGGGCCCCTGGTCCACCTCTGGCTGCCCCCTTCGCCTATTTATTCTCCGTCACGGGGAAACTCCGAGGACAGAACCCTTTTTCGCGATCTCTCCTCTGTTCCGCCGCCGCCGCGCTTCCGAGATCGGGAGCACCAGAAGACCTCTTCCCGGCACCCTGCCGGAGGGAGGGCCGACCTCCGGGAGTCTCCTCTCCACCATGGATGCTCCCCGGATGTCTCGTGAGTAGTTTTCCTTGGACCATGGGTCCGTGATCAGTAGCTATGTGATGTTCTCCTCCCCTATTTGTTCTTCATAGTTTAGACCTCATGAGCTGCCCTACATGATCGAGGCACTTTTGTAATCTTTCTGCTGTTGCTATGCTGAGTTTGATGGGATCTGATGGATTATGAGATTATGTTCAGATTGTGATAGAGTAATATATTTGGTTTTTATCTCTTATATTTTTGTTCCTCAGTAATTCTTGCATGTTCTCCGTTGCTGTTTATTTCTTTGGACAAGTAGCAGGTAGTGATTCCAAGAGGGAACGTTATGCTCGATTGTGGGTTCATCCCCCCCGATGACACGCTTGAGTGAGAGAAACATGAGTCTAGGGGATGTGTTGTTGCCACAAGGGGTAAAACAACGGTGCTTGTAACCGCGGTTGCAAGGATTGTTTACTTTACGCAAAGTGCTTTTTAATGGAGTTGTCTGTTGCTTTGGGTTTACACTTTGGGTGGGGCTCGCAACTTAATACCAGCGAGATGTTCTGGATAGATATCTCAAGGTGGATGATTAGTAGTAGATGCGGTTGGATTTCGGTCTACTTATTTTGGCGTACTGCCCGTGCTTTTGAGCCTCTTCCTTTCTTTTGTAGCATAGTTAGCATTGCGGTGCGTTCATAATCCTGTCAATTGCCCTTCTGTAATTTGTTTACCTCGCATAGCAGTTTTATCGTCTTTTGGGAGAGAGACATCACTAGCGAACATCACGTATCCCGGTCCATATCCTTATTACTGTTTCCACGCTATCTTTACTTTTCAGCTTTTACTTTCAATTGCTATCATTATCCCTTGTGTTTTACCCTTTGTGAACAACAAGACCGGAGAGCTTGGCAACCTCTCTGAACTTCGTTGGGAACAAAGTTATCTGTGTCTGTGTGCATGCCCACGTCAGTTGCGCCGCTGACACCTACTTATCATATCCGGAGTCCTACGGGAGACAAACCTTGATATCTTCACTGAGGGAAACTTGCTGCTGCGCTACATCTCAACCTTCCACTTGGGGTAACCAACGAGGGGTGAGAAGCCATCAAGCGAATTTCTGGCGCCGTTGCCGGGGACTCCGAGTGGTAAGATAGGGGAGTTGCACAGTACCCTTTACCTTTGTTTTTTTAGTCTTGTTAGTTTACCTTTCAATTTTTTTTCTTTGTGTCTTTTATCAAAATTTACAAAAAAATTTATTTATCTTGCTAGTTGTCATTATGTCTGGCCCTTTTTCCTTTGTTGAGACAGAGGTTCTCACCTTTAAACAAAAAGGTGGAGAAAGTTTAAAAGATGCTTGGTATAGAATTAATGATTCTCAAAAAAGAGCCACCAAGAAGCAATCCACTACTATCCTGCTTAGAAATTTTTATGTCGGGATTACTCCTTGGAATAGGTTCATACTAGATACTGCTATCAATGGGAATTTTCTAGAAGCCCCGACTTGGGAGTCTCTTAATGTTATTGAAAATCTTGTTGGAAATCCCCCTATTGCTAGCATACAAGAAGATATAACTATAGCTCACATTATGAAGAAACTTGAAAAGATAGAGTTAGAAATACCGAGTATAACTAGGATAAATGAGTTGGATCGCAAGATTCAAGGGAATTTTAATAGGCTTGATAGCTCCATGCTTAAAATTATTAAAACTTTAGAGGTCATCAAATCCCGTGATACGGATCTTTCTAGGATTGATAAGATTGAGGAAATCATTAATACTCGAGGAAATACTTTTTCCTCAATCAAACCAAAAAAGGTAGAGACTTCAGCAAGAAGGGAACCTAAGTTCAATTATGTCCCTAGGGTTCCCCGACATAAAAATAAACCACCCATTGCTAAAGAAGTTGAAACTGTGAAAACTTTGGAAGAAATACCTCTCTTTGATAATTTTATAAATGAATCTTCCATTGATTTTCCGCCTTTTGGTTTTCTCCCTAGAAGTATCTTCATTAGGCCTTTATTTGAAAGACCTCTTAAGACTAGATGTACAATTGAAAAGCTTTTTGATGATCTTGATAATGATTCGATTGCTACAACTTGATCTTTTGCATTATGCCTAGCTTAAAGGCATAAACGAAAGCGCTTTCGGGAGGCAGCCCGCAACGAATTTAGGTTTTTATTTTTGCTTTTGTTGTGTCTTGATGATTGTTAGTACTGTAGCAACATCATTGTATCTTTATTTTTCAGCTTTGTGCCAAGTTATAGCCTCTTACGGCAAGGGAAGTAAAAGTTGTGACATGCTGTCCATAAAACAGATTCTGTCCTCGTGACCAGAAACATTCCGGAAAAATCCCAGTTCATCTTTTTGAGTTGAAATTTTTACACAGCATGCTCTATACAATTACGAAACTTCCGTATGTTTTGAGTTTTTTATTTGAGTTGCAGAAGTGCCCCTAAAAAATTCTTTACTACCTGCTGTTCAGTTTTTCACAGATTCTGCCACGTTTTGTCTCTCCTAACTTTTGCAAACCTTAAGCTTGCTTTTTCTTTGCAAAAACTTTTTGGAACTCTTGAGAAACAGTAGATCTTCAAGAATATATTTATATCCAGTGGGTAAAAATTATTTAATTAAGGGTACTAACCTCTCTAATCAGCTTATGATGAGTTATGTATGAAGGGAGTTTTCAAGTGTGCGATGGAAGATGATGAAAGAAGATCCAGGAGTGTCAAGCGCTCAAGCTTGGGGATGCCCCCATGCATCCCCAACAAATCAAGGAGACTCAAGCGTCTAAGCTTGGGGATGCCCCCGTGCATCCCCTTCTCCATCAACAATCATCAGTTCGTCCTTCGTCTCACTATATTTTTATCACTTCATGCGTTATGTGCTATGCTTGGAGCGTCTCGCTGTTAGGTTTTATTTTTAGTTTTCTTTAGCTTTGCTTGCTGTTCATAACAAGTTAGATCCCGTCTTACTTTGTGTGGGAGAGAAACACGCTCCACTTTCAAAATCTAGAACACATCATAAGATTTTTCCTGCTTATCTTTCTGCTGTTGTGTGTTCTTTATCTTTTCATAGCTACTGCCATGTTTAGTCTTAGTCTTAGTTTGTCTTTAGCAAGAGACTTGGCTTTTGTTTAGTTTGTTGCTGGAACTCCTTTTAGTTTTCATGTTTATCTTGTTAAAGAGAGTTGGTTGTTGCACTGAGTTGTGTATTTTCTTGAGAGTAGGTGATTGAGGTTGCTATTTTATTCTAGTAGTAACTTGCAATAGTTTTGAGGTATTGATGTGAGTAATGTTTGAACTTTTGGTGTCAAGAGCTCTAGCCTATTAGTGATAGGTGTCGTATTTTGGGCAATCCGTGTGTATTTTCAAAACCTACAAAACTAGTTGAGAACTCTAGCTACTAGATGGATCACTAATCTTTGGAGGGATCGAATATTAGAGAACACTCACGTACCATGAGTCGAGGATGCGCAAGGATAACCAAACCCCCATACACTCCTCCTCGGGGTACTTGTCTCTTTGTGAACCTCCTTATTAGATTGAGAGTTACCGATAATAAGTGCATGAGTTCTTCGGACTAATGTAAGTATTGAAAGTTGACACTTCCACCTTCCCATATTTTGCTAGCCTCTCCCGTGCCGTGCATTGCCTTCTTCTCATTCCAAGAGTTGGTGTCCACCTTCGCCGGTACATCCAAACACTTGGCATGATACGCTCTGTCATCATAAACCTCCTTATATATTTCCTCAAAACAGCCACCATACCTACCTATCAAGGCATTTCTATAGCCTTTCCGAGATATATTGCCATGCAACATCCACCTCTTCATGACTTGATCTTCATGTCATACATGTTCCTGCTACACTGGCAGCGACATACATTGCATACATCATGATAGTTACATCTTCTTTATGATTTTGAGTACCTTGTAAAGTGTCAAAGATCTCCTTTACCTTCTTGTAAAATAGAGTGTTGCCCTTAAGTGAGGAAAAGATCCCAAAGTGGACACAATAAAAGATCCCAAAGAGGACAAATGAGAGTTAAATAGAAAGAGCCATTGAGGCCACACAAAAAAATAGAAAAAATAGAAAAAGGAGAAAAAAGAAATAAAAAGAGAGAAAGGGGCAACACTACTATCCTTTGAGAGATCCACACTAGTACTCCCTTTATATCCTTGTACTCCATAGAGATGATCATTATGCATATAGCTATGTGGGGACCTTCACACTATAGAACTTGGATTGCATATTCCAAGGATGAGCCTCCTCAAACGAGCTCTAGGTCTTCATGAGAAAGCAAGTTAGATGCACCCCCACTAGTTCCATTGGAAAGCTTCCTAGCTCGTATGTGCATCCGTTGCATGGAAATACCTACTCCTCACATCATATATATCATTTGGCATCTCTTGCCTATGATTGTCCTCATTGATGTGAGCCTTTCTCACCCTTTTTGTCTTCCTCCTCCACACTACTTCTCTCTTTGCCATCCTAAGTGTCAACTCTCGTGCTTACTCTCATCCATTGCATGAGTGCTCAAAATATCGAAAAGGAGTGGATCAAATTGACTTGTACCTGGCTAGTGGTCTGGGGATGAGTCAAGATAAGATTCCAAAGAGGACCAAGTGTGAAATTTTAGTAGATTGAGTTCTCAACACAAAAATACTTTTTCTCGTATTCCCTATCCCCCTTCTTGCACGCAAACACCATTTGGAGACATTCGAGTCACGGACAGCGAGAGCTCTTGCACCTAATGTTCTTTTGTTACTTGTTTCAATGCTAATATAGACTCTTGCATGTTATGACTTGAATTGAATCTCTAACCTTGATTGCTTTACTTTTCAAAGTTCTTTTATGGTTGCTAGCATGTCACCACAGAAATTATGCTGTTATCATTTACCTACTCGAGGACGAGCAGGAATTAAGCTTGGGGATGTTGATACGTCCAAAACGTATCTATAATTTCTGCTTGTTTTGTGTGATATTGCTATGATCTAGATACACTTTCATACACTTTTGATCATATTTGGACTAACTTATTAACTCAGTGCACCCCAGTGCCAGTTCTTGTTTTCTGCTGCTTTTCTATTTCAGTTTTCCCCCATATAAAAAGTGCCAGAAAAATTCCGGGAAAAATACAGGAAAAATCTGCGTACAGGAAGCTTCGCGAAGAGCCCGAGTGGGGCCAGAGGGGAGCCAGGGGGGCCCAGGCGGCCACCCGGCGCGGCCCCACCCCTGGCCGCGCCAGGGGGGGGGGGGCGCCTGGGGCCCCTGGTCCACCTCTGACTGCCCCCTTCGCCTATTTATTCTCCATCACGGGGAAACTCTGAGGACAGAACCCTTTTACGCGATCTCTCCTCTGTTCCGCCGCCGCCGCGCTTCCGAGATCGGGAGCACCAGAAGACCTCTTCCCGGCACCCTGCCGGAGGGAGGGCCAACCTCCGGGAGTCTCCTCTCCACCATGGATGCTCGCCGGATGTCTCGTGAGTAGTTTTCCTTGGACCATGGGTCCGTGATCAGTAGCTATGTCATGTTCTCCTCCCCTCTTTGTTCTTCATGGTTTAGACCTCGTGAGCTTCCCTACATGATCGAGGCACTTTTGTAATCTTTCTGCTGTTGCTATGCTGAGTTTGATGGGATCTGATGGATTATGAGATTATGTTCAGATTGTGATAGAGTAATATATTTGGTTTTTATCTCTTATATTTTTGTTCCTAAGTAAATCTTGCATGTTCTCCGTTGCTGTTTATTGCTTTGGCAAAGTAGCAGGTAGTGACTCCAAGAGGGAATGTTATGCTCGATTGTGGGTTCATCCCCCCCGATGACACGCTTGAGTGACAAAAACATGAGTCTAGGGGATGTGCTGTTGCCACAAGGGGGAAAACAACGGTGCTTGTAACCGCGGTTGCAAGGATTGTTTACTTTACGCAAAGTGCTTTTTAATGCAGTTGTCTGTTGCTTTGGGTTTACACTTTGGGTGGGGCTCGGAACTTAATACCAGCGAGATGTTCTGGATAGATACCTCAAGGTGGATGATTAGTAGTAGATGCGGTTGGATTTCGGTCTACTTATTTTGGCGTACTGCCCGTGCTTTTGAGCCTCTTCCTTTCTTTTGTAGCATAGTTAGCATTGCGGTGCGTTCATAATCCTTTTAATTGCCCTTCTGTAATTTGTTTACCTCGCATAGAAGTTTTATCGTCTTTTGGGAGAGAGACATCACTAGCGAACATCACGTATCCCGGTCCATATCCTTATTACTGTTTCCACGCTATCTTTACTTTTTAGCTTTTACTTTCAATTGCTATCATTATCCCTTGTGTTTTACCCTTTGTGAACAACAAGACCGGAGAGCTTGACAACCTCTCTGAACTTCGTTGGGAACAAAGTTATCTGTGTCTGTGTGCAGGTCCACGTCAGTTGCGCCGCTGACACCTACTTATCATATCCGGAGTCCTACGGGAGACAAACCTTGGTATCTTCACTGAGGGAAACTTGCTGATGCACTACATCTCAACCTTCCACTTGGGGTAACCAACGAGGGGCGAGAAGCCATCACGCGCCCCCCCTAGGGCTCGCCAGGCACCCTCTTGGATGCCTGGTGGCCCACCTCGGTGCCCCATCTGTCCTATATGACCCCCCTGGGGTAAAAACCCTAAAAAGAGAGCAGTTTCGGAGTTTCGCCGCCGCCTCGTGGCAGAAATCTACAGAGAAGAAAAAATCATCTTCGGCGGGCAGATTCCGCCGGGGAGATCACCTCCCGAAAGGGGATATAATCGCCATCGTCATCATCATCGTCGCGGGCATCATTGAGATCATCATCAACATCATCCCCAACATCAGCACCATCTCCATCTCCATCCCATCTCATCTCACAATTGCAACTTGTGTTGTAATCCGTACTATCTATCCTCTCTACTCTGTTGGTGTTGATTACTACTTTGCGGTGAATGCTATTGAGTTTTGTTGGAGAAATATCATTGTGTCCAGATTGTTTGCTACCCATATATCACCTCTGATCATGATCTCTTTTATGTCTTGTGAGTAGTTACTTTAGTTCTTGAGGACATGGGAGAAGTCTAGTTGTTAGTAGTCATATGATGTTGAAGTATTATGTATTGTTTGATACTTAAGTTGTGTTGTTATTTTCCTAGTGGTGTTGTGTGAGTCGAACACCCAACACTTCGCCTTATTAAGGACCTAGGGGAATACATTGTGTACAAAGTATGCTTATGGTGGGTTGCCGGAGTGACAGAAACCTGAACCCCAGTTCGCACACTTTTGCACAAGGGAGTTATGGATCCTCGATCGTAATGTTGTGTTTAGGCTTATGCCTTAATTACTACCTTGTATTTTTGGATGCTTGCAAGGTATGTAATCATAAGAGTACACTTATCTTAGTCTAGAAGGTGTACTAGCATTGATCCACCCACTGACACTTATCGACACAATACATACTACTTGGCGGAATATGGTAAAAGTAACTTGGCTACCTCTCCCGTGTGTCCTCGAGAATGCTTTAGCCTTTATAAGTTCATTTCCTAGGCTTATCCTAGTGAAATGATTGGGCCACTTGCTACTCCTCAGTTACCCTGTGTGACGTCCCCAAAATCAATCCGTGTACAGTAATCATACACGCAGGGTACACGGCTGAGATTAGGGTGCCATGGTGAGAATATCACAGCACAACACTAAACACAAAAGGATAAACCAATATGTTACAATACCAGGGATCACGAGGATCCGAATAGATAAGTTATACAAGCCATAATATCTGAGTACAGACATAGTTAGTCAAGTTTTTCCTTAAGAAGGCTAGCACAAATGACATCAGAGATACAGATCGAAAAGGCGAGGCCTCTTGCCTGGGATCCATAGAACTACTCCTGGTCGACGGGGAACTCGACGTCGTAGTAGTCGCCTCCGGGGTACTGCTCCTGGGCTCCAACGTCGACTACAGCGGCCGATCAGGAAAAACGAAAAGGGGGAAATTAAGCAAAGGTGAGTATCTAGCATACCCGCGAGTCTTACGTCCGCTACTAAGCAATTATGCATTGTATCAAATGGAAAGGGGAGGCTATATGTAGTAGACTGCAAGGTAGAAAGTCAGAGCAAGGATAAGAAGCTAGGCCTATCGAAGACTAGCATCTTTTGACGAGTCTTGCAGCATGAGGAGAGAATAGCCAACAGTTTATATAATGCATAAAGTAACAATGCAGCAGAAGTTGCTGCAACATTGTATAATAGTAAGTTGTAATAATTAGCAATGCCTCCGAGATCCCTTCCTTGACATCCCAGCGAGGAAGAAAACCTGAAACCATAAAGTTTAATAATAATAGTTTGTAGTGGTAAGATCCAGCTTCAGCATAAAGCGTCCTGTTACCGTGGACACGGCTATTCAAATAGATTAATCTTCCCTGCAGGGGTGCACTTGTGTTACACTACACGCACGGATCTCCAGGGTGGAGGGCACCTTGTTAGGGAACGCTCCACCAAGGCTATCCGACACTCCATAGCCCATCTTTCAAACTCAACAAAGAGGCCATCCGCCGGTCTAAATCCTAAGTACGTAGGGCCTTGGACCCCAACCCCGACGTACTCCTGCACGGTGCGTGGCTGGCCGGTGAAGCATAATCAAACGAAATAAGACACCACCGCGCGAGCAAATAAGATAGCACCACTTGCCGGCGCAGACCGCGGTACTGCTGACATCTGAAGAGTCCTTGGACGAGACTACGAAGCAGGGGATCCCATAACTCGTAATTCCCAAGGGTAGGTAGTGCGTACATGGCATATAGCCAACTCAAGACATCCACTGTCAGAACCCCAACTAGGGTAAGTGCTAGGTTTGTTTGATCCCTTTGCATCATGCAAAAATTCAAAAGAAATTCAAAAATGGGGAAGCAGAAAGCCCTGAGAATTTATTTGAAATGGCCAGATAAAAATATTTTTCCAAAAATCATTTGAATGCTTGGAAAATTCCTAGAAATGTTGCTGATCATTTTAAAAGTGATTTGGGATCAATCCCATGCACATGGAATTTTCTAATATTCAAACAGTGGCTTTGGAAATTAAATAAACCCCTATTTGAATTGGAATTCAAATTTATTGAATTTCAAAAATGTCCAAATCCTATGTGTGACTAGCTACTGGTCATCTAGGATTTTTAAAAGTATTTGGGCATTTAACAAAAATGCCTTGCTATTTTTATTTGGGGCAAAACAAATTACAGAAAGAAAAACAGAAGAAATAACAGAAGAAAAGAAAAAGGAAAAGCAAGCCCACCCGGCCAGACCGCAGGTCCAACTCACTCCTCCCCCGGCCCAGGCCCACCTGGCCTTGTCGTCTTCCTCCCCCTCCCCCCGAAGCTGCTCGCTGGAGGCACGAGAGCGCACGCCGACTGCCACCGCGACGCCGACCGCCTTCCAGGGCCTCCCCCTCCTCCTAAGCGTTCCACGGAGCCGCCCAGTGCCCCGCAGCACTTCTCCCCCTCTCCCGGTTTCCTCTCGCTCTCTCTCTCGTTGGATTTCACGGCCACCAGAGAGCATGTCGTTGCCGCCGTCGCACGCAAGCACGGCCACCGTGCCCCATCCGTCGCCTCGAGCTGTCTAGCAGAACCGTCGTGGAGATCTTCGCCGATTCGCGCCATCAATCAAGCCCGGGAACCTTTGAAGACGTCGCCATCTTCACCGTCAAGCCGCCGGCCGCCGTGGAGCTCTACGAGGATTGCGCCGCCGACAAGCCATCTCCGACCTCGCCGTCCCCTCCGCTGGAACCGGGGTGAGCAGCCGCCTTGAACCCCTCTGTCCGCGCTTCGCCCCACTGCCCGTAGCCATTTCTCGCCGGAGCCCGAGCCCAGCCGCCGCTGTTCTTGAAGCCGCCGTCGACACAGCCCCTCTGGAGAACCCCGGATAGCACAGATGGGTACGGGGGCACGTGGGGATCGATTTGGCGCCTCCCCCGTGCTCTCCCGTGGCCGTTTGGTCACTCCGGCGACCACTCCGCCGTGCCAGAGGTCACCGGCGGCTAACCGCCGGCGGGCCGAGCTAATTAGCCCACTAATCCCCCCCCGAGTCCATGACAGGTGGGCCCTGCCCCCCCCCTAATGACCCTGTTAACTCTAATTAAACCGGGTTAACCCCCCAGAGGCTGACAGAAGGGACCCACAGGCCAGGAGCCCCCACACGTCAGGCTGAGGTCAGCATGACGCAATAAACCAGTTTTCCATTTTTAAAAGAATTATTTAAAACAGAGAAAAATTCCAGAAATTACAGAAAATTGATTAAACTTGGGAAATTCATAACTAATTCATTTTAACTCCAAATATAACAAATAATATGTCTAAAAATATCGGAAAAATCCAAGGTTTATGAATATGGGCTCTGTTTTCATGTTTGACCATTTTAAAATGGGTGAACAGTGCAAAACATCCATATGACTTTAATTCAAATTCAATTTTTGAAGCACATTTGCAAATGACTTTGCATTTGACTTCTTTTAAATGGAATTGTACCCATATTGTGACCAAGAACATCACCATTTCAATATTGATCATGTGTTTGAGCATTGCAAATAAATTTATACCTTGTTTGATTGTTTGCTCGATAGACGTGCAACCGGAACCGGAGGCCACCCCCTTCGTTGAAGACCCCGATATCGAACCTCGTCAGCAAGGCAAGCAAACCCCATTGATCATGTCTATAAAATCCCAATTCCCTCTCAGTCTCGCTTATTCATGTTTAGCAGATCACTTTGTATCGATTCTACCGCATAGTTGAACCCATATCCGATGCATGACCTATCATCTTGTCACAGTAGTAAGCAAACCACAATCCTAGCTGACATAGGAGTTGATTGGTATCATGAAGCCCCTGCAACTGTTACAGCTTATTGCATGATTAGTGTTACATGAGGTTGCTTTTGATGTGAGTCGGGATGATGATGAACATGGTGTTGATGAAAGTGAAACTGTGTCGGTGAATCCACCCTAATACAAGGTGAACGATGAGAGGCTTTGTAGGAGTACACAGTGGGTTGTCTCGTTGAACACTGCCTTAGGCATCGAGTTCTTGTATGGTAATCCAAGACAAAGAGTACAACCACACATTGGGCTCACTGACCCCTCTCGGCCTAGTACCTTGATCCGTGTCGACGTCCAGGAGTCACATTAGTTCGGGCTTTCCATTTGGCATCTGCATAGAAAAAGAATGAAGGAATGGTTGCATCATCCTAGATATGTGGGTGCACCTGTGAGGCAGGAAAACCATCTGCTAAAGGTGGCGTCTCGGTCACCTACATTGTCTGAGTCCGTTTCGTTGATCCGACCAGACTCTCGAGCGGTAGCAACTCAGATAGTCGACTCCTGGAATAGACCGGTTGTGAGCGAAGTGTCGTGGTGAACATCCTCGCTGTCACCTCTTGAACGGTGGCGAGACCTGGCGGTAACCGATGGTCATGTGTGTGTAGTTTACACCCTTGCAAGGTTAACAAAACTATTCGAATAGCCGCGTCCGCGGTTAAGGACTACTTGGAACCTGTACCTGATTATTAGACAACTTGAACCGGATATTTCTAAAACACACCAAGATAAGTGTGAGTGCGATGGTGTGCCTCCTCGTGGGGAAGTCGAGGAAGTAACCATAGTGGTGTATTGGTTGGAGATGTAGTGGACTCGTGTACGCTTCTTACCTCAAGTCTGGTATTCGTAGTTCAGGATTAGCCAAGTCAAAGCTGGCACTTCTGCTTAATGAAACCCCACCTCCCTTTACCTTGATACTTGAGCATGAGTAGTATAGATCTGATGTAAGTCTTGCTGAGTACGAATTTGTACTCACGTTTGCTTATTCTATGTTTTAGATAAGAAACGGACCCTGATGGAGTCACCTTCGTGAAGCTCGACGTTGGCTAAGTTAGCATAGTCCCAGACAGCAGTCTGGTCCCTCGTGGAAGGGCATGTTTGTTTACAAGGCTTCTCTAAGCCATTTGTTAAACTTGTATGTACTCAGACCTAATTTGCTTCCGTTGTATGATGTAATGTTGATCACAGACATGTGATCTTAGTATGCTCTATGTGTATATCTATAAAGAGTACTTGTAGAGTTATGTGATGATACCTGCTGTTCATACTAGGCATGTGTGCTGCGTGTATGTTTATAACATGCATGTCTTAGTATGGGTTTTCGAGACCTTAGTTGTGATCTGGCTGGCGGTCTTTTATACACCAAGTGGCCCTTAGATGTGCGCAGCTTGGGGCATCGCGATGCGATTGTTCGTGACTCTGTCACGTGCACACTTTGTTGTATGATCGAGCCCGCCCTAGACCCCGACTAAGTGATCGGGCTGGAGTAAGTATATGTAAGAGTTAGGATTCAATCGATAACATGGTTGAGGCGACTTGTCTATGAGTATGGGATTCACCACCCATAAGCATTTAGACTTGTGAGCGGACGATGAGGACCCATCTCAGTTGATCATCCGGCTTGAATGGGATGCCCCTCACGTTCGATGCTTTCCGAGAATGTTCTGTGCTTGGCCTTGTCTGCTTAGACAAGTGGGTACGGTTCTCGGCTCTCCATGTGATTGCATCGTGACTGGAATTGCATACGTTAACCCCGGGTCCCGACAGACTTGGTATCAGAGCAGGACTGCCTGTAGGATTATCAAACCCTTGGTCGAAGTCGAGTCTAGCATTCTATAGTTATATAGTTACTTGGGTATATAAGGGAACAACGTAAGGCTTCTTTTTCTCCTTACCCTCATCGATCTGAGTTCTGAGTCACCCTGATCTTTTCTACGGGATGATAGGACTAGGCCCATCTATGTCTTACTAGAATATCTCGTTGAGTGCTTCCTTGTAGCCGTAGGATTGTTGTGGTCGTCCAGACTCATCGGTTTTGAGTTCCTTGAGGAAGTTATGTCCAATCTCCTCAAGGTTATCTTGTTTTTCATCCCGGTGTAGCCGTTATGCTGCCGGATTTATCCCGTGTTTCTGTGGATCATTCCCTTCGCATTATAATCTTTTCCGCCTTCATCATGTCTTGTTATCCTTGAATCCATCATTCAACCTGTTCTGATTGTTGATTTTTATCACACAGGATGTCAGGTGGAACTCGTAGTGTTGTTCGTCGGAATCGAGACCGTGTTCGGAATCTAAATGATGATGAACCTCTACCACCGCCTTCTGCGGCGGAAATCATGATGGAAGCTGAGAAGAATCAACGTGACCAAACACGTCTTCTGGAGCTCATCGAGCAGAATACCTCACGTCATCGTAATGTGGTTGTGAGCATTCAGGACTTCATCCTCCTCAAGCCACCGGTATTCCATGTTCTTCTGAGCCCCTTGAAGCTGATGATTGGCTCCGTTCCATCGAGCGTAAGCTTGATACTGCACATGTTGCTCCCGATGATCGAGTTATATTCGCGGCATACTTTCTGGAAGGTGCTGCCGCTGAATGGTGGGAGAACTATGTTGTGATGCAGCCTGATGGTCACCTAGTGACTTGGCAGGAGTTCTGTGTTGCCTTTCGAGGGTACCACATTCTGGATGAGTTGATGGAGCGCAAGAAGGAAGAGTTCTGCAATCTCACTCAAGGAAATATGTCCATCCATGAGTATGTGAGAGAGTTCAACCGTCTTGCTCGGTATGCCCAAGATGAGATCACCACCGATGCCAGAAAGCAGGCAAGGTTCCGTAAGGGACTTAGCCCCATTCTTCGTCATGATCTCAACATCATCGAATTTGCCACCTTTGAGGATTTAGTCAACAGATCCTTCAGAGCTGAGCATGGCAATGAAATTTTCGAGGAATCTCGCAAGCATGCTCTTGAGCTTGCTTCTTCTTCAAGTTCAGCCCCTCAGAAACGCCGAATTTGGATTCCAACCAAAGCCATACCACAAAACTTTCTCCAGAGACCACCACCAAATATATGCCATCCACCCCAACACATTATTCCACCCCGGAATGATGGTGTGCAGCCAAGTAATCCCGCTCCCAGCAATTTAGACAGGGTATGTTTTAAGTGTGGTCTTCCAGGCCATTACTATCGTCAATGCCCTCAGGTCTTGATGGCACCACGTCATTCTCGACCCAAGCCACCAAAGAAATCAGCCACCAAAGCCATCCCAGCAAATCTTTCAGTCACAAGTAGTGGTTGTGTGAACCAAATCTCAGTTGAGGAAACCACTGCTGCTTCTGATGTCATTCTTGGCACACTCCCAGTCAATCATGTCCCCGCCTACGTTCTTTTCGATCCTGGATCTTCTCATTCGTTCATGTCGGAGAGTTATGCACTTCGTCATGAGTTTCCTTTTGAATAAATGTTTTCTCCAATGATCATTCAAACTCCTGGTTCAAAGTGGCAAACTAATAGAGTAAGCCATGGCAATCAAATTGCAATTGAGGGTTTAGTATTCCTTGCTTCTCTTATAGCCCTCAAATCTTCGGACATCGATGTCATCCTAGGAATGGATTGGTTATCAAGGCAGAATGCTTTCCTTGATTGTAAAGCCAAATCAGTCAAACTCACCCATCCTTCAGGCCAGACCATTGACTACACATCACCCAGCTCTAGAATCCAGGTGCAGACTTTGAATGTGCTTCCCCTTCCAGACCTTGAAGATGTTCCGGTGGTTCGTGACTTCCCGGATGTCTTTCCTGAAGAGCTGCCGGGAATGCCACCCGACAGGTGTGTAGAATTCATAGTGGATCTTATACCAGGCACAACCCCAATTTCCAGACGCCCATATAGGATGGCCCCGCATGAGTTAGCTGAGCTAAAAACCCAACTTGATGCTTCGTTGGCAAAAGGCTTCATCCGCCCTAGCTCATCACCATGGGGTTGCCCCGTTCTGTTCGTAACGAAGAAAGATGGAACAGAAAGGATGTGCGTAGACTATCGCCCGCTAAATCTAGCGACGATAAAGAACAAATACCCACTGCCCAGGATCAATGATCTTTATGATCAACTTGCAGGATCCTCTGTCTTCTCCAAGATGGATTTGAGATTAGGCTATCATCAGATCAAAATCCGAAGCGAGGACATTCCAAAAACGGCTTTCACTACTCGTTATGGTCTTTACGAGTATACCGTCATGTCCTTTGGTTTAACCAATGCCCCCGCCACATTCTCGCGCTTAATGAATTCGATCTTCATGGAGTACTTAGATAAATTTGTTGTGGTTTATCTTGATGACATTCTCATCTACTCGAAGAACGAAGAAGAGCACGCAAAACACCTAAGGCTGGTATTGATGAAACTTAGAGAGCACCGCCTTTATGCCAAGTTCTCCAGGTGTGAATTTTGGCTACCAGAAGTGACCTACTTAGGCCACGTGATTTCTGCGAAAGGTGTTGCAGTCAATCCCGAGAGAGTTCAGGCCGTCCTTGACTGGACTCCACCTGAATCGGTTAAGCAAGTTAGGAGTTTTCTTGGCCTAGCCAGCTATTGCCGCCGCTTCGTCGAGAACTTTTCTAAAGTTGCAAAGCCTCTGACTGAACTCCTCAAGAAAGATAAGAAATTCCAATGGACCCCCAAGTGAGAGGAAAGCTTTCAAGAGCTAAAAAGAAGATTGACTTCTGCACCCGTACTTGCACCTCCAGACACCAAAAGGGATTTCGAGATCTATTGTGATGCTTCACGGCAAGGGTTAGGATGCATACTTATGCAAGATCGACATGTGGTAGCTTATGCTTCACGCCAGTTGCGGCCACATGAAGAAAACTATCCTACCCATGATCTTGAACTCGGTGCCGTAGTTCATGCCCTGAAGACTTGGCGACATTACCTCCTTGGTAATCGCTGTGAGATTTATTCCGACCACCAAAGCCTCAAATATATTTTCACCCAGCCAGATCTTAATCTCAGGCAAAGACGCTGGATAGAGTTGATAAAAGATTATGACTTAGGAATTTCTTACACCCCAGGCAAGGCCAATGTCATGGCTGATGCACTAAGTCGTAAGTCGTATTGTAACAACCTCATGTTACAACAGTATCAACCACTTCTTCATGAGGAATTTCGAAAGCTCAATCTCGAGATTGTTACTCGTGGATCTCTTTTCAACTTGGTGGCGAAACCAACCCTTGAGGATCAAATCAGAGTTGCCCAGAGGCGTGCACGAGGTGTTCGCCGGATCAAGGAGAACATTGCTAGCGGAGTTGCTAAATGTTTCTCCACAGATAGTAAAGGAACGATATTCTTTGAAAATCGTTTTGTAGTACCTAAGAATAGGGATCTAAGGCAACTCATCCTCAAAGAAGCCCATGACACACCCCTCTCAATTCATCCCGGTAGCACAAAAATGTACCGAGATCTACGCCAGAGATTTTGGTGGACCCGGATGAAGAGAGACATTGCTCGATTTGTTGCTGAATGTGATGTTTGTCGTCGCATTAATGCAGCACACCAAAGACCTGCTGGTACACTTCAACCTTTGCCTATTCCCGAGTGGAAATGGGACAAAGTCGGTATGGACTTCATCACCGGCTTTCCAAAAACCCAGAAAGGAAATGATGCCATCTTCGTGGTCATTGACCGACTTTCCAAAGTTGCTCACTTCCTTCCAGTTCGCGAGTCTATAACTGCTAGTCAGTTGGCAAACTTGTACATCTCTAGAATTGTGTCTCTTCACGGTGTTCCTTTGGTGATCAATTCTGATCGTGGTAGCCTTTTCACCTCTAGATTCTGGGGAAGCTTTCAGAGTGCTATGGGAACTCATCTATCCTTTAGTACAGCTTTCCATCCTCAGTCTAGCGGTCAAGTTGAAAGGGTTAATCAAATTTTGGAAGACATGCTCAGAGCTTGTGTTATCTCATTCGGAAAGAATTGGGAGAAATCTCTTCCATTCGCCGAATTTGCTTATAACAATAGTTTTCAATCTAGTTTGAACATGGCTCCTTTTGAACTCTATGGACGACGATGTCGAACACCCCTTAACTGGTCAGAAACCGGTGAAAGACAACTCTTTGGACCAGATATGATCAAGGAAGCAGAAGAGCAAGTTCGCATTGTTCGTGATCGTTTGAAAGCCGCTCAGTCTCGTCAAAAGAGCTACTATGATCGTCATCATAGAGAGGAGAGCTACAATATTGATGAGAAGGCTTACCTCCGGGTTACTCCTCTGAAGGGAACCCAAAGATTCGGTATCAAAGGCAAGTTGGCCCCACGTTACATCGGACCTTTCCGCATTCTTGCTAAACGTGGAGAAGTTGCCTAGCAACTTGAACTACCCCCTCACCTTTCCCGAGTACACGATGTATTCCATGTGTCACAACTCAGGCGTTGCTTCAAGGACCCCATCCGCGAAGTCGACCATGAAACGCTTGATCTCCAAGATGACCTTTCTTATCGAGAGTACCCTGTTCGTATTCTTGATTCAGCAGAGCGTGTCACTCGTCGTCAGAAGATCAAGTTCCTCAAAGTGCAATGGTCACATCACTCCGAGAAAGAAGCAACATGGGAAAGAAAAGACCGCCTCCGTGCCGAGTACCCCACCTTCCTCCCGACGACTTCTGAATCTCGGGACGAGATTCTTTTGAGTGGGGGCGAGTTGTCAGAACCCCAACTAGGGTAAGTGCTAGGTTTGTTTGATCCCTTTGCATCATGCAAAAATTCAAAAGAAATTCAAAAATGGGGAAGCAGAAAGCCCTGAGAATTTATTTGAAATGGCCAGATAAAAATATTTTTCCAATAATCATTTGAATGCTTGGAAAATTCCTATAAATGTTGCTGATCATTTTAAAAGTGGTTTGGGATCAATCCCATGCACATGGAATTTTCTAATATTCAAACAGTGGCTTTGGAAATTAAATAAACCCCTATTTGAATTGGAATTCAAATTTATTGAATTTCCAAAATGTCCAAATCCTATCTGTGACTAGCTACTGGTCATCTAGGATTTTTAAAAGTATTTGGGCATTTAACAAAAATGCCTTGCTATTTTTATTTGGGGCAAAACAAATTACAGAAAGAAAAACAGAAGAAATAACAGAAGAAAAGAAAAAGGAAAAGCAAGCCCACCCGGCCAGACCGCAGGTCCAACTCACTCCTCCCCCGGCCCAGGCCCACCTGGCCTTGTCGTCTTCCTCCCCCTCCCCCCGAAGTTGCTCGCTGGAGGCACGAGAGCGCACGCCGACTGCCACCGCGACGCGGCCGCCTTCCAGGGCCTCCCCCTCCTCCTAAGCGTGCCACAGAGCCGCCCAGTGCCCCGCAGCACTTCTCCCCCTCTCCCGGTTTCCTCTCGCTCTCTCTCTCGTTGGATTTCACGGCCACCAGAAAGCACGTCGTCGCCGCCGTCGCGCGCAAGCACGACCACCGTGCCCCATCCGTCGCCTCGAGCTGTCTAGCAGAACCGCCGTGGAGATCTTCGCCGATTCGCGCCATCAATCAAGCCCGGGAACCTTTGAAGACGTCGCCATCTTCACCGTCAAGCCACCGGCCGCGGTGGAGCTCTACGAGGATTGCGCCGCCGACAAGCCATCTCCGACCTCGCCGTCCCCTCCGCTGGAACCGGGGTGAGCAGCCGCCTTGGACCCCTCTGTCCGCGCTTCGCCCCACTGCCCGTAGCCATTTCTCGCCGGAGCCCGAGCCCAGCCGCCGCCGTTCTTGAAGCCGCCGTCGACACAGCCCCTCTGGAGAACCCCGGATAGCACAGATGGGTACGGGGGCACGTGGGGATCGATCTGGCGCCTCCCCCGTGCTCTCCCGTGGCCGTTTGGTCACTGCGGCGACCACTCCGCCGTGCCAGAGGTCACCGGCGGCTAACCGCCGGCGGGCCGAGCTAATTATCCCACTAATCCCCCCCCCCGAGTCCATGACAGGTGGGCCCTGCCCCCCCCCTAATGACCCTGTTAACTCTAATTAAACCGGGTTAACCCCCCAGAGGCTGACAGAAGGGACCCACAGGTCAGGAGCCCCCACACGTCAGGCTGAGGTCAGCATGACGCAATAAACCAGTTTTCCATTTTTAAAAGAATTATTTAAAACAGAGAAAAATTCCAGAAATTACAGAAAATTGATTAAACTTGGGAAATTCATAACTAATTCATTTTAACTCCAAATATAACAAATAATATGTCTAAAAATATCAGAAAAATCCAAGGTTTATGAATATGGGCTCTGTTTTCATGTTTGACCATTTTAAAATGGGTGAACAGTGCAAAACATCCATATGACTTTAATTCAAATTCAATTTTTGAAGCATATTTGCAAATGACTTTGCATTTGACTTCTTTTAAATGGAATTGTACCCATATTGTGACCAAGAACATCACCATTTCAATATTGATCATGTGTTTGAGCATTGCAAATAAATTTATACCTTGTTTGATTGTTTGCTCGATAGACGTGCAACCAGAACCGGAGGCCACCCCCTTCGTTGAAGACCCCGATATCGAACCTCGTCAGCAAGGCAAGCAAACCCCATTGATCATGTCTATAAAATCCCAATTCCCTCTCAGTCTCGCTTATGCATGTTTAGGAGATCACTTTGTATCGATTCTACCGCATAGTTGCACCCATATCCGATGCATGACCTATCATCTTGTCACAGTAGTAAGCAAACCACAATCCTAGCTGACATAGGAGTTGATTGGTATCATGAATCCCCTGCAACTGTTACAGCTTATTGCATGCTTAGTGTTACATGAGGTTGCTTTTGATGTGAGTCGGGATGATGATGAACATGGTGTTGATGAAAGTGAAACTATGTCGGTGAATCCACCCTAATACAAGGTGAACGATGAGAGGCTGTGTAGGAGTACACAGTGGGTTGTCTCGTTGAACACTGCCTTAGGCATCGAGTTCTTGTATGGTAATCCAAGACAAAGAGTACAACCACACATTGGGCTCACTGACCCCTCTCGGCCTAGTACCTTGATCCGTGTCGACGTCCAGGAGTCATATTAGTTCGGGCTTTCCATTTGGCATCTGCATAGAAAAAGAATGAAGGAATGGTTGCATCATCCTAGATATGTGGGTGCACCTGTGAGGCAGGAAAACCATCTTCTAAAGGTGGCGTCTCGGTCACCTACATTGTCTGAGTCCGTTTCGTTGATCCGGCCAGACTCTCGAGCGGTAGCAACTCAGATAGTCGACTCCTGGAATAGACCGGTTGTGAGCGAAGTGTCGTGGTGAACATCCTCGCTGTCACCTCTTGAACGGTGGCGAGACCTGGCGGTAACCGATGGTCATGTGTGTTTAGTTTACACCCTTGCAAGGTTAACAAAACTATTCGAATAGCCGCGTCCGCGGTTAAGGACTACTTGGAACCTGTACCTGATTATTAGACAACTTGAACTGGATATTTCTAAAACACACCAAGATAAGTGTGAGTGCTATGGTGTGCCTCCTCGCGGGGAAGTCGAGGAAGTAACCATAGTGGTGTATTGGTTGGAGATGTAGTGGACTCGTGTATGCTTCTTACCTCAAGTCTGGTATTCGTAGTTCAGGATTAGCCAAGTCAAAGCTGGCACTTCTGCTTAATGAAACCCCACCTCCCTTTACCTTGATACTTGAGCATGAGTAGTATAGATCTGATGTAAGTCTTGCTGAGTACGACTTTGTACTCACGTTTGCTTATTCTATGTTTTAGATAAGAACCGGACCCTGATGGAGTCACCTTCGTGAAGCTCGACGTTGGCTAAGTTAGCATAGTCCCAGACAGCAGTCTGGTCCCTCGTGGAAGGGCATGTTTGTTTACAAGGCTTCTCTAAGCCATTTGTTAAACTTGTCTGTACTCAGACCTAATTTACTTCCGTTGTATGATGTAATGTTGATCACAGACATGTGATCTTTGTATGCTCTATGTGTATATCTATAAAGAGTACTTGTAGAGTTATGTGATGATACCTGCTGTTCATACTAGGCATGTGTGCTGCGTGTATGTTTATAACATGCATGTCTTAGTATGGGTTTTCGAGACCTTAGTTGTGATCTGGCTGGCGGTCTTTTATACACCAAGTGGCCCTTAGATGTGCGCAGCTTGGGGCATCGCGATGCGATTGTTCGTGATTCTGTCACGTGCACACTTTGTTGTATGATCGAGCCCGCCCTAGACCCCGACTAAGTGATCGGGCTGGAGTAAGTATATGTAAGAGTTAGGATTCAATCGATAACATGGTTGAGGCGACTTGTCTATGAGTATGGGATTCACCACCCATACGCATTTAGACTTGTGAGCGGACGATGAGGACCCATCTCAGTTGATCATCCGGCCTGAATGGGATGCCCCTCACGTTCGATGCTTACCGAGAATGTTCTGTGCTTGGCCTTGTCTGCTTAGACAAGTGGGTACGGTTCTCGGCTCTCCATGTGATTGCATCGTGACTGGAATTACATACGCTAAACCCGGGTCCCGACATCCACCAAACCATTAGTCATTTTATTAACTTGCGGGACAACCGTTATCGTTGCCTCGACTTAACTGACTCGCGGACAACGACAACAGTCAGGACTACCAGTACATCGGTGCCTGCCCTGTCGTCCGACCAAGTCTCTGCGGTTACCAACAAGGTGAACCGACTCCTTACCTTATCTCGTTTGTGCTCCTGGAGGAGCTCGACTATCGTGGTTTGGTAACTCTCGCGGCCAACGATCAGGGGCCAAGCACACCGGTACATTGGTCGTACCCTCCTTGTCGTCCCGTCGCAATACCACTCGCGGGCACCGTTGGGTCGCCCGACTTCTTACCTGAAGGACAACCATTGCTCAGGTACCTAGAGCGGCTATACAGAGTCAGCAACGAGTGGAGTACAAGGATTTCCCCTTGATAGCTCACACTTGATGGTGGCTCGGCAGATCAGAGCTAGGGGGCCTGAGGCGGTGTCTGCATTGTACCATACCTGTGCAGTTGTAATAAGTTGTATCCGCGTCACTCCCCTGAGTGATCGCGGCCCGCTATCTAATCCTAGCTAACAATGTGCAGGGTTCACTACTGAATATAATATATACTAATTTATAGGAAGCATATGATAAAGGAAGGTACATCAAGGGGCGACAAAGACAGGCTATGCAATAGAATAGGATTGTAACATAGCAGCAACAGTAACAATTCCTAGTGCAAGAAAAGTACGGAAAGATAGGCGATATCTGGGGAAGAGAATGGCTCTGCTTGCCTGGAAGCTCGGCAGTAGAGGCAGGGTCGTCGACGTAGTAATCGTACCCAGCAGCGTTGTAGTCGACAGCAATGGGGTCTATCAGAGATAAGGGGGGAACAGTAAATACACAGCACTCATAAACAAACAGATGCATGACATGACAGATGCAATGCTAACGGTGTTCTAACGCAGTGCAATGCACGTTGGTCGGAGCGGGAATTTATCTGGAGATGAGATTCCGTCTCTGGGTGATTATCGACAGACGGCCGGACGGGGGATGTTGATGTTCGCTGTGTTAAAGGGGTGTGGTTGACATACGGATAGCGTATTCGTATTCTTTATATTTTTCTGATCAATTTTCATGTATAAAGTTTTTCCATCTGAGTTACGGTTTAAAAGATATTGATTTTCAAAGTTTTAAATCATTTTAAACATTTTTGGAATTTCTTTTATTATTTAAATCAATATTATCCATAACAGTACTGGTTTGAGCAGTCAACTGACATGTGGGTCCCACATGAGCCTCTGGTAATTATAAAACATTTTATTTATTTAAACAGGACATGGGCCCACATGTCATACACAGATCCTTTTATAAATTCATTTTTATTTAGTTACTAACATGTGAGGCCGGGCAGTCAGTGAGACATGTTAAATCTAATAGTTATTCTAATTAAATAACAGTTAGGGCCCAATGGTAAGTGACTTAGGGGGTCATTCCATTTGATTAAACGCTGGGTGATTAGCAGTGGGGTTGGCCCACCTGCCAGGGTCTTTTTAGTTACTAATTAAGCAACTGACAGTGCGGGGCCACCTGGCAGGGGCACACGTCCACGCCGGCGACGTACAGTGCCACCAGCGATGAGCTTGTGCGCGACTGCGGCCACCAGAGCTTGCGCGGATGGACTCGCCCAAACGAGGACGTCGAGCCGCGTCGATCTGTGGTGGGGGAGGGTGCAGGGGTGGACGGAGCCGAGCGCTAGGTCATCAATGGCGGACTCCGAGCTCGGGCGTCAATGGAGAATCGTGCTACGCTACGAAATTGAGCGTGCCGTTTGTTCAAATGGAGCCTATGCAACACGGGGAGTCTACGGGTGCAACTGGCGCGGGCTGGGGTGGCTTGGGAGCTCGCGTACGCCAACAATGGCGACGACCGGAGCAACACAAGAGGGGGGGTCTCGCCTACGGGCTTATCGGGCGGACATGACAGGTAGGGGACGGCTAGTATGCTCACCAGGATCACTCCGGAGGTGGCTGCGGGCTCGGGGAAGTCCTGGCGTCGCCGAAATTGCTCGGGGATCTTGCCGGCCCGAGGTTGAAGATGACGACGATGGCGTCTCCCGTGGTGCGCCTCGGTCCGATTCCGTGCGCGTGATGATGTAGTCGATGAAGGCGTAGCCGAGAGACACGATGGCGCGGGCTATGGAGCTCATTGGCCGCGAGTGGGCGCGGTCATGGCGACGGCTGCTCGGCGGGATTTTTCCCCAATGAGGGCGAGGTGCAGGGGAGGTGAAAAGGATGGGTAGGCTGTCTAGGGGGTGTCTAGGGGCGTGCTTATTGCCAAGGCGAGCAGGTGAGGGAGGGGGGCCTGCCTGGCACGGCAGCCATGGCCATGGCGCCACGGGGGCGGAGCAGGTGAGAGGGGACGGGGGCAGGTGGGAGGAGGAAGGAGAGAGGAAGGTGGGACGGGGGTGGCCGGTGCCCTGGGCGAGGTTTAGGTTGTTTTTGATTTACTGTTGTTTTTGTTTTTCTGTTAACTCTTGTGCAATTAAAATAAATGTCTCTGTATTTTGTAAAACACTTTAGGTGTTTGTAATTTAGAGTTACACCCTATAGCAGTGATACAGAAAGTTTGGAGGCAAAATAAATCCCTTTGATATTTGGTTTAATTAATAAATGCTCAAGGTGGGATTTTTAGGTTACTGTTGGAATTGTTTGGATTAACTCATGGCTCACAAAAATACACAAGTTGGTCCAACATGGTTCTATTGACTTGTCGCATTTTACAAAATTGGTTTCACAATTTTTGGCCAAGTTTTAATTTTCCACATTGTTTTTATTTTCATTTAAAAAGGTTTAGGGTTTGGGTTTGATTCCAAGTGATAAAGGCACATGGGGCCTTGGGTTTTGATTAACACACATCATGGATTTGAATATGATCAGAACAAAGTTTGATTAAGGACAGGGAACAACAGTGATTAGCAACAGTGATGATCCACAGTGAGAGTGATTACTGTTACAGATACTGAGGGTGTTACACCCTGTTTACTTTGCTTGTCTTTTACCTTTCTGTTCCTTAAACCCAAAAATCCCTAAATATTTATCTTTTAGTGTTTACAGACCTTTCCTTATCCAGGGTCACTTGTCAATACCTTCTGCTCCTCGCTGGGATCGACATCCTTGTTTATCGAAAATCTACAATTGATCCCCTAGACTTGTGGGTCATCAAGAATCGTTTATTGGCGCGGTTTACAGGGGAGGCATCCCAACTAAACCTATCAACTTCACCGCCATCATAGATCTATTAGGATTCTACCATATAAATCAACTTGGGTCCATATAAACCTAACCTCTTTCACCTATATAAGAGCAACTCCACTGTAATAGCAACCCACAAAAAGTGTTTACGGGCGGCCCGCAAAAATATTTGCAGTACCGTGAGGTCTCCGACGGAACAGATACTATAAGTCAAATCACACAAAAATGTGGTACGAGTCTAGATTATTTGTTTCACACCGAGGCCTCGCGGTACTGCAAATATTTTTTGCAATGAATATTTACATGATCTAGAATTCAAATTCATGCATAAAATTCATATAAAATAGGCATGTGATAGGTCCCAAACGTATCTATAATTTCTGCTTGCTCCATGCATGTTTTGTGTGATATTGCTATGATCTAGATACACTTTCATACACTTTTGATCATATTTGGACTAACTTATTAACTCAGTGCACCACAGTGTCCGTTCCCGTTTTCTGTTGTTTTTCTATTCCAGGTTTCCCCCATATTAAAAGTGCTCCAAAAGTTCGGGAAAATCGAATAAAAAATCAGCGCAACGGAACCTTCCAGAGCCCCGAAGGAGGGCCAGAGGGGCCCCACCTGGTGCCCAGGCGGCCAGGTGGCGCGGCCTAGGGTGGGGCCACACCGGGTGGCCGCCTGGACACCTGGTTCCCCCTGGCTGCCCCCCTTCGCCTATTTATTTCCTGTGACGCGAAACCCCCGAAGACAGAACCCTTTTTCGCGATCTCGCCTCTGTTCCTCCGCCGCCGCGCTTCCAAGATCGGGAGCGCCAGCAGACTTCTTCCCGGCACCCTGCCGGAGGGAGGATCGACCTCCGGGAGCTTCCCCTCCACCATGGACGCTTCTCGGATGTGACGTGAGTAGTTTTCCTTGGACCATGGGTCCATGATCAGTAGCTATGTGATGTTCTCCTCCCCTCTTTGTTCTTCATGGTTTAGTCCTCGTGAGTTTCCCTACATGATCGAGGCACATATGTAATCTTTCTGTTGTTGCTATGCTGAGTTTGCCGGGATCTGATGGATTATGAGATTATGTTCAGATTATGATAGAGTAATATATTTGGTTCTTATCTTTTATATTTTTGTTCCTAAGTAATTCTTGCATGTTCTCCGTTGCTGTTTATTGCTTTGGCCAAGTAGTAGGTAGTAACTCCAAGAGGGAACGTTATGCTCGATTGTGGGTTCATGCCCCCCCCCCCGATGATATGCTTGAGTGACAGAAACATGAGTCTAGGGTATGTGTTGTTGCCACAAGGGGGAAAACAATGGTGCTTGTAACCGCGGTTGCAAGGATTGTTTACTTTACGTAAAGTGCTTTTTAATGCAGTTGTCTGTTGCTTTAGGTTTACACTTTGGGTCGGGCTCACAACTTAATACCAGCGAGATGTTCTGGATAGATATCTCAAGGTGGATGATTAGTAGTAGATGCAGTTGGATTTCGGTCTACTTATTTTGGCGTACTGCCCATGCTTTTGAGCCTCTTCCTTTCTTTGTAGCATAGTTAGCATTGCGGTGCGTTTTTAATCCTGTCAATTGTCTAGCTGTAATTTGTTTACCTCACATAGCAGTTTTATCGTCTTTTTGGAGAGAGACATCACTAGTGAACATCACGGGACCCCGGTCCATATTCTCATCACTGTTTACACGCTTATTTACTTTCTTGCTTTTACTTTCTAGCTGCTATCATTATCATTATTATCTATTGCGTTGATCCTTTGTAAACAACAAGGCCGGAGAGATTGCCAACCTCTCTGTACTCGTCCGGAGCAAAGTTATTTGTGTTGTGTGCAGGTCCAGGTGGTTCTTTTCAGACGGTGCATCACTTGTCGAACCACCTACTTGTCATTACCGGAGTCCTACGGGAGACAAACCCTATCCTCTACATAGGGGAAATTTGTCGTTATCCTACATCTCACCTCCACTTGGGGTAACCAACGAGGAGAGGTGTTGCACCCGTCAACTCTCTCTCCATCAAGCCAATTTCTGGCGCCGTTGCCAGGGACTCCAAGTGCTAAGATAGGGGAGTTGCACACTATCTTTTATCTTTCCTTTTTAGTCTTGTTAGTTTACCTTTCAGTTTTTATCTTTGTGTCTTATATCAAAAATTACAAAAAAATCTGGCACATTTGCTGCTACTATGGGTTCCACTGAAAACACCAAGTTGTGTGACTTCACTAGTCACAAAAACAATGAATTTATCTGCACTCCTATTGCCACACCTGCCACTTCAGCTACCTCTTATGAAATTAAACCTGCTTTGCTAAACCTTGTTATGAGAGATCAATTCTCTGGTGCTAGAGATGATGCTGCTTTACACTTAAATAATTTTGTTGAGTTATGTGATATGCAAAAGTATAAAGAAGTAGAAAGTGATGTTGTGAAGCTCAAGCTTTTTCCTTTCTCTTTAAGGGAAGGAGCTAAAATCTGGTTTCAATATTTGCCTAGGAATAGCATAGATTCTTGGGATAAGTGCAAAGATGCTTTTATTGGGAAGTACTACCCATCTGATAAAATTATCCAATTAAGAAGTAACATTATGAATTTTAAGCAATTGGAAAATGAACACGTTGCCCAAGCTTGGGAACGCATGAAATCTCTTGTTAGGAAATTCCCTACACATGGTTTGACTACCTGGATGGTTATCCAGACTTTTTATGCAGGCTTGAACTTCACCTCGCGGAACCTGGTAGATTCGGCCGCGGGAGGAACCTTTATGTCAACTACACTTGGTGCTGCCACAAAACATCTCGATGAGATGATGACCAACTATTCCCAATGGCACACCGAACGCGCTCCAACAGGTAGGAAGGTAAACTCTGTCGAGGAGATTACCTCCCTAAATGAAAAAGTTAATTTAATTATGTCTCTACTTACCAAAAAACCCTCTATTGATCCTCATGACGTTCCTTTAAATTCTTTGGTTGCTCAGGAACAAGTAGATTTGAACTTTATTGCTAGAAACAACTTTAATAACAATGCTTATAGGGGCAATTTTGCTAGTAATCCTAGACCGTTTCCATCCAACTATGGGAACAACAACACTTATCCTAGCAACAAGAACCCCACTTCTGAACTGGAAAATATGCTTAGAGACTTTATCACTACCCAAAAATCCTTCAACAAGAATGTAGAAGAGAAATTAGTTAAGTTAGATAATCTCTCTTTGAAGGTAGATAGCCTAGCCCTTGATGTTGAGATGCTAAAAATTAGAACCTCTCCCCTTGAGGAGAGTAAGGCCACTGATGGCAGAGAAGTTAATAGGTTTAGTGGGATTGCCTCCCCTGTTAACCGCGCCAATAAACGATTCTTGATAACCCACAAGTCTAGGGGATCAATTGTAGCTTTTCGATAAATAAGGATGTCGATCCCAACAAGGAGCAGAAGGTGCTGATAAGTGACACTGGATAAGGAAAGGTTGCACACACTGAAAGGTAAATATTTAGGGGTTTTTGGTTTAAGCAACAGAAAAGTAAAAGAAAAGCAAAGTAAACAGGGTAACTGAGGAATAGCAAGTGGCCCAATCCTTGCACAAGGATAAGCCTAGGAACTAAACTTATAAAAGCTAAAGCGTTCTCGAGAACACACGGGAGAGATAGCCAAGTTACTTTCACCATACTCCGCCAACTAGTATGTATTGTGTTGATAAGTGTTATTGGGTGGATCAATGCTAGTACACCTTCTAGACTAAGGTAAGTGTACTCTTATGATTACACACCTTGCAAGCATCCGCAAATACAAGGTAGTAATTAAGGCATAAGCCTAACCGCAACATTACAATCAAGGATCCATAACTCCCTTGTGCAAAAGTGTGCGAACTGGGGTTCAGGTTTCTGTCACACCGGCAACCCACCATAAGCATCCTTTGTGCGCAATGTATTCCTCTAGGCCCATGAAAGGTGAAGTGTTAAGTGTTTGACTCACATAACACCACTAGAGAAATAACAACACAACTTAAGTATCAAACAACACATAACACTTTAGCATCATATGACTACTAACAACTAGACTTCTCCCATGTTCTCAAGAACTAAAGTAACTACTCACAAGACATAAAAGAGATCATGATCAGAGGTGATAGATGGGTGGCAAACAATCTAGACACAATGATATTTCTCCAACAAAACTCAATAGCATTCATCACAAAGTAGTAATCAACACCAACAGAGTAGAGAGGATAGATAGTACGGATTACAACACAAGTTGCAATTGTTAGATGAGATGGGATGGAGATGGAGATGGTGCTGATGTTGGGGATGATGTTTATGATGATCTCGATGATGCTCGTGACGATGGTGATGATGATGATGGCGACGATCTCCCCTTCCGGGAGGTGATCTCCCCGGCGGAATCTTCCCACCGGAGATGGCTTTTCTTCTCTGTAGGTTTCCGCCCCGTGGCGGCGGCGAAACACGAAAACTCTTCTGTTCTTAGGGTTTTCACCCCAGGGGGGTCTTATAGGCGAGAGGGGGCACCGAGGGGGGCCACCAGGCATCCAGGAGGGTGCCTAGCGCGGCCAGAAGGGGGGCCGCACCAGGCACCCTTCTGGCTGCCTGGTGGGTCCCCTCACCTCCATCCTCGGTGATCCCCAGTCAATTCCCATAAAAATGATCCCGTAAATTTTCATCGCGTTTGGACTTGATATGATTCAGCAACTTGGTGTCCACTTTTCACCGCTGAATTCTGGTTCTGCTGCTTCGGCACCGGAAAGTTGTAAACTGTGTAAAACAAGCCAAAACAACATAAGAACAATACTTTAAAGTGGAATATACCAATGAATAGGATCAAATTACAATATAAAATAGTGATGCATTTTGGACGTATCAACTCCCCCAAGCTTAGACTTCGCTTGTCCCCAAGCGATTACTGAGCTCGGTAAACCTGTCCACAAGTTTAGAGAGTGAAGTGTCGATAAAAGAATACGGACAAGAAGCATCAAGATTTCTCACCAAACTGAAGCATCCTCAACAGCAACCTCAACTCATAAGGTCCTTATGGGAAAGTAGTAACAATTATAACAAAGTAGGACCTGGAAAACTCATAAAATCATGGCAAACCTAGCCTTGGTCAAGGAACAACTAATAAATTTTACTTTTGCTCTTTCACTTATAATGGAACCAGTTGAAGCTTTGGAAAGAACATGTTATCAGTCAAGAAGTGCACAAGTTAACACAAAGGAAGATGTTTACTCAGCATAAGCTTTTGCAAACAACTCACTTATCAAAAGATAATGTCAACAAAGATGTAACATGCTAACTTTCAATGCAGCTTTGTATGCAAGAATCTTTATTAACATCAAGTGTCTGTTCTCTCTCAAGAAGGAAGGAAGTAGGAAGGACTGACTCAGCACAAAATAAAGGATAAACCCCGTGCAAAATGGTAACCAGGGAAAACTCATGTGCCATCTCTAGATCAAACAGAATAAAAACAAGCCTTTGGGAGGTGCATGATCCGTCAACGACTGCTAATAGATAACTCACTCACTTCATGATTTGGACAAGTTTCGAGGAACGGCTCCCATGTGGGGACGATCACATCCCCTTAAATTCCTTTTTTTATCACTCATAAATGGGCGAAGGAACTTGTGTGTTAGTATTTATCTTTTACGAGCTGGGCACTCATGCCAGTCCCTTCTCGTATTAGGGGTTTGCAGATTAGGCATGCAATCCCAAGATAAAACTTGTCCAAATTAAGAAGATCATGAACTAAATCAGTGGCAGAAAACAGAAGATTTTGAACATCTAGAGATAGCACACAAATTATATACTTTAGGAGTGGTAGTGGAATACCACAAATAGGAAGGTATGGTGGACTCAAGTGGAAGATGTTGGTTTCAGGGTATGGAAGTACAAGCAGAATTCCGCTTAGTACCGAGTTTTGGCTAGCAAGGCTTTGAGAAACCAGACAATTGATGAGAACTTAGATGCAAGCAATACAAAGCATAAACATTAAAACTAGCATGAAACATCAAGTTGTCTTCCTTGTCAACATAACACTTCAAGCATAATAACACAAAGGTTTTAGCTTTGTCGCTACTTTGAGAAAAACATGCTTGTTGTTATGACCAAAGCTATACTTGCCAAGATTTAAATAAAGTTTTCGAAGCCATACCTGATATAAGGGCAATACTCCCCATAAGAATCAGCTCATAATGTCGATTGCGTGAAGAGAATACCGAGTGCAGCGAAGAAACCAATAGACTTCTCATTAATATTCATTCATAGACGACCCCACACTCACGGATACAAAGCTCTCCAAAAAAGGGGTGATAGACCTCAAAGAAACACCTATTTCATAAAGTAACTTCCCTAGACATGATATGACTCTACTTGACTCCTAAAGATAAAGATAAAGATAAAGATATCGGTCACTCCCCCAAGCTTGGAACAAGCTAAGGGGATGCCATTACCCGAGGAGATTTACTCCTCATTCTTGTTCTTCTCAGTCACGTACTCCTTGGCGAAGCGCTTCCATGGCAGTTGTTCTCCAGTCTCGAAGGACATTCCCGTCTCCAAGATCCTGCACTCAGCACCTAAACCCATGCGCAGAAACTTTAGTTCAGACTCACAGTTCTGGTTCTGCAGATCATAGATCTATGCTTGGAGTTCATAAACTTTTTCTTCTAGTGCGGCCAAACTTGACCACATCTCCTTCATATCCTTCTTGTGGGAAGCCTCGATCTCGTTCATGATGTCGAAGTTAGCTTCAACACCGCGCTCCACCATCTTCTTGAACTTGAAGACCTCATGTTGCATCTCCTTCAGCCGCTCCTCGTTGCTCCCTTCCTTGACTGGTGCCTTCAGATCTTCCTTGTGGAGAACACCGTCCTCCACACGAAGGACCTGGGGGTGCTTCCTCACCTCAGCGGGGTAAGGGTTGATGACGTTGATGACGAACTTGTCCTTGGGGGAACTTGGGGAAGCCATGGCACCTAGATCTGCTGAAAGTTTTCCTGGCAGAAACAGACCGAGAAAGAAAACACGTGAAATCGAGAGATACGGTGCCGGGACTATCCGGGCAAATATATAGCAAAAAATTTCCGCAACAGAAGGAAGGTTTCAAGCCTAGGTGGAGTCGGAGTCGGAGTCCAGGGCACCCAGGAGGGTGCCTGGCGCGGCCAGGAGGGGGGGGGGGCGCCAGGAGACCTCCTGGGCCCCCTGGAGTTCCTCTCCGGCTCCACTCGGGCTTGGAATTTTCCTAATTTTGCAAAAAACTTTGAAAAGTAAACTTTTATTGATGTTCGCGATGTTTCCTTACCGTAATACATACCTTTTCTTATTCTGCTCCTGCCGGAGTCTTAACCTGGGCTGCAACATGCTCTTCATGAGTTCTTATATATATCATGTTTACATCCACATTGATTGGATCACCTGCCATATAATGTTTGAGTCCTTTACCATTCACAACTTGAGGTTTGGTGCCTTCAAAATTATTGATCTTGATTGCACCAGACAAATATACTTCTTCGATAATAAAAGACCCGTCCCATCTGGAAAGTAGTTTACCTAGAGAAAACATGAAATGAGATCTAAACAACAAAACTTTATCACCAACATTAAATTCACGTTTCAGAATACTTTTATCGGGCCACTTCTTTACCTTTTCCTTGAACATTTTAGCGCTCTCGTAAGCTTCACTCCTCCACTCATCTAGAGAAGTCAAGTACATGAGACGCTTTTCACCAGCTAACTTTGGGTCAACATTTAGCTCTCTGACAGCCCAGAAAGCCTTGTGCTCTAACTCTAATGGTAAATGGCAAGCCTTGCCATAGACCATTTTATACGGAGACATGCCCATGGGGTTTTTGTAAGCAGTTCTATACGCCCACAAAGCATCTCCTAGCTTCTTGACCAGTCCTTTCTAGAACTGTTTACTGTCTTCTGTAAGATCAACTTGATCTCGCTATTGGTGAGCTCAACTTGCCCACTAGTTTGAGGGTGGTAAGGTGATGCAATCCTATGATTGACATCGTACTTGGCTAGAGCTTTCCTAAAAGCTCCATGAGTGAAGTGTGACCCTCCATCTGTTATGAGGTACCTTGGTACTCCAAACCTAGGAAAAAATACATCCTTGAGCATTTTCAAAGATGACTTGTGATCAACACTCTCAGTGGGGATTGCTTCAACCCACTTGGTTACATAATCAACAGCAACTAAGATGTGTGTGTACTAATGTGAAGGAGGAAAATGACCCATAAAATCAAAACCCCAGCAATCGAAAGGTTCGATCACTAGTGAGTAATTCATAGGCATCTCATTTCTCCTGCTAATGTTACCAACTCTCTGACACTTATCACAAGATAGAACATACCTTCGGGAGTCTTTAAAAAGAGTAGGCCAATAAAAACCTGATTGTAAAACTTTATGTGCGGTCCTTTCACCGGCATGATGTCCTCCATAGGGACTATCGTGACATTGTCGAAGAATGTCCTGCTGCTCGTGCTCCGGTATACATCTTCTCACGATCCCATCTGGACCCTCTTTGAAAAGATGTGGATCATCCCAAAAGTAGTGCCTCAAATCCGTGAAGGATTTCTTCCTCTGCTGAAATGTAAAGCCTGGAGGAATAAACTTTGCAACGATAAAATTAGCATAATCTGCAAACCAAGGGTCGGAATGAGATTGTACTTTTACAACAGCAAGCTGTTCATCTGGGAAACTGTCATTGACTGGAATAGGATCGTGCGGGATATCTTCCATCCTTGAAAGATTATCCGCCACCGGATTGTCTTCTCCTTTTCTATCGACAATCTGCAAATCAAATTCTTGAAGAAGGAGTACCCATATAATGAGTAAGGTTTGGCGTCCTTTTTCTGCATAAGATTGTTAATGGCAGCATGGTCAGTACGAATAATAACTTTAGAATCAACAATATACGTTCGAAACTTATCACAAGAAAACACCACTGCCAAGAATTCCTTCTTGGTAGTAGCATAATTCTTTTGAGCACTATCAAGTGTCTTGCTGGCATAGTGGATGACATTCAACTTTTTGTCAACCCTTTGTCCTAAAACAGCTCCAACAGAAAAATCACTAGCATCACACATAATTTCAAAGGGAAAATTCCAGTCAGGTGGTTGTACTATAGGAGCGGTTATCAAGGCTTTCTTAAGAACTTCAAAAGCTTCCTTACAATCTTCATCAAATACAAAAGGAGAATCCTTCTGGAGAAGATTGGTAAGCGGTCTCGAGGTCTTAGAAAAGTCCTTGATAAATCTTCTATAGAAACCAACATGACCTAGAAAACTATGAATACCTTTGATGTCCCTTGGATAGGGCATCCTTTCAATAGCTTCAATGTTTGCCTTGTCCACTTCAATTCCCCTTTCGGTAATCTTGTGTCCAAGAACTATCCCTTCGTTAACCATGAAATGGCACTTCTCCCAATTGAGCACCAAATTCGTTTCTTCACATCTCTGCAAAACTTTATTAAGATTGTGGAGACAGTGGTCGAAGGAGTTTCCATAGACGGAAAATTCGTCCATGAAAACTTCTACAATCTCCTCATAGAAACCATGAAATATTGCAGACATACACCTCTGAAAAGTAGCAGGTGCATTACACAAACCAAAAGGCATACGCCTATAAGAATAAGTACCGTAAGGACACGTAAAGGTGGTCTTCTCTTGATCCGCGGTGTTAACGTGAATCTGGGAGAAGCCAGAATACCCGTCAAGATAACAGAAGTGGGTGTTTTTAGACAGCCTCTTGAGCATATGATCAATAAAGGGTAGAGGATAGTGATCCTTCCTGGTGGCCTTGTTCAACTTCCTGAAATCAATACACATTCTATATCCAATAATAGTCCTTTGAGGTATTAGTTCATTTTTATCATTAGGAACAACAGTTATACCTCCTTTCTTAGGAACACAATGAACTGGACTTACCCACTTACTATCAGCTATAGGATAGATGATACCTGCGGCTAGAAGTTTGAGAACCTCCGTCCTAACCACGTCCTTCATCTTTGGGTTCAACCGTCGTTGATGATCAACAACTGGTTTAGCATCGGGCTCGAGATTGATAGTATGTTGGCAAATGGATGGACTAATACCCTTGAGATCATCAAGACTATAGCCAATAGCACCTCGGTCTCTGCGGAGTGTCTCCAATAATCGCTCTTCTTCATACCCTGAAAGGTTAGAATTGATAATAATAGGATATACTTTCTTTTCATCTAAATAAGCATACTTGAGCGTATCGAGTAGGGGTTTTAGATCAAACACCGGGTCTTCTTTTGGTTGCGAGAGGATTCCTAAAGGTTCAACCGGGAGGTTGTGCTTCAGGATAGGAGTTTGTCTTAAAAATATGTCTTCTAGTTCATCCCTCTCCTTCATATGTATGTCATTCTCGTGGTCTTCCATAAATTGCTTCAAAGTATCATTAGGAGGAATAGCAATAGAAGCAATTTCTTCAATAATCTTATCATTACTTGACAAGTCAGTACCACGAGGCTGCTTAGAAAACTTAGAAAAAATAAATTCATATGGCTCACCGTTGAATTCAACAGAAAATTTACCTTTCTTGCAATCTATTATAGCTCCACAAGTGCTGAGGAAGGGCCTACCAAAGATAATAGGGCAAAAACTATCTGTAACAGCCCAGTTTTCACAAAAATTAAAAAATTTGTTTTCGGTGTGAATTGTTTGATTGTCTGATTTGTTTGCGGTGTTTGCATCCCCGATTTATCGATCGGCGGTTATTTTCCTTCCTCTTATCTCGTATCGGACGGATACCGACCCTTGCCACCCTGACACTCGACCTTTGCGACACCGGGTTTCACCCGATCACCGTCGCGAAAACCGCACGAGACCAGCCGCAGCCAACGGAACGAAAACCCCGTTTAATAATTAAACGGGATATTTTTATAGCGCGTCGGAAAGTGTTCTCGGACCGGTTCCAGCGCGAGGTGAACGCCTCCGGCTCGACGCGCTGATCGCGCAGTTCGAAGTTCTACCCGAATCAGAGGTACCGCGGACCCCCGGCGGTCAGAAACGTGAGCACCGCGCGCGAGAGAGAAAAACCGGGGATGTTTTTGCAAACTGCCAGCCACCTGGGCTATAAGTAGACCACCCCACCCCTTAGGGTTTCCCCTAAGCACCTAGGCAGCCACCAGCCCCCAGATCTGAGATATTTTACCCCATTTTCGCACAATTTAGCCCCAATTTCAGCAAACCCTAGCCCCAAACGATATGGACCGTCAGATCCGGAGATCCGACGGCCCAGATGCGCCCCCAGCCTTCTCTCTCTCTCCTCCAACTCCTCTCCTCCGCGGAGCCGCCCGAGCCGCCTCGGCCTCGTCGCCGGGCCGCCGCAGGCAGTCCAGCAGGTGGAGCGCCGCCGCAGGTCTCCTTCCCCTCCTGGCCGCCCTCTCCTCCCTCCTGACCTCCTCTCCCTCTCTCGCAGGTCACCTTGAAGGCCGCCGCCATGGACATCCGAACACGGCTCGAGCTCCAGCCGCCGACGGATCCGGGCCACCGCGCGCCGGTGACCCCTGCCAGCCGCCGGATTCGCCTCGGTCCGACCCCTCCAGCTCCTCCCTGCTTGCGCCGCCCCCTTGTGCCGCGCCGCCCTTCGCCGGAAGGCCACCTCCAGGCCGGCAACCGCCGCCGCTGCCATGGGCCGGCGTGCAGCCCCTCGGCCCAGCCAGCGCGACCTAGGTCGCCAGGCCGGCCTCTTCCCTCTCCAGCGGCCAGGTGGGCCAAGGCCCACTAGGGGTGAGGCCCGAGCCCCCTCTGTCTTTTTTTTCGTTTGCTGTTTCTTTTTTTTCTCTTTTATTATTTCTGCTAAGTCTTTTAATTCTGCTGCTGTATCGTTTTTGCGCGTAGTATTGCGATTAATCCGTAGCTACTATGAACGTGCCCCCAAAACGAAAGTTGCTTAGTTTTGCGTGCTCTAGCATTCGTATGTAGAAAGTTTTTGCATTTGAGGTCGTCTTGATTGTGTATTTGTGTGCTAAACAGGGCATCAGATCGTTAATTGCAAACTGTTGTTTAACTGCTGCTGAAACTGTTGCTTGATTGAAACTTCGGGCGACGGTTGCTTCGCAACCGTGCGTCGGAATGGAGTGATTCCTTTTGCGTTGCGTTAAGCATTGTTTCTACTTCAGTTTCATGCATTCACATGCCATAATTGCTTGCTGCATCATGATTGTATCTTGCTCCAAAGTAGCTACCCTGTTGTTAGTGTGCTGCTGTTTATATTTTGTTGTAACTTCGGTCGACGAGTGTGTCGCGACCGTTTATCGGATTTGAGTGATTCCAATTGCATATTGTTAAGAATCATGTCTACTTTCATCCCATGTATTGTTATGTCATGTTGCTGCACTTTTGCATATAGATTTACCCCTGTTTATACATCATGTGTGCATAGCTTGTCTTGCTTATATCTTTTTAACCGTAACTCCGTTTGGAGTGTGCCTTATATGTAACTTGATTGGTTTTTCGTGTACTTTGTGTTTATGCTATTGTTTGCTGCTGTTAACCAACCTAAAATATGGTTTAGGGAAGAAAAGTACCAAATCTTTTAATTATCGTGGAGCACTTAGTGTTATGCCATGTTTAGGTTGTGCCCCACTTAAAATGACTAGCCTAGGTAGTTTACTTTGTGCTTCACCTCTTGACATGTTTGTGTGCTATGCCATGCTTGCTTGAGTTGCCATGTTAATAACCGTTTGTTGATCACCTGTAGCTAAGCAACTTGAACCACCGTAAACGTGCGGTATTCGTCGTGTGTGACCGATACCCCACTTAAACTGTTAGTAACCATTCTCAACGATAGATCCGTACCGCGTTGCCGTGTCGTGTGATGTCTTCTTGATCTTGTGTTTCCCTGTAGTAATAGAGTGCTTGCTCGTTGATTTCTTTCCAGTGTTTATCGTCTTGTGGGCTTCCGCGGGTACCTCTCGGAGATGATGCGAGCTTGCGATCGGCTACACCTTCGGAACCCGACTTATCAACAGGCAAGGACTATGCATTACTTATGATCCATTCTATTTCAACCAGAGGTTTGCATGCTAGTCTAGGTTAGGTTCGATGTTTGATCCTATCACATGTTTACAGCCACTTTCAAACCGATATAGCCATGTCCCTTCCCAGCAAAACTTGTACTGCTATGTTACTATTGCTCGTTGCTCAGCCCCTGCTTAGTATGCATGCTTAGGATGCTACGATGTTACCCAGTCACTCCTTGGTTTGGGATATCACATTATTATATTGTTGTTGATGATATGATTATTATAATGTTGACTATATTCGACGAAGGATGGAAGGTCTAGGCTATCCCGCCCCGACGCTTTGTTCCATTCGAGTCACCTAGGACCCGAGTTTCGGGTATTGGTTTTAAGACTGAGCGTTCCTAACCGCGTGTGGGATTTTATGGGGTCCCCTTTTCTTACCTACCTAGCTTCAAACATTTCTAGTGGTGGCCCAAGCTGATTTACCATTTGAAACCGTGTGTGTGCTGGTCAGCTGCCAGTAGTTTTTAAACCAACCCGGACCAGTGAGGACATAGTTCCCTTGCTGGCCCACCTTGTTCGGCTGAGGACCCGGTTTCCCATGTGTGATTAACCGGCTATCCAAACCCGAGACAGACGGTAGAGACCAGATCGAGAGAGCGGCCGGCTCCTGAGCTGGATGTCGACTCACCGGGGGCCACCCGGATTTGTTCGTTGTTTGTTAGAGGGACCTGTCGTTTTGGATCTCTTGGAACTAAATCATAAAATGGTTGCCTGTGATGGGTAGCAACTGAGAGAGATGGACGTGCGTGCGGAGCCTTGTAATGGGCAGTTGGTACACCCCTGCAGGGTTAAATCTTTTCGAGAAGCCGTGTCCACGGTTATGGACGACTTGAGACCTACTCCTTGTTCATAGACAACAACAGCTGAGATAATTTTAATATAACTTGATCAACGTGTGTGTGCCTTGATTGCTTCTTCTTCGTCGGGATGCGAAGAGGAGGACAAGGATAGGATAGGTGTTATGTTTGCGTAAGTAGTTGATAGCAAGACTTGTTGGAGGCGATTCCTCATCGAATGCTTGGCTTCTTATCTTACTCTCTAGATCGTTAGCCACTTCATAAATGCTAGTGCGGCAGCAACCTCACCACTTACCCCATCCTTACCGTAAACTACTAGTTGTCCTAGAATGACGAGTGATGAAGTCCTTGCTGGGTCAGATGACCACTACAGTTGGATGCTGATTACCTCTGTACTCCTGATACTACCCCCAAACTCTTTTCAGGGTTCTTGATCGACAACAGGTATGGTGATCGATGTTTCACGTGGAGACTCGACGACGACTAGTTAGGCGGATCCCGGCGGAGGGCCTGGACCCGTGTGGTTATGGGATCAATGTTTTCTCTTTGCCACTAGGCTTTTGCTTGTAGTCTGTACTCAGACATGTATCTTCCGTTGTTGTATTGTATTTGAGGCAGTTGTATGCCGATTGTATGAGATGTTGTATCCTTGTATCTGTAATGTTGTGATATCATGTTGGAAATCCGGGGCATATGGCTTTGTCATATGTCGCGGTGGGACTGATATGTGCTTCATCCCCGGATCTGGGTGGAAACACCTAGATCTGGAACAGTACCGCATATCGGGCCTTACACTATCTTGCACTGAACCAAGTACAAGAAAGTCAGTAGGATATTTTACCTTCCCGCAGAGTACTTCAACATCTCTCACAATCCGAACTGGAGAGATTGTTTGTTTATTCGCAAGATGAATCGTGACATCAATGTCCTCGATCTCACACAACTCAATCTCGTGCAGGATCTCTTGATAAAGTGTGAAGGGAATAGCGCTGATGCTAGATCCCAAATCACATAGCCCATAGTAATTATGATCTCCTATTTTGACAGATACTACTGGTGTAACTGAAATTGGTCCTTTGTTCTTCGCTGTGACAATGTTAGTGGAAACAGTACAAAAACTAATAGTGGATTCTTCAATATCACTAGTTACCAGATCCTTGACCATTGCAACTTGAGGCTTGACCTTGATCATGTCCTTAGGTTCGTCAGTCGTCCTTCCGTTTTTGTTAAGAATACCTGTAACAAAAGAGTGCTCCTTTATCCTTGAGGGATAAGGAGGCTGTTCATACACAACTGCAGGTAAAACAGGATCAGTAACATTAATCTCAATAGGTGACTCCTTGAAAGGTTTATGATGTTGACTCTCCTTCTTCTTAGAAGAATCGATATGAGAAGCAAAGTCCTTGCAAAAGTCAACCATTAGCTGGGAATCAAGACCAATTTTAGAGCAAAAGGTATTAAAGTAATCAGTCTTTACATAACTCTCAATGTAATCATGCTCATAGTTTATAGTGGGTTCAATCCTTCATCAATTTCCCAGTCTTTAGTGTTCTTCTGGATCCTTTCTATATTATCTCATTTTTCTTCCATACTTCTGGTCTGGAATACCCCGCTAGAGGAGGCATCCAACATCTCCTTGTCCTGACGAGAAAGCCTGTCATAAAAATTTGTAAGTATAATTTCCTTGGGGAGTTCATGGTTTGGGCATTTGAGCATCAGGGACTTCAGTCTCCTCCAAGCTTGAGCGATGCTCTCTCTGTCGCGAGACCAAAAGTTGTAGATGTAGTTCCTGTCTTGGTGAATTTCACGAAGAGGATAAAACTTTGCATAAAAGAGAGACATAAGCTCTGGCCATTCAAGCAGATCAGAGTTATCGAGTATCTTATACCAATCTGAAGCTTTATCTTTGAGTGATATGGAGAATAGTTTCTTCATGACGAACTCCATCGTTACACCTGCAAGCTTAAATAAAGAATATAATTGTGATAAATATAGCAGGTGTTCTCCCGGATGTCCTTCTCCTGTAAAACGATTAGACAAGACATGATCAATAATACCAGGTGGTATTTTATAGGGCACAATTTCAATAGGGGTAGGAGTGACCACCACAGTCGTGGGGCGGCTCCTTACCAACAACGAACCAACAGTAGCAGAGTCCATAAGGACTGAAAGTAACAATAGAAAATAAAGGTTTCCTTACCGGCTTCACTTACCAATAGCGCTACACTCCCCTGCAACGGCGCCAGAAAAGCTCGTTGATGGCGGAGAAGTTAATAGGTTTAGTGGGATTGCCTCCCCTGTTAACTGCGCCAATAAGTGATTCTTGATAACCCACAAGTCTAGGGGATCAATTGTAGCTTTTCGATAAATAAGGATGTCGATCCCAACGAGGAGCGGAAGGTGCTGATAAGTGACACTGGATAAGGAAAGGCTGCACACACTGAAAGGTAAATATTTAGGGGGTTTTGGTTTAAGCAACAGAAAAGTAAAAGACAAGCAAAGTAAACAGGGAAACTGAGGAGTAGAAAGTGGCCCAATCCTTGCACAAGGATAAGCCCTTATAAAAGCTAAAGCGTTCTCGAGAACACACGGGAGAGATAGCCAAGTTACTTTCACCATACTCCGCCAACTAATATGTATTGTGTTGATAAGTGTTATTGGGTGGATCAATGCTAGTACACCTTCTAGACTAAGATAAGTGTACTCTTATGATTACACACCTTGCAAGCATCCACAAATACAAGGTAGTAATTAAGGCATACGCCTAACCACAGCATTACAATCAAGGATCCATAACTCCCTTGTGCAAAAGTGTGCAAACTGGGGTTCAGGTTTCTGTCACTCCGGCAACCCACCATAAGCATCCTTTGTGCATAATGTATTCCTCTAGGCCCATGAAAGGTGAAGTGTTAAGTGTTCGACTCACATAACACCACTAGATAAGTCACAACTTAAGTATCAAACAACACATAACACTTTAGCATCATATGACTACTAACAACTAGACTTGTCCCATGTTATCAAGAACTAAAGTAACTACTCACAAGACATAAAAGAGATCATGATCAGAGGTGATAGATGGGTGGCAAACAATCTGGACACAATGATATTTCTCCAACAAAACTCAATAGAATTCACCACAAAGTAGTAATCAACACCAACGGAGTAGAGAGGATAGATAGTACGGATTACAACACAAGTTGTAATTGTGAGATGAGATGGGATGGATATGGAGATGGTGTTGATGTTGGGGATGATGTTGATGATGATCTCGATGATGCCCATGATGATGATGATGATGATGATGGCGACGATCTCCCCTTCCGGGAGGTGATCTCCCCGGCGGAATCGGCCCACCGGAGATGGATTTTCTTCTCTGTAGGTTTCCGCCCCGTGGCGGCGGCGAAACACGAAAACTCTTCTGTTCTTAGGGTTTTCACCCAGGGGGGTCTTATAGGCGAGAGGGGGCACCGAGGGGGGGGGCACCAGGCATCCAGGAGGGTGCCTGGCGCGGCCAGGAGGGGGGCCGCGCCAGTCACCGTTCTGGCTGCCTGGTGGGTCCCCTCACCTCCATCCTCGGTGATCCCCAGTCAATTCCCATAAAAACGATCCCCGTAAATTTTCATCGCGTTTGTACTTGATCTGATTAAGCAACTTGGTGTCCACTTTTCACCGCTGAATTCTGGTTCTGCTGCTTCGGCAACGGAAAGTTGTAAACTGTGTAAAACAAGCCAAAACAACATAAGAACAATACTTTAAAGTGGAATATATCAATGAATAGGATGAAATTTCAATATAAAATAGTGATGCATTGTGGACGTATCAGCCACTCCTATTAATGCTATCCAATTACAAATCAATGAAAATATTAGGATGATGGCTAAGCTTAAAGAAAGATGGGCTAGAGAAAAATAGGAAGCAGATAGAATTAAGAGCCTTCCTACACACCACAGAGTTTCCACTATCCAAATTGTTGAGGACACTCAAACTATTAGCACCCAATGCAGTCCTAGTCCCATTGGACCTATTAATGGTGATGCTAATACCTCAACCGTAGAAGAAGAAACTCCTATGAACATAGAGGGTTTCAAACAAGTGAGCCTAGATGACACTACTATCACCTTTGATAGTAGTGAAATTGATTTTGATAGTTGCACCCTCTCAGAAGTTATTAGCTTGTTACACAAAATGTCTAGAGACCCCCACACTAGCACACTTAATCTTGCCTTCATGGAGCATATCACCAATGCTCTCATCAAAGCTAGGGAGGAGAAGCTTAGGATAGAAGCCTCCATACCTAGGAAGCTAGATGATGGTTGGGACCCTATGATCAAAATTAAATTAAATAACTTCTCTTGCTATGCTTTATGTGACGTTGGAGCTAGTACCTCCGTCATGCCCAAAAGAATGTATGACATGTTTGAATTGAAACCTTTTGATTCTTGATCTTTTGGTGTTCGTCTCATTGATTCTTCCGTAAAGAAACCTCTGAGGAAGATCGACGATGTTCTTATCATTGTCAATGACAACTATGTTCCCGTTGATTTTATTATTATGGATATAGGGTGTGAACCTTTATATCTAATTATTTTGGGACGTCCTTTTCTTCGCACCATTGGTGTTGTTATTGACATGAAAGAGGGGAACATAAAATTTCAATTCCCTCTCAAAAAGTGGATGGAACATTTCCCTAGAAAGAAAATCAAGTTACCTTTTGAGTCCGTTACACGGGCTAGCTATTCTCTCTCTCTTGATAAAACTTGATTCTTCTTTTGCCTTATGCCTAGCTCAAAGGCGTAAAATAAAGTGCTTGTTGGGAGGCAACCCAAGATGTTTTTACTTCTGTTTTTAGTGGTCTTGATGATTGTTACTACTGTATCAACATCATTGTATATTTATTTTCAAGCTTTGTGCCAAGTTATAGCCTCTTATGATAAGGGAAGCAAAAGTTGTGACATGTTGTCCAGAAAACAGATTCCGTCTTCTTGATGGAAAAAATCAGAAAAAAATCACCAGTTCATCTTTTTCAAATCAAATTTTTACACAACATGCTCTATACAATTGTGAAACTTTCGTATGTTTTGAGTTTTTTTATTTGAGTTGCATAAGTGCCCCGAAATGTTTTCTCTACTACCTGTTGTTCTGTTTTTCACAGATTCTGCCACGTTTTGCCTACCCTTACTTTTGCAAACCTTAAGCTTGCTTTTTATTTGAAAAAACCTTTTGGAAATCTTGAGAAATGGTAGCTCTTCAAGAATATATTTATATCCAGTGGGGAAAATTATTTTATTAAGGGTACTAACCTCTCTAATCAGCTTATGATGATTTATGTATGAAGGGAGTTTTCATGTGTGCGATGGGAGATGATGAAAGAAGATCCAGGAGTGTCAAGCGCTCAAGCTTGGGGATTCCCCCATGCATCCCCCATAAATATTCAAGGAGACTCAAGCATATAATCTTGGGGATGCCCCCGTGCATCCCCTTCTCCATCAACAATCATTAGTTCGTTCGCGGTTGCCATGTCAGAGGGACTAGCAGAGGAGGACTCCACGACGGTTGCGACGCGCAGAGCGGCAAGGGAGAGATGCCGATGTTGTCCGCGGTTGTCGGAGTAGAGTAGCAGGTGGTGTAGATGGGGGCGAGGCGATGACGCTGGCGGCGAAGTTGTAGTGGACGAAGACGTAGAAGCCGGCGGAACCAGCGACGGCCTGGAGTCGTCATGCTGGACGCCTAGAGGGGCGCGGGGTAGTCGGCGGGACCTGCGACGACGAGAAGTCGTCTGACAGGTTACCTTGTGGAGCGCGGCGGCGGTGCTCGACGGAGAAGCAGGCGCGGACGGTGTCGACGCGAACGGTGTCGCGGGCCCTGACGCCGGGGAACCGGGCGGGACGACGAAGACGGGCGCCGGCGGCGGCGATCCGCGCCGTGGAGCGGCGCGGTGGAAGCCGGGGACGCCAGTGCGCGTGAACGGCGAGGTGATAGCGAGCCGCGGCGCTACGGCCCGAAGGGGCGACGCAGCGGCGGTGCGCATATCGGGGGCGACGGAGGGGAAGACCTCGGGGCGATTGCAGGGACCGCGTACCGCGCTCGCTACGGCCCGACGGGGCGACGCAGCGGCAGTGCGAGGGTCGGTGCAGCCTCGGGGACGACCTCGAGCGGACGGCCTCAAGGCGGCGGTGACCGCGGGCTGCGGCACTACGGCCCGAAGAGGCAACGCAGCGGCATCGCGCGGGTTGTTGCAACCGCGGGGACGACCTCGAGGCTGCGGCGTGGACGGCGCACCGCGACGCTGCAGCCCGTGTGGGCGACGCAGCGGCGGCGAAGAAGTCGGGGCAGCCACCTAGAGACCCACGGGGGCGGCGCGGCGGCCCGAAGGGGCGACGCGGCGGCCGCCCGATGCTCGATCGGTGATAGACGCGTGCTCGGGGACGTGCTTGGCAGCGACGTGCGCAGATCGGTTGATCAGGCCGACGGTAGCGCAGTATGCACCATGGCAGGGACGATGCGTAGATCGGTGGCGATGGCGGCGTTGTCGATGAAGTCCCGGGCGATGACGACGAAGACGATCCGAGGGGGACGGCCGCGGCAGCCTCCCGAGGAAGGCGCAACAGTCGGCCGCGGTATGCGGCAGCCTGCCGTGGGGCCGCGATGGCCTGCCGAGGCAGGCGCGGCGGCGGTGGTGGCAGACGCACGAGCGCGGTGTAGATCGTTGTGACCGCTAAGCCAAAAAGAAAACCGATCAAGAGATCGGAAAAAAAACTGGCAGGGCAGCCGATCACGGATCTGCGGACGAACCCTGCGTACGGGTTGCGCAGCCCCCGGCGGAGATCATGGAGATCGACCTCCCGGGGGCAGCGCGGCGGAAGCGTGTCGACGACGGCTAGCGCGGCGCCATGGAGGGGCGGCGGCGCTAGTGTTTGGGAGCGGCGGCGGCTGCTCTAGGGTTTTGGATCGTATTAGGCTGATACCATGTAGAAGGATAGAGGGATTTGGCGGAGTCGATGGATGTTGTATTGAGCCTCATGGGCGAGTATATATAGGCGTACAAGAAGTTATCTTGAAGTGCAAGACAAGACACGAGAGTCCTATCTATCCTAGACTATCTACACGTACACGTATACTCCAACAGCTATGATAAGACCCAATGTTTGCGGGAGGGGGCTTCAATGCCGCAAGTCGGAGTTCAAGGATATTGTCGTCTCCGGTGCTACAACGGCGGAGCTGCAATGCAACTGTGTGGTTCTGCGACCACGGTTTCAGAAGCTGCAATGCAATATTTATGGCGCTGCTCGACGGTGACGGAGGTGCAATGCAACTAATGATATTCCGACCGCGACCCATGGATCTCACCGGCAGTGAAGCTGCAAAGCAGCATGTATGATGTGGCAACCCGCCTCGTCGACGGATCGGCATAGCTGCAACGCAACATGTGTGTACTGCTGCGCCGGCCCGCAGACATGCGTGGTGCAGCGATCCATTGATCTCACCGAAAAGCTCCAATGGAACGAACACTTGTTGCATGAATATGGCTGTTTAACGCCGGTGACTGGTTGAATGGACAACGGCGTATTGTTAGGGAGGGTTCGGCTGTTGCGGCGAGCCGGCGGCTACGCTGCTGGTGCAAGCGGGTGTTGGAGTGTCCCGGCGGCCGCTGCTCGAACGAGGTTGTACCACATGCAGTTGCTGCATGATGCATGCGCTGCAGGGCAAGTTAGTTGAAATCAAGTGGCTCTAACTCATCTGACCTTGGCGAGGATCAGCCGGCTGACGTCTAGCGACCGCCAAAACTAAATCTACATATATGTTCAAAACTATCGTGTAAAATTATCGTAGTTAATTTATAGTAGAGTGAGGAAATAAAAAAATTCCAAGCTTTGTATTAGCTTTGCCTTGGTGCTAACTTTTTTTTGAGAGATGCCTTGGTGCTAACTGCTACTCGTGCAAGAAAGCAAACTATAAATGGCACATGTAGTTGGAATCTTCATATAAATAATTATGAAATTGCTTTTTTATGCACGTGTGATTGTTGTTTTTCTGCATGTAGATTCACCATTACCTATAACTGACACGTATATGTGGAGATTAAAAGAAAGCAATACGTACAGTGTGTCCGGACTCAAATCTCATGCTGCTAGCCCAAAGCAATAGTGCACATAGGAGTCTATCGGGTGTCCTTTTTGTTGAATGCCGTCTCAAGCCGCTGCCCAATGCGATCATGGGTGTGTTTGGTTGTTGGGTTATCCCATCCCGGGATAGGGATAGCCAATTTCTGCCAATATCAGTTGTTTGGTTTATGGACGAGCAAGGACATGGATAGCCAGATGCTTAGGATATTTCCTTAAAAGCATGCTATCCTTCTCTGCCAAAAAACTCGTGGACTTGCTTATCCCAGGGAAACGCAAGGCGGAGGGGGTGAGTTGCAGCGAAGCCGGCGAGGCCAGATGCACCAGCGCGGCCAAGCGAGGCCGGTGCGATGGCGCAGCCAGTCGAGGCCTGGCGCGGCCAAGCGAGGCGGACGCGGCCAGGGCGCGGCGGCGAGGCCGACGGGCCAGCCATGCGCCGCGGCGGGGCCGGAGAGGGTGAGGCGGCGGGGCGGGGCGGAGAAGCGAGGCCGAGGGCGGGGTGGCGGGGCGGAGGAGGAGGCATGCCGCGGCGGGGCAGAGGTGTGACGGCGCGGACGGGGTGAGGACAGGACGAAGGAAGATGCAGCGAGATCCCTAGCGCTTCATTTAGTCAGCCAAACAAAAAAAAGATACCTCTAGCAGGCTGGTTGGGGCTATCCCTATCCACTTTGCTAGTCCATGGAACAAAACGCACCCCATGTTCGTAGGAGTCTGTTGTGTCGAAGGGCCTTTGGCCGAATTTAATTAAGGGAGAAAGAGAGTACAACATACAGAGCCCTACGGTCTAGGCGGACTAGAACCGAAAGGCCAGAGACTGAAGCGAGAGCTTCAACAATACAAGCCCGGCGTAGTAGGCATATGTTGCAAACTAGGTTAGATCCACTATGCACCCAGCTGCCTTCCAAGCTAAAATGTCCTCCCTAATAACGTCTAGAACCCTGTTCGTCGAAGATGCCACCTTGTCGAAGATTCTGGCATTCCTCTCTTTCCAAATTCTCCTGTGGACCAGAATAACCAGAGTATCAAAGTTTATTCTCAACGGCTTGTCGATTTCCTTGTGAACTCTGAGCCACCATTCCTCCGTGGATGTAAAGTTTGGCCCTGGTATGGTAAATTCCGCTCTGCACCAAGAACGAAAGAGGTCCCAAATTTGTTGAGTGTATCCGCAATGGACGAAAAGGTGACTGTAGTCCTCTGGTGCCGAGCAACACAGCGGGCATGTGCCATTAGACGGCCATCCTCTTTTCTCCAGGTTGTCGGCTGTAAGACATCTCCGGTGTACCGCTAGCCACATGAAGAATTTCTGTCGCGGGGGGGGGGGGGGGCTTTGGATTTCCAAATCATCTTGCTGCACGCAAAAGGCACGTTGGCCATGAAGAACAGGTTGTATGCGCTCTTTACCGAGAAGTGGTTGTCCCCATTCATTTTCCAAATCAGCTTGTCTTCCTCCCTCGGCTGCAGTGTTACTCCGTGCGCCAAGTCCCAAATGGAAAGGTATTGGGACATGGCCTGCACGGACAGACCCCCGGAGATATCCCTTACCCAGTTGTGGTTGATGAGTGCCTCTTTGACAGACTTGCCCCGGTCGGTGAAGAAAGAGAAGAGTATAGGAGCCGAGTCCGCAATTGATCTGTCGTCAGGTAGCCATTTGTCAGTCCAAAACCTCGCAACTCTACCGTCTCCCAGGGTCATAACGGTAGCCGATTTGCATAGGGAACGGACCTCTCTCTCCGTATGAACAGGTAGTAACTTCCACGGCCTTTCGTCATCCTTTCATTTTAGGCAAGGCCAACGACAGCGGAGGGCAAAACCTTCCCATTTCAAGTTGATCAACCCGAGACCTCCCAGCCTTTTGGGCATACAGACACGTGTCCAAGGTAGCAGGCAATGACCACCATTAATCCTCTCCTCCCCTTTCCAAATGAAGCCTCTACATTTCTTGTTAATAGCGTCGATTGCCCACGCCGGCAAAGGTAGGACCGAAAGGAAATGGAGAGGTAGTCCCATTAACACCGAGCTGGTCAAGGTGAGTCTTCCAGCAGGAGCCGACAACTTTGGCTTCCACCCTTTCAACTTGATGGATACCTTGTCGACCAGAGGGAGGATATCTTTTCTCTTGAGTTTGTATATTGAGAGCGGAAGGACCAAATATTGGATTGGAAAATTCCTCTTCAAGCACCTGAAATGTGACGCCAAAGATTGTGCTCTCTCCTCTTCACAGCCAATACAAGTAATAGTGCTCTTTTCCAGATTTATCTTCAGCCCAGAAACTTCTCAAAAAATGCATAATGCGTGGGAGATAACCGTGAGATCATTCGGGGATGGCGTGAAGAAAAGGATCGCATCCTCAGCGAAGATGGAAGTCCTAGGAGTCTTCGGGGGGAGTCCCAAATCCAGTAGGTAACCACCGCGGACAGCCGAGTGAAGAAGCGCCTGCAGCGCATCCATCGCAAGGATGAATAAAGCAGGCGAGAGGGGGTCTCCCTGCCTCACTCCCCTTTCCAAAGTGAAAGAATCACTTAACTCCCCGTTGATCAGAATCGATGTCGATGCCGAGCCTAGTAGACCACAGATCCAAGACCTCCACTTCCTTCCAAAGCCCCTATGTGTCAAAATCTGCAGCAAGAAATCCCAGGAAAGGGTGTCGAAGTCTTTGGATATGTCAATCTTCAACAACGCAGATGGAACCCTCCTCTTGTGTAACCATTTAGCCGTGTTTCTCACAAATTTGAAATTTTCATGAATGCTTATTCTGCTAATGAACGCACTCTGGGCCTGCGAGACCAAGGAAGGAAAATAAACTGACACTCTATTCGCCAGAATCTTGGCGAATAACTTTGCCGCGGAGTGAATAAAATTGATAGGTCTGAAGTCCATAATCGCCATAGAGCAGTCTTTCTTGGGAAGCAGCGTCATAATGGAAGAATTGGGACGCCCAAAGTGTGCAAAACGGCCCTCCTGCAGCGCCTTCATGACCGCCATCAGGTCAACTTTGATGATATCCCAGCAAACCTTATAGAACAGGCCTGAGAAGCCATCCGGTCCCGGCGCCTTGTCGGTCGGCATATCCATCACCACCTTACGGACCTCTTCCTCTGTGAAGTCAGCCTCCAGGGCCCTCTCCTCCTCACTCGAAAGGGAATTCAGATGTACTGCGCGCCAGTCCAGCTTCCTGGATATCGAACTGGCGTTCCCATTAAACCCACAAAGAAATTACGAGAAAGATCAAGCTTCTCTTCCGCTGAGGCTGCTGTCCGCCCACCATTGGTTAGGAAAGGGATTTGATGCTTTCGTCTTCGCCCATTTGCCTTCATGTGAAAATATTTGGTGTTAGCATCACCCTCTCGCAGGTCACGGACTCTCGCCCGTTGCCGTAAGCGGACCCTCTCAAGAGATGCCAAGGCTAAGCATTTCCCCCTTAGAAAAGCTCTCAACTTTCTCTCTTCCTCGGACAAGGGTCTAGTCTCCTGCGCTCCATCCAACCTGAGAATGATCTCATTAGCAATCATGGTGAGAGTCTGGAACCAATTCTGCTTCCGCTGTCCCCAGCTCCGCAAAGCCTTAGCCGTGTGTTTCAACATGAGGCAGAAAGTCTTGATGGGGTCAGGTCCGACATGTGAGCCATCCCATGCCGCTCGAACAATTTCCTGGAACCCCTCCATCTTGCACCAAAAATTCTCAAAACGAAATCTGTGAACTCTCGGCCGAGCATCCGAACAGGTTAACAGAATTGGGCAGTGATCCGAAATATTGGAGCTGAGGGGCGTGAGATTGCTGATCGGATAAGTGTCTTCCCAATCATTATTGAACAACACTCTGTCCAGCTTAGCCATGACTGAGTTGGCCTGTTGGTTACACCATGTGAACCTTCTGCCCATTAGCGGCATGTCATGCAACCCCAACCTGTTGATCAAGTGCCTGAATCTTTTGGACATCCTCCTGTTAATTCTGCCGGTGTTGCGTTCCTCCGCATTGCAGACCATGTTAAAATCACCATTGAGAATCCATGCCAAGTTAATCATGTCCCCCAAACTCTCAAGCTCCTCCAAAAACCGTGCTTTTTCATCATTCTCTTGAGGTCTGTAGACTGTCGTGGAGGCCCATTCTTTTCCATCAGCCAAGGAAAGTACCTTCACCGTGATAGAAAACTCACCTTTGTGCAGCAGGGAAACGTTCAGCCTGTCCGATCTCCATGCCAACAGAATGCCCCCTCTAGTACCAATAGCAGGTAAGTAATCAAAGCCATCAAACGCAGGGCCCATAGATTGATAAACCACCGAAGCATCGACCAAAGCAAGCTTCGATTCTTGCAGACACACCAATGAGACATTCAGGGTTCGAAGGAACATACAAATGGCGCTACGCCTTGCCGAATTATTGAGGCCCTTAACATTCCAAGCCACAATTTCTACTGACATAGTAAATAAAGCTAAAGACCACCGATGTGCAAGCCCGACAGCTAAGCACCACAAGGCTCCACACACTTTGGCAGGGACAGGGCACCCATGCCTCCAAAGGCTGGCTCATCAAAGTCCACCGAGTCCGGTGCGAAGAGCGTGGTGATCGCCTTGATGTGTTGTGGAGCGAGAGGCTTGTCGAACAGCTTGAGGTACTCATCCATGGCTTCGTCAGATAATTTCTCTTCCGCTTCCAGGAAACCCATTCTTCTCAGGAGGACCGTCTAGGCTTTCACTACCGGTCCCTTGTTTGTGCCTTCGTTGGTCTTGCAGATTCTTGCACTCCTTCTTGGTACGATATCCGGTGGGATAGTCTTCTTCTTGCGCGTCGGGACCGATCCCGTTGGTCTCAGCCCCAGGATGGACGGGGCCGGGGCCGGGGCCGGGGCCGAGCAGACCACAACATCGAAGGCGTCAGCCGCAGGCACCGGACCAAAAGTCCAGCCAGGAGGTGGCGAGACCGCCGTCGAAGAAACAAGCTGGTGTTCAGCCAGCGGGACGGCCAATGTGGTGCGCACCGGACTAGTGGTATTGCTCCTGGCCTCCTCTGTCGACGTGTTGAGATGATGCATCTTTTCTTCCACCGGAGAGCCGTCGCCGGCGGAACCCATCTCCACTTGATCGATGACCGCCACGCTCCGCTGCCTTTCCGGAGAGTCCTCTCCCGGGTGAGTTGGACGCCCCCCAGTGGAGGTTGGACTTGCAGTCTTCTCAGATGCAACACCATACCGATCGGTAGAGCCTGGGCTGAAGCAGAGTTTGCGAGGCGAAGGCGCACAGACCAGGACCCCCTTGGCACGGAGAGACGTGACCACCCGCGCGTCCGAGCCGATCACCGTCGAAGCCGCCGACCAGGGCAAGACTGGCGTGTCCCCGAGCGTCGCCGAGCCGGAGACAGTCGTAGCAGGGGAGACGGATCCTGCTCTGATGTTTCCCCCCTCCATACCGTGTCGTGGATCGGAGCTGCCCACCAACGCAGAGGGATCGGTGGCCGCCGCCATCCCCCTCTGTGGGTTCGTGACAGCCTGGGCGGAGTTTGAATCCCGCGGGTCACCAGCCCTGGGCAAGGACCATGCCCGTCCGCCCGCGGGCGCGAGCAGGTCGTGCATCCTGGTGCCACCCCAGCCGCCAGCCATGCCGAGACCACCGGGGCCGCCGAAGGGATGGCCACCGGTGCGAGGGGAGTCCCCCATGCCGGTGCCATCCACCCTTCCCCTGTAGAAGCAACGCGAGTAGTCGTGCCTCCTGGTCAGGTCTTTGTCTTCGTCAGGTTCGTAGTCGGGCCGCAGCTCCATGTACGGCACGGTGCGGTCGACCACGTCCAGCACATGGATTGTGAGGTGATGAACCAGGGTGAGGCGCTCAGTTGGGGGAGCAGGCGGAGAGGGCGACCAGGGGAGGTCCGGATCGATAGAATTGGGCAATCCCACCGGCTCAGGCACCTCCAAGTCGTAGATCCTGGGGATCCCAGATGGATTCCTCATCCAAGCCGTCACCTCCAGCTGCCAGCGGTCGTCCGCCGGGAGAATCTCCACCAATTGCCCGCCCAGCAGGTTAATGAGCTGGCTCACCGCCCCCCATTCCCAAGCATTGTTGGGCAGGCCTTCAATGCCCATCTTGCAGAAGAAGGTGAGCTTGCCGCTGGATGCCTGGTCACTCCTGTGCCGCCGTCGGAAGGCAATCGGGGCGCCGGCGCAATGGAAGGAACTGTTACTGGCCAAAACCCGGTCGCAATCGCCCGTGGATGCGAACGTGATGAAGAAATCCGCGGGATAGGAGACTTCCACCCTGACATGCCTCTCCTCCACCCCGCAGATCCTCTCCAGGGCCTGCACAATCGCCAGCGGTGACACCGCTGGTCTTCTTCCTTGCACCGAGGCGAGCAGCGCCCGGTTGCGGAAATCCGCCTCCAGCACCTCCATCCCCTCCGTGCGAGAGATGATGCCTCCTCCTCTCTCTGGCCGCAGATCCAGGTCCCCATGGGTGAGTATTTCCCCTAGGAAACGGTCGCGGGCCAGTAGAGGATAGTGAGCCATGTTCCTGAGCGGCGGCGGTGGCTGGTGGTGAGATGCAGATCTGAGAGGGGCTGAGTGGGTGGGGGCGGTGGGAGGAGGGCACTTGCGAGCAATATGACCTGTGAGCCAACAGTGATGGCAGCGAATCTCGCCGGAGCACTGCGCTTTAAAGTGGCCCGGTTCCAAGCATTTAAAGCAGAGCCTTCCAACCACCGGGAAATCCTATGCCTGGGGACAGCTGTCCGCGGAGGAGCGACGGGGGCCGGTTGTAGACGACGTTGACGACGGCGGTTCCTGACACCAATCCAACCGTCACCGTCAGGCTCCAGATCCGCCTCGGCCGGTCTCGCACGGCCCGGCAAGGGGGCAGATGACGCCGAGGAAACAACAGTTACCGGATCACTGAAACTAGCTGGCGGCCGATGAGGGACGTTATCTGGCCGTCGGGAGCCGGAGTGGCCGGCCGACGGGAGGGGCTGTGGAGGTGGACGGCGGCCGCCAGGGATTCGAACGTTGGAGGGGGGAGCGTGGTGTCGAGAGAGACGTTGGGGAGCCATTGTGGTGTTTGGCGTGCTATAGGACATTTGTTCTTAGTGCTTGCTCCGCCTGTGTGCATGATCTCGCTTTGATCTTATCTTGTAGGAGTCTGTTGTGTCTCTGGCATGCAGCATGCTTCCAGCGGGACGTCGGCCGGAAGCATGGTGCTTTGTGATGTAGCCGATGTGCCGTTCAACATGCGAGAGATGCACGCGGCAGTCCAGTGATGTGTAGCCGACGTGCCGCAGGAAACATGCGAACGATGGCGAGACTGATGCCGCTGCGATTAATTTTTGTGTGTGCTGGAACCTGGAAGCTCGATTGATTTGTGCAGCCGAGGTGCCACCGGAAGCATATGAAAGATGGGGAGGCTGAGGCCGCTGCCATTAAGTTTTCTTTGCTGAACGCTCGATTGATGTGGTAGCCAGACGAATAGGACATGAACACGGACACGGTGTTTGTATGCTCGAGCTCATGTGGTCTCGGAACTGCGATTGGTCCACGCTAGCGGATGGTACAGGTGGGTCTAGAAAATTCATGCGAATACATGGGATTATTTAATTGTGGAACGATAGCAATACGAATAGGCAGGGACGTGGAAGGTGGGCCATTGCATGGACGGCGTATGTCTCCCGTTGGCAGAGAGAAGGAGTTCCGTAGCTCAGATTTAGTATCTTCATCCTGATCTCTGGAGCAGGAAGTTACCTTTTCGCGTGGAGTTGTTGTATCTTCATCCAACTCGGGCCAGTGTATTTATCCTTTACACTACAATCGAGTGTTTTTTTCAAGAAGGCTAGTTACTTACTCAAATATCCATAAACTACAGGCCCAGCATTACTGAAGAGGAAAGGGCGGCTAGAGTATTGCGATCCATATTATTGAGGAATCAGCTGCTGACAAATATGAAATTCCTGCTACAACAGATTATGAGGTGAGAATAGTTTCATCTACAATCTTTGCCAAATGGACGCGACACTAGGCGCCAGTCGACCGGCCTAATTTAAACCGATCACCGCACAGTTATCCGATCTCGGCGATCCGACGATCTAAATTGCTGTGTACGTCTTTGTAAAATTAATAAAAAATCCATTAGTAGATGTAGCTTTTTGGAATGTCGGTTGCAGCTTTCGCGGTACACAGATTCATCAAACAATTATTATGTGTATATCTTTTTCTCAAATTTTTGCACTGTATCAGCAAAAATCGTAACCATATCATATTTACCATTAATTGGTCGCAGCGAATTTAATCACCGATGGTAGCATTTTTACTATCGATTGAAACAAATTTCACAGTCCATCATCGTCAATCATACTTTATTATTTTTGGTTGTAGAAAAAACCCTCATCGATAGTAGCAATATCACAAACAATGGAAGCAAAATACTTAACCAGTTACAACATTACATGTATAAACAATCTTCAAATATTTCACACGTAGGAAAACCACTGCCACCGGTTGAGGCTTTTTCTAACGTTAGCTGAAACTTTTTTCGACGTTGGTTGTAGTTTTTATCTATGGTGGTGGTCGATCCAGCATATATCATCGTTGCCGGTTGTAACTTTTTTGGTCACATATTGCAGCATTCGGTATTATCGTTTGTAGCTTATCGTGTGTGCTCGTAGCAAAAAATCACGATAATGGTGGGCGGCGCTAGGGAATGGCGGAAAAAAATGATTGGACACCCATGGTGGCTCGTTGTCCGGTGCTAGAGGCCGAGGGGACGAGTACCGGCGGTGGTGATAGAGGAACTGAATGAGAACGGCCTACATATGGAGCCACTCCATTATCTGGTGGTTGTGCCGCAGCAGATGATTAACAACCGATCCAATGTTTGCATGTCAAATGACTTTATACATCTCTCCTTCAAAAACCAAATTTTCATTAATTCAGTAGGAACGGGTCAAATTTGAACTACACGTGCTTGATAGTTTACTAAAACTTTTTTAAATCATTTCAAGGTACACAAGTAGCCATTTCATCAGAAATCCCCCAAGAGTTTTGCAAGATTTTACCCCTAGCTATCACCGGTCACACCCGTCATTTTGACCACATTTATAAATCAACATAAATAATTCAAAAAATAAATAAAAATGTAAAGCCCTCACGTTGCATCAACATTTTTTACCGTAAAAAGTAAACCTATTTGGGATAAGATAAATATTTAAAAAATGTCTTCTCAGAAATAAGCTATCGTGTATGAAGATTCATAGCTTTTAAGCCAAATGACCGATAGCCGGATTCATTGCATAGTTTTTTCAAGTGATCTCATATTTTGTGAAAGTGTGCATGTTGAAATAGCCAACAATATTGCTAAAGGAAGTTTTCAATTTTTTTGCATGCAAAAACCTCTTTTAATATCTAAGTGATAAAAAGCAAGGTTTTTTGTGAAGAACCTACCAAATATTTGATGTAAATTTGAACCAGTCCATTTTTCAATGATATTAGACCACATGGTATTAACAATTGATCCAATATTTGCATGTCAAATGCCTTTTATACATCTCTCGCTAAAATAACAAATTTTCATCAACTTCGTAAAACAAAGTCAAATTTGAACTATACGTACTTGATAGTTTACTATTTTTTTAAAAAAACCATTTATAGGTACACAAATAACCATTTCACCAGACAACCATCAAGAATTTTGCAAGATGTCACCCCTAGCTATCGCCGATCATGCCCTCCGTTTTGACCACATTTTGAAATCAACATAAATAATTCAAAAACAATAAAAATGTAAAACGTTTGCGTTGCATCATCATTTGTTACCTAATTATCATAAAAATAACAAACTCGGAACACGATAAATATCTTTAAAAAGTCTTTTCTCATAAATGAGTAATCATGTATGAAGATTCATGGTTTTCAAGCCAAATGACTGATGTTATAGCCAATTTCATGGCATAGTTTTTTTCAATTTTGCAAAAGTGTGTGTATTGGAATCGTCAACAATGTTGGTAAAGCAACTTTTCAATTTCTTTGCACGAAAAAACTATTTTTCATTTTCTAAGTGACAAAAGAAGATTTTTTTTGTGAAGAACCTACTAAATATTTGATGTAAATTTGAAGCATTCCATTTTTTAAACATAATAGATCATACACTATTAACAAATTTTCCAATATTTGCATGTCAAATGCCTTTTATACATCTCTCCTTAAGAAGACAAATTTTCATCGATTCAGTAGAATGAAATCAAATTTAAACTACACGTGCTTGATAGTTTACTCTATTTAAAAAAAATCATTTCTAGGTACACAAAGTACCATTCCATCAGACATCCACCAAGAGTTTTGCAAGATTTCACGCTAGCTATCACCGGTCATGCCCACCATTTTGACCACATTTTGAAATCAACATAAATAATTCAAAAAATATAAAACCTTCGCGTTGCATCAACATTTGTTACCTCGGCAAAGAAATCAACAGAATACTTTCAAGATTCCGACCTAAAAACATAAAATTTATCAAAATCGATGCAGGTATGAATTACTTGTGATTTATACAAAATAGAAAGACTTTTTTTGCAAAATTATATGAGGTTGTATTTTTTGCAAAATACGTACAGCTTGTCAAAAATATAAATAAAGTGAATATTCATAAGCTATGAAAATTCTATCCCAAATTAATATATAATTTGTATAAGTTTAATTTTAGATAAATTAGATGTGAATTAATTAAATTTAAACATTTTTATAAAAAAGGTGACCCTCGACATACGACTATTTGCCGACGTTTTTAATGGACCATGGACATATCATGCTGCTATGTCAAGGGCCCCGATAAAAAATCCTTGGCAAAACTAATACCCTCAGGGCTTATTTGATTCATAGGGTAGGAAAATCATAGGAAAAGGAAAATCATAGGATTGCAATGCATGGCCACTCCAATCCTATAGGATTTTGTTTGCACCAAAGTTTGTTTGATTCCATTAAAGAAATTGTAGAAAGAGGTTGGAATGAATGTTAGGATTCCTATAGAAAGTAGTACACAAATTTCTATGGGAAAAATCTTATAGAAACAATTCCTATGAATCAAATGAGTAACGTAGGAAAAAATCCTATGAAATAAAATCCTACAAAAATCATATGAAATTCCTATGAGTCAAACGAGCCCTTAGTATATTCAGTTTTTCCTGTAGTGTGTGTGACCTGAAGCCCGTTGGTCCAGAACGTTGCGTTAAACGGCACAGATCGTAATGCCCGTCTGAGCTATTATATCCAAACAAAACGGAGTTAACTTTCTCACTTGCTGTGCGTGGGCCAGGTACATTTAATTAAATTATGAACACGGCAGGAATACCTGCATGCATACGTACAAAAGCCTGAAAGCATCACTTGATGAAGCTTTCGTGGACCAATCACAAACCGAGCTCACATGTGCCCGAGCACACAAACTCACTTTCGACATGAACACATCTTTCTAGTTTTTTCATGGGAAAGTATTGTAGCCGGCCGACCGGCCAAGTTTAAGCCGGTCACGCGCGAACCACTGGATTGACGACATCGCACGGTTAATAATACGCGAACATACACACGTGGGTGGAACACTCTCCGCTTATCCCTTTACTTTCTCAATCTCTTCCGTTTCTTCCATAGCCATCCCACCGAACAGCAGTCCTCCCTACTACCCAGATCGGGACAAGAGGCCATGGCTGTCGTCTCTCCCACGACAAGCAATTCGCCTGCGGAGGTTCCCCTGCCCAGATCAGGGCGAGTGGCCATGACCGCGCCTCCCTGAGCATCACCGGGGGAGGTCCCCCTGCCAGATTGGGGCGAGATGCCATGGCCGCCGCCTCCTCATGCCAAGGAAAATCGCCGGGGGAGGGTCACCACGCGCCATGCGATTCACCCATGTAAGAGGCTAGCACTGCGAGATGCTTCGTGTTGCCACGGGTGTTGCGATGGGGATGCCGGGAACCGACGACGACAAATGTTGGAACCGGCGACGACGGCACCACCGGTGGTGAAGAAGATGCGCTGGATTCCATGGTGCTACATCAGGCACCATCAGATGCTGGAACCATGCTCTCATTTTACTGGAACCGGCATGCTGAATTGCTGGAACCGGCGCTCAGAAACAATTTTTTGTGATGAACAAAGTGTCCTGTGAGTTATTTTTGTTGGAACAAGTGTTTATTTTTGCTGGAACTAGCAAAATTTTTTGCTACAACTTTTTGTTGTTTGCTACAATCGAATCAATGGAAGTCTTCTTTGTTGAGTTATTTTTTGCTGGAACTAGCAAATTGTTTTGCTACAATCACCTGTAATAGTTTTCAAAATCACCCAGGTTTTGTGCGGCGAGATGAATTCTGTTGCAGCCGTTTATTTTTTTCCACTGTTGTGTGCTTTTGTTACTATCGTTGAGAGTATTTGCTACATCCACCACAGCGGAGCTGCGACCTCGACGATAAATTTTTTGTTGCAACCGTTTAAATTTTTACTTTCACTGTTGTGCGTTTTTCTACTATCATTGATAGTTTTTGCTACATCCACCACGGCGGAGCTGTTTTTGTTGCAACCATTTAAATTTTTGCTTCCACTGTTGCGTGTTTTCGCTACTACCGTTGAGAATTTTTGCTACATCCACCACGGCGGAGCTGCGACCTCGACGACGGCGACGATGAATTTTTTTGTTGCAACTGTTTAAATTTTTGATTCCACTGTTGTGTGTTTTTGCTACTAACGTTGAGAGTTTTTGCTACAAAGAAAATGATAGAGATGCGACCTCGACGGTGATGACAATGAATTTTTTGTTGCAACCATTTAAATTTTTTGCTTCTACTGTTGTGTGTTTTTGCTACTATCATACAACCGTTGATGAAGTCGTCGACGACGCGATGACTTTTTTGAAGCAAATGGTATTGTTTGATGTTTAGAATTGTCACATACGTTGTTAGTTTTGCTACTACTGCTGCAATCATATTTGTTGCGTTTGACGGCGGCGGCAGCAGTGAGATTCGACGACGAGCATCAGGGGTGAGACTAACGGCAAGAGGCACTCTGTGCGATGCAGGGGTGAGAGGAGCGACCGCCATGCTTTTCTATAAGAGGAGGTGTCGATAATCATGCGGGGATTAGAAAGAATGAACTGTTTTTTTAATTTAACAGAGAAGGACCCACCAGAAGATCAGACGGACAACAACAAACTAATCACGCGGGTCAGATTTGACCGGCCGAAATGCTGCGCCGGTGGGCCGATGCAGAGCGTCAGCCTTTTTTCATGGGATATGTCGTATGTTCGATATTTGTACGTGATTCTGATTGGTTTTCACAGCGTAACTCCCATATTTATATAGGCCAATATTAAACGTTTTTTCACACAGCGTAACCCTCAGATCTATATAGGTCGATATTAAATCTCCACCATTGAAAATTATTGGTTATAAATAGATAAATTCACACCGTTCGTTTTCTATCGTTTTAAGTATATATAATAGAAGATTTGAATAGGCTTGATAGCTCCAAAGATAAAGTAAACAAAATTTTAGAGACCCTTAAATCCAAGGAAGACGATCCTTCTAGGATTGATAAGATTGAGAAAGTAATTGACGTTTTTGGAACAACTTTATCCTCAATCAAGACCAAAAAGGTAGAAACCCCGATGAAGAAAGGACCTAAGTTCATTTATGTACCTATTATCCCTATACTCAAATTTGATAGACCTATTGCCAAGGGGAATGAAACTGTGAAAACCATGCAGGAAGTACCTATCTTGAATAGAAATTAAAAATGAACCTCCTATTGGTATCACTAGCTTTTCTTTTATTCCTATAATTATTAGCACTAGGGCCTTGTTTGAATGTCCTCTTAGAAGGACTATTTGCACTAATGAAGAGATTTTTGATGATCTTGATGATGGTTCAATTAACGCAACTTGATACTTTTGCTTCTTGCCTAGCTAAAACGCGTAAAAGAAAGCGCTTATTGGGAGGCAACCCAAAATGTTTTTTACTTCTAGTTTTAATGTGTTTTGGTGTTTGTTACTATAGTAGCAACACCATTGTATCTTTATTTTCAAGTTCTGGGCCAAGTTTTAGCCTCTAGTGAAGGGGAAAGCAAGAGTTGTGATATGTTGTCCAGAAAACAGATTCTGTTTGCTTCACTGCAAAAATCTGCGAAAATCACCTGATCATATTTTTGATTAGATTTTTTACACAACATGCTCTATATAATTTCCTAACTTTCGTTAATTTTGACTTTTCTGATTTAAGCTATAGAAGTGCCCGGAAACAATTAAGTTTCACCTGTTGTTCTGTTTTCCTAGATTTTTGTCATGTTTTGCATTTTCATCTTTTGGGCACTTTGTTTTTGGTTTTTCTTCGCAAGAACCTTTAAACAAAGTTGGGAAATACTCCCTCCGTTCTGAATTAACTGACGCGAGTAGATAGTATTCTCTATACAAATGACAATTTACAAAGACACCCTCTACATTTCAAACTATACACACGCAACACCACCTCCACCAGATCGGACGCCTCCACCTGCACGGCCTCCTGGCAGCTCCTCTCTAGCGAGAGCTCTGTCCAGATCCGCTCCATTCCAAGCCGCTCCCTCCAAATCCGCTCCATTCCAGGGTGCTCCTCTCCAGGGCGCTCCCTCCAGGGTGCTCCTCTCCAAGCCGCTCCCTCCAGATCGGCTACAGAACGAGCTCTTGTGTAGATCGCGCTCCAGGACGGGCACCACCAGATCGGAACCTGTGTACACCAGCTGCACCCTCCAGCCAGCTCCGGCAAGCTCCGGCCAGCTCCGTCTAGCTCCGGCCACGCTCCAGCAAGCTCCGTCCAACTCTGGCAAGCTGCATCCACGCTTCGGCAAGCTTCGGCCAACTCCGACAAGCTGCAGCCACGTTCCGGCAAGCTCCGGCCAACTCCGACAAGCTGCAACCACATTTCGGCAAGCTGAGGCCACGCTCCGGCAAGCTTCGGCCAACTCCGGCAAGCTGCAGCCATGTTCCGGCAAGCTCCGGCCAACTCCGGCAAGCTGCAACCACATTTCCGCAAGCTGAGGCCACGCTCCGGCAAGCTCCGGCCAACTCTAGCAAGCTGCAGCCACACAAATGATGATGTCAGACATAGAAGAGGAACAAGAACAAGCAAGTCAGAATGATGATGGTCAACCAGGTAAATTAAGGCAAATCTATCCATCATCTATGTGTACAGTACTCAAAACACACAATCTGGACATGTATGTATAATCTGAGCATGGAGTATTATTGATGCAGAAAACAAGCACGCCAAGGCGACATTCTACCACAAATACTGACATAATGAAATCAATCTAGAGATTAATGTCGCAATTATACCATACTTCTTCCTGATGCAGCCTTCATGCTTTTCAAAATGCCAACCAAATTGTCCATGTACGGTGCTGTTTACAAGTTGTTTCTCCAGCGACGACATCCATTCTTTTAGCCTGCAAGTAGTCAATGGCAACAGAGTAAATACGAAGTAAAAAGTAGTCTGTCTGTACACCAGCATTTCTTAATTGATCTCTCACACATGTTTTGCTTTGCATTACTGAAAGCAAAAGGAGAAACAGTAGGCTGCTGCTTTTTTGGGTTCAAAATCTGTACATTAATCTGCTTTTTAATCATTAATTTAGCTAACAGCAATATTTAGTTGAAGATGCTTAACTCTTTTTGCTGCTTCTGCAGATGTTCAACCTTTAATATGCAGAAACCTGCCAAATGAGCACAGATTTGCTGCCTATATTGCTTTGAAAGCACTAACCAAAGATCGAGAGATTGAAAAAAGAGACAAGGAGCTGGTTGCAAGCATTTTGGATACAGGTCTAAGAACAGTTGAAAGAATATGGAAAGACGCAAATGACCAGATTGCAGCAGGCCAACAAGTTGATGTCTCTAACAAAAAGAAAGGCAGATCAGGTAGAAAAAGAAAAGACATTGATCTGGCCAGAAAACAAGATTTCTAGATTCAAGTTTTGCATTTGCATGATTGATGAAACCACATTGGAAAATGCTAGGCCTAGATTCAATGACATGAGCAGGATCGTACATATCGACGAGAAGTGGTTTGATATGACCAAAAGGAAAAGCACCTACTATCTCCTTCCTCAAGAAGAAGCCCCCTTGCGCACCGTTCCGAACAAGAACAGTATAGGGAAGGTAATGTTCCTCACAGCAGTGGCCAAGCCTAGGTATGATGAAAACGGTGTTGTAACCTTTGATGGTAAAATTGGGGTTTGGGCCTTCGTGAAAGAAACTCCAGCAGTCAGAAGAAGTGAATATAGGCCAAGAGGGACTTTGGAAATCAAGTCAGTTATAGTGACCAGAGATGTAATGAGAGAATATATATGTGAAAAAGTTGTGCCAGCTATACAAGACCTGTGGCCTGATGAGGATGTAGGAAAAACAATTTATATGCAGTAGGATAATGCTAGAACTCATGTCAAGCCAACTGACCCGGGTTTTCTACAAGTTGTATCCGAAACAGACTTACGTATCCGGTTGTTGCAACAGCCTGCAAACTCTCCAGACCTTAATGTTCTAGACCTATGCTTCTTCAGGTCTCTTCAGTCCCTAACAGATTGTAGGGGTCCAAGAACAATACGAGAACTGATACAGCATGTGGAGGAAGAATATCACAACTACGATGTCGACAAATTGGCTAGAGTCTTTGTAACACTGCAATCGTGCATGCTGGAGGTAATGAAGCAAGAAGGAGGGATTAACTACAAGATTCCCCACATGAATAAGGAGGGGCTGCAAAGGAGCGGAGGGCTACCTAATGCTCTAGATTGTGACAGAGAACTCTACCTAAAGACACTGGAACTTATAGGACAACAATAGTTGAAGTCTTGTGTAATTGGACACTAGAACTTATAGGACAACGGTAGTTGAAGTCTTATGTAATTGGATTCGTCTTGTGTAAGTGGATATGTCTTCTGTAAGTGGGGTAATTGGGTTGCAAAGGGACAGAAGGCTAGGTAATTTCAATAACTATACTCCTAAACCTAAACATGAGTATTGGAGTATTAAACTTTAATTGGTTGCAACATGGATTTGATTTGATTTAAACATTGTGTAATTGGAGTAACACAAGATCCTTGAATTTATTGATTTGATTTATTTATACACAATGGTACACAAACACACGAATGACAATAGGAGTACACACAAGAACACGCAAGAAGTCAAGAATAGATATCTGACCATGCAAGTTTGTAACCGAGAGGGAACTCACCCTCTGGCATCGGCGATTTCCCTGGAGATCTTCATCTTTTTGGTGGTGCCTTTATACAACTCCTCGAGAGAGCAGGGCAGCTTCCTCTCGATGGGCGCCATCTTGACTGCCCTGCTTGTGCAATGGGGCGGAGAAAGAATCGGAAGACTGCACAAGAAGAAAGTATAGTGTCAGTAGTTTTCTCACCCACCACCATACAAGTTCACAAACTAATGACGACAATACCAAAGATAAGTGTAGATGCAACATGCAAGTTTTTCAGGACAAGAGAGAAGCATTCTGAAAAATCCAGCAATACAGAGTAATGCTATATAGTCTAGCTCGCTTGATTATACAGAACTTGAAAAAGAAGAGTTTACCAGGATGCACTTGACATCAGTAAGAAAACTACCCCCAAACAATGACAGATTTAATGATGAATATTCATATAAATCAAAACAGCAGCTCAGATAAATGCTACAGAGTACACCAAGGACTTAACAGAATTGCGTACGCCCAACAATGGATTTCATAATACAGTTTGGAAAGAATTGCGTATGCCCAAGCCCAAGTGCCCAACTAGTGCAACCACGAGCACTTATTTTAGCAACTTCATCGGCACATTCAAAGCAAAGAAACACCCAACAAGTGCAACGGCCAGCACTCATCAGGCTATGACGCGAACGCTTGGGCGGCGCCGCCGCCGCCGAACATGGAGGACGCGAACGTGACGCCACCGGACGGCATGCCATGGCCTCCCCCCATGCTGCTGCCCAACCCGCCGAAGGGGCTGGATGAGCCGAAGAACTCGGTGAAGATGTCCTCGGTGTTGCGCAGGTTGAAGCGGAATGCCGTGGGGCCGTCGGCACCCATGGAGAAGAAGGTGGCACCGCCCCCGGGCGTGCCTGCTCCGCCGGCGCCCGCGCCTACCGGCGGCACCTGGACCTTGAGCCCCTCCTCTCCGTACTGGTCGTAGACCGCGCGCTTCTGCGGGTCGCTCAACACCTGAGCGTAATCCGAACGGAGGAGATGAGAACATTGTGGAGGACAGACGTGGATGCAAATCCATGGATGGATCAAATGGAGTGGAGTGGGATGGATTACCTTGCATGGCTCGCAGATCTTCTTGAACTTGCTCTCGGCCTCCTTCTTGCTGGTGGGGTTCTTGTCGGGTTTCCACTTCATGGCGAGTAGTAGTCCAACCACAAGCTTCGGCCTCCCCTAGACCGGATCTTCCCTCACCGCCGTCGGATCCGAGGAAAAATTCGATCTTTGACTCCTCTCGATCCAGATCCACACCAAGGGAGATGGCGAGGTGAGGCGGAGAAGGAGAAGGTTTGGGGAGGGGGACGACGAGGCGAGGCAGAGAAGGGGGGCGGCGAGGTGAGGCGGGGGTTAAGGGGGCGGCTAGGAGAGAGGCGGAGAAGAGAGGCGGCGAGGGAGCGCCGGTTGCGAGGAGGACGAGAGGACGAGGCGAGGGAGCGTAGGTTGCTAGGGGAAACCACGGAGAAGGACTCCAGTTTTCTAAACTGGATGGAGTGCGGGTTGATAGATGGAAACCACAGGGGGCTTTTTGCAAAACTGCCAGCTGCGACAGTTAATTCGGAACGGAGGGAGTAGTAGTTATTGTTTAAAATGAGTTTTCCAACAGTACCCTAGTGAAACTTATTTATTATTGGCACTAACCGCTCTAATTAGTTTATGAGAAGTTTCGTGTGAAGGAAGTTTTCAAGTGTTGTGGAGAGAGATGATGAAAGAAGATTCAGAAGTGCCAAAATCTTAATATTGGGGATGTGTAGCAGCCCAGATTTCACAAAAATTAAATTTTTTGTTTTCGATGTGAATTGTTTGATTGTCTGATTTCACCCCCAGCCGTCTTCCTCCCTAGTTCGGCCCCCGTGGGGCTCCTCTCAGTGCCGTCGGGCACGCCCAGGCCAGTTTGGAGCCACCGCCGCGCCACCCGACGACGGCCGCCTCGCCAAGTCTGACGCCGGCGAGCCGCAGCAGCCGCCAGGTCCGCCGCTCCACCTCTCCTCACCCCGCGCCTCCTTCCTCCTCCCTCTCATCCCGCTGCCTTCTGCTGCAGGGAAGCCGCCGCCGTGCGCCTCGATTTGGAGGCCGCCACCGTCCCTGTCATGACCGGCGCGCCATGGGAGGCCGCGGCCCGAAGCAGGAGCTCGCGCCTCCTCCACCGCCTTGCGCCGCCGTGCGCCATCCCCGCGCCCCGCCGACCCCCTCCATCGACCCGCTGTGGCGCCTCCCTCGCTGGACGGCCACGCCAGCCGCCGGCCGCCGCCGGGACGAGATCCGATCAGGATCCCGGTCCAGCCACTGCCAGGTAGGCCGCGCAGCCCTGGTGGCCCAGTAACCGACCTGGGCCGGCCTCCTCCACCTCCAGCCCGATCCAGCCAGGCTAGATGGGCCGAAAGTTGGCCCAAGGTGAGAATCGGCCCGAACCTATTTTTTCCTGAGAACCTACGAATTTTTCTTAGTCTGTTAAATAACTGCTGCTGATGCTGCTTTGCGTTGTAATTTGCGGGTAAACCGTAGCTCGGATCACGATGCACCCAAAAGGAAAATTGTTTAGAATTGTGTGTACTCTAGTTCATCCTTTGTGAGCATTTTGATTTGAGGCCATCTTGATGTTGTTAATCACTATTGAAGTGAGCATCAGGCTGTTGACTTCTGCTAATTTCTGTCAAGTGCTGTTGTTGTTATTTTATTGCAAGTTTGCATGATGATTGTGACACATCCATGAGGCCTATTGCATTGATTCTTGTTGCATATTGTTAAGCATCATGTCTACTTCCATTATATGTATTGCATTGTCATGTTTACATTTCTGATCATAGATATGTTTAGCTCCAAAGTTGCTATCCTGATGTTTTTGACAACCACCTCTGTTTTTCTCTAAGTCTGTAACTCTCCGATGTCATGTTGCATGCTTAATATCTTTTGATCTGTTATGCCTATGACCTTGATTCTTGTTTGTACCTGATCACCATCATGTCTAGTTCATGCCCATATATTGCTATGTCATGTTGCTGTACTTTTGCATATAGTTTTTCTCCTGTTTATACTTCATGAAAATAACAGTTTATGCCCTGTTTCCCGATTTTCACTAAGTCCTAGACCAGTAATATTTTATTGCTTTTTGCTTGGGCTATACTTAGTTGTTCATGATGCCTATTTGCATGATTTCTTTTGCCATGCCTTCCCTGCCATGTCTACTTTAGTTGCATATCATTTGCGAGCATGTTTGCATTCATTATCCTGTTTATGCATTGCTCTAAAGTGTGCTTCCTGGTGTTGGCAGATTGTGTTCCAAACTTGTTTTGCTTATATCTTTTTAACCGTAACTCCATTTGGAGTGTTCTTTACATATAACTTGATTAGTTTTTCGTGTACTTTGTGTTTATGCTATTGTTTGATGCTATTAACCAACCTAAAATATGGTTTAGGGCAGAACAGTACCAAATCCTTTAATTGTCGTGGGGTACTTAGTGGAATGCCATGTTTAGGTTGTGCCTCACTTAAATGGACTAGCATAGATAGTTTCCTTTATGCTTCATCTCTTGTCATGTTTGTGTGCTATGCCATGCTTGAGTGAGATGCCATGTTAACAATCTTTGCTCACCTTGTGTAGCTAAACAACTTGAACCCTTGTAAATGTGCGGTATCGTCGTGTGTGACGAGTACTCCACTTAACCTGTTAGTAACCGCTCTCGACGGCAGGTGCGATGTCTCGTGTTGCCTTCTTGTTGATGCTTGATCGTGTTTGCTTCGTACTAATAGATGCTTGCTCGTTGATTGCTTTACAGTGTTTACCTTCTTGTGTGCTTCCGCGGGTACCTTCGGAGACGATGCGAGCTTGCGGTCAACTACACCTTCGGAACCCGACTTATCAACAGACAAGGACTATACATTACTTATGATCCATTCTATTTCAACCAGCGGTTTGCATGCTAGTCTAGGATAGGTTCGATTGCTTGATCCTACCACTTTATATTCATGCCTCTCAAATAAACCCAAACAACCATGTCCTCCACATCCCAGCAAACCTTGTTCGGCTATGTTACTTTTTCTCGCTGCTCAGCCACTGCTTAGTATGCATGCTAGGATGTTATCAACTGTTATCCTGTTACTCCTTGGATTGGGCTATCACATTATTATATTGTTGTTGATGATATGATTATTATAATGTTGAGTATATTCGACGAAGGATGGAAGGTCTAGGCTATCCTGCCCCGATGCTTTGTTCCATTCGAGTCACCTAGGACCCGAGTTCCGGGTATTGGTTTTAAGACTGAGCGTGCCTAACCGCGTGTGGGATTTTATGGGGTCCCCTTTTCTTACCTATCTAGCTTTAAACATTTCTAGAGGTGGCCCAAGCTGATTTACAATTTGAAACCGTGCATATATATCTGTCGGGTCGCTGCTAGAAGATATCCTTTAAAACAACCTGGGCCAGCGGAGACATGGTTTATCTGTTGGTCCACACTGGTGAGCTAGAGGCCTGCCCACATGTGAGAGGATCAGTTACCTCGACGTTAGCCTGACGGAAGAGTCCGATCCGAGAGCGTGGCCAACTTTTGGATTGGGTGTCGACTCCCCGGGGGCCACCCGAATTTGTTCGTTGTTAGCTAGAGGGACCTGTCATTTCAGATCTCTTGGAACTAAATCATAAAGTGGTTTCCTGTGATGGGTAGCAACTAAGAGAGATGGGCGTGCGTGCGGAGCCTTGTAATGGGCAGTTGGTACACCCCTGCAGGGTTAAATCTTTTCGAGAAGCCGTTTCCATGGTTATGGACGACTTGAGACCTACTCCTTGTTCATAGGCAACAACAACTGAGATAATCTTAATATAATTGATCAACGTGTGTGTGCCTTGACTTCTTCTTCTTCTTCTTCGTCGGGATGCGAAGAGGAGGAAAAGGATAGGATAGGTGTTATGTTTGCGCAAGTAGTTGATAGCAAGACTTGTTGGAGGCGATTCCTCATCAAATGCTTGGTTCTCATCTTTCTCTAAAATAGACCGTTAGCCACTCATAAATGCTAGTGCGACAGCAACCTCAGCACTTACCCCATTCTTACCGTAAACTACTAGTTGTCCTAGAATGACGATTGATGAAGTCCTTGCTGGGTCAGTTGACCACTATAGTTGGATGCTGAGTACTTCTGTACTCATGATACTACCCCCAAACTTTTGTCAGGGTTCTTGATCGACAACAGGTATGGTGATCGACGTTTCACGTGGAGACTCGACGACGGCTAGTTAGGTGGATCCCGGCGGAGGGCCTGGACCCGTGTGGTTATGGGGATCGATGTTTTTCTCTTTGCCACTAGGCAATTGATTGTAGTTTGTACTCAGACATGTATCTTCCTGTTGGGGTTCGCAGCAGAAAACACAAATTTTTCTAACTAGCGTTCCCATAACCCAAGATCTAGCTAGCCGTATTACCGTAACGGAAAGTAGTGCGGAAATAACATACCTCGGGGTGTAGTCCGTTGCGCGGGAAACGTTCCCGCAAACGTGGTTGATGTAGCCGATCAAGTTTCACAGCCCCCCTGGCTGTGTTGAGCACCCGGATGGGTGTAGTGCCACACGTGCAGCACCTCGTAGTACTCGCACACATACGAGACTCGATGACGACCTCCGTTCTCCGATCCAGCGGAGGTGGCGGAAGAAGACCTCCGGACGGAGCTTCGGCAGCACGACGGCCTCCGATTCTAGCAGAGAAGCCTCAATTCCACTACAGGCTCACACTAGGGAGCCCACCGTGAAAGAGACAAGGGAGGGGAGAAGACTGGAGAAAACCGATCTCAATTCGGAGTAATATTTATTTTCTCACGAATTTCTGTGTATTAAATATGTGCACCCTGCCCATCTATATATAGGCAGAGGGGAGGGAGTCAACCCCTCTCCCTTAGCAATGTGGGACTAAAGTCCCTTTGCTAAGGGGAGGTGGCCGGCCAAGGGGGGGTGGGGGCGCACCCCTCATGGGCCCTAGGGCCCATGGCGCCTCCCCCTCTTTTTTCTTTTTCTTTTTCCCTTTTATTTCCCCTAATGGGCCTTTTTCTCCACTAAGGCCCATTGCACATATTAATTAGAAATAAAATGATTTTAATTATTAATTCAATTAATTAATAACTAAAACATAATATTCCATCTCCCGGTGCTCCGGAACACCTTCCGGTTCACTCCGAACTTGTTTCGGTTCAACACGGTACTTCTCCGATATTGGTTCCTTTATTCTCTGGTTACTCCGATGGTTCCGAAAAGGTCTCCGATTTCATATAGCCCTTATGTGTGTTACCCTACGGTCCGAGAACACTCCAGTCATGACCGAGCAGAGGCGACAGTCAATGATCATCAGCGGGACCTGGATGCCCATAATGACCCCTGTGCATTCCGGATATCAAACACCGATTGGACCTTACGCCGTATAGAATTCCCTTTGTCAACGATACTGGATTGTTCCGAGATTTGATCAATGACATCCTATGTCTGGTTCAACCTCGTTCCGAACTAATCCTATTCACTCGTTCCCGTGATTTTCATCCCCGTGACCTAGTCACATGCTGCAGCTTTATGGATGGAATCTCACCGAGTGGGCCCCGAGTATCTATCCATTATATGGATTGACAAATCCCGCTCTTGTAACAATAATCCTCAACATATCTCCACGGAATACCTAAGATACAACCGTTATGACCCGCATATTTCAGTGAGGTGGTGGGATGTAAGTCAAAGTATCCGGGAAGATAGTGATTATGCACGTACTCATGGTCAAAGGAACGGTCTACCACGTTCTGTAATTACAACACTGAACCTTCATAAGATTTGATCATGCTGTAATGCTTACTTTGGGTAATGTTCATCACGTCACTTAACCAGTGAGGTGACCTCATAGTCAAGAGACTTAATTGTCGATGATCGCGAAACCACGACCATCATGTTGACCATGAACTAGTTATCGATGTAGAGGCTAACTAGGAACTCTGGGGGTTTCTATACCACACCTGTATCATTGTTTCACTGACACAGTTCTAGCACGGTATGAAACTGGTTATGAACTTGCTTAGATATATTGGAATAATCATATATTATTTGCCTCTAGAGCATATATCCAACAGTCTCCACTTGCACTAGAGTGCTAATAATCTAGCCGCATTTTTCCGATCATAATCATCTTATCACATAAGTGTTCATTGATCATGCATGCTCATGGAAGAGGGTTCGTCAACGAACTGCACCAATTCAGATTCGTATGTTTCCTTTGCAACTGGTATAGGTCAAAAGCTCTTGTGACATACCACTCATTATCATATAATGGTTGGATATAAGTTTCGCAGGAGAGTGAGACTATTATTTCACAGTATCCTCCAATGATCTCTTGGTTCAGTCTTTAGAAGACTCATCCTTAGTCATATATACTGGGAAATACACTCAACCAGAAGTCCAATACTTCTAACGCTAAACTTTTATCGATACGTCTACTTTCTTAAGTAGTATTATGTTTGTAGTGCCGTGAATTTTGCTCACATTTCTTTCATGTATTTGGTGATGTCTCTAATTCCATATAGACCCATAATATGGCTTGCAATTGTAATCTTGCATTACATTCAAGTCTATTATCCTCTCTATATTTTAGAGATTAGTCCTCAGTATTCCTCATATACTGAATGCATGGACTTTATTCAGATTCTGTGTTTTACTCCTAAAGCACATCGGAATCTGTTCTTCTTCCAAGAACTTTTGAGTCATTCTGATGTTGGATTCACAATGCATGTTATATGGTAGAATCAGATGTCAAGAACATATAAGATCACATGTCCAGTACATGGTGCATCTCTATTCTTCCATCAAGACATTGCTTGTGATATTTGAATTTCATCCATTATATAATTTCTAGCCACAAGAACCTGTTTCTTGTCTTAGAAGATTATTCCAACCTTCACTTCGTTTCATTATCCGTATATTAATCTACTCATATAGATTTCAACGTGTAATGTGTTGGTATTTCACATAAAAGAAGATTCTTGCAATCTTGTATTTTATTTGCCTTATGCTCTATATATATCATAATGCACATATGTATATAAGACGATTCTCTATATACACAATCAATGCATATCCATATATATATACATATGAGATCATTCTTCACGCATATCAATGCATATATGTTTGAGATAATGATCATGCTCCCACTCAAATATATCCATCATATACTCATATATTTGTGGTTCAGCTTTCATCAAGTCATTTTATTGTTCACTATGTCTCACATAATGACAAAGCTTCCAAAGCTCCCACTCAGAAAATTCCCTCTGCATTCCAAGTTTCCGGGAAGTCTTCAAAGCTCCCACTCAGTTTCATGAAACTGCAGGCCCACTCAATATTTTGTTCATCACAAAATCACTTGATCAGATCAAGGTTGAGGGTTCCTGTCTTGAGGTACTATAGTCCATCCTTTTAACGAAGTAACCTTCGTCATGCCCATTGCAATTCTCTTTCAAATCCCAAATTTGACTGAGATGCAATTTCAGGCTATGGTCCATCGTAGTGTAAATGAAATATTTTATTGATTAAAGCATTCCTACGTTTCCGTAGTCAATCACCATTGAACTTTGGTCATAACCAAATAATGCCTTATGCCCATTACATTATTCTCAATAACTCTCCAGTTTGTCGAGAATATGAAATAACCGATTTATTTCACGGGACGTGAGCCATCCTATATGTAACTCAATATTATTTCATTTCTCCTCGTGTTCTAGGCTACCATCATCCCTTTGTGTCTTCAAGCAATGTTATTCCCTATTGTTTTATTAACAAGACTCATGATTATTGTTCTGTACAGAACGTATTCATGACAACCTTCTAAATTCAACAATGGCTTCAACTCATATACCAAGGTCAATCATCTTTGGCATATCCTTCCTTATATAGCGTCATTACAGCGGAACATGCTTCCGTTGCAATACTCTAATATTCTGAAGGCAAGGTCCAATACCCCGGTCAAAGTTTCCATTATCTCCCATTGGATGCGTGTTGAGAGACTTTTCTCGTATTACCAATTAAGCAACACAAATTTTGCTATTCGGGGAGAATATGTAATTTCAATTGCTCGTAGTTTTATTACAAAGAAATTCTTTCTTTTAAGAAACCTTATAACACCATCAGTTATGGAGCTATCATGTCTCGTTAGAATTAGGATGGTTTCCTATTCATGAAGTGGGTGTTTTAACTTAATGAATTAAACAACTTATTCGACAATAACTATAGTGCTAGGGGAAAGAACGTTTAGACCATACTACGATTTAGTATGACTACGAATGGTTTAAGTAGTCTAGTACTTTCAACTTCCATCGTAGTTTGTGGTACAACTTCCACAAGTCTCCCATTATGTCAATATCAATACTTATCACTTCGGATCGTAGCGTAGTGATATGTATCCTTGTATTCTCACTTCTCACTGTGATTCCTGAATCTCAGTTTTATGATCTCAATTGAATACAACTTTCAATTAATCATATGAAGTCTTTAATGATAACTCACGTGCCCATTCAGTACATCATTTATGTATAATGATTGGCACAAGTTCTACTTGCTAGAACCTTGTCATGGTTATGTTTATTGCAGAGGTGCATAGATCGTGTATCTAATCCATCTCATGCAATCAAGTCATGATTTTCATTCGATAATGAACTCACAAGTTAATAGATCATACATTTAATGAATTCATCAGTTATGAAGTTACCTCATGCAATCAAATCTTTGACTTGTTATAATCAAGACAACTTTATCATTAAACATTGAATATTTCTTGACAATAATAGTAGTATTATAAATGCTTTCTATCATATCATAAATCAAGATGTAATCAAAGTATAAGCACACTTTTATTCATAAAGATGGAACAACTGACTTGTCTCATTACATGAATAACTTTGTCTCGCGAGATGCAAGACACACAACTAAGTGTTCATACTATAATGATTAGATAAGATTTATCTAATACTTTAAGTATCTCCTATGATAGATGTCTCGGCGGAATCCATGCTGGCCATCAACTGACTTGATATCCATCAATCCTCGATTTCACCTCTTCCCGTCCATGCAACGGCAGGTCCTGTTTTCATAAAACAGAATAAGTATCACATACTCATTTACTGCAAATGTTGTATAAGGGAATAAACATTTATAAAAGTATATCAAGTATATACCTTCTCCATCGACAACTTCTCCTTCAATGGGTTCAACCTCCAGGTACTAAAGTCTATCCATGAAGTCAGAGAACTCGAGGCTTTCACCTCTGCCGACATAGCCATGAACATGGTCTGTATAGCTCGGTGGAAGCGAGTGTAACACCGTGTATATCGCAGACTCATGTGTGGTCTCATAGTCAAAATCATCTACGAGGCTCAGATGTATCTCATGCATCTTGGCCAAGTGTGCCTTCAGGCAAGAGCCTTCTTCCATCTTTGTAGAGAGAAACTCACTTTCTAACTCAAATCTGGCAACTCTAAACTGATGCAAGTTTGATAACTTCAGCTCACCGATCATATCATATGTATCCAAATCAGCATACTCCTCACGCAAAGGTTGCGAAATGCTGGTTTCTATGATACCCTTAGCTATGGCATATGTCCTTCGACGATACTGTAATCAATCGCCGCTTGTGCATCCATGTCGTTTGCTGGAGGGTTTCCCACATGTTTTTTAGTTAAGAATGAAAGGTTGATTATCTTGAGCACGACTCTAAGGCGTAAGTACCAACTAACGAAGTTTGACCCATTTTCTTTAAGTCTTTCACCATGTAAGAAGGAAACCATTTCAAGGTACTGGGTATTATCCATTTTCTACAAACATAATTGCAAGGAACACAATTAAGACTAGTTCACAAAAATGAGTTCATATAATCACATTATAAATGAGCTCGCACTAAAACATTTCATCCCTAGGAAGTTTTAGTGATTACATGATCCAGATTCACTGCCCGACCTCGAATATCACACGACCGACGGGTCAGTTTCAAAGGTAGACAACAACTTGTGCGATCACATTATCTTATATGTACTGTGACTCATGCTCGATCTTTCGACCTCTAGTATTCCGAGGCCATATCTGCATATGCTAGGCTCGCCAAATTAACCTCCATGTTATATGCTGCTCAGCAAGGCCATATCTGCATATGCCAGGCTTGCCGAACCCAACCTCATGCGAACTCCATTGAATATGTAGGACAACTCCGGTATGTACGGAGCATCAAGCAATATGGGAGAACCTTCCAGGCGGTGCACACTTCGGTAGAATACTTGTGTTTGGCTTTGTTAAGGGATCATCTTATCACATGCTACCGTCGTGTATCCTATAGTAGCAAGTTTTAAGATGTCTGAGCTATGGCAACACTAAGTCTACAGTGTCTCCATTTTAGTTTGTTTTATGATGACGATTACTACTTACTAGTAACACATAGCAAAGCTATAACTACATCACAAACAAACAAACGATAGCCCCCACTTAGCAATACAAGGTTTAGACGGTCTAGTTGTATATTGCAAGTTTTACGTGCTGCTAGGATTTTCATAGTTAAACAGGTTTTAACCTACGAGTCAACCACAACGTCAACCATACGACTGTCTCTATTACACCCCGCACGGGGCCCTCCGTTGCAAATGCCACATCCGCTAAAGTAGAGAGACAGACACCCCCCAGCCACTTTATACGGTACAAGCCGTATGTCAAGCGTGGAACCAGTCTCGCGTAAGTGTACGCATAAAGTCGGTCGGGGGCCGCTTCATCAAACAATGCCGCAGATGTGAACAAGTACACGTGGGAGGGTAACAATCATACAATCAACGCCCACATCCCCGATGTGTTCTATTCGTACAGTAATACTAAGCATAGACCTAGCTCATGATACCACTGTTGGGGTTCGCAGCAGAAAACACAAATTTTTCTAACTAGCGTTCCCATAACCCAAGATCTAGCTAGCCGTATTACCGTAACGGAAAGTAGTACGGAAATAACATACCTCGGGGTGTAGTCCGTTGCGCGGGAAACGTTCCCGCAAACGTGGTTGATGTAGCCGATCAAATTTCATAGCCCCCTGGCTGTGTTGAGCACCCGGATGGGTGTAGTGCCACACGTGCAGCACCTCGTAGTACTCGCACACATACGAGACTCGATGACGACCTCCGTTCTCCGATCCAGCGGAGGTGGCGGAAGCAGACCTCCGGACGGAGCTTCGGCAGCACGACGGCCTCCGATTCTAGCAGAGAAGCCTCAATTCCACTACAGGCTCACACTAGGGAGCCCACCGTGAAAGAGACAAGGGAGGGGAGAAGACCGGAGAAAACCGATCTCAATTCGGAGTAATATTTATTTTCTCACGAATTTCTGTGTATTAAATATGTGCACCCTGCCCATCTATATATAGGCAGAGGGGAGGGAGTCAACCCCTCTCCCTTAGCAATGTGGGACTAAAGTCCCTTTGCTAAGGGGAGGTGGCCGGCCAAGGGGGGGAGGGGGCGCACCCCTCATGGGCCCTAGGGCCCATGGTGCCTCCCCCTCTTTTTTCTTTTTCTTTTTCCCTTTTATTTCCCCTAATGGGACTTTTTCTCCACTAAGGCCCATTGCACATATTAATTATAAATAAAATGATTTTAATTATTAATTAAATTAATTAATAACTAAAACATAATATTCCATCTCCCGGTGCTCCGGAACACCTTCCGGTTCACTCCGAACTTGTTTCGGTTCAACACGATACTTCTCCGATATTGGTCCCTTTATTCTCTGGTTACTCCGATGGTTCCGAAAAGGTCTCCGATTTCATCGAGCCCTTAAGTGTGTTACCCTACGGTCTGAGAGCACTCCAGTCATGACCGAGCAGAGGCTACAGTCAATGATCATCAGCGGGACCTGGATGCCCATAATGACCTCTGTGCATTCCGGATATCAAACACCGATTGGACCTTACGCCGTATAGCATTCCCTTTGTTAGTGATACTGGATTGTTCCGAGATTCGATCAATGACATCCTATGTCTGGTTCAACCTCGTTCCGAACTAATCCTATTCACTCGTTCCCGTGATTTTCATCCCCGTGACCTAGTCACATGCTGCAGCTTTATGGATGGAATCTCACCGAGTGGGCCCCGAGTATCTATCCATTATATGGATTGACAAATCCCGCTCTTGTAACAATAATCCTCAACATATCTCCACGGAATACCTAAGATACAACTGTTATGACCCACATATTTCAGTCAGGTGGTGGGATGTAAGTCAAAGCATCCGGGAAGATAGTGATTATGCACGTACTCATGGTCAAAGGAACGGTCTACCACGTTCTGTAATTACAACACTGAACCTTCATAAGATTTGATCATGCTGTAATGCTTACTTTGGGTAATGTTCATCACGTCACTTAACCAGTGAGGTGAACTCATAGTCAAGAGACTTAACTGTCGATGATCGCGAAACCACGACCATCATGTTGACCATGAACTAGTTATCGACGTAGAGGCTAACTAGGAACTCTGGGGGTTTCTATACCACACCTGTATCATTGTTTCACTGACACAGTTCTAGCACGGTATGAAACTGGTTATGAACTTGCTTAGATATATTGGAATAATCATATATTATTTGCCTCTAGAGCATATATCCAACACTTCCGCTGATGTATTGTATTAAGGCAGTTGTATGCCGATTGTATGAGATGTTGTATCCATGTAGCTGTAATGTTGTGATATCATGTTGGAAATCCGGGGCATATGGTATTGTCATATGTCGCGGTGGGATCGATATGTGCTTCGTCCCCGAATATGGATGGAAATATCTAGATCTGCAACAGTACCGCATATCGGGCCTTACAACTTGGTATCAGAGCCTTACCGACCGTAGGATCCCTTTTCTGGCCGAAGTCGAATCTAGACAAAAACTATTTTGTAGTTACTAAGATAGTTATCGGAGAGTTGGAATCTTTTTCCTCCTTACCCATGCTCTGGTCAGGACAAGTGTCGTAAGTGTTTTATTCTCGCCTTATCCCCTTCAAACTCAAGGAACTCGAGTGTGTGGAGTATCAAAATCGTTGCAATGCTTTGCTTGGGAAGTATTGTCTCCGAGCTCAAGTGGGAATTCCTGTAGTACCTTTATCTTCTCTGATTTTGGGTATCATCTTGGTCATCTATTGACTTACGTTCTCTTGTCCAGTATCCTCACGATTTCAGTGAGAATGCTTCCCTTGATCCTCACTTTCAACTATCGTTCTTCCTCTTGATCTCCCGATGGTTCCGTTTTCTGACGTTGCCGTCTCTCTGCGGAAATTTCTCTAGACAGAAATTCAACATCGACATGGAGAAGAGTCCCTTGTTGGTGGTGTTGAAGATCGTCGTCTCTCTTTTCTCTCCCCTCCTCTCCCCCGGATCATCTTGGATCTCGGGACGAGATCCCTTGTTGGTGGTGTTGTATTGTAACAACCCAGATTTCACAAAAAATATAATTTTTGTTTTCGGTGTGAATTGTTTGATTGTCTGACTTGTTTGCGGTGTTTGCATCCCAGATTTATCGACCGATGATTATTTTTCCCCCTCTTATCTCGTACCGAACGGAGACCGACCATTGCAACCCTGACACTCGACCTTTGCGACGCCGGGTTTCACCCGATCACCGTCGCGAAAACCCGCACAAGACCAGCCGCAACCAACGGAACTAAAACCCCGTTTAATAATTAAACGGGTTATTTTATAGCGCGGTGGAAAGTGTTCTCGGAACCGTTCCAGCGCGAGGCGAACGCCGCCGGCTCGACGCGCTGATGGCGCAGTTCAAAGTTTTACCCGAATCGGAGGTCCTGCGGACCCCCGGCGGTCAGAAACGTAAACACCGCACGCGCGAGAGAAAAACCGGGGATGTTTTTACAAACTGCCAGCCACCTGGGCTATATAAAGATCACCACTCTCCCACCCCTTTCTAGGGTTTCCCTAGCCTAAAAATTGCAGCCACCCTCAGATTTTCTCCATTTTTCGCCCAAAATCCCTCCCCCACCGAAACCCTAGGACTGAGTTGATCCTAGCCATTGGATCTGCATCTGGACGCGCCAGATGCAGCCACGTCACCCCCAGCCGTCTTCCTCCCCAGTTCAGGCCCCACAGGGCTCCCCTCCGTGCCGTCGGGCCCGCTCGGGCCCGTTTGGAGCCACCGCCACGCCACCCGACGACGACCGCCTCGCCAAGCCTGACGCCGGCAAGCCGCCGCAGCCGCCAGGTCCGCCGCACCACCTCTCCTAACCCCGCGCCTCCTTCGTCCTCCCTCTCATCCCGCTGCCTTCTGCTGCAGTGACGCCGCCGCCGTGCGCCCTGATTTGGAGGCCGCCACCGTCCCTGCCATGGCCGGCGCGCCATGGGAGCCGCGACCCGAAGCAGGGGCTCGCGCCGCCCTCAGCGGAGTTCCCCTCCGACTCGCGTCTCCTCCACCGCCTTGCCCCGCCGTACGCCATCCCCGCGCCCCGCCGACCCCCTCCATCGACCCGCCGTGGCGCCTCCCTCGTTGGACGGCCACGCCAGCCGCCGGCCGCCGCCGGGACGAGATCCAATCGGGATCCCGGTCCTGCCACTTCAATGTGGGCCGCACAGCCCTGGTGGCCCAGTAACCGGCCTGGCCCGGCCTCCTCCACCTCCAGCCCGATCCAGCCAGGCTAGATGGGCCGAAAGTTGGCCCAAGGTGATAATCGGCCCGAACCTATTTTTTTTCCTGAGAACCTGCGAATTTTTCTAAGTCTGTTAAATAACTGCTGCTGATGTTGTTTTGCGTTGTAATTTGCGAGTAAACCGTAGCTGGGATCACGATGCACCCAAAAGGAAAATTGTTTAGAATTGTGTGAACTTCAGTTCATCTTTTGTGAGCATTTTGATTTGAGGTCATCTTGATGTTGTTAATCACTGTTGAAGTGGGCATCAGGCTGTTGACTGCTGCTAATTTCTGTCAAGTGCTGTTGTTGTTATTTTATGTTAAGTTTGCATGATGATTGTGACACATCCATGAGGCCTATTGCATTGATTCTTGTTGCATATTGTTAAGCATCATGTCTACTTCCATTATATGTATTGCATTGTCATGTTTACATTTCTGATCATAGATATGTTTAGCTTCAAAGTTGCTATCCTGATGTTTTTGACAACCACCTCTGTTTTTCTCTAAGTCTAACTCTCCGTTGCCATGTTGCATGCTTAATATCTTTTGATCTGTTATGCCTATGACCTTGATTTTTGTTTGTACCTGATCACCATCATGTCTAGTTCATGCCCATATATTGCTATGTCATGTTGCTGCACTTTTGCATATAGTTTTGCTCCTGTTTATACTGCATGAAAATAACAGTTTATGCCCTGTTTTCCTGATTTTCATTAAGTCCTAGACCAGTAATGTTTTATTGCTTTTTGCTTGGGCTATAATTAGTTGTTCATGATGCCTATTAGCATGATTCCTTTTGCCATGCCTTCCCTGCCATGTCTACTTTAGTTGCATATCATTTGTGAGCATGTTTGCATTCATTATCCTGTTTATGCATTTCTCTAAAGTGTGCTTCCTGATGTTGGCAGATTGTGTTCCAAACTTGTTTTGCCTATATCTTTTTAATCGTAACTCCGTTTGGAGTGTTCTTTACATGTAACTTGATTCATTTTTCGTGTACTTTATGTTTATGTTATTTTTTTCTGCTGTTAACCAACCTAAAATATGGTTTAGGGCAGAACATAACCAAATCCTTTAATTGTTGTGGGGTACTTAGTGGAATGCCATGTTTAAGTTGTGCCTCACTTAAATTGACTGCTTCACCTCATGTCATGTTTGTATGCTATGCCATGCTTGAGTGAGATGCCATGTTAACAATCTTTGCTCACCTTGTGTAGCTAAACAACTTGAACCCTTGTAAATGTGCGGTATCGTCGTGTGTGACGAGTACTCCACTTAACCTGTTAGTAACCGCTCTCGACGGTAGGTGCGATGTCTCGTGTTGCCTTCTTGTTGATGCTTGCTCGTGTTTGCTTCGTAGTAATAGATGCTTGCTCGTTGATTGCTTTCCAGTGTTTACCTTCTTCTGTGCTTTCGCGGGTACCTTCGGAGACGATGCGATCTTGCGATCAACTACACCTTCGGAACCCAATTTATCAACAGGCAAGGACTATACATTACATATGATCCATTCTATTTCAACCAGTGGTTTGCATGCTAGTCTAGGATAGGTTCGATTGCTTGATCCTACCACTTTATATTCATGCCTCTCAAATAAACCCAAACAACCATGTCCTCCACATCCCAGCAAACCTTGTTCGGCTATGTTACTTTTGCTCGCTGCTCAGCCACTGCTTAGTATGCATGCTAGGATGTTATCAACTGTTATCCTGTTACTCCTTGGATTGGGCTATCACATTATTATATTGTTGTTGATGATATGATTATTATAATGTTGAGTATATTCGACGAAGGATGGAAGGTCTAGGCTATCCCGCCCCGATGCTTTGTTCCATTCGAGTCACGTAGGACCCGAGTTCCGGGTATTGGTTTTAAGACTGAGCGTGCCTAAACGCGTGTGGGATTTTATGGGGACCCCTTTTCTTACCTATCTAGCTTCAAATATTTCTAGAGATGGCCCAAGCTGATTTACCATTTGAAACCATGCATATATATCTGTCGGGTCGCTTCTAGCAGATATCTTTTAAAACAACCCGGGCCAGCGGAGACATGGTTTCTCTATTTGTCCACACTGGTGAGCTAGAGGCCTTCCCACATGTGAGGGGATCAGTTACCTCGACCTTAGCCTGACGGAAGAGTCCGATCCGAGAGCGTGGCCAGCTTTTGGATTGGGCGTCGCCTCCCCGGGGGCCACCCGGATTTTTTCGTTGTTAGCTAGAGGGACCTGTCGTTTCAGATCTCTTGGAACTAAATCATAAAATGGTTGCCTGTGATGGGTAGCAACTAAGAGAGATGGGCGTGCGTGCGGATCCTTGTAATGGGCAGTTGGTACACCCCTGCAGGGTTAAATCTTTTCGAGAAGCCGTGTCCACGGTTATGGACGACTTGAGACCTACTCCTTGTTCATAGACAACAACAACTGAGACAATCTTAATATAATTGATCAACGTTTGTGTGCCTTGACTGCTTCTTCTTCGTCGGGATGCGAAGAGGAGGAAAAGGATAGGATAGGTGTTATGTTTGCGTAAGTAGTTTATAGCAAGACTTGTTGGAGGCCATTCCTCATCAAATGCTTGGTTCTCATCTTACTCTAAAATAGTCCGTTAGCCACTCATAAATGCTATTGCGGCAGCAACCTCACCACTTACCCCATCCTTACCGTAAACTACTAGTTGTCCTAGAATGACGAGTGATGAAGTCCTTGCTGGTTCAGTTGACCACTACAGTTGGATGCTGAGTACTTCCGTACTCATGATACTACCCCCAAACTCTTTTTAGGGTTCTTGATCGACAACAGGTATGGTGATCGACGTTTCACGTGGAGACTCGACGACGACTAGTTCGGCGGATCCCGGCGAAGGGCCTGGACCCGTGTGGTTATGGGGATCGATGTTTTTCTCTTTGCCACTAGGCAATTGATTGTAGTCTATACTCAGACATGTATCTTCCGCTGATGTATTGTATTAAGGCAGTTGTATGCCGATTGTATGAGATGTTGTATCCATGTAGCTGTAATGTTGTGATATCATGTTGGAAATCCGGGGTATATGGCATTGTCATATGTCGCGGTGGGATCGATATGTGCTTCGTCCTCGGATCTGGATGGAAATATCTAGATCTGGAACAATACCGCATATCGGGCCTTACAGGATGCCCCCAGCACCCCCAAGAAATATCCAAGAAGACTCAAGAGCCTAATCTCGAGGATGCCCCCGTGCACCCCCTTCTTCTTCAACAATTATCAGTTCATTATTCTTAGCACTATATTTTTATTGCTACACAGGTTATGTGCTTTGCTTGGAGCGTCTTGCTCTTTACTTTTCACTTTACTTTTCTTTAGTTTTGTTTTCTTTGCTGATCAATAGAAGTTGGACTATAGCATGCCTTGTTTGCGAGAGAAACACACTCCACTTTTTCCTTGAATGCTCATACTTTCACTTTTATCTTTTTGAGTGTTTAATTTTTATTTCCAGCTTGCTGCGATGTTTAGCTCTTGGTTTTCTTGTTTATTTCTTTCTAAGAGCAGAGAATTAGAATTTTTGGAACTCTCTTGAGTTTCATGTTTATCTTGTTTAGAGAGTTAGCTTTGTTGTACTAGGTGTGTATCTTACTTTGAGTGGGTAATCAAGGTTGCTAAGTTGAGTTTAGTAGTAACTTGTAATAGTTTTGAGGTGTTGATAGAATAATTGTTTGGACTTCTGTGTGTCAAGAGCTTTGTAACACCCTCAGTGCCATGTAACAGTAATCACTTTTGTTAATGACAATTACCGTTGCTAATCATGCTTTGATCATCTTTGAATCAAAACAAATTCAAAACTCCCCTTGGTTGATATTAAAAATATTGTGACAAATAAAACCTTGACTAAAAATTGTGCTAAATTTTTTGTTAAATGCATACAAATCCTTAGGCCAAGAAACCAGGTGGTCGATATTTAATAAAGCATATTTATATTTAAACAAATAAAAACTGTAGTAAAGGAGCCCCCTTTAATCAATTATTAATTGCCAAAAATTCAAATGAATTTCTCTTGTGCCCAAACTTTTTGTGGCACTGCTTTAAAGTGCAACACTTACTGTGGAACTTGTTTCACAATTTAAAAAATTCAAATGCTAGGAAAATAAAAATAAGAACAGAAAAAAAAACAACAAAAAGAAAATAGAAAAACACTATCCCTCGCCTCGGGCAAAAACAACCAGGCCAAGAACCCGGCCCACTCCCACCTCCTTGTCGTCTTCCCCCTTCCCCTGTTCACTGTGCATGGCGGCCATCCATGGCGCCCCAGCCGCCGTGCCGCGCATCCGGCGAACCCCCTGCTGGATAAGAACGACCCCAGGGTACCATGGGCAAACCCTAGATCTAGGAGACACCCTTCCCCCCTCTCGGCCTCACTCCCCGCCCGATCCCGTAGCCTCCCGTGGACTCTCCGTCGCCGTGGCCAACGGCCACCACATGACAAGCCATGCGGTCCGGGACCACCTCCGCGCTCGTCCTCATCGACCCAGTGCATCAATTCAAGATGGAAACCCTTACGTCAAGCGCTACGTCATCGTTCCCCTCCGCAGCCCCGCCACACGCCGTCGTTGATCTCGCCGTCATCGAATCCTCCCCAAGCCCACTCTAACGGCTACAAAACGCGGCGAGTCCCCTGAACGGAACGCCGCTCTCCCCTATCCCTCCCCGTGGCCGTAGTCGGCGCCCTCCGCGTGACCGAGCTCGCCGCCGGCAAGCTTCCGGTGACCAAATTGTCACGCGTTGGAGTTCCTTATCCTCACCCGCGCGCGAGGAACCCCATGACCCATACTTTCATCACTAGCGTGTCTGTATCTCCGTTACCGTCGCCGCCGTGTTCTGACCGCCGACATCCTTGTCACCCGCGTCGCTTCGGTTACTCCCCGACCAAGCCACCGCCCCCATTCGACTCGTGGCACTCCCAGCAACCTGTAGTACCCAACCGCGTGCTAAACCGTGGCAGGAGACGAGCGCACGACCAACCTCGCCGGAGTTCGGTCGCTGGTGAGCCGCCAATGAGCTCCTGAGTCATTGCACGGTGGGCCCCGGTTGTCAGTTGCCTAATTAAGCACTGATGTGCCACTGACCTGTGGGTCAGATGCCCTTAAGTTAATAACAACTTAGATTAAAATGAAAATAACACCACTGACTATGAAAGGTGGGCCCTATACAATTAGATTAATAAAATAACTGTAATTATTTCTGTCACTATGACAACTGGGCCCCACTTATTAGTTATTAAATAAATTGGATGATTAATCAGTGCTGTCTATGACATGTGGGCCCATGCCCTGTTTAAATAAATAAAATGAATTTATAAAATTGCAGAGGCTGACATGTGGGTCCCCCATGTCAGTGGTACTATTTTGGATAATATTTCTATTTAATAATAAAAACAAATTCCGAAATTGATTTAAATTGATTTCAACTTTGAATTTGAATATCCTTTAAACCGTAAGTCGGATTGAAAAACTTTATACATGAAAATTGATCAGAAAAATACGACGAATACGAATAATCTATCTGTATACCAACCACACCCCTCTAACACAACGAACACGAGACATTCCCCCTCCGGGCTGTCTGTCGATGATCACCCGAAGGCCGGAGCCGGTATTTCATCCCCGGATGAATTCCCGCTTCGAGCATAACACATTGTAGTGCGTTAGAGCATCGATAACAATGCATATGTCATGTCATGCATATATTTTCCCTCTTTATGTTTGCTTTGTATTTACTGTTTCTTCCCTCTTTATTGTCAGGTAGACCCCACTGCTGCCGCCGACTACACCGCTACTAAGTACGACTATACGTCGACGACCGTACCCCTATCGTCGAGATTCCAGGCAAGCAGAGCCATTTTCCTTCCCCAGATATTGCCTATCTTTTCCGTACATTTCTTGCACTAGGCATTGCTGCCGCTAGTATGTTGCTTACCTATTCAATTGCATATCCTGTCATTGTCGCCCCTTCTTGACCTTTCCTTGTCCTATGCTGCCTTATAAATATATATAATATTCAGCAGTTACTCCTGTGCCTTGTTAGTTAACTAGGTTTAGATAGCAGGCCGTGATCACTCTGGGAGTGAACGCGGATACAATAATTATAACTGCACAGGTACGGTACAATGCAGACACCGCCTAAGGCCCCTACCTCGGCTCTGCCGAGCCACATCAAGTGTGAGCTATCTAGGAGTAATCCTCGTACTCCACTCGTTGCTGACTCTGTATAGCTGCCCTAGGGTCATGAACAACGGTTTTCCTTAAAGGTAAGAAGTCGGGTGACCCAACGTTGCCCGCGAGTGGTATTGCGACGGGGCGATAGGGAGGGTACGACCGATGTACATGGGTGCTTGGACCCTGATCGTTGGCCGCGAGAGTGACCAAACCACGAAAGTCGAGCTCTTTCAAGAGCACACGTGAGACAAGGTAAGGAGATGGTTCACCTTGTTGGTAACCGCGCACTTTGACGGGACGACAGGGAAGGCACCGATGTAATGGTGGTCCTGGCTACTGTTCGTTGTCCGTTGTGTTAATTAGTTGGGCAACGATAACGGTTGTCCGTGAGATAATAAAATGACTATGGGTTCGGTGGATGACTTGAGAGGACGCACAGGACTGTATGCAGTGCCTTCACGTCGGATAAGGAGTTATGGTCTCCCCTGCATCGTAGTTCATTCGAAAGCTCTTCAAACGTCAGCAGTACCGCGGTCTGATTGCCGGGAAGCGATGTGTCTTCTTTGCTGGAGCTGTGGTATTTGCTTTTGCTTCACCGACCAGCCATGCACTGTGCATGAGCGTGAAGGGTAAGGGCCCTAGACCCCTGATCGCATAGGATTTAGTCCTGCGGATGGCCTCTCTGCTGAGCCTAGGATGGGTTGCGGCGTATCGGGTAGCCTCGGTGGGGCATTCCCTGACAAGGTGTACACCACCCTGGAGATCCGAGCGTGCAGGCTGAACAGTAGTGCACCGCTGTAGGGAGTTTATTCTATTTGAATAGACGTGTCCACGTTAACAGGACGCTTTACGCTGAATCCATATCCTACTACTAAAAACTACTACTATTAAACTGTTGGTTCCGGGTTTTCTTCCTCGCAGGGGAGTCGACGAAGTGATCTCGGAGTCATTGATAATATTTACAACTTACTATTATACAATCTTGCAAGAACTTCTTCTGCATTGTTACTTTATGCGTTATAGAAACTGTTGGCTATTCTCTCCTCATGCTGCAAGAACCGTCGGAATATGCTAGTCTTCGATAGGCCTAGCTTCTCTTCCTTATTCTGGTTTCCTGCCATCCAGTCCACTACATATAGCCTCCCCTTTCCATTTGGTACAGATGCATAAATGCTTAGTAGGGAACGTAAGACTCGCGGGTATGTTAGATAATCACCCTTGCTTTATTTCCCACTTTTGTTTTATATACCCGGATTGCTGCGATCAGACGCTGGCGCCCAGGAGCAGGAGTACCCTAGAGGCACCTACTACGATGTCGAGTTCCCCTTTGACTAGGAGTAGTTCGAAGGTTCACAGGCAGGAGGTCTTTCCTTTTCGATCTGTACCTCTGATGTTATTTGTGCTAGCCTTCTTAAGGCAAAACTTGACTAACTATGTTTGTACTCAGATATTATGGTTTGTATAACTGATATATTCGGATCCTCGTGATCCCTGGTTTGTAACTTAAAGATTTATCTTATTTGTGTCTAGTGTTGTGCTGTGATATTCTCACCGTGGCACCCTGAATTCGGTCGTGTAGCTTGCGTGTATGATTACTGCACACGGCTTGATTTTGGGGGCGTCACAAGTTGTTATCAGAGCCGACTGCCTGTAGGAATCCACCCACCCACTACTTGGTCGAAGTTGAGTCTAGTCTTTGAAAAACTATTTTGCTAACTTAATGTTTGGCTTACGAGTCCACATCGATATCACCCCATCATGATATATATGGTATTAGGATCCTTTTTGTCCGTACCTATGCTCTGGGACTCTGCTCTCTTAAGAGTAAGTTTTGCCCCCGAAGGTTTTGGAGATTGTTGGACAAAGCAGTAGTGGAACTAATATTGTTTTCGAGTATAAACAGATACTTAGGTTCCGAAAGAATGGAGTTTTCAAGAAGAAGGTCGAAGGACAACTCACACCAACGAAGCTGAGATCATTACCGAATCCTTTGAAGGAAGACGACCCCAAAAAATGTCGTCGAGAAAGAAGATGCTCTCGAGTGAAAGCGCAACGAGGAGAAAGCTGAAGCTGGACGAAGACTTAGTCTTTTTACTAGTTTCTCTTTATTTTCGTGAGTCATAGGAAAAACCGTACTATCAAGAGGGGTTTGCTAGTAGAGATCTTAGTCGAAGTGAATCTGCGATGCTCAACATAAACCCACAAAAGCCTACCGAGAGAAATATCACTGAGTCGAGTGATAGCTCGAAGGCAAAGTCACCGCACTTCGTGCCTTCGAGAGAGAGAACTCGTTCGGTGAGTCAGCTTACTTACTCCACAAGTAAAGTTGCACAGTGATGGAAAATCCGACCGTTCTGGACACATGTCAAACGGTTGCATCAGGTCACTTCAGTCATTTCACCCATCGGGATCGACACCTATAAATACCCCGCACCTACCCGCCATTTCGGGTTGGCTGCTCCACTGAATATTTTGAGATAGAAGCACTATGAGCATCCCAAGAGAGAACTCGAGAGAAAAACCAAAAACCCAAGTTAGAACCGAGTTGAGAAATTCACTAAGACTTAGGTTGAGATTAGCCGATCTTTTTTATCTTGGAGAACTACAAGTCTCCTAGACGGTTAGGCGTCGCCTGTCAAGCAGTCGAAGAGAAATTGTCGCTGCTGAAGGTAGTTTGTAAAGGTATCGGAGATGTCCTGAATCATCTACCACGAGTGAAAACTGGACAAGCTCGAGGAGTTTGTTGTAGTGGAAAATAGGACGGAGAGAGTTTTGCTCCAGGTGTTCAATAGCCAGTCCCTCCAACCAGACGTAGCACTTTGCAGAGTGTGAACTGGTTTACCAAACATCGTCGTGTCAGGCTCGTTTTCTTTATTGTACTTACTTTTAGTATTTACCCGTTGCCTGTATGCCTTCGATGATTTCCTTCGCTCCCAATCCTTTCGACCCATGCATGCCTTTCGATACTATAATTATTTCGAGATCCCTTTAGTCCTTCACAGTTTGCATGAATTCCTTCTAAGTTCCTTATAATTTTTAGAAGTGATCATTCACCCCCTCCCCCTCTGAGCATTCTTGAGATTTCAATTGGTATCAGAGCTAGGCACTCCCTACGCTCTGTGTATTTTGGTCTAACCACCTGGAGTGTTGTCAAGAATGTCGTTTGGAGCTGTTCGCTCGAGGGAACCGATTCCTATTTACAATGGGAAGGACTATCCTTATTGGAAGGACAAAATGAAGAGGAACATCATGGCCATCAACTCTGCCGCTTGGGAAGTTGTCAAGAATGGAGTTACTGTCAAAGACAAGAGTGCCATAACCCTTGATGAGGCAAAGAGAATGTCTCTCGATTCTGAAGTCTGGGTGTTCATCAAAAACCATCTGAGTCCAGAAAAATATCATGAGGTCAAGAATATTTCTACGGCCAAAGGTGTCTGGGACTATCTCGAGAAGATTGGTGAAGGTGTCTCTACTCAGAAAGATGCTCGCATTGACACCCTTCGAAGCAAATTCTACCGATTCAAGAGGCATGAGGGAAAAAAGTTAAATCCATATACAGCAGACTCACTGCTCTATCAAATGATCTGAATTTCCTCGGTGCTGAAGATATTACCAGTCGGATAGTTGTCAGAACTCTGCTTCATTTTCTCGATGAGTCCTTCGATCATATTGTTCTGATGATCAAGGAAAGGACTTATTTGAAAGATCTTGTTGCCGCTGAAATTCTCGAGAGACTCAACACATTTGAGATGGAAGAAGAAGAAAAACATGATGCCAACGGAACTCGAAGAAAATCTCATGCACTCAAGGCCAAAGCTTCACATCGCTCCTCTCCTGAAGCTAGTTTTGAATCTGGAGGTGCCTCAGATGACCCCGAGAATATTGGAAAAGATCTGGCACTGATAATGAAAAGATTCTAATGCTTCCAGAGAAGGAATTCCTCTTCACCAAAGAAAAATACTCCTCCAGACATTCTAGAAAGTCATCACATCATCGATCATCATCCAGAAACTCTTCAACGAAAGATAACTGCTGCTGCAAGTACAAGAAGCCAGGTCACTTCATTGCTGATTGTTCCCTGGGAAATTGAACATAGATCCAAGCATTCACACATCAACTCTTAGAGCAAGTCACACAGATCGAGCAAAAACTATGAGTCGAAGAGATATGATTCAAAGTCCAGAAAAGACAAGAAAGATGGTTCTGATGATGACAAGAATAAGAAGTATCACAAACATCAAGATAGTTCTTCCTCGAAATCACATTCCTCTCGACGCAAGAACTCTCACCATGCCAAGGCCTATCTAGGTAAAGAGATGAACTCTGAAGATGAAGCCTCTGGTTCCAAAGATGAATCAAACTCAAGATCTGGGTCTGGTTCTGAATCTGATGGTGTTGTTGGTCTAGCATTTTCTTCGAACAAGATATCAAGTTCATTCTTCACCAACCAAAGTAGTGAAGATGAAACTCCAGCTTACTGCTTCATGGACAAGACTAAGGTATCCTCTTCGAAGAATTCCTATGATACTTCTGATGGATCTGCTTATGAAAGTCACTCTAGGATAAGCTATGCCAAACTTGCCGAGAGTGCTTCTATCCAACAAGATGAACTAGATTCTCTGAGTGAAACTATTCAAAAATCTGAGACTTTGTTGATCGATGAGATTTAGAAAGGTCAAACTTTGACTAATGAGCATGCTACTCTGAAGGAAAAGTATGATGAACTTTCCACTCGGCATGATCTTCTCTCAGTGGACTACGAGAAACCGACCTACGAATTCCTTCAAAGGAAAATGGCTCTCGAGAAACTGAGAGAGGCTCATGAAGAGTTGGAGAATGTCAATTTTACGCTCATTGCTCAACAAGTCTCAGAAGCTAAAAATGAATCCACTCCACCTTGCTTAACTTGTATGGAACGAAGTAAAATTGAATCTATTTCGAAGAAATCGAAAGGAAAAGAACCTATTGTCATTGATGATGCTAACCCCTCGAACGAGGAAACTGTTACCGAGGAACTCCTCAGGTTGAAAGATTTATTTGATTTAAGCATGTTCAAAAGTTTTCAGGGACACCAGTACCTATGTGATATCCAAAAGAAGGCTCTTCCTCATAGGAACCCTCGAAAGGAAGGTGTTGGTTTCGAAAGGAAACCCAATACTGATGGCACCTACTGGGAGCCCGAGAAGTATCCTAAAACTGTCTGGGTTCTGGCGAAAGAAAAGCCCATTGATATTGCTAACCTTTCAGGTTTCAACTACAAAATTGATAAGGCTATTGGTGATGAATCACTTGATTCTGACTACAAGCTTATCAAAGATCAAGAAGGAATGGTGTCTGCTGAATTCGTTGGTACTCCTCCGAAGAATGGTTTCTATAAGCAGCAAATTTGTGTTCGCAAAGCTCTCGTAGAAAAGCTGACCCCTAACCATTCTATGCAGGGAAAATCTTTGGTACCACCAAAACACTACTATTCTCTCGAGGATAGAAATGAACCCTTGGTGCTTGCTTCAAATGTTCCCCAAAGGGAATACAATCGAGTAGATAGAAAATTTTATCGTCATCGTGATAATAACGACAAAATTGCTTTTACCTACCAGTACTCTAACCCCTCATTGAGGAATTATGTTTATGGTGTGCTTGATGGTCCCCCTCGCCAATATGATCCTGTTCGCTATAATGCCACTGCTTAATCTAGCACTTCCATGCCTTCTGAGTCACCTGCTCGTTTGTGGGTGGTTAAGAAGAACTAATTCTTCTGCAGGTCTCTGTCTCCGGTGGATCCGAATGGGTCATGGATAGTGGTTGTACAAATCATATGACCGGAGACAAAGATTTGTTCAGCGAAGACAAACTTACTGAATCTTCACAGAGATATATTACCTTCGGTGACAACAACAAAGGAAAAGTACTTGGTTTGTGTAAGGCCCCTGATGCGGTACTAACTCTAACTAGTCGCTTTCGCGTCCGGTCGGAGTTAGAAGCGTATCAAACGCCACCGGCGCACGACACTCGCACTCGTGTCGCTGCCGGATTCTCGACAACAGGTATATAAGCACAACTCTAAAAGAAAGGAAATATACATAGATAGATAAATAGAGCAGGGCATACAACGCCACTGTCTAATAATACAACAATATCATGAGTACATCTCAACAATACATCAAGCGGAAGCAAAGTATGGACCGGGTACGGTCAAGATCCAAATTGCCCTAGAGAGGGCTACACATAAATCCACCCACGGGAACGTCTGAGCCCAACTAAGGATCCTACTGGTCGATGTAGTCGTACTCGTCGTCATCCTCCGGGGGCACCTCCACGAAGTATCGCCCAGTGCTGGGGTCGAGGTAGTAGTCCACTGCAGCGGCCGATCAGGCAAAGCGGTAGAGGCGGAAAAGTAAACGGGGGTGAGAACATGTCATTACGGAATAACTAACGCTACAGGTAAGGTAAAGATATAGACAGTTTGCAGCCGTACTAGCATATATGGTGGCTACACGTTCTATCAGATTAGAGGTGAGATCCAAGAAGTTACACTGACAACGTGTCGTAAGTCGACTATCCACCTACTTACGCAAACATAACACAACCTCGTTTCTCTCTCGGTCCCCCTGGACGAAGAAAGACAACCAAGGCACGCAAACGGTTTGTCAAGTTTTATAACATGAATTCAATTGATGTTATTCTATGAACAAGGAGTAGGTCTCAAGTGGTCCATAACCGCGGACACGGCTTTTCGAAAATATTTACCCTGCAGGGGTGTACCAACTGTCCATTATAGACGTCGCATATACGCCCAGTTTCCACTTGGCTAGGTAAGCGCCTGAAACTCTGGAACGTCAGAGTCCCTCTAACTAACAACACACAAATCCGGGTGGCCCCCGGTGAGTCGACACCCAACTCAAAAGCTGGCCACGCTCTCGAATCGGTCTCTACCGTCTGGCCAAGGTCGGTAAGTCACACCTGAATATTCAGGGGACCCCTAGCTCGCCAAGTGTGGACCAACGAGAGAAACCACGTCTCTGCTGGCCCGGTTTGTTTCGAAATCAGCTGGGGTACCTACCAACACACACGCAATTGCAAATGTAAATCAGCTCGGGCCACCACTGGAATTGTACGAGGCTAGGTAGGTAAGACAAGGGCGCCCCATAAAACCCCACACACGATTAGGCACGCTCGTCAAGAAACACAATACCCGGAACTCGGGTCCTAAGTGACTCAAATGGAACAAAGCACCAGACGGGAATAGTACAGCCTCCCACCTTTCGTCAAAATATAATTAACATCATCTAATAATAAATATCAACCCACTTCTTTTTTAGCATGATATCCCAACCATAAATATATAGGGTAAGCAGCAAATTTTCTATTCATACTAAGCAATGGCTGAGCAGCGGTAACTTAGCAGAACAATGGTTTGCTGGGATGTGGGGATCATGGCTGTATGGTTTTAAACATGGCATATAAGGTGGATAGGATCAAGCAATAACGTTCTAGATCTACAGCTAGGCATGAGCAGAAAGTTATAAAGTAATGACACAGATCTCCCCCTTGCCTGGTAAGGTAGTCGAAGCAGCACTCACGGTACCCTCGGGCTCGGTGTCGGACAGCTCCACGTAAGTCTCCTCGGCGGTCTCAGGTGCTAACGTAAGATACCGGCATGAAAAGGCACAAAAGTAAGCAACTGACGCAAATCAAACAAGGATGGCATGCTCAAGTTTTTATTTACATGGTATGACCCTGTCTAGTCAAGTTTAAATGAAGGTGATGACGACAAGTCACCACTTTCGTATGCATTTTATTTTACACTGTAATGGCTTTGGTCTGAGCCTTAATTTAAGTGTAGTTAGCATGATAGCATGACATGATCAACAAAGCATTACAAGCATTTTAAATAATATGAAAGTAAAAACAATGATTCCGGAGACGGAGTAGTGTCGGTGAAATTGACACACAGGAAGGAGCAACAAAGGTTGAGGCCATCCACTGAGCATATGACAATATGCTAGGGGCTGACTTGAAGGAAGAAGATGACCTGGAACAGACTTGAAAGATCAGATGAACAACATTTCAGATGCACTGAAGCTGAAACGTTGCAGGCAGACAGATCAGAAAACTTCTGAACCAGGTGATCACACCTTGTCTCAAAAGTTGCACAACACATCCTGATAACATCACTGCTGAAATCCTTGTAGAAAAGCACCCCAAAAACATATATGATATGTCTCCATTTGAATTTGCAAAGGCAGTTGCAAATTCAACTGAAGTTTAGGGGGCTGAGTGAAAAATTGCACCACATGAATTTTGAAAGAGGTTCAGATGATGAAAACAACATCACCATGCAACTCCTTGTGCAAAACTACCAAAAAATCATATATGACATGGGCAATTTAGAATTTGGACCAAAATTCCAAAAGCAAAGAAAAGGAAAGGGGGTCTTATTTGCAAAATGACCATACTTCAATTTTTAGAAGGGGTCAGATGCAAAAATGGACCTCACCATGGGGTTCAGTAGCTCAAGCTACCCCAAAAACATATAAGGCATGCCCCTATTTGAAAAGAATGTTCAAAAACAGATTTGAATTTAAACAGAAAAGAAATAAAAGAAAAGGAAAAGAAACAAAAAAGAAAACAGAGGACAGCCTCCATGGGCTGGTTTCGGGCGAAACCGGCCCATGCCAGATCTCTGGCCCGAAATGGGCTCAGCCCACTCGGCCTGGCTTGCTGACCAGCGGGCCCCAGATGTCAGCCTCGGGTGAAAAATCAAAAAAAAATGGGGGGCGACGGGGACTCGAACCCACGACGCAGCGCTCGCTCCACTGCTCGCTACCACTGCGCCTTGAAACATTTTCTGAACATATACACTACGCGAGCTAGGTAAGGTTTAGTATCCCGCTTCTGAACCTCGAACACCTGTCGTCTCTGAACCGCGACGGCGACGCTCTAACGCGGCGAACCTCGCGTCGTGTATAGGCAAGCTCCGGCCACCCCGCCATGGAACGAAACCGAGAGTCCAGCTAGCTCTACACGACGACGCGTGCCATGGCCCCTATCTCCAACCCTACTGCTCGCTAGCCTCACCGGAACAGCACTGTTGCGGCGTCTCTGAACTGCATCTTCAGACATCCCGTGCCTCCAACATCCGGCGAACCGTGCGACGAGCACACGACGCCTCTGGCCATGGGATTTCTTGCAATCGCGAGAGGGGGGTACCAAGATCACATGGATGCCCTGCCCCATCCCTGGATCTCACCGGAGCGGATGCCCTGCTCGCCTGAATTTCACGGCGGATCTAACTGCAGCAACTTGCAGAGTTCAGACGCGGTACAACCCAGAGCAGACAACACGAAAAGGGGCTCCTTTGGCGCCATAGACGTGCACTGGACACTCCCAGAGCACGCGTGAGGTCGCCCGAGACGCACCACGGCACGTTGGTCACGGATTCCTCGCCGGCGACGAACCGAGCGGCATGCCTTCTACAGCTAGCGCGTACACGCACCTACACGAATCTACGGGATGAACTGAGGGCTTAAGCTCACCTCGTGGGGCACGTAGTGTGTCCCAGCCCTACTGCAGAGGAGGAAGACGTCGCCGTCGGCGTCGGGGAAGACGACGGCCCGAGGCGGGGATCCACGGCGCGGGGGCGTCCTGCTCCCCCTGGCACGCTTCTGAAAAAAGGAACGCACACACAAGGTCATCACGACGGCGTGAAGCCACGGAATTGGAGAAAGATCACGAGGCGGCGGCGAATTGGTCGGAACCTCACCGGAACAGAGCGGACACAGGACGGAGGGGGAAACCTATCCCGGCGGCGGCGAGGGGGAAAACGCTGGGGAAACGGAACCCTAGGGGGTTCGTGCGGCTCCAGGAGGCGGCTTATATGGAGGGGCGGCCTCCAGCCACGTCGGCAGGGCGTCGACGTCGATGCCGCCCGCCGGTGTGAGAGGAGATGGGGGAGGGGACCTCTCCACGGTGGAAAGGCGATGAGTCCCCTCCCTCGGATCTTGATCGGGCGGCCCTGGTGTCTCCCGCGTAACGCTTCGCTGGAAAGGCCCCCAGCTGGGCTGCGGGGCTGCGGGAGATGGGCTGGGCCTCTAGCACGACTTGGGGCATAGGAGAGAAATGGCTTGCTGGACTTTTCCATTTACCAAAAACAGAAAAGGAAAAGGGATTAATTCTGGATTAAGTACAAGTGCAAAATTCACATAAAAATATGTGGAATTATCCTTGCATTATTCCTGAATTTCTAAAAATGGTTTGGGCATTTTTTTCAACCACAAAAAATGTGAGCTCATTTGAATTTCAAAAACCATTTGAACTAGAGCTTCTGCTTGTGATGAAGTCAAAAATACTTTGAGGGTTTTAAAACCCTTGCAAAGGCAAAAGAAAAGGCTTGGCCAAGATTGGGATCAAGAGGAGTGAGCAAGTGACAAGGAAAAATCTCTGACTGCCTTTCTTGAGCCACTTTGGAAGCAAAAGAAAACAACTCAACAAAACTCCAATCCCAATGCCAATTTAAATCACCACATGAAATGACATAAACCTCCACCATGCCAAGTTACAAGTCCAACAAAGGAGAATAAATTACATGGTTTTGATAGCTTATTACATCTGGGCTGTTACAGTTTGGGTAAGGTTGCTATATCGAAGGATAAGCATATTGATAAAGTTATGCTTGTTCAATCTCTAGGATATAATCTTATGTCTATCTCAAAACTTTGTGATATGGGTATGCTTGTATTGTTCTCTGCTTCTCGTTGTGTTGGCTTTTCACAGGATGATTATTTCTTTGTGTTCGAAGGATATCGCAAAGGTGATCTTTATATTGTGGATTTCTCTTCGGGACCTATAGTGTCCACATGCTTAATGGCTAAGGCCACTTCTGGTTGGTTATGGTATCTAAGACTTGGTCATGTAGGGATGAAAAATCTTCAAACTCTTATCTCGAAGAAGAATATCGTTGGTATTGATAATGTGAAATTCGATAAAGATCGTCTATGCAGTGCCTGTGAAGCCGGAAAGTTTTCCAAGAAACATCACTTAGCAAAGACTATTATGACTACGACTCGTACTCTTGAATTACTTCATATGTATTTATTCGGTCCTCACAATTATGCTAGTCTTGGAGGTAACAAGTATGGTCTGGTTATTGTTGATGATTTCTCTCGATATACTTGGGTTTTCTTTCTTGATGACAAGAGCAAAGTTTTTCAAATCTTCAAAACTTTTGCAAAGAGAGCACAGACCGAGTATGAATTATCTCTCAAGCATATCAGAAGTGATAATGGTACTGAATTCAAAAACACTCATATCGAAGAATTTCTTGATGAATATGGCTTTACTCATGATTTCTCGACTGCTTATGCACTGCAACAAAATGGTGTGGTCGAGAGAAAGAACCTAACTCTTATTGAAATGGCCAGAACAATGCTTGCTGAATACAAGGCTCCTATCAGGTTCTGGGCCGAAGCAATTAACACTGCATGCCATATCATCAACAAGGTTTATCTGCACAAATTTCTGAAGAAAACATCACATGAGCTTATCACTGGTAAAAAGCCAAATGTTTCATATCTCAGGGTATTTGGTGCTCCATGTTATATCAGAGATATGAATCACAACTCCAAGTTTGCCCCAAAGGCACATGAAGGTTTTCTACTAGGTTAGGGTTCGAATTATCACACATACAGAGTACACAACCCTCATCTTGGCAAAGTTGTAGAAACTGTAAATGTTCGATTTGATGAAACTAACGGCTCTCAAAAGGAGCAATTACCTCTTAACCTGGATGAACCACCTTTGGATGAAGTTAGCAGGTACATGGCTATTGGAAATATTCGTCCTGTCGAAAGAATTGCACATCAAGTCAACAAGGATGATGATGATCCAATGTTCCCACACATAGCCCGGGGCGCTGGAGATCAACATCCTGAAGTCAATGATGTACAGGTCGAAGGAGAATGAATAAACGAACAAATCTCACAACCCGAAGGTCAAGCTGAACCCAAAGGAAATGATCCCGAAGGACAAGCTGATCCTGACAGCCAAGCCGATCCCGAAGAACAACCGGATCCTCAAGGTAACGAAGGAATATTATCTAGAGTCCGAAGAAGAGTGGACATCGACTGTATGGCCGAAGAGATTCGTCAACTAGGTCATCCTACCACTCAATCTCGTACTCGTTTAGCTAACTTCTATGGAAATTTCTCGTTCGTATCTATGCTAGAACTGTCGAAATTCGATGAATCCATGAAGGACTCAGACTGGATGACTGAAATGGTCGAAGAACTTAATCAGTTCGAGAGAAATAAAGTCTGGTCCCTTGTCGAAAGTCCTGATCCCAAGAAGCATAATATCATTGGTACAAAGTGGATTTTTCGCAACAAGCAAGATGAAGATGGTATCGTGGTAAGGAATAAAGCTCGACTGGTTGCACAAGGTTACACCCAAATCGAAGGTATTAATTTCGGTGAGACTGATGCTCCAGTTGCTCGATTTGAATCCATTCGTGTCATGCTTGATTTTGAAAATTACAATGGTATATTGCTATATCAAATGGATGTCAAAAGTTCATTTCTTAACGGTGAAATCAAAGAAGAAGTATATGTTATGAAGCCTCCAGGTTTTGACGACCCAAAGAATCCTGATATGATGTACAGGTTGCACAAGGCCCTCTATGGGTTAAAGCAAGCACCTCGTGCTTGGTATGAAGCACTGAAGTATTCTCGTCTAAAGAAGGGCTTCAAACCAGGAACAACAAATCCGACTCTTTTTACTCATGCATACAAAAATGAGCTTTTTGTGTGTCAAATTTATGTCGATGATATTATATTTGGCTGTACTAACCCTGATATCAGCGAAGAATTTTCTCGAATGATGTCAAAGGAATATGAAATGTCTACGATGGGTTAATTGAAGTTCTTCCTCGGACTTCAAATCCGTCAACAGAAGAATGGGACATTTATCTCACAAGAGAAGTATCTCAGAGATTGCCTGAAGAAGTTTGATCTTGTCAATTGCAAAACTATCAAGACGCCAATGCCTACGGATGTTCACCTAGATGCAGATGAGAAGGGCAAATCTTTCGACCAAAATAAATATCGCTCGATGATCGGTTCTCTTCTTTACCTATGTGCATCAAGACCTGACATTATGCTTTCAGTTTGTATGTGTGCTCGTATTCAGGAAAATCCGAAAGAATCACATCATATTGCTTTCAAGCAAATTCTTCGATATCTGTCTCACACACCTACTTTGGGACTTTGGTATCCTAAAGGTGCCCAGATTGATCTCGTTGGATATTCTGATTCTGACTGGGCTGGTGATTGTGTCGACAGGAAATCTACCTCAGGCACATGTCATTTTCTCGGTAGGTCTCCTATCTGTTGGGCTTCGAAGAAACAGAATTATGTATCTATTTCTACAGCTGAAGCCGAGTATATTGCTGCTAGTTCATGCTGCACTCAAATTATGTGGCTCAAGCAAACACTGAAAGATTATGGTATTCTCGTGAAGAAAATTCCATTGCTATGTGATAACGAGAGTGCTATCAAAATTTCCCACAATCCCGTGCAACACTCTCGAACAAAGCATATTGATATTCGCCATAATTTTCTTCGAGATCACGTTCAGCGAGAAGATATTGTTATCAGTCATGTCCGCACCGAAGATCAATTGGCTGATATCTTTACGAAGCCCCTGGATGAGAAAATGTTATGTGCACTAAGGTGTGAGTTGAACATATTGGACTCACGCAACGTGCAGTAAGATCATAACTATCTACATTCTGTATTATAAGTTTTCTTACGAGCTTTAGTTTAATTTCGTTGATTTTCTATCGTCTTTCTTTTCTGTTTCTGTGTTTTTATTCAATTGGTGTTGTCCTGTACACTTATCACTCCGAGTTTTCTTGTTGTTCGTTTTCTATTGGATTGATTAAGTACCGGACCCTGTTTTCCCTCTATTCTATCCCTACCCCATCTTTGCATTTCTCTTGTGAACATGTATATTTGTACTCGATTAAGATTCCTTCGAATGTCATTGGTTATGAAGGAATATCTATCGAACTTTCATCTACTTTTATACTCGATGTTCGATGAGTTTGTTCTCAGACGTGGAACAACTTCTTTCGGTTCGTTGGAATTTTCCGCGATTACCGCCACAAAATCCGTCCGTTGAATTCGGAGAGACGCGAGATCTGCGCCGTCGGATCAGATTTGACGGTTACGTCAGACCCCACCTCTATATATACCGATCCTCGACCTCGCATTCCCTCGACTTCGTCTCTCCCTCTATCGCTCCAGATCTCTTGCGTGCTGCCGTGCTGTTTCGTCGCCGTCGATTCCCTCGGCGCTTCTCTGCCGGAAGGAAGTCGCCGGAGGCTTTCCCGTCGACGCAGATCTTCATCCGCGCCGCCGTAGTCGCTGTTCCATCACTGAGTTAGGGTATGCACGGCACTGAACTCGATTCCAATCTTCTCTGGTCATCGAGCTCAGATTTGTTCTTGATTTTCTTTTATTTTATTAGGTCTGTTTGATCCGTTCGGATTGTTGCACTTTGGGAAATATGTTTCTAGCGTTTCCTATCGAATTCCCATCTGATCTAGGTAAGAAATCCCTCGTCCAGTGGAATTTCTAACTTAGGCAAATCTCACAGATTCATATCGATAGATTTGCATTTTGAGCAGTTTCTTCATACCAGTCCTTCGTTAGATTTGCACCCGATGGAAATCTAGCCTAGAACTAGCATGCAAATTTGCATCAAAGACAAATCCCTGTATATGTTTGCTGCATTCAAAATGATTTTCCTCGAAAATGTTTGGTACATGTTCATATCTTATCTATTTTCCCTCATACCTATATATTTCGCAGGAAAATGTCTAAGAACGCTGGAAATTTCAGAGAGCCCAAACGTGTAGGGGGCCGAACAAAGATCACCAACAATTTAGAAGGCCTGTCTGAGGATTTGATCATAGAGAAAAATCTGAGAATTCCTGAAGGTTCTGTTGAAGATGCTCGAACGAGAGAAAACAGGCTGCAAGAAATTCGAAGGCTTCAAGCTCTTCGATGGTATGAATACAAGGCTATTATCCCTTGTTGGGAGAGATTGTTTGCTCTCAAGAATCCCTGGTCAGACGTCAAGTCTTTGAGGCTCAAGTGGAACAAAGCAAACCGACCTCCTCCACCACCAAATGCTCACCCATCTACTCTCAAGACCCCAGATGACTTTAAAGAGCTGGTTGCTTCTCGAGCTGAACGAGCAGAAAAGAGAAAGGAGGCCAAGGCCAGGAAAGCTGCTGCTGCTGAGGGCAACGAAGGAGTTGCCGAGGATGTTGGTCCGAGTACCAAGTCGAAGGATGGCAAGTAATCTGCCAAGCGCTAGAAAAAGGTCGTTGTTGTTTCTCCACCAGAAGCAACTTCTGAGGAAGAAGAAGCCAGTATCGAGCAACAAGATCCGAGTACTGAGGCTGATGTCGAGGACATTCCTTCTCCTGCGTCAAAAAAGAAACTGAGCAACAAGGGCATCAGGATCCAGCAGCCATCTGTTGCGGCTCCTCAAGCAACAATCGATATGACCAATTTGGTTACAGATCCACCGATTGCCACTGCTCCTCCTCGTCAAAAAAAACCCTCGTCCAAGTTGAAGGGAAAGCAAGTGGCCGTGGCCGAAGATGATGAAACTTTGCTCAAGCGAAAGGAAAGGTTGGCCAAGCAACAGGAACTTGAGGCCAAAGAACTGGAGAAGTCAAAACTGCCGAACTTTCACAGTCATCCCGAAGCAAAGAAAGATGTGATTGCAAAACAATTGGGCATACTTCAACAGGTCGTGGCCCCTGTTGTGACTCCCACAGTCACAAAGGAAAAGATGCAACCGCTAGTGCCACGAAGAAGAATGCTGAGGCTGCTGGAGCGTCGAAAGAAAAAGCTGCGGCCCCAAGTGCCGTAACAAAACCAGTTGCTTCTGCAAAGGCCACCAAGGAGGCCGAAAGGAAAGCTAAGGAGGCTTGTCTGAAATCCCAGGAAGCTCCAGTCCCTCGTGCTGCTCCGGCACCAGCTACCCCTGCTGCACCAGTTGTGTCCGGCCCTCGTGAAGATGAAGAAAGCTCCAACGAAGGAGATTCCACCGCCACTGCTGCATGGGATGCAGTACAAATTTCAAATATTCTCTGGCGAATGGCCACCACTCCTAGCAAAGTGACTCGAGAGGATGATGTTCTCGCTGAGATCCAAGACCGAGTTGCTCGCTACATGATTCAATGGGATGGTTATCTCACCCAGGATTGCAATGACCGTGAGCAAGAAATATTCTATACAAAGCATCTTAGAGAAGAAACTGAGGACCTGGAGTCCCGACAGTTTTTCAAGTACAAGCTCGCTACACTTGCAACATCAAGGAGAGCTCAGAAGGAAAATATCACTGCTGTCAATGACAAGGTTCGAAGATTGTGACAGATATGTGCAAAGATCACAATGGTGCTATCACCAAGAGACAATCTCGAAAGAGAAAGTCCACTACCCCATCCACTAAGCGTGGGACGCCAGAGATCGAAAAGAAATCCAATAAGAAGAAGTCTGCCGAAGTCGTTGCTGCACCAACACGACAAGAAACTGCTCCAGCCAAACAACCCACTCCACCCCGAGCAAAAACGCCAACACCTCGCCAAGCCAGCCCTCCACCTCGCCAACAAACTCCACCACCGCGTCAACCTACTCCATCAAAAGCCCCATCGCCACCACCCGCCCCTTCACCACCTCGACAAGTCATTCCCTCTACCACCCCAGCTACGAGCCCCAAGCTCAAGTTGAGACCGAGCAAACTTCTCAGGTTGAGAAAGAACCACCTGCCTCAATTCGATCAGTGCAGAAGGATTACTCCTCTGCCCAAACCCTGGATGAAGGAGAAGATGCACACGTGGATGTGACCACGGTTTCCTCTCGCCAAGAGGCACCACCTGCAACAGATGAGGCTGCTACCGAAGAAGAAAGTTCTGACGACTCAAGTTCTGATGATAGCTCCTCATCTTCCTCAAATTCTTCGAACGAAGAAATGATATATGCTTTCGATCAGCTTGATGAAGATCTGGAGGCCATGGAAACTAAAGAGGTGTAAGAGCAAGTTTTCCCCCCGAAGGTTTTGGACATTGTTGGACAAAGCAGTAGTGGAACTAATATTGTTTTCGAGTATAAACAGATACTTCGGTTCCGAAAGAATGGAGTTTGCAAGAAGAAGGTCGAAGGACAACTCACTGCAGCAAAGCTGCAGTCTCCTACCGAAACCTTTGAAGGAAGACGACCCCCAAAAATGTCGTCGAGAAAGAAGATGCTCTCGAGTGAAAGCACAACGAGGAGAAAGCTGAAGCTGGTCAAATACTTAGTATTTTTACTAGTTTCTCTTTATTTTCTTGAGTCGTAGGAAAAACCGTACTATCAAGAGGGGTTTGCTAGTTGAGATCTTTGTCGAAGTGAATTTTCTCTGCTCAACCTAAACCCACAAAAGCGTACTGAGAGAAATCTTACTGAGTCGAGTGAATAGCTCAAAGGAAAATTCATCGCACTTCGTGCCTTCGAGAGAGAACTCGTTCGGTAAGTCAGCTTACTTGTTCCTCAAGTAAAGTTGCGCAGTGATTGAAATCCGACCGTTGTGGACACGCGTCAAGCGGTTGCATCGGGTCACTTCAGCCATTTTACCCATCGGGATCGCCACCTATAAATACCCCGTACCTACCCGCCATTTCGGGTTGGCTGCTCCACTGAAGATTCTAAGACAGAAGTACTGTGAGCATCCCAAGAGAGATTCACCGGGAGAAAACCAAAACCCAAGTCTGAACTTAGTTGAGAAATTCAAAGTGACTTAGGTCGAGATTAGCCGATCTTTTTATCTTGGAGAACTGCAAGTCTCCTAGACGGTTAGGCGTCGCCTGTCAAGCAGTCGAAGAGAAATTTTCGCCGCTGAAGGAAGTTTGTAAAGGTCTTTGAGATGTCCTGAATCATCTACCACGAGTGAAAACTGGACAAGCTCGAGGAGTTTGTTGTAGTTTAGAATAGGACGGAGAGAGTTTTGCTCTAGGTGTTCAATCATCAGTCCCTCCAACCAGACGTAGCACTTTGCAGAGTGTGAACTGGTTTACCAAACATCATCGTGTCAGGCTCGTTTTCTTTCTCGTATTTACATTCAGTATTTACTCGTTGCCTGTTTGCCTTCGCTCCCAATCATTTCGACCCATGCATGTCTTTAGATACTATATTTCCTTCGAGATGCCTGCAGTCCTTTGCATCTTGCATGAATTCCTTCTAAGTTCCTTAGAATTTTTAGAAGTGATCATTCACCCCCTCCTCCTCTGATCATTCTTGAGCTTTCAATTGGTATCAGAGCTAGGCACTCCCTACGCTCTGTGTATTTTGGTCTAACCACCTGGAGTGTTGTCAAGAATGTCGTTTGCAGCTGTTCGCTCGAGGGAACCGATTCCTATTTACAATGGGAAGGACTATCCTTATTGAAAGGACAAAATGAAGAGGAACATCATGGCCATCAACTCTGCCGCTTGGGAAGTTGTCAAGAATGGTGTAAATGTCAAAGACAAAAGTTCTAACACTCCTGAAGAGGAAAAGAAGATGTCCCTTGATTTTGAAGTCTGGGTGTTCATCACAAACCATCCGACTCTAGAAAAATATCATGAAGTCAAGAATATTTCTACGTCCAAAGGTGTCTGGGACTATCTTGAGAAGATTGGTGAAGGTGTCTCTACTCAGAAAGATGGTCGTATTGACACCCTTCGAAGAAAATTCTATTGTTTCAAGGGGCACCAGGGAGAGAAAGTTAACTCCATATACAACAGACTCACTGCTCTGTCAAATGAACTGATTTCCCTCGGTGCCGAAGACATTACCAGTCGGATTGTTGTCAGAACTTGGTTCTGTTCCCTTAATTATTCCTTCGATCACATTGTGCTGATGATCAAGGAAAGGACTGATTTCAAGGATCTTGTTGCCGCTGATATGGTCGAGAGACTCAACACCTTCGAGATGGAAGAAGAAGAAAAATGAGATGTCAACGGAACTCGAAGAAAATCTGTTGCCAGTTCTGAATCTGGAGGTGCCTCAGATGACCCCGATAATATTGGACAAGATCTCGCACTGATAATGAAAAGATTCAACCGCTTCCAGAGAAGGAATTCCTCTTCACCAAAGAAAAACTACTCCTCCAGACATTCGAGCAATTCATCACAACATCGATCATCATCCAGAAACTCTTTAGCGAAAGATAACTGCTGCTACAAGTGCAAGAAGCCAGGTCACTTCATTGCTGATTGTCCTCTCTGGGAAATTGAACATAGATCAAAGCATTCTCACAGCAACTCTTCGAGCAAGTCACACAGATCGAGAAAAAACTATGAGTCGAAGAGATATGATTCAAAGTCCAGAAAAGACAAGAAAGATGGTTCTGATGATGACAAGAAGAAGAAGTATCACAAACATCGAGAGAGTTCTTCCTCTAAATCACATTCCTCTCGACGCAAGAATTCTCACCGTGCCGAAGCCTATCTGCATAAAGAGAAGAACTCTGAAGATGAAGCCTTTGGTTCCAAAGCTAAATCAAACTCAAGATTTGGTTCTGGTTCTGGTTCTGAATCTGATGGTGTTGCTGGTCTAGCCTTTGCTTCGAACAAGACTTCAAGTTCATTCTTCACCAACCAAAGAAGTGAAGATGAATCTCCAGCTTACTGCTTCATGGCCAAGGCTAAGGTATCCTCTTCTAAGAATTCCTACGATACTTCTGATGGATCTGCTTATGAAAGTCACTCTAGGATAAGCTATGCCGAACTTGCCAAAATTTCTTCTATCCAACAAGATGAACTAGATTCTCTAAGTGAAACTATTCAAAATTCTGAGACTTTGTTGATCGATGAGATTGAGAAAGGTCAAACTTTGACGAATGAGCATGCTGCTCTGAAGGAAAAGTATGATGAACTTTCCTCTCGACATGATCTTCTCTAAGTGGACTACGAGAAGCTAACCTATGAATTCCTTCAAAGGAAAATGGCTCTCGAGAAACTGAGAGAGGCTCATGAAGAGTTGGAGAATGTAAATCTCACGCTCGTTGCTCAATAGGGCTCAGAAGCTAAAAATGAATCTACTTCACCTTGCTTGACTTTTTTGGAATGAAGTAAAATTGAGTCCATTTCTGAGAAATCGAAAGGAAAAGAACCTATTGTCATTGATGATACTAACCCCTCGAACGAGGAAACTATTACCGAGGAACTCCTCAGGTTGAAAGATTTATTTGAAACAGGCATGTTCAAAAGTATTCAGGGACACCAATATATATGTGATATCCTAAAGAAGACACTTCTTCAAAGGAATCCTCGAAAGGAAGGTGTTGGTTTCGAAAGGAAACTCAACCCTGATGGCACATACTGGGAACCCGAGCAGTATCCTAAAACTGTCTGGGTTTTGGCGAAGGAAAAGCCCAATGATATTGCTAATCTTTCAGGTTTCAGTTGCAAAATTGATAAGTCTATTGTTGATGAATCACTTGATTCTGAATACAAGCTTATCAAAGGTCAGGAAGGAAATGTGTCTGCTGAATTCGTTGGTACTCCTCCAAAGAATGGTTTCTACAAGCGTCAGATTTGGGTTCGCAAATCTCTCGTAGAAAAACTGCCTCCTAACCATTCTATGCAGGAAAAATCTTCGGTACCACCGAAACACTACTATTCTCTCGAGGATAGAAATGAACCCTTGGTGCCCGCTTCAAATGTTCCCCAGAAGGAATACTATCGAGTTGATAGAAATGTTTATCGTCATCGTGACAATAACGACAAAATTGATTTTACCTACCAGTACTCTAACCCCTCATCGAAGAATTATGTTTATGGTGTGCTTGGTGGGCCCCCACGCCAATATGATCCTGTTCGCTATAATACCGCTGCTTCATCTAGCATTTCCATGCCTTCTCAGTCACCTGCTCGTTTGTGGGTGGTTAAGAAGAACTAATTCTTCTGCAGGGCTATGTCTCTGGTGGATCGGAATAGGTCATGGATAGTGGTTGTAAAAATCATCTGGCCGGAGACAAAGATTTGTTCACCGAAGACAAACTTACTGAATCTTCTCAGAGATATATTACCTTCGGTGACAACAACAAAGGAAAAGTACTTGGTTTGGGTAAGGTTTCTATATCGAAGGATAAGCATATTGACAAAGTTATGCTTGTTCAATCTCTAGGATATAATCTTATGTCTATCTCAAAACTTTGTGATATGGGTATGCTTATACTATTCTCTGCTTCTCGTTGTGTTGTCTTTTCACAGGATGATTATTCCATCGTGTTCGAAGGATATCGCAAAGGTGACCTTTATATTGTTGACTTCTCTTCGGGACTTGCAGTGTCCACATGCTTAATGGCTAAAGCCACATCTGGTTGGTTATGGAATCGAAGACTTGGTCATGCAGGAATAAAAAATCTTCAACCTCTCATCTCGAAGAAGAATATCGTTTGAATTGATAATGTGAAATTCGATAAAGATCGTCTATGCAGTGCCTGTGAAGCAGGAAAGATTTCCAAAAAACATCACTCAGCAAAAACTATCATGACTACTACCCGTCCTCTTGAATTGCTTCATATGGATTTATTCGGTCCTCAAAATTATGCTAGCCTTGGAGGTAACAAGTATGGTCTGGTTATTGTTAATGATTTCTCTCGATATACTTGGGTTTTCTTTCTAGATTACAAGAGCAAGGTTGTTGAAATTGTCAAAACGTTCGCTAAGAGAGCACAAACTGAATATGAATTATCTCTCAAGCATATCAGAAGTGACAATGGTACAGAATTCAAAAACACTCATATCGAAGAATTTCTTGATAAATATGGCTTTACTCATGAATTATCGGCTGCTTATACACCGCAACAAAATGGTGTGGTAGAGAGAAAGAATCAAACTCTTATTGAAGTGGCCAGAACAATGCTTGATGAATATAAGACTCCTATCAGGTTCTGGCCCGAAGCAATTAACACTGCTTGTCATATCATCAACAAGGTTTATCTGCACAAATTTCTAAAGAAAACTTCTCATGAGCTTATCACTGGTAAAAAGCCAAATGTTTCATATCTCAGGGTTTTTGGTGCTCCATGTTATATCAGAGATATGAATCATAGCTCCAAGTTTGCCCCAAAGGCACACGAAGGTTTTCTCCTAGGTTATGGTTCGAATTCTCACACTTACAGAGTTTACAACTCTCATCTTGGCAAAGTTATATAAACTATAAATGTTCAATTTGATGAAACTAACGACTCTCAAAAGGAGAAATTACCTCTTAACCTAGATGAACCACCTTTGGATGAAGTTATCACGTACATGGCTATTGGTGATATTCAGCCTGTCGAAGGAAATGCACATCAAGTCAACAAGGAGGATGATGGTCCAATATTCCCACACATGGCCCGGGGCGCTGGAGATCAACATCCTGAATTTAGTGATGTACAGGTCGAAGGAGATCGCATAAACGAAGAAATCGCTCAACCCGAAGGTCAAGCTGAACCCGAAGGAAATGATCTCGAAGGACAAGCTGAACCTGAAGGCCATGCGGATCCCGAAGAACAACCGGATCCTCAAGCTGTCGAAGGAGCTTTATCTCGTGTTCGAAGGAGAGTGGACGTCGACTCAATACACGAAGAGATTCTTCTACCAGGTCGTCCTACCACTCGCTCTCGCACTCGTTTAACTAACTTCTGTGGAAATTCGATGAAGCCATGAAGGACTCAGACTGGATGACTGCAATGCTCGAAGAACGTAATCAGTTCGAGAGAAATAAAGTCTGGTCCCTCGTCGATAGACCTGATCCCAAGAAGCATAATATCATTGGTATGAAATGGATTTTTCGCAACCAGAAATATGAAGATGGTATTGTTATAAGGAATAAAGCTCGACTGGTTGCACAAGGTTACACCCAAATCGAAGGTATTGATTTCGGTGAGACCTATGCTACAGTTGCTCGTCTTGAATCCATTCGTGTCATGCTTGCTTTTGCCAATTACAATGGTATATTGCTATATCAAATGGATTTCAAAAGTGCATTTCTTAATGGTGAAATCGAAGAAGAAGTATATGTTATGCAGCCACCAGGTTTTGATGACCCAAAGAATCCTGATAAGGTGTAAAGGTTGCACAAGGCCCTATATGGGTTAAAGCAAGCACCTCGTGCTTGGTATTAAACACTGAAGGATTTCCTTCTGAAGAAGGGCTTCAAACCAGGAACAACTGACCAGACTCTTTTTACTCGTGCATACAAAAATGATCTTTTTGTGTGTCAAATTTATGTTGATGATATTATATTTGGCTGTACTAACCCTAATATCAGCGAAGAATTTGCTCGTATGATGTCGAAGAAGTATGAAATGTCTATGATGGGTGAATTGAAGTTCTTTCTCGGACTTCAAATCCGTCAACAGAAGAATGGGACATTTATCTCTCAAGAGAAATATCTCAGAGATTTCCTGAAGAAGTTTGATCTTGTCAATTGCAAAACTATCAAGACTCCAATGGCTACAAATGTCCACCTAGATGCAGATGAGAAGGGCAAACCTTTCGATCAGAAGAAATATCGCTCGATGATCGGTTCACTTCTTTACCTATGTGCATCTAGACCTGACATTATGCTATCAGTTTGTATGTGTGCTCGTTTTCAGACAAACCCGAAAGAATCACATCATATTGCTGTCAAGCGAATTCTTCGATATCTGGCTCACACACCTACTTTGGGACTTTGGTATCCCAAAGGTGCCTAGTTTGATCTTGTTGGATATTCTGATTCTGACTGGGCTGGTGATCGAGTCGACGGGAAATCTACCTCAGGCACATGTCATTTTCTCGGTATATCTCTTGTCTGTTGGGCTTCGAAGAAACATAATTGTGTATCTATTTCTAGGGCTGAAGCCGAGTATATTTCTACCAGTTCATGTTGCACTCAAATTCTGTGGCTCAAGAAAACGCTGAAGGATTACGGTATTCTTGTGAAGAAAATTCCATTGATATGTGATAACGAGAGTTCTATCAAAATTTCCCATAATCCAGTGCAACACTCTCGAACGAAGCATATTGATATTCGTCATCATTTTCTTCGAGATCACGTTCAGCGAGAAGATATTGTTATCAGTCATGTTCGCACCAAAGATCAATTTGCTGATATATTTACGAAGCCCCTGGATGAGAAAAGATTTTGTGCACTAAGGTGTGAGTTGAACATATCAGACTCACGCAATGTGCAGTAATATCATAACTATCAGTACTTTTTATCATATGTTTTCTTTCTAGAAGTATTTTATTTCATTAGTTTTTATGTTATGTTTCTTTTTCGTTTTTGTTTTTGTTCGTTTGGTGTTATCCTATACACTTATCAGTCCGAGTTTTCTTGTCGCTAGTTCTCTCTCGGATTGATTAAGTATCGGACCCTGTTTTCCCTCTATTCTATCCGTACCCAATCTTTTCTTTTCTCTCGCGAACATGTATATTTGTACTCGATTAAGATTCCCTTCGAATGTCATTGATTTGGAAGGAATATCTATCGAACTTTTATCTATTTTTGTACTCGATGTTCGATGAGTTTGGTCTCGGACGTGGAGCAACTTTCTTTCGGTTCATTGGGATTTTCCCGCGATTACCGCCACAAAATCCGCCCGTTGAATTCGGAGAGATGCGAAATCTGCGCCGTTGGATCGGATTTGACGGTTACGTCAGACGCCACCTCTATATATTCCGGTCCACCCCACCGGCACAGACCTCGCATTCCCTCGACTTCATCTCTCCCATCTCGCCCCCAAGATCTCGCGCGCCGCCGTGCCTACTTCGTCGCCGTCGATTCCCTCACCGTTCACTGCCGGAGGCAAGTCGCCGAAGACCGTCCCTTCGACGAGGATCTTCATCCGCGCCGCCGTAGCCGCCGAACATCACCAAGTTCGGGTATGTGAGGCTATGGAAACGATTTCCCCTTGATCTGTTCTTCGTTGTCCAGATTTTTTTTTGATTTTCTTTTATTTTTCTTAGGTCTGTTTGATCCGATTGGATTGTTGACCTTTGGGAAATCTATTTCTAGTGTTCTCTGTCGATTCCCATCCGATCTAGGTAAGAAATCCCTCGGAATTTCTCACTTAGGCAAATCCCACAGATGTATATCGATAGATTTACGCTTGTGCAATTCTTTCATACAAGTTCTTCGTTAGATTTGCACCCGATGAAAATCTAGCCTAGCACTTCCATGAAAAACTTGCATCAAGACAAATTCCTCGATATGTTTACTACGTTCATTAAGATTTTCCTCGAAAATGGTTGGTACATGTTCACAACTTTCCTATATTTCCCTCGTACCTATCTATTTCGCAGGAAAATATCTGAGAACGAAGGAAATTTCAGAGAGCCCAAGCGTGTTGGAGGTCGGACAAGAATCACCAACAATTCTGAAGGTCTGTATGAGGATCTGATTATTGAGAAGAAGTTGAGAACTCCAGAAGGCTCAGTTGAAGATGATTGTACGAGAGAAAACAGACTGCAAGAGATTCGAAGGCTTCAAGCGCTTCGATGGTAGGAATACAATTTACTTATCCCTCGCTGGGAGACACTGTTTGCACTGAAGAATCCCTGGTGTTATGTCAAGTCATTAAGGCCCAAGTGGAGGAAGGCAAATAGACTACCTCCTCCGCCCAATGCTCACCCATCCTCTCTCAAAACACCTGATGATTTTAACGAGTTGGTTGCTGCTCGAGCTGAACGAGCGAAAAAGCTAAAGGAAGCTAAGGCAAGGAAGGAAGCTGCTGCTGCTGAGGGCACCGAAGGAGTGGCCGAGGATGTTGGTCCAAGCAGCAAGTCAAAGGCTCGCAAGAAATCAGCCAAGCGAAAGAAAAAGGAAGTTGTTGTTTCTCCACCAGAAGCAACTTCTGACGAAGAAGAAGCCAACACCAAAGGACAAGACCCTGGCACAGAGGCAGATGTCGAGGACATTCCTCTAAAGAAGAAACCGAGTAAGAAGGGCATCAGGATCCAGGAGCCAGCTGCTGAGGCTCCTCGAGAAACTATTGACATGAGCAATTTGGTCACTGATCCGCCAATTTCTTCTGCTCCCCCAGTGCACCTCGCGGAAATAAACCCTCGGTTAGGTCAAAGGGAAAGCAAGCCAGAGTGACCGAAGATGATGAGACCCTGATCCAGCGTAAGGAAAGGCCGGCTAAGCAGAAGGAACTTGAAGCACAAGATTTGATAAAGTCCAAGATTCTCAACGTCCACAGTCAGCCCGAGGACAAGAAGGCAAAGGTTGCCCAACAGCTGGGCATATTACATCTGGTCAATGTAAGGTACCAACGTCAGATCGAAGGTATTTCAGCTCCAAGTGCACCGAAAGAGAAGGTCGTGGGCCCTAATGCCACCGAGAAAGTGGTGACTCCCACAGTCACGAAGGAGAAAGATGCAGCCGCTAGTGATGTGAAGAAAAATGCTGAGGCATCTGCTCCCCCGAAAGAAAAAGCTGCGGCCCCCGAGTACCGTAACAAAACCGGTTGCTGCTGCCAAGGCAACCAAGGAGGCCGAAAGGAAAGCTAGGGAAGCTAGCTAGCAAACCCAAGCTGCTCCAATCCCTCGTGATGCTCCGGCACCTGCTGCCCCTGGTGCACCTGCTGTGTTCGGCCCTCGTTCCGATGAAGAAAACTCCAACGAAGGAGATTCTTCTGCCAATGCTGAATGGGATGCAGTTTAGATTTCCCACGTTCTTTGGCGTATGGCCACCACCCCGAGCAAAGTGACTCCCGAGGATGATGTTCCTCCAGAGATCCAAGAACGAGTAGCTCGCTACATGATTCGATGGGATGGGTATCTCACCCAGGATCGCAAGGACAAAGAGCAAGAATTCTTTTATTCAAAGAAGCTTTGAGAAGAAACTGAAGACCTTGAGTCTCAATAGTTTTTCAAGTCCAATCTTGCTACCCTTGCTGAATCCAGAAGAGCTCAGCAGGAAAATATCACTGCTATCAACGAAAAGGTTCGACAGATAGTGAGCGATATGTACAAGGAGCACAATGCAACCCTCACCAAGAGAAAAGCTAGAAAGAGAAAGTCTGCTGCCCCATCCTCTGCGCATGGGACGCCAGAGATCGAAAAGATTGCCAAGAAGAAGAAGTCTGCCGAAGTCGATGCTGCAACAGCACGACAGGAAACTGCACTAACCCTTGCCAAACAACCCACTCCAACCCGTACAAGAACTCCACCACCTCGCCAAACCACTCCTCCACCTCGCCAACAAACTCCACCTCCACGTCAAACCTCACCACCAAAAGCTTCGTCGCCACCACTCAACCCACCATCACATTCACAAGTCATTCCATCGTCCACCCCGGCTGTCGAGCCCCAGGCCAAAATTATGACCGAGCAAATTGCTCAGGTCGAGTAAGAACCACATTCCCCTATTCCATCGGTGTAGAAGGATTATTCATCTGCCCAAACATTGAACGAAGGAGAAGATGCACACGTGGATGTCACCACAGTTTCATCACGTTAAGAGGCACCGCCTGCTCCAGAAGAGGATGCTGCCGAAGAAGAAAGTTCATCTGGCTCCAGTTCATCTGATAGCTCCTCTCCCTCCTCAAGTTCTTCGAACGAAGAAATGATTGATGCGTTTGCACAACTTGATGATGATCTTGATGGTATGGAGACAGAGGAGGCCGAGCAAAATGCTAATGCCGACGAAGGAGATGCCGTCGATGTGCAGGCCGAGGAAAATGCTCATGTAGCTATCCCAACTCAGGACATCGTAAATGTCCCATCTTCATTTCCTCGCCCTACTGAGACATTTTTACAGTTGTCAGAGAATGCCGCTGAAGTATTTCCGGTCGATGAGCTTCCCAACTCTTCTCATCCGAGAGATATGCTGCCTTTGTTCCGCCCCGATGTCCCTCGAGGAGGCCCTATCTTCAAGAGGCGGGAACACAAGCCATTTTTCTGCGGGACCAATACCTACGAGAAGCCAAGGAATGCATATTCTCTTCGGTTTTGGACCCAGGAGCAAGCCATCTATTACACTCCTGTGGTGTACAACAAGGCTAGGATTATTCAACATCAGTACCTTGATATGCCTTCGGTGTACGCCACATCATGTTTCGAGAATGTTTCCGAAACTATTGATGGTCTTCATGCTCACAAGATGTTTGCTCTCGACTGTGGCTACAATCCAGAGCTCATCAAACAATTTTATGCCACTCTGTATGTCAGTGGTGATCCTGAAGATTCGAAGACTTGGAAATTTGATTATATGATCCAAGGCCAAGTGTTCCACATGACCGTCGATGAATTTCTGGCCATCATCAATTTACCTCGTTTCGAAGGATTACCACACAAGCTTCATTATCTGTCTGCCGCAACTCCAGCTGAATTTTCTTCGCTGATGAATCCAGATGTCATAGGAGATCACTACCCAGATGAGCTGAAGGCAAAGCACCTAGTCTTTGAAGCAAAGTCATGGTTTTATATTTTATCGAAGACTTTGATGCCAATGCTCGATGTGCACGATGATTTTCCCATTCCCCATGATGTGCAACTTGCTCTGATGAAGTTAGTCCATGGTCATCCCTTCGATTTTGAGGACTACTTCATTCGCACGATGGTTTCTTGTGCTGATGATCATAATTATCACAAACCATATGCACCCTGGATGATGGCAATCTGTAATTAATCTCGGGACGTGCCATTCCCCGTGTCAATTTACCCCAAGATTTTTACTCCACCTGTATGGGAATTATTGCAGATTATTGCTCGGCCCAACGATCAATTTGCTAAGCACACTGGGATCCACGCCCATATGACAGAGCGCAATATTCACTCGAAATTTATTAAGCCAGTGCATCACATGGAGGTATCTCTTCGGTCTCAGCAAATGCTTCAACATCATATCGACCAAGATTTCCTGCAGAAACAGAAGATGATGGATGAAATCAACCATCTGCGCAACATTACAATGAATAACAATCAACTTCTGCGTGAATGCCTTCGCCGGGATTGGGAAGGATTGTGCAAGTTTAATACTCTTCATCAACTGCAGCGCTGCGGCTTCGAAGAATATCCTCGACATATGAACAGGCAATGGCCAAATGACGACCGTGTCGATCGACCAGATTCTACCATTCCATTTTTACCGAAGAACAGGGACGTGATAAGTGTCGATGATTTCTGTCACATCACGGTGAGTACCTATTCCTCCGACTCCGACAAAGATGAAGCGCCTCAACGGCAAGCGAGAGTTTACTCTCCACTCCCTCGAAGCCCCAGGACCCCGCCAGAATTGCCGAAGGAATCCTCTGGAGATCATCATTCCTTCAGGATGAAGATTACTCTTCCCGGCGGTCGCCCTATTCGTCGTCTTTCGACGCGTCCAGAATCTTCTCGACGTCACCGGCGCCGCTCAAGCGGGTAGGGATTTCTTTTGACCCTATTCTCTCGACTCTTTTTTACGTTGTGAGAAAAAGGGGGAGATGTAGTGGCATCGAAGGAATTAGTTTGCCATCGGGGTTAAGGGCTTTGCTTTTTGGTCGTTGAACTCTTGGACTTTGAGTTTCTGAGTAGTTTCAACAAACTTTCGATTCATATTCGATATGGTTGTAACTAACTCTAAGTAGAATGTGAACTGCTATTTTATCGTAAGATATCTATCTGCTATGCTTGCGTTACTTAAACTTTTGCAGGAAATTATCCTTTATATAAGTTCATAGGTTATTCCAGGAGATTGCATATTTCTCATTGAATATTAATTGGACTGCATTCTTCCTCACTAAGATCATGATGTTTTTCCCTCGACTCAATTCTTGTCAAATGTGCACTTCACTGGAAATTTATATCTTCCGTGCACACGTCAGGGGGGAGTGCTTCATCGATCATACCATTGGTTTATCATCGAAAACTCAAAACTTTCAAATTATTTATCGATGCCTGTTTTGTCAACAATCATCCAAAAGGGGGAGTGTAAGGCCCCCGATGTGGTGCTAACTCGAGTTAGTCGCTTTCGCGTCCCGCTCAAGTTAGTAGCACATAAAGAGCCACCGACTCACGACAGTCGCACTCGTGTCGCTGCCGGATTCTCAACAACAAGTATAAGAACAAGAACTGAAGCTAAGACATAAATATAAGGTCCAAGGCATACATCGCCATTGGATAAATTATTAAATCATCTCAGAGTTCCATGGACCCAACAGTACATCATGCGACAAGCGGAAGACAAACACGACCGAGTACGGTCAAAAGCCAAATTTCCCTAGAGAGGGCTGCACATAAGAGTCCACCCACGGATCGTCGAAGCCCAACTGTAGAATCTACTGAACGAGGTCGATCTCATCGTCATCCTCCGGGGGCACCTCCATGAAGTATTGACCGGAGCTCGGGTCAAGAAAGTACTCCACTGCAGCGGCCGATCAGGCAAAACAGTAAAAGCACAAAAGGAAAACAGGGGTGAGATTATATCATTACAGGATAACTGACTTCCTACGGTAAGACAAAGTAAAAGGAAAGGTTGCAGCCGCACTAGCATATATGGTGGCTATCGTTCTAATAGAGTAGGGGTAAGATCCAAGAATAGCACGCGACATCGTGTCATAAGTCTGCTATCCACCTACTTACGTCAAACATAACACCACCTGGATCTTCTCTCGGTCCCCCTGGACGAAGAAAAGCAACCAAGGCACTCACACGGTAGGCAAGTTTTAATTAAGATTCAAATTGATGTTATTCTATGAACAAGGAGTAGGTCTCAAGTCGTCCATAACCGTGGACACGGCTTTTCGAAAATATTTAACCCTGCAGGGGTGTACCAACTTCCCATCATAGGCTTCGCATGTACGCCCGGTTTCCACTTGGCTAGGTAAGCGCCTAAAACTCCGGAACGTCAGAGTCCCTCTAACTAACAACGCACAATTTCGGGTGGCCCCCGAGGAGTCGACATCCAATCGAAAAGCTGGCCAAGCTCTCGAATCAGCCTCTTCCGTATGGCCAAGGTTGGGTTTAGTCTCGCCTATATAAGTGGGGACTTCCCTAGCTCACCAGTGTGGACCAACCAGAGGAACTATGTCTCCGTTGGTCCGGGTTGTTTCGAAAACAGCTGGGGTACCAACCAAGCACACACACGTTTGCAAATAGTAAATCAGCTCGGGCCACCACTAGAACCGTAAGAAGCTAGGTAGGTAAGACAAGGAGACCCCATAGAATCCCACACACGATTGGGCACGCTCGTCAAGAAACACAATACCCGGAACTCGGGACCTAGGTGACTCAAATGGAACAAAACACCTGGCGGGAACAGCCTGGTCTCCCATCTTTCGTCGAGTATAAATTAACATCATCAATAATAAATATCAATCAACTTCTTTAAATAACATGATATCCCAAACCATAGCAATAGGGTAAGCAGCAAGTTTTCCTACTCATACTAAGGAGTGGCTGAGCAGCGGTAACTTAGCAATACAATGGTTTGCTGGGATGTGGGGATCATGGCTGTTTGGGTTTCCAACATTGGCTTAAACAAAGTGGATAGGATCAAGCAAGCATTCTAGGCTACATCTAGGCAGGTAGGCAGAAAGGTATCAAGTAATGGTATGAATATTCCCCTTGCCTGGGTAATCGGTCGTCGAAGCAGACGCAGCAGGGTCCTCGGGCTCGGTGTCGGAAATCTCCACGTAAGTCTCCTCGGCGGTCTCATGTGCTAACGTAAGGTACCGGCAAGGAAAAGGCACACAAGTAAGTAACGGCACAAAGCACAGGCAAGGATGATATGAGCAAGTCTAATTTGACATGCTGTGTCCCTATCTAGTCCATTTTAAATGAAGGCGGTGACGACACGTCAACAACTTCATATGCAATTTATTTACGTGAAGGTGGCTTTGGTCTTAGCCTTATTTTTGGTGTAAGTAGCAAGTCAACATGGCATGATCAACAATGCATATAACATAAATAAAACAACGTGAAAGGTAATCATCGATTCCGGAGACGGAGTAGTGTCGGTGAATTTGACACAAGGAAGGTGCAACAATAGTTGGAACCCAGCCACATTGCACAGGCAATGTGTTGGGTGCTGGTTTGGACAAAAGATTTGGAGATGACATGAATCAGAACTTGAAAGAATCACAAGATCACCACTCCCAACATGCACTGAAATTGGAATGATGTAAAGAAAGGAAAAAGACAGATTGATTCTGGATGAGGTGGTCACACCTTGACCAAAAGAGTTTCTCAAAATCTCATGAGGACATCACCACTGCAATCCTGGCAAAATCCACCCCCAAACCATATATAACATGGTACCATTTGAATTTGCAAACACAGTTGCAATTTCAACTGGAGCTCAGGGGGCTGAGTGCAAAATTGCACTTGATGCATTTCTGAAAAGGCTTAAATGGTTAAACCCTTATCACCATGCAACTCCTTGTTTGAAACTACCCAAAAATCATATATGAGATGCCATATTTAAATTTGGGATAGCACCCGGCACATTCAAAAGAAAGGAGGGGCCTACTTGCAAAAATTCCACCACTGCAAAGGTCGAGGGGGCATCACGCAAAATGGTCATCACCACTGTGACCAGTGGCTCAAGCTACCCCAAAATCATATATGGGATGCTTCTAATTGAGATGCAAGGTCCAAGGACATTTGAATTTGAAATCAAATTCAAATCGTATTTGACCAGAAAAAAAAGAAAGAAAAGAAACAGAAAATAAAAAGGGGCTCAGCCCCACTGGGCTGGTTTCGCCCAAAGGCCACTGCTGCTCTCCTTCTCCTCAGCCCAGCCCACTCCTTTGGAAAAAAAACAAAAGAAAGAAAAAAACGAAGGGGAGACAGGGCCTCTGCTGGGCTGGCTCCGGCGCCACCCTGGCCCAGCTCGCTCGCAAGCCCATGCGCGCGTCTGAAACTCGCGACACCTCCCGAACCTGAACTCCAGGTGCATGCGGCAAAACAGAGAAAAAGGGGGCTCCTGGCTCCCGAGCTGGAGCTCGATCCCGGGACCAAACGACCCACGCACCCGACACCAAAACCAGCTGGACTACGGAGGAGCTCGCGACAGAACGGAGGACGCAGGAAAACTAGACTACACGGCGCGAACTGAAGACACACAAAAAAAAGGGAACGACTACCTGACGAACTGAACTGGGTTCAGACATCCACCGGCGGCAACAAGTTGCAGAGACCGTGGACTCGGCTAGGGGCTACTGGCGGGCTGACGGAGACCTCCCCAGGCTAGCTGGATGTGCCAAGAACCAATTTTGCCCAACACCTCGTGCTGCGGCTGGAGAGCGGGAACACCATGGTCGCGGGAAGATCACGGCGGCGCACCTCCACGGCGGGCAGTTACAGACTCCAGCGGCATCGAAAAGGGGGGGAACCTGCGCAGCGCAAGGCAGCTCCTTGCGGCACCTAGACACGCACTGTACGCGCCCACGAGTGGCTAGCGCACGACCTGACCACGCCATGGCCATGGACTGTCCGTGGACACGACGGCGACGCGGAACCTACCGGCGTGAGGACGTCGCACCACTACGGCTACGGGACGAGGAGCTCACCGAGGTGATGCTGGAGACGACCCTGAACACGTTGAGGAGGAGACGAGATCGCCGAGGCCGACGTCGGGGAAGACGACGTCCCTGCATGGAGGAAGATGGTCGCGAGGCGCGACGCAGCCTCTAGCTCCGACCTGCGGGCAAAAACGGGGTGCAGGAGTGGTCAGGGCCGCGTACGCGTGCGCACGATGGACGACATGGCGAGGCGGCGGCCAATTCGGGTCCCTACCGGCGGAACATGGGGCTCCAAAATCCTCCATGGCGGCGGCGGCGAAGAGGAGGAGGGGGAATTGGCTAGGGTTCCCGAGGGGGAAGCGCTGTCTATAAAGGGCGAGGAGGAGAGGCTGGCGAGGGGGCTCCATCTGGCTCCCTCCTTCTCTGCTTTCCGTCGCCGGGGGAAAAAGGTGGGGAAAAGGAGGAGGACGAAGGCACTGGCAGGCGGGCCCGGGCTGAGAGAGAGAGGGTCAAGAAAAAAAATAAGGCATCGGAGCTGCTTGTTGGGCTAGTTCGGCCGGCTCAACTGGGTTGTCCCACTGGACGAAAAAGAAGAAAAGGAAAAAAAGGGTCCTTGCCATTTAAAAAAAAATAGACAGACCCCAGGACTTTTCCAGAGCAAACCAATGAAAAAAAACATATAAAAAATATGTTTTGGAAACCTTGGAATATAGTCCATTTTCTAAAATTGGTTTGACCAATTTTTGAGCAACTAAAATGTGGGGCATTTTTGAAAACTCAAATCACATTGAACTGTGGCCCAAATTTTTAGAGTTGCAAAAAATGGAGCAAGGTTTTTGAAAAACTTGGGAGGGGCAAGGAATTGGCTATGCCAAGTTTGGGGTCAAGGAGAGCAAGCATGCAACAAGGAAAAATCCTCCAACACCCTTCTTGAACCATTTTGGATGCAAAAAGAAACAAACCAAATTGGGCCCAATCTCAATGCAAATTTAATTCACCACATGAAATTTCAATCTTTAGCATCATGCCAAGTTACAAAGTCAACAGACAAAGTACAATTTCATGGTGTTTTCTAATTATTGCACATGGGCTGTTACAGCACTCCCCCACCAACACAGGATCTCGTCCCGAGACCTAAGCCTGAAACAACTCAGGATACTCAGAACAGAGATGATCTTCACGCTCCCATGTTGCTTCCTTCTCCGAATGGTGTGCCCACTGAACTTTCATGAACTTGACGGTCTTGTTGCGCGTCTTGCGCTCGGACGTCTCAAGAACACGGACTGGACGCTCTGAGTAGGAAAGGTCCGCACTCAGTTGGATCTCGCCCAAGTCAACAACCTGCTCTGGCTGCTTGAAGCACTGCTTTAGCTGGGACACATGGAACACGTCATGCACCATGGACAGACTCTCTGGAAGCTCGAGCCGAAAGGCAAGAGGTCCTCTAGTCTCAAGGATGCGGAAAGGTCCGACAAATCTTGGAGCGAGCTTTCCTTTGATGCCAAAGCGGTGAGTTCCCCTCAACGGAGACACTCTCAGGTACGCCCAATCACCAACCTGAAATGATACACCACGGTGCCTTTTGTCATAATAGGACTTCTGCCTAGACTGTGCTGCCTTTAGGTGCTCTCGGACAATCTTCACTCTGTCCTCTGCCTCTTGGATGACATCTGGACCGAACAGCTGCCTCTCACCTGTCTCGGACCAGTTCAAAGGTGTCCTGCACTTGCGGCCATACAAGACTTCAAACGGCGCTGCTTGCAGACTTGCCTGATAGCTGTTGTTGTAAGAGAACTCAGCATACGGCAAGCACTCTTCCCACTCCATGCCAAACGAGATGACACATGCCCGAAGCATGTCCTCGAGGATTTGGTTCACGCGCTCGACTTTCCCACTTGTCTGAGGGTGATAAGCAGTACTGAACAACACTGTCGTACCAATCGCCTTTTGAAAGGCCTGCCAGAACTTAGAGGTGAAAAGGCTGCCTCTATCTGAACTGATCTTCTTGGGAATGCCATGCAAAGATACAACTCTTGCGGTGTACAAATCCGCCAACTGAGCTGCTAAAATGGAGCCCTTCACTGGAAGGAAGTGGGCAACTTTGGAAAGATTGTCGATGACAACAAAGATGGCATTGTTCTTCTTCTGCGACAAGGGGAAGCCTGTGATGAAATCCATCTCTATGTGATCCCATTTCCACTCCGGAATCTCAAGTGGCTGAAGCAACCCTGCAGGCTTCTGGTGCTGTGCCTTCACTCTCCTGCTCACATCACACTGAGACACGTAACGGGAAACATCCCGCTTCATACGAGTCCACCAAAAACTTTGCTTGAGATCTTGATACATCTTTGTACTGCCAGGGTGAATCGATAGCTTGGAACCATGGGATTCCTTCATGATGACCTCTCTGAGATCTCCTTCCTTGGGAACAACAACTCTCTCTTCGAACAACACGGTGCCGTCATTATGCACTGAAAAGCAACCGTACTTTGGAACTGAGGCGGCAATACCCTATTTGATCTTCTGAATCATTGAGCTGCCAGACTGAGCTTCACGAATCTTCTCACGGATAGTGGGCTCTACCACAAGGTTGGCAAGATAGCCTGCTGGAACTAGCTCGAGATTGAGCCTTCGAAAGGACTCACACAAATTAGGGTGGATCTTCTGCACCTGGATTTTATTGCAATCGCCCTTGCGGCTCAGCGCATCAGCTATGACATTCGCCTTCCCAGGCGTGTACTGAATATCAACTGTGTACTCAGTAATGGTTTCAAGCCATCTTCTTTGCGTCAAGTTCAGATTTGGCTGAGTGAACAAGTACTTCAGACTCTTGTGGTCCATGAACACATCCACCTTCCTCCCTAAGAGGAGGCGTCGCCAAGTGACTAAAGCGTGCACAACTGCTGTAAGCTCCAAGTCGTGCGTGGGATAATTCCTCTCACTTGTCTTCAGCTGCCGTGAGGTATAAGCCACAATATTCCTGCCTTGCATCAAGACTCCACCGAGACCTTGCAAGGAAGCATCACAAAACACCTGAAAAGGCTGTGACTCATCTGGCGGCGTGAGAATTGGAGCTGTGGTCAGCTTCTCTTTCAACTCCTCGAAGGCTGACTGGCAAGCCGGTGACCAAGTGTACCGCTTGTCCTTGCACAACAATTATGTCATTGGATTGGCTATTTTGGAGAAATTCTGCACAAACCTCCTGCAATAACTGGCGAGGCCGAGAAAACTCCTTAGCTGCTTCACATTCTTCGGTGGAGCCCACTCTTGAATAGTGCGGACTCGCTCTGGATCAACCGCAATTCCCTCAGCGGAGATGACATGGCCCAGAAAATTGACCTTGTCCAGCCAAAACTCGCACTTGGAGAACTTGGCGTAATACCAGTGCTCTCTTAACTTCTGCAGCACCAAGCGCAAATGTTCCTCATGCTCAGCCTCTGACTTGGAATAGACAAGAATGTCATCGAGGTAGAGGATCACAAACACATCAAGCCAATCTTGGAACAAATAGTTCATGGCTCTCATGAATGTCGGAGAGGCATTTGAGAACCCAAAAGTCATGACTGTGAACTCATACAGCCCATAACGTGTGCTGAACGCGGTCTTTGGAATATCCTCTTCACGAACACGGATTTGGTGATACCCCATCCTCAAGTCAAGCTTGGAAAACACCTTAGCCCCATTTAACTGCTCAAACAGATCATTGATACGGGATAAAGGGTATTTGTTCTTGATGGTCTTCTTGTTGATACCGAGATAGTCCTGGACCAAGCGGCTAGTCCAATCCTTCTTCTGGATAAACAAAGCTGGTGCACCCCAAGGGGAAGTTCTCGCGCGGATAAAACCGCCTGCCTCCAACTCTGTCAACTTCTTCTTGAGCTCAATCAACTCTTTCGAACACATCTTGTACGGATGCCGAGAAATCGGCTGGGTACCAGGCTCTAGCTCAATAACGAACTCAATAGCTCGAACTGGGGGAATTCCTGGCAACTCCTCCGGAAAGACGTCTGGGAACTCACAGACAACTCTGACCTCTTCGAGCAAAGGCGCAACTCCTGCGTTCAACGCGTACAACTGTGCTGGTCCTGTCATAGAGCCACAAGTGTACAATACCTCTGCGCCTGAATCATGTGTCAACTTGACTGATCTGGTCGGACAATCAATATTGGCCTTGTGCTGCACAAGCCAATCCATGCCCAAAATGACATCAATGTCGGAACGCGGAAGCAAAACCAAAGAAGCGGAGAAAAGGAGACCCTGAATCTGGATCTGCACATCAGGAACTCTGACAGCTGAACTGAACTTGGAGCCCGGTGTAGAGATAGCCATAGGAGACGACATCATCTCTGAATGCAAATCATGTGCACGAGCAAAAGACTTGGAAACGAAGGAGTGAGAAGCTCCGGAATCGAACAATACTGTCGCGGGAACTGAACATACAAGCAACCTACCAAGAACGATCTCTGAAGACTGTTGAGCATCTGTGAGCATCACGTTGTTCACTCGGACTGCACGCGGCTATGCCTTCACCATCGCGGTGCTCAGAGTAGAGCGAGGTGGAGGCGGTGGAAGCCGAGCAAAGCGCGGATCGGTGCAGTTGGGAGACGTGTGCCCTGGCTCTCTGCACTTGTAGCAAATCGGCTGCTGCTGCGGCCTGGGTGGCCTCGCGTGTGGTGGTGTAGAGCGAGGCCCCTGCTGAACTGGGACGGGAGGGCGGGCAAAAGTGCGGACAACTGCCCCCTCTGCTGGTACTGCTGCCTCTGCGGTGGTGCCTCTGCAACCCAAGTCTTTGCCTTCTTGTGGATCATCACTGCGGAACTGTGCTCACGCTGGCGCTTCCTGTCTGCATCCCACTCCGCTCTGGCTGACTCCTGACGGATAGCCTGATCCACGAACTGTGAGAACAGCGTGGGACTGCACTGAGTGAGCGCGTACTTGATCTCTGTGCTGAGACCTCCACGGAACCTCGCAATCTTCTTAGCCTCTGTGCTGACCTCCTCTGGAGCGTACCTGGCGAGCCTGACGAAGGCCAGGTTGTACTCCTGAACTGACCTGACACCCTGTCTCAGAGCCAAGAACTCCTCACGCTTCCTGTCCATCAGGCCACTCGGAATATGCGCTGCTCTGAAGTTTGCGACGAAGTCTGCCCACGTGATGATAGCATCGCCCTTGTTGGCCTTGTAGGTATCGTACCAGCTGGCTGCTGCACCCTGAAGCTGGAAGGAGGCGAAGGTGACGTAGTCGACAGGTCTGACGGTGTTTTCATTGAAGTGCTTCTTGATCTCTGCAATCCAGTCATCCGCCTCCAGCGGGTCTCGAGCCTCGGAGAACCTGGGGGGGTTGATCGCGAGGAACTGCTGCAGTGTGGTGTATTGTGGTCGATCACTTCTCTGGGCATTCTGGTTCTGCAGCATCTGTAGGATCGCAGCTGTGCCCTGAGCCACTGCGGCTACAGCCTCCCCAAGGATAGGGTTCTCTGGCGGCGGCATGTTTGCTCTTGGCATCCTTTATACAGGAACACTTATGAGAACATGGTTGAAACATTGATGTAACCAGAAGATAAAGCAATATTGTCAAAAAACTTCCTCACGAGGTATGAGAAAGCCGAAGGCTGAAATTCCACCAAGGTTAACCCAGAAAGTAGAAAGCTAGGTGCTACTGGAATCCCCAAACCAAGATCATCCAAATCCAAGATAATAATCTGCTAGCGAGCACACAACAATATATACGAGCGGTTGGAAACCTGAACAATGAGACATCTGCCCTGAGCGGCCCGCCATCACGGTCGTCCATAGGGGAAAAGACACCGCATCCATATTACCATAGGATGCCCGCCAATCCTATATGGACGTTTCACCTGGGGTACGCCGTAAGCGAGGTAGAGCAGTCAACCCCAAGTGGCGGCTCAGTGGTCTCAAAGACGCCAACACACCTCGTCGCTAGCAAAAAATTATAGAGGAATCGGAGCGATAAGTTGCAGATAAAAACAACGTTTCACTTCCTCACGGAAAAGGGGTGGGAGGGTGGGGTAAGAAGAAAAAGAAAGAGTTCCTACTCTCCGATTTTTCCTTAGTAACTACAAAATAGTTTCTAGACTCAACTTCGGCCAGTAAGGGGTCCTACAGTCAGTCCTGCTCTGATACCAAGTTGTAAGGCCCCCCATGCGGTGCTAAATCGAGTTAGTCGCTTTCGCGTCCCGCTCAAGTTAGTAGCGCATAAAGAGCCACCGACTCACGACACTCGCACTCGTGTCGCTGCCGGATTCTCAACAACAAGTATAAGAACAAGAACTTAAGCTAAGACATAAATATAAGGTCCAAGGCATACATCGCCATTGGATAAATTATTACATCATCTCAGAGGTCCATGGACCCAACAGTACATCATGCGACAAGCGGAAGACAAACACGACCGAGTACGGTCAAAAGCCAAATTGCCCTAGAGAGGGCTGCACATAAGAGTCCACCCACGGATCGTCGAAGCCCAACTGTAGAATCTACTGAACGAGGTTGATCTCATCGTCATCCTCCGGGGGCACCTCCACCAAGTATCATCCGGAGCTCGGGTCAAGAAAGTACTCCACTGCAGCGGCCGATCAGGCAAAACAGTAAAAGCACAAAAGGAAAACAGGGGTGAGATTATATCATTATAGGATAACTGACTTCCTATGGTAAGACAAAGTAAAAGGAAAGGTTGCAGCCGCACTAGCATATATGGTGGCTATCGTTCTAATAGAGTAGGGGTAAGATCCAAGAATAGCACGCGACATCGTGTCATAAGTCTTCTATCCACCTACTTACGTCAAACATAACACCACCTGGATCTTCTCTCGGTCCCCCTGGACGAAGAAAAGCAACCAAGGCACTCACATGGTAGGAAAGTTTTAATTAAGATTCAAATTGATGTTATTCTATGAACAAGGAGTAGGTCTCAAGTCGTCCATAACCGCGGACACGGCTTTTCGAAAAGATTTAACCCTGCAGGGGTGTACCAACTGCCCATCACAGGCTTCGCATGTACGCCCGGTTTCCACTTGGCTAGGTAAGCGCCTGAAACTCTGGAACGTCAGAGTCCCTCTAACTAACAACGCACAATTCCGGGTGGCCCCCGGGGAGTCGACATCCAATCCAAAAGCCGGCCAAGCTCTCGAATCGGCCTCTTCCGTATGGCCAAGGTCGGGTTTAGTCTCGCCTATATAACAGGGGACTTCCCTAGCTCACCAGTGTGGACCAACCAGAGGAACTATGTCTCCGTTGGTCCGGGTTGTTTCGAAAACAGCTGGGGTACCAACCAAGCACACACACGTTTGCAAATAGTAAATCAGCTCGGGCCACCACTAGAACCGTAAGAAGCTAGGTAGGTAAGACAAGGAGACCCCATAGAATCCCACACACGATTAGGCACGCTCGTCAAGAAACACAATACCCGGAACTCGGGACCTAGGTGACTAAAATGGAACAAAACACCTGGCGGGAACAGCCTGGTCTCCCATCTTTCGTCGAGTATAAATTAACATCATCAATAATAAATATCAATCAACTTCTTTAAATAACATGATATCCCAAACCATAGCAATAGGGTAAGCAGCAAGTTTTCCTACTCATACTAAGCAGTGGCTGAGCAGCGGTAACTTAGCAATACAATGGTTTGCTGGGATGTGGGGATCATGGCTGTTTGGGTTTCCAACATTGGCTTAAACAAAGTGGATAGGATAGCGCAAGCATTCTAGGCTACATCTAGGCAGGTAGGCAGAAAGGTATCAAGTAATGGTATGAATATTCCCCTTGCCTGGGTAATCGGTCGTCGAAGAAGACGCAGCAGGGTCCTCGAGCTCGGTGTCGGAAATCTCCACGTAAGTCTCCTCGGCGGTCTCAGGTGCTAACGTAAGGTACCGGCAAGGAAAAGGCACACAAGTAAGTAACGGCACAAAGCACAGGCAAGGATGATATGCGCAAGTTTAATTTGACATGCTGTGTCCCTATCTAGTCCATTTTAAATGAAGGCGGTGACGACACGTCAACAACTTCATATGCAATTTATTTACGTGAAGGTGGCTTTGGTCTTAGCCTTATTTTTGGTGTAAGTAGCAAGTCAACATGGCATGATCAACAATGCATATAACATAAATAAAACAACGTGAAAGGTAATCATCGATTCCGGAGACGGAGTAGTGTCGGTGAATTTGACACAAGGAAGGTGCAACAATAGTTGGAACCCAGCCACATTGCACAGGCAATGTGTTGGGTGCTGGTTTGGACAAAAGATTTGGAGATGACATGAATCAGAACTTGAAAGAATCACAAGATCACCACTCCCAACATGCACTGAAATTGGAATGATGTAAAGAAAGGAAAAAGACAGATTGATTCTGGATGAGGTGGTCACACCTTGACCAAAAGAGTTTCTCAAAATCTCATGAGGACATCACCACTGCAATCCTGGCAAAATCCACCCCCAAACCATATATAACATGGTACCATTTGAATTTGCAAACACAGTTGCAATTTCAACTGGAGCTCAGGGGGCTGAGTGCAAAATTGCACTTGATGCATTTCTGAAAAGGCTTAAATGGTTAAACCCTTATCACCATGCAACTCCTTGTTTGAAACTACCCAAAAATCATATATGAGATGCCATATTTAAATTTGGGATAGCACCCGGCACATTCAAAAGAAAGGAGGGGCCTACTTGCAAAAATTCCACCACTGCAAAGGTCGAGGGGGCATCACGCAAAATGGTCATCACCACTGTGACCAGTGGCTCAAGCTACCCCAAAATCATATATGGGATGCTTCTAATTGAGATGCAAGGTCCAAGGACATTTGAATTTGAAATCAAATTCAAATCGTATTTGACGAGAAAATTAAAAAAAATAAAAGAAACAGAAAATAAAAAGGGGCTCAGCCCCACTGGGCTGGTTTCACCCAAAGGCCACTTCTTCTCTCCTTCTCCTCAGCCCAGCCCACTCCTCTGAAAAAAAACCAAAAGAAAGAAAAAAAAGAAAGGGGAGACAGAGCCTCTGCTGGGCTGGCTCCGGCGCCACCCTGGCCCAGCTCGTTCGCAAGGCCTGAAACTCGCGACACCTCCCGAACCTGAACTCCAGGGCACGCGGCAAAACAGAGAAAAAGGGGGCTCCTAGCTCCCGAGCTGGAGCTTGATCCCGGGACCAAACGACCCACGCACCCGACGCCACACAAGCTGGACTACGGAGGAGCTCGCGACGGAACGGAGGACGCAGGAAAACTAGACTACACGGCGCGAACTGAAGACACACAAAAAAAAGGGAACGACTACCTGACGAACTGAACTGAGTTCAGACATCCACCGGCGGCAACAAGTAGAAGAGACCGTGGACTCGGCTAGGGGCTACTGGAGGGCTGACGAAGACCTCCCCAGGCTAGCTAGATGTGCCAAGAACCAATTTTTCCCAACACCTCGTGCTGCGGCTGGAGAGCGGGAACACCATGGTCGCGGGAAGATCACGATGGCGCACCTCCACGGCGGGCAGTTACAGACTCCAGCGGCATCGAAAAGGGGGGGGGGACCTGCGCAGCGCAAGGAAGCTCCTTGCGGCACCTAGACACGCACTGGACGCGCCCACGAGTGCCTAGCGCACGACCTGACCACGCCATGGCCACGGACTGTCCGTGGACACGACGGCGACGCGGAACCTACCGGCGTGAGGACGTCGCACCACTACGGCTACGGGACGAGGAGCTCACCGAGGTGATGCTGGATACGACCCTGAACACGTTGAGGAGGAGACGAGATCTCCGAGGCCGACGTCGGGGAAGACGACGTCCCGGCGTGGAGGAAGACGGTGGCGAGGCGCGACGCGGCCTCTAGCTCCGACCTGCGGGCAAAAACGGGGTGCAGGAGTGGTCAGGGCCGCGTACACGTGCGCACGATCGACGACATGGCGAGGCGGCGGCCAATTCGGGTCCCTACCGGCGGAACAGGGGGCTCCAAAATCCTCCATGGCGGCGGCGGAGGCGAAGAGGAGGAGGGGGAATTAGCTAGGGTTCCCGAGGGGGAAGCGCTGCCTATAAAGGGCGAGGAGGAGAGGCTGGTGAGGGGGCTCCATCCAGCTCCCTCCGTCTCTTCTTTCCGTCGCCGGGGGAAAAAGGTGGGGAAAAGGAGGAGGACGAAGGCACTGGCAGGCGGGCCCGGGCTGAGAGGGAGAGGGTCAGGAAAAAAAAGAAGGAAGCGGAGCTGCTTGTTGGGCTGGTTCGGCCAGCCCAACTGGGTTGTCCCACTAGACGAAAAAGAAGAAAAGGAAAAAAAGGGTCCTTGCCATTTAAAAAAAAATAGACAGACCCCAGGACTTTTCCAGAGCAAACCAATGAAAAAAAAACATATAAAAAATATGTTTTGGAAACCTTGGAATATACTCCATTTTCTAAAATTGGTTTGACCAATTTTTGAGCAACTAAAATGTGGGGCATTTTTGAAAACTCAAATCACATTGAACTGTGGCCCAAATTTTTAGAGTTGCAAAAAATGGAGCAAGGTTTTTGAAAAACTTGGGAGGGGCAAGGAATTGGCTATGCCAAGTTTGGGGTCAAGGAGAGCAAGCATGCAACAAAGAAAAATCCTCCAACACCCTTCTTGAACCATTTTGGATGCAAAAAGAAACAAACCAAATGGGCTCCAATCTCAATGCAAATTTAATTCACCACATGAAATTTCAATCTTTAGCATCATGCCAAGTTACAAAGTCAACAGACAAAGTACAATTTCATGGTGTTTTCTAATTATTGCACATGGGCTGTTACAGGGAGATTGAAGAGAAAGTTTTGCACCCGAAGATTTTGGACATTGTTGGACAAAGCAGTAGTGGAACTAATATTGTTTTCAAGTATAAACAAATACTTAGGTTACGAAAGAATGGAGTTTGCAAGTGGAAGGTCGAAGTACAACTCACTGCAGCAAAGCTGTAGTCTACTACCGAAACCTTTGAAGGAAGACGACCCCCAAAAATGTCGTCGAGAAAGAAGATGCTCTTGAGTAAAAGCGCAACGAGGAGAAAGCTGAAGCTGGTCGAAGACTTAGTCTGTTTACTAGTTTCTCTTTATTTTCCTGAGTCGTAGGAAAAACCGTACTATCAAGAGGGGTTTGCTAGTTGAGATCTTTGTCGAAGTGAATTTGCTCTGCTCAACCTAAACCCACAAAAGCCTACCGAGAGAAATCTTACTGAGATGAGTGAATAGCTCGAAGGCAAAGTCATCGCACTTCGTGCCTTTGAGAGAGAACTCTTTCGGTAAGTCAGCTTACTTGTTCCTCAAGTAAAGTTGCGCAGTGATTGAAATCCGACCGTTGTGGACACGCGTCAAGCGGTTGCATCGGGTCACTTCAGTCATTTTACCCATCGGGATCGCCACCTATAAATACCCCGCACCTACCCGCCATTTCGGGTTGGCTGCTCCACTGAAGATTCTAAGACAGAATTACTATGAGCATCCCAAGAGAAATTCATCGAGAGAAAACCAAAAACCAAGTCTGAACTGAGTTGAGAAATTCACAGAGACTTAGGTCAAGCTTAGACGATCTTTTTTATCTTGGAGAACTGCAAGTCTCCTAGACGGTTAGGCGTCGCCTGACAAGCAGTCGAAGAGAAATTGTCGCTGCTGAAGGAAGTTTGTAAAGGTCTCTGAGATGTCCTGAATCATCTACCACGAGTGAAAACTGGACAAGCTCGAGGAGTTTGTTGCAGTGGAGAATAGGACGGAGAGAGTTTTTCTCCAGGTGTTCAATCACCAGTCCCTCCAACCAGACATAGCACTTTGCAGAGTGTGAACTGGTTTACCAAACATCATCGTGTCAGGCTCGTTTTCCTTATCTTATTTACATTCAATATTTACTCGTTTCCTGTTTGCCTTCGATGTTTTCCTTCGCTCACAATCTTTTCGACCCATGCATGTCTTTCGATACTGTATTTCCTTCGAGATGCCTGTAGTCCTTCGCAGCTTGCATGAATTCCTTCTAAGTTCCTTAGAATTTTTAGAAGTGATCATTCACCCCTCCCCCTCTGATCATTCTTGAGCTTTCAAGAGGCCGAGAAAAATGAGAATGCCGACGAAGGAGATGCCGTCAATGAGCAAGCCGAGGAAAATGCTCCTGCTGCTATTCCAGCTCAGGACATTGTAAATGTTCCATCTTCACAACCTCGTGCTGCTGAGCCCATCTTAAAATGCTAGACAATACATATGAAGTATTTCCTGTCGATGAGCTACTCCACTCTGCTCATCCGAGAGAAATATTGCCTTTGTTCCTCCCAGATGTCCCTCGAGGATGTCCTATCTTCAAGAGGCGTGAACATAAGCCATTTTTCTTCGGGCCAAATCCCTACGAGAACCCAAGAAATGCATATTCTCTTCGGTTTTGGACCTAGGAGCAAGCCATCTATTACACTCGTGTGCTTTACAACAAGGCCAGAGTTTTTCAACATCAATATCTTGATATGCCTTCGGTGTACGCCACATCATGCTAGAGAATGTGGCCGAAACAATTGATGGTCTTCATGCTCACATGATGTTTGCTCTCGATTCTGGATATAATCCTAAGCTCATCAAGCAGTTCTATGCCATAGTCTATGTCACCGGTGATCTCGAAGACTCGAAGACTTGGAAGTTTGATTACATGATTCAAGGAAAAGTGTTGCACATGACTGTCGATGAATTTCTGGCAGTACTCAATTTCTCTCGTTTCGAAGGATTACCACATAAACTGCATGATCTGCCTGCCCCAACTCCTGCTGAATTCTCTACACTGATGAATCCGGATGTTGTAGGAGATCACTACCCCACTGAGACCATTCCCAAGAACTTAGTCTTCGAAGCCAAATCCTGGTTCTATATTATGTTGAAGACTTTGATGCCAATGCTCAACGTGCATGATTATTTTCCCATTCCCAATGATGTGCAACTTGCTCTGATGAAGCTAGTCCATGGTCATCCCTTCGATTTTGAAGACTACTTCATTCGTATGATGGTTTCCTATGCTGATGATCACAATTCTCACAAGCCATATGCACCTTGGCTCATGGCCATCTACAATTACTCTCGGGACGTGCGATTCCCCGTGTCAATTTACCCGAAGATATTTACTCCACCAGTGAGAGAGGTGTTGCAGATTATTTTTCGACCCACCGACCGGTTTGCTGAGCACACTGGCATCCGAGCACATATGACTGAACGCAATATTCGCTCGAACTTCATCAAGCCAGTGCACTACATGGAAGTATCTCTCCGGTCTCATCAAATGCTTCAGCATCACATCGACCAAGATTTCCTGCAGAAACAAAAGATGATGGATGAAATAAACCATATGCGCAACATCACAATGAACAATAATCATCATCTTCATGAATGTCTCAACAGGGAATGGAAAGGTATGAAGAAATTCAATTCCCTCGGTCAGCTGCAGCGCTACGGATTCGAGGAATTTCCTCCTCATCTGCAAAGGTAATGGAAAAATGATGATCGTGTCGATCGACCAGATTCAACAATGCCATTGTTGCCGAAGAACAGGGACGTACTCAGTGTTGATGATTACTACCATATCACTATGGACACCATTTCCTCTAACTCCGACCAAGACGAAGCACCTCGACGCCAAGCGAGAGTTTACTCTCCACTTCCTCGAATCCCCAAGACCCCTCCGGAATCGCAACTGGAATCTTCTGGTGATCAGCATTCATTCAAAACGAAGATTACTCCTCGAGGCGGTCGCCCCATTTGACGTCCTTCAACGCTCGCGGAATCTTCTCATCGTCGCCAGTGCCGCTCAAGCGAGTAGGGATTTCTTTCGACCCTATTCTCTCGACTTTTTTTATGTTGTGACAAAAAGGGGGAGATGTAGTGGCATCGAAGAAATTACTTTGCTATCGGGGTTAAGGGCTTTGATTTTTGGTCGTTGAACTTTAAACCTTAAGTTTCTGAGTGGTTTCAACAGACATTCGATATTCATCCGATCTTGTTGTAACTAACTCTAAGTAGGTCTGTGAACTGCTACCTTTATCGTAAGATATCTATCTGCTATGCTTGCGATACTTAACCTTTTGTAGGAAGTTATCTTTCATAAAAGTTCACACGTTAATCGAGAATATTGCATATTTCTCATTAAATATTATTTGTACTGCAATTTTGCTCGCTAAGATTATGATGTTTTTTCCCTCGACTCAATAGTTGTCAAATGTGCATTTCACTGGAAATTTATATCTATCGTGCACACATCAAGGGGGAGTATATCATCGATCTTAGTACTGGTTTATCTTCGAAAACTCAAAACTTTTCAATTATTTATTGATGCCTGTTTTGTCAACAATCGTCTAAAAGGGGGGAGATTGTAAGAGCAACTTTTGTCCCCGAAGGTTTTGGAGATTTTTGGACAAAGAAGTAGTGGAACTAATATTGTTTTAGACTATAAACAGATACTTAGGTTCCTAAAGAATGGAGTTTGCAAGAAGAAGGTCGAAGGACAACTCACTGCAGCGAAGCTGCAGATCATTACCGAAGCCTTTGAAGGAAGACGACCCCCAAAAATGTCGTCGAGAAAGAAGATGCTCTCGAGTAAAAGCACACCGAGGAGAAAGCTGAAGCTGGACGAAGACTTAGTATTTTTACTAGTTTCTCTTTATTTTCTTGAGTCGTAGGAAAAACCATACTATCAAGAGGGGTTTGCTAGTTGAGATCTTAGTCGAAGTGAATCTGCTCTGCTCAACATAAACCCACAAAAGCCTAACGAGAGAAATCTCACTGAGTCGAGTGATAGCTCGAAGGCAAAGTCATCGCACTTCGTGCCTTCGAGAGAGAGAACTCGTTCGATGAGTCAGCTTACTTGCTCCACAAGTAAAGTTGCGCAGTGATTGAAAATCCGACCGTTGTGGACACGCGTCAGGCAGTTGCATCAGGTCACTTCAGTCATTTCACCCATCGGGATGGCCACCTATAAATACCCCTCACCTACCTGCCATTTTGGGTTGGCTTCTCCACTGAATATTCAGAGACAGAAGCACTGTGAGCATCCCAAGAGAGAACTCAAGAACTCGAGAGAAAAACAAAAAACCCAAGTCAGAACCGAGTTGAGCAATTCACTAAGACTTAGGTTGAGATTAGCCGATATTTTTATCTTGGAGAACTGCAAGTCTCCTAGATAGTTAGGCGTCGCCTGTCAAGCAGTCGAAGAGAAATTGTCGCTGCTGAAGGAAGTTTGTAAAGGTCCCGGAGATGTCCTGAACCATCTACCACGAGTGGAAACTGGACAAGCTCAAGGAGTTTGTTGCAGTGGAGAATAGGACGGAGAGAGTTTTGCTCCAGGTGTTCAATCACCAGTCCCTCCAACCAGACGTAGCACTTTGCATAGTGTAAACTGGTTTACCAAACATTGTCGTGTCAAGCTAATTTTATTTCTTGTACTTACTTTTAGTATTTACTCATTGCCTGTACGCCTTCGATGATTTCCTTCGCTCCCAATCCTTTCGACCCATGCATGCCTTTCGATACTGCAATTCTTTCGAGATGCCTTTAGTCCTTCACAGTTTGCATGAATTCCTTCTATGTTCCTTAGAATTTTTAGAATTGATCATTCACCCCTCCCCCTCTGATCATTCTTGATCTTTCACTTATCCTTGCTAGTAAGGTTTACTAACTCTGACATTAGGATCACGTTCTTATTGATTCCACCCGGCGTTTTGCTTCTTAACCCTCTATGGAGTCGTGTCGTAGGAGTTCTGACCCAGATCCCGGACCATGGGTCCCCTTTCTCATTCGGGGCAGGCCGTGCGTTCTCTGGCACAAATTCATGTGGCCACCAGTTTTCTTGCGGGGTGATTTACATAGCCTTAGCTATGTCGCGTCGTGTATTCCTTACCGCAACCTGCGTGCCGCCTAGTGTGTCCTTTTTCCTTAATTTCTACGACGTTATGCTGCCCGATTTTTGATTGACTCTGTGTGTGGATGTGTATTTATTATATGACTACTCCTATATATCTGCGCCTCCTCTTCGTTGTCTCATTACCTCATGCTTGTTTCCTGTATCTCGTTAAATTTTCATTGCTGAAATACCCCTGTTAAATTTTAGCAGGATGGCTGGTCGTGGTGGTCGTGGTTGTGGTGCCAACGAACCACCTCCGTCGCCGGATTACATGGCCGCGATGATGCAGCAGTTCGAGCTGAACCAACAGTTCATGCAGAATATCATGGCTCAGTTCCCCAGCAGAACCAACATGGGAACCACCATCAACATGCCGCAGTGACTCTTGTAAGGCCCGATATGCGGCACTGTTCCGGATCTAGATGTTTCCATCCAGATCCGGGGACGAAGACCATATCGGTCCCACCACGACATATGACAATGCCATATGGCTCGGATTTCCAACATGATATCACAACATTACAACTACATGGATACAACATCTCATACAATCGGCATACAACTGCCTTAATACAATACATCAGCGGAAGATACATGTCTGAGTACAGACTACAATCAATTGCCTAGTGGCAAAGAGAAAATCATCGATCCCCATAACCAAACGGGTCCAGGCTCACCATCGGGATCAACCTAACTAGTCGTCGTCGAGTCTTCGTGAAGGCGTCCAGATGAAGGGTCGTCGAGCTCCTCTGAAGTCCAAGATTCTTGTAACTAACTTCTCACGGGTAAGATGGGGGTAGTGGCGAGGTTGCAGACACACTAGCAATATATGAGTGGCTAACGGTCTATTTTAGAGTAAGATGAGAACCAAGCATTCAATGAGGAATCGCCTCCAACAAGTCTTGCTATCAACTACTTACGCAAGCATAACACCTATCCTATCCTTGTCGTCCTCTTTCATCACCCGATGAAGAAGAAGCAGTCAAGGCACACACACGTTCATCAACTTATTAAATATGATTTAATTGATGTTATCTATGAACAAGACGTAGGTTCCAAGTCGTCCATAACCGTGGACACAACTTCTCGAAAAGATTTAACCCTGCAGGGGTGTACCAACTTCCCATTACAAGGATCGGCACGCACGCCCATCTCTCTCAGTTTCTACCCATCACAGGCAGCCATTTTATAATTTAGTCCCGAGAGATCCGAAACGACAGGTCGCTCTAACTAACAACGAACAAATCCGGGTGGCCCCTGGTGAGTCGACATCCAGCTCAGGAGCCGGCCGCGCTCTCGATCTGGTCTCTACCGTCTGTCGTAGGTTTGGATTGCTGGTAAATTGTCACATGAGGCCGGGTCCTCAGCTGCACAGGTTGGACCAACAAGGAAACAATGTCCCCGCTGGCCCAGGTTGTTTTAAAGAATATCTGCCAGGAGCGACCCAACAGACACACACACACACGGTTTCAAATGGTAAATCAGATTGGGCCACCACTAGAAATGTTTGAAGCTAGGTAGGTAACAAAAGGGGACCCCATAAAATCCCACACGCGGTTAGGCACGCTCAGACTTAGAACCAATACCCGGAACTCGGATCCGAAGTGACTCGAATGGAACAAAGCGTCGGGGCGGGATAGCCTAGACCTTCCATCCTTCGTCGAATATAGTCAACATTATAATAATCATATCATCCACAATGAATATAATAGTGTGATAGCCCAATCCAAAGAGTAACAGGAGGTAACAGTTGATAACATCCTAGCTTGCATACTAAGCAGTGGCTGAGCAGCGAGCAATAGTAACATAGCAGAACAAGGTTTGCTGGGATGTGGAGGACATGGCTGTTTGGGTTTATTTGAGAGGCATGAATATGAAGTGGTAGGATCAAGCAATCGATCTATCCTACACCTAGGCGCGAGTGAGCTGAAAGTTATAAGCATGATATATGCTCCCCCTTACCTTATGAGAAGACGAAGCCGAAGGAGTAGTCGATCGGAAGCTCGCATCGTCTCCGAGAGTAACCGCGGGAGAACACAAGAAGGAAACACTGGGAAGACAATCAACGGACAAATGTCTATTACTACGAGGCAATCACGAGCAAGAAACAACAAGAAGGCAACATGAGGCAACGCACTATGATACAGATCTACCGTCGAGAGAGGTTACTAACAGGTTAAGTGGGGTATCGGTCTCACACGACGTATTGTCCTTGCCTGTTGATAAGTCGGGTTCCGAAGGTGTAGTTGATCGCAAGCTCGCATCGTCTCCGAGAAGTACCCACGGAAGCACACAAGAAGAAAACACTGGAAAAGGCAATCGACAAGCAAGCATCTATTACTACAAAGAAAACACGAGCAAGCATCAACAAGAAGGCAACACGAGACATCGCACCTACCGTCGAGAGCGGTTACTAACAGGTTAAGTGGAGTATTTGTCACACACGACGATACCGCACATTTAGAATCGGTTCAAGTTGTTTAGCTACACAACGTGAGCAAAGGTTGTTAACATAGCATCTCACTCAAGCATGGCATGTCACACAACCATGGCAAGAGGTGAAGCACAAAGTAAGCTATCTGATCTAGTCACTTTAAATGGTGGTAAAACCTTTACATGGCAAACTATTGCGGACCCCACGAAAAAAGGAAATTGGTACTGTTCTGACCTAAACATAATTTTAGAATTTTTATTAGCAAGCAATAGAAGCATAAACACAATCTACATGCAATTCTAGTCAAGTTACATATAAGAAACATTTTAAACAGAGTTACGGGTAAAAAGTTACTAAATAAACAATTAAAGTGGCATGCGATGTAATTAGAAGGTAAACAACAAGTAAACAAGTGCAAACATGGCAATGGAGCACATTTTATTAATCTACACAAAAAACTAAGCAACTTTGATATTTAACGCGTCGCGATCCGAACTACGGTGAAAAACATATAGCTCTCGCAAATTACACCACAATCTTCCAAAAAAATAAATACATAAAAGAATCTAACGTGCTCCTGGGCTGAATTCTAACTCTACTGGGCCTAATAGGCGGGGCGCAACCTAACTAAACAGTGGTCAGGGGCTCTACACAGCAATGGGCCAAGCCCAACAGAAAAAAAAGAGAAGGGGTGCCTCACCTTACTGGGCTCGGCGTGGGCGCGGGATAGCCACGCTCGCACAGGGCGAGAAGGAGAGGCAGGCTGGAGGCGCCTGCTGAGCCGCCTTGCTGGGCTGCGCTCGGCTGTGCTGCTGGGCTGCGCTGGCAAACGTGCGGGTGCGAACTGGTGTCCATGACGGCTCGAGCTCGGCCACTGATGGCCATGGCGCGGTGGCGAAGGGCAGTTCCTGCACGACGGAGGGAAAACCGGGGCGCTGCAGCGCAATGGCACGCTCACCGGAGTGGAGGCGGCACCTCCACGGGAAAAACGCGATGGGCGGCGACGATCAGATGGGCTTAGCAGGCCCGCGGCGGCGGCACTCGGCCCAGCGGGGCCTGATTCGGGCTGGAGGTGGCTGTGGGGCGACGTGGCCTTCTCTAGAGCATTGATCTCCAGATCCAACGGCTGTGAGGGGCTGGGAGGCTAGGGTTTCAGAAATTGGGGATATTTGGGGCAGATTTGGGAAATTGGAGGGTGGGTTGCTATAATTTTTACATGGGGAAACCCTAGAAGGGCTAGGGGAGAGTGGTGGTCCTTATATAGGTGGTATGGCTGGCAAGTTTACGCAAAAGCCCTCGGGTGTTCTCCCTCGCGTCCGATATTCCACGTTTCTGACCGTCGGGAGTGCATACGACCTCCGATTCAGACGAAATCTCGAACCACACGTTCAGCGCGTCGAGCCCGTCAATCGTACCTCACTTCGATATCGATCTGAGAATATTTTCTGGCGCCCAATAAAATAACCCATTTAATTATTAAATGGGGGGTTTTTCGTTCCGATGGCGATGACTGGTCCTATGCCGGTTGCGACAGTGCTCTGGTGAAACCCCGGTGTCACAAAAGGTCGTGTGCCGTTGAGAAAAGGTTTGGTCCCGCATCCGATACGAGAAAGAGGGGGGAATATTCACTGATTAATAAATCAGCGAAGCAAATACTGCAAACAATTCTAGCAAGCAATAAAATAATGCAACAAACATTTTTTTAATTTGGGTGAAAATCTCGGGCTGTTACAACTCTGCACGACTTCACCCGCCTCAACCCCACTATATTCCGCAACTCTCTTCAGCCGTTGGATGCTGATGACTGGCTTTGCGACATCACTCATGAGATGGAGTCTGCTAATGTCGATCCAACCGACTATGTGAACTTTGCGTCCTATCACCTGAAAGGCTCCGCTGCTCCGTGGTGGAGCACCCACAAGCGTTCACTTCCAGTTGGGGAAGTCATCACCTGGGATGAATTTAAGTCCGCCTTCCGCGCCCGCTACATTCCTGAGGGAATCATGGACCGCAAAAGGGAAGAATTGCGCAACCTCACTCAGGGCAACATGACCATTGAAGCCTATCAACGCGAGTTCCTCAACCTCTCTCGCTATGCGGAATAAGATATCACCACTGATGCCCGTAAGCAGCAGAAGTTCTACCATGGACTCAATGCAGACCTTAGGCTCGCTCTTTCCGTTCATGATTTTTCTAACTTCGCCACCATGGTGAACAAGGCTATCCCCATCGAGACTGCCCAGATGGAGCTCAAAGGACTCGCAAAAACGCTATCGTGACGTTGGATCATCTTCGAGCGCAACAAAGAAGTGTCGCATCTGGCTCCCTAACAGTGTGACCCATTCACTTTCCCATGCTCCAAGGCCTTCTTATGCCGCACCCCGATTGCCTCCGCCACCACCGATGGCAAGAGCTCTACCTCCACCACCCAATGTTGCCCCCCTTCTTCCTTAGGATGGATTATGCTTCACGTGCCGCCAACCTAGAAATTTTTCCAGAGAATGCCCCCAGAAACAGAATCAACTGGTAGTTCACCCTGCTGGCCGCGGAAATGGTCGTGGCAACAACAGGACCCCCAACTATAATACCGGGTCTGCTGCTCATGCTCTTGGGCATGGCTACAACATTGATCTTGAAGAAACTCAGGCACAACCCACTACAGTTATGGGTACTCTCCTCGTTAACTCAATAGCTACTATTGTTTTATTTGATTCAGGAGCATCACATTCATTTATGTCCGGGGTATTCGCATTTAAGCATGGTATACACCACGAAAAGATGCGCACTCCCTTAGCCGTTAGTACTCCCGGTGGCAAGTGTCACGTTGACATGCTGGCTCCGAACATCACCGTCGATATCAAAAGGATTGAGTCCTTGTCTCCCCACATATTCTGAAGACATCCACTATAGACCTTATCTTGGGAATGGATTGGCTGAAAGCTCATGATGATGCACTTTATTGTGGCACCAAGGTCGTCCAACTCTTTCGCCCCTCCGGCGAGGTTGTGAACCATAGTGCCATAGTTTCCCTGAATGCCGAAGTTCGTATATACGCTCTGAATGCATTAAACACTTCGCCACTTGAAGGAATTGAGAACGTTCCAGTCGTTCACGATTTTCCCGACGTTTTCCCTGAAGAACTGCCGGGAATACCCCCGACTAGAGAGGTTGAATTCGTCATCGACTTGAAGCCAGGCATTGTTCCTATTGCCAAGCGTCCTTACAAAATGCCGCCAGATGAAATCCTTGAACTTAAGGAGGAAATCGACAAGGAACTTCAGAAAGGATTCATTCGCCCCAGTTCCTCTGCTTGGGGAGCACCTTCGTCGCTCTTTGTCAAGAAGAGCGATGGAACAAACCGTTTGGTCCAAGATTACCGACGTATCAACCAGGCAACAATACATAACAAGTATCATCTTCCTCGGATCAACGATCTATATGATCAACTTGCTGGATCTACGGTGTTCTCAAAACTCGACTTGAGGTTGGGTTACCATCAGATCCAGGTCCGGGAAGAGAATGTTCCGAAGACCGCCTTCATTACTTGCTATGGTTCATACGAGTACACCGTCATGTCCTTTGGCCTGACCAATGCTCCAGCCACTTTCTCCCGATTGATGAACTATATATTCATGGAATACCTCGACAAGCGCCGTGGTTTATCTGGATGATATCTTGGTATACTCCAAGAATGATGAAGAACATGCTGAACACCTTCGTCTTGTACTAGAAAAGCTTCGAGAACACACACTCTATGCCAAGTACTCAAAGTGTGAGTTCTGGCTTACCGAAGTAACCTACCTTGATCATGTGATTTCCAAGGATGGCATTGCCGTCAACCCAGAACGTATTCAGGCTATTCTTGACTGGACTCCTCCCAAGACTGTCCAGAAAGTCAGAAGTTTCCTCAGACTCGCTAGCTATTGTCGTCGTTTCGTCAAGTACTTCTCCAAGATTGCCAAGCCTCTAAAAAATCTGCTTCACAAAGGTGTCAGGTTGGATGGACAGAAAAATGTAAGGAAAGTTTTCAAGCTCTCAAGGACAAGCTCACTTCTCCCCCAGTGCTTGCTCCCCCTGATACTCGGAAGGACTTCGTGATATAGTGCGATGCGTCTCGTCAAGGATTAGGCTGTGTCCTAATGCCAGAGTGCAAAGTGATTGCTTATGGCTCTCGTCAGTTGCGTTATCACGAAGATAACTATCCAACACATGATCTCGAATTAGCAGCAGTAATTTATGCATTGAAGCTGTGGCGACATTAGCTCGTCGGTAATCGTTGCGAGATCTACACCGACCACCAAAGCCTGAAGTACGTGTTTACTCAGCCAAACCTGAATCTCCGCCAACAAAGATGGCTCGAGACAATAGCCGATTTCAACATGGATATTCATTACACCCTTGGCAAAGCTAATGTGATGGCCGATACCTTGAGCCGCAAAGCCAACTGTAGTGAACTTGATGTTCAAGTGCAACAACCGCCTGACGAGGGGGTGACCCCATGACTCCTACGGATAAGCCTACCCGGTGTCCCTGAAGATAGAAGGCCCATTAAGACCTGCCTGGACCCGCCTTGGCCCACTAGTTGGCACCGACATAGGAGTCTGCGACTCACAAGGAAGGTGCAAAGACCTGTCGTACGGAGCAAGCTATGGTTAGGAAGGCTTACCTGTAAACGTAGATGAACTCCCCAAGACCTAGCCCAGTATATAAGGGCTAGGAGGGGCGACGCCAAAGGCATCTGATATCATCTGTAACCCTAGCCTTGAGCGCTCCAGCCTTGGCATCCACTGTAATCGCATCTCCCTCATCAATAATATCGAGCACGAACGTGTCCTCCTGTTTGCCGACGAGCTATCGTCCAACCTGTGTCTCTCATGACTAACCAGGGTCCCTAACCATGGGATTTGCCAGGGTTGATCCCCGTCAATTGGCGCCGTCTGTGGGAACTACATAGGTTGGGATCACGATCTCGGCGGTCCCGTCTTCAGCAAGCTACAACTCAAGGGCAAGGACCAGATCTAGCCCACTCGAAGGATTCAAGATCACGACGAACATCTCTGCCACCCCATCAAGATCGCTCGGGCTACAGCTGTGCCAGGACCGATACTATGGTAACGGCCAAGTGCAGCTTCAGCGCCGAAGGAATCGACGACCCAGAAGAACGGCGAGAGGCCTCTATGAAGGAATTCCACTCGACGAACCGCGACGCGCTGTGGAGGACTCGCAAATCTTTCGACAACCCACCGCCGCCCGGGCACGCATCACACATCAAGACGATGACTACGAGATCGAAACTAGCGATCATCAGAACCATCGCCAAGGAAGAAGGAATGGACGACCCAAAAGGCGTGCACGGGAGATCTACGGCGAGGCTCCAATGAACGAGCCACGTCACACAACCGTGCAACCGACGGCCACTCGACGACACGCCGTCGCACGGGCACCTGCCGCCAGCCAGGACAGCGACTCCGAGACACCGGTGGGTGAGTACTATGACCCAGATCGAAGGCCAGATGAATTCTCCAACCTCATCAAGAACCATGAAATGAGTCGAGGAATCGAAACCGACCCTCGCTTCCACGAACACCCGGAGGATCACGAGTAAATCTTCAGAATCTCAAGAAGGAAGAGGCACGTCGGATCTAGCAAACTAACGGCTAGAGAGCAGCTAGCAGGACCCTGCATGATCCACATCTTCGAGGATTACTGGGGACGCGTCAGGTCAGGTCACACTTTCAGAGATTGCCGCCTGTTCAACGAGCTAGCCGGCGACCTCAAGAAGGAGAAGCAGAAAGAAGACAGGCGCAACCGGCGACCCGAAAAATCGCCGCCCACAAGCCCGGAAGGACGTCACAGCCCGCTGTAAGGACAGGTTCTCATGATCCAAGAGGGAAGGGTGACGCAAGCACAACGCGACGCCTACACCCTGCAAGCTAGAGCAGCCGAGAGCATAAACATAGTCGGAGTCTACCAGCTACATGATGCGGAGACCAGCATCACGTTCTCACAAGACGACCATCCACCCGCAGTCCCAAGACCGGGGCACGCGCCCCTAGTGCTCGATGCACAAATCGGAGGATACGACATGGATAGGGTCTTCATGGACGGAGGCAGCAGCATGAATATCATCTTCGCCAGCACCCTGCAAAAGATGTTGATCCCACGATCAGGATGGAAGAAATCGAGCACCGTGTTACACGGGGTAGCCCCAGGAGAAACAGCCACATCCCTCGGAGTCGTCGAACTTGAAGTTGTCTTCGGCAACCGACGCAACTTCGCAAAGCACGTCCTCGAGTTCGAAGTACTTGACTGGAAATCACAGTATCACGCCATATTGGGACGACCAACATTCGCGCAGTTCATGGCGGTTCCACACTACGCCTACCTCAAGCTCAAGATGCCAGGATCAATGGGAGTCCTCACGATCAACGGAAGCTTCATCAAATCAGATCAATGTGACCGTGAATTTCACAAAATCTCCGACACATCCGGAGCCGAACAAGAACTCAGAGAAATAGCCATGGTGACGGACAAGAGTACCTTCCCGTTGGTGAGCCGAAGCGAATCTAAGGAGTACGGACGCGACTTCAGCATCGACAGCGACACAATCACTCACCAAGTGTACTCGACGGACCCGGACAAAACAGTCCGCGTGTACGCCCACCTACCAGAGGAGCAGGCGACGACTCTCGTCGCTTTCCTTCGAGATGAGTGGGAAATATTCGCCTGGTGCCCAGCCGACATGCCTGGAATACCACGCGAATTCGCGGAGCACGCCCTACGCATCAAGCAAAACACGAAGCCGGTGAAGCAAGCTCTGAGACGATTCTCGGAGCCCAAATGAAGAGCAATCGGAGAGGAAGTCAACCGGTTACTCGACGCCCAGTTCATCCGAGAAACGAATAAAGCCACCTGGATAGCCAACCCAGTGCTGGTGCCCAAGAAAGACACGAACGTGCTGCGCATGTGTGTCGACTACGGACCAGTCAACAAGCATTGCCCGAAGGACCACTTTTCCTGCCTAGAATCGATCAGATAATCGACTCGACAGCAGGGTGCGATCTACTTTCCTTTCTTGATTCCTACTCAGGATACTACCAGATCAGGATGAAGGAAGAAGACGAAGAGCACACATCGTTCATCACCCCCTATGGCGTATTCTGCTATAGGACCATGCCCTTCGGGCTCAAGAACGCATGCGCCACATACCAGCGAATGATGCAGGCCTGCCTGAAAGAGCAAATCGGCAGAAATGTGAAAGTCTATGTGGACGATATCGTCATCAAGACCTACAAAGCAGCCACACTACTCGACGACCTGCACGAAACCTTCGCAACGCTCAACAAATACAGAATCAAACTCAACCCAAAGAAGTGCACATTCGGCGTACCGGCGGGGAAGCTTCTCGGCTATATGGCCTCTGCCTGAGGAATCGAGGCAAACCCTGAGAAAGTCCAAGCCATCGCCCGAATGCAAGAACTAACCGACGTCAAAGGAGTACAACAGCTCACTAGAAAACTCGCAGCCCTAAGCCGCTTCATCAGCAGGCTGGGAGAACGCACGCTGCCTTTCTATCAACTGCTTAGTGAAGGAGAGAAATTCGAGTGGACGGAGGAAGCCCGCCAAGCATTCGCGGACCTGAAAAAGACACTCTCGACCCCACCAATCCTGGCGGTACCCAAGGAACGAGAGAAGCTATACCTCTACGTGGCATCACGTAACAGTGTAGTAAACACAACGCTTGTTGTCGAACGCACAGAAGAACGCAAGGTCCAGAGCATCCAGAGACCAATCTACTACCTCCGCATGCTCCTGACCAAATCCCAGCAGCGGTACCCGCATTATCAGAAGCTACTACTGGCCGTCATCATAACCTCAAGAAAAGTGTCCCACTACTTCGACGAGCACCCTATCACAATCGTGAGCAGCGCACCACTCGCTGACATACTCAACAACCCTGGAGCAACTGGATGAGTCGCCGAGTGGAACATTGAGCTCAGCCGACGGGACCTGCAGTTCAAGCACCAAACAGTCATCAAAGCCCAAGTACTCCCAGATTTCCTGGTCGAGTGGACGGAGGTTCAGACACCAGGACCTCCAGACCTATCAAGTTCATGTTCAATGTTCTTCGATGGGTCCAAGAGACAACAAGGAGCCGGGGCAGGAGTTATGCTCATCTCCCCTAAAGGAACAAAGCTAAAATATGTCCTCCAGATCAACTTCAGTCACGCCTCCAACAACGAAGCAGAATACGAGGCACTCCTCCATGGCATGCGCATGGCCAAAACGTGCGGAGCCACTCGCCTCATAATCTACGGGGACTCCAATCTCGTCGTGCAGCAGACGATGAGATACTGCGACGCAATAGCCGACAACATGGCGGCCTACCAGAAGCTCTACAACGCACTCGAAGGAAGTTTCGACGGTTGCGAGCTCAACTACATCACCAGGGCCAACAACACAGAAGCTGACGAACTCACGAACATTGGTTCGACCCGAGGACCAGTACCACCCGGCGTTTTTCTCGAAAGCAGCAGCCAGAAATCCATCAAGGTACAGGCAGCAACACCTGAAGCAGTCGTGGACGGCGAGGACGCAACAGACCTGGCGCAGGTGGCAGCAGCAAGCCCATCAGAAGGCACAAGCACCAGCACACCCGACAGCACAGCTCCGACAGAGCTCGAAGGACCTGTCTGGGCAAAACCGTTCCTCCGATTCCTAATCTATGGTACGCTACCGCAAGACGTGACCGAAGCACGACACATCAGCCGACGATCCAAGGCGTTCACGGTGATCAACAAATAGCTATACAAGCGCAGCATCACCCAGATACTCCAAAGGTGCATCGATGAAGAGGACGGCAAAACCCTACTGCTCGAAATCCACGAAGGCACCTGCGGGCACCATGCGAGCAGTCGAGTACTCGTGTCCAAAGAATTCCGAGCCAGGTTATATTGGCCCACAACCGTGAAAAACGCAGAGGAAATCGTGCGACGTTGTGTCGCCTGCCAGAAATTCGCCAACAGGCCACACGCCCCCGCCTCAGAGCTCAAGACCATACCACTATCCTGGCCGTTCGCCACCTGGGGACTCGACATGGTGGGCCCACTCAAGAAATCATCAATGGGCGGAAGGACACACCTGCTCGTCGCAGTCAACAAGTTCACCAAATGGATCGAAGCAGTGCCCATCACCAGCTCCACAGCCCTCACGGCTGTCAACTTCATCAAATCGATCATCTCCAGGTTCGGAGTGCCACACAATATCATCACGGACAACGGCACAAACTTCACAGCCGCAGAATTCCAAAACTTTTGCGAAGAACTGGGCATCAAAATCAATTATGCATCAGTCGCGCACCCGCAGTCCAACGGCCAAAGTGGAAAAAGCAAACGGCCTTGTATGCGGGGGAATCAAGAAGCGGTTCCTCGCACCACTCGAGCAAGCCGCCGGCAACTGGGTAGAAGAACTCCCCGCGGTACTATGGAGCCTACGAACTACACCAAACACCGTGACCTAGTACACACCCTTCTTCATGGTGTACGGGGCAGAGGCAGTACTACCACATGACCTCAAGTTCGGAGCACCTCGGGTCACCGGGTACGAAGAAGAAGAAGCAGAAGAAGCATTACAAGATGACAAAGATATAGCTGACGAAGCAAGAGATATAGCCCTGGAAAAATCAGAGGGGTACCAGGACAAGCTACGCATCTACCAAAGCAGTCGCTTGCGCACTAGAACCTTCAACAAAGGTGACCTAGTCCTACGGCTGATACAAGAGAAGGTCCATAAACTTTCCCCCCAATGGGAAGGACCATTTATAGTCTCAAAAGTCATCGGAGGTGGCGCCTACAGGCTGAAGAACCCGAGGACAGACGAGGACATGGGTAACCCATCGAACGTAGCAAACTTGCGACTGTTCTATCCATAGTCCCCATCGGTCAGATATGACTGTCAACTCATGTAGCCGCTCAACCGCAATAAAATAAATGTTGCCCAAATACTGCCATCTCAAAGCACTCGGGGGCTTAAGCATAAAATCCTCCCGAGAGACGCTATCACCTACGTGATCTTAACCAAAGCACTCGGGGGCTTAAGCATAAAATCCCCCCAAGAGATCCTATCGCCTACGCGATCTTAACCAAAGCACTCGGGGGCTTAAGCACAAAATCCCCCCGAGAGACGCTATCGCCTACGCGATCTTAACCAAAGCACTCGGGGGCTTAAGCACAAAATCTCCCTGAGAGACGCTATCCCCTACGCGATCTTAACTAAAGCACTCGGGGGCTTAAGCACAAAATCCCCCCGAGAGACGCTATCGCCTACACGATCTTAACTAAAGCACTCGGGGGCTTAAGCATAAAATCCCCCCGAGAGACGCTATCGCCTACGCGATCTTAACCAAAGCACTCGGGGGCTTAAGCATAACCCCCCCCCCCCCCCCCCGAGAGACGCTATCGCCTACACGATCTTAACAAAAGCACTCGGGGGCTTAAGCGCAAAATCCCCCCGAGAGATGCTATCGCCAACTACGCGAGCTCACCTTAAAAACTCGGAGGCTCAGGCATAAGCATTCCCCGAGACACGCTACGGTCCTATTAAAAAACACCAAGTTAGCAATCTTCAAGTTTTCACCCGGACGACAAACAACCAAGAACCGGGGACTACTCCAGAGTTGAACCGCGAGGAAATACGCAAAGTTTTAAGCCTACATTTGAATCTACAACTCAAACGTAGCCTCGGGGGCTACTCCCATCGGGAGCGCTGCCGCGCACCCGATAGAACACTTCAGAAGTAGTAGAAGTCAGTGCATCATGGGAGGAGTCGAAGACATTTCACGCTATCAGATGGGACCCGGGGTTAGCATATGTAATTCCAGTCATGATACAATCACATGGAGAGCCGAGAACCGTACCCACTTGTCTAAGCAGACAAGGCCAAGCACAGAACGTTCTCGGTAAGCATCGAACGTGAGGGGCATCCCATTCAGGCCGGATGATCAACTGAGATGGATCCTCATCGTCCGCTCACAAGTCTAAATGCTTATGGGTGGTGAATCCCATACTCATAGACAAGTCGCCTCAACCATGTTATCAATTGGATCCTAACTCTTACATAGACTTACTCCAGCCCGATCACTTAGTCGGGGTCTAGGGCGGGCTCGATCATACAACTAAGTGTGCACGTGACAGAGTCACGAGCAATCGCATCGCGATGCCCCAAGCTGCGCACATCTAAGGGCCACTTGGTGTATAAAAGACCGCCAGCAAGATCGCAACTAAGGTCTCGAAAACCCATACTAAGACATGCATGTTATAAACATACACGCAACACACATGCCTAGTATGAATAGCAGGTATCATCACATAACTCTACAAAGTACTCTTTATTGATATACACATAGAGCATACAAAGATCACATGTCTGTGATCAACATTACATCATACAACGGAAGCAAATTAGGTCTGAGTACAGACAAGTTTAACAAATGGCTTAGAGAAGCCTTGTACAACAAACATGCCCTTCCACGAGGGACCAGACTGCTGTCTGGGATTATGCTACCAAGGTCAACGTCAAGCTTCACGAAGGTGACTCCATCGAGATCCGGTTCTTATCTAAAACATAGAATAAGCAAACGTGAGTACAAAGTTGTACTCAACAAGACTTACATCAGAACTACACTACTCATGCTCAAGTATCAAGGTAAAGGAGGTGGGGTTTCATCATGCAGAAGTGCCAGCTTTGACTTGGCTAATCCTGTACTACGAGTACCAGACTTTGAGGTAAGAAGCGTACACGAGTCCACTACATCTCCAACCAATACACCACTATGGTTACTTCCTCGACTTCCCCACGAGGAGGCACACCATAGCACTCACGCTTATCTTGCGAGTTTTATAAGTATCCATTCAAGTTATCTATGATCAAGTAGAGGTTTCCAAGTAGTCCATAACTGCGGACACGGCTATTCGAATAGTTCATTAACCCTGCAGGGGTGTACATCTTCACACGCGTGTCATCACTTATCGCCTCGTTCTTGGCATCCTTCAAGTGGATGTCGGACGTGGATGAAACCAAGGCACTAACCTCACATCACCTTCTCTAATCCAGGAGTCGACTACCTGAGTTTGGCACCGCTCGAGAGTCCGGCCGGTTCCACGAAACGGACTCAGATAATGTAAGGGACCGAGACGCCACCTCTGCCAGATGGTTTCACTGCCTCACAAGTCCACCCACATATCTAGGATGATGCAACCTTTTCTTCATATTTTTTTCTATGCCTATGCCAAATGGAAAGCCCGAATCTATTGTGACTCCTGGACCGGATCGGGTATGTAAAGAGGCCAAACGGGGCTCCCATAAAACCCTACATGTGGTCATACTCTTTGTCTTGGATCACAAAACAGGAACTCGGGGCCTAGGGCAGTGTTCAACGAGACAACCCACTGTGTACTCCTACACAGCCTCTCATCGTTCACCTTTGCTTAGGTGGATTCACCAACACGTTTCACTTTCATCAACACCACTGTGTTCATTCCATCCCGACTCACAATAAAAACATCCTCATTGTATCACTAAGCAGCAAAAGTAGTAACAGTTGTAGGGGCCACATGCTCATCATTCAACTCCTAAATCTGCTAGGGTTGTGGTTTGCTTAATACGGTGACAAAATGATAGGTCATGCATCGGAATGGGTTCAACTATGCGAAAGAACGTGTCTCGGTGATCTCCTAAACATGCATAAGCGAGACTGAGAGGGAAATAGGATTTTATAGACATGATCAATGGGGTTTGCTTGCCTTGCTGACGAGGTTCGATATCGGGGTCTTCAACGAAGGAGGTGGCCTCCGGTTCCGGTTGCACGTCTATCGAGCAAACAACCAAACAAGAATAAATATAAATTTAATTGCAATGCATCAAACACATGATCAATATTGAAATTGTGATGTTCTTGGTCACAATGTGGGTACAATTCCATTTAAAAGAAGTCAAATGCAAAGTCATTTGCAAATGTGCTTCAATTTTGAATTTGAAATAAAGCCATATGGATGTTTTGCACTGTTCACCCAATTTTAATTGGTCAAACATGAAAACAGAGCCCATATTCATAATCCTTGGATTTTTCTGATATTTTTAGACATATTATTTGTTATATTTGGAGTTAAAATGAATTAGTTATGAATTTTCCAAGTTTAACTCATTTTCTGGAATTTTCTCTATTTTATTTAAATCATTTCTATTTTCTGGAATTGAATTATTGCGCCAGCATGGCGTGGGGGTGACGTCAGGGAGGGGCTGACCAGTGGGGTCCCCATGTCAGCCTCACAGGGGTTAATCCCTCTGTTAGTTTAACTAACAGTGGGTTAGGGGTGGCCTAGGGCCCACTTGTCATGGACTCGGGGGGGGGGGGGGGGGTTAAGCTGGGTCATTAGGCGCTAAACAGCTCGGCCCGCCGGCGGTTAGCCGGCGGTGACCTTGGGCATGGCGAAGTGGTCGCCGGAGTGACCAAACGGCCACAGGAGAGCACGGGGAAGGCGCCAAATCGATCCCCACGTGCCCCCGCATCCATCTGTGCTATCCGGGGGTCTCGAGGGGGGCTGTGGCGACGGCGGCTTCAAGAACGGCGGCGGTTGTGGCTCTGCTCCGGTGAGATCAGTGACTAGGGCTCGGGGAGGAGAAGGGAGTAGGGAAAAACGATGAGCTGCTCACCCTGAGCGTGAAGAGGGACTCGGGGAAGGCGGAGGAGGTGAGACGGCGGCGTATTTCACGCCGGAACTTCACGGCGGCCGGAGAGGAACGGTGACGAAGGCGACGAATAAGGATCTCCTCGGCTCGATTGGCTGCACGGCTTGACGAAGACGATGCCGGCGGAGCTTCTGGACGGCTTGCGGCGGCGAGTAGGGCACGGTTGCCGCGAGTTCTACGGCGGCGTGCTCCGGCTGGGCTTCGGGTCCGACCAGGAACGGGAGAGGGAGAGGGGGAGGAGGTCCAGAGAGAGGGGAAACTGGCGCGGAGCTTCGAGGGGGTTCCCCTGGCGAGGAGATAGGCTCGGGGAGGAGGCGTGGACGGCCTGGCCGTCGCGGTGTCCTCGGCGGGGCTCGGCATGCTCGACAGCGAGCAGGTGGAGGAAGACGACAAAGGAGTCGGCAGGCTGGGGTTCTTTCCCTTTTCTAATTCTTTCTGTTTTTTCCTTTTCTGTTGTTTGTTTTGCCCCAAATAAAAATAGCAGAGCATTTTATAAAATACCCAAATCTTTTATGTGGGCTTAGGATACAAATAGCTAGCCACTCATAAAATTTGGATATTATTAAAATTCAAAACATTTGAATTTTAATTCAAATAGGGGTTTATTTAATTTCCAAAGCCACTGTTTGAATATTAGAAAATTCCATGTGCGTGGGATTGATCCCAAACCACTTTTAAAATGATCAGCAACATTTCTAGGAATTTTCCAATCATTCAAATGATTTTTGGAAAAATATTTTTTTCTGGCCATTTGAATTAAATTCTCAGGGCTTTCTGCTTCCCCATTTTTGAATTTCATTTGAAATTTTTGCATGATGCAAAGGTAGCTCAAACAATCCTAGCACTTACCCTAGTTGGGGTTCTGACAACTCGCCCCCACTCAAAAGAATCTCGTCCCGAGATTCAGAAGTCATCGGGAGGAAGGTGGGGTACTCGGTACGGATGCGGTCTTCTCTTTCCCATGTTGCTTCTTTCTCGGAGTGATGTGACCACTGAACTTTAAGGAACTTGATCTTCTGACGACGAGTGACACGCTCTGCTGAATCAAGAATACGAATAGGGTACTCTCGATAAGAAAGGTCACCTTGGAGATCAAGAGTTTCATGGTCGACTTCGCGGATGGGGTCCTTGAAGCAACGCCTGAGTTGTGACACATGGAATACATCATGTACTCGGAAAAGGTGCGGAGGTAGTTCAAGTTGGTAGGCAACTTCTCCACGTTTAGCGAGAATGCGGAAAGGTCCGATGTAACGTGGGGCCAACTTGCCTTTGATACCGAATCGTTGGGTTCCCTTTAGAGGAGTAACCCGGAGGTAAGCCTTCTCATCAATATTGTAGCTCTCCTCTCTATGATGACGATCATAGTAGCTCTTTTGACGAGATTGAGCGGCTTTCAATCGATCACGAACAATGCGAACTTGCTCTTCTGCTTCCTTGATCATATGCGGTCCAAAGAGTTGTCTTTCACCGGTTTCTGACCAGTTAAGGGGTGTTCGACATCGTCGTCCGTAGAGGAATTCAAAGGGAGCCATGTCCAGACTAGATTGATAGCTGTTGTTATAAGCAAATTCGGCAAATGGAAGAGATTTCTCCCAATTCTTTCCGAAAGAGATAACACAAGCTCTGAGCATGTCTTCCAAGATTTGATTAACCCTTTCAACTTGAACGCTAGATTGAGGGTGGAAAGCTGTACTAAAGGAGAGATGAGTTCCCATAGCATTTTGAAAACTTTCCCAAAATCTAGAGGTGAAAAGGCTACCACGATCAGAATTGATCACCAAAGGAACACCGTGAAGAGACACTATTCTAGAGACATACAAGTCCGCCAACTGACTAGCAGTTATAGACTCGCGAACTGGAAGAAAGTGAGCAACTTTTGAAAGTCGATCAATGACAACGAAGATGGCATCATTTCCTTTCTGGGTTTTTGGAAAGCCGGTGATGAAGTCCATACCAACCTTGTCCCATTTCCACTCGGGAATAGACAATGGTTGAAGAGTACCATCAGGTCTTTGGTGTTCTGCCTTAATGCGACGACAAACATCACATTCGGCAACAAATTGTGCAATGTCTCTCTTCATCCGGTTCCACCAAAATCTCTGGCATAGATCTCGGTACATTTTTGTGCTACTGAGATGAATGGAGAGGGGAGTGTCATGAGCTTCCTTAAGGATCAGCTGCTTTAGGTCTTCATTCTCAGGAACTGCTAAACGATTTTCGAAGAATATCGTTCCTTGAACATTTGCAGAGAAACATTTAGCAACTCCGCTATCAATGTTCTGCTTGATCTCTTGAATACTACTATCTTGTTTCTGGGCGGCTATGATTTGACCCTCAAGGGTTGGTTTCGCCACCAAGTTGAAAAGAGATCCACGAGGAACTATCTCAAGATTGAGCTTGCAAAATTCCTCATGAAGAAGTGGTTGATACTGTTGTAACATGAGGTTGTTACAATACGACTTACGACTTAGTGCATCAGCCATGACATTGGCTTTGCCTGGGGTGTAAGAAATTCCTAAGTCATAATCTTTTATCAACTCTATCCAGCATCTTTTCCTGAGGTTAAGATCTGGCTGGGTGAATATGTATGTGAGGCTTTGGTGATCGGAATAGATCTCACAACGATTACCAAGGAGGTAATGTCGCCAAGTCTTCAGGGCATGAACTACGGCAGCGAGTTCAAGATCATGGGTTGGATAGTTCTCTTCATGTGGCCGCAACTGGCGTGAAGCATAAGCTACCACATGTCGATCTTGCATAAGTATGCATCCTAACCCTTGCCGTGAAGCATCACAATAGATCTCGAAATCCCTTTTTGTGTCTGGAGGTGCAAGTACGGGTGCAGAAGTCAATCTTCTTTTTAGCTCTTGAAAGCTTTCCTCGCACTTGGGAGTCCATTGGAATTTCTTATCTTTCTTGAGGAGTTCAGTAAGAGGCTTTGCAACTTTATAAAAGTTCTCGACGAAGCGGCGGCAATAGCTGGCTAGGCCAAGAAAACTCCTAACTTGCTTAACCGATTCAGGTGGAGTCCAGTCAAGGACGGCCTGAACTCTCTCGGGATTGACTGCAACACCTTTCGCAGAAATCACGTGGCCTAAGTAGGTCACTTCTGGTAGCCAAAATTCACACTTGGAGAACTTAGCATAAAGGCGGTGCTCTCTAAGTTTCATCAATACCAACCTAAGATGTTCTGCGTGCTCTTCTTCGTTCTTCGAGTAGATGAGAATGTCATCAAGATAAACCACAACAAATTTATCTAGGTACTCCATGAAGATCGAATTCATCAAGCGCGAGAATGTGGCGGTGGCATTGGTTAAATCAGAAGACATGACGGTGTACTCGTAAAGACCATAACGAGTAGTAAAAGCCGTTTTTGGAATGTCCTCGTTTCGGATTTTGATTTGATGATAGCCTAATCTCAAATCCATCTTGGAGAAGACAGAGGATCCTGCAAGTTGATCATAAAGATCATTGATCCTGGGCAGTGGGTACTTGTTCTTTATCGTCGCTAGATTTAGCGGGCGATAGTCTACGCACATCCTTTCTGTTCCATCTTTTTTCGTTACAAACAGAACGTGGCAACCCCATGGCGATGAGCTAGGGCGGATGAAGCCTTTTTCCAACAACGCATCAAGTTGGGTTTTTAGCTCAGCTAACTCATGTGGGGCCATTCTATATGGGCGTCTTGAAATTGGGGCTGTGCCTGGTATAAGATCAACTATGAATTCTACAGACCTGTCGGGTGGCATTCCCGGCAGCTCTTCAGGAAAGACATCCGGGAAGTCACGAACCACCGGAATATCTTCAAGGTCAGGAAGTGGAAGCACATTCAAAGTATGCATCTGGTTTTTAGAGCTGGGTGATGTGTAGTCAATGATCTGTTCTGAAGGATGGGTGAGTTTAACTGATTTGGCTTTACAATCAAGGAAAGCATTCTGCCTTGATAACCAATCCATTCCTAGGATGACATCAATGTCCGAAGACTTGAGGGCTATAAGAGAAGCAAGGAATACTAAACCCTCAATTGCAATTTGATTACCATGGCTTACTCTATTAGTTTTCCACTTTGAACCAGGAGTTTGAATGATCATTGGAGAAAACATTTCTTCAAAAGAAAATCCATGCCGAAGTGCATAACTCTCTGACATGAATGAATGAGAAGCTCCTGGATCGAAAAGAACGGAGGCGGAAACATGATTGACTGGGAGTGTACCAAGAATGACGTCAGAAGCATCAGTGGTTTCCTCAACTGAGATTTGGTTCACACAACCACTACTTGTGACTGAAAGCTTTGCTGGGATGGTCTTGGTGGTGGATTTCTTTGGAGGCTTGGGTCGAGAATGACGTGGTGCCATCAAGACCTGAGGGCATTGACGATAGTAATGGCCTGGAAGACCACACTTAAAGCATACCCTGTCTGAATTGCTGGGAGTGGGATTACTTGGCCGCACACCATTCTTCCTGGGAGGAACAAAGTGTTGAGGTGGATGGCATATATTCGGTGGTGGTCTCTGAAGAACGTTTTGAGGTATGGCACGGGTTGGAATCCAAATTCGGTGTTTCTGAGGGGCTGAACTTGAAGAAGGAGCAAGCTCAAGAGCATGCTTGCGGGACTCTTCGAACACTTCATTGCCATGCTCAGCTCTAAAGGATATGTTGACTAAATCCTCAAAGGTGGAAAAGTCGATGAGGTTGAGATCATGACGAAGGATGGGGCTAAGTCCCTTACGGAACCTTGCCTTCTTTCTGGCACCGGTGGTGATCTCATCTTGGGCATACCGAGCAAGACGGTTGAACTCTCTCACATACTCATGGATGGACATCTCTCCTTGAGTCAGGTTGCAGAACTCTCTTTCTTGCGCTCCATCAACTCATCCAGAAGGTGGTACCCTCGAAAGGCATCACGGAACTCCTGCCAATTCACTAGGTGACCATCAGGCTGCATCGCAACATAGTTCTCCCACCATTCAGCGGCAGCACCTTCCAGAAAGTATGCCGCGAATATAACTCGATCATCGGGAGCAACATGTGCAGTATCAAGCTTACACTCGATGGAACGGAGCCAATCATCAGCTTCAAGGGGCTCAGAAGAACATCGGAATACCGGTGGCTTGAGGAGGATGAAGTCCGGGATGCTCACAACCACATTGCAATGACGTGAGGTATTCTGCTCGATGAGCTCCAGAAGGCGTGTTTGATCACGTTGATTCTTCTCAGCTTCCATCATGATTTCCGCCGCAGAAGGCGGTGGTAGAGGTTCATCATCATTTCGATTCCGAACACGGTCTCGATTCCGACGAACAGCACTACGAGTTCCACCTGACATCCTGTGTGATAAAAATCAACAATCAGAACAGGTTGAATGATGGATTCAAGGATAACAAGACATGATGAAGGCGGAAAAGATTATAATGCGAAGGCAAAGATCCACAGAAACTTGGAACAAATCCGGCAGCATAACGGCTACACCGGGATGGAAAATGAAACAACCTCGAAGAAATTGGACATAACTTCTTCAAGGAACTCAACAGAACGATGAGTCTGGACGACCACAACTGTCCTACGGCTACAAAGAGGCAAACAACGAGATGTTCTAGTCAGACATAGATGAGCCTAGTCCTCTCATCCCGTAGAAAAGGTAAGGGTGACCCAGAACTCAGATCGATGAGGGTAAGGAGTAAAAAGAAGCCTTACGTTGTTCCCTTATATACCCAAGTAACTATATAACTATAGAATGCTAGACTCGACTTCGACCAAGGGTTTGATAAGCCTACAGACAGTCCTGCTCTGATACCAAGTTTGTCGGGACCCGGGGTTAGCATATGTAATTCCAGTCATGATACAATCACATGGAGAGCCGAGAACTGTACCCACTTGTCTAAGCAGACAAGGCCAAGCACATAACGTTCTCGGTAAGCATCGAACGTGAGGGGCATCCCATTCAGGCCGAATGATCAACTGAGATGGTTCCTCATCGTCCGCTCACAAGTCTAAATGCTTATGGGTGGTGAATCCCATACTCATAGACAAGTCTCCTCAACCATGTTATCGATTGGATCCTAACTCTTACATAGACTTACTCCAGCCCGATCACTTAGTCGGGGTCTAGGGCAGCTCGATCATACAACTAAGTGTGCACGTGACAGAGTCACGAGCAATCGCATCGCGATGCCCCAAGCTGCGCACATCTAAGGGCCACTTGGTGTATAAAAGACCGCCAGCCAGATCGCAACTAAGGTCTCGAAAACCCATACTAAGACATGCATGTTATAAACATACACGCAACACACATGCCTAGTATGAACAGCAGGTATCATCACATAACTCTACAAAGTACTCTTTATTGATATACACATAGAGCATACAAAGATCACATGTCTGTGATCAACATTACATCATACAACGGAAGCAAATTAGGTCTGAGTACAGACAAGTTTAACAAATGGCTTAGAGAAGCCTTGTACAACAAACATGCCCTTCCACGAGGGACCAGACTGCTGTCTGGGATTATGCTACCAAGGTCAACGTCAAGCTTCACGAAGGTGACTCCATCGAGATCCGGTTCTTATCTAAAACATAGAATAAGCAAACGTGAGTACAAAGTCGTACTCAGCAAGACTTACATCAGAACTACACTACTCATGCTCAAGTATCAAGGTAAAGGAGGTGGGGTTTCATCATGCAGAAGTGCCAGCTTTGACTTGGCTAATCCTGTACTACGAGTACCAGACTTTGAGGTAAGAAGCGTACACGAGTCCACTACATCTCCAACCAATACACCACTATGGTTACTTCCTCGACTTCCCCACGAGGAGGCACACCATAGCACTCACGCTTATCTTGCGAGTTTTATAAGTATCCATTCAAGTTATCTATGATCAAGTAGAGGTTTCCAAGTAGTCCATAACTGCGGACACGGCTATTCGAATAGTTCATTAACCCTGCAGGGGTGTACATCTTCACACGCGTGTCATCACTTATCGCCTCGTTCTTGGCATCCTTCAAGCGGATGTCGGACGTGGATGAAACCAAGGCACTAACCTCACATCACCTTCTCTAATCCAGGAGTCGACTACCTGAGTTTGGCACCGCTCGAGAGTCCGGCCGGTTCCACGAAACGGACTCAGATAATGTAAGGGACCGAGACGCCACCTCTGCCAGATGGTTTCACTGCCTCACAAGTCCACCCACATATCTAGGATGATGCAACCTTTTCTTCATATTTTTTTCTATGCCTATGCCAAATGGAAAGCCCGAATCTATTGTGACTCCTGGACCGGATCGGGTATGTAAAGAGGCCAAACGGGGCTCCCATAAAACCCTACATGTGGTCATACTCTTTGTCTTGGATCACAAAACAGGAACTCGGGGCCTAGGGCAGTGTTCAACGAGACAACCCACTGTGTACTCCTACACAGCCTCTCATCGTTCACCTTTGCTTAGGTGGATTCACCAACACGTTTCACTTTCATCAACACCACTGTGTTCATTCCATCCCGACTCACAATAAAAACATCCTCATTGTATCACTAAGCAGCAAAAGTAGTAACAGTTGTAGGGGCCACATGCTCATCATTCAACTCCTAAATCTGCTAGGGTTGTGGTTTGCTTAATACGGTGACAAAATGATAGGTCATGCATCGGAATGGGTTCAACTATGCGAAAGAACGTGTCTCGGTGATCTCCTAAACATGCATAAGCGAGACTGAGAGGGAAATAGGATTTTATAGACATGATCAATGGGGTTTGCTTGCCTTGCTGACGAGGTTCGATATCGGGGTCTTCAACGAAGGAGGTGGCCTCCGGTTCCGGTTGCACGTCTATCGAGCAAACAACCAAACAAGAATAAATATAAATTTAATTGCAATGCATCAAACACATGATCAATATTGAAATTGTGATGTTCTTGGTCACAATGTGGGTACAATTCCATTTAAAAGAAGTCAAATGCAAAGTCATTTGCAAATGTGCTTCAATTTTGAATTTGAAATAAAGCCATATGGATGTTTTGCACTGTTCACCCAATTTTAATTGGTCAAACATGAAAACAGAGCCCATATTCATAATCCATGGATTTTCTGATATTCTTAGACATATTATTTGTTATATTTGGAGTTAAAATGAATTAGTTATGAATTTTCCAAGTTTAACTCATTTTCTAGAATTTTCTCTATTTTATTTAAATCATTTCTATTTTTTGGAATTGAATTATTGCGCCAGCATGGCGTGGGGGTGACGTCAGGGGGGGTTGACCAGTGGGGTCCCCATGTCAGCCTCACAGGGGTTAATCCCTCTGTTAGTTTAACTAACAGTGGGTTAGGGGTGGCCTGGGGCCCACTTGTCATGGACTCGGGGGCGGGGGGGGGGGGGGTTAAGCTGGGTCATTAGGCGCTAAACAGCTCGGCCCGCCGGCGGTTAGCCGGCGGTGACCTTGGGCACGGCGGAGTGGTCGCCGGAGTGACCAAACGACCACGGGAGAGCACGGGGAAGGCGCCAAATAGATCCCCACGTGCCCCCGCATCCATCTGTGCTATTCGGGGGTCTCTAGGGGGGCTGTGGCGACGGCGGCTTCAAGAACGGCGGCGGTTGTGGCTCTGCTCCGGTGAGATCAGTGACTAGGGCTCGGGGAGGAGAAGGGAGTAGGGCAAAACGATGAGCTGCTCACCCTGAGCGTGAAGAGGGACTCGGGGAAGGCGGAGGAGGTGAGACGGCGGCGTATTTCACGCCGGAACTTCACGGCGGTCGGAGAGGAACGGTGACGAAGGCGACGAATAAGGAGCTCCTCGGCTCGATTGGCTGCACGGCTTGACGAAGACGATGCCGGCGGAGCTTCTGGACAGCTTGTGGCGGCGAGTGGGGCACGATGGACGCGAGTTCTACGGCGGCGTGCTCCGGCTGGGCTTCGGGTCCGACCAGGAACGGGAGAGGGAGAGGGGGAGGAGGTCCAGAGAAAGGGGAAACTGGCGCGGAGCTTCGAGGGGGTTCCCCTGGCGAGGAGATAGGCTCGGGGAGGAGGCGTGGACGGCCTGGCCGTCGCGGTGTCCTCGGCGGGGCTCGGCATGCTCGACAGCGAGCAGGTGGAGGAAGACGACAGAGGAGTCGGCGGGCTGGGCCAGGCTGGTGGGCTCGGGGGGATGAGTTGGGCTGAGAGCCTGGGGTTCTTTCCCTTTTCTAATTCTTTCTGTTTTTTCCTTTTCTGTTGTTTGTTTTGCCCCAAATAAAAATAGCAGAGCATTTTATAAAATACCCAAATCTTTTATGTGGGCTTAGGATACAAATAGCTAGCCACTCATAAAATTTGGATATTATTAAAATTCAAAACATTTGAATTTTAATTCAAATAGGGGTTTATTTAATTTCCAAAGCTACTGTTTGAATATTAGAAAATTCCATGTGCATGAGATTGATCCCAAACCAGTTTTAAAATGATCAGCAACGTTTCTAGGAATTTTCCAATCATTCAAATGATTTTTGGAAAAATATTTTTTTCTGGCCATTTGAATTAAATTCTCAGGGCTTTCTGCTTCCCCATTTTTGAATTTCATTTGAAATTTTTGCATGATGCAAAGGTAGCTCAAACAATCCTAGCACTTACCCTAGTTGGGGTTCTGACAATGAGGCCGCCTCCAGTTCTACAAGGTCGTCGTGCGCGCCCGCTTGATCGATGGCTTGACGTCGATGTCCTCTTCGGAGCTGATGGAGACGGCATCACCTCCTGAGGAGTCGCCAGAAGACGGAGCTGTAGAAGATGTAGGCGTAGGACTCGTCGACCTTGTGGAGCTGTCGCTGCTCGACTCCTGCCAGCGCGGATCCATGCTGTTGCCGCTCGGGTCGAACGCGCGGACAGTGACAGTGCTTTCGCCGTCAAAACGACAGTTGAGCATATCGCCATCTCGCGAATTCAACCGCCGAGCAAACAAACTCCAACCAGAACCAAGAAAAATCAAGCAGGAGCTATCAACCTCCAAGTCAACATAATAAGGAGATCGACAGCTCCCTTGAAGATGCAGAAGCAAGCCATCTATGCCACGTTCAGAGACAATGGCGGAAAAAGAAGAGGGAAGAAGAACGCGATTGGCGCTCTGGCCACGAACGCGTAAAAGAAAATCATAGCGCCAGAATCCCTCCTCCAAGGGAGAAGAGGAAGGAATTGGCGCCGTACCATGGCGACCACCACGGCATGAGCGTGGTGTACGACCACCACGGCCACGACGAACACGGCCACGGCCAACACCTCGCCTAGGAATTATGAAGAAGAAGAAGAGAAGAAGGAAGAGGCAAAGCAGCAAGGTGGATAGAGGCGAAACGCTGTGAAAGAGAAAGGCTTATTTATAGAACAAAAATCTCCCAGCACAGAGAAGCCAAGACGACAGCAGCAATTAATTCAAAGACCAAACGTCGCAGACGTCTCAGATTCCAAGACCAAGATGCTCTCCCACGGGACGCACTGTGCGTGAGACGCATCAATTCACGCGCGTTTCCAACGCGTGTATCAGAAACTCAACCAGCGCCTGCCGCACGCCACAGCGGTCATCATTATGACTGGTCATGAAGACGTGACGGTTCACTGGCAGAGCATCCCTGACAGCCATCAAACAGAGGCATCATTATCCTGACAAGCGGCGAAGGATACCAACAGACATCAAGATTGATTTCTTAAACACATTTTTCAAATATATTTAAACTCCCATAGGGAGCATACCACTCAAAACCGAGCCTCCGACACAAGACGAACATGCATTCGCCAAGATCATACGACGCTAAGAGTCTCAGGTGCTCCCTCACCTCAAGAGCCGAAACGGCATTCGAGTGACCACTCGCGAAGAACCCCTTGCCGGAGCACTCGAAACAAACTCCTCGGGTGAATAAGTGAACAACTCGCTTGATGTTTTGTTCCAAGCGGTGCAATACTATTAGGCTCCGCGCCTCAAAAATACACATTCCTGGAACAAAACACACTGTGCCCAGATGCCACGCAAGACTAGCGTGTAGGTAAGACACCGCTGCGAAGTTCGGCCGGGCTGGGAATTGCCGAAGAGCGATTTCACTCCCAACCTTTTCCATGCGCTGCCAATGATAGAAAAATCCGGGCGGACGTGCCTTAGGCTATGCACATTACTGGAGGCAAATGAACACCGTAAGACCTGAAGCGGCAGGACTTTTGCTCGACACCAGTGTTCCAAGCTCACGTCGAGGGACGTGGGTTTGATTGGGCTACTGCGGTATTTGCCACTAGCGCAATTCACCAAGGCTCGACCAGTCGACTCCTTGGGCCCTTTCAACTTAGCATCCCTCGAAACAGGTTTTGTCATGGCCACCAGACTTCCAGCGACCCGCGGTTGTACCACGCATACAAACGACCTACAAATGGATGTACTCGAGTCCCTGCGCGACTCTTCGAGTCCCCCAGGCACTCGGGGGCTACTGACGAGGGGGTGACCCCACGACTCCTACGGATAAGCCTACCCGGTGTCCCTGAAGATAGAAGGCCCATGAAGACCCGCCTGGACCCGCCTTGGCCCGCTAGTTGGCACCGACATAGGAGTCTGCGACTCACAAGGAAGGTGCGAAGACCTGTCGTACAGAGCAAGCTAGGGTAAGGAAGGCTTACCTGTAAACGTAGATGAACTCCCCGAGACCTAGCCCAGTATATAAGGGCTAGGAGGGGCGACGCCAAAGGAATATGATATTATCTGTAACCCTAGCCTTGAGCGCTCCAGCCTTGGCATCCACTGTAATCGCATCTCCCTCATCAATAATATCGAGCAGGAACGTGTCCTCCTGTTTGCCGACGAGCTATCGTCCAACATGTGCCTCTCATGACTAACCCAGGGTCCCTGACCATGGGATTTTCCGGGGTTGATCCCCGTCACCGCCTCTGTATGAAGAGCTTCAAAAGCTGAACCTCGAGATTGTTCCTCAGGGATATGTGAATAGCCTGGTTGTTGAATCGGACCTCGACGACACCATCAAGTGGATAAAAGATGAGACTGACGTCGAGAAGATTAAGAGGGATATCGCTAGAGGAAATTCCTCATTCTTCACTGTTGATAATGATGGTACGTTGTACTTCAAGGGCCCTTTAGTGGTCCCTAGAAGTAAGCCCAATCTAAACTTGACCCCGCGCGTCATGAAAGAAGCTCAAGATACCCCTCTATCGATTCACCCTTGTAGTACCAAGATGTACCAAGACCTTCATCAACGGTACTGGTGGTTTAACATGAAGTAAGACATCGCTCGATATGTTGATGAGTGTGATGTTTGCCGTCGCGTCAAAGCAGAATACCAAAGACCCGCTGTTACTCTGCAACCACTTTCTATTCCTGAATGGAAGTGAGACAAGATCGAGATGGACTTCGTCACTGGTTTTCCCAGATCGAAAAAAGTCCATGATGCAATCTTTGTCATCATCGACCGGTTCTCCAAGGTTGCCCACCTTTTTCCAGTCAAGGAGACGATCTCTGCTAGTCAGTTAGTAGACTTGTATGTTTCCATAATTGTGTCCCTCCACGGTATTCCATTGTAGATCATTTCAGACCGTGGTAGAATTTTCACCTCAAGATTTTGGGATAGTTTCCAAGAAGCTATGGGCACTCACCTAATCTTCAGCACCGCTTATCACCCCCAGTCGCAAGGACATGTTGAATGAGTCAATCCAGTGCTTGAAGAAATGCTTCGAGCCTGTGTCATCTCATTCGGTAAGAAATGGGAGGAATCTCTTCCGTTTGCTGAATTCTTGTACAACAATAGCTATCAAGCTAGTCTTCAAATGGCACCCTTTGAAGTCCTTTATGGACGTAAGTGTCCAACCCCTCTGAATTGGTCAGAAACTGGGGAACGAACCCTCATTGGTCCGGACATTATCCAGCATGCTAAAGATCAGGTTTGCGTTATCCGTGAACAATTGAAGGTTTCCCAGTCCCGCCAGAAGAGCAACTATGACCGCAAGCATAAGGAAATGGTCTATCAACCCGGCGAACAAGCTTACCTCCGTGTCACTCCCATGAGGGGCACTCATCGTTTTGGGATCAAAGGAAAGTTAGCTCCTCGCTACATTGGCCCGTTCCGTATACTTTCCAGAAGTGGACCGATGGCATACTGATTGGAGTTGCCGTCAAACCTCTCCCAAGTCCATGTTGTCTTCCACGTGTCGCAACTCCGTCGCTGCTTCAAGGATCCTATCCGAGCAGTGGATCATGAAATGCTGGAACTGCAGAAGGACTTGTCTTATCAAGAACATCCGAGCCGCATTTTTGATCAGTCTGAACATCGAACCTGCAACAAGACAAACAAGTTCCTCAAAGTTCAGTGGTCGAATCATTCTGAAGATGAAGCCACTTGGGAATGCGAAGATTGTCTTCATGAAGAATACCCCGATCTTTTCCCCTGTACCACTTAAATTCTCGGGACGAGAATTCTTGTAGTGGGGGAGATTTGTAACACCCTCAGTGCCATGTAACAGTAATAACTTTTGCTAATGACAATTATCGTTGCTAATCATGACTTGATCATCTTTGAATCAAAAAAAAATCAAAACTCCCCTTGGTTGATATTAAAAATATTGTGACAAATAAAACCTTGACTAAAAATTGTGCTATCAATTTTGTTAAATGCATAAAAATCCTTATGCGAAGATTCCAGGTGGTGGATGATTAATAAAGCATCTAAATATTTAAATGAATAAAAACAGTAGTAAAGGAGCCCCCTTTAATCAATTATTATTTTCCAAAAATACAAATGAATTTCTCTTTTGCCCAAACTTTTTGTGGCACTACTTTAAAGTGCAACACTTGTTGTGGAACTTGTTTCACAATTTAAAAAATTCAAATGCTAGGCAAATAAAATAAGAACAGAAAAGAAAAAAACAACAAAAATAAAATAGAAAAACGCTATCCCTCGCCTGGGGCAAAAACAACCAGGCCCGGAACCCGGCCCACTCCCAACTCCTTGTCATCTTCCCCCTTCCCCTGTTCACTGTGCGTGGGGGCCATCCATGGCGCCCCAGCCGCTGCTGCCGTCGTGTCGCGCATCCAGCGAACCCCCTGCTAGATAAGAACGACCTCCATGGCACCATGGGCAAACCCTAGATCTAGGAGACACCCTTCCCCCCTCTCGGCCTCACTCCCCACCCGATCCAGTAGCCGCCCGTAAACTCCCCGTCGCCGCCGTTCGTCGTCGCGGTGGCTAATGACCACCACAGGCCAAGCCGTGCTGTCGGAGACCACCGCCGCGCTCGTCCTCGTCGACCCAATGCATCAATTCGAGCCGGGGGCCCTTACGTCAAGCGCTACATCGCCGTTCCCCTCCGCAGCCCCGCCACACGCCGTCGTCGAATCCTCCCCGAGCCCACTCTAACGGCTACAAACCGCGGTGAGCACCTCGAACGAAACGTAGCTCTCCCCTACCCCTCCCCGTGGCCGTAGTTGGCGCCCTCCGCGTGACCGAGCTCGCCGCCGCGCGAGCTCGTCGCCGACAAGCTTCCGGTGACCAAATGGTCACGCGCTGGAGTCCCTCATCCTCACCCGCGCGCGAGGATCCTCCCCTGACCCATTCTTTCATCACTAGCGTGTCCGTATCACCGTTACCGCCGGCGCCGTGTTCTGACCACACCCATCCTCGTTGCCGGCGTCGCTCCAACGACTCCCCGGCTAAGCCACCGCCCCCATTCGACTCGTGGCACTCCCAAAAACCCGTAGGACCAAGCGGCGCTCCAAACCGTAGCCAGAGACGAGCGCACGGCCAACCTCGCCGGAGTTCGGTCGCCGGCGAGCCGTCGGTGAGCTCTTGAGTCACTGCGCGGTGGGCCCCGCTTGTCAGTTGCCTAATTAAGCATTGATGTGCCACTGACCTGTGGGAAAGATGCCCTTAAGTTAAAAACAACTTAGATTGAAATAAAAATAACACCACTGACTATGACAGGTGGTCCCTATACAATTAGATTAATAAAATAACTGTACATGTTTCTGTCTCTATGACAACTGGGCCCCACTTGTTAGTTATTAAATAAATTGGATGATTAATCTGTGGTGTCTATGACATGTGGGCCCATGCGCTGTTTAAATAAATAAAATGAATTCATCAAATTGCAGAGGCTGACATGTGGGTCCCCCATGTCAGTGGTATTGTATTGGATAATGTTTTTGTTTAATAATAAAAACAAATTAAAAAATTGATTTAAACATCGAATTTGAATATCTTTTAAACCGTAAGTCGGATTGAAAAACTTTATACATGAAAATTGATCAGAAAAATATGACGAATACGAATATGCTATTCGTATACCAACCACACCCCTCTAACACAACGAACACGAGACATTCTCCCTCCGGGCCGTCTGTCGATGATCACCAAGAGCCGGTATTTCATCCCCGGATGAATTCCCGCTCCGAGCATAACACGTTGTACTGCGTTAGAGCACCGATAACAATGCATGTGTCATGTCATACATCTGTTTTCTTATGTTGCTTTGTATTTACTATTTCTCCCCCTTATTCTCCGGTAGACCCCTCTGCTGCCGCCGACTACACCGCTGCTGAGTACGACTACTATGTCGACGACCGTACCCCTACCGTCGAGCTTCCAGGCAAGAAGAGTCATTTTCCTTCCCCAGATATCGCCTATATTTTCCGTACATTTCTTGCACTAGGCATTGCTGCTGCTACATTGCTTACCTATTCAATTTCATAGCCTTTCATTGTCGCCCCTTGATGTACCTTTCCTTATCCTATGTTGCCTGATAAATATATGTAATATTCAGTAGTTAGCCATGCGCCTTGTTAGTTAACTAGGTTTACATAGCGAGCCGTGATCACTCTGGGAGTGAACGCGGATACAATAATTATAACTGCACAGGTACGGTACAATGCAGACACCGCCTAAGTCCCCTACCTTGGCTCTGTCGAGCCACATCAAGTGTGAGCTATCGAGGAGTAATCCTCATACTCCACTCGTTGCTGACTCTGTATAGACGCCCTAGGGTCCTGAACAACGGTTATCCTTAAAGGTAAGAAGTCGGGTGACCCAACGTTGCCCAAGAGTGGTATTGCGACGGGGTGACAGGGACGGTACGACCGATGTACAGGTGTGCTTGGACCCTGATCGTTGGTCACGAGAGTTACCAAACCACGAAAGTCGAGCTCTTCCAAGAGCACACGTGAGACAAGGTAAGGAGACAGTTCACCTTGTTGGTAATCGTGTGCTTTGACGGGACGACAGGGAGGGCACCGATGTACTGGTGGTCCTGGCTGATGTTCATTGTCTGTTGTGTTAATTAGTCGGGTAACAGTAATGGTAACGGTTGTCGGTGAGATAATAAAATGACTAAGGGTTCGGTGGATGACTTGAGAGGCCACAAAGGCCTGTACGCAGTACCTTCACGTGGGATAAGGAGTTATGGGCTCCCCTGCGTCGTAGTTCATCCGAAAGATCTTCAGACGTCAGCAGTACTGCGGTCTGATTGTTGGGAAGCGGTGTGTATTCTTTGCTCGAGCTGTGCTATTTGATTTTGCTTCACCGTCCAGCCTCGCACCATGTAGGAGCGTGAAGGGTGAGGGTCCTAGACCCCTGATCTCATAGGATTTATTTTGGCGGATGGCCTCTCTGTTGAGCCTAGGATGGGCTGCGGCGTATCGGATAGCCTCGGTGGGGCATTCCCTAACAAGGTGTACGCCACCCTGTAGATACGAGCATGCAGGCTGAATAGTAGTTGTAACAGCCCAGTTTTCACAAAAATTAAAAATTTTGTTTTCGGCGTGAATTGTTTGATTGTCTGATTTGTTTGCGGTGTTTGCATCCCCGATTTATCGATCGACGATTATTTTTCCCCCTCTTATCTCGTACCGGACGGAGACCGACCCTTGCCACCTTGACACTCGACCTTTGCGACACCGGGTTTCACCCGATCACCGTCGCGAAAACCGCACGAGACCAGCCGCAGCCAACGGAATGAAAAACCCCGTTTAATAATTAAACGGGATATTTTTATAGCGCGCCGGAAAGTGTTTTTGGAACGGTTCCAGCGCGAGGTGAATGCCTCCGGCTCGACTCGCTGATCGCGCAGTTCGAAGTTTTACCCGAATCGGAGGTACTGCGGACCCCCGGCGGTCAGAAACATGAGCACCTTGCGCGCGAGGTAAAAACCGATGATGTTTGTGCAAACTGCCAGCCAACCATGCTATATAAAGACCACCACACTCCCACCCATTTTTAGGGTTTTCCTGAGCCAATTTTGCAGCCACCCCCCTGATCTTTCTCAGATCTGACCCAAACCACCCCCAAAATCCAAAACCCTAGCCCTGGACGCTCCCGGAGCCGTCAGATCGCAGATCGGAGGGCTCCCGGAGCGCCACTTCGCTTGGCCAGCTCCCACCTTCTCCAACCTCTCTCCTCTCTCTCTCTCCCGCAGCCATGGAGGACCCGAGCGCCGTCGCCGCTCCCGCCGGCCAGCAGCTCGCCGGACCTCTCCTTCCTCTCTCCCTTTCCACCTCCTCTCCTCTCTCTATGACCCGCCTCCTCTTCCTTGCAGGGTAGCCGCCGGGCCGCGCCGCCATGGGAGCCCGAGGGAGCTCGAGCCGCGCCCCCATGGCTCCCCTCCGCGTCCAAGCTGTCGCGCCTCCCCTTCCCTCCGGGATCCCCGCGCCGGCCGCCGACCTCCACGCGCCCCGTGCCTGGCGCCGCTCTCCCTCGCCGGAGGCCAGCCGGCCAGGAGCCGCCGCCGCCAGCCTCCTGGAACGGGAGGAGCACGGAGCCAGCGCCCGCGCCAGCCGCCAGGTGGGCCCAGCGCCCTCAGCCCAGGCCGGCCACCCCTCCAGGCCAGATGGGCCACGGCCCAGAGGTCCAGCGCCCCCCTTCCTCTTTTTTTTTATTTTTTTTGATTTGTTTCCTGTTGGGCCCAATAGGAGAAGATTTGTCCCGTTTAGGTTTTTTTTTCTCTGTTAGGGTTTTATTTATTTATTTAGGCAGATTAGTTGTTTATTTTTGTAGTGCCCGTAACTTTTTAACCGTAGCTCCGATTGCGACGATTTAAATATGAAACTTGCGTAGTTTTGTGTCTAGTTTAATAATTTGTTACTTGTTGACATGTTTGACTTTGTTTACCTGCCGTTTGACTGCTAATTACACTGTCTGCCACTGTAAACTGTAACTGCTATAACTTTTTATCTGTTGCTCTGTTTAAAATGTTTCTTATATGTAACTTGACTAGAATTGCATGTAGATTGTGTTTTTGCTGTTCTTACTTGCTAATAAAAATAATAAAATATTGTTTAGGGTAAAACAGTACCAAACGCAATATTTATCGTGGGGTCCGCAATAGTTTGCCATGCATAGGTTTACCCCCACTTAAAGTGACTAGATTAGATAGTTTATTTATGCTTCACCTCTTGCCATGCTTGTGTGACATGGCATGCTTCTGTGCTTTGCCATGTTAACAACTTGGTTTGATCACCTGTAGCTAAACAACTTGAACCACCGTAAACGTGCGGTATCATCGTGTGTGACGAGTACTCCACTTAAACCGTTAGTAACCGCTCTCGACGGTAGGTGCGATGTCTCGTGTTGCTTCTTGTGGATGCTTGCTCTTGTATTGCTCCGTAGTAATAGTGGTGCAACGTTGATTGCTTTCCAGTGTTTACTTCATGTGTGCTCCCGCGGATACTATAGGAGACGATGCGAGCGTGCGATCAACTACACCTTCAGAACCCGACTTACCAACAGGCAAGGACTATACATTACTTATGATCCATTCTATTTCAACCAGCGGTTTGCATGCTAGTCTAGGTTAGGCTCGATGTTTGATCCTACCACATGTTTACAGCCTCTTTCAAACCGATACAGCCATTTCCCCTCCCAGCAAACATTGTACTGCTATGTTACTTTTGCTCGTTGCTCAGCCCCTGCTTAGTATGCATGATTAGGATGCTACGATGTTACCCTGTTACTCTTTGGGTTGGGATATCACCTGATTATTATATTATTGTTTATGATATTATTATTATAATGTTGACTATATTCGACGAAGGATGGAAGGTCTAGGCTATCCCGCCCCGACGCTTTGTTCCATTCGAGTCACCTAGGATCCGAGTTCCGGGTATTGGTTTTAAGACTGAGCGTGCCTAACCGCGTGTGGGATTTTATGGGGTCCCCTTTTCTTACCTATCTAGCTTCAAACATTTCTAGTGGTGGCCCAAGCTGATTTACCATTTGAAAACATGCATATATATCTTGTCGGGTCGCTCCTAGCAGATATCTTTTAAAACAACTTGGGCCAGCGGAGACATGGTTTCTTTGTTGGTCCACACCTGGAAGCTAGGGGGCTGCCCACATCTGTTTGGGTAGCTAACCCGACCTCGTCCAGACGGTAGAGGCCGATTCGAGAGCGCGGCCGGCTTTTGAGTTGGATGTCGACTCACCGGGGGCCACCCGGATTTGTGCGTTGTTAGTTAGAGGGACTTGTCGTTTCGGATCTCTTGGAACTAAATCATAAAATGGTTGCCTATAATGGGTAGCAACTGAGAGTGATGAGCGTGCGTGCGGAGCCTCGTAATGGGCAGTTGGTACACCCCTGCAGGGTTAAATCTTTTCGAGAAGCCGTGTCCACGGTTATGGATGACTTGAGACCTACACCTTGTTCATAGACAACAACAACTGAGATAATCTTAATATAACTTGATCAACGCGTGTGTGTGCCTTGACTGCTTCTTCTTCGTCGGGATGCGAAGAGGAGGACAAGGATAGGATAGGTGTTATGTTTGCGTAGTAGTTGATAGCATGACTTTTTGGAGGCGATTCCTCATCGAATGCTTGGCTTCTTATCTTACTCTCTAGATCATTAGCCACTTCATAAATGCTAGTGCGGCAGCAACCTCACCACTTCCCCCTTCCTTACCGTAAACTACTAGTTGTCTTAGAATGACGAGTGATGAAGTCCTTGCTGGGTCAGATGACCACTACAGTTGGATGCTGAGTACCTCTGTACTCATGATACTACCCCCAAACTCTTTTCAGGGTTCTGATCGACAACAGGTTCGGTGATCGACGTTTCACGTGGAGACTCGACGACGACTAGTTAGGCGGATCCCGGCGGAGGGCCTGGACCCGTGTGGTTATGGGGATCGATGCTTTTCTCTTTGCCGGTAGGTATTTGCTTGTAGTCTGTACTCAGACATGTATCTTCCGCTGTTGTATTGTATTTGAGGCAGTTGTATGCCGATTGTATGAGATGTTGTATCCTGTATCTGTAATGTTGTGATATCATGTTGGAAATCCGGGGCATATGGCTTTGTCATATGTCGCGGTGGGACCGATATGTGCTTCGTCCCCGGATCTGGGTGGAAACACCTAGATCTGGAACAGTACCGCATATCGGGCCTTACAACTTGGTATCAGAGCCTTACCGACCGTAGGATCCCCTCTCTGGCCGAAGTCGAGTCTAGACAAAAATTATTTTGTAGTTACTAAGTTAGTTATCGGAGAGTAGGATTCTTTTTTACTCCTTACCCTTACTCTGGTCAGGACAAGTGTCGTAAGTGTTTTATTCTCGCCTTATCCCCCTTCAAACTCTAGGATCTCGAGAGTGTGGAGTTTCAGAACTGTTACAATGCCTTGCTTGCAGCTTATTGTCTCGATTCCGAGCTCAGGTTGGGAAATCATGTAGTACCTTTAGTTCTTCCAACTCTGGTTTACATCTGGGTCATCCATTGCCATCCATCCTTTTGCCCAGTGATTTCACGCCTTGCGTCGAAATGCACTGTCCTTTGATCCAGCTTTCATTGTCGCTCTCCCTCTTGACACTGACGGTTTCGTTATTCCGACGATGTCGTCTCTCTGCTGAAAGTTTCTCAACCGAAGTTCGACGTCGACATGGAGCAGAGTCCCTTGTTGGTGGTTTTGAAGATCGTCGACTTCTTTTTCTCCCCCCTCTCCCCCGTATCGTCCTGGATCTCGGGACGAGATCCCTTGTTGGTGGTGTTGTCTGTAACAGCCCAGTTTTCACAAAAATTAAAAAATTTGTTTTCGGCGTGAATTGTTTGATTGTCTAATTTGTTTGCGGTGTTTGCATCCCCGATTTATCGATCGGCGATTATTTTCCCCCCTCTTATCTCGTACCGGACGGAGACCGACCCTTGCCACCTTGACACTCGACCTTTGCGACACCGGGTTTCACCCGATCACCGTCGCGAAAACCGCACGAGACTAGCCGCAGCCAACGGAACGAAAAACCCCGTTTAATAATTAAACGGGATATTTTTATAGCGCGCCGGAAAGTGTTTTTGGAACGGTTCCAGCGCGAGGTGAATGCCTCCGGCTCGACTCACTGATCGCGCAGTTCGAAGTTTTACCCGAATCGGAGGTACTGCGGACCCCCGACGGTCAGAAACATGAGCACCGTGCGCGCGAGGTAAAAACCGATGATGTTTTTGCAAACTGCCAGCCAACCATGCTATATAAAGACCACCACACTCCCACCCATTTTTAGGGTTTTCTTGAGCCAATTTTGCAGCCACCCCCCTGATCTGTCTCAGATCTGACCCAAACCACCCCAAAAATATGAAACCCTAGCCCTGGACGCTCCCGGAGCTGTCGGATCGCAGATCGGAGGGCTCCCGGAGCGCCACGTCGCCTGGCCAGCTCCCACCATCTCCAACCTCTCTCCTCTCTCTCTCTCCCGCAGCCATGGAGGACCCGAGCGCCGTCGCCGCTCCCGCCGGCCAGCAGCTCGCCGGACCTCTCCTTCCTCTCTCCCTTTCCTCCTCCTCTCCTCTCTCTCTGACCCGCCTCCTCTTCCTTGCAGGGTAGCCGCCGGGCCGCGCCGCCATGGGAGCCCGAGGGAGCTCGAGCCGCGCCCCCATGACTCCCCTCCGCGTCCAAGCCGCCGCGCTGCCCTTTCCCTCCGGGATCCCCGCGCCGGCCGCCAACCTCCACGCGCCCCGTGCCTGGCGCCGCTCTCCCTCGCCGGAGGCCAGCCGGCCAGGAGCCGCCGCCGCCAGCCTCCTGGAACGGGAGGAGCACGGAGCCAGCGCCCACGCCAGCAGCCAGGTGGGCCCAGCGCCCTCAGCCCAGGCCGGCCACCCCTCCAGGCCAGATGGACCATGGCCCAGAGGTCCAGCGCCCCCCTTCCTCTTTTTTTTATTTTTGTTTATTTGTTTCCTGTTGGGCCCAATAGGAGTAGATTTGGCCCGTTTAGGTTTTTTTTTCTCTGTTAGGGTTTTATTTATTTATTTAGGCAGATTAGTTGTTTATTTTTGCAGTGCCCGTAACTTTTTAACCGTAGCTCCGATTGCGACGATTTAAATATGAAACTTGCTTAGTTTTGTGTCTAGTTTAATAATTTGTAACTTGTTGCCATGTTTGACTTTGTTTACCTGCCGTTTGACTGCTAATTACACTGTCTTCCACTGTAAACTGTAACTGCTATAACTTTTTATCTGTTGCTCTGTTTAAAATGTTTCTTATATGTAACTTGACTAGAATTGCATGTAGATTGTGTTTTTTGCTGTTCTTGCTTGCTAATAAAAATTATAAAATATTGTTTAGGGTAAAACAGTACCAAACGCAATATTTATCGTGGGGTCCGCAATAGTTTGCCATGCATAGGTTTTACCCCCACTTAAAGTGACTAGATTAGATAGTTTATTTATGCTTCACCTCTTGCCATTGTTGAGTGACATGCCATGCTTCTGTGCTTTGCCATGTTAACAACTTGGTTTGATCACCTGTAGCTAAACAACTTGAACCACCGTAAACGTGCGGTATCGTCGTGTGTGACGAGTACTCCACTTAAACCGTTAGTAACCGCTCTCGACGGTAGGTGCGATGTCTCGTGTTGCTTCTTGTTGATGCTTGCTCTTGTATTGCTCCGTAGTAATAGTGGTGCACCGTTGATTGCTTTCCAGTGTTTACTTCTTGTGTGCTCCCGCGGATACTCTAGGAGATGATGCGAGCATGCGATCAACTACACCTTCGGAACCCGACTTACCAACAGGCAAGGACTATACATTACTTATGATCCATTCTATTTCAACCAACGGTTTGCATGCTAGTCTAGGTTAGGCTCGATGTTTGATCCTACCACATGTTTACAGCCTCTTTCAAACCGATACAGCCATGTCCCCTCCCAGCAAACCTTGTACTGCTATGTTACTTTTGCTCGTTGCTCAGCCCCTGCTTAGTGAGCATGCTTAGGATGCTACGATGTTACCCTGTTACTCTTTGGATCGGGATATCACCTGATTATTATATTATTTTTGATGATATTATTATTATAATGTTGACTATATTCGACGAAGGATGGAAGGTCTAGGCTATCCTGCCCCGACGCTTTGTTCCATTTGAGTCACCTAGGATCCGAGTTCCGGGTATTGGTTTTAAGACTGAGCGTGCCTAACCGCGTGTGGGATTTTATGGGGTCCCCTTTTCTTACCTATATAGCTTCAAACATTTCTAGTGGTGGCCCAAGCTGATTTACCATTTGAAAACATGCATATATATCTTGTTGGGTCGCTCCTAGCAGATATCTTTTAAAACAACTTGGGCCAGCGGAGACATGGTTTCTTTGTTGGTCCACACCTGGAAGCTAGGGGGCTGCCCACATCTGTTTGGGTAGCTAACCAAACCTCGTCCAGACGGTAGAGGCCGATTCGAGAGCGCGGCCGGCTTTTGAGTTGGATGTCGACTCACCGGGGGCCACCCGGATTTGTGCGTTGTTAGTTAGAGGGACTTGTCGTTTCGGATCTCTTGGAACTAAATCATAAAATGGTTGCCTATAATGGGTAGCAACTGAGAGTGATGAGCGTGCGTGCGGAGCCTCGTAATGGGCAGTTGGTACACCTCTGCAGGGTTAAATCTTTTCGAGAAGCCGTGTCCACGGTTATGGACGACTTGAGACCTACTCGTTGTTCATAGACAACAACAACTGAGATAATCTTAATATAACTTGATCAACGCGTGTGTGTGCCTTGACTGCTTCTTCTTCGTCGGGATGCGAAGAGGAGGACAAGGATAGGATAGGTGTTATGTTTGCGTAGTAGTTGATAGTAAGAATTGTTGGAGGCGATTCCTCATCGAATGCTTGGCTTCTTATCTTACTCTCTGGATCGTTAGCCACTTCATAAATGCTAGTGCGGCAGCAACCTCACACCTTACCCCTTCCTTACCGTAAACTACTAGTTGTCTTAGAATGACGAGTGATGAAGTCCTTGCTGGGTCAGATGACCACTACAGTTGGATGCTGAGTACCTCTGTACTCATGAACTACCCCCAAACTCTTTTCAGGGTTCTGATCGACAACAGGTTCGGTGATCGACGTTTCACGTGGAGACTCGACGACGACTAGTTAGGCGGATCCCGGCGGAGGGCCTTGACCCGTGTGGTTATGGGGATCGATGCTTTTCTCTTTGCCGGTAGGTATTTGCTTGTAGTCTGTACTCAGACATGTATCTTCCGCTGTTGTATTGTATTTGAGGCAGTTGTATGCCGATTGTATGAGATGTTGTATCCTGTATCTGTAATGTTGTGATATCATGTTGGAAATCCGGGGCATATGGCTTTGTCATATGTCGCGGTGGGACCGATATGTGCTTCGTCCCCGGATCTGGGTGGAAACACCTAGATCTGGAATAGTACCGCATATCGGGCCTTACAGTAGTGCACCCCTGCAGGGAGTTAAATCTATTCGAATAGCTGTGTCCATGGTAACATGACGCTTTATGCTGAAGCCAGATCCTACTACTACAAACTACTACTATTAAACTGTTGGTTCCGGGTTTGCTTCCTCGCAGGGGAGTCGAGGAAGTGATCTCGGAAGCATTGATAATATTTACAACTTACTATTATACAATGTCGCTGCAACTTCTGCTACATTGTTACTTTACGCTTTATATAAACTGTTGGCTATTCTCTCCTCATGCTGCTAGAACCGTCTGATGATGCTAGTCTTCGATAGGCCTAGCTTCTCTTCCTTATTCTGATTTTCTTCCATCCAGTCCACTACATATAGCCTCCCCTTTCCATTTCATACAAATGCATAAATGCTTAGTAGAGGACGTAAGACTCGCGGGTATGCTAGATACTCACCGTTGCTTTGTTTCCCCCTTTTGTTTTATATACCCGGATTGCTGCGATCAGACGCTGGCGCCTAGGAGCAGGAGTACCCCGGAGGCGCCTACTACGATGTCGAGTTCCCTGTTGACCAGGAGTAGTTTGGAGGTTCCCAGTCAGGAGGCCTTGCCTTTTAGATCTGTACCTCTGATGTTACTTGTGCTAGCCTTCTTAAGGCAAAACTTGACTAACTATGTCTGTACTCAGATATTATGGTTTGTATAACTGATGTATTCGGATCCTCGTGATCCCTGGTTTGTAATTTAAGGATTTATCTTATTTGTGTCTAGTGTTGTGCTGTGATATTCTCACCGTGGTACCCTGAATTCGGTCGTGTACCCTGCGTGTATGATTACTGTACACGGCTTGATTTTGGGGGCGTCACAAGCTCAAGCCTATTAGTGACTTGATCTTTAATTGTCATACATGCTTTTGCTTGATTGTAGAGCGGCATGATAGTTGGTATTTTCCCTTACATCTTTTTTCTACAGGACGCGCTAGTATCATTGCATATCCTGCTGATGGGTGCAGTAAACACCTCCTTGTTGGTTACCCCAAGCGGAAGGTTATGATGTATATAGCAGCAAATTTCCCCTAACTTTAGAGGATATGGTTATGTCTCCTGTTGGACTCCAAGAGTAGCAAGAAGGTGGTTAAGTGAGCAAGGTGCCGTTTGAGATAAGTTACTCTCTTAACCTGGACCTACACACAAAAGCAAATAACTTTGCTCCCAATGATTCAGAGAGGTTGTCAATCTCTCCGATCTTCTTGTTTACAAAATATCAAACACAGAAGGAAATAGTTGTGGTGATTGCAACAGAAAGGAAATAAAAGTAGTAAAGATTGACGGTTTAAACTATGGTGGAAATATGGACCGGGTCCCATGACCTCACTAGTGATGTCTCTCTCGCAAAAGACAATAAACAACTATGTTGGGTGAACAAATTTCAGCTCGGAAATTGACAGAATTATAAACGCATCGCAATGCTAATTATGCTACAAGAAGGCTAGAGGATTAATCATATGGGAAGTACGCCGAATCGAGCAGACCGTTTATTCATCAACATCTACTCACTAATCATACACCTTGAGATATCTATCCAGCACATCTCGCTGGTAATAAGTTGCGAACCCCAGCCAAACTGTAGGATCAAAGCAATAGACAACTGCATTAACACACTATGCGTAAGGTAAACAACCCTTGCAAACGCCGTTACAAGCACCGTTGTTTTCTCCCTGGTGGCAACATCACATCCCCTAGTCTTATTTTTTTGTCACTCAAGCTAGACATCGGGGGGCATTAACCCACAATCAAGCATAACACTCCCTCTTGGAGTCACAATCTACCACTTGGACAAAGCAATAAAAATCAACAGAGAACATGCAAGAATACTCAAGAAGTAAAACATAAAAGGTAAACCAAATATATTACTCATCACAATCTGAACATAATCACATAATCTATCAGATCCCAGCAAACACAGCATAGAACCACATAAACTAATACATAGATGCCTTGATCATGTAGGGAAGCTCACAAGAGCTAAGAATTTAGGCATAAGATTTGAGAGAATACACCACATAGCTACTGATCACGAACCCATGGTCCAAGGGGGAGTACTCACGACACATCCGAGAAGCGCTCATGGCGGTGGAGAAGCTCCCGGAGATAAATCATCCCTCATGCAGGGTGCCGGGACAGGGTCTTCTTGCGATCCCGATCTCGGGATCGCGGCGGCGGCGGAACAGTGGTGAAAAATACATAATGGAGGGACTCCCGAGGGTTTTCGGAGCGAGAGGTAAATATAGGCGGAAGAGGGGCACCATGGGGGCCCACTTGACCAGGCGGCAGGTGGTGCGGCCCCACCCTAGGCCGTGCTAGGGGCCCGCCTACCGAGGGGGGCACCTCTTCGGATCCCCTTTGTGCTTCTGGAGCCTTCCTAACTGCTGATTTTTTATATGATTTTCCCGATTTTTCTGAGCACTCTAATAATTGGTATTTTCCTGCAATGCACGGACAACAGCAGACATAAACTGGCACTTGGGCACTGAATTAGTAGGTTAGTTCAAATATGTTGAAAACTGTATGAAAGTGTAGCAAAACATATAGCAAAGTCACCAATATAAGCATGGAAGGAGGAGAAATTATAGATACGTTTGGGACGTATCAACATCCCCAAGCTTAATTCCCTCTCGTCCTCGAGAAGGTAAATGATAACATAGATAATTTATGTGGTGACAGGCTACCAACAAATATTTGAACTCTAAAGTACAGCAAGTAGGATATGCAATTCAAGTAAAGACAATGCAAGCAAGAGTCTATATCTAGTATTGAAACTAGCAAAGTAAGAACATAAAGGTGAAAGAGCTCTCGCTGTCCGTGACACGAATGTCTCCAATCGGTGTTTGCGTGAAAGAAGTGGGAGATGGGTTTATAGCATAAAATACTAGATAGTTAATTGAGAACTCCATCTACTACAACTTCACACTTGGTCTCTGATGGCACTGAAGTAGTGCTCCTCGTTGGTGTAAGGCCCGATATGCGGTACTGTTCCAGGTCTAGATGTTTCCATCCAGACCCGGGGACGAAGCACATATCGGTCCCACCGCGACATATGACATAACCATATGCCCCGGATTTCCAACATGATATCACAACATTACAGATACAGGATACAACATCTCATACAATCGGCATACAACTTCCTTAATACATTACAACAGCGGAAGATATATGTCTGAGTACAGACTACAAGCAAATGCCTAGTGGCAAAGAGAAAAACATCGATCCCATAACCACACGGGTCCAGGCCCTCCGCCGGGATCCGCCTAGCTAGTCGTCGTCGATTCACACGTGAAACGTCGGTCACCATACCTGTTGTCGATCAGAAGCCTAAAAAGAGTTTGGGGGTAGTATCATGAGTACAGAGGTACTCAGCATCCAACTGTAGTGGTCATCTGACCCAGCAAGGACTTCATCACTCGTCATTCTAGGACAACTAGTAGTTTACGGTAAGGATGAGGTAAGTGGTGAGGTTGCTGCCGCACTAGCATTTATGAAGTGGCTAACGATCTATAGAGTAAGATAAGAAGCCAAGCATTCGATGAGGAATCGCCACCAACAAGTCTGCTATCAACTACTTACGCAATCATAACACCTATCCTATCGTTGTCCTCCTCTTCGCATCCCGACGAAGAAGAAGAAGTCAAGGCACACACACACATTGATCAAGTTATATTAAGATTATCTCAGCTGTTGTTGTCTATGAACAAGGAGTAGGTCTCAAGTCGACCATAACCGTGGACACGGCTTCTCGAAAAGATTTAACCCTGCAGGGGTGTACCAACTGCCCATTATGAGGCTCCGCACGCACGTCCATCTCTCTCAGTTGCTCCCCATTATAGGCAACCATTTTATGATTTAGTTCCAAGAGATCCGGAACGACAGGTCCCTCTAACTAACAACGCACAAATCCGGGTGGCCCCCAGTGAGTCGACATCCAACTCAAAAGACGGCCGCGCTCTCGAATCGGCCTCTACCGTCTGGACGAGGTCGGGATAACCTACCCTCGCCCGGGAAGGCTCCCTAGCTTCCAGATTTGGACCAACAGGATATACCATCCCACTGGCCCGGTTTATTTTAAATCCACTGGCTGCAGACCAGTTACACACACAGTTTCTCAAATGGTAAAAACAGCTTGGGCCACCACTAGAAATGTTTGAAGCTAGGTAGGTCAGAAAAGGGGACCCCATAAAATCCCACACGCGGTTAGGCACGCTCAGTCTTAAAACCAATACCCGGAACTCGGGTCCTAGGTGACTCGAATAGAACAAGGCGTCGGGGCGGGATAGCCTAGACCTTCCATCCTTCGTCGAATATAGGTCAACATTATAATAATCATACCATCAACAACAATAATAATAACATGATATCCCAACCCAAGGAGTAACAGGGTAACATCGTAGCATCCTAAGCATGCATACTAAGCAGGGGCTGAGCAACGAGAAAAAGTAACATAGCAGTACAAGGTTTGCTGGGAGGGGACATGGCTGTATCGGTTTGAAAGAGGCTGTAAACATGTGGTAGGATCAAACATCGAACCTAACCTAGACTAGCATGCAAACCGCTGGTGGAAATAGAATGGATCATAAGTAATGTATAGTCCTTTCCTGTTGATAAGTCGGGTTCCGAAGGTGTAGTTGATTGCAAGCTCGCATCGTCTCCGAGAGGTACCCGCGGAAGCACACAAGAAGGAAACACTGGAAAGAAATCAACGGTGCACCACTATTACTACGGAGCAATACAAGATCAAGAAGACAACACACGACACGTAACGCGATACGGATCTATCGTCGAGAACGGTTACTAACAGTTTAAGTGGGGTATCGGTCACACACGATGAATACCGCACATTTACGGTGGTTCAAGTTGTTTAGCTACAGGTGATCAATCAACGGTTATTAACATGGCAACTCAAGAAAGCATGGCATAGCACACAACAAGTCAAGAGGTGAAGCACAAAGTAAACTATCTATGCTAGTCAATTTAAGTGAGGCACAACCTAAACATGGCATAACACTAAATGCCGCACGACAATTAAAGTATTTGGTACTGTTCTGCCCTATACCATATTTTAGGTTGGTTAACAACAGAAAACAATAGCATAAACACAAAGTACACGAAAAACTAATCAAGTTACATATAAGGCACACTCCAAACGGAGTTACGGTTAAAAAGATACAAGCAAAACAAGTTACGGGCACAAACTGGCAACATCATGAAGCACACTTTAGAGCAATGCATAAACAGGATAATCAATGCAAACATGCTCACAAATGATATGAAATTAAACTAGACATGACAAGGAAGGCATGGCAAAAAGAATCATGCAAAAAGGCATCACAGATCAAAAGATATTAAGCAAACAACATGGCATCGCAAAGTAACAGACTTAGAGAAAAATAGAGGTGGCTGTCAAAAACAGCAGCATAGCAACTTTGGAGCAGAATATCTATATGACCAGCAAGCATATCATGGCAATGCAATACATGTAATGAAAGTAGACATGATTCTTAACAATATGCAATTGGAATCACTCAATTCCGATAAACGGTCGCGACACACTCGTCAACCGAAGTTGCAACAAAATAACAGTTTCAGCAACAGCAGCACATTAACATCAAGATAGCTACTTTGGAGCAAGATTTAATACAGCTAAAGCACCCAAACATGACATGTTAAAGCATGGAAATGAAGTACACATGATGATTAACACATAGGAGAAAGAATAAATGCAATAGGCCTCATGGATTTGCTACAATCATCATGCAAAGTTGCAACAAAATAATTACAGCAGCACACTAACAGCAAAAAATAGCAGTTTAACGGCCTGATGCCCACTTCAGCTCACAATTACACAATCAAGATGAGCTCAGATGCAAATGCTCACAAAAGATGAATGCTAGAGCACGCAATTCTAAACAATTCGTCTTTTGGGCGCGAAGTCATCCGGGCTACGGATCGCTTGCTATCTTCAACGCGGAATCGAAACAGCAGCACAATAATAAGGACTTACCAGATTTTGCAACAGGGGAAAAAAATAAAAGAAAAAGGGGTGGCCTCACCCAAACGGGCCGGCCTACTGGCCTGGAGGCGGCCTGGACTAGGGGCGCTGGCTGGCCTGGCTCGGGCTGGGCTGCGGTGGCCTGGATGGGCCGGCCCAGCTGGTCGTCCACGCTGGGGGAGGCGGACGAGCGGGGAGCCCCCCGCTCCCGATGACGGCGGCGACCGCGGCAGCTTCACCGGCCACTGGCGGCAAGCTAGGAGGCGGGGGAAGGGTGCAGAGGAGGCGGACCTCGGCGTGGCGGCGCGGATCCCGCCGGATCCGGCGCGTGGCGGCTGTCACAGGCGTGCTGGCCGACGAGCTCCCACACGGCAGCCATGGCTCGTGGCGGCGCCCGCCTTGGTCCTGCAGGGGAGACGTGGGGGAGACGTGAGAGAAGAGAAGAGGAAGGGGAGAGCGACAGGAGAGAGGATAGGAGGTGCGCCGGCGGCTGCTGGTGCGGCGGCTCGGGCGCGGCGCCTCGGGCCTGGCGGCGGCGGGGCTTGCATCCACGGGCAGGAGGTGGAGGAAGGAGAGAGACGATCCAGGGGGCGACGTGGCGGCCTTTGGGCCGCCGGATCGCCAAATCTGACGGTCCAGAGCGCCTGGGGCTGATGTTTCAGATCTGAGGGGCTAGGCTGCGAAAATTGGGGCTATGTTTGAGGGGGTGGCTGCAATTTTTGCACTAGGGAAACCCTAGAAAAGGGGTGGGAGTGTGGTGGTCTTTATATAGCCCCGGTGGCTGGCAGTTTGCAAAAACATCCCCGGTTTTTCTCTCGCGCGCGCGGTGCTCGCGTTTCTGACCGCCGGGGGTCCGCAGTACCTCCGATTCGGGTAAAACTTCGAACTGCGCGATCAATGCGTCGAGCCGGCGGCGTTCACCTGGCGCTGGAACCGTTCCGAGAAAACTTTCCGGCGCGCTATAAAAATAACCCGTTTAATTATTAAACGGGGTTTTTCGTTCCGTTGGCTGCGACTGGTCTCGTGCGGTTTTCACGACGGTGATCGGGTGAAACCCGGTGTCGCAAAGGTCGAGTGTCAGGGTGGCAAGGGTCGGTCTCCGTCCGATACGAGATAAGAGGGGGAAAAATAATCGCCGATCGATAAATCGAGGATGCAAACACCGCAAACAAATCAGGCAATCAAACAATTCACACCGAAAACAACTTTTTTAATTTTTGTGAAAACTGGGCTGTTACAGTTGGCTACCTGTAAGGACCGATATGCGGTACAGTTCCAGATCTAGATGTTTCCATCCAGATCCGGGGACGAAGCACATATCGGTCCCACCGCGACATATGACAATGCCATATACCCCGGATTTCCAACATGATAGCACAACATTACAGCTACATGGATACAACATCTCATACAATCGGCATACAACTTCCTTAAATACATTACATCAGCGGAAGATACATGTCTGAGTACAGATTACATTCAAATGCCTAGTGGAAAAGGTAAAACACACCATTCCCATAACCACACGGGTCCAGGCTCTCCGCTGGGATCCACCTAACTAGTCGTCGTCGAGTCTTCGCGAAGGCGTCCCGAAGAAGGGTCGTCGAGCTCCTCTAAATTCCAAGATCACTTGCATAACGTGCGTAAGAGAGAAAAGAAGGGGTGAGCTATATCAAAAAGTCTTGTAACTAACTTCTCATGGGTAAGATGGGGGTAGTGGTGATGTTGCAGTCACACTAGCAATATATGAGTGGATAACGGTCTATTGTAGAGTAAGATGAGAACCAAGCATTCGATGAGGATCACCTCAAACAAGTCTTTCTATCAACTACTTACGCAAACATAACACCTATCCTATCCTTGTCCTCCTCTTCGCATCCCGACGAAGAAGAAGCAGTCAAGGCACACACACGTTGATCAAGTTTATTAAGATTATCTTAGTTGTTGTTGTCTATGAAGAAGGAGTAGGTGTCAAGTCGTCCATAACCGTGGACACAGCTTCTCGAAAAGATTTAACCCTGCAGGGGTGTACCAACTGCCCATTACAAGGCTCCGCATGCACGCCCATCTCTCTCATTTTCTACCCATCACAGGCAGCTATTTTATGATTTAGTTCCAAGAGATCCGAAACGACACGTCCCTCTAGCTAATAACTAACAAATCCGGGTGGCCCCCGATGAGTCGACATCCAGCTCAGGAGCCGCCCGCGCTCTCGATCTGGTCTCTACCGTCTGTCGCAGGTTTGGATTGCCAGTAAATTCTCACATGATGCCGGGTCCTCAGCCGGACAGGTTGGACCAACAAGGAAACCGTGTCCCCGCTAGCCGAGGTTGTTTTAAAGAATATCTGCCAAGAGTGACCCAACAGACACACACACGGTTTCAAATGGTAAATCAGCTTGGGCCACCACCAGAAATATTTGAAGCTAGGTAGGTAAGAAAAGGGGACCCCATAAAATCCCACACGCGGTTAGGCACGCTCGTCAAGAGACATAATACCCGGAACTCGGGTCCTAGGTGACTCGAATGGAACAAAGCGTCGGGGTGGGATAGCCTAGACCTTCCATCCTTCGTCGAATATAGTCAACATTATAATAATCACATCATCCACAATAAATATAATAGTGTGATAGCCCAATCCAAGGAGTAACAGGATAATAGTTGATAACATCCTAGCATGCATACTAAGCAGTGGATGAGCAGCGGGCAATAGTAAAATAGCCGAACAAGGTCTGCCGGGATGTGGAGGACATGGCTGTTTGGGTTTATTTGAGAGGCATGAATATAAAGTGGTAGGATCAAGCAATCGTTCTATCCTACACCTAGGCGCGAGTGAGCTGAAAGTTATAAGCATGATATATGCTCCCCCTTACCTGATGAGAAGACGAAGTCGAAGGTGTAACCGATCGTAAGTTCGCATCTCCGAGAGGTACCCGTGGAAGCACACAAGAAGGAAACACTTGAAAAGGCAATCTATGAGCAAGCATCTATTACTACAAATAAATCACGAGCAAGCATCAACAAGAAGACAACACGAGACAATGCATTACGGCATCGCACCTACCGCCGAGAGCGGTTACTAATAGGTTAAGTGGAGTACTCGTCACACACGACGATACCGCACGTTTATAATGGTTCAAGTTGTTTAGCTACACAAGATGAGCAAAGGTTATTAACATGGAATCTCACTCAAGCATGGAATAACACACAATAATGACAAGAGGTGAAGCATAAAGGAAACTATCTATGCTAGTCAATTTAAGTGAGGCATAACCTAAACATGGCATACACTAAGTGCCACACGACAATTAAAACATTTGGTACTGTTCTGTCCTAAACCATATTTTAGGTTGCTTAACTACAGCAAAAAATAGCATAAACACAAAGTACATGAAATTCTAATCAAGATACATATAAAGAACACTCCAAACTGAGTTACGGTTAAAAAGTTATAAGCAAAACAAGTTATGCACACAATCTGCCAACATCAGGAAGCACACTTTAGAGCAACAAACAAACAAGCAAAAGGTTGTAAACATGCATAAAAATGATATGAAACTAAATTAGACATGGTAGGCATGTCATGGAAAAATGAATCATGCAAATAGGCATCATGGTTCACTAGTTATAAGCAACACAACAAGCTATAAAACATTACTGTTCAAGGACTTAGTGAAAATCAGTAAAACATGGCAGAAACTATTATTTTCATGTTGTATAAACAGGGGTATCACTATATGCAAAAGTGCAGCAACATGACATAGAAATATGTGGGCATGAAGTAGACATGATGGTGATCAGGTACAAAAAAGAATCAAGGTCATAGGCATTACAGATCAAAAGATATTAAACGTGCAACATGGCATTGGAATGTTACAGACTTAGAGAAAAACATAGGTGCTGTCGAAAACAGCGGGATAACAACTTTGGAGCAGAATATAACTATGACCAGGAATGTAAGCATGACAATTCCATACATATAATGGAAGTAGACATGGCATAGATCAAAATGACATATTGCAATGCTAAATAGGATGCACGGTTAAAAAGATATAGGGCAGCAAAGTAGCAACTTTATATAAACAACAACACATGTCATCAGGGTCACCGCTTTGGAGCAAGAATTAATATAGCTACAGCAGGCAAACATGACAAGTGATTGCATAGGATTGAAGTAGACATGATGCTTAACAGTATGCAACAATAATTAATAGCATAGGCCTCATGGATGTGACACAATCATCAATCAAACATGCAATAAAATAACAACAACAACACTTGACAGAAAGTAGCAGCAGTTAACAGTCTGGTGCCCACTTCAACACAGATTAACAAGATCAAGATGGCCTCAAATCAAAATGCTCACAAAAGATGAACTGAAGTACACACAAAACTAAACAATTTTCCTTTTGGGCGCAACGTGATCCGAGCTACCGTTCACTCGTAAACTTCATCGGAAAACAAATGCAGCGACAATAATCTAAGGACAGCAAAATTCGCAGGGTTAATCAACAAAAAAATAAGATGGCCTCACCAGATGGGCTCGGACCATGGTGGGGCTGGAGAGGCAAGCTCGGCCTGGCGCTGGCTGGGCCTTGGCTCTGGGTGGGCCGGGGGTCGAATGGTTGGCTGGGCCGGCCCAGGTCATGGTCGAGGCGGCGCTGGATCGTGGCCGCGCCCGATCCCGTCGGCCGGCGATGGCGCCTGCCGACTCCAGCGAGGGAGCACGGCGAGGGGGCTGGGGACGAGGCGGTGGTGGCGGTTCCCAGGCGCGGCGGCGTCCGAGGCCGTGGTGGCAAGCTCCTTCGGGTGGCGGAGCTCGGGCCACATCCATGGCACGGCGGTTGAACGGCGGCGGCGGTTCCCAGGCGCGGCGGCGTCCGAGGCCGTGGTGGCGAGCTCCTTCGGGCGGCGGAGCTCGGGCCCCATCCATGGCGCGGCGGTTGAACGGCGGCGGCGGCTGCGGCCTGGCACCAGCGGCGGACCTGCAGAGGGTGAGGGGGAGGTGAGAAAGGGGAGAGAGAGAAGGAGGGCTGTGGAGGGAGGAGGGGAGGCGAGGCGGCGGGGTTGCTCGCTGGCGAGCGCGGTGGCATTCACCTCGCGCGGGAACTGTTCCGCGAACACTTTCCGGCGCGCTATAAAAATAACCCGTTTAATTATTAAACGGGGTTTTCGTTCCGTTGGGTGCGGCTGGTCACGTGCGGTTTTCACGATAGTGATCGGGTGAAACCCGGTGTCACAAAGGTCGAGTGTCAGGGTGGCAAGGGTCGGTCAGCGTCCGGTACGAGATAAGAGGGGGGAAAAAAATCAGACATTCAAACAATTCACACCGAAAACGAAAATTTTAATTTTTGTGAAATCTGGGCTGTTACACTACCCCAAGTGGAATGTTGAGATGTAGCACAACAACAAATTTCCCCTAGCGTAGAGGATAGGGTTTATGTCTCCAGTAGGACTCCAACGATGACAAGTAGGTGGTTCGGCAAGTGACGCACCGTTTATGATAATCACTTGTTTTTCCCGGACCTGCACACAGATACAAATAACTTTGCTCCCAACGAGTACGAAGGGGTTGTCAATCCCTCCGGCCTTGTCGTTTACAAAGGGTCAAATGCAAGAGATAATGATAGTGATAATTGCAACTAGAAAGTAAAACATGAAGTAAATTGAGGGTGTAACAGTGGTGGAAATATGGACCGGAGTCCCATGAAGTTCACTAGTGATGTCTCTCTCCCAAAAGACGATAAACAACTATGCGAGGTGAACAAATTACAGTTGCGCAATTGACAAGATTAAAAACGCATCGCAATGCTAACTATGCTGCAAAAGAAAGGAAGAGGCTCAAAAGCATGGGAGTACGCCAAAATCCATCTGCATCTACTCACTAATCATCCACCTTGAGATATCTATCCAGAACATCTCGCTGGTATTAAGTTGCGAGACCCACCCAAAGTGTAAACCCAAAGCAACAGACAACTGCATTAAAAGAACTTGGTGCAAAGTAAACAATACTTGCAACCATAGTTACAAGCACCGTTGTTTTCCCCCTTGTGGCAACAACACATCCCCTAGACTCAAGTTTTGGTCACTCAAGCTAGTCATCAGAGGGCATGAACCCACAATCATGCATAATGCTCCCTCTTGGACTTGCTAGCTACTACTTGGCCATAGCAATAAACAGCAGCGGAGAACATGCAAGAATTACTCAAGAACATAAATATAAAAGGAGAAGAACCAAATATATTACTCATCAGAATCTGAACATAGTATCATAATCCATCAGATCCCAGCAAACTCAACATAGCAACAACAGAAAGAATTACATATGTGCCTTGATCATGTAGGGAAGCTCACAAGGTCTAATAGATGAAGAGAAAAGGTGGAGAGAAGACATCACATAGCTACTGATCATGGACCCATGATCCAAGGTGGACTACTCATGGCTTATCCGGGAAGCGACCATGGTGGTGGAGAAGCTCCCGGAGGTCAATCCTCCCTCCGACAGGGTGCCGGGAAGGGGTCTTCTGGTGCTCCCGATCTTCGAAGCGCGACGGCGGTGGAACATAGGCCAGATCGTGAAAAATGGTTCTGTCCTCGACGGTTTTTGGGATGAGAGGTAAATATAGGCGAAGGGGGCAGCCAGGGGGCACCAGGGAGTGCATGCGGCCTCTCGGTGCGACACCACCCTAGGCCGCCCCCCTGGCCGCCTAGACTCCTGGTGGGGCCCCCCTGGCCCCCCTTGGGGAGTCTGGAAGCTTCAGGGTCGCTGATTTTTTTTACTTTTTCCCGGAATTTTTCTTGCACTTTAAGTAATGGGAAAACCTGAAATAAAAAGAAAGCAGAAAACAGAAACTGACACTGGGGTGCACTGAGTTAATAGGTTAGTCCAAATATGATCAAAAGTGTATGAAAGTGCTTCAAAATCATAGCAATATCACCCAAAACATGCATGGAGCAAGCAAAAATTATATATACATATGCGACATATCAGTCTCCTTCGGAATCTTATTATGACTCGTTCCTAGACCACTAGTCAGGCACAAGTCAAACTGATCCTCTCCCTTTTGACTTTGAGCACTCATGTAATGAATGAGTGCAAGAAACATAGTTGGCACTTAAATGGCAAAGAGAATAGTGATTGGGAAGGAAGACAAAAAAGGTGTGAAAGGCTCTTATAAATGAGGACAATCATAGCCGAGAGAAAGAGAAATGATAGATATGATGTGAGGAGTAGGGATTGCCATACAACATATGCACATATGAGCTATGGAAAGCTCTCCAATGGAACTAGTGGGGGTGCATCCAACTTGCTTGCTCATGAAGACCTAGAGCTATTTTGAGGAGGATCATCCTTAGAATATGCAAGCCAAGTTCTATAGTGTAAGGATCCCCACATAGTTATGCATAAATGATATGAAACTCTCTATGAAGTACAAATACAAGTCATGAGAAAATGGATGTTGCATGGAAATGTATCTCGGAAAGGCTATGGAAATGCCTTGATAGGTAGGTATGGTGGCTTTTTTTTAGGAAAGATATAATGAGGCTTATGATGACAAAGCGTATCATTCCAAGGGTTTGGATGCACCGGCGAAGTTTGCACCAACTCTCGAGGTGAGAAAGGGCAATGCACGGTACCAAAGAGGCTAGCAAAATATGGATGGTGGAATTGCCAACAATCGAATACTCACATTAGTCAAAGGAACTCATCCACTTATTATCGGTAACTCTCTATCTAATCAGGAGATTCACAAAGAGACAAGTCCCCCGAGGAGGAGTGTATGGGGGTTTGGTTATCCTTGCGCATCCTCGAGCCATGGTACGTGAGGGTACTATATATATTATAACCCCTCCAGAGGTTAGCGATCCATCTAGTAGCTAGAGTTCTCAACTATTTTTTTGTAGTTTTCGAAAATAAGCATGGATTGACCAAAATACGACACCAATCACTAATATGCTTGAGCTCTCGACACACAGAAGTCCAAACATTACTCAAATCAATACCTCAAAACTATTGCAAGTTTGTACTATACTTAAGTAGCAACCTCAATTACCTACTCAAGTCATGACACAAACTCAGTCAAACAAACCAACTCTCTAAACAAGATAAGCATGAAAAGTCAAGAGAGTTCCAAAAGCAACAACCTAAATAAAAGCTCTTAAAAGATAAGCATGAAAAACAAGACCTAGACATGATGGGAGCTAGAAAAAGATAAAGAACAATCAACAAAGATAAGCATGAAAACTATGTTGTGTTCTAGGGTGAAGTGGAGCGCGTTTCTCTCCCAAACAATGTACACTATGGTCCAACTTGTTATGAACATCAAACAAAACTAAACAAACTAAAAAGTAAATGCAAGATGCTCCAAGCATAGTGATACGCATCAAACGTATCTATAATTTTTTCTTGTTCCATGCTCATTTTGCGTCATTGCTACATCTTTTTGCTATGATTTTGAATCATTTATTGGACTAACCTACTAGTATAGAGCCTAGTGCCAGTTTCTGTCTGTTTTGTCTTTGCAATGCAAAAAAGGTCCAAAAATGAAGTTGCTCTGAAAAATTCCCAAAAAATTACCAAAAATCTTTTACATCAGAAGAGTCCTCCAGCTGGAGAAGGGGCTCTAGGGGAGGTCCACAACCCCTAGGCGGCCTTCGGGCACGGCTAGGGGGGACCCGCGTGTAAGGCCCGATATGCGGTACTGTTCTAGATCTAGGTGTGTCCACCCAGATCCGAGGACGAAGAACATATCGGTCCCACCGCGACGTATGACAAAGCCATATGCCCCGGATTTCCAACATGATATACAACATTACAGATACAAGGATACAAAATCCCATACAATTGGAATACAACTGCCTTAAATACAATACAACAACGGAAGATATATGTCTGAGTACAGACTACAATCAAATGCCTACTGGCAAAGAGAAAAACATCGATCCCATAACCACACGGGTCCAGGCCCTCCGCCGGGATCCGCCTAACTAGTCGTCGTCGAGTCTCCACGTGAAACGTCGATCACCATACCTGTTGTCGATCAAGAACCCTGAAAAGAGTTTGGGGGTAGTATCATGAGTACAGAAGTACTCAGCATCCAACTGTAGTGGTCAACTGACCCAGCAAGGACTTCATCACTCGTCATTCTAGGACAACTAGTACTTTACGGTAAGGATGGGGTAAGTGGTGAGGTTGCTGCCGCACTAGCATTTATGAAGTGGCTAACGATCTAGAGAGTAAGGTAAGAAGCCAAGCATTCGATGAGGAATCGCCTCCAACAAGTCTGCTATCCACCTACTACGCAAACATAACACCTATCCTATCCTTGTCCTCCTCTTCGCATCCCGACGAAGAAGAAGCAGTCAATGCACACACACGTTGATCAAGTTATATTAAAATTATCTCAGCAGTTGATGTCTATGAACAAGGAGTAGGTCTCAAGTCGTCCATAACCGTGGACATGGCTTCTCGAAAAGATTTAACCCTGCAGGGGTGTACCAACTGCCCATTACAAGGCTCCGCACGCACGCCCATCTCTCTCAGTTGATACCCATGATAGGCAACCATTTTATGATTTAGTCCCAAGAGATCCGGAACGACAGGTCCCTCTAACTAACAACGCACAAATCCGGGTGGCCCCCGGTGAGTCGACACCCAACTCAAAATCCGGCCGCGCTCTCGAATCGGCCTCTACCGTCTGGACGAGGTCAGGTTAGTTACCCAAACTATGTGGTCAGTCCCCGAGCTTCCAGGTTTGGACCAACAAAGAAACCATGTCTCGGCTGGCCCGAGTTGTTTGAAAATCTGCGAGGTCGACACTCGCACACACACGTTTTGCAAAAGGTAAAACCATCTTGGGCCACCACTAGAAATGTTTGAAGTTAGATAGGTAAGAAGAGGGGACCCCATAAAATCCGACACGCGGTTAGGCACGCTCAGTCTTAAAACGAATACCCGGAACTCGGATCCTAGGTGACTCGAATGGAACAAAGCGTCGGGGCGGGATAGCCTAGACCTTCCATCCTTCGTGGAATATATTCAACATTTATAATAATCATATCATCAACAACGATAATAATAATGTGATAGCCCAAACCAAGGAGTGACCTTCCTAAGCATGCATACTAAGTAGGGGCTGAGCAACGAGCAATAGTAACATAATAGTACAAGGTTTGCTGGGAGGGTACATGGCTGTATCGGTTTGAAAGAGGCTGTAAACATGTGGTAGGATCAAATATCGAACCTAACCTAGACTAGCATGCAAACCGCTGGTTGAAATAGAATGGATCATAAGTAATGTATAGTCCTTGCCTGTTGATAAGTCGGGTTCTGAAGGTGTAGTGGATCGCAAGCTCGCATCGTCTCCGAGAGGTACCCGCGGAAGCACACAAGACGGTAAACACTAGAACGCAATCAACGAGCAAGCATCTATTACTACGGGGCAAACACGAGCAAGCATCAACAAGAAGGCAACACGAGACATCGCACCTACCGTCGAGAGCGGTTACTAACAGGTTAAGTGGCGTACTCGTCACACACGACGATACCGCACATTTGGAAAGGTTCAAGTTGTTTAGCTACAGGTGATCAACAAAGGTTGTTAACATGGCATCTCAATCAAGCATGGCATAGCACACAAACATGGCAAGAGGTGAAGCATAAATAAACTTTCTAATCTAGTCAGTTTAAGTGGGGGGTAAAACCTATACATGGCAACTATTACGGATCCCACGATATTTATTGCATTTGGTACTGTTTTGCCCTAAACAATATTTTATTATTTTATAGCATGTAAGAGCAGCATAAACACAATCTTCATGCAATTCTAGTCAAGTTACATATAAAGAACATTTTAAACAGAGCAACGGTGAAAAAGTTATTAATTAAACAAGTTAAAGTGGCAAGCAGTGTAATTAGCAGTCAAACAACATGTAAACAAAGTCAAACATGGCAAAGAGTCACATTTCATTAAACTACACGAAAAACTAAGCAAGTTTCATGTTTAACACGTCGCGATCCGAGCTACGAGCTAAAAGATATGGGCACCGCAAAATTAAAACAGCACACAGTTTTATTTCCAGACTTAGAAAAGAAAAAAAGAAAAAAACAGCAGGGAAAAAAATAAAAAAATAAAAAAGGGGGCGGCCTGGCCTCACCTAGTGGGCTCGGCCCATCTGCAGTGGTGGGAGGACAGCCGGCTGGCGGGCCGTCTCGGCGAGCTGGGCCGCTGCTGGAGGTGTGTGCCGCGAGGCGCTAGCCGGCCCAGGGAGGCAGCGGTTGCCTGGCTCGAGGAGGCCGAGCTCCTCCCGAGCGGGTCCGATGGCGGCGGCTGCCGTTGTTGACACCGGCGACGAGCGGCTGTTCCAGGGACAGCGCGGGGAGGCGGAAACGAGGCAGGACGGTGCGGATCCGGTCAGGCCTCGCCGGATCTACGCGGCGACGGTGACGAACGACGGGCGGCTCGGCCGACGAGCTCGAGCTCGCCCCGTCAATGGCCTGCGGCGGCCGGCGGTGGCTCCAGCAGGACCTGGACAGGGAGGACGTGAGGTGAGGCAAGGAGAGAACGGAGAGGGAGGAGAGGGAGGAGAGCGCGGGAGGGGAGAGCTCGCCGGGGCAGCGGCCTGCGGCCGTGGAGAGCTCGGGTGCGGCGCAGACGATGAGGCTTCCCACGGTTGAAGGAGAGAGAGAGAGGGTGACGTGGCTGCCCCCAGGCTGTCCGATCTCGCGATCCAGTGGTCCAGAATCGCCAGATCTAGGGTTGGACGAAAATTGGGGATTTTTGGGGCAAATGTGAGGGGGTGGCTGCAATTTTGTGGCTAGGGAAACCCTAGAAGGAGGTGGGAGTGTGGTGGTCTTTATATAGCCCAGGTGTTAGAACCCTCTGTTAGGTAATGTGCTAGGATCAAAGTCATCTTGCATCATTTTAAAAAAATTCAAAAGAAGTCATTGAAATCAAATTCAAAAGAAAAATGGGAGAAGGAACCCCCCGAGATGAATTAATTCAAAAGGCCAGAAATAAATCTTCTAAAAAAATTCATGTTAGAATTTTGAAAAGTCTTATAAATGAGTGTGATCACATATCAAGTGATGTGGGACCCATCCCATGCTCATGGATTTTTCAAATATTCAAACAATGCCTTGGAATTAATCAAATACCCCTATTTGATTTAAAATTCAAATCATTTGAATTTTAAAAAGTGCCAAACTTTGCAAATGGCTAGTATATATTTTTATGGGGCCATATAAATTTTTTTGGCATTTTACAAAATGGTTTGCTATTTAATTAGCAGAACCAAAACAAAAGACAGAAAAGAAATAAGAAATTGAAACAGAAAACTTACCTGGCGCCCCAGGCGAGAGCAGCCCAGCCGGCCCAGCCGGCCCACCAGGGGAACGGGGGTCTTCTTCCCCGTCCCGCGCACCCAAGTTGCTCGGTGGAAAGCCACCGAGCCAGCTGTGGACGCCACATCGACGCCGAGGGACTTCCAGGCCTCACCGTGCCTTCTCCCTTCTCCTGGAGACGCCCTGGAGCACGCCTCCTCCATTCCCCCAGTCTGGAGACGCCCGCACCCTCTCTCTCGCCAAGCTCGACGGAGACCCGAGCGCCGCCGTCTCCATGCCGTGAAGAACTCGTGGCCACCGTCGTCCCCGAGCCGCGCCACCGTGTCCAGAAGAACTGAAACAGACGTCTTCGCCATTCCCCCCAGTCAATCTAGCCTGAGCGCCTCAGTAGATGACGCCAGCTTCGTCTCAAGCTCCGGCCGCCGGGGAGCTCCATCGTCGATTGCTCCGCCGCCCAAGCCTCTCCGGCCTCGCCGTCACTTCCAGCAGCCCCAGGGTGAGCTTCTGCTTCACCCAAACTATCTCACGGCCGACCCCTTCCTCCCTATCGTGATCCGCCATGGATCCCGAGCTCACTCGCCGCCATGGTCGACGCAGCGTAGCCTCTCGTGCCCCTGGCGTTGCCCCAGTACGCGCGTTTGGCTCCTGGTTCCTCTAGACTTCGAACGCGCCAAGTCCCAGCTCAAGCCGTGCTCCCTAGCCTCGTCTACGACCTCGCCGGTTCTCTGCTTCTGCCGGAGTCGTCGCCGCCGTCCCTCTGGACCTCCTCGTGACCCCCAGATGCATCCATTGGACGTGCGGGAGTATGAGCTGCGTGCTGGTACCTTCCCCGTAGCCTCCCGTGCCCCGCAACGCTTTCCGGCGAGTCTCCGCCGCGTCTGGTGACGCCGGCGTTTAGCCGCCGGCAGCCTGTGACGTGGCCGCGATTAACTTAACCCTAACCCCTCGCTAACAGTCACTGACAGCCGGCCCAAGGCCACTTAATCCACCCTGGTTAGTTAAAACTAACCGGGTTAGTTAACCCAGTCGCTGACAAAGTGACCCCACTGGTCAGACCCCCCCACGTCAGCATGATGCAACAGTGACGCAGTAAATCGAATAATTGAGTTTTATAAATCCAGAAAATCTAGAAAAAGGCTGAAACTTTGGAAATTCATAGAAAATTCATATTAACTCCAAATTTAAAAAATAATATATGAAAAATGATCAGGAGAAAATAATCTATCCAAATTTCAAACGTTCAACCATGTTTGAGTTGAATTTAAAATGTGACCAGTAGCATTTGCAATTTGGTTTAAATGGAATTAAATCAAATTCATTTCAAATGCTTCTGCAATTTGAACCATAGCAACATACCACATTATACTTGAACTTCAGAGGCATATCATACACATTTCAAAATGGTTTAACTCGATCAAACAATGTCATATGCAACTTGGCTAAATTGGAAATCATATGTGGAGTTTAAATTTGCAATTTCAATTGCAAATACCCCATTTAAGTGGAATTGCTTCACACATCAAAGCATATACATCAAGTTTAAACCTTCAACCATGTGATTGTGCATTGTATTTACTTTTCTACATTGTTTGTTGTTTGTCGAGTATAGGTGGAACCGGAACAGGAGGCAGCCCCCTTCGTTGAAGACCCTGAACCCGAACCTTGTCAGCAAGGCAAGCAAACCCCCATTGATCTTGTCGATAAAATCCCACTTCCCTCCCATGTCTCGCTTATGCATTGTATAGGATGATTACCATGATAACGTTTCTACCGCATAGTTGAACCCAATCCTTTGCATGACCTATCATTTTGTCACAGTAGTAAGAAAACCACAATCCTAGCAAATGTAGGAGTTGGTTGATATCATGTAACCCCTGCAACTTTTACTGCTTATTGCATGCTTAGAGTTATAATGAGGTTACTCTTTTGTGAGTCGGGATGGTAGTGATGATGTTGATGATCGTAGAAATGTGTTGGTGAATCTACCCTAATACAAGGTGAACGATGAGAGGCTGTGTAGGAGTACACAGTGGGTTGTCTCGTTGAACACCGCCTTAAGTCCGAGTTCTTGTGTGGTGATCCAAGAAGAAGAGTACAACCACACATTGGGCTCACTGACCCCTCTCATCCTAGTACCTCACCCCGTTCGAACCCCAGAAGTCGCAGTAGTTCGGAGTTCTGGTAGGGCTGTGGCACGGTCTGCGAAGTGGATGAACGGGTTTTCAAGACCGGCTTGGGACCCTGCACACATAGTTTGAGGCTGTACTGGAACCTCGGCCGGACTTCCATACGGATCCCCCTCAGATAGGCGACTCTCTGGACTAGAACAGAGCTGTGGGAGATGTGTTGTGGTGGCATCCTCGTTGTCACCTCTTGAACGGTGACACGCAAAAGGCGGTAACTGATGACACGTGTGTGTAGCGGTACACCCCTGCAGGGTTAACAAAACTATTCGAATAGCCGCGTCCGCGGTTAAGGACTGCTTGGAAAGCTTAGCTTGATTATTAGACAACTTGAACTGGATACTTCTAAAATACACCAAGATAAGTGTGAGTGCTATGGCATGCTTTCTCGTGGGGAAGTCGAGGAAGGCACCATAGTGGTGTAATTGGTTGGAGATGTAGTGGACTCGTGTACGCTTCTTACCTCATGTCTGGTACTCGTAGTTCAGGACTAGCCAAGTCAAAGCTGGCACTTCTGCAATTGAACCCCACCTCCCTTTACCTTGATACATGTGCATGAGTAGTATAGCTCCTACGTAATTCTTGCTGAGTACTACTTTGTACTCACGTTTGCTTATTCTATGTTTTAGATGAACCCACTGACCCCGAAGGTGGATTCTTCATCGAGCTCAACGACTGAAGACCAAGCTAGTGTAGTCCCAGTCAGACGACTGGTTCCCTCGTGGAGGGCTTGTTTTTAGATAAGGCTTCTCTAAGCCATTTGTTAAACTTGTATGTACTCAGACCTACTTTGCTTCCGCATGTTTGATGTAATGTTGGATCACAGACTTGTGATCTCTGTGTGCACTCTGTAAGAGTTATCAATAAAGTGGTATACTTTGTAGAGAATTGCAATGATACCTGCTGTTCATACAAGGCATGTGTGTCGCGTGTATGTTTATAACATGCATGTCTTAGTATGGGTTTTCGAGACCTTAGTTGTGATCTGGCTGGCGGTCTTTTATACACCAAGTGGCCCTTAGATGTGCGCAGCTTGGGGCATCGCGATGCTATTGTTCGAGACTCTGTCGCGTGCACACTTTGATGTATGATCGAGCCCGCCCTAGACCCCGACTAAGTGATCGGGCTGGAGTAAGTCTATGTAAGAGTTATGAGATAGTCGATAGTATGGTTGGGGCGACTTGTCTGTGAATATGGGAGTTCATCACCCATATCATTTAGACTTGTGTGCGGACGATGAGGCCCCATCTCAGTTGATCATCCGGCCTGGATGGGATGCCCCTCACGTACGATGCTTTCCGAGAACGTTTTGTGCTTGGCCTTGTCTTCTTAGACAAGTGGGTACGGTTCTCGGCTCTCCATATGACTATGTCGTAGCGGGACTTGCATACGCGAACCCCGGGTCCCGACAGACTTGGTATCGGAGCAGGACTGACTGTAGGATTATCAGCCTTGGCTGAAGTCGAGTCTAGCCTTCTATAGTTATATAGTTACTCTGGGTATATAAGGGAACACCATAAGGCTTCTTTTTTCTCCTTACCCTCAGCGATCTGATTTCTGAGTCACCCTCATCTTGTTCTACGGGAAGATAGGACTAGGCTCATCTATGTCTGACTAGAACATCTCGTTGATTGCCTCCTTATAGCCGTAGGATGGTTGTGGTTGTCCAGAGTCTCCGTGTGTTGAGTTCCTTGAAGAAGTTATGTCCAATTTCTTCGAGGTTGTTTCATTTTCCATCCCACTGTAGCCGTTATGCTGCCGGATTTGTTCCGTGTTTCTTTGAGTCATTGCCTTCGCATTATTATCTTTCCACCTAAATCATATCCTTTTATCCTTGCCTCCATCGTACAACCTGTTCTGATTGTTGAATTTTATCACACAGGATGTCAGGTGGAACTCGTAGTGCTGTTCTTCGGAATCGAGACCGTGATCGGAATCGAAATGATGATGAACCTCCACCACCGCCTTCTGCGGCGGAAATCATGATGAAAGTTGAGCGGAATAGACGTGATCAAACACGCCTTCTGGAGCTCATCGAGCAGAATACCTCACGTCATTGCAATGTGGTTGTGAGCATTCAGGATTTCATCCTCCTCAAGACACCGGTATTCCGATGTTCTTCTGAGCCCCTTGAAGCTGATGATTGCTCCGTTCCATCGAGCGTAAGCTTGATACTGCACATGTTGCTCCCGATGACCGAGTTATTTTCGTGGTATACTTCCTGGAAGGTGCTTCTCTTCAGTGGTGGGAGAACTATGTTGCAATGCATCCAGATGGTCACGTAGTGACTTGGCAGGAGTTCTGTGTTACCTTCCGAGGGTACCACATTATGGATGAGTGGATGGAGCGCAAGAAGGAAGAGTTCTGCAATATGAATCAAGGAGAGATGTCCATTCATGAGTATGTGAGAGAGTTCAACCGTCTTGCTCGATATGCCCAAGATGAGATCACCACCGATGCCAGAAAGCAGGCAAGGTTCCGCAAGGGACTTAGCCCCATCCTTCGTCATGATCTCAACCTCCTTGAGTTTGCCACCTTTGAGTATTTAGTGAACAGATCCTTTAGAGCTGAGCATGGCAATGAAGCTTTCGAGAACTCTCGCAAGCATGCTCTTGAGCTTGCCCCTTCTTCCAGATCACACCCTCAGAAGCGCATGATCTGGATTCCAAACAGTTTGATCCACCAAAACGACCCACCGAGGCCATCGCTTGTGTCGCCTCGTCCACCAGCTCCACCAAACAACCCAGCTCCCCGCACTATCTTTGGAGCCTGCTTTAGATGTGGCCATCCTGGTCACTATTCTCGTGAGTGCCCCGTCAATCAAAATGCTCCACCCCATGCCAAAGGAAACCCCAATGTTCGTGCCAAGCCACCCCCAAAGGTTTCCACCGCTAAACCTTCCACTTCCACAAATCTTGGACGTGTGAACCAAATCTCAGCTGAGGAAACCGATGGTACTTCTGACGTCATTCTTGGTACGCTCCCAGTCAATTTTGTTCCCACTTCTGTCCTTTTCGATCCAGGAGCATCTCGCTCATTCATGTCGGAGAGTTATGCACTTCGGCATGATGTATACTTTGAAGAAATGTTCACCCCTATGATCATTCAAACTCCTAGTTCCAAATGGAAAACTAATAGAGTAAGCCATGGAAATCAAATTGCAATTGAGGGTTTAGTATTCCTTGCTTCACTCATAGCCCTCAAGTCTTCAGACATTAATGTCATCCTTGGTATGGATTGGTTATCAAGACAACATGCTTTTCTTGATTGTAAAGCCAAGTCAGTTAGACTTACACATACTTCACGCCAGACAATAGATTACTCCTCACCAAGAACAAGAACCCAAGTACAATCTTTTAATGTGCTTCCCCTTCCTGACCTTGAAGATATTCCGGTGGTTCGTGACTTCCCGGATGTCTTTCCTGAAGAGCTTCCGGGAATGCCACCCAACAGATGTGTAGAATTCATAGTAGATCTTATGCCAGGAACCGCCCCAATTTCCAGACGCCCATACAAAATGGCCCCACGTGAGTTAGCTGAGCTTAAAACCCAACTTGAAGCTTCGTTGGAAAAAGACTTCATCCGCCCTAGCGCCATGGGGTTGCCCCGTTCTATTCGTAACGAAGAAAGATGGAACAGAAAGTATGTGCATAGACTATCGCCCAATAAATCTAGCGATGATAAAGAACAAGTACCCACTGCCCAGGATCAATGATCTTTATGATCAACTTGCTGGATCCCCTGTCTTCTCCAAGATGGATTTGAGATTAGGCTATCATCAAATCAAAATCCGAAACGAGGACATTCCCAGAACGGCTTTTACTACTCGTTATGGTCTTTACGAGTACACCGTCATGTCCTTTGGTTTAACCAATGCCCCCGCCACTTTCTCACGCATGATGAATTCGATCTTCATGGAGTACTTAGATAAATTTGTTTTGGTTTATCTCGATGACATTCTCATATACTCGAAGAACGAAGAAGAACATGCCGAACACCTAAGGATGGTATTGATGAAACTTAGAGAGCATCGCCTGTATGCTAAATTCTCCCAAGTGTGAATTTTGGCTACCAGAAGTGACCTACTTAGGCCACGTGATTTCTGCAAAAGGCATTGCTGTGAATCCCGAGAGAGTTCAGGCCGTCCTTGACAGGACTCCACCTGAATCGGTTAAGCAAGTTAGGAGTTTTCTTGGCCTAGCCACCTATTGCCGCTGTGTCGTTGAGAACTTTTCTAAAGTTTCAAAGCCTCTAACTGAACTCCTCAAGAAAGATAAGAAATTCCTATGGAATCCCAAGTGCGAGGAAAGTTTTCAAGAGCTAAAAAGAAGATTGACTTCTGCACCTGTACTTGCGCCTCCAGACACCAAAAAGGATTTCGAGATCTTTTGTGACGCCTCACGGCAAGGGTTAGGATGCATACTTATGCAAGATAGACATGTGGTAGCTTATGCTTCACGCCAGTTGCGTCCACATGAAGAGAACTATCATACCCATGATCTTGAACTCGCTGCCGTAGTTCATGCCCTAACAACTTGGCGACATTACCTCCTTGGTAATCGTTGTGAGATCTATTCCGACCACCAAAGCCTCAAATACATTTTCACCCAGCCAGATCTTAATCTCAGGCAAAGACGCTGGATTGAGTTGATAAAAGATTATGACTTAGGAATTTCTTACACCCCAGGCAAAGCCAATGTCATGGCTGATGCACTAAGTCGTAAGTCGTATTGTAACAAGCTTATGTTACAACAGTATCAACCACTTCTTCATGAGGAATTTTGAAAGCTCAATCTCGAGATTGTTCCTCGTGGATCTCTTTTCAACTTGGTGGCGAAACCAACACTTGAGGATCAAATAATTGTTGCCCAAAGGAGTGCACGAGGTGTTCGCCGAATCAATGAGAACATTGCTAGCGGAGTTGCTACATGTTTCTCCACAGATAGCAAAGAAACGGTATTCTTTGAAAATCGTTTGGTAGTACCTAAGAATATAGATCTAAGGCAACTCATCCTGAAAAAATCCCATGACACACCCCTCTCGATTCATCCCGGTAGCACAAAAATGTACCGAGATCTACGCCAGAGATTTTGGTGGAATAGGATGAAGAGAGACATTGCTCGATTTGTTGCCGAATGTGATGTTTGTCGTCGCATTAAGGCAGAACATCAAAGACCTGTTGGTATACTTCAACCTTTGCCTATCCCTGAGTGGAAATGGGACAAAGTGGGTATGGACTTCATCACCGGCTTTCCAAAAACCCAGAAAGGAAACGATACCATCTTCGCTGTCATAGATAGACTTTCCAAAGTTGCTCACTTCCTTCCAGTTCGCGAGTCTATAACTGCTAGCCAGTTAGCGGACTTGTACGTCTCTAGAATTGTGTCTCTTCACGGTGTTCCTTTGGAAATCAATTCTGATCGTGGTAGCCTTTTCACCTCTAGATTTTGGGGAAGCTTTCAGAATGCTATGGGAACTCATCTCTCCTTTAGTACAACTTTCCATCCTCAGTCTAGCGGTCAAGTCCAAAGGGTTAACCAAATTCTTGAAGACATGCTCAGAGATTGTGTTATCTCATTCGGAAAGAATTGGGAGAAGTCTCTTCCATTTGCCAAATTTGCTTATAACAACAGTTTTCAATCTATTCTGAACATGGCTCCTTTTGAACTCCTTTATGGACGACGATGTCGAACTCCCCTAAACTGGCCAGAAACCGGTGAAAGACAATTCTTTGGACCGGATATGGTCAAGGAAGCAGAAGAGCAAGTTCGTATTGTTCGTGATCAATTTAAAGCAGCCCAGTCTCGTCAGAAAAGCTACTATGATCGTCATCATAGGCAAGAGAGCTACAATATGGATGAGAAGGCTTACCTTCGGGTTACTCCTCTGAAGGGAACCCAACGATTCGGTATCAAAGGCAAGTTGGCCCCACGTTACATCGGACCTTTCCGCATTCTTGCTAAACGTGGAGAAGTTGCCTACCAACTTGAACTACCCCCGCACCTTTCCCGAGTACATGATGTATTCCATGTGTCACAACTCAGGCGTTGCTTCAAGGACCCCATCCGCGAAGTCGACCATGAAACGCTTGATTTCCAAGATGACCTTTCTTATCGAGAATACAAAGTTCGTATTCTTGATTCCGCAGAGCGTGTCACTCGTCATCAGAAGATTAAGTTTCTGAAAGTGCAATGGTCACACGACTCTGAGAGAGAAGCCATGTGGGAAAGAGAAGACCGTCTCCGTACCGAGTACCCCACCTTCCTCCCGCAGACTTCTGAATCTCGGGACGAGATTATTTTGAGTGGGGGCGAGTTGTCAGAACCCTCTGTTAGGTAATGTGCTAGGATCAAATTCATCTTGCATCATGTTAAAAAATTTCAAATGAAGTCATTGAAATCCAATTCAAAAGGAAAATGGGAGAAGGAACCCCCCAGATGAATTAATTCAAAAGGCCAGAAATAAATCTTCTCCAAAAATTCATGTTAGAATTTTGAAAAGTCTTATAAATGAGTGCGATCACATATCAAGTGATGTGGGACCCACCCCATGCTCATGGATTTTTCAAATATTCAAACAGTGCCTTGGAATTAATCAAATACCCCTATTTGTTTTAAAATTCAAATCATTTGAATTTTAAAAAGTGCCAAACTTTGCAAATGGCTAGTATATATTTTTATAGGGCCATATAAAAAGTTTTGGCATTTTAAACAAAAGACAGAAAAGAAATAAGAAAAAGAAACAGAAAACTTACCTGGCGCCCCAGGCGAGAGCAGCCCAGCCAGCCCAGCCGGCCCACCAGGGGAACGGGGGTCTTCTTCCCCGTCCCGCGCACCCAAGCTGCTCGGTGGAAAGCCACCGAGCCAGCCGTGGACGCCACATCGACGCCGAGGGACTTCCAGGCCTCCCCCTGCCTTCTCCCTTCGCCTGGAGACGCCCTGGAGCACGCCTCCTCCATTCCCCCACTCTGGAGACGCCCGCACCCTCTCTCTCGCCAAGCTCGACGGAGACCCGAGCGCCGCCGTCGCCATGCCGTGAAGAACTCGTGGCCACCGTCGTCCCCGAGCCGCGCCACCGTGTCCAGAAGAACCGCAGCTGACGTCTTCGCCGTTCACCCCAGTCAATCGAGCCCGAGCGCCTCAGTAGACGACGCCAGCTTCGTCTTCAAGCTCCGGCCGCCGGGGAGCTCCATCGTCGATTGCTCCGCCGCCCAAGCCTCTAAAGGCCTCGCCGTCACTTCCAGCAGCCCCAGGGTGAGCTTCTGCTTCACCCAAACTATCTCACGGCCGCCCCCTTCCTCCCTATCGCGATCCTCCATGGATCCCGAGCTCACTCGCCGCCATGGTCGACGCAGCGTAGCCTCTCGTGCCCCTGGCGTTGCCCCAGTACGCGCGTTTGGCTCCTGGTTCCTCTAGACTTCGAACGCGCCAAGTCCCAGCTCAAGCCGTGCCCCCTAGCCTCGTCTACGACCTCGCCGGTTCTCTGCTTCCGCCGGAGTAGTCGCCGCTGTCCCTCTGGACCTCCCCGTGACCCCCAGATGCATCCATTGGACGCGCGGGAGTATGAGCTGCGTGATGGTACCTTCCCCGTAGCCTCCCGTGCCCCGCAACGCTTTCCGGCGAGTCTCTGCCGCGTCTGGTGACGCCGGCGTTTAGCCGCCGGCAGCCTGTGACGTGGCCGCGATTAACATAACCCTAACCCCTCGCTAACAGTCACTGACAGCCGGCCCAAGGCCACTTAATCCACCCTGGTTAGTTAAAACTAACCGGGTTAGTTAACCCAGTCGCTGACAAAGTGACCCCACTGGTCAGACCCCCCCACGTCAGCATGATGCAACAGTGACGCAGTAAATCGAATAATTGAGTTTTATAAATCCAGAAAATCTAGAAAAAGGCTGAAACTTTGGAAATTCATAGAAAATTCATATTAACTCCAAATTTAAAAAATAATATATGAAAAATGATCAGGAGAAAATAATCTATCCAAATTTCCAACGTTCAACCATGTTTGAGTTGAATTTAAAATGTGACCAGTAGCATTTGCTATTTGGTTTAAATGGAATTAAATCAAATTCATTTCAAATGCTTTTGCAATTTGAACCATAGCAACATACCACATTATACTTGAACTTAAGAGGCATATCATACACATTTCAAAATGGTTTAACTCGATCAAACAATGTCATATGCAACTTGGCTAAATGGGAAATCATATGTGAAGTTAAAATTTGCAATTTCAATTGCAAATACCCCATTTAAGTGGAATTGCTTTACACATCAAAGCATATACATCAAGTTTCAACGTTCAACCATGTGATTGTGCATTGTATTTACTTTGCTAACTTGTTTGTTGTTTGTCGAGTAGAGGTGAAACCGGAACAGGAGGCATCCCCCTTCGTTGAAGACCCTGAACCCGAACCTCGTCAGCAAGGCAAGCAAACCCCCATTGATCATGTCGATAAAATCCCACTTCCCACTCATGTCTCGCTTATGCATTGTATAGGATGATTACCATGATAACGTTTCTACCGCATAGTTGAACCCAATCCTTTGCATGACCTATCATTTTTTCACAGTAGTAAGCAAACCACAATCCTAGCAAATGTAGGAGTTGGTTGATATCATGTAACCCCTGCAACTGTTACTGCTTATTGCATGCTTAGAGTTATAATGAGGTTACTCTTTTGTGAGTCGGGATGGTAGTGATCATGTTGATGATGGTAGAAATGTGTTGGTGAATCTACCCTAATACAAGGTGAACGATGAGAGGCTGTGTAGGAGTAAACAGTGGGTTGTCTCGTGGAACACCGCCTTAAGTCCGAGTTCTTGTGTGGTGATCCAAGAAGAAGAGTACAACCACACATTGGGCTCACTGACCCCTCTCATCCTAGTACCTCACCCCGTTCGAACCCCAGAAGTCGCAGTAGTTCGGAGTTCTGGTAGGGCTGTGGCACGGTCTGCGAAATGGATAAACGGCTTTTCAGGACCGGCTTGGGACCCTGCACACATCGTTTGAGGCTGTACTGGAACCTCGGCCGGACTTCCATACGGATCCCCCTCAGATAGGCGACTCTCTGGACTAGAACGGAGTTGTGGGTGAAGTGTTGTGGTGGCATCTTGAACGGTGACACGCAAAAGGCGGTAACTGATGACACGTGTGTGTAGCGGTACACCCCTGCAGGGTTAACAAAACTATTCGAATAGCCGCGTCCGCAGTTAAGGACTGCTTGGAAATCTTAGCTTGATTATTAGACAACTTGAACTGGATACTTCTAAAATACACCAAGATAAGTGTGAGTGCTATGGCGTGCTTTCTCGTGGGGAAGTCGAGGAAGGAACCATAGTGGTGTAATTGGTTGGAGATGTAGTGGACTCGTGTACACTTCTTACCTCAAGTCTGGTACTCGTAGTTTAGGACTAGCCAAGTCAAAGCATGCACTTCTGCAATTGAACCCCACCTCCCTTTACCTTGATACATGTGCATGAGTAGTATAGCTCCTACGTAAGTCTTGTTGAGTACGACTTTGTACTCACGTTTGCTTATTCTATGTTTTAGATGAACCCACTGACCCCGAAGGTGGATTCTTCATCGAGCTCGACGACTGAAGACCAAGCTAGTGTAGTCCCAGTCAGACGACTGGTTCCCTCGTGGAGGGCTTGTTTTTAGATAAGGATTCTCTAAGCCATTTGTTAAACTTGTCTGTACTCAGACCTACTTTGCTTCCGCATGTTTGATGTAATGTTGGATCACAGACTTGTGATCTCTGTGTGCACTCTGTAAGAGTTATCAATAAAGTGGTATACTTTGTAGAGAATTGCAATGATACCTGCTGTGCATACAAGGCATGTGTGTTGCGTGTATGTTTATAACATGCATGTCTTAGTATGGGTTTTCGAGACCTTAGTTGTGATCTGGCTGGCGGTCTTTTATACACCAAGTGGCCCTTAGATGTGCGCAGCTTGGGGCATCGCGATGCGATTGTTCGAGACTCTGTCTCGTGCACACTTTGATGTATGATCGAGCCCGCCCTATACCCCGACTAAGTGATCGGGCTGGAGTAAGTCTATGTAAGAGTTATGAGATAGTCGATAGTATGGTTGGGGCGACTTGTCTGTGATTATGGGAGTTCATCACCCATATCATTCAGACTTGTGTGCAGACGATGAGGCCCATCTCAGTTGATCATCCGGCCTGGATGGGATGCCCCTCACGTACGATGCTTTCCGAGAACGTTCTGTGCTTGGCTTTATCTGCTTAGACAAGTGGGTACGGTTCCCGGCTCTCCATGTGACTATGTCGTAGCGGGACTTGCATACGCTAAACCCGGGTCCCGACACCAGGTGGCTGGCAGTTTGCAAAAACATCCCCGGTTTTTCTCTCGCGCGCGCGGTGTTTACGTTTCTGACCGCCGAGGGTCCACAGGACCTCCGATTCGGGTAAAACTTCAAACTGCGCGATCAACGCGTCGAGCCAGCAGCGTTCACCTCGCGCTGGAACCGTTCCGGGAACAATTTCTGGCACGCTATAAAAATAACCCGTTTAATTATTAAACGGGGTTTTTCCTTCCGTTGGTTGCGGCTGGTCTCGTGCGGTTTTCGCGACGGTGATCGGGTGAAACCCGGTGTCGCAAAAGTCGAGGATCAGGGTGGCAAGGGTCGGTCTCCGTCCGGTACGAGAATAAGAGGGGAAAAAATAATCTTCGATCGATAAATCGGGGATGAACACCGCAAACAAATCAGACAATCAAATAATTCACACCGAAAACAAATTTTTTAATTTTTGTGAAATCTGGGCTGTTACAATACAACACCACCAACAAGGGATCTCATCCCGAGATCCTGGACGATCCGGGGGAGAGGAAGGCAGAGAAAAGAAAGACGACGATCTTCAGCACCACCAACAAGGGACTATGCTCCATGTCTAACGAGGATCTTCCGTCGAGAAACTTTCCTCAGAGAGACGACATCGTCGAAAATACGAAACCGTCGGTGTCAAGAGGAGGAACGACAGTTGAAAGCGAAGATCAAGGGAAGCATTCTCACGCCAATCACGAGGATACCGGACAAGAGGATTGAAGTCAACAGACGACCAAGATATCCACCCAGAGTCGGAAGAACTAAAGGTACTACCGAATTCCCCAATCTGAGATCGGAATCGAGACAATACGCTGCAAGCAAGGCATTGTAACGGTTCCAAAACTCCACACACTCGAGATCCTAAAGTTTGAAAGGGGATAAGTCGAGAGTAAAACACTTACGACACTTGTCCTGACCAGAGCAAGGGTAAGGAGTAAAAATATTCCTACTCTCCGATAACTAAGTTAGTAACTACAAAATAGTTTTGTCTAGACTCGACTTCGTCCAGAGAAGGGATCCTACGGTCGGTAAGGCTCTGATACCAAGTTGTAAGGCCCGATATGAGGTACTGTTCCAGATCTAGGTGTGTCCACCCAGATCCGGGGACGAAGCACATATCGGTCCCACCGCGACATATGACAAAGCCATATGCCCCAGATTTCCAACATGATATCACAACATTACAGATACAAGGATACAACATCTCATACAATCGGCATACAACTGCCTTAAATAAAATACAACAACGGAAGATATATGTCTGAGTACAGACTAAAATCAAATGCCTACTGGCAAAGAGAAAAACATTGATCCCATAACCACACGGGTCCAGGCCCTCCATCGGGATCCGCCTAACTAGTCGTCGTCGAGTCTCCACGTGAAACGTCGATCACCATACCTGTTGTCAATCAAGAACCCTGAAAAGAGTTTGGGGGTAGTATCATGAGTACAAAAGTACTCAGCATCCAACTGTAGTGGTCAACTGACCCAGCAAGGACTTCATCACTCGTCATTCTAGGACAACTAGTAGTTTACGGTAAGGATGGGGTAAGTGGTGAGGTTGCTGCTGCACTAGCATTTATGAAGTGGCTAACGATCTAGAGAGTAAGGTAAGAAGCCAAGAATTCGATGAGGAATCGCCTCCAACAAGTCTGCTATCCACCTACTACGCAAACATAACACCTATCCTATCCTTGTCCTCCTCTTCACATCCCGACGAAGAAGAAGCAGTCAAGGCACACACACGTTGATCAAGTTATATTAAAATTATCTCAGTTGTTGTTTTCTATGAACAAGGAGTAGGTCTCAAGTCGTCCATAAAAGTGGACACGGCTTCTCGAAAAGATTTAACCCTGCAGGGGTGTACCAACTGCCCATTACAAGGCTCCGCATGCACGCCCATCTCTCTCATTTTCTACCCATCACAGGAAGCCATTTTATGATTTAGTCGCAAGAGATCCGGAACGATAGGTCCCTCTTACTAACAACGCACAAATCCGGGTGGCCCCCGGTGAGTCGACACCCAACTCAAAAGCCGGCCGCGCTCTCGAATCGGCCTCTACCGTTTGGACGAGGTCAGGTTAGTTACCCAAACTATGTGGGCAGCCCCCGAGCTTCCAGGTTTGGACCAACAAAGAAACCATGTCTCCGCTGGCCCGAGTTGTTTGAAAATCTGCGAGGTCGACACTCGCACACACACGTTTTGCAAAAGGTAAAACCTGCTTGGGACACCACTAGAAATGTTTGAAGCTAGATAGGTATGAAGAGGGGACCCCATAAAATCCCACACGCGGTTAGGCACGCTCAGTCTTAAAACCAATACCCGGAACTCGGATCCTAGGTGACTCAAATGGAACAAAGCGTCGGGGCGGGATAGCCTAGACCTTCCATCCTTCGTCGAATATAGTCAACATTTATAATAATCATAATGTGATAGCCCAAACCAAGGAGTGACAGGGTAACATCGTAGCATCCTAAGCATGAATACTAAGAATGGGCTGAGCAACGAGCAATAGTAACATAACAGTACAAGGTTTGCTGGGAGGGGAAATGGCTGTATCAGTTTGAAAGAGGTTGTAAACATGTGGTAGGATCAAACATCGAACCTAACCTAGACTAGCATGCAAACCGCTGGTTGAAATAGAATGGATCATAAGTAATGTATAGTCCTTGCCTGTTGATAAGTCGGGTTCTGAAGGTTTAGTGGATCGCAAGCTCGCATCGTCTCCGAGAGGTACCCGCGGAAGCACACAAGACGGTAAACACTGGAAAGCAATCAACGAGCAAGCATCTATTACTACGGGGCAAACACGAGCAAGCATCAACAAGAAGGCAACACGAGACATCGCACCTACCGTCGAGAGCGGTTACTAACAGGTTAAGTGGAGTACTCGTCACACACGACGATACCGCACATTTGGAAAGGTTCAAGTTGTTTAGCTACAGGTGATCAACAAAGGTTGTTAACATGGCATCTCACTCAAGAATGGCATAGCACACAAACATGGCAAGAGGTGAAGCATAAATAAACTATCTAATCTAGTCAGTTTAAGTGGGGAGTAAAACCTATACACGGCAACTATTACGGATCCCACGATATTTATTGCATTTGGTACTATTTTTCCCTAAACAATATTTTTATTATTTTATTAGCAAGCAAGAGCAGCATAAACACAATCTACATGCAATTCTAGTCAAGTTACATATAAAGAACATTTTAAACAGAGCAATGGTGAAAAAGTTATTAATTAAACAAGTTACAGTGGCAAGCAGTGTAATTACCAGTCAAACAACATGTAAACAAAGTCAAACATGGCAAAGAGTCACATTTCATTAAACTACACAAAAAACTAAGCAAGTTTCATGTTTAACACGTCGCGATCCGAGCTACGAGCTAAAAGATACGGGCACCGCAAAATTAAAACAACACATAGTTTTTTTTCCAGACTAAGAAAAGAAAAAAAAAGAAAAAAACAGCAGGGAAAAAAATAAAAAAATAAAAAAGGGGGCGGCCTGGCCTCACCTAGTGGGCTCGGCCCATCTGCAGCGGTGGGAGGCCAGCCGGCTGGCGGGCCGTCTCGGCGAGCTGGGCTGCGGCTGGAGGTGTGGGCCGCGAGGCGCTAGCCGGCCCAGGGAGGTTGCGGTTGCCTGGCTCGAGGAGGCCGAGCTCCTCCCGAGCGGGGACGATGGCGGCGGCTGCGGTTGTTGACGCCGGCGACGAGCGGCTGGTCCAGGGACAGCGCGGGGAGGCGGAAACGGGGCAGGACGGCGCAGATCCTGTCATGCCTCGCCGGATCTACGCGGCGAAGGTGACGAACGACGGGCGACTCGGCCGACGAGCTCGAGCTCGCCCCGTCAATGGACTGCGGCGGCCGGAGGTGGCTCCAGCAGGACCTGGACAGGGAGGACGTGAGGTGAGGCGAGGAGAGAACGGAGAGGGAGGAGAGGGAGGAGAGCGCAGGAGGGGAGAGCTCGCCGGGGCAGCGGCCTGCGGCCGTGGAGAGCTCGGGTGCGGCGGCGGCGATGAGGCTGCCCACGGTTGAAGGAGAGAGAGGGTGACGTGGCAGCCCCCAGGCCATCTGATCTCACGATCCAGTGGTCCAAAATCGCCAAATCTAGGGTTGGAAGAAAATTGGGGATTTTTGGGGAAAATGTGAGGGGGGTGGCTGCAATTTTGTGGCTAGGGAAACCCTAGAAGGAGGTGGGAGTGTGGTGGTCTTTATATAGCCCAGGTGGCTGGCAGTTTGCAAAAACATCCCCGGTTTTTCTCTCGCGCGCGCGGTGTCTACGTTTGTCATAACCCCAACTAGGGTAAGTGCTAGGGTTTGTTTGTGCCTTTGCATCATGCAAAAATTCAAATGAAATTCAAAAATGGGGAAGCAGAAAGCCCTGAGAAATTAATTCAAATGGCCAGATAAAAATCTTTTTCCAAAAATCATTTGAGTATTTGTAAAATTCCTAGAAATGATGGTGATCATTTTAAAAGTGGTTTGGGTTCATTCCCATGCCTATGGAATATTCAAAAATTCAAAAGGTGCCTTGGAAATTAAATTTGACCCCTATTTGAATTGAAATTCAAATGTTTTGAATTTCAAAAATGCTCAAATTCTACAAGTGACTTGCTACTGGTCACCATAAAAATGTTTGGGAATTTTACAAAATTGCCTGTCTATTTATTTCTAGGCAAAAAAAAAACAGAAAAGAAAAGAAGAAGAAAAAAAAACAGAAAAAAGGCCTACCCAGCTTGGGCCCATCTAGCAGAAGCCAGGCCCAACCCACCAAGGGCAGCCTCGTCTTCTTCCCTGGACGCCCGAACACGCCACTGCGAGGCATGCATGCCGGCGACGCCCACGGCCACCTCCTGCTTCCCCCGTCCTCATCTCCTCGCCTGGAGAAGGCCCTGGACGCCTCCTCCATTCCTCCCCTCTCTCCGCTTGCTCTCCCTCTCTCCCTAGCCGGATTCGTGCACCACCCGTAGCTCGCCGCCGGCTGCCGTTGTGCGCCTGCGTGGCCACCGTGCCTCCCCCGTGCCGCCGTGTTGTCCAGAGGACTCCCCAGCGACGACTCCATCGACCAGCAGCATCAATTCGACCCAAGGGGCCCCGAGGACGACGCCGACATCGGGTTTCTCCGCCACCGCCGTCGGCACGCCATAGCCAAATTCGCCGTCTCCTCTGCTCCAACGGCCTCCTCGACACCGCCTTCGAGCTCAGGGTGAGCTTGCTTAGCTTTCCCCCCCTAACCGTGCGCGTTCCCGTGTTCCCGCCGTCGTTCCCGTCGAACCCGAGCTCCGGCCGTGGCGGAAGTGCTCGCCGTCGAGCCCTCAGGCCGCCCCGTGGCAGACCACCCACCCCAGTCGACGCGCGCGAGTGCGTAGGCTCGATTGGGACTGCCCCCGTGCCCTCCCGTGGCCGGAAGGCCCTTTCCGGCGAGCGCCGCCGTGGCCAGTGCCGCCGGCGTCAAGCCGCCGGGCACTTAGCCCTTAACCCCCGTGCCTAATCACCCCCCTGGGCCACTGACATGTGGACCCGAGACCCCCTAATAACCCAAATTAAATTAAACTAACAAAGACTTAACCCAGGTGAACTGACCTGCGGGTCCCACACGTCAGGTTGACCAGTCAGCAGCCCTGACGTCAGCATGACACAATGCTGATGCAGAAAAGCCTTTTCCTGTTTAAAATAATTCCAGTAAATCCAGAAATTTGAATAAACTTTAGAAAATCATAACTAATTCATATTAACTCCAAATTAAACATATAATATATGAAAAATTATCAAAAAAATGCAAGGATTAAGAATATGCAATTTGTTTTCATGTTTGACCATTTTAAAATGGGGGCACAGTAGCAAATGTGCATATGGCTTAATTTGAATTCAAATTTGAAGTTTGAATTTGCATTTCAAATGCAATATACTTCAATTAAGATGAATATGCTACAAACCAGTACCATTCACATCATGGAAAACCTTATCATGTGTATGTGCATTTTTACTTCCGAAGTTGTCCCCCCTTGTTGATGATTGCCTCCGATGACAGACGTTCCGAGACGGTGATCACCCCCGAAGAAGAAGACCACCGTTAAGACCCGTGTATCGTCAGCAAGGCAAGCAAACCCCATTGATCATGTCTATAAAATCCTACTTCCCTCTCAGTCTCTCTTATGCATGTTTAGGAGATCACCGAGACACGTTCTTTCGCATAGTTGAACCCATTCCGATGCATGACCTATCATTTTGCCACCGTTTTAAGCAAAACACAATCCTAGCAGATATAGGAGTTGAATGATGAGCATGTGCCCCCTGCAACTGTTACTGCTTTTTTCTGCTTAGTGATACAATGAGGATGTTATGATTGTGAGTCGGGATGGAATGAACACAGTGATGTTGTTGATAACGTGTTGGTGAATCCACCCTAAACAAAGGTGAACGATGAGAGGTTGTGTAGGAGTACAAAGTGGGTTGTCTCGTTGAACACTGACCTAGGCCCCGAGTTCCTGTTTTGTGATCCAAGACAAAGAGTATGACCACATGTAGGGTTTTATGGGAGCCCCGTTTGGCCTCTTTACGTACCCGATCTGGTCCAGGAGTCATACTAGATTCGGGCTTTCCATTTGACCTAACTATAGATATGTGGGTGGACCTGTGAGGCAGTGAAACCATCTGTCAAAGGTGGCGTCTCGGTCCCTTGCATTATCTGAGTCCGTTTCGTGGAACCGGCCGGACTCTCGAGCGGTGAAAAACTCAGGTAGTCGACTCATGGATTAGAGAAGGTGATGTGAGGGTAGTGCCTTGGTTTCATCCACGTCCGACACCCGCTTGAAGGGTGACAAGAACGAGGCGATAAGTGATGACACGCGTGCGAAGATGTACACCCCTGCAGGGTTAATGAACTATTCGAATAGCCGTGTCCGCGGTTATGGACTACTTGGAGACCTCTACTTGATCATAGACAACTTGAATGGATACTTATAAAACTCGCAAGATAAGCGTGTGTTCTATGGCATGCTTCCTCGTGGGGAAGTCGAGGAAGTATCCATAGTGGTGTATTGGTTGAAGACTTGGTAGTGGACTCGTGTACGCTTCTTACCTCAAGTCGGGTACTCGTAGTTCAGGACTAGCCAAGTCAAAGCTGGCACTTCTGCATGATGAACCCCACTTCCTTTACATTGAAACTTGAGCATGAGTAGTATAGATCTGATGTAAGTCTTGCTCAGTACGACTTTGTACTCACGTTTGCTTATTCTATGTTTTAGATGAGAACCGGACCCCGATGGAGTCACCTTCGTGAAGCTCGACGTTGACCTTGGTAGCATAGTTCCAGACAGCAGTCTGGTCCCTCGTGGAAGGGCATGTATGTTTACAAGGCTTCTTTAAGCCATTTGTTAAACTTGTCTGTACTCAGACCTAATTTTCTTTCGTTGTATGATGTAATGTTGATCACAGACTAGTGATCTTTGTATTCTCTATGTGTAAGTCAATAAAGAAGTACTTTGTAGAGTTATGTGATGATACCTGCTGTTCATACTAGACATGTGTGCTGCGTGTATATTTATAACATGCATGTCTTAGTATGGGTTTTCGAGACCTTAGTTGTGATCTGGCTGGCGGTCTTTTATACACCAAGTGGCCCTTAGATGTGCGCAGCTTGGGGCATCGTGATGCGATTGCTCGTGACTCTGTCACGTGCACACTTTGGTGTATGATCGAGCCCTCCCTAGACCCCGACTAAGTGATCGGGTTGGAGTAAGTCTATGTAAGAGTTAGGATTCAATCGATAACATGGTTGAGGCGACTTGTCTATGAGTATGGGATTCACCACCCATAAGCATTTATACTTGTGAGCGGACGATGAGGACCCATCTCAGTTGATCATCCGTCCTGGACGGGATGCCCCTCACGTACGATGCTTTCCGAGAGTATTCTGTGCTTGGCCTTGTCTTCTTAGACAAGTGGGTACGGCTCTCGACTCTCCATGTGATTGCATCGTGGCTGGAATTACATACGGTAACCCCGGGTCCCGACAGACTTGGTATCAGAGCGGGACTATTTGTAGGAGTATTTAACCCTTGGTCGAAGTCGAGTTTAGCACTCTATATTTATATAGTTACTTGGGTATAAAGGGAACAACGTAAGGCTTCTTTTTCTCCTTACCCTCATCGATCTGAGTTCTGAGTCACCTTTTCTTTTCTACGGGATGATAGGACTAGGCTCATCTATGTCTTACTAGAACATCTCGCTGAGTGCTTCCTTTTAGCCGTAGGATTGTTGTGGTCGTCCAGAGTCTTCGTGTTTTGAGTTCCTTGAGGAAGTTCTGTCCAATCTCCTCGAGGTTGTCTTGTTTTCCATCCCGGTGTAGCCGTTATGCTGCCCGATTTATCCCGTGTTTCTTTGAATCATTGCCTTTGCATTACAATCTTTCCGCCTAAATCATGTCCTCTTGTCTTTGATTCCATCCTACAACCTGTTCTGATTGTTGATTTCTATCACACAGGATGTCAGGTGGAACTCGTAGTGCTGTTTGTCGCAATCGAGACCGTGTTCATAATCGAAATGATGATGCACCTCCACCACCGCCTTCTGCGGCGGAAATCATGATGGAAGCTGAGAAGAATCGACGTGATCAAACACGCCTTCTGGAGCTCATCGAGCAGAATACCTCACGTCATTGCAATGTGGTTGTGAGCATTCAGGACTTCATCCCCCTCAAGCCACCGGTATTTCGATGTTCTTCTGAGCCCCTTGAACCTGATGATTGGCTCCGTTCCATCGGGCGTAAGCTTGATACGGCACATGTTGCTCCCAATGATCGAGTTATATTCGCAGCATACTTTCTGGAAGGTGCCGCTGCTGAATGGTGGGAGAACTATGTTGCGATGCAGCCTAATGGTCACCTAGTGAATTGGCAGGAGTTCTGTGTTGCCTTTCGAGGGTACCACCTTCTAGATGAGTTAATGGAACGCAAGAAGGAAGAGTTCTGCAATTTGACTCAAGGAGAGATGTCCATTCATGAGTATGTGAGAGAGTTCAACCGTCTTGCTCGGTATGCCCAAGATGAGATCACCACCGGTGCCAGAAAGAAGGCAAGGTTCCGTAAGGGACTTAGCCCCATCCTTCGTCATGATCTCAACCTCCTTGAATTTGCCACCTTTGAGGATTTAGTCAACAGATCCTTCAGAGCTGAGCATGGCAATGAAGTGTTCGAAGAGTCCCGCAAGCATGCTCTTGAGCTTGCTCCTTCTTCAAGTTCAGCCCCTCAGAATCGCAGAATATGGATTCCAACTCGTGCCATACCTCAAAACTTTCTTCAGAGACCACCATCCAATATATGCCATCCACCTCAACACATTGTTCCTCCCAGGAATGATAGTGTGCAATCAAGTAATCCTGCTCCCAGCAATTCAGGCAGGATGTGTTTCACGTGTGGTCTGACAGGCCATTACTTCCGACAATGCCCTACAGTGTTGGTGGCACCACGTCGACCTAGTCACAAGCCTCCAAAGAAATCAACAACCAAAACCATCCCAGCAAAGCTTTCAGCCACAAGTAGTGGATATGTGAACCAAATCTCAGTTGAGGAAACCACTGCTGCTTCCGACGTCATTCTTGGCACACTCCCAGTCAATCATGTTCCTGCCTCCGTTCTTTTCGATCCAGGAGCTTCTCATTCATTCATGTCGGAGAGTTATGCACTCCGGCATGGATTTTCTTTTGAAGAAATGTTTTCTCCAATGATCATTCAAACTCCTGGTTCCAAATGGCAAACTAATAGAGTAAGCCATGGCAATCAAATTGCAATTGAGGGTTTAGTATTCCTTGCCTCTCTTATAGCCCTCATGTCTTCAGACATTGATGTCATCCTAGGAATGGATTGGTTATCAAGGCAGAATGCTTTCCTTGATTGTAAAGCCAAATCAGTTAAACTCACCCATCCTTCAGGCCAGACCATTGTCTACACATCACCCAGCTCTAGAATCCAGATGCATACTTTGAATGTGCTTCCACTTCCAGACCTTGAAGATATTCCGGTGGTTCGTGACTTCCCGGATGGCTTTCCTGAAGAGCTGCCGGGAATGCCACCCGACAGGTGTGTAGAATTCATAGTGGATCTTATACCAGGCACAACCCCAATTTCCAGACGCCCATATAGAATGGCCCCACATGAGTTAGCTGAGCTAAAAACCCAACTTGATGCTTCGTTGGCAAAAGGCTTCATCCGCCCTAGCTCATCGCCATGGGGTTTCCCCGTTCTGTTCGTAACGAAGAAAGATGGAACAGAAAGGATGTGCGTAGACTATCACCCGCTAAATCTAGCGACGATAAAGAACAAGTACCCACTGCCCAGGATCAATGATCTTTATGATCAACTTGCAGGATCCTCTGTCTTTTCCAAGATGGATTTGAGATTAGGTTATCATCAAATCAAAATCCGAAACGAGGACATCCCCAAGACGGCTTTCACTACTCGTTATGGTCTTTACGAGTACACCGTCATGTCCTTCGGGTTAACCAATGCCCCCGCCACATTCTCGCGCTTGATGAATTCGATCTTCATGGAGGACCTAGATAAATTTGTTGTGGTTTATCTTGATGACATTCTCATCTACTCGAAGAACGAAGAAGAACACGCAGAACATCTTAGGTTGGTATTGATGAAACTTAGAGAGCACCGCCTTTATGCCAAGTTCTCCAAGTGTGAATTTTGGCTACCATAAGTGACCTACTTAGGCCACATGATTTCTGCAAAAGGCATTGCTGTCAATCCCGAGAGAGTTCAGGCCGTCCTTGATTGGACTCCACCTGAATCGGTGAAGCAAGTTACGAGTTTTTTGGCTTAGCAAGCTATTGTCGCCGCTTCGTTGAGAACTTCTCCAAAGTTGCAAAGCCTCTAACTGAACTCCTCAAGAAAGATAAGAAATTCCAATGGACCCCCAAGTGCGAGGAAAGCTTTCAAGAGCTAAAAAGAAGATTGACTTTTGCACCCATACTTGCTCCTCCAGACACCAAAAGGGATTTCGAGATCTATTGTGATGCTTCACGGCAAGGGTTAGGATGCATACTTATGCAAGATAGACATGTGGTAGCTTATGCTTCACGCCAGTTGCGGCCACATGTAGAGAACTATCCAACCCATGATCTTGAACTCGCTGCCGTAGTTCATGCCCTGAAGACTTGGCGACATTACCTCCTTGGTAATCATTGTGAGATCTATTCTGATCACCAAAGCCTCAAATACATATTCACCCAGCCAGATCTTAATCTCAGGAAAAGACGCTAGATAGAGTTGATAAAAGATTATGACTTAGGAATTTCTTATACCCCAGGCAAGGCCAATGTCATGGCTGATGCACTAAGTCGTAAGTCGTATTGTAACAACCTCATGTTACAACAGTATCAACCACTTCTTCATGAGGAATTTCGCAAGCTCAATCTTGAGATAGTTCCTCATGGATTTCTTTCTACCTTGGTGGAGAAACCAACCCTTGAGGATCAAATCATAGCCGCCCAGAAACAAGATAGTTGTATTCAAGAGATCAAGCAGAACATTGTTAGCGGAGGTTCTAAATGTTTCTCTGCAAATGATCAAGGAACGATATTGTTTGAAAACCGTTTAGTAGTTATTGAGAATGAAGACCTAAAGCAGCTGATCCTTAAGGAAGCTCATGACACTCCCCTCTCGATTCATCCCGGTAGCACAAAAATGTACCGAGATCTACGCCAGAGATTTTGGTGGACCCGGATGAAGAGAGACATTGCACAATTTGTTGCCGAATGTGATGTTTGTCGTCGCATTAAGGCAGAACACCAAAGACCTGCTGGCACTCTTCAACCATTGTCTATTCCCGAGTGGAAATGGGACAAGGTCGGTATGAACTTCATCACCGGCTTTCCAAAAACCCAGAAAGGAAATGATGCCATCTTCGTTGTCATTGATCGACTTTCAAAAGTTGCTCAGTTCCTTCCAGTTCGTGAGTCTATAACTGCTAGTCAGTTAGCGGACTTGTATGTCTCTAGAATTGTGTCTCTTCACGGTGTTCCTTTGGAAATCAATTCTGATCGTGGTAGCCTTTTCACCTCTAGATTCTGGGAAAGTTTTCAGAATGCTATGGGAACTCATCTCTCATTTAGTACAGCTTTCCACCCTCAATCTGGCGGTCAAGTTGAAAGGGTTAATCAAATCTTGCAAGACATGCTCAGAGCTTGTGTTATCTCTTTCGGAAAGAATTGGGAGAAATCTCTTCCCTTCGCCGAATTTTCTTATAACAATAGCTATCAATCTAGTCTGAACATGGCTCCTTTTGAATTCCTCTATGGCCGACGATGTCGAACACCCCTAAACTGGTCAGAAACCGGTGAAAGACAACTCTTTGGACCGGATATGATCAAGGAAGCAGAAGAGCAAGTTCGCATTGTTCGTGATCGATTGAAAGCCGCTCAGTCTCGTCGGAAAAGCTACTATGATCGTCATCATAGAGAAGAGATCTACAATCTTAATGAGAAGGCTTACCTTCGGGTTACTCCTCTGAAGGGAACCCAAAGATTCGGTATCAAAGGCAAGTTGGCCCCACGTTACATCGGACCTTTCCGCATTCTAGCTAAACGTGGAGAAGTTGCCTACCAACTTGAACTACCCCCGCACCTTTCCCGAGTACATGATGTATTCCATGTGTCACAACTCAGGCGTTGCTTCAAGGACCCCATCCGCGAAGTCGACCATGAAACGCTTGATCTCCAAGATGACCTTTCTTATCGAGAGTACCCTGTTCATATTCTTGATTCCGCAGAGCGTGTCACTCGTCGTCAGAAGATCAAGTTCCTCAAAGTGCAATTGTCACATCACTCCGAGAAAGAAGCAACCTGGGAAAGAGAAGACCGCCTCCGTGCCGAGTACCCCACCTTCCTCCCGATGACTTCTGAATCTCGGGACGAGATTCTTTTGAGTGGGGGCGAGTTGTCATAACCCCAACTAGGGTAAGTGCTAGGGTTTGTTTGTGCCTTTGCATCATGCAAAAATTTAAATGAAATTCAAAAATGGGGAAGCAGAAAGCCCTTAGAAATTAATTCAAATGGCCAGAGAAAAATATTTTTCAAAAAATCATTTGAGTATTTGTAAAATTCCTATAAATGATGGTGATCATTTTAAAAGTGGTTTGGGTTCATTCCCATGCCGATGGAATATTAAAAAATTCAAAAGGTGCCTGGGAAATTAAATTTGACCCATATTTGAATTGAAATTCAAATGTTTTGAATTTCAAAAATGCTCAAATTCTACAAGTGACTTGCTACTGGTCACCTAGGATTTATAAAAATGTTTGGGCATTTTACAAAATTGCCTAGCTATTTATTTCTAGGCAAAACAAAATAACAGAAAAGAAAAGAAGAATAAAAAAACAGAAAAGAGGTCTACCCGTCTTGGGCCCATCTAGCAGAAGCCAGGCCCAGCCCACCAAGGGCAGCCTCGTCTTCTTCCCTGGACGCCCGAACACGCCACTGCGTGGCATGCATGCCGGCGACGCCCACGACCACCTCCTGCTTCCCCCGTCCTCATCTCCTCGCCTGGAGAAGGCTCTGGATGCCTCCTCCATTCCTCCCCTCTCTCCGCTTGCTCTCCCTCTCTCCCTAGCCTGATTCGCGCACCACCCGTAGCTCGCCGCCGGCCGCCGTTGTGCGCCCGCGTGGCCACCGTGCCTCCCCCGTGCCGCCGTGTTGTCCAGAGGACTCCCCAGCGACGACTCCATCGACCAGCAGCATCAATTCGACCCAAGGGGCCCCGAGGACGACGCCGGCATCGGGTTTCTCCGCCACGGCCGTTGGCACGCCATAGCCAAATTCGCCGTCTCCTCTGCTCCAACGGCCTCCTCGACACCGCCTTCGAGCTCAGGGTGAGCTTGCGCAGCTTTCCCACCCTAACCGTGCCCGTTCCCATGTTCCCGCCGTCGTTCTCGTCGAACCCGAGCTCCGGCCGCCGCGGAGGTGCACGCCGTCGAGCCCTCAGGCCGCCCCGTTGCAGACCACCTACCCCAGTCGACGCGCGCGAGTGTGTAGGCTCGATTGGTACTGCCCCCGTGCCCTCCCGTGGCCGGAAGGCCCTTTCCGGCGAGCGCCGCCGTGGCCAGTGCCGCCGGCGTCAAGCTGCCGGGCACTTAGCCCTTAACCCCCGTGCCTAATCACCCCCCTGGGCCACTGACATGTGAACCCGAGACCCCCTAATGACCCAAATTAAATTAAACTAACAAAGACTTAACCCAGGCTCACTGACCTGCGTGTCCCACGAGTCAGGTTGACCAGTCAGCAGCCCTGACGCCAGCATGACACAATGCTGATGCAGAAAAGCCTTTTCCTGTTTAAAATAATTCAAGTATATCCAAAATTTGAATAAGCTTTAGAAAATAATAACTAATTCATATTAACTCCAAATTAAACATATAATATATGAAAAATTATCAGAAAAATGCAAGGATTAAGAATATAAAATTTGTTTTCATGTTTGACCATTTTAAAATGGGGGAACAGTAGCAAATGTGCATAAGGCTTAATTTGAATTCAAATTTGAAGTTTGAATTTGCATTTCAAATTTAATATACTTCAATTAAGATGAATATGCTACAAACCAGTACCATTCACATCATGGACAACCTTATCATGTGTATGTGCATTTTTACTTCCGAAGTTGTCCCCCCTTGTTGATGATTGCCTCCGATGACAGACGTTCCGAGACGGTGATCACCCCCGAAGAAGAAGACCACTGTTAAGACCCGTGTATCGTCAGCAAGGCAAGCAAACCCCATTGATCATGTCTATAAAATCCTACTTCCCTCTCAGTCTCTCTTATGCATGTTTAGGAGATCACCGAGACACGTTCTTTCGCATAGTTGAACCCATTCCGATGCATGACCTATCATTTTGCCACCGTTTTAAGCAAAACACAATCCTAGCAGATATAGGAGTTGAATGATGAGCATGTGGCCCCTGCAACTATTACTTCTTTTTGCTGCTTAGTGATACAATGAGGATGTAATGATTGTGAGTCGGGATGGAATGAACACAGTGATGTTGTTGATAACGTGTTGGTGAATCCACCCTAAACAAAGGTGAACGATGAGAGGTTGTGTAGGAGTACAAAGTGGGTTGTCTCGTTGAACACTGACCTAGGCCCCGAGTTCCTGTTTTGTGATCCAAGACAAAGAGTATGACCACATGTAGGGTTTTATGGGAGCCCCGTTTGGCCTCTTTACGTACCCGATCTGGTCCAGGAGTCATACTAGATTCGGGCTTTCCATTTGACCTAACTATAGATATGTGGGTGGACCTGTGAGGCAGTGAAACCATCTGTCAAAGGTGGCGTCTCGGTCCCTTGCATTATCTGAGTCCGTTTCGTGGAACCGTCCGGACTCTCGAGCGGTGAAAAACTCAGGTAGTCGACTCATGGATTAGAGAAGGTGATGTGAGGGTAGTGCCTTGGTTTCATCCACGTCCGACACCCGCTTGAAGGGTGACAAGAACGAGGCGATAAGTGATGACACGCGTGTGAAGATGTACACCCCTGCAGGGTTAATGAACTATTCGAATAGCCGTGTCCGCGGTTATGGACTACTTGGAGACCTCTACTTGATCATAGACAACTTGAATGGATACTTATAAAACTCGCAAGATAAGCGTGAGTGCTATGGCGTGCTTCCTCGTGGGGAAGTCGAGGAAGTATCCATAGTGGTGTATTGGTTGAAGACTTGGTAGTGGACTCGTGTACGCTTCTTACCTCAAGTCTGGTACTCTTAGTTCAGGACTAGCCAAGTCAAAGTTGGCACTTCTGCATGATGAACCCCACTTCCTTTACCTTGAAACTTGAGCATGAGTAGTATAGATCTGATGTAAGTTTTGCGGAGTACGACTTTGTACTCACTTTTGCTTATTCTATGTTTTAGATGAGAACCGGACCCCGATGGTGTCACCTTCGTGAAGCTCGACGTTGACCTTGGTAGCATAGTTCCAGATAGCAGTCTGATCCCTCGTGGAAGGGCATGTATCTTTACAAGGCTTCTTTAAGCCATTTTTTAAACTTGTCTGTACTCAGACCTAATTTGCTTACGTTGTATGATGTAAAGTTGATCACAGACATGTGATCTTTGTATGCTCTATGTGTAAGTCAATAAAGAAGTACTTTGTAGAGTTATGTGATGATACCTGTTGTTCATACTAGACATGTGTGTTGCGTGTATGTTTATAACATGCATGTCTTAGTATGGGTTTTCGAGACCTTAGTTGTGATCTGGCTGGCGGTCTTTTATACACCAAGTGGCCCTTAGATGTGCGCATCTTGGGGCATCGCGATGCGATTGCTCGTGACTCTGTCACGTGCACACTTTGTTGTATGATCGAGCCCGCCCTAGACCCCGACGAAGTGATCGGGCTGGAGTAAGTCTATGTAAGAGTTAGGATTCAATCGATAACATGGTTGAGGCGACTTGTCTATGAGTATGGGATTCACCACCCATAAGCATTTAGACTTGTGAGCGGACGATGAGGACCCATCTCAGTTCATCATACGGCCTGGATGGGATGCCCCTCACGTACGATGCTTTCCGAGAGTATTCTGTGCTTGGCCTTGTCTGCTTAGACAAGTGGGTACGGCTCTCGGCTCTCCATGTGATTGCATCGTGACTGGAATTACATACGCTAACCCCGGGTCCCGACAACGTTTCTGACCGCCGAGGGTCCGCAGGACCTCCGATTCGGGTAAAACACTTACATAAAACGGGGTTAACCTCCGCAGGACCTCCGATTCGCGATCAACACGTCGAGCCGCGGTGTTCACCTCGCGCTGGAACCGTTCCGGGAACAATTTCAGGAACGCTATAAAAATAACCCGTTTAATTATTAAACGGGGTTTTTCGTTCCGTTGGTTGCGTCTGGTCTCGTGCGGTTTTCGCGACGGTGATCGGGTGAAACCTGGTGTCGCAAAGGTCGAGTGTCAGGGTGGCAAGGGTCGTTCTCTTTCCGGTACGAGAATAAGAGGGGGAAAAATAATCGCCGATCGATAAATCGGGGATGCAAACACCGCAAACAAATCAGACAATCAAACAATTCACATCGAAAACAAAATTTTTAATTTTTGTGAAATCTGGGCTGTTACACCGCGCCATCTGGCCGCCTGGGTGAGGTGGCTCCCCCTTGCTCTCCCCTTTGGCCCTATTTTTCCTCCCGACTCGAAAACCCGAGATATCCAGTCATATTTCCAGAAGCGATCCCAATCTTCGCCTCCATCGAAACCTAGCTTCGGGGGTCACCAGGATCCTGCTCCGGCACCCTTCCGCAGAGGGCCTTGGCCCCCTGGGTCATCTTCATCAACCCCTCTTCGCTCCATGATGCTTCTGGAGTAGTTCCCCATTGGACTACGGGTTCTTGGCAGTAGCTATGTGGTATCTTCTCCCCTAGATCTTCAATACAAAGTGCTCATGAGCTGCCGTACATGATTGAGATCCATATGATGTAATTGGTGTTGTGTTTGTTGGGATCCGATGAATTGTTACATTGTTATTTAGTCCAAACAAATCTATGTATTGTTGCTGCAATTTGTTGTTCTTAATGCTTGTTACTAGTGCACGAGTAGCATGATTTCAGATCTGAGCACTTTATGGTTGCATGATTATAATTTTTGTTCTAGATCTTATCTACGATTGTATGCACCTGTTATTTTCCAAAACCGGCGATCTCAATGGTGACAGCTTGGGACACCAAAGGGTATGGGCTATAATTTGAGGATTACATGTGTTCATGGAGTGTTAATGCTTTGTTCCGGTGCTCTTTGACAGGAGCACGTTAATCTCCATAAGTTCATTTTCGCCCCGTTGGTAGCGCGATGGTAGGACAAAATATATTGGGAAAATTCTTATTGCAAGCACGTACAACTACCTACGAAAAACATGCCTACGTTTGGTTCTTAGACTAGGATGCTCTTGTTTGTTCTTTGGCTAGAGTTAGTTGATGGCTTCTCTCCCCTCATTGGTTACCCCAAGTGGAAGGTTTGAGATGCAGTGCAGTAGCAAGTTTCCCTCGGTGAAGATACCAAGGTTATCGAACCAGTAGGACTCAGGAGATACAAGTAGGTGGCAACATCGCCAGAAATTGCTTCCTGACTAGGGTGTTGTCGTGGACCTGCACACAGCAACAAATAACTTTGCTCCCAACGAGTACAGAGGAGTTGTCAATTCCTCTGGCCTTGTCGTTTACAAAGGATCAACGCAAGAGATAAAAGGTGCAAAGGAAAGTAAAAGCTGAAAGTAAATTGAGGGTGTGAAAAATAATGTTAAGATGGACCGGGGTCCCGTGATTTTCACTAGTGATGTCTCTCTCCCAAAAGACGATAAAAGTGCTAGCGAGGTAAACAAATCACAGTTGGGCAATTGACAGGATTATGAAGACACCGCAATGCTAACTATGCTGCAAAGAAAGGAAGGGCTCAAAAGAAATGGGAAGTACGCCAAGGTAAGTAGACCGAAATCCATCTGCATCTACTATGAATCATCCACCTTGAGATATCTATTCAGAACATCTCGTTGGTATTAAGTTGCGAATCCCACCCAAAGTGTAAACTCAAAGCAACAGACAACTGCATTAAAAGAACTTTGCGTAAAGTAAACAATCCTTGCACCCGCAGGTACAAGCACCATTTTTTTATCCCTGGTGGCAACAACACATCCCCTAGTCTCATGTTTCTGTAACTCAAGCTAGACATCAAGGGGCTGAACCCACAATCGAGCATAACGCTCTCTCTTGGATTTGCAAATAAAATACTTGGCCAAAGCAAATATCGCAACGGATAACATGCAAGAATTTACTCAAGAACAAAATATAAAAGAGAAGAACCAAATATATTACTCATCACAATCTGAACATAGTCTCATAATCCATCAGATCCCAAAAAACTCAGCATAGCAACAGCAGAAATTACATAGATGCCTCGATCATGTGAGGCAGCTCACGAGGACTCGAAAGTGGAAGCACAAAAGGGGGAGAGATTCATCACATAGCTACTGGTCACGGACCCATGGTTCAAGGGGGGCAACTCATGGTACATCCGGGAGGCGTCCATGGCTATGGATGGTCTCCCGGAGGGGGTTCCTCCTTCCGGCAGGGTGCCGGGGAAGCTTCTCCAGGCAGCCCCAATCTTGAAACGGCGGAGGCGGCGGTACAGAGGGGAGTTCGCGAGAAAGAGATCGATATTAGGGGTTTCCACCCCGAGGGGTAAATATAGGCGAAGGGGGCATCGAGGGGACCCACGAGGCAGTCAGGAGGGTCCCTGGCGCGGCCCAGGGTGGGGCCGCGCCACCTGCCCTCCTGGCTGCCTGGTGGTGGCACCCCTTCCCTCTTTGGGTGATTCCGGAAGCTTCTGTTGAGCTGATTTTTTATATATTTTTCCCGGAATTTTTGGAGCACTTTTAATGGCCTGAAAACCTGAAATACAAAAATAGCAGAAAACAGAAACTGGCAACTGGGTGCACTAAGTTAATAGGTTAGTCCAAATAGGTTCAAAAGTGTATGAAAGTTCAAGCAAAACATGGCAAAGTCACACAAAACATGCATGGAGCAAGCAGAAATTATAGATACGTTTGGGACGTATCAACATCCCCAAGCTTAATTCCTGCTCATCCTCGAGTAGGTAAATGATGAGAAGCATACTTTCTGTGGTGACATGCCACACAACCATAAAAGGACTTTTAAGTAAAGCAATAAAACCATGCAATTCAATTCAAGTCTTAACAAGCAAGAGTCTATATTAGCATTGACACAAGCAACAAAAGAACAAAGGGTGCAAGAGCTCTCGTTGTCCGTGACTCGAATGTCTCCAAATGGTGTTTGCGTGCAAGCAAGGGACTGGGAGGAAAGATAAAAAAGGTTGTTGAGAACAACTATCTACTAAAGTTTCACACTTGGTCTCCTTTGGATTCTTATCTGGACTCGTCCCCAGACCACTAGCCAGGTACAAGTCAAACTGATCCACTCCCTTTCGATATTTTGAGCACTCATGCAATGGATGAGCGTGAGCAAGAAAGTTGACACCTAAAAGGCAAAACTGAAAGAAGGTGGAGGAGGAAGACAAAAAGGTGTGAAAGGCTCACATCAATGAGGAAAATCATAGGCGAGAGAAGGCCATATGATAGATATGATGTGACGAGTAGGGATTGCCATACAACGGATGCACATGTGAGCTAAAAGCTCTCCAAGGGAACTAGTGGGGGTGCATCTAACTTGCTTGCTCAAGAAGACCTAGAGCTCGTTTGAGGAGTCTCATCATTGGAATATACAAGCCAAGTTCTATAGTGTGAAGGGTCCCCACATAGCTATATGCATGATGATGATCTCTATGGAGTACAAGGGATAGAAGATGAAGTACTAGTGTGGATCTCTCAAAAGGAATAGTAGTATGCCCCCTTCTCTCTTTTTATTTTTCTTTTCTCTTTTTCTCTCTTTTTTATTTTTTTGGTGGCCTCAATGGCTCTTTCTATTTAACTCTCATTTTTCCTCTTTGGGATCTTTTGATTTTGTCCTCTTTGGGATCTTTTCCTCACTTTAGGGGCAATACTCTATATTTTACAACAATATAGGAGATCTCTCACACTTTACAAAGGTACTCACATAAAGAAAATGTAACTATCATGATGCAAATGTATGCTTCTGCCAGGGTAGCAGGATATGCAATGATACTAGCGTGTCATGTAGCAATGATTAGGGCATGGCCCAACTAGCATGCGGCTCATCGATCAAGCAAGTAGTATGTATGACATGAAGATCAAGTCATGAGAAGGTGGATGTTGCATGGAAATGTATCTCGGAAAGGCTATGAAAATGCCTTGTAGGTAGGTATGGTGGATGTTTTGAGGAAAGATATAAGGAGGCTTATGATGACAGAGCGTATCATGCCAACGGTTTGGATGCACCGGCGAAGTATGCGCCAACTCTCGAGGTGAGAAAGGGCAATGCACGGTACCGAAGAGGCTAGAAAAAGTATAGGTGGGTGGAAGTGTCAACTTTCGAATACTCACATTAGTCCGAAGAACTCATGCACTTATTATCGATAACTCTCAATCTAATCAGGAGGTTCAGAAAGAGACAGGTACCCCGAGGAGGAGTGTATGGGGGTTTGGTTATCCTTGCACATCCTCGACTCATGGTACGTGAGTGTACTCTAATATTCGAACCCTCCAGAGGTTAGTGATCCATCTAGTAGCTAGAGTTCTCAACAGGGGTTTTTTGGTTTTCGAAAAACACACGGATTGCCCAAAATACGACATCTATCACTAATAGTCAAGAGCTCTTGGCACCATAAGTTCAAACATTACTCTAGTTAATACCTCAAAACTATTGCAAGTTACTACTACAAAGAGAATAGCAACTTTAACTACCAACTTTCAGTCAAGACACAGAACTCAGTGCAACAGGCAAACTCTCTAACAAGATAAAACATGCAACCTATATAAAGTTCAACCTAAGGCAAAAGAAAAGTTCTAGAAAAACTAAAGCACTACAACTAAACAGAACAACAGCTAAGAAAAGAAAAAGAACAGCTCACAGCTAAAAGAATAAGCATGCAAATCCTATGAGGAGTTCTAGTTCAAGCGGAGCGTGAATCTATCCCATACAAAAGAGTAAGTTTGGGTCTAACTTGTTACTACAGCAAAACAAACCTAGAAAAGTAAAGAGAGAGACGCTCCAAGCAAAGCACATAACGCATGAAGTGATAAAAATATAGTGCAACGAGGGACAAACTGATGATTGTTGATGAAGAAGGGGATGCATCGGGGGCATCCCCAAGCTTAGACGCTTGAGTCTCCTTGAATATTTATTGGGGGTGCACATGGGCATCCCCAAGCTTGAGCGTTTGACACTCCTGAATCTTCTTTCATCATCCTCCATCGCGCACTTGAAAACTCCCTTCATACATAACTCATTGTAGGCTGATTAGAGAGGTTAGTAACCTAATAAAATAATTTTCCTCTACTGAAAATAAAGATATTCTTGAAGAGCTACTGTTTCTCAAGATTTCCAAAAAGTTTTTGCAAATAAAAAGCAATCTTAAGGTTTGCAAAAGTAAAGAGAGACAAAACGTGGCAGAATCTGTGAAAAACAGAACAGCAGGTGGTAAAGAATTTTTTAGGGATACTTATGCAACTCAAATAAAAAAACTCAGAACATACGAAAGTTTTATAATTGTATAAAGCACTCTGTGTAAAAAATTCAGCTCAAAAAAATGAACTGGGATTTTTCCATGATTTTTCTAGTCACGAGGACAGAATCTGTTTTCTGGACAGCATGTCACAACTTTTACTTCCTTTGTCGTATGAGGCTATACTTGGCACAAAGTTTGAAAAGTAAAGATACAATGATGTTTCTACAGTAGTAACAATCATAAATACCACTAATAACAGAAGAAAAGAAAAAAGAAAAACCTAAATTCGTTGCGGGCTGCCTCCCGAAAGCGCTTCTTTAGAGCCATTAGCTAGTTTAAAGCAGAAGATCAAGTCTTTTCAAGAGAATAACTAGCCCGTGTGACGGACTCAAAAGGTAACTTAATATTTTTCCTAGGGAAATGTTACATCCCTTTCTTGAGAGGGAATTGGAATTTGATAGTTCCCTCTTTCATGTCAATGATAGAACCAATTGTGCGAAGAAAAGGACGTCCCAAAATAATTGGACAAGAAGGTTCACATTCAATGTCCATAATAGTAAAATCAACGGGAACATAATTGTCATTGAAAATGATAAGAACATCGTCGATCTTCCCCAAAGGTTTCTTTACGGAAGAATCAACAAGACGAACACCAAAAGAACAAGGATCAAAAGGTTTCAATTCAAGCATATCATACATTCTTTTGGGCATAACAGAGGTACTTTCTCCAACATCACAAAGAGCATAACAAGAGAAGTTATTCAATTTAATTTTTATCATAGGATCCCAACCATCTTCTAGCTTCCTAGGTATGGAGTCTTCTAGTCTAAGCTTCTCCTCCCTAACTTTGATTAGAGCATTGGTGATATGCTCTGTGAAGGAAAGATTGAGTGTGCTATTGTGGGGGTCTCTAGACATCTTGTGTAGGAAACCAATAACTTCTGGTAAAGTGCAGTTGTCAAAGTCTAAGTCACTACTATCTACCAAGGAAGTAGTGATATCATTTAATCTCTCTTGTTTGAAATCCTCTATGTTCATAGAGGTTTCCTCTTCTAAGGTTGAGGTGGTAGCATCACCATTAATAGGTCCAGTGGGACTAGGGGTGTGATGGGTGCTAATAGTTTGGACATCCTCAAATACTTGGATAGTGGCTACTGTGTGGTAGGTAGGAAGGCTCTTAATTCTCTCTTCTTCCTTGGGTACAACTTTGGGTTTGGCTGCCATTTGGTTTATCAAGGTAGATTGGGTATGAGACATGTTTGAAACATAAGTCTCAATGGCAGTGAGTCTAGTTTGGAGACTGGAAATGTCACCGTTCAGGCTCTCAAGCTGTTTGCTAATGTTTTGCAGGATAGAGGAGTGCTCATCTAATTGTCTAGAAAAGGCCTTGTTTTGTTCAAACTGAGTGTGCATATAACTTTTGGTGGCCTTTTCTTTTTCTACAAGTTTCTCATAGCTGGGCAGGTCTTTTTACCTATAGTTCTGGCTGTAGGAGTTGCTGGTGGTAGGATAAGTGTTGTTCCCATAGTTGTTGGATGGGAAAGGCCTAGGATTGTTGCTACCAAAGTTACTCCTATAAGCATTATTGTTGAAGTTGTTTCTAGAGACAAAATTAACATCTACTTTCTCCTGAGCAACCAAAGAATTTAAAGGAACATCTTGAGGATCAATAGAGGGTTGCTTGGTAAGTAGAGACATGATAAGGTCAACCTTTTCATTTAAAGAGGAGATCTCCTCGACAGAGTTTACCTTCTTACCGGTTGGAGATCTCTCAGTGTGCCATTGCGAGTAGTTCAACATCATCTCATCAAGTACCTTTGTGGCAGCACCAAGCGTGGTTGACATAAAAGTTCCTCCCGTGGCCGAGTCTAAGAGGTTCCGCGAGGTGAAGTTCAAGCCTGCATAAAAAGTCTGGATAACCATCCAGGTAGTCAGTCCATGTGTGGGGCAGTTCTTGACAAGCGTCTTCATACATTCCCAAGCCTAGGCAACGTGTTCATTATCCAATTGCCTGAAATTCATAATGTTACTCCGCAATTGAATAATTTTAGCAGGGGGATAGTACTTCCCTATAAAACATCTTTGCATTTACTCCAAGAATCGATACTGTTCTTGGGAAAAGATTGTAGCCACTCCTTGGCTCTTCCTCCCAAAGATAAAGGAAAAAGCTTCAGCTTGACGATGTCTCCATCCACTTCCTTGTACTTCTGCATGTCGCAGAGCTCGATAAAGTTGTTTAGGTGCAAGGCAGCATCTTCTCCTGCTCCTGAGAATTGATCTTTCATGACAAGGTTAAGCAGAGCAGGTTTAATCTCATAAGAAGGTGCTGAAGTGGCAGGTGGAGCAATAGGAGTGCAGATAAAGTCACTGTTGTTGTGACTAGTGAAGTCACACAACTTAGTGTTTTCATTGGAACCCATAGTAGCAGCAGGTATTGGTATTTTTGATTAGGGACACAAAAGTAAAAACTGACAGGTAAACTAACAAGACTAAAAAGCAAAGGTAAAAGATAGTGTGAAACTCCCCTATCTTGTAGACTTGAGTCCCCGGTAACGGCGCCAGAAATTTGCTTGATGGCTTCTCGCCCCTCGTTGGTTACCCCAAGTGGAAGGTTTGAGATGCAGTGCAGCAGCAAGTTTCCCTCGGTGAAGATACCAAGGTTATCGAACCAGTAGGACTCAGGAGATACAAGTAGGTGGCAACGTCGCCAGAAATTTCTTCCTGACTAGGGTGTTGTCGTGGACCTGCACACAGCAACAAATAAGTTTGCTCCCAACGAGTAGAGACGAGTTGTCAATTCCTCCGTCCTTGTCGTTTACAAAGGATCAACCCAAGAGATAAAAGGTGCAAAGGAAAGTAAAAGCTGAAAGTAAATTGAGGGTGTGAACAATAATGTGAATATGGACCGGGGTCCCGTGATTTTCACTAGTGATGTCTCTCTCCCAAAAGACGATAAAAGTGCTAGCGAGGTAAACAAATCACAGTTGGGCAATTGACAGGATTATGAAGGCACCGCAATGCTAACTATGCTGCAAAGAAAGGAAGGGCTCAAAAGCAATGGGCAGTACGCCAAGGTAAGTAGACCAAAATCCATCTGCATCTACTACGAATCATCCACCTTGAGATATCTATCCAGAACATATCGCTGGTATTAAGTTGCGAATCCCACCCAAAGTGTAAACTCAAAGCAACAGACAACTGCATTAAAAGAACTTTGCATAAAGTAAACAATCCTTGCACCTGCAGGTACAAGCACCGTTGTTTTATCCCTGGTGGCAACATCACATCCCCTAGTCACATGTTTCAGTCACTCAAGCTAGACAACAAGGGGCTGAACCCACAATGGAGCATAACGCTCTCTTTTGGAGTTGCAAATAAAATACTTGGCCAAAGAAAATACCGCAATGGAGAACATGCAAGAATTTACTCAAGAACAAAATATAAAAGAGAAGAACCAAATATATTACTCATCACAATATGAACATAGTCTCATAATCCATCAGATCCCAACAAACTAAGCATAGCAACAACAGAAATTACATAGATGCCTCGATCATGTGAGGCAGCTCACGAGGACTCGAAAGTGTAAGCACAAAAGGGGGAGAGATTCATCACATAGCTACTGGTCACGGACCCATGGTTCAAGGGGGACTACTCACGGTACATCCGGGAGGCGTCCATGGCTATGGATGGTCTCCCGGAGGGGGTTCCTCCTTCCGGCAGGGTGCCGGGGCAGTTTCTCCAGGCATCCCCGATCTTGAAACGGCGGTGGCGGCGGTACAAAGGGGAGTTCGCGAGAAAGAGATCGATATTAGGGGTTTCCACCCCGAGGGGTAAATATAGGCGAAGGGGGGCATCGAGGGAACCCACGAGGCAGTCAGGAGGGTCCCTGGCGCGGCCCAGGGTGGGGCCGCGCCACCTGCCCTCCTGGCTGCCTGGTGGTGGCCCCCCTTCCCTCTCTTGGTTATTCCGAAAGCTTCTGTTGCGCTGATTTTTTATATATTTTCCCGGAATTTTTGGAGCACTTTTAATGGCCGGAAAACCTGAAATACAAAAACAGCAGAAAACAGAAACTGGCAACTGGGTGCACTGAGTTAATAGGTTAGTCCAAATAGGTTCAAAAGTGTATGAAAGTTCAAGCAAAACATGGAAAAGTCACACAAAACATGCATGGAGCAAGCAGAAATTATAGATACGTTTGGGACGTATCATTAGTGCAATTTTTTCAATTGCCCAACTTTAATTTTTGCACCCAACACTTGTTATTTTGATTGGAGAGTTACCACTAGTGAAACCTTGAACCCCGGTCCATCTTTCATCTCTATTGCTTTCGTTGTTACTATTGCTCTCATTACTGATGCTACTACTCTGTTACTACTTTGTGGTGTTGGTGATTGGGGAAGTCTTAAAGGCTACACCCGTCAACAAACCGTTTCTACTCATATCTTTTCTAATGCTTTTTCAGGTGTGGTTGAATTGAAAACTCAACTGCTAAGGCTTATAAGTATTCTTTGGCTCCCCTTGTGTCGAATCAATAAACTGGGTTATACCTACCCGCGAGACTATTGCGATCCCCTACACTTGTGGGTTATCAAGACTATTTTCTGGCGCCGTTGCCGGGGAGCATAGCTTTACTTATAAGTTCACTCGATAAGTACACTTTTCTTATTACTCTGTTTGCTTGCAATGGTTAAATTCTTTGAAACTATATCTTATTGGCAAGGTGGATTCACTAAGGATCAACAAAAATATTATAAGGAATACCGCTTGTTTGGAAAAGGGATATTTATATGGAAAATATTGAATCAAGTTGATAAATATGCTAGAAACTTATGCTCTGATTATGATAAATCTTTTTGATGCTTGATGTTTAAACACCTTCCTTTGAAATGTTGGTGTAATAATAATGAAACCTTGGCTTCTTATACTAAGGGACATTATGATTTCTTTGATGTATCACAAATAGAAGAATTTGTTGTCTTTAAGGGTGCCTATGAAATTGCTTCCTTTGTTCAGAATATTGATGATGCCCCTTACATATCTGAGAGTCTTGATATACTTAAATATTGCTTTGAGAATTTTAATGATAATTCTTATATTACTGACTGTCTCAAAAGGTTCTCTCCACAAGAGGAAGAGACTAATGCTTTGCAGGACTCTATGGAAGAAGAAACCGCTGAAACTGAATGATCCTTGGATGAAAAAGAGGAGGAGAGTGACGATGAAAGGGAGGAAGAATGGAGTAGCTACCCATCTCTACCAACTAATGAGAGTAACTCTTTGACTCTTACTTTATATGATTGCCCTCCCTGCTCACCGAAGGAGGCTGAATGCTATATTAATTGTAGGAATGAGACTTGCAAGGATGATTTTCTACTGTTATTTATGATAACCCTTTCTACTTTGATAAGTCTTATGGTAACCCTCTATTTTTTTCCTACTATGGATGTTCTTGATAATGAGGAGTTTTGCTTAGAAAGTTTATATGATTATGTGATTGTAGATCATGAAAAGCATGATTTATGTGATAATTATATTATTGAGTTTGTTCATGATTCTACTAAAAATATTATGAGAGAGGAAAATTTGTGTTGTAGAAATTTTCATGTTAGGAAAACACCTCTCTCCATGTTGAAAATCTTGAAGGTGCTCTTGTTTTACTTTCCCATGCTTGATACTTTATGCTTCATAGATTTATTTTCTTACAAGATGCCTATGCATAGGAAGCATGTTAGACTTAAATGTGGTTTATATTTTCTCCTATGATGCTCTCTTTTATGCTTCAACTTTTATTCTTTTGTGAGCATCGTTACACCCATGCCTAGCTAATGGCTTTAAAGAAGCGCTTCTGGGAGGCAGCCCAAAAGGATTAGGTTTATTTTTCTTTTGTTGTGTCTTGGATGTTGTTACTACTATAGAAACTCCATTGTATCTTTATTTACAAGTTTTGTGCCAAGTTTTAGCCTCTTATGATAAGGGAAGCAAAAGTTGTGACATGATGTCCTGAAAACAGATTCTATTTGCTTCATTGCAAAAATAAATAAAAATCACCAGTTCATCTTTTTGAGCTGAAGTTTTTACACATCATGCTCTATACAATTGCTAACCTTCCATATGTTTTGAGTTTTCTTATTTGAGCTACAGAAGTGCACCTGAAAAATCAATCTTTACAGTCTGTCATGTTTTGGCAGATTATCTATTAGTGTACTAACCAGTCTAATAAGTTTATGAGAAGTTTTGCGTGAAGGAAAACCGGAGACAAAGTCTCAAGCTTGGGGAAGCCCAGACACCCCCAAAAATTATTCTAGTAGACTCAAGCATCTAAGCTTGGGGATGCCCACGTGCATCCCCTTCTTCATCAAACAATTATCAGGTCGTCTCTCCCAATACTATACTTTTATTACTTCGCATGATATATGTTGTTCTTGGAGCGTCTTTATATTTTATTTTAGTTTAGTTTAGTTTTGTTTGCTGGTCGTTACAATGATGGACCCTCACATGCTTGATTGTAAGAGATACACGCTCCACTTTATCATAGAACACTCTAGAGCTTCACTTATATCTGTTGAGTGTTAAATTTATCTACTGCCTGTTTTGTTAGCTCTTGTTATTCACTTAGATCTTGTTTGAAAGCATTTAATTTATTTTGTAGAAAGTTTATAACTCTCGTGCTTCACTTATATTTGTTTAGAGAGTTTTTTCTGTTGCAATGGTTTATATGTCTCATGGTATGATTTATATGTGGTGTATAGGTAATCTAGATCACTTGGTCTAGCTTTGGATATCTTGCAACAGTGTTGAGGTATTGAATGAGTAATGATGAATGTTTATGCAATTGAGCGTGCGCCCATTAGTGATAGTTGTCATATCTTGGGTAACCGTGCCTTATTTTCAAAAACTAAAAAAAATAGTTGAGAACTCAAGCTACTAGAAGGATCGCTAACCTCTGGAGGAGTTGGAATATATAGAGTACCCTCACGTACCATAGGCCGAGGATGTGCAAGGATAACCAAGCCCCCATACAATCCTCCTTGGGGTACTTTTCTATTTTTGAATCTCCTGACTAGATAAAGAGTTACCGATAATACGTACAAGTTCTTCGGACTAATGCGAGTATCCGATTGTTGGCACTTCCACCATCCATATTTTTTTAGCCTCTTCGGTAACGTGCAATGCCCTTTCTTCACCTTGAGAGTCGGTGCAAACTTCGCTGGTGCATCCAAACCCTTGGCACGATACGCTCTGTCATCATAAACCTCATTCTATCTTCCTCAAAACAGCCACCATACCTACCTATCATGGCATTTCCATAGCCATTCTGAAATATATTGCCATGCAACATCCATCGTTCTTCATGTTCATATGACTCATCCTTCATTTTCATATTTCCTTGCATGACCTCATAGCCTGCATGTATTTGGGCTTTGCCCGCACTTCATATTTTTTCTGCATGTTGCGCTTGATCATTGCACATACTGCTACACTGGCAGAGGAATTCATATAGAGTCATTACTGTTTTATTCAGAGTTTTAAGTAAATAAAAGTGTGTTTATGTTCTTATAGAGTGTTGCCCCTATGGTGAGGAAAGGAATAAAAGATCCCAAAGTGGACGAAATACAAAAAATAGATCCCAAAGAGGACGAAAAAAGAGAATAAAGAGCCATGGAGGCCACCAAAAATCAAAAAAATACAAAGAGGTGAAAAATAAAAAAAATAAAAAAGAGAGAGGGGGCAGCACTACTATCCTTTATTCCACACTTGTGCTTCAAAGTAGCACTTGTACTTTATAGAGATTTTTCATATCATTCATGCATAACTATGTGGGGATCCTTACAGTACGGAACTTGGCTTGCATATTCCAAGGATGAGCCTCCTCAAAAGAGCTCTAGGTCTTCATGAGCAAGCAAGTTGGATGCACCCCCACTAGTTCCATTGGAGGGCTTTCATACACTTATAGCTCTTTGTGCATCCGCATGTTGCATGGCAATCCCTACTCCTCACACCATATCTATCATTTGGCTTTCTCTCGCCTATGATTGTCCTCATTGGTGTGAGCCTTTCTTACTTTTTGACTTACTATCCCTCTCATTATTCTATTTTGCCATCCTAAGTGGTAACCTATCTTGCTCGCGCTCATCCATTGCATGAGTGCTCAAATTCGAAAGGGAGAGGATCGAATTGACTTGTACCTGGCTAGTGGTCTAGGGACGAGGCAAAATAAGATTCTGAAGGAAACTAAGTGTGAAGTTTAGTAGATTGAGTTCTCAACAACTATTCAGTATTTTTATGCTCTTAAACTTCCCCACTCTTGGCATGGGAACTCTGAATGGAGACATTTGATTCACGGACAGCAAGAGCTCAATTTTCTATATGTTCTTTCATTGTTTTCTTTAATATAAACTATAGAATATTGCTTTATATCACTTTGTCTTTGACTTATGTATCGTCATTACATTTGATTGATTGCCTTTACTCCTAAGTAACATGTCTCATCAAATATTATCTTTTTATCATTTACCTACTCAAGGACGAGCCGAAATTAAGCTTGGGGATGTTGATACGTCTCAAACGTATCTATAATTTTTGCTTGTTCCATGCTCATTTTGTGTCATTTCTACATATTTTTTCCATGATTTTGAATTATTTGTTAGACTAACCTACTAATATAGAGCCCAATGCCTGTTTCTGTCTGTTTTGTCTTTGCAATGCAGAAAAGGTCAAAAAATGAAGTTGCTCAGAAAAATTCCCCCAAAAAATCCCAAATATCTTTTACATCAAAAGAGTCCTCCAGCTGGAGGAGGGGCTTTGTGGGAGGTCCACACCCCCAGGCGGCCTTAGGGAGCGGCCAGGGGGACCCGCGCCACCTGGCCGCCTGGGTGAGGTGGGGCCCCCCTCGGTCTCCCCTTTGGCCCTATTTATTCTCCCGACGCGAAAACCCGAGATATCCAGTCATATTTTCCAGAAGCAATCCCGATCACCGACGCCATCGAAACCTAGCTTCGGGGGTCACCAGGATCCTGCTCTGGCACCCTGCCGGAGATATCCTTGGTCCCCTGGGTCATCTTCATCAACCCCTCTTCGCTCCTTGATGCTTCTTGAGTAGTTCCCCCTTGGACTACGGGTTCTTGGCAGTAGCTATGTGGTATCTTCTCCCCCTAGATCTTCAATACAAAGTTCTCATGAGCTGCCCTACATGATTGAGATCCATATGATGTAATTGGTGTTGTGTTTGTTGGGATCAGATGAATTGTTACATTGTAATTCAGTCCTAAGAAGTTTATGAATTATTGTTGCTGCAATTTGTTGTTCTTAATGCTTGTTACTAGTGCACGAGTAGCATGATTTCATATTTTAGCACTTTATGGTTGCATGATTATAATTGTTTTTCTAGATCTTATCTTAGGTTTTATGCACCTGTTATAGTATGGAACCGGCGATCTCAATGGTGACAGCTTGGGACACCAAAGGAGATGGGCTATAATTTGAGGATTACATGTGTTCATGGAGTGTTAATGCTTTTTTTCGGTGCTCTTTGACAGGAGCACCTTAATCTCCATAAGTTCCTTTTGGCCACATTGGTAGCGAGATGGTAGGACAAAAGATGTTGTGCAAAGTTCTTATTGCAAGCACGTACAACTACATACAGAATACATGCCTACGTTTGGTTCTTAGACTAGGATGCTCTAGTTTGTTCTTTGGCTAGAGTTAGTGCAATTTTGTCAATTGCCCAACTGTAATTCGTGCACCCAACACTTTTTCTTTTGATTGGAGAGTTACCACTAGTGAAACCTTGAACCCCGGTCCATCTTTCATCTCTATTGATTTCGTTGTTACTATTGCTCTTATTACTTATACTACTACTCTTTTACTACTTTTTGGTGTTGGTGATTGGGGAAGTCTTAAAGGCTACAATCTTCAATAAAATGTTGCTACTTATATATTTTCCAGTGCTTTTTTAGGTGTGGTTGAATTGACAACTCAACTGCTCAGGCTTATAAGTATTCTTTGGCTCCCCTTGTGTCGAATCAATAAATTGGGTTATACCTCCCGCGAAGACTATTGCGATCCCCTACATTTGTGGGGATCACATAGCACATAACATATGAAGTGATAAAAATATAGCGTGGAGAAGGACAAACTGATGATTGTTGATGGAGAAGGGAATGCACGAGGCATCCCCAAGGTTAGACGCTTGATTCTCCTTGGATATTTCTTGGGGGTGCATGCGGGCATCCCCAAGCTTGAACATTTTACACTCCCGGATCTTCTTTCAACATATTCTTTCGCACACTTGAAAACTCCCTTCATACGAAACTCATCATAAGCTGATTAGAGTGGTTGGTACCCATAATAAAAAAAAATTCCTCTACTGGAAATAAATATTTTCAGGAAAAGCTATTGTTTCTCAAGATTCACAAAATGTTTTTGCAAAGAAAAATCAAGCTTAAGATTTGCAAAACGGTGAAAACGCAAAACAAGGAAGAGTTTGGGAAAAACAGACTAGCAAGTAGTAAATTATTTTTTAGGGACAATTCTTCAACTTAAATCAAAAAACTCAGAACAGACCATAGAAATTCAACTGTATAGATTGTACTGTCAAAATAATTCAGATCAAAAAGATGATCTGGTGATTTTTAAGAATTTTTGCAATGGAGAAAACAGATTATCTTTTGGACAGCATGTCACAACTTTTGATTTTTCTTGCAATCGGAGGCTATACTTGGCACAAAGCTTGAAAATAAAGATACAATGATGTTGCTATAGTAGTAACAAATATCAAGACCACTAAAACTGAAAGTAAAAAACAATTTGGGTTGCCTCCCAATAAGCTCTTTCTTTTATGCCTTTGAGCTAGGCATGAAGCTAAAAGATCAAGTTTATCAATATCAAAAGAATAGCTTTCCCGCATAACAGACTCAAATTATAACTTCATCTTATTTCTTGGGAAATTTTTTGTGCCCTTCTTGAGGGGAAATTGGAATCTTATAATCCCTTCTTTCATATCAATGATAGCACCAACGGTGCGGAGAAAAATATGTCCCTAAATAATTGCACATGAGGGATCCCACTCAATGTCCATGAAAAGAAAATCAACGGGAACATAATTATCACTGATAACAATAAGCACATCATCAATCCTCCTTAAAGGTTTCTTTACAGAACAATCAACAACATGAACACCAAAAGAACAAGGATCAAAAGGTTTCAATTCAAGCATATCATACGTTCTTTTGGGTAAAACGGAGGCACTAGATCCAACATCACATAAAGCAAAGCAAGAGAAACTATTCATTTCGATCTTGACCATAGGATCCCAACCATATTCTACTTTTCTAGGAACAGAAACCTCTAGCTTAAGTTTCTCCTCCCTGGCTTTGATAAGAGCATTGATAATATGCTCGATGAAGTCAATGTTGATTGAACTAGTGTGGGGGTCTTTGGCCATTCTTTGCAAAAAAGTGATAACTTCAGAAAGACTACAATTATAAAAATCAAGATCACTACCATTAATTAAAGTGGTGGTAATGTCATCTAAGCTCATTTTCTTGGTAGTCTCTAAATTCACGGGACCTTCTTGTCGTACAGTTGAGGTATTAGCATCACCATTAATTGGTCCATTGGGTTGACTAGGGATTTGATGGATGCTAAAGGTTTTGAGATCCCCAACAACATGTAAAGTGGCAAGTGGTGTGTGTGTTTAGGAAGGCTCTTAATTCTGTCTTTCTCTTCTTTTTTTCTAGCCCACCTATCCTTAAGTTTGGCTAGCATTCTAATGTTTTCAGTAATTTGCACTTGGACAACATTCATAGGTGTGGTTTTCCTCTCCTCAAGGGGAGAAGTCCTAATTTTGAGCATCTCTACATCATGGGCTATATTGTCTACCTTCAAAGAGAGACTATATAACTTATCTAATTTCTCTTCTACACTCTTGTTGAAGGCTTTTTTAGAAGTAATAAAGTCCTTAAGCATTCTCTCTAATTTAAAAGTGGAGTTTTTGGTGCTAGGATAAGTGGTGTTGTTCCCATAAGAGCTATTAGAGGGGAACGGTCTAAGATTGTTCATACAAAAGTTACTCCTATAAGCATTATTGTTGAAGTTGTTCCTAGAAATAAAGTTGACATATACTGGTTCTTGAGCAACCAAATAATTTAAAGGAACATCATGATAATCAATAGGAGCTTTCTTAGTAAGTAAAGACATGATCAAGTCAAAATTTTCAGTTAAAGAAGAGATATCCTCAAGAGAGTTTACCTTCCTACGTGTTGGAGATCTTTCGATGTGCCATAGAGAATAGTTTGTCATCTTGTTGTCCAATAGCTTCGTGGCAGCACCAAGTGTAGTTGACATAAAGGTTCCTCCCGCGGACTAGTCCAACAGATTCTGCGAGGTAAAGTTTAAGCCTGCATAGAAATTCCGGATAACCATCTAAGTAGTCAAACCATGTGTATGGAAATTCTTAACAAGAGTTTTCATAAGTTCCCAAGATTGGGCATCGTGTTCATTATCCAATTGCCTAAAATTCATAATGTTACTTCTCAACTGGATATTTTTTGCAGGTGGGTAGTACTTCCTAATAAAAGCATCCTTGCATTTATCCCAAGAATCTATACTATTCCTAGGCAAGGATTGCAGCCACTCCTTAGCTCTTCCTCTCAAAGAGAAGGGAAAAAGCTTAAGTTTAACAATGTCACCATCTACTTCTTTGTACTTTTGCATATCACAAAGATCAAAAAAATTATTTAAGTGCAAAGCAGGAGCATCTCCAGCACCGGAGAATTATTCTTTCATAACAAGATTCAACAAAGCAGATTTGATTTCAAAGGAAGGTGCTGAAGTGGAAGGTGGAGCAATAGGAGTGCTAATAAAGTCATTGTTGTTGTAACTAGTGAAGTCACACAACTTAGTGTTTTCAGTGAAACCTATAGTAACAACAGCAAGCAAGAACAAAGTAACTAATTTTTTTGGTGTTTTTGATATAAGACACAAAAGAAAAAACTGGAAAGTAAACTAACAAGACTAAAAAGAAAAGGTAAAAGATAGTGTGAAACTCCCCTATCTTGTAGACTGGAGTCCCCGACAATGGCGCTAGATATTCGCTTGATGGGTGCAGATAGCACCTCCTCGTTGGTTACCCCAAGTGGAAGGTTATGATGTAGATAGCAACAAATTTCCCATAACTTTAGAGGATAGGGTTATGTCTCCCGTAGGACTCCAAGAGCAGCAAGAAGGTGGTGAAGGGATCAAGGTGCCGTTTGAGATAAGTTACTCTCTTAACCTGGACCTGCACACAAAAGAAAATAACTTTGCTCACAACGACTCAGAGATGTTGTCAATCTCTCCGATCTTGTTGTTTATAAAGGATCTAACACAAAGGGGAATAGTGGTGGTGATTGCAATGGAAAGGAAATAAAAGCAGTAAAGATTAACGGTGTAAACTATGGTGGAAATATGGATCGGGGTCCCATGACCTTCACTAGTTACGTCTCTCTGCCAAAAAGACGATAAGCAACTATGTGGGTGAACAAATTACAGCTGGGAATTTTTTTTGAATTTAAGGACTGTGAAGCATGAGCTCCACGGTATTTTATTGTAGAAAGGAGAAACAAAAGTTCTCAAGAGGACTACGGGGAATTTACATGCAGTAAAAGTAAAGCTTACCTATACAAACTACTGCAAACTATTTATCCAAGTGAGTAATCTAGATCTAGCATCACCCTGAAATCTATGTGAAAGCAGGGTAATTTCATGCACAAAGTGCCTTCTCTAGGAGTTGAAAGAGGGTCTCTCATTCCTGAAGGTCTTGCCATTCCTCTCAGTCCAAATGCACCAGGCTGCAGTGAGAACCACCTCCATGGAAAAGGGTGTCCAAAGGGGTGTCCAAAGGACACTCTTGCAACAGGATCACCATCCTGGGACCATTGAATCTGTAAATAGCACCAAATTCTTGAGCTAAAGAAGCAGGAGAAAAACAGATACATCCTGTCTTCCAGAGTGTGAGAAGGACAAAGGATACAATTATTTTCCTCCTGGGGAGACCTCTAGTGTCTCCTGACCATAAGATCCTTTGTGTTCAGCCTACCAAACAGCAACAACCAGCCAAAGACCTTTATTTTCATGGTGCACTTGCTTTTCCATAGCCATTTGCAAAATGTGTCATCAGGTAAGTGGGAGTGCATGAGTGTATAGAAACTTTAGCATAGTGGCCATGAATACCATGCCAAGTCCAGATATCCTTAGCAAAGGTATCATACTGCAGACTGTGAAACCACTGATCCAATACCTCTAATTCAGATGCATCCTGTTGTGAGAGTGGCAGGTAGAATAAAGTGGTAGGTTCATAAATTGCAGTGAAATCATGCACAAAAAACTTCTCATCCCTAACAAATGAAAATAAGTGAGGGAATCTGTCTCTCAGGGGCCTTCTTGAGTTATTCAAAATCCGGCCATCAGACCAAAACAACAGAGAGTCACCAGCATTGACATGGATGGAGGCAAGATGCCTACAAATATCAGCCAATTTGAGGATGTCTTTCCACCAGAAAGAACCACACATTATAGTGGCATGTGGAACATTACCATTGTAATATGAATTCCAAATGAGGGAGACCCAAGGGATATCAGCCTTGTTGTAGAACTTAGGTGTTTCAGAAGCAGGGCTTTGTTTTGGAGCTGAAGATTCATGATACCCATGCCTCCTTTGCTTTTTGGTCTGCACACCAAGTCCCAAGCAGCAAGTGATTTCCTTTTTGATCCAGAGCTTCCTCTCCACAGACATTGCCTTTGAATTCTCTCTAGTTGCTTTAAAATTCCTTGAGGAATAGACAAAGAAAAGAGATGGTAGATTGGGAGGGATGAGATAACAGAGTTGAGAAACTGTAATCTAGCATCCTGATTTAACATTGTAGAACTGGCAGTGAGCCTCCTCTCCACTCTATCCACAAGAGGAATAAGATCCTGAATTTTTGGATTAGTGGTGCCAATTGGCAAGCCCATATATGTGAAAGGCATTTGGCCAATGGAGCATTCAAAGATATTAGCCATCCTAGCATCCTCCTTGTAAGGCCCGATATGCGGTACTGTTCCAGATCTAGATGTTTCCATCCAGATCCGGGGACGAAGCATATATCGGTCCCACCGCGACATATGAGAATGCCATATGCCCCGGATTTCTAACATGATATCACAACATTACAACTACAAGGATACAACATCTCATACAATCGTCATACAACTGCCTTAATTACATTACATCAATAGAAGATACATGTCTGAGTACAGACTACAATCAAATGCCTAATGGAAAAGGTAAAACACACCATTCTCGTAACCACATGGGTCCAGGCTCTCCGCCGGGATCCACCTAACTAGTCGCCGTCGAGTCTCCGCAAAGGCGTCCAGAAGAATGGTCGTCGAGCTCCTCTAAAGTCCAAGATCGTTTGCATAACGTGCGTAAGAGAGAAAAGAAGGGGTGAGCTATATCAAAAAGTCTTGTAACTAACTTCTCACGATAAGATGGGGGTAGTGGTGAGGTTTCAGTCGCACTAGCAATATATGAGGTGGCTAACGATCTATTTAGAGTAAGATGAGAACCAAGCATGCGATGAGGAATCGCCTCCAACAAGTCTTGCTATCAGCTACTTACACAAACATAACACCTATCCTATCCTTGTCCTCCCCTTCATCACCCGATGAAGAAGAAGCAGTCATGGCACACACCCATTGATCAAGTTATAGTTATGATTCACTTGATGTTATCTATGAACAAGACGTAGGTTCTAGGTCGTCCATAACTATGGACACGGCTTATCAAAAAGATTTAACCCTACAGGGGTGTACCAACTGCCCATTACAAGGCTCCGCACGAACGCCCATACCTCTCAGTTGATACCCATCACAGGCAACCATTTTATGATTTAGTTCGGAGAGATTCAAAATGACAGGTCCCTCTAACTAACAACGCAAAAATCCGGGTGGCCCCCGGTGAGTCGATATCCAGCTCAGGAGCCGGCTACGCTCTCGATCAGGTCTCTACTGTTTGTCACAGTTTTGGATTGTCGGTAAATTCTCACATGAGGCCGGGTCCTCAGTCAGACAGGTTGTACCAACAAGGATACCATGTCCCCGCTGGTCCGGGTTATTTTAAAGAAAGTCTGCTAGGAGCGACCCGACAGACACACACACGGTTTTCAAATGGTAAATCAGCTTGGGCCACCACTAGAAATGTTTGAATCTAGGTAGGTAAGAAAAGGGGACCCCATAGCATCCCACACGCGGTTAGGCACGCCCAGTCTTAGAACCAATACCCGGAACTCGGATCCTAGGTTACTCGAATGGAACAAAGCGTCGGGGCGGGATAGCCTAGACCTTCCATCCTTCGTCGAGTATATTCAACATTATAATAATCATATCATCCACAACAATATAATAAAGTGATAGCCCAATCCAAGGAGTAACAGGATAACAGTTGATAACATCCTAGCATGCATACTAAGCAGTGGCTGAGCAGCGTGCAATAGTAACATAGCCGAACAAGGTTTGTTGGGATGTGGAGGCCATGGTTGTTTGGGTTTATTTGAGAGGCATGAATATGAAGTGGTAGGATCAAGCAATTGTTCTATCATACACCTAGGCGCGAGTGAGCTGAAAGTTATAAGAATTATATATGCTCCACCTTACCTGATGAGAAGACGAAACCGAAGGTGTAGTCGATCGCAAGCTCGCATCGTCTCCGAGAATAACCGCGGGAGCACATAAGAAGGAAACACTGGAAAAGGAAATCGACGAGCAAGCATATATTACTACGAAGTAATCACGAGCAAGAAACAATAAGAAGGCAACACGAGACAAGGCACTTCGATCGCATCAATCGTCGAGAGCGGTTACTAACAGTTTAAGTGAAGTATCTGTCACACACGACGAGACTTCACATTTACGATGGTTCAAGTTGTTTAGCTACACAACATGATCAAAGGTTGTTAACATGGCATCTCACCCAAGCATGGCATGTCACGCAATCATGGCAAGAGGTGAAGCATAAAGTAAGCTACCTATGCTGGTCATTTTAAGTGGGGGTAAAACCTATACATGGCAACTATTACGGAACCCACGATAATTATTGCATTTGGTACTCTTCTGCCCTAAATCATATTTTATTATGTTTATTAGCAAGCAAGAGCAGCATATTCACAATCTACATGAAATTCTAGTCAAGTGACATATAAGAAACATTTTTATCGGAACAACGGTTAAAAAGTTATTAAATAAACCGTTTACAGTGGCATACGGTGTAAATAACAGTGATACAACATGTAGACAAGTGCAAACATGGAAAAGAAGCACATTTCATTAATCTACACAAAAAACTAAGCAAGTTTCATGTAGAAAGCGTCGTGATCCGACCTACCGTTTAAAAGATACGGGCATCGCAAAATTACACCGCAATCTGCCATTTATTCTAACGAGGAACAGATAAAAAAGGTATACCGGGCTGAAAGTACTCTAAGCAGGCTCAAACAATTGAGTGCAGAGAAGCTAAACTACGCATAGGGCGCGCTACACAGCAACTCTGTTGGGCCAAGCTCAACAGCAAGCATCAACAAAATAAAAAAGGCGCCTCACTTTAGCGGGTCGTGGCCCAAGCGGCGCGGTGAGCGTTGGATAGCGGGATAGCGCTCAGGGCGAGGGGTAGGGCAGTCTAGTGCTAGGCCGCAGGCTGCTGGAGGGGCGCTGGGCCTTCGGGGGGCGCTGGGCCGTTGGCGGGCGAGGCCCACCAGGGCGACTGGGACGAACAGGCGGCCTCTCTCTCGCGCAAAAGCCCTCGGGTTTACGCAAAAGCCCTCGGGTTTTCTCTCTCGCGCGTCCGGTACTCCACGGTTCTGACCGCCGGGAGTCCATACGACCTCCGATTCGGACGAAATCTCGAACCACGCGCTCAGCACGCCGAGCCCGTCAGTCCTACCTCCCTTCGATACCGTTCCGAGAACTTTTTCCGAAGCCCAATAAAATAATCCATTTATTAAATAATGGGGTTTTTGTTTCGATGGCGATGGATGGTCTTGTGCCGGACATTGCGACGGTGCTCGGGTGATACCCGTTGTCGCAAGAGGGTCGTGTGCCAGGGTGGAAAGGTTCGGTCACGCATCCGATATGAGAAATAGGGGGGAAATAATCACCGACTAATAAATCGGCGAAGCAAATATTGCAAACAATTCTAGCAATCAACAAAATAATGCAACAAACAATTTTTATTAATTTGGGTGAAAATCCCGGGCTGTTACACTCCTCAGCAGGAACATTCAAAGGAATCCTTGAAGATTTATTAAAGTTGACTTTGAGGCCAGTGGAAGAGTGGAATTTGATGAGCATGTATTTGAGAGCTACCAGTTGATCTTCCTTTGCAGGGACCACTAGGATAGTATCATCAGCATATTGTATGATGGGATAGAAAGGGTCCTGGGAGGGGATTGACAATGTTAGGATCGCATCATTCAACATTTGATTAACAATGGACTAGAGAAGATCAGCATCCAAAACAAAACAGGAGGGGTGATACAGGGTCCCCCTGCCTGACCCCTCTCCTGCAGTAGAAATGTTTGCCAGGGACTCCATTAAGAAGAATGGAGGAAGAGACAGAGGTTAGGATCTCTTTTACCCAGCCAATCCATGTAGCACTTAACCGTTTGTGTTGAAGGATTTGCAAGATAACCTCATGTTCAATGGTGTCAAAGGCCTTTGCAAAGTCCAATTTGAGGATTAGCAAAGGTAGCTGAGACTGGTTACACTGATGGATGTACTCGAATGCCCAAGCCAAGCAGTCTTGTATGGATCTGGATTTGAGAAACCCATACTGGTTTAAGTGAATACACTGAAGGATAACCTTTTGTAACCTATTGGCTAAAAGATTTGTCAAGAACTTCAAGCAGGTGTTGGTCAGAGATATTGGCATGAAATCATTAGGGCCTTCAGGTGCTAGCATTTTGGGAATTAAAGTAATGAGAGATCCATTCAGGCATTCCAGTTTGAGCTGACCAGTGGCAAATTGATGGATGAGATCCAAGAAATCCTTCTCAACAATGTGCCAGCATTTCTTGAGGAAGAGCCCATTAAAACCATCGGGACCAGGGGCCCTTTCTGCAGGCAAATCCTTGAGGACATCATCAATTTGAGACTTGGAAAAGCGCAAAGAATGATCCTCAAGACCCAAGACAGGTTGTATCAGGGCAGACAAATCAAACATCATGTTGATGCCTTGGGAGACCCCCATTCTGCCTTTGAAAGAATTCCATAGAAGCCCAGCCATTTGTGAATGATAAGTGCAGACAGAGCCATCAGGAGCAGCAAGGCTTGAAATTGGATTTCTTCTCATTATTTCAGAAGCCATGGCATGGAATAATTTTGAATTTTCCTCCCCAACCAAAATCCCTCTCACTATATATCTTTGTTTCCAGTAAATGGACTGACGTTTGAGGAGATGTTCATGATGCACTTTCACAATTTTCCTGAAGTTAAACTTAGGTCTGAACAAAGGCCGGATTTCCTCAAGACAATCAAAGGAAAACACCACCTGTGAGCACCTGGAAATCTGACATTTCAAAGTGGAGAGGCTGGATGACCACTTCCTGAGGTCATGCCTCAATCTCTTGAATTTTCTTGTGAAGATATTAGCTGCAGAATATGAAGCAATAGGTGCAGTCCAGGAAGCAGATACACATTCGTGAAAACCAAAAAGCTCCACCCAATAGTTTTCAAACCTGAAGATGTTACTTTTGGGAATGGTGGTATCAATTGAGACAATACAAGGCACGTGATCAGAACTTGTCTTGGCCATTGGGAAAACCACAGTGTTGGGATAAATTGAGATCCATGAGCTGGAGATAAGGAACTGGTCTAGTTGCTCAAGAAGGGGCTTAGCCTGCATGTTAGACCAGGTATATGATCTTCCTTTTAAAGATAGCTCAAGAAGACCCAACTGCCCAATAGGTTCATTAAACAGGAATATATCATTGAGGTTCCCTCCTGGTCTGTGTCTATTCTCAAGGGATCAAATAAAATTGAAGTCCCCCAAAAAAAGCCATTGCTCATCATCAGGAATATGTATGTTATACCTCCACTGCACAAACTCATCTCTCAATGTACCAGAGCAGGGCCCATAAACTGAAACCATGGTCCATTTTTCAGCATTACGTACAGAGGTGAAGGTAATAGTAATGCCATATTGCAGTGATGGGACTAGGGTGCCAGTAAACATTGTAGAGCTCCAAGCCACTAGGATTCCACCAGAGGCTTCCACAGATGGTGAGTAAACAAAGTTATCAAAACGTCTGGGGCAAAAGCTCCTCACCAATCTCAAATCAAAGGACTGATTTTTCGTCTCTTGAAGACAAAGAATGGAGCAGTTACTTTCTTCAATTTTTCCTCTGATATCACGTTGCCTATCAGCAGAATTAAGACCACGAACATTCCAACACAACACACGCCAATTATGAAATGTTGTACTATCCATAGAAAACCATAATAAGTTCAAAGCAAGACACATCTGCCCAACATATTGGCGACGAAGCAACACATGAGTTCAGGCAATCAGACACAAAATAGCTAAAAGAAACAGAGATGAACAGGCAAAAGGGCCCCATTCCACCACTAATAACTATAGCTAAACTAATCATGGCGAACTATTGTGTGGTTCAGCAGACGGTCCAACCATAAGCTTGTCCGTAGATAGATCTTCCGGGGAAATGCCGAGAGAAGCACCCAAATCCTGCATTGCTCGAATTTGTGTGGGAGGTGGCACATCTTCTGCATCATTTGCTTGAGCGAGTTGAGGGATGAAACTAGCACTGGTGATCTTTTTCTTCTTGGCGTGCGGCTGCCTCGGAGGAGTTGGCTTGATTGGAACAGCAGATACAGGTTTAAGACCTGATTTCTTTGCTACACTGTGTGTGACTTGCCTGGTGGAAAATCATCATCAGCTCTGACGAGCTATGCAGCCGACCGGGTGGCACGTCGGCGCTTCCCAAGTAGGGGGGCCCTTGACTGCACAGAATACATGATCTTCATCTGATTGTGATACATCAGACATCTCGACCTGAAGAGGGTCAGCAATGACAGGAGATGCATGCCTTTCCATCAGCAGAGGAGTGGGGTATGTGGGAAAAAACTCAACCCAGTCCCCAGCAGGAAGAGACAATGGCGTCAAAGGCAATTGTTGCATACAGGATGGGTTTGACTTGAGCAACAACCCAGGAATCATACTCCTGAAAGATCTCTCCCAGATCATCTCAGGTGGCAACACAGGTCCAAAAGGAACCGAAACCATACCCACATGCAGGGAGGCATCTGGAACAGAGGCTGCTGGTATGGCACTATGGCCCAGGCTTCAGCATTGTGCACCTGTGGAACCTGCAGCACTTGCTGAACTTCCACTTCTATGATTTCCACATCAGAGGAGCTGCTATCACCAAGTGAAGGGTTCATAACCATGGAGTTCTGATCTTGGGGTGGCTGCTCTTCCTGTTCAGGAGGATCATTATGTGCCACTTGCTCAACATTCTAAGCAGGCCAACCATCTTCCTGCAACTGATCTTCACCTGCATTGAGGTACTCATTGTTACTGTTATTGTCCTGATGCTGTACTGGCACTTCATTCCACCCCAATATTGGATATGGTGGTAGGGCCCATATGGGAGCCACAGGTGCTAACTCACCAGGCATGGGGTGGGGATTTCCATCCAGGGGCATGAAATCTTCATCAACCGGCAGAGACGCATCCGCAAAATTTTCCGTGAGAATATAAATAGGTGTAGTCCAAGAAACTACTGAACCTCCCCATGGAGCAAAATATCTCAAAACAACATCACGAGTGACGAGTGCATTTTCTGGGAAGGAAGCACGGACTAGAGAGCGAACCATTCTTCTGTCAGTGTGTTCCCAAGACAGAAAGTGTCCAAACGTGCCCACCATCTCAGATAAGCATCTCGTATTGTGATAATCAAGTGGCACGCCAATGAACATCAACCATCCCGTGCGATGCCCATGGATAGTTCTGAAACCCTCATCTTAGTTGTGGGGAATAAAACAGACAAAAATATCATCGCCTTACTCATCCAGGCCCAAGGTAAAAGGTGCATGCTGAATAAAAGACTCACGCACAACATGATTTTGTATCTCAAACAAACCAAGCCCCTGGAACCAAGTCTGAGCGGATTGTACCATCACCTGAAGCTCTTGAGTGAGAAACTGAAGCACTTGCTCATGACGGGAAACCACCAGGTGCGACGGTGGAGCAGGCTCAACAATGGCCACCATGTACTGCTCGTGCATCCTCGGCGGCGGCGGCTGAGATGCAGTGTAGAAGGCCCTAGGGAAGCGCTCGGGGCCGCCATCGATAATGTCCAGTCCCGCCGGAAGGAAACACCGTGGATCAAGCTCAAAGTTCACCATTGGGGACACGGGAGGCGATGGACGTGGATTGCCACATTCCTGAGGCGGTGAGGGAGGATTGCGCGAAGCAGGGGAAGCCGGGGAGTTGGGGGTTTTTTGTTTGCAGCGTGGGCGTGGAGGGCGAGATATGAACCCTGGGTGAACTCAAAATGGCGGATGAGGAAAAAGCGGTGGCGCGAGTCTCAAAACCCTTGGATGGGACTTTAGGGACCCAGATGGAAGTCTCATTTAGTGGACCATGGCAATCCTTTTTAATGTGTCCTGACCGGAAGCATCGACGATATCTAATCTGATTAGTGCGTGCCTCCGTTTTGTGCCCCATGCTGATGCAATGTTGACAGTTCCAAAATTTAGAAGCCATATCTTCAATTATATCATTAAAACTTTGCAGATTACGCACAATTTCATTGGGAGAGGGGATTTTACGTGGTGGAGTACTCTGATCAGAGTCATAGTCCACGAAACCGATCGTGGCAGCAGGCGATCCCACGGCCACATCATTGACATGAGCCATAATGGGACTTTGTGGGTCCATAGGAGAGGACGATACCAAATCATCATCTGATATAACTATCGGGGCTTCAAAACCAGGAGAAATTGCAGAATTCACGGCTGCATGGCTATCCTTAACATAAGGAGAGATAATGGAACAACCCAAGGAATCCGGATTGTACAAAACTGACCCCATAGGAATAGGGGAGGGGGGCAAACTACCAAAAGAGATGATGGCTGAAGCCACCGGCGGTGATGGCTAGGGCTCAGGTGACGGCGATGGTTGTTTGCACGTATTGACGTGGAGGTGTGAAAGTTCATGTCGAGTGAATGAATATGCACCTTCCAGCACTGTTTGTGGATCCAACCCAGTGGGCCTGGACCTATACCCTCGGAAAGCCTCACAGTTCATGAAGGTGGAAAACACAACTTCTTTTTCTTGGGAGAAGAGGATTTGAGTGAGGATCGAGTTGGTGTGTGTTGCAAAGCCTTTAGCCCTAGTTTCGCCCGACGCTTATATGGACTAACTAGAGTCCATTCCTCACATTCAGCTTGCCAAAGTTTAAATTCTTTTTTCCATTCAGGACCACCATTGCCCCATAGATGAAAAAGACAGTGAAACAAGGAACAAACAAAAGTTTTCTGATGGAAAATGAAGAAGCCCACATCTTTGCAAAGACACATGAAAAGCAAAAAACCTTGTCATGAAGTCGAGAGACTTTGAGCTTAGAAAAATAACCTCCAATCGCCGATTCCAAAGCTAGGCTAATAGAGTCTTCATCCAGACGAAAAGAGTGACTGATGTCTACGCACGCTTCTATTCTTGTAGACTATGTTGGGCCTCCAAGCGCAGAGGTTTGTAGGACAGCAGCAATTTCCCTCAAGTGGATGACCTAAGGTTTATCGAACTCAAGGAAGTAGAGGTTGAAGATGGTCTCTCTCCAGCAACCCTGCAATTAAGATACAAGAAGTCTCTTGTGTCCCCAAAACACCTAATACAACTAGGAGTTGTATTGGTGCACTAGTTCGGCGAAGAGATGGTAAAATATGGGTGATAGGTGTAGCAAAGCAAGGTAATATAAATCTGTAATAAAAAGTTCAGCAAGCAAACAAGTAGTACACGTGAGCGCAAACGGTATTGCAATGGTGGAAACAAGTTCTAGGCTTCATACTTTCACTAGTGGCAACTCCCAACAACATTAACATAGTCTAATCACATGATATTGCTCATAAAACATGCAATGGAGACGTACTCGGAGGTCATTCCTTTCTGGTCAAGAGAGGACGAGAATTGTGTAGGGCTACAAAAGCACACCTCAGAGTTCGTAGTTCTCATCTATGGATTTACCAATGTCACCGCGACCATCCAAAGAAAGTACCACAATCACCACAACATATCTAAAGGATAGTCAAATAGAAGCACCAAGAGACTCTCAATCTTCAATCCACACACAAAAGAGGAAATCACTCATGAAAATATTCTTCTAACCCATGTCCAATAGACCGCTATCACCATGGTCTCGGGGATTATACTAGATAAGATAGTGTTAGTACATCAATCAAATACATAGAAGAAGGGGAAACATCATGGGATCATCCTAGATTAACATAGCCTATATGATCACAATCAAGATCACAGCATGGGAGAGAGAGAAGACCACATAGCTACTGGTAGAAACCTCAGCCCCGGGGAGAAACTACTCCCGCATCATGGAGGGAGAAAGCAACGTCGATGGAGATGAATCCGGGGGCACTTCCCCGTCCCGGCAGGGTGCCGGCACAGGAATTCTGGTCCCCCGAAGCTTGTCGGCGATGGCGGCGGAGATCGGAATTACTTCTGGAGAAAAGGGGTCCGGAATCAGGGTTTTCGCGACGCGAGTAAAAATAAGGGCCAAGGGGGGCAACCAGGGGGGCCACCAGGAGTCTAGGCGGCCTCCCGACGCAGCCACCCTCTAGGCCGCGCCCACTGGCCACCTAGGCACCAGGTGGGGTCCGTCTGGGCCCCCTTAAGGCGTAAGGAAGCTTCTGGAACGCTGATTTTTTATATATTTTTCCAGGAATTTTCTGAGCACTTTTAATAATGGCAAAACCTGAAATACAAAAACAACAGAAAAAAGAAACTGGCACTGGGGTGCACTGAGTTAATAGGTTAGTACAAATATGATCAAAAGTGTATGAAAGTGTATCTAGAACATAGCAATATCACACAAAACATGCATGGAGCAAGCAGAAATTATAGATACGTTTTGGACGTATCAACATCCCCAAGCTTAATTCATGCTCGTCCTCGAGTAGGTAAATGATAAAGGCATAATTTCTGTGGTGACATGCTAACAACCATATAAGAACTTTTAAGTAAAGAAATCAAGGCATGTAATTCAATTCAAGTCATAACAGGCAAGAGTCTATATTTAGCATTGAAACAAGTAACATAAGAACATAAAAGTGCAAGAGCTCTCGTTGTCCGTGACTCGAATGTCTCCAAATGGTGTTTGCGTGCAAGAAAGGGGATAGGGATATGCGAGAAAAAGTATTTTGTGTTGAGAACTCAATCTACTAAAGTTTCACACTTGGTCTTCTTTGGAATCTTATCTTGACTCAGCCCCAGGCCACTAGCCAGGTACAAGTCAAAATGATCCACTCCTTTTCAAAATTTTGAGCACTCATGCAATGGATGAGCGTAAGCAAGAAAGTTGACACTTAGAATGGCAAAGAGAAAATATGGTGGAGGATGAAGTCAAAAAGGTAAGAAGGGCTCACATCAATGAGAACAATCATAGGCAAGAGAAAGCCAAATGATAGATATGATGTGAGGAGTAGGGATTGCCATGCAACGGAAGCACATATGAGCTAAGGTAAGCTCTCCATTGGAACTAGTGGGGGTGCATCCAACTTGCTTGCTCAAGAAGACCTAGAGCTCGTTTGAGGAGGCTCATCATTGGAATATACAAGCCAAGTTCTATAGTGTGAAGGTCCCCACATAGCTATATGCATGAATGATAATCTCTATGGAGTACAAGATATAAGAGGGAGTACGAGTGTGGATCTCTCAAAAGGAATAGTAGTGTGCCCCCTTCTCTCTTTCTATTTCTTTTTCTCTTTTTTCTATTTTTTTGTATTTTTTTGGTGGCCTCAATGGCTCTTTCTATTTCTCTCATTTGTCCTCTTTGGGATCTTTTAATTTTGTCCTCTTTGGGATCTTTTCCTCACTTTAGGGGAAACACTCTATATATTACAAGAAGTATAGAAGATCTTTCACACTTTACAAGGTAATCAAATCATAAAGAGGATGTATCTATCATGATGTATGCAAATGTATGCCTCTGCCAGTGTAGCAGGATATGCAATGATACTAATGCGTCATGTAGCAATGATTAGGGCAAGGCCCAACTAGCATGCGGCTCATCGATCAAGCAAAAGCATGTATGACATGATGATCAAGTCATGAGAAGGTGGATGTTGCATGACAATGTATCTAGGAAAGGCTATGGAAATGCCTTGATAGGTAGGTATGGTGGCTGTTTTGAGGAAAGATATAAGGAGGTTTATGATAACAAAGCGTATCATGCCAAGTATTTGGATGTAACGGCGAAGGTGGACACCAACTCTCGGTGTGAGGAGGCAATGCACGGCACAGGAGAGGCTAGCAAAATATGGGAAGGTGGAAGTGTCAACTTTCGAATACTCACATGAGTCCGAAGAACTCATGCACTTATTATCGGCAACTCTCAATCTAATAAGGAGGTTCACAAAGAGACAACTACCCCGAGGAGGAGTGTATGGGGGTTTTGTTATCCTTGCGCATCCTCGACTCATGGTACGTGAGTGTACTCTAATATTCGATCCCTCCAAAGAGTAGTGATCCATCTAGTAGCTAAAGTTCTCAACTAATTTTGTAAGTTTTGAAAATAAACACGGATTCCCCAAAATATGACATCTATCACTAATAGGCTAAAGCTCTTGACACCAAAAGTCCAAACATTACTCAAAGCAATACCTCAAAACTATTGCAAGTTACTACTACAACTGAATAGCAACCTCAATTACCTACTTCAAGTCAAGACACACAACTCAGTGCAACAGGAAAACTCTCTAAACAAGATAAACATGAAAACTCAAGAGAGTTCTAGCAAAAAACTAAACAAAATCTCTTAAAAAGATAAGCATGAAAACTAAGAGCTAAACATGGCAGTAGCTATGAAAAAGATAAAAACACACACAGCAAAGAAAAGCATGAAGAATCCTATGTTGTGTTCTAGATTTTGAAAGTGGAGCGTTTTTCTCTCCCACACAAATAAATCTGGGTTCTAACTTGTTATGAACAGCAAGAAAAGATAAAGAAAACTAAAAATAAAACCTAAGAGCGAGATGCTCCAAGCATAGCACATAACGCATGAAGTGATAAAAAATATAGTGAAACGAAAGACGAACTGATGATTGTTGATGGAGAAGGGGATGCACGGGGGCATCCCCAAGCTTAGACGCTTGAGTCTCCTTGAATATTTCTTGGGGATGCATGGGGGCATCCCCAAGCTTGAGCGCTTGACACTCCTGAATCTTCTTTCATCATCTTCCCTCGCACACTTAAAAAGTCCCTTCATACATAACTCATCATAATCTGATTAGCGAGGTTAATACCCATAATAAAATAATTTTTCCTCTACTGGAAAAAAAGGATATTCTTGAATAGCTACTGTTTCTCAAGATTGTCACAAAGTTTTTGCAAAGAAAAAGCAAGCTTAAGGTTTGCAAAACGAAGAAAAGGAAAAACAGGACAGAATCTGTGAAAAACAGACCAGAAGGTAGTAAAGAATTTTTTAGGGATACTTCTGCAACTCAAATAAAAAAACTAAGAACATAAGAAAGTTCGTAATTGTATAGAGCATGCTGTGTAAAAATTTCAGCTCAAAAAGATGAACTGGGATTTTTCTGTGATTTTTCCCGTCACGAGGACAGAATCTGTTTTCTGGACAACATGTCACAACTTTCACTTCCCTTGTCATATGAGGCTATAATTGGCACAAAGCTTGAAAAGTAAAGATACAATGATGTTGCTACAGTAGTAACAATCAAAAAGACCACTAAAAACAGAAGAAAAACAAAAAGGAAAACCTAAATTCGTTGTGGGCTGCCTCCCAAAAGTGCTTTCTTTTGTACCTTTAAGCTAGGCATGAAGATTAGAGAAGATGCTCTCACAAGAATAAGAATTTTGAAGCAAAAGAGAGCATCAAGAAGAAAATATGAAACACATTTAAGCCTAAACCACTTCATATGCATATGCATATTGCAATAGAATAATTCATTGAAGCACAAAGCAATAAGCATAGGAAGGAAAAACAAGTGCAGCTTCAAAACCTTCAACATAAAGAGAGGGAACTTGATATTATTGAAATATCTATAAGCATGTATTCCCTTCTCATAATAATTTCCAGTGAGATCATGAATAAACTCAACAATATAAGTATCCCATAAAGCATTGTTACCATGATCCACATGCAAAAAGGTACTCTTACTCTCCACATAAGCATAATCTTTCTCATTGGTAATAGTGGGAGTAGGACTATCATAAACAACTTGAACACTATAGATTAATTGTGTATTAGGAAGATGGTGTTCAGCAAGGGAGTAATCCCGTCCATGATTATGACAAGTTTCATAAGGATAATTTCTCCTTATGTCATAGGTACCTTTACAATCACTATAGATAGGAGTTATAACTTCATCATAGTAGAGAAGAGCATTATCATTGCTAGCAACTATATTTGTAAACATGTTGTCTTTATTCTTACTAGCAAAAGAATTATCAATTCCCACATCACTAATGGGTAAAGGAGTTGCAATCCTATCATCCCCAAGCTTAGAGCTTTCTATATCATAATTTTCAGAGTTGGCACCAAAAAGATTTTCAAGATCATAAGTGGAATTATCATTATCTTCCCAATCACAATAATTAACATGCATATCATAATCAAAATCATATTCAATAGTGCCTACGGACTTAACATCAGGATAATAATGAATGCAATCAAGCTCACCATCCTCCATAAATTTATATCCGTTAGGATAAAAATTGATGCGAGGAATATGCTCAGGCCAGGTTGATACCCATTCTTCTTCCTTCTTGCTCCTCTTCCTCCTCCTCTTCTTTTTCTTCTTCTTCTTCACCTTAGGAGGTAGTGGTTGGAGATGAAGTTTCTCCATATATCCTGGTTTATCATCAGAAACAATAGGGGAAACTTGGGAGAAACTCTCCTTTTTTATTAGTATAAATATAAGAGACATTTTTATACTTTGGTAAAGTTCCCTCCTTTCTAATCTTACTTATGTAATCATTTTCATGGCAATTAACAACACAATAGAGATGGCAATTTTGCAAAGTGTTGTTTATTCCTAAGGCATTAACATCTAGCCAAGCAGTCTTTTCTGATAACTCTTCACACATCAAAAATAACATAAGTTCATCATAAAGATCAAGGGTGATCATGTTATCACACAACTGGTTAACAGTTATGTTTTGAAAGTTCATGCATTGAAAATTAAAGTGACCCTCTATACCACACAAGTAAAAGGATAAAGGTCACACAATTCTCTAGCAATTTCATTTAAATCTTTGACCCAAGTGATTGTTCTTTCATGCTTATGTTGCTTACAATACTTCTCTTCTTCAATCATAGGCCTTTCACAAGGTCTATCCACTCCACAAAAATTAACATGCTTATATAAAACTTCATTTTCAGGAATTGGATCAAGCATGTTGCAATCATCATGAACAATTTTATTTTCTTTGCAAATCTCTTTAGAAGGTTCATGATGCTTGATCCAATCCTCCTTAGTAATATTAAAATGTGAAGCAAAAGATTTGAGGAAATCAACAAGGAGTTGAGAATCAAGCCCAATCTTAGCACTAAACTTATTAAAACTTGCAGTTTCAACAAAGAACTTAATGCAATCATACCCATAAATTATACTGACTCTTTACCTTTGTCGATCTCCCGATCTTCAGTGTTGCGTTGAATTCTTTCAAGGAGTTCCCATTTAGCATCAATCTTTTCGTTTGTGAAAGAACCCATAGAGGAAGCATCGAGCAAGTCTTTATCCATTCGAGAGAGCCTTGCATAAAAAATAGTAATAATTATATCTTTGGGGAGCCCATGGTTAGGAAATTTTAGCATTAAAGTTTTCAGTCTCCCCCAAGCTTGAGCTATGCTCTCTCCGTCATGAGGATAGAAATTATAAACATAATTACTATTCTCATGAACTTCATGAAGAGGATAAAACTTGGAGTAACAGAGAGGCTGGATCTCTTCCCAATCCCGTAGGTGAGAATCATCTAGTAGCCTATACCATTCCAATGCTTTTCCTTTTAGTGACAAGGAAAATAATTTCTTCATGACTTCACCCCTTGTCAAACCTAAAATCTTAAACAACTCACAAAGTTCTGTAAGTTTCAAAAAATGAATACTAGGATTGACTGCTCCATCCTAACAATCATTCCTAATTACTTCAATTATCCCAAGTGGTATTTGGAACGGGATACATTCAGTAGGTGGAGGAGACTTCTCTACCACGGGTGTGGTAAAGCGGCCTTCCCCAAGCAACAAGCTAAGAGTGCGGTTTTCCATAAACATAACTAGTGAAAATAGAAACAAAAAACAAAAAGATTTAATTGCAAGATCTAAAGATATACCTTCAAACACTTACTTGTCGGGCAACGGCGCCAGAAATAGCTTGATGTCTACACATGCTTCTATTCTTGTAGACTATGTTGGGCCGCCAAGCGCAGAGGTTTGTAGGACAACAACAATTTCCCTCAAGTGGATGACCTAAGGTTTATCGAACTCAGGGAAGTAGAGGTTGAAGATGGTCTCTCTCCAGCAACCCTGCAATTAAGATACAAGAAGTCTCTTGTGTCCCCAACACACCTAATACAACTAGGAGTTGTATAGGTGCACTAGTTCGGCGAAGAGATGGTAAAATATGGGTGATAGGTGTAGCAAAGCAAGGTAATACAAATCTGTAATAAAAATGGAAGAAGGGAAACAAGTAGTAAACATGAGCGCAAACGGTATTGCAATGCTGGAAACAAGGCCTAGGCTTCATACTTTCACTAGTGGAAACTCCCAACAACATTAACATAGTCTAATCACATGATATTCCTCATAAAACATGCAATGGAGACGTACTCGGAGGTCATTCCTTTGTGGTCAAGAGAGGACGAGAATTGTGCAGGGATACAAAAGCACACCTCAGAGTTCGTAGTTCTCATCTATGGATTTCCCAATGTCACTGCGGCCATCCAAAGAGAGTACCACAATCACCACAACATATCTAAAGGATAGTCAAAGACAAGCACCAAGAGACTCTCAATCTTCAATCCACACACAAAAGAGGAAATCACTCATGAAAATATTCTTCTACCCCATGTCCAATAGACCGCTGTCACCACGGTCTCGGGTATTATACTAGATAAGATCAAGTGAGTACATCAATCAAATACATAGAAGAAGGGGAAACATCATGGGACCATCCTAGATTAACATAGCCTATGATCACAATCAAGATCACATTATGGGAGAGAGAGAAGACCACATAGCTACTGGTAGAAACCTCAGCCCCGGGGAGGAACTACTCCCGCATCATGGAGGGAGGAAGCAACGTCGATGGAGATGAATCTGGGGGCACTTCCCCATCCCGGTAGGGTGCCAGCACAGGAATTATGATCCCCCGAAGCTTGTCGGCGATGGCGGCGGAGATCGGAATTGCTTCTGGTGAAAAGGGGTCCGGAATCAGGGTTTTCGCGACACGAGTAAAAATAAGGGCCAAGGGGGGCAGCCAGGGGGGCAACAGGAGTCTAGGCGGCCTCCCGGCGCGGCCACCCCCTAGGCCGCGCCCACTGGACGCCTAGGCACCAGGTGGGGCCCCTCTGGGCCCCCTTCGGGCGTAAGGAAGCTTCTGGAACGCTGATTTTTTTTCCCAGAATTTTATGAGCACTTTTAATAATGGGAAAACCTGAAATACAAAAACAGCAAGAAAAACAGAAACTTGCACTGGGGTGTACTGAGTTAATAGGTTAGTCCAATTATGATCAAAAGTGTATGAAAGTGTATCTAGAACATATCAATATCACACAAAACATGCATGGAGCAAGCAGAAATTATAGATACGTTTTGGACGTATCAGTGACGCACGAATGAAACCACCAGGATAAAATGCCCAGATCCATCCGGGTGCACCGTGCGCTTGAACAGATGATGAACTTGATTAGACAACTTCATCCCTGGGTCAAAATCCAAACTCAAGGAGATGGCCGCATGAACTACATGAGATGGGCACCGGAATCAACAGGAGAGAACGCCGAGAAGGGTGATGGGATCAGAACGCAATTCCCATGGCTAGGTGTGGAGATCGCCAGCGAGGTGGTGGCTAGGGTTTAGGGGGTGGGAGGAGCCATTGTGCGGATACTCCTTGGGATTCTGGGAAGCCTTCATCAGAAGCCGAGCCCGGTGATACGTCCAAAATGTATCTATAATTTCTGCTTGCTCCATGCCTCTTTTGTGTGATATTTCTATGTTTTAGATACACTTTCATACACTTTTGATCATATTTGGACTAACCTATTAAATCAGTGCACCCCAGTGCCAGTTTCTGTTTTCTGCTGTTTTTTGTATTTCAGGTTTTCCCATTATTAAAAGTGCTCAGAAAATTCCGGGAAAATATATAAAAATCAGCGTTCTAGAAGCTTCCTTATGCCGGAAGGGGCCAGAGGAGCCCCACCGTGTGCCTAGGCGGCCATTGGGCACGGCCTAGGGGGTGGCCGCGCCAGGAGGCCGCCTAGAATCCTGGTGGCCCCCGTGACTGCCCCCCTTGGCCCTTATTTTTACTCGCGTCACGAAAACCCTGATTCCGAACCTCTTTTCTCCAGAAGCAATTCCGATCTCCGCCGCCATCGTAGACAAGCTTCGGGGGACCAGAATTCCTGTGCCGGCACCCTGCCGGGATGGGGAAGTGCCCCCGGATTCATGTCCATCGACGTTGCTTCGTCCCTCCATGATGCGGGAGTAGTTCCTTCCCGGGGCTGAGGTTTCTACCAGTAGCTATGTGGTCTTCTCTATCTCCCATGATGTGATCTTGATTGTGATCATAGGCTATGTTAATCTAGGGTGATCCCATGATGGTTCCCCTTCTTCAATGTATTCGATTGATGTACTCACTTGATCTTATCTAGTATAATCCCCGAGACCATGGTGACAGCGGTCTATTGGACATGGGTTAGAAGAATATTTTCATGAGTGATTTCCTCTTTTGTGTGTGGATTGAAGATTGATAGTCTCTTGGTGCTTGTTTTTGACTATCCTTTAGATATGTTGTGGTGATTGTGGTACTCTCTTTGGATGGCCGCGGTGACATTGGGAAATCCATAGATGAGAACTACGAACCCTGAGGTGTGCTTTTGTAGCCCTACACAATCCTCGTCCTCTCTTGACCACAAAGGAATGACCTCCGAGTACGTCTCCATTGCATGTTTTATGAGGAATATCATGTGATTAGACTATGTTAATGTTGTTGGGAGTTGCCACTAGTGAAAGTATGAAGCCTAGGCCTAGTTTCCACCATTGCAATACCGTTTGCGCTCACGTTTACTACTTGTTTTCTAGCTGCACTTTTTATTACAGATTTATATTACTTCGTTTTGCCGCACCTATCACCCATATTTTACCATCTCTTCGCCAAACTAGTGCACCTATACAATTTTCCATTGTATTAGGTGTGTTAGGGACACAAGAGACTTCTTGTATCTTAATTGCAGGGTTGATTGAGAGAGTCCATCTTCAACCTCTACTTACCTGAGTTCGATAAACCTTAGGTCATCCACTTGAGGGAAATTGTTGATGTCCTACAAACCTCTGTGCTTGGAGGCCCAACATAGTCTACAAGAATAGAAGCGTGCGTAGACATCACCCGGGGGCTACAATCGGTAATCGGATACTGGGGTACCCCTTCAGCTGGGAAATTGATAGAATTATAAACGCACCGCAATGCTAATTATGCTACGAGAAAGCTAGAGGCTCAATCGTATGGGCAGTAAGCCGAGACGAGCAGACCGTTTATTCATCAGCATCTATTCACTAATCATCCACCTTGAGATATCTATCCAGAACATCTCACTTATGCCTCAATTCTTTGATTCTGCTCAAGGTGGATGATTCCTAAGTAGATGCTGATGAATAAACGTCCTGATCGTCTCGGCGTACTACCCACACGATTGAGCATCTAGCTTTTTTGTAGCATAATTAGCATTGCGATGCATTTATAATTTTGTCAATTGCCTAGCCGTAATTTGTTCACCCAGTATAGTTGTTTATTGTCTGTTGGGAGAGACATCACTACTGAAGGTCATGGGACCCCGGTCCATATTTCCACCATAGTTTACACCGTTAATCTTTACTTCTTTTATTTCCTTTCCGTTGCAATCACCATTAACTATTCCCCTTTGTGTTTGATCCTTTGTAAACAACAAGACCGTAGAGATTGACAACCTCTCTGACTCGTTGGGAGCAAAGTTATTTGCTTTTGTGCGCAGGTCCATGTTAAGAGAGTAACTTATCTCAAACGACGCCTTTCTCACTTCACCATCTTCTTGCTTCTCTTGGAGTCCTACGGGAGACATAACCTGATCCTCTAAAGTTAAGGGAAAATTACTGTTATCTACATCATAACCTTCCACTTTGGGTAACCAACGAGGAGGTTTTATCTGCACCCATCACATCATAACCTTCCTCTTGGGGTAACCAACGACGAGGTGTTATCTTAATCCATCAGTACCCCCGTCCATCGTGTCACCGATAGTAGCCCCCAGGCTCGGGTTAGCAAGGCACACGACACCTTGGCGGCCTAAGTCGATCCAAATGAGGAAAAAACAACCAGCTTGGATTTCTGTTAGTCATGACGCCTGGTGGGAAGCGTACACGACAATTGTTGCGAATCCCAACTGGTCGCGCCATGCGGCAATTTTCTTGCGACGACAGCGGCTTTCGGGGGGGGGGGGGCGCTCGAGGAGCCGCGGTGAAAAGATCGCAGTAATTGAGTGTGCCCCTCCCTAGTCCTCTCCACGCGACAGTGGTATTTAACTGCACCACAGGAAGGGGGAAAGTTAAGCTCCCGACTGTTCCCCTCTTTTTGTACCTTCAACTTGCTTGCCGCCTCCTCTCTCTTGACGCCATGGCTTCTATGCCACACGCCCGCTCCCCGAAACAACCCTCCGAGGTAATGCCGCAGGATCGAGGAGGCGCAGGCTCCCGGGGCCATGAGGCTTGTCGCCAAGTAGGACCAGGTGGCCGTGGCAGCCGCGTCAGAGGTGGGGGCGGTGGCTCCGTCGTGTTTCCCCTAGACCAAGCTCACTCGGGGGTGGCCTCCTTCCAGTTCTTCTTAGGGCTGACTTGCCTCCCTCACCGTTGGCTCCGCCTGTCAAATCCCTTTGCACAAGCGATAGAGAAGAGAAACCCCTCGGGTATGTGGATCCGCGTGGAGGGTTGCCCCCACTGGCCGCTCTTGGTCATACGGGGTTTGTGGGAGGCGCCTCCATGTACCTGGATCAGGGATGGAGGATGTTTTCCCTTAGGCGCAACCTTCTCCACCAATGTGTCTTGTTCCGGTACGATGACAACGAGACGTTGTGGGTGAAGATTTTCTCCGTGTGGGGTGATGGATCAAGACTTGTATTGATGAATTCTCTCCCCTTGTAGGTTACCCCAAGTGGAAGGTTGATATGTAGCTAGTAGCAAATTTCCCTCGGTGAAGATACCAAGGACTGTCTCCGGCGGACTCTGAAAGATTCAAGTAGGTGATCAAATGAACAAGGCATCGTTTGAGATAAGTTACTCACTTAACCTGGACCTGCACACAAAACAAGTAACTTTGCTCCCAACGAGTACAGAGTGGTTTTCAATCTCTCCGGCCTTGTTGTTTACGAACGATCAAACGCATAGTGGAAATAGTGATGTTGATTGCAACTGAAAGGAAATAAAGCAGTAAAGAGATGAGGTGTAAATAGTGGTGGAAACATGGACCGGGGTCCCATGATGTTCCCTAGTGATGTCTCTCTACCAAAAGACGATAAAACAGCTAAGCTGGCTGAATAAATTACAGCTAGGCAATTGACATAATTATAAATGCACCGCAATGCTAACTATGCCACAAGAAAATTAGAGGATCAAAAGTATGGGTAGTACGCTAAGACAAGTAGACCGTTTATTCATCAGCATCTACTTCCTAATCATCCACCTTGAGATATCTATCTATAACATCTCGCTGGTATTAAGTTACGAGCCCAACCAAAAGTTTAAACCCAAAGAAACAGACAACTGCATTAACAAACTTTGCGTAAGGTAAACAATCCTTGCAACCGCAGTTACAAGCACCGTTATTTTCTCCCTGGTGGCAACAACACATCCCCTAGTCTCATGTTTCTGTCACTCAAGCTAGACATCGGGGGGCATGAACCCAACATTAAGCATAACGCTCCCTCTTGAAGTTACTATTTGCTACTTGGCCAAAGCAATAAAAATCAACGGAGAACATGCAAGAATTACTCAAGAAGAAAATATAAAAGGAGACCCAAATATATAACTCATCACGATCTGAACATAATCTCATAATCCATCGGATCCCAGCAAACACAGCATAGCAACAACACAAAGATTGCATAAGTGCCTTGATCATGTAGGGCAGCTCACAAGGGCTAAGAATAGAAGCACAAAATTGGAGAGAAGACATCACATAGCTACTAGTCATGGACCCATGGTCCAAGGGGGACTAATCACGACACATCCAGGAAGCGCTCATGGTAGTGGAGAATCCCCCGAAGATCAATCCTCCCTCCGGCAGGGTGCCAGGACGAGATCTTCTGGCGGTGCCGATCTCGGGATTGCTGCAGTGGCGGAACAGATGTGAAAATCGCGATGTGGGGTCTCCTTTCAGGGTTTCCGCATCGAGAAGTAAATGTAGGCCGAAGGGGAGCACCGGGGGAGGTGTCCTCCTCCCAGGCGTCCTATGGGCGCGGCCCCACCCCTGGTTGTGCCAGGTGGCCGCCTGGGAGGGGGGTAGCCCCCCTCTGGGTCTACTTCGGGCTTCTGGAGGCTTCCGTCATGCTGATTTTTTATATATTTTTCTTGGAATTTTTAGGGCACTATAAATATGGGTAAAAACCTGCAATTCACAGACATCGGCGGACAGAAACTGGCACTGGGTGCACCGAGTTAGTAGGTTAGTCCAAATATGTGTAAAAAGGTATGAAAGTGTAGAAAAACAAATAGCAATGTCACTCAAATGAGCATGGAACAAGCAGAACTTATAGATACGTTTGGAATGTATCAACATCCCCAAGCTTAATTCATGCTCGTCCTTGAGTAGGTAAATGATAACACGGATAATTTCTATGGTGAAATGCTAATACACATATAAGAACTTCAAAGTAAATCAAGTAAGATATGAAATTCAAGTCAACACAATAGTAAGGAAGAGTCTATATCTAGTATTGAAACTAGCAAAGTAAGAACATAAAGGTGCAAGATCTCTCGTTGTCCGAGACTCGAATTTCTCCAAATGGTGTTTGCATGCAAGAAGTGGGAGATGGGTTTAGAGCATAAAAATACTATATAGTTTAATTGAGAACTCAATCTACTAAAACTTCACACTTGGTCTCCTTTGGAATCATATTTTGACTCGTCCCCAGACCACTAGTCAGGCACAAGTCAAACTGATCCTATCCCTTTCGACTTTGAGCACTCATGCAATGAATGAGCGCAAGCAAGATATGTTGGCACTTAGGATGGCAAAGAGAAAAATGACAAAGAACGAAGACAAAAAAAAGTGTGAAAGGCTCACATCAATGAGGACAATCATAGGTGAGAGAAAGTCAAATGATAGATATGATGTGAGGAGTAGGGATTGCCATGGAACTGATGCACATATGAGCTAAGGTAAGCTCTCCAAGGGAACTAGTGGGGGTGCATCCAACTTGCTTGATCATGAAGACCTAGAGCTCTTTTGAGGAGGCTCGTCCTTGGAATATGCAAGCCAAGTTATGTAGTGTAAGGATCCCCACATAGTTATGCATGAATGATATGAAAAGCTCTATGGGGTACACATATGACTATGGAGTACGAGTGTGAATATTTCAAAAGGAATAGTAGTGTTGCCCCCTTCTCTCTTTTTATTTCTTTTTTCTTTGTTTTTTCTATTTTTTGTATTTATGTGGCCTCATTGGCTCTTCCTATTTATCTCTCATTTGTCCTCTTTTGGATATTTTAATTTGTTCTCTTTTGGGATCTTTTATTGACTTTAAGGTCAACACTCTATATTTTACAAGAATATAGAAGATCTTCAAACTTTACAAGAAGTACTCAACATAAAGAAAACTAAAAAACTAACATGATGTATGCAAATGTATGCCTCTGCCAGTGTAGCAGGATATACAATGATACTAGCGCGTCATGTAGCAATGATAAGGGCAAGGCCCAACCAGCATGCGGCTCTACAATCAAGCAAAATTATGTAGGACATGAAGATCAAGTCATGAGATGATGGATGTTGCATGGCAATTTATCTCGGAAAGGCTATGGAAATGCCTTGATAGGTAGGTATGGTGGCTGTTTTGACGAAGATATAAGGAGGTTTATGATGACAGAGCGTATCATGCCAAGGGTTTGGATGCACCGGCGAAGTTTTCACCAACTCTCAAGATGAGAAAGGGCAATTCACGGTACCGAAGAGGCTAGAAAAATATGGAAGGTGGAAGTGCCAACAATCGAATACTCGCATTAGTCCGAAGAACTCATGCACTTATTATCGGTAACTCTCTATCTAATCAGGAGGTTCAGAAAGAGACAAGTACCCCGAGGAGGAGTGTATGGGGGTTTGGTTATCCTTGCGCATCCTCGACCCATGCTACGTGAGGGTACTCTATATATTCCAACCCCTCCAAAGGTTAGCGATCCATCTTGTAGCTAGAGTTGTCAACTAATTTTATTTTATTTTGTATTTTATGAAAATAAGCACGGATTGCAAAAAATACGACACCTATCACTAATAAACTCAAGCTCTTAGCACCAAAATTCCAAAAATTACTCAAATCAATACCTCAAAACTATTACCAGTTACTACTACACTTATAATAGCCTACCTACTCATGCAAGACACACAACTCAGTGAAAGAGACCAACTCTCTAAACACGATAAGCATGAAAACTAAAGAGAGTTCCAAAAGTAACAACCTAAATAAAAGCTCTTAAAAATATAAGCATGAAAACTAAGAGCTAAGCATGACAGAGCTATGAAAAGATCACGAACAGACAAAAAGGATAAGCATGGAAACCTATGTTGTGTTCTAGGTTGAAGTGGAGCGTGTTTCTCACCCAAACAATGAAGGGTAGGTTCGAACTTGCTATTAACAACAAGAAAAACTAAACAAACTAAAAATTAAAGAGCGAGACGCTCCAAACATAGCACATAACACATGAAGAGATAAAAATATAGCATGGAGAAGGAAGAACGGATGATTGTTGATGGAGAAGGGGATGTACGGGGGCATCCCAAGACTTAAATGCTTGATTATCATTGGATATTTCTTGGGGGTTCATGGGGGCATCGCCAAGCTTGAGCTCTTGACTCTCCCAGATCTTCCTTGATCGTCTTCTTTCGCATACTTGAAAACTCCCTTCAGAAGAAACTCATCATAAGCTGATTAGAGTGGTTAGTACCCTTAAATAAATATATTTTTCTCCACTGGAAATATAGATTTTCATGAAGAGCTACTATTTCTCAATGTTGCCAAAAAGTTTTTGCAAAGAAAAAGCAAGCTTAAGATTTGCAAAATGGTGAAAACGCAAATATGGCAGAATCTATGAAACACAGACCAGCAGGTAGTAAATGATTTTTTTGGGGTACTTCTGCAACTCAAATCAAAAAACTCAGAAAATACGCTAGAAAGCCAATTGTATAGAGCATATTGTCAAAATAAATTCAGATAAAAAGGTGATCTGGTGTGTTTTGGTGAGTTTTTCCTTCAAGCAGACATAATTTGTTTCTGCACAGCACGTCACAACTTTTGAACTTTCTTCAACGGGGGGCTAAAACTTGGCACAAAGCTTGAAAATAAAGATACAATGATGTTGCTACAATAGTAACAAGCATCAAGACCACTAAAACTGAAAGTAAAAAAAATTGGGTTGCCTCCCAGTAAGTACTTTCTTTTATGCCTTTCATCTAGGCATGATGCAAAAAGAGGAATCAAAACTCACCGAAGTCATCATCAATAGAATCATCAAAACATTCAACTTGATCCTCAATAAGTCCATTCTTCTTTTTCCTAGGGAAGAGGTATGTACCTTTTGCTTTCCCACGTAAGCGTATTTGTCCTTTACCTATATCAATGAAGCCTTTCAGGGATGGGAGGAACTCCCTTCCAAGCAATATGTTTCGTTGGTTTGGCTCCATGATTAAGAAGCCAACCGTTGCACTCCTTTTGAAGAACATAACATGTATATCTTCTACATATCCATTGGCATGTTCATGATAAGATGGAAAATTGACCATGTTTGAAAGGTTTAAAGAATCATCAACAACTTTTGGCATTGTAGAAACCATGGACCCAATATCACAATAAGCAAGGAAGTCTTGGTTAGAGATGCTAATTCTAACAAAGGGCTCCAAATCATAATCTATTTCCAAAATATCTTTCCTATTGGGCTTAGGTTTCTCTACTTCTCTCAAGTCTAAAGCATCTATTCTTTTTTCAATGTCAGTAAGTCTATCTATAATAGTATCAATTCTGCGATCATAAACAAAGTAACTAGATAGACCATCTATAATATCAAGACCTTTAGCTTCATCACACTCTAAAAAATATCCTTCATCTATAATATCAAGAGAGTGTTTACATCATCTAAAAAGACCAGGGTAAAAACTTCTAAGCACAATTTTTCTAGGAATCCAAGGCATAATTCTTTTATGTGCTTCAGAAATTCTATTCCAAGCCTTTTTCATATTCTCTCCATTCCTTTGGTTGAAATCTAAGACCTCAAATTCCCGCAAAGCACCAAATCCTAAAGACATGCTTGGCCAAACATAAGGAACAACTAAAAGCAAAGTAACTAATTTTTTGTGGTTTTTGGTATAAGACTCTCAAGCAAAAACTAGAAAGTAAACTAACAAGACTAAAAAGCAAAGGTAAAAGATAGTGTGCAACTCCCCTATTTTGAAGATGTGAGTCCCCGGCAACGGCGCCAGAAATTTACTTGATGGCTTGAGAGTTTTATTGATGAATTATCGCCCCTCGTTAGTTACCCCAAGTGGAAGGTTGAGATGTAGCTAGTAGCATATTTCCCACGGTGGAGATACCAAGGTTTGTCTCCAGCAGACTCCGAAATATTCAAGTAGGTGATCAAACGAGCAAGGCGTCGTTTAAGATAAAGTATTTCACTTGACCTGGACCTGCACACAAAACAAGTAACTTTTCTCCCAATGAGTACAGAGAGGTTTTCAATCTCTCCAGCCTTGTCGTTTACAAAGTATCAAACACACGATGGAAATAGTGATGGTGATTGCAACTGAAAAGAAATAAAGCAGTAAACAGATGAGGTGTAAATAGTGGTGGAAATATGGACCGGGTCCCATGATGTTCACTAGTGATTTCTCTCTCCCAAAAGACGATAAAATAGCTAAGTTGGGTGAAGAAATTACAGCTAAGCGATTGACAGAATTATAAACGCACCGCAATGCTAACTATGCCACAAGAAAGTTAGAGGCTCAAAAGTATGGGCAGTACGCTAAGACAAGTAGACCGTTTATTCATCAGCATCTACTTACTAATCATCCACCTTGAGATATCTATCCAGAACATCTCGCTGGTATTATATTGCGAGCCCCACCCAAAGTGTAAACCCAAAGCAACAGACAACTACATTAACAAACTTTGCGTAAGGTAAACAATCCTTGCAACCGCGGTTACAAGCACCGTTGTTTTCTCCCTGGTGGCAACATCACATCCCCTAGTCTCATGTTTCTGTCACTCAAGCTAGACATCGGGAGGCATGAACCCACAATTAATCATAACGCTCCCTCTTGGAGTTACTATCTACTACTTGGCCAAAGCAATAAAAAGCAACGGAGAATATGAAAGAATTACTCAAGAAGAAAATACAAAAGGAGAACCAAATATATAACTCATCATGATCTGAACATCATCTCATAATCCATCGGATCCCAGCAAACACAACATAGCAACAGCAGAAATATTACATAAGTGCCTTGATCATGTAGGGCAGCTCACAAGGGCTAAGAATTGAAGCACAAATTTGGAGAGAAGACATCACATAGCTACTTGTCATGGACCCATGGTCCAAGGGGGACTACTCACGACACATCCGGGAAGCGCTCATGGTGGTGGAGAAACTCCTCGAGATCAATCCTCTCTCCGGCAGGGTGCCGGGACGAGGGCTTCTGACGGTCCCGATCTCAGGATCGCTGCGGCGGCGGAACATAGGTGAAAATCGCGATGTGGGGTCTCTTTTCAGGATTTTTGCATCGTGAAGTAAATATAGGCCGAAGGGGGGCACCGAGGGAGGTGTCCTCCTCCGAGGCGGCATATGGGTGCGCCCCACCCGTTCTCGCTCTAGGTGGCCGCCTGGGAGGGGGTCCCCCCTTCGGCTCTCCTTCAGACTTCTGGAGGCTTCCATCACGCTGATTTTTTATATATTTTTCTTGAAAAAAATTGGGCACTGTAAAAATGGGTAAATACCTGCTATTTACGGACTTCGGCAGACAGAAACCGGCACTGGGTGCACTGAGTTAGTAGGTTAGTCCAAAGATGTGTAAACAGAAATTATAGATAGGTTTGGGACGTATCATGGGGGCAGCGCATCAACTGCTACGCGGAGGACACTAACAGTGGTGGCTTCCACTCTTCCGGCGATGAGGGTGCTGCAAAGGGCTCTCGCAGCGGCGACGGCGGCTCTGGATCCGAGGAGTCCATCTATCCATAGGAGACCTCCCGTGACCCGCCGGGAATAGGCATGATATCTTCCCTTTTGCGTCGGCTGCTCATTGCTTTTTATTGCTTTGTCCAATTGTGGGTTCATGCCCCCCCATGTCTAGCTTTAGTGACAGAAACATGAGACTAGAGGATGTGTTTCTGCTACCAGGGAGAAAACAACGGTGCTTGTAACCGCGGTTGCAAGGATTCTTTACCTTACGCAAAGTTTTTTAATGCAGTTGTCTATTGCTTTGGGTTTACACTTTGGGTGGGGCTCGCAAATTAATACCAGCGAAATGTTATGGATAGATATATCAAGGTGGATGATTAGTAAGTAGATGTCGATGGATAAACGGTCTACTTGTTTTGGCGTACTGCCCATACTTTTGAGTCTCTAACTTTCCTGTGTCATAATTAGCATTGCGGTGCGTTTATAATTCTGTCAATTTCCCATCTGTAATTTGTTCACCCAACTTAGTTGTTGTATCGTCTTTTGGGAGTCAGACATCACTAGTGAACATTATTGGGAAACCGGTCCATATTTCCACCATTGTTTACACACCTCAACTCTTTACTGGTTTTATTTCCTTTCAGTTGCAATCACCATCACTATTTCCACCATGCGCTTGTTCCTTTGTGAACGACAAGGCCGGTGAGATTGACAAACTCTATGTACTCGTTGGGAGAAAAGTTATTTGTTTCTGTGTGCTGGTCCAGGTCAAGTGAGTAATTTATCTCAAACGGCGTCGTGCTTGTTTGACCACCTTCTTGTTGATCTTTGGATTCCTCCTGGATTCGATTAACCTTACAGTCATCGTGTAAGGGAAATTTGTTGCTACTACATCCACACCTTCCACTTGGGGTAACCAACGAGGAGCACTACTTATGTGCCATCAAGTGAATTTATGGCGCCGTTGATGGGGACTCCAATCTTCAAGATAGGGGAGTTGCACGTTATCTTCTACCCTTGCTTTTTAGTCTTGTTAGTTTACTTTGTAGTTTTTGCTTTAGAGTCTTATACCAAAAACCACAAAAAAATAGTTAATTTGCTCTTGCTTGCTACTATGGGTTCCACTAAAAACACCAAGTTGTGTGACTTCACTAGTCACAACAACAATGACTTTATTAGCACTCCTATTGCTCCACCTGCCACTTCAGCACCTTCATATGAAATCAAACCTGCTTTGTTGAATCTTGTTATGAAAGAACATCTCTCCAGTGTTGGAGAAGATGCTGCTTTGCACTTAAATAATTTTGTTGAGCTTTGTGATATGCAAAAGTACAAAGAAGTAGATGGTGACATTGTTCAACTTAAGATTTTTTCCTTTCTCCTTGAGAGTAAGAGCTAAGGAGTGGCTTCAATCCTTGCCTAGGAATATCATATATTCTTGGGATAAGTGCAAGGATGCTTTTATTGGGAAGTACTACCCACCTACTAAAATTATTCAGTTGAGAAGTAACACTATGAATTTTAGACAACTGGATAATGAACACGTTGCCCAAGCTTGGGAACGTATGAAATCTTTTGTTAAGAATTTCCCTACACATGGTTTGACTACTTGGATGGTTATCCAGACTTTCCATGCAGGATTAAACTTCACCTCACGGACTCTGTTGGACAAGGACGCGGGAGGAACCTTCATGTCAACTACACCTGGTGCTGCCACGAAACTATTGGACGAGATGATGAGAAATTATTCTCAATGGCACACCGAAAGATCTCCAACAGGTAGGAAGGTAACTCTGTTGAGGAGATCTCCTCTTTAAATGAAAATGTTGACATGATCATGTCTCTACTTACTAAGCAAGCTCCTATTGATCCACATGATGTTCCTTTAAATTCTTTGGTTGCTCAAGAAAGAGAGCAAGTTGATGTTAATTTTATTTCTAGGAACAACTTTAATAATAATTTTAATAGGAGTAATTTTGGTAGCAACAATCCTAGACCGTTCCCATCCAACAACTATGGGAACAACAACACTTATCCTAGCACCATATACTCCACTTCTAAATTAGAGAGCATGCTTAAGGACTTTATCACTTCTCAAAAAGCCTTCAATAAGAGTGTAGAAGAGAAACTAGAAAAATTAGATAGTCTCTCTTTGAAGGTAGACAATATGGCTCATGATGTAGATATGCTTAAAATTAGATAGTCTCTCTTTGAAGGTAGACAATATGGAAAGTAAAACTACACCCATGAATGTTATTCAAGTGAAAATTAATGAGAACATTAGAATGCTAGCCAAACTTAAGAGTAGATGGGCTAGAGAGAAAGAAGAGGAATATATAATTAAGAGCCTTCCTACAACCACTACTATTGCTACTATACAGGTTGTTGAGGATCTCAAAACTTTTAGCACCCATCACATCCCTAGTCCACCTAATGGACCTATCAATGGTGATGCTAACACTTCAACTTTAGGACAAGAAGGTCCCATGAATTTAGAGACTACTAAGAGAATGAGCTTAGATGACATCACCACCAATCTAATTAGTGGTAGTGATCTTGATTTTGATAATTGTAGTCTCTCTGAAGTTATCACTTTTTTGCAAAGAATGGCTAAAGACCCCCACACTAGTTCACTTAACATTGCCTTCACCGAGCATATTACCAATGCTCTTATCAAAGCTAGGGAGGAGAAACTTAAGTTAGAGGTTTTTATTCCTAGAAAACTAGAAGATGGTTGGGATCCTATGGACAAAATTATATTAAATAATTGCTCTTTCTTTGCTTTATGTGATGTTGGAGCTAGTGCCTCTGTTTTACCCAAAAATAATGTATGATATGCTTGAATTGAAACCTTTTGATCCATGTTCTTTTGGTGTTCTCCTTGTTGATTCTTCCGTAAAGAAACCTTTAGGAAGGATTGATGATGTGCTTATTGTTGTCAATGATAATTATGTTCCCGTTCATTTTCTTGTCATGGACATTGAGTGTGATCCCTCATGTCCAATTATTTTGGGTCGTCCTTTTCTCCGCACCGTTGGTGCCATCATTGGCATGAAAGAAGGGACTATTAGATTCCAATTCCCCCTGAAAAAGGGAATTCAACACTTCCTCTAAAAAAGATTAAGTTACCTTATAATTCCATTACACAGGCAAATTATTCTTTTGGAGTTGATAAAACTTGATCTCTTTGCATCATGCCTACCTAAAAGGCATAAAAGTAAGCGCTTATTGGGAGGCAACCTAAAATGATTTTACTTTCAGTTTTAGTGGTCTTGATGCTTGTTACTAATGTAGTAACATCATTGTATCTTTACATTCAAGCTTTGTGCCAAGTTTTAGCCTTCGATTGCAAGAAAGTTCAAAATTTGTGACATGCTCTCCAGAAATAGATTATGTCTGCTTGATAGAAAAATTCATTTGAAATCACCAGATCATCTTTTTGATCTGAATTTTTTTGACAGTATGCTCTATAAAATTGAATTTCTAGCGTCTTTTCTGAGTTTTTTAATTTGAGTTGAAGAAGTACCCGAAAAAATTATTTACTGCCTGCTGGTCTATTTTTAACAGATTCTTCCACGTTGTGTGTTTTCACCGTTTTGCAAATCTTAAGCTTGATTTTTCTTTGCAAAAAAAACTTTTTGAAAATCGTGAGAAACAGTAGATCTTCATGAAAATCTTTATTTTCGAGAGATATAAATTATTTTTTTAAGGGTACTAACCACTCTAATCAGCTTATGACGTGTTTCGTATGAAGGGAGTTTTCAAGTATGCGAAGGAAGATGATGAAAGAAGATTCGGGAGTATCAAAAGCTCAATCTTGGGGATGCCCCCATGCACCCCCAAGAAATATCCAAGGAGACTCAAGCGTCTAAGCTTTGGGATGCCCCGTGCATCCCCTTCTCCATCAACAATCATCAGTTTGTCCTTCTCCATGCTATATTTTTAACTCTTCATGTGTTATGTGCTATGCTTGGAGTGTCTCCCTCTTTACTTTTAGTTTGTTTTAGTTCTTCTTGGTGTTCATAACAAGTTGGACCCTAGCCTTCATTGTTTGGGGGAGAAACACGTTCCACTTCACCCTAGAACACAACATAGGTTTGCATGCTTATCTTTCTTTGTTTGTGTGTTCTTTATATTTTCGTAGTTGTTTTCATGCTTAGCTCTTGTTTTCGTGCTTATCTGTTTTAGAGATTTTATTTAGGTTGTTGCTTTCGAAACTCTATTGAGTTATCATGCTTATCTTGTTTATATAGTTGACCTGTTGCACTGAGTTGTGTATCTTGCATGAGTAGGTAATTGAGGTTTCTATTATAAGTGTAGTAGTAACTTGCAATAGTTTTGAGGTATTGGTTTGAGTAATGTTTGGACTTTTGGTGCCAAGAGCTTGAGCCTATTAGTGATAGGTGTCGTATTTTGGGCAATCCGTGCTTATTTTCGAAAACTACAAAAAAAATAGTTGAGAAGTCCAGTACTAGATGGATCTCTAACCTCTGGAGGGGTTTGTAACGCCCCGGCCACACCTATCGGTTCCCTGCGTACGCCTAGCGGGATCTAGACTGTCCGCACAGACCAACACTAGTCTTTCTTGCGCACTTTGTCCTCACTCGTGCACACACGGGAACAACTTCCCGGTCGGTCACCCATTGTAACACCCTCGGTGTCATGTAACAGTGATTACTTTTGTTTAAGACAATTACTGTTGCTAATCATGCTTTGATCCTCATTGCATCTGATCATTTCAAAAACCCCTTTGAATTGATAATAAACACAAAGTGCCAAATAAAACTTTGTCTAAAAATTGTGAAACCAATTTTTTTAAATAGTTAAAAATCAGTGGACCTTGTTAGATCAACATTGGGTATTTATTAAAGTGATTTAATATAATAAAAAATTTAAACCAGTGGCAAAACAACCCCATTTACTAGTTGCAATTCAAAAGGATTATCAAATGAATTTATAAAAAACCCAATTTTTGTGGCACCCTGGTAATGTGCAACACAAATTATGGAGCAAGTTTCATGTTATACAAAAATGCATAAGCTAATAAACTAAATACAAACAGAAAGAAAAGAGAAAAAGAAAATACAAAATACAAAAAAATAAACCCTTAAACCTCGCCCATGGCGAGGCCCACCCAGGCCCAGCCCACTCCCACCTCTCCCATATCCTTCCACGTACACAGGGGCTTCGTGGACACATCCCCGCCGGCCAAGGCAAAGGTCGTCGTCGTGACGGCCATCGTACGGCATCGGCGAGGATAAGAGGCCATGCCCCCCCCCTCTGACCCGGGACAAACCCTAGATCGGGCACGCCATCCCCTCCCTCCCTCCTACTCCTCCTCCAAGAGCCAACCGGAGTTCCCCGTCGCCGTACCGCCGTCGTCTTCGCGGCCAACGGCCGCCACGGGCCACGTCGTCGTGTCCGGGAGGCTCCCCGTTGACGTCTTCGTCGTCTCAAGCCCGGTATCGAGTCGGGGTGCTTCCTGTTGTGTGAATCGAGTCGCGCCCTCACCACAGCCGCCACCGCGCCGGCTTCAATTCTGGCCGGCTCCACCTCTTCCTCGACCCCTCAAGCGCATCATCCACACCATTATAAGCCGCCGCGTCCGTTCCCCCTTCCCCCCGCTCGATTTGCCGCCGTTTGGCCACCTGCACGGGTCGTGGCCACCATGGCCGGAGAGCTCGCCATGGCGTGATGCCGCGCCCGCTGGCGTGCGCCTCCCGTGGCCACGCGCCACCTGCGTCCGCTCCAGCCGCCGCCCCCTCTCCGCCGTAACCCCTGCTGCCATCCGCACCGCTGCCGTGGCCCTCGCCGGAGTGGCCCGCGCCACTGTGCCCCTGGTCGCCGCCGGTGTGCTATGCGTGGGCATGCCCTGGCTTAAGCCAGTGGGATGTCCCACTAACTTGTGGCCCCTCCCCCTTTGATTAGCCTAAGCCCCTGTTAACAATGCCCCCCCTGTGTAGATGACAAGTGGGCCCAAGGCCAGTAATTAACTGGTGGTTAAATTAATCTGTTAGATTAAACATATGGCTTACATTTTGGCCCTTGCAAATTGATTAAAATTAAAATAATTGCTAATTAACACATGTGTCACTTACAGATGGGTCCCACTGTTATTTAGAATAAATAAAATGATTAATAAATGTCCAGAGGCTGACATGTGTGTAACAGCCCACATTTCACAAAAATTAAAAAAATTGTTTTCGGTGTGAATTGTTTGATTGTCTGATTTGTTTGCGGTGTTTGCATCCTCGATTTATCGATCGGCGATTATTTTCCCCCTCTTATTTCGTACCGGACGAAGACCGACCCTTGCCACCCTGACACTCGACCTTTGCGACACTGGGTTTCACCCGATCACCGTCGCGAAAACCGGCACAAGACCAGCCGCAGCCAACGGAACGAAAAACCCCGTTTAATAAGTAAACAGGATATTTTTATAGCGCGCCGGAAAGTGTTCTCGAAACGTTTCCCACGCAAGGTGAATGCCGCCGGCTCGACGCGCTGATCGCGAAGTTCGAAGTTTTACCCGAATCAAAGGTCCTGAGGATCCCCGGCGTTCAGAAACGTAAACACCGCGCGCATGAGAGACAAACCAGGGATGTTTTTGCAAACTGCCAGCCACCTGGGCTATATAAATACCACCACTCCCCCCACCCCTTTCTAGGGTTTCCCCTAAGACAAAATTGCAGCCACCCCCTCCACTTTTCCCCAATCTTCCCCAAAAATACCCCAATTTTCGCATTTTTCCCTAATTTCCAGCCAAACCCTAGCCCCATCTGATCTGGACCGTCAGATCCGGAGATCCGATGGCCCAGATCGCACCCAGCCCCCACCAACCATCTCTCTCCTCCAGCAAGTGGGCACGCCGCCGTCGAGCACCTCCACGGTCGCGCCGCCGCCGCCAGATCGCCTCCTCCCGCCTTCTCCTCCTCTCCCTCTCCCCTGACCGAGCTCCTCTCCTCCCAGCGCCTCCGCCCGACAACGCCCAGCCGCCGGCAGTAGGCCGCCTCCTTCCATGGCCGTGGCACCACGGTGCTCGCGCCGCCGCCGACTCGGGAAGCCACGACCCCGCCTCCTCGTCGCCGTCCCGCCTCCAGCGCCTCCACCGAGCCCCATGCGCCTCCTCGACCCCGCCTAGCTCCGGTGGCCGGCGCCGCCGCGCCGCCACGACGAGCCGCCGTGGTTGTCCCGTTCCAGCAGCGGATCGGCTGCCGACAGCCGCCAGGTGGGCCGGCCTGCAGCAGCCGCGGCCCAAGGCCCAGCCAGCACCTCCAGGACGTTTTGGGCCGAGCCCAATGGGTGAGGCCCGAGCCGTTTTTTTTCATGTGTTATTCTCTTTTTCCAATTTTTCACTAAGTCTGAGAATTGATGCTGCTGGTGTTGTTTTGCGACGATATTTTTGAGTACACCGTAGCCCGGATGATGTTGCGCCCAAAAGGAAAATTGTTTAGATTTTTGTGTACTTCAATCCATATTTTGTAAGCATTTTGATTTGAGGCCAACTTGATGTTTTTAATCTCTGTTGAAGTGGGCATCAGGCTGTTAACTGCTACTAATTTCTGTTAAGTGTTGTTGTTGTTATTTTGTTGCAAGTTTGATTGATGATTGTGACACATCCATGAGGCCTATTGTATTGATTCTTTTTGCATATTGTTAAGTGCCATGTCTACTTCCATTGTATGTGTTGCATTGCCATGATATGCTTGCTGGTCATATAGTTAATGAGCTCCAAAGTTGCTATGCCACTGTTTTTGACAGCCACCTCTGTTTTTCTCCAAGTCTGTAACTTCTGATGCCATGTTGCATGCTTAATATCTTTTGATCTGTTATGCCTATGACCTTGATTCTTGTTTGTACCTGATCACCATCATGTGTACATCATGCCCATATATTGCTATGCCACGTTGCTGCACTTTTGCATATAGTTTTGCTCCTATTTATGCAGCATGATTATAACAGTTTTCTGCCCTGTTTTCCTGATTTTTACTAAGTCCTAGACCAGTAATGTTTTATTGCATTTTTCTTGGGCTATAATTAATTGTTCATGATGCCTATTTTCATGATTATTTTTGCCATGCCATGCCTGCCATGTCGAACTTAGATGCATATCATTTTTTGCATGTTTCCAACCCTAGGCTTGTTTATTTGTTGCTCTAAAGTGTGCTTCCTGATGTTTGGCAGATTGTGTGCATAACTTGTTTTGCTTATATCTTTTTAACCGTAACTCCGTTTGGAGTGTTCTTTAGATGTAACTTTATTAGTTATTCGTGTAATTTTTGTCTATGCTATTGTTTTCTGTTGTTAACCAACCTAAAATATGGTTTAGGGCCGAACAGTACCAAATGCTTTAATTGTCGTGCGGCACTTAGTGTATGTCATGTTTAGGTTGTGCCTCACTTAAATTGACTAGCATAGATAGTTTACCTTATGCTTCACCTCTTGTCATGTTTGTTTGTTATGCCATGCTTGAGTGAGTTTCCATGTTAACAACCTTGCTCATCTTGTGTAGCTAAACAACTTGAACCCTTGTAAATGTGCGGTATCGTCGTGTGTGAAGAATAATCCACATAACCTGTTAGTAACCGCTCTCGACGGTAGGTGTGATGTCTCGTGTTCCCTTCTTGTTGATGCTTGCTCGTGATTGCTTCGTAGTAATAGATGCTTGCTCGTCGATTGCTTTCTAGTGTTTCCTTCTTGTGTGCTTCCGCGGGTACCTTCGGAGACGATGCGAGCTTGCGATCAACTACACCTTCGGAACCCGACTTATCAACAGGCAAGGACTATACATTACTTATGATCCATTCTATTTCAACCAGCGGTTTGCATGCTAGTTAGGATAGGTTCGATGTTTGATCCTACCACATGTTTATAGCCTCTTTCAAACCGATACAGCCATGTCCCCTCCCAGCAAACCTTGTACTGCTATGTTACTATTGCTCGTTGCTCAGCCCCTGCTTAGTATGCATGCTTAGGATGCTACGATGTTACCCTGTTACTCCTTGGTTTGGGCTATCACATTATTATATTATTGTTGTTGATGATATGATTATTATAATGTTTACTATACTCGACGAAGGATGGAAGGTCTAGGCTATCCCGCCCCGACGCTTTGTTCCATTCGAGTCACCTAGGATCCGAGTTCCGGGTATTGGTTCTAAGACTGAGCGTGCCTAACCGCGTGGGGGATACTATGGGGTCCCCTTTTCTTACCTACCTAGCTTCAAACATTTCTAGAGGTGGCCCAAGCTGATTTACCATTTGAAAACCATGCATATATATCTGTCGGGTCGCTCCTAGCATATATCCTTTAAAACAACCCGGACCAGCAGAGACATGGTTTCCTTGTTGGTCCACCTTTGACCGGAGAGGGCCCGGGACCTCACATGAGGTGTCCCGGTAACCCACACCCTGTTGAGACGGAAGAGGCCGATCCGACGGCGCGACCGGCTGTTGGAATGGATGTCTACTCCCCGGGGGCCACCCGGATTTGTTCGTTGTTAGCTAGAGGGACATGTCGTGTCGGATCTCTTGGAACTAAAACATAAAATGGTTGCCTATGATGGGTAGCAACTGAGAGAGATGGGCGTGCATGTGGAGCCTTCTAATGGGAAGTTGGTACACCCCTGCAGGGTTATATCTTTTTGAGAAGTCGTGTGCACGGTTATGGACGACTTGAGACCTACTCCTTATTCATAGACAACAACAACTGAGACAATCTTAATATAACTTGATCAATGTGTGTGTGCCTTGACTGCTTCTTCTTCGTCGGGATGCGAAGAGGAGGACAAGGATAGGATAGGTGTTATGTTTGCGTAAGTAGCTGATAGCAAGACTTGTTGGAGGCGATTTCTCATCGAATGCTAGGCTTCTTATCTTACTCTCTAGATCGTTAGCTACTTCATAAATGCTAGTGAGGCAGAAACATCACCACTTACCCCATCCTTACCGTGAACTACTTGTTGTCCTAGAATGACGAGTGATGAAGTCCTTGCTGGGTCAGTTGACCACTACAGTTGGATGCTGAGTACTTTTGTACTCATGATACTACCCCCAAACTCTTTTCAAGGTTCTTGATCGACAAAAGGTATGGTGATCGATGTTTCACGTGGAGACTCGACGGCGACTAGTTAGGCGGATCCCGGCGGAGGGCCTGGACCCGTGTGGTTATGGGGATCGATGTTTTTCTCTTTGCCACTAGGCATTTGCTTGTAGTCTGTACCCAGACATGTATCTTCCGCTCATGTAATGTATTTAAGGCAGTTGTATGCCAATTGTATGAGATGTTGTATCCTTGTAGTTGTAATGTTATGATATCATGTTGGAAATCCAGTGCATATGGCATTGTCATATGTCGCGGTGGGACCGATATGTGCTTCGTCCCCGGATCTGGATGGAAACATCTAGATCTGGAACAGTACCGCATATCGGCCTTACAATGTGGGACCCACTGGTCAGTTGACCAGTCAGCCTTACAGGTTGGCCCCACTTGTCAGGTTGACCGGTCAAACCTTCTGTTGTGGATAATTTTTAAATTAAAATAATAAAAGAAATTATAAAATGATTTAAATTGATTTAAAACTTTGATAATTAATATATTTTAAACCGTAAATCAGATGGAAAAACTTTATACATAAAAATTGATCAGAAAAATACAACGAATAAGGATACGCTACCCATACCCCCACCACACCCCTCTAACATACCGCACATGAGACTTCCCCCCCCCGGATCGTCTGTCCGGTAATCACCAAGAGCCGGGTAAAATTGTCGGTTAAATTCATGTTTCGCCTGCAACGTGTAGAACCGCGTTAGTTCACCCCTAACACTCTGTTTTCCATGACTTGTATTTGTATTGCTATTATTGCCATGTACTTATTGTTTCTTCCCCCTCTCTTATTGTCCGGTAGTCCCGACGACCGCTGTCAATGCCCCTGTGATCGACTACGTCGACGATGACCGTACCCCTACCGCCGAGCTTCTAGGCAAGCAGCGACATTCTCTCCCCCACATATCACCTATATTTCTGTACTTTCTTGCACTAGGCATTGCTGTTGCTGCTATGTTACAATCATATTAAATTGTATAGCCTGTCTTTGTCGCCCCTTGTTATACCTTCCTTTATCCTATGCTGCCTATATACATATGTATTATATCCAGCAGTGAACCATGCGCATTGCTAGTCAACGAGGATTAGATAGTGGTCCGTGATCACTCCGGGGAGTGAACACGGATACAATTTATTATAACTGCCACAGGTACGGTACAATGCAGACGCCGCCTAAGGCCCCTACCTCGGCTCTGCCGAGCCACGTCTAGTGTGAGCTATCGAGGAGTAATCCTCGTACTCCACTCGTTGTTGACTCTGTATAGCCACCCTAGGGTCCTGAACAACGGTTGTCCTTAAAGGTAAGGAGTCGGGTGACCCAACGGTGACCGCGAGAGGTATTGTATCGGGACGGTAGGACAGGCAGATACCATCGTGGGCCTGGTCCTTGATCGTGTGCCATGAGATACCAAACCACGAAAGTCGAGCTCCTCAAGGAGCACACGCGAGACAAGGTAAGGAGACGGTTCACCTTGTCGGTAACCGCAGAGCTTTGACGGGACGACAGGGTAGGCACCGATGTACTGGTGGTCCTGGCTGTTGTTCGTTGTCCGTTGTGTCAACTAGTCGGGCAACGATAACGGTTGCCTGTGAGATAATAATAAAATGATTAATGGTTCAGGTGGATGACTTGAGAAGTCGCAAAGGCCTGTACGCACTAACTTCACGTGGGATTACGGTGTGGGCCCTCCGCGTTGTGGTCTCTTTCGAAAGCTCTGAAAAAGACGTCCATTTCAGCATTGTGGCACGGTCGGATCCGCATCCCAGAGGAGTTGCGTTTAATTCACCCTGTACACAATGACCCGGAGGGCGAGGGGCGACGGTCCAAGACCCCCTTGCGCTTAGGACTTTAGACCGGCGGGGACCTCCCTGATGAGTCATTGAATGGGCCTCGGCGTGTCGGATAGCCTTGGTGGGGCATTCCCTTACAAGGTGTACGCCACCCTGGAGATCCGAGCGTGCAGGCTGAACAGTAGTGCATCCCTGCAGGGAGTTTGATCTATTCGAATAGTCGTGTCCACGGTAACAGGACGCTTTATGCTGAAGCCAGAGCCTACTACTACATTGTACTACTATAAATTGTTGGTTCCGGTTTCTCTTCCTTGCAGGGAAGTCGAGGAGGGGATCTCGGAGGCATTGTTAATTATTGATAATTACAACTTACTATTATACAATGCTGCAGCAACTTCTGCTGCATTGTTACTTTATGCTTTATATAAAATGTTGGCTATTCTCTCCTCATGCTTCAAGACTCGTCGGAATATGCTAGTCTTCGATAGGCCTAGCTTCTCTTCCTTATTCTGACTTTCTACCTTTCAGTCCACTGTATACATCCTCCCCTTTCCATTTGATACAAATGCATAAATGCTTAGTAGCGGACGTAAGACTCGCGGGTATGCTAGATACTCACCCTTGCTTTATTTCCCCCCTTTTTGTTTTGCCCGATCGGCCGCTGCAGTGGATGTTGGAGCCCAGGAGCAGAAGATTATAGGAGGAGACTACTACGACGTCGAGATCCCGTTGACCAAGAGTATTTCGGTGGATCCCCGGCAGGAGGCCTCGCCTTTTCGATCTGTACCTCTGATGTTATTTGTGCTAGTCTTCTTAAGGCAAAACTTGACTAACTATGTCTGTACTCAGATATTATGTTTGTTTAACTTTTGTATTCGGATCCTCGTGATCCTTGGTTTTTAATATTAGTTTTATTTTATTTGTGTCTAGTGTTGTGCTGTGATATTCTCATCGTTGCACCCTGATTTAGGTCGTGTACCTTGCATGTATGATTATTGTACACGGCATGGTTTTGGGGGCGTCACAAGTTGGTATAAGAGCCGACTGCCTATAGGAAGCCACCCAACTACTACTTGGTCGAAGTTGAGTCTAGTATTTGAAAAACTATTTTGCTAACTTGATGTTTGGCTTACGGGCCCACATCGATATCACACCGTCATGATATCTATGGTATTAGGATCCTTTTCTCTGTACCTATGCTCTGGGACTCTGCTCTCTTATCCTTGCTGGTAAGGTTTACTAACTCTGACATTAGGATCATGTTCTCTTGATTCCACCCGGCGTTCTGGTGCTTACCTCTATTGAGTCGTGTCGTATGAGTTCTGACCCAGGTCCCGGACCGCGGATCCCCTTTCTAATTCGGGGAAGGCCGCGCGTTCTCTGGCACAAACTAGTGTGTCCAACAGTTTTCTTGCGGCTTGATTGACACAGCAGAAGCTATGTCGCGTCGTGTATTCCTTACCGTGGTTTGTGCGCCGCCTAGTGTGTCCTTTTTCCTTAATTTCTATGATGTTAGGTTGCCCAATTTTTTATTGACTCCGTGTGTGGATGTGTATGTCTTATATGACTACTCCTATATATCCGCGCCTCCTCTTCGTTGTCGCATTACCCCATGCTTTCTTCTGGTATCTCGCTAAATTTTCATTGTTGAAATACCCCTGTTAAAATTTAAGCAGGATGGCTGATGATCCCCCACCTCCACTTTATATGGCCGCAATACTGCAGCAGTTTGATCTGAACCGTCATTTTATGGCCGGAGTAATGTCCCAATTTCCAACTCCGAATTCCCCAATAACGCTGCCAGAATTTGTGCGACTCAACCCGTCTGTTTTCATCAACTACACCAATCCCATGGAAGCTGATGATTGGCTCTGTGACATCCTGTTTGAGATGGAGCCAGCTAATGTTGTCACGACAAGTTATGTCACGTTTGCGGCATTTCATCTGAAGGGTTCAGCCGCTCAATGGTGGGAAAGTCACAGGCGTGTGATGCCTGCTGGAAATGTGGCCACTTCGCAAGAATTCCAGTTAGCTTTCCGTGCATGGCACATTACCCGAGGTCTGGTGGACCAGAAGAAGGAGGAGTTCCTCAAACTTAGACAAGGCACGACAACTGTTGTTGAATATCATAAGAGATTCCTTGAACTGTCTCGCTATGCTGATGATTACGTCGACACCGACGCCCGCAAGCAGGAGAAATTCCGTGAAGGATTACATCCCGATATGAAGCTCGCACTGGCTATTAATGATTTCGCAGACTTTGCGATGCTCGTCAGCAAGGCATTCCAAGTTGAAACTGCACTGGCTGATCACCAGGAATCCCTCAAGCGTAATCGAGATGTTGGCCCATCCTTTGGTGGGCCTTCTCAGAAACTTCGAGTCTATATCCCACACAATGTCCACCACCGACCTGCTCCAACGCCAAGGCCATCTTATGTTGCACCTCGTCTGCCTCCTCCGCCGAGACAGCTAACAAGCCATACTGGACGACCCAACACTATGGCTCCTTCCCATGTTGATGGGTTATGCAGCAAGTGTGGCCTGTCAGGACACCTTGCTATCAACTGTCACCCTGCTGGTCATAAGAAGAGCACTTGAAGCCGCCATTTCAGGAACTCTAAGCCTAAACCACCTACGGTTGCACTTGGCCATGCAAATCATATCGATGTAACCAAGGCTCGGAAGGATCCAGCTATCGTGATGGGGACCCTTCTTGTTAATTCAATACCAGCTTCTGTTCTGTATGATTCAAGAGCATCGCATTCCTTCGTGTCTGAGGCATTTGCACTCAAGCAAGAATTACCATTAGAGCGCATGTACTCTCCGCTGGCGGTCAGTTCTCCAGGATCCAAGTGGGAGACCTCAATGATAGCCCACAATAACCATACTGAAATTGGAGGATTAGTGTTCCCTGCGTCGCTCATTGTCCTCAAGGTAACTACCATAGACGTCATTCTTGGTATGGATTGGCTGAGAGCACATAAGGCTCGCATCGATTGCGACGTTAAGGAAGTCCGGCTCACGCACCCCTCTGGACAGATAGTCTACTATTCAGCCCAGATGATTCAGCATGCCGAGAACCAGATATATGCTCTGAATGCTCTGAACGCTGCACCTCTCGAAGGGATCGAAAACATTCCAGTCGTTTGTGATTTTCCAGACGTATTTCCAGAAGAACTTCCTGGAATACCCCCGATCAGAAATGTCAAATTCATCATCGACTTGAAGCCAAGAACTATTCCTATTGCCAAGCGTCCTTACAAGATGCCGCCACATGAACTCCTTGAACTGAAGGAGGAAATCGACAAGGCACTTTAGAAAGGATTCATTCGCCCCAGTTCCTCTGCTTGGGGAGCACCTTCGCTCTTTGTCAAGAAAAGCGAAGGCACGAACCAATTGGTCCAACATTACCGACCTATCAACCAGGAAACAATACAGAACAAGTATCCGTTACCTCGGATCAATGATCTATATGATCAACTTGTTGGATCTACGGTGTTCTCGAAACTCGACTTGAAGTTGGGTTACCATCAGATCCGAGTCCATAAGGAGGACATCCCGAAGACCGCCTTCATTACTCGTTATGGTTCATACGAGTACACTTTCATGTCCTTTGGATTAACCAACGCTCCAGCCACCTTCTCACGATTTATGAACTATATATTCATGGAATACCTCGACAAGTTCGTCGTGGTTGATCTGGATGATATCTTGGTATACTCAAAGAATGAAGAGGAACATGTTGAACACCTTCGTCTTATACTGGAAAATCTTCGAGAACACAAACTATATGTTAGGTATTCTAAGTGTGAGTTCTGGCTCCCTGAAGTAACCTACCTTAGTCACATGATTTCCAAGGATGGCATTGCCGTCAACCTAGAACGTATTCAGGCTATCCTGGGTTGGACTCCACCCAAGACTGTCAAGCAAGTCAGAAGTTTCCTGGGACTAGCCAGCTATTGCCGCCGTTTCGTCGAGAACTTCTCCAAGATTGCCAAGCCTCTAACTAATCTTCTTCGCAAAGGCGTCAAGTTTGAGTGGACAGATAAATGTCAGGAAAGTTTCCAAGCTCTCAAGTACAAACTCGCTTCTCCTCCGGTGCTTGCTCCCCCTGATACTCGAAAGGACTTCGTGATATACTGCGACGCGTCCTGTCAAGGATTAGGCTCTGTCCTAATGCAAGAGTGCAAAGTGATTGCTTATGGCTCTCGTCAGTTGCGTTCTCATGAAGATAACTATCCAACACATGATCTCGAATTGACAGCAGTAATTTATGCATTGAAGCTGTGGCGACATTACCTCGTTGGTAATCGTTGCGAGATCTACACCGACCACCAAAGTCTGAAGTACCTGTTTACTCAGCCTGACCTGAATCTCCGCCAACAAAAATGGCTCGAGACAATAGCTGATTTCAACATGGATATTCATTACACCCCTGGTAAGGCTAATGTGATGGCCGATGCCTTGAGCCGTAAATCCTACTGTAGTGAACTTGAGGTTCAACTACCACAACCACCTCTGTATAAAGAGTTTCAAAAGCTGAACCTCGAGATTGTTCCTCAAGGTTATGTAAATAACCTGGTTATCGAACCGTATCTCGTCAAATCAGTCAAGGCTATACAGTTTTATGATGATTTCATACACAAGATTAAGCGCGATATCGCAAATGGAAGACCCTCACCCTTCACTATTAATAGCGAAGGTGCGGTGTTCTACGAGAACCGTTTAGTGGTCATTAACAGGAAGGGAAGGCATGAGAACCTGGATATGACCTCGGAGGCCATGAAAGCAGCTCACGATACCCCGTTGTCCAATCATCCTGGAAACACCAAGATGTACCAAGACATTCGTCAGCAGTTCTGGTGGCCTAACATGAAGCAAGACATTGCCCGATATGTTTCTGAATGTGACATTTGTCGTCGCGTCAAAGCCGAACATCAAAGACCTACTGGAACTCTGCAACCACTTTTTTTTTCTGAACGGAAGTGGGACAACATCGAAATGGACTTCGTCACCGGTTTTCTCCGATCACAAAAGGGTCATGATTCCCTCTTTGTCGTCATCGACCGGTTCTCCAAGGTTGCTCAGTTTCTGCCAGTCAAGGAGACGATCTCTGCTAGTCAGTTAGCAGACTTATATGTTTCCATAATTTTGTCCATCCACAGTATTCCGTTGGAGATCAGTTTAGACGGAGGCAGCATTTTCACCTCAAGATTTTGGGATAGTTTCCAAGAAGTTATGGGCACTCGCCTAAAATTCAGCACTTCTTATCAACCCCCAGTCGCAAGGACAATTCGAACGAGTCAATCAAGTGCTTGAAGATATGCTTCGAGCTTGTGTCATCTCATTCGGTAAGAAATGGGAGGAATCGCTTCCATTTGCTGAATTCTCGTACATCAATAGCTATCAGGCTAGTCTAAAGATGGCCCCCTTTGAAGTTTTGTATGGACGTAAGTGTCAAACCCCTCTGAATTGGTCAGAAACTGGGGAATGAGCACTCATCGGTCCGGGTATTATCCAACATGCTGAAGACCAAGTTTGCGTTATCCGTGAGCATTTGAAGACCGCTCAGTCCCATCAGAAGAGCAACTATGACCGCAAGCACAGGGAAATGGTCTATCAACCTGGCGAATAAGCTTACCTCCGTGTCACTCCCATGAGGGGCACTCATCATTTCGGGATCAAAGGCAAGTTAGCTCCTCGCTACATCGTCCCGATCTGTATCCTTTCCAGAAGTGGACCAGTGGCATACCGATTGGAATTTCCACCGAACCTCTCCCAAGTCCAAGATGTCTTCCACGTGTCGCAACACCGTCGCTGCTTCAAGGACCCTATTCGGGTTTTTTTATGAATTTTAAGATTGTGAAGCATGAGCTCCAGAGTATTTTATTGCATGGGAGAACCAAAAGTTCTCAAAGAATATTACAGGAATAAAACAAAGCAGGAAAAGAAAGGAAAGGATGTAATCTAAACCTACCTATACTAGTGCAAGGACCCTATTCGTGAATTGGAACATGATATGATTGAGCTGCACAAGGACTTGGCTTATCAAGAACATCCGAGCCGCATTCTTGATCAGTTTGAACGTCGAACCTGCAACAAGACAACCAAGTTCCTCAAAGTTCAGTGGTCGAATCATTCTGAAGAGGAAGCCACTTGGGAACGCGAAGATCGTCTTCGCGATGAATACCCAGACCTTTTCCTCACTACCACTTAAATTCTCTATTGGGGTGCACAGCCCAAAACACAAATTTTTCCTAACTAGCATTTCCCATAACCCAAGATCTAGCTAGCCGTATTATCGTAACGGAAAGGAGTGCGGAATAACATACCTCGGGGTGTAGTCCGTTGCGCGGGAAACGTTCCCGCCAACGTGGTTGGTGTAGTCGAACAAGTTTCACAGCCCCCTGGCTGTGTTAGCACCCGGATGGGTGTAGTGCCACAGGTGTATCACCTCGTAGTACTCGCACACGTACGAGACTCGATGATAACCTCCGATCTCCGATACAGCGAAGGTGGCAGAAGCAGACCTCCGGAACAAGAGCTTCGGCAGCACGACGACCTCCGATTCTAGCAGAGATGCCTCAATTCCACTACAAGCTCACACTAGGGAGCCCACCGTGGAAGAGACGAGGAAGGGGAGAAGAACGGAAAAAACCGATCTCAATTCGGAGTAATATTTATTTTCTCACGAATTTATGTGTATTAAATATGCGCACTCTGCCCATCTATATATAGGCAGAGGGGAGGGAGTCAACCCCTCTCCCCTAGCAAGGTGGGACTAAAGTCCCTTGCTAGGGGGAGGTGGCCGCCCAAGGGGGGAGGGGTGCGCCACCCTCATGGGCCCTAGGGCCCATGGCGCCTCCCCCCTCTTTCCCTTTTCTTTTTCCCCTTTTATTTCCCCTAATGGGCCTCTTTCATAAATAAGGCCCATAGCAATTTTTAATTATAAATAAAATGTTTTCAATTATTAATTCAATTAATTAATAACTAAAACATATTATTCCTTCTTCCTGTGCTCCGGAACACCTTCCGGCTCACTCCAAAACTCCTTCGGGTCAATACGGAACTTTTTCGGTGCTGCTTCCTTTATTCTTCGGTAACTCCGATAGTTTCGAAAAAGGTCTCCTATTTCATCGAGCCCTTAAGTGTGTTACACTACGGTCCGAGAACACTCCAGTCATAACCGAGATGAGGCTACGGTCAATGATCATCAGCGGGACCTGGATGCCTATAATGACCCCTGTGCATGCCGGATATCAATACCGATTGGACCTTACGTCGTATAGCATTCCCTTTGTCAGCGATACTGGATTAGTCCGAGATTCGATCAATGACATCCTATGTCTGGTTCAACCTCGTTATGACAAATCCTTATTCACTCGTTCCCGTGATATTCATCCTTGTGACCTAGTCACACGCTGCGTAGCTTTATGGATGAATCTCACCGGGTGGGCCCTGAGTATATATCCATCACATGGATTGACAAATCCCGCTATTGTAACAATACTCCTCAACATATCTCCACGGAATACCCAAGATACAACCGTTATGACCTGCATATTTCAGTTAGGGGGTGGGATGTAAGTCAAAGCATCCGGAAAGATAGCAATTATGCACGTACTCACGGTCAAAGGAATGGTCTACTACGTTCTGTAATTACAACACTGAACCTTCATAAGATTGATCATGTTGTAATGCTTACTTTGGGTAATGTTCATCACGTCACTCATCCAGTGAGGTGACCTCATAGTCAAGAGACTTAATTGTCCATGATCGCGAAACCAGGACCATCATGTTGACCATGAACTAGTTATTGATATAGAGGCTAACTAGGAACACTGGGGGTTTCTATACCACACCTGTATCATTGTTTCACTGATACAGTTCTAGCACGGTATGAAACTGGTTATGAACTTGCTTAGATATATTGGAATAATCATATATTATTTTCCTCTAGAGCATATATCCAACAGTCTCCCACTTGCACTAGAGTGCTAATAATCTAGCCGCATTTTCCCCATCATAATCAGCTTATCGCATAAGTGTTCATTGATCATGCTTGCTCATGGAAGAGGGTTCGTCAACGAACTGCACCAATTCAGATTCGTACTGGGGGAGATTTGTAACACCCTCGGTGTCATGTAACAGTGATTACTTTTGTTTAAGACAATTATTGTTGCTAATCATGCTTTGATCCTCATTGCATCTGATCATTTCAAAAAAAGAAACCTTTGAATTGATAATAAAAACAAAGTGCCAAATAAAACTTTTTACAAAAATTGTGAAACCAATTTTGTTAAATATTTAAAATCAGTGGACCTTGTTAGATCAACATTGGGTATTTATTAAAGTGATTTAATACAATAAACAATTTATACCAGTGGAAAAAACAACCCCATTTATTAGTTGCATATTCAAAAGGATTATCAAATAACTTTATAAAAACCCCAAACTTTTTGTGGCACTCTGGTAATGTGCAACACAAATTATGGAGCAAGTTTCATGTTATACAAAAATGCATAAGCTAATAAACTAAATACAAACATAAAGAAAAGAGAAAAAAGGAAATAGAAAATACAAAAAAAACCTTAAACCTCGCCCATGGCGAGGCCCAGCCCACTCCCACCTCCCCCATCTCCTCCCCTGTACACAGGGGCTCCGTGGACACATCCCCGTCGGCCACGGCGAAGGCCGTCGCCGTGGCAGTCATCGTGCGGAGCCGGTGAGGATAAGAGGCCATACCCCCCTCTAACCCGGGACAAACCCTAGATCGGGCACGCCATCCCCTCCCTCCCTCCTTCTCCTCCTCCACGACCCACCCAGAGTTCCCCGTCGCCGTACCGCTGCCATCGTCGCGGCCAGCGGCCTCCACGGGCCACGTCGTCGTGTCCAGGAGGCTCCCTGTCGACGTCTTCGTCGTCTCAAGCCCGGAATCGAGCATGGGTGCTCCCTGTTGCGTGAATCGGGTCGCACCCTCACCACAGCCGCCGCCGTGCCGGCTTCAATTCTGGCCGGCTCCACCTCTGCCTCGACCCCTCGAGCACATCATCCACACCATTGTAAGCCGTCGCGTCCATTCCCCCCTTCCCCCGCTCGATTCGCCGTCATTTGGCCACCTGCACGGGCCGTGGCCGCCATGGCCGGAGAGCTCGCCATGGCGTGCTGCCGCGCCCCCTGCGCCTGCTCCGGCCGCCACCCCCTCTCCGCCGTAACTTCTGCTGCCAGCCGCGCCCCTGCCATGGCCCTCGCCGGAGTGGCCCGCACCACTGTGCCCCTGGTCTCCACCGGTGTGCTATGCGTGGGAATGCCCTGGATTAAGCCAGTGGGATGTCCCACTGACTGGTGGCCCCTCCCCCTTTGATTAGCCTAATCCCCTGTTAACAATAAACCCCCTATGTAGATGATAAGTGGGCCCAAGGCCAGTAATTAACTAGTGATTAAATTAATCTGTTAGATTAAACATATGGCTGACATGTGGGTCCTTGCAAATTGTTTAAAATTAAAATAACTGCTAGTCACTTACAGCTGGGTCCCACTGTTATTTAGAATAAATAAAATGATTAATAAATGTCTAGAGGCTGACATGTGGGACCCACTGGTCAGTTGACCAGTCAACCTTACAGGTTGGCCCCACATGAGGTTCACCAGTCAAACCTTTTTGTTGTGGATAATGTTTAAATTAAAATAATAAAAGAAATTAGAAAATGATTTAAAACTTTGATAATTAATATATGTTAAACCGTAAATCAGATGGAAAAACTTTATACATGAAAATTGATCAGAAACGTACAACGAATACGGATACGCAACCCATACCCCCACCACACCCCTCTAAAATACCGCACACGGTACTTCCCCCCCGGATCATCTATACGGTAATCACCTAGAGCCGGGTAAAATTGCCGGTTAAATTCCCGTTTTGCCTGCAACGTGTAGCACCGCGGTAGTTCACCCCTAACACTCTGTTTGCCATCACTTGTATTTGTATTGCTATTATTGCCATGTATTTATTGTTTCTTCCCCTCCCTTATTGTCTGGTAGTCCCGACGACTGTTGCCGACGCCCCTGTGATCGACTACGTCGATGACGATCGTACCCCTATCGTCGAGCTTCCAGGCAAGCAGAGTCATTCTCTCCCCCAGATATCACCTATCTTTATGTACTTTCTTGCACTAGGTATTGCTTCTGCTGCTATGATACAATCCTATTCAATTGCATAGCCTGTCTTTGTCGCCCCTTGTTGTACCTTCATTTATCCTATGCTGCCTATATACATATATATTATATCCAACAGTGAACCCTGCACATTGCTAGTCAACTAGGATTAGATAGCGGGCCGTGATCACTCTGGGGAGTGAACAGGGATACAATTTATTATAACTGCCACACGTACGGTACAATGCAGACACCGCCTACGGCCCCTACCTCGGCTCTGCCCATCCATGTCTAGTGTGAGCTATCGAGGAGTAATCCTCGTACTCCACCCGTTGCTAACTCTGTATAGCCGCCCTAGGGTCCTAAACAACGGTTGTCCTTAAAGGTAAGGAGTCGGGTGACCCAACGGTACCCGCGAGAGGTATTGTATCGGGGCGGCAGGACAGGCGGATACCATCGTGGGCCTGGTCCTTGCTCGTTGGCCGTGAGATACCAAACCACGAAAGTCGAGCTCTTCAGGGAGCACACGCGAGACAAGGTAAGGAGACGGTTCACGTTGTCGGTAACCGCAGAGCTTTGATGGGACGACAGGGCAGGCACCGATGTACCGGTGGTCCTGACTGATGTTCGTTGTCCGTTGTGTTAAATAGACGGGAAACGATAACGGTTGCCTGCGAGATAATAATAAAATTACTAACGGTTCAGATGGATGACTTGAGAGGCCGCAAAGGCCTGTACGCACTACCTTCACGTGGGATTACGGTGTGGTCCCTCCGCGTTGTGGTCTCGTTCCAAAGCTCTGAAAGATATCCATTTCAGCATTGTGGCACGGTCGGATCCGCATCCCAGAGGAGTTGCGTGGAATTCACCCTGTACACAACGACCCGGAGGGAGAGGGGCGACGGTCCAAGACCCCCTTGCGCTTAGGACTTTAGACCGGTGGGGACCTCTCTGATGAGTCGTAGGATGGGCCTCAGCGTGTCGGATAGCCTTGGTGGGGCATTCCCTAACAAGGTGTACGCCACCCTGGAGATCCGAGCGTGCAAACTGCACAGTAGTGCACCCCTGCAGGGAGTTTGATCTATTCGAATAGTCGTGTCCACGGTAACAGGACGCTTTATGCTGAAGCCAGAGCCTACTACTACAAACTACTACTATTAAATTGTTGGTTCCAGTTTCTCTTTCTCGCAGGGAAGTCGAGGAGGGGATCTCAGAGGCATTGTTAATTATTGATAATTACAACTTACTATTATACAATGCTGCAGCAACTTCTGCTGCATTTTTACTTTATGATTTATATAAACTGTTGGCTATTCTCTCCTCATGTTGCAAGACTCGTCGGAAGATGCTAGTCTTCGATAGGCCTAGCTTCTCTTCCTTATTCTGACTTTCTACCTTTCAGTCCACTATATACAGCCTCCCCTTTCCATTTGATACAAATTCATAAATGCTTAGTAGCGGATGTAAGACTCGCGGGTATGCTAGATACTCACCCTTGCTTTATTTCCCCCCTTTTTGTTTTGCCTGATCGGCCACTGCAGTCCATGTTGGAGCCCAGGAGCAGGAGATTCCAGGAGGAGCCTACTACGACGTCGAGATCCCGTTGACCAGGAGTAGTTCGGTGGATCCCAGGCAGGAGGTCTCGCCTTTTCGATCTGTACCTCTGATGTTATTTGTTCTAGCCTTCTTAAGGAAAAACTGGACTAACTATGTCTGTACTCAGACATTATGATTGTTTAACTTATGTATTCGGATCCTCGTGATCCCTGGTTTGTAATATCAGTTTTATTTTATTTGTGTCTAGTGTTGTGTTGTGATATTCTCATCGTGGCACCCTGATTTAGGTCGTGTACCCTGCGTGTATGATTACTGTACACGGCTTGATTTTGGGGGCGTCACACCCATCCTCAAATCGCTCCAAGCCAAGCACGCTTAACTTTGGAGTTCTTTGGATCTGGGCTCCCGGAAAAGAAGGTGCACCTTGTTGATATGAGTAGTCTTTCATTCCTACTAAGCCAGGATGTCACGCACACCCACTCAAAGGAACCGACGTCCTCGTCGGCCCACAAGAACGTTCCTTCTTGGCACACGTCTGTGCGTCCAGTGCCGACACATGGCTCACCCATGTTCACGCACTAACCCGCACACGCCCGTGTAACCGCGAGGGTCGGCTCTGATACAATTTGTAACGCCCATCCACACCCACCGGTTCCCGGCGTACGCCTGGCGGGATCTAGACTGTCCCCACAGACCAACACTAGTCTTTCCTGTGCACTTTGTCCTCACTCATGCGCACCCGGGAACAACTTCCCGGTGGGTCACCCATCCTCAAATCGCTCCAAGCCAAGAACGATTAACTTTGGAGTTCTTTGGATCTGGGTTCCCGGAAAAGAAGGTGCACCTTGTTGATATGAGTAGTCTTTCATTCCTACTAATCCAGGATGTCACAGGGTTGGAATATATAGAGTACCCTCACGTACCATAGTTCGAGGATGCGCACAAGGATAACCAAACCCCCATATACTCCTCCTCGGGGTACTTGTCTCTTTGTGAACCTCCTTATTAGATTGAGAGTTACCGATAATAAGTGCATGAGTTCTTAGGACTAATGTGAGTATTCGATTGTTGGCACTTCCACCTTCCATATTTTGCTAGCCTCTTCGGTACCGTGCATTGTCGTTACTCATCTTGAGAGTTGGTGCATACTTCCCCGGTGCATCCAAACCTTGGCATGATATGATTTGTCATCATAAACCTCCTTATCCTCAAAAGAGCCACCATACCTACCTATCAAGGCATTTCCATAGCCTTTCCGAGATACATTGACATCCAACATCCATCATCTCATGGCTTGATCTTCATGTCATACATGATTTTGCTTGATCATAGAGTCGCATGCTAGTTGGGCATTGCCCCTTATCATTGCCACATGACGCGCTAGTATCATTGCATATCCTACTACACTAGCAGAGGCATACATTTGCATACATCATATTAGTTTTCAGTTTTCTTTATGTTGAGTACTTCTTGTAAAATATAGAGTGTTGCCGTTAAAGTGAATAGAAGATCCCAAAAGAGGACAAATTAAAATATCTCAAAGAGGACAAATGAGAGATAAATAGAAAGTGCCAATGAGGCCACAAAAATACAAAAAAAATAGAAAAAAAGAGAAAGAAAAAAGAAATAAAAAGAGATAAGGGGGAAACACTACTATTCCTTTTGAAATATCCACACTCGTACTCCATAGTCATATATGTACTCCATAGAGATTTTCATATCATTCATGCATAACTATGTGGGGATCCTTACACTATAGAACTTGGAATGCATATTCCAAGGATGAGCCTCCTCAAAAGAGCTCTAGGACTTCATGACAAAGAAAGTTGGATGCACCCCCACTAGTTCCATTCGAGAGCTTACCTTAGCTCATATGTGCATCCGTTGCATGGCAATCCCTACTCCTCACATCATATCTATTATTTGACTATCTCTCGCCTATGATTGTCCTCATTTATGTGAGCCTTTCACACCTTTTTGTCTTCCTTCCCCATCATTTTTCTCTTTGCTATCCTAAGTGCCAACATATCTTGCTCGCGCTCATCCATTTCATGAGTGCTCAAAGTCAAAAGGGAGAGGATCAGTTTGACTTGTGACTAACTAGTGGTCTGGGGACGAGTCAAAATAAGATTCCGAAGAAGACAAAGTGTGAAGTTTTAGTAGATTGATTTCTCAATTAAACTATATAGTATTTTTATGCTCTAAACCCATCTCCCACTTCTTGCAGGCAAACACTATTTGGAGACATTCGAGTCACGGACAGCGAAAGATCTTGCACCTTTATGTTCTTACATTGCTAGTTTCAATACTAGATATAGACTCTTGCTTGTTATTGTCTTGACTTGAATTACATGTCTTGCTTTACTTTGAAGTTCTTATATGTGTGTTAGCATGTCACCACAGAAATTATATGTGTTATCATTTACCTACTCGAGGACGAGAAGGAATTAAGCTTGGGGATGTTGATACGTCCCAAACGTATCTATAATTTATTCTTGTTCCATTCTCATTTGGGTGAAATTTCTATGTGTCTTGCTACACTCTCATACATTTTTACACATATTTTGACTAACCTACTAACTCAGTGCACCCAGTGCCAGTTTCTGCCTGCTGATGTCTGTGAATTGCAGGTATTTACCCATATTTATAGTGCCCAAAAATTTCCAAGAAAAATATATAAAAAATCAGCATAATGGAAGCTTCCTGAACACCGAAGGGCAGCCAGAGAGGGTCTACCCCCTCTTAGGCGGCCGCCTGAGAGGTGGGGCCCTCCCATGGCGCCCCCCCCCTTCGGCCTATAGTACCTCCTCGAAGCAGAAACCCTGAAAAGAGACCCCGCATCACAATTTTCACCTCTATTACACCACCGCCATGATCCCGAGATCGGGATCAGCAGAAGACCTCGTCCCGGCGCCCTGCCAGAGGGAGGGAGCTTCTCCACCACCATGAGCGCTTCCCAGATGTGCTGTGAGTAGTCCCCATTGGACCATGGGTCCATGATCAGTAGTTATGTGATGTCTCCTCTCCAATCTTGTACTTCGATTCTTAGTCCTTGTGAGCTGCCCTACATGATCAACGCACTTATGTATTTTTCCTGTTGTTGCTATGTTGTGTTTGCTGGGATCTGATTGATTATGAGATTATGTTCAGATCGTGATGAGTTATATATTTGGTTCTCCTTTTATATATTTTTCTTGAGTAATTCTTGCATGTTATGCGTTGCTTTTTATTGCTTTGGCCAAGTAGTAGATAGTAACTCCAAGAGGGAAGGTTTATGCTTGATTATGGGTTCATGCCCCCCCTGATGTCTAGCATGAGCGACAGAACCATGAGAATAGGGTATATGTTGTTGCCATCAGGGAGAAAACAACGGTGCTTGTAACCGCGGTTGCAAGGATTGTTTACCTTATGCAAAGTTTGTTATTGCAGTTGGCTGTTGCTTTGGGTTTACACTTTGGTTGGGGATCGCAACTTAATAGCAGCGAGATATTCTGGATAGATATCTCAAGGTGGATGATTAGTAAGTAGATGCTGATGAATAAACAATCTACTTGTTTTGGCGTACTGCCCATACTTTTGAGCCTCTAACTTTTTTGTGGAAAAATTAGCATTGCGGTGCATTTATAATTCTGTCAATTGCCCAGTTGTAATTTGTTCACCCAGCTTAGCTGTTTTATCGTCTTTTGGGATAGAGACATCACTAGTGAACATCATGGGACCCCGGTCCATATTTCCACCATTTTTTACACCTGAACTCTTTACTGCTTTTATTTCCTTTCATTTGCAATCACCATCACTATTTCCACCGTGCGTTTGATCCTTTGTAAATGACAAGGCCGGAGAGATTGACAACCTCTCTGTACTCGTTGGGAGAAAAGTTATTTGTTTCTGTGTGCAGGTCCAGGTCAAGTGAGTAATTTATCTCAAACGATGCCTTGCTCGTTTGACCACCTTCTTGTTGGTCTTTGGACTCCTCCTGGATTCGATTAACCTTACAGTCCTCGTGTAAGGGAAATTTTCTGGTCCTACATCCACACCTTCCACTTGGGGTAACTAACGAGGAGCACTACTTCAGTGCCATTAGGATGCTGTCGTCCGACCTCAGTACTGAATCAAATCTGAGGTAATACGCGAGTGAATTCCACAGGTAAATATGCTCATGGCTTCGCAAGGTTCGATTTGGATGGGCCAAAGTCAAAAAAAGTCCTTGATCACCATTCTCATAAGTGTCAAGGAGACGTGGACCCGGAGTGGTCGCCGTATCTGGTAATATTGAAGATGAATAGACCACGTGTCAGTTAGAAGGCGCCTGAAGTACATAGATCATCCGGGAAAGAACAACCGGTCCGAGAATGAATCGTCCGGTTTTACAGTTTCGTACCATCTATTGCCCTCAAAAATCACCAATATGTCCGCAATTGATGGGCCCATATACCTTTCCTCAATGCCATTAACCTTAGTATGTAAATCCCTCTAGGCAATCAGACCCATAAAAACCTTGCAAACTGGTAAGCACATGCTACTTGGCATTACCCATAAGCATGCTACATCGCTATTAGATTCGTTCTGCGGTCGCCACAAGGGCGAACCCCCGTGGTCACCGCTCGCTTTGCTTGCCGCTCACGCCAATTTGAAATATGGAACATATGAAAACGACTTTCCTGGGGTCACGAGAATAGAACTATTTCACCACCAGACACATTCTTCCAACTAATGGCAGCGGTATTCAGTTTTTGACTATAGGGGGAGCCTCCATTGAAGCGAGGTTGATTAAAAAAGAGCTTCGAATTGATGCAGAAAACCTTGGACAACGTATGCATCGGCCATCCTTATAGCGCCAGAAGATTTTAGGGGCGAGCTAAATTTTCCCCCGATGGACGTGGATCAAAATCGTTTGGGCACGGGGACACAGGGATTGTTTACCCAGGTTCGGGCCGCTCGGGGGCGTAACACCCTACTCCTGCTTGTATGCGATGTTGGATAACTGGGTTACAAGGTTGTGATTCCTCTGGAAAGGATTCCCCGTACTTTCTATGTTATCCTACCCTCATTATTAGCTATGTGATTTTCCTCCTCCATGTATCTGGTAGCCCAGGCCTCCCTTTTATAGTCCAAGGGGGTCACCACATTACTACCAATACTCGTCTTATAGCAACTTAAGCAACGAACATGTGGTACACTGCGGTCTCTTCCGGAAAGGACTCTCGTCCCACATTACCCTTGTGGTAAATGCAAGCGATGAGTCACGGGATCGCTATGCCAAGTGTTACCGAGCCGGGTCACCTCAAAAAATTGTGTCTGGAGGGCATTAAATGCTATGTATGCATTCCCTGCTACATGTAATCGAAGAGGTCGTAGGATCACTTCATCAAGTACTCTAACCAACAAGACTATGACTAAGCATGGTAATTTAAAAAGAAAAAGATAAACATCCAGGTAACAACCATTACAACCACAAGTTTAACAATCAAGTTTACCACCATCACATAACTGTTCACCAACAATGCAAAAGGGTACTACGACATGATCTAGGATCTAGTCGATGGTGATGTCATACTCCTCCTATCTTCGTCATTGATGAAGGCCTCATCCTCCATAGTTGGCTCCATATTGTAATCATCCACAAAGACATTATTGTCATTGAGATAGGCATGGGCCTCCTTCAGGAGATCCTCACCCCTCTCCTCTAGCTCCTCCAATGCCATCAGATGGCGCTCAAGGACATTCGCCTTCTTGGCGAGCTTCTTGTTGCGCTTGCTTAGCCTACGGACCTCATGCCTAAGACCAACACACTCCTTTGAGTCAGAATCAATCTTATCTTTAGCTCTATTTAACTCCATCAGGGTGAATTCTCCCTGAGCACGAGAGGCGTCGCGGACCTCCTACGTGCTAGCAAGGAAAATATCTATGTTTGTCGGATGATCCATGAGCTCCGGGTGTGGAGGTGTCGGGATAGGTCATCGGTCTCATCACACCTCCCATAGTTTTAGAAACATGACTCCCTCAACACATCCTAGTGATATGCAATCAATCAAGAAAACCCTCATGCGTGGCTCTCTGCACGAGATAAATCCATCTATGCTTGTAGAGTGTGATGACGATGTCATCCGAGAGCTGGGGAACAACACCTCCTCTCAGCGTGCAGTCGATAACCCACCCACCACCTTATTCTCCTCACGCCCTCACACAATACAAGGTACCGTGAATCCAGTACGCGGTGCTCTTGTAGGCAGCAACCAAACCTTTAAAAACAAGGTCGGGGCAATCTCCTCAACTTAAGTGGAGGCTCCCAAGTGAATCACGAAGCTTCACCACAATGGAATGTGGCTCCGAGGCGACCTCTTCCTTCTAGCGGTCAAAGCATCCAAGATTAAATATCCTTCGGTGGAAGTGTAAATCGGGGCCTTCTCCTCCAAAACCTAGAGAAACGACATGTTTTGATGGCTATGGAGGGAGATCGGTCAAGATTTGAGCTTGTGAAACAATGAAGGAAAGAGAGTGGCAAGAGGTACCGCTCGAAATTAATCAAGTAGCAGAACGCTTCGGCTAAGTGGTAGTAGCTGCGGAGGTAGCTTGCGGTAGTACCACTCAAGCGATACTACTGTGCTACTATTTCTCGTAAGTGGCAGGCTAGAGTCGTCGTGCGGTGGTACAGAGGAAGTACCTCGGGAGTGGTACTACCGCTCGAAGTAATCCGAGGCAACAAAATCCTACGACAAGAAGTAGTTCTTGTGACACTAACTTGTGGCAGTACTGTACAAGCGATACTACCATTGGGCCACGCGGTACTACCACCTTGTATCTTCATGTTTCCCTGAGCGCAAATAAATTAGCCTCCAATTATTGCAGGAAAGATGTGGGTGCATGTGATATGTGTGTGACATGATTCCACCCACCTTTCCACATCGGTGCGTATGAAGGCAGAAGGCCCGCTGGGAAGCTACGACAATCCCACGATTGGCCCAACCAGGCACCGACGTAGGAGTCCGCGACTAACATGGAAGGTGCAACTTGGCGTACAAGGCAAAGACTAGAACTAGGAAACCATCTCTGTAACCTAGTACGGACTCCCTGCGACCTAGCCTAATATATAAAGGCTGGGAGGGGAGACGTCAAGGACAACTCAATACGCATCTACTCATCTAGCTTGCAAGAACTCGCCTTGGCCTCCATTGCAATCGCCCCCTCAAGCAATAATATCGAGCAGGAATTGCTTCTCCTGTTAGCCGACGAGTACCGTCCAACCTGTGTCTATCTCTATGACTAACCCAGGGTCCCTGATCATGGGATTTGCCGGGGTTGATCCCCGTCAATTGGTGCCGTCTGTGGGAACTTCGCAGGTTGGAATCGCGATCTCAGCGGCCTCATCATCGGCACTAGTCAAGGCAGTGACTCCATCAGCACTCATCGACTCTACGATCCGGGCAGACTCCGATCTATTCGGATCTCTCGGTTTCATGGCTCACCTCCCGGCCTTTCGACCGGCCTTCGCCGACCTGCGCACCGGCATCAACCTGATCTTCGGAGCATACCAAATCCACATCAACCACTGGGGAGTCCTCCGTCTCACGGATCGCACTCGAGCACCCGCAACGGCAGATCCTAGATCATCAATCGAAGTCTCACCCGTCCGCGTGACGACTCCGCGAGTCAGCCACGACTCCCAGCCCGACTACTCGAGTGGTCCATGGAAGAAGCGCAACATGAGCGCAAGCAAGACGACAGCCAAGGCACCATCCCAAGTGTTCATGGCAGACGTCCACAAGCCAACCGCAGATGACAAAAACCAAGACGACGACCCGAGCAATCGCCAAGACACTCGCTCGAACAGCAAAATCAGCGATCCAGAAAACACCGGCCAGGTCACCGTCACACTTGGGGAACCAGGAACCATACCAAAGAAAATATACAAAGGAGCGGAGCATAGCAATCGCAGGAGCGACGAGCCAGAAAGCAGCAAGCATTAGACCCCAAGCATGGCGAAAGAGGACAATCACGTAGAAAAGATCTACCTGTCCAAGGAAGTAATCGCCAGAATAAGGGACGCAGTCAAACGCGGCAAACTACTCCCGGAGAACGCAACACGAGACAATCTCAGAGCATACAACAAGCTGGCGAGTGACGCCACCAAGAGAGCAAGACAGCAACGCTTAGAACTAGAGATGCAAGGAAAGGCTACCATCGACCCAAGGAACAACCGCAGGCCACCCCCCAGAAGCGACTCCTCCGACAACGACTCCCCCATCCGAGCCAGATCCAGATTCAGCAATCTGAAATGCACGGACAAGAAGAAGGTGGCCCGCAAGCTAGATGACGACTTCAAGCTAGAAGAGGACGACGACGAGGAAGAACAACTCAGGCCAGCCGGAGCCCTTTTAACTGCCCAAGAGTACCTATCTCGTGCTCAGAAAGGCAAGAAAGGCAGCTTAGATCACAACACGACGATGGCACTCAAAATAATGAAAGACGCCATCTCAGCCCCCAAAAGAGCAGGCGCAAGATGGGCTCCCCGTGAGCAGACCCCAGATAGGGACCCCAGTTCACCAGAAGATGACAGCAGCGACGACTGGCGCAAGTGCCAAAACAAAAACAAAAAGTACGACAACAACAAAAACAGCAACAGACGCAACAGCAATCGGCAAGACGCACGCGACGACATAACACAAAGCAAAGTCATCCGTGGAAGAAAAAGGCGAGCAGCCCGCGAAGAGTACTCGGACGAGCAAGCTTCCGATGAGAACGTAGAACCATGCGGAGCACTGTGCTTCACACGGTCCGTACGGAAAACAAGGATGCCGAAAGGTTTGAAGCTAAACTCCAAAACGCACAAGTACGACGGGCTGGAAGAACTAGAAGCATGGCTCGACAACTACCTAACGGCCGTAAAATTCCAGCGCGGAACCAATATCACAGCAATGCAGTACATACAACTCATGCTCGAGAGATCAGCACGACACTGGCTGAAGAACCTACCACGAGGATCAGTCGACTCCTGGAGGCAGTTCCGCAGCGCCTATCGAGAACTTCAAGTCCACTTACAAACGACCGGCATCACTTGAGGAGCTGAGGGCCTGCAAACAAGGATCCAGAGAATCCCTGCGGGCATACATCCAGCGATGGACCATATTCAAAAACTCAGCCGAGGACATATCAGACGAAAGCGCAATCGACGCATTCAGGAGGGGCTTGCAACGCATCGACTTCAAGGAGCAGCTCGGGCAGATGAAAGTCCGAACACTCGCACGACTGCTCGAGCAAGCCAACAACTGGGCATATGGAGAAGACTCCGTACGGAACAAATCGGAGATCCAGACAGCGCGCTCAGAATGCGACTACGACTACCACACCAGCTACAGAGGATTCGACAGAAGAAGAAAACGACCGAGGCGCAACTTCTACGACGACAGAGGACCCGATATGGTCGCGGCCGGTTTCGCAGATGACAGAGAAGGCAGACATCGCGACAACAGGAGAATACAGCACAGGGACAACCAAGAAGAAGCACCCCAAATTCAAAAACGGGATTTGAGAACAAGGCAGCCACGAGACGACACCCGAGCATATCGTTCGGCTAAAGAGCAGCTCGACGGACCGTGCACAATACACAGGTTTAGAAACGAGCGCGGAGAACTCAGATCAGGGCACACCCTCAGGAACTGCAGGCGATTCATCGAGCTCTCAGAAGAGAAAAGCCGATCTACAACAACAACAGCACAGCCTCTCGCAAGCGTAGCAGTCGGAACCATCGCCCACAACGCACCGCCAGCGCCTGCAATACCAACAAGGCAAGTAGCAGTAATCCAAGAACGGAGCATGACACCCGAGTAAGAAAAATACCCAGAAGCGCACGGCCGGATCTACATGATACAAGAAGGAAGACCATCAAACAGGAAGAAGAAGCAGGTCACCAGACAAGTTTTCCTCGCAGTCTCCTCGCACCCTGCTGTCCCAGAATACCTGCGCGGGTCCGAGACTGAAATCACCTTCTCCCGAGAAAACCACCCGCCAGCCATCCCGTGCCCAGGACACGCCACACTAATACTCGAAGCAAGAATCGGAAACTACGACATGTCACGTGTTTTCATGGACGGCGACAGCGGAATCAACATCATATTCACCAGAACCCTGGAAGAAATGCTCATCCAAAACTCAGCACTGAAAACTTCAGGAACAACGTTTCATGGAATCGTGCCAGGGAAAGCAGTATACCCCCTCGGAAAAATAAGTCTCGAGGTGGTTTTTGGCAGCACGAGCAACTTCCGCAAAGAGACATTGAACTTCGAAGTGGTCAACTGGAAATCACAATACCACGCCATCCTAGGACGACCAGCCTTCGCGCGTTTCATGGCCGTGCCACACTACGCCTACCTCAAGATGAAAATGCCAGGCCCGCGAGGAGTGATCACAGTCAGCGGCAGCTTTGTCAGATCCGATCATTGCGACAAAGAATTCCACAAAATATCAAAAACCTTCGGAGCACACCAAGCCAGGGGAGCCACAGCATCAGAGGAAGAGGCCCTACCATAGAAGCAAAAGGGAGCCACTGCAATCTACCGTCCTTAGGGCTGCTAAGCCATCGATCCAAATAAAAAGGGGTTGTCTTCAAGCAACAGCCCCCCCCCCTCATGTAAGAAATAAAGGAGAAATATTGAAACTATTTTTCACAAAGTTCTTTTCATCGGCACTCGGGGGCTCCCGAAGCAGCCACCCCCTGAGGCGTTCCTCGCAAACGCGACTCTACAAAATTGGCACTCGGGGGCTCGCCGAAGCAGCCACCCCCCGAGGCGTTCTTCGCAAACGCGACTCTAAAAAATTGGCACTCAGGGGCTCGCCGAAGAAGCCACCCCCTAAGGCGTTCCTCGCAAACTCGACTCTAAAAAATTGGCACTCGGGGGCTCGCCGAAGCAGCCACCCCCGAGGCATTCCTCGCAAAACACGACCCTAAAAAATTGGCACTCGGGGGCTCGCCGAAGCAGCCACCCCCCGAGGCGTTCCTCGCAAACGCGACTCTAAAAAATTGGCACTCGGGGGCTCGCCGAAGCAGCCACCCCCCGAGGCGTTCTTCGCAAACGCGACTCTAGAAAATTGGCACTCGGGGGCTCGCCGAAGCAGCCAACCCTGAGGCGTTCCTCGCAAACGCGACTCTAAAAACTGGCACTCGGGGGCTCGCCGAAGCAGCCACCCCCCGAGGCGTTCCTCGCAAGCGCGACTCTAAAAAATTGCCACTCGGGGGCTCGCCGAAGCATTCACCCCCCGAGGCGTTCTTCGCATACGCGACTCTAAAAATAGGCGAGAAGGGACCCCTCGCTCAAAATTCAGCAGTCGACAAGACAAAACTATACCACGCAAGTATGATTTACAACAGATGAACAAAGTAAAGCAAAATAGAACAGCAACAAAACGTTGCTCAGCAAAGGAACGAACGCCAAGCAAAGGCTAATCCCCAGGCTCTGACTTTACTTTACACAGAGCACCCAACCGACGGTCATTATCCTCGACCACCCACTTCACAACTTCATTTGCAGGCTCATCCGCCACGGCGTAATGGTCATCCAACGGCTGAGCTCGACCACCAGGAGGACCTCGAGCTGCCAACATAATATCAACCCCTGGCCAATGACTATGGACAAGGGCAAAAGCACAGCGAGCACCTGCATAAATCTGGTGATTAACTACGCGCCGAAGATCCGCAGGCTGGGAGAACATCCGACAAAGCTTCTCAAGAGATGAAGGGACGGGATACAAAGGGTAAAACTCAGCAAAAATCCTGCCAAAAACACCGCGGCGGTAATCAAGAGCTCGCGGTACCCTCTCAACCCGCATTCGCAAAACGGCAAACACCCGAGCACGTGCCCTATCCATCCAGAAAGGATTGTTCTCCTGCACAACCGGGTCCTCCTGCCGCAGCAACTCAGACTGTATTGCCTCCTCTTTCTCGCGAGAACGCCCAGCAAGCACTTCGCAACGAAGAACAAAGGTCGGCCACAGAGCAGAAAGGAAAGAACCCGTGCAACCGAGCGGTCGAAGAAAAAGCAAACTCACCCTTCAGAAGGTCAGGCAGCTTCAACATCCAAGCCGCCAAGCCATCCAAGACAGCCTCAGCACGCTCGCGTTTCGAGCGATGGACCGCAAGAGCACCTTTCAGTCGAACGATCTCACGTTCGTCCTCTTTCAGCCTCAAACAAACGGACTCATAAGCACCTTCGCGAGCATCCTCCTTCAGAAAATTCCAAGCCCGATAAACGCCCGGGATGGCCTACCGCAAAGAGAAACAAGTCAAAAGAAACAAGGCAACAAGCAGCACAAGAAAGTAAAGCAGGTCCATGAATTAGATCTGCCATCCCGCAGGAGGCACATTACAACTGAAAGTTTTCAAAACAAAAATAGGGTCACCCTACTCCTCGGCTGCAGAATTGTTCGCCTCTACGACCAGTTGCAGCTGGCGGGCCAGCCGAGTAGCCCGAGCACTCTGCTCGTCCGTATAATCAGGCAAAGTATCCACCATGGAATCCTCAATAGGGAGACCATGGCCCAGAAGAACAACAATAGACGTGGCAAGCCCACTCACCATGTTCTCACGAACCAAGCCCTCCAGCTGATCACCATCCGGACCGAAGGCAGCTACCAGAGAATCAAGACCCTCAGGACGCTCCCCCGCATCTGGGAACATATGCTCATGGAGAAGCTTCCGGAGAGTTGAAGTCTGAGCACAGACATCCCCAAAAGCCATAGCAGCGCCCGAGACAGCATCCATAGAGCCACGGAGAACACCTGAACCTGCAGCAGCAACCTCCACAGCTCCAATACCCGCGGAACCTGGAAAAAGAAAAAAGTTTAAAATTCCAACAATCTCAGAGACAAACAAACCGAAGTAAACGGACGACAGGAAGAGCCCACTCACCAGTCAGAGAGCCCGCCAAATCCTGCAGGCGCTCGCACTCAGCCTTCTTGACCTGAAGAAAGTGCTGCTTCACCCTCCGCAACCGCTCGAGTTCGCCATGCTGTGCCTGCAGCTCCTTTTCCTTGGATTCCAGAGAAGCCTGAAGCTCGGCAAGCTCCTTCTTCGCAGCCTCCGCCCTATTGTCGACACCCTTCTTACGGCCTACGGAACAAAACATTGATACGTCCAAAACGTATCTATAATTTCTGCTTGCTCCATGCATGTTTTGTGTGATATTGCTATGATCTAGATACACTTTCCTACACTTTTGATCATATTTGGACTAACCTATTAACTCAGTGCACCACAGTGCCAGTTCCTATTTTATGTTGTTTTTCTATTTCAGTTTTCCCCCATATAAAAAGTGCTCCAAAAATTCTGGAAAAATCAGATAAAAAATCAGCGCAGAAGAACCTTCCGGAAGGACCTGAGTGGGGCCAGAGGGCCACCACAAGGGGCCCAATCGCCCTGGTGGCGCGCCCCAGGGGCTGGACGTGCCAGGGGGCGCCTGGACCCCTAGTGGCCCCCCTGGCTGCCTCCTTCGCCTATATATTCTCCGTGACGAGAAACCCTTGGGGAGAGAACCCTTTTTCTTGATCTCGCCTCTGTTCCGCCGCCGCCGCGCTTCCGAGATCGGGAGCACCAGCAAACCTCTTCCCGGCACCCTGCCGGAGGGAGGGCCGACCTCCGGGAGTCTCCTCTCCACCATGGATGCTTCCCGGATGTATCGTGAGTAGTTTCCTTTGGACCATGGGTCCGTGATCAGTAGGTATGTGATGTTCTCCTCCCCTCTTTGTTCTTCATGGCTCAGACCTCGTGAGCTTCCCTACATGATCGAGGCACTTTTGTAATCTTTCTGTTGTTGCTATGCTGAGTTTGATGGGATCTGATGGATTATGAGATTATGTTTAGATTGTGATTGAGTAATATATTTGGTTCTTATCTCTTATATTTTTGTTCCTAAGTAATTCTTGCATGTTCTCCGTCGCTGTTTATTGCTTTGTCCAAGTAGTAGGTAGTAGGGAACGTTATGCTCGATTGTGGGTTCATGCCCCCTGATGACACGCTTGAGTGACAGAAACATGAGTCTAGGGGATGTTCTGTTGCCACAAGGGGGAAAACAACGTTGCTTGTAACCGCGGTTACAAGGATTGTTTACTTTACGCAAAGTGCTTTTTAATGCAGTTGTCTGTTGCTTTGGGTTTACACTTTGGGTGGGGCTCGCAACTTAATACCAGCGAGATGTTCTGGATAGATATCTCAAGGTGGATGATTAGTAGTAGATGCAGTTGGATTTCGGTCTACTTATTTTGGTGTTCTTCCCATGCTTTTGAGCCTCTTCCTTTCTTTTGTAGCATAGTTAGCATTGCGGTGCGTTCATAATCCTGTCAATTGCCCTTCTGTAATTTGTTCACCTCGCATAGCAGTTTTATCGTCTTTTGGGAGAGAGACATCACTAGTGAACATCACGTATCCCGGTCCATATCTTCATCACTGTTTCCACGCTCATTTACTTTTCTGCTTTTACTTTCAGTTGCTATCATTATCCCTTGTGTTTGATCCTTTGTGAACAACAAGACCGGAGAGATTGACAACCTCTCTGAACTTCGTTGGGAACAAAGTTATTTGTGTCTGTGTGCAGGTCCGAGTCAGTTGAGCCGCTTACACCTACTTATCATCTCCGGAGTCCTACTGGAGACAAACCTTGGTATCTTTACTAAGGGAAATTTGCTGTTGTGCTACATCACACCTTCCACTTGGGGTTTACCAACGAAGGGCGAGAAATCACTATCATCACCTCGCGCATCAAGCAAGATTTCTGGCGCCGTTGCCGGGGACTCCGAGTGCTATGATAGGGGAGTTGCACACTACCCTTTACCTTTGTTTTTTAGTCTTGTTAGTTTACCTTTCAGTTTTTATCTTTGTGTCCTTTATCAAAAATCACAAAAAAAATCTGCCACACTTGCTGCTGCTATGGGTTCCACTGAAAACACCAAGTTATGTGACTTCACTAGTCACAACAACCAAGACTTTATCTGCACTCCCATTGCCACACCTGCCACTTCAGCTACCTCTTATGAAATTAAACCTGCCTTGCTAAACCTTGTTATGAGAGATCAATTCTCTGGTGCTGGAGATGATGCTGCTTTACACTTGAAAAAATTTGTTGAATTATGTGATATGCAAAAGTATAAAGAAGTAGAAGGTGATATTGTTAAGCTCAAGCTCTTTCCTTTCTCTTTTAGGGGAGAAGCTAAAATCTGGTATCAATCTTTGCCTAGGAATAGCATAGATTCTTGGGATAAGTGCAAAGATGCTTTTATAGGGAAGTACTACCCACCTGCTAAAATTATCCAATTAAGGAGTAACATTATGAATTTTAAGCAATTGGATAATGAACACGTTGCCCAAGCTTGGGAACGAATGAAATCTCTTGTTAAGAAATGCCCTACACATGGTTTGACTACCTGGATGGTTATCCAGACTTTTTATGCAGGCTTGAACTTTACCTCGCGGAACCTGTTAGATTCGGCCGCGGGAGGAACCTTTATGTCAACTACACTTGGTGCCGCCACGAAGCTTCTCGATGAGATGATGACCAATTATTCCCAATGGCACACCGAACGCGCTCCAACAGGTAGGAAGGTAAACTCTGTCGAGGAAATTACCTCCCTCAATGAAAAAGTTGACTTAATTATGTCTCTACTTACCAAGCAACCCTCTATTGATCCTCGTGATGTCCCTTTAAATTCTTTGGTTGCCCAACAACAAGTAGATGTGAACTTTATTGCTAGAAACAACTTCAACAACAATGCTTATAGGGGTAATTTTGCTAGCAATCCTAGATCGTTTCCATCCAACTATGGGAACAACAACACCTACCCTAGCAACAAGAACCCCTCTTCTGAATTAGAAAGCATGCTTAGAGACTTTATCACCACCCAAAAAGCCTTCAATAAAAATGTAGAGGAGAAATTAGCTAAATTAGATAATCTCTCTTTGAAGGTAGAAATCTTAGCCCTTGATATTGAGATGCTTAAAATTAGAACCTCTCCCCTTGAGGAGAATAAGGCCACTCCTATTAATGCTATCCAATTGCAAATTAATGAAAATATTAGGATGATGGCTAAACTTAAATAAAGGTGGGCTAGAGAAAAAGAGGAAGAGGATAGAATTAAGAGCCTTCCTACACACCACACAGTTGCCACTATCCAAATTGTTGAGGACTGTCACAACCCCAAGTTAGGTATGTGCTAGAATAGCAAGTCACTTTGCATCATGTTAAAAATTTCAAAAGAAATCAAAATGGGAGAGAGAACACCCCCCAGATGAATTAATTCAAATGGCCAGAAATAATGTTGTTCCAAAAATTCCTTTTGTATTTTTGAAAATTCCCATAAATGAGTGGGATCACATATCCAGTGGTGTGGTAGCAATCCCATGCTCATGGATTTTTCAAATATTCAAACAGGAGCATGGATTTAAATTTAAACCCCTATTTGAATTAAAGTTCAAATAATTTGAATTTTAAAAAGTGCCAAACTTTATAAGTGGCTAGCCTAATATATTATGAGGCCATATAAAAAGTTCTAGCATTTTAGAAAATGGTTTTCTATTTAATTAGCAGTGCCAAAACATAATGCAGAAAAGAAACAGAAAAGAAATAAGAAAAAGGGAGCAAAGATGGAAAGAAGCCCAACTCAAGCCTGGCCGGCCCAGCAGCAGGCCCAACCCACCTCCCTCCTTGGCGTCTTCCTCCCCACGCCCCGAAGCTGCTCGGTGGAATGCATGAAGCATGCCACCGCGCCGCCAACGAGCTCCTCGCCACCTCCTGCTTCCCCACGTCCACGTCTCGACGTCTGGAGACGTCCTGAAGCGCCCTCGACCACTTCCCCCTCCTCCCTGCCACTCCCGAGCTCTTCCTCGCCGGATTCCTTCGGCACCCGAAAGCCGTCGTCGCCATGGCTCCGAGAAGGCGTGGCCAGTGAGCTCCTTAAGCCACGACGCCGTGTCCAACGTGTTCCTCGACGACGACTACGCCTCCGTGCAGAAGGAATCAAGCCGAGACATCGTGTAGCCGACGCCCCCTTCATCTTCTTCGTCTCCGGCCGCCGCGCGCCATCAACAAATTCATCACCGTCAAAGCACCCCCGACCTCGCCGTCACGTTCTTTGCAACCGTGGTAAGCAGGCGCATCGATCCCCTCTGTTTCCCCCCTTCCATTTCTTCCTCTACCCCGGGCTGCCATGAGAGCCGGAGCATGTCGCCGCCATGGTTGACGTCGAGGTCGCCCCAGTGCTCCATCGACTCAACCAGTGCGCGCATCATCATCCTGGTGCTCTTGTGCGTCGAACGATACTCCCTTTGCCTCGCCCCGTGCCCGTTTTACGAGTGCATATCCAAGCCGTAGCTCCGGTCGCCGTCGCGGTTGAAGCTGGCGTCGCCTGCAGCCTCTCCGGCAACGCGCGAGTAGCCCATTCGACGCGGCTCGTCACGGGCTGTCTTCTGGTGCTCTTGGCGCATCGAATGACGACCGGAATCAAGATCCCGTGCAGCACCACCGCCTCGGTTGGTCGCCGGCGACTAGCCGCCGGCTGGCCAACGTGGCCGGATTAGCTTAAGCTAATCCCCCCCAACCAGAGCCTATGACAGTGGCCCCAGGCCCCCTAATCCTCTCTGTTTAATTAAACAGAGAGGGGATTAGCCCCTGAGTCAATGACAGGTAGGGCCCCCATGTCAGTTTGACTGGGTCCACCCCCTGATTTCATGCTGACTCAGTGCTGACGCAATAAACCCTTTTACAGATTAAAGGAAATTCAGAAAAATCCAAAAAATGCTTTAAACTTTGAAATTCAATAAGTAATTCAATTTAACTCCAAATTGTACAAATAATATGTCTAAAATTATCAGAAAAATCCAAGGAATGTGAATATGGACTTTGTTTTTATGTTTGGCCAATTTAAATTGGGTGAACAGTGGCAAACATCCATATGGCTTTAATTTGAATTCAAATTTGAGGTGCATTTGCAAATGACTTTGCAATTGGCTTCTTTTAAATGGAATTGTACCAACATTGTGACCATGAACATCACATTACAATATTGATCATGTGCTTGAGCATTGCAAGTATATTTATTCCTTGTTTGATTGTTTGCTCGATAGACGTGCAACTGGAATCGGAGGCCACCCCCTTCATTGAAGACACCGTTATCGAACCTCGTCAGCAAGGCAAGCAAACCCCCATTGATCATGTCGATAAAATCCCAATTCCCTCTCAGTCTCGCTTATGCATTGTTTAGGATGATCACCATGATAACGTTTCTACCGCATAGTTGAACCCAATCCTTTGCATGACCTATCATTTTGTCACAGTAGTAAGCAAACCACAATCCTAGCAAATGTAGGAGTTGATTGATATCATGTGGCCCCTACAACTGTTACTGCTTATTGCATGCTTAGAGTTTACAATGAGGATACCTTGATCTGTGAGTCGGGATGGTAGCAATCATGTTGAAGAAGGTGAAACGGTGTTGGTGAATCTACCCTAATACAAGGTGAACGATGAGAGGATGTGTAGGAGTACACAGTGGGTTGTCTCGTTGAACACAGCCCTAAGCCCGAGTTCTTGTGTGGTGATCCAAGACGAAGAGTACTACTGAAAGGACCACGATGTCGCCTAGAGGGGGGGTGAATAGGCTTTTTAAACCTTTTACGGATTTGTCTATATCCGGATGCGGAAATAAACTAAGCGGATACTTATTCAAGTACAAATCCTCAATATACTAGGCTCAACCAAGTGCACCAACAACTTTATTCTAAACAATATGAACACAATGAGGATACAAGTAAGCACAAGTAAGTTACACAAACTTACACAAGATATATGTATCACAAGATGTGGATATGGGAGATACAATATAACAATTCACACAAAGACAAATATGGAGAATAGTAGCACATATGAATTACGGAGTATAATGTGTTGGCCTAAAACCAATCACAACAATATGATAACCAACACAATATAATGAGGACAACAAGATATAGTGAATGCAAGGTCAAGTGACTAAATTAAACCACAAGTAGGGAGCTAGGGTTAGAGATAACCGAAGACTCGGAGACGAGGATGTATCCCGATGTTCACTTCCTTGGAGGGAAGCTACTCACCGTTTGGAGAGAGTGGGTGTTACCACGAAGGCACACCAACGCCACGAAGTCTCACCCTATTCCCCTTGGGATATCACACACGAAGGCGATTCCCAACCACTAGTGGTAGACCTTGAGGCGGCCTCCAAACCTTCACAAACTTTCCGGGGGGCAAATCACAAGTTGATTCCTCACCGGAGCCCTCCTACCGCCTAGGAGTCTCCAACCTCCAAGAGTAACAAGATCAAGGGGGGATTGCTCAAGACTTGCTCAAATCGCGAATTCCTTTGGTCAAAAGAGGGAGAGGGAGTGGATCTATCAATGGGTGAAATCTCTCTCAAGAACTCTCACAAATCACTCCGGGATCTAAGATTTGGTGTGGGAGGAAGGAGAGGGAGCTTTCTAGGGTTTGTATGTGTTTTTGGATGTGTTGCTCAACCCTCTACCGGATTGGTAGAGGAGTATATATAGCCCAACTGTCCAAGTGACCGTTGGGGCATTCTGGCGGAGAAGTTTCGGACGTCCGTTGAGTTTCGGACGTCCGACATGTCGGACGTCCGAAATATGTCGGATTTCCGTCCAAAAGAGCGAGGGCTACTGACTAGTTTCAGCGGATTTCGGACATCCGACAAGTTTCGGACGTCCGACATATCGGACGTCCGAAATCCAGAAAAAACAGCAGGAACTCAATACTGAACCGAGCATAACTTTTACATACGAACTCCGATTTTGATGATCTTGGGCTTATTTTAAAGCTATTGAAAAGCTCAAGATCCTCACATAGAGAACCACCCAAGATAAACCAAAATGGAAGGTGCAAAATATGTAAAGGCTATGCCATAGGATTTGGGGAATGAGTTGGCTTTGGATTATCCCCTTTTTGGTATAAAGGATAGGAGTGGAATTGAGTTAGGAATTGTTGACTTGAGCAAGTCCATTACTAAACCCCTTTGATCCCCTCTTAATAGTGCGGGATCCCTATAACTCAAGAATAATAAAAGAGCTATACTATAGCTTCCGGAAATCCATTCTTGAGCATGTATCCTTTTTGATGGTCAACAATCCACGACACAATACCTTTGGCTTGAGCATTCCACTTGAGCTTGATGTTGGTGTCATGCTTGGCTCAAGATGTCCATGCAATATTGGTCACATAAATTGGTGAAGACTTCAATTAGTTTCCTCGTAAGTCATGAGGAAATCTTTGCATTATATGCCATCTTCATATGTGCCACCACGAGATCATCCGCAAGCTTCAAGCATGTAATCCTCTGGGATGCATATCTTGAACTTGACCATCTTCTCATGATGACCATCCTCTCATGGGCACTCGTGATCTTTCTTGATACAATCCCATGAGAATACATTTGAGTCATCCTCTCATGGGCACTTGTGATCTTTCTCAATGCAATCCCATGAGAATCACCATGCCACAAGATCCCATGTGGTACATAAGTTGTGCTTGAGCATTGACCAACTAGAATTCAATCTTTCATCTTTATCTTGGTCAACAATTATCTTTACTCTATGATCAAGTGGTGACATGAATATTCTTCGTCTTGTCGAGGAGAATGACATTCCCTTTTGAATCATCATACTCCGAGGTCGTATTCAGCACATGCGACCCAAGGACCGATCTACTATTGATTGTATTCATTGCAAATTCATCCACTCTTCTTCGCATTATCCATTCATAGATACTTGATACCATTGTCTCTTTATTGGAATCATCATTCATTACCAAGCCACAATGGATACATTTGTGTTGATGAACAATGTTCTTCATGCATTGCCTATGTAGCTTTCCTTCAAATATATATCTCAATGCAAACATTAGTCCATAAGGATTGTCATTAATTACCAAAACCACACATGGGGACTACATGTACTTTCAATCTCCCCCATTTTGGTAGTTGATGACAATCTCAGCAAGAGGGTTTATATAATGAATATTCAAACAAGCATGCATCTTATCCAAGGATAAATTGTATACTTGAGTTCTTTTGATAGCATAAAGTAACACAAAGTTACTTTATGTTATCCATACCGGTTATACTAGCATCAAAATACTACACAAGAATTTGATGTTAGTAGAACCATAATATATAGAGAAAACTCCCCCACAATATATGCATGTGTGAATGAACTTTGCCTATGTTGACCATGTTGAAGTTTACTCTATATATGTAGCTCATTCATGCCATAAGCATATATAACACGGATAGATATGCATGAATGATATTGTAACGACCCGGTCCCAAAAGGAACCAAGTCTACTGTGCTTCTGTGCTATCCCTGGATCAGTATGCTAGCACACACAGTACTCGATGAAATACCATAAATCACATGTCAAAAAGTAATGTAAGTACATGGTATTTATTACCTTATAGCCTTTGGGCTAGAATACACCGCGGAAACAAACAATACATAAGTGGAGTCCCATCAACACCAACGGCAAAGTTGAGTGTAGACATCGTAACCCTACATCGCATCACTTACTCGTCATATACAATCCTGCAACACCGAAGGTTACAGCCCAAAATGGGTCAGTACTTTGAATGTACGGCAAGTTACTCCCAAAAATATATATAACAGACCTATCTTCTACATGCAATTTTGGCTGGTGGAAAAGCTCTAAGAGTTTCAGTTTGCATAAAGCTGATTTTTTCCTAGTCAAAGATTATCATAACAGTACTACAAAGCTCATAATATGATTGAATTGGTTTCTCCAAGTCAATCTATTCCCAAAGTTGATTAAACCCGATTGATTAGTTAAATATGATGAGATCCGTCAACATTCCCACTTCTAGATGCTCAAAGTTGTCCGTAACCGGGGACACGGCTAATCATGATCAGTTTGTACACTCTGCAGAGGTTTGTGCACTTTTCCCCACAAGACTCGACCACCTCCCTTTTAGTTCGTCACACTACATGTTGTATGAGAACCGGAAGGTCGAGACATGGTCTTTTAGAAGAGTTTCCCTCACTCTGGCGGTGCCCATCCCACCTACTCATAACTACGTTCGTAGCACCACCTAGTAAGAGTCACTACAACTAATCAACCAAGCCAGAGCCCATAATAGCTTGTGGCTGCACACGTAAGCTTCTAGTTATGAAAAATATGATTGATCCCTTTAAGCCTGGGTGGCATTCCGCAGTGATTACTGGCCATCTCCAGGTCACTCAGGCAAATCCACTGGTTCCTCCAGGGTGCCCCCAACCATTCCACCCAGGTGGTTCATTAAGATTATCTTGGTCCTGTTTACTACTTAGTCACTCATACCTCATAATGGATCACTTCCCAATCCACGTCTACTTAGCAAAGCAGTATAATTCTACACGGTGGCGACAATGATATAAGGTTCAGACCTACCTCAATGAACTACTGGGTGTAATAGCATAGCATAATATATAATCCTATCAATGCATAATATTTAAGTTGGACTACAATGCATATAAAAAATATAGGTAATACTGGAGCATGATCAAAAGAGTAACTTGCCTGGATCCTGACGATGAAATATTTTACTCGTAGTTATCTCTCCATCTCGTTAGAATATATCTAACGGTAAAAGAGAAACACTTCAACACACAACTCAATCCAAAGTGAAGATCCAAATAAGATACAATTACAACATAAATATTTAGTTATTACTATTAATAAACTAATTACTATGGCATGGATAGGTTGAGATAGGATCAAGTTGGATTGGATGGAAATATGATGGAAATCATATATCCGAGGATTGTAAAATAAATTTGATATGTTGGAGGTTGATTATAAAATCAATTGGATGGAGAGTATGTCAACTCAGTTGGTTTGTCCATATGAATATTTGCATAAGAAATCAATTCTTGGATTGGATTCAAAAGGATCCGTTAGAAATCGTGATGATCTTGTTGAGAAGATTGAATTTTTGTAGCCAAATTTATATAAAAAATAGATATAACTAAATAGTGTATCTATATGATGGAAAGAATGTGAAATTGTCCAAACAGAAAGATTTGATTTTAAGGATCAAATTTGATGAAGAAAATATTCCAAATAAATTATAGAAAAAGATGTATATCAAATATACTCAAATTATAGAAATAAATTTGAGTTAAATTTCAAATTATCAAAAGTGGAATATTACTGGAAAATAATAAACTACATTTTCCAAGGAATCTGGGGATATAAAATTTGTCAAAATCCGACTTACGGGCTAGAAGATATGATTTTCTAAAGTTTGACTATTTTGGCTAAAATGAATTACGGGATTAATAAAAGGATGCCAAATGGCGAGTTCTGATAGGTCTGTACCCATTCGATTTTTACAAAATAAAATGATGAACAAAGAGGGTAGAAAGGCTCACCGGAGATCTCGCCGGAATTTTGGAAAAAGGTCGCGGGCGTCAATAAACAGCCGAACGGGATAGAGGATGATTTGGGCTACTCGATGGACAAGGTTATAGCTCCATGTTCGCCTTCGGATAGCCGAGAAGTTCCGCCGGAGTAGAGAAGAACGCATGAAGAGCACAATGACACGGACGGCGTGCTCCGGCCTTGTAATCGAGAGGAAAAATATGTCACAACGGTGTGCATCGGCAAGGGGAAGAAACTAGAGGAAGAAATATGGACTAGGTACCTTCCATGGTGACGCAATCTTCATCGGAAGAGTGGATGTATCCTAACTCCGGCGATGAATTGCTAACGAATGAGAGTGTTTTGGAGAGGGACTTTCTGCGTGGGGATGTGTGGTTCAAAGGGGTCCTAAGGGCGGTATTTATAGGGTCATGGGAGGTCCATAGAAGGAGAGTGGGTGAGGTTTTGGAATGGAGTTAATGACATTCATGGAGAAATAATGAACATTAAAAGCGAGGTTTTGGAAATAGATTTAATGGCATTCGTGGAAAAATTTATGGACAATTAAACGCATTAAAACGCGTGTTTGTTTCCCTGAATGAATTCCTCATGAACTTGTCCACAATTTTTTGTGTAGTTTCTGAAGTGAATCGGTCAAAAGAGTAGATGGGAGGAAAGGAGGAAGAGCTTCAGTTGCCATGGTCATTTGCTTCTGTGTTCACGTACACATGAACGAACGAGAGGAAGAAGACAGCTCGCTCGGGCTATGGGCCTTAGTGGAAATTTGGCCCAAGATAAATAAAAAGGAAAGAGAGATAGAGGGAAAAAATTAGATAGATGACCTCAGTCCAATTGACTTAGGAATCCTATTTTTATTATCTGGGTTAAACACTCTCAAATAAAATTGTATAGGCCAAATAAAACATAGAGAGTCTAGGAAAACTATATTTCCCTCTCAGAATACATTTTAGAAATAGATTTTTATAAAAAAAACTCATTAACGACATTACTAAAAAAATTAAATACTGTTTTTGGAGAAGTCATATTATCTCCTCTCATTTTGTTTATTAAATTATTGGAAATATTTAAATATCTCTTAAACGTCAATATCCAATAAACTCCAAAATAAGAATTCGAGAATGAGTATGGGACCACAATAAATTTAAGAAAGTCGTTTTATTCTCACTCGAAAATATTTAATTGTGGTTCGTACCAAATTTCAAAAGGACAAAAGAAAATCATTCTTTGAAATTTTGAATAAAGTTCACAACCAAAATTTTTATTATTGGATAAATGATTATCCAATTTTATTAAATGGTTTGTAAAGGTTTAAACAAAAACTCAAGGGAAAAGTTTTTCATTTACCCCAAAATCAAAACAATTCAATCAATATTATATTATTTATTAACATTCCAAAAATTTTAAAATTTTGGGATGTTACAAACTACCACCCTTAAAAGAAATCTCGTCCTCGAGATTTGCAAAGGCTCGAAAGAAATGAGTTAGGCTCGAGGATTTTTGGGTTACTTCCCCATGGTCTTGGCATAACATTATGAGGCTTGCGGTTTATCCTTCACTTCTCATCTGAGGCTTGCCTCCCACCGGTACAATTCCATATGCTTCCGTTACTTAAATCATATCCTGGGCACGCAGCTTTAGACACCAGTTCTGAACCTCAACCAAGGTGTGGTTCGTATCATTTATCCACCAGGGTGTTAGGAAACTACCACCCTTAGAAGAAAGCTTATGGGGTCTTCAAAATCCTTCATTCCATGATGGTTCTTCATCAAGCTTCTATAGATAAGAATCTGCATCTCCCCAAGGAACAAGTCTTGCTATAAAATACATAGGTTCCAAAACTACCTATCAAGACGCTCATGGTGGTCGAAATAACTTCCAATTGAAGCTTCTTGAAAATCTGCATGTTTCTACTCACCGTATGACCTACGTTAGGCACGATGACTATCTACAAGGGTAATGCGTCTTACCATTCTATGGTTTTAGGCCTGTCGCATCGACACTCTACTACGGGTCTTTAGGCTCTCTGATTTACCAATCTAACATTCAAAAGTATATAATAAGAGTCTTCGGTATGGGGGCCAATCCATCCCGTACTCAAATCATTACTTCATATGTAGATAGATGAATCACGTATTCTAACACTAAGTTTTTCTCACTCCTCTTAAAGAGGTCTTCACCTGCAAAACTAATAAACATTTTTGGGTGGCGATGATCCTACATTGTTTGTGCTCAAAACTTGCATCCATAGAATAGGGAACTTCCGTCCTCAACAATTTTGTTCTCCTTGCAAATGGGAGATTATTGTCCCTTCTATATTTTGAATCCACTCTTCTACTTTGAATGGTTGACTAGTCTCATCAAAATAACTACGTCCATCTATGGGGTTTAAGGTTGGTCAGAGATGAGATAGATCTTCAGAGAGAAGGGGAGATGGATACCTACACAACAATTATCAAACAACTAACATACATAATAGACTCGTTTACTACGTTTTCTTCAGGAAGTCTTCATTCTCTTCGGTTCTTGAAAGTCTTTGATACAAGGAGTTTCGTCGATGTGATGGTCTTCTGATACATCATCCGTTGCTCGCAACTCTCAAGGTTCAATTAATAATAAATCCTACGAAGTACGTATCCCAAAAATACAAATTTAAATTTAACAGTTCAAATGACACCAATCATTAAATCAATAGCGAGAACTCCGAGAAAACTCCAGATATCACTCATAAAGTCAATCAAACAATTCCTATGGTACCTTCCTCCACATGAGCTCGCATGGTCGGGCACTCTACTCGCACTCTTTCGTTCATTTCACAACTCTCATGGTGGGCTTGGATACTATTGGTATTGTGTAATATATTCCTTAACTTCATCACAAGCATCTTAGTCTTGGATGTATCTGGGTCTTCTATGGGTCTTGAATAATCTTGGGATCTTTAGAGTCTTCAAATTCTTCGAGTCTTCCATACTTCCATACTTCTAATTCACGTTGAAAACATCTATTCTCCGAAATGGTATTGAGTTGTCCAATGTTGTGTCCTTCCCGAAGAGACGTAACACAATCCTTCTCAGTGGTCAAAGTGGCATGGGTATAGTCTATCTTGTTAGGGATAAGAGGGAGTGTTTGGTAAAACTTAGAAAAGATGAGTAGTAATGGATTTTTTTTAAAATAATATTTTTAGAGAGTATACTTCCTAATGGCTTTCCAGTTTCTAGGGCCACGACCTACAGTCAACATGTGCTCTGATACCATCTTTTAACGACCCGGTCCCAAAAGGAACCAAGTCTACTGTGCTTCTGTGCTATCCCTGGATCAGTATGCTAGCACACACAGTACTCGATGAAATACCATAAATCACATGTCAAAAAGTAATGTAAGTACATGGTATTTATTACCTTATAGCCTTTGGGCTAGAATACACCGCGGAAACAAACAATACATAAGTGGAGTCCCATCAACACCAACGGCAAAGTTGAGTGTAGACATCGTAACCCTACATCGCATCACTTACTCGTCATATACAATCCTGCAACACCGAAGGTTACAGCCCAAAATGGGTCAGTACTTTGAATGTACGGCAAGTTACTCCCAAAAATATATATAACAGACCTATCTTCTACATGCAATTTTGGCTGGTGGAAAAGCTCTAAGAGTTTCAGTTTGCATAAAGCTGATTTTTTCCTAGTCAAAGATTATCATAACAGTACTACAAAGCTCATAATATGATTGAATTGGTTTCTCCAAGTCAATCTATTCCCAAAGTTGATTAAACCCGATTGATTAGTTAAATATGATGAGATCCGTCAACATTCCCACTTCTAGATGCTCAAAGTTGTCCGTAACCGGGGACACGGCTAATCATGATCAGTTTGTACACTCTGCAGAGGTTTGTGCACTTTTCCCCACAAGACTCGACCACCTCCCTTTTAGTTCGTCACACTACATGTTGTATGAGAACCGGAAGGTCGAGACATGGTCTTTTAGAAGAGTTTCCCTCACTCTGGCGGTGCCCATCCCACCTACTCATAACTACGTTCGTAGCACCACCTAGTAAGAGTCACTACAACTAATCAACCAAGCCAGAGCCCATAATAGCTTGTGGCTGCACACGTAAGCTTCTAGTTATGAAAAATATGATTGATCCCTTTAAGCCTGGGTGGCATTCCGCAGTGATTACTGGCCATCTCCAGGTCACTCAGGCAAATCCACTGGTTCCTCCAGGGTGCCCCCAACCATTCCACCCAGGTGGTTCATTAAGATTATCTTGGTCCTGTTTACTACTTAGTCACTCATACCTCATAATGGATCACTTCCCAATCCACGTCTACTTAGCAAAGCAGTATAATTCTACACGGTGGCGACAATGATATAAGGTTCAGACCTACCTCAATGAACTACTGGGTGTAATAGCATAGCATAATATATAATCCTATCAATGCATAATATTTAAGTTGGACTACAATGCATATAAAAAATATAGGTAATACTGGAGCATGATCAAAAGAGTAACTTGCCTGGATCCTGACGATGAAATATTTTACTCGTAGTTATCTCTCCATCTCGTTAGAATATATCTAACGGTAAAAGAGAAACACTTCAACACACAACTCAATCCAAAGTGAAGATCCAAATAAGATACAATTACAACATAAATATTTAGTTATTACTATTAATAAACTAATTACTATGGCATGGATAGGTTGAGATAGGATCAAGTTGGATTGGATGGAAATATGATGGAAATCATATATCCGAGGATTGTAAAATAAATTTGATATGTTGGAGGTTGATTATAAAATCAATTGGATGGAGAGTATGTCAACTCAGTTGGTTTGTCCATATGAATATTTGCATAAGAAATCAATTCTTGGATTGGATTCAAAAGGATCCGTTAGAAATCGTGATGATCTTGTTGAGAAGATTGAATTTTTGTAGCCAAATTTATATAAAAAATAGATATAACTAAATAGTGTATCTATATGATGGAAAGAATGTGAAATTGTCCAAACAGAAAGATTTGATTTTAAGGATCAAATTTGATGAAGAAAATATTCCAAATAAATTATAGAAAAAGATGTATATCAAATATACTCAAATTATAGAAATAAATTTGAGTTAAATTTCAAATTATCAAAAGTGGAATATTACTGGAAAATAATAAACTACATTTTCCAAGGAATCTGGGGATATAAAATTTGTCAAAATCCGACTTACGGGCTAGAAGATATGATTTTCTAAAGTTTGACTATTTTGGCTAAAATGAATTACGGGATTAATAAAAGGATGCCAAATGGCGAGTTCTGATAGGTCTGTACCCATTCGATTTTTACAAAATAAAATGATGAACAAAGAGGGTAGAAAGGCTCACCGGAGATCTCGCCGGAATTTTGGAAAAAGGTCGCGGGCGTCAATAAACAGCCGAACGGGATAGAGGATGATTTGGGCTACTCGATGGACAAGGTTATAGCTCCATGTTCGCCTTCGGATAGCCGAGAAGTTCCGCCGGAGTAGAGAAGAACGCATGAAGAGCACAATGACACGGACGGCGTGCTCCGGCCTTGTAATCGAGAGGAAAAATATGTCACAACGGTGTGCATCGGCAAGGGGAAGAAACTAGAGGAAGAAATATGGACTAGGTACCTTCCATGGTGACGCAATCTTCATCGGAAGAGTGGATGTATCCTAACTCCGGCGATGAATTGCTAACGAATGAGAGTGTTTTGGAGAGGGACTTTCTGCGTGGGGATGTGTGGTTCAAAGGGGTCCTAAGGGCGGTATTTATAGGGTCATGGGAGGTCCATAGAAGGAGAGTGGGTGAGGTTTTGGAATGGAGTTAATGACATTCATGGAGAAATAATGAACATTAAAAGCGAGGTTTTGGAAATAGATTTAATGGCATTCGTGGAAAAATTTATGGACAATTAAACGCATTAAAACGCGTGTTTGTTTCCCTGAATGAATTCCTCATGAACTTGTCCACAATTTTTTGTGTAGTTTCTGAAGTGAATCGGTCAAAAGAGTAGATGGGAGGAAAGGAGGAAGAGCTTCAGTTGCCATGGCCATTTGCTTCTGTGTTCACGTACACATGAACGAACGAGAGGAAGAAGACAGCTCGCTCGGGCTATGGGCCTTAGTGGAAATTTGGCCCAAGATAAATAAAAAGGAAAGAGAGATAGAGGGAAAAAATTAGATAGATGACCTCAGTCCAATTGACTTAGGAATCCTATTTTTATTATCTGGGTTAAACACTCTCAAATAAAATTGTATAGGCCAAATAAAACATAGAGAGTCTAGGAAAACTATATTTCCCTCTCAGAATACATTTTAGAAATAGATTTTTATAAAAAAAACTCATTAACGACATTACTAAAAAAATTAAATACTGTTTTTGGAAAAGTCATATTATCTCCTCTCATTTTGTTTATTAAATTATTGGAAATATTTAAATATCTCTTAAACGTCAATATCCAATAAACTCCAAAATAAGAATTCGAGAATGAGTATGGGACCACAATAAATTTAAGAAAGTCGTTTTATTCTCACTCGAAAATATTTAATTGTGGTTCGTACCAAATTTCAAAAGGACAAAAGAAAATCATTCTTTGAAATTTTGAATAAAGTTCACAACCAAAATTTTTATTATTGGATAAATGATTATCCAATTTTATTAAATGGTTTGTAATGGTTTAAACAAAAACTCAAGGGAAAAGTTTTTCATTTACCCCAAAATCAAAACAATTCAATCAATATTATATTATTTATTAACATTCCAAAAAAATTAAAATTTTGGGATGTTACAGATATCAACCACTAGACCACTAAACCCTCTAAACTTCTCCCCCATTGGCAACAAATGCCAAAATGGAAGGAAAGATCTAGAGAAACCCATATGGTATGAGACCACCATAATGTGTGCATATGACAAGTTATGAGTGACATTAAATGCACATATTCTATAAGGAACACATGGAGAAGCTCAACCTTAAGTGGGGATCAATATCAGGTAGCAAGGTACAATGATATGAAGATAAGAATTAGACATATGAGGAATACATTAACACACATGAGTGCAAAAGGAATATGCAAGACATACAAGCACTCACATAACACCCTACTACCGAAGCCACCAAAGAAACAACAATGAACAAACTAAGTGGACGGCAATGGAAGATGATATCAAGGGAATATATGAACTTTCTGATGTATATAAGTTCCTAAGTGGCAAATACACTAAGAAACTCACATATACAAGATAGTTACAATTGATAGCGACATGATATCCATATGTGAATCCATTGTTACACAAGTTTGATCCTATCATAAGAGCAAGGCACATGACACATGACACATGGAACATGGAACATGGCACATGGCACAAATTGATCTCATTTGTATAACCATGAATTATTAATCAAGAAAGCACATACTACGAGCAATTAGAGTGTTTCTACAATTTCATCAATATTGCATATGAGAGCACATTGGTGGAATTGATATGCAATAAATTTTCTTATTAGTAAATTTTGGGATAACATGCCCATTATATGCATCTTCTCAAATGCCTCACATCACAATAACTTTGTTTGAAAGAATATGCAAGAAACATAGTTTTAGCAAGAACTAATCATGCCATGATGCAACCTACACAAGGTTGACCATATTACTTTATGTATTTACATGAAATAAATTCTTGTTACCGTGATAGCATCGGAATGAAGTTGTAGATCAATAACATATTATGGCTTGACTCATAGTTCCTTATGAAAGTACCACATTCTCAATGAATAAGTCAAGCACCCAACATTCTTCAAATGTACCTAAGAGCATTTAAGTACAATATGGTCCCCAACCTTCTTGGGTCCAAAGTGGTTAGCATAGCTACAATTCATAGGGCAAACTCCACTTAAGTGTGTGAATATGAATATGAATGCACATCTTAGTCGTCACGGTTTGATGGAGTTTCCCCTACATATCTTGTATCAAATAGATCAAGCAGGGCATGAAGATACACATATATTTAAGCATGCATGCACAAGCATATCAAGAACCAAGAAGATATAATTTAGACTGTAGAATATATAAATGATGAACACTTAAATAAAATCAACCATCATTCATGTTGTCCAAATTGTATCAAAGTGATGAATCAACACATGATTACACACATAGTTCAGCATATGAACTAAGCAAAGCCAAAGTGCACAAAAGATATACATTACACATATTTTCAAGGTTATATCCCATTCAAGTGGATATAAAATAGTGTAACTAGTGAGATAATCAACTCCAGTAACTCCACAAAACTAAGAAGATGATATTGAGCAAAAAGTAAGGGAGAACATTTGGGATACAAATGAATTTCTCGGCTAGATATAAAATGTAAGTTGAAGCAAAGGCCGAGACAAAGATGATCTACTAATTCTACCACATGAAGGAATACCAAGTTTAATGGTATCTAGAATAACACTCGGTGGTAGATTTCAACGATATGCAAGATCAACTTCAATATATAAGGCATATGATGAGAGTTTATAATTAATCACAATGCATGTGAATAGGAGATTCTTAATATACCAATTATATAGATAACCATGCATGACCATAATTGGAATGAATTGAATCAAACAATTTTCCACCTAAGATTTTTAAGATAGATCATGAAAAATCGCACAAGAATATCAATGTCGTTAGAGATCGGACGTCCGAACTCCAATTGTCGGACGTCCGAAATGTTCTTGTGGAACACATGCGAGCCACGCCAGGTCAGTAGACTCCTCGGAGCAGGTACCGGACGTCCGGCGGGATTCAGACGTCCGATGTGTCGGACGTCCGAACCAGATCGGAAGTCCGTTAATCTTTGTAGAAAGAGCCGAGCGGACGCGCTCAGGCTATGTGCTTAGATTGGCAGAAATTGATCCTATAAGACCTGCAGCGGCATGACTTTGCTTGACACCGGTCGTTCCAAGTTCATGTCGAGGGACGTGAGCTTGATTGGGCTACTGTGGTATTTGTCACTAGCACAATTCACCAAGGCTCGACCAGTCGACTCCTTGGGCCCTTTCAGCTTAGCAATCCCTCGAAACAGATATTGTCATGGCTCAAAACTGCCAGCAACCTGTGGCGATGCCACGCTTAGAACCGAGGGTGAGACTGTTCATCGTGAAGGTTAAACAACAGAGTCTTGTAATACCGATGACAATAATTTCTCAACATATTATTTTTGTGAAGAAAGTGAAGAATAAAATAGATAGATAGCACCTGAGCCTTGTAGCAAATAGATTGATCTGCTTTTGGTCGTTCTGGTGTATTTTCTTCATACAACTTCAAATTATCAATGATGATACTCCCTTGACCATGCAATAACTTTTACTTCAAGAAAGTGTATTAGACCCGTGGGATATCCTTTTTCGTGTTTGGTAGCCACTAGTCCGTAGGCAGAACTGCCATGGACGTTGTGCATACTAGCCGGCCGAGAGACATTGCCATAGCCAGTGGCAGAGGGTATTGGGGACAATATCGGCCACTGCCCCCCCCCCTTGCTAGAGAAAAATATTACCATATAGGCTGATTTACCCTCTAATTGCTCTAGTAATCCTCCGGCCTCTCTAATCATTCTATCATTTTTCTATGTCATACACTCATTTGGCTTCCCCTAATATTTTGTTCATGCTCCGCCACTGGCCATAGCGACAACCTTGTAAGATCCGCCAGCATCTCTGTGCCGCGTGTCGGCCGATGGCCACCGCCACAACAATCATCTGTGACACAGGGTTGCCGCTGCTTGTGATGGGCTAGCCATCCAAGGGCTACTCCACAACGCGATGGATGAAGGGAGGAGTGTCGCGTCTCCGTTCGGTCCAGCACCGCTACAGCACGCGGCAGGTGCACGTCGCAAGGAGGTCATTGATGGCTGTTGGCCACAATGTTATGCTATGCCGCCGCTCGATATGTCGTATGCGGTCGTGTCTGTCGCGCCATGGCCGAAGCCGGTGGCCGGATTGAAGCCGCCGCGTGCTATGCCAGGCCTGGGTGCAAGAAGCCGCGCCGAGGGAAAACGGGACGAGGGCCGCGGTCGTGGATCCGCAACACATGTGTCAAATGAAACCCAATTTATGAGATATTTCTAGGAGTTGTACATGGATGCACATTTTACATTGTGAGTACAGACTATGCTAGATAATATTGTACAAGTAATTCTAGATGGTGTTCCACATATATACACATTCAAGGTTTGTGATATGTGTAAACATAACACTCCCCCACAATGTGATGATCCATTGATATCTCGAAAGAGCCAAATAAGATTCAACTAATGAAGCAATAAAGGCTCGAAACAACACACACATACACTCACAACTGTATGAGGTGAATTGCAACCTACATATGCTAAATACCACAAATCAAGCATAATTAAGAGGCACAACATACAAACACATGCTAGGCACAAAACCTACACATGCATGGTGCTAGTCACTTTCAATGTAAACAATGTAACTACAAGTTACCGCAAGGAGGAGCATTGGATTAATGAATATGATGATAATCCACTTGACTAGTAATTAACCACAACTTGTGGTGAAAGTATTTTCTTCTTCTTCATGAAGTAGCCAAGTCTCCAATGCTCTCCACACACCTATTGATCAAGTTTGAGCTTGTTGGTCCCCAACAAAGTTGGGTCCTAAGAAATTAGTCACAATAGGTTTAGCAACCCAAATGGTCTTATCCACCTTCGAACCACATTGGGTACCCATAAACTTGGCAAACACATTGCCAACATTATCCTTCCTAAGTGAATAATGATCATTTATTATTGGAGGCTTAGAGATGTTACCGTTGGGACATGATGAAGATATCTGTCCCTTCTTACGGCAAGTATAGCAACATGTGCTTCCCTTTCTCTTCTTCTTTGCCTTCCCAACATGAGGATCATTATCATGGTTAATCATGGGGAGAAGCCTTTCTTCATCTTGAGATTGTTCTTGAGGCCGCTTTCCATGATGCTTCTTACTTGAGGTCCTCTTCTTCGTTGGACAAGATCTTACATGGTGTCCAACATTCTTGCACTTGAAGCATGTAATGTTGGCCTCATTCTTGACTTGGTCTTGTCCCTTCTTATTGGTCTTGGACTTCTTCTTGTTGAATATAAAACCATGTCCACATTTATCTTGAGGGAAGTTTTGTACACTCAAGATATTGTTGGGTGTGGATTTCCCATCATAGCACTTCTCCAAGTCTTTCTTCAAACTAGTGACTTGGGCCTTGAGCTCTTTATTTTCCTCTACAATGTTAGTATTGACAAAAGAACTAGAGGATATAGAAGCTTCATTATTAGAGCAACAAGGCATGGTGAGCAAATCATCGCAACATGTAGCAACATCATGTAGAGAGGAATTGCAAGGACTAGCACATGACAACAAGGCATTTCGTGTAGAATATGTGCTAATGTCCACATGAGACTCATAAGATTTTACCTTAGTGATCATAGCCTCATGGGCTAATTTTAGCCTATCATGAGAGGTTAGAAGGTTCTCATGAGTGCTCGAGAGCTTTTCATGAATTACTTCCAATTTCCCATAATTGCTAGTTAGCAAATCAAGTTGAGCACTTAGCTCAACATTCTCCTTCAATATTGATGCTTCACAAAAAATAGGATTAGTAGTACAAGCATCATTGACAATATGAGAGGAAGAGGTAGAACCAAGAGACTTCTTATGAGTAGCTTGAAGTTCCTCACGAGACTTAGAGAGTTTAGTGAGCTCTCCTTCGACATTTTTGTAGCCAAGGTCAAGGTGCTCAAAATCCTCTTTAAGTTTACAATGAGAAACTTCAATCTCTTGTTTTGAACACTTCAAGTCTCTCAAGGATTGATGAGCCAAAATGATATTATGTTCAAGTAGTTCATTTTTATCTTGCACTTCAAGAAGTAAATCATTACGTTTATCAAAGGAGGCAAGAACATCTTGAAACATCCTATATGTGCCCTTGTTAACCCTACAAAGGGTTTTTCCAATCTCATAGAGATTTTGGGTCATGACAACATCATTTTCATCACAATCATCATCATCATCACTAAGAGAAGAGGATACCTCGTGATTACCTCTTGCCATGAGGCACATGTGCATCGGTGATGACTTTTCCGGACAAGAGGGGTCTTCGTTAATCAAGTGTGCCACATTTTTCTTGGTTTCCTCTACATGGTTAGTCATACAATAACTAGAGGAAATTGAAGCATTTATATAATGGCAACATGGAAGATCAAGCATATCATCACAAGAGTATGTCAAGGAATCTTTAGATGAAATGCATGGATTATTGACAAAAGAGTCTATGCCAAAGTTGGTGCAAGATATGCTCAAGTCCATGGAAGCTACAATGATAGCATTTCTACATGGAGGATCATCCATAATAATCTCGACATCATCATCACACATGATTTCTCCACTTACCATGTCATTACCTTGTGACAAGCTAAATGTAGGTAAAGTGGAAGATGTTGATGTGTCCAAGTAGTCGGAGGTGGAGGCAATAGGGTGCTCTTCATGACATGAGGTTGTCGAGACTTCCCCAATTGTCTCCATGGGAAAAATATTGGCTTCATCAAGATATGATCCACCATATACATCATCAAGTTTGGTCCAAGCCTCATGAGCTGTCTTACACATCAAAATAGACTTTTACACATCAAATGTTATAGCTTGATGAATGGCTCCCAACGCATCACTATCAATATGCATATCCTCAAGAGATGGAGATAGGCAATCCTTGGCAATATGAGCCCCAATAGTAACAATTCGCAAAACGTTTGGACCCATGGTCCGGAAGTGACATAGCATGCGAATTCTCCACAAGTGATAATTTGTGCCATCAAAATCAAAGGTGTCATTGTGCACTATACCACTAGTCGACATCTTACTCTCCAGGCGGTGAAGCCTAATAAGGAGAGACCTTGCTCTGATACCAATTGAAAGGACCACGATGTCGCCTAGAGGGGGGGTGAATAGGCTTTTTAAACCTTTTACGGATTTGTCTATATCCGGATGCGGAAATAAACTAAGCGGATACTTATTCAAGTACAAATCCTCAATATACTAGGCTCAACCAAGTGCACCAACAACTTTATTCTAAACAATATGAACACAATGAGGATACAAGTAAGCACAAGTAAGTTACACAAACTTACACAAGATATATGTATCACAAGATGTGGATATGGGAGATACAATATAACAATTCACACAAAGACAAATATGGAGAATAGTAGCACATATGAATTACAGAGTATAATGTGTTGGCCTAAAACCAATCACAACAATATGATAACCAACACAATATAATGAGGACAACAAGATATAGTGAATGCAAGGTCAAGTGACTAAAGTAAACCACAAGTAGGGAGCTAGGGTTAGAGATAACCGAAGACTCGGAGACGAGGATGTATCCCGATGTTCACTTCCTTGGAGGGAAGCTACTCACCGTTTGGAGAGAGTGGGTGTTACCACGAAGGCACACCAACGCCACGAAGGCTCACCCTATTCCCCTTGGGATATCACACACGAAGGCGATTCCCAACCACTAGTGGTAGACCTTGAGGCGGCCTCCAAACCTTCACAAACTTTCCGGGGGGCAAATCACAAGTTGATTCCTCACCGGAGCCCTCCTACCGCCTAGGAGTCTCCAACCTCCAAGAGTAACAAGATCAAGGGGGGATTGCTCAAGACTTTCTCAAATCGCGAATTCCTTTGGTCAAAAGAGGGAGAGGGAGTGGATCTATCAATGGGTGAAATCTCTCTCAAGAACTCTCACAAATCACTCCGGGATCTAAGATTTGGTGTGGGAGGAAGGAGAGGGAGCTTTCTAGGGTTTGTATGTGTTTTTGGATGTGTTTCTCAACCCTCTGCCGGATTGGTAGAGGAGTATATATAGCCCAACTGTCCAAGTGACCGTTGGGGCATTCTGGCGGAGAAGTTTCGGACGTCCGTTGAGTTTCGGACGTCCGACATGTCGGACGTCCGAAATATGTCGGATTTCTGTCCAAAAGAGCGAGGGCTACTGACTAGTTTCAACGGATTTCGGACGTCCGACAAGTTTCGGACGTCCGACAAGTTTCGGACGTCCGACATGTCGGACGTCCGAAATTCTTCGGACGTCCGAAATCCAGAAAAAACAGCAGGAACTCAATACTGAACCGAGCATAACTTTTACATACGAACTCCGAGCATTGACCAACTAGAATTCAATCTTTCATCTTTATCTTGGTCAACAATTATCTTTACTCTATGATCAAGTGGTGACATGAATATTCTTCGTCTTGTCGAGGAGAATGACATTCCCTTTTGAATCATCATACTCCGAGGTCGTATTCAGAAAATGCGACCCAAGGACCGATCTACTATTGATTGTATTCATTGCAAATTCATCCACTCTTCTTCGCATTATCCATTCATAGATACTTGATACCATTGTTGCTTTATTGGAATCATCATTCATTACCAAGCCACAATGGATACATTTGTGTTGATGAACAATGTTCTTCATGCATTGCCTATGTAGCTTTCCTTCAAATATATATCTCAATGCAAACATTAGTCCATAAGGATTGTCATTAATTACCAAAACCACACATGGGGACTACATGTACTTTCAACTACCACATGTTGGGCACATGGACCCCTGCTCAACCTACTAACTCACCCCTTCTCAGTTCAATGAGTCGCATTAGTTCGGAGTTCTGGTAGGTCTGTGGCACGGTCTGCGAAGTGGAAGAACGGCTATTCAGACCGGCTTGGGACCCTGCACACATCTTCTGGGACCACATCGGTAAACCGGTCGGGTTCACGATGTGGATTCCAGCCCAGATAGGCGTCTCCATTGTACTTGAGTTGGCTGTGAGGTAATAGTTGTGGAAATTATCCTCGCTGACACCCGCTTGAAGGGTGACGAGATCCCGGCGGTAACTGATCATTTCATGTGTGTAGCAGTACACCCCTGCAGGGTTAATAAACTATTCGAATAGCCGTGTCCGCGGTAAGGGACTACTTGGAAAGTTGTGCTCGATTATTAGACAACTTGAACTGGATACTTATAAAACTTGCCAAGATAAGCGTGAGTGCTATGGCGTGCTTTCTCGTGGGGAAGTCGAGCAAGGCACCATAGTGGTGTATTTGGTTGGAGGCAGGTAGTGGACTCGTGTACGCTTCTTACCTCAAGTATGGTACTCGTAGTTCAGGACTAGCCAAGTCAAAGCTGGCACTTCTACAATTGAACCCCACCTCCCTTTACCTTGATACATGTGCATGAGTAGTATAGCTCCTACGTAAGTCTTGCTGAGTACGACTTTGTAGTCACGTTTGCTTATTCTATGTTTTAGATGAACCCACTGACCCCCGAAGGTGGATTCTTCCTGAAGCTCGACGACTGAAGACCAAGCTAGTGTAGTCCCAGTCAGCAGACTGGTTCCCTCGTGGAAGGGCTTGTTTATAGATAAGGCTTCTCTAAGCCATTTGTTAAACTTGTCTGTACTCAGACCTACTTTGCTTCCGCATGTTTGATGTAATGTTGGATCACATGCGTGTGATCTCTGTGTGCACTCTGTGAGAGTTATCAATAAAATGTATACTTTCTAGAGAATTGCAATGATACCTGTTGTTCATACAAGGCATGTGTGCTGCGTGTATGTTTATAACATGCATTACTTTGTATGGGTTTTTCGAGACCTTAGTTGTGATCTGGCTGGCAGTCTTTCATACACCAAGTGGCCCTTAGATGTGGGCAGCTTGGGGCATCGCGATGCGATTGCTCGAGACTCTGTCTCGTGCCCACTTTGTGGTATGATCGAGCCCGCCCTAGACCCCAACTAAGTGATCGGGCTGGAGTAAGTCTATGTAAGAGTTATGAGATAGTCGATAGTATGGTTGAGGCAACTTGTCTGTGAATATGGGAGTTCATCACCCATATCTTTAGACTTGTGTGCGGACGATGAGGACCCATCTCAGTTGATCATCCGGCCTGGATGGGATGCCCCTCACGTACGATGCTTCCCGAGAACGTTCTGTGCTTGGCCTTGTCTGCTTAGCCAAGTGGGTACGGTTCTCGGCTCTCCATATGACTATGTCGTAGCGGGACTTGCATACGCTAACCCCGGGTCCCGACAAGGACACCCAAACTATTAGCACCCAATGCACTCCTAGTCCCGTTGGACCTATTAATGGTGATGCTAATACCTCAACCGAAGATGAAGAAACTCCTATGAACATAGAGGGTTTCAAACAAGTGAGCCTAGAGGAGACTACTACCACCTTTGATAGTAGTGATATTGATTTTGATAGTTGCACCCTCTCAGAAGTTATTAGCTTGCTACACAAAATGTCTAGAGACCCCCACACTAGCACACTTAATCTTTCCTTCACGGAGCATATCACAAATGCTCTCATCAAAGCTAGGGAGGAGAAGCTTAGAGTAGAAGCCTCCATACCTAGGAAGCTAGATGATGGTTGGGACCCTATGATCAAAATTAAATTAAATAACTTCTCTTGCTATGCTTTATGTGATGTTGGAGCTAGTACCTCCGTTATGCCCAAAAGAATATATGATATGTTTGAATTGAAGCCCTTTGAGCCTTGTTCTTTTGGTGTTCGTCTTGTTGATTCTTCCGTAAAGAAACCTTTGGGGAAGATCGACGATGTTCTTATCATTGTCAATGACAACTATGTTCCCGTTGATTTTATTGTTATGGATATAGAGTGTGAACCTTTGTGTCCAATTATTTTGGGACGTCTTTTTCTTCGCACCGTTGGTGCGGTTATTGACATGAAAGAGGGGAACATAAAATTCCAATTCCCTCTCAAGAAAGGGATGGAACAATTCCCTAGAAATAAAATCAAGTTACCTTTTGAGTCCGTTACTCGGGCTAGTTATTCTCTTTCTCTTGATAAAACTTGATTCTTCTTTTGCATCATGCCTAGCTTAAAGGCATAAAAGAAAGCGCTTTTTGGAGGCAGCCCACAACGAATTAGGTTTCTTTTTTCTTTTGTTGTGTCTTGATGTTTGTTACTACTGTAGCAACATCATTGTATCTTTATTTTTCAGCTTTGTGCCAAGTTATAGCCTCTTATGATAAGGGAAGCAAAAGTTGTGATATGCTGTCCAGAAAACAAATTCTGTCCCTTGACAGAAAAATTCGAATAAAATCACCAGATCATCTTTTTGATCTGAATTGTTTTGAAAGCATGCTCTATACAATTGTGAAACTTTCGTATGTTCTGAGTTTTTGGATTTGAGTTGCAGAAGTGCCCCGAAAAAAATCTCTACTACCTGTTGTTCTGTTTTTCACAGATTCTGCCACGTTTTGCCTCTCTTCACTTTTGCAAACCTTAAGCTTGCTTTTTCTTTGCAAAAACTTTTTGGCACTCTTGAGAAACAGTAGCTCTTCAAGAATATCTTTATATCCAGTTTGGAAAAATTATTTTATTAAGGGTACTAACCTCTCTAATCAGCTTATGATGAGTTATGTATGAAGGGTGTTTTCAAGTGTGCGATGGAAGATGATGAAAGAAGATCCAGAAGTGTCAAGCGCTCAAGCTTGGGGATGCCCCCATGCATCCCCAATAAATATTCAAGGAGAATCAAGCGTCTAAGCTTGGGGATGCCCCCGTGCATCCCCTTCTCCATCAACAATCATCAGTTCGTCCTTCGTCTCACTATATTTTTATCACTTCATGCGTTATGTGCTATGCTTGGAGCGTCTCGCTCTTAGGTTTTATTTTTAGTTTTCTATAGTTTTGCTTGCTGGTCATAACAAGTTAGACCCCATCTTACTTTGTGTGGGAGAGAAACACACTCCACTCCAATCTAGAACACATCATAGGATTTTTCCTGCTTATCTTTTTGTTGTTGTGTGTTCTTTATCTTTTCGTAGCTACTGCCATGTTTAGTTTTAGTCTTAGTTTGTCTTTAGCAAGAGCCTTGGCTTTTGTTTAGTTTGTTGCTAGAACTCTCTTTAGTTTTCATGTTTATCTTGTTAAGAGAGTTGGTTGTTGCACTGAGTTGTGTTTTGTCTTGGAAGTAGGTAATTGAGGTTGCTATTTAATTCTAATAGTAACTTGCAATAGTTTTGAGGTATTGATGTGAGTAATGTCCGAACTTTTGGTGTCAAGAGCTTTAGCCTATTAGTCATAGGTGTCGTATTTTGGGCAATCCGTGTGTATTTTCAAAACCTACAAAAACTAGTTGAGAACTCTAACTACTAGATGGATCACTAATCTTTGGAGGGATCGAATATTAGAGTACACTCACGTACCATGAGTCAAGGATGCGCAAGGATAACCAAACCCCCATTCACTCCTCCTCGGGGTACTTGTCTCTTTGTGAACCTCCTTATTAGATTGAGAGTTACCGATAATAAGTGCATGAGTTCTTCAGACTAATGTAAGTATTGAAAGTTGACAAACATCAGTCAGGCAAAATCAATGAGCAAAAGAAACAAAGACCAAGAATCAGGATCTCACGTCTCACAGCAGTCAAGCTCCCCTGGACCGAGTCGTGAGCGCGTCGCCACCGATCAGTTTCAGACAGCACACGTTCGCACATCCGGAACAAAGGCTGCACCCAAGCAAATACGTCAAGACAAGAGCAAAATAAACAAGAAAATGAAAGACTACAACCAATCACAAATGATTGCTTGCAGCCTCGGGGGCTACTCGGGGGCAGTGCTCCCAATATGTATAAGCGAAGACCAAAATCGCAGACCACAACCATTCACAAGTGACTGCTCGTAGCCTCGGGGGCTACTATGGCAAAGCACAGAAGGGCAAAAAAATCACATACCTGCTCCGCCATACGATCAAAGAACTTCGCTTTATCCTCGGCAGAAAGATCCCGCCTCGTAAAGAAGTGCTCCTCAGGGATCACAGGCTTAACGTCCGGAGGAAAGTCCCCTTCAGAAGCCGCAACAGCCGCGGCGGACCCCCCAGATGGAGCAGTCGCAGAAGTTCCCTCCGCGCCTACAGTCACAGGAGTCATCCCAGCACCCGAAGCCGCAGGAGTGGCGGAACCAGCCAGCCGATCAAACGCAGCACAAGAATCAGTCGAAGGAACAGCGACAGCACCAGCACTCGCAGAGGAAGCAGCCGGAGCAGGAGCAGTACTACAAGATAGTTTATCTTCAGAACACCAGCCAAAGCAATGAAAATCAGAGATGACAAAGCGTAAATATATACTAACCCGGCAGGCGTAGCGCCTGGACGCAGCAATATCCCGAACCTGCATTTCTTCGAGGCAGCGGGAGAAGGGCACGGCAAAGCAGGCTGCACGACCGATGGCAAGTCATCACCGTCACCCGCCGCATCCCGACCACTCGCAGGGCGAGTGCGCTTGACACGAAGAGGACTTGAATCCCCAGAGTCATCAGCAACTGACGGTGGGGCACCCGCGGACTCGACAGCAACAACACCCGAAGCGCCAGAAGCACCCCCACCACCCGCAGGCACAGGATCAGCATCAACCTCACCAGGTTCATCGAGTATATCCGCATCTTCAGGCTGCGGCGGATTGTTCAACAAAGGGATGTGACCCTACAGACCAAACCAACATCAGCAGTCAACAGAAACGAGTCACCAGTACAAAAACAAATCAAAGACAAGTACCTGAGGAAGCGGCAAGTTAGAAGAGTAAGGACGAACAAGACTCTGCTCCCCAATGCTCGTGCACTTTGTGACTTGTTGAACCCGGGCCAAAAGGTCGTCATCGGAAAACTCCTCGGGTGAACACCTGGTCGAGTCATCGGGCCTAGTGTATTGCCACATGGGACGCACCCGATGCTGAAGCGGCTGCACACATCTTTTGACAAACACGGAGATAAGCTGGCCACCAGTCAATTCATCCTTCAAAGCAGTAATCCTCTGCACAAACAGTTCCACGAGAGACGACTCGTGAGAAGACAAAGGATGCGCCCATGAAGATCGCTTAACCGCCCGCGTAGCAGGATCGAAAGGGGGCAGACCAAGTCGCTGGCCCTCAACGCATTGTTCCTTCAGATAAAACCAGCTCCTCCGCCACGAAAAGACGGAGTCCAGCTTCTCCAGATCAAAATAGGCAGATTTCTCCTTAATGGAAATACCCACGCCCCCAATGGCATATTCAGAATTTGTCCTCTTCACATTGAACAGACGTTTCCAGAGGCCCCAATGGGGATAGATCCCCAAAAAACCCTCACAGAGCGTAATGAAACAGGCAATGTGTAGAATCCCATTGGGGGTAAAATCATGCAGTTGCAACTGATAGGAGCAAAGCAACCCCCGGCGGAAAGGATTAATGGGAAGTGCAAAACCACGGGGGAAGAAACTCTGAAAGCATACCCGCTCATCTGGACGGGGCGCAGGAACCTCCTCATCTCCAGGAATCCGGGCGGCATCACGCGCCACCACGTCGTCGGCCACCAGCTCCTCGAGATCTACAGCTCCAAAAGCAGAGCGCTCCCACTTGCCGGTCATCCTCGCCGACTCCTGCTCTGCACTACGAGGATGCTTGGACATGGATCTTAACTAGCAAGCCGCACGAAAAGGCAGGCGGAAGGCAAAGAATGATGAAGGAAGAAGAAAGAGAGGCAGGAGAAGGCAATGGCTGGGTAAAAACCTAAACACACCAGACTATGCGCTCGCATGATAGAAAGAGCCGAGCGGACGCGCTCAGGCTATGTGCTTAGATTGGCAGAAATTGATCCTATAAGACCTGCAGCGGCATGACTTTGCTTGACACCGGTCGTTCCAAGTTCATGTCGAGGGACGTGAGCTTGATTGGGCTACTGTGGTATTTGTCACTAGCACAATTCACCAAGGCTCGACCAGTCGACTCCTTGGGCCCTTTCAGCTTAGCAATCCCTCAAAACAGATATTGTCATGGCTCAAAACTGCCAGCGACCTGTGGCGATGCCACGCTTAGAACCGAGGGTGAGACTGTTCATCGTGAAGGTTAAACAACAGAGTCTTGTAATACCGATGACAATAATTTCTCAACGTATTATTTTTGTGAAGAAAGTGAAGAATAAAATAGATAGATAGCACCTGAGCCTTGTAGCAAATAGATTGATCTGCTTTTGGTCGTTCTGGTGTATTTTCTTCATACAACTTCAAATTATCAATGATGATACTCCCTTGACCATGCAATAACTTTTACTTCAAGAAAGTGTATTAGACCCGTGGGATATCCTTTTTCGTGTTTGGTAGCCACTAGTCCGTAGGCAGAACTGCCATGGACGTTGTGCATACTAGTCGGCCGAGAGACATTGCCATAGCCAGTGGCAAAGGGTATTGGGGACAATATCGGCCACTGCCCCCCCCTTGCTAGAGAAAAATATTACCATATAGGCTGATTTACCCTCTAATTGCTCTAGTAATCCTCCGGCCTCTCTAATCATTCTATCATTTTTCTATGTCATACACTCATTTGGCTTCCCCTAATATTTTGTTCATGCTCCGCCACTGGCCATAGCGACAACCTTGTAAGATCCGCCAGCATCTCTGTGCCGCGTGTCGGCCGATGGCCACCGCCACAACAATCATCTGTGACCCAGGGTTGCCGCTGCTTGTGATGGGCTAGCCATCCAAGGGCTACTCCACAACGCGATGGAGGAAGGGAGGAGTGTCGCGTCTCCGTTCGGTCCAGCACCGCTACAGCACGCGGCAGGTGCACGTCGCAAGGAGGTCATTGATGGCTGTTGGCCACAATGTTATGCTATGCCGCCGCTCGATATGTCGTCTGCTGTCGTGTCTGTCGCGCCATGGCTGAATCCGGTGGCCGGATTGAAGCCGCCGCGTGCTATGCCAAGCCTGGGTGCAAGAAGCCGCGCCGAGGGAAAACGGGACGAGGGCCGCGGTCGTGGATCCGCAACACCGCGTGGAGAACTGCTCCGCGTCGGGCCGACTGTGGCCATCGAATGCGAGCGAGTGATCGCCGGGATGATGGAATCGCTCTGCGAAGAGCATGCGCGTGCCGCGCCGTGAGTGGCCATGGTTGTGGTGTGGCCGACGGCTTTGGCCTAGAGCGCTGCGGATCAGCGCGGACCCGAGACGAGGGTCGCGCCGTATGTCAGGGGTTGTTGCAGAAGTATTCGCCGCCGTTGTTCCTCCGCGTGAGGAGGATGGGATCTCTCTGCCGAGCTAAGAAGAATGCCCCATTGATTTATTCATTATGTTTGCCTTCTCGTTTTCATATTATACATTTTTAGTGGATACTCCAAGGTAGAAAAGGAAAGATTTGTGCATTAGTGACATGAATTGATACCGGAATTGCCACCTGGAGTTGTACCAACCAAAGCTGGAAAAGGAAGAAAGCTTGGGAAGCATGGACTTGAGCCGAAGTCGAGTCGACACGAAAGAACGAAGGATAGCCGGTATCACTGCCTTCGCCCGGGGCCAATACAAACATCTCTGCTAAACAGAGTAGATCCGAGGCCTTCGCTACTTCCCCTTTCCCGAAGATGATGCAGTCGGAGGTGAACTAACAATGTTGATAACGTGTAAAGAGTAGAAAGGATTGATCTAAACTTGTGTTTATTTCTTGTGGGAAAAGCCCTATTTATACAAGGATTTGGGGTGCCAATGGTACATGTTACAAGAGACACGACTGTTAGAAGAGATACTCCCTCCTTTTCGGTTTATAGGGCTCATCTTAAAAATCTCGTTTTTCTGTTTGATAAGTCTCAGTTCTACTATTTATTACTTCATGTTCAGATTTTAAGGTGCATTAAATCACTGCATGCAAAGTTCAAGAAAATACTCACTAATGCATGTAGTAGTTTTTGGTCATTTACTGGTTATGCATGCATGCATTGTAATTAATGCATTTGTAATGACAGCTGAAAGCGCAGTATATCAACTAGAGGGGGTGAATGGGAGATTTTCAATTTCATGAGGAATTTTCAATTTCCTCGGGACTGAGGCAATTCAAAATTGAGGAAACTCATAGAACGAAGAAGCACATAAGCATTGCTGAAAGTAAACATGACTGTAGAACATCAAAGAGTGGTGAAAACAACTTCTAATGAAAGAGCTATAGTGTAACTGATGCAATGCATGAGGAATCAGAACTGAGGAAACTCATAAGGGAAGGTATCAGGACAAGTCATCAGTGCATAAACAGAAAAGTAGAGTTTGAAGAAATAGCACCAGGGCACTGAAGACACGATTTGATGGACTAGTTCAAGTTGCTGTGACAACTCTACATCTGAGGCTGAGATTGAACTCAGAAGACATAGTCTTCACCTTATTCTCCTTGAACTAAATTCCTCAGACTCCGTCCAATTACTCAGGTGAGTCTTCATGGTAGACTCCCGAAACCTTCACAGACTCCGTTCACTCAGGGAAGTCACAATTGCATCTTGACTTCCTCAGAATGATGACTCCTACACCGGCTGGAAGATCACAGTCTTCAAGAGTAAAAAGTTTCGGATCACTTGAACCGACTCCCTCGGAAATGCTCAACTACTCTAGCTGGTGGTTTTCCTCACATGGGTTCTTCAGGTTCCTCGGAGGTGGGTTGCTCTCAAATGAAAAGTGTCAGTTTCTCTCTCGGAGCAGCCAACCCACAAATGGGGCTGGGGGCGGCTATTTATAGCCGCGGAGCAAACCCAGGTGAAAGGACATAAATGCCCATGCACGAAATTACCATCATGCCCACCCTTCGGACCGTTGCTAAACAGGTTCTAGCCTCTTACCACGCAACACGTGGCACGGTCCAAAGTATTCTCTCTCTCTCTCTTCTTCCGGAAAATTGCACTAACAATTTCCTGACTCCTCAACCGAAGTTAGATTCCTCAGTGTCCAGAAGAACAAGGTCTCAGACACCCGAGGAACTGAACCTCTACTGCAGGAGATTCCTCTGGGTTTTCTTCAGGATTTCTATTTGAGCACTTCCTCAAAAATACAAAACTCATTTTCCTCAACCCCTCCCACAATGCGATTTTTTCCTACGACTCAAGAAGTATAAAAGTCTTAACGTAGACTATGCTTCAACTTCGGCTTCAGCGCGAGTTGCCTCGGGATGACGCACAGCTTCTTCAGCATCAGCCGAATGCTTCAGGATCATGTTTCCTCAGGATTTCGCGCTACACCAGTCTTCAGGAAACACACCGATTTCTTCAATGTTCCTCAAAATTTTGGGGGGTCGACAACGGTGGTTAACCTCTTCTTCAGGGACTGTTCTCCTATGTATACTCACAAACACATCAGTCCCTTAACCGTTTTGTCATAAAATACTCAGAAACCTCAAAGGGGCACTAGATGCACTTACAATCTCCCCCTTTTTGGTGATTTGATGACAATCAGGTTAAAGCTTCAACAGGATTAAATAAGTAATTTTAAGGAATTAAACTTGAAGAAATCAATTCATACTGTCTGGATATAGATATGCTCCCCCTGAGGATATGCATGTATTGAAAGCTTTGTACTTAATTTTTGAAAAACATGAGGATCTCCCCCTATAACCAGTCTTATCTAACAAACAGTATTGAAACTAGCATGCTTGAAGATTAAACACAGCACTGAGGAAAGTGATTGCTGAGGAATAGCATAAGTATAAAACAACCTTAAGTAATTTCAAGAGATAACGCAAAGGTATCATCCACTCACAAAAGTATCAGTTTACAACTCATTACAAAAATAGTCTGAAGAACGAGAGTTGTAACTGATGAACCCCTTATAGACCCGCTTGAAGACTAAAATATTTCTCCCCCTTTGTCATAAAATGAACAAAAAGGCGAGAACTAACACTAGCGTCCCAAGAGAAATGCGTCAGGGCTAAGGCGAATCAGGCCGGAGGCAAGCCGTTGCAGTGTGAGGACAAGCAGCAGTGTCTTCAGCGTCCTCAGGAGATATCTTGTGGTGCGAAGAGCAGGAATCCATCGCCAGAGGAGGTGTGTTGCATCGGCGGAACTGATGAGGAGGCCGAATCTCAGAGACCTGAGGCTGCTTGAGGCCAAGTTTGGCAAGGTCTTCGGGCACAATCACTTCTGTGACAAGAGCATCAAGTCTTTGATAGGTGTGATGTGCATACTAATGAATCTTCTTCTAAGATGTATGCATTTGCGCCATGTAGCTGAGGATGTCGCCAATCTGACGCTTGTTCCAGTCATGGTTGCGTTCGACCTTTTGATGAACACTGGTCAGGAGCTCTCTGTCGGTCATCACGCGAGCTTGAGTTGTATCCTCAGTTGAGGCATGTGTGCGTTCTTCATGAGTGGTTCGGGACTGAGGTTGTCTGATATTGCCACCAAGAGAATTCTCTGGAAGAACTTCCTCAAAGAACACATCTTTGCCATTTGCATTTGAAGCAAGGGTATGCTGAAGCACTTCGACTGGAGGCAAATATGTGCGATGATTCGGCTGATTAGGCTTATAGTTGATACCTGTCTTAGCACAAATCAGCTTCATAATCCACGGAGCATAAGGCTTCAGAATGTGCGGGTTTTGAGCTGCATCAACCATGGTTCTGAAGAAGAAGTCTGAAACATTGATGGGCGCAGACATGCAGAATTGTACAGTATATTCTTCATGATGCCAACAACTTCTTCAGCAGTAGATTCATGCCCCTTGATTGGGCAGAAAGACTTGGCCAGAATTCTATAGAGGGTGCTCGGCAAATACTGAAGCTCGGTGCCGAGGAAGTTGGTACGGGGAGGATCTTCAAGGGCTTGAGGCTTCATGAGCATGTTCATCAGATCATCCCGCAGAAGTGGAGCACCATAAGTGTTGGGAACTGAGGCATCAGAAAGAGGCAGCTGAAGAATCTCAATGATTTCAGGCACTGAAGCAGTATAGTGCTAATGCTCAGTCATCCATTCCAGAACCCAAGTGTTGATGTCCTTGGGATCGCCTGATACATACAGAGTCACGTAGAACTGAAGCACAAACTCTTCATTCCAGTGGATGCACTCAGAGCAGAACTGAAGCAGTTTGGCATGGAATAGATCTTGAAGCGCATTGTTGAAGCATGGAATGTCCTCCATATCCGAATGAGGAATTTTCTTATGAGGAAGGACCTTATGCTTCATGTAGAGTATTAAGGCATAATATTTCTTTTGGGTTGCAGTCCAAAACCTAAGGAGTTTACGAGGCGGAGCAGAGTGATAGGGATTTTGAATGCCGTCCTGAAAGAAGCTCATCGCATTGAAGCTTGGGCGTTCATCAGCCTCAATGTTGTGGTAAAATGGCTGCTTCTGCTTCGAACAGAGAGAAGGTGCAGAATCGTGATCCTGAGGCACTGGAGAGGCTGGAGCAGTTGGAGGCACTGGTGGGGAAACAGTTGCTTCCGCTGAGGCTTCAGGGCCAGGTTTCGGTGAGGTAGCGGGGGCTGAGGGAGATGTGACCTGTTTTTTAGTCGATCTCTCCTTTGCAGCATCTCGTTCAGCGTTGGTGTTGTGATCTGCCTCAGTTTCAGTGGTTGGCAGAGCACTCTCAGCTTCAGGTTCATCAGCATCATCAGAAGCAGCGGCTGCATCATCAGCATCATCATCGGCAGCAGAGGCTTCATGCACAGAGTCCTCAGAGTCTTGAACCATATCAGGCAAGACTTCAGTGGTAGTGGGGGAGAGAGGCTCAAGCGAGAAAAATGTGTGGGTGGGGGAGTCTTGATGTACCATCTCATAGTCCTCATCCATTATACGGGGAGTCCCAGTATCTTCAATATCAACATACTCATCCATGTCCTCAAACTCAGTGATAATAGGAGGAGGAGGGTACTGAGGAGTGGGAACAAGTGGGGTGGCCACAGCTGAGGCAAGTGCCTTGGAGGGTGGGGTGAAGACTATGATGCTGCGTTGAGGATTTACTTGTGTACTTGAGGCAACAGTGGGCGGTACAGTGGCTTCAGCCTCTTTTGAGGCAGGAGGAGCAGACGAAAGTGGAGTAGCATCAATCGGCTCCTCATTAGTAGCGTCAAGTGCGGGCCTCTTTGCCGCAGGAGGAGTGGAGGGTGAGGCTTCAGGCATGCGCTTGAGGTGTCGTGTGGAATCCTCATTCATGGCGGCGGATTTCTCAGGGGAAGCAGGAGGCACTGAGGACTGTGGTTGCCGAAGTTTCATCAGATCGTTCATCTTCCAAGACATCCGTTCCTTTGATTTTCCTATGTAGGCACATTTGGCGTCAAATTCAGCAATGAGTCGTTGAACTTCAAATTGATACTCAATGAATTCTTGAGGAGTGACATAAGTGACAGACTTCTTTTTGAATTCACAATGGACTTTCTTCAGTTGGCTTTGCAGCTGCTTTTTGAGGTCTCGATGATGAATCTCATTAATGAGGAATTGTTGAATATAGAATCTGAGGTCTTTGGGTATATCCAAGTCATCAAGAGGAGTATCAGGCTTGACAGACCAGATTTCAATATACTCCAAGATCTTCTTGGGATCGAGGAGAAGTGGTATTTCACAGCCTGTGGCTTCAGCTTTGCGTCTTGCTGCAGCACGCACATATTCAATCTTTTTTTCTTCAGTGGCCACAAATCCGGCCAAATCTTCAAACTCATCTTCTTCATCTGAGCTGGAGGCAGTCTGAATGGAACCGCACATGGCAGTTGACGAGGGGGTGACCCCACGACTCCTGCATGAAAGGCTACCTGGTGCGTACGAAGACAGAAGGCCCACTGGGAAGCTATGACAAGCCCACGATTGGCCCAACCAGGCACCGACGTAGGAGTCCGCGACTAACATGGAAGGTGCAACTTGGCGTACAAGGCAAAGACTAGAACTAGGAAACCATCTCTGTAACCTAGTATGGACTTCTCGAGACCTAGCCTAGTATATAAAGGCTGGGAGGGGAGACGTCCACGACAACTCAATACGCATCTACTCATCTAGCCTTGCGAGAACTCACCTTGGCCTCCATTGTAATCGCCCCCTCAAGCAATAATATCGAGCAGGAACTGCTTCTCCTGTTAGCCGACGAGTATCGTCCAACCTGTGTCTATCTCTATGACTAACCCAGGGTCCCTGACCATGGGATTTGTCGGGGTTGATCCCCGTCAATTGGTGTCGTCTGTGGGAACTACACAGGTTGGAATCACGATCTCGACGGTACCGCCCTTAGAAGATCAAGACTCGAGGACTAGAACCAGATCTAGCTCGCTCGAGGAATTCAAGATCACCACAAGCATCTCCATCATCTCATAAAGACCATCTAGCCTGCATCCGAGCCAAGTCCAGCACCTCGACGACTGTCAGATCCATCGCCGACAGAAAAGAACTCGACGATCCAGAAGACAAGGACGAGGACTCTACTCAAGAACCCTACTCGACGATTCACAGCGCGCGGCCGAAGAATCGCCCATCAGTTGACAACCCGCCTCCGCCCAGACTCCCACCACACGTCAAGACAGCGACTCCGAAACCCAGACCGGAGAGTACTACGATCCAGATCGAAGGCCAGACGAATTCGCCAACTTCATCCGAAGCCAATCACTCAGCGACGGGATAGAAATCGACCCAAGATTCCATAGCCGAGCGGAAGACCACTCGCTGATCTTCCAAATCTCGAGGAGAAGAAGGCACGCCGGCTCCAGCAAACTCACAGCCAAAGAGCAATTGGAAGGACCTTGCGCGATCCACTGTTTTGAAGACAGTCGAGGACATCTCAGAGCAAGCCACACACTAGGAGATTGCCGACTATTCACCGAACTCTCCAACAGCCTCAAGGAGGAGCGCGAATCCAAACGCACTCGAAGAAGCGCGCAGTCGCCCGCACCAACTACAGAAGAGCGATACCCCACGTCCCAGGGACGAGTCTGCATGATCCAAGAAGGAAGACCTCCGAAAGCAAAGCAAGATGCCTACACCTTGCAGGCCGAAGCAGCCGAAGACCTAAAGATAACTGAAACCTACCAACTGAGCGGCGCCGAGACCAGCATCACTTTCTCACAGAGCGACCATCCGCCCGCAGTCCCGAAGCCTGGGCACGCACCCTTGGTCCTCGAAGCACAGATCGGAGGTTACGACATGGACAGAGTCTTCATGGACGGAGGCAGCAGTCTAAACATAATCTTCGACAGTGATGGGTTCGTTGCATAGAAAACAAAAATTTTTCCTACGATTGCAACTGCCAAGATCACATCTAGGAGATAACTTGTAACGGTTTGGGAAGGACTCACCCTCGAAGACCAAAAGCTTTAACGAGAACTATTCTCGTGGGTGATGTAGTCGAACACTCGCCGACCTCAAGGTCGTGATGAAGACTTGACGCCACGAACGGGCAGCGTCTCCGTAGTCGGTCACACGTACAGATCAGTGACGACCTCCGCCCCTTGCTCCAGTTGGGCAGCGGAAGTAGTGGATCCTCGGGAACTCCAGCAGCACTACAACATAGTGGTGGTGGTGGTAGAGAAGATCTTGAGCAGGGCTTCGCCTAAGCACCGTACTCGTGAAACTGGATCAACTAGCAAGGGGAGGAAGATGCCAACCAAAGGGCATATGAGAGATGAAGGAATTAGTGACTAGAGGGGTCTCCACCTCCTCCTTTTATAGGAGAGGGGGGCAGCACCCAAGGCGCCCCAAGAGGTGCCCCCACCTCTCCCCTCTTGATTGCTAGTGGAGTCTCCACTCACACATAATCAAGTGGCACTTTCTCCCATTTAATCTCCACTCAAAAACCAAAGGTCTTCCAATTAAAACTCCTTTTAATTCACTTGTTTAATGTCACTCAAATTAATGAACACTTCATTTAATGAGTACTTCATTGATGAACACTTCATTCAATGAACACATTAACAATTATCCCCTCGCACTATTTCGATATTCCGAAACTATTCCGGCAGTTTTATTGAAACAGTCCATGTGATGTCCAGTATATTCTCTGGCGTTCCATATTCACTCAAACGCGTCAACGAATCCTTAAGTGTGTCACCCTACGGTTCGTGAATAAAATGGACATGACAGAGACTCTTCTCTGATCAATAATCATCAGCGGGATCTGGAGATCCATGATGACTCCCACTTACTCAACGATGAACTAGTGATCGTGTGAACCATTTCTCCGTAACCAATTCCTTTTGTCTCGCGATATTTTACTTGTCCGAGATCCGATCATTTGGTATCATCCATACCTAGTTCGATCTCGTTACCGACAAGTACTCTTTACTCGTTCCGTGATATAACATCCTCGTGAGCCAGTCACGTGCTTGCAAGCGATGTCAATGTGATATCACCGAGAGGGCCCAGAGTATATCTCTCCGTCATCTGGATGGACAAATCCCACTCTTGATCCACGAGCCTCAACTAACACTTTCCAAGTACCCAACGACACCTTTATAATCACCCTGTTACGGTGTGACGTTTGATGGAATCAAAGTACTCTTCCGGTGTCAGTGATTGACGTGATCTCATGGTCTAAGGATTAGAGTTACTTCGTGAAAGTTTGATACAGCAATAGAAACTTGATGACATGATCGTATTGCTATAACTACAGTGGGTGTATGTTCATCACATCATTCTCCAATGACATGACCTTGTTATTAACAACATCCAATGTTCATGATCAGGAAACCTTGATCATCCGTTAATCAACAAGCTAGTATAAAGAGAGGCATTACTAGGAACCCTTTCTCTGTTTATTAAACACACATGTATTAACGTTTCCGGTTAACACAATTATAGCATGAAAATAAACATTTATCATAAACATGGAATAAGATAATAACCACTTTATTATTGCCTCTCGGGCATATTCCCTTCAGACAGCACCCTACGCAAGATGTTAATCCCACGATCAGTATGGACGAAGTCGGGCACCACAATATATGGCGTAGTTCCGGGCGAAGCAGCCACCTCCATCGGAACAATACAGCTTGACGTGATCTTCGACAGCAAGCGCAACTTTGCAAAGCAAGCGCTCGAGTTTGAAGTACTCGACTGGCAGTCGCAGTATCACGCCATACTCGGGCGACCAACGTTCGCATAGTTCATGGCAGTTCCACACTACGCATATCTCAAGCTCAAGATGCCAGGACCCGCAGGAATAATCACAGTCAAGGGAAGCTTCACCAAATCAGACCAGTGCGACCGCGACTTCCACAAAGTCTCCGACACGTTCGGAGCCCAACAACAGCTGAAAGAAATAGCCATGGTGGCGGACAAAAGCATATTCCCGCTGGCAAACCGAAGCGAGACAAAATAATTCGGCCGCGATTTCAGCATCGACAGCGATACGATCACACACCAAGTACACCCAACAGACCCAGAAAAGACAGTCGGCGTATATGCCAACCTTCCAGAAGAGCAAGCAACCGCCATCATAACCTTCCTTCGCGAAGATTGGAAAATTTTCGCATGGTGCCCAGCCGACATGCCCGGGGTACCACGAGAATTTGCAGAGCACGCGCTCCACATCAAGCCAAACACCAAGCCAGTAAATCAGGCGCTGCGATGATTCTCAGAGCCCAAGCGCAGAGCAATCAGAGAAGAAGTCAACCGACTACTCGACGCACAATTCATCCGAGAGACGAAGAAAGCAACATGGATAGCAAACCCAGTCCTAGTCCCTAAAAAGGACACCGAGGTACTGCGGATGTGCGTCGACTATGGGCCTATCAACAAGCACTGCCCAAAAGACCACTTCCCTTGCCAAGAATCGATCAGATAATCGACTCCACAGCAGGATGCGACCTCCTCTCCTTCCTCGACGCATACTCAGGATACAATCAGATCAGAATGAAGGAAGAAGACGAAGAGCACACCTCGTTCATCACCCCCTACGGAGTATTCTGCTACCAAACAATGCCTTTTGGCCTCAAAAACGCGGGGGCCACGTACCAGCGGATGATGCAAGCATATCTGAGAGACCAGATCGGCAGGAATGTCCAGGTCTACGTGGACGACATCTTCATCAAAACCTATAGCGCAAACATGCTACTCGACGACCTCCGTGAGACATTCGCGGCCCTCAACAAGTACAGGATCAAGCTCGACCCCAAAAAATGTGTGTTCGGCATCCCAGCCTGAAAACTACTCGGGTACATGGTCTCTGCCCGAGGAATCGAAGCAAACCCCGAAAAGGTTCAAGCAATCGCCAAGATGCAAAGGCCAACCAACATCAGAGGAGTGCAACAGCTCACAGGAAATCTCGCAGCACTGAGCCGCTTCATCAGCTGATTGGGCGAAAGGACATTACCGTTCTACAAACTGCTGAGAAAGGGAGAAAAATTCGAATGGACCAAAGAAGCCAGCAACGCATTCGCAGACCTAAAGAAGACCCTCTCAACCCCACCAATCTTGGCGATGCTTAAAGAGAGGGAAAAGTTGTATCTCTACATAGCAGCACGCAGCAGCGCCGTGAGCACAGCGCTCGTCGTCGAGCGTGCAGAAGAAGGCAAAATCCAGAGCATACAAAGACCAATTTACTATCTCAGCACGCTACTCACGAAGCCACAGCAGCGGTACCCACACTACCAGAAGCTCCTGCTCGCCATCATCATGACCTCAAGTAAAGTATCGGACTACTTCGACAAACACTCCATCACAATCGTGAGCAGCGCACCACTCGCAGACATCCTCAACAACCCCGGAGCGACCGGTCGAGTCGCTTAGTGGAACATGGAGCTCAGCCCACGATACCTGCAGTTCAAACACCCGACAGCAATCAAAGCCCAAGTACTCCCAGATTTCCTGGTCAAGTGGGCAGAAGTCCAAACACCAGGTCCCCCAGACCTATCCATCTCATGGACGATGTACTTCGACGGATCCAAAAGAAAGCAAGGAGCCGGAGCAGGCATTGTCCTAGTCTCCCCCCAAAGGAACGAAGCTCAAATACATCCTCCAGATCAACTTCAGCAACGCCTCCAACAATGAAGCAGAGTACGAGGCACTAATTCAAGGCATGCGCATGGCAAAAACTTGCGGTGCCACTCGCCTATCGATCTACGGCGACTACAACCTCGTCGTCCAGCAAGCAACGAGAGACTGTAACGCAGTCGCAGACAACATGGCAGCCTACCAGAAGCTCTATAACACGCTAGAGGGAGGATTCGACAGCTGCGAGTTAAACTACATTCCCAGAGCAAATAACACAGAAGCCGACGAACTCGCGAACATCGTATCGACACGAGGACCAATACCCCCAGGCGTCTTCCTCAAGAGCATCAATCAGAGATCAATAAAAGCAAAGCCAGCGGAACCCAAGGTAGTCGCAGAAGAAGACGACACAAATGAACCAGCACAGGTGGCAGCAACGAGCGCAGCTGACGATACAAAAAATCAAGCAATCGAAGTCGAAGTACCAGCAGCACTCGAAGACCCAGCCTGGGCAAGGCCCTTCCTTCGATTCCTAGTCGAAGGCACTTTACCACAAGACGTCGCAGAAGCACGGCACATCAGTCGACGATCTAAAACATTCACAGTAATCAACGGAAAACTCTACAAGCGCAGCATTTCCCAGGTCCTCCAAAAGTGTATAGACGAAGAAGACGGCAAAGCACTACTGCTCGAGATTCACGAAGGCATCTGCGGATATCATGCCAGAAGTCGAGCACTCGTGGCAAAAGCCTTTCGAGCAGGTTTCTACTGGACAACCGCTATGAGAAATGCAGAGGACATCGTACAGCGTTGCATCGCCTGCCAAAAGTTCGCCAGCAGGCCGCACGCCCCAGCATCGAAACTCAAAACAATACCATTATCATGGCCATTCGCCACGTGGGGACTCGACATGGTGGGCCCATTGAAGAAATCATCAAAAGGAGGACGAACACACCTAGTAGTTGCGGTAGACAAGTTCACCAAATGGATTGAAGCAGTACCAATCACCAGCTCAACATCCCTCACGGCAGTCAACTTCATCAAGTCAATCATCTTCAGATTCGGGGTACCACACAACATCATCACAGACAACGGTAAAAACTTCACAGCAGCAGAGTTCCAAAACTTCTGTCAGGAGCTGGGCATCAAAATCAACTACGCATCAGTCGCACACCCGCAATCCAATGGCCAGGTGGAAAAAGCAAACGGCCTAGTATGCGGAGGAATAAAGAAGCGACTCCTAGCACCACTCGAACAAGCTGCGGGCAACTGGACAGAGGAGCTACCCGCAGTCCTATGGAGCCTGCGCACCACCCCAAACAGCTTGACCCAGTATACACCTTTATTCTTGGTATACGGGGCAGAAGCAGTGCTGCCGCACGACTTAAAATTCGGAGCACCCAGAATCTCAGGGTACGAAGAAGAAGAGGCAGAAGAAGCACTGCAGAACGACAAAGACATAGCAGACGAAGCACGAGACACAGCCATCACAAGATCTGAAGAATACCAGGACAAGCTGCGCACATATCAAAGCAGCCGCCTGCGGACCAGATCGTTCAACAAAGGAGACCTTGTGCTACGGCTAATACAGGAAAAAGTGCACAAACTTTCCCCATAATGGGAAGGACCGTTCATCATCTCGGAAGTCATAAGAGGAGGAGCATAAAGATTGAAGAACCCGAAGACCAATGAGGACGTGGGAAATCCATGGAACATAGCGAACCTACGCCTATTCTACCCATAGTCCCCCAGGCATTATCAGAGACATCGGAAGCTGCACCGATCGGCAACACATGTAAAATTCGAAGGAATAAAATAATGTTGCCCAAAGCATCTTACTCAAAAGCACTCGGGGGCTCAAGCCTAGAACTCCCCCTGAGAGACGCTATCTTCGCAAACGCGACTTTTACTCAAAATCACTCGGGGGCTCGAGCCTAGAACTCCCCCCGAGAGACGGTATCTTCGCAAATGCGACTTTTACTTACAAGCACTCGGGGGCTCGAGCCTAGAACTCCCCCCGAGAGACGCTATCTTCGCAAACGCGACTTTTACTTACAAGCACTCGGGGGCTCGAGCCTAGAACTCCCCCGAGAGACGCTATCTTCGCAAACGCGACTTTTACTTACAAGCACTCGGGGGCTCGAGCCTAGAACTCCCCCCGAGAGACGCTATCTTCGCAAACGCGACTTTTACTTACAAGCACTCGGGGGCTCGAGCCTAGAACTCCCCCCGAGAGACGCTATCTTCGCAAACGCGACCTTTACTTACAAGCACTCGGGGGCTCGAGCCTAGAACTCCCCCCGAGAGACGCTATCTTCGCAAACGCGACCCTTACTTAAAAAGTACTCGGGGGCTGCCTGGGATCCACCGAACTACTCCTGGTCAACTGGGAACTCGACCTCGTAGTAGGCTCCTCCGGGGTACTCCTGCTCCTGGGCTCCAACGTCGGCTGCAGCGGCCGATCAGGAAAAACAGTAAAGGAAATAAAGAAGGTGAGTATCTAGTATACCCGCGAGTCTTACGTCCGCTACTAAGCATTATGCATTGTATCAACGGAAGGAAGAGGCTGTATATAGTGGACTGAAAGACAGAAATCCAGAGAAAGGGTAAGAAGCTAGGCCTATCGAAGACTAGCATCTTCCGACGATGTCTTGCAGCATGAGGTAAGAATCAGCCAACAGTTTATATAAAGCATAAAGTAACAATGCAGCAGAAGTTGTTGCAGCATTGTATAATAATAAGTTGTAATAATTAACAATGCCTCCGAGTTCACCTCCTCGACATCCCCGCGAGGAAGAAAACCCGGAACCACACAGTTTAATAATAATAGCTTCTAGTGGTAAGATCCAGCTTCAGCATAAAGCGTCCTGTTACCGTGGACACGGCTATTCGAATAGATTAATCTTCCCTGCAGGGGTGCACTTGTGTTACGCTACACGCACGGATCTCCAGGGTGGCGGGAACCTTGTTAGGAAACGCTCCACCGAGGCTATCCGACACTTCATAGCCCATCTTTCAAACTCAACAGAGAGGCCATCCGCCGGTCTAAATCTTAAGTACGCCGGGCCTTGGACTCCAACCCGAACGTACTCCTGCACGGTGCGTGGCTGGCCGGTGAAGTTGAAGCAAATCCAAATAAGACACCACCGCGCGAGCAAATAAGACAACACCACTTCCCGGCGCAGGCCGCGGTACTGCTGACGTCTGAAGAGTCCTCGGACGACACTACGAAGCAGAGGAGCCCATAAACTCGTAATTCCCACGGGTAGGTAGTGCGTACATGGCATATAGCCAACTTAAGACATTCACTGAACCATTTAGTATTTTAATTAACCTGCGTGACAACCGTTATCGTTGCCTCGACTTAACCGACCCGCGGACAACGACAGCAGCCAGGACCACCAGTACATCGGTGCCTGCCCTGTCGTCCCACCAGGTCACTGCGGTTACCAACAAGGTGAACCGTCTCCTTACCTTGTCTCGCGTGTGCTCCTGGAGGAGCTCGACTTTCGTAGTTTGGTAACTCTCGCGGCCAACGATCAGGGGCCAAGCACACCGGTACACTGTCGTACCCTCCCTGTCGTCCCGTCGCAATACCTCTCGCGGGCACCGTTGGGTCACCCGACTTCTTACCTGAAGGACAACCGTTGTTCAGGACCCTATGGCGGTAAGACAAAGTCAGCCTCGAGTGGAGTACAAGGATTACTCCTTGATAGCTCACACTTGAGGTGACTAGGCATAACCCAGATAGGGGCCTTTGGCGGTGTCTGCTTGGTACCGTACCTGTGCAGTTATAATACTTGTATCCGCGTTCACTCCCCTGAGTGATCACGGCCCTTTATCTAATCCTAGCTAACAATGCGCAGGGCTCACTGCTGAATAATGCATAATAATAATGGGCAGCATAGGATAAAGGAAGGCACATCAAGGGGTGACAATGACAGGTTATGCAATTGAATAGGATTGCAAACGTAGCAGCAGTAGTAACAATGCCTAGTGCAAGAAATGTACGGAAAGATAGGCGATATCTGGGGAAGAGAATGGCTCTGCTTGCCTGGAAGCTCGACGGTAGTAGTAGGGTCGCCGACGAAGTAGTTGTACTCAGCAGCGGTGTAGTCGACGGCAGCAGCGGGGTCTACCGGAGATTAAGGGGAGGAAGAAACAGTAAATACACAACAATAATATACAAACAATAGCATGACATGACAGATGAAATGTTAACGGGGTTCTAACGCAGTGCAATGCACATTGCTCGGAACGGAAATTCATCTGAGGATGAACTACCGGCTCCGAATGATTACCGGACAGGGGTGTCCGGAGGAGGAAGGATCAAGCCGGAGGTGTCGTGGGTACCGGAAAAACATAAGGGGGGTGTATCCGTGCTAGTTGATCTATTCCGAGAAACATTTGTGTTCGGAATAAATTCATCCGGGCACTCTAATAGTAACGGACAATTTATCGGACAGTCGGTCCGGAGGGGGATGGTTCGATGTTTGTTGTGTTAGAGGGGTGTGATAGGCATACTGATAGAGTATTCGTATTCGTTATATTTTTCTGATCAATTTTCATGTATAAAGTTTTTGAATCCGAGTTACGGTTTAAAAGTTATTGAATTTCAAAGTTTTAAATCATTTAAATGATTTTCTGAATTTCCTTTATTATTTATTCAACATTATCCAGAACATTATCCAAAACATTATCCAAAACATTGCCTGACATGTGGGACCCACATGTCAGCCTCTGTTTATTTATAAAACATTTTATTAAATCAGAAATAGCCTCTGGGCCCACATGTCAGCCACTGGAATTTCTTTTAAATTCTTTAAAAATCAAACTGGCAAAGGGGGCCCAGGTGTCATTGACTCCAGTGCTAATTAAACTTGTTTAATTAAGTTAAATGGCCAGGGCCCACTGTCAGTGAGACATATTAACCAAATGGTTATTTTTCTGTTTGTCCCAACAGAGATAATTAGCAGGAGGTGGGGCCCGGTTGTCAGTGACTCATTAGCCTCTAACAGAGAACCCGACAGGCGGGGCCCAAGGGTCAGCCTCACCGGAGGTTAGCCGGCGGCAGAACGCCGGCGAGGTTGATGCCGCCCTCGCTGTGGTGCACGGGAGGAGGCGTGGCGGGTACCAATCGACGCGGACGACCACGGGGAGGAGTTTGGTGGCGGTGCGGTGGCTTGGGGTGGACAGGCACGAGCTCGAGCTCAACAATGGCGGAGGGGGTTCTCGGGCTCCAATGGCACTTTGGTACAGACGAAGAAATCGAACGCTCTACGGGGTGGGATCGACCATATGGTCCATGGGGAGCACGCGGGTGTCATTGGCGTGAGCTGGGACGGACCAGGTCGACGGCTACGACGACGAACCACGGCGGCCGGAGCAAGCAAAAAGGGGGGTTTCGTCTACGGCGCTATCGGGACTCAACGGGCGGTTGGGGGTGGTGAGGATGCTCACCACGAACGCGTCGGGGTTGGCAGCGGGCTCGGGGAGGGCTTGGAGCTGCCGGAATCGGACGACGACCTCGGCGGCTGGAGCTTGAAGACGACGAAGATTCCGAGTGTTGTGGTGACTCCCGGCGGCAACGGGCTGCACTGGAAGACGGGGTCGACGGCGGCGAGTGTGACGGACACGATGGCTTGGGCTAGTTCGTCGAGTGGCCGCGGGTGGCCACGACAGTGAACGGCGGCGGCTCGGGAGGATTTTCCCCGAGGCGTGCGAGGCGAGGAGGAGGGGAATGGGGATGCGGGGTTGTCCAGGGGGTCGACTGGGGTGGCCTTATCCCGTCGGCGTCGGGAAGGGGCAGGTGGAGGCGGGGCCAGCTCGCCAGCGTCGCGGCGAGCTCGGCCGTATGGGAGCAGGTGAGGGGGAGGTGGTTGGGGGAAGAAGACAAGGGTGGGGTGGGCTGAGGTGGGCCTCGCCCCAGGTGAGCTTTAATCCTTTTCCTTTTTCTTCTAATTTTCCCTTCTGTTCTTTTCTGTTGGTAATTAATTTAGTGTCTTCTGCATTTTTTTAAAATGTGTAACCTGGTCCATAATTAGTAACATATATTCCTAGGTTGCCACAAAAAGTTTAGGCTTAAAATAAAACCATTTACTATTTCTTTATAATATTCAATTGTCAAATGGTGCTGTTTGCTTGGGGTTTGAATTGTTTGAATTTTTCAGAGGCATAATAAAATACCATAACCACATGGGCATGACCCATTGATTATTTGTGATTTTATAAAAGTGGTCCCATGATTTTTGGGCAAAGTTTAATTGCAACATATTTTTCATAGCAACCAAAAGGCTTTTTTTTTAATATGATAAAATGGAAGTGGATCATGGCAAGGTTTGCATAGGGATTAGCAACAGTGATTAGTCCACAGTAAAAGTGATTACTATTACAGGCAACTGAGGGTGTTACAGGGCTCGAGCCTAAAACTCCCCCGAGAGACACTATCCTCGCTAAAAAAGCGACCTTACCTACAACCATCGGGAGGCCAGAGCGCAAGAGTCTCGCCAAAAACAAAAGTTCCGACAAAGCAAATAGCATCGAAAAGCGCACGGTTCTTTAGTCTTCACTTGATCGCAAGCGGTCACCTAAAGACTCGGGGGCTACTCCCATCGGGAGCGCTGGCGTGCACCCGATCCAAAGTTGGAAAAAAATCAAAAACAGCTACAAACTAGTGAGACAAAAATTCATAAAGCCTGCACTTGATTCTACAAATCAAACGCAGCCTCGGGGGCTACTCCCATCGGGAGCGCTGGCGCGCACCCGCGAAGACACTCATATCATTACAAAGGAGTCGAGGACACTCATATCATTACAAAGGAGTCGAAGACACTCATATCATTACAAAGGAGGCGAAGACATTCATTTCATTACAAAGAAGTCGAAACGACAGTTGTCACTACAGAAAAACTCGCAGAACTACAAGATGTGCTACGCTCAACTTATACATGTGTGCTCATGCTGAGATAATTGGCACTTTCGTGCCACAACCCGACGGGCATCACCACAGACAAAGTAGCAACTTAGCCGGTAAAGAAGAAGCTCGCCGTCCTCCAGTTCTACAAGGTGCCTCGCCTACTGACTCAGCCGCTTGACGACCGGTTTGACGTCTAGTTCTTCCTTAGAACTAGAAGAGCAAGCACCATCGCCCGAGGGATCAGCCGAAGACGAAGACACAGGATAAGCTGGCGAACCACCACTCGAGCCATCGGAATCGTCGCTGCTCGTTTCCCCACAGTATGGATCCAGACGGTTTCCACCAGCATCAAAAGCGCGGATAATAACAGTATCTTCGCCGTCAAAATGACAACAAAGGTTATCTCCGCCGCGCAGATTCAACTGACGAGAAAACGCCCTCCAGCCAAGCCCAAGGAAAATCAAGGATGAACTATCAGTCTCCAGCTCCACCCAAGAAGAAGAACGAGCACATCCGTGAAGACGGAACCAGAAGGCCTTCAAGTTAAGCTCAGAAGCAATGGAGGCAAACGAGAGAGGAAGAGGAATTCGGGCAGCATTCCGATTGAGAACACGCAAAAGAAAGTCATGGCGCCAAAAACCCTCCTCCATGGAGGAAGAAGAAGAAGGCACCAACGTGGTACCATGGCGTCCACCTCATGAAGAACGAGGCGTGCGGCCACCATAGCCACGACAACCACGACCTCGCCCAGCCACACCTCTACCACGCTTGGGCGCCATCTGAAGAAGAAGAAGAAGAAGAGGAAGATGCGAAGAATGGATGCCAAGGACGGGCAACCACAGGAAGTATTTATAGCGTAATCCAAGGGCAAACCAGGAAAAGCACGCGGAAGCTCAGGCGGCGTCATCATTGCATCAAAGACCGCTGGGCCGGGCGTTACGAATTCCAAGGCGAAGATGCCTTCACACGGTCAGCATTACTTACAGGACGCGTCAAATCTCGTATGTTTCCCATACAAGCCTCAGAAACCCAACAGGCAACAGGCTGCACGACATCCAAACCATCATCATGACGTTCCAGAAGACGTGATGGATCAAAAAAATCAATCATCATTACAGGTCATCAAGCAGCAGTACAGTGCATGTCAGCACGGCATCTGAAGAGGGACGGATCAAGATAAAAACAGTTGGCCAAAAGATTCCAAAAGCCAGCTATACGTCCAAATTTTCTAACTCTAAAAAATTTTCTTACTCCCATGAGTACCTTTATTCGAGTTCGGGTGCTCCCTTACCCAGAAGGCAAATATGTACTCGAGTGATCACTCGCACCAAACAACATACTCTCATAGTTTGGGTGCTCCCTCACCCCGAAAGCAGTAAAGCATTCGAGTGACTACTCGCAAAAGAGACTCAGCAATTCAACAAACATGACTTACTCGCGCACTCGACGACATTCCGAGTGGGTGCTTTCTTATTTTCCTCGCCTGAGTTCATTACAACACTCCGTGAGTGACTGCTAAAACAGCTCACTTGATTGTTTATTCCAAGTGGGTGCATCGCTAACCAGGTTTCGTTCCTCTACAAAAAACAACTATGCCTGGGTTACAAAACACTGTGCCCAGATGCCACGCAAGCTTAGCGTGTAGGTAAGACCCCGCTGCGCAGAACGATCGGGCCAGGACTTGCCGCAGAGCGATTTCACTCCCGACCTTTTCCATGCGCTCGCATGATAGAAAGAGCCGAGCGGACGCGCTCAGGCTATGTGCTTAGACTGGCAGCAATTGATCATATAAGACCTGCAGCGGCATGACTTTACTTGACACCGGTCGTTCCAAGTTCATGCCGAGGGACGTGAGGTTGATTGGGCTACTGTGGTATTTGTCACTAGCACAATTCACCAAGGCTCGACCAGTCGACTCCTTGGGCTCTTTCAGCTTAGCAATCCCTCGAAATAGATATTGTCATGGCTCAATACTGCCAGCGACCCGTGGCGATGCCACGCTTACAAACAATAAAAGCGCAGATGAATTCGAGTCTCTGCGCGACTCTTCGAGTCCCCCAGGCACTCGGGGGCTACTGACGAGGGGGTGACCCCACGACTCATGCATGAAAGGCTACCTGGTGCGTATGAAGACAGAAGGCCCGCTGGAAAGCTACGACAAGCCCACGATTGGCCCAACCAGGCACCGACGTAGGAGTCCGCGACTAACATGGAAGGTGCAACTTGGCGTACAAGGCAAAGACTAGAACTAGGAAACCATCTCTGTAACCTAGTATGGACTCCCCGAGACCTAGCCTAGTATATAAAGGCTGGGAGGGGAGACGTCCACGACAACTCAATACGCATCTACTCATCAAGCCTTGCGAGAACTCTCCTTGGCCTCCATTGTAATCGCCCCCTCAAGCAATAATATCGAGCAGGAAGTGCTTATCCTGTTAGCCGACGAGTATCGTCCAACCTGTGTCTATCTCTATGACTAACCCAGGGTCCCTGACCATGGGATTTGTCGGGGTTGATCCCTGTCAGTAGTTTTCTTTGGAGAGGGTCTGATGCCTCAATGGATGGCGGTCTTAGTATTCAGCTGAGGCTAAGGCATAGTGGTGGATGCCTCAGGTGCACTGTCAGACTCACCAGTGCGGAGTCTTGAGGCAGGAGCAGCTCCAGATGTCCGTTGGCATGAAGAACTAGGAGCATGAGGCATAGTCGAGGTTTTGCTCGATGGTTTGATGTCGGGAGTCTTTCTTCGAGGCTGACCGGGAGGCCAAGGATGATCTGTGCAATAGGCTGAGGAGGAATATGCATTGAGGCAGCCAAATCACGGGCCAGACTATGAGCAAGATGAGTTCTCCTTTTGAGGTAGCGTTGATATGCCTCGGGGAAGTCATCAGGAGTCCGCAGACTTGTGGGATGAGGAATGACATCACGTCCAAGTGGTGGACGATACTTGATGCCCAAGGTCTTAAATGGAGGATTGACCGCAAACATTTCCTCATGCTAAGGATTGAGCCATTCATACGCAGCCCATCTTTTAGCCCATTCCCGCGTGATTTTCTGGATGCGTTTCTTGCGTTCACCGGCAGTTTCTCGTTCTGGAGTCTTCAGCTTTGCATACAGGGCTAGGGGCAAGTCACGAGCAGTCTCAGTGAGTTTGCGACGATGAGCCATTTTCTTCAGTTGAGGGGACTGAGGAATCATAAGTTCGAGATGAGCTGCAAATGAGGTGAGACTATGAGAACCATATGATTCCTCAGCTGACATGTACCTGTGACAGAATTAAGTTGCGAGGGAAGTGGGGTAAGGTTATATGCGTTCATGAGGAAAGTATTGAGGAAATCAAATTGATGAAGCATAGGTCTCAGTAAGATTTCAGTACTGCTGAGGAATTTAGTGGCTTGAAGAATCTTGAGGAATCTTGAAGAAGTTGCAGTACTGAGGAATTAACAGATGAGACATGGTCATACCAGAGATGAGGCGAATGCTAAGGAAAACCGAGATGATGCTTTGGGCATAAACTATTCCTAACACTGTTCACTACGTGGACCTCAATCTCCATTATCAACCCGTTATCCACTATTTAAAACCTTTCCAGTGCATTGGACTTCATGTACGAGTGCTTTTGCTGGAAAAAAAATCGTAAGATTACAAGAAGCCTATGCCTTAAGCGTAGAAAAGTGATTCGTCCGAAGACATACGTATAAGAAGCACGAATAAAACCGCTAACGACGCAACAAGAAGGAACTAGGGTTGTGGGCGATAGCGATGTGAATTGGGAAACAAAGGTAAAGAAACAAAAAAGATAGATTAAAAATATGAGGGTTAAATTAGAAAAAAATGGAATCCAGAAAATTCCCTTCGCTCACCACATATCGATCGCAAGGGACACTTGTTACAATCAGAGCGAAAATAAGAAAGTGGGCTTTTGGTGATATCTTTTTTAGGATTACAGTGAGCCTATGCCTTATTTAATCATGCAAACGTGTACGCATGCACTTTCACCCGTTGCGATTCCCATCAAGCCTCAAGTCAAGTCCCTGTAGCAAAGTAAATACCATAGGTAGGATCAAGGTTTACCAAGCTTTGCTCTGTATCGATTGTCAAGCTGTGTATGGCTTCTTTTTTTTACAGCAGCCTCACAAAACCGCACTTATTCAGATTGACTAAGAACCAAGAACGAGTAGATGAATTCTTGGAAAATAATTCTTGGAAAATAAGCGAATAAGACTTTCAAGGCTGCTGCACCAGCCCAAGATTTAGTACTAATAAAGTATGAAAAGTAGCATTTCTCCTTCAGTTTTCTCGAATTTGAACGTTCAATACACACCAGACAAACAAGAGTTACAAGACAGACGATATGCACCCACCCCGGAGCTCTAAAATCTTCATCGATCCAACGGACTAATGTGGTCAACATGATCACCAGTGCAAACAACAAAATATTCAAATGGTTTCACTAGCACGCCAGCCCAAACACAAACTAATTCATATGCACTGAGCAACCTTCTGGTACAAATCCTGTGGCCAGTTCCTGCTCATGTTGCTTGCCACAAGGCTCGCAATCTGCTCATCACAAAAATATTGCATCAGAAATTGCACAAGGACTTCTGTTATGATTTAGCAATGTAGAAACAGTTGGTGATTATTTCTTCCTTTGCCTTACCAGCAGAAAAAATAAGTTTAGGTATGTATAGTTAGCATAAATTGTGTTGCACACCACAAAGATGTCTAATATCACTCTGTATTTGCTACAGGCCAGGCCTAGGGATGCAAATGTGGGTCCCACTAGGCCCACAAAACATGGTGGATTAGTTCAAACTGCACTCGTAGCATCGACTTCCCCAAAGAAAGATTAGGACGCTCAAAAAGCTAGATGTGGGCTGTAGCAGGCGCCACTTTGCACCCCTAAGTGCAAGTACAAAAAGATGACAATAAGATGACGTACGCAAGCTATAAGAGTTAAAGTATTGCTACCTCCAGTTCCTTTTACTCCGCATATAAGATTTGTCTGAAGTTACAAAGTTTGGCCATATTTTATATTAACAAATATCAACTTCCACAATACTAAAATTGTACGATATGAAAATTAAATTCATAATGCATCTAATGATATTGATTTTGTATTGTGAATGTTCATTTTTTTTTATAAAGTTCGTCAAACTTAGACTTCAAACTAATCTTATACTCCACCCGTTTCTAATTTTCATTAGTTGATATTTTTAATGTCATTAGTTGCATCATGAAATTAATTTTCATACTGTATAACTTTGATATTGTAGATGTTGATATTTTTAATATAATAAATTAAGTCAAACTTTATGAAGTTTTAGACAAATCTTATATGCGGAGTAAAAAGAAATGAAGGTAGTATGCTTAGTAGGAAAGAGAAGAAAAGCAGGCCGTAGATTAAGAGTCAGCTATAGTACGTGCTCCAAGACACTTTGTGAGTTGTAAGGTGGGCCAGTTATTATGAAGTAGTACTACATATTTATGACTTACTACTCCCTTTGTTCATTAAACGTCTTGCCGGCTATAGATGACGTGGCAACTCCTTATAACCGATTGTTGATTGTATTATTAATCTTACTCTACTAGAGGCAGTCTTTACAAGCCTACACAGTCACCACGGATAAAATCATCCGACAGCTACGTATCGGCATAAGGTTAAGCATAGCAACCAACCATCACGCATGAAGTCCTCACTTGCGAGTGAGGCAAGACTTTCTTTTATAATACATACTACCCGATTTTGGTTGACGATTGTCTTCTATTCCAATTACTCACTTGTTTTTCCTGTCACTGTGGCGAGACCAGATGAGAGAGAGAACTATTTTCCATTTCCTGACAGACCCCGAGCCGAGGTCGGAACAATTCTTGGTTTTCTTGTTGGTTCCTTCTTTATTATTTATTCAAAGTGAGTCTCAGCTTTAGGAAAAATAGAAGTTGCGGAGATGCTCGCTTCTAAAAGGTAACTTCCTAGTAATGGTATCTAAGACTGCTTGGTTCCCTAGCCAATTTATTGGCAGGCCTACAATAACTTGCGATTTGAGTATTTGACCAACAAAGCAAACTGGGAAGGCCAAACTAAAATGTCTTCCGGAATGAGTGTGGGACACACCTCCCCATCTTTCTCTCCCTTGCTCCTTTGTTTCACTCTCTGGTCGATACAATTTTCTCACACACTCAAGAGAGGAAACAACGGACGTAACAGTGGCAAGCCAGCAGCGACAGCGCAGGTGATTCGTACCCAAGCTGCACCGTGTGGTGACGGTGCTGGCGAGTTGTGCTCGAGCCAAAGCGGGGAACGATGCAGCCTACCAAGGTGGCCACCGCGCAGGCGCACTGGAAGCGGGTATGGCGTGACCGGCTGCAAGCATCGACGGTGGAGGCGAGGCAGTGATGAGTGCGCAGCCGGTGAAATCCCTGTCCAGACATAGGAGGTGCTTCGGGCAGGTCAGGGCAGCGAGGTATGCGGCATAGACGCCGGCCTCCGATGGCAAGAGTTGGTGGTTCGGCTAGCGGCAGCAGGTGGGTCACTGGCGAGGAAAATGGGTGCAGCGGTGTGAAGAGAAGAAGGATGCAACGGCGCAAGGCCTTCCTCTTCCAAATTGTTCAGATCAGGGTGGGATTCCGCCGGCGCTAGAACAAGGAATGCCGAGGCGGGCTTCCGGCGCTATAACAAGGAAGGCCGAGGTGGTCCAGATCAACTGCGCACCTAGAAAAGTGGCCGACCGTGAACTAGCGCCGCCCCAATACTTGACCAGAGCCTAAATACTACACCACTACTCTACTCTAGTAGGCAGTATATGCCCTTTGAAAATTTTGCTTTTGCCACGGAATGGCAATTGTGATACATTGCCAAAAGCTAAGAGTGGCAAGAGTTTAATGTCAAATTTTAGAGTGTCAAAAGGAAAATGCGCAAAAGCTCGAGTGGCAAAAATAACAATTTCACATATAAAATAGGGATTCTAAATTTGCCAACTCTTCACTTACCCATGTGTTGCCTACGTCTTGGCTACCCAAAGGTTAGCTGCGGTTAAATTGGCTACAAATCAAGTAATCCCTACCCCCTCCCTTGATACTACCTCTGTTCATTTATATAAGACGTTTTAGAAAGCTAACTCAGCTGCTATAACGTCTTATATAAACAAACGGAGGGAGTATGTGCTAAGCAGAATCAGTTCAGCAACAAATTTTCTGTGATAATGCCTATGTTTAAAGCGATGTCTACTGATGACGCGATAAAAAACAGATAGAGAATACCTTTGACTTGACAACACGCAGGGTCCCATCGGTATCTCTAACAGTGTCCATACAGTTTAGAGCAACCTTCAGGAGATCTGGCACACAAGCTTGAACATGGCGTGATAAATTCCTGAATACATCGACTGATACATTCGGAGACTGTGGATCCAAATGAAGAAATGGAAGTTTGATGGTTTCCCTCAGGGCGTCAACAGTTTGTCCAGCACGCGCTAGCCTGTAAATGTGAAGAATAGCTTCAAGTTGTCTCAGCACAATTTGCTGTTCACAAATGAGATCCTTGTCTTGAACACTGCAAGCAAATTTCCATATGATTAATTAACATGCAGGTTTTTAAAGCATAAATAACCAACAGTCACATGATGTAGAAGCAGAAGATAGGAGGTAATAAAACCTGGCTTCAGATGAATATCTGGCTGTCTCCAAAATTTCATTGCCAGATTGAATTAGAGAAACAGCACGGCTTTCGCCATCTAACATATTGTGTGCCAGGGCACACACTGCATCCGATAGACACTTGTTTACTGTCTGAAGTGCCATGGCGAAAGCTCCAACTCTTTTGTGAATTTCCACTGACTGTATTTCGTGTAAAAAAATAAACATGAGATGGGTACATAATAGCTCAAACAAAACTGAAGTGCTGCTAATTTAAATATGTCCTCTCACAGAGTAAATATACTACTCCACTAGATAGCTCAGTAACATGAAGTAAATGGATGCCAGATACATGTGCATCACACATGCATGTTACATGTGGCAATAAAGACAAATCAATGGCATATGTCACCTTGAGAAACCTACTGCAGAATATGATATATAACCAGTGTTCAAGCAGCTAGAACCAGTCCTAAGACGAATCGTGTTGCTTTAAGAGCAGAGAAGTTTTGACTCATGGACAGCACTACATAGCGGTGCCGCATTCTTGTCTTCCCGTGCGGCTCTTTCTCAAAATACTATGCATGCATGCAAATCAATACATCAGCAGGACATCAGCAAGCGATTCTAAAAAAAGTTTTATCTCTCAAAACGTTGACCCAATTGACGATCCGCTTTCACCGACTTGGTTGTCGATTCACTAGACATTAATATACACCAATGAAAAGCTTGTATGTGCACTCATGCTTGTCATGTTATCCAGTTGCCATGATGACTTGTTGTGCTTGACTGACTAGTTATCAGTTTAACCATGTTCAGTTGCCGTATTGTCTACATCTAATTGACACACTGGTTGTTGTGCTTGCCAGTTTAAAAGTGTCGAGTTGCCATGTTATTTTGCTGTGCTACACCGCAAGCCTAAGTGGACGAAAGTATCCCCCGGTAACTATATACAATCATTGTGACAACAGTTAACGGTTAAGATGGCAACTAGGGTGACATAATCTGGCAACTGACAGTGACAAAAAAAAGTTCGTTGGAACATGTCAATATGGGATCTTGTTTTGAAGCCCTCGCGAAGACAAAATTGGATTAACGGTTTTCGAGAAATCATTTTAATTTTTGAAAAAAACAATAAATGTGATATTACTTCGAATATTCCTGCATGCATTCAAGTGCTCTTCTCTATAAGGGAAAAGCTCCATTGGAAGGTAGGTAGTAGCACGGGAAGACATCCGTGCACACATTGCTACATAGATTTTCCCTTGACTCTTTCAATTCAGCTATGAACGCAATGAGATAAAATAATTTAAAAGAAATATAAATCCATGACAGTAAAAAAAACTATTCTCTTGCTGATTTTTTTGTGAATCCCAACCTAAGAAGATACAAAATAAAATGTTTCCTAAAGTACAAGAACCCAAAAGTTTCTGAAAACATTTGTGTTCAAGAATTAAACTTACTTTGTCATAGAGCCCTGCCTCTTGACACCAATGGGCGGCTTCAAGCAAGAATTGCTGCCTACTTCTCCAATCCATCATGTACTTCTTTAGTTCTCCTTCTTCTCCCATTCCACTTGGACCAAGCAAAAGTTGAATGCCACCATCTTTTAGTAATATCTCTGTGAGCAGTTGCTTCAACATAGAACTTCGTTGACGTTGTTGATCATCATTCCCTTGACCAATCCATGATACCTCTCCCCCACCCATTGCAGCAGCAGCCTGTGCATAATACTCCAGGGCCAAATCAAGGTCGCCATTGCGCAAGTAAATAGAGCCATATTGCCGTATTATACTGGCAGCTTCTGCACAAGCATCCATTACACCCATCTTCTGGCCTGATCCAACTCCCTCAGGGAGAATACCATGATCAGCTAGAGTAATCGAAATATGCACAGCATCAACATGGTACCCTTCCTCTCCAACTTCTTTAGACAAATACAGAATTGCTGGAAGTAATTGGATGCTTAAGAGCAGGATATAGGGATACACCAAGGGGTCTTTTCCACTCTTTGTATAATATGATGGCTCAAATTTGTTCAGATAATTTTGCAAATCCTCCAGTGTATAAGGAACCAAGCCTTCATTTGCAACATTAGAAGAAGATGCCCTGGAGTATTCCCGCAGAGCTGACAACTTGAACCACAAGAAATCCTCTATAGTATTGAAAAGTGTTGGCAGGTCTTTAAGTAATCTGTCAATTTGCCGTCGACAACCACAAATTATGGCATAAAGAAGCAACTTCTTCCTATCATAACCAGGACGCCCTGGTCGGTCACCCATTCTGAGCATTTTTTCACATTCCTCAGAAGCTGTCAGAGCAGTCGCTGATGACGGAGCACCATTAGTAGTAATCCATTCTGCAAGCTGTCAGAGAACATATTATATGCATGTTTCATATTAAGAACAAGTCGCTATCATTATTCATGTATACTTTACCAGAGGGGCAAAGTTGTAAGCAGCACGAGATGATTGAGCAACTTCCCTTGCTTCATCATAATACCCAGTTCTTAAGCAGAAATAGATCTACAAAAGATGAAACAATAATACATAAATACATTTCTCCTAGAAAATGTACGTACAGAACTTGTATAGGTCATAATAAAAACAATGTTGTTATTTTCTTCATGCTACTTTGACTTACTCATGTGATGCTTTAATCCCACTGACTGAAACATGTGGAGTTATTAGATGTGATGAAAATTTCACTAGGACAAGTCATGCTTGATAGCCCTATATAATAGTCTTGTGCTATGGATAAGATTTCCAAGATTACATCTTTGAGATCTATTCATAGCACGTATGCCTATCAATACAAGGTCAGTTTATTTGTGAGTATGGCATAGATGCCAAGTTCTTGGTTTGTGAACCATCTTACCACCAAACAACATATCCCATAGCCATAGGTGTGTAATCGCGAAATGATTTATTCAAATAAATCCCGTGCCCCCAACAACAAATCATCTTCTAAAGTAAACTGATTAATACTATTAAGTCGAAAAACAGGCCAGTCAATGGCCTACCATATGCATGGTTTCATGACAGACCTAAGATTAAGTTGAACAGAACAGTCTCCCTTTAAAAACCAATAGTTGCAGCAAGTTCCATCTTGATGCTCTAGTGAAGTGACATGCTAAACTTATCAACTCCTTGATTACTGCTCTTATCTTATTCTAGTGGCAATTTTCCATTTAACTTATTCAACTTGTTTTCATGATTTTTATGTTGTCAATACGAGATAGAAAAACAAAATGATGTCAGCTACAATATTTTATTTTATGCTTAATACAATCAAACAGGCAAATTAAACCTGCTGCCATGTTGTATCCACTGGTGGCTGTCTGCGAAGATCAGTTGCATCAAAGTCTAACACACCATGATCCCGCAACCGGACCTGTCAATGCATACAGATAAAAAATGCATTTAATTACAGATTTAAACAATGCACAAAAAATAAATATTAATCATCAAACTCAAAACAGACCCGAAGAAATGCACGAATCTTTTGAAGATTGCCAACCGATCCACCAAGAGCAGCCTAGAACCACAAAGCATAATGCACAGATTAACCATAATGGATCTTTTACATTAACAGGGTTCACAAAGTACAAGCCAACAATGAAGGAAAACATCATTTGGTTAGAAAAACTATTGTCAGGATGGTAGAGGACTAATTGAGATACTACAAAAAAAACTATAAAAATGGATGCAACCAGTAAATCAAACAACAACAAAGCCTTTCAGTCCCAAACAAGTTGGGGTAGGCTATAGTTGAAACCCATAAGATATCAGAACCAAGTGCCATGGTTCTGGCACGTGGATAGCTAACTTCCACACACCCCTGTCCATAGCTAAATCTTTGGTGATATACCACTCCTTCAGATATCTCTTCACGGACTCCTCCCATGTCAAGTTTGGTCTACCCTGACCTCTCTTGGCATTATCAGCACACCTTAACTGTCCGCTATACACTGGCACTTCAGGAAGCAGTTGTATGTGCCCAAACCATCTCAGACGATGTTGGACAAGCTTCACTTTAATTGGTGCCACCCGAACTCCTATCACGTATATCATCATTCCAGACCCGGTTGTTCCTTGTGTGGCCACATATCCATCTCAACATGTGCATCTTTGCTACAACTAGTTGTTGGACATGTCACCTTTTAGTTGGCCAACATTCAGCACCATACATCGCAGGACGAATCACCATTCTATAAAACCTGCCTTTTAGCTTTTGTGGCACTATCTTATCACAGAGAACACCAGAAGCTTGGCACCACTTCACCCATCCAGCTTTGATTTGATGGCTCACATCTTCATCGATATCCCTTCTACAGCATTGACTCATCATTATATGGCTCGTCAGCTTAATTCCACTGTAATTAGTAGTACAACTTTAAACATCCTCCTTGTTCTTGAAGATTGGTACTAATTAATATATTCCGCCTCCATTATTCAGGCATCTTGTTTGACCGAAAATGAGGTTGAAAAGCTTGGTTAGCCATACTATTGTTGTTTCCCAAGCCCTGTCCACACCTCAATGGGGATACAATCAAGGCCCATTGCCTTGCCTCATTCATCATTTTTAAAGCCTCCCTAACCTCGGCCTCCTGGATTCGCCGCGCAAAGTGTTTGTTCATATCATCGAAGGAGCCGTCCAGCTCAATGGTAGAGCTCATTCTCCCCATTGAACAGCTTGTCAAAGTACTCTCGCCATCTATGTTTGATCTCCTCGTCCTTCACCAGAAGTCGATCTGCTCCGTCCTTGTTGCATTTGACTTGGTTGACATCTCTCATCTTCCTCTGCAGAATCTTGGCCAATTTATAGATGTCTCTTTCACCTTCCTTCGTGTTTAAATGAAGGTAGAGGTCCTCATACGCCCGCCCCCTTGCTTCACTCACAGCTCCCTTTGCAGTCTCTTCGCCACCTTGTACTTCTCTATGTTGTCTACACTCATATCCGGTGTAGGCGTCTGAAACAGACTTTCTTCTCCTTAATAGCCTTTTGGACATTATTGTTCCACCACCATGTATCTTTAGCTTCATTTTTATTATCACTGGCCACCCCAAACTCCTCTGAAGCTACCCTTCGAACGCAAGTCACCTTCTTCATTCACAAATTGTTTGTATCATCTCCTTCCTCCCAAGGGCTCTCCTTAATAACCCTCTCCCAATAAATACATATTTAACCCTAAATACACAGGGAACTTAATAATGAAAAGCAACACGGGAGCACTTGAGATGCCAAATTACTACAATGTCATATGTAAAGAACAGAAGTACCAATAGACCATAGCAAAAGAACATGGAAAAAAATCCAGGCAAATACAAAACAAAAATCATTTTTAGATATCTTACATAGCATTTGGAAAATCCATATTTCATTTTCAGAAGTGAATTTGGATAGAAGTATTCAGTAATTAAATGCTATACAGAAATACTCACTACTGCTGGCAGGCTGTTGATGGTCTCAATTATGTATTTCTCATGACCCCATTCAAGGTGTCGCCTTGCTCCAACCACTAGTGACATTTTTCTTGAAACGTTTCTAAGAGTCGACCCTTCCCCTACTAACGCCTGAATTAGACAGACAAGGGAAGCAACTTAAATAAATCACAATGAAATAAGAGAAACAAGGAAATGTCACATAAGCATCATATAGTTGATATTGCATCCTGTAATACAGTTCAATACAATTATAGGGTTATTACCTGAATCAAATGCCACACTTTCTGCATTGTCACTGACTTTGAGCCAATAGCATCAAGAGACAAGGACTCGTAAGCAGCTCTGAAAGCTGTAGCAGTCTAACAAAAAAATGGTCTCCATAAGTGGAATTCGGTGCATCAAGAGAATTTGGTGCCCCGATTATAGCATACAAAAATAGACACTTAAGATATTTATCAAACCTAAACCTAAATTAATTGGAGAATAGAACTTTAGATGGCATGAATACTAATCTGCATATGCCCAATAAGGCACTGACATATTCCTCAAAAAAAAAAGGCACTGATATCAAATCTTGACACAGAAGCTTACACTAAAAGGCAGGCTGCGTCCTCTAGCATCATTGAGATCCTTCACAATCCTAGCGTAACCTGAAGATTTTCTTTCAATTATGGTCTTGTTGGGTATAGGCATGACTTCCGCAGCGGGCAGCCCTGATGCAGCTTGAGGACTGGAAGCTAAGGATGGCATCAGAGCAGGACGAGACAAACCACCAGCTAGATTGGTGTTTCTCTTTGGTAATGTAGAAAGTCGGCTTAGACTCTGCAAGAAATCTCTCTTCTCCTTCTGCCAGTCATCCTATAACAAAGTTACTAAAAAATTGTTAGAAGTGGACAGTAAAGGTATAATTGGATTGTGACCAAAGTGTACCCTACCAATTTTTTGATATGACCAAAACATTGGTGTTTGTTTGGATGAGGACCAACATTTTGGCATGCCAATTGTTCCATTGCCAAGTCTAATCCATTTCATTTTTAGCCAATGTTGGCCAATTCATGGGCAAGCAAAACATCACCCAAATTTTGGCTAGCGAACATTTTAGTAGGGCAACCTTGGACACAAGCCAAACACACCGTCACACCCTAAAACAATTCAAAGCATCCACTACCAAGCATACTATACCGCTAAGTTGACAGCATAGCAATTGAAAAATGAAGACATTAGCTCAATGGTAGAACTTGCTCCCACCTGTTAGTTACAACAGTATTTTATCATTGCAAAACTAACACAAATATTGCTACTTTCTGAAAGGTGCAACAGATTTTATTCAAATAGCACGTACAAAGGCATGGATGGTACAGACCTCAAAGGCTACCCTGACATATATCAAGATGCTCCAAGAAGTTGCAATATGAAGGCATTATCATAGCAGCTCTGCTACAAAAATAAAGCTGAATATAATAAAAGCAAAAGGCAACCGACCTCAAGAACTTGCATCATATAATTGTTAAAACTCTCTAAGTTGTCCTTTTGTGCTCCTTGGACGGATGAGACAATTGCCATTTCATGAAGCTGAAAACACGAACTCCGTGATGCACTCCATGAAATCGAGAACAAATCACTAAGAGGGAGAAGGTGTTCACCTGTTGCAGGTATTCCTCAACAGAAGTTGCTTCCGATGGAAAAACATCCTCAAAGGTGGTCTACAATTAAAAAAAACAAATGTAGCCACTATGATGTATACTGATAACCTGTTGCCTGAGTGATACTCAAGAGCTGTAGATGTACAATAATAAGCAAGCGCAGACATACATAGAGTAGAAAACAGTATGGAGGTAATATGTGCTGGCTTAATTGGTGGTAACAGATTGTTACACTATGATAAGTATCATCTGACTTGACCACTCACAACTATATTTTCTGCCCTTGAGTGGGCAGCTTTAAATGAAAACTCTACATTGCCAGAGCATCAACTGGAACTAGAAAACATTGTTTCAGATAAGAGTGATTTTCTGTCTGGTTTGGACACTCAGACAACTATTTTTTGTTTTCTGTTCCTTTATCCTTGATAGTGGAACCCGGTCCTTTTCTGGGATGGAATGGAAAAAAAAATAAGAGAGTGATTTGCAGCCTCCAGGCCAGGGAATGTGTTTTAATAAAGTGGATTACAAACTACAAAAAGAATACTAGGGAATGTGTTTTCATGAAGTTCTGCCTCTTCATGAAGTAGGGATATTATCAATACTGCTAATCGAAGAAAAGAGTGAAGAGACCCAATGGTCGGCTATGGATGCAAGAAAAAGAGTGCAGTACAAAATGTCAAGACTTCAACAAAATCAACTGATTGATCTAAACGACCAACACATAAGATTATTCATAGCATTCTGTGAAATGAACCCTACATGCATTTTTCAGGTTTACAAGTTAATCACCTTGAGTTCAAACGACTTTAGGTCCCTGGTGAGCTGCTCAGCATTGATCCCCTCGCGCGCCAGCAACCTGCAGATGCACAACTGAAACCCTAAGTCTCTCCAAAACACGAGAAGCGGCAATCACGATTCGCACGAAACATCACGCGGATGTAGGCAAAGAGGCTCTCTCTCTCTCTCTCTCTCTTTCTCTCTCTCTCTCTGCGTGTGTGTCAGCTAAGGGGGTCAGGGAGAGCAACCTGGTGGCAGAGAGGGACTGCGACGGCGCCTCGGCGCGGATCGTCTTGGCCTTGAGCTTGGTGGAGAGCACCTCGAGCTGGTCCAGGTTCCTCTGCACGGGCCAAAAACAAGGAACCCATCAGGCAGAAGAAACCGGGGGAGGTTGGCGCGCGGCGAGAGATAGATGCGGGCGAAGAGGGTGCGGAAAAGCGCGATGCGGCACCTGGAGGGTAGGGAAGTGAGGGGTGGGGGCGGCCTGCTCAAGGAGCTTGGTGGAGGTGTTGAGCAGCTCGGACCAGCCGCCCATCACCGTGTCTCCTCCTCCACCGGCCATCGCCGCCGTAGGAGGTGTTCGCGTGGGGGATGGATATTTCTCTGCGCTCCGGCGCCGCGCTCGAAGTTTTGGAGTGTGGGGAGGGGAGGAAGGAGCGTGGGGGGTAAAATGGTTGGGGGCTTTGGGCTCGCTTGTTCGCACCCCTTTTACACGCACGTCCGGGGCTTTTCGGCTGGGGAAAAATAATGATGGGTGGGTGCCGGCCGACCGGCCCAAGGCTTCGCCCGGTCGGGCTAGGTACCGCTCAAAAAAATAAAAATAAAGTACCACGCTGCACTTTGTATTGTTTTTTTTTTATCAATCACTGGTTGAGGGGCATCCTTCGTGAAGGCCATTCGCGCGCATTCTAAGCACGCCAAGTGTCGCGTTCTAGTACGTTTCAAAGTTTTTTCTTAGCCCTTGCGCGTTGGACATGTGGCGCTTTCCGGATGCACGGCCGCAGCCACAGCCACACGCGCAACCACAGGTCAAGGCACATCCACGGACGCAGCCACAGCCTGAGCCACAGTCTCTGCCACAGCCTGAGCCACAGTCACAGCCACAGGTCCCGTGCAGCCACAATCACAGTCACATCCCGAGGCACAGCCACAGTCACAGTCACAACCCGAAGAACAGCCACAAGTCCCGCGCAGCCACAATCTCAACCACAGTCCCTGCCATAGACCGTGTCACAGCCACAGTCACAGCCACAGGTACAGACACAGTTGTTGCTTCACGTGGGACACAGTAAAAGTGCGACATGTGGCAGCTCCGAAGTGCGCCAAAGTGACCTCCACGAAAACGCGCGGAACGGTGCCCGCTAAATAGTGATTCCCGCTTTTGCCGGTTATGGCACGGCGTAAATGTTGTAACAATGATATTAAAATACTACTATTTGTACTATTATAGTATTAAAATGCTATTGCATTGATCTATGTTATTTTTCATAAAACGAATGTATTTGAGTGTTAAACACGTCTATTTTAGAGCGTGACATAAAAATGTTAATATGTTTATCCATATTACTTATCGCTAAAACGGATGTATCTAGATGTATTTTAGTGCTATGTACATCCATTTTAAAGTGTGTGACCTCTGACGACGGCGTTACGTTTTTTATTGCAATAGGCAACGGAAAAATCTATCGCTGAACATAATATTTGCTACAACAAAAAATGATGAAGTGTGATCGGTGATGATGGATCTCAAATTTTGTTGCAACCATTATTTAAAAAGCTACAACCTGTGATCAAATTTGCTGCCATGAATTGATGATAAATATGGTACGGAACATTTTTTGTTAGATTTTTTGCTACAACAGTGAAAATTTTGGAAAAAAAATACACAGAATACATTTTTGTTGCATCCGTGTACCAAAAAAAGTTGCAACCGTACCACAAATGTTGCAATTATACAATTTTTGTCGCAGACTAAGGCATAGCCTAGTGGTGTGAATGGGTTGATGCCTTCCCACCCACCCAGGTTCAAGGCACGGTACTTGCAATTTGAGTTTGTCGCACCTATTAACTGTAGGGGGTTCTCTTACAATCTTTCTATAAAAAAATTGTACCCGTGAAGGGGTGCGCAGTGGCCGATAGATACCCGCGGATCATACGGCTACGTAATGACCGGACAAAACTGGGTCGGTCGAGCGACGCTAGCATGCCCTTTTGGTTGCTACTTTTTTCTCAACTACTCCCTCCGCATCTGAATTACCATTGCACCTGATATGGTGTTTGTAGAGACATTTGCAACAGAACTGTTGTTGAAGAGCGCCGATTGTGGATCTGAAGCTGGTGTGGGTCACGTTGGTCGGTGAGATAATTAAAGCAGCACGCCATCGCACATTTGATAAGTTCCAAACGCATCTACCTTTCCAAACACTTTAGCTATTGTTTTGGCCTTATTATTGCATTATTTGAATGGAACTAACCCGGACTAGCGTTGTTTTCAACAGAGTTGCATGTATGTCTGTTATTGCGTAGGAAAGGTGAAAAATGAAGTGTCTCAGAAAATTCCAAAAAAATCCAGAAATTCCAACTTACTAGAAGACCCAATGAGCCAGAAGGCCACCTTGATGGGGGTTACTCCTGGACCAGACTGTCATATGGCGCGTCCAGGGGTTGGTCGTACCACCTGGTCGCCTGGCTAGGTGGGGCCACCCCCGAGGCCCCCATTTCGCTCTTATTTTTACTCCCGACGCAAAAACCCTGAAAGAGACGCCCATCTTCCCAGTTTCCGTCTCGGAGCCACCGCCACCTTTGTTCTTCTTCGGGAGAGCTAACCTAGAGGTTGTTTTGACCTTTAGCGAGGGGGATTTGTCCCCATCATCATCACCATCACCGCTCCATCACCCTTCCATGTTTCCCCCATCCATGTGTGAGGAATTCCCTGTTGTAGGCAAAGGGGATGGTAGGGACTGGATGAGATATACTCCCTCTGTTCCTTGATGTAAGGTTCCTAAGGTTTTGAGAAAAAATCCAAAATACTGCACATATTGGTATTATGCCATCCGTCTAGGAAAATATACCTACGGAAAGAGATAAAACGGAGGGTCTCTTTCCTATTATTGGCTGATTCGAACTGTTTTCTCACGATTTTTTCTAGGGGAAGATCAGTCCAATTGTAGCAATATATATACGTGTTAATATTCGTGCAAAAATCGTAGGCACCTTAAATGAAGGAACGGAGGAAGTATCATGTAATAGTTTACTAGATTGTTGGGGGCATGTTGCCTATCATCTACCGTGGTGTTTATCATCTTTGGTGCATCTTGTTGTTCTTAATGCTTGACACTAGGAACGAGTGCCATGATTTAATATCTGAACTTGTTATATTTTCATGAGTATATTCATGTTCATGGTCTTATCTACAAGTTATATGCACCTGTTATAGTCCGGAACCGGCGATCTCAATGGTGACAGCTTGGAACATCAAAGGCGATGGAATATAACTTGAGGATTCCATATATACATAGATTGTTAGTGGTTTGTTCGAGTGCTCTTTGACAGGAGCACCTTAATCTCCACTAGTTCTTTATGGCCCCGCTGAAAACGGGATGATAGGACAAAAGATGTTGTGCAAGTTCTTATTGTAAGCATGTACAACTACCTTTGTGATACATGCCTAATGCTTGGTATATGCCTAGATGATTATTTACTTTTTGTGTGTCGTGTCCCATGTTATGTTTCATACATGATCTATCTCATCCATGCAGCGCCCAATCATCCATCCCTCGGCCTAAAGTGTTTTAATCCTATTGGTTATTAGTTATTTTATGTTGTTGCTTTTACTTTCACACGCTTTACCATCGTTGTTTCCGTCACCACCATTACCACCGTCACACCATTGGTACTAAAAAATTGTTGTCAAGCAAGTATCTTCCAGGTGCGGTTGAATTGACAACTCAACTGTCAAAGCTTATAAATATTTTGGCTCCCCTTGTGTCGAATCTATAAATTGGGTTACACTACCTTTGAAGATTGTTGCCAGCAACTACACTTGTGGGTCATCAAGACTATTTTCTAGCACCGTTGACGGGGAGCATAACTTTATTTATAAGTCTACTTCGGAGTTATTCTTCTTGCTGCAATTTAACCACTATGGTAAAAAAGGAGACCCCAAGGTTTCAATTTTACCATCCACTACAAGAAAAGGTAAAGTTCTCAACACTAGTGTTGCACTTGATTCACCTTTTGTTATAAGTAAGTTTGCTTCACCACCACAACATGCTTCATGTATTATTTCTACTGAGTCCGGTGATATGTCTGATACTTATGATGATGCTTCTACTGTTCTTGATGAAACTGGTTCACTTGGTCCTTTTCTTGAGTCTCAAACTACTAAAGCTGCAACGCACACTGGTGCTGAAATTCCTTTTGTTACACGCTATCCTTGTGAGAAATCCTCTGCTTATCCTGATTTGAGTAACTTCAAGGGTAAGTATATGGATGATGCTTATATTGAGCTTGATGATGAGTTTGATAAAGACTATGCAGAGTGTAATAATTCTGCAAATCCTAATGCTATTAAGAAGATACTTGAAAAACATGCTATGAAGAACAAGTTTGTTCCCGATCCTAAGTTTGCTACTTCTCCTATTAGCATTAAACATGCTGATTTTTATTTCTTTGTTGATCTTTCACTTATATATATGGTTGAAGCTGACCCTTTTTGTGACGCCCCCAAAATCAATCCGTGTACAGTAATCATACACGCAGGGTACACGGCTGATATTAGGGTGCCACGGTGAGAATATCACAGCACAACACTAAACACAAAAGGATAAACAAATATATTACAATAAAGGGGGGTCACGCGGACCCGAATACAGATTTGTAACACCCTCAGTTTCTGTAACAGTAATCATCATCACTGTTGACCATCACTGTTGGTTAATCACTGTTATCCCCTGTCCTTAATCAAACTTTGCTTCTGCTCTTTTCAAAACATGCTGGTTGGTAATCAAAACCCAAATCCCAATGCATCTTTCTCATCAAGAAACCAAACCCTAGTTGAAACTACTTTGAATAAAAATTAAAACAAATGTGTTCAAATAAAGTTGTTCCATAAATCCTGGAACCATTTTTGTAAATTGCCTAAAATCATTACAATCATGTTGGACCAACTTTGGAAATTTTTGAAGTTATGGAAAATTCCAAACAATTCAAACAGTAGGTTAAAACCCTTACCTTGGGCATTTAATATTTAAAAGAAATATCTAATGATTTTATTTTGCTGCCAAAACTTTTGTGGCACTGCCATATAATGAAATACTAATTTTGAGACACCTAACACATTTTACAAAAATGCCTAAGCTAGGAAAACAATTACTAAAAGAGAAATACAGAAAAGAAAGACACAGAAAATTGGCAAAACACTAAATCTCGCCATGGGCGATAGCCCACCCGGCCCACTCCCCCTTCCCCACCTGCCCCCGTCCCCTCCGTCACCTGCCCCGTCGCCGTGGCGAGCTAACCGTGGCCGGGAGCTCTGCCGGCCGCCCCCACCTCCCGTGCGCCCCGGACGCGATAAGAACGCCCCCGCGCACCTCCTGGACACGCCCCTCCTCCTTTTCCTCTCCTCCTCCTCTCGCCATCGTCGGGGAAAATTTCCTAAGCGCTGTCGTCGCCGTTGCCGTGGTCGCACGCGGCCAACGGCCACTACCGCCTACGCCACCGTGTCCAACCTCTGCACCGTCGTCGTCTTCATCAAGTCCAGCAAGGAATCGAGCCGGAAGCCCTCCCTCGCCTCGCCCTCGTCTTCGTTCCCCGCTCCGGCCGCCGCGACCTCGTCGTCGATTCCGGCCTCGACGCGCCTCCCCCGAGCTCGCTGCCAGACTCTACACGTTCCTGGTGAGCTCCCCTACCACCGGCAACGCCCCGTTCCCCCTCCCGTGCCCCATGGGCCGATCTGCCATTAGGGCAGAAGCGCCTCGCCGCCGACGAGCTCGCCGCCGTGGCCTAGCCCTCCCATTTGGCATGCCACGCGCGTCGTCTTACTCCCTGGGCTCCCTGGAACTGATCCCCGTAGGGCACGCTCACTAATAATCTCTAGAACGTCGTCGTCGACAAACCCGTGCTCCGGCCGCCGCCTGACCTTGTCGCCGTCGCCACTCCGGTGAACCCCCGGCGACGCCATCACCCCCAATCGACGCGCCATGCTCCTCTGGTTCGTTTGCGACCAACCGCGTCCCAAAGGGAACACCAGAAGCGAAACCCGACCCCCTCCCGTGCGCTCCGCCCAGTTGGAGCTCGCCGGCGGCTCGCCGCCGGCAGCCTCCGACGTGGCACACCTGGGGGCAACCCCTGGGTCACTGCCAGTGGACCCCATGGCCCCAGTTGACTGGGTTGACCAGTCAACTATGCTGACTGGGCAACCCCAGTCACTGACATGTGGCCCCCCTGTAAATAATTAACTTAATGCTTTTAGTTAATCTAATAATTAAAATTGAGTCACTGACATGTGGGTCCAGAGGCATTTCTGATTTATTAAAATGTTTTATAAATAAATAGAGGCTGACATGTGGGTCCCACATGTCAGGCACTGTTTTGGATAATGTTTTGGATAATGTTCTGGATAATGTTTAATAAATAATAAAAAAAATTCAGAAAATCATTTAAATAATTTAAAACTTTGAAATTCAATAACTTTTAAACCGTAACTCGGATTCAAAAACTTTATACATGAAAATTGATCAGAAAAATATAACGAATACGAATACGCTATCCGTATGCCTATCACACCCCTCTAACACAACGAACATCGAACCGTTCCCCCTCCGGGCCGGCAGTCCAATAAATTGTCCGTTACTGTTAGAGTGCCCGGATGAATTTATTCCGAACACGAATGTTTCTCGGAATAGATCAACTAGCACGGATACACCCCCCCCCTTATGTTTGTCCGGTACCCACGACACCTCCGGCTTGATCCTTCCCCCTCCGGACACCCTGTCCGGTAATCATCCGGAACCGGTAGCTCATCCTCAGATGAATTTCCGTTCCGAACAATGTACATTGCACTGCGTTAGGATACCGTTAACTTTTCGTCTGTCATGTCATGCATCTGTTTGTATATGCTTGCTGTGTATTTACTGTTTATTCCCCCCTTAATCTCCGGTAGACCCCGCTGTTGCCGTCGACTATACCGCTTCTGAGTACGACTACTTCGTCGATGACCCTACTACTACCGTCGAGCTTCCAGGAAAGCAGAGCCATTCTCTTCCCCAGATATCGCCTATCTTTCCGTACATTTCTTGCACTAGGCATTGTTACTGCTGCTGCTACGTTACAATCCTATTCAATTGCATAGCCTGATTTTGTCGCCCCTTGATGTGCCTTCCTTTATCCTATGCTTCCTATTATTATTATTATGCATTATTCAGCAGTGAGCCCTGCGCATTGTTAGCTAGGATTAGATAGAGGGCCGTGATCACTCAAGGGAGTGAACGCGGATACAAATATTATAACTGCACAGGTACGGTACAAAGCAGACACCGCCAAAGGCCCCTATCTGGGTTATGCCTAGTCACCTCAAGTGTGAGCTATCAAGGAGTAATTCCTTGTACTCCACCCGAGGCTGACTTTGTCTTACCGCCATAGGGTCCTGAACAACGATTGTCCTTCAGGTAAGAAGTCGGGCGACCTAACGGTGCCCGCGAGAGGTATTGCGACGGGACGACAGGGAGGGCACGACCAGTGTACCGGTGTGCTTGGCCCCTGGTCGTTGGCCGCGAGAGTTACCAAACCACGAAAGTCGAGCTCCCCCAGGAGCACACGCGAGACAAGGTAAGGAGACGGTTCACCTTGTTGGTAACCGCAGTGACTTGGTGGGACGACGGGGCAGGCACCGATGTACTGGTGGTCCTGGCTGCTGTCGTTGTCCGCGGGTCAGTTAAGTCGAGGCAACGATAACGGTTGTCACGCAGGTTAATTAAAATGCTAAATGGTTCAGTGAATGTCTTGAGTTGGCTATATGCCATGTACGCACTACCTACCCGTGGGAATTACGAGTTATGGGCTCCTCTGCTTCGTAGTGTCGTCCGAGGACTCTTCAGACGTCAGCAGTACTGCGGGCTGATTGCCGGGAAGTGGTGTGGTCTTATTTGCTCGCGCGGTGGTGTCTTATTTGGATTTGCTTTAACTTCACCGGCCAGCCACGCACCGTGCAGGAGTACGTTCGGGTTGGGGTCCAAGGCCCGGCGTACTTAGGATTTAGACCGGCGGATGGCCTCTCTGTTGAGTTTGAAAGATGGGCTATGAAGTGTCGGATAGCCTCGGTGGAGCGTTCCCTGATAAGGTTCCCGCCACCCTGGAGATCCGTGCGTGTAGCGTAACACAAGTGCACCCCTGCAGGGAAGATTAATCTATTCGAATAGCCGTGTCCACGGTAACAGGACGCTTTATGCTGAAGCTGGATCTTACCACTAGAAACTATTCTTAAACTGTATGGTTCCGGGTTCTCTTCCTCGTGGGGATGTCGAGGAGGTGAACTCGGAGGCATTGTTAATTATTACAACTTATTATTATACAATGCTGCAGCAACTTCTGCTGCATTGTTACTTTATGCTTTATATGAACTGTTGGCTGATTCTTACCTCATGCTGCAAGACATCGTCGGAAGATGCTAGTCTTCGTTAGGCCTAGCTTCTTACCCTTGCTCTGGATTTCTGTCTTTCAGTCCACTATATACAACCTCTTCTTTCCGTTGATACAATGCATAATGCTTAGTAGCGGACGTAAGACTCGCGGGTATACTAGATACTCACCTGCTTTATTTCCTTTACTGTTTTTCCTGATCGGCCGCTGCAGCCGACGTTGGAGCCTAGGAGCAGGAGTACCCCGGAGTTGCCTACTACGACGTCGAGTTCCCCGTCGACCAGGAGTAGTTCGGTGGATTTCAGGCAGGAGGCCTCGCCTTTTCGATCTGTATCTCTGATGTGATTTGTGCTAGCCTTCTTAAGGCAAAACTTGACTAACTATGTCTGTACCCAGATATTATGGCTTGTATGACTTATGTATTCGGGTCCGCGTGACCCCCACTATTGTAACATATTTGTTTATCCTTTTGTGTTTAGTGTTGTGCTGTGATATTATCACCGTGGCACCCTAATCTCAGTCGTGTACCCTGTGTGTATGATTACTGTACACGGTCTGATTTTGGGGGCGTCACAAGTTGGTATCAGAGCCGACTGCCTGTAGGAAGCCACCCCATCACTACTTGGTCGAAGTTGAGTCTAGACTTTGAAAAACTATTTTGCTAACTTAATATTTCGCTTACTGGCCCACATCGAGGTCACTACGTGTGATATCTATGGTATTAGGATCCTTTTCTCCTTACCTATGCTCTGGGAATCTGCTCTCTTATCCTTGCTGATAAGTTTTACAAAATCTGACATTAGGATCACGATCTCTTGATTCCACCCGGCGTTTTTGGTGCTTCCCCCATTGATTGAGTCGTGTCGCAGGAGTCGTACCCCAGGTCCCGGACCGCGGATCCCATTCTCATTCTGGGCAGGCCGCGCGTTCTCTGGCATCAACTCCCGTGGCCAACAGTTTTCTTGCGGCGTGATTGACATAGTGGAATCTATGTCGCGTCGTGTAATCCTTACCGCGGTCTGCGCGCCGCCTAGTGAGTCCTTTTTCCTTAATTTCTACGACGTTACGCTGCCCGATTTTCGATTGACTCTGTGTGCGAATGTGTATGTCTTATATGACTACTCCTATATATATCTGCGCCTCCTTTTCGTTGTCGTTTTACTTCAGGCTTGATTCCGGTATCTCGTTAAATTTTCATCGCTGAAATACCCCTGTTAAATTCTAGCAGGATGGCTGGTCGTGGTGGTCGTGGTCGTGGTCGTGCTGCCAACGACCCACCTCCGCCGCCGGATTACATGGCCGCGATGATGCAGCAGTTCGAGATGAACCGTCAGTTCATGCAGAATATCATGGCTCAGTTCCCCCAGCCGAATCAGAATGGGCACCACCATCAGCATGCCACCGTGACTCTGCACGACTTCACCCGCCTCAACCCCACTATGTTCCGCAAAACTGTTCAGCCGTTGGATGCTGATGACTGGCTTCGCGACATCACTCATGAGTAATGTCGATCCAGCCGACTATGTGAACTTTGCGTCTTACCATCTGAAAGGCGCCGCTGCTCAGTGGTGGAGCACCCACAAGCGTTCCCTGCCAGTTGAAGAAGTCATCACTTGGGATGAATTTCAGTCTGCTTTCCGCGCCCGCTACATTCCTCAGGGGATCATGGATCGTAAGGCGGAAGAATTCCGCAACCTCACTCAGGGCGACATGACTATTGAAGCCTATCAACGCGAGTTCCTCAACCTCTCTCGCTATGCGGAAGGAGAGATCACCACTGATGCTCGCAGGCAGCAGAAGTTCCGTCGTGGCCTCAACCCAGAACTCAGGCTCGCTCTTGCCGTTCATGATTTCGCCAACTTCTCCACCATGGTGAACAAGGCTATCACCGTCGAGACTGCCCAGATGGAGCACAAGAACTCTCTGAAGCGTTATCGTGACGTTGGCTCATCTTCGGGCGCAACGCAGAAGCGCCGTATCTGGCTCCCTACCAGTGTGACCCATTCACCTGTCCCTGCTCCAAGGCCGTCTTATGCTGCACCCCGTCTGCCTCCGCCACCGCAGTTGCCAAGAACTCTGCCTGCACCACCCAATGCTACACCCCTCCGTCCTCAGGATGGATTATGCTTCACGTGCCGCCAACCTGGGCATTTTTCCAGAGAGTGCCCCCAGAAACAGAAGCAACTGGTAGTTCACCCCGCTGGTCGTGGAAATGGTCGTGGCAACAACAGGACCCCCAACTATAATACTGATTCTGCCGCTTATGCTCGTGGACATGCTAACCACGTCAATGTTGAAGAAGCTCAGCAACAACCCGCTACCGTCATGGGTACCCTTCTCGTTAATTCCGTACCTGCTACTGTTTTATTTGATACAGGAGCATCGCATTCATTCTTGTCGGAAGCATTTGCATTGTCGCATAACTTCACGCTAGAAAAGATGAACCCACCGATGGTTGTCCGCACCCCGATAGGTCAATGTCAAACCACCAAGATAGTGCCCGGAACCATTGTTGAAATTGGAGGGATTGAATTCCTTGCTTCCCCCATCGTTCTGAAGTCTTCCACCATAGACCTCATTCTGGGAATGGACTGGTTGAAATTTCACGATGCCGCACTCTATTGTGGCACCAAGTCTGTCCAACTTTTTCACCCCTCCGGCGAGATTGTTAACCATACCACCCGAGTGATCCGTAATGCTGAAACACAGATATTTATAATGAATGCTTTGAATGCCGCCCCCCTCGAAGGCATCGAGAACATTCCGGTCGTTCGCGATTTTCCCGACGTCTTCCCAGAAGAAATGCCGGGAATTCCCCCGATCAGAGAAGTTGAATTCGTCATCGACTTGAAGCCAGGCACTGTTCCTATTGCCAAGCGTCCTTACAAGATGCCGCCACATGAACTCCTTGAACTTAAGGAGGAAATCGACAAGGCACTTCAGAAAGGATTCATTCGCCCTAGTTCCTCAGCTTGGGGAGCACCTTCGCTCTTTGTCAAGAAGAGCGATGGGACAAACCGATTGGTCCAAGATTATCGGCCCATTAACCAAGCCACCATCCAAAACAAATACCCACTTCCCCGGATCAACGATCTGTATGATCAACTTGCCGGATCTAATGTGTTTTCTAAACTCGACTTGAGGTTGGGTTATCACCAAATCTGAGTCCGTGATGTGGACATTCCGAAGACTGCCTTCATTACTCGCTATGGTTCATACGAGTACACTGTCATGTCCTTTGGCTTAACCAATGCTCCAGCCACCTTCTCCAGATTGATGAATTATATTTTCATGGAGTAGCTCGACCAGTTCGTCGTGGTTTATCTGGATGATATATTGATATATTCCAAGAATGAAGAAGAACATGCTGAACATCTTCGTCTTATACTGGAGAAGCTTCGAGAACACAAACTCTACGCTAAGTATTCTAAGTGTGAGTTCTAGCTTCCCGAAGTAACCTACCTTGGGCATGTGATTTCCAAGGATGGCATTGCCGTCACCCCAGAACGTATCCAGGCTATTCTTGACTGGACTCCTCCCAAGACCGTCAAGCATGTCCGCAGTTTCCTCGGGCTCGCTAGCTATTGCCGCCGTTTCGTCGAGAATTTTTCCAAGATTGCCAGGCCTCTGACTAATCTGCTTCACAAAGGCGTCAAGTTTGAGTGGACAGATAAGTCTCAAGAAAGTTTTCAAGCACTCAAAGACAAGCTAACTTCTCCCCCGGTGCTCGCTCCCCCTGTTACTCAGAAGGACCTCGTGATATATTGCGACACGTCTCGTCAAGGATTAGGCTGTGTCCTATTGCAAGAGCGCAAAGTGATTGCTTATGGCTCTCGACAGTTGCGTGCTCACGAAGACAAATACCCAACACATGATCTCGAATTGGCAGCAGTAATTTATGCATTAAAGCTGTGGCGACATTACCTCGTCGGTAATCGTTGCGAGGTCTACACCGACCACCAAAGTCTGAAGTACCTGTTTACTCAGCCAGACCTGAATCTTCGTCAACAACGATGGCTCGAGACAATAGCCGACTTCAACATGGATATTTCGTATACCCCTGGCAAGGCTAATGTGATGGCCGATGCCTTGAGCCGCAAAGCTTACTGTTCTGAACTTGAGGTTCAGGTGCAGCAACCACTTATGTATGAAGAGTTTCGCAAGTTGAATCTCGAGATTGTTCCTCAAGGTTACGTCAATAACCTGGTTCTCGAGTCAAAACTCGACGCCCTCATTAAGAGTAGACAATCTCTGGCCCCGGACATTGTGAAGATCAAGCAGGACATCGCAGAAGGAAAGCCCTCCTCTTTTACCATTGATGCCAATGATGGTGATACTGTGTACTTCAAGGGATGCTTAGTAGTTCCTGTGAGCCCGGTCCTCATTAACTGTGGTCCGGATATCATGGAAGAAGCCCATAATTCTCCCTTGTCAATCCACCCTGGCAGTACCAAGATGTATAAAGACCTTCATCAACGGTACTGGTGGCCTTACATGAAGCAAGATATCGCTCGCTTTGTTTCCAAATGTGACGTTTGCAGTCACGTCAAAGCCGGACATCAGAAACCTGCTGGTTGGCTGCGACCACTCCCTCCTCCTGATTGGAAGTGGGACAAAGTCGAGATGGACTTTGTCACCGGTTTTCCTAAGTCACAGAAAGGTAACGATGCCATCTTTGTGGTCATCGACCGATTCTCCAAGATTGCACACTTCCTGCCGGTCAAGGAGACGATCACTGCTAGTCAGTTAGCACACTTGTATATCTCCCGAATTGTGTCACTCCACGGTATTCCGATGGAGATCAGTTCAGACCGTGGCAACATTTTCACCTCACGATACTGGAATAGTTTCATGGAAGCTTTCGGGACTCGTCTGAATCTCAGCACCGCTTATCACCCCCAGTCGCAAGGCCAAGTTGAACGAGTTAATCAAGTGCTGGAAGACATGCTTCGCGCTTGTGTCCTTTCTTTCGGCATGAAATGGGAGGATGCCCTCCCATACGCGGAATTCTCGTACAACAATAGCTATCAGGCTAGCTTGAAGATGGCCCCCTTCGAAGTTCTATATGGACGTAAATGTCGAACCCCCCTGAATTGGTCAGGAACTGGGGAACGACCCTACTTCGGACCGGATCTTGTCCAAGAAGCTGAAGAACAAGTTCGCATTGTGCAACAAAATCTCAAGGCCGCACAGTCTCGTCAGAAGAGCAACTATGACCGCAAACACCGTGAAATGGAGTATCAACCTGGCGAATACGCTTACCTCCGTGTCACTCCCATGAGGGGCACTCATCGCTTCGGTATCAAGGGCAAGTTGGCTCCTCGCTACATTGGCCCGTTCTGTATCCTTTCCAGGAGTGGACCCGTGGCATACCGGTTGGAATTGCCGCCGAACCTCTCCCAAGTCCACGATGTATTCCACGTGTCGCAACTCCATCGCTGCTTCAAGGATCCTATCCGTGAAGTGGAGCATGATATGATCGAGCTGCAACAAGACTTGACTTATCAGGAACATCCGAGCCGCATTCTCGATCAGTCTGAGCGTCGAACTCGCAACAAGACCGTCAAGTTCCTCAAGGTCCAGTGGTCGAATCATTCTGAAGATGAAGCCACTTGGGAACGCGAAGATCGCCTTCGCGATGAATACCCCGATCTTTTCCTCGCTACCACTTAAATTCTCGGGACGAGAATTCTTGTAGTGGGGGAGATTTGTAACACCCTCAGTTTCTGTAACAGTAATCATCATCACTGTTGACCATCACTGTTGGTTAATCACTGTTATCCCCTGTCCTTAATCAAACTTTGCTTCTGCTCTTTTCAAAACATGATGGTTGGTAATCAAAACCCAAATCCCAATGCATCTTTCTCATCAAGAAACCAAACCCTAGTTGAAACTGCTTTGAATAAAAATTAAAACAAATGTGTTCAAACAAAGTTGTTCCATAAATCCTGGAACCATTTTTGTAAATTGCCTCAAATCATTACAATCATGTTGGACCAACTTTGGAAATTTTTGAAGTTATGGAAAATTCCAAACAATTCAAACAGTAGGTTAAAACCCTTACCTTGGGCATTTAATATTTAAAAGAAATATCTAATGATTTTATTTTGCTGCCAAAACTTTTGTGGCACTGCCATATAATGGAATACTAATTTTGAGACACCTAACACATTTTACAAAAATGCCTAAGCTAGGAAAACAATTACTAAAAGAGAAATACAGAAAAGAAGGACACAGAAAATTGGCAAAACACTAAATCTCGCCATGGGCGATAGCCCACCCGGCCCACTCCCCCTTCCCCACCTGCCCCCGTCCCCTCCGTCACCTGCCCCGTCGCCGTGGCGAGCTAACCGTGGCCGGGAGCTCTGCCGGCCGCCCCCACCTCCCGTGCGCCCCGGAGGCGATAAGAACGCCCCCGCGCACCTCCTGGACACGCCCCTCCTCCTTTTCCTCTCCTCCTCCTCTCGCCATCGTCGGGGAAAATTTCCTAAGCGCTGCCGTCGCCGTTGCCGTGGCCGCACGCGGCCAACGGCCACTACCGCCTACGCCACCGTGTCCAACCTCTGCACCGTCGTCGTCTTCATCAAGTCCAGCAAGGAATCGAGCCGGGAGCCCTCCCTCGCCTCGCCCTCGTCTTCGTTCCCCGCTCTGGCCGCCGCGACCTCGTCGTCGATTCCGGCCTCGACGCGCCTCCCCCGAGCTCGCTGCCAGACTCTACACGTTCCTGGTGAGCTCCCCTACCACCGGCAACGCCCCGTTCCCCCTCCCGTGCCCCATGGGCCGATCTGCCATTAGGGCAGAAGCGCCTCGCCGCCGACGAGCTCGCCGTCGTGGCCTAGCCCTCCCATTTGGCACGCCACACGCGTCGTCTTACTCCCCGGGCTCCCTGGAACTGATCCCCGTAGGGCACGCTCACTAATAATCTCTAGAACGTCGTCGTCGACAAACCCGTGCTCCGGCCGCCGCCTGACCTTGTCGCCGTCGCCACTCCGGTGAACCCCCGGCGACGCCATCACCCCCAATCGACGCGCCATGCTCCTCTGGTTCGTTTGCGACCAAACGCGTCCCAAAGGGCACACCAGAAGCGAAACCCGACCCCCTCCCGTGCGCTTCGCCCTGTTGGAGCTCGCCGGCGACTCGCCGCCGGCAGCCTCCGACGTGGCACACCTGGGGGCAACCCCTGGGTCACTGCCAGTGGACCCCATGGCCCCAGTTGACTGGGTTGACCAGTCAACTGTGCTGACTGGGCAACCCCAGTCACTGACATGTGGGCCCCTTGTAAATAATTAACTTAATGCTTTTAGTTAATCTAATAATTAAAATTGAGTCACTGACATGTGGGTCCAGAGGCATTTCTGATTTATTAAAATGTTTTATAAATAAATAGAGGCTGACATGTGGGTCCCACATGTCAGGCATTGTTTTGGATAATGTTTTGGATAATGTTTTGGATAATGTTTAATAAATAATAAAAGAAATTCAGAAAATCATTTAAATAATTTAAAACTTTGAAATTCAATAACTTTTAAACCGTAACTCGGATTCAAAAACTTTATACATGAAAATTGATCAGAAAAATATAACGAATACGAATACGCTATCCGTATGCCTATCACACCCCTCTAACACAACGAACATCGAACCTTTCCCCCTCCGGGCCGGCAGTCCGATAAATTGTCCGGTACTGTTAGAGTGCCCGGATGAATTTATTCCGAACACAAATGTTTCTCGGAATAGATCAACTAGCACGGATACACCCCCCTTATGTTTGTCCGGTACCCACGACACCTCCGGCTTGATCCTTCCCCCTTCGGACACCCTGTCCGGTAATCATCCGGAACCGGTAGCTCATCCTTAGATGAATTTCCGTTCCGAACAATGTACATTGCACTGCGTTAGGATACCGTTAACTTTTCGTCTGTCATGTCATGCATCTGTTTGTATATGCTTGCTGTGTATTTACTGTTTATTCCCCCCTTAATCTCCGGTAGACCCCGCTGTTGCCGTCGACTATACCGCTTCTGAGTACGACTACTTCGTCGACGACCCTACTACTACCGTCGAGCTTCCAGGCAAGCAGAGCCATTCTCTTCCCTAGATATCGCCTATCTTTCCGTACATTTCTTGCACTAGGCATTGTTACTGCTGCTGCTACGTTACAATCCTATTCAATTGCATAGCCTGATTTTGTCGCCCCTTGATGTGCCTTCCTTTATCCTATGCTTCCTATTATTATTATTATGCATTATTCAGCAGTGAGCCCTGCGCATTGTTAGCTAGGATTAGATAGAGGGCCGTGATCACTCAGGGGAGTGAACGCGGATACAAATATTATAACTGCACAGGTACGGTACAAAGCAGACACCGCCAAAGGCCCCTATCTGGGTTATGCCTAGTCACCTCAAGTGTGAGCTATCAAGGAGTAATTCCTTGTACTCCACCCGAGGCTGACTTTGTCTTACCGCCATAGGGTCCTGAACAACGATTGTCCTTCAGGTAAGAAGTCGGGCGACCCAACGGTGCCCGCGAGAGGTATTGCGACGGGACGACAGGGAGGGCACGACCAGTGTACCGGTGTGCTTGGCCCCTGGTCGTTGGCCGCGAGAGTTACCAAACCACGAAAGTCGAGCTCCCCCAGGAGCACACGCGAGACAAGGTAAGGAGACGGTTCACCTTGTTGGTAACCGCAGTGACTTGGTGGGACGACGGGGCAGACACCGATGTACTGGTGGTCCTGGCTGTTGTCGTTGTCCGCGGGTCAGTTAGGTCGAGGCAACGACAACGGTTGTCACGCAGGTTAATTAAAATGCTAAATGGTTCAGTGAATGTCTTGAGTTGGCTATATGCAATGTACGCACTACCTACCCATGGGAATTACGAGTTATGGGCTCCTCTGCTTCGTAGTGTCGTCCGAGGACTCTTCAGACGTCAGCAGTACTGCGGGCTGATTGCCGGGAAGTGGTGTGGTCTTATTTTCTCGCGCGGTGGTGTCTTATTTGGATTTGCTTTAACTTCACCGGCCAGCCACGCACCGTGCAGGAGTACGTTCGGGTTGGGGTCCAAGGCCCGGCGTACTTAGGATTTAGACCGGCGGATGGCCTCTCTGTTGAGTTTGAAAGATGGGCTATGAAGTGTCGGATAGCCTCGGTGGAGCGTTCCCTGATAAGGTTCCCGCCACCCTGGAGATCCGTGCGTGTAGCGTAACACAAGTGCACCCCTGCAGGGAAGATTAATCTATTCGAATAGCCGTGTCCACGGTAACAGAACGCTTTATGCTGAAGCTGGATCTTACCACTAGAAACTATTATTATTAAACTGTATGGTTCCGGGTTCTCTTCCTCGCGGGGATGTCGAGGAGGTGAACTCGGAGGCATTGTTAATTATTACAACTTATTATTATACAATGCTGCAGCAACTTCTGCTGCATTGTTACTTTATGCTTTATATGAACTGTTGGCTGATTCTTACCTCATGCTGCAAGACATCGTCGGAAGATGCTAGTCTTCGTTAGGCCTAGCTTCTTACCCTTGCTCTGGATTTCTGTCTTTCAGTCCACTATATACAGCCTCTTCTTTCCGTTGATACAATGCATAATGCTTAGTAGCGGACGTAAGACTCGCGGGTATACTAGATACTCACCTGGTCCATAATTAACCCTAGCATTTTTGTAAAATGTGTTACCTGGTCCATAATTAGTCATATATATTCCTAGGGTGCCACAAAAAGTTTAGGCTTAAAATAAAACCATTTACTATTTCTTTATAATATTCAATTGTCAAATGGTGCTGTTTTGCTTGGTGTTTGAATTTTTTGAATTTTCTAGTGGCAAAATAAAATACCATAACCACATGGGCATGACCCAATGATTATTAGTGATTTTATAAAAGTGGTCCCATGATTTTAGGGAAAAGTTTAATTGCAACATATTTTTCATAGCAACCAAAAGGCATTTCTGAATATGATCAAAAGACAAGTGGGTCATGGCATGGTTTGCATAGTGATTAGCAACAGTGGTTAGTCCATAGTAAAAGTGATTACTGTTACAGACAACTGAGGGTGTTACAAATCTCCCCCACTACAAGAATTCTCGTCCCGAGAATTTAAGTGGTAGCGAGGAAAAGATCGGGGTATTCATCGCGAAGGCGATCTTCGCGTTCCCAAGTGGCTTCATCTTCAGAATGATTCGACCACTGGACTTTGAGGAACTTGACGGTCTTGTTGCGGGTTCGACGCTCAGACTGATCGAGAATGCTGCTCGGATGTTCTCGATAAGTCAAGTCTTGTTGCAGCTCAATCATATCATGCTCCACTTCGCGGATAGGGTCCTTGAAGCAGCGACGGAGTTGCGACACGTGGAAGACATCGTGGACTTGGGAGAGGTTCGGCGGCAATTCCAACCGGTATGCCACGGGTCCACTCCTGGAAAGGATACGGAACGGGCCAATGTAGCGAGGAGCCAACTTGCCCTTGATACCGAAGCGATGAGTGCCCCTCATGGGAGTGACACGGAGGTAAGCGTATTCACCAGGTTGATACTCCATTTCCCGGTGTTTGCGGTCATAGTTGCTCTTCTGACGAGACTGTGCGGCCTTGAGATTTTCTTGCACAATGCGAACCTGATCTTCAGCTTGTTGGACAAGATCTGGTCCGAAGTAGGGTCGTTCCCCAGTTCCTGACCAATTCAGGGGGGTTCAACATTTACGTCCGTATAGAACTTCGAAGGGGGCCATCTTCAAGCTATCCTGATAGCTATTATTGTACGAGAATTCCGCGTACGGGAGAGATTCCTCCCATTTCATGCCGAATGAAAGGACACAAGCGCGAAGCATGTCTTCCATCACTTGATTTACTCGTTCAACTTGGCCTTGCGACTAGGGGTGATAAGCGGTGCTGAGAGGCAAACGAGTCCCGAAGGCTTCCATGAAACTATTCCAGTATCGTGAGGTGAAAAGGCTGCCACGGTCTGAACTGATCTCCAGCGGAATACCGTGGAGTGACACAATCCGGGAGATGTACAAGTGTGCTAACTGACTAGCAGTGATCGTCTCCTTGAACGGCAGGAAGTGAGCAATCTTGGAGAATCGGTCGATGACGACAAAGATGGCATCGTTACCTTTTTGTGACTTAGGAAAACCGGTGACGAAGTCCATCTCGACTTTGTCCCACTTCCAATCAGGAGGAGGGAGTGGTTGCAACCAACCAGCAGGTTTCTGATGTCCGGCTTTGACGCGACTGAAAACGTCACAGTGAGAAATATAGCGGGCGATGTCTTGCTTCATGTAAGGCCACCAGTACCGCTGACGAAGGTCTTTATACATCTTGGTACTGCCAGGGTGGATTGACAAGGGAGAATTATGGGCTTCTTCCATGATATCCGGACCACAGTTAATGATGGACAGGCTCACAGGAACTACTAAGCGGCCCTTGAAGTACACAGTATCACCATCATTGGCATTAATGGTAAAAGAGGAGGGCTTTCCTTCTGCAATGTCCTGCTTGATCTTCACAATGTCAGGGGCCAGAGATTGTCTACTCTTGATGAGGGCGTCGAGGTTTGACTCGAGAACCAGGTTATTGATGTAACCTTGAGGAACAATCTCGAGGTTCAACTTGCGAAACTCTTCGTACATAAGTGGTTGCTGCACCTGAACCTCAAGTTCAGAACAGTAAGCTTTGCGGCTCAAGGCATCGGCCATCACATTAGCCTTGCCAGGGGTATACGAAATATCCATGTTGAAGTCGGCTATTGTCTTGAGCCATCGTTGTTGACGAAGATTCAGGTCTGGCTGAGTAAACATGTACTTCAGACTTTGGTGATCGGTGTAGACCTCGCAACGATTACCGACGAGGTAATGTCGCCACAGCTTCAATGCATAAATTACTGCTGCCAATTCGAGATCATGCATTGGATATTTGTCTTCGTGAGCACGCAACTGACGAGAGCCATAAGCAATTACTTTGCGCTCTTGCATTAGGACATAGCCTAATCCTTGACGAGACGCGTCGCAATATATCACGAAGGCCTTCTGAGTATCAGGGGGAGCGAGCACCGGGGGAGAAGTTAGCTTGTCCTTGAGTGCTTTAAACTTTCTTGACATTTATCTGTCCACTCAAACTTGACGCCTTTGTGAAGCAGATTAGTCAGAGGCCTGGCAATCTTGGAGAAATTCTCGACGAAACGGCAGCAATAGCTAGCGAGCCCGAGGAAACTGCGGACTTGCTTGACGGTCTTGGGAGGAGTCCAGTCAAGAATAGCCTGGATACGTTCTGGGGTGACGGCAATGCCATCCTTGGAAATCACATGTCCAAGGTAGGTTACTTCGGGAAGCCAGAACTCACACTTAGAATACTTAGCGTAGAGTTTGTGTTCTCGAAGCTTCTCCAGTATAAGACGAAGATGTTCAGCATGTTCTTCTTCATTCTTGGAATATATCAATATATCATCCAGATAAACCACGACGAACTGGTCGAGGTACTCCATGAAAATATAATTCATCAATCTGGAGAAGATGGCTGGAGCATTGGTTAAGCCAAAGGACATGAGGGTGTACTCGTATGAACCATAGCGAGTAATGAAGGCAGTCTTCGGAATGTCCTCATCACGGACTCGGATTTGGTGATAACCCAACCTGAAGTGGAGTTTAGAAAACACCTTGGATCCGGCAAGTTGATCATACAGATCGTTGATCCGGGGAAGTGGGTATTTGTTCTGGATGGTGGCTTGGTTAATGGGCCGATAATCTTGGACCAATCGGTTTGTCCCATCGCTCTTCTTGACAAAAAGCGAAGGTGCTCCCCAAGCTGAGGAACTGGGGCGAATGAATCCTTTCTGAAGTGCCTTGTCGATTTCCTCCTTAAGTTTAAGGAGTTCATGTGGCGGCATCTTGTAAGGGCGCTTGGCAATAGGAACAGTGCCTGGCTTCAAGTCGATGACGAATTCAACTTCTCTGATCGGGGGTATTCCTGGCAAATCTTCGGGGAAGACGTCGGGAAAATCGCGAACGACCGAAATGTTCTCAATTCCTTCCAAAGGTGAGATATTCAAAGCATTCATCATAAAGATCTGTGTTTCAGCATTACGGGTAACTCGGGTGGTGTGGTTAACAATCTCGCCGGAGGGGTGAAAAAGTTGGACAGACTTGGTGCCACAATAGAGTGCGGCATCGTGAAATTTCAACTAATCCATTCCCAGGATGAGGTCTATGGTGGAAGACTTCAGGAGGCTGGGCGAAGCAAAGAATTCAACTCCTTCGATTTCAATGGTGGTGTTTGGCACAAGCATGGTGGTTCGGCATTGGCCTATCGGGGTGCGAACAACCATCGGGGGTTTGATCGTTTCGTACTTGAAGTTATGCGAAAATGCAAATGCTTCCGACATGAATGAATGCGATGCTCCTGTATCAAATAAAACAGTAGCAGGTACGGAATTAACGAGAAGGGTACCCATCACGGTAGCGGGTTGTTGCTGAGCTTCTTCAACATTGACGTTGTTAGCATGTCCACGAGCATAAGCAGCAGACCCAGTATTATAGTTGGGGGTCCTTTTGTTGCCACGACCATTTCCGCGTCCAGCGGGGTGAACTACCAGTTGCTTCTGTTTCTGGGGGCACTCTCTGGAAAAATGCCCAGGTTGGCGGCACGTGAAGCATAATCCGTCCTGAGGACGAAGGGGGGTAGCATTGGGTGGTGCAGGCAGAGCTCTTGGCATCTGCGGTGGCGGAGGCAAACGGGGTGCAACATAAGACGGCCTTGGAGCAGGGACAGCTGAATGGGTCACACTGGTAGGTAGCCAGATACGACGCTTCTGCGTTGCGCCCGAAGATGAGCCAACGTCACGATTACGCTTCAGAGAGTTCTTGTGCTCCATCTGGGCAGTCTCGACGGTGATAGCCTTGTTCACCATGGTGGCAAAGTTGGAGAAATCATGAACGGAAAGAGCGAGCCTGAGGTCTGGGTTGAGGCCACGACGGAACTTCTGCTGCCTGCGAGCATCAGTGGTGATCTCTCCTTCCGCATAGCGAGAGAGGTTGAGGAACTCGCGCTGATAGGCTTCAACAGTCATGTCTCCCTGAGTGAGGTTGCGGAATTCTTCCGCCTTACGATCCATGATCCCCTGAGGAATGTAGCGGGCGCGGAAGGCAGACTGAAATTCATCCCAAGTGATGACTTCTCGAACTGGCAGGGAACGCTTGTGGGTGCTCCACCACTGAGCAGCGGCGCCTTTCAGATGATAAGACGCAAAGTTCACATAGTCGGCTGGATCGACATTAGCAGACTCCAGCTCGTGTGTGATGTCGCGAAGCCAGTCATCAGCATCCAAAGGCTGAACAGTGTTGCGGAACATAGTGGGGTTGAGGCGGGTGAAGTCGTGCAGAGTCACGGTGGCATGCTGATGGTGGTGCCCATTCTGATTCGGCTGTGGAAACTGAGCCATGACATTCTCCATGAACTGACGGTTCAGCTCGAACTGCTGCATCATCGCGGCCATGTAATCTGGCGGCGGAGGTGGGTCGTTGGCACCACGACCACGTCCACGACCACGACCAGCCATCCTGCTAGAATTTAACAGGGGTATTTCAGCGATGAAAATTTAACGAGATAACGGAATCAAGCCTGAAGTAAGACGACAACGAAGAGGAGGCGCGGATATATATAGGAGTAGTATATAAGACATACACATTTACACACAGAGTCAACCGAAAATCGGGCAGCGTAACGTCGTAGAAATTAAGGAAAAAGGACTCACTAGGCGACGCGCAGACCGCGGTAAGGATTACACGATGCGACATAGATTCCACTATGTCAATCACGCCGCAAGAAAACTGTTGGCCACAGGAGTTAATGCCAGAGGACGCGCGGCCTGCCCAGATTGAGAATGGGATCCGCGGTCCGGGACCTGGGGTAGAACTCCTGCGACACGACTCAATCAATGAGGGAGCACCAAAAACGCCGGGTGGAATCAAGAGAACGTGATCCTAATGTCAGAGTTTGTAAAACTTACCAGCAATGATAAGAGAGCAGATTCCCAGAGCATAGGTAAGGAGAAAAATATCCTAATACCATAGATATCACACGTAGTGACATCGATGTGGGCCCGTAAGCCAAATATTAAGTTAGCAAAATAGTTTTTCAAAGTCTAGACTCAACATCGACCAAGTAGTGGTGGGGTGGCTTCCTACAGGCAGTCGGCTCTGATACCAACTTGTGACGCCCCCAAAATCAATCCGTGTACAGTAATCATACACGCAGGGTACACGGCTGAGATTAGGGTGCCACGGTGAGAATATCACAGCACAACACTAAACACAAAAGGATAAACAAATATATTACAATAAAGGGGGGGTCACGCGGACCCGAATACATAAGTCATACAAGTCATAATATCTGAGTACAAACATAGTTAGTCAAGTTTTGCCTTAAGAAGGCTAGCAGAAATCACATCAGAGATACAGATCGAAAAGGCGAGGCCTCCTGCCTGGGATCCACCGAACTACTCCTGGTCAACGGGGAACTCGACGTCGTAGTAGTCGCCTCCGGGGTACTCCTACTCCTGGGCTCCAACGTCGACTGCAGCGGCAGATCAGGTAAAGAGAAAAAGGGGAAGAAAGCAAAGGTGAGTATCTAGCATACCCGCGAGTCTTACGTCCGCTACTAAGCATTATGCATTGTAACAACGGAAAGAAGAGGCTGTATATAGTGGACTGAAAGACAGAAATCTAGAGCAACGGTAAGAAGCTAGGCCTATCAAAGACTAGCATCTTCCGACGATATCTTGCAGCATGAGGTAAGAATCAGCCAACAGTTATATAAAGCATAAAGTAACAATGCAGCAGAAGTTGATGCAGCATTGTATAATAATAAGTGGTAATAATTAACAATGCCTCCGAGTTCACCTCCTCGACATCCCCGCGAGGAAGAAAACCCGGAACCATACAGTTTAATAATAATAGTTTGTAGTGGTAAGATCCAGCTTCAGCATAAAGCGTCCTGTTACCGTGGACACGGCTATCCGAATAGATTAATCTTCCCGGCAGGGGTGCACTTGTGTTACGCTACACACACGGATCTCCAGGGTGGCGGGAACCTTGTTAGGGAACGCTCCACCGATGCTATCCGACACTTCATAGCCCATCTTTCAAACTCAACAGAGAGGTCATCCGCCGGACTATATCCTATGTACGCGGGGCTTTGGACCCTAACCCCGACGTACTCCTGCACGGTGCGAGGCTGGCCGGTGAAGTTAAATCAAAGAAAATACAAATCACACTGCCGCGGCAAATAAGACAACACCACTTCCCGGCGCAGGCCGCGGTACTGCTGACGTCTGAAGAGTCCTCGGACGACAGTACGAAGCAGAGGAGCCCATAACTCGTAATTCCCACGGGTAGGTAGTTCGTACATGGCATATAGCCAACTCAAGACATCCGCCGAACCATTTAGCATTTTAATTAACCTGCGTGACAACCGTTATCGTTGCCTCGACTTAACTGACCCGCGGACAACGACAGCAGCCAGGACCACCAGTACATCGGTGCCTGCGCCGTCGTCCCACCAAGTCACTGCGGTTACCAACAAGGTGAACCGTCTCCTTACCTTGTCTCGCGTGTACTCTTGGAGGAGTTCGACTTTCGTAGTTTGGTAACTCTCGCGGCCAACGATCAGGGGCCAAGCACACCGGTACACTGGTCGTACCCTCCCTGTCGTCCCGTCGCAATACCTCTCGCGGGACCGTTGGGTCCCCCGACTTCTTACCTGAAGGACAACCGTTTCTCAGATACCTAGAGCGGCTATACAGAGTCAGCAACGAGTGGAGTACAAGGATTACTCCTTAATAGCTCAGACTTGATGGTGGCTCGGCAGAGCCGAGCTAGGGGGTCTGAGGCGGTGTCTGCATTGTACCGTACCTGTGCAGTTATAATACTTGTATCCGCGTTCACTCCCCTGAGTGATCACGGCCCTCTATCTAATCCTAGCTAACAATGCGCAGGGCTCACTGCTGAATAACATATATATATTTATAGGCAGCATAGGATAAGGAAGGCACATCAAGGGGCGACAATGACAGGTTATGCAATTGAATAGGTAAGCAACGTAGCAGCAGCAGTAACAATGCCTAGTGCAAGAAATGTACGGAAAGATAGGCGATATCTGGGGAAGAGAATGGCTCTGCTTGCCTGGAAGCTCGACGGTAGTAGTAGGGTCGTCGACGAAGTAGTCGTACTCAGCAGCGGTGTAGTCAACGGCAGCAGCGGGGTCTACCGGAGATTAAGGGGGGGGGGGAAGAAACAATAAATACACAACAAGCATATACAAACAGATGCTTGACATAACAGATGAAATGTTAACGGTATTCTAACGCAGTGCAATGCACATTGCTCGGAACGGAAATTCATCTGAGGATGAACTACCGGCTCCGAATGATTACCGGACAGGGAGACCGGAGGGGGAAGGATCAAGCTGGAGGTGTCGTGGGTACCGGAAAAACATAAGGGGGGTGTATCCGTGCTAGTTGATCTATTCTGAGAAACATTCGTGTTCGGAATAAATTCATCCGGGCACTCTAACAGTACCGGACAATTTATCGGACAGTCGGTCCGGAGGGGGACGGTTCGATGTTCGTTGTGTTAGAGGGGTGTGATAGACACACGGATAGCGTATTCGTATTCGTTATATTTTTTTGATCAATTTTCATGTATAAAGTTTTTGAATCTGAGTTACGGTTTAAAAGTTATTGAATTTTTTAAAGTTTTTAGATCATTTAAATGATTTTCTGAATTTCTTTTATTATTATAACAACATTATCCAGAACATTATCCAAAACAGTGCCTGACATGTGGGACCCACATGTCAGCCTCTGTTTATTTATAAAACATTTTAATAAATCAAAATAGCCTCTGGGCTGTAAGGCCCGATATGCGGTACTGTTCCAGATCTAGATGTTTCTATCCAGATCCGGGGACAAAGCACATATCGGTCCCACCGCGACATATGACAAAGTCATATGCCCCGGATTTCCAACATGATATCACAACATTACAGATACAAGGATACAACATCTCATACAATCGGCATACAACTGCCTTAAATACAATACAACAGCGGAAGATACATGTCTGAGTACAGACTACAATCAAATGCCTAATGGCAATGAGAAAACATCGATCCACACAGGTCCAGGCCCTCCGCCGGGATCCACCTAACTAGTCGTCGTTGAGTCTCCACGTGAAACGTCGATCACCATAGCTGTTGTCGATCAGAACCCTGAAAAGAGTTTGGGGGTAGTATCATGAGTACAGAGGTACTCAGCATCCAACTGTAGTGGTCATCTGACCCAGCAAGGACTTCATCACTCGTCATTCTAGGACAACTAGTAGTTTACGGTAAGGAAGGGGTAAGTGGTGAGGTTGCTGCCGCACTAGCATTTATGAAGTGGCTAACGATCTAGAGAGTAAGATAAGAAGCCAAGCATTCGATGAGGAATCGCCTCCAACAAGTCTGCTATCACCTACTTACGCAAGCATAACACCTATCCTATCCTTGTCCTCCTCTTCGCAACCCGACGAAGAAGAAGCAGTCAAGGCACACACACGTGTTGATCAAGTTATATTAAGATTATCTCAGTTGTTGTTGTCTATGAACAAGGAGTAGGTCTCAAGTCGTCCATAACCGTGGACACGGCTTCTCGAAAAGATTTAACCCTGCAGGGGTGTACCAACTGCCCATTACAAGGCTCCGCACGCACGACCATCTCTCTCAGTTGCTACCCATCACAGGCAAACATTTTATGATTTAGTTCCAAGAGATCCGAAACGACAAGTCCCTCTAGCTAACAACGAACAAATCCGGGTGGCCCCCGGTGAGTCGACACCCAACTCAAAAGCCGGCCGCGCTCTCGAATCGGCCTCTACCGTCTGGATGAGGTCGGGTTAGTTGCCCAAACAGATGTGGACAACCCCCTAGCTCCCAGGTGTGCACCAACAAAGGAACTATGTCTCCGCTGGCCCGAGTTGTTTGAAAACTACTGGCGTACGACCAGCACACACACGGTTTCAAATGGTAAATCAGCTTGGGCCACCACTAGAAATGCTTGAAGCTAGATAGGTAAGAAAAGGGGACCCCATAAAATCCCACACGCGGTTAGGCACGCTCAGTCTTAAAACCAATACCCGGAACTCGGATCCTAGGTGACTCGAATGGAACAAAGCGTCGGGGCGGGATAGCCTACACCTTCCATCCTTCGTCGAATATAGTCAACATTATAATAATCATATCATCAACAACAATAATAAAAATGTGATATCCCAAAACCCAAGGAGTAACAGGGTAACATCGTAGCATCCTAAGCATGCATACTAAGCAGGGGCTGAGCAACGAGCAATAGTAACATAACAGTACAAGGTTTGCTGGGAGGGGACATGGCTGTATCGGTTTAAAAGAGGTTGTAAACATGTGGTAGGATCAAACATCGAGCCTAACCTAGACTAGCATGCAAACCGCTGGTTGAAATAGAATGGATCATAAGTAATGTATAGTCCTTGCCTGTTGATAAGTTGGGTTCCGAAGGTGTAGTTGATTGCAAGCTCGCATCGTCTCCGAGAGGTACCCGCGGAAGCACACAAGAAGGAAACACTGGAAAGCAATCAACGGTGCACCACTATTACTACGGAGCAACACAAGATCAAGAAGACAACACAAGGCACGGCAACGCGATACGGATCTATCGTCGGGAATGGTTACTAACAGTTTAAGTGGGGTATCGGTCACACACGACGAATACCGCACGTTTTTACGGTGGTTCAAGTTGTTTAGCTACAGGTGTTCAACCAACGGTTGTTAACATGGAAACTCAAGCAAGCATGGCATAGCACACAAACATGTAAAAAGGTGAAGCACAAAGTAAACTATCTACGCTAGTCAATTTAAGTGAGGCACAACCTAAACATGGCATAACACTAAGTGTCGCACGATGATTAAAACATTTGGTACTGTTCTGCCTTAAACCATATTTTAGGTTGGTTAACAACAGAAAACAATAGCATAAACACAAAGTACATGAGAAACTAATCAAGTTACATATAAAGAACACCCCAAACGGAGTTACGGTTAAAAAGATACAAGCAAAACAAGTTATGCACACATGCTGTATAAACAGGGGTAAATCTATATGAAAAAGTTCAGCAACATGACATATAAATACATGGGATGAAAATAGACATGATGCTTAACAATAAGCAATTGGAATCACTCAAATCCGATAAACGGTCGCGACACACTCGTCGACCGAAGTTGCAACAAAATAACAGTTTCAGCAACAGCAGCACATTAACATCAGGATCACCAATTTGGAGCAAGATTTAATACAGCTAAAGCACCCAAAGATGGCAAGTTAAAGCATGGAATTGAAGTACACATGATTCTTAACACATGGGAGAAATAATCAAAGCAATAGGCCTCATGGATGAGTCACAATCATCATGCAAAGTTGCAACAAAAATATAAACAGCAGCACTTAACAGGAAAAAGTAGCAGTTTAGCGGCCTGATGCCCTGTTCAGCACACAATTACACAATCAAGATGAGCTCAAACAGAAAAACTTTCTACATACGAATGCTAGATCACGCAAAACTGAGCAACTTTCGTTTTGGGGGCACGTTCATCGGAGCTACGGTTCAACGGGAAATCGTATTACAAAACAGCATCAGCACACAGTTTTTTAACAGACTTTGCAAAAACTGGAAAATGGAAAGAAAAAAAACAACAGAAAAAAAGGGAGCCGGGCCTCACCCCTGTTGGGCTCGGCCCATCTGGAGCTGGAGGCCGGGCGGCTGGCTTGGGGCTGCTGGGCCGCGCAGAGGGAGGCGCCGGCTGGGCCTGGGGCTGAGGCCGGCCCACCTGGCACCAGCGGTCAACGGGGGGGGGGGGGGGGCACGGGCGCTCGGGCCGTCCCGTGGTGGCCATCAGGCGACGGCGGCAGCAACCGGCTCGCCGACCGGCTTGCCGTGGCGAGGAGGCGGCTAGGGCGGGCGAGGGGCGGCGGATCCGGCTCCCAGCTGCCGGATCTGGCCGTTGGCGGCTTGAGGCGGCGGGGCCGGTGGCTTCGAGGGGCGGCACCTCGAGCTCGGGCTCGGCTTCCCATGGCGGCGTCCATGGCGGTCGCGGCTCCGGCTCGGTATCCCCGGCGACCTGCGGGCGAGGGAGAGGAGGTCAGGAGGGAGGAGAGGGAGAGGAGTGGCGCGCTGGCTCGCCGGCTGGTCGGAGCAGTGGAGAGCCGGCGGCGGCGGCGTCGGGTCCGAGGCGGCTGGGAGAGGAGAGAGAAAGAGGTGGGAGAAGAGAGAGGTTGGTGGGAGGCGATCTCGGCCGTCAGATCTGCTGGGCTGGAAGTGCTGCGAAAAATGGGGATTTTGGGGTAAAACTGGGCAAAGTGGAGGGGGGTGGCTGCAAATTTTGTGTTAGGGAAACCCTAAAAATGGGTGGGAGTGTGGTGGTCTTTATATAGCCCCGGTGGCTGGCAGTTTGCAAAAACATCCCCGGTTTTTCTCTCGCGCGCGCGGTGCTTACGTTTCTGACCGCCGGGAGTCCGTAGTACCTCCGATTCGGGTAAAACTTCGAACTGCGCGATCAGCGCGTCGAGCCGGCGGCGTTCACCTCGCGTTGGAACCGTTCCGAGAACACTTTCCGGCGCGCTATAAAAATAACCCGTTTAATTATTAAACGGGGTTTTCGTTCCGTTGGCTGCGGCTGGTCTCGTGCGGTTTTCGCGACGGTGATCGGGTGAAACCCGGTGTCGCAAAGGTCGAGTGTAAGGGTGGCAAGGGTCGGTCTCCGTCCGATACGGGATAAGAGGGGGAAAAATCGCCGATCGATAAATCAGGGATGCAAACACCGGAAACAAATCAGACAATCAAACAATTCACGCCGAAAACAAAATTTTTAATTTTTGTGAAATCTGGGCTGTTACAATACAACACCACCAACAAGGGATCTCGTCCCGAGATCCAGGGCGATCCGGGGGAGAGGAAAGAGTCGACGATCTTCAACACCACCAACAAGGGACTCTACTCCATGTCGATGTCGAGCTTCCGTCGAGATAAATTTCCGCAGGGAGACGACATCGTCGGAAAAAACGAAACCGTTAGTGTCAAGAGGAAGAACGACAGCTAAAACTTGGTCAAGGGATAGTGCTTTTCGACGCAATTCGTGAAAACACCGAGAAAAGGATGGATGGCAATGGATGACCCAGATGATACCCAAAACCGGAGAAGCTAAAGGTACTACAGGAACTCCCACCTGAGCTCGGAATCGAGACAATACTTCCCAAGCAAAGCATTGTAACGGTTCCGATACTCCACACACTCGAGATCCTAGAGTTTTGAAGGGGATAAGTTGAGAATAAAACACTTACGACACTTGTCCTGACCAGATTAGAAGTAAGGAGTAAAAAGATTCCTACTCTCCGATAACTAACTTAGTAACTACAAAAAGTTTTTGTCTAGACTCGACTTCGGCCAGAAAAGGGATCCTACGGTCGGTAAGGCTCCGATACCAAGTTGTAAGGCCCGATATGCGGTACTGTTCCAGATCTAGATGTTTCCATCCAGATCCGGGGACGAAGCACATATCGGTCCCACCGCGACATATGACAAAGTCATATGCCCCGGATTTCCAACATGATATCACAACATTACAGATACAAGGATACAACATCTCATACAATCGGCATGCAACTGCCTTAAATACAATACAACAGCGGAAGATACATGTCTGAGTACAGACTACAATCAAATGCCTAATGGCAAAGAGAAAACATCGATCCACACGGGTCCAGGCCCTCCGCCGGGATCCACCTAACTAGTCGTCGTTGAGTCTCCACGTGAAACGTCGATCACCATAGCTGTTGTCGATCAGAACCCTGAAAAGAGTTTGGGGGTAGTATCATGAGTACCGAGGTACTCAGCATCCAACTGTAGTGGTCATCTGACCCAGCAAGGACTTTATCACTCGTCATTCTAGGACAACTAGTTGTTTACGGTAAGGAAGGGGTAAGTGGTGAGGTTGCTGCCGCACTAGCATTTATGAAGTGGCTAACGATCTAGAGAGTATGATAAGAAGCCAAGCATTCGATGAGGAATCGCCTCCAACAAGTCTGCTATCACCTACTTACGCAACCATAACACCTATCCTATCCTTGTCCTCCTCTTTGCAACCCGACGAAGAAGAAGCAGTCAAGGCACACGCACATGTTGATCAAGTTATATTAAGATTATCTCAGTTGTTGTTGTCTATGAACAAGGAGTAGGTCTCAAGTCGTCCATAACCGTGGACACGGCTTCTCGAAAAGATTTAACCCTGCAGGGGTGTACCAACTTCCCATTACAAGGCTCCGCACGCACGCCCATCTCTCTCAGTTGCTACCCATCACAGGAAAACATTTTATGATTTAGTTCCAAGAGATCCGAAACGACAAGTCCCTCTAGCTAACAACGAACAAATCCGGGTGGCCCCCGGTGAGTCGACACCTAACTCAAAAGCCGGCCCTGCTCTCGAATCGGCCTCTACCGTCTGGATGAGGTCGGGTTAGTTGCCCAAACAGATGTGGACAACCCCCTAGCTCCCAGGTGTGCACCAACAAAGGAACTATGTCTCCGCTGGCCCGAGTTGTTTGAAAACTACTGGCGTACGACCAACACACACACGGTTTCAAATGGTAAATCAGCTTGGGCCACCACTAGAAATGCTTGAAGCTAGATAGGTAAGAAAAGGGGACCCCATAAAATCCCACACGCGGTTAGGCACGCTCAGTCTTAAAACCAATACCCGGAACTCGGATCCTAGGTGACTCGAATGGAACAAAGCGTCGGGGCGGGATAGCCTAGACCTTCCATCCTTCGTCGAATATAGTCAACATTATAATAATCATATCATCAACAACAATAATAATAATGTGATATCCCAAAACCCAAGGAGTAACAGGGTAACATCGTAGCATCCTAAGCATGCATACTAAGTAGGGGCTGAGCAACGAGCAATAGTAACATAACAGTACAAGGTTTGCTGGGAGGGGACATGGCTGTATCGGTTTAAAAGAGGTTGTAAACATGTGGTAGGATCAAACATCGAGCCTAACCTAGACTAGCATGCAAACCGCTGGTTGAAATAGAATGGATCATAAGTAATGTATAGTCCTTGCCTGTTGATAAGTCGGGTTCCGAAGGTGTAGTTGATTGCAAGCTCGCATCGTCTCCGAGAGGTACCCGCGGAAGCACACAAGAAGGAAACACTGGAAAGCAATCAACGGTGCACCACTATTACTACGGAGCAACACAAGATCAAGAAGACAACACAAGGCACGGCAACGCGATACGGATCTATCGTCGGGAATGGTTACTAACAGTTTAAGTGGGGTATCGGTCACACACGACGAATACTGCACGTTTTTACGGTGGTTCAAGTTGTTTAGCTACAGGTGTTCAACCAACGGTTGTTAACATGGCAACTCAAGCAAGCATGGCATAGCACACAAACATGTAAAAAGGTGAAGCACAAAGTAAACTATCTACGCTAGTCAATTTAAGTGAGGCACAACCTAAACATGGCATAACACTAAGTGTCGCACGATGATTAAAACATTTGGTACTGTTCTGCCCTAAACCATATTTTAGGTTGGTTAACAACAGCAAACAATAGCATAAACACAAAGTACATGAGAAACTAATCAAGTTACATATAAAGAACACCCCAAACGGAGTTACGGTTAAAAAGATACAAGCAAAACAAGTTATGCACACATGCTGTATAAACAGGGGTAAATCTATATGAAAAAGTTCAGCAACATGAAATATAAATACATGGGATGAAAATAGACATGATGCTTAACAATAATCATTTGGAATCACTCAAATACGATAAACGGTCGCGACACACTCGTCGACCGAAGTTGCAACAAAATAACAGTTTCAGCAACAGCAGCACATTAACATCAGGATCACCACTTTGGAGCAAGATTTAATACAGCTAAAGCACCCAAAGATGGCAAGTTAAAGCATGGAATTTAAGTACACATGATGCTTAACACATGGGAGAAAGAATCAAAGCAATAGGCCTCATGGATGAGTCACAATCATCATGCAAAGTTGCAACAAAAATATAAACAACATCACTTAACAGGAAAAAGTAGCAGTTTAACGGCCTGATGCCCTGTTCAGCACACAATTACACAATCAAGATGAGCTCAATAGTGAAGTTTTCAGAAAAAATCCAGAAAAATAAGAATAAAAATTTCCATGCCGGGAGTGACCCAGAGGCACCTGGGGCTGACCAGGGGGGGCCACCAGTGGCCCAGGCGGCCAGCTGGCGCGGCCTGCCCCCTGGCCGCGCCCACAGGGCGCCTGGGGCCCACAGGCCTCACTTCCAGGTATGTCTTCTTCCTCCTCCTTCCTCTCTCTCTCTCTCTCTCCAAAAACACGAGTTCTGCACTTTGTTCTTGCGTTCTTGCTGTTCTTGGAGGCGATTTTCAAATTCTCTCTACAACCCACCATTCGAGCTGAATTTTTGAGCAAATACTCCCTGGTATGTAACTCCTTCACCCCTCCAATTAGATTTTTGATTGGTGGCTTCATTTGTGAGTATTTAGTAGCTCTTGGTGCTGTTTATATGAGCTTGCATGCATGTGTAGAATTTTATTTTCCAAGTTTTGATGCAAGTTTATGCCTTAGGTAAGTGAGTTGAGTAGTTTGCCTTAACTCACTTGATTTAAATCCTTGTTTTTGTAAATTGTCAAAAATTTCAGAAATGAGTTTGCTAGGAAGAGCAAAGGGGTGGCTTGGGAAGAAGAGGCCCGAGCGCTCCGACCGAGTTACAAGAGCTGCAGCTTCACCCTCGACTGCTAGGGTGAGCTACAACGAAGATCATGTGCCCTTAGAGTTGTTGGAGGACACAAATCAAGAACGTGCAATGACTTTCCCGTGCGATGAATTCCTTGAAGCTGCAGGAATTAGGGAGGAGTTCTATAATCTTTGTGCTAATGCAGGTTTGACACGGCTCACAACGTGCCGTGTTACTCAGTATCAAAAACTCACCTCCTATTTTATTAACAGTTTTAGATATAACCTTGATGCTGGTTCTGTTGAGTTTAAAATTTACAATGATCTTTTGACCATGCCTTTGGAAAAGTTTTGTGAAATAATAGGTGTGCCGAACATGGGACTGACGACGAAGATGAGCTCTCAGCCCTCCGAGCTGAGGACCGTCTTCAACTCTCTCTGTAGCATGGATACAAGGGATATTCATCGGTCAAAGATCTCCTGCATCTTATTTCCACACCTCAGGTATTTTGCGTATTATATTGCTAGAGGGGTGTTAGCTCGTGACAACACGAGCAACATATCTGCGCCGGATATTGCTATCCTGGCAACCGCCCTTTCAGGGAGGTTTGATTATAATGTGGGTGCCTTGATTGCTCGACGCCTTGCTATGAACGGTAACAAGGGAGACTTATTTGGTGGCGTTTACGCCACACTTATCCTCGAGTCTCTGAATGGCACCCCACACCCCGATGATAAGCCTTTTACTTATTTAAGTTTTGATCTTGCTTCTATGAAAAGGCATAAGTTTGTTACCATGACTTCCGAGTTTGGTAACCTTGATTATATCTTGCGTTTCGGAGCTACCACGGAACGCAAGATCCGTCTACCTGCACCTCTTTTGTTTGATTTTCTCGCAGGAACGGATGGTCCTTTGATGTTATCCAGTTCGATGAGTTCGTGGTCCAACATCAGTTTCATAACCCCATGGAGGGGGTTGTGCCCGACGAGGAGGAGCATGGTGAGTTCCCACCTTTCCAGGGGGAGACCTTCACCCAGTTTGGTAAAGGGTCTTCCTCTGCTTGGAGCGCGAATCCTTCTTCGTGGGAGGAGCCGAGGACTTCGGTGTACGCACCGGAGGCCTCATACGACCCTTGGACTCACCAGTACTACCCTGGAGCAGGAGGCTCCTGGGGACATTAGCTACTACCAACTTAGGCCAAAAGCCTAAGCTTGGGGAGTACGTGCCCTTCTCACTTTTCCATTGTATTATCCATTTTATTCGCTTTGATCTTTTCGAAGTTTTTGCCCGTTCTTCTTTCTTTCTTTCTTTGCAAAAACAACAAAAAGATTTTCTCTTTTCTTTCGCTTTCTTTTAACCTTTAAAAACCCCAAAAAGATTCCCTTTCTCTCTTTAGTTTGCTTTGTTTTCAGAGATCAGCCGGAGTCCGTGATGGCATTTGATTATATTTCCTACGTTCGATCATGCAAGTGACCAGGCATTAATGACGAAGATCGACGGAAGGGAAGCAACAAGGAAAACCGGTATGAACTCTTCTTGTTTCTACTTTTGTACATATGCCTGTACTTATGATCTAGAGACCAGCTTGTAGCGACATAGTGCTATGTTTACAATGCTTTCCCAGTGTTCATGCTTTCCTTGTGGCTAGTCCCAAATAGCAAGAGTACATAATGTGTTGTTGAAATGATTTAAATGCATTGCATTGTTCATGGTTTGGCACACTGGAGTGGTATTTCCCTTCGGAGGATTTTTGGATTGACTTGGCACATGTTTACACATGCTTATGACTAGAAAGTCTAATTTTTCCTTGATGATCTTTTTGTTTCAGAATAGTTATATCACTTTCATGCCCGATTCAATGTTGCTTTGTCGCTCTGCATGATTATGACAGTTATTGCTCTCTAGTTGGCCGCTTCCCAGTCTTTTGCTAGCCTTCGCTCGCACTAAGCGGAATTCTGCTTGTGCTTCCAAACTCCTTTTTCAAATCCAGTTATTCCATTTGAGTCCACCATACCTACCTATATGTGGTATTTACCGACCACTCCTAACTTAGACTTTCTTGTGCCATCTCGAAATTTATTCAAAAGCTTCCCTTTTGTAACCGTACAAGCTCATGGTCCGGTGAGGGAAATCAGTATCTTTCATGCCAAAAATATTTTGACGGAAGTTTTAACTAGTCAAAACAGAAAAAGAAAAAATATATATGAGAGTTACACCTCCCCCATACTCGATGATGGAGTGATATGGACCAAATGCTGCTTATGGTAGGTGGAACGATACCCTCCTTCCATCCTTGAGGCAAAATAAAAGGTTCCATAGACCATCGAAGGATTCACGGATAAGGGAATATGTGTAAGCAAAAGGCATTATATATGGTTGGCATGGGAGATATTGAGAGACCTTTACCGTTCACCGTTGACTGGAAAGTTGCACTTCTCAAAAATGTTTTATCTCTGTTTTCAAAACCAAGAGCTCTGGCACATGTTTAGTCTTTGCTTCCTTTCACGGGTTTTCAACCTTGCCATCAAAAGTCACGGTTTGAGAGTCTCCCCTTCTTTCTTCAAAGCACCAACTATGAGAGCATAATTGTCATTCTTAGTGTAACATGCATTGTCCCAAAGTATTACATTGTCTTCTGCATGCTTGTGTTATTGCTAGTTTGAAATACTGAGCTCTTGTCACCTTTAAAACTTCGGAGGAGTTTCTGCATTTATGTTTTGTTTCACTCATGGAGGCTAGCGAAATGCCACTCAAGTATGTTCAAGCTATGTGCATTGTAATCCTGTCTTGATTTTCAGTAGCTTATTATTTACTTTTAGTTGTTTGTTACTGATCACATGAAAGAAGAATTGCTTCGTGCATTGTCCTTATAGCATTGTTTCATTACTTGCTAAACTCTTTTCGTAGTACATGCTTATTTACATCTAATGAAGCAAAAGAGTTTGTCAAAGTTTTCTTTGTCGCGTCCAGTTCGTTGAACTGAATTGCTTGAGGACAAGCAATATGCTAAGCTTGGGGGAGTTGATACGTCTCAAACGTATCTACTTTTCCAAACACTTTTGCTATTGTTTTGCCCTCATCCTTGCATGATTTGGACGAAACTAACCCGGACTAACGCTGTTTTCAGCAGAGCTGCCTATATGGTTTTAATGTGTGCAGGAAAATGGATTTTTAGACATCCCAGAAAATTCCCAGAAAATACCAGAAAATCCACGAACCCGATGGAGCCAGGAGCCAGAAGTGGGACCAGAGGGGAGCCCTGGGGGCCCCAATCGCCCCCCTGGCGCGGCCAGGGGTGGGGCCGCGCCCTCTGGCCGCCTGGGCTGCTCCCCCCTCCTCTGGTGCCCTACCGAGGCTCCTATTTATCCCCGTGACGAGAAAACCCCAGAACAGAAGTCGTTTTCCTAGTTTCCGTCGCGGAGCCGCCGCCACCCTCTGTTCTTCTTCGGGAGGGCTAATCTGGAGGCTGATTTGGCCTCCGGAGAGGGGAGATCATCGCCATCGTCATCACCATCACCACTCCATCCATCCTCCATGACTTCTCTTCACATGTGTGAGTAATTCCTTGCTGTAGGCAAATGGGATGGTAGGGATTGGATGAGTTTAATCATGTAATAGTTCGTCAGATTGTTGGGGGCATGTTGCCTATCATCTAGATTGGTGTTTATCTTCTTTGCTACAACTTGTTGTTCTTAATGCTTGTCACTTTGGGCCCGAGTGCCATGTTTTCAGATCTGAACCTTATGTGTTTTCATGAGTATATTTGTGTTCTAGATCCTATCTATGAGTTGTATGCACCTATTATGGTCCGGAACCGGCGATCCCAAAGGTGACAGCTTGGGACACCAAAGGGGATGGTCCATGATTTGAGGATTCCATGTATCCATTGAGTTTATTGCTTTGTTCCGGTGCTCTTTGACAGGAGCGCCTTAATCTCCATAAGTTCCTTTTGGCCCCGTTCATAGCGGGATGGTAGGACAAAATATGTTGTGCAAGTTCTTATTGCAAGCACGCACAACTACCTACGGGATACATGCCTATTGTTTGATATTTGCCTAGATGATCATTGCTTTTCTATGTGCCTTGCCCCGTGTTAGAATCTATTATATGTTTACTCCCATCCATGCAGCGCCCGACCATCCATCTCCCTAGCCTACAGTGTTTTCAATCCTGCTGGTTACTAGTTGTTACTTTTTGCTATTTACTTTTGCTGTTGCTATCATCACTATCATATTGTTGCAAGCAAGTATATTTCAGGTGCGGTTGAATTGACAACTCAACTGTCAAAGCTTATAAATACTCTTTGGCTCCCCGTGTGTCGAATCAATAAATTGGGTTAACTTACCCGCGAAGACTATCTTGATCCCTTACGCCTGTGGGGCATCATGCTCCCACGAGCCCGTCCAGCTAGTGAATGATCGATCTAGCCCACATAATCGCCGTCCTCGTCGAACGCGTCCACTGACCACCGCCGAACCCCGTCGCCGCCAACGCTTAGCTCACTTCGCGCACAAATGAGCACCACCACTTGACGCGGTGTGGACCCCTAAGTCCATAGGAACAAACGGTGTTAAGAAAGATGGACGGAATCGAGCGCACGCTCGACGCCGGTGAACTATGTCTCGCTGGCGTGCCCCTGTGCCATTTCCATGCGGGCCCTCCTTGTCAGCATATTTTATTAGTGGCCTAATAGGCCACTAACAGTGGACCCTACCGCGGCTAATCCCCTCTGTTTAAAGTAAATAGAAAATAAACCCCCTATTAGGCTGACTTGTGGGCCCTGCCCTTTTAAGCTAACCACTGGATTAATTAACTGCTAATTTAAACATGTGCCTATGACATGTAGGCCCCACTGGCAAGTTTAACTAATAAAAACAATTAATAGGTTAATCAGTGTATGACATGTGGGCCCTGTGGTAATTTAATTTTAATTAAATGCTTTATTTATAACTGTGAGGCTGAACAGTGGGACCCACTGGTCAGGTTTGACCAGTCAACAGTTCTTGTTTTGGATAAGGTTAGATTTATTGATTAAATAAAATCCAGAAATTCTTTTAAATTGATTTAAACTTTGAAATTTATAACTTTTAAACCGTAACTCCGATGAAAAAACTTTATACATGAAATTGATCAGAAAAATACAATGAATAAGAATATGTTATTCATATGTCCACCCCCTCTAACACAACGAACACGAGACATTCCCCCTCTAGGCCGTTGGTCGTTAATCACTCGAAGCTGGAAGTTCATCCCCAAATGAATTACCGCTCCGAGCAATCACCTAGTATTGCGATACAAACACTGTTAACATTGCATATGTCATGTCATGCATCTGGTTGCATATTGTTTGCTTTATATTTATTGTTTCTCCCCCTTCTTCTCCGGTAGACCCCGTCGCTGGCGCTGACTACACCGCTGCTGAGTACGACTACGTCGTCGACGACCCTACACCTACCGTCGAGCTTCCAGGCAAGCAAAGACATTTTCCTTCCCCAGATATCGAGTATCTTTCCGTACATTTCTTGCACTAGGCATTGCTTCTGCTTCTATTACGTTAATTCCTATTCATTGCATAGCATATCATTGTCGCCCCTTTATGTACCTTCCTTTATCCTATGCTGCCTATTATTACTTATGCAATATTCAGCTGTTGGACCTGCGCATTGTTAGTTAACTAGGATTAGATAGCGGGTCATGATCGCTCTGGGGAGTGATGCTAGCAAGGAATATAGTTCTCTCGCTTCTCGTTGGTTACCCCAAGTGGAAGGTGAGATGTATCGTAGCAGTGAATTTCCCTCGGTGAAGATAACAAGGTTTGTCTCCAGTAGGACTCGCAGAAATACAAGAAGGTGTCACGGCGCTTGACGTGGACCTGCACACACAACAAGTAACTTGGTTCCTAACGAGTATAGAGGAGTTGTCAATTCCTCCGGCCTTGATGTTAACAAAGGATCAACCCAAGAGATAATAATAGTGGCAACGAAAACTAAAAACTGAAAGTAAATTGAGGGTGTAAACAATGGTAGAAATATGGACCTGGGTCCCATGACGTTCACTAGTGATGTCTCTCTCCCAAAAGACGATAAAAGTGCTAGCGAGGTAAACAAATCACAGATGGGCAATTGACAGGATTATAAACGCACCGCAATGCTAACTATGCTACAAAAGAAAGGAAGAGGCTCAAAATCAATGGGCATTTCGCCACGGTAAGTAGACCAAAATCTATCTGCATCTACTACGAATCATCCACATTGAGATATCTATCCAGAACATCTCGCTGGTATTAAGTTGTGAATCCCACCCAAAGTGTAAACTCAAAGCAACAGACAACTGCATTAAAAGAACTTTGCGTAAAGTAAAAAATCCTTGCACCCGCAGGTACAAGCACCGTTGTTTTATCCCTGGTGTCAACAACACATCCCCTAGTCTCATGTTTCTGTCACAATCTGAACATAGTCTCATAATCCATCAGATCCCAGAAAACTCAGCATAGCAACACAGAAAATTACAAAGGTGCCTCGATCATGTGAGGCAGCTCACGAGGTCTCGAAAGTGGAAGCACAAAGAGGGGAGGAGAACATCACATAGCTACTGGTCATGGACCCATGGTCCAAGAGGGACTACTCACAGCTCATCCGGGAGGCGTCCATGGTGATGGATGGTCTCCCGGAGGGGGTTCCTCCTTCTGGCAGGGTGCCGGGGCAGCTTCTCCTAGCAGCCCTGATCTTGAAACGGCGGCGGCGGTACAGAGAGGAGAACGGGAATAGAAAATCGATATTAGGGGTTTTCTCCACGGGCACTAAATATAGGCCAAGGGGGGCACCGAGAGGGGCCATAGGGCAGCCAGGAGGGTGCCCGGCGCGCCCTAGGGCTGGGCGGCACCAGGGACCCTCCTGGGGCCTTGGTGGGTCCACTCCCTTCCTTCCTTGGTTCTTCGGGAAGCTTCCGGGACGCTGATTTTTTATATAATTTTTCCGGAATTTATTTGGCACTTTTAATGGCCGGAAAACCCGAAATATAAAAACAACAGAAAACATGACCTATAAACTGGGTGCACTGAGTTAATAGGTTAGTCCAAATATGATCAAAAGTGTATGAAAGTTCAAGCAAAACATGGCAAAGTCACACAAATCATGCATGGAGCAAGCAGAAATTATAGATACGTTTGGGACGTATCAACATCCCCATGCTTAATTCCTGCTCGTCCTCGAGTAGGGAAATGATAACAAGCATAATTTCTGTGGCGACATGCCACACAACCATGTAAGGACTTGTAAGTAAAGCAATCAAAGCATGCAATTCAATTCAAGTCTTAACAAGCAAGAGTCTATATTAGCATTGCCACAAGTAATAAAAGAACAAAGGGTCCAAGAGCTTGATGGTACGAATTAACGCCCCCTCGTTGGTTACCCAAAGTGGAAGGTTGAGATGTACATAGCAGAAATTTCCCTTAGCAAAGATGCTAAGGTTGAGTATCGAACCAGTATGACTCCAACAGATACAAGAAGGAGGTGAAGTGAACAATGGCGCCGTTGACAACCTAAGGCTACTTACTTCACCTGGACCTGCATACACAGAAATAACTTTGCTTCCCAACGAGTACAGAGGAGTTGTCAATTCCTCCGGCCTTGTTGTTTACAAAAGATAAAACGCACGGGATAATAATGATAGTGATAGCAACGGAGAAGTAAATACTGAAATTAAATTGATAGTGTAAACAGTGTTGGAAATATGGACCGGGTACCTATGATGTTCATTAGTGATGTCTCTCTCCCAAAAGACGATAAAAGAGCCATGCGAGGTAAACAAATTACAGTTGGGAAATTGACAGGATTATGTGCGCAAGCCAATGCTAATTATGCAATAAAGAAAGGAAGAGGCTCAAAAGCATGGACGGGACGCCAAGACAAGTAGACCA